>OY728134.1:997150252-1007150252 GCA_963277665.1 Viscum album
CTAAGTTTTGGTTGAAATTCAAAGAATAAAAAAGTTAATCATGTGCAACATGAAACAAAAATTTAATCTTGAACTGTACATATCACAAATTTATCCTAAGTTATCTACATTAATAAGTTTATCTTAAAATATACATAACAAAAAGTTTAAATGAAATATGACATATTATTAAAATATTATTATTTAATATGATAATTTTAATCTATACATTGGAATGGATGTTTTTTATATGATTACATAAATTATTAGAAATATGGTTTACAAATGTATATAATATGAATTCATTAGTGTCCAATTAACTAGAAATGAAAATAAATCCTTTTTGAAAGTATTGGAAATTATTTGCTAGAAAACTATTTCAATAAATTATTTAAAACAATTTTTATGAGTGAATTTAATGAAATATATATATATATATATATATATATATTATTAAATTAATTTTTTAACATTCATTTTATGTGTTTTTTAGACATAGATAAGAATAAATCAAAATTTACACATAAAGATATGCATTTTTCTAAAAGGTAATTTTACCACATTTTAATGGTGACGCTATTTAAATCTATTTTTTTGAACCTTATATAAATTATATTTGAAAAATAAACTTCATTTTTTAAATCCTGACTTCAAAATAATAATAGTTTGAAAATTTTTAATTTTTCTCTGAAATTTCTTTTTTTGATGAATAGTGAAAACAGTAAATTTAAATTGAAAACTGCATTTTTTCTAATTTATTTATATTGTTAAAATGTTTTATAAATTTTATTTATAGTGTAATTATTTAAAAAAATTATTCATAAATACAATTTAGGTCATTCGAATCATTTTAAAATTTATATTGGCTAAAAAAACATTTCATGCTTTTAAACTGTTTACTTCAAAAACACTTTGTTTTGTCTCGAGTGAGGGATTTATTTAAAATTAAATTCTTCCAATTCTATGATTTTAATTTTTAAAAAGGGATTATATATTTTTAGTCTACATATTTTTTAGTTTCCATTATGGAATCAATATATTTCTTACAAAAATATTTGTTAATTTTATTTAATCTAATTACAACGACTAAGGTAAAAACGAGTTTACATATAGGTAAAACATTAACCATAATGGGATAAATGAAAAGAATCTTGTAGAAACCCAATTATATATATATATATATTAAGATCATATCTCCTCTTTTATATAAATCGGTTTATTATTGGAGTCACATGATGTAAATGAGTTTTCCCAATAATGTTTACCTTTTACTATTTATAAGAATGTCACTCCTCCTCCACTATAAAAGGGTACTCACCCCACTCACTTATTCACACCTCTAAAACCTTTTGGATCCTAAAAAAATAATCCAAATAAACCTAAACAATACCTCATCTCATCATATAATCCTAAATTTGCGATGTAATCAAACCAAGGAACTTATTTGGTGCAAACCAAAATGAGTTACCTAAAGAAAATGTATTGTTCTTCATTGAGCACTTTTGTTCTATTTTTTTAACCACCACTTAAATTATTATTATATAATAATTATATAATAACCTCAGTGTATTCAATATACTTAGATATTTTATATTATTGGTATGACTTAAAACTACATAAATTACATCAAATGGGATACACAATCATCGTTTGTGCGTACAACAAACTACCGCCTCACGAACCGAGGGTGTTCGTTCTTACATTACTAACATTAATGGTTGGGAATGATTATTTAAATACTATTTTTATATGATATTTATGATATTTATGATGTTTTTATGCTTATTCAATTATTATATATCACATACCTTCATAATTTCCATTTTTTGGGAATACAATAACATCGTTTATGGATGTGTGGACTACCACCTCCCCAAAGCTATGTGATTTGTTAACTCAATACACGGAATGTATTAAGGATGTGTTTCTAAAACATATAATTTTATTATTAAATAATCTTTCTATTTTAATTATAATAAATTTATATATACATCATCTACTTTCTTTCTTTCGATACGATAAGAAAATTGAAACAGCGTTCATGCTTACATACGACTTACCATCCCCATGAATAGTGCATTTGAATTACTATTTATATATTTTATATATTATTATAAATAAATATATACATAATATATATGATTTTTATATGATTTTTTTCATTATGTAAACGTGTAAATCATTATCTGGTTATGATGATCGAGAATAATAAGTCAAAACTTGTACGCAAAACAAAGGGTTTGTTACCTGAAACATAACTTTAAAACGGAACTGTTTATAAACGAGAAATAATAAATCATGAGTAAATAATATATGGTATCATATATATGAATATGGTTCATTTATAGATTTATAACAAACTTATATTCATTATATAAAAATTATGAACATGTATGACGAGAGTCAATACTTAAGAAAATGGGATTTCTGGTCTCAATTTTTTTCTATGAGACTAATTCCATATTCACCACCCGATTCAATTGTGTGGTTTATATACATCCCCTTAATTCATTCTATGATTATTATAGTTAAATTTATTTTTATTTACATATCCATTTTATGATATCCCTTTCAAGGGTTTTATTTTTCAAAAGAAACCAAATTAGTAATTCAATTTTGTCTTAATTTTTCTTCTTTGAGATATAGGCTTTGTAATGAATGTATATTTTTTATGAGTATATACTGCACTTTAACATGCTATATCATGAATATCATTCTATTAATAATATTTTAAACTTCATTTTATGTTATTATTTCAGGGTATTATGATTCAAAGTTACTAAATTGGTAGCAGTATATTGATACAATCTCATCGTTCACCAGGATTATTTATCATTATGATTCCATTGATGAAATATTATGATCCATCACTCAAGAAATATCTCAAAGTTTCTTCAAATCTGGTTATTAAGGATATCTTCATGTAATGACACAATTTTTTCTACTATTTAGTACTTAAGATAATTATGAATTTATTTACGAGAATATGACATTATTTCTCTCTTCGGTTGGAAATATATTTTATTAAAAACTCATATTATCTAAAAATATTTTAAAACTGTTTTTAAATGATATTTTAAGATAATATTCAATTAAAATTATTTTAAAAATTTTGTGTTTTTCCAGAGTTTAAAATGGGTTTTAATTGATTTATTTATAAGTTTTCAATTAAATTTTTAATGACAAATGTGTTCAAAATGATTTCTATTTTAAAAAAGAAATTTTCAAAGAAGATATAAAATTTTACTAAATATATGTTTTAAATGAATTTTTAATCATACATGTTACATTTTAAAATTGGTTTTCAAATAAATTTATTTTTAAAATTATTATATGAATGTGATTTTCAAATAATGGTTATTTTTCTTAAGAAATGATCAATGTGGTATTTCAAAATCATTCTTCATCTAAGATGACATCCTTTGATATAATATATGTTTTACTACCATTAATATTCTTTCCTAAATGGTTTATGTTTTGATTTTTATGAAATCTGTCTCCCTTCCATAGGTTATACTTTGATGAAATCCTTATGAAACCTGCTTCTTTTCACGGGTTATGCTATGATGAGATGATCATAAAACCATTCTTTTTTACATTTTCTATGATATGATGAAAATTTTAAGATACCCATTCCATTTCATGGCTTACCCAAAAAGTCAGGAGACAGGTGAAAACCTGCTCCTAAAAAATATATTAATCAAAAGTAAAAGTACACATGAGAACAGAGACACGAAATTGATCAAGAAAGACGGGTATAAACCTTACCAAAAATATTATCCTGTACAAGATCATTGAAAAAATATGGCAAGATGCAAGACCAATTCAAACTAACTTCAAATATTTCTCTCTTAGACAGAGTGTCAGCAACCCGATTGGGCTCATGATAAACATGTGTTACTTTAAGAGAGAGTACCTCCGCCTGCCATAGACATTCGATCCAGTCAGGCAAGATCTTCCATGGTACATTTCTGGAGCGAGCATGAAGAATTTGAACAACAGTAGTCTATTCAGACTCCAACCATAATTTTTTTCCACTTAAAGTGAACAACATATCTGATTTCTTTAATTATATCCCAAAGTTCTGCTTCAATTGAAACATTGTTGCCAATAAAATTAAAGAATCATCCTTCCACAAATCCACAGGAGGTTCTAAAAACACCACCGCATCCTGCCGGACCCGGGGAACCTGAGGCTGCTCCATCAACATTGACTTTGATCCAATTGGGGATGGGTGGTATCCATGGGAAATACCTAATCATCAACAGTTTCTTGGACTTTTTATACACACCAAGCGATCTCAAAACCACAATATCAGCAACATCATTATTCATGGAACCTGTTTGTATGAGTGAGGCCATCCGAATTTCATGATGAATGCACAAAAAACCATTATGAAATGTTGGTTTAATGTTTTTGAAAGATAAATCATTCCTTGATTTCCATATGAAGTAGAAAACACTCATCGTAGCGGCCAACCGGAGGGAAAAAATCTTCTCACTGCAAATTTTCCTGCAACTAGACTGCAGAAGATCCTCCAAAGATTGAAGATCAAAACAGAATCTGAAAATATCCTACAGATAAATCCATAATTTGATCGTGAATTTTCATGAGATAAAGAGATGTTGATGTGTTTCAGTGGCATCAAGGCAAAGGCAGCAAGCAGGAGCCAGTTGCAGTCTGGCGCGCTACAGCAGGTGCTAAACTAGAAGGCGCTGTTTCCAGATTTTCTAGGTGGGAAGTGTTGCTGCAGGTGGAATAAATGCATCCCGAACTCCTTTAGTCCAAGAGGATGGGTTTAGGAGAGGACCACAAGACTACCCATAGCACTCCTTAGTGGAGAAAGTTCTGTTCGGGTTAGGCATCCAGACAATAGTGTCAGAGTCAACACAATTGTACCTTCCAATCTGCAGACGGATATGATCAGGTAAAAGATCATTCATATTGATAATATCAAGGATATCAGCAATGGAATAGTCTATCAGGGACGCAAGAATAGAAATTACATTACAGATGGGTTGAGACAACCAAGGAGTTTTCCAGAGATTTAGAGAGGAGTTCTCACAAACCAGCCATCTTGAATTTTCCATCAGACCATTATAGGCCTTCTTAATGGAAGGCCAAACAGAGGAGGTCATGTAATACCCATACCCATTATGTAGCTTATCAACAAACCTGGAATAGAGGAAACCTGTAGAGGGATCAGATCTGGTCAGCAGGTTCCATACAAACGTTTTAATCAAGGCATCATTAAAGACCCTCAGGTCCTTCACCCCATTCCCCCCATTTGGATCGGTTTAATACAATCTTTCCAGCTCACTTTGATGAGATTTCTTTCATTAATTGATCCAGTAAAAATAAAATTTCTAATCTTGCTCATCAATGATTTAAAGAGTGCCCTTGGCCATCTGTATAGAGAGAAGGAATAGACAAACATTGAGGTGATTAATGAGTTAACCAAGAAAATTCTTCCAACTTGAGACATATTCTTCCCTTTCCAGTTTTCCAATTGATTATCAATTTTCACAGAAATTCCCTCAAAATAACACCACCTCACTCTTCCCAAAAACAGAGGTACACTGAGATATTTAAAGGTAAAAGTCCCCCTCTTCATTCTAAGTTTCCAAGAAATTTTTTTCTGTCTTGAGATGGTGATATATTCCCCAAACATAACCTAAGACTTATATCAACTAATAACCTGACCTGAAACATCCTCATAATGTGAAAATATACCTTTGATACATGAAATGGTCCCTTTCTCCACCTTTCCAAAAAGCAGAATATCATCAGCATATAACAAGTGAGAGGGAGCAAGAATGTTCCTTCTAATTTTTATCTGCTGAAACCAACAAAAATTGGCTAGATCATTGAGACACCAGCTCAAATAATCCTCAGCAATCGCAAAAAGAAGACCAGAGGGGGGGTCTCCTTACGTTAACCCTCATTTACACTGAAAGAAACCTCTAGGGGATCCATTAATAAGTACAGAATTTCTTACACTACCTAAGATAGATCCAATAATCCCAAGAAATCTCTGCGAAGACCCATGCATTTTAAGAATAGTGAAAAGAAAACTCCACCTAAGAGTGTTGAATTCCTTGGAGATATCAATCTTCAAAGCCATGTCACCAACATTTTTCCAAATCTTCATCGAGTTGACACATTCAGATGCAGTGAAAAGACAATTCTGAATGTTCCTTCCTGGCACAAAACCAAACTGATTACTGGAAATAAGCCCCTTAGCGATTTCACCTAGTCTCTGGGTCGTGATCTTGCTGATAATCTTAGGTATGGTGTTCCCAATCGCCACTAGTCGAAAGCCTTTAATATCAAGGGCACATTCCTTCTGGATCCACTATGGGAAATTGGTGTCCCCTGATCCATTATTTAGATTTTCTTGGTATTTAACCTTGACACATTAAATGGTTTTCTATATTTATGATGTTCCACATTTTTATGAAAAGATATTATAGTTTATGATTAATTGATAATTATTTACCACAATTATGACTTATTATTTATGAACTTCCTATCTTTATGTTATGAATATCGTTTATAATCTATGAGAGGTTTCATATGAATATTGTAAATTATGATTAGGATCCCATATATTTATGCATATCTTACACTTTCATACGATCATGGATTAAAATCTCTTATGTTTAATCTTATTGGGAATATAATCTCACACTTTCTTATATTTCCTATACCCTGGTTATGATGAATGTTTTGAAGTAGGAGTACTAAGGGGAATGATCATTATGGGAGGCATTAAAGATCTTCCATGAATTCAGAAGACTGTTTTCTATGTTTCTAAAGGCACTAAACTATTATGTTCCTTAGGGATGTCTTTCTATAATGTAATGAATAATCATAAAAAAAATTAATATCCATGTAAGAAAAGTATTTTTTTCTGTATCTATTTTTTTCTTGTGTTACACACATTACTGAGTTCCTTGGATTTAGTTTTCTACACGCAAGACCAATTTTTACCAAACTACAATATACTCGTAATATTATTATTAAAATATAATTATATTTTTCAACTAGAAGTAGGAATGAAATTTATAAATAAAACTAAATGAATAATGAAACGGTGGTATACGCATGTCTATAAAATGAATTCATTGGTTATAAATTAATTATAAATGAAAATAAAAACTAACAGAATATAAATGATGTGTTTTCATGAAAAATTATTTTTATTCCCAAAAAGACATTTTATCATAATAAATTAAATTAATTAAAATTATTGATAGATATTAATGAAATTTAAATATTATCATGTCATCCATATCTTATTAAATTCTTCTAATAATTTTTATAGACATAAAATAAGAACAAATTGAATTTTCTTCATAAAAATCTATATTTTTCTAAAAGGTAGTTTTATCGCCTTTTAGTGGAAAACTTTTTTCAGTATAATTTTTGAAAATTTTATAATGTATATTATAAAAAATAAACTTAATTATTTAAATCATAATTTCAAAAATAGCCTAGGGTTTATTTTTTGTATTTTTCTGAGAAGTTAAATTTGTAGATGAATATTAAAAATTCTGAATTTTAATTGAAAACAGTCTTTTCACTTAATTTACCTATATAGATAAATTATATTTGTATGGGGTTTTATATAATATTTAGAAAAATTAAACCTATTTTTATACATTATATTTCATTTTAATTAGTTTCTCATTGAAATTGGATATAAAACCATTTCAATCTTTTGACCATTTTAACATTAAAAACTCGTTGTTATGTCCCATCTATAGGATAATTTTTTATTTAATTTATGAAACTTTATGATTTGAATTTTTCAAAATGGATACCATATTTTTAATCACAATAATATATAATTTATAGTGTGTTCATATTATTTTTTGGCCAAAAATATTATTGAAATAAATTAAAATTAATAACAATGATTAAGGTAAAAACGAGTTTACATAGTGGTTAAACGTTAATCATATGGGTCCAAATGACCTAGAAACATTTCCAAAACACATTATATATCCATAGTTAGACCATATACCCAATTTTATTGAACAAATATTATTATTGGAGGCACATGATGTAATTAAGGCCTCCCAATAGTGTCTACATTTTGGTATTTTCAAGATGGCCACTCCACCTCTACTATAAAAGGGAACTCACTACCCTCACATAAATACACCACTAAAGCGCATTTACATGTCATAAAAATACCAAAATAATCTCCATAATTACCTAATATCAATCTAGAAACCTAAATTTTGTTAGATATATATCCAAGGAGGACCTTTGTTTCAAAAAAAATGAGTTACCTAAATAACATCTAATGATTATGAACATGCGTTATTATTTTGTTTCCTTATCCACCCCATTAAATTCATATTATAGAGATGTTATAAAATAATATTGGTATCATAAATATAATAATTTTTTTATGTTTTTAATATGACGTATACCTTCAAAACATCACTAAGTTTGGATACACAATCATCGTTCGCGTGTACGATGGACTACAGCCTCCCGAAGGGATGTCATTCATTCTTTCATTACATCCTCTCAAGGTTAGGAATAATGAATTAATTACTATATTTATATTATATATATGATTTTAATGATATCTTAATTATTATTGAATTATTATATAATATATATCTTCATTGTTTAAATTTTCTGGGAATACGATAACATTGTTTGTGGACGTGTGAACTACCGCCTCCTCAAAGCGATGTGAAAAGCTCATGATTTACATGGGATGTATTAAGGATGTGTTTAAAAAAAATATGTGGTATGTGTGACATAAAAATTATAATGGATGTAATATATATATATATATATCATATACTTTTCTTTTTCTCATAATATGACAAGATAATGGAGACAACATTAATGCATACGTACAGTCAACCATCTCCAAGAATAGTGTATTTCATTTCTTATTTATATATTTTATAGATTATTATAAATACATATATCCTGAATATATATGATATATATATATATATCATTGTTTACATTCTGGAGATGAGGAAATCATGATCCATGAAAAATGACCAAAAATAACAAGTCAAAACATATACGAACAACTAAACAGATACTTCCACAAGCACAACTTTAACAAGGAATTATTAATAAAAAGGTAATATAATTTCATAATAAAATAATTAATGGAATGATATATAAGAATATTTTTATATGTAATATGTATAATAAACTTACATTTATTGAAAATGAGGTTGTAATGTGTATGAAGAAATTCAAGACTTAAGGTTAGGGGATTTCTATTCTCATTTTTATTTCTATGAATCTTATGCTATATTCACCACTCGTTTATTTTTTGGGGTGTATATATACTATTGAATGACATGTTATATCATTAAATACGTTTATTTAATGTTATTAAATGATTTAACATAGTTTCTTCTTTTAGAGGCCTAATGATTCAGACGCTACTCAAGCAGTGTAGGGTTTACATCATACTTTTAACTTTTCTGAGACACATGATATATTCACCCATTTGTTCTCATATATAGTGAAAATAATAACCATATATATAAATTATTATTCTCTTAATTAATTTTGTTCTTTTACATATCCATTTTAGGATCTCTCTTTTATGGCGTTTACAATTCAATAGTTATCAAATCGATAACGGAATTGTGTTTTAATTTTCCTTCTTTTAGACACATGTTATGTTACTCACCTATATTCTCTTAAGATGTGTATAGACCTCCACATTAACAAGTCATATAATAAATATCATTCATTCTATGTTAATATTTTATTATTTTAATGTTATTTTTTAAGGGTATTTTTATTCAAACTGACTAATGTAACAAGAGTTTATTGCTACATTCTTAACACTTATGAGGATTTTTTAAGATTATGATTCAATTGATCAAATATTTTGATCCATATCTAAGTAATCATCCTAATTTTTATTCTCCTATAGTTAATTGTGATATTTTCATGTAATGGTACCATTTTTTCTTTTTTTGGAACATAATATAATTTAGAAAATTATTTTAAGAAAATATTACTTTATTTATCTCTTTGGCCAGAAATGTGTTTTCTCCCAAAACCATGTTTTCAAAAAACGTTTTATATTTCAAGAATTTTTTAAAATGGTAATTAGTGATTCCTTGAAAATATTTCATGGTTATTTTCAAGGAAACATACTTTCAAAATGTTGTATGATCTAAAAAAAATTTCCAAGCGATATAGAAATTTTCCTTAAGAAAGGATTTTAATGATTTCTAAATAATCATTCAAAAGTTTTTAATGTGCATTCCAAAGTAAGGTATTTTGAAAATAATATGTGTCTTTAAAAATGTATTTTTAAAGAAACTTTTTTCCCATATGAATTAATCCATGTAATCATTCCAAATACTTCTACACCTAGGACGACATCCTTTAATATAGTTTATTATTTACTCAGGATATGATCCATGAATACCATTCAAATTATTATCTGAATGGTTTATGATTTTATATAATGATGTTTATGACACCATATTCTCTTCTATAGGTTATATTATTATTAATACCACTTATTTTCAGAGGTTCTGATGTGATTATGAAGTATGTCTCCTATCCACATGTTAGAATATGATCATATGTTTATGATACCCATTTCATTTCATGGATTATGATATGATGTTTATGAAACACATATCATTTTATTGGTTATGACATTATTAATGTTTGATTATCTCATGGAACATGTAAGTATGATTTTATTATGTGGTGGTTTGGACCGATATCTCTCTCCATTGTACTGGGTGAATATTTAAATATAATGATATAAAAATGGGAAAAAATTTGATGATCTTCATCCATAATGGGAAAAAGGTGTGTCCTTAATCACAATGGGATATAGGTGTGCCCTAATCCAAACTGGGAAACAAATTCATCCTGATCCACAATGGTAAATAGGTGCATCCTAGTAAGGAATGGTAAATGGGTGTGTCCATATCCACAATGGGAAATTGGTGTATCCTGATCCACTATGGGAAAATGTTATTTCCTGATCCACTATTTTGATGGTCATTATAGTTATCCTTCACACAAGAAATGGTTTTCTATATTTATGATGGTTCTATATTTTTATGACATGGTAATGTGGTTTATTATTAATTTTTTATGATTAATCACCCTCATGATTCATTCCTTATGAACATCCAATATTTATCCAATGACACATGTTTATTATCTATGACAGGTTGGGTATGAACTTTTCAAGTAATGTTCATGATCACATACCCTTATTATTATCTTATGATTTCTAATGACCATAGATTGATATCTTTAATGACTACCCTTACTGAGCAACTGAACTCACCTTTCTTATGTTTTCTTTCCCAAGGTTTTGAATACAGGATTTATATAGGAGTGCTAAAGGGGAAGTTCATTATGGGAGACATTTATGATCTTTAACAAATTAATAAGATTTTATTCCAGGTTTCCAAAAGCACTAAACTATTATAGTCCTTAGGAATTTGTTTTTATAATTTATTGAATATTCATCTAAAAATATGTACTATCTTTGTATGAAAATCATTAGGTCACTATAGTTGGTATCAAAGGAAAGGTTTGGTCATCCTTATGAAACTAGGATGATAAAACATTTGTGAGACCCCTAGGGAAATTTCAAAGGATATGTCTAGGTATTTATCTATGCATACTTATAAGTATGACTAAACCCTCAGAAAAAGTATTAGAATTTTGGTAAAAGACTGAATATGTAGTTTTTTAGAAATACATCCATGTATAGATACAACATATTGATGTGGCTCTAGAACAAATGTACATTAGGGTGATAACCTGAAAACACCATATTGAGATAGATTCGAGTGGGAAAATGTGAACAATAGTGGGCCTTTATGCACACCGTTATTGAAAATATTGATGGATATTCATTCCAAATTAACAAAACTTTATAAGCCATCATTATTGATTTAAATAAAAGATTATTGTTGATAGCATAGGATAATCCAAAAGTGTCATATATTAAAGAAGTAGGTTTCATGATTTAATCTTCCTATAAGTAATTTTTCAAGATTATGTGGTTTTCTTCTATGATGAGTGATCCTCACACTATTATTTTAGGTTTTACATCAATGGATGTAACTAGAAGAAACAGGGTCAACATTGAATGTTACAAAAAAATTCTATTTAGTAGTCAAATCGGTTGATCAATGGAGTGATATACATTTTTATTGTAACTAATTAGTTTTCAAAAAAAAGATTAATAACATGTACCTTAATCAACTCTAAAAATAAGAAATTAAGAGATGGATTGAGTTTAGTGAGAATTATTGTAATGGAGACCATAAAGGAGAGAAGATTCGGTTTTCTTTGTGTTGGTAATGTTGGAAGAAACACCCTAGTGGTTGTCTTATAGGAACAAGAAGATTTTTTGACTATGAAAAAGATGGAAATAATTCATGTAACAAAAAATATAAAATGAAAATTTTAGTTAACATAATGCATGAGAATAATAGACTCCCTATGGTATCATCAGCTTTCAAATGATTTAAATGTGGAATGTATTGGCCTTAAAAAATCAATGTCTTAGGTGGGAAATCTAATGAAGGAAATCAAAAAATTTGTAAGAGAAATGGTCTTGTTACTGATGACGAATAGACCAAGAGAATCATATGAGATGTATGTTCTCTTCTAATAGCATTTCTTATAATAATGATTAAATTGACCCTGTTGAATATTAACACATGATTCATAATTCATGTTTTGGGAATAGGGTATTAATGAATAAGATGTTGAAGCCTAGTTAATTGTTTGAGAAATAAGTGGGATGATTAATGTTTATATTAATTGTAACTAAATAATTATATTATATAAATCATGAAGTCTATGTTATTCATTAAGGATCTCAAAAAATATATTGAATGGCGCTGATGACCAAGAAAAGTGACTCAATGGAAAATTTATATTTAGATCGAGGGAAAGTAAACATTAACGTGTTATTGATGTTCAAAACATTGTGTTTAACATGGATAATGATATTATTTATATGTATAAATTAAATTTGATAAAATTTATGACCTCAGAACTGATAAATAATATGTTCAAAAGTGATTTATGTTATCATTGATGAAGTTTATAGACTTTTTGGATTCATGGAATATATCTACTAACATGAGTTAAATGAAAGGAATAAAGAATCTTGTTTTTTTAAATATGCATTTATGGTAATTTAGGTTATTACCATGTTTCAAGAAGATAAATAATGATGGTAGTCATATGTGTGGTATGTGGAAACCAAGATCTAAATTATGATATATGGGGAATCAATGTAAAGAATATTTTGAGATATTTATTGACCTTCATTCTATTTTTTTTATTTTCATATTTTATAATGGTTATAAGGTTAACCATTTATGGAATGGTTTAATTCAAACATCAGATGAGGTTTTAGAGATTAATGTTTTATCTTTCCCTATGAGGATTTATGAATATTTGGTAGCATGTGAGGGCCATTTTTTTATGATAACTAATGATAGATGGAATGAATAATCATTTTATCTATAGATCTCATGATCTATTAGTGCTTTAGAAATATCAAAATCACCTTTATTCTATGGAGTAATAGATGAAGTGGGAATTGATCAAGGCATGATGAAAGAGTGAGATTGTGTTTATGAAATATAATCAAATCATGTGAGTATTTATTTTCATGAAAATTATTCAACATTAGGAAAAGGATCTTTAAAGAAAATTTTTTCATGTTATCATAATTGTTCTTGATATCAATATATTTTTCATGCCAATTTGGAATATATATTTTTTGTTGTTAAACTTTTCTAGATCACCCACTTATATTGATCAATTTTCACAAGAAATATCTATCAATATTTGGGTGTTACTTTTATCTTTAACGTCCATGTTTTCACTTCCCCCCTTTGTTCTCAAATGTGGAAACCTAATTATGTTTTACTTTGGGTAACCATTATGTTTATAAATTTTATATTTAAAGGATGTATTAGTATTAATTTTTATGATGTGGGTTTCTATGAAAGCAACATTAAATTATTAAACCTTTGTTCACCCATAAAACTATTAAGGGATAAATTCATTTCGTGGGGGTATAATGTGACACCATGAGTTTTTATGAATTAATATTTTTGGAAAAAATAAGATTTATTTAAATGGATTTAATTTAATGCTACCCAAATCTATGATTTCTTTACATAAAAAACCGTCACCTACCAGCCTAGGTACCCTGGTAATCCGATAACTGAGTCTGCCCTAACATATCGCAAAGGGAATTCTCGATCCCCATGGGTCAGCCACTAGCACCAAGCACCACACAACATGCAAGTGGGAAAGATTTTTCCACCAAAAATGTGGAATAAAAGAAACAAGACCGTATGCATAAACAAAAGAAACTCCATTGGGAGTAATATACCAGAAGTTAAAAAGGAATAAATCTGCCCAAAATACTACAACCAATGTACTAAAATTAGAAACCATCCCCAATGTCCCTAGGGACACAACTCACCAAGACCGAAGCTCAGTAGCTGGATCCACCTCCATGATATCCCTTCCCTTTGCTCAAACCTAAAAGAATAAAGTGTTAAAACACCTGTAGGAAAAAATTAGGGTGTGAACCTAATCCCAGTAGGATACCACCAAAGATTCCATAACAGATTCCAAATATAGATTATCCAATGAAGAAAATTTCAATTTTAAATTAAACAGGTTTGACAATTCAAAATAATATTTAAACAAAATCATGCTATACATTTTCAAAATTATGGAAAAATACTTTAAGAAAAATATTTACTAATTATGGAATATTTCTAAAACAATGGCTTAAATAAAATAGTAACATTTAACAGTTTATGTAAATTCAGAAGGCATGTAAATCAGTTTAAAACATTGGCATACATTTATATCTCAAATATAAATAACAAGTGAGAAACATGGTCATATTCCAAAAGGTATGATAGTATTAACCAGATATAAGATTCTACACTCTCTATTTGAATTTAAAGAAATGTGTACACACATGTCCATATGATACTGGCCAAAGGAGACTTGTCACCAACCCTCAGGGATGTGACCTTCTGCAAGTATATTTTAAAATGTTTTCATAGCATATAGTGTATCAAAATTACTCACTAACTACCTAAGGCTTTCATGTGCTCTTACTTGATGATTAAACTATTTTAAGACTACATAAAAATACTTCAATCTCATCCTTCCATTTCAAAAGTTCTAATTTCTTTCCATTTAAAACCAAAACATGTTTTATTCAAAAACATGCCTTTTTCAAAAGATAAAACCAATGGGTTTCTTTAAAATCATTTTAATCCAATTTCACCAATTTTAAATCCATTCAAAACCAATTCCATAATTACACAATTTACTTCCATAATTAAATTCAACAATTTAATTGAAATCATTTCCATCAAATCCACAATTTAAATTAAACAATTTAAATCATCCAATTTCATAAACACACCCAATTCAATATAATTGCGGGTTTTATCACATTTCCATCCCAAACCCATTTCAAATATCTTGATTAACAGGGAATCAGGTTTTTATCAATTTAATTGAATGAAAATTTGAGCAATTGAATTTAAATCAACAATTGAAATAAATCAAGCGATACAACTATAATCAATTTGTCCAATAGGAATGCATCCAACTACCTCAAGGCCATTAATATCAACAGCAAAGATAAAACACCATGTGTGGTTCAATACACCTCCTAACAACCTTATTAACAAAAATGTTGACACACCAATGGTCGATGTTCATCAAGGGTTCCTATAACCAAAGAAAGTCATTTTATTTCATAAATAATTATAATTTCACATACGATGATATGTTCTCTCTCATGAATAATTTTAAAATTATCAATTAAAATATTACATGCCACGACAACTTCTCTCTCCTCAATAATTCTCAAATTATCACTTTGATTATCATATTTGATGGTACTTATAATCTCCATGACAAAATTCTAAATTATAATTTTATTTCAATGCATATTTATGGTGTGGATCTATTTTTACATAGTTTTTCCTCATCTTTTATTTAATTTTTATCAATTTAATTACTTATTTTTAAAACTTTTTAATTAATATTGGCACTTTTGTAATTTTATCACTAAATCTATAAATCATTCATTTTTGATAATTGAATATGTGTTTTAAGTCCTTTTTTATAGTCTTTCTAAGTAATCCAAATTTATTAACTTACTTTTTAGATTTATAATCTTAATTTTGTTTACTTTTTAACAATTTTTAATGTTTATTATTTATTTATTTGTCATTTTTAGTGGCATTAATTTAATCATGTTTTTAATCTAATTATTTACCATTTAATTCACATTTATTTAATAAATTATCCTTACTTTTTTCAGTTCAATTATTCTGATAAGTAATTATGTTTAAGTTAATGTTTAATAAAACAATGCATTCTTAATGTTAAGTTTCATTTTATCATCTAACTAATTAACTTTTTCATGTAATTTCTTTAGTTAATTTTAATTATTGTAATTTTATGATTGCGTTTAATTATTTTTAGGTGTTTTGCATTTATTTAGACATATATTTAATTAAACTTAACATTTATAGTCTTAGTTAATAATTAAGTTACTTTTATTTTTATTTTTTTTGTTAATTAAGTTGGTTTTTATTTACACCTAATTATTTAATCTTAAATAATTTTGTTAATTTCTCTTTTTTGTTAATTAATTAGTGTTGTTCTTTTTTTAATCTATTGTAAATTAATTGTTATTGTTAAGGTTTTTAATTTTGTACTATCAGTGAGTGACGCACCGATGTTTTTTCACACCAATACTTTTCATCATTTATCGGTGTCTCACGCACTCACTGATATCCTAAATCATAATCAGTTTCACTTCACGCCGATTGCTTTTTAATATTTTAATTATCGGTGAGTCATTTTTTTCTTCCATCGATTTTCCAAACACCGAAAGTTTTTTATTTCAACTAATGGTGTCTCGTTTTTTTATTTAACTATCGGTTTCTCCCATTACCTATGCTACCGATGCACAGATCGATTTCTTTGATTCGCCTCAATTTTTTTCTTCTATCGGTGAGTCAAACCCTCATGATCAGTTTCATTTCCTTTCATCTTTGGTCTCATGGACAGCGATCTGATCCTCTACCTGCTACAGATATAACTAATCGGTCTCACCTATGACATCGACGCACCGATGCCGATGTTCACTTCACACACCGATACACCAGTTTCCCTCACAATCTCATACCAAGATCCACCTTTTTTTATTCATGTCGGACTCTAGGTTAACCAACCTTGGGCCTCATCCCTTCTTCATCACTTCACCCTACCACCATCAAACCCAATGAAAAGGAATCAAACTAGAATTCGCATTCTATCACGGAACTGAACCCTAGTGTTGGGGAGCTTTGCGGCGATTCTGATTTACCGATACTAGCGACCTTTCTGAACATCCACCATCAAATCGCTTGCATCATCGAGCCCTTACCATGACACCTGGTTGAAGAAGAATCTTAGTTCCAGGGGTATCGGGGAAGAGCGTTTTCACTGTTCTGAAGGGAGAAATCAGAGTCGTCGTTGGACACCGCTCGAGATAGTGACATTCGAGGATGAGGAGTTTCGTCGGTACTGAGCCGCTGGAGTGTCGTGCCACCATGATAACAAAGGAGGAGGGTGCCACATCGCGGTAGAACTGCTGAGGGCCGGGATTTCGCGTCACCGGTGATGATGGAGGTAGTCGCGCCACTACTCTGAAGATAGGATGAGCCGCCGTTGGTCTTGGTTGTAGCACTTGGATTGGAGGAGGGCAAGCTGAGAGCTGCGGTCTGAGGAGTCTGTCGTGCCGCCGCGAAGCATCACCGTAGTTGCTGCCTTCCAAGATCCAAGTCCACCACAGAGTTGTTTAAAAAGGGGACCGAAAACCCTCTCCCGTGCTACGTCGATTTGGCGGAGGAGTAAGTTTTAAACAAAAAGAAAATAAAAAATAATATTAATAGTATAAGTAATATAAAACAAAAAGAAAATGTAAAGTAAAAGGTAAAAGAAGTAAAGTTAAATTAAAGTTAACTTTATATAAAAGTTAACTTTACTAAGTCAAATAAATATAAAAGAATTTATAAAAGTTATAAATTTTAAAAAATTATAATTTTAACAAATAGATAAATCATAAATTAAAATATAAAACTAAATAAATAATAAAAGTTAATAATTAATTAATATACTATTTATAGTAAAATTATATATTTAATAATAATTATAAATAAATTAAAAATATATTTATTAAAAATATTTAAAACTAAAGTATTAATTATAATTACTAAATTAAAGTAACAATAATAAAATTATTAATTAATACATTCTAAATTATTAAATTTATAATTACTTATTTACCTATGTTGTTGATTTTTAATGAATTAGTTAAAAATGATAAACTAAAAAACATAGTAATTATATCTCTAAACTTAATTAAATTAATAACTCTTTGATAAAATTATAAGTGAATAATTTTTATAAATAATATAATAGTTAATAATAATTATCAATTAAGATTTTATTTAATTAACTTTAGTTAAATTGTAACGAGTAATATAGCACTTAACTTAAAAAATAACTATTTTTATTTCTTTGTATTCTCATTTATTTACTTTTATATTCTATTTTTTTGTGTCGGTTTATACAAATGTCGATGATATGTCCAGAGTCATGCAACTAACTTAGTGGAAGTTAATTACGTGAGAAAAACACACGCGACATGCATGTCGCAAAAAAAGCGCACGTGTGCGGTGCACTCATGAAAGACATTCCATGTTGGTGGAAATCGAGGAGTGACATGCAGCTTATGACAACGGGGTACTTAAAGTAGACAGCCAGCAGAATTTTTGGGGGATGCTCATTCATTCCAAGAACACACCAGTCTCGGGAGAAGATACCTGGGAGCAACACTGGAAACGAGCTAGAGACTAAGGAGCCCGAAGGGAGAGTGTGAGTTGGGGAGTTCTTATTCCCTTTGTCATTTATGTTTGTACTCTATTTTTGGATGTTTTTCACTGCTATAATCAAGATGATCATAGGTTAATATTTCATAGCTTTGGAATTCAATTCAGTTGGTTTATCTTTAATAATTCTTCAATTACATTACATTTTTCATAATCATAGTCAATCAGCGAGATTGAATTATGATTCTATGTTTAGTTGATTCACTTATCAATTGATTTTAAAATTTAATAATTCAATTTCGACTGGTGAGGTTATTTTTGAATTCATCTATCAGAAAATTAATTTCATTAAACTTTGAAATTTATGTCGAGTTTATTTCCAAATTTAATCTTCTTTTCAAACTTCTTAGTAGTTTGGTTAAGTTTTGGTGTGGCGAACTCCAAATATTAATCTTCTTCCTGTTAAATTTCTCTTCCAGGGGGATTCTTCAGCATGTTTTGAGGAGTGATTCAATAAAATTTGGGAAGAATTAAATCATTTTAACTAGTAGAATGGATTTCTGAAGTAAGTTTTGTTGATTTCAGCTCCTTTGTCTTGATGTTAAATGTTAGTTTGCATTAATTCTTAAGTTTGACAGTACTTAGTATAAATTTATGTTTCTTTGTATAGAACCTTGTTCCCTTCTACTGTTTCTAGTTCATCTTTTAAAAGTTAAAAAAAAATGAAAAGTAAACAAATGTTTACTTCCTCCACTACTGACAATGGTGGAGTTACTTCTGAATAAAACCTTAGAGTTCTCATCTTCCTTCTCTGTGGATCGACCCTGCACCATTGTGCTAGTGTAGGAGTAATAAATGTAATTTTGAGGGTCGTGATGACCTCCGGCCTGTTCAATGTACAAAATATTTTCCTCATAATAATTATAATCCACATTAAATATTATAAATAAAATGATAATACATGTGGTGGTCCTTCATAATTATTCATATATAATTTAAATCATTATCCTTTGATAAATTCTTTTATCAGTTTTCATTTTTCAGTCTCAGGAATATATCATGATTATTCATTATAATTATAATTTGATAATTATTCATACATATATTTCCACAACAAGTGGAAATTATCATTTGGTGGAACTTCATAATTATTATTCAACAATTTTACATAATTATCTTTTAAAATATTACATACGATAATCCGATAGACAACATTTAATAATTTTGTGAAATTATCATTAATAATTATATGATATTACAATTTGAAAATTATGATAATTATGCTTTCATAAAACACCTAATTACCCAATGATAATTTCAATATTCCATGTCACGTGATAATTACCTTATAATTATCCATTAATAATTTGTAAAAAATTATCTTTAATAATTTTATGCAATTATATTTTGATGATTTTTTTATAAATTGTATATTTATAATTCATAGTCTATTTGAGAGTTATTTTTTCATAATTTAGAAATTACCATTAATAATTTAGGATTTATACATTTATTTAAATCAAACCACTTTTTTCTTCATTTTAGAATTTATAAAATTATGAAATAAAAAAATTAAATAAAACCAAGTTGAATCTCACCTAATGTGTAGTAGTTCGAACCACCAAAGAAGTAACCTAAATCCAATAAATGAGCTTCTTCTAACACGCGTAGGGTAAATCCACAGTTTATTGGACTCATCAAGATTAATCAAGTGAAGGAACTGAGTGGTTTGACCATTCTAGAACCTCAAACGTGTATTCCTATGCATATATTTAACCTCAAAATTTAATCTCTAATTTTAATATGTGTTTCAAACTAAACTTGATGGAGGATTTATTAGTTTTTCCCATTTAATGTGTTGCTAGTTTTAAATGGTTAAAAAGGTGGTAAATCAAGGTTGTTGAAAGCTTCCCCATTCAAAAATGGAGGTTATGAATGGGGGAAGAAGATGAATGGTTGAAAATAGTTTTTTTAAGTAATTAAAATTAATTATTCAACATAAAAAATTAAATGACATCAAACATTTGTTGCACATTAAATTTATACATTTTCTAGGGTAAAACCCTCATTCCATACCCAATAGTGGTTTCATATTTTTCAATGGATGCACTGTTTGAGAGATATTAATGATTTATTATTTAAAAATAGAAATAAATAATTAATTAAAATAAAAATGGTTATTTTTGTGGAGAGGCATCCAAATGTTCGTTTCATACAAATCTTATACCCTATCTAGGATAAATCCCTCATTTTGGGACCATTGGTGGTCTTGGATTATCCATACGATGCACCTTTGGGATATATTTAATTTTTTCTAAAAAAAATATATTAAATTTTATTTAATAACTTTATATCATGAGTGACAATTCATAATTTTTGGCGCCTTTCAATGTTATACCCCTCCTAAGATAAACACTATTTTTGGACATAACAGTGGTCTCATATTTATCATACGACACATCATTTTGGAGCGATTCAATTATTTTGAATAAAATTCCCAAGCTTATAATATTATATTTTATATTTTATCCCCCCCCCCCCTGAGCCTTTTCAGACCTTGGAAACTCATACTTACATAGTGTTTAACTCAAGCAATATTTAATAGAATTTTATAGAGTATTTATTGGTCATTTTACCTTTCTGAAATGTTTTAACAAAAATGAAACTTTTCCCTGATAAACCATTTTTTCCCATTTAATGTAATAATAATTTAGCACAATAGGGTTTAGGAATTCATGAAATAGTAACAGGATGTTACAACCACACCATCATAGGAACTTTCTATCCTTAGAAAGCCTATGAAGAAGCCTCAACATCAAAAGGACAAGGACACTATTCTCTTATCAGTGCCTACCTCTCTCACATCTCATGAGAATTAGAAAAATTATTCCATATCATACAGATCATAGGTATCATCCTCAAATGAAGGACCTTGGTCTTTGAATCAACAACCATGACTGGTCATTCAGTCACAAATAAAACATGTTCCACATCAATACCACAACAACTCAGAACATGATATGGTTCATATAAAAGATTTTGAAGATGAGATACATTAAACACATTATTTATTGTTTTCAGTTACGGTGGTAGTGATAAATGGTAATCAACTTGCCCCACCTAATCTACAACCTCAAAAGATCCCACAAAACTGGGAAAAAACTTCCCTTTCCTCCCATGACATCGATGACCCAACTGGGGTGAAACCATCCAGAATACATGGTCACCAAAACTTCTGCTTCATGATGTTGAACATCTTAGTGGTTCCTGGGTGCACAACCCATTTAAAAGTATTGAAATCCTCCATTATAACCCTCCTTGTCGCTAACGGTGAAACATAATATTTCTGAAAACAAATATCATCCTCTTTTTAGAAGGTCCAATGGGCATTAGTCTCCCCACAATAAAAAGAGTCCCTGTTTCTTATAGAATTTTTCAATAAGAATATGTTCCTAAAGAATCATCTCGAGAAGAGAAGATGTCAGAAAACCATCAGCTTTCATGGTGGAGAGAATTGACACAACCCAAGGTGGAAAACATTGGTGAATAATGGATTTCTCAATAATATCATCCAATAAATACATTAGTTCTTTTAGTTCAGCTGGAACCATTTGGTAAGAGTGAAAAGAAAACAGTTGAGTACCAGACATTGAGCCAAAAGAAAACTCAACCTCTCTTACCAGTGGTAAACTAGAAAATCCAGAAGGAAACACGATGAGAACCTCGACGACCACTAGAGGGAGATCACCACCCATTGAATCTCTCTCCATATCAAAATTAAACATTGATATCACTTTCCCTAACTCTGGATAAGAAGGTTCAGCTATGTTTGACCTAGGGTCCCATTCTCCTTGAAAGACAAGAGTCACACCACTACGTGTAGTGAGGTAGACCCATTGAAGAAATCAATCAATCCAGTATTTATTTTTAATGATAAAAAACTATCCTAGATATGATTTCAACTTATTTCAGGTCAAGTACCAGAAAACTCTAAGCAAGCTCGACATCTGATAGAGAGGATAGACAAGCGGGACTATAGAAACCCTTCTCTCTCATCACGCTAAGGGGTGTAACAATCTCCATTGCACAAGGTAAAATCCATATTCAATGATTAATAAGATCAGTTATATGGGATGATATAAAAAAATTGATATGCACTGGTATCAAATAGAGTAGTCACTAATGATGAAGTGAAAGTAATGGTACCTCTCATGGTAGATGGACCAGTATCTACTTCATTTAAAGAATCTTCTAATGCATGAAGAATTTTCATTCTGGAAGCCTGTAGCTGGGACACGTTTTTACATGAAACATTTTATTTCCCCCAAAGATTTTAATGTTTATGATGATCTCATGCTATTATGTGGATTGGAAAAGATGTTTCAGAACTTCTATAAGTTCCCTAAACATCTGCAAGAGCCACAGTTCTGTTGTCCTGCTCAATCTTGAAAAAATCTACTTCCTTGGACAACACCAATGACACTAGATGAAGTGGTCAGTAAAAAGAACCATGAATTCCTTCCACTATAAGAAATCATGTTTCTTTTCTTTCACCATCATGTCTCACCATCTTATTATTGGTCCCTCCAACATTAATGTGGCAAACTTCACCATGATTTTGTCTGGTGTTTTCAAAAACTCAAAAAACGTTATGTCGTGGACAATGGTTCCTCAACATGTTGAGGATTTGTAGATTCATTGAAAACATGTGGTTACTAGTTAATTAACTCTTGAGAATGATTTCTAATAATATCCTCTTTAGGATCCACAACATTAGCCTGAATGTGGACGGGTGGTGGTGCCTCCCCCAAAGCATGGACAATATGTATGATCACCTCAACTAGATTTGGATCCACAACATGATTCTCTCGTTAAGGTTCAGCAGTAGCCTCTTCCTAGATATGATAAACAAGTCTTACCGGGGGTATAATGTTACACAACATCGTCATTCAATAAAAAGATATTAGATTAACACTCCGACTGAGTAACGAGATAAATTATTATCAATATAAGGAAGAAACAAGATTTGGCTTTCAATCTATACAAATCAATATAGGGAAAAGACTAGAACTACACCACAATAATTCTTTCCCTAACCACCCCTTGTGACTTAAGGTTCATTGTTGTGGGGGATGACTATACATTCAATCGCAACTACCTCTTATGTCCAGACAAGATTTCATAAATGCATATTGACTTCAAGAGAAAAGTTTAACCTCCATTTGATACCGTTGTGTCATGAACCAACCCAAGTACCCTAGTAATCTGATAACCGACTTGACCCTTACATAGCCCAAAGGGAAATATTGATCCCCAGGTTCAGAAACTATCACTTTACATCACACAACATGCAAGTGGGAATTATTTTTTCACCAACAATGCAGAAGAAAAGAAACAAGACAATATGCATAAACAAATGAAGCTCCATTGGAAGTAATGTACCAGAATTCAACAAGGTGTAAACAAACCCAAAACATTACAACCAAAGTACTAAAATGGGAAAACACCCCCATAGTACCTAAGGAAACTACTCACCAAGACCAATGTTATATATCTAGATCCACCTCCAAGAGATATCTTCCCTTTTCTCAAACTTGGAAGAAGAAAGTCAAAAAACACATCAAGGAAAAAAGTAGGGTGTGAGCATAAGCCTAGTAGGATACCACCAAATATTCCATAAAAAATGAATAATATAGAGTATACAAAGAAAAACATTCAATTTTAAAGTAAACAGGTTTGGAAATTCAAAATTCATATTTTAAAAAAACATGCAATACATTTTCAAAATGATGGACAAACACTTTAAGAAAAATATTCACAAAAGATGGAAAATTTCTAAAACAATAGAATAAATAAAATAGTTACATAAAATAGTTTATGTAAATTCAAAAGTAATGTAAATGAGTATAAAACATTTTCATAAATTTATATCTTAGTTATAAATAACAAGAGAGCAATATGGTCATCTTCCAAAAGGTACGAGAGTCTTAACCAGCTATAGGATTCTGCACTATATAAGTGTCCTCATCAAAATGTGTATACACACATCCATATGACACTGGACAAAGAAGACTCATCATAAACTCGTACGAGATGTGAGCCGCTGCAAGTATGTTATAAAACATAGTTGTAATGTAGAGTGTATCCAAATAACCCACTAACTACCTAAGGATTGCATGTGATCTTATATGATTAGTAAACAATTTAAAGACAACTTAAAATATAATCAATCTCATTCTTCCATTTCAAAAGTGAAAATTTCTTTCCATTTAAAATAAAAATATGTTTTAATAAAAAACATGTATTTTTTACAATATAAAACCACTGGGTTTCTATTAAATCATTTTAAGCCATTTTCCCCAGTTTGAAATCTATTCAAAACTAATTCCATCATTACACAGTTTATTTCCTCCATTAAATTCAGAATTTTAATTGAAATCATTTCCATCAAATCTGAAATTAAAATCAACCAATTTCCATAAACACGCCTAATTCAATGGAATTTGGGGTTTTTCTAAATTTTCATGCCAAAATGCTTTCAAATATCTCGATTCAACAGAATCTGGTTTTTATCAATTTATGAGAAAGAAAATTTGAGTAATTGAATTTAAATCAACAATTGAAATAAATCAAGCAATACAAGGATAATCAATTTGGATAATCAGAATGGAACAACCTACCTCAAGGTCATCGATATCAATAGAAAAAATAAACCACCCTATGTGGTTCAATACACCTCATCACGGCCTTATTAATGAAAACTTCAACACACTAATAGTCTATGTTCATCAAGGGTTCCTAGAACAAAAACCAGGTATTTTATTTCAAAAAGAAATAAAATTTCAAAGGCGATGATATGTTATCTCTCATGAATAATTTTAAAATTATCAATTAAAACATTACATGCGGCAATAACCTCTATCCCCCTAATAATTCTCAAATTAAAACATTGATTATCACTTTCAATGATACTTCCAATATCCTTGATAAAATTCCAAATTATCATTTTATGTCAATGTATATGTTGACAATATTTTCCTCAGAATAATTATAAATCACATTAAATATTATAAATAAAATGGTAAAACATGTGGTAGTCCACTATAATTATTCCTAAATAATTTAAATTCTAATCCTTTGATAAATTCTTTTAACAATTATCATTTCGAAATCTAATGATTATCTCATAACTATTCATTGTAATTATAATTTGATAATTATTTATATTTATCGTTTAAAAAAAAATAGGAAATTATAATTTGGTGGTTCTTCATAATATTTATTTGATAATTTTAAATAACTGGCCTTTGAAATATTAAATACGATAATCTAACAAAAAAATTTGATAATATGGTGGAGTTATGATTAATAATACTATGATATTACCATTTGAAAATTCTGATAATTATCCTTTTCTAAAACACATAATTATCCCATGATAAATTCTATAATCCATGTCACATAATAATAAACTTATAGTTATCCTTTAATAATTTGTGAAAAATTATATTCATTAATTTTCTGCAATTATACATTGATAATTTTTTTATAAATAGTCTATTGATAATTCTTAATCTATTTAAAAATTATCATTTGATAATTTAGAAATAACTATTTATAATTTAGGATTTATATATTTATTTAAATCAAACCATTTTTTCTTCATTTTATAATTTATGAAATTATGAAATAAATAAATTAAATTAAATAAATAAAACCAAATCAAGGTGAAACTCACATGGTGTGTAGTAGGATGAACCACTGAAAAAGGGACCTGAATCTGATCAATGGAATTCATCTAACATGTATACGGAAAATCCACGGTTTATTAAACTCATCAAGATCAATTAAGTTAAGGAACTGAGTGGTTT
Source organism: Viscum album (assembly GCA_963277665.1). Classification (NCBI taxonomy): domain Eukaryota; kingdom Viridiplantae; phylum Streptophyta; class Magnoliopsida; order Santalales; family Viscaceae; genus Viscum; species Viscum album. The sequence goes on from OY728134.1 coordinate 997,177,044, forward strand.
GTCTATTCTAGAACCTCAAATGTGTATTCTTATATGAATATTTAACCTCAAATTTGAAACTCAAATTTTAATATGTCTTTCATTCTAAACATGGTGGAGGAGTTATTAATTTCTCCCATTTAATGAGTTTCTAGTTTCAAATGGTCAAAAGAGATGTTAAATAATGGTTTTTCAATGCTTCCCCATTCTAAAATAGAGGATACGAACCGAGGAAGAATATGAATGGTTGAAAACTATTTTTTTAATTAATTAAAATTAATTACTTAAAATGGAAATTAAATGACACCAAAAATTTGTTAAGTATTAAATTTATACCCCATCTATGGTAAACACCTCGTTTCGGGTCCAACTGTGGTATCGTATTTCCCAAAGGATGCACCGTTTGAGAGATATTAATGATTTATTTATTTTTTAAACGGAATAACTAAATAATTAAAATAAAATTGGTTATTTTTGCGGGAGAGGCATCCAAACGCCTTTTTCATACAATTGTTATACCCCATTTAGGGTAAACCCATAATTCTGGACCCATCACTGGTCTCAAATTATCAGTTTGATTCACCATTTGGGATATATTTAATTATTTCTATAAAATAATATATTAAATATTATTTAATAACATTATCTCTTGATCGAGGCATCCAAATGTATAGTGCCTTTGAATGTTATAATCCTCCAATGGTAAACATCATATTTCAGAAATAACATTGGTTTAAAATTTCTCATACAATGCACTATTTTAGAGTGATTCAATTATTTTGAATAAATTTCTAGATCGTAAAATAATATATTGAATATTTTTATTTTGTCCTCCCCATGGCTTTTGATACCTAGAAAAATCATGATTACTTGGTGTTTAACTTGGAAAATATTAAATTGAATATTTCAGAGTATTAATTAGGTTATTTACAATTCTTCGGTGTGTTTAACAAAAATGAATCTTTTCATGGATAAACCATTTTTTCCATTTAACGTAACAATAATTTAACACAAGAGGGTTTAGGAATACCTAAAACACCAATGGGATGTTACAAAAACCAATTTATTATTACACTACTTGAAACACTTATATTAGATTATGTTATACAAAACACAATGTTTTTAATTTGTTAGACACAATGCTGAGTTTCTTCGATAGCTTTCATTAGATGTGTGATTGAGTTTCACCAATCTATATTATACCATTAATGATATTATTAAAAAATTATTATATTTATCAGCTAGTCGTTGGAATGTAGGATATAAATAATATTAAATATATTATTAAAATATTTTTTACACATGTTTATACAATTAATTGTTTGGTTATAAATTACTTAGAAATGAAAATACAAATCAATTGAATATAAAGGATGTGTTTTTATGAAAAAGCATATTTTTATCCCATAAAATGTTTTTAAAATAATAAATTAAATTATTCACTATTATTGAGATATATTAATGATATTTATACATAAGAAATTCATCAAACCTATTTTACATTCATCAAACAATTTTGATGGGAATCAAATAAAAACAAATCCAATTTTAGGCCAAAAATGCTATATTTATTTAAAAGGAAATTTTTTAACCTTCTAATGGCCGAGTTATTTTCAATATTATATAAAAACTATTATAACATATATTTGAAAAAATAAAATTCATTTTTTAAAAATTAATTTCTAGATTTTATTAGGGTAAATTATTGTAATTTTTATGAGAAGATTAATTTTTTAATGAATATGGAAAAATAATGAATTCTAATTACAATTTTTCATTAATTTAATATATTTACATAGATAAATTATATTTTTATTTGGTTTTAAATTATTTTTCTTTAAATTATAAATTTATAAATTTAATTTACACATTTGGGATCAATTTATCATTCAAAATATGTATAACAACTATTCAAAATTTTGAACATTTTTACTTTAAAACCACATTTTTCTATCATGTTTGTAAGAATCCTTTTAAATTAATTTCTACAACTTGTATGATTGGAATTTGGAAAAAATGGATTCTCTATTTGGAAAAAGATTAATTTATAATTTTTTTAAAGTTAAAAATATTTTTTCCAATTATATTAGTTAATGAAAATTAAAATTAATTACAACGACTAAGGTAAAAATTAGTTTACGTAGTGGTAATACTTTAATATTAATGGCCAAAATGACTTATATATTTGTAAAAACAAAATTTTATAGACATATTTAGACCATATAACCTATTTTATATAAAAATTGTAATTATTGGAGGCACTTAATGTAAGTTATATCTCCCAATAGAGTTTACCTTTCAGTATTTACAAGAATGTCAGTCCTCCTCCACTAGAAAAGGGAACTCACTCCCCACAATTATTAAATTCTCTCAAGAACATTGAATCAAATATAATCTAACTATATAATCTCCCAAAATCCATAATATAATGTTGTAATCCTCTATTTTATATAAATCCAACAAATTAATCCCTTTGGTGCTAATTGAAAGTAATTGCCTGAAGAACAGGTAACGGTCGTCAACAGGCATTTTTGTTCTATTTCCATCTCCACCCCCTTAAATTCAACTTATATCAAGATTGAAGAATAACTTAAGTATCCTCAATATACTGATTTGTTTTCATGTTTATATTATTATATATTCCTTCACAAACTTCCATCAAAGGGGATACACAGTCATCATTCATATGTACTGCAGACTACCACCTTGCAAACCAATGTCATTCTTTCTTCCATTACCATCTCTCAAGGTTGGTAATAATGATGTAAAACTGTTTTTATATCATATATATGATATTTATTATGAATTTATGCTTATATAACTATTATATAATACATACCTTTATGCATTCATTTTTGTGAGGATATGATTACATTGTTTTTGGGTGTCTGGACTACCGCCTCCTCAAAGTGATGTGATTTGTTCTTACTTTACATTGAATGTATTAAGGAAGGGTTTAATAAAAATATGTTATATATATGACATAATAATTATACTATTAATAATATATATATATATAATGTTCTATTATTTCATTCAAAATATGATTAGAAAATGGAAACAACTTTCATGTGTATATATGGCCTACCGTCTTCATGAAAAGTGCATTTCATTTCCTATTTCAATCAATAATATATTATTAAAAATAAATAAATATATAATGAATATAAATGATATTTATATAATAAATTAAATTATAAGAATTATTAAATTTTGATCATTGAAAAAGGAAAAAAAATAACATGTCAAAACATATTTGAAAAATAAAGAGAATAGTACCTAAAATGATACATTTCCCTGGAATTGTTAATAAACAAGTTATATAAAGTAAAAATAAAATATAATATGGTATGATATAAAATAATATGGTTTTATGGTTTATTTATATAGAATTTATATTTATATACATTACTTCTTAATGTGTACAATGGATTTCAAGACTGAAGGTAAGGGGATTTCTAACCTCACATTTCTTTCTATTGGACTTACACCATATTCACCAGTAATTTCTTTTTTGTGGTGTATATACTCCACTAAGATATGTTATAATATGAATTTACTTTATTATATGATATTAAAAGTTTCAATTGATGTTATTATTTCACAGGCCTCATTATTCAAAGGTTACTCTTGTAGTAAGGGAATTACGTCTCAGTTTTTACTTTTGTGAGACACATGTTATATTCACCACATCATTCTTCTATTTGGTGCACATACGTCCCAAAAAAAGTAATTTAGGATTCTACTACAAAAATTTCTTTTTATTTAAATATATATTTGGGGATGTAACTTTTATGGCATATACAGATCAAAATATTTGAAATTGGTAAGAGAATTTTGTCAAAATTGTCCTTCTTTGAGACACATGTTTTGTTATGAAACTATGTTCTTTTATGATGTGTGTGGACAACCCATTTTACATGTTATATCTTGAATATACATATTTTATTGATAATATAATATTTATGTAATTTTATTCTTTTATATGGATTTTGATTCAATGTTACCAATGTGGTAGGAGTTTATTACTAAAACCTCATCCTTTATATGGATTGTGTTTGATTATGATTCCATTGATGAAATATTATGATCCATCTATAAGAAATAATCATTAATTATACTCTCCTCTATTTATTCAAGATATCGTCATGTAATGTTACTATTTTTCTACTCTTTTCTACATAAGATAATTTAAAAAAGTTTCTAAGAAAATTGAACTTTATTTCTATCTTCAAATAAAAATCCATTTTCACCAAAAACCTTTTCTTCTGATAATGTTTATTGTTTTAAAAAAGATTTTAAAATGGGTTTCGGTGATTACTTTATAATATTTCTAGGTTATTTTTAAAAGAAAATTTTTAATTGTTTTAATTATCAAAAAATAGTTTTTCAAATAAGAAAGGATATTTTCCTCATGATATGTTTTAAATGATTTTTAAATATTACATGATAAGTTGTCAAAGTTATGTCTTAAATTTTTTTTTAATGTATGGTTATTTTTTTATGAAATACTCTAAGTAATATTTCAAAATCTTTTTCCATATACCATTGCTTTCTGTGATGTAGTTTATTATTTAATCGGGATAGAATCCTCAAATACTATTCATATTCTTTCTCTGAATGGTTTTTGTTTTAATAGCATGACTTTTATGACACCCATTTCTCATCCATGGATTACATAATTATAAAACCCACTTCATTTCATGTTTTTTAAAGTTATTATGAAACCTATCTCGTTTCCATATGTTAGTAATTGATGAAATGTTTATGATACCCATTTCATTTCATGGATTATTATATGATGTTTATAAAACACATCTCTTTTTATGGGTTATGAAATGAGGAATTTTTAATTATCTTGTGTCACACATATTTATTATTCCATTATGTGATTAATGAGTCCTATATATCCCTATAATTTATTGGGTTATTTTGTATATCTCCATATATAAAAATATGAAAAAAGTTTATAGGATTGATCCATAGTGGGAAATGAGTGAATCTTGATCCACAATAGGAAATGGGTGCAACCTGATCCACAATGGGAAACAGGTGCATCCTTATCCACTATGGAAAATAGGTGCACCATGATCCACAATGTGCGATAGTTTTGTCTTTATGCACAATAGGAAATAGGTGTGTCATGATCCACTATATGAAATAGATGTGTCCTTATCCAGTAAGTTTATGGTCTTGGTAGATAACATTGACACATGAAATGGATTTATATTTTAATGCTTGTGAAAAAAATAAGACATGATATTATGGTTCATGATTGATTTCTGATGATTTATCGCCCTCATGATTCATTACTTATTAACTGCTAATAATTATAAAATGACTCAAGTTTATCGTTTTTTACAGTTTGGGTATTAACTCTATAAGTTATGTTCCTGATAAAATACCCGTTTTCTTATCTTTTTAATTCAGATGATCATAGATTGATATCTCTTATGTAACCCATAATGAGTATATGTTTTCATCCTTTATTATGTTTCCTTTCCCCAGGTTATGAATATTTTTTTATGTATTAGTTCTAAAGGGGAAGATCATTATGAGAGACAGTGAAGAAGATCCACCAATTAAAAATATTTTTTTCCATGTTTCTAAAAATTGTAAACTATATGATCCCTAGGCATGTGTCTGTATAATGTAATGAATATTCATCTAAAAATATGTGATATCCATGTATGAAAATCCTTGTGTGGTTATATAATGTGACATCCTCATTGTTTAATGAAATGTAGATAAATTTATTGTTTATCCAATGTAATAATTTTCTCACACATCTCAGAAATATATATTGAGATATAATAATAATATATAGAAGTCTAAAACATAATAAACATGAAATTACACTCTTTAAATTATTACCACTTTACACAATTTTTCCTCATCGAAAAATCTGAATTAGAATTAAAAATAAGTAAAAAATATAATATTCTATTCATCCCAATGGATCAAACAATAGTAGAATCTGATCAATAACTCTTCTGATAAAAAATAATCACTAATACATATTAAATCATAAATAATTAAATCATACTTATAATTTAATGAAATGGGTTATTATAAATATCAAAAACAACATGATAATGGAATTTGAATAGATCCAATAAGAAATTAACATATTCATTACGATTCAATTGCGACTTATTTATAAACTTTAACTATGTTACTATTTTAAATTTACATTATAATAAGTCCAAAATAGATTAAATGATTGGATATTTATGAAATAAGGTAAGTTATATAGTCAGGGTATATTATGGTAAAACTAGTGACTTTGGTATAATTATATTAATTTCATATTTTGGATTCCTAATACATAATTTTGGATCTTAGTGTCTAATTGGTAAATTATTTTGATATTTATTTATATTATTGGCATTTCTCTTATTAGATCAGTTAGCTATGATTTTTTTTAATATTGTGTAATTTGAGTGGTGAGTTTACTTTAACTATCGATGCACCTAATTAGTCTTTGATTAAATAATCCAGGTAGTTATATTCTATTACATTAAAAGGGTTTATTTATAAATTATATTCATTTAATTTGTTATCATTTAATGAATAGTATCAAAATATATGGTGATTATTATCAATTATGGTTTCATTGTATGAAAATTTTGATTAATTATTTTAAAACACATATTTTTTAATATTTATAACCAATTTAAAAATAGGGTTTGTTTTATCTAATTTTTTTCCATCAAATTTTTATATTTAGTATTGTATAAAAATTAAAATTTAAAGAACCAAGGGAGGTGTCCTTTTGAAATAATACATACTTACTATATAAACACTTTTTGAATGAATATAGAATTTTCCTCATGATACTCTCAATAGAAAGACACTGAAACCATTTAGTAATGAATTATAACTTATTTTACAGAGAATATATAATAGTTATATATGGGAGTAAACCTCATGTTACATGGTGATAGATATAATGTTGTTTTTTCTATTTGTTTGGAATTATGGATTATATATGATAAAAATTATACAAAATAAATATCTTTCCATTTAGTCTATACTTGTATGGAAAATACCTTTTAAATAGAATATTAATATGATTTATATTGTTGGTTTATATTATGTCAATTATATTTTTAGTTTTATGCATTTTATTTATTGAATTTATTAATTTTTCTTATATGTTGATTTTCTATGTTTGGTTAGGGTTTTTCTGTATTTCATTTTTCATTTTTTAAGGGAATTAAAATGTCAAGGAATTTCTTGTAATATTTATGGTAAAAATCTATATTATAATATATTATGTTACAAAGATATATTTAAAAAATAATTACATAATTGATTCCCTCATCTCTTATGTTTCTGTATCGCATTCATGGGGGAACATTATGAATAGTAATATGCCCACTTGGCTATCAGGATAAGATATTTTAGTTTGTTTGTAATAAAATTATATCAGTGATCATCATTAAGAATATTTTTTAGTGAACCATTATACACAAAATATAATATCATTGAAATTTAAGAGATAATTTTTTTTATCATTTATCCTAAAACCATAGTAATGAAATATGAGTTTCCTTTAGATAATCGACCAAATTATTTTTATTAGATTATAATTTCTTTTATTTTTTGTGATATATTAATTCAAAATAGTGTAATCATATTTAATATAAAGGGTTCCTAATTTATTTTAGTGAATCACATTTTTCAATGAAAATGATTGAAAATATTAGATTTTTTAGGATTATTATATATGGGTAGAAGACTATGAATGTTGGTCATGTATCTCACTCTAGAGTTTCCAGTGGATATTCCATTTAAATTCACATGATCCTGAGACTATGAATTCATGATAATAAGATTTTATATATATTATGTTGATATATTTTGCTATATTTTCATAATTTTAAAGGTAAATTTTTATTTATAACTTCTAGAAGACCATCAGTGAATCCCCATGAAGACGATATATATTACATTTTATGGGTAAATCCTCCTATTGATTAGAACCTAGTTTACCCATAATTCAAAGATATTTTGTATTTTTTAAGGAAGTTGATTATAATCCTTATTGATTGATGGATCATTGTTAAAATATCCATTGACCAAACTTTTACCCCTTTCATAGTGATCGAGGACCTAATGATTTTAGTTATTAATGGATAATATTGATGTAATATTTGTTATATTAAAACATAATAATTTTAATGAGAATTCAACCACCATCATGACTGGGTTATTAGGATTAAAATAGTGTGATTCTATTTTATAGTACATGAAATAGAAAAATATCACTGAAAAGTTATATAATGACTTATAAAATATAATTTTCTATTTATATAATTTAAAATAGAGAAAAGATAGCTTGTTTTTAATCATATAGCAAGGGAATCAGTTAATGGCGTATTATATATCCCATTTATTTTTGTATATATTTTTTCACTATAGATAATCATTAATGATGGTCTTAATTCATATCATATTTAGATACATTCACAACCATATATATGATAAATGGTTATTCTTTTATATTGGAACTCAAAAGGTAAATTGGTTAAATATAAACTATTAACTAAAACTGATATTGTAGGAATGATATGTATAGTTTTTTATTTTATTATAGAAAATGATATCTAATTTAACTCTCATATAATAGTTTTGAATAATGATAAAGATTAAAGTGGAGGTTTTGGAAGTGGAAATGGGCTATAATACATAATTTCTTCGAATATATTTATGAAGAAGATGTCATATAGAACTAGTTTTGAATGGAAGGATATAAAGGACATAATTTTTAATAATTCAATAATATTAGCCATAAATATTGTAACTTTGGCCACATTCAAAGTTTCTAAATGAAATATCCTCAATAGTCTAGTATATATGGATTTATTGATTTTACAGGAACTTAGTTATATTATAATATAATTACAGATGGGTAATTAAACTTCTATATCCACTATGGATGAAATAAACCACAACAAGGATAATTTCATATGCGGAGATAGTCGAATATCATTGGGTCGTCCCATATATTGGCAATTATATATAATAGAGAATGGTAATTTTAAATCATAATCCCAAACAACTATAGCCAGCGTTACATTTCTTTTTTCATCTTATATTATTTTTAATTTATTTTGTATAGGTAATTCATATACATTCATATCTATAAATTTTTTTATATAACTATATTTAATACTATAAAAATACCATATATAATGTAGTCCAGTATAACCATAAAAAATAAGAATTATACTTGGTTTCAATAAACAATCTTCATGTTGTTATCTAGGATGTTGATGTTTTATGTGTCTTTTTACCCAATGATTTAAATTTATTTATAATTATACTATCTATGGATTGGATGATTATCGTACCAACTTAAACATAATATTATCATCATTATTGGTTATTTCCTCTCCACTTATGTGTATTATCACATTTTATAGGTTGAGTTAGAATCGAAAGATGTTAGTGTGGGGAATATTTCCCTAGATATGGATATTATCACATCTTTGACATCAAATCTTATTATGGATTTTGATGTAGGAAATATAATTTGTAAACATATTTTAGTATTTATGATATAAATAGTATTGTTTCCTAATCATTTAATTTAAATTATACAATAATAAGGCATGTCACAATTTTTTGGCATACTTTTTTTGGATATGTTTCATATCCTTTCATTCATATCAAACGACTGATAGAAAATTAAAATTCAGAAATACTAGTTGAAAGATCGTAAAGGAAATTATTCCATTTTCATATATATTTCAACCATTACAGCTCCAAGTGTATTATATACAAATTAATATTATATCTGTTATTTATACAACCATGATTTAATAGTCAATAAAGTGATAGTAATTAATAAGTGTATATTTCCATAAATAAATGCACTCATTGATCTACTCTGATACACAAGGTGGTTCCCTATGATTTATTTAAGGTAATGATATCATCAATTAAAGAGGAATGGTTTTATAATTCATAGGCCTATAATTTTAATCTTTTTTTGGCACTATAATTATCAAATCATGAACTATAAAATTATATATTTTATAAAAAATTTCATTATGTTGATTTTCTACGTCATTAATATATACCAAGAATCGTTTTTCATGGACTTTATGTATGATATCACGGTTTACTCCAAGTTAATTCTATATAATGAATATCATGTTAATATTTTTTTCTGAGACCTTGAAAGAGAATCACATATGAAAAAAAATCTAAATTATAGTTTTATATCTATAAATTTAAATTAATATATCATGTTTAAAAAGATATATCGGTCTTCATGCTCCCATAAAGGGTTAAAAATGAGATTTCCTGGAATAAATCAATTGAGATTTGTTGACAAATGATTTTTATTATATAAAAAGTAAACCACTATGTAATATTTAGTAATTTATAAATATTATTCCCTCCCATGAAAAAATTGATACAACATAGATATGCATCTTTATAATGAATGGAATATCGTAATTTTTTTATGTTTTATAGAAGAGGATAAATTCGACTTTCTTGTTGAATCGTAATGATTTAGGTGAATGTTATACTATTTATTGGGATACTTAGGGTATGGTTCTGAGGATTATTTTCATATAGAATGGCCATTTAATTCCACATGAAACTCACAAATTATTCCCATATAAAATGAATTATTTCACCAACAAATATGAATTATTGATCCTGATGAATACCTAGAAATTTTTTTTCAATATTTTTATCTATGGTAAATTATTTATATATTTTTTTATAAATGCATGTACATTTTCAATTATAAGGATAAAAAACATAGGAGATACAACGTGTGTAATAAATAATGAACTTTTATTTTAAACTAGATTACACCCATAGTATTTGGATTGTGATTATGCATAATATTCATATTATTTTATCATCTTATGATGTTTACTAATGTTAGGTATAATTGAAATTCCTAGAACATAACTTAGATGCAAAATAATAATAAAATTTGGTGTTCGTTTTTTGTTTAGGTATCACACCATCTATGACTGATTAAAAATGCTGAGAGTAGATATTATTTTCTAATGGACCATGTATTAAGATAATTTTAAACATATAGTGACAAAAAGAGAGTTTTTTACCTCTCCAAATGATACACTCTTGGTTTAGAGGATGTTAGTAGTTCACCTCTCAAATAATAATGAGGTAATAATTGATATCCAACATTATAGTTTGGTTTTTTACATAGCTGATAAAAGGTTATATTGTGATCTCAATCACTATTATTTTTTGAATGGTTAGGGGAATGAAAATATTTAGTTTTTTAAAAAAATATTAATTATTATATAGTGAATTCCATACAACAATGGATTGATAATTTATGACACCAACATTCAATTCCTATAAAAACATCAGAAGATGTGTCCATAAATATAATGATTTCATTAACATGATAAATTCATAAAACAAATCATATTTGTGTGATTGTCAATTTAGTGACAAAATAAACTCACATGTATCCCTTATAGATTAGTTTGATGGAATCTGATCATTGAAAATACTATGTGTTTGATATTATAAATCTAAATGATGCACTCTCTAAAATAGTCTTGGATTTAAATCCTCCCTTTACATTGTGATTTCGGAATAGGATGTTATATATATAGGTAAACAATTAAGAATATAGAAGAACACATATATTGGTAATTTTTATGTTCCTCTTATATTTCATTAAAATATTTCTATGATAAAAACCCCAAATATTTTACTAATAATGATTCAATGATTGAATTTATGGTTAATATTTTTTTCCTTAACTATAATTGTTTTGTGAAATTTATTTTTTTATAAATGATTGTTCACTATATTTTTTTTATGAATTTATTAAAATCAACCTTACATAAAGTTAAAATAATCATCATATTTATTTTTTATTATATACTTATCAATGGAAACATATGGTTATTAAAAATAGAACCAGGCTTGTGTTGAAGGAAAAAAAACCAATAACTACCTGTTTCGTGACTGGTTATGAATTTTAGTGGAATTTGAATATTTTTCCAGTATATGGGTTTTTTAAATGAATTTAGATGTATATATTAATTCCAATTGTTTGGGCCCCATTTTGATGTTTTTTAGGTGTGGTTTGAGTCATTGAAGGAGAATATAGTGCTCATATGTATTTCTATATAATTAGGATAAAGTGGGAGTTTTTATATAAGTTTTCACATTGTTATATAGTTTTTTGTGAATAGTTTTTCTAAAGACATAAAAAAACAATTACTCATGGGGTTAATAAAATTTTTTGTCTAATGTGAATAGTTAAAGTTAATTGTTAGTTCATGATTTGGAATAAACAATGTGGGATTATAAACAACATATGGGGTGAGTGGCCTCATTTCCCTTTGTGCCTAACTTGAGGACAGTTTAACACAAATCATCCAAAAACCATATGTTATTTTCCAAATGAGTTCTAATTCTTTATTCACGATTAGAGAAAATTTTGGTAAACAATGTATCCAAACCATGGGATGTGTTTTGATTATGTATTTATAGGTACATTCTTGGTTTTAATATTTTCAAACATTATAGATAAATAGAAAATCTCATTTAGTGTATTAAAATTACTATATTACCTTCACATGATTGTTTTATTCCACTCACTTTCTCTACCAATGCACACATAAACAAACTTTTTTAAAGAAACAATCATTAATAAAGGAAATTTCCTTCTAAAAGAATATATGCCTTATTCATTTATTTAGTTTAATAAACTTGATATACTTTATTACATTATTATTTTGGCCATTATCATGTTTTTAAAAAAAATTACTTTTAATATTATTTGTTTTTATGCATCATGACAACTTATAATATAATCAATATAAATTAACCATTATATTTATTATATATTAATTAATTTAATAAAATATAATTAATTCAAAAGGAAGAAGTGATGACCTCAACCAATAGGATTGTAAATTATGAGGTTCATTTATTAGATCATTTGATGGATATGGATACATTTTGATTTAACATTGACCAAGGCCATTTCAAGATTCAAGAAATGAAACAAGAGAAAACCCATTTATGGGAGTATTACAAGATTTTAGAGATCCCTACCAAAATAATGGTCACTGAATAATCCATATAACATATTATAATCCTGCAACATACCCTTTAAGATTATTATAGTGTAATAAGGTATAATATCTCTTGACCCTAATATTACTAATTAATAAATTTAATTATTGTAAATAAAATAATGGTTATTTTTATCACTATTTCATTTTTATTTTTGTATTAAATTTAGTATAGAATTCTTTTAACAAAAAATGGTTTGTTTTAAAAATGTAACTAAAACATTATATTTTGAAAATATATAAATCAATCACTTTTTATGATAAATTAATGAATTTTAAATAAAACATATTTTACTAAAATAGTGTTATAATCCACAATTTTGTTAATTATGAATGAAAATTTAATTTAATAAATTTCTAATTAATTTTTATAATGTTCAGAATGTTTTCAATGATGTAAAAACTAAGATATTTTAATAAATGATGATATTTATTTAAACATTTGAATTCTAATAATTGTATTCTTTTTATATAATATAAATACTATTTTTGATATCATCATGTCTAAAGTATCCAATGCTTATTTGTTCATAAATTTTTTAGATAATCTATTTTTTTGGTAAAAATAAAATAAATGGAGATATTTGGTATGTTTGATGACATCATAATATATGAAAGGTGATTAATATATACTTTAAATACATTCATAAAGAAAAAATTAAATTAAAATGTTTTTTATGTTTTAATTATATTAATTTTACAAATCTATAAAGATTCATTCAAAACCGATAATATATTTTATGATTTTACAAATAATTCTCTACAAACATGAATCCCATCCATATCATGACTAATATTAATTTATGTTATTTATATCCATGTATATTACAATATATCTATCCAATCCTATTTGGAAAAAAGTGGGGATAAACCTTATTGAGGATTTTGGTATTGGATTTATTATATTTTAGAGTTAAATACCTATGATTAAAATTTAATAAATAACACCCCTAAAATAAATACATAAAAATTAAATTATTTCACATCACAAAAATGCCTCGAATCACATTTTCCTACTCATTCCCCCTACATTATCTTCCCAAAGAGTTCCCATGTTCTTTAGGAGTTCCTCTCATGAATTTATAAGCAACCACTCAAGGTAAAGTATATCTCTCTATTCATTTACATTCATTTACTTTTATAGTTCTAATGACATTTATTCCAAATAATTAATGATTCCTTGTTTTTATGGATTAACATTACTATCGAAAAAAAATATATATTAATGAGGTATTACCTTTCACTCCAAAAAACACTTCCATGATCCATTATGTACTCCAGTTAGGCTGCATAATTTATTCATAGAATTTTGTTGAAAAATCATATGTTTTGAATACCCAAAAATAATTATCGTTCAAGGTTATTGAACTATATTATTGTATATATCATTTATTGTGCAATTATATCTATTAAACACACATTCCATAAATTTGGAATTAATATTGAAAAAAATGTTCTTATATTGTAAGATCTATGTGGAAGAAAAATTTATGTAATTTATAAAAATGTGATTGGTGATCCGAGAAATATATAGACCTAAAATTAATTGGATAATGTTTTTATCTAAATATATTAAATTTATAGTACTTGATATGTCATCTTATGAACACTATTTTATTTTATCTCATTGTTTAGACTTCACTTATGAATTGGATTTAATTTTTTGTATTTTTTGTCAAAGTATTGTGATTACTTGACATTATGATATCATCTTATGTCATGATATCATTTTTATATTTATGAGTACTACATTTTTATATCACCATGATATGGCACTTGAATCACTTTTATTACTTTAATCCTTTAATTCTTTGATTATTCATTTAAAGGTCTTTATAGATCACACATTTCTAATGGAAATCCCGAGGTTTTCCCACACTCTATTATATGAATAATAGAAATTAAAGGATATATATAGTGTTTTGAAATAATTTTATAGAATATTGTTTTTAGGTTAAATTTTTTTGTATGTAATTTCCCATTTAAACTATAAATTTTTATTCTTCAGGGTTAAAATATGTGTATTTATATATCATAAACCATGAAATAAAAATCATAATAGATACGAGATATCATTACACTCCCCATTCCCCTTGGGTTCTCCATTAAGTTCCATTGGTTTTTGGGAATTTTTTGTGACGTTTCTATTTTGAAATTGAGATTCCACCTCTACATCCTCCTTTTATTCTTCATTATTTTATGTTTCTATTTATCATTATGTTGATATTATAGTTTCATGAAGATTATACTGGAGAGAAATGGCATCATCCCATTCTTATGGGTATTTTTCATGTCTTGGAGAGAGTACATTCAGAAATAGTGTCTTCATATTGACAATCATCATTTTAGTGGGGTTATGATAAATGAATGTTCTATTTTGTGTATTGTCACTATAAGTAGATTTTCATGCTGATTTCATTGAAGGTAGTGGTTAGAAATTTTTCCAAGGGTGGTGTAGCTTGTTCCCTATAGAACATTAAGGTGCAGTTAGTCATTGTTCCAGATTAGTGGTGAATCTTGATGAGAAATTCTAACATTTTTACACTATGTATTAGTTTAGAAAATAAATTAGAAATTGTTATAATTTATTAATTCTATTGATAGAATTGTTATTGGATCTCATGATTCAGTTATAGCTTTGACATAACACGATTAGGCTTGTACGAGGAATCACTAAACTCAATGGAGATTGTTACTCCTTATTAAAGGTAGACTAATTGTTTGATTTTGTAATATTTTCTACATTAATCATTGTTTATAAATATTTAAATGAGTAGTTCACTAGTGAGAGTACATTGAGGGAATATGTGTGTTGAATTGAGAAGGAATGTGTTTTGAATGGGTAATATAGGGGTTTTGGTTTTCCAAACCCACATTCATGGAATGTGATTTAAGAACACCAATCATTTTTTATTTATTGGGACATAGTGGAAGAGTTAAGGGAGGATATTTAACATACGCTACACATTAAAATGGAAAGTATACCCATGATTGGTCCATTTAGGTTTCTTCACTTTTTGATTGTGGTTTATAATAATTTTTATTGCTTATAGAAGAATTGATAAATGAATTTGGACATAGAAAATGATAGTTTTTATGTTTCTCTTGAGGTGTTGGTATAAAATATCATGGTGAGTATTACACATTGAGGGCCTGATGATGTGTAATTTTAATGGATGTTAATTTTTTTTGTGATTCTTCATAGACTTATTTGAGGAATATTTTGAAGGTTAAAATATGTCTGGAACTATTATATCATGTTTGAGATTGATGACTTTTTTATAGATGATAGAACTGCACTTTTACAGTTTATAAGGTTATGGAATTCAACATTGTTTCTTGTGTTTTTTCATAATAAAGACCATCTACATGGTATGTAATCATGGGTTGTCTAGTTATAAATTCTAAAACCAAAATCAAATTATGCCAATTCTGATATGCACTATAAGAATTCCATATTTGTAATATTACCCTTTTGGGGTTAGTGTTTATTTAGGATTCCTTTTCGGACATGGTAAATATTGTGGATATACTTGGGAATTCTCTATCAATCAAGTATTTACTAATAAGATTAGTTCTGATAAAGATCAATTTTTCCCATTTCTGGACACATGAGGCTATTCATGAGTTGAATTTGTCCTAGGATTTGAATGTTCTTTATTATCTAGATAAGTTTAGTATATTTGGATCACCTGATTTTTGGATGAGTTATTTTAGCATTGTATAGGTAATTTTATTCATGATATGGACCTAAGTAAATTTGATGATTTTTTTTGGAATTGGATTGGGTCATTATTTATTATAGGGGAGCTCCATATATGGTGAACTAGTTAACATGAGGATGAATTGATCGTGGTTTTCATGTATGATGTTAACTATATAGAGGGTAGGTGAGAAACTGGTGTGTTCGTTTTTATATTGACGGGTGAAATAAATTATCTACATGTTTTTATATGAATATGACTTCAACTAGGGACATTTATGTAATTATTTCATAGGTATATATGATAATAAAAGACCATTGAAATATTATTATGTTAGTTGTTTTACCTTGTATTTATTTACATTCTTTCCAATGAAGTTTGATAATCTATTATTTCATGACTGGTTGTAGGGATCAAATAGATAATATGTATAGCATCCCGTCTTTTTATAACATAACTTTCATTTCATTACACGGAACTGAGGATCTTTAAGGTTTAGTGTCTTGGAAACAAGGAACATAATACATGAAAAGAACAAAAAACATTCTGCTTAAACACATGAAAGGATTCTCCTTAAGTTCATCCTAGGTTCATTACTGCATCTCATAACCTGAGGACATACATCAAAAGAAAAGGGTGAGCAGAAGGACCAGTAAGGGAAACAAGAGAAACATTTTACATGTGAACTTGAGATACTTCAATAAGGTCGTGAAAATAACTTTAAGGCATGAAAATGAAACCATGAAGCATATCATAATAAAAATAACATTTTTCATAACTTGAATATGTGGCTACAACATTTAATATTGACAATCGTTTCGTTTCACCAAGGTCCATCCCCAAGGTGTCGTTAAAAATTACCAAGGTTATTCACCAAGGCGTCGTTAAAAATGGTCATCTCTAGAGATTAAGTCTTTACCCAATGCAGTGGAGCGCTATCTGGGTGCACCCTTGACATGTCTTTATTATCATGTGAGCCACATATATCATCATCAATCATTTCATAAACAACCCATATAGCATAAAAGAAATGGGTTTCATTTCATAATCATAACGTTTTAAAAACTACTTTAAAGACATGATCTTTATGTCACTTTAAACCCACGGAAGGGGAGAGCGGGTTTCATGTATGTAAATCCTAGAATTTAAAATAGAACATTTTGGTATATATGTGAATACCCATATAGAAGGTATATCTTTTATTATTCACTTAATAAAATAAAATATCTTTAGAAAAAGAGAGAGACATTTTGAAACGAAAATTCTACAGCATAACGGCTATGTTACAAGGTTTTTTAGAAGTCATTGAAAAGAGAGGGGACATGGGTCAAACATTCATAAATGACCCATAAAATAGTAGAGTTACAGAATATAAGGGATTTCAAAACATGGTAATGAAATTTGAAAAGATACCATATGAAATGAGGAACATGAAAGGAAGACAAAAATAAGATTTCTCTTATGAAAATTCGGCAGCCTAACTGCGTTACATAAACGTCAACCAAAAATGAATGGATGAGATCAAATAGGGTCTCTCATCATATGAACATAAAATATCAATATGATAGATATAGAGATCATAATTCAACATAATAAAAAGTAACTTGCAAGACTTGACATGGAATTAGAACTTTGAAAAGGGAGAAAGGTGCAAGGACCACTTAAAAATTTAGCAGCCCAACGACGCCACTTAAACTTCAAAATACTGAATTGAAGAGATAAAATGGGTTCTCTCATCATATGGTCATAAAAGATCACTGTGATAGATATAGAGATCATACCCCAACATAACAAAAAGGAACTTGAAAGAATTTACATGAAAGTAGAACTTCAAAACGAGAAGGGTGAAGAACCACTTAAAAATTCGGCAGCCTAACGGCGCCACTTAAAACTTCAAAATACTGAATTGAAGAGATCAAATGGGGTATCTCATCATATGATCATAAAATATCAGTATGATAAATTTAGAGATCATACCCCAACATAATAAAAAGGAAATTGAAATACTTTACATGAAAATATATCTTGAAAATGAGAAGGGAGAAAGAATTCGTTACAAAAATTTCGGCAGCCTAACGGCACCACTTAAAACTTCATAAAACGAAATAATGAGAGTAAGAGGGTATCTCTCATTATATGAACATGAAAAGGGCAGTAAGAGGATTATAAAAGAACATACTTCAACATAAGAACATGGATTATAAATGGAATGATATAAAAGAAATTACTTGAAAAGAAAGAGAGAGGTCGGATCCCTTACCTTAAAACGTAACTCTTAAAACTCAAAGGATGGGACCTTGAGGGCTTGGGGGCACCTTGGGAGGACTCCTTGGAAGGAAATGAGACCATAATTTCGTTGGGGGAGAGTGGGGAGTCTAATGGATGAGAGGGTGGCTTGGTATTTATAGGGAAAATGAGGGGACAAGGCATTAATGGCCAAGGGACACCTCACAAGTGCTTTTCTCAAAAACATGTCCTCTCCCTTGGCATTTACCATGGAGTTAGGCCACATGGGGCCCCCAAAACAATAATTCAACACCCTTGTCCGGCCAACCCATAAAATATCTCATGACATCATCATGACACAGTTATGATGTCATTAAACATACCGAAACCCGAAAACTGTATTTTTACTATTCACTGAAAATTCAACTTTCTCAGAAAAATCCCAAAATTTCACATTAACCAAATATCAAGGCTCTGATTTCAAAAATGAACTCCATTTTATAAAAATAATTTTTTAAATATTTTTAATTTTATTTTTAAATAAATACACTATTCACCAAAAATTCATTTTTTCAGAAAAATCCCCAAAAATTACCATAACATAATATCGATGCTCTGAGTTCAAAAATAAAGTCCATTTTATAAAAGTAATTTTCTAATTATTTTTAATTAAATTTTTAATTAAAAAACACTATTCACCTAAAAAACTAATACTTGAATAATAATTTATGAAACCGTTATTTAACCATTTTATTGAATCACATTACTTAATCAAGGTGCCTCCATTATATTAATACTTTCTTTAAGTGAGATTACTAATCCATTTGGACACATTACTAATCCTAATAATAAAATCACTATTCATAATTTACTATTAATCAAAAATAAAGTTGATCTTATTAGACTCTAAATTTCGTACAGAACATAATTGTAGAAGACCATTTTTTGAAAATCATTACACGTTTTTAATTATTTAAGGTTTACATAAACATTTTTAAAATATCCTTTTTCTAAAATTTATCAAAACTATGCATACTATATTTATCCGGTCATTTAAAAATTCATAAACACCATCCTAATAAGAAATCCCAATTTTTATTTAAAACAAAGGATTACACAAGGCAGTTACGGTCTCCTTACATATCCCCTTATCACACTAGCATAGGCCCTAAGTGTAAGGTGTGCTAAGGTGAGAGAATCTGAGGGAGGCTCGGCTAACATCGCACGAGTAGTAATTTCTATCAGTTTGAACTTCTCGCAAAGGCGATTCCGTTCTAGCTTCACACGATGAAGTTCGGCTTAGGTATGGTCCAGAGCAAAGCCCAGTGGTGCTACCTCTTTCCCAAGTTTTGTTAGATTGGCTTCGATCGGTCCAAGACTACTGGGTGAGGCAATCGAATCTTCTTTCTATAATAATTAACCAAGATTACTTGTATTTAGAGATAATAATCAAAACGTTTAGTTTCCAAGGGTCATATTGACCAATGGTCATATAACAGTCAAAACCCAATGGTCTCATTTAAATTATACTCAAGTTATCAAATGAAACATTTTTGTTGAGTATAAAAAATAAAATAACACATAAAATTAGAAAACAATATTTATTCAAAATTTCGGGTCGTTACAATCTTCTCCCCTTAAGAAATTGCATCCTCCCAATTTTTAAAATTGGGTTTTGAAATTTCATTGAAAGTCCCACATCGGAAAAGGAGTCAGTAAAATTATTACTTTAAAAGAAAGAAAGGGAAGTACAAAGGTCACCCGAGTTAACCCACACTACGATTCCATGTAGGAAAATATGAACATGGAAGAAAAACAAAGGGTCAAGTTCTGGGGGAGAGTGATAGAGAACATGATTAGGAGAAAGTTAACCATAAGAAAATCCCAAACTTATGATGTGTGTAAACGGTCATTGATTACCTAGTAGGAAACGTAAACCAACAACATTTTTTTTACGTTCCTTTTCATAATTTTGATGAATTCATTTACAACATAAAACAAAAACATAAGAAAATATACCTATCTTCATGTAGAGTTTCATCCTTTAATAAGTTTCTACCCAAAACTAATCTTTTCTCCAAACTATGAGCATTCAAAACTACTTGGTCTCATCAAAACAGAAGAATTGTCTTCATGATCCACAAAATATTGACTATCTATTTCTTCTATCTTTAAACATTATCCCAAAAACAGAAAGGGTAAGGTAAAACACCTCTTCAAAAAGAAATAATTCCATAGGAATGGAAACTACTTTTAAATCTTCAAAGTTCCATGGTACTAACCATAGTTCATCATTGACCATTCCATAAATAACAGTCAATAAGATTCCTCAAAATAAACCAAGCTAATATTTAAACCCAAATACAAGAAGGATTTGATAACATAGTCTTCCAAAATAAACTTCATTGTTCATATCCAAACAACATCAACCACTCCTAACATCTTATAACAAAAGTATCTAACCTAAACATATTTTACCCAAGATAGGTTAATCATTTCCATAAGTAACCTAAATTACTATAAGTCCACCTTAAATTCATCAATTCTTCAAAATATAAGTCAACCTTACCCCTTCAATGAAAATACCGTAGTAATCTATTTACCTCGATCATATAGGGTCCCCAAAATAGTGAACGTCTTCCAAAATAATAATCATATTTTAATCCCCTAATCATCTCTGTCATATTAATAAGACAATCGTCTCATTTCCTATCACATTGGTTGTTGGGACATGTTCTTCCATTTCCCACCATTAACTAAGAAGAGAAAGCATAATTAGGGGCATAAGTACTTAGCCAATAATCAGGAAAAGGAATTGAAAGCATATAAGGATAACTTGAAGAAGAAAAGTATACCCTAACTTGTGATCCCCTAGGTTCCCATCTAGGTTATCCATGATCATATATTCTTATGTGAATCTTTATTTTATTTTAACTTTATTCCTTTAATAATGGTTCATACTAAGCTTATGAATTTACCAAATCATATCCCCCGGGAGTGTCGTAACCAAGAGTGCAGCAAGGCCCATTGTCGTGTACCAGTTCCCATTCGAGTCTAGCTCAAAGTGGTGTTTTCGGGTTTTACCCCTATGTACATCTATGCCAGAGACACCTCTACCTGCTCGTATCTAGACAGGGATGTATTTGCGTGGAAACCCCTTACTCATTACTCACCAAAATACCAGGAATATTTCCTATATTTAAACTTTTCTATAGGGTTCTTCCTAGAGTTTTCATATCATAACTTCCACAAATAACTAAACCATCCTTTGATACTAACTATAACATCCCATCTTTTTATAACATAACTTTCATTTCATTACACGGAACTGAGGATCTTTAAGGTTTAGTGTCTTGGAAACAAGGAACATAATACATGAAAAGAACAAAAACCATTCTTCTTAAACACTTTAAAGGCTTCTCTTTAAGTTCATCCTAGGTTCATTACTGCATCTCATAACCTGGGGACATACATCAAAAGAAAAGGGTGAGCAGAAGGCCCAGTAAGGGAAACAAGAGAAACATTTTACATGTGAACTAGAGATACTTCAATAAGGTCATGAAAAGACCTTTAAGGCATGAAAAAGAAACCATGAAGCATATCATAATAAAAATAACATTTTTCATAACATGAAGATGTGGCTACAACATTTAATATTGACAATCGTTTCGTTTCACCAAGGCCCATCCCCAAGGTGTCGTTAAAAATTACCAAGGTTATTCACCAAGGCATCGTTAAAAATGGTCATCTCTAGAGATTAAGTCTTTACCCATTGCATTAGAGCTATATCTGGGCGCACCCTTGACATGAATTTATTATCATGTGAGCCACATATATCATTATCAATCATTTAATAAACAACCCATATAGCATAAAAGAAATGGGTTTCATTTCATAATCATAACGTTTTAAAAACTGCTTTAAAAAAATGATCTTTATGTCACTTTAAACCCACGGAAGGGGAGAGCGGGTTTCATGTATGTAAATCCCAGAATTTAAAATAGAACATTTTGGTATATATGTAAATACCCATATAGAAGGTAGAGCTTTGATTATTCACTTAATAAAATAAAATATCTTTAGAAAGAGAGAGAGACATTTTGAGACAAAAATTCTGTAGCATAACGGCTATGTTACAAGGTTTTTTAGAAAACATTGAAAAGAGAGGGGACATGGGTCAAACATTTATAAATGACCCATAAAACAGTATAGGGACAGAATATAATGGATTTCAGAACATGGTAATTAAATTTTAAAAGATACCATATGAAATGAGGAACATGAAAGGAAGACAAAAATAAGATTTCTCTTTTGAAAATTCGGCAGCCTAACTGCGTTACATAAACATCAACCAAAAATGAATTGATGAGATCAAATAGGGTCTCTCATCATATGAACATAAAATATCAGTATGATAGATATAGATATCATACCCCAACATAATAAAAAGGAACTTTCAAGACTTGACATGGAATTAGAACTTTGAAAAGGGAGAAAGGTGGAACGACCACTTAAACATTTAGCAGCCTAACGACGCCACTTAAACTTCAAAATACTGAATTGAAGAGATCAAATGGGGTCTCTCATCATATGGTCATAAAAGATCAGTATGACAGATATAGAGATCATACCCCAAAATAACAAAAAGTAACTTGAAAGAATTTATATGAAAGTAGAACTTCAAAACGAGAAGGGTGAAGAACCACTTAAAAATTCGGCAGCCTAATGGCGCCACTTAAAACTTCAAAATACTGAATTGAAGAGATCAAATGGGGTCTCTCATCATATGATCAAAAAATATCAGTATGATAAATTTAGAGATCATACCCCAACATAATAAAAAGGAACTTGAAATAATTTACATGAAAATATATCTTGAAAATGAGAAGGGAGAAAGAATCTGTTACAAAAATTTCGGCAGCCTAACGGCGCCACTTAAAACCTCATAAAACGAAATAATGAGAGTAAGAGGGTATCTATCATTATATTAACATGAAAAAAGAATTAATAGGAGTATAAAAGAACATACTCCAACATAATAACATGGATCATAAAAGGAATGACATAAAAGAAATTACTTGAAAAGAAAGAGAGAGTTCAGATCCCTTACCTTAAAACGTAACTCTTAAAACTCAAAGGTTGGGACCTTGAGGGCTTGGGGGCACCTTGGGAGGACTCCTTGGGAGTAAATGAGACTAGAACTTCGTTGGAGGAGTGTGGGGAGTCGAATGGATGAGAGGGTGGCTTGGTATTTATAGGGAAAGTGAGGGGACAAGGCATTAATGGCCAAGGGACACCTCACAAGTGCTTTTCTCAAAAACATGTGCTCTCCCTTGGCATTTACCATGGAGTTAGGCCACATGGGGCCCCAAAAACAATAATTCATCACCCTTGGCCAGCCAAACCTTAAAATATCTCATGACATCATCATGACACAATGATGATGTCATTAAACATACTGAAACCCTAAAACTGTATTTTTACTATTCACTGAAAATTCAACTTTCTCAGAAAAATCCCAAAATTTCACATTAACCAAATATCAAGGCTCTGATTTCAAAAATGAACTCCATTTTATAAAAATAATTTTCTAAATATTTTTAATTTTATTTTTAAATAAATACACTATTCACCAAAAATTCATTTTTTCAGAAAAATCCCCAAAAATTACCATAATATAATATCGATGCTCTGAGTTCAAAAATAAAGTCCATTTTATAAAAATAATTTTATAATTATTTTTAATTAAATTTTTAATTAAAAAACACTATTCACCTGAAAAAACTAATACTTGAATAATAATTTATGAAACCGTTATTTAACCATTTTATTGAATCACATTACTTAATCAAGGTGCCTCAATTATATTAATACTTTCTTTAAGTGAGATTACTAATCCATTTGGACACATTACTAATCCTAATCATAAAATCACTATTCATAATTTACTATTCATCAAAAATCAAGTTGATCTTCTTAGTCTCTAAATTTCATACTGAACATAATTGTAGAAGACCATTTTTTAAAAATCATTACACATTTTTAATTATTTAAGGTTTACATAAACATTTTTAAAATATCATTTTTCTAAACTTCATCAAAAATATGCATACTATATTTATCCGGTCATTTAAAAATTCATAAACTTCAACATAAGAAGAAATCCAAATTTTTATTTAAAACAAAGGATTACACAAGGCACTTACAGTCTCCTTACATAGCCCCTTATACACAAGCATAGGACCTAAGTGTAAGGTTTGTTAAGGTGAGAGAATCTGAGGGAGGCTCGGCTAACATCGCACAAGTAGTAATTTCTATCAGTTTGAACTTCTCGCAAAGGCGATTCCATTATTGCTTCACACGATGAAGTTCGGCTTGGGTTTGGTCCAGAGCAAAGCCTAGTGGTGATACCTCCTTCCCAAGTTCTGTTAGATGGGCTTCGATCGGTCCAAGACTACTGGGTGAGGCAATCAAATATTCTTTCTATAATAATTAACCAAGATTACTTGTATTTAGAGACAATAATCAAAACGTTTAGTTTCCAAGGGTCATATTGACCAATGGTCATATAAAATTTAAAACCCAATGGTCTCATTTTAATTATACTCATGTTATCAAATGAAACATTTTTGTTGAGTATAAAAAATAAAATAACACATAAAATTAGGAAACAATATTTATTCAAAATTTCGGGTCGTTATAATATGGATGGTTGTAGCTCTGTAGTTGAGAGATACAAACTTTCAAGAGTTTATATTTAAGGGATCTATAATACTCTCATTTTCATGTTGGAACCCCTGGGGCAGTGTGCACAACCTGATCCCCTTGTAGCCATATTAGTCATACTAAACTATGGAGGAAGTAGTTGGTTCTTCAATGTTGACTATACTTATTTTAAATATTTAAAATAATTCTATTTTAGTTTTAGGGATATGATTCATTGATTGTAACACCCCAATCTTCCATGGTACGCTTCTCACTGAATAATATGGTAGCGTGTATTGTACGCAACTTCAAGTTCTCACACACACCACAACTAATAAAACTAACTGTTATGAATAGTAATACCCACTTTTTGAAATTTTATACATTTTATATTTCAAAATTGACTTTATTTTTGGATTTGTAATATCGAAATTATCCTAGGGTGAAATTTGGGTACTTTTCGGATAACTTTCATATTTTTATGAATAGTGAAAATTACTAATTTTTTATTAAAACTTTTTTAATCGAAAAAATTAATAGTGATAAATTATAAATATGAGTGGTTTTAAATTATATTTAGAATATATTTTACCATTTAATACAATGTTGGTCGTTGGACATAATTTCACATTTAAACTAGACATAAACAAGTGTCAATCTTTTGATAGTTATTATCTCTTAAAAACACGCTTTTTATTTTGACAGGGGGAATTAATTTTATATTAATTTATGCCACTTCTATTTTTTGAATTTGGAAAAATGGATTCCATATTTTGAATCAATATTTACAAAGTGTGTAAATAGGTAACTTTTATTTTTAGACATTTTGAATAATTATTTCGGTAAATATTTTATTTACCATGGATAAAGGGTAAATCCGGTACATAAGGGTAAAAAAATAATATTATAATAATATTAACTTACCCTAAAACGTGTCTTAAACATATTTTATGATACATGTACTACCAGGGGCATCTTTGGGTCGATTTTGGGACCCCATGTATCCACTTGTAAGTGATTATGACACTTTATATTAATTAAGTTAAAGTTAATACAAAAAAGACATAAGCATATATCATTTAGAAAAACATGTTTTATAAAGGGTTATATATGTTATATTTTAGACTATAAATATTAATTAGAAATATAAAAATATTTCCTACATAATTATAGTTTATTTATATTTTTTAGACATTAAATAATTTAATTTAATTATGACACAATCATGATGCAGCAATTACCTTGTTAGTGAAATATTAAAATAATTGATATTATAAATACCCAAATAAATATAATTTGAGACTTATAATGAATTCCACGAATTTGATAGGTTAATATGGAATGTTAGGAGTGATTTAATTAACTTTTTTGAATTAATCATGCTGTTATGATTTTCACAATAATCAAATACCAAATAGTGCAAAATTGACATAAAAGAGTTTTTAAAAACAATATTATATTATTAATTGATATTAAATTCCTAAAAATATAATGTTCGGAAAACAGACTTGTATCATGATAGTTTTATCATTAATGGACCACTTGGGGGTCTATTGGAGGTATATAGTAAGTTTATTATAAATATAATATAAAAATACAAAGTGACAAGGTAAATGTCAAACTAATTAACTAAGAGTTAAAACTAAATGATATGGTTAATATAATGACCTAGACCTATATAAAATATATTGGTTGAACGTATTTCGACCCATACCCACCTTAGAATATGAATAATCCACTTTGGAGCCATTATAACCCGAATATGAATTTATTATAAATTAATATTGTATGTTTTTTCTAAAGAGCCCCTCCTCCCCCTTATAAAAGGACACCACTTCTAACCAATTCTTCATACATTAAAAGCCTTTTGGTTCAGCCAAACCCTGCCCAAATACTCTGTCAACTTCTCTAAATTCAACCTATATGCCTTATTTTTATCATAAAGCCAACCCAAGGAGCCCTTTTGATCAAATCAAAAGGAAGAACACAAAGAAGAGGTAACGTCTTCTCCACCCTCTTTAAAGTTCCTTTCTTTTTCAACTTCTTCTTTCCTTTTATTTACATTATAAAACAATAACTCCAGTATCTTATATATACTGTGATGTTATTATAAATATGTAACAAAAAAATTCATTATTCTATCCATTCCTTGAGTGACATGTCATCATACGTGCGTACGTACGGCCTGTCGTCTCCACATTGTGGTGTAATTGTTATTCAATATATTTTTATTTGGATGGGTATAATAATGATGTATAATTCAAGTAAATAATAAATATAACATTATTATTATTCTGTCTATATGATATACCATCCAATTATATATTATTTTAATATCGAAAGAATGATATTGTCGCTCATGCGTACCTAAGGACTACCATCTCCACGAACGCAATGAGATTCATTCTCCATCATATCCATTTGAGTCTAATTCTCATTTAATGATTAAAAATAATGTTTAAGAACTTAATATCATCCTTTATATGAATAAGATACAACCTATCCATAACAAACACGGCTTACGTAACAAATAATATAAAGGTAAACGAGTAAGTTAACACCCAAAATGACGATAATACTAAAATATTATTAACAAAGCAATGTTAAAAGATCATATATGATATCATATTAATGTATATGAATCTTTTATAATTTAATAACAATTATTTCACCATTATAAAATAATTTAACCAACCCTCTACTAAGGAATAGTACAAGGTAAGGGGTTTCTTATCTCGCTTTTAATTCAGTGATATTTCCATTGTTCACCACTTATTTATTGCATGTGGTGTGTGTAATGCCTATGATTGTATTAATTGTGTAATATACTTTAATTTATGGATATTTACATCATCATTTTATGATACTTCTTTCATGGGTGTATGTTTCGTAAGTTACCAAATTGATAAGGTAATTTGAAATTTCAATTTCCACTCATTCGGCTTTATGCATACTTCATTGATTATTTTACTCAAAGATTATGTGTAGAATTACTATTCATTTCATTATGTCATAATTTACACTCCCCTTTCTGGGGATATAATTTTGATACACATAATCACTCCATTGATAAATTCTTAACTCATCAATATGAACTTGATAATAGTAATTTTAACTCAATCTCCATTTATTGAGTTAAACATCCAATTCAATGGTGTTGTTTTTACAAGAATATGTGTGAATGTCCTCTGATTGATTTACACTGAATATACAAACATATTGAGTGTATTTATATTTGTCACACAGAATTATGTCATTGATTTATCCTTAACCTAAGTATACAGTCTTTATAAGAGACTTAATCTCAATTTACATACCATTGAGACTTCTTTGTTGGCATACACCAAATCACTTTTATGTGGTTTATATAATGTACTTTGACATAGTATATCATGAATACCTTTATTCTCATGATATTACAATGTTTTGATTACCTTGATTATTTTTATTCAATTCTCTCTCTTTTTGTTACAAACTCTAACTAAAATATCTTTTTTCAATGTTTTGAAAATTTATTCTTCTAAATATTTCTCATTAATGTCCATGTTTTAAAAATGGGTTTAAGGATTTATTTATATGGACATTAAAGTTTTAAATTTAAAATTACTTTAAATAGTTTCAAAGTGGTATGGGATACTTTGATTCAAAAATATATTTTTAAATGGCTTCTGGAAAAAAATAGTGTGACTTTAAAATTATTTCCAGAAAAAGGGGTATATTTATCTCTAATACTTTTGATGATTATATTCATCTATGTAAATATCCTTCATTATTCTTGACTGAGGTTAATCTGATACAATACAATCTTCCATATTGTATCTAAGGTGTTATGTTAGACTGTGGATGTGCTATTTTTATACCATTCATGATTTGTGGATAAGGTATTAACATTTTGTATGCTAGTTTTAATACGAATATTTATGTTATGTTTCAATATTTTCATATGAGGAATGCGTTGGACTTAGTAAGTGATGGTTGGAGCCCGCTATAGCTCCTCGATGCATCGTTAGGTCTCATGATACAAACTAGTGTCTTGGCACGAGGCCTTGCCATAATCTTTTTTGTAGTCTCAGCATGAGGCCTTGGCTACGTGGTTATGATAGTCTGGAATTATGCATTCCATCATTATGAAAGTGGTTATTGATATTTCATGTGGTTATTAGACTATTAGAATATTCATATGAATAAGTAAATGGAATTATTTCATTTTATCATTGTCGTGTTATGCTGAAGTTCAAGATTAAAAGGATTTTGTTTTAGTTATACATTGCCTTAAGTGTTTATGCTTATCTATGAAAGCTTCTCCTATATTTTTATACTTACTGATCATCTGAGCTCACCCCTTTCAATGTTTTATTTTTCCCAGGATGTGAAGAAGTAATTTATGAATGACATGCAGGGATAGTATGATGGGATATGAAGAGAAGATGTTGTTGTAGTTTTTTTGTCTTATGATGTAATGTAAGATTTTTGAATTTATCTAGTGTTTCCAAGACTACTAAACTAATCGGTCATTCGAGACTTGATCCTCTGTGATCATGCCAATGTTATTTAATAATGCACTAACTCTGGGTAACTGGGGTCGGGGCATTACAGTTGGTATCAGAGGAAGTTTAGTACAAACCATAGAATCTAGCTATAGATAAACTATTATTAGAGAACGTAGACCTAAGATAATCTTTGAGGATTAGTATAGAAGAACTTCCTAGAATTTTGGTATTGTAGAGATTTTGTGAGTTTCCGTAGAAATACATCCCTATCTGGATACGAGCAGGTATAGGCGGCTCTAGCACAGATGTACCTAGGGGTAAAACCCAAAAACACCGCATTGAGCAAGACTCGAACGGAAAGTGGTGCACGACAATGGGCCTTGCTGCACTCTTGGTTACGACACTCCCGGGGGATATTCTTAGGATAATTTACATTTTCTTTACAAACCAATTTGAATTATTATATATAAGATGAGTTTAAATGTCCTTGGTTAATTCTAATGTGTTTCAAATTGAGAACATAGTGACATGATATTCTCTAAATGATTTTATGACTACTGTTACACACATAATGATTTTTTGTTTTAGTCAATGGTTGGATTCCAAGGAATTCATAGAAACATTGAGAATGATGTAAAAGTTGGGAATGGTGGTGGAAAAGAGCAACAAAATGGAACGTCGATAGGCGTAAAAGATATTGTCTTCATACCAAATCAATTTTCCAAAAATATGATCAACAATATATATATTAACCAATTCTCGGACTCAACAAAGAAGAGAAAGGTGATGAATGATAATAGCTCTAGCAGTAGAGACCATGGAGAAGGGAATCCTCAATTTCCATCATGCAGGAAATGTGGAAGGAGACACCCAATAAAGTGTCTCAATGGGACAAATAAATGCTTTACATGCAGGAAGGAAGGACATAAAGTGAAGAATTGCTGAACAAAAATGAAGAGTACTATGAAAGAATATAAAAATGGTCCCAATAATCCATTTTTTCACACCCCGACCAACGCATTATTTTAGTTTAATTATTTTAGGTCTTTCTTTGAGTTGCGGTTTTAATCGATTCTAATTTAAAAGTGATTTGGGATCTTATCTGGGTGTGCGCCCGTACGCGCGACCGTGTGTAGCGCCTAATCGTAATTGGACGTTGTTTTATTATTAAATGTCTTATTATTTGGGTGTGTGACCTTGCACACGACCGTGCACATTGCCAAACCCGAATCGAGTTTTTGTGTTTCGATGGTACATGAGTGTTTTGGCTTGGTAGTGTCCGGCGCGCGGACAAGGAACGGGTGAAGCCGCATGGCTTCATCAGTTGTTCGTGCACCCTACCCGGTACGTGGTTAATTAATTGATTAGCAGGGTAAACATTGATGTTTTTATAAAATAAAATAACAAACAAATAAAATAATATTATTTAAGAGTTGTCTTAATAATAATGATAATAATAATAATAATAATATTATTATTATTATTATTGGTATTGTTATTATTTCAATTTATACTTTAATTTGGTCATGGATGTTAAACTGATTTATATTTATAGAATAATTAACTTATTATTATTATTATTATTTTAATGGCCTATGTTTCTTTTTTTGGGTTTTAGTTTTTTTCAATTTCTTTTTATTCTATTTCTATTTTCTTCATTTTCTTTTTATTATATTTCATTTCTTTTTTTATTTCACTTTCATTTTCTTCCTCCCATGTGATTCCCTCTCTCCCTTTTCCCCCTCTCTCCCTCGTCCCGCACAAGACCCCCCCTAACCCTAGTGGCTGCAGCGCCCCTCCCCTCACTTCCCTTCGGCGTCGCAGCGGACCAGCACACCTCCTCTTCCGTCATGGCTTCCTCCAGCGCATGCCTCCTCCAGCGCAACACCCATGTGCGGCGCGGCCTTCTAGCCAGCTCCCCTTGGTTTTGTGTGTGGCGCGGCCTCCCGGCCAGCGCCCCCTGGCTCCGTGTGTGGCACGGCCTCCCAGCCACCCCCCCCCCCCCCGCGCTCCGGCGACGTCATCCCCACGTCGCGCCCGACTCGCCGACCTCCCCTCGTCGCACCACGATGACTCGGACCGTCGTGTGATGCCTCTCCCTTTAGTCAGAAGCGTCACACGCACCTCCCTCGCGGCCAGCGGGACTCGCGCACCCTCCTCTTTGCCGAAAAACCTTGGCTGCACCTCCCCCTTCTTATTCCGATGGGTCTAGCCGGCACGACACCTTCCAACACCCTATCTCTTGATTGGACAGCTCCTCAGACCTTTTCCATAGAGTTCATTTGAGTTGATGGCGGTGAATTTGGTGCGCGATTGGAGTTTACGCGTCATGTTGCTAAGTTTTTCTACATTTCCGGTAAGTGGTTCCACGTCCAATTATTATTTTATTATTTAATTTGAAAGTTTAATTAGTTAGAGTTTTATTTAACTAATTTGTGTGGCGTGAATTTTATTTTCATTGAAGTTTATTTTGTATCAAAATTGTTTAGTAGCATGTTGCCATAAAATGTGTACTTGATGCTAAAATCATCTCTGGTTAACTGTTAGCATTTTTTTATTGTCAAGTTAGCTTATTAATTAGTTTCTTTGATGTGATTTAAAATTTTACTTGAGATTTAGTATGTCTTAGTGTGTTTGTTAGTGTGTTTAAGTGGTATGAGTATGTTGTTGTTGTGTAAACCCATGTCGGACTATTCACTAGTGTTTTATAAGGTGTGTAGTTACTTTGTTAGGATGTGCAAGGGGTGAAATTGGTGTTTTGGTATAGTGTTAGTATGGGTTCTATCTTAAATTAGTATTTGAGTGTATCTTCTTGTTGTTTTAGTTATACGACATTTTTCTTAAATGGGTTTTCAAGTTTTCTGGTGGTTTGTTTAACTGAAGCAATGGTCTTTTAACTGTGGGGGTGGTTTCTATAACTGTGTGTGTGATTCAGGTTGTGTTCCTGAGATGGCGAGATGTGTGTATGGTGGTGTAGGAGGGTTTGGGTTGGTCTAGTGTGTGAAGCAGTGTTTCGTCTTTAAAATCTATTTATGAATATTTGAATTGTTTTATTATGTAATTAATAATGGTGAGGGATTGTTTTGGTTAAATGGTTTAAAGGTTTTGATTCTTAAAGTCTTGCGGAGTGTGTGAAAATTATTCAATAAATCATTTTAATGGTGTGTCTGGTATTGAATGTGTTTTCCTTGATTGTGCAGTCATTTTAATTGGTTGTGTGTGTAATGCGGGTTTGGTTTTGGGATATTATTAGTGTGTGTTGTTTCAAATGGATTTTGTGTGTGAAAATGGTGGTTTTGGTGTTAGTAGGGTCTTGTTCGGTTTGAGTATATTGTTATAACATGTGACATGAACTCTGAACAACATGAGAACAAACAGGAAGCCCGGGTAGCTAGGAAGGTGAACTAGACTAGTGGGCTTGTCTTCCGGAGGTGACTCGACCCGGTTTCACTAGCAGGACTGACGATTGAAACACTAACTAAACATATGATATTCTGAGGGTCGTGGTCTTCTAAGCCATAGTTTCTGAGGGTCGTGGCCTTCTAAGCCACGTTTTCTGAGGGTCGTAGCCTTCTAAGCCACATTTCACCGAGACACAAAGATCTAGAAACCCGAGCTAGCTAACACCCATGTGGCCTCTCCCATATTTGTGCTCATTGGTTAATTTAGGTACATCAGTGTGACACTTGGGTTATTTTAAAATTAAGTGTGTGTGTGTGTTTTAATTCAAATTATTTCTTTTTAAAACTGCTCTCTCTAAACTTGTTTTCTCTAAAGTTTTTCAAGCTTTTAGTTCTTTTATTTAATTAAAATTGCAAATGTATTTGTCATTTAATAATTGTGCGTGGAACATTTTCTCGGTGGTATCCTACAGGGCTTTTAGCTTGCACCCTACGTACACCTTTGGGTGTATGTAGAATATGTTTCTTTTTCTTTCCAGGTCGAGGCATCGGGCTTAGCAATGAGGGTTCAAGTAGCATTGGTTTCCCCATGCAGGTTGGCGGTGACGGCTTGGGGATGTGACTCCTCATGTCGCACGTAGGTTTGTGTGGAGTTTTTTTTATTGATGTAGTTTCTTTTGAGTTTTTATTTCAACTTGTTAACTTTAAATCTAAACTTGTTATAACGATCTGTTTGGTTGTCAGTTTTTAGTTTCAATTTAATCATCTTGTTGTCTTTTTTATATTTATTCATCCGGGTAAATCGGTACCAAGTTTATTTTTGATACCCGGGAACTTGTGCTAGCCCGTGGGGATCGGGAATGCCCTTCGGGCCATGTCTCGGACCGGGTCGGTCGTTGGGTTAGATGGCGACCCGGCCTGGTTCGTGACAAAATAGTATCAAAGGGATGTTTAGTTCTTGTTAATTGGGGTGTCAGGTAGATCGGAGATAGGATTTTCGGTACTTGAGTGGTAGGTGCGGGAAGAGTGTCGCGAACTCTTGCTCGTTCCGATCCTCGAGTAACCAGGGACAGTTCGGGATCAAAGTTTTGGCTTTGGTATTTGTGGATGGGGGATGACAATGGGAGTAACCCAGTGCTGTGTGTGGTCTAACGTGGAGTAGCGACCCATGTGATGCTTGAGAGTACGGTTCGACACTCCTAGTGGTTGGTGCTTGCCTAGGGCATGGTCTGCTAAACCATGTAGCCGGGTTAAACATTACCTCTAGTCCTCCACCCAGGTGCTTTAATGTTTGTGATATCTTTCTTCAGTTTTGGGAATTGACGTGAAATTGTTTTCCTTTAAAAAGGGAAGTAGACTTTGTTGCTGCTTTTATTTTTTTTTTGGGGTGTGTTTCTCATGGACCTTGTTTTTGGAATTTGGCGTCCCTTTGTTGAAGTTGATTTTCTAAAAGAACGTTTTGGGTTATTTGAAATTGAAGTGAGTTATTTTTGAAATGGGAAGCTTTTTTTTAATATGTCTTGAATTTTTGAAATGGTTTGAAAAAAAAAGTATTTTCAGATATTGAGAATGTTTTGTTTTGAAAGCGGAGTAACCTTGTTTCTTTCTAGTGGTATTCCTATGGGTGCTCGCATGTGCGTGTGGACTTGATTAATGGATAGTTGGTGAATAATGTGGACGGGTGCCTGAGTGGCACGGAAATGCATATTTGCGAGGCACCATGGAATATCAGTGGTGGTTGATTGATTTCTAAGGTTTCTCATTGTTTCCTAGAAAGTGGGCCTTTTTCTTAAATGGGTTTTTGTGCACATATGGTTTTGAAAATGGAAAAAAATGACATTTCATTTAGAGTAAAGATGGATTTTTAAAATATCTTTTGGGCTTATTGTGCAGTGCTTGGTGTTTCAAGTGAGCGTTTTTCTTTGAAAATGAATTGATGTTTTAAATTGGAATTATTGGATCTGTTTCTGGAATGTTGATGTTTATATTGGGATGTGTTTGGATTTGTGGAAGGCTGTTTCTTGTTTCTTGTTTGGGATATTCCCCCTAGAAATGTCCCATGGGTTTCTAGCAAGCCTCTCCGTTCATGGCCCGGCCCAGACTCTTAGTGGAGTTACAAAGTTGGGTTCTGCTCGGTGTTGTCGACTATTCGTAGACGTCGATTACAGTTGGATGTCGTTGAGTGCTTTTGGAAAGTTGGAAGTGTCTCTGATTTTGGAGGAACTCTAGATGTTTTATATGCGTAATTTGTCTCGAGTATGTTTCTAGGAGCGAGACAAAACAAGCAAATGGTGATTGTTTCGTTTTCGTCGCGAATAGCGAAGTCGTGAGCAACCCTCAAGACTAGTCTCATTCCGCGGTTTTACCTAAGTGAAGGCGAAGGAAGGTGGTGGATCTCGTAGGTG
Source organism: Viscum album (assembly GCA_963277665.1). Taxonomy (NCBI): domain Eukaryota; kingdom Viridiplantae; phylum Streptophyta; class Magnoliopsida; order Santalales; family Viscaceae; genus Viscum; species Viscum album. Next base: position 997,213,054 of record OY728134.1, read on the forward strand.
CTTGACCTGCCAATAGAAGGCGAAGGAGGTATGTTTACCTTTCTGATGAGCTAGTTTCTTGTTCCCCAGAGGTTGTGTGGAACGATTAGTTTAAAGCTCATAATAGTTATTGGTCCTATTTATACCGCGGTATGTGGATGATCTTCGTCCAATGGGGAGTGTGAATTAATAGGACTTATTCTTGGAGTTCCCCTCTCGTCAGTTTGTGTCTCGAGTTTGACAGACCGCTCAATCTCCTACCTCTAGTGTGGTCAGTCAGACACCCTAAGTCGTTCGTTGTAATTATTAGTTGGTATGTTGACGGAATGTCCGCTCAGGACACAAGGAGAAGTATGCAGGTTGCTTTTTCAGCAGAGGAAGTTCCAGTCAGAGGTGGTCAGCTTATGACTGCGAGGCTGTAGATTCTTCAGACATCAGGGCCCTAGCCATTGGTCTCAGGGTGAAGCTTGCGCACAGTCAAAACTCGTCGGACGTGGGATAGACTTGATCCGACTTAAGTTCATAGTGACGGGATGGGGAAAGATTAAATTTTCTTATCGCAGTACCCTCTCTGAAGGCTTCATTTTTGTTGTAATGGGTATGATGGTTGTGTATCCTTGTTGTAGTCTTAGTTCACGGGAGTTCCTCTTGGGCCTTAAAGAGGTTCAGAAAATCCGTATTCCTGTAAAGCCAGTAGGCATGCTCCGTGAACCTTTTTGTGGTCGGGAATGCTCATGTCTTGTGGAATTGTTATGCGAATATCTGGTTCGACTCCTAGTTAGGGGTTTCTACTATCAAATATATCTCATATGGCAAAGTGTTGTCCACTGTAGGAATAATCCGTGCGGGTCGGCCTATGTTGGTTGGTTCGCAATGAAGGATTCAGTCAGTATTTCTCAAAGTAAACTGGTAATGTCTGTGTGGGTTACGTGGTGTTATGATATTTTAAAATGGTGGGGAGACCCGGTGTGGGTCTTTCCGATCTCCCCTCTTGTGTTGGTTAAACATAGAGTGTTTGAAGGGTCAATCCAGTGTAAGAGATGTATGGGTTTGTGAGTCGTTTTGATTTGGAGAACCAATGTTTGACGAGAACCCTAATATGGGGGGGAGACCACCATAGGATGGGCTTGTGGAAGACTCTGTTGTCAAAGTGCACTTAGTGGTATGACCCCTTGCTTGTGTTCCGCCCGACCTCGACCATGCTAATTATTTAGCTCAGATCGTGGGTTGCTGGAAGTTTGTTTTTGGAGATCTCGAGGTGCCTTGGTAATCCCTATGTTAGGGGTCGGGGTGTTGCATGTTGTGGTTGTGTTTGGAGGTGACGTCATTACTGTTGGTTATTTTTCATAGTGTTTCTGGCATTGAGTTCTTTGATGTTTCAGGTTATGGGCGTTTCGAATGCTCGGCCTCCGGGTGATTGAGGTTTGGTTTTAAGTATCTTCGTGTTCTTGCTTGGAATCTTGGGTTGACCTAGTCTTTGGGTACTTTCTGGGGACAGAAAGTGTCATGGTGGGGAGAATTGTCACACCTCGACCAACGCATTATTTTAGTTTAATTATTTTAGGTCTTTCTTTGAGTTGCGGTTTGAATCGATTCTAATTTAAAAGGGATTTGGGATATTATACGGGTGTGCGCCCGTACGCGCGACTGTGTGTAGCGCCTAATCGTAATTGGATGATGTTTTATTATTAAATGTCTTATTATCCGAGTGCGCGACCTTGCACACGACCATGCACGTTGCCAAACCCGACTCAAGTTTTTGCATTTTGATGGTACATAAGTGTTTTGGCTTGGTAGTGTCGAGCGCGCAGACAAGGAATGGGTGAAGCCGCATGGCTTCGTCAGTTGTTCGTGCGCCCTGCCCGGTACGCGGTTAATTAGTTGATTAGCAGGGTAAAAATTGATATGTTCATAAAATAAAATAACGAACAAATAAAATAAGATTATTTAAGAGTTGTCTTAATAATAATGATAATAATAATAATAATAACAATAATAATAATAACAATAATAATAATAATAATAATAGTAATAATAATATTGTTGGGATTGTTATTATTTCAATTTATACTTTAATTTGGTCATGGATGTTAAAATAATTTATATTTATAGAATTATTAACTTATTATTATTATTATTATTTTTTAATGGCCTATGTTCCTTTTTTGGGTATTATTTTGTTTTCAATTTCTTTTTGTTCTATTTCTATTTTCATCATTTTCTTTTTATTATATTTGATTTCTTTTTTTTTTCACATTCATTTTTTCCTCCCATGCGCTTCCCTCTCTCCCCTTTCCCCCTCTCTCCCTCGTCCCGCACAAGACCCCCCCTAACCCTAGTGGTCGCAGCGCCCCTCCCCTCACTTCCCTCTGCCGTCGCAGCGGACCAGCACACCTCCTCTTCCGGCGTGGCTTCCTCCAGCGCATGCCTCCTCCAGCGCAACACCCCTATGCGGTGCGGCCTTCCAGCCAGCTCCCCTTGGCTTTGTGTGTGGTGCGGCCTCCCGGCCATCTCCCCCTATCTCCGTGTCCGGCGCGGCCTCCCGGCCATCCCCCCATGTGCTCTGGCGACGTCATCCCCATGTCGCGCCTGACTCGCCGACCTCCCCTCGCTGCACCGCAATGACTCGGACCCTCGTGCGATGACTTTCCCACTTGTCAGAAGCGTCGCACACACCTCCCTCGCAGCCAACAGGACTCGCGCACCCTCCACTTTGCTGGAAAACCATGGCCGCACCTCCCCCTTCTTATTCCAACGGGTCTAGCCAGCACGACGCCTTCCGAAACCCTATCTCTTTCTCATACAACTCCTCAAACCCTTGTCCTAGAGTTCATTTGAGTTGACGGCGGCGAATTTGGTGCGTGATTGGAGTTTCCGCATCATGTTGTGAAGTTTTTCTACATTTCAGGTAAGTGGTTCCACGTATAATTTTTATTTTATTAGTTAATTTTCATGTTTGATTAGTTAGAGTCATATTTAACTAATTTGTGTGGCGTGAAGTTGATTTTCATTGAAGTTTATTTTTCATTGAAATTGTTTAGTAGCGTGTTGCCATAATATGTGTACATGATGCTGAAATCATCTCTGGTTAACTATTAGCATTTTTTTATTGTGAGGTTAGCTTATTAATTAGTTTCTTTGATGTGATTTAAAATTTTACTTGAGTTTTAGTATGTCTTAATGTGTTTGTTAGTGTGTTTAACTGGTATGAGTATGTTGTTGTTGTGGAAACCCATGTCGGACTATTCACTAGTGTTTTATAAGGTGTGAAGTTACTTTGTTAGGATGTGAAAGGGGTGCAATTGGTGTTTTGGTATAGTGTCGGTATGGGTTCTATCTTAAATTAGTATTTGAGTGGATCTTCTTGTTGTTTTAGTTGTGCGGAAATTTTTTTTAAATGGGTTGTCAAGTTTTCTGGTGGTTTGTTTTACTGAAGCAATGGTCTTTTAAATATGGGGGTGGTTTCTTTAATTGTGTGCGTGATGCAAGTTGTGTTCCTGAGATGGTGAGATGTGTGTATGGTCATGTAGGAGGGTTTGGGTTAGTCTAGTGTGTGAAGCAGTGTTTCGTCTTTAAAATCTATTTATGAAAATTTGAATTGTTTTATTATATAATTAATAATGGTGAGGAATTGTTTTGGTTAAATGGTGTAAAGGTTTTGATGCTTAAAGTCATGTGGCATGTGTGAAAATTCTTCAATAAATCCTTTTAATGGTGTGTCTTGCATTGAATGTGTTTTCCTTGATTGTGCAGTGATTTTAATTGGTTGTGTATGTAATGCGGGTTTGGTTTTGGGATATTATTAGTGTGTGTTGTTTGTTATGGATTTTTTGTGTGCAAATGGTGGTTTTGGTGTTAGTAGAGTCTTGTTCAGATTTAGTGTATTGTTATAACATGTGACATGAACTCTGAACTACTTGAGCACAAACGGGAATCCCGGGTACCAAGGAGGGTGAACTAGACTTGTGGGCGAGTATTCCGGAGGTTACTCGACCCGGTTTCACTAGCAGGACTGACGATTTCAACACTAACTAAACATATGATATTCTGAGGGTCGTGGTCTTCTAATCCACGTTTTCTGAGGGTTGTGGTCTTCTAAGCCACATTTTCAGAGGGTCATGGCCTTCTAATCCACGTTTCACCGAGACACGAAGATCTAGAAACCCGAGCTAGCTAACACCCATGCAGCCTCTCCCATATTAGTGCTCATTGGTTAATTTAGGCTCATCAGTGTGACACTTTGGTTATTTTAAAAGTAAGAGTGTGTGTGTGTGTGTGTGTTTTAATTCAAATTGTTTCTTTTTAAAACTTCCTTCTCTAAACCTATTTTCTCTAATGTTTTTCAAGATTTTAGTTATTTTCTTTAATTAAAATTGCAAATGTATTTGTCATTTAATAATTGTGTGTGGAACCTTTTCTCAGTGGTATCTTACTGGGATTTTAGCTCAGACCCTACGTACACCTTTGGGTGTATGTAGATTATGTTTATTTTTCGTTCCAGGTCGAGGCATTGGGCTTAGCGATGAGGGATCAGGTTGCATTAGTTTCCCCATGCAGGTTGGCGACGACGGCTTGGGGATGTGACTCCTCATGTCGCACGGAGGTTTGTGTGGAGTTTTGTTTTTTTATTGATGTTGTTTCTTTTGAGTTTTTATTTCAAGTTGTTACCTTTAAATCTGAACTTGTTATAAGGGTCTGTTTGGTTGTCAGTTTTTAGTTTCAATTTAATCATCTTGTTGTCTGTTTTATATTTATTCAGCCGGGTAAATCGTTCCAAATTTTATTTTTGATACTAGGGCACTTGTTCCAGCCCGTGGGGATCAGGAACACCCTTCGGGCCATGTCTTGGACCGAGTCAGGTACCGGGTCGGATGGCAACCTGGCCTGGTTCGTGACACATTTATAGTCATTTTTCGTAAATGTAGGGGACCTGGCCATTACCCGAGTGAATTCCTTATTCTATAGGATATTTTCTAGGTCAAAGAAGAAGCTATGTGGAAATAAATGGTTGGAGAAATGTTTAAAAAGTATTAGTGCTCCTTGTTGATGGGTTTACTTTGGAATAATTTTCTCTTGTATTTGTAACCCTACAGTTTGCCATGTGAGAATGATATTTGATGAAGAATTATCTTTTCTCTTGTGGATATAGTTATAAATAAGCATTTGGTTTCATATGATCATTGGGTCTGAGGCAATTACAAGTTATTATATTTTGGGATGAAAATGAAAGAGATGAGATAACATTTGTCGTTAAATTATGTTATGTTTATATTGAGGAATTTATCTCATTTTGTTAATGTTGTAAAATATAGTTTTTCTAAAAGTACAACACGCAGACCATGTGACAACCCGTCGCGTCGGACAAAGCTGTGGGAATCGAACCCACAACCAAAGTGCGATTGGGATTTATCACCTACCACTGGACTACGTGAAGTCCCTAGTTAGGGTGACTATTATTTTTAGTTAATTGATTTTATTGATCAATAATAATATGATTTGTGATCTTATGTCTTATCAAATGAATACCCTTAGTATAGGAAAATGATTTGGTGATTAAGTGATAAATGTTATTTTGGAAGATATTCGCTTTGTTGGGAACACTATATGCCCAAGGAAAATAGAATAGTATGGGATTTCATTTGAGGAGTAATGGTGGATTTTTATCTATGTTTTTATGTATTTATAGTTATTTTGGAATGATTAACCTATAATATAGTATATGTGAATAGGTTAATTACTTTTAAGTATGTGACTTTAAGAGTAAATGATGTCATTTTGAGATACCATTTAACGTGGAAGACTACATAACCAAATTCTTCTAAGTTTTGAGTTTCAATATTATTTTGGATTTTATTAAAGGATTTTAAGGACAATTATTTATTGAAATCAATTTGTTTCACTTTGGAGTATTGTTGGTTTAATTTTAGAAATTAAGATTAGTGTTTCTTTCTCTAAGGAAATAACCTTTTTGGGGATCATCAGATCTTATACTAACCGTTTTGGATTTTATTAATCTCTAAATACAAGGTAAATATATAGTTTATTCTTCGTGGGTCATGTGATTCTATTAGAATTTTATTAGAGCTCTTCTAGTGTGACCAAGTCTTCTGGAAAACTCATCGTTTAAAAATGAGTTAGTAGTAGAGATTTATTAAAGAATAAAACATTACATAAAAATTAAGTATATCTCTTTATGTTCTCAGTCAATCTCAGAATTGAATTCCTCATCTTTATGTAATGTAACTTAAAAATAAAAAAAATATAAATAAAAAAACGTTGATCGTTTTCTTTTCCTACTGGGAAACTAATGACCGTTTGTCCCATAACAAGTTTGTGGTTTTCTTATTGTTAACTTTATCCTAATAACGTTTTATATCCCTCTCCATCAGAACATGACACTTATTTTATCATCCATATACATGTATTTCTACATGGAATCCTGGTATAGGTTATCTCGGGTGACCTTTGTACTTCCCTTTCTTTCTTTTAAAGTGATAGTTTTATTGACTCATTTTCTGATGTGGGACATCCCATTATATTCCCAATCCCAATTTTAAAAATTTCGAGGATGTAATTTATTGAAGGAGATGAGAATGTAACACCCCAAGTTTCCACATTACGCTTCTCGCTAAATAATACGGTAGCGTGTATTGTACGCAACTTCAAGTTCTAACACACACCACAACTAATAAAACTCGCCGTTATGAATAGTAATACCCACTTTTTGAAATTTTATACATTTTATCTTTCAAAATGGACTTCATTTTTGTATTTAGAATGTCGAAATTATCCTAGAGTAAAATTTTGGAACTTTTCGGATAACTTTAATATTTTGATGAATAGTGAAAATTACTAAATTTTTATTAAAAAAAACTTTTTTAATCAAAATAATTAATAGTGATAAATTATTAATATTAGTGGTTTTAAAGTATATTTAGAATATATTTTTACCATTTAATACAATTTTGGTCATTGGACATAATTTCACATTTAAACTGGACATAAACAAGTGTCAATCTTTTGATAGTTATTATCCCTTAAAAACACGCTTTTTGTTTTGACAACGGGAAAAAATTTTAAATTAATTTCTGCCACTTCTGTGTTTTGAATTTGGAAAAATGGATTCCATATTTGGAATCAGGATTTCCAAATTGTGTAAATAGGTATCTTTTATTTTTAGACATTTTGAATAATTACATCAGTAAATATTTTATTTACCATGGTTAAAAGGTAAATCCGGTAAATAAGGGTAAACAAATAATATTATAATAAAATTAATTTACCCTAAAACATGTCTTAACCCAATTTTTTGATACATTTCCGACCATTGGCATCTTTGGGTCGATTTTGGGACCCCATGGATCCACTTGTAAGTGATCATGACACTTTATATTAATTAAGTTAAAGTAAATACAAAATGGCTTAAGCATATATCATTTAGAAAAATAATTTTTACATGGGGTTATATATGTTATATTTTGAACTATAAATATTTATTAGAAATGAAAAATGATTTCATATGTAATGATATTTTATTTATAATTTTTATACATTAATTAATTTAATTTATTTATGACACAATCATGATGCAGTAATTACCTTATTAGCGAAATATTAAACTAATTGATATTATAAATACCCAAATAAATATATTTTGAAACTTTTAATGAATTGAAATAATTTTATAGGTCACTAGTACATGTTAGGATTGATATAATTAACTTTTTTCAAAGTAATAATGCTGTTATGATTTTCACAAAAATCAAATACAAAATAGTGTCAAAATTGACATAAAAGAGTTTTTAAAACAAATATTATATTATTAATTGATATTAAATTCCTAAAAATCTAAGGTATGGACAAATGACTTGTATCATGATAGGTGTATCATTAATGGACTACTTGGGGGGTCGATTGGATGTATATAGTGAGTTTATTAACTATATAATATAAAAATACCAAGTGACATGGTAAATGTCAAACTAATTAACTAAGAGTTAAAACTAAAATATAAGGTTAATATAATGACCCAAACCTGTATAAAATATATTGGTTGAAATTATTTCGACCCCTCCCCACCTTTTACTTTGAATAATCCACTTTGGATCCATTAGAAACCGAATATAAATTTATTATAAATTAATACTTTATGTTTTTCCTAAAGAGCCCCTCCTCCCCCTTATAAAAGGACACCACTTCTAACCGATTATTCACACGTTAAAAGCCTTTTGGATCGGACAAACTCCCCTAAAATACTCTCTCAACTTCCCTCACTTCATCCGAGAGGCCTTATTTTGATCAGAAAGACAACCCAAGGATCCCTTTTGTTCAAATCAAAAGGAAGAACACAAAGATGAGGTAACGTCTTCACCACCCTCTTTAAAGTTCCTTTCTTCTTCAACTTCTTCTTTCCTTGTTATTTCTATTCTAAAATAATAACTCCAGTATATTCTATATACTGTAATGTTATTATAAATATGGAACAAACAAAATAATTATTCTATCCATTCCTTGAGTGACATGTCACCATACGTGCGTACGTACGGCCTACCGTCTCCACCTTGTGGTGTAATTGTTATTCAATATATTTTTATTTTAATGGGTATAATAATGATTTATAATTCATTTAAATAATAAATATTACATGATAATTATTCTTTCTATATGATATTTCATCCAATTATATATTATGTTAATATCAATAGAATGATATTGTCCCTCGTGCGTACGTACGGACTACCGTCCCCACGAACGCGATGAGATTCATTCCCCATCATATCCATTTGAGTATGATTCTCATTTAATGATTAAAAATAATGTTTAAGGACTTAATATCATCCTATATATGAATAAGATACAACCTATCCATAGAAAACTTGGCTTACGTAACAAAGAATATAAAGGGAAACGAGTAAGTTAACAACCAAAATGATGATAATACTAAAATATTATTAACAAATCAATGTTAAAAGATCATATATGATATCATATTAATGTATATTAACCTTGAGTTATTTAATAACAACTATTTCACCATTATACAGGATGTTAACGAACCCTAGACCAAGGAAAAGTTCAAGGTAAGGTGTTTCTTATCTCGCTTTTATTTCCGTGAGATTTCCATTGTTCTCCACTTATTTATTGCATGTGGTGTGTGTAATGCCAATGATTGTATTCATTGTGTAATATACTTTAATTTTTGGATATTTACATCATCATTTTATGATACTTCTTTCATGGTTTTATGTTTCTTAAGTTACCAAATTGATAAGGTAATTTGAAATTTCAATTTCCACTCATTCGGCTTTACGCATACTTCATTGATTATTTTACTCCAAGATTATGTGTGGAATTACTATTCATTTGCTTATGTCATAATTTACACTCCCCTTTCTGTGGATATAATTTTTATACACATAATCACTCCATTGATAAATTCTCAAGTCATCGATATGAACTTGATAAGAGTAATTTTAACTCAATCTCCATTTATTGAGTTAAACATCCAATTCATTGGTGTTGTTTTTACAAGAATATGTGTGAATGTCCTCTGATTGATTTACACTGAATATAAAATAATATTGAGTGTATTTATATTTTTTACACATAATTATGTCGTTGATTTATCCTTAACCTAAGGATACAGTCTTTATAAGAGACTTAATCTCAATTTACATCCCATTGAGATTTCTTTGTTGGTATACACCAAATCACTTTTATGTGGTGTATATAATGTACTTTTACATTGTATATCATGAATCCCTTAATTCTCATGATATAACAAATTTTTGATTACCTCAATTATTTGTATTCAATTGTCTATCTTTCTGTTAGATACACTAACTAAAATATTATTTTTAAATGTTTTGAATATTTATTCTTCTAAATATTTCTCATTAATGTCCATGTTTTAAAAATGGTTTTAAGGATTTATTTATATGGACATTAATGTTTTAAAATTAAAATTACTTTTAATAGTTTCAAAGTGGTATGGGATACTTTGATTCAAAAATATATTTTTAAATGGCTTCTTGAAAAAAATAGTATGACTTTTAAATGATTTCATGAAAAAGGGGGATATTTATCTCTAATAGTTTTGATGATTATTTTCATCTATGTCAATATCCATCATCATTCTTGACTGAGGTTAATTTGATACAATACAATATTCCATATTGTATCTAAGGTGTTATGTTTGACTGTGGATGTGCTATTTTTATACCATTCATGGTTTGTGGATAAGGTATTGACATTTCATGTGCTAGTTTTAATACGAATGTTTATGTTATGTTTAAATATTTTCATATGAGGAATGCATTGAACTAAGTAAGTGACGGGTGGAGCCCGCTATAGATCCTCGATGCATTGGTAGGTCTCATGAGACAAACTACAGTCTTGGCATGAGGCCTTGACAGAATCTTATTTGTAGTCTCAGCACGAGGCCTTGGATACGTGGTTATGATAGTCTGGCATTATGCATTTCATCATTATGAAAGTGATTATTGATATTTCATGTGATTATTAGACTAGTAGAATATACATGTGAATAAGTAAATTGAATTATTTCATTTTATCTTTTCCATATTATGTTGAAGTTCAAGTTTAAAAGGCCTTTGTTTTAGTAACACATTGCCTTAAGTGTTTATGCTTATCTATGAATGCTTCGACTATATTGTTATCCTTACTGAGCATCTGAGCTCACCCCTTTCAATGTTTTATTCTTCCCAGGATGAAAAGAAGTAATTTATGAATGACCTGCAGTGATAGTATGAGGGGATATGAATACAAGATGTTGTTGTAGTTTGTTTTACCTTATGATTTGATGTAAGACATATGAATATATCTAGTGTTTCTAAGACTACTAAACTAATCGGTGTTTCGAGACATGATCTTTTGTGATCATGCCAATGTTATGTAACAATACACCGAATCTAGGTAACTGGGGTCGGGGCATTACAGTTGGTATCAGGGGAAGTTTAGTACAAACCTTGGAAGCTAGATTTAGATAAACTCTGATTAGAGCACATAGACCTAAGATGAACATTGAGGATTTGTATAGAAGAACTTCCTAGAATTTTGGTATTGTAGAGATTTTGTGAGTTTTCCGAGCAATACATCCCTGTCTAGATACGAGAAGGTAGAGGCAGCTTTGGCACAGATGTACCTAGGGGTAAAATCTGAAAACACTGCTTTGAGCTAGACTCGAACGGAAACTGATGCATGACAACGGGCCTTGCTGCACTCTTGGTTACGACACTCCCGAGGGATATGCTTAGAATAATTTACATTTTATTTACAAACCAATTTAAAGTATTATATATAAGATGAGAGTAAATGACCTTGGTTAATCTTAATGTGTTTCAAACTGAGAATATGGTGACATGATATTCTCTAAATGATTTTATGACTACTGTTAATCACACAATGCTTTTTTGTTTTAGTCATTGGCTGGATTCCAAAAAAGTCATAGCGACATTGAGAATGATGTAAAAGGTGGGAACACTGGTGGAAATGAGAAACAAAATGGAATGTTGATAGGTGTAAAATATATTGCCTTCATCCAAATCAATTTTCCAAAAATATGATCAACAATATATATATTAACCAGTTCCCGAACTCAACAAAGAATAGAAAGGTGATGAATGATAAGAGCTCCAGCAGTGGAGACCATGGAGAATGGAATCCTCAATTTCTATCATGCATGAAATGTGGAAGGAGACAACCAGGAAAGTTTATCAATGGGACAAATAAATGCTTTACGTGCGAGAAGGAAGGACATAAAATGAAGAATTTCCGAAAAAAATGAAGAGTACTATGGAAGAAGATAAAAATTGTCCCAAGAATCCATTTCCAGTCATTTTCCATAAATTTAGAGGACCTGGCCATTACCTGGGTGAATTCCCTATTCTATAGGATATTTTATTGGTAAAAGAAGAAGCTATGTGGAAATAAATGGTTGGAGAAATGTTTAAAAAGAGTTAGTTCTCCTTGTTGATGGTTTTACTTTGAAATAATTTTCTCTTGTATTTGTAACCCTACAGTTTTCCATGTGGGAATGATATTTGATGAAGAATTATCTTTTCTCTTGTGGATATAGTTATAAATAACCATTTGGTTTTATATGATCATTGGGTTTGAGGCAATTACAAGTTATTATAATTTGGGATGAAAATGCAATGTATGAGATAACATTTGTGGTTAAATTATGTTATGGTTATTTTGAGGAATTTATCTCATTTTGGTAATGTTGTAAAATATAGTTTTTGAAAAAGGACAACACGCAGACCGTGTGAAAACCCGTCGCGTCAGACAAAGCTATGGGAATCAAACCCACAACCAAAGAGCAATTGGCATTTATCTCCTACCACTGGACTATGTGAATTCCCTGGTTAGTGTGACTATTATTTTTAGTTAAATGAATTTATTGATCAATAATAATTTGATTTGGGATCTTATGTCTTATCCAATGAATATCCTTAGTATAGGAAAATGATTTGGTGATTATGTGATAAATGTTATTTTGGAAGATTTTCGCTTTGTTGGGAACACAATATGCCCACGGAAAATAGAATAGTATGGGATTTAATTTCAAGAGTAATGGTGGATTTTTATCTATGTTTTTATTGTGGATTTATAGTTATTTGGGAATGATTAACCTATAATAGATAATATGTGATTAGGTTAATTACTTTTAAGTATGTGACTTTAAGAGTAATTGATGTCATTTGGAGATACCATTTAACCTGGAAGACTACATAACAAAATTCTTCTATGTTTTGAGTTTCAATATTATTTGGGATTTTATTAAATGATTTTAAGGACAAATATTTATGGAAAGTTATTTATTTAACTTTGGAGTATTGTCTGTTTAATTTTAGAAATTAAGATTAGTGTTTATTTCCCTAATGAAATAACCTTTTGGGGGATCATCAGAATTTATACTAACTGTTTTGGCTTTGATTAATCTCTAAATACAAGGTAAATATATATTTTATTCTTTGTGGATCATGTGATTCTATAAGAATTTTATTGTATCTCTTCTAGTGTGACCAAGACTTCTAGAAAAATCATCATTTAAAAATGAGTTAGTAGTAGAAATTTATTAAAGAATGAATCTTTACTTAAAAATTATGTATATCTCTTTATGTTCTTATTCAATCTCAGAAATGAATTCCTCATCTTTATGTAATGTAACTTAAAAATAAAAAAAACAAAAATAAAAAAATCTTGACCGTTTACTTTTCCTACTGGGAAACTAATGACCGTTCTTCCTATCACAAGTTTGTGGTTTTATTATTGTTAACTTTCTCCTTATCATGTATTCTATCCCTCTCCATCAGAACTTGACACCTAGTTTATCATCCATATCCATGTTTCTCTACATGGAATCCTCGTATAGGTTATCTCGGGTGACCTTTGTACTTCCCTTTCTTTCTTTTAATGTGATAGTTTTATTGACTCATTTTTTGATGTGGGACTTTCCATTATATTCTCAGGCCCAATTTTAAAAATTGAGACGATGCAATTTATTGAAGGATGGGATTATGTAACACCCCAAGCTTCCATGGTATGCTTCTCACTGAATAATACGGTAGCATGTATTGTATGCAACTTCAAGTTCTAACACACACCACAACTAATAAAACTAGCCATTATGAATAGTAATACCCACTTTTTGAAATTTTATACATTTTACCTTTCAAAATGGACTTCATTTTTGAATTCGGAATATAGAAATATTCCTAGATTGAAATTTTGGTACTTTTCGGATAACTTTCATATTTTGATAAATAGTAAAAATTACTAAATGTTTATTAAAAACAACTTTTTTAATCGAAATAATTAATAGTGATAAATTATGAATATGAGTGGTTTTAAAGTATATTTATAATATATTTTTATCAATTAATACATTTTTTTTCATTGGAAATAATTTCACATTTAAACTGGACATAAACAAGTGTCAATATTTTGATAGTTATTATCTCTTAAAAACACGCTTTTTGTTTTGACAGCGGGAATTAATTTTAAATTAATTTCTGCTACTTCTATATTTTGAATTTGGAAAAATAGATTCCATATCTGGAATCAGGGTGTCCAAATTTTGTAAATAGATAACTTTTATTTTTATACATGTTGAATAATTACTTCGGTAAATATTTTATTTACCATGGTTAAAGGGTAAATCCGGTAAATAAGGGTAAAAAAATAATATTATAATAATATTAATTTACCCTAAAACATGTATTAACCCAATTGGTTGATACATGTCCGACCATTGGCATCTTTGGGTCGATTTTGGGACCCCATGGATCCACTTGTAAGTGATTATGACACTTTATATTAATTAAGTTAAAGTAAATAAAAAAATGACATAAGCATATATCATTTAGAAAAACATTTTTTACATAGGGTTATATATGTTATATTTTGAACTATAAATATTTATTATAAATAAGAAGATATTTCCTACATAATTATATTTTATTTATAATTTTTATACATTAATTAATTTAATTTATTTATGACCCAATCATGATGCAATAATTACCTTATTAGTGAAATATTAAACAAATTGATATTATAAATACCAAAATAAATATAATTTGAGACTTTTAATAAATTCCACTAATTTTATAGGTTAATATTACATGTTAGGATTGATATAATTAACGTTTTTGGAAGAAATCATTCTGTTATGGTTTTCACAAAAAATCAAATACCAAATAGTGTCAAAATTGACATAAAAGATTTTTTAAAACAAATATTATATTATTAAATGATATTAAATTCCTAAAAATCAAAGTTTCGGCCAAAGGACTTGTATCATGATATTTTTATCAGTAATGGACAACTTGGGGGGTCGATTGGATGTATATAGTTAGTTTATTAACTATAAAATATAAAAATACAAAGTGACATGATAAATGTCAAACTAATTAACTAAGAGTTAAAACTAAAATATATGGTTAATATAATGACCCAAACCTATCTAAAATATATTGGTTGAAATTATTTCGACCGATCCCCACCTTATACTATGAATAATCTACTTTGGATCCATTAGAAACTGAATATAAATTTATTATAAATTAATACTTTAAGTTTTTTCTAAAGAGCCCCTCCTCCGCCTTATAAAAGCACACCACTTCTAACCAATTATTCACACATTAAAGCCTTTTGGTTCGGCCACCCTCTCCCCAAATACTCTTTCCACTTCCCTCAATTCAACCTAGAGGCTTTAGTTTGATCAGAAAGCCAACCCAAGGTGCCCTTTTGATCAAATCAAAAGGAAGAACACAAAGATGAGGTAACGTCTTCACCACCCTCTTTAAAGTTCCTTTCTTCTTCAACTTCTACTTTCCTTGTTATTTCCATTATAAAATAATAACTCCAGTATCTTCTATATACTGTGATGTTATTATAAATATGGAACAAAAAAATCATTATTCTACCCATTCCTTGAGTGACATGTCACCATACGAGTGTACGTACGGCCTACCGTCTCCACGTTGTGGTGTAATTGTTATTCCATATATTTTTATTTTAATGGGTATAATAATTATGTATAATTCATGTAAATAATAAATATTACATGATAATTATTCTGTCTATATGATATCCCATCCAATTATATATTATTTTAATATCAATAGAATGATATTGTGGCTCGTGCGTACGTACGGACTACCGTCACCACGAACTTGATGAGATTCATTCCCCATCATATCCATTTGAGTATAATTCTCATTTAATGATTAAAAATAATGTTTAAGGACTTAATATCATACTTTATATGAATAATATACAACCTATCCATAACAAATACGGCTTACGTAACAAATAATATAAAGGGAAACGAGTAAGTTAACACCCAAAATGATGATAATACTACAATATTATTAACAAAGCAATGTTAAAGGATCATATATGATATCATATTAATGTATACGAATCTTATATAATTTAATAATAATTATTTCACCATTATAAAGGACTTTAACCAACCCTAGACCAAGGAAAAGTACAAGGTAAGGGGTTTCTTATCTCGCTTTTAATTCCGTGAGATTTCCATTATTCACCACTTATTTATTGCATGTGGTGTGTGTAATGCCCATGATTGTATTAATTGTGTAATATACTTTAATTTATGGATATTAACATCATCATTTTATGATACTTCTTTCATGGGTGTATGTTTCATAAATTACCAAATTGATAACGTAATTCGAAATTTCAATTTCCACTCATTCAGCTTTACGCATACTTTATTGATTATTTTACACCAAGATTATGTGTGGAATTACTATTCATTTTCTTATGTCATAATTTCTACTCCCCTTTCTTTGGATATAATTTTTATACACATAATCACTCCATTGATAAATTCTCAAGTCGTCGATATGAACTTGATAAGAGTAATTTTAACTCAATCTCTATTTATTGAGTTAAACATCCAATTCATTGGTGTTGTTTTTACAAGAATATGTGTGAATGTCCTATGATTGATTTAAAATGAATATCCAATAATATTGAGTGTATTTATATTTGTTACACATAATTATGTCGTTGATTTATCCTTAACCTAAGGATACTCTCTTTATAAGAGACTTAATCTCAATTTACATCCCATTGAGACTTCTTTGTTGGTATACACCAAATCACTTTTATGTGGTGTATATAATGTACTTTGACATAGTATATCATGAATCCCTTAATTCTCATGATATTACAAAGTTTTCATTACCTCAATTATTTTTATTCAATTGTCTCTCTTTTTGCTAGAAACACTAACAAAAATATCATTTTTAAATGTTTTGAATATTTATTCTTCTAAATCTTTCTCATTAATGTCCATGTTTTAAAAATGGTTTTAAGGATTTATTTATATGGACATTAAAGTTTTAAAATTAAAATTACTTTTAATACTTTCAAAGTGGTATGGGAGACTTTCATTCAAAAATATATTTTTAAATGGCTTCTTGAAAAAAATAGTGTGACTCATAAATGATTTCAAGAAAAAGGGGGATATTTATCTCTAATAGTTTTGATGATTATTTTCATCTATGTCAATATCCTTCATCATTCTCTACTAAGGTTAATCTGATGCAATACAATATTCCATATTGTATTGAAAGTGTTATGTTTGACTATGGATGTGCTTTTTTTATACCATTCATGGTTTGTGGATAAGGTATTGACATTTCATATGCTAGTTTTAATACGAATGTTTATGTTATGTTTCAATATTTTCATATTAGGAATGTGTTGGACTAATTAAGTGATGGTTGGAGCCCGCTATAGCTCCTTGATGCATCAGTAGGTCTCATGAGACAAACTACTGTCTTGGCACGAGGCCTTGACATAATCTTATTTGTAGTCTTGGCACGAGGCCTTGGCTACGTGGTTATGATAGTTTGGTATTATGCATTCCATCATTATGAAAGTGGTTATTGATATTTCATGTGATTATTCGACTAGTAGAATATCTATGTGAATAATTAAATGGCATTATTTCATTTTATCTTTTCAATATTATTTTGAAATTCAAGTTTAAAGGGATTTTTTTTTTCAGTTATACATTGCCTTAATTGTTTATGCTTGTCTATGAAAGCTTCGGCTATATTGTTATCCTTACTGAGCATCTCAGCTCACCCCTTTCAATGTTTTATATTTCCTAGGATGTGAAGAAGTAATTTATGAATGACCTGCAGTGACAGTATGAGGGGATATGAAGACAAGATTTTGTTGTAGTATTTTTACCTTATGATGTAATGTAAGACTTATAAATATATCTAGTGTTTCTAAGACTACTAAACTAATCGGTGTTTCGAGACTTGATCCTTTGTGATCATGCCAATGTTATGTAACAATGCACCGACTCTAGGTAACTAGGTTCTGGGGGTTACAGTTGGTATCAGAGGAAGTTTAGTACAAACCGTGGAAGCTAGATTTAGAAAAACTCTGATTTGAGCACATGGATCTAAGATGAGCTTTGAGGATTTATAGAGAAGAACTTCCTAGAATTTTGGTATTGTAGAGATTTTGTGAGTTTTCTAGGCAATACATCCCTGTCTAGATACGAGAAGGTAGAGGCGACTTTGGCACAGATGTACCTAGGGGTAAAACCCGAAAACACCGCTTTGAGCTAGACTCGAACGGAAACTGATGCACGACAACGGTCCTTGCTACACTCTTGGTTACGACACTCCCGAGGGATATGCTTAGGATAATTTACATTTTCTTTACAAACCTATTTAAAGTATTATAAATAAGATAAGACTAAATGACCTTGGTTAATCCTAATGTGTTTCAAACTTAGAATATGGTGACATGATATTCTCTAAATGATTTTATGACTATTGTTACTCACACAATGTTTTTTGGTTTTAGTCATTGGCTAGATTCCAAGGAAGTCATAGTGACTTTGAGAATGAAGTACAAGGTGAGAACACTGGTGGAAATGAGAAACAAAATGGAATTTTGATAGGTGTAAAAGATATCGTCTTCATTCCAAATCAATTTTCCAAAAATATGATCAACAATGTATATATTAACCAATTCCCGGACTCAACGAAGAAGATAAAGGTGATGAATGATAAGCGCTCCAGCAGTGGAGACCATGGAGAATGGAATCCTCAATTTCTATTATGCATGAAATGTGGAAGGAGACACCCATGAAAGTGTCTCAATAGGACAAAGAAATGATTTACGTGCGGGAAAGAAGGACATAAAGTGAAGAATTGCTGAAGAAAAATGAAGAGTACTATGGGAGAAGATAAAAATTGTCACAAGAATCCATTTACAGTCATTTTCCATAAATGTAGGGGACCTAGCCATTATCCGAGTGAATTCCCTATTCTATAGGATATTTTCTAGGTCAAAGAAGAAGTTATGTGGAAATAAATGGTTGGAGAAATGTTTAAAAAGTATTATTTCTCCTTGTTGATGGGTTTACTTTGGAATAATTTTCTCTTGTATTTGTAACCCTACAGTTTGCCATGTGGGAATGATATTTGATGAAGAATTATCTTTTCTCTTGTGGATATAGTTATAAATAACCATTTGGTTTTATATGGTCATTGGGTTTGAGGCAATTACAAGTTATTATAATTTGGGATGAAAATGAAAGGTATTAGATAACATTTGTGGTTAAATTATGTTATGGTTATTTTGAGGAATTTATCTCATTTTGGAAGTGTTGTAAAATATAGTTTTTGAAAAAGGACAACACGCAGACCGTGTGAAAACCCGTCGCGTCAGACAAAGCTCTAGGAATCGAACCCACAACCAAAGTGTGATTGGGATTTATCGCCTACCACTAGACTACGTGAAGTCCCTGGTTAGTGTGACTATTATTTTTAGTTAAATGATGTTATTGATCAATAATAATTTGATTTGAGATCTTATGTCTTATCAAATGAATACCCTTAGTATAGTAAAATGATTTTGTGATTAAGTGATAAATGTTATTTTGGAAGATTTTCACTTTGTTGGGAACACTATATACCCAAGGAAAATAGAATAGTATGGGATTTCATTTCAGGAGTAATGGGGGATTTTTATTTATGTTTTTATTGTGGATTTATA
Source organism: Viscum album (assembly GCA_963277665.1). Lineage (NCBI taxonomy): Eukaryota > Viridiplantae > Streptophyta > Magnoliopsida > Santalales > Viscaceae > Viscum > Viscum album. The sequence continues at coordinate 997,232,623 of OY728134.1, forward strand.
GTGATTTGGGAATGATTAACCTATAATAGATAATATTTGATTAGGTTAATTGCTTTTAAGTATGTGACTTTAAGAGTAATTGATGTCATTTGGAGATACCATTTAACGTGGAAGACTACATAACCAAATTCTTCTAAGTTTTGAGTTTCAATATTATTTGGGATATTATTAAAGGATTTTAAGGACAATTTTTTATTGAAATCTATTTATTTAACTTTGGAGTATTGTTGGTTTAATTTTAGAAATTAAGATTAGTGTTTCTTTCTCTAATGAAATAACCTTTTGGGGGATCATCAGATCTTAAACTAACCGTTTTGGTTTTGATTAATAGCTAAATACAAGGTAAATATATAGTTTATTCTTCGTGGATCATCTGATTCTATAAGAAGTTTATTGTATCTCTTCTAGTATGACCAAGTCTTCTGTAATACTCTTCATTTAAAAATGAGTTAGTAGTAAAAATTTATTAAAGAATGAATCTTTACGTAAAAATTAAGTATATCACTTTATGTTCTTAGTCAATCTTAGAAATGAATTCCTCATCTTTATGTAATGTAACTTAAAAATTAAAAAAACAAAAATAAAAAAATCTTGACCATTTAATTTTCCTACTAAGAAACTAATGACCCGTTTTCCCATCACAAGTTTGTGGTTTTATTATTGTTAACTTTCTCCTGATCATGTTTTCTATCCCTCTCCATTAGAACGTGACACTTAGTTTATCATCAATATCCATGTTTTTCTACATGGAATCCTCGTATAGGTTATCTCAGGTGACCTTTGTACTTCCCTTTCTTTCTTTTAAAGTGATAGTTTTATTGACTCATTTTCCGATGTGGGACTTTCCATTATATTCCAAGGACCAATTTTAAAAATTGAGACGATGAAATTTATTGAAGGAGGGGATAATGTAACACCCCAAGCTTCCAAGGTACGCTTCTCACTGACTAATACGGTAGCGTGTATTGTATGCAACTTCAAGTTCTAACACACACCACAACTAATAAAACTAGCCGTTATGAATAGTAATACCCACTTTTTGAAATATTATACATTTTATCATTCAAAATGGACTTCATTTTTGGATTCGGAATATCGAAATATTCCTAGGGTGAAATTTTGGTACTTTTCGGATAACTTTCATATTTTGATAAATAGTGAAAATTACTAAATGTTTATTAAAAACAACTTTTTAATCGAAATAATTAATAGTAATAAATTATGAATATGAGTGGTTTTAAAGTATATTTAGAATATATTTTTACCAATTAATACATTTTTTTCATTGGACATAATTTCACATTTAAACTGGACATAAGCAAATGTCAATATTTTGATAGTTATTATCTCTTAAAAACACGCTTTTTGTTTTGACAGTGGGAATTAATTTTAAATTAATTTTTGCCACTTCTTTGTTTTGAATTTGGAAAAATGGATTCCATATTTGGAATTCGGATGTCCAAATTGTTTAAATAGATAACTTTTATTTTTATACATTTTGAATAATTACTTCGGTAAATATTTTATTTACCATGGTTAAAGGGTAAATCCGGTAAATAAGGGTAAAAAATAATATTATAATAATATTAATTACCATAAAACGTGTCTTAACCATATTGGTTGATACATGTCTGACCATGGGAATCTTTGGGTTGATTTGGGACCCCATGGATCCACTTGTAAGTGATTATGACACTTTATATTATTTAAGTTAAAGTAAATACAAAAATGACATAAGCATATATCATTTAGAAAAAAAATTGTTACATATGGTTATATATGTTATATTTTAGACTATAGATATTCATTAGAAAGATAAAACCATTTCTGAGATAATGATAGTGTATTTATAATTTTTAGACATTAAATAATTGATTTTATTTATGACACAATCATGATGCAGTAATTACCTTATTTGTCAAATATTAAAATAATTGATATTATAAATACCCAAATAAATATAATTTGAGACTTTTAATAAATCACACGAATCTTATTAAGTTAATATGACATGTTAGGATTTATTTAATTAACTTTTTTAGAAGTAATCATGCTGTTATGATTTTCACAAAAATCAAATACCTAATAGTGTCAAAATTGACATAAAAGAGTTTTAAAAATAATATTATATTATTAATTGATATTAAATTCCTAAAAATCTAAGGTTCGGCAAAAGGACTTGTATCATTATATTTGTATCATTAATGGACCACTTGGAGGTCTATAGTATGTATATATTAAGTTTATTAACTATTTAATTTAAAAATACAAAGTGACATGGTAAATGTCAAACTAATTAACTAAAAGTTAAAACTAAAAGATAAGGTTAATATAATAGCTAAAACCTGTCTAAAATCTATTGGATGAAATTATTTCGACCCATACTAATCTTAGACTTTGAGGAATCCACTTTTGATCCATTAGAAACCGAATAGGAATTTATTATAAATTAATACTTTATGTTTTTTCTAAAGAGACCCTCCTCCCCCTTATAAAAGTACACCACTTCTAACCAACTCTTCACACATTAAAAGCCTTTTGATTCGGCCAAACCCTGCCCAAATACTCTCTAAACTTCCCTCACTTCAACCTAGAGGGATTAGTTTGATCATAAAGCCAACCCAAGGATCCCTTTTGATCAAATCAAAAGGAAGAACACAAAGAATTGGTAACGTCTTCACCACCCTCTTTAAAGTTCTTTTATTCTTCAACTTCTTCTTTCCTTGTTATTTCAATTCTAAAATAATAACTCCAGTATATTCTATATAATGTGATGTTACTATAAGTATGGAATAAACAAATTCATTATTCTATCCATTCCTTGAGTGACATTTCACCATACGTGCGTACGTACGGCCTACCGTCTCCACATTGTGGTGTAATTGTCATTCAATATATTTTTATTTATATGGGTATAATAATGATGTATAAATAATTTAAATAATAAATATAAGATTATAATGATTCATTATATGTTATATAACATCCAATTATATATTATTTTAATATCAAAAAATTGATATTGTGTCTCGTGCGTACGTACAGACTACCGTCTCCACGAACATGATAAGATTCATTCCCCATCATATCCATTTGAGTCTAATTATAATTTAATGATTAAAAATAATTTTTAAGGACTTAATATCATCCTGTATATGAATAATATACAACCTATCCATAACAAACACGGCTTATGTAACAAAGAATATAAAGGGAAACGACTAAGTTAACACCCAAAATGACGATAATACTAAAATATTATTAACAAAGCAATGTTAAAAGATCATTTATGATATAATATTAATGTATATGAATCTTGTATAATTAAATAACAATTAGTTCACCATTATAAAGGAATTTATCTTACCCTCGACCAAGGAAAAGGACAAGGTAAGGGGTTTCTTATTTCGCTTTTAATTCCGTGAGATTTCTATTGTTCACCACTTATTTATTGCATGTGGTGTGTGTAATGACCATGATTGTATTCATTGTGTAATATACTTTAATTTATGGATATTTACATCATCATTTTATGATACTTATTTCATGGGTGTATGTTTCGTAAGTTACCAAATTGTTAAGGTAATTTGAAATTTTAATTTCCACTCATTCGGCTTTACGCATATTTCATTGATTATTTTACTCCAAGATTATGTGTGGAATTACTATTAATTTGATTATATCATAATTTACACTCCCCTTTATATGGATATAATTTTGATACACATAATCACTCCATTGATAAATTCTCATGTCATCGATATGAACTTTATAAGAGTAATTTTAACTCAATCTCCATTTATTGAGTTAAACATCCAATTCATTGGTGTTGTTTTTACAAGAATATTTGTGAATGTCCTCTGATTGATTTACACTGAATATCCAATCATATTGAGTGTATTTATATTTGTCACATATAATTATGTCATTGATTTATCATTAACCTAAGGATACAGTCTTTATAAGAGACTTAATCTCAATTTACATACCATTGAGACTTCTTTGTTGGTATACACCAAATCACTTTTCTGTGGTGTATATAATGTACTTTGACATAGTATATCATGAATCCCTTTATTCTCATGATATTAAAAAAAATTTATTACCTCAATTATTTTTATTCAACTGTCTCTCTTTTTGTTAGAAACTCTAACTAAAATATCATTTTTAAATGTTTTGAAGATTTATTCTCCTAAATATTTCTCATTAATGTCCATGTTTTAAAAATGGTTTTAAGGATTTATTTATATATACATTAAAGTTTTCAAATTAAAACTACTTTTAATAGTTTCAAAGTGGTATGGGACACTTTGATTCAAAATATATATTTTTAAATGGCTTCTTGAAAAAAATAGTGTGACTTTTAAATGATTTCAAGAAAAAGGGGGATATTTATCTCTAATAGTTTTGATGATTATTTTAATCTATATCAATATCCTTCATCATTCTCGACTGAGGTGAACATGATACAATACAATATTCCATATTGTATCTAAGGTGTTATGTTTGACTCTGGATGTGCTATTTTTATACCATTCATGGTTTGTGGATAAGGTATGGACATTTCATATGCCTGTTTTAATACGAATGTTTATGTTATGTTTCAATGTTGTCATATGAGGAATGCATTGGACTTAGTAAGTGACGGGTGGAGCCCGCTATATCTCCTTTATTCATCGGTAGGTCTCATGAGACAAACTAGTGTATTGGAACGAGGCCTTGAAAAAATCTTATTTGTAGACTTGGCATGAGGCCTTGGTTACGTTGTTATGATAGTCTGGCATTATGCATTCCATCATTATAGAAGTGGTTATTGATATTGCATGTGATTATTCGACTAGTAGAATATCCATGTGAATAAGTAAATGGAATTATTTCATTTTATCTTTGCCATATTGTGCTGAAGATCAAGTTTAAAAGGCTTTTGTTTTAGTTATACATTGGCTTAAGTGTTTATTCTTATCTATGAAAGCTTCTCCTATATTTTTATCCTTACTGAGCATCTGAGCTCACCCCTTTCAATGTTTTATTTTTTCCAGGATGTGAAGAAGTAATTTATGAATGACCTGTAGGGATAGTTTGAGGGGATATGAAGACAAGATGTTGTTGTGGTTTTTTTACCTTATGATGTAATATAAGACTTATGAATATATCTAGTGTTTCCAATAATACTAAACTAATCGGTCTTTCGATACTTGATCCTTTTTTATCATGCCAATGTTATGGACTGCTTATGGATTAGTTGAGTGTTCCTCGGGTCATTGAGAAACATAGTGGTGTAGCACTGGTAAACCTACTGAGTTAATTGCATAAGGAAGGATCATAGGTAATTAATATGTTGGGGAGTCCACCTTTCATTGTTGGTGAGTGTGATCATCATTTTGGATGGATTTTTTTTATGTTTTACAAAAAAAATTGGGTTACCATAAAATATATGGTTTTATTTAAAATATTTATTTTTAAATTAAATATTTTTAATTTTATATGATAATCATTATTTAATAATTCATCTTTTAAAAATTATCTAAGTATGAATTCTGTTAAATATTTTGAAAATATTGATAGTTCAATGAATTTTGAAAATTATTGATTTTTATTAGAAATTAAATTATCATCTGAAGAATAAAAAAAGATACACATTTATAAAATTTGTTCCAAGTTAAATTTATGTAATTTATTTTATTTATAATCTAATTTAGAACATGGGAGTCAATTTGATTCATTTATATATATATATAAATTTTATACTTATGAAGAAAATTGTTTTTCAAAAAAAATTACACATTTTGGGTGTTTAAAAATAAATTAAATTATGAAACTTTTTTTAATTGAATTATAAAAAATGTATTCCATATTTGGAATAAATATAATTATATTAATTTAAAAGAATAATCATACATTTTTAATGATTATTAAATGTAAGTATATTACATAATTGTAACATCGATAAGGAAAATAAGGTAATTATGGTTAATGATAATGTCATATAGAGTAATAATATACCTAATACTTGTCATTATTTTATTCAAAAAGTGTCTTTAAAACATGATAATAATTAGTTTAAATGAGGAAATTTCATTCCATTTTTCTCTAATACCGATATCAATTTAATTTTAAAAAAATATCAAGAACATAATTTCACAATCATCGATTTAATACCTTTAAGTTTTTTCCAATAAAGATTAAAATAGTTGTGTTCAGTTATAAGTAGTTTTTTAAATATGGATTAACATTTTTCATGGTATCATATATTTAGTTTTTAGTGATAAAATAATTACATTAAATTCCTATGTAGTTTCAATGTACCCCAACCCGACACTCTTCTATGTGGCCAAACTGGGTTGGTTATGTGACCTCAATCTCTCCTCCCTATACATCAGAGGTTTCCTACTAGTATCAGGGGTGTGGTGAATATAGTGCGGAGACTGTAAGACCGTAATAAGAATAATTGAAATAGAATAATAATATATATTAGAATAAAAGAATAAATATTAGATGGAAAACAACACAATGGAAAACTAATCAATATATCTAAAGAAATAATACAACAAATAATATAGGAATAATGAAATGTCATGATGGGATGTAACTAAATATTAATTTTAAAATAACAATCATGGGAACGTTCTTTCAAAAATTAAAAATTCCCTGGTCCTGAACCCCATGTTAGTCTTGTCCCAAAACTCCATCCCATACAGCAATAAAAAATCTACAGTAGGGATTATTTCCCTTATCGAATCATGCATCCATGTAATCACATCAGGTGCCAAATGATGTCTCAAATAATGTGTGACCAAAACTCAATAGGTCGCAACACCATGTATTAATAAACCAGTATCATAAAAAGTGTATGAAATAGTGAAATAAACCATTGTATTAATTTTTAAACAATTAAATTATTACCACATCATTCTACTTCAAAACCATGCTGGAATATATTTTAGTCATGTAGCACAACCATGCCAACATATCCAAATGTCCATGTCATAACATAACCTGCCTCATTTCTAGGTCTGAATGTCTCTGAGCATATAGCACAATTGTTCCAACCAAAACCATATATTCATGGTATGAAAAACAATAGGGGCAATCGTTTTATATAATCATTTCATTATATGTCGAGGCATAGCCCAGTATTTAATCATTTCATCATGTCTTGGGGACAGGCCTGGTATATACAGATTTTTTTAGAAATCAGGACCGAGCCTAGAATATAAAAATTTCAACATGTATTAGGTCCAATATCGGTATATAATCATTTCAACATGTATTAGTTTCATTCTTAGTATATAATAATTTAATCATATAACTAGTCCAACACGTTATATAATCTTTTTAAATATTTAACACAATGAGTCATAACAGTAAGTATATCACAATATCACATCATATGGATCAATGGTTAATTGTGATAATTACCATTTATCTTTCAATTAAACATTTCGTTTATCATTTGGTCTTAAAATAATAACATAACAACCATTTCAATAAAAAAACAAAGACAGGGTGAAACTATATCAAGAAATATCATAAATCTAATGTCATGTTAAACACAGTGTGAGAAAATAGAGAATTCATTATTATTCCAAGCCTTTATCATTGAGAAGATAGCTATAATCTAGGTTATAGCCAATTGGATCCAATTAAATACAATGAATCATCCAATTTATCATTTAATTAATTTAGGATCATGTTATGTTGGTACAATTGCAAGAGTAAACGTAATTTGAAATTATATAGAACATAAGGTTATGATTTAGACCCCCTACTTTTAACCGGTGAAGAACACAATGATTCTAATGTAAAAAAACAACAAAGATGATGGTGTAGAATATTGAAAGAAGAAACTAGATCAAACAAGTTCATGATAAAATACCAAAACCAATTGTGGTGAAATGATTTACATCGTATCAAAGAAGAATAACAAGAGAGAGGGGAAAACATATATAGAACCACTCACCATGGGTTGGATGCATGATTGGGATGTCTGGAAAGAATATAAGGCCCCAAAAATCACTTTGAGAGACATATAAGGCCAAGAATAGAAGTCTTCACATAAGGGGGAATGATAAATCATCTACTTTGATGACTTAAAACTGTTGGTTATGATATTAAACCGTCTATAACTCTTTTACAAGTCATGTATTTCTTTTTAGAAAGATATTCTGAAAAAACTGGCACCTCATCTTTTTTCACCCCACTTGAAAATTACACACCATGTAATAGGTCCACGATGTGTATTTATTTCATGCCATGTACTAGTTTAAAACATGTTCATGGTTTATAGTTACACATCGTGCAACTCATTTACACCATTTTTAAATGTTTTGTAGATAGTTTTCATTCCAGATTCCACAAAAAGATATTGAACCACCTCCATAAAATTCCAAAGCATGGAAAATCTCTATAATCTGACATTTTCAAAATTTTAACCAAACTCCACTAATTCACAAAAACATACATCCCTGAAAATTTGTTTATTTCCCCCAACAAGGGCTCTCTGTCTCTAAATGAGACATGACCAACAACATCTAATGAAAAATAAAACCAAAAAAATAGGTTTAATTGAAAAAATCAAAGAGGGGAATACATTGAAAAGTGGGGATCTTAAATCCTCCCCATCATATAATATCTTAACCCTGAGATACTCCAAGAATCAATGTGGGGTCTTGGTGAACAATTCTAGCCGCTGTGGTTGAATATCAGACTTCCTCTCCTAGGTCTCCTCCTGAACATTCCCATTATTCCACTACACTTGATCAAAAGGTATATTCCTTCCTTGGTGATGTCTACCACTATGGTACACAATCTGTATTGGATTTTCATCAAAGGAAACATATACATTAAACTCTATGTTCACTAAATCTATCACATGAGAAGGTAATAGATGAAATATTTTAAGCTCAGACACATGAAAGACATCATTCAAGGAACTATAGCAATGAAGAAGTGATAAATAGTTTTACATTGGACTGACCATAGACACTATCTCAAATGGAATAAAAACATGGTTAGCAACTTTCTGTGACTCCTGATACAGAGTTTCCCCAACCTATACAACACCCAAAGTAGAAGAATATGACCAACCTCAAACTCTACAAGTTGACTCCACTGGTCAGTGTAATATTTCTTCCTATTGTGAATGGTCACCAACCACATCCTAATCAACTAAATCTTCTCAGACGTCTCTTACGTGAGAATAGGTCTAACCAATGCAAACTCACCTACCTCTAACCAAAAATCGGTGAATGGAATGGACTTTCAAAGAAATACTTGAAGTGGGCCATCTGGATCAATTCTTGGAAGTTTTTATTATATGAAAACACCATGAGTTCTATATTATTCTACCATGAACCAAAAAAATCCATAACATACGCTCACAACATATCCTCCAAAAATTTGAATAGTCTTCTGCAATAGACCATTAGTTTTTGGATTATAGATTCTGATCAAAAGAACATATGATCCTAAAGCCTTCTGAAGACCCTATTATAAACATGATGTGAAATGAGGATCACTATCAGAAATGATAATCCTCATAACACTATGCAATAAAACTATCTCATCCACATAAACACTACCCTGGTCATCAAGTCTCAGGTGCTCCCAGATAGGCATGAAGTGGGATCCCATCGTCATTCTATGCACAATCACCCATATTGCATCACACTTGCATGGTGCCATGGTAAATCCTATGCCAAAATCTATATTTAAATAATCCCATTTCCACACATGAATTGGAAAATAATGAAACATCCCAAATGGTCTTTGATGCTTAGATTTCATGTTCTGACAAGTGAATCATCTCACCATAAAGCTTGATATCTCCAAATTCATTCTTAGCCACCAGTACAATATATGGAGATCACGATCACAATACATATTTTTCAAAAATTAATGCACCTCCCATTTAGGATAATGAAACACCCCACTTATCTCCTCGTGAAAGCCCATAAGAACCCATACTCTGCCACTAAAAAGAATACAATCGTCATTTCCAAGAGACCACTTTGATGGTGTATCACCACTATATTTGTTGTCCCGCTTATCTAATACCTATGGATTAGATAATTTCTCGGTATTGATCGGGTGTAAAATCATGGGTATAATAGATGTGGACGTCATAGATTCTCATACATGAGACTCCTGAACATTTAGATGCATGTCCTCATGGAATTCTATTTAGATAGCTTGGAATAAAGATGATGCTCTCTTAATTTACTCGAGATGATGTCAAGAAGTTTATCATGATCTTATATAGATGGGGAGTGTACAATAATATAATCAATAAAAACCACCACAAATTAACACTAAAAATGATGAAAGATCAGATACATCAAAGAAGAATAAACCACTGATTCATTTTTCAAACAAAACGATATCACTATGAACTCATAGAAGCCATACCTTCTCCTAAAAGCAATATGATGTATATAAAAAGTTCTCTCTCTCATTTGGTGGTATCCATATCTCAATTAAATCATGGAGAATATCATAACACCTCTCAACTAATTGAAATGGTCATTAGACCATTAAAGGTGACCCCAATTATTGAATATCATCTGGTTTAGTCTATGATAATACACATATAAATGCAATGTCCCATCAACCTTCTTGGAGAAGAGAACTAGAGACCCCCAAAGAGATATACTTAGGTATATGAAACAATTTCCTTCCAAATAATACAACTATACCATCAAATTTCAAAGCTCTATTGGGGCCATCTTCTATGAGGAATAGAAACTTGATACGCTCCTGGCACCAACTCGATCATGAACTTGATATCTCACTCGGGAAGTAATCTATAAAATCTTCTGGAAATACATCATGGAAATTTTATACCACTAGTGGAAAATAATATTTCTACACTCCACCATCATCTAGAGGAAGAACGACTACTTAATCCCTGAGACAATCCAATATTCATGGAAATGGTCCTTCATGGCCAAGCTAAATATCCACCTCTCCATTGTGTGAATAAATATATCCTTATGGATATAGAAAGGTAAATCTCTTTTGGTAATAGTTGAAAATTTTCTTTTATTGAATGATAAAATACATTCAAGGTATCAAATCAAAACCTATAATTTCTATCACAAATGGTTCCCAAATGAAATAGAAACCACAATTATCTAGAGATAACACCATGAAATGTTCAAAATTTTGTGACTTTACTACCAATAGTGTATTAATGATCAAAACACAATCTGATAATTCCACATTTAATCCCACATCCCCTTCCTCAACCATAATAACTTGTGGAACTATAACTACCTATTTTCTGGGGAGTAGTTGAGTCCTTTCTAGACTCTGGTATCTATCATGTTCCCCTACCACAACTCTTATACTACATCCCCTTATAAAAAATCTTAAGGTTCCCCATCCTACTACAAGAAAATCATTCCGAATAGGTGTACATAAACTAGGGAATTTTTGGACCATATTTCCACACTAATAGAACTGCAACAAAACACAATTTTGAGATTGATTTTTACTTCTCTGACTTCTCTAACCATTGTTTCTTTGGTGAAAACTATAAGAGAAAAGCTTACCTCCATTAGAAGAATATTTCTCAGTTTTTCTTATTGATAAAGCCTACCACTAGTGAGGAATATCTCATATTCCCTTCTATGATGAGTGTCGCGTTCATCACATTCACAATACTACTCAAATAGAAAAAATTAAATTGTGACCAGATCTTAAAGAAAAATCCGTCCCGAAAACATCTCTCCCTAAATATCTCATTAGCCACTAAAGATGTCACAATGCCCTATAAGTCAGTGAAATGTATAACATAATCTAGATATGACACGCCCTCCTATGTCAGGTTCATGAAATCATGAGTATAATCATCCCTCAATGTCTCTAGATGGAAGTGACTCTGGAACATTATCTAAAATTCCTTCCATGATAGCTACTCCCTCTGTCATGATGTCTCCAAAATTGCTTTCCAATGCTTGGCTGGTCCACAAAGAATATATGAATCATGTCTCACCCTTATATATGTAGGTTTATCAAGGTGATTAATGATCTTTTAGATATCCTCAATCCTATAATAAAATACCTGGGGACCACCCTCCTCAGTATAATAAGTCGGATTCTCTAATTGGAAATATCTCTTCAACTTATACATCAAAGGCATGGTGTGATTAGTCTCCATTTACATGGATTGCTTGTCCCTATCGAAGATTTAATAATTTTAAACATCTATCTGATTATCAGGACCTATAGGAAGTTCCATATCACTTACATTTATAGAATGTGGATTCTGACTCTCCTAATGCTCATCTCGATGGTGATGATGATCCATATTCTCTGCAAGATAAACACACACCTTAGAACACTTTATATAACATCTTGGTTAACCCAAATGGGTGATAGCCACAGAGAACCACTAACTCTTGGTCTCTCTTTACATGTCTTATATGTGTTTTAGCATGACATATCAGTTTATTTATTTCATTTAATATATATAACATGTATCTTATATCACATTTCAATTAGGACAGTATATATCACATGAAATAAATATGTCTCTATCATGAACAATGAATGCCAATACATATCCCTATGCGCCTATCATTGTAAATTCATACTAATATCGCACCATAATGGGCCCTGAGTAGAAATATCAAGAATCAATAACATCATGAAATTATCACCCCACACAACAAGTGAATCACCCAAGTAGAAATAACATAAATTGTAACAAGAAAATAGTATAAACAACAATCCCATCCCTACGAACTAGGATTTTCCCCCATATATGGGTTAGCTACTCCCATGCACAAGATCATTACCAAACACATCCTAGTGTCCTTTATACCTTTACCAATTAGTAAATAAATAGATAATAAAATCTACAATCTGATACCACATGGTAATTTCCACCAGCCCTACACTCTGTCATATGGATGAAAATGGTTTATTACATGACCTCATGTGCTCCTTCAAGTATGCTAGAGGATGCCGACTATCAGTGGGGGTGTGGTCAATATAATGGGGAGACTATACCCACTAGTAATAATAATCAATACAATAAAATAATCATAAATATTAAAATAAAAAAATAAATAGTGCAAGAAAAACAATAGACCATAATGATAATCAATAGATCCAAGTAAATAATCTAATAAATAAAAAAGGAATAATGAAATTTCATGTTTGGATGTAGCTAAATGAAAATATTAAAACAATATTCAACATAATTAGTTGACTCAAATAACTAAAAGAATGTGGTCCTAAACCCCATGTTAGTCTCGTCTCCAAACTCCAGACTATCCAGCAGGTAACAATCAACAACAATGTCCCTTTACTTTATAAAAACATGAATACATGTAATCTTCTCGGGTAGAAAACAATAACAAAAATATGGTGTGAGTAGGTTAACACCACTATGCCTAAATAAACCAAAATGATATCAAGTGTATGAAATAATGAAATAAACTGGTGTATTAATTTGTTGAATAATTAAATTAATACCACATCTCCCTAATTCGAAACCATGCCCGAATATCAATGAACATGTAGCATGACCATGAAAACATATCCATATATCCGTGGAATAACATATCATGCACCGACGACATGCCAAAATGTCTCTTATAATGTCGCACAACCTTTCCAACCAAAACTATAAATCCTTGGTATGAGAATCAACTAGTCTAAGCCCTGTATATGAGAATTTCTATACATGTCTATACATATCCTGGTATATAATAATTTCAACATGTCTCAAGGCTAGACACAATATATAATCATTTTATCATGTATAAGGGCTAATCATAGTATATAATAATATCAATAATTATCAGGTCCAAGCATGGTATATGTGAATTTTAGAATGTATCAGGGCTAAGAATGGTATATAATAATTTCAACATGTAAATGTTCCAAGGCACCATATAAGCATTTCATCAATTTAACATAATGAGTCATATCAACAATGATGTCACAATATCACCAAATAAGGATCAATTATTAATTTTATAAATTACCATTTATCTATCAATTACACATTTCATTTAACATTTGGTCTTAAACCAATAACAATTCGACCATTTCAATAATCAAACCAAATAAAAAGTGAAACTGTGTCAATCAATCACCTAAATCACATGTCAGGCTAAACACACTTTAAAACATTTTTGAATTCATTATTATTCGGGGGGTTTCTCAACTAATAGGTATCAATAAGATAGGTTAAATTCAATTAGATCCAATATAATCCAATGAATCTTCCAATTTTTCATGTCATTAATCTATACGCACACTATGTTGGCACAATTTCATGATTTCACATACTTGTCATTTAAATGGACCACAAGGTTCAGATTTCGACTACCTAAATGTAATTGGAAAAGAGTGAAATTCTTCCAATGGATAACACAAAATAGGAAAAATGTTTAGAATATCTCAAGAAGATCATATATCATCCATGGTTAAGATCAAAACCCAAAAGAACATATTGTCAAGTGAATTAAACCACAATGAAGAAGAACAATGAAAGAGAAGGAAAACCATAAATAGAACCACTCACTAGGGATCATACGTTTGATAAAAACATTCCTAAAATGATGTGATGGGTGAAAAATCACTTTTAGAGTCATCTAGTGATGAGAGGAGATGTCTACATGTGGTGGGGAATGACAAATCAACCTCCTGATAGAATTAAAACTGATGGTAGGGATATTACATGGCATGTAACTCTTTTGCATATTGTGTACTTATTTCAGAGGGGTTTTCCAAAAAACCCATATCCTCATGGTTTTTTAACTATTTTATAATATTACACATTGAGTAATTTGTTCACAATTTGTATTTATTTCACGTCATTTAATAGTTCATAAATTGTATCTAGTTTATAGTTAAATGTCGTGTAACTCATTTACACGACATAGAAATATTCGGAAGCCAGTTTTTAGTCCTGGTTGCATAAGAAGAACCCAAACTACCTATAATTCCATCCAACAAATGTAATAAATCTTATAAACCCACTTTCTCACATTTTTACTCAAACTCCACAAATTCATAAAAACATACATCCCTGAACTATAGGTCATTTTCCTTAATAAAGTTTCTCCATCTACGAATGTGACTTGACAAACCTATAGATAATAGGTTTCAATGAAAAACCTATAGATTTACCTACCTATAAAAAATAAAGATCTCATAATAACACTAACACATTGCTTGTGCAAGAAGTAGAATAATTGGGTAAATAATTTTAACAACACTAAATGTAACATTTATTGGGTCAGTTATTATGCCCCAAAAATTTTATATATAGATATAACATATTAGATATGTATTAAATATCTATCTTTGATTTCCATTATTATATTTGTGGCTTTAAATACAAATTAAATTAATAGTTCCTGAAACTCCATTAATGATATTTTAATGTAAAATATATTTTAAATTCATAAAACAATTATCATAATAAAATTGAATAATATAAGGTTGACTATATAAAAAATATTCAATTTATCTCACCATTCCTTTTATAGTAATTATCATGCCCCTACATAGTAAAAAATGATTAAATTGTTGTATTCATAAAAAAGGTCTGTGAGGGTAAAAATATATATATATATGGGTGAAAAAAACACATAAATATGTAAAAATTTTATTGGATGAGATGATTTAAACTAATCCTAATCCTATATTTATAATATATTACTTTGTTTCCACTTTTGTGGAAAATATAATTCATATTTACTTAAAACATCATGTAATTCCATGAGTTCCCATCCCTTCACATATAAATGGGATCCATCCCACCTATTTTCATCACACCTTTTTGAGAAATATGGTTCAGAAATAAATGACAAAATAAATTTGAAACATTCTTAAACATTCTCTAGTGGACCTATATTTATTTTAATACCATCCTAGGAAGGATTTATGTATAAATAAAAACTGGTTGTCTGAAGAAAAGGTATAGATTATAATTAATCATTTTCATTTTATTTCATTGACTACCTCCTTAAAATATTATTCAAACATGATAAAATATTTAAAATAATATCTCCATATTTTTTATATTTTCTATGTTAATAAAATCTGAAATTTACATCTCAGTCTTCTTTCAAAATAGATGTGAAACAATCATTCTTGTTTGTGTAAGACTATTATCTTGCAAACTGATGTATTTTTTTCCATCTCCACCTCTCATTGATAGTTATAATGAAGGATTATATATATATATATATATATATGATATTAATTAAAAATTTATCATTCATTAATGATATTTGTTCATCTAATTTCAATCATTTCATTCAATTTAAATATGATAACATCATTCGTGCATATGTGTGGATTAATAAATTCATTGAGGAATGTGACTCATTTTTCGTGCCCACATATCATGGATACCATATATAATTATATATAATTTATTATCAAGTTATTTATTATATTATAATAATTTAATCATGATATAATAGTACTTACCTTCTTTGAATCATGTTTATTAAAACATGGAAATGTTACTCATGTGTACATACAACCTACCCTCGATATAATGTAACATAATTCATTTTTCAAATCCAGTTTTTATGGCTGTTATTAAAAATAAAATTTATTTATAATGATGGTCATTATAAAAAAATTACAATCTTGATATCAAGGAATAATTTTCTGTTAGACCATAGCCAAAATAAAATTTCATTATGGACGTATGAGAAGAATATGTTCAAAGAATATTTTGTGAACATAATTTATTATATATTTTTATGTAACATGGTAATAAATATCTTAGAAGGAATAATGAATATGAAATTGATTATTAATAAATTCTAAAATTAATACAATTTTTTATTTAGGATGATAAATAATATCTGTGATGAGTTAGAGTTGAGGAAAGGAGCACATTAACTTAAAATATCATTTAAAAAAATTAAAGATTAAATTTTTAAATAATTTCATTCCATGTAAATATAATTAATAGTATTATATGAATGTATATAAAATTAAAAAAATGAAATATAAAGAACATTTTATGTCTCTATTTACATTCATTCAATGGTTTTTATAATTAATCCTTTTACATGTTTTATCTTGAATGTATTGAAATTATTGACAAAAGTATAAAGGATTATTGTTTTATAACATTTGGTGTAGAATTAAACTTGACGAAAAAATGGTCATTTTTATTAAAACTGAAGATAACCTTTGAGTCAGCAAAGTATTCTGAGAATCCCATAGGGTGTGTGCACAAGATGTAATTCTTTGTGAAAGATTTTTCCACGTCGAATACAATGTCAAGGGACATATTTCGTCTCAACTACCTAAAAATATTCAAGGTAGATGCGGGGAAGATCTAGGATATGCTCATGAAAGGAACCTCCATACGTAATATTCTTATTCTCCCAATGTTATTTCAAATTCCCACTTCTACACCGAGATTTTTATGTGCCACTGTCTGGGATTATGCCTATATGTAGAAGGGAACCCCCTCCCTTCTGGAGAACAATTTGAAAGCTGAGCAGTCACTCGATTGCGCAAAAGAAACCCCCTTCCCCTACACACACAATCCATGATTCCATAAAGGTATATAATATTGTTTTACAGGTCCCCTAGGGGTCCCCCTTCATGTGAGCCCATAGTGGATTCACCCTCACTTAGTTTCATAAGTCCTAAGTCAGGTGTGCGCAAGAATTATCCCTAGCGAGAAAACCCTTGGCCTTATGCACTTTGATTTTACACTCCACCCCTACTCTTGTGTGAAAGTCTCCAATCATTCTCTCACCCCTTCCCTTAGTCTCCATGGGTTTCCTTTGCTCTGAAGCATCATGTTTTGGCCCCTTTTTGCACACACCCTTCCCATCTATCACGCACCTCTCCTTCCAGTCCCTCTTGTCTTGTGTGTAGTGATTTCTTGGTCCCTCGTGCAGTGTCCATTGTTGCGGTACCCTACCTATTTCTTCTCATCATTTCTACACTAGTCCCCCTTTCCTCTCAACATAGGGACACTAATGTGGACCCAACTACCAGCCACTCCTTCACACCAGGATCGTAAGACATTGATGATTCCATATTTTTCCTGTATATTGAAAGGCATCAATCATGTACGTCCATGGGGTGAGGAGTGATTCACCCCATCCATGTTGTTGGACATAAAGCCACCTAGCACCATATACCTCAACACTTGATGTTAAACTGTAGTCTCACCCAATGCAATCCACATGTGGTGCCAATCCTCGAGCATTTTCCATGCCAACTCATCTCAACAAGAGTGAGATATTCCTAACATGGAAGTAGATTATCCTACCATTGAATGACATACTCTTGGTAATCCATCCTAGAGTAAGCCCCTAGATTTTCTTACATGAGGTAGCACCCTTGATCCTCCTCTCCTCCACCTGAAAAAGACCAAATAGGTGATGGGCACCGAGAACATTTACCTAACTTCCCCTTTGATGTTTTCTACCATGGGATGATCTCGAGAATATATACCACTCACGTGGAATTAGATCTTCCTCACATGGAATTCGATCCTCTAAGGGCATTTTCTATGTGTCAACCCCACACCATCTCCTGTGCACTCAAATTCCATGACATATAGGTTAGGTCTTCTACTTCCTCTTGTTTTTCACACCAAGCATGACTCGCATGGTTGGAGGTCGGTAGTGTCAACGACATCCAAACATCAAGGGTTTTGATCCCTGTATTCTAAAAAAAGGTACATAGGAAGCCTCTATGAGGTTCAATTCCAGCCATGGTTCACTTTGGTGCCTCCTCCTAGGGATACACCTCACCCTTTCACATCCTAGTATCTCCCTCGACATTCCATATATTGGGAAGATCATGCCCTGGAACAGAGGTCAAATCACCCTTGAGTCTCCATGGGCTGCTAACCAAGAGTAAGACCTATTCATATCCTTCATGGGGTATTTCAGCACATAATCCCCAATGTCTATCATTCGCATCCATCCTGATCATCTCTAGGAAACATCCCGAGAGGGCTATGCCCCTCAACTAGGAGACCCCATCTCTTCAAACTCTCTATGGAAGCTAACCATGCATAATCTGCAATGCCCTGATCAAAACTATGTGGACATTGATTCCCAACAATTTGAGATACATAGGAATCCTCCATGAGTATCAAGCCTAACAACCCCAAAAAACCATACATTCCGTTCTCATTAACTCCTTCTATAAGCCATCTTGATCTTACCAGGGAAGCCACATACTGGTGGGATCATGCCATCCACTTCATCGTTTCTTCTAAAAGCATCTAGGAAGCTAGTCATGAATAAGCCCCACATCACTCATAATCCAAAAAAGTGAAATACTATTGCAAAATACTGTTAACCATGTGTAAGCCCCACACCATACCCTCTCAAACTAAGTGAGTTTTCATCCCTGTCTTATAAACTAGGTATGTAGGAATCCACCCTGAGGATCAATCCCATCCAATAGTAAAAATTAGTGCTTCCCTCCTAAGGGTGTACACCTTCATTGTGTGACCTCATCCTTGTCTGTGATACACCACCCATTATCCCCTCTCTTAGGAAGTTCTAATCTATCCATCAGTAAACCCTGTCAGTGTTCCCTCGTAGGGATGCATATACCTAATCCGCCTTTAATGGGAATGCTAATAAGTTCCTCTCTAACACTGCAAGATGTTAAATGTGAAATAAATTACTAATACACCATTTTAATCATGGTATTCCTTAAGGAAAACTTTGGAAGACATGAATCTTGAATAAGATACCCCATGATTGATGTGGGATGCCTCAGGTTCTGCACCCTTGAGAATCCTTCTTACGAGAAAGAATATAGGTGACCGATCTTCTAGTGTCCAAAAATTCCACTGATGTCCAACGTGACTACTTCCCTATCCAAAGGTTTCTACCCTAACTTGACCCCTTGTAATGTCCAATCAGAAGTAGCATAATTAACTAACGCCCTCTAAGAGATGGAACTAGGAATGGGAATTATTAACAAGGTCTTAATCTATTAGGGAGACCCAGACTAGGTGATGAATTTAGAGGAGGAATCCCCAGAAGTAGGAACTAAAATTCCATAATCCCTTTTTTATCAAGGAGCACACATATCTGAGGAAGTGAATAATGTCACCTACCTTTGGAAAGAGGGAACGTGGGGTACAATGCAGGAGTTAGTGAATGATGACACGGTATATGTATGTGCCCCAATAGAAGATTCAGAAATAGAAATTGTTAACCCAATGTAAATCATACTTATTCAACCATAGGGGATTATACATGTTGGACATCAGATCAGGGATCATACTCAGACATGGAAAATGTCAGATCACAAACATAAATGGTGAACCCAACATGAACTAGTCCTCCTTTAACCATGGGGACTAGTAGGATTCACGAAAATGATAGATGAACGCGATTCTGGATCTAGCTATCTGGCACCATGTCCCACCATGAAAATAATGGTCCTGGTGTGAAACTCTCCGGATATTGGGGACATTTATCATTGGGAATTCTGTCATGTGGCATTTTCAGAGTGTATCTATCTCTCCATCCATAGAAGATTGGACGGTACTGGGGAATTGGGCATTTCTTTCCTTACATCTGTACATATGGCTGAATCTTCCTACTTTGTAGGACCCCAGCCATAGTAAACCAATCACCCCCAACCATAGGCTTAGGGGTAGGAGGAATAATGACATGGTAATACTGCATGACTCCATCCCCACTTTGACTTCATCCTTGACCATGGCTATTGGGGGACCATGCCACGTCTCACCCTTGGATATTGTGATGAGAATAGTGGATGATGACCTCTTACGCTGGTATGTGAAGGATGTGGTCATTCCCATGATGGATATGGCTCACCAGGACATGGAGGCTCTTGTGCCTCATGAGCGTTTCCTCCCTCAAGGACCACAAAGCGATCCAATACTCCCCACTCCCACATCCAACTACTTCAATAGCATCTCCCCAGAGTGATCCATCAACTCAGGACCCTATTCTTAAGAGGTTGGGGATACCCAAGCCATCCAGGATACGAATACTTCAACGGATCCATTGAGGAGGGCTCCCATCAGGCTACATCAATTCATGCAATGATCTGTCTTTCAGGCCGGGGACCAGGTGGACTTCACCCTTACTCCACCGGCCCTAGTCTAACTCATCCAACACCAGTGTTGGGCTCAATCTCAGGAGGATTCCAATTAGGGGTCTTCATATTACATGGATTCGGTGGCCCAATCCACCCACAATGCATTCCACTCGATCCCTACCATTTCATAGTAGGGGAAAACCAACACTCGGTTGGGATCAAGACCCCATCTTCCACACCGATAGGCTAGGTTGACTCGGTTATCCATTAGTGCATCTAGAATACAATATAGGCCAATCCATGATGATGAGAACCAATACAGAGGTCCTCCTCATACCAACTCCAACTAGATTGAAGGCCCTCCACAAATATAAAGGTCCTCCCCATGTCCCCAGCATTTTTCCAAGTGGAGGCCCCCCTCGTCTTTTTGACATCCAGTATGACTGTTTTCCTAGTGCCTTCAGATCCAAATATGGAAGTCACCACCATTACATGGACAACCTATGTGATGGTCCTCCTCACATCATCAGAAGTTCCAACAAAGTCCCTACCCACTTCAGCACGTACCAAAGTAAAGGTCCTCCCAACTTCATCGATGATCAGTATGAAGGCCCTCCTCATGTTATCACTATAGGTCAACACAGAGGTCCTCCCCATTCTATTTCCAATAGGATTATAGGTCCTCCCCACTGTTAAAATGGTCAACATAGAGGCCCTCCTCATGTTTCCATCTGCCCCAATGGATTTCCTCCCTGTTCTCGTACTCACCACTATTGAGGTCCTCCTCGCGCATCTAAGAACCAATAAAGAGGCCCTCCTCATACCCAAGATCACCAACATTGATTTACTCCATATTTCCCATTCAACATCTTCATAGGTGCTCCTCAAACCTAATCTCCACAGAGTGCAGGTCCTCCCCACTCTCATAGAATACTCATAAGATGTCATCCCGCCTCCAACAGCAAAAAATATGGAGGTCCTCCCTGTATCCTGGAAAGCTCAAGTGAAGGTCCTCCCCACTATAGCACCAACCTGTGCGGAGGTCCTCCCAGTGATGAAAAGAAACCCTTAAATGGTGAACAACCCTAGGGTATAAGGGAGAATAGTATTCATCGAAGGAAAAACTTTGATAATTTCAAATTCATTCTCAATTTTGTCGGCTTCACAAAATTTGAAGCCGGATATGACTCATTAATGGATCCTTTACCCTAATCCTCTAAATCAATGTCTATAGTAGGATCCCAGTCTATTAACTTCATCATCCTAGAGGGTGAGATCCATAAGATTCCCAAATCCCATCGTAGGTACATGAATAAGGTGGATGATTTGGATCCCTTCCAGAGTATCTTTGTGCAGTCCCCTATAGCATCTCCAGTTTCATTCTCTACCTCTACATGAGATCAAAGAGAGTTATTTTGGGTCATAGTAGATGATGATCACCTTCCATAATCTCACATTACAGTCACTTCCCTCACACATGAGGTAGTAGAAAGAACCTCATCTTACAAGGACACGATGATACTGTTGGAACCCCCTCTGAGAGATGACCTAGAAAGAAGCAGCCTATCTACACTGGAAACATTTTCTCAACTAGGTAGTCCACTTCCAAAATGGTACACTTCAACACCATTTCTGGTTCCTCATCCATAGATAGTCAAATAATGGGGAAACCAAGAGATGGATTCAGCTTTTCAAATGAAAAGTTTGTAGGATACTCTCACCATAGACCAGTAGTCTGATATGTTCTGGCCTATTGTGACACCCGACTTCATTACCCCAGATCCCCTCACCTAAGATGAGGTCATGTGTTTCTATTGATCCCTTTGGATCACACGGTTTCACCTCCGAGACCATATTTTGGTATATCCAAAGATCCAGGAGCATTATGATGGCGTCGACTGATAGTATCACATTATTGAGTTGGAGGTTGTCCTGATGGCCTAGCATCATATGTCACCCAACCACCACCAGAATCTTCAACAAGGATGCCTTAATTGATTTAAATTAATCCATAAATTCATTTAATAATTGTCTCCACATGTGAATGTTCATGTTTTTGGATAGTATTACACTCTTCACTTCAATCCCATATTTCCATATTCAGACTTACCCAGTGATATTGAAGACATTCCTCCACAAACTGTTGTAGTGAATGTGGTAATATAAAACATATCAGTAAAGGATGGGGATTGCATCGTAGAATTGGATAAGGAGAACCCTCCCCACTAGCATTGAAAATGAGAGGTACCCACCATGTGTTCACACTCTTTTGAAAATGAATATACTTGGCCTTGAATACCACTCTGCATTATTTTACACTCATAAGAACACCAACAAGGGTAAGGATTTGATCAGGATGTCCAAACCCACTAACCTATCTGAGGCCACACAAAATAAGAGACTGATCTTGAAAAAGTGACTTTGCTCCCATATCTTGAATATAAATGGTGTCTAATTGAAGAGATCCTTGCTGAGTTCCTTGATGAATGGAATCCGGACTATGTTTATCCATAAAAAATCTTGTCCCACCTTTATTGGGGTAGAAGGGGAAGCCACAGGTCCATCTTAGTCTATTGACTCCCACCAATATGGATGATCTTGTACATCCTAAAAGGGTATAGAAGAAAGTAAATGGTAAGTGGTCCTAGTATGTGTCACCAAATCTTCATGAGCAACATGATAACCCTTATTGTGGTCCATGTCAGACTGCTCCTTAGGTCAATCCTCCATCAGTTCCACAGGCCTCCCCAGGTTTTCCATGAGTTACTAAGCCAGCCTACTGTGTTGATGGGCCTTTCAATGGCCTTGTGCTTAGGAATAATCATAAAGATAGGAATCCTCATCAAGATGGTATGATATCTTCCCTCTCTGATTTCGTCGAATCCCTTGAGATGTGATAGGTGGAAATACTGCCTAATGGCAAGCCATATCCAGCATGGGCTGATGACATGAGGGCACCCCTATATTTTTGGTAATACAACCTTCATCCCATTCAACGTGATGGATTATCCACTAAAACTTCTAGAGAAAATCATATCTAGGTGTAGGACCATGTTGGGAACTTTATAATAGAAACAAGTTTTCAAGCTCAGATGTTTGGTACAGACATTAGAAGAGCTTTCATTCATCGGGTGCAACTAGTTTCACATTAGGTCCATTGCTGGTTGGGAAGATCTCCATAGGAAGTTTCTTTAAAATTTCACCTACAGTATGTGCAAGATGATTATTTTTTACATCATCAAGTATAAAAAATTCATAGATAAGCATGTTAAAAACGTTTTCACCAGGTGGAAGGGCCTCACATATTCACTTGATATGTCGTTGACCCAAAAGTAACTGATAATGATGTGTGTGAGGAATGTTAAGACTGAATTGGTCTCCACCCCCATCACTCAGAATTTCCCAAGTGGGTTATTCAATTTTTCTATTATGGACCAATTATTAAAATAATCCTTTAAGTATGCTAATAAAGCATGTTATTTTCCTCCCCCATCTCCCATACGAAGATCTGACAAGGCTGAGACTACCTTCGTTGCATAGATAGAGGACCCTAGGCCACTAGAATTGTTATTGGAAGAGGTTCATCTATAGCCTCACTTATGGAAACACCCTTATCCTTAGTAAATCCTAGCACAAAATTGGATGGCACCACCACATAATGTGCCACCTCTGCCTATATGAGAAAATCAATCCACAACCTCTCATCAGGCTCTATCCCCAAGTAAAGGCCAGACACCTAGAGCTCCCTTCCCATAAAGGAGAAATGGAACATACTCTTTTAATCAGTACTTGGTTCCAGGTTATTTCTATAGTGCCCCCAAGAATTGGGTTTTGAAGCTTCAAGAAAATAGTAGTCCCTAGGAGTCTAAGCTCACTGATTTCCCTAATTACTATCATTATCATATATTCCTTGAACATACCATTAAACAATTTATATGTGTATAATAAATGGATCCAATACTTGGTTGATAAAAATGTAGTTATTTTGGGACCTACTATAGAACATGTAGTGTGCATATCTCCAAAGTATTATTGCAACAGTGACGGTGAATGGAAGCAGGTCTCCGTCTACAGGAATCAGAAGTATTCCAACTGGTTTTCTCATAAGACAATTACTCATTCCCATGGTATTATCTATTCCCGTATGAATTGGAATGAGCCTCCTAAAGTGGTTTTTATTCTTCTAGATGCTAATTCTTTAGTCACATCACAACTTCTTCTTATTAGAACAGGAGGAGATGATGGCGTAAGGGAAAGGATAGTTCACCACCTGTTCTGAATCCTTCTCGCACTCTCATCTATTTTTAGCCTCTATAGAATATAAACCCCCCTCGATTAATCTCATCCTTATAAGACTCCTCAGATGATGATTGGGAGTCTTTCTCAGTGAATATCATCATGTCAATCGATCCTTATATGGTTCCTGTTGATGAAGAGTATTACGTAGGCCCTTTTAATGTCCCTAGTTGATGCCATCATCGATGGAACCATGGATTTGTGGTTCATCATATTTATTAGGCAATTGATTTAATAGAAGTCATGCATTCTACCAAAACTAGGCCACATCCTCAGTGAAGAGTTTTATAGGGTCATCCTTTTTACCCTTGTTTTCCAGACATTCGACCACCACTGATTATGTTACTCAATGAGGAAGAGCATCCATGGTCGTGATATGACCATTCATTTCAGTCAAAGTAAGTTTTCAACCAACTAATAATGAACCAGAATTGATTTTGAGTAGTTCTCAGAAGCGGCATACCCCCAGTGCCAGCCAAAACCCACCTGTTCGACCAGCTGTGCTTATCATACCCCCAGTCAAGGAACAACCTCATGCCAGTAGAAATGTGAACCTATATCAGAAGTATGATTTTCTTAAGCACCTCACCAGTATTCATGTAATTCTCTCAATCCTCTAGTCCTTCCTCCTTTCAGAATATATGCCAGAATCCCTCGTAGTGACCATGAAAACCCCCCTCCAGTTTAAAACTGTGGTAGTTCCTGGAGAAGACTTTCATACTAATGAATTAATGAAATTATAATGAATATCCATCATATCGTTATCCAAAGAATATGAGGTCTCTCCCATATACGAACACATCCGTCCAATGTACATTATCATCCAGTTTAATGACATGGAATTATACTATTGTCTATTTGACATGGGTTCTAAGATCAATCTCATCCGCACCAGGACACTCCACTAGATATGACTTACTAAAGAATATTTGAGTACCTCTAACCTAAAGATGTAGGTTTATAAAATTATCATGAAAGGGTAATGTGTTCTGATCCACTTAATGACCAATTTTGGTGAAATTATTTCAAGCATTGAATTCATGGTTGTCTCGCAGGATACCGCCTATAACGCTCTAATGGGTAGGCCCACGTTCCATCTGCATGTAGGGGTTCCCTCCTCATATCACCAATGCCTCAATTATAACCTCAATGGTCAGGTGTTTGTGCTCCAAGATGATTCATATCTCAATTTCTCTTTTGAAGCCTGCTATCTGGATGCCTAATATTTAAATATCAAGTAAAAGTAGGTTCAAACCAATGAGGTCGACCAGAAAACTGTTTTGACTGACCCATGGGAAGACTTTTACAATGCTTTCATCCTCCAGATTCAGTAGTTGGAGGATACAATTCTAGACATGTGACACTGATTCGTTGTTACTGTGAAGAGGGGAGGATGTGT
The DNA here is from genome assembly GCA_963277665.1 of Viscum album. Classification (NCBI taxonomy): domain Eukaryota; kingdom Viridiplantae; phylum Streptophyta; class Magnoliopsida; order Santalales; family Viscaceae; genus Viscum; species Viscum album. Next base: position 997,259,366 of record OY728134.1, read on the forward strand.
TCCTAGGTACAACCAACATTGAATTATCACCTCATAGTTCAATGGTTGTTAGGATTGAGTTATACCAAAACTCCTTACCCATGAAAGGTATTGGGATATTCTCACAATGGCTATATTTTTAATCAAAAATTGCCTATTCTGTTGAGTTGGGTTGAATCTACGCAAGACAACCCACCAACACATCTTTGAAATCATTGAGCATAGACCTCTCGGTTATAGGGATGATGGAATAGGATCAATATCTATTATCACCATGGTTTTAGTAGTGGAGGAGTATCCTAGTGAAGATTCAATATCTAACCAAGTGGGCACCAATGTTTGTCTCAAATCGGTCGGCATGGATGAACCATCTCCCCCAATTTGTTCCCCTAAATTAGATGGCAAAGAGGATCTGTAAGATTCACCTCCTGCATTTGAATTGGGAATATCCACAACCATAGATGAGTTATTTCAGGTGAATCTTGGTACCAAGGTAGATCTGAGGCCAACATTGATCATTTCATCCATTCTTGCAGATGAATAGTGGCAGTACGTGGATTTCTTGAAGCAAAATTATAATATATTTGAATGGATCTATAAAGCGATTCTAGGGAAAGATCCCTAGAACTTCATCCACCTTATGGGTCTGCTGATAAGTCATCAAAGGTTGAATAAGCCTCTGGGTAGATGCACCCCACTCATGGTTCCATGGTTGAGGGAAAAGTTAACAATCTCATCAAATCCAACTTTGTCAAGGAAGTCCAGTACCCTAGGTGGTTAGAAAATATCATCCCCATTAAAAAGAATGTCTGGAAGATCAGAGTCTTCATCGAATTTTGGGATCTCAAATGTCACTATCTGAAGGATGATTTTTCCATTCTCATGGAAGAGTGGTTGATCGATGCCATATAAGGGTTCTAGGATCTCTCCTTCATGGATGTATATTTTGGATATAATCAAATCCAATTGTCCCTGGAAGATGAGGAGTCTTCCATTTTTAGGGAACCATAATGAACCTTCTCTTATTAGGTAATTCCCTTCAGTTTAACAAATTTAGGGGCCACCTATCATTATACTATACACTGCATCTTTAAAATTATACTTAGAACATTAGTGGAATAACACATGCAAGACATGGTGGTCACATCTTGCGAGCGTCAGGACTATCTTAAAGATTTTCAGAAAGTGCTCTCCTTCCTCCACTCCTGGTAGTTGAGAATGAACCCCTTGAAGTGTTACTTCAGGGTTACCTCTTTTAATTCTCTCCACTTTTCTATCTGTTATAGTGGCGTTTAGATCGACTCGTAGAAGATCAAGGCCATCAGCAATATTCCACCTCCGAGTAAACTTTGGGAGCTCCAAGGATTCCAAGGAAACATAGCCAACATACACAGATTTTTCACAATTCTAGATGGAATGTGTAATAACTTATCTAAACTTATGGTTAAACGTGTTTACTATTAGTGGGATGAAGTGTTTTAGACCTTTTCTGAGAAGATCAATCAGTATCTACTACAACCTCCAGTTCTGATGCCACCAGTGTCTGGGAAGCCTTTGTTCCATTAAGTGACCACCCTGGAATGATCCTTAAGAACCCTTATTGCTTATAAGAACAATAAAGGGATAGAGAATTGTTTTTAATATCCCATTATCATGCCCCTCGATATGGAATCTCGATACACTCCTATAGATAAGAGCTACCTCGTGTTGGTTTCTACTGTGCAGAAGTTGCAGCACTATCTACAGCATCACGGGATGTAGCTGATATCCCGTGTGGACCCGCTAAAGTATATTCTGAATTTTCCCATCATGAAATGCCATATAGATCATTTTATAGTCATCATTCATAATTTTTACATAATACTCATCCCCCAAAAGGTTGTCAAGGGTCGAGCATTGGAAGATTTTATGGCCACCCATCCATCCCCCACATTGTCGTCCATAGATCTCGACTTTCCAAACAAGGCCATCCTCTCAGTGGATCAGGATTTTTCATATTTGAATATTCCTTTCAATGGTTCCACCTAGAGCTCAACTAGTTGAAGGATGCATGATCTCAGACTCAAAATGGTATGCCTAGGAATTGTCTTCATCACACCCACATAAGTAGATTTTTCTTATTCATTCTTGTTATCAGAAGGTCTCATCAATAACCAGGTAGAGTATTAGGACCTCATCATTGGTCTTCATTTGGCTCTTGGTATTGATGTTCCCCAAAAACATTTGAAGGGGGACTTTGATCTAGTCATCATGGAGGTCAATAGCGATTATTTTGTCAGGAATCTATAGATCGTGCCCATGTTAGAGAAAACCCGCAAGCTAATGGACCAATCCCCTTATCAACTAGAGGTCACAAATGTTCCTCGGTCAAAGAATAGTTGGGATGATTATTTGTATAGTTTATCTGCATCCCTTGCAGAGCCTGACTAGGAATATCTGTTTATCCATGTGCCGCATCGAAGGGTCATCACTCCTCTCACTCTGGATGATGACGATGACCAACATGTACACCATCTGGCTGACAGTGCTTCCACATCAGTAGCTCTAGACCAACCTGTGGTGGGATAAACAATTTTTTGGATAGGCCATTTCATCATATATGTTCATCACAACAATATCCCATTAGATCAAACAGAACATGAGTGAACCTATCAGCGTGTAGTGTAGTTCACCCCCTAGAGTGGTACCATCCTTGATTTGATTCTCTACAGAAGTGGGTTTGATGGGGTTCTCCTGTATTATGTATAGGGATATGAGATCCCCCTGCTGATGATGAATGTCCATTCTAGGTCTTGTGGTTCCCATCAGGCAGGGTTGACATTATCCCGCTAGATTTGAAAGATGGGATACTTTTGGTCTACCGTGCTCTATGAGTGCATCGAGATCACCAAGAGGTGTAACACATGTCAGGTCCATTACAAAATTACGCATCGACCTCAAGATCCCCTATATATTACTATGTACTCTTGGCCCTTTGAAGTCTGGGGACTCGATGTTGTGGGACCCAATCCACCAGCAACAGTTCACTAGTGTAGGTTCAATCTGACCATGGAAGATTTCTTTTCCAAGTGGGATGAAGTGATTCCTCTAATGGTAGTCAAGTCCAGATCAATCATTGAATTCTTGAGCTCCAACATCATCCATTGATTTGGGTTTCCTCAAAATGTTCTCTCTGATAACAGCACTAACTTTTGGCCAGCTGATATAAATAAATTTTAAGCCAAGTACAGTATCGAGTCCAACCATACTTCTCTCTATCATGTCCATGAAAATGGACAAATCAAGGTCTTCAAAAAAACCCTCTCCAACATTTTTTGGTAGATGGTGGGCCATAAAAAGAAGAGTTGGTCAAATAAGATCCCCAACACTCTCTAGGTTTACCATACAACAACTCATAATTCCACCTAGGTGACTCGATATTCCCTAGTGTATATAATAGAAGCAGTCTTTCCCATCGAGAGCTAGTTGGTGTTACTCCAAACTGTTTTCAATGATTAGTAGATGCCTCAAAAAATAGAAAAAGTTCATCTAACTGAATTAGAGACCCTCAACGAGAGTAGTATCCAAGAATTAAAAAATCTTGATAGTCCCCAAAACATGATTGAAATAGTTTTCAACAAGAAATTTCACCCTCCCTCCTTTTATGGTGACATGGTATTGGCTCAAAATATTTCACTGATTCTGCGTAGGAATCCACCAAAGTTAGAGTGAAATGGGAGGGGCCTTACATCATTCACAAGTATTTCCCCAATAGTTCATACCATTTTTTCACCATGGATGGGGAGTGAATCATCCCTCCATTCAATTCCAAGTTCCTAAAGTAGTACTTTTCATGAGATTTCATCGTCCTGGGTGTATGAGGATAAAATTATTAGCCACCATTATCCTTACTGCACGAAGCTAAACTACATGGGATGGTCCTGTAATGTGACCTTAAACTATGGAAACATCCTATTCGCATGACTATAAAATTCATTAAACCCATTTCTCTGCAACATGATGTTAAACTGTGATGTTTCTTCCTAGTTGTATGATATTAAACAATGCAACATTGGTCCTTTCTGCCTAAACATAAAACGAAATTTCCCCTTTTCTCTACAACATGATGTTAAACTATGTTGTTTTATCCAAGCTGCATGATGTTAAAATCCATGTAATTCATGAAGTATTTATGGCTTGATTCCCATCTGTATGGGATGTGTAGGATCACCTTGACTCTTCGTCTTTGGGCTCATTCGTGTCTATATATATTTCATCCCCTAAGTATGAGTTTCTCTTAGGAGTGTGTGGTGTGGTGCGAGCCTCCTTAGCCTCATTCAAGTTGGGTTACATTATCTCTCCATGCACACTCCCTTGGGAGAACTCACCATATACTCATCCCTACCACATGATGTTAAATTGCACAGTACTCAAGAACTATGTGTGGCCAGATTCCTATCCTTATGGGGTACATAGTGACATTTGTACATTTCGTCTTTAACCTCATCCACAAAAACACATCCTTTATCCTCTGCATCTAGGCTCAAATTATGGCACATAAGGTCTCCTTGGATTCATTCTCCTTGGGATTTATTTCTATTCATGTCATACTGACATATATTGGGTCCACATGAAGGACCTCTCCTTGGGAGTATATGGTGTAACATTGAGGACTCCCAGTTTCTTATGCCCATCGGGTTTGTTAATATTTCACGCTATATATATTCATTCTAAAGATATATGGAACAAATTATTCACTTGATAGAACAAATTATCCATCCATACTAATCCACCATGTCGCATTACAGAACTATGTATGTCCTAATTCCCATTCTTATGGGATACGTAGCAACATCCAGTCACTTTCACTTTGGGCTTATCCACAAGTTTCATCCTCATTTCTTATCCCAAGAGCACGACATTATTGTCGGTACATGGGTCCAATAATATGAGTTTAAACTATATGCATGATATTGTTGGGATTTTTTGTGTGTCATTAGGACTTCAAGGCCCTCATTCATGTCATGTTTGTCACTCCTCCATGTTACGCATATCCATATGATATTCCCACCTCTCAAGGCTTTTCACCCCTAAAGTCATTCGCATTCTACCACTAAAATGCTTTTATGCATTGAGGAATGAAACTGGAAGATTCAATTTCCACGCGGTAAATTCCTTGAACCATTTTCATACTTTGAGTCTTCTGGGGATAGGGCTTTCTCCATATTTCACATCCAGATGGACCCCCATTACGATAATGGTCTCATTCCATTTTTTATAACCTCTCATCTTGGGCCAATTCCCTAATGGATTATTTGGAAATGAATAAAAAAAAATTGTGTTTTTAATCTTTTTAGTAGTTTATTTCATATTTATATGCCCCATATTTGACTATTTTATTTTTGGATCGTGTGTTTTGAACATGGTCGATAGTGGTCCACCTATCAGTTACCTCTTTCAGAATCAGTATCTTGGGAGTTTCGATTTACATCTTCCCCAATGCCCTATGTTCTGGTAGAACTCTAACACCCATGGTTTTCCCCTTCATTCGTATGTGCATGTTAAGTTAATGTTTTAGTGTTTTTAAGACATTCTTTAACCAAGGTTTCTTCATCCTAATTTTTCACTTCTATATGAGATAGGGAAATATTTACACTATTAATTATTTCCTACATTGAGAATTGATCACTTTTCATTAAGATTTTTAGAGGGGCTTATACCCACATAGAGGAGCTTCAAAGCCTCACCCGGTTATCAAAACTATGGGTGGCTTGATTACCATCAATATGAGATATGTAGTGATTCCCAAACACTTTTTCTTTGGGCCCAACCACCAGTTTTCCACTTACTTTCCATCCCTGTGTGAGGACATTAAATTGTGCAGCTACAGTCTGAGTTGTATGATGTTAAACTACACAACCGTAGTCCAAGCATTATGACTTTAAACTATATGTGGGATTCCTATTTGAATTGTTTTGTGTGGTGTTAAGGGCTCTTAGGTCCTTATTCTCATCAAGTTCCCCACACCACTGCACGACACACACCCACTTGAAGCCCAATTTATCCCATGGTCATAACTCTATGACATTAAACTAGGATCCTATGGTCCATGCATTATGACCTTAAATGATTTGTAGTTCCTATGGTCTAAGAATCATTACTTTAAAATGTTTTCATGTTTCCTTAAGAATATGTTGTGTTGTGGCAGGCCTTTGTGGTCCTTATTCACATCAGGCTTGCCACCTCACCACACTACATACATACACTTGGGAAGCATGACATGCTATCTGAATTCTATGACCATAAACTAAGAACATACAGTCCTATCTGTATGACCCTAAACTTCTTATTACAATCATGATGTTCTCGTCTGACAGGGCATCACTCTTGGCATCGTTCTCCTACCATGTCATATGTTAAGAACTACGAATCCTTATGGGATACGTAGTGATGCCCAAAAATCTTTCTTCTATGTTTGTCCAATGATTTATTGTCATTTTGGCCTCTTGGCCTCAGTTACGATCCATACGACATGTCCCTAAATTTTCATTAGTATGTCCAGACAGTGTGACGTTAAACTATTTGTATTCCCTATAGTCTAAGAATCCAGACTTTAAACTATATTCATGTCTCCTTGGGAATGTGTGGTATGGTGTGAGTCTCCTTAGCCTCATGCAAGTAAGTTTATTTCAACATGCCATAAATTTAATATTTTCTTAATGATAAACTATGTTGTAACCATCTTTCTTACTGCATGACATTAAAATTCATGGATCGGTTTTTTCACATAACATTAAATTGTGGAATTGGCATCTTGCCTGAACGACGTAAAAAAGGCACTGCATCCACATATTTTTGGCATGAATTTAAACTACATAAAAACTATTTCTCAAGATGCATGACATAAAATGGAACAACACCATGATTTCTTCACCAGATAAAACATTTCCCTAGCACTAGTCCCTCACCATATCACAAAAAACTAACAACAACAAAAAAAGAAAAGAAAAGAATATATAATGCCTCCCCTATTCTATGATTTGGTCAATCCTACATAGGGATAATTATTTCCCAGAACTACGTGTGGATTGATTCCCATCCTTATAGGATATGTAGGAATACTCGTACACTTTTCTTCAGGGCCCAACCATTGTATTTCCCTTTTTCACATCAGTTCACCACCATTCTTATCGCATGATGTTAAACTACACGAGATTCAAAGGACTACATGTTTCTTGATTCCCATCCTCATGGGATACATAGTGACACACCAACATGTTATCTTTGTGCCCATCTTGAAACTTCTTCAAATTATTTTCACCTTTTCATTGATCATGTTCCAAGCTATATGACTTTAAACTATTTGTGTGTTACCTCATTAATAAGTATGTGGTGTTTACTCCTCGGGTCCCCATTCACATCAACATCAGGTTTGTTATGCCACCCCATTACCCATACACTTCTTATAACACCTTCTCATCATCCTTAACACATGACATTAAACTGTGGTGAGATTTTGGGGCTTCTATGATCCAGTCAGCGTCAGGTTTATTACTCTTCCGCATCATATATACCCTTCTTTTGGGAAGAATCATTCCTTATCTATTTCCTAATATTATAGGAACAAACATTTCGATAGTCCATGCAACATGACTTTAAATTGTTGGTTGGGTCCATGAAGTTTGACCTTAAACTATGTGAAATGTCCTAGTCATATGATGTTAAACTGAGAAGCACTTCTTGATTACATGATGTCAAATTATATCACTCTTTGACCTCATCATATGATGTTAAACTACTTGTCCATTGTCCTTTCTCATGATGTAAAACTTTAACCATTCTAGGTCCTTACTTGAGAGTTCCTCCCCCATGATTCCAGTCAACTACTGTATTGTTCACATCCTCTTTCTGTCACTCATCATATGAGATGATTTTCCATGGGAAGGTAGGTTTGATATTTGTTCAGTCTGATATGGTCACACACGTTTTTCATAACCCATGCTGGTTTAACCACAAGAGTGTTGGAAGCCCTCCAAACATTCCATCTCTCCAATACCATTTTTTTGTGCCCCTTTTTATATATCCTTATCCTATTTCAAATATAAAGGGACTCCCCTAACAGTTATGGTCTCATGCCTCTTTGGCTCACCTACCATTCTGAGTCAATTTATCAGAGGACTTTGTATGACAATTCAATGTTGGTTCAATATTCAACGATCGAACCTTGTTTGTTTGTCCCCATTTCAGGTGAAGAAATATAGACACTATATTTCAAAAATGCCCAAAAGTTATCCAATATCATGACGTTTCTCTCATTGTGTTTCGAATTTTGGTGGATTGTTATTCATACATCAGATTTCCCATTTTTCGGGTTGATTACAATTCCTCTTGCATTATCCCCTTCTTTCACTAGATCATATTAGGGAAAGAAAGTTGTATATTCTAAGAAACCTATTATCCAACCATATCCTCTCATAGTCCTAATATTCCTTGCATTCTATCAAAAATTATAGCATACATTAAGTCGTGAATTATTTTTTGACACACTCATATGAAGTGAGTAATTATGTGGTCATCTCTTATTTCTCTCATCAAGCACGACCCACATAATCTTATGAATTGATCATTAGTAATTTCATTGATATGAATGAGATGAAAATAAAGGATGTTTCCATGTATTCAATTAAATACAAGAAAATAATTAGGTATATTTCATGAGTTCCGTGAATAGATAGTCCCTGTGGATTCACCCATTTAGTGGAGTGCTTCAGCTCCACCACTTTCTGGTGTGTGGCCTCAAATTCAATTTCTACTACATGCACTCCCTCTATTCATCAATGGATGCAGGATGAAGTTTGTTTTTCTTGATATATGACCAGTCCATTTCCACATAAAGGTATTCCCTTTGGCGCGATTCTTGAATCGGTTGTGCTTGAGCCTCTGCGATTTGAGCCTTTAGTTTTGCTACTAGTTTAGATTGGTTGGTGGTAAAAGATGAACGATTTCTTCCCAGTACTTCTTGGAATTGGATATTATGCTTAGACTCCTGAATATTTTAGATACTATATTATTTTTATTGGAACTAGGTAACTTCTAGGTGTTTAATACTCTCCCTTATCTTCTCCGCATGATAATCGCGGATTAACATATGAAAATTGCGAGTGTCCACCCCTCTGGCACACAGACAACGCATCCAAAAGAGGAGTGACCCCATTAGGCTAATCCATCATGACTCTAGGGCCTCAAGTAAATTATTGATTCACGTCACACCATACTATGAGTCATGTGGCTTTTATCAAATTCTTCAGGATCAAAGCCATCTTTCTCTTTAGGTTATGTCAGCTCATATTCAAGGAAAACTCTCAAGAGTACAGTAGTAGGGTCCCCCTCTGTTATCCCCTATGAGGGACCAGTCTCTATCAAATGGGGGATAACATATTCACTCTTTTATTCCTCAGCAGTATTATCACCACATAATCCATCCCATGCATCTGTGAGATCTTCCCTGCTAGTGGAACTATCTGTAACCACAACCACATGCTCATATGATTCCAAGATCAGGTCATCTTGAGCGGCTAAATCTTTACAGATGGGAGAAAGCACTAGGATAGGTAATGTGGACACCCTAGCCACATCTGATTTTTGGTCATGTAGTCTTCCAAGAACTGCATGGAATAGATTCCTCAGTCATCCTGACCCTCAAAGTGATATATTAATGTTGTGAAAGTATAGACTATCAAGGGTTTAGCACTACTAGTTCAAGTTTCTGAGTAACCGAAAGAACCTCCACTACTAGGGACCCTTAAATGATCATTTCTTCACTAATCGAAAATGGATCCACTTGGGTTGTATGAGGAGATAATTCATGGAATAACTAAACACATTAATGTAATGTTCTATGGGATCTGATTGTGATTAGATGGTTAAAGATCGGGTCTTTCCTTTGGGAGGAGAGACTACAATGGTAATCACTTCCACATCATTGGATTCCACCATTGAGATGTTGGGGCATGGATCCCCATGGAAAATGGGGATGGTCTGAAATCCCAAGATAGTCTCCACGACCACCTCTGTTGGATCACCGCTAGTTTCAATGGTTATGACTGGTTGAGTGCCTGGCTCAACACTGGGTGGATGCCCCGGAGCACATCCCTCTGCATCACTTGGTATGTTTTCACCCCCTACAATGGGGGATATCTTCTTGATAGAGATATTCTCCTTTAAGAGATAGATTTCAGTTAGTGGGTTTGAGTAAAGAACCTATAGGGGAGGTAAGTTTAGACTTGATAAAAGATATTCGGTATATTCTCTTTCAAAGAACGTGATATCATCGCTCTCTAGATGGCCCCCCTGATGAGTTTCCTAAGATTACTCAACACTAGTATCGTCATACTCATCCACTTCTTCTTCTTATTTCTCTCCCTCTTCTTCTTCATCCACTTCTTCTTCATCCTCCTCTTTCCCTTTGTCTTTATAATCGTTGGTATCTTCAGACAACGACTTCTCCGGATCATGCTATTGACCGAACAACACCTACCTCATAAGATAAGACTCTTCATATTTCCCCCTATACCATGTGTAGGTATACATGGACATCAAGTATGTGTGATGTAGAAAAAATTACACCATATCCTTTAGTTTAATTCACTTGAATTCTGGAATATAAAACCTTCCACGTATCAGCCACCTCCATAGGTCTTCAGTTGATAATGATTGTTGCAATCTTCTCCAAGGAAACCAAAAGGCCAGGAAAATAGAATCAGCAATTAGTTTCAATAAATATATATATCCCTATTCCTAGAATCTTCTCTGGATAACCACCGAGTCTGCCTCCAGGACCATCCCTCTATAGAAGGTGGAGGTGCAGCAACACCCTCTGATACTCCCGCTACCTAGGTTCTTGCTTGTGCCTCCCCTTCTACTTAACCTACTGGCAGGATTTCCCCTTGGGTGGAAGCCCTCATACATTCCAGTTACCTGGTCTCCACTATTTCGATCTACCGGATGAATCTTCGCAAGATCACCTCCAGGTATTCCACCACTCAGGGAGGGGAATATTATGTTGGTAGGATGATATTGATGGTTGTAGGCCATAGTGTGATCATTTCCCCAAATCTAGTAGTCCTCATCTGCACAAAATATGGAAGAGGAGGGATGGATTTATTTCTTCATGGACTACTATGTACAAATTCTTTGGTATTTGTTGAAGGCATCCAAACTACCAGGAATAGAGGTATGTCTCATACGGTTCTCACAGGATCATTCCATCACTCTGGGACACTAGCATGCTACCCTTAATGCTCTGCAAATACTCACTCTTCTCTGGTGAGCATCGTAGTTCATCCACCATATGTCTAACCAGAGTGTAGAAGGTATGGAAATTGAGATTATCATGATTTTCAATTAGGGTCTTGATCCCATCGTTAATCATAAGTGGTCAGATCCCAGTGATGATCAAAAGAGAGTCTTACAGGATGTCACCAAGAGGACATATGGTGTTGGGGAAATTATACCTACCAAGGTGGGATGTAATTTAGCCATGAAGGATTTGAAATGATCTATATATCCTTTTTTGGAATTTCACTACTCAAAATATATCCCAGAATACTATAAATGCTTTCCAAAAATGGAACTCCCATGTTAACCCTATTATGATTTGCCATGATACTGGCCATCGCCAGCATCCCCAAGCAGACCCCAATCATAGTTTCCCTCACTAGAAATACCACCCACTCAAGAATGTAGAAAGAAAGGCCTCATATCGCACTTTTGGGTCCCATATCTTCTCCATGTTTAACCCTAACATTTCATATTCCCCAGCTTCTAGGATCACACATTATGATCCCCCCTTCCCCCTTTGTGATGTGTTTGGGAACTACTTCCCTTGCACTAGAATCCTCCCACTCTTGTCTTTTTGAATGAAAAAGTTGAACCATGCCGGATATGGGATGTACTTCTGAATGTGGTAAATCTTAATCCTTATTTTCTCATCATCCAACATGTGACATGTTAGCATGTTGGCTCATGCTCTATACACCCAGACATTCTCTGTTGGTAGTAACTCATCATATTGGTGTCCCTCCATAGGAATGCCTATGATGTAGTGGACATCCCATAGACTAAAACTGACCTCCCAAAGTTGGAGGTGGAAAGTATTCATGTTAGAAGACCATTGATTAAAAATCATTGGCATTTTGTCTTGTTGATGGAAGATGTGGAATTATGATATCCACATAGCTTCAAATAGCCTGATATGGTGTAGTTTCTCTCCAAACTACTCACATGTGTGACATTCCAAGAACTCCCATTCCCACTCACTAGAAAAGTAACCATTGGACCACAAGTCCTAGTCCTTCTGCCTTCCCACTGTTTCATTTTTTATACTTGTTCGAAAGCTACTCACATATAGGGAAGGGGATTATTCCAGCACTGGATTGTCCCTTGTGATGGTCCTGGTCTTTGGGTTTAGAATAAAGAAATAAATATCTTGACTCTCCCTATAAGTTTTCCTATTGGTTGTAATGTTGAACCATTGGAGGCTATCCTCACACGTGACCCACGACCACGGTGAGTCAGTTTCAAAACCCCGAATGGAATCTCCATCCTTTTCCCAAAATTAAACAATGGGAGGTTGTCAGTGAGCAGGTAGTTTTTATGAAATTGAATCATCATGCCTATGATTATATTATTGTCATACATTACTCTCCTGGAGTAAAGTACCTACGGGTTTCTTATCATCTTTTCCCGCCACACGGTAATTATGGATTCCCACTCAGCAGCAGCCCACTGATCAGCCATTTTGATCGAGGTTTGAATTCGCTAATGATGAAGAATAAAAAGGTGAAGTGTTGGCACACAAAATATTCGTCTACACAAAAAAATGTACAGCAGTCGCCAAAAAATCCTTCCAAGTCCAAATAATTCAAGATTCAGGGGTTTCACTTAAATCACCACCTGAATTTTTGTTTTTTGCAAAGTCATAAGAAACTTACATGCAAAAGATAAAATCTCTTGTCATACGAAAATTCAAGGTACTATGAAAAGGTCCCCCCATCACCTATTTAGAGGTGTATACAAGGTCCTCCTCCCTCGTAGAATGCAGTTTCCATGCCGATTATTGGGTTTGACGCACGCCTTATCAAATGCATCATTCTATCAATAGTTTCCCCCATAACTCAACCTTCTGGTCCCCTTTCAGCTTAGATTCTGAGGGGGTATTTTTTTGGAACCAAATTCCACTTAAGGGCACAAACGCTCATCTTTAGCAAAATTTAATCCACCATTTGACTTAGCAAATCATTCCATGAATCCCAAGGGTCATACACGCAAGATTCAAGGCTTGCGCATATGATTGAATTCTACAAGTAAGATTATTTCAGGATTAATATGAGGTCATGTGTCATATTTTTCTATAGATACCTATAAATGATCAATGTATATTCTTGGAAGATCTGTTTGATGCATATAAAAGGCTTTCCCTCAGGCATAATATTCTTACGTACATAATACAATGTCAAACGCCCACTTCTAGGTCGATCTATCTATGTACGGAAACATGGGATTTTACCTATGTATAGAAGGGATCTCCCTCCATTCTGATAGAATAATCGAGAAGTCAAATTGTTGTTCTACCATTCTAAGTAACACCTCTTATGCACCACTCACAAGAAATTATTCCCTCAAGGTATAGAATCTTGTGCGAGAGGTCCCCTAGGTATCCCCCTTCATTTGGGCCCATAGTGGATTAACCCTCTCTTAGTTTCATATGTCCTAAGTCAGGTATGCTCAGGAATTATCACTCATTTGAAAAAACATGGCCTTGTGCACTTTTATTTTACGATCCATCCCTATTATTGCACACATGTCTTGGGCTCCATGGTTTTCATTTACTATGGAGAACCATTGTAACGAATCAAAAAATCATTAATGAAAATTCCTATGGGTCTATTTAAATGTCTTCTTATGGTTATGTAAAACGTATTCACTTATTTGGTTTCATCTTTTGTATTTTAAAATACCATTAAGAATTGTGACAATTTCTAATATATCTGTTGAACAATGATCACATGATTAGTATAAATATAGGGCTTTAACAAATCCAATTTTCTCAGACAAAGGAAATGAGGACCTCATCCAGTAGACTTTCCCCGTACGAAGACCATTTGTAGGAGCTCGAAAATGAGGTGGCATCATTGGGCTTCACTCTTGATCAAGCCCTAGTCGAGCTTGAATATGTTATTCTTGAGGAGAAACACCTACGGGAGAAGTGGAAGTTGATAGAGATTACCACTCGAGTGATGTTATCCGAGCCACCTCAAGAGTTTGTCACCATCGCGCACCTTACCCTAATGTATTATGCAGGTGTTTTAAGGGTTTATGTAACAATACCCAAGCACTACGATGATGTGCATTATTTGTTTATATAATAATGAATATACATTTATTTTATTATTGTATCTCTGTAAATAGTTTTTAAAGAACAAATAGTATTTTTAGTTAATTTTCAACTAAGAAATATATTTTAATAAATTAATGGATTTTTGAATTAAATAATATTTTAATAAAATATTATTATTATTAAATTACTTTTATTAAGTATACATTCTCTTAAAATTTTTATGAATGTAATTGTAATTTTTTATTAAGTCTTGAAAGCTACCATTTTCAAAACCCATGATTTTTTTGTAAATGCCAGTTTTTATTTTAAAAGTAAAAATTAACATAATTAAAAAATTATTTATATAAAATGAATACAATTTTTGAAATCAGGATGTCAAAATTATCCAATGGTGAATGTTTCATAATTTTCTTAGAGAGTCGAATTTTTGGGTAAAAATTAAATTTCACTTAAATATATAATATGTTTTATGGCATCATAATAACCCAATAGTAATGTAATAAAGTACTATAAACATTATTTTAGGCTAATATATGTTTTAACATAAAAATAATGTGATTTTAGTTTTGTTTTATTTATTTTACAAAGCTTTAGTGGACACTTAAATACTTATAAAACATTCTGCCTTTTTAAATTGTTTTCTTTTAGAGTGTGACTCCCCTAGACAAAATAAACCGTATTATTTTAAGAAGTTAGGCCATTTTACTTATAAATTATTTTTTCCACCCCCCTTTTTCAAAAAAAATTGGAAAAAATCATGGGGTGGTTTGTAGTTTTGATTATTTTAATGTGTGGTGTCCCAAAACTAAGTAATAAATAATTCCCTCTCATTTCTTATATAAACCCACCCATGCTCCCAATTCCTCTTTACTCAATGCCTTTGGAGTTCATAAAACCTATTACATCCTCTCTCTAGAATCCTCCCAAGGTTATCCATGTTCCAAATAGGCCTCTCTCAAGCCTCTCCCAAGCCTTTTCGATCACAATTCCATGTAAGGGATTTCCTTCCTTTCTCTTTTTATCCAAGTTTCTTAATATAATTATACCCTTTTATTTTAAGTTATAAATTTTGGGGTATGATTTTTCACCTCACCTATACTGTCATATTTATTTTTGAATGATGAGATACCCCTTTTTCTCTCATATATTCCTTCCATTATACCCGTTACCATGCCGAAATTCAGTAAGGAATTTCTCTCTCCTCTTTACATTCAAGAAATTCTTTTTTATTACGTATCTAAATTCCATTACATTTTTTGGGACATGTATATATATGACCCCCTTACTTTCCATTTCATTTACATGTGATTATACAACAATTTCTCTCTCATCAACAATTTTTATGAATTCTTATGTCATGTCGGTATGCTGCCGAAATTGCACCGCGTTTTTCCAAGCCAAGATTATTGGGTAGTGAATACCATACACATGTCTCTATCAAGGGTATTCACATTTATTAAAATATACATATTTAATGGTACTTTCATGTATTTATTCAAAATTGTTTAATTGTGTAATAACTTATGATTTTGATTTATTTCGTGTTATATGATTCATGTGGAACACTTATGCATGAAATGAAATGTGTAAGAATGGGTGTGCCCTGATAATGCTTCAATGCATTGGGTAAAGTATATTATCAATATATGTCATGTGAAATGGGTGTTTATTCATGATAATTCAAGTTCAATGAGGGTTTAATCGTGCTTCATGTGTAATGAGGGTCTACTCATGCTCCATGTGAAATGAGCCTTGGCTCATTCTAATTTCATGTTATGTGTTGTTGGCACATTTCAATGTTATGATAATCATGCTATATCATGCATTTTTGTTCATTTTTATTTTTCACTCCATTGATATTCGTATTTCCTAACATGTATTTTAATCTTCATGTTATACCTTGTTTACTCCCTTACTGGGCTTTATAGCTCACCCTTTTCATCTGCATGTCCTCCGGTTATCCCTTGCAATACTAAGTATGAGAGAATGTAGTGGTCATGTAAATGAATTTTTCAATAAGGATGTTCAGTTCCATATTTTAATTTGTTAATTAATGTTCTTAATCCCCCAAGGACACTAGACCTCTCGATCTTCCATGTTGTATAAATTGAAGGTTTTTATGTAATAAAGAACAGGGTTGTCATAGTTGGTATGAGAGGATTGGTTCCGTTATTTTTGGGATTAGGATTAGAAAACACTATTGTATCCTTACATACTAGACTAAGTATAATAAAAAATCCCAATGTTTTGGTGAGTATTGAGTATGTGTTTTATCAATAAAATACATCCCTATCTCGATATGAGAATATAGAGGCGGCTCTGGCACAGATGTACCTAGGAGTGAAATCTCCATCAAGGAGTTTCGAGCATGACCTGGGGTATCCTGGTACACGACAACGGGCCTTGAGGCACTCTTGGTTACAACACTCCCAGGGGATATGCTTTGATAATTTAGGAATCTTAGTATGAACCATTTTTAATGGAATTTAAAAAAAGTCCCCAAAGAATATATGTTGGGAAATGGATCATGGATAACCTAGATTGAAACATAGGGTATCCCAAGTTAGGATATATCATTCAATTACAAGACTATCCCTTTGTGTCCAATGTTTTATTTTTAAATTCTTATTAGCTAAGTATTCAACCCCCTAATTTTATTGTCTTTTTTTAGTTAAAACATGGAAGGAGGAAGATCACGAACAATTATTCTCTGTCTTCCTCAAGAACTAGTTGCAATGATTATCCAGAAGTCATGCGTATACGATATTAAAACTTTTTAAAATTTCTAATTTTCAAGAAAAAAACATAATGACACATCCAATTCCTCTATAATTGCACAATTTTTTCAAGGATCAGGTACCATATATTAGAGAATCATGTGCTCTCAACATTGTTACCATGCTAAGCGTGGGATGTACCATCCGGGTCTTTTCAAATTCACCACTTTATCTAAAAATTAAGATGCCCTAAATGATTTTCTAGATGCTGTAGAATAGGGAGACCTCTGAGCAGCCGATATGTATCAAATTATAGATTTTTTTCTTTTAGGATATAAGAAAACTGATTTACCAAAACCATATTTTGAAATATTTGATGACAAAATAGAAATAAATTTTTACAAAAAAACATGTTAAAGAATATGTCTCGAAATTATATATAGGAAATACCTATTTATTATGATTTATCGATGCTTCCATCGATATAGTCCAAGATGGATGAGGAGTTTTTGGAAAAAGGAAGTAAATTATTTTGGAAAAATCTTGAGGTACCATTGTGATGCATGAACACTTTCTACCAAAAGGCAATGATAATCGAAAAGACTAAATACCTCGTTAAAGAGATGAATGAGAAGTAACCTCACCTGTTTTATCCTTAGTATGTAAAATAAAATTTCGAGGGAAAAATTTCTTAAGGGGGTAAGATTTTAATGACCAAAATTTCATTAATAAAAATTCCTCTTGGTTTATTTAAATGTCTTCTTATAGTTATATAAATCACATGAACTTATTTGGTTTTATGTTTTAGATTTTAAAATACCATTAAGAATTGTGATCGTTGCTAATATAGTTGTTGAATAGTGATCACATGATTATTGTAAATATAGGGCTTTAACAAATCCAATTTACTGAAAAAAGGAAGCGATGACCTCATCCAGTAGAATTTCCTCATACGAAGCCAATATGTCGGAGCTCAGAAATGAGGTGGCTTCATTAGGCTTCGCTCTTGACCATGCCCAAGTAGAGCTTCAATTCGTTATGCCTGAGCGGAACCACCTATGGGAGAAGTGTAAGTTTATAGATAATACCACTCGAGCGATGTTATCCAAGCAACCCAAAGAGCTTGTCACCATCGCGGCCCTTATCCTAAGGTCTTTTGTCGGTATTTTAAAGAGTTGTGTAATAATACCTTATCACTATGATTATGTGAATTATTTTTGTATATTACAATGAATATATATTCATTTTATTATTGTAACTTTGTAAATAGTTTTAAAAGCACATATTGTAACTTTAGTTAATTTTCGACTAAGGAATCTATTTTGATAAATTAATGTATTTTTTAATTAAATAATATTTTAATAAAAGACTATTATTATTAAATTACTTTTATTAAGTATAAAAAATAAAATAATTTTTATTTATGTACTTGTAATTTTTTATTAAGGTTTCAAAGTTGTCTTTGTCAAAACCCATTAATTTTCGATAAATGTCAGTTTTTATTTTAAAAGTGAAAATTAACATATTTATAAAATTATTTAGATAAAATGAATACTATTTTTAGAATCAAGGTTTCTAAATTACCCAACAGTGATTTTTTTATAATTTTCTGAGACAGTCAAATTTTTGGGTAAAAATTAAATACTGTTTAAATATATAATGTGTTTTATGAAATCTTAATGACCTAATAGTGATGTAATAAAATACTATAAACATTATATTCTACCAATATATTTTTTACCAATAAAATAATGTGATTTTCGTTTTTTTTTATTTATTTTACAATGCTTTAGTGGACCCTTCAAGACTTACAAAACATTTTTTCATTGTTTTCCTTGAGAGTCTGACTCACCTCCACATAAGCAAACCTATTATTTTAAGACATTTGGCCATTGGCCTTATAAAATATTTTTTTCCACTCACCTTTGGAAAAATACATTGGCAAAAACCACTCACTGGTTTGTGGTTTTGATTAGATTAATGTGTCGTGTCCGAAACCTAAATAAAAAAGAATTCCTCTCCTTTCCTATATAAACCCACCAAAGCTCCCACTTCCTCTTCACTCAAAGCCTTTTTCATTCTTCCAAACGCTTCCCTACTATCTCTAGAATCCTCTCAAGGAACCTCAAGCTCCAAATAATCCTCTCTCAAGCCTCTCCCAGGCCTTTGGGAACACACTCCCAAGTAAGGGATTTCCTTCCTTTCTCTTTTTATCCAAGTTTCTTACTATTGTTATGCCATTTTATTTTCAATTATAAACTTTTGGGTATGATTAAACACCTCACCTATACTATAATATTTATTTTTGAATGATTATAGACACTTTTCTCTCTCATCTATGCCTTCCATGTATACTTTTTACCATGTCGAAATTCTATAAGGAATTTCTCTCTCCTCATTTTCATTCAAGAAATTATTTTATATTATGTATATAAATTCCATGAAATTTCATGTTAAATGTATATATATGACCCACTTAATGTACAATTCATGTACATATGATGCGACACCCATTTCTCTCTCGTCAACCATTTTTATGAATTCTTATGTCATGTAGTTATGCGGGTGAAATTGCACCGCGTTTTTCCAAGCAAAGATCATTGTGTAGTGAATACCATACCCATGTCTCTTTCAGGGGTATTCACCTTTATTCACATATACATATTGAATGGTAATTTAATGTATTTTTTCCACATTCCATAATTGTGTAATAACTTATGATTTTGATTGATTTCATGTTATATGATCCATGTGGAACACTTATGCATGAAATGAAATGATTAAGAAAGGGTGTGCCTTGATAGTGCTCCAATGCATTGGTTAAAGTATAGTATCATGATATTTCATTTTAAATGGGTGTTGAATCATGATAATTCAATTTCAATGAGGTTTTACTCGTCCTTCATGTGTAATGTTGGTTTGCTCATGCTCCATGTGCAATGAGCCTTGGCTCATCCAAATTCCATGTTAAGTGTTGTTTCCACATTTCCATGTTCTGATAATCTTGCTATATCAGGCCTTTATGTTCATGTTTATCTTGCTCTCCATTGATATACCTATTTCCTAACATGTATCTTAATATTCATTTCATACCTTTTTTACTCCCTTACTGGTCCTTATAGCTCACCATTTTCTTATGCATGCCCTCAGGTTATCCCATGAAATTCTTAGTACGAGGGAATGTAGTTGTCATCAAGAGGAAGTTTTCAATAAAGATGTTGAATTATATGTTTTATGTTTTTATATAATGTTACTGATCCCCAAATACACTATACCTCTCAATCATCCATGTTTTATTGGGTGAAGGTTTTATATAATAAAGAACAGGGTTGTCATAGTTGGTTTCGTAGGATAGGTTTAGTTATTTCTAGGATTAGGATTAGAAAACACTAGTGAAGCCTTAGAGACTAGAATAAGTATAATAAAAAACATCCCAATTTTTTGTGAGTAATTATTAAGTGGTTTCTCAAGAAAATACATCCCTATATGGATACGAGTAGGTAGAGGCGGCTCTGGCATAGATGTATCTAGGTGTGAAAACACCGGTAAGGAGATTCGGGCTTGACCCGGGGTATCATGGTACACGACAATGGGCCTTGCTACACTCTTGGTTATGACACTCCTGGGGGATATTCTTTGGTAAATTAAAAATATTTTTATGAAACATTATTCTGAAAATTTAAAAAAAATCCCCTAAGAATATATGTCAGTAAATAGATCATGGATAACCTAGATAGAAACATGGGGTATCCCAAGTTAGGATATATTGTTCAATTAGAAGATTATCCTTATATGTCCAGTGTTTTATTTTTCAAATTATTATTAGATAAGTATTCAAACCCCCTAACTGTATTATATTTTTTCAGTTAAAACATTGAAGGAGGAAGATCATGAACAACTCTTCTCTCTCTTCCTGAAGAACTAGTTTCAATGATTATCCAGAAGTCAGGCACAGATAAATTTGAAATTTTTTCAAATGTCCAAGTTACATGAAAAAAACATTATGAGATATCCAATACATATAGAATTTCACAATTTATTCAAGGATTTGGTACCATCTATTGGATAATATTGAGCTCTCAACATTCATACCATGCTAATCATTGGAAGTACCATCATGGTCTTTTCAAATTCATCACTTTATCTCAAAATTATGATGCATTAAATTATTTTCTAGATGATACTGAAGACGGAGACCTACAAGAAGCCTATATGTATCAAATTATAGATTTCTATCTTTTGGTATATAAGAAAACTGATTTACCAGAACCCTATTTTGAAATATTTGAAGATTAAATAGTAAGTCTTTTTAAAAAAACATGTTAATGATGATGTCTCAAAATTATATATAGGAAATACATTTTTTTGGATGTATCTATGCATCCATCGATATAATCCAAGATGGATGAGGAGTTTTTGGGGAAAGGAAGTGGATGATTTTGAAAAAAAAATACTATGGTACAATTGTGATGCATGAACACTTTCTACCAAAAGGAAATGCTAATCGGAAAGACTGAAAACCTTATTGAAGAGATGAATGAGAAGTACCCTCACCTATTTTCTCCTTAGTATGTAAAATAAAACTTCAAGGGAGATATTTCTTAAGGGGGAAGATTGTAATGACCCAGAAATTCATTAATGAAAATTCATCTTGGTCCATTTAAATGTCTTCTTATTTTATGTAAAACGTATGCACTTATTTGGTTTTATGTTTTGGATTTTAAAATACCATTAAGAATTGTGACCATTCCTAATATAGTTGTTGAATAGTGAGCACATGTTTAGTATGAATATTGGGCTTTAACAAATCCAATTTACTTAGACAAAGGAAGAGATGGCCTCATCCAGTGGTCTTGCCCGGTATGAAGCCCATATATAGGAGATTGGAAAGGAGGTGGTGTCATTTTGCTTCTCTTTTGACCATTCCCAACCCAAGCTTGAATTCATTAAGCTTGAGCGGAACCACTTATAGGAGAAGTGGAAGTTGATAGAGATTACCACTCGAGCAATGTAATATGGGACACCTCAAGAGTCTATCACCATCGTGAACCTTACCCTAAGGTATTATGTTGTTGTTTTAAGGTTTTATGTAACAATAAACTAGCTCTATTATTATGTGCATTAGTTTTGTATATAATAAGAATATACATTAATTTTATTATTGTAACTCTGTAAATAGTCTTTAAAGTACAAGTAGAATTTTTAGTTAATTTTCAACTAAGGAATCTATTTTGATAAATTAATGGATTTTTGAATTAAATAATATTTTAATAAAATTTTATTATTATTAAATTACATTTATTAAGTATAAATGATCATATAATTTTTATGAATTCAATAGGAAATTTTTATTAGGGTTTGAAAACTACCATTGTCAAAACTGACGAATTTTCGATAAATATTGGTTTTTATTTTAAAAGTGAAAATTAAAATATTTATAAAATTATTTAGATAAAATGAAAAGTATTTTTGGAATGAGGATGTCAAAATTATCCAATGGTGATTTTTTCATTTTCTGAGACAGTCGAATTTTTGGGTAAAAATTAAATACCATTTAAATATATAATGTGTTTTGTGACATCATAATGACATAATAGTGATATAATAAAATAATATAAACATTATTTTAGTCCAATATATGTTTTGAAATTAAAATAATTTGATTTTAGTTTTGTTTTATTTAATTTAAAAAAATTTAGTGGACCCTGCAAAACTGATAAAACAATTTGTCTTTTTAAATTGTTTTCCTTGAGAGTGTGACTCACCTACATATAAGAAACTATATTTTTTTAATAGGTTCGGCCATTGGATTATTAAAATATATTTTTTCAATACCCTTTTTAAAAAACCATTGGAAAAAACCATGGACTACTTTGTGGTTTTGATTAGTTTAATGTGTGGTGTCCCAAACCTAAATAATAAAGAATTCCCTCTCCTTTTCTCTATAAACCCACCCAAGCTCCCACTTCCTCTTCAATAAAATCCCTTGGAGTTCATCCATACTATTATATCAAATCTCTAGAATCCTCCAAAGGCACCTCAAACTCCCAATAATCTTCTCTCAAGCCTCTCCCAATCCTTTGGGATCACACTTCCATGTAAGGGATTTCCTTCCTTTCTCTTTCTATCCAAGTTTCTTAATATTTTTATGCCCTTTTATTTTCAATTATAAATTTTGGGGTATGATTTTTTACCTCCCATATACTATACTATTTATTTTTTAATAATGAGAGACTCATTTCTCTCTCATCGATTCCTTCCATGTATACCTGTTACCATGCTGAAATTCCGTAAGGAATTTCTCTCTCCGTATTTACATTCAAGCAATTATTTTGTATTACATATCTAAATACCATTAAATTTGTTGGTACATGTGTACATATTACCCCCATACTTTCCATTTCATTTAAATATGATTAGACACTAATTTCTCTGGCATCATCCATTTTTATGAGTTCTTATGTTTTGTCATTATGCTACCAAAATTGCACTGCGTTTTTCCAAGCCAAGATTGTTGTGTAGTGAATACTATACCCATGTCTCTATCAAGGGTATTCATCATTATGAACATTTAAATATTTAATGTTAATTTCATGTATTTATTCCACATTACTTAACCATTGAATAACTTATGGTTTTGATTTATTCCATGTTATATGATCAATGTGGCACACTTATGCATGAAATGAAATGTTTAAGAAAGGGTGTGCCCTGGTAGCGCTCCAATGCATTGGGTAAATTATAGTATCATGATATATCATGTTCAATAGGTGTTGAATCATGATAAATCAAGTGCAATGAGGGTTTTCTCATGTTTCATGTGCAATGAGGGTTTACTCATTCTCCATGTGCAATGAGCCTTGGCTCATGATAATTCCATATTAAGTGTTATTGCCACATTACCATGTTGTGATAATCATGCTATATCATGCCTTTATGTTCATATTTCTCTTGCACTCTATTTATATGCCTATTTCATAACATGTTTTGAAATCTTCATGTTATTCCTTTTTTACTCACTTATTGGGCATTATAGCGCACCCTTTTCTTATGCATGTCCTCAGGTTATCCCATGAAATGCTAGGTACGAGAGAATGTAGTGTTCATGTAAAGGACATTTTCAATAAAGATGTTGCATTATATATTTTAAGTTGTTATGTAATGTTCCTAAGTCCCAAATACACTAGACCTCTCGATCTTCCATGTTTTATCAAGTGAAGGTTTTATGTAATAAACAGAGGGTTGTCATAACCATGTTCTATGCACCCTTCCAATATTGAAAGCACCTCCCCTACCTGACCCTCCAAGCCTGTGCACAGTGATTTCATGGTCCCTTATGTGGTGTCCATTTCTTTATTACCCTTACCTATTACTTCTCATCATTGGGATGATAATCCCCCTTGCATCTCAGTGTAGGGATGCTTATGTGGACCCAACTATTAACCAGTACTCCACACCGCATCCGTCTGACATTGTTGATGCCTTCCATTCCTCATCATTTGGGAAGCATATTTCCTGTATGTCCAAGGGGTGAGGAGTGAGTCCCCCCATTCCATTCTACAAAACATATAACTGATCAATTTCATCGTCCTCTACACATGGCGTTAAACTTAGTCTCACCACGTGGAATCCACATGGGGTGCCACACCTCAAGCATTCTCCATACCCACTCATCCCCATGGGAGTGAGATCATCCTCACACAGAACTAGATCCTCCTCCCATGGAAGGAAATCCTCTTGGGAATCCCACCTCTATTAAGACTATATACTTTCTTATTGGAGTTATAACCCTTGATCCTCCTCTCCTTCTCTAGGAAAAGGCCAAATAGGGGATGGGAAATAAGAAATTTTCATTGGCTCCCCCTTTAGTGTTTTTCACCATGGTTCGCTCTCATACATAATCCCCACTCGTGTGGAATGAGATCTTTCTCACATGTAATTTGATACTCTGGGGACAGATTCTATTCATAATACTCTCACTATATCCCATGTGTTCACCGTTCGAGACATATTGGTTGGGTATGTTTCCTCATATTGTTTCTTACACTAAGCATAACTCATATTGGATTAGAGGTTGGTAGTGTCCCAGACATCCAAGCTACCGGGGTTTTGATCCATTTATTCTATGTAGGGTACATAGGAAGCCTTTATGGGGTTAAATCCAAACTGTGGTAAATGTGGTTCTGTCCTCCTTGGGTTGAAACTCTTGGGCCTCAGCATCTACCCATCATCCATTCCCATCCTGGTCTCTCCCATGAGTCTATGTGTCTTGGAAAGGTCATTACATGTCCCAGAGGTCACATCACCCTCATGTATCTATATTCTAATAACCATGAATAAGACCCAAATAAATCATTCATAATCAGTTTCAACATGTAACCTCTAATTTCCATCATTCACATCCATCCTGATCTAATCTAGGACACATCTTGATAAGGATGTTCCCCTAACCTAAGAGACCTCATCTCCTCCAGGCCTCCATGGGTATCTGACTAGGTATTATCCCTAACACCCCCATGAGAACTATGTGGAATTTGATTCCCAACAAATTGGTATACGTACAAAACCTCCATCAGGTTCAAATCCAACACCCCAAAAAACCAACCATTCCATTCTCATTCAATCCATCTGTAAGCCATCTTGATCTTACTCAGGCCACCACATGCTAGTGGGATCATTTCATGTACTTCATCACTACTCCTAGAAGCATCCAGAAAGCTAACCATTCATAATCCCCATATCACTCGTCATCAAATCAATATCAATCCTCTAGTGAAGGGCCACTAACCATGTGTATTACCCACACCATACCCTCTCTAACTACATGGGTTTTGATCCATGTCTTATAAACAAGGTATCTAGGAAGCCTCCATAAGGTTCAATCCTAGACAATGGTAAGCCTTGGTGCTTACCTTCTATTAGGCCCAAGTTATTTTTTGGTTGTATTTGCTGGAAATCGATCAGTATGGTGAAGAAAGAAAGGAGGGTAATAAAGATGATGAATGGGAATTCAGATTGTAAGGGATTGAATAAATTTTCTAATCAGATTAAGATTATATCGTATTTGGATATTCATAAGAATTCATAAACTATTGGAAATTTAATTCCCCATCATGATTAGATAGAAGTTTTGTGGGGGATTGGTTTTTCTGGGAAAGAAGAAAGAAATTCTGAACCTCTTTGTTTTTTGAAAAAATTGTATTAGTTTCAAAATAATAAGACTCATGTTTTTCAAAATAATCATACTTGTGTTTTCTGAAGAATCATACTCATTAAGATAGTCCATCATAATGAGAATAAGCTGTTTTGGAAGAAAATGTTTTGTTCAAACATTCCTTGTGTCCGGAATGGGAAAAGATCATAATGAGGAATTTATTTTCATTAGATTCACTTTTAATTAAATATGAAAGAATTTATTGTTTTGATGTATAATAGGAGTCTCTTTGACTATAATGAATTAATTATGATGATGATTTGTTGATTTTTATTTCATCTAAATCATAACAAAGTCATGAAACTTATGATCTAATTTTGATGAAAGAAATGGGGTGCATGAGATATGGTCAATTGATTTTCAGATTGATCAGACTTGGAAAGAAGGGAACGGAGATTAACTGTATCTGGGTGGAAGTGAATGAAAATGAGGTGTTGTTTTAGATGTTCTATTTTAAAAGGTGGTGTTGTTTTAAAAGGTGGTGTTGTTTTAAAAGGTGGTGTTGTTTTAAAAGGTGTTGCAGTTTTACAAGGTGGTTTTTTTTTAAAAAGTGGTGCTAATAAAAAATGTGGTGCTAATTGAAAATGTGGTTCTGATTGAAACGGTGGTGCCGATAGAAGAGACAGTGAGGATTTTTTTCCAAAAATTATTTTATCTAGAAATGATAATACCCAGATTTGTCATATCTAAGTTGTAGAGAAGAGTAAGAGATGGTGTTAATTGTTTTTCAAAATGATCATATCTGGGTTGAAGAATAAATGATCATACCCAGACTAATCATATTCAGAAAAGATCATACCCGGGATGAGAAGGAAATAAATAATATGGAATGAATGGAAAAATATGATACTTTCTAATCAAATTTGGACCATGATATATTTTTTCTCAAATGAATTTAATGACATGAAGGAACTCATTATATAAGCACAGGATTGTGAATGAATTTTTGTTTAAGTGGTTCAAGAGAAGATAAAGAGAAATTATATCAAAAATGTATTCAACCATTTCAAAGGGGTTAAATTACTTTTTAGGATTTCAACTAGGTCAAGATAATAGGATAAGATGATGTTTTGAATCTCAAGTGGGTCAATAAAGAAAAAGGATAAGGATATTTATGAATGATTTGTCAAGAGAGAGTTATACATTCGAATAAAATATTTTGATTGAAATCATTTATGAGAATCATATTCAGAAAATCAAAATGGTATCCATTTCTTTATACATTTGTTTTTAATTTATAGAGAGCTTTGAATTGAATAAATAGGATTGATAAAAATCAGACTTGTGTATTGAAATGGTTTAAATGATTAAAATTAATGTCTGAAGATGGAGATGAAGTTTGAAGAAGCAGTCTTTGTACTGATATTTTGTTGAAGGGGTTTTGAAGGAGAAGTGAATTTATTATTCAGATGATCATCATATCAGGGTGGATTAATCAGATTTTGGATATCCATATTGGGTTTCTCAGGCTGAGGAACAATCATACTGGGTTAATTCTTACTTGGGAATCGAACTGGTTTCAGTTCATTTCTATTGTATTCAGTTATAAAATCATACTGGAAGAATTTTTTTGGAATAATCGCACTAGGAGGAATTAGACAAGGAGAATCCGACCTAGGAAAATCGGTCTCAGTTTTTCATAAAAATTCCAAGTAGTTATTACCTTTCTTTTGGGTAAGTAATTGAAGAATTTTATTTCAATTGAATACATTTTTTGAACTAAAAAGAAGCATAGGTAACATGAGTTGTTTCAAATAGGTTTTTTTCACTAATTGTGCTAATAGGCTATGCACACACTTTTGTATTGTTTTCAAAGTGTTACATGAGTGTAAGGGTATATCCTACTCATTATAATCCATGGATTGTTTCTAGTGGATTTTATGGTATGGGATCATTACCAAACCATACCAAGGACATAGTTATTTTTATTTAACAGTGAACCTTGTAAATCTTTGTGTTCCTATGGATATGTGGTTGATTTGTTTTCATTAGGGAATTGAATCTTTAATAGGAGTTTAAGGTTGTTTCAATTGAAAGGAAACATAAAAGAAAATGATTATCTATGATTCACCCCCTCCCCCTCACTGTGATACAATCACTCTGACTGTGCAATTATAATTGGTATCAGAGGGTATGTTCCATAGGCTGTTTTTTTTTCTTAAGTAATTATAAAAGTAGTTGTGATGGATTATTTGAATTGTATGAATAGAAAAGGTAAACTGGTCTTCGATGGAAATAATTATCACATATATAAGGATATAATGTTTCCTCATCTAATTATTATCTGTTATGATGTTCTTAAAGCTGCAACACTTGGTTTCCCACCCATTGAAGATAAATACACACTTACACTTGTTGATAAGAAGCATATTTACAATGATGGAAGGGAAAATAATGTTATATTATCATCACTTTCTGAAATTGAATTCTTGAGAGTGAAAGTTGTTTCCACATCCAACGGAATATGGGACAAATTGAAAATCATATAGGAAGGAAATATTGAAGTGAAGCAGGAAAAGTTTCAAATCTAAATATTGAAATATGAAGATGTGAAGATGGGTAAGCCCGAATATATTAGAGACTTCTTTACCAGGGTGAATAGAATAGTGAGTACTATAATATGTCTTGGTGAAAATTTGGATAATTCTACTATGGTTGAAAATATCCAGTGAATCCTACTTAACAAATTCAATGGAAAAGTTTCTTCATTGGAAGACAGAGATCCAGAAACATTATCTCTTGATGATTTTCATAGCACCCTTATTACATATGAAATTAGAAGATAGAAATCTATGAATAGAAAAACAAAATTTGATATATAAATTTCTTTTAAGGCTTACATTAAAGAAAATAACAATATTTAAGATGAAGATACTAGAGATTCTGATTCTGAATATGAGGTATGTTTAAATATTAATGATATTTTATCCTTGTTATCTAAAAATGTGAAAATAGGTACAGGAAGATGTAAATGTAAAATTCCCTTAAAATTTTATGGATGTGGAGTCATTGGGCATTTGTTTGCTAATTTTTGATGAAAATATAATGAAGAAGAATGAGAGGAATAAGAAAGTGAAGAAGAAGAAAGAAGTCCAAAAAAATTGTGGAAGAAAAGGGTGATAAAGAACAATTATATTCCAAGAGGGAAGATAATAAAGTTCTCTAAATCCAAAGGATAAGCTTTTTTTCTGTGAAATATGATATTGAGGATGTTATAAATGATGCTGATTATATCATTTTTATTACCATATTAAATGATAAAAGTTATTTTAGAAGTAAAAGTAGATGTTCTGAATAAAAATAATAAAGTGAAGTTAAATATGAAAAATCTATTGAGCATGATAGGGAAAATAATTATATTACATTAATGAATGATGAATAATTCATAATTATCAGTTTAGATAAAGAATAAATTCAAATTGAGATGCATTTTAAAAAAGAGTTTAATGAATTCTTTAGAAACATCATAATACTTTAAAAGAAAAACAAGGAGTTTGATGATGAATGTTCCATGAAATTTCAAGAATTATTTTTAGAAGATAAGATTTTGATGCTGGTAGACAATGGAAATTTAATGAAATATCTTGAAAAACAAATGAATCATAATTATCATCTAGAGGTAAAGTTGAAAGAAAAGTAAGAAGAGTTGGAACTTTTCCAACAAAAGTAATCTTAAAATGAATTGAGGAATACAAGTTCCAAAAAATATATCACTGAATTTGGTAAAATTTATCTAAATTAGAAAATTGATATGGTTCAAAAAAAGTTAACTTCAAAGGATGATAAGAAATAAATAATTTTATTTGAAAAGACGAAATCCGGGAAGGTCATATATGTGGTCAAAACCAACAAGGCTAGTAATTCAGAAGATACAAAATACCATGAGTCAAAAAACATTTTGAAACAATTTTAATTTACAAAAGATTCAAAAACATCTAGTTTCAAAAAATCATAAATTAAAAGAAAAACACTAATTGGTAATAGAATGTTTGGTGAATCAGAAAAGAAATATAAGAATGTGACTACGAAAAATATTCACAACTTTGGATATTATGTAAGTATAAGAGGAAAATACGCTTTCTATGGCTACTTCTATTATTTTAGTGGATATGGATATATGGATAGTATGTGTTGGTTCAACCAATAACATGAGTATTATTCCACAGGTTATGAAAGAAAAAGGTTTATGGGTAGTCAATCTCCTCAAATAATGAAGTCTGAGAAGGTTGTTTTGATGAGAAATGAGAAGAGTGGGGTAAATATTGAAAATAGGTTCCAACCATTAGAAACTATTTTTGAAATATGTGATCAACTAAGATTCCTTGAAAAATGATGTATTATTTTGTTTATAGAATAAACAAAGGTTCTAAGAAATTCTCACAATATGAATGTTTTGAATGTTAAGAATGATAGATCTGCTAAATCTAAAAAGGAAGAGTTTCTAGTTTTTTGGCCATAACACATTGACTTGGCAAGGAAATTGGAGTTTGCACAAAAGAAATTGAAATAATAGATGAAGAAATAGACTTTTTATGATATAAGAAATTTTGATGAAAAGGTATCAACAGATTTTTTATACGAGAATGTGAGGCATGATTTCAAAATCTATCTAACTATCTTGCCAAAAGAAAAGACAAGAATGGGAAAAATGTTACAAACAGATTGTATCAAATATGTTTCTAAAGATGAATAAAAGTAGACATCCTCGTCATAAGATTATAAATATAAGAAAATTGTTTATAAAAAACTTAAGGATGATGAACATAAGGAAGAAAGCACGTCCAATGAAAAATACAAAAGAAAAAGAATAATAATACAAGGCTGAGGGAAGACTCTCATTCCAATTGTAGTTTCTAATGAATAATCGAGGTTCCCCCTTATTCCCAAAATCTTTTTATACTTGTTCTAACATGCATGGAATTTAAGGAGTGAAAATAAGGACGTTGGAATTGATGAGAACCTTACTATTCTTTCAAAAGAAAGTATTGAGGTGGTGAATAATATGAGGTTTTGAAAAGTTGTGTGTTTATACACCAGAAATCTATGATGTGTTTCTTGATATGGGGTTAGGTTAATTTTATCTTGAACAAATTATCCCAAGGATTTCTCCAATCATGAAAATGTTGGAAGAGATATGAAAATGGTATTACATGAATACTGCGTTATATACAACATTAACCACCTTGGTTAAACACTACTGTTTTCTACACCAGGCTTTCCCATGTAGACTTAGAGTTTTTTAGTTAAAGGTTCTTTGTTAAGAAACTCATTTGATTCATAGGTTGAAGAAAAGTTCTATAGACAAAAAATTGTGATCATTTTTCAATAAGGGAGAAACTTATCATGATATCCCCGTTGAATTTTATTACTAATAAGGGGGAGAGATAAGAGAAAGGGGGATAGATAAAGGAAATAGGGGGATAAAGAAAGGAATGGATAGAATTAAAAGTAATAAAAGTTTCATATTCTTATAGTGATTGAAGTGGGTCTTGAATACAAATAAAAGGGGGGATATTATTAGGCACAAGTTTTGTTTTGGTTGAATTTGTTGTCAATAGATCAGTATGCTAAAAAAGAAAGGATGTTGAGAAAGTTGATGAATATGACTTCATATTGAATGGAATTGAATAAATATTTCAATCATATTCGTAGTATATCATATTAGTATATTGATATAAAGTCATAAATTTTTGGAAATTGAATTCCCCATCGTGATCAGAAATAATTTTTGTGGGTGATTGGTTTTTCTGTGAAATATGAACGAAATTATGGATCACTTTGTTTTTTCGAAATAATTGTATTGGTTTCAAAAGAATCAGACCTATATTTTCAAAAATAATTGGACATGTGTTCTATAAAGAATTGTACTCACTGTGAAAGTCCATCGTAATGTGAAGAAGTTGTTCTAGAAGACAAATTTATTTGATATAAAAGAAGTGATTAGTTTGATAAAGAATCAGAGTCTCTGTGACTAAAATGAATTAATTGTGATTATTATTTTCCCAATTTTGTTTCATATAATTCATAATTGGTGAAAATTATGATGCAAGCTTGATGAAAGAAAGGGAGAGTAAATGAGATACAATCAATTGATTTTCTGATTGATCGGACCTAGAATGAAAGGGAAAGAAATTAATCATATCTAGGTTGAAGTGAAAAAAAGTGGTGTTGTTTTAAAGGTGCTATTTTAAAAGTTGGTGTTGTCTTAAAAGGTGGTGTTATTTTAAAAGGTGGTGATTTTTTAAAAGTTGGTTCCTTTTTAAAAAGTGATGCTGATTAAAAATGTGGTTCTCATTGAAAAGTTGGGTAAAATTTTTGAGACGATGCCAATTGTTTTTAGAAATTGATCACATCCAAAAATGACCAAACCCAAATTTTTCATATTCAGGTGTTTGGGGAGAGTAAGTGATGGTGCTAATTGTCTTTCAAAATTATCATATCTAGGTAGAAGAATAAATGATCGTACCCAGGATGATTGTACCCAAACAAATCATATTAAGAAAAGATCGTACTCGGGTTGAGAGGAAAAGAAAGAAGCTAGAAAAAATGGAAAGTTATGATACTTTACAATTGAGGTCTGGAGATTGTAAAACTTTTCTCAAAAGAATTTAAAGTTCTGAAAGAAGTAATGATACGAGAACAGTATTTTGAATGAAGTTTATTATATGTTTTTCAAGATAAGATAATGAGAAAATGAGATCAAAAATGTAGTCAACCATTTCAAAAGGGTTGAATTACTTTTAAGGTTTCCAATTGGGTCAAGAGAAGAGTATAAGATGATTTTTTGAATCTAATGTGGGTCTAGAAAAAAAGGAAAAGATGATTTCATAACTATTTTTCAAGGGGGAGTTTTACATTCAAATGAATGATTTTGAATCAAATTGGGTCTGAGAATAGTATTCAGCATGTTAGAATAGTATTCATTTATTTGTATATTTGTTCAAAATTGATACAGAACTTTGTGTTTACAAAATCAGATTGAGAAAAACCGGACTCATGTATTGAAGTCATTCTGATGATTGAAATTAAATTATGAGGAATTTCATGAAGATTGAAGATTAAGTCTTTGTACCGATCTTGTGTTGAAGAGGTTTTGATGGAGAAGAGAATTTTTATTTAGCCAATCATTGTATCGGGCTGGATTAATGGGCTTCAAGATATCTGTATTGGGTTTCTCAAACTGAGGAGGAATAATACTGGGATTTATCATACTCAAGAATTGAAGTGTGGTTGATTCATTTTTATTGTATTCAATAAATAAATTAGACTCTAATAATTGTTTTTGAAAAATTATACCTAGAGGAATTTGACTAAATGAATCAGACCCAAGAAAATTAGACTGAGTTTTTCATAACAAATTCAATGTAGTTCTTACTTATCTTCTAGGTAGGAAATGTAATAAATTTAATTCAATTCAATACATTTGTTGAATTGAAAATAAGTGAAGGTCACATGATTTGTTACAAATTGGTTTTTTCCCAATCTATGCTAAGAGGGTGCACACACACTTGTCGATTGTTTCCGAAGTGTTACATGAGTGTAAGGGAATATCCAACTCATTATAATATAGGTGTTTTTTTCTAGTGGACTATATGGTATTATATTATTTTCAAACCACACCAAGGACTTATCTATTCATATTGTTTAGTGAAACTTGTAAATATTTGTGTTCATGTGGATGTGTGGTTGATTTGTTTTCAATGGAAAATTGAACCTTTAATAGGAGGTGAATTTTGTTTCAATTGAAAGGAAACATAAAATAAAAAAAGTATCAATAATTCACCCCATCCTCCTCTTAGTGATATAATCACTCTGACTGGGCACTTTTAATTGGTATCAGAAGGTAGGTCCCATTCTCTTATTCTCTTCTGAAGTATTTGAAGAATAAGTTGTGATGGGTTATTTGAATTTTGTGAAAATTAAAGTTATATCAGTCTTTAATGGTAATAATTATCATATCTATAAGGATATAATGTTTTATTATATTATATTTATCAGTTATGATGTTCTTGAAGCTGTAACATTTGGTTTTCCGCCCATTGATGATAAATATCCACTTACATATATTGATAAGAAGAATCTTTAGAATGATGGAGGGAAAAGAAGGCTCTATTTTCATCACCTTTTGAAAGTTAATTATTGATAGTGAAAGTTGTTTCCACATCCAAAGGTAAATGGGATAAATTGAAAAACATATATGAAGGAAATGCAAAAGTGAAGAAGGAAAAGATACAAATCTGGAGATTGTAATATTAAAATTTGATGATGGGTGAGCATGAATATTTTAGGTAATTTTCTACCAGGGTGAATGCCATAGTGAGTACTATCAGATGTTTTAGTGGAAAGTTGGATGATTTTAATGTAGTTTAAAATATCGTTAGAATCCTACCTTAAAAATTCGATGAAAAAGTTTATTTATTTGATTATAAGGATCCTAAACACTATCTCCTGATGATTTACTTAGCTCTCATATTATTTATGAAATGATAAGAAGGAAATATATGAATAGAAAAGTAATAGTTGATATAGAAATGTTTTTGAAGTCTTGCATGAATGAAAATAATATTCTTGAAGAAGAATAAGTGGTTGGAGATTCTAATTTTGAAAATGAGGTATGTAAAAATATTAATGATATTTTATCATTGTTTTTTAAAAATGTGAAAAGAGGAATAGTAAGGTATAAAGGTAAACTTACCTTAAAAATATTTGGATGTGGATCCATTGGTCATTTGTTTTTCAATTGTCTGTGAAAATTACATGAAGAATAAAGCGATGAAGAAGAAAGTGGAGAAGAAGAAAGAAGTCCAAGAAGATCATGAAAGAAAAAGGGTAATAAAGAAAAATCTTATACTAGTAGGGAAGATAAGAAGTTATCTAAATACAAAAGGATAATTCTTTGTTATATGTAAGATGATATAGAGAATGTTACAAATGATGGGGAAGATAACACTTTTATAGTAATAGTTAATGATGAAAGTAATTCCTGAAGTGAAAGTAGTTTTTCTGAAGAAGAAGAAGAAGAATAAGAATAAACTAATGCTAAATAAAAAAAACTATTGATAAAGATATGGAAAATAATTTTATTATAATAATTAATGATGAAGAATCTAAAAGAAGAAGTTCTGATGAAGAATAAACTCAACCTGAAAGGCATTTTAAAGAAGACTTGAATGAATTCTTGAGAAATATCGGAAGAATTGAAAATCTAAAGAAGGAGTTTCCAGATGAATGATCCTCAACAATTCAAGAATTATTTTTAGAAGATAATAAAAAGATACTAGTATATATTAGAAATTTAAAGAAATATCTTGAAGAATAAAATAATATTAATGAGAATATTAAGGTAAAGTTGAAAGGAAATGAATAATATTTGTAACTTGTCCAATAAAATTTATCTAAAGGTGAATTAAGGAATACAAGTTCCAAAAACTCTATCACTCAATTTTTTGAAAGATCTTAAATGAGAAGCCTAATAAAGTTCAAAAAAATTACATTCAATGGATGATAATAATGATGGAAGTTTTTCTAAAAATAAGAAAGTTGGGAAATTCATATATATGGCCAAAACCAACAAGGATAGGAATTCAAAAGTTACAAAATACCCTAAGTCCAGAAATGTTTGGAAACAATCAAAATATTGAAAAATTTCAAACACATATAGTTATGATAAATCAAAAAATAAATGTAAGACATTTATTGGTAATAAAAAGTTTGGTGACTTGGAAAAAAAGAGAAGAAGGTGACTGGAAAACATATTCACAATTTTGGATAGTATGGAAGTTTCAGAGGAAAATAATCTTTCTATGGATACTCTTGGTATTGTGGTGGATTTGAAAAAATGGATATTATGTGTTGGTTCAACCAAAAACAGGACTATTATTCTATAGGTTATTAAAAGAAAAGGTTTATGGGGAGTCAATATCCTCAAATAAATAAGTTTGAGAATTGTGTTTTGAAGAGACATGAGAAGAGTGGAGTAACGATTGAAAATAGATCCCAACCATTGGAAACTATTTGTTAAAGATGTGATCAACACAGAAACCTTGAAAAAGGATGTATTGTTTTTATCAACACCACAAAAGGTTCTAAGAAATTCACATAAGCTGGATTTTTTGGATGTTAAAAAATGTTGATCTACTAAATCTAAAAAGAAAGAGCGCTTAGTTGTCTGGCCAGAACACATTAAATTGGCTAGAAAATTGGAGGAAGCACAAAAGAAAGTGAAATAATATATGATGAAACATACTTTTTATGAAATAAGAAATGTTGACAATAATTTATCAATAGATTGTAGATATTTGAATGTAGGGCATGATATCAAAAACCATTTAACTATATTTATAGAAGAAAAGTCAAGAATGGGAAAAATGTTACAAACTAATTATAACAAAGATATTCTAAAGATAAAGAAAAGTTTACATCCTCATCAGAAGATTATATAGATATGGAAAAAGTTTTTACAAAACCAAATGAGGATGAACAGAAGTAAGAAAGAACGTCTAATGAAAATTCCAAGAAAGATAACACAAATCCATGAAAGAGAGAAGTCTCTAAGTCCAATTATTGTTTCTAAAGAACAATCAAGGCTCAACATTATTCCATAAATCTTTGTACAATTTTTATAACATGAAGGAAATTAAAGGAGTGAAAATAAAGAAGTTGGAATTGATGAGACCCTTACTATTCTTACAAAATAAAGTAATGAGGTTATGGAGAATATGAGGTTTTGAAAAGATGTGTTTTTATACACCTAAACTTTCTGATGTGTTTATTGAGATGGGTATAAGTTAATTTTATCTTGAACAAATTATTTCAATGTTTCCCTAATCATGATAATGTTTCAAGAGACATGAAAATGTTATTACATAAATATGTTATTATGGAAAACACTAACCATCTTGATTATACACTCTTGTTTTCTACAATGGGTTTTCACTTGTAGACTTAAAGTTGTTAATTAAAGTTTCTTTGTTTAGAAACTCATGTGATACCTAGGAGGAAGAAAAATTCTATCCCCTAAAAATGGAGATCATTTTTAAATATGGGATAAATTTATCATGATGGCCCCTTTGAATTTTATTGTCAATGAGGGGAGAGATAAGATAAAGTGAGAGATGGAAGAAATATGGGGAGAAAACAAGAATGGAGAGAAGGAAAAGTAAGAAAAGTTCAATGTGATTGAAGTGGGTATTTCCAATTAATACAACGGGAGATATTTTTAGGACCAATTTTTTTTGTTTTTATTTGTTGTCAATCGATCAGTATGCTAAAGAATGAAAGGATGCTGAGAAATATGATGAATGGGAATTCATATTGAAAGGGATTGAATAAATATTTCAACAAGAATAAATGTATATCATATTAGGATATTCATAAGAATTCAAAAACTATTGAAAATTTAATTCCCCGTCATGATTAGAAAGAATTTTTGTGGGTGATCGGTTTTGCTGGGAAAGAAGAAAAAAATTCCGAATCACTTTGTTTGTAGGAAAGAAATGTATTTGTTTCAAAAGAATAGGACTCATGTTTTTCAAAATAATCAGACACATATCCTCAAATAAAACATACTCACTATGGAAGTCTATCGTACTTAGAAGACATTGTTTTTGAAAGAAAAGTTTTTGATTAGGCATTCCTTGGTTCCGGAATGGGAAAAGATCATAATGAAGAATTGATTGTCATAAAATTCACTCTGAATTCGATATGAAAGAAGTGATTATTTTGATGAAGAATAGAAGTCTCTATGACTAAATTAAATTAATTGTGACAATCCTTTTCAAATTTTTATTTCATATAAATAATAAGTAAGTGGTTAAACTTATGATGCAAGCATGATGAAATTAATGGGGGTGAATGAGATATAGTTAATTGATTTTAATATTGATTAGATATAGAAAGAAAGAGAAAGAGATTAATCGTATCTAGGTGGAAGTGAAGGAAAGTTTTGTGCTGTTTTAAGGTGATATTTTAAAAGGAATTTATGTATTAAATGGTGGTTCTATTTTAAAAGGTGGTTCTGTTTTAAAAGGTGGTGTTTTTTTAAAAGGTGATGCGGATTGAAAAGGTGATGCCGATTGAAAAGGTGGTGATGATAGAAAATGTGGTGTCGATTGAAAATTTGGTTTCAATTAAATACACGGTGCCAAAAAAATTTAGAAATTAATCATATCCAGAAATTATCATAGCCAGATTTATCATATCCAGGTGGTAGAGATGAGTAAGAGATGGTACTTTTTTTTCAAAATGATCGTATCTGGGTGGAAGAAGAAATTATCATACCGAGGATGATTATACCCAAGATTATCATACCAAGACCAGTCATATTCAGAAAATATCTTACTCGGGTTTAGAAGAAATGAAAGAAGCTGTAAGGAATAGAATGTTATGATACTTTCCAATCGATGTTTGATGATGCTAAAGCTATTATCAAATGAATTTAAAGTCATAAAGGAACTCATGATACAAGAATAGGACTGTGAAATTAGTTTTGTCTAAGTGGGTCAAGAGAAGAGAAAGAAAAAATGATATCCACAATGTTGTCAACCATTTTAAAAGGGTTGAATTACTTTTTTGGTTTCCAACAGGGTCAATAGAAGAGGATAAGATGAAGTTTTGAATCTCAAGTGGGTTAAGAAAAAAAAGGAAAAGGATATTTCTAGAAAATTAGTTATGGGGGGGTGTACATTAAACTGAATTATTTTGATTCAAATCAGTTCTGATAGTCCTATTCAGGTAATCAGAATTCTATCCATTTCATTAAACATTTGTTTTCAATTGATACTGAGATTTGTATTGATGAAATTGGATCTAGAAAATCAGACTCGTGTGTTGAAATAATTATGAAAAATGAAATGAAAGTATGATTAAAGAGATTAATTTTGAATAATAAGTCATCATAGAAATATTTTATTAAAGAAGTTTTGACGTAGAATTAAATTTGTATTAGATGATCATCGTATTGGGTTGGATTAATCGGTTTTAGGATTTCTGCATTCGGTTTCTCAGACTGAGGAAGAATCGTACTGGGTTTTTTCGTACTCAGGTGTTAAAGTGTAATCGATTCATTTATATTTTATTCTTTCAAAAAATCATACTAAAAGTGTTGTTTTGGATTAATTTTAATCAGAGCAATCGGACTGGGAGAATTGGACCAAGGAAAATCGGACTCAATTTTCCTTAATAATGTCCAAGTAGTTCTTACATTTCATCTAGGTCAGAAATCGAATTATTATATTTCAATGTAATGATTTTTTATATTAAAAAGAAGCATAAGTAACATGAGTTGTTACAGAGAGGTTGTTTTTCCCTATTTGTGCTAAGAGGGTGCACAGACACTTGTGGATTGTTTTTAAAGTGCTACATGAGTGTAAGGGTATATCCTACTTGTTGTAATCCAGAGATTTTTTTCTAGTGGATCATATGGTATTAGATCATTTCCAAACCATACCAAGGACATAGCTATTCTTATTGAATATTGAACCTTGTAAATCTTTGTGTTCATGTGGATGTGTGGTCAATTTTTTCTGCAGGGAATTGAATCCTTAACAGGAGGCAAAGGTTGTCTCAATTGAAAGGAAACATAAAAGAAAAAGTGTATCATTGATTCACCCTATCCTCCTCCCAATGATTCAATCACTCTGACTAGGTACTTACACATCCTAGGGATGTACCCCTTCACAGTGTGACATTATCCTTTTATGGGATACATCACCCAAGATCTGCTCTCATCGGGAGTTCGGATCCATCCATCAATATAATTTTTAGGTATTTCCTCCTAAGGATTCATATTCCATATCCTCCTTCACTAGGAATTTTGACCAGTTCCAATCTATCTCCACAAGACATTAAAATTGCAACAAGTTACTGCAACCCCATGTTAAACATGGGATGCATGGGGAAAACCTTGGTAGACATTCCTCTGGCATAAGATACCCTACGATCGACGTGGGACGCATTACATTTCATGCCCTTCATAAGCCCTCTTATGAGGAAGAATACATGTGACCAATGTTCCATCATCCAAACATGCCACTGATGCCCAACAAGACTACTTCCCTGACCAAAGGTTTCTACCCTAACCTGACCCCTTGGAATGTATAGGCAGAAGCAGTGTAATTAACTAGCATACATAAAGAGATGGCACTGATAATGTGGTTCACAAACACCATTTTAATCTATAACAGAGACCCAGGATTCAAGTTGAATTTTGAGGAGGAATACTAGGAATGAGGAACCAACATCCCATCATCCTATTTTTCTCAAGTAGTAGACATCTCTGAGGAAGTGATGAATGTCATCCACCTTTAGAAAAAGGGAAAGTGGGGTACAATGAAGGAATTAGTGGAAGATGACATTCTAGGAAGCCACGCCCTGGTGTAAGCATCAGAAACAATTACATATATGGTTTCAATGCCCATTCCCTCTACCACAAGTGTTGTTTAATGTTTTTATTAATTTATAATCATTTATTTATTTTCTATGAAAACCCATCCATCCATCTTTTTAGGGAATGTTATGGTTTAATGTTGGGTTTTAAAGGAATTGAATATATCAATATCTAAAAAAATTACTTCATTTATTCAGAATTATATTGTTATTAGTTTGATAAGGGAAGTGTAAACATTTATTTGTTCCATGCATTTTATAGCCCAAAAATATTTATGATGATAGTTGAGCCTGATATTTTTCTTTATGATGGGTGGGAAATATATAGCTCTCAAATGAATCAATTAATTAATATGTTCTCTGGATAATTATTTTAGAGGATGATTGTATTGGTTATTTCACTTGTCATGGTTCTTATACGGTATTGTTTATGAGTTTTATGAATATGATGACCCAAGGAACCTACATGAAATTTCTATTCAAGCTGATGATTTTTCATGGAAAGTATTTGATTTTGAAATTTAAGATAATTATATTTAAATTAAAAATAAATTACTATTCCCTTTTAGGATTAAATGTTATATTTTAATGAAAATTTTATATTCATTAGTTATCATGTTTTCTAAGTAAAAATTAGGATTATGATTTTTTTACTTTTTTTATTATATTGTGTGGTATGAAAAACAATGATCTCGTTGATTATTATGTTACATGAAAACACTCTTTTATTATAGCATTGTATTAAAATAGAAAAATTAGTTTCATTATTCCACCATATATTTACCTTACTCAGATTTTTTTTCTTCTCATAAAATGTTTGAAATGGTATTCAGTGGTTTTAAGGTGTGTAGGAAAAATGAAGAAGCAATGTGGAAAACTGTAATGATTTCTCAAGAAAAAAGAAATATTGTTTAAATTTAAAATTCTTATTATAGGGTAAAAAGGTATATTACGTGGATGATTCTAGTATATAATGAATGGGTTTGTTATATAAGATTTATGAAAAAATATTTAGAAACCCTATACCTAAAAATATCTTTATTAATGCATTAAAATGAATTCTTCTCTACAAAAAAATATAGATTGAATAAGGAATTGGTCCTTATAGTTGGTATTGGATATAAGGATAAGATATTTTAATAGGACATGATAATGTAATAAGGTAACATTATGAGATTATAATTTTTTTCATATTGATATAGAATTTAAATATTTGAATGTTTTATTGCATTAGTTATATCTATTAGTAATGGATTTATATGGTGGAATGGTAGAACCTAAAGTAACAAAAAACCAAAAGGAAAATGTCCATCCAAATCTATATCATAGAACAATTATAATTGTAACTGAGTGTTCTACTAATTTTAGGGATTAATTAGCACATGATATTAATGGTTGTGGTATCCAGGTGAGATTAAAAAAATGTACATCAAAGTGAAACATTTATATACTAGAACAGTTCATGAAACATCACCCTCCAGCTTTCCATGGATCATCAAACCATGTGGTATCTTAGATGTGTTAAAGTACCAGAGAAGATGTTCAAATTCATGGGTTGTTTAGGTTATCAAAATTTTACTCTTTATATTAACCATTTTTAAGGTGAATTCGACTATTGTTGGTCAATACATAGGAATTTCAAAGAAAGAGAAGAGTTTAATGACTTGAAATGGGATGAATTGTAGAATATTTTCCATGAAAATGATTTTTAATGCTATTTGACATAGTATAGAAAATAAATTATTTGAATGGAGATAGAAGTGTTAAATTTCTATGGTACTATATGAAGAAAACTTCACCCAACTATAAAGGTATGCATTAAATTATATCTAGGGTCATGGTAGTAAAATTAATCTATTTTGATCATGATTAATGAAAATTTGTTGAAGGGAATTAGCTTCTGGGGAATATATAAATTATAGAAAACTTATCTGACATGCTGAGAAAATAGAAATAGATTGTTTCAATGATTTAGTATTCCTTTAGAATAAGAATAAAAAATGAAATATATGGAAGGTAATGAAGAATAATCTATCAAATAAATCTAAAGGTTAAAATATATATTTTCCATGTTGTGATATGTATGGTTAAAATGGCCCAATAAATTTATAAAAACCCAAATCTAGTAAACCAATGTTGGTTCTTACATAAAAAATTTGGAAAAAATTTAAAAGGGATCTCACCACATTAGATTGATTTGTTTATTAGTCTTGGAGATCCTAATGAATGCATGATTCACATATTATAATGGAAAGGTGAAAAACTTTGGAAATTCAATGAGCTTACTCAAAGGATATTAGAAATCTAGGGATTTTATGATTGGAAGATGACTGATATAGGAATTGGATTTTATCATGTGTCATTTCCCTCTGATGAGTGAAAGAAGCATGGTTGGGGTATAGGATTAGTTTCGTTGAAGCCTGGATTTCATATAATTCAAGATTGGTTTCAGAATTGCGATCCTGATAATGTTAAGAATACTCGTGCTCATGTATGGATCCTAATTGGTAAACTAAACTGGAATTATTGGCATACAATTATTCTTTGGTATATTTCCTACCTTGTTGGATATAAAATAATAATAGATAAGAAAATAGACAATCCTAGGTTTGGTCATTATGCTAGGATCATTATAGAAGTTGATATGGATTCCACGCTTGTTGAAGTGGTTGTTTTGATATCAAGGGATGAAAGTATCAATTTAGAGATTTAGTATGAATGGAAACCAAATATATGTCTAAATTATAAATTTTTTGGACATTGAATTCATGAATCCAGTATAATTACATTTTTTAGATTTTTCAAGATAATAGGTCATGATGATGGATGTTTCATGAATAGAAAAGAAAAATTAGTTATTGATCCTCATGTTTCTGATCCTGGACCATCGAATAACATGCCTAATGAGAATATCCATGAAAAGACTGTAATCTTATGAATAATGTCACTAAACATTCTAGGAATGACTGTAGTGTGATTGATGATAAGGTAGAGTCATCCAACCCCACATATGTGGCTGAGGAGCAGGCTTTTCCTATTATCTGATGCTCAAGAGGAAATGCTTGTGTTACCATATGCTA
Organism: Viscum album; assembly: GCA_963277665.1. Classification (NCBI taxonomy): domain Eukaryota; kingdom Viridiplantae; phylum Streptophyta; class Magnoliopsida; order Santalales; family Viscaceae; genus Viscum; species Viscum album. The sequence continues at coordinate 997,303,118 of OY728134.1, forward strand.
GGGAGGATAATGTTACTAAACAAATTGAGTACTATTGTATTGTGTTGAATGATAAGAAGTTGTAATCTTTTGGTTCTAAACTGGATAAGCAACAATCTAGTTCTATCACTGAGGAATAGGTTTCTTCTCCTTCTGGTAAATGATAGTAAGATGTTGATTTGGCTTAATTTGTCTTTCCATTAGATACTGATAAGAACTTTGAGATGGCTATTACCCAAATTGTTTTGGAACCAATTCAATAGAATATGGGGAACTATGTAGTGTTTGTTCCATGGGTTCTTACTGATTCTTATGGTGTTGTAAAAGAGATTATTATAGCCTTTTTTGACTATCATGTTAATTTGAAATACTATAATCCAATGCTGGTTTTACCTAGTTTTAGAAAAGATGGTAATCATTCTACTAATGGGAAGGAGGGGCAGAGTTTGGTGGCTATAGATATCCTCTTACTACAAGTTTCACCTTCTAAAACAGCAAGGAAAATGGCTCATGTCCAAGTCCCTTAGGAGCCGATTCAATCCTTGAATAAATTCACCCCATTAATTATTGCTTTCTGGTCTGATGTTACCGAATATCTTTATAATGAATAAGAAACTCTTTCTAAAAAAACACACCCATTGTGTCTGTTACATATAGTGAACTAGTATCTGCTTGAAAATCTGAATCAGAAATTCCTAAGCATGTTACAAACACAATAGGAAAAGAAAAGAAGAAAAAAAGTAAAAAGAAAAATAAGAAAGGGAGGACTCAATAGTAATATGGGCCCTAGATAATGTCCAGGTCTCTTCCTCAAAGAAGATTTTATTTTTGGAATTTTAAAGGTCTTGGAAACAATCCCATGGTCAAGGTATTTAGGAATTTAATCAAGACCAACCAAACTATTCTTTTTTGTATTGCAGAACCAAAAATTAACTTTGATAACTAGAATTACTTTAAGTGTTCTGCCCTTGGTTATTCTTTTTTCTGAAAATATTGTCAAGATGTTGTGGATTCTCTTTGGATAATAAATCATGATATTATTTCTTTGAATTATTATTTTTAAGATCTGCAGTGTGTCATAGTCTCTATAGGGATGAATGGTATTGATATTTCTATCACTATTATATATGCATTAATATAGAATATAAGAAGAACGGATCTTTCGACAGGTCTAGAAAACTTGTATGGAAATATGAGATAGAAATTGATTATTATTGGTGAATTTTACACGATGTTACGGCCAGAGGAAAAATATGAAGATAAATTTTGTAGGCTGGAAACTCATGAATTTTTTTCTTGTATTGAAAAATGTGGTTTGGTTGAGGTCCCTACAGTTTGAGATGACTTTACCTAGAGTTGGTATACTCTTAATGGGATACATTCCATTAAATTGGATAGATTCCATGTATAGGTAGATGCAACAAATGAGGATAATAATGTCTCTACTATGACTCTTCCTAAGTCTCACTCAGATCACACTCCCATTCTCATGGATTTTTCCTTAATGGATTTAAGGTTATCCCCCTTACCTTTTAAATCCAATAATTCATGTCTTGTGATACATGGATATAGGGAGATAATCATGGATGCCTCGAAGGTTACTTTTAATAGTGGTCTGATTCATATTCTTACCATGAAACTAAATAATTTCATATTAATACTTAAGGAATTGTGTAAAAAATATTTTTCCATCATTGATATTGATATTAAAAATGATGAAAATAACATGCTTCAATGTTAAAGGAATAATCAAAATCAAGAGGCTCATTTAGGGAAGATATGAATTCTCTTTAAACATTTTATGAAATGCTATCTCTTAAGGAAAATATTTCTCAATGTTAATACAACATCATGTGGTTAATTTATGAGGATATAAACTCATGGTTTTTTCATTCAATTCATATATAGAAGAAGCCTAAAAGTGGTTTCACTACCCTATAAATTAATGGTAAAAACTTGACCTTTAATAATGAAATTTCTAATGCAGTTAAAAATTATTTTGAGGATCCTTATATGAAAAAAGGTGATGACTACACTCTAAAAAATAGTTCTTAGCACCAATCCTACATTTGATGAAATTCCCAACATAATTCTTACTCAAGAACCAAGTGGTAAAGAAATTAAAGTAGCCTTCTTTTCTTTAAACATTGATAGAATTGCAAGCCTTGATGGTTTTTATATTATGTTTCTTATGTTCTACTTGTATATTAATAATATTGAGATTTATAGTGTTGTAACAGATTTATTTAATCATGCCTATATTCCTTATGGTGTGAATGATAATTTCATTTCTTTGATTCCAAAAATGGGGAATTATATTGATATTAAATATTTCAGACTGATGGCTACTGGGAACACTATTCCAATGTAGATTAGTATGATCATGGCCACTAGATTGGGAGGAATATCCAATGAATTTATTACAAATAATAAGTTTGGATTTGTACCAATAAGGAACAATCAAAATTGCATCTATACTGCATCAGAGTGCGTTAACATCTTGAAAAAGAGAGTGAACAAGGGGAATATGGCTCTTAAGATCGATATTTACAAGGATTTTGACACAATAAAGTGTAACTTTATTTTTTAATCATGAAAATTAATGGGTTTTCCAATGAATGAATAAATTTGATCAATTGAAAATTAAAAAGTTCTGGGCTCTCTATAATTGTCAATGGGTCATCTAGAAGTTTTTTCAATTCTCCAAAGAAGTGAGATAGAAGGATCCAATATCTGATCCTCCCTTTGATACTGTTGAGGAATACTTGGTTATTTTTCTAAATAATCTTTTCCATTATGGATTCTATCATCAAATAAAGGTTGGAAGTTCTTTATTTTCACCTTTACATATTTTATATGCTTATGATATTATTTAATTTGGGGAGGCTAGTGGAATAACTCTATCTTATGTTAATGTTATTTTTAGGAATTATGTGGAAGTTTTTGGTCAAGTGATTAATTGGAATAAATATTATCTTTTTTTGAAGGGGTTACCATTACTAATAAAAATAGAGTGGCTGAAAATCATGGTGTCAAGGGAGGGTCGATTCCCTTTACTTATATTGGAGTGCGTCTCTTTTAGGGTGGAGTTAAAAGGCCTCATATGGAGAACATTTGAATAAAAATTATCAATCAAATGGAAATGTGGAAAGGAAAAAACATGTCTCATGTAGGTAGGTTTTACCTTCATAACTCTATAATCAATTCTATGTATGGTTATGATTTCTCCATATATAGATGGACTAGAATTATTATTAAGCAGATATTGGATTTGATTTGTAATTTATGTCAAGACTGGTTCCATTCATGAGAGGAAGAGTATAACAATGACCTATAAGAATTGTGTCAAACCTATTGATATGGGAGTAATGGGAATAAAGGATCTTAGTATTTTCAAGGAAACTCTTCTTAAAAAGTTCACTTGTAATATTCTTACTTCCAAAGAATCTTCTTTTTAATTTGTTTCTACTAGTTTTATTAAAAAAAATAAACATCGTTATTCTTTATATATACCATCATCTATCTTTATTTCTATCAAATATTCTTATAATGAGATCTTTTAATGTTCCAAATTGATTGATTCCAAACAAACATTATCTTAACAACTGGACATCTACCTGGATATCAAGGCCAATTTCCCATGATGTGGAAATACCTCCGAATATAAAAAATATTTCAATTTATGGAATATAGAATAATGTAACTGCATATGAACTGTTACCAGATCATATCATGTTGAAGTTTGATAGGTATGAATATACAGATATGGAAACTATCATTTGGAAACCAAGTTTAAATGGATGTTTCAATTTTAGGGATTGCTGCAGATATAAATGGGACGGTGATACTATGATTACCTCTTGGATTTATACTTATAAAAATCACTTTATACCACCTACTAGATATTTTTTATTTAGAGGATTTGGATGCAGCGCTTAACACTACATAGGCTCATCTAGCATGTGGGAATCAGTCTTTCACTGATTTGTTATCTCTGCATGAATTCAAATAAATCCCTTGATCGTGTTTTTTTCTATTGATCTTTCACACCCAAGGGTATGGATTTACGCTCAAGAATTCTTGGATTGTAAGATTAATTTTGGAATCTTTGAGAATATACGGTTTTTTATCTTCTGAGAAATATGCAGTGACCAGGTAAAAGCCTTATTAATTTTGTTGTAGACTCCATTATTTCATTCTGATAAAGAGAGAGGGATTACTAAGTGTTTGAAAATCAGGTAATACAACTACATGTTAGAATAAAAACACTTCACATAGAAGTCATGGTTGCTTCTAAGATCCAAAATGGAACTATGAAGATTGAGTTCTTTGACCTTATTATCTTGATATCTCTTGGTGTTAATGGTAGGATTAAAAAGATGTTGCTTTCTAAATCTATCAGGTGGATACCTCTCATTTTTGAATGGATAAAGTTTAATGTGGATGGTGTCTCATTGGTTGCACCAGGCTCTTTTAGTTGTGGTGGAATATTTAATACCTATCAAGGCTTTGTTAAGGGATAGTGTTATCAATTCATTGGGAGCATCCATTCCATTGAACTGGAGTTATGGTCCAAAACTTAAGTCGTCAAGTATGTAGTTAATTTTTGTTCGTGAACATTGCGGATTTAATCAGATTCTTGCATGGAAGTTGATATTCTTAGGAGTCTAAATCAGAATGTACCATGGAAGATGGTGGCTACTTGGATTTATTTTATAAGTCATGTGGGGAAACATGAAATTGTTATTACACATGTCTATAGGGAAGAAAATTAGGTTGTTAATGTACGTTCCCATAGAGAAATTGCGGAGGCCAATTTTAGGTGGTCTTTTGTGGCACCAGATTTTTGTGAATAATTAAATCATGAAAATTCATGTGGTGATGTGAAAACCCTACTTTGTAAGCCCACCATTTAATTCTTCCCTGGTAATTTTATTTTTAATAAATTTCTTTAGGAAAAGGATTTCTTTCCTTTGAAACCATTTGATTATCATGTCTAAAAATGGAATAATCAATATGTGATGGAAAATAACTATAATTAATTAAATTTAATTAATAACATGAGAAAAAATGAATCCCTGGATAATATCAATGTAGTAAATTTGCGGATGTTAACAACTAATTTCAAAATAATGGAATTAATTAATATAAAATTTCATGATCTTTTTCATCACGATATATTTACCACCAATGACTTGTTTGGGGAAAATTTTATCGATGGGTAGTTACACAGATAAAAACCAATTAATATGAAAAACTAATTTATCTCTTGAGACATTTTGATACATCAAGGGGATATATATATTGTTTCCCCATACATCAATGGATTTTTAATACATTCCGCATATATTGAATGAAGAATGTAATTCCTAAACAATATACCTTATCAAAAAATATTTATATTGAGTAAACAATACGGAATATCAATATTTACCTAGTCAATAAAAAACCTTAATAAATGTTTTTTAATGAAATGGTATATGTTTTCAGAAATAATCATATCCATGATAATTTTTTAAATTAATAACATATAATATATAATATAAAAATATAATAAGAAATTTAATTTTTTTAATTTAAATTTAATGGCCACATAATTAATTAGAGATAAAAGATAAAAATCAATTCATTGGAAATATATTTTCAATAGTAAAATCAATTTTTTTAAAAATGGAAGTAAAATAGAAAAAAAATGATTTAATGAATGATTTTTTCTTTGAATACATTTAGAAACTTTAAAAATATTCTAAATAATGTAAAAAGGTTATGGTAACAAAGAAACTGGTTAATGCTACATATTTTAAAAGCAAAAATCCTATTAATTTTGAAAATAATGGTGAAGATAACGTTTTCAAAAAAACAACATATAGATACATTTTAAACTGTGTAAAAAATCATGGTAACATAATATTTCTTTACTAAATAATCTATTTAAATAAAATGACCTTTTTAAAAAAATTGAAAACAATATTGACATGGAAGTGAAATATACCTGATGAGAAAGAGAAATAATATTAGATTTTCTTTTAAACATTTCATTGCACGATTAAAATTCTCAATATAGGGAAAGAGGAAATAATACATTAAAAATAATTAAATATCTTTGGGATAAGAAATTGGAAGGATTTTATGAAGTAAAAATTTATGATTCCCTCAATGAAAATAATGGAAATCCCAAAAAAATGATATTATAGAAAAAATAATACCTCTTTAGTAACATTTGAATTGTAACCCCAAGAAAGTATAAAAATATTGAAGAATTAGTAATCATGAATAAATTTAAATTCATATTAAATATATAAAAGTAATATTATATACATCCTATATAAATAAATTGTTGCACAATAGAAAATAAGTCTCAGAGGAGTGGAAATTGAGACCAAATCCATTACCTCTTGTTTGATATGGATTATAAGACAAATTAACCTCCAATATAAATAAATTTATTTCTTATAATTTCATTCCATAAGCATATAAATATATATAATTGCATATATAACCCATTTATACCATTGTATCACCAGTTTTTTAAAGATTGTTAATTTGATATCATTATTTAGGTTGTAAACTTCTTTATTTATCATGTACGTTATAATCATGTAGTTAAAATGAGTATATAATTTTTATAAATCTATCATCTACCAAATTATATACATTATATTAATTTAATATATAAAAATTATTTACATCTTTATAACCATACAATTAATATAGTGAAGATAAAAATTCACACTACTAGGTGGAGGTGATTATTTATTCATACACATGAACAATGTTATCAGTTTTTATATGATTGAAAATAGATAGAATATGGTTCTATAATAACCATTATATCATCTAATGTTATTTATGTTATAGGACATTTTATTTTAGGATGTTTACAATATATTTATAGGATGGGTAATAAGAAATTGACATGAAAGAGTCGGTAATGATGATTACCTCTACTTGGGTAGATTTCCTTGAGATCCCATCATAAGGGCCCCTGGAATGGTATTTTATGAAGATAAGTACCTATAAACCATGTATATTAAAAAGTATAAGATAATTTTTTAGGGTTTGAATGATCTTGGTTGATGAATGTTGTGTAATAAAAAGATAGAATATATGTACTTTTACAAGTGGGGGGAGGGGCATTATTAGAATTTATCAAACTTATTAATTAATATAAATTATTTTTTATGTAAAAATAAATCCTAATTTATATTTCCAGAATATATGATGAATATAATTTTAAATCAGCTCAAATAAAAAAAATTATACTCTTAAGGTAATTTTAACCAACAGAACCATTTTTACCCATCATTCACTAATTTTTCATTTATAGTGAAAAAACATTTTTTCATTATAACAGACAAGAATGACACAATAAATGGAATATTGGATCATAAATGTTTAAGTAATTAAATTTCAACCCATATATTATCCCCCATGCCCTATTTGATAATTTTTATGATTTTTAAATATTTTAGTTAAATATTATTTTCATAGAATATTAATAATCTCATTTTGACAGTATTCATTTAATTTGAGATTAAAAACAAAAAGAAAGATATTTAATTCAAATATAATCTTCTAACACATTATTAATATTTTATATTTTTTATAAAAAATTTGTGATATAAAAAATCATCCAAATTTAATTATAAATAAAATTATTAAAATCATTTATTTTTTTATTTAAGAAAAATAAATATTATGTCTATGTTTCATAAGACATTAAAGTAATTATTCAATTAAAAAAATTAAAAATAAATTATAATGGTAATAATATATTAATAAAACTAGAAATAATATTTTACATTCTCTCAATATGAATATTTACTCACATTTATTACATGAAAACTCATTTGATATGCTATGTTGAGATGTTTATCCTTATGCAAGCATTGAAAAGGCATGTAGAAAATAATACTATTATAAAACTCCAATTTTTGAAAATATAAATCTAAACCATCAATTATAAATAATATTGACTAAACAATATTATAACAAATTTCATTATCCATTGTTATCATTGGGAAATAGAATTTTAATTTTATAGCATTGAAAAATCATTGCATCGGCATTGAAAATGATATTCATATTTATCATGATATTAATTATAGTTTATACATTTTAAATTGTATTTATAAGATATTTTATTTTAATATGAATCATGTTTTTTTCTATAAGTTTAATAATTTATTTATATTATATTTATGTCTTATGGATATTATAAAAGATATTGTATTTCAAAAAAACTATAATTTTTAAAATTTAAAAAAAATTACCTACTTTAGAAAATTCTAAATGTTTTTGATTAAGATAAATTTTATATGGTAATTTCAAAATAAGTTTCTTTTTATCCAATAATATTTCAATAATTTATAGAAATTAATTATAATATTCTATCATAAAAAAGTAATAAAAACCCTTTTTAAAGAAAAAAATTTTGAAGAAAAAACTCTAAAGAATATGAGTTCTATTGAGTAATAAATTAATATTTAATGTGGCCTATATTTATATTTCATAATTTTGTTAATCCTATTTACACTCACTAATTAAACTACTAGGTTATTACTATCATGTAATTACATTTTAATAGTTTTACTTACTTCATTTAAACTTCTTGTTGTGTTTAAAAAAACATACAATGAAATTAAAATTATTTAAAGAAGAATATATCATAAAATATTGGGCTGTTAAATTTTCCCCCTTATAAGAATTTAATTCTAATAATTATATCATGCTAATTAAAATAAATAATGATACTTATTTCTCATAACATAATTGAATTCCCAAGAATTTTCTATAAGTTTATGATTTCTCTGTAATAAATTATCTAGGGCAATGAGGTTTTTTCATTGAACATTCAATATACGAACCACAATCTCTAAGGGTTATTCTTACTAAGATGGGTCTTTATCTAATGCTAATACCTATAAGGCCAGTATAGGTGTAGGATCAGATATATCCTCCTCAATAGTAATAAATAGGACACATCGTGAATATTACATAGATTTATTAGGAGATGACATCATATTTTCATAGAAAAATTTATAATTTTATAATAAATTTTCAAATGATTTTAATGAATATTTCCATTTATTTCTATAATTTATTAGAATTTGTGGATTTAAAATTAAGGAATTAAAATGAATTTAATTGAATAAAATTGTGTTTAATTAATAATTCTTTTTATTTGTGAATGTATTTGGTATATTTTTCTATGTATTTTAATTATTTTCTGATAAAAAAGGACAACCATAGAATCCCTCAACATATGTTTCCTAGCTTCCCACCAATCCACCTAGTGGTTCGGCTAGCTAGGCTCTCTCACCAATGGAGTTGTGCGGGTAGTATAGTGAAGTGTGTTGGTCCACAAAGGGGGGAATCCTTTGTAGTTACTGGGGATTAAGACCCTAGAGTTTTTCGTTCCAGTAGAAAAAATATGTATATCTGGGTTGCGATGTGGGAGACCATGCCTATAGTAGACATTCTGAACCGAAGCAAGGATGGATTTCAATATAAAAAATAATTCCAACTTCTCTCTAGTTTTATGTGGGATAAATTTAGTGTGTTATTGTTCCCCACATACATTAAATGACTATGTCGAACCTCAATTTTTTTCTCTGTGTGTCAAACACACATCACCGCCTCTTGAAGTACTTTTCTCCTTCTTGAAGCCCATAATTTTCATCTACAGTCACTAAAGGACTTCATGGATGACTCTAATAAATTTCATGCCTGAGCCAAAATTCAACTACTAAGGGTCGAATCTCCATGGATGACCTTGGTATCCATAACGACAACCATGAATACATGTTCAATAAAAAAATTATTAGTGGATGAATTTTGATCTCTATCCGGAAACCTTGAAGGTCAGATTGAAGGAGGAGATACCCCTTCCCACTGATAAACCCATGTTTTTCAAAAATCTATCATTAAATAATAGATTACCTTGAACAATTTGTGCATTCAATGAAAAAATAAATTAAGAGGTTTCCCACAAGATTCTTTTTTCATGCATTAAGGTTCCAACCTCGGATATCTTCAGAGTTTGGAATTAAAATCTAATAAAAAAGATATCTTCTTTGAATGAGGGAAGAAAGGAAATAGTGAAGATAAAAAGTAGGGACTCACCCTCTATAAATATAGGTCCTCACCCACTTCGGAATGGTGAGAGAAAGTTGTTTGTATACTGTTGGGAGAGGCTAAAAGAATATTTTATATTTTTATTTTATTATATAATTATTTTGGATTCATTCCTTTTCATTTTCATTTCACAAGTTCAGTTTCTATTTAATGTTGACTCCTCTTTTCTCCAACCCTTTATTCATATTTTTCTCTCTTTCTCCACTCTTTTTTTAATTTTGTTTCATATGTTTTATTCCACTATTTTTAATCGCTTTTCATCAACTATCTCTCTCATCATACTCATTTTTAAATTTTTATCCCTATTTCTCGTGTTCTTCATTCTCCCACCAAGGGACTTGTAACTTCTTATAATGGTAGACTACCATTATTTATGGCCTTAGGGGTGGTTAAGTTTTCTTTAATTATTTAAATTAAATTCATTAATGATTTATTTTACATTTATTTATGTGAGTGACATGAACATGTGTGGCGATTGAACACCATGACATGAAATTAAAGTGAACGTAAATTCTTATATATAAATATTTTCCCTCCCTTAAATTGAATGATATCACTTTATGTGATGGATTTGACTAGTTAAATATATCTAATGACATACTATGAATCCATGTAATTGGAATTTCCACACTCTTGATTGAGGATTTTCATTAAACTTGATTATTAAAGCATGTGGAATTATGTTTGATTAGGAATTTGAGATTCACAAAAATTAAATATAACAATAATTTTTTATAATTTATATTTTAAAACATATCTATTGAACTAAATTTGAAAAAAAAACAAATTTCAACAATGAATAAACCAGAAACCAAACCCTTTTCAAAGTTCATTCTTTTCAAACTCACAATCTCATTTTCATTAACTGTTAGTTTAGATATTTAGTTCATATAATTGTTTTTGAAAAAAATAAAAACAAAAAAAAATTAAGTAGTTCTTATGTGAATTTAAATTATTAGGTGAATAACAATGATGATCCACATGTTATTTTACCATTTTAAACCATTACGCTACACTAGGAAATTATAAATATTATTTTTCCCACACCCCATGATAGGTATGTTTGAAAACGTGTCATCATTTCCTGGGAAAAAAACTATTTAATCTTGTATTTTTCCTTTCATACTTTATATATTGATTCACATTTATTGTATACAAAAATAATTGATAACACATTATATTTCCATGATTTTTTCAAATGATTATTTCATTAATTCATGGAACATTTACTGAGTGGTTAAGAAAAACCAATAAGTACTCTTCTATAAGGAGGAGTCCCTCGTACAAAGGATTCATGAACTGATTGGTCTAATAAAGCATGTTTTTTGTGAATATGAAATAGGTGTCTCGCTTTGTGAACATGTTATTATGATCAATCAATTCAAATATAATTACAAGTCAATGATGTTTATAAGAGAAGAAGAAATGGACTTTCTTAATTTTATAGAATAGTTATAAGAGATTGAGTCTAATCTCTAGGAACATCCAAATCCCATCCAACTCAAAAATAATATCTCTATCCACTGTGAAGTTCCATTGATTGGTGTTGAATACTCACATAATGATGTGAATATAAGATATCAACAATCCACTGAACAAGTTTGGAGTGATTGGGTAGAAAATTAAATGAAAATTTGTCTCCCTATGTAAAAGGTAAAATAGTTAGCACCACTCTACGTTTCATTATCCCTAGAAGAGGAAGAATCCATTGATTTTGAGTGGTGGTTCCAATCCACAAATCTCATCCAACTATCAAGTTATGGATAATAGCTGGTAATTCCCTTCTAGAGACATTCAAAATCTTGTATTATCTTGTGTTGTCAAAATAAGACTTATATCTTTAAATTCTTTCTAATAATTTCAATTTAGTTTTTATGATTACTTTAGTATATATAAAAATCACCTATCTCTTTGAGGTGTAATGGAATGGTTATTTTACTGTTTTGAGTTGAATTGATTTTACAAGGCCATCAATAAAAGGAAGTAATAATAGATAACCCAAATAATAAAAAAAGAAAATATTTCTAAAGATGGTGAGTAATTGGATTTCACATTTTTTTCTTTTAAATACCATGATTTTTTTTCTTGAATCCTATTTTGATATTTATACTTGAAATTGCATTCAAATGTTAAGAATTTATTCTTTACATGACTTGTCTATGATTCATGAGATTCATTGAAACCTTTTTGTTATATGTTTTATATGTCAATGGTAATGATATTTAATGTTTAAGATGGACAATTGAATAATAATAGTGAATAATGAATATTATTTTGATAGATAATTATTTTAGGGAATTGGTTAATTCATGTAAATTAATTTTCCTACAATTTTTTACAATTTATGTTTCAAAAATTTAGGGAAATTTATTTTTTATTATTAACCATGATATGAGTGATTTTGGAATATAATATGTCTATTCTTGGTAGGATTTAAAGAAATAATACATTATATTTTTTCTTGAGAATTTTCTTAAGTGATCCTATGATATTTCACCTACTATAACTAGCACTGGATATTTTAAAATATTTGAATTTCCAAAACAAAATTTGAAATTTTTGATGAAATTTTAACTAATAATCCCTATTCATGAAACCACCTTTCAAATTTACACTTTTTAACAGATAGAGGCCAAAAATTACCATGTTAGGAATGAGCCTTATTTCATAAAAATTGTATCCATTTCTACCCTCCTCTATGTATTTTTCAAGATATTTTTACATTGAAGTGTCGGACTGGGTGATTCATAGTGAATAGGATGAACTACATTGTAAGGGAAAAACTTCAGGGTGAATATTTCTTGTTATTAATAAATATTTTATGATTCAATCATAATACATTGATATTTTAAATTCATTAGTTATTCATACATTGATTATAACTTTAAATTTATCTTTGGAAGTAGGATTTGTCACAAATTAATGGGGAGATTTTTCCTTGACCTTTTACATTAGATATCAATCTTGATAAATTAAAGAGAAACTCATATTTGAGAATTAATGACTATAAAATCAATTATGGCCAACTTTAAGACTAAAAGTCATTAGAAAATTTATTTCAAAGACCAAATGATTTTATGTGACTTTTTTTCTTTACAAGGATGGGAAAGTAGTTCCTTTTCTATCCTATTAAAAGGAGAATGTTTTAATGATATTACCATAAATATACTTAAGTTTGTATCATGATTGATAAGTGAAAATATTCTATGTATGGTAGATCATTACTTAATATGTTTAATAAAAATTAATTAAGAATCTTGAATGAATTAAAGAAGACTTTCCACCATTTTAATGGAGGGAGAAATTAAAATTCTTGAATTGATTATTTCATTTAGGAATTAGATGTCACATTTATCTTTTATATGTGTCTTAAAAACAGGATTTTACATTGATAATAATTTATATGTTTATTTTAATTTTAAATATTTGTACCGATAGTGGCTTCTGGAATTCAATGATGAGATTTACTAATTGAGAATAACCACAGTCTAAGTGTGGGTGTATTTAACACACTAATATTAATGAAAAAAATTTCACGTGTTATAATAATTTTTAAAGGATTTTAATGAATATTCCCATTTGTTTCTATGTTTTCTAAAATTGGTGGATTCATATGTGAGGAATGAAAATGTATTAAAATTCAAAAAAATAATGGGTTTTTATGAATTTACATTATTTATGAATTTATTTGGAATATTTTTCTTTGTTTTTAAATTGTTTTTAGGTAAAAATGAAAATATTTATCAGCCATCAACCAAGGTAGTCCAGCCAGCCTGAAGACTCAGATAGCCAAGCTAGACCACCAGGAGTTCCACATGGGTAGTGGGTTGAAGAGTACTAGGTTCCATGGTGGGGAGCCCAACTAGCCTATGTGGGGAAAGGCCAGTGTGGGCCATTAATGCATGTGTGACCCATGCATATGTGTTGGTGTGTTAATGGAACCCATCCCTACTGAAATCAATATGAAATGAAGTGGCCAAGGACTTGAATATAAATGAGTTCACTGACCAAACTCAAATATATTTTTGGGTGGCTTCCATGGGGTATTTTTTCCCACATAAAAACCACTAAATCAGCTCACCTCACTTCTCCTCCTCCATACCTTGGACAAACATCACCACTGCTTGATAGCACTCACCATAACTCAAATACCACTCCCATTATCTGAAGTCCCAAAATAACACTATGGAAGATGATTTTAAATCTCATGATCAAGCCGAAACACCATCGTTGAGGCCAAAGAAACCATAAATTACCTTGGGAGATTCATCAAACCACAATGAAAGCCTATTCAAGGAATGATGATGTTATTCATATATTCATATCTTCATCCTTCGGTTGTAAAGTCCATATAGAAGGTGGAGATAAAACTGACTATTTCTATAATTTATATATGTCATAGATTAATCATTGAACTATAGAGGAACATGAATGATCCATGCACTCCATGAAAAATTAAAAAAAGAGGATAACCATGATAATTCTTTGTCACAATATAATATTTGAAACCTCTAATATATTCAATGGATAAAATAAAAATATTATACAATATATCTTTGTTGACTGAGTAATTAAACAAATATAAATGATAAAAATAATTCAATCAAACTTCTATAAATATATGGGCTCACCCATAGCTGAAAGGGTATCAAAAGGAGTTGGAAAACATGAGGAAGAGGCCCAAGGCTGATTTTATTTTCTAATTTAGCTATTATATTAGCTTCAATTTATTTCATTTAAATTTCACTCGTTATATTTATAATTAATGTGTCCAATCATTTTATTATTCCATCATCACCCACTCTATCTCACTTCCACTCCTCTAATTTTACTTATAGTGTCATGGGTTTTCATCCACTATTTTTAATAACTTCTCTTCCACTATCCCTCTATCATTATTTTAATTTTTTTTATTTTATATATTTATCTTGTTCCATTTTCTTCCTCCATGTGACCTATTTCTTCTTATAATGGAATACTCACCCATGTATTTACTAGAGGAATTTCATATATTCCTAAATTTTGGAAATCAAATTCATTAATGACTTATTTTACGTTATGGTGTATGTGAGTAACAGGCTTGGGTGTGTTGATTGTCCAAAACAACATGAAACTGAATCCCACATTTATTCTTTTATTTAAATATTTTTCTTACCTTACATTTTATAAATAATTTTTTACATGATGGATTTGATTCATTTAGTGGATGAAATGGAAGATGATAGAGCCAGATTCTGGAAAGTTTCACACTCTATATTTAGGTGTTTCATTTACATTTACTATAAGAGGAGGTGAAATTACATTTTTATAGGCATTTGAGATTTAAAAACCAATTAAAATAATAATAGTGGATTAAGAATGAGATTAAATTATTGAATAATGAAAGTAAATTTGAAATAAAAAATTATTAATAATTAAGGAACCTAAAACCAAACACTTGACCTAGTACTTTCTTTTCTAACATACATTATATTTTTAATTGCATGATAGTTTATACTTTCATGTAATTTAATTATTTTAGAAAATGATGAAAAAATAAAAATATAGAGTTATTATGTGAATTAGAATAAGTAGGTGAATAACTGTGAAACTCCTCATGTGAAACAACACTAGTATGTTATTGTGCTTTTCTATGAAATTCTAAATAATATCTTTTTTCCATATCCTATAATAGGTATGTGTTAAGATCACTATGTGATAATTTACCATCATGATATGATAAAAAAATTTGGAGGTACCAATATATCTAAAGTTTTTCCTTCCCTTTTTTTCCAAATCTCAAAAACATCTTCATTGGAGATATTTGTATGAATACCTAGTCAAAAACATATAATTCTAGATCTCATCAATAATTCTTAGAAAAACTTCTTTATCAACTCTGTGCTACCTATATATGTTGTTGAATGGTTCTAAATATCTCTAATATGTCCTCAACCATATCAGGTCCCAACATCTTTCATACTCAATCTTTTTTCCATCATGTTGGAGTTATTGAATTCCTTTAGTATAGGGATGTATAAGGATCCATTTCAAAAAATGAGTGAAATAAATTACCTTATTTAAATTTTTACAATGGTATTTGTTGATCTAAACCACCATTGAAATCCAAAGATGAATATACCAGCATGTCTTAGAGTGTATGAAATTTCCTCTCACAGTAACCAACTATAGAAATTGAAACCCAACTCTATATCTAGATCCAACTGAAGGCTTCTCACTAAAATTGAGATACACCTCAGATCCCTATAGGATACAATTTTGTTTGTTACTCTATGAAATCTAACAAGTTATTTAATGTATAATCACATAAGTTGATAATGAGATAATTCTTTACTAACAAAGAAAAAATGAGATGATTTTAACAGGTGATTGATTATAACCGAAAAAAACATTATGGCCTTTAGACGTATTCAAGAGTCCAATGATAAAATCCAAGGTATTATTTTCCCATTAACATTCCAGTATGGGTAATGACTATAAAATCCACTTAGAAATCATTTTACCATCCTTAATGTGCTACAAAACAGGTATCTAGATACATACTCTTCAATATACCTTTCCATGTTATACCATAAAATATATTCTTTCAAATATAAATCCATCTTCATCCCTCTATGATGAAAGGTGAATAATGTACTATGATTTTTAAACAATAACTTCTTCTTCGTCTATCACACCCGAACCCAAAACCTCTCTTTTTTATTTACTTTGGGTCTTATTCTCTCATGTGCTTATGCGGGCTTGAGTTATGGTTGTTGGAAGGATTAATTTTCTTTTTAAAACATTGTGTTTATTTCATGGTAATCTTACATAGTTAGGAATAACCATGTGTTGTATGTGCAGTTATGGTATATCATTTGACAGTGCCATTTTCCTCATCTCCTGTAGGGTGTTTCAAACTATGTGAAGCTCCAAAGAGACTATGTGAGATCTTGGTTGTATTAGGGTTAAGGTACATGGTTTGTTCAAATTATGTGTCCTCTTAAGGGAAACTGTGGATTGGGGTTCTTTTCCTAGAAAGTTGTTAGTGAATGGGTGGCGCAAGTTTTGGAAAATTGTGTGGTCAAATCATGTGGGATGCCAAGAGTTTAAAATAATTAATAATAAAAATAAAATAAAACTAATTAAAATTAAATAAATATTTATAATAATAATAAAAGAAATTATTTTTTATTATTATTATTTGGATTATTATTATTATTATTATTATGTGTTTTTAGAGACAAAAGGGGTATCCCTCCCCCCTTGCTTGACCGTGTCACCTCACCCAAAGAGGGCACACCCAAGCCACACATAACCACCCCTATAGACATCCTTTTTATCCTGCATTTCTTTAGATTTAACCTGGTTTTTTATCAATATCTTGAGGTAATTCCTTATCTTTCTTCTTCTTTCTATTTATAGTTATTTTTTACCCCTTTCACATTATTTCTTTCTATTGAATCCTAGGTTTCTGGATGACCTGATTTTTTTTCTCTTTTCTGGAGATAGGGCTTGAAATGGGTGTTTTGGGTTTTCATTGAGCATGTTTTGGAATACACCACCAAATTCATATCATATTAGACCATTTTGGTTTTACTAAAACCTTTTTTAAGTTGTATTCCTTAATTATTTTAATTTTCCCCAATTTTATTTAGTTTTTCTGTAATTTTTTGGTCCCTATTATTTTTTTATGTGTCTTTGACTTTCGTGAAATGGTATCGAGACACCAGATTCAAAGGAGACTTACATGTGTGTTCATGGGTATGGAATATATATATATACATTAATTATTATTAAATATTCCCTCTTGGTAAGGGGAATATGTAAAATATAGGAGGGGGTATTTATACAAATACATGTCTATAAATTCCTGAGTGAATAGGCCTAAAAAGTGGTTTTGGTTCATCTTCATCTAAAGCTCCTTGATATTGAGGTAGGTCTCCTATGCCTTGTCCTTTAAAAGTGTAATATATGATTTATTAGTGTTTTAAAAATGTGTCTTCTATTTTATATGAAATACATATAACATATAAAATTGGTTGTGTTTCTTGGATAGTGGATTCTCACTAGGTTTCAAAGCATTCTCTTAAACATTAAAAATGGATTTCTTTGGTTTAATCATGTTATCAATCTTGTTTTTAATGTGTAGTTCCTAAATTCCTCAATTGTTCTTATCAATGGTTTTGGAATTAAAAAGCTTTTGGAATTTGTATTTTCTAAAGTGAATATATACCTTTTAAATTATAAGTCCCAATTGGCAATATGAAAAATTTTTATGGACGTGGAAAACTTCTCTTAATCCATGCCCCTTTGATTTGGAAATTTTGTGTATGGGTGTTATATATATCGGATTTTTTATATGTTTCTAGTGAATACATTATCATTTGACATTGAAATTGTTATGTTCTTACGGAGGGAGATCAGTGGTGAGGAGGTGGATGAGTTTTCGTTAAAGAATAAGATATGTATGTATATAATAGCTTCATAAAAACACACCACCCTTTTTAAATAGAACACCTGGGAACCCTTTTACCTAGGTGGGAAACTTGTTATAGTATTCTAGGTGGTCCTATAGGGTTGAGGCTCAGTTCCCCTATGTAACACCCCAAGCTTCCACGGTACGTTTCCCTTTGAATAATGTAATGGCGTGCATTGTACGCAACTTCGAGATTCTAACACACCACAACCAATCAAACTAGCCGTTATGAATAGTAATACC
The DNA here is from genome assembly GCA_963277665.1 of Viscum album. Taxonomy (NCBI): domain Eukaryota; kingdom Viridiplantae; phylum Streptophyta; class Magnoliopsida; order Santalales; family Viscaceae; genus Viscum; species Viscum album. Next base: position 997,321,935 of record OY728134.1, read on the forward strand.
TAATTTTTAAAATTTTAGAAATTTTATCTATCAAAATGGAATTCATTTTTGGATTTGGAGTATCAAATTTAGCCTAAGGTGAAATTTTGGTACTTTTCGGATAACTTTAATATTTTGATGAATAGTGAAAATTACTAAATTTTAATTAAAAACAAATTTTTTAATCAAAATAATTAATAGTGATAAATTATGAATTTGAGTGGTTTTAAAGTATAATTAGAATATATTTTTACCTTTTTATCTAATGGTGTTCATTAGAATTAATTTCACTTCGAAATTGGACATAAACAATTGTCAATCTTTTGATATATATTGTTTCTTAAAAACATGTTATTTGTTGTGACAGCGGGAATTAATTATAAAATTAATTAATGTAAATTATATTTTTACAATTTTTTAAAAAAGACATCATTTTTGAATTCGGAATATCAATTATAGCATAGGGTAAAATTTTGGCATTGTTCTGAAAAACTTCAATTTTTGATGAATAGTGAAACCACTAAGTGGTAGTTAAAAAACTAAATTTTTCATAAAACTTAATTTTACCGCTTCTGTGAGTGGAATTTAGAAACTTTGAGAGACATGGTTAATATCAAGGAGTAAAATGTGGTTCAATGAGATGAAAATAATTTTTGGTTAATAGTGACTTTTTACTTTTATTTACCACGGTTAAAAGTGAATAGGGCAATTAAGGGTAAAAATGATATTAATATTACCCTAACACATGTCCTAACTCTATTGTACAAGTGTATCTCGACCAAAAACAACCTTAGGAATAAAATATTATCATTTAGGTCCACTTGGATTAGATTACGACATTTATTATAATTTAATTCAAAGAAGAGTTAAAAGAGTTAAAATCAAAGTTTATTTAATAAAACATTTTTAATATAGGTCTATACATAAGATAAATTCGATTGTAAATATTAATTAGAAATATAAAAGGATTTTATAAATAAGTATAGTTTATTTATAATTTTTAGATATTAAATAATTTAATTTATATATTACACAATGATGATGCAGTAATTACCATAATAGTGAAAAATTAAAATAATTGATATTATAAATACCCAAATAAATATAATTTGAGACTTTGAATGAATTAAACTAATTTTATAGGATAATATGACATCTTAGGATTGATTTAATTGTCTTTTTTATAAGTAATCATTCTGTTATTATTTTCACAAAAATAAATTATTGAATAGTGTCAAAATTGTCATAAAAGAGTTTTTAAAACTAATATTATATTATTAATTGATATTAAATCCCTAAAAATCTAAGGTTCGGCCAATAGACTTATATCATGATATTTGTATCATTAATGGACCACTTGGGAGTCTCTTGGATGTATATAGTAAGTTTATTAACCATATAATATAAAAATACAAAGAGACATTGTAAAAGTGAAACTACTTAACTAAGAGTTAATACATAATGATAAGGTTAATATAGTAACCCAAACCTGTATAAATTCTATTTTTTGAGTGTTTTTAGACCTATACGTACCTTAAACTTTAAATAATCCACTTTAGAGCCATTATAAACCGAATATAAATTTATTATAAAATAATATTTCTAGCTTTTCCAAAGGTGCCCCTCACCCCTCTTATAAAAGGGCACTCTCCCTTCTCATTAACTCACACCTTCAAAGCCTTTTGGTTTAGACAAAATCTGCACAAATACTCCCTAAACTTCCCTCACTTCATCCTAGATTCCTTCCTTTAGTCAGAAAGCCAACCTAAGATCACTTTTGATCAAATCAAAAGGAAGAACCCAAAGAAGAGGTAATGATTTCACCACCCTTTTCCAAGTTCCTTTCTTCTTCCAATTCTTCCTTCTTTGTTATTACCATTCTAAAATAATAAATCCAGTATCTTATATATACTGTGATGTTATTATAAATATGGTACAACCATATTCTGTATTCTATCCATCCTTTGAATAACATGTCACCATACGTGCGTACGTACGGCTTACCGTCTCCACGTCGTGGTGTAATTGTTATTCAATAAATTATTATTTGGATGGGTATAATAATGATGTGTAACTCATGTAAATAATAAATATAACATGATAATGATTCTTTATATATGATATACCATCCAGTTATATATTATTTTAATATAAAAAGAATGATATTGTCACTCGTGCGTACGTACGGACTACCGTCTCCACGAACGCGATGAGATTCATTATCCATCGTATCCATTCAAGTATAATTCTCATTTTATGATTAATAATAGTATCGAATGACTTGATATAATTATATATATGATTAAGATACACCCTATCCATGACAAACATGGCTTATGTAACAAAACATATCAAAGAAAACTAGTAAGTTAACACCTGAAACGACGATAATACTAAGATATTATTAACAAAGAAATGTTAAAAGATCATATATGATATCATATTAATATTTATGATTCTTTTATAATTTAATAAAAATTATTTCAACATTATACAGGAGGTTAACCTACCATCGACCATGGAAAAAGTACAAAGTAAGGTGTTTCTTATCTCACTTTTAATTCCGTGAGAATTCTATTGTTCACCACTTATTTATTGCATGTGGTGTGTGTACTGCCCATGATTGTATTCATTGTGTAATATACTATAATTTATGGATATTTACATCATCATTGTATTATCCTTCTTTTATGGGTGTATGTTTCATAAGTTACCAAATCGATAAGGGAATTTGAAATTTCCATTTCCATTTATTCAGCTTTACTCAAACATCAATGATTATTTTACTCCGAGATTATGTGTAGAATCACTATTCATTTGATTATGTCATAATTTACACTCCCCTTTCTGTGGATATAATTTTTATACACATAATCACTCCATTGATAAATTCTCAATTCATCGGTATGAATTTGATAAGAGTAATTTCTACTCAATCTCGATTTGTTGAGATAAACATCCAATTCATTGGTGTTGTTTTTACAAGAATATGTGTGAATGTCCTTTGATTGTTTTACACTGAATATCCAATCATATTTAGTTTATTAATATTTTTCACACATAATTATGTTGTTGATTTATCCTTAACCTAAGGATACGACCTTTATGAGAGATTTCATCTCAATTTACATTCCATTGAGACTTCTTTGCTGTTATACACCAAATCACTTTTATGTGGTGTATATAATGTACTTTGACATAGTATATCATGAATCCCTTAATTCTCATGATATTAAAAATTTGTTATTACCTCAATTATTTGTATTCAGGAGTCTCTCTTTTGGTTAGAAACTCTAACTAAAATACCATTTTTAAATGTTTTAAATACTTATTCTTCTAAATCTTGCTCATTAATGTCCATGTTTTAAGAATGGTTTTAAGGATTTATTTATATGTACATTAAAGTTTTAAAATTAAAACTCATTTTAAATGTTTCAAAGTGGTATGGGACACTTTGATTCAAAAATCTATTTTTAAACGGCTTCTTGACAAATAGTGTGACTTTTAAATGATTTCAAGAAAAAGGGGGATATTTCTCTCAAATAGTTTTGATGATTATTTTTATCTATGTCAATATCCTTCATTATTCTCGATTGAGGTTAATATGATACAATACAATCTTCCATATTATATCGAATGAGTTATGTTTGACTATGAATGTGCTATTTTTATACCATTCATGGTTTGTGGTTAAAGTATTTACATTTCGTATGCTAGTTTTAATATGAATGTTTATGTTATGTTTAAACATGTTCATATGAGGAGTGCATTGGACTTAGTAAGTGATGGGTGGAGCCCGCTATAGCTACTCAATGCATCGGTAGGTCTCATGAGACAAACTAGTGTCTTGGCACAAGGCCTTGACAAAATCTTATTTGTAGTCTTGGCACGAGGCCTTGGCTATGTGGTTATGATAGTTTGGAATTATGCATTCCATCATTATGAAAGTGGTTATTGATATTGCATGTGATTATTCGATTAGTAGAATATCCATGTGAATAAGTAAATGGAATTATTTCATTTTATTTTTTCCATACTATGTTGATTTTCAAGTTTAAAAGGCTTTTGTTTTAGTTATACATTGCCTTAAATGTTTATTCTTATTTATGAAAGTTTATGATATATTGTTATCCTTACTGGGCATTTGAGCTCACCCCTTTCAATGTTTTATTTTTCCTAGGATGTGAAGAAGTAATTTATGAATGACCAACATGGATAGTATATGGGGATATGAGTGTGGACTATGAAGAAAATATGTTGTTGTAGTTTTCATTTTATGATGTAATGTAAACCTTATTAATGTATCTATTTATTCCAAGGCTACTAAACTAATCGGTCTTTCGATACTTGATCTTTCCTGTGATCATGCCAATGTTATGTAATAATGCACCGACTCTGGGTAACTGGGGTCGGGGCGTTACAGTTGGTATTAGAGAAAGTTTAGTAGAAACCTTGGAAGCTAGATTTAGATAAACTCTGATTAGAGCATTTAGACCTAAGATGAACTTTGAGGATTAGTATAGAAGAACTTCCTAGAATTTTTGTATTGTAGATATTTTGTGAGTTTTCCGAGAAATACATCCCAATCTAGATACGAGCAGGTAGAGGCGGCTCTGGCACAGATGTACCTAGGGGTAAAACCCGAAAACACCGCTTTGAGCTAGACTCGAACGGGAAATGGTGCACGACAACGGGCCTTGCTGCACTCTTGGTTACGAAACTCCTAGGGGATATGATTAGGATAATTTACATTTTCTTTACAAACCAATTTGAGGTTTTATATATATAAGATGAGAGTAAATGACCTCAGTTAATCCTAATGTGTTTCAAATTGAGAATATGGTGACATTTTAATCTCTAAATAATTTTATGACTACTGTTACTCATACAATGATTTCTAGTTTTAGCCAATGGCTAGATTCCAAGGAATTCATAGTGACTTTGAGAATGATGTACAAGGTGGGAACAGTGGTGGAAATGAGCAACAAAATGGCATGTTGATAGGCATAGAAGATATCGTCTTTATGCCAAATCAATTTTCCAAAAATATGATCAACAATATATATATTAACCAATTCTCAGACTCAACAAAGAAAAGAAAGGTGATTAATAATAAGAGCTCTAGCAGTGGAGACCATGGAGAAAGGAATCCTAAATTTCCATCATTAAGGAAATGTGGAAGGAGACACCCAGGAAAGTGTCTCAATGGTACAAGGAAATGATTTACATACGGGAAGGAAGGACATAAAGTGAAGAATTTCCGAAGAAAAATGAAGAGTACTATGGAAGAAGATAAAAATGGTCCCAAGAATCCATTTACAGTCATTTGCCATAAATTTAGGGGACCTGACCATTACCCGAGTGAATTCCCTATTATATAGGATATTTTCATGGTCGAAGAAGAAGCTATGTGGAAATAAATGGTTGAAGAAATGTTTAAAAAGTGTTAGTGCTCCTTGTTGATGGGTTTACATTGGAATAATTTTCTCTTGTATTTGTAACCCTGCAGTTTTCCATGTGAGAATAACATTTGAGGAATAATTATCTTTTCTCTTTTGGATATAGTTATGAATAACCATTCGGTTTTATATGATCATTGGGTTTGAGGCAATTATAAGTTATTATAATTTCGGATGAAAATGAAAGGTATGAAATAACATTTGGGGTTAAATTATGTTATGGTTATTTTGAGGAATTTATCTCATTTTGATAATGTTATAAAATATATATTTTTGAAAAGGGACAACACGCAGACCATGTGACAACCCGTCGCGTCGGACAAAGCTATGGGAATCGAACCCCAAACCAAAGTGCGATTGAGATTTATCGCCTACCACTGGACTATGTGAAGTCCCTGGTTAGTGTGAATGTTATTTTTAGTTAAATGATTTTTTTGATCAATAATAATTCGATTTGGGATCTTATGTCTTATCAAATGAATACCCTTAGTGTAGGAAAATCATTTGGTGATTAAGTGATAAATGTTATTTTGGAAGTTGTTCGCTTTTTTGTGAACACTATATGCCCAAGGAAAATAGAATAGTATGGGATTTCATTTGAGGAGTAATGGTGGATGTTTATCTATGTTTTTATTGTCGATTTATAATGATTTGGGTTATTTGTGGAAATGATTAGGTTAATTACTTTTAAGTATGTGACTTTAAGAGTAATTAATGTCATTTGGAGATACAATTTAACGTGGAAGACTACAATCTTATAAGTTTTGGGTGTCAATATTAGTTTGGAATATATTTAAGGATTTTAAGGACAATTGATTCTTGAATGGTATTTATTTAACATTGGGGTATTGATGGTTTAATTTTAGAAATTAAGATTAGTGTTTTTTTTCTCTAATGGAATATCCATTTGGGGGATCATCATATATTATACTAACCATTTTGGTTTTGATTAATCCATAAAGACAAGGTAAATATGTAGTTTATCCTACATGGATTATGTATTTCTATTGAAGTTTATTCTAGCTCTTCCATTGTGACCAAGTCTTCTGGAATACTCATTGTTCAAAAAAAATGAGTTAGTGGTAAAAATTTATTAAAGAATGAAACTCTACTTAAAAAGTAAGTATATCTCTTTATGTTCTTAGTCAATATCATAAATGAATTCCACATCCTTATGTAATGTAACTTAAAACAAAAAATGTTGTCGGTTTACTTTTCCTACTGGAAGACTAATGACCATTCGTCCCAACACAAGTTTGTGATTTTCTTATTGTTAACTTTATCCTGATCATGTTTTCTACCCCTCTCCATCAGAACATAACACTTATTTTATCATCTATATCTATGTTTTCCTACATGGAATCCTAGTATGGGTTATCTTGGGTGACCTTTGTACTTCTCTTTCTTTCATTTAAAGTTATAGTTTTATTGACTTTTTTTCAATGTGGGACTTTCCATTATATTCACAAGCCCAATTTTAAAAATTTCGAGGACGAAATTATTTGAACGAGGGGATAATGTAACACCCCAATCTTCCATGGTACGTTTCCCTTTGAATAATGCAATGGCGTGCATTGTACGCAACTTCGAGATTCTAACACACCACAACCAATCAAACTAGCCGTTATGAATAGTAATACCTACTTTTTAAAATTTTAGAAATTTTATCTCTCAAAATGGACTTCATTTTTGGTTTGGAGTGTCTAATTTAGCCTAAGGTGAAATTTTGGTACTTTTCGGATAACTTTAATATTTTGATGAATAGTGAAAATTACTAAATTTTAATTAAAAACAACTTTTTTAATCAAAATAATTAATAGTGATAAATTATGAATTTGAGTGGTTTTAAAGTATAATTAGAATATATTTTTACCTTTTTATCTAATGGTTTTCATTATATTTAATTTCACTTTGAAATTGGACATAAACAATTGTCAATCTTTTGATATATATTGTTTCTTAAAAACACGCTATTTGTTGTTTCAGTGGAAATTAATTATAAAATTAATTAATGAAACTTATATTTTTAGAATTTTGTAAAATAGACATCATTTTTGAATTCAGAATATCAATTATAGCTTAGGGTAAAATTTTGGCATTGTTCTGAAAAACTTCAATTTTTGATGAATAATGAAACCACTAAGTGGTAGTTAAAAAACTAAATTTTTCATAAAACTTAATTTTACCGCTTCTGTGAGTGTAATTTCAAAACTTCGAGAGACATGGTTAATATCAAGGATTAAATGTGGTTCAATGAGTTGAAAATAATTTTTTGTGAATAGTAACGTTTTACTTTTATTTACCACGGTTAAAAGTAAATAGGGTAATTAAGGGTAAAAATGATTTTAATATTACCCTAACACATGTCCTAACTCTATTGGACAAGTTTATCTCGACCAAAAACAACCTTAGGAATAAAATATTATCATTTAGGTCCACTTGGATTAGATTAGGACATTTATTATTATTTAATTCAAAAAAGAGTTAAAAGAGTTAAAATCAATGGTTATTTAATAAAACATTTTTAATATAGGGTTATACATAAGATAAATTCGATTGTAAATATTCATTAGAAATATAAAATGATTTCCTAAATAATGATATTTTATTTATAATTTTTAGATATTAAATAATTTAATTTCTTTATGACACAATGATGATACGGTAATTACCATAATAGTGAAAAATTAAAATAATTGATATTATAAATACCCAAATAAATATAATTTGAGACTTTTAATTAATTACACTAATTTTATAGGATAATATGACATATTAGGATTGATTTAATGCACGTTTTTCTAAGTAAAAATTCTGTTATGAGTTTCACAAAAATCAATTATTGAATAGTGTCAAAATTGACATAAAAGAGTTTTTAAAACAAATATTATATTATTAATTGATATTAAATCCCTAAAAATCTAAGGTTCGGACAAGATACTTATATCAAGATATTTGTATCATTAATGGACCACTTGGGGGTCTCTTGGATGTATATAGTAAGTTTATTAACCATATAATATAAAAATACAAAGAGACATTGTAAAAGTGAAACTAGTTAACTAAGAGTTAATAATTAATGATAAGGTTAATATAGTAACCCAAACCTCTCTAAATTAAAATGGTTGAGTGGTTTTAGACCTATCCCTGCCTTACAATTTAAATAATCCACTTTGGAGCCATTAGAAACCGAATATGAATTTATTATAAAATAATATTTATAGCTTTTCCAAAGGTGCCCCTCACCCCTCTTATAAACTGACACTCTCCCTTCTCATTAACTCACACCTTCAAAGCCTTTTTGTTAGTCCAACATCTGTCCAAATAATCTCTCAAATTCTCTCACTTCATCCTAGAGGCCTTCCTTTAGTCAGAAAGCCAACCTAAGATCCCTTTTGATCAAATCAAAAGGAAGAACCCGAATAAGAAGTAATGATTTCACCAATCTTTTCCAAGTTCCTTTCTTCTTCCAATTATTCCTTCTTTGTTATTACCATTCTAAAATAATAACTCCAGTATCTTATATATACTGTGATGTTATTATAAATATTTTACAACCATATTCATTATTCTATCCATCCTTTTAATAACATGTCACCATACGTGTGTACGTACGGCTTACCGTCTCCACGTCGTGGTGTAATTGTTATTCAATAAATTATTATTTGGATGGGTATAATAATGATGTGTAACTCATTTAAATAATAAATATAACATGATAATTATTCTATATATATGATATACCATCAAATTATATATTATTTTAATATCCAAATAATGATATTGTCACCCGTGCGTACGTACGGACTACCGTCTCCACGAACGCGATGAGATTCATTATCCATCGTATCCATTCAAGTATAATTATCATTTGATGATTAATAATAGTATATAAGGACTTTATGTCAGTATTTATATTATTAAGATACAACCTATCCATGACAAACATGGCTTACGTAACAAAACATATCAAAGAAAACGAGTAAGTTAACACCCAAAATGACGATAATACTAAGATATTATTAACAAAGAAATGTTAAAAGATCATATATGATATCATATTAATATATATGATTCTTGTATAATTTAATAACTATTATTTCACCATTATACAGAATTTTAACCTATGATCAACCAAGGAAAAGGTACAAAGTAATGGGTTTCTTATCTCACTTTTAATTCCGTGAGAATTCCATTGTTCACCACTTATTTATTGCATGTGGTGTGTGTACTGCCCATGATTGTATTCATTGTGTAATATACTATAATTTATCAATATTTACATCATCATTGTATTATCCTTCTTTCATGGGTGTATGCTTCGTAAGTTCCCAAATCGATCAGGGAATTTGAAATTTCAATTTCCATTTATTCAGCTTTTCGCAAACTTCATTGATTATTTTACTCCGAGATTATGTGTAGAATCACTATTCATTTTATTATGTCATAATTTCCACTCCCCTTTCTGTGGATATACTTTTTATACACATAATCACTCCATTGATAAATTCTCAAGTCATCGTTATGAATTTGATAAGATTAATTTGTACTTAATCTCGATTTGTTGAGATAGACATCCAATTCAATGGTGTTGTTTTTACAAGAATATGTGTGAATGTCCTTTGATTGTTTTACACTGAATATCCAATCATATTTAGTGTATTTATATTTTTCACACATAATTATGTCGTTGATTTATCCTTAACCTAAGGATACAGCCTTTATGAGAGATTTCATCTCAATTTACATTCCATTGAGACTTCTTTGTTTTTATACACCAAATCACTTTTATGTGGTATATATAATGTACTTTGACATAGTATATCATTAATCCCTTTATTATCATGATATTACAAAGTTTTTATTACCTCAATTATTTGTATTTAGGAGTCTCTCTTTTGGTTAGAAACTCTAACTAAAATACCATTTTTTAAATGTTTTAATGACTTATTCGTCTAAATTTTTCTCATTAATGTCCATGTTTTAAAAATGGTTTTAAGGATTTATTTATATGTACATTAATGTTTTAAAACTAAAACTCCATTTAAATGTTTCAAAGTGGTATGGGACACTTTGATTCAAAAATCTATTTTTAAATGGCTTCTTGACAAATAGTGTGACTTTTAAATGATTTCAAGAAAAAGGGGGATATTTCTCTCAAATAGTTTTGATGATTATTTTCATCTATGTAAATATCCTTCATTATTCTCGATTGAGGTTAATATGATACAATACAATCTTCCATATTATATCTAATGAGTTCTGTTTGACTGTGGATGTGCAATTTTTATACCATTCGTGGTTTGTGGTTAAAGTATTGACATTTCGTATGCTAGTTTTAATACGACTGTTTATGTTATGTTTAAACATGTTCATATGAGGAATGAATTGGACTTAGTAAGTGACGGGTGGATCCCTCTATAGATCCTCGATAAATCGGTAGGTCTCATGAGAAAAACTAGTCTCTTGGAACAAGGCCTTGACAAAATCTTATTTGTAGTCTTGGCACGAGGCCTTGGCTATGTGGTTATGATAGTTTGGAATTATGCATTCCATCTTTATGAAAGTGGTTATTGATATTGCATTTGATTATTCGATTAGTAGAATATCCATGTGAATAAGTAAATGGAATTATTTCATTTTATATTTTCCATACTATGTTGATTTTCATGTTTAAAAGGCTTTTGTTTTAGTTATACATTGCCTTAAATGTTTATTCTTATTTATGAAAGTTTCTGCTATATTGTTATCCTTAATGGGCATTTGAGCTCACCCCTTTCAATGTTTTATTTTTCCCAGGATGTGAAGAAGTAATTTATGAATGACCTGCAGGGATAGTATGTGGGGATATGAGTGTGGACTATGAAGAAAAGATGGTGTTGTAGTTTTCATGTTATGATGTAATGCAAACCTTATTAATGTATCTAGTTATTCCAAGGCTACTAAACTAATCGGTCTTTCGAGACTTGATCTTTCTTTTGATCATGCCAATGTTATGTAATAATGCACCGACTCTGGGTAACTGGGGTCGGGGCGTTACGCCCTAGAGGTATTAACACTATAAAACTAACTAAGCATATGATGATGATCAGAGAACACTAGACCTTGGGATGTGTTCAGCTATAGTGGCTCACGCCTGAGAACCTTGGGGGTTTTGGTATATTATTGGAGACCACAAGACCATGGGGTGTGTTTCCCCTCTAGTAGATTGTGCATGAAGATATTATGGGTTTTGGTGTGTATTCATCATTGAGGTATGAAGATCCTATGACCCCAATACCCCGAGAAACATATGAATTTCTCATGGTTATTTCTATTATTTAACTTTATTTTTCAATGGTACTGCTTTATTAAATTCTTAATGCTCAGGTTTCCGTCATTGGCCAAAAATAATAGAAAGCATGTTTTATTTTATTTTCACTTATAGTGTTTATTTTAATTGTTTCTTTTATATTTTTTATTCTATATTTTTTGTCCAAATCATTCCCAATAACTTTATCATTTATTCCTAAGTGCGGTTTCCATAACAGGAGGATCTAAAAAGCCTCTCAAGACTTATTGCGGGTCATCTTAGGTGAATGGTTCCGGGTAGACCTGAGTTCATTTGTGACATAAACAATATAATTGATGGAGAAAAATAAAGTTTTCCTAAATCATAACATTCTATCGTGATCATGGTTGAAATGGAAAACATTTCTCATCTTTCTGTATAATTCCAAATTATCTGTCTCTAAAATCTTAATACTCTCATTGATGGATGGTTGAACATTCCATAATGAAAGATATGATCAATACCCTTTCCTCTTTATTTCATGATCAATATTATACTAATCCATAAATATTGTATCTCTTTAAGTCCTCATTATAGATAAACTAGAATGGTGTTTCTGGCCTAGAGCATCACCAACCTTGTCCAGCATCCCAATGTGGTATTTTATTGATTATTCATAATATTTGATCAACTCAAAACATATATTCAAGAACATGTTTGAATATTTATGATTAAATATATAATTATTGATTTTATGATCAGTATATATATCACACCTTTCAAAATAATGATAATTACACCATATCATCTAATAACCAATTACTACTATCAACTTTAATTCAAGAGTTTGGTAGTTCATCTATTGAATTATTAATTTTCAAGAGGCATATGCTATCACCATGTCATTATACAAGAGGTAACCTCTATGTCCCATATTTGAAGGATCACTATATATCATAAACCCTTTTAAATTACATGGTAATTTAATAACATCTTCACCGACAAAACTACACTTCAGTTATTTCAAATTATCATCGAATTCATTTCTCTACATGAACATAACCCCCTTACAAGTGCACATTGTTAGTGGATTAGACAGTCAGTAAAAATATCTCAAAAAGAGTAGGTAGTATCAAGACAAAAAAATAAATTGATGTGTCTTAGTTATCATGGTTGTTTTAGGACATTTCTCAATTACATTTGTATTTAAAAGACCCACCAACATTACCTCACATGATATTATATGACTAAATATTGAAAATTCGATAATCTAAGATTCATAGATTCTAAATTATGCATTAGAATTATCTACCCTCAGGTAATTTAACACAATTATTTATTACCATTCAAGTTATTCAATTCAAATAGAATATATAAGAATATGATCTATAATAGCTAAAACAAATTTATCAATGTATTCTAAAAAGAATATATTTAATAAATCCATGAAGATAGCCAAAGAATTTCTATTTATAAATGGAATTACAAGAAATTCATTATGACTATACCTCATATATAAGGTTTTCATGGGTATATCCTCCATATTTGACCTGTAACTAAAAATATCAAGATCAAAGATCGGTCATGGAAAAATATATATCTTATCATATTTGATCAAACTAGTCATTAATACGTTTTTTTGGACAGATGTTCTTTATGGTGACCATGTTAAGATCATGATAATAATTTTATAGACTGATCTAACAATGTTTATTTTTTACAATAAAAATCAGGGTGCCCCATTATGAATCACTAGGATAAATGAATCTATTATCTTGATTCTCCTAGAGATCATTCATCAGTTCCTACAACTCAATCGAGGACATAAGATATGGATTCATTGAAATAGGTGTAGCACTAGATATGTGTTTTATTGAAAACTCTACTTCACGATTCAGGAGAATAATATTAAACTAGTCTGGAAATACATAAACAAAAACTCATACAATTTTCTTATAATTAATTTTGATTCTTCATAACCATCTAAGATAAATGTCCATCATGAATAATTAATAAAATATTTATGATGCAATTAGTTTAAACTGGTCCTTTAGGTTAATAATCACCTCTAAATACAATCATAGGATGATTCATATTATCCAATGTAACATCCATATTATAAAATTTATTAAGTGGATTATAATGGGAGAGCCAAACCATGGCCCAAATTACTAAAAATTCAAAAACAGGAAGAATATCAAGATTTTTATTAATTATATTCCCATAAAATTATATTAGTGGGGATTTATTTTCATGATATTCTATCATCCTTTCATTTATATTTTTTACTGGTAGCTCTTTATCTAATAATTTATGTAGTTATATAAAACCAATAAAAAATTATTCAGATATAAAAGAGTTGGTTTTATATGATATACTAAAATATTTTCACATATTGAGTGGTTGATAAGTGTACCTTTCACCACATTGTTTTGAACTTTTACTTTGGAAGCAGTCATTCCATAATATTGTCAATCTCCCCGTACCATATTTGGCTATACTTTTCCATGGTGCATGTGACAATAGATTGAATAATGCATCATCTTTTTATTTTAAAGAACTAGATGGTATTTATTTCACTGTTTCCCATACATGAATTAACCATATGACCTTTTTCACTATAATTGTAACAAACTTCCATTCCCTTCAATCATATTCCATGATATCTCTTAACAAGGAATTTACTTGACTAAAATTAATTCATTACATTATTATTCATTGATGTGTTCCCTTTTTCTTGGTTCTTAGTTGATATGTTCTTCTATTTATTTCCTGGTAATATAATTTATCTAAAAATACCTTCCATTTATTTATGGAACATGAATATATTTAATTATACGATGAAAATGTATGAGAAACTAGTGCCCTTAAAATACTCTTCTTCAATCAATAAATGAAATGGTAAATCTTAATTTTCTAATTTTTCATGTAGCCCATAGAATGACTATATATTTATATAATGCTAGACTCATACATTCCCACACATTATTCTTACTCATATATCAATTTGACGAACATCCTCCCCATTTTATCTAGTTTCTCTATAGGAATTTATTTCACGAAAAATATCATTTTAAATGTTCCCCATTTTTTTATTTCTATTTCATAAACATCTTTAATTTTCTGGATCAATGACTACCATTGACTGACATCTCCACTCAAACAATATACTTCCATAATAACCTTTTCACACTCATTACATCCCAATGCTAGGAATAACTTTTCAAGGGACATAATCCATTTCATATCTATAAATGTATTATTAGTAACACTAATAGATGGATTCATAGGTAACATGAATTGATCCAACTTTACTATTCAAATTACGAAGAAACATGTTATAAGGCCCCAGCCTTAAACATTACTTAATCTTGAGTTATTTCAAGAATACACGTTGAGGATCTTTTCAGGTTTAGAGTTTTAGAGAATTAGATCATAAAACATGAATTACATTCCACATTTAAACAAAGTGGTTACATAAAATATAGTACTCATTTTTCCCATCAACAGAAACATATTTAAAATAAAACATGGATTATTTCTTTCACTTCCTTAACACTATCATCACATCATGTAACTTTCCCTTGACCTGTGAAAAACATTTCAAAAACTTGGGATGAGCATAAAAATCTCAGTAAGGGATATAAAAGTACGAAGAGAAAACATTAGTCCATGTATGAAATAATACTTTACTCATAAAACAAAAGCATTTTAACATACCTCATCAAATCATGAATAAATCATATAAATCATAAGACATAAAGGTAACTTGAGGCATTCATAACATTCTTACGTAGGGAGTAACCCTCTTGGTTATGTTTGGAATACCCATCACAGTATATTCCATAAATCTCTTCAGAGAAACCTTAATGATTAACCCATTGGCGTTACCCAATGCATTGGAGAGCTATATCAGGCTCACCCGCCCTTAGTTTATCATGGAACCACCTGTCCTCATAATAATTCCCAAGAACCATAACATAATCGTATCACATAAAACATGCATAAAGGAAAAATAACATTTCCACTTTTCAATCACAAGATATCAATATAACACATTGATATAAAAACATTATGAAAACCATTTTCAATTCCAAAATAAAATAAAAGTAAAACATGGTATTTATTTTTCATTTAAAAAAAAGGTATGGCTTGTAGAGGAAGCTGAAACTCAAATAATGGTCACGGCAGGGGAGAAGTCCTTATCGCCGCATACGTACGACAAAAAAACATTCCTTTTGTCATTTTGTAAAATGCTTCGAATAAAAAATATTCCTATTTAATAAACATAAATGGAAAGGGTTTTATACACTCCATAAAATAATGTTGTGTATAAAACAAAATATGCCTCAATGAAAGGAGATTGAGACGAAGTCCCATACCTCAGGCCTGACTTGACTCGATTGCTCTTTAATCTCCTGAATAAGAAACTTGAGTTAATTTCTAATTTCTTAAGAACCTTTTTCCAAGTTCATTATTCCTTTTATATCACTTATTACCATGTTATGAACACTATGTAATTATTTATGTTAATAATGGTCGTTTTGTCGATCATTGGTACTTGAGTCAAAAATAAACTCTTTATAATTAAACGTTTTTCATGGGGTAAAATATCCATTATATCCAGAATTATATTCATGATGTAGATATCATATATATCATATATATCCAGTATATACATGCATTTATAATATTACATAACATTTAGAGGTAAGAAATGAAATGCACCGTTCGTGGAGACGGTAAGTCGTACGTACGCATGAACGCTACTTTCATTTCTATTTCTTACTTAATGGAGTGAAATAATAATGATATAAAGGTATATTATAATTACAATATAATATCATATATAATATCATTAAATCTATCCTTTATATGTACCACATCTGGTATAAACGAATCAAATCACTTTGAGGGGGCGGTAGTCCGCACTTCCTAAAATGAAATTATCGTGTTTACCCATAATGGAAACCATAAAGGTATGCCACAAATGAAAAATACAAAAGAATAAGGAAAACATAAACATAATATATATCATATATAAATAGAGTGACATCTTAATGGCCACCATTAAAGGTGTTAAAACAAGATTGAACAATCATCGTTTCGTGAGACAGAAATTCACCAACCACAGAAACAGTATGTTCTTTAACCATTAAACGGAGGTGTGTGTAAGTGTAGCTCGAATCCTTTTCATAACAACATACTAGTATATTTCAGATACTGGTTTTGTTACAAAATAAAGGAATAAAAAGATTTTAGAGGGTTTTAGAAGCAAAATAAAACAAAAGAACACAAGTGAAGACATTACCATAAAATCGGGTAACTCTTCTTGGTTTGAACCAAAAGGGTTCCTTGAAGAGATTTCTACCCAAAGTAATGCTTCAAGGATTAAGGGAGGGATGTGGAGAGACAAAATTAGCAGATATTGGACGAACCAAAGGCTTGAGAAGTGTGGGTAAGGAGGTAGAAGTGGGGCCCTTTTATAAGAGGAGAGGAGGGGCACTCTTGGAAAGTTAAGAAAAGATACTTTATTATAAAATTATTTTCGGATAAAAATGGTCCCAAAATTATAAATTTTGAGGATAAGGTGATAAGGGTTCGAAATCCACCCATAAAATAGGTTTTTGACAAGTGTAGGTCTTAGATGATTCATTATCGTTTTATTTTATTTAAATCGTTAAATAATGAGGTAATCGCAGCATCATCATGGTGTCATAAATAATTTAATTTATTTAATGTCTAAAAATTATAAAACAAATATCATGATGTAGAAAATATTTTTAGCTTTCCAATTAATATTTATAGTCAAAATTATGACTTGTATAACCCCATGTAAAAATTGTTTTGGCAAAACAATACATGTCTGTGACATTTTTATTTTAACTTTAAATAAAAAGTTATTAATGTAATTTTCCTACCAATGTGGCTCCATGGGGTCCCCAAGTTGACCCATGGATTGTCTTGGTCGGCCATAACACATCCAATAAAGGTAATACATGTGTCTAGGTTATTTCATATTATTAATATAAGGCCCCAACCTTAAACATAACTTAATATTGAATTAAATGAATAATTCCCATTGAGGATCTTTTCAGGTTT
This sequence comes from Viscum album, assembly GCA_963277665.1. Taxonomy (NCBI): domain Eukaryota; kingdom Viridiplantae; phylum Streptophyta; class Magnoliopsida; order Santalales; family Viscaceae; genus Viscum; species Viscum album. The sequence goes on from OY728134.1 coordinate 997,339,746, forward strand.
ACAGTTTTAAAAAATTAGATCATAACTATTAAATCTCAAAAGATTACACAGTAGACACTTCTACAAAGTTTCCTTTTTTTCAAAACATGAACTCTAAAAAAAGTCATTTCTAGTTCCATGTTTAAGAAAGCATGACTTTTCCTTGATCCCATCCATGACCCTATTCCACATTATGTCCTGTGAAAAACATTTCAAAAAAAACGTTGGGTGAGCATAAAAACCTCAGTAAGGGATACACAAAGAAAAAAAAACAAGTAAACCATGAATAATTTATCAAAGTAATACTTTTCTCCTTTATGGAGTAGTAATTACTCTTCACTGAATAAAATATCATTACTTACCCTTTTGTAACCAAAAGATTACCATAAAACCCATATAAAGAACACATAACATATAAAGGTAACGTGGGACATAAACATACTTAAATGGAATAACCATACGGTATACTTCCACACATATCACTTAATGGAATAGCCATATGGCCAACTTCCATACCCTATGCATTGGAGGTTATAATGTAACCACCCATCCTGGTATTCACGGCACCACCCGTCATATGGTTTATCACGTAACCACCCGTCAAATGTCCAAGTACCATTATAAAATCATAAGACATAAAACAAATATAATGGAAAGAAAACATTTCCACACTTTGATAACAATATATCACTTAAATATATTGACATAACAAATCCATTATAAAAACCATTTTCAATACCAAAATACATAAAATAGTATATAGTATTTATTTAATTTTAAAAACATTACGGCTTGTTGAGGAATCCAAATACCAAATAATACCCGCAGCGGCGGAAAAGGTCGTTGTCACCGCGTACGTTAAAAGAAACATTCCTTTTTGTCATTTTGTAAAATTCTTCGTAGAAAAATATTTCTTTTGTATAAAATTAAAATTCAAAGGGTTTTATACACCGTATAAAAGAAAGACTTGTATTAGAACAAAATATGCCTCAATGAAAGGAGATTGAGACGAAGTCCCTTACCTCGTGTCCGACGTGACTCGATTGCTCTTTAATCTCCTGAATAATAAACTAAAGTTAATTTCTACTTGCTTAAGAACCTTTTTCAAGATTACTATTCCTTTTATATCACTTACTTCTATGTTATAAACATTATGTAAACATTTAAGTTAATAATGTTCGTTTTGTCGATATCTGGTTCATAAGTCAAAAATGGACTTCTTACAATTACATGTTGTTTAGGTGGTCAAAGGTTCATTATATCCAGAATGATATTCATGATTTGGACATAATATATATCATATATATCCCGCATATACATGTATTTATAATAGTACATAACATTTAGAGGTAAGAAATGAAATGCACCGTTCAGGGAGACGGTAAGCCGTACGTACGCATGAACGCTGCATTCATTTCTATTTCGTAGTTAATGGAGTGAAATCATAATGATATAAGGTTATATTATAATTCAAGTATAAAATAATATATAATAACATTAACTCCATCATTTATACTTCCCACATATGGCATTAACGAATCAAATCACTTTGAGGGGGCGATAATTCGCACTTCATAAAATGAAATTATCTTGTTTACCCACAACGGAAACCATAAAGGTATGCCACAAATGAAAAATACAGAAGCATAAGGAAAAAATAAAAATAATATATATCATATATAAATAGAGTGAAATATTAATGGCCACTATGAAATGTGTTAAAAGAATATTGAACAATCATTGTTTGGCGAGGCAGAAAATCGCCAACCACAGAAACAGTATGTTCTTTAACCATTAGATGAAGGTGTGTGTAGGAGTAGCTCAAATAATTCTCATAACAACATCATAGTATATTGAATATTCTGTTGTTGTTACAAAATAAAGGAATAAAAATATTTTAGGGGGTTGGAGGAGCAAAATAAAACATAAGAACACAAGAGAAGACACTACCTTTAAATCAGGTAACTATTTTTGATTTGAGCTCAAAAGATTCCTTGGAAATACTTCTGCCCAAAGTGAGTCTCCAACGAGTAAGATAGGGATTGGAAGTTACAAAATGGGTAGGGTTTGGCTGATCCAAAGGCTTGAGAGGTGTGGGTAAGGTGGTAGAGGTGGGGGCCTTTTATAAGAGGAGAGGAGGGGCACTCTTGGAAAGTTATAAAAGGTTACTTTATTATAAATTTCTTTTCAGATTTTAAAGGTCCCAAAATTATATATTTAAAGTATAAGGTGATAATAGTTCTAAATCCACCCATAAAATAGGTTTTTGACAAGTTTCGGTCTTATATTTTACATTATCATTTCATTTTATTTAAATCGTTAAATAATGAGGTAATTGCTGCATCATCATGGTGTCATAAATAATTTAATTTATTTAATGTCTAAAAATTATAAAAAAAATATCATGATGTATGAAATATTTTTATCTTTAGAATTAATATTTATAGTCAAAAATAGGACTTGTATAACCTCATTTAAAAATTGTTTTAGTAAAACAACACATGATTGTGACATTTTTATTTTAACCTTAAATAAAAAGTTATTAATGTCATTTTCATACCAAAGTGGCTCCATGGGGTCCCCAAGTTGACCCATGGATTTTCTTGGTCGTACATGACACATCAGATAAGGGTAGGACATTTTTCAAGGTCATTTTATATTATTAAAACATTATTTTTACCTTAAATTACACTAATTGCCTCTAATCGTGATTAAAAACTCAAAAGTTACTATTCACCAAAAATTATTTTAATCCCATTGAACCACATTTTACTTCTTAATGACAACCATGTATATTGTATTTTTTAATTTCAAAACACAGAGGTGGTAAAATTTCATTTAAACAAAAAAATCAGTTTTTTAAGTACCACTTAGTGGTTTCACTATTCATCAAAAATTGAAGTTTTTCAGAAAAATACAAAAACTTCACTCTAAGATATATTTGATATTCCGAATTCAAAAATTATGTCTATTTTAAAAAATTCAAAACATATAAGTTAAATTAATTAATATAATAATTAATTCCCATTGTCAGGAAAAATAGCATGTTTTTATGAAACAATATATATCAAAAGATTGACACTAGTTTAAGTCCAATTTCAAAGTGAAATTAATTCCAATGATGACTATTGGATTAAATGGTAAAAATATATTCTAATTACACTCTAAAACCAATTCAAAATATAATCTAATCATATAAATAAATTAGATTAAAACGAGGTTTTGAATTAAAATACAACATTTTTCACTATTCATTAAAAAATGAACTTTATCGGAAAAATATCAAAAATTTACACAAAGTAAATTTCGATTTCCTGATTCTAAAGAAGAATTTTATTTGGTCTAATAGAATGTATAAGAGTGACCGAAACTATATTTAAGGACGGTTCTCCATCAAAAGAAGATAAGTTGACCTTTAATGAAAATTAGAGTATATATACCTAAAATTGAATTCTTTTCATATTTTAAGCCTTTATCCATTATTGGATAAATGTAAAAACATTTAACAAACATATATAATCATATATTAGTTATTTATATTCATTACTTCCAATACAACGGCTATGTGTTAACTACCATTTAAAATAATATTATTTTATTACTAGTGTGCAACGTAAGATTTCAAAGAAACTCTTTATTGCGTATCGGGTACGCTATCGAACATAGCAACCCCTTTAACTTAAAATTAATATTTAATTCGAAAATATTAATAAATATGAAAATTTTTTATCCTTTATTTACCTGGGATGTTACATCCTTCCCCCCTTATGGGAATTTCGTCCACACAATTTTATTCACTTATCAAAATAAGTTGGGGTATTTATCCCTCATAGAATTTTTAGATTCCCACGTTTCCTCTTCAACCATATGGTTTTTCCACAAAACCTTTACCTCGTGAATTAAATTATTTCGCAACACTTTCTCTCTTCGATCAAGAATCTTGACTAGTTGTTCTTCATAAGAGAGATTCTCTTCCAACTGAACTACCTCTGCGCTCAAAACATGAGATGGATCTGGAATATACTTTCTCAATATCAAAACATGAAAAACATTGTGTACCTGATATAAACTCGGAGGTAAAGCCACTCAGTAAGAAACTGATCCAACTTTCTCCAGAATTTCATATGGTCCAATGAACCTTGGACTTAGCTTTCCTTTCTTACATAATCGTATCACACTTTTCCATGGTGAAACATTGAGAAAAACATGATCACCTACCTCGAAAGATAGATCCTTCCTCCGGTTATCCGCATAACTCTTCTGCCTTCTCTAAGTTGTTCTCATGTGTTTCTGAATCAACTGAACTTTTTCTGCCATCTCTTCAACCAATTCTGGTCCCCTCAGCTTCCTTTCACCCACTTTATCCCAAAAACCTGGAGTTCGACATCGCTTCCCATATAATGCCTCAAACAGTTCCATCTGTATACTGGAATGAAAACTTTTATTATATGAAAATTCAACCAAAGAAAGATGTTGGTCCCAACATCCCTAATAATCCATCAAACAAGCACGTAGCATACCCTCCAAAGTCTGAATTGTTCATTCTGACTGCCCATCTGATTGAGGATGAAAAGTTGTACTAAAATTTAATTCAGTACCCAACGACTTCTGAAGGCCTTTCCAAAATTAGAAGTAAACCTGGGATCACGATCAGATAAAATGGATAGGGGAACTCCATGCAACCTGACTATCTCTTTAAGATACAATCGAAAAAGTTGATCTAGAGAGAAAATATCTCGAATAGGAAGGAAATGAGCAGATTTAGTCAAGCGATCAACAATAACCCAGATTGCATTATTACCTCAAGATGTCTTCGGTAATCCCAAAACAAAGTCCATGGATATATTTTCCCATTTACATTCTAGCACCAGTAAAGGCTAAAGCATCCCATTCGGTAACTGTCGCTCTTCCTTAACCTGCTAACAGGTCAAACACTTTACAGTAAAATCAGCAATTTCTCTTTTCATTCCATCCCACCAGTAATACTCCCTCATATCTTTGTACATCTTAGTAATGCCAGGATGAACTGAAAATGGGGAACTATGAGCCTCACATAACAACTCATTCTTCAACTGTGAATCACCAGGCACACATAATCTCTTCCCAAACCTCAAAACACAATCATTATCAATATTAAATTCAGGATACTTACCCTTCTAAACCAGTTCTACCTTTTTCTACAACCCACTGTCTTTCTTATGTGATTGCTTAATTCTGTCTGATAGAGATGATCTCACTGATACCTGAAGCAAAATAGAAGAACTTCATGTGCCAACAACTTCTATGCCAAAGTTCATCAAATCAAAAACCAAAGGATCTTATTCCAAACGTAGCATGGTTAATGAAGAATTAATTTTTCGACTCAAAGCATCAGCCACTTTATTTTCTTTTCCCGGATGGTAATGAATGGTAAAATCATAATCCTTTATTAATTCTAGCCATCTCCTCTGTCTCATGTTCAATTCATTCTAAGTGAATATATACTTTAATATTTTGTGATCAGTATATATTTCACACTTTACTCCATACAAATGACGCCTCCAAATTTTTAGAGCAAAAACAACAGCAGCTAATTTGAAGTCATGTGTAGGGTAATTTACCTCATGAGTTTTCAATTGACGTGAAGCATTTGCAAATACCTGATCATTCTGCATAAGGACACGGCCAAGTCCCTTCAATGAAGCATCACTATATATAACAATCTCACCATTCCTAGAAGGAAGTTCCAAAACTAGATCATTCACCAATCTTATTTTCAACTTCCGAAAACAATCATCAAATTCTTTTGTCCATATAAACTTTACACCCTTCTGAGTTAGCTTAGTCATTGGACTAGATAACCGGGAAAAATTTTCAACAAACCTTCGGTAGTAACCTGCCAAACCAAGAAAACTATGGATCTCAGTTACATTTGTGGGTCTTGTCCATTCGTCAACAACTTTTGTTTTAGCAGGATCAACAGTTATTCCATTTTTTGAAACAGTGTGACCAAGGAATGAAATTTGTTGTAACCAAAACTCACACTTGCAGAATTTTCCATACAGTTTCTTTTCTTTTAATGTTTGAAAGATAACCCTTAAATGACTTTCATGATCCTCTTTACTTTTAGAAAACACCAAAATATCATCAATAAACACAATCACAATTTATCACCCAAGTCAACTGAGCCATCACTGGAACAAACTGTTCAATTTTGATTCTGACCATCTCAGGATGCTGATTTAGAAGTTCATTTCCATCTGTATACCATACTAGCACAGCTTCCATGTATCCTTTTCGAAGAACCATTCCAAACACATAAATATCTTTGGCTAAAAAACATGGTAATATTTAAATGCTATATCATTTCAATCATACCATAAATTAATTTATAATTTTATAATTTTATAACTCCTAAATTTGTCTAAACCAACCTCTGATACCAACTATAAGGCCCCGACCATGAAAATTACTTAATATTGAATTAAATGAATAATTCCCATTGAGGATCTTTTCAAGTTTAGAGTTTTAGAGAACTAGATCATAACTATTACATCTCAAAAGATTACACAGTAGACAATTCTACAAAGTTTCCTTTTTTCAAAATATGAACTCTAAAAAAAGTCATTTCTAGTTCCATGTTTAAGAAATCATGACTTTTCCTTGATCCCATCCTTTACCCTATTCCACATTATTTCCTGTGAAAAACATTTCAAAGAAAACTTTGTGTGAGCATAAAAAGCTCAGTAAGGGATACACAAATAAGGAAAACAAGTAAACCATGAATACTTTATCAAAGTAATAATTTTCACCTTTATGGAGTAGTAATAACTCTTCACTGAATAAAATACCATTACTTACCCTTTTGTAACCAAAAGATTACCATAAAACCCATATAAATAACACGTAACATATAAAGGGAACTTGGGACATAAACATACTTAAATGGAATAACCATACGGTCGACTTCCACACAGATCACTTAATGGAATAGCCATACGGCCGACTTCCATACCCAATGCATTGAAGATTATAACATAACCACCCGTCCTAGTATTCACAGCACCACCCGTCATATGGTTTATCACATAACCACCCGTCAAATGTCCAAGTACCATTATAAAATCATAAGACATAAAACAAATATAATGGAAAGAAAACATTTTCACACTTTGATCACAATATATAACTTAAATATATTGACATAACAAATCCATTATAAAAAACCATTTTCAATACCAAAATACATAAAATAGTATATTGTATTTATTTCATTTTAAAAACATTACGGCTTGTTGAGGAAGGAAAAGACCAAATAATACTCGCGGAGGCGGAAAAGGTCGTTGTCACCGCGTACGTTAAAAGAAACATTCTTTTTTGTCGTTTTGTAAAACGCTTCGTAGAAAAAGATTCCTTTTGTATAAAATCAAAATTAAAAGGGTTTTATACACTGTATAAAAGAAAGTCTTGTATTAGAACAAAATATGTCTCAATGAAAGGAGATTGAGACGAAGTCCCTTACCTCATGTCCGACGTGACTCGATTGCTCTTTAATCTCCTGAATAATAAACTAAAGTTAATTTCTACTTGCTTAAGAACCTTTTTCAAGCATTCTATTCCTTTTATATCACTTATTTCCATGTTATAAACATTATGTAAACATTACATTAATAATGTTCATTTTTTCGATATCTGGTTCAAAAGTCAAAAATGGACTACTTACAATTACATGTTGTTTATGTGGTCAAAATTTCATTATATCCAGAATGATATTCATGATTTTGATATCATATATATCATATATATGCATCATATACATGTATTTATAATAGTACATAACATTTAGAGGTAATAAATGAAATGCACCGTTCATGGAGATGGTAAGCCGTACGTACGCATGAATGCTACTTTCATTTATATTTCATATTTAATGGAGTGAAATCATAATGATATAAGGATATATTATAATTACAGTATAAAATAATATATAATAACATTAACTCCATCCTTTATACGTCCCACATATGGCATTAACGAATCCAATCACTTTGAGGGGGCGATAGTCCGGACTTCCTAAAATGAAATTATCGTGTTTACCCACAATGGAAACCATAAAGGTATTCCACAAATAAAAAATACAGAAGCATAAGGAAAACATAAACATAATATATATCATATATAAATAGAGTTACATCTTATTGGCCTCCATGAAAGGTGTTAAAAGAATATTGAACAATCATCGTTTTGTGAGGCATAAAATCGCCAACCACAGAAACAGTATGTTCTTTAACCATTAGACGAAGGTTTGTGTAGGTTTAGGTCAAATAATTCTCATAACAACATCCTAGTATATTTACGATACTGGTTTTGTTACAAAATAAAGGAATAAAAAGAGTTTAGGGGGTTGGAGAAGCAAAATAAAACATAAGAACACAAGAGAAGACACTACCTTTAAATCGGGTAACTCTTTTTGATTTGAGATGAAAGGCTTCCTTGAAAAGACTTATGCCCAAAGTGAGGCTTATCTAAGTAAGAGAGGGATGGGAATATACAAAATTGGCATGGTTTGGCCGAGCCAAAGTCTTGAGAGGTGTGGGTAAGGTGGTAGAGGTGGGGGCCTTTTATAAAAGGAGAGGAGGGGCACTCTTGGAAAGTTATAAAAGGTTACTTTATTATAAAATTCATTTCGGATTTTAAAGGTCCCAAAATTATATATTTCTAGGATAAGGTGATAATAGTTATAAATCCACATGTACAATAGGTTTTTGACAAGTGTAGGTCTTAGAGTTTACATTATCTTTTCATTTTATTTAAATCGTTAAATAATGAGGTAATCGCTACATCATCATGGTGTCATAAATAATTTAATTTATTTAATGTCTAAAAATTATAAAACAAATATCATGATGTAGGAACTCTTTTTATCTTTCTAATGAATATTTATAGTAAAACATATGACTTTTATAACCCCATTTAAAAATTGTTTTAGTAAAACAACACTTGTTTGTGACATTTTTATTTTAACCTTAAATAAAAAAGTTATTAATGCCATTTTCCTACCAAAGTGGCTCCATGGGGTCCCCAAGTTGACCCATTGATTGTCTTGGTCGAACATGACACATCCAATAAGGGTAGGACTTTTTTCAATGTCATTTCATATTATTAAAACATTATTTTTACCTTAAATTACACTAATTACCTCTAATCGCGATTAAAAACTTAAAAGTTACTATTCGCCAAAAATTATTTTAATCCCATTGAACCAAATTTTACTTCTTAATGACAACCATTTATGTCGGATTTTTGAAATTCGAAACACAGAGGTGGTAAATTTTCATTTAAAAAAATCCGTTTTTTAAGTACCACTTAGTGGTTTCACTATTCATCAAAAATTGATGTTTTTCAGAAAAATACCAAAACTTCCCCCTAAGATATATTTGATATTCTGAATTCAAAATTATTTCTATTTTAAAAAATTAAAAATATATTATCTAAATTAATTAATTTAATAATTAATTCCCGTTGTCAGGACAAATAGCGTGTTTTTATGAAACAATATATATCAAAAGATTGACACTAGTTTATGTCCAATTTCAAAGTGAAATTAGTTCCAACGACCACTATTGGATTAAATGGTAAAAATATATTATAATTACACTATAAAACCAATTAAAAAGGTAATATAATCATATAAATAAATTAGATTAAAAAGAGGTTTTGAATTAAAATACAACATTTTTCACTATTCATTAAAAAATGAACTTTATCGGAAAAATACCAAAAATTTACACAAAGTAAATTTTGATGTCCCGATTCTAAAGAAGAATTTTATTTGGTCCAATTGAATGTATAAGACTGATCAAAACTATATTTAATGACGATTCACCATCAAAAGGCGATAAATGGACATTTAGTGAAAATTAAAGTATATATGCCTAAAATTGAATTCTTTTCGTATTTTAAGCCTTTATACATTATTGGATAAATGTAAAAACATTTACCAAACATATATAATCATATATTATTTATTTCTATTCATTCCCACCAATACAACGGTTGTGTGTTAACTACCATTTAAAATAATATTATTTTATTAGTAGTGTGCAACGTAAGATTTCAAGGAAACTCTTCGTTGCGTATCGGGTACGCTATCGAACAAAGAAACCCCTTTAAAGTAAAATTAATTTTTAATTTGTAAATATTAATAAATATGAAAATGTTTTATTCTTTATTTACCGGGGATTTTATAATTAAAACATTATTTTTACCTTAAATTATACTAATTACCTCTAATCGCGATTAATAAACTTAAATGTTACTATTCACCAAAAATTATTTTCATCCCATTGAACCAAATATTACTTCTTAATGACAACCATGTATGTTGGAATTTTGAATATCAAAACACAGAAGTGGTAAAGTTTCATTTAAACAAAAAATTAGTTTTTTTAACTGCCACTTAGTGGTTTCACTATTCATCAAAAATTGAAGTTTTTCAGAAAAATACCAAAAATTTACCCTAAGATATATTTGATATTCTGAATTCAAAGTTTATGTATATTCTGAAAAATGAATAACATATACATTTCATTAATTAATTTAATAATTAATTCCCGCTGTCAAAACAAAAAGCGTGTTTTTATAAAACAATATGTATCAAAAGATTGACACTAGTTTAAGTCCAATTTCAAAGTGAAATTAATTCCAATGACCACAATTGGATTAAATGGTAAAAATATATTCTAATTATACTTTAAAACCAATTAAAAATATAATCTAATCATATATATAAATTAGATTAAAAAGAGGTTTTGAATTAAAATACAACATTTTTCACTATTCATTAAAAAATGAACTTTATCGGAAAAATACCAAAAAATTTACACAAAGTAAATTTTGAAGTCCTGATTCTAAAGAAGAATTTTATTTGGTCCAATATAATGTATAAGAGTGACCAAAACTATATTTAAAGAGGGTTCTCCATCAAAAGGCGATAGTTCGACCTTTTAGTGAATATTAGAGTATCTGTGCCAAAAATTGAATTCTTTTCTTATTTTAAGCCTTTATATTTTATTGGATAAATGTAAAAACATTTAAAAAACATATATAATAATATTTTAGTTATTTCTATTCATTCCCACCAATACAACGGCTACGTTTTAACTACCATTTAAAAAAAATTATTATATTACTAGTGTGCAACGTAGGATTTCAAAGAAACTCGTTGTTGCGTATCGGGCACACTATCGAACATAGAAACCTCTTTAAGGAAAAATTAATATTTAATTCAAAAATATTAATAAATATGAAAATGTGTTATTCTTTATTTACCTGGGATGTTACATCGTTCCGTCCTTTTAGGAATTGCGTCCTCGCAATTTTATTCATTTATCAAAATAAGCGGGGGTATTTATCCCTCATAGAATTTTCAGATTCCCATGTTGCCTCTTCAACCATATGGTTTTTCCACAAAAACTTTACCTGGTTAATTACCTTATTTCGCAACACTTGCTCTCTATGGTCAAGAATCTGGACTGTTTGTTCTTCATAAGAGAGATTCTCTTCCAACTGAACTACCTCTGGGCTCAAAACATGAGATGGATCTGGCATATACATTCTCAACATCAAAACGTGAAAAACATTGTGTACCTGACATAAAATCGGTGGTAATGCCACTCTGTATGCAACTGATCCAAATTTCTCCAGATTTTCATATGGTCCAATGAACCTTGGACTCAGCTTTCCTTTCTTACCAAATCGCATCACACTTTTCCATGGCAAAACTTTGAGAAAGACATGAGCACCTACCTCGAAAGATAGATCCTTCCTCCGGTTATTCGTATAACTTTTCTCTCTTTTCTGAGATGTTCTGATGTGTTTCTAAATCAACTGAACTTTTTCTTCCATCTATTCTACCAATTCTGGTCTCATCAGCTTCCTATCACTTACTTCATCCCAAAAAGCTGGAGTTCGACACCGTATTCCATATAATGCTTCAAGCGGAGCCATCTGTATACTGGAATGAAAACTGTTATTATATGAAAACTCAACCAAAGAAATATGTTGGTCCCAACTTCCCTGATAATCCATAGAGCAAGCACGTAGCATATCCTCTAAGGTATGAATTGTTCATTCTGACTGCCCATCTGATTGTGGATGAAAAGCTGTACTAAAATTTAATTCAGTACCCAACGACTTCTGAAAGCCTTTCCAAAAGTTAGACGTGAACCTGGTATCATGGTCTGATACAATGGAGAGAGGAACTCCATGTAACCTGAATATCTCTTTAAGATACAAACTGGAAAGTTTATCTTGGGAAAAAGTATCTCGTATAGCAAGGAAATGAGCAGATTTAGTCAAGCGATCAACAATAACCCAGATTGCATTATTACCTCGAGGTGTCTTCGGCAATCCCACAACGAAGTCCATGGATATATTTTCCCATTTCCATTCTGGTACTGGTAAAGGCTGAAACATTCCTTTTGGTAATTGCCGCTCTTCTTTAACCTATTAACATGTCAAACACTTCACAGTAAAATCAGCAATATCTCTTTTCATTTCATCCCACCAGTAATACTCCCGAAGATCTCTATACATCTTAATACTGCCTGGATGAACTAAAAACGGAGAGCTATGAACTTCACATAACAACTCTCTCTTCAACTATGAATAACAAGGCACACACAATCTCTTCCCAAATCTCAAAACAAAATCATTATCAATGTTGAATTCAGGAAACTTACCCTTCTGAACCAGCTCTACCTTTTTCTGCAACTCACTGTCTCACTTCTGTGCTTGCTTAATTCTGGCTGATAGAGAATATTTCACTGATACCTGAAACAAAATAGAAGGACATCCTTCACCAACAACTTCTATGCCAAATTTCATCAAATCCTTAACCAAAGGATTACGTTCCATATGCAACATTGTTAATGAAGCATTACTTTTTCGACTCAAAGCATCAGCCACTTTATTTTCTTTTTCCGGATGGTAATGAATTGTACAATCATAATCCTTGATTAGTTCTATCCATCTCCTCTGTCTCATGTTCAATTCTTTCTGAGTGAATATATACTTTAAACTTTTGTGATCGGTATATATTTCATACTTTACTCCATTCAAATGATGCCTCCAAATTTTTAAAGCAAAAAACAACAGAAGCTAATTCTAAATCATGTGTAGGGTAATTTACCTCATGAGTTTTCAACTGTCGTGAAGCATAAGCAATTACCTGATCATTCTACATTAGGACGCTACCAAGTCCTTTCAATGAGGCATCACTGTAGGTAAAAAAACTCCCCAATCCTGGAAGGTAGTGCCAAAACTGGAGCATTCACCAAACTTCTTTTCAGTTCTTGAAAACAATCATCACATTCTTTTGTCCAGATAAACTTAACACCCTTCCATGTTAGCTTAGTCATTGGACTAGATAACTATGAAACATTTCTAAAAAACCTTTGATAATAGCCTTCCAAACCAAGGAAGCTACGAATCTCAGTTACATTTGTGGGTCTTGGCCATTCTTCAACAACCTTTGTTTTTGTAGGATCAACAGTTATCCCATCTTTAGAAACAATATGACCAAGGAAGGAAATTTTTTGCAACCAAAACCCACACTTTCTGAATTTCCCATACAATTTTTTTTCTTTTAAGGTTTTCAAAATAACCCTTAAATGTATTTCATGCTCCTATTTACTTTTAGAAAACACCAACATATCATCAATGAAAACAACCACAAACTTATCCAAGAACTCATGGAAAATTCTACTCATAAGGTTCATGAATACAGAAGGTGCATTGGTTAACCCAAAAGGCATAACTAAAAATTCATAATGGCCATATCTATTACAGAACGTAGTCTTCAGTACGTCTTCTTCTTTTACTTTCAACCGATGGTACCCCGACCTCAAGTCAATCTTCGAAAAATACTGAGCTCCCTAGAGCTGATCAAACAAATCATCAATTTGAGGCAAAGGATACTTAATCTTTACAGTAATGTTATTCAAGGCTCTATAATCAATCAAAATTCTCATTGAACCATCTTTCTTTTTAACAAATAAAACAGGGGCACCCCATTGTGATGTTCTAGGTCGAATGAAACCTTTCTCTAATAAATCTTGCAATTTCTCCTTCTGCTCTAAAAGTTCAATTTGAGCCATTCAATAAGGAGGTTTTGAAATTGTCTTAGCATTAGGATCTAAGTCGACAGTAAACTCAACTTCCCGATCTGGTATTATTCCAGGCAACTCATCAGGAAAAACATCAGGATACTCATTTACCACTGGCATATCATTAATCTGAATAGTTCCTTTGTTTTCAACAATATGTGCAAGGTAACATTCATTTCCATCTTTTACAAGTTTCCCAGCCTCTTGATATGTTATCAACAGTAAGGGTTCATTCTTGTACACAAACTGAAAGTCTTTCTAAAAAGTAACTTCTTTAGCTCTACAGTCAATCTTATAATGGTAAATAGAGAGCCAATCCATACCCATGATAACATCAAACTCTACTAGAGGTAAAACAATAATGTTTTCAAGTAGGTTCTTTCCACGGATAAGGATAGGAAGATTCTTATAAATTATTTTTTCCTCAACATTTCTATCTGGTGTTTTTACCACAAGTCCAGAAGTCATTTCTTTATATGGTATTCCCATTTTACTAGAAAGGTTTTTAGAGATGAAATAATGTGTAGACCCCGAATCAAACAACACACTAGAATAATCTGAAAAAAAACAAAGTACCTGATACCACTTCATTTGATGGCCCAACATATGCTTAAGTAGTTGCAAAGCATTTCACCACCCCTTTCTGCTTGTAGTCTAACTGCTTCCCATCACTCGATCTCTTTGTCGGACACTCGTTTGCATAGTGACCCATCTCATTGCACTTAAAACATTTCACTAATTGTAAATCAAATTTGGTCTTACCATCACCCTAATCTTTTTCAGTGCAATCACGAGCCTTATGTCCCATCTTACCACATCGGTAGCACTTTCCAGAATTCAGAAGACATTCCCCAACATGCCTTTTACCACATTTATCACAAACTATAAACTTAGTTTTCTTACCATCAGACCTTTTGGAAGAATTCTTTCCTTTCTTATGCCACCTCGGTCCCTTCTTCTGCTGGTTGTTATAGAACACTTGATCATCGACAAACTCCATTTACACCTTCTCAGCACATCAAACAAGATTTTCCTAACTCTTGAACTCACGAGAAGCTAAATCCCTTTGATATTTTGGATTTAATCCTGAGTAAAAATGATTTATTTTACTATCAAGGTCTCGGATAAAATTTGGAGCATACCTTTCCAATCGATTGAACCTTTCTTCATAGGCAGCCAAAGAGTATTCCTCTTGCCTCAATTCCAGGAATTGTTTTTTCATCCTAAGTTGAATAGCCTTAGGAAAATACTTTTCAAGAAACATACCTTTGAATTCATCCCAGTCGAGAGCATCAATCTCATCAGAGTCCCAGATATTTTTAACCATCGACCACCACTGATCTTCTTCACCCTTCAAACGGTAAATAGAAAGACTAACCTTTTGATTGTCTGAACACCCCATCACATCGAAAATCTTCTCCAGTGCTTTAATCCACCCTTCTACTAGCACAGGGTCAGATGATCCTATGAATTATGGGGGAAGTTTCCTCATGAAATGTTCCACCACTGACATGTTCCTCTGCGGTTGATCTGGCTGATCTCGTGCGTGGATACCACCACCATTTATCGCTTGAGTCAACTGTGCCATCCCTAAAACAAACAGTTCAGTTCCAATTCCGACCATCTCAGGATGCTGATTTGGAAGGTCATTTCCTTCTGTATGCCTTCCTAGCACTGCTTCCATGTTTCCTCTGAGAAAAACCATTCTGAACAAACATGTCTTAGATGAAGCAGCATGGTAATCTTCAAATGCTACATCATTTCGACTTGACCATAAAAAAATATTTTTGGATAATCATTTAATAGAATTCTAACTCCTAAAGTTATCTAAACCAACCTCTGATACCAACTATAAGGCCCCAGCCTTAAACATTACTTAATCTTGATTTATTTCAAGAATACACGTTGAGTATCTTTTCAAGTTTATAGTTTTAGAGAATTAGATCATAAAACATGCATTACATTCCAAATTTAATCAAAGTGGTTACATAAAATATAGTACTCATTTTTTCCATAAACTGAAACATATTTAAAATAAAACATGGATTCTTTCTTGACACTTCCTTGACACTATCATCACATCATGTACCTTTCCATTGACACTATGAAAACCATTTCAAAAACTTGGTATGAGCATAAAAATCTCAGTAAGGGATATAAAATTACGAAAAGAAAACATTAGTCCATGTATGAAATCATACATTACTCATAAAACATAAGCATTTTAACATACCTCATAAAATCATGAATAAATCATAGAAATAATAAGACATAAAGGTAACTTGAGGCATTCATAACATTCTTACATAGGGAGTAACCCTCTTGGTTACGTTTGGAATACCCATCATAGTATATTCCCTAAATCTATTTGGAGAAACCATAACGTTTAACTCCTTCGCATTACCCAATGCATTAGAGAGCTATATCGGGCTCACCTGCCCTCAGTTTATCACGGAACCACCCGTCCTCATAATAATTCCCAAGAACCATAACATAATCGTATCACATAAAACATGCATAAAGAAAACATTACATTTACACTTTTAAATCACAAGATATCAATACAAGACATTGATATAAAAACATTATGAAAACCATTTTAAATACCAAAATAAAATAAAAGTAAATCATGGTATTTATTTTTCATTTAAAAAAAGGTATGGCTTGTAGAGGAAGTCGAAACTCAAATAATGGTCACGGCGGCGGAGAAGTCGTTGTCGCCGCATACGTAAGACAAAAAAACATTCCTTTTGTCGTTTAGTAAAATGCTTCTTATAAAAAAGATTCCTTTTGAATAAACGTAAATGTCAAAGGGGTTTATACACCTCATAAAAGAAAGTTGTGTATAAAACAAAATATGCCTCAATGAAAGGAGATTGGGATGAAGTCCCATACCTCAGGTCCGACTTGACTCGATCGCTCTTTAATATCCTGAATAATAAACATGAGTTAATTTCTACTTACTTAAGAACCTTTTCTCAAGTTCATTATTCCTTTTATATCACTTATTACAATGTTATAAACACTATGTAATTATTTATGTTAATAATGGTCGTTTTGTCGATCATTGGTACTTGAGTCAAAAATAAACTCTTTATAATTACAAGTTGTTCATGGGGTAAAATATCCATTATATCCAGTATTATATTCATTATTTAGATATCATATATATCATATATATCCAGTATATATATTCATTTATAATATTACATAACATTTAGAGATAAGAAATGAAATTCACTGTTCATGGAGACGGTAAGATGTACGTACGCATGAACGCTACTTTCATTTCTATTTCTTACTTAATGGAGTAAAATAATAATGATATAAAGGTATATTATAATTACTGTATAATATCATATAGAATATCATTAAATATATCCTTTATACATACCACATATGATATTAATGAATCAAATTACTTTGAGGGGGCGGTAGTCCGCACTTCCTAAAATGAAATTATCGTGTTTACCCATAATAGAAACCATAAAGGTATGCCACAAATGAAAAATACAGAATCATAAGGAAAACATAAACATAATATATATCATATATAAATAGAGTGACATCTTAATGGCCACCATTCAAGGTGTTAAAAGAAGATTGAACAATCATCTTTTCGTGATGCAGAAATTCGCCAACCACAGAAATAGCATGTTCTTTAACCATTAGACGGAGGTGTGTGTAAGTGTATCTCAAATAATTCTCATAAAAACATCCTATTATATTGAAGATATTGGTGTTTTTACAAAGGAAAGGAATAAAAATAGTTTAGAGGGTTGGAGAAGAAAAATAAAACAAAAGAACACAAGTGAAGACATTACCTTAAAATCGGGTAACTCTTCTTGGATTGAACCAAAAGGGTTCTTTGAAGAGATTTATGCCCAAGTTAAGGCTTCAAGGATGAAGGGAGGTATTTGGAGAGATAAAATGATCAGAGCTTTGCTGAACCAAAGGCTTGAGGGGTGTGGGTAAGGAGGTAGAGGTGGGGGCCTTTTATAAGAGGAGAGGGGGGGAACTCTTGGAAAGTTAAGAAACGATACTTTATTATAAAATTATTTTCAGATAAATGAGGTCCCACAATTATAAATTTCAAGTATAAGGAGATAAGGGTTCTAAATCCACCCATCCAATAGGTTTTTGAAAAGTTTAGGTCTTATATTTTACATTATCTTTTCATTTTATTTAAATCGTTAAATAATGAGGTAATCGCTGCATCATAATGGTGTCATAAATAACTTAATTTATTTAATTTATAAAAATTATAAAACAAATATCATGATTTAGGAAATAGTTTTATATTTTTAATGAATATTTATAGTAAAAATTATGACTTGTATAACCCCATGTAAAAATTGTTTTAGCAAAACAATACATGTTTGTGACATTTTTATTTTAACTTTAAATAAAAAGTTATTAATGTCATTTTCCTACCAATGTGGCTCCATGGGGTCCCAAAGTTGACCCATGGATTTTCTTGGTCGGTAATGACACATCCCATAAGGGTAGGACATGTGTCTAGGTCATTTTATATTATTAAAACATTATTTTTACCTTAAATTACACCAATTACCTCTAATCGTGATTAATAAACTTAAAAGTTACTATTCACCAAAAATTATTTTAATCCCATTGAACCACATATTACTTCATAATAAAAACCATGTATGTCGTAATTTTGAAAATCAAAACATAGAAGTGGTAAAGTTTCATTTAAACAAAAAATCGGTTTTTTTAACTGCCACTTAGTGGTTTCACTATTCATCAAAAATTGAAGTTTTTCAGAAAAATGCCAAAAATTTACCCTAATATATATTTGATATTCTGAATTAAAAATTGATTTATATTTTAAAAAATTCATAACATATAAGTTTCATTAATTAATTTAATAATTAATTCCCGTTGTCAAAACAAAAGGCGTGTTTTTATGAAACAATATGTATCAAAAGATTGACACTAGTGTAAGTCCAATTTCAAAGTGAAATTAATTCCAATGACCATAATTGGATTAAATGGTAAAAATATATTCTAATTATACTTTAAAACCATTTCAAAATATAATCTAATCATATAAATAAATTAGATTAAAAAGAGGTTTTGAATTAAAATACAAC
Source organism: Viscum album (assembly GCA_963277665.1). NCBI lineage: Eukaryota > Viridiplantae > Streptophyta > Magnoliopsida > Santalales > Viscaceae > Viscum > Viscum album. Next base: position 997,358,986 of record OY728134.1, read on the forward strand.
ATTTATCACTATTCATTAAAAAATGAACTTTATCGGAAAAATACCAAAAATTTACACAAAGTAAATTTTGATGTCCCGATTCTAAAGAAGAGTTTTATTTGGTCCAATAGAATGTATAATAGTGACCAAAACTATATTTAAAGAGGTTTCGCCATCAAAAGGCGATAGTTTGACCTTTTAGTGAATGTTAGAGTATCTATGCCAAAAATTGAATTCTTTTCTTATTTTAAGCCTTTATCTTTTATTGGATAAATTTAAAAACATTTAAAAACATATATAATAATATTTTAGTTATTTCTATTCATTCCTGCCAATACAATGGCTACGTGTTAACTACCATTTAAAAAAATATTATTATATTACTAGTGTGCAACGTAAGATTTGAAAGAAACTCGTTGTTGCGTATCGGGCACGCTATCGAACATAGCAACCCCTTTAAGGTAAAATTAATATTTAATTCGCAAATATTAATAAATATGAAAATGTATTTTTCTTTATTTATCTGGGATGTTACACATGTTTCTCCATAGGGCAATGGTTATTTTTCATAACCTAAGTCAACTATCATAATATGGCCATGATATACTCCATTCCAACATAAGATATATTGGATTGCTTTGTTGGGATATCACTACATTGTTTGTGACTATTGATTCCCTTTCATTCATTAGTATCCATCACTATTTAATGGGACACATTGAGTTAGTTTATGGTCATCCTGAATATTGATCAATAAAATAATAATATCTATAATGGTAAATGTTTCCAAATATTATAATGGATTTTAATAAACCTCATGTTCATTATTTCTATCTAAAATCTTGTTCTCAAGGATTTTTCTAAACATTCTCTAATACAAATTATAAATCATGAACTCCAAAAACCCAAATCCTATGTTCACATTATTATATTTGTATAAGGAATAATAGATATAACTAAACATATCGATTAACTTAGTAGTATTCATGAACAAAATATATGCATGATTCCCATATTATAACAGAAATATAAAACACAAAGCAAAAGAGATATTCTTGCATTGTTGATATTATTCATAACATCCATATTCATATCACATGGAATGTAAAACATATATTTTGTGTGTATAGATTCATAGTAATGGTTACATAAAAGAGAATCTATCATGAGTAAAAATGGTGAAATAAATATGGAATATTAAATTCTTGAAAACTACTATAATTTAATTAATAACATTAGCGCAAAATAAATCAATGAAAAATATCAAGGATTTAATTTCAAAGAAATTAATATCTAAATTCATAATTTTGGAAATTATTAATATTCAACATCATTATCATAGAAATCATATTATATTTACCATAGAGGCATTTCTCCAAGACTGTTTAATCAAATAGTATATATAAAGAAAAATTATTATTTCATTTTCCAAACTGATTTTTCTATTGGGACTTGTCGATTCATTTTGGGGATATCTATTTCTAGGAACCACCCATCACTTCACATCCAATTAATTCCACATATATTTAATGATTAATTAAATTCATAAACAATATTCCTTACTAGTAAATGATTGTATTGAGAAATGAATATAGAATATTGGTATTTCCCTTGTGAACCAAATAAATTACGTAGTAAAACCCTGTAAAATTAAATGGGATATGGGTAAATAAAATCATCATATATATGATAAAAATAATACGGATACTTTTGAGAAATTAATTTCCAAACAAATGAAGGCAGGAACATGAATTTTCCATGAAAATTTTAATTACCAAAAAATTAATAAGAGATAAATGTTGAGCATAAATTAATTGGAAATATATGGTTTTAGAAAAACAATATATTTTGGAAAATGTTATGGAAATTATAAAAAATTGCATTAAATTTTTTTACTTATCAAACATTTTAAAATTTTTATAATAAATTAAATATTTAAAAATAGTAATATCAGTGGGAATCATATTAAAGGTTTTTATGTTAAAAGTAACATGTCCTCTGACTTTTATATAGAAATTAAAAAATGTTGATTTCAGAAAACATTAAAAATATTCTTTTAAAACCTTGTAAAAATTAAATTATAATTTATGTTTCAATAAATAAATTATTTTATAAAATAAAAAGTACTTTTGAAAATTAATATTGAAAAAAAATATGGGCATAAATAAAAAATATGCCTGATCAAAAAGAGAAATAGTATCTTCTTTTCGTTTAAAATTTTATTTCCATGATTCATGATCAAAGAAGTAGTAAAGTTGATAAAAACTAAAATGTACATAAATGACCATAGGATAATAAAATTTTGGATTTTCATAAAGTAAATATTATAATAATCCTTTATTGAAAATAAATATAATCCAAAAAATGAGATGTTAAAATAAATTCTTATGCATTGTATAAATATTAATTTTGTAACCACATGTAAGAGTAAATAGGTATTAAAGTATTAATCATCATAAATAAATTGATATTCATCTTCAATACATTCATGAGAAATTTTATAAACCACCTAAAAATATATTGGTTCATAATATGAAATATGAATCAATGTAGTGGAAATTGAGATGAAAGCCCCTTCCTTGTGTTCTTCGTTCCTCATAAGTGATTTTAAACTTCTATTTAAATGAATTAAATTTTTTATAATTACCTTCTATATTTATGTTCGTATCTATAATATCTTATATTATATATTTATACATTATTTTCACCCATTTCTCAATTTTTTATTGTTTTCATTAATCCTCATAATAACTACTTCATTATTCGTGTTTATTTTAATTTGGATGTTTTGATCATTATGTGGAGATGATAAGATATTCATTTGAACGTATGATGTTTTATCTCTTTGTATGATGAGAAATATATGGAATATGGTTATCCCATATTCATAGTAATTTCTTTATACATTAATTATACATGAATTATTAATTTAGTATTGGTTAAATATATATATGTGGAGTAGAAGAAGAAATTAATGTGGAAGATTCGGTAGTAATGATTACATTGTATTCAGAAGAATTCCTTTATATTTATTCTTATGGACCTGTGGGATGAACTTTTAAGAAGTCCACCACCTCTAAATTATCTATAGAGATCATTATAATATATTTTCTCAGATGTTTTCACTAGAGGATGCTCAAGGTGTTGTAATGAAATGAGGGATGGGGTGTCCTTTTATAAGTGAGGGGAGGGGTATTCTTGGAATTTAAATAAATAATTAAATTATTATAGATCTATTTTCCCTAATAAATGGATCCAAAATTATTAAAATTGAATATAAGATTATTAGGATTCAAAATTATTTCCCCCAATAAAAATTGGGCATATTTATGTGATATATTCACCATTAACATTTTATTATCCCAATATTAATCCTTTTGAAAATTACCATGAAACCAATAATTTTTTCACTATAAGAGGTATGAAATATAGTAAATAAGGAAAATATATTAATCTGCCTATGGTTAATGGATATCCCAGTGGGAATGAAGAGTTGATTGAGGAGATTCTGAACATGATGTATAGCTTGGATAATGAACTACTAGAAGTTATCCCCAATGAGAATGAGATTCATAATGCTATGATGAAGCTTAACCCGGATAGTGCTCTCAGTCCAGATGGTTTCCAATGGGTGTTCTATATAGGGGCATGGGTGGTGATCAAAGCTGATTTGATTTTTACCATTCAGGATTTCTTTCAAGGTGATCATATTCCTAGGGTGGCTGGTGCTACTACCCTGGTTATGATTTTGAAAGATAAAAATCATTTTCCTATTCGTGATTATAGACCATTGAGTATGTGTAACATTCCATACAATGTTATTTCTAGCATCAAAAACTTTCACATGTCTGATCAGGTTTCTTGATGTATTTCTCTTGAGCAACATGGTTTTGTTAGAGGTTGATCGATTCAGGGTGCAGTTACATTGGCTCATGAGATGATCCATGATATTAATATTAAATTCCATGGGTTAAATATGGCTTAAAATCTAGATATGAATAAATCCTATGATAGGAATGAGTGGGGGTTAATCATCAGAGTTCTTAGAGGTGTGGGATTCTCATCGTGGGTTGTTGACCTTCTCTTTCTTTGTTTTAGTTCTTCCTGGATAACAGTTTCATATATAGGAAAAACTCATGGTTTCTTCAAGATAGATCATGGACTCAGACAAGGGGATCCTATTTCACTGACCTTATTTATTCTCATGTAGGATTATCTATGTCGTCTTATCAATAATAAGATCTGCATGGGTGATATTTTACAGTATCAGAGAAGAATGAGACAAACACTGATATATCACCTGATGTTTTCAGATGATTCTCAATCTTTCATTAATGCTAGTGTTATATCAGTTAGTGGTCTGATTAGAATACTAGATGAGTACTGCTTATAGAGAGGGAAATCAGTTAATAGGGAGAATATTAGCTTATACATTTCTAATAAATGTGGTGACAATCAGGTCCTTTCTTTCTCTAGATTGTTGAATATGAAAAAAAAAATTTTCCTATGACCTATCTTGGTTCTCCTTTATCTCATAGTCGTATTCGTAATAGAGAATTTGATGATATTGTTAATAGAATCTTGAGCCATGTTCATGACTGGAAAACCCACTTTTTTTCTTTTGGTGGGATGATTTCCTTAATCAATATCGTTTTAATGGATATTCTGATCCATGTTCTATCGGCTTGCAATGTGTCGAAGGGGGTTATTATGACTATTGACAAAGTCATGGATGATTCTATTTAGGATTCTCATTTTGAGGGGAAATTTCATTAGACTTCATGGGAGAAAGTGGCTAGAATAGTTAAGGAAGGTGGTGCCAACATCAAAAGTCTAGGGGATACAATTCATTATTTGCATGTGAAGCTCCCCTGGGAAGTCATGGGGGGTTGTACACTTTGGGGTAAAATTATGTCCTTACATGGTGAAGACTACTTGGGAGATAACAGAAATATTTCATCATTCTAGGATTTAATCTGAAGGTTTTTTCCTATTATTCATCAACACTTGTACCGGATTATAGGGAGGGGTGATATCCCTTTTTTGGAATCACAATTGGATTGGGTCGGTTATTGGATTCACATGTTTCCCCGCTCCAATGAATTATTTTAGGGAAGCAAGTAGATATCCCACTTTTATCAATGTTGTTCTTGATGAGGATCAAAGGAATACTTTTGACATTATTGAGCTGAATATGGATTCAGAGAGATGTGTTTTTACTGCTTCAAAGACTCGTATGTTTTTTTCTAAAGAGTTTCAGAATATTTCTATTTCCCTAGCTCAGCATGATTCTTGGAATGATATGGTATGGTGTAATTGAATTCCCACCAAATTTAATTACCTTTTATGGAGAATTAGAAAGCAGGATATTTTTACATATGATAATATACAAAGGAGGGTCATTTACCTGGATTCTAAATGTCATTGTTGCGGTACTATGGAGGTGGGTTCCAACCACCAGTTTTTTGAGAGTGATTGGGGCATGGTTTCATGGAGTTTTTTTGGAGAATTCACTCATGTTTTCTAGAATCTCTTTTCCAAACAGGTGGTTCCATGGTCTGAATAGTGTTGGTTCTGAAAAAACTAGCCAGATTTTTGATCCGTAGTGAAGGGTGTTGGTGCATTTGGAAAGCAAGGAACCAAACTCGTTTTGAAGATATACCATGCAAAAAAATATCGGTTGTTATCAGGACTAAACTTCTTCTGCTAAACTTGGTTTGGTATTCTAAAATTTCAAGTGATGATCCATCCTTGAGGTATATGTAGATGTGATGTCCAGTCTTGCCTCATCTATATCATATGATGAAAGAGAATTGTGTTAGTTGGTGTCCTCCTAACATAGGTCTTAAGATGAACATTGATGGATCTTGTGTTCGAGGTTTTATTCAAGGTGGTGGTGTTGTGTGTTATGGGAGTGGAAGCATATTTCTTGCCTTTTCTATTTCTTATGGGAGTGGTAGTCTCATTTAAGCTAAAGCTGATGTAATTCATACGGGGTTCATGTTGTTTACTCAGAGAAATATATCTATTTCTCAAATTGAAACTGATTCCAAGATCATACACGACTCGATGAATGGAAATATTTCTACCCTTTGGTCGATTACTTTCATTATTAGAAAATGTAGGATTTGGATCGACATTAATAATATACAGCTTTCTCATACATGGCATGAAGGTATTAATGTTCCAGATTACTTTTCATCCTTGATGGTGATAGATCAAGGTAGCAATGTTGTTTGGTTCCATAGTTTTCTTCAAATTGAACCGGAAGGGGTGGGATTGATTAGGGGAGATCAACTTGGTCTCCACTATTTTAGACCTCCCTAAAATGTTTGTGTCTCTACCTGAAGCCTTGTTTGCTTTGGGTTTTCTCCTCTTATAATAAAAAAATGCAGATTCTGGTTAGTATATAAGGAAAATATTCCCTGAAATGGACATGGAATGGAAATTTGGCCATATCATATTCCCATTTTTTATCATGATATTTTTATGATTTTCAAATAATTTAATAAAATATTATTTTAAGAAAATATTATTATTATCATTTTGACACTATTCATTTATATTGACTTTACCAACATAAAGGAAAAGACTTATCTAGAATGTAATACTTTAAAACATCAATAATAAGTTATATATATCTATAAATTTTATTAAATTTGAAATTTCTCTCAAACTGTATTGCTTACAATATTTTTATAATCATTTCTATTTTTTTATTAACTGAATAAATACTGCATCAGTGATTCCAAATCCTTTAATGGAATTATTAAATTACTAAAAAAATAGTATGATTAATATAAATTAATTATGTTAATATTAAACTTTTTCATTCATTCAATATGTATATTTACTCAAATCTATGACTTGAATACTTATTTAACATGTTATTTTGACTTTTCAAGAATTATACAAGCACTACACAAGAAATCATATAGGAATACTAATATATAAATGAAAATTTCATAAATATTAATAATAATCATCATTTATATGTTATATAAAATAACTACATCCTATAATGACTTTTAAATCAAAATTATTTACATTTGGATGTCAAATGTGACTTTTCTTGTGTTCTACAGGCACTACTTTGGGTGTAAAAAAGATATTCATATTTATCATGACATAAATTATAATTTATATGTTTTTTAATTTTTTATTTGACACATGTATTATATTATAATAGAGAAGTTATTATATAATTTTAATAATTGTTAAAATAGTATTTATATTTTTTTGATAAAATAAAAGATATCATATTTCATAAAACATGTACATTCTTCCAATTTAGAAAAATTTTATCTTCCTAATAAAATACTAAATAATTAACCTCAAATTTTTTTCGATGTGTTAATATTTAAATATTTATACACTTTATCAAATATAATTTCTATTAACAACCAAAATTAACTATAATATTAACTATTATAAATAAATGAATTCTATTTTTGATGAAAACATATTTTTTCAGAGTAAAATGACTCTACCAAAAAATCATTGTTTATTAATCAGTATATTCTTCTTGATTAGGACCTACATATATATATATATGTGTGTGTGTGTGTGTGTGTCTATACACTATAATTAGCCTAATCCAATTCATATATTCCAATTCAATGTTTAGGTTATGACTGTCATATGATAATATTTTAATAGTGTCTTGTGCTTTATTTAAAATCAGCATTATGTGTAAAGCGATTTATCAATAAAATTAAATTATTTATAGATGAATATGTCAATAAATTTTGACGTGTTAAAAAATCCTTAAAATATATTTTAATTGTTTCCTATTTTAAAATATTTTATATGTGTCTCATGGCTATGGATATAGTGATCAGATAAATAATGAAAAGTGTTTAGTAAGATGATATAATTGTAATTATATGGGTCATTATGTTTCTACAAGTGAAAATAAATGAATAAAGGATTGTCCTCATCAAGAAAACATGTAAAAATATATGGTTAAATACTTTTCAACTACTTTAAAATATGATGGACCATCCAATGATTTTTTTTCATATACATTACATGTATATTCAAATTATTCCAATGTCTTATTTGGCTCTAAGCCTACACCATCTTTCATATCTAATAAATTTTATGAAAAATGGAAATTTCTACTCAAGAAAAGAATCCATAACATTTCATAGAAACAAAATAGGAATGTATTATGGAAAAATGAAATTAAAATAATCTTCTTATGGGATCCTTTTAAAAGGATTTTCTTATATACCATTTGGTCTGACCCTTGTATAGTTTGATGTTATATTGGGTACGGATTTGATTTCTATCCACCCAGATAATATAGAGGTCACAGTTGGTGAGTTTGTTTTATTAATTATTTTTAGTTCCTATATAATAATTAATTTATACCATTGATAACATAACAATAATTTTAGGAACTATTAAATGATATAAATGAATGTTATCTTTCACGTATTTTTGATAAGACAGATACTTATCAAAATCATTTAAATCCATATTATTGAATGAATATATTTTTGTATTTCTTGATGAATTTCCCTGTATTATCTCATATTAGAAGATAAAATTTAGTATTTAATTAGTTTATATTGGCAATAAAATATAAAAACCTCATTATTAAATTGTCCATTTAATCAATTGGGATTGAAAAATCAGTTAAAATAGATTCATGATAAATGATTCATTGATTCTAGTGTATCACAATATGGGGGATATATTTTATTTGTTAAAAATAAATTTTTTCTATAAGTATTTTCATTTATTATGTAGATTTGGAAAACATTTTTGTTAGGAGTAAATATCTATTGAATCATATAGATGAATTCTTGGATGAGATCGAACGAGTTAAATATTTTTTAAAGGGTGTTTGATTGTCCAGGCACCATAATCTAATGGTTAAGGATGATGATATACCAAAAATAGCCTTTTTTACATGGTATGAGCAATTAGAGTTTGTGGTTATGTAAATTTGGTTAAAAATTCTCTAGATTAATTAATCAATCATAATAAAACAGTTTTTTGTGATTTCTTGGATATTTTTGGGGTTGTGTAGATCAATGATATCATGATATATTATAAAAAAATAAGGATCGTGAAAAATACATATTTATTGTTTTAAAAACCCAAAAAGAAAATAGGTTATTTAGAAAATTCAATTATTGTGTTTTTTGTTTGCGGAATTTTTCATTCCATTGATATATCAAAAATGAATATGGAATAAATGTTGATCCTACTAAAACTCTAGTGGTTTATGAATTGAAGTGATATATAGATGATACTGAGATACATAGTTTTATTTTATTAATAGGGTAATACAAGTGGCATGTTGAGATCATTTCATGATTATTTTTAATATTATCCATATTATAACAAAAAGGAGGTAAGATCATTTAGATAATTGAATGTGATTAATGTTTCTGGAAATTTAAATGAAGATTAATTAATTTTCTAATCTTGGCCCTCCCATCCAATAATGTTGACATAATTATCGATAACTATTCTTCATCAAATGTCCTTGTCTATGTTTTTTATATAATGATCTTGTAATTTCTTATCCATTATGTCAATTAAAACCCCATGAGAAAATTTATCCTATATAAGACATTGAACATGCGGTGGAAGTATTTCTATGAAAATTTGTAGAAATATTTTATATAATGTAATGTAATTAATATATACTAATAATAAATGTTTGAATTTTATATTCATTGAAAAATGTATAAATATAAATATATGAGATGGATGGAATTGATAAATATTTACTAATATAAAATTCATTTCCATATAGTAAATTAGACCATGTTACATATTGTTTGAGTAAAAAAGAAAATGTTAAATTAACAATATTATGTTTGGAACCAATCTCATTGGTTAAAGGCTTGATGAATTTTGGATTTTATATTTTTTTATCCAAATAAAATCAATTTTCTTTTAGGGGTTATTATATTAATCTTAGTAATAAATAATTAAACAATATTTCAAGGAGGATGTTGTTACAGAGAAAATATAGAATCTATTTTGTATGATATGTTACTAGAGTTTAATTTTTATGAAAAAAGATTTTATGAAATTTTGAAAGATTTTATCTATTCCTTTTGATTCCAAGTTGAATAGATAAGTCTTTACTAAAGATTGTAAATACTTATTTTATGTTCGTCCTAGAAGTAGTAAGATATACAAATAATATCATGTGTATTAATTGTGGGATTGAATGAAAAGAGAGATTATTAAATCTCTAATTAAATGTTATACATGAAAATAGATTAAATTAGAATGTAAATTACTAAAGGGGGTGCTACAACCTTTCACAGTTCTGGAGTGTAATGAAGACAACATATCCACTATCTTCTTGGTAAGATTTTAAGAGATGTGTCGACGTAAAAATGAAATATGGGTTATTTTTTATCATTTAACTAAATCTACAGATTTCATTCCTATTTCAGATACTATATATTTATATCATATTTCTAAAATATATATCAATGGTTTAATATTGTAACTTGGTGTTTTTTCCTCCATTTTATATGACTGTGATCTCAAGATCACGTCAATTTTTTTAAAAAGACATCATATGTTATTGGGAATATAATTTTAATTTATTACCACATTCCATCCATAGTCAAAAAGATTGTCCGAGAGAATTATTCATATGTTGGAAGACAAGATTCGTGATCATTAAATGTATTATATTGTAATTCTGGATTCATATCATTCATTAGTTTAATTTTCAATGAACTTTTGTTTTCATTCCCATATACAAATGGCACATTCTGAGGTTATATATGGAAATCGGTGTCATTCTACAGCTTGTTGTGATAAAGTGGGTAAAATTAATATATTTGGATAAATATTGGTATGAAAAATGATGTATATTTTAAATAATACTCAATAAAATATTGTTTCAAACCATTGAAGAAAGAAAACTTATATAGATAACTGGTGGAATATTCATTGATTCTATCTAGGACATAATTTTTTTATATAATTTATCTCCATGGAAAAATATTATAAATTTTCATAAAAACTAAATGATAAGTAAATGGATCATTAGACCATTTGAGATCCCTGAGAATGTTTTATCAGAATTATACTGATTGGAATTTCTAATGATATTACCTCAGGTACATGAATAATTTAATTTCTTTTGTTAAGTAAATATGTGCCAAAAAAATATCATTTTTTATCACTGAAGTAGTTCAATTGGTTGTAAACCTTACTTATGAGAATAAACCTATATATGATCTTAAATACATATATCATGTGTTTCCAAATAATTTTGTTCATAAAGTTATGTTTTTTTACAAAACCCATATGGTTTATGAAGCAACATTGTTACTAGAAAATGCTATAAAGGAAACATATGCCCATTTTTTAAGTATTGAATAAGATCATGAGGATTGAATTTTCAAAATAGGAGAAGAATATAGAAACCCATGTAATTTTATGAATAATAATTTTCATTTAATTTTAATTTTCATTAATTATAATTTATATAGGTATATTCATAATAAAAATATTTTGTAATTTTAACAGAAAGTGAAATAACTTTATTTCCATCCAAATTGAGTTTTCATACATTATATAGTTTTAATTAAAATAATTATTTTTCAATTATATAATTTAAAATTGAAAAAAATACTCAATTTTTGAATTCATCATCTCAAAATTATTTTAGAATAAATTTGTGGTAATCTTCTGAAAATTTTTATTTTTCAATGAATATTGAAAAATACTAATTTTTGTTAAAAAATATAATTTCATCTCAATAATTTACTACGATTAATTTTTATTTAAAATTTTTCCAAATAATTTTAGTATATGTATATTATAAATAATTGAATTAAGATAATTGGAATCAATTTTATGCTTGATTTTGATATAGAAATATTTTATATATAAAAACGAAATTATTTTTGGAAAACTGCATTTAGATTTGTTGTAATGCCTCGACACCAGTTACCCAGAGTCAGTACATTATTACATGACATTGGAATGATACAAGGAATCATATCCTGAAAGAATGATCAGTTAAGTATCCTTGGAAGTACTAGATACAAACATAAGTTTTACATTACATCATTAAATAAAAAAACAACATTGTGTCTCATTTTTACACAATCATCTACCTTAGACTATCCCTGCAGGTCAGTCATAATATACTTCTTTACATCCTAGGAAAACTAAAACATAGAAATGGGTGAGATCAGGTTCTCAGTAAGGATAACAATATAGAAGAAACATTCATAAATAAGCATAAACATTTAAGGCAATGTATAAGACTAAAACACAAGCCTTTTAAACTTGAACATGAGCATAATTTGTCAAAGATAAATCCAATAATGGCATTTACTTATTCTCATGGATATTCTAATATTCAAATAATCACATGTAATATCAATATCCAATTTTATAATGATGGAAAGAATAATTCCAGACTTTATAACCACATAGTCAAGGCCTCGTTCCAAGACTACAAATATTATTTTTTCAAGGCCTTGTTGCAAGACACTAGTTTGACTTATGAGACTTACCGATGCTTCGAGGAGCTATAGTGGGATCCACCTGTCACTTACTAAGTCCAATGAATTCCCCATATGAAAAGGTTAAAGCATAACATAAACATTCATATTAAAACTAGCATACAAAATGTAAATAATTTAACCATAAACCATTAATTATATAAAAATATCATGTCCATAGTCAAGCATATCACAAAACCTTCAATACAATATAAAAGATTGTATCATAATAAATCAAAATCAAACAAGCATAAAATCCAACAAAGGATGTTGACATTTATGAAATCAGAAATATTTGAGAGAAATATCTCTTTATATTTTGAAATCATTTAAAAGTCATATAATTTAAAAAAATAATTTATTTTGAAAATAATCTTATCGGCTTTTAAGGTAATCTTAAAAGGTGTTATTATGGTGTAAAATAGCCACACCCATTGTATAAGTTAAAAAACGTTCTTTCCTTAATTTTGTCGAAAGGTCATAAAGGGCCTTGTCTGGAAAATGACGGAAAGATTTCTTAATACACATTTTATAAAAAATAAAAAAAATGTATAAATGAAATTAAACCATAGTCTAGGAAATATTAAAAATGTTTTGAAATTCATTTTTAAGAAACACTGACGTTGATGATAAAGAGGTCCCAGTAGATACTCACGTATAAACAACCTTGGATAATGAAGATATTGTAGAATTATCCCTTACCTTGTACTTTTACTTGATCGAGGGTACGTTAACCTCCTGTATAATTTTTAAATCATTTTTATTAAATTATAAAATAATTACATACATAAATATGATATCATATATGATCTTCTTATATTTATTTGTTAATAATATTTCAGTAGTATCATCATTTCGGGTGTTAACTAATTCGTTTTCTTTTATATGATTGGATATGTAAGCCATGTTTTTTATGGATAGTATGTATTTGATTCATATAGAGAATTATATTAAGTTCTTTAATATTATTTTTTATCATAAAATTAAAATTATTCTTGAATGGTTATGATGGGAAATGAATTTCATTGTTTTCCTGGAGACGGTAATCCATACGTGCGCACGAGCGACAATATCATTCTATTGATGGTGAAATCATATGTAATTGGAAGTTATATCATATATAAATAATAATTAACATGTTATATTTATTATTTACAGCAGTTATACTCATTATTATACCCATTCAAATAAAAAAGGGTTGGAATAACAAACTACACCACAACGTGGAGACGGTAAGCCGTATGTACGAACATACGGTGAATTTTCATTCATAGCATGGACAGAATAATGAATATGGTTGTACCAAATTTATTATAACATTATAGTATGTAAAAGGTAATGGAGTTATTATTTTGTTATGGAAAAACAAAGAAATAGGAAGTGGAAGAAGAAAAGAACTTTGAAAGAGGTGGTGAAAGTATTACCACTTCTTCGGGTGTTTCCTTTTGAGTTGATCAAAATGTCTCCTTAAGTTGGTTTTCTGATCAAAGTAAGACCTCTAAGTCTAATTGAGGGTTGTTGGGAGTATATTTGAATAGGTTTTGGCCAATACAAATGGCTTTGGAGGTGTGATTTTGGGAGAAGGGGAAGTACCCTTTTATTAGAGAGGTGAGTGTCACTTTAGGAAAAGCTTGAAATATTATTTTATTATAAAATCATATTCGGTTTATAATGGATCCAAAATGATTTATTTATAGGATAATGTCAGGATGGGTCAAAAAACTCTCAAACAATACGTTTTAGATAGTTTTAGTTCACCATATTAAACTTATCTTTTAGATTTAACTCTTACCTAAATAGTTAAACTTTTAACATGTAATCTTATATTATTATATTATATGGTTAATAATCTTACTATAAAAAGACAAGAAAACCCCAAGTGGTTAATTATTAATATATATAAACTTATCTAATTCCTTTATCTTAACCTTATATGTTTAGTAATATTATATCAATTAATGTCATAGTATTTGTTTTAAAAACTCATTTATGTCAATTTTGACACTATTTGGTTTTTTTTTTGAAAGTCGTAACAATTTTATCGCTTCGAAAAAAAATTATTTGAACAACCCTATCATGTCATATTAACCTATAAAATTAGTGTAATTCATAAAAAGTCTAAATTTAAATTTATTTTATATATTTATAACATCAATTATTTTAACCTTTCATTAAAAAGGTAATTACAGCATCATCATTGTGTGATAAATAAATTTAATTATTTAATGTCTAAAAATTATAAATAAAATTCCATTATGTAGGAAATAGTTTTATCTTTTAATTAATATTTATAGTAGAATTTATCTTATTTATAACCCTATATTAAATTTTGACATTCTTTTTCTTATTTGGTATCCAATCACATAAGATTCTCTGACTACACTTCCAATGGGGAGCCTCCTAAAGAAAATAGATCGCTCGTATGCGCCCCATGTGTCGTCGGTGTTTTCAAATTATCTTCCCATTGCACCCTCATCTACTTGGTCGCCATATGGTCTATCGACCTTCGATTGTGGCTCCTCTTCAGCCCCTCTCCTCTCTTCCCCATGCCAGATCCCTCCTTGTCCCCCTGGCCCCCAGCACCCGGTGGATCCTCCCCGTGTCCATGGTCGGGCGCTCGCTCATGTCATCTCTATGGCCCAACCAGCCCCCTCAGCTGCACCCCCTATGACCCCCAAATTGGGATCCTTCAGGGATGTCAACTGTGTAGGTTCTGGGCATAGTAGAATTGCGTTCATGGTTGTACCAAACTTTAATATTAGTGTTAACAACGATAAATCTGAGATCTATCGCGATAATAAAACGCCGGATCTTCGGAATAGAAAGAACAACGAAAAATAAAGAGGGGATTCATGGAACCATTGAGAGGATCATCATATGTTGGTTATAATTAATTTAATTAATTGACAAGAATTACCTTGATGTAATTCTTTCTTCATTGATGTTTCCGGTCAAGATCTGATGTGATCCGTCATTGCGTCGTAGAATCCAAGTGTAGGATTCATCTAGAGATGATCCATATGTGCTCCACGTATCCCTAGAAATCACTGAAGGGATCTCTAAGTGGTAGCATGTAAGAGACTTTGCTTGCGATGTCTGCCTTCGAACTCCTGGATCTGGTGGAGGTGGATCCCTCTCTCGTAGCTTGAGCGCGTTCTTGGTGGAAAATGAATTCTCTCTTGGATTGAGAGCTTTTCCAAATCCATTGTGCACAACCACAAAAAATTTCTTGGCTAAAGAGAATTATATAATTGGGATTTTAATTACATAGAATAATAAAATGAATTAATTACCTGAAAGCAATTATTCATTTCATTTAATTCTTAGTAATACCCCATGTCTAATAATAATATTTGACTATTATTATTATCTCACACGTGCCCATCAAATTACTCCTAATATTATATAATTAAATAAATAGTATTATTTCTCATAAATTCCTAGAAAAAATACACTATGAGTATATTTAATATACATTGCATGTACTTTTGTTTTTTGTATTTTTCTTTATTTATCCCACCACATTTATTAGACCTTGAATAATGCCTATTTATTTCTCAAATAAATATCACTACATTACTCACTAATAAATATATTATTTCTCCCACAATATATTCTCTCAAATAACTAGTGTTGAAATAAATGGGATCAAGCATCCTTAAATAATTATTAAACCACAATCGGGCATAATCTTTATTTAACTTGTTAAATTAATATTTAACTGAGATACTTGGACATGCTAAGTGTCTGACCCTCTAGGCCTCTTTCTTAATGGCATTAGGTGGAGCCTGCCTAAAGTACAAGGTTAGAATCTAGAAACACGCCAAGGCCCCCATAGAAAAAGAAGATAATTTCGCAATGAGGCTTCACCTCCGAAGAATGCTTACCATGTATTATAATCCCTTTGTCTCAATATCTCAAATCAAGCAGGTTACATGTTAGTGCCATCAACCCATGTTCCCAATTATTCTTTCTTTGACTTTCTAGAATTAAACTTTTCCTTCCTCACCATGGCCATTGATTTATTTAGGCTATATCAATTCTATAAAAGGGCCTGAGATATCTACTTATGTAATGGAACAGAAGGGATAAATCTTTTCTCGCATTATCTATTAATGCAGTATCACCTGTGATGCACCCAACGTATCCTACCTCACTGTGAATAGTGTCTCATCACAGTTTTTATCAATACATCTAAGTTTGAGAGTTGTAAAACCAATTAATAATAATGTTAAAGTCTAAGGACCAATACACATGTCTACAAATAGGAACATCCAATGGCACTATGAAATGTGGATTTCCTATTGTGGGTATCGTTCTCATAATATCCTCCTAAATATTACCATGGGCACACACTATGAGAAGGTGCCTCAATGTTTTATGATTCCTCACCACTAATGGCCTGTATTATTTGTGTCCCTTAAATAAAATCATCCATACATGGAACATATATTCAAGAATAGTGTTATGGCACTTCCGGGTTCTCATCATAGTAGGGATTCATTATGACCATTTAATGGAACACCTATACTTAGGACATTATCATGTGCATTGTCACGAAGAAGAACAATCAATATTTGATAAGGTATCTATTAATGAATAAAGTAAAAAATTAGTTGGTTCTAGGCCACCAACTCCAACATACTCCCACTTGGACTGGAGCCAACTGCTAACAACCTTTAACCCGCTAGGTCTCATATGATATTCATGCTTTTGGTGATATAGGCCTTTAGTCATGGGGTCTGCCACGTTCTCTTCCATGGACACTTTGCTCACTGTAAATTCACCCCTTTGATAGAAATACCTCAAGAGTTGATACTTCCGGAGTGTGTGCTTTGTTCGTTGATGTGACATATGTTCTTTTGAAAGAGCCACTACTGCAGTATTATCACAATAAAACGTGATTGGATATTTACTGCTAGGCACCACATCAAGATCCTAGACAAAGTTCTGAATCTATACAGCTTCCTTGGATACATCAGAAGCCACTATCTATTCAGACTCCACTGTAGAATCGGTTACAACTAGCTACCTTGAACTCTTCCAGCTCACAACTCATCCATTTAGACAGAAAACATATCTAGATCGCAACTTCATACTGTTTTGATCTGTCTGAAAACCAGCATCAGCATACTCTCTGATGAAAAGCTCCTCGTCTCCTCCATACACCGGGAACATATCCTTATATCTTCTTAGATACTTAAGGATAGTCTTAACAACAGTCCAATATTGTTTTCCAAGATCTTCTTGATATCTGCCTACCATGCTCAGTGCATAGGCAACATCAAGCCAGGTACATAACATGGCATACAAGATAGATGTTATAGTTGAAGCTTATGGGATCTTACTCATTCTATCATTCTCTTGTTGTGTCTGAGAACACATTTTCTTTGAAATATTTAGGCCATGTGACACTGAAACCAATCTTTTCTTGGATTGTTCCATGCTAAATCTATTTAGTATCTAGTCAATGTATGTACCCTGACTTAGTCCAAGCAGCCTCTTGGATATATCACGAATGATCTTGATCCCTATAATATAGGTTGCTTCACCTAAGTCCTTCATGGAGAAACACTTGTTCAGCCAGTCCTTAACTAACTTTAAGACTAGTACATCATTTCCAATAAGTAATATGTTATCAACATATACTAAAAGTATAATGATCGCATTCCTATTAAACCACTTATAAACACATGGATCACATTCATTATTAATGAAACCAAATTATTTTATGGCTTCATAAAATCAAATGTTCCACGACTTGGATGCTTTATTTAATCCATAAATGGATTTCATTAACTTTCAAACCAGTTTAGCTTCACCTGTTGTCACAAACCCTTCTGGTTTCATCATATAGACATTTGACTTAAGGTTCCCATTAAGTAATGTTGTTTTGACATCCATTTTATAAATCTCATAGTCATGGTAATCTGTTATGGAAATTATGATTCTTATGGATTTAAACATGGAAACTGGAGAGAAGGATTCATAATAGTAAATTCCTTGATGTTTTATAAATCCTTTAGCCACTATTCTTTCTTTATATGTGCTAACTTGACCTTCCATGTCTATTTTCCTCTTGAATACCCATTTTCATCTAACAGGATTTACATCAACTGGATCATCGACCAGAACCTAGGCTTGGTTCTGATACATGGAATCCATCTCAAAATTCATAGCTTCTATCCATCTTGCAGGTTCTGAGTATTATACTACATCATTGTAGGAGAGAGTTTCATAATTTTCCAAAAATAATTATTCACCATCATCAGTGACTAGGAAACTGAATCTCTCTAGTTCCCTTACCTCTCTTGAGCTCCTACGCAGTACTTTTGTTTCTGGAACCTCTTCCATGGGGACCTGTGAAACTTGTTCCTGTACCAAATCTTGTGTATCTTGAGCATAAACTTTGTCTAAGTCAATATTTCTCCCACTTTCCATTTTAAGTATGTTCTCCCTCTCAAGGAATACATATTTTCTGGTGACAATCATTTTCTTGTATAAAGGTTTATATAGGTAATATCCTTTCATTTTCTTGGGATATCCAATAAAGATACACTTTTTACCACAGGGTCCAAGTTTTTTTTCTGAGAAGGAATTAACAAATTCCTTGGATCCCCATATACGTGTGTGCGGAAAAATGGGTTTCTTTCCATTCCATAACTCCGAGGGAATTCCATTTGTCTCATTGGTTGGTGCTTGGTTTAATGTGTATGTTGCAGTCTATAAGGAATATTCCCAAAAGGGTAATGGAAGATCTGCATGACTCATCATCGACCTCACCATGTCTAACAAGGTGTGGTTCCTTCTTTCACTAACACCATTCCACTATGGTGTATAAAGAGGATTGAGCCGTGATAGAATCCCAGGCTCTCGTATAAGATCGATGAATTCTTGGTTCATATATTCTCCACCCCAATCCGATCAAACCTTCTTTATCTTCTTACCAAGACGATTCCCTACTTCATTATTGAATTCCTCAAATTTCTCTAAGGACTCTGACTTATACCTCATTAAGTAGACATATCCATATCTACTAAAATCATCAATAAAAGTGATTAAGTAAGAAAATCCACCTGTAGATTCTATTGGAAATGGTCCACACACATCTGTGTGCACCAATCATAGAAGATTTGTGGACCTTTCACCCTATCCACTGAAAGGCGACTTAGTCATTTTACCTTATAAACAAGTGTGACATCTATCAGGTGGTTTTAGCTTAGTATATTATAAATAACCATCTTGGTAGAGCTTTGTCAAGTGATTCTCATTTACATGACTGAGACGGTGATGCCACAACTGGGTGATGTATGAGTCATGTGAGTTTGTTTTGTTATCGATTGACAACACTTGGTTTTTCATAATATAATACATACAAACCATTATTTAAATGATCCATACCATAATATATGTTGTTCTTATAAAATAAGCAACCCTTATTTCCAAACATGAAAATAAATCCATCCATATCCAAACATGATCTAGAAATTATGTTTTTGGTAATGAGAGGTGGTAATCTCCAATGGATAATGCAGCTAGCCTCACGCCATTGGTTGCTCAAATATCCACCTATCCTCTGGAAATATTTCTAAATATACCTGGTTCCTGTATTTGAATATTGATGTGAGCCCCTCAAGCTGTATCTAAACAGAGTGTGTAGGAATTGGAAGGTGACACTCGATGACGAACACACCTCTAGTGTCCCCACACTTATGGGTGTAGTTCCTCTTCCTATGTCCTTTCCTACCACATGAAAAACATACCGCCTCTCATTCCTTTCCCTGCCTCTGGATCTTCCCCTTCTTGGACGGACGGTGCTCAGGGGATTCAGACTGTTTAACAGTCTTTGGCCACTTTTCCTTGTCCTTCCTTTTCTTATTCACCATAAGTACTGCGGGTTTGTGACGCCCCATGTCCTTATCTACTTGGCTAATTAAGGTTAGAATTACCAATAGAATCTTCTCATATTTTCTCATGTTGCAGTTGAAAATAATGCTGGATAAGGTCTTGGGAAGTGATGATACGATGAGATAAGTATGCACCTCAT
Source organism: Viscum album (assembly GCA_963277665.1). Classification (NCBI taxonomy): domain Eukaryota; kingdom Viridiplantae; phylum Streptophyta; class Magnoliopsida; order Santalales; family Viscaceae; genus Viscum; species Viscum album. The sequence continues at coordinate 997,379,518 of OY728134.1, forward strand.
CCAGGAACTTAATCCCTAAGATGTCCAGGAGTTCGATGTAGCCAATGAGCTTAACTACATGAGGCCCAGCTAGTGCAGACTCTCTAAGATTAGTTTTAAACAAAGCATTGGAGATATCATATCTCTCCTATATCACCTTCTCTTGATATAGATCCTTAAGGTGAGACATCATGCTATATGCGTCCATGTTTTCGTGTTGCTTCAAGAGCTCATTAGACGTGGCCAACCACATGAAACACAAGACATATGTGGCATCATCCATGTGTTTTATATTGAGAGATAGTTCCTAATCACTATCCTCTTTTCCAGGAACAACTATAATAGGCTCTTCCAGCACATACAATTTCCTCGTGTGGCGAAGGATGATGTGTAAATGCCACTTCCACTCTTGGGAATTGGAGTTGGTGAGAAGGTTTTGTTTCTAAAGTATGGTTGGAAATGATATGCTTAAAGTCATTTTTCATTCCATTTCTACAAATTAATATGAGAAAAGGTTTATTAATTTATTATGATAAAACTAAGACAAATAAATTAATACTTATTAGTCTCCCAGTATTTTATCGAAATCCAATAGCCTTCAACATTGACTTCATAATATTCCTTTTCCTGAATACTCTAGTGGAAAGGATCCATATTTCCTATCAAATTACCCCATCTAGGGTTGGTCAAGTAACTTTAAGGGTTTTAGGTAGGCATTCTAAATGCCAACTTCATTAAATCTCAACTTCTTGATCCACTGAGTGGACTCCCCAATCCTAAAATCCTTTTATTTTTGGATTTCCTCAACCATTGAGTCTTCGTCACACCAAGTCTTGTTGTGGCAGTCAACCCGTGATATGAACCAAGTCAAGCCAACCAAAAAACTTGAATTAGAATTCCCCTATAATTTAAATCACCCCAACAAGGGTTGTTCAAGCACTTTGAACTATGGTTCGATTCTAACCAAGATTATGGAAGGCTATACCGACTTAATATTTTTTGGAGGGATTTTATCCTTATATGAAAATTTCAATTTTATTATCTTTGATTACATTCTTTTTAATATTAAGTGGGATATACTTAAGTGATTAACCATGTCTAAGATAATATTTTACGCATAAGCCAGTCTTATTTTAGTACCATCTTGCATGTTTGTTTAATTCATTAATTATTTGATTGTGACAACACACCCACACAAAATAAACCTTGCAACTGAAAGAAATAAAATAAATAGTATGATCATGAGCTTGTTATATTGGTTATTTTATCTAGCGGTCGATAAACTAACCCAATACCTGGGGAATAGACACCTTAAACCTTGTGGGTTCATGTTTACAGCTTTCCACCTATCCACCTTTGTATCTGTTTAGATTGGTTTCACCTTGGCTCCTAACTTGAGCCGCCTCCACCAGCTTGGGAGCTCCATCCATTACATATTCTTTTATCTCACACATAGGTGAGGCATAAAACAGGGTTTTACATAAAAGAAATATTGGGCATGCAACCCTTAAATATTAATGAGGAGTGGGCTTGCAGGCTAACAAATTTAATTTAAATAAATAAATTAAAATAAACCATTCACATACAAAGGTCTTGGTCTAGATCATGATCATCCATTCATGCAACAATATTTACACATAAATAAAACCAGCATTCAATTCTTTAAGCATTCTAGTTTAAGATAAATCATACTCGAATCTATTAATTACATTTAATTAATCAATCTTTTTATCTTAAACCCTTTTCTGAATTTCCTTGAGATTCTCATCCATCATAATTTAAAAAAATAAATTCATTTAAAATTTTCTTTGTACGTAACTTGTACCTTGGAGGAAACCCAGTGAATTCTCGTTCATAACTACCTAATGATTAAAAATGAACATTAAGCAGATGTTAAATTTAAAACATATATATAACACTAATCATGTGTTGTGCCATAGCTTTACGCCTGCACTATGGTACACATTTCAAGGTTTTATATAATTTAATAATAAATTTTAATAAATCTATTTAATTTGGAGGAGTACACAGTGTATAGTTCCAACTACACTACGTGTACTTTTGTTCACCATCCATCCGAAGTACACGCCTGGGGACTTGGTGTGTAGATGTACTTTGGAAATTTTTGGTGTACACTGCGTGTTCAGTGGGAGGCACGCCGTGTATTATTCGTGTTACACGGTTTCTAGCCGGGAAAGTTGTGTATGGGGTACACGGTCCAATCCTAGCCCGAAGGGACTACATGCCATGTTCAGCGGACCACACGGTGTGTAATCTAGAAACTGTGTGCCACCTGTTCCTGATCAACACACAGTGTCATTTATGACTTAGAAATACTCCAACACACAGCCTAATTTGAAGGACAAGTCCGATGCATTGAACCTAGACTACACAGCGTGTACTTCCAAATAGACACTGTGTATCCTGGTTTTGTACGTCCTGGAATGTCTGGAACCTCCAGATGAGATCCTATATTTTATTTTAATCAAAATTAAAAGAAAAATTCGTTTCTGTAAGGTGAATGAGAAATGAGAGGGGAGGAATAGATCTCGATATTCAGATTTTAAAGAATGATTGACTTGAATTGAAACAACTAATTTATTAAATGCATAAATCCCTAACAAAAATATAAATAATTATAATCTACGATATAACCTCTCTTTGATACCACTTTTAGGTCTTGGGCGCAGCGGAAGTGCGTTTGTGGGTGTACCCAACTTTAATTTTAGCGTTAACAATGATCAATCCGAGATCTGTCATGATAATAAACACCAGATCATTGGAATAGAATGAAGAACAAAAAAGGAAGAGTGGAGTACTAGAACCATAGATAGGATCATCATATTTGGGTTATAATTAATTTAATTAATTGATAAGAATTACCTTGATGATATTGTTTCTTCGTTGATGTTTCTGGTCACGATCTGAGGTGATTCGTCATTGCGTCGTAAAATCCAAGTGTAGAATTCCTCTAGCCATGATCCACATGTGCTCCATGTATCTTTGGATGTCACTGAAGGGATCCTCGGGTGCTAGCGTAGAAGAGTCTTCGCTTGTGATGTCCGCCTTCAATCGCCTTGATTCGGGGGAGGTGGATCTCTCTCTCGTAGCTTGAGAGCATTCTTGGTGGAAAAGGAATTCTCTCTTGGCTTGAGAGCTTTTCTAAATCCATTTTCCACAACCACAAAAACTTTCTAGGCTAATGAGAATTATATAATTGTGATTTTAATTACATAGAATAATAAAATGAATAAATTACCTGAAAGCATTTATTTATTTCATTTAATTCTTAGTATTACCCCATGTCTAATAATAATAGTTGACTATTATAATTATCTGACATGCGCCTAGAGAATTACACCTAATATTATTTAATTAAATAAATAAAATTATTTCTCATAAATTCCTAGAAAAAATACACTACATGTATATTTAATATACACAGCATGTACTTTTGTTTTTCCATTTTTCATTATTTCCTCCACCACATTTATTAGACCTTGAATATTGGATATTTATTTCTTAAATAAATATCACTGCATTACTCACTAATAATCATATTATTTCGCCCACAATATATTCTCTCAAATATCTAGTGTAGAAATAAATGTGATCCGGCTTCCTTAAATAATTATTAAACCACAATCGGGAAAAATATTTATTTAACTTGTAAAATTAATATTTCACTAAGATGTGTACACACACTTTGTGTGTGACCCTCTAGGCCTCTTTCTCAGTGGAATTAGGCGGATCCTACCTAAAGTCCAAGTTTAGCACCTAGAAACACACCAAGGAACCCATAGAGAAATAATTTAACACCACAATGACGTGTCACCTACTATGAACTCTTACAGTGTATTATAATCCCTTTTTCTCAATATCTCGAATCAAGCGGGTTGCATTCTAGTGTCATCAACCCATGTGCCCGATTATTATTTCTTTGAATTTTCGGAATTGAACTTTCCCATTCCTCACCATGCCAATGGATTTATTTAGGCTATATCAATTCCAACAAAGGGCCTGAGATATCTACTTCTGTTATGGAACAGAAGAGACAAATCATTTCTCGCATTATCTATTAATGAAGTATCACCCGTGACGCACCCAAAGTATCCTACCTCGCTGTGAATAGTGTATCATCACAGTTTTTGTCAATACATCTAAGTGAGAAAGTTGTAATACCCATTAATAATCATCTTAAAGTCTAAGGACTAATACACATGTCTGTAGATAGGAACATCTAATTACACTATGAAATATGGATTTCCTACTGGCGGGTCGCGTTCTCATAATATCCTTCGGGATATTACCAAGGGCGCACACAATGAGAAGGTTCCTCAATGATTTATGATTCCTCAACCCTAATGGCCTATATTATTTGTGTCCCTCAAATAACATCATCCATCCATAGAACATATATTCAAGAACATGCTTATGGAACTTCCGGATTCTCATCCTAGTAGGGATCCGCTATAACACATTAATGCAACAGCTATCCTAAGGACATTATCACATGAATTTTAATGAAGAAGACCACTCAATATGTGATAAGGTATTTATTAATGAATAAAGTAAACATTAGTTGGTTCTAGGCCACCAACTCGAACACACTATGGGTCTTCGTGCGGCTCGGTGTAGGATTGCTTCCCGGTGATTGGCTTACCTGATCTGAAGGCTTCAAGGGATGGTGGTTGTCTATCTCTAGAGTTCCCTATGGGCGCTTTTACTGATTCTCAATTTCACCTTAAGTGGACCATTGTGTCCCATTTTGGGTCACCATCCCCTCCGCTCGATGTCTTCCATCACTTCATCTCCTCATGGGGGCTCCATGGCCCTTTCTAGATCTCACCGGTCTATAGTAACTCATTTTGTCAAATCTTCTCCTTGAATGGTGACTTTGTCCATGCATGGTGCAAGGATACCCATTCTTTTGGCTGGTGGCGCTTCAGCCTTTTTCACTAGTCCTTGGAGGTCCACAGGGGAAAAGAAAGTCCATTCGATGTGGTTTGGCTTTCTCTCCTAGGACTCCCCCTTCCCTTTCAGAACTGTGGTTTCCTCATAGCAATTGGAGACTCTTTTGGTGGTTTTCTCTACTTAGATGAAAATTCAAGAGGTTGTGTAGATGTTCTGACAGCCCACCTAAGCATGTACATGGACATGTCCCTCCCCATGATGGATCACCTCTCTCTTAGGGTATAGGGAGCTCTCCCCTAGATCCAATACATCGTCTTCCCAGTCTTCCCCAAGTACTTCTCCCACTGCCAGCTTCAAGGGAACTTTCTTCAGGTTTGTAGAAGGAAGTTTTGCAATGTCAGACGACCTTCTTCTAAGGTTGTTAGTGCCAGAGGCAGGCATCTGTCCTCGCCACCCCATGGCACCCTCTCCCAAGAAGGGGACAAGTGCATGAAGGCTTCTCCTGTGGAGCTTCTCCCTGCCTCCCCTCTCCCCACTCCTGAGCTGCCTCCTTTGCCTCTGATAGTCTCCCCGAGGCAGTTCTTGGACATAATTCCATTATCCATTCCTTGAGAACCCTCTCTCCTCTCTGGTCTCTTCCTCCCTCCCGTCATCCATTCCCTGGTGTTTCAGAGGCCGCGCCTAGATGATCTCATTTATAGCTACTCTCTCAGTCTCGATGGTTGGATGGATTTTCCCTTGTGCCACTCTCTCTGCAATGTTAGTCCCCTGGTTTCCCCTAGCTCTCCTTGCCCTCCCCTCCCCTCACAAGTCGTTTCCCTGGGTGGGCTTCCTCCCTTACCCATTTCCCCAGGTGCTGCCCCCCCCCCCTTCCCAGGTTGTTTCCCCTGGTGGGCTCGCCTCTCCGGCCTCTCCTTCGAGTCCATCTGCAGGCTACCCAACCAGTAACCTCAGCATCTCAGGTCCCCCCCAGTGCTTGAAGCTTATCTTATTCCTCTCCCATAGACCCCTTTCATCCCGATTCCTTGCCAAATTCAAAGAATGGTGGTGTGTGCATATGATCAATATCTATGCTACAAAAGGAGCGATCATCCTCCCTTCCCAAGAAGGCCATAGGTTTTGGATCCAAACTCAGAACCTTTTTCTCCTAATGTTATTTCTAATTATTTTGAATGCCTGAGGTCTCAGAGCCCGGGTTAAGGCAGATTTTCTTTCCTTCGAAGTCAGGTAACACAAAGCCTCCATGGTTTCCATCATGGAGCACAATAAAAACTACAAAAAGATGAAGGATTTCCCTAGAAGAATCAATCTTCACAACTCCATGCATGCTGACCACATCAATAAGAATATTTTGATCTTCTGGCATAGGTACATCTCAGTTGATCTAGTTCAATCTGATGACCAACTCATCATGATGAAGGTGTCATGCGATGACACGTAAATTTTCGTTTCCTTCATCTCTGGAAGTTGTGACGCAGGTCATAGGAAATCTCTCTAGAAAGACCATAACACCTTCAATCCTAGAAGCCTCCAATGGATTGTGGGGGGGGGGGAATTTAACTTCATTGTTGATCCGAATGATAAAAAAGGAAGGGGCCCTTTTAAAAGGAATTATATCCTAGATTTCAAGCAGTTTATGGTCGGGACAGGCCTCAATGATCTAAGCTACTCTTGTGACCACTTCACCTGGTGCAACAACCAAAAAGGATCCCACCGCATATGGAGCCGCCTGGACTATTGTTTGGCTAACATGCAGGCCCCCACCTCTTTTCCTATCTCCAAGGTTGTTCATCTTACTAGAGGACTATCAGGCCACTCTCCTCTCTTGGTCTCCCTATCTAGAGGGTATAACTCCAAGAAAAGAATCCAGTTTTACCAGCAATGGGCCAGCTCCCCTGGGTTTCTCGATCTGGTGAGAGAAGTCTGGAATGACTCCTCTCAAGGGTATTCATGTGTGGAAGTTCACAAAAAACCGAGAATCCTCAAAATGAAACATCAGGCGTGGGAGATTGGGCTTCCCCCATCTATAGAGACACCGACTCTACCATGAAAGAGATTGAGGGTATAGAGATCAGTCTGGAGAACACTTAGGATGATCAGATCTTTGAGGTCCTATCCAAGAAGAAAGAAGCTCTGTCAGAGGCGATCCTTAGCCAAGAATGCTTGGTGCGAGATAAGTCCATGATCAAATGGCTCTCTAAGGATGACTGAAACACATCTTTCTTCCACATGTGTATCAAAGAGAGGAAGTGCATTGTTAAACCAAATATTTTTCTCGATGATGGATCCCACTTTGATGATAGATATTCTGTGGTAGGTATGGCTCACACCATCTTCAAGGACCTCCTCGTCAGGAAAAACCCACAGATGATGGTCAGATATCCGGAGTGGAATAGTGAGTTCTCTGATGTGATACCCACCAATCTCTCACATCAGGACAATGAAGGCCTCAGTTTAGTAACAGATGAAAAAGAGGTCCATGGTGCAATTATAAGACTGAACCCAGAAAGCTCCCCTAGTCCAGACAGCTTCCCAGACTCTTTCTATAGGTCTTCGTGGGAAGTGATGAAAGTGGATACTATAGCTGCCATCTAAGACTTCTTTCGGGGGGTTCCCTACCTCGATTTGCAAGTGCCACTACCATAGTTCTGCTTCCCAAAACAAATAACCCTTCCTCCCTCTCGCACTATCGACTAGTAAGTCTTTTCAATTTCCCTTACAAGATTTTGTCTAGTCTTATAAACAATAGGCTCTCTCTTCATCTTCCCCGTTGGATCTCCTTGGAGCAGAACAGGTTTGTGAAGGGGCACTCATTCCAGGGCGCCATTTCTGTGGCTCAAGAAATTATTCGGGATATCAACCTCAAGACTCATGGCTCTAACTTATCCATTAAACTGGGCATGAGCAAAGCATACGACCCTGTTGAGTGGGTTTTATTAATATGTTTTTAGAAGTAATGGGCTTCTCCTCGAGCAACATTGATCTCTTTTTTAGATTTTTTAGTTCTTCATGGTTGGTGATCACATTCATGGGGAAGACCTATGGTTTTTTTAAGGCCACCCGGGGCCTAAGGCAAGGTGACACCATTTCTCTGAGCCTCTTTATAATCACCCAGTATTTCCTAAGACGCATACTTCATATGAGAGTCAAAAATGGTCTGATCCATCCATTTCGAAGATGTCAAATGTATCCCTCTATCTCACACCTTATGTTCACAGATGATACATTCATCTGCATGAATCCCAATAAAAGATCTATCAGAGCCTTCAACAAGATGATGGAAGGGTATTTCCACTCGAGCTACTGGGTCATCAATAAGACTAAAAGCACTTTCTTCATCTCCAAAAAGTGATTGCCAACATGGATTCCCTCTTTCCAACAGAGCCTGACATGAAAAGAGGGTTCTTACCTATGGATTATTTCGGGACACCTATCTCCTTAGGCCAGACCTGGATCAAGGATTTTGATTTCTTGATTAGTAGAATCACATACCGGGTCCTCAATTGGAAGAACAGATACCTATCTTTCGAGGAATGGATTGCACTGGTTAATAGTGTCCTCCTAGCCACCCTTATCCATGATATTTAATCCATCAAAGTCCCCAAAGGCATTATCAATATGATTGAGAAGCACCTGGATAGATTCATTTGGGATCCAACCACGGAAGGAAGGCTCTGTAGGTATTCTGGACGTAGGGTGGCAAGGTCGGCGGGGGAAGGTTGTATTAATGTTCACAACCTCTCTGATACCCTTTCATGCATGCATGGAAAGCTTACATGGAAAGTTCTCAATCAAAGAAAGCTATGGGGGGTTACCATGCATAAATCCCATTCAGGATTTCCGACCCATCCTGATAGCCATGCCTCCCAACTCTGGTCCGTGATCTCCCCTATGATAATGGCCCTCCATCCTCTTGCTCGGTGGATCTTAGGAAAGGGAGACATATCCTTCTAGAATTACAATTGGGATAGGCTACCCCTTGGCTTCCTGGGGTTCCATGTTACCTCGATCTCTTTCAAGGAGGATATTTTCCACCCCACCTTTATCAAGGTTGTCCTGGATGAGGACCAACTGGTCTCCTTCAATCTCATTGAACTCGGTTCGAAGTCAGAAAAGTCTGTCTTCTCTATCCCTTCCTTGAGGGCCTTCATGAACAATGATTTCCTCCTTTCCTAGGTGATTCATGATCAGACAGAGAGTCTGAATGATACCCTTTAGCTGCGGAGAATTCCTGTGAAGTAAAACTTCCTCACTTAGAGGATCAATAACACAGTTCTTCCTACTAATGATAATGTCAAAGGTTGTGGCATTCCCCTGGCATCGAGATTCCCATGTTGCAGACTTTGTAGGGGGGAGATAGAGACTCAAATTTTATTTGAAGGGGAATGGGAGAGCACCATGTGGGGGTACTTCGGTGAATTTACTACTCTGCTTGCTCAGAACATGACAGAAATGGACTTCCTGGCAGTATGGTTCCATGGTTCGCATGAGAATGGCATGGAAAAACTGGCAAGCTCGTTTGCCATTCAAGCAGGCTGCTGGTGTATTTGGCAGGTGAGGAATCAATGCAGGCATGATCAAGGTCAAGACTCGAGTAGATCTGTCATTGCTAAGATGAAGTACCTCCTCTTATATTGGGATTTCCTCTTCTACAACTGGTGGGAGGCACCCACCCTTTGTAAGCTTCAACCCCTGGTCCCCCGCATCACCCCGGATAGTAGTGTTAACAGAGGCCATTGGGTTTCCTGGTCCCCCCCCCCCCCTCCAAGGGCCTGAAACTGAATATGAATGGCGCATGTGCGGTGGGGATTCTTCATGCTGGTGGGGTCGTTCGTGATTTTTCTGGCTCGGTCCTTCTATCTTTTTCCAAGCGTCTGGGTTGCGGTTCTTCCCTTAAAGCTGAATCCAAGGCGATGCTTCTTGGTCTCTATCTTTTCCATCAGAGGAATTTTGAGCTGTCGGAGGTCGAAATAGATTATATGCTTCTTCATAATTCCCTGCATGGAATTGTATCCACACCATGGTCGATCCTCTATATCATTAGAATGTGTCGGGACCAACTTGTCATCCACACCAGGGTTCTGCACTCTTGGCGCGAGGGAAACCAGTTGGCCATCCACCTTGCTTCTTTTACAGTTCCTGGACATGATCCTATTTTTCTTCACAATTGGAGTAGCTTATCCCCAGTGGGGGTCAGTCTGATTAGGAGAGATGCCCTGGGTCTTCATTTTTTCAGGCCCCCATATATCTTCTCATCCTTTGTTGTTTTGGTAGTCGGTTTCCCCTTTCCCTTTCTTAAAATTTTTTTTAGAATTTCATGGTATAACCCTATATTAAAAATGGTATAGTTATTAAAATTTGAATTTAACACTTTTAACTCTTCTTGAAATAAAATAATAATAAATGTATTAACCTAATCCAAGTGGACCAAAAGGATCATATTTTATTCATAAGTTTTATTTTGGTAGAAATACACTTATCCAATAGAATTACGACATGTGTTAGGGTAATAATAATATCATTTTTACCTTTAATTACCCTATTTACTTTTAACCGTGTTAAATAAAAGTTCAAAGGTACTATTCACCAAAAATTATTTTAATCTAATTGAACCAATTTTTACTTACTAATATCAATCGTGTATTTGAAATTTTTGAAATTAAATTCACAAAAGCAGTAAAATTATGTTTTATTCAAATTTGCTAACATGCCTAGAAGGTGGGTAAAAACGGTAAAAAGTTCAATAAATTTTTATATATCTAATATTATTATAAAATGTCTCCAATGAATTACATTGAACATATATAAGTATTATGTATTTAGTTTTACATAAAATAAATTCAAATAAAATAAATAATTATTTAAATAAACAAAGGATGAGAACCCAAATTCTCTTCCCAAATTTCTAAATCCCATCTTCATATATGAATTCGATCAATCTCCCATCATTCATAGCTTTAATTTTCCTTTGAAACTCCTCATCATCAGTCTGAGAACTTTTTATCCATTCTAGTAAAGATGGTTTGGAAACCATTTGAAACATTATTGATGTTTCACCTTCCATGATTATTCCCATATCCAATTTTTCTATATCCATGAAAATTGGATCCCTTTCAACTCTAATATTGTTCAAAACTCCCTAATCTTTCTTGCTCAAATCATCTGCATCCTAATTTTCCTTCCCTGGGTGGTAGTGTATAGTTCAATCATAATCCTTGAGTAGTTCGAGCAATCTCCTTTTCCACATGTTGAGTTCTTTATATGAGAAAATATTCTACAAGCTCTTGTTATCGGTATATATCTCACTTTTTTCACCACATATATAGTGTCTCCAAATATTCAAAGCAAATATTACAGCTGCTAACTCAATATCATGAGTGGGATAGTTTTGTTCATGAATTTTTAGATGCCATGATGCTTAGACAATAACTCTATCGTTCTGAATAATGAAACAACTAAGTCCTTTATATAAAGCATCACTATAAATAACAAACCCATCAAAGAATCAATCAATATTAATCCTTGGGTTACTTATATAATCTTATGCATGCCTTTCTAACCTTGTAATGTTAACCTCCTATGTTGAGACATTTTCATCCTCCTTTTTCCTCAGAATCAGAAATTGTCTTTCCATATCCGCTTGATTGTCATGAGGAAAGTATTTTTCTTATAAAATCTCTTTAAACTCCATCCATTTCTTATTTGATACTTCTTCATACTCCTTTGTGTTTTTAATTAATGACCACCATTGATCTGCATCTCCCGTGAGGCAATAAATTTCCATAATAATTTTTTCCCATTCTCTACTCCTCAGAGCATAAAATATTTTCTCTAAGGAACTTATCCATTGCATAGCTACAAATGGACTTTTAGTCCCATTGAATGTTGGTGGTTGTTGTCTCATGAAGCGGTCTAACATTTATCCTCTACATTGTGGATCAGGTTGCTTCATACGGGTAAGGTTATTATTCAAAACCTAAGTGAGTTATCCCAGTGTGGTGATAAGCTGATCTGGACTAGTTGGATCATCTACTCCACTATAATTACCTTGAGTATGAGTTCAATCCCTACATGGATTACGTGCATTGATGAAGTTTTCATTCCTTCGACTAGGTTCCATTTCTAAATAATGGCATAAAATAGATTATTTTATGAATCGCAATAAATAATTCCAAAATTATAAAACACTTAACATAAATTGAACAGTTTATGGATATAATCCATAATCGTAAAAATGTTTTCTTTGAGAAGGTATATACTCATAAATCCTTTATAATGGTTTGTAAATAATATTTGAATTATCCTAAGAACATCCCCTAGGAGTGTCATAACCAAAAGTGTAGCAAGGTCCATTGTCGTGTACCAAGATACCTCGGGTAAAGCCCAAAACTCCTTGTCGGAGTTTTCATTCCTAGGTATATTTTTTCCAGAGCTGCCTCTACCTTCTCGTATTCAGACAGGGATGTTTTTGTTGGAAAATACACAAAATCTCTACATTACAAAAAATTCTAGGAAATTTTTTTCTATATTTCCCCTTAAAGTCTATCTTAGGGTAATGTTCTCTAATCAGAGTTTTTCTAAATCTAGTTTCCAATGTTTGTACTAAACTTCCTCTGATACCAACTATAACATCCTAACCCCAGTTACCGAGAGTCGGTGAATTATTACATGACATTGGCATGATACAAGTAATCATGTCCCGATATACCGATCAGTTTAGTAGCCTTGGAAGTACTAGATACATACATAAGTTTTACATTACATCATGATATAAAAAAACAACATTGTGTCTCATTTTAACACAATAATCTCCCTTAGACTATCGCTTCAAGTCAGTCATAATTTACTTATTCGCATCCTGGGAAAAATAAAACATAGAAATGGGTGAGTGCAGGTTCTCGTTAAGGATAAAAATATAGTGGAAATTATCATAAATAAGCATAAACATTTAAGGGAATGTATAAGACTAAAACAAAATCCTTTTAAACTTGAACATGAGCATAATATGGAAAATATAAATCCAATAATTCCATTTACATATTCACATGGATATTTGACTATTCAAATAATCACATTTAATATCAATAGACAATTTCATAATGATAGAATGCAAAATGCCAAATTTAATAACCACATAGTCAAGACCTCGTTCCAATACTACAAATAAGATTTTTTTCAAGGCCTTATTCCAAGACACTAGTTTATCTTATGAGACCTACCAATGCATCTAAGAGCTATAGTAGGCTCCACCCATCACATACTAATTCCAATTCATTCCTCATATGAAAAGGTTGAAACATAACATAAACATTCATATTAAAATTAGCATACGAAATTTAAGTACTTTAACCATAAACCATGAATGGTATAGAAATATCACAACCACATTCGAGCATATCATAAAACCTTCAATACCATATGTAATATAGTATCATAATAAATCAACTTCAAACAAGTGTAAAATCCAACAAAGGATGTTGATATATATGAAATCAAAACTATATGAGAGAAATATCACTTTCTATTTTGAAATCATTTAAAATTCATATAATTTTAAAAGAAAAAATTTATTTTAAAAATATTATTATAATCTTGAACGGGATTATTAGAAGGTGTTATAATGGTGGAAAATAGATGCACCTGTCGTATAAGTTAAAAAACATTTTTTCTTTAATTTTGTCGAAAAGGTTGTAAAGTACCTTGTTTGGAAAATGACAGAAAGATTCCTTTAAAAAAATTATAAACATTAAAACAAGGGTATAAATGAATTTAAAAAATAGTCTAGGAAATAATAAAAATGTTTTGAAATACATTTTTAAGAAACACAGATGTGGATGATAAAGAGGTCCCGGTATATATTAATATATAAACAACCTAGGATAATCAAGAGATTGTAGAATTAACCCTCACCTTGTACTTTTCCTTTATCGATGGTACATTAACCTCCAGTATAATATTTAAATCTTTTTTATTAAATTATAAAAGAACCACATACATAAATATGATATCATATATGATCTTTTAATATTGCTTTGTAAATAATATTTCAATAGTATCGTCGTTTCGGGTGTTAACTGATTCATTTTCCTTTATCTGATTATTTATGTAAGACATGTTTGTTATCGATGGGTTGTATTGTATTCATATCTAGAATGAAATTATGTTCTTAAAAATTATTTTTAATCATAAAATGAAAATTAATCTTGATTGGTTATGATGGGGAATGGATTTCATCGTATTCATGGAGACTGTAATCCATACATATTCACGAGCGATAATGTCATTATATTGATGGTAAAATCATATATAATTTTCTGGTATATCATATATGCAGAATCATTAACATTTATTTTATTATTTACATCATTTATACTCATTATTATACACATCCGAATAATGAAGTGTTTGAAAAGAAGACTACACCATGACGTGGAGACGGTAAGTCGTACATACGCATGTATGGTGACTTGCCATTCATAGGATGGATAGAATAATGAATATGGTTTTACAATATTTATAATAACATTAAATTATGTATAAGTTACAAAAGTTATTATTTTGGTATGGAAACAACAAATAAAGAGGAAGGAGAAGAAGAAAATAACTTTGAAAGAGGTGCTTAAATTATTACCTCTTCTTCGGGTGTTTCCATTTGAGTTGATCAAAAGGGATATTTAGGTTGGTTTTATGATCAAATTAAGGCCTATATGTCTAAGTTAGGGTATTTTGGAGTATATTTTTAGACGGTTTGTCTTAGAAAAATGGCTCTGGAGGTGCGATTTTGAGAGAAGGGAAAGTACCCTTTTATAAGAGAGGTGAGGGTCACTTTAGGAAAGGTTTAAAATATTATTTTATTATACCATCATATTCGATTTATAATGGATCTAAAATTATTTATTTTGATTATAAGGTGGGTATGGGTTGAAAACCTCCAAATAAATAGGTTTTAGATAGGTTTAGGTCACCATATTAACCTTGTTTTTAGATTTAACTCTTGGTTAAATAGTTTAACTTTTACCATGTATTCTTATATTATTATATTATATGGTTAATAATCTTACTATAAAAACGAAATAGAACCCCAAGAGGTTCATTATTAATATATATAACCTTATCGAAGTCCTTTGGCCGAACCTTATATTTTTAGGAATATTATATCAATTAATAATATAGAATTTGTTTTAAAAACTCATTTGTGTCAATTTTGACACTATTTGGTATTTTGTTTTTGTGAAAGCCATAACAACTTTATCACTTTGAAAATAATTTATTTAATCAACCCTAAAATTTCATATTAAACTTTAAAATTATTTTAACTCATCAAAAGTCTCAAGTTACATTTATTGGGATATTTATAACATCAATTATTTTAACCTTTCATTAAAGGCAATTACAGCATCATCATTGTGTCATAAATAAATTTAATTATTTAAGGTCTAAAAATTATAAATAAAATACTATTATGTGTTAAAGAGTTTTCTCTTTCTAATGAATATTTATAGTCGAATTTATCATATGTATAAACCTATATTAAAAATGGTTTAGTTTTTAAACTTTTAATTCAACACTTTTTACTCATCTTGAAATAAAATATTAAAAAATGTCCAAATCTAATCTATGTGGACCGAAATGATCATATTTTAATCCTAAGGTTGATTTTGGTCGAAATACACTTATCCAATAGAATTAGGACATGTGTTAGGGTAATAATAATATCACTTGTTCCTTTAATTACTCTTTTTACTTTTAACCTTGGTAAATAAAAGTCAAACGTTACTATTCACCAAAAATTATTTTCATCTTATTGAATAACATATTACTTATAGATATCAACTAGGTCTCATCAAGTTTTTTAATTCAATTCAAAGAAGCGGTAAAATTATGTTTTATGAAAATTTGCTAACATGCCTAGAAGGTGGGTAAAATATGGTAAAAAGTTCAATAAAATTTTATTTATCTAATATTATTATAAAATGACTCCAATAAATTACATCAAACATATATAGGTATTATGTATCTATTTTACCTAAAATAAATTTAAATAAAATAATTATTTATTTAATTAAAAAGTCAGTTTTAAACAATAACATAGTGTTTTTCACTATTCATCAAAAATTTGAATGTTTTAGAAAAATACCAAAAATTCACCATAAACAAATTTTGATATTCCGAATGAAAAAATGAAGTCCATTTTGAAAAATAAAATTTATTAAATTTCAAAAAGTGGGTATTACTATTCATAATGGCTTGTTTGATTGGTCATGGTGTGTTAAAACTCCAAGTTGCGTTCTACGCAAGCTATTGCTTTATTCGAAGGGAAACGTACTGTGGAAGATTGGGGTGTTACATTTGTTTTACTAGTATGATTATAAATTAAATAGTAAAATATTTGTGTATTTAATTTTTTGAATTAGATTCTTTTATTGGAATCCAAATAACAAATATTATTATGTAGGTTAAACTTTTTTTCCATTTTTAATAGTGCCAATAAAATTTTTTTCACATCAGTATGGGTAAATCGGGTTATTCATGTTAAACATAATGTGTTAAGGCCTAAGATTCTCCCAAAATAATATCCAATATTTTCATGGATAATTTCCTTTAGACCGTGACCATAATTAGAATAAAATGTGAAAATTTAATTTAACTTACCTTTCATAATGATGTTAATATAATTTTAAATAAGCAATAAAAATAAAATTTCAATCGGTTTGTTTTGAAATCTATAATTTTTTTAATATAGATAAAAAAAAGGTTATGTTTTGTATGAAAATATTTATCTAAAATATGAATTAGTTTTTATCATTGAATTTTATTTTTAATTTTTAGTGTTTAAATTTTTACCCAAAATGCTTACCAAATGTCATCACAGTTCTTGTTGAAGAAGAAAAAAATCATGTAAATAATTTAAAAAACTCAAAAAGTAATATCCTATTGATGATTTATTGTGTCCCATGAATTTTATATTTACATATAATATATTAGTCATGTGTTAAATTTTTATATTTTAATTCCATTGTAATCTTGGTGACTATCAAATCAAATTTAATAAATTGTTCACAAATTGAAAAAATGATATTTTATATTAATCAATATTTCATTAAATAATATAAAATTAATAATTATTATATCATCAGAATTATGAACGAAAAATCATATTATATATCTCCATCTTCAATTTTTTTCAATTTTCCCTTTATATTGTTTTCATGAATTCTGATAAGTAAATAAACATTGGTACTGTTGTAATCATCATAATAGTTAACAGAGGATTTTTACAAAGATATATGGTTTAAAACAACAACCACATTTATTATAACATTATTATATTATATTTTTTGGAATAATATTTATCCTATGATCTAAATATAATAATTTGGTTTATCATTTAATTGAAAAATATTTTATAATAATTTAATATTCCAAGTAATTTCAAGAGTGAACGACCCCTCACTTATAAAAGGTCACGTCAAATCCACATTTTCTCACACATTAAGAGAAATAAAGTTTAGTCAATATCCTCAATAATAACATCATATAATTCTTACCAATATCCAAGATTTTATATTTTTATCAAAAGGTAAACCTATGATGGGTATAGGTATAAACCTATAGAGGTTGTATGAAGAATTAGTTTACTTCTTAAACTCTCATTTTCCTTTGAATAATTTTATTACTTATTCTAATTGTCATAAAAATAAAAAACAAATATCACCAGAATATTCTATTAACTAATTTGTTTTTTTATTGTAGTAAATTATATCTATCGCTTTCATCAAAAAAAATATGAAATTATAGCATCCTTTCTATGTATGGAGGACTAATGTATCACTATATAGTGTAATTAGTTTTCCATAATTTTCTATCATGACAAGATATAATGATGGATTTAATGTATATGAATTATATTTTTTACATATTAATTATTCTAGAAACGTATAATGTCATAAAATTTCTTATTATTCCATCCACTGAATATTGAAAATGTTTTTCATGTGTATGTGTTGAATACCACCTCTATGAAGTGATGTGATTCGTTTTTTATGACCACATCACATGGATACTATATAAATGTTTATTTAATGAAAAAATATGATATTTATGATATAATAATTTTCTATAAATATAATATAATACACAACTTATTTCCATTTAGTTTGTTCAAAAATTGATCTGTTAGTCATGCTTATGTATGGCCAACTCTGTCCATGATTGTAAAATAGATCCTTTTCCAAAACCATCATTATGATTGGATTAAAAAGTATAATAGATGATTTAATATGATATTTATGTCATTATTATATTTATATTTATAATGAAATAATGACCTCTCTTAATTTAGTTATCTTACTAAAATCATTTTGGATATATGAGTTGAATATCATCAAAATAGTAGACGTGAAACTAATTTATTATATAATTGCCTGTATCATAGTAGAAATAATGATGATAATAATAATAATTATGAAAATGGTTCTAAAGTTTTTAAAAATTAATGCTATTTTTATTATTTAGGATGATAAAGAAGATTCGTGATGATTCATACATGAAGTAAGGGACAGTTTACCCAAAACCACTCTTTTTAAATATTTTAATGATGTATTTTCTAAATATTTTTCTCCCTGTTAATATTCAACAAAAAATTCTATAAAGTATTTACAAGGACATAAAAGAATTATAAAATAATTTTAAATCACCTTTTATACATACATTGAATTTTTTTTAAATGACTATTTTTTTGTTTTTTTAGATTGAACATTTTGGAATTCTTTACAAAAGGATAATGGAATTTACAACATTAATATGTATATTTTCAATATTTTTTCCTTCTTCCCAAGAAATTATTTTTTTTAATCCTTGATAATAGTACATTTATTTAGGATAGAAAAATCCTCTTCCCCATTTTTAATGGAATATTAATTTGTAAAATTGGGATTTAATATAAAATGATAAATCAATATCTGATATTTTTTCCCTATGGGTTTGAAAGTATATTTTTTTGTTATTCAATTAAAATTCAAAATTTTATGTGTTTTAATAATTTTATTGTACTTGGAGATTTTTTATTATGAATGATAATCCTAATATATCTTATAGTGATGGTTGATCCCGATATATTACTCTAATGTATTTGATAATGATTATGTTCTTTGAAAATTATGTTGGAAGATGGTTGTGTTGATTATAAAAACATGTAAGTGTTCTTGTATGGGTTACATTGAAGGTGTTTCCCCCAATGATCATATATTACTTTTCTATTCCTTCTAATGAGTTGTCATGTAATTTTTTTATTTCAAAATTTAATATAACAGTCATTGGTATAAAATGAATTATTATTGAATTTTCAGTTAAAAAGGTATGATTTTCTGAAAAATGATTATTCACGGGTTCTTATGGTTTCTATGAAACCAAAATGATGAGTATTTTACCATTATACTTTCTTATAATGTGTTTAATGAATATTATTGTATAGTAAAAATTATTTGATGAGTATGTATATGATTATTTGAGCTCAATGTTGTTTATGTCACAGGAAAACTCTCTTTTACAATCACATTTCTTTTATAATAGACAAAGGGGATTTTTTTTCTTTTTAAATTTGTATTACTGATAATTTTTTCTCTTATCCAATGTTTTAAAATATTTTTCATTAGATTTATGAATGAGTATTGAGAAATAAGAAGTCGAGTTTAAAATCATAATGATTTATCATGAAAAGATAACATGTTTCTTTTTAAAATATTTTTTCTGAAAAAAAATCATACTAAGAGGAAATGTCCCACAATATATTTAATATTTGGTTATTAAATATTTATAACATAATTCAATAAATCTATAGAACTAAATTGATCTTCATTGTTGTAATAAAATGAATTCTTGAATAAAATTTAAATTATGGATTGAAGAAGGGTTGGTTCCTTATATATAATTTGTGTTCATAGAGAAGTTGAATATAAATGAGTTTGGAAATTTGTTTTTACTAATGAGATGGGGAAAACTATTTTTATAGTTTATTAAGGTACAAATAATGCGAGATAGTTACTAAAAAACTATAAACTCAAATATGATACATTTTTTGATGCATGACGGGGATTTAATTACTTAAATAAATAGTATATTGATAGATATTCTTGATGATGTTAGTTACAATGGTGATTCAGTTCTAGAATCATATTAGAATATCAATGTTATTGTAGTTTTACACCAATATAGAGTATATTATTGTTGTAATAAGGTAATATAATTCTTTCAAAAATTTATAGATAATATACTTGATTGAAAATATTATGATTTTTGAAGTAGAAATATAGGCATCAGATGATGATCATATATTTCTAATGATGTACAATAGATATATTTAAGTTTCAATCAATATTGAATAAATGAAGGAAATGAACATTTTTTCAGAATCCAAAGATGGTTAATCAAGTTATTCATGTTAAGGCATTGAGTTTACTAAGCTAAAATTCATATTCAATAAGATAATTAAAATTTGAAATTATTAGATATGTTTTTCAATAATTTTAAAATAATTTTCATGTTATGAAATATGTATGCGGTTGTGGATATAATAATTTTTTTTTCAATGCATTGTGCTTTCACTCATCTAAAATAATTAAGGGAATCTGAAAAGAAAAATAAATGTTCCCAATGAAAATCAAATTATATTCAAAAAAGTGAATAAATCAAGGAATTTTTCATAGATATTATTAAAAGTGACTATTAATATTTATAAATATGTGATTGATTCTATAAATTCTAATAAAATGGTTAATATGTGTTTAATTGAACAAACTGATGAGTTACTATCATTCTATTATATTGTATATAATCCTATGTTTGATAATTAATATTATAATTAAGTACTTGAATGATTCTCAATGTTAGAATAAAAATATAAATTTTTAATAAAAGTGTATAAATCCCTAAAAATTTCTCATGATACATTTATAGGAGAAAATGATACTTTGTAAGGATGGTTTTTTTAATTAAAATATAATATGACCAAATCCTTCTAAAATTGTTATGAGAAATAAAATTAGAATATTGAGCTATTTTATAAAATTGATTTTATAAACAATTTGAAATTATTTTTAATATATTGGTCTATTATTTAAATTAGATATATTTAGGGAATAAGAAAAAAAAATATTAGGCACAAATTGTAATAGTGAAATGCCAAATATATATAGAAATTAATTTTTATTTAATTCTAAAAATACCAGCACGTTTATTGTCTCCATCTTTCAAAACTAAATTAATGGTAATTTTAAAAAAATGATAATAAATAAAAAATCAATTTTTTTCGGTGTCCATTTTTTATTTTAAAAATGATTTTTTGAAAGTAGAACTAAAATTTCTTAATAAAAAATATACTCACCCGGATATTTACAAGTTAACACAACTAGAAAAAAGATTATTTTGGAACCAAAGAAAACTTAGACCTTATATTTCTTATAAGTAATGTTTTAAAGTGAAAAACCAATATATGGAAAGTGGATTATCAAGGAATATATCGGTTTATTTTTCTCTAATTTTCCAACATTAAAAAAATTATAGAGGTTATGTTACATTTTTGGGCAACTCCAATGTAATGATTATCAGTATCGAAATTATTGTACATCCTATTTCAATTATTATCAACAAGGTTTTTTATTTTCTATGGTTTAATCCTAACATGAAATTTTTATCTAGACTTTTTTTTGAGGGATTTAAATTGATTTATCTAATAATGTATGAGATTTTTTCAATGAAAAACTACATAAAAATTAATCACCATGTTATAAAAATGATTATACTATTGATGATGATTCCATTGGTAAATAAAGAGTAATATTTTTTAACTAAAATTATATCCTGACAAGGATTTTGAATATAAGGCTTATCCATTATAAGTTATATTCATTTGAGACATTATATATAACAAATATAATTTTAGAATTTCCCCATTCTTAGTTCAATGGAAAATGATTATGTTGCTCATATAAAATTGGAAAGAATAAAAAGTTAATGATCTATTTGAATATTAGGTTTTTTACCTATAAACCTATTAAACATATTAATAATCAAGATTTTTATCTTTTTTATAGACAGCCAAGATCAATAGAGGAACAAGGAAGATTAGGGTGGTAAAAATAGTGTAAACTAAGAGAATCAACAAAAATAAGATCATCACATTCAAGGTGAAGGGATCTCAAGATAGAAAAATAAATATAAGGAGCGTCATGTTGGACAGATGAAGCAAGGAATTATATGAATTTGTTCCCTTCATGCCATGTGTTAAACACCTATACCCTTTTTCTAGATGTATCTTTCATCTCCATTTGTGATAAATAATTGACAATTAAATTGAAGAATGCTCTTAAAGATAATTTTTAATGATCAAGAAACCTATTTCAATATACTCTAACGTAATGTTCTTATTATGAAATAACATAATCTCATTGAGCAGGGTTCATATAGCCATGATGAGGAAATAAAGATGGCCAGAAGATACAGTGAAGTCTAATTTGACAAAACCCCTATAGTATTAAAAGACATTGCCACCATGCATGAGGCAATTATTTAATGATCCACCAATATTGATCATGAGTCCACTACTATGTGGTTACATTTAAATCATCATCCCTAAGTAAATGGTCTCTGAGTGGAGGGTAATGGGATTATTCCATCCATCCTTATTCTTAGAGGGGGGGAATTCAACCAATCCATATAGAGGAGGCCCAGAAAAACCTCAAACCTCTAGGATCATCCTAAAAATACAATGGATAACTGAGGATTACCTCGTGTCGGGGCTTGTTCCTTGCATTCCAAATTCACCAGAAACCCATAGCCTAGAAGATCACCCTCAATTTCTAATCATTTATATTACATCTCACTCCAGGAATATAGTTATGATAAAAAAAGATAATCATGTAAATATAAAAAATCATACACGAAGAACTCACGATTATTTTTACACATTGTGACCACTTACGAACCCTAGAAGAATAAGTGAGGTGACAATTACTCATTTGAGTTTCTATAATGTGTACACTTATATTTGAGATAAATAACATGACTATTAACGTCATCATATATAGATATGGAATGAAATATAATGCATCATACAATGAATTCATAGACCATTAGGATATCTCAGCAATACAGGATACACCAAAACACAACTTGAATGAGATTAACATGCATAATAAGGTGAAAATCATTAGCCAAAAATAATCCTGAAAATGATCTCATAAATAAAAATTTATCTCAATAATTATTCATCATGATATTCCCAAATTGATCATATTTTTGTAGGTTTAGAATTTTTTAGATGAATTCCATATGCAAGCATTCCTTGAAAAAGAAATTCGGAGCTGGGCACCCTGGAAAACCTAGCAGATCTCCCACCCAATTCTGGTTAACATATTAACATCTTTACAACCGTTAAACTAATGTGAGTGATATTTAAAATACATAATATAGTGATGAAGCATTTACCAAATCCATAATATTCAAACATTCATCATGTCTAGGATTGATCAATAATTATGAAGGAAAACTTATCCCACAAGGACCTACCTTTCAAAGCATCCCATGCCAACATCGCTTTCCTATAGTTCATTGAGTCTTCAACAAACCTAAAATTAATTATTCCTACCTCCATCAACATTTTTAGCCTCTCCAAAAAATCCCAATTACAACTTCCCTCATAGTGTGTTTCATACATTAACGAAAACATAATTATTTCAATGATTCTAAGTAATGTCTTGCGAACCTTATGGAAAAAATACATGAATGATAATATACGTAAGAACAAAGTTATCAAATGTAATATAGTCCCCAAAAAAATGGAAATATGTTCTTTAATTATTCATGGAGTACAAAATTTTATCAATAATCCCATTAATTTGATGAATACAAACTCTACTAGGGTAAATCAATGAACCCATGTAGTCCAAGATAAAATGTATTCTGTGAATTCCAATAGTGTTCTCAATATTTTTACCCATATCTCTATACATAATTTTGACTGGTAAACATTACATTGATCACTATTAATAATATACCCACTCATCTTTTTATACTCATCCAAGACTCTATTGTGTTTTCGTGTAGTTGTTTCATTCCCATTGACGAAGTGAAACTTGTCATTTGTTAATATGAGATAATAAATACAGTTAGTATTTGGATTATATTTGAAAGGAAGAATGATTACATTAGTAATACATTGAGTGATATTCCTTTTAAGGGTGTCTTTCACAAGGATGAAAAAAATTTACGATATTGGATAATCAATCCATAAACCATGGACTAACATGATGAACCAGTATTTTCTTCCCAAAAAAAGATAATGGTCCGTAAAGAGATGAATCACCTAAAATTACAATTAGAAAAATAAATAATACCATGGAGTCAATTACCTAGTTATTGAAAATCCACTACAGTCTATCATATGAATTATCCATGTCAAATTCAATTTCAATGTTTGACCCTAGGGATTTTATATTGATGTTACTAATCCTTTCATGAGCCAAAACTAAAGAAAAATTGGTTGATACCACTTTTATCAATCTATATTTTTTCTATCAAATCCATTTCTGAAAATGAATTGAGTGTATTATGATAATACTTCATGCAGGCACATTCTTAGGAAAATTTTAGTTTCTTATGGGAATACAATGTTTTAGTGAAGATATATATTTAATATTAATAATGAGAATAATGGTTTTCCCACATTCAACTTCAAGGAGGCCACCTCCCCAATAATAATATTGAATGATTTCTATAGGATCCCTCTAAAATAAATCCCATTAATCCATATATAAATAGCTTAGAAAACCATCAGGTATAAGAGAGAATTCAGATTTGGGTAAGTCGACAACCTCCAAAAAATTATTTTACTATGAAATTATTCTTGGAAATAAATTGAATGGTTTATACACCACAATTTTAATAGAATGAAATTTTTATCCTGACCCTCAGGTACCCATATTGTGTTCAAGGATTAACATCAAGAAGAATATATTTAATGCGTGACACATCCATACCTCATACTATACCTTTATCTTTATTGAATAATCCATTTTCCAAATAAATTTTATAAATGGATGGTTCTCCTCTTTAATTCATTCTTGAAAAATGAAATATTCTAGTTACGTTCCTTATGGAACATAACTCTGGACAGTTCTCGAGTAACAATTTATTCTTATATGATCAATGGGAATAACATGTTTTTAAAAAAATGAAAATCTCATCATCCCAAGTATAATCAAAGATCACCTCGGGTTACTATATTTTAGATTTGATGGTCTCCCTTATTGGAAATTAGAGGGATGTTTTTTGTTCCATATTTATGATTCCCCATTTAAATTAATGAGTTTTTAGTGGAATATGGCTAAGAAAAAAATTCTTGGGCATATACCAAGACATACTTACCTCATTGTCATAGCTTAGATATGATGGTAATCCATTAGAGAAGAAGAAACGATTATTTCTAACTCATCTAGATTCATTATTTATAGGAATAGGGGTGTGTACTTATAAGGATCGAACAAGGTGAATATCTCTCTTTGGGAAATATTGTTTTTAATATTTTTCCATTTGCAAGTTTCAATATACGAACTATGATTTTTTATTGGACCATATAAAAATTGTAAACAATATTTTTAGAATTTGACTCAATGATGGCATGGTGTTTCATTCCCTTTTGAACCCTAGTATTGATATATTAAATATTATAATTACATTTATACCAATGAATAAATTATTTAGGAAATTTTGGAGTATCACCCAAACGGAGTCTTTCATAGGGAATCATATACCACTATTGTACCCAAAATGAGATATTTTCCCTAGTTGTGGAATAATTTTGTTTCACATTTTATATTTTGATAGAGTTCATATGTTAGTTGATGAAATATAAATTTCTCTCAATAAATTAAATATTTAATTTAATTAAAATATTTAATATTTAATCTAACTAATTTCTTCATAATAATTGTTTCTTACTTTACCTAGATATATTCTCATAATACTAGGAGATACATTAAGAGATATATAATCTAAGTGGTGGATCATTTATGAAGGTCTGTGGAGATTTAGGAATTAACAATTAGATTGAACACAACAAAACATCAGCTTCAAAAAAAATTTGTTCTTCACCAGTGATTGATCCAATGAAGGGTTAGAGATTTTTTTGGAATTTACACCATCATTGAAACTGTTAAAATCACTAGTGGATACTTGTATAATTGATCCCATTATCTAATTTTTTTCATCCTGGTAGATTAAATATCCAAAAATTTATGGTTTCATATTATTTTGTTGAATATACATTTACCAGATAATTTCATCAAATTTATGTTCCATAGATGATGGCCAAAATAAAAAACAATTATATTTTATTTAACTTTTGTGTATTATTGATTTTACCCTCTACTTATTATGTAATCACCACCGATATTATTTTTCTAGTGTTTTGACTATGCCTAAAAAATGAACTCATTTTGTAGTTTATTTCATGTTCTGTCGATCATTGTGACAGTATCAACACCATGGATTATTTTTTGTATGGGGTGAAATGGTGATGATAGGAATATCATTATGGAATATAGATTTTTGGTTATATGATGGAGTTTTATTTGGGGTATGGAAGATCATTCCAAAAAAATGACATGTGATTTTTCAAGAGATGGGTTTTCAATATCAGGCCACAAGTTGTACCGTATGCTCAGTCAATGGGAAAAGAGGGAATTATTAGATAATATAATGGTTGATTGTTTGGAAGAGGCATAAATATGATAATCACGTGGATGATATGAAAATTTTGATGTAAACCTAACCACATAGTATGTAGTTTTGATAAACAAGTGGCATGTAGCCTGAGAGTTGTATAATTAAAGGTTTTAAGAAGAATTAAATATCATATGACCCTGTTTGTGACCCAAAAAATATGTAACGTTTTGTTTCTAGTAATGATATATACTTTAGTATACTTCTTCGAGACTTTTGACCCTACACACAAAGATTATCGAGTCATAACTTACGTATTTTCAAATGTACATGACTTGGGGGTGAGGTATGTTCCAAATTAATGCCTGAAATCTAAACGTAGCATATGATATCTACCATATCATGTATATGGACATTTGAATGATAATAGAGAAGTAAGTACATTGATATTTAGTGGATTTTGGTTGTTAGACCATGTAACATATTGAACACATTGTGATCATTGATTTTTTCTACGATAAGATATTTGTTATGTCATCTATAATAGTAATTCAATGTGGGATGAAATGAATAGGTAACATCCTGCAGACAGATATTGAATCATGGACTTAAAAGAATTATTGACTTCATCAGTATCATTGAGATTAATTTTTCACATTCATACATGAATGATAGCTAGAAACCCACAGTAATTGGATAGTCTGATAGGGAATAGTAACCTTATACCATCTCTAGTTAGCTCTTGAAATATCACTTTTAGGATTATAGTATGAGATTAAATAACTATATATCAAATAGGTTGTGTATCCACCATAAAAATATAGGGCACGTGATCTTCTATTTTTTGGGTTCAATATCAACCTATTCAATGATGTTGGATAGGGAATCAATGCCTCTGCCATGGTTGGAATCCAAAAATACTACTATGTTCATGTGATCCTCCAATATAGATATAGAAAGGTTGCATATTATGAGGGATTATATTATTTATAAATCATGTAATACATTCTTAATCCTTGGGTGGATGCACATTTTTAGAATTTACTCTATGGATTTATTACCTATGATTTTTCTATCAGGGATTTTATATATTTATAGCCTCTTTATTGTGATTTTGAGGTAACACTCGTGTTGATTAGATCAATGGTTTTGGGGTTCCTTACTAGGTATGTATATACTAATTATTTCATGGGATATTCTCATATATTTCCTTAATTATGTAGATGACATGACAAATGATGGAGTCCTAATTGGAATATGATATGGTGGAGCATATGTGTTTATGGATGTATATAAAATTGAAGTGTAGTGGTACCATGTGTAGGAAAAAATAACACTTTATCACTATTATTGAAATTATTTTTTGTTATTGGGAATGTATGTTTTGTTATCATATTTTTTATATTTGTAGTTGTAATCTATTATGATATGTTAAGTGGTTTATGGATGCATTATATTCATCCTGTAATTTATTATTCATCATTATATGGCGAATATTGAGATATGTAGGTGAGTACATTCACATTATGTTATATGAATCCAAGGTATGTTATATGCCTTTTTGGTATTAGGTATTATCCCCTATCTTATTTTATGTGGAATTGGGTAGGCATTATCGGTATACCTTCTTCTAAGCGAGCCTTGGTTGGTATGGTCATATTCTAGTTGTATAAAAGAATATTCTATCTTAGGAATGTATATTAGAGATTGAATATTTTGGATGACTTATTTTTGAAACTAGAGAAACTATTTTTAGATGTCTGGAATGTAGATCTCAAGAAAAGAAACCCAATGTTGTTGTTGATGAAGACATATCCATTCACTTAGACTATGATAAACCAATCATCAATTGGATACATGGATACACCTATAATAGAGAAAAAATTGTACATGAAACATAAAAGAAATGAGTGGGATTGTATTTTCATTCATAAGTCATATCCATAGATATTCTCAATTTATTGTGTTATATATGTATGATTATAGGATGACTCCATAAGGACGAACAATGAGGATTCCATAGCAGAGTAATGATATTGAAATTTTCAGTGATATGGTCTTAATATAAGGTCTTTTCCCTGAGGTGTTTCCTTTTGGTGGAAATGATATAGTATATCCACTTGTTGAGTATCTTATAGAAAAAAACATCAATATTAATAAAGGATTCATTGAGCCAGATCATGTAGTAGATGGTACATATATTGAAATAAGACAATGTGCGTAGTTTTAGTGTGCACTATGACGTTCATATGATGATACCAACAATATTTTAGGGTAAGATAGATCCTTAGGATAAAAAATGGATTTTATTATTAGTATTTGATATTTTAGGGCTCATCCTGACTAGATAGTGGTTTTAGAAAATAGTCATCTTTATATCTCAACAAGGTGATGGTGAAGATTTGTTACTCATATGCAGAATGTGATGACTCTTTGTTTAAATGGCTTCTAGCATCTCCAGAGAGTGGATTATTTTCCTATAATGCTTGATCATTGTACATTTAGTAATATTTTTAGTGTTAGGAGGGACTTTTGATACCCAAAGGCTATGTATCATGATTTATATATTCCAGAATATAGTACCATTAAAGGACATTATAATGATACTCGATCCATTATGGTATACATTTTAAACGTTTAAGGATAACTAGTGGATGTAAATTTATGTACCCACCATGTAACAGATTCATTGGCCACTTTTTTTAGGTGATAAATAATCGGGCATTACATAAGAGAGAACCACATGAGAAAGGATCAGTAAAAAAGGATTCCAAGAGGATAACATGTTAGTTATTATATAAGAGTTTCTACACATTCTAATGTTGATGTCATATCGATTAATACTGCAAGATTCACCTTAAAACTACATGTATATGGTTGATGGTCCACCTAGGAATAGGTAGTGTATGTGATCATGGGTCTTTATATGAATATGGATTTTGAAGGGGATTTGGAAGAGTTAAAATAGTTTTTATATTTTTTGATCTTATACCACCACCCCTACATTCAGGTGGCCTATAATACGATCAAGGTTCTTGTGGATACAATTATTGTAATTGATTGTATTTGAGTCTTATGATATTTCAATAGTGTTGATAGACATTGGTTTAAGGAATTCCATCCATTCTACATCACTAACTTAAGATCTAGAGATTATAGTATAACCCTTAGTCTAACCATTATGTATAGGGACCCATTTCATGGGATATTATAGGATAACACATATTTTTAAGTAGTGTGACATGAATCATGGATTAGTGAAAAATTTAGGATCTCATTATAGTTGTAATGATACATTATATCATCATTCTTATTATATACTTTTATCTTAATTCCATTATCAAAATAATTCCTTCCATTCTAGGATGCAGTTTGTTCGATTCGATGGGATGAGATTTTTTGTTGTTGGATAAATGGAATTTCATTTACATAACCTTGGGCCCATATACAATATATTAAAAATTATTTACCATTCGTTGGATATCATTAACTTAAGTACATTGGATGTTATGGGATTTTAATCTTCTAAAGTGGAAGAGGAGAAGGTGGGTTTGTTCCTTGTGGTAGTGGCGGTTGCACCACTCCATTAGGGATTGATTTCTATATTAACGTACAATAATTTACTACTATTATATCATCAAAGTAATATTAGACTAACAGTGGTGAGATTTCGAAACTAAGGTTATGGTTGGAATATCTTTTATGGGAAGCTTCATCATATCCAATGGGACCCCCTTGGAATCTATAGTGTTATTTTCCAATAAGGTGAATGGGTCCATGGGGTTGTGTGTGGATTATCATTACATAATCCATGTGACTATCACAAATATGTATAAAATTAGATGAATCTATGACCTCTTTTATCAACTAAATGGAGATAACTGGTTTAAGAATATTTACCTTTGGTCGGTTAATCACCTGCATCATGATCATATATAGGATATACCACATATGGAATTCTAATGTGTATTTGAACATTATATGAACCTATTTATTTTTATTGGTGTAAGGATCATGATGAATGTGTTCATTGGACCCATGAACCAAAACTTCAGACCTTTTATTTATTATTTTATAGTGGTCTTCATTGATGAAATCCACACATACATGATATATGTGGCTGATCATGAAGAAAATCTAAAGATGGTCCTGGAAATAATCAAGAAGAAAAATCTATATTGGAATCTCATTAAGTGTGAGTTTTGAAATTGATAGGCATAATTTTTTGGGAATGTAATTTCATTGAATGTGGTGGTTATGGACACAGTGATGACATAGGATTTTTTATCCTATGAAACAAAAAAAAGGTAATTTTAGATGTATATAGTTTACATGGGTTTTGTAGCTACTATAAGAGATTCCTGATAAAGTTTTATGCATCATAGAACCCTTAACTACCATACCCCAAAAACGAAAACATTTTTTGGATAGAGAAGTACCAATTGTATTTTTAGGAGATGTGGTAGAGGTTGAATAGAACGCCCACTATGAGACTAATAATGGAGGGAGATGATTAGTTTGTGTTTTTTGACTCCTCTAGAGATGTATTTGGATATGTGTTATAGTGAGGAAGGTTGTTTTTCTTATGAGTCCATAATATTTAATCCTTAAGAGAAGAATTATTCAAAACATTATTTAGAGATGGGAAACGTGGTGTTTGAGTTGAAGAAAAAAAAACTACCTCTAGGGAGAGAAGTTCATTGCTATTTTGAACTAAAAGATTCTTAGTAATATCATATCTATCAAATATCATAATATTTCACAAATTCGATTGTATGAGATATTGAATGTATCTGAATTTTACATAATATATATAAACAGGATGTGTAATGTGGAATACAATTCCTTTTATAGTAAGTTCCATTGAAATTTATTGGAAAAGGAATTTGATCAATTTTCCTTGTTATTTTTTCATTTATATAAATGGTTGTTTTACATACCCTTCATTATTGTTCGTGACCACTACACATCTTTAATGCAGGAGGGAGTCACAAGTTGTAGATTTTTGTTTCAAGGTTTTCCCTTATCATATTTTCGTGTGACATGGTCTAGATGGATTATGCTAAGGTGGGGAGAACGTTATCATCATACAAGGATTGATGAGCTTTATTAGCATGCATTGAGAAGTGTAGCTGTGGGAGTCAAATACAACCACCTTAGCGGTACATTATGGTATACAGTGGATGTATGATGAAAATTTACATCATCTTTAGTGTTCATATATTGATAGTATTGATTTTTTTTCTAATATCTGTCTTACATGTGAGAATGTTAAGGAATGTGATCATGTACTAGTATGTTTGGTGCAACCAATGAAAGTTTTGGAGGGGACATGGGATAGTATATTCATGGATTTTGTTATGGTATTTTCTTTATCAATTAGTTGTCACAATTCCATTAATGTGATAATTGAGTAAATTACTTTGTAATCCAAACTCTATTACATCTAATTGAAATGTTTAGTGGATAAATTTGGAGTATATAACATATATGAAATACCATAGAGTTCCCTGAATAATTGTTTTATATGGTAACATTCACATCACATCCAGGTTTTGTAGAGGATTCCATGTGGCTTTTAGGGATTAGTTATAGATTATCAAAATGTCCCACCCCTAGATAGACATATTGACTGGGGGAACCATTAATTTACTCAAGAAAATATTGTGAATATGTGTGGTTGATTTTGGATAAATATAAGAGGATCACCTAACTATATAGTTGTTTGTATATATAAAATGTTTACAATATATTATTGGTACAGTTCAATTTGAGACATATATTGGGTATCATGTTGGAAACCACCATATTGTTTGTATATATGGGAGTAAGAATATTTGGTCCTAAAGTTTGTGAAACTGAGGATATAGAAAGGGTATATCATTCAATAGGGGATGGAGACCTACAAGATAAATCATAATTCTTATGTATACTGACAAAAGAGGCCTTTATATTTTGATGAGGTAGACTATGTGTTCTAGAAGGTCTCTCCCCAGCATATCGTGCAGTGATTATGATGGGGTGAACATTTATCTCTGATATTCAACATCCTTTTCTGATATAATATAAGATAGGGGAGGTGGAATACATGTTTGTTTTATATCTATATTTATACAATATGCATGACATCATCCATGTTATATAGCTTGAGAGATAAATTCATGATATGTCACATGTTAGTGACTTGGGTGAGATGGACAATAATTAGAAATAAAATATTATGAAAATACACAATGGATATCAAGGTCTAGAATAAGAATACCACATGGGTATGATAAATTCCCCTTACAGGCATCCATTGGTATCATAATAATATTTTGGAGATATTGTTGGAATGAGAGAATAAGATGTGAGGTATGTATCATCACCTAATTTTTAGATTATTTCTAATCAGGATTAAAATCCTTGAAGGTGGGAGAGATGGGATCTAATTTTATTTTTGAACCCATTAAAATAGCTTAAAATATATTTTCAGAGTCATTGATGGTGTTGGAATTGATTTTCAAGCCCTATGGAGCCCATATACTGATATAATGAAAAAAAATTTAAAAATGATTATACCTATATGTGCATTGTTTTGGAAATAATGGATTATTTACCAAATAGAATCTGATCTCTATTGAATTATAATTACAGGTCCTATAAAATATGGGACATTTGATTTTTGTGTGTTGGGAATTTTTTAACAACATAGTCATGTTCACATGTTAGATGAATTGAATTAAATAATTTTATGGAATAATTTTATTTTTAACCAATAATCATCAAAATTGACCACTATTATGGTATTTTTGTAATGATGTCCATAAAACCCAAGGATATCCATTGATATAAAAAGGAAAGGTGATGATCATCATCATTGAACTTTCATAGAGGTTTTTGGATTGATGAATGGATTGAATGAAACTGGACATTGACATCAACATGGGTTTAATATTCACTAGTTATTGATCCAATGATGATGTAGGACTTTTTAATTGAGTGGATTTATATCATTATTGAAATTATTCTGATCATGGGTTTATTACTCTAGAATCAAACCTTTGATAAAACTTTTTTTTAGACCAAAAAAAAATTTGTCTTAAATATTATGGTTTGATAACTTTATTCATTAATATAATTTTTTTCATTATTTCCTTGAAAAAACATCCCATTGATAATGGATAGTCCATGAAAAAACATATTCATATTTCTATATTTTTATCTCCTAAATTTTCCCCTCCTATTTATAAATAATCGACCCCAATATTTTATTTAGAAGAAGTTTCTATTAATCAAGTGTAATAAACTCAATATGTTGATTATATTGATATATAAATACATTTTGGGGGGTTGACTCTATGGATTCGTTCATGGTGGTGGTGAGATGAGGATTACATTAATCTTATAATGGATTAGTGATGGTTGTTTTTGTGAAAGTGGATCCATATAGAGATTCTTGATCATTTTAAATGTGAATATATACATTTTATTTCAGTGAATGGTTTCTAGAATCCATCCCTAAGTGGTATAAAAGTACCATTAAATGTGGATTACAGGGTGTAAAATATATTATTGAAGATGTTTCATTGGAATAGGAATGGAAATTAAAAAAAGAACTTTGATAATCTAGATATCATAAAGAAAACATGACTACATTGTGTATAGTTTACATGAACACACACTCTATCGATCAATTGATGTGGTTTCTAGGATTTTGTAACAATAAAGGTACACACAATTGTGCATGTGAAGTACATACTATGAGATACGTTGTTGACAAGATCATAATG
Organism: Viscum album; assembly: GCA_963277665.1. NCBI lineage: Eukaryota > Viridiplantae > Streptophyta > Magnoliopsida > Santalales > Viscaceae > Viscum > Viscum album. The sequence goes on from OY728134.1 coordinate 997,413,900, forward strand.
TACTGGAGTGCATTCCTTAGATCCGTGTGAACACACATGACATGTGTGTCATGTCACTCCCATTGTACTTTGGTGTAACTGACTCAGGTAGTGAGGTATATTCCCATGTACCTCCCATATTCTATATTGCATGAATGGTACCATATATGACATGTTTATAATGTTTGAAATAATAATAAATATGTAAGTACATTACTGGAGAATGGACTTGGTAAAACATAAAATGTATTGTATTAAACATAATGTATACCTTGACTTGGCATGGGATATGTCTTTCAATATATGATCAATAACTATAATTTTGAATATAATGTGATGATGGGAATTTTTTAAATTGTATAAGTATAGATATATGGAATGTAAGGAATGATATTATATATCTTTATCGTGGAGATTATGTCTCAATATTCGGGTGCCCATGGTGGGAAACAAAGAACCCTTTTAAAAAATTTATTCAGGCCATATTAATCAAATTCAATCCATTTGAGGGGTCAAAAATCCCCTCCTCTTATATCAGAGAATTGGATCATATAAATTTGGATTAGAGGGGATTATTATCACCCATTAATATTATATAGTGCATGATCCTATATCCTCGTGGTTGATATCCCTATGTCTAGGGAGCATGGTTAACGCATGGAATCTACAATTTGAGTGAGCATACCCTATATGAGTAGAGGCATGGGATCATTTACTATATGTAAATAGAAGTTATGTGGTTTAAGGGATTAGATTATATAGATAACATGGATGAAATTATGAATACATAGTCTAATTTTGGATATTAAGAATATAATCAGTTACTTGAGGACCCATGAATGGAATATATGGATTTTTTTCTATTTCATTGATAAAATATTATAATGTTGAGTTTACTCTCTTAATTGTTCATTTGGTGATTTTGTGGTTTACTACTTTTTATATATATATATATACTCACACCTACATTGGATTCACACAATTATACCGTGCCTTAAAAATATGAAAATACAATAGACAATGTTTTTTCAGGGATACTCTGATAAATTTCTTGCACATCCACATTTTGATACATTGAATACCTATTTTCCAAAGGAAAGAGGTCACTGGGACACTTCTAGTGAAATATTAGAAAATTTATTGGCCGAAAGGATGAGAGGATGGGGACATAACACCCTTAAGGGAATTATTTCCTACTTCAAGACAACCTTATATATTTATGGGATATTCATGAATCCTTTACAAAAAATAGTGTGAGTATGGTTAACCATTTTCAAATGATCTAATTGAAAAAAAATTATTGATGTGAAAAGAACATTTATTATAGGTTCCCCATTGTTATCTTACTAGTTTGTGTTTCTTTGGTTTAAATCCATTTATCTAGGCACTCTGGTGTCTACTGTTTTCTACAGTGGAATTTGGGGTTATGAATTTGGGACTAATCATTAATGATGAATCCTATATATTATGTGAAAATTGGAATAAAAACCACATGGTTTGATTGAATGGTCATGGATTTCACCAAAATAAGAATCCTATAATAGAGTCACCTTCTCTACTATAATGGGGTGATCATCACAAATCTCTAATCCCACATGTGTCATGCTCAATGTGTGAAGAAATATATATCAAAATACCAGTTTTATTGAATGAGATCATACTATTATATTTGAAAGTAGTGCATACACACAGAGACTACCTTGAGGAGATTCATGTATCATTAAAGGGGAGACAATTGGAACTAAGGTGGTTCTTGTGAATAAGATTACCCTAGATAATTGACCTAGTATGTTGGTTAGTTGAGAGTGTGTATTAGGGCTGGGATTAATAGAATTTCCATGTAAGATACCAGGGGTTCAGAATATGAAGGAAATGTGAAAATGGTCGTCCTATACATGTTTCATGGTTGGCGCATGGTTAGAGGAGACCATACACCCAAACCATTCTATCCAGGAGGATGCATGGATGGTTAAACTAACTATTCAAAGGGGAAAGCCAAATCATGTGGGCTTGAACATAGGAATTCTGCATGGTTGGATCATGGTTTGTCAAATTGTGTGGTGTCCCCAGTTAAGCATTCAACTTGTAATCCTCTTTGATAGAGGTCAGCACATGGTTTACACATGGTTTAGAAAATTGTGTGGCAAACCATTTTCCTCATTAAAAATGGGATTTTACTATTTTCCCCCTCAGTATTTTAAGTGTTCTACCCAATTTTCCACTTCATTTCTTATCCACTAACACTACGGATGAACCAATATCCCAAATCATCTCAAAGATTGATCTACTTCATTTCTAGGATGTGTGGAGTGACATTGGGTGTGGATCGATGCTCCATTTGAGTCTCACCCTTCTCTTGATTCTCTTTTCTAGACTAGGGATTGTGGTTTTGTTCTTCTTCTTTTGAATCCCTAAAACCATCTTTTTCAAGTGGATATTCGGTTTGGTATTAAAGGAGTTATTGAATTATCATCTAAGGCTAAGGTTAAGCGAGTGGTCGTCTAGTTATTTGAGGTAGCCGGTCTATAATTTATATCCCATTGTATCGTTGTTGGTTTATGTATTTTTTGTTTTGATTTTGGTTCATATTTGTTGTGTTCTGCATTCCTTTGGTTAGAATTGATAAATTGGTTTTCTAAATGATGAATTGAACCCCTCATGATCCTTGGGAGATGCGTTGAGGTTGATTAGGCCGATTAAAGGGCCATCCATGGGGTGTAACATCATCCCTAACCTGGTAAATTATAATTATGAGTATAGAATCGAATTGTGATTAATTAGATCCCATGATAAATTGTTGATATATTAGTTAAATTATAAAAAGGCATTGATGGTCATTTTTTATAGTTGATGGCATGGTATACGGGGTTGTTTTTTATATCATAAATCTGTTAAATGAATTAATGTGAATGTGATGGATTACATATGGGATGTATTGGAATCATGGGAAATGTGTTATTCCATGTAAATGAGAATGTGTAAATGGGATAAGGCACTAAGATAATTTTTGTATTGATAGTTCTATGAATCATGTTTGTTATGTGATTTTTTTATGGTTTGTGAAATGGTATTTGTAGTAAATGTTTATAGAAGCATGTGTACATTGTTTGGTGGTATGTGGGGTAATAGATTGAGGATCCTCCCATAGGTTGGGCTGGAATGAGGCTCTAACCCCCACCCCTAGAATGTGTGGTTTAAGGAGTCTGACTTAGGATCTAAGCCCCAAATAGTTCCATTTGATGAGACTACCTAGATCGGGGATCCATGGAGAGTGTAATGTGTGTTTTATTGAAATATTTATCCCTAGTGAGATAGGGTACATGACTTAATTTCATATGTATAGTAATTGACCATCTTAAGCCATAGTGAAAATAGTGTATTGCCTAACCCATGGAACAACTGATGAAAATGGTAAAAGTGATTATGTTAACTAATGAAACCCGGTCCACCTTTGTGAAATTTTTTTTATCTTTTCATCTTTTTTGTACATACATAGAATATCTATTCAGGCTAGATATTTTTTAGACACCATTGGTGGTGGCCTAGTGAGTTTTACTCACACCATGCTCAGGCTTCCATTGGGTACCCAAGGAGATTTCAGGATTGTAGGTGAGGAAAGTAAAAAATTCCCCATGCTAGATGGTTGAATGGTCACAATATGTGCATAGAGGAGGGGACTAGACTTGGTGTTGGAACACATTTTTTCAATTTCAAGTTTTCTTTTATTTTGGGTTTTCTTTACACTAGGTACCATAAGACATGACATATCATATTGACTGTTTAGTTTTGTGATTGGACCCATTTTTGAGAAATGGTTGGTAGTGAATGATTATTGTCTATTGTTTATTTTTTATCTTTTTACTATTGTTATCTATTATGCCTTACTCTAGTATTGAGGGTATAGTCTCTCCATGTGTTCCATTAAACCCTCGATGCTAGTCTACAACCTCTAGCATTTGGGGATGTGCACCTGAGGTCATGTGGCGACCTAACTCAGTGAATTGGTTTAGTGGCCTCTGAGTTGGGATTGTTACAAAGTGGTATCATATTGGTTTTTTCTATGGTATAACTATTTGGGGATGTTAGACAAGAGATTAGTATTTTTCGAGCCTTAGAAATGAGTTTTTTCATTGATGTAGCTAACCCATGTTTGAGGTAAATCCCAAGTGACCCAGGGTGGGATTATTGTTCTTCATGTGTATTGTTATAGTTGAATTATATTTCACCAATGGGTGGTGAACTTGTTTTGTAATGTGACTACTCTATGATACTTTACTTGTGGCCAAAATGGCATGACATTGTGCATACATGCATCATTTTATGAACCGAGGTATATAGGCGGCATGCATCCTAATAGGCACGCATGGGATGGGTGTGTCAGACCTGAAGGGTAGGATGTATTTTACATTACTAAATTTTTGAATGAAATAGTTTCTAATAAAGGTGATATAAATGGTAAAGGGATTGAATGATAAAGAATTATTAAATAATTGTTCAAAATAAAAAGTTGTGAGTGAGTGAAAAAGTCGTTTATAGTAGATAGTAAAGATGGAAATGAGCCTAAGCGAGAAAGAATTGCATGGTAAAGTAAAAAATGGTTGAAATAATGTATAATGAAAATATTTTTTGTTGTGTTAGTTGGTATACACTATGATGACCTTAAATTATGGTAGGGATGGATAGGGTTAGTGATTGAGATGTGACTATGAAATGGTGATAGTGTATGCAGAATGGGTTTTCTATGGATAATGGGGAGCCGCAAATATTTGAAAAATATAGAGGTATTATGTTATGTATTGTGATGTGTGTTGTGGTATTATAATAAAATGTGGCCATGATGATGTGTGTTGGTTGGGAGATAAGAGTATTTTTTATAACATTCTCATCTAGAAGTGGAGATAGGAAACCTGGTGATCTAGTGAAATGGGGGAGAAGAGTAGTTTTATTATAACTTTTACCATTTCATGTAGATGGTGGAATGGGGCATAGGGAGAGTTGTTCCAAGTATGTTGGAGCTAGCTATGGAGTTTCAACCATAAAATCCTATGAATGTTTCTAGATAGTGTGGACCAAATGCAACCAAATTTTTTATAGAATCTTTTTTCAAAATTCTTGATCACTTAGAGACTCCTCCTGAGAAGTGATTCAATCCAGAAACATACATGCTACGGGATCTAGAGAGGTGTTGGTGGGATTTTTGGTCCATACTTAGCAGGATGATGGTAAGTTGTGGAAGGACTTATATGTGATGTTTCTGGAGAATTTATATCCAAATGACATGAGGATGGAGATGTTTATGGAGTTTTTGAGACTAACCCAAAGGTATATGTCAGGGATGGAGTACATTGGCTACTTCACTGACTTGCAACACTTCATGGTGGAATTTTTAGTAAATGAGGTAGTTATAGGGATAAATTTCTAAGATGTAAATAGACATGAGATCAAATCATAGGTAAATAACATCTGTTTACTGAGGGTTGTTGAAGTAGTGGATTAGGGGCTTATTTCAAAAGGGAACCTCAAGAAGGCTTCTAGTGGTGAACATATTGTTCCAGTTGAGTGATCTAGTGCTGTGAATTTCAATGGTAGGAATTACCTCTTTGAGAGTTCAAACCAGCGTAGTGATGGACATAGTAATTAGAATACAGAACCAGTCTATTAGGGTAGTGGGTGAGTTTTCTACTATAAGTGTGGAAAATGGGACACATGTAGGGTCAGTGTCCTTGACCACAAGATGAGTGCTATGTGTGCGGTAGGTTGGGGAATATATCGAGGATCAGTATGAACCCTTAAAAAATGGGACCAGATAATGGATTGAGATAGATTCTGAGTGTACGCAGGGGGTCGGTTACCCTATATCAGGTAGGTATTTTTAGCTCAACTGGTCGTATCGGTTGAGGTGGTGGATGTGGTACTCTGAAATGAGAGTTCCCATATTGGTAGAGTAGTGAATCATCAGGGGTTCAGGCTGGAGACCAAGGTAAAGGGGTCGGTCAGCTCCTAGAATTTCATCCTTTATCGAGAGTTCGATAGGATGGATCATCGACACCTCGAGGTACAATTCTTATAGATTCCACAGATTCTATTGATTTATTTGATTCAGGTGCTTTGCGTTGTTTTATCTCTATTCATTATATGAGTTTTTTGGGCCTAGAGGTGGAATGTATGTGTGGGGTTATGTCGATTGATACACTGTTAGGGGTGTGGACAGAAAATATCTAGAAAATGTAAGGGTTGTTCTCTTGAGGATGGTGGGTACCGTTTTCTATGGGACCTGATTTTTTTAGAGATGTTAGGTTTTGATATGATTTTGGAAATGGATTGTTTAGTGGCATACCATGCCCAAATTGACTTTTACCATCATAGGGTAACATTCATGTCTCTTGAGGTAGACATTCATGTCCACCATTATGAATGGGATTTCAGGTAAATTCTTGTAGGGTCAATCGGCCAGTAGTTCGGTGAACTATCAGCCCAAGTGGCTTATCGTATTCTTGATGATGGGGGAGTATAACAACTTTTCATTCCTCCTATGGTAAACCAGTTCCAGTATATATTTCATGAATAATTCTAAAGGATTCTGCACAAGAGATATATTTAATTCATATTAGAGTTGATGTTAGGAGAAAATCCAGATTCCATTCCGCCATACAAAATGGCACTAGAAGAAATCCCGGAATAAAAAACTCAGTTGGAGGAACTAGAGGAAAAGGGGTATATACATCTGATTATGTCACCTTGGGGATCCCAAAAAATTTTTTCCAAGAAGGTTGATGGATCCTTATGATTTTTGGATGATTATAGGAAGTTGAATCAGATTACAGTCAAGAATTGATACCATATTCCACGAAATGAGAATATCTTTGACCAAATAAGGGGTGGTTCAATGTTCTCCATGATTTATTTGAGATCAGGATATCATTAGCTCAGGGTTAGAGATTCTAATGGGACAAAAACTACTTTTAGGAGTAGGTATGTGTTATATAAGTTTCTTGTGATGTCGTTAGGGTTGACCAATGCACCAGTAGTGTTTATATCAACAATGAGTTGAATATTTAACCCATACCAAGATCAATTTTTAGTTCTTTTTTTGATGAGATCATGTTGTCCTCTAAGACTCATGAAGATCATTCCAAACATCATGACATCATCTGGAGTACACTAAGAGAAAATAGGCTATATGACAGGCTATAAAAATTTCAATTTTGGATCAATAAAGTCCATTTAATGGGTCACATAATCTCATATTAAGTCCTATTAGTTGACCTAGAGATTGTGAAAGTAGTCATGTCATGGGAGAAGACCATGAATGTTTCTAATATCTGAAGTTTTCTAGGTTTGTCTGGCTATTACCAAAGCATCATTAAGGACTTTTCCCATCTAGAAGAATCAATTTTGAGTTTTACCAAGAATGGAATATTATTTAAATGTTTTGAATCATATGATAATTCTTTCCAAACGTTAAATAATCAATTGAATTATTCACTAGTTCTGATCATACAAGATCCTGGTAAAGAGTATACCTTGTTTTGTAATGGATCCAATATTTTCCTTGGGTAGAGTTGATGCAGGTTGAGTATGTTTTCATGTACAAGTCACAATATTTGAGTCCTCATGAAATAAATTACCCTAAGAATGACCTTGAATTGGATGTAGTAGTTTAATCTTTAATGTGTTGGTGAAACTGCATGTTTGGAGAACGGTGTTTACTGAAAATAAAATCCATAATTACATATTATCTAAATAGAATTTGAATCTTATACAGTAAATATGGGTCATTTACATGTATTCCTTTGACATTGAGTGGGTTTTGACATTGGTAAATAGAGATTAGGTTGCAGATTCCTTGATTTGGAAGACGAAAAGTCAGGCAGTTAGGAATCCAGCTTCGGGTTGAATATGATGTCAATGTTTACTGATGTGCATCTTGGGGTATAGGATGGGAAATATAATATGACCCTTGAATCCATGGTTGTTGGATTTTTTATTATAATTTGGATCAGGGAAAGGATTTATGTGGATATAGAATGGTTGTTTTTAAGGAAAATTCATAAATGTGGGGAGTCACATTCTGATTGGAATTTTGGTGATGATGGGATAGTTTATTTTTGTGGTTGTATTGTGGTGAAAACTTTTATATGAGAAGATTTGATGTATGAGTTCCATGCATTGAAGTGGGCATTGAATCCTGGTTTGACAAAAATGTATCGTGATCTTCATATGAATTATTGGTGTCCAAGGATGAAGAAGGAGGTTGTAGTTTTCTTGGAGCGATGCCTTAACAGTTAGTATGTGAATTATGATCACCACTAACCATGTGGTTTTTTACAACTATATCCCATTATTGAGTGTAAATGGGATGATGAGATGATATATTTCATGGTTGGTATTCATAGGATGCCTTAGAAGAAAGATTCATTATGGGTGGTTATTGGTATGTTAACAATGGAGGATATTTTATTTCATATTTGATAGACCTTCACTATTGATCAGTTGGGTGAGTAATATGTTTTAGATATAGTAAAAAAACATGGGTTACCATGAATTATAAATTCAAATCATGATCTGAGGTTTACTTCACAATTTTTGATGGGGTTATATAAATCACTTGGTACCTTGGTGTCTTTGAGTATGGCTTTACACCCCTAGACAGATGGTTATTTGGAATGTACTATTTAGGTACTTGAGGACATGTTGATAGCATGTGTTAGAGATTTTTTTGGATCATGGGAAAATCACTTATCACTGGTAGAGTTATCCTAAATCAATAGTAACCATAAAATGATTCAAATGGAACTGTATGAGGTGCTCCATGCTAAGTCGTGTTGATCTCAATTGTGTTGGATGGAGGTCGAAGAATTATATTTGTTAGGATCAAGTCCCATAAAAGAGACATTAGAAGATGTTCATTTGATTCAAATATTAATGGATACGGCTCGGTCTAAGTAGATGTCGTATGTGGAATAGCATCTTCGACCTCTTGAGTTTATGGTGGGTGATCGCGTGTTTCTTCGGGTGTCACCTAGGTTGGGTTACCTCCAGATTCAGAAATAGCATAACTTTTCACCTAAGTGCATGGGGTTGTTTGAGATTGTCGAGAACATCATACTGATGGCATGCCGATTGGATCTTCCATAGTGATATAGTTGTATGCATGATGTTTTTCAACTGTCAGAACTTCGGCAATATCACCTAGACCCAACTCATTTGATGGATGTTGATGACACTGATCTAGTAGTTGTTTATCCTTTTAGGAGGATCAGGTTCATATTGTAGATCATAGTGAGACAGGATATTGTGGCAAGACTATGTCCTTGTAATGAGTTTTGTGGAAGCAAGGTAATGTTCAGGTTGAAACATGGGAGAGGGATATGGATATGCAGGCCCAATTACCACATCTCTTTTCTTTGGAAGCTTGGTGATGCTTTGGAGTATGACTCGATGATGGTCCATTTTAATGTGGGGATTTTGTAAGATCTTGGATTTTCTCAAGGTCTGTTTCTCTTCTAATTTGGGTTTAAATATCTTATTATTGTTGAAATTAATGTTTCCTTTGTTCGTGAGAAGGATCAGTGGGGGTTTGAGGTTCAGGATATGAAGGAAATGAGAGAATTGTCATCCTATGCATGTTTTATGACTGGAGCACAGTTAGAGGAAATCGTGTGCCCAAACCATGCTATCTAGAATGAGGGTTTCACAGTTATTTGAACCATGCAAGGGTAAAGTCAAACTATGTAGGCATGAACTGAGTAATTCTTCACAGTTGGTGCATAGTTTTTCAAATTGTGTGGTATCCCTAGAAAACCGTACAATTTGGACCCCTCTTGTATTGTGGTGACCGCATGGTCTGTGTAGGGTTTGTAAAACTGTGCAGCCAAACTGTGTGCCACATTAAAAGTGGCATTTTACTATCCTCCACCCCCCCCCCCCGTCCCTTGGTATTTTAAGTGATCTACTCAATTTTCCTCCTTATTTATTCTCCATCAACACTAGTGATGAACCTAAGATCCCAAATCTTCACAAGGATCGATCTCTTCTATTTCAAGCCTGTTTGGAGTGCCTTTGGGTGAAAATCGAATCTCCAAGTGATTCTAATGATTCTATTGATTATTTTTTATGTATTTGGACTTGTGGTTTCAAGTTTCTTCATATGAATCTTTAAAACCCTCTTTTTCCATTGGATCATTGGTTGGGGATTCAAAGGGTCCTTGAATCTGGATCTAAGACTAAGTTTAAGTGATTGTTCACCTATTAATTCAAGGTAGGTGGTGTAGAAGTTATATCCCAAAGTCTCGTTTTGGTTTTATGCATTTGTAGTTTTAATTTTTGGTTTGTATTTGTTTTTTTCTTGATTCCTTTGGTTATAATTGATAAGTTAGTTGGATAAATGATGAATTAAACCCCTCATGATTCCCAAGGGATGCATCGATGTTGATAAGGCCGATTAAAGGGCCACCCATGTTGTACTCTATCATCATAAATAGGGTAAATTTTAATTATGAGTATATAATTGAATTGTGATAATGTAGATACCATGATAAATTATTGATATGTTAGTTAAATTATAAAAAGGAATTGATGTTTTTTGTTTCTAGTTATTGGCATGGTATATGGAGTTTTTTTGGATATCATAAATGGTTTAAATGAATCAAAGTTAATGTGATGGAATACTTATGGGATGTAATGGAATTATGGAAAATTATTTATTCCATATAAATTAGAATGTGTAAAAGGACTAAGTCACTAAGATTTTTTAGGAATTGATTGTTCTAGGAAATGTATTTGTTATGTAAATTGACTATTATGGTTTATAAAATGGTATTTGTGGTAAATGTTTAAAGAATCATGTACACATGTATTCAAGGAATGTGGGTAATATAATGAGGCTCCTACAATGGGTTAGGTTGGACTGAGGCTTTTAAACCCACCCCTAGAATTCAAGGGTTAGGGATTCAGACTGAGGCTCTAGGACCATAACGGTGGCATTTTATGAGACTAACTAGACTGAGGATCCAAAGTAATTGTTATGAATATGTTTTTGAAATTTTTATCCCTTGTGAGATGGTAACTTGACTTAATTCCCTATTCATATTTATTGATCAACTTAGTCCATTGTGTAAACTAAGTAATGCCTAACCCCTGGAACAAATGATAAAAATGGTTAAAGTGATTTAGTTAACAAATAGAACATGGTCTATCTTTGTGCATCTTTTTTTATCTTGTCATCCTTTTTGTACATGCATATATTATCTATTTTGACTAGATATTTTGTAGACACTATTGTTGGTGGACTATTTAGTTTTAATCACACCCTTCTCAAGCCTCCATTGGGTACTAATAGTGATTTCATGATTGCATGTCAGGAAAGGAGAAAAGTCCCCATTCAAGATGGTTGATTGGTGTTAGGATGTGCATAGAGGAGGGGACCATACTTGTTGTTGGGACCCAATTTGGGGATTTCTAATTTGTATTTAATTTGGGGTTTATTTCAACATGGAACTATGAGACATGACATATCAGATAAACCATTTGGTTGTGAGATTATACCAAGTTTTAGGGAATGGCTGGTAATGCATGGTTATTTTCTATTGATTATTTTTTTAACTAGTTATTATTTTATCTATTATAGATTACTCTGGTATTGAGGGTATAGTCTCACCACATTTTCTACTAGACCCTCACTGCTAGTTGAAATACATTGTTTTATGGGGAGGTGCGCCTGAGGTCATGTGGAGACCCAGCTCGGGGAACCATTTTAATGGCCTCTAGGTTGGGGATGTTATTATTTCTGTTTATATGAACCCATGAAGATTATATCAACTTAATCTTAACTGAAGACTTCGATGGGAATTTCACCGAAGAAGAATTCCATGAGTATATAATGAAGGGTATTACCTCAAATTAATGTGAATTAAAGGATGGGACTACGATTACACGCAGGATAATGCTTCTGTATTTGGAACTAAGAGGAATTTCTAAAATGAAGGTGAATAATGATAACCATAAGGATAATCCTGACCCTATTTTAATTAAATATTTGATCGAGGCATACTCCTATAAGGAATCCCAATCATAATTTCCCCCCTACCTGCATATAGTAGTTGATAGATGAGGAATGTTGATTGTTAATATTGGGGCTTACATATAGTAGAAGGCTTATCCCTGTAGGAGTATCTCAACATTATTTATATATGGAACAGGTAAATGCCCAGGTATATCACCCAGGTGAATTTGTGAATATAACTATTGTGAGGTCTTGTGATGATGCCTCACCCTATTGAGAGGTCCAATGAATATACTCCTACCTAGTACAAGTTAGAGAAGGTTATTTTCCCTAGTAAGTGGGATACCAAAGTTGTTTGGATATACAACCACTGAAAAAAGTGAATATTCATAGTTAGAGGTATATAAAGATTCTAAGACCTATAAAGTGGGATATTAAAGGGGATAAGATATTGTGGGGGCTGAAAGAGGTTTATATCCCTAGAATAGGGTCCTTTGGTGGAGGGTCTCCCGTATGGGGTTATTCGGTTGAAGGGTCACACAAGTGGCTTAGATTGGGTAGAGGGTCAACCAAGTAGTGGGTTTCCAATATTATGGGTCACCCAGGGGGTCCTTCAAGATGGTTTCAGAAGTGGGTCTCCCATGTGAATGATCTAGATCCCTCTCTATCATGTGGGTATTTTCAAGTGGTTTACATTTGTATGGGTGAACTAGGTTCCTCTCCCAAGTACAGAGGGACAAGGTAGTTTTCCTCAGTAATGTTGTACAAGGTTCCTCCCTATAATTTGGTGGGCCACAGTGGTTCAACCTCATAGGGTGTAATGTAGTGGTTATCCTAGGAAAATATGGTAAAGTAGGTCCAATAGGTTGGGTGAACAGAGATCTATCCTTTCTTTATACTTTGTAAGTTCATTCATCCCTTGAAAATTAGAGGTGGGGTATATTAATATACTAACCTAATGTATCATGTGTACGTGTTGGGAATGTGACTTGTGAGGATGATCAGGGAATGATACCTATGTAATATGGACAATGGATCTAGGTGAACATGTTTCATAAATATTCTATGAGAACATCTTTCATAAGATAGGTGATCGATATTTCGAGAACCAAAATTCCATTTTAAAAATTACCCAACTTTAGAAAGACATAATATGTGATCTGTAAATCTATTTAGGCTCTAAAACCCGTCAAATTAAATAATATGATGAAAATTATTCTATAGATATAGTGTATAAATCATTTCAGGGTGGTATTAGATTTTATAAATTCACCAAAATACCCTCAAAATGGTTTTTAGGGCATCGTCACCATTTTATCAGCAATTTTATAAATCTAAGACCAACTCCAAGAGAGTGTTTCTCATAAAAAACTACATTAGGAAAAAAAAATTAAGGAATCTCCATCCCTTAATGTGTGTGAAATCTTGTGGAAATTTAAATCCAATATTATTCATCTTCTGGAATGAAGACTCATTTCTACTCAAACTCTCCATGTGTTGTCTACATGAGGTTAATATCTAGGGTCATATGGAAAAGTGTATATAATGGATTATTAAATGAAAACAAGGTCCTAGCTTGAACACATTTGTTTATTGAAGTGGAGATAGATTAAACATGGTACTAGCAGATGGAGATAGCCGTCTTATTAATGTCTAGGGTATACTTTATTTTTATTTGGTGGTTCTATAAATTTTACTTTCATTTTATAAATGAATATAACATTACACTATTTTGGTATGTTTAGTTTTTTATATATGCATTATGTTCCTACATATATTTATTTACATGTAGAACATCATGGATGTGGTGATATGCTGGTGAAAATAAGTATATTTCTCTATAGTATATATATATATGTGATATACCAACTTTGTGGTTTTCAAAATCTATTATACTATTAGAGGTTGTAATTTCATGCCAATCATTTATAACTACATTTTATATGGGCCCCTATTGATCATTTTGTATTAATCATGTATTAGAGGAATATATTTTGTTATTTTATTTATTGATAATATTTTTATATTTATAAGAGTTTACTTTCTTAGGCATAAGTGTGTGGCTTTTGGTATCTTTTTTAATTATTTTTTCTTTGTCATTATAAAAAATGATGCTATAATAAATTATTTAGTGATCATATATGTGAGATTGAAAATAGTGAATTCAACACCTTTCGTTCAAATATTTTTATTAAACAGACTTTTTATACATCGTGAATCCCAGAACAAAATGAAATAGTAGAAATAAAAAATTAGTCTTTGTAAAAAAATTCAATTACATTGTTATAAGAAAAGATAATACTCATATAATTTGTTCATAAATATATTTAGACACATTTTCATTGTTTTAATAGTGTTTAACATTCCATATTCATAAGATAACACCATATAAACATTGAAATAATAAAATCTAAATGATTGGTACTTTAGATAGTTTGGAATCATGTTGAATACCCAGAATAGAAAGGATAATCCTTATAAAATTGAAAAAATTGTGGATTATGGAATATATATTTTTTATACTAAAAATATTAATGAACATAAACTTTTTAAAAAAATAAAGGAATATTGAAAACTTTATTCATGTCATGTCTGGGGAGTTTGATCAGATTGATCATAATAAAACACAAAAAGATTAATTGAATAACTCTATAGAAAATCGGAAATATAGTTCTTATTTTGATATTAAAATAATTATAATGTTGTAAATGAACTTTAAAAACCCATTAGTACTGATATTAAAACTAATTAACTTAAAAGACCCACTCTAATATAGTCTAGGCCCATAATGAACTTCTCATTAGAAACCATTTTTGGAAGCCTATAAGTGGTTGTAAAAGAAAAAATGGATACTAGAAACCATGTTAAGTTATTTGTTTGAATATATTATCTTAAACCTAAATCTTCTAAATTATACTTAAATGTTTACTATTTGGTTTTAAATTTCAAGGAGGTGTTTAGCATGTCTAAAAGATATAATTTTTTAGAGATAGTTAATAGACTGACTATAATGTTTTCCATTAAAACAATACAGTTTTTTTAAAATAAAAAATAGAATGATTATGGTATAATAATCATAAATAAATATAACTTACTAACTAATAATTATAATCAAGAGGAAGAAGAAGATTATGAGAAAATATTCTAACCACCTTCAACATTAGACTCAATTATGATTCTTTTAGACAATTAAAATTATATTAATTTTACAATTATGTGTCTGAAATATATTTTAGTTAATGGAATTTAGTAGAGGATATTTATTTTGAGCAACATCTTGATTTTAAATACCTCACATGCCATATTCTGATTTTAAGTGATAATAATATTGTTTATAGAATAAAACATGCACCAAAGGCCTAGTATTAAAGAATTAGATCATTTTATTCATAAACTTTTTTCATTGTAGATTTGGTTAATCGAATATATTTTAGGAATATTTCATTAAATCATATTATTTTAGCTCATATTTTAGGGGATAATGTGATTTTATATTCTACAAATAATTATTTATGTGATGACTATTTTATACTTATGAAACAAAATTTGAGATGTGTTTGATGAGTAATTTAAATATATTTTATGGTTTTATATTTTTTCAAAATTGAGATTTCGTATTATTTAAATAAATTTAAATACATAATTGATTTATTGAAATGGTATAGACATGAAAATAGTAATTATTATGAAGATAACAGCCCAAGTACCACACTCGCAGATCTAGTGCTTAAACCATAATCTTTACATTACTAGATTGATACTAATAGATGTGACCCATTTTAAGCATGAACAATATTCAACGTCAAAAGGATATATTTGATAAATTAAAAAAATAATGAACTTTTTAGGTTTATATTTTTATTGAATTAGAAAAAACAATTACATAAACAATATCCATTTCTTCAAGTGAGTATTTCCCCCACTACACACATATTTTTTAATTTTAAAATTAGTCTTCAATGCCTCCCGTAAAATACATCACACATAAAAACATTCTAGTAATAATTAATTTAACATCATTATTCAAAACATGAGGAAAATGAAACATAAAAATGGTGAACTCAAATTCTCATTAAGGGTAACTATAAGCATTAAAAATTTAATCTATTAAGTGGGAATGAGAAGAGAATAAGGGTATGATGAAATAATCAAAGTGAATGAGAATTACATAAAGGAACTCATATCTAGAAATACCTTGATCATAAATCATGAAACATGGATTAAATATTTAATATACGACAATAGTCAAAAAAATCAATAATCATGATCCATGTAATATAAATGTTGATAAAAGGAATCCTAAAAAAATAGACACATTAAGCATAATAAAAATTTTATTGGTATCATGGAACATTTTCATATTGATATTACATATAGAGTAACCATAAAAACTAAAAATGGAGTAACCATGTTATTTACAATTTGAGTAAGAATCACATTGAAACATTTAACAAACAACACATGTATACTTGGAAAAAATAATCATATAATATTCTCATAATCTCATAGGTGAAACCTAAAATGTTGACTCTATCCCTTTAACCATTGAATTGTAGATCTATAAAAGTATCACCCAAACATAGTTTATAATAGAAACACTCGTCATCATTAAAAAATCCCAGAAATCTTAACATAAAAAATGTACATAAAGCATGTATTTCATTATAAAACTCTTAGAAAATGACCATTTTTCCTTTCATTAGTTGATTAAACCATTTAAAAGAAACAAGTTCTAGGAAAATATCATTAAAACAATAATAATAAATCTATATAATGAATTATTTGGTATTAATATAAAATAATCCATATGAAGAATACAAAACATCAAGGGTTTTTTGACATTGATGAATGGAAATACAACTATAAGTTCATTAAAATCATTCTTTCACTTTGGAAATTTTATTAATAAATTAAATCATAGAATAGAGTGATAAATACATTTTAAATGAAAATAACCTTTTAAAAATTTAATGGATGATTCAAATCATTGGGGAATGTTTATGGCAGTAAAATCTATTCCTGATATAAATGATAAAAATAAACATTCTTTTCAAATATTTTGTAATAGTTATTATGAATTGACCCATTATGAAAAATTTGATTTTTCATTTAAAAATAGTTTTTAAAATAAGTACAAAAATTATGAGACATATTTTTAGTTGATAATTTTAAAAAAACATTTTTTTAATTTTTTTTATATAACATGGGTTTGGAAGAGAAATATCCATGATCTCAAAGAAGATACAAGGTCAATATCCCAAACATATTTCATGGTGTTTTTTTAATAAAAAATAGTTCAACATGAAACAAAACATCTATACAAAATTAATAAATGTATGGTAATAAATTTGATGTGGTTTAAGAAACTATTATTGTATTATTTCACACAAAGGAACATTGACCATAATCAAACTCAAAAGGAAAAGTGATTGTAACATAAATCATTTTCCACGTTTATAGATTTTTATTTGAAATCCCAGAGAATGAATAACCTCATATGAAACATTAAATATCTTGAACGTATGGAGATACATGAAATAAAGTTTCCAAGTGATGTATATACTCCTCATAAAAGAATTTAGGATCCTAGAATCAATATATTTCCAACATAAATAAAATTTTAGATGAATTAACCTTACAAATATCATGTCATTGAATTTAGAATTAATCAATTGGGAGATTGTGTGAAATATTTTTAAATAAAAAAAACTAGTTTATATATATATATATATATGAAAAAAAATTATAGGTTCATTCACACATAATAATGGAAAAAATATAATGAAGAAGATTTATGACTCAACAAAAATAAAATTGAGTTAAGAAACCCTTTACCACATTGTAACATTATAATCAATTCCCCATGGATAAAATAAATCAAATTGAAAATTAAAATATCATTATGTATTAAGAATAAATTATGTATATGTAAAGTGGGTGTATATACACCATATAAATAAAATTAGGTGAATAATAATAAAATATTCCTCAATTAATGGAAATTGAGTTAAAATCCCTTCCCTCTAATACAAAATTTCCTTGTATGTACATTATATTTTTAAATAGAATACATATTTAAATTATTTTCATTATTATTAACATTTTTAAAGTTAATTATTCCTTTTATTTTATTAAATACAATTTTATATATAATTAATTAATCATTTCAGTTCACCTCACATGTTTTATTGGTATTTGGTACATATGTCCATAATTACATCAGTTGGATGGATTTGGTCAATGAAATAATTATTATAACATCTATATAATAATTATAGTAAGATAATTATCAATTTTATACATCAATTATAATTTGAAACCCAATCATGAATGATATTTAGGGAAAATTAACAATGTAACAACCATGGAGACTATAGTATGTATATATGCAGAAGTAACGTTTTAATTTTTCAATGGTCATTACGGAATGATGGTAAGTACTTATTTTAACTTTATATAATGGTAATTATAACATAAATATCATATTTATTCTTTAAATATACTTAAATATATCTTCTATGTGATTTGGTGATGAAAAATTAATCATATCGCTTCGTAGAGGTGGTAGTCCACACGTATGCACGAATGACTTTACTATTTCTCGGTGAATGAAAGTAAGAAAGTAATTGATATATTAAATTTTAATAATGATAAAAACGTCTTGAATAAAATATCTATTAATAAATTCTGTCATTATAATTATCCATTAGATGAGGTGATGGAAAACAAATTACATCAGTCTGAAAGGCTGTTGTCTATCATACACATGAATGATGGATTCCTCTCCCGTTTTATTGAGGTTGGAGATGGACATAAATTTTTACATTAAAATGATAAAATTTTATTTTATTTGATATACTTATGTAGTTATATCATCAATTTCAAGGAAAATTTGAATTATTTTGGACAATAAATAAGACAAAATCGCTCGGTAAAAATGATACCACTTCTTTGAACAACCTCAGTTTCCTTACACCTTATAACCTCTACAGATGGAATTATTCCAAAACTATGACCTCTATAATGTTTAAAGGGATGTTAGGAAAATATTTTGGTATATATTATTTGAACCAAATTGTTTTTTATTTTTGATGTAAAATGAAGAATAAATACTGTTTTATAAGAGATGGGAGGGGAACTCTTGAAATATCTCAAAATATTAAAATAATATAAATTTAGTTTCAATGCCAAATGACTCCAAACTTATTTATATCGAAATAATACCATATAATAAATGTTATCAATGGTGTTACTAGGTTTTTAATCTTATTTTAACTTTTAAACCATCGATAAGCCTTTTAAAATGTTCGATGACATCAAGGTTTTTTACTCTTTAAGGGCCCTGATAGTTACTATAAATTGAAAAAATTCCCTTAAATAGAAAATGGTTGACATATGAAAATATATCCTATTAATTTATATGATTTTAGGATTTTGAGAAATTTTATATCCTTTAATAAAATATTATATATTATAAAATATCATGAATATCGATTTTAGAAACTATTCATTACATTGACATTAATAACATCAAGAAAAAAGTAAAATATAAATAATTTTTTTTATTATATTCAAAAAAATTCATGATCACCAATTATATTTTTGGATAACATTAATTATATCATATTGGATTATATTTAAGAAATTTAATATCATTTATTTCCATTTTTATTAATTTAATAATTAATATGTCAGCATTTTGTAAGCATTTAAGGTATTTATTTCATTATAGAAAAATTAGAAATAAATTATCATGATGAATATAAATCATGTAGATTTAAAATTAGTATGTATAACTAAAGATATCTTCTATTTATCTCATTGATAAAAATATTTTTGTTTTTAATAAAATGATTAGGGAATTTTTTCCGAGCTATTACAAAAATTATTATAAAGGTTATAAACGCACCCAAATTGAAACAAAAGTTCATATATCTAAACCATGGTTGAGTATGGGTGATATGGAATCATCTATTAAAATTAATTCATGTTTTATGCTCATTTTATAGTCCATATCATATTATTTTTAACCTTTAATTACCTGATTTACCCTAGACCATTGTAAAAATATTACTATGGTTACTATTCATATTGACTAAAAATAAATGGGGCCAATTTACCATATTTTTCAACATTTATTGAAAATATGGAATCCATTATTTAAAATTAAAAACTTAGAGTTTGTGACATTGAATTTAAAATTAAACTTATAATTTGAGATGAAAAATGTTTTTTCATAAAATTCATATTTTTCATATAAAATATTTTTATCTGAAATTAAAGTATATAATTTATTTATAATTCTATAACTGGATTATTTAAAATAAAATAAAATTTAATTAATTTTAAAAAAATACACAATATAATTTTATTTCATAAATAAATTAAAAGAAAACTTTTTTTCTATAAAAATCAGTAATTTATTTCAGAAAGTGGTGCTTTGGTTAAAATACCAAAGCACAATTTATTTAAAAATAATAATGATTACAAGAGTCTAAAATATCGAATCATATTACAATATTTCACATGAAGAGGGGACATGTCATTAGGGAGATCTTCTAACCAACTGAAGTATTGACTCATACCTTTATTAGCAAGACCATTAGCAACTGTGTTCGCTTGATGATAGGTATTCATTGCTATATGGTTTATGTCATAGAGTGAATAGAGTAATTCCATCTAATGTGTAGTAATCAACCAAGCTAGATGTGCCACACCATTCCAAATTTCTTGGATAATGTTGGTCAAGTCACCTTCAATCCATATTTTGTTCCAACCTTTTTGTTTTCAAAAGGAGATAACATGAATGACGCTCATCATTTCAGCTTCCAAGGAAGAGGTAGTACCACATCCTCCAAGAAGACACCCTAGGATCTGACCCAGATGATTTATGAAAATAGCATCATATCTTGTGGGTCCTGGTTTTTCATTTAGAAGTGTCATGAATATTAACTTTAATCCATCCATGAGGAGGCAGTTTCTAAAAAACTTCCAACGTGTGACGTGTTTGGAAAAAAATTACATCAACCTAAATTTTTTGTAGGATCATAAATTCCTTCACCATGTTCTTTCAATATCCCTTCCGAATCAAGGCAACTTCACGAATAGTGATGAGGATCTGCATCCAACCTGCATTAATGTTGATTGAGAAATTATTTTGTAATATTTCACTTCTATCATACCATATCACTAAAAGAATATCTAAAATAGTAGTAAGGAAAATGTTTTTAGTTTTTTTGGGAGTTATCCACATCCACAGAACACATCATCTGAACATTGATAGATTCTAGAAGAATCCATATACAATCAAAGATTTCAAATATATAGTTCCAAAGAGCAGTGGATGTGGCACATGAAATAAATAAATGATTGGAATACTCTCTATTTTGATTACATAAGTGACATTTGAAACAAATGTGAATTCCAAAATATTGAAGACAACTATATGTTGGAACCCTATTATAGGAAATTCTCCAAATAAGAGTAATGTGTGATGGTTTCATCCATGTATTATCCAAAATAATTATCCAACTAAAGTCAGTTTTATTATTATTAAAGTAGTGATTGTAAAAACTCTTTTAATAAAGCATACCATTGTGAGTAGGTTCCCATATAAGAAAATCAGTTATGTTCAAGAAGGTATAGTTGTTAATATCTTGTAGAACATTCTCAGGAAGGCTATCAATATGGGAATGAATGACATCCTGAATTAAAATATTTATATTTTCAGGGGTTTGGTCAGGTAACAAAGTAATAAGAGGATCACCAGTCCAGTTATCTAACCATACATTCATGGAGGAGTTCCAAGAGATCATCCATCTAGAATTGGACAAAACGTGAGCATATTTTTTTTTATGGAAGGCCAGATGGAGGACTTCAGGAAGTTCATTTTGCCTTTTTTTAATTTTTCCAGAAACCTATTTTTAATGAAATAAATAGAAGGTGCATTATTATAAATTAGGTTCTAAGTAATTCTATCTTGAAGATCATCATTAAAGAGAGTCAAGTTTTTAATTCCAACACCACCCATAAAAAAGGGTTTACAACAAGTAGACCAAGAAATAGTTACTAATTTTTTATCAAAGGTTCTTCCAGTCCAAACAAAATTTTTGATGTAGACATTCATTTTCTTAAAAGATCTACAGGCCATTTATAAAACATTATAGAGTAAACCATTTTGGAAACTATAATCTACTTTACAATAAAAATTCCTCCCACCATAGAAATATTTTTCCCTTTCCATGAAGAGAGTTGATTAAGGATTTGGTCAAAAAATTTAGTGAAATAGCTTAATTTAGGCCTTCCCCGAGAAATGGGAACACCAAGTTATGTGAAAGGGAAAGAGCCTTCCTTAATACCCAATTCATTGATAATATTTTTTTTCCTATTCGTCGGAAATTTTCTTCCAAAGAAGATAGATTATTTTTTCCATCAGATTAACTGACCTGAAACCTCCTCATAGTGAGATAGAGCATTTTTGTGAGTTTGAATATTTATTTTTTCACCTATTAAGAACAAAATAATTTTATCCACATATAAAATAAGTGTTGGGGTGTTCACATTCCTGAAATAATGGATGGGCTTGAATTTATTTTGATCCACCCAGAGAGTGAGCATGAAACTTAAATATTCCTCCACAATAGAAAAGAGGATGGAAGAGAGGGGATCACCTTTTCTGCCACCTTTAGTGCATTTGAAATATACTAAGTGTGAACCATTGACTAAGATAGAAATGGAGGCTGAGTTAAAAACATTCTTAAATTTTGTTGTACATATGTTATTGAAACCAAAACTATGTATCACTTTGAAGATAAAATTCTAGTCTATAGTATCAAAGTCTTTAATAATTTCATGTTTAATGGTAATGTTACCACCTCTATTTTTGTTGTTTAAAGTTTTAGTGTATTCTGAGGCAAGACATTCAATCTTGGATTGATCTGCCCTTGGAAAAACCAAATTGGTTCCAAGAAATGATATTATTAGTAATATTGGAATGTCTATTTGCAATCTGTTTGGTGAAGATTTTGTAAAGAGTGTCTATAAAAGCTATTGGCCAGAAAAGATGAATCTCAAAGTCATTTTCTACCTTAGGAATTAAAGTTAGAAATTGTATATTCAAACCATAAAGAGGAGTTCTACTAGAAAAGAAATTTTTAACAAGTTTGAAAACATAAAGATGAATGACATCCCAAAAGTATTGGAAGAATCCATTATTAAAACAATCTAGACCCGAAGCGCTGTTAGGATTCAGATTAAAAATAGTGTATTTGATTTCATGGTTGATAGGAATGGCCAAGAGAAAAGTGATGTCCTTCTCAGTGACTACTATTGGAATTATATATTGAATAATATCCTTTTTGATGATAGTTCCATTAAATAAGGATTGAAAATAGGATATAACATGATTAGAAATGTTTATATCATTATCCAGAAGAATTTCCCCATCTTTAAAGAAGATTAAAGGTCTATAGTATTTCTCAATTCTTTGAAGAGAATTATAGAATTTGGTTTTCCTATCCCCGTTAGACATCCATTTAATTTTGAAGGTGTGCTTTCGCAGGTTATCCTTGAAGGTGAGAAGATATTTGAGCTTCATTGAAATGTTAATCTCTTGTTCTGATCAGAAGAAAAATTAGAGTTGGTATTTTTGTATTGAATTTGGTGCAATTCATTCTCAAGAAGTAAGATGTCATTTTAAATTTTTTAGATTTATGACTGCACCAACACTTAAGTTTTTGACTGAAAAGTTTTAATTTAAGAGTATAGGAAAAGGCATCATTGATATGTCTCATAGAAGAAAAAATATTCTAATCAAATTACCACAATCTAAGTTCGTAGACCATGCTTTGTTAAATATAAAGGGTAAAGGAGGTTTCACAGTTTTTCAAGAGATAGTGGCCATGATAGGATGATGGTCAGACTATATTTTGGGTAGGGTAGTGATAGAAAGTGTGTCTCATTTATCTAGATATTGATAATTAAAAACACTATATCCAATTTGTGGGATACCACTCTATTATAATGTTTTTTGTACCACGTATATTTGGCTCCAGTGAGAGTAATATCAATAAGATTGTTGTTCTCAATTTCAGCCTTAAATTATCTCATAGAAATAGTAGAGTGTAGTGGACCCATCTTCTCACATAACATAAGAATATCATTTAAATATCCAATGAAAAACTATGGGTTATGTATGTTTGCACTCGGATATAAGAGGTCAGTCCAAAGAGGTCTCATATCCTAATACCTATTCTTTTCATAAACAAAGGATAAGAATAGTTTTATATTATCTATCATAAAATCACAAGTGAGCATTTACTCAGAGACGTGGAAGATGTTTATATTTTGTAAAGAAGGCTGATAAAATATCCAGAGGGTGTCAGTGTTAGGATTGTTTTGACTTTCACCTATGAAGGAGTATCCAAAACGATAGAAGTGCAGAAGTTTAATTGAAAATTTTATCTTGGGCTTAGCAATGTAAAAAATTAAATTTCATTGAATATTGAGCATTCATTTCAAATAATTAAAGGTGTCAGGGTTATCAATTCCCTGACAATTCCAAAATAATATCTTCATTTATACCTACATTTGGTGTTAGCACTCCCCTTTTTTTCATCTGAGCTCCTGTGTCTAGCTTATCTTTTTGGATTCTTGGATGTATTTCTACTTGATCTTCACCAAAAAATCAATCATTATAGACAAATACAAAATATTCACCCAAATATAATTTTTAAATTATGATTTAAAAAATTATATTTATTTCACAAAAGAAACTACAAGGTTAAAAAAAATATTTATAATATTCTCTCACAAAAGCAATAAATATAATTTTGGAATAAAACAAATTTTTAACTAATAAAATGAATATACTAAAAAAATTAGTTCATATTTGATTAGAATTAATAAATACATTTTTATTGATTAGAATAATTATATATATTTTCTTATCTAAAATTTAATTTAATAATAATCATACTCCCTAATTAAAGGGTTTGCATATAATAGTCATATTTAAAAAATAATATTTCATGGTTCGATTATGCTCAGTGTTGCTAATTTTTTATCCTATAAAAAATAGTAGTTCTTTTCTAATTTGTGCTATATTACATTCTAACATTTTAACTAATTTAATAATCAAAATTATCACTCTTTCTTAGTAACCAATGTTTTGAAATTTCAATATAACATTTTTGAAATCCAACATCATAAAATTGTGAGTATAAATCAACTTGAAAATATAAAAAGGGAAGTATGCTAGTCATCTAAATTAACCCAAAACTTGGTTTTTGAATTGGGTAAAAATTGGGTGATTTGAAAATATATAAATGGAAGAGAGAACTATGCCCATGGATAAATATATAGTAAAAGAGAACATGGACATGTTAAATTTAACCATAAAAAAGTAAATTAGTGATTGGTTAAAAACACTTTATTTTTTGCTAAGAAAACAAAATGGATAATGTTTTTATTTCAAAACCATTTTCTAAGAGGCACGGAATAATTTTATCATATATAAAAATAAAAAAATGAAATATATCTACTTTATTGGTAGAATTTCATCCTTTATGCAATTTCCACCACAATTTCATCATTAGATCAAAATGATGTGTATTTGAGATAAAAAAAATCCAAAAGCGCTTCCATAAGATCATATACATACACAAATGGATAATAAAATATTTCAATTTTATTTATACATCAAGAAAAACCATAATGGTTGTTATAAGTTTTGATAATTACCAAAAAAGAACAAACCTTCATATAGAGAAATAATACTTTAATTCTCAAAATTAATCATTAATAACAAAATTTCAAATTAAACATTCTATATAAAATTATCTTTAAAAGTGTTTAAAATATTCTCAACCAAACATGAAATCGAAAAATTGGAATTATTTAATCACATATTCTTCCAAGATAAATTTTACATTTATCCCCAAATTATATTAGTAACTTATAAAGTTATATACCCAAAAATGGGTTTTCTATAATCATTTAATCTCAACTAATAACCATAAAGCCACATTAGGATCATATATTATTACAAAATATAATTATCCCTTTACTCCGAAAATAATACCTCATGTTAAGACAATGGGTTTAATATACCCCAAGTCAATATAATGCATCCCAAAATATCAATAGTCACATTAAAATTCTGTCACTTAAAATCTCAAAAGGGTTGTCTAAGACATTGATCATGTGATGAACATTAAATATATAAACCAATGATATTATCCATTACAATTAATATAAATTCACATGAAAAAAAACCTAAACTCCAAAAGTTAACTAAACCCTACTCTAAAAACCACCTAAAACATCCCAAGGTAGGCACTCCTAGGTCTGGAGTTAAAATCATATCACTTACATTTCTAGATTGATACTGATAGACATGACCTAATTATATCCACAAAACAAAAAATGATAAAAGGAAATATTTAGTAACATACATACCCAAGAACCTTTGCAGGTTTAAATATATTTGGAATATGGAAAAATCATACATAAACAATACCCATGTATTCATGTGTGTATTGTTTCAACGACACCCATATAATCTTATCCAATTATAATTCTTAACATCTCCCATAAAATCTTTTAAAATATAATACATTATAGATATAATTTATTTAAAATAATTATTACTATCTTGGGAAAAATAATATATAATAAGGGTGATGTTAAATTCTCATTAAGGTTAAACATTAGTATTAACGTTTCAATTTCATTTGTATGAATGGGAAGATAATAAGGGTATGATGGAATAATCAGAGTGTATAACCATGACATAAAATAACACATACCAATGAATACTTGGATAATCAGTTTTAAAATTTTCATTTATCTTTTTAAAATGACAACTATCATAGGGATAAATAATCATGATCCATGTTATGTAAATCATGATCAAAGAAATCATTAAAAACATAGTAATAATAGTTAAAACATGTTGGTATCATAGAACATTTTCATGTCATTCTTACATCTGGAATAACCATAATTTGTAAAGATAGAGTAACCATAATTATTATATTTAGATTAAATATCTCAGTTACACTTATAATAAAAATCATTGTTATACTTGGAATAAAAATCACAGTATATTACCTTGATTTATTAGGACAAACATAATTGTTCAACTCATTCATGTTACATAATGCATTTAAGAGATATAATGGGTTCACCTGCCTTTGGTTTAAAATGGTGTTGGATCGATATATAGATTTATATGTATATAAGATGGAACAATACAAGAGGGGGTGAATTTTAGTTTTATAAAACATTTTTTAAACACTTAGGAAATACAATTTACAATATATACAATTAACCACAAATGTATTGAGTATAAAGGTATGATATTATGTAATACTATAAGAAGTGTAAAGCAATTGTATTCAAAATGAATACTATAATCAGAGTAATAATATAGTGAAGGATTCTACCATAAAGCGTATAGAATAAATCGATACAATATGTAACAGTATTATTTTAATTGAAACAATTGCAAATTAATATGAAATGAAGAAAGGAAACAATATAATTCCCTTTCTAAAACAAACTGCAGTGGAAATGTAAAAGTATTACAATTATTTTTTTCCAAAGAGAAGAGTATCCTTTCACCTAGGATAAGAGGTCTATCTTACCACCACCTTGGTATGCTCTTGATACGATGATTGGTATGTCTGTCTTGCTATCCCCACAAGCCCTTGATATTATGATCGGTACTTCTGTCTTGTTATCCCTGTAATCCCTCGATTTGGCAGGTAATCGGCACCTATGTCTTTCAAACAATTGAAATCCATTGATACGAATTTGTTAGCATCGTCTGTATATCCTCAGCATCCCTCGATCGTTATCACCTGATTGGTCGCACAATGAAAAACAAATCACTTATTGAAATACAAAAACTAAGAATGATTCGTTCACGATTTGTAATTTCAAGGCTTTCGCACGAAGCAAGAGAGAAGTCACAGCCTCTCTCTATAGAACTTGATAGTAGAAAATAATGATCAAAGTCTCTCATTTGTTCTTCTCAGCTTCAAATGACCACCTATTTATAGGCCTCAGGTTCCAACAGTCACATTTCCTCCAATGGTTCTATTTCTCCAGAAAACTCAGAGGGACATGGACACCTAGCATTATAACTGTCATATTGAAACAGAAAACACGACATCGTTTTGATTAGTTTATAACTAACTCCATGACATCATTTTGGTTAAAACAAAAGATATATGAAGATGATAAACATGAGTATGATTTATATGTGTTAATAAAGGATAAAAAAGCATGTGATAAAAATATGAGTACTATAAGTATTGATTAGTGTAATGTATTAATATGATACAAAGTGAGTATGATTCACAAAATTCAGTACGATAGACAGGGTCAGTATGATTAACAAAGTCAGTATGATTGACAGATTCAGTACGATAAGCATAGTCCGTACGATAATCATAGTCAGTATGATAAGCATGTTCAGTACGATAAGCATAGTCAGTATGATAATAATGTATGAATACATATCTGATTTCCAAAACAAGACATAAAAGTCAAAATAGAACTTTTGACTCAACAAACTCCCCCTTTTTAAAAATCACAAAACATGAAGTAAAAACAAAAGGAAATAATTATCTTTCCCTGAGTTATTGGAAACTCTCTTGAATAAGAAACTGAATAAAACTAACTCCCCATTAGGTATGTACCTTACTAAGGATTGTATTGATAGATTTTCATTGATTTAGAATTATTTTATTAAAACATTATCCCCTTATAAAACATTCTCCCCCTTATAAAACGTTATCTTCCTTTGTGATTTACAAAAAGAATGTGGTAATATTGAGTTTCCTAAAAGAGTTAGAGAAGAGAAATGCAAGGCAATGGGAAAGGTAACATAAATCTCATTGAGATAACAAAATTCTATAGAATTATGGAAATGAGTAAAGAAAGATACGACAACACTCATTTTTTTCTATTTCTTTTTCTTTCTTTATCATCTCATGAAGAAAGAATTTCATCTTTTTGATTTCTTTCTTTTATTCAGAGATAGAATCACCCTGAGATTTGAGAAGCTCTTGTTGATCGGATTAAATATGATCCTGATTATTGATAGTCTCTTCTTGGACTCTGATTACTTCTTCAAGAGTATCAATTCTGTCTTGCAAATTATTATTGTCTTTAGATAGAATATATTTTTTCTTCTTTAACATAACTATTTCATATTTGAAAGATGAAACCTTAAAAAACTCTATCTGAAAAGCATTCATTCTCTCTTTTATCTCTTTTACTAAAGGAATATCATCTCAATGAGTTTTTTACATCTGATTAATCCTTTAAATGCTTTCTTTGTCAAGTTTATTGAATGAAATAGCAAGATTATTTGAAAGCCTCCTTAAGTCTTCAATTGATTTTTCATGATCATTCACAGAGCTTTCTGTTTTGTATGACCACTTAGTCATTCTATTTCAAGCCTTCTTATGAGTAGCTGATCTTTCATATAGTACTTTTAAAATGGCATCAATAGAAAATACTCTATTTCTAAGTTTTCTTACAGAACAAAACTTCTTCTTTTGATTGTCAGTGATGAAATCAATTTTCCCTTCAAGTATAGGAAAATAAGGAATGGCTTATCTATCCTCCTCAAAACATAAACAATGTAATTACTCTTATTAAGAGAAATTGTGTGTTCTGAATCAGTATCCTTATCATACAAATCCAGTTCATTTGATCAGCTTGATTCTTCAACTGGTTTTTTCCCTTTTTCTTTTTCTTTCTCCTTTATTTCTTCTTCCAGTTTGTCACTGATAATGATTAATTTTTCAGTATGAGAAGATTGATCACCTTTCTTTACTTGGGAAGCAATTATATTAGGAGTTTCAAGAGATTCAGTCAGTGCTTGATCAACCTGAGGAACCTATTTAATACCTTCACTTTGCATTTGAAACGATTCTTCTCTACTATTTTTTGAACTCTAAATAAATTCCAAAAGAAAATATTCTTCCTCTTATTGAACTTCCTCAACTACCTGTACTTCTTTCAAAATTTGTTTCCCTTTCTCTTTCTCTGGAAGACTCTGTATGATAGGTTCTTTATGCACTTCTTCTATTAGTTGAGCACTATCCTCCTCAATCATTTTCATGATTTTAGAAACATCAAAGTCTTAATCATTCCTTTTCAAAAGAGTTTTCTTTTTCTTTTCAGCCTGAAGGGTATCCTCTACCCTTATCCTCTCAGAAAAATATACAGTTGGATCAAGACCGAACTTAGGATCACCTTCTTTTATTTGTTCTCTATCTTTCATTAACTTGGCCACAACCTCCTTGATGTATTTAGGTTTCTTCTTTGGCGTAAAACTAGTTTGTGGATATGACTTTTAAGGGGCAAAAAGAGTTGGATTATCTTCTATTGGAAAAGGTGCTGATTGATTTAGTTCCAATTGATTTTGTGATGATTCAACTTCTATATCTTTGAAAAAGAGATTTGAGTTTTCATCGAAACAAACATACAATTTTTTCAACGTATTCTTACTTATGCAAGAAGTATTCAACTCATTCAATTTCCATTTCAAATGAATATTACAAAACTTCTAGATCTCAATAATGAAATTTGTAAGAATAGAGGGATAAATAATCAAATGAGATTTAATTACTCCTGACTTGAAATTATTGACTATTTCAAAAATGTATCCCTTGAGATTTACCTTTCTCATGTTTACAAGGTAGTTTAGCATAAAAATATCAGAGACTCTAAGATTTTCTCTATCCCCTTTCCTTGGGATAATAAAACCTTGTATCCAAAGCATAAAAAACCTGTTATCTGGAGATAAATGAGCTACTTTTATCTTCTCTTCATTTATAAGAAACAATGAATTTTCAACACTTTTTTTATTAAACGTACCAACTTCCTCTGGTAGTTTATGAGATGGAAAAAAAGAACCACCTTCTATTGGGAAATTTTGAAAGTGGGCTGCTTGTTTCACAAACATTGAGATTTTTCTATCATACATAAAAATGTTGATCATCATATTTTTCTCAAAAGACATGGTTTTGTAGAATTGACTAACTTCTTCAACAAGAATCATATCTTGAGATACAGGTTTTTCATCACAAAGGCGCCTTGAAACAAAATAATCCTCCTGTTTGTTGAATCATACATATCAAAGAAGTCCTGAGAAACTAACCTTTCTATGAAGAAGTATTTCTCTGAAAATGTTTTTGAATACATTTAGGTAGAAGTATTGGCATAGGATTAAGACATATAGATTTGAAAAAGGGAAGATCGTACGAAGTTTTAAAGCTAAGGGGTAGAGCTTCGCCAAGAGATCTAAAAAACTGGTGTGGGTTTGGGTAGGGGGTCTATTTATAGGTGAAAAAAGGATGATAATTGATCTTCTACAGTTTAGATTAGAAGGAAAAAATCAAAGGATAGGATTTAATGGTTTTTTTAAAAAAATGAGAAACAATAAAAACTAAGAAAAACAATACAATGTAAGGAAAGAATGTACCTACCAGATATTCTAAAGAAACTATTGGTTTAATAGTATTAACATAGTATAGTAAAACAGAAAAAAAGAAAATACATGAGTTCGAGGAAAAAGAATACGATCGGTTGTGAGACCAATAAAAAACAAATTTGTTACCGTAGTTTGTCAAGCCGATGGAAAACAATGTCATTTCCAAAGGTTGTCAATCCGATGGAAAACAAATTCATTACCCTAGGTTGTCAAGCTGATGGAAAACAAAGTCATTACCATAGGTTGTCAGGCCGATGGAAAAAAACTCATTACCATAGGGTGATGTGCTGATGGAAAACAAAGTTATTACCATAGGTTGTCAAGCCGATGGAAAAAAAAGTCATTACCATAGGTTGCCAAGCCGATGGAAAACAAAGTCATTACCATAGGTTGTCAATCCGATGGAAAACAAAGTTTTTAACATAGGATGTCAAGTTCATGGAAAACAAAGTCACTACCATATGGTAAAGTGCCGATGGAAAAAAAGTTGTTACCATAGGTTTTTAGGCCGATGGAAAACAAATTCATTACCATAGGTTTTCAAGCCGATGGAAAACAAAGTTGTTACCATAGGTTGACATGCCAATGGAATAAAAAGTTGTTACAATAGGTTGACATGCCGATGGAAAACAAAGTTATTACCATAGGTTGACAAACCGATGGAAAACAAATCAATACGATACTCTGTTAAACAAGATGACAGATGATTAAAACAATAACCAAATAGTTAAAACGATAATCAGAAATATAGCAAACCAAAATAATAAATGAATAAAGAAAGAAAAGTTTAAGAAATATATAAGGTAAAGAAAAAAAATGTTCTCCCCATTTTAATAGGAGTTTAATGTAACGAGAAGTGTAAAACATGAAGTATACATGAATGATTGTTTTAATGTAATCATTCCTATATTTTGTTTTATAAACTCAAATCTATCAGAAGGTAAAGGTTTTGTAAAAATGTCAGCAAGTTGTTCTTGCATTCCGATGAATTTTAAAATAATATCTCCTTTTAGTGTGTGATCCCTAAGAAAGTGATGTCTAATATCTATGTGTATAGCACGAGAGTGATGTGCTGGGTTTTTAATAAGATATATGGAACTAGTATTATCACATAGAATTTTTTTTTGGAGAAACTCAATCCATAGTCAGTGAGTGTGTGTTGCATCCACAACACTTGAGCAAAACAACTTCCAGCTGCTACATATTCATCTATAGCAGTGGAAAGTTTTACTGAGTGTTGTTTCATGTAGGACCAAGAAACAAAGGAATCTCTTAAGAAATGACATGTTCCATATGTAATCATTCTTTACATTCTACAACCACAAAATTCATCATCTAAAAAACTTTTTAAAACAAAATCATTTCCAGAAGAATAAAAAAGACCTAAATCCAGAGTTCCATTTAAATACCGAAAGATTCTTTTCACAGCTTTTAAATGAGACCCTTTTGGATTAGATTGATATCTTTTACATAAGCATATAGAAAACATTAAGTCTGATCGACTAGTTTTCAAGTATAACAAACTTCCCGTCATACCTCTAAAAGTTTTTTGATCTACTGGTTTCCCAGTTTCATCAAGATCAAGTGTATTTGAGGTACCAATTGGACTGTTAATACTTTTATTATTGTCATATCCATACTTTTTGAGTAAATATTTAATATACTTATGTTGAGATATATATGTTCCTTCTTGTTTTTGTGAAATTTGAAAACCTAAAAATAATGCTAACTCACCCATCATACACATTTCAAACATATATTTCATTAAATCACTAAATAACCAGTTAAAGACTACTGAGTTAATCCAAATATTATTTAACCAAAATAAATTTGAACAATCAAAACATTTTCATTTCCATTTTTATAAAAAGGGTTTGATCCACTATATCTTTTTCATAATTTTTTTGTAAAATAAATCATGTAATTCTATCATACCATGCTCTAGGGGCTTGTTTAAGGCCATATAAATGTTTGGTAAGTTTAAAAACATGATTAGGATATTTTGAGTCTAGAAAACCAGAGGATTGTTCAACAAAAACATCTTCTTGAACAAAACCATTTAGAAAAGCACATTTAACGTCCATTTGAAATAATTTGAAAATAAAGTATGCTGTAAAGTCTAATAGAATATGAATAGATTCAAGTCTAGTTACTGGAGCATATGTTTCTTTATAGTCTATTCCCTTTTGTTGATTATAGCTCTTAGCAACAACTCTTTCTTTATTTCTAACAATGATTCCATTTTTATCACATTTATTTCTAAAAACCCATTTTACACCAATTACAGTTGTTTCTTTAGGTCTTTCAACAAAAGTCCAGACATGATTCCTTTCCAATTCATTTAGTTCATCTTGCATTTCTTTAATCTAATCTTCATATCCTAAGTCATCACTTGGACTTTTAGGTTCGAATTGAGAAAGAAATGAAAGATGTTCTATTTCATTTCTTAAGGAATTTATGGTCCTTACAGGTTGATTTACAGTGCCAATGATGTTATCACTGGGATGATTCCTAAGAAGCAATTTATTTGGGTTTTTTAAAACCTGTTCATCAACATATGGTAGAAAATCTTCTGGTGTTAAAGTTTCAAAAAGACTTTCTTGAAAATTTTCCTTATCAGAAGGATCTTCTAATAATGGTTGATGGTCAGTTTTTTTAAAACACATCCAAAGATGTTGGTTGTTGTTTTTTGAAAACAAAAGGATTAGTTTTATCAAAATTAATATGCACTGTTTCTTCAACAGTAAAAGTATTTTTATTGAAAACTCTATAAGTATTAGAGGTTGTAGAATAGCCTAGAAAGATTCCTTCATCAGATTTTGGTGAGAATTTGTGTAGATTCTCTTTAGTATTCAGAATGAATACTTTGCACCCAAAAACTTTGAAGTGTGAAACTTTAGGTTTTCGGTCATTCCACAATTCATAAGGTGTTTTATTAAAAAATGTATAGTTAAAACATGATTTATAGTATAACAAGAAGTACTAATAGCTTCAGCCCAAAAATGCTTAGCAATTGAGTATTCACTCAACATGGTTCTTGTCATTTCCTAAATAATGCGATTTATTCTCTCAACAACACATTTTTGCTGAGGAGTTCAGGGTGCTGAAAAGTTATGAGTAATACCTTTCTTACTGCAAAAATTTTCAAATCTGAATTTTGAAATTCACCACCATTATCACTTGAATAGTTATCAACGGTAGGTTTTTCTCATTTTTAACTTGGGCTCTAAAAGTTTTGAAATTGAAAAGGGTTTCAGATTTCATTATTAGAAAATAGACCCATGTAAATCTAGTAAAGTCATCAACTGAAACAAATACATAATATTTTCATCCAATGCTTCCAGTTTGTGAAGGAACACAAAGATCAGTGTGCACTAGCTGTAATGCATTAGAAGTTGAAACTTCATTAATTGATTTAAAGATACTTTTATGTTGCCTTCCAAATTGACAAGGATCACAGACTTTTGAAGAATCATATCTAAGATCCAGTTGTCCCTTTACAAGTCTTTTCTTTGAAATTTTACATAGTTTTCTTAGGTTGTAGTGTCCTAGTCTTCTATTCCATAGCCATGATTGGTCTTCTATTCCATAGCCATGATTGGTTTTCTTAGGTTGTAGTGTCCTAGTCTTCTTTTCAAAGAAATCTTTGTTTCCGGTCATATGTCGAGAACAACCACTATCCATGTACCAAATATAATTTTTGGAATACTTCTTATTTTCCTAAAAAAGAAACAATTAGTTTTTCGGAATCCAAACTTGTTTGGATCCAGAAGGGTCAGATAAAAGAATTTTAGGAATCCACATTTGTTTTGAAAAATGAGCTTTATGAAATCCTAAAGACTGAGTTCTATTAAGAGAACAATCTCTTTTCCAGTGTCCACCACATTGAAACTTAGTACAAAAATGGGTGCTTTGAGGAACAAAATTGTTATTACTAAAAATCGGTTTAGAATGAGTATAACCAAAACCATAATGATTTCTCAAAGGTCGGATTTAAGAATACATTTTATCCAAATTTTCCTTGTTATAAGTAAAGTTTGAAAAACATTTTTTCAAGGAAAAAATTTCTGACATTATTTTTAAAACTAAGTTTGTATCCTCCAAAACATTTGATTTTGAACTAGAGTTAGGCTTGAACACATTTTTCTTAGAAATTACATTTTCTAGAACCTTAGAATGTTTATTCATTTCAGAATTGACTTTCTCAATGGTTTTTAAAATACTTTCAAAATCAGAAATTTTCATATCAAGATCATTATAAAGATTTGATACTTCTTTAGTTAAAATTGAAATTCTAGAATTTTCTTTATCAAGGTTTTTATTGAGTTTAGAATTTTTATTCTCAAGTAATTTAGCAAACCTAGACACTCCTTCAAAAAAAGTTAATGTATTATCTTCTGATGATGAAGACTCGTCATTTGAAGATTTATAATATTTATTATCATTTTAATTTTCATTTAAGGATACATTTTTAATAGCTTCAGCATTTTGTACCTTATCAATGAAATAATTATCTTCAATTGGTAGTCTGGCTATAAGTCCAATATTCCTTTGTCCTAAGGACTCATATTCTGAAGAATTATCTGATGAATCGCCACTACTTGAGCTCCAAGTATCATTTTCCTTCAAGACTCTCTATGCCTTTGTCTTGAAATACTTTTTCTTATTTATTTCAGAATGTTTCTTCTTTCAATATTTTCTCTTCAGCAAAGGACAATCAGGTCTTATATAACTTACTTTATTGCATTCATAACAAGTTACCTCTGAATCTTTCTTATCCTTTCTTTCTTTCTTTTAGAATCTATATTGAAAATCTTTTTTTCCAACAATCTTGTTCATCCTTCTAGAAATATTGGTTAACTCATTATCTGAATGATCACAATCACTTGATTCTGACATAACAACTTTCTTAGCTTTGGATCTTGTCATCCTTTCAGGTGTTTTATCTTTAGATGTAGTAGTAAAAGCTACACTTCCATTTACATTTTTATTCTTATTGAAATCAGAATATCTCTTCATTCTTGTCTTGTGCTGTAGAAGAGTTCCAAATAGTCCATCAAGAGTAATTTGAGAAACTTTTCTTTTTTCATCAATAGCAATCCTTTTTTACTCTCATTCGTTAGGCATGATATCAATAATTTTGTCTACAAGAGATTCATCATCAAGACCTTTTTCTCCCATAGATTGTAAACTGTTGACAATTGTCATGAATCTTTGTTGTACTTTACATACCGGCTCTCCATAAGGAAAGAGAAGTCCATGATACTCTGCTCGAATCATTTCTCTTCTTGTTTCTATAACCTTAGATGTACCAAAATGTGTGACTTCCAATTTCTTCCAAATACAGTTGGATTCTTCACAAGATGGTATCTAACTATATATATTATTGGTCATAGAGCATAGAAAAGTATTCCATACCTTGTAATTCAGTTGATATTCTTTCTTTTATTGATTAGTGAAAGTACTGAATTTTTTGTCAGGAATTTTGTAACCTCCAGTAAGGATAATAAAATTGTATACACCAGTATTGAAAACAAATGTCTTCATTCGATCTCTCCAATACTCATAATCATTCCCATAAAAGATAGGTGGTATAGTTGGATTTAGATTTTAAATTGATCCAATATTCATCCCTACAATCTAATAAAACAAATTCTTTTCCACTCCACACTTTAGTGCAGTAAATAGTTCAAACAAAAATTTGAAATAAATAAATAGATCTAGTAATATAAATCAATGGAAACCTCCTATGAAACTAATTGTTGGATCGATATATAGATGTATATGTATATTAGATTGAACAATACAAGAGGGGGGGTGAATTGTAGGTTTAAAAAACATTTTTTAAACACTTAAGAAATACAATTCAAAATAGATACAATTAACCACAATTGTATTGAGTATTAAGGTATGATATGATGTAATACTATAAGAGGTGTAAAGAAATTGTATTCAAAATGAATATAGTAATTAGAGTAATACAATAGTAAAGGATTCTACCATAAAGCGTATAAAATCAATCGATACAATATGTAATAGTATGATTGTAATTGAAACAATTAAAAATGGATATGAAACCAAGAAAGGAAACAATACAATTCCCTTTCTAAAAAAAACAGCAGCGGAAATGTAAAAGTATTACAGTTCATTTATCCCAAAGAGAAGGGTATCCTTTCACCTAGTATAAGAGTTCTGTCTTACCACCACCTTGGTAAGCCCTCAATACAATGATCGGTACGTTTGTCTTGTTATCCCTACAAGCCCTTGATACTATGATCGGTACGTCTATCTTGTTATCCCTGAAAGCCCTCAATTTTGCAGGTAATAGGCACCTCTGTCTTTTAAACAATTGAAATCCCCAGATATGAAGATCGGTAACACCGTCTACCTATCCTCAGTAGCCCTCGATTTTTATCACCCGATCGGTCGTACAAATAAAAACAAAGAACTTATTGAAATACAAAAACTAAGAACGATCCATTCATGTTTTCTAATTTCAAGGATTTCGAACGAAGTAAGAGAGAAGTCACAGCGTCTCTCTCTAGAACTTGATAGTAGTAAAGTATGATCAAAGTCTCTTAGTTGTTCTTCTTGGCTTCAAATGACCTCCTATTTATAGGCCTCTGGTTCCAACGGTCACATTTCCTCCAATAGTCATATTTCTCCAAAAAAACTCGGAGGGACATGGAAACCTGGCATTATAACGGTCATATTGAAATAGAAAACACGACATCATTTTTATTAGTTTATAACTAAATCCACAACATCATTTTAGTTAAAAAAAATATATATGAAGATGATAAACATGAGTATGATTTACATGTGTTAATAAAGGATAAAAACAAGCATGTGATAAAAATATGAGTACTATAGTTATTACTTAGTGTAATGTAATGATATGATACAAAGTAAGTATGATTCATAAAAGTTAGTACGATTCACAAAGTCAGTACAATTGACAGATTCAGTAAGATTGACAGAGTCAGTATGATTGACAAAGTCAGTATGATAAGCATAGTCAGTACGATAAGAATATTCAGTACGATTAGCATGGTCAGTACGATAAGCATAGTCAGTACGATAAGCATGTATGAATACATTTGTGATTTCCAAAACAATACATAAAAGTCAAAAGAGAACTTTTGACTCAATATACTGATCCACTTGTCATCATAGAAAATTCATGATTATAATAAAATGAATAAAGTACACAGATCTTTAATTTTGTTTTATAACTATTAAAAACAACCTTTATTCCTTTCATTTCATTATTAACACATGGAAATGAAACAGGTACCAAGAAAATCAAATTTAAAAACTCATAATCCAAAAATAGAAATAATGAGTATAGTATAAATATAAAATGTACCTATTAGAAAATAGGTAACATTAGGGATTTTTTGAATTTTATGAATATGAATATAATTTGACGATCATTAAAATCAATACAAAAGAAAATAAACTTTTCACTTGGATAATAAAATTTAAAAAAGATAAATAAATCACATATTAAAATAAAAATTATCTTTGAAAGTATCCTTATAAACTTTTGAAGGATGTTTCAAAGCATTGAGGAATCATGATGATGTTAAAATATTTTCATGACTTAAATTTTAAAAATAAACAATCTTTTCAAGAACTATTTAAATGGGACTCAAAAGTGACCCATTTGAAAAATGTTGAAATTTTCCATTAATTTTTTTTTAAAATAAGTTAATGGATTATGTATAATAGATTTAGGAAATAATTTAAAATTATAAAATTACATTTGTTTGTAATTTTATTTAAAACATCGATATGGTAGAGAAAGATTCCCAATATAAAATAAGATACAAGATTCGTATGTCAAAATGATTACCAGGTATTTCATTAGTCAATATGAGTGAAAATGAAACCCAAAAGAGTAATAAAATTTCATAACCAAAGGATAATAATTTTTATTTATTTAAAAAATTAATATTGTATAATCTTACATACAATAACATTGAACATAAATAATCTCGAAAGGAAAATATATTGTAACATAAACCATTTTCCATGTAATAGCATTCAATCATAAGCCTTGTGAAATAATAACACAAGAGAAAGAATAAGTATCAAGAACATAATGGGATATACTATATAACATCAATGTGGATATATATACACCACATAAAATAAGTTAGGTGCAAAATACCAACCTATTACCAAAGAAATACAATTTGAGATGAATAATGCATACTGAGATCAGATAATTGACTAGAGAATTAATAAATTGAGATATTATGTGTAAAAAAATATGAAACCACAAAAAAAAAACTATAAATACATAATAATAAAATTTATATTAATTCACAAATAATAATTTCAAAAAAAATAAATGATGAAGAGTTATAGCCCAGTGAATGGAAATTGAATTGAGAAGCGCTTTACCATTTTGTAACATTCATGTCAAATACCCATAGATAAATTTATTAAAATTTAAACATAAAATATCATTATTTTTTATGCTTTAACATGTAATAGAGGTATTATATAAACCATATAAATGAAATTAGGTGCATAATATTTAAAGAAGCTATAGTGAATGTAAATTTAGATGAAATCTCATACCTCAAGTCCAAACATTCATTGTATGACCATTGTATTCCAAAATAAAAAAAATTATGATAATTATTTACCTTTTTAAGAAACATTTTCATGTTCATAATTCCTTTTATATTATTTAATACCACATTATATATAATTATATAATCATTAAACTTCACCTTCTAATTTTTTATGATATTTTTTTCATAGGCCATAAATTACTTTGGTATGTTGACTATGGTCAAAAATTATATTATTCTACAATATATATAATAATAATCATGAAATAATTATCAATTTTATAATTTAATTATACTTTTAAAAACAATCCTGAATTATGGTTGTGAAAAATAAACTATGTTACAATCATTGAGACCGTAGCTCGTACATACGCATGAGTAACAATTTCATTTTACAATGATAATTATAGGGAAAACATGAGTATTATTTTATCATTATATAATGATAATTATATAATAAATGTCCTATTACTTATTTAAATATATATATATATAATCCTTGTGATTATGAGAAAAAAATAAATCACATCACTTTACGGAGGAGGTGGTACACACATATGCACGAACGACGTTATCATTTTCCAGTGATTATAATAGTAAGAATGTAAATGATGTATTACCTTATCAAAATGATAAATATTTCAATGATAACATATATAAACTTCCATTACATCATTATAACCTCCTATGATTGGTTGTGATGGAAAACAATTACATCATTCCATGAGGCAGTAGTCCACCGTACAAACAAACCATGGATTCATTTCCAATCTGGAAAATATTAGAGATTAATATAGGTGATAAAATTAATATACTTACATTTAAGTATATTGGATATGATTATGTTATTATATAATAATTTTATAAATTATTTGAAGGAGTTTGTATAAGAAATTGAACAAATATACTTGGATAAAAATTACACCTCTTCTTCGGACAACCTCCCTTGCATTACACACTATTAAATCTAAGGATTATATTCTACAAAAAATAAGACATCTAGAATGTGGTGGGTATTTTAGGAACATATTTTGGAATATATCTTCCAAGACTAATGGTTTTTCAAGTGTTATTTAAATATAATGTGAGATACCCTTTTATAAGAGAGGGGTGGGGCACTCTTGAAATTTTTCAAAATATTAAATTAATATAAATTAACATTCAATTAAAAATTTCATCCAACTGATTTTTTTTATTTTAGGATTTTGGATCTATATAAACTTCTCCAATAACAATTATTCGTGTTTTGACTATTCATTTAACCTTATCATTTTATTTTAACCACTCGATAAACCTTTTTAACCTTATCGTGACAACAAGGCTTTTTAATCATTGTGGGTCAAGATGTTTATTATAAAAGGAAAAACATCCCATAAATAGACCCTGATTAATATTTTAAACCATATCCAAATCTATTTGCTTATTTTAATATTTATTTAATTTTATATCATTTAATAAAATATTAGTTTTTATAAAATGTCATTAATGATGATTTTTAGGGCCATTCATTATGTTGAAATTTATAACATCTTAAAAAAAAGGTAAAATTCAAAAAAAATTATCATATTCATAAATTTAATTTTTCATACAGATATATCTTGGTTCACATAAATTATCACATATAATAATAGTTTTAATACTTTTAATATCAATATTATTTTATTTTCTATTAATTGAATAATTACAAAATCAGTGTTGTATAAGATTTTATGATATTTTTTTCATAAAAAAAATAAATAAAAAATTATCATGATGAAGATAATTCATTTTGATTTCAAATTAATATTGACTAATAAAATAAAGTTAATGAATTATATATGGTGATTTTATAGTCCTTATAATATTATTTGTAAAAATTAATTAAATGATTTACCATTTACCATGCTAACATAAATAACTATGGTAATTATTCACTGTGAATGAAGAAAATGTATCAATATAATATATTTGGACCCACTTATTCAAAATAAAAATCAATTGTTCAAAATTAAAAGTACATAATGGGAATAATTGAATATAAAATTGAACTTCCAAAACACGATGAAGAATGTTTATTCCATTAAAATGAATATTTTAGGTTTAAAATATTTTAAACTTAATTAAACAATAAAATTCCATTCAAAACACGTAATTGGATTATTTTAAATCAAAATAAACTAATGAAATTTTCAAACAAATCCAAAATATAATTTAATATTTTAAATTCGTTAATAGAAAATATGGTTTTCAAAAATAATTAATTTTTTAACTATTCAATGAAAAAAACATTCTCTTACAAAAAATAATATAATTTCTCCAAAATATAATTATAAAATGATGATTTAAAAATGATATATTTTTAAAAAAAAAATTCAAAAAATTTCAATAAGTTAATTATAATTTTCTTTCTCAAAACACAATAATATAATTTTTTAAGAAAAAATATTTTTGAATAATAAAATAAATTTTCTAAAAAAACACGAGCTTATTTTCTATAAAAAATTTATAAATTTTTCTTGATTAAATAATATATATATATATATATAACAACATTTAGTTTATCTTATTTATACCTACTAACTTAACAGTTAGGTTATAATGTTCATATTTAAATAATAACATTTCATGGTTCTATTACGCTTACTATCACAACTTTTTATGCTATCGAAAATATACATTAATTTTTAAAATATTACGATATTTCAATGAAACTAAAATTTTTTATAATATCAAAAATTATTATAATGTAATTGGTAAATTTATTTATAACAAGTAATATAGAGGAAGGATTTGTTTTTGTTCATATCATATTGTAATAAGATAAGGTAAAATGATTGCAGTGTGTTCGGGTGTTAGATTTCAATCAAACCCTAATGAATCTCACATAAAAAATTCAATATGATTTTATGAAAATTGAATGGGTTTGATTCTTTATTATTATTATTTTTTAAAACAATAGGATTTTAGTCACCTTCATAAACATTTATTTAATTTAGACAATGTAGATTATATAGAAACATTCATCAAGAACATACCATATTTAAGAAAATATTTAATTTCATGATCTCGTAAAAAAGAAACATTCAATTGTTTTATTAAATATTAAATTTGAACACATACCTATTTATATATGTTCTATAGATATGTTTTGGATGAAACACACTCCTAGGGATTTCAAATTTGATTTGAATCATGTTTCATCAAATATGAAAACACATTTATAAAGAATATTTCAAAAAAATGGTATATCATTCTATAAATAATCACATCAATATAAGACATAATTTATTAAGTGATTATGTTAAAAATGGTTATATATCATTGAACATTAAAGAATTGGATAACTAACAAGAATATTTTTTTACTAAATATCTTCCCTCTATTGGATTTGTTTTTATCAAAGAAAAATTTTGTTTGTTTAAGTTTATTTGAAACTATTCTATATTGAGGTTTCATTAAATCATGATATTTATGTATTTTATATTATGAATTATGTGTTAATGGCTATTTTTTATTTCTTTTAGGTTATAGTTTATTAATGTTAGGGTATTCATTTATTTATATTTTTTAACTATTATATTGGATGAATCATTTAATTTTATTCATCATTATACCATAAAAAAATTTAGATAGAAGAAAACCAATTGTCATATAAAAATTAAATTATTTTCAATCAACAATGATGATATGTAAAATTTATACCCCTTAAAATTAATATTTTATAGTTGATTTTGGGAATGATAAAGAGACATGATGAAACTAGTTTGGTAATTGTAAAGAAGGTAATGATTTCTAGCATAGATAGATATATTATGTAAGGTAAA
This sequence comes from Viscum album, assembly GCA_963277665.1. NCBI lineage: Eukaryota > Viridiplantae > Streptophyta > Magnoliopsida > Santalales > Viscaceae > Viscum > Viscum album. The sequence continues at coordinate 997,457,787 of OY728134.1, forward strand.
ATGGTTTTTTCCATAACTGTTTTAATTGAATATATTTCTAAAAAATATTTTAGAATTCATGGATAAGAATTAGTAATTATGTAGAAGAATATGTAGTTTTTTATTTGAGAAAAATTTCATGGTGTTTTTAATAGTCACATAAATTTATGTCAAGATGGAAAAAAAGTTTATTTTAATGTCAATGTAATAGAAATTTTTTTATTAAATATGATAGATGCTGATTTTATGTAAACTCATGAATATAGTTATTACTCGGTCAAATTATTCTTGGAGATGATGTTCAGAAGTAAAAATATGTTATTCCATTTTTATTAGGAACTTCCTTCAGGATGAAAATAGCATGGAATGATAGGTATGAAGATCAAAATATTCTTGATAATATTATTCTTATAATAATTTCTCTAAGGATATATAAATTTTACAAATTACTAATTCTTGATAATTATCATATATTTCACATTATATGTGGGGTTAAAGTTATTTTATGTAGATACATTTTGTTTTATTCTGATCACTACACCCAAAAATATGTAAGGATGAGTTATTATAATTATTTGTGTCCTCTATATATTTTATTTTATAATAACAAATTGGTTTTTATTTTATTAAAATTATTGACATGCTAAAAACAATATCCATTCAATTTTAACTCTTACAATGATTAGTTTATTTTGTTGTGTTTGAAAATAAATGTCGTTTGGTATTGGTATTAAGGATGGCGAACCTACGATAATTTAGACTAGATTCCATGGTCCTACTAATATTGAGGTGGTTATTAAATGATATATGGATAGGGAATATGATATTAATTTTTTTGATATTAAACACTTTATATAAGAGCCAGTTATTGGTAGAGTTGGCTTATAAGATTTTTTGATAGGGGAAATGGATATATATTCTAGAATAATATAAAATGTAATTATAGAGGAAGAAGTAATTAAATATAATAGTGAAGATTTTGGTGAATCATTTAATACAAAATACTTTTTGTTTCATAGAGGTTATAATATGGAATTTGCTAATGGATTCAATTTGGTTTATATATTCCAATCATGGAGATCTTATCATTCTTCTCAAGATATGTATCATCTAACTATGTATTTTTGACCAATTATAGAAGCAAATGTTGTGAAAATTATTAAATAAAATTGGTTGGTTCCAAAACATAGAAACAAGGGTGAACCTATAGAATAAAAAATATTTTTTGTTGTCTATGGAGAAAATTGATTATTATATTTATAAAGGGGAGGGTTTAGGTTTTCATAATCATGTATATAATTTTATAATTATAGTATTTTATAATTTTATTATACAAGAATAATAAATTTCTTCTTAAATGATAGATATTTAGAATTCAAATGTATAATTTGAATGATTTTTTTCGAGAATAAAATTTGATAATTTCCAAATATAGTATAATTATTTCAAACAATATTCAATTTTAAAGAGTGATTTTGATTGTATAAGAGATGTGTTGGTTTCTAAGTATTTAGATTTGTAATATGATTTGAGTACCAAGATAGATTTTTATCATAAAGGGAAATATTTTCCTGTTATTTGAGATCATTTTGGATCTTATACATTATCAAACTATTTCTTCATCATCTACTTTATGAGATCCTAATATTATCTAGAAGAATTTCAAGTACTTTTTTTCAATATATTTATCTTGGATTGAAAAAATCCTTATTTTTACTATCACACAAATACCATGAAATGTAGTAAGGACTTTTAATATAATTTTGTGGTTGGGGTATCATTTAATCATTTTATTTCATAAAATTTAGTTAGAATGGTTGGCAGTTATTTGGTTAGATTTGTTCTATTTTATGAATATTATTTTGGGTATCTTGAAGGAACTCTTCTTGATAATCATCATTCTAGTCAGAGTCTGTTGATTCAAATTAGATATTGGGTTTAACCTATCAATTATAATTTCATGATTTTATAACAATAAATAAAAATTGTTATTATGATGTGAATGTTTTACTAAAAATAAAATTTACATCTAAGGAATCACAAAATACAAAACCTTCCCAAAAAATGTATTCTTCGAAATTCCAGGGGATTTTTTTAATAAATAATATATTATGATTATCCCCAACAATTATTTTACTTTATCTAATTCTAATTCACTATCATATTTTTTGAACCTACCAAATAATATACATCAAGCTGAAAAAAACTATTTTCTCATGTTTTATAAGTTTTATTTCTCATAGAAACTATACTGTTTAACTTCAATTTCTTACCAGTAGTTCTTTATCATTATTCATTATAGAATTTATATCCTTATAGAATAATTATCTCTCTTCTTATAAATTTATTATTTCATATATATTTTTTAACATTTAATTTGACATCACATAAAGGGGAGACATATAGAATATAAAAAAAATTAAAAAAATTCATATAAGACTATATCAATATTATTTTATGTTTTTAGGTTTTTTGGTCATTAATAATGAGTATATTTTTTTTTATTTTTATGTTTCTTGGATATATTTTTAATTTCATAAAAATAGAAAATTATTTTACCGATGAAAATTCTAAGAGTGAATTTTCGGTGGGTATTTAATAAATAAATAATATATTCTTACATGGAAATATTATTTTAGATGGATCATTATTTTTATTATCTGTAATTAGTAATTGTATTCTATCACAAATTTAAAATTATAAACATTTTTAATGTTAAAGAATAAATTTCAATCAAGAAATTTTTTTATGTTAATGGATGCAACCTTATGTTAATGAAAAATGGCCCTTACATGGGAAGGTCCTCTAAACATGGACTCATACCTATAGTGGTAATTAACTTTATATTAGTAACCTTACACTATTTTTGATCATTAGACAAGGAATTGTGTCCCTATGTTTATAATGTTTCAATTTATATCAACTTTATACTTGGATTCTTATAATTTTCAGAAACCATTCAATCAGAACCTTATAGTCGTTATCAGCCTTATTTTGGTTAATAAACCTAATATCAAATTATGATCCTTATATCAATGATCTAAAAACTATATTTGGGTTGAAAAAATATAGTGGAAATAATGATCCTTATGTTATGTATGTAGCGTATCAAAGGAACCCTATGTAAAATGGATCCTTACATGATAATGTCTAACACCCTGAGATTTTAGTTAGAAAAATAGTATACATGTTTGCATGTACATCCCAAAATATCGAGCATAAAATAAACAATGATATTAAATTATATGATAATATAAATATGATTGTTATAATATTATTGGTGAACAAGAATGTAATAATTGGATTAACCAAATTATGATGTATATTTATATAGTCATTCCCTATAGAAAATAATAATTATTCATACACTTATTATTAAATGGATAGAAATAAAGGTTAAATCATTTAATGGTAAAAGAGATATTTTTCATCAAACTGCTTTTATATGTGAACTATATTTTTATTATTATATATTTAAAATAACTTCTTTTCATGAGTTATATAAATTAAATATATAGATTATATATCTAATATAATGATATAAAATTCAGTTAATAGGAATATAATTACAATAAAATCATTTTATGTCTCAAAAATAAATTTTATGGGAAACATTTATTGTATTTTTTTGAGGACATTTTAATTAATCAATTTAGTATTCAAGAATTATATTTAATAAAAATATCATTTTTTAAATTTTCATGTCAAAATTTACATATAGTGACATTGTTGGTTTTTTCTAAAAATATTGATTTTATAGCCTGTTTCTAAAAATATTTTTCCCCGTATTATATTCATAATATAAAATTAGTTTTTATAAATAATTGAAATAAAAATAAATTTTTGTTTTCGGTGGTCTATATTTGGAAATAATAACCCATTTATTTTTTTTCTTCACAAATAGTTACTATGGAAAAAAATTCACAACTTTCCCAAATGGCCCAAAGACCTTTTACTTTATTCATTTATTGATAATAACCATTTTAAATGTTGAAGGGGAACCCTTACATGGCCCGTAGGCTTCATGACATTACAAAACCAATAGGTCTTAGAGGAATTCATCTAGACTATAACTACTTGGAACTGCCCCTCCCCAGCATCAACGTCATGATGTCAACTCTTCACCATCGCATGGTAGTTCGACTAGGATTCCCAAGCCTGAATAGGCTGGTCATGATGAAAGTCTCCATACCCTCTCATTCTTCCAAATCTGTTAGCTCTTCTCTTGTGAATGTGACTACTCTAAATCCTCATTTGGATTCTTCTCCTTATAGAGTCCTTCTAGTCAATTAAAGCACAATTACATGGGTCTCTAAGTCCTTGAGGTTGCCTAAATTCCTTAAGGTGTCTTGAAGGCCTTGAGGTGGCCTGAAAGCCTTACTGGCCTCAAGGCCTTCAGTGTCTTAAAGGCCTTTAAGGACTCGAGGACCAAACCGGTGGCCTGAAAGCCCAAACTGATGAATAGTTCTTGATGTTATAGTACTGAAAGGTACTTGATACAGTGCCTGATACAGTACTACTATAGTACCTAAGAAATATGTATCAAACTAGAATTGAACTCAGGTCTCTTTGATTCACTTCGAGTCCTCACCAAATTTAAATTATAATATATAGGTGTTAAATAATTGGTTAATAATAGAAAATATCAAAAAACATATGGTTCAAACAGGAGGATAATATTATTCTCAACCTCCCTTTATGTTACATTCATTAATATTTTAATTTTCAACCTCCTTAACTAGATATGAATTGCATTTTATTTTAAAAATATTATATTTAAAAAATGTCACTCTACAAAAATTATTATACTGTCATGATAAGGATACAGAGGGAAATACTATATGGGATGATTATGATGTCAAAATTCATGATAAAATATCTATTATTATGTTATTAATTTATTTTTTATTATTTTTGATGTTATAATTACTTCGAAGGCTTATGCTTCATTGATTTATTTCTTGTCATAGTCGGTGAAATATTAATGTAAATAATATTAAAGATATTACAAGTTATTTTTTTATTAGGGAGTAATTCAGTTATTTTATGGAACAAAAGGAGAGGGATGTATTGTTTTAAATATTAAATATATCATATCATTGTAATTGTGATGTTTATAAATTAAAATATAAAAAATTTTCAAAAAAATTACTTTAATTATAATTTATGTTAAATAATATTTAATTAATTATTTTAAAAATAATAAAAATATTATATTTCATCAATTTCATGGGAGATGGTCAATAATAACTACTAGTTTCCTCTTATGGTCCATTGTACCTTTTAAAATGACATTTTTTTAGAATGACCAGGTAATTACAAAAACAACATTGATTTTTTATTATAAAATTGTCTTATTATAATACATTCAAGGAAACATATGAGTATATTTTTCTCTCAATACACTACTAAAATTACTCTCTTTATTTTTATACCCACAAACCCATTCTATTTTAGTGACCATAAACCCCTTCTTTATCGGACTTAGGCTATTTCAAATGGAAGACATCAAAAGTTGAGGTACAAGTCTTACCCAAATCATCATATGTTTATGTCATCACATATAACATTTAAATCACCCATAAATAGGAGGATATAATAGCATAACTACCTCCAATAAACAAAAATATAATTGATTTAATAGTAAAACCATTTTTTAGCACATTATATTCCCAATGGGATATGAAAACATCACTTGTGAATAAAAATGGATTACCATCTCTATGCGGTAATGTATTTCATTTTCCATCACCGCCTATCAAGGATTTTTATTTCGAAGGATTTAATGTATATATCTGTGTGTGTGTGTGTGTGTGTGTGTGTTTTATTTATGACCTTATTATAATATCATAAATATATTGTGTTTTCCTACTTATTATCTGTTCAAAATGACAACATCACTCATGTGTACATGTCGACTACCACCTCTACGAATTAGTGCGATTCATTTTTTATTACATCCTCAAATGGATGGTCATAAGGTAGGAAGTAATTAATTAATATGAAATTTATAGTGTAATTATTAATCTGTAAAAGTGAAATATTATTTACCTTTTTTATTTTCCATCCAGTATAAGAATTGAAACATCTCTGAAATGTATTTTTTGGACTATCATCTCTATGAGTAATTAATTTATTTATTCTATTATTGAATTCATGAATAGTTATTAAACTATAAATAATTACTATATATTATATTTATATCAGGATTAATGGTTTATTAATTATGTAACATCCCATATTTTTAAAAAATAAATATTATGTTCAATAGTGTACATATACGCCACATCCAGGTTAAACAATTAACTCAATATTTTTATTTAAATGAATACCATTATAACATATCCACTAGAATGGATGGATTGTATGAGATTAACAAAATTATTAAAATATGGTTTACATAAGTTTATATAATTAATTCTTTAGTGGCCAATTAATTATAAATGAAAATAATACCCCTTTTAATATAAAAGGAAAAGTTTTTCTGAAAATACTATTTAGATGTGAACATGTGTGTTTTATACCAATAAATGAAAAAATTGCACTTTTTGGACTAGATTAATAATATATATATAATATATTGATTTTAAGGATATAAATATACCTCCCATCACTAAAAATTCATAGGATGGTGCTATATCAGTTCTTATTGATCCAAAATCACTTCAACAAAGGATAAAACATTGTAAGTTCTTGATCCTTGGAAATATTTCTTATGAGAAAGGTGATAAAATATGGTCTAATGATTATCTTAAAGGTAAAATATCATATTTATAGAACCTTGAGAAATAGAGGCTAATTTTGATAGGAAACGGATATTATCACATCATCCTAGAATGAAAAGAAGATCTCAATGCTGCCTGGATAATTATAAATCAAAATCTAAAACTAGGAATATTGTGTATCTATAAATGGGATACTCAAATAAACCCATTCAATCAGAGGAATCCAAATGCATAGTTGTGGGCTATAATGCATATGGTTCCTTGGGTATTTTGGCACCCTAATATCATCAATGATTTAGCTACATGTATTTCAACCCCTCTGAAAATTGATCATCATATACTCAATAGAGATATTGGACTATATGAAATGTTTCTCATCGACTTTTATATGGAAACTCCCCTACAAGATAAAATTTATATTACTTCATATGATCATTAAATAGAACTCATGATTGAATTTTTTCATTTTCCTCCATACAATGAATTTTTAAAAATGGTTCAACATGCCATTATAAATATCAGGGTGGTGTATGAACAAGTCAAGACGAGTCATAATTTCATTGTATGTAAAGAAGTCCCAAAGGTAACGATGAATAAATCAGTAGAGAATGTGATAGATGAAGCATTGGGATAAAGAAATAGTGTGAAGTGGGATATTCATTTCAACACTGGTAACTCATGGGTATCACTTTTTTAATGATGAATATAATCAATACAACACTAATTATGGATCTCAAAACCATGAATCTACATGTTTCCATAATGGACATGGAATGAACTTCACTCCCTCAAAGGAAATACTAGAATATTTTTATGAAATTTCCTCAGACATCTATAATTTTGTTTCCTCTCTAAATTTTGAGGAGTTTCTATAGTAACAAATCTCTTATATTTTGGATTCAGTTATTTAGTTGGATCACCAATCTATGGTCATATATAATGATGTGATACAACAGAATCCTGCAATAGGTTAGGGACACAATGACACTCCTGGAACATTGATAGATGACATCCATATTATTCAAACTAAATAAGATAAGGTAATATCTTTTTCAAATCTGTATCATGATGTTTTAAATAAGGAGGCGCAATCTACATCAAGTTATAAGAAAGAAGGACCGGCCAGAAAATTAGAAATAAAAAATCACATGGAGACGAAAGAGAATGCGGACTACACCTTTTTTAAGCTAGATTAAAATAAAGACACTCTTATGGAACTACCATAGACTAGATAACCCTGGAACATTGAGTTCCCTCAGACTCCTTATAAGTAAATACAAGCCTAATTTAATTTTACTATTCAAGCCAAAGAAAAATATTTCAAGAAATTTCACTCCTCTTGATAGAACGAGATACTCCATATTGAGAAAAAAATCAGTTGTCACTAATTTTGTTATGTTATGGATTTTGGACCATAAGAATATTGAAAATCCATCTATTTATTATGGATAGGAACATATGATTAGATTAAATTTCTTCATATTTGGAAAGAAATTATTCTACCCAGTTGTTTATTCATCCAATTATTACATTAACATTAGATCACTATGGATGAAAATAAAAAATCTTTCCAGTATAATCAATGGACCTTGGATTGTTATTGGTGATTTCAATTGAATCCAATATGTATATGAGAATATGGGATAAGTTTCACATTTTATTTCCATCAAATATTTCTTATCTTGTGTGGTGGAATAAATTCATAACAATTTCAACCTTGTGGGATCCAAATTTACTCGGTACATAAATCACTTAAATGGGACAAAGGCCTTTAAAATTGATAGAAACTTCGTAAATGATGCCTCACTTTACACCTAGAGATCCATATCTTCTGTCACACTGGAAAGGAATAATTCTTACCATCATCCCATCCTTATGAACTCTATTGACAAATAATAGAGGCATTCCCTCCCCATCAGGTTTAATAATTCATGGACCGATCACCCGAAATACATAAAAATTGTTCATGACACATGGGCCTCAATTGACTACAAATATAATCCTCTATTATGTATCTCCAAACATAAGATGCTCAAAGTAAAAATTAAATATTGGAGCAAGAAAATATTTAGATACCTAGATGAAGAGATTAATGCTCTGTATTCTTCTCTTCACACTCTTCATGAGTCCATCACTAAGAATAACATCAATAGAAACCTTGACCAAGAATCAGAAATCTCTTACAAGGTCCAAAATCTTGTCAAACTAAAGGATGGAATTCAGAAGGAGGTGTAAAAAATCAGTTTGCTCACTGATAGATAGATAAATACTAAATTACTTAATACTCTTTAGATAATTTTAAGGGTTAATATGCCCCTTTCTCTCCTCAGTGATGGAGACAAACTTCTGGATGACATGCATTCTATTACTAATCATGTTGTATCCTTTTATATGAACCATTTTAATAGATCATCCATAAATGAAGTTGTGATGGATTTTATCAATCCAATACTTATTATTGAAGAGGAAAACATTATTTTTACTTAATTTACCTTATAAATTAAATTCAATGAATCTGTATTTGGACTTAACAAAGGGAGTTCTCCTAGGCCGGATGGCTTTTCCAACCATTTATTCCAATTTTATTGGGATTTCATCCAACATGATTTTTGAAGGTTAGTTAATAATTTTTCTAGGTTTTTTGTCTCATGAAAGGTTTCAATGAAACATTCTATACCTTTATTTCAAAAGTGGAAAATTATAGGGAAATCACTCAATTTAGACCAGTTTCACTTGTCAACACCATACACAAAGTTTTGAAAACATTTATTTCCAATCGGCTTTCTAGTATCTTAGATAAAATTATATAATGGAATCTATTGGGGTTTTCTAAAGGCAGAAACATTCAATATTTCTTTCTCACTACATCATAATGTGTGAACCTACTCAAAAAACCCCTTAAGGGAGGTAACTTAGCTTTAAATCTTGATATAAAAAAAACATTTAATAGAATGGATAAGAGATTTATTGGTAATGTTTTATCCTATTTTGGAGTTGATAAGAAATTTATTTCTTGGATCTTATCATATCTTAATACTTATAAATGGATCATCATAAGGTTACGTCACCTGCTCTAGTGGGTTCAGCAAAGGGATCATCTATCTACAGTTGTATTTGCTATTGTAGAAGATTATCTTAGTAGGTTTCTTCTGTATATGGTGGTAAATGGTTATTTGAACACTATTAGGGATGCAAAATGTATATCTTCTCCTTGTCACCTATTTTTGGTGATGAATTTGTTATTTTTTTAATCGGGGGTGGAAATAACATAAATAATCAAAAAGGAACTTTTCCATTATGAACATGTGTCCAGCAAAGAAATAAGACGGAGAAATTCATTCATCTATTTTGGAAAGAAAATCTATTCAAACAGGAATGTGAGAATGATTAATGATTTGGTAATCAGATATTTCACACCTTTATTTATTTACAAAGGAGTTCTAATATTTTGGGGAAGAACTCTTGCATCCCATTTTACTCATATTTTATGTCAAATTACAACAACCTTAACCTTATAGAAAGGTTAATTTCATTCAATAGAAGGAAGAGCCTATCTTATAAAGCATGTGGTGGTATCTAAATGTGTTTATTATTTTATGATTTGTACTTGGACTAAATTTTTAATTAAAATCATCAATTACTCTATGAGAAACTTTATCTAGATTGGAAGAATCCTAGAACAAAAGGTCATTACAGTACCCAATAAGCAGTATTGTAAGCCTCATGCCCCTAGAGGTTTTGGTATCAAAACCATTAGACTGTTTAATTGGTCTCTTCAATACCAATTCCTTAGGAGACATGTCATTAGCAGAACTGATTCTCTGGGTTTCCACATATCTTGATTCTTATAAAGACAAAAATATGGAAAATCAAATTATATTAAATCCTCTACCTAGCCTAATCTGAATGCATTTTTTGATAAAATTTATATGCATTCTCACTAGTTGGTTAATGTCAATTCTTCACTCAGATTTTGGAAGAATAACTAGATAGGATAACCTCCTATGAACACGGTTAAATCCTATAATCAAATCAATAATTTCAATATCATAATAAAATATCAACAAGAAATCTTAAACTCTCTCCCAGATAGAATTACTTCAACTGTCTCATATTATGAATTTATGAATTAGGAAGATTTTCTCATTTGGGAGTCGGTATTGAATGATATTATTGACTATAATTCATTTTATAGTCATAGAATCTAGGGAGACCCCAACTTCATTATAGATTTCAATACCAAATGTAAATTTAATTACAGATTTAAACTATTATAGAGGATCTCTTTATCCAAATTTCTAGTGGATGTCAGCCTTCAAAAATTTGGCATCTTTCTTTGTTAAAGGTGTGTTTTTTCACCAATATAGAGATAATGTGGATAAACTCTTATTTTTCTATCAAACAACCTCATTTATTTGGAAACAAGGGTTTGACATCATTGAAATTCTTCCACATAATGCTAATACAATTGAAAATATCCTAAAATCCTACCCCATTATACTAATGTCTCAACCACTAAGATAGTTTTTTAGGGTTTCATGTACATAAATCCTACATTTCATCTGGAAAGGAAGAAAAAAGATCATCCATGATCAAACCTCATACAATCCTTAGTCGTCCATGGTGTAAATCATTGTGGCTTTAGAAAATACAAATCATCAATAAATTGGATGTAGTAGAAACTCAGCATGAGATTACAAAATGCTAAAATTCCTGAAAACTCCAAGTAATTTCCTTCCTCCTCTTAGAACGCTTGAAGTATTTTGGACCCCACCATTTTTGGGGAGGTTTAAATGAATCTATAATGGATCCTTTAGGAGAAATCCTAGAAAATCATGATTTGGTGAGTCTTTAGAGATAATAATGGTGATATCATTGATTTCATTTATGTCTTTGACTAATTAGTGATGTTCACCTAGAAAGTTAAATAAACTGGAATATGATCTGGTTTGAATGTGACACCACTAAAATTGTGAAGGTTGTTAGAATAAAAATAATTTATCTCAATAGGAAGTTGATTTCTAAATGGTACAACTTACTTGAAAAGATTTCCTCGATGAATTATATTATCACAAATTTTTATCATAATGCCAATTCCCTTTCTAATGGTGTTGCCAACAAAGGAGTGCTTGATGGCGGTAGTATTTGTTCTAACACTATTCTTCTTGAGTTGATTCCTATTTTGAAAAGGTAAAATTGTAAAAATCATACATTTAGAATTCTATAAATCTCTTTTGTATTTTTTGTGGTCCAGTCACTAGGATGTTAGCTCATTTTTCTAAAAAACATTAAAAACCTATTTTCTCATTCTGTCAATGGGATTAATTTTAAATTAATTTTATAAAGTTTTTTTAATTTGAATTTTGAAAAATGGATTCATTTTTTTAATAAGATCTAAATTTAGAAAATGGGCCCCAATTATTTTTGGACAAAATATGAATAGTAATTTTGTTAATTTCTTCCACCATGGTTAAGGGTAAATCAAGTAATTAAGGTTAATAATAATATTATAACTAATAGAAAATTACCCTAAAACTTGTCTTAATTTTATTGGATGAGTGAATATCTACCAAAATTATCATTGGGATGATTTTATGAGATTCTTGATCTACATGGATTCCTTTAATATATTTATAGTATTATATTCAATGAAAGGTCAATTTTTTCATACTTTTGCTTTTAACAAGTGAAATATTTTTAATATGGGATTATATAAGGAATATATTTGACTATAAAAAGTATTTTGAAATATAAAATAATTATATTCATCATTATATTTTATTTATAATTTTTAAGGAATAAATAATTAAATTAATGTCTTACACAATGATGATGAAGTAATTATTTCATTAAAGGAAATATCAAATAAATGACAATTAAAATATTAAAATAAATATATTTTTAGATAATTAATGTTATCCAAAAAATTTATGGATTAATATGACATGTTAGTGATTATTTAAAAGTTTTTTTTAATATATCATGTTGTTATGATATTTTTAAAATGTAATGTTATTAATAGTTTCAAAATTGACATTAATGATATTTTAAAATAAGTAATAATTCATTAAATGATATAAAATTCTAAAAAAATCTAAAATTATGTAAAATGATTGGTATAGGTCTTAAAATATAATTAATGAATCATTTATATATTGATTATCATTTTATTGTATTTATATTAACCCTCAAATTTTAATTACATGATATCACGGTAAATTTTAAAAATGTTAAATAGGGTTTAAAATAAAAAGATAAGGATTAAAAATAACCAAAACTTGTATAATTTTTATTGGATGAATTTATATTAATAAATAATAATTATTTATTTGAAATAAATAATTTTTTAGCTATTTGGATCATAAAGCTAATTTATATTAATTTAATATTTTGAAGATTTCCAAGAGTCCCCCTCCCCACTCTTATAAAAGAGAACCTCGTCTTATTTATTAATCACACATCAAAACATTTTTGGATCAGCCAATCCCTAATAATATACCTTCCTAGAATACCTGACCACATTACTTAACTCTTATATTAGGCATAACACCATCATTAAGGGTCTTATGGTGTTAATTAATGGATGTTTTCCAAAGAAAATGTATAGATCTTAATTAAGTGTTTTTGTTTTATTTCTTCTTTAACGTCCTTCAAATATTATTCAAAAATGATGAAATAATAACTCAAGTATCCTCTATATAATTATATATTATTATTTCTATATAAACACTTAAATTTATCTCCACTTTCATTAAATGGGAAAATAATTATCATTCGTGTGTGCAACGAACTACCGCCTCGCGTACCAATACAATTCATTTTCCATCACCATCACTCAAGACTAGTTATAATAATGGAATTAAAATATATATATGATATTAAATACATATTTATAATTTTTAAGGAATAATATTTCATGAATTGATTTGCTTTAAACCCACAAAAAAATGATAACGGTGTTGGTGCGTACGTGTGAATTATCACCTCCACAAAGCGATGTGATTTATTTTTCAACACCACATCAAACGGATGATATATATAATTATATTTAAATGGAAAATATGATATTAATGTTATTATGATAATTATGTAAAGAAAAAAACATACTTCATTTCCATCATGATCATTAAAAACTGGAAACGTTACTCATGCTAATGTACAGCTTACCGTCTCCATTATTGTAACATATTTAATTTTTCTTATCCATCTGTAATGGATGTATTTAAAATTATATTTCATATATAAAAGTAATTATTATCTCATGAATATTATTTTTTATATGATGGACTAATGACCAATTTTTATTATTGACATCATAGGAATGTCAATTTAGACTAGAGTAGCAAATATTGTCCAAATTTTTGACATGAACTTAAATAATTACCAAATTGTTATAACATGATAATAAGTAATATAAATGGAATAATAAACATTAAAAATTTATCAGGAAATAAAATAATTATCCTATGTTTATTATTTAGTAATATAAATATCTTCTATGATGATTCAGACTTAAGGTAAGAGACTTTTAAACCAAATAATCCTTATTTTAAATGTTTTAATGGTTTATTTTCTAAATCTTTATCCTTAATGTTTATGTTTTTAGAATACTTTTATGAATTTATTCATATGGAAATTAATGGTTTAAAATGGTAATTTTCTAATTGCCCTCAAAAGTTTTCAAAATGGTATCTTTTTAAGGTTTTATGTAGTTGAATTTCTTTAAACAGTCTCTTTTAAAGATTACCTTTAAACTATTTTTACAAAAGACTAAAGGAATGTTTTTAACATATATGGAATGACAGAATCTCCTACTTTCACAACACTTTAATTATTTAATTTTTCCTTTATAATTTTTCATATTTCTTTCCAAATAAAGTGTTTACTTTAATATGTGTTCGGTTTTTAGATTTTAAAAGTGGTTTTTACATGAAATGGGTATGTTGATATCTAAAAGTGTTTTACACATGGTTTTAAAAGAGGTTTCATGTTTTTTATTCAAGATTTAGTCCTTGAAAATTATATACATAGGGTTGAGTCCCATTATAGATCATGGGTGAGCCCAATATAACTTATAAAAAGGGTTGATTCCCATTATAGATCATTAATAATGGCTGGTCTTGATATAGATTATATGAAGGGTGAGCCCAATTATAGCTCTCAAATGCATTGTGTACTTCAGATATTGAAGTTGAATGTATGGTTGTTTAATTTGAAAGGTGAATGTTATAATTAAAATGATAATTATGTCCCATGAAACCTGTGATATTTTTATATGCTTGTTAATGAGTCTTAAAAATTATTTTTCATGGTTTTTAATGTTTTCACTGTACTAGATATTTGGTTCATTTTGGTCCCTTACTCAGATTTTTCGACCAATCCCAAGTTTTATAAAGATTTTCACCAGTGTAAAATATTAAAGGACAAAGAATATTTCATGATGAAAGTTTTGAATATGTGTCTGGAAAATAAATCATGTTTCATTTTAAAAGTGCTTTGTTTGGTGGAAAAAATGGATACTAAGTACAAGTGTCCAATTGTAATGTATATGTTTACTTTGTAAGTGTTTTTCCTAATTCTATAAAACTATAAACTAAAAATATCATGAAATTTTAATTCTAGTTCATAAACACTATAATATGTAATGTTTAAGGTTTGTTACTTAAATTTGGTATCAAAGGAAAGGTTTTGACAAATTTAGAGATTAGGGTTTCTACATGTGAGGTAATCTTAAGAGTTATAGATACCATCATGGGTTTATAATTATAAATTTGATCACAATACCAATGTCTTAGGAACCCATTTTTTTAATTAAGTTGGGAAATATTATGTTGATTACTGATTTATTTTTAGATTCTATTTAAAGTCTAATTGACATAGTTATAAAGGATTATAATGTTAAAGTATTATAGAAATTATATAGGTATTTTATTCATTTAAACATTATATAATTCATTTCGAATATTAATAGTTATATCTTTAACATATTATGTATCATTTATCAAGATGGAAATAGAATGATGTCCCACAACCTTCTTATCCATTACAGATGATTTAATCATCACTTCTGTCGAAAATTATTCTTCGTATGATCTTGAAAGAGTTTTGAGCATCCAAATCACATGCAATAAACTATTTGACCTACCCAACACAATTTAATTTCTTCTAAATTTATATAGATCATGGAATTTATCTTATTTTCATTCAAATACTAGACTCATTTATGTTATTTGACAAGAATAACACAACTAAGGACTAGAATATTTCTATTCTAGAGATTTTTACTACCCACTAAAAGGTTAGGAGGCCATCAATAGCATAAAGTAAGATCCTGATGTTTGGATTTAATGAAAAAATTATTTTCTAAGTGATATTAATATATTATAAGTGAATATTCCAAATCAAGTTTATGGAATAAGATAAATGATGTTTTCTCATATAGTAATATTATATAGTGGTATTTCAGAAATAGTTTGGGAGAAAATATTTTGGTTTTGATAAATGTTTGAGGTATCTATAACCCATAAGTTTATAAAATGAAAATTTTAAAATGAATAATAATGAATTAAATTTTAGTGGAGTTATTTTTAACAGTATTGGTAGCCATTATAGTTTATATGATCTATGATTTTGTGGTAATTGTGGGTTATGAAATTTTGGCATACAAAATTGTAGGAATGAGATAACCTTTGAGGTTAAAAAAACTTTTCCCTAAATATGACTTTATTTTTCAAATAATTATATAAGAATTATACAGTTTTATAAAAAGGACAATCTATAGGATGGGTGAAAACCCACCACGTCTAAAAATCCCATGGGAATTGGACCCAAAACTAAAGGGAAACAAGGGTGCATCGCCTACCACTAGACTATATAAAATCCAGTTTAGTATGACTTTTTCTTTTCATTTAAACAATTTGATGTAATAAGAATAAGTTTATTTTGGGATCATATGTTTTATCAAATAGATAACCCTGAGAATGGGAAATGATTTTATAATTATGTGAATAACATTGGTTCGGAAGATGTTTCCTATTTTTGGAATCCTATAAGACTAAGGTTAATTTATACTATGGGATTTAATTTTAGGAGTAAAGAAATAATTATATTTTGGGTTATTCTATGATTTTATTGTAAAATTATAGTGATTCAGGTTATTTATGAAATGGTTATCAAATCCTGATGATTATTATAACATTTACTTTTTTGGTACAAGACTTCATCAGCAATTGAAATTATTTATATATATATTTTAAAATTTATCTTGAAAGTAAATGTGATCAAATACTTCAAGATATTGGGTTTCAATATTATTCTTGATTATTTTTGGTTAATTTTAAAGATATTAATTTTATTTAATGGTCTATATTAAAAATTTAGTATTACTGTTGAATTTTGGATACTGGAGTAGTTTTTTTCTTAAAATGTTTATTCTTCTTGGGGAATTATATTACCTTGTACTAACCATTTTTTTGTTAATTTCCAAAGAAAATATAAATAGTTAGTTTATCTTTTTTGGATTACGTTATTATATATATATTGATTCTGATGCTTTAGGCATGAAAATTTATCTTGAGTACTCTCATTTTGAGAAAAAGATGATTTTGTGGTAGAAATTGATTAATGGATGAAACTCTACTTTTTATGTAATTATGTTTCCTTATGTTCTCAATCAAGGTAGTAAAAGAATTATTTAACTCTGTAAAAATGATCTCATAAAAAACATTATCTATTTAATTTTATTAGTAATAAATCAATGACCTTTTAACCCATCATGGATTAATGGTTTTGTGATTGTTAACTTTCTCATAACCATGTTCTCTATTACTATACATCTGAACTAGGTGGTTAGTTTTTTCTTCCATATCTATGTATTCATACATGAAAGCCTAGTGATTTTTATCTCATGTGACCTTCATACTTCCCATTCATTCTTATAAAGTTGATGTTTTATTGAACCTTGTTCAGATGTGGGATTTTAAAAAAGGTATTTTAAAAATTCAAACCTTTGTTACCAATCCCAAATTCAAAATTTCAATGATGAAATATCCAAAGGGGGGGATAATTCAACATCCTGTGTTTCTAAAAAATAAATTTTTCATTCGATAGCATACATTATACACCACTTTGAGCTTAATTGTATAAATAAATATTTTTATTTAAATGTTACCACTATAAACTAGTTATTATAATTGAAGTTATGAACTAAATTAACTAAATTATAAAAATATGGTTTGCATGATTTTTTGTAATGAATTATTTGGTGACCAATTAATGATAAATGAAAATAATACCCTTTTTAAAATAAAATGAAATGTATTTCTAAATAAATATTTAAATGTGAAAAGTGTGTTTTATACTATTTAATGAAAAAATCACCCTTCTTAGAATATATTTATATAATATATATATAATATGTTAAATCTAATTTTTAACATTCATCATATTTATATTCTAGACATTATATAAGAATAAATCCAATTTTACACTCAGAAAACTTATTTTTCTAAAAATGTTATTCTACCACCTTTTGATCGAGAACTTGTTTTAAATATATTTTTGACAATTTTTTAAATTATATTTGACAAAATAAAATTATTATTTTAAATATTAATATAAAAATTTACTTTGGTTTATTTTTAGGAATTTTTTTGATATGATTCATATTTTGATAAGTAGTGAAAAATACTAGATTTTAATTTAAGGAAAAATTTCATCAAATTTATTTATAGTATTAATTTTTTTCAATTAAAGTATAAATAGATCAATTTATTATAATTTAATCAAATATATTAAATTTACATCAATTTCACTTTGAATTTGTATATAAAAACATTTCAATCTTTTGAAGGTCTTTACTTTAAAAACATGTTTTCTCATTCCGTCAACAAGATTAATTTTAAATAAATTTCACCCAATTGTGTATTCTGAATTTTGAAAAATGGATTCCATATTTGGAATAATAAATTCTAAATTTAGTAAATAAGTCCCTTTTTTTTGGAAAAAATATGAATAGTAACTTTGGTTATTTTTATTACCACAATTAAGGGTATATTATCTAATTAAGGGTAAAAATAATATTATAAATAATATTAAATTATCCAAAAATATGTCTTAATTTTATTAGATGATTGGATTCTGACCAAAATCATCCTTTGGCTAATTTTATGATATCTTGGATCCAATTTAATGACTTTAATCCATTTATAGTATTAAATTCAAAGAAAGGTCATTTTTGTCATACTTTTGTATTTAACAAGTGAAATATTTTTAATATGGGGATATATAAGGGAGATATTATACTATAAATAGTATTTTAAAATATAAAATTTCTCTATTATTCAGGATATATTATTTTTAATTTTTAGGGAAAATCATTAAATTAAAGGCTTACACAATGTTGATACATTAATTATATATTTAAAGGAAATATCAGATAAATGATATTAAAAAAATTTAAATAAACATAATTTTTGAGAATTAATTTCGACATGAATTTTTTGATTACTTTGACATTTTTCTGAGGAGTTAAAAAAATTGTGAATACATCATATTTTTATGATATTTTTAAAAAATTATGTGGTGAATAATGTCAAAATTCACATTAGTGATATTTTTAAAAAACAATATGTTATTAAATGATATAAAATTCATAAAAATATAATATTAAAAAACATTGGGATAAGTCTTATAATTTCACCAATTACTAATTTATTGGTCTTTTTTCATTTTATAGTAATTATATTGACCCTCAAAGTGTAAATTACATGATATCACTCTAATAATTAAAAAGGTAAAATAATGGTTAAAACCAAACAATATGGATTGAAAATATTCAAAACTTTAATAATTTTCATTGTATTAATGTATTATGATCCTTAATAATCCTATATATAAAATTATTAATTTCGGATCCATTTTTAATATAAAATTAATTTAAATGAATTTAATATCTTCAAGATTTCCAAGAGTGCCCCTCCCCTATCATATAAATAGGTACCTCTTATTCTCTATTTATAAAGCTTAAAACCTTTTTTAATCATTAAATATCTGACCAAATACCTTCCTAGAACCCCTACCCACATTCTGGAGCTCTTATTTTATGCATAACACCATCCTTATTGGTCTTTAGGTGTTAAGACAAGGAGATTGTACAAACAAAATGTATCATTTTTATTATGTTTTTTTTTTGTTTCTTCTTCCACTTCCATAAAATATTATTAAAAAATTTTGAAATAATTAATCTGGTATCAAAAATATATTGAGATGTTATTATATTAATATAATCACCTAAATCCATCTCTACTTCTATCAAATGTGAAATGAATTATCGTTTATGTGTACATCGAACTACCAACTTGAAAACCAATATAGTTCATTTTTCATAACCTTCTCTCAATATGGGTTTTAATTATGGAATTAGAGTCTATATATGGTATTTATAACATATTTATCATTATTAAATAATAATATATCATTTACATTCTTACCATTCTATAAACATAAAAATGATAATATCGTTCGTGTGTACGTGTGAACTATCACCTCCACGAAGTGATGTGATTTATTTTTTTCCCCAAATCACATGAATAATATATATAAGAATATATAAATTATTAATATGATATTAATTATATCATTATAATTATGGAAATATAAAATATAAATCACTTTCATTCCATAATGATCATTGAATAATTGAAAAGTAACTCATGCGTACGTACGACTTATCGTCTCCATGATTGTAACGTAGATCATTTTTCATTTCCATATGTAAGGGATAGATTTAAAAGTATAATTGATGTATAAAAGTGGTTATTATTATTTTATGAACATTATTCTTTATATGATTTAAAAATTAACACTTTTTAATGTTGACATCATATGAACATCATTTTAGACTAAAGTGTCGAATATTATCCAAACATTAGACATGAACTTAAATAGTTATGTAATTGTTATAACATGAAAATAAGTAATATAAAGGGATTAATAAAATTTAATAATATTCTCATGAATTTAAATAATTAACCAATGTTTATTATTCAGAAATATAATGGTATTATATGATGATTCAGACTCAAGATAAATTACTTTTTAACTAAATAAACCTTACTTTAAATGTTTTAATGATTTATTTTCTAAATCATTATCTTTCATTTCCTTGTTTAAAAAGAAATTTTATAAATGTATTCATATATAAATTAATGTTTCAAAATGGTAATTTTATAATTTCTCTCAAAAAATTTCCAAAAGGTATCTTTTTAAGGTTTAATGTAAATGACTTTTTTTAAAATTCTCTTTTAAAGTTACCCTTTAAACTATTTTTAAAAAATTATAAAGGAATATTTTTAATATATATAGAATGAAATAAATTTTCCACTTTCATGATGCTTTAATTAATTAGTTTTCCCTTTATAAGTTTTCATAGGTTTTTCTAAATAATTGGTTTCTTTATTATGTGTGTGGTTTTTAGATTTTAAAAGTAAAATTTACATGAAAATGGTTTTTTTGTATTCGAAAGTGTTTCACACATGGGTTCAAAATATTTATCAAGGGTTTTATTTATGATTTTATCCTTGGAACCTATATATGAATGCTTAATCCCCATTATATCTCATGGTTTATCCCGATATAGCTTACACAAAGGGTTGAGACCCATTGTAGCACATGAAAAATGGGTGATCCCAAAATAGATTATACAAAAAGTTAACGCCATTATATCCTTCCAATGCATTGGGTACTTCAGAGATGGAAGTCGACCGTATGGTAATTATATTTTTATATGGTGAATTTATGATTGATATGGTAATTATATCTTAAGGCACCTATGTGTTTTTTATTATATTTCTTATGAGTTTTAAATAAAAGGTTTTTAATCTGTTTTTATTTTTTCATTACACTAAATATTTACTTTCGTTATGTCCCTTACTAAGCCTTTTGTGATCATCAAAAGTTTTAAAAATATTTTAATAGTTCATAATATTGTTAAGTATAATGAATATGTCATGAAACTATTATTGAATATGTGTCTTGAAAAGTAATATTTTTTTATTTTAAAATGGTTTCATTTGGGGGGTGAATGGATAGTGAGTAAAAGTGTCCACTTATAATGTATGGGTTTACTTTTAAAGTTTTGTCCTAATTCTCTAAAACTATAAACTGAGAAGATCCATGATTATTTATTCTAGTTCAAAAACACTATAATATTTAATTTTTATGGTTTTTCCCTTATAGATGATAAAACCATGACAAAACTTAATAGTCTTGATAAATGTAACCAAAACATATAGGGAAAACATAACTGATATAACTAAAAACAATGATTTTATTGTAAAATTGTAAAATAATGTGAGATTAGATAATATATTTAATTTATATATATTCAATTTGAAATAGGTTAAGTTATACATGTAAAATAAATAAAATTTTACTTTAAGGGGATTTTAGAGTGCATTAAACTAAGTGAAAATTTGAGGAAAACTTTTTTTGATACATCATTTTAAAAAAAATTAATGTTTTCTTACTAATTTAATCCTCAATTTCCATGTCTATTTTATTAATATCATTCATATTTATAAATAATGTATAGTTAAAAAACCTTCATTATTATTTTTCACTTCCTTTGTAATATCATAAAAAAATATTTTCATTTTTCTACATACATGATTTTTTTTTCTTTTTTAAAAATGATTAAAATGAATGTTTTCTAAATGTTAACAATTGTTTAACATTTTTTTAAACATTATTCCAAAAAAAATATTTATCTTTATAGTTAATAATCTATGGTTTTTCAATGAAAATGCACTTCTTGATTTTGTATAAATAATTAGTTTTGTTGAATGAGTTTTTTAAATAAAATGATATTTCTCATTTGTATGAGGTAACTTGATATGTTATGTTTGTGATATTGAATAACATTTCATGTGGTTTTTCTGATGTAAATGAATGTTTTTTCTTTTATAATCATGTTATCATATTTATAAATTTTTATAGATGATATTTGAGCATCATATATCTCTAATGATGGGTAAGCTCAATATAACTCACTATTGAGTTATGTAATCAAACCTAGATAACTAGAAGGACCATTCTCATAAGATATGAAATGGTTTTATTGATATAGGTTACCAATAAGATATGATATATTATATCAAATATAGGTAAATTTTAGAGAAAATGAAGTTAACTTCATTGATGGTACTCCAAATAAAATCATGGAATTATTGAGTTAGTTGATTTAATAAATAATATGGTGTCCACGATTCTATAATTATTTTTCTATTTTTACCATTAGATTTTATGTAATCCATTTATTTTATAAAGTATGAAATTATGATTATGATTTTCTTTAATGGTTTATTATCATGAAAATATAGAATGATTATTTTCTAAGAACGTTTTTTTTTATTCTTAGGGTCTCAATGAGACCCTTATGATTATCTTTTTTCCTTTCTTATATCATATGAGTGGATTTATGAAAAAAGTTGTGCAAATTTATAAAAACAATTTATTATGTAGATGAATATTTGAAATTAATATTTTATTACTAAAAAGGGAATCATTGTTAGTTTTTGTATAGTTTTGAATATACTAATATGTTTCCTCACATATTATATCCTTTATGAAGAAATTTTTATCACATCACATGTCATGATTTGTCTTTAACATGTATATTGAAGATATAGAATGCTGATAAACTTAGAGTTCTAGTAATGGGTGTTTTCTTGAACATCTAATGTTAGTCTTCTAGAAGAAATTTTTTTTATAATTACCTAAACATTCGTAAATGAAATTGAATTTTAATATGAAATAAAGCTTCATTAGGTAATGTTTGTATATAAAACACATGCACTGCAATGTTTATTTTGGAAAGCTATAACATGTAGTCTGTCATATTTAAAATATCGGGGAAGAATTTGAACTATTGATAACATAGTCATTGTATTGTGACCATTAATATTAATATATTAGGGGTTATAATATTTTTGAATTGACTAGAAAGTAATAAGTGATGACCCCAACCAGCAGTATCATATCCTATGAAGCCTGTTTATCCTAACATCTAATGAACATAAAATAACTAGGATTTTCCCTTATCCAGTCCTAAGTAGAGAATTAAAAAATGAATCTAGAATAAAAAAATTCACATGAATTTCCATGATCATCAAGATCAAGAAGTAAACCATTTTTGTGAAAAAAACCCTAAAAATGTGTCATCTTCATACATTATAACATTAGTTCATACATCGGTGTAACAGTAGGTTATGTATCTTGACCATAATTATGAAAAATTCAATATTTATTTTAGTAATGAAATAATGTTTATATTTATCCATTTTATTTATTAGATAATATATACAAATATATATAATTTTATGGATAGTACGTTTTTATAAAAATAAACCAAAAAATAATATTCAAAAAATACTTGGATTTAATTAAAATAATATTTTGATAAATTAATTATTTTTTAAATAAATATTTATTTTTTATAATATCTTTTTTTTTTTAAATAATATTTTGAAATAGGATAATGTAATATAATTATGTCTAATATAGAAATTTCAAGGGTCATAAAACAGTTAATGTCACAAAGACAAATATTTTACAATAAATTGGTATTTTTATTTAAATATGTAAATTATAATATTTAGATAACTATATTTATAAAATAAAAAATATTGTTAAAATCAACATCTCATAATTACCCAATGGTAAATATTTCATAATTTTATGTGACTGTGGAATTTTTGGTAAAAATATATATATGATATAAATATACAATACATATTATTTCAACATAATGCCCCAAAAGTGATGTAATAAATTCAATAAAATGGATCCCAAATAGAATATAAATTTATCATTAAATATTATATATTTTTTAAGTTATTAGTTTAATTTTATAAACAACTAATTAATCCAAAAAAACCTATATAATATCATAATGTCTAAACAATAATTATTTATGAACATGAATCACCTCCAAAACACTAAAGGTATTATATTTATGATTTCTATTCTTAGAAAAATCAAATATTTAAAAAAACTTCTTTTAGAATAAATCATTTTCATAAACAATAGTATTATTTTTACTTTTGATTATTTTATCTTATATAGTCGAGAAACAATGTTTATAAATTAATAATGAATTCCCCACTCTTATGATATAAATACACAACCATCCTCTCACTCTGATTCGCTCAAAACTATTTGATCAAGATTTTACTCTCCCTACCCCTATATAAATTCATCCTAATGTGTTCCCATGATTTTAATAAGCTTCTCCAAAAAATCTTGAACAACCCTTCAAATGTTAGGGATCGCCTCCACTTCCCAATTTATTCAAGTGGTTTCTTTGAATTATAACCTTTTTATTTAATATTTTCCAAGTTGAAATGTGTATCTAAACATACCCATTATCCTCTTTATGATTTTCATTAAATGAGATATCAATGTTCACTCTAATTAACTCCAATTAGAATTCTTTATGTACACCTGTTATACTACCAAAAGTTTCCTATGATTTTCCATGCCAAAAAATTTCATTGTTAATTCCCATACCAATTTTTAGTCAACAGTATTCACATATATTTAGTTGTATTTCATTTATTAATGAAATATATGAATTTAATCCATAATCCTTAATCATGTAATTTAATGTTATGATTTTTTATATGTTTTATGATATTTTTGGCATACAAACTCATGTACTTGATATAAATGTAACAGGTGGGCCAAAAAAATACATTATCTCGTAATATGTTAGCTAATGATTTTATCCCATTAGATACCATGAATAGTGAATGGGAGGTTATCCTAATCACACTATTTTATGATTTCATGGTGGTTTTTTATACATTATTCTATTTCTTTGATGTAATTAGCTTTTGTCATTCTCTTAGGTTCATGTTTATGACTCTCACCCTTATATGTCACCTTGATATGCCTCTTGTATTACTATAATTAGTATTTTATTTGATTATTACCACAATGGGATTTATATCTCAAAACATTTTGATGTGCATACAAATTTTATCTCGTTCTATCTTCAAAGATTGATATATACTAAGGGAATGTTGTGGGGTTTTTAAATAATGATGGTGTATACCTATTCCAAATAGTAATATATATATCTAATAAAAAATATAAACTATTCAACTTTTTATATTGGGATTTTATTATGTGTGTCCTTGTGTAATAAATCATAAATTATAGTCTATTATTGATACAGGTTTTCATTGGTATTATTCGACTACGACCTAGTTCATTTTGGATATTATTATTACAGAACATTATAAAATCCATAGAAATATGACTATGTATAATAAAATAAAACCAAAATTTTGTTAATGTATATAGTGACGTGTTTCAACATAAAATTTATTTTTCTAGATACAATAAAAGAATGTGGTTTAGAAATAGTTTAACTTTGGTGTAATAACTATGACATGGGTTCATTGTGTGTTATCTTAATCATCACCCAGTACATGGAAAAGAGCCCTTACTGCACACCTAGTTTGAAAATCCTAGAGGATATAATTTGGTAAATTAAAAAACTTTTTACAAACCATAATGAAGGGAAAATCAGAATAAAATATTTACATGTACAAATATTCAATGGATTACTTATATTAAATCATAGAAATTCTTATGTTATGGAGTATATGAAAATTATGAGTTATACATAAATTTTTATAGGTTCCCATTAATTTGGTTAGTATTATAAGAATTATCATCCCTTCTTTTCATTATATTCTTTACAATATATTTAAATATGAGAACCTATTCAAAAACCAATGTTAGGGGAGATATGACAACTGCCCAGTTGAGATTCCCAACCCGATGGGAGTAGGAATGAGGAACTTCATAAAATTGTTTTCTCAATTAACTAAATTTTTGAACAAAAAAATGACTTTGAAGGAATACCCACATCACTGTAAAAAATTAAATGATTCAATATTGAACATTATATGAAAATGGAATCTCACTTTCATAGAATCTTAAAATCCTTTATTCATAGAAAAATGATCTAACACAATTTAAAAGGTCTTCTCTATACATTAATTAAATGATCCAAATAAGTTCATAATAACATTATATCATATGGAGGTATGAGCTCATAAATGGTGTAAGTTAATCAAAAATACAAATATCTAGGTGGAAATCAATGTGATTTAATTGAAATGTTTTTTAAATTTTTTTATAATTATTTTCCTTGCACTCTCATATGTAAAAGTGGGAAGGATTAACATTGTCCCAAGAAAAAGGATAAATAATACATCATGATATATAAGGATAACATCCCAAGAAATTCACAATAGTCCTCTAGATTTTTTATTGATCCCTAATATAAATTTGATCTCATATTGGTGGGATAAAACTGACTCTAAGAAAATCCATGGTTATTTGAGACAATGATTGCTATGAGGAAATGTTTTAATGTTTCAAAGAAGGTGAAATGAATGTTATAAAATTTTAAGGGTCTCATTGGTCTATAGGAAATAATAAATGAATAGAATTTAATTTTGTAGTATGGATTCATAAATCTTATTAGTTTAATAATGTATAATATCCCATTAATAAAAAGTGTGGGAAGAGGTATCCCAAAAAATGAATGGGAAAATGAAATTATTTTGTTCTACGAATGATAAGAACCTTAGTAGAAAATTTCATTGGGATAAACCCATCAATGTGATGGATGAATAGAATGATCCATTAAACCCTAAGTGTGTTTTCTAATGGTTCAAAATTAAGGAATAAGTACATTACATGATTCAGTGAACTAAGACATGGTTTGTTAAAGGAAACATATGGAAAAACATCCATCACGTAGAGAGAAATGGAGGGCTTATTCCATCTCAAATACTGAGGTATCCCTTGATAATGATGTGGTCATAAGTATGTTAGTTAATCCTTAATGAACAGTGAAAAAAATTGGATTATAGTTCTATGCATTCATTCATATCATGCATGTTTAGTAGAACTATTTAAAAACCATCATAAAATATGGTAGTATACCTTTTAATGAAAATAAAAAATGGGGAAATTATTAAATCCCATGTATATAAATCCAAACCTATATATATATATATTATAGTTGTAATTCCATTAAAAACATGTGATACTCCTTTCATATGATTTTTATTCTTTTCTAGGGATGCATTTTTTCATCGTTTAGACTAAACAGAAACTGTTAAGAGATGTGAACCACCCTCTGTATTTCAAATCACCCTCTAAATCTATTTAATTTTAATGAGGAAGAAAAAGCACCTATGAAATCACCATCTCATGCATATATATTATTTCTATATAATAAATAATATATATAACAAATTATTGATACTATAGAAAATACCATCCTTTATAATATTCCCATTATAAGGGAATAGACTGATGTGTTTCCTGAATAATTACTTGGTCTGCCACCATACTGTGAGGTTGAGGTCTCAATCCTAAATATACCTAGATCTTTGATAATATCCAATAATATATTTATATATTCCATTCTTGAACATGAGGAGTTGAAGAAGAAATTATTGGAGAATCTATATAAAGGCCTTATATGCTTAATTGCTTCACAATGGTGGTGTAACAGTTCTTTCCATAAAATAGAATGATGAGTTAATGAACCATTCCAATAGTAATCATGAGCACAACTATATCAATATAATTAACTTGTATCATATACTTTGGATTTATGACTTTACTGATTAGAAACATGGATCCCATTACCTCTCCAAGGATAATATTCAGTCAGGATATTATCATGTAATGGTAGAGAATTACGATATTAGTAATACTACTTTTCATATAAGGAATGGAAATTATGACTTCAAAATGATTTCATTTGGACTCACAAATTCCCCAGCTATTTTCCTGGATTTAATGAATATCATCTTTAGGGATTACATCAAAAAAATTAGTCTTTAAAGATGATATTCTTATCTACACCAAAATAACGGAGGAGCTAGAGGAAAATTTTATAAATATAAATAATAACTTTAAAAACGAAATTTTATGTGTGATGCATATCAAATGTGAGTTTTGGATTCATCATGTAATATTTCAGGGTCATGTTATCTCCAAAAAATGAATATTCGGGGACCTTTAAAAACTAAGGTTGATGAAGGATGGGAAAGACCAACATATTTTAAAGTGATAAATAGTTTCTTTTCATTAAAATGTATCTATGAATGTTTTGTGACAATAATATCATGATTCTCAAGCTCAATAACTAATATTACTCGGATGGTATTAAATTTGTCTAAACTGATGAATGTGGGGAGGAAATCAAAGAGTTAAATAAGACGCTAATCACAAAACATGTTATAAAATTACCCAAAAGTGGGGAAGGATATTTTATCTATAATGATGATTCCAAAAAATGATTTTGTATTCTACTCATTAAAGGTTAAAATTGATATCCTATGCCTTCCACTAATTAAAGATCAATGAGAAGAACTACATAGCATATAATCTAGAATTGGCTGCAGCAATCTTTACATTGAAGATTTAGAAAATTTATCCCTTTATGAGAAAATTCACATATATATGGTGCATAAAATATTCAAATAAATATTATAACAAAATGAGATAAATTTTTGACAAATAATTTTTTTGGAGCTAATCAATGATTATGATTAATCAATCCATTACAATTCTGTGAAAGCAAGTAGAGTGGTAAATGCTCTAAATAGAAAGGGTCATGCAGCCTAATATAGGATGAGGATTGAATGGGATCTAATATTCATGGACATAAAAAGGATTTAAAAGTGAATAAGAAAAAAATATTCAACATAAACTGCTCAAATAATAGCTCAACCATATATTCATGAGATTATAAAAGAAACCTATAAATATTATGGGGTGTGATAGAAAAATCTAGAGAATATTACAAAGATAAACATTGCTAAAGATAGAGTAATAAGGTATGAAACCTGGATATGTGTCCCATAAAAATAATAACTGAAGAGAGAAACTCTAGACGATGTGCATAGGTCTTCCTTTACTATTCATCTAGGAATCCCTATAATGTATAGATATGTGAATAAAAACTTTTGGTTGGATAGCATGAAGAGTGAGATTGCTGAATTTGTATCTCAATTATTTTTATGACAATATGTTAAGGTTAAAGGACTGATTTCTAAGTTTTTTATGCAAACATTACCCATAATTATAAGGAAATGGGAGTAGATAACCATGGAATTCATCATAATAATCCATGGTACATGTAAAATCAATCAATTGATCTAGGTGGTTTTCAATCACCTTATAAAGTTAGAACATTTTATTTCTATCAGGGATTTTTTCCCACTTAACCAAATTTCTAAGATGTGCATAATGGAATTTGTATTATTACCTAGTGTTCCATTATAAATACTATCTAATTGACATCTCAGGCTTACCATGTAGTTCTATAAAAGCTTTCATGAAGAACTAAATACAAAGTTGAGTTTCAGTTCAACTTATAACTTGCAATTGAATAGTAAATTTGAGAGAACCATTTGTACTCTATAAGATATGTTTATATAATGATCAATGGATTTCAAATTATGTAGGATTATAAATTCCCCTAGTTGAGTTCTGATGTAATAACAGATTATATTATAGTATTTAAATGGAACCTTTTGAAGCTCTTTATGTAATGAAGTGTCAAAATACAACATGTTGGGATGAAGTTGGAGAGAAGAAGCTTATGGTACCTGTTCATATTCAATATATGATGTAAAATGTTTACACTACTCAAAATCAAACTAAATATACATCAATTTGATAGAAAATATATATAGAAAATCATGAATGATCGAGGAAATCTATTGATCCTACATACTTTGATCAAGGAAATTTGGCATGTGTTTCTTCTGTGATGATAAGGGACATTTGGAAAGATATTTTTCAACTTATCATATAGCTTATCGTGACACAGTCGGGGGACTACCGAGATAGAGATAGAGGTAGGATCAATGTGTTCTGCAGGGAGAAGGATGTGGAAGATGGGCAGAAAGGGCCGTATGAAGTTGTCACGACCCGTCCCCCAAGGCCCGTTTTGTGACTACCCCAAGCCCGCCTTCCATAGGCCAGGGGCTGGTGACTAGCACCAAAGCCATAAATCCCTAAACTGGGAAGGCATTTCCTTTATAACTGAAAAAACACACTATAGAGTACACACCTGGATACAAAACACTAAGTAAAACTGTATTACAAGAGGGTGCTGAAAAGTAAAGGGGTCAGAAATACAAGCCCAACTGAAAGTACAAGTACAACTAAAAAGGACAAAAATTGCTGAAAGATGAAAAGCCGCTCATGGATCATCCACCACGGATCCTACCTTAAGGGTAGGTATATATAGCCTCCTCAGCACTCCACATCTGTCTGCCTCCTTTGGGTACCGACTCAACGTGAGGTCCACCTCTGGGTACCGTCCAGTCCTCGTACACTCAGCCTCAGTCATCATTGTCTGTCTTCTGCATCCAACACAACGAGGTGCGGGCATAACCCGTATAGGGGTGAGTATAATGATACTCATTATGGACCCTGAGACCCTCAAGATATTACAAAATCTAACAAGGATAAACCACAAAGTATGAAATCAACAGATAACCCCACTTAGGTAAATGCCCATACATATACCTAAGTTATCAAGTAATCCATCTCAATCATGAAAAAACACAAATTTACTGACTCAACTCACACAGTTATACAACTTATGTAGAGAGATAGAGATGATCAGATGTAGCCATTGAATCATCTATTCTGTCGAACCCACATAGGATCCAGGAATAGAAATCAGAACTGTCGAACCCACATAGGATCCAAGAACAGTTATTCTGTCGAACCCACACAGGATCCAAGAACATAATTCAGAACTGTCTAACCCACAAAGGGTCCAGGAATAGTATTCAGAGTTTTCAAACCCGTACGGGACCCAGAAATAGTCGTTAATGCTGTAGAACCTACATAGGATCCAGGAACAGCAGTTGGTAAAATCGAACCCACATAGGATCCAGGAACAGTCGTCAGAGCACAGCCAGCCAAAGGGTTTCGTAAAAAGTATTCTTGATTTTGAGAGGGTCTGCTCCTCAAGCCAAGTGTCGATACATAAACTGCCACAAAGTACAAAGTTGATGTTTCCAAAAGATATGTCTTTCCATAAGAAACTCAATGTGATAGATGGTGCGTCAATCGGACGTTCGGTCTGAGAGTTATTAACATTTCTGTTCTGAGGGCCCAGTTAGATTTGCACTTGATCCAACCTGGATGTACCCCAACTGTTTACAAACCTCAAGTGAGGTATTCCAAAAGAACTGTCTCCTTCCAAGGTTTTCATAGCCGCAGATGGTTCGCTGATCGGACGCTCGTAGCTCAAGTTACGGGCAAAAGAGAGGAAATAGGTCAAACGGATCTGGGTCTGTTTCGGCCCAGTCGGACGAACCCGTTCCATGGGTCTGACCCATTCCGCAGGTCCGACCCGGTATGTGGGTCCGACCCGTTCCAGGGGGCGGTCGGGCCCGTGAAGGTGGCCCGGTCCGCAGGGGCGGCCCGACCCACACTGGGTTCGGCCCGTGCTGGGTCCGGCCCGGAGGGCCATGGGGTCCGCCCTAGACGCGTCTAGAGGGGGCCGCACCCCATGGATTTCCGAATGGATTTATCCATTCAGGTGGAATCCAAAATCGGCACCACATGGTGCCGGTACGCGTCACGCGGGACCTAGTGATGGGTCCCGCTCTTCCTGGTTGGTCGAGCGGCCAACCGCCTCCGGTGTAGCGCCGGTTGCGCCGTACCTCCTCCGGCAAACCAGTGGATCGGGCCACCAGTCTTCCTCACAGCCGGCCTTGCACCAGCCGTTGCTGCACCACCGTGGCCAGGGCAGCGGCCCCCTTCGATCCACCGTGCAGCGCAGTTGCGTCATGCCTTCCTCGGCAACCCGACGGCTCGAGCCACAGGTATCCTTTGCGGCCAAGCTTGCACCAGCCTCCGCTGCACTACCACAGCCTGCCAGCCATGGGTTACTCCTCCAGCATCACGGTTTCACCGCCTCCGCTGCACGATGACACACGTCGGTTTCATCTTCCTGTGATCTTTCCGCGGGTCACCGGATGAGTTCTGGTGGCCCGATTCTCATTCCGTAAGAATTCGCGCTCTCCTCGGGTCGTTTCCTTCGATCCACATCGACTGCTGATGAGTATCGCTCATCCCGGACTCATTCCAAGTTTAGCGTCAAATTTCAAAAAGAAGGTGTAGGGGTCGGGTCTTGTTTTTTCGTTCTTCCCCCTCCGCATTAGTGTGATATCAAGTGGATTATAATTATAATCCTTCATGGAAAACGAATAACATGCAACAGTTAACAAAGCTTGAACCCCTACCTCAGATTCATTGTCGTTGGAAAAGAAGATGAAGAAGTCGAGGAAGACATCATCATAATTCTTCAAGGATGGCGCTTCCTCCCTTGTTCTGGTTGGAGATCATAGAAGAATATGTCCTTCGTCAGTGGATGAAGCGTTCTTCATTTTTCAATGGTCATTCTTCGTTGGGAAGAGCATTCTTCTTTGGGAGCTTTCTCCCAATAATCCTCCTCTCAAATCACAAAATTGAATAGACGTGCCAAATAATAGATTATATTATCTATTATTTCGTTGGAAAGAAATTCAAAAACAATCCCTAAACACTTGGTTGGAACAATTAATGTGAAGGGTGGTGGCACCATTAAGTGGGGAGCTCAAGAGGTTTCTCCCCACTTAATGGGGAGTTCAAGAGGTTATAACCTCAGTTGGACCCCACCAAATTTAACAGGAATAGGAGGTTATCCTCGGGTGGGCCCCACCATCTTAACCTCCATGGGTGGTTATGTTGTGGTGGTCTCACCACCAACTTCCATGTGGAGGTTTTTAACCATCAAATAAAAACAAATCCATATACATTATTTTTATTTAATTCAATCTCTAAAAACCCCAAAAACTATATTTTATTCTCAACCAACTACCATCAAGGTGAAAGTATTCTTAACCGAATATCGGCACTACGAGTTCAATGGTGCCCTCATATTTCAATTCCAAGAACTTGTTCAAAAGTAATAAAAATCCGCTCGTACGTTTACTGGAGGTACCCGAAAAAAAACATTAGATATTGATTACAGGCACACCGGGCCTCGGAATCATGCGCCATCAGTTTTTGTGGACTCATAAAATTCCCATGTATTTAAGAAAAAATATCTCCATGGAAATTATAGGTCTTTACATTCTCCCTACCTCAAGGCTTTACATCCCCGTAAGCTACATCTCGAACTAAGGGAACAAATGGGGGTACAGAGCACACATCTAAGCCTCTCGCTCCCTTGTGCTCTCCTGGAGGTTCCCGTGCTGCCATAGAATGCACACCAGAGGTATCAACCATCCACATAGTACCCACTCCTATCGATCCTCAATCTCTACTGGAACCTCCATGAATTTTTCCCCATCGTCGACGTCCAACTCTCCATGGTCAATGATGTGAGAAGGGTTGTACATGTATCTTCTCAGCTGGGATACATGGAAGACGTCATGCACCCGGTGCAACTGAGGTGGAAGAGCTAAGCGATATGCCACCTCACCAACTCTACAGAGGACATGAAAAGGTCTAATGAAACGTGGAGATAACTTTCCGCCTCTACCAAATCTCTGTAAAAATCATCGGGGCGAGACCCATAGAAAGACGTGGTCGCCATCCTCGAACTCTAGAGGTCTCCGTCTCCTATCAGCATATGAATTCTGCCTGCTCTGTTCATTGTTCATCCACTCCTGGATGATCTGCACATTCTCTATGAGAGCCTGTACCATCTCTAGTCCCACCAGTGCTGACTTCTCTGGGTCTGTCTAGCACAAGGATGATCTGAAAGGTCTCCTGTATAACGCCTCGAAAGGTGTCATCCCAATGGTGGAGTGAAACCTATTGTTGTAAGAAAACTCCACCAAAGGTAAGTGATCCTCCTAGTAGTGACCGAACTTGAGGATACAATCACGCATCATATCCTTGAAGGTTTGAATGGTCCGCTCAGTCTGACCATCCATCTTAGGATGGTAGGCGGTGCTCATACAAATCTGCGTCCTGAAAGCCTCATGCAACCCCTTCTATAGCCGAGAAGTAAACCATGCATCATGATCAGAGACAATCATCGAGGGTACTCCATGTAGCCACACAATATCTTGCATGTAGAGCCATCCAAATATCTCTACTAAACCCTTCTCTCTAATCCATATTAAGTGGGCCAACTTGGTGAGTCGGTCGATGATCACCCAAATCAAGTCGTGACCCCTAGATGTATATGGAAGTCCTGTCATGAAGTCCATGGATATTCCATCCCACTTCCACTCTAGGACCTCTAAAGGCTGAACCAAGCCTGCTGGTAATTGATGCTCTACCTTCACTTTCTGACAAGTGAGGCACCATGAGACAAATTATGCAACTTCCTTCTTCATCCCTAGATAGCAGTGCTATCGCCAAAGATACTAGTACATCTTCTCCACTCCCGGATGTACCGCTATAGGGAATGTGTGAAAATACCTCAACACTACATCCTGAAGTGACACTCGCACCATATTATGTTCCCTTGAAGTGGATGATGTGCTCCCCACCTTCAGAAAATCCATCAGGTGCATGCCTTGATGATATCTAGGAACATCGTGTCTCACAATCAGCGTCTCCATGTTGCACCTCCCTGACTCACATAAGAAGTGGGGGAGTCACTGTAAGAGACTGAAGGAGGCTGCTCTATCTCTATCCACAAAGGATATTTGTAAATCAGCCAACTGCTCTGTCACCTCGCCTAGCAGTCGTATACCAGACCTCAGGTTGGGTGCATCTGCAACAACGTTTCCCTTCCTAGGAGTATAAACTATCTCGAAGTCATAGTCCTTGAGGAACTCAATCCAACATCGCTATCTCAGGTTCGGGTCCTTCTAAGAGAAGATATACCTGAGACTATGCTGGTCAGAGTATATTGTGAAACGCTCACCCATCAAATAGTGTCAACACATATTCAAGGAAAAGATCATTGTTGCTAACTCCAGGTCATGGGTGGCATAGTTCTGCTCATGTTGTCTCAGCTGACGAGAACCATAAGTGATCATTGCTCGCTCCTACATCAGTATACACTTGAGTCTGGTCCCTGATGTGTTGTAGTAAACTACGTATCCTACGCCTTCCTCTGGAAGCTTTAAGATAGGGGCACTAGTCAGCCTCTGCCTCAGCTCCTGAAAGCTTTATTGGCATCTCTCCGACCAAAAAAAGGGTTTCCCCTTCTTTTTCAAGGCTGATAGTGGTGCTGCTACTCTGTAGAAGTCTGGTACGAACCTCTAGTAGTATCTAGCCAAACCCAGGAAACTTTGCACCTCTGTCACACTCCTAGGTCGCTCCCAGGAAAGTACTGCCTCAATCTTCACTGGATCCACTGCAACTCTAGTCTCCGAGAAGATGTGTACCAAGAAGTGAACCTATCGGATCCAAAAATGGCACTTCGAGAGCTTACTATAAATCCGGTGCCCTCGAAGTGTGTCCATTACTACCTGAAAATAGTAGGCATTCTCCTCCTTAGTAGTCAAGTAGATCAAAATTTTGTCCATGAAGACTACGACAAATTGATCAAGGTATGGCTGGAAGATCTTGTTCATTAATCCCATGAACACTTCTAGAGCATTGGTTATGCCGAAAGGCATAACCAAGAACTCATAGTGGTCATACCAACTTCATAAGGTCGCCTTCTGCACATCCTCATCTCGAAATCTGAGTTGGTGATAGCCTGATCTGATGTCTATCTTCAAGAACCAACGTGCTCCCTTCAGCTGATCAAAGAGGTCATCAATCCTCAGGAGTGGGTACTTGTTCTTTACAGCCACCTAGTTTAGGCAATGTTAGTTGACAAAAATCCTCAAGATTCCATCCGCCTTCTTGGAGAACAGTATTGGGGCTGCCGAGGGAGAAACACTAGGCCGGATGAATCCATTTCCCTAAAAGTCTTCCTGCTATACCCATAGCTCATGAAGCTCAGCGGGAGCCATCTGATATGCTGGTGTAGATATCGGTGTTGCCCCGGGGTATAGGTCAATGTAAAAGTCCACCTCTCTATGTGGAGGTAGACATGGAACATCATCAGGGAAAAAATCCGCATACTGGTCCACCACTACAGGATAAGTCGGACTCTCCAGATCTATAGCTCCGAGGGTAAGCCAGGCCAACTAATGAGTGATCGGATATACCCTCCTCCGAGTAAGTCCTTCCTACACTGCAAAGTCTCCCTTCTTGCCGGTAAAGTTGAACCTGGTCCGATTCGGGCGGACACACCGCACTTTCCACCTAATATAGTAGAACTGAGCAAGGACTGTAGATAACCAACCCATACCCAAGATGACATTGTAAGGCCTCAACACCGCTACTAGGAGATCCCACGCGAAGCTCTCACCTCCTAGAGTAAGCTCACATTACCAGCACTAGTGCGTAATCATCGAATCTTCTCCCATAGGAATCTCTATCCATAAGGATCGAGCCAACGCCTCTGTCAAAATCTCCGAGCTCCGAAAGAGGGAGGTGGAAATGAAAGAGTGACTGACACTTGTGTATATAATAACTTTATCTAAGGTGTATTAGGCACAGATCATACCTCGAATCATCTTTGGAGCACCGTGATCCTAAGCCTCAGCTGCCTGGAGCTGATCTCTCCCCTTTCTACCTTCTCCCTGTGGTCGGGGTGGACCTACTGGTGGTGGTGGTGGTAACACCTCGTAATTTCATCCACCGCCAGTTGCATGATCATCTCCTCTGCCACGTACACCTACACCCTACGGATCGCCTTGATCAAACCTCTGCCTCTACCTGGGAGGTCCCTCAACTGTCTGTTGATCATCCAAACGGTGGGTCAGATAGTCACGATCCATGTGACCATGCCCGACGCATGTGAAACATTTCATGTTCCTAGAATGACTGGCTTTATCTCGTGTTCCTCGCACAACCGAACTCGTATACTGAAATTGTCCACCGGATGGTCTGGTCTTCTTGGACCTCTATGACATCTATCTGCTTCCAACTGCAGAAGACTCTGCTATGTGATGCCCGGTGGCGGGTCTCGTTGTTGGTGACTATTCATCAAAGAAAATATCCACTAAGAGGGATCTCTCCAACACCCCCACCTGCGTTGGGATGCTAAGGGAGATCATCGAAGCCCAGATCTCTCGCCTAATCCCCTACTCGAAGGTCCGGGCCTTGAAGAATGGGTCTCGAACCATATCTTTGGAGTAGCATGAGCGGTCAGGGAACCTCACTAAGTACTGAGCTACCATCATACTACCCTGTTGTAGATGTAGTAGCTCCTGTATCTGCACTGCACATAGGGTGGCTGAGACAAACTACGCCCAAAACAAGCTCTCGAAGTCTGCTCAGATATGTGTCACCTCATCATGCACCTGGAGCATGAGGATCCACCATCTTTGGACCGCTTCCTGAAGGAGACTCACGGAAAGAATCACCATAAGTTCTGCTTGTGACCCTACCAGTCTGAAGACTCTCACCATATCCTCCATTCAATCCTCAGTTGCTTGCGGGTCCATCTTTCTCCTGTACCTGGGTGGCCTCTGGCATTGGAACTCGTGAAACACGCTCAGGCGGTGTGCACTCTCTACTGCTGGGGCTGGTGGAATCGGTGTTCCAATGGGTAGTGGTACCGCTGGATCCTCCGCTATGATAGGGCCCCGCACCGAGGCCTCATCGCTCGGTGGGCTTCCATCTCATACAAAGCCTGGAACCCTGGATGGATATCTGTGTGGAGGCATCCTATAAAGAAATAGGTGCTCCATGGTCAATAAGTTATACCTGGTGAGCTGACTCAAATAGATCACTAAGAAAACTCTTGAAACACACCCGCAATCATTATTTTTGTGCACTGAGTCAGAAATCAAAATTCATGGTCCTGGTGTATGGATACGTCGGTCTTCGCACCAAAACTGGACTCCCTGAACTGAAAACCATACTCAGTACCCTTAACACTATTGCTTCTCAGAAAAGAACAAAGTCCTAAGTATTGCGGTAGAACCGACTCCTTTGATACCAATTTGTCATGAACTGTCCCCTGGGGCCTGTGTCGGGACTACCCCAACCCCACCTTCTATATACCAGGGGCTGGCAACTAGCACCAAAGGCGTAAATCCCAAAACTAGGAAGGAATTTCCTTTATAACTAAAAACACACACAACAGAGTACACATTTGGATACAAAACAGTAAGTAAAATTGTATAACAAGAGAGTGTAGAAAAGGAAAGGTCCCGAAAATACAATCCCAACTGAAAGTACAAGTACAATTGAAAAGGGAAAAAATAATTGAAAGATGAGAATCAACTCTTGGATCATCCACCATGGATCCTACCTGAAGGGTAGGTACAAAAAGCCTCCTCAGCACTTCATGTCTGTCAGTCTCCTCCAGGTACCGACTCACCGTGAGGTCCACCTCTGGGTCCCATCTAGTCCTCGTACACTCAACCTCGGTCAGCTCTTTCCGTTGTCTGCATCCAACACAATGAGGTGCAGGCATATCCTATGCAGGGGTGAGTATAAAAATACTCATTAGGGACCCCGAGACCCTCAAGCTCTCACAAAATTCAACAAAGATAAACCACAAAGTATGAAATCAATAAATAACCCTACTTAGGTATATGCCCATACATATACCAAAGTTATCAAGTAATCTATCTCAATCATGAGGAAAAAACAAAGTTACAGACTCATCTCACATAGGAATACAACTTATGTTGAGAGATAGAGATGATCAGATGTAGCCACTGAATCATCTATTCTATCGAACCCACACAGTATCCAGGAATAGAAATCAGAATTGTCAAACCCACACAAGATCCAGGAACAGTTTTTCCATCGAACCCACACAGGATCCAGGAACAGAAGTCAGAGCTATCGAACCCACACAGGATCTAGGAATAGTAGTAAGAGCTATTGAACCTGTATGGGATCCATAAATAGTCATCAGTGTTGTCGAACCCACATAGGATCCCGGAACAGCAGTTGGAGCTGTCGAACCCACACAAGATCCAGGAACAGTCGTCAGAGCACAGCCAGCCACAGGGTTTCGTACAAAGTGTGATTGATTCCAGGAGGGTCTGCTCCTCAAGAAAAGTTTCTATACATCAATGTCCAGAATTCCCAATTTTATGTATCCAAAAGATTCATCATTCTTTAAGAAACTCAAAGCGACAGACGATGCATCAATCTGATGCCCAGTCTGAGAGTAATTGGAATTTCCGTTCCGAGGGCCCGGTTGGATTTACGTTTGATCCAACCTGGACATACTCCAACTTTTCTAAACCTCATTTGGGGTATACCAAAACAACCTTTTCCTTCTAAGGTTTCCTTATCCACAGACGATTCCTTGATCAGACGTTCGTAGCTCAAGTTATGGGCAAAAGAGTGGAAATAGGTCAAATGGGTCCCGGTCTGGTTCGGCCCAGTCGGACCAAACAGGCCCGACCCAGGTCTGGACTGGGGTCTGACCCAATCTGCAGGTCCGACCCGGTCCACGGTACCCACCCGTTCGGCGGGTCCGACACGGTCCGTGGGTCCCACGCGTTTTGTGGGTCGGAACAGGTCTGTGGCTTCGACCAGGTCCGCGGGTCCAACCGGGTCCACGGGTCTGACCCGGTCCATGAGTCCGACCTAGTACGTGATTCTGACCCTGTCTGCGGGGGCGACCCAGCCCGCGCTGGGTCCGACCCGTGCTGGGTTCGTCCCGGTGGCCTGGCATCCCATGGGTTCCGCCCTAACCGCATCCAGGGCGGAGGCTGCCCCCCCCCCCCCTCGAATCCCGAACGGCTTTATCCATTCAGGTGGAATCCAATACCAGTGCCACGTGGTGCCGGTCCGCGTCACGCGGGACCCAACAAGGGGCCCCGCTCCTCCTGGCTGGCCGAGCGGCGAGCCACCTCCCGCGTGGCGCCGATTGCGTCGTGCCTCCTCCGGTGACCCGGCGGCTTAGACCGCCGATCTTCCTCGCAGTCGGCCGCATCCACATCGCCACGGCCAGGGGTCGCGACCCCCCTTGGATCCACCATATGGCGCGGTTGCGCCGTGCCTTCCTCGGCAACTTGGTCTCTCAAGTCGCCGATATCCTTCACTGTCGAGCTTGC
Source organism: Viscum album (assembly GCA_963277665.1). NCBI lineage: Eukaryota > Viridiplantae > Streptophyta > Magnoliopsida > Santalales > Viscaceae > Viscum > Viscum album. Next base: position 997,498,648 of record OY728134.1, read on the forward strand.
GTTGGCTGCTGCTGCACCACCGCGTCCCATCAGCCATGGGTTACTCCTCTGGCGGTGCGGTTGCGCTGCCGCTGCCACGCGATGACGCACGTTGGTTGCATCCATCGGTGAGCTTTCTGCTAGTCACCATATGAGTTCTGGTGGCCTGATTCTCATTTCAGAAGAAGCCATGCTCTCCTCGGTTCATTGCCTTCGATCCGCATCCATTTTTGACGAGTATCGCTCATCGCAGACTCATACTGCGTTTAGCGTTAAATTTCACCAAGAAGGCAGACAGTTCAGGCTGTGTTTTTTTGGCCTGCGCCCTCCGGATTAGGGTGATATCAAGCGGCTTTGAATTATAATCCTCAATGGAAAACAAAGAACACACAAAAATTAACAAACCTTGAACCCCTACCTCGGATTCATTATCATTGGAAAATAATATGAAGAAGTCTAGGACGACATCATCGGTGTTCTTCAAGGACGGCGCTTCCTCCCTTATTCCGGTGGGAGATCAAAGAAGAAGATGTCCGTCGTCGGCGGATGAAGCGTTCTTCATTCTTCGATGGTCATTCATTGTTGGGAGGAGCATTATTCATTGGGAGCTTTCTCCCAATAATCATCCTCTCAAATCACCAAAGTGAATAGACATGCCAAATAATAGATTATATTATCTATTATTTCATTGGCAAGAAATTCAAAAAGAATCCCTAAACACTTGGTGGGCACAATTAATGTGAAGGGTGGTGGCGCCATTTAGTGGGGGTCTCAAGAGGTTTCTTCCCACTTAATGGAGAGTTCAAGAGGTTATTGTTTCGGTGCGGATGTGCGTCGGGTTTCTGTTCCGACGCTGTTCCGCCAGGACGCGTTCGCGCGTGCGCCCGTCGACCCGAGGGGATGGGCACGCGGCTTGTGGCCCCGCAGTCCCGCTTTCCAAAGGCGGGCGGCATCCGTCCCTTATTCAGGGGCGTCTGCTCCTTGATCGAAACCGGGATGATGGGATGTCAGATCCTCCTTCCGTGGACGTCTCCTCGGAACTCGTTGCCTAATCCGGGTCTCCCTCATAGATTTAAGACGTGCTCGTGAATCTCGTTCCCGGCGTCATGTCTCCATGGACACCGGTTAATTACGCTGCTTCCGCCCGGACGCTCCAAGGGGTCTGGTCGGGGCAGCAACCTGCGGTGAGGAGACCGGGTAGCTCTGGGTGCTGGGGGCGTGTCTTAACACTGCGGCCCTGCATTTCTGCCTTCCGTCCCTAATAGGGCTTCTCGAAGGCGTGATGGCCTGAGGCATCCCGCGCTGGGTGCGGGGAACTATGTTACCTGAGGTTTTCCTCAGCTTCCCATGTTTAACACGGGGTATGCCGCGAGTTTAACTTCCAGCGGGGACGGCATCAGACTGATCAACACGAGAAGTGGATCAGATGGCAGAACCCTTTGCGGGGAACCTCCGATGCTGGGGCCAGCACATGGGCGGCTTCCCGAGTGAAGTGGAGTGGAATGAAGTGGCATGACCCCACCAGGATGTGGCGGCCCGGGTAAGGATCAGGATTGATGATGGAGTGAAGAGCTTGGACCCCGTAGGGGCTTCCTACGTACTGCGCGTTAGCGCGGATCAAAGTCAGCGTAGTTCGGATATACAGTTTAACGTCATGCTGGACGTCGGCAAGCCGACTCACGAAGAGGTCGAGGCTGCCGGGCGGAGGATTGAACCGAACCACCTCGCACAGAGGGGGATGGAACGGCCGGGTGGATCACAGTTTCACGTCATGCTGGACGCTGAAAGGAGAAAAAGGCAGTGGGGAAGCACAATGGAGATACACATGTGCAGTCTCCCACAAGGGCGGATTCATAGGTGAATCGACGCAAGTATGAACCCGGGAGGGGTCCGCTGATGGACGAACCGACGTGAATACGAACGGGACGACCAGGTGGTGGGCTTGAACCTCGGAGAGGCTTCCTACGTACCCTATTTAGGAGACAGGGATCAAAGTCCACGTAGTTCGTCCTGTCTGTAATACTCTACCCCCATGGGCGAAGGCCACTCCAATCCCGACATCCCTGCAGAGACGAGCGGGTGGGGGCCGCATCCAAACCGGGAGGGGAACCCTGCGTGCGAGGCACGGGATCGGGTGACGCGGATAGTTTAACGTCTTGCCGGACGAAGTACAGTTTAACGTCGTGTGTTGGAGACGAAGGTGCTTGGCAGTTTAACGTCTTGCAGCACGGACGTGGTGCAGTTTAGCGTCTTGCAGGACGAATGTTGAACAGTTTAACGTCTTGTAGCTCGGATGATATGCTAGGCAGTTTAACGTCGTGCAGCTTGGACGTGGTACAGTTTAACGTCATGTTGGACGAAACACTTGGCAGTTTAACGTCTTGCAGCGCGGACGATATGCTAGGCAGTTTAACGTCGTGCAGCTTGGACGTGGTGCAGTTTAACGTCATGTTGGACGAAACACTTGCCAGTTTAACGTCTTGCAGCGCGGACGATATGCTAGGCAGTTTAACGTCGTGCAGCTTGGACGTGGTGCAGTTTAACGTCATGTTGGACGAAACACTTGGCAGTTTAACGTCTTGCAGCGCGGACGAAGTGTGATGCCGCCAATGGGTTCGTGTCACTTCGCGCGAGCCTGGAGGGCCGCACGGGAAGACAACGCACGGCGCAGGCACCCGGGATGAAGATTATCGGGCGCCACGCAGGCGGGTACCCTCAGGGGGTCAAAGGGGGCGACCCGGCGGATTGCGCGCAAAAGAGAAGCTTGGTGCGCAATACCGTGGGTCGGCACGCAAATGGGCAGGCTGGTGCGCAATTGGGCCAGTGCTTTGCGCGCGGAAGATGAAGATTGCGCGCACCGGGCTTCGGATAGCACGCAGGGGCAACGACTCATTCTTTAACGAATGGCCTCTTAGTAAGGGGGGGTGCGCGCAATCGGGCTGGATTGCGCGCACCCAGGGGAAATTGCGCGCAAGAGGCTTCTTTTGCGCGCGAAGGCCTTTGGGTGAAGAGTTGTTTCAAAGGAAAGGAGCCGAAGGGATTGCGCGCGAAGGCGAACCCCAAGGCTTTATTGCGCGAAAGAAAGGAGGTTACCTGAAGATCGGCATTGTGCGCAGAGGGGGTTGGATTGCGCGAACGAGCGACTCTTCGAATTCCGGCAACCTTTAAAACGTCGGGGGTCGCCTTATATTTATAGGCAACCTCGGGCGCGGAATCCGGTTCGCGGGCGCGGAATTTCCTTCGTGGGCGCGGAATCGGGCCCGGCGCGCAAGGGAGTCGCACGGGCCACGGGCGCGCAAAATTGCGCGCCGGCCCAGCGCATTGCGCGCATCCCGGGAGGTTTGCGCACCTGACTTAAACTTTGCACGCGGGTCTCCAAAATTCCATGCAAGTCCTCCGGGCCCTCCGAAACATGCTTCTGACTCCAAATATGACCTCGCTTTCCGCATCCGGAGCTTCGTTTGGGAACAACGGACTTTTTCGGCATCTACAGTTATAACCTTAGGTGGTCCCCACCAAATTTAACATGAAGATGAGGTTATCCTCGGGTGGGCCCCAACACCTTAACCTCTCAGGGGAGGTTAAGGTGTGGTGGACCCACCTCCAACTTCCATGTGGAGGTTTTTAACCGTGAAATAAAAATAAAGCCACACACTTTATTCTTATTTAATTCAATCTCTAAAAACCCAAAAACTATCTTTTATTCTCGACCAAATACCATCAAGGTGAAAGTCTTCTTAAGTGAACATCGGCGCTGTGAGTTCAGCAGTGCCCTCGAATTTCAATTCCGAGCACTGGTTTAAAAGTTATAAAAACCCGCTCGTACATTTACTGAACGTACCAAAACAAAAACCTTAGAAATTGATTTTGGGCACACCGGGCCTCAGAATCATGCGCCGTCAGTTTTCGCAGACTCATAAAATTCCCATGTATATAAGAAAAAACTTCCCATGGAAATCCTGGGTCTTTAAAGACGTGGTCGTATGTTCAAAGTATTACCACCACCCCCTAGGTGGTCCACGCCAGACTGAGGGAGCTGATGGGAAGGAACGAGGCCAACTGTAGTCTATGGAGGCCTATGACCCTAAGGCTCCATGGATAATACGAGGTACGATATGTGTCTTTTATACTTTATTATTAGTACAGATAGACACAGGTGTGATTAATTCCTTCCATTACACTTCTCTTATTTGAGACATAGAGATTCTAGTTGAGCTTTTGACTCAACCCTTGTGGTTAGAGACTCTAACATATGGTGACTCAGTGATTTCTCACTTGTTTTGATAGTTCCACCTAATTATTATAGGAAAAAGTTTTGTATGGGATCTCTTTTTTGTAACAATGAGGCCTTATACATCATATTAGATATGAAATGGTTGTCTATAGTTCATGCCTATATTGAATGTTTTAGGATGAGGATTCATTGTGTCTGCAATTAAGGAACTAGGTTTTTGATGGGTGAAAAGGAAAACTCGGTGGTGTAGGATGATCTTAGGAATTGAAGAGTTCAGCCAATTACTCATAAGTTCTCTGTCATGACTCTTGGACTAGAGGATGCATTGGGCTATCACTTTCCTGTAGTGGTGGTGGAGTATGAGGGTGTATTTCCTATTGATGTACTAGGTTTACCTCCCCAGATTAGAACTGGACTTCTACAGTGACTTACATAACAATATAACACTGATATCTAAAACAACATATTGGATGGCTCCCACAGAGCTGAGGGTGTAGCTTGAGGAAAATTAGGAGAAGGTCTTTGTGAGACCCAGTGTTTTCCCCTTGGAAGCCCCGATGTTGTTTTCCAAAAAGGAGGATGAATGGTTGAGGTTATGTTTGGATTACCAATGCTTTAATAAGTTGACCATGAAGAATAGGTATCCACTATAGATTATCGATGAACTTATTGATCAATGGAGAGGGGAGTGATATTTCTTGAAGAATGACCTTAGATCAGGCTATCAATAGTTATGAGTATGGGTTGAGGATATACTGAAGATGGATTTTAGAAATTTATAAATTTACTATGAGTACTTGGTGATGTCGTTTGGCATGAAAAACACCAAAATAGTGTTCATGGGGCTCATGAAACGGATATTTCAGCCTTTTATATACAAGTTCATGGTAGTCTTTATAGATGACATCCTAGAGTATTCGGCATCGGAGGAGGAGCACACAAGACACTTGAGGATAGTTCTAGACACACTTCGAGAGAAAGAGCCTTATGAGAAGCTCTTGAAGTGTTAGTTTTGGATTCAAGAGGTCTATTTTTTGGGACACGTCATCTTATAGGATGGAGTTGTAGTGGATCCAGCGATGGTGAGGTAGTGTTTTTTTGGGAACCACCCATGAGTGTTACTAAGGTTTGGAGTTTCCTTCGGTTGGAATGGTACTACCAGAGGTTTATACCTGACTTCTATAGAGGGGAATCACCCTTGATATCCTTGACTAGAAATGTAAAACCATTCATGTGGATAGAAATCTTCATGTAGTTCTTTTAGGAGTTGAGGTATAGATTGATTAGAGCTCCCATATTGAGGTTTCCAGAGGAGGTTGTTGAGTATGTAGTGTTCTGAGATGCATCAAGGACCGAACATGGTTGTTTTTTGATGCAGAGGCAAGAAGTTACTTCCTATATTTCACGGTATTTGAGACCAAATGATTAAAACTACATGACCCATGACCTTGAGTTAGTAGTGGTAATATTTTCATTAATGATGTGGAAAAACTACCTGATGGGTGAGCAGTGTCTCATATACTCTGACCACAAGAGTCTCATGTTTATCTTCTCTCAGAGAGCTCATAAAATGAGACTGAGGAAATGGCTAGAGTTCTTCCAGGACAATGAATTTTTGATTTTCTATACCTCATGGAATTGGAACATGGTTGGAGATATGCTCAGCAGGAAATCATGATCTCCGTTTTTGGTCGAGGTGTTAGAGAATTTAGCCTCATTATAGTCTTCCTTTGTGGATAGGGATAATGCTTCATATCTTCAGTAAATGGTTGTTACCCCACCACTTTTTTAGTATGTTAGGGATGATCAGTATGGAGATATCTATTGTGAGACATTACATACTCAGATATCCAATGGACATACTCACAATGGATATTCTGAAGGTGGAGAGCACCCTATCCTTTTCAGAGGCTAGATGATGGTACCTTTGACGTTGTGGGAGGAGGTGTTGTAGAAGTTTTATACATCCCCTCTAGAAATACATCCATAAGTGGAAAAGATGTACTGAGACCTCTTACATTAGTTTTTTTATAGGAATAATGAAATGATTTTTAGAGTTTGTCTCTCAATGCCTCCCTTGTCAACAAGTAAAGGTTGATCACCAAGTTCTAACAAGTTTCACCCAACCCCTTGAGGATTTAGATTGGTAGTGGGATCATATATCCATGGACTTCATGATGGTATTACCACATACATCTAGAGGAATTGATTCCATTTGGGTGATTGTTGACTGACTCACCTTGTCAGACCACTTCTTACATATTCGAGAGTAGAGTTCATTAAAGATCTTGGGATGCCTCTACATGCCAGAAATAGTTAGACTCCATGGAGTTCCCTTGACAATCGTCTCTGACTGTGATTCTTTCTTCACATCTTATTTATGGATAGGATTATAGGAAGGATTTGGGAATAATTTATACTTGATCGTGGAATTTTACCCCCAGACTAACATCTAGAAACAGTGGACCATCCAAGACATGGAGGATATGTTATGAGCTTTCTTGTTGGACTTTGTCGAGTGTTTGGAGGATCACCTACCCTTGGTGGAGTTTACATACAACAACAGCTACTATTACATAATTGGTGTGGCATCATTCAAGGATTTGTATGGGAGACCTTGTAGTTCACAAATTTGTTGGAATAATCCAGTAAAATTGGCACTCAAGGACCCAGAGTTGGTGTGAGCTATAATAGAGAAGTTGTGGATCATCAAGAAGCAGATGAACACTACAAAGATCAGTCAAAATTATTATGCAGACCAATGATGAAGACATATGGAGTTCGAGGAGGTATTCCATGTGTTTATAAGAGTCTCCCCTCAACATGGATTGAGCATATTTTTCTGAAGTGGAAATGTATCTTAGAGATTAATTGGTCCTTTCCAGATACTGTATAGAGTTGGAAAGGTGGCATGCCGATTGGCTTTACTACTGTAGTTGGACTGGGTACATGATGTCTTCCATGTTTTGTAGTTGAGGAGGTATGTACATGACTCATCGCACATTACCAAATAGTGTGTGTTGGACATCAAGGATGGATCGACCTATATAGAGTACTCAATGGAGATTGAGGATCGACAAGAGAATATATTTTGTGGGCATTCGATTTCTCTCATGCATATCAGGTGGTAGCGTGAGAATCTTCAGGAGAGAACCTGAGAGTGGGAGACCCAGATGCTAGCCTAGTACGCTAAATATTTTTGAATAGGTATTTCTATTTTCAAGATGAAAATCTCAAATGTGTGGAGACTGTAACATATCATATTTTTTATGTATTATTTTTGGATATTATATAGAATATTTTAGAGACCATGCATTGAGATGGTGTGCGATTCAGAGGCCCGGTGTGATCGAAATAAATGTTTGAAATATATTAAATATCATGTGCTCATAGTTTTCTAAAAAATGTGGAATAACCCCTGAACATGGTCCTAGATTAGAAATATGAGGGAATCATTGGGTTTAAAAGGTGGGTTTTACCCTAGGCGCCACTTAACCTTTGTTGGTACGGGTCATTTGTGAAAAGGCCATCATGGGAATAATTTAAATAAAATAAATTACTCAAATAATTTATTTATTTTCAGTATTGAAATAGAAAAAACTTCTCTTTTAAATGTATATTTATATAAATTTATCAAATTTGGCTACTCAAACCCTAGATATTTCAAAAAAACCATCGGAGAGATTTTCTCAGTGAATGATGATGGATCGAGATCGGATAATGGATCGTTCTACCAACTGAGTTATAGGATCTTCTAAACAATGGAAATGCAACCATTATTCATCAACGATTGATCCAAAATCAATTTAGGACAGTTTTTTGAATTGTATTCCTTCCTCATTCTTGATTCCTACCACAAATGTGGATTGATCGACTAACGGATTGATATGTAGATCGTGAATATTGTGGGATATTTTTATTTAATGGGTATTTCATGGAATAATTACAATGTAATTGTTTTTCCTTTGTTTTTTTATTTGATTTTTTCAAATGTAAATGAATTGGGATTGACACGAATATCAATCTACGACCCTTACTCTATTTTTTGGTGATTCTCTACCCTAGTTCTCCATTCCACGTGGGTGTTCTTTGTTTGGCCCAGGGTTTACATCTCCAGATAAATCGATATTTTCACACTAGTTTCTTGGTACAATAATTTCAAATGACATATCTGGGTTCGTAATGACATAAAGGGGGTGTGATGGTGGTAGAGCCAGTAAATAGGATAACGTAGATACTTGGTTTCACATTCTTTAGTGTGAAATGAATAAAAATTCATGAATACATTTTCGGGTGGATTTGAATATGGTTTTCTATTGATCAGTATTAGAAAGGACTGAATGATACCCGATCTATAATATTTAGTGTGTACGATGTTTCCAAATACACGTAGATTTATCCAAAAGAGAAGTCACAGATTCTATAAATCTACAACCAACACACCATTTAATATGATGTTACATGTCATGTGAGGATCCTCGGTTGTGGTTCTAGTGTTCTAGATGAAGTTAAATATCACATGTCATGTGAAAACTTTCACATGACATGTGGCACTCCCCTGATGAGTGCACGTTTACTTTGGTGGGTACATGGACATGGGTTGGAGTACACGGTTGCAGGCACATCATGTACTCCCACAAGGACACAGCTTGGCCAGGTGTACCTGGGTCGTTTCGTGTAACGGTACATGGGTGAAGTACATGGGTAGCTTCATGTCATATACTACTAAATGAACAACACCATCCATACATAGAAACATCATGGAGACATGGAAATTATATTGTGTGTCTCTAAAATTCGTTTACTCCCTTATACACACTGTGTAAATGGAGACTACATGCCATGTAAGTCCCTTCCACACGAGAAGAATTAAGATATATGGAAATGTTGTATACTCCCTCTGTAACGCCCCGACCCCAGCTACCCAGAGTCGGTGCATTACTTCGTAACATTGGCATGATCACAAAAGATCAAGTCTCGAAAGACCGATTAGTTTAGTAGCCTTGGAAACACTATATACATTCATAAATGTTACATTACATCATAAAGTGAAAAACTAATAACAAAATCTTCATAGTCGACACTCAGATCCTCTTCTGACTATCCCTACAGGTCATTCATAAAATACTTCTTCACATCCTGGAAAATATTAAAACATTGAAAGGGGTGAGCTCAGATGCTCAGTATGGATAACAATATTGCGGAATCTTTCATAAATAAACATAAAAATTTAAGGCAATGTATAACTAAAACAAAAGCCTTTTAAACTTGAACATCAACATAATATGGAAAAAGTAAAATGAGATAATTCCATTCACTTCTTCACATGGATATTCTACTGGTCGAATAATCACATGCAATATCAATAACCACTTTCATAATGAGGGAATGTATAATGCCAGACATTCTGAAACATTTTGTCAAGGCCTCGGCCAAGACATCTAAAATGATTAAGGCCTCGGCCAAAACCATAAATCAAATTGGGAAAGGGCCTCGGCCAATTCCACGTCTAGTTGTCTCATGAGACCTACCGATGCATCGAGGAGCTATAGCGGGCTCCACCCGTCACTTATTAAGTCCAATACATTCCTCATATGAATAGGTTTAAACATATCATAAACCATAACATAATCGTATCACATAAAACATGCATAAAGGAAACATAACATTTCCACATTTCAATCACAAGATATCAATACAACACATTGATATAATAAAAACGCTTTCAAAACCATTTTCAATACCAAAATAAAAGAATGTTAAAACTTTGTATTTATTTTTCATTAAAAAAAGTGATGGCTTGTAGAGGAAGCTGAAACCCAAATAATGGTCACGGCGGCGGAGAAGTCGTTGTCGTTGCATATGTACGGAAATAAAAACATTCCCTTTTTGTCGTTTAGTAAAACGCTTCGTATAAAAAAAGATTCCTTTTGAATAAACGTAAAAGTCAAAGGGGTTTATACACCGTATAAAAGAAAGTTGTGTATAAAACCAAATATGCCTTAATGAAAGGAGATTGAGACGAAGTCCTTAAAAAGATCATTTTTAAAATAAAATAGATCTATTATGTGTATTCACTATAGTTACACATAAAGAAAGTAAAAATACAAAATAGGACATAATAATATTATGACATAATTTGAAAGTAGGAGATTAACCCAAAGAATGGAAGTTGGGTTAAGAAATTCCCTTACCTCGTGTCTGACTTGACTCAACCATTCTTTAACCTCCTGAATAATAAACTAGAGTTAATATATACCTTATTAAAAACCATTTTCAATTTCATTATCCTTTTTATATCACTTATTACAATGATATGAACATTATGTAATTATTTAAGTTAATAACGGTCGTTTTGTCGATCTTTGGTACTTGAGTCAACAATAAACTTCTTATAATTACAAGTTGTTTATGTGGTAGAATATCCATTATCTTCAGAATTATATTCATGATTTAGATGTCATATATATCATATATATCCAGTATATACATTCATTTATAATATTACGTAACATTTAGAGGTAAGAAATGAAATGCACCGTTCATGGAGACGGTAAGCCGTACGTACGCATGAACGCTACTTTCATTTCTATTTTGTATTTAATGGAATGAAATCATAATGATATAAATGTATAATATAATTCTAGTATAATATACTGTATAATACCATTTACTCCATCCTTTATACATCCCACATATGGCATTAACGATTCAAATCACTTTGAGGGGGTGGTAGTCCGCACTTCCTAAAATGAAATTATCGCATTTACCCATAATGGAAATTATAAGTATGCCATAAATGAGAAATACAGAAGCATAAGTAAAACATAAAAATATTATATATCATATATAAATATAGTGACATCTTAATGGCCACCTTTGAAGGTGTTATATGAGTGTTGAACAATCATCGTTTTGTGAGGCAGAAATTCTTCATCCACAGCCATATGTTATTTAACCATTAGATGTAGGTGTGTGTAAGTGTAGCTCAAATCCTTCTTATAAAAACATCCTAGTATATTGAGGATACTGGTGTTGTTACAAAAGAAATTAATAAAAAGAGTTTAGGGGGTTGGAGAAGAAAAATAAAACAAAACAACATTAGAGAAGACATTACCTCAAAATCGGGTAACTCTTTTTTATTTGAGCCAAAGGCTTCCTTGGGAAGCGTTCTGCCCAAAGTGAGGCTTCTAGGAGTAAGAGGGGGAATTTGGTAGAGTATTTTGGCAGAGTTTGGCCGAGCCAAATGGCTTGAAAGTGTGAATGAGGTGGTAGAGGTGGGGGCCTTTTATAAGAGGAGAGGAGGGGCACTCTTGGAAATTAAGGGAATTTTACATTATTATACAATGATTTTCGGATTCTAAAGGTCCCACACTTATATAATTCGTGGATAATGTGATAAGGGTTCGAAATCTACCCATAAAATAGTCTTTGGACAAGTGTAAGCCTTGTAATGCACATTATCTTTTCATTTTATTAAAATCATTAAATAATGAGGTCATCGCTGCATCATAATGATGTCATAAATAATTTAATTTATTTAATGTCTAAAAATTATAAAAAAAAATACTATGATGTAGGAAATATTTTTATCTTTAAAATAACTATTTATAGTCAAAAATATGACTTGTATAACCCCATGTAAAAAAATTTTTAGTAAAACATTTCATGTTTGTGTCATTTTTTTACTTTAACATTAAATAAAAGGTATTTATGTCATTTTCCAACTAAAGTGGCTCCATGGGGTCCAAAGTTGACCCATGGATTGTCTTGTTCGGCCATGGCACATCCAATGAGGGTAGGACATGTGTCAAGCTCATCTCATATTATTGAAACATTATTTTTACCTCTACACTAATTACCTCTAATCGCGATTAAGAACTTAAAAGTTACTATTCACCAAAAATTATTTTAATCTCATTGAACCACATTTTACTTCTTAATGACAACCATGTATGTCGGATTTTTTAAAATCAAAACACAGAAGTGGTAATATTTCATTTAAATGAAAAATCAGTTATTTAACTACCACTTAGTGGTTTCACTATTCATTAAAAATTGAATTTTTTCATAACAATGCCAAAATTTCACCCTAATCTATAATTGATATTCCGATTTCAAAAATGATGTCTATTTTACAAAATTCCAAAAATATAAGTTGCATTAATTTATTTTATAATTAATTCCCATTGTCAGAACAAATAGCATGTTTTTAAGAAACAATTTATATCAAAAGATTGGTAATTGTTTATGTCCAATTTCAATGTTAAATTAATTCTAATGACCATCATTGGATAAAATGGTAAAAATATATTCTAATTATACTCTAAAACCACTCAATAGTATAACTTATCACTATAAATTATTTTTATTAAAAAATTTGTTTTAAGTATTTTTCACTATTCATAAAAATTTCGAAGTTCTCCGAAAATTACAAAAAATTCAACATAGGATAATTTCGACATTCTGAATCCAAAAATGAAGTCCATTTTGAAATATAAAATATATATAATTTCAAAAGGTGGTTATTACTATTCATAACGGCTACTTTGATTAGTCGTGGTGTTTTAGAACTCGAAGTTGCGTACAATGAAAGCTATTGCATTATTGAATGAGAAGCGTATCGTGGAAGCTCGGGGTGTTACTTTCTCCCCTCCTTCAATAAATTGCATCCTCGCAATTTGAAATTTTTCTTGGAAAACAAAAGGTTGAAAATAGAAAATACCTTTGTGGAAAACCCACATCGGAAATAAGATTAATAAAATTTAGCCTTAATAAGAGGGAAAGGGAAATGAAAAAGTCACCACCCAATTATGATCTCGATTAGGAGAACATTGGTGGCAATTAGAGACATATAATTGGAGGAAAAACGTAAATATTCGTAGGGATTGATTGAGGTCATCCATCACAATCAACTGTCAAATTGAGGGCCTCAATGCCTTCAATCTATGTTGATTTAAAATATCATCAGTTCAACAAGAAATAAGGTATTAGGATAACACATTTTTTGTTTTAATATCCCTTTACTAAAGTTTAAGAATTAATTAATTCATTGAATAAGAGATAGGTATATATATATTTATCCTTGACAATTAGAGTTTCAACCTTCAACTCATCTTTCACTCAAAAATATAATAGAACTCAAAAATATTATACTTATCCTAATTGTATAAGGTTCCAAATGTTAACACATACCATTTAGATTAGTAAAATTATTTTGTAATAACCAGGGACTTCCTGTAGGCTAGTGGTAGGAAATAAAGGCATGTCTCACTATGGTTGTGGGTTCGATTCCTGCAGCTTTGTCCGACGCGACGGGTTATGCCCCACCATACAGGTTGTCCTTTTCCTAAAACTATAGTATTATAATATTCCAAAAATAATCTTCATAAATTTTTAACCTTAAACAATACTATCCAAAGATCAACTTAATCCACTCCAACCTTTATAGTTATCCAAAATACCTCTGTCCAGACTTTCTCTAAAAGGTCTCTTAATTCCAAAATCAATTTATCAGATTCCCCAAACAAAGTAAAGTTTCTCTTATTGTCACATACTAAAAATATAATTACCTTCATCATATTAAAACCTTACTGAAATCAACAAGTACTGCAGTACAATCCTTATATATATATATCACATTATTCTAATAACCAGAATATAATCCATGAGTCCAAAAGCACCAATACATTAGTTATTCTGCTTCAACTGTAGTAACAACATAAGATTGTCCTTGATCCCTTGGCCTATTTTGAGGTAAGTTTCTCTGACTCTTAGGACATTCATTTGCATAATTCCCCATTTCCCTACAATTGTAGCATTCAACATTGATAGCCTCTTTCTTTCCCTTGCAATCACGCGCCTGGTGACCTTTTTATCCACATTTATAACAAACTCCATTTCCTTTTAGGCAAGTACCAGGGTGATTCTTCCCACAATTATCACATAATGGAAAATCCTTCTTTCCCTTTTTCCCTTTATCTGTCTCTTGTTCCACCGTTCTCTTCTTCTCTTACTTTACTTTGTTGTCATAAGACGTAGAGAATTCCTTTTCTATCTTGATAGCACATGAGACAATATCTTCGTATGTTGAGAACGATTGTGATACTCAATCTCGACAGAGAAATGGTTTTAACCCATCAAAGAAATGATCAATCTTACCTCTTGTGTTACGTATATAATCTGCAGCATACCTCGCTAACCTTGTAAAGTTGGCCTCATACTTTGCGACATTCTCATCCTCCTTTTGTTTCAGACTCAAAAATTGCTTTTCCATATATTCTCTATGGTCATGAGGAATGTATTTTTCTAAGAAAAGATATTTGAACTCCCTCCATTCCATATTCGATATGTCATCATCTTCTTTTTTGTTTTGAATCAATTACCACCATTGATCAGCATCTCCAGTGAGGCGGTAAACTGCCATGATAACCTTTTCCCTTTCACTACTCCCCAAGGCATGGAATATTTTCTCTAAGGTGTTTATCCATTGCTCAGCTACTAATGGATTTGTACCCCCATTAAATGTTGTCGGTTGTTGCCTCATGAAGCGGTCTAACATTGATCCTCCACGTTGTGGATCAGGATGATCCATACGAGTAAGGTTATTATTCATAACTTGAGTGAGTTGTCCCAGTATGGTAATAAGTTGATCATCACCAGTTGTATCTCCCGATCCACAATAATTATCTTGAGCAGGAGGGAAATCCCTACACGGAGTGCGTGCATTGATACGGTTTCCATTCCTTCCACTAGGCACCATTTCTAAACAATGGCATAAACTAGATTAGTTTATGAATTAAAATACATAATTCCATATTTGTAAAACACTTTACATAAATTGAAATATTTATGGATATAATCCATAATCATAAGAATGTTTTCTTTGAGGAATTATATACTCATAAACCCTATATAATGGTTTGTAAAGAAAATGAGAATTATCCTAAGAAAATCCCTCGGGACTGTCGTAACCAAGAGTGCAGCAAGGCCCGTTGTCGTGCACCAGTTCTCGTTCGAGTCTAGCTCAAAGCGGTGTTTTTGGGTTTTACCCCTAGGTACATCTGTGCCAGAGTCGCCTCTACCTGCTCGTATCCAGACAGGGATGTATTTCTCAGAAAACTCACAAAATCTCTATAATACCAAAATTCTAGGAAGTTCGTCTATACTAATCCTTAAAGTCTATCTTCGGGCTATGTGCTCTAATCAAAGTTTATCTAAATCTAGCTTCCAAGGTTAGTACTAAACTGCCTCTGATACCAACTGTAACGCCCCGAACCCAGCTACCCAGAGTCGGTGCATTACTTCGTAACATTGGCATGATCACAAAAGATCAAGTCTCGAAAGACCGATTAGTTTAGTGGCCTTGGAAACACTAGATACATTCATAAATGTTACATTACATCATAAAGTGAAACACTAATAACAAAATCTTCATAGTCGACACTCATATCCTCTTCTGACTATCCCTGCAGTTCATTCATAAAATACTTCTTCACATCCTGGAAAATATTAAAACATTGAAAGGGGTGAGCTCAGATGCTCATTAAGGATAACAATATTGTGAAATCTTTCATAAATAAACATAAAAATTTAAGGCAATGTATAACTAAAACAAAAGCCTTTTAAACTTGAACATCAACATAATATGTAAAAAGTAAAATGAGATAATTCCATTCACTTCTTCACATGGATATTCTACTGGTCGAATAATCACATGCAATATCAATAACCACTTTCATAATGAGGGAATGTATAATGCCAGACATTCTGAAACATTTTGTCAAGGCCTCGGCCAAGACGTCTAAAATGATTAAGGCCTCGGCCAAAACTATAAATCAAATTGGGAAAGGGCCTCGGCCAATTCCATGTCTAGTTGTCTCATGAGACCTACTGATGCATCGAGGAGCTATAGAGGGCTCCACCCATCACTTATTAAGTCCAATACATTCCTCATATGAATAGGTTTAAACATATCATAAACCATAACATAATCGTATCACATAAAACATGCATAAAGGAAACATAACATTTCCACATTTCAATCACAAGATATCAATACAACACATTGATATAATAAAAACGCTTTCAAAACCATTTTCAATACCAAAATAAAATAATGTTAAAACTTTGTATTTATTTTTCATTAAAAAAAAGTGATGGCTTGTAGAGGAAGCTGAAACCCAAATAATGGTCACGGCGGCGGAGAAGTCATTGTCGCCGCATATGTATGGAAATAAAAACATTCCCTTTTTGTCGTTTAGTAAAATGCTTCGTATAAAAAAAGATTCCTTTTGAATAAACGTAAAAGTCAAAGGGGTTTATACACCGTATAAAAGAAAGTTGTGTATAAAACCAAATATGCCTCAATGAAAGGAGATTGAGACGAAGTCCTTAAAAAGATAATTTCTAAAATAAAATAGATCTATTATGTGTATTCACTATAGGTACACATAAAGAAATTAAAAATACAAAATAGGACATAATAATATCATGACATAATTTGAAAGTAGGAGATTAACCCAAAGAATGGAAGTTGGGTTAAGAAATTCCCTTACCTCATGTCTGACTTGACTCAACCATTCTTTAACCTCATGAATAATAAACTAGATTTAATATATACCTTATTAAAAACCATTTTCAATTTCATTATCCTTTTTATATCACTTATTACAATGATATGAACATTATGTAATTATTTAAGTTAATAACGGTCGTTTTGTCGATCTTTGGTACTTGAGTCAACAATAAACTTCTTATAATTACAAGTTGTTTATGTGGTAGAATATCCATTATCTCCAGAATTATATTCATGATTTAGATGTCATATATATCATATATATCCAGTATATACATTCATTTATAATATTACATAACATTTAGAGGTAAGAAATGAAATGCACCGTTCATGGAGACGGTAAGCCGTACGTACGCATGAACGCTACTTTCATTTCTATTTTGTATTTAATGGAATGAAATCATAATGATATAAATGTATAATATAATTCCAGTATAATATAGTGTATAATACCATTTACTCCATCCTTTATACATCCCACATATGGCATTAATGATTCAAATCACTTTGAGGGGGCGGTAGTCCGCACTTCCTAAAATGAAATTATCACGTTTACCCATAATGGAAATCATAAAGTATGCCATAAATGAGAAATACAGAAGCATAAGTAGAACATAAACATATTATATATCATATATAAATATAGTGACATCTTAATGGCCACCTTTGAAGGTGTTATATGAGTGTTGAACAATCATCGTTTCGTGAGGCAGAAATTCGACATCCACAGAAACCGTATGTTCTTTAACCATTAGATGTAGGTGTGTGTAAGTGTAGCTCGAATCCTTCTTATAACAAAATCCTATTATATTGAGGATATTTTTTTTGTTACAAAAGAAATTAATAAAAAGAGTTTAGGGGGTTGGAGAAGAAAAATAAAACAAAACAACATTAGAGAAGACATTACCTCAAAATCGGGTAACTCTTTTTGATTTGAGCCAAAGGCTTCCTTGGGAAGAGTTCTGCCCAAAGTGAGGCTTCTAGGAGTAAGAGAGGGAAGTTGGGAGAGTATTTGGGAAGAGTTTGGCCGAGACAAATGGCTTGAAAGTGTGAATGAGGTGGTAGAGGTGGGGTCTATTTATAAGAGGAGAGGAGGGGCACTCTTGGAAAGTAAGGGAATTTTACATTATTATACAATGATTTTCGGATTCTAAAGGTTCCACACTTATATAATTCGTGGATAAGGTGATAAGGGTTCTAAATCTACCCATCCAATAGTCTTTGGACAAGTTTAAGCCTTGGAATGCACATTATCTTTTTATTTTATTAAAATCGTTAAATAATGAGGTCATCGCTGCATCATAATGATGTCATAAATAATTTAATTTATTTAATGTCTAAAAATTATAAAAAAAATACTATGATGTAGGAAATCTTTTTATCTTTCCAATTACTATTTATAGTCAAAAATATGACTTGTATAACCCCATGTAAAAATTGTTTTAGTAAAACATTTCATGTTTGTGTCATTTTTTTACTTTAACATTAAATAAAAGGTATTTATGTCATTTTCCAACTAAAGTTGCTCCATGGGGTCCCCAAGTTGACCCATGGATTGTCTTGGTCAGCCATGGAACATCCAATTAGGGTAGGACATGTGTCAAGCTCATCTCATATTATTAAAACATTATTTTTACCTTAAACTACACTAATTACCTCTAATCGCGATTAAGAACTTAAAAGTTACTATTCACCAAAAATTATTTTAATCTCATTGAACCACATTTTACTTCTTAATGACAACCATGTATGTCGGATTTTTGAAAATCAAAACACAGAAGTGGTAATATTTCATTTAAATGAAAAATCAGTTATTTAACTACCACTTAGTGGTTTCACTATTCATCAAAAATTGAAGTTTTTCAGAACAATGCCAAAATTTCACCCTAAGCTATAATTGATATTCCGATTTCAAAAATGATGTCTATTTTACAAAATTACAAAAATATAAGTTGCATTAATTTATTTTATAATTAATTCCCGCTGTCACAACAAATAGCGTGTTTTTAAGAAACAATTTATATCAAAAGATTGGCAATTGTTTATGTCCAATTTCAATGTTAAATTAATTCTAATGACCACCATTGGATAAAATGGTAAAAATATATTCTAATTATACTCTAAAACCACTCAGTATTATAACTTATCACTATAAATTATTTTGATTAAAAAAGTTGTTTTAAGTATTTTTCACTATTCATAAAAATTTCGAAGTTCTCAGAAAATTACAAAAAATTGAACATAGGATAATTTCGACATTCCGAATCCAAAAATGAAGTCCATTTTTAAATATAAAATATATATGATTTCAAAATGTGGTTATTACTATTCATAACGGCTACTTTGATTAGTCGCGGTGTTTTAGAACTCGAAGTTGCGTACAATGCAAGCTATTGCATTATTGAATGAGAAGCGTATCGTGGAAGCTCGTGGTGTTACACCCTCCAAGTGTACTTGTGGTTCTTTACTTTATTATATTTAACTAGTATAGTTTGAGTTTTTTCCCTTTATCCTTTCCCTCAAAGTTATACTACGGTATTACATCATCATCACTGGATTGTGATCCCCTTTAGAGGCTAAGTCTCATATAGATTTGTGGTGTCCCTTCGTGAGACTGGAGTGTGATCATCTATCACCTTTATTACCTATATGGATTTTATGGAATGGGCATTATCTCTTATAGAAGTGTGTTTATGTACCATCAATAAGGCTGTATCATTAGGTTTCATGGAATCGTTGATGTACGATCCCCTACATAGCATGTTGATCCAGATTGGGTTCGTGGTATCCCCCAGCAACTTTGGGCATGACCCCTTATCTGTGTATCAGGGTATCCTTAGACCAGTCAGATTTATTATGAAAAGACCAATGAGTTAGACCTATTCATCGAGTCTCTCTGATTATATCATGGCTCATGGAGTGGATTCTTTCAGAAAGTGTATTTCTTCAACCAAAATCCTATGGCTGACAGTTGGTTATAACCGCCTAGTGTTGTGGTGTCTTTAATAAGTATATATGGGTGTTTATGTTATGGAATTATTATTATATTTTCTACTGAGATAATTATACTTGGTGCTTCATGTTTTTTGTTTTTAGGGTGTCCTAATGAGTATTTTTATAATCACCCCTGAACGGGATTTTTTCACACATGTCGTGTCTTGTAAAGATGAAGAAATTTTTGACGGTGTCCTAGGAGGAAAGGGAGTGGGTGTAGCATATTTGGATCATGACAGAATGATCTTTTTACCAGGATATTTCATTTAACTTAGTCTTTTCCCTTCGAGTAGGTTGGATTATTTATAGTTTTTGGTTGGGCTTGTATTTGGAACCTTTTATTTTTTCAGTACTTTACTATCATACTATGTTTTGACATCATGAATGTATCATTATATGTTTTAGTTGTTTTACATTTCATCATTGTGTAGACTTGGAGATGTGTGTATGTGTAGTTACTTTAATCCAATGCCTCCTAATTGTGGGATATAACTACTCAATGCTGGTCACCAACCCCTGGACTATTAGAGACGGGCTTGGGGTTGTGACAGGTTGGACCTCAGCGGGTCGGGTCATGAAAATTTAGGTATAGAGAATCAATTTATACACACTTTTGATATGAATATTTAAGAGAAATTAATGATTTTAGGGGAAAATTTATGTTAATGTGACAAAAAAATGTGATTTTTTCATGTTATTCGATAATATTTTTAATAGTATTGTGGTTAGTTATTTATGGATCCAATTAAGTTGAAATTTGGGAAACAAATTTGATATTTTAAATTTTTATAAATATCTATTTAATTATATAATTATCTTATCTTAAGGTAACCATTTCAGTTTTAATAATTTACATAAGACAATTTTTTATTCTTTTATGTATCTCATGATCTATTAAAATTTTATTTTCATACAATTGGTATGAGAAAGGTTCATATTAAATATTAACTATTTAAAAAAAATGAATGGGATAATATTGTAGGCTTATTAATATATGTATCCATAGGATGAGAATGGATTTAAATACTTGGAGAAATCAAGTAAGCATATTATCTTCTCTTCTAAGTCTATATGGAATTTAAATTACTCAACTAAATGAAGAGGATATTGAAAATGAAAATTTTATCCCTTGTCAAATATTTTATTATGAAATTATTACCTCCAATTTTCAACTCTATATTTATAATTCACTAACCATATTGATCAAAAGGGTCCCCAATCTCAATTTTACATCTGTGAGACTTGGGTTTAACTTTTTATGTTGATATACTTAAAAACAGTTTAGATAATATAAAATAAAAACATAAAATTTATATATACATATATTTATCATTGACACCATATTAAATAAAAATATAATTTCATTGTTCTATTTTTGGGTTTTAGTTTTAAAATTATTAATTTAAAAGTATTTCCCCATCTTTGTAACATATTTTGAAAATATACTAAACACTTGAATTTTGAAAAATAGATTAAATTGATTGGATTTATATTCTTTAATGGTGGAGTGTATAACACAAAAAAATTTATTTTTAAAGTAATAATATGTTTGTTTTCTTGTACCACACACAATAATAGGATTTAAATGAACAACTATATACTATAAAACAATTCTTTTAATGTGACTTTTAAAACTATTTTTATGAATTAAGAGAAATGTATTGGTGTAATATCATTATGAAATATATATACAAGTGTGTGTAATGTTTCACACTAATAAAAATGAATAATCATTAATACTTTTTTAATCAATTGTTCACAAATGAAGATAAAACTATTTGAAGGTAAACTATATTTTTCATAATGAGATTTTTAAATTAAAAATGTATTTTATTTTTTATATATTAATATAATAACTATTGATGACTAGGTTTTATCAAATGTATAAGTTATTTTTCATATCAAATTATTTAACATTTTTTTACTATATTATAAAGAAGAATAAAGTCATTTTTTTATTCAAATAAACATTTTCCTCAAAACTATATATTATTTTACATTGGGTGTAGATATTATAATTATTTTCTAATAATTTTTATAATTTTATGTGATAAAATTATCATTATTTTTTCAATCCATATGTTACAAATATTTTGGAATTTTTATTAGAATTTTCTAAAACTGATACTTTTTATGTAATTCTTCCAAAAAATATTTTCATCACAATTTTCATTTGTATAATAAAATTAATTTTGTATAATTATAGGAATTAAAAATTTTAAAATGAAATTATTATTTTTTATTATATATTTTTTGATTCGGTAATTTTTTTTAATTTTTTTCTATTTATATAATAAGCTTGTAAAAAATCTATCTAAATAAAAAATGGTTAAAATAGTTTAAATGTTTATAATTGTGGGTTAAAACCCTTTAATATCAAATACCCTCATAATTAAATGGGGGTATGATGTTATTTTATACCTAAATGAATAATATCTTCAATAATAGGTGAATTTTGAACCACATTCTATTAATATCACAACCCTTTTGTATCAATAATATTATATTTTAAAAAATGACACTTTCCATCATTTTTTATATAATCATTATAATAATATATATAGTAATACTCCATGGATGAATAAAAAGTGATAAAATAAAATATAAATAAGCCGAAATTATAATGTTAATTTATTTTTTGTTTATGTTGATGTTATTATTACCTAAAATGCTTATGTATCATGGATGCATTTCTTGTACAGCTGGGTGAATAATCCCAATAAATATTTTCAAAATTTACCAAAACTGTTTTGTTTTGGATATGTTAGAGTCCTTAGTGATTTTATAAGGGTTAATAATAAGGGAATGTAATTTTAAAAAAACAAATCTACCTTTATTGTTTTTTTTAGTTAGTTGTGTGAATAGTCCCAAAAATGAAATTAATGATAGTTGAAGTTAAGTAATTTTTTATTAATTTTTTAAAAACAAAAATAAACCTATATATTATGATATTAATTTTAATTGGTCATTAATATCATCCATTTTCTACTTAATAAATACTTTTACTTTTATAAATACATTATCCACCCTTAGAGAATAAGTAATTATTTAAATCCTATAGAATTAAACTATAAAATGGACACAATATAACCCCTTGAATGACACATGTTGGTATGGTCATCCCTAAATAATATTCCCTAATAAAAATATAAACAAACCATACTATTTATCCATTCATTTATAGCAATCATAGTCTCCTTATTCAAAACTCATATTCTCAATCAAGAGGACAATATCAAAAGTGGAGGTAGAATTCTTAACTGATATCCCATATGTTTATTTATTCTCTAATATATTTCAAATATATCATAACCATGATGATAAAATTAAAAAATTTAAT
This sequence comes from Viscum album, assembly GCA_963277665.1. Lineage (NCBI taxonomy): Eukaryota > Viridiplantae > Streptophyta > Magnoliopsida > Santalales > Viscaceae > Viscum > Viscum album. Next base: position 997,521,772 of record OY728134.1, read on the forward strand.
CACAATAATAATTTTTATTTTTTTAATGTAAAAAATATTATCTATTCAATGGGAAATTAAAACATCACTCATGTAGACATACTGACAACTGTCTCAAGGAAGTAATGAATTCATTTTCCATCACTGCAAATCATAGTGGTTATTAAGATGGATTTAAAGGTATATGTATTATATTTACTAAATTTTTATATTTTTTGAATTATTAAAGTCTTTCAAAATTATTAGCCTCTTATATTTTGGAAATTAAAATTTCACACATGTTCATGTGTGGACTCCCCCATCTATGAAGAAATGTGAATTATTTTTCATTACTTCCTCACATTGGTGGTCATTGGGATGAAATTAATGAATAAATATGAAATTAATAAAATAATTATGTCTCTATAAATTTTAAAAATTATCTAAATTGTTTATTTTATATTAAATAGAAAAATTAAAATGTTGTGCATGTGTACATACAAAATTATTTTCCCACAAATGGTGCATTTTATTTTTTTGTATTTCTTCCATAGAAGGCTATAAAACAGAATAAAATTAATAAATATGATATTTATATATATATCATGATTAGGATTCTATATATGAATAAACCATGATGATGAAGCATGTTCCATAAAAATAAAACCAAAACAAGTGTGAAAATTTGTAACACCCTGAAAATTATAAAAGATCACCTTTTATTCAAAAGCATGTATGATAGGAAACACCAAACATATAAAAGAATATAAACTCTTGATACATTATGGTATATTTAATATTTAAAAAAATATTCTATTCTATATCTTTCAATGCACACAATACTAGGATAGCTTGTGTCTCACACAACAATAAGTTTCTTCAATTGCTAATGTTTCATGCAAGACCGAGTTTTACCAAATACTATTAATATTATTATTTGAAATTAAAATTATCTCCTAACCATTAAATTAGAATTTATGAAATTTATTAACTAAAATATTAAGATATATGGTGTACATAAATATAAAACTAATTCATTGGTTACTAATTAATTTGTAATGAAAATAAAAACCAATTGAATATAAAGGAAATATTTTTATAAAGAACTATTATTATGCGCCAAAGTCATTTTATCTTAATAAATTAAATTAATTACTATTATTGAATTATATTAATTAAATATATAAATATATTAGATATTAAATAAAATATTTTTTTCATTCATCCAATGGATTAGGTAGATAAAAGATAATAACAAACCCAATTTTATGCATAAAAACTATATTTATAAAGAGGCAATTTTTCTTCATTTTAATGTAGGACTTATTCAAAAAAAAAATTTGAAACTTTTATGATTTTTAAATTAAAAAATAATATGTATTTTTGAAATTGGAACATAAAAATTATCTTAGGGTTAATTTTTGGAATTTTTATGTGATGTTTAATTTTTAAGATGAATATTGAAAATACTGATTTTTTTTAACTCACTTTTCATCTCAATAATTTATAATGTTAAATTATATTTTAAATTTTCTTTAAAGTAAAATAAGATCAATTATATATAAATTAATCCAAATTTTTTCATTATAATCAATTTCATAATGAAATTTTATTTAAAAACATTTCAAACTGAGGAACATTTTAACATTAAAACCCCAATTTGTTGTCCTATCTATGTGATTAATTTTAAATTAATTTTAGAAACTTCTATCATTATAATTTTGAAATATGGAATCCATATTTTGAATAATAATAATTTATAATGCCTAATATGGTCTACTTAATTTTTTACCTAAAGCATTAGTGAATGTAATTAAAATTAATTACAACGATTAAGCTAAAACTAAGTTTACCAAGGGACTAAACCATACACCTAAGGGCCAAAATAAATTAAAAAAATATCAAAAATCTATTATATGGACATATTTTGACCATATACTAACTTTTATATGATTTTGTTTGTCATTAGAGACATGTGATTTAAGTGAGACCTCACAATAGTATTTACCTTTCAATATTTACAATAATGTCACTTCTCCACTATAAAAAAGAACTCAATCGTCCCACTTATTCACACCTGTAAAGTTATTTTTATAATCTAATACCTTCCCAAATATCTCCAAAATGTCCCACCCCTCATCCTATAAGACTTAATTTGGTAATAAATCCAACAAAGGCAGTTTTTTGGTATAGACGTAGAGGAGTTACCCGAATAAGAGGTCACTTTCTTCAATGGTCACTATTGTTTCATTTAATTATCCACCCCATAAATTATTTTTATATCATCATATATAATAACCACAGTGTATTCAATATACTATGATGATTTTATTCTAACATTTCAACCTTATATTTCACACAAATCTATCAAATGGGATACGCAATCATTGTTTGTGTGTACGGCGGACTACCACCTCGTGAACCTATGTTGTTCATTCTTCCATTACCACCTTCCATAGTTGGAAATAATTATGAATTTATATTTTATATATGATATATATGATATTTATAATTTCATTATTCTTATTTAATTCTTATATAAATCATACCTTTATGCTTTCAATTTTTTGGGAATATGATAACATCATTTGTGGACGTGTTGACTACTACCTCCTCAAAGTGATGTGATTCATTCACACATTACTTGGAATGTATTAAGAATAGTTTTAATACAAATATGTTACATATATGACATAAATATGATAATTTAGTAATATATATATATATATCATATACTTTTCATTCTTTTAAATACGATAAGTAAATACAATTAGCGTTCATGCGTACATTCGACCTACCGTCTCCATGAACGTTGAATTTCATTTAATATCATAAAATTTATTGATTATTATAAATAAATATATAATTAATATATATCATACTTAAATAATATTTTACATCTTATATATGATGAAATCATGATCAACATAATAAGAACAAAAATAACAAGTCAAAAACATACTCGAGAAACTAGACAATTAACACACAGAATATTGAAAATGATGAAATATTGTTAAAAAAGGTAATAGGATTGTAAAGACTTGGAAATCCCATGGAATATTTTTTAAAAAATACATTGGAATTTTACGAGTCCGCGGTTTCTGATGGCGCCTGATTCCGAGGCCCGGTGTGCCCGGAATCAATTTCGGATGTTTTGTTCGAGTACGTTCAGTAAACATATGTGCGGGATTTTATATCTTTTGAACCGGTGCTCAGAATTGAAATCCAAGGACATCTCTAAACTCGCAGCGCAGGTATTCACTTAAGGAGACATTTACCGCAGTTGCATTTTATCGAGTTTGGGATTTAATTTCTAGGGGTTTAAAATTAAAATTAAATAAAAATGAGTGTAACACATTTTTATTTGAATGGTTGTTAAAACCACCAAGTGGAGGTTAGTAGTGGGGCCCAACACACCCTAACCACACTTGGGAGGATTTTTTAGGGTGGGGCCCACCCGAACCCTTTAACTCCTCTAAACCCCCCTTTAAACCCCTTGATCTCCCCATTAATAGGGGAAACTCTTGGACTCCCCCTTAATGGTGCCAACACAAATTAATTAATGACTTAATTAATTAATTTGAGTGATTTTAATTATTTTTAATTCATTATGCCAACACTAAAATAAGTGATGATATTCTTTTAGGTTGGGTTTGCATAATCCTTGGAGAGCTTTGTAGAACTCTTGGGAGAACCTCATATTCTCGACGACGAACGCTCCTCGTCTTCGAAGAACGATGATACTGTCTTCAATCTTTGTCTAATCCATAAGAGAAGGAGCCGCCCCAGAGAAACGTTGACGATGCGTCATCCTCAGATTTTTCCCGATGTCAATGAATCTACATCCGCTCTCTTTCCACGACTTCGAAAATGTACTTCGAATCGAGATAGGGGTGGTTTTGAGCAACGTTAATTATTCTTTCCATGATTGAATTGTTTCCTCTTGATCTACTTGCTATCAAACTAATGAGGAAGGACCGAGCCAAACTAACACAGCCCGATTCCTGCCGCTGTTCTTGTGAATATTGGTGTGTTCTTCACGTTCTTCATAGGTGACAAACAAAGGATCATTACGAGATCGTTTTGTGACGCAAAAATCCCAGAATGAAGATCCAATATCATGATGACCTAGAGGAGGTGCGGCGACGATAGAGGGCGACAGATTAGACCGGAATGGGTAAGACCATTATTTGACCGTTCTTTGAGCGGGTCCATCAAATCATGTTTTCGGAACCGATTGGAGGCCCGAAAACACTAGAGATGACTTCAGAACATCGGGGCGACCTTAAGTCTATGGTTTCGTGGTGATCAGACCAACAAAATGAAGAATGGGTGACAGGGGAGACGCGCTGTCCAGAGGCATCATTTCTTGAAAATTCCAGAATACACAGTGTGTACTCTCAAAGGACACGCCGTGTAGTTCAGGCGTTCTATAGCTAAGGTTTCGGATGTTAGATAAGTAACACAAGGAATGTGACCCCTATCACACGACATGTACTCTCTACACAGAATGATAGAAGAGGCGTCGTGAGACATGGCGTGTATTCTAAGAAATACATGGACACGGGCAGAAATACACGACCAAGAGGCATGGCGTGAACTCTCATCAAAGAAAGGAATAAGAGGCTTTGCGAGACTTGGCGTGTATCTCGGGGATACACGGACACGGGGTGGAGTACACGGGCATGTACTCCACCACACGGCCAGGCAAGGCCAGTGGCATGGGCTATCTCGTGTACCAGTTAGACGGTTTGGTGAACACGAGATGAGTCCATTTACGGGAACATGGCCAACATACACGGATTCAAATCTAATTGAATGGACATGGCGTTTAATCATACCAACATGTCGTGTACTTGTTTTCCTACATGACCAGCCTTTCGACACAGGCCATTTCACACGAGCAGTACCCAAGGTCTGACTACACGGTGTGTACCTTATACCAAAACATCGTGTACTTTTTGGTAAAAGGCTTGGTCATCTTGTACTCAGTATCTTGGATACGTTTTGCTTACATTAGCCCCCTATGATGTGGCAGACCTTCAGAATACATAAACTTGAGACTATGAGGCAGTTGATGTGTCAACACTTTTCTTCAAGAGCGGACCCTCCCAGAATCAAGAATGCTATGTGGAAGCCCTATGGCAGGCTGCGACTGAGATGATAGGATCCTACGTGGACCTACTATTATACCAGGATCCTCCGTGGGTTCGACAGCAACGATACTATACCAGAATCCTCCTTGGGTTCGACAACGATGACTATTGTACCGGGATCCTCTATGGGTTGATGGTTTTGACTTCTGTTCCTGTATCCTGTGTGGGTCTGACAGAATAGTTGGTCCTGTATCATGTGTGGGTCTGACAGCTTAGATGAATCAGTGACTACATCCGATCATCTCTATCACTCTACGAAAGATGTATACCAGTGTGATCTGAGTCATGTCTTTCAAACATTATCATCATGGTGTTTGACTTTACTTCCTATGTGGAATGGTTTGTGCTTGGGCTCGAGGGATGGAGTCAGACTATGATTGATAACTTAGGTATATGTATGGGCATATACCTAAGTAGGGTTGTTTGATACTTTGTGATTGTATCTTCCTACTGTGGTTTATCCTTTGTGGATTCTGGGAGACCTTCGGGGGTCTTGGGGTCCCCTACTGAGTATTGTCATACTCACCCCTGCACAGGCTTCGCCCGCACCTTGTTGTGTTATGTGTAGACAACAGACACCAGTGATCGAGGTTGAGGGTGACAGAAAGAAGGCTGCTCGGAGCTGAACTAGATGGGACATACCGCAAGGATGCATTGTTTGAGTATTGTACCTACCCTTCATGTAGGATTCCCAGGTGGATGATCCAGGAGCTACTTACCTTTTTACTTGTACTTGTTCTTGTTGTTCAGTTGGGTTTGTATTCTGGCCCACTTACTTTCAACACACTTTCCTTTTCTATTTTAGTACTTGTTAATTCTACTGCTTGTGTTCAGTCTGTGTGAGTTACAGGTTAAAAGGCAATGCCTTTCCATTTTATTAGGGATTTTCCTTTCATGCTAGTCTCCAGCCCCTGGCCTATGGAATGCGGGCTTGGGGTAGTCACGACACGGGCCTCGAGGATGGGTCATGACAAATTGTTATCAGAGGAGTCTGTTCTACTGCAGAACTTGGACTCTGATTCTTTTAATGGAAATAGTGTTAATTGTTTTGGGTGAGGTTATCAGTTTCGGGAAATCGGTGTTGGTGCGGCGGCCGAAGTATCCATACACTAGGACTCTGACTTCTGATTTCTGACTCAGTGCATGAAAACACTGATTTCATGTGTGTTTTATTTGAAAAAGTTTTCTTCATGATTAATTTGTGTCAGCTCACCAGGTATATTGTTTTAACTGTGGAACACCTATTTCTTTTCAGGATGGCCCCATGAAAGTAGCCAGCTAGGGTTCCGAGTAACGTACAAGATGGTAGCCCACTAAGCGACGAAGCCTCAGTGCAGGGCCCCGTCACAGCGGAGGTACCAGTGGTACCACTACCCGCTGGTCCATCGATACCAACCGCTCCAGCAGTAGAGAGTACACGCTGCCTGAGTGTGTTGCACTAGTTCCAGCGCCATAGGTTGCCCAAGTTCCAGGGAGATATGGACCCACAGGCAGCTGAGGATTGGATGGAGGTTGTCGTGAGAGTTTTCAGATTGGTAGGAACACTAGCCGACCTCATGGTGATCCTTGCCGCAAGTCTCTTGCATGCAGCGGCAGGCAGATAGTGGAGCCTGATGCTTCAGGTGCATGACGAGGCATCATTACTCTAGATAGACATTGAGATTCTCTTCTGTTCAGAGTGTGTTCTATCCACCCTTCATGTGGTGCGGATTTAGGAGTTACTTCATCAGCAGCAGGTCAGCATGGCAATAGCTCAGTACTCAGCGAGGTTCACCGACCTCTCGCGTTACTCCATAGATATGGTACGGGACCCATTCTTCAGGGCCCGAACCTTCGAGTAGGGATTCAGGCATGAGATCAGGGCTTCGATGATCCCCCGCAGCATCCCAATGCAAGCAGGGATGCTGGAGCGATCCCAACTAGTGGAGAGTTTTCTCGTTGAGCAGTCACCAGCAGTGACACCCACCACAGGTCGACATGTAGCGAAGTCTTTTGAAGCCAGCAATAAACAGGTGTCATAGAGGTCCAAGAGGACCAGGCCATAAGGTGGGTGACCCCAGGATATAGGTTCGGTTGTGCGGGAAACATGAGACAGAGCCAGCTATACGGGGAGTAGGCAGTGCTATGCATGCGACGGGCAGGGCCACATGGCTCGTGACTGCCCGACCCACCTTGCAGTTGAGCAGCAGATAGTAGAGGGACCACCCAGGAAGAGGCATATGTTCGATCATGGTGGTCTACTAGGATTAGGCGGATGTGGCAGAGGAGCTGGCCGAGCAGTGGGTGGTGGAAGATGTTTCGAGGCTCTACCACCACCACCACCAGGGGGTCCACTCCGACAATAGGGAGCTAGCAGACACAGGAGGGCTCAGCTCTAGGGAGTCTAGGCCTACGACCACGGTGCACCTGATTTGATTTGAGGTACTATCTGTGTACACTCCACCCTTTCTGTAATTCTTATAGACACAGGTGTGAGTCATTCTTTTATTGCCACTACCCTCGTTTGGAGATCAGATATTTTGACGAAGTTGTTGGCTCAATCCTTATGGCTAGAGACTCCAACGGGAGCAGACTCGACGATTACGCACTAGTGCTAGTAGTGTGAGCTTACTCTATGAGGTGAGAGCTTCGGCTGGGATCTTCTGGTAGTGGCATCGAGGCCTTACGACGTCATCTTGGGTATGGACTGGTTATCCATAGTTCATTCCTAGATTGACTGTATTAGGCACAAAGTGTGGTGTATCCACACGGATGGGACAAGGTTCACCTTCACTGGCGAGAAGGGAGCCTTTTCAGCACAGGATGGACTTACACAGAGGAGGGGATAGCTGATCACACATCAGTTAGATAGTCTCATCCTCGGAGCGGTTGATGTGCGGAGTCCGAGTTTTCTTGTTATGGTGGATCAGTACACTGATGTTTTCCCTAACAATGTTCCAGGGCTACCTCCTTGCAGAGAGGTGGACTTCAACATTGACTTGTACCCCGGGATGACACCAATATCTACTCCAGCATATCGGATGGCTCCCGCCGAGCTTCATGAGCTGTGGGTACAGCTGGAGGACTTGCAGGGGAATGGATTTATCCGACCCAGTGTTTCGCCCTAGGAATCTTTTATTTTGTTTTCCAAGAAGGCATATGGGAGCTTGTGACTATGTGTTGACTTCCGTCGCCTGAATCAGGTGACCGTGAATAACAAGTACCCACTTCCGAGGATTGACAACTTCTTTGATCAGCTTAAGGGAGCACGATGGTTCTCAAAGATAGACCTTAGGTCAGGCTCTCACCAGCTCAGAGTTCAAGACGAGGATGTGCCGAAGACGACCTTCAAGTATCGGTATGGTCACTATGAGTTCTTGGTTATGCCCTCTGGTATAACCAATGCTCCAGTGGTGTTCAAGAGTCTCATGAATAGGATCTTCCATCCTTACCTCGATTGTTTTGTCATAGTCTTCATTAACGACATACTGATCTACTCAACTACTGAGGAGGAGCATGCTTATCATTTACAGGTAGTACTGGACACACTCTGAGAGAACCAGCTTTATTGTAAGCTCTCAAAGTGCCAGTTTTGGATTCGATAGGTTCACTTCTTAGGACACATAATCTCAGAAGATGGAGTTTCAGTGGATCCAGCAAATATCGAAGCAGTACTTGCTTAGGATCCACCCAAGAGTGTGATGGACGTACGGAGTTTTCTAGGACTGGCTGGGTACTATCAGAGATTTGTGCTAGACTTATCCAGAATTTTAGCACTACTTTCAGCATTGACGAAGAAGGGGCAACCCTTCGTGTGGTCAGAGAGATGCCAGCAGATCTTTCAAGAGCTGAAGCAGAGGATGACCAGTCCGCCCATTATAAGGCTACCAGAGGAGGGAGTTGGGTACGTAGTTTACTAAGAAACGTCAGGGACCAGACTTGGGTGTGTCCTGATGCAGGAGTGATCAATGATCGCGTATGGTTCTCGTCAACTAAGACAGAACGAGCAGAACTATGCTACCCATGACCAGGATTTAGCAGCAGTTGTCTTCACCTTGAAGATGTGGCGACACTATCTTATGACTGAACGTTTTATAGTCTACTCTGACCACCAGAGTCCCAGGTACATCTTCTTGCAGAATGACATGAACCTAATACAGCAACTATGGATCGAGTTCCTCCAGGACTATGACTTTGAGATGGTCTATACTCCTGGGAAGGGAAACGTTGTAGCATATTCTATCAGCAGGAGATCAGACATTCAGCTGCTAGGAGAGGCGATGGAGCAGCTGTCTATGTTACAGATATCCTTTGTGGATAGAGATGGAGAAGCCTTTCTGAAGTCTCTCATAGTCACTCCTCCACTTCTTCAGTGAGTCAGAGAGGAACTATGGGAGGATGTTGACTGTGAGATGTGATGCGCTCAGATATCCTTGGGGTAGGCACCTGATGGATTTTATGAAGGTGGGGAGCATGTAATTCTCTTTAGAGGATGGACCATGGTACCATTTTCACTTCAATATGAAGTGTTGAGAGAGTTCCACACTTTCCCTCTAGTGGTACATCTAGGAGTAGTGAATATTTATCAGGACCTTCGACGACAGCACTGGTGGCCAGGTATGAAGAATACAGTAGCAGAGTTTGTATCACGATGCCTCACTTGTTAGCAAGTGAAGGCGGAGCACTAGGTTCTAGTAGGATTAGTTTGTCTCATAGAGGTCGCAAAGTGGAAGTGGGATGGGATATTCATGGATTTCATGATGGGACTTCCACATACATCCAAAGTACACGACTCTATCTGGGTGATTGTCAACCGACTCACCAAGTTTTACCACTTCCTACCGATTAGAGAGTAGGTTTCAATAGAGATATTGGGATACCTCTATGTACAGGAGATCGTATGGCTTCATGGTATTCCATCTACGATCGTCTCTGATCGAGATGCTCATTTTACTTCCCGGCTGTGGAAGGGGTTGTAGGAGGCTTTCGGGATGGAGCTTCGCTTGAGCACCGCCTTCCATCTTCAGACGGATGGTCAGACTGAGAGGACCATTCAGACTCTCGAGGACTTTCTCCATGCATGTTTCCTCGACTTCAGTCGTAGCTGGGAGGATCACTTACCCTTGGTAGAGCTTGCGTATAACAACATCTACCACTCCACCATCGGGGTGGAACTGTACGAGGAACTTTACGGCCGACCTTGCAGATCGTCTCTGTGCTGGACTGACCCAGGAGAGTCAACACTTGTAGGACCAGATATGGCGCAGGCTATGATGGAGAAGGTGCAGATCATCCAGGAGCAGATGAAGACTGCAAAGAGCAGGCAGAATTCCTATGCTGATAGCAGATAGAGACCACTGGAGTTCGGGGATGGCGACCTCGTCTTTCTATGAGTCTCACCTTGACAAGGTATACGGAGATTTGGCCAATGCGGAAAGTTGTCTCCACGATTAATTGGACCTTTTTAGGTCCTCAGCAGGGTAGGCGAGGTGGCTTACCGCTTGGCTCTTCCGCCTCAGTTGCACCGAGTGCACGATGTATTCCACGTATCTCAACTCAGGAGATACGTGCACCACCTGTCCCACATCATCGACCACGGGTAGCTGGACATCGATGACGGGGCGTTATTCACGGAGGTTCCAGTGGAGATTGAGGATTGACAGTATCGGGTCCTGCATAGATGTTCGATTCTTCTGGTGCGTGTTCGCTGGCAGCACGGGAGCCTCCAGGAGAGCACATGGGAGCAGGAGGCTCAGATGTGTGCTTAGTACCCCCTTTTGTTCCCTTAGTGTCTATTATAGCTTATGGGGACATAAATCCCTAAGGTGGGGAATATTTAAAGACCCATAAATCCAGTGGAAATTTTTTTTAAAATACATGGTAATTTTGCGAGTTCGTACTTTCTGACGGCGCCTGATTCCAAGGCCCGGTGTTCCTGAAATAAATTTCTTAAGTTTTTTTTGTTACATTTAGAAAACATACGTGCGGGATTTTATATCTTTTGAACCGGTGCTTGGAATTGAAATTTGAGGACACCTATGAACTTGCAGCACCGGTATTTGCTTAAGGAGAAATTTACCGCAGTTGCGTTTAATCGAGTTTTGGAGTTAATTTCTTGGGGTTTAAAATTAAAATTAAATAAAAATGAGTGTAACCCATTTTTATTTGAATGGTGGTTAAAACCACCAAGTGGAGGTTAGTGGTGGGGTCCACCACACCCTAACCACCCTTGGGAGGATGTTTTAGGGTGGGTCCCACTCGAACCCTTTAACTCATCTAAACCCCCCTTTAAACCCCTTCAGCTCCCCATTAATAGGGGAAACTCTTGGACTCCCCCTTAATGGTGCCAAACTAAATTAATTAATGACTTAATTAATTAATTTTAGTGATTTTAATTCTTTTGAATTCATTATGCCAACATTAAAATAAGAGATGATATTGTTTTATGTTGGTTTGGAATAATCCTTGGAGAGATTTGTAGAACTCTTGGGAGAACATCATCTTCTCGACGAAGAATTCTCCTCATCTCCAAAGAATGACGATACCATCTTCGATCTTCTTCCAAGACATAAGATAAGGAGCCACCCGTGAGGAACGTCGACGACGCTTCATCCTCGGACGTTTCCCGACGTCAACGAATCGACGTCCTCTCTCTTTCCGTGACTTCGACAACGTACTTAAAATCGAGGTAGGGGTTGGTTTTGAGAAACGTTAATTCTTCCTTCCATGATTTAATTGTTTCCTCTTGATCTTCTTGCTATCAAACTAATGTCGAAGGACTGGGCCAAACTAACTCATCCCGATTCCTTCCTCTGTTCTTGTGAATATTGGTGTGTTATTCACGTTATTCATGGGTGACAAACAAAGGATCATTGCGGTATCATTTTGTGATGCAAAGATCCCGGAATTAAGACCCAACATCATGACGACCTAGCGGAGGTGCAGTAACGATAGTGGGCGACGGATCGAACCAGAATGGGTAGGACCGTTCTTTGACCGTTCTTTGAGAGGATCCATAACATCTAGTTTTTGGAGCCGATTGGAGTCCCGAAAACACCAGAGATGACTTCGGAACATCGGGGCGACCTTAAGTATATGGTTTCATGGCGATCGGACCATCAGAACGAAGAAACAGGTGGCAGGGGAGGCGTGCTGGACAGAGGCATCATTTCTGGAAAATTCCAGAATACACGGCATGTACTCCTGAAGGACACACCGTGTAGTTCAGGCATTCTGTATCTAAGGTTTCGGATGTTAGACAAGTAACACACGGCGTGTGACCCCTATTACACGGCGTGTACTCTCTACACAGAATGATAGAAGAGACGTCATGATACATGGCGTGTATTCTGAGAAATACATGAACAAGGGCAGAAATACAGGACCAAGAGGTACAGTGTGTACTCTCATCAAAGAAAGGAAGAAGCTCCTTCGCGAGACTCGGCGTGTATCCCAGGGATACATGGACAAGGGGTGGAGTACACGGGCATGTACTCTACCACACCTCCAGGCAAGGCCAGTGGCACGGGCTATCCCATGCACCAGTTACATGGTTTGGTGAACAAGAGATGAGGACGTGTACGGGCACATGGCCATCGTACACGGTGTCAAATCCATTTGAATGGACACGGTGTGTAATCATACTAACACATCATGTACTTTTTTTCCTTCATGACCAGCCTTTCGACATGGGTCATTGTACACGAGCAGTACCCAAGGTCTAACTACACGGTGTGTACCTTATACCAACACGCCGTGTACTTTTTTGGTAAAAGGCTTTGTCATCTTGTACTCAGTATCTTGGATACGTTTTGTTTGGATTATCCCCCTATGATGTGGTGGACCTTCAGAATACATCAACTTGAGACTACGAGGTAGTTGATGTGTCGACACTTTGCTTGAGGAGCGGACCCTCCCAGAATCAAGCATGCTGTATGGAAGCCCCATGGCTGGATGAGACTGAGATGATAGGATCCTATGTGGACCTAATACTATACCAAGATCCTTTGTCAGTTCGACAGTGACGATACTATACTGGAATCCTCCGTGGGTTCGACAGCGATGACTACTGTACTGGGATTCTCTGTGGGTCTGATAGTTCTAACTTATGTTCCTATATCCTATGTGGGTATGACAGAATAGCTGGTCCTGTATTCTGTGTGTGTTCGACAGCTTAGCTGGTCTTGTATCTTGTGTGGTTCTGATAGCTTAGATGAATCAGTGACTACATATGATCATCTCTATCACTCTACGAAATATGTATACCTGTGTGAGCTGAGTCATGTCTTTCAACCATTATCATTGTGGTGTTTGACTTTACTTCCTTTGTGGAATGGTTTTTGCTTGGGCTCGAGGGATGGAGTTGGACTGTGATATATAAATTAGGTATATGTATAGGCATATATCTAAGTAGGGTTGTTTGATAATTTTTGATTGTATATTTCTACTCTGGTTTATCCTTTGTTGATTCTGGGAGACCTTCTAGGGTCTCGGGGTCCCCTACTGAGTATTGTTATACTCACCCCTGCACGGGCTTCACACGCACCTTATTGTGTTATGTACCGACGACGGACAGTAGTGATCGAGGATGAGGGTGATGGACGAGAGGCTGCTCAGATCTCAACTAGACGGGACATACCGCAGGGACGCTTTGTTAGAGTACTATACCTACCCTTCAGGTAGGATTCCCTGGTGGATGATCTAGGAGCTGCTTACCTTTTTACTTGTACTTGTACTTGTTGTTCGGTTGGGTTTTTATTCTGGCCCACTTACTTTCAACACACTTTCCATTTCTATTTCAGTACTTGTTGCTTCTACTACTTGTGTTCAGTCAGTGTGAGTTACAGGTTAAAAGTCAGTGCCTTCCCTTTTTATCAGGGATTCTCCTTTGGTGCTAGTCGCCAGCCCCTGACCTATAGAAGGCAAGCATGGGGTAGTCACGGCACGGTCCCTGAGAAAGGGTCATGACAAAGATATTATAAGAATTAAGTATATGATATTATAAATATGATAATGGTTCTATTATAAGTTAATAAGAAGATTAAAACCATTATATAGGAGTTTAAAGGATGTTCACTCAAAAGGAAATAATAGGTATGAGATTTCGTCTCAATTTGCATTCCATTGAGACTTATTTGTTATTATGCATCTATTCACTTAAATGTTGTATATATACTACCCCTTTTTCTTTTAGTATCATGACTCACTCATACATCATGGTATTTTAGGTGTCACATTTAACTATATCATCCATGGGGGTTTGACATGAAAAATTACCAAGTGATAAATTTTATCTTTGCAATATCACTTTCTTTTGTGATTATTAGATTTCTCTGGAAACAATCAATTCTTTATGATCATTTTTATTATATATTATATTTATCTTAAATATCTATATTCTCATGAAATGTATAGTATTATGGCCTAAACTATATACCATTTTTACATACGATGTCTACTTTGACAATTATTAGATTATTTGGGGAAATGTTGATAAATCCATATCTTTTACTCAATATGGATATTTGATGATAAGGCGCGTCATTTATTAATTTAGTATATTATTTGATATATGATGAATTCTTTGGAAATTCAATACATGGGTTGGGGACCATTTAAAATAAGTTCCTAGAGGAATTTGTAGTCTCATGGGACAAATTTAGTTGGAAAACCCATTCATGTTTGAACCAATATGTTTTAAAAAGTCTTATGAAAGGTCTTGAAAGTAGAGTAATGGCTGGAGAAACCAAATCGGTTTGTATCTAGTTTGTTTTAATGAATCTTTTGAAAGGTCTTGATTATGAAGGTATCATGTTCCATGGAAACATGATTTCTAAAATTTAAACATTTCCTCTATTTAAGTTATTATTATTATCCATGACATTTTTACTATGAAAAAATATATGGATGTATTTATTTATTATTTTATTTATTAAATGAAATGTGTGTTTAGTTATTTACCTTTATATATTGATTATTCCTTATCCAGTTATTTAAGTGGTTTGTGTTATTAGTTTTTTATCTTTCCATATTGTTTATGTACTAAATCTCAGTGTATTGATTATATGGAATGTGTGTTCAGTTATTACCTTTCCATACTGATTATTATCATTGATTCATTATAACTTCCACTATATTTAACCATTAGGGAGAATTTGAGATCACCCTTATTTTTTTTCCTTTCCCTAAGATTAAATCATATTCACTATGACATATATGAAGGGATACACTAGATGGAATAAAGTTAACCTATAAAGAATAAAATCATGTTGTAATTAGTGTTTTCAGTTGTAATATAAGACACATGTATATAGATGGTTTACAAATACTACTAAAATTTTGGATACCTCAGGTTTTGATTCCTTATAATCATTCCAATGTAATTTTAGTAGACACAAACTCTAGGATTCTGGGGTTGGGGCACTACTGTTGTAATTAGAGGAATTTTAGTAAAAAACATGGGAACAAGATTTCAGAAACATCATATTAGGGAACATAAGACTTTGATAGACATTCAGGAAAAGTATATAAGATCTTCATAGAACTTTATTAAGGTAGGTATTATTTGGGTCCCCATAGCAATGCATCTATATCTAGATACAACAAGTCGACATCATTTTGGAACTGATATACCTATGGGTAACAACTCAAAAAAATGTTTGTCAGACCTCACTCAAGCGTAACCTAGTACACAAAAATTATCCTTACTTCACACCTAGTTAGACACTCTTGGGGGAAATTCTTAGCATAATTCATATTTTATTTACAAAAAATCATGAATTATTTGAATAGATAATGAAAAATGAATGACCTAGAATAAACATGTGGTGTCTTCAATAAAAAATCATGTGATAATATTTTTACACCCTAAAATGATCATATAGTTTTGTACTATAATAATTGTTGAAAATGATATTAATTTTGGTTTTAGTCAATGGATGGAACACAAAGAAATCATTTTAACATTGAACATGAAGGACAATGAGGTTTCAATGAGCTACCAAATGGGATTTTTATGGGAGTGAAATATATCATGTTCATTTCTAAACATATTTTCTAAAATGTGATTAACAACATATAAATTAACCAACTCATAGACTCACCAAAGAAGAGAAGGATTGAGTTCTATAAGAGCTTGATTAGTGGAGACCTTGTATAAAAGAAGGGTGAATTTCCATCATGTAAGAAGTTTGGGAGGAGACACCACGAAAAGTGTCTCAATAGAAAGGAGAAATTATTTATGTGTGGTAAATAAGGACATAAAGAAAAAAATTTCCAAGAAATAATAAAGAGTATGATGGAAGGAAATAAAACACATCTGATGAATCAATTTATAGTTTGTTTTATTAAATGTGGGGAACTTGAGCATTACCTGAGTTAATTACCTCTTCGAGAGGATAAAATCTAGACCAAGGAAAGAACTATGTGGAAATAAATAGATGATATATTAATGTAGTAGTTTTGTATGGAAAACCATAGTTAAAATGATATTTAATTTCAATTATGTCCATCATATTTATTTTCAAAATTATATTAAAATGATTTTAGAAAAACTAAAACCTATAAGGAAATGGGGATTAAACCCCTGAATAAAGGACAATAAGGTTTTCACGCTTACCACTAGCCTACATGATGTCCTGGTTATTTTCTCCTTGATTTTATATAATCAATTTAATAAATTAATGTTAATAATGAACCATTGGTATCGCTTTTTAGGTTTGTAGATTAAGTTATTCACCATATTATTTTTGTAAAATAGTTAGATACAAGATTAAATTCTTTTTTATGGATCTTAATATCCATAAAAAGTAAATTTTAGTGCTTCGAGAATAAAAAAATGCTCATTTTAGGATATCAATTTCATAGAGTAAGGTTTGAATTAGAATTTGATCAAATTATAAAAAAAATATGAAATTGTTATTATAAAATTGAAACATATCAAGTATGTATATTTTATTATATTCTTGTTCAATAAAAAACTCATCAACAATAGGAAATGGATCTTAAAAAATTTTATCTCAATACCTTCCATTTTGTTGAACCGATTGTCTTTTAAATAATCATAGAATTATTAATTTGAGGCGCACAAAATTTCATTGATCATTCACTTATTTTTGATCAATGACCTTATTCACTCCATATAAATATTTAATATTTTCCCTCCATGTCCATATTTTCAATTTCCACCAATGTTATCCTATGTAAAAACCTAGTTATATGTTATTCCATATTACCGTTATACTTCCCATTCTTTCTTGTTAAGAGGAATTTTATTAACCCTATTACAATTTGGGTTTTTTGAATAATTAATTTCAATATATAAAACCATTTACTACCATAATCAATTATAAATTATAAGGATGAAATTTTTTAATGTTGGTAGAATGTAACACCCTGAAAATTCTAAAACAATAACATTTATTCGATAGTGTGTATAAAACACAACAAAAAGGTAGAAAGGAATATAAACTCTTAATAATTTATGGTAAATTTAATATTTGAAATAAATTTAATATATTATGTATATTTCAATGCATGAAATACTGAGATATATTGTGGAGCACGCAACAACAAGTTCTTCCATAGCTTGCGTTGCACAAATGAATGAGTTTTACCAAATACTAGTAATATTACTATTTAAAATGGAAATTATCTCATAACTATTAAATTGGATATTATGAATAGAACTAAATAACATATGAAAATATATGGTTTAAAAAAATATATAATCAACTCATTGTTTACCAATTAATTAGTAATGAAAATAAAACCCAATTGATTGCAAAGAAAATATTTTTATAATGAACTATTATTATTCAATAAAGGTGTTTTGTCTTAATAAATTAAATTAATTACTATTAGTGAATTATATTTATAAAATTTATATTTCATATATTAAATCAAATATTTTTTATATTAATCTAATAGGTTTGATAGACATAAAATAAGAACATACGAAATTTTATGCATATACACTATATTTATGTAAAGGTGTTGGCTTTTAATGGAGATCCAATTTTAAAACAAAATTTTGACACTTTTATAAATTTTAATTGAAAGAATAAACATTATTTTTTAATTTATAACAAAAAAAATTAAATTAGTGCTAATTTTTTGTATTTTTCTATGAAGTTTAATTTTTTTTTTAATAGTGAAAAATACTTGATTTTAATTGAAACGTGAATTTTTATATTAATAATTTATAAGAAAAAACTATGTTTTAAATTGGTTTTACTGTTATATTATATAAAATATAAATCAAGTAATATAATTTAGGTAATTATAATCTGTTTCTGATTGAATTGTGATACAAAAAAATTCAAACTTTTGAAGATTTTTACTTTAAAAACATGTTTTGTCGTCTCGCCTATGAGATTAATTTTAAATTAATTTATAGCACTCATATTATTAGAATTTTTAAAAATAGATTCCATATTTTGAATCATAATAATTTATAATGTTTAATTTATTCAATATAATTTTTAACTAAAATTATTAGTGAAAGTAATTAATATTAATTACAACAATTAAGGTAAAATCAAGCTTAAATTAGGACAAAACATTACACTTAACGGGAAAAATGACATATAAACATGTAAAAAACCTATTGTATGGAAATATTTATCCCATAAAATCTATTTTCTATAATTTAGTTCATTATTGGAGGAACACTATGTAAGGGAGACATCCCAATAGTGTTTACCATTTAATATTTACCAGAATGTCACTCCTCCGCTATAAAATGGCACTCACCCATCCCACATCTTCACAACTATCAAGCCATTTTTATGTTCCAAAACCTGAAAATATATCTCCACAAAATCCTTACCATCATCTTATAATCCTCTATTTTTTATGAAATCCAACGAATAAAGATATTTTTTATAAACCAAAAGGAGTTACTTGAAGAAGAGGTAACGTTCTTCAACGATCACTTTCGTTTCATTTACTTATCCACCAATTAAATTATTTTTATATCATTATTATATAATAACCAAATTATATTAACTATAATAATTTTTTTATTCTAAGATCTTGACTTTCACTTTCATACACATCAATCAAATGGGATATGCAATCCTTATTCGTGTGTACAGCAGACTACCACCTCGCAAAACGATGTCGTTCGTTCTTCCATTACCCCCTTTCAAGGTTGAAAATATTGATGGATTTATAGTTTATATATGATATATATGATATTTATAATTTATTTATTATTTTTGATTCTAATATTAATCATACCTTCATTATTTAAATTTTTTGGGAATACGATAACATCATTTGTGGATATGTGGAATACAGCCTCCTCAAAGCAATGTGATTCACTCACACTCTACATGGAAGGTATTAAGGATGGTTTTTATAAATATATTTGACATATATGACATAAATTTGATACACTAATTATAATATACCAACATATTTCATCGACTTTTCATTCTTTTAAATGCAATAAGGAAATAGAAGTAGCATTCATGCATACGTATGGCCTACTGTCTCTATCAATAGTGCATTTCATTTCCTATATCCAAATTTAATGGATTACTATAAATACATATACAATGAATATATTTGGAACTTAAATCATGGTTTAAATCATTTAAATTATGAAAACATGATCCATATAAGAAGAACAAAAATAAATTGTCAAAATATACTCAAATATCTACACAATTAAAACCTCAAATAGTGAAAATAATGAAAGATTATTAGAAAAAAGATAATAAGATATCATAATAAGTTAATATATCATATTATAAATAGTATTGTGGTTTTTTTTATAATTCAATATCATTATTAAAACCATTATACCAGAGGTTAATTTATGATCACCCAAAAGTAAACTCAAGGTAATAGATTTCCTCTAAATTTACATTCCATTGAGACTTATTTTTTTTATATCATGTCAGATTTTTTATACCGCATTAATATTCCACCATTTCTAATATATATAAATATGAATTATTCTTGTAATTAATTGAAATATTTATAAGAAAATTTTTTTATTTATATAATATGATTTATGATGGTGTAATGAGTTATTTGTTTATTTTATTAATTTATTAAACTATTATATGATTCTTAATGAAGTATCACATGGTATAATTTGGAGATTCTTGTATCCTTGTGATGAAGTATTGATTTCTATTTCAAAATAATTTTTATTTCTTTCTTATATATACAAGTACCCATAGTTATGACTTTAATAAAAAAATTATTGCATCCCATTAATTCTTCAATTGAGAAAATATATTTCTTAGTTCACATCACCAGTTATTATGGGACTTACCACATTTCATAAGAGTACATGACAAAGGATAATCTATTTTTTTTAAAATTCATATTTTCACTCCATAAAAATGGATCATTAAATGGAGGTGTGTCCCGTCATGGTGAATTCTAGTATGGTTCTAGAATTCTAATACTATAGTGTCTAGTAATATGGTATATTATGTTCTATAAAACTTATGATCATACAAGATACACTAAAATTTTTCTAAATGGAGTGACCAACATTTTATGGAAACATTAACCATTCGAAATATTTATAAGATTCTTCCAAAAAATGGGATCCATCAATTTGGGAGTCTATGGATGGATCCAAGGTATGTGATCATGGAGGCACTGCATATCCTATGATATCAACAATCAATCCATATGGTATACTAGATTATGTGCCCCCTGTATAGATCTAATTTATAGGTAAGGATGGTGGGGGTGGGGAATTAAACCTTTTTGAGATCATGGTTGGACCTAATATAAGAGGTATGGGTGTCATTATGATCACCAATTTAACTTTAATCCAGGTATAATTAGTAGTAATGTGTTTTCAATATAATGTTGAGCACATATATATGGTGGGAGGAAATTTCTTTGGATAATTTATCTTTCCATAGAAAGAAGATATGGACATCACTATATATCTTGTATGGTCACCAATCATACCACACATAATTATGATATGAAAATTACATATCAATAATAGTCTCTTTCATAGTGGTGAAGGAACTTATCATAGATGAAATTTGTATCTAGGCCTAGGATTAATGATCCTAGTATCATTATGTATCTAATAAGGATATGAATGAAACCCTATGTAGTTCTTGTTATGTATGTTCTTGATATATATATTTTTCAAATTCAAGCAAAAATTAATTAATTCTCTGAGATATTGTAAAATTATACATAAAATACCTCTCCACATATTGATATCTCACATAGTAATTTGAGAAGATGCCATGGGGAATGGGCCACCCTGAACCATTCTAAACTCATAAATGTCTGATTTGAGGGGTATTTGGTAAATGACATAACGCTCGAACTATTGTATGTTTCAATTTAATCTCACATTATATTGGACAGGACATTGATGTTTTAAGTTAGTGTATTTAGGTAGTTTTCTTATAGTTTGGCATTATGTTAATAGGATGAGATTCATTAAGTTTATTGTATTTTAGAACAAACAATTGATATGAAGTTTAGAGTCTTACTTCTTAGTTATTATTTCTATTTAGTTTTCAATCATATAGCTCGACCGTTATTCATTATGTTGTGTCATACACTAAATTTTATAAAAAACCTCATATTAGTAGAAGACAAGATGTTCCCTCTGTTCAAAGAAATTATGGAGTAACCCTCTTGGGGAAAACCGCGTGTATAAAATAATTCCCTTCCCATATTGGCTCTAATTTTGGTATCTTCTCCATGGTATCATTTTAGATTTGAGAAGAAAATTAGATCTCCCTAAAGGAATGATTATAGGTGAACCTTATAATTAAAGGATCTTCTACCATGATTATTAAATATATAATTATCATGAAATATTTAAAATATCATTTCATCATAATACTTAAATTCATCCAGTTGTTTCAGTGATTATTCATAATTATGGATCTAGTTAAAAACTGTGACATAAAGTGGGGGCCATTGGATTTCAATGTAAAAAATAGCCTTCTTATTTTTCATAGGAAAATATGCCTTTACTTGCATAGTTGTGATGGTTGTAAGAATGAAATAATTTTTCGTGCTGAGAATTCTAATTTTTAAAAATAATCATCTAGCATATAGCATCCAATGTACTTCTAAAGTCTTATATCTACCCAATTTTTAAAGAATTTTATCAAGATGAATGGTTGTATTGTATTTTGTATTGTTGATAAATCCCCTTCATCTCAATAGAACAAAAAAAATTCCATTGAATTTTAGGTTAATGTGTGGGACATAAAATATAGGGATTATTTTCAAATTCCTAATGTTCCTAATAGATTTCACTCCAACCCCCTTGATGTGTATAACTTAATAAAAATGGAGAAGAAAATGGTGGATTCATAGATGTTATTGAACTACCAAGAAATAACTAGGGGATATGTCCCCATGGATTCCAATCACAAACTAAAAATTTCTACGAATATTGGGTGGTGTGAATTAGCTCTGGAGGTTAATGATTAAAGATTACAAGTGTATATCACACATGAAATTTTTTTATGAAATTTTTTTCATCAATTATCATCATTTCCCAAATGTATCATATTATTTTGAATTGATATGAGATATTATTTTTTGATTTTGGTTGTCGTATATATTGACACAAACTTCTTATATAATGGTGGGAGAATTTCATGTAATTCATCTGATGAATATTCCAATAATAAATCATTTATAAAGAAGATATAAAGGTTTTACCCATCATTAAGGTTGTAGTGGACCATACGGTGGGGTATTTGTACTTATTCATAAATTTTTAATGATATTTTCCCACTTAATAGATATTCAATGATCAGTGGAATCCAATCATTTTTTTCCTTTTGATGCATGGGAAAATATCTTATTGGTTAAGGGATGTGGGAATCTAATTGTTTTGTAAATATTGTATGTGATCACATGGTTAATTATCTATTTCTTAGAAATGAAGATAACATATTAATCCTGATTTATATCATTAAATTATGTGACTACATTGGAAAGTGAATCATTGTAGGGAGTTATGTGACAATAAGATATCAGTTACCATTTCCACAATATTAAACTTTGTCATGATCTCCTAATCATAATTAATCTGAGGGATCAATTATTATTTCATTATTTCATATTAAATATAAATTTGTATGATCACCAAGATTGATTCACATTTAATATGTTGTTGTTCCACTGAAATTTGAAGAGAGATATCTACACCTGTGATGAGGGCCATATATTTATTTTAATTGTTAAAGAGTCCTATAAATAAAATGAATAAATATGTAATTATATAACCTAATGGAGAGATAAATACAATTACAAGGATGGAATATTTTTCTCTCAAATTATCTACTTTTCCCTATTGTACTTCTCGATACACCATCCAAATACATCCCTAATATTTGGGTATTGTTTCAATATGTGAGAATCTCTTAATCCAAGAGTTCAATATCCTCAACCATACTTTATAGAGTGGGATTTACTGAATAAAAATTATACATGGATTTTTTGTTTGATTAATTTTCTTGATACAAACAATAAAACCCCAATATTTTTATAAGAATTTTTTTTTAAATAATTTTATTTCTCTAAGTCTAGCGATACACGCAACAGTACCTTAGCTTGCATTATAAGAAACATTGAGATTCTACAAAACATTATTTTATTATTATACTTATTTAAACAACACAATTATAACTTAAACATTAGAATAAAAAATATGAACAAATTAACTTAATTATGAAATTTTTATTTACGCATAATTCTTTTACTAGTTACTTTTAAATGAATGTAATTTTTCTAAAATAAAAAGAAATGTTTTTATGAAAAAATATTTAAATATGAATAAGTGTGTTTATGATAATAAATAAATAGATCAATCTTGTTAAATTATGTTATTTAAATATATATAATATATTCAATTTAATGTTTAACATTTATCTTATATGTTTTCAAAACATGATATAAGAACAAATCCGGTTATAATCATTAATGAAGTGTTTTTCTAAAAAGGTAATTTTGCCACTATTTAACGGTGCACTTATTTTGAATCAAGTTTTAGAAAATTTTATATATTACATATGATAAAATAAACTTCTTATATGAATTCACGATATCAAAATTTACTTTTTGTTTAATATTTGTAATTTTTTCAATAAGATTACTTTTTTGATAAATAGTGAAAAAAAATACTCTATTTTAATTGAAAACTGCCTTTTTGTCTGATTTAATTATATTAGTAGATTATATTGTAGAATGGTTTTAAAGTATAATTATATCATAATTTTATAATTTATTACAATTAAGGTCATTTTAATAAATTTCACACTGAATTTTGAAAAAATATTTCAATCTTTTGGACATTTTTACTTTAAAATATTGTTTTCCAATCAGTCAACCGGATTAATTTTTATTTTACTTCTTCAAATTATGTGTTTTGAATTTTGAAAAATGGATTCAATGTTTGTAATTATAATTTCTAAATTTAATAAGTAGTTCCATTTAAATTTTTGAAAAATATGAAAAGTAATTTTTGAGTTACCATAGTAAAGGGTAAATCAGGTAATTAAGGGAAAAAATAATATCATAAATATTATAAAACTACCCTAACACATGTTCTAATTTTTTTGGATGAGTTATTTTCAACCAAAATCATCATTGATATGATTTTATGTCAACATGGATCCACTAGTAGTACTTTAACCCTTTTATAGTATTTTATTAAAAGTAATGTCAATTTTTCCCATACTTTGGTTTTTAACAAGTGAAACATTTTTAATATGGGGTTATACATGGGATCTCTTCAACTATAAATATTATTTTTAAATATAAATTATTTATATTTTTCATGATAATTTGTTTTTAATTTTAAGGAAATATATAATTAAATTAAGGGATTATACAATGATGATGTAGTAATTTTTTAATTAATAGAAATATTAAAAAAAATATTAAAAATAAAAAAGTCAAAATAAATTCATATAATTAATTATATAAACAAATTTTAAAAATTACTTTGACATGTTATTGATTAGTTAAAAGATCTGGTTCGAATATATCATGTTTTATGATATTTTTAAAATTCAAGTGATAAATAGTGTCAAAATTGACATTAATGATATTTTATAATAAATAATATTTAATTAAATGCTATAAAATTCATAAAAAACTAAAATTATGATAAAAAATAGGTATAAGTCTCAAATTTACTCAATGAATTATTTTTTGGTCATTTATAATTTTATAGTAACTATATTATCCATTAAATTGTAAACTAAATGATATCGTGGTAAGAATTAATATGGTTAAATAAGGGCTAAAAAAGATAAGGATTAAAAAAATAATAAAAACGTGTCTAATTTTCAAAGGATTAAGTTAATTCAAAACTTACTATATAATTTTCTAAATTATATAATTTAATGGACACTTTTCCATGAAAATTACTTGGATATTATTAAAATAAAAGTGAGTTCCAAAATGTGAAACTCTTACTTTTAATAAGTATAATATTTTTGATATGTGGTTAAATAGTAGATAAGCTCGAATATGTATATTATTACTAAATATAAAATGTTATTCTATGTCATGGGAGTTTACTAATACTTTTTAGTGGAGAAATTGTTATCATAAACAATTATACAATGATGATGCAGTAATTATTCAATTAATGAAACAATCAGTTAAATGACATTAGAAATGTTAAAATAAATATAATATTAATTAATTGAAGTTATCCTAGAATTTTATAGGTTTATATAACATCTAATTAGTGTATTAAACTAGTTTTTGAAATTTATCTTATTTTATTCATTTTCTTAAATTCAAATAAATGATTAGTGTCAAAATTCACACTTATGAAATTTTATAAAAATACTATTTTATTTAATAATTTAAAAAATATAAAACATCTTTAAAAATAAAAATTAATTATAATATGGTTTTAAATGTTAAAAATTATTAATTTATGATTTAATTTACATAACATAATTAAAAATTAAAACCTTTTAATATTGAAAATTTCATTACTCTTGTTAAAATTAAAATGGCTCAACTTAGGGTTAATCAAAATGATAGGGTTTAAAATAACACAAAAACATGTATAGAATATATTATTTTATTATATTAAAACCTTATAATATCTTATCCTCTAATTAATATACTTTTTGAGGTATTTGGATAGAGATTGAATTTATTATAAATTAATCATTTGAGAAATTCCAAAAGTGCCTCTCACCTTTATCATAAAAGTACACCTCATCCCTAGTCTCATTTCTCCAAATAAATCCTTATATATCGACAATAATCTGAAAAATTATCTTCTACACTTCTATATTAACATTATAGACGTTATGGTCTTCCAAAAATCCCATACTCTAGAGTCCATTTTATTAGATCTAATAGAGCTGCTTCGAAGAAGAGGTAATCTCTCTAACCAATCACTCTCTTTTTCTAATCTTCCATACCTACTATAAATCTATGATATATATCATAAAATAATAAATTCATCTTCATAAATATTATGAAATTTTATTATGATTATTAAAACACCACTATCCTACCCCATTCCTATCGAAAAGGAAAATAAAGTATCGAATGTGCGTACATACGGCTTACCGTCTCCACATTGTGATACAATTCATTTTCCATCACCATAATTTATGAATGGTAATTATGATGGGTATAATATTATATATTATATTTATGACAAAATTATACTTCTATAATTATAATTTCATATCTACATTTTCACCACATAATCGTTTTGGAAATGATAATGTTGCTCTTGCATACGTAGGGATTATCATCTCCACGATGCGAAGTGTTTCATTTCTCATATATATTTCACATGTATATTAATAAGTATGAATTTATTGAATATATATAATATATATAACATAAAAATTTATGTGTAATTATAATATATCATATACTTATCCTTCTTTTAATATGAAAGGAAAATGAAAACAGTGTTCATGTGTATGTACGGACTACCGTCTCCATGAACGGTGTATTTTATTTTATATCTCTACCTTTTATGAAACACCATGAATAAATATACACTGAATATATATATATGATTTATTTATCATGTTTATAATTTTGGATATAATTAAATCATGATCTATGTAAAAGGACCAAAGATGAAAAGTCAAAACATAAATGAAAAACAAAGAGGTTATTACCAGAAACATAACTTCAACATTGAATTATTAATAAGAGAATAATATAAATTCATAAGTAAATTATATATGGTATTAAATAAATGAATATAGTTATATGTTATATTTATAATAAAATTATATTTATTATAAAGGAGTTTTAAATGTATACTAAAGAAGTCAAGACTTCGGGTAAGGGGATTTCTAGTCTCACTTTTGTTTCCTGCGAGTCATATGTCACATTCACCACTCATTTATTTTTTTGGTTTATATAATGACCATGAATGTAATATATCATCTGTATCTTTAAATTTATGGTTATTTACATATAAATTTTATTATATCTCTTCCATGGAGTTTACGGTTCAAAAATTACCAAATCGAGAACTTAATTTTTTTTCTTATTTTATGAGGTGTATATACTATAGTTTGACATTTTAGGTTATGAATATCCTTATTTTAATTTTATTTTATGCTTAATTTAATGTTATTCTCTCTTAGTTTTGAAATCTATGTCCCTTCAAAACAACATTTTCTATAAATGTTTTAAAATTGTTTTAAATGACCTTTTAAGAATCTTCAAGGAAACAGATTTAAAAGATGTTTAAAATGGTTCAACATCATTATTTATAAGTTTTTAGGGTTATTTTAAATTAAAAATGTTGGATAAATGTTTTATGATTTAAAAATTCTTTTTTAAAATGGAAAGGATATTTTCCTCTAGAATTATTTCATGTGATCTTTCAAAATCATTTTCTATCTAAGGCAAATTTATTTAATGTTAATTATATTTTACTATGGATATAAATCAACAATAATAATCTTATTATTTATCTAAATATTAATATTTATTATAGATTTATTTTTATGAATTATGTTTCTTTTCGATGATTTATGTTATAGTGATGAATTATTTATGAAAATCATTTCTATTTATGGGTTATGATATTATGAATGGTTTATATTCTTGTGAAAAACATATATATGGTTTTAATTATGTGATGGGTGGTACCTATATCTCCCTCCAATTATTTGGGTAAATATGTATAACTCATGATCTATATATGTTATGTGTGAACCTAATTTCATGTTCACGGTTATATGTGTGGACATGGTTTTCATGTCCATAATTTTAAGCATATACCAAGTTTTCATGTACACATGTTTATGAAAGGGCCTAATTTTATGTCCATAATTTAATGAGTGATACTATTACTATTTATACATGTTCTCAAAGTTACAAGTTTATGTGTCTGCCACAAGTTCATGTCTTATGTCAATGTCATGATCTCATGGATTATGGTATTTGATTTCTTTATGATTCATGTCTTATAAACTACTAATATTTATGTCATGATTCATTTTTATGATCTTTGATATGCATTGTATGATTTTATAATGTTATGATCATATTATCATACACTTTATGCTCAGGTTTATGCCTACATATCTCCCTTGTTTATCCTTACTAACCATCTTAGGTCACCCTTTTCTAACGTTTCTTTTCTCAAGGATATTAAACAAATTTAAGTATGGTATGTCAAAAAGGGTTATAGATATGAAGAAATATATGGGATAATATGTAGATGTATCACGAACCATTTATTTATGCATTCAAGTTTCTAAAGGCACTAAACTAATAGTCTTTGGGTGTGTGTTTGTGCATTCCACCAAAGTTATGAAATATCCATGTTTGAAAATCTTGGGTCATTATACAAATGGAATTTTTATCTGTAATAAAATTGATTCCCATCATGCTAAGTGTCCTTTTAATATTAAATTGTTATTGACATAATTTAGTGGGTTGATATTAGACCCTATTTGGACACTATAGTGTTCATGTAATATCTAAATTGGAATATCGAAAAGATCAGTCTGATGAATCTATGTCCAATGATAAAGATTAATTTCCATGCATAGATCATTGTATTATTGTCATAGTATATGTTGTTTCCTTACCAAATTCATTTTTATAGGTGAGATTCATGCCATGTGATTTCTCATGGGAATATATATAATAAATTATTGGACTCCATTAAACCAGAAACATTAGCATTGGTTGATATATGATTAATACTTGAGATCATTGAAAGAATTAAAATTTTCACCATCCCACTAGTAGGTGATTCCATTCATTATTAATTCAGTGAGTTCTGAAAACATCCATCCAAGGTAGCTGATAAAGGTCCAGATGTAGGTGATCTTCCCTTAGAGTACCCTCAATTCATTGATATTTCAAATTTTTTTCTTTTTATGAATTCCCCCAGTCATTATGATATCTTATTGAACTTAATAATGGAATATAAAAAAGATATAAAAAATTATGATAGTAACCTGATTAAATATTTAAATGAATTTACCTGTATATATTTTTTCCGATGTTTGATAAAATAACTCTCATGGTTAGCAAGGTGACTAGAGAACAATAGAGGTTTCAGTAGTAGATCATCCACATATCCCTCAATTATCATTATTAAAACTAGTTAAAAAATATGATGCATGGAATAATAATATGTAAAAACAATAATCATCCATCCAACTGACAAAAACATTAATGAACAACCACTATTGGAAGTCATAAATAAGTGGATTCTAAATAATTATATGCATTGTACATAAGGTTATTCCTAGAGTATCCATCCACAAATAAGTGGGAATCATCTCCAGATATGTCATCAATGAAAAATTATTTTTTGAATATAGTGGAATAATCCTCCAAAACAATCTAGATTAAGTATCTACTATCAATTTAGACCCAGATATTATCATTATTATTTTTTATTGGTATTTTATTCCCTAACCACATAAATTATAAGACATCGTAAATAAATATCTGAATAATGAGATAATAATCCTTAGTTTCCACTATGGTATTATAAGTTATATATGTTCTCCTTAAATCTGGCTTATAATTATAGTGATACATAGGTAGCACTACATGATCTATGGCTACCTCAAGGCCTAATATATTTATCATTGTTATGTTCTATATAAAAAACAATCTTATTTTTCATTTAATTGGTAGACTTATTTCTTCTACTCTTTTGGAGAAAATTTGATATTGAAAAATTTGGGTCATTGGTCCTCCTCAATGTCAAGAATAACATGTTTTAGTTCACCAAAACTTGTCAAGACGCCTTCCTCAAATAATGTTTGTGTGTCCATAATATATATTTTACCACTTCATCTCATACATTATCATATTTCATAGTATGGATGATATGTGAGAATGAAAAATTATAAATATGTGTCCATTTTCATCACACAATGTTGAGGAACCATTTCCCCCCATTGAGTTCCAAATATTGAGATCGAGCATTATCAGGTGAGGTGTTTCCTTCAAGAATGCTTGAATCAAGAGTTTATAATGTTTATATCCCTTATGGTTGAAGAAAAAACCTTGATTCATTGACTTTGGAGTCTATTGTACTTCTATATGAATCACATGGTATATTTGATAGCATGAAGATAGTTGAAATTTTCCACATACCCTATTAGAATATTGTCCCTATTAATATTTTTTCATTGTTCAACACCTCAATATGATTAATAGTGATAATAATTTATCACCAAGTGCTTTTTATATATTATAATCGGAGGATTTGATTCCATTTGGGTAAATAATGTATACTAAATCATGTATAACCAGTTATTTCCACACTCTCTTATAGAGGGAAGCCTCCATATATAAATCATAAAAATAATAAAATTTGGTTACATCGCCATTTAACAGCCTAACAATCCCATCTAATAAATTAATAAATAATTGATAGTCTTAAAAATGTATGATGTCATTTATATTGATCAATTACCTTCCAAACAGAACATTGGATTCCATTCCTTTTTAGTCCACCATGAATATTGATTTGGATTGGTTATATCTAAACTGGGTCATTGAAATGACTTTTCCTAGGTTATTATCTCTATTGTATCATAACCTTAAATGTTTAACATGGTAAGGAATAAATCACTCTCAATGTAATCTTTGAATAAAAGTATTTAGGTGGAATTATATAGACTCTAGACCAATATTCATTTAATTCTCTATCAATTTTAATGTTATTCAGCTTTCTAGGAAGATATAAAAGTCATATTTTCCCTTGTATCACATCACTAATGTCTTTCCCTAAGAATAATATGATCACATTTTATCTATTCAGATTCACCTCCACACAATATACCTCCACTAAATCAACTTTAGTCTCAAACTCTTTAGGGTGATAAAAGACATAAATCAAGGATTCTCAGGGCTCTTTTGCTAAATTGAGTGAATAAATGGATGAAATAATGTCTATATTGGTTAATAATTTCTCCAATATATCGTAATTATAAACAAGTTTCAAATGAATCTGAGTTGTGTGTTTACCTTTTCTCTTATGTTTCAATATCAAGGGTGTTTTTATTGATGGTGTCTATATAAAACTCAGATAAAAAATAACCATGTAAAATTTTAGGAAATACTCTATCTATATCCTTCTTTATCATAAATAGTGATTCAAATTCATTATTCATATATTATTTTATAATATGATAGGAAATGTGTAATTTATGGATAGATGATCATCATCTTAACAATCTTTATTCCTTTAATAGTTGGTATATTAATGATTTTCAGTTGTGTAAATAATATCTAAAAATATTCTTCTTGATTGGAATAGACTATTAAAATTTCATCATACTCTCCATATATGTCCTCTCACTTATTATCCAAAATTTTGGGGTGGGTTGAGGTATAATACATCTTCTACAAAAGATAATGGATTTTTCAAATGAATGAAATTGAACAATTCATTTGAATGGTTTTTTATAAACAATATTATATTTAGTGGGTTAGTACATGTTTACTTATTTTGTGGGATAATGGTGATTAATATAATATTTTAGTTGTGAAATATCTAAGGGTTTATAGAATCTAGAAAAAAATTCAAATTTACTCTTTTGATGGCCTTCTGCTATTTGTCTTATTTTCCATCTATTAGAGGCATATGATTTTGATAGGAATGGGTCAGATGTTTATGAGGGAACTATAATTGAAAATAATTTATTTAATTATTCCCATAGTATATAATGTTCTCACAGAACCTTTTTAATGTATAACAAATAATTAATCATTTTTTCTTTCCTAAAATGGATATTCATTCATTATCCTTCCTCATTCAAAAAAAATTTCATGACATTCATTGTTTATTCATAAGGAAATCATAGATTTACCCTCATAGAATAAAAATAAATTATAACAAATTTATTTAAACATATTGTAGTCTTGAATATTATGTTAAATTATCTGGTGATAGGAAAAATAATCTAGGTTGTCAATGAATGTTACTTCATATGGACTCCTAGAATCTGGTTTTATATAGATATTATTTTCTTCGATAGTACAAAATACACAGAAAACATTCTTCTACTTGAATGACTAGTTCTTCTTCATTATCTATTAAAAACATGGGTGGAATTACTCCTTCATACATACTTGAACAAATAATTTTTTTATGTTCATTTTGGAGGGGTTTCTATATAATTATTAATATGCATTGGGTCTTATGTTGATATTGTAGATGAATTATGAGAGACAGCTTATGAATTTTCCCTACTGATTCATTTTCATTGAGTAGATGATACTAGATAAATTATAAATCTATTTTTCTGAATTGAATCCCCCAAATATTGTATGAAATTTATTAATTCCTAGAATTATAGAGGTTAATTTGGTGGGATAATTTGTGTTTGATAATAATCTCAATAATATTTTATCCATACCTCAAACAAATAAAATTGTGGATGTTCATTTCTAGGGAAGAGGTGTGGTATTTACACATAATAATTAGGTATGGGGAACCCTCTTTATCAGGATTCATTCAATTTGATAGGTAAATGATGTTCATTTTTATCAATATTAATATTAACTAATAATTAAAATTCATGTTAAAATCACCCTAATTTGTCATAGATTTAGGTTTCATATTGTTATAGAATTTAAAGTATGGTCGTTCCAAATAATTAATGAAAATCCATGCATGGCTTCATGACAGTCATCTATTATTCAATTCATGGGGCCATAATGAGACATAAAATGTGTTAACTATTTATATGGGCATTGAGTGGCGTATATTAGATATATGTTTGGATCCCAAAAAAATGGAGGGTGTATATCCAAAACTTTGGATAATGTTTTCTCTCAGGTTTCCAAGGTTCTTGACAACTATCTATTACATCTATTTGAGAGAAAATAGTATAAATTAAATCATCTCTCCCTAGAGAAACAACAATAAAAGATAAAAACCTATACTAGAGAGGCCTAATTTTCTATACCAAATTTTTTTGCTATTGATATACCACATTTATATAGCATGGATAAATTTTTTCTCAAAAAGAGAATAGTTAGGTATTATAGAGAATCTTGAGTCATCATCAATAATCATGTTCAGATAGATTAGATAATTGAGGGTTAATCTAGTATCAAAACATTCCCACCCACACTTTTCCCCATGTTAGGAATTATTTTATTAGTGTACAATCCTCATACATGTAGGTTTCATTATTTCTAGGTTCATAGGTTAGAAGGGTTTTTCTAAATAGTCAGTTTATCAAAATAACATTTTAGTAAAGTAATACGGTGTTGTATGGTATTATTACATTAGGACAATTAGGAGGATAGTGTTATCATATAAGTAGAGTGAAATGGAATGATATATATTGTCCCTATCCTTGAATATAAACATTTGATGAGACATTATGGATATGCTGATGAATAGTCCCCATACCATTAATGGAAGTTCATTTAACAGTTACATGTTGCCTCATGTATTTTGAAATCCAATCCAATAAATGTGAATCCACGTTGATTTGACAACATAACTCAAAATTTATCAACACAATATTGGAATATAAAGATAATAAAATCTGATTTTTAATGGGATAATTATCTAATACATGATTCCTTTTGATGGTCATATTGATCACTAGATACGGTCCAAAAGTAGATGATTATATTCTATCTTGTCATATGAATATACATATTTGTAGAATCATGATGATCACTATGGGATGAGTCCTATAATAGGTCCTACCATGATGGTTTCATTCCTATCGATTTATCCAAACTAGTTGTCATCTGAGATGTAGAAATTCCAAAAGATGGTAATATGAAATTTTTGAATGATTGGGGTTCTTCTTGAACCACAATATATAATGGTTTTATTTGAGGAATTCTAGAGGGGGAAGGATATTCCTACTAAATTATTGTATGACTATGTGGAGGATTCCCATAGTGAGAACCATGTAGATATCCACATGGAGAATTTCTATGACTACCTTTCAAACTATTATAGGTGGGAACACATTTATATTCCTTATCATCCTATTTAAGTATGGAGATACTATATTCCTTAGGATACAATTAAAGATATAATATGTCCTTATGACACTAGAAATTATTATAGGAGGAATACCATCATTAAATTGAGATATATTATATACTTTATGAGTTATATTTCTCAAAATGTTCTATCAAGTGGTCGGGGCTACATGTTGATGGATGTAGTCCCATTAGGTAGAAGTCCTTTTGGACACTCCAATATTTTTTATTATATATATGTCTACCAAATATCAAGGTTGAAGAATTTTATTAAACTCCTCTTTAGTTTTTTTTTTTGAGTGTATCAATATTTGATTTCAATTTTTACATGAATATACACATAATATTTAATAGAATCCATAATATGTTGGTAGACCTTTGATTTCATTTTGATACTATAATACAACTCTATGGTAATTGTCATTATGTTATAAAAACCCAATTTAGCACTGGAATATAATCCATATCCATATTTCAATTCTTTTCCGTAACACCTCATTGATCCTCTTAAATGGGAAATGAAATATGTTCCCTCTCTGATGTATTCATCAAAGCACATTGATAGTTAAATTCATTTGTAAGATATGGAATATATTCCAAATAACTTTCATACATTGGGATATTGAAAACATATTTTTCCACTCCTAATAATAGGATATGTTGACATCCATGGAATACATGTGTAGGGATATATCTATATATTAAGTTTGGCACTAGAATATACTAACATTCCTCCTCTATAGAGATGGTAGTATGACCCCACCCATGAATTCTATATCCCACAATAATATGTTAATGTTTTTCTTATATAAATATATTATATATATGTTCCTTCACTGAATTAATTTTTGGGATATACTGAAGGTATTTAAATGGAATAGGAATATATTATTAATACTGTGTACATTCCATATCTATAATTTATTTATGAAAATAATTATTAGTAGTAAGAAAATATTCTTCTCATAAGTAAATAATTTAATAACTGAATAAACTATTTATTTGTGGGATATTGAATATTCTATTATCTCATTTTAATCATAATAATATCCCAATAGATTTCCTGAATTTTGAGTAGAATATTATAGTAGTTCATAAGTATCTAGGAAATATTTTATGTCTTTAAAAGAATTTCATGAATATGTTAATAGATTTATTCAATAAAATTAGTAGTATGAGCCATATCCAATTTTTATTTTACCACTATGATATAATGATGATCAAAATATATAGATGTAAGAATATTTTATTCCACCTGAGTCCTATGACATACTAGTGTATTTCTATTAATGTGACCAAAATATGATTCTGTCCCTTTTTTACTTCTAAGATATGCGAGCCAATAATTTCATATGAAGAATAAATATGTATATGTATTTTTACTAGTATTATTTGTTTCTCCATGTGATATCTCTGAGGCATTGTTCCATTGATGATTTAGTATGGGGCCTCTGAAAAAACCTCCTCTATGACTTATTGAGGTATATGATATTCATGACTCTATTGACAAATGTGTATGGACATGATATCACTCTATGGGGACTCATAAGTTTTGAAGATAGCATGATTTTCATCTATTTATACCACCCACTATTATGGAAGTATCAGGTTGCTTCATTCTCAGATGGGGTACTCGAAATGCTTGGTGGTGGAAATAGGCACTACATGCTTTCCAGTAGACATCCTCTTCAGTTAACAATTGGATTCATGGGTAATTACTACTTCATGTAATATGTGTTTAGATTCCAAGGTCATGATCGTTTGATTAATATGACACTCTCAAACCAAGTTATTGACCATATTCCATAGATAGAGTTGTTTTAAAGATAACATACTTAGTAGGGACACATACATGGAAAAATGGCAGACTCTTTGTTCAAGTTTAAGGATGATACCATTGGTTTGGATACAAGGGAACTCCAGTAACGAACCTCAAGGTCCTACTATGGACGAACACAAATAAGAGAAAAATCATTGTAGTATCCCAATAGGAACATATTTTATAAATCAATTTCATAATTATCATGAAATATTTTCATGTAAATATATTTATACATGCATATATAGACACACTTATATACATTTATCAACGAAACTCCTTTATTTTATACCATGTTCACCATTTTCATTTTTATGCCTATGATATCGAAGTGCGAAGCTGATGTTCGATACCAACCTAATATTTTTTTTATTATAGTATTGGAATCGATTGTTGACCCTTAATGATTCCTTCTAATGATTTTTGGGATCACAATTTTTTCGTGGAAAATTCTTTTTCAAATGTAAAACACCCAACCCGCAATCTGGTCACATTATTTTGAGTTCTGGTTGACATATTTTCCTAATGAAGTTAGAAACATGGACTATATAATCAATATATTGGATGTGAACCATTTGTGATTGAATGAGTTTGGGCTCGTCCAAACCCTTTTATGAAGGTTTTATTTCATAATCTAAGGCACCCTTTTGTGTTTATATCCAGTTCATTATGTTTTCCAGAAATATGGATGTGGTACTAAATACCCTTATGTTAGATATCTAAATGAATTTATTATTTTAATATTTAGTATGGAAAATAATCATTTTATGGATTAAAACTATGGTTCAACACCACAAAAATAGGGACTTTGTAATTTAATTCCATCAAGGAAGGTATATATTTTAATTTTTTATTAGGAACCACATGGGGAGGGCTTACTATTTATCACTATGAAAGGAATGAAATCCCACATGGGTCGACGCCACTAAGGAAAACATGTAATTCAATTTAAGGGCATGTGAACAAGATCTATCCATAAAATTTAACTTCATGCTATAAGTATGACTTGGTTAAATATTCCAAAAAATATTTTACATGAAACTTATGCATGAGATACCATTTTTTATTGATATAGAAGGGAATATGGTCGAATGGGTATGGATTAGTCTCAATATATAACCATATGTCCTTCCTAGATGAATTATTCTACAATTAAGAATATATCCCCATAAAGGGAATATGATTACACATAGAGGGGATGTGGATTTTTAGATGTGGAATAATTATATTAGGCACATATACTGAGAAATGAGGTTGGTTTTATTGGGAATATGGCCTAGTGGGGGAACTTATAAATAGAGTAGAT
Organism: Viscum album; assembly: GCA_963277665.1. Lineage (NCBI taxonomy): Eukaryota > Viridiplantae > Streptophyta > Magnoliopsida > Santalales > Viscaceae > Viscum > Viscum album. The sequence continues at coordinate 997,559,462 of OY728134.1, forward strand.
ATGAGGATATCAAGTTGTGTCTTTGAAAAGGATTTTTTTGTATACTTTTTGAGATAGAAATCAGATCCCATTTAGTTTAGTGATAGAGTTTAAGGTCATGTAATAGGACCATACAATACAGTTTAATTCCTGCAAGAAGGTCATTGTCATGAAGTTTTACGTCATGCAATAAGGATATAGGCCACAAAGTTTAATTTCATGCTATAGGATCATCTGTTTCGGGAAAGGTAAAAAAATAAATGATTTACTAGGTATTTCATATATGAGGCTCCCCTAAGATGATTCATTAGTAATATATCCATTTCAGTATAAGAAAATATAGTCATTGGTTCTTAAACATTAGAATAAGCCAAATGAGAGAGAGATATTGGGACACACACCTAATGAGGTGTCTCGTGATGATTGATGTGTTTTGTCTTACTCATATAGAGGGATCCCATGATAAATAATGGGTTGGGGATTACACATAAGTAGGAAGACTAGTATGAGAGATGCGTTGGGTTTTACACCTCTATAGGAGGACCAAAATGAGAGATATGTATGGGAGGACACCTATGTAGGAGGCCCATGATAATGAAAAATGTTCTGGGTCTTAAAACTAAGGAGGGTTACCATGATGAGTGATTTTTAAGGGATTACATGTTAGGATGGGACCTAGGGGTAGAGAGGTGTTCGAGTTTAAAACTAAAGAAGTTCAAAGATTATAAATCTATCGTGAAAATTTCATGGTCAACTCAAATCTCAAATACCACAAGATTTAATCTTGGTTTGATAAATAAGATATAATGGAGGATGAGAAGAATTTTATAGTGCGTGATAAGAGATTTGAGAGGGGAATACACATTCTGAGGCCACCCATGGCCTAGATTGAAAATAGACTATGCATATAAGGTCTCCCAAGGTAGGGTTTGAATGCGGATTACACATATAAGGATTACATTTCATGGGAATGAATGCTACTTATGAATATGAGTATCTCAATAAATAATCTACTTCCATTCTTCTAGTGGATGAGTGAAGGTCTATTTATTGATAGTGGGATATAGAACTTAGTAACAAAACTATGAGATTACTACATAAGGGATGCCATAACCTCCCCAGATAATATAAAAAAGGAGAATTGCATCATTGATATTTGAGAAAAAACTCCCATATTTTTAGTCTTGTTTTGAATTAGAGGGATCAAAAAATTATCATTTTATTTTTGAAAAAAATTAATTGAAAAAACTAGCATTTTTTCTTATGATGTCAACTACAACCATTCTTACAATGATGATTTCTAATAATACACTTAAATATTTTCTTACACATCACTATAATACATCCCTGGTAAAATTAATACCTTTAAATTTTTGTTTCAACACTAGTTAGATGGTTATAATTATCTAAATGGGAAATATAACCACATTGATGGTTCTAATAAAATCATTCTTGGGTGATGATAATATCCTATTCATTAGCTGTGATATTTATCTATATAAATTGGCCCATATTTATAAATGTTCTGTATATTTATATATCATATATTCATGTTTAATATTTTTATAATTATAATTACATTTTAATTAATTATTATTAATTTATATATATTTGTACATTTATATGTTTAAACTTATATATTGATATACTATTTACTAATTACTTATTAGTAATAACATTTAATATTAATTAACAACTATATTAAATATTTTAATACATTTATCACTAATTTTATGTGTTTGTTAAATTATATTTATATTTTTTATATTTACATTTATTTATATTTCTATATTTTCTATGAATTTATTCATTTATAAATATATATTTCTGTAATTATATATTCACATTTATATGATCACATTTTAGGTGTGTGTAATTTGAGAAGTTATCATTTATTAAAGAATTAAAACATTATTAAGAAACTCTGCGAAATGAATTTCCATGAAATATTAAAAAAAATTAAATTAAGAAATATTTAATTGCAGTTTTATGAATTGCTAAAAACTGATAAAAATTTGAAAACTCCTTTATAAATATTAATAATATAACTATGTAGTATAATTAAAAAAAATATAGAACTGCCCATTAAATTAACAAAGGATGGTTTTTTGAAAAACTTCTGAAACAAAAAAAGATCCTAATTCAATTGAAAGATATGTTTTTAATGTTTTCAAGCATTAATAAGAAATAGTGAAAGGTACTTATGAATTTTATTGAGTTGGTATGAATATTATTTATATTTTTGGAGAATATTTGGAGGAATTAGGATTTTATCTAGAAAATAACAATTTTTTAGATGATGGAAATAATCAAAATATTCCTTGATTACCTACTTTTTTCTTACATTTGACAAACTAAAAATTTCAATATGAGATCCTTCTACACATAAGATAATTGATAATCAATATGATGTTTTTTAGAGATCTTCTACAATTTCAACAATTGAATTATATGCATAATATAATTTTCAAAGATAAATATTTTACAATGGATAGGAACTTCGCTCTATTTGTAAGATATAATTTGGATAATACATAATATATTTCATGGGTTGAGGCTATAAAATGGTAGAGAAATGGTCTGTATAAGAAATCCTATCAAATGGGTAATATTATATCAAAACTGAAGAATTGATAATTTCTTTGTAGATTAAAATAGTTATATAACATTTTTCATATGATATATGACATTTTATATATCATGTTTTATATATTTGGAACTAGTCAATAGAAATCTCATTATTTCAAAAGATACATATGTAGAATGTATGATTATAAAAAAATAATATATATCAATCATCAGTAATAAAAAAATCTAGATATGTTTAAAATATCATTTATGTAGCTAAGAAATCCATTATATAACAAATTATTAAATTTTATTATATCAAATAATTCTCAATGGCTAAAATCATATGAAATTATATAGTGGGAAGAATAAGGTTTCTAATATTTTTTATTATGTTTTATAGTTTTCTAAAATTTATCAATATTCATGTCTTCCAAAATATCCTTACAAATGTTCATTGGGATGATGTGTGATTGACATAAATGTAAAAATATCACAAGCCTAGGATTTTTACAATATTCAATAAGTGATTTTTATTAAGACTAAAAGATAAGATCATAGGGAAATAATGGTGGGAATTATAAATGGAAATAATTTATTTTTTTTAAAGAGATGATGCCTTGGTCAAAGACCAAGACACAAAATTTAATAATAAAAATTTCATGACTGCTTAGTCATCTATACTAAGGAACATTATTCTATTAATAATAACTTACTGTATTTAATTTTAAATGTAATAATACTATTTTATACAAGAATTCACTCGTGTATACATCGACTATTATGAAATCTTGGGAAATATGGATGAAATTCATGTTTCTGTTATTATATTTTTCTAATACTTGATTTCCTAGTTAATGGAATAATATCATAATATCGTATGAAAATATATCTAAAAATTCATTGTGAGTATTTTTTAAAATAAGGATTTGATAGACTTTCTATAGAATGGTGGTTCCTATATAAATAGCTTTAAACATAATAGTGAGAAATAGTTTCTATTCCATCAAAAAATCAGGGATGTAAAATACTCTTAAATTTATGATATACAAAAGATTTTTTCCATTGTCAATGAATAGTACATAACCTATCATATATTTATTTGAATTTTTTAGTGATTATTTGGGAATATTAACTCAACCTGAACTCATAAAGGATTTGGTAACCACATTTGGGAGAGCCTTGTAAAAACATGTGTTCCATGTCTTCATTTACATGTATTTTTCATGTGAATAATGATGTTGTTTTATGTAGTGATCATAAAGTCATTAACAATTCTTATTGGGTAATTTATATAATGTAAATTATAAAACTATACAATAGATTCATCCACCCATCCTTACTAGCACATCAACTAAACTAGTAACTTTAAGTTTTATTATATATAAAAAGCTGCCCTCTAAGATCCTACCTTGATGGAGGTAAAAAATATAAAATAATAATTTAGTTAACATTAGGGGTGCCCCCATATTATATAGAATAATATTTTATTTATGGAAGAATATGTTGATCATGAATCTTTTATCACATGTCTTAAAAGGAAGTGATGTTATTACAGTTAGATATACACCTCTTGGGAGAGATTATTCAATAAAGTTAAAAGATAACTGAAATCATGAAGTACATTGAAAGAAATATATTAAATTACATTATCCATGTTTGATAATGTTTATTATAATTTTATGGGAGTCTATAGATCCATGGAGATGTGAAATAAATGGGAGAATTTTTACAAATGTAATGTTATAATGATAAATGAAAAACTTGACATCCAAATATATGTTTGATTAAATTAGTATGATATGTGATAATAAAATTTAAGAATTATTCTCTAAATACGGAAAAAAATTTAATAAAATTAAGGTGAATAGAAACACTAAGATGATTAATCTATTTTTTAGAAGTTAGAGATTAATTTTATTGGTGTGATTAGTCAAAATATGTAAGACCCGGATGAAAATGATGAATTATCAATTGATGAGATTCATAACATTGTCACAATTCTTGAGAAAACTAATGATTTTATATTCAAGAAGAAATATATAAAGGAAATGGAATTTAAATCCATGAATAAACATTATTATAAAGAGGGGGTGTTCAGTCTACTAGTTATTTAGAAGATAATGAGTGGGATGAACAGTGATGGAGAATAATGGCTATTATAAATAAAAAACATAATAAGGTAAAGTCTGTTTAAAAATGTATAACGTCATATAATGTTTTCTAAATTTGGTGAAATCAATTATTTTAGGGTTCAATTTCCATGAATGAATTTTTTATTGTATATAGATGGTGAAAAAAAATAGAGACCTCCATGTAGGAAATAGAGAAGAAATTTATAAAATAAAAAAACCATTGTGGGTATAAGGTCTTGTTTCGAAGGTATAAAAGTTGTATATTGAGTAATGAATAGGAAGAGTACTCTGTGAAAAGAAATTAATTTGAAGATGATATTCCTAAAAATATTTGGAAATATAATAATATTATTGAAAACTATAAACAGTTTTCTAGAAACAAAGAATAAATAAAGTCCCAAATGGAACACATCTTGATAGTTGGTCTTCAAGAGTGTCTTGAAAGAATGACATTGCTCAAATATGAAAAAATTCCTTGAATAATGTGTTTATTATACAAACATGTGACCCAACGCATCTGAATCTGGTACAAAATAATGATGTATATTTGTTTTATAAAACAAAATGAAAATATACAGTTCATTATAAATATAAGGATCATCTCCAATCTAGGGTATGGAGGAAAAAGAAAAAATACTACAACATATCATACTTTAAACACTTAATAAATAAAATCTATTTTTACATCGCTCACTCTAGCTCCTTTATAAAGCTAAATTACTTGGAACTTCTAATGATCTTGTATAAATTATTTTAAAATATAGGGTGAGCATAAAATTTCTTATAAAGCAGTTTTAACAACAAGTGAAAATCATATTTAGAAATACTATTTGGAAAATATTTCAAATAAATTTTCATTTATATCAAATATAAAATATTTTATAAATACCATTCAAAAATATAATTTTACACTATTCAAAATATAAAACTAAAGAAAATACATTTTTAAAACTTTTAAATATACATTTTATTTGAAAATATTATTTTGATAACATATTCCATTTATATAAAAATATTTGATATAATAAATTTTTTTCAAAAAATATATATCTAGGATTTTTTAAATATAACATAGAGAATAATTTTAAAATATTTTGAAAATAAATATAAATTTTAAAAGGCATTAAATTTTCATAATATAATAACCATTGAAAATACAAGGAAATATTTTTCATAATAATAGGGTCTAATGATATTTCAAAAAAATCTTATGCAATAATAGAAAGAAAACCCTTGTGGACACTTGTAACAATGAAATCTATCAATGGTATACTCATATTAGAGGGTTGGGTTCACTCCCCGGATCTTTATCATGTTATAAAGTACAAGCGCTGAATTTTTTATAAAACATTTTAAGCTTTCTCCCTTTTTATTCTTCTCACATATTTTTTAACTTTTGAAAACATGGAAATGAATATATATATATATATATATATAAGTCTAAGTGCATATATATATATATCCATGGTAAATAATTCACTGATTAGGAAGATACTTAACCAAATTAAAATAAAAAAAAAATAAAATATGATTGTATTGTTAGTGACATATGTTGGGCATAGCCATACCAATACATATATAGAATGTCCATAATTTATATGTGACACTTTCTTCATAAAATTACAACACATGAACTTGTAATTATTTCTATATATATAAAATGATAAAATACATCAATTTAATTTCAACATGAATATTGAAAATAAAATTTCCATTTAAAAGGTTCATTCATAATTTAAAAATTAGTTGTTTAGAAATATAATTTCCATACATAAAATAATTCTTTGAAAAGATAGAAATTCTTTATATAAAATAATAGTGATTTTAAATTATTATTCCATACATAAAATTCACCTTCAAAAATATATTTTTATTTTTATATAAAATAATAATGAATCATTTGGATATAAAAAAAATTAATTATTTTACATAGAATAAGGGTGTTTGAAATAATAGATAAGATATAATATTTTGAAGATAAAAATACTGAAAAAATATATTTTTGAAAATATAATACCCTTAATAATTATAATACATAAAAATATAATTTGTCAAATAGGAGTTGAAAATAATAAAATAGTAATTTTCAATAGAAAACTACTCCCTTACCAAATGTGAAAAATGGATCACACACCCTTCACTACTAGTGTTTATATGAACTAGGTGGCTAGAGAGGAAGAAAAAGAGGAACAAAAAGGGTCGTGGTTTATAAGGAGTAATTAAGGGTTCTTTCTACATTCACACACACATATAGAGAGAGTCATATATATATATATATGTGTGTGTGTGTGTTTTGGAACAAAAAATTCATGGTTTGAAGCTTGAAGAAGGTGGTGTTTAGTAGGAATATGTTGTGAAAAATTAAACAGTTTATCTTATATCCTATGTGGTTCCATGTATAGCTCGATTCACTCATATAAATATATATACATTTATATAATTTCTTCATGTATTGATAAAATCCAAATATAAATTTTTTTGTTTAAAAATTCAAATTCATTTGTGTCTCTTTCACAGCCTCTTCAATCTTCATAGGGATGAAATAGCATAGCATTTGTGTTTAATCATCACTAAATTCGAAGACATAAAAAGGGAAGATATGGGGCTATGTATTTTTTACCATGAAAATTGGAATTAGTGCTTTCAAGGTGTATTGTTGGTAGGTCATCGGAACTATGGATTTATTGCACTGAAAGGAGAGGGATGTGTAATGATCGGAGAAGGTCATAGTGAGGCTTTCTTTATTTATCATGTGGAGAAAGAAAAAGGGTCATTCGTAGGATATTTGGAAGACGAATTTTGATATATTTGGTTGGAATAGATCATCATGATCATATTTCCTATGTTATAAGCAGAGCTTTAATAGAGGGTGAACACTTCCCATATAAACCACATACTACATCGATTTTTTTCTCATCCTAGTTGTTCTTTGTAATCAGTCCCATGAAACTGATTGGTCAAGCTCACATTGGGGTTAGCACCTAGAATACTATACATACACTAATTATGGATGTGTTTACAATCCTGAACATGTATGCGCCTATGGGCGCATCATGCACCATGTGGGTTCTTTTCCCACAACTATGGTACCCAGCCACCATTTGAGGTGATCAATCCACCCCTACCACGAAGAAGGCTGGTCAAGGTTGGCTCCCCACATGTGGTTAACCTTTGGTCCCATAATTCATGGGTCAAGCAAGCCTAGCTGGCTTCTAGGATGGAATGATTTTTTAATAAAAAATGTTTTAAATATCCAAAACTATTATTATCTAAGCACAAATGTATTGATTATTTTTGTTTTATTCATTTTAATTTTAAAAATACATTTATTACATTACATACATTTTATCAACGTATAAAAAATGTTAACTTAAAAAGTATAAGTATTTAATACCTATTACATTATTTTAGAACATTTAAAAAAATTATTACAATTATTATTATATAATATAACTAGATAAATGATAAAAAAATTTGAAATTGTCAAAACAAAATTAAATTTAATTATATCTTATAATATTCATAACATAAAAATATTAATTTTTTCAATGGTAATAATATTTTAAACATAATATTTTGAAAACTATAAATAATGATACTTTAAAATGAATTTATAATAATTTAAAATCAAAATAAAAATTTATTAAAAAAAGGATACTATTTAAAAAGGGAAGATAATATTAAATATTTTTTAAAATAATTTAATATTTTTTTTATTTTTTTATTAAAATGATTTTAAATTTATGAAATAAAATTAAAGGGATTTATTATGTAAATTTAACATATAAAATTATATGTTTTCAAAATATCAACTTAACCTATATTTCAGTTTGTTCTCAAAATTTTCATAAAGAATATAGATAAATTAAAAAATTATTAAAATATTCCTCAATAAAATTATTATTTCTTATAAAATTAAGTAATATTTTATAATTTGGATAATTTAAGTTTAATTTTTAATCCAAAAATAATTTTGATTAATGAAAATTCTTTAGTTTCATACAATATTATATTATAACATTAGCCATTTGGTTTTAAATTATAAAAGAAATATTTATTAAACTTTAATATGAAAAGAATATAATCAAATTCTTGGGATGTTATAGCTGTAATGTTCAATAAACTGAATTATAATTTTCGTAACTAATAAAATTATTATGTTAATGAAAATAAAATTCTTGAGTAAAATTTATTGGGAATGAAAGAATGCTGAAAGAGTTAGGGAAAATGTTATTACAATTGATAGAGAATTGAACCTGGATTATTCAAGGTGTATTTAAGGTAAATAGACCCTTGTAAAAGGATATATTATTATGATAAACCTAGGTTTGTAAAGGTTTCATCATCACAAGTTACTGAGAAATTCTTTATACAAACTCAAGTAAAAACTTTTTAAGAGGAACACTATAGTGTTAAACCCTTTTTCTTATAATAGTGTATGTTCCAAGAGAAAATATAGTCAATCCTTTATTGATAAAAATTCTTATGTGATTACTAATATAGTAAATATTATTGAAGAAAACATGAGAAGGAATTTTTCCTCAATGAAAAACTGTATAATGATATATTATATCAAAGAAATATCGAATATATCAAAAGAGTAAATAGTTGTTCAAAATAAAATTTTTATAGTTTTCTAATTATTCCATGGAATATTTATAAATGAAGCTTATTTTTTTATATTATAATAATACTCTCCCATATACTAAAAAAAGGAAGGAATTTTGGAGGATATATATAATTAATAGAAGCATCATATTTTGATGTTGCAATCAATGAATAAAAACTTATCTCTATTACCCATACAAAAAAAATTTGAATGTTTAGATGAATTCTGTGGAAGGTTAACTCGAAAGTTTAATATAGTGTAGAATGTATAATCATGATTTTGAAAAAACTCTATAATATATTATTGTTAAGAAACTCATAGAGGAGACATAACAAAAAACCTAACCACTATTGAAGTGGATCTAATTGATAATAATATAAGAAATAAATAAACTCATGATATTCATTACATATCACAAATGAATGGAGCCAAAAAAGGATATAATTAATATTGAAAAACTTGATTTTCAGGTTTTTTCCTTTGTTAATTAAGTCTCATAGAAAATAAATTGAATTATATTATTTATGACGTGAGAAAAAAAGTTAAAATTTAAATATGGTATGGAAATAACACATACATGGTTCCTGGACCTTATCATTCTACTAGAATTGAGGTTAAACTCATGAACATTTTCAAAATTATTTTACTTCTACATACATTCTTTTTCCCATCTTTAATCAATATTTGGATATATGGTTTAACATACATTTGAGAAAGAAAATTATTCTCTCCTTCAATGAATATTTTCATATTAACCTTAAAAAATCATAAAATATTGGATCTTGTGTTATCTTCATCATAGATAATCTATTACGATTCTTTTGACTTCATGTAGTAGCCACATTATTGGATTTACAAGGGTGTTATTGTATAGAGCAGTAAAAATAATTAATCAATTCCAAACATATTAACTATAGAATATTGAAATCTTTTAGAGTTGACATTTAATATTTCCATTTATGATCGGTATATATGTCACACATTTTTTTAAGTATAATTTCTCTATATCTTTAAATCAAAATTTATCACAATTATTTCCGAATAGTGAGTTGGGTAATTTTATACTGAACTCAATCATAATAAGTCCTAAACTATCACAATATCATTTGACATGAGGACACCTCCAAGTCTTATAATTGATTCAATACTAAAGATCACAAACCATACTCCACTATCAGAAAGTGTGAGTATAGGTGTGCTGAATAACTTTCTCTTGAGATCTTTGAAATTCTATTAACATTAATATATGAAAAATAAAATAGATCCTTTCCAATTAAACATGGTTACTTAATTATAAACTTGTGATAAATTTCTTATAGAGTACCAATAATATCCCACTACACTATGAAAACAATGGATCTTAGTCACTATGGTGGTTTTGTGCTAACATTTTGTAACTTCCATCATTTATGGATCCACTGATATACCCCCAAATCAGATTAAAGGACCAAAAATTGATACTTTATATATCCAAAATTCATACTTGGTACATTTTTCATACAATATCTCATTCCAAATGTCCTTTATTACAATCCTCAATTGAGATTCATGATCTTATTTACTCTTGGAATATTTATGAATGTCATATATAAAGAGTACCATATAATGATCAAGGTTTTCACACTATAACCTGACACTACTCTATTAATTTGTTTATTATTGTTCATTACTTTATTTTGTTTCCTCTAGGGTGTTTTTACCTTGAAATTGAGACTTGTTGGGCACACAAACCATGTCAAATAGTAATGGTGTACAGTTTTCTAATCTATGTGGTACGAATGTGACAACCTCTAAAATTTTTGTTAGATATAACCAAATGGTTAGCACACAGTTTTATAAACAATTTTATTTCCTATTAGGGGTTCTATAAGAGCCTAGTAGTTTGTGCAAGGTTAGTTCAAAATTTCCAAAACTGTTCTACTTAATCATGTGTCATATCATGTTTCAAAGAAAATTGAAATATCCAAATTTCTATTATATAATTTAATCCCTAAAATGGTTTTCTATCCCTCTCATTCTCTCCCTCCTCCCCCTCTCTCACATTAACCATGCACAAGAGCGGCTTCTAACTATGCATCACACCTTCTCTCCTCCCTCTAGTTCATTAATTTCTTCTCCAATTTTTGGTGTGATCATCCAATGTGATCTATTATTCCTATCATATTCTTTTTTATTACCAATTTTCTAGTTTTTCTAACCCTCCCATGTGGTGTGAGTTCCCTTACCAAACCCTAACCCTAATATGATATTTTTTTGGTTGTTTCTTCGACCCAAGGGTTGATAAAGATCAATTTGGGGCCCGTTTCTGTAAAGTTTGTCGAAGTCAATGACACGTGGCTCTTTGAATGGTACATACACAATTATACATGTATATGAATATATGTACATATATATAAATGCCCCATTTTTATATATTAACTAATTTCAGTGTGGATTTTTATATTGGGAAAAGGAATATTTATATATGTCTATGTATAAGTGCATATGTGTGTAAGTGAGAAGGGGTGGGGGTTTCTTTACTAGATTTCTTCTTGATCTCTATTGTTTCATTTGAAATATTTGAAGTGGATTCAACTTACAAACATCTAATAGAACATGTTTTGATGTAGGTTCCCTATGTTCAAGTCATTAAATTGAGAACCATCGTTTTATAGGTATTTCTAAATATTTTTTCTTTTGAATATAAAATTTATATGCTATGTAATTGGTTATAGTTTATAGAAATTTTTCATCTTTTTTTCTTTTTTTTTAGAATACAAAATGGATTTTTTTTTATTTATAAATATTTCAATGTTTTTTGAAAATTATTGTTATGTTAAATGCTCAATTGGTTTCTAAATTATTTATACCTTGAAATGTGTAAATTTCTAATGTTTTATTCCTCTAGTGATGAGGCCCGGTTGTAACATTCAATAGCTTTTGAAAATGGAAAACCCTTCTTAATTCATTCCCCTTGAAATTGAAATATGTGTGTATTAAATGTGGGAAATGTGATAGAATTCTAGTTGAGGGGCGTGTGCTTTATTATTGTGAATTTGAAAGGGGTTACGCTTAATGAGGGGGTGGGTGAGAAAGATAATGGTTGATAGTATGGAAATTATATGATATTTTTGTATATTATAGCTTGATAAAAACTCCACTTCCATTAATTTTCCATGGGAATCCTTCGGTAGGTATGTGGGAGATTAGGTGAACATGTTTCACTATATGAGATTATGTACTAGCTAGTGGCCTTGATTAGATAGATTGACTACCAATGGGATATTCTCCTTAGTAGAGCTAGGGAGGGTTTGGCCTAGTGTTAGGTAAGTGTTTTTATTGGTATCTAGTCAAATAATATTTATTGTTATATGTGTATTATTTATTTTTTTATATCACCCAACCAGAAATCTAGATACCATGACACATTTTTTATATGTACACACTTTTTAGATGTTTTATTGTTCCATTAAAAATTTTCATTCCTTCTTTTAATTACACATTAAAACACTTATTTAATTTTGGATACTTTTAAAAAATAATTTACATAAAATATGTTTCAATCCATGAAGCTTTTCTAGAAAAGGGATGGAAATGATTTTTCTTAATATTGAGCCAAAGATGAATTTGTTTTCAATATTTCAATATGTGTTGTTGGATGAAGTTGTGATGTTGGTAGAATTGTTATAGATTCATGAAATGGTATTGGAATTCATTATAGGGAAATTCATTATGTTATACTCTAATGATTTTTTATGTTGTTTTTAAATATAAATGCTATGTGCATAGAAGAGAACATTTCCTTCATCAATTGGAATACCATGAAAATTTTAATTTTCAAGAAGTGAATATGATTTAATTTAATTCCAGGAAAAAATATAATCATATATAATTTTCTCTATAATGTTGTGATGAAAAAATATTATAATTTGTAAAGAATAATTTTTAGAAAACCATACAATAATATTTTTTGGATGAATGAATTTTAGTAATGGTTTTCTTGGAATATTTTAGAGAATTATCATCATGGAATAACATCATTCATAAATAAATTATGGCCAACCATGTAATCCACATGGTCCAAATCAACCCCACACATGTGGGAGGAGGACCTCAATAACATGGGTGAATCGGCACATGAAAGTTAAATGGTGGCAGCGAGTGGGTTGTACTATTTGTTTGGCTAGTAGAAGAGTGGGTTTATTGCATGAAAAAATTTGCTGATGGGATCCATAGGTGAGGCACGAACTATGAGGCGTGGGTGAAAGTGTTTACAAGTGATGATCCCCTATCAGTAGCTCGAACTGATAGTGGCACAGGTTGAGTAATAACATAGCACTAAACCATGAAAGAATCCAATGTGAGACAATATAGTGAAATCACTATTAATTTAAAATAAAAAAGACATATATGACCACCACTTCACTATTAGATAGACCTAGACCATTTCATCAAGCCATCACCTTTTTCTTCTTCATACTACGGTCAAGGTTTCTGTAGAGAGTGTGATAATTCCTCCATTGATGAAGTTGAAAATATTAATCCAAGGCCTATCCAAAAGATAAAGACGGAAAAGATGACCTTATTTGATCTATTAAAGATCCATTCACACATATCATTAGATATTAATTTTCTCATAGGCATTAATAGAAGTATCTTGATCTCCCAGATTAATATAGGTTCATTAGATGAAATAGAATCTGATAAATTATGAGGGTCGTCAAAAATGAATTAAGATGCATGAAATTAAAATTTCATTCATATAGATAGAATTTATAAATAAAGGAAATGTGTGATAAATTGTTGAAAATTTAGTTAAATAAATTTCACAAAAGCTCCATGGTGGTGAGAACCCAAGGGTATTCAAAAATAAAGATATCATGTAAATAAAGAAGATTGAAAATTCATCATTCATTTTTTTACATTGTAATTATGCATGTATTCAAATGAGGAGGAAATTTTGAATTGTAATACTGCATAATAATGAGCTATTAAGGGGCTCCACGATGCTAGGGTTTACTCCTGTTGTCGTCTTCATCTTCTCCATCCTAGGAAAGAGGCGTTCTCTCCTCGTCTTTCTTGCTCGGCGGATCATGATGTGCAGCTCGTGACATTGTGGACTCAATCTTACCGATGATTTCATTGTTGCCTATATCCTTACTCTATCCCCAAATCTGATAGGTCTTTTATTATTGACACAGTGAAGGTTCATGGTTGAGTCCAGTTTATGTGGGTTGCAGCCTCGTTTCAGTGTCAACTGAGGGTGCGTTGGGAGATTCACGGCGGGCTTTGAGTGCGATTTTGGAGAAAGCGATGGGATTATGGGTTTAACATGCTGAGGAACCATATTTTCGGCGTGTTGGCATTTGGTTGGCTAGATATGGTGATGGATTTTAACCCTCGATATCTTGAATCGAGTTAATGTTTTTATTCTATTTGTTGTGAGTCTTGTAGTATGCTGCCAGATTCTTCTGTTTTGAATATGCTTGCCTTAAACCTATGTTCGTGATTTCATTCTGGTTGAAGCATTTTTTGTGCATCTACTTATAAGGCTTTGGTTGATCTATATTTTTGTAATATTGTAACATGGTTCTTGAATCTCTGAGATTGGATGAATCCAATGACTCTTACCCGACGAGTTTATCTGTGGGAAAGAAAAAGTGAATTGAAATGGAACCTGAAAATGATGAAGAATTTAATATCTCTAGGACTTCAATTAGAGAAGTTGTGAATGAACATAGAGAGTCTACAATGTTGGGTGGAGAAAATGAGGAGTGATGGCAAGAGGGGGGGTGAATTGCCTTTTAAAAAAAAGATTAACAAATTAAAATCAAAGTGAAAGTGCAGTGGAAATAAAGAAGGCAAGACACAAAATTGATAACGGAGTTCGGCCAAAACCCGGCCTACGTCTCCGCTCCCAACTCAACCGTTGAGAGATTCTACCGCTTGCTTTTCAATGGTTTTAGCAAGAAACCCACTAGCCTTTTTACAGGTGAAGGCTAGCTCACCTATTACAGCTTGCTTTTGATGGTTGAGCAAGAACCCACTTACTTTTAATGGTTTAGTAAGAACCCACTAGCCTTCTTACAGGTGAAGGCTAGCTTACCTATGTCACAAGCCTTTTAAAGGGAAGGCTTGTCTAACCTCTTCACACCTTGAAGGTGGTGTGAGAACCCAAAAGAGAGGATGAGAGAAAGAGGTGGGGTTTGTAGGTACAAACCCAATTTTGATGCTCAAAATAAATAATAAATGAAAAACCATAATTGGAGAAGCCTTGGGCGCCAATGGATGATTGGAGTTGAAGACGTGCACTCCCAAGCTTCTTTGGTGATGCTCCTTGGATGTGGAATTGAGTTGGAGCGATTGGGGTTCCTTGGAGGAAGTCCGCCGGAGGTTCGCCAAATGATCAAAGATGTGTCCCGTGGCTTGGATAAGGTTCCGAAAATGTTCCTTGGCTTCAAGGTCCTTTATTTATAGAGGGGGAACCCTCATATGGCCTTCGGAGCCGTTGGGAGGCAAGTGGACCAGCCGGGTCAAAGGCCCAACGGCTAGTTTGACTGTGTCCACCGGCTGACCGGTACAGGGCCACCGGTTGGCCGGTGCCTTGAAAAAGGAGAGGTCTTCGGGCTCAGGTACCACCGTCTGGCCGGTGGGGAGGCCACCGGTTGGCCGGTGGTGAGGCAGTAGCTTCCACTGTTTGGGCTGGGTGCCACCGGCTGACCGGTGCCAGAGTCACCGGCTGGCCGGTGGGCAGACAGTAGCTACCACTGTTTGACTGGATGCCACTGGCTGGCCGGTGGTCAAGCCACCGGCTGACCGTTGGAGCCTGGCAGTGGGCAATGCCTCTGCCAGGTCCACCGGATGGCCGGTGCTATCACACCGGTTGGCCGGTGGACTGAATTTCAGTCCACTTGATGTGCTTCATGGCCCATTTCCTTGGCAATCTTTTGCCTATAAAACAAAAACACTTAAAACAATGTTAGATAAATAAGAAAGTGATTGTGATCATGAAAATTAAACCATGAGGGGATACGAGAGGTACAACAATCTCCCCCTATTTTGATGATCACAATCACCGAAACAAACAATGTAAAAGATGAAATTAAAGACATGCTTTGAAAGATTTTTCCCCCAATCAATCAAGAATTTCTCCCCCTTTGTGATTATCAAAATAGCACGGGGCATATAACTTGATTTAGGGAAAGGGTTTGAAAAACTAGATATGAGAATTGAAAAATCAATTGAGATTTTTGAAATTTGATTTGAAAGTTTTGAAATGAAAAATTGAATAACAGTTTGAATTGAAAGTTTTGAAATGACAAATTGAATAACAGTTTGAATTGAAAGTTTTGAATCAAAAATTGAATAACAGTTTGAATTGAAAGTTTTGAATCAAAAATTGAATAACAATTTTGAATGAAAAATTTGATACCAAGAGTTGAAATTGAAAGTTTGAATAGAAAGTTTTGAAATTGAAATCAAAAGGACTTAAACGATTCTAACTCCCCCTAAATAAAAACAACAAATCACCGGGGAGAGGTGTTTGAAACCGAGACAAATTTCGGTCCGGTGAGACTCGCTAGTAGGGATTTTTCAATCCACACTTGTCTAGTGGCGGGTCTTCTCCTATAAAATTCATCATTGAAGAAAAAAGTTTTGGGCCTACCATACCGGGCGTTTTTGCAATTGCACTCATAAATCAAGTGCCCGGGTTTTTTACAATAATTGCAAAATTTATAACTAGAGCTCCCCCTTACAAAAACAGTGGGTGCATGGGAAGAGGAAGCTTGCTTGGAATAGCCAAGCCCTTGGTTGGTTCTAGCTACGCGTTGGGAACCGAGGAGTTTGGTCAAATTTTGTTCCCCTTGGGTGAACTTGGCAAGGGATTCCCTAAGGTCCTTGATGGTTGATTCCAAAGAATCAACATTTGGGAAATTTTGGATTTTTAGGGAGAGTTCCTCCTTCTCTTTGATTTTCGGAGGAAAGTTTTTTGAAAGACTTTTTCAAAGCAACGAATTTTGAAGAAAGCTCATGAAAACCATTTTCTAATTGGTCTCGCACATGTTGAAGTTCTTCATATGATAAATGATTAAAATAATTTGAAGATGAGGATGAGGATGATGATACCTCATGTTTTTCCATTAGGCATTTTGTACCTTGGTCGCTTGAGGAGGAGGAGGAGGATGATGATGAGGTGTCACTCCATGTCGCCTTGAGGACCTTTTTCTTTCCTTTTTCCTTTTGCGTGGCCCGTTTTTTGTTGAGTGGGCAATCGGGCTTGTAATGCCCTTTTTGGCCGCACCCGTAGCATTTTACCTTGGGCTCCGATCTTTTGTCGGGTTCTTGCTTTCGATGCTTGCGGGATTTCTTCTTCTTGTGCTTCTTCATAAACTTGTGCATTTGGCGGGCGAGATTCTCCATTTCCGAGTCGCCGCTTGATGATGAAGAAGATGAAGATGATGATGAGGAGGAGGAGCTTACTTCTTTTTGTACCTTGAGGGCGATGTTCTTTGGTGTCTTGATTGGTGTGCCCTCCTTTTGAGCTTGCCTCCTCATCGTGATCTCGTACGTCATTAGGGATCCGATGAGCTCTTCGACCGGCATATTCTTGATGTCCTTTGCTTCTTGGATTGCCGTCACTTTAGGTGCCCATGAGCTCGGAAGGACCTATAGAATCTTCTTGACCATTGCTTCAGCTGAAACATCATCACCAAGAGATTTTCTACCATTGCAAACGTCAGTGAAGCGTGTAAACATTTCATAAATAGACTCATTTGGATGCATTGAAAAAGATTCAAAGTCTTGTCTATACATATCTAATCTAGTATCTTTGACTTTATTAGTGCCTTCATGGGTCACTTCTAAAAGCTTCCAAATTTCATGTGAAGTGGTGCAAGTGGATACACGATTAAATTCATTTCTATCTAACCCGCAATGAAGAGGATTCATGGCTTTGCCATCAAGCTCAAAATTCTTAATATCGGCGGGGGTCCATTTGGATTCGTCGGGGGAAGACAAAGAATAACCTTGCATGACAATTTTAAAAATGGGATAACCTATACTTCTAAGAAAAGCGGTCATGCGGGTTTTCCAATATGTGTAGTCGGTTCCATCAAAAAATGGAGCGCGACCCAAGGAATAGCCTTCGGGGGCGAATGAGGTTGATGCCATCTCAATGGATCTTAAATTTGAAACCGGTTAGGGTATTACACAAACTTCCCTTTGATACCAATTGTTGGGCGGAGAAAATGAGGAGTGATGGCAAGAGGGGGGTGAATTGCCTTTTAAAAAAAAAGATTAACAAATTAAAATCAAAGTGAAAGTGCAGCGGAAATAAAGAAGGCAAGACACAAAATTGATAACGGAGTTCGGACAAAACCCGGCCTACGTCTCCGCTCCCAACTCAACCGTTGAGAGATTCTACCGCTTGCTTTTCAATGGTTTTATCAAGAAAACCACTAGCCTTTTTACAGGTGAAGGCTAGCTCACCTATTACAGCTTGCTTTTGATGGTTGAGCAAGAACCCACTTACTTTTAATGGTTTAGTAAGAACCCACTAGCCTTCTTACAGGTGAAGGCTAGCTCACCTATGTCACAAGCCTTTTAAAGGGAAGGCTTGTCTAACCTCTTCACACCTTGAAGGTGGTGTGAGAACCCAAAAGAGAGGATGAGAGAAAGAGGTGGGGTTTGTAGGTACAAACCCAATTTTGATGCTCAAAATAAATAATAAATGAAAAACCGTAATTGGAGAAGCCTTGGGCGCCAATGGATGATTGGAGTTGAGGACGTGCACTCCCAAGCTTCTTTGGTGATGCTCCTTGGATGCGGAATTGAGTTGGAGCGATTGGGGTTCCTTGGAGGAAGTCCGCCGGAGGTTCGCCAAATGATCAAAGATGTGTCCCGTGGCTTGGATATGGTTCCGACAATGTTCCTTGGCTTCAAGGTCCTTTATTTATAGAGGGGGAACCCTCATATGGCCTTCGGAGCCGTTGGGAGGCAAGTGGACCAGCCTGGTCAAAGGCCCAACGGCTAGTTTGACTGTGTCCACCGGCTGACCGGTACAGGGCCACCGGTTGGCCGGTGCCTTGAAAAAGGAGAGGTCTTCGGGCTCAGGTACCACCGGCTGGCCGGTGGGGAGGCCACTGGTTGGCCGGTGGTGAGGCAGTAGCTTCCACTGTTTGGGCTGGGTGCCACCGGCTGACCGGTGCCAGAGCCACCGGCTGGCCGGTGGGCAGACAGTAGCTACCACTGTTTGACTGGATGCCACCGGCTGGCCGGTGGTCAAGCCACCGGCTGACCGTTGGAGCCTGGCAGTGGGCAATGCCTCTGCCAGGTCCACCGGCTGGCCGGTGCTATCACACCGGTTGGCCGGTGGACTGAATTTCAGTCCACTTGATGTGCTTCATGGCCCATTTCCTTGGCAATCTTTTGCCTATAAAACAAAAACACTTAAAACAATGTTAGATAAATAAGAAAGTGATTGTGATCATGAAAATTAAACCACGAGGGGATACGAGAGGTACAACATACAATTGGAAGCATCATTAAGGTTCTTGATTGACTATTGAATTTTGGATATGTTTATAACCAGCACACTACATGGATCTGCCTCATATAAGGATCAGAGTAGAAATATTTCTCCAAAGAATGACATTCATATTTGAAAGTTCGAGAGGGTATGGCTCTTCCATTGGTACCATGCACGTGAAACTCTGCCCGGGACAGCTAGCCGAGCGGTCACGCGATAGTGAAATCTTGTCATCATGATGTAGTCGCTAGGGAGGGGTTGATCCTGTAGTCTTGATCTGGGTTATCATCTTTCATGGTTTTAATTGGTTGTAATGTTTGGATCTTGTGGTTTTTCACTTTTACCTCAAAAGTGTTTTGATAATAAAAAAGTTAATTTTCTATCAGTAATACTGCATTAATAGTACGTGAGATAATTGTGATCAAGAGGCCATATGATTTTTATTATCCACATGATTAAAAAGAGTGATTGATATCCTTTGGGTGTTTCAGATGCATGAATCCAAAGTTGTCCCATGGGTGATCACTTCCTCGCATGATAAGCTGAAGATAATATCTAAACCCATGGGTATTTTAAATTGTATATATAAATAAAAGGTGATACTAACTCCATGTGAGAAGTAAATACCCAAACCCCTTGTGAATTTGGGATGCACTCCATGAAGTAAATACCCAATAATTCATTCAAGTATGTAAAATAAGCACGAAATGTCTAGAGTTTATGTTGTATTTAATATGAGAAATAAAATACCTAATAACCAATGAGTATTTGAATTTAAATTTGAAATAAATGTTATTATTAATAAATTCGTTTAAAGGATGATATAAATATGGTTAATTATATCATATAATTATTGAGATCCCATGCATAATAGTTTTATAATGCCTCGAGCCCGCTCTTTCAGACTCGCTGCTTGAACAATTCTGTGTAATTTGTTTCTTAAAAGAAAATTAACAATTACAAAACACTTTATACAAACAAGGATATTTTATCAGCCTAGGTTCTGGAGGATTATACAGAACATTACATTTATAAAAGTTGAAACAATAAAATAAAACTAATGTCCACTACGCTTCTGCGTGGGCTATCTCCAAAAGTGATGACATCTATAAATAAACTTCTAAGATACCATTGAAAAATAATTTTTAAATAAAAGGGTGAGCATTAAATTTCCCAGTAAGGAGTTTTGATATCCTTTGATAAATCCCATCAAAATATTTCTTTGATAATACATTCGAAACAAATCAATTAGAAATACATTTGTAAAACAACCTTTACAAAATACTATAATGTTTTGAAAATTAATTATATTTCAAAAACACTTTTAAAATAGTCCAGTGATTTAGTTGAAAATATTAAGAAATCCCTTAAAACAAAACAACTAAGGCCACTCGGAACTTTTAAGGATATCTTGGGCCTACCCACTTGAGGGATGAATTCACTACCGAATACCCTATCGTATTTACAAAGTTTGAGTACCGAGTTTTTTATAAAACATTTTTGTATTAGCTTTCCTTGTATATGTATAATTTTTACTGGTTCTTTAGTTTCGAAAATATATTTATAATCATTCATGGAACAAATAAATACTAATATTTACTGAAAATTATATATTCGACTTGGTACGATCAATTCTTAATATCCACACAATTAAAATTTCATCCATATTGCCATAAAAATCCATTTTTGAAAAGTTTATTTAAAGATATAGTATATATGTATATACCTATATATATATATGAGTATGAATGTATGAAAACTTATCGATATATGGCCATAATCGTGATATGAGTATGACATGCATGTAGATCCATCATTTAAATTCATAATATTCTATAAATAATCAATTACTATTTTTATAAAATAAATAATTAATCAAACAATAATAATAATTATAATTCATAAGAAACATAATCTTGATCCATATAAAATAAGTTTGAAACATAAAATCATAATTTTGGATTAAATAATATCTCGCTAAATTTGAGAAATAAAACATTTAAATTATAAAATGACATAATTTAACATGATCAATCAAATACATGTTGAAAATAAGGGAAAATAATTTCAATATAATTGACTATTTCAAATCATAAAAATAGATGGCATGAAACATAGAATTCCCTAATAATCATAGAATTAAATAAATATACATATAAATATATATCTTTTAGAAAATAATTATCATAATTCTAAAATAAAGAAAAAAACTATTCCTTACAAAAATAAAATGGAATTGAAAGTGTAAATAAACTATTTGAAAATACATAATTCCTTAAAAAACAATAATATGTAATTTCATAGAAAGTATTTAAAAATACATAATTCCTCGCAAAAACAATAATATGTAATTTCATATAAAGTATTTGAAAATACATAATTTCTTACAAAAACAATAATATGTAATTGCATAGAAAGTATTTGAAAATACATAATTCCTTACAAGTTTTAGCAGAGTCTTCTTCTACTTTGGTATACTCTAAGAACTCTAATTACTCGCTCTCTCATAGAGGATTTTCTCTTAATAGAAAGTTTTAGAAAATAAAGGAATATATCAAACCTATCTTCTAAAACATCTTTTCCAAACTCTTACTCACCAAGAAACCAAAAAAGTAGAGGCATGCTTCTTTATATAGTTGTAACCATACTTCAAATTTAATTCAAATTATCTTGATATTAAATGGTATTATTGTGGATCCAATCAAACATAAACAGTAAACTAAACAATATTCATTGCAAATTGATGAGAGTAACAAATTGGATTTTTTGTTTTCCTCAAACTAAAATTTTCACAACACGTCAAACTGATTTGAAAATGACTTATAACAAAATCGAATGGACCAGCATTAAACCAATACTATTTTAAAAATTGATGTTTGAAGGAAAATCCAAAACAAAGCAAAAATATTTGATCAAATTGGCATAATCGACAAATAATAGATAAGGTTTTCGGATAAGATTTGTACAAGTTTTTTCAAAATGCAATAATGTCAACAGAAAACATTGAAAAAATATATAAAAAATGCTAAAAAATTAATTCATACATTATAAAAATACAAAATCCTGACAAATCCTGTGGATAACGATTTGAAGAAGAAATTGAACATGCCACTGGATCGAAAATGACTGGAGAAGAAAAATGAAATAAATGTATTTAATATATTTAAAAACAAATCTACAACCTACATGCATATTTATTGAGTACCAATCACATCCCCAAATATCCCTCAGATCCTCACCGATAATAGGTTCTTAGCCTTGATGAAATAGGCCTCTCCAATCTCGGTTTAGCACGAAGTTGATCCCTCACCTTGTACTCTCAACCTGCAACTCACGAAGACGAAGACAAAGTCACGCCCTCACAAAAGCCTCGATTTGTGACCTCGCCTCCTCGCCCTCAGTTTGCGAAGAAGAAGAAGACAACCCTACTGCTTGGCCTTGACCTCAACTGTAGCTCGAGATCAAAGAAAACGAGACATGTGGCTCTGCTTCGTCTCGTGCAGGGACTCCCCCACATAACCCTATCTCGACCTCTTGAAAACTCAAAACGTGGTTATTCTTTTCATTTTTTTCATATTACATTTCACCATTTTTTTTCTTTTATATCATCAATTATATCATTATATATATGTGTATTAAAATGAATATCATACATATATATCAATATCGTATTATGTATTTAAAATTATCATAATTTGTTTTTATCTTATTATTATTATTATTATTATTATTATTATTTATTTAATAAAATTTTATAAATTTATATTTGTTAAACTATATTGCATTTATTATTATAAAAATTTTATTTATAGAGATATTATATTTAATGTTATGAAATATGATCATTCAAATTTCATTTATACCAATATATATACATATATATATATATGCCCTAATAGATAAAATTTATTCTATACATATTAAATCATTTCTTATTTAAATAAATTTAATTTATAATATTTTTGGTTAGCATATCAATTAATTCAATATAATTATTAGTAAGAATATTAATGTCAATTAATATTTGGTATTAATCAGTATAAATTCTGATTTACAAAAATACTCATTTATTCACGTAGAAATTAGTAATAAAACTATAAATAAAAACACACGGTTTATATTTTAAAAACATTTTTATCAAATTAATTGATAAAATCAAAATCTTATTTAAAATTTTATTTTTTAAGATTTTTTTCTTAATTATTTATTTACTTGTTTTCTGTAAATTCTAACTCGTTGATAACTAAATTAATATCATTTCTAAGTATTATAATTTAATTTAATTATATTTTATCTTAACATTTAATTCAAAATTTTAGGGATGTTACAATCTCTCCCCCTTAAATGAATTGTTCCCTCACAATTCTTTCATCGATCTTGTGAAAATTCTGAATTTTCATCTTCAGAATTAAGGAATATCTAAAAGGAAGTAACTATCCAAATAAAATTCTAATGCGTAGATCATTTTCCTCAAAAGACAACATCTAATCTCAAAAGTTGTCCAGACCGTTCCTCTAATACGAATTATAAAGCCCCGAGCCCGCTCTTTCGGACATGGTGCTTGAACAATGCTGTGTAATTTTTTTAAAAAAAAAAACTTAACTATTTCACAACACTTTATACAAACGAGGATCTTTTACCAGTCTAGGTTTTGGAGGATAAGACAGAACCTTACATTTATCAAAGTTGAAACAATAAAATAAAATAACTACCCACTACGCTTTCGCACATGCTATCCCTAAAAGCGATGACAATTGTAAATAAACTTCTAAGATACCTCTGAAAAATAATTTTTAAATAAGAGGGTGAGCATTCAATTGCCCAGTAAGGAGTTTTTAAATCCTTTGATAAATCCCATCAAAATATTTCTTTGATGATACACTTGAAACAAATCAATTAGAAATACATTTCTAAAACAACCTTTACAAAATACTGTAATGTTTTGAAAATTAATTATATTTTGAAAACACCTTTAAAATAATCCAGTGATTCGGTTGAAAATATTAAGCAGTCTCTTAAAACAAAACAACTAAGGCCACTCATAACATTTAAGGATATCTTGGGCCTACCCACTTGACAGATGGATTCACTATCCAATACCCTATCGTATTTACAAAGTTCAAGTACTAGTTTTTTATAAAAAAATTTTGTATTAGATTTCCTTATATACATATAATTTTCACTGGTGTTTTAGTTTCGAAAATATATTTATAATCATTCTTAGAACAAATAAATACTAATATTTACTGAAAATTATATATTCGACTTGGTACGATCAATTCTCAATATCCACGCACTTAAAATTGCATCCATATTGCCATAAAAATCCATTTTCGTAAATTTTATTTAATGATATAGTATATATGTATATACCTATATATATGGGTGTTTGTGTATGCATGTATGAAAACTTATCGATATATGGCCATAATCGTGATATGAGTATGACATGCATGTAGATCTGTCATTTAAATTCATAATATTCCATAAATAATCAATTGATATTTTTTTAAAAAAAATAATTAATCAAACAATAATTATTATTATAATTCATATGAAACATAATCTTGATCCATACAAAATAAGTTTGAAACATAAAATCATAATTTTGGATTAAATAATATCTCGATAAATTTGGGAAATAAAATATTTAAATTATAAAATTACATAATTTAACATGATCAATCAAATACGTGTTGAAAATAACGAAAAATAATTTCGATATAATTGACTATTGAAAATCAGAAAAATAGATGGCATGAAACATAGAACTCTCTCATAATCATAGAATTAAATAAATATACATATAAATATATCTCTTTCAGAAAATAAATATCATAATTCTGAAATAAAGAAACAAATTATTCCTTACAAAATAAAATGGAATTGAAAGTGTAAATAAACTATTTGAAAATAAATAATTCCTTACAAAAACAATAATATATAATTGCATAGAAAGTATTACAAAATAAATAATTCCTCGCAAAAACAATAATATGTAATTTCATAGAAAGTATTTGAAAATACATAATTCCTTACAAAAATAATAATATGTAATTGCATAGAAAGTATTTGAAAATACATAATTCCTTACAAGTTTTAGCAGAGTATTCTTCTACTTTGGTATACTCTTCTAACTCTAATTACTCACTCTCTCATAGAGGATTTTATCTTAATAGAAAGTTTCAGATAATAAAGGAATATATCAGACCTCTCCTCTAAAACATCCTCTCCAAACTCTTACTCACCGTGCAACCAAAAAAAGTGGAGGCATGATACTTTATATTGTAGTAATCATACTTCAAATTTAATTCAAATTATCCTGATATTAAATGGTATTATGGTGGATCCAATCAAACATAAATAGTAAACCAAATTGTATTCATTGAAAATCAATAAGAGTAATAAATTGGATATGTTGTTTTCCTCAAACTAAAATTTTCATAGCACATCAAACTGATTTGAAAATGACTTATAACAAAATCAAATGGACCAAAATTAAACCGATATTGTTTTAAACATTGATTTTTTAAGGAAAATCCAAAAAAAAAAAAAAAAAAAACGATTTGGTCAATTTTTCACAATCGACAAATAATAGATAACGTTTTGGGATAGGATTCATATGAGTTTTGTCAAAATGCAATAACGTCAATAGAAACCACTGACAAAAGATATGAAAAAATTCTAGAAAATTAATTCATACATTATAAAAATCCAAAATCCCGACAAATCCAGTGGATAATGATTTGAAGAAGAAATTGAACATGCCACTGGATCGAAAATGACCAGAGAAGAAAAACAAAATCAATGTATTTAATATATTTAAAAATTAATCTACAACCTACTTGCATATCTATTTAGTACGAAGCAGATCCCCAAATATCCCTTGGATCGTCACCGATAATAGGTTCTCAGCCTTTATAAAATTGGTCTCTCCAATCTCGGTTTAGCATGAAGTTGATCCCTCACCTTGTACTCTCGGCCTGCTAATCACGAAGATGAAGACGAAGTCAAGCACTCGCAAAATCCTCGATTCACGACCTCGCATCCTCGCCCTCGGTTTGCGAAGAAGAATAAGATTAACCTACTGCTTGGCCTCGACCTGTACTTTTTCCCAAGTTCAAAGAAAATGAGACTCGCAGCTCCGCTTCATCTCGCGCAGGGACTCCCCCGCATAACCCTATCCCGACCTCCGGAAAACTGAAAATGCAGTTAGTCTTTTCATTTTTTTATATTTCATTACACCATTTGTTTTTCTTTTATATCATAAATTATATCATTATATATATGTGTATTAAAATACATATCATACATATATATCAATATTGTAATATGTATTTAAAATTATCATAATTTGTTTTTATCTTATTATTATTATTATTATTACTTATTTAATAAAATTTCATAAATTTATATTAGTTAGACTATATTGCATTTATTATTATAAAAATTTTATTTATAGAGATATTATATTTAATGTTATGAAATATGATCAATCATATTTCATTTATTCCAATATATATATATATATTCCCTAATAGATAAAATGTATTCTATACATATTAAATCATTTCTTATTTAAACAAATTTAATTTATAATATTCTTGGTTAACATATCAATTAATTCAATATAATTATTAGTAATAATATTAATGTTAATTAATCTTTGGTATTAATCAGTATAAATTCCATTTTACAAAAATAATCATTTATTCATGTAGAAATTAGTATCAAAACTATAAATAAAAACACACAGTTTATATTTTAATAACATTTATATCAAATTAATTGATAAAATCAAAATCTTATTTAAAATTTCATTTTTTAAGATTCTTGTGTTAATTATTTATTTACTTGTTTTCTTTAAATTCTTACTCTTTGATAACTAAAATAATATCATTTCTAAGTATTATAATTTAATTTAATCATATTTAATCTTAACATTTAATTCAAAATTTCTGGGATGTTACAAGTTTTGTATAAATATGTGAATAAAGGTGATAAAAATATATACATGGTATTGCAATATATTTTGGAGATCTCGATACATTATTTTATCAAATAGATAATGTTTTAATCTAGGTTACTTTTTAAGAATAAAAAACTTATATACGTCAGCATTCATATATTGAGGAAAATCCAGATTACACTAAATCTATAAGGAGTCTTGAGTCCTATATTTTTTATGTTCTTCAGTAAGTACACAAGGATGTTCGATTTAGAGATCTCATAGAGGAAGATCAAATATCATCATATAATTGATCACAAACTCCAACAAAGGTGAATTATTCAGGTTATAACCAAGATTAGAAGGAGTATCACAATTGAAGATGGATCAAGAATTCTTTTGGTTAGAGCTAATAACAAACAAAGTCTCTCGGTTGAATATAGAGAAGTAGTATATTAGTTTGATTTGGGATCATTTTAATAACTATATTAATACTGGTGATTTTTATTTACTTATTTAATAATAATGAATCCATGTCTAGGGGAATATCCACCATTAAATAGAGTAATTCTTTATGCCAAACCTTGTGAATATTTTGTGTTGACCTCTCTCTTATTATTTCTACATTCATAATGAGACAATGAGATATCACTAGGTGGATCAAGAACCTTAACAAGTTCAAGAGACTCAATTTGGTATAATAAGAATTCAAAAAAATGTGTACCACTAATTCACTCCCCACCCCCACCCCACTCTCAGTGGAACCTAATCTATCTTGTGGCACTACAATTGCTATTAGATTAACAGGTGACCACTAAAGATACAATCATTTTTTTAAGATGGTATCTGATAATGATTTCAATGAAATCATCATTATTCATTCAATAAATTATAATTATTATATATTAAAAAATTCTAGAAAAAATTTCTCAATAATAGAAATATTATGAGCAAGAACAATCATTATTCAACATCAAGTGGTTCTTTAGATAATGATGATTGTTTCATTTCACATTAAAAGATAAGATATAATAAATTAACTAGAAGTCATGATGAAGAATAAATAATATAACCTAAGTGGAAGTTGAAAGAAAAATTAGAATTCAGTATAGAATAGATCAAATTTCTCAAGAAAGATAATAAGAATCTTGAAAAGAAAACAATAAAAATATTTCTACAGTGAGATCATGATGCACAAATTAAATATTTCTGGATAAGATAAGATGATATGTGATCCTGAATGGAAGTTATCATCTAGAGGAGAAATTTTTTCTGAGACACAATCCATATGGTCCATAGTTCAACATGAGTTGAATAAATCTAGAGAATATTTTAATAAATATCTTGAGATTAAGGGAGAATATTTCCAAACTACAAAGAAGGATGGTAAAAATGATTCCAATCATTTTAATAGATATGTTATTTATAATGGAATGGATGATAAAACTAAAACTGAGAATATGTATTCCAAGAAGATTGAGTTTCAATATTCAATATTGAAGGAAGTTAAGAACATGCCATGAAGTTAAAAATCCTCCAAGAAAAGTGACGCATAGTGTGAAAGAGGACAATAAAAACAAATATAAAGATTCATCTGGAATCAATTTGGGAGAATAATGTTTCAAGTCTTCTCTTGGTGTTCTGGTATGCATTGTTACAAATCCTATTGTTTGTGGTTTAACATTATTTTACCAGGAATGAGACAAAAATCATGGGGAAGTTTTAATGAGAATATTAGTAAAAAAACTCCAAAAAAAACTTGTAAATAGATCTCCAAAACTACTATATACACACACAAAATTATATTTTGAAAAAATTTGTTGTAGAAGTAGTTTGGAAGATCACAAGGCTGAGGAATGTATCACAATGTTGGAAGGAGATATTCTCTATGCCATGAAAGGGGAATGGTTCTAAAATAAAACAAATTACAAGTCATGTAATGATTTTGAGAAGACTGAGAATGTCAATAAATACTACCTAGTATTTCAGATACATCAGTTGAAATTGGATATACAGTTAGAGTATGTTGAAAAAATTGTTAAATATATAGAAAATAAAATGGTCTTTGAAAATGAGGTGGGATTTGATGAGAAGTTATCTATAGGTGGAAACATTAATATCCAAAGGATAGAGGTTGAAAATGTTTTTCAATACAAATAATAGTAAGGGAAGAAAGAAGATACTCAAATCAATGAGACTCAAAAAAATGTTAGTCTTCAAATAAATCATCCAACATTGATATTGGTATAAGAAAATGGCCTATATTGAGATAAATATCTTAGTAGGAATGTTTTTCCTAAAAACCGTGAGATCCCTCCTTATTCATTATTATATATATGCTTTTATACTAACATGTAGGGAACTGAAGAAGATGGATTCATCCCATGAGGCTGATCATTGATGATTTGAAGTTAATTATTCATTACTTCATGAATACATAATTTATGAAATTCTTGATGAATTTTTTTGTTGGTTGTAAAAATTAAACTTTCATTGATTATTCTTAATTGTATTATTTTATCAATCAAGGGGGTTCTTTATTGATGTTAAGATGAGTCAAAGGGGGAGTGATATATGTTGAAATTGAACATTTTTTATGTGTTTTTTAAATATGTGTAGTATTTATACAATAATTAATAAATCTAATAATTCCCAACCCCTAAAATAATATTGAGAATATTTGATCATGATTACACATGAATGGTTTTTTATATCTCTTGTTTTCTACATCAGGTTAGCCCAAATACACATAGAGTTCATTAACTGAAGTCTCATTACTAATAAAACCATATGAGATCATCCCTTTCATAGAAGTGATCAATAAATTTTCATATAAGGGGGGACATCATGTTTTTTAGAACCAGATGATAGTAGAATACACCCCTTATCCTTTTCATTTAATTGTCAATAAGGGGGGAGTAAACTACATATTGTCTTGAATTATATCTATGGAAATTAACAACAAAACACAATTGGGGATATTTTTGAGACCATGTTGAATTTTTTATCAATAAATAAATATTATTTGGTGTATGAAGTGGTGAATATTGGAGAATTATTATGGATTAATTAAATGTAATTAGATGTCATGATTGGAAAATTCTCCATGATAAAACCTAACAACTATTTATTCCAATATTAGTTTTTAGAGTCATGTGTATAGGATAGAACAATTCCTATATTAAGTGGAATACCATAAAAATGTTTATTTTCATTAAGTGAAGATGATATATTTCATGTGAATGAAAAAATATAATCATATATATTTTTCTGGATGATGTTTTGAAGAAAAAAGTTGATGATTTGAGAATAATAATTTTAAGAAGACCATAAAATTTTATTTTCATGATAAATTCATTTCATTAATGGTTACCATGGACTATATGATATAATTTTCTTGAGGATATTTCATTATTTATACAAAAAATATGGCCAACCATGTGAGACACAATATCCAACTCAACCCCACACATGTGGGAGGAGGACCCCAACTACATGGGGGATTTGGCCCATGTAACCCACATGGAATTAGTGAGTGGGGTGGTCCCTTGTGTAAGGCCCATATGATAGTGGGTTCATAGTGTAACATCCTGACCTAACTATCCACTAAAAAGGTATTTGGAATGGTTTCCACTTTTCCTCAAATGTGCATCTCCATACGCCATAGGCTTGCAACTAGCAATGAGGGTCTAATGAGGTGATAGTGGGGAGAATATACCCTTATGATCAGAGTATAATAGAATTATATCAATAAATAAATAATAGACAATAGCTCAAGCAATAATAAATGAAATACACAACAGTGGAAGAATAATATAAACTAAATATAAAATATAGCCAACACCAATATAAAACAATGGTGGAATATCTAGATGATGATGCATAGATTGAAATAGTATAAATACAGTAGGTAACAAAATATATCCCAATGCATTAATGTGTAAAAGGAATAAAATCCTTGAGGAAGGTCTCCATGAGAATCCTATGATCCACCTTAGTCCTATTCTCTTAAGTCCCATGTACAAGCAAGTTAGCAGAAGCAATATTCCATAGTCTTACAAACATGAGATCTACTCGGGTACCCCAGTGCAATCGCGGCCCAAGTAAGGTGTGAGATAATATCTTAATAGGCCACTACCAATGGTTTCTATAGATAAATATATCCCATGAACAAAAATTACAATAGTGTGAAGGTACATAGAACAATAAACAGTGATGAATAAATAAATACTGATCATCTTAGGTTGCAATATGACACATGGTCGACTTTACGTGCTTCATCATATGATCAGAATGATGATATGATTAGTAAATATATATATATATATATAGTAATAATATATATAGTATAGTTATTTATTGAATCCACACAAAAAAACCAAGTATGTGTGGATGTAAGTGGCAATATTCCTAGAATATTGGGTGATGGATGGATCAGGGCATAACTCAGTCATCCATAACCAGTCTAAATGAGACAATAAGCTACAGTAAAAGGGTATATTCCCTATATCTCATAATGAGTGGGAGTTGAAATTCTCGGCACTTGATACGGTTAGTGTTCCATCATTTCAACACTCAAAAAAATAGTGATTGTGAAGACATGTCAACACTCAAAGAAAGGGGACGTGGTGTGTTATTCCAACCATCCAAATAGTGGAAATGGTGTGAGATGTCATTCTCAACACCCGATATAAGGGAGAGTGAATTGCCATGCCCAACAGAACCCTTACCATCATCCCACAGCCCTTATAAATGGTATAATCATATTTATAATAATAGTCTTGATGAATTACCTCTCATTCATTATTCTTATCAATCCTGATCATAACCAAGTTAATCACAATTCAATAATTACATTTAATACAATAAGAAACAATTTCCATGTCCTTGAAACCCTTTAAAATTAATTTTAATTAAATCACTTAATTCATTCAATGTAGGAAAACCATCATGAACAAGCCACTCCATTTAATACAATGCATTTAATTAATCCAAACATGGAAATTCATTTTACAAGGCTTAATGAGTCATTTAAAAGGAATCATGGTCAATAGGGAAATTTTATACATGGAAATCCCATTTATAAGACAGAACAAGAACATAAGAGGTTCCATGGGTTCAAAAAATGTGTATAGAATGTGGGAAACTCCATTTAACAACTCAAATATTGGTCATGTCCTAAAAATTTTATATATCTAACAATAACAGAAGGCATAAAAATTTTTCAAATGTTATAAGGCCAAGCATGATATAAAACACTAATCACCACTTTGTAATTTAGAAGATAGCACACCTCAATTGAGGGGTTTTATTATAAAACATGACATTTTTCATCAAAAAAATCATTTAGAATAACTAATCATCAAATTCAAAAATCACAACTAAATTCACTAAAAAGGGGAATCTTTGAAAGCTACCAAACATGGAGCAATAACTACAAAGTTTTACAAGGAACTTAAGAAGTGATATAATCAATTAGGAAATTACCTACAATGGAATATTCTTTTTATAATCCAAGAAAAACTCTTAGAAGTAATTCTAGACAGTTCATGAATTAAATATGAAAGGTAAATTCAAGACAACACACCCAAGGGGTGTCTGTGTTCGAGGCTGGAATCCTCAAATTACTAAATAAGGATCAAGGGGAGTATATCAGGGTGTGTATGCTAATTTAAATTGAAGAAAATACTTTAAGGTGACACATGAAAACGAAAAATGTGTGGCATAATAAATACATTGATAATTCAATAGAAAATTTGAGAAAATTTTATAGACCACCTAGATCATGCTTAGGACGCTCTACATATCCAATATCGAGTTTTGATTCTCTCCGTTTTTGAAGAAATTGAATAAACGGGCGTACACCCTAAAAATAGGGTGATTGAGCTCACACCAAAATAGATCAATATATTGGAATAGATACATAGAAAGAAAGAAATATTATTTTAGATCTTAACGATGTGGATCCAAATTTACTGACATCGTTCGAATTTGACTTAAGAAGAGCTGTATTTCATCATCCCTAGCATAGGAAGAAGGAGGAACCCACAATGAAATAAAAGAGACTCATGTAGCTAGATGAGAATAAATAAAGGAGAAATAAGTATTTAAAAATCATTAAGGGAAAAGGATAATTTCACCCTCAAAATGGGCCCAGGGGTTTGGCTGCATGGTTGGAAAAATATTGTGCCAACCTTGCGGCTCCCTCTGCTTAGGAACCCTTAAACCACACGGTTTTCCCACACAGTTTTCCCTAATTGTGTACCAATAGTGCACTGAATAGTGAACACACACTTTCTATATAGCACTAAGATTGCAGGTTGGTCACACAGTTTGGGAAACCATGCCTAGCCTATGAGAATCACTTTTTCTCACCTGCATGTATCACACTATTGGTACTGGTGGGTCGCATGATTTCAGACAAACTGTGCCCCCTTACCAGTCCACCCCGAATTCAGATTTTTGGGGATCAATGCTCCTGAATCAAAATTAACCACCTAGGACACCTCTCAGGCATCCAACCAAGCCTAAAAAAGAACACATTTAAGTATTCAAACCATTATAATTACATTCTGAAGCTCGATTCAAAGAAGAGATTGTCAATTAAATGAAAAAAATCAAATTTCCTTAGAATTCATCTTTAGATCAAAACACAGGTCATTACAACCTCCCCACTTTAGAACCTCAAATCCCTGATAAGCCTTGGGGAAACATTAAAAACATCACCCGACCTAAAAATTTCATGAATTCACATTCAAATTGTAATGTTCCATTCCCAAACACCCAATGCATCTCCAAAAATTAATTATTCACAGAACACATATGCCATGAAAACTCAATTCAATGCTCATTTTCCCACTGAAACACCAAAAGGATGCTTACCTGAGCCTCTTTAGTTAGATACACGTTCACATTGTCATATTTTAAAACAACTATCCGATGGTTCTCTCCACCATAGGTTTTGAACCTCAAAACAGGGCCAATTCTGGGCCATGATATGTCTATCATCAAAATTGCCTAAAAATCACATACTAATCATTCTAATGATGCTAATGGTTTTATTTATTTGATTGGTTGAACTAGATTAAGACCCACATAATAAAAAAGACCTCCCTATAAAGAAACTATTTAATCCCAATTGACCTAACTGAAACTATTTGCACAATCATTCCATGGAAGACAAACCCGACCATTACACCACACCCACATTAACGTGATGATTTGCTTAAAATTGTTCCTTAGACCGTATACATCATAAAACAAGAATAAAAGTTTGATCCACTCTAGATGAATTACCTTGAAAACACTCGACTTAGATTGTCGACATATTTCAAACTAAACCATGACATCTTCTTCTAAGAAATCTTGCATTTACCACAAGCATGTTCACCAAATCATGTACCTGAATTCCAGTTATATTTCCTAATAAAATCATCACCTGAACATTTAATATATTGTTTCATAGCATGAACAAGGGTATAACCATGATCCATCCCACTAGAATTGTCACACTTCAAACATCACCTCTGATCCCAACAACAAGTCCAGAATAACCTCAGATTCATTAAACTGGAGTCCACAGAACTAACCCAAGGTTATCCATACACCATGTTTTTAATTGAGAAATCGGTACAAGGAAAATATTTCTGCATAAAATTATTGACTAATCCTAGAGTGGCATTCTCCTAGTGGCCAATTCAGAGTAAAATGGAGGGTGTGAAAGTGTACATCCAAGGCATTTCTACATGGGAACCCATGTATCACTCAGGACTAACCATGCCTTGATAAAAACCACATGTCTAGCACGAAAATATAACAAAGCATATTTACTAAAATAGAAGGTAATTTGAAACATTAATCTTGGCATATAATTGATTCTCACTTAGTGTATCAAGGATGACATCATGATAGGGGATATGCATGTCACTAATCAAGAGTACACTAAGAGGGTATTGAAGATTTACAAAAAAAATATTTGGTACACTTCTATAATATTCAAGAGCAAGTGTTTTGTATGGTTTCCACACAACTGTATGCAAACACTAGAAGTAAGAGCAGTCAAACCACTATTGGTCAACTTCTTGGGAGAATCCTGACTTTACCTGTTGATGCATCATCATTAATCGATCGCAAATCCTTTACCGCCCAAGGTATTCCATGATCACTCATTCTTAAACCCCAAAGTAAATAAATTACCATGATGTTTCTCAAGGGTTTCATACATATCCAACAACATCAACATTGTTCTAGAGAGAAAGCATTGACATTCTATGTGAATCATCAGGATCACACGAATTTAAAAACTGCAATGACTATTATCATATGGCCTTCCTCGGTTGTGTGCCTACTCCTAGGAATGACATCTATTCATTATAACTAGCATGATTATCCCCCACCTTAGCAGTGTATTATTCACAAAAAGGAGAGATAGACTAGTAGCTCATAAGTGCACCAGTTCAGATTCACCTTAAATGCACACGTGACACTTCTCCGAGTCACACTAACAAACATCAGAGCATTTCGAATGAAATCCAAAATCAAACTGATTGTCGTATCAAAACACAGGATCCTTATGTAAGGTCATCCTGATAATTGGGTCTGATTAATTCATTTAATTTCCAGGTCACTCTACTCCATAGATGACCTGAGAATGTACTCAGTAGCTCAAGGCTCAGAAATTCAACTAAACTCAACCAATTCATTATACTATTTAGAAAATCAATGAGTACCGCATATATCGACACATTATAACTTGAGATTGCATGATAAAATGGCACACCCTCGATATTGTCCATAGGTTATCTTCCCTATGCATCCAAGTATCAGGTGATCTATAAAAGAGTTTCAATATAGAGTCATATTGCCTCATAAAACATTAACCTAGATGATGACGCACCAATCCATCCTTCACTAATGAAGAAGATAGGGTCATGTGACCTACTAAGTGGATGACCATTCCCTAGGAATGTCTAACCTACTGAAACCGAGCATTACCTAATTCTCACACCAATAACAAAGGTGTAAGATACAATGACCACCCATCCAAATAAGGGTTTCATTTAGAATCTAGGAGTCTTATGATGGAAAACGACACTCAAACGACATCATATGGTAGAAAACTCATAGAATTAGTAGGGAATTTAAACTCCAAGGGTGCTACCTACCTCAGTTTATCCCATTATAAAAGAATAAGAATTGACCATATCACTATATCATGCCAAATAGATTTCACGAGGCCCTACGACCATCATTTAAGACTATTCTAAAGAGGGAAAAGACCTATGGAAAATGCCCACATTTTCATTTCAAGTAAACTCAAAGAGATGGTTAAGCTACCCTTACATGAGGGTTTAAACATGGGATACCACCTAAGGTTCCTTTTTAAGTCATTACATTAATTCACATTCAACCTATAAAAATTTAAAATATTTAACTCAAAACATCAAGAACCAATTCTAAAACAAAATCACTTGGTATGTGATTTAACAGATGCATCAATGTAACATAGGTAAGTCTTATCAAAATTTATTTTAAAAAAATACTCAAGTATAGATAGGGATACCTAAAAGGGTCCCATTAAGCCAACTTGGGTTCATCGGAATAAAACCCAAAAGAATTTTTTTACATACCCATATTTCAAAACCCCTATGGTAGGTTCTATCATAAGAAACATTCCCCAAGTGACCTACTTGGGTCAATTTGACCATTTTATAAAGTTAACCAATTCTTTTTTTATCAATAGTAAATAGCTTTTCCATCTATAACCATTTTAAAATATATCATGTTCATATATAAAATAGCTCAATTATATGGGTTGAACTCTCCAAATCTAGAAAGTTTCCATACAAATTATAGATCGTATACTTGTTCCCATTTAATCAAAACCAATTCACTTTAAAATTTTAACTTTATAAGCTTTAACATTTTACAAATGGGCTCAGTTTATATATAGATTAAAAGATAGTTTGAGTATACGGGTTCCCATTCCCTAATTATAAGGTGATCATACACCTTAAAACTGATACTTGGCTCATGTTTGATCACAACAAATGTTTTTATCCCATGTAACCAATTATATATCAAAATCATAACTAGGAATGTTATCACAAGAATAAAACCTAGAATAACGTGATAATAAGAAAAAAAGCATGATGCATTAGCAAGAAAGGCTAATCAATCAGGTAGCATAGCATATAATCACCAATCATGGTAGTATGTTAACATGGTAATTGAATACCTAAACATGTAAAAAATTAATCATATCACTAAAATACCTAACATGGTATATAACAACCAATATAAAAATCACACAACAAACATCATCACACTTAATATGGTTCCTAAAAATGAAACTACATGGCATGGAATATGCATGGAATGTCAATTTATATGTTCCTGTAATTATATATGTAATGATTCTTCCTTTCCATACCAGGCCAAGGGAAAATACCATACATTTCATAAATCAATAAGTAGGGGAAAGTATGTTAGTGACTCAAGGTGGAGAAATATTGAAATGTAATAACAAACATCATGAATAATAGTCCCATCATTGGACACACGGACTTTTCCCCATGGGTGGGGTGATCACTCCCAAACATAGCTTTATACCAAGTGTTCGAACATTCTTAGCATCCATTCTAACATCCTCAAATAGTAATACAATAGAAAAAATTATGCTTCGATTCCACTTTGTAACATCCTGACTAAACTGACCACTAAACCGGTTGTCGAACCTATCGTCACACAGCCTCAAGTGTGCCTCCCTATATTCCAGAGGCTACTTACTAATAGAAAGGGTCTAAAGAGGTGATAGTGGGGAGAATGTAACTTAATGATCATAGTAGCACAATGGTATATCAGGAAATAAATAACAGACAATAGCGGAAGCACTAATAAATGAAATATATAGTTGTGGAAGAATAATATAAACTAAATATAAGAGATGGTCAATGCCATTATGAAATAATTAATTCATTTCCAGATCATGATATATAAACTGAAACAGTATACATACAGTAGGTAACACAATATAGTTTAGTATATGAATGTTGAAAAGGAACAAAATCCCTAAGGTAGATCTCCACGAGAATCCTAAGCTCAATCTCACTTCTTTGATCCTAACTCCCAGGTACAAGAAAGTCATCACAAGCAATATTCCATGGTTCTACGAACATGAGATCTACTCAAGTACACCAGTGCAATGGCTTCCTGATCCAAATATGAAATAAAATCTCAATTGGCCAAACCCAATAGTTTTTATAGATAAATATATAACGTAAAAATAAATTAAAATAGTTTGAAATTAATTAGAACAATAAAAAATGTTGAATAAATAAATATTGGTCAGTTCAGGTTTCAATATGACACATGGCCAACTCTACCTGCTTTAGATCATGGTCGTAATGTTGATTTGATCAGTAACTATTAATATAGTAATAATACATATATATCGTAGTTATATATTGCATCCACATATATGAACAAATTACATGTAGATGTAAGTGTCCATATACTTGGAATACTAGGTGTAGGCGGGATCGAGGCATAACTCAGTCATCTATAATAAGTCTGAACGAGCCGATATGCTCTAGAAAAAGGGTACATTCCCAACATCTCATAATTAGTGGGAGACGTCATTCTCATCACTTGATATAGGGATTGTTTCATCAAGTCAACACTCCAAAAAAATAGTGAGTTTTCCGACATGTCAACACTCAAAGCAAGATATGTGGTGTGTCATTCCCACCATCCAAATAGTGTCAGTGGCGTGAGACGTCATGTTCAACACCAAATTTAAGGGAGCCTGAATATTTATTCCCAAAATAACCCTTACCATTATCCCACATCTTGTACCAAATGTGTAATCATATTTATAATAATATGCTTGAGTAATTACCTATCATGCATTATTCTTATCAATCCCAATCATAACCAATAGCCTCACAATTTAATAAGTACATTTAATAAAATAAGAAAAAGATTGTGTCTCTTTTCTACCCTTTATAAGACATTTTAATTAAGACATTTAATTCATTCAAGGAATAAAAACCATCATGAAAGTGCCTCTCCATTTAATACATGCCATTTAATCAATACAGAACATGGAAATTCATTTTAAAAGGCTCAAAAGGTCATTTAAAAGGTGTCATGGTCAATAGGGAAATTACCTACATGGGAAATCTGATTTATAAGTCATGAAAAGCACTTCGGAGTTGCCTTGGGTTCAATAAAAATTTATATATAATTAGTTACACATGAAATTATGTAGTCCAAATTGATAATTAAATTCATTACATGATATAGTGAAGCACTATAGAGTTAAATCTACGTCATAGAAGCACCATGATACTGAGAACCCATAGGTATTCAAAAATGATGAATCTACGTGAATAACTAGGGGTGAATTGCCTTCAATAAATTGTTTATATTGTAATGATGTAGGTATTCAAATAATGATAAAATGTAGTTCCTTAATAAAACATTAAAAGAAGGTGATTCACTAGTGTTCCTAAGGTCCCATGATGTTTATTATCTGTGTGAAGAAATGGAGATCATGATTTCCATTAGGTGTGTGAGATGCATGCATGCATTGGTGTGATGTGTGTGTTCAATTACATGTGTTGTATAAAGAAGATAATATATGAACCCATGGGTATTTTAAATGGGATTCATACATAAAACATGATCTTGGTGGAACATGATAAGTAAATACCCAAATCCCTCTCATATTTGAGATCCACTCCATGAAGAAAATACCCCAAAATTCATTCAAGTATTTCAAATAATCATTTAATGCCCATAGTTTATGAGTTTATTTAATATGATTAATATAATACCTAAGGACAAACAGTTATTTTTATTTAAATGAGGAATAAGTTTTTTTATTCATAAACACATTTAAATGAGGATTTAAATAAGGTATTTTAAATCATATAATTATTCAGATCCCATTCACAATTGTTTTGTATAAATATGTGCATCCAAGTGATGAAAATAATGTACACAACATTGAAATATTTTTTAGATATCCTGATATATTCATGTATCTAAGTGATAACCTTTTTAATGGAGATTCTTTTGAATAATCAGCAACTTGTGTTCCCAAGATCCAAAGATTTAAGAGAATCTAGATTAAAAAAAATCTAGAAGGTTCATTAAGACCATTATTTATGATGTCCCTGAGGAATTAAACAAGAAATATTGATTCACAGAGCTCATATAAAAATATCAAAGTTCATCCTATAGTGGATCATAACCTTCAACAATGTCGATGTCTTCTGGTTATGTTAAGTACTAGATAGAGTCTCTCACTTTGTTCTATATAAAGACATATTTTTGTGGGAGAAAAAGGAAAACATATTCTTTTAGTTGGTGTTTGGTGCATTGAAATCACTACATTAATAGTGAATATTTTTATTAAATTAATTGAGAGTGAGAAATCCATATTGGGGGGATAACCAATGTGGATAAAAGTAGGTCTTCATGTCAAACATTGTAAATAATTTTTTTTCTCCCTATTATTATTTTTGCATACAATGTGAGACTATGATATATTATAGAGTAGATCAAGAACCATAACATGTTAAAGCGAATGAATTAAAACAAGATTCATAAAACTAGTGTACCACTAATTCATCCCCCCCTCAATGTGGAACACTGCCTGGCATGGAGGTAGATACTTAAATGGAGGATTTTTATTTTTTTGGAAAATAATAAAAAAAACTTTTTTATAATATATTATCAAACTAAAATGATTTAGATTTCACATTATAGGAAAATCATTAGGTTTTTTTTATTCCTTATAATCCTTAATGAACATTTTAATGCTCACGCATGTATTATTTATCATTTATTAGTTTTAGTTTCAACATAGCTCTGGATTTCTCATGGAGAGAGTTTTGTTACATCACTGTGGGTGGACTATGTCACGACCCACCCTCGGGGACCATGCCGTGACTAACCCAAACCCACCTTCCATAGGCCAGGGGATGGAGACTAGCACCAAAGGCGTAATCCCTATAAAAAGGGAAGACATTCCTTTTAACCTGTAACACACACTCAGCCTGAACACAAGCAACAGAGTATGTAACTGAAGTAAACACTAAGTAAAACTATATACAAAAGTAAGTGCTGAAAAGAAAGGGGCCAGAAATATAATCCCAACTGTAAAGTACAACTACTTTAAAACTAGTATAAATGTAGAAAGGTAAAAGGAAACTACTGAGTAATACTCTTGGAATCCCACCTGAAATATGGGTACGGATGGCCTCTTCAGCACCCCAGGTTCGTCCGTCCGCTCCGTGTACGTCTCGCCAAGTGGTTCACCTCTGGGTATCGTCCAGATCTACAACTCTCTGCCTCGCTCAGTGTTGTCCGTCGTCTGCAACCAACACAACGATGTGTAGGCATAGCCCGTGTAGGGGTGAGTATAACGATACTCAGTAGGGGACCCCGAGACCCCCCGAAGGTCTCCCAGAATCTACAAAGGATAAACCACAGCAGAGTGGCTTGCAGTTGCGGTCTGCGGTCTTCTCCGTCGCACAGTGCCTATGGGCACTGCAGACCTCCAGCCCGGCCGGTAGTAGTCGGCCGGTTCTTCTCCAGCCGAGCGGCCCGCGGTTGCGGGATGCGGTCCTCCTCCACACGGCGCCTTTGGGCGTCGTGGTCTTCCAGCGGGCCAGCCGATCATCCCAATGCCCGGCTCCACGGCCACCGGTTTGGCTGGCCATCTCCACACCTTCATCGCG
Organism: Viscum album; assembly: GCA_963277665.1. Taxonomy (NCBI): domain Eukaryota; kingdom Viridiplantae; phylum Streptophyta; class Magnoliopsida; order Santalales; family Viscaceae; genus Viscum; species Viscum album. The sequence goes on from OY728134.1 coordinate 997,601,958, forward strand.
GTGTAATGGCACCACGTACATGCTACTCTCCACGTGGCACGGCGGCGCCACGCCACCTCCGCCTCTGACGTCAAACAACAGAAACCAATGGATGGACGTCGGTCCGTTTTTCTTCGGCCTGCGCCCTCCGCGTTAAATGATAAAAAATGGCCACCATCAAACAAAGTATGCATCGAAGAGTGTGGAAATCATTTAAAGTAATCAAATCCACCTACCTTGATTTTAGGTTCATTCTTTGATGATGGCATCTATTCGTTGACGTCGGGGTGCGTTCGGGGAGGAAGCGTCATTGTTGGCGATGTTCTTCGTGGACGGCAGTGCTTCCCTTCCTTGCCCCGGTCGAACAAGGTAGAAGATGATGCTCCACATTCTTCAGAGACGTGGAACGTTCTCCATCTAGAGGATAGTATTCTTCATGTTTTTCGTGGGAAGAAGGATCTCCCTATTCTCCAAGGCTCCACCAAAACAAAAAGTGCCAACCCAAAATAATATCTTTGGATATTATTTTTATCATTGACATCAATTTCAAAATAATTAAAAAAGATGAGACAATTAATTAATTGTTCATTAATTGAGAGAGTGTGGGCATCTTTATGAGGGAGAGTGGAAGGTGGAGGGTTTAAATTAAAAGAGTAGAGGTGGAGAGTTTAAGGGTTAATGGGGGGGTTTCAAGGGGAGTTGAGGGGTTTGGTGTTCGTGTGGGCCCCACCACATAATATCCTTCCATGGGAGGTTATGTGGGGGGTGGGCCCCACCTCCCAATTCCCTTTGAAGATAATAACCACCAACTAAATAAAATTATGTCACACATTATTTTATTTCATTTATTAAGAATCCCAAAAATTAACTTCCGCTCTCGACCAAAAACAACTGCGGTAAAGGTCTCCTTAAGCGATTATCGGCGTTGCGAGTTCATCGGTGTCCTCGAATTTCAATTCCAAGCACCAGTTCAAAAGATAGAAAAACTCGCACGTACGTTTACTGAACGTACCCGAACAAAACTTCAGAAATTGATTCCAAGCACACTGGGCCTCGAAATCAAGCGTCTTTAGAAACTGCAGACTCGTAAAATTCCCATGAATTTAAGAAAAAAAATTCCACAGGATTTTCGGGTCTTTACATTCTCCCCACCTCAGGGCTTTATGTCCTCATAAGCTACAACACACACTAGGGGAACAAATGGGGGTACTGAGCACGCATCTGAGCCTCCCGCTCCCATGTGCTCTCTTGGAGGTTCCCGTCATGCCAGCGAATGCTCACCAGAGGAATCGACCATCCACGTAGGACCCACTCCTGTCAATCCTCTATATCCACTGGAACCTCCGTTAATGTCTCCCCATCATCGATTTCCAGCTCCCCATGGTCGATGATGTGGGACGGGTAATGCACGTATCTCCTCAGCTGGGATATGTGGAAGACGTAGTGCACCCGGTGCAACTGAGGTGGAAGATCCAAGTGGTAAGCCACCTCGCCTACCTTGCTAAGGACCTAGAACGATCTGATGAATCACAGAGATAACTTGCTGCCTCAGCCAAATCTCCACAGACCACGTCATGGTGATACCCATAGAAAATGTGGTCGCCATCCTCGAACTCCAGTGGTCTCCGTCTCCTATCAGCATAGGACTTATGTTTGCTCTGTGTAGTCTTCATCCGCACCTGGATGATCTGTATATTATCTATCGTAGCCTAAACTATCTCTGGTCCTACAAGTGATGACTCCCCTTTGTCAGTCCAGCACAGAGGCGATCTGCAAGGTCGGTCGTACAGTTCCTCATAAGGTGTCATCCCGATGGTGGAGTGGTAGCTGTTGTTGTATGCAAACTCCACCAAGGGTAAGTGATCCTCCTAGCTGCGACCAAAGCACATGCATGGAGGATTTCCTCGAGAGGTTTAATGGTCCTCTCAGTCTAAACATCCATCTCTGGATGGAAGGAAGTTCTCAAGTGAAGATGCATCCTGAAATCCTCCTACAACCCCTTCCATAGCCGGGAAGTGAAACAAACATCCTGATCGGAGATGATTGTCGATGGAACACCATGAATCTTTAGGATATTCTGTATGTAGAGGCGTCACAATATCTCTACTGAGCCCTTCTCTCTGATCGGTAGGAAGTGGGCCGACTTGGTGAGTCGGTCAACAATCACCCATATAGAGTCGTTTCCTCTGGATGTACGTGGAATTCCCGTCATGAAATCCATGGATATATCATCCCACTTCCACTCTGGGGACTCTAAGTGTTGTACCAAGCCTGATGGTACCTGGTGCTCTGCCTTCACTTGCTGACAAGTGAGGCATCGCAAGACAAACTCTGCTACCGCCTTCCTCATACCCAGCCACCAATGCTGTCGTCTAAGGTATTGATACATCTTTGCCAGTCCTAGATGTAGCGCTAGAGGGGAAGTGTGTAACTCCCTCAAAACCTCCTCATGTAGTGCAACTAGTACCATGGTACGTCCTCTGAAGAGGATGACATGCTCCCCACCTTCAGAAAACCCCCCAGGTTCCTGCCCTGAGGATATCTGAGCATGTCATGTCTCACAGTCAATGTCCTCACGCTGTGTCTATCTAACTCGCTGAATAAGTGGAGGAGTGACTGTGAGAGACTATAGAAAGTTTTCTCCATCTCTATCCACAAAGGATATCTGCAACGCGGCCAGCTTCTCTATTTCCTCTTCAAGCAGCTGAATGTCTGATCTCCTGCTGAGAGCATCTGCTACAACTTTCCCCTTTCCAGGAGTATAGACTATCTCGAAGTCATAGTCCTGGAGGAACTCGAGCCATCACCATTGTCTCAGGTTCAGGTCCTTCCACGAGAAGATGTACCTAAGACTCTGGTGGTCAGAGTAGACTGTAAAATGATCGTCCATCAGATAGTGCCACCACATCTTCAAGGAGAAGACCACTGCTACTAACTCCAGGTCACGGGTAGAATAGTTCTACTCGTGCTGTCTCAAATGTCGTGAACCATATGCAATCACTGCTCGCTCCTACATTAGGAAACACCCGAGTCTAATCCCTGATGCGTCGCAGTAAACTACGTACCCTACACCCTCCTCCAGTAGCCTTAGGATGGGTGCATAGGTCAATCTCTACCTCAGCTCCTAAAAGCTCTACTGGAATCTATCTAACCACATTAAGGGTTTCCCCATCTTCGTCAAGGATGAAAACGGTGATACAAATCTAGAGAAGTCTAGAACAATTCTCCATTAGTACCCAGCCAGTCCCAGAAAACTTCGCACCTCCGTCACACTCCAGGGTGGATCCCAATAAAGTACGGCCTCGATCATCGCTGGATCCACTACAACTCCAGCCTCCGAGATCACATGTCCCAAGAAGTGAACCTCTCGAATCCAGAACTGTAACTTCGAGAGCTTACCATAAAGCTGGTGCTCTAGGATTGTATCCAGTACTACCCGCAAATGGTAGCGTGCTCCTCCTCAGTAGTCGAGTAAATCAGTATGTCGCCGATGAATACTATGAAAAATCGATTGAGGTAAGGCTAGAAGATCCTATTCATGAGACTCATGAACACTGCTGGTGCGTTGGTTACGCTGAAGGGCATAACCAAGAACTCGTAGTGGATATATCGACACCTGAAGGTCATCTTCTGCACATCCTCATCTTGAACTATGAGCTGGTGATAACCTGACCTGAGGTCTATCTTTGAGAACCATTGTGCTCCCTTGAGATGATCAAATAGGTCGTCAATCCTCGGGAGTGGATACTTGTTCTTCACGGTCACCTGATTCAGGCGACGGTAGTTGACACATAGTCGCAAGCTCCCATCCGCCTTCTTGGCTAACAAAATAGGTGATGTCCAGGGTGAAACACTAGGTCGGATAAATCCCTTCCCCTACAAGTCCTCCAACTATACCCGCAGCTCACGAAGCTCGGCGGGAGCCATCTGATATGCTGGAGTAGATATTGGTGTTGTCCCGGGGTACAGGTCAATGTAGAAGTCTACCTCTTTGTGAGGAGGTAGTACTAGAATTTCATCAGGAAAAACATCCACATACTGATCCAACTCAACAGGAAATCTCGGACTCCGCACATCAACTACTCCGAGGATGAGACTAGCCAACTGATGTGTGATCGGCTACCCCCTCCTCTGTGTAAGTCCATCCTACATTTCAAAGGCTCCCTTCTTGCCGGTGAAGGTGAACCCGGTCCCATCTGTGCGGATACACCGCACTTTGCACCTAATACAGTCAATCTGAGCATGAACTATGGATAACCAGTCTATACCCAAGATGACGTCGTAAGGCCTTGACACCTCTACAAGAAGATCCTAGCCGAAGCTCTTGCCTCTTAGAGTAATCTCACACTGCCGACACCAGTGCGTAATCATCGAGTCTCCTCTCATATGAGTCTCTAGCTGTAAGGATCGAGGCAACGGCTCTGTCGGAATTTTCGAGCTCCGAATAAGGGTAGTGGCAATAAAAGAGTGACTTGTACCTGTGTCTATAAGTACTGCAGCAAGGGTGGAGTATACAAAGATAGTACCTAGAATCATCTCAGGTGGGCCATGGTCGTAGGTCACGACTTCTTGGAGTTGAGCCCTCCTCTGTTCTCCAGCTCCTTATGGTCGGGGTAGACCTCCTGGTGGTGGTGGTGGTAGAGCCTCAAAACGTCATCCACCACCCGCTGCTCAGCCAGCTCCTCTGCCACGTCCTCCTTCTCCCGGAAGACCACCACAGTCGAACCTATACCTTTGTCTGGGAGGTCTCTATACTATCTGTTTCTCATTTGCATGGTGGGTTGGGCAGTCACGAGCCATGTGGCCCAGTCCTCCGCCTGAATAGCACTGCCTGCTCCTCGTATAGCTAGCTATGTATCGTGTGCCCTGCACAACCGAACCTATATCCTGGGGTCTCCCGCCTGATGGCCTGGTCCTTGTGGGCCTCTGTATCATCTGTCTACAGCCAGATGCAAAAGACTCCTTTACATTTCACCATGTGGCAGGTCTCGCCGTTGGTGACTGCTTAGTGAGAAAACTCTCCACTAGAAGGGCTCGCTCCAGCACCCTCGCCTGAGTCGGAATGTTGAGGGGAATCGTCGAAGCCCTGATCTCATGCCTGATTCCCTGCTTGAAGGTTCGGGCCCTGAAGAACAGTTCCCGTACCATATCCGTGGAGTAGCATAAGAGGTTGGTGAACCTCACTGAGTACTGAGCTACTGTCATACTTACCTACTGCAGATGAAGTAACTCCTGAATCTGCACAGCACGAAGGGTGGTTGGAACAAACTCTAAGCGAAAGAGACTCTCGAAGTCTGTCCAGTGTAATGATGCCTTGTCATCAACCTGGAGCATCAGGATCCACCATCTGTCTGCCACTACATGAAGGAGACTCGCAGCAAGGATCACCATGAGGTTGGCTGGTGTCCCTACCAATCTGAAAACTCTCACGACAGCCTCCAGCCAATCCTTAGCTTCTTGTGGGTCCATCTCTCCCCAGAACCTGGGCAGCCTCTAGTGCTAGAACTCGTGCAACACACTCAGGTGGTGTGCACTCTCTGCTACTGGAGCTGGTGGTATCGGTGTCCTAGCGGGTAGTGGAACTTCTGGTCCCTCCGCTGTGATGGGGCCATGCACCGAGGCCTCGTCACTCGGTGGGCTACCATCTCATACGTAACATGGAACCCTAGATGGCTACCTTCGTGGGACCATATAGAAAAGAAACAGATGTGCCACGGTTAAAATAGTATACCTGTTGAGCTGACATAAAGAAACCACAAAAAAACATTTTCAAATTAAACACACATGCAATTAGTGTTTTCGTGCACTGAGTCGGAGATCAGAAGTCAGAGTCCTCATGTACGAATACATCGGCTGCCGCACCAACACCGGTTTCCCTAAACTGATAACCAAACCCAAAACACATAACACTATTTCCATTAAAAGAATCAGAGTCCAAGTTCTGCGATAGAATAGACTCCTATGATACCAATTTGTCATGAACTGCCCTCAAGGCCCGTGTTGTGACTGCCCCAAGCCCGTCTTCCATAGGCCAGGGGCTGGAGACTTGCACCAAAGGCGTAATCCCTTTAAAAAGGTAAGGCATTGCCTTTTAACCTGTAACACACAAATAGCCTGAACACAAGCAGTAGAGTACGCAACTGAAGAAAACACTGAGTAAAACTGTATAAAAAAGTAAGTGCTGAACGGAAAGGGGTCGGAAATACAATCTCAACTGTAAAGTACAACAACTGTAAAGCTTGTATAACTGCAGAAAGGTAAACAGAAACTAAGGAGTCATCCTCCGGGAATCCCACATGAAAGGTGGTTACAGATGGCCTCCTCAGCACCCCAGGTTCGTTCGTCCGCTCCGTGTATGTCTTCCAAGTGGTCCACCTCCGAGTACCGTCCAGCTCTACAACTCTCTACCTCGATTAGTACTGTTCGTCGTCTGCAACCAACACAATGATGTGCAGGCATAGCCTGTGCAAGGGTGAGTATAACGATACACAGTAGGGGACCCCAAGACCCCCCAAAGGTCTCCCAGAATCCAAAAAGGATAAACTACTGTAGAAAGATACAATCAAGAAGTATCAACCAAACCTAGTTAGGTATATTCCCATAAATATACCTAAGTTACCAGTCACAACCCGGCTCCAACTCTCGAGCCCAAACACAACTCAGTCCACACAGGAAGTAAAGTCAATCACATCGATGATAATGATTGAAAGACAAGACTCATCTCACACAGGTATACATCTTTCGTAGAGCGATGGAGATGATAAGATGTAGTCATTGATTCATCTAAGATGTTGGACCCACACAGGATATAGGACCAACTAAGCTGTCGGACCCACATAGGATACAAGATTAGCTACTCTGCCAGACCCACACAGGATGCAGGAACAGAAGTCAGAACTGTCGAACCCACGGATGATTCTGGTACATGACTCATTTATGTCGAACCCACGAAGGATTCAAATACAGTATCACCGTCTTTGAACCCACATAGGATTCTAGTATAGAATTTGTCACTGTCGAATCTATATAGGATTCTGGTATAGTAGTCGATGCAGCCAGCTTTAGGATTTCTGCACACAGCACGCTCGAATCTGTGAGGGTCCTCTCCTCGAGCCAAGTGTCAATACATCAACTATCATGAATTCCTGAGTTGGTGTATCCTGTAGTTCCTTATCATCATAAGGAACCCAACGTGACAGACTGTGCGTCAATCGGACGCCCGGTCTGAGAGATATTGACATTTCTGTTATAGGGGTCCGGTTGGATTTATGCTCATTCCAAACCCGGATGTTTTCCAAAGTTGTCCAAAACTCACTTAGAGTATCGCAAAAGTACCACCTCATCGCGAGGGTATCAGTTCTACAGACGACGCATCATTCAGATGCGCGGTCTTGAAGATATTCGCAATTAAGTGAAGTCGGGCCCGGCCCATCAAGCCCAATGGGATGGCGGGTCGGCCAGACCTGGTGGGGCACGAACCACCTGCGAACCTGGTCCGTGGAGCGGGCCGGTCTATTTCACCAGGTAGCGCCACCACTCCCCTGCTTGTCCAGCCGTAGACGGCAGGTTCTGCCCAGTGCACACGGCCCGCACAGCGGGCCGCGGTTCTCCTCCGTGCGGCACCTGCAGGCACTGCGATCCACCAGCCCGGCCGGCAAGCTGTCAGACGATTCACCCAGCAGAGCGGCCCGCAATTGTGGGCCGCGGTCTTCTCCGCCGTGTGGCACTTGTGGGCACTATGGACCTCTAGCCCCGCCGACAGTAGCTATCCGGTTCTTCTCCGGTCGAGTGGCCCGCAGTTGCGGGCCGCAGTCCTCCTCCACGTGGCACCTTTGGGCACCGTAGTCTTCCAGTGGACCGGTCGGTCGTCCCATTTCCCGGCTCCACGGTGGCTAGTTTGTCCTGTTGTCTTCACAACTCCATCACGGCTCCGCGGTGCCGTGGACCTGCTACTCTCCGCGTGGCACGGCGGCGTCGCGCCACCTTCGCCTCCGACGTCAAACAACATAAACTAACGGAGGGACATCGAGCTGTGTTTGTTCAGCCCTTTCCCTCCATGTTAAATGATAACAAATGGCCACTGTCGAACAAAGTATGCATCGAAGAGCATGGAAATAATTTAAATTAATCAAATCCCCCTACCCTGATTCAAGGTTCGTTCCTTGACGATGGCGTCAATTCATTGATGTCGGGGTGCATCCGAGGAGGAATCGCCATTGTGGTGACGTTCTTCGCGGACGGCGGTGCATCCCTTCCTTTCCCCGATCGAAGAAGGTAGAAGATGCTGCTCAATGTTCTTTAGAGACGAGGAACTTTCTCCATCGAGAGGATGGTGTTCTTCATGTTCTTCGTGGGAAGAAGGCTCTCCCTATTCTCCAAGACTCCACCAAAACACAAAGTGACAACCCAAAATAATATCTTTGGATATTATTTTTATCCTTGACATAAATTTCAAAATAATTCAAAAAGATGATCCAATTAATTAATTGTTGATTAATTGAGAGAGTGTTGGAATCTTTATGAGGGAGGGTGGAGGGTGGAGGGTTTAAATTAAAAGAGGAGAGGTGGAGAGTTTAAGAGTTAATGGGGGGTTTCAAGGGGAGTTGAGTGGTTTGGGTTTCATGTGGGCCCCACCACACAATATCCTCCCATGGGAGGTTATGTGGGGGTGGGCCCACCTCCAACATCCCTTTGGAGATAATAACCACCAACTAAATAAAATTATGTCACACATTATTTAATTTAATTTACTTAGAATCCCCAAAATTAACTTCCACTCTCGACCAAACGCAACTACGGTAAAGGTCTCCTTAAGCGATTACCGGCGTTGCGAGTTCATCGGTGCCCTTGGATTTCAATTCTGAGCACCGGTTCAAAAGATAGAAAAACTCGCATGTATGTTTACTGAACGTACCCAAATAAAACTTCATAAATTGATTCCGGGCACACCAGGCCTCGGAATCAAGCGCCGTCAGAAACTGCAGACTCGTGAAATTCCCATGCATTTATGAAAACATTTTTCACAGGATTTCTAGGTCTTTACAGACTATGATGTCACATGGAGGAATGTCATGTTGTGGACTCATTCTCTCTTCTAGTTTGTTCTTTAATTTTGATCATTTTTATTTATCTATCATATATGGGTTAAATTGTTCCCAATTATGTTATACATGACACATGATAATTGTTTGCATCCCAATAGAGTCTGGAATACCTCTTGGCCTTGTTGTGGGACAACTCAAGTTCCCAGTTTGGGTTGGCCTAGGTTGGTATGTGAAAAATTATATTAGAGGAATTATCCATTTTTATTTAGGAATGTTCAGTAGTTCAGTTATAGGATTATCAAAATTTAATTTTTCTATTACTTATGAGTTATTTATCACTACCTATATAGACAGATTCTTAGATTTCCAATGTGGTCTGGGTTGTTTCTTCTTCAACATTCGAGCTTAGTTCATTTTTGATTTTGAGATTATTATTTTATAGGTAGTTTATTATCATCTATCATTGGGAGTGGTGGTGGTTGTTCTAGTAAAGTAACCAGGAAGAGAGTTGTGTTTAGCCCATTGGAGAGTTGGGGGGAGGGGGCTTAATCTTTATTCTATCCAGAATCACCTAGGAGTGGAATCTTGGTGTTCTATCATTACAATAATTCATGGCACAAGATGATTTCATTTCCAGAATCAGAAAATTCCTACTGTACATATAGATGCTTGTGTCATTTGTATCTATTTTTATGATGTACTTCTAGGAAGCAACGTGGGGGAATATCCACCCCTTAGATGGACCTGTATTCTATTTAGAGATTCATGGTGATGATTTGGGATTTTTTTTAAGATTAAGTTGTTGTGATTTTATTCTATTTTTGATGGTTTTTCTAGTAGTGGTGCTTTGTTTCGATGATAGAGGATGATGTTATATATCTTTTGGTGATTTTTTATTAATGAAAATTCCTATATTGAACAAAAAATAATTTTTGTATTTGTTGAATGGTGTTGTTTCTTGTTACATGTCCCATTTCTCATATATTTGGATTCTATTAGATCTTTTGAACTTGGTTCATATTGGGAAGTAAAACATGTTATAGACTAGAGTTCTAAAATTGAGGGAATACCACAATAAAAAGACTCAAGGTGAATCCAATTTCTAAATCATTCATGATATGGTTATTCTTTATTTTAAAACCACATATCCTTGATCACAATAGAAATATTAGCTTAGACCATGGGTCCTGTAGTTAATTCTCATAGAGGTCCTAAATAGACTACATTGGGTTTTTTTAGTGATTTTTATGTTACTGTTCGTCATTTTCCATATATTCAATTTGTGTTTGGAGATGCGACTTTCTTACTATTGGTTCATTCAAAAGATCATTCATGTTTTTGGTCTCCTTATTTTTATATCTAGAGGATGATATTTCTAGCTTCTTTTGGATCTCTATGTTTTCTGTTATTGGTGGAAAACGAGTTCTCTATTGTCAAACATTGGGTGGTAGAGGTCATGTTTTGAATGTTGTGTTTCCCTTGCTTCATGGATTCATTGATCAAATAATTGGGAAATTATAAGGGAATAATGTTTCAATTATGGGGTGATTTTCACATCCTAACTGACACTAGTCTATTATTTTATTTATTTTTTGTCTTTATTTTATTTCATTTTTCTTCCTGGACTTTTTCTCTCTAAATTGAGATTTGTTGGCCATGCAAATCAGGTCGTACGGTTAAGGCAAGAAGTTTTCCAAACCAAGTGGTAACTATTAGTATGCCTCTAAAATTTTAGTCAGATCCAACTACATGTTTAGAATATAGTTTTCAAAACCATTCTTCTTGACTTTGTAAATTTCTCTAGGAGCCTAGTAGTGGGTGTAGGGTTGGTTCTCGGTTTCATAAACTATGCGATATAATAATGCATCTTATCCTATTTCAAAAAAAATAAAAATACTATAATTTTCATTAAGTATTTTATCCCCTAAAAGGGGTTTATCTCCATCTCATTATCACCCTCACCTTCCCCCCATATCTCAGTCTATCCATGTAGATGAGGTTCTCCTAGTCATGTAATGCACCTATTCTCCTCCCTCCTTTTAGCCAATTTCTTCTCTAATTATTGATGTGATCATCCTAGGAGATCTAATCTTCTTATCCTCTTATTTATTCATTATTATTTCATTGTTTTTCATTATATCTCATAAGGTTTGTTCACTATTTCAATAAACAAGCCATAATTGAGTATTTTTTTGGGTTGTTTCATTGTCCCTATGGTTTTTTAGGGTCGATTTGAGGCATGTTCTTACGGTGTTTGTCAAAGGAAATGACTTTTGGCTCCATTATTAAAACTTGCACACACATATATACATACAGTCATATATATATATATATATATTCCCTCTTTATACATAATCATACATATCAGTGTGAATATATACATTTAGATAATGGGTGATTATATATATGGTTATGAATAGGTGTATATGTGTGTATGTGAAAAATGGGGGTTTTGATTCACTAGATTTATTCTTCTTATCACTTCCTTTCATAGAAATCATTGATTTGGATTCATTCTACCACCATCAAACACATTGTTCTTTGAGGTTGGGTCCCTGTGTTTAATCCATTAACTAGAGAACCCTGAATTCTTGGTGATTTCTCAATGTGTTTTCCTTGAAATATGAAATGTGTAAATAATGTAATTACTTGTGGTTCTTGGAGATGGTTATTCACCTGTTTTTTATGGTTTTTCCTAAGCCTAATTTTTTTTATGTAAGTGTGTTTTCAAACTTTATTAAAAATGTCTGGTATATGAAATGATCAATTAGTTTCAAAACAATTTCTACTGTGAAATTTGTAAACAGCCAAAGGTTTTTCACTAAAGTGATGTGTCCTGATTGGCACATTCAATTATTTTTTGAAATTGGAATACCCCTCTTATGGAATTATCCTTGAAATATAAATTTAATGTGTGTTTTAAATGTAGGAAATTTAATGAGATCCTGATAAATGGTCTTGTTCTTTATTCATGTGACATAGAATGGGGATGTGCTTAAATAGGGTGGTAGGGGCGAGAAAGTGAATTATTGATTGAATGAAAATTATATGATATGTTTGTATATGATATCCTGATAAAAATAGAACTTTTTTTTATTTTTCATGGGAATAATTTGGTAGTTAGTTGGGGGAATTGGTCCACATGATTCACTTGCTGAGCATACACCATGGCTTGTGTCCTTGGGTGGATAACCTGACTACCCATGGGATGTTCCCCTTGGTCAAGACAGCGAGGGTGTTTTCAAGTGTTAGGGTAGTGGTTTCTTTAGTGTTTGGACAAAATATTTTGATATTTATATGATTATTTTAGTATTTTACTAGGTTATCCCAGCCATCACCCAAGATCCAATGACACATATTTTATATGGACACTATTTCCATATGTTTTTTTGTTCCATTATAAATAGAAATCCCTTCATTCCATTCCACATTAAAACAATTCTTTAGTTCTGGATACATATAAAAAAGGATTTACATAAAATTTCTTTCATTCTTGAAATAATTTGGAATAGAGATAAAAACTGTTATTTAAAAAATAGAGCATAATATTTGTTATTGATAAAAATGGAAAACCATATTCTTGTATATTATATTTTTAAACTACCATGATTTAGATTTATATTTAAAGATAAGGAAAAGGATGTTCTTTAATTATTGGAATCCCTAATTTTCATTTTAATGCTCACACCAATATTATTTATCATTTTTTAGTTTTAGGTTCCTCCCAACTATGGATCTCTCATGGAACGATTTTGGTTCTATGGTTAGCGATGACCCGCAATGTCATATAAAGGTACATCTAGTTTTTGTTATTATACCACTTCCAATTTGTTCATTAATTTTGATCTTGTTTATTTATCTATCATTTACATGATAAATAATTCCAAATTGGGTTGTTTTTTATAACCAATACAAGTTATAAACCCAAGAGAATCTAGAATGCCTCCTGGGCCTTGTTGTGGGATGTACTGGGTGCCTAGTTTAGGGTTATCCCTTGTTGGTTTATGACAAAAAAATCACTAAAGACACTATTCTTTAAATCCAGGAAGATTATGATGGAATTAGTAAAACTAAAAGTCATAAATAGAAATTCATATTATCAATAACTTATATAAAATATTTTCATGGGTATCTCTTCACTTTTCACACTCAATTGATAGTATCGAGATTGATGAACAATCTTGGAAAAGTATTTAAATTCATATAATTTGTTGAATAAATAATAACTATGAGGTAAAGGATAGTTATTTTTTATTGTGGTATTTTACAATTCTAGATAATAAATGTATAGTTACATTTATCAATAATTATTCATAATAAAAATGCATAGGTTAACGTCATAGTGATGCACCTAGATGAATGAATACATTATCAAGATTCTCCTTGAGTTGGTTCTTCGATTCCTTCAAATGAATCATGGAAATTATATATGGAGTCTTTCAGGTAAGTGTAACACTATATTTAAGTTCTATTTAATACTAAACTTCATGATTACAAGGAATACTAGGAAATACTTTTAGAAAAACATCAAGAAATTCCTATAAAATTGGCATGTATTGGATGTTGTATTTATCCCCCACCAAATGAGATAAACAAGACTTTTGAAGAGGATTAATGACCCATACAATGTGTGTAGTTTTTATTTGATATTCATTTATTTCATCACACTAATTGATGATCATATTTTGGTTTAGAATTTAATACATTACCTCTATTTATTATTCCTTGATGTTGAATTTATATAATGAAAGTTAATCAATCCCAATGATTTCTTCATATTCCACTAAAGGTATAATAATGAAATTTCAAGGAAATGCATTCCCACAAAATTAAATTAAAAAAAGAACCATAGACATGGTTTTTTATTATCATACCATTAGGGTTTTTCACTACTAATTTAAAATTATTCATTGAGGTGGAATTATAATACCCATATAAAATTCTTCAAATATTATAGAGTTGGTAGATCCATAATTTAATAAGACATTAACAGTTCTAGGGTGGATGGTAAGGGTACCTTTCAACACATTGTTATCATATCCCATGTCAAAAATAGTGATCTAAAGAATTTTCCCTTTGTCACTTAGAGTAAGAGGATTATGACACTTATCATTATAATTAACCTTCATATTTAATCATTGGTTTTAACAATGTCTATATTCCTTTAATTTAAAACACTCGACTATGGGTGGTGCATTCTATTGTGCTTTATTTATTTCACTATCAAACACCTTGTTCTAATAAACTATGTATTCAACTTCACAATAACTTTTCTATCCTCACATAATGAATTTAAAAGTCCCCTAAGGACATTTTCCTCAATTTTTCCTTCCACACTTTTAGGATAAACGAATTTTCATCTTATTTTATCTAGGATTTTAAGAATTTTTATTCAATTATATATATATATATATCAAATACATTATATTAATGGGTAACTCCATTCTCTATTTCTACCATTGAAAAAAATAAAATGATTTATTTATAATGAGAGAAGTCTCTTATAGTTAAACCCCTTCAGAGATCATTGATTTAATCCATAGAGTAATCGATCAATATTATATTCAAGTTGGTTGATAACACCATAATTGCACCTTGAATTTCTTGTAAAAGTGTCCTCATAGGTACAAATGGATTCATCATCATTATATTTTAGTTCAAAAAAATCATCTCCTTTTTCATATGAATAATATGAATATAGTAATAATTTAAAAAAATACTCTTAAACTCGGTCACTTCATAGAGAAAGTTTTCTAAGTAAACTAAGGTTCTTGGTAAGAGTACAACAATGATACTCTTCATTTTCCAAATGATGAATAGATAAAATAACATTTTAATCTTATGTAGATGGGAGAATAGAAAAAATATATACAACGGTATTGATCCATTCCTCATAAAATAGTGGATCAGTAGACCCACAAAAACATGGTTGATGTTCCTTATGAAGGATTTAGTGAACCATTTTTTCTTTAATTGCATGTTTCAGTTATTACTATGACTCAAATATTGGTAATGTTTTTCAAGAATATGAACAATATTTTTCATTCCATCTACCATAAAAATTTATTATGTAGGATTATAATCATTGAATTTTCTACCACATTCATCATTAACATGGCTCCATCAGGTTTCATCCATTGATGAATACTATAATTATAGTGTTAGTAATAATAATCATAGTAAAGGAAAAAATAATTAGGAAAAATAAAATTTAGGATGTCTAAATTATGAAACCTTATTTTAAATCAATGAAACTATTTTTTTAACCTAAGAATGTAATTTTTCATCATATATTAAAATTATTTATAATTTTTTATAGTTAAAACATGAGTAAACTAGTTCATATACCCCAGGAGTGTCAAACCAGATGCATAGTAAGGGAATATTCAATATATAGTATAATGATGGTTTTGATATACTATTCAAAATAATTTTAAGGTTATTACCCCATGATGCATCACATACAAATCTAGGTCCACTTGTATATCCAGATATTGATTTATTGATAAGAATAATACATAATCTCTTCATTAAAAAAATATTATGATGTTATACTATTCATAAATTCATCCCAAAGGTTTTCAACAAATATCATTAATCATAGTATCCAATGATAAATTAAACCCTAATTTGATACCAATAATAGAAACTAGATATTTTTGTATATATATATTACATCATAATAGATTAAGATTCATTATATAATATTATGATGTCCACTAGATCCACAATACTTTATTGTATATAGAGAATAGATAAAAATCATCTAATTTAATGATTGGTAATTAACATCACCCAAAATTTTCTTCCGTCATATTTATATATAAAAACATACCCTACATATATCCTTTTAACATAATCTAAGGAAAGGAATGAAAAGAAATTGTGAGCTCAAATTCCTTATAAAGGGTAGACAATGGATATTGAAACGAAATTTTAAAAATAAAATTATTATTTGGGTATGAGAACATGATCATAAAATTTGAAAACCATGTCCAAATTATCATATATCAAAATATTAAATCATGTAATAATTCATTATAGTTCAGAAGACATGAATCATATAATAATCAATGAACAATTACTATGAAAGTATAACATTAGAAAAAACATTATTTTATTGCATATACATAAGGATAGAAAATTATTTTTATTGTAATCAATCCTCATTATTAAGGAAATTATTATGGCATGATTCAACTCACAAATCTATCTTATCCTTAATAACAGTTTAATCCCAAGTAAATAATATTGGAAAAAGTCCATACTAAACCAATTTCACTCCCCTTTCCAATATTTATTATCACATGTGTTATCCATCTATACCCAATGTATTAAATATCAATTCTGGGACCACACAACACATAATTAAAATCATGAATGTGTGTAACACAACATCATAAAATAGTTATTAAATCATTACCAATGAAAATTAAATGTTTTTTACAAACATTTGACCATTTATTCATTTCATAAAATGTTAAAAAGAAATTTTTTTCATAAATGTTTCATCATAACTCGAGTACCCCATTGGAATGAAACTGAGTTCTAAAAACTATAATTAAATTATCATCATCATGAACATAATAAATCTAAAAAAGGATGTTATAAATGGATCATATCCATAGTAAATCATAATTAACATTAAAGGTAGTTATCATAGATGTTAACTTCCATAATAATATTACTTTGAATATTTCATGAGGAAAATAATCATTACATTTTCAAATGAATTTTTTAATATATAAAAATTTCCAAAATATAATGCAAAAAATTTTCATTAAAAATAATTTGGAAAATATTTCAATGATTTTTCAAATCATTTATTCTTCATTATGGTTTGAAATACTTTTTAGTACATGTACATTAAAATTTGATTCTATTTAAATTTTCAATAAATAGTCAAAAGTACTTCGTTTTGAAAATGATGAGAATATCACTTTCCAAAAAATTTGTAAAAAGTAAAACATGAGTAAAAATGAATTTAAACTAAAAAATTTTAATATTATAAATACTATTAAATTCATATTTTTAAAACATGGACATGAAAGTAAAAATATTTCAACCAAAGATGAAATAAAGTATTTTTTTAAACATTTTTTCAATCATTTTAGGTAACCACGAGAGGAAAATTTTAAAATTGGTTTAAAATTAAATAAATTAAATAAGTATAAAAGCTAATTTATATTCTTAAGTGGTAGTTCATAAAATTTCATTATGGGGTTCTTAATCACAATAAATCTTGGTAAAATTTGAGATTGTAACATGGAACCCTTACATCAAGTTCCAATTTCATTGAAGGTTTTATATCATCTTGTATAATAAATTTAAATTTATTAATATTAAATAATAGAATAATTTACATAGTTATAATATCTTAAATGTATCACTTGTAATATTTTAATAACAATTTATTAGTAATTCCTTGTTAAAATCATCATTTTCGGTTGTTAATTATTTCATTTTTCATGAGAGTTTCAGTTCGGTAGTTCCCATACTTGAACATTGATCACAATTTCATAGTCTCCATAATTTTAGTCATTATATAAAATCATATATACATATATATATATTATATATAAGTAGTTTCATCCATAAAATTTGGAGACAGAAAAATGAATTAAACCATTCATGGAGATGGTATGCTATACATATTCATGAATGCTATTTCAATTTTTTGACCTGTGGAATTAAACAAAGATAAATAATAATTCACCTTTACAGAATCATATTAATATCACAAATGAAATATATATTTATTCAATCCATCATTTCAACCTTACTTGTAAAGTGGAGATGAAAAATGAATTAAATCAATATATGGATATTGTAAGTCATACGTACACACGAGTGAGGTATTCAATATTTCAGGATTGAAAGAATGTATATAATTTATGTTCCATAGTCATAATAAAAATTATTTATATTATATATACATATGAAATTATGTTATATTTGATAAAATGAATTTATAGAAGATATAAAATGAAATGAAATTGAAAATTCTTGGTTAAGAGTTATAGTTATTCATTGAGAAACCACTTTTGGCTTTCATACTATGCCATGAAAGTAAAGTATTTTGGAATGAAGAGAATCTATATAATCTAGGGATGAAATTATGGAAGGAATTATGTTGGGGCTTGTTTGAGATATAATTTGAAGGATGTGTAGATAAGAGAGTATCCGTGGAATCCTTTTATAAGGAAATGAAAGGACAGACATAGAATTACATAAAAGATTAATATATATATATATATATATATCATAGTCATGTAGAGTGGAACCAAGCAACCCAAAATTATAATATAATATATGATAGGTTTTATAAAAACTCATACAATAACAATTAGATATTTTTTGGTAACATTTTACACCTTATCGTGTAGCTAAACTATATTAAATTCATTCTAAAATTAACTCTGAAAATTTAAATTTTGTACATGATAACTTAATAATATCACCAAAAAAGAGGAATTATAAACAAATATAGTAATTTTTATTCTAATTTTTTTTTAAAAATATAATATTTAATATCAATTGTCGGTGGAAATTACTTTTCAAATAATAACACAAAACACATGAATAATGGTTTTTAGAAAAATACCTCATTTAAGAGTAAAATTAATTTTAACATTAAATAAAGAAATAAATTGACATCTATAATTTTTTTTGAGTAAATAATTATATAATGAAGGTTTTTAGACTTTTGGAGTAAGATAAAATCTAATAGAATCTTTCATTCATGCAGTTAATTTTAAAGAATGAAAAATAGTTTTAAAGATTCATAAAATATGACTTATCTTCGAAAAAGTAATTATAATCTCCAAAATTATAAATAATGATTTAAAATATATTATTTATATCATTATAGATACATTTGGTGGAACACCACTCATCTAATAGTATAAAGGAATGTGTTAGGGTAATTTTAATGTTTTACCCCTTCGTATTAACCTAATTTTACATATTTATCCAAGGAAAGAAATATTTTCAATGGTTCATATTCCTATTGAAGAAAAATTAAATTTTAGATTTTTAATTTTTTTTAATTTTTTTAATTCAAAACATTAAATATTTTTTATTAAATTTATTTTACGAATGTGGTAAAATATAATTTAAAATTAAATGAGGAAATTGAAATAAAAATTTGTTTTCTAGAAAAATATAACGTTTTCTTAAGTGTAAATTTTTTTATAACAAAATATAATAAACATTTATTTCCCATGACTGTAATTAAAGTACATATATCATAAATGATCTACTTATAGTTTGAAATAATTTAAAAAGTTAATGGATATTTATAAATTCATGAAACAAAAATATAGTTTTCAATATATATCCATATTTTTCAAAATTCATCAAAAAAATAATTAATTACAAAATATGAAAATAACTTTACTCAATGATAATGTTTTCATGATGAATTAAAAAATGGATTTTCATTTAACAATTAAATTTTCTAAAAGTTGAAGAAATTGATTATTATATTTTTCTAAAAAATGAATTAAAAACCATTTTTTCCTAAATATATATTTTTAAATCATATAATGTCTATTCTAAAAAGTGTGTACTTATTTACCAATATATTCTATTCATATAGGTAACTTATACATATTTTTATAAAATGGTTATTCTTATTCATAACACAAATTATAATGGATAGTCAATAGCATTCGTATTTAATCAATAATATTTTATTAGTATATTTTTGTTCTATAAAATTGTTTTTGTGTGTAATGGAAGCTATCAATGAAATAAAATTTATATAAAGAGAAATATATTCTAAAATATCTTATTGTTACATTAATAAAATAAACATACAAAGATGTATCCTATATGAGACTCAACCTAATAAGAACTAATTAAAGGTAATGAAACAAACACAATAATAAATGGCATGAACTACCATAAAAATCCTCAAATGGTGAAACCTAAATTGAGTTATGGTGATTATTAATGTCGGTGACCTCAACTGAATCCAAGAGGTACTTATGGGAAACTCCAAAACCAATGACCTATGTTATGATAATGCCTTCTAAAATCTAAATATTTAACTTATATTGTCAAAAAAATTATGGATGAGAAGAAGAACTTGGGTGTACCTATGTACCAAGTGACCTTTGCAACCCCAGCCAAAAATGAAAATTAAAAAAATCCTAATTTGAAATGATTCGCAATAGTACTCTATATAGATTTAATCTCTACAAAACATTGTTCATACCCAACTCGTCAACTAAGAAGGTCTCCAATTGTCTTTAATTGCCCACCAATATCCAATTGATCCAAGATCATCTGGGTAATGTCATTCCTTATAGGTTATAATGGGAAACAAAACATTAATTTAATAATGAAATAATCTTATGTGTACATTTGAATAGATATTGACTGTAAAATTATAGTAAGCTACTATTTCTCAGCCTTTACCTACTAATATAATGCTCATTGTAAAATAGAACTTGGTATCTCATTATTTATCCCTAACAAAAAGTATATACTGTGAATTTCATAGTACATCTTGGTTAATCCTAGACATTTCAAAAAAATTGAGGTATGGAATTCTTTTTCAAATTCCTCATGTATATCAATAGAAACTATTATGTGTTAATGGATAAGTTGAATCACATCATTTTCTATCATTGCGTCTAGAGATAGCTCCCCACCTTATATTTTTTTCATTAGGGAAAAACAAAATAAATTTGAAAATTTTATCCACTTTATCATTTTTGGAATTTTAGATGTAAAGGATATTTTTTATGAGTTGCTCTACCTTAACACTCTTGAACCATCAATATAATCCTTATATATATATATCCATTACTTTTCATTGAATACTAGATTATAACACAAGCAATGTATGATTCTGTATAATTAATAAATCTAAAATGATGTTTCTATTTCCCAACATTTGCACCTGGTAAATGTCACATAAATATAGGTAATAAACCAATATATACTAACTATTGTTTAGATCATGTCGTGAGAATATGTATATCCTGAACATGTAGTTTGGATAAACAATGATCCTCTCTACCAAGAGTTAATGTTACAAAAACTTCATGGCTTGAACCACAAATATTTATTCAAATTCCTACATCATGTAGTTTGGATACTTCAACCATATCTCTCAAGACACATTATAGACTTTTCAAAAATCCTGTATCAATACCTCTCCAAGTGTGACACATGATGCATCACAAAATTAAGTTTACACTATAATCAATTCTTGTAAGGTGAGAATCAATGTTGGTTTCATATTACACTTCTTATCCATAAATGAATTCATGAAATCATTAGACCATATGAATTACACCACCTTCTTGGTTAGTATCATTATTAGAACTACCAATATGTATAACTCCTTAATGAAATTCAGTAAAAACTAACCAATACTGAAAATTTGAGGTTATCAAAAACATTCCATGGGAACTTCTAGGAAAACACTACTCTAACCTTTATAGGGTTCATTGACACTCTATCCTTAGATATCATAAGCATTAAGATATAAAATTGGTCAAACACAAGTTGAAACTATAATGACCAGATATTTTTAAAAATAGATATCACATCACAATAAATTAATTTTCTATATAAAACAATATTATCTATGACATAACTATAAAGGTTTTGTGTCTCTGGAGATTAGATAAATAATATTATTATTCTAGGAATGTTCTTCAATATATCCCAAAAATATCATTTTACTTACTACTCTTTATAAATATAACCATTATTTATATCCTGGTGAGGGGAAACATGAGAAAGGGTGAGCATTGAAGCATATCAAGGGTAAACAATGGAGATATCAATCGATTATCATATAAAAGAATATGATAAGTATAAGGGGATGAGATATTTAACTTAACTTAAAATTTTCATATCCAATATATCATAGGTCATAAACTAGAGTAATAGCATATATATTTATCATTTAAAAGAAAATATATCATAAAAGTGAGAAATTGTCATAAATCAGTCACGAACCTTATGTTCATGTAATAAAATTGCGGTACCATCCTAGTTATAGATGTGATTTCATAATTTCTAGTTAATTACCTGGACCATTATAATGTATTGGGCCCTGAAACATGTTTCTCATATCATTGTGGATCAAGAATCAATATCTGCATCTTATAGTGGATCATTCCCATCAATATGTATCTTATACTGGATCAAGCATGTTTACTTGTATACTATAATAGATCAATACCATCGACTTTCATCCCATACTTTTCTCAAAGATATAAATATTTACCCAATTCATTGGAGGGATATATAATTATGGCCCAACCTTTAAATAATGGGAACCATACATATATATTACATAAGATCATAAAACCTACACCACATCGTCCTATGAAAACCCATGAAAACAAAATTGGTTTCATATACATTTCATCAATTTGTCAATGAAGAACCAAAGAAAAATAGGTTTCATAAATATATTTTCATTTTAATCATAAACCATCCAAGATTTGGATATCCCATATTCCCTGTCACTAGGAATCTATTTTGAGTTCCTGTAAAAACATTGTTACATCCCCATCATACCGTAGGCATTGCACTCCAATGGTGCTTGGTCGTACTAAGGTAACTATTGACCGTGCATCTAACATTGAAAACACTACTCGGGGTTAATTTTATGAATTAGTGAACCACCACCATTCTAGATCTTCCTATTATTTCAATATAAGAAACTCCCAAAGTAGTTCTTCCAACTTCCTAAATACCTACAAATAGACTTCATAGTTGAGACTACCTTTCAGCTATATAGTGTAAACCTATATTCCCCTCTATAAAGAGGGTCAAATTCACCAAACTAGAAATGGATTTCCAATAAAATACATTCAACTACAAATTAATAACATAAATGAGGCCATCTTAAAAAAAATTACTCTACCAATTTCATCGCATTACAACATTAGTGAAAAAGAAAACATGTATGTAAAAAAGATTTTATAATCTACAACATAAATTCCTTCTTGTTTGTGGTGAAAACATTCCTTACATGTTCCTTCCCATATGGTCTTACAAAATAAAAATTCAAAGATCATTGTCTAAAAACACTTCCATGTAAACAAAAAATGAAAACTTTCTTAGACCACATTGTCCTAATAATGATTTACATATCCAAAAAAATTATACAAAGTAAGGGTTAATCTTATCTTTGGAGGAATATATATGTGGTAAAAATTTATCTAAATTCACTCTATAAAGAACATATCTTCCCAATGGAATCCTTATCTTGAGAACACCAAAAAATATTGTAAAAGAAACTATTAATTATGGTTTATTATCATATATATTACTCATGGATCCTCTCGTTATATTGATAACATAACCCACAATAACATCTCATGATCTATTTCACATTGGAAAATGATTTGATCATGTCCTAGTACAGAGATCCACCTATTTTGAATGAATCTTGTTTCTACTTATTCAGGTGGTATTATGAGTGCCACATGAAACGTGATACTATGACCATGACCCTATGTTTTAGTTTTCCAAAACAACCACTTTCTTATTAGAATACTTAGATCATTACAATGTTAGGGAATATGGTTGTTCATTATTTGTGTTCTAATAGTAGAACAAAATATGTTTTCCATCATATCTCCCCATGAATTTGTGTTGAAGTCGATGATTTAAGACCACCAGTAGAATATATTTTTTATGTGCTCATAGAGGATTTTTATTACAAGTAATCAATTGACTTTGATATCTGTGTTGATTTCAGTTCTTCATGTAAGAGACTATGAAAATTGGTTTTAGTGTTCTAGAATGGGCTCAAGAATCACTTCCAGATAACTGCACATATTCATGTATAAAAATATATCCGGGTGTGTAACACCCGAGGCTTTTATGTGAAATATTTTGTTTTTATGTTATATAAATCATCAAAGGAATCTTCCACTAATATTGTCCTGGCTTTCTTTACACGCAACTGCGGCCTTCCTCGATAGCTTGCGTCGTACGCAATACCGAGTTTCACTAAACAATGATACGCTATTAAAATATTATTAAAACTAGCCGTTATGAATAGTAATAACCACTTTTTGAAATTTTATAAATTTTATTTTTCAAAATGGACTTCGTTTTTGGATTCAGAATATCGAAATTAGCCTAGGGTGAAATTTTGGTATTTTTCTGAAAACATTCAATTTTTGATGAATAGTGAAACCACTAAGTGGTCGTTAAAAAACTGAATTTTTCATAAAACTTAATTTTATCGCTTCTGTGAGTGGAATTTCGAAAATCCGAGAGACACGGTTGATGTCATTAAGTAAAATGTGGTTCAATGAGATTAAAATAATTTTTTGTTGAATAGTAACTTTTTACTTTTTTTTACCACAGTTAAAAGTAAATAGGGTAATTAAGGGTAAAAATGATATTATTATTACCCTAACACATGTCCTAATTCTATTGGACAAGTTTAATTCGACCAAAAACAACCTTAGGAATAAATTATGACCATTTAGGCCCACTTGGATTAGATTAGGACATTTATTATTAATTTATTTAAAGAAGGGTTAAAATAGTTAAAATCAAAGTTTAATAAGTAAATAATTTTTAATATGGGGTTATACATAAGTTAAATTAGACTATAAATATTAATTAGAAAGATAAAAATATTTCATACATAATGGTATTTTATTTGTAATTTTTAGACATTAAATAAATTAATTTATTTATGACACAATAATGATTCAGTAATTATCTTATTAATGAAATATTGACATAATTGATGTTATAAATACACAAATAAATGTAATTTGAGACTTTTTATGAATTACACTAATTTTATAGGTTAATATGACATGTTAGTTTTGATTTAAGTAACTTGGTTCGAACTAATCATTCTGTTATGATTTTCACAAAAATCAATTACTAAATAGTGTCAAAATTGACATAAAATAGTTTTTAAAACAAATATTATATTACTAATTGTTATTTTATTCCTAAAAATCTAAGGTTCGGCCAAATGACTTAGATAAGGTTATATATATTAATAATAAACAACTTGGGGTTCGTTTGTCTTGATATGGTAAGTTTAATAACCTTATAGTGTAAGAAAACAAGAAGACACGGTAAAAGTTAAATTATATAACTTAAAGTTAAATCTAAATGATAAGGTTACAATTGATACCTAAACTTGTATAAATTCTATTGGATTAGAGGATTTATACCCCTACCCACATTATCTTCGAAATATATCAATTTGGAGCTATTAAAAACCGAATTTGACTTTATAATAAAATAATATTTTTAGTTATTCCAAAGGTTCCCCTCTCCTCCCTTATAAAAGGGCACCTCATCCCCCTCTTCCTCACACCACTTTGAGCCTTCAATATCGGCGAAACCCTACCAATTTCTCCTCTCCACTTCCCTAGAAACATCCTAGAGGTTCTGGTATTCTTCAAAGACCTATTTTAGTGCCCTAAAAGGAGGTCTCAAAGAAGCACTTCAAAGAAGAGGTAATGTCCGTTACCGATTCTTTCATCTTTATTTCTTCTTCCACTTATTCTTCTTTAGTTGTTTCATTATGAAGTAATAACATAGGTATCACTTATATACTGATATGTTATTATAAGTATGAAACAACCCTATTTCACCATCTATCCATCCTACGGAAAAAGAAATAACCGCGCGTGCGTACGTACGGAATACCGTCTTCACGCCATGGTGTAATCTATTTTCCAGCACCACCTTACTTGGATGGGTATAATGGTGTAAATAATGAATATATATGACTATTATAAAGTTATATTGATTATGAAATAGTATACATACACTCCAATACAATTCCACGATCATAGGAACGATATCATCACTTGTGCGTACGTACGGAATACCGTCTGCACGATGTGATGCGACTCGTTCTACATGATCTTCATTTCATAATGATTATATAAATGAATTTGATGAATGAATATGATATATATTACACTAATACCATTATGGAAATGTGGTATCTATAACCTAAAGTTAATAATAAGAATTTATTCGACAAAACACGCATAAGAACAAAAAGTAATAAACACCCGAATAACAAGTAGTAATGAAATATTACTAATAAGAAGCTAAGAATATGACAATATATGATATCATAATAATAAGTATGATTCTGGAATAAGTCAATAACATTATTTAAATCATTATACAGGAGGTTTGGACACTTACGAAGCAAATCGGACCAAAGGTAAGGGAAATATCACAATCTCATTTTTATCCGAGATTGCTTATACTTTGGTATTTACTGGGGTGTATTTTATCATCCACATCCATGTTACCTCAATATGTAATATTATTTCCATCCACCTAAAATTGTTTATAACCTATTTTACCCTTTTTGAGTTTTTAGTAAAATATATGAAAGGAATATTTTGTCGTTTTTCGTACGAGGTACTTTTTGACTTTTCCGACAAAAGTACGAGAAGAATGTTTTTTAACTTATATGGCATGAATGGATTTTTAAAACATTATTTCCAAGAAGATTCCTTTACAAGTTTTCAAGTTTATTTTTAATCAACTTCTTTTAGTTTAAAATTGTATGACATGTTAAGAAAGGAAAAATGTTTTTGAAGAAGAAATTATATTTTCCTCAAGAATAGAGTTCAAGTGTTTTATCAAAATTATTTTCCATCTAAGATAACAAAGGGTTATGTTTATATCCCTATTATTACATTGATTTGATTATGTTGTGATGGAATTATTTTTATGAATTACTTTATCTTATATGAATTGTTTGATGATGTCACGATGTTTAAGATTCCCATTTTTATTACATGGGTTATGCAATGATGTATGATTTATGATTTTGTGGAACAAATAAGAATGGTATCATTATGAGATGGGTGGGACCTATATCTCCCTCCAATTCATTGGGTAAAGATTTTATATCTCATGAGATAGACATGGCTGGAACGGTAGGTTATACTGGTTCAGTGAAACAAGACTGAAATGAGGAGTGAACTCGGTTCAGAAATGGACTTTGTCCACTAAGATAGTCTTGGCAATGAGTCTTGACTAATAAGAAATGATTATCTATGATTATGTGTGCATGCCACAAAGTTTAATGTTTTATGTTATGATTATTGGGATTCCATTTCACTACTATGATTTATCCCATGTTATGAAATTATGCTCTCTTTTACAGGTTAAGATTTCCAAAAGTTATGTTATTATGAATATGATGTGATTGATATTTATTTTGTTTACCCTTACTGAGCATTTGAGCTCACCCTTTTGTATGTTTTCTTTCCCCAGGTCAGGAAGAAGGTTATTAAGTAAGATATGCCAAAAGGGACTATAGATATGATGAAATAAATGGGAGACAGTGTAGACGCTTTATGAACCAGTTGTTTATGTTTCCCAGTTTCTAAAGACACTATACCTATATGGTCCTTTTGTGGTTTAGTTATATGTTGTAATAAGTATGCTTCAATTTTGAAGTATTAACAATGTATGTAAAGTATGGGTCATTATAGTTGGTATCAGAGGAAAGGTATAGTCAACCTTTGGAAACTAGGATGTGAAAGCCTTAGTAAGAACCCTAAGGATAAGTCTAAGCATAGAACACAATCTTAGTGTTTTAGAAATGGCCATGAATAACCTAGGATAAGACCTTAAGTGTGAAATTTTATTCTTGATTATGTGGTTTTCCTATTATAATTAGTGTTGCTCACACTATTCTTCTTGGTTTTAGTCAATGGCTAGAACCCGAAGGAACCGTGTTAATGCGGAATGCGACGGGCAATGCAATGATTGTCCCCCTCAGCAACTAAACGTTATGGGAGCTGGAATGAAAAATCTTGTATCCATGCTCACACAACTTTCTCAAGCTATGAATCATACAGGACTTCCAAACGAGCAAAGGAAGGAGCAACATTCTGTTGAATCCTTCATGAGACAGCGTCCACCTTCATTCAGCGGGTCTACTGATCCATTAGTTGTTGAACAATGGATTAGTACTACTGAAAAGATATTTTCAGTTCTTCAATGTTCTGAGCATGATAAAGTCATCTTAGCAGTGTATTGTTTGGAAGGTGATGCTGATCAATGGTGGAATCTTATTAAGAATACGAGGCAAAGGGATGAAATTGAGTCCATGGAATGGGACAAGTTCAAGAACTTATTTTTCAATAAGTACTTACCTCGTATTCTCTGAACAAAGATGGAGAAAGAGTTTCTTGAACTGAAGCAAAAGTATGATGAATCTGTTGGTACCTATGAAGCAAATTTTACAAGACTTGCAAGGTAAGCTTCTGGTATTATTATCCAACCTGAGAGTAAGATCGATCGATTCTTTAGTGGCTTAAAACCAAGTCTTCTAAGGGCCTTAGACATAAGGGACTTAAATAGCTACGAGGAAATCGTTCGATGTGCTCTCAAAGTTGAGATGGATATTGGAGTAACCCATCATTCATATGGGTTTGATAAGAAGAGGAAAATGGAATTCAAAGGAAAATTTAAAGAGCACACTGAAAAGAAGATGAGATTTCCCTTATGCTCAAAGTGTGGAAAGAAACATGGAGGGAGTTGTCTTAAAGGGACAAGTAAATGTTTCAAATGTGGAAAGGAAGGTCATCAGGCATTTGAATGCCGCGAAGATGGGAAGAAGATGTCTAACGATGCAAACAAAGGAAGGAATACACAGAATGAACCTACTACACTTCAATGTTTCAAGTGCAAGGAGATGGGACATTATTCCAATAAATGACCTAATCCAAGGGTTGATGATGATGGTCGACGTCAACAAACTCTTAAGGATAAATACAAAGGAAAGTCACATGCAATTTCTATCAGCGATGTGGAGTACGATAACGATGTGGTGAAAGGTACACCTACCATCCACTCTAAATTAGCAAATGTTTTATTTCACTCGGGATCCACCCACTCTTTTATTTCTGAAGAACTTTCTAAGGGTATCATCGTATTACCTCAACAATTAGATGTTGAGTTAGCTGTGACAACACCTAATGGCACAACAGTCGCATCAAAATTTTATAATTCTTCTCCGATCGAAGTTTGTGGGAAAGTGCTTCCTGCAAATCTTGTGATCCTTCCTATAGTGGAATTTGATGTGATTCTTGGCATGGATTGGCTTTCTTTATATGGAGCTCATATCAATTTCCAAAGAAGGGAAGTCAAATTTCATATTCCAGATCAATCTATGATCGTCTATCAATGCAAGGATGAACATAACCTTCCAGTGGAAATTCCTTCTACCTTATGGGTCTTGATTCCACTAAATGAAGGTTATTTATATCAAATGGTTGGTGAGAAACTCACAATTAAGAATGTGACCATTGTACGGGAGTTTGGTAATGTCTTTCTGGAGGAATTACCGGGTCTTCCACCAAATCGTGAAGTTGAGTTTTCAATAGAACTCGTACCGGGTGCTTTGCCTATTTCAAAGACACCTTATCGAATGGCCCCAATTGAGTTGTAGGAATTGAAGAAGCAACTCCAAGAGAATCTTGATAAGGGGTTCATACGCCATAGTGCGTCACCTTGGGGAGCACCGGTTTTGTTTGTTAAGAAGAAAGATGGATCAATGAGACTCTGCATTGATTATCGAGAACTTAACAAGATCACTATCAAGAACAAATATCCTCTCCCACGCATTGATGACTTATTTGACCAACTACGCGGAGCTTAATACTTTTCCAAGATTGATCTTCGTTCAGGGTATCATCAATTAAGGTTCAAAAGGGAGGATATACCAAAGACGGTTTTCCGTACAAGGTATGGACACTATGAATTTATATGATGCCATTTGGTCTTACTAATGCCCCTTCTATCTTCATGGATCTGATGAATAGAGTCTTTAGAGACTATCTTGATCAATTTGTGGTAGTCTTTATAGATGATATTCTTGTCTATTCAAAGATCAAGGAAGAACATGAAGATCACTTGAGAATTATATTGAATACCCTGAGAAAGGATAAGCTGTATGCCAAATTTACCAAGTGTGAATTTTGGCTTCAAAAAGTTTCATTTTTGGGTCACATAATCTCAAAAGAGGGGATATCTGTGGATCCAGCAAAAACAGAGGTTATCGAAAGATAGTCGAGACCAACAATAGTAACTGAGATCCGATGTTTTCTTGGTTTGGCTGGATATTATCGACGTTTTGTGAAATATTTTTCACGATTATCTAATACACTCACCAAGTTGACTCGGAAAGGAGTTAAGTTTGTTTGGACAGAAGAATGTGAAGAGAATTTCAAAGAGTTGAAAAGAAGGTTATCTAGTGCACCTGTGCTCACACTTCCTTGTAGTGGAGAAAGGTTTGTGATCTATAGTGATGAATCCAAGAAGTTATTGGGGTGTGTTCTTATGCAAAATGATATGGTGATAGCTTATGCCTCACGACAGTTGAAAATCCATGAGCAAAATTACCCAACACATGATTTGGAGTTATCTGTGGTAATCTTTGCATTAAAGATTTGGAGGCATTATCTTTATGGAGAAAGGTGTGACATTTATACTGATCATAAAAGTTTAAAGTATATTTTCACACAAAAGGAGCTGAATATGCGTCAAAGGAGATGGTTGGAGCGGATTAAGGATTATGACTGCTCAATCCATTACCACCCTGGGAAAGCAAACAAGGTGGTAGATGCATTAAGTCGACAAGACCATGCCAGTTTATCCATGATGAGGATCACAAAAGATCCAATATTTATGGATTTACAAAGGATGGATCTTGGAATTATAATGGAAGGGGAAAAATCTTATCTTTCTCAAATGAATGTTCAACCATCTATACATGTGAAGATTAAAGAGGCACAGAAAGAAGATGTCGAGTTACAAAAGAAGGTGAGAAATGTCCCTGAATTCAACCTTGATTGTGATGGGATAATAAAGTTCAGGAATCGGG
This sequence comes from Viscum album, assembly GCA_963277665.1. NCBI lineage: Eukaryota > Viridiplantae > Streptophyta > Magnoliopsida > Santalales > Viscaceae > Viscum > Viscum album. The sequence continues at coordinate 997,632,867 of OY728134.1, forward strand.
TTTGTGTTCCTCCCATCCTGGAATTAAAGAAGGAGCTAGTAGATGAGGCTCATAGTTCTTCATTATCTATTCATCCTGGAAGCACGAAGATGTATAGGGACTTGAAAGAGTACTTCTAGTGGGATGGCATGAAAAGAGATGTTGTTGAATATGTCTCTCGATGCTTGGTTTGTCAGCAAGTTAAATCTGAGAGACAGAAGTCTAAGGGGATGTTACAACCATTAACCATACCCGAATGGAAATGGGAAAACATCACTATGGACTTTTTCACAGGACTTACTAAAACATCCAAAGGCAATAATGCTATCTGGGTCATAGTTGATCGTCTTACCAAGTCTGCACACTTCATTTCTATTAGAGAGGATTTCTCTCTGGATCATCTTGCCAGGATATATGTAAAGGAAGTGGTAAGATTGCACGGAGTACCACTTTCTATTATATCTGATCAGGATCCGAGATTTACCTCAAAGTTTTGGCAAAGTCTTCAGCATACTCTGGATACAGAGTTGACTTTCACCACTGCTTATCATCCTCAGACAGATGGTCAGTCTGAGAGAACAATTCAAACTATAGAAGATATGTTGAGAGCTTGCTCTACGGATTTCAAAGGTGGTTGGAATCAAAACCTACCTTTGGTGGAATTTTCTTATAATAATAGCTTTCACTCCAGTATTCAAATGGCTCCTTATCAAGCTCTCTATGGAAAGAAATGTAGGACTCCAACTTGCTGGTATGAAGTTGGGGAAAGAAAGATATTAGGACCTGATCTCGTTGATGAAATGGCAGAAAATGTCAGATCTATTCAACAACACATAAGAGCAGCTCAGAGTCGACAGAAAAGTTATGCCGACAACCGAATAAAAGACCTAGAGTTTGAAGTGGGTGATAAAGTGTTCTTACGAATATCTCCCTGGAAGAGAGTCCTGAGATTTGGAAAGAAGGGGAAGTTGAGCCCTAGATATATAGGTCCTTTCGAAATATTGGATCGTGTTAGGAAGGTAGCTTACCGATTGGTGCTTCCACCAAATCTCTCTCAAGTTCACGATGTGTTCCATGTATCTCTCCTAATAAAGTACATACCTGATCCTTCACATGTACTTAGCTCAGAAGTTGTACCGCTGGAGCAAGATCTTTCTTATGAAGAACTGCCGATAGAGATTCTGGATCTTAGCGAAAAATTCCTATGAAGCAAGACCACTCAATTGGTGAAAGTTTTATAGAGGAACCACCAATTAGAAGAAGCTACATGGGAGCTTGAGGATATGATGAGGGAGAGGCATCCTCATCTGTTTGTTACAAAGTGACGAATTTCGAGGGCGAAATTCATTTTAAGGGGGGTAGAATGTAACACCTGAGACTTTTATGTGAAATATTTTGTTTTTATGTTATATAAATCATCAAATGAATCTTTCACTAACATTGGATTGGCTTGCTTTACACGCAACTGCGGCCTTCCTCGATAGCTTGCGTCATACGCAATACCGAGTTTCACTAAACAATGATATGCTATTAAAATATTATTAAAACTAGCCGTTATGAATAGTAATAACCACTTTTTAAAATTTTATAAATTTTATTTTTCAAAATGGACTTCATTTTTGGATTCAGAATATCGAAATTAGCCTAGGGTGAAATTTTGGTATTTTTCTGAAAACTTTCAATTTTTGATGAATAGTGAAACCACTAAGTGGTAGTTAAAAAATTGAATTTTTCATAAAACTTAATTTTACCGCTTCTGTGAGTGGAATTTCGAAAATCTGAGAGACACGGTTGATGTCAGTAAGTAAAATGTGGTTCAATGAGATGAAAATAATTTTTTGGTGAATAGTAACTGTTTACTTTTTTTTACCACGGTAAAAAGTAAATAGGGTAATTAAGGGTAAAAATGATATTATTATTACCCTAACACATGTCCTAATTCTATTGGACAAGTGTAATTCGACCAAAAACAACCTTAGGAATAAAATATTACCATTTAGGCCCACTTGGATTATATTAGGACATTTATTATTAATTTATTAAAAGAAGGGTTAAAATAGTTAAAATCAAAGTTTAATAAGTAAATAATTTTTAATATGGGGTTATACATAAGATAAATTCGAATATAAATATTCATTAGAAATCTAAAAAGATTTCCTACATAATTGTATTTTATTTTTAATTTTTATACATTAAATAATTTAATTTATTTATGACACAATGATGATGCAGTAATTATCTTATTAATGAAATATTGACATACTTGATGTTATAAATACCCAAATAAATTTAATTTGAGACTTTTTATGAATTACACTAATTTTATAGGTTAATATGACATTTTATTATTGATTTAAGTAACTTGGTTTGAACTAATCATTCTGTTATGATTTTCACAAAAATCAATTACTAAATCGTGTCAAAATTAACATAAAATAGTTTTAAAAAAAGTATTATATTAATAATTGTAATTTTATTCCTAAAAATCTAATGTTCGGCCAAATTACTTAGATAAGGTTATATATATTAATAATAAACAACTTGGGGCTCGTTTGGCTTGATATGGTAAGTTTATTAACCTTATAGTGTAAGAAAACAAGAAGACACGGTAAAAGTTAAATTATATAACTTAAAGTTAAATCTAAATGATAAGGTTAAATTTGATACCTAAACTTGTCTAAATTCTATTGGATGAGAGGCTTTAGACCCCTACCCACCTTATCTTCGAAATATATCAATTTGGATCTATTAAAAACTGAATTTGACTTTATAATAAAATAATATTTTTAGTTATTCCAAAGGTGCCCCTCTCCTCCCTTATAAAAGGGCACCTCCTCCCCCTCTTCCTCACACCACTTTGAGCCTTCAAGATCGGCCAACCCCTGCCAATTTATCCTCTCCGCTTCCCTATAAACATCCTAGAGGTTCTGGTCTTCTTCAAAGACCTATTTTAGTGCCCTAAAAGGAGGTCTCAAAGAAGCACTTCAAAGAAGAGGTAATGTCCGTTACCGTTTCTTCCACTTCTTCTTATTTAGTTGTTTCATTATGAAGTAATAACTCAGTATCACTAATATAATGATATGTTATTATAAGTATGAAACAACCCTATTTCACCATCTATCCATCCTACGGAAAAAGAAATCACCGCGCGTGCGTACGTACGGAATACCGTCTCCACGCCGTGGTGTAATCTATTTTCCAGCACCACCTTACTTGGATGGGTATAATGGTGTAAATAATGACTATATATGACTATTTTAAAGTTATATTGATTCTGAAATATTATACATACACTCCAATACAATTCCACGATCATAGGAACGATATCATCACTCGTGCGTACGTATAGAATACCGTCTCCACGATGTGATACGACTCATTCTACATGATCTTCATTTCATAATGATTATATAAATGAATTGAATGAATTAATATGATATATATTACACTAATACCATTCTATAAATGAGGTATCTATAACCTAAAGAGAAGAATAAGAATTTATTCGACAAAACACGCATAAGAACAAAAATTAATAAACACCCGAATAACAAGTAGTAATGAAATATTACTAATAAGAAGCTAAGAATATGACCATATATGATATCATAACAATAAGTATGATTCTGGAATAAGTCAATAACATTATTTAAATCATTATACAGGAGGTTTGGACACTTACGAAGCAAATCGGACCTAAGGTAAGGGAAATATCACAATCTCATTTTTATCCGAGATTGCTTATACTTTGGTATTTACTGGGGTGTATTTTATCATCCACATCCATGTTACCTCAATATGTAATATTATTTCCATCCACCTAAAATTGTTTAAAACCTATTTTACCCTTTTTTGAGTTTTTAGTAAAAGATATGAAAGGAATATTTTGTCATTTTTCGTACGAGGTACTTTTTGACTTTTCTGACAAAAGTACGAGAAGAATGTTTTTTTTAACTTATACGACATGAATGGATTTTTAAAACATTATTTCCACGAAGCTTCCTTTACAAGTTTTCAAGTTTATTTTTAATCAACTTCTTTTAGTTTAAAATTGTATGACATGTTAAGAAAGGAAAAATGTTTTTGAAGAAGAAAGGATATTTTCCTCAAGAATGGAGTTCAAGTGTTTTATCAAAATTATTTTCCATCTAAGATAATAAAGGATTCTGTTTATATCCCTATTATTACATTGATTTGATTATGTTGTGATGGAATTATTTTTATGAATTCCTTTATCTTATATGAATTGTTTGATGATGTCACAATGTTTAAGATTCCCATTTTTATTACATGGGTTATGCAATGATGTATGATTTATGATTTTGTGGCACACATAAGAATGGTATCATTATGAGATGGGTGGGACCTATATATCCCTCCAATGCATTGGGTAAAGATTTTATATCTCATGATATAGACATGGCTGGAATGGTAGGTTATACCGGTTCAGTGAAACAAGACTGAAACGAGGAGTGAACTCAGTTCAGAAATAGACTTTGTCCACTAAGATAGTCTTGGCAATGAGTCTTGACTAATAAGAAATGATTATCTATGATTATGTGTGTATTCCACAAAGTTTCATGTTTTATGTTATGATTATTGGGATTCCATTTCACTACTATGATTTATCCCATGTTATGAAATTATGCTCTCTTTTGCAGGTTAAGATTTCCAAAAGTTATGTTCTTATGAATATGATGTGATTGATATTTCTTTTGTTTACCCTTACTGAGAATTTGAGCTCACCCTTTTGTATTTTTTCTTTCCCCAGGTCAGGAAGAAGGTTATTAAGTAAGATATGCCAAAAGGGACTATAGATATGATGAAATAAATGGGAGACAGTGTAGACGCTTTATGAACCAGTGGTTTATGTTTCCCAGTTTCTAAAGACACTATACTTATACGGTCCTTTTGTGGTTTTGTTATATGTTGTAATAAGTATTCTTAAATTTTGAAGTATTAACAATGTATGTAAAGTATGGGTCGTTATAGGGTGACAAGGGAGTGGTTTCTATTCTTGGGGAAGGTATAAAGGAATATGACCAAATTGGTGAAAATTTTTTAGGTCTAGGGGGTTTGATGGGATTCAAGCATCGGGTTTTTTTAACCTAATAACTTTCATCCCAAATCCTTTATATTATTCAGTGGTCATCTGTATTGGTGATGATTCTAAACATGAGGTGATGATTAAGTCTACAGGTGAGGAAGCTAATTATGTCCTAATTCCCATGGAATCCCAAAGTAGGCTACACTATAATCAAATGAGGGTTGGGAGAATTTGTTGAATTGGTCGAGTCCTATAAGTCACCCTCTAACTTTAAATATGGGTTGACATATTGAGGGTCAAGAAGTTAGATATCTAGTTCATGATCAAGGGGAATGACATAGGGTGACATCAAATGGATAAGGTTCATCTCGGGTAGATATTTTCATCCAACACCCTCTTTTATAGGTGGAAAATAATAAATATCAAGGTTTCTATGAGTAATAGTCCAGTATTGATAAATTAAATCAATTATAAAAGGGAAGTATATAGGGAATGCCTAGTAGAGGAATTCATGGATGAATGAGGAGGAAGGGGAAGAATGGAACCTTGGACTTAGGAAGATTTATTGTGCTTAAAAGGAATAAATTAAAATTTCATAAATAACACTCTCACTTTCCTATATCGATAGATATAAGTTCTAGAAAAAAAATTTGGGACAAAAATCCACTAGAATTTGAAGCCACTATGCAGGACTAGTTTCATAATAAGAGTATTAATCTTCTAGGAGAAAATCAAGTTTCCTAGTGTGGTGTTCCTAAGGGAAAAAGGTTTGTTGGAAATAATATTGTTGCTCTATTACATGTCTAGGGAGGCTCTATCATTGTGGTTTAAACTAAAAGTGTTTGTGAACTGAAACTTCCTATGGTCGTGAATAAATTCTTAGTTTCTTAGGGATCAAGTCTCGTTGATTATTTGAAGAGAGCGATAAGAATGGTGGAAGTAGAAAAAGAAAAATGTTTGGATCTAATTCTACACTCCATGGTGGAAATACTAGGGGTTTCTATATCAATGCTATATAGGGGGATGTTAAAATAATTTATAATATATTTATTCAAGATGATATTAATGAGTATCAAAGGGTTTCAATCAACAATCACGATTACATTTTACCATTAGGATTCAAAAAAAGGAAGATCAATTTGGATGAATATATCAAGACTTAGAACAAGATGGCCAATCATTTTAATGGTCTTATCAAGGTGGATATGAATATGAAGGTAACTGCACATCAATGGGGGTAATATTGGGTGATTGAATCCAATAATATTAGTCACATATTTAATGATTTTGTAATTTATCTCTGTGTTTAATGATTTTTTTTGAACTTTTGAGTTTTCTAACTTTTTCCACAAAACTTCATTTTGAAATAAAAATTTATTATTTGTTAAAAGTTATAAGTGAAAACATAGAATATGATGTAATTTGAATTTCATTTATTTTATTTGATAATGTAAGTGGAGAAATATCCTTGAAAACATATAAGTCCCTATATGTTTATCTCAATGCACAAACACACACCCACATTCTATACCAACAAACAAGTGTAATTTCATAAACAATAAATTCAAATAATAAAAAATGAAATTAATCCCTGTATTTTTATCTAACCATGCATTTTCAAGATGAAATTAAATTAGTACTGAACAAAAATAAAAAATAATTTTCCAATTTAGAATCACAAAAAAATTCTTCCAAGTCCACACCTTTTCCCCCCATCCAGGATCAATCTATAGAAACCACAACTCCAGTATTTTAAATCTAGGGTTTAATTTATTACACTGGTAGAATATATAAGGGATATCAACACACCATATCAATCGGTTTAGTAGTCTTGATGAACTATATAAATATATGATTGCAATATTACATTGGAAATATAAAATAAATAGCATAAGAATGATCTCGTATACATAATATTATTCAGAGTATATTTTATCATATTCTGGGGAAAAGAAGAAATTATGAGCTCATATGCTCATAAATGGTTACATACGGTGGAATATATCATCATTGTAATAACCTAGGTAATGATAGAATAAATCATTTTCATTAATGTGATAGAGAGTTATATACATTAAAAAACAATAAGAAATATTTCAATCAAAAAGCTAACAATTTTATTATTTTATTTCATTATATGGTTTTTTTAAATTAAATTTTAATTTGAAAATTTTAATTTAATTTTTTAATTTATCAAGTAAAAAATTATCACATGATTATTTTTTTTAATTTCTGGAAAGTTTTATTTTTGAATAAGTAGGGAAGTTTTTTTATTTTTATTGAAAATTGTATTTTATTTCAAATGTTTACATACACCAAATTATATTTTGGATTAGTTTTAAAATATATTTATTTAATTTTGGTTTAATATATTTTAAATAGTATAATTTTAAATTAATTTTATATTTTAAGGTAGCGTGAAAACATTTTTATAGAGAAAATCCATATTTTCTGAAAAACTTCCTTTTATGGTGCTGTATGTTTTTATATTAAATTAAATTTAGAATCTTATTTGAATTGATTTTTAATGAATGTATTGCATATTTGGAATTAGTATTATCAAATTTAGTAAATAGGTTCCCTCAAGTTTTGGACAATATGAATAGTAACCTTAAAAATTTTTTCACCATGATAAAGGGTAAGTCAGAGGATTAAAGGTAAAAATAAAATGACAAATACTGAAAAATAAACCTAACACTTTTGTTATTTTTTTTATTATTCCATTTCATCCAAAATCATAAAATATTTTGTTATATGGACTTTTTTCAATTTTATGTGATCATAACCATTATAATATTTTATGTAAATAAAATTAAAAAATGAAACACTCTTTTTTTAATGAATATAATATTTTTAATATGGGGATAGCCAGAGTATATGTTCAGTTATCATATTTATTTTGAAATATAAATTATTTATATTCATTATGTAATTTTATTTTATATTTTTAGAAAATAAATAATTACCTTAAATTCTCAGACAACACTAACTCGTTAATTATTCAATTAATGGAAAAATAATATAAATGAAATTAAAAACAATAATATTAGTATAATTTTAAAGGGTTAATATGAACCATTAATTTTATAGATAAAAAAATATATTATGGATTTATTAATTATTATTTTCTAATGTCATTAGTTTTCTTGATTTTTTTAATTTTAAAGTAAATAAATAGTTCTAAAATTAACATTATTGATATTTTTTGAAACCAGTACTTTATAAAATGATATAAATTTCCTAAAAACCATATATTGAGCCATGTCATAAGGAAATAATTAAAAATATCAAAAATGGTACATTTATGTGCTCTATCTTATTTATATTAACTATATTGACCCCAAAAAACAAAAAACTATGTTTTCATAGTAAGTGTGAAAAGGTTTAATTGGGGGTTAAAACCAAAAGATAAGGGTAATAATTTGATCTAAACATGTCCAAAAATTCTTGGATAATAGTATTTAGAATCATCCTCTTCTTATATTTTAATCATATCAATTTACATCCATTTTCAAATTAAAATTAATTTATGTTAATTTAATATTTTAATAAATTCTATGAATTCCCCTCCCATCTCTTATAAAAATGTACAAATTCTTCTAATTTATTCACACTTCAAAAACCATTTAATATTATCTAGGATCTACCTAAATACCTTCCTAACAACTCTAACTATGTTCTAGAGGCCATATTTTTGGATTAATTCTAATCTTTTATTCTTATGGTGTTATGTGAATGATATTTTCTAAAAAAGATGAAGATAAAAAAACATATGTGACAAGTCGGTCTCAAGGTAATGGTCTTTCTTTTCAAAAAACAACTTTTAATGTTTCCATCAAAACAAATTGTCATCATGTACATATTTTCTAATATATTTTTATGGATGTAATTATATGGAGATAATAGTATTCATAAAAGACATTTTTATCTCTTTTGAAATTCTTTCAAAGGTTTTAAAAAGGAAACTATTTACAGAATTTCTTATCTTTCTTTACAAAAAGACAAAAAGAATGTCATATTTTAAATTATAAAGAAACAATGACTTTACCCACTACTATAACAGTTATTTTATGATTTCCTTCCATTGTTATAGTCTATGTTTTCATCATTGAAAATCATTCATTCCAATGGTCTGATTATTTTTTACAATTGTTTTAAAATAGAATGGATATTTCAATACTTCAAATTTTTTTCTTACTTGTCCAAAGAATATTTTTATGACTGTAATAATGAAAATGAATGATTTTATGTTTTATTATTATGTTATTTTAATTAGTAATTTTTATGATGAAGGGTGGTTCCATTTTAAACCAATGACCAATTGTTCAATTATAAATCATGAATGGGTGGTTTCATTATTAACCAAGTATTGGTGTTTATGTGATAATCCTAATATGAGTGGGTCTCTTAAATCCCTTCAATGCATTGGGTATGTAAGTTAACTTTAATGTTATTATATTAGTATGATTGATATGGAAATGATATCCCAAGTTACCTATATGTTTTTTATTTTTTTATTATGGTTTTTGACTAAAATATTATGATTTCTCAATGTATAATGATAATTGTATGTTTAAAGAAAAGTATATGATACTTCTTAAGTGTAAAGAGTAAGTCTTTCTTAAAAAAATCATGATATTTTCTTAAATATCAAGAAGCATTTATGATTTTTATTTAACATTCATAATTTCTTATGAAGTGGTTTATTTAATGTATCGGGTATGGAAGGTGATTTCATGGGTATGGAAATGATTATTTTGAGCTCAAATATTATTTGGTAAAAGGAAATGTTTTATAAGTAATGATAGACTATCAGTTTCCTTCATAATTTTTTATATTCCTTTCTAAGATTTATATTCTCATCCCATGTTTTAAAATTACTTTCAAAGGTTATTAAGGATGATTATCTAAAAATATGAGACCAAGAATAATATTTTGATGGTATTTCACAAAAATAAAACATGTTTTATCATAAACGTTTTGTTTGGTGTGAAAAATAAATACATAGTAGAATTTACCACTTTGTGATGTAATATTTATTTATGAAAATATGGTGGACTAATTTCTAAAAATATAAACCAAAAACATCCTCAGGGTTGTAAGATAGTGAATTTTAGACCAATGAAACTACAATATGTAATGTTTAAGGGTGGGAACATACAGTTGGTATCAGAGAGAAGGTTTAGATAATATTAGATATTAGGATAATGTTAATAGAATAACCTTAAAAGTTTTTACATTATGGTTAACATGAAATCATTTATAATTTTATGATTACCATGATTCTTCGTCTAAAATATGTCTATTCATAATGGTTTTACATAGAGGATACATGGAAGATAAAGTTGTATTGAACTGAGAGGATGATATCCTTCCAAATGAGAAACTCGGAATGGTTGGAATTGGAACTAAACAATTTGTTACAGTAATATCTTAGTCTATATAAACTATAAAAGGTGTTGGTATCCATGATAGAGATAAGGAAGTTTTACTATAGAGGAATATGAATCTATTGGAGAATTTGATAAGAAAACGTCTTAAAACATTCCATGGATATTATTATCTTGTGATAGTTAAAGGATAGATTATAGTTTTATAGAATATATTTTATTCCATTGGTTTTTCAAAGCATAAAAAGGAATCTATTATGGTTTTCCATTTTGAAGGTTAAGCTGGTAAAGGATGAACCATGGTCATGAATATTAGATAATGGGAAGAGTTTTATGTCATGTAATGTGATGAATTTAATTATCTTTTCAGAAAGAAATACTTTTCAATGGCTATTCTAATTCAATTGGAAAAATAATTCATATAATTGAGATATAAGGATGAATATTAAGTTGTCGCATATGAAGAAACCTTCACCTGATTGGAATGGTATGTAGGAATATTATCTAAAATATTAATAGTAAGATTAAACCTTTTTAATCAAGATTGAGCTTAAGATATCAAAGAAAATTGGCTTCCCATGAATTTAAAATATATGATAAACTTGTTCTATGTGATTAGAGGGTGGAAATAGAGTCTGTTGATGAACATGTATTCTATGATAAAAAGAATAATAAAAGGTCTAGATAGAAGTAAATGGGGAAGAATTCATCAAATAAGTATAGAGGATATATAATAAATTTCCCATTTTTTGATAAGTGTGGTGAAAATAACCATGCAGAATATCTTATGAAATCATGGAAATGGTTTTTATGATGAATGTTTCAGCATATAGCATTTGACTCTAAGGAAAATGATCCTATAAAAAATGAAAATTCAATGATAAGATACTTTAATTACAATGAGTTAGGAAATTATGCTAACTTATGTGTGAAGTAACTTTATCAAGGTGGAAATCATCAAGATCAGTAGCAAAAGGATGTGGCATAATCAATTTCCACTACTATGGTTGATGATGGGCCATCAAATGAAGTTGTGATAGGTATGTTACTAGTTTATTATAATTATTCCAATAACATTTTTTCTTTAGATCTTTGCATTTATTCATTTCTAAGAAAATTACATATAAATTGGGAATATTACCTTATAAATGTATGATATAAATTTTAGTGGAATATTTGGGTGGAAATATTAAGGAAACCAAGATATTTAAGATCTTCTTATTGTTATCAATGGAATGGTCTTTCCTCCAAATCTTATTTAATGTTCCATATTATATTTTGATTTTTTGGTATGGATTGGAATTCATTTCATCATGAGAAAATTAATAATAGTGGCAAGAAAGATTTATTCAACGATTTCGTACCATTGATAATCTACCTTGAAGCTGTAAAATGATTATAATTGGAAGTGAATGTTATTTAACACATATCATTTAATATAATGATACTATTTCAATTAGTAATATCTTAATAATCAATGAATATATGGATGTTATTCCTAATGATTTTCTTAGTGTTATTACTGATTGGGAGGTTGATTTTACTTTTGACTTAGTGTCTGATGATAATCCTTTTTATAATCCCCCTTATGGAACGGCTCATGAATAACTTTTTTAATTTAATATATAATTACATGATAGCATGGTAAAATGTTTCATTATACTTACCACTTCACCATGATGTGTTACTATTTATTTTTTTAAATGAATGTTCATTCAATGAGATTTTACATTAATTATAGTGTCTTAAATGTCATCATTATTATGAACAAGTATCATTTTCTTCATATTGATGGGTTTTTTTTAACTCTATAAACCAAAATATTTTTAAATGGTTGAAGTAAGGTCTAGATACCATCAGCTGATGGTAAAAGAGGATGAAATCCCAAAAAAAGACTTTCAGACATGAGACATGCATTATGAGATTTTAGTTATTCCCTTGGGGTTGAAAAATGGATCCTATGTATTTATAGATCTCATAAATATAGTTTTCCATGAATATTTATATATATATGTGTTTCTATTTTATTGATTATATATTGGTATATTCTAAACCTCATGAGGATCACGAAAGACACCTATAGATTGTTTTGAAAACCATTAAAGAAAATAAGCTATATTAAAATTTGGTATATGTTAATTTCGGTTGCAAAATATTTATTTCATTAGTGATACTATTTACAATGATGGTATAACTATAGGCCCTTCTAAAAATAAATTTAATGAAGATTGTACAAGACCAAAAAATGATATAGTGATTTGTAGTATTCTTGGAATATTTTGGATACTACTATAAATATCTTGAAAATTTTGGATGGTTACATAGAACACTAACTAAGTAAAAAATATAGTTAAATATATCCGGAAAAAATAATGTGATCACTTTTTCAAAGAAATGAAAATAATATTAGTGAAAGATAAAATTTTATCATTTCACTCTAGAAATGGTGACATTGTCATCTACAACAATGTTTCATTAAAAGGAATTGTTTTTTATGAAGAATAATGTGGTAATTGGTTAAGATTTTCCGAAACTAAATCCCCATAGTTAAATTATTCATCACATGATATGGAAATAGATATTGTGATTTTTTCCTTTATGAATTTGGAGACATCATTAATGTGGATCCAAGTGTCAAATATAAACTCATCCTAAAAATTTGAAGTATATCTTTACTCATAAATAATTGAACATTATTTAGAAAATATGGATGAAGCTAATCAAGGATTATGAATACACGATACTATACTATCATGGAAAATAAAAAAATTGTTGATGCTTCTATTCAATAAAATAATTCTTCCATACCCATATTATGTTTTTAACATGACCCTTTTTTATATGATTTGATGGATTTTGTCCTAGAAGTTATGGATGTAGGTATATCCTGAGTTTTTTTGGTGTTATTGTAATAATATCTATTTGAAATAAATTAAGCATTCTTAGAATGAAGACTATGAGTTATAGGAAAAGGTATAATTGGTTAAATAGTGTATGTTTCATGAATTTAATACTGATAAAAAATGTTTTTTGATATTTGAAAAGAGATTATATGTTTCATGTGACTCCCGATTGAAGATAAAATTATTTAATGAAGATGATATTTCTATTTTTCAATTCATCCTGGTAGTACTAATATGTAAATAGACCTTCAGGATTATTACTAGTGATACGGAATGAAAAGATATATTTTTGAATTTACCATGAGATGTTTGAATTTTCAACTAGTTAAAGCACAAATATAATTACCAAAGGGGATTCTTCATCCATTTTTAATTCCATATTGTAAATGGGAAAATATATCCATGGGTTTCATAGAGGTATTTAAAAATACTTATTGTGGTAATAATGAAATATGTGTTATTATTGATTTACTAACTAAATCTACAAATTTCCTTCCCATTATAGTTATAATTTATTTAGATCAACTTACATGACTATACATTAATGATATATCCAAATTAAATGGAGGTAATCTCTCCATTGAGACAAATCGTTATCCCTATTTCACTTCTACTTTTCTAAAAGGCCTTTATAAGTCATTGGGTGATGAATTAAATTTCACCACAAATTTTCATCCATAATATAATGGGTAGTTATAGTGAAAAAATCATACATTGTAATTAATTCATCGTACTTTTATAATGGATTATCAGGGAAGTTGGGATCAAAATAGTTCTTTTTTTTATTTTCATATAATAATAGTTTTTATCTCATTATACAAATGTAACCAATTTGGGCATTATATGGAAATTGGTGTTGGACCCCAGATTTTTTTGATAAAGTCAGAGAAAAATATTTGATGGGTCTATAGTTGGTAGAGTAAAGGAATATGAAGTTGATGATGATTCAGTAACATATGATGATGGCTTAGATCATGAACAACATTTTGGCAGATAATTGATGGAAAGATCATTCTTTCGTGAAAGGCTATCATGTTTTCCTTAAATTGCCTCAATGGAAAAAAAATTATGTATTTTTTGGAAAGGGGAATCTATTCCCATGGTTCATTATACCGTGTGAAATATTAGATAAAGGTGGATCATTTTCTAGTCGAGTAAACTTTCCTACAAGTTTATCCATATTACACAAAATTTTACATTTTTTGATGTTAAGAAGTTATGTTATGGTGTTTTCAACCCTAAGGAAGTTTAGTTTGAAGATAATTTTTCTTGTGAGGAACAACCTGTTTAGATTATTGACTATAGAGAGCATGTATTTTTCAACAATATAATTCGACATGTTAAGGTTTTATAGATAAATCATATAGTTGAAGAAGAAACCCAGAAATTAAAAATGTGATGTGGGAAATATATCACAATGTATTTGGTAATTGAATAAAATTATGGGGACACAGTTTATAATGGGGGAAATTAACAACCTAGGTAATGATAGAATAAATCATTTTAATTAATGAGATATTTTAGGAAAAAAAATCCCTCAAGGTTTCATTTCAGTGTTTTTGGGTTGTTTGTGTTTTTTGAAAAATATAGTTGACAACTTTCTAGTATGGTTTTTGTCGAAACAGATGTTTTGAAGATGGTGTAGTTTCCCAGTGTTTTCCAAATTTTTTGGGGCCCAAAATCATGATTTTGGTTTTTGGAAAAGGAAAGATCTATGAATAACAGCATTACTATATGGAATAAAAATGGAGTTCATAGTAATATAGACCACAGAGAAGCTACACTATGCAGACCGCGAAGGAGGTATGCCGAACTACAAAGGAAGCCATCATTTACGGAAGGAAGTCGTGAATTAAGGATACCGCAAAGGCTTCTATGCTATGAAAACCACATATAATGATCAAATCATGGGGATATTTTCATTTGAAAAGTGAAGTAGGTGAATTAATGTTGCCGCAAAGTTCTCATCATTTGAGGGAGGAAGGCAGTGATTTAAGGGGCATCACAAATGAATAAAATCGATATGCAGACCACATAATAAAGTTCAAGGTGAAGGAAATTCCATAAAGGATTTTTTGGTAATTATAATTAGAAAAAAATTTATCTATGTTTCTATAAAAAATAACCCAAATTATTTCATTAAGAAGATTAAATTTCATTATAAAATATAATTTCTAGAATAATTCAACAAATTCCAAAGTTGTTGATAAAGGAGGCATTCTGGGAAGCAAGCTATTTGAGAAATAGGTGTTTTATAAAGTAATCTTTGACAGGTCGTTTCATGAGGGAGGTATTCCACGAATTAGAAGGTGGTTCTCATGGGAGGATTCCAAAAATGCATAGTTTTTTAGGGAGGTCTGATTGTAAGGCATTGTAGGTCACAAAGTAAAAGTGGTTTTTCAAGAATAATATAACTGAGAAGCCGAGTCGGTCCACAAAGCACTCATACTACATGGTGCAAGGAATTTCACGAATAGACTATAAAAAGTTCATGAAAGAAATTTCCAAATACCAATATTTTTTATAAAATTGTATTTCACCTAAAAGGTTAAAATAAACCTTCCTGGAACACTCATATATTTCTAAAACAATTATGAACATATTCCGAGAAATATAAGATTCATGTGAAGAAGTAGTCAGTACATTTTTGTTAATAGAGCAGTGAACTTTAAAATTATGATTGGCTGTAAACCAGGAGGGATAACGAGTCCACTCCAAACCTTGTATTGGCATTGAGATTTAGTGGATTTTGTACATAAGAACATTCCCTTTGTATTATCCTTGGATATATCCCAGTAAGGGTGAAACATGTAAAATTGATGTTTTATGTGAATTTTTAAATTATTATAATATTCTTTTCTACAAGAAGGATAAAGAATAGAGTTTTGTTTAATGGTGAAACAACATCCAAATAGATAGTTGTTTCAATATTTCGTACCCTGATTCACCACTCCTATAAGGGTATGTATCCTAGTTGGGCTATTAATTCTTGACAGAGCTAAAGGTTAACTGTTAGTGGTTATCTCTCAGTAGATGAAATGGAAGTTGTTAATCAGAAAGGGATTTTGATCTTTTATGGAAACAATTTTTAGATATGGAAAAATTAGATGCAACACTTACCCTTATCATTGGGTATTGATGTATTTATATCTTCAATTCATGGTATTTCTTCTAGTATGGAAAGTGATATTTTATCAAAAGTAGAACATTGAGAATTGTATTTTGATGCCAAAGGAATCAATGTCATAGGGGGAGCCTTATCCAACACAATATATATAAATGTAATTTCATGAAAGTCATAAAATTATATGTGGGAAAGGATTCTAAATATCTATGAAGTCTATTCATAAGTATTACAATAAAAGTTTCAATTTCTGTAGAATAAATATAAGGACTTGAAAATTCACCCCAATGAGTAAGTAGTTGAATTATTTAATTGGGTGAATGTTATTATGGAATTCATGTGTGGTCTTTGAGAAATTATCAAATATGTGAAGATTATTAATCAGATCTTGATAAGAATCCCACCTTTGTTTAAAAAAATCTATATTGGACAATAAATATCCTAAGGAACTAACATTGGATAGCTTACATAATACTCTTCTCCCAAACAGGATGAGAAATAATGATAACGATGTTGTGGAAAATGGGAAGTCCAGAGAAGTCGCATTCAAGTCCATGATTAATATTTCTCTTGAAAATTGTCAATAGGAAGAAAATGTGGATTTGGTCATGTCATTCCTCTCCTAAAATCCACAATTAAGAAGAGGAAAGTTCAAAGGGAAACTTCTAATTGCAAGGTTTTGATGTGGAATGATTGGAAATCTTGCAAGAAAGTGTCTAAAGAAGTTTCAAGACAGTGATGAGGATGATGATGATGTTCCTGGGACTAAGTATTCATCCAATGTGAATGATAGGTGAAGTACCAAGAGAAATTTATTCAAAAACAAGAATATTATTTCAATAGAATGTGAAAATTAAAAAAATATATAAGGCAGAGGAGTTGGGTGACTACAAGGATCATGAATAAAATATTATGGTCAAAGTTGTAAGAAATTCCAAAACAAGGGAAGAAAGTGAAAATTATAAAGGATTTGTTGAAGGAAGAGTTGACCTTTACATCTAATTAAAATCTATTCTTGAAAGGAAATATGTTTTGAGATCCCAAACAAAGAAAGTCAACTGCATAGTTAATGAACCCAAAATCTATATACAATAATAGGAAGAAGAAAAGTTTAAAATGAAGGATTTAATTGAAAGGAATAAAAATGAAAACCCAAAAACCTTATAGAATATCATTTAGTACAAGATCAATGTTAAAGAACATGCCAAAATGTTTGATAGTCTGACCAACGCAGTAAAAGAGAGAGTCAAACACATCAAATATCTTGAGGTGTAGGTTGTCAATATATGAAGAAAGGTAAAAGATCAGGAGAAACTCTTGACTCCAATAAAGTAGGATACTAAGGAAACAAAAAATGTAAAAGTTGATTTTAGATTTCTAGTGAAATGAAAAAAGTAGTGTCAAGATAAGAAAACAATATATCATAAAGATAGAGTTTGTACGGTGCTTGATCGTAAAACAAAAGCAGTTATGGTTGAAGTCAGACCACAAGTACCAGATTTGAGATTGATGATTAATTTGGGTACAAATTATAACTAAAAGATTCAGAGAACTTAAGAGAAAACCAGTAGTGAAGTAGTGACACAAAAGAATGAACCTTGCATTAGATGTTGTTGTTGTTGAATGATGGGCACTCACAAAATGTTCGTTTCATCGCCAAGAGGTACCAAAGGTAAAAATAGAAAAAGACACATCCAAATAGAGATAAATATTTCAAGATTTTATTTTATGGTCAATGTTTCTTTTTTGGAGGATTTTGAATCATGACCAGATATTGTTCATCAAGTATACAGAGGAATGATCCAAAACAGACTCAATGTGGCTATAGGAAACAACTCAATAGATCTAAAAATGAGATGAAAACATGAAATCAATTTGAATGATTACAAGATGATAGTTTTGTGTCATATTCTAAGAATTATCAAGAATATAATTCAAAGACATGTATCAGAAAGAAAACAGAAGAATATGAAGTGGTTGCAGATATTTCTTTCAAAGAATCAGACTGTACTAGAGTATGGATCATTGATAGTGGATGCACATCCCATATGATAGGTAATAAGGATATAGTGAAAATAATTGGATATGAAAAGGATGGTATTTCAAGATTTAATGTGGAATTCTGGTAGATTATTGGATATAAAAAGGCCAATATTGGGGAAAAAGATAGGTGACTTGAATATATATTTGTTATTGAATGTCTCATTCACAATTTACTAACTTTAAGTAAATTGTGTGACTCAGGAAATCCCATAATATTTTTCCAATAAATTATGCATCATCAAGGAAATAGAATGTTAATTTTTTTGTAGGGAAAACATCCAAAGGGGAATCTCTACCTTGTGAGTGGAGTATAAGATATGATCATTCTGTCCAAGGAAGAATAAACCAAGTTATGTAATAAACATTTTGGTCATTTTAGGAAAATTTCCTCAAAAGATCTTGTGAAATATATGATACTAAAGATCTCCCTAGTTTATCATGTGATCATACCCATACATGTGATTCTTCTCAAAAAATAAATACCATTCGAAATACATATAAAGAAAAAAAGGTCAATAAAACTACATGAGTTGGTGCATATAGATGTTTATGGGACTATTTCACAAAGGTATATTGATTATAGGAGATATTAGGTTCACTTAATTGATGACTTAAATAGAATGGAATGTGATTCATTCATCACCTACAAGTCTAAGGTGTTTAGTTTGATAACACATTATTAAAGGGAATTTGAGAAAAAGTCTTGGTCAAAGAATATGGATGTTCTGAACATATAATGGAAAAGAGTTCACAAATATCCAATTGGAGGATTATATTAAGAAACATATGATAAGGAACCAAGTTTCAGTAGTATGATATCTATAGAAAAATGGGGTAGTTGAGAGAAGAAATAGAATTATCATAAACATGGATAGAATAGTTCTCATTAAGAAAGAACTTATTTAAAAGTTTTCAAAAGAATATGTAATGAAATAATTCTACACATAAAATAGAGCCTTGTTAGGTACAAATGATTATAAAAATTCATAAGAGTAATGATATGGAAAAAATACAACATTCAAGTAATTTTGAGTCTTTGAAAATAAATTTTGTATCCTCAATTAGGAGAAACATAGAAATTTTTCATCCTATGGAGACAATGGGATATTAATTGGATATTAATTAAAAATGAAATAATATAAAACTTTTAATAAGATAATGTGAAATTATTCAGAATATAATGATGTGGTTGTGAAATAAAATGTACATAATCTTTAGAAAATACATGAACAATTTCATGAGGATAGTGATGAAGGGATAAGAAGCCTAGGGGGAGTTCCAGAACCCAAGGTAGACTTAAAAGAATATTTGGATAATTAAAATGATGAACATAAACCTGTATATTCATAGAGAATAAATAATCAAGAAGAAATTGATATATAAAACATAATTGGTGATAATACAGCACTAGTACATACACGGAGGATGAATAATTTGCATCAAACATAATTCTTATCATAGGTAGATCCAAAGTTATTTGATGATACAAAAAGATATGTAATTTTGGTTTAAGCAATTAATGAGGTACTTAACCAAATATAAATAATCATACATGGGTGATTGTTTCTATACTGGTAGCTAAGAATTCCATCGGGACAGAATGGGTATTCCAGAATAAATTAAATGAAGACAACATAATGACTTGATAAAAAATGCGATTAGTGTGAAAAGTTTAATCTTAGATAGAGGGTGTATATGTTGATGAAACATTTTCAAATGTTGTGAGGAAATATATAATTATATTATTCTTGGCTATAATAGTGCAAATAAAGTTCAATATTTTCTAGGTGGATGTCAAGTCATACTTTCTAAATGGGTTTTTGGATGTATAACTGTATATCGGGCATCCATATGGTTTTCTCATTCATGAAGATGATGATAGAGTTTTTTAGCTGAGGAGGGAACTATATGGGTTAAAATAATCACTAAGAGTGTGTTATTCAATACTCAGTCAGTTTTGGAAGAAGCTTATTTTTCAGTGTGGGGGAGTTGATTAAAATATCTATGTCAACAATGATATTATTGAAAGGATCATGTTTTTGGTGTTTGTATATGATCTAATATGTGGTGGATCAGATGAAGATTAGTGTACATGATTTTATGAATTCATGAAATGTGAGTTTGAAATGTTAATGATTGATGAACTGGCATTTTTCCTTGGTTTACAGGTGACATAAGGAAGGAATGGGACATTTATTTCTCAATCCAAATATTCCAAGGAGGTTTTTAAAATATTTGGAATGGATAATTCCAAGGCGATGATGACCCAGGTGGCTACTCAGATGAGACTGTCATGAGATGATGAAGTAAAAGCGATTAATCT
This sequence comes from Viscum album, assembly GCA_963277665.1. Taxonomy (NCBI): domain Eukaryota; kingdom Viridiplantae; phylum Streptophyta; class Magnoliopsida; order Santalales; family Viscaceae; genus Viscum; species Viscum album. The sequence goes on from OY728134.1 coordinate 997,653,676, forward strand.
CTCAGAATATAGGTAGATCATTGGTAGTCTATTGTACATGATAGCAACAAGACTAGATATTGTTTTTTCCATATTCCAAGAAACATGTTATTAAAGAAATCCCAAATAAATCCACTTAATTGTATTAAAAAAGAATACTTTAGTATGTTAAGGGCATGATGAATTTTGGTTTTCTGTAAGATGAAAAATCTCCATAAGAGTTATTGGGTTATACAGATGCAGATTGAGACATATCAGTAGAAGATATAAAATCAATGTTAGTTGGCTAATTCTATCCTAGAAGATCGTGTATTTTTTAGCTAAGCAAGAAACAAGATTTCATTTTGTTGAGCTCTATAAAAGATAAATATATTGAATATAGTCAAGATTGCACCTAGTTGTTATGGATGAAGTAGAAGATTAATGATATGTGAGTTGAATTGAAGTCTCCGATCAGAATCCATTGTGATAATTATAGTTATACAAATATTATAAAAATCCATTCCATCACTCAAGGAAAAATCACATTGAAATCAAGTATAATTTTATCAAAGATAAGGTCAATCATGGGCTTGCGAAGTTGGAGTATGTTTCTATAGAACTATTAGTTGTAGACAATCTGATTAATACTTTACCCAAGGAAGAGTTTTAGTGGCATTGACTGATTTTTGAGTTTAGTCAACCTTCCTCACTTGAAATAGTGTGGATGTGAGACCCCCTATCCCCAAGCTGTGATGTGTTTTTTCTTAATGTTCGTATATATGTTATTTACCCTATTACAGACCACAAATGAGTGACATCAGAGTTCTTTGACAAAGTGGTAGAAGTTGTGCCTATAAATGGGGGATAAAATGTCTCAATATAGAAAAGGGGAAAAGCATATGGGGAGAGTAGTGAAATTAATATGACTATGCTAAAGATGATCGATCAAAGGTTATATATCATGACATATGAGATTACTTATGAATGTAGTTGACTGGTTTGAGAATTAAGTGAATCATTGATGAAAATGTATTGCTACTCTTGATTCTACTGTGGAGTATGGATCATGTGGTTTTAGAGTGTGTGTTGAGTAAATTGTTGATCATTGTCTAGAATCGGAAGAAGTGAATTTTTTTGTTTAAGAAATTTTAAAGTTTTTTTAACATACCCAAAGGCGGTATTGTTGGAAAAATATTCCCTCAAGGTGTTATTTCAGTGTTTTTGGGTTGTATGTGTTTTTTGAAAATGAAAGTTTACGATGTTCCATCATGGTTTTTATCGAAGAATATGTTTTGAAGGTGGCGTATTTTCTCAGTATTTTCCAAATTTTTGGGCCTCAAAATAGGGATTTTTGTTTTTGAATAATGAAGTATTTATGCATAGAAGATACTCAATATAAACCACTAATGGAGTTCATGGTAATATGGACTTCGTAGTTGCTACACTATTCAAACTATAAAGGATTTATGTATAACTGCGAAGAAATCCATCATTTGCAGTTAGAAGCGGTGAATTAAGGCCTCCACAAAGGGTCATGCGCTAGCATGATCAGTTCACGGGGAGATTGTAGTTTACTAAGTGAAGATGATGAATTAAGGGAACTATAAAGGGATTATCATTTTCTAAAGTAAGGTAGTGATTTAAGGGGCTTCGTGAATGAATAAATGTGTTATGAAGACTATATAACAAGTTCCCAATGAAGGTTATTCCTCAAATGATTTCTCAGTAATTATAATTAGTGAGTTTTGTGTATCAATTTTCCTTTACAAATACCCCTAATAAAACTATTATGAAGAGCATATTTCATTATAGAACATCATCACTAGAAGAATTTGACAAAGTATGAAGTGGTTTGAGAAGGAGAAATTCTAGGAAGGAAGTGATTCATGAAAGAGGTTTTTTATGAAGTAATCTACAAAGAAAAAGTTTGGGAGGGAGTTATTACTTGAAGTAGAAGGTGGTTTGTGATGGAGGATTCCGTGAAGGCATGGTTAACAAAGTATATTTGATTATGGGGCACTATAACTCGCAAAGGAAATGTGATTCACAAGACATCATCTGAATGTCAAGTGAAAGTTATCCACCAAGCCGAGGTGGTACGCGAATCACTCATGCCATGCGGTGCAAGGAAGTTCATGAATGGATTAAAACACTTTTTGAAAGAAATTTTCAAAGACCACAAGTTCAAAAAAAACTGGATTTCACCTATAAGGTGAAAATAAAGCTTCATGTAACAGTAATATATATGTGAAACAATTATAAGGTGATTCATAGAAACAAAAAAATTATATGAATAATTAGTGAGAACATTTCAGCAGAGAGAGCAGTGAGATTTGAAATTGTGATTGGTTTTTAACCAGGAAGAAAAGTGTGTCTGGTCTGAACCGTGTATTGGTATTGAGATTTAGTGGATTTAGTACATATTCACATTTCCATTTTATTCTTATTGGACATAGTCCACTGAGTTTGAACCAAATAAAATTATTTTGACATTTGAATGTTTTAATTCTCATATTAATCTCTACAATTGAAAGGATAGAGAAGTGTGTTTTCTTTAATGAAAAAAAATTATCACAAGAGATAGTTGTTTTAATTTTTCATACTCTAATTCACCCCCCACCCTCTTATGGTATTTATTCTAGTTGGGCTAGTAATATATATAGTTATATTCATCATAAAATATCTTCTATTTAAATCAAATAAGAAATAGTTTTATTTAACCTTTTTCTTATTTATTTTATTTAAAAGTATAATTTCCAAATTATAAAATTTTAAGTTGAAAAAAATATTTTCATTTTTCAATTTAGTATGTCAAAATTATCAAAGGATGAATTTTTGAGATTTTTCTAAATGTATTTATTTTTTAACAAATAGTGAAAAGTACTAATTTTTATTGAAAATTGTACTTTATTTTCTACAGTCTACAAAGTAAAATTATATTTTGGAGTATTATTAAAATTCAATTACTTCATTTTTATTTAACCTAAACCAGTTATTGTTTTTGAAAGGAATTCTATGCTAGAATTTTGTGCAAAAATATTTTTATACAAAATGGGATTTTTTCTGAAAAATAGCATTTATTTTTGTTTTGTGTTTTGATTTTTAATAAAATGATAACAATTCTATGAACTGAATCAACTTTATTGGATTATGTATTTTTAAATAAGATTTCCAAATTTATTAAATTTCTTCACTTCATTTTTTGAAATTATAAAAATTAAACATAGTAATTTTTCTTACCATGGTAAAGGGAAAATCGATTAATTAAGGTAAAAAATAAAGTCATAAGGACTAAAAAATGTCCCTATCACTTACCTTAATTTTATTATATGATATCATTTTGTCCAAATTTATTAAATATTTCTTTATATGGTCTTTCTTCTGTTTTTTCCACACTCATTAAAAATGTTACACACTTGTTCTCAATAACTGTAATATTTTTAACATGAGGATAACATGAGAAAATGATAGGTTATAAGTAGTATTTCCAAATCAAAATGATTTATCTTCTTCATCATATTTTATTATTATATTTTAATAAATAATAATTTACCATAAATTATTACACAATGGTGATGTAATAATTATTTCATTAATAGAAAAATGAGATAAATGAAATTTAAAATATTAAAAGTAGTATAGTTTTATATAATTAATGTGAAGCATGAATTTTATATCAAGATAAAACATTTTAGGGATGTATTATAATATTTATTTCTATTTTAATTTATTTTATTAATGTTAAAAAAATCAATGATAATTATTATTTCTAAAATTGATATTATTGATATTTTATGAAAATAATATTTTATTAAATGAATTAAATTCCCAAAAATCATATCATCAGCTATGGGATTAGTATATGGTTTAAAATATCATCCATGTTCCATTTATGGGATTTTTTAAGTTATAATAAATATATTGGACATCAAAATGTAAAAAAAAATTATCTTGGTAAGTGTGTAAAGGGTTAATGTGGGCATAAAACCAAATGATAAAGGTAAAAATGTGATCTAAACTTGTTCAAAAATTAATGGATGAAATTATTACAACTCATCCTCATCTTAGATTCATATATTATTAATTTGGATCCATTTGGATGTAAATATTAATTTATATTAATTTAATATTTTATGAACATACAAGAGTTCCCCTCCCTAGTCTTATAAAATGGCACCACTTCATCTCATTTATTCACACATCAAAAACCCTTTTTTTTACCGTGATCTACCCAAATCCCTTCATAAAATGCCTACCCATGTTCTATATAATTTCTTTTCTTTGAAATACCAATATTAGAGGCGTTAATGTGTTATGAAATGGAGATTTTACAATTAAGAGGAAGATAAAGAACATATGTGATGGGTCAGACTCAAGTTAAGGGAAATTCTTTTAAAAAATTTTCTTTTAAAATTTCCCTTAAAAAAAATTTTATTCCATGTCCATATTTTTTAAAATTATAAAATGTATGTATTTATATAGACATAAAAATTTAATAAATGAATTTTTATGTCTCTTTTGACATTCTTTTCTAGGTTTTGAAAATATATTTTTTCTGAATGATTTGACTTTATTTATAATATGAGAAAAAGAAATGTTTTATTTTAACATATATGGGGACAATGACTTTTCTCACTTCCATAAATATTATTTGGTGTTTGGATTCCATTATAAGAATCTATGTTTTCTTCAATGAAAAATCCTCTTTATTATTATTAGATTATGTTTGAAAATTATTTTGAAATTGTATGTATTTTTTAATATCTATAAATTTTTTCTTATGGGTATAATGAAAAAAAATTAATGTAATGATGAAAATTAAAAAAATGGGTTATGATTATGCTATGATTATTGGTCATTATTATGATTATGGGTGGTTCAATTATAAACCAAATATGGGTGGTTCCATTATAAACAATAGATGCATGGATTCATTATTAATCAAGTATGGGTGGTTTCATGATAAACGAAGTAAGTATGGATAAGTTAAATACCTATAATGAATTGTGTTTGGAAGTTGATAACATGCTTATTCCATTTGTCAGAGTTATATAGAAATATGTCTCATGTTACCTAACATGTTTTGTCTATTCCTACTATGGGTTTTTATGGAAATATTATTATTTCTCTAGGTGAGATTATGATAATTGGTTTAATATATGATATATTCTATCATTTTAGGGGAAAAATTGTGTCTTTATAAAGAATATTTCATGAGTTTTTCATGTCTATAAAGAAAATTTTATGATTTTTATTTTTCTTTTAAGATTTATTATAAAACGATTTATAAAAATATTTACACTAGGAAGTTGATTTCATATATAATAAAAAAATTGTTTAAAACCCATTTTTTAAGGAAATTTTTTTTATATAATCAATGACTAATAATTTAGTTATTTTGTATGCCCATCACAGAGATTTTTGAGCTCATCTCATGTTTTTGGATGTTTTTCATATGTTTTTATGGATGATTCGGGACAAGGTTGATGTTCAAATGAAAATTGTGAATATATTTAATAAAAATAAAACATCTTTTATAATAAAATTTTTCTTCGGTAAGAAAAATAGATATAAAGTGTACGCATCCACTTTATGATATAATATTTATTAATGTAAGGTTCCTCAACTAATTCACTAAAAATCCCAACTAAAAAGATATTCAGGAATGTAATAATGTGAATTCTAGTCCAAAGACACGAGAATATGTAATGTTTAAGGATGGGTCCCTATAATGAATGAATAAGGCATAATAAATTTGGTATTTTAAATAACTGAAAACACATGTAACATAATCAATAACTTGTATAGATAATGAATCCATATATTATATCAATACAGTAATCACATGGATAAAATAATTCAACTATCAGTTAATAGAATTATTAATAAGGGACATAGTGATTTATGATATCATGATATCTTTACCATAAAATCCTTATTCAAATATAGTTTAATTGATGGGTAGTTTTACACCAAAACCCCATTTAATTTGTCCAAATGATCTATCCTATGAGGGTAGTCGATTCATGAAAGGGATATAAAACTCTTGACCCCACCCATCACTTCATTTCCAATTATTACCCCATATATTGAGTAATAAATTAAATTCATAACAATAAGACCTCTAAAAAATGTGAATATTGGGTAAAGAATACAAAATATCAATATTTAACTGGTCTGCCAAATAACATCAATAGTAATTCACTATATGGAGAAATAGAATATGGTATAATATATCCATGTATCCATGATACAGTGAATATGGTCATTTAAGAGATTTTAATTTCAAATGAAAAATTATCATAATAAAGTAAATGTTTCAAGAAAATGTTAAGGATAAATGAATTCATAATAGATAAAAAGATGACCATTAATTAATCTAATATATAGTATTTGTAGTAAAATCAAATATTTTGGAAAATTGAATTAAAATACTAAATTTAGATTTCATTAAATAGTTTCTATTTTAAAAATAATAAAATTTCTTTTAGAGGCTAAATAAAATAAAATGGTTGTGATGGTTGAAAAATATATTAAAACCATATTTGTTAAAAGAAACATTTCTTTTAGATTTTTTAAAAGGAAGTTAGAAATACATTTTTTTAAAAAAGAGAAATAGAATGAATCCTTTAAAATATTTTAAAAACTAAAGTATAACTTAAAAATTCAATTAATAAATCGTTTTTTAAAATGAAGAGTAATTTTGAAAAACAATTTACAAAAAATATAGACATGGATGAAAAAATACCCGATAATAATGAGAAAAAAGATGGAATATTATATTAAATTTTTTTCACAATGAAAGGGATAAATAGATGAATATTTGGATGAAAACTTGGAAAAACCTTAAATACCTAGTGGATAAGAAAATATATGTTGTTTATGAGGGATATATTATAATATTAAATCAATAAAAATAAGATCATTCCCAAAAAAATGAGATTCTAAAATAAATCACCACCTCGTTGTTAAAATTAAAATTATAACCCCATAAAAGAATAAACAAGAAATGAATATTTAATCATAATTAGTAATTATATATTCAAGATAAATTCATTTTAGGGGTATTATATACACCACATATAATTAAATAGGTGTATGGTACCATTAATATCTACTTGGAGTGGAAATTCTGAAGAAATCCCTTACCTCATGTTCGACATTACTCATAAGTGATTTTGACCTCCTATATAATAAATTTAGATTTATATTACATACATGATAGAATTTTATACATCTAAATAATATCATATATTTTTCATTTATAATATTTTATCACATGTTTGTCAACAATCATTTATTATTATCATTATTTCGCATGTTAGCACCTTTAGTTTTCATTTATGTTTTGATTCATTGGTTTCATTCATTGAATATTTATCACGGTTTAATAATATAAAAAATATCATTAAAGATATAAATATTATATATATTAAATATATATTTATTTATTTTCATCCATAAAATATATTGAGTGAAAAATGAATTACAATGTTCATGTATACTGTATAACACACTTATTCATGAACACCATTTTCATTTTTTCGAACAATGGAATGAAATAAAGGAAAATAATAATTAAATTGTCCAACATATTATTTATGTCATATATATTTTATATATTAATTAAATAGATATTTATTACCATCCATATAATGCATAAATGGGAAATAGATCACATCGCTTCTAGGTGGTTGTAGTCTACACTTATGCATGAGCAACATTATCCTTTTCCAATGTATTGGAAGGTAAGAAGATATATATTTTATTAAATTTATATAAGTATATTAATGTATCAAATGGATTATATTTTTATTAGTTCTATAATTATTACTATCCATGTGGGGATACTAAATTTTTTTCCTTATAAGGCTTTGAAATATATCTGGAAATATATTCGAAGCCATGAGCTAAAACGACACGCGATTATGATTCAAGGTGTTCTGAGAATTAATTTAATAAAAATATTAAATCACATGTGTATCACTTTTTAGAAATAATTTTATAACACCTAAATCAATCCTAGGATCTTAAATTTGAGACAATATTGAAATTCGTAACGTGAGTTTTACCCTAAGTGTGACTAAAAGTTAGTTGGCGCGGGGTGTTCGGTTATAGCAACCATTGACGGTTTATTTTAAATAAATTAATTGATTTATTTAATTATTTAATATGAATGACCTAATTTATTTTCCTCTACAAATATGTTCTTATAGAAAATTTATAGGGTTAGCTACATAACCTTGGGATCACATAGAGGAGAATTCCAACACCTATTGTTGGCGAATCGAGATCAGATGACACTGAACCTCTAGATCAAGTTGATTTAATGTGAAATGAATGAAACATACATTCATCCATCATTAAAAATATCTTTCTTCATCAATTATCAATATAAATCAGGGTAAGACTCATCATTTTTGGTTTCATCCCCATTCCATTAAATGATTGAGCATGATCATTTATATTATTTTGATCTGTGTTAAATTGATCATTTACATGCATTCGCATATCAGTTTAAAATTATTTATTCAATTGATTCTCACCCAATAATCATTAATTTGGGTTCACTTCCCAATAACACTTGTCCAATGATCATCTCACCCTTATTATTTTTCCTTTCCCCAAATTTTACTTTGTGATCCTCATTGACTATAATATGGGGTCTTGTTTCAACATTATCGGGTGGGATCAAGTGTGATCGGACCCTTGGATTCATAGTGGATTCATGTGTGACGAATGGATCGAAAAATAGGTTTGGATTTGGGTGGATTATGAGATGAAGGTGATTCAAACATATATTTAGAGATATGGTGACGTGGTGGAGATGCATCGACATATGATGGTATGTGTAGGATTCTAGTGCTAGATCGAAACTCCGCTTTCCCATCAACAGAAAGACGGAAAGGACGATTAGAGATGGATTCCACTGATTTTGGGTGGTCAGACAACATGATTCAATAAAAAGGCATGGATATGAAACTTCATAGAAGATCTAGGATTTTGGTGAAAAACCTGACTACACATTGTGTAGTATGAATAAAACAGGGAGTGTTTTTCCTAGGCTGTGGAGATTAGGTTTTGGGGTGAGTTAAAAATCACATGCCATGTGGGTCCCTCACAAGTCATGTGACTCGGTTGTGGTGACCCGATGTGTACTCTGGTTATACATGGATATGGGAACATCCAGCCACATTTTTTGTATAGGATCATGGCTAGAGTACATATAAATGTCCTAAAGTACACGAACGGGACCCTATGTGGGATGATACATTATGTACCGAAGTACACGGGCATGAGCAATATGACACAAACATGGCTAGGAGCTCGGGTAGGACCTGAGTATATCAGGAATGCTCTAGTCCCCTTACATTATATGTAGGACTACATGGGTAGAGATATGTGTACTAGAAGTGAAGTGGCCTAGCTGCAGGGAAGGACCACGCGCTTCGTGGGTCCCCTCACACGCCATGTACCCTCCCTTTTGAGGAAACATCTTCTTATTTTATCTCCTTTACTTGGACTCTAATTTTATCATGTGGGTAGCCTATACTGAGTTTTTTTTCATGTAGAACATGATGGTGTCCTTCATGTTGGCTTTTTTAGATACTATTTGAGATGTTTTGTGTATGATTTTTCTATATGTGATGGTCGATAATGGCAGTGATCATGCATGATCATTAGTGTTGCACCCCACTATCAAACAGGGCATGAATCCTCTATCTACTGAGGGGTACCCCCTTGGTGCACGAGGGTGTGGGTACTCTATATATATAGTTGTACCCCATGATTCACCAGGGCACATGTTCTCTATATACTGAGTGGTACCCCCTATGAATCACTAGGGAATAAGTCCTCTATCTACTGATTTGTACCCCCCCCCCCATCTCACCAAGCCTTGGGTCCTCTATCTACTAACTGGAACCCCTCTAACATACTAATGTGTGGGTCCTCTATCTACTAAGTGGTACCCCCATATCAGACCAAGTTGTGGGTCCGCTATCTACAGAGTGGTACCCCCTAATGCACTATAGTGTGGATCATATATCTACTGAGTGTTACCCCCTAATGCATTATGGTGTAGGTCCTCTCTCTACTAAGTAGTACCCCCATGACACACAAGGGTTAGGGTCCTCCAAAATGAGTTTTTGTCCCCTAGACTATGCAGTATAGTGACCATTCATGGCTTCACATGGATACTTCTTAGGGACAAACGCATGAGAAGCTAGGCATCAGGGATAGACATATTGGAACTTTTGGAACTCCTTCCTTGGATGGTTTATGATATGGGGATCACCTACATCTCATTTTTGGATTCTTTTGTTGAGAATATGTATATTTTTATCAATGTTTTTGGATTTTTTTTAACCTCCTGTTATGGGTTGAGATTTCTATTCCTATCATGTCACTTACTAATCCCCCCTTCATCATTTCGGGAATCCTACTAGATATGTATATAATCGCCACTACATGGGATTTTTCTGTAAGTTATGTGTCTTATATAGATGACATATAGGTCAATGGTGATTATAGAGAAGCATAGGGATTCACTGGTACATTAGACCGCGTATGGGTGTTAGGGCTTGGAGATCTAGAGAGAGGCTCTCTCAGTATAAAATTTTATAGTTTTGATAGTTTGGGACATCATTTTATTTGTACATGTATTTTTACCCATTTATATTTTAGATTACACATTAGTACTCTATATCATTACCTAGAGGTTTTATATACTTGGTTATTACTCTAGATGTTACTATCATTTCCTTTTATTCTGATGCAATTTGTCATGGATATGGTTGTGTGTGTGTGTGCATAGGTACTTAGGGAAATGTCTCCCATATTAGTTATTCTTTTCAGTGCATGTCTCCAGCCCCTCGATTATGGAGGTGATCTTGGGGTAGTTGCAGCTCGAGCCTTGTTGGGTCGGGACATGACAGATTGGTATCAATGGTGGTGCATTCCTTTCTATGGTGTTTAGAGTGTATTCCATTTATGAGGATTTGTTTGTTACATTAGAAAATAGTAAAAAGTGTATCGAGAGTATATCTCAGGCCAGGAAACCCATTTTTTCTTGGTTGTCTAAAATATCCATTCACATTGACTCTAACTATATACTTATCAAATCAGTAATCCTAGACATCATTTGTAGGGAACAATGGTAAATGAATCATATTGGATTGAGACTTTTCACTATCCTTGAGTCATCTCCTAATATAAATATTCTCATCTAACCATGCTATGTATTGATTAAAATTTTTGGATTCCACCATGAATAAATTAAGCCATGTTATCTATTTCAAACCATAATGATGATCTGAATAGTGATGATACCTTAGTTCAGGGGCCATCAAATGAGATTCTTCCTCCAGGTTTACAGTATGTTGCACCCCCACCTTTCGAGTTCCAAATAGTACCATATGAGTAGGTTGAAGATGCACGCAGCATTAACAAACTCCACTAGATCTAGTGCTAGAGGCTACCAAGGTTCTTTGGTGATCCAGATCCCCAGGTAGTGAAGGATGGGCTTCACTCAGTGATCTGAGTTTTTAGACTGGTTTGGACCCTAATAGATCATATGGTTGTAGTGGAATAAATATTTTTCCATGTTATATCTGGGTTCTAGTGGAGTCTTGTTACACATATTCATGATGTGTCGCCACTCTCATGGTCTAACTTAGAGTAGATGTTATGTGAGGAGTATTACACCTCATTCTTGTGATCAGTCTAGATTCAGTAGCTTCTGGAGTTGCAATATGGATGGATAATGGTTTCTATGTATGTTGTGAGGTTCTAAGACCTTAAATAATACTCCCTCGACATGATTCAAAATTTTTAAATTTGGGTGTGGCATTTTATGCATGGTCTCTGCAGAGACATATGTTCTAGTGTGGTACCCATATGCATTCCCACTTATTATAGCGTATTGGAGTGGGATATGGTGATGGATATCTTACTGTCAAAGTCACACCATGTAAAAGGATATGGTAGTGGGAATCATGGGGTTGGTTTGATTGTAGAAGCTAGTAGGTGTTAGTTGGAAGGGTCTCGGCATAGGAGACCTCCTCGTGACTAGACTCAAACACATATTCATGTGGACTAGGGGAGTCATAGAGGACTGGGGTAGCCTCAATATGGGATGTTATATGAATGTGATGGTAAAGGTAACATGGGACATGATTCCCTCACCAGTATTACTGAGGAGGGAAATCTGATAATGGATGGACCACAACAGAAGAGGCATCACTGTGATGGATCTCCCAAGAAAGGGATAGGTGTCCACCATAGAGGTAGAGATGGAAGAGGATAAGGTGGGGATCTAGGAGGAGGATCTATGGGCTGTGGAAAATTTAAAGAGATTCTTCCATCACCACCACCATTCATCCCTTTTAAGGCTATGGGAGATAGTAGTCGAGGCCAAGGAAAATTGTAGGCTATGGATGCATATGACCCAGTAGCTCATGAGATAATTAGAGGTATGATCTATGTTTATTCAACACTTTTTTTATTACTTGTAGATATATGTGTGAGTCATTCCATCCTCTATATAATCTTGGTATGGGATATGGATCACCTAGTCGGTACGTTAGCCCAACAGCTTTTCCTTGAGGTTCCTAAGGGTTATCTTCTTCTTTATCTTTTATCCTCTGAAAGTGAGAGGTATCACTTGGTGGAGAGAGGTTATTCTGTGACCTTTTGGTCATCATGATGAGAAAATATGAAATCATAGTTGTTATGGAATGGATTTCCATGGTTTTAACTCAAATTGACTATCCCCACATATGATTCAAATTCCTTCACACTGATGGGACTAGATTTTCCTCTATCAGTAACAGATATCTCACACTACTGGAAAATTTCCCTTTACCCACAGTTTCAAGGAACCATGGGAAACTGAGGCGTCAGTATAGCCTAAATCTATACCCATGGTTTTGGAAACCATGGGTATAGGTCTATTCCATTGTTTCATTAACCTATACCCATGGTTTGTAAAACCATGGTTATAGCTTTGACAAAATATGTGGATGTGGGATTCAATCCCTAGACCACCCCTTAACTATTCTGGTGCTTAACCACTACCCAATTTCTTTTATTAGTATATAATTATATATTTACTTATATATATTTATATAAACCATGGCTATATGTAGAAAACCATGGGAAAATGTGTTCCCACCAAAAACAAATTATGTCCCGCGAATTTTGTTTTCTCCATAATGCAGGAAAGCTATACCCACGGTTTTGGAAAAACATGGGTATATGTCCTCAAAAAACAACCCTATACCCATGTTTTAGGGAAAACTATTGGTATATGTCTTGAAAAACCAACTATACTCACGATTGTCCAAAACAGTGGGTATAGGATCCCATACTGTACCTATAGCCATGGTTTTGACCAAAAACATGGGTGTAGGGCCATTTTCTAGTAGTGATTAGGGTGGGATGATAGGGATTTACAATCAGGAGCCTATAACGCATCACTGATTGGATGAAAATTGTATCATGTGACATATAAGGCCCTTTAGGCATCTCAATTCCTTCAATCATGGTGGATTTTATATTTATATATATATATATTCCTAGAGGATTTTATGGGACTATATCTGATGTGGGAGATGTATTTTTGCATCGACATGCACCCAGAGTCAGTATAGATATATTCTATGGAATATTATATGGATCCTACTAAGCTTTGGGAGCTTCTATTGTAAATAATTAACTTCAATATAAGTGTTTTATGAGACCCAGTGTGTACCCCTGGGAAACACCAATGTTGTTCATGAAAAATATGGATGAGTTCTGGTAGAATTGTGTAGATTATCATCACCTGAACCAAATCATGATAAATAAAATGTTCCCCTTTTTTATTATTGATTAACTCTTTGATCTTTTTCGAGGAACGAGATGGTTCTTGAAGTTCTATCTTAGGTTCAGCTACCACCAGTTGAGTGTTCATGATGATGATATTCTAAAGATGGAATTTTGATGTCGCTAAAGACACAATGAGTTCTTGGTGATTCCTTTTGTTGTGATGAATTCCCCCATTGTGTTTAATTTTTTTATGAACCCATTCTTAAATCCATATATGGACCAATTTTTCATTTTCTATATTGATGAAATACTCATATTCTCTATTTTAGAGGGGAAACGAGAGGAGCACTTGAGGATGGTCCTAGATTTGCTTAAGGAGAACTAAATTTATGGTATACTCTCAAAGTTCTATTTATGGATCCAAAAGATTTAATTTCTAGGGAATATCATTTATAACCATATATTAGCTATGGAAACAGTGAAGATCAATTCAGATCATTCTTGGGATCCACCTAAGATCATGTCTAAGGTGTAGATATATCTTGGCGTGATAGGGTACTACATGAGGTTTGTGGTATATTTCTCTATGATTGCATCCCCTTTAACATCCCTAACATGGAAAGGTAAAAAATTTACCTAGAATGAGTAGTACCAGAGTTCATTCAATTATTTGAGGTTGAGGCAGATGAATTCTCTTTTTTGACTCTAACTAAGGAGTGTGTAGAGTGTGTACTATATTGTGATGCCTCAGGTCCTGGGACTGGTTTTGTGTTGATATAGTGATAGCTAGTTATAACATATGGGTCAAGGGAGTTGAGACCCCATATGGGAAACTATGAAACTCATGACCTAGTTTTGGCAGCGGTATTCTTCTCTCTAAGGATGAGGAGGCACTATCTTATGGGAGAGTTCTGTGTTGTTTACTCAGACCATCAGAGACTCGGGTATGTCTTACCAAAGAGAGACATAGACTTGGTACTTTTTCTCTAGTTGGTTTTCTTTTAGGAATTTGAATTTGAGATATTCTATACTTTGGGGAAGGGAAATGTGGTAGTATATTCTCTTAGTAGTAAGTCCCATGATTGTATGGTGCATGAGGAGTCTGAGCAGTTGGCATCCATACAGCTGACCTTAGTTGAGCATGAGGGTGTATCTTTTCTTTAGTTAATTGTGTTGACTCCTTTTCTTATCCAACATGTGAGAGAGTCACTATTGGGATACATTTACTATGAGTTCTTACATAAGTAGATATCCTAAAAATATTCAGTTGATAGATTATCTAAAGGAGGGAATCATGTTATCAATTTCTAGGGATGAACAGTGATCCCAGTCATGATTCAAATGGAGGTAATAAGAGAGTTTCACACATATCATTTGGTTTTACATACTGATGTAGGGAATATGTACTAGGACCATCAATGATATTTTTGGTTGGTTAGCATGAGATGGAATGTTGTTGAGTTCCTCTCTTAGTGTCTTACCTATCAGTAGGTGAAGGATAAGAACTTGGTTCTAAAAGTTTTGGTGCTGAATCTTGAGATCCCGAAGTTAAAATTTGATGGTATGCTAATAAACTTTGTGATAGGAATACCATGGATAGAAAGGGTATATTATTCCAGGTTGGTGATATTTGACCTAATTATGATGTTGGAACACTTCCTTTCTACTATGGATAAGAGTTTGGTGGAGAGTTTGGGAAAATTGTATGTACCAAAGATCATTCACCTTCATGGGGTTCCCTAAAAAATTGACTCTAATCATGATGTGTGGTTTTTGTCTTGGTTAAGGATAGGCTCATAGAAGGAAATTGGGATAAATATGAGGATTATTAAATCCTTACACCCCTAGAAAAATGGGAATATCGAGCGCACTATCCGTGTTTTGGAGGATATGTTGAGGGCTTTCATGTTAGATATTTACTCGAGCTCGGTGGATCACATTCTCTTGGTAAATTTTGCACACAATAATATCTACCACTCTACGATAGTCATGGCACCATTAAAGGCCCAATATGGGAGACCCTACAGGTCAACCTTATAATGGACTGAGATCGGTGGGGCATCTCTTTTTGGTCCAGAGATGGTGCAGGCAAAAATAGATAAGGTCCTCATAATCCATGATAGGATGTGGATATATTAGATATAGAATAAATAATATATAGATCAATGTCATAGGCCCTTGGTGTTTGATTAGGAGGCATATTTTTTTTATATTCTCCCCATGATGATAATTGTAGAGATTCAGCTAGGGAGAAAATCTATCCATAAGGTTCATCAAGTTGTTTGATAATTTGAAGAGGGATGGAATGTTTTCTTACCATCTTGACCAACTCCAATAGTTTGATTGAGTGCATGAAATATTCCATGTTTCAATGTTTAATAGATACGTTCATGACCCCCAAAATATTATTGAATGGGGAGAGTTATACATCAAGGATGGAGCCACACTTGTGGAGAACCTGAAGGTGATTGTAAATTAATAGAAGAGTACCCTAGGTGGATGAATCATCCCCTTAGTTCATATGTTGTGGTAGCACAGAAGTATGTAGGAGTGATCTTTAGAGTGGGAGAGCCAGATGTGGGCTCAGTATCCCAATATTTTTTATTAGTTTTTTATATTTTAGTAAATAAATAATGGAGGATGGAATAATTTATAGACCCTATTTTTTCCTTTTAAGACTATGAAATAAATCTATAAATATATTTAGAGCTAGGCACTTACACAGTATGCGATTCTGAGGACCGATATACCCGAAAATAATTTTATAAAAATAATAAATTATATGCACAAGGTATTTTAGAATTAATTATATAGTTGCTAAACATAGTCTTGGATCAAAAATATGAGTCCACGATTGATTCCGGAATGTGAGTATTACCCTAGGAACAAAATAAAGTTGGTCAGAACTGAGTGTTTGGATATAGAGACTGTTGGCATGTGCGTTTAAATTAAATTAATTGATTGATTAAATTATTTAATTTAACTGGCCAAATAAATTTTTCTATATAAATATTATATTCTAGAAAATTAGCAGGGTTATCGACATAAACCTAGGATTATTCAAAGGTGAATTACAATACCTGTTGTCGATGAATTGAGACCAAACAACAACGAGACTCTAGATAAAGGAAAATTAAGGTGTAGTGAATGCAACATACCTTCCTCCTTAGTTGGAAAGCGTGTTCATCATCAAAGATCGATTTGAATCAAGGTAGGAATCATAATTTATGATTTATTCCACATATGATTAAATTATTGTTTATGTTCATTTCTATTTCATTGATCAACGTTAAATTGATCCTTTTCATGTGCCTGTGTATCAAATTAAAATTGTTTATTCAATTTTTTCTCAACTAATTGTCCCCGATTTGTGTTTATTATCCAAGAACACTTGGCCAATGATAATTGAACCTTATTTATTGTTATTTTATTGCAATATTTATTCATGATCTTCACCAATATTTCCACAAGGTCTCAATTCAACATTTTCTAGTGGGATCGATTGTGATCAGACCCCCAGATTCATGGAGGATTCACATATGACCAATAGATTGGAGAATTAGGGATGGTTTAGGATGGATTGTGGGATAAGTGTAGATCCACCATAGATTTGGAGATATGGTGAGGCGAAAAATATGTGGAGACACATAGTAGTACATCTGGGATTTTATTGATGGATTATAACTCCATTTTCTGGAAAACGAATAGTCAGAAACATCAGCCAGAGATGGATTCCAACAATTTTGGGCAGTCAAATGGTGTGATTTGATGTAATGGGAATAAATCTGGAACACCAAAGTAAATCTGGGATTTTTGTGAATAACCCAACTCCACACTACATAGTCTTTAGAAAACATGGTGTGTAGACCCCCATTTGTGGAAGGTAGGGTTTCAGGTGAGTTAAATATCAAACATCATGTGCGGAACCCACACATCATGTGACTCAGTGCTGCTGACCAAATGTGTACTTTGGGAGTACATGGATATAGTTATGGCTAGGAAATATCTATTTACATGCTCATGGAAAGTGTATATAGACTCTACCCCAAGTACATTGATGGGGCCCCATATGGGATGACACGTCGTGTATCAAAGTATGCGGGCAGGAGAAATATTACACGGACACAACCAAGATCACGAGAAGGGCTTCGAGTGGATGAGGCATGACATGTAGTCCCCTTACACACCACGTAGAACTATATGGAATGTGTTTTTTGTACCAGTAATAATACAGACAGGTATCAAGGTAGGACCACACACTGTGTAGGTCCCCTTACACATCAGGTACCCTCTCTTTTGAGGAAACTTAAACCTCTCTTATAACCTTCATTGGGACTCATATTTTGGCCTATGACTAGCCTATCCTAAGTTTTTTTCTTCTTAGAATGTTATGGTGGAATTTATGGTGGATTTTGAAATATGATACATGATGTTCTGAGTGTTATGATTCTTTATGAAATTCCTAATGAAAAAAAATGATTGGGAAGGATCATTAGAGTGCTACCCCTATGAGACAGGATATGGGTCCTCTATATACTGAGTGGTACCCCCTTATCGGACCAGGGTGCATGTCCTCTATCTACTGAGTGGTACCCCCTAACACAGTAGGGAAATATACCTCAATCTACTTAGTGGTATCCCCTAAGGCACCAGGGCACTGAAGCTCTATCTACTGAGAGGTATCTCTCTAGAACATCAGGGCGTAGGTCCTCTAAATACTGAGTGGTACCCCCTGACACATCAGGGCTTCGGTCCTCTATCTATTGAGTGGAAAAATCTTATGCACTAAAGTTCATTTCCTCTATCTAATAAGTGGTACCCCCATGACGCACCAGGGAACCAGTCCTCTATCATTTTAGTGATACCCCACCCCCCTGAAGCACTAGGTAGTGAGTTCTCTACCTACTTAATGGTACCCCACTAATACACCAGGGTGCGAGTACTCTTCCAACTTATTGGTACCCCCTGATACAGTAGAATGTGTGTCCTATGGTTTGAGGTTGTGTCCCCTCAACTATTTGAAATAGTGTTGAGGCGTGGCTCTGTATGGATGCTTCTTCTGGATAGTTGTACAAGATGTTGCACATCAGTGATGGATAATATGGAACTGTTGGTACTCTTTTCTGGGCTAGGTTGGGAGACAAAGATCCCTTTTCACTCTCATTTGGGATTATTTTGTTGATAATATATATATATATATATGTAACACCACAAGCTTCCACGGTACGTTTCCCTTTGAATAATGTAATAGCTTGCATTGTACGCAACTTTGAGATTCTAACACACTGCGGCCAGTCAAACTAGTCGTTATGAATAGTAATACCCACTTTTTGAAATTTTATAAATTATATCTTTCAAAATGGACTTCAGTTTTGGATTCAAAATTTTGAAATTATCTTAGGGTGAATTTTTGGTATTTTTCTGAAAACTTTCAATTATTGATGAATAGTGAAAAACACTTAGTTATAGTTTAAAACCGAATTTTTATTTAAATAATTATTTATTTTATTTTATTATATTTTAGGTCAAAATATATACATAATAACTATATAATTTCAATGCAATTCATTGGATTCAGTTTATAATAATTTCAGATATAAAAAAAATTTATTGAACTTTTAACCGTCTTTTACCCACCTCCTAGGAGCATTCGCAAATTTGAATAAAACTTAATTTTACCGCTTCTATAAATTGAATTTCAAAATTTCAATAGACACGGTTGATATCACTAAGTAAAATGTGGTTCAATAAGATAAAAATAATTTTTGGTGAATAGTAACTTTTGACTTTTATTTACCACGGTTAAAAGTAAATAGGGTAATTAAGGGTAAAAATGATATTATTATTACCCGAAAACATGTCCTAATTATATTTTATAAGTGTAATTAGACCAAAAACAGCCTTAGGAATAAAATATGATCCTTTAGTTTGACTTGGATTAGATTAGGACATTTATTATTATTTAATTCAAAGAAGAGTTAAAAGTGTTAAATTCAAAGCTTAATAACTAAACCATTTTTCGTATAGGGTTATACATAAGATAAATTAGATTATATATATTTATTAGAAAGATAAAAATATTTCCTGCATAATGGTATATTATTTATATTTTTTAGACATTAAATAATTTAATTTAATTATGACAAAATGATGATACAGTAATTACCTAATTAATGAAATATTAAAATATTTGATATTATAAATATCCAAATAAATGTAATTTGAGACTTTTTATGAATTACACTATTTTTCTAGGTTAATATGACATGTTAGGGTTGGTTAGATGGATTATTTTCTAAGTAATAATGCTGTTATGAATTTAGAAAAAACAAAATACCAAATAGTATCAAAATTGACATAAAAGAGTTTTTAGAACAAATATTATATTATTAATTGATATTCTATTCCTAAAAATCTAAGGTTCGGAAAAAAGACTTATATAATGATAGGTGTATCATTAATGAATCACTTGGGGTTCTTTTGGAAATATAGTAAGTTTATTAACCATATAATATAAAAATACAAAGAGATATGGTAAATGTCAAATTATTTAACTAAGAGTTAAATCTAAAAGATAAGGTTAATATATTGACCCAAACCTATCTAAAACCTATTGGTTGAGTATTTTTCTACCCATCCCCACATTATCCTATAAATAATCTATTTTTAAGCCATTATAAACCGAAAATTATTTTATTATAAAATAATATTTCTAACTTTTTCTAAGGTGCCCCTCACCCCTCTATAAAAGGGCACTCCCCCTTCTCTATAATTCACACCTTCAAAGCCATTTGGCTCGGCCAAACCCTACCCAAATAACCTCTCAACTTTCCTCCCTTCATCCTAGAGTCTTTCATTTAGTCAAAAATCCAACCTAAGGAGCCCTTTTGATCAAATCAAAAGGAAGATCCCGAAGAAGAGGTAAATATTTCATCACCTCTTTCAAGTTCCTTTCTTCTTCTACATCCTCTTTGTTTTTTATTTGAATTCTAAAATAATAAATAAAGTATCTTATATATACTATTATTTTATTATAAATATGGTACAACCATATTCATTATTCTATCCATCCTTTGAAGGACATGTCACCATACGTGCGTACGTACGGCTTACCATCTCCACCTCGTGGTGTAATTGTTATTCAATACATTATTATTTGGATGGGTATAATAATGATTTTTAATTTATGTAAATAATAAATATAACATGATAATGATTCTGTATATATGATATACCATCAAATTATATATTATTTTAATATCAAAAGAATGATATTGTCGCTCGTGTGTACGTACAGATTACCGTCTCCACAAACGCGATAAGATTCATTCCGCATTGTATCCATTCAAGAATAATTTTCATTTGATGATTAAAAATAATGTTTAGAGACTTTATATCATTCTGGATATGAATAAGATACATCCCATCTATAAAAAATATGACTCACATAACAAAGAATATAAAGGAAAACTAATATGTTAACACCCAAAACGACGATAATACCTAGATATTATTAACAAAGAAATGTTAAAAGATCATATATGTTGGTCGGAGTGGACACTCAAGAGGGGGGTGAATTGAGTTCCAATTAAAATTTCTGTTAAAACATTGTCTAGTTAAAATCCCCCAATTTATAAAATAATTTAAACTATAGTGAATTTATACAGATTGTAAATGTTGACTTAGCTTCTCAAAGATTGATTAGGTCTCAGTTAGTTTAACCACAAGATCAAACTAACTTTTGAAACTAATCTACTGATTTAAAATAAGTGTAAACACTTTCTAATCTTACTGTCAAATTAGATTCAAAATAATTTTGTATTTTAAAGTAATAGCAGCGGAATAAATATAATATATGTCGTATACATTAAACTTAAATAAAATATACACAGTAGATATAACAAGAGGTTCAGTCTCAAGCCAAGACTTAGTCCTATCAAATATATATAAGAAATTGATCCACACCCTGGATTGGGGTTAACAACAGTTTACAAAACTGTCCAGGCCACACAGGGACCTCTACCACTGTTCTACGTGGGAAACAAAGAAAAGACCAGGCCACACAAGGACTTCTTCCACAGTTGACGTGGGTAAACAAGTGATAAGAGATTTGGAGTGAGGATTTTGATATCCTCCAGTTCAGTGCAGGAGACAGTGTGTGTATAAGAAATACAGAGTACACCACACTGCTCGAAAGTTAATAAATAAATCACATATAGAAGATAGATAAGAGTTTAGAAAGCTCTAGTGATTATCAATGCAGCTCGGGACTCGTTGGATTCAGCAGGAGTGCTTCTGAGTCCTTCTCTGGTTTTTCTGTTGAAAAACAGAGTGTCGTAGTTTAGCTTGTCTTCTATAGGAGTGAGAATGATCTCTTGATTCGTCATGTGTTCTTCAGTGGTGTTGGATTGCATTCATAAGAGTTCTTTGAAAGACTTGCAATCTCTTTCGTTCTTAGGATTGTTCTTCTTGTTCAGCACAGTGCTCTCTGGTGTATGCAAGTTCTTCTCATTGTACATTCACACTTTCATGTCACTACTTGCGCTTGTTGCACGTGTACTGCATTTCAATATTTCTTATATTCCACAAGATCTGGTAGTAGGAATGATTCCCTTTTCATAGGTACGAGATACGGTTTCCTGTCAAGCCAACAACTAGCATTAAATAACATTAATTGCATTAAAAACAACAAATATGACCATTAGCATCACTTAAAATAATATTAACAAAAGCTTAAGAAACGGTGTCACATTGATCATGGAAACGGTGTCTTATTCACGGTGTCTAGTCACGGTGAGTCCTTCGCAGTGTCTGGGTTATGGTGAGTGGTCACGGTGTCTGGTCATGGTGAGTCCTTCACGGTGTCTGGGTTACGGTGAGTGGTCATGGTGTCTGGTCACGGTGAGTCCTTACTTAGACCAAAAAATCTGTATTTGGACTAAGACAGTGATATGCAGAATATGAGTTAAGGTTACTCATTAGAGATAATATATGAGAGAATTGTAATTATGCATAAAACATGTAAAGAGTAATTAACATCCATAAGATTTTTTATTATAAAAACATGATATGCACCTATTGTTTAGTTTTAAGAGCATTACCAAGATGTGCACTGAAGGTCAAGATTAATTAAAAGTAATGATATTTGTGATTATTAAAACATTATTAACACATGAGGAGTCCAACAATCTCCCCCTTTTTGATGATCAAAAATCATATATAGGCAGAATATAAATGATATGTAATATTAAAGATACTAGCATAGAAAAAACATTATA
This sequence comes from Viscum album, assembly GCA_963277665.1. Classification (NCBI taxonomy): domain Eukaryota; kingdom Viridiplantae; phylum Streptophyta; class Magnoliopsida; order Santalales; family Viscaceae; genus Viscum; species Viscum album. The sequence goes on from OY728134.1 coordinate 997,676,724, forward strand.
GAACAGATACTTTCAGTTTTTCTACCCCAGGTTTTCTCCCCCATCTATACTATTATAGAACTGATACTTATAGGTTTTTCTCCCCCTTTTGGGATTATCAAAAATTAGAGAAAAGGAAATGAAACTCGGAAATTATCATTAACCAAAGCATTCATAATACAAAGTACAGGAGAAGTAAAAACTGGAAACAAGAAATGACATCCCATCAAAAAGAAAAACAGTTGGTCAACTCTTTAGGGATCCATTTTTGTCTTGCCTTTATCAGCAGCAGGAGTTGGTGCTGAAGTAGAATAAGGCAGAGAAGAGGTAGACAATGAGGGTAAGGGTAGACCTTCAAAAACAGATGGAGCCAAAGTAGGAGCAGTAGAAGCTCTAGGCTTAGGTTGGTCAAGAATGACTGGCCGAATCTGAGAAAGGGCTTGGCTAACTGTCATGGTAGTAGATGCTAAGGCAGGAAGTCCAGATCTAAGGGGTGCAGCAGCTGGAGCAACTATAGTAGTACTCTGCACATGAAGATACGGCTTCAAAAGATTGATGAAATCAGTAATGATTTCACCACCATACTGCATAGCCATTTCAAAATCATCCTTATTCTTCAGAAATCTATCCAACAATCTGGTGAACTCTGAAAGTTTCTGAACTTGAGCTTTAAAAGCTTGAGTCACCAGAGATATTCTCAGATTTTCCACAAGATATCTAAAGTGATCTGTCATGTGACTTTTATAGAAAATCTGGGAAAGATAAAAATCTATTTTCTTGGAGATCTCTTGTTGAGCATCATTGGCTATCTTTGAATGGATCCTAACCAAGTCCAATTCTCTATCACTATTCTTAATCACTTCTGACAAAGAAGATAGATCCAAGCCACTGAATGCATTCTGTAATTCTTCCTTAATTAAGGATCTCAGCAGAGAATCATCCAAAGCAGGTGTGGAGGTCTGACTAGAAGTAGGTGAAGCCTTGACAGCTTCGGTTAGAACTTTGAGCTGTTTCAGAACTTTTTGCAGACATCCAGTGTATTCATCTGTAAGCTTATTCAGAGTTTCCACAAGCTCTCTCATGCGTTACAGCATCTTCGTGTGCCTTTTTACAATCTTTTCATCAAAATATTGAAGGTAAGGATGAACTTGAGACACAATATCCCTAGCAAGGATGGAATCAGAAGACTCATGTGAAATAGCAGCAGGTGCAGGGGCAGAAACAGGAGCAGGCTCTGATCTCACAGATAGCTCATTCTGCAGACTTGCTACCATACTTTTCAGATTTGCAACATCAGCACTCAGCAGCTTATTCTCTACTCGGACTTCTTGAATTTCTCGGATCATCCTTGGTTGAATATGCAAGATAATATTTTCCAAGAGAATTGATGCATCTTCTTGACTTAATTGAGCCACTGGGCGAGGTTGAGTGGAGACAATTTTCTCAAAACCAGCTAACAAATTCTCGCCAAAAACTTTCAGATCATCTTTGGTTACAAAGGAATGAAGCTTAGGTAAGGATGCAGGTAAAGGTAAAGGCTCAGATTCTGGTTGAGGGTCAGAGTCATCTTTAGATTCAGATTCTGATCCAGATTGAGGTTGGGGCTCTGATTCTGGTTCTGAATGAGCTAAGGACTTCAGTTGAAACAGATAAGAAAGATCCATTCCAGTTGCAGTCACTTGCTGTGACTCATTCACATCATAAAAGTTTGGGAACTCATACCGAGAGTGTACAGAGAAAGTGACAGACGGTTGAGAAGCGTCACCAGATCCAGCTTCCACTATATCAAGATTTCGAGTTTCCTCCCCCTCAACTTGTGCTTCCCTTTCAGATTATTGAGGTTCAGGAACATGAACAAGATCCACAGGATCATCCCTAATCTCTTCAGAAAATTCTTGCCTTGCCAGCTGAAAGGCAATTTCTATTCTTTCTTCAGCAGATGGAATAATATCAGGAACCGATTGTTCCACTGGATAAGCTTCCAGACTTGCTTCTTTCTCAACAGAAAGAGTCTCTTCAACAAAAACTTCTTCAAAGGTTGCTTGCTATTCTGAACTAGGAAAAACTAATTTCCTTGCATCATTGGGAAGAGCTTCTTCCTCATGAAGAACAACTGAAGGATCCTCAGTCCTTTCCTTTTCAATAAAAACTTCCTCTCCTTGAGGTATTTCAGCAGGGATAACAGCAGGGATAACACCCCTTTCCTCTTCAACAGGAACTGTTTCCATTGGAGATATTATAGATTCTTCTCTAGGTGTAACTCCAGCTGTTACTTCTTCTTGTTCTTCTTCTTCTGAGTACTCAGCCACTTCATCTGGTTCCAAACCAGGATCAGCTAGGTTCTTAGGCCTTCTTAGATAGTCAACAGGATTAAACTTTTTATACAGTTGTTTACTATCCTCAACCCATTGCTTTTTCCATGGATTCCAGCTAATCTTCATCCTTCTGATGATAGGCATGGATAGGCAGAAATCAAAGTCCTCTAATTTTTCTTCATTTGGTCCAACCATTCCTTTTGAGACTAACATGGCTGAAATCATCCTTGAATAAAACAGGGAGGTGGATTTGGAAGTTACTTTGATCAGCTCACAGATATGGTTGATAACATACTTACACAGATTGATCTTTTGGCCATTCTTCAACATGTGACTCAGGAACACATCCTGATACTTCATCACAGCAAAATCTCATTTTCTTGGACTAACCAAATTCTGAACAAACTTGAACAAAAGTCTTGTCTCCCCATCTAGTTCAGCAGCTATGGCCCTTCGCTTGGTTCCATTTCCAGTTAGATTTTCCAAAGTGGTTTCTAGGTCAAAGATATCAGTTGTTGGAGGAGGGTCTCTCTGGTAATCTTCACACACTCCTTCATGTGGAATTATTAGGCATGCATCCCACAGCATTGAAGAGAAAGAGAACTTCTGACCATCGATCCAGCTGGTCACCAAAAAGCTTTATCCAAACTCAAAAGAGAACTTCACATACATATAGAATTGAGATACAAGCCTCAGGTAAATCGGTATATTATGTCTAGTGAACCATTCAAGCCATCCTTGTTCTTTTAAAACTTTCAAAACTAATGATCTGCTAGACAGAAACCATTAAGGGAAAACCTCTTTTTCAGGTACAATGGTATAGCTTACCAGGTTTGGGTTTCGAGGTCCTTCGGGAGCTATCCTCGGTATCCTCCTTTGTTTCTTAGAGCGGCGCTTCTCAGACAAGGGTGAAGATGGATGCTTCATCCTTGGCATTCACTAAAGGTTTGGGCGAGAGGGAAAAGAAGGTTCGATAGAGAATTCGGGTAAGGAGTCAAATGAAACCCTTAAGTTTTATCATTTAGGAATGTCAATCTTCATAAAAACACGAACACGGGAAATCAAATAGCGGTGAAATAAAAATTACCGCGATACGGGTAAAAATAAAATAAAAATAATAAAAATTATCATACTTCTCACGGTGAGACAGTAAACTAGCCATCATGGTGTGACAGTTTATAGTCATCGCGGTGAAACAGTGAGCAGTTTATATAGTCACGGTGAGACAGTAAGTTGTCAGGCCGTGAGCATAAAAATAGTAACTTAGAAATAGTAAGATATTCATTTATGATTAATCATACCAAGATAATGTATGATGTAGTCTAATCTTTCAGAATTTAATGGTTTAGTGAATATATCAGCAAGTTGATATTCAGTACCAATGAATTCCAAAGTGATATCACCTTTTTGATAATGATCCCTCAAAAAGCGATGTCTTACATCAATATGTTTTGTCCTAGAATGAAAAACAAGATTCTTAGAAATATTAATAGCACTTGTATTGTCACAATTTATTGAGAAATGTCTGAATTGATATCCATAGTCTAGTAATGTGTGTTTCATCCACAAAATTTGTGCACAAAAACTTTCAGTAGCTATGTATTCAGCTTCTGCAGTTGACAATGCAACATAATTTTGTTTCTTACTACACCATGATACTAGTGACTTGCCTAAAAGATGACATGTTCCAGAGGTTCTTTTTCTATCTAGCTTACATCCAGAAAAGTCAGCATCAAAATAACTAACTAGTTCAAATGATTTTCCTTTGGGATAGAACAGTCCTAAATTGGGAGTATGCTTGAGGTATTTGAAAATTCTCTTTACATCATTTAAATGTGACTCTTTAGGGTTTGCTTGAAAACGATCACACATACACACACTAAACATAATATCAGGACGACCAACAGTCAGGTAGATTAGACTTCCAATCATTCCTCTATAAGTGGTTTGATCAACAGATTTACCATTTTCATCAAGATCCATCTTACAGGTGGTACTCATGGGAGTGTCACTAATTTTTGTGCTATCCAATCCAAAACGTTTTAAAATATCTCTAGTATATTTACTTTGAGTTAAAATAATTCCATCATCATTTTGAAAAATTTGAAAACCAAGAAAGAATTTAAGTTCACTCATTAAACTCATTTAAAATTCATTTTGCATCATTTTTGAAAAATCAGTACATAAAGAATTTTTAGAAGATCCAAAGATAATATCATCAACATAAATTTGTACTACTAAAACATCTTTAGAAATTCGTTTTATAAAAAGAGAAGGATCAGTTATTCCTTTTGTAAAACCTTTAGAAATTAGAAAAGTACTTAATCTATCATACCAAGCTCTTGGAGCTTGCTTTAAACCATATAAATCTTTTGATAATTTGAAAATATGATTTGTAAAATGAGGGTTTGAAAAACCAGGTGGTTGTTCAACATAAACATCCTCAGCAATATATCCATTTAATAATGCACTCTTGACATCCATTTGATATAGTTTGAAATTTAGATGTGCAGCATAAGCAAGGAAAATCCTAATAGCTTCTAATCTGGCTACTGGAGCAAAAGTCTCCTCTTAGTCAATACCTTCTTCTTGACTATAGCCTTGTGCAACTAGTCTGGCTTTATTTCTAACTATGTTTCCAGATTCATCTACTTTATTTCTAAACACCCATTTTGTGCCTATTGTGAAAGTGTCCTTAGGTCTTTCAACAAGATTCCAAACTTTATTTCTTTCAAACTGATTGAGTTCTTCTTGCATAGAAATTACCCAAAATTCATCATTAATAGCATCATCAATGTTTTTAGGTTCAAGCTGTGACAAGAAGGCTTGATGTTCAACCTGATTTCTAAGAGAATCTCTAGTCTGTGTCCCTCTATCAAGATTTCATACAATAGCATCTAAAGGATGATTCTTCAGAATTCTAGTTGATCTAGTAAAGGTAGGGCTAGAAATTTCAGGTTCATCAACAGTTTGGGTATCAACAGAAGCAGGTTCTGGAAAATTTCCAGAACTGGATGTTTTAACTATAGGTCCATTGTCTTTATCATTAAGGTTCAAAACAGAGAGATCATCTTCAATATTTTCAAGAGAGGATTTAGGCTCATGTGGATAAGTTTCATCAAACTTGATGTGAACAGATTCTTCCACACACTTGGTTCTCTTATTGAAAACTCTATAGGATTTACTAGAAATAGAGTAACCTAGGAAAATTCCTTCATCACTCTTGGATGAAAATTTGTCTAGATTGTCTTTAGTATTAAGAATAAAGACTTTTCAGCCAAAGACTTTGAAGTAGTTAACTTTAGGTTTCCTATGGTTCCACAACTCATAAGGGGTCCTCTTAAGAACAGGTCTGATCAAGACTCTATTGATAACATAACAAGCTATATTTACAGCTTCAGCCCAAAAATAAATAGGTAGGTCATACTCATTAAGCATAGTTCTAGCAATTTCTTGCAGAGTTCTATTCCTTCTTTCTACTACACCATTTTGTTGGGGTGTCCTAGGGGCAGAGAAATTGTGACTATAGCCATTGTGAGAGCAGTAAGATTCAAATTCATGATTCTAAAATTCACGTCCATGATCAATTCTCATAGTTTTAATCTTAAGTCCACTAAGGTTTTCTACCAATTTGGATTATTTAACAAAGTAAGAACAAGCTTCACTTTTGTGAGATAGAAAATATGCCCAAGTATATCTAGAAAATTCATCTACTAATACATAGACATAGTGCTTCCCATTTAAGCTAGAAACTCTAGATGGTCCAAATAAATCCATGTGAACCAACTCAAGAGGTTGAGAAGTTGACACTTCTTTCTTTGATTTGAAAGAAACTTTATGTTGCTTTCCCTTTTGACAGGGATTACAAACTTTTTCATTTGGAAACTCAAGTTTTGGTAGGTCTATAACTAAGTTCTTCCTAGTAAGTTTTCTAAGCGAGTGTATATTGCAGTGTCCAAATCTTCTGTGCCAAATCCAAGACTCTTTATGAAAAGAATTTAAACAAGTAATATTCTTCTTAGCTAATGAATTTAAATCAACAGCATAAACATTTTCATTTCACAGGGCAGAAAATAATAAAGCATGTTTAGAATTAAAAACATTGCACGAATCATTTTCAAATTTAACATTAAAACTATCATCACATAACTGAGAAATAATTAACAGATTATATTTAATTCCATCAACAAATAAAACTTTAGAAATTAATACTGAGTCAGTGTTACCAATCTGGACTAAGCCGATGATTTTACCTTTAGAATTATCACCAAAGGTGAAAAAACCTCCATCAACTCTGACTAAGCTTTTAAAGCATGAGAAGTCTCCAGACATATGTCTTGAACATCCACTGTCCAAGTACTAGGTCTTCCTACAGGATCTCTTTAAGCAGGTTTCCTACAAAACAGATTTAGATAGGAAATGATTTTGGTACCCAGATCTTCTTGGGTCTAGACAGGTTAGCCAACAACACTTTAGGAACCCATATTTGTCTAATGGGTCTCATGAAATTTGTAGAATCAACAGACATTGAAAGATAAACCTTTTTAGATCCATAACTATGAATATAACTAGTTGAAGCATATAAATGTCCAGAACTAGAATTAGCAACATTCTGTCCAGATTTAGGAGTAAATCTATTCTTAGTAAACTGTCTATGTCCAGGTTTTTAGCCTATTCCAGTAGTGTATTTTGGTGCAACTTTCATTCTTAGCATTTGAGTTAGTGTATCCTTTCCATTTGTGAATTTTTCTAAATCCTTTCTGATTTTCTCATTAGATAATTTTAGTTCAGTGTTTTCTTTAAGTAACTGAGCATTCTTTTCCATTTCAATATCAAGATCAGATTTATTTCTAACAGTTAAAGCATACAGTTTCTTTAAACCTTTGTATTTATCATCCAGCTCATTGCAGGTTTCTTCTAACATATCACAATATTCAAACAGTTCAGATTTTGACATATTTTTAGAGTCAGAATCATCTCTAGAATAATAAGAATTTAAAGCAGGAGTTTCAGCTGTTACCTCAGAAGTGTTTGTCATAAAACACATGTTCACCTTATTTCTGTGTTCAGTTTTAGAGACTTCAGATTCAGTGGAGCTATCTTCAGAAGCGCTCCAAGTAGCCTTCATATCCTTTTTGTACTTACTATCCTTGTAATCATATTTCTTCTTGAATTTGAGCTTTGGGCAGTCTGCTTTAATATGTCCTTTTCTTTTGCACTCATAGCAGACAACTTCATTACTTTTATCTGGATTTTTCCAATCCTTCTTCCAATGTTCCTTATTGTCATACTTTCCTTTGTAATTTGATTTGCTGAAGAATTTATTTTTCCTATAGAACTTCTTAAACCTTCTGGAAATGTGAGCCATTTCAGCATCACTATCAGAAACACTCTCACTATCTTCACAGCTTGAACTTTCATTTATAACGTGAAGCTTTTCCTTATCCTTGTTCTTTGAAGTTGTAGTTTTGAAAGCAATAGACTTCCTTCTAGGTTCATCTTCTTCTTCTTTGTTTACCTTTAGTTCTTCCTCATACATCATAAGCTTACCAATGAGTTCTTTAACAGGTAGATCAGCAATGTCACATGACTCTCTGATTGAAATATATGTGCCTCGCCATCGGTCTGGTAAAAATCTCAAGATTCTCATAATTTGTTCCTTTGTTGGAAAAGCTTTTCCAAGTGAATTCATTGTATTGACTATCTCATTAAACCTGAGATACATGTCAGAAATAGGTTCATCAGTTTTCATTTTAAAATTATCATATTTAATAGTATAATTATTTAATCTCATTTCCTTAACATTGGTTGTTCCTTCATGAGAAACAGCTAAGGTATCCCAAATTTCAAAAGCAGTTTTACAAGTAGAAATTCTGTTAAACTCTTCATCTCCTAAAGCACAGTACAGGGCATTCATGGCTTTATAATTATTATTGTAAGCAGTCTTTGTAGGCTCATCCCAAGTGGATCTAGCAGTACTGGGAAGTTTATATTCTGATTCTATGGTAGTCCATATATCAAAACCTATGCTTTCTAAATGAATTTTCATTTTAAGCTTCCATTGGGCATAGTTGGTACCATTGAAGAAAGGTGGAATGTTAGTAGCAGCACCCTCTAGTCTATTATCCATAACTAGATTTTAGAAAGACATTTTAAAGAGAGAAAATTTAGAACTAACAGAAATTTAAGATCTTTAGAGATGTAACTAAAATCACAGTTGGAAAATAGAGTATTTCAAAAATCTTTGAACAAACAAAAACAAATCCTCTGATACCAAATGTTGGTCGGAGTGGACACTCAAGAGGGGGGTGAATTGAGTTCCAATTAAAATTTATGTTAAAACATTGTCTAGTTAAAATCACCCGATTTATAAAATAAGTTAAACTGTAGTGAATTTATACAGATTGTAAATGTTCACTTAGCTTCTCAAAGATTGATTAGGTCTTAGTTAGTTTAACCACAAGATCGAACTAACTTTTGAAACTAATCTACTGATTTACAATAAGTGTAAACACTTGCTAATCTAACTATCAAAGTAGCTTCAAAATAATTTTGTATTTTAAAGTAATAGCAGCAGAATAAATATAATATATTTTGTATACATTAAACTTAAATAAAATATACACAGCAGATATAACAAGTGGTTCAGTCTCAATTCGAGACTTAGTCCTCTCAAATATATATAAGAAATTGATCCACACCCTGGATTGGGGTTAACAACAGTTTACAAAACTGTCCAGGCCACATAGGGACCTCTACCATTGTTCTACATGGGAAACAAAGCAAAGACCAGGCCACACAAGGACCTCTTCCATAGTTGACATGGGTAAACAAGTGATAAGAGATTTGGAGTGAGGATTTTGATATCCTCCAGTTCAGTGCAGGAGACAGTGTGTGTATAAGAAATACAGAGTACACCACACTGCTCAAAAGTTAATAAATAAATCACGTAGAGAAGATAGATAAGAGTTTAGAAAGATCTAGTGATTATCAATGCAGCTCGGGACTCGTTGGATTCGGCAGGAGTGCTTCTGAGTCCTTCTCTGGTTTTTCTGTTGAAAAACAGAGTTTCGTAGTTCAGCTTGTCTTCTACAGGAGTGAGAATGGTCTCTTGATTCGTCATGTGTTCTTTAGTGGTGTTGGATTGCATTCATAAGAGTTCTTTGAAAGACTTGAAATCTCTTTCGTGCTCAGTATTGTTCTTCTTGTCCAGCACAGTTCTCTCTGGTGTATGCAAGTTCTTCTCATTGTACATTCACACTTTCACGTCACTACTTGCGCTTGTTGCACGTTTACTGCATTTCAATATTTCTTATATTCCACAAGCTATGGAAGTAGGAATGATTCCCTTTTCATAGGTACGAGATACGGTTTCCTGTCAAGCCAACAACTAGCATTAAATAACATTAATTGCATTAAAAACAACAAATATGACCGTTAGCATCACTTAAAATAATATTGACAAAAGCTTAAGAAATGGTGTCACAGTGATCATGGAAACGGTGTCTTCTTCACGGTGTCTGATCACGGTGTTTGGTCACGGTGAGTCCTTCACGGTGTCTGGTTTATGGTGAGTGGTCACGGTGTCTGGTCACGGTGAGTCCTTCACGGTGTCTGGGTTACGGTGAGTGGTCACGGTGTCTGGTCACGGTGAGTCCTTACTTAGATAAAAAATCTGTATTTGGACTAAGACAGTGATATGCAGAATATGAGTTAAGGTTACTCATTAGAGATAATATATGAGAGAATTGTAATTATGCATAAAACATGTAAAGAGTAATTAACATCCATAAGATTTGTTATTATAAAAACATGATATGCACCTATTGTTTAGTTTGAATAGCATTATCAAGATGTGCACTGAAGGTCAAGATTAATTAACAGTAATGAGATTTGTGATTATTAAAACATGATTAACACATGAGGAGTCCAACAATATATAATATCATATTAATGTATATTGTTATTGTATAATTTAATAAAAATTATTTCACCATTATACAGGATGTTAACCTACCCTCGACCAAGGAAAAGTACAAAGTAAGGGGCTTCTTATCTCACTTTTAATTCCGTGATATTTCCGATGTTCGCTACTTATTTATTGGATGTGGTGTATTGTGTACTGCCATTTGATATATATATTATAATTATTCTCTTTATATTCATGGTATTATGTGATTAATTTTGTTCTTATTAAATTTTGGTCATATGACTCGATTGATTACAACGAAGTAAGGGTTTTTCATCTCACTTTTTATTCCCGTGAGATTCATGCTATATTGGCCACTATTTCATTTTGTGTGGCGTATGTACTGTCCATGATTGTATTCCTAGTGTAATATACTTTAATTTATGGGTATTTAAATCTTCATTGTATGATCCTTATTTCATGGGTTGTATGTTTCATAAGTTACCAAATCGGTAAGGTAATTTTAAATTTCAATTTCCACTCACTAGGCTTTACGCATACTTCATTGATTATTTTACTCCAAGATTATGTGTGGAATCACTATTTATTATTTATGTAGTAATTTACACTCCCCTTTGTTTGAATATACTATTGATAAACATAATCACTCCATTGATATTTTCTCAATTCGTTAATATAAACTTGATCTTAACTCAATTTCCATTCATTGAGTTAAACATCCAAGTCATCGATATTGTTTTTACAAGAATATGTGTGAATGTACTATGATTGATTTACACTCAATATCCAATCATATTGAGTGAATTTATATTTTTCACATATAATTATGTCATCAATTTATCCTTTACCTAAGGATACTGTCTTTATAAGGGATTTCATCTCAATTTACATTCCTTTGAGACTTCTTTGTTGTTATGCACCAATTCACTTTTATATGGTGTATATAATGTCCTTTGACATAGTATATAATGAAATAATTTATTCTCAAGATATTATAAATTTTTTATTACTTAAATTATTTGTATCTAAGCATCCCTCATTTGGTTAGGAACTCTAACTAAAATATCATTTTAAATGTTTTAAAATTTTATTCTTCTAAATCTTTCTCATTAGTGTCCATGTTTTAAAATGGTTTTAAGGATTTATTTATATGTACATTAATGTTTTAAAATTAAAATTCCTTTTAAAAGTTTCAAAGTGTTATGGGACACTTGGATTCAAAAATCTATTTTTAAATGGATTCTTGACAAATAGTGTGACTTATAAATGTTTTCAAGAAAAAGTGGGATATTTCTCTCAAATAGTTTTGATGACTATTTTCATCTATGTCAATATCCTTCATTATTCTCAGTTTAGGTTAATCTGTTATAATACAATCTTTCATATTGTATTGAATGATTTATGTTTGACTGTGGATGTACTATTTTTATACCATTCACAGTTTGTGGATAAAGTATTGACATTTTGTATGCTATTTTTAATATGAAAGTTTATGTTATGTTTCAAACTTTTCATATGAGGAATGCATTGGACTTAGTAAGTGATGGGTAGAGCCCTATATAGCTCATCTATGCATTGGTAGGTCTCATGAGACAAACTAGTGTCTTGGCACAAGGCCTTGAAAAAATCTTATTTGTAGTCTTGGCACAAGGCCTTGAATATGTGGTTATAAAAGTCTGGAATTATGCATTCCATCATTATGAAAGTGGCTATTAATATTGCATGTGATTATTTGACTAGTAGAATATCCATGTGAATAAGTAAATGGAATTATTTGATTTTATCTTTTCCATATTATGATTAAGTTCAATTTTAAAAGTCTTTTGATTTAGTCTTATACATTGCCTTAAATGTTTATGCTTATTTATGAAATTTTCCACTATATTGTTATACTTACTGAACATATGAGATCACCCCTTTCTATGTTTTATTTTTCCCAAGATGCGAAGAAGTATATTATTACTGACCTGCAGGGATATTCTATGGGATCTCAGTGTTGTCTATGGAAACAATGTTGTTGTAGTTTTCCATTTTATGATATAATGTAAAACTTATGAATTTATCTAGTACTTCCAAGGCTAGTAAACTAATCGGTCTTTCAAGACTTGATCTTTTGTGATCATTCCAATGATACGTAATAATGCACCGACTCTGGGTTTCTAGGGTCGGGGTGTTACAGTTGGTATTAGAGGAAGTTTAGTACAAACCTTGGAAACTAGATTTAGATAAACTCTGATTAGAGAACATAGCCCTAAGATAGACTTTTAGGATTAGTATAGAAGAGATTCCTAAAATTTTGGTATTGTAGAGATTTTGTGAGTTTTCCAAGCAATACATCCCTATCTGGATACGAGCAGGTAGAGGCGGCTCTAGCACAGATGTACCTAGGGGTAAAACCCGAAAACACCGCTTTGAGGTAGACTCGAACGGGAACTGGTGCACGATAATGGGTCGTGCTGCACTCTTGGTTATGACACTCCCTGGGGATATGCTTAGGATAATTACATTTTTTTACAAACCGATTTGAAGGATTTTAATATAAGATGATAATAAACGACCTTGGTTAATCCTAAGGTGTTTCAAATTGAAAATATGGTGTCATGATATTCTCTAAATGATTTTATGACTACTGTTACTCACACAATGCTTTCTGGTTTTAGTCAATGGCTTGATTCGAAGGAACTCATAGTATCTTTGAGCATGATGTAAAAGGTGGGAACGGTGGTGGAAATGAGCAAAAAAATGGAATGTTGATAGGCATTAAAGATATTGTGTTCATGCCAAATCAGTTTTCAAAAAATATGATCAATAACATATATATTAACCAACTCCTGGACTCAACAAATAAGAGAAAGGTGATGAATGATAAGATCTCCAGTAGTGGAGACCATAGAAAAAAGAATCCTCAATTTCCATCATGCAGGAAATGTGGAAGGAGACACCAAGGAAAGTGTCTCAATTGAACAAAGAAATGCTTTACGTGTGGTAAAGAAGTAAATGAAGTAAATAATTGTGGAGGAAAAATGAAGAGTTCTATAGAAGAAAATAAAAATGGTCCTAAGAATCCATTTACAATAATTTGTCGTAAATGTAGTGGACCTATCCATTACCCGAGTGAATGCCCTATTTTATAGGATATTTTCTTGGTCAAAGAATAAGCTATGTGGAAATAAATGGTTGGAGAAATGTTTAAAGGTATTAGTGCACCTTGTTGATTGGATTAATTTGGAATAATTTTCTCTTGTATTTGTAACCCTGCAGTTTTTCATTTGAAAATGATATTTGAAGAAGAATTACCTTTTCTCTTGTGGATATAGTTATAAAAAACCATTTGGTTTTATATAATCATTGGGTTTGAGGAAATTACAAGTTATTATATTTTGAAATGAAAATGCAAGGTATGAGATAACATTTGTGTTTAAATTATGTTATGGTTATTTTGAGGAATTTATCTCATTTTGGTAATGTTATAAAATATAGTTTTTTAGAAAGGACAACACCCAGACCATGTGACAACCCATCGCGTTGGACAAAGCTCTGAGAATTGAACCCACAACCAGAGTGCGATTGGGATTTATCACCTACCACTAGACTACGTGAAGTCCCTGGTTAGTGTGACTAATTATTTTTAGTTAAATTATTTTCTTTATCAATAATAAGTTGATTTGGGATCTTATGTCTTATAAAATGATTACCCTTAGTATAGAAAAATGATTTGGTGATTAAGTGATAAATGTTATTTTGGAAGACGTTCGCTCTGTTGGAAACACTATATGCCTAAAGAAAATAGAATACTATGAGATTTCATTTGAGGAGTAATGGTGGATTTTTATCTATGTTTTTATTGTGGATTTATAGTGATTTGGGTTATTTATGGAAATGATTATCCTATACTAGAGAATATGTGATTAGGTTAATTACTTTTAAGTATGTGACTTTAAGAGTAGTCGATGTCATTTGGAGATACAATTTAACGTGGAAGACTACATAACCAAATTCTTCTAAGTTTTGGGTTTCAATATTAGTTTGGATTATATTGAAGGATTTTAAGGACAATTGTTTATTGAGTGGTATTTGTTTAACTTTGGGGTATTGTTGGTTTAATTTTAGAAATTAAGATTAGTGTTTCTTTCTCTAAAGGAATACCCTTTTGGGGGATCATCTGATCTTGTATTAACCGTTTTTGTTTTGATTAATCTCTAAAGACAAGTTAAATATATAGTTTATCCTTTGTGGATCATGTGATTCTCTAAAAGTTGATTCTAGCTCTTCCGATGTGACCAAGTCATCTTGAATACTCATCGCTTGAAAAATAAATTGAGTTAGTGGTAGAAAATTATTAAGGAATGAAACTCTACTTAAAAATTAATTATATATCTTTATGTTCTTATTAAATCTCATAAATAAATTCCTCATATTTATGAAATGTAACTTAAAATAAAAAAAACGTTGTTCGTTTACATTTCCTACTGGGAAACTAATGATTCTTTGTCCCATCACCAGTTTGTGGTTTTCTTGTTGTTAAATTTCTCCTGATCATGTTTTATATCCCTCTCCATCAGAACTTGACACTTAGTTTATCTTCCATATCCATGTTTTTCTACATGGAATCCTAGTATGGGTTATCTCGGGTGATTTTTGTACTTTTCTTTCTTTCTTTTAAAGTGATAGTATTATTGACTCTTTTTCTGATGTGGGACTTTCAACTATGTTCCCAATACAGATTTTAAAAATTGCGAGGATGAAATTTCAAAAAGTGGGGAATAATGTAACACCCCAAGCTTCCACAGTACGTTTCCCTTTGAATAATGTAATAACTTGCATTGTACGCAACTTTGAGATTCTAACAGACTGTGACCAATCAAACTGGCCATTATGAATAGTAATACCTACTTTTTGAAATTTTAAAAAATTTATCTTTCAAAATGGACTTCATTTTTGGATTCAGAATATCGAAATTAGCTTAGTGTGAATTTCTAGTATTTTTCTGAAAACTTTCAATTTTTGATGAATAGTGAAAAACATTGAGTTATAGTTTTAAACCCAATTTTCATTTATATAATTATTTATTTAATTTAAATATATTTTAGGTCAAAATAGATACATAATACCTATATAAGTTCAATTTAATTCATTGGATTCAGTTTATAATAATTTTATATATATATAAATTTTATTGAACTTTTAACCGTCTTTTACCCACCTCCTAGGAGCATTCGCAAATTTGAATAAAACTTAATTTTACAGCTTCTATGAATTGAATTTCAAAAATCTGAGAGCCATGGTTGATATCAGTAAGTAAAATTTGGTTCAATAAGATAAAAATAATTTTTGGTGAATAGTGACTTTTGACTTTTATTTACCACGGTTAAAAGTAAATAGGGTAATTAAGGGTAAAAATGATATTATTATTACCCTAACACAAGTCCTAATTCTATTGGATAAGTTTAATTCGACCAAAAACAACCTTATGAATAAAATATGATCCTTTAGGTCCACTTGGATTAGATTAGTACATTTATTATTATTTAATTCAAAGAATATTTAAAAGTGTTAAATTCAAAGCTTAATAACTAAACCATTTTTAATATATGGTTATACATAAGATAAATTAGATTATAAATATTAATTAGAAATATAAAAGTATTTCCTAGATAATTATATTTTATTTATATTTTTTATACAATAAATAATTTAATTTAATTATGACACAATGATGATACAGTAATTACCTAATTAATGAAATTTTAAAATATTTGATATTATAAATATCCAAATAAATGTAATTTGAGACTTTTTATGAATTACACTAATTTTATAGGTTAATATGAAATGTTATGGTTGGTTAGATGAATTTTTTTCGAAGTAATAATGTTATTATGAATTTAGAAAAAACAAAATACCAAATAGTGTCAAAATTGACCTAAAAGAGTTTTTATAACGAATATTATATTATTAATTGATATTTTATTCCTAAAAATCTAAGGTTCTGCCAAAAGACTTATATAATGATAATTGTATCATTAATGAATCACTTAGGGTTTTATTGGAAGTATATAGTAAGTTTATTAACCATATAATATAAAAATACAAAGAGACACGATAAATGTCAAACTATTTAACTAAGAGTTAAATCTAAAATATAAGGTTAATATAGTGACCCAAGCCTGTATAAAACCTATTGGTTGAGTGGTTTTTGATCCATACCCACCTTAGACTTTATATAATCCATTTTGGAGCCATTATAAACCGAAAATGATTTTATTATAAAATAATATTTCTAGCTTTTCCTAAGGTTCCCCTCACCCCTCTTATAAAAGGTCACTCCTCCTTCTCTATAATTCATACCTTAAATGACATTTGGCTTAGCCAAACCCTACCCAAATACCGTATTAATTTTCCTCCATTCATCCTATAGGCCTTCTTTTATTCATAAATCCAACCTAATGAGCCCTTTTGATCAAATCAAAAAGAAGAACCTGAAGAAGAGGTAAATATTTCATCACCTCTTTCAAGTTCCTTTCTTCTTCCACTTCCTCTTTCTTTGTTATTTCCATTATAAAATAATAACTTCAGAATATTCTATATACTTTGATGTTATTATAAATATGGTACAACCATATTCATTATTCTATCCATCCTTTTAAGGACATGTCACCATACATGCCTACGTACGGCTTACCGTCTCCACATTGTTGTGTAATTGTCATTCAATACATTATTATTTGGATGGGTATAATAATGATGTTTAGTTTATGTAAATAATAAATATAAACTGATAATTATTCTTTATATATGACATACTATCCAATTATATATTATTTTAATATCAAAAGAATGATATTGTTGCTCGTGCGTACGTACGGATTACCGTCTCCCCGAACACGATGAGATTCATTCCCCATTGCATCCATTCAAGAATAATTTTCATTTGATGATTAAAAATAATGTTTATAGACTTTATATCATTATGGATATGAATAAGATACATTCCATCCATAACAAATATGACTCACATAACAAATAATATAAAGTAAAATGAATCTGTTAACACCCGAAACGACGATAATACTAAGATATTATTAATAAGGGAATGTTAAAAGATCATATATAATATCATATTAATGTATATGATTATTTTATAATTTAATAACAATTCTTTCACCATTATACAGTAGTTTAACCTACCCTCGACCAAGGAAAATTACAAAGTAAGGGGCTTCGTATCTCACTTTTAATTCTGTGAGATTTCCATTGTTCGCCACTTATTTATTGGATGTGGTGTATTGTGTAATTCCATTTGATATATATTATCATTATTCTATTTATATTCATGTTATTATGTGATTAATTTGGTTGTTATTAACTTTTGGTCATATGACTCGATTGATTACAATGAAGTAAGGGTTTTTCATCTCACTTTTTATTCCCGTGAGATTCATGCTATATTGGCCACTATTTCCTTTTGTGTGGAGTATGTACTGTGAATGATTGTATTATTGGTGTAATATACTTTAATTTATGGGTATTTAAATTTTCATTGTATGATCCTTCTTTCATGGGTTGTATGTTTCATAAGTTACCAAATCGGTAAGGGAATTTTAAATTTCAATTTCCACTCACTGGGCTTTACGCATACTTCATTGATTATTTTACTCCTAGATTATGTGTGGAATCACTATTTATTATTTATGTAGTAATTTCCAATCCCTTTTGTGTGGATATAATTTTGATACACATAATCACTCCATTGATAATTTCTGAAGCCATTGATATAAACTTGATCTTAACTCAATTTCCATTCATTGAGTTAAACATCCATGTCATTGGTATTGTTTTTACAAGAATATGTGTGAATGTCCTATGATTGATTTACACTGAATATCCAATAATATTGAGTGTATTTATATTTTTCACACATAATTATTTCATCAATTTATCCTTTACCTAAGGAAAATGTCTTTATAAGGGATTCCATCTCAATTTACATTCCTTTCAGACTTCTTTGTTGTTATGCACCAATTCACTTCAATATGGTGTATATACTGTCCTTTGACATAGTATATAATGAAATCATTTATTCTCAAGATATTATAAAGTTTTGATTAACTCAATTATTTGTATTCAAGAATCTCTCATTTGGTTAGGAACTCTAACTAAAATATCATTTTAAATGTTTTAAAATTTTATTATTCTAAATATTTTTCATTAATATCCATGTTTTAAAAATGGTTTTAAGGATTTATTTATATGGACATTAATGTTTTAAAATTAAAATTACTTTTAAAAGTTTCAAATTGGTATGGGACACTTTTATTCAAAAATATATTTTTAAACGGCTTCTGGACAAATAGTGTGACTTTTAAATGTTTTCAAGAAAAAGGGGGATATTTCTCTCAAATAGTTTTGATGATTATTTTCATCTATGTCAATATCCTTCATTATTCTCAATTGAGGTAAATTTGTTACAATACAATCTTCCATATTGTATTGAATTATTTATGTTTGACTATGGATTTTCTATTTTTATACCATTCATGGTTTGTGGATAAAGTTTTGACATTTCGTATGCTAGTTTTAATACGAACATTTATGTTATGTTTCAAAATTTTAATATAAGGAATACATTGGACTTAGTAAGTGATGAGTGGAGCCCTATATAGCTCCTCAATGCATCAGTAGGTCTCATGAGACAAACTAGTGTCTTGGCACAGGGCCTTGAAAAAATCTTATTTGTAGTCTTGGCATAAGGCCTTGACTATGTGGTTATGAAAGTCTGGAATTATGCATTCCATCATTATGAAAGTGGATATTGATATTTCATGTGATTATTCGACCAGTAGAATATCCATGTGAATACGTAAATGGGATTATTTGATTTTATCTTTTCCATATTATGCTGAATTTCAAGTTTAAAAGGCTTTTGTTTTAGTCTTACACATTGCCTTAAATGTTTATACTTATTTATGAAAGTTTCCCCTGTATTGTTATCCTAACTGAGCATCTGAGCTCACCCATTTCTATGTTTTATTTTTACCGGGATGTGAAGAAGTATATTATGACTAACCTGTAGAGATATTCTATGGGATCTCAGTGTTGTCTATGGAAACAATGTTGTTGTAGTTTTCCATTTTATGATGTAATGTAAAACTTATGAATGTATCTAGTACTTCCAAGTCTAATAAACTAATCAGTCTTTCGAGACTTGATCTTTTGTGATCATGAAAATGGTACGTAATAATGCACTGACTCTGCGTTTTTGGGATCCGGGTGTTACAGTTGGTATCAGAGTAAGTTTAGTACAAACCTTGGAAACTAGATTTAGATAAACTCTAATTAGAGAACATAGCCGTAAGATAGACTTTGAGGATTAGTATAGAAAAACTTCCTAAAATTTTGGTATTACAGATATTTTGTGAGTTTTTCAAGAAATACATCCCTGTATGGATACGAGAAAATAGAGGTGGCTCTGGAACAAATGTACCTATGGGTAAAACCTGAAAACACAACTTTAAGCTAGACTCTAATGGGAACTGGTGCATGACAATGGGCCTTGCTTCACTCTTGGTTACGACACTCCCGAGGGATATTCTTAGGATAATTACATTTTATTTACAAACCAATTTTAAGGATTTTAATATAAGATGATAATAAATGACCTTTTTTAATCCTAAGGTGTTTCAAATTGAAAATATGGTGTCATGATATTCTCTAAATGATTTTATGACTACTGTTACTAACACAATGATTTCTGGTTTTAGTCAATGGATGGATTTCAAGGAATTCATAGTAGCGTTGATCATGATGTACAAGGTGGGAACGGTGGTGGAAATGAGCAACAAAATGGAATGTTTATAGGCATAAAAGATATCGTGTTCATGCCAAATAAGTTTTCCAAAAATATGATCAACAATATATATATTAACCAAATCCCAGACTCATCAAAGAAGAGAAAGGTGGTGAATGATAAGAGCTCCAGTAGTGGAGACCATAGAGAAAAAAATCATTAATTTCCATCATGCAGGAAATGTGGAAGGAGACACCTAGTAAACTGTATCAATGGAAAAAAGAAATGCTTTACATGTAGGAAAGAAGGACATAAAGTAAATAATTGCCGAGGAAAAATGAAGAGTTCTATGGTGAAAATAAAAATGGTCCCAAGAATCCATTTGTAGTCATTTTCTGTAAATGTAGATGACTTAGACATTACTCAAGTGAATGCCTTATTCTATAGGATATTTTCTTGGTAAAAGAAGAAGCTATGTGGAAATAAATGGTTGGAGAAATATTTAAGAGTATTAGTTCTCCTTGTTGATGGTATTACTTTGGAATAATTTTCTCTTGTATTTGTAACCCTGATGTTTTTCATATGAAAAAGATATTTGAGGAAGAATTATCTTTTATCTTGTGGATATAGTTATAAAAAACCATTTGGTTTTATATGATCATTGGGTTTGAGGAAATTACAAGTTATTATATTTTGGAATGAAAATGCAAGGTATGAGATAACATTTGTGGTTAAACTATGTTATGGTTATTTTGAGTAATTTATCTCATTTTGTTAATGTTATAAAATATAGTTTTTTAAAAAGTACAACACCCAAACCATGTGACAACCTGTCGTGTCGGACAAAGCTGTGGGAATCGAACCCACAACCAGAGTGCGATTGAGATTTTTCACCTACCACTAGACTATGTGAAGTCCCCGGTTAGTGTGACTAATTATTTTTAGTTAAATGATTTTATTGATCAATAATAAGTTGATTTGGGATCTTATGTATTATAAAATGAATACCCTTAGTATAGAAAAATTATTTGGTGATTGAGTGATAAATGTTATTTTGGAAGACGTTCGCTCTGTTGGAAACACTATATGCCTAAGGAAAATAGAATACTATGATATTTCATTTGAGAAGTAATGGTGGATTTTTATCTATGTTTTTATTGTGGATTTATAGTGATTTGGGTTTTTTATGGAAATGATTAACCTATACTATAGAATATTTTATTAGGTTAATTACTTTTAAGTATGGGACTTTAAGAGTAGTCGATGTAATTTGGAGATTCAATTTAACATGGAAGAATACATAACAAAATTCCTCTAAGTTTTGGGTTTCAATATTATTTTGGATTATATTGAAGGATTTTAAGGACAATTTTTTATTGAATGGTATTTATTTAACTTTGGGGTATTGTTGGTTTAATTTTAGAAATTAAGAATAGTGTTTCTTTCTCTAAAGGAATATCCTTTTGGGGGATTATCTGATCTTGTACTAACCATTTTGGTTTTTATTAATCTCTAAATACATGGTAAATATATATTTTATCCTATTTGGATCATGTTATTCTCTAGAAGTTGATTCTAACTCTTCCGGTGTGACCAAGTCATCTTGAATACTCATCGTTTGAAAAAAAATGAGTTAGTGGTAGAAAATTATTAAGGATTGAAACTCTACTTAAAAAGTAAGTATATATCTTTATGTTCTTAGTCAATCTAGTAAATAAATTCCTCATATTTATGAAATGTAACTTAAAACAAAAAAAAACGTTGTCTGTTTACTTTTCCTACTGGGAAAATAATGACCGTTTTTCCCATCACAAGTTTGTGGTTTTATTGTTGTTAACTTTCTTCTGATCATGTTTTCTATCCCTCTCCATCAGAACTTGAAACTTAATTTATCTTCCATATCCATGTTTTCCTACATGGAATACAAGTTTGGGTTATCTCGGGTGACCTTTGTACTTCTCTTTCTTTCTTTTAAAGTGATAGTTTTATTGACTCTTTTTCCGATGTGGGACTTTCAATTATGGTCCCAAGCCCAATTTTAAAAATTGAAAGGACGCAATTTTCAAAAGGAGGTAAGAATGTAACACCCCAAGCTTCCACGGTACGTTTCCCTTTGAATAATGTAATAGCTTCCATTGTATGAAACTTCAAGATTCTAACACACCGAGACCAATCAAACTAGCCGTTATGAATAGTAATACCCACTTTTTGAAATTTTATAAATTTTACCTTTCAAAATGGACTTCATTTTTGGATTCGGAATATCGAAATTAGATTAGGGTAAATTTTTTGTATTTTTCTAAAAGCTTTCAATTTTTGATGAATAGTGAAAAACATTGAGTTATAGTTTAAAACTGAATTTTTATTTAAATAATTATTTATTTTATTTAAATTTATTTTAGGTAAAAATAGATACATAATATATATGTATAACTTCAATTTAATTCATTGGAGTCAGTTTATAATAATTTTAGATACATAAAAAATTTATTGAACTTTTAACCGTCTTTTACCCACCTCCTAGGAGCATTCGCAAATTTGAATAAAACATAATTTTACCGCTTCTGTAAATTGAATTTCAAAAATCTGAGAGACGTGATTGATAACATTAAGTAAAATGTGGTTCAATAAGATAAAAATAATTTTTGGTGAATAGTAACTTTTGACTTTTAATTACCACGGTTAAAAATAAATAGTGTAATTAAGGGTAAAAATGATATTATTATTACCCTAACACATGTCCTAATTCTATTGGATAAGTTTAATTCGACCAAAAACAACCTTAGGAATAAAATATGATCCTTTAGGTACACTTGGGTTAGATTAGGACATTTATTACTATTTAATTCAAAGAAGAGTTAAAAGTATTAAATTCAAAGCTTAATAACTAAACCATTTTTAATATACAGTTATACATAAGATAAATTCGATTATAAATATTAATTATAAATATAAAAATATTTCCTACATAATTATAATTTATTTATATTTTTTAGACATTAAATAATTTAATTTAATTATGACACAATGATGATGCAGTAATTACCTAATTAATGAAACTTTAAAATATTCGATATTATAAATATCCAAATAAATATAATTTGAGAATTTTTATGAATTAAACTAATTTTTTATGTTAATATGAAATTTTAGGGTTGGTTAGATGAATTGTTTTTGAAGTAATAATGTTTTTATGAATTTAGAGAAAACAAAATACCAAATAGTTTTAAAATTCACATAAAATATTTTTTAAAACAAATATTATATTATTAATTGATATTCTATTCCTAAAAATATAAGGTTTGGCCAAAAGACTTATATAATGATATTTTTATCATTAATGAAGTACTTACGGTTCTCTTGGAAGTATATAGTAAGTTTATTAACCATATAATATAAAAATACAAAGAGACATGGTAAATGTCAAACTATTTAACTGAGAGTTAAATCTAAAAGATAAGGTTAATATAGTGACTCAAACCTGTATAAAACCTATTGGTTGAGTGGTTTTCGACCCATACCCACCTTAGACTTTAAATAATCTATTTTTGAGTCATTATAAACTGAAAATTATTTTATTATAAAATAATATTTCTAGTTTTTCCTAAGGTTCCCCTCACCCCTCTTATAAAAGGGAACTCCCCCTTCTCTCTAATTCACACCTTCAAAGCCATTTGGCTCGTCCAAACCCTACACAAATACCCTCTCAACTATACTCCCTTCATCCTAGAGGCATTCCTTTAGTCAAAAAACCAACCTAAGGATCCCTTTTGATCAAATCAAAAAGAAGAACCCAAATAAGAGGTAAATATTTCATCACCTCTTTCAAGGTCCTTTCTTCTTCCACTTCCTCTTTCTTTGTTATTTCCATTATAAAATAAAAACTCCAGTATCTTCTATATACAGTGATTTTATTATAAATATGGTACAACCATATTCATTATTCTATCAATGCTTTGAAGGACATGTCACCATACATGCGTACGTACGGCTTACCGTCTCCACATCATGGTGTAATTGTTATTCAATACATTATTATTTGGATGGGTATAATAATGATGTGTAATTGATGTAAATAATAAATATAACATGATAATTACTCTGTATATATGATATACCATCCAATTATATATTATTTTAATATCAAAAGAATGATATTTTCGCTCGTGCGTACGTACGGATTATCGTCTCCACGAACGCGATGAGATTCATTCCCCATTGTATCCATTCAAGATTAATTTTCATTTGATGATTAAAAATAATGATTAGAGACTTGATATCATTATAGATATGAATAATATACATCCCATCTATAACAAATATAACTCACATAACAAAGAATATAAAAGAAAACGAATCTGTTAACACCCGAAATGACGATAATACTAAGATATTATTAACAAAGCAATGTTAAAAGATCATATATAATATCATATTAATGTATATGATTATTTTATAATTTAATTACAATTATTTCCCCATTATACAGGAGGTTAAACTACCCTCTACCAAGGAAAAGTACAATGTAAGGGGCTTCTTATCTCACTTTTAATTCCGTGAGATTTCCATTGTTCGCCACTTATTTATTGGATGTGGTGTATTTTGTATTTCCATTTGATATATATTGTCATGATTATCTTTATATTCATGTTATTATGTGATTAATTTGTTGGTTATTAACTTTTGTTCATACGACTCGATTGATTACAACGAAGTAAGGGTTTTTCACCTCACTTTTCATTCCCGTGAGATTCATGCTATATTGGCCACTATTTCCTTTTGTGTGGCATATGTACTGTCCATGATTGCATTATTGGTATAATATAATTTAATTTATGGTTATTTAAATATTCATTTTATGATCCTTATCTCATGGTTTTTATGTTTTATAAGCTACCAAATCTGAAAGGGAATTTCAAATTTCAATTTCCACTCACTAGGCTTTACGCATACTTCATTGATTATTTTACTCTAAGATTATGTGTGAAATCACTATTTATTATTTATGTAGTAATTTCCACTCCACTTTGTGTGGATATACTTTTGATACACATAATCACCCCATTGATAATTTCTCAAGCCATTGATATAAACTTGATCTTAACTCAATTTCCATTCATTGAGTTAAACATCCAAGTCATTGGTATTGTTTTTACAAGAAATTGTGTGAATGTCCTCTGATTGATTTACAAAGAATATCCAATCATATTGAGTGTATTTATATTTTTCACATATAATTATGTCCTTGATTTATCCTTTACCTAGGGATACTCTCTTTATAAAGGATTTCATCTCAATTTACATTCCTTTGAGACTTCTTTGTTCTTATGCACCAATTCACTTTTATATGGTGTATATATTGTCCTTTGATATAGTATATAATGAAATAATTTATTATAAAGATATTATAATGTTTTCATTACCTAAATTATTTGTATTCAATCATCTCTCATTTGTTTAGGAACTCTAACTAAAATATCATTTTAAATGTTTTAAAAATTTATTCTTCTAAATATTTCTCATTAATTTCCATGTTTTAAAAATGGTTTTAAGGATTTATTTATATGGAAATTAATATTTTAAAATTAAAATTCATTTTAAAAGTTTCAAAGTGGTATGGGAAACTTTGATACAAAAATATATTTTTAAACGACTTCTTGACAAATAGTGTTACGTTTAAATATTTTCAAGAAAAGGGGGGATATTTCTCTCAAAGAGTTTTGATGATTATTTTCATATATATCAATATCCTTCATTATTATTAGTTGAGGTTAATCTGTTACAATACAATCTTTCATATTGTCTTGAATTAGTTATGTTTCACTGTGGATGTGCTATTTTTATACCATTCATGGTTTGTGGATAAAGTATTAACATTTCATATGCTAGTTTTAATACGAACGTTTATGTTATGTTTAAAACTTTTCATATGAGGAATGAATTGGACTTAGTAAGTGACATGTGGAGCCCTCTATAGCTCCTCGATGCATCAGTAGGTCTCATGGTACAAACTAGTGTCTTGGCACAAGGCCTTGACAAAATCTTATTTGATGTCTTGGCACAAGGCCTTGACTATGTGGTTATGAAAGTCTGGAATTATGCATTCCATCATTATGAAAGTGTCTATTGATATTACATGTGATTATTCAAATAGTATAATATCCATGTGAATAAGTAAATAGAATTATTTGATTTTAACTTTTCCATATTATGCTGAAGTTCAAGTTTAAAAGGCTTTCGTTTTAGTCTTATACATTGCCTTAAATGTTTATGCTTATTTATGAAAGTTTCTGATATATTTTTATCCTTACTGAGCATCTGATCTCACCCCATTCTATGTTTTATTTTTCACAGGATGCGAAGAAGTATATTATGAATGACCTGCAGGGATATTCTATGGGATCTCAGTGTTGTCTATGGAAACAATGTTGTTGTAGTTTTCTATTTTATGATGTAATGTAAAACTTATGAATGTATCTAGTACTTCCAAGGATACTAAACTAATCGTTCATTCAATACTTGATCTTTTGTGGTCATGCCAATGATACTTAATAATGCACCAACTCTGGGTTTCTGGGGTCGGGGCGTTGCAATATATATATATATATATACATATATATATATATGTATCCATGTGGTTGGATTTTGTTACCCTCTTGTTATGGTATGAGATGTCTATTACTATCATTTCTCTTAATGCTCATCCCTTCATCTTTTAGGGAGTCCTACTGGGCATGTATATACTCACCCTTGTATGTATGCTTCCTGAATGTGTCATGTATTATGGAGATGATAGATAGCTCAGTTTTTATTACATAAGATAAAATGGATTCCCTGGTTCATTTGATTGTGTACGATGGTTGGGGATTCTAAATCTGGAGTCGGCCTCTCTCAGTACTTAATTTTCTAGTTTTGACAGGTTGAGACGTCTTTTTTGGTTGGGACTATATTTTTCACCTTTTACATTTCAAATTTCATTGATATAATCTATTTCATTACCTATAGGTTTTTTATGCATATTTATTACTCTATATGTTACTATCATTTCCTTTTATTAATCTACACTTATACATGGATATGGTTGTGTGTATAAATAGGTACTTAGGAAAAGGCCTCTAATATTACTTATTACTTTTTGAACTTGTCACTAGACACTTCCAAATATAGTTGGGATTGGGGTATTTTTGGATTGAGACCCATTTTTCGGGTCGTGACACCATGTGAGGCAGTGATTGAAAAAAAAATACATCAGTTCACGAGGCGGTTGTCCCCCCTACACAAGAGGAATTATTTTGTTTCCCATCTGTTAGAAAATAAGATTGATATATATTATGTAATCATAACAACAATATCTCGGTATATTTATGATATTTGAGTTATTATATTGTAATTTTTAAGAGATAATAGAATGTTGTAAAAGAAGTAGTGAAAAAGAAAGAGCAGGGTTCGGATAATTTCCTTTACTTATAGAAGCCTCTTTTGGATTTCTTCTTAGAACTTTTGGTATGGTGATTTAGGAAGACGAGAACCTCTAGAATGTGTATAAATATTTTTGGAAAGAGAATTGGTCATTTTGTGGTTGATCTAAGTTACTCAATGTGGTATAAATATAACAAATATTTTGTTTCCATTTATAAGTGAGAGGAAGAGATCTACTATAATATCATAAAGTATTAAATTAATTTAAAATATTTTTCATTCCCAAATTTCAATAAATTGATATAATTCTATGTTAATAATATGATGAATCGGAATAATATCATCCATTAAAAATTAGAAAAATTTAGGTAATGTTATGGCCCTTATTTTTTTAACCCCACATTAATGCTTGTATCAATTACAACAATATTAAATTATTCAACCATTTTTTGGCCCTGAATGTTATCATAAAACTAAAAAAGTCCTATAAATGGATTATTATTGATGTTTTAATCCATACCCCATTCACTTGGTGAAATAGAGGATTTATAATATTTTTAAATAATTTAATAAAATATTATTTTCATAATGTATCAATAATGTCATCTTTTTAAAATATTCATTTAACTTGACTTTAAAAAGTCAATACAAATATGGAATTAAAATATAAAAATTTCTCTCTTATGTAATATGTTATATTTATCATAAAAATTCTTGAAATACTATAGCTCGCCCAATGTATACTAGTTTTAATATTTTTTTTAAAAAAAATTAATGTCTTTTTTTATTAATTGGATACATTCTCCATTGGCGTTTCATAAGAATTTAATATAATTATTCAACCATTAAAAATAAAAAAAATGTTTGATATTTCATATAACCATTTATAACATGTCATGTGTTGTTTTCTTCCCTATGAAAAATTATTATAGATATTAAAAACAATAGAATGTAATTTTTAACATTGTTTTTTACATAAATAATATAAGCAATGAAATCATTTCTAAATGATAAAAAATTTCATATTTTCCAATTTTGGGTGATTTTGGGTGAAACATACTCATAAAATTAAATAAAAGAAATCATTGTATTTATTTTTAGTGCCTTACCAAATTTTTTAACCATAAATACCAAATTTAGCCTTTACTGAGGTGATATATTTTACCATGATTACTATTAATAATGACTACAAATAATAAATCACTATTTACCAAATTTGAAAATTACGGTTCCAAATATGGAATAAATTTTCTCAAATTAAATCTTTATAAGTGGTAGAAATTCAATTTATAATAATCCCATAAAGTGTCTTCAAAAAAAAATTCTAAAAAATTATTTTTCATGTGTAAATGTATTTTAATAACTATATCAAGAATATATTTTATCCAAAAAATATAAATTTTTTTTTTAAAAAAAAATAGTGGACTTATAAATAAAAATTAAATCATAATGAATCATTGAAAATTAAATAAAATAGAATAAGGTTTTCTTTAAAAATAGTTATTGTCACTAATCACCCCCAAAATATGTCTTTCAAAAATATTCCCAATATTAACCCTATGATAATTTTTATATACTCATTAAAAAAAATATGTTTATTTAATAAAATAAAATTATTAAATTGTTAGAAATTAATAATTATTTCAATTTATAGAAGTCAATTAAAATCAGTATTAATGAAAATGCATTTTTCATGCAAAAAAAGACTTTACTAAAAATTAAATGATTATTTCATAAGAATTAATCAATAAATTTTCATTGAATAGGACCTATATATATATATATATATTTCATAATGTTTTTAATCCTATACATACATGCTAATTCAATGACTATGTTATAGTGGTCATATTTTAGTAATATTATTTTGTCATTTATTTAAGCTCGTTGTTGCATGATGTTATGCTATCGAACAATGTATTCTTTTATCTTCACTGGGTGCTAAATTATACCCCCATTAAATACATTTCACCCTCAAAATTTTATCTTACTCATCAAAGGGTCAACATTTTTTGAAAATCCCCATTTTAAAGAGTGATAACATATGAAATTTTAAAATGGTGGAGTGGAAAACAAGAACGTTGCTTGATATAAAACATATTCAAGTTTCTAGATAAGGTAAACATTGGTGGGAAGTAAATATATTGGTCTAAAGGTGAAAAACCACATCCATATACCAATAGAGAGTGGTATAGAATAAGATCATGAGAAAGTTAACAACCCCAAAGCCATAAAATAGTGATTGCAGAAAAGATCATCGATTCATCAGAAATGAAGGTAATATTATAACATTTCTATTTTTATATCATTTTCCTACAGTTTAGGAACTCCCTTACCAACTATACTAAAAAAAGGAAATATAATTAAGTGATAAGTATAATTTCATACATTAATAAAATTGTTATATGGTATCATTTTTTGTATAAACGATTAGTATTCTAGATGAATTTTTCATACATGAGGAACTACAATAAACTTATAAAAGATCAAAAAATCCATAAAATAATAATAAGTTATTCTCCATTTCTTTACTAAAACAAAAATGGTTATCAAAATATAATATAATAACAAAATTGAATAAATTGTCATATGAATAAATAATACATTAATTCTAAAATTCAACAATAAAACCAATTGTTTGGCATAGAGAATTCAGTAAATAAAAAACACTATTATTTAAATAAAATAAATAACCTATAAAATAATGAATATTTTAGCATCAAAATTTATATCACACCCTTCATATTACTTCTCCAATAATGTAATAGCATTCATCAAACGGATTCTTTTACATTATACATAAATGTTACATATACCACAACCCAATATAAAATTTCCAAAAATATCATTAATCACCTTAAAATCCCACAAATTTAATAAGTTTTGACCATATAATATGATTCCCAAAATCAAAAAAAAATATTTATTAATCAAATAATTTAAATAAAATAGTTTCATACAAAACAGTACATCAATCAAATCATTAATCACTGATGACCTTGAATTATAAAATGGGTTATTTCCTATCTTACAAGTTGTCATTTTTCTAAAACTATATTTTTATAATTGTAATAACTTTATCATAAATTTTATGAATTTCCTAAAAAATATGAGTAATCATAAAATAAATTTTTAACCACTAATTTCTTCTAAAAAGAATGTTTTATTCACAAAATAAAATAATATTAGTTGAATGTTATTACCATAACATCAATGATCATATTAATTCTAATGTTTATGAATAATATTAGAATTATTGACACAAAATATAAAACCATTATTCCTCAACTAATATCTTCACTAAAACATAATATAAACAAAGGGTATGTATTCATATAAATTCCTACCAAAATATGTTGGTTCTGGTTCCTCATAACCTATATGTTTATTTCTTCATTAAATGTTATTCATGTTTAAAGAAGTTTCCTTATCAAAACAAGATTATTATTCATAATGATATTTATATGTGGTAATTTCCCTAGAATATATGTCATGCTGAATTGTTATAGAAATTCCTTAGTATTATTAGAACCTAGAGGTTCCACAACATTATTTTTCACCCTTATTATATGTCTTGATGAAATTTTCTAATGGGACATAGACAATACAGGCAATTAGGGGTAGTATCATCATAAGATATTGAGACTCCTTGTCATTTTGTTCTATATTGGTAATCATCATGATAGGATGTTATGATAACATGCCTATTAAAAGGAAATATATATATTTATATGTATTTTTGGATGTTCCTATTTGCGGATGTGTGTATTGATCCATGTGCATGAGGATTATCATTGATTTCTATCATAACTCATGTACGATTATGTGTTGAAAAAAACTATGATGATATATTCACATAGCGAAGTAGGATATATTAGGTGAGCCATGAATGATATAACATTAATGGATAATTTGATAAAGGATTTATCCCTTTCATCTCTTAATGAAAGATAATATCTTAGATCCTTTTATAGTAATGGAACTGGCTAAATTATTCCATGAATACGGTATTCAATGGGTGATTTAATTTCCTTAATTTCAAATAATGACACATCAAGTGTATAGGTTAATGACACTATCATGAAACCATATTGATTTGATATATTCTAATAATGGAATATATTTAACGATAAGAATTAGTATGATGTTTACAATCGTTTTGATATGAACATCATTATCTATGTGTGTATTAGGGTGTTTACAGATTATAACCTAGTAATTTTAGTGGTTATGCCTAATTCTCTGGAGAAGGAGGCCTAGAGGGTCACACACTAAGTGTGTATGCAGTCTCAGTTAAATTCAAGCAATTAATTTAATAAGTTAGAATAAATAATCTTCATTGAGGTTTGGTTGTCTATAATAATTTGATGACAATATATTTGAAATAAAAAATGTGAGATAAAAAAATAAAAATAAATATTATTTTGGAAGTTTGGAGAATATAATATTTATTATATTTGTCATATAATTACTACAGTTACATTTTTTGAATTAAATAGTTATTATTCAAGGATTGAGAAATGTTTATGAGGGAAAGCGAACCTATTTTAATGTTCCAATTAGAAATAAATAATATTTTTTTATATTATTAATGTGTTTCACATGTCAAGTGATAAATAATATTATTATTATTATTAATGAACATGAGGTTAATTGAGAATATTAGAAATGGTTAGGGTATTTTGTGTAATTTTCCAACACTAAAATTACTATAATAAATATCTAATTATATCTAAATATAACACTTTTCTAAGGTTACTTTTCATGTGTGCGCAACCGATAAGAGATATATCTAGATAGATGCATCTAGAATGATATCTAGATATATATCTAGAGATATATATCTAGAATGATGACTATAGATATATTTATAAATATTTCTATATAGATATATATAGAGTTATATAAATAAATCTCTCTTCCTCCACTCTCATGAATTCGAGAGAGCACCATGTGTTCTCCCTCTTTGAGAAAAAATCGTTTCAGTTAACAATGAACAACATAAGCAATTAGAATCAACAATGCTAGCACCTGATGATTCAATGATGATGTTTTGAGATTGTGGTGAGGTGAATATCACCGATAAAGATATTATACTCTTGAATCATTCAACGCAATGATATTTAGACAAAATCTATTTCATTATATCATCAACAAAAGTAAGCTTAGAAGTTGAGGAAATTATATATGTTCTTATAAATTAATTAAAAATTACATGTGAAAATCCTCTCCATGTGGTGCTAACCTATTTCTATAGTCTATTAATCTATTATTTATCATTGTACATGATCTCATGATTGTTTAAAGAAATGATTAAACGTGATTTAAGACTAAAATTGAGTTTATCATACCTTTAAGGGACTCATCATCCACACCTATAACCTACAATTGATATAATAAGAGCCACATGTTTAATATATATATATATATATTTATTATTCATTGATTTATTTCATGTGCTTAAATTTTCTTTTACATGATTTTTTTTAATCAAATAGCATAGCCTATTATTTTCTTTATTCTTGGTAACATTATTAGTAATCAGGTTAATTATAAAAAAAATTAGTTGCACATTACATGGTGTGTTTTAAGCATGATATGTATTGGATACATGATAAGGGACTGACAGGTTAGAGACATGGGCTGAAGAAAAGTATACACTGTGTACTTTTTTGCACACCATGTAGTCTACATAAGGAAGTGTTCTTACATTTTCGAAAGAAATATAATAAAATGTGTAATTAAACCTATTGATTATTTGTTCAGTGTGTGATTCATTTGATAGTACAATACATGTCCAAGGAATAATAATTATATATTAAATTAATTTCCGTGATAAAATGTTAACAAAGACACAATGCTACCCCCATGTAAACTTTTGTACTACATTAATTTTAAATAATGTTAAGTTTTATGAATATTATAGATCATGGTATCTTAAGGATGGTTGGATGGAATAGCTTTAATTGATTTAATTGGATCAATTTGTGGAACATTATCTTATTTAAGTAATGAATTTAAGTAATTGATAATATTTTTGAAAAATTATTCTCATTGCTTGATGTGTGGATGATCATGAGATCAGAACAACACTTGTGTATGATTGGTTTCATTTAATTTTTTATGAGTAAATTATTTTTCATTTCTTGTGATTCATCCCCTACCCTTTATTTTGTAAGGGAAAGTGTCCACAAGGATTCATTAAAGTAAACACACTTTTATCTAATCTACCGGATCCCCTCACATGCATGTGAGCATAATCCGATGTAATAATGGACCTCTCAAGTGAGTGGAGGAAGTCCTAGTCAAGTTATTGAGGTGAAACCAATCGTGGTGAATCATACAAGACATAGTGAAATACTACAATGCAAACCAAGCTATGGTTAAATGTATTTTCTTGAGAGTTATTTTATCATCATCTAGATAAACTAATAATTATAAAAATCTCATGAGCATGAAACATATGTTTTATTTTTTTTAGTTTCATGGTAAATTATTTATGTTTTTGAATGTTGGGTGATCACCACATAAATGAATTAATAATAATGAAATATTGAATAAAATATAATCAAATTTTATTGAAATGTTTCATCAGACATTGTTAATCACTTAAGTAATATCAACCTAATATTAACAAGGCATGTAAAAGGATCCAATGGTATTTTCATATAATGATAAAAATACATCAATTGAAATATTATGTCGTCTTGTCCTTCCCTTAGTTATATTAGAATCCACCTCATAGTTTTATGTAATTGACCAACCCATGTTGGGATTCTTTTAATTATCATGGAAATTTTAGCTTGTTCTTTTTGGATCGCATAACATTGAGTACATCAAGAGTTGACTTCCCTTGAATGAATTCATGTATCAGAGTGAAAAAAAATTATGAAAACATAAAATATTATTTCATGATTGGGGATTCCACCCAAAATATCAAGGAACTATGAGTTAATGTAGTTGGAAAGTTTATCCTTCCTAAACCCCTTCAAATAGATTGATGACCCAAGTCCGGGTTACATGAATTGGTATATGGATACTTTCCACTAGAATTTCTAAGAAACAAGATATTATGAATCATATGGTGAGAGCTATTTGGTTTTGAGTAATAATGGGAGATTAATAAAAATTTAATTAATTTTTAATTTTACGATCTATTTTTAATCAAAAAAAGTAAAAAATGTCTTCTATAAATTTATAGAAATGGAAACTCAAATTACTTCAACAATATCACTGTGATCCATAATAGATAATTATATCCAACTCATTTTCATTATTTTCTAGGAATGTAATAGGGAATTTATCCATTATACTACACCAAGATAAGAAGTTGTGTGTACATAAACACCACATCATGAGTTACTTTCCAAAGAGGCTATTGATGAACAGGTTTCACCCTTTTTGAAGCATGTGGGTGACACAATGGATGTCCAATGTTTTATGGTATCTTTCATTTCCATCGACCATTTAAAAAAATATGAGGATAAGGATTCATATAACACATTTACCATAATACATACATTTATCAAGAGAAATTGAGATCATAGAGATAAGATATCTTCAACACACTTTTTATGGGAATTCTTAGAGAGTAGGCAATAGCTGAGGAACATGTATTCAAGTTTATTGGATACATTGACTACCTAGAAATATTGTCTTTTAAGAGAATTTATGATTTATGCACAGATATAATTTTATATTCACTACCCAAAAATTTCTTAAGTTTTATTGTGAATTATAATAAGATCAATAGTGAGAAGTCATTATCAGAACTTATTACTCTTATTCAAAAAGTTGGTAAAGATATGAGGCATGATAAAATCAATTTTCATGTGTTGAATAATAATATGAGGATCAAATAAAAGTGTATAATTTCTCATAAAATGTTTAAGGTTCTAGAGATACGTCACAATATGAATAAGATGATCTAGAGGAAAGGAAATGAATAGGATGTGTTATGATTTCCATGTGGAAAGAAGGACCACTAGAATAGAAATTACATGTAGCCAAAGTAAAAAAGGATAGGCTTGAGGTGTGTTTTTTTATCATGTGTAATATTTCATCATTTACAAGTTGTATAAGGCCCCAGCCTTAAACCTTACTTAATCTTGAGTTATTACAAGATTACACATTGAGGATCTTTTCGGGTTTAGAGTTTTAGAGAATTAGATCATAAAACTTGCATTACATTCCACATATAAACAAAGTGGTTACATAAATATAGTATTCTTCATTCCCATCAATGGAAACACATTTAAAATAAAACATGGATTATTTCTTGACACATCCTTGACTCTATCATCTTATCATGTACCTTTCCCTTGACCTGTGAAAAACATTTCAAAAACTTGGGATGAGCATAAAAACTCAGTATGGGTTATAAAAAAACATGGAAAGGAAACATGAGACCATATATACATAAGAATGAAATCATACTTTACCCATAAAACATAGGCACTTTAACATACCTCATAAAATCATGAATAAATCATATAAATCATAAGACATAAAGGTAACTTGAGGAATTCATAACATTCTTACGTAGGGAGTAACCCTCTTGGTTACGTTTGGAATACCCATCATAGTATATTCCCTAAAATCTCTTCGGAGAAACCTTAACGTTTCACTCCTTCGTGTTACCCAATGCATTGGAGAGCTATAACGGGCTCACCCGCCCTTAGTTTATCACGGAACCACCCGTCTTCATAATAATGCCCAAGAACCATAACATAATCATATCACATAAAACATGCATAAAGGAAACATAACATTTCCACATTTCAATCACGAGATATCAATACAACACATTGATATAATAAAAACATTATGAAAACAATTTTCAATACCAAAGTAAAACATGGTATTTATTTTTCTTTTAAAAAAAAGGTATGGCTTGTAGAGGAAGCCGAAACTCAAATAACGGTTACGACGGCAGAGAAGTCGTTGTCGCCGCATACGTACGACAAAAACATTCCCTTTTTTCGTTTAGTAAACGCTTCGTATAAAAAAGATTCCTTTTGAATAAACGTAAAAGTCAAAGGGGTTTATACACCATATAAAAGAAAGTTGTGTATAAAATATGCCTCAATGAAAGGAGATTGAGACGAAGTCCCATACCTCGTATCCGACTTGACCCGACCGTTCTTTAATATCCTGAATAATAAACTTGAGTTAATCTCTACTTGCTTAAGAACCTTTTTCAAGTTCATTATTCCTTTTATACCATGTTATGAACATCATGTAATCTGTTAAGTTAACAATGTTCATTTTGTCGGTATTTGGTTCTTAAGTCAAAAATAGACTTCTTACACTTACATGTTGTTAATTTGGTCAAAGGTTCATTATATCCAGAATGGTATTCATGATGTAGATATCATATATGTCATATATATCCAGTACATACATGCATTTATAATATTACATAATCATTTAGAGGTAAGAAATGAAATGCACCGTTCATGGAGACGGTAAGCCGTACGTACGCATGAACGCTACTTTCATTTCTATTTCGTATTTTATAGAATGGAATCATAATGATATAAAGGTATATTATAATTCCAGTATAATATCATATATAATATCATAGTTCCATCCTTTATATGTCCCACATATGGTATTTAACGAATCAAATCACTTTTAGGGGGCGGTAGTCCGCACTTACTAAAATGAAGATATCGTGTTTTACCCATAATGGAAACCATAAAGGTATGCCCAAAATAAAAAAAACAGAAGCTTAAGGAAAAAATAAACATATTATATATCATATATAAAAATAGTGACATCATAATGGCCACCTTTGAAGGTGTTAAATGAGTGTTGAACAATCATCGTTTCGGGAGGCAGAATTTCGCCATCCACGGAAACCGTATGTTCTTTAACCATTTGATGTAGTTTTGTGAGATTGTAGCTCAAATAAATCTTATAACAACATCCTAGTATATTGATGATACTGTTGTTGTTACAAAATAAATAAATAAAAAGAGTTTAGGGGGTTGGAGAAGCAAAATAAAACAAATGAACATGAGAGAATGAATTCCCTTTAAAAGTGTAACTCCTTTTGAGTTGAGCCTAAAGGATTCCTTTGAAAGGATTCTGCCCAAAGGGAATCCTCTAGGATGAGGATAGGGATGTGGAGAGAGCAAATGGTCAGGGTTTGTCCGAGCCAAAGGCTTGAAGAGTGTGTGAAATGAGGTAGAGGTGGGGGTCTTTTATAAGAGGAGAGGAGGGGCACTTTTGGAAAGTAAAGAAATATTACATTATTTGAAAATGTGTTTCGGTTTTAAAAGGTCCCACATTGATATAATTCGTGGATAAGGTGATAAGGGTTCAAAATCCACTCATCCAATTGGTTTTGGACATGTGTAGTTCATAGATTTTACATTATCTTTCTATTTTATTTAAATCGTCAAATAATGATGTCATCGCTGCATCATTATTATGTCATAACTAATTAAATTTATTTAATGTCTAAAAATTATAAAAAAAATTACTATGATATAAGAAATCGTTTTAGCTTTCCAATGACTATTTATAATCAAATTTTGGACTTGTATAACCCCACTTAAAATTTTTTTTCGTAAAACATATTATGTTTGTGTCATTTTCACTTTAACATTAAATAAAAAGTAATTTATGTCATTTCCCAACAAAAGTGAATCCATGGGGTCCCCAAGTTGACCCATGGCATGTCATGGTCGGCCATGACACAACCAATGATGTTGGGACATGTGTCTAGGTCATTTCATTTTATTAAAGAATTATTTATACCTTAAACTACCCTAATTACCACTAATCGTGATTAAGAACTTAATAAGTTACTATTCACCAAAAAATTATTATAATCTCATTGAACCACATTTTACTTCTTAATGAAAACCATGTATGTCGGATTTTCAAAATTCAATACACATTAGTGGTAAACTTTCATTTAACTGAAAAATCAGTTTGCTTGATTACCACTTAGTGGTTTCACTATTCATCAAAAATTGAAGTTTTTCAGAAAATTACCAAAAATTCACCCTAAGCTATATTTGATATTCCGAATTCAAAAATGAAGTCTATTTTACAAAATTCAAATCATATAAGTCACATTAATTAATTTAATAATTAATTCCCGCTGCCAGAGCAAATAGCGTGTTTTTACAAGACAATAAGTATCAAAAGATTGACACCAGTTTAAGTCTAATTTCAAAGTGAAATTGATTCCAATGACCACCATTGGATAAAATGGTAAAAATATATTCTAATTTCACTTCAAAACCAATTCAAAACATAATCTAATCATATAAATAAATTAGATTAAAAAGCATTTTTGATGTAAAATGCAGTATTTTTCACTATTCATTAAAAAAATGAACATTGTCAGAAAAATACCAAAAATTCACACAAGGTAAATTTTGATATCCCACTCATAAAGGATAAGTTTATTTTGACAAACATAGTTTATAAAATTGTCAAAATATAGATTCAAAAAGGGTTTTTCATCATAAGGCAGTAAAACAATCTTTTAAGAATATTAGTGTATTCCATGCTTAAGATTGGATTTATTTTCATTTTAAGCCTCTAAAACACTATCTTAATCATTAATAGACATAGATGAAAATATCTATTATTCATTACTTACTTGGGATGTTACATCCTTCCCCCCTTTAGAAAATTGCGTCCCCACAATTTATTTACTTATCGAATAAATGGGGGTACTTATCCCTCATTGCATTTTCAGATTCCCATGTTGCCTCTTCAATCATGTGGTTTTTCCACAAAACCATTACCTGGTGAATCACCTTATTCCGTAACACTTGCTCCCTGTGGTCAAGAATCTGGACTGGTTGTTCCTCATAAGATAGGTTCTCTTCCAGCTGAACTACCTCTGGGCTCAAAACATGAGATGGATCTGGAATATACTTTCTCAACATTGAAACGTGAAAAACATTGTGTACCTGAGATAAACTCGGAGGTAAAGCCACTCGGTATGCAACTGATCCAACTCTCTCCAGAATTTCGTATGGTCCAACAAACCTTGGAATCAACTTTCCTTTCTTACCAAATCTCATCACACTTTTCCAAGGAGAAACCTTGAGAAAAACATGATCACCTACCTCGAAAGATAGATCCTTCCTCCGGTTATCCGCATAACTCTTCTGCCTGCTCTGAGCTGTTCTCATGTGTTTATGAATCAGCTGAACTTTTTCTGCCATCTCTTCTACCAATTCTGGTCCCATCAACTTTCTTTCACCCACTTCATCCTAGAAAGCTGGAGTTCGACACCGCTTCCCATATAATGCCTGAAATGGTGCCATCTGTATACTAGAATGAAAACTGTTATTATATGAAAACTCAACCAAAGAAAGATGTTGGTCCCAACTTCCCTGATAATCCATAGAACAAGCTCGTAGCATATCCTCCAATGTCTGAATTATTCGTTCTGACTGCCCATCTGATTGAGGATGAAAAGTTGTACTAAAATTTAATTCAATACCCAACGACTTCTGAAGGCCTTTCCAAAAGTTAGAAGTAAACCTGGGATCACGATCCGATACAATGGAGAGAGGAACTCCATGTAACCTGACTATCTCTTTAAGATACAAACGGGAAAGTTGATCAAGAGAGAAAGTATCTCGTATAGCAAGGAAATGAGAATATTTGGTCAAGCGATCAACAATAACCCAGATTGCATTATTACCTCAAGATGTCTTCGGTAATCCAACAACAAAGTCCATGGATATATTCTCCCATTTCCACTCTGGAACTGGTAAAGGCTGAAGCATCCCTTTTGGTAACTGCCGCTCTGCTTTAACCTGTTGACAAGTCAAACACTTCACAGTAAAATCAGCAATATCTCTTTTCATTCCATCCCACCAGTAATACTCCTGCAGATCTCTATACATCTTAGTACTTCCCGGATGAACTGAAAACGGAGAACTATGAGCTTCACATAACAACTCTCTCTTCAACTGTGAATCACACGACACACACAATCTCTTCCAAAATCTCAAAACACAATCATTATCAATGTTGAATTCAGTCAACTTACCTTTCTGGACCAGCTCTACCTTTTTCTGCAACTCACTGTCTTGCTTCTGTGCTTGCTTGATTCTATCTGATAGAGAAGATCTCACTGATACCTGAAACAAAACAGAAGGACTTCCTGCACCAACAACTTCTATGCCAAAGTTCATCAAATCGTTAACCAAAGGATCACGTTCCAAACGCAACATTGTTAATGAAGCATTACTTTTTCGACTCAAAGCATCAGCCACTTTATTTGCTTTTCCCAGATTGTAATGAATTGTACAATCATAATCCTTGATTAATTCCAGCCATCTCCTTTGTCTCATGTTTAACTCTTTCTGAGTGAATATATACTTTAAACTTTTGTGATTAGTATATATTTCACACTTTACTCCATACAAATGATGCCTCCAAATTTTTAAAGCAAAAACAACAGCAGCTAGTTCCAAATCATGTGTAGGGTAATTTACCTCATGAGTTTTCAACTGTCGTGAAGCATAAGCAATTACCTGATCATTCTGCATTAGGACACAACCAAGTCCTTTCAATGAAGCATCACTATATATAACAAACTCACCATTCCTGGAAGGTAGTGCCAAAACTGGAGCATTCACCAATCTTCTTTTCAATTCCTAAAAACAATCATCACATTCTTTTTTCCAGATAAACTTAACACCCTTCCGAGTTAGCTTAGTCATTGGACTAGATAACCGTGAAAAATTTCTAACAAACCTTCGGTAATAGCCCGCCAAACAAAGGAAGATACGAATCTCGGTTACATTTGTGGGTCTTGGCCATTCTTCCACAACTTTTGTTTTTGCAGGATCAACAGTTATTCCATCTTTAGAAACAATGTGACCAAGGAAAGAAATTTGTTGTAACCAAAACTCACACTTGCTGAATTTCCCATACAGTTTCTTTTCTTTTAAGGTTTGAAAGATAACCCTTAAATGTTTTTCATGCTCCTCTTTACTTTTAGAAAACACCAAAATATCATCAATGAAAACCACCAAAAACTTATCCAAGAACTCATGGAAAATTCTATTCATTAAGTCCATGAATACAGCAGGTGCATTGGTTAGCCCAAAAGGCATTACTACAAATTCATAATGGCCATATCTCGTACGGAACGCGGTCTTCGGAATATCTGCCTCCTTTACCTTCAGCTGATGGTACCCCGATCTCAGGTCAATCTTTGAAAAAAACTGAGCTCCCTGGAGCTGATCAAACAAATCATCGATATGAGGCAAAGGATATTTGTTCTTAACAGTGATATTATTCAAGGCTCTATAATCAATGCAAAGTCTCATAGAACCATCTTTCTTTTTAACAAATAAAACAGGAGCACCCCATGGTGATGTGCTAGGTCTAATGAAACCTTTCTCTAATAAATCTTGCAATTGCTCCTTCAACTCTAAAAGTTCAATTTGTGCCATTCGATAAGGGGGTTTTGAAATTGGCTTAGCATCAGGAACTAAGTCAACAGTAAACTCAACTTCCCGATCTGGTATTATTCCAGGCAACTCATTAGGAAAAACATCAGGATACTCATTTACCACTGGCACATCATTAATCTGAACAGTTCCTTTATTTTCAACGACGTGTGAAAGGTAACATTCATTTCCATCTTTTACAAGTTTCTCGGCCTCTTGATATGTTATCAAAAGTAAGGGTTCATTCTTGTAAACAAACTGAAAGTCTTTCTGAAAAGAAACTTCTTTAGCTCTACAGTCAATCTTAGCATGGTAAATAGAGAGCCAATCCATACCCAGGATAACATCAAACTCTACTAGAGGTAGAACAATAAGGTTTGCAAGTAGGTTCTTTCCACAGATAAGGATAGGAAGATTCTTATAAATTCTTTTTGCCTCAACATTCCCCCCAAGTGTTTTTACCAAAAGTTCAGGAGTCATTTCTTGAGA
Organism: Viscum album; assembly: GCA_963277665.1. Taxonomy (NCBI): domain Eukaryota; kingdom Viridiplantae; phylum Streptophyta; class Magnoliopsida; order Santalales; family Viscaceae; genus Viscum; species Viscum album. The sequence goes on from OY728134.1 coordinate 997,719,087, forward strand.
TGGTATTCCCATTTTACTAGAAAAGGTTTCAGAGATGAAAGAATGTGTAGACCCCGAATCAAACAACACACTGGCATAATCTGAAAAAACAAACAAAGTACCTGATACAACTTCATTTGATGGCCCGACATCTGCTGAAGTAGTTGCAAAGGATTTCACCACCCCTTTCTGCTTGTAGTCTAACTGCTTCCCATCACTCAAGCTCCTTGTCGGACACTCGTTTGCATAGTGACCCATCTCATTGCACTTATAACACTTCACTAACTGTAAATCAAATTTGTTCTTACCTTCAGCTTGATCCTTTTCAGTGCAATCACGAGCCTTATGTCCCATCTTACCACATCGGTAGCACTTTCCAGAATTCAAAAGACATTCCCCAGCATGCCTTTTTCCACATTTATCACAAACTGGAAACTTAGTTCTCTTACCATCAGACTTTTTTGAAGAATTCTTACCTTTCTCCTGCCACCTCGGTCTCTTCTTATGCTGGTTGTTATAGAAAACTTGGTCATCAGCAAACTCCATTTCCACCTTCTCAGCACATCGAACAAGCTTTTCATAACTTTTAAACTCACGAGAAGCTAATGCCCTTCGATACTTTGGCTTTAATCCTGAGTAAAAACGGTTTATTTTACTATCAAGGTCCCGGATAAAATTTGGAGCATACCTTGCCAATCGAGTGAACCTTTCTTCATAGGCAGCCACTGAGTCTTCCTCTTGCCTCAATTCCAAGAATGGCTTTTCCATCCTAAGTCGAACAGCCTTAGGAAAATACTTCTCAAGAAACATACCTTTGAATTCATCCCAGTCATGATCATCAATCTCATCGGCGTCCCTGATATTTTTAACCATAGACCACCACTGATCTGCTTCTCCCTCCAAACGGTAAATAGCAAGACTAACCTTTTGATTGTCTGAACACCCCATGACATCAAAAATCTTCTCCAGTGCTTTAATCCACCCTTCAGCTAGTACAGGGTCAGATGATCCTCTGAATGATGGTGGATGTTGCCTCATGAAATGTTCCACCACTGACATGTTCCTCTGCGGTTGATCTGGCTGATCTCGTGCATGGATACCACCGCCATTTATCGCTTGAGTCAACTGCGCCATTACTACAACAAACTGTTCAGTTCCAATTCCGACCATTTCTGGATGCTGATTCGGAAGGTTATTTCCTTCTGTATGCCTTCCTAGCACTGCTTCCCTGTTTCCTCTGCGGAAAACCATTCTGAACAAACATGTCTTAGATGAAGCAACATGGTAATCTTTAAATGCTATATCATTTCGAAAAAAAAAATATTTTTGGATAATCATTTAATAGAATTCTAACTCCTGAAGTTATCTAAACCGACCTCTGATACCAACTATAAGGCCCCATCCTTAAACCTTACTTAATCTTGAGTTATTACAAGATTACACATTGAGGATCTTTTCAGGTTTAGAGTTTTAGAGAATTAGATCATAAAACTTGCATTACATTCCACATATAAACAAAGTGGTTACATAAAGATAGTATTCTTAATTCCCATCAATGGAAACACATTTAAAATAAAACATGGATTATTTCTTGACACATCCTTGACTCTATCATCTTATCATGTACCTTTTCCTTGACCTGTGAAAAACATTTCAAAAACTTGGGATGAGCATAAAAACTCAGTATGGGTTATAAAAAAACATGGAAAGGAAACATGAGTCCATATATACATAAGAATGAAATCATACTTTACCCATAAAACATAGGCACTTTAACATACCTCATAAAATCATGAATAAATCATATAAATCATAAGACATAAAGGTAACTTGAGGCATTCATAACATTCTTATGTAGGTAGTAACCCTCTTGGTTACGTTTGGAATACCCATCACAGTATATTCCCTAAAATCTCTTCGGAGAAACCTTAACGTTTCACTCCTTCGCGTTACCCAATGCATTGGAGAGCTATAACGGGCTCACCCGCCCTTAGTTTATCACGGAACCACCCGTCTTCATAATAATGCCCAAGAACCATAACATAATCATATCACATAAAACATGCATAAAGGAAACATAACATTTCCACATTTCAATCACGAGATATCAATACAACACATTGATATAATAAAAACATTATGAAAACAATTTTCAATACCAAAGTAAAACATGGTATTTATTTTTCTTTTAAAAAAAAGGTATGGCTTGTAGAGGAAGCCGAAACTCAAATAACGGTTACGACGGCGGAGAAGTCGTTGTCGCCGCATACGTACGACAAAAACATTCCCTTTTGTCGTTTAGTAAACGCTTCGTATAAAAAAGATTCCTTTTGAATAAACGTAAAAGTCAAAGGGGTTTATACACCGTATAAAAGAAAGTTGTGTATAAAATATGCCTCAATGAAAGGAGATTGAGACGAAGTCCCATACCTCGTATCCGACTTGACCCGACCGTTCTTTAATATCCTGAATAATAAACTTGAGTTAATCTCTACTTGCTTAAGAACCTTTTTCAAGTTCATTATTCCTTTTATACCATGTTATGAACATCATGTAATCTGTTAAGTTAACAATGTTCATTTTGTCGGTATTTGGTTCTTAAGTCAAAAATAGACTTCTTACACTTACATGTTGTTAATTTGGTCAAAGGTTCATTATATCCAGAATGGTATTCATGATGTAGATATCATTTATGTCATATATATCCAGTACATACATGCATTTATAATATTACATAATCATTTAGAGGTAAGAAATGAAATGCACCGTTCATGGAGACGGTAAGCCGTACGTACGCATGAACGCTACTTTCATTTCTATTTCGTATTTTATAGAATGGAATCATAATGATATAAAGGTATATTATAATTCCAGTATAATATCATATATAGTATCATAGTTCCATCCTTTATATGTCCCACATATGGTATTTAACGAATCAAATCACTTTTAGGGGGCGGTAGTCCGCACTTCCTAAAATGAAGATATCGTGTTTTACCCATAATGGAAACCATAAAGTTATGCCCAAAATAAAAAAAACAGAAGCTTAAGGAAAACATAAACATATTATATATCATATATAAAAATAGTGACATCATAATGGCCACCTTTGAAGGTGTTAAATGAGTGTTGAACAATCATCGTTTCGGGAGGCAGAATTTCACCATCCACGGAAACCGTATGTTCTTTAACCATTTGATGTAGTTGTGTGAGAGTGTAGCTCAAATAAATATTATAACAAAATCCTAGTATATTGATGATACTGGTGTTGTTACAAAAGAAATAAATAAAAAGAGTTTAGGGGGTTGGAGAAGCAAAATAAAACAAATGAACATGAGAGAATGAATTACCTTTAAAAGTGTAACTCCTTTTGAGTTGAGCCTAAAGGCTTCCTTTGAAAGGATTCTGCCCAAAGGGAATCCTCTAGGATGAGTAGAGGGATGTGGACAGAGCAAATGGGCAGGGGTTGGCCGAGCCAAAGGCTTGAAGAGTGTGTGAAATGAGGTAGAGGTGGGGGCCTTTTATAAGAGGAGAGGAGGGGCACTTTTGGAAAGTAAAGAAATATTACATTATTTGAAAATGTGTTTCAGTTTTAAAAGGTCCCACATTGATAGAATTCGTGGATAAGGTGATAAGGGTTCGAAATCCACTCATCCAATTGGTTTTGGACATGTGTAGTTTATAGATTTTACATTATCTTTCTATTTTATTTAAATCGTCAAATAATGATGTCATCGCTGCATCATTATTATGTCATAAATAATTAAATTTATTTAATGTCTAAAAATTATAAAAAAAATTACTATGATATAGGAAATATTTTTATCTTTCCAATGACTATTTATAATCAAATTTTGGACTTGTATAACCCCACTTAAAAATTGTTTTCGTAAAACATATTATGTTTGTGTCATTTTCACTTTAACATTAAATAAAAAGTAATTTATGTCATTTCCCAACAAAATTGAATCCATGGGGTCCCCAAGTTGACCCATGGCATTTCATGGTCGGCCATGACACAACCAATGAGGTTGGGACATGTGTCTAGGTCATTTCATTTTATTAAAGTATTATTTATACCTTAAACTACCCTAATTACCACTAATCGTGATTAAGAACTTAATAAGTTACTATTCACCAAAAAATTATTATAATCTCATTGAAACACATTTTACTTCTTAATGACAACCATGTATATCGGATTTTCAAAATTCAATACACATTAGTGGTAAACTTTCATTTAACTGAAAAATCAGTTTGCTTGATTACCACTTAGTGGTTTCACTATTCATCAAAAATTGAAGTTTTTCAGAAAATTACCAAAAATTCACCCTAAGCTATATTTGATATTCCGAATTCAAAAATGAAGTCTATTTTACAAAATTCAAATCATATAAGTCACATTAATTAATTTAATAATTAATTCCCACTGCCAGAGCAAATAGCGTGTTTTTACAAAACAATAAGTATCAAAAGATTGACACCAGTTTAAGTCTAATTTCAAAGTGAAATTGATTACAATGACCACCATTGGATAAAATGGTAAAAATATATTCTAATTTAACTTCAAAACCAATTCAAAACATAATCTAATCATATAAATAAATTAGATTAAAAAGCAGTTTTGATGTAAAATGCAGTATTTTTCACTATTCATTAAAAAATGAACATTGTCAGAAAAATACCAAAAATTCACACAAGGTAAATTTTGATATCCCAATCATAAAGGATAAGTTTATTTTGAAAAACATAGTTTATAAAATTGTCAAAATATAGATTCAAAAAGGGTTTTTCATCATAAGGCAGTAAAACAATCTTTTAAGAATATTAGTGTATTCCATGCTTAAGATTGGATTTATTTTCATTTTAAGCCTCTAAAACACTATCTTAATAATTAATAGACATAGATGAAAATATCTATTATTCATTACTTACTTGGGATGTTACAAGTTGGGTATTATATATTCCATGTGGTTCTCACATTTATATCCAAATATAAGAACAAAGTAGATTTTAAAAGGTTACAAGAGATGAGGTGGATCTACAGGATACTAATGGAGTGTGGTTAGATGATCTAGCCATTTGATACTACCATATAACATTCCCTACATAGTTAATTTTGGTTTTATAGAATTTTTATTATGTTCTTAGTATTTCTAAGAATAATATTTCCATTTATCAATATATATGGGTGGATATTTTTTCAAATTTGGAATTAAATGTTGAAACATTTATAAAGATATCTTATGTTATGGTATGGAACATCTAAATAATTTCCTTTATAAATTAAATAATAAAAAAATATAGAAAATTAATAATAAAACTAATACACGTGACTTAAATGACACCCAATTATGGATTGACCATCTTTGTTATGTTAATGAGGAGCATTTGAAAAAGATCAATCAAGATGGTTATTTAGACTCTTTTGATATGCATCCATTTGAAGTATTAAATGATTGTTTAAAAAGAATGATTAATAAACCATGATTCAGTGATGAATGATATTGGTCCATAGATGTTATGGAATTTGTACACACATATGTGTTTGGTCCTTTTGAAGTATAGGTTAGAGGTGGATTCTCATAAATTTTTACAATTCCTGGTGATATGAGCATGTATTGCTATGTATAATTAATGATAAATAATTATAAATCCTTTAGGAAGTTCAACGATTTCACAAATGAGATTGAGAATCTTCTTGTTACGAATATAATTAAACTTCAATTAGGTCGAGGTGGTAAATATCTTAACCAATACATCATTGACTTTCAATGAGATTATGGAACATTTTCTCAACTCAGTCCACCCTATACACAACAGTGTAATGTTGTTAGTGAAAGGAGGAATTGTACCTTGTTGGACAAGTTATGTTCAATGATGAGTCACACAATTTTTCCATTATCATTTTAGATAAATGCATTACAGATAGCATTATACTTACTAAATCGAGTACCAACCAATGTTAAAAACAATGTTACCTTCTAGTTATGGAGTGAAAATAAAAAAAAATTACATACATTCATGCATGGGGTTATGAGACAATTTTTATGGTTGGATCAAGAAAAAAAGTATCAACCTAAAGAAAAAAATGTATATTTTTAGGGCATCCTAATAAAACTATGAGATACTACATATACAAACCTTTATACATGTAAGTGATTGCTGCATGAAATTACAAAATTCATGAGAGGGAGAACACCCTAAAAGTGGATAGAGGGAGAAATATTCACTTCAATGATTTTGATGCTAAAGATACACATGAGTTTGTATAGAAAACAATTCCATAGGTTCCCATGAAATAAATGTTCTTAAAACACAAATTCTGTATAGTAATGTGTGAGATGTAACAAAATGAGAGAGATATGTTTTTCTAGTCACTGATAATTGTGACTCACTATTGGTTGAAATTAACGATCTTATCTCCTATAAAGTGGTAGTAGAGAGATCAGAAGTAGCCAGGTGGAAGGAATCTTGGATTCTGAGATGGACTCCATGTATCAAACCCATTTTTTTGTTTTAACCAATCTTCTGGTGGATAAAAAACTTGTTGGGTTTAAATGGGTTGACAATAGATAGATATAAATTGGTGGTAAATTTAATACCTATAAAGAATTAGTAGTTGCTAAAGGGTTTACAAAAAATCAATGCATTGACTACAATAAAACCTTTATAAAGCCCCATACCAGATTTCCCATCGAGAGGGGAGGGGTGAATCAGTGGTTTCCTTTTATAAATTATTTTTATTATGTATTTAACTGCTTGATCTTATTAAGGTTCTCATTTTACTAAGAAGTATCTAAAAATTCCACTTTATATGTAGGAATTATAATAGATTGAATAATATATGATATAGACAATTTTCAACTAAAAGGTATTCTTGTTTCCATGTTGGATATAACCCTGCCAACATAGATTTTCAACTATAATATTTTTATCAATTACAATGGTAAATAAAGAATAAAAATCTATCTCTCTTGAATCCTCATAGGATGTTATTTATAAAAAATGCCATAGTGTTACCAAAATCCACATTGGCCTACTCCTAAATCCACATAAGATAATTCTTCTTCTCTAACTCTAACTAGGTGATACAATTTTCTTCTATATCATACTGAAATACATCCACAAAACCTAGATCCAACCAGAAGACTTTACATTTCTTCGAGGATTGATCCACTATAGAATGATATGTTGATCTTCATCCACAAAATCACTGAATATAACTTGTTCTTGTACATGTTTAATAATATTTTTTGTTTAATGGTCTTTCTCATTATCTCTAAACACCTATGCATGATTAGTTTTTTTAAGGAAATTGTGATAAAAAAATACTTCCTTCTTCATATTATGACCTATCATCACATGATGTATTCAAGTGGTGTACAAATATTCAATTATTATTCTGGTTGAGTTGTCAAATTAGTTCATGTATGAAATTATTGATCATCTATAAGTATAAAACCTATTACATGAAATAATTCCCACATTTTTATTTAATATTCTTCCCAATCACTCTATAACTTCATGATCAGTGATTACATATAGTGAATGAGTCTTTCATATCTCAATACTTTGGTTCACTAGTGGAAAAAATGTTTAACACGTCGGCATTTTTCACGTCAGTTCTATATAACTGATATACAAAGCTGTAAAAATTGATTTATCATGTCGGTTATTGTATAACTGATGTGATAAATCGATGAGAATCATTTTTTTACATTGGTTATTTTATAACCAACGTAAAAAATATCGATATTTGATTTATCATGTTGGTTATTTTATAACCAGTGTGAAATATCAAATCTGGGCACTTTATCAGGTCGGTTATTTTATAACCGACGTGATGAAGCAAATCTTGGCAATTTATCACGTCAGTTATAAAATAATTGACGTGGTAAAGTGCCATTAATAACATCGGTTATAAAATAACCGACGTGATAAATAATTTTCTACATCGGTTATTAAATAACTGATGTTATAAATATAAAAAAAATATTTTATCATGTCAGTTATTAAATAACCGATATAATGAATCTTTTAAATGATTTATTGCACCCCATATTCAGTCATTTTGTTTTCTTCGATCGGGCGACCTGTGACTCATCTCTCTCACGCGGAAAACCTAGAAAGAATTATTTGAAGTCGTTCCCTCCAACCTCATTTTTTCAACATCATTCATCAACTTTATTATCACCAGATCTATCAGGTTGACTCGCAACACTCAAGTAAGACTCGCACGGCTCGGTTTCCTTTTTTATTTTTCACGATGCCCTAAACTAATTTTTTGAGATGTTATTTTTATATCTTTTTTATTGTTGTTATGATAATTTTCATAGTGTTATTTTATACCAAGCTACATTATTTTCTGGTAAAATAAACCATGGAAGTGATATCATGCATGTTTACGATTTTTGTGTGTTCTATCATGTGTGTGTGCGTGTACAGGGTGTGTCCAAGGTGGTGGGGGTTTTCTAAGTGGGTGGGGTGTCCAGGGGTGGGGGCTGTATAGGGGGGTGGGGTGTCCAGGGGGTGTCCAAGGGGGTGGGGGTGGTGTCCAGGGGGTGTGGGGGCTGTCCAAGGGGTTGGGGGTGTCCAAGGGGGTGGGGATGGTGTTCAGGGGGGTGAGGGGTTGTCCAAGGGGGTAGGGGTGTCCAGGGGGTGGGGGTGGTTTCTAGGGGGTGAGTGGGTTGTCCAAGGGGGTAGGGGGTGTCTAGGGTTGGGGTGTCCAGGGGGTGGGGGCTTTCTAGAGGGGTGGGGGCTGTCCAAGGGGTGGGGGTTGTCCAGGGTGTGGGGGTTGTCCAGAGGGTTGGGGGATGTCCAAGGGGGGGTCCAGGGGTGTCTAGGGGGTGGGGGTGGTGTCCAGGGGGTGAGGGGGATGTCCAGGGGGGTGGGGGTGTCCAGTGGGGTGTGGGATGTGGGGGTTTCTAGGGGTGTCCAAGGGGGTAGGGGTGGGGGTGGTGTCCATGGGGGGTATGGGTGTCCAGGGGGTGGGGGTGGTGTCCAGGGGGGTGAGTGTGTTGTCTGAGGGGGTAGGGGGTATCCAGGGGGTGTTCAGGGGGTGGGGTGTCTTGAGGGGTGGGAGGGCTATTTAGGGGGTGGGGGTTTTTTAGGGGTTGGGGTGTCTAGGGGGGTGGGGGCGGTGTCCAGGGGGTGAGTGGGTTGTCCAAGGGGATCGGGGGTGTCCACGGGGGTGGGGGTTTCTATGGGGTGGGGGCTGTCCAGAGGGGTGGGGGCTGTCTAGGGGGTGGGGGCTATCTAGAGGGGTTAGGGGGCTATCCAGGGGGTGGGATGTCTAAGGGATTGGTGGTGTCCAGGGGGAATCCAAGGGGGTGGAGGTTGTGTCTAGGGAGTGAGGGAGCTTTCCAAGGGGGTAGGGGTGTCCAGGGGGTGGGTGTGGTGTTCAGGGGGGTGAGGGGTTGTCTAGGGGGTGGGGGTGTCCAGGGGGTGTCCAAGGGGGTAGGGGTGGGGGTGGTGTCTAGGGGGGTGGGGGTGGTGTCCAGGGGGTGAGTGGGCTTTCCAAGGGGGTAGGGGGTATCCAAGGGGTAGGGGGTATCCAGGGGGTGGGGTTATCCAGGGGGTGGGGGTGGTGTCCAGGGGGTGGGTGGGCTATCTAAGAGAGTAGGGGGTATCCAGTGGGTGGGGTGTCCATGGGTGGGGGTGTCCAGAGGGGTGGGGTGCTGTTTAGGGGGTGGGGGGATGTCCAGGGGTGGTGGTGTCCAGGGGTTTTCTAAGGGGGTGGGGGTGGTGTCCAATGGAGTAGGGGGTTTGACAGCCCCCTCACCCCCCTGTACACCACTCCCCCACCCCCTGGACACCCCCTGTAGGACCCCGGGACACCCTGATAGGGGTGGGGTGAATCAGGGTGTCAACTTTTTCTTCTTAAATTTTTGGATCTTGTTCCCACGTTGGTAGGAACCCGTTAAACCTATATGATGGATATGATTAGTAATGAAACATTCACATGCAGAGAGATGACACAACAATTTTTACTTGGTTCACCACTAAGGGCTACGTCCAAGGAGCATACGCCGACAGGTTTTCGGTCGTACCAAAATCCACTATGCTTCACTAGCTGTAGATTACAAATGTTTGGGTACAGTCACTCTGTCCCAGGCTCACTTCCTTTACAAAAGTTTAGGGATAGCTCACTGCGTGCCTTGGGTCACTCCTATTGACTCCCCCTGGCTCACTGCCGTTGGTGAAGTCCCACTTAGTTTATAGACATGAAGGTATCTTCAATAAATGTGAATTGATGTTCTTTGTCTCCTGTTCAGCATGAGACTTTTCTTGCATCAGGGTTCAGAGTTGATGCTCTTTTTAGTTCACTCCTTCTTCTTTAGTGCAATGACTGAATGCACTAGATCCCCTTGTCTTCGTTTTCCTGAATCACAATCACTTATGTGATTGCTCAATAAATTATGTTCAGCTTACTTGTCATTGTCAGAATCAGTTCACCATGTATGCATGAGATCATGCATGTATCATTTAGATTTCTTCTTCAATCTCACTTTTCACCGAATGTATCGGTTAATCTCCCGGCTTTGGTGTAGCTCCAAACAAACCAGCGGGATTCAACAATACCCGGTGCGCTTCTCTAAGCCAGGCATGCAAGTCCCAATACGGCGTGCAAGTCTCACTACAGCACGAAGTCTCCGGCGCGCATGTCCAAACTGGTGCACAAGTATCACCAAACCACCTACGCGACACTGCCTTCCTCAACTTCTAACCTGCGCGACTTACTTCCTTTCTCTCCCAAACCACCTTGGGCATGTAGCCAACAACCGACGCGCAGCTTCAGAGAATGGTGCGCAAGTCCACCTATGCGACCACACAATACTTGTGCGACTTCCACACCTGCGCGACGGGAGATCTGATTTTTCTAAGTGTTGAACTCTGTGAGAAATGAGGAGGGGTCGACCTGTATTTATAGACAAACTGGACCCCCTGTGCGGCGGCGTGCAAGTCACTACTTGGCATGCAAGTCTCGGTGCACAGCTCATCTCCCCTAGCCTCTGTCGTGCAACTCACTTGTGTGACCCAACCAATACTTGTGCAACCTTCTTTCCTTTTCCATATTTTGAAGTTCTGTTCTTGGAAAACAATAGGCATGCAAGTTCCAATCCTCCTAGGTTCCGGAGCGTACATTATTTCACGGCGCACAAGTCCACTTGCGCGACCTAACCAATACTTGCGCGACCCTTATCCCTTTTCCATATTTTGATTTTCTGATCCTCAAAAACAAATGACGCGCAAGTTTCCTCTCCTTCAAGTGTACGGAGCGCAAGCCCCTTTTCCAAAATCACTCTTCTTCATTTGTTGATTTTGAGGCCCTAAAATTTGGCAAACACTGGAAAACAGTTCCACCTTGTATCTGCTCTTTTTGTACCACCTCCAGATCATCCATTCCTCTGTCGACGTTCTTGAATCAAACATAGATCGTTGAACACAGCTCTTGAACTCGATATGTCATCATGAAATCCCTTTTCTCAACAAATTTGTATGTCGTTTTTTTGCTTTGTCAATAAGAACAATCACCTCAAAAACACTTCTTCTCGGTGATTTGAATCCTTCAGCAACTCTTATGCTGTCATCACGAACTCCACTATCGTGATATGTATTCTTTGAAGGAACATCTTTAGAACCATCATCTTCTGATACAATGTGATGTGCATGGCCATCTCATAATTTCAATCTCCGCATGTCCATCTCAGAAGTCCAATCCCTTGCACATTGTCTTCTTCTTTAGTCATCATTATCTACTTCATGTAAAGAATATGAGTCAATTCTTCAAGAATTCTCTTGCATGGTCTTCATCAAAACCCCATTCTTCATGAATCATCCTCAGATGAATTATACCGCACATTATTCATTGTTGTAAACAATGTGTCACATTTGACACATGTTCTTTTGGACTTATGATTAGTACAACAATCGTCTGAATTTCCATTCCTCCATTTTATTGGAGTACTTCTTGATCTCCTTCATTTTGATCTTCATTGACAACTCTGAATTTCCATTCCTCCATTTTATTGGAGTACTTCTTGATCTCCTTCATGTTGATCTTCATTGAAAACTATTGAAAAAAAATACATCCTTATATACAAAGTGGTTCCAACACCCCACCCCCTAAAACCCCCCACCCCCATGGACACCCCCTCCCCACCCCATTGACAGCCCCCACCCCCTTGGACACCCCCTACCCCCTTGGACACCATGGACATCCCCCTACCCCTTGTACAACCCCTACCCCCTTGGACAGCCCCCACCACCCCCTTGGACAGCCCCCTACCCCCTTATACAGCCCTACCCCCCAGCCCTCTAGAGATCCTCCCCCCCCCCCCCTCTAGACACCCCCCCCCCCACCCCCCACCCATCCCCCTAGACACCCCCACCCCCATGGACACCCCCGACCCCCTTAGAGAGCCCACTCACCCCCCTGGACACCCCCCCCCCCCCCACCCCCCGTTGGTATAGGGCTATTTCAATGACCATCATGCCAATAGTGTGTGAAAACATTGGGATATTCTATCCCAATGGTTTTAGGTGTTATCCCAATGGTTTCAAATCATTGGGATAGGTGTAATTTTTAGTAGTGAATGTATACATATTTTAATATTTATACTTCATATTTCTTGTTTACGGAAGGGTGAATTTGGTATCCAATTGCACTAGGATGTATTATTTGTGTACCTTAAGAAGAAAGGATCCAAGATGAATTTAAAACTATTATATCTAACTATACTTTCTTTTTAAAATCATTTTCATGCATATATTTTTCAAATATTCATAGAATTTTTTTATATTTCAAAAAAAATTAATTTTAAATTATGATATTTTCATATAAATATAAAATTGGCTTATCTTAACAAGATATATAATTTTGATATTTGTTATAGTAAATAATGAGTCAAAGTTGGATTATGGAACATTTAATGAGTAATGAATATGATGAAGGTGGTGATACATTTTTGAATTTTGCTAAACGAAATGTTCCAAGCAGTGACATATTTTTCTGTCCATGCCTAAAATGTTTGAATATGAAGAAGTTGAAAAGTAGAGACATCAAATATCATCTGATTTTTCATGGTTTTAATTCAAGTTACAGCCCTTGTATTTGGAATGATGAAATTGGAAACAATTTTAGATCTACTAATGATGATGATTTGAAAGATGGTAACTTTGATGGAATTGAAGAAATGATTTGTTATATTGTAGGAGAACAAATTGAGATAGAACCGACAGTTGCACGTCTATATGGTGATAATGAAAAACCATTATATCCTGGTTGTTTGGATTTTATAGTTTTGTCAACGATGTTAAGATTTATTAACCTGAAGGTGAAACCTGAATGGAGTGAAAAAAGTTTTACAGAACTACTTCAATTGTTGAAATACATTATTCCAAAAGACAACGATCTTCCAGATTCACATTATAAGGCCAAGAAAATATTATAGCCAATTGGATTGGGTTACAAGAAAATACATGCTTGTACGAATGGATGTATGATATATAGGAAGGAATATGAATTTTTGTTAGAGTTTCCTAAATGTGGGACACCATGGTATAAGTTGAAAAAAAAATCACAGGCTGATGTAGAGATTACAAAGATCCTTGCCAAGGTATTTTGGTATCTTCCAATAATTCATTGTTTGAAATGTTTATTTTTTAATTCACATGATGCAAAAAAGTTAATATGGCATACTGATGAGCAGATATGTGATGGAGAAATATGACATCCAACTGATTGTCCACAATGGAAGAAAATTGATGAGTAGTATCGTACATTTGGAAATGAAATTAGAAATCTCATACTTGGGTTTTGCATAGATAGAATGAAGCCATACTGAACCCTCAGTAGAACACATAGTTCATGGCCTATTTTATTGGTAATTTACAACCTCACTCCTGATGTTTGTATGAAGCACAAATATTTCATGTTGAGTATAATGATCTCTAGTCCGAAGCAACTCAAAAATGATATTGATGTTTTCTTGTCACCATTGATTAATGATTTTAAACTTTTATGGGAGGATAGTATTAGGGTGTATGATTCTTATAAAATGGAATATTTTCAACTGAATGTAGTGCTTATGTTTACTATAAATTACTTTCCATCATATGGAAATTGTCTGGATACAGTGTTAAGGGGCATAAAGCATGTCCAATTTGCGAACAAAAAACATCATATTGTCAATTTCATCAGGGGAGGAAAATAGTATACATGTTTCATCGAAAGTTTTTGCCTATGTATCACTCTTATAGAAGACTAAAAAAGAAATTCAATGGCTCATAAGAATCTGATATTGCTCCAAAAACTTTATCCCCTGATGTGTATTTTGAGAGGGTGCAAAACATTGATGTGTCATTGGGAAAGACACGTAAATCTGGTAATGATAGACATATTTGGAAGAAAATGTCAATATTTTTTGAGCTATCATATTGGATATATCATGAAGTGAAACATAATATTTATTTCAAGAATGTGGAGAAGAATATTTTTGACATTTTGATTGGAACATTGTTAGGTATTAAAGGAAAGACTAAAGATGGGTTGAATGCACGATTAGACTTACTATCAATGGTAATAAGTTTGGAGTTATCTCCCACTCCTAATGGAAGATGAAAATTTCTTCCCCTGACTTTTCATACATTATACAAGAGAGAGAAAATTAGATTTTGTCAGTGTATTCATGATATCAAAGTGCCTTAAGGTTATTCTTCAAATGTAAAAACTTTGTCTCTTTGAAGGATTTAAAGTTGATAGGTTTGAAATCTCATGATTGTCACGTCATGATGCAACAACTTCTACCAGTTGTATTGCATGGAATATTTCCCATCCGTGTTAGAAAGACTATAATGAAGTTTTGTTATTTTTTCAATTCAATTTGTAATAAGGTGATTGATGTGAATGCTTTGAACATTTTGGAAAAGGATGCAATTTCAATAATTTTTCAATTGGAAATGTATTTTCCTCCATCTTTTTTTGATATAATGGTGAATTTAATGGTTTATCTGGTTTGAGAAATAAAGCTTTGTGGATCAACTTATCTTCGTTGGATGTATCATTTTGAAAGGTATATGAAAATATTTAAGGATTCTGTTAAGAATACATATCGACCTGCAGCCTCCATTGTTGAAAAGTATATTTCTGGGGAGGTTACAGAATTTTGTACAAGCTACTTGGCCACGGCAGAGTACATAGGTTTGCCTCCATCTTTCCATGAACGAGTTAATAATGAGGGTAGGGGGATTCGTGGCTTAAAATTCAAATAATTTTCAACTGAACAGATGAAGAAGGTAGAATAATACATCTTGAATAACATAGTTGATTCTCAACTATATATCACATTGCATATTAATGAGTTTAAACAATTTCATCCAAAGAATAAAGAAATGTGGATTTTGAATGAGCACAACAAAACATTTTTTACATGGTTTAAAAAGACCTTGCTCGGTAGATCAGATGTATCGAAGACATTAAGATGGTTAATGGGTGGTCCAAGTTTAAATCTGATAACATGGTATGGGTATGACATTAATAGCTATACATTTCATACGAAAGCTCAGGACAATAGAAGTGCAGTTCAGAATAGTGGTGTATTGGTGTTTGTAGAAGCAATGCATTTTTTGAGTTCTAAATACAAAAACCTAATTTTTGCATCAAGTGCATATTATGGGGTCATTGAAGAAATATGGGAGGTTTATTACTTTAAAATTAAAGTTCTTATTTTTAACTTCAAATGGTTTATCAGTAATAACAGTGACATACATGATGAATTTGGAATGACAGTTGTTAATCTGAATAGATTGGAAGACACAGAAGATTCTTTTATAATGGCAGCACATGAAAAACGGATTTTCTATGCAGTTGATCAATCGGATATACAGTGGTATATTGTTTTAAAAGGGAAAAAAGAATATTTTGGTGAGGATCAACTTGATGAAGATGTTGATTTATGCGAGATCCCTACTTCCATGGAAATATTAGAAGAAAATAATGATGAGCATGTTAAAGACATGGTTTGTTCCATAAGGAACAATCATGATGAAGGAATTTGGGAAAACAATACATTTTTACATTCCTAATTTTATAGGTAACATATGTTTATTTCTTGTTTACACTTATTATTTTCATAAAATGTTAGATATTGTAATTTTTTTCTTTATTAAAAAAAATAAGTATAAATTTTTGTTTATTTTAGTTTTGTTTAGTTTAGTTTATCATGTATACCATTACATAACTTATATATCTGTTGATTTTGTTAAATTACAATTACTTTACCATTTTTACCATGTTTACCATGTTTAACATGTTTACCATGTTTACTATGTTTACCATGTTTACCATGTTTACCATAGTTTACCATAGTTTACCTTTATGAAACATAAATATTTATTGATTTTTTTGAATAAAAATTACACTACCATGTTTACCATGTTTACCATATTTACCATTATTTAACATGCTTACCAAATGTACCATGTATACTATTATGTAACTTAGTTCAGTTTTCCATTTTTTGTTTACATTAGTATTTTAATATTTGAATTTGTATATTTGTGAACTAATGTTTTCTTTTTTGATTTTAAGGATAATAATAGATTAATTAGTTGATCAACCAAATTATTCTGGAGATGAGCATCATGATCATACCTCTTGGGAGAAACATTCACATGCTCCTCTTGATGTTCCCCAATCTTCCTCATATGCTCCCACAATGACAAATAAGAGTTCAAGAGTTGGTAAACATAGATGCACATGTTTACCAAAATTATCACTTGCTCATAGCCAGGACAATAGGATACTAATTGAGTTTGATGAGAATGATATTCCTAGAGGTCCAAATGAAAAATATTTTAAGAGTTTTTTATCAACTCAGGGTAAAAGGAAAGGAATCATTTTGTATGATAATTGGAGAAGTGTGGACAAAGAAATAATATCTCAGTTGTGGGAGACGATTTTGGTAATATCTTTTTCTATTGTTTGACTAATCTTTAAAATTTTCTAGTATAATACATTTTACCTATTCGTTATCAGATGACATTTGATATTCCTGAAACTGGAGGAGTTAGAAAGAAATGTTTATCGATGGATACTAGGAGATGGAGGGATTTTAAATCAACCCTCAAATCAGATTTCATTTTTGGTCATAGGAATCATGAAAATCCATGTCATATATATCCTTTTATAGATGAAGACATATAGAGGCAATTTGTTCAAAGTAGAAGAAAATATTCATTCTTGGTAAGGGAAATGTAAAATTTTATAATATTTATTATATAAATGATCTTATTAATGTTTTTTCTAATTATTTCTTATTTTTAATTTACAAAAAATAAGGACATCTCATTAGGATATCCAATCTAAAAATGTATACCCTCGTAGTTTATCTTGGGGAGGGTATAAATTATTGGAAGAACAAATGATGGTGGAAAAATTACAAAAACCGAGAGCTGAGTCTTCAAACTCTAGAGAGGTTTCCCCTCCATCCCCTCTATCTATACATGAAAAATGGAAGATAGCTCGGATGAGAAAAAAGGGACAATATCTTTCGGAAGAATCGATAATTGTAGCTGAAAGTATTGTAAGATGTTTATTTTATTTATTTAAGTTAATTATATTCTTTATATAATTTGAATCATTACAGAAATGTTTAATTAATTAATACAAGATTCTTTTGAGGAGAAGATCTTGTAGGGGGGTATTTACAGCTGTTGGGAGGTAATATATTTTATCTGCAGCATTGGGAAATCCCGAACACCCCAGTCATGTACGAGGATATCTGATGGGTTTATTGGTAAAAAAAAGTTTCTCCACGTTCTTCAACTTCTAACATTGAGGGTGTTTATAAAAAAAATAGAATCATTGGAGGCTGAAGTACATAATATTAATGCGATGATTGAGGAAAATATTAGAGTTTCGGTACAGTCTATGTTTTCAGACATACAAAGACAATTTCAGACTATAGCTCCCACTCCTCCACCTCCCCCTACAGACTCTATTATTTATCCTCCACCTCTGCCAGTATCTCCTACTCCCCCACCTTAACCTTTGGACACCATTTTTTATCCTAATCCTCCACCACAGCTTCCTACTTATTGTGAGTTGTATGTTGATGATCCTCACCGTCATATAGTTGCATATGGGATGAAATATTGTATAGGAGATATAGTTCATCATCAATAGTTAGAGGTAGATCATCATAGGGTCGTTGTACATGATATTATAGATAGATCAGCTCGACTACCATTACCTATAGATGAGATGATGATAGTTGGACATAGTATCAGCCACTTTTTAGTTTGGCCATCCAGACTTCTGCGACTCATTACCATAGAGGTATGTATGTTATATCTTTTATTTTATTTTTTATTAAAATTTTAACATTTAAAAACTAATATATTTTTCTATTTATTTTTATAGGAATACTTCAAAGGTAAAGAAATAATGTATAGACAACAACAAAGACAAATGTCTATGACATCAGATACAGATTCTAGTAGTATTGACCGATTGTCAAAATATTCAAATTTGTTGGCAGATCATTATGAGTTTAAAATGGAAGATCATGTTTTTGGATGTTCAATAAATGTTTGGATTGTGAAAAATGATATCATGGAGCTTGTTACTGGAGATAATTTGGGAATCAACGTGGTGCATATTTTTTCCATGTAAGTCTTAACACCTTTCCCTACGTTATATTTATTAAAAATGAATACTTATGTCTTTTTGTATTAGGTATCTTTATAAAATGTGTGGGAAGAATGAGCGGACAGATGTATATAGATTCATGGACCCATAATTGATTTCCCCTGAAGGACATGCATGGGATGAGGAATAAAGAACACTTTAAATTGTTGAAATATTTGAACAGAATATAATCATGTAGTGTTGGATAATGCATTTTTGTGAAGGGTATGAAACATATATCTGGAAAATTGTTCATTATATTTTAACATAAAAAACCACTAACCTTAAATTTTCTTTTATATCAGTGATCATTGGATGTTAGGTATTTTTTGTCCAAGGGAAAAAAACACTTTACTGGATATGCTTTGTCCATGGAGAAGTGCGGGAAAGTTTTTAGAATATGTTGGAAAAGTAAGTTTCAATTTCTTAATAGTTTTTTATATTATAATGAATTTTAAATTTATTCCATTCATATTATTTTCTAACAAGGGATGGGTCTACTTTTGAAAAAAACAAAGAAAAAGAGAGCCAAGATCAAATATGTAAAAGTAAAGGTAAATATCTTTTTATAATTTGTACTTTTTTATGTATTACATAAAAATGATATTTTTAATTGACACTCATTTAAATATAATTTTCATGAACAAAAATGAGTCGTTTAATGTGGATATTATATGTTAAGATTTATGTATGAAATAATTACAACTGGAACACTTGTGAAGTTTGACCTGGTAAGATTTCCTTATAAACTTTTCCATAATATTTCATTTGATTTATTCATTATACATGTTAACTAATATCCTTTTAATTTATAGCTATTTTATGACCCTCAACCTTATAGTTCTCAAGAGTTCAAACACTTACAAGTGGAATGGTCAAATTATTTTTCAGGTTTGATTGTATTTTAGTTTGTTTGTAGTGTAAAATGTAATTTTTAATATTGTAATTATAATTGTGTATTTAGTAGTTGTTTTGGTTTTATTTAGGTTTTTTTTAGTTGAAATTGTAAGTTTTGAATTTTATATATGTGAATGTGTAATTTTTCTCTAGTTCTTCTTATTTTGGTCTAGTTTTGATGTGTTTTGGGTTTGGATTCTGGTCTGGTTTTGGTCCTCTTTTGGTTCGGTTTCTGGAAGAGCATAGTAATGGTCTCATGGGGGGTGGGGGTGTCTAGGTGGGTTGTCTAAGGAGTAGGGGGTGTCCAGGGGTGGGGGTGTCCAAGGGGGTAGGGGGTTATCCATGGGGGTGGGAGGGTCCCGGGGGTGGGGGTGTCTAGGGGTGGGGGATATCCAAGGGGTCGGGGTGTCTAGGGGTGGGGGTTGTCCATTGGGGTGGGGTGGTATCCAGTGGGTGGGGGCTATCCAGGGGTGGGCAGGTGTCTAAGGGGTGGGGGTTGTCTAGTGGGGTGGGGTGGTGTCCAGGGGGTGGGGGTGTCCAGGGGGGTGGGAGGGTCTGTCCAGTGGGGTGGGGGTGTCCAGGAGGGTGGGGGATATCCAAGGGGGTCGGTGGTGTCGAGGGGGTAGGGGGTATCCAGGGGTGGGGGTGTCAAATGGGGTGGGGTGGTGTCCAGTAGGTGAGAGGGTGTCCAGGGGGTGGGGGTTTCTAGGGGTGGGGGTGTCCAAGGGGGTGGGAGGGGTTGTCTAGGGGGGTAGGGTTGTCCAGGGGGTGGGGGCTGTCCAAGGTGGTCGGGGTGTCCAGGGGGTGGGGTTGTCCAGTGGGGTGGGGTTGTGTCCAATGGGTGGGGCTGTCCAGGGGGGTGGGTGGGTGTCCAGGGGGTAGGGGGGCTGTCTAGTGGGGTGGGGTGGTGTCCAGGAGGTGGGGTGTCTAGGGGGTGGGAGTGGTTGTCCAGTGGGATGGGGGTGTCCAGGGGGTGGGGGCTTTCCAAGGAGGTCGGTGGTGTCTAGGGGGGGTGGGGAGGATTTCCAGGGGATGGGGGCTGTCCAGTGGGGTGGGGTGGTGCCCATTGGGTGGGGGTGTCTAGGGGGTGGTGGGTTTCCAGGGGTGGGGGTGTCTAGGTGGGGTGAGAGGGGTTGTCCAGGGGGTAGGGGTGTCCAGGGGAGGTGGGGGTTGTCCAAGGGGGTTGGGGGTGTCCAGGGGGTGGGGGCTGTCTAGTGGGGTGGGGTGGTGTCCAGTGGGTCGGGGCTATCCAAGGGGTGGGTGGGTGTCCAGGGGTTGGGGGGATGTCGAGTGGGGTGGGGTGGTGTCCAGTGGTTGGGAGGGTGTCCAGGGGATGGGGGGTTGTCTAGTGGGTGGGGGTGTCTAGGGGGTGGGGGTGTCCAGGGGTTGGGGGTTATCTAGGGGGTGGGGTGTTGTCTAATGGGTGGGAGGGTGTCCAAGGGGTGGGGGATGTCCAAGGGGTGGGGATGTCCAAGGGGGTAAGGGGTGTCCAGGGAGTGGGGGGTGTTCAGTGGGTGGGAGGGTCTCCAGGGGTGGGGGGTTTCATGGGGGTGGGGTGTCCAGGGGGTGGGAGGGTCTGTTCAAGGGGGTGGGGTGACCAGGGGTGGGCGGGTCTCGAGGGGGTGGCCAGGGGTGGGGGTGGCCAGGGGGTGGGGGTGGGCTGTCCACGGGGTAGGGGGTGTCTAAGGGGGTGGGGGATATCTAGGGGTGGGGTTTCTAGGGGTGGGAAGGTGTCCAGGGGGGTCGGGGTGTCCAGGTGGTGGGGGTTGTCCAAGAGGGTAGGGGTGTCCAAGGGGTGGGGGGTTGTCCAGTGGTTTTGGTCTGGTTTTTTTCTGTTTTCTGCTTGTTTCAGGTCCTCTTTGGTAGCGTATTGTAATGGTTAAACTATATTATTAAAAAAAATGGTTTTTATGTTGTTTATTTTATAAATGATGTAATAAATGCATGGTAATGGTTTTTTACATCATTTATTTAATAACCGACATAATATATATGTTTTCACGTTGGTTATTTTTTAACCGACGTGAAAAACCAATTCCCAGACTAGTTTATCAAATCGGTTATGAAAATAACTGACATGATAACCTTGTGTTTCACGTTGCTTTTCTAATAACCAACATGAAAAATGCATTGGAGGGGTTGTTTATTATATTAGTTATTTAATAACTGATGAAATAAACAACATATTATGGCGGTTATTTAAAAACTGACATAATAAATCATGACTACGAACTATTTTCCACATTGTTGTTTTAGGAACCAACGATAAAATGGCTTCGGATTTCTGTTTTTTACATCGTTTTTAAAATAACCGATGTAAAAATAATATTTATAACAACCCCTATAATAATGTCAGCCAAAAATAGACGTAAAAAATAAAAAATAATCGACGTAAAAAATGTTTTTTTCACTTGTGGTTGTTTTCTCAAATGCATGCTCATTTATATATACATGGAATAATGAATGAACTTTTCACTTAATTCATCATGTACTAGTTTAATAGGTATTCTCAAAGACTACCTTCATGAAAAACCAAATGCATGTTATTGTCATTCACATGGGTTTATCGCATTGGATATTTTTGAAGACCCAAAGGGATTCATGGATGCTTATAACTACTCACATAAGAATGTTTATACAGGAGGTATTAATGTCTTTTTGGGAATCTTCAGTCTGAGTTTCATGAGTCAAAAGGCCATATATTCTTCTCCTTCACACGAATTAAGAAGTTCTTGGGTCTCAGTTTGTTAAAGAGATCCTTTAGGCAGAGATTCACATGATATTAATCCCTTATTATCTTCATCTCCTTCGCATAAGAGTATTGTTACGATGGATTCTTCTTCATGCTATAAGAATAATATGAAATTCTCTATTTTATTCAAAAAATTGTATCTCACTTTTACTCATCCAACAGTAAGAATAATTAGCCTCATAGTCCTCATTTTATAGGCAAGTAACAATGTGTCTCACACTACCTTTCCTCTGAGAATAATTTCATGTCAATCATTCATTAAAGATCTGTAATATTTATTTTTTCATAGTATTTTGTTATAGAAATGTTTTTTTATTTATTAAATAAAAATCACTATAAAACCTTGAAATATTTGTTATGCGGGTTCACATTGAATTCATCATGTTTATGAGATGAAAATATCATGTATTTAGAAATCTCAAACACATCGATGATTACAAACGTCCTCTACAACTTCATTTGCATTTGGCAGTGTCACCTTCAAATCATTCACATACATGATAAATATTGACTACATTAATATATTTATGATACCACTTCTCATCATAATCTTAATGTCATATCAAGAATGAAATATTGTAGATTGATCAATAGAGGTTATTCCATAAAATCTGATGAATATGAATTCCTCATACATCTGGAGGAAGTAGACAATGAGTGGTCATGATCGAATGGTTGAGATTCATCTAATCATATAATAGGTATTATATCCATAACACTTTCAAGTGGATGAATAATACCTCGACATACCACAACCCATATCACTTCTCTAGTCAGCTGGGTGCTCCTTTATTAATGTTCCCAAGCTATAATTCCACCATTTCATGGTAGAGGGGATCGGTGTTTGCGTGAAACTCCACACATGGTTCGTGGTCCAGAAGGTCTCTCTATACCATCCACATGAAGGCTTAGGCATGAGCTCCTACAAGGCTTATACATGGGTACTCTCTCACATTTCATTATGTGGGATATATAGAACTAATTTCCCAAGTGTTTTATGTACTCATCCAACATGTGTGGGATCGAGTTAGGCCATGTATCCTCTATGGTTGGCCCCATTTTTTATATATGTCCCTAATAATACTTAAAGTATTTTCAATGTATATAATATATAATTCAGAACCTTGTATATATCTCATGATAAATATACATTATTTTTCATTTAATCCCTTTAAATATTGGGAAATAATAGAACTATTGCATGTCCTTCACTTATATCTCCATTTTTGTAAACAATGTTTCATCATCGATACAAATCATAGAACCTGAGAACATTTCATAAATCATCACATTTTAAAATAGAATTTATCATTTATGAAATCCATTTCCATAAATTGTATCCATTATAATTATCTAAGCATCACCACTTCATCAATAGCACACCAAAAACATATTAACACATATCACTGATGAAAAATGAAACACTGGGACAAAAAATCACCCCCTTTTTCTTTTGTTGTCAATATCACTTCACATATTTAAAAGTAAATATATGTTCATAATCATTATCTTCCTTATTTGAAATTAAATAAAAATGATAATAGGGGTCTTATTCTCAAAAATAAGATCCTCTACCTTATATCAAAATTTCTTTATCATTTATATGAGGGGAATGATCTCACAATGTTCTCATAGTAATGTTCCATTAGTTAATCAACTATAAGTTTGCATAGGTTAACTCAGTGATGAAAAAAAACATATATATAACCAATGTTTTCCATGATGTACATAAACTACTATTCATGTGAAATCATTCTCATAATTTAATAATTAACTTGTAAGGCTTAGTAAGTAAATTGAATTAATAATAAAATACTAAATCTTGAACATACTTTAACAAACACATTACAAAGTTCTAGTGAAAATAATATATCTCACCCTTTAACTGAACGTGAAAACAATAAAGCACTCTGACTTAAATTATATGATTAATACAATTAAGAATTATGTAATGATGTTTTATTGGAATACATTATCTTCTAATTTTATAATGTTTTTTAGATATTCCAAAGGCATTATATAGTAGTGATTAAACAACTTTATTTAATTAATTCCCTATAAAGGGAAGCATATAAATCCTTTATTTTCCATGAATGTCAGTAAGAAAATCATATATATAAATTATAATATAGAGGTACCTTCTAGGACTTTAAGAGTAACATTTTGGATGAGAAATTACTTTCAAACCAGACTATTATTTTCTCACTTATTTTGAGTGGATCCACCAGTTTTTTGGACACCTAATGGGAAATATATCATCACACATATTTTCTCTACAACCCTTGATGTGGTGAGATAATCAATATGTTTCACCATCTATACATCCTTATATTTTGGTTTGAAACATGTACCATAAATTGAATCAATAATACTATGTAATATTGTTTTTAGGTAATGGGATACCTTCTTCTTAGAGGTTATGGCTATTTTATTAGAGGATGATCTCATTCGTTTCATGAATCCACATTTCTCATTGAAAACTTATATTCTAACATCTCTTTTTCAATCAATATGGGATGTACTAGCTTGTAGTGATTTATAATTCTTCAATTATAGATACATATCTAAACACATCTTGTTAAGGGATTTTTTATCACTCTCAAATGATCTTATCATATCTTCTCAATCTTCCATCATATTATTCATATTTTATTCACATATATTTCATGACACTTGAAATTAATTGTCAAGTTCCTTCAACATAGAAACTTTTAAAATAAAAAAAAACATTTTTTAATCATTCATGTGAAAGTAATTTCCATTCAACCACAATCACAAAAACAATATTCTCAAAGGAATACCTTTGTAGTTATTATTTATTATGAATAAATTATTTATACCTTTATTCTACCAGGTCTGTGAGAGTGATGTACTTTCTAAGATTCTTGAATATTTCATCCTACAATTCTTATACTTTTTTTCAGCTATGATTTATAAGAAATAAATCCATTAATGCCTATAACAATATGATTTTCTACTTCTTTTGTAACTTTCATGAGATATTATTTGAATATAGAATTTATATCACTAAGTAATATATTATCATCATATAATGAATAGGATTAATCGTAAGAATTATACTAGAGATAAATATTTCATATTGTAATATTCAAATTACCTTTAGTTATTGGTGTCTCTATATTTACAATGAAATTATTCTTCATCATCCATGCTTGCTTCATCTTTTTTTCATCTATGTATTAGCATATATAACCATATTTTATCATCAAGAGTGAAAACATTTTTATTTGTATAATTTAGATAACTAATTTCCTAAATTCTACACATTATAATGGATCTCTTGGATTTTTATAGTATCCTTCCCTCTGATACCACCTGTTGAGCCCAAGGTCCGATTGAACACTAAGAGAGGAGGGGTGAATCAGTGGTTTCCATTTAAAAATTTATTTTCTTATGAATTCATCCTATTTAACTTGTTATAGTTATCAATACACTCATTAATATCTCATAGTCCCACCTCATATATAGGAATGAAAAGAGAGAACATTCCATATAATATTTACAGAGTTTGACTAAAAGGCCTACTACATGTCATGTTGGTTATACACCCCAATATGGATTTTCCACTATAATAGTTTTATCAATTTCAATATTCAATATAGATTCATTCCTTATCTATCTGAAAAATCACTAGATTTTCTTTATACTATAGCCCATAGTGTTACCAGAATCCACACTGGCCTTATCCTAAATCATCATAAGGGAATTATTTTTCTCTGACTACAATAGAGAGATTCCTTTTTCTTCATGATCTAACTGAAATACAACCACTACCCCTAGCTCCAAAAATCAAAATTCCCCCTTCCTCAAGTATTAGTCCAATACATGAAGAAATTTTCATAATCCTCCAGGTGCTCACTAAATCTAAATTTCTCATGTACCTATTCAAGTACATTTTCTATTTTTTGTCATACTCAGTTATCTCTAATCACCCTTACATGATCAGTTTAAACATTGAAACTATGATTGGGAAATAAATCCATCTTCCAAAAAATACCTATCCTCGCATGATACATGAAATTATTTCACACATATTTATTTATTATTATTCATGAGTTCATAACATATTTTATGCATGGACTACATGGAGTTCTCAAGGTATAATCCTATAACCTGAAATACACTCTACACAATTATTTCATGTTCTTCTCATTTTCTATATAACTTTATATTCTACACTACATTATAGTGAGTGCGTTTTATGTAACTCAATTCATTTTTTTCTCAAATTCTTTTTCCTTTAGGTATGGATGGAAGCATGCATGTACTACTCATATACTTATTTGTGTAACGGTTTATGTAGCCTTCTAAAACACTAACTTCAATAAAATCCTCAATGAATTTTAAGGTTCTTTCTATTGGTTTATCAAAGGGGAGCTTCATTAAGACCCAATGGACTTCATTCATACATATAATTCTTCCCATAAAAAAGTGTATACATGGGTTCTTTCTATCTTCATGGGTCTCTTGAGTGAGATTTTTATAGGTCAAGAGGACACAACTTCATTATGTTTTTATAATCTAAGAGCTAATTGGAACTTAGTTTCTTTGTGAGATCCTTGAGTGTGATATTTACATAACTGAAGCTTGAAAAAACTTATTCTCCTTTGTGTAATAGTTTATGTGGACTTCTAAAACACCGCCTTTGGGAAATATCCAATGGATGTTAAGGTTATTTATACTGGTTTATCAAAGTGGAGTTTCATGAATACCCAATGGACTTTATTGATACTTATAATTCTTCTCATAAAAAAGTGTATACATGGGTTCTTTCTGTCTTTGTGGGTCTATTGAGTGTGAGGTTCATAGGTCAAGAGGACACAACTTCATTAAGTTTGTATAATCTAAGATCTCAGTGGATCCTAGTTTCTTTGTGAGATCCTTGAGTGTGATATTTACATACCATTAAGCTTGAAAAAAACTTATCCTTCTTTTTTTAACAGTTTATGTGGCCTTCTAAAACACTACCTTCAAGAAATCCCCAATGTATTTTAAGGTTCTTTCTACTAGTTTATCAAAGGGGAGCTTCATGCAGACCCAATGGACTTCATTGATACTTATAATTATTCTCATAAAAAAGTCTATGCATGGGTTCTTTCTGTCTTTGTGGGTCTCTTGAGTGTGGGGTTCAAAGCTTAAGAGGAAACAACTTCATTAAGTTTTTATAAGCTAAGAGCTTAGTGGATCTTAGTTTCTTTGTGAGATCCTTGAGTGTGATATTTACATACCCAAAGGGGATCTTTATGCAGACCCAATGGACTTCATTGATACTTATAATTCTTCTCATAAAAAAGCATATACATGGTTTATTTCTATCTTTTTGGGTCTCTTGAGTGTGAGGTTCATAGGTTAAGAGGACACAACTTCATTAAGTTTGTATAAGCTAAGAGCTCAGTGGATCTTAGTTTCTTTGTGAGACCATTGAGTGTGAGGTTTACATACCATGAATCTTTAAAAAACTTATTCTCTTTTGTGTATGAGTATCATGAGGTGGGATTCTTCATCATGCTAGAATAATTCTATACAATTCTAGATTTTCATCAGAAACATGAGAGAACTCTTTCCCTCATGGAACATCAAGCATCCTTAGATTCATACTCCTCATTTTGTAAAACCGATCATTATTCCTGGATGATTATTTTCTTCAAGAGTAAGGTCATTTAAATATTTATTTATTGATTTTTAATAACAATAATTTTATGGTATTTTGATATACTGAAGGTTTCATTATTTCTCAAATAAACTACATTGAAAACCCTGGGGTATTTTTTAATCAAGTTCAAATTTCATTCAACACGTGGATGAGATAATAATTACATGTATCTCTAAATCTTGAACACATCTACATTTTATAATGATCTTTATAACTTAATTTCCAATTAAATGTGTCACCTTCAAATTATTTTCATGCATGAATGACTTATATTTAATTTATGGAGTTTCAAACCCTTTTATCCTCATAATATTGATCTCATAAAGATCCTTGAATCCTCGAGTTTGATCAACGGTGGGTATTCCATCAACTCTTGAAAACATTATTCCATCAGATATCCAAAGGTAGAAGATCACAAAAAACCTTGAATGAATGGATAAGATTCATCTGATCAGATGAGAAATTTTATATCCCTAACATTTTGTAATGGAGAAATAAATCCCTAGAATCTCTCTTCTCACATTGGTTCTCCGCTCATCTAGGTTCTACTTTATTAATAATCCTATGTTAAAAATCATCATTTCATTATTGCAGGGGTCGGCACCTGCATACACTGTTAGATATCGATTGTGGTCCAACCATCCTTTGTGGCACACCCAAATGTATGCTCATATGTTCACTTAAGTGGGCTATATACACAGGCTCAATCTCACCTATATATATGTGGGATGTATGGATATCCTCTCCCACATGGTTGTGGTTTTCCTCACACATGTGTGGGTTCAATTTGGGTCATGTGACCTCTGTTTTTTGCTCCAATTTTTTATATAAGGACCTAAAAATAAGTTTATGATATGTTATTTATAGAATAAATAATTAAAATCCTTCCATGGTAATTCTTCATAAATAAATCATGAAATATTTACATCATTTTTTATGGACTATTTTTAATTATAATTAAATAATAGACTAATTTCAAGGTTATCAGTTCCTCCTCTGTTGTTGTAAAAAAAATTCATTATTTACAGAAGTCATAGAATGTAATAAAAGTTCAACTATCATCACATTTACATGAAGAATTGTTGAATCATGAAATCCAATTCCATTAAATGAATCCATGACTATTATTCAAGATTCATCACTTATTCCTTAACATGAAAAATGTGTATTGACACACATCACTAACAACAAATGCATCATTGGCCCAAACAACCTTATTCCAAATTTCCATTTTTAAATCAATAAATTTTTTATTTTCTATACCATATTTAAATGACTATGAGATTTAGAAAATGGATTTCAAAATTTTATTCCTTAATGTGATCTATAAAGAGGATGTGTATATGACATAACCATAGGGGTTTATGACTCCAAGAAATGTCAAAAAGGTTTTCAAGTTGTAGAGATCCATTTCTAGATCGAATCATGCTTCAAGGTCGTGGACTATTTGGTTCAATGAAGCCAAAAAAGAATTTGGTTTCATTATGAAATAATGTGAGAAATGTTTTTACAGATGATTTAGTGGGGCTATGATTGTTTTAATAGTAGTATATATTGTTGATATATTAGTAACTGGAAATGATATACCATCCTTATAAAAGGATAAAGAATAGTTGAACAAGTTCTTCTCCATGATGGGATTAGGTGATGTAGCCTATATTATACGGATCAAGATCATGTGTGATTGATCCAATAGGCTACTCAAACTAGGTCAATGTGAATACATTGACCAAATACTAAAGAGTCTCAAATGGAACAATATAAGATATGATTGTTTCCAGTGTCACATTATATACATCATTAAAAGAAAATGTGTCCTCAAACACAAGAGGGAAGAGAGAGTGTGTGGGAAAGAACCCATATGATTCATTGATATGATCTATCATGTATTCCATGATATATGTGAGGATTTATGTTTCCTATGATTTAATAGTGGTAGGAAGATATCAAGAAGATCTAGGTGAACAACATTATACATCAGTTAATAGTAACCTTAAGTATGTAAGGATAAATAAGGATATGTTCCTCATTTTTGGAGTAGATAAAGATATATTTATCAGGTGTTATATTGATAATAACTTTCAAACTGATCATAATGATTAAGAGTCATAGTCTGATCATATATATTGTCTCAACAGAGGATTTATGATCTATAATTGTTCAAAGAAGCTTGATTTTGCTAATTCTATAGTGTTTTCCAAGTATATTCTAGTTTCTGATACAGCCAAGGAAGTAGTACGTATTCAAAAAATTGTATGATATCTTCATTTGGTGTCTAGAATTAAATAGCATATCATTGTTTATTTTCATAACACTATATCAATGGCTCTATCCAAGGAACCAAGTTCACGCCAATGAAAAAATCACATTATCTAGAAATTTCATCTCTTGCGGAATTTTTCTCAATTATGTGATGATATAGTGAGAAGAGTATCCATGGTGGAGAATGTGGTGACCCCTTAATAGAGGTTTTATCTTAGTATAACCAGGATTATCATGTGCGAGATAGTGGGATAAAATTGGTTATCATTTGGATCTAGTGAAAGTATGAGTCTGTTGGAGTTAGTGGTTAAGAACCAACTTGTTAAGTACATGATTTCATGTTTTACCTAGTTAAATAATATTAATTATCACATAATTATTATTATTATTCATGATATTTGTATGTGTAAATATCCTTAGAATATATGTCAAACTAAAATGTTGTAACAGTTCCCCACTATGATTATAACCTAGAGTTACCACATCATTATTATTGAACCTTGTTCTATGGCCAGATGATAGTGTCTGATGGGACAGAGATAATAAAATCTATCATTGGTAGGTGTTTCATAATACATCAAGACACATTCTTATGGTGTTCACTCTTGTTAATCTCTAAGATAGGATATTATAAGAACATGACTATTAATAGTAAATCCTCACTTCATATGTCATTGGATGTTTCTATCTATGGATGATTATATTAATCCTTGGACTTTATGGTTATCATTTAAGGATATCATGACTCACATACTTTTATGTATTGATAAAAATTATGACAAAATATGTTTTCTAAGAAGTGGGATATGTTCTGTGTCTTATAAATTATATAAAATTAATGGATAATGTGAGAAATTATTTATACTGATTGTATCTTGATTAAAGATAATATCGTACTCCCATTTATGTGAATGTAATTTCCTAAATAAATCCATTTCCATGGTATTTTATGGGTGATTACATTTTCCTAAAGTCGTAAAAAGATAGATTGAGTGTATAGTTTGATGACACTAGAATTCAACCTTCCTGGTTTGAGATATTTTGATAAAGGGTTATATTACATGGTAAGAGTTTGTTGGAGGAGGATTTCATTGGGACATTAACTTCTATTTCTATGTGTTCCTTGGCAAGTTTATATATGTTAACCTTAGATATTATGTAGTTATTCCTAATTCAATAGAAAAGGAGGCCTATAGGGTCACACACTATGTGTATCCACAATCGTAATAAAATTCAATTAATTAATCTATTATGTGAGAATAAATAATATTTATTTAGGTTTGGATGATCACCATAAATTAATTAGAAATTATACAAAATAAGTTAAATAATAAATAATTAATATTAGTTTTCATGTTTTTTTAATATAATATTTATTATATTTATCATATAAATAACATTGTGCCATCTATTTAATTATATAGTCATTATTTGGGGATCAAAAAATGTTGATGAGGGAAAGTGAACTGAGTTTAATGATATAATTTCAAATAATTAATATTAATTTGAATCTATAATGTGTTTCACATTTTATACGTTTAATGAAAATATTATTATTATTATTAGAATTGGGTTCAATTAAGAATATTATAAATGGATAAGGTCTTGTTTGAAATTTTACAACCATAAATCTGTAATAAAAAATATCTAATTGTATCAAAATATATCATTTTTCTAAAGTGATATTTTTTTGTTAGCACAACATATAAGAGAGATATCTAGATGGATATCTATAACGATATATCTTCAAATATATCTAGAGATATATCTAGATAGATATATCTAGAATAATATCTAAAGATATATCTGGAGAGATATATCTATAATGATATCTATAGATATATCTAGTTATATATATACAGAGATATAACTAGATAGATATATCTAGTTACATATCTATATTGATATATATATATATATATAGTTATATATAAAAAATTATCTTCCTCAACTCTCATGTTTTCGATAGGGAACCATGAGTTATCCCTCTTCGAGAATAAAATTATTGTGGTTAAACACAAAAAACGTAGGAATTCAGGATCGACCATGCTAGAATACATATATTCAAAAATGTTGATAAGTAATTAAAGATCACATGTGGATCACCTCTAGAGGTATTATACACATGAATCATGTAGCGCAACGACAGTGTGACAAAGTATATTCCATTAGATCATCAACAAAAGAGGAATTTCAATTTAAGTTCATTCTATATTTTCTTATATATTAATTATTAATTACATATGAAGATACTCTACCAATAGTTCTAGCATATTAATATATTATATTAATCTAAATTTTTTTATTGGGCATGATCTCTTGATCTTTTAATGCAACTATTCCACATGATTTAACAAAAAAATCAGAGTTGGTCATATCTTCATAGAATTATTTTTCTAATCTCGAAACCTATAAAATATCAGTAATCGTGATGAAATCCAATCAAATAAAACCTCAAAAGGGGTATCTATGACATTAAAAATATGTTCAAAATTAGAATTTTCATCCTAATAAATTTTATTTATTTACCATATCACTATGGAATGTCATAGTTTTCTATGGGTTCTATTCTCTCATTCTTCATAATGGTTTATATTGAAAATTTGTATCCACCCAATAATATCCACCAAGAGTTAACCTCATATGTAATAATATCCCATTTATAATGCACCAAATATATGGATGAGATAATCTCAATGAACTCACATCATGGTATTTATCCCTAGATACATTTATACCAAAACCATGTCCACTTGTAGTATTTGTACATTGATGTATTACTTGGTAAACTACATAATATTTACAGTAACAAAACATTATGTTGTTATTCTATGCATAGACATATCCTCAAAGTCTATAATAGGGTTATGTTCTATGATCTATGTTTTACTAAATCTACTCTCCATGGTTTCTACTAATTCCCTCTGATACCCATTTTAAAAACCCTAACTTTGGTAACTCAGAGCTAGTGTTTAATTTATTTCCTTATTATAATATAAAAGGTATCTTACCACACTATATTGAATAGTTTAGTAGTGTTGATGAACCAAATAGATACATGATTCCCATATTAAATTGTAAATATAAAATACCTCTAATAAGAAACAATCATGAATCCTTGATATTATTCAAAATAATCATATTTGTATCAAAGGGAAAGGATAAAAAATAAAGACTATATTGGATTCTCAGTAAGGGTTACGTATAGTAGAAAATATCATGAGTGAATAAATAATAATCAATACATAAAGGTAAATAACTAAAAACACTTTCCATTTAATCAATAACTTGAGAAAAAAATGAATCCATCGATTATATCAATACAGTAATCAGATTTATAATAATAATTGAATTCACCAAGAATGAAATGCTTAGTATTTGACTTCATTATTTCAGATATTATGATATCTTTATTATAAAACCCTTATGTTAATATATTTAATTTTATATGTAGGTTTACAATAATTAACCTAGTTAATTTATCCAACTAATTTTTTTCATGTTACCTGTCAATGAATATAGGGGCTAGATAATTTCATGCCCCACTAGTGAATGTGTGTCCAATGCATTCCTCGTATATTGAATGATCAATTCAATTCTAAAAAATATACCTTACAAATAAATTTCTATATTGAGTAAATAATAAAAAATATCCATATTTCCCCAGTAAATAAAATATAAATCATTACTTTATGTTGAAATGATATACAGTTTAAGAAATAATAAAATCCATGATACAATGAATAATCATATTTAATGGAATGTAATGTCTAATGAAAAATGATCACAAGAATGTGAATTTTTCAAGAGAATGTTAATTAACACAAAATTAATATGAGATAAAAATATGATGAGGAATTAATCAAAAAATTAGGGTTTGTAGTAAAATCATGACTTTTTTAAAATGGATGTGAAATATTAAAATATTATATCATTAAATAATTTTCCTCCAAAAGAAAAATAAAACCTATTTATGAAGTTGTTGACACTCCGTCTGGTCACATGGATTAAAAGGCAATAGAGGAAAATACCTTAGGGAAAAGAGAAGGAAGGAAGTTGAAAATTTCAAGGTTCACAAAGCCCCAAAGGCCATCTGCACAAGCCTGTCTATAGCATTATCAGCATGTAAGGTCCCTATGTACGAAACTTGTGCGCAGCACTTAAAAAAATTAAATCTTCACCCAAGTTCCCATATTTTCCTATAAATAGGCCCCTAGGGTCTTCATTTGGATGACAGAATTTCCTGAAGTTCAGTTGATGTGTTGGTTGCCCTAGTACTTTTCCCAAGTCCTCCAAAACCTTCTATCTAGTTCTCCATCACCTAAAAATAGGTAATTAAAGGGGAATGTTGAAACTAAAGTCCTCACAGGGTTTAATCAAACCACTCCTACACAATAAATTTTCCCAACCCCTATTTCATGAAGACTAGTGAGGGGTTCGCTTCTTTAACCAGGGACCTACACAACTTACCTCTAGGAACACCTATAGATATCCTTGAAGGCTTGAGCAAGGTCTTTCCCAAGTATAGTACCACAGGTGTTCCATCTTCCAAGGTGTTATTAATTTTCCCAGGCATACATGTGTGGAGTACCCCCTACACGAGCCTCCTTGGTTATTCTTACCTTCCATCTTATGTGAGCCATCTATTAGACCTTCTTTAAATCCTTCCATGGTAGGGAATCTCCTCCATTGGATCCCTTATCTAAGAGGGATCAATTCAAAAACTCTACAAAATCCTACTGACTTACAAAACCATGTGAAAATTCATTCCATAGTGTCTACAATTTGGATTTTTTATTTCTACGGTCAAAGGCTTCCCGCACTAGTCCTACCAAATGGTTAAGATCCTTAGGGAACATGTAGATTTGTATATCTACGATCATAAAAAACCTTACCATAGGGATAGTGTTGAGAAGTTCCCTATCTCAAATTTAGGGGATAGGACCATGTTCACCCCTTATCATCTCGGAGACATGAAGCCTCTAGTTCCTAGCAGAGAGGATAAGGATCATGATTTATTTTCCATTCAACATGGAATTAGATCATCCTCCCATGTTTTAGAACTAGTTTTAGGGAACTCATCCTGAGTTAAGACCCTATAATTTCATGAATAATTTTTCACCCTTGATCCTCTTCACCACTTAGGGTACCACATCCTTCACCTTCACTCCTTCTTAAAGTGAAGAGAGGTAGGTTTCATAGACCTAACCTCTTACACCAGTGGGATAAGGTTTATAGGAGATGAGAATACTCAACACCCCATCCCTCTCCCTATAGGCTTTGTTTCTGTGTCCACCAGTGAACAGAAAATAGAAGTGTGTGGTTTTCCAGATCTTCTGCTTCCTCTTGTTTCTCACACTGAGCACGACTCACGTGGGCTTAGAGTTCAATGGTGATCAGAAAACCCACACAATATGGGCCTTTTGAACTATTATAACTCTGATTCCTACTATAACTAGGATATGTGGGACACCTATCTAAGACCCACACTCAATGGGAATATTTTTTAGGAGTAATCCCTAACAAAAACCCAAAATTTACTAGGGTATACCCCTTGGGAGTAAGCCCTAAATTTCATCCTTTGGTCCTCCTCTTTAGGTATAATCCCCAATAAACCTCCAAATTACCATGAGTCACATACTCCTCATGGTCCCTTTAATCAGGAATGATTCTCGGGAGTAATCCCCAATAACTTCATTGAGGTCTAGGAATCCTTTTTAGGAGTAATCCCCAACTTGATCCACTCGAATGGCAATACTCCCCTACGAGACAAACCTTAAAAGTTCCTCCATAGGTGGGGTCCCTCATAACTGAACTACGTAGGCATTGATTCCCATCTAAATAGGATACATAAGAAGCCTCCCTATAGTTCAAACCCAATCATACAAAATCAACCCTATCTCTCTCGATCACATTCTTAGTAGGGTCTAATTCAATCTGAAAATTTATACCACTTCTAGGTTCCCCGGGTTGCTTCATCAAAAGTCCCACACCCAGATTTTACTAGGAACCTTCCGCCTAGACATCCTTTCCACATTATGTTAAACTATACGGTTAGGCCCTTATCACATGACCTTAAAAGGTATGATGTGTACCACTAAGTGGTACCTAACTATGTGGGTTCTGATTCCTTTCACAAGGATATGTAGGAAGCCCATTCATGGGTTTGATCTAGACATTAAAAAAAATCATGTCTCCCTAGAAAGTGATAAACTCCAGAGTGACTCCCATCTCCCTCGGTGCTGATTCACTCCAGAGTGACCCACTGCATGGCTAGAAAACTAGCATCATCATAATAATAATGACCAAGGAATCTCTATGTAGAACATAATAGGACGTCATTGACAGAAAACCTCAGATACATACTTATGCGTTTCTGTTGATGAAGAACCTCGAATACATACAAATGATTCTAAGATTCCATACATGCTTTTAATTGATTGTTAATTTAAGTTTGATCCATATCATACTTGGGAATTAGAAAAGTATTCTTGGACATATCTTAAATCTATAAAGATGGTCCCATAGTAGGAAATAATTCCCCTCAAAAATGTGTGATGAGCCCGACTTCCCATCCTCTCGACCAATGTGAGTTCTCAAGAATGGTAGGCCAAAACTTTAAATGATCACCTACCTTTGAAAAGTAGGTCCTTATAGATATAGAACCATTGGTTGTTTTCAGTTCCATGAAAAAACCTGTTGGAAACCGTTCGGAAGTAGTAAACCAAACATGAATGATTTCATACAATTCAACCCCCTGCAATCAACCATCGGGAGACCGAATTCCATGGGAAACAAAAAATGGTGAAACCAATATGAATCATTAATCAAGATAATAATGAAACCTATCTGTTAGTACACTCTCACTCTCAAAGGTAATGAGGGCCAATCAAGACAATCAATCGTGAATATATTTGAGATGTTACTTTGAAAGGGTTTTCTCGTTTGTGTTTTTTCTTAGGAAATATTTTTCAGAACTCCCTTTGATCAAATGTCCTTAAAGTTATCACCAATGAATTCCATGGCCACTACTCAGGCTAGATCTTCGTCCACATGAAGGACCCCATCACCCACCCCGCGTCTTCAACACTTGGTCTCAAACTCATTGGTTAAGGAATACCATCGGAGTGGTACTATCCCAAACCTAGAAGCTTACTGAAAATACCTCTAACTTATGAACTCCTGCTGATCATCTAGTCAATGATGGATGGTGTTCCTAATACAAATGATGATGACCTTCGTCTCCAACCATTTTGGAAGATTATCCCTGAAACATGACAACTAATCCCTCTCATATATTAGGGATGTGAGTCAAGAGGTCATATATGGCCTCAATCTGAAGAAAAATGTTTCCTTCTTGGGGGATTATTCCAATAATAACCACCATCAATGTCAAATAGTAGTAAACTCTAAGCATGATGAGAGTTTTGTTCTTAGCTATTTGGCCCAGTTTCTTCAAAACCGGGTATGCAAGACGGCCTGTCGAGGATGAAAACCAGCCAATATAGAGCATGGTCACACATTTTCCCTATCTATAGAATCCCACCAATCCAATTTGGTAGAAAACCATAAGGTAGAACATACACCTATCCTCCCTGATTCAGCCAGCCAGCAAACTTGTCTGGAAGCACTCAAAAAATCTTGCCAATCAAATTTATAAGCAAACTGTGAGTAGGAATATACACCTACCTACACTCACAAAGGCTACCAGAATACTCATCTAGTGTCACATAGAGAATATTTCCAATTAAAATTGACATCAAGACACAATAAGGTGCACACACCTACCTGTATTCATCAAGATTTCCATCAGACTCATCTGGTAGCACCTGGAGAAATCACTTGGAAAGTCCTGACGATAATCAAGGGGTAGACTCAATTCTCTGCCAACACACATGATTATTTTTAGTAACCACATATAAGAAAGTGAGTTTAGGATTAGGCACATAAACCTACTTCAAATTTTGAATGGGAAAATATCCCTATTTCAACCGCTGAATTCATCAAGAATATCCTGGTAATGGTGAAAGGGAAGATGCAAATCCCTACCCACATCCTACATACATGTCAGGACATCATCATGGAAATGACATTATTACCAGAGGTACGGACACATAAATTTGTCCCCATGAATGGGTAGGCTCACCAACATTCCACCCCAGAGCAGACACTCACCTCTTCTTTTATTCAGGAGGATCATGGGGAAATCTCCCCCATATTGTACGGATAATCGGATCAGGTACATACACCCATTCCAACTGGAGATCATCGGCCTATCCCAATGGAAACTCCAAAGTAGGAACAAAAACCTTCCCATGACCACCACTTTCCCCAGAAAGTGGCCCTAATCACTTGTATGAAGGCATCCAAGAAGAATCATTATCAAACACGATTAGAAAATCAAGAGCATATCCATGGTCCTGCTTCACTTGATGATGGAGTTCTTGAAGCCCTTAGATGTTTCTCTATGGTAGCTCAAGATCATACCATCCCATTATCAAATTATGGGGGAAGTATTAGTAATTCTAAAGTTCCTCATTGGATACTTCACCATGAAGGTGTGCTTCATGAAAAAAATTTGATTGATCTCGAGAGCCTGTATCTTGATGAGAGCCATGGAAACCCTCTGTGTGTCCAGAAGACCAAGGATGAAGATCTTTTTCCCCTTACTATAATCCATCATGGTAATCCTTCCCATGATGGAATTAACTTTTAAAGTTATCTCTATAGTATTTTTTTCAAATTGTCAATAGAATTCTCCAATTAGAAACGTAGTGACAAGAAAGCCCTCATACTATGACGCACTTGAGAAAACAAGGCCAGTCGTGTCTAATATCTTGTCACTGGAAGGTGAAATCATTTCTCAGTGATAATATGGACCAATGGGATGGAAATTATCTAAACCTCCCTTGGATCACCTGTCTCCCAACATAACAATGGTATCCTCCACCCATCTCACCAATCATGATAAAATAGTGGGAAATTGTCCACTTTGGTCGGACCTGGTAGAGGAATATCTTGTAAAAGACAAAGATGACATGTTAAACATGAGAAAGTAGCTGACTAAGGATGATATACCAATCATGTTTTGTCCCATATCCACCCCTCGATACAACATTCTAGAGGTGTTTTCATAATATTGTGTACATGACATTCACCTCAGCATTTGGAAAAAATCTGTCTCTTAAAAGCAAAGGTATTACTGTATGATGAATATCAAAATCACATCAAGGTAATAGAAGGGTTGCAGCTCCAAATTGACTTGGAATCCCTCCTAGATTCAAGAAATCCAAATATTTATAAGAAACAAATATTATTTCAACATGATAGTCTTAAAGCATTAATGAGACTTAGACAACTGATTATAGATGCCTTATCTGGTGTCAGTATCAAAGGATGGGGTGTACATGGAGTGTTACAATTCACAGTGCTCCCCGACCAGAAAAGACCACTGAAGGTGGTATCATGAAATTTCATAGCCCCAAACTGGCTCCAACAAATAGATTCTATTCATAACCAAATACATGATTAGTGAAAATAGGCCCCAACCGATTCTCACCGACATCGGGTTAGTAGGGTGCAGGCTGTTGATAGAATTTTGAGTCAAGCATCTAAGAATATCAAAAAAAGAATCTCATTTAGAGGTTTTTGACCATCAGATAGCACAAAATGTTAAAAATAGTGTAGTGGTCTATGGAAATGGGTGATTCATGTGCATGCTATATAATGCACCCATCCCACGTTTGAACAAAACTCCACAAAATCAGAAGAGCAGTTATAGTAATATAAGTCACAAAAGTTTGAGAAAAACCCCATCCCACAAGGTTGGGGGATTTTTTAAATCAATCCCTGATGCTATTAAATTAGGCCTGAAGGGTTGTGATGGTAGAACAGAAACAGCCTGAATGCTCAAGGCTGGGGGATTTTTTACCTCAACAATCTCCTCCTCAGTGAGAATCGGTTTTCCTCTAATTGGGGAATATGCCAAAAATTGAATCCTCCTAGTTCATCTCATCCTGTGATCTGGTAACCTTTCTAGGGACGTGCATGACTGAATTATCTTGAGATTCCCTTTGGGTTACTATCCAAAAAACGGTTCCTAAATAATCAATGATGGTGGGAAAGAGGTCTCGTGGGGTGTATAAGAAGATAGTCTTGTAAAGGCATCGATAGGATACCTGAAATGCATTATGCATTAGTAAATGTAATCAAAACCACCATCACGTAGTCTTTAGAACATGAGGTCAATTCAGAGGATTCAGAAGGGGAAGTTCTCGATCACGATGTGGTTCACACCTAAATGAATGAAGGAGTTGTGCATACCTGGAACCAGAGGATTGCCCTGAATTTGGGTACTCCTTCGAATAATCCATCATTTCCTCCTAAAAATTCACCCATAAAGGAAAAAGGAAAAGGTCAAGTTATACCTCACCTACCATCTGGAGAGTCCAAACCCCTTTCACCTAAGGAATTATTTTTTAAACAAGATGAAGAGATGAAAGAATTGAGGCGACTCAATGAAGAATTACTCTAAGGCATCATTCCTGTTAGATATGTTCTGTAATTAGATTCTCAACTCACACCTCTAGCTGGAACGTCTCAACAAAGAGTGTTTGCAGTAGAAACTAAATCAAATCTAGAATATCCACTCAACTTTGGATACCTTCCACCAATATATCTAGATCCTACGGATTGGAAGTTCCCTCCAATGGGAATATATCTAGAACAGGGCCAAGTGTATCTTTACAAGCCTACCCCTATAAGTTTAACCATGTTAAATACCAGTAGGGACACACCTCATCCCCATATATATAATTCCACCACTCAAATCTTATGGAAAACTGAGAGTAATAACATACACCTACCCGCACCAATGTATCCTTCCAGTAGACTCATCCGGCATCATCCAAAGAAGTCCACCACTAAATCTAGTGGAAAATAGAGATCAGGAAC
Source organism: Viscum album (assembly GCA_963277665.1). NCBI lineage: Eukaryota > Viridiplantae > Streptophyta > Magnoliopsida > Santalales > Viscaceae > Viscum > Viscum album. The sequence goes on from OY728134.1 coordinate 997,760,298, forward strand.
ATAAAACTACCCGCACCAATGTAGCCTCCCATTTGACTCATCTAGAAACATACAAATAATTCCACCACTCAAATCTAGTGTAAATCGGTGAGTAGGAACATACACCTACCCACACCAATGTAGCCTGCCAATAGAATCATTTGGTAGCATCCAAATAATTCCACCACACTAATTTGTTGTCAAATGGAGAGAAGGAATATACACCTACCTTCACCAATGAATCCTATTAGTAGACTTTTATGGAAGCATCTAAATAATTCCACCACTCAAATTTGGTGGCGAACTGCAAGCAGGAACATACACCTACCCATACCAATGTTGCCTTCCAGCAGACTTGTCTGGTAGCCTCCAAAGAATTCCACCACTCAAATCTAGGGGAAAACAACAAGTAGGAACATACACCTACTTGCACCAATGCATCCTTCCATTAGAATCATTTAGAATCATCCAAAGATGTCATCCACTCAAATATAGTGGTGAACTATGAGCAGGAACATACACCTGCCCGCACTAATGTAGCCTACCAGAAGACTCGTATAGAAACATCCAAAGAAGTCCACCACTCAAATCTTGTGGCAAAATATGATCAAGAACATACACATGGTTGCACTAATATAGTCTGTCATCAGACTCATCTAGAAGAATCCAAATAATTCCATCACTCAAATATGGTGACGAACTATGAGTAGGAATATACACTTTCCCACAATAATGTATCATGCTAGAAGACTCATCTAGTAGCATCTGAAGAAGTTCACCCCTCAAATTTAGTGGAAAACTACAAATAGTAGCAACCCCAACCCATGAGGATGGGGGATTTGTCAATTTTTTATATCATCCTAGATAATGATGCTAAACTGTATAACACCATCATCCTCATTGCATGACAATAAACTACACAACATATAGTTCTAGTCGTATAACCCAAAACTACATGACACCATTCGACATCACTGTAGGACATTAAACTACATGATTAACATCTCTTTCATTTGATGTTAAGAAAGCCCAAATTTCTCAAGTCTCTTAACTTTTTGGTCCCCCAAATATGGTCTTCCATATCAAGTATAAGTCCCATTCACCTCCCTCTAATCCCTTAGTGGGTCAGGATACCTCCTTGGCAAGACATGAGGAAGAAATAATGGGAAGATTCCTTGCATAATCCCCACTCTGTAGAGAAATTTGGGCCCCTTTATAGGGTAATACCCAATGTTATTATGTCCTTTCTACATGACATTAAAATTTACGATTTCAAGAACTACGTGTGGATTTATTCCCATTCCGATGATATACATAGTGACACCCAGGTCTCCTATCTTAGGTCTAGCTGAAATTTATTAACAAAGCCCATTTTTTCCTTTGTATGGGTCAGACCTACACATGTAACTGATCGCACTGTGATTCACTATTTCATTTTCACCCTTACACCACTATGTTAAACTTGTTTTATATTGAAAATTATAAAAAAAATCCATTCCATTTTTAAATCATTTATTTTATGTTTATCACTATTAAAAAGGGAAATGTTACTAGTTTTGATGATTCCATTGTAGGAGGAGGTGATTTGGAGGACCCATTATGATGTCTAAGAAAAATGGGCCAAACTGCGCAACATCCATGCACACCAGTGGAATCATCCATGCACTTCTCCAGAACTGTGCATCTAAATGAGCTTCCAGTTTTTGGACTGATCCAAATTTTATTGGGATACATTTCATCTAAAGGAACCCAAGACTCATTCAGTCATATGGTGGCCCAACCGACCAGATCTATCCAGTACACTGAATCTACACGAAGTCAAAAGTGGTGTGTTTTAATCTATCCATGTCTCGGGTTCTAGTTGTCCAAATTGTTCCAAACCTTCTATGGAGATAGAAAAGAGGTGGGGAAACAACTTTTTTATTTTCTCCAAGGTGAGATAAGGCTGTATGGAGGTCGAACCCCATGTGACAAGTGGTTTTAAGAAATCTGTGTGCTCAAAACCACCTTCCCATTTTTCTATAAAATCGCACCTTGGGCTCCCCATATGCAAGTTCGACCAGGAGGCAAAGCTCTGGTATTTTAAAGACCAAAATGAGTCCTCTCCTCATCTAATAAGTTTTTTAGGCCCCTATCATCATAGGGGTATCAACAATGATGGATTAGTTCCACCTGAGCCTTCTCCTTCTCTCGATGGCGAGTTAAACGATGGGTGATCATTGCGAGGGAGATACACACTTGAAGAGGGAGTTCAGGCACCTTATATTCTACTGGTTTTTTTTAATTTTTGTTTTAATTATTTCACTTATGTTTAATCTTTATATGCTTCTTCTCTTAATGCATTTACTTGGTTTAATTAATTTAAACATTTCTCATTTCAATACCGATTGGGTTGAGATACAAGTGGGAATCTTGAGTTGTTCCGATTGGACTGTTGGAGTTGGTGGTCTAGAACCAACTACTTTGTACTTTATTCATTAAATAAAAGTCTTATCACATCTTTATTGTTCTTATGTGTGACATTTCATTTGATAATATCCTAAGGACAGCTGTTGCATTAAAGGGTCGTAGCGGATCCCTGCTATGATGAGAACCCGGAAGTGCCATAACATTGTTCTTGAATGTATGTTCTATGGCCGGATGATATTATTTGAGGGACACAAATAATACAGGTCATTAGGGGTGCGGACTCATAAAACTTTGAGGCACCTTCTCATGGTGTGCGCCCTTGGTAATATCCAGGAGGATATTATGAGAACGAGACCCGCCAGTAGGAAATCCACATTTCATAGTGTCATTGGATGTTCCTATCTATGGACGTGTGTATTAGTCCTTAAACTTTAAGATTATTATTAATGGGTATTACAACTCGCACACTTAGATGTATTGAAAAAAACTGTGACGACACACTGTTCGCAGCGAGGTAGGATACGTTGGGTGCGTCACGAGTAATACCGCATTAATAGATAATGTGAGAAAGGATTTGTCCCTTCTGTTCCATAACAGAAGTAGATATCTCAGGCCCTTTGATGGAATTGATATAGCCTAAATAAATCCATGGCCATGGTAAGGTATGGGAAAGTTCAATTCCGGGAATTCAAAGAAAGAATAATCAAGCACATGGGTTGATGGCACTAGCATGCAACCCGCTTGATTGGAGATATCGAGACAAAGGGATTATATTACACGGTAAACGTTCGTAGGAGATGACACATCATTGCGGTGTTAACTTCTTTCTCTATGGGTGCCTTGGCGTGTTGATAGACGCTAACCTTGGACTTTAGGCAGGCTCAGCCTAATGCCACTGAGAAAGAGGCCTAGAGGGTCACACACTAAGTGTGTCCATGTATCTCAGTTAAATATTAATTTTAACAAGTTGAATAAAGATTATTCCCGATTGTGGTTTAATAATTATTCAAGGATGTCTGATCGCATTTATTTTGACACTAGTTATTCGAGAGAATATACTGTGGGTGAAATAATATATATTTATTAGCGAGTAATGCAGTTACATTTATTTAATAAATAAATATCCATTACTCAAGGTCTAATAAATATGGTGGAGGAAAATAAATAAAACTAAAAAATAAAAGTACACACCGTGTATATTTATATATACACGCCGTGTAGTTTATTTTTTTGGGATTCGTGAGAAAATATTGTTTATTTAATTAAATGATATTAAATGTAATACGTTGGATACATGTCTAGTAATAATAATGGTCAACTGTCATTATTAAGACATGGGGTATTTCTAAGAATTAAATGAAATGATTAAATGCTTATGAGCAATTAATTTATTATTCTAGGTATTATAAATCCTAATTACATTATTCTCAAAGGGGTTAGCCATTTTTGGTTGTGCACAATGGATTGGAAATACTCTCAATCCAAGAGAGAATTCCCTTTCCACCAAGAACGCTTTCAAGTTACAAAATCAAGATCCTCCACCGGATCAAGGCGATCGAAGACGGACATCGCAAGTGAAGGATCTTCCACACTAGCACCCAGAGTTCCCTTCAGTGACATCCAGAGATATGTGGCACATGTGTGGATCACCGCTAGAGGAATCCTACACTTGGATTCTCCGATGCAACGACGGATCACAGGATCGTGACCGGAGACATCAACGAAGAAATAATTCCATCGAGGTAATTCTTATGAATTAATTTAATTAATTATAACCAACATATGAAGATCCTATCTCAAGGGTTCCGGGATTCTTCTTTTCTTTTTCGTTCTTCATTCTATTCCGAAGATCCGGAATTTTATATCGTGACGGATCTCGGATTGAACGTCGTTTAACGCTAAAATTAAAGTTGGGAAAACCCACCAACGCGCTTCCGCTGCGCCCAGAACCTACAAGTGGTATCAGAGGGGTCATATCGTTGATTATAATTATTTAGTTTTTCGTTGGTGATTTACGCATTTAATAATTTAGTTATTTCAATTCATGTTTAATCGTTCTGGAAATCTGAATATCGAGATCCGTTCCACCTCCCTCGTTTCTCATTCACCTCACAGAAATGAATTTTTCTTTTAATTTTGATTAAAATAAAATAGATGAACTCATCCGGAGGAGCCAAACGTTTCTGGTCGTACAACACTAGAATACACGGCGTGTATTTGGAAGTACACGCAGTGTAGTCCAGGTTCAATGCATTGACCGATTTTCCAAATCGAACCATGTATTGAGGTCATTTATGACACCGTGTGTTGACCAGAAACAGGTGGCACATGGTTTCTGGATTACACGCCGTGTGCTCCAACTGAACATGGCATTTAGTCTCTTCAGGTTCGGTTTGGGCCGTGTACCCCGTACATGGCTTGCCCGGCTGGAAACCGTGTAACGCGGAAACTACACGGCATGTGTCAAAAAGAACACGCCATGTACTCCAAAAATTTCCGAAGTACATTTACACGCCATGTCCCCGGGCGTGTACTTCGGATGGACGATGAAGAAAAGTACACGCCGTGTAGTCGGAACTACACATCGTGTACTCACCCAAATTACGCAGATTTATTAAAATTTAATTATTATATTTTACAAACCCTTGAGACGTGTACCATAGTGCAGGCATAAAGCTGAGGCACAACACGTGATAGGTTTTTTATATATATGTGTTTAATTTAACATCTGTGTAATAAATGAGAATTCACCGGGTTGCCTCCAAGGTACAAGTTACGTACACATATAATTTCAAATGAATCTATTTGTTTAAAATTATGATGGATGAGAATCTCAAGGAAATTCAGAAAAGGGATTTAAGATAAAAGGATTGATTAATTAAAGATAATTAATTTATTCGAGCGTGATTTATCTTAAACAAGAATGATTAAAGAATTGAATGCTAGTTTTATTTATGCGTAAATATTGTTGCATGTATGGATGATCATGAGCTAGACCGATACCTTTGTATGTGAATGGTTTCTTTTAATTAATTTATTTAAATTAAATTTGTTGGCCTGTGAGCCATCTCCTCATTAATATGTAGGGCTTGCGTGCCCAAGGATTCTTTTATGTAAAAACCCCTTTTACCCCTCACCTGCGTGTGAGATAAATGCATATTAAATGGATGGAGCTCCCAAGCTAGTGGAGGCGGCTCAAGTCAGGAGCCAAGGTGAAACCAATCCAAGGAGATACAAAGGTGGACAGGTGGAAAGCTGTAAACACGAACCCGAAAGGTTCAAGGTGTTTCTCCCCTAGGTCTTGGGTTAGTTTATCAACCGCTAGATAAACTAACCAATATAAAATCTCATGATCATACCATTTATTTTATTTTTGTCAGTTGCATGGTTTATTTATTTTGGGTGTGTTGTCACAATCACACAATTAATGAATTAAACGAGCATGCAAGATGGAACTAAAATAAAACTGGCTTATACGTAAATATTATCTTAGACATGGTTAATCACTTAAGTATATCCCAATTAATATTAACAAACATGTAATCAAAGATAATAAAATGGAAATTTACGTATAAGGATAAAATCCCTCAAAATAAATATTAAGTCAGCATAGCCTTCCATAATCTCGGTTAGAATCGAACCATAGTTCAAAGTGCTTGACCAACCCTAGTTGGGGTGCTTTCAATTATTGGGGAATTCTAATTCAAGGTTTTGGGTTGACTTGACTTGGTTCGCATCAAGGGTTGACTGCCACAGCAGGATTTGGTGTGACCAAGAGGCAAAGGTTGAGGAAATCCAAAAAGGATTTCAGGATTGGGGAGTCCACTCAGCGGATCAAGGAGCTTCGAGTTAATGCAGTTGGAATTTGGAATGCCTACCTAAAACCCTTCAAGTTTCTTGACCAACCCTAGTTGGGGTAATGTGAAGGGCAATATGAATCCTTTCCACTAGAATATTCACGCAATAGAATATTCCGAAGTCAATGGTGAGGGCTATTGGATTTTGATAAAATAGTGAGATACTAATAAGTATTAATTTATTTATTTGTCTCAATTTTTGTAATAAAGTACTAAACCTTTTCTCATCTTAATTTTTAGAAACAGCAAGAAAATGACTTCAAACATATCATTGTGCACCATACTCGAGAAGGAAAACCTTCTCGCCGGCACCAATTTCCAAGAGTGGCAGAGGCGTTTACGCGTCGTCCTTCGCCATGAAAGGAAATTGTATGTGCTGGAAGAGCCTATTCCAGTTGCGCCTGGGAAAGAGTCTAGTGATGAGGAATTATCTCTCTACATGAAACACATGGATGATGCCACAGATGTCCAGTGTTTCATGCTATCGGCCATGTCTAATGAATTCTTGAAGAAATATGAAAACATGGATGTGTATAGCATGATGTCTCACCTTAAAGATCTCTACCAAGAGAAGGCGAGACAGGAGAGGTATGAGATCTCCAATTCTTTGTTTACCACAAATCTTGGAGAGTCTGCGCCAGCTGGGCCTCATGTAGTCAAGCTTATTGGCTACATTGAACGCCTGGACATCTTAGGGATTAAATTCCTGGATGAGTTGCGTATATATCTCATCCTATCATCACTACCCAAGACCTTCTCTAGCTTCATTGTCAACTATAACATGAGCGGAAATGAGAAGAGTCTATTGGAGCTTCTGACCTTGATTCGCCAGGTAGATAAGGACATGAGGCATGAAAAACCTGCGGTTCTTATGGTGAACAAGAAAATGAAGGACAGGGAAAAAGGTCCAAAGACTTATAAACGGTCTGAAGCCCCCGAGCACCATCCCTCCAAGAAGGGGAAGATCCAGAGGCATGGCAAGGAATGGGAGGTAGTGTGATTTGCATGTGGCAAGCAGGGCCACTAGAAGAGGAACTGCACCCAGAAGCATGGGAACGATAAAGGTGCGTTTGTTATCGAGTGAAATCTTTATATTTCTAAACATTGGGTATTAGATACAGCTTGTGGGGCTCACATCTATATTCAAATGCAGGAACCAAGTAGATTTAGAAAGATTGCTAGAGGAGAGGTGGATCTTCGAGCTGCCAATGGTGCAAGGCTGGCTGTGTTGGCCATTGGTGACTACCACCTCTCATTGCCGATTGGGATGATTTTGGTTTTACATAACTGTTATTATGTGCCTAGTGTTACAAAGAACATAATTTCTGTATCTTATTTGGATATGGATGGATTTGTTTTAAAATTTGGAAATAAGGGTTGTCTCTTTTATAAGAACAACGTATGTTATGGTATGGAACATTTAAATAATGGTTTTTATGTATTGAATTGCGAAAATCAAGTGTTGGAAATCGATAACAAAACAAACTCACATGACTCATACATCACCCAGTTATGGCATCACCGCCTTGGTCATGTGAACGAGAAGCATTTGACAAAGATCTGCCAAGATGGCTATTTAGAATCTACTGAACTAAAACCACTTGATATATGTCACGCTTGTTTACAAGGAAAAATGAACAAGCCGCCTTTTGGTGGACAAGGTGAAAGGGCCACAGAGCTTCTAGGATTGGTACACACGGATGTGTGTGGACCATTTCCAGTAGAAGCTAGAGGGGGATATTCTTACTTCATTACTTTTACTGATGATTTGAGTAGATATGGCTATGTCTACTTAATGTGGTATAAGTCAGAGTCCTTAGAGAAATTTAAGGAATTCAAGAATGAATTAGAGAATCATCTTGGTAAGAAGATAAATAATCTTCGATCGGATCGAGGTGGAGAATATCTAAACCAAGAGTTCATCGATCTTCTATGGGAGTCTGGGATTCTATCTCAGCTCACTCATCCTTATACACCACAGTGGAATGGTGTCAGTGAAAGGAGGAACCGCACCTTGTTGGACATGGTGAGGTCGATGATGAGTCATGCGGATTTTCCATTATCCTTTTGGGGATATGCATTACAAACTGCAGCATACACATTAAACCGAGTACCAACTAATGTGGAAAATGGAATTCCATCCGAGTTATGGAATGGAAGGAAACCCACTTTGTCGCACACATGTTTATGGGGATGTGAGGCATTTTTTAAGGCCTTCTCAGGCAACAAACTAGCACCCCAGTGCATGAAGTGTATCTTTATAGGATATCCCAAGGAAACGAAAGGATATTACCTATATAACCCTCAAGACAAGAAAGTGAATGTCTCCAGACAAGCCGTCTTTCTTGAGAGGGAACACATCCTCAAGAAGTATAGTGGGAGAAAGATTGACTTCGAAGAAGTTGATGCTAAAGATACACAGGAGTGGGTACAGGAACAAGTTCCACAGGTCCCCGTGGAAGAGGTTCCAGAAACACAAGTACTGCGTAGGATCTCAAGAGAGGTAAGGGAACCAGAGAGATTTGGTTTCCTAGTCACCAAGGATGGTTAATCATTATTGTTGGACAATGATGAACCTCTCTCCTACAAGGAAGCAGTAGAAAGCTCAGAAGCTGCAAGATGGCTAGAAGCTATGAATTCTGAGATGGATTCCATGTATCAGAACCAAGTTTGGGTTCTGGTCGATGAGCCAGTTGATGTAAAGCCTGTTGGATGCAAATGGGTATTCAAAAGAAAGCTGGACCTAGAAGGTCAAGTTAGCACCTATAAAGAAAGGCTAGTGGCTAAAGGATTCAGACAGCGTCAAGGAATTGACTATGATGAAACATTCTCACCAGTTTCCATGTTTAAATCCATAAGAATCATACTTGTCATAGCAGCTTACCATGACTACGAGATTTGGAAGATGGATGTCAAAACAGCATTTCTTAACGGGAACCTTCAGGACGATGTCTATATGACACAACCAGAAGGGTTTGTGACACCAGGTGAAGCCAAACGGGTTTTCAAGTTGCAGAAATACATTTATGGATTGAAGCAAGCATCTAGGTCATGGAACATTCGATTTGATGAATCCATAAAGGAATTTGGTTTCATTAAGAACGAATGTGATCCATGTGTTTATAAGCGGTTTAATGAGAATGTGGTCGTTATGCTAGTGGTATATGTTGATGACATATTGCTTATTGGAAACGACGTGCCAGCCTTACAGTCAGTTAAGGACTGGTTGAACAAGTTTTTCTCCATGAAGGACTTAGGAGAAGTAGCCTAAATTCTAGGGATCAAGATCATTTGTGACAGATCCAAGAGGTTTCTTGGACTAAGTCAGGGTACATACATTGACCATATACTAAAGAGATTTAGTATGGAAAAATCCAAGAGGGGATTGGTTCCAGTGTCACATGGCTTACATATTTCTAAGAAAATGTGTCCCCAGACACAACAGGAGAAAGATAAGATGAGCAAGATCCCATACGCTTCGGCTATAGGATCCATCATGTATGCCATGTTATGTACCAGGCTTGATGTTGTCTATGCACTGAGCATGGTAGGAAGATATCAAGTAGATCTAGGAGAACAGCATTGGACTGCTGTTAAGACTATCCTTAAGTATTTGAGAAGAACTAAGGATATGTTACTGGTGTATGGAGGAGACGAGGAGCTTGTCATCAGAGGGTATGCTGATGCTGGTTTTCAAACAGATCAGAATGATCTGAAGTCGCAATCTGGATATGTTTTCTTTCTCAATGGAGGAGATGTGAGCTGGAAGAGTTCAAAGCAGCCAGTTGTCGCCGATTCTACAGTAGAGTCCGAGTATATAGTGGCTTCTGATGCAGCCAAGGAAGCCGTATGGATTCAGAACTTTTTCCAGGAGCTTGATGTGGTGCCTAGTAGTAAAGATCCCATTACATTGTATTGTGATAATACTGCAGCGGTGGATCTTGCAAAAGAACCAAGGTCACATCAACGTACAAAGCACATACTCCGGAAGTATCACCTCTTGAGGGATTTCTATCAAAGGTGTGAAGTTGCAGTGAGAAGAGTGTCCACGGAAGAGAACGTGGTGGACCCCATGACTAAAGGCCTATCTCAACAGAAGCATGAATATCATGTGAGAGCTAGCGGGTTAAAGGTTGTTAGCAGTTGGCTCTAGTCCAAGTGGGAGTCTGTTGGAGTTGGTGGTCTAGAACCAACTACTTTGTACTTTATTCATTAAATAAAATCCTTATCACATCTTGATTGTTCTTCTGCGTGACATGTCATGTGATAATGTCCTAAGGACAGTTGTTGCATTAAAGGGTCGTAGTGGATCCCTACTATGATGAGAACCCGGAAGTGCCATAACACTGTTCTTGAATGTATGTTCTATGGCCGGATGATATTATTTGAGGGACACAAATAATACAGGTCATTATGGGTGAGGACTCATAAAACTTTGAGGCACCTTCTCATGGTGTACGCCCTTGGTAATATCCAGGAGGATATTATGAGAACGAGACCTGCCAGTAGGAAATCCACATTTCATAGTGTCATTGGATATTCCTATCTGGGGACTTGTGTATTGGTCCTTAGAATTTAAGATTATTATTAATGGGTATTACAACTCGCAAACTTAGATTTATTGACAAAAACTGTGATGACACACTGTTCGCAGCGAGGTAGGATACGTTGGGTGCGTCACGAGTAATACCGCATTAATAGATAATGCGAGAAAGGATTTGTCCCTTGCGTTCCATAACAGAAGTAGATATCTCAGGCCCTTTGATGGAATTGATATAGCCTAAATAAATCCATGGTCATGGTAAGGTATGGGCAAGTTCAATTCTGGGAAGTCAAAGAAAGAATAATCAATCACATGGGTTGATGGCACTAGCATGCAACCCGCTTGATTGGAGATATCGAGACAAAGGGATTATATTACACGGTAAACGTTCGTAGGAGGTGACACATCATTACGGCGTTAACTTCTTTCTCTATGGGTGTCTTGGCATGTTGTTAGATGATAACCTTGGACTTTAGGCAGGCTCAGCCTAATGCCACTGAGAAAGAGGCCTAGAGGGTCACACACTAAGTGTGTCCATGTATCTCAGTTAAATATTAATTTTAACAAGTTGAATAAAGATTATTCCCGATTATGGTTTAATAATTATTCAAGGATGTCTGATCGCATTTATTTCGACACTAGTTATTCGAAAGAATATATTGTGGGCAAAATAATATATATTTATTAGCGAGTAATGCAGTTACATTTATTTAAGAAATAAATATCCATTACTCAAGGTCTAATAAATATGGTGGAGGAAAATAAATAAAACTGAAAAATAAAAGTACACGCCGTGTATATTTATATATACACGCCGTGTAGTTTATTTTTCTAGGATTCGTGAGAAAATATTTTTTATTTAATTAAATTATATTAAATGTAATACATTGGACGCATGTCTAGTAATAATAATGGTCAACTGTCATTATTAAGACATGGGGTATTTCTAAGAATTAAATGAAATGATTAAATGCTTATGAGCAATTAATTTATTATTCTAGGTATTATAAATCCTAATTACATTATTCTCAAAGGGGTTATCCATTTTTGGTTGTGCACAACGGATTGGAAATACTCTCAAGCTAAGATAGAATTCCCTTTCCACCAAGAATGCTTTCAAGTTTCGAAAGCAAGATCCTCCACCGGATCAAGGCGATCGAAGACGGACATCACAAGCGAAGTATCTTCCATGCTAGCACCCGGAGTTCCCTTTGGCGATATCCAGAGATATGTGGAACACGTGTGGATCACCGCTAGAGGAATCCTACACTTGGATTCTCCGACGCAATGACGGATCACAGAATCGTGACCGGAGACATCAATGAAGAAAGAATTCCATCGAGGTAATTATTATGAATTAATTAAATTAATTATAACCAACATATGAAGATCATATCTCAAGGGTTCCGGGATTCTTATTTTCTTTTTCGTTCTTCGTTATATTCTGAAGATCCGGCATTTTATATCGTGACGGATCTCGGGTTGAACGTCATTTAACGCTAAAATTAAAGTTGGGCAAACCCACCAACGCGCTTCTGCTGCGCCCGGAACCTACATGGACAACACAAGAATCATCTTTCTCTCACACATACATGATATTTAAGTATTCTTTGGTAGACCTCACTCTATTCTTAAGTTCCAAACCTTGAAAACACTATTGTTGTGTCAATGGGTGGTTCTTTGTGCATTATTTTAAGTGGAAAGAGGGGAATCAAGATCTTGGTCATCCCTCAACCAAAGGATTACAACAAAACATAATAACCAATTGAGAACAACGAACTCTTCAAGTTATATATTAACTTAGTAATGATCATTTATTTATCTCATATTTTTCAAAATCCTCTTTGTCTTTCAAATTTACAACTCTTTACGTTAAGTTACTTTCTTAAAATTGTTTACAAAATCACCCCCCCCTATTTTGTTCTTCTTTTTAAAAATACACACTCAAAACCTATCAAAGCTCCTTGAGAGACAACCTAGGTTCTACCCTAGACTATAAATCAACCATAAAAACATAATCAATTTGATGTTTCATGATATCGCGGTCAGGAACCTTTCAATAACTAAATGTGTATTGATTCTTATCATCATAATATATGTATTGAAGCCCTAACCCTTTGGTCTTTGGCCCATATGCAATGATTATTCATGTCAAATGATCCATTTCCTTACCACATTACATTAAATTGCATAGATTCTTCTAAGACCAATGTGTGGCTTTATTCTCACCATCATGGGATATGTGGTGTTGCCCAAATTTCTATCCTTGGGACCAACCATAACATTTCCCCTCTCTTTTCACATTGGTTCATCTTTTTCCTTATCGCATGACTATAAACCACATGGAATTCCTGAACTATGTGTGTCTTTATTCTCATCCTAATGAGATACATAGTGCTTCTTGGACATCTCATATTTCATCCCAACTGTAAATTCTACTCTCCCTTTATAAGGTCCACTCCTCAGAAGTATGTGGTGTGACGTCAAGTCTCCTAGTCCCTCATTCACATTGGGTTTATTAATTTTTCATGCTACATATATTCATTCGGAATGTCTATAGTATTAATTATATAACCTTAAACTAGGAACCAAATATTCCAAGCTGCATGACTTTAAACTACACAACGCAACCATATTGTCCTCACTTGAGAAGAAGCTTTCTCCAGTACTGGCCATTCACCCTTATGTGATCAATAACTGCGTATGGATTGATTCTCATCCTTATGGGATATGTAGAGATGCCTAGATCATACCTCTGGACCCAGCCACCACAAAATATAATACCCTTGTCCTTCACTTATGTTGCCTTTTCTTCATGAAATAGACTTTTCTACTCCTTATTTCTCACATCAAGTATATCTCATGTGATCTTAGTGACTTTGGTAAAATAATTCCTCTCACATGTAAGGAATATCGATTGATATCATGATTATCATGGTCCTGGTTTCAAGACCTTAAAAGGCACATCATATGTCCTTATTGCATGACAATAAACTAAACAATTTCATTTAGAACTATGTGTGGCTTGATTTTCATTTCAATGAGATGCATAGTGATGTTTGGATCTTCAATATTGGGCCCATATACAACATAATTAGGAAAATACCCATGATCTCTTATGCACAAGTCAGATCTACATAAGAAGATTCAATATATTGCCTCACCCAATGTGTGAGCCTATATTTTCAAATCCCCCATTTTATTCTCACGTGAGTTCAATCAATACAGGGAATACTTTAAGAACTATGTGTGTCTTTATTCTTGTTTTGACATGATATGTAGTGAAGCTTGGGTATTACACCCTCGTTCAGCCGTAATATCCCTTTGTTTTTTACGTCGAGTCACTTTTGTCCTTACCACATGACATTAAACTACACGGTACTTTAAGAAATACATATGGATTGATTCTCATCCTAATGAGGTATGTAATGATGCCTAGGACTTCTACCCTAGTTTTGGATATGGTTAAACAAAAAAAACGTTTCCCCACTCCTGCATACAAACAAAACTAATGTGGGAGGTTTCAGTTTGGATCTCCTCACTAGGGGGTCCAGTAAGGAAATAGAGATACCCACTATTCATATGAGTCATATCTATGTAAGGGACTCTACACTTCAAGGAAATATTGGTCCAAATGCTTCTTTGATTCATTGGACAATATCCTTTCTTCATGTCACACTCCTAATCTTGGACACTTTTGGATCTCCATAATCTTTCTCCAGCTTTTGATGATAGAATATATGATACCTGAGGACTATTTTTCCTAACTATGATGTAGTATTCCCCAATTGTATTTGAATATATCACCAACATAAAGGTTTTTTCATCCAAATGATGAAGCTATATTACTATGCAACACGTTCCCTAGTTGGCCTTGCATAAAACAACCCGCATATGGGTTTGTCAACCAGCAGTAACTTCTCCCTTGGGAGAAGCCTCTTATTTCATCATCAGCTTGATCCCATATCTTTAATCTCAATCTAAAAGACCCTAATACCATGGTTTACAATCTCCTAACCTCTATCCAAATTATCCTAGAACAATCTCAGTCTGATAAGGCCACATATCACTCATGGTTTCCACCCTATTATGGTCATAGTGATACGACCTAAAACTACACACACCATACCTCCTGCACTTGGGTCAGACCTGTGTAGAGCACCCATTTCCCAGATTCTTTGGAAATTTCTACTTGGAATACTCCTTTCATGTTCAGGTACCTTCATTTCAAAAGCCAAACTCTATGCCTGAGAAAATCTAAATCTCCATAAACTTCCATCGGATTTTAGCAATAGAATGTCGGAATTCTTGAGAACTCATTTTCTTGACTATACTATAATACGCCCCAGTTGTATTTGCATAAATCATCCACATAATGGGTCTTTCAACCAAATGATGCCGATATTTAGCTATTCAGCACATTCCCTAGTTGGCCTTGCATAAAACAACCCCCATAATGGGTTCGTCAACCAGTGATTACTTCATCCTTAGGAGAGACCTAATATAATTCCATAAGCCCCATTTTCCCCATACCACTCTTTAGATTTGGAAATCCTTGGGTTACAGTTTACAACTTTCTCCTTTCACACCTGAATATGGTAGCACATTTCCAAGTCGGTTACTAAGAATGGGAGGATCAATATATTTCTGGTCAAAGCTAAAGACCATAAATTATATCCCCCTAATGTCCGTATTATATGACTTTAAACTACATATCATATGTCCTTGTTGTATACCTTTAAACTACATAGCATAATATCCTTTTTTTATGACTTTAAAATACATAGAATAATGTCCTTGTTGTATGACTTTAAACTACATAGCATATTTTCCTTATTGTACGACTTTAAACTACATAGCATAATGTCCTTGATGTATGTCTTTAAAAAACATATCACAACATCCTTATTGTATGAATTTAAACTATATAGCATGGTGTCCTTATTGTTTGACTTTAAAATACATAATATAATGTCCTTGTTCTATGACTTTAAACTACATAGAATAATGTCCTTGTTTTATGACTTTAAACTACATGATACTTCAGACCTTGTCAGAAAGGGGCCTCCCCCTACCCTAACATCTGTCATTTTACCAAAACATACCCTCCTTCACACACCAAATTCATGTAAGAGTGGTTTCTCATTCATGTCATGTTCTAATACAGGTGATCCTTTCATCCTCATACACCTTCCCTTGGTAAAACTGTGTTTTTTGGTCTTGAGAAATTTGAATCTTCATGACCCCCCTTTCGATTATTAGTAACGGAATGTTGGAATTAAAAAAAGACTCTTTTTCCTAACTATGTTTTAATACACCTCAATCATCTTTTCATAATGTATCCCACATTTGGGTTTTTCAGCCAAAGGATTCCACTATTCAACTATGTAGTACGTTCTCTAGTTGGCCTTACATAAAATATCCCACATATGGGTTTTTGAACCAATGGTAATTTCATCCTTAGGAGAGACCACATCTATTCCCAAAATGTCATGTTTTAGATTCATAGACCACAAATCATGTCTCAGAATCCCTCTTGGGTATATTTGAAGAATTTCATAACATTCATGACTATCAATCCTTGTTTGGGTCATCATTTCAAGATTTATGGTCAAAGTTGTTCGATCTAAAACCCCAGTATCATTAGTCCATCTTTTACAACTTTAAAATACTCACAAAAAGAGACATAGTACTCACTAGATTGAAAACCCACAAAGGGGACTCTGGAAAAAAGTCAATCCTCAGCTCTCTAGACCCACACTCTATGTGGTTTATAAAAAATTAAGCAATGAAAAGATAAAATGCACAAAAATTATTAGGCTAAAAACATGAAAAAGGAATCCTAAGTAAAATCCAAGTATCACCTACTAATTCTCCTCCATATCGAGATTAGGAAAAAGTTAGGGTGATGATATAAAAAGACATAAAGTTTGTAGGGTTATCTATATGACCCTAAAAACAGTCAAACTATGTTCACTAGTCCTCTTGTCTTAGAAAATTTTATTTTTTTTAGAGCACCCCCATCCCTATCATTGTAATTATTATTATCCTGTATGAAGATATCATGCTATGAAAATCAACTTCTACATTATAATTACAAGAAAAAGGTAGGGATGAAGACATAGATGATTAGAAGCAAAATTATTTCCATTTATAAGGAAAATCCCCCAGAGGAACATACACAAAATTGAGTCTCTATATCAATCTTACAAGAGGCCTTCAACATAATTCTTCATATGTTGAACAAACTCTCAAACCCCATAAACTTCTTGTTGAAGCTCAGTCAGTCAACCAGCTTCAGTCTCTTCAGCCTAACAAAGCACTTTCATTGCACCTGCAATGGTATTAAACCCTTCTATTTGGGATTCCCCTAATGAATGGTGGAGTTTTTCAAGTTCTCCTTAAGAATTATTTAATTCTTAGTGAAGGCACAATACTTGAATAGTATTCTCTATGATCTGTTGCTTGACTCCCACCATTTTTTTGTTGTGATTGGCCTCTGTTTGGGATAATGCATCTCGGAAGTTGTCATTATTGGCAATCAATTTGGTCTTTATGATATCTTACTGAAGCTTATGCTCTCACTCCCTCCTAAAAATAGTGTCTTTCATAGCAGTGTGGATTAGAAGATAATCAAACCCACAAAATCCCAACATGCCGAACAGAACTTCAATTCATTGGATTTGTGAAGGTAGTTCCTCAATGGGTGCCTCAGAGATTATCTTCCATATATACCATTAGGAATTGTGAAATAAAATACAGAGAGAATTTTATAACTCCAAATATTTAAAAGGAAATATGTACTCTAGGATCAGTGCACTCAAAGAAGTGTCCTACTCTGCTCCCTCTCGAACAGGGGTTGCATCACCTTCCAATGTTGGTTGAGTTGATGTAGAATATTTTCCCCCAGATTTAGTCACAGAAGCTGATAATCCTAAATGATGAATTAGAATCATTATTAGATTCAAAAGAATAGAAATAGTAGGTAAAAATCACAATAGTTGGTGATACTTACCCAATAAATGGTCGGAATCCTAGAAGGATTCCTCCCCAACATTCCCAACTTCGACAGTCTGGGCTGGCATCTCTTGAAGAAGGGAACTACCCTAGGCCTACCCAAGATCTGATATATGAGGCTCAATATGACTTCCTGTCTCAAGATCCACCTGAGCTGGACCCCATTCAATAGTGGGACTAGGATATATTTCAAAGTCTTGTCCATGCACCTTCACCACGACATTTTCTATGGATGGAGATGTACATTCTAACCAGTCATGATTAGGGAATTAGGCATAAAAAGGTTCATTGGATGGAAAATAAAGAATCACATTGATTTGATTCTTTATACAATGCCCCAAATCTTTCTAAAGTGGTAGTAATATTAACATGTTCCAGTATTTCATCAAAAGGAATGACAAGATTTATCATTTATTCAATTGACATCCCAAGACCCGTGTTAATCTCACCAGTGGGAATACTTGGAGTAGTTGCTTCATAACCCTCCTACGATGACTTGATACCCCAAACAGCCTCCTTGTTGATAGTTTAAGGGTCATCATTAGTTGTCGTAGGATTATCTGGTGCATGATATGAACCTAAAATGTTATATAAGTGGAAATCATTCATTATAGTGTGACATCTTATGAAATACCTCTCACATACCAGATTCTTCCTCCATCTCCACAATGGAAGAAACAATGATAGGAGCAGATGATGCCCCCTCGACCCTCACTACTGCTTTAGTTGAGGGATCCATTTCACTGGTGGAGTTTTTCAAGTTCTCCTTAAGAATTATTTAATTCTTAGTGAAGGCACAATACTTGAATAGTCTTCTCCATGATCTGTTGCTTGACTCCCGCCATTTTTTGTAGTGATTGGCCTCCGTTTGGGATAACGCATCTCGGAATATGTCATTGTTGGAAAGAAATTTTGTCTTTATGATATCTTACTGAAGATTATGCTCTCACTCCCTCCTAAAAATAGTTTCTTTCATAGCAGTGTGGATTAGAAGATAATCAAACCCACCAAATCCCAACATGCCGAACAGAACTTCAAGTCGTTGGATTTGTGAAGGTAGTTCCTCAATGGGTGCCTCAGAGATTATCTTCCATATATACCATTAGGAATTGTGACACAAAATACAAAGAGAATTTTATAACTCTAAATATTTAAAAGTAAATATTTACTCTAGGATCAGTGCACTCAAAGAAGTGTCCTACTCTGCAAGCAAGGCATTTAGCCAAGGATTTTACCCTTTGACGTTCCTTTTTCTTCATCTTATTTAAAGGAGGTATACCATCAACCACCCCAAAAATAGGTATTATAGGTGGGAATTCTTCTTCCATATCATCCTCTATGGCCTGTCGGCCTAGAGATACCTCTCATGATTTGAAGGGTGACCTAGTAACTTTGATAAGAGTGTCATCAGGGATATACTATGGCAATGGAACCTCAGTTGATTTTCCTTAAAACCATATATAATTAAGATTATATCCCCATTTAACAATGATTTTTTGACTAAAATATAAATGCAAGGTATAAAAGAGTTTGAGAAGAAGATAAATTATGTCTTTGGGATCGAAAAAATCATGACATTCCTTAGAAGATGATTAAAACCCTTCAGCAGAACCACGTTTTATCATATCCTCCACTCACCTTATGGAAGGAACCAAATTTTTTGTTTTTTATACAAGAATATCTAGTTCTAGGATATGTGTCTTCAATTCAGTAGGATTATCCTCAAAATGGATACCAGGTGGGACTCAAAGATCTCCTATCCCAGAAATGTACAACCCCACACGTAGAAATGACCACATAATTTCATCATCAGAAGATAGGTCTTTCCACATTTTTACTACCTATGGTTGTTTTTATTCTGAATACATGTCAGCCTACTGTGAAGATGATCCAGTAGCCCTATATTTCATGAGCTTCTCAACCATTTTTTTTATAGATGACAGATGAGAAAATGTAACATGGGACTCCTCTTGACAGTTCCAAATGGACCGCCTTGGTGCAGCCTCATTTGGTATAGCCCTTTTAATTTTGGTTGGAAAGTTATACCTTTCACGAGTTCATTTTGATAAACTAGGGATATAATCATCCTCACTCTCTAATGTAGACGAAGTATCTTCTGAAGGAGATGAAGTGACTTCTAAATGAGGGGAACCCTTCCTGCTCTGCCCCTTTATCCCAACACAAGGAACATTTTTTTCCAACACCCATTTGGGGTATGATAAAATACAAGCCTCAGTATACCAGGTGGTCAGCTAAATGGTTAAATTCATTGGAGGCAGGTTGATCACCACCTCTGTCAACCTCATGGTTGTGAGTATCCATAGCTATCAAGATACCATTGGATGCTTTTCCAATCTAATGTGTACTGAAGGGGATACAATTATTTGTTGTAATAACTTGAACTGGAGTGAAAAGTGATAAGGATCATAGGCCTCACATTTAATCTCAGCATCTATTATGGTTTCTAACAGACCATCCTTAAAGGCCATTATGTATGACCTGAGCTCAATGTTGGACTTCCCATCATCAATAAATCTTTTTTATGGTAGATTCCCATATGGGAAGAATTTTAACTCATTAAATAAGATCAACCTTGTTTGAACTTTAAGGGGTCTCAAAGATAGTGTCAGAATACCAGATACAGATTGAACATATGGTTGAAACTCACTCCCAAGGACCTTGACCCCACTTTTCATAGATTAATTTCTAAAGTGATCTGTAATCCATCCCCATAAAACTTGGAAAATTCCCGCAATTCTAAAATTATATTTCCCTGCATGAACATGAAACAGGATCCTGTGTATTTTTTCCAAAATAGGGGTGTCCAACCCTATGACCCCTTTTTATGCTAGTTTTTCCACCACAAAAAATGTTCTTGGCCTTATAACGCCCTTGGAATCATGGATATGAAGTAGATGGACATTAAGCCACATGGCCAGAAATCCCACAAGATGTTCCTTGTCATGAACTTTGGGATTGATTTCATATCCCCACTTGTCAAACTCTATTATTTCCAGCATTAGTCATAAATTTCTAGTTACGCTTCTCTTAATTATCTTGGGATATCTCATTAGATGTTTGAAAGTGGGTCCCTCCCACTTCTTCCTCAACAATATTTCCATCCATGTATCTGGATGAATATCCCCTTTTAATTGAGGGTCTACCTGATTAATATAGTAAGCTATTTTTAGTAGCTCACATGCTAAATCTAGCATCCTATTAGTGTCACCTCACATTTCCCTCAGAGGGATGAATTCTTCATACTTATCTCTAAGGATTGGATCCTTGAAGATCTTGTGAACATCCCACAAAATGATCCCAACTTCTCCATGCATCAGATGGAAAGAAGTTTCCTGCAGACACTACCAACTTAGCAACTCTGGAACAAACTTATCATTCCTATATACAAAGGTTTACCCTACCTACACAGACTCATAGATTTTGACATTTTACAGATCCTTTTTAAACTCTGCACAGGTTTGGCACACCTAGTATGCCCACATCCAGACAGGTTTGACACCCCCTCCTAGGATAAAATCCCAACCTTTCTTCCAACCCTTTTATTGATATATCTGTGAATCTCAAAAGATGGATGAATAAAAATTTGGATTTAGTTTAACTATGTGTGGTTTCAGATCTCGGTCACATGGGTTGTGATGCATAAAATAGGATATGGATGATGTACTGGCATTGATATAGATGCATGTGCTAGAAATGTTGGAAGTTGAGAAATTCTTGTGGTCTTGAAACTAAGAGACTATGAGGTAGTTCTTTGGAGTTAGTGTGAGGAATTCCTGTAGATGGACATGACCATAAAGCAGAAGATAGTTACTCTATGAAAAATCATGGTGACATTTTTTTAAAGACCATGCCAGATTGGGAAGAGTAGTGTCACATATGTCATAATATTCATACCCTATGACTTTCATCATCTCCTTGGTACATTTTCTAGCTTGTTTATCAGAAACTAAAATCTTCTTGGTGGCCATTGAACCTGCAAATAAATATAAAAATTCATTTCAAAGTAGGTTCATTTTGAATAAATCCATGAAAATAAGGGAAAAATTGGCAAAGGCATGAGGCTGCACTGGTGTCTCTCTCAAGTTCATCATGTAAGTGCCTCACATAAGAGCATCATTCATGATTCACTTGAAATTATCTCACCCAAGCTTATGCACTGCACATCCGGATACATACCATGTTTGTGTGAATGGAAAATTTAGCAAAAGAACTTGAGCGAAAGAGCTGTGCGGGCGAATAGCTCGGTCAGACCTGAAAACTTGGAGTTGAGAGAGTAGTTCACTAAAATGGGGGACCTATTTATAGGCAAGAATGGATCACATACGTGCTCTTCCTACATGACTGACTCGACCAAACCACCTGTGTGGAATCCCTACATGAACATCTTGCATGAACCCTTCATCCTTTTTATCCCTTTACCTTAGGATCAGAACCTCCTCTTTTAAATTGGATCCAATCCTGAGGGGGGATTCTTTTGACACTATATTTTGTCACATTGATGAAAAGTAAATAGAGGAAAATAACTTAGGTAAAAGGGAAGGAAAGAAGTATAAAATTTCAAGGTTTTCAAATCTCTAAAGGTCATCCACACAATCCTATCTAACAGAACCGTCAGCTCGCAAGGTCCCTGCATGCAGACCTACGCACGACACTTGCGTAAAATTAAATCTTCACCCAGGGTCCCATATTTTCCTATAAATAGGACCTTAGGGTATTCATTTGGATAATGGAATTTTCTGAAGTCCAGTTGATGCTCTGTTCTCCCTAGTGCTTCACCCAAGTCCTCCAAAACCTTCTAGGTAGTTCTCTAAAAAAAAGAGGGAATTAAATGGGAAAAGTGAAACTAAATTCTTCTTGGGGTTTAATCAAACCACATATGTTCAAGGGATTCACACAACCCCTATTTCATGAAGACTGGTGCGGGTTCCCTTATTTTACTAGGGACCTATACAACTTACCTTTAGGAACACCTATAGAGATATTTTAAGTATTGAGCAAGGTCTATCCCAAGTGTAGTCACATATGTGGTATGTCTCCCAAGGTGTTATTAATTTTCCCAGGAATACATATGCGGAGCACCCCCTGTGTGAGCCTCCTTGGTTTTCCCTACCTTCTATCATGTGTGATCCATCTACTAGGACTTCTTTAAATACATCCAGGGAAGTCCCTCTCCTCAGTTGTCTCCCTTGTCTGAGAGGGATCAATTAAAAACCTCTAACAGAGCCTCTTGACTTACAAAACCATGGGAAAAGGCATGCTAGAGTGTCTCCCATTTGGATTTGGATTTCTATGGTCATAGGTTTCTCGTACTAGTCCTACCAAATGGTTAGGATTTTCAAGGAACATGTAGATTTTTATATCTATGTTCATGAGGACCCTTACCCCAAGGAAAATGTTGAGGAGTTACTGGTCTCGGATCCTGAGGATATGACCATGTCCACCCCTTACCATATTTCAAACTTAGAGCCTCCAGTTCCTAGTAGGTAGGATAAGGATCACGCTTTATTTTCAATTCAACATGGAATTAGATCATCCTCCCCTATTTTGAAA
Organism: Viscum album; assembly: GCA_963277665.1. Taxonomy (NCBI): domain Eukaryota; kingdom Viridiplantae; phylum Streptophyta; class Magnoliopsida; order Santalales; family Viscaceae; genus Viscum; species Viscum album. The sequence goes on from OY728134.1 coordinate 997,783,674, forward strand.
CCAATTTTAAGGCACTCCTCCTGAGGTAAGCCCCTGACCTTTCTTGCAGGAGGTTTCACCCTTTCTCCTCCTCACCACCGAGTGTGCCACATCTTCCACCTTCACTCCTTCCTAAAGTGAAAAGAGGGATGGGTTTTATCCCTAACCTCTTCCACTAATGGGAGAAGGGTTAGAGGAGATGTGCGTACTCAACACACCATCCCTCTCCCTCTGTGCTTTGTTGTAGTGTCCATCCATGGATAGAAAGGATAATTGTGTGGTTTTCTAGATCTTCTGCTTCCTCTTGTTTCTCACACCAAGAATGACTCATGTTGGCATAGTGGTCAATGGTGATCAAGACACCCACACAATTTTTTCCTTTTCAACTATGAGAACTGTGATTCCTTCTACAACTAGGATACATATGACACCTATTTAAGGACCGAGCTCAATGGGAATCATTTTCAGGAGTAATCCACAACCAAAAACCAAAATTTACCAGAGAATCCCTCTTTGTAGTAAGCCCCAAAATTCACCCTTTGGGCCTCCTCTTTAGGTATAACCCCCAAGTATCCTATAAGTTACCATGATTCATATACCCCTCATAGTCCATTTAACCAGGAATCCTTCTCAGGAGTAATCCCCAATCACTTCATCATGGTTTGGACATCCTTTTCATGATTAATACCTAACTTGATCCTCTAGAAGAGCCATACTCCCCTAAGAGACAAACCTTTAAAGTGCCTCCATAGGTGGGGTCCCTCATAACTAAACAATATGGGCTTTAATTCCCGTCTAAATAGGATATGTAGGAAGCCTCCCTGAGGTTCAAACTCAATCATCCAAAATCAAAAATGTATATCTGGGTCACATTCTTAGTAGGGTCTAATTAATTTTGGAAATCCATACCACTTCCATGTTCCTTGGGCCGCTTCGGCATAAGTCCTACACCAAGATTTGACTAGGCACCTTCTCTTTAGACATCCTTTCCACATGATGTTAAAATGTACGGTTATGTGCTTATCATATGACCTTAAAAGGTATGATGTGTCCCACTAAGTGTTACCAAACTACATGGTTTTTGATTCCATTCACAAGGATATGTTGGAAGCTCATTCATGGGTCTGATCCCGACATTAAAACAACTCACATATCCCTGTATGACGATAAAATCAAGAGTGACTCTTGTCTCCCTAGATGTTGAAACACTCCAAAGTGCCCCACTGTGTGGTTAGAAAACTAGAATTGTTAGAATAATAATGACCAAGTAATCTCTATATAATACATAAGAGGACAGAATTAATGGAGAACCTCAGATACATACCGATGTGTTCCCATTGATCAAGAACCTTGAATACATACAAATGATTCTAAGATTCCATATATGCTTTTAATTGATTGTTAATTTAAGGTTTATCCATATCATACAAGGGAATTAATAAAGGACTGATGAATATATCTTAAATCTATAAAGAGAGTCCTAGAGTAGGAAATAAATCTCCTTAAAAGGTTGTGATGACCCCAACCTCCCATCCTCTTGACCAATGTGAGTTCTCAAGCATCATAGTCCAAAACCTTCAATGATAACTTGCCTTTAGAAATAAGGTCCTTATGGATACATAACCATTGGGTGGTTCCGACTCTATGAACAAACCCATTGGAAACCATTTGGAAGTAGTAAACTCAACATGAATGATTGCATACAATTCAACCCCTTGTAATCAACCATCGAGAGACCGAATTCTGAGGGAAATAGAAAATTAATAGAATAATATGGTTATAATGGTGGGAAAATCTATTAACATTATATACATTAAAAAAATTCAATTTGAGTTTTGTAACAAAAATATTTTTTGGAAAAACATTACAACAATTCCATTAAAATCGTGTAAAATATAATGTATAACATAAAGTTTAATTTATAAAACTTTTTTTAAAATAATAATGAATTTTTTTAATTATTTTAGAAAAATATTTACATGGAATAAAAATGTAACACCCCGAAATTCTAAAGTAAGAATGTTGTATTTGATAGCGTGTATGACACGCATCACCAAGTGCATAAGAGAATGTAATATCCCAATAATTTACAATATAATTACTATTTTAAATAAATTTAAACTATCATATAGCTTGAAATGATATCAAACACTAATTTATATTTCCTTACACACAAGGACGACCTTGTTCGATAGATTTCATTGCATGCTAGGACAAGTTTTACCAAACAACAATATATTATTAAAATATTATTATTTAATAAGAATTAAAATAGCTGGTAAATGAGTGGTTATGAATAGTATTAATTAAATTATAAAAATATATGGTTTAAAGAAATATAAAATGAATTCATTGGTAACAAATTGGTTAGAAATAAATATAAGAACCAATTGAATATAAAGGAAATAATATTATTTTAATGATCCCAAAGGTGTTTTGACTTAATAAATTAAAATAATTACAAATATTAAGTGATATTAATTTAATATATATATTATATACTCAATCAAATATTTTTTACATTCATTCAATATATTTTATAGGAATAAACTAAAAACAAACATAATTTTATGCATAAAATGCTATATTTTTATAAAGTCATTTTTACCGCCTTTTAATGGAAAACCTATTTTAAATACAATTTTTTGAACTTTTATAAATCTTATATGTCAAAATAAACTTAATATTTGAATTAATAACATAAAAAAAATTGGGTGAATTTTTGGTATTTTTCTGTGAAGTTTCATTTCTTGATGAATAGTGAAAAATACTGATTTTTAACTCAAAACTGGTTTTTCATCTAATTTATTTATAACCTTAAATTATGTTTTGATTATTTTTTAAGTATAATTATATCATTTTTTTATTAATTAATTCAATTTAGTTTATTGGAATCAATTTCACAATGAAATTGGTTATAAAAACCTAGCAAACTTTTGAATATTTTTACTTTATAATCAACATTATCGTCCCATCTGTAGAATTAAATTTAAATTAATTTATGCCACTTCTGTGATTGGAATTTTGAAAAATATATTCAATATTTGGAATATAGATAATTTATAATTTCCAATAAACTTCAAGGACCCGGCCTTAAAACAATACTTAATCATGAATTTTAGAAAATACCATACATTATTACACATTGAGGATCTTTTCAGGTTTAGAGTTTTAAAGAATTAGGATATATTACATACATTACATACCACATTATTACAAGTGGATACTACTAAAACAGTATCCACTTTATTCAAAATATAAAACATTTAAACTTAAAATATGATTTCTTTAACAACACTCCATATCAAACATCATGACTCCCTTCTTTCTCTTACCCGTCCTTATATCCTATGAAAAACATTTTAAAAACTTGTTATGAGTATAAAACTCAGTAATGGATATAATAAAGAAATCACTAGTCAAGTGATAGCATAAAAACCAATAAAACCCACAATCATAAAAACTCATATGCATAGAAACATCATGTAGTTGCCTTGCGACATATTTACCATATCACTCTTACATTCACCCTTACACATGGAATAACCTTTTGGTAAACTTACATCTATAGAGTACCCAATGCAGTGGAGAGCTATAATCACTACTGGAAATTTAGTCTATAGCCACGGTTTCAATCCGTGGCTATAATCCCAAAAACCATGGCTATAGGTTATAGCCACGATTCAACGGACCATGGATGGTATTGGCATGGCTATAGGGAAAGACCTATATCCACGGTTTCAAACCGTGGATAAAGGCCTATAGCCATGGTTCAAACTGTGGCTAAAGGGCTATATCCACGGTTCAAAACTGTGGATAAAGGACTGTAGCCACGGTTTGAAACCGTGGCATAACAGTAAGACATAAAGGTCCTATTTCCACGGTTCAGAACCGTGGATATATGGTTTTAGCCACGGTTTAAAACTGTGGAAATAAATCTACAGCCACGGTTTGAAACCATGGTTGTAGGCCTTCCCATTTCATAAAAAAACCTCACAGCCCCTACTTGAACACCCCCCCTGCACCCCTATGCCCCACCTGGACAGCCCCCCTGCACCCCCTTGAACATCCCCCCCACACCACCATGCACCGCCTGGAAATCCCCCCTGCACCCCCTTGAACATCCCCCCCACACCCCCATGCCCCCCTGGACAGCCCCCTTGCACCCCCCCTAGACATCCCCCTTGCACCCCCACTGGACCCCCATGCCCCCTGGATATCCCCCTTGAACACCCCCCCTGTACAGCCCTCTTGCACCCCCCTGGACATCCCCCTTCAACACCCCTTGTACACCCCATTCCCCCCCTGCACCCTACTGGATAGTCCCCATGCCCCCTTCTGTGGACAACCCCCTTACACCCCCACTGGACACCCCCTCCCCCTAGACACCACCCCTGGACACCCCTCCCTCCCCCCCTAGACACCCACCAAAGACCCCCCCCCCCCCCGGACAGACCCTGGACAGCCCCTAGATAAGTAGACCCCCCTGCACCCCCCCCCCAGGTGCATCAAAGATTTCTGGAAATATAGAAATAGATGGCTTGGTTGATGTAGCAGGGGGATTTCTCCAGACTGTTCAACAACTGTTTACAGTTTGGGTGTGGAAAAACTACCCAGTTAATCGTCTCTTTTAGACTAGGAAAGGATTTGTTGAATTGGTATTGGATAGACAAGGGGTGTATTGAAGAGTCTCTGCAAAGGGACAGAGAACTGAGAGCCATCCTTGCTGTTGAAAAAGAACTCAGTGGAATCCTAGGTTATTTCCAAAGGGCTAGATAATGGTTTCACTCATACACATGTTCTGATCATGTATGATAACACTAATGTCATTAGTGTATATCTAAGAATTTGACACATCACTCGATGGATGGACATTGATGTAAGACATCATCCCCCCCATGGAGACCCCCCCTCCCCCTGCACCCCCCCCCCCCCAGACACCCCCTCCTAGACACCCCACCTGCACCCTCCCCCTGCCCTGAAGTCCCACTGCACCCCCCCCCCCCGCTAGGTCTTCCCCCCTCCTGGACACACCCCTTGCACCACACCTGCACCCTCCCCACTTCCCTACAGACCCCCTGCACCCCCTCCCCACTAGTATCCCCCCTCCCAGCCCCCCCCCCATCCTAGACACCCCCCCCCCCCCCCGCACCGCACCCGAACCCTCCCCCTACACCCCCCACCTATAGATCCCCCCCTAGACCCCCCTCCTAGACACCCCACATGCACCCTCCCCCCTACCTTGAAGACCCCCCTACACCCCCCCCCCCTCCTGGACACCCCCTTCCACACTCCCCACTGCCCTGCAGATCCCCCTGCCCCACCCCCCACTGGTATCCCCCCTGCCAGGTCCCCCCCCCCCTCTTAGACACCCCCCTTGCACCACACCTGCACCCTCCCCCCTGCCCTACAGACCCCCCCTACACCCCACCCCCCCCCCCCCCCCCCACCTGGACACCCCCCCCTTGCACCGCACCTGCACCCTCCCCCTGCCCTGCAGCCCCCCCCCCCCACTAGTATCCCCCCCTGCCAGATAATTGTTTTCCATTCTCCTCATTCAAGGAAGGATCTAGCTTATATGGTCATATATATTCATTGGTGTTGCACCATTAACTAAATTAATAAAATGATCTCTAACTCAAGTGGTAACTCTCTTGGTTCATAAAATATGTAATGAAATTCAAAAATAAAGTATTCCATTTTCTACTGGTTTTCTTCCCAAGGATGGTTTTTATTGGTAAAAAAACATTTAAATTTAGTTTTCCAAAACCAAAACTCTAAAATAAGAATCCATGGGTAGAATGTTTGTTTTAGTTCCAGTGGTATTCGTATCTGCTTGTCTCCCCATGTAATCTCACCACTAAACCATCCCACATGAACTCCATTGATTTCTGTTTCTAATTTTTGAAAAATATAAACAAAATTATTTCCCAAGTCATTCAAAGAATCAAATATGGTCCACCTGTGTCAAACACGTGATACTTATTAGTGAAAGACATTCTTCATAGTCACCTAAACACCCTTACAAACCCCTAAGAGTACTGTCAATTCCCATCTCCCAGCCCAATTCTAAACTACTTGGTTGGCCTGGTGACTACATTGGAAACCTTGCAAAGATTTTTAGAAATAAATTTCTCACTTGATCCACTATCTAAATGAACCACCATCGAAATATCTAACACATTCTCAGAGAATTTCATAGAATCAACACCTGATTCCCACATACTCCTGAATTCTAAAGCTTCTCTGGCCTCTACTATTTCATCATAGATGAGAGATATTGAACTAGCATAAAATGAAAAATATGAGATTATATGTTTTTTATTAGAATAAGAAAAATATTAACCCATATCTATACCAAATAAACTCGAATTCTGCATGAAATTAATTTGAATAATATGAAGAAATTTGTAATATTATATAGGTTCAAGGTGGAGGTGTTCAAGAAAAGTATGGTATGAACTGCTTTGTTGGCCTGGAGACTATATTTTAAACCTTGGAAAGATTTTTAGAAATATATTTTTCACTTGATCCACTATCTAAATGAACCACCACCGAAATATCTAACACATTCCCTGATAATTTCATAGAATCAACACCTGATTCCCACATACTCCTGAATTCTAAAGCTTCTATGGCCTCTACTATTTCATCATAGGTGAGAGATATTAAAATAGAATAAAAGGGAAAATATGAGATTATATTTTTTGTCTCAGAACATGAAAAATATTAACCCATATCTATACCAAATAAACTTGAATTCTGCATGAAATTAATTTGAATAATATGAAGAAATTTGTAATTTTATATAGGCTCAAGGTGGAGGTGTCTAAGAAAAGTATGGTATGAACTGCTTGGTTGGCCTGGTGACTACATTGGAAACCTTGGAAATAATTTTAGAAATAAATGTGTCATTGATCCACTATCTAAATGAACCACCACCAAAATATCTAACACATTCCCTGAGAATTTCATAGAATCAACACCTGATTCACACATACTCCTGAATTCTAAAGCTTCTCTGGCCTCTATTATTTCATCATATCTGAGAGATATTGAACTAGCATAAAAGGGGAAATATGAGATTATATGTTGTGTCTCAAAAGAAAAAAAATATTAACCCATATCTATACTAAATAAACTCGAATGCTGCATGAAATTAGTTTGAATAATATGAAGAAATTTGTAATATTATATAGGCTCAAGGTGGAGGTGTCCAAGAAAATTATGGTATGAATTCTTGTGAGATAAATTTTGTATCTCTAAGGTTCATGTAAGGTTGAAACACATAACTAAAGTTTATGTAAGTAAACATGAATGGAAATAAAGCTTGAGTGTGACTATCTTAGAGTTATGTAAGAATGGAAAATTTCATTCCTTATTCACTACACCATGAAGAAGATATCTTTTCAAAATAATGTGGAACTAATTGAGCTCATATAATATATTCTCATGATAGGTGATATCATCATATAAGAATAACACTTGAAAGAAATGTGGCACTAATTGAGCTCATATAATATATTCTCACCCTACACACCCCCCCCCCTACACATCCCTTGCACATATCCTAAGGGATCCTTAGTTAAGTAGATTGACCAAGAAGGTGAGCTTCAGGCTTTTCCCTTAGATATACCTACCAAATCATAACCTGTAGAGGTTGCTTTACCTAGTGTTGAGAGAGTTGTTTCCCAAATACCTTCATATTTTTTATCCATAGTATATTTATAATATTTCAGAAAAGACTTCTTTCAAATTTCAGTGGAATTTTGAGTTATCAGGAACCTCCTATTGTTGCATCTACATCTAGTGCTCCACCTCCCTCATCTGTAGTTGATGCTGATATGATCTATTCTATAGTCAAATAGTATCTCCATGTTGTTATAGGTTATGTGCATTCATCTCATCAGGATTAATTGAGGCAGATTCTGTAGAATGGGTTTTCAAGGAATAGGTTGACCAATTGAAAGTGATGACAACTCTACTCAAGCTGTTCATGGAGGAGAATATTTCTTTAGTAGTATGGATAGATAAGGAAATGTTATTATATACTTTTTCAATCTTATGAATCCTTTCCTATATATATCAAATACTCTAGTGGCTGCCGGCTGGAAGTCAAAAGTGAAATAGTAAAGTGGACTCCAAAGTCTCCACTGCTACAGTGGTCAAAGTTGCTACATTTCCTGAAAATTTGGGGGCACGTTGCCCCCTGCAACCCCCAACGAGCTCACCACGGAGCTCTACCCACAACAGTTGTGGGCCACAAGCATTCGACCCAACCAGATCAGGCTACACCAATCCAATAATCTCCCTTGTTACATCCCTTGATGAGAAGGAGGTTAAGAGTGCCCTTTTTTCTCTAAATTTTGAGAGTGTCGCTGGTCCTAATGGGTTCAAAAATTAATTATTTATGTTCTACTGGGACATAGTTCATGATGATATCCTTAACACTATGAGTGAGTTCTTTAACCATGCCTCAATTCCCTATAGAATCAACTCCAATTTTATTACCCTGATCCCAAAGTAGGAAAATGTTGTGGATGTAAAGGATTTCATACCTATTGCTATTGGGAATACCTTTCCAAAAATCATTAGAAAAATTATTTCTATGAGGTTAGGTCTCATTACTCGTGGGTTTATCTCTTCAAATCAGCCCCCCGGACAGCCCTTGGACACCCCCTGGAAAGCCCCCCTAGACACCCCACCTACACCCTACCCCCTGCCCTACAGACCCCCCCCCCCCCAGATAGCCCTTGGACACCCCCCTGGACGGCCCCTCCTAGACACCCCACCTGCACCCTCCCCCCTGCCCTGTAGATCCCCCAGCACCCCGAACAGCCCTTGGGTAGCCCTTGGACACCCGACCTGCACCCTGCCAAGCAGACCCCCCCCCCCCCGGAAAGCCCTTATACACCCCCCTGGACAGCCCCTCCTAGACACCCCACCTGCACCCCCCCCCCCCCCCATAACCCTGTAGACCCCCCTGGAACCCCCCCCCCCCCAGACAGCCCTTGGACACCCCACCTAGACAGCCCCTCCTAGAAAATTCTATAGTCATCAGTACCTTCACTTCATTATGAAAGAATTCTAAATGAACAATGCCTTGAAACTTTACCAAGAATAGTATTTGTCTGGATTAGTCTGAATAATAGACTTCCACCACTTATAACTCGGACCCTATAGTAGGATGGTTACAAAAATAACCTTAAGAGACTCATAAATCTAAAGATGGATAAAAATATCCTCAACCTTCAGTACCAAAACCAATTCATCCTAAGAATCTTGTTACCCAGGAATTATTGAGGGGCTACCATCTTTATTTTAGGGTTCCTATGTGTGCCTTCAAGATCGATTTATTCAAGGCTTTTGATTCGGTCAGGTGGGACTTCTTATGGGATGCTTTGGATCTGCTCGGCTTTCCGGGTAGGTTCCCGTCTTGGGTTAAAAGATGTGTCTCTACCCCAATGTTATCGGTGAACATTAATGGAAGTTTACATGGCTACTTTTCAGGGAAAAGAGGGATCAGGAAAGGGGATCTGCTTTTGCCTTTCCTTTTTGTGATTTTCATGGAGTTTTTCTCATGCATCCTGGAATGCAGAAGGCTGGGGGCTGGTGCGGTGGCTGGTGCAGGCTAGAGTGGCTGGTGCGGGCAGGAAGGCAGGCGGCAGGGAGATGGCAGGGGGCTGGTGCGGGATGCGTTGCAGGTGGCTGGGGGTTGTTGGGCATGTGGTAGGGGCTGGTGCAGGCTGGGATGTAGGAGGTCGGGGCTGGTGAGGGCTGGAACTGGTGACTGGGGCTGTTTTGCAGGTGAGAGATGGCTGCTATGAGTGTTTTGCAGGAGGCTAGGGGTGGTGGATGGTGTGGTGGATGGTGAAGGCTGAATTGCAGTTGGATAAGGGTTGGTGCGGGCTCGAATGCTGGTGGAAGGGGGCTGGAATGATGGAGGAAGGTGGCTGGAATGTTGGTGCTGGGGGGATAGTGCGGGCTGATTCGAAGGTGGCAGGGGGGCTATTGCGGGCTGGAATGCTAGTGGCAGTGGGATAAAATAAAGGTGGAAGGGGGCTGGTGTGGGGTGGATGTGGCTGGAGTAGGTCCAAATCATGGCATTACCACGGTGTGACCGCAGCGTGACCGAGGCATAACTGGGGCATGACCATGGCGTGACTGTGGCATGTTGGCCCGGTCCAGTGACATCCACGGGGCAGCATCTTCCGGCCAGGAGCGAAGGGAGCGGGAGGAGGCTGGAATTCTGGTGGAAGGGGGCTAGTTGCAGGTGTTGGGGGGATGGTGCGTGCTGATTCGAAGGTGGCAGGGGGGATGTTGTAGGTTAGAATGTTGGTGGAAGCGGGCTGAAATGAAGGTGTAAGGGGGATGGTGTGGGCCGGATGTGGCTGGAGCAGGGCCAAATCATGGCATTACCACTACGTGACCGCGGCGTGACCGCAGCGTGACCTCGGCGTGACTGTGGCGTGACCGCGGCATGTTGGCCCGGTCCAGCGATATCTGCGGGGCAGCATCTTCCGGCCAAGAGTGAAGGGAGCGAGAGGAGGCTCGAATGCTGGTGGAAGGGGGATGGTTGCAGGTGTTGGGGGGATGGTGCGGGATGATTCAAAGGTGGAAAGGTGGGCTGTTGCGGGCTGGAATACTGGTGGCAGCGGGCTGAAATGAAGGTGGAAGGGGGATAGTGTGGGCTGGATGTGGCTGGAGCAGGGCCAAATCGCGGAATTATCGCGGCGTGACCACGGCGTGACTGAAGCATGACTGCGACATGACCGCAGCGTGTTGGCCCGGTCCAGCGACATCCGTAGGGCAGCATCTTCCATCCAGGAGCGAAGGGAGCAGGAGGAGGCTGGAATGCTGGTGGAATGGGGCTGGTTGTAGGTGTTGGGGGGATGGTGTGTGCTAATTTGAAGGTGGCAGGGGGGGCTGTTGTGGGCTGGAATGCTGGAAGCAGCGGGATGAAATGAAGGTGTAAGGGGGATGGTGTGGGCTGGATGTGGCTAGAGTAGGTCCAAATCATGGCATGACCGTAGCATGATCGCTGCGTGACCACGGCATGACAGTGGCATGACAACGGCGTGACCGCGGCGTGTTGGCCCGGTCCAGCAACATCCGCAGGGCAGCATCTTCCGGCCAAGAGCGAAGGGAGCGGGAGGAGGCTGGAATGCTGGTGGAAGGGGGCTTGTTGCAGGTGTTGGGGGGATGGTGCGGGCTGATTCGAAGGTGGTAGGGTGGGATGGAATGCCGGTGGCAGTGGGCTGAAATGAAGGTGGAAGGGGGCTGGTGTGGGTTGGTGTGGGTTGGATATGGCTGGAGCAGGGCCAAATCATGGCATTACCGCATCGTGACCGCAGCGTGACTGCGGCGTGACCGCGGTGTGACCACAGCGTGACCACGACGTGACCGTGGCATGACCGCGGCGTGTTGGACCGGTCCAGCGACATCCGCGGGGCAGCATCTTCCAGCCAGGAGTGAAGGGAGTGGGAGGAGGCTGGAATGATGGTGGAAAGGGGCTAGTTTCAGGTGCTGGGGGGATGGTGCAGGATGATTCGAAGGTGGAACGGGGGGCTATTGCGGGCTAGAATGCTGGTGGCAGTGGGCTGAAATGAAGGTGGAAGGGGGATGGTGTGGGCTGGATGTGGCTGGAGTAGGACCAAATCACGGAATTACCATGGCGTGATCGCGGCGTGACAGTAGCATGACCGCGGAATGACCAAGGTGTGACCGTGGCGTATTGGCCCGGTCCAGCGACATCTGCGGGGCAGCATCTTCTGGCCAGGAGCGAAGGGAGCGGGAGGTGGCCGGAATGCTGGTGGAAGAGGGTTGGTTGCAGGTGCTGGGGGGATGGTGCGGGCTGATTTGAAGGTGGCAAGGGGGCTATTGTGGGATGGAATGCTGGTGGAAGTGGGCTGAAATGAAGGTGGAAGGGGGATAGTGTGGGCTGGATGTGGCTGGAGCAGGGCCAAATCACGGCATTACTGCGGCGTGACCGCGGCGTGTTGGCCCGATCCAGCGACATCCATGGGGCAACATCTTTTGGCCAGGAGCGAAGGGAACAGGAGGAGGCTAGAATGCTGGTGGAAGGGGGCTGGTTGCAGGTGCTGGGAGGATGGTTTCGGCTGATTCAAAGGTGGCAGGGGGGGCTATTGCGGGCTGGAATGCTAGTGGCAGCAGGCTGAAATGAAGGTGGAAGGGGGATGGTTTGGTATGGATGTAGCTAGAGTAGGTCCAAATCATGGAATTACTGTGGCGTGACCGTGGCGTGACCACGGCGTGACCGAGGCATGACTGTGACGTGTTGGCCCAGTCCAGCGACATCTGCGGGGCAGCATCTTCCGTCCAGGAGTGAAGGGAGTGGGAGGAGGTGGTGCAACATTCTGGCCATCGCCCCACCGGCAGATGATAGAACAGATCAACTATTTAATATGCTATAACAATGGATTTATAGAGAAGGTTGTAGAGAGTTTCACTAAAGGGAAACAAAACAATAGAAAAGAATCATACACCCTACACAAACCATTTACAAATTCATTCACTTTGCTTTAACATGGAAATTTTATTTATAATATTCAAAGTGTGAAAAGGAAAGTTTCATGGTCAAGGCATATTCCTACTCAGGAAATTTCATTTGAGTTAAATGAGTATGATAAGCCAATTTATATTATTCAAAGAAAACAAAAACTAACTAGCCACAAAACGGACACCAACAAGAGGCATATGAAAGACTCAAAACAAATCTAAACATGATACAAATAACTATCACTACTCTTTGGTTTAGAAGACAGTGCACCTCTGTTGGAGGGGTTTTATTATAAAATCATGTCATTGCTTTATCACACAATTCATTTAATTATATTTAACATATATTCTAAAACTCATTCAGCACAAATAAAATGCAATAATTTAAGCAATTAGATCAACATAACTATCACTGTAAGTTTTCGCAGAGATCGCACCTCCATTGGAGGGGTTTTATTATAAAAACATGTCTTTATTTATCAAATGGAACAATTATATTAAAGAACACTTATTCAAGATATGTAATTCAATATAATTAAGCAGAATTAAGAAATAAGATAAATTCAATTTAAATAATTCTTGAATTAAAGAGGCTAGAAGAGGGATCCTACCTCAAGGTGGAACCAAACCATCCACTTCAGCTCTTGGAGCTTTCTAACTAAAATTTTCTTCTCCCCCACTGGGTATACGCACCTTCACACACATGCAAGGACACATATCCCCTATGCACACACCTGCATGGCCATGAGCATGTGAAAGGGGATCCTTGAACATATGCTTATACGCGTATACCAGTCTACACTCACCTGCGTATGCATTTATATATATATACATGGGCACACATAGCCCCATACATGCATAATCACTACCATGGTTGACTATACACGTAACGGGGGAACCCACATACATATACTTTCTTACCTATGCACACGCAGGCGAGTCGCCCTTAACTTGGCTACTCGAAACCATAGAGCAGGGATAAACACACTACAAAAAGGATATTAGGAACATTAAAACACATAAAGGATGCTACATAACCAGTGAGAAACCAACCAACGGCATTAAAGTCTTACCTCTATTGGGAGAACCAAATCCACCCGAACCAACACGAAATGATCCAATGCCCTACTGAAAACATAATATGGAGTCAAAAACACTGAAATCCCCAAATACATGAGTTGCAAGACAAGTAGTAACCATATAATCTTACCTCGGATCAAAGTCGGCGGGCTGAATCAATCTGAACCCCATTTTCCCCCCTTCGCAGTATATAATTACCCTTTGTCCACAGAAAGAAGTAAAAGACCTAAGTGGCCAATGCGATAAAGAAAAGAAAATAAAAACTAAACTAAAACATACCTGTCTCCTATGATTATACACATCACCACCCAACATATAAGAACCACAATGCCCCATGGGTCAAATCATGTTCCTGCAAGCAAGGGGGAAATAGATCCATGTTTCAAAATGATACTATAAAATAGTACATTCCTATTAATTAACAATTATTCTTCCTTTTAATGGTATATAATTAGTTTGGCTCGTGTTTCAGCTTAATTTGGTTTTGTTCGATACAATTTATCCCATCCGATAATAAAAGTTTACTAGAGGACCCAATTTCTAATCAAATAGAATATATCATAACAAAAAATGGATCCACACCTATGAAGAAGGTTGAACATGATAAGAAAGAATGTTTGATCATATAGTTTGATGAGTTATAAAAGGATAAACCAAAAAAATTAAAAACATTGAGAGTTCTCTAATTTCTCAAGTGAATATGCAATTTTCAAACAATAATAAACATGTGAAAGAAGATAAAAACATTTTTCCTCAACATAAATGTTTAGAATATGAGAAATAAGAAAGCGCAATGAAAATAAAACACTTTTGAGCTACAAAGAAAAGTGCTCCAATGTTGACAAAAAATCCTAATAACTTAGAAGTTGATCAACCATGGAAGAAATTTTAGATAAATAAATATTGACCAAGAAAAATAAGTACAAGTAGTAATTGGTGAATCAAAATATGAGATATATTATATTGATGTTTGAAAAATCCATATGTAGCTGGAAAAACTAAATCTTGGAGAGAACTGAAATTTTTTCTATAACTTATGAGAACCCACCATTTGTGAAGCACTATATTGTATTACACCCTGCAAAATTAGTATGAAAATAGTGAAATGTGAAACTTTAGATCAGAGAAAAATGATACCGAGATGATATAGAAGAGAAAATACCATATGCATGATTCATCGGGATCTAGATGAATCTGCGCTTAGGGAACATTTCTACCCTCTCGTCTATTTATACGAAGCAACAGAAAGATAGATTTTTGAAGAAAGTAGCAAGTTTCGGTGATGGTGAATAGAAACGGGAAGTGAGTACAGGGTGTGCTTCACCAAGGTAGATCTCATAAGAGATAGATAATATCAGGAACACCTGGAGGAGTGGAGGGGAACCGGGTAATGGAGGGAGATGTCGACCGGGGTAGGCGGGAACTCTAGCTCGACAAGAGGTGATAATTGAGCGGGAGGAGAAACTGAGGGAAATCGATACTTGGTATTGATGTGAACAAATTCTAGATCCAGAAAAGGAAGGCGACATCGCAGTCAATAGAGAAAATTGGGGTGGATTTATGCAAAGGATGGTATTGGAGTACAACGGCAGCAATAGTGCGCGGGAATCCGAGGAGTGGAAGGGAATTGAGATTAGGAGGAAGACGACAATTGGGGTCTGCGGGGACCATAGATCAACATGAGAAAAAGAGCGAGCGTGGGGAGAAACCAAGGGAAAACATGTGCGGAAGAGGGAGTGAGGCAAAAGAAACGGTATTGCACAAAGAAAGACAACGAACCCTAGGTCGATAAGAGATGAACCCTGATCTTGAGGAGAATCCAAGGTAAACCACATGCTGAAGAGGGAGGGAGGGAGAGGAAGTTATTGACGTGAAGAAGGTTTGTGGAAGTCAAGCAGAGAAGAAACACGGGTTTCTAAATTTTGGACACATGGAATGGAGAGGAACCTAGGATTAGTATAGTTAGTAGATACCATGTCTCCACTATGTTTTCTTTCAATAATATTTATGAAAGTAGTAAATTGAACATGTTGAAGAACCTCAATTCACTCTGACATGTTTAGAGGTTTAGTTTCAAAATTATGAAATTACTTATTGTTTTTAGAAAATAAATATATTATTCTTGATAACTATAAGTAAAGAAGAAGATGTAACATTTAAAATTTTCCTAGTGGGAAGAATATCATTGGGCCCATGTCATCACATGGTATCTTCAATGATGGTAACTTCATTATCACTGTTGAGAATTTTAAATCTAATAATTATGAACCACCAAAGAATAATAAGTGGTTAAATATTCGATTTTATCACTATAGGATAGATCTGTAAATTCCATGAGCTCACCTTTAGCTTGGGGATGATTCTAGAACATCAATATTTTTAAATATAACACCAAAATCTGATCATGATGCATCTTGGTCATGTTTTCTCATACCTTAATCCAAGAAATATTAGAATAGCATTAACATATAATCTATAAGAAACACTGTTGTGCGAATATTTATGCAGGGAATCAACCATGATAAATAATAATCATTCTAGTAAACATATACTATATCAATTGGTATGTTTTTTTGGGTAAAGATATAAAAATATAAGAAAGAATAAGATCACATGAAATCTTGGTTAAAGATGAGAATGTGGAAGTTTAATGTCATTACACCACATTCTATGAGGTAATGGTGACAATGTAATGATTTCATCAAGAATAACATTAATAAATAAGAAATAATTGGAGTATCTAACATAATGAGAAAAAAAGAAAACAATGTTTCCATTCTTGGAAACATCACATTCTCATGTGCCACGATAAGTCTTGGTGAAATCTGACACAAACCATACCCTAAAAAAACTAAATATTAAAAGATATAAATAAGAAAGAATAATGGAGGTAGAAGAGGAATATTTACCTCTATCCATTTAAAGTAGAAGAACCCCAAAAGGCATTTTTAGAGGTGGAATCCAGTTAACTATTTTGTTATCCTTAAGAAACAACACCCATCCCTATTGGGTAACCAATCCACCTCCACTGTGTACCTGATGGCCCTTATAAAAGGTCTGCTACACTTTCCAGCCCACCGAGTACCTGGTACCCCTCCATCAGGTACCTTATAAAGGTTGTAGTTTTTTACAAACCCATTAAGAGGCACCAAGTGCCTCCCAATCAAATAACCAATAACTACTGCAGTTTTTTTGCGGTTATCCACCACCCTAAGATTTGGAAACCAACCTTCTAAATAACCATTAGCCTCAAATGAAAACACATCCCAGAGATGTATTAACTCTTGAAATTCCAATTCATATCCCAATTTTCAAAAATCTCCCTTCTTCAGGAAAAAAAATCAAATATCCTATAAAATTACCAACCCTCTAATTGTGTGGGTCATTAAAAACTCCCAACCATAAGAATTGCAATCCTTGAGAAGCATCCAGAATGATCCCCTGATTCCCAATTTAACCATCAAAATTTGATTCCATAACTTTTTATCGATTCCAATTGTCCACAACTCCACCATACAGATTCCCAATCTAGACTATTGGTTCTTCACTGAAAACCACTTTTCCCTCACTCCACACATATCAATTATAATTATAATAATGTATCTAATTCAAAAACCTCTTTACCATACTCAAACATGTGAAACTATTCCATTTTACTTCTACACACTGATAAAAAAATAATGAACACATAATTGTTCATAACAAGGAGGAGGAGGATCACCTGGAGGGGTTTGGCCATGTCGGAGGCACACCGGAGGAGGTGGGAAGGCCACCTAGGAGCAGCGTCGGCGGGGGAGGTGAGGTGTCCCACATTCTATGGCAGCGGCTCGCGGTGGGGTTGCCTTGTTCGGTGTCAGTGATGGGCATTGTCGCGAGGGGCACCGTCGGTGGAGGAGGATCGGGGACAGGAGAGGTCATGATGGGTTGGGGAAGGAGGTCACGCGCAGTGGGTATCAGGGAGGAGGGCACCGTCGTGAGAGATGTCGAGGGTTCAGAGGGTCGCGAGGGGCACCGTCAGTGGAGGAGGATCGAGGAGAGGAGAGGTCGCAATGGTTTGGGGAAGGAGGGTCGTGCACAGTGAGAGATGTCCAAGGTTCGGAGGGTCACCACTGTGAGAGACAGATTTCGGAGGGTCACAATCTCGGGAGGATGGATGAGGAGCCCGACGCGATTTGGAAAAAAAAGTGATCGGGGGAGAATAAAGGAGGAGCCCGACGCGATTTGAAAAAAAAAAGATAGCACAAATTTTTATCCAAGGTAGTATATAATAAATCATGGCTATAAATAAGCTATATCCACGGATCTATAAAACTGTGGCTATAGATCTGTGGCTATAGCTTAAATTTCTAGTAGTGAATGGGGCTCACCTGTCATATCTTGAGCTATAATGGGATCAACCCAACATATCTTGAGCTATAATGGGATCAACCCAACATATCTTGAGCTATAACGGGATCAAACCAACATAAATAATGTCCAAGGAACATATCATGCTAATAAAGTATCTTGAAATCAGGATAAACTACTAATTCCATATACATATAAAAAACAATCCTTTTGAAATTTATTAAAGAGAGTTTTAAAAGGATTTTAAAAGAAAAATCCCTTAAAATATAATTGGAGTGAGAATTAATAGAATAGATGGATATGTGTATACAATATAAATACACATAGTTCAACATAATATAAACAAAGAAATCATCACACCAATAATATTAATACCAAATAATGAATAAAGAAGAAGGTTAACCCAAAGAATGAAAATTGGATTAAGAATTCCCTTACAAAATTTCAGAATAGTAATGGATATACATGGGGGGTTAATGAGATAGAAATGGGGTACTCATAATTAATATATCATAATGTTATTATGGTGAAGGTGTGAAAACATACACTATCATTTGGGAATTGAAAAAATTAAAGAGCATAACATAGGGGTGATTCTTGAATACAAGTGAGAAAGAGAGGATCCCTTACCTCAGGTTCGACTTCCCTCAAACGTGTTTAAAATTTCTATATAAAGGTTAAAATAGTGTTATTAATATTTTACAGAAACATATTCATATTTATAACACCTTTAATGTTCATTTTATAACATCATTTCACCCATTCATTAATAATATTTTGTTAATTCCATTGTTTTGGGTGCATTATTCACATGGTTTCCATGATTGATTCATGATGGATATTCTTGTTGATTGGAAGTGAAACTCCAGAATTAGAATCGAATGGTATTTACATATTTAAAGAACCATAAATTATACCATTTATCATTTTGAATTCTAAAATGAGGATGATTATTAAGTCAAAACATTATTGATATTTGTTTAGGTCATTTTAGTGGTTCTTTGATAATGACGACCTCATTTTGTTTTATAAATTAAAACCATATATACAAAAGAATTACATAGCAATTTATGAGACATAATACATATATTATAACTTGGTTCAACCATAAAAATAGTTTCATGACCATACGTGAAATAATTAAATCAAATTGAAATCACATCATCCATGATGTCGGTAATTCGACACATCACGGACAATGTTTTTATTCCTTGAATAAGTGGGAGAGGAGAAGAAGAATGATGATGAATTTTCCATGAACATTATAAAATACAGAATATAAAAGATTTATAGAGCTTTCATGCCTATTGTATAATAGTAGGAGAAGAGACTATAAAAGAAAAGGAAAGGAGAGGAAAACACATGAAAAGGAAGAGGATTTCTTACCTCTTGATCTCTTCTCCTTGAGATCCTCCTTAAGGCCTTTGATTTTGGACTTTGGGTGAGATCAGTAGGTCGTGGACGTGGGGAAGGAGATTGGGGATGGAATTTGGAAAAAAAAAATTAGACAATTCTCAAGGCTTGAGAGGAGTGTAATTAAGAGGGGAATGAGGGTGGTATTTATAGTGGAGGAGATGAGGTATTTTACATTATTTGAATCATTATTATAATATTTTTGCTCAAGACTATGAATAATCTCAATTCATGTGACCCCAAATGGTAATAAAGGCATGTGAGTCCGAACCAAATGGTATTACATCACTTATAATGTAATAAATAGTGTATTTAACTGATAATTTGAATATACAGTATTTTTCCGTAATTCACTATTCATCAAAAATTCAAGAATTTTAGAAAAATCCCAAAAATTTACCCTAACCATTTTTCGACGTGTATAATTAAAAAATAAACTCCATTTTTTAAAAATAATTTTCTAAATATTATATCACATTGAAAAATTAATCAAGATGTCATTATCTTAAAGCCATAAGAAAATAAAATAATAATACAATTTACTATTCATTAGGGTCATATTACTATTCATAAGGGTATGTTACTATTCACCAAAAAATAAGTTGGTTGCATCATGCTCCAAATAACTTACTGAACATAATTTTAGATGAATTTTTTTCAAAATTCAAAACATAGAAGCAGCAAAATTATGTTTAAATGCTAGTTATAAATATCTACTTAAAACAAAGTTTCATGCATTTCATTTATTTTTTTTTAAACCTTGGGGTGTTACATTATCCCCACCTTCTTGAAATTATGTTCTCGCAATTTTATTTACTCGCTAAACAAGAGAGGGTATCTTTCCCTCATAGCATTTTCATATTCCCATGTTGCTTCTTCAACAATATGGTTTCTCCACAAAACCTTTACCTGGTGGATTACCTTATTCCACAATACGTGTTCCCTTCAATCAGGAATATGAACTGGTTTCTCTTCATAAGAATGGTTCTCTTTCGACTGAACTACTTCTGGACTCAAGACATGTGATAAATATGGAACATACTTTCTTAGTATTGAAACATGAAAAATATTATGTACCCGAGTTAAACTCAGAGGAAAAGCTACTCGGTATGAAATTAGTCCAAATTTCTCCAGGATTTCAAAAGGAATGATGAATCACATACTTAGATTTCCTTTTTTACCAAAACACATCACACTTTTCCAAGGAGATATTTTCAGGAAAACATGGTCACCTACCTCAAAAGAGAAGTATTTCCTTCTATTTTCTGCATAACTTTCCTACCTGCTCTGAGCTATCCTCATGTGCTGCTAGATCATCTTCACTTTCTCAACCACTTCCTCTACCAATTATGGTCCCATAAACTTTCTTTCCTTGACTTCATCCCAAAAATCTGGAGTTCGACACTTCTTCCCATACAATGCCTCAAAAGGTTCCATCTGTATACTAGAATGAAAACTGTTATTATAAGAAAACTCAACTAAATAAAGATGTTGATCCCAAATTCCCTGGTAGTCCATTGAACAAGCTCGAAGCATATCCTCCAAATTCTAAATCATTCATTCTGACTACCCATTTGATTGAGGATTAAAAGTTGTACTGAACTTTAATTATGTTCCCAATGACTTCTGAATCCCCTTCCAAAAGTTATAAGTGAACCTAGGATCCCGATAAGATATAATTGGAAAGAGGAACTCCATGTAACCTGAAAATCTCTTTGAGGTACAGTTGAGAAAGCTAATCCAATGACATTGTATCTTGAATAGAAAAGAAATGTACAGATTTTTTCAGTCGATCAATAATAACCCAAATCGCATTGTTACCTCGAGAAGTCTTAGGTAGTCCCACCATGAAGTCCATGGATATTTTCTCTCATTTCCACTATAGCACTAGAAAATTCTGAAGCACCCCCTTAAATAATTGTCGCTCTTATTTAACCTGTTGACATGTCAAACATTTCACAGTAAATTCTATAATATCCCTTTTCATTCCATCCCACCAGTAATACTCCCGAAGGTCACTATACATCTTAATACTTCTAGGATGAACTAAAAATTGAGAAATATGAGCTTCACACAATAAATATTTCTTTAACTGGGAATCACAAGGTATACACAGCATTTTTCTAAATCTTAAAACATAATATTTGTCAAGATTAAATTCTAGAAACTTACCCATTTTAACAAATTCTACCTTTTTTGTAGCTCACAGTCTTCCTTCTACGCTTGCTTAATTTTGTCTCATAGCGATGACTGCACTGAAACCTAAAACAAAACAGATGTATTCCCTACACTGACAACTTCTAAAACAAAATTCATCAAATCATTAATCAATGGATCATATTTCAAATGTAACATGGTTAGTGATGCATGATGTTTTCGACTCAAGACATCCACCACTTTTTTTTCTTTTCCTGGATAGTAATTGATCATGAAATCGTAATACTTTATTAGTTCAATCCATCTTCTCTGCCTCATGTTTAATTCCTTCTGAGTGAATATATACTTCAGACTTTTATGCTCAGTATATATTTGACATTTGGCTCCGTATAAATGGTGCCTCTAAATTTTCAAGGCAAAAACCACACCTTCCAATTCCAAATCATGTGTGGGATAATTTAACACATGAGGTTTTAGTTGTCTTGAATCATAAGAAATTACCTGATCATTCTGCATCAGAACACAACCAAGTCTCTTCAATAAAGCATCATTATAGATGAAAATCTCTCCATTTTCAGAAGTCAAGGCCAAAACTGGAGCATTCACCAATCTCTTATTCAGTTTTTGAAAATAAACATCACATTCTTTTGTCCAAAAAAATTTAACCCCTTTTGTGTTAACTTAGTTAGCGGGCTAGATAACCATGAAAATTTTTTAACTGTCAGTAATAACCTACTAATCTAAGAAAACTATGAATCTCTGTAACATTTGTAGGTATTGGTCATTCATCAACTACTTTTTTTTCTAGATCAACTATTATTCCATCCTTATTTACAATGTTCCCAAGAAAAGAAATCTGATGCAACCAAAAATCACACTTGATAAACTTTCCATATAGTTTCTTTTCTATTAAGGTTTTCAAAACAACCCTTATATGTTTTTCATGCTCCTCTTTACTTCTAGAATAGACCAGAATGTCATCAATAAACACAACCATAAACTTATCCAAGAACTCATGAAATATTATATTCATGTGATTCATGAATACAACAAGTGCATTAGTTAACCCAAAAGGCATAACTACAAATTCATAATGACTATATCTAATAAGGAACACAGTCTTCGGGATGTCTTCATCCTTTACTTTCAACTGATGGTACCCCGACCTCAGGTCAACCTTCAAAAAATATTGCACTCCCTGGAGCTAATAAAACAAATCATCAATATGAGGCAAAGAATACTTGTTTTTAACAGTAATGTTATTCAAGGCACTATAATCGATGAAAGTCTCATTGAACCATATTTTTTCTTAACAAACAAGACAGGAGCGCCCCATGGTGAAGTTTTGGGTCGAATGAAGCCTTTATCTATTATTCTTACAACTAATTTTTTAATTCCATAAGTTCCATTTGGGTCATTTTATAAGGAGGTTTAGAAATTTTCTTAGCATTAGGAACTAATTAAATAGTAAACCCAACCTCTCAATTAGGAATAACACCAGGAAAATCATCGAGAAAAACATCCAAGTATTCATTTACTAGTGGTACATAATTAATCTGGATAGCTCCCTTATCTTTAAAAATGTGAGAAATATAACTTTCATTTCCATAAATTATCAGTTTCTTAGCTTCCTGATATGTTATTAATGGTATGGGTTCATTCTTGTATACAAACTGAAATTCTTTCTGGAAAAAAACTTCTTTTTCTCTGCAATCTATCTTAGCATAATAAAAATAAAGTCAGTCCATACCCATAATAACAGCAAACTCTACTAGAGTAAAAATAATAACGTTTGCAGCAAAACTCTCTCCACATACGAGGATATACAGATTCTTATAATTTCATTTTGCCACAATATTTCCTCCATGTGTTTTTACCATGATATATGGTTTCATTTCATGAGGTTGAATTCCCAATTTTTCCAAAAATTCCACAGAAATGAATGAATGTGTAGACCCTAAATCAAACAATACATTTTTGAAATATGTAAAAACAAGAAATGTACCTGATACCATCTCATTTGATAGCTCAACATCCACTGAAGTGGTTGAAAATTATTTTACCAAACCCTTCTGCTTCCAATCTTGTCGATTCCCTGCTTGAGTAACTAGCTTCGGACAAACATTAGCAAAATGACCCAATTCCTTGCAATTAAAGCATATCACCATCGGGTTCTCATTGATTTTTGGATCATTTTCCTTTCACTCATGAGACATGTGTCCAAAATTCCCATATTGGTAGCATCTCCCAAAATTTACAAGACATTCACCAGGATTCCTTTTACCACACTTTTCACAATAAGGGAAATTTATTTTCTTACCTCCAGACTTCTTTGATGAGTTCTTCCTCATTGCCTTCCAACCTAACTGCTTCTTATTATTGTTATCACGAGGCACATATGTTTCATAAAACTTCATCTCAACTTTTTCATCATAATTAACAAGCTTCTCATAGCTTTTAAACTCTTTTGAGGCCAAAGCTCTTCTCAAAAATAGTTTCAAACCATAGTAAAATCTATTAATTTTACTTTCAAAATACTGAGTAAAATATGGTACATACTTGGATAGTCTTGTAAAATTGGCTTTATATACTGCCATAGAATCATCATCTTTCTGCTTCAGTTCCAAGAATTCTTTCTTCATTCTGAGTCAAACAGTTTTGGGAAAATATTTTTCCAGAAAAAGACTCTTAAAATCATCCCATTCCAGACTGTCAAGATCATCTCTTTCTCTCGTATTCTTAACCATAGACCACCATTGATCAGATTCTCCTTTTAAATGATAAATTTATATTATTACCTTTTGAAGTTTTGAACATCCCATGACATCAAATATCTTTTCTATAGCATTGATCCATCTTTCAACTATCACTGGATTTGTGGTTCCACTAAATGTTGGAGGGTGTTGCCTCATAAAATGATCCATAAAAGACATGTTTATTCATGGTAGAACATGGTCCTCTCTATCATGGATACCACCCCCATTTATTTCTTGAGTCAACTGATCCATTTCTATCACAAACTGCTCAGTTCCGATTCTCACCATTTCAGGCTGCATATTCAGACAAACATTAGCCTCTTCGTGCCTTCCTGCATCATCTTCCCTATTTCTTATATAGAAAACCATTATGTACAAACATAAATTAGATGAATAAACATGGTAATCCTTAAATTCTATAACATTTCAAATTACCATAGAGTAAAAAATCATTTATGGTATTCTGTTAATATCATCCCAACCCCTAAAGCTATTTAAACCATCCTCTGATACCAACTATAAGGACCCAGCCTTAAAACATTACTTAATCATGAATTTTAGACAAGACCATACATTATTATACATTGAGGATTTTTTTGGGTTTATAGTTTTAAATAATTAGGATATCTTACATACATAACATACCACATTCTTACACAAGGATACTACTAAAACAGTATCCATTTTTTTCAAAATGTATAACATTTAATCTTAAAACATGATTTCTTTAACAAAACTCCATATCAAACATTATGACTCCCTTATTAATATTACACATCCTTATATACTATTAAAAACATTTTAAAAACTTGTTATGAGTATAAAACTCAGTAAGGGATATAAGAAATAAAGCGGTAGTCAAGTGATAACATAAAAACCAATAAAACCCATAATCATAAAAACTCATATGCATAGAAACATCATGTAGTTGCCTTGGGAAATATTTACCATATCACTATTAAATTCACCCTTACACATGGAATAGAATTTTGGTTAAATTATATCTCTGGAGTACCCAATGCATTGGAGATCTATAATGGGGCTCACCCGTCATATCTTGATCTATAATGGGCTCAACCCAACATATCTTGAGCTATAATGGGCTCAACTCAACATATCTTGAGATATAATAGGATCAAACCAACATAAATAATGTCCAAGGAACATATAATAGTAATAAAGTATCTTTAAATTATGATAAACTACTAATTTCATATACATATAAAAAACAATCCTAATAAAATTTATTAAAAAGAGTTTTAAACTGATTTTAAAATGAAAGTCCCTTAAAATATAATTGGAGTGAGAATTAATATAATGAAATATATGTGTGTATACACTATAAATAAACATATTGAAACATAATATAAACAAATAAATCATAAAACCAATAATCTTAATAACACATAATGAATAAATAAGAAGGTTAATCCAAAGAATGAAAATTGTGTTAAGAATTCCCTTACGAAATTTCGGCATGGTAATGGATATAGATGGGGGATTAATGAGATATAAATGGGGTATATAATCATTAATATATCATAATGGTAGTATAGATAAGTTTCAAAAACATACACCATCATTAGGAATTGAAAATATTAAAGAGCATAACATAGGGGTGATTCTTGAATAAAAGTGAGAAAGAGAGGATCCCTTACCTCGGGTTCGACTTCCCTCAAACATGTTTAAAATTTTTGTATGAATGTTAAAATAGTGTTATTAATATTTTATATAAACATATTCATATTTATAACACCTTTAATAATCATTTTATAACATCATTCCACCCATTCATCAATAATATTTTGTTAATTCCATTGTTTTTTGGTGCGTTCTTCACATGGTTTCCATGATTGGTTCATAATGGATATTCTTTTCAATTGGAAGTGAAACTCCAGAATTAAAATGGAATGATATTTAAATATTTAAATAACCATAAATTATACCATTTATCATTTTTAATTCTGAAATTATGATGATTCTTAAGTCAAAACATTATTGATATTTGTTTGGGTCATTTTAGTGGTTCTTTGATAATGACGACCTTGTTTTGTTTTATAAATTAAAACCATGTGTAAAAAATAATTCCAGAACTATGGATGAGACATAATACATATATTATAACCTGGTTCAACTATAAAAATGGTTTCATGACTATACTTTAAAGAAATAAATCAAATTGAAATCACATCATCCACGATGTCGGTAATTCGACACATCACGGACAGTGGTTTTATTCCTTGAATAAGTGGGAGAGGAAGAGAAGAATGTTGATGAATTTTCCATGAAAATGATAAAATCAAGAATATAAAATATTTTTGGAGCTTTCATTCCTATTGGATAAGATTAGTGTAAGAGACTATAAAAGAAAAGGAAAGGAAAAGAAAACACATGAAAATGAAGAGGATTTCTTACCTCTTGATCTCTTCTCCTTGAGATCCTCCTCAAGGCCTTTGATTTTGGCCTTTGGGTGATACCAACAGCTCTTGGATGTGGGTAAGGAGATTGGGGAGGGAATTTTTAATAAATTAGATAGTAATCAAGGCTTTAGAGGTGTGGGAGGAAGAGGGAAATGAGGGTGGTATTTATAGTGGAGGAGAGGAGGTATTTTACATTATTTAAATCATTATTATAATATTTTTACCCAAGACTATGAATAATCCCAATTCATGTGACCCCAAATAGTAATAATGGAATTTTAGTCGGAACAAAGTGGTCTTATATCACTTATGATGTCATAAATAGTGTATTTAACTGATAATTTGAATATACGGTATTTTACCGTATTTCACTATTCATCAAAAATTCAAGAATTTCATAAAAATCCAAAAAAATCACCCTAACCATTTTTCGATGTGTATAATTCAAAAATAAACTCCATTTTTTGAAAATAATTTTATAAATATTATTAATTTAATTTTTAAATAAAATCATACTTAATTCAAAAATTAATAATTTTAATTCTATAACTACTTTTATATCACATTGAAAAATTAACCAAGATGTCATTATCTTAAAGCCTTAAGAAGAAAAAATATAATTTAGTATTAATTAGAGTCGTATTAATCTTAATATTACTATTTATAAGGGTATGTTACAATTCACCAAAAAATAAGTTGGTTCCATCAGACTTCAAATAACTTACTGAACACAATTGTAGATGACCGTTTTTTCGAAATTTAAAACATAGAAGCATCAAAATTATGTTTAAATGCTAGTTATAAATATATACTTAAAAAAATTCATGCATTTCATTTATTTTTTTTAACCTTGGGGTGTTACATAAACATAGTTTTTGACCACAAAAATTAGTGGAGATAATTAAAATTAATTACAATAATTAAGGTTAAATTAATCTTAACAAGGAACTAAACCCAAAACACAAGGCCTTAAATGACCCAAAAACTTTTCCAAAAGCTATTTCATGACCATATTTAGACCCTATGCTCCATTATATCTACTTTACACCATTATTGGATCCACTTTCAATGAGAAAAACTTTTGTGTAATTCCTTTTCCAAAATTTTACAAGATTGTCACTCCTTCTCCACTATAAAAAGGCTTACTCTTCTCTCAATTCTTAACACCTCTCAAGACACTTTGGTTCTCCAAATATCTACCCAAATAGATCCTAAACATCTCTAAACTAATCCTAGAATCATCCCATTGGTCATAAATCCATCAAAGGAATCCCTTTGGTGCAAACCAAAAGAAGTTACCCAAATAATAGGTAACATCTTTCCCCAAGCTCTTTAGTTTTATTTCTATTATACACCCCCTAAAATATCTTTATTTAATTATTAAATAATTAAAAAAGTATCCAAATAAACTGAGATGTTTTATGTTAATTGTTCGACCTAAACTTACACACACTTCCATATAATGGCTAACAAACTTACCATTTATGTGTACGGTGAACTACCGCCTCACGAAACGAAGTTGTTTGTTTTCCTTTACCACCTAAAAAGGTTGGGAATTATGATGGATACATTATTTATATATGATATATATGATATATATAATATATATAATTTATTTATTATTCTTTAATTCTTTTATAACACATTCCTTTATTCTTTCCATTTTTTGTAAATATGATAACATCATTTGTGGAAGTGTGGAATACCACCTCCTAAAAGTGATGTGATTTATTCACACAATACATGGAATGTATAAATAATAATTTTAATTAAAAATATTATACATTCACAACATATATATTATATTCATTACATAATTACTTTTCTCTAAATATAATATACAATTGTTCTTATTACCCTATTCACACAATAAAAAAGTAATAATGTCGTTTGTGGATGTGTGGATTACCGCCTCCTCGACGCAATGTGATTCCGTTTACATCACAAGAATTATATATATAAGTATATATGATTAAATAACATGATATTTATAATATAATTATAATTATTTAAACATATAATTTTACTTACCTTCTTTTCATAATGATCATTGAAAAATTGGAACGTTACCCATGCGTATGTACAGCCTACCATCTCCATGGTTGTAATGTTGGTTCAATTTTCATAACTGTCATTCATAATTGGTTTTAGAAGAATAATTGATGTATAAATATGATAATTATTTCATTATTTTTATTCTGTATATGTTTATATAATGACCCCTTTTGACTATAGTCATCCTACCAATGTTGTTTTAGCACATGACCTAAATTTTGTCAAAACACCCAACTTAAACATAATTGTTTAAGTAGTTGTATAAAACATATTAATAAGTGAAGTAAAATTAATAATAAACAATAAAAATGTTATGAATCAAGTAAATAATTAACATAATTTTATTATTTATGAAGATAAATACATGTGTTTCAAGTCGGACTCATGGTATGGGATTCTTGTCACACTTTTCTTTCCATTAGGCATACACCATTTTCACCATGTACTTAATTTTGTGGTGTATATACTATCCTATTTGATATATTATACCATGAATTATTTCATCATAATGGTATTTAAAACTTTTATTTAATTTTATTCCTTAATAAGGCTTATAATTTAAAATGTTTTAAAGTGGTATGGGACACTTTGGAATGTTTAAAGATTATTTTCCTTAACAATAATTTTATTGATAATTCATTTCTATTAGAGAAAATTATATGACCATTGTTCAATAAACCCTTTAATTTCCCTTTTATATGGTTATTCATGAACCTTTTGAAGTATTAGTGCCATTTTTTCCACTCTTTGGTACTCAAAATGTTTTAGAAAATTTTTTCAAGAAAATGCGGCTTATTTTCTCTCTTTAGTTGAAGAAACTGTTTTATTCTAAAGACCCTATTTTTAAAAAAATATCAAAAATGTTTTTAACATTTTCAATATGATTTTTTAAAGTAATTTTTATCTGTTTTGACTTCTACCAATTTTTCAAAGGAATCTTCCTATCTCTTTCCGAACAAGGAATTTTTTTCAAACCTTTTTACCGTGAAAAAGGAATGTTATTTTTACCTCATACAACATGTATGGATTTACTAATCATCATTTCTTAGAAGCGTCCTTTTCATGTTTAAAATGTTAATTTTTAAACAAAATGTTTTAGAAATGTTATTTTCAAAGAAAAATTTTTTCAAAATAAAAAAATGATATATTTATTTCTTTTACGGTAATTATATTTATCAATGATAATAAACCTTTATTTTTACTCCACTTGGGATACTTTTTATTGATACCATCCTTATTCTTCCTCTGGATGGTTTATGATTTATTTATCCAAGGATAGTATTCACATTCACTTCCTTGATTCATTTTAGTCTCCTTGAAATATTCAATTTCCTATGATTATTGAACATTGAATTTCTCCTAATTATCCATATCATTTATCATGGATATATTTATTACCTAAACCAAATATCATTTTTACATATGATGTTATCTTTTATAGTTATTTGTTTATCTATGAAAATATTGATAAATCTGTATTATTTATTCAATATGGA
Organism: Viscum album; assembly: GCA_963277665.1. Lineage (NCBI taxonomy): Eukaryota > Viridiplantae > Streptophyta > Magnoliopsida > Santalales > Viscaceae > Viscum > Viscum album. Next base: position 997,813,896 of record OY728134.1, read on the forward strand.
TATTTTATAATTAATATTTACTATTAATTAAATTTATTATTTTATATAAGGATTAATTTGGACAGGCAGTGATGGGTGGGGGTAGAACATTATATATCCACTTGATGCATCGATAGGTTCTCATTAGATAAATAAGTTGGCCAAATTAAATGGGTTTCTATCTGTAGTTTTAAAACGTTTTATGAAAGGTCTTGATGGTATAGTTTTTTGTGTGTATTTGACATGACATTCAATAATTAAGCATTTCATTCATATAAAATTTAGTTATTATTTATCCATGAGATTTTTCATTGAAAATTCTATGGATATAGTTCATTCTCAGTTTATTAACTAGATGGAATGTGTTTCAGTTTCTTACATTGTTGTATTAATTTTTCCTTATCTAGTTATTTGTATAGAATGTGGTATCAGTTATTTACCTTAACATGATTTATTCTTGTTGAATCATTATTTATTCCACTTTACATTCCCTTACTAATAATTTTAACTCAACCTTATTATGCTTCCTTTCCCCGGGTTATGGAGAGGAATCCTTTGAATGAGTTTTATGGGTATTGTTTATTTAATTTTATTATGTATCATGTTTGTATTTTAAATTTCCCAATGTATTATGGGTATCATGTTTGTAATTTTTCTTTCAAAGACTACTAAATTGGTCGGTCCTTTAGGATTTTATTCCTTGTAATCATGTCAATGTAATAAAATAATGCACCAGCCCCAGGCTTCTGAGGTCAGTGTGTTACAATTGGTATCAAAAGAAGTTTAGCAGCAACCATGGAAACTAGATTTATAAAACTTAGATTAATTAACATAACCATAAGATAGACTAAGAGGATAAGTATAGAACAACATGTTAGAATTATTGTGAGGTAGAGATTATGTGGGTATTCCTAGAAATACATCTCTATCTAGGTACTACAAGTGGACATGGTTCTAGAATAGATGTAAATAGGAGTAACAAATTTGAGGTGTGTCGGGCCTAACTTGGCATAACCTGGTATATGAAAATGGTCCTTAATGTGCACCTGGTTCGACACTCCTTGGTGATACATTTAGGATAATTCGCATTTTCATTACAAACCATTATGAAGGATTTGAAAGTGATGATATCCCCAAAGATACCATATTTATGATTATTAGATTAGCTACGAATAAATTATTCAATTTATGTTAAGTATTTTACTAATTTTGGTAATAAAAATTATGTTTTATAATGATATAAACTAATTTAGTGTACATCATCATTTAGAAATGTCACTTAGTAGAAGGAATGTGAACCTCACCGACGTACATGATCCAAAAAGTAAGAAGGATCATATCTATTATGGCCTTATGAAAATATTTTAAAGGGATATAATATCCCAAGAATTCTCATCATATGAGTACATTGTATCATGTGATAAAGAGATTGGTAAATAATTTTCCATATCTTATGGATTTGATGGAATGCAATAAAAGAAGAGGATGGCAAGTCAAATGATGCATAAAGGGGAGAAGGGAAAGAATTATTTTTCCAAATGTGATAATTGTGGGAAGAAACACCCTGGTACTTGCTTGAAGAGAATGAGAGTTTGTTATAAGTATATAGAAAAAGGTCACTAAGTTCATGATTGCAAGGGAATTAAAGAAAAATCCAATGTTTAATGATTCCACTACAAGTATATGTGACACTGTGAAAATCAATGTCTCGTGCGTCAAAGGAACAAACCCCAAAAGAGGATAATGGATCAGGGTCAATATTATGCCACTACCATAGATGAAGAAGAATAATTAATATGCTTATGTTTTGATTCAATAATTATGTCATTTGAGTGTTTTATCAATGATGTATTTTTTATAATAATCAGGGAATATATGAGGATTTTACTACAATACTTTCTCATCAAGGATTTAAAAATAATGTGTTGATTGGTGCCAATGACCAAGAAAAATGATTCAGTGACAATTTGAACTTACTAGAAAACATATGATTGAGGAAATGAAATCGTTAATATGTACGTGATGTTGTGATAATTATTTTTGGATAAATAGAGGATTAATTCAGATAAAATAAATTGGATAGTATCAACTACCATGGAAATGATTAATGGTTTATTAAAAAAGTGTCTTATACCGTCAGTGATAGAGTTTAAAACACTTTTGGATTTAAGTAATATATCCAATAACATGTATTTTACTTAATTAATAATGAATCTAGCATGTTTTCAATAAGGTTTTATGGCAATTTGAGTTATTACCATATGTCAAGAGAATGCATGATGAAGGTATTCACATGTTTGGAATGTGAAAATTTATAGCTAATTCATGTTGATTAAAGGATAATAATAAGTTCATTTTGAAAAGTTAGTGAACTTATTTCTAAAGTTTTGGATCGTAATCTTTTGGAAAAGTTAACCATTTATGAAATATTTTAAGCTAAACTTTGGATGTGGTTTTAGAGATTGATATATTACTTCACTATATGAAGAATCTTGTGCTAAGAGATGAAGTAGTAATAGTTAAATGCATAATTAAAGGAAAATATTATGTTTATAGAAATGTATATTTACTTATATTCATATAGGGTGAAATATTTCTTCAACTCTAGAAAAGGGTCTTGAAATTAAAAATATTATCTTATTACATTCATATCTGATGAATCAAGTGGTCCTTTAGATCATCACATATTTATAGTTTTGAGGCCCTTAACATTCCATTGATCACTTATTTTCTTATGATTAGTTATTATAGTTAATTGCATTTTTTGTCTATGTCCATGTTTTCATTTTTCACCTATGTTCTCCTACTAGGGAACCTATTTACGTGACAATATTACTTTCCTTTCTTTCTTATTAAGAAAATGTGTTATTAAACTTATTCATGATGTTGGTTTTTTAACAAAAGTTTATTTTCAAATATCAAATGCTAGTTTACCATGATCAATTTTAAATTTTGAGGACATAATTTAATTAAGGTGGGGAGAATGTAACACCTCAAAATTATAAAGTAAGAATTTTGTATTTGATGGTGTGTATGACATGCATCACCAAGTGCGTAAGGGAATGTAATATCCCAATACATTACAATATAATTACTATTTTAAATAAATTAAAACTATCATGTAGCTTGAAATTCACACAAACACTAATTTAGATTTCCTTACATGGAAGAACGACCATGTTCGATAGCTTGTGTTACACGCAAGACCAAGTTTTATAGAACAACAATATATTATTAAAATATTATTATTTAATAAGACTTAACCTAGAAATTAAATTAGTGGTTATGAATAGTATTAAATAACTTATGAAAATATATTATTTAAAAAAATATAAAATTATTTCATTGGTTATAAATTGATTAGAAATGAATATAAGAACCAATTGAATATAAAGTAATTATTTTTATTTTTATGCTCCTAAAGGTGTTTTCCCTTAATAAATTAAATTAATTACAATTAGTAAGTGATATTAATGAAATAAATATATTATATATTTAATAAAATATTTTTGACATTCATTCAATATATTTGATAGGCATAAAATAAAAACAAACCTAATTTTATGCATAAGATATTATATTTTTATAAAGTTATTTTTACCACCTTTTAATAGAGAACCAATTTTAAATCAGAATTTGGAACTTTTATACATATTATATATAAAAATAAAATTTATATTTGAAATAACAACATAAAAATTAGGTTAGGGTGAATTTTTGGTATTTTTTAATGAAGTTTCTTTTTTTGAAGAATAGTGAAACATACTAAATTTTAACTCAAAACTGCTTTTTCATTTAATTTATTTATATGGATAAATTATGTTTTTTTGTTTTAAATTATAATTATATCAAATTTTTATTAATTAATACAATTTATTTAATTTTAATTAATTCCATATTGAAATTGGTGATAAAACCCTAGTAAACTTTTGAAGGTTTTTACTTTAAAAAATCTCATGGTCATCCTGTCTGCGGGATTAAATTTAAATTAATTTATGCCACTTATATGATTGGAATTTGGAAAAATGGATTCAATATTTTGAATAATAATAATTTATAAATTATAATAATATCAAAGTAGTATTTTACTAAATTTATTAGTGAAGGTAATTAAAATTAATTACAATGATTAAGGTGAAAGTAAGATTAACAAGGGACTAAACCCTAAACTTAAGGCTTAAAATTACCTAAAAATTATCCAAAATCTATTGTATGGACATATTTATACCCTATTATCACTTGGATCTACTTTGGACCATTATTTTTATCTAATTTCGATTATAAAAAATTTTTGGAATTCCTTTTCCAATATTTTACAAGAGTGTCACTCCTCCTCCACTATAGAAAGGCCTCCTCTCCTCCCACTTCCTCAAACATCTCAAGCCACATTGTCTCAAAAAATCTCTAACCAAATTTCTCTTCAAAATCCCTCCCCTCATCTTATAATCCTTACCTTGGTCATAAATCCATCCAATGAAGCCATTTGGTGCAAACCAAAAGGAGTTACCCGAATAAGAGGTAACATCTTTCTTCAAGCTCTTTAGTTTTTTTTCATTATGTTCCCTCACAAATATAATTATTTAAAGCTCACATAAAAACACCAATATTATCAATATACTGATATTTTTTTATGTTAGGTTTTTTACCTACAATTACATAGAATTTCGTCTAATGGATAATGAACTTACCATTTATGTATATGGTGAACTACCGCCTCACGAAATAAAGTTGTTCATTTTCCTTTACCACCTTTCAAGGTTGGGAATTATGATTTAAATGATGTTAATATATGATATATGTGATATATATAATTTATTTATGATTCTTTAATTATTTTATAATACATTCCATTATTCTTTCCATTTTGTGTAAATATGATAATATTGTTTGTGGAACTGTGGACTACACCTCTTAAAAGCGTTTTGATTCATTCACATGATACATGTAATGTTTACAGGATGGTTTTAATTAAACATATGATACATACACAACATATATATGATATTAATTACATAATTTCCTTTTTGGTAAAATAATATATCATTTTCTTTATTACCTTTTTCCCACACTAAAAAGTGATAATGTCGTTGGTGGGCATGTGGATTACCACCTCCTCAACACGATGTGATTAATTTTACATCACAAGAATTATATATATAAGTATATATGATTAAATAAAATGTTATTTATAATATAATTATAATTTTTTAAATATATAATGTTACTTACATTCTTTCCATAATGATCATTGGATAATAGAAACATAACTCATACGTATGTACGGCTTAAAGTCTTTATTATTGTAACATTGGTTAATTTTTAATAATCATCATTCATAATTGGTTTTAGAAATATAATTTTTGTATAAATATGATAATTATGTAATTATTATTTTTCTTTATATGTTTATATAATGACTCATCTTTACCATAGTTGACCTACCAAAGTCGTTTTAGCACATGATTCGAATTTGGTCAAAACAGCCGACATAAACTTAATTATTTAAGTAGTTTTATAAAACATCATAATAAGTGAAGAAAAATTAATAAGAAACTTGAAAAGGGTTTTGAGGAAATTAAATAATTAACATAATTTTATTATTCAGGATGATAAAGACAGACATGAAAGTTTGGATCAAGGTAAAGGATTCTCATCTCACTTTTCTTTTTGTGAGGCATACATCATTTTCACCACTTACTTCATTTTGTGGTGTATCTAATGAACCTTTTTATATATTATATAATAAATTATATTATCTTCATGGTATTTAAAGCATTAATTTATTTTTATTCTTTCATAAGGCTTATGATTTAAAATGTTTCAAAGTGGTTTGGGACACTTTGGAATGTTTAATGATTATTTTCCCTAAGAATACTTTTATTGATCATTCATTTCCATTATAGGAAATTTTTTTACTATTTTTTAATAAACCCTTTAATTCTCCTCTCATATAGTTATCCATGACCCTTTTCAAGTATTATTTCCATTTTTTCTACTCTTTGGTACTAAAAATGTTTTAGAAATTGTTTTCAAGAAAACTCGGCTTCATTTCTCTCTTAAATCAGAGAACTTGTTTTCTTCTAAAAATCATGTTTTATTAAAAATGTTTTCAAAATGTTTTTAATGTATTCAAAATGATTCTGTAAAGAAATTTTTACCATTTTTTTCTTTTACCAATGTTTTCAAAGAATCTTCTTTTCTCTTTCTGAACAAGGCATTTTTTCTAACCTTTTTACCATGTAAAAGTAATGTTCTTTTTACCTCATAAATCTTTCACATATTTACCCACCATCATTTCTTTAAAGCTTCCTTTTCATGTTTAAAAGGTTAGTTTTTAAACAAAATTTTTTAGAAAAGTTATTTTCAATTAAAATGATTTTCAAAATGATGTTTAAAATAAAAAGGATATTTTTAATTTTTGTTACGGTAATTATATTCATCAACGACAATAACCATTTACCTTTACACTAATTGGGATGTGTTGTATTGATACCATCATTATTCTTTCTCTAGATGGTTTATGTTTGATTTGGATAAGGATATTATTCACATTCACTTCCTTTATTCGTTTTAGTCCCTTTGAAATATATAATTTTCTATGATCATTGAACATTAAATTTCCCTCAATTATCCATATCATTTATCATGGATATATTTATTTCCTAAACCATGTATAATTTTTATATATAGTGTTCACTTTGACTATTATTTGTTTATTTGTGGAAATATTGATAAATCTGTATTATTTATTCAATACGAATATTTGATAATGCATATTTCCTATTAATTAAATCGATTATTTTATATGAGGAATGATTTGGACAAGCAGTGATGGGTGGGGCCTAGAAATTATATAGCCCCTTAATGTATCGATAGGTTCTCATGAGACAAATAAGTTTTCCAAATTAAACGGGTTTCTATCCATAGTTTTAAACTGACTTGTGAAATGTCTTGATGGTATAGGTTTTTATGTGCCTTAGACATGACATACAATAATTAAGCATTACCTTCATAGATATTTCAGTTATTATTTATCCATGAGATTTTGCATTGATAATTATATGGATATAGTTCATTATCATTTTACTAACTAGATGGCATGTGTTTTGGTTTCTTACCTTGTCATGTTGATTTTGCATTGACAAACATGTTGTTTATTTTATTTTATTATGTATCATGTTTGTATTTTCTATTTCCCAAAGTATTCTTGGTATCATGTATGGAATTTGGCTTTCCAAAACTGCTAAACTGATCGATACTTTGGGATTTTATTCCTTATAATCATGTCAATGTAATAAAATAATACACCAGATCCAGGATTTTGGGGTCGGGGAATTACAAAAAATATACCTGATCATAATGAGAAATAATATATTCTTTTCTTTTAAACATTTGGTTGCTTAATTAATATGCCAAAGAAAGGAAAATATGGAAGAAAATATGGAAACTCCATAAATATATCAAGGATAAAAAAATAGATTGTGTTTTCATAGTATATATTATACAACTCCATCAATAAAAATTAGAACAATCCAAAAAATATGATATTGTAAATTAGATACTTACCTATTTGGTACCTTACAACTTGTATCCTTTTGAAATAATTAAAATTAATTAAAACAATAATCATCATGAATAAATATATATTCATGTTTAATACATAAAAGATCCAAAATATGAACCAAATAAAATTAAATAGTTGAATGATACCAAATATGTCTCAATGGAGTGGAAATTGAGACGAAATATCATAACCCATGTTCATCATGCCTCGTGGGTGATTTTAACCTTCGGCATAATAATGTTTTTTAATAATAAAAAATTAATACCAGAAGAATATAAATATCAATAACTTCATATATGATACATTTATAATATCTTATAACCTTTTTATTAACATTATTTTATTATTATCATTAATGAGGCTATTTACTGATGTGGCCTTTGTTTAAGGTGTTTTTTCAAATCCATTTTCATGGATCCAATGTATATTTGATGATGATTTGTGTCTAATATTGGTGGAATATAGTTTCTTATTCTATAGGTTGTTTAATTGTTAAATTAACTAATTTTATGTTTAATCTATGCATTTATGATTAAATTTTAATTTTTGTTGAGTCTGGTGATTTTTATTTAATTTTACAGTTTCTTTTAAAATATTAATTGTAATTTTCATTTTTTTAATTTCATTATTTATTTTATTGTTTAATATAATTTATAATTTAATAATTTTAACTATCTAGTAATTTGATATTTTAATTTATAATTTAAATATTTATTAATTTTAATCTTCATTTATTTTTTAATTAAATATTTATTTAATGTACTTTAAATAATTTATGTTTATTTTTTCATTCTTAAAATTAGTTTCATTGTGAATTTGAATATATGTATATTTATATATTTATTTCTTTATTTGTAATCATAATTTTATAATTTATATGGTTTTATTTTACTAATTTTATTAATTTATGTTTTTGTTTTGCAGAAGCATCATTTTATTCTGAAAATATAACCTTGTTTACATAAACAAAATGATGTTGCCATTTTTTATCGGATCCCACATAGGGGTTGGAGTCCTTATAATGTAGCCAAATTCGAAGGGTGTGACATAGCATATACTTTGGATACACATGTATCCGAATTTCAGATCCCTCTTATCGTGTATCTGATTCCATAGTGAAGGCTAACCCAATCTCAAGGGGAGTTTTTGGCTGAGACCTACCCATTTGAAGATGATGTTGTTGAAACCCAATATAAAAGAAGATATTCCCTTCTACTAATGTGTAAAAACCAAGCTTATTTTTTCTTCCATCGGTGTGATGATGTTTGAGAACGGATTTGTGAGCATGTCTCCATTAAGAATAAGACATACCAGTTTAAAGAAGTGAGATCTGGACCCACTGATCTCAAAATGACTAAGATGAAAGTGATTCATCATGATAAATGATGGCCAATCGGTGGCATGCTGAGGTAGATTCCCAATTTTCAAATTCAAGGTCTCAAGTAGCTGAGGTGCTAACTAAATTCATCGTGCAACCATCGCATGGAAAGCTAATGATAAAGTCATGAGGTTGTGGTTCTGGGAAGAAAAAGGACACCATTAAAATTGAAGCATGTCGTTGAACCTACATTGTTGTATGTGGAAGATTGAATAGATTTTTTGTTTGATATTTCGATTTCTCCTTATTTACAAGATTTGGTTTGATGTGATTTTCATGTTACTCCAACATATTGGGATTGATGAATGATTGGATTTTTAAATGAAGATTTCTTTTTTGGCGATGCTCGAAATTGAATTGATCAAGCAATGTGGCTTTTAGGTTTCATTGAATTTCAACATTTTTCAATGTTTGTCTGAGATAGTTATGGATGTCTGGAGGATGGTGGAATTGAGATTTTTAGGCTCAAGCTGCAGAATATATGGTGAATATTGGACCTAAAAACATTGTAGGGAATAAAACAAGAATGTGTTACGTCTGATGATATATAAGTAACTATTACTTGGGGAAAATTAGCCTATAGGGGTTTTTCATAATTTAAGGGGGCCAGGTCTTTTTTGGGAAAATGGGTCTCCCAAGCATCAATTCGATTGGTGCTTGGGATAAACCCAAAAGCGTCAATCCAATTGGCACTTGGGAAGTTTTTTTTTCTCATTCCCACCCCCCCCCACCACCACCACCACCATATAATATATATATATATGTATGTATATATATATACATATATTATTAATATTTATAAATATAATATAATATATATATAATTGAAAATATATAATTTTAAAATTTTATATAATTATATAATTATAAATATAATAAATATATTATAAATATAAATTGTAATAAATATGTAATTAAAAATATAATAACTATATAATTATATAATTATAAATATAATAAATATATTATAAATATAAAATAAATATTTATATATTTACAATTCTATATTTATTATATTTATTATATTTATTATATTTATAATTATATATTTATATATTTAATATATTTTTAATTATATATTTATTATATTTTATATTTATAATAAATTTATTATATTTACATATATTTATAAATTATTAATATATTAATATATAAACATATTTATATATATTTATAATTTTTTATTTATAAACATAAATTTATAATTATACCGAAAAAGTTCAAGGTCAAGCCCCTTATTACTAAAAAGAAAAAGAAACAAGCACATAAAAGAGGGATGAAGAAAAAATAAGGGGAAAGACCACATCCATAAGAAAACACAACTCAAGAATCATCATAATCATGATTAGAGTTGTGGCCTGAATCTTCAGCATCGTCAGTAGACTCTCACCCCGATTGTGAATTCCTCTCATTAAAAAGCGCAATATAATTCTCCTTAATCTTCTCCTCCTCTTGAGTGAGCTTTAGTCGATCTATAAGACATATTTCGCTCACGCCCTTGACTTGAATCATCGCGACCACCCCAGCCTCGACCTTTTGGATGCCTACCTCGTCTCGAAGTTTTCTGATGTATCATTACATCATGTTCACCTGTTTCAACAAACGAGTCTGTTGACAAATGACTGACATCAGCAAGAGAGTCAAGTTCCTCAAACCTATTAACATTGTTGACATCGGATGACTGCTCAATATTTTTCTCAGAGACATTAGAGCATTTCTTCATTGGAATCATTTGAAACCCTTCACTGTCTACTTTGTTCTTACCTTTACTACTTTCATGAAAAGTTACATCATCCATATCCAAATCCATAAATTCCCTCTCAATGAGCATCAATCTATCAGACAAAGCAAAGGCATCCATATTCATACTAGCAGGAGCAGATTGGGTCCTTTGTTTGGGTCCAGCTAACTCTTCATTAGCAATAATGTTTGACCATAACCTGCCAAAACATTGCATAGATTTTGCAGTTTCACACCCTTTGGTTTCATGCATACCATTAACAAATTGGCCATCAAAATGACCAGCATCCAACTGAGCATCATCATTCAGGACAATTTTTATCCCTACAAAACAACCTAGATACTGAGAGTTTCCACCTTTATCATGTTGATCCTATATTCCAATAACTAGTTGTTGATCCGCCAATATCCCCAATCCCTCATCAGCCAACATCGGTGATTGAATCGTCGACTTCCCTTCAGGTTGAGTGCTTTTATCAACTCCAGCAGGTGCAGCATTGTAACACCCCAAGATTTTATGAGAAATAATTGTTTTTAATTTCTTTGATGTCTTGTGTTGTACGCTACACCAAGATTAGCTTGCACTATACGCAACACTGTATTTTCTTTTAGTATATGCAAACACTATTCTTGGCTTGTGTTGCACGCAAGAGAGACCTTCCTCAATAGCGTGTGTTGTACACAATACTGAGTTTCACTCAACAATGATATATTATTATTATAAACTAGCCATTATGAATAGTATTAACCACATTTTGAATTTTATAACAATATAATTAATCTTACACATATTCTAGAACATGGTATGAGAACAAAATAAATTTTTTGGGTAAAATAAGTATTTTTCAAAAAATGCAGTTTTGCTACCTTTTGATGGTACGCCCACTTTAAATCTAGTTTTGACATGTTTATAAGTTCAATTTGAAAAATTAAACTTCTTCCTTGTAATTTGGATATTAAATTTTACTTTGGATAAATTTTTGATATTTTTCTGATAAGTTTCTTATTTTGATGAATAGTAAAAATACGCTAAATTTTAATTGAAAACAACTTGTTTTCATCAAAATAATTTATATGGTTAAAATATATTATTGAATGGTTTTAAAGTATAAACAGAATATATTTTTACTATTTAATATAATGTATGTCATTAACATTAATTTTACATTGAATTCATAGGTAAAAACATTTCAATCTTTTGCAATGTTTTAACTTTTAAAACTCGTTTTCTCAACAGCAGGATTAATTTTAAATTAAATAATGCAACTTCTGTGTTTTGAATTTGGAAAAATGGATTCTATATTTCGAATCAGTAGGTCCAAAATATGTTAATAGGTTACTTTTTTATTTTTTTTGATATTATGAATAGTAACTACGGTAAATTTTATTTACTACAGTTAAAGGTAAGTCGGGTAATTAAGGGTACAAATAAGATTATAAAATTACCATAACACCTGCCAAAATTCTATTGTATGAATAAAAATTGACCCATATCACCTAAGGGTCAGAATAGATTCATTTAATGGACTTTTGATCATGAAAATGATGTAATTATTATTAAAACCAAAGAAAGTGACAACATGTCACTCTCTTATATCTTATAAGTGTAATATTTTTAATTTAGTGATAAAATTCATAAAACTTAAAACATAAATAGTCACTATAAATCTAATAAAATTATCTACATCATTTAAATTTATTTATAATTTTTAGGGATTAAATAATTATCATTAATGGTGACACAATAGTGATATAGAAATTATTTTATTGATTGAAATATCAAATAAATGGTTTTAAAAATATTAAAATAAATATTATATTAACTATTTAATGTGTTCTACGAATTTTTAAGATGAATATTAAATTTTATCTATCTATTAAATATTTTGGTTCGAATATATCTTCTGCACTGATTTTATTTAAATTCAAATAATTGAATGGTGTCAAAATCAACACTATTGATATTTTATAAAAATAACATATTATTAAATTGTTTAAAAATCATAAAAATATTTAAAATTTATAAATTTAAATTTATATGGTCTACAATGTCATAAAGTATCCAATTATGGACATTTCACAACGCATAAGTAAGTATTTATAACAATTTCGAATCTAGAATCTTATTACCACAAATAAAATTAAATAGATTAAATAAGGATAAATCAAAATGATAGGGTTTAAAATAAAATAAAAATAGGTATAAATTTTATTGGTTAATGAGATTACAACCCTATCTCATCTCATCTTCTAATTGAGTCATTTTTGGAGTTTTTTAAGTGGGGTATGAATTTATTATAAATTAATATTTTTGAGGTTTCCAAAATTGTCTCTCTCCTCTCTTATAAAAAGGCACCTACTCCCTCTCCTCTTCACAAAATTTTGAGCCTTCAAGCTCGGCCACACCCTGTAAATTTCTTTTCTACACTTCCCTGGCAACATACTAGAAATCCTGATCTTCTTCAAAGTCCAACTTTAGTGCCCTAAGAGGAGGTTTAGAAGAGGCACATCGAAGAAGAGGTAATATCATTTACCGATTCTTTCAAATTTATTTCTCCTTCTACTTACTCTTTTTTTATTTTTTTTATTATAAAGTAATAACATCAATATAACTCATATATTTATATGTTATTATAAATATTAAACAACCCTATTTCACCTTCTATCCATCCTATGGAAAATGAAATCACCGCGCGTGCGTACGTATGGAATACCGTCTCCACGTCGTGGTGTAATCTGTTTTCCACCACCACCTTACTTGGATGGATATAATGGTGTAAAGAATAACTATATATGATTATTATAACATGATACTTATTCTGAGATATTCTATCATCTGCTCCAATACCATTCAATAATTATGGGAACGATATCATCACTCGTGAGTTCGTACGGATTACCGTCTCCACAACGTGATGAGATTCATTATTCATGTTAACCATTCAAGAATGATTATAAAGTATATATACTGAATAATAATGAAATATATGACATAATAATGCTACTGTATTTATGTATGTATATATATATGTGTGTGTGTGTCATCTACTTACTTCCATTCAAGTCGATAAGGAAAGGAAAACAGCATTCATGCGTACGTACGGCCTACCATCTCCATGAACGGTATATTTCATTCCATTTATCAATCTATTATATTCTGAATATATATAAATCATGTTTTACATTCTAGAAGTAAGTAATCATGATCTAAGTAATCATATGAATAATTACAAGTCAAAACACGGATGATAAATGAAACAATTTTACCCAAAATGCTGCTTTAACATGGAATTGACAAATGAACGGGTAATATAAAGTGATAAGTGAATCATATATGATATCATAAATATTATTATGGTTCTGTTACAAGTTAATAATATGTTTAAACCCACTATACAGGAGTCTTGGACACATACGGAAGAAATTGGATATAAGGTAAGGGATAATTATTCCAATCTCGTTCTTATCCGAGATTGTTTATTCGTATGTATTTATTGGGGTTATATTTATCATCAATGTCCATGTTTTCAAAAAAATGTTTTCATAAAATGTTTAATATTATTCCATGTTTGTTTAAATTCATGTTTACCCCTTTTTTACTTTTACTACAATGAATGGAAGGAATCTTTCTTTTGTTTACCATACGATGTACTTTTTGACTTTTTCGACAAAAGTACGAGGAGCATGTTTTTTTTAACTTATATGACATGAATATATTTTTACAGTTTCATAATGCCTTATTTCCATGAATCTTACTCTACAATATTTCATTATTATTTTAAAAAAAATCCTTTTCTTTTAAAATTTTGTGGCATTTTGAGAAAAGAAAATGATTTTGAAGAAGAAAGGATATTTTCCTCAAGAATTCATTTCAAGTGTTTTATCAAAATTATTTTCCATCTAAGATGAAATTATTTAATATGTTTATCTTTCAAGTATAATTTCTTTATTATTTACATGGTTTGATTTTTCTTATGATGAAATGATATCCATTTGTTTTATATGGATTATGTTATGATGGGATGATGTTTATGAAACTCATTTTATTCTTTGGGTTATGATGAATGATTTATGTTTATTTTGTGGAACACATAAGAATGGTTTCATTATGAGATGGGTGGGACCTATATCTCCCTCTAATGCATTGGGTAAAGATTTATATCTCATGAGATAGACATGACTAGAATGGAAAGTAAAATCTGGTTCAGTAATACAGGGCTAGAATGGCAAGTAGACCCGGTTCAGTAATGGACTTTGTCCACTATGATGGTCTTGGCAGCAATGCCTTGGATACTATGGAAATCATATCGTGTGCTTAATGGTTTTCCAAAATTACATGTTTTATTTTATCATGATTAATGTTCCTTTATGATCTATGCCTTATGTACTACCAAGATTTATGTCATTACTCGTGATTTTGATGTTTTATGTTCATGTTTTTACGTTCAAATGTTTATGGATTGTTTTATGTTCTCCATGTTTACCCTTACTGAGCATTTGAGCTCACCCTTTTTATATTTTCTTTTCCCTAGGATATAAAGAAAGGTTTTAGGTAAGAAAACAAAAGGGGAAGATCTTTATGGGAGATGTTTAAGATCTCTCACCATGATTAGAAGATTATGTTCTGAGTTTCCAAAGACACTAAACTAATACGGTCTTTGGGCATCTGTTTTTGTCATGTATTAAGTATTCCGAAAAAGTAATGTATGTACGTCAAGCTTTGGGTCTCTACAAGCATGGCCAGGCCTATCCCTCCTACAATTGATGCCTTCATGGCCACAGGCAGAGCAAACAAAACATACAATAGATTTCCTGCAATTAATTATTCATGTCCAATTGTCTTTCAGTTCAAGGAGAATTTTGGAACTTTCTCATACACAACTCTCAACTCAATTTCATCAGAGGTAGTGGATAGGAAAAAAATTTCAATCATGATACCACCCAGATCAACTTTGACAAGAAATCTCACATAGTGCCCAAATCGAGCATGCTTGGTTTCAGAATCAAGTTTGATGGGAATATCGATCACAAGTGCAATATCATATAGGATCTTTGAGTGACACAACAGTCAATTGAGGCCAAAAAATTTGACCCATAATTGCGTAGAAGAATTACCAACCTCTAGAGGATTGAAACCTTTATACCATTCTCAAAGGTGATGAACACTGGGTTTGAGGGAAAGTGAACCAAACCCCCACACTGCCAATTTCTGCTCTTTCGAGGGAAATATGATGTCAAAGAAGCCTCTTCCCAGTGAGACACATCTTTAGTCCTTGAATCCCTGAATCACAGATGGTCGATTAACCAAATCATTGATTTTCCAGGGTTTGGAACCCCTGGGAAAAATCAGTCTGGCGATTATTAAATGCATGCCTAACTTCATCCGTTCGGAGACAGCATCGTCATCCACTCCCACATGGGCGGTGCGCCCCTTCTGCTGAATAATACCATGGAAGGACCCTTTGATAATTGAGAAGGAGATCAGAGCCGATATGGTAGGAGCAGCTTTCATGGAGGTGACTGCACCGAAAGCCTCCACAAAAAACGATGGCTACCGCACGAACCTCAGAAGTCGTCGCACGAACCTCACCCATCGCAACACGACTCTCACCCGCTGCACGAACCTCGCCTTCCACTGCACGAGTCTCACTCGCCGCACAAAACTCACTCGCCGCATGAACCACACCCACTGCACATGCATCTCTCGTACGAATGACACCATCAATTGCAGATCGATGCATTCCGTCACTCCCTCCACCATCAATACGAATAGATCCAAGGAAGTGCGGTAAACCCATCGCAAACCCTAGAAGCCTCCATGGAATCGCCGATTGTAGGAGCTTCCGATCTCGATCCCCATCTCCTTTATCAAGAATGGGTAATTTATAATTATATAATTATAAATATAATAGATATTTAATTGTAAATATAATAATAAATGTAAAAAATATACGCTTTTAAATGTTTATTATATTTATTATATTTATTATATTTATATATAATTATAAATAAATATATTATAAATATATTAAATATATTACAAATATAATAAAAATATTATAAATATAATAAAAATAATAAATATATAATAAATATATTATAAATATGATAAAAATTTTATAATTTTATAATTTAAATATAGTAAATATATAATTATATAATTATAAATATATTAAATATATTATAAATATGTTATAAATATAAGGTTTATTTATATTTATATAAATAATTTATAAAGAATTTATATAAGGTTATAAATAATTTATATAAGGTTATAATTATATTTATAATTATTTATAAATTATTTATAACCATATATAAATTATTTGTGACCTTATAATAATAATTTATATAAGGTTATAATTATATTTATAATTATTTATAAATTATTTATAATTATATTTATAATTATTTATAAATTATTTATATAAGTTTATAATTATAAATAATTTATATAATGTAAAGACCCGTAAAATTCAAGGGAAATTTTCTCTTAATTTTCTTTGGAATTTTACAAGAGCGCGGTTTCTGACGGCACCTGATTCCGAGGCCCGGTGTGCCCGGAATCAATTTCCGAAGTTTGGCTCGGGTACGTTCAGTGAACGAACGAGCGGGTTTTTCTAACTTTTGAAACGGTGCCCGGAATCGAATTCTGAGGGCACCGATTGAACCGAAGTGCCGGTAATTGCTTAGGAACTCCTGTTCCGGAGTTGCGTTTACTCGAGTGTGGATGATAAAAATTGTGGAAGTTATTTTATAATTATTCTACAAATTTTTATCTTTTTCTAAGTGTTTAGTTATTAATGGAAGTTGGGTAACCACCCAACCTCCCTTGGGAGGTTATGAGGGTGGTGGGGCCCACACGAACCCCACCCCTTCATATCCTCTAACCCCTCTCAACTCCCACTTTAATGTTGATAACTTAAGTTTACTTAACTTATGAAATTAATATGGTGAGTTACATGTAAGTTTTTGAAATTCAAACAATTGAATTTCAAATTCTTTGTTGTGTTAATAAAATAAGTTTAGAACTTATTTTATTAGGGGTTGGTGTTGGGTTGTTTGAGAGCTTTTTGGAGAAAAAGCTAAGGAACATCTTCTTCCTCGACGAAGAACGCGAAGAACACCGTTCTTCAACGAAGAACTTCTCCGCCGAAGAACACGATTCTTCCGCGATGCCATATCCGCGACGCGACGTTCTTCTTCTGCGACGTCTCTTCCGCGACGGTCTTCTGCGACGAAATCGCCGTCAACGACTTCGAATCCTCGCTTCGCGACGTCGACATTCTTTTTCCGCGACGCCCGAACTCCGCGACGCTCGTCTTCCGCGGGTCGTTGACGAACATCGTTCCTAAACCGAGGTAGGGGTTTTATTTATTTAATTGTTCATGAATACCAACTTGATGATGATCATGGATTAAAACCATTTATTATCGAATAACGCGAGGGGGTCGGACCGCACAAACACGGCCGACCCTCCTACTTATTTTCGTGTTGGTTTCTTGTGGTTGGTACGAGAAAGCGTGGTGTCGTCGCACCACGCGGTTTCATGCGGAAGATATGCGCGGCGCCGTCGCGCCGCGCCGTGGAAAGAAATTCAAGAATGCGATGCCGTCGCACCGCGTCGAAGGAAATCGAAGGCGTCGCGGCCGGAGCGGGGCCGCGGCGGAGAGGCGCGGTGTCGTCGCACCGCACCGGACGACAAGGGACGCGGCCGACTCCGGGCCGCGGCGGAGCAGGGTGACCGGCGGCCGGCATCGGGCCGCCGGCGTCGGTGCTGGAAGGGGACCGGCTGTCGCCGGTCCCGTGGTGCAGGAACCGGCCGGCCATGGCGGGCCGGCCGAACATGGAGAACCGGGGGAATTAAATTCCCCCGGCCGGCAGCAGCAAGCGGCCCCATTAAGGGGTCACGGTTTCGAACGAACCGAGGGGGTAGCGCCCCCCCCCCCCCCCCCCCCCCCCCCCCCCCCCCCCCCCCCCCCCCTCCCCCCCCCCCCCCCCCCGTGCGCGAGCTGCCAAAACGGCTCAGCCGTTTTGGGCCGAGCTGCGGGCCAGCGCGCCCAGCGCGCGGGTCGCTGGGCCGCGCCGGGCCCGAAAACCCCCCGTTATCGAACTGTCTGGGTTCAAATGCCCATAACTCGGGCTACAGACCTCTGATCGACGCGCCATCAGCGGCGACACGATCCTTAGAAAGAGACGGTCATTTCGACATATCGCACTCAAGGTTTCGTAATACTTTGAGATCGGCCGGGTTGGTTCGTACACGAAACCAATCGGGCCCTCGGAGCGGAAACGCTCATATCTTAAGCTACGGACGTCTGATTGACGTGTCGTCGACTTTGTTGAGTTCCTCTTAGTGAGATGGATCTTTTGGCATACTCCGCCCGAGGTTTGGACGCAGGTGGAGTACGGTCGGGTTGGTTTTGCCTTAAAAACCAACCGGGCCCCTGGGACGAAAAAGCCAATAACTCTCAGACCGGGAGTCCGATTGACGCGCCGTCAGCGGCGACACGATCCTTAGAACGAGACGGTCGTTTCGACATATCGCACTCAAGGTTTCGTAATACTTTGAGATCGGCCGGGTTGGTTCGTACACGAAACCAACCGGGCCCTCGGAGCGGAAACGCTCATATCTTGAGCTACGGACGTCCGATTGACGTGCCGTCAACTTTGTTGAGTTCCTCTTAGTGAGATGGATCTTTTTGGCATACTCCGCCCGAGGTTTGGATGCAGGTGGAGTACGATCGGGTTGGTTTTTGCCTTAAAAACCAACCGGGCCCCTGGGACGAAAAAGCCAATAACTCTCAGACCGGGCGTCCGATTGACGCGCCGTCTGTTGCGTTGAGTTCCTGTTGACGATACGGAACTTTTGGATACATCAACTCTGGACTATGTGACAGTTGATGTTTCAGCCTCTCGGCTCGTGGAGCGGACCCTCCCGAACGAGCTTGCTGTGTGCGGGGAACCCTAGAGGCTGGCTGCGACTGCTACTGTGACTTGGATGACGACTGTGCAGAGATCCTCAGTGGATTCAACGACGACGACTACAGCACTCAGCGATCCTATGTGGATCAGTGCTACCGATCCTGTGTGGGTCCGATCCTGTGTGGGTCAGCGCTCAGCGGTTCTGTATGAGCCAGCGCCTACAGATCCTGTGTGGGTCTGATCCTGTGTGGGTCTTTGCGGGGGGTTAGTTTCCTACCGATCTTGTGTGGGTCTTTGCGGGGGTTAGTACCTATCGATCCTCTGTGGGTCCTGACGACTTAGATGGATCAGTGATCATCTCTATCGTCTTCGAAGAAGTATACCTGTGTGAGCTGAAACCTGTTTGCTTTCCTGTGTGGATTGTGTTGTGCAATCCTGTGTGGATTACGTTTTACTTTCCATGTGTGGAATACGTATACTTTCCTGTGTGGACTGGGTTGTACTTGGGCTCGGAGGTTGGAGCGTATTGGAATTGATGACTTAGGTATATGTATGGGCATATACCTAAGCAGTGTCGGTTGTTACTTCGTGATTGTATCTTCCTTTGTGGTTTATCCTTTGTGGATTTTGGGAGACCTTCGGGGGTCTCAGGGGTCCCTACTGAGTAGCTTATACTCACCCCTGCATGGGCTACGCCCCGCACTACGTTGTGTTGGTTGCAGACGACGGACAGCGTTGATCGTGGTGGAGGCTCGCGGAGCAAGACGGTACCTGGAGGTAGACCACTGGGCGGAACATACTCGGAGCGGACGGCGGGAACCGTGGAGCAGTGGATCTATCTGTACCCACCCTTCAGGTGGGATTTCCAGTGGACAGCTCGGCGTAGCAGCTTTTACTTTTCAGTTGTTGTTTTCCCTTACGAGTTGTACTTTACTTTCAGTTTGGGTTTGTATACTGGCCCACTTACTTTTCCGCACTTACAGTTGTACTCTATTTTTACTTATTGTTTACTTTTCCGCTTGCTTACTCTGTGGTGCTTATTTACTTTACAAAGGCAATGCATTCCCTTTTTACTGGGATTTACGCCTTGGTGCTAGTCGCCAGCCCCTGGCCTATGGAAGGCGGGCTTGGGGTAGTCACGACACGGGCCCCGAGGACGGGTCGTGACAAATTGGTATCAACGAAGTTCAGTTCTACTGCGAACTCTGATATTTTCTATGTGAAGCAATAGTGTTTAGCATATTGAGTGTGGTTATCAGTCCAGGGAGTCCAGTGTTGGTGCGGCGGCCGACGTATCTGTACACCAGGACCCTGACTTCTGATTTCCGACTTAATGCACGAAAACATTGATTGCCTGTGTGTTTCAAGTTTTTTTTGTGATTACTTTGTATCAGCTCACCAGGTATACTGTTCTGACCGTGGCGCACCTGTTTCCTTTTCAGGATGGCCCCACGACGGCAGCCAGCTAGGGTTCCCGAGAGTCGAGCGTGACGACAGCCCACCGAGCGACGAAGGCCTCGGTGCAGGGCCCTTTGTCAGCAGTGGCACCGGCGGTAGCTCTACCCGCCGAGCCACCGATGCTTCCAGCACCAGCCGCTGATGATGCACGTCGCCTCAGCGCACTGCATGAGTTCCAGCGCCAGCGACCACCCAGGTTCCATGGGGAGACGGACCCCAGGCAGCCGAGGACTTGCTGGAGGCAGTCGTACGAGTTTTCAGGCTAGTGAGGACACCAGCAGACCTCATGGTGATCCTCGTTGCGAGCCTACTGCACGCAGCAGTGGGCCGATGGTGGAGCTTGATGCTCCAGGTGCACGATGAGGCCTCTCTCATCTGGACGGACTTCGAGAGCCTTTTCCGCTCAGAGTTCGTCCCGGCCACCCTCCGTGTGGTGCGCATTCAGGAGCTTCTTCAGCTGCGGTTAGGGCAGCATGATGGTCGCTCAGTACTCGGCGAGATTTACCAATCTCTCGCGCTACTCGACCGACATGGTACGGGACCCACTCTTCCGAGCCCGGACCTTCGAGCAGGGATTGAGACACGAGATCAGGGCATCGCTGATCTCCCTCAGCATACCGACTCAGACGGGAGTAGTACTGGAGCGGGCCCTTTTGATCGAGAGCTTTCTTGCTGAGTCTACACCAGCGTCGAGACCCACCTTAGGGAGGCACGTGGCAGAGTCTTCTGCAGCAGGCAGTCGACGGATGACTCAGGGGTCCAGGCAGACCAGACCCTCAGGCAGACGACCTCAGGACACTGGCTCAGCAGTGCAGGGCACACAGCGCGGAGCCAGTCTTTCGAGAGGCAGACAGTGCTACTCGTGCGGCAGGCAGGGCCACATGGCTCGTGACTGCCCGACCCGCCGTGCCGAGGAGCAGCAGACGGTTGAGGGACCACCGAGGCAGAGGCAGAGGGTCGACCGTGGCGGTCCGCATGGAGGAGGCGGACGAGGCAGGGGAGCTGTCCGAGCAGCAGGTGGTGGGCGACGCTTTGAGTCTTTACCACCACCACCACCAGGAGGTCCACGCCGACCACAGAGAGCTGGCGGGTAGAGACAGGCACAGCTCCAGGCAGCAGAGGCCTACGACCACGGCGCGCCGAGATGATTCGAGGTGCTATCTGTGTCTATTCCACCCTTTCTGCAGTACTTATAGACACAGGAGCGAGTCACTCTTTCATAGTTGTTGCCCTTGTTTGGAGCTTGGAGATTCCGACAGAGCCGTTGGCTCGATCCATACGGCTAGAGACTCCTACGGGAGCAGACTCGACGATTACGCACTGGTGCGCGCAGTGTGAGCTTACTCTAGGAGGCGAGAGATTCGGCTGGGATCTTCTTGTAGTGGCGTCGAGGCCTTACGACGTCATCTTGGGCATGGATTGGTTATCTACGGTCCATGCACAGGTTGACTATTTTAGGCGCAAGGTGCGATGTGTACGCACCGACGGGAGCAGGTTCACCTTCACCGGCGAGAAGGGAGCCTTTGCAGCACAGGATGGACTTTCGCAGAGGAGAGGACAGCCCATCACTCATCAGTTGGCTAGCCTCATCCTAGGAGCAGTTGACGTGCGGAGTCCTGGTTTTCCTGCAGTAGTGGATCAGTTTGCAGACATTTTTCCCGACGACGTTCCAGGGTTACCTCCTCGCAGAGAGGTAGACTTTTATATTGACCTGTACCCCGGGACAGCCCTGATATCGACTCCAGCATATCGGATGGCCCTCGCTGAGCTTCGAGAGCTACGGGTACAGTTGGAGGACTTGCAGGGCAAGGGGTTTATCTGACCCAGTGTTTCACCCTGGGCTTCCCAATTTTGTTCGCCAAGAAGGCGGACGGGAGCTTGCGAATGTGTGTTGATTATCGTCGCCTGAACCAGGTGACAAGTGAGGAACAAGTATCCGCTACCAAGGATTGATGACCTCTTTGATCAGCTCAAGGAGCACGGTGGTTCTCGAAGATAGACCTCAGGTCAGGTTATCATCACCTCAGAGTTCGAGACGAGGACGTGCAGAAGACGGCCTTCAGATGTCGGTATGGCCACTATGAGTTCTTGGTTATGCCATTCAACGTAACCAATGCTCCAGCAGTGTTCATGGACCTCATGAACAGGATCTTTCAGCCATACCTCGATCGATTTTTCGTGGTCTTCATCGACGACATTTTGATTTACTCGACGACTGAGGAGGAGCACGCCTACCACTTACGGGTTGTACTAGACACACTCTGAGAGCACCAGCTTTATGGTAAGCTCTCGAAGTGCCAGTTCTGGATACGTGAGGTCCACTTCTTGGGACATGTCATCTCTGAGGCGGGAGTTGCAGTGGATCCTACAAAGATCGAGGCAGTGTTAGCTTGGGAGCCACCCAAGAGCGTGACGGAGGTGCGGGGTTTCTTGGGACTATCCGGATACTACCGGAGATTCGTGCCAGACTTCTCCAGAGTTGCGGAACCACTCTCAGCTTTGATGAAGAAGGTGAAACCCTTCGTGTGGTCAGACAGATGTTATCAGAGCTTCCAAGAGCTGAGATAGATATTGACCAGCGCACCTATCTTGAGGTTGCCTGAGGAGGGAGTAGGGTACATAGTCTACTGCGATGCATCAGGGACCGGACTCGGATGTGTTCTGATGCAGGATCGGGCAGTGATCTCCTATGGATCATGACAGTTGAGGCCGCATGAGCAGAACTATGCTACCCATGACCTGGAGTTAGCAGCAGTGGTCTTCGCTCTGAAGACATGGCGACACTACCTGATGGGCGAGCGCTTTACAGTCTTTTCTGACCATCAGAGTCTCAGGTACATCTTCTCTCAGAAGGACCTGAACCTGAGACAGCGGCGATGGCTCGAGTTCCTCCAGGACTATGACTTTGAGATAGTCTATACTCCTGGGAAGGGGAACGTAGTAGCCGATGCCCTCAGCAGGAGGACGGACATTCAGCTACTTGAGGAGGCGACAGAGCAGCTAGCCTCTTTGCAGATATCCTTCGTGGATAGGGATGGAGCAGCCTTCCTTCAGTCTCTCACAGTCACTCCTCCACTTCTGCAGCGGGTCAGAGAGGCACAGCATGGGGACGCTGACTGTGAGATGCGGCGTGCACAGATATCCTCAGGACAGGCACCTGATGGTTTTTCCTTTGGAGCAGAGCACGACATCCTTTTTAGAGGACATACCATGGTACCAGTCGCTTTACGGGAGGAGGTACTAAGAGAGTTTCACACTTCTCCTTTGGCGGTACATCCTGGAGTGGCAAAGATGTGTCAGGATCTTAGACGACAGCACTGGTGGCCGGGCATTAAGAAGGTTGTGGCGGAGTTCGTTTCCTGATGCCTCACCTGCCAGCAGGTGAAGGCTGAGCACCAGGTACCAGCAGGCTTGGTACAGCCCTTGGAGGTCCCGGAGTGGAAGTGGGATGGGATATCAATGGACTTCGTGACTGGACTTCCACGCACTTCCAGAGGTCACGACTCCATCTGGGTGATTGTCGACCGACTCACCAAGTCGGATCACTTCTTACCCATCAGAGAGAAGGGCTCAGTGGAGAAATTGGGACGCCTTTACATTCAGGAGATTGTTCGGCTTCACGGTGTGCCATCATCTATCGTCTCCGATCGAGATGCTCGTTTTACTTCCCGGCTATGGAAGGGATTGCAGGAGGAGTTCGAGACGCAGCTACGTCTGAGCACAGCCTTTCACCCTCAGACAGATGGTCAGATGGAGAGAACCATTCAGACTCTCGAGGACATGCTTCGCGCATGTTTCCTCGACTTTGGTCGTAGCTGGGAGGACCACCTACCCTTGGTGGAGTTTGCGTACAACAACAGCTATCACTCCACCATCAGGATGGAACCATACGAGGCGTTGTACGGCCGACCTTGCAGATCTCCTTTGTGCTGGACAGACCCTGGGGAGTCAGCACTTGTTGGGCCGGAGATGGTCCAGGCCACGACAGAGAAGGTCCAGGTCATCCAGGAGCAGATGAGGACAGCTCAGAGCCGGCAGAAGTCTTACGCTGACAGGAGACGGAGGCCACTAGAGTTCGAGGATGGCGACCACGTCTTCTTGCGTGTCTCACCTTGACGTGGATTACGAAGATTTGGTCGGGGCGGAAAGTTATCTCCGCGCTTCATCGGACCATTCCAGGCCCTCAGCAGGATTGGCGAGGTGTCTTATCACCTGGATCTACCACCTCAGTTGCACCGGGTGCACGACGTCTTCCACGTATCTCAGCTGAGGAGATACGTGCACGACCCGACGCACATCATTGACCATGGGGAGCTTGACGTTGACGATGGGGCGACTTTTACGGAGGTTTCGGTGGAGATCGAGGATCGATAGGAGCGGGTCCTATGTGGACGGTCGATTCCTCTAGTGCGCATCAGATGGCAGCACGGGAACCTCCAGGAGAGCACTTGGGAGCGGGAGGCTCAGATGCGTGCTCAGTACCCTCATTTGTTTCCCTAGTTTTGATGTATCTTTATGGGGACATAAAGCCCTGAGGTGGGAGTAATGTAAAGACCCGTAAAATTCAAGGGAAATTTTCTCTTAATTTTATTTGGAATTTTACAAGAGTGCGGTTTCTGACGGCACCTGATTCCGAGGCCCGGTGTGCCCGGAATCAATTTCCGAAGTTTGGCTCGGGTACGTTCAGTGAACGAACGAGCGGGATTTTCTAACTTTTGAACCGGTGACCGGAATCAAATTCCAAGGGCACCGATGGAACCGCAGCGCCGGTAATTGCTTAGGAACTCCTGTTCCAGAGTTGTGTTTACTCGAGTGTGGATGATAAAAATTGTGGAAGTTATTTTATAATTATTCTACAAATTTTTATCTTTTTCTAAGTGTTTAGTTCTTAATGGAAGTTGGATAACCACCCAACCTCCCTTGGGAGGTTATGAGGGTGGTGGGGCCCACATGAACCCCACCCCTTCATATCCTCTAACCCCTCTCAACTCCCACTTTAATGTTGATAACTTAAGTTTACTTAACTTATGAAATTAATATGGTGAGTTACATGTAAGTTTTTGAAATTCAAACAATTGAATTTCAAATTCTTTGTTGTGTTAATAAAATAAGTTTAGAAATTATTTTATTAGGGGTTGGTGTTGGGTTGTTTGAGAGCTTTTTGGAGAAAAAGCTAAGGAACATCTTCTTCCTCGACGAAGAACACGAAGAACACCGTTCTTCAATGAAGAACTTCTCCGCCGAAGAACATGATTCTTCTGTGACGCCGTATCCGCGACGCGATGTTCTTCTTCCACGACGTCTCTTCCGCGACGGTCTTCCGCGACGGTCTTCCGCGACGAAATCGCCGTCAACAACTTCGAATCCTCGCTTCGCGACGTCGACGTTCTTTTTCCGCGACGCCCGAACTCCGCGACGCTCGTCTTCCGCGGGTCGTTGACGAACATTGTTCCTGAACCGAGGTAGGGGTTTTATTTATTTAATTGTTCATGAATACCAACTTGATGATGATCGTGGATTAAAACCATTTATTATCGAATAACGCGAGGGGGTCGGACCGCACAAACACGGCCGACCCTCCTACTTATTTTCGTGTTGGTTTCTTGTGGTTGGTACGAGAAAGCGTGGTGCCGTCGCACCAAGCGGTTTCATGCGGAAGATATGCGTGGTGTCGTCGCGCCGCGCCGTGGAAAGAAATTCAAGAACGCGACGCCGTCGCGCCACGTCGAAGGAAATCGAAGGCGCCGCAGCCGGAGCGGGGCCGCGGCGGAGAGGCGCGGTGCCGTCGCACCGCGCCGGACGACAAGAGCCGCGGCCGACTTCGGGCCGCGGCGGAGCAGGGTGACCGGCGGCCGGCATCGGGCCACCGGCGTCGGTGCTGGAAGGGGACCGGTCGTCGCCGGTCCCGTGGTGCAGGAACCGGCCGGCCATGGCGGGCCGACCGGACATGGAGAACCGGGGGAATTAAATTCCCCCGGCTGGCAGCAGCAAGCGGCCCCATTAAGGGGCCGCGGTTTCGAACGAACCGAGGGGGCAGCGCCCCCCCCCCCCCCCCCCCATGCACGAGCCGCAAAAACGGCTCAGACGTTTTGGCCGAGCTGCCAGCCTACGCGCCCAGCGCGCGGGTCGCCGGGCCGACCGGGGGGGTCTCGGGCCGGGCCGGTTCGGGCCCGAAACCCCCGTTATGAGACTGTTTGGGTTCAAATGCCCATAACTCGGGCTACGGACCTCCGATCGACGCGCCGTCAAAGGAGACACGATCCTTAGAACGAGACGGTCGTTTCGACATATCGCACTCAAGGTTTCGGAATACTTTGAGATCAGCTGGGTTGGTTCGTACACGAAACCAACCGGGCCCTCGAAGCGGAAACGCTCATATCTTGAGCTACAGACGTCCGATTGACGTGCCGTCGACTTTGTTGAGTTCCTCTTAGTGAGACGGATATTTTGGCATACTCCGCCCGAGGTTTGGACGCAGGTGGAGTACGGTCAGGTTGGTTTTGCCTTAAAAACCAACCGGGCCTCTGGGACGAAAAAGCCAATAACTCTCAGACCGGGCGTCCGATTGACGCGTCGTCTGTTGCGTTGAGTTCCTATTGACGATACGGAACTTTTGGATACATCAACTCTGGACTATGTGACATTTGATGTTTCAGCCTCTCGGCTCGTGGAGCGGACCCTCCCGAACGAGCTTGCTGTGTGCGGGAACCCTAGAGCTGGCTGCGACTGCTACTGTGACTGCAACGACGACTGTGCAGAGATCCTCAGTGGATTCGACGACGACGACTACAACACTCAGCGATCCTATGTGGATCAGTGCTACCGATCCTGTGTGGGTCTAATCCTGTGTGGGTCAGCGCTCAGCGGTTCTGTGTGAGCCAGCGCCTACAGATCCAGTGTGGGTCCGATCCTGTGTGGGTCTTTGCGGGGGTTAGTACATATCGATCCTTTGTGGGTCCGGCGACTTAGATGGATCAGTGATCATCTCTATCGTCTTCGAAGAAGTATACCAGTGTGAGCTGAAACTGTTTGCTTTCCTGTGTGGATTGTGTTGTGCAATCCTGTGTGGATTACGTTTTACTTTCCTGTGTGGAATACGTATACTTTCCTGTGTGGATTGGGTTGTACTTGGGCTCGGAGGTTGGAGCGTATTGGAATTGATGACTTAGGTATATGTATGGGCATATACCTAAGCAGTGTCGGTTGTTACTTCGTGATTGTATCTTCCTTTTTGGTTTATCCTTTGTGGATTTTGGGAGACCTTCGGGGGTCTCGGGGTCCCTACTGAGTAGCTTATACTCACCCATGCACGGGCTACGCCCGCACTACGTTGTGTTGGTTGCAGACGACGGACAGCGTTGATCGTGGTGGAGGCTCGCGGAGCAGGACGGTACCTGGAGGTAGACCACTGGGCGGAACATACTCGGAGCGGACGACGGGACCCGAGGAGCAGTGGAGCTATCTGTACCCACCCTTCTGGTGGGATTTCCAGTGGACAGCTCGGCGTAGCAGCTTTTACTTTTCAGTTGTTGTTTTCCCTTACGAGTTGTACTTTACTTTCAGTTTGGGTTTGTATACTGGCCCACTTACTTTTCCGCACTTACAGTTGTACTCTATTTTTACTTAGTGTTTACTTTTCCGCTTTCTTACTCTGTGGTGCTTGTTTACTTTACAAAGGCAATACCTTCCCTTTTTACCGGGATTTACGCCTTGGTGCTAGTCGCCAGCCCCTGGCCTATGGAAGGCGGACTTGGGGTAGTCACGGCACGGGCCCCGAGGACGGGTCGTGACATATAAGGTTGTAATTATAAATAAATTTATATATAATAAATTATTATAAATTATATTTAGCAGTTAGTGGCTTACTTGAATGGTAAAGGCTTCTTATAATCCTACATCAGACTCAGGTACAAATCCGAGTGGGAGCAAATTTCCGCAGGCAGACGGTGATGCATGCATGACGCATGGTACA
The DNA here is from genome assembly GCA_963277665.1 of Viscum album. Classification (NCBI taxonomy): domain Eukaryota; kingdom Viridiplantae; phylum Streptophyta; class Magnoliopsida; order Santalales; family Viscaceae; genus Viscum; species Viscum album. The sequence goes on from OY728134.1 coordinate 997,842,912, forward strand.
TGATCTTGGTGATACGGGCATGATGTTGGCCTGGTGACGTAGGCAGTATGATGCAGGCTTGGCGTTACACTGACCATTTAGGCTAGTTTGTGGGTATTTGGGCTATGTAATCAGCTTCATGCCCACTAGGCCTTCGGGCCATGTACTGAATAAATAAGGTTTGATAGGTGGGCTATCCCTTGGGGGGTTATGCCCTGCCTTTCCGGTTGTTGCTCATGGTGATGAAATAGTGGCTACTGATGGAGCCAGGAAGCACTCATTCTCTATTTATAAGGGATTGGATGCTCCTCCCATTCGTCAAAAAGATAGTGTAGCGCACATCAAAGTAGATCCAGTTGTTGTTCTAGAACACTTTAAAATATGTGAGCATTCAATAATTTCTCGTCTTGTTTTACCTAAGCGTTCCATTCCATTGAAGATTGAATAAATGGTTGAGTGGTTCTCGACGATCTGGGGGTTCTCATCTTGGAAATGCATTTCTTTGGGTCGCAGCTTCATTCATGTGATTTCCCCCTCTGATGAGTTGAAGATGTGGGCATGGAGATTTGGATCAATTTTTCTCAAACCATGTATTATTCATATCTGTGAATGGGATAGGAATTTTAATCCGCTTGAAGTTGGTAAATCTTTTGTTCAACTATGGGTAAGGGTCTATGGCCTTAATTAGATTATTTGGCATCCTAAAATATTGTATGACATCGCAATGTCAATTGGAGTTCCAATCAAGATTGACAAAGAAACGGAGATTGAAAAATTTGGTCACTTTGCCCATTTTTTGGTCAAAGTTGATCTGAACTCCACTTTGGTGGATCGTGTTTTGTTGTCCATTGATGATGATGAGCTTGATTTTCGAATTGTGTATGAAAAAATGCCAAAATTTTGTTTGGAATACAAGCTAATTAGATATGAAATCTCGAATTGTAGAAAATTTGTGGTCTTTGACTATTGCTCCTTGTGTGGGCATGATTCTAAGATATGTCTGAAGAAAACTAAAAATGAAACCACTCATTCTGGTGGGCATGATCAGACTAGGGTTGCAACAACTTCAAGTGGTAATGCTGGACACGGGCAGATTGATGGTCATAATGTGTGGGTTGATTCACATTCAGTGGATGATGCTCCTTCAAAGGATTTCACAGAACTAAGGTCCCCTTCGTATACTCCCCTTGGACATGAAAATGCCAAGCAGTTGATGGAGAGCACTCCTAGTAATGCTAGTTCAGGGGCTGGATAGGCAGCTTGTGCGACCTCTAGCCAGCTGATTGTGTAGTGTGAAGGTGATGGTGATTTATCTACTAAGCGAGTGGATGAATGGGTTAGCACTAGTAAGAAGAAATTATGGTCAGATATTGTTGCTGAGAAGGAGTAGAATTTAGGGGAGGGGAGTTTGGTGTTTGATCAAGTTGCTCAAAAATCCAATGAGATTGGTAACAGAAAAGTGATTGATAAGCATCCATCACCTGTCATGGATAGAATGGAGCTGATTGAACATGATATTAGTGTGCAAGCTACGACGGTTGATGCTTCAAGAGTCATTAATGACTCTGTGGTGCAGTCTCTCATTCTTTCTAAACCGGAAGCACTACTACAAAAACGGGCAAGGGATGCGCTACACTTTTATCAGCGCTAAAAAAAGCACTGATAAAGGGGGCCATTATCAGTGCTAAAAAAACGCTGATATGGGGGGGGGCTTTATCAGCGCTAAAAAAGTGCTCATAAAGGGGGCCTTTATCAGCGCTTTTTTTAGCGATGATAAAGCCCCCCCCCCTATATCAGCGCTTTTTTTTAGCGCTGATAAAGGGGGGATTTATCAGCGCTTTTTCCGAGCACTGATAAATGTTAAGTTTTAAAAAAAATCATGAAAAATAATATTTTGTTATATAAGTATATTTATATTGATATAAATTCAATATATATTTTTTAAATATGTTATAGATACGTATAAATAGACTATTACATTTAATATATAAGAAATTTAGTGAAAATGGCTTCAAAATATTTTAAAAAAATATTATTAATTAATAATTTTCTAATTATTATCGATTAAAAATCATTTAATAACAATTTGAGGACACAAAAAATAAAAACAATTAATAAAAGATCTAAAATATGTTGAAAATGTAACTCAAACTTCAAACGGCCATAACTTTTGATCTGGGTGTCCGTTTGAGCTCTACAGCATATCAAATCTAAGCCTGCGATGAGCTCTACGTGCTAGTAACCCAAGAAAAGCCTCTATTACATTCTTCAAGCCCAAAAAAGGCCCAGAAGGCCTCCAAAACTGAGTTTTTAGTCGGGATACCCCGATTTTTTAACATTCAAACAAGTATAACTTCTGATCTGAATGTCCGTTAGGCCTGTACCACATATCATATCAAAGATTGTTTCATTTTCTTCGATTTGACTGGTTTTGGTGTTAAAACGGAATTCTAGATTATAAGTTATGTCCGTTTTAACATTCTATGACTTTTCAAATACACATATAGATGTATTTATTCATAAATATATGTGTCTGTGTGGGTGTGGGTGTCTGTGTGTGTGTCTGTGTGTTGTATATATGTATGTATTTATTTATTTACTTATAAACACACATCAAAAATATATTTTTTTCATAAATGTATTTAAAACTAATCTTATAAGTACATTCTATGGCTTTTCAAATACACATATATATGTATTTATTCGTAAATATATATGTGTTTGTGTGTGTGTGTCTCTCTGTGTGTGTCTGTGTGTTGTATATATCTATGTATGTATTTATTTATTTATTTATTTATTTATAAACAAACGTAAAAAACATATTTTTTTCATAAATGTATTTAAAACTAATCTTATAAGTATGTATTAATATACAAATAAATATACGTATAAAAATTATAACTAAAAATATATATATTAATATATTAATATATGAATTAATATATATATACTAATATATGAATAAATATATTTATATTAATATGAATCTATATCAATATATGAATAAATATAACTATATATATATAGATATATCATTAAATAGAAAACAAAATGAAATGGCTTAGTGGTAAAGGTGCGGCCGCGAAATGTGGGAGGTCCCGGGTTCGAGTTCGGGTGGAAGCGAAGGGGGTGCGTGCGTATGAGGATGCACGGGAAGGGCAGTGCGCGGGAGGCCTCATAGCGCTGATAAAGGGGGGTGTGAAGCGCTGATAAAAGCACCCCCCGCATTATTTTTAATTATTTTTATTTTTTTTAAATTTTTTTTGACCTTTATCAGCGCTTTTTTTTAGCGCTGATAAAAGCGGCCTTTATCAGCACTTTTCAGAGCGCTGATAAAAGGAACCCCCCTATATTAGCACTGAGCTTTACAGTGCTTTTTTAGCGCTGTTAAAGCCCGTTTTGAGCGCTGATATAGGCCGTTTTGTAGTAGTGAAGGGGATTGGCAGCAAACGAAGACTTGGAAACAAGCTCGACATCTGAAAAACCGTGGTTGGGGACGTAGTAGGGATGAATGGGTTCGTGGGCGTGGTCAGTCTACCAGGTCTACTTCAAAGGATCTCACTATGGAGCAGGTTAAACTTAAGGAAAAGTACTCTTTGCTTTTCAATCAGAAGAATTCACAGTCAGAATGGGAATCTGCTGATGATACCTCTGAACCGGATTATGGGAATGATCTTGGCTCTACCCACTTGTAGTTTTCTCTATGGATGAGGATCTTTCCTTTGTTGATCATGTTTGTTCTTCTTTTCATGTTATGTCTCTTATCTTTTTATCAAATGTTGGTAGGAAGAGGTTCGTCTGGCTCCTCGACCCTTTTTGGTATATAAGGTTATAATTGTAAATAAATTTAAAATTATAATTATTTATAAATATTTAATTATATAAATTATTTCTAATTATTTAATTATATAAGGTTATAATTATAAATTATTTATAATTATAACCTTATATAAATTATTTATAACCACATAATAATAATTTATATAAGGTTATAATTATATTTATACAAATTTAATTATATAAGGTTATAATTATAAATAATTTATATAAGGTTATAATTATAAATATATTTAGCAGTTGGGGGCTTACCCGAGTGGTAAAGGCTCTCTGTAATCCTGCATCAGACCCAGATTCAAATCTGAGTGGGGGTGAATTTCCGCTGGCAGATGGTGATGCGGGCATGATGCAGGCAGGCAGTGATGCAGGCTTGACGTGGCAGGGGATGACGTAGGCCTAGTGACGCATGCAGTATGATGCAGGCATGACGTTGCATTGGGCCTTTGGGCCAGTTTGTGAGCCTTTGTGCTATGTAATGAGTTTCATGCCTACTGGGCCTTCGGGTCATGTACTGAATAAATAAGGTTTGATGGGTGGGTTATCCCTTGGGGGGCTATAGCCTGCCTTTCTGACATGTGTGTGTGGTGCGTGTTTGTTTAATGTAATTGTACCCTCAAGCATCTAAAATATTTTTATTATATTTATAATATATTTATTATATTTGTAATATATTTATTATATTTATAACATATTTATTTATAATTATATATAAATATAATAAATATACTCAAAAGGTTCAAGAGACAAGCGAGCCTGCTCCTAAAAAAATTATTAAAAAAGATAAAAATGATAGATGAATGAGGATGGATGGGGTCAGACAAAGGCATGCCCTCATCTAAGAATGAAATCTATAAATCCATAACAGGATCATTCTCGTAAACATGATCAGAGTCATCAGCGTCATCTTCAATCTCTCACTCTGACTGTGAGTTCCTTTGATTGAAGAGAACATAGTACTTCTCCCTTAGCTTTTGTTGCTCCATGGTGAGCCCTTTGGAAGTTCAGGTAGACACATTACGCCCACGTGCACCATCCCCATCATCACAATCGCATCCTCGACCACGGTTTTTTGGATGTTGACCCCGCTGCCAAGTCTTGGTTGTTTGTGAGGCCCCTCCTGACTCTTCCCTCTTAGACACCTCCTCATCCCTAGGATCAGGGGGAGCCAATCCCTCATTGATGCCTTTGGACGGGAACCCTTGAGTACCCACAGATCTCTGCACATGAGTCTGATCATAAGTAATATCATCTGAGTAAGAGCGAACATCCCCTTTATAGTCTCTAGCAACTTGCTCTTCCGTAATCTGTTATTCGGCAGAGTTCGGAATGACAACTTCACCCCGTGAGTCTTCAACCTGATTAACATCCATGTCTATTGTTCTTTTCCCTGGCTGAGAAGAGTCATCGGCATTAATCTTTGTAGTTTTGGGTGGGGACCCTATAGATTGAGTGACTATTTCTTTATAGGAAGGTATACTCCTACCTTTGGATGTAACCAGCTTCCTAACTCCTTCAGGGGGAGCAATCTCCGCATCAGATACAGGGGCTTGCTCAACAGTGTCAGTCTATGCTTTATTCATCGCTTACTCGTCTGGACCCAAAACTAAAGCCTCTATGTCAATGTTCTTAGGAAGTTCATTGCCCTTCACCCCCACAATCACTGCATTCCCACCATGAGAAAGGGGGGGGGGGCAATGTTAACCATCTCAGGCAACATGACATCTCTTGGAGACCTCCTTCTGACCACCTGCTTGCATCCATCTTTGGAGTGTACAATGGAATTACAATTGCAGCAAATGGGGGCAATTTCTCATATCGAACAGTAAGATCAAAATTGTAATCAGCAGTGTAAAGCATCACAGTGTCAATCGGGGTTGCAGTGAGATCAATTTCAACCAAAAAACACGTAAAAAAAACAAATCACACTTATAGCGTGATCTAGTCTAATTGGAATCCCAATCGATGACGCAATATAAAAAAGTATCTGAGGATGCCACCCGACCCAGCTCAATCCATAAATTCAAACCCAAACTTGGGTCCTTGTTCCACGAGATGCAAAATGATTAAAGCTTGGATGCCAATTTTGCAAATACACCATACCTGCCTTGAGGAAAACCGATCTGAGCCCCCATGCCTTACGCTTCAAAGCATCTAACGGGAAAATGATATGGAAGTAACCCCATCCAACTGGGATACACTTCCGTAGAGATTCGTCGAACCAGGTCAATGGTCTTCTATGTACGTTGTCCCGATGGCAGCCTCAGCCTCATGATCGGAGATGATTCACAATCCTTAAACCGATCAAGAAGAAGATCCTGATTCACACGGATGAGGGCCGAATTACCTTGTTTAAATATTCAGGCCCCATCATTCTTAGTAGAAAAATCGAGCGCTATCACTCAGATCCGGAGAAAACCCAACTCTCTCAGAACGTCGATGCGGACGAGACGAAAGGGCATCTTCCGCTAAGGCCTTATGTGAGTCGAACCGACCTTGGACAAGGAGATCTTCCGCCATTGAAGCATGATCCGCAGCGTTGCGAGAAGAAAAACCCTAATCGTTATCGAAGAGACGAGGGAACGAGCTCCCGCAAATCGAGTCCATCCTCACTCCATATATATCTTTTCAATATAATAAATATAATTTATATCCAAATCTTCTGACGAGAAGCAAGGGAAGAAGAATGACAAAAGTAGCATGGATGATGTGCCTGATGGTTCTCAAGTAAGGTCACTTAGCTTTCTTGATATCCTAAACAGATCCAATAGCAATGAGGTGTTTTCTGAAGAATCGGTAATGTTCATCGAGGCAAAGGCTTTGAGACGGGCATGTCATCATTGGGCCCATGTCTGGTGGATGATCCGCCCACATTAGATGATGTCGATGATGGGACAAGACAACTGCCTAAAACATGGTGAATGGGACATCACCCAAGAGGCAGAGGCGGTGGACGACTCCAAAGATGAGCTTTTGTGTTGTGAAGTGACTTGTCACTTGTTTGCATTCCCCATTGTCTTTTGTACTTTACTTTTCTTTTTTCAATAAATTTCAGAACCATGATCCACCTCATGGTTCACACCGGCTTGATTATATTTATAAGTATATATTTATTATATTTATTATATTTATTATACTTATTATATTTATTATATTTATTATATTTATTATATTTATTATATTTATTATATTTATTATTATATTTACAACTATATATTTATTATATTTATAATTATATAATTACAAATTTATCTTTATAAATAAAAAATTATAAATATATTTAAATATAAATATATTTATAATTTATAATTATATATGAATATAATAAATTTATTATAAATATAAAATATATTTAATATATAATTAAAAATATAATAAATATATAATTATATAATTATAAATATAAGAAATATATTATAAATATAAAATAAATATTTATATATTTACAAGCGCCACTTGGGAGAGCCCAAAAAAAAAAAAGACCTAACACCCTTAAATTTTGAGGGAAAAAAACCTTTAGGCTAATTTTGCCCATGCGCACCCGATGGACTTATCTTCCCCCAACGCCCTTTTGAGGGCCACCTGTTGATGAGGCGTCAGCCTCGCAGGGAACGTGACATCAAATTTTACGATCAGATCGCCCCGATTGCCGGGTTCCCTCGGCACCGGCATTCCCTCACCGGCGAGAACAAGCTCGTATCCGGGGCTGACGATATCGGTGACGGGGACGGTCAGATCTCGTCCGTCGAGGGTGGCGAGGCTCACGGCGGTGCCCCCGATGGCTTGGGCGAGGGAGACGCGGTGGTGGATGATGAGGTCGTTGCCGTCCCTCTGGTAAACCTCGTGGGGCTTCTCGTCGATGACGAACACCAGGTCCGCTGGGAGCTGGTTCAGCGATTCGTTCCCCTTGTCCGGGAAGGTGATTTTTGTCCCTCTCTTCCACCCCGGCTTCACGTCGATGGTCAGGATCTCCGTCTCCACAACCGCCCGTCTGTAATAACATAAATAAATCAACAACCTTTTAAATGCGTAGCATGGTTTTATGGGAATGAACGCATACCCATGATGATCCAAGACGTTCCGAGAGATTTTCATCTTGCGGGTGGAGCCAGCGTAGAGCTCAGCGAGGCTGCAGAAGATCCGGCTCTCCACCGGGGGAGGCTTCTGCGCCGCCCCGCCCCTCACGTTCCCTTCACTATAGCTTCGGAAAATGTTGTCGCTGTTGAACCCCCCGAACAGGCCTCCGCCGTCGGAGGGGAAGCGGCTGGAGCGGCCCTGGGGGCCGGAGAAGGAACTGTACCCAAACGGCGTGGCGCCGAAGAACTCCGCAAAGATGTCCTCGGCGTTTCGGGCGTTGAACTCCCGCGGGGTGCTCCCTGCCGGCGGTGCCTCCTCCCCGTACTGGTCGTACACCGCTCGCTTCGACTGATCGCTCAACACCTGCATCGGGGTTGTATTATATGTATGTATATCTATTCATGTGTATGCATGCACATACATCGTAAGCCTCGGAGATTTGCTTGAATTTGGCTTCGGCTTCCTTCTTGTTATTAGGGTTCTTGTCGGGGTGCCATTTCATGGCCAGCTTCCGGTAAGCTCGCTTCAGATCATCCTCCGTAGCGTTCTTCTTCACCTTCAGCACACCGTAGTAATCCAAGCCCATGTCGCGATATATGTTTTCTTTCTTTATTTCATTTTGTATTCTCTCACAAATTCAAATTTACGTACACTGCTTTGAAATTTCACCATCATCCTGTGGTGGGCGTCAAGCACGGGGACGAGTGGATGATAAATAGACTTCTATTTTTATAGAAAATGGTGCCCACCCAAAATTTGAGAGTGGATGATAAATAAACTTCTATTTTTATAGAAAATGGCGGCCACCCAAAATTTGATCCCACCCAAAATAGCGACCCTTTGGCACCTTATATAAATTCATCTCCTCCCATGCAAAACCCATAAACAGTCGAACTCTAACCCAAGCCAAAAGCTCAGATCCACAAAGGAGAAGAAGAAGAAGAATGGAAGGGAAGCTGAGGCAAAGCGTAGTGGCGGTGGCGGTGATCTTGATGGTGTTGTCCGCCGGCGAGGCTGAGGCGGGGGCGGCGGAGGAATGCATGACCGAGTGCGACCACTCCATTCTCTGTGAAATGAAGTGCCGCTTTCTTAACCCACTCCAAGCATGTAATTGTTCTGAAACCTTATTTTCTCCGTTGTTCGGTTCCCCTTTTCATTACTATTTGTAAATGCAGTTCTAGACCCCGACGAAGTCGAATCGCCAGCGCCTTCTCCATCTTCATTTGTGGACGACGATGAACAGTAACAGAATAATCGTCGTGAACACTCGCGGCCGTCCACAAGATTTGTGCATGATTGTTTTGCGTTTATAAACAAGTCAATGGTTTTATCCGTTGAATTATGCTGTTTTTGTTATGTTCACATTTGGAATTTGAACATTTGAGAAATAATGTATGTACAAGCAGTTATTATATATGAAGATCATATGAAATTTAGTTTTTTTTTCATCGATATGACTTATTTTTTTAAAAGCATGGATTTGATAGGCAAAATTAGCCTTCAGGGTTTTTTTAAAAAATTTAAGAGGGCTAGGTCTTTTTTGGACAAATGGGTCTTCCAAGCAGCAATGGCGTTTGGGATGTTTTTTTCCCCTCCCCCACCATAGAATATATATATATATATATAATTGTAAATATTTATATAATTATATAATTATAAATATAATAAATATATTATAAATATAAAATATAATAAATATATAATTATATAATTATATAATTATAAATATAATAAATATATTATAAATATAAAATAAATATTTATATATTTACATTTCTATATTTATTATATTTATTATATTTATAATTTTATAATTATAGATTTAATATTTTTTAATTATATATTTATTATATTATATATTTATAATAAATTTACTATATTTATATAAAGTTATAAATTATAAATATATTTATAATTTTTTATAATTTTTTATTTATGAAAATATAATTATAATTATATAATTATAAATATAATAAATATATAATTGTAAATATAATAATAAATATAATAAATAAATAATAAACATAATAAATATATACTTAGTAAAACACAACGCCAGCCTGTCCCGCATATCCGCCAACCACCAGAAACCCAAAGTCACCCACGCAGCCCGAGGTCTCGATCGCTGCAAGGGTCAGCGCCAGCGCGCGCGCTGTCCGCATCCAGCCGGGTTTTTTGGCCGGATGGGTTTTTTTTTTTTTATTAAAATGGGTCTAGGTTAGAATTAATTAGGTAAGTGGCGCTCAACAACTCGGGTGGCTAGCGCCACTTCAAGTGGCGCTTTGCCACCCTTTTTTTTTTCTGGTTTTGTTTTTTTTTTTCTGGTTTTGTTTTTTTTCTGGTTTTGTTTTATTTCTTTTTTTTTTAATTGTTTTTCACCTCATCTCTTTTTAATAAATAATTTCAAAATAAATAAATAAAATTTTAAAAATAATCTTATAAATATGTATTTAAAAATGCTAAATTAATTATTATTATATTTATAATTATATAATTATGAAATTATATTTATGTATATATATAATTATATGTGTGTGTATAAATATAATTATGTATATATATAATTAAAAATAAATATTTATAAATATAAATCTATTTATATATATTTTTTAAATAAAAAATATATTTGTAATTATATAATTATAAACTAATCTTTAAATATAAATATTTATAATTATATGAATATGAATATATTTAAAATATATAATTATGAAAATATTGTTACATATATATCTAAAATTTATTTATAAATATATTTAATATTCATATATAAATATATATATATGTGTGTGTGTGTGTGTGTGTATGTGTGTGTGTAGAATTATATTTATAATTATATTTAGAATTATATTGTAATTATAGTTATACTTGTATATATATAATTATATATTTATACATGTATATATTTACATAGTTATAAGAAACTATTTATAAAAAAAATTAAAATATTGTTAAACATATAGTCTTTCAATACCACCTACTTGAAACTTAAAAATGTTTCAAGTATGTGACTTTGAAAGCCTATAAAATATAATCTAAATGACCAATATGAATGAAACTTAAAACATGTATTAAAAATATACTAAATAGATAAAAATAAAAAAATTACGTAAAAAATGTCGATAGAAAATATTTTATAGGCTTTTAAAACCACCTAGTTGTAACTTAAAAATGTTTCAACTATGTGACTTTGAACGTCTATAAAACATAATTCATATGACCAATATGAATGAAACTTAAAACTTGGATTAAACATATACTGAATAGATGAAAATAAAAAAATTACGTAAAAAATGTCGATAGAAAATATTTTATAGGCTTTCAAAACCACCAAGTTGTAACTTAAAAATGTTTCAACTATGTGACTTTGAACGACTATAAAACATAATCCATATGACTAATATGAATGAAACTTGAAACTTGGATTAAACATATACTAAATAGATGAAAATAAAAAAAAATACGTAAAAAATGTCGATAGAAAATATTTTATAGGCTTTCAAAACCACCTAGTTGTAACTTAAAAATGTTTCAACTATGTGACTTTAAACGTCTATAAAACATAATTCATATGACCAATATGAATGAAACTTGAAACTTGGATTAAACATATACTGAATAGATGAAAATAAAAAAATTACGTAAAAAATGTCGATAGAAAATATTTTATAGGCTTTCAAAACCACCTAGTTGTAACTTAAAAATGTTTCAACTATGTGACTTTGAACGTCTATAAAATATTATTATTTTATATACAATAATTAATTAGTTAGTAATATAATTATTAATTATTATTTGTCATTATAATTATTAATTATTAATGGTTAACTCGCTGTGACAAATTTTGTTTATATTGTACCTGTACTTTATAATTTAATAGTTAATTGAAATAAGTTTGTATTTAATAGATTTTTTATTTTCTTGTTTGACTTAAACAACAATTACTTATCATAGTGAATAAGTTTTTTAATATATACAACATCACATCCAAAAACATCAACGACGATGCCCTCCGGTACCACAACGCGGTGTCTGAATGTCACGTCCTCTCCGCGTCCGACGTCCATGTCGCTCCGGTGTCCTCTCTGCAGGTTCCTCCTCTTCTGGTGCTTCTGGTGCCTCCTCATGATGCTGTGTAGAGGACTGACCAAAATCATGTGAGGACGCCCCAAAATCATGTGAGGATGCCCCAAAACCATATGGGGTGACATATGGCTCTGAAGCCCCCTATAAATGGTAGAAATGGGGTACTGAAGAAGGCCTCGTCGGGAGGAGAGGGGGCCGCCATAAGCTGTGTGACTGCACCCAGATCGAAGTCCATAGTAGTCTACGGAGACGCCATATGCGGTATATAAATGTCTCCCTACTGTGCAAAATCATCAGTCGGCTGGGCGTGATCGTCTGTCTGTGGTGCGACGACATCTGCAGGAGCCGCTCTCGGATGTCGATGTGGTCGCCTCTGCCCCCCCGGATGTGCTCGTCTCTGTCGTCCAGCTGGCGGCGGCGGTGGCGGTGCATCCTCCTCAGCAGGCATAGCAGGGACATCGTCATCCTCAGGTGCTTCTGCCTGAAGATATGGATCAAGATATATCTGTGGCTCCTCATCAAAAAAACTGTCACGTATCAACCGGAGATGATCCAATAGAGCCACCACATCCCGATGAACTACCTCCCGCAGAATATATGCATGTTCCTGAGGCTGCGTGGAATGTGCAAGCTGACCAATGACGTCTTCCTGCAAATGAAATGACAATCAAATTAATATAAAAAATGAGTTAAACAAAATTAATAAATCTTAGTAAACATACCAATCGCTGAATGCCAATCCCCTGACGTGTAAGGTACATGATGGTATGTCGTCGATACCAGTGTGCATAATCCCTCTGATCAGATAAATCAGAGTGTGATGTGATATATCCCTGTGGAAAGATACTGAATTGTGCACGCCTGTCCCAAAGCTGGATATAAGATGCATGATGTCGTCGCCAGTCTGTCGTCTGTCTACCTATAAGCACAATCGAATGTAGCTCGGTAGTCTGTCGTGGTGCCAAGGGGATATGCTGTATAAAACCGAACTGGCGCATGACCCGGTCTGGCTGGTGCCACTCAACGATGTGGAAGTGAATGAGTGGTACTACTGCAGCACGATCTCCAGCCAAAGATGTGCAGTATAGTGGAAGTGATGCGTAGACATAACCTGTATAAGGAGTCCATGAAACCTGAAATGTAAACTCAAAAAATAAGTCATATAGTAGCATGATAATTTTACTGAGATTATATTGAAATAACTTAAAATAGTGATAACAAAACAAATTTTCCTACAAAAAAGTACTGTTTAACTTACATCAGTCGGCACTATAGCATCGAATATCTGTCTGAAGCTGTGCACACTATGTCTCGGAGTATGTGCAAACTTCTGAGACTGACTCCACCTGGTGAAAAAAGAGTAACCTACGGTAAGTTTATAAAAAACAATAACAAAAGTACTAAATAACCGAAAGTAATGACGTAGACATACCATCGTCCCCGAGGACAGTCCTGAAGTAGCTCCGGTGCAAGCGGTGCGACAACTCGAGGAGCGATGCGTGGAAAACGCTCCCAGGCCCACATCTGTACTAACACCATGCAACCTGCAATCTGATGTGAATCGGCCTGACAACTGGTGTAGAGAGATCTGTACAGATGTGCTAATACAGCGGATCCCCAACTGTATGTAGCAGTCTGATCCAGATCCTCAAGTAATGGGAGGTACATCATGTGTACCAAAGCGGTGGAGTAGTCGACGCACAACATGCCTCCGAGCAGCCGCAAAATATATGCACGTGTGTGCTGAAGAAGCGTCTCCTCGTCTGCATCATCTGGAATGACGTCGAAATGCTGATCGAGCCACCTCATTCGCAAGCGCGAACCCTGGAGGACACCTCGTGCGCCGATGATGTCAATGCCTAGCAGCCTCTGTATGACTGCAACCCAATCGCCAGTACTGGCCCCCGTAACTGCATCTCCATGGATAGGTAACCCCAGCATGTAGGCGACGTCCTCTAATGTAATAGTCATCTCCCCCTCTGGGAGATGAAATGTGTGTGTCTCTGGCCGCCATCTCTCAACCAATGCAGCTATCAAATGATGGTCGATGGTCTTGAAGTCACACATAGCGACTCCATAAAAGCCTGCACGTCTAAGGTATGGACAAATAGCTGCCGGCGGTGCCTCATGATGGAAACGGTGCGCTCTCCGAACATGAAGATGTCTAACAGGTCGTCGCGCCAACACATCGCGCGACACGTGCGTCTCCTGGCAAGATAAAAGTGGCTGCTCCATCTGAATGTGCAAACAATAAAACATTAATTTCATGTAAGTTATGACTTTTATCATGTAAGATATGTAATTTAGCATATAAATTTGAAAGAAGCATAAACACATTGGGTTAGTTGTTGTCTCCCGTGTTGGGGTGTTGGGGTGAAGACGTTCAAAGTTTCCTCGTTTTTGTTTTGTAGTCACTGTAAGTTCATCTTTCATTATAAAAAACTGATGACATTTTCATTTAATAGTTCAAATGGTTTTGGTTTCTTATACAGGTACATTCCTTTTTTTGAGTTGGTGTTGTTTGTTTAAAGCTACTCATGTAATGTTGATCGTTCGACAAAAAATGTCACGTGAAATCGTGGTACATTTTCCAAAAATTACCCTATTTACAAGTACAACAAATATGATTAAAAATGGTGAAATGATAAAAATAATTACATGTACAAAGTTTTACAGTAACTGATAGAGTACGTGATTCATTTTAACCATTAGATGATTGCCCTATGTGTCTAGTAACAATAGAAACATCTTTGCAATTTTGTCATGCCCCTGAGTATAAATCAACCTCAAAAGCTCTAGATAATTTTTCTTGGTAAGGTGAGATGAGAAGGGAGGTATTATACCATCAGGAAGAGAGATTCTAGAAATGTGCAATGTTATGACAAACCTTTAGATGAAATGTGTCAGTTCCCCACTAGATGTGCATGTTTCTTCAAAATTTTCAGGCTGGAGATAATCCACCATAAGTTTCACATAGCCTTATGTCTTCCATGGATTAATGTCAAACACTTCAACCAATTTGTTTACTTTATGGGGAATTAAAACCTCATTCCTTTGAATATGCACATTACCATGAACATATAAAATCATAATTTTGCAAGGAAAACTACTAATCTCATGTTCACTGAAATACCCCTTAACGTAAGAATGATACAAATAGTGTAAGTACCTAATAGCAAGATTCCAATCCATTTTGAAGGATAATGGGGATGACAAGGAAACATCAACCCCCAGGCCCACCCCTTCCACCCATTCAACCAACTTCGGTAACTCCTATAGAAGTAGTTTTTCAAAAAAATGAAATGTCACCCCACCACAGCTTCCTACATCCATATTAACCCCCCAATTCAGTTTCATTAAATGTGGACATCCCTCATTTTTACCAAAGTTAATGATGCACTATTAAACCACCACTTTTAACCCCCCCCCCCCCCTCAAATATACAAAATGCTTTGAGGGATGAGAAATGTTTCGACACATTTCAATGTTCTAAAATGCACCGAATCATTTCTCATCCCTCAAAGCATTTTGTATTTTTGAGGCGGGGGTTGAAAAGTGATGGTTTAATAGTGCATCATTGACTTTGGTAAAAATGGGGACTGTCCACATTTAATGAAACTGAATTGGGGGGTTAATATGGATGTAGAAAGCTGTGGTGGTGTGACATTTCATTTTTTTGAAAAACTACTTCTATAGGAGTTACCGAAGTTGGTTGAATGGGTGGAAGGGGTGGGCCTGGGGGTTGATGTTTCCTTGTCATCCCCATTATCCTTCAAAATGGATTGGAATCTTGCTATTGGGTACTTACACTATTTGTATCATTCTTACGTTAAGGGGTATTTCAGTGAACATGAGATTAGTAGTTTTCCTTGCAAAATTATGATTTTATATGTTCATGGTAATGTGCATATTCAAAGGAATGAGGTTTTACTTCCCCATAAAGTAAACAAATTGGTTGAAGTGTTTGACATTAATCCATAGAAGACATAAGGCTATGTGAAACTTATGGTGGATTATCTCCAGCCTGAAAATTTTGAAGAAACATGCACATCTAGTGGGGAACTGACACATTTCATCTAAAGTTTTGTCATAACATTGCACATTTCTAGAATCTCTCTTCCTGATGGTATAATACCTCCCTTCAAATGTTTTTGTTTTCTTATACAGGTACATTCCTTTTTTTGAGTTGGTGTTGTTTGTTTAAAGCTACTCATGTAATGTTGATCGTTCGACAAAAAATGTCACGTGAAATCGTGGTACATTTTCAAAAAATTACCCTATTTACAAGTAAGACAAATATGATTAAAAATGGTGAAATGATAAAAATAATTACATGTACAAAGTTTTACAGTAACTGATAGAGTACATGATTCATTTTAACCATTAGATGATTGCCCTATGTGTCTAGGGCAACGTGTCTTCGTATGACCTTCCTGGCGGCATATGCTGCACCGCCGTCCAGCTAGATGTTCACTAGGCCAATCCATCTCATTCTGAATACGAGTCGACTTTGGCCTCCCTTTAGGTCGAAGTCTGTTGCTGTTTGGTAGAAGCGTGGGTGCGCCATCAGGCAGCTGAAAATTCTGATATTCCCCGATTGGCATCCACGGAGTATTGTAGCAGGAGTTGATGCTCTCGAGCCGATAAGCTGGATCAACGAACTGCTCCCAAGATACGTGTACGTAAGCACATGCAGCAATCACATGGCCGCAGGGATATCTCAGTGCCTGAAAGTTGCCACAATCACAGTAACGCTTCTCCAATAAAACAACTCGCACACGACCATTGCTACATGCCATAGCATCACCGGGCTCAGCGACCTCAAATCGTTGCTCTGGACGATTAAATGCAGTTACACGGTAAGTTGCGACCTCCTGAAGAATTGTATCTAGCTCGCGTTGGAAATGGTGTCCATAGCGCATCCCTCTGTTCAAGCCCTCTTCAGCTTGCTTTCCTCGTTCCAGAAAGTACTTTACACTACGATAGAAGGTCTCTTGTACCAACCCTGAAATTTAGATTTACGACATTATACAAATATTATATTATAATAGTAACTCTTCTGAGTAACATATATTGAAATATTCGTATTTACCTGTGATAGGTAGTTTTCGAACACCCTTGAAAACTCCATTTATACATTCTACGATGTTGGTCGTCATATGACCATATCTCCTCCCATCATCATATGCCAACGACCATTTCTGCTTTGGAATTTGCATCATGTAATCATACACTTCTGGATTCACTCTGTGGATATCTTGAAGACGCTCCTCCATCCTTTGTTGTTGAGGCTCATATGCTATCATACAAGCAGTCATCTGAACAGTTATGAAAATAACTACGACAAAAACATTTTAAATAGAAAAGGATGTTCATACCAATTTTTAAGATTGCCTTTTTCATCGACTCATTCTTGAACTTCTTTCGCAAATTGCTGGCAATGTGTCGAATACAGTATCGATGATGGGCATATGGTGGTCTCCACGAAAGACCCTCAGACTGTATCGCCTCCTTGATTGCACGGTGGCGATCAGAAATAAGACAAATCCCTTCTGCATCCGTAACAAACTCTCGGAGACATGCCAGAAACCAGCTCCATGATGAGAAGTTCTCTTTCTCCACAATTGCAAATGCTATAGGCAGAGGGGCTCGATTTCCATCTTGTGTGGCGGCAATCAATAAAGTTCCGGTATACTTTCCATACAGAAATGTGCCATCAATTTGTATGAACTGCTTGCAATGTCTAAAAGCCGCCACACATGGTAAAAATGTCCAAAATAATCTATCAAACACAACCATTGAGCGGTCAAGTTGGTTCTGTTGGTTAACATATTCAACTGTATGTAACCGATAGACTATTTGATTATTGTGGCGTAGAAGCTCCAACAATTGTGGTAGAACTCGATAAGAGTAATCCCAATCACCATACACTTTCACAATAGCCTTTTGTCGTGCTGCCCATGCCTTCCAGTAAGAGATTCGATACCCAAAAAGCTGTTTGATTCGCTCAATGACCAGAACCACGAGGACATCTTGACATGCTCTAATCATTTCAACAATAATAGTTGAAACAAACTCAACATCTAATGAAGAGTGTTCCTGTGCCAAGCTTGGGTTCACACATGTGTGTGGAGTAAATCTAGTGATGCGCCAGCTGTGAAAAGTGTTATCAATAATAGCTCGCAGACGCATTTGACAGTTCGATTCAGATTTGTCACAACGGATCAAATAATAAGATCTCTTTGCCTCTTCTACAACATATGAGTAATGTCTTTCAATGTGATATTGTTTTATCACATTTTTCATTGCTTCTTTGCTCTCAAACTCTCTGCCAATATACAGAACATCGTTATCTGACACTCGATTTATGCCACCAATGATTCCTGGAAATTCTGAACTGGGAGTGATAACTGAATAATCAAATTCTGGCAAGCGATTCATGCCTTCAGTCGACCAGGAATCCAATAGTGGAGGATGGTTCAACGGTCGGTTGAACCTCGCATGAGTTGGTACAGACTGATCTTCCGCATGCTCTTCTTCTTCTTCAACTTCCTCTTCATCTTGTTCAAAATTGTCATCATCCTCAAATTCATCAACCAATGCATCTAAAGTATGTGGAGGACTATCCATTGAAACTGTGGCTGATGGAAATGATGGAATAACTACTGATGCTGATGGAACGTCTTGATGTGAAGGAGCATATGACATAGTTTCATGAATTTGAGATGGGTCAACTTCCAATGTCGATGGAACCTCCATTGTAGCTATAGTGACATACAACTCCATCATTTGATTCTCAGGTATATACTTAACCAATGAAAGTATATATTCCCAATCATCATCATCATTTACCGGATATGGCACATGCCAAAACCTATCTATAAATTGAAGATGTCTGAATGTAATGGACTCTATTACTTGATTCCTCGCGAGTTTTAACCTCCGATGGATTTTCCTTTGCACAGCTTCCAAAGTAGTACATCCTCCAAGCATCACAACAACTTCTGGATGTATACTATAACTGCATCCTTGTTCTGTCTCAATTATTTGACCGTTGCAATAAATATAAGCGGCGACCATCTTTTTTATCTAAAAGAAACCACTGTTATTAATTAAATCTGATTAAAGAATCAATTTATGTATGCATGCTTCTAGTAATTTAGGTTGGAATCCTAATCCCTCCACCAAATCAATATGTTCAAACCATATTGATGTGTAACTATTTACACAACCCACAAGTTTGTGTTACTTACCCAAAAATAGAAGTCAAATATATTTATACATATCCACATGCATTATATGCATGAGGTACACGAACATGTCATGTAAAAGCATAGAGTTATATGAAATTGAAAGTCTCCACATGAGTAAGCCCGGAGCGACAGATAGCCAACCCCATTCACTTTCCTAGACAAGGCAAGCCTCCAGGAAAGTAGGTGGTCCGACCCAAAGCCCCTCTACCCGGGGATACTTTACTCAAGAGAGCAATCATTTCATGATAACTCTAACACTTAATATGCAAAAAATATATTGAACTACTAAATTCAAGTTCATAACTTCAATTACAAACCGAGGTCAAGGTAGATTGAAAACTAAATTCATTATCATTCCTAGAATGTAATGCAAAGGTATATTCCATAGGCAATTTACTACTACTTGGCTAATTAATATAACTACTTCGCTAATTAATATAACTACTTCGCTGATTAATATAACTACTTCACTAAATAATATAACTACTTCGCTAATAACATAATTATGATAAATTAATTACCTAATTATGGTTAACTAATTACCTAATTATGGTTAACTAATAACCTAATTATGGTTAACTAATTACCTAATTATGGTTAATTAATTACCTAATTATGATTAATTAATTAACTAATTATGTTCCATTAATTACCTAATTACGATTAATTAATTACCTTATGGTTAACTAATTACCTAATTATGGTTAACTAATAACCTAATTATGGTTAACTAATTACCTAATTATGGTTAACTAATTACCTAATTATGATTAATTAATTAACTAATTATGTTCCATTAATTACCTAATTACGATTAATTAATTACCTAATTATGTTTCATTAATAACCTAATTAGGATTAATTAATAACCTAATTAGGATTAATTAATAACCTAATTAGGATTAATTAATAACCTAATTATGATTAATTAATAACCTAATTATGATTAATTAATAACCTAATTATGATTAATTAATAACCTAATTATGATTAATTAATAACCTAATTAGGATATATTAATAACCTAATTATGATTAATTAATAACCTAATTATGATTAATTAATAACCTAATTATGATTAATTAATAACCTAATTCTGATTAATTAATAACCTAATTATGATTAATTAATAACCTAATTATGATTAATTAATAACCTAAATAGGATTAATTAATAACCTAAATAGGATTAATTAATTAACTACTAATGATTAATTAATTAACTAATTATGATTAATTAATTAACTAATTATGATTAATTAATTACCTAATTATGATTACTTAATTAACTAATTATGCTTAATTAATTACCTAATTACGATTATTTAATTACCTAATTATGATTAATTAATTACCTAATTATGTTTCATTAATAACCTAATTATGATTTATTAATTACCTAATTAGGATTAATTAATAACCTAATTATGATTAATTAATAACCTAATTATGATTAATTAATAACCTAATTATGATTAATTAATAACCTAATTAGGATATATTAATAACCTAATTATGATTAATTAATAACCTAATTATGATTAATTAATAACCTAATTATGATTAATTAATAACCTAATTATGATTAATTAATAACCTAATTATGATTAATTAATAACCTAATTATGATTAATTAATAACCTAAATAGGATTAATTAATAACCTAAATAGGATTAATTAATAACCTAATTATGATTAATTAATTAACTACTAATGATTAATTAATTAACTAATTTTGATTAATTAATTAACTAATTATGATTAATTAATTACCTAATTATGATTACTTAATTAACTAATTATGCTTAATTAATTACCTAATTACGATTATTTAATTAACTAATTATGATTAATTAATTACCTAATTATGATTAATTAATTAACTAATTATGTTTCATTAATTACCTAATGATGATTAATTAATTAGCTAATTATGATTAATTAATAACCTATTATGTTTCATTAATTACCTAATTAGGATTATTTAATTACTTAATTATGATTAATTAATAACCTAATTATGATTAATTAATTACCTAATTATGACTAATTAATTACCTAATTATGACTAATTAATAACCTAATTAGGATTAATTAATAGCCTAATTAGGATTAATTAATTACCTAATTATGATTAATTAATTACCTAATTATGATTAATTAATTAACTAATTATGATTAATTAATAACCTAATTACGGTTAATTAATAACCTAATTATGATTAATTAATTAACTACTAATGATTAATTAATTAACTAATTATGATTAATTAATAACCTAATTATGATTAATTAATAACCTAATTATGATTAATTAATTTACTAATTACGATTAATTACTTAACTAATTATGATTAATTAATTTACTAATAATGATTAATTACTTAACTAATTATGATTAATTAATTAACTAATTACGATGATTAATTAATTACCTAATTACGATTAATTACTTAACTAATTATGATTAATTAATTAACTAATTATGATTAATTAATTAACTAGTTATGATTAATTAATTAATTAATTATGATATTAACTAATTATGATTATTTAATTAACTAATTATGATTATTTATTACCTACTTACCATTAATTAATAACCTAATTATAATGAATTAATTAACTAATTATGATTCATTAATTAAATAATTATGATTAATTAATTTGCTAATTATGATTAATTAATTAGCTAATAATCATTAATTAATAATCTAATTACATTTAACTATTTACCTAATTATGATTAATTAATAACTTAATTAGCATTGATTAATCAACTAATTATGATTAATTATTTAACTAACTAATCATTTCATTATCTAATTACATTAAAAAAAACCATACTATTTATAAAATACAAACATTATATACTAATTCTATAAATTAAACAACTAAATTATTAAATAAAACTATTAAATAAATTTAAAGAAAGATTTACCTCAAATTTGTGACGACGTAGGTACACAGGCAGAGCAACTGAAGAGGCAAGGCTTCACCGCAACCGAAGAACGCAAGAAAAAACTTTGAGAGAGAGAGAGAGGAAGGGATAGGGAGGGAGAAATGGGGGTGGGTGAGGTAGGAATATGAAGTGAGGAATGGGGTGGGGGGCGAGGGTCCTATTTATAGGATGGGGTGGTGTTTCGGCGCCACTTCAAGTGGCGCCGAATTCATTGGGAAGAAGGGTGCAGCGCCACTTGAAGTGGCGCTGCACGGTTTGAATTTCTTTTTTCAGCGCCACTTCAAGTGGCGCTGAGCTTTTTTTCCGGCAAATTGGTGGAGCGCCACTTGAAGTGGCGCTCCAATTCCAAACCTCTTGGCGCCACATGGTCTGGCGCTCAAGAGACCCAGTTACCTAATTAATTAAACGTTTGACCCATTAAAAAGAAAAAAAAAAAAAAAACACCCATCCGGCAAAATTATCCGCATCCAGCCTGTCCGCATCTGCACCGCATCCCATGGAGAACGCGTCTCCGCATCCCCATGCCTTGGTCGCCGGAGCTGCTCCCGGGGGTCGAAACCCTTCAGAAACCAGCCCGTCGCTCTATGTCAGGGGAAATCGCCGGCGAGTATAGACCCGAGGTCGTCTACCCCCGCATCCGCAGTCACGCGACCTGAAGACGCCTCAAGCCACCACGGGAGGTCGCCCCCATCCCGCACCCCGCGACATCACCGACAAAGCCAGATAACGCCGCCGCCAGCAACCAAGCACGCCACTGTCACCTTCTTCGTCCGTCAGATCCGCGCGCCAGGAAAGAGGTCACCGGGCAAGACTCAGCGGACCTGCCGCCGACCATCCCACCGGGATCTCAAACCCTGCATCCACCGCCGGGATCCCAGATCCACGCCTCACTGACCCGAAGCGATGGCCCTACCTGCACATCGCACCGCTGATCGCCACTGCCATCCATCAGCCAACGTGCCTTCACCACAAATCTGGACTCGCCACCCGCACTTGATGACCCGCTCACCCGAGGCCGAGATCGTGGAAAGATCACCTACATCATTGGACGACGATGATGTCGCCTGCTGGAACCCGAAATCCGCCGACTGGACCCAACTGACTCCATCACTAGCCATCCGTCAGATGGACAGGGCTTCCTCCGACTGACTTCATCATCAGCCAAATGGACAGGGCTTCCTCCGGCTGACTTCCTGCAACGTCAATCGCCTTCACCGGGGCGTTGCTACACTTCCGTGAAACAATTCCGAGAACCCTTCTCCGAAACAGATTTAGCAAGTTAATCCTCAAGCGTGAAGTACAAATAACAAATAGCTTCTTATGCCCAACAAAGTGGTTTGATGGAGATCAAAATATTATAAACCAGTACATCACCCGTGCAAATGCACGGGATTATTCCCATGTTGGTGGGAGTTTGCTTTACAAAGCCAAAACAAAATAATCCACGGGATAAAAAGAAATTGGAGGAGGGAACTCAACACAAGAGCTTGCAAGTTTTTAAATTTCGATCAACTTAATTTTACAACGGACTACAAAGATTTTATAGTCAAATGCAAAACAAAAGAAACGGCAAAGCATTAAATGAGAGAGAAAAAAAAAACAAGGGTGAAAAATAATAAACCACCGCATGCATGCCACATGGGGAAGAGGAGCAGCCACATCGGAAAATGAGAAGCCGCTTCATGGGAAAGATAAAATAGAATCTTGCTTTGGAAAAACAGCCGGAGTTATGGTTTGTATTTCCAACACTCCCCTTCAAACCAAAACCGACTTCATCCCGAGCATCGTTCTTAATCTTTTGAATGCATCTGACGGTAATGCCTTTGTGAAAATATCTACCACCCGTTCCGTAGTATGACAATATTCCAATTTAATAGTTTTTTGTTTCACATGATCCCTGAGGAAATGAAAACGAGTATCAATGTGTTTGCTTCTCCCATGCTGCACCGGATTTTTGGCTAGTTCAATAGCCGACTTGTTATCCACATATATCACCGTGGATCCATCCTGTGGATGCTTCATTTCCTTCAAAAAATTTCTCAGCCATATTCCCTCACAAACAGTAGAGGATGCTGCCACATACTCTGCTTCACATGTGGATAAAGTAACCACACTTTGCTTTCTTGAATTCCATGTAAAAGCAGTCGATCCAAGAAAAAATACGTACCCAGTGGTGCTTTTTCTTTCATCTTGGTCACCTCCCCAATCACTGTCTGAGTATCCATACAGCTCTGCTTCTTCGTTGTATGGATAAAAGAGACCAAAATCTATCGTTCCTTTAATGTACCTGAGGATACGTTTTGCAGCTAGCCAGTGTGACTCTTTCGGTGTCTCCATATACCTGCTTAGAAGTCCAACACAATAGACAATATCTGGCCTTGTGATTGTGAGATACCTCAGGCTTCCAATCAGACTCTTGAACAGAGTCGAGTCAACGCTTCTTCCTTCTCCATCTTTTGTCAGTTTCAAGCTCGTTGCAACCGGTGTGTTTATAGCATTACAATCGGCCATCTTGAATTTTTCAAGCAACTCCTTGGCATACCTCTTCTGAGATATATAAATGCCGTCATGTTGTTGCTTCACTTCAATGCCCAGAAAGAAGGACATGAGACCCCCATCGGTCATCTCGAACTCTTTGAACATGGCCTCCTTGAAATCATCGAACATTGGTCGACAATTCCCTGTAAACAACAAATCATCAACATACAAGCATGCAATAAGAATATAGCCACGATCATTCTGCTTGATGTAAACCGCATGCTCATATGGACATTGGGTGAAGCCATTCTCTCGGAGATAACTGTCAATGCGTGCATTCCATGCGCGAGGAGCCTGCTTCAACCCATAAAGTGCTTTCTTCAATCGATACACTTTGTCGTCCTCCCCTTGCATGACAAAGCCTTCAGGCTGGTCAACATAGACCTCTTCTTCCAAAAATCCATTTAGGAACGCAGACTTCACATCCAGTTGGTAGATCATCCAACTGTGATGGACAGCAAGAGATATAATCATTCTTACAGTGTCAAGGCGAGCAACAGGAGCAAAGACTTCTTCGTAGTCCACCCCGTATTTCTGTTTGTACCCCTTTGCTACAAGCCTTGCCTTGTATCGATCGATCTCGCCATCAGCATTTCTCTTTATTTTGTACACCCATTTGACAGTAATGCTCTTCTGTCTTTTTGGGAGTGTAGTCAACTCCCACGTGTCATTTCTCTCTATGGAACGAATTTCTTCTTCCATAGCCATTCTCCAGCTTTCTTCCCTCATGGCTTCCTGAAAGGTCAAAGGCTCATGATCTGCATACAAATAAAAAAGATTTACCTCTTCAGTCTGCTCATAAATGTCACTCAAATTTTTCATCTTCATAGGAGCCATAGGCGAGGATGAGCTGGCCAAATTTTGATTTGATGGAGTGCTTTGAGGAGTGAGGAAATGTACTCCTGGACTTCTTCCAACTGATGATGCACCCGAGGAAGGTGTTGTGGGCGTCTGCTCTTGATGATCATGTCTTTCTTCAAAATCTTCAGTTTCGACTACAACATCCTTGTTTGGTTCTTCATCATCCCATTTCCACACTTCTTCCTCACTAAAGACCACATCTCTACTAACCACTAATTTATTGGTTAGTGGATTGTAAAGCTTGTAGGCTTTAGAGGCTTCACAATAGCCGATGAAAATGCATTTCTCGCCACGATCATCCAGCTTCCTTCTTCTTGCTTCTGGAACTTGAGCATAGGCGACACACCCGAAGATTCTTAGGTGCGCCACACTCGGTTTGTAGCCGCTCCACGCCTCTTGTGGTGTAAAGTTCTTGACACTCTTCATTGGACACCGATTGAGCAAGTAGGCAGTACACGCCACAGCCTCTGCCCAAAAACTCTTCGGCAACCCTTTCTCCTTCAGCATGGTCCTCGTCATGTCGAGGATGGTGCGGTTCTTCCTTTCTGCAATGCCGTTCTGCTGTGGGGTGTAAGCAGCAGTGTATTGCTGCTTGATGCCATGCTCCCTGCAAAAGTCTTGAAATGCATTTGAGGTGTATTCTCCACCTCTATCAGATCTCATCACTTTGATTTTGTGACCACTCTCAGCTTCTACACGAGCTTTGAAAATTTTAAAGATAGAAAAAGCGGAAGATTTCTCCTTGATGCAATACACCCAGAGTCTTCTACTGAAATCATCAATAAGGGTAATGAAGTACCTATTACCTCCAAGTGAGGGTGTTTCAAGTGGTCCGCAGATGTCAGTGTGAACCAACTGAAGTGGTTCTGTTGCTCTTCTGGACACTCCACTTGGGAAGGAGTTCCTTTGTTGTTTGCCGAGTGTACATGCCTCACACACATGATTTGTTGCTTCAATCGTCGGCAAGCCACGCACCATTCTTGAGGAGGATAGAAGTTTAAGCCCGCTAAAATGGAGATGCCCAAAACGCAGATGCCATCTCCACGAATCATTCTTCATGAGCCCAAATAGGCACTCTTCGGCCTTTGTTTTGATGTGCAGTGGAAACATGCGATTCTTTGCCATTTGGACTTGAGCAATCAACCTCCTGTGAGCATCTGTTACTGACAAAGAAGAGTTCTCTAAGTGTATAACATACCCCTTTTCAAGGAGTTGGCCGAGACTTATGATGTTGTTTTTCATACTTGGTACGTAATACACATTGGAAATGTAATTCGACTCACCATTCTTCAGATAGATTTTGATTTTACCTTTTCCAATCACCGGTACCTTCGATGAGTCGCCGAAGGTCACGTCGCCGCGAACTTCTTCAGTAAGTTCTTCAAAAAGTTCTTTGTTACCACTCATGTGGTTGCTCGCACCCGTGTCAAGATACCATACATCGGGGCGTTCAGATGCCTTTTCTTGTGCGAGGAGGAGTGTCGTACCTTCTTCTTCATGGCGTGACGCTTCAGCATGGTTAGATCGTTCATCATGATTCACCTTGCTCCAACAATCAGAGGCATAGTGGCTGAATTTTTTACAGTTATGGCATTGAAAATTTTTTGCATTTCCACGACCATGCATGAATCGGCCTCCACCGTATCCTCTTCCAAGGAAGCTACTGAAGTTTTGTTGCTTTTGCTGATAGATTGGATGGTATCCACGTCCTCTACCTCTTGCACGATAACCGCCCCGTTGTGCTTGGACATTCTTGGGTTCTTGCAGAGTCAGCTTGGACTCTAAGGCATGCTCTATTGTTGAACCCGCATTTTTCTGCATTCGCTACTCATGTACTTGCAACGACCCCATCAACTCTTCAATAGATAATTTTTCCAAATCTTTCGATTCTTCGATTGCCACAACCACATGCTCGAACTTGGTTGTGAGCGATCAAAGTGCTTTCTCAATAACTCGAATATCCTCCATTTTTTCACCATTTCTTTTCAAATTGTTAATAATGATAATTAGGCGTGAGAAGTAATCTGAGATACTCTCACCTTCCTTCATTCGCGCCGCTTCGAACTCCGCTCGTAATGTTTGAAGACGGACCCGCTTCACACGATCAACTCCTTTGAAAATGGTGGCAAGTGTATCCCAAGCTTGCTTGCTCGATGTTGCTTCGGAAATTTTTTCGAACGTCGATTCATCCAACCCTTGATAGAGAAGGAACAACGCCTTGTTGTCTTTCTTCCTTTGATTTTTGACGGTCGTCTTTTCTTCATTCGTGAAGGCCGCTTCTTCCTCCGTAGTGGGTACTACATACCCATCGGTGATGATTTCCCATAATTCTTGTGACCCGAACAATGCCTTCATTTGAATGCACCACCTCTCATAGTTGTCTTTAGACAAGGTTGGAACTTGCGGCTGGATCGCGGTGGCCATCTTCGGAATTTGGAGGATGTCTTCGAACCGCCTCTGATACCAGTTTGTTGGTGGGAGTTGGCTTTACAAAGCCAAAACAAAATAATCCACGGGATAAAAAGAAAGTGGAGGAGGGAACTCAACACAAGAGCTTGCAAGTTTTTAAATTTCGAGCAACTTAATTTTACAACGGACTACAAAGATTTTATAGGCAAATGAAAAACAAAAGAAACGGCAAAGCATTAAATGAGAGAGAAAAAAAAAACAAGGCTGAAAAATAATAAAGCACCGCATGCATGCCACATGGGGAAGAGGAGCAGCCACATCGGAAAATGAGAAGCCGCTTCATGGGAAAGATAAAATAGAATCTTGCTTTGGAAAAACAGCCGGAGTTATGGTTTGTATTTCCAACATCCCATTCCCGTTAAATTATAAGGTTTAACATCATTCAATTAACCGGACATATTGTTGATAAAAAAACGATGACAATAACAGTACGAA
Organism: Viscum album; assembly: GCA_963277665.1. Lineage (NCBI taxonomy): Eukaryota > Viridiplantae > Streptophyta > Magnoliopsida > Santalales > Viscaceae > Viscum > Viscum album. The sequence continues at coordinate 997,871,405 of OY728134.1, forward strand.
TACAGTAGTAATCAATAGAGAAAGAAACACTGTACAAAGAACAGAAATGAACAGAGAGAGCAGCATATTAAATAAGAAATACTGCAATAACCTCAATTTCTGGTTTTAGTTTCTCTTGAGGTGGGTTGGGTGATGTGCATTCCATTGCAAAAACATCCATAATATCGACGTGACTGGAGAGGGATGAAGAGTTTCAATTAATATGAGATGGGAAAATGAAAACCGGGAACCAAAATAGAATTTTTATTCCAATGAATTATCCAAAATAATTATTTTGTACATTGTATTTATAACTGGCCAAGTCCTTTATTGAAACAAACTTGTAGTTTTGATCCCAGTAGTCAATTTTCCATAAATGATCAATGAAACCACTTTCATCAAAGTACAATAATCAATGCTATTTCAGAGTTACAAATGAAAAATGTTCCTTCAAAACAATCAAACAAAAGATGTGAATACAAATTCAAATTCAACTCAATACAATAGTTGGAACTTCCATACCTGCAAAGATACCAACAGTCACTGAATATATCCACCTAAGAAAAATCTGACAAGGAAAAAATGAACCACTCCTATAAAAAAATAACCCATTATGAATAAAGTATAAATCAAATAGTATTCAAATGTATGCCATCTTATTGGTATAAGTAAATAATAAACTAAAGTGTGATCAAATTCAAAAAAAAGAATATGATAACTATATTAAAATAGAATAAAATGAGCCACTGATACCTCAAAATGAGAAATTAGTTTTCGTCACTTTCATCAATAAGCCTTCGAAATCATTGGACAACTGGTACATGAAAATGGAAAATCATTTATGCTCAGAACAACTACCACATGCATATAGAAATGGACCCCAAAATAGAGGAAAATAATGTTTGGGACTTCTTTAGACCTGTAAAATTTTATTTTTTGATTCAGCAGAACATCATGTTGACCCCAAATCTTCTTACCATAAAAAAATTTTCTCAGACCAGAATCCCAAATATCACCTGCATGACCAGTAAAATACATATTTTCTTATAGATCATATAATATTTATCATGTACAGTTTCATGATAGCAACAATGGATTTGCTATGTTGATAACTGCCTTTCCTTCAAGGATGTGAGGAATTTCATCACCTGGAAGCAGTAGTTTTTCACATTAATTCCTTGTTTCAAAATAGGTGGGTGTCATTTCCTCTATTCAAAATAACAGCATCATGAGTCTCCTTGCTAAAAAGAAGTAATATTAATATACCAATAAAGAAAATGAAGTTATATGTTGCTGCTCATATAACCGATATACATATATCTGCAGCAACATCACCAACATCACAAGTTTCCCTAATCAGATATATGATGCTGCTCAGATATATGTTGCTACTAAACAAAAGAAAAAGCATATATATGTTGCTACATATATAAGTGAGTGGCCTTTCCTTGTTTCAATATATTCATTAATATATTCACAAGTTTCTTCTGTTCAGTTTCCTTGTATTTGCATATATATGTTGCTGATCATGTCATCCCCAGGATTCATGTTGACAGAATAATCATCTTTCAAAGGCTACATATTTATAAAGTCATCAAAATTCAAGGAAATGCAGATATCATACCTCAAATAATATGTACCATGACATGAATATTTAATTTCCTGATGTACATCATCATATGGTCCCAGAATATGGAACCATGTGTTTGGAATACGCTACCTAAACCTGGTGGTGTGATTGCTATGAAACATTACCTAGATATACCTCATATGGTATGCAAACTACAATGTTCTCTTTCTAATAAAGAAATGAGTGAGAATTAGACATGATAAGATCATTACATGAATGTATTTATTCTCAATATTGCCTCTTCTAGGTTAATACCCATTGATGCTTTGATCATTTTTTAGACGAGGTATCCTTTTTCTTGTCTAGTATACTTTGTTAAGTCAATTTCTCAGTTAAATTGTACAATAGAGGGAATTTTTTTTACTGATTTTAAGATAACCAAAAAACACAGTATTCCTGCTTATAAAGGCTGACTTGTTCCCTTTTGCAATGGGACCTCCAACACTAAAAAATGCACATTCCAATCATGAAATGAAAGAAATGATTTATAGGCTTAGACATTTAAATAACAAATCAAAAACCTGTGAATTAAACACATTCAATCTTCATCTCAAATGTTCAATGACATGAGGAAAATGGGTAGAAGTTCGTTTATAACACATAAAATCTTCTGATAAATTATTTCTGTTTGTAAATTAAACCAATTCCAAATTCGATTCTTAAAAAGAACCAGATTAATAGTGGAGCAATCAGGTCAAAGATCAAGCATTGACATTAATTAACAGATGTAATTTCAAAAATTATCAGAAGATCTCCCTTTTGGAATCCATGAAATATCAAAATGAAATAAGAATAAATCACTGAGGGGTAAATCCAGTGTTATGAAGACAATACCTCTCTGTTGAATTCCATCTATTCCAGCCCTCGTGACTATGTTACGAATTGAAGTTTCAACACTGGGAAGGGAAGAATGAAGATTTTTGATCGCCAGCACAAATTTCTTCGTTTATGTAGAACCCATTTGGAAGTTAGTGAATGAATCGTAATTTACAAAACAAAATCATATAATGATTAATAGATATCTGAAAACCTGTTTGTATTTTTTGCCTTAAAGTCTCCACTCCTATCAATTTATGGTGAAATGTTTAGCAAAAAAGTCCTGGAAAATCATAAAGAAGTCAGTAATATTAACATGATATGTTATATTTAGTGTTGGAGTCTGCATCCCACATCGGACTTGAGGTCCGGTGTGGTCTTTACTATTTGTTATAAAAGCACCCCAAGGGTTCCTTTAGAGAGCACACCTTGGGGGTTCGGTCTCTTCTATTTTCCCATTTTACATGGTATCAGAGGGAGGTTAATCTTGAACCCTCCTCCCATTTTATTCCCCCCCTTATCTAGGGTTTCTTATTTTTTCTCCCCCCGTGGGGGGCGACAGCCCTCATGAAGGGCTACGTTAATGTTTCTACTGCCGCCCCCTTCGGGCTCGTATCACAGGCGGCCTCCTGGTTTTGCCCGGACCCTGCCCTCCCAGCTGTTTTCCCCCCTGTCGGCTCACACATCCGGTGGAATCCCCTCCTCCTGTCTGGTGGAATCCCCCATCACCGCTGCCCTCTGGACGGCCCTGCGGACTCCCTGCTTCGCCAGGCTCCGCATCTCCCTGCGTCTCTCCTGCAGTTTCCAGTTTTGTCCGGCCCACCTCTCCCTGCTCGAGCAGATCGGCCCACCTCCCGGCGCGGCTCCTCCCGCCCTCCCGACGTCCCTCTAGTGCTGCTAGCATCCCGTCGGCGCTCCTCCCTACCTCGCAACCCCGATCGTGGCCTACCACTCAGCTCCCGCTGCGCCCGCCTCCTCAACCGGTGCCACCTTCCTCGACGGTCTTTCCGGCTCCTGCGACTGCGCGCAACAGCTCCCGCTTCTCCAGGCGGACATTCCGGTCGGCTCCCCCTCTCCCGCTCCGCACAAACTGCCCTCCCCAGGCGGTCCTCTTGTGCGCGCAACACCTCCCGTGGATCCCCCGGTGGCCCACCCTTGTATCGGTGTCGCTTCCTCGAGAACCGGCCCCGCCCTCCCCGGTGGCTCTTTCCCGCAGCTCTTCGATTTTCCAGGCACGATCGACCCCTGCCTGTCGGCTTCGTTCCACCCCGACGAAGGCACGCGACTCCCTCTGTGCCGCTTCTCCGAACGACAACCTTCCTGCACCCCTCCCTGATGCGCATGATGAACGCCGGCTCCCCCAATCTCGGCGAAACTCCTCTACGCGCGTAGCCCTCTTGGTGTGACGGGCTCCAGCCGTGACGACTCCCTGCGCGCTTCCTCTGTGCGACGACTCTTTCCCGTGGCTTGTGTCCCGCGGTTCCCAGCCCTCACCTCCCGTTGTGATCCCGACTGTCACGACCTGACCCTACCCGGGCTCGAGCCGCAACTACCCCAAGCCCGCCTCCATAGGCCAGGGGCTGGCGACCAGCGCCGAAGGCACAATAACTCGGGGAGGCCTTTGCCTAAGTACCTGTACACACACACACGCAGCACACTCAAAGCAACGGTGCAGAGTAAAAGAAAAGACAAGTAAAGAAAAAGGGCAACTCCTATATATAAACCACAGTGTGCATTGACCTCTAAGAGTACAAAGTACAGTGCTGAAAAGGAAAAAGGGGCAAAACACGCGCCCAACCAGAAAAGGTGCCACAACCCGGCAACAGGTAAACAAAAACAAACAGCTAACGGGTCTCCCACCTGGAACCCGGCTACGACCACCGCACGCGGTCCAAGCTCCCCAAGCTCCTACGCTCCACTGAATTCACGCTCCACCTGTCCGTCGTCTGCAAGGGAACACCAAGTGCGGGCAAAGCCCAAGCAGGGGTGAGTATAAAAATACTCAGTAGGATATCCCGAAGGCTCGAGGGAGCAACAAAAGGAGGTACCGAAGGGTGAGAAGTAGAGCAAATAGGGGAAAGCAAAGAGAGTACAACAGAGAGTGCAGTAAAGAGTCCAGCTCAACCCAACAAGAGAAAGGAAGTAGACTCATCTAGACACAAGGAGCTGGAAACGGTGAGAAGATGAACTTCCCGTCGAGTCTTCGCTACCTATAGTAGGAGAGTAGACTCGTCCAACCATGAGAAGCTAGACACGGAAAGCACGTGGCATACCCCACGTGTCTTCGCCTCTCCTGGAAGGAGAGTAGCCAAACCCAAGAAGTGGGTTCCAGAAACAAGGTATATACATATCTTTATGCTCAGAAAGAAGCCTGAACAACATCGTAAGGGGATCTCCGTCCCGTAGCTCAGCCCAAGAAAAGAGTAGCCAAAAGTCCCAGAAGTAACACCATCGATGCCCAACATCCCGCACGTCTGCCCCGAACCGTAAGCCAAGGGCTCAAACACCACACCTCGACACTATCCGCTTTGGGCGGCACTGACTCGCCCGCACGTTTTTAGGTCGCGTCCCAAGGATGCGTCTCGGTGGGGAAAAAGCTCCTCGTACTTGAGAGTTCTTGGGGAACGTCAACCACAACTCGTCACTGTCCTGCAGTCGACAGGTCTCGAAGTCGACATGCGACCCCCTGCCCAGCCCCGCTGGAGGGTCCCTGGAAGTCAACGGGTTCCCACTATAGGGAGACCCGGAAAGTCGACGGGTGCCACACTGCCCAGTCCCATAACAAGGTAATCCACTGGAGGGAGACCCGACTAAAGTCGGCGATGAGACCACTGCCCAGCCCAGCTGGAGGTAACCCGGCATCGAGGACCACTGCCCAGCCCACCTGGAGGTAAGCCCGGCATCAAGGACCACTGCTCAGCCCAGCTGGAGGTAAGCCCAGCATCGGGGACCACTGCCCAGCCCAGCTGGAGGTAAGCCCGACATCGGGACCACTGCCCAGCCCAGCTGGAGGTAAGCCCGGCATCGGGGACCACTGCCCAGCCCAGCTGGAGGTAAGCCCGGCATCGGGGACCACTGCCCAGCCCCGCTGGAGGTAAGCCCAGAACTGCTCTGGCCATCCCTGCTGGATGATACTGCTCGGTGAACACCGCTGTACTGGCCACCCCTGCCGGATGGTAACCCTCTGGTGAGCCCAACTCGAAACAACCTCAGCCCTACTGGAAACAACCTCAGCCCTGCTGGAACAACCTCAGACCTGCTGGAACAACCTCAGCCCTACTAGAACAACCTCAGCCCTACTGGAAACAACCACAGCCCTGCTGGAAACAACCTCAGCCCTGCTGGAAACAACCTCAGCCCTACTGGAAACAACCTCCTGGGTAGAGGATCGGTGCCCGCGTAAAGTGTTGGTCACACCGAAACCACAAGTTCTACCAGGGAACACGAAGCAATGGGAGAAACTCCCCAGGCCTCACAAGGCGATCCCGCTCCAATCCTCTGAGTCGCTGTCGAAGCGGACCGAGACACCTCATCCCAGAAAGTGGGGAAAAACACCCACACTGCACGAACACCCGTAGTCGCAGACGGTGTCACATTCCGGTGAAAGGGCACAGTACTGAAACCCCTCACAGCCGAAGAAATAGAGGAACCAAACCATCTCTGCCGGCCAAACCATCGAAAACAAGACCAGGGGGAGACCGATCAACCCTACTGGTCAGACAAAAGAGAACCAGGACAGGGGAAAATCCACCCTTCTGGTCAAACAAACGAGCGCAGAGGGACCCTCTACGTCGCAAGAGGTCAAGTACGCAAAGCATATCACGACACGCACGTGGGGCCCACACGCCGTGTGGCCCCAAGTCAACCCCAACTGAGCGCACAAACATCCTCAGGTACAAACAACCACACGTACCTCCAAGCGCTCCCGTATACTCCCTGAGTATACCTCATTCCATCCCAAAGGCTATCGTGCACACGGCACCCAACGTCAACGCGAAGGCGTGACGTAATAACTCCACCTCAAAGGCCCAGGCATGGCCAACCAAAACTCGTGGACCAATTACATCACTCTCCCAAGAGTGCGCGATCACATGCCAAGGGTCCGCTACGAACAATGTAGGGCGAACCACCACTAGAGCACCTTCCATGCTTCCGCTGTTAATACGATCGCGTAAGAGGCTCCGCACAGCCAAACGGATTGCACCGTTGTAATCCTCGTGGAAAAACACGCGAGATCGACTACTTACTCGCCTCCAACGGATATCCGACGAAAAAGTCACCAACACCGCCTCACGCCCGAACGGCGTCCCGTGATCCCGAGTCTCGGCCCCGAAAACAGTCGGGCGCATCTCACCATTGCAATCCCCTCGGGAAAACACATCAAAAGCACTACTCACTTGAGTGCAACGGATATCCGGAGAAAAAGGTGCATCCCGGCGCACCACACACGAGCGGTGCCACGTGGGACCCACATCCCGGTCCCGAAACTCAACGAACGGATCGCACCGTTGTGATCCTCTCGAAAAAGTACACGAAATGGACTATTCGCTTGTCCAAAACGGTCACCCGGTGATAAAGCTGGAAATCACCATCAACTCCGGAAACGACCCTCGTGGGGCCCGCACCATCGTGCGGAATTACAGCGGGCAGACTGCGCCAACGCGATGCCCTCGGAAAAACTCCCAACATCGATTGCTTGCACGCCCCGAACAGACGTTCGAGGAAAAATTCGCTACTAGCTGCACGCAGCTCAAAAGACGGGCCGTGGGGCCCGCGCCTCAACTTCAGCCTCAATGCCTGAAACCACCTTGGAAACCTTCGCCTCGACGCCAGGGTTCCAACGCCGCTGCCAGCGCTTAAATCGGACGTCGGACGCGTCCGCGCCGTCCAAAACAAGATCCCCCGAAGGAAATGACAAACCCCTTAAAGACGCGTCGCGCCTCCGAGGCCCCTCGTTTCAGGAATAAAAAATTCCCAAAACCATCTCAAAAACTCCGCCTCGTCGATACGGTTCCACCGCCGCAGACGGTACTCAAAACGGAAACCCGTAGCGGAAAATAGGGGTGTCCGAACACCGAGGGGGCAAGGCCCCTGGGGCTGGACCGGCCGTGGGCACGGGGTCCGCTCGCAGACCGGCCACGAGGGCCGGTCGTGGCCACCGCGTGAAGACCCGCGCGGCGCGGATCTTTGTCGCCGCACAGGGGTCGCGCGCCGCGACCCCGCGGTCGCCGCTCCCTGGCGACCGCCGCCTCGCCGGGCGCTCCGCAAGACGCCCGAGCTCCCCGCTGCCGCACCCAGCGCCTCCACTGGACACCCACGCCAACGCCCGCGGACACCACCTGAGGCCGCCTGCCGCACGCCGTGACACCGCCTGAGGCCGCCCGCCGCGCTAGGGCTCGCCGGACCACCGAAAAAACCCGCAACCTTCGACGATCGACCCCGGCCCCCTACGAGCTCGGATTTTGATTCTGAAAAATGCGTTTGAGAGATAAAAATGTATACTACGCATTCATGGTCTTTTATTGAAGTTTTGACAATGAATCGACAGTGCAAATCGAGATCAAAGTAGGTACAAGAATAGAAAATGCAAACGCAACATCCTACCTCGTGGGGCTTCGCCCGGAGCTTCGCGTCGATCCGCCGACACCACCGCACCTCACCGGAGTCGCCTCACCAGACTGTCTCGCTGGAGGTGGAGGAGGAGAGGGAGAGGAGGGGCTTCCACGCTAGGGAGAACAACCAAGAGGGGGGGAAGTGTTTAAAAACAAAACACTTAAACCCCCGCCCGTGGGCCCCGTACCCGAACTCCCGACGGGGTCGGGATTTAGCCTCCCCTAGGATAATAAACACGCTATGAGCGCAACGGCGGTCTCGTAATTTTATTCTGAGACCCCGTTCAAAAGTTATTAAACTTAGCACCCGAGGCCGCCAAATTACGAAAACGCCCCTGGGGCCATTTTTCACAAACGGCCCGCGCCCGCGAAACTTATACCCCTCCTAGGGTAAACGGCATGCTCCAAACTCAAAAGTGCCCTCGGTTTTCCAATCCGAGCCACCGTTTAAAAGATACTCGAGTTTCACCATTAAACGAATAAATGAATTTATTAATTTATCCGTTTAACCTTCCGGAAGCGAGCGAGGGGTCCCAACATCCCGCGCCGACATGTTTTATGTCGTTCCTAGGGTAAAAACCCCATTACGGACCCATACGTACACTCGGATCTTTGATCTGGAACTCCGTTTAGGAGTTATCTCATTTATTTAGGAATTCCAGTGTAAACGCACTGAAAATTTAATTCCGGCCACTCCGGGGCTCGGAATCGCTCGCCGTCTGAGGGCGCTGCTCCGTAATATCATCGAGAATATTCCAAAGTCCTTCAAAGAAAAAACTGGGTTCTTACATCATTCCATCCTTCAAGCTTTTCATCCCCGAAAAGCAAAACTAGGGAGCAACACTGGGTACTAAGCCCACACCTGGCTTTCCCATACCCAGAAGAACCCACACACAGCTCTGCGCCTCCGCACACAGACCAAAGGATTGATCCGTTCATGCGAGGTCGGCCCATGCCGATGTCGTGCACCCACTCCAGACTTTGGGGTTAGGGCAAGGCGGTAGGGTACCTCGCCATCCCTTTGCACGATCTCAAATGGCCCGAAGGCCCTCGGGGGTAGCTCACCTCCCCGGTCCAACCTCTACGTCGCAGTCGTGACAGGAATCACCGCTAGGGCATGGGGCAAGGCCCGGTGATTCCAACCTTCAGAATATCCATATGGTGAAGCACCCAAGGACATCTGGTCATGCAAGGTTCCACAATCGATGCTCTCTTACACGCTCAAAAGGCGAAGGAGTCAACACCATCGACTAAAGGAAAAGGTCTCACGCCTTTTTCCTTACCAACACAGGGTTACACCCGACGCCCCGCGTCACCCTGGTAACACATCAAACAAGGAGCAGGGAGGAAAGCCTTTCACACGCAGAGCCTTACAATTCTACTGCAAGAAGTAGAAGAGTCGCAAGGGGTACCTCTCACCATCCCATGCTCTGCAGGATAATAGACATCCAAAGCTCACGGCTGTCCGCGGTCCCAACTGTCATCTCCCGGGGCCTGACATGGACCACCTGGTGGTGATGGGAAGACCTCGTAACATCGTATCCCACCTCCACCTCCTCCCGCTCCTCTGCTAGCACCACCTCTCTGGGTACTACTCTGATCACGGCGCTGCCTCTGCCGTGGTGGTGCACCTGCTGCCTGCCCGAAGCTCCCAGCAACTCGGGTCGGGCAATCTCGTGCCAAGTGACCTTGCCCGTCACAAGCATAGCACCAACTCTCTCTGGGTTGCACTGGTGCCCTCCGGCGCCACTGTGGTGTATGACCACAGCCCTGAGTCCGGTTGTCAGTAAGCCACCTGCGTCGAGGTTCTACTTGCTGACGCCTACAAGCTGCGGCAGACGTCTCGGCTCCAACGTGTCTGCTGCCACCACCAACACTAGAACGCGACAGGAAGCCCTCTGTCACCAGCGCCTGCTCTATCACCCCGACATATGTGGAAATGCCCAAGGGTACTATGAAAGCACGAATCACTCGGCAGAGACCCTGCTCAAACTTCCGCGCTCGGATGTCGTCGTCATGGACCAAGTCCGGGTAAAAGCGTGCACGGTTTGCAAAACTAGTTGCGTACTCGGCCACCGTCATCCCTCCCTGCTGAAACTACAGGAGCTCCTGAATCCGAACGGAGCGCAAACAGGAGGGGAAAACTCCTCATGAAACTACAACAGAAAGTCGTCCCACAAAAGCGACGACTCGTCTAGAAACTGAGTCACCAGACTCCACCAACGCCAAGCTGATCCACAAAAAGGGGTGGCTGCCAAAGCCGCCCTCTGATCTGTCGGTGTCTGCACAAGCCTGAAAAGGCGAACCACTGCCTCGAGCCAAACCTCTGCTGCCTGAGGATCTGGCTCACCACTGAACCTCAGCGGTCTCTGCCGCTAGAACTCGCGGAGCGCGCTCAACCTGCGCTCAAGCTCAGCCTGCTCTGCTGAAACTTCCTGCTGCTCAATAGGTGGGGGTGCTGCTACTGTCCCACCCGGAGAAAGGGGCTCACATGATGGTTCATGGACTGTGGCCTCGTACCTCACAAGGTCGTCGTCACGAACCAAAGCTGGTATCCTGGCTGACTGTCCTCGCGGAGACATCCTGAAAATTATCAAGGACTTCTGCGGTCAGTTGAGCATATATGTATATACCAATAGCAATGATGGGGAGCTGACTCAAGAGGGACAGTCAAAGACTCAATCCTATGTGATGCACAAATAAATTTTCCCTGCAACAAGTGTCTCAGCATGCCGAGTCGACAAGTGGGTTATCAAGGTCCTGGTGAATGGATACGTCGAACGCCGTACCATCATTGGACTCCCTGGCCTAAGAGCCGCTCTCGAGACACGTTAACACTATTGCCCTATATCCCAACCAATTCCTCTTTTAGGGACGTCCGCAAAACGTCCCAAGGAACGAACCACCTCTGATACCACTTTGTCACGACCCGACCCTACCCGGGCTCGAGCCGCAACTACTCCAAGCCCGCCTCCATAGGCCAGGGGCTGGCGACCAGCGCCGAAGGCACAATAACTCGGGGAGGCCTTTGCCTAAGTACCTGTACACACACACGCAGCACACTCAAAGCAACGGTGCAGAGTAAAAGAAAAGACAAGCAAAGAAAAAGGGCATCTGCTATATATAAACCACAGTGTGAATCGACCTCTAACAGTACAAAGTACAGTGCTGAAAAGGAAAAAGGGGAAAAACACGCGCCCAACCAGAAAAGGTGCCACAACCCAGCAACAGGTAAACAAAAACAAACAGCTGACGGTTCCCCCACCTGGAACCCGGCTACGACCATCGCACGCGGTCCAAGCTCCCCAAGCTCCTACGCTCCACTGATGTCACGCCCCACCTGTCCGTCGTCTGCAAGGGAACACCAAGTGCGGGCAAGGCCCAAGCAGGGGTGAGTATAAAAATACTCAGTAGGATACCCCGAAGGCTCGAGGGAGCAACAAAAAAAGGTACCGAAGGGTGAGCAGTAGAGAAAACAGGGGAAAACAAAAAGAGTACAACAGAGAGTGCAGTAAAGAGTCCAGCTCAACCCAACAAGAGAAAGGAAGTAGACTCATCCAGACACAAGGAGATGGAAACGGTGAGAAGATGAACTTCCCGTCGAGTCTTCGCTACCTATAGTAGGAGGGTAGACTCGTCCAACCATGAGAAGCTAGACACGGAAAGCACGTGGCATACCCCGCGCGTCTTCGCCTCTCCTAGAAGGAGAGTAGCCAAACCCAAGAAGTGGGTGCCAGAAACAAGGTATATACATATCTTTATGCTCAGCAAGAAGCCCGAACAACGTCGTAAGGGGATCTCCGTTTCATAGCTCAGCCCAAGAAAAGAGTAGCCAACAGTCCCAGAAGTAACACCATCGATGCCCAGCATCCCGCACGTCTACCCCGAACCGAAATCCAAGGGCTCAAACACCACACCTCGACACTATCTACTTTGGGCGGCACTAACTCGCCCGCATGGTTTTAGGTCGTGTCCCAAGGATGCGTCTCGGTGGGGGAAAAGCTCCTCGTACTTGAGAGTTCTTGGGGAACGTCAACCACAACTCGTTACTGCCCCGCAGTCGAGAGGTCTCGAAGTCGACAGGCGACCCCCTGCCCAGCCCCGTTGGAGGGTCCCTGGAAGTCAACGGGTTCCCACTACAGGGAGACCCAGAAAGTCGACGGGTGCCACACTGCCCAGTCCCGTAACAGGGTAATCCACTGGAGGGTGACCCGACTAAAGTCGGCGACGAGACCACTGCCCAGCCCAGCTGGAGGTAACCCGGCATCGGGGACCACTGCCCAGCCCAGCTGGAGGTAAGCCCAACATCAGGGACCACTGCCCAGCCCAGATGGAGGTAAGCCCGACATCGAAGACCACTGCCCAGCCCAGCTGGAGGTAAGCCCGGCATCGGGGACCACTGCCCAGCCCAGATGGAGGTAAGCCCGGCATCGAGGACCACTGCCCAGCCCCGCTGGAGGTAAGCCCAGAACTGCTCTGGTGATCCCTGCTGGATGGTACTGCTCGGTGAACACCGCTGTACTGGTCATCCCTGCCGGATGGTAACCCTCTGGCGAGCCCAGCACGAAACAACCTCAGCCCTGCTGGAAACAACCTCAGCCCTGCTGGAACAACCTCAGCCCTGCTGGAACAACCTCATCCCTACTGGAACAACCTCAGCCCTGCTGGAAATAACCACAGCCCTGCTGGAAACAACCTCAGCCCTGCTGGAAACAACCTCCTGGGTAGAGGATCGGTGCCTGCGTAAAGTGTTCATCACACTGAAAACACAAGCTCTAACAGGGAACACGGAGCAACGGGAGAAACTCCCCAGGCCTCACAAGGCGATCTCGCTCCAATCCGCTGAGTCACTGTCGAAGCGGACCGAGACACCTCATCCCAGAAAGTGGGAAAAAACGCCCACGTTGCACGAACACCCGTAGTCACAGACGGTGTCGCAGTCCGGTGAAAGGGCACAGTACTGAAACCCCTCACAGCCGAAGAAACAGAGGAACCAAACCATCTCTTCCGGCCAAACCATCGAGAACAAGACCAGGGGGAGACCGCTCAACCCTACTGGTCAGACAAAAGAGCACCAGGTCAGGGGAAACTCCACCCTGTTGGTCAAACAAACGAGCGCACAGGGACCCTCTACGTCGCGAGAGGTCAAGTACGCAAAGAAGATCACGGCACGCACGTGGGGCCCACACGACGTGTGGCCCCAAGTTGACCCCAACTGGGCGCACAAACATCCTCAGGTACAAACAACCACACGTACCTCCAAGCGCTCCCGTATACTCCCAGTGTATACCTCTTTCTAGCCCAAAGGCTATCGTGCACACGACACCCAGCGTCAACACGAAGGCGTGACATAACAACTCCACCTCAAAGGCCTAGGCACGACCAACCACAACTCGTGGACCAATTACATCACTCTCCCAAGAGTGCGCGATCACATGCCAAGGGTCCACTACGAACAAGGTAGGGCGAACCACCACTGGAGCACCTTCCATGCTTCCGCTGTTAATACGATCGTGCAAGAGGCTCCGCACAGCCAAACGGATTGCACCGTTGTAATCCTCGCGGAAAAAAACGCGAGATCGACTACTTACTCGCCTCCAACGGATATCCGACGAAAAAGTCACCAACACCGCCTCACGTCCGAACGACGTCCCGTGATCCCGAGCCTCGGCCCCGAAAACAGTCGGGCGCATCGCACCGTTGCGATACCCTCGGGAAAACACGTCAAAATCACTACTCACTTGAGTGCAACGGATATCCGGAGAAAAAGGTGCATCCCGGTGCACCGCACACGAGCGGTGCCACGTGGGACCCGCATCCCGGTCCCGAAAATCAATGAACATATCGGACCGTTGCGATCCTCTCAAAAAAGTACACGAAATGGACTATTTACTTGTCCAAAACGGTCGCCCGATGATAAAGCTGGAAGTCACCGTCAACTCCCGAAATGGACCTCGTGGGGCCCGCACCATCGTGCGGAATTACAACGGGCAGACTGCGCCAACGCGATGCCCTCGGAAAAACGCCCAACATCGACTGCTCGCACGCCCCGAACGGACGTCCGAGGAAAAATTCGCTACTAGCTGCACGCAGCTCAAAAGACGGGCCGTGGGGCCCGCGCCTCAACTTCGGCCTCAACACCTGAAACCACCCTGGAAACCTCCGCCTCGACGTCAGGGTTCCAACGCCGCTGCCGGCGCTTAAATCGGACGTCGGACGCGTCCGCGCCGTCCAAAACAAGATCCCCTGAAAGAAACGACAAACCCCTTAAAGACGCGTCGCGCCTCCGAGGCCCCTCGTTTCGGGAATCAAAAATTCCCGAAACCATCTCAAAAAGTCCGCCTCGTCGATACGGTTCCACCGCCGTAGACGGTACTCAAAACGGACACCCGTAGCAGAAAATACGGGTGTCCGAACACCGAGGGGGCAAGGCCCCTGGGGCTGGACCGGCCTGGGCCGGCCCGCGGTCCGCACGCAGACCGGCCACGTGGGTCGGTCGCGGCCGCCGCGTGAAGACCCACACGACGCGGGTCTTTGTCGCCGCACAGGGGTCGCGCGCCGCGACCCCGCGGTCGTCGCTCCCTGGCGACCGCCATCTCGCCGGGCGCTCCGCCAGACGCCCCCGCCGACGCCCGAGCTCCCCGCTGCCGCGCCCAGCACCTCCACCGGACACCCGCGCCGACGCCCGCGGACACCGCCTGAGGCCGCCCGCCGCACGCCGTGACATCGCCTGAGGCCGCCCGCCGCGCCAGGGCTCACCGGAACATCGGAAAAACCCGCAACCTTCAACGATCGACCCCGGCCCCCTCCGAGCTCGGATTTTGATTCCGAAAAATGTGTTGGAGAGATAAAAATGTATACTACGCATTAATGGGCTTTGATCGAAGTTTTTACAAGGAATCGACAGTGAAAATCGAGATCAAACTAGGTACGGGAATAGAAAATGCAAACGCAACATCCTACCTCGTGGGGCTTCGCCCGGAGCTTCGCGTCGATCCGCCGACACCACCACACCTCACTGGAGTCGCCTCGCCGGACTGTCTCACCGGAGAGGGAGAGGAGGGGCTGCCACGCTAGGGAGAACAACCAAGAGGGGGGGGGGAGAAGTGTTTAAAAACAAAACACTTAAACCCCCGCCCGTGGGCCCCGTACCCGAACTCCTGACGGGGTCGGGATTTAGCCTCCCCTAGGCTAAGAACCACGCTCTGAGCGCAACGGAGGTCTCAAAATTTTATTCCGAGACCCCGTTCAAAAGTTATTAAACTTAGCGCCCGAGGCCGCCAAATTACGAAAATGCCCCTGGGGCCATTTTTCACAAACGACCCGCGCCCGTGAAACTTATACCCCTCCTTGGGTAAACGGCACGCTTCGAACTCAACGGTGCCATCAGTTTTCCAATCCGAGCCACCGTTTAAAAGATACTCGAGTTTCACCATTAAACGAATAAATGAATTTATTAATTTATCCGTTTAACCTTCCGGAAGCGAGCGAGGGGTCCCAACATCCCGCGCCGACATGTTTTATGTCGTTACTAGGGTAAAAACCCCATTACAGACCCATCCGTATACTCGGATCTCTGATCCGGAACTCCGTTTAGGAGTTATCTCATTTATTTAGCAATTTTTGTGTGAACGCACTGAAAATTTAATTCCGGCCACTCCGGGGCTCGTAATCGATCGCCGTCTGAGGGCGCTGCTCCGGAATATCATAGAGAATATTCCAAAGTCTTTCACTGCAAAAACCGGGTTCTTACACCGACGGCCAGCCGCGCCTGCTTCCTGGCGCTCCTCCCCTGTGGCGGATCTCCTTTCGCCTGAGCGGATCCTTCCTGCGCGCCGCCTCCTGTGCGGACATCCAGCCCCGCCTCCCTATTCTGTCGGCCTCTCCCCCTGTCAGTGACTCTGACTCCTCCAGAAACATGCCTCCATTTCCAGCGGCTTCCCGACACAGATCAGATCCCGCCCTCTCCAGCAGTTTCCCGACATAGTCCGGCCCCGCCTCCCCGGTGCTTCCTGCAGAATCCCCGCCTTCCTGCCGGGTGCCTCCTGCGGAATCCCCGCCTCTCTGCCCGGCGCCTCCTGCAGAATCACCACATCCCATTGTCAGTGCCTCCTGCGGATTCCTCGATGCTTTGATGACCGACCCTCCCGTGCGGATTTCTCGGCCCTTTGACAATCGGCCCGACATTACGGATTTCCCGGCGTTCTGACGACCGGCCCGTAGTGCGGATTTTCCCGACGCTCTGACGACCGACCTGCCAGTGTGGATTTCCCGGCGCTCTAGTGTTCGACCCCACATCTTTGTCCACCGGCACGCCCATGCGCTGGCACAGCAGCTCGACCACCTAGGATCTAGGCCATTTGGCGCTGCCAGACCCTGCAACAATTCTGCGGAATCCCTGCCTCCCGTCGTCGGCCCCGCAAGTGCGGTTTTTCCCGGTGCTATTTTGGATTTCCCGGCATTTCAATGACCGGCCCCACTAGTGCGGCATTCCTGGAGTTTCTTCAACCGACCCGATCTTTGAGTGGTTCATCTGCTGCGTTCGCGACATCATCCATCCATCATCCTGCGGGGGAGCTTCGATCGTGAGGGGGAGGAGCAGCGTTTGCAACTTTCTTTTTATTTCGTCTGGTTTTCTAATCAAGCTGGGTCTGTCCAGCTTGAGAGGGAGTGTTTGCAGTCTGTTGATTGCTTTGTCTTCATTTGTTTGGCTTGTTTTTTCTTTATGTGTCCAAGCTAGGTTCACCTATCTTGAGGGGGAGTGTTGGAGTCTGCATCCCACATCGGACTTGAGGTCCGGTGTGGTCTTTACTATTTGTTATAAAAGCACCCCAAGGGCTCCTTTAGAGAGCAGAGCACACCTTGGGGGTTCAGTATCTTATATTTTCCCATTCTACATTTAGAAAATACTAACATGTACATTAGGGAATAACAGTACGATGAAATTAACAAAAAAATCATGTAAAGATTAATAATCATCTGATAGCCTTTTTATAGTTGTTTCCTTAGTAGTCTCCATTGAATCTCTGGTCAATTCTTGCTCACAATTTCCGCAATAAAGTTCGGTAAAATCATAAAAAATTCAACAATGTTAAAGTGAAATGGTAAATTTTGAAACTAATGACAAGTACTGTAACGGTACAATGAAATTAACAATTTACAAAGATGTAGTTAAAACATAATTGATTCTGAAACATCAATGTAGGGAAGTGATTATAGGATTATTACATGGTATTCGAATCATGATTTGCATGATCACGTTCAGATCACATGGGGCCATCCATCAGTTTTTATCGCTGCATCTATTCCTCTTGAATGAGAAGGGCTTAAAAGAATAGATATACTTGAAATAATAATAAATGCAGTCATTCTAACATTAAGGCCATGTGTATTAAAAGTATATTATTGAATGGGAGTCACAAACCTACATGATCAAACTTATAATAGTTATCAATAAACGCAATGAGAATCACAAACACATAAATATTGATAACTGACCAATTTCTTCCTCCGCCTATCATAATCTCAGGAAAGTAATATGAAAATATAAAATACCAGTTTGGATATGCCTCTCTTTTTTTCTCCACAATCGCAGAAACTATTTTACAGATAGAGGACAGTTTTTCAAGGGTATGATGATGTGGTTTTCATAATGAAAGCAAAAAAAAATCAACATTGTTAATTGAAATTACCATCAGTGACTGTAGGTGACAATGACATTTGTGGTCCTCTTTTCATGCTTCCTGTAGGTGTTAGAGGTTAGTTGCATCAATATTTTCAAGACATCTTGATCCTGTAAAATTGAAAATATAGTGCCTATTAATAGTTGTAGAATAAAAAATAATAGAACTATTTATGGTGAACAAAATAAAAATAACACAACCTGTTTGTCGTTGATGTTTGAGTAGTCTTATTTGAAGCCTGCCTCTCTACACATATATGGTGCTTTCATGTTTGTATTTTTTATATTTTTATTCAACTTTCATGTAAATCAACATAATAAAGTTATACAGTAATGAGATCAGAGTACATATAATATATCTTTGAAACCCAAATAATATGTCTACCATGCATGTAATTTCTGACAAATATGACACCAATGAAAAATATATTAACTGGATACAAATGATACTGGTAATATAAAATATTAATTGAATAAGTTATACTTACCTGAAAATGCAGCAAACTTTGATGCGATGAAGAAATAAATATAATGCCTGCTGAGAATCATAGTTGAAGCCAAGCATATTAGGGGTAGGGTTAAATGGGACACCATGATAGGAGATGTATAGTATTACTACTTCAGTAAATCGTGTTTAACTACAATTAAATCAAATAGAACAGTATATAGAATAGTTCGACGACATAAGGAAAACATACCTGTTGTGGAGTTCTCGATTTGTACCGTCTCAGAATTAGGTATCATTGATGGAAAGGGGTTCAGGAAGAAGTTGGCCGGTTTCGTCCATCGCGGTGGATGGAAAAGCAGAAAATGCAACGATATCGGGTAGAGGAAATATGAAATAGTCAGTTAGTAATCTAAATGGCAAGGAGTAAACAACCAATATAGGACATCTTATGTCGAAATCAACAACCTACCGACAGTATGAATAAAATACTGAGGATACAAACATGGGCTGAAAGAGAGAAATCGAGAGGGATAGGAGAATGAACTTTACTGCAGTCATCTAAGACAAATACAAATTAAATGGTTAAATGGGGCACCATAATAGGAAATGTATAGTATTAGTGATTCAGTAAATCATGTTTAACTGCAATTAAATCAAAGAGTACAGTAGTATGAATACATCAACGATATAAATAAAACATACCTGATTTAGAGGTCTCAATTTGTACTGTCTGAATTAGGTATAGTAGATGGAGGAAAAGTAGGAGGGCGAAGACGAAGAAGGGATCATAAGTGAAGATGGAGATACTGAAATATACTCGAAACCCTAGAAAATCGACAAGGTAAGCGCGGTCGAGATAGGGAAGATGTTGATGGAGCATTGTACCAAAGGAGTGTAGACGCCGGAAAAGTCCGTTGTTCCCAAACGAAGCTCTGGATGCAGAAAGCGAGGTCATATTTGGAGTCAGAAGCACGTTTCGGAAGGCCCGAAGGCCTTGCGCGGAAATTAGGAGGCCCGCGCGCAAAGTTGGAGTGTCGCGCGCAATCCTCCCGGGATGCGCGCAAAGCGCCGGGCCGGCGCGCAGTTTTGCACGCCCGCTGCCCGCGCGACTCCCTTGCGCGCCGGGGCCCCGATTCCGCACCCGCGCCATGAATTGCGCGCCGGCGGCGAGATTCCGCGCCCGGGGTTGCCTATAAATACAAGGTGACCCCCAACGTTTTGAGGGTTGCCGGAATTCGAAGGGTCGCTCGTTCGCGCAATCCAACCCCCTCCGCGCGCAATGCCGATCTTCAGGTAACCTCCTTTCTTTCGCGCAAGAAAGCCTCGGGGTTCGCCTTCGCGCGCAATCCCTTTGGCTCCTTTCCTTTGAACAACTCTTCACCCAAAGGCCTTCGCGCGTAAAAGAAGCCTCTTGCGCGTAATTGCCCTCCGGGTGCGCGCAATCCAGCCCGATTGCGCGCACCCCCCCTTTCAAAGTGGCCATTCGTTAAAGAATGGGCTGTTGCCCCCGTGCGCTATCAGAGGCCCGGTGCGCGCAATCTCTATCTTCCGCGCGCAAAGCGCTGGCCCAATTGCGCGCCAGCCCGCCCATTTGCGCGCCGACCCGCGGCATTGCGCGCCAAGTTCCTCTTTGCGCGCAAACCGCCAGGGTCGCCCCCTTTGACCCCCTGAGGGTACCCGCCTGTGTGGCGCCCGATGATCTTCATCCCGGGTGCCCGCACCGTGCGTTGTCTTCCCGTGCGGCCCTCCAGGCTCGCGCGAAGTGACACGGACCCATCGACAGCACCATCTTTGTCCGCGCGACAAGACGTTAAACTGCCAAGCATCTTTGTCCGCGCTGCAAGACGTTAAACTGCCAAGTGTTTCGTCCAACATGATGTTAAACTGTACTACGTCCGCGCGACAAGACGTTAAACTGCCAAGCATCTTCGTCCAACATGACGTTAAACTGTACTTCGTCCGGCAAGACGTTAAACCATCCGCTTTGTCCTCAACACACGACGTTAAACTGTACTTCGTCCGGCAAGACGTTAAACCGTCCGCATCACCCGATCTCGTGCCCCGCATGCAGGGTCCCCCCCGGTTTGGATGTGGCCCCCACCCGCTCGTCTCTGCAGGGATGTCGGGATTGCCCCTCTTTAGGGACGATTTAATTGGAGTGGCCTTCGCCCACGGGGGTAGGGTATTACAAATCCCTAGCTTCTTGTGGGGGACTGCACATGTGTATCTCCATTGTGCTTCCCCACTGCCGAAACCAGTGGAGGGCATGACAGGGATCGAGGTCTCTCACCTTCGGCCCAAGTCCCTCTCCAACTGAGTTTTGCCGCACTCGGGCTGCCTCAGTGCGTAAGTCCTGACAGAATGAACTACGTGGACTTTGATCCCTGTCTCCTAAACAGGGTACGTAGGAAGCCTCCCTGAGGTTCAAGCCCACCACCTGGTCGTCCCGGTCGTATTCAACGTCGGTTCATCCATCAATGGACCCCTACCGGGTTCACATTCGCGTCGATTCACCTATGAATCCGCCCTTGTGGGGGACTGCACGTGTGTATCTCCATTGTGCTTCCCCACTGCCTTTTTCTATTTCTCCTTTCAGCGTCCAGCATGACGTGAAACTGTGATCCACCCGGCCATTCCATCCCCCTCTGTGTGAGGTGGTTCGGTTCAATCCTCCGCCCGGCAGCCTCGACCTCCTTATGAGTTGGCTTGCCGACGTCCAGCATGACGTTAAACTGTATATCCGAACTACGCTGACTTTGATCCGTGCTAACGCGCGGTACGTAGGAAGCCCCTACGGGGTCCAAGCTCTTCACTCCATCATCCATCCTGATCCTCACCCGGGCCGCCACATCCCGGTGGGGTCATGCCATTTCATTCCACTCCACTTCACTCGGGAAGCCGCCCATGTGCTGGCCCCAGCATCGGAGGTTCCCCGCAAGGGGTTCTGTCATCTGATCCACTCCTCGTGTTGATCAGTCCGATGCCATCCCCGCTGGACGTTAAACTCGCGGCATACCCCGTGTTAAACATGGGAAGCTGAGGAAAACCTCAGGTAACGCAGTTCCCCGCACCCAGCGCGGGATGCCTCAGGCCATCACGCCTTCGAGAAGCCCTGTTAGGGACGGAAGGCAGACATGCAGAGCCGCAGTGTTAAGACACGCCCCCAACACCCGGAGCTACCCGGTCTCCTCACCGCAGGTTGCTGCCCCGACCAGACCCCTTGGAGCGTCTGGGTGGAAGCAGCGTAATTAACCAGTGTCCATAGAGATATGGCGTCGGGAACGAGATTCACGAACATTCTTAAATCTATGAGGGAGACCCGGATTAGGCGACGAGTTCCGAGGAGACGTCCACGGAAGGAGGAGCCGACATCCCATCATCCCGGTTTCGATCAAGGAGCAGACGTCCCTGAATAAGGGACGGATGCCGCCCGCCTTTGGAAAGCGGGACTGCGGGGCCACAAGCCGCGCTCCCATCCCCTCGGGTCGACGGGTGCACGCACGAACGCGTCCTGGCAGAACAGCGTCGGAACAGAAACCCGACGCACATCCGCACCGAAACAGAAAAATGGTGAACCCGACGTGAATCTCTTCTCCTCAATACGAAGACCGATGGCTTTCAGAGGTGTTGGAAGACCAGCATGTTGCCCGGCCGAGCATTCAGCACTGGGGAACGAAACCCGCCAGGGGCTGGGGAAGGGAAATCGGGCACTCCGTCTCACGACGTCGATGGCCTGGGTTCCCCCCACGGAAGGCGTCATGGCACTAATGGTTGGTTGTTGATTCTTTTTCCTGTCAGTGTTAACGAGTTCTTCTCCCTGCTTTCAGGAATCAAGTCGCCCAATCCAGTGCCCGATCGCCGCCCACCCACTGGCGCTGGGGTAGGGGAAACACCGACGCGGCTACTCCGCGTGGTCCCGCCCGTTCCACAGTCGTCCCAGCAGCCGCAACTGCGGGGCAACCACGCCCTCTCTCCCCCTCGAAGGTCATCCAGAGAAGGGTGAACAACAACTTGGTGCGGAGATATGAGGAAGAGGGAGTCATCCCCACCAGGGACATGGCTCGCCTAGACCTCGAGGAAGCTGCACCTCGCCACCAACGCCGCCCCCGAGGGCCGCGTAGGGAGGCACCGCTGCCTACCTCGACGTCCAACCGCTTCGGGAGCTTATCCCCGGAACGCTCCGACAGCTCCCTCCCCTATGCGGATGAGGTGGAAGATGTCCGGGACCACCCTATCCGAGATTCGCTCCAGGGATCCGCGATAAGGGCTCCTGTCAGGTCACGTCGACACCGCCGCCAGGCCTCTCAAGTCGAAGAACGGGCTCTCCACCTGCCCGCACCGCTCATCCCGACTCGTCTGTCCCGACGCCAACGTCGGGCACAAGCGGAAGAGGATGCCCACCTTGGGGCCCTAGCAACAGCGGCCGCGTTGGCCCAAGCCACTGCTGGTTCCAGTCACCAGGCCCCTGCGCATCCTGAGCAGGGGCACTTCTATGCCCGATCTGGATCGAGGCCCCGACCGCCCCAAAGGCAGGTTGGGTTGACACTCCCGGTTGTTGGTACAGGCAATAGCCACCGCGGACCACCTCGCGGTAGCGCTATTCACCAACAGGGTCTAATCTGTGTGGCCGATCCAAGAGGCATGGGTCATCCCACCTTCCGATCCCGGCCCGGAGGCCTGCCCAGAATCATCTCTCCCCGCGTCCCCTTTGATATCTGTCCCGGTGCTCCTCGCACCTTGGTTTCCAGTCCTCTTGGCCCCAGCACCGGTGCGGCCGGGGGACGCCAGGACAGAGATCAGCCATGCCCGGAAGAACCACCCAGGGGCAGGAAGGCGAGGCGTCGACGCCGAGGGAGGAATGTTAGGGAATTCCGGACAGAGATCCGACCAGATCGTTTCTCTGATACAGAGGCGGAGTACGATTCGGCGACAGAGCCCTCCCCCCGATCCCACCAGTTAGGGGCAGGGGTAGGAATGCGGCATGTCAGCCTCGTGCTCCCCGAGAGCGAGATCGATGTGATCCCCGTTTCTCTCCGAAGGTATATCCGGAGTAGCGAGGGCCTGGTAGACCCCCAAGGATCAAGCTTGCGGTTGGTACCGGCCCCTCCGGAAGCGCCTTCTGCCTCGATCGGAGAAGCCGGAGACTTTTTCTGGGGACCGACGGTCGAACCACGATCTAGTGCACCCTCGGCGAGCACCGACGCTACGGCAGGATGTTCGCTCGCCGGCCCGTCCTATCGTGATGTGGTAGCTAGGGCACCGCCACCCTCAGAGGGCGGCCCGAGATATGGAGGCCAATCGGCCTGCTCGCCGTATTCACCGCCGGCCAGCCCGTCGGCCCGGCGGCCCGCCTCGGCACCACTGCCGGTTCCCCGTCCATTCCCAGTCGTTGAAGAGGACCAAGGAGACCTGGGTCCCGAGTTTGAGTCGTGGAGCTTCTGGACCGTCCTTGAAGAGGGCCACTTCCCTGAGAAGTTTTGGCCAGTCGCAGGACCAGACTTTGATGCACCCGAATCACTCACCCCGGATGAGTTCGAATGCTTCCGCCGAACTCTCCGGGAGACTCACTCCCGTCTTCACCGCCTAAAAATGTCATATCCCGGGAGTCAAGTGCACCTGGAGGATATTGGTGAGCAGTGCCATCAAATTGACCTGGCCACGCTCCCCGCGGTTCGGCACCCCGAGTCATTTGGGCACCATGAGGCCCTCCAACAACGATGCGTTGAGTGTTTTCAAGTACTCCGCAAGGTTATCGAGGAAGCCACCCCCCACGTGTATATCCGTGGATGGGGGCAGTACGCTGCCCTACGCTTCAGTGCGATTCGCCGACAGCCCGATTCACTGGGTGGCCCTGAGGGTACATCCCTAGGGACGGAAACGGTCAATATGGCTGACCTATCGGGAGAGGGGAACGGCTTGGAACTTCTCGACGGGGGCTCTCCCCCCGAAGACAAGCCGTTGTTGGATCCATCGGTGAGAGTTACTCGTCACCAGAGGAACCTCCTGGGTCTCCCCACGCCCACTGAAGCACTGACGTTGAGCCGAAACGTCAGCAAAGGTAAAGAGCACGGCGGGGCTATAAAGCCCGCCGACCCATCTGCCTCCATGCAGAGGGAGGATGAGGATCCCGAGAAGGCTATGCTACGTCAACAGCTCGCCGAGCAGAAGAAGCTAGTTGACCAGCTCCTCGCCGAGCGCGCTGCAGAGCAGCGGCCTGACTACGGTGATCCTAGGCCAGGACAGCAGGGACAGGAACAACCACTCCTCGACGAGACTCTCCCGGGCAACCGTGATTACGCCGTGTTTGCCGACAGGGGAGAGGCCATTGCCTATGGAAAGAGGGCGCGATATGTTTCACCACACCCTCCCGAGCGGCGTGACTACCTGAGATACCCCGCTCGGATTCCTCCCGCTACCCCAAGGGCCGCTCCGCCCGCCATCCCACGAGCTGCCGAGTTCGACGACCCAGTCGACGACCCGATTGAAGGGCCATGCAATGCGCTCGTGGTTAGAGATCCTCGCCAGGACTGGAACCCATGTCCGGACGATCCGATGGCGGCACTCATCGCCCGCTTGGAAGCCTTGGAGACTCGGCAAGTGGCGATCCCACCGGACGGCAATCCATACCCAGCATGGGTGGATGACATGCCGGCACCTCCGGGATACGGGAATCCCACTTTCGCCCCCTTCAACGGGACTGGAGATCCGCCACAGCATTTGGCCCATTTCAACTCGAGGTGCGGGCCTATGTTGGGGACTCCGGCGCAGCAGGAGGCCGCTAAGCTTCGCTGCTTTGTCCAGACACTGGAAGGGCCAGCATTTGTCTGGTACAGCCAGCTCCCCGTCGGGTCGATAACTAGCTGGGAGGACCTTCGTAGACAGTTCCTCTATCAGTTCAGTTCCATGACCCGGAATACGAGTATCGCAGACCTCTTCAAGTGCAAGCAGAGGCCTGATGAGCGAGTCGCGGATTTCGTCGCCCGATGGAAGGGTCTCACGTATTCCCTTGACATGCCATTGACTCAGGAGAAGTTGCTGACAATGTGCGTCGGGAACGTCAAGACCGAGCTGGTCCCTTCCTTGATCACTCAGAATTACCCCGGAGGGTTCAGGGACTTCTCAGACAAAGCTCAACGTCTTGAGGAAGCCCTGCAACAGGCCAGTCAGGCACACCCGCTGCCTCCTATGATTCCTGCAAGGAGAGTCAGCAGGGCTGAGCCCGCTGCTGTTGCCCAGATAGAGGCACCCAGGCCGTTGGAGCTGCTGTCGGCGAGGCCAGCTCCGCAGCCTCACAGGAATCCGCCTCCACGGGCTCAGTTCCCGGCCCAGCAGCGGCAGCCCCAGAACCGGCCGGCCCCTCCGCGTAATGTACCGCCACAACCCAGGCGAGACAATCAGGGTCCACCTCCTCGGTAGGCCCCTCCATCCCCTCGTCAAGACCACGCTCCCAGGGGCCCGCGATACCTGACTTACTCATTTCACGAGGATCAGGTCCCCGGTTACTTCCGGAGTGCCCTAGAGCAGAGGATTGTGCGACTGCCTGAGTGTTGGAGGCCAGAGGAGGCGCATCTCACAGATAACCCCTGCTACTGCCCTTACCATCGGGCCCTGGGGCACACCATCCAGCGGTGCTACGTGTTTAAGGATTGGCTCCAAGACCAGATTAACAACAATGTAATCAGGTTGGGCCCAGCTCCAGCACAAGTGGCGGGTGTGTTCGTGGGATCAGATGACGATAGTGGCAACGAGGACGAATGGCAGCTGGTCTCCGACCGCGGATCCCAGAAGTATAATAACTAGATGGCCCGCAAGACGACCATTCGCGCCCATGGAATCATCCGTGCGCGCTTGAATCAGCCTGAGCCCCCAGAATCTGTGGGTGCTGCTTCGGCATCGTCGTCCCAGCCTGCCTCTTCCGAGAAGAGCAAACGGCGGCGGCGCAAGAAGGAAGAGCACGCCCCGCCAGTTCCGCCACTATCCCGCACTCTCGGCGATTTCATGCCCCCGGAGATGGGGATCCCTCCTCGGATCCGCCCGGTGATGGATGATTCGTCCGATGACAGTGTTGGGTATGCTTCGGTTAATACCGTCGAGCTAGTAAATCCCTTTTCGGTTCCCAACGTTGAAGAACACCAGATGGACCTCCCTTGTGTCCCCGGTCGTCGCCACCGTCGGAGGAACCGCAACAACAGGAGTCGCTGGGGCACAGCAGTTGGTACCTCCAGCCAGGCCGTGCACGCCACTGAGACTAGGCAGCGGGCTCAAAACCGAGCTCAGCGCGCGCAGCCCCCCCATCCGGGGATGACGGATTCGCCTCCGCCACTGTTTGTGGTGTGGGACCGGGCAGAACCGCCTTAGCCGCGCCGCGACCAGCTCCGTCCTGCCACGAGTCCATCCCGGCCTCCTGGCCCCAGTACGGTGACCACTTCCCGGGCTGCAACCAGTGAACAGCGAGATGCGCCAAGTACCAGTCGGCCGCCGGTCCAACCGGTAAGGCCCGTCATGCCTCCAACCGCAGAGCAACCTCCTGCAACCAGGGGCTCGCGCTTGGCAAGAAAGTATGATGTCCTGAAGCACTTGGCCGACATCCCAGCAAGGCTCTCCATCCTTGAGGCTCTGCGCCTGTCACCTGAGATGCGCGAGGCGCTCGCTGAAGCCCTGAAGAGCCCCCTCCAGTTTGAGACGGAGGTTGCGGCTGCAGAGGCCTTTCACGCCGAAACGATTGAGGACGCCGAATGTCAGGCAGTTATCTCGTTCTCTGGTGAGGATGAAGACCCTCCTATACAGGGGCACATTCGTCCGCTGTATGTCACTGGCCAGTTCAATGGTCTTGAAGTCCGGCGCTGTCTTGTCGACACGGGGTCTGGGATTAACCTGATTCCAACTCGGACGCTTCGGAGATTGGGGTTGTCTGAGGATGACTTGATCCCCTCCGTCCTCAGGATCCAGGGGTATGACCGCACCGAGCAAACTCCGGTCGGAAAGATACGTTTGGAGACCCAGTTCGGTGACCTGGTTGCCAACACCGAATTCATGGTAGTCTCTCAGGACACTGCGTACAACGCATTGATGGGCAGGCCATGGCTTCACCTTCATGCGGTGGTTCCCTCGTCATACCACCAATGCCTTAAATACTCCCTTAATGGTCGAGTAGGCGTGCTTCAGGGAGATGCCTCTCCTTTTGCCTCATGTGAAGCCCGCTATCTGGACGCGGACTATTAAAGAGCAAGGATAAGCAGATCCTGGCAGGTGAGGTTGAGCCTGTCGCTGTTGCAAGTGATCCCTGGGCAAGTTTGGATGACGCTTACGTCCTCCCGATTCAACGGTTGGACGTAGCCATGGTCTCGACGGCCTGTGAGTCTCCTGATGAGATGACCGCGACCGCCCGTGCCAGCACCAGCGGCCCAGCAGGATCTAGTAGCCCCAATGCAGTTTCCAACGCAGTCTCTCTCGTGGACGATTCCCCCCCGAGTGGAGAGGACGTGGAAGACGCACCCCCAGCCTTTGAGGAGGGCGTCTCCGCCACGGTCGATGAGTTAGTACAGGTGAACCTTGGAACCGAGGCAGATCCAAGACCCACATTGGTCAGTGCCGCCATGCCCTCTGAGGAGCGGCAGCAGTACGTGGACTTTCTCAGGCAGCACCGTGATGTGTTCGCTTGGGGCTATGACGAGATGCCGGGGCTAGATCCTCAGGTAGCCATCCACCGCCTTGGTCTCCCGGCGAACCATCACGGGTTCAAGCAGCCTCCCAGGAAGATGCACCCATCCCACGGTGCCATGGTTGAGGCCGAAGTTGACAAGATTATCAAAGCCAACTTCGTGAGGGAAGTTCAGTACCCCAAATGGCTGGCCAACATTGTGCCGGTCAGGAAGAAGAACGGGCAGATCAGAGTCTGTATCGACTTCTGCGATCTCAACCGCCACTGTCTGAAGGATGACTTTCCCCTTCCGGTGACATAGCTGTTGATTGACGCCACGGCAGGGTTCCAAGCCCTCTCCTTCATGGATGGATACTCCGGATACAACCAAATCCGGATGGCCCCTGAGAATGAGGAGTTCACTGCCTTCAGGGCCCCCCAAGGTATCTTTTGTTACCGGGTCATTCCCTTCGGCCTGAAGAATGCAGGTGCCACCTATCAACGGGCGATGCACCGCATATTCAAGCCAATCCTCGGCACACTGGTGGAATGCTATGTCGACGACTTGGTGGTCAAATCGTGCCAGCGTCAGGACCATCTCAAAGATCTTGAGAAAGTGTCCGGCTTCCTCCGGTCTCGCTGCCTGAAGATGAACCCGTTGAAGTGTGCCTTCGGGGTCACCTCCGGAAAGTTTCTTAGATTTGTGGTAAGATACCGGGGTATTGAGATCGACCCAGAGAAGATCAGGGTGATTAGCCAGATGCCTCCCCCAGGTAACATCCGGGAACTGCAAGGGTTCCAAGGCCACTTAGCCTATATACGCCGATTCATCGCGAATCTGGCCGGCAAGTGTAAGCCCTTTTCTCGGCTCAAGAAGAAAGGTGCCACCTATGTATGGGATAAGGAGTGTCAGACCACTTTCGAGGAAATCAAGCAGTACCTGCTTCAACCTTCGGTTCTGATGCCGCCTGTATCCGGGAAGTCGCTGGTCCTTTATGTGACCGCCCTGGAACGGTCCCTTGGTGCCCTTCTCGCCCAGAAGAACAACGAGGGAACAGAGAATAGCCTCTATTACCTCAGTCGCATGCTCCTCGATGCGGAAGTTAGGTATTCCCCCATCGAGAAGAGCTGCCTGGCGCTCGTATTTGCCGTACAGAAATTACGGCACTACTTGCAGCACCATGAGGTACAGTTGGTTTCTCGGGTAGACCCGTTGAAATATATCCTGAGCCAGCCTATGTTGACTGGCCGTCTAGCGCTGTGGGCTGTGATTCTTCAGCAGTTCGACATCAGGTATGTGTCTCAGAAGGCCATCAAAGGGCAAGCATTGGCGGACTTTCTGGCTGCTCACCCGACCTCCGCGGATCAGCCGCTGGATCTAGGCTTTCCTGATGAGGCCGTTCTCTCGGTCGATCGTGTCGATCCATGCTGGCAGATGCACTTTGACGGTGCCTCCCGGAGCCCCACCGGTAGAAGACTCGATAATCCTAAGCTCAATAGAGTGGGCTTGGGTATCGTCTTCATTACCCCGGAGCAAGTCGTGCTGCCATACTCTTTCCTGTTGTCAGAGGGCTGTACCAACAATGAGGCGGAATACCATGCCCTCATCACTGGCCTCGAGTTACCTCTCGAGATCGACGTTCCCCATCTGTGTGTGAAAGGGGACTCCGAGCTGGTCGTTAGGAAGATGAATGGCGACTATGTTGTCAGGAAGCCGGAACTTGTGCCATTGCTGGAGTGCACCCTCCTTCTGATGGCCCAGTTCCCTTCTCGGCCAGAAATTGTCCATATTCCCCGGTCGCAGAACGGTCGAGCAGATGCTTTGGCCAGCCTTGCTGCGTCACTCGCAGAGCCTGAACAGGACAACCTGATCATCCACGTGACGCACCACAGGCTCATCGCTCCCGTTATCCCGGAGGGAGATCGCGGCCCGTCGGTAAGTAATCTCACCACGGTTGCCCCTATGCCCGGAGCCCCGAGTACCCCAGATATGGCAGTCGAATCATCCCATGATTGGAGGACGCCTTTGGTTGAGTACCTCCAACATGGCATTCTCCCGTCGGATCGGGCCGAGCGCGAGCGAGTTCGACGCCGCGCATCGCAGTTTGTCCTCCAGAGCAGTCCCGGCCTGGAGCAGATCCTCTATAGACGCGGATTTGATGGTGTTCTCCTCTGTTGCCTTCAGGGAGTTGAGATCCCACGAGTCATGCAAGAGGTTCATGCTGGTTCATGTGGTGCCCACCAGACTGGGCTGAAGCTGTCCCACCAGATTCGGAGGTTGGGATACTTCTGGCCCTCCATGATCCATGACTGCATCGAGTATGCCGGGAGGTGCCATGCGTGCCAGGTTCATGCGAACTTTGTGCATCGGCCGCCGGAGCCTCTCCATACCACCAGGTATTCTTGGCCCTTTGCAGTATGGGGACTGGACGTTGTGGGACCTTACCTGCCGGCGACAGCTCGCCAGTGCCGGTTCATTCTGACCGCCACTGACTTCTTTTCCAAATGGGCAGAGGTGATTTTGCTCAGAGAGGTCAAATCCTGTTCCATCGCTGACTTCGTGACCTCCAACATCATTTATCGATTTGGGGTGCCTCACGCTATCCTCGCGGATAACGGATCCAATTTCCGAGCAGCCGAGTTGAAGAAGTTGTATGCCAAGTACAACATTCGCTCAAACCATACATCTCGCTATCATGCGCAGGCAAATGGACAGATTGAGGCGTTTAACAAAACCCTCTCTAACATTCTACAAAAGATGGTTGGTCAGAATAAGAAGAGTTGGCCGGACAAGCTCCCCAACGCCCTCTGGGCTTATCGGACGACGACTCGCAATTCCACCCAGATGACCCCTTATTCCCTGGTGTACGGAGCTGAGGCCGTCCTACCCATCGAGATCCAGTTACCGTCCTTGCACACTGCGGTCTACGACCAGAAAGCGCCGGACAGAGCTGCTGAAGCCCGTCTAGTCGAGTTGGAAGCACTGGATGAGAATAGGCTTCACGGTTTGCACAACCTGGAGAGGCATCAAAGCAGAATGGCTCGAGCTTTCAATAAGAAGGTTTGTCTCCGCTCCTTCCTGCAGGGTGACCTAGTACTGGCCCTAAGAGCGCCAATGATCCCCGGCAGGAAGTCACCCAAGTTGGAGCCTAAGTGGGAGGGACCTTTTGTCATCCACAAGGTCTATCCCAATGGCGCGTACTCCCTAGCGACTATGGATGGTGAGCATATCACTCCTCCCACCAACGCTAGGTTCCTCAAGCAGTACTTTGCCTAAGCGTCCATCGTCCCGCATGACGTTAAACTGCACTTTCGTCCCGCATGACGTTAAACTGAACTTTCGTCCCGCATGACGTTAAACTGCACCTTCGTCCCGCATGACGTTAAACTGCACTTTCGTCCCGCATGACGTTAAACTGCACATTCATCCCGCATGACGTTAAACTGCACATTCGTCCTGCATGACGCTAAACTGCACCACGTCCGAGCTACAAGACGTTAAACTATTCAGCATTCGTCCTGCATGACGCTAAACTGCACCACGTCCGAGCTACAAGACGTTAAACTGTTCAGCATTCGTCCCGCATGACGTTAAACTGCACCTTCGTCCCGCATGACGTTAAACTGCACTTTCGTCCCGCATGACGTTAAACTGCACCTTCGTCCCGCATGACGTTAAACTGCACTTTCGTCCCGCATGACGTTAAACTGCACATTCGTCCCGCATGACGTTAAACTGCACATTCATCCCGCATGACGCTAAACTGCACCACGTCCGAGCTACAAGACGTTAAATTGTTCAGCATTCGTCCTGCATGATGCTAAACTGCACCACGTCCGAGCTACAAGACGTTAAACTGTTCAGCATTCGTCCCGCATGACGTTAAACTGCACCTTCGTCCCGCATGACGTTAAACTGCACTTTCGTCCCGCATGATGTTAAACTGCACTTCGTCCCGCATGACGTTAAACTGCCCTTCAAGAACTACGTGCGGCTTGATTCCCATCCTTATGGGATACGTAGGACCGCCTGAACATTCATGTTTCAGGCCCAGCCCCATCCTTCGGGGATTTCCATCCCATCTCGGGCCCTTGGCCCAAGTGCCTCTGGGTATGCGGCGTATGGTGTGAACGTGGGGCTATGCCCTCATTCACGTCGGTTTGCTCGCCACGCTGTACGCCCCCCACGTTTGGGGATGCCTTCCGCTCCCCCCTTTCCTTTTTCGTCCTGCATGACGTTAAACTGCACTTCAAGAACTACGTGCGGCTTGATTCCCATCCTAATGGGATACGTAGGACCGCCTGGACATTCATGTTTCAGGCCCAGCCCCATTTCCTGGGAATCTCTATCCCGCGTTGGGCCTCTGGCCCCAGTTCCCCTCCTTTTTGTGCGAGGCGTATGGCGTGAACGTGGGGCTATGCCCTCATTCACGCCGGTCTACTGGCCGCACCGTACGCCTCCCCCGTGTGTGGGACTACCTCACACCCCTCATCGTCCTGCATGACGTTAAACTGCCTCTCAAGAACTACGTACGGCTTGATTCCCATCCTTATGGGATACGTAGGACCGCCTGGACGTTTGTGTTTCAGGTCCAGCCCCGTCTCTTGGTTGATCACAGGGATCTGCCGTCCTTTGGTTGCTCTCAAGGTGAGTCCTCCGACCCTTTCCGGTGATCTGTTAACATGTTTTGGGTACTCCGGTCTATGACCTGTAGTGTCGGATTCAATCCCGAAAAGTCCTGTGTTGCTTGTCGGGCCTCGCGCTTCCTCTTGTTCGGGCCTTCCTGGGCAGCAAATCGATATGAATCCTGCGCTTGAGCGGTTGATGCTCGTTTGCTTGCCTCATCCTAGGCTGACGCGATCGGATGTTGTGTTGCGAATATGGTCTGCGACATCCTTGATCGCCATGTCGGCTCTTTCAGGCTCTGAACATTGGTTGCGCAGTCCTCATCACACTCCGCCTCTGTGCGTTGTAGTGGAATCTCGACACTCTCTTCATACTGACCTTCAGTACACCTCTACACGTTAGGCAGGCCAACCAGGGTAATGGTGTCTTTCGAGGCTCCCACGATCTGAGCACTAAGGATATATGATGATGTCCTCCCTAACGGCCATGTGTAGCTAGACCCTCGTCCCCATGAGGAGGAAGGAGTCGCCCGAACAATCGCGTTCTGGGCCCAGCATAGCTGGAGGCTAGCATTTCTGCCCCTCGGGTGATAGACATATGCAGGCCCCTATCCCAGGATCCTTCTCCTGGAATTGTGCGTGACCGCAGGGCTGGGATATGTTCCCACCTCCGCTGGGTCCGCCGTATCGCAATAAGCGGATTCCTCCATGGTCCGAACCACACGACCTTAAACTGTGTTCTGGTCTTACCACACGACCGTAAACTGTGATCGTCTTGGCCACCCGACGAGAAACGGCACTGCATCGTGATGTTCTCCTCAGGGGACACTCACGTTGGGCGCTGGTTAATAACCACGCCATTTATCAATGCCTTTCATGGCTTGATTATTGTGGCGACGCCAGAGATTTCTTAATCACAGGCATGTCGCTGCACAAAGAAAAACCATCCACCTTTAAGGACAAACAAGAAATATCAAATGCCGCTTCTTCTGGGTGCGAGGGCTAGACCCGCACCCCTCCCCGCGCTGGTGCCCGATTGTGTTGCGCCGCGCTTCAAGAACTACGTGTGGCTTGATTCCCATCCTTATGGGATACGTAGGAACGCTCGGATATTTGAAACTTCGGGTCCAGCCCCCCACCTCTTAGAGATTCCCCCTTCTCTGGGGAATCCGCCGCCTTCGGGTCACCCTCAAGGCGTGTCCCTCGACCCCTTGCAGTGGTCCACCGGTGTCAAGAGTACTCTGGTTTATTTCCAGGAGGGTCAGGTTCATCTTGGTCAGGTTCCTTCCACTTTTCAGGCTTCGTGCTCCCTTTCATTCGGACCCATCGCCTACGCCCTGGGTGGAGCCCCCGTGAGCGGTCTGGACACAATGCCTCAGTGCTCTCCCACCAACTCGGGCTGGTGCCCCCAAGGGCCTCGGGCAGCAAATCGATATGAATCCTGCGCTTGAGCGGTTGATGCTCGTTTGCTGCCTCATTCCATCAACGGTCAGTGCGATATTGATGCTGCTTTTCCGCCACGGTCGGCAGTACTCCCATATCGTTACGCCGGTGCCCCCAGTCCTTGAGTGAATGGCCGCATGATTCACATTACATTTTCCACCTCCCATTCTGACCAGGCGAAACCTCGACACTCTTGACACTATCCCTCAGTGCATCTTCGCATATCCAGGGGATAGGACCACGATGTGGCGTACTTTGAGGTTCTTATGGTCCGAGCTCTAAGACCTTAAACTAAGATCTGCCCCTATGGTCCAAGCTCTACGACCTTAAACTAAGATCTCCCCAAACGGGGTTTTACGTCCCGCATGATGTTAAAACTGCACTCTCAGAACTACGTGTGGCTTGATCTCCAGCCTGATGGAGTACGTAGGAACGCCTGGGCATCTCGACTCG
Organism: Viscum album; assembly: GCA_963277665.1. Lineage (NCBI taxonomy): Eukaryota > Viridiplantae > Streptophyta > Magnoliopsida > Santalales > Viscaceae > Viscum > Viscum album. The sequence goes on from OY728134.1 coordinate 997,905,734, forward strand.
GGTCCAGCCTCAGGGATCGCTAAGTCCCGCCCCTCCTCGTCGCCGACCGTCTGGCCTGGCTTCTGGTAGAGTGGTGCAGTTGTGATATTCTCCCCGATTCAGCTCGGGATGCCCCATTGCAATGATGGGAAGCGACAGTTTCCTCGTCAAAGAGGTTCTGTCTGAGAATTGGGGTGATTCACGGCCAGATTAGTGCATCCGCCTAATACGCTTTCCCCACGGTGGCGCAATTTTGGGAGTGTTAGATTCTGTCCGAACAAATCATCACTTCGCCCCACGCTTCGCATGCCCTGTTGATCTGGATTTACACCCTTGTGCCTGAAAGAACCCCCAAAGCGGTATTGATGATGACATGTGATCCGCCTCCTGCAATATGAATGATGACCTTCGGTCCGTCTATTGCAGTAGTATGGTCGATTGATCCATTGTCCGCTTGCCGTCTTGGGCATTTCCTGGAAGGCCGACCGTCGTGGATTTCTGAATTCGGGACACGCGATTCACCCTTTCTCATTTCCCTATGTTCGGATAAAATCTCAACGCCCCTAGCGTTGTCCCACTCGTGTGTCGTAACAAGTTGGGGGGATGATACATTGATTAGGTCTGAGGTCTCCTTTCCTAGGAATGACCTCCCTCTTTTCTTTAGAAATCCAGGCCCAATTATGGATGCCTGAAGTTTGGTTAACGCTCCCGCGAGACAATGAATTGTGGTTGAGCATGTTAAGCCAAAAGATGCAGATAAATATGGTGATTCATACAAATGGATCGAAGTATTGAGTAGCGGAAGAAAAATGTTCTGGGAATGGCAAAAACAAATCCCCTAGGGATTAGCGTGCTGAATGAGTCTTTCCAACGCCGCTACCCTTTGGCTGGCGGCCTCCAGAGCTGCTTCTCGCTCTCTACGTGCCCTCTCTTCGTCGGCGGTCGCAGCACGCAGCTCGCCGATCCTGGCCTGTGCACGCTCCCGCTCGACTTGAAGTGTGACCATCTGTTGGCCCGCCTCCGTCAGCTGTACCTGGGCGTCAACCAGCTGGGCCGTTAGTTGCTCCACAAGCTCGGTGCACGCTGCGACGAAGGCCTCCTTCTCTGCCGCCTGCCCTTCGAGGCGCCAGACTTCCTGCTCCGCCATGAGGAGCGCCCGCGTGCTCTCCGACATGTCCCAACATTGTGCGACGTCGGCACGCCGGCGGCTCTCGCGCATCTTTTCGGCCATGAAATCACGGACCGTCAGATGGAGGCGTCGAGAATCAGCTCCCCCGGCACACAGGAAGCGCAGCCAGGTTTGAAGCGATCCCATGCGCCCCATCCACTCCGATGAGGGTCGCTTGAGGAAGCGCTGGATGCACTTCCACCCCCTGCGGCGCGTTATCTGGCTCTCCTCGACCACCTCCGTGTCCGAGTCGTCCATCTCCTCGGGGTCGGCCGGCCGGTAAGCAGGGAAGGCAGCCAGCAGGTCTGCTGCAGGGTCCGCCCCTGGGATGTCCTCACGGGGGATAGGTTCCCCAACATCTGGGCGACCTTCTTCTCCCGCCCCAGCGGCGTTGACACCCTCGTCAGCCCCCGACCTCTCTCCGATGGCAGCACCACCGGCGTCCGCAGCCCCCTGATCAGCAGTTGGTGGGGCCGGCTCGGTGTGGGAACTCTGTTCCGGAGCAGGCGGCAGGTCTGCCACTGGTCCACTCGTGGATGGCCCGGGTTCGGCAGCCCGACGAGCCTCCAGTATTGAGATCACTGCGCAGGGCATGCCGTGGTTAGTCACGGATCGTCAACGGCAAGCACCAACAGTAAAGTAAGGAGACTTACGGGAATCCAGAGCGTCGTCTTCCGCTGTCCCGGCCGCCGCAGGAGCAATTGCAGCAGGGGACCCTTCAGCGCTTGTCAATTCAATGATGGGTGTCTGGCCCCCGCCTTGTCCTGCTGGCGCCTCTCCTACTCATACTGAGGATGTCTGACCAACATCCGTGCACTCCTGAGAAAGGTGGAGAAATGGGTTAGAAGCTGCATAAGAGAATGGATGAAGCAGGTTGAGTAGGGATAGAAGCGGACCTCGAGGAGCTCAGTGATATCAATATTGCCAGAGCCGGCCACCTCGCCGCTCTCCCGCGGGCTCCCCTGATGGGACCTTCCCTCGGAGCCTTCATCCTCCCCCGTCTCTTCCTCTTCCTCGGAGTCGCCGTTACTGTCATCTTCCTCCGGCGGCATCTGTTCTGGAGCAGGCACTAGACCGAGCATCACCTTCACCAGAAGGGACGGCTCCGCACGCTGACCACGTTGGCACGCGTACTCGTCCATGGCCGTCAGATACGCATACCGCCGGTGGAAGTTCACCCTGTCGGCGACCTGAAGGCGCCCGACCTCTGGCAGATGGATTCCTTCGCTGGTTATCTTCTGCCAGATGATTTCGGTCCCCAGCGACTGCCGTAGGGTCATCCAGGCCGACCACAGTGCTGGGAAGATTGCATCGTGGGAGGGTTCGAGCAGACGCCTTACCTGCTTCCCGGGCCGCTCCCCGACCACCGCATGTGCCCCCTCTCTGGGCGCTGAAGTCGTGGCGGCAGCCTGCGATGTGTCCGCCGCCGAAGTCCCTGCCCGCGCCGGCTCCGCTGCTTGGCGCGCCTCCGTTCTCCCCCACGTGACGGCGCCTCGCCTCCTTCCTTGACGCCCGGTCTCCGCACGGGTGACCTCGAGCCGCCGAACTGGCTTCCGTAGAAGCCCCTTGGGGTACGCGATGGCCCAGTGTTCGGCGTACTCGGTTGCCAAGCCTGCGTCGACCCCGGTAGGAGGGAGAGTGATGACGTCGCCAGAGCCGAAAGCGGCGAACATTAGCCACATCTGGCGAAGGACGCAAGGGTTCGTCTCCTCCCGGACAGCAGTGAATACCCTCTTCGGCATCCGTTGAAGGCACCCGAACTGCCTGGCGAACCGGGTTGGCACGTAAGGCTCGCAGATCACCTTCCCGTCGATCCGAGCCACGAGCACCCCGCCCCGCATGCTCAGGAAGTATTCGTGCTGCTCCAGCGGACCCTGTCCATTGTCGATCATCTGGCCAACGGGAGTGGGGAACGGGCTGAAGTTGAAATTGGCATGATTGCCAATCCGAATCCTCACGCCCTCCTCATTTAGGGTCATCGGAGCGACCCCCGCGATGTTCAGCAGGGAGGGTCGCAGGCCGTTGCCCGGAGGAATGACGGCGTTTGGAAACGTGTACCCACCGAGGTGAGCATCCACCCAGCCGTGGAAGAATTAAAAGGGCCCACAGACCCTTCGTGGCGACCCCCCTCGCGAGATGCGTCCCAGGATGGCGTACAGCTTAGCCAGCACTGGGACCCCGAGGTTGTATCTTTTGTTGGCGGCCATGGCACCCGCCATCGCCAGTGTCGCCGGGCGGACGCCCATTCTCGCATCCCGCACTGGCAGGAGCCACCCACTCAGAAAGGCGGCCAGGAACGCCGCGTACCGGACATTTGGGTCCCGGGCCTCGATGACGCGGTACCCCCATGAGTGGTAGTCTCCCGTCTCCAGGACCCGCCAGTACGACCCGTTCCGGCTCCTCTAAGCCGCGGTCGGGCACCGCTTCCCCCTACCTGGCATCTTGACCGCGGGGTCATGCTCCAAGAACTGGCTGAACCACTCCTTGTAGGCTATGTCCTTGTGGAAGTCCTTGACCCCGAGCCGCTCCGTAGCCAGGTCCAGTAGATGGCATGTCAGGATGGGAGTCCGTGACCTGTCGCCCCAGGTGTTCCTCGGAGGCAGGAACTCATCGTATTGGTAACCCTCCAGCGGGATACCTCCGATGCAGTGGATGTCCCAGAGACCGATGCTGATCTCCCCATGGTGAAGATGGAAGGTGTTGGTATCCGGGGACCAGCGGGTGAACAGCTCCGGCCCGAGCTCGGACTGCTGGTAGAAGTGGAACTGTGACGTCCACACCGCCTCAAACAGGCCGATGTACCGCAGCTCCTCCGCGAAGTGATTGCAGGTGTGGCGTACCCAGAACGCCCAGGCCCACTCACTGGTGAAATTGCCCCCAGACCGCAAGTCACAGTCCTTCAGCCAGCCCTTGGTGTCGTCAGTGACACTCTGGCGGTATGTGCTCGAGTAGAGGGCTGGAGAGTTCTCCGCAGTAGGCTCACTCCCGGCAATGGTTCGCGTCCTCGGGTTCAGGACATAGACATCTAAGTGCCTGGTCTCCCTGGCAGGATGCCCATTGTTGGTGATGTTATAGCGGGGAAGCTCGTCCTCCCGAGTCACCCAGGTCCGTGGCGCATCAACCTCGAACCCTGGCACCGGAACCTCATCCAGGATGTCATAGTTCCAGAGCGGCAGGTTGTCCGACAGCGGATATGTCTTCTAGGCCGGCGTCAGCAAGTCGAACAAGGATTGATTGTTGGAAACAATCTCCTTGGCTCCGTAGACCTCCCCGTTCGCCGCCATCTCAGCTCTGCGAATGGCGGCATCCCCCTCATTCCCTTGATTCGCGGCCATCTCAGAAGCTCCGGGAGTCGTGTGGGTTAAGGGATGAGGCGTGTGGAATCGGAAGAGGCTGGTGGAGAAGTTTGAGAGTTGGCGCGCAATCCTAGTGGACGGCGCGCAATGGGGAAGTCTGTCGCGTAAAACCCCGGGTGTTCGCGCAAAAACAGGCCGGAATCCGGAAGGGTTTGCGCGACGGCCGGGTGAATTTCGCGCCGGCAACGGCAATTTCGCGAACGAGAGCTTGGAAGCTTGTCGCGCGTAAAGCCAGTGTACGGTACGGGGGACCCAGGGCCCCTATTTATAGGCGAGGCCGGGTGTCCGCGCTGCGCGGAAAGCGCTTTGCGCGACCGCGACAGCGAATTTCGCGCCCGACGCCCTTTTTGCACGCCACAGTCCCGCGCCACCCAGGACTTCGGCATTCCGGCGTCTCCCTCGGAACCCGATCGTTGCGACCTCTCGCCGATCAGATTCTGAGGGGGGGGCTTTTGTAGACGCCGGAAAAGTCCTTTGTTCCCAAACAAAGCTCCGGATGCGGAAAGCGAGGTCATATTTGGAGTCAGAAGCACGTTTCGGAAGGCCCGGAGGCCTTGCGCGGAAATTAGGAGGCCCGCGCGCAAAGTTGGAGTGCCGCGCGCAATCCTCCCAGGATGCGCGCAAAGCGCCGGGCCGGCGCGCAGTTTTGCGCGCCCGCTGCCCGCGCGACTCCCTTGCGCGCCGGGGCCCCGATTCCACGCCCGCGAAGGAAATTCCGCACCCGCGCCATGAATTGCGTGCCGGCGGCGAGATTCCGCGCCCGGGGTTGCCTATAAATACAAGGCGACCCCCAACGTTTTGAGGGTTGCCGGAATTCGAAGGGTCGCTCGTTCGCGCAATCCAACCCCCTCCGCGCGCAATGCCGATCTTCAGGTAACCTCCTTTCTTTCGCGCAAGAAAGCCTCGGGGTTCGCCTTCGCGTGCAATCCCTTTGGCTCCTTTCCTTTGAAAAACTCTTCACCCAAAGGCCTTCGCGCGCAAAAGAAGCCTCTTGCGCGCAATTTCCCTCCGGGTGCGCGCAATCCAGCCCGATTGCGCGCACCCCCCCTTTCAAAGTGGCCATTCGTTAAAGAATGGGCCGTTGCCCCCGCGCGCTATCAGAGGCCCGGTGCGCGCAATCTCCATCTTCCGCGCGCAAAGCGCTGGCCCAATTGCGCGCCAGCCCGCCCATTTGCGCGCCGACCCGCGGCATTGCACGCCAAGTTCCTCTTTTGCGCGCAAACCGCCAGGTTCGCCCCCTTTGACCCCCTGAGGGTACCCGCCTGCGTGGCACCCGATGATCTTCATCCCGGGTGCCCGCACCGTGCGTTGTCTTCCCGTGCGGCCATCCAGGCTCGCGCGAAGTGACACGGACCCATCGGCGGCACCATCTTCGTCCGCGCGACAAGACGTTAAACTGCCAAGCATCTTTGTCCGCGCTGCAAGACGTTAAACTGCCAAGTGTTTCGTCCAACATGATGTTAAATTGTACTACGTCCGCGCGACAAGATGTTAAACTGCCAAGCATCTTCGTCCAACATGACGTTAAACTGTACTTCGTCCGGCAAGACGTTAAACCGTCCGCTTCGTCCTCAACACACGACGTTAAACTGTACTTCGTCCGGCAAGACATTAAACCGTCCGCATCACCCGATCCCGTGCCCCGCACGCAGGGTCCCCCCCGGTTTGGATGTGGCCCCCACCCGCTCGTCTCTGCAGGGATGTCGGGATTGCCCCTCTTTAGGGACGATTTAATTGGAGTGGCCTTCGCCCACGGGGGTAGGGTATTACAAATCCCTAGCTTCTTGTGGGGGACTGCACATGTGTATCTCCATTGTGCTTCCCCACTGCCGAAACCAGTGGAGGGCGTGACAGGGATCGAGGTCTCTCACCTTCGGCCCAAGTCCCTCTCCAACTGAGTTTTGCCGCACTCAGGCTGCCTCAGTGCGTAAGTCCTGACAGAATGAACTACGTGGACTTTGATCCCTGTCTCCTAAACAGGGTACGTAGGAAGCCTCCCTGAGGTTCAAGCCCACCACCTGGTCGTCCCGGTCGTATTCAACGTCGGTTCGTCCATCAGTGGACCCCTACCGGGTTCACATTCGCGTCGATTCACCTATGAATCCGCCCTTGTGGGGGACTGCACGTGTGTATCTCCATTGTGCTTCCCCACTGCCTTTTTCTATTTCTCCTTTCAGCGTCCAGCATGACGTGAAACTGTGATCCACCCGGCCGTTCCATCCCCCTCTGTGTGAGGTGGTTTGGTTCAATCCTCCGCCCGGCAGCCTCGACCTCCTTGTGAGTCGGCTTGCCGACGTCCAGCATGACGTTAAACTGTATATCCGAACTACGCTGACTTTGATCCGTGCTAATGCGCGGTACGTAGGAAGCCCCTACGGGGTCCAAGCTCTTCACTTCATCATCCATCCTGATCCTCACCCGGGCCGCCACATCCCGGTGGGGTCATGCCATTTCATTCCACTCCACTTCACTCGGGAAGCCGCCCATGTGCTGGCCCCAGCATCGGAGGTTCCCCGCAATGGGTTCTGTCATCTGATCCACTCCTCGTGTTGATCAGTCCGATGTCGTCCCCGCTGGACGTTAAACTCGCGGCATACCTCGTGTTAAACATGGGAAGCTGAGGAAAACCTCAGGTAACGCAGTTATCCGTACCCAGCGCAGGATGCCTCAGGACATCACGCCTTCGAGAAGCCCTATTAGGGACGGAAGGCAGACATGCAGAGCCGCAGTGTTAAGACACGCCCCCAACACCCGGAGCTACCCGGTCTCCTCACCGCAGGTTGCTGCCCCGACCAGACTCCTTGGAGCGTCTGGGCGGAAGCAGCGTAATTAACCGGTGTCCATAGAGATATGGCACCGGGAACGAGATTCACGAACATTCTTAAATCTATGAGGGAGACCCTGATTAGGCGACGAGTTCCGAGGAGACGTCCACGGAAGGAGGAGCCGACATCCCATCATCCCAGTTTCGATAAAGGAGCAGACGTCCCTGAATAAGGGACGGATGCCGCCCGCCTTTGGAAAGCGGGACTGCGGGGCCACAAGCCGCGCTCCCATCCCCTCGGGTCGACGGGCGCACGCGCGAACGCGTCCTGGCAGAACAGTGTCGGAACAGAAACCCGACGCACATCCGCACCGAAACAAGGAGGATTCGAGATCCGCTTTGAAAACCAAAACTTTGACATTGGTTTATACTTGGGGTTACTCACTGCGTACTGTAGGGCATGGGAACCATAGGTGGAGCGGAGGACTCGGATGTGCAAGAGCCGATGGAGGAGTCGCCGATTGTGGAGAAGGCGAGAGCGGAGGAGCTGTAGTCAGAGGAGCCGAAGATGGAGTCAAGACTAGAGAGGAGATTTGAGAATGCGATGAGGCTGTCGAGGTCGGCTGTAAAGACCCGTAAAATTCAAGGGAAATTTTTTTCTTAATTTTCTTTGGGATTTTACAAGAACGCAGTTTCTGACAGCACCCGATTCCGAGGCCCGGTGTGCCCAGAATTTCTATCCGAAGTTTAGCTCGGGTACGTTCAGTGAACGAACGAGCGGGTTTTCCTAACTTTTGAACCGGTGCTCGGAATCGAATTCTGAGGGCACCGATGGATTCAGAGCGCCGGTAATTTCTTAGGAACACTTTTTCTCGAGTTGCGTTTTCGCAGGAGAAGTTTTTAAAAAATTGTGGAAGTTAAAATAAAAATTGAGCTTCAATTTTTATTTTTACTTGGTAATTAAAACCTTTGGGTGGAAGTTGGGTAACCACCCAACTTCCCATGAGAGGTTAAGAGGGCGGTGGGGCCCACACGAACCCCACCCCTTCATATTCCCTAACTCCTTCAACTCACCATTAAAGTTGATAACTTATGTTAATTAATTAGGTGAGTTTAATTTGAGAGGATTAATTCAACTTTTGAATTTCAAACAAAAGTCATGTTAATAAAATAAGGGAAGTTCTTATTTTATTTTGGTTGGAACTTGTTGCGTTGGGAGGATTTGGGAGAAAAGGGAAAAGCTCTTGAAGTTCTTCTTCCTCGACGAAGAACGCGAAGAACGCCGACCTCCGACGAAGGTCGACAAGAACGCCGGATCCTCGGAGATCGACGACGTGAAGTCGACGAATCATTTCTCCGTGACGCGACTTTCTTCTTCCACGACGGTTATTTCTGCGACGAACCCTCACTCAACGAATTCGATGAGGTAGGGGTTTCATGCATTTATATTCATGAATTTTTCTTCCGTCATCTTTCCTTGTGTAAATGGACTGCTTGTTATCAGTTAACGGGAGGGGGTCGGACCGCACAAACACGACCGAACCTCCTCCCCTTTTTCTCTTGTCTACCTTGTGGTGGAATGGAACGAGGATGGCGCGGTGTCGTTGCACCGCGCGAGGTCATGCGGCAAGGAATGTGCGACGCCGTCGCGCCGCGCCATTGAATCAAACATGATCGCGGCGCCGACGCGCCGTGCCGGAGAACCCCGAAGACACCGCGGCCGGAGCGGGGCCACGGCGGAGGGGCGCGACGCCATCGCGTCGCGCCGGAAGGTCCAAGGCCGCGGCTGAGGCCGCGGTGGATCAGGGGAACCAGCGGCCGGTTCCGGGCCGCTGGCGTCGGAGCAGGGGGACCGGCCCTTGCAGGTCCCGTGGTGCAACACCCGGCCGGCCAGAGCGGGCCGGCGGGACAGAGGAAGAGCCGGGGGTTCGTAACCCCCGGATGGCCGGACATGAGCGGCCCCCCCACATGGGGGCCGCGGTTTGCAAACGGGCGGGGGCAGCCCCCCCCCCCCCCACCCACACTCCTGTCCGCTCGGCCGAAACGGTCGTGTCGGGCCGGTTGCCCAGGCCGGTCCGCCAGGCCGGGCCGGGCCACGCCAAAGCGGGCCGGACCCGAACCCGGTACGGGTCGACCCGGTTCGGGCCGACCCAGGGGGAACCGGGCCGGGTCGGACCGGGCCCCAACCCCCTAATACCGGACCTCTCACGGTATTTTGCCCATAACTTGGGCTGCGGACCTCCGATCGACGCACCGTCAGCTGCGATACGATCCTTGGATCGAGACGGTCATTTCAGTATATTACACTCAAGGTTTTTAAGAACTTTGTGTATGGCTGGGTTGGTTCGGATACGAAACCAACCGGGCCCTCAAAGCGGAAACCCTTATATCTCGAGCTCCGGACGTCCGATTGACGTGCCGTCGACTTTATTGAATTCATCTTGATGAGACGAAACTTTTGGGATGCTACGCCTGAGTTTTGGATGTAGTTGGTAAATGGCCGGGTTGGATTGTACCCGAAATCCAACCGGGCCCCTGGAACGGAAAGGCTGATAACTTTCAGACCGGACGTCCGTTTGACGAACCGTTAGCGGCGTTGGTGATCACGTTGAGAAACAGTCCCTATGAGCATACCCTATGAGAGTTCGAGGTACAATCGAGATACGTCCGGGTTGGTTCGCACACGAAACCAACCGGGCCCTTGGGACGAAAAGGCTAGTAACTCACAGACCGAGCGTCCGACTGACGCGTCGTCTGTTGCATTGAGACCTCTATGACGAGGCGGTAATTTGAGATACTTCTTTGTGGAACTTTGTGATACTTGGAGTATCGACCAGTAGCTCGTGGAGCGGACCCTCCCGGTGACGATCTAGTAGAGTGCAGAGACCTAGTAGCTGGCTGAGAGTTGACGACTGTTGATCTATTGACTCGGTGTGTTTCAGATAGCCTAGTGGGGAGCGCTTGGTTGTAGCGGCAGACCCACGAAGGAGGAGCGCTTGGTAGTAGCGGCAGACCTGCGGTACTCAACAGAAGGAGTACCTCTGGAGGCTATGAGGGGGAGCGCTTGGTTGCAGCGGCAGACCCACGGCGGAGGAGCGCTTGGTTGTAGCGGCAGACCCGCGGTACTCAACAGAAGGAGTACCTCTGGAACCTATGATGGGAAGCGCTTGGTTGTAGCGGCAGACCCATGGTGGGAAGCGCTTGGTTGTAGCAGCAGGCCCACAGTACTCGGCAGGTGGAATACTATAGCAGTCCAAGGAGTTCGGCGCGCTTGGTTGTAGCGGCAGTCCCTCTAAACTCGACAGAGGAGGAGTTCGGCGCGCTTGGTTGTAACGGCAGGCCCACTGTACTCGACAGAGGAGGAGTTCGGCGCGCTTGGTTGTAGCGGCAGACCCACTGTACTCGACGGAGGAGGAGTTCTCCAGCAGCCGTGGTTTCGATGTCATGAATAAAATCCTGGTTGAGCTGAGTCTATAATCTTTGTGTTTCCTCATGATTGAGATGAGTTACTTGATAACTTAGGTATATGTATGGGCATATACCTGGGTAGAGGTTATCCGTTGATTTCATAATCCTTGTGTTTCCTCATGATTGAGATGGGTTACTTGATAACTCGGGTATATGTATGGGCATGTACCTAAGTAGAGGTTATCTGTTGAGATCTTCTTTGTGGTTATCCTTGTCAGATTAAGTGAGACCCTGAGGGTCTCGGGGTCCCTACTGAGTATCGTTATACTCACCCCGGCAAGGGTTATGCCCACACCTCGTTTTGTTGGTTGCAGACGACGGGCAGTGCAGACAGAGGCCGAGTGTTCGAGGACTGGACGGTACCTGGAGGTGGACCTCATGACGAGACAGTATCCAGTGGTGGACTTCACGACGAGGCGACACTCGGAGGTGGATGACGGGCGAGAGCGTTGTGGAGGCTATCTGTACCTACCCTTCAGGTAGGATCCGTGGTGGACGATTCAGGGGCAGCGCTATCTGTACCTACCCTTCAGGTAGGATCCGAGGAGGAGGACCCAGGAGCTGCTTCTATCTTCTTCCAGATGCTTGTCCTTGTTGTACTTTCTTTCAATTGTAGCTGTACTTTTGATTGAGTTTTTATTCTGGCCCATTTACTTTTCAGCACTTTCTTTTTGTACTTAGTGTTTTACTTTTGTTTGTACTATGTGGTGTTTTGTTACTTTTTAAAGGAAATTCTTTCCCAGTTATCGGAATTTACGCCTTTGGTGCTAGTCGTGATCCCCTGGACTATGGAAGGTGGGCTTGGGGTAGTCACGGCACGGGCCCTGAGGACAGGTCGTGACAAATTGGTATCAGAGGAGTTCGGTTCTACCGCAGAACTTTGGACTCTGATCTTTTTTCTATGTGAAGCAATAGTGTTAAGGGTATTGGGTGTGGTTATCAGTCCAGGGAGTCCAGTGTTGGTGCAGCGGCCGACGTATCCGTACACCAGGACCCTAACTTCTGATTTTCGACTTAATGCACGAAAACATTGATTGCATGTGTGTTTCAAGTTTTCTTTGTGATTACTTTGTGTCAGCTCACCAGGTATACTGTTCTGACTGTGGCACACCTGTCTCTTTTAGGATGGCCCCACGACGGCAGCCAGCTAGGGTTCCGAGCGTTGTGCGGGACGACAGCCCACCGAGCGACGAGGCCTCAGTACAGGGCCCTTTGACAGTAGAGGCACCGGCGATACCTCTACCCGCCGAGCCACCGATGCTACCAGCCCCAGCTGCTGACGGTGCACGTCACCTTAGTGCACTACACGAGTTTCAGCGTCAGCGACCGCCCAGGTTCTGTGGGGAGACGGACCCTCAGGAAGCCGAGGATTGGCTGGAGGCAGTTGTACGAGTTTTCCGTTTGGTAGAGACACCAGCTGACCTTATGGTGGTCCTTACAGCGAGCCTCCTGCTCGCGGCAGTAGGCAGATGGTGGAGCTTGATGCTCCAGGTGCACGACGAGGCATCTCTCCTTTGGACGGACTTTGAGAGCCTTTTTCGCTCAGAGTTCGTCCCAGCCACCCTCCGAGCGGTGCGCATCCAGGAGCTGCTACAACTACGGCAGGGCAGCATGACAGTAGCCCAGTACGCAGTGAGGTTTACCGATCTCTCGCGCTATTCCACAGACACGGTACGGGACCCATTCTTCAGGGCCCGAACCTTCGAGCAGGGGATCAGGCGAGAGATCAGAGCTTCAGTTGTTTCTCACAGTATTCCGACACAGACAGGGGTGTTGGAGTGAGCCCTCTTAGTGGAGAGTTTCCTTGCTGAGCAGTCTCCAGCAGCAGGACCCACCACTAGCCGGCATGCGGAAGTGTCTTCTGCAGCAGGCAGTAGACAGATGACGCAGAGGTCCAAGAGGACTAGACCTACAGGTGGTCGACCGCATGACACAGGATCGTTTTTGCGAGGCACCCAGGGTGGAGAACGACTTACCATGCGCGGACAGTGTTACTCCTGCGGCGGGGTTGGTCACATGACTCATGACTGTCCGACCCGCCATACAGATGACCAACAGATGAATGAAGGACCTCCCGGGCAGAGGCATAGGTTCGATCGAGGCGGACCGTATGGAGCATGAGACCGTGGTAGAGGAGATGGCCATGCAACTGGAGGTGGACGACGCTTTGAGGTGTTGCCACCACCACCACCAGAAGGTCCACCCCGACCGCAGGGAATAGGTGGACGTGGGAGAGCTCAGCTTCAGGCAGCTGAGGCCTACGATCATGGAGCTCAGGGAGCAGATGGACAAGAGCGGGACTAGCTCCAGACCTAGAGACTTTTGTGTTGTACCTCTCGTAGCCCCTCGTGGTTTAATTTTCATGATCACAATCACTTTCTTATTTATCTAATATTGTGTTTTAAGTATTGTGGATGATAGGCAAGAGATTGCCAAAGGAATGGCCCAAGAAAGCATCTCAAGTGGACTGAAATTCAGTCCACCGGCCAGCCGGTGGCACACCACCGGCCAGCCGGTGGCACCTGCACTCAAGAGGGAGCCACTGCCTTACCACCGGCCAACCGGTGGCCTCAGCACCGGCCAGCCGGTGGCACCCAGACTGAATAGTGAAGGCTACTGCCTCACCACCGGCCAGCCGGTGGCTCTGGCACCGGTCGACCGGTGGCCCCTGGACAGGAATCCAATGACTTTTTGCAAACACCGGCCAACCGGTGGCCCTGCACCGGCCAGCCGGTGGACACAGTCAAACTAGCCGTTGGGCTGTTGACCAGCCTGCCCACTTGGCTCCCAACGGCTCTTTAAGCCTCTCCAACGGCTCCGAAGCCTCCCCAAGGGTTCCTAGCCTATAAATAAAGGCCAAGGAAGCCCCGGAACACTGTCGGATCATATACGAAGCCAACGGATATATTTTGGATCAATTGGCCAACCTCCGGCGACTTCCTTCAAAGGAACCCCAAGAGCTCCAACAACTTCCACATCCAAGGAGCTCCACTCAAGAAGCTTGGGAGAGCACGCTCATCAACTCCATCATCCATTGGCGCCCGAGTCTTCCCAATTACGGGTTTTATTGCATTTATTTATTTTGAGCTTAAAATTGGGTTTGTGCCTACAAACCCCAACCCTTTTCTCTTCCCCCTTTCTTTTGGGTTTCACACCACCATTAAGGTGTGAAGAGGTTTTCTCAAGCTTTTCCTTTAAAAGGCTTGTGTTGCGGTGAGCTAGCCTTCACCCGTTAAAAAGGCTAGTGGGTTCTTGCTAAACCATTGAAAGCAAGTGGGTTCTTGCTAAACCACAAAAAGCAAGCTGTAATAGGTCCTAGTGCTACCTCAAAGCCTAGTGGGTTTCTTGCTAAAACCATTGAAAAGCAAGCGGTAGGAATCTCTCAACGGTTGAGTTGGGAGCGGAGACGTAGGCCGGGTTTTTGGCCGAACTCCGTTATCAATTTTGTGTGTTTTGCCTTCTTTATTTCCGCTGCACTTCACTTTGATTTTTAATTTGTTAATCAATTTTTTAAAAGGCAATTCACCCCCTCTTGCCATCATTCCCCGTTTGTTCCGACCCAACAATTGGTATCAAAGGGAGTATTTGAATAATTTCCTAACCGGTTTCAAATTAAAGATCCTATTTTTTTTTTGATGGCTTCTACCGCTTCAACTTCTTATGCCTCCGAAGGTTTTTCTTTGGATCGTGCTCCATTGTTTGATGGAACCGATTATTCTTTTTGGAAAACCCGCATGACCACGTTTTTAAAAAGTATTGGTTATCCAATTTTTAAAATTGTTATGCATGGTTTCACTCTTTCTACTCCCGATGAATCTAAGTGGACCCCCGCCGATATTAAGAATTTTGAGCTTGATGGCAAAGCCATGAATGCTCTTCATTGCGGGTTAGATAGAAATGTTTTTGATTGTATTTCTTCTTTCTCTACTTCACATGATATTTGGAAATGTTTAGAGCTAACCTATGAAGGTACTAGCATGGCTCCAGCTCAAAAGCAAGAACCCGCTCAAAAGCAGGAACCCGGTGCAAAATCCGTGCCCAATTGCCCACTCCACAAGAAAAGGGCCAAGAAAAAGGAGAAGAAAAAGGTCCTAAAGGCAACATGGAGTGACACCTCCTCCTCCTCCTCCTCCTCGAGCGACCAAGGTACAAATTGCCTAATGGCAAAACATGAGGTATCTTCCTCCTCTTCCTCCTCTTCCTCCTCTTTTTCTTCAAATTCAAATTCTTTCAATCATTTATCTTATGAAGAACTCTCTCATGCTAGAGACCAACTTGAAAAAGGTTTTCATGAATTATCTTCAAAATTTGTAGCTTTAAAAAAGTCTTTCAAAAAACTCTCCTCCGAAAAAGACCAACTTCTCAAAGAGAAGGAGGAACTCTCCCTCAAAATCCAAAATTTTCCAAATGTTGATTCTATGGAATCAACCATCAAAGATCTAAGAGAGACCCTAGCCAAGTTCACCCAAGGTGAACAAAATTTGTCCAATCTCCTTGGTTCTCAACGTGTTTCTAGAACCACACATGGACTTGGCTACACCAACCAAGCTTCCTCCTCCCATGCTCCAACTATTTTTGTAAGGGGGAGCTCCGAATTTAAATTTTGTAATTATTGCAAAAAACCCGGGCACCTCATTTATGAGTGTAATTGTAAAAACGCCCGGTATGGTCAACCCAAAGGTATTTTCTATTCCGATGAATTTTATAGGAGAAGACCCGCTATGAGGCAAGTATGGATTGAAAAATCCCTATTAGCAAGTCTCTCCGGGCCTAAAATTGTTTCTTTTCAAAATCCCTCTCCCCGGTGATTCATTGTTTTTATTTAGGGGGAGTTAGGATCTTTTAAGTCTTTTTGTGTATTCAAATCTTTTCATTTCAATTCCAACTCTTAGTATCAATTCTTTCAATTCAAAATTTTCTTTTAAATTCTCATTTCAAAATTTCCAACAATTGGTATCATTTTCAATTTTTTTAAAATCTCGTTTTTCATCGATTCCCTCAATCAAGTTTTATGCCCCATGCTATTTTGATAATCACAAAGGGGGAGAAATTTCTTGATTGATTGGGGGAGAATCCTTTAAAGCATGCTTTTCATTTCATTTTCTACATTGTTTGTTTTGGTGATTGTGATCATCAAAATAGGGGGAGATTGTTGTACCTCTCGTAGCCCCTCGTGGTTTAATTTTCATGATCACAATCACTTTCTTATTTATCTAATATTGTGTTTTAAGTATTGTGGATGATAGGCAAGAGATTTCCAAAGGAATGGCCCAAGAAAGCATCTCAAGTGGACTGAAATTCAGTCCACCGGCCAGCCGGTGGCACCTGCACTCAAGAGGGAGCCACTGCCTTACCACCGGCCAACCGGTGGCCTCAGCACCGGCCAGCCGGTGGCACCCAGACTGAATAGTGAAGGCTACTGCCTCACCACAGGCCAGCCGGTGGCTCTGGCACCGGTCGACCGGTGGCCCCTGGACAGGAATCCAATGACTTTTTGCAAACACCGGCCAACCGGTGGCCCTGCACCGGCCAGCCGGTGGACACAGTCAAACTAGCCGTTGGGCTGTTGACCAGCCTGCCCACTTGGCTCCCAACGGCTCTTTAAGCCTCTCCAACGGCTCCGAAGCCTCCCCAAGGGTTCCTAGCCTATAAATAAAGGCCAAGGAAGCCCCGGAACACTGTCGGATCATATACGAAGCCAACGGATATATTTTGGATCAATTGGCCAACCTCCGGCGACTTCCTTCAAAGGAACCCCAAGAGCTCCAACAACTTCCACATCCAAGGAGCTCCACTCAAGAAGCTTGGGAGAGCACGCTCATCAACTCCATCATCCATTGGCGCCCGAGTCTTCCCAATTACGGGTTTTATTGCATTTATTTATTTTGAGCTTAAAATTGGGTTTGTGCCTACAAACCCCAACCCTTTTCTCTTCCCCCTTTCTTTTGGGTTTCACACCACCATTAAGGTGTGAAGAGGTTTTCTCAAGCTTTTCCTTTAAAAGGCTTGTGTTGCGGTGAGCTAGCCTTCACCCGTTAAAAAGGCTAGTGGGTTCTTGCTAAACCATTGAAAGCAAGTGGGTTCTTGCTAAACCACAAAAAGCAAGCTGTAATAGGTCCTAGTGCTACCTCAAAGCCTAGTGGGTTTCTTGCTAAAACCATTGAAAAGCAAGCGGTAGGAATCTCTCAACGGTTGAGTTGGGAGCGGAGACGTAGGCCGGGTTTTTGGCCGAACTCCGTTATCAATTTTGTGTGTTTTGCCTTCTTTATTTCCGCTGCACTTCACTTTGATTTTTAATTTGTTAATCAATTTTTTAAAAGGCAATTCACCCCCTCTTGCCATCATTCCCCGTTTGTTCCGACCCAACATTTTGTTCATGTTGCTTCTAGCTCTGTTGATGTTTGTTTGTAGATGCTTTGTGTCTTTGTACTTTGAGCTACAGTAATAAAAGACACCTTTCTTATGGGCTTTACCTTCCTGTCCCCTCTTTATATTGTTACTAAGAGGTTCCGGTTTAAAAACCGTTGACTTGACCCTTACTTTGAGATACCTACTGGAGGAGACCCAGTGACCACACATTGATGCCGACAGTGTGACTCAACCCTTGGAGGTGAGAGTAACGATTGGATCTCTTGGTAGTAGTGTTGATGCCTTACAACGTCATCCTTGGTATGGATTAGTATCGTCCATGTTGGGATTGACTGTATTAGGCAAAGAACGTGGTTCATCCAGGGGATGAGACCGGATTTCTCTTATCGACAAAGAGGAAATCTCAGTAGCTCTTGTAGGACCAGAAAGGTCCAAGTCATCCAAGAGTAGATGAGGACAGCTCAGAGCCGGCAAAAGTCTTATGCTGACAGGGGGAGGAGACCACTAGAGTTCGAGGTTGGCGACCACGTTTCCCTATGAGTCTCACCTCGACGTGAGTTACGGAGATGTGGCCAAGGCGACAAGTTATCTCCGAGATTCAACGGACCTTTCTAGGTCCTCAGCAGGGTAGGCGAGGTGGTTTACCGCTTGGCCCACCCACCTCAGTTTCACCAGGTGCACGACGACTTCCATGTATCTCAACTAAAGAGATACGAGCTCGACCCTTCGCTTTTCATCGACCATGAGGAGCTGGACTTGGGCGATGGGGTGACCCTCATGGAAGTTCCAGTGGGGATCGAGGAACAACAAGAGCGGATCCTACGAGGACGGGTCGATTCCTCGGGTGCGCTTTCACCGGCAGTATGGGAACCTCCAGGTGAGCACATGGGAGCGGAAGACTCAGATGCGTGCTCAGTACCGCTTTTGTATCCTTAGGTTGTGTTAAAGCTTTACGGGGACGTAAAGCCCTGAGATGGGAGTAATGTAAAAACCTGTAAAATTCAAGGGAAATTTTTTTCTTAATTTTCTTTGGGATTTTACAAGAACGCAGTTTCTGACGGCACCCGATTCTGAGGCCCGGTGTGCCCAGAATTTCAATCCGAAGTTTAGCTCGGGTACGTTCAGTGAACGAACGAGCGGGTTTTCCTAACTTTTGAACCGGTGCTCGGAATCGAATTCCGAGGGCACCAATGGATTCGCAGTGCCGGTAACTGCTTAGGAACACCTTTTCTCGAGTTGCGTTTTCGCGGGAGAAGTTGTTAAAAAATTGTGGAAGTTAAAATAAAAATTGAGCTTCAATTTTTATTTTTACTTGGTAATTAAAACCTTTGGGTTGAAGTTGGGTAACCACCCAACTTCCCATGAGAGGTTATGAGGGCGGTGGGGCCCACACAAACCCCACCCCTTCATATTCTCTAACTCCTTCAACTCACCATTAAAGTTGATAACTTATGTTAATTAATTAGGTGAGTTTAATTTGAGAGGAATAATTCAACTTTTGAATTTCAAACTTAAGTCATGTTAATAAAATAAGGGAAGCTCTTATTTTATTTTGCTTGGAACTTGTTGCGTTGGGAGGATTTGGGAGAAAAGGGAAAATCTCTTGAAGTTCTTCTTCCTCGACGAAGAACGCGAAGAACGCGAAGAACGCGGACCTCCGATGAAGGTTGACAAGAACGCCGGATCCTCGGAGATCGACGACGCGAAGCCGACGAATCATTTCTCCACGACGCGACTTTCTTCTTCTGCGACGGTTATTTTCACGATGAACCCTCGCTCAATGAATTCGACGAGGTAGGGGTTTCATGCGTTTCTATTCGTGAATTTTTCTTCTATCATCTTTCCTTGTGTAAATGGACCGCTTGTTATCAGTTAACGGGAGGGGGCCGGACCGCACAAACACGGCCGACCCTCCTCCCCCCTTTCTCTTGTATACCTTGTGGTGGAATGGAACGAGGATGGCGCGGTGTCGTCGCACCGCGCGGGGTCATGCAGCAAGGAATGTGCGGCGTCGTCGTGTCGCGTCGTTGAATCAAACATGATCGCGATGCCGACGCGCCGCGCCAGAGAACCCCGAAGACACCGCGGCCGGAACGGGGCCACAGCGGAGGGGCGTGGCGCCGTCGCGCCGCGCCGGACGGTCCAAGGCCGCGGCGGAGCAGGGGAACCAGTGGCCGGTTCCGGGCCGCCGGTGTCGGAGCAGGGGGCCGGCCCTTGCTGGTCCCGTGGTGCAACAGCCGGCCGACCGGAGCGGGCCGGCCGGACAGAGGAAGAGTCAGGGGTTCGTAACCCTCGGCTGGCCGAACATGAGCGGCCCCCCCACATGGGGGGTCGCAGTTTGCAAACGGGCGGGGGGAAGCGCCCCCCCCCCCCCCCCCCCCCCCCCCGCACTCCTGTCCGCTCGGCCGAAACGGCCGAGCCACCTGGCTGGCGCCAGCGCGCCGCGCCCAAGCGGGCCGGACCCAGAACCGGGATGGGTCGACCCGGTTCGGGCCGATGTAGGGGGTACCGGGCCGGGTCGGACCGGGCCCGAACCCCCTAATACCGGACCTCTCACGGTCTTTTGCCCATAACATGGGTTGCGGACCTCCGATCGACGCACCGTCAGCTGCGATGCGATCCTTGGATCGAGACGGTCGTTTCGATATATTACACTCAAGGTTTCGAAGAACTTTGAGTATGGCCGGGTTGGTTCGGATACGAAACCAACCGGGCCCTCGGAGCGGAAACACTTATATCTCGAGCTCCGGACGTCCGATTGACATGTCGTCGACTTTGTTGGATTCCTCTTGATGAGACAGAACTTTTGGCATGATTCGCCTAAGTTTTGGATGCAGTTGGAAAATGGTCGGGTTGGATTGAACCCGAAATCCTACCGGGCCCCTGGAACGGAAAGACTGATAACTTTCAGACCGGACGTCCGTTTGACGAACCGTCAACGGCGTTGGTGATCACGTTGAGAAACGGTCCCTATGAGCATACCCTATGAGAGTTTGGGGTACAATCGAGATACGGCCGGGTTGGTTCGCACACGAAACCAACCGGGCCCCTAGG
Source organism: Viscum album (assembly GCA_963277665.1). NCBI lineage: Eukaryota > Viridiplantae > Streptophyta > Magnoliopsida > Santalales > Viscaceae > Viscum > Viscum album. The sequence goes on from OY728134.1 coordinate 997,925,892, forward strand.
ACGAAAAGGCTAGTAACTCACAGAGCGGGCGTCCGACTGACGCGTCGTCTGTTGCGTTGAGACCCCTATGATGAGGCGGTACTTTGAGATACTTCTTCGTGGAACTTTGTGATACTTGGAGTATCGACCAGTAGCTCGTGGAGCGGACCCTCCCGGTGACGAGCTAGCAGAGTGCAGAGACCTAGTAGCTGGCTGAGACATGACTATAACGACCCATACTTTACATACATTGTTAATACTTCAAAATTGAAGTACACTTATTACAACATATGACAAAACCACAAAGGACCGTATAGGTATAGTGTTTTTAGAAACTGGGAAACATAAACAACTGGTTCATAAATCTTCTACAGTGTCTCCCATTTATTTCATCATATCTAGGGTCCCTTTTAGCATATTCTACTTAATATCCATCTTCCTGACCTGGGGAAAAGAAAACATAAAAGGGTGAGCTCAAATGCTCAGCAAGGGCAAATAAAGGAAATAAAAATCATATCATATCTTTTTGAAAATCATAACCTGCAAAAGAGATCATAATATCTTAACATGGAACAAATCATAGAAGTGAAAATGAGATCCCCATAATCATAACATAAAACTTGAAACTTTGTGGCATGCACACATAATCATGGAAAATCATTTCTTGTTAGTCATGACTCATTGCCAAGACTATCTTAGTGGACAAAGTCCCTTTCTGAACCGAGTTCACTCCTCGTTTCAGTCCTGTATCACTGAACCGAAATAACCTTCCGTTCAAGCCATGTCTATCTCATGAGATATAAATCTTTACCCAATGCATTGGAGGGAGATATAGGTCCCACCCATCTTATAATGAATCCTTTCTTATGTGTGCCACATAATCATAAATCATACATCATCACATAACACATGTAACAAAAATGGGATTCTTGAAACATCATGACATCATAAAACAAATCATATAAGGTAAATGAATTCATAAAAATAATTCCCTCAAAACATAATCAAATAAATGTAATAATAGTGATAAAAACAGAACCCTATATTATCTTAGATGGAAAATAATTTTGATAAAACATTTGAACTCCATTCTTGAGGAAAATATCCTTTCTACTTCAAAAACATTTTTCCTTTCTTAACATGTCGTACAACTATAAACTAAAAGAAGTTGATTAAAAATAAACATGAAAACTTGTAAAGGAAGATTCTTTGAAATAATGTTTTAAAAATCCATTCATGCCGTATAAGTTAAAAAAAACATTCTTCGTACCTTTGTCGGAAAATTCAAAAAGTACCTCGTACGAAAAAACGACAAAAGATTCCTTTCATATTCTTTACTAAAAACTCACCGAAGGGTAAAATTGGATTTAAACTATTGTAAGTGGATGGAAACAATATTACATATTGAGGGAACATGTATGTGGATGATAAAATACACCCCAGTAAATACTTACGAATAAACAATCTCGGATAAAAATGAGATTGTGATATTTCCCTTACCTTAGGTCCGATTTGCTTTGTATGTGTCCGAAGCTCCTCTTCTTTGGAACGCTTCTTTGAATCCTCCACTTAGGGAACTAAGATTGGTCTTTGAAGAAGACCAGGACCTCTAGGATTATTCTAGGGAAGTGGAGAGGAGAAAATGGCAGGGGTTGGCCGAGCTTGAGTGCTCAAATTGGTGTGAGGAGGAGGGGGAGGAGGTGCCCTTTTATAAGGGAGGAGAGGGGCACCTTAGGAATATCTCAAAATATTATTTTATATTAAAGTCAAAATCAGTTTATAATGGTTCCAAAGGGTCTTATTTCGAAGCTAAAGTGGGGATGGGTCGAAATCCTATCAACCAATAAGATTTAGACAAGTTTAGGGTATTATTTTAACCTTATCAATTAGATTTAACTCTAAGTTAAATAATTTAACTTTTACCGTGTCTTTTTGTTTTCTTTCACTATATGGTTAATACACTTACTATAACATGCCAAACGAACCCCAAATTGTTTATTATTAATATATATATCCTTATCTAAGTCATTTGGCCGAACCTTAGATTTTTAGGAATAAAATAACAATTAGTAATATAATATTTGATTTAAAAACTATTTTGTGTCAATTTTGACACTATTTGATATATGATTTTTGTAAAAGTCATAACAGAATTATATGTTCGAACCAAGTTGATTAAATCAACACTAATATATCATAGTAACCTAGAAAATTAGTGGAATTCATAAAAAGTCTCAAATTACATTTATTTTGGTGTTTATAACATCAATTATGTCAATATTTCATTAATAAGATAATTACTGCATCATCATTGTGTCATAAATAAATTAAATTATTTAATGTTTAAAAATTATAAATAAAATATCATTATGTAGGAAATCTTTTTAGCTTTCTATTGAATATTTATAGTCGAATTTATCTTATGTATAACCCCATATTAAAAATGTTTTAGTTATTAAACTTTGATTTTAACTATTTTAACTATTCATTAAATAAAATAATATTAAATGTCATAATCTAATCCAAGTGGACCTAAATGGTCATATTATATTCATAAGGTTGTTTTTGGTCGAATTACACTTATCCAATAGAATTAGGACATGTGTTAGGGTAATAGTAATATCATATTTACCTTTAGTTACCCTATTTACTTTTAACCGTGGTAAAAAAAAGTAAAAAGTTACTATTCACCAAAAAAATTATTTTCATCTCATTGAACTACATTTTAGTCCTTGATATTAACCGTGTCTCTCGGATTTTCGAAATTCCATTCACAGAAGCGGTAAAATTAAGTTTTATGCAAAATTCAGTTTTTAACCTACCACTTAGTGGTTTCACTATTCATCAAAAATTGAAAGTTTTTAGAAAAATACCAAAATTTCACCCTAGGCTAATTTCGGTATTCCGAATCCAAAAATGAAGTCCATTTTGAAAGATAAAATTTATAAAATTTCAAAAAGTGGTTATTACTATTCATAACGGCTAGTTTTAATAATATTTTAATAGCATATCGTTGTTTAGTGAAACTCGGTATTGCGTACGACGCAAGCTATCGAGGAAGGTCACGATTTCGTGTAAAGCAAGCCAAGCAAGTGTTGTGTAGAAAAAGATTCCTTTGATAATTTATATAACATAAAAGTCTCGGGTGTTACAATGACGACTGTTGATCTATCGACTCGGTGTGTTTCGGATAGCCCAGTGGGGAGCGCTTGGTTGTAGCGGCAGACCCACGGCGGAGGAGCGCTTGGTAGTAGCGGCAGACCCGCGGTACTCAACAGAAGGAGTACCTCTGGAGGCTATGAGGGGGAGCGCTTGATTGTAGCGGCAGACCCACGGCAGAGGAGTGCTTGGTTGTAGCGGCAGACCCGCAGTACTCAACAGAAGGAGTACCTCTGGAACCTATGAGGGGGAGCGCTTGGTTGTAGCGGCAGACCTGTGGTGTGAAGCGCTTGGTTGTAGCAGCAGACTCACAATACTCGACAGGTGGAGTACTACAACAGTCCAAGGAGTTCGGCGCGCTTGGTTGTAGTGGCAGGCCGTCTGAACTCGACAGAGAAAGAGTTCGGCGCGCTTGGTTGTAGCGGCAGACCCACTGTACTCGATAGAGGAGGAGTTCGGCACGCTTGGTTGTAGCGGCATGCCCACTATATTCGACGGAGGAGGAGTTCTCCAGCAGCCGTGGTTTCGACGTCATGAATAAAATCCTGGTTGAGCTGAGTCTATAATCTTTGTGTTTCTTCATGATTGAGATGAGTTATTTGATAACTTAGGTATATGTATGGGCATATACCTAGGTAGAGGTTATCCGTTGATTTCATAATCCTTGTGTTTCCTCATGATTGAGATGAGTTACTTGATAACTTGGGTATATGTATGGGCATGTACCTAAGTAGAGGTTATCTGTTGAGATATTCTTTGTGGTTATCCTTGTTGGATTTAGTGAGACCTTGAGGGTCTCGGGGTCCCTACTGAGTATCGTTATGCTCACCCCTGCACGGGCTATGCCCGCACCTCGTTGTGTTGGTTGCAGACGACAGGCAGCGCAGACAGAGGTCGAGTGTTCGAGGATTGGACGGTACCCGGAGGTGGACCTCACGATGAGACAGTATCCAGTGGTGGACTTCACGACGAGGCGACACTCGGAGGTGGATGACGGGCGGGAGTGTTGTGGAGGCTATCTGTACCTACCCTTCAGGTAGGATCTGTGGTGGACGATTCATGAGCAGCGCTATCTGTACCTACCCTTCAGGTAGGATCTGAGGAGGACGTTCCAGGAGCTGCTTCTATCTTCTTCCAGCTGCTTGTCCTTGTTGTACTTTCTTTCAGTTGTAGCTGTACTTTCGATTGAGTTTGTATTCTAACTCATTTACTTTTCAGCACTTCCTTTTTGTACTTAGTGTTTTACTTCCGCTTGTACTCTTTGGTGTTTTGTTACTTTTTAAAGGCAATGTCTTCCCAGTTATCGGAATTTACGCCTTTGGTGCTAGTCGCCAGCCCCTGGCCTATGAAAGGCGGGTTTGGGGTAGTCACGACACGGGCCCCGAGGACGGGTCGTGACATCGACGATGGTATGCGCGAGGAGATGTCGAGATTAGAGGTGAGATAAAACCCTAATCGCGGGAGGAGAAGGAGGGTTCGGTGGAGAGGTGAAATCCAACTCGCGGGTCGAGTGGGATAATGTTTGGAGGGGGGACGCGATGGTTTGGGGGTAAAATGGGAATGAAATTAGTGAAATGGGGGACGTGGAGGCTTGAGGAGGCGACACATCACCTAGGAAGAACCCACCTTTAGTATATATAGTGGATATAATAAATTTGTTATAAGTATAAAATATAATAAATTTATAATTATAAATATAATAATTATATAATTATATAATTATAAATATAATAATTATATTTTCAATATGTTATAAATATAAGTTTTATTTATATTTATATAAACAATTTATAAATAATTTATATAAAGTTATAAATAGATAATTTTTTCCATTCTCTCTCTATAATGGAGAGTCTCTCTCTTAAATCCTCTGACGATTTTCTTGGGAATCGCTCGATTTGGCATAAGATCATCTCGATATTGTTGGGCATCATCAGCTATTTGCCCTTTGGTGCCCACGCAAAGGGGGTGATCTACTTGAGACGACCTCGGGATTTGGGGTGCTGGCGACCAAGGAATATGGGTGGGCGGAGACTCGCGATCCCGGGAGTTTTGGCGCCCACAGAGGGACATGGTGGACGAATGGCGGCAATTGATGGCAGATTGAAGGGTTTTAGGCCTTCAAGGGCTGCGACCGGTGGAAGCGGGTGAAGCGCGGCTGTCTCAGGGCCCGCCGATGGTGGAGCTGGTGATCGCGTTTGGATTCTCAGTGGGCTGAAAGGAAGTGCTCTCCCCGTAAAGGTTCCTGGAGAGCCGGCGGCGTCGCGGGGAGTGGTCTGGGGGCTGTCTATGGAGGCAGGTGTTGATGCGACGGGGGACATGCGTTCCCGATGGATGTGGTGGTGACCGAGATTGCGGTCTGGTGATGACCTCGAATGGGAGGCGACCATCTCAATAATGGGGACGCATGGAGCAGATAGGGCCGGTGAGAAGATATGGGATTCTCAACGGAGCGGCGATAGGGGGCATGGGATCCCGTTGGATGGCGGTCCGGGTCAGCAATCTCGATGAAGCAGGGTCTTCGACGGGGGTTTCCGTTGGGGCCACAACGGATTTGGGATCCCAGCGGTGGCGCGTAATGCCGGGTGGACGAAGGTGGAACGATGACGGAGATGTTACGGTGCAGAAGATCTGGCCGGCGACGATGAAATCTCGCTGGCGGCAAGCTGGACTGGCCGGCCGGCGACGTCCTCGGGTCGTGAGGTTCAAGTTGTCGTCCACTTTTTTCCGGTGCAAGCTATCTCACATGGGGATGTCAACATCCATACAAGCTGGCGACGACTTTTGTGCGCGCGGGGTTTGCTGGCTGACAATGGTGTCCGCATGAAGGCAGGGGCAGGTTGTGGCCCATTTACCTTTGGTTGTTTGATTTGCTTGGGTGTTGTGGGTGATTTGGGCCTATGTGCCGATTTTGTGGGTCTTAGGACCATGTTCTGCATGTGTGGTATCATTTCTCTGATTTGGTAGTTCAATTTTCAATATTTTTTTTAGGGTTGAGTACGCTTAGTCCTAAACTTTCCTGGTATATAAGGTTATAAATAATTTATATAAAGTTATAATTATATTTATAATTATTTAAAATTATTTATAAATTATTTATAACCTTATATACAAGGAAAGTTTAGGAGACGAGCCAAATCCCGATCCTAAAAATTTATTAATGAAAATAAAAAACACACCAACATTACAAATCATGTGACAGAGAGCACCACCAATCGTGAACATGGAAAACAATAAAATCAAAGGGTCAAACACAAATAGGATCGGAAGGCCCCCTCCATCATCCCAAGAAAAATGGCCAAAATGCCCACCAAAGCACCCCCACCATTCGGACCATAATTCAAGACCCAATTGCAATCATCCGCATTCATCAGACCCTGTCGATAGCCAACCTTCCGCCAGCTTGTACAACGCTGCGTCCGAAGTCATCTTCCACCTCACATCCCGAGGTTTCCCTCTCTGCAAACCGAGGTCGCCTTCCTGTTTGGCCGCATCCCATTACCCACCAGCCCACTCATCACAACCACGTCATCAACTACGATTTTTTGGATGACGACTCCGCTGCCACGTCTTAACTTGATGTCAAGCCCCTCCCCACTCTTCCCTCTCCAACAACGGAGGGGAATGTCCAAGATCAGATGCAGTGAAACTCAGCGCATCCTTCTTATTAGGATGATTAGAAGCCAAAACCACCTTATCTTTACCCTTCATGTCAGAGGAAGTCAAGGCTTGTTCATGTGTCTATTCATTGTCAACTTTAGCATGAATAACATCTTCAACCTACTCCAAATCATCAGAATTAGCAACGACATCAACATGCTCCTGCTCTCTTATGTCATCCTCCCGCTCCAGGTTGCAAGCCAGAACAACCGAAGTAATACCGTGTTGTGAGGTCATCAACACCTCCTCATGATCCTAAAATGTGTTCATGGGGGGACTGTGTCCAAGCACACCACTCCTCTGCATTCCAGCCTTAGCATGATGCAGAAGAATCCATGCTTCATCAATCTCCACATTGAAGATTAGAGCATCCCTGAAGGGCAGGGACTGTTGAATTCCAACTGAGTTTCGATCATCTTTCTATATAATCACTTCCTGATAATCCCAGACCTTCGCCATATCTACCCAATTAGAAGGGCTGCTACCTATCCCAACAAGAGGTTGCACATCCACAAGCCCCATGCCAAGCCGCAAGTTGCCTTTTTTAGAAACCTTCACCACTGGACACAGTCCTGGTATGATCAGGAGGCTTTAACAAAAATGTTCCCTTCAAATCAGCCTTCCTTCGGTAGTGGGCAGCGAGGTGCCCCTTCACTTCACACTTCTCACAGGAGGCTTTCCTTTGACAAGAAGCCGACAAGTGACCAACAACCATACACAAGTCACAAAACAACGATTTCTTCTCATACCCAACATCAATGCAAATATAATTAGTAGGAGTGGTGAGAAAAACCTTCTCAATCTTGGTGGAGCAAAGATCGATCTCCACCAACAACCTAGTGAAGTGGCCAAAACGCACCCGCTCCGTCTCCTTATCAAGTCGAATAAGAGTCCCAATTACTCTAGCAGTGTTATGGAGAATCAACGGGTGCCAAAGGATCCAGTTGAGTCTATGAAGATGGATCCACACCTGTGAAAATGCGTTCCTCACCTGTGAAACATTGAAGTCCAATGACCACACATGCAGATGCAGCCGAGTAGGTTTTAAATGAAGATATCCCATGCTCCACAAATGATTCATATCCTTATCAAAAGAAAAAATGCAATGAAAAAAACCTCTAACAAGAGAAACACACTTCCAACTAGAGAAGCCCCATAAGAAAGAAATCTGATGGATCAATTCATCAAACTTCCAGGGCTTTTCACCCTCAGGAAAAACGAGTCACGCAATAAGGGATGTTTTTCCCATTTCAATCCTCTCATCAAAAGGAATCAGATTCGCCTCAACATGCGCCACCAATCCCTTTTGGAGAATTTTTCAAAAACCAGAATCCTTTAACTCTGCCAAGTTCGAACCGACCCCAAGATCTACAGAAGATCTACACAAACCAGTAAAAATAATCACTAGTCGTCGCACATCCACACCAAACCCGAGAAAATCCGAACATCCTGGTAAAATCGAAGCAGATCAACACACCTCAACCACTCGCCGCATCCCAGTCAGAGCCGCGAGATCGGCCGATTGAACATTGAGACTAGATCCAATCTCCACAGATCAATGCACAACAATCGAAGCCAATTCCCTGCCAGATCCAAGCAAAATCGAAACTGAACGACAAGGTAACCTCGAAGCAGATCGACGCTTCGCCCCGATCATAAACTCTTGCCGTTGCGCACCATCAGTCAGACCAACCCCGCTGGCCAGAAGAGCGGTGCCAAGAAAGTGAGGAATAAATGAGGCGGTAGACATCGTGATGGGAGAACCCTATAAATCCAAGGAATCATCACTGTAACACCCCAAGATTTCATAGTACATTATTTCTTCAAAGTAATTCAATAACTTGCACTGCATGCAACACCGAGTTCAAGCACACCACGACTTACCAAACTAACCATTCAAAAGAGGTTATGAATAGTATTAACTAAATTTTGAACTTTATATAATCCTTATAACTTTAGAATCCATATTATGAGTTTCTTAGACATAATGAAAAAACAAATTCATTTTTTTCAGATAAAATAAGTATTTTTTAAAAAAAATGCAATTTTACCGCCTTTTAATGGCGAACCCTCTTTAAATCCAATATTTGAAACTTTTATATATTCAATTTGACAAAATAAACTTCTTCTTTAGAATCGGGACATAAGAATTTAGTTTTAATAAATTTTTGGTGTTTTTCTGATAACTTTCATATTTGGGTGAATAGTGAAAAATACCATATTTTAACTGAAAACAACTTTTTTAATCAAAATAATTTGAAGTGTTAAATTATACATTTTAATGGTTTGAAAGTATAAATATATTATATTTTTACCATTTAATCCAATGTTATTTATTGGAAATAATTTCACTTTGAAATTGAACAAAAACAAGTATCAATCTTTTGTTAGTTATTATTTCTTAAAAACACGCTTTTTGGTTTTAACAACGGAAATTAATTTTAAATTAATAAATAAAACTTATATTTTTTAAATTTGGTAAAATAGACTTAATTTTTGAATTCAGAATATCAAAATTATCTTAGGGTGAAATTTTGGTATTTTTCTGAAAACATTCAATTTTTGATGAATAGTGAAAAGCACCGAGAAATTGGTTAAAACTGACTTTTTATTTAAATAATTATTTATTTTATTTAAATTTATTTTAGATCAAAATAGATACATAATACCTATATAAGTTCAATATAATTCATTGGATTCATTTTATAATAAGTTTAGATATATAAAAATTTTATTGAACTTTTTACCGTCTTTTATCCATCTCCTAGGAGCATTTGCAAATTTACATAAAACATAATTTTACCGCTTCTGTAAGTTGAATTTCAAAAATCTGAGAAACACGGTTGATATCAGTAAGTAAAATGTGGTTCAATGAGATGAAAATAATTTTTGATGAATAGTAACTTTTGACTTATTTACCAGGGTTAAAAGTAAATAGGGTAATTAAAGGTAAAAATGATATTATTATTACCCTAACACATGTCCTAATTATACTGAATAAGTGTAATTCGACCAAAAACAACATTAGGAATAAAATATGATCCTTTAGGTTCACTTGGATTAGATTAGGACATTTATCATTATTTAATTCAAAGAAGAGTTAAAAGTGTTAAATTTAAAGTTTAATAACTAAACCATTTTTAATATAGGGTTACACATAAGATAAATTCGACTATAAATATTAATTAGAAAGCTAAAAATATTTCCTACATAATGGTATTTTATTTATATTTTTTAGACATTAAATAATTTAATTTATTTATGACACAATGATGATGCAGTAATTAACTAATTAATGAAATATTAAAATATTTGATATTATAAATATCCAAATAAATGTAATTCGAGACTTTTTATGAATTCCACTAATTTTCTAGGTTAATATGACATGTTAGTGTTATTACATAAATTTTTTTCGAAGTAATAATGCTGTTATGAATTTAGAAAAATCAAAATACCAAATAGTGTCAAAATTGACATAAAAGAGTTTTTAAAACAAATATTATATTATTAATTGGTATTCTATTCCTAAAAATCTGAGGTTCGGCCAAAGTGATTAAATAATATTATATATGTCATTAATGAACCACTTGGGGTTCTCTTGGAAGTTTATAGTATGTTTATTTACTATATAATATAAAAATACAAAGAGACATGGTAAATGTCAAACTATTTAACTAAGAGTTAAATATAAAAGATAAGGTTTATATAGTGACCCAAACCTGTCTAAAACCTATTGGTTGAGTGGTTTTCAACCCATCCCCACCTTAGACTTTAAATAATACATTTTGGATCCATTAGAAACTGAAAATGATTTTATTATAAAATAATATTTTAAGTTTTTCCTAAGGTGCCCCTCACCCCTCTTATAAAAGGGCACTTCCCCTTCTCTCAAATTCACACCTCCAAATCCATTTGGCTCGGCCAACCTATGCCCAAATACCCTCTCAACTGTCCTACCTTCATCCCAGAGGCCTTCCTTTAGTCAGAAATTCAACCTAAGGAGCTCTTTTGATCAAATCAAAAGGACGAACCTGAAGAAGAGGTAAATATTTCATCACCTCTTTCAAGTTCTTTTCTTCTTCCACTTCCTCTTTCTTTTTTGTTTCCATTCTAAAATAGTAAATCTAGTATATTCAATATATTGTGATGTTATTATAAATATAGAACAACCATATTCATTATTCTATCCATCCTTTGAATGACATGTCACCATACGTGCGTACGTATGACTTACCGTCTCCACGTCGTGGTGTAATTGTTATTCAATACATTATTATTTGGATGGGTATAATAATAATGTTTAATTGATGCAAACATGATAATGATTATGTATATATGATATAACATCCAATTATATATTATTTTAATATCAAAAGAATGATATTGTCGCTCGTGCGTACGTACGGATTACCGTCTCCACCAACGTGATGAGATTCATTCCCCATCGTATCCATTCAAGACTAATTTTCATTAGATGATTAAAAATAATGTTTAGAGACTTAATATCATTTTTAATATGAAGAAGATACATCCTATGCATAACAAACATTACTTACGTAACAAAACATATAAAAGAAAACGAATCAGTTAACACATGAAACGACGATAATACTAAAATATTATTAACAAAGAAATATTAAAAGATCATATATGATATCATATTAATGTATGTGATTATTTTATAATTTAATAACAATTATTTCACCATTATACAAGATGTTAAACTACCATCGACCAAGGAAAAGTACAAGGTAAGAGTTAGTTTCACAATCTCTTTATTATCCGAGGTTGTTTTTACGTAAGTATCTGCTGGGACATATTTATTATTCATGTCCATGTTTCATGAAAGAGTTTTCAAAGGGATTCTTTTAAGGGACTTTTTTTTACTAAATCATATCAAATGTTTTAAATATTTATTCTTTTAAATCATTCTCATTATGTCCATGTCTTCAAAATAATTTTTAAGGATTTATTTATATGGACAAGAATGTTTTTAAAATTTTAATTCCTTTCAAAAGTTTAAAAGTGGTATGGGACACTTTGATTCAAAAAATGTCTTTAAATGTCTTCCTTTCTAAATTGTTTGACTTTTAATAGTTTTCATGAAAAAGGGATATTTCTCTCAAAGAGTTTTACAAATCATTTTCATCTTTGTCAACATCTTTTGATGAATATTAAACTTGTTTGAAGTTGATTTATTATGATATAAATCTTCATATTATATTGAAGGTTTTTGTGATATGTTTGACTGTGGATGTGTTATTTTTACACCATTCATGGTTTATGGATAAAGTATTGATATTTCGTATGCTAGTTTTAATATGAATGTTTATGTTATGTTTAAACCTTTTCATATGAGGAATGCATTGGAATTTGTAAGTGACGGGTGGAGCTCACTATAGCTCATCGATGCATCGGAAGGTCTCATGAGACAAACAAGTGTCTTGCCACAAGGCCTTGACAAAATCTTATTTGTAGTCTTGACACAAGGCCTTGACTATGTGGTTATGAATGTCTGGCATTATGCATTCCATCATTATGAAAGTGGCTATTGATATTGCTGTGATTATTCGACTAGTAGAATATCCATGTGAATAAGTAAATGACATTATTTGATTTTATATTTTCCATATTATGCTGAAGTTCAAGTTTAAAAGGATTTTTATTTAGTCTTATACATTTCCTTAAATGTTTATGCTTATTTATGAAAGTTTCTACTATATCGTTATCCTTATTGAGCATTTGAGCTCACCCCTTTCTATGTTTTATTTTTCCAAGGATGCAAAGAAGTATATTATGACTGACCTGTAGGGATAGTATATGGGATCTTAGTGTTGTCTATGGAAACAATGTTGTTGTAGTTTTCCATTTTACGATGTAATGTAAACCTTATGAATATATCTAGTACTTCCAAGGCTACTAAACTAATCGGTATTTCAAGACTTGATCGTTTGTGATCATGCCAATGATACGTAATAATGCACCGACTCCGGGCTTCTGGGGTCGGGGCGTTATAGTTGGTATCAGAGGAAGTTCTGATTAGAGTACATAGCCCTAAGATAGACTTTGAGGATTAGTATAGAATAACTTCCTAGAATTTTGGTATTGTAGAGATTTTGTGAGTTTTCCAAGCAATACATCCCTGTCTGGATACGAGCAGGTTAAGGCGGCTCTGGAAAAGATGTAGCTAGGGGTAAAACCTGAAAATACCGCTTTGAGCTAGACTCGAACAGGAAATGGTGCACGACAACAGGCCTTGCGACACTCTTGGTTACGACAGTCCCGGGGGTTATGCTTAGGATAATTCTCATTTTCTTTACAAACCATTATGAAGGATTTATGAGTATATACTTTCTCAAGGAAAACATTTTTTATGATTATGGATTATATCCATAAACTGTTCAATTTATGTTAGGTATTTTATAATTTTGGAATTATTCATTGCAATTCATAAACTGACCTAGTGTATGTCATTGTATAGAAATGGCGCCCAGTATAAGGAATGTGAACTCCAGCAATACGTATGATCTAAAGAGTAAGAAATATCATATCTTTCATGATATTAAGCCAACATTTAGAAAGAAATAGTCTCTCATGTATTCTCAACATAGGAATAAATAGTATCATGTGTTAATAAGATAAGTAAAGAATTCTCTGATTCCTATGGCTTTGAAGGGAAGCAAGAGAAGAAAAGGATGGAAGATATAAAGATGGATAAAGGGAAGAGGGAAAAGAAGGATTTTCCCATATGTGATAACTGTGGAAAGAATCACCTTGGTAAATGATTGAAGGGAATGAGAGTTTGTTATAAGTGTGGAGAAAAAGGACACCAAGTACGTGATTGCAAGGGTAAGAAAAAAGTTTCAAATATACAATGCTTCATCTGCAAGGAGTTGGGACACTACGCGAATCAATTTCCAAAACATCAGAGTATACCCCAAATGCTGCTATTGGATAATAATAAAGTTATGATACTACCGAAGATGAAGAGGAATGATAATATTTCTTACGTTGTTATTAAAGTATTGTGTCATTTGAGTATTGTATTAATGATGTACATGTTATAAGAATTATAGAGTATATAAGGATTGTACAACAGTACTATTTCATTAAGGACTTGAGATTGTGTGGAACCAAGAAAAGTGACTCAATAACAGGTTAAAGTTTTGGAAAATATATGGTTGAGAGAAATATAAACCATAATATGGTTTTTATACTGAGGTAGTGATTTTGGAATAATACATGATTGATTTGGATAAATTATATTGGATATTCTTGACTACCTTGAAACTGATTAATGATTTGTATATTCCATCATTGTTGGAGTTTACAACATTTTTGGATAGAAGGAGTATATCCAGTATTCTATAAGGAATAAGGGAGCATGGATGTCATCAATAAGGTTTTATGGTAATTCAGGATGTTGCAGTGTTTTAAAAGAATACATGATGAAGGTGTTCACATGTTATTACGTGGAAAAAAAGATCTTCACTGTGTTTACCTTCCTTATAAATTTTGGACTGTGAGTTTGGAAAGAAGTATTTTGGATAAGTTTAGTTTGAGATTATTTTTGGATTTCCATAAAAAGGATAACCCGAAGGTCGGGCGGCAACCCGTCACGTTCGACAAGGCCGCAAGACTTGAACCTGCAACCGAAGGGCGACAAGGGTGTATCACCCACCACTGGCCCACATGATGTCCTAGATTGAATAATGTTGTTTTTTAAGGTCTGGTAGATGAATTATAAATTCATTCTTTTGGAACCCTATACAAATAGGATAAATATAATATTTTTTTAAGTTCTATTATCTTTTAGATTGAAAGATGAGTTTGTGGTAGAAATTAGTTAAAGGATGGAACTTTACTTGTAAAATATATATATTTTTCTTCTCTTATTCTATGAAGAAATTAATTCCTAAACTTTAGGTAAGTGATCTTAAAACTAAAAATGTGTTCTCCTAATATCTTATGTTTTGTTGAACCAATGATATCATAAATCATCATAGATTGATGGCTTTGAGTCCCTCAATTCTACAATTGTTTATGACTGATGACCTCAATCACTACCTATAAATATTTACGTTTTCCTCCAATTATGTGTCTATAATTTCCACCAATGTTCTCCTAATCGAGATCATAATTTGGTGCTGACTTTTTCATTCCCTTTTTCCTCTTATTAAGACTAAATTTTATTAACCCAATTTCTGATGTGGGTTTTCCCACAAAGATATTTTCTATTTTCAACCTTTTATTTTCGAAGAAAAATTTCAAATTGCGAGGACACAATTTGCTGAAGGAGGGAAGAATGTAACACCCCAAGATTTCATAGTATGTTATTTCATCAAAGTAATTCAATAACTTGCACTGCACGCAACACTGAGTTCAAGCACACCACGACTTACCAAACTAGCCGTTCAAAAGAGGTTACGAATAGTATTAACTAAATTTTGAACTTTATATAATCCTTATAATTTTAGAATCCATATTATGAGTTTCTTAGACATAATGAAAAAACAAATTCATTTTTTTCAGATAAAAGAAGTATTTTTAAAAAAAAATGCAATTTTACCACCTTTTAATGGCGAACCCTCTTTAAATCCAATATTTGAAACTTTTATATATTCAATTTGACAAAATAAAATTCTTCTTTAGAATTGAGACACAATAATTTAGTTTTAATAAATTTTTGGTGTTTTTCTGATAACTTTCACATTTGGGTGAATAGTGAAAAATACTATATTTTAACTGAAAACACTTTTTTAATCAAAATAATTTTTAGTGTTAAATTATAAATTTTAATGGTTTGGAAGTATAAATAGATTATATTTTTACCATTTAATCAAATTTTACTCATTGAAAATAATTTCACTTTGAAATTGAACATAAACAAGTATCAATCTTTTGTTAGTTATTATTTCTTAAAAACACGCTTTTTGGTTTTGACAACGGGAATTAATTTTAAATTAATAAATGAAACTTATATATTTTTAATTTGGTAAAATAGACTTAATTTTTGAATTCAGAATATCAAAATTAGCTTAGGGTGAAATTTTGTTATTTTTCTGAAAACATTCAATTTTTGATGAATAGTGAAAAACACTGAGTTATTGGTCAAAACCGACATTTTATTTAAATAATTATTTATTTTATTTAAATTTATTTTAGGTAAAAATAGATAAATAATACCTATATAAGTTCAATATAATTCATTGGAGTCATTTTATAATAAGTTTAGATATATAAAAAATTTATCGAACTTTTTACCATCTTTTACCCACCTCCCAGGAGCATATGAAAATTTACATAAAACATAATTTTATCACTTCTGTGAGTTGAATTTCAAAAATCCAAGAAACAAGGTTGATATCAGTAAGTAAAATGTGGTTCAATGAGATGAAAATAATTTTTGATGAATAACAACTTTTGACTTATTTACAAGGGTTAAAAGTAAATAGGATAATTAAAGGTAAAAATGATATTATTATTACCCTAACACATGTCCTAATTATATTGGATAAGTTTAATTCGAACAAAAACAACCTTATAAATAAAATATGATCCTTTAGGTCCACTTGGACTAGATTAGAACATTTATTATTATTTAATTCAAAGAAGAGTTAAAAGTGTTAAATTCAAAGTTTAATAACTAAACCATTTTTAATATAGGGTTACACATAAGATAAATTCGACAATAAATATTCATTAGAAATATAAAAAAATTTCCTACATAATGGTATTTTATTTATATTTTTTAGACATTAAATAATTTAATTTATTTATGAGATAATTATGATGGAGTAATTAACCAATTAACCAATTAATGAAATATTAAAATATTTGATATTATAAATATCCAAATAAATGTAATTGGATACTTTTTATGAATTACACTAATTTTATAGGTTAATATGACATGTTAGGGTTGTTATCTAAATTTTTTTTGAAGTAATAATGCTGTTATGAATTTAGAAAAAACAAAATACCAAATAGTGTCAAAATTGACATAAAAGAGTTTTTAAAACAAATATTATATTATTAATTGGTTTTCTATTCCTAAAAATACAAGGTTCAGCCAAAGGGATTAAATACTATTATATATGTCGTTAATGAACCACTTGGGGTTCTCTTGGAAGTTTATAGTATGTTTATTTACTATATAATATAAAAATACAAAGAGACATGGTAAATGTCAAACTATTTAACTAAGAGTTAAATATAAAAGATAAGGTTAATATAGTGACCCAAAACTGTCTAAAACCTATTGGTTGAGTGGTTTTCGACCCATACCCACCTTAGCCTCTAAATAATACATTTTTAGACATTATAAACCTAAAATGATTTTATTATAAAATAATATTTTAAGTTTTTCCTAAGGTGCCCCTCACCCCTCTTATAAAAGGGCACTTTCCCTTCTCTCAAATTCACACCTCAAAATCCATTTGGCTCGGCCAAACTCTAACCAATACCCTATAAACTGTCCTCAATTAATCCTAGAGTCCTTCCTTTAGTCAGAAATCCAACCTAAGGAGCCCTTTTGATAAAATCAAAAGGAAGAACCCGAAGAAGAGGTAAATATTTCATCACCTCTTTCAAGTTCTTTTCTTCTTCCACTTCGTCTTTCTTTGTTGTTTCCATTATAAAATAATAACTCCATTATCTTCAATATACTATGATGTTATTATAAATATGGCACAACCATATTCATTATTATATCCATCCTTTGAATGACATGTCACCATACGTGCGTACGTACGGCTTACCGTCTCCACGTCGTGGTGTAATTGTTATTCAATACATTATTATTTGGATGAGTATAATAATGATGTGTAACTGATGTAAACATTATAATGATTTTTTATATATGATATACCATCCTATTATATATTATTTTAATATCAAAAGAATGATATTGTCGCTCGTGCGTACGTACGGATTACCGTCTCCACGAACGCGATGAGATTCATTCCTCATCGTATCCATTCAATACTAATTTTCATTAGACGATTAAAAATAATTTTTAAATACTTAATATAATTATGAATATGAATATGATACATCCTATCCATAACGAACATTACTTACGTAACAAATCATATAAAGGAAAACGAACCGGTTAACACCTGAAACGACGATAATACTAAAATATTATTAACAAAGCAATATTAAAAGATCATATATGATATCATATTAATGTATATGATTCTTGTATAATTTAATAACAATTATTTCCCCATTATACATGAGGTTAACCTACCCTCTACCAAGGAAAAGTACAAGGTAAGGGTTAATTTTACAATCTCTTTATTATCCGATGTTGTTTTTACATAAGCATATACTGAGACATATTTATTATCCATGTCCTTGTTTCATGAAAGAGTTTTCAAAGGGATTCTTTTAAGGGAATTTTTTTTACTAAAACATCATATCAAATGTTTTAAATATTTATTCTTTTAAATCATTCTCATTATGTCCATGCCTTCAAAATGAGTTTTAAGGATTTATTTATATGGACATAAATGTTTTTAAAATGTTAATTCCTTTCAAAAGTTTCCAAGTGGTATGTGACATTTTGATTCAAAAAATGTCTTTAAATGTCTCCATTTATAAATTGTGTGACTTTTAATAGTTTTCATGAAAAAGAGATATTTCTCTCAAAGAGTTTTACAAATAATTTTCATCTTTGTCAACATCTTTTGATGGATTTTAAACTTGTTTGAAGTTGATTTATTATGATACAAATATTCCATATTGTATTGAAGGTTTTTGTGATATGTTTGACTGTGGATATGTTATTTTTACACCATTAATGGTTTATGGATAAAGTATAGATATTTCGTATGCTAGTTTTAATACGAATGTTTATGTTATGTTTAAACCTTTTCATATGAGGAATGCATTGGACTTAGTAAGTGACGGATGGAGCCCGCTATAGCTCCTTGATGCATTGGTAGGTCTCATGAGACAAACTAGTATCTTGACACAAGACCTTGAAAAAATCTTATCTGTAGTCTTGGCACGAGGCCTTGACTATATGGTTATGAATGTCTGGCATTATGCATTCCATCATTATGAAAGTGGATATTGATATTGCATGTGATTATTCGACTAGTAGAATATCCATGTGAATAAGTAAGTGGAATTATTTGATTTTATCTTTTCCATATTATTCTGAAGTTCAAGTTTAAAAGGCTTTTGTTTTAGTTTTATACATTACCTTAAATGTTTATGCTTATTTATGAAAGTTTCTGCTATATCGTTATCCTTACTGAGCATCTGAGCTCACCCATTTCTATGTTTTATTTTTCCCAGGATGCGAAGAAGTATATTATGACTGACCTATAGGGATAGTATATGAGATCTCAGTGTTGTCTATGAAAATAATGTTGTTGTAGTTTTCCATTTTACGATGTAATGTAAACCTTATGAATATATCTAGTACTTTCAAGGCTACTAAACTAATAGGTCTTTTGAGACTTGATCTTTTGTGATCATGTCAATGATATGTAATAATGCACCAACTCTGGGCTTCTGGGGTCAACACGTTACAATCACTACCATTGGAGGGCCCGAGAGAGCTCCCAAACCCCATCACTCTAATTCCATTATTTATAAATAATTTACAAATAATTTATATAAGGTTATAATTATAAATAAATTTTTATATAATAAATTATTATAAATTATATTGATACAAGTTTATAAATAATTTATATAAGGTTATAATTATAAATAAATTTATATTTATAATTATTTATAAATGTTTAATTATATAAATTATTTATAATTATTTAATTATATAAGGTTATAATTATAAATAATTTATAATTATAACCTTATATAAATTATTTATAACCTTATAATAATAATTTATATAAGGTTATAATTATATTTATAATTATTTAATTATATATTGTTATAATTATAAATAATTTATATAAAGTTACAATTATAAATAAATTTATATTTATAATTATTTATAAATAATTTATATAAGTTTATAATTATAAATAATTTATATAAGGTTATAATTATAAATAAATTTATATATAATAAATTATTATAAATAAATTTATAATTATAACCTTATATAAATTATTATAAATATAATAAAGTTTTATATGGTTATAATTATATTTATAATTATTTATAAATTATTTATAACCATATATAAATTATTTATAAATTATTTATATAAACATACATAAACATTATATTTATAAGGTATTTATAATATATTTTTTGTATTTATAATTATATAATTGTATATTTATTGTTGCTGAGGAATCTCATGATGATGATGGGCAAAGTGTAATGGTTGATAAAGATAGAGTTACTCTTGAAGTGGGTAATCCTTCTAATCTTGCCAAAGAGCATGGTATCAGAGAGACTGATGTGTCGGTTGTGGCTTATGAGCATGTAGTTGATTCAAAAGGTAAGAACAATGAATTTTTGGATGCTTCTGATTTGTCATAGAGATTTATGTCTGCCGAGAGGGAAGCGGTTGTGCAAGCCACAGATGACATATATGAGGGAATGATATTGGGAAAGAGTAATGTGGATAATGAAGGTTTCCAAATGATTTTAAAGAAAACTGAATGTCATTCTAGGTCGCCTAAAGTTTCTGATCAGGAATATGATAAGTTAAAGAATGTAACAGAAGGTAACAGTTTTGAGGCACTTGATTATACGAATGATGAAATGAGTGTACATGATATAATGATGCATCAGAAAACTTTGAGGCCGAGTAGGCATCCAAAAAGTTGAGGATGGGGTGGGCATAATGATTCAAATCGAGGGTGTGGGCGAAGCATGTCTTCTAGATCGGCTAAGTTAACTCCAGAGCATGAGAAGCTTAAGCAACAGTATGTTGCACACCTTAATTATAGGAACTCACAGTCAAAGTGAGAGTCTGATGCTGATGATGATGATGATGCTGATGATTCTGGTCATAACTCTGATCATGACTATGGTGATGCTTGTGTTGTTATTTATTCCTTTTGGATGCGGGATTACCCTTTTTTGTCTTCATCCATATTTCATGTGTTTGTTTATTTTTCTTTCATTTTAATAATTAGGTGCTTGACCCCGAACCTTTTCGGTATTTATTATATTTGTAATATATTTATTATATTTATAATATATTTATTATTATATTTACAATTCTATATTTATTATATTTATTTATATATGATAATTAATTTTTTTATAAATAAAAAATTATGAATATATATAAATATGTAAATATATTAATATATTAACAATTTATAATTATATATAAATATAATAAATTTATTATAAATATTAATTACAATAAATATATAATTAAAAATATAATAATTATATAATTATATAATTATAAATATAATAAATATAATAAATATAATAAATATAGAGTTGTAAATATATAAATATTTATTTTATATTTATAATATATTTATTATATTTATAATTATATAATTATATATTAATTATATTTTTAATTATATATTTATTATATTTTATATTTATACTCAAACAGGCACAACCATGAGTTTGGCAAGCCAAACCTATGATCCTGAATTTATTAAACGAAAACTAAAAAGTAAAAAATACAACAGAGAGGGGGTAAAGACATAACATCAAAAGCCAACATAAAACACAAAATCATTTCCCAGGATCTCCCCTAGCTCCCATATTCCAAGTGTATCGACCCCTCCCCTTAGGGTGGCGACCTCTCTACCATGTCCTCTATGGTGGGGCACGATCCTCATCAGATGATGATTGAGAGGAATCCTCCAAGATTCTAAATTTCCAAGACAACTCTCGAAAGTTCATCTCTGAATTCAAGTAGAAGTCATCCTCAAAGTTAACTGCAAGTAGCCTCTGAATGGCTAAATAATCCCCACATCCGAACACATCCAGCTCCATCATGGAGAAGGTTACCTCCAACTGTAGAAAGAACCAATTAGCCGCTTTTTTATTAAAGACTTAAATTTGACGTTCCCCTTCCTAGTCACCTGAGAAGGTGACATTCATGTTTTTCTTTCTTGCACAAAGGCAATCTGTAGGACCCCGGGACACCCTGAGAGGGGAGGGGTGAATCAGGGTGACAACTTTTTCTTTTAAAGTGATGGATCTTATTCTCACGTTGGTAGGAACTTGTTAAACCTGTAAGATGGATATGAATAGAAAGAAAACATTAACATGCAAAGATATGACACATCAATTTTTACTTGGTTCACCACTAAGGGCTACGTCCAAGGAGCATACGCTGACAGGTTTTCGGTCGTACCAAATTCCACTAAACTTCACGAGATATGGATTAAAAAGGTTCGGGCATGGTCACTCTGTCCCAGACTCACTGCCTTTACAAAAGTTCAGGGATAGCTCACTAAGTCCCTCAGGTCACTCCCGTTGACTCCCCCTGGCTCACTGCCTTTGGTGAAGTCTCACTCAGTTTATAGATGTGAAGGTCTCTTCATCATCGCTAATGAATACATCCTCTGTTGTATGTAGATGCTCTGTTGAAGTCCAAATTCCACATGTAGACTAATCTCACTTTGCACCAACGGTATCGGGAAAACTTCCAGCTTTCACGCAGCCCCACAATGACTGGGGTACTTCAACCACACCTGGAGCGCTTCTCCAAGCCCGATGCGCAAGTTTCAAGACGGCGCACAAGTTCACCTCTCCCACTTGCGTGACACTCACTTCTTCAACTTCAAACTTGCGCGACTCACATCCTTTTACGCCCAAACCAATTTTGGCGCACAACTATGAACTGTCGTGCTTCTTCAAATCCTGGCGTGTAAGTGTCACCAAACCACATACGCGACACCTCCTTCACCAACTCCAAACTTGGGCTACTCAACCCCTTTCTCGCCCAAAACACCTTGGACGTGCAGCAAACAACTGTCGCACAACTTCAACTTGCGCGACCCACCACCACTTGCACGACCACAACACCTGCGCAACGAGAGCTCTGATTTTCTCTAAGTCTGAACTTCATGCCGAATGAGGAGGGGTCGACCTCTATTTATAGGCATTTGGATACCCTGCGCGATGGCACACAAGTCTTCCCTCGGCACGCAAGTTTCGGCATGCAAGTCACTTGAGTGACCAAACATAAAACTTGGGTGCCCTTATCCCTTTTCCATATTTTCATGTTTTGATCTTGAAAAAAAAGGCGCGCAAGTTTCCTCTCCTTTAAGTCAAAGATGCACAAGTCTCTTTACCAAAACCACTTTTTTCCATTTGTCGATTTTCAGGCCCCAAAAATTTGGCAAACACTGGAAAATAGTGCCACCTTCAATACTATTATCTGCTTGTTCTGTATGATCACTTTGCTGGCACACATTCTGAACTTCCACTAAGGATTGAAAGAAAACACAAACCATACTCCAATTAATGCATAGAACGACCATGGTTCCAACAATCTCCCCCTTTGGGTTTGTTGGCAATCAGTAAATAAATTCAATACAGCACCAACCATAGGCAAATCACAAATGCAAGAATCAACTCAGCCAACACTCTAAGTCTACGTGAGCAATGCACGGTGTAGAAAACAAGAGAGGAAGATTGAATTAGGTTCTCATCCAATGTATTCCTTCCCATCCGATCACCGACACTGAATTCTCAATGTGTCACAAAAGCATTACATGCCTGAATTTATTCCTTTCTCCCCCATTGACAATAAACCCAAAGACCGGTAATTGTTAATTGTTCAGGTCAAGCCACACTCCCCCTGGATGGTATCTCCCCCAAAAACCTACATCTCATCCATAAAAAGATTAAAAACAATTAACATAACTGGGGAGAGGGGAATTTTGTAACCTCCTTATGCACTGGGGGGTAGCTGAACACCGAGGTTCAACCGATGCTTCTCAAACACAGCCGTTGACAGTGGCTTAGTCAGGATATCAGCCACTTGCTCATCAGTACCCACATGATCCATTCTAATCATGTCTTGTTCAACTTTCTCTTTGATAAAGTGATACCTAATTTCAATATGTTTTGTACGAGAATGCTGAATCGGATTCTTTATATGATCAATTGTGCTCTTTTTATCACAGTAAATCATCATTGGTTGCTTCACATCATCACAAATATCTGTTAATTGTTTCTTCATCCATAGTAGTTGAGTGCATGACTTTGTGGTGGATATATACTCAGCTTCAACAGTACTAAGAGAAGTACTTTCTTGTTTCTTGCTCAACCAGCCAACACATTTATTCCCAATATAGAATGCTCCACCACTGGTGGACTTTCTGTCCACTACATCGCTAGCCCAATCATCATCAGAAAATGATGATAATTCACTGCCCCTTCCTACAGTGAAGTACAAGCCACAATTGTGAGTACCTTGAATATACCTCATGATTCTTTTTACTGCTTCCATATGTTCGTCCTTTGGATTACTCTAAAAGCGGGCTGCTAGACATGTTGCAAAGACAATATCTGGCCGTGTCGCTGTTAGGTACAGTAGGCTCCCAATTATCCTCCTGTACATGGTGGGGTCTACATATGTCTCATCCTCATGATTTCCAAGTTTGGTTCCAACTGCAATCGAAGTTGACATTGGTTTGGAGTCTTGCATGTTAAACTTCTTCAACAGATATCTTGCATACTTTTTCTGAGAAATGAAAGTGTAATACTTCCTTTGAATCACCTGCAACCCCAAGAAATATGTAAGCTCCCCAATCATAGACATTTCAAATTCTGATTTCATGTGATTAGCAAACTCATCCACTGATTTCTGCCTGCTGCCACCAAATATAATGTCATCAACATAGACTAGAACCATGAACTGATCTTTTGGGGAATTCTTCACATATAGATTGTGATCAACTCCTCCTATTTTGAATTTCAGCTTCTTGAGGTAAGAATCTAGCCGGGAGTACCACACCCGTGGTGCCTGTTTCAAGCCATAAAGAGATTTCTTTAGTTTGCAGACCTTTGTTTCATCAGTACCAAGAAGAAAACCCACTGGTTGTTGAATGTAGACTTCTTCTTCGAGTACACCATTCAAGAATGTTGTCCTGACATCCATTTGATATACTTTATATCCTCTTTGGAGAGCCATGACAATAAAAAGCTAGATTGAATCCAGTCTATCCACTGGAGCAAAGGTTTCTTCAACATCAATACCTTCAATCTGGGAATATCCTTTACATACTTGTCGTGCCTTATTTCTAACAACACTTCCATGCTCATCAAACTTGTTCTTGAAGATCCATTTTGTACCGATCACATTGTGACCTTCAGGTCTCTGGACAAGATCCCATGTCTGATTCTTGTCAATCTGATCTAACTCTTCATTCATGGATTTTACCCAGTATTCATCCTTCGCATCTTCAAATGAGGATGGCTCCATGGCTGACAGAAATGCAGATTGTGTGTTATTCCTCATCCTCCTTGTTTGTGTGGGTGCACTCCTATCCCCAATTATGTTATATGGATCAATCTTAGCTCTTCGATTTCTCCTATGAGGTTCTGTTTCATTCTCTCCACCCAAGATTTCCTCTTCAGATTCTTCTTCTGAGTCAACATCATGATGTGATACCTGAGCATTTTGTACACCTTCCTCTATTTCTGTATTTGTATTTACTCCATGTTCACATTCATCCTCATCTTATATCTCCTCAGCATAGGAATTATTTAAAGCATTTGGGGTTTTTCCTTCAATGATCTTAACATCATTGCTTTCCACAATCCTCCCCAAGCATTTATTGAAACACTTGTAGGCTTTTCTGTTCATTGGATACCCAAGAAAAATTCCTTCATCAGCATTATCACCAAACTTCCCTTGATTTCCTTCTTTATTTCAGATGAAACATTTTCTTCTGAAAACATGAAAATATTTCAACGAAGGCTTCCTTCCATGCCACAATTCATATGGTGTCTTCGTTTCTCCCATATAAAGCCCTGTTCGATTCTGAATGTGCACTACAGCTTCAACAGCCTCTTTCCAGTAGGGGCGAGAGATACAACTCTCAATCAGCATAGTCCTGGACATATTGTTGACCTATCGATTCCAGTGCTCAACAACTCCATTTTGCTATGGAGTTGTCACAACAGCTACCTCATGTTGTATTCCATGTTTTTCTAGGTAATTCTCAAACTCAATGGACGTGTATTCCCCTCCATTTTCTGATCGCAGGACCTTTATTGTCCATCCAGTATCCTTCTCGGCAATCCGGCGATAAGTTTTCATGCAATCAAACACTTGTCGCTTCCTGTGAATCACCATTACACAATCCATTCTACTATAATCATCAATGAAAAGGATGAAGTACCTCTCTTCATGAGTTTCGACAACATTTATCGGGCCACATACGTCTGTATGGATGAGATTAAGAAGGTGTGATGCCCTTTTCTTCTTTGGTCGATATGAATTACAGACTAGCTTCCCTCGTATGCAAGCATCGCAAGTCTTTTCCCATTCACGTTTCAGAATGGGGATATCCATGACAATCTTCAGCTTAGATATCTTTTCCATGTCTTGCTGGTTAATGTGCCCCATCCTTCGATGCCAGAGGCTGTTTTCTTCTTCAATAGACAAATAACCAGAGTTTACTTTTCTATCAACCTGATATAAGTTTCCATCTGTTCTATAGCCTTTCACAAGAGAATTCCTTGTTTTTCCCTTTATAGTGCAACCTTTTTGATTGGAATTTACTATGAGCCCTAAGTCACATAGTTGACTTACATTGAGGAGATTATGGCGTAGACCGTCCACATAAAGAACTTCGGTCTTTTTCAGCTCTTTATTGGCGAGATCAGTATTCCCACTGCCTTTAATCTTCAAAGCACCATCATTACCAAACCTTACTATTCCATCAACCTTCTTTTGAATGTTCTTCAAAAGGTCAGCATTTCCTATCATATGTGAAGAGCATCCACTATCAAGAATCCAGGTGCTGCTGCTCTTTGTAGCTTTGAAGGCTACTTCTGCAAGATTGGATTTCTCGATCTTCTTTTTTTCTTTCTATGAGGTATTGGATTGAGTATAAGATATTGGTGGCCTTCTAATTATTTCTTCCACATAATCAGATTCTTCATACCCATAATCTTCTTCCAGAGGAGAAAACCTGTTTGTGAGATCAACACCATCAGGAGGATGAATATTGACCCGTTTTCTAGAGTTGTATGCATCTCTTCTATCGAATCGCTGCCTGCAATACATATCTTTATGGCCAAAGTTAGAACAATGAAAACAGTATCCATAGAAACTATTTCTTCTATAATATGGAGGATATGAAGTCAGTCTCCTTTTTTGACATCCCGGATCTTCCCCATTCAAGTAGATCCTTGCTTCTTTGCAATATGACATGGTATGACCCAAGTAGCCACATAACTGACACTTCATGAGAGGAAATGTCTTCTCACTTGAATTTCTCCTCATACCTTCTTCCTCAGGAGAATAGTTAAACTGCCTGTCATTTCTGAATGTTTGAGGATAATTTTCAGTTCTCCTTTTAGTTTGGATTGAGGGTTCCTTTTTCAGCACTTTAGGCAACGTTTCAACATGTCCAAATTTCATCTTGTCTTTCTTTTGGCTCTTTTCACTTCCAGCAGTTGATGTCTCAGCTTCACAGCGAATTCCACCATTTCCCATGCAAGAGGGTCTTTGATCACTCAATATTTTTCCAACCCCATCTGAACCACACTTGGCTCTTGCTAGTAATTCTGCATATGAGAATCTTCCAAAATGAATTTCCTTTTTACCATCATTTGCGGTTGATTGACATTCAATTTTACTCCTAAGAGTAATAAATTCTTCCTCAAGACCCTCAACAGTCTTGGACTTTTCCTCCAGTCTGGATGAAAGGTCATTTATGACCTTTTCTTGTTCTTCAATTCTAAGATTTAGTTCCACAACTTCATTTGTGCTTTCAAGGATTGAAGACTGAGATTTCACTAGTTATTCTAGTCGTTCAATTCCTGCTTCAAGCTCATCGACATATTCTAATGATTCTTCCACCATTTACTTCCACTTATTGCATCTCTTGCATTTATTCCCAAGCTTTGAAAGGGCATCCTTAATTTGAATATTTGGATCACAATTAGCAGTAATCTGATTATCTCTGCCTTTGTAGATCAGGGGTTCTGAATTTTCAATGGTAGCCATCATGGAATCATGGTTTCCTGTTTTAAATTCTGGTTCTTCTTCTTCAAAAAATTCAATATCATCATCTTCCTCTTCACAGAAAAAACTCTTCCTATGTATTTTCTTTCCATATTTGAAGTCTCCCTTTTTGAAAAACCTTTTCTGAGGCTTCTCGATGTCTTCCGCTTCAATTTCATCATCATCAAACTTTCTTTGGCACTGAGAGGCAATGTGCCCGACTCTTCCACAACGAAAACATGCCAGAGGTAGCTTACCTTTGAATTTACCTTTTCCCTTATTTAGCTTCTTGGAAATGAGAGAAATAATTTTCTTTTCCTCTTCATCTTCACCACCACTATCTTCTGAAATTTTCAGTTTTTCCATAGCTTTGAATGCCATTTCCTTGCTTACACGAGTTGTGGCATCTTCGGGTTTGAATCTCATCTCATATGCCACTAAACTACTTAAAAGATATTCCAGAGAAAGTTTAGATAGATATCTTTCTTCAAGAGCTGACACCTTTGCATTGTACACAAGAGGAAGTCTTTTCAAGATTTTCTTTACGATATCAATGTCTTTGATTTCTTCTCCAAGACCTCTAATTGATGCCACAACTTCAGTAATTCGATTGAAGAATGAATCTGCATTCTCATTAGGATGAATCTTTAGATCATCAAACCTGTTGCGTAAGACTTGAAATTTCGCCTCCTTCACTTTGTTGTCTCCTTCATAAATGTTTTCAATTTTATCCCACATAGACTTTTCTGAGGTGCAACTCATCACCTTTAGATAGATCTGATCTGAGAGAGCCGTAGTGATAACATTATGAGCTTTAGCATCTACGTCAAGAACTTTCTTGTCTGTATCAGTGATAGCAAGCCCTGTTGGATCAGTATCTTGTATTCCGTGCACAATAGCAAAGAGGATTTCCATTCCAAGGGATCTTAAATGAGATTTCATTCTATTCTTCCAAATCTGAAAATTACTTCCATCGAAGAGAGGTATTCCCCTAGCGTTGACAGCATTCTCCATAATGACAAAGGATAAATCTAACACCACAAACCTTCGCTTTGATACCACTTGTAGGACCCCGGGAAACCCTGAGAGGGGAGGGGTTAATCAGGTTGACAACTTTTTCTTTTAAAGTGATGGATCTTGTTACCACGTTGGCAGGAACTTGTTAAACCTGTAAGATAGATATGATCAGAAAGCAAATATTAACATGCAGAGAGATGACACAACATTTTTTACTTGGTTCACCACTAAGGGATACGTCTAAGGAGAATACGCCGATAGGTTGTCAGTCGTACCAAATTCCACTAAAATTCACTAGATGCAGATTACAAAGGTTCGGGCACAATCACTCTGTCCCAGGCTCACTGCCTTTACAAAAGTTTAGGGATAACTCATTGCGTCCCTCGGGTCACTCCCGTTGAATCCCCCTAGATCACTACCTTTGGTGAAGTCCCACTCAGTTTATAGATGTGAAAGTCTCTTCATCATCACTAATGAATACATCCTCTGTTGTATGTAGATGCTCTGTTGAAGTCCAACTTCCACCCGTAGACTAATCTCACTTTGCACCAATGCTGTCGGGCAAACTTTCAGCTTTCACGCAGCCCCGGAAAGACTGGCGTACTTCAACCACACCTGGTGTGCTTCTCCAATATGGCGCACAAGTTTCAATATGGCGCACAAGTTTACCTCTCCCACTTGCACGACACTCACTTCTTCAACTTCAAACTTGTGCGACTCACATCCTTTTACGCCCAAACCGATTTTGGCATGCAACTATGAACTGTCGCGCTTCTTCAAATCCTGGCGCGCAAGTGTCACCAAACCACCTGCACGACACCTCTTTTAACAACTCCAAACTTGGGAGACTCAACCCATTTCTCTCCCAAAACACCTTGGATACGCAGCAAACAACTGTCGCGCAACTTCAACTTGCGCGACCCACCACCACTTGCGCGACCACAACACCCGCACGACGGGAGATCTGATTTTCTCTAAGTCTGAACTTCGTGCTGAATGTGGAGGGGTCGACCTCTATTTATAGGCATTTGGATACCCTGTGCGACGGCGCGCAAGTCTTCCCTCAGCGCACAAGTTTCGGCGCGCAAGTCACTTGCGCGACCAAACATAAAACTTGGGAAACCTTATCCATTTGCCATATTTTCATGTTATGATCTTGAAAAACAAAAGGTGCACAGGTTTCCTCTCCTTCAAGTCAACGACGCAAAAGTCTCTTTGCCAAAACCACTTTTTTCCATTTGTCGATTTTTAGGCCCAAAAAATTTGCCAAACACTGGAAAACGGTGCCACCTTCAATACTGTTATCTGTTTGTTCTGTATGATCACTTTGCTGGTGCACATTATGAACTTCCACTTAGGATTGACAACAAACACAAACCATACTCCAATTTATGCATAAAATGACCATGGTTCCAACACAATCTTCATCTGAGGCCTTACTAAAATTTTCATAAGCCATCTTCATAATATCAGAAAAGTTGGAGGTATAGATCCAATGTATCTTCTTATGATCATCATTCGCCATCATTGGGACCACATATAAAGTATTTGATTTCCTAGGGAGTACCAATTAAAAACCATCTGGATCCACAATATCCTTCTTTCCTTTGGATTGGTTATCCTTAACCTGCTTCACTGATTGCGGAGAGGCAACCACCACCTTATCATTTTCTTTTTTATTTGAATTGAGTAAAAAGTGTTCCAAAGATAACTCTTCATCCAGCTCTCTTTGAACTCTAGATTCAGGATCAGAATGCTTTGCAGCTATTATGTCTGCCCATGACCATTTGGGAAGAGCTGAATCAACAGGCAAAAAAGCGCTAGTAGAAGAGGAGTGACTAGACCCTTCTCCCAACCTACTAGTGACAGGCTGCATAGGATTATCGGACGCACCATCCCCAATTGCATCAACTATAGCATGCTCAAGGCTGCAGGGTCCCCGCACGATGTCACCTCACTGTTAGGCCTTCTAGCTAGTGGGCCAAAGTCATGTTGTCCATTAATAGGAGGTAGACTATTTGCAATTGCAATAACCACATCATGCTCAAGATTACAAGAACACCTAACAATCCCTTGCCCATTCTTAGCATCGCGCAAGGCCGCACCATCATCCAAGGTTCCACCAAAAGTCCGCTTGACAGAATTCTTTACATTCTTAATTTTCTCAGATCTAGCCTTCTTAAAACATGTAGATTTCTCGTGCCCATGTGCTAAACAGAAGGCACAACTCAAAGCTCTTCTACAGGTTGAAATGTCATGGCCAATTAGCTTGCATTCCATACAAAATAGTGACATTCTTTCATATTCAATTTTTAGGGAAAATTCGTCTGAATTAGTAGAAAGGAAGACCGTGTCAACAAGCGTAGAACCAAGATCCACCTCCACTAGAAACCGGGAAAAGTGCCCATACCGAGCAAGTTCAGTTTCTTTATCCAATTTAATAGGTACACCAATTGTAAGTGCAATATCATACAAAATTATTAGATGCCACAAAATCCAATTCAATCCAGAAACTTTTACCCATATCTCCACAGAAGATTTTCTAATCTTCTCAATATGCATCGTGCCTGGCTTCAGGGAAACCAATCCATACCCCCAATCCTTCATCTTTATTTCTTTATAGGGGAAAAGAAGATGATAAAATCCCCAACCCATCAAAACACATTTCCATTTGTCGAAACCCAAAATCTCAGATATTCACACAAAAGGATAATCTAATTTCCATGGCTTAGAATCTCTCGGTAAAATAATACGCGCAATAATAGAGTGCTTACCAAGATGCATCCATTCTGCAATAGCTGTTGAATCTGATTTGACATGGGTTACACTGCCCTTGCGACGAATCAGGCCAGAAGCTGCATCCTTATAGAGAGAGAAGGCACGTTTGCCATCGGTACAGGGAATCGGTGCCGCTGGTACAAATTCGTCCTGAGGCATCCGTGACTACTCCAATCTGAGAGGGTTTGATGAGGCGAGGTGTGTACTCGCCGCCGTCGGTACAGATTTGGTGTGAAGCAACTGCGACTGCTCTAATCGGGCATAGTTGGTGTCGAAGCGTGCATCATCTTTGGATTTTGACACCACCGGCATAGTCTTTCCCCAATTCGCCCGTGAATCGAAGGCAAAGGCCTTATGCACATCAAATCGTTCAAGGTGAAAAAATGTTTCCGCCGTCCGAGGAGAAGCAGCTGGAATGGCCCGAGGGGGGAACTTTACCTAAACGAAGTGGTGCCGAAGAACTCTGCAAAGATGTCCTCGATGTTTCAGGTGTTGAACTCCCATGGGGTGCTCCCTGCCGACGTCGCCTCCTCCCCGTAATTGTCGTACACCGGTCACTTCGACGTATTGCTCAACACTTCCATCGTGGTTGTATTATATGTATGTATATGTATTCATGTGTATGCATGCACATACATCGTAAGCCTTAGAGATTTTCTTGAATTTGGCTTGGGTTTTCTTCTTGTTATTAGGGTTCTTGTCGGGGTGCCATATCATGGCCAACTTTCCGTGAACTCACTTTAGATCATCCTTCGTGGCATTCTTCTTCACCTTCCGCACACCGTATTAATCCAAGCCCATGTCACAATATATTTTTTTTCCTCATTTCGTTTGGGATTCTCTCACAAATTCAAATTTACGAGAGTTTTTTTAAATAGGTTTTTTTTTAAATATATTTTAAAAAAACATATATGTTATTTTTTTTTAAAAAAATATGCGCTAAAGGTGGAAATCTCATTACCGGATTTAGGCTTCAGGTGAAAGGCGACAACCCCATTACCGCCTTTATTCTTAACTATTTTATAATTAATAATTATATTACTAATCAACTAATTAATTATTATATAATAAATAATTATATTACTAATTAAATAATTAATTATTATATAATTAATAATTATATTAGTAATTCATCATTATATAATTAATAATTATATTACTAATTAACAAATTAATTATATAATTAATAATTAATAATTAATATTTATATTACTGATTAATTAATTAATTATTATATAATTAATAATTATATTACTAATTAATTATTATATAATTAACAATGAAATAACTAATTAATTAATTAATTAATTAATTAATAATTAATAATTAATAATTATATTACTGGTTAACTAATTAATTATTATATAATTAGTAATTATATAATTAATAATTATATTACTTATCAACTAATTAATTATTATATAATTAGTAATTATATAATTAATAATTATATTACTAATTAACTAATTAATTATTAACTATTTATTATATGTTTAATCCATGTTTTAAGTTACATTTATATTTGTCTTATAGTTTATATTTTATAGTCTTTTAAAGCCACATACTTGAAATATTTTTATGTTTCAAGTAGGTGGTTTTGAAAGCTTATAAATTATTTTTCATCAATTTTTTTTAAGAAATTTATTTTATTTTCAAATATTTATTATACGTTTAATCCATGTTTTAAGTTTCATTTATATTGGTCTTATAGTTTATATTTTATAGGCTTTCAAAGTCACATACTTGAATTTTTTTTTAGTTTCAAGTAAATGACTTTGAAAGCTTATAATTTTTTTTCATCAATATTTTTTACAAAATTCTTTTTATTTTCAACTATTTGTTATATGTTTAATCCATATTTTAATTTTCATTTATATTGATCTTATAGTTTATATTTTATAGTCTTTCAAAGTCACGTACTTGAAACATTTTTAAGTTCAAGTAGGTGTCTTTGAAAGCTTATAAATTATTTTCCATCAACATTTTTTAAAAAATTATTTTTTTAATTTCAAATATTTGTTATATTTTTAATCCATATTTTAAGTTTCATTTATGTTCGTCTTATAGTTTAAATTTTATAGGCTTTCAAAGTCACGTACTTGAAACATTTTTAAGTTTCAAGTAAGTGTATTTGAAAACTTATATATTATTTTCCATCAACATTTTTTATGATTTTTTTTTATTTTCAACTATTTTTTACATGTTTAATCTACTTTTTAATTTTCATTTATATTGGTCTTATTGTTTATATTTTATAGTCTTTCAAAGCCACATACTTGAAATAGAATCCCACACCGGAAATGCATAATGTTCTGCGTAGGAAAGGGAGAACTAGAATCCCACATCGGAAATGCAGAATGATTTCTTAGGTAATCTCTCTTATAAAAGGGAGCTCTGGGTGAGATATTGTTGTTGAAATAGTAGGTGCCCTAGACTCAACTATTCAGTGCTTTTGATTACCATATCGTGTATACATTTAGTTATACATGATGTCATCTTACAATTATAGTATAGAATTTTCTGCATCCACTATTGAAATGGTAATGTACAAAGATTAAATGTCACATCGAAAGGTTATAGAACATCACAGGATATAATGAGAACCTCTAGATACTATGTCATTAATCTTAAATATATGTTCTATGGTCTAGATACATATTACTGACTGTACACAGTAGATGTTTGACTATCAGTTGTTGGGGGCTCATAAGCATTGAGACTTATTCTCATGAAGTTCACACCTAGTGATCTCTAGTAGTGAGATCATGAGAGTAGACCTGCCAATAGGAACGCCACATGTTTCATGTGTCATTGGATGTTTCTATCTGAGGACATTTGTAATGGACTTCTGACATGAGAACATTACAAATGGGTTCCATTGTATCTCGTACTTTGATTCAAGGAAAAAAACCATGACAATGAAATCGTGGTGAGGTAGCTTGTGTTGGGTGCGTCATTTGTGGTATGAAATTGGTTGAATGTTCAAGAAATGATTTTTCACTTCTAGGTTAATAAAGTAATATATCTCAAGCCTAGTTGATCAGGATGATAGTACCTTCATAAAACCATGTCCATGACAGTTGAGGGTAAATATGTACAGTTAAATCAACAAATAATAAATAAAGAAAAGGGTGATGACATGGGTGTGTGTCTTGCTTTATGAGATATTAAAGACAAAAATATTATATTACACAGTGCGTGTTTGTAGGTTGGTTGTCACCGCTATGACTATCCTTATATCTTTAGGGGTCGTGATGGGTTTCTAGATCCCACTCTTAGTCTGTGAATAATATTCACTACTATCGAGATAAGGTCCTAGAGGGTCACACACAATAGCATATTCAAGAATCTACCCTATTCAGTTGAATAAGATATTTGGACATGGTGGGCCCCGACACTGGGGTTCAGGATTTGTCTAAGAAAAAAAAATGATCACCAATGCAATAAATAAATTCATATTATTCAAGTTTGGAATAATGAGCATTGAATTTATTTATTAAATGTATTTATGAGTTTTAAGTAAATACATGAGAAATATTAATTGATGAATATTAAATATTCAAGGTTCAATTGATATTTGTAGGAACGACGAGTCAAGTTAATGACTCAATTATTATCACGTAATATATTTTAATATATTACAATAAAATGATAATAATATTTATGACTCAGTTTAGTAGTTATAATATATCGTTAATAGTGCGTTGATTATTCAGGGGCCGGGTTGGTATTTTTGGGTAAACACATAGCAGACTATAAATAGAAGAGGATGGGATTTCACAAAGAACTATTTATGGGAGTTCACTCTCTTCTCTTCTCTCCCATGTTCTAGAGAGAGATGCTCTGGATCCAAGGATCTCAGATCGAGCTCTCTCTCAGGTATCGCAAGAAGAGTGATGCGATGATCGTCGGAGCATCGAAAGTGTCATCGGATCGCTACGCTAGCACCCAGATTTCGACCTTCACGGCGCTTCCGTAGATTTCTTGAAGTATGTGTGTATGATATTGAGAAATTCAGCTTTGAATTCTTCAAGCAGTGATTGCCAATGACGAGCAGACATCGTGCATGACTTCAGATTAAACCAGGCAATTTATGGTTTATTTTTATGCTTAAAACTCTTCACACGTGATCCTCAGCTTAAACCGAGCTGCTATTCGTCGACGTCGACAAGATTGCATCAATCGTCGGTGATTTTTTTTAAAATCCTACATGTTTAGGGCTTTCTCTGCACGCCCGATTCCTTCAAGTGGTATTAGAGGAACGCACATTGATTTTAAGATAGTAAAATAATTAAATTTGCATTAAATTTTAAAGAGGGTTTCGTTACGGTCCCAAGGTCGTAGACCTCGCCTTAATCTGATATCGGATGACCATTCTATGGTCATCTGAAGTTTTAAGTTTGGATTAAAACCAAATGTTTTTTATGTGATTACCTTAATCATTCACTAAGTGGGTAGCCAGTCACTAGAATAGTATTTTCCGGCGATCATAATAATAAATATTATTATAATAATGATATTATAAAAATAAAATTGGTTTTATTATAATAATAATAGTTTTATTATAATATTTTAATTATTATATTATTTTTATTATAATATTTTTATTATAGAATATTATTATTAATTTCTAAAGCCTAAACAGGCTTTAGAAAAGAAACAGAGGGGTGGGGAGACTTAAGCAGGTCAAGTATTTTATTTTAAAATGGGGGGGGAGATTGACTTATCCTACAAGCCAAAGAGAATAAGAAAAATAAAAGGGGGAAAAGTCATTGTTTGAGGGGCCGAGCGGCCCCCCTCTGTCTTCCTCGTACAGAGCTGCCACCCCAGTCAAGCCGACAACCCGCTGGCATCCCCTCCCCATAGCAGCTCCCTCCCGCACCGCTACCTGCTCTAGCCGGCCGCCCCTCTAGCGCCGCATCGTTACCAGGCCGGCGATATAGCGAACCAACCTTTCCTTACATTACTATTACATTATTTTAAGATAAACAACATAATAGTATTACAAATAGAGTATCCAAAGGTTTAGTGTCTTGGGAAAACTGGGACCATACATAGCAATTACATCATCAAGCATAAACATTTATTTAATTTCTTCTTCTCTAGATTCTTATTGGCACCTGACCTCTCCTTAGTACATGTAGCCACCTGAGGATATACATAAAAATGGGTGAGCTAAAAGCCTAGTAAGAGGATTGATAAGAACAATATAGCATGGGGTAAGCATAATCATAACATGGGAAAAAGATCATGAACATGAGAGGAAGCATAAATAAAATACTTGAAGTGTGGCAATGCATAAAAATGAAACATCATGTCTTAGTGGTTAACTACCACACATAATTGTGGACAAAGCTAGAATCTTGTTCAAATCATTTCACATTTACTCATGAGATTCATCACTTTACCCAATGCATTGGAGTGCTGTATAATTCCAGGCGCACCAGTCACATTCAAACATTCATATTGCACTATATAATTCCGGGCGCACCCGTCACATCATAATATTATCATTATCATGCATGACACATAGAACAAATATCAATAATGAACATAACTAACCCATGGAAAGTAATGGGTTTCCTCTCATAAGAACACATTCATAAACTTTGGGTTCCCAAAACAAAGAGGGAACAACATACTTGATACAAGAACCATCAACCTTGAATGAGAAGTAAAAGGTGAGTTCTTAAAAGAAGAGTTATTTTGGAAAACATTTTGCTTGACATAAACAATAGTTGTAATCATGTATATCCCCGAAAAAGAAATACAATTATGAACAAATTATTTTTAGGAGTAACCATATCAAAAAACAGAGTTAAAGAGGGAGAACCCGAAGGATGAAATTTGGGTTTAAGAATTTCCCCTTACCTTGTATCCGAATGCTTCCTTCTCTTTAATGTCCTGTATAATGACATTATATTCATTAATTAGAAATTACATAACCTTTTATACATGAATAGGGTTCAGTTTGGTTTCATTATGTCATTTTATGGGCCTTTTGATGAGTTATAGGGTTTAAAAACTTTGTTCGGGAATGTTCGTTTTTATGGTCTTCTTGAGTGGTTAACTTGTATTCTTAAATGAAAGTTCGGGTAGAACATGGGTAAACATCCAAAACTGATATTACGTGTTATTAATGACATTCCATAATTTAAAATTATCTTATAATGAATTATATTATATACCATGTGGATGAATCATTAAATAAAAATTAAATGATCATTGTTTGGGTTAATTTGGGCGGTTTTTCGATCACAAAGAACTTGTTTTAATTTATCACTTAGTAATATGTTCATAAGTTAGTTACAGAAATTTAAATAGGACATAATACATATATCATATTCTGGTTCAACCATAAAAATGGTTTCATGACCAGATCTGAAGGTAGAAATGGAAGAAGAAGACATGTCGTTCTTGAAGGTGATAAATTAACACCTCACGAACAACGTTCTCTTTAATAAAATAAAAAGAAGAGGACAAAGGGGGGTTGGATGATATAATATCCCATTAGTATCATAACATTACAGTATATTTATGATACTGGAGTTACCATAACATTTGGACAAAGATAGGTGGGGAGAGAATAAGAAAAGAACTTGAAATTGAAAGGGAATTAAAGGAGAAGAGGGAGAGAAATTACCTCTTGAATACTCCTCTTGAGATCCTCCTTAAGAGGCCTAAGCTTGGTCTTTTGATGAGAACAAAAGCTCTTGGACGTGGGAGAGGGGATAGGGAAGATGCTTGGGAAGAGTTTAGACAAGGATTCAAGCTTTAGAGGTGTGAGGAAATGAGGGTGTGAAGGGTGGTATTTATAGTGGATGAGAGAGGGGTTTCCTTAATATAAAATTCATTACTTTATTAATTTCTTCTAAGACAAGGAATAATGAGTCTTCCATGACCAATAATAGTAAACAGGACATGTGAGTTCGAGATTTGAGTGATTACATCACTTGTGATGTCAGGAATAGTGAGTTTAAATTATAATGTATTTATACGGTAAATTAATGTATTGTACTATTCACCAAAAATTCAAGTATTTCAGAAAAATCTCAAAAATTTACCCCAGCCATTTTTCGACGTGTAGAATCCAAAAATGAAGTCCATTTTTCAAAAATAATTTTCCAAATATGATTAATTTAATATTTAATTAAAATCACAATTTATTTTAAAAAAACCAGTTTAAAAACATTCATTTACTTATTCTAGAATATAAGCACATCATACCTTCACTTGAATATTATTTTTACACTATCAAAGGTAAGGTTACTATTCATTGGGGTATATCACTATTCATAAGGGTAGGTTACTATTCACAAAAAAAATATTTTTGTTTTATTAGACTCCAAAAATCATCTTGAACACAACCGTGTATGTCAGATTTTCAAAATTCCCAATACAGAAGTGACAAACTTATGTTTAAAGGTCACTTAGCACTTAGTAGTTCATTATTTTGTGTTTTCATGTAATTTTATGACATATTTATAAGAAGTTAATTTCCATTTTATAACTTTGGGTCGTTACTGGTGAGCCGCCGGTGCACACCCCACCTTTGGCTTCCCTCTCCCGTGAAGTCACCCTCGCGCGGACCTCCTACCAGTCCAACGCACCGCTAGTCTGGCAGCGCTCTCCCGCAGTGGTGCGCTGTCCCGCCATCTACCTCCTTGTAGTGGCACCATGAACCTCTTGAAGCCCCTCTCCTCGTCGGGTTCCACCTCCGCTGTGATGCTGTGGCCAGGCCGTGCCGCCCCACACTGGCCACCCCAACTGAACCGGACCACACCATCAGCGACCCCTCTTGCCTCCGTCAAACCATCTAGAGTAGCAGATCCGGTCTCCTCTGCATCAGATCTCCTTAGTCCCGCCGTCGGCTACCTAGGCCGCAACCCCGGGCTTTTTTCGTGCCCCACCGGACCACCACGACGCCACGCTGGCCGCTGCCGCCCCTAAACCCACCCAAGAGGGTTTACCCAGCCTAGAACGAGTTTGGGTGGACTTTCTTGGCCCACACCACCCCTGCACTGGGTTGGCGCAGTCTCAGATGGGCCTGCCTAGGTTCAGCCTGACCCGCACATGCCCTGTCTAGGGTTTTCGGGGGCCAGATTAATTTTAAGTTAAACAAAATTAATTTAAATAATTAATTTAATTACTGTAGATAATTAAATTCATTAGATGTTAATTTTTGGTTTAAAAAATATAGCGGAGTAATTAATTTAATTGGTGTTGAATTAAATTAATTAATTAATTTAATTTTAGTTTTAAAATTAAATTAATTAAACAGGACTGAATGATATTAAAATATTGAATTAAAAATTAGAGTGAAATTTTTAATTCAATTGCATACCCTAGTTTATTTAATTCAAGTTTAATTTTTATTATGCATTTACTTAATATACGTGAGTTTAATGCGTATATATTGATCATGAGCCTGAGACCATCCAATGAATGTTTGGTGCATTTTTCATTTATTTATTTAATTATTGCATGGTTTTGTAATAATTAGTTTAATTAAATAAAAGACGATCTGTGTGTCGTCTCAAGTGTCATTATATGTATAAGGTTCTGCGCGCCCATTCTCAGAGTTGTATTTTTATAC
This sequence comes from Viscum album, assembly GCA_963277665.1. NCBI lineage: Eukaryota > Viridiplantae > Streptophyta > Magnoliopsida > Santalales > Viscaceae > Viscum > Viscum album. The sequence goes on from OY728134.1 coordinate 997,966,190, forward strand.
CCTGAGACCCCCTCACCTATGTGCGAGTACTTTTGTATATTGATGAGACGACCAGTGACGTAGTTCGTGCCGAGTCATGATGGTGCACCAGCCAAATGATATGATGCATTGGAGGGGCATATGCTGTATTTCGAGTCATAGGAAACGCGACACATGGTATGACCCCTAGGGTTTAGGTTGGTCCGCTATTCACTCAACGCATCAACCAATAGTACCGGCTCATGATCATGTCATCATTTTGTTTTTCATAGTTTATTATTTTTTGTGAATGTGTAATTAATGCATGATCACATAGAATAATAATAAACAAGCATGCAAGATAAAATGAACATGTGACGTGATGTATTTTCTATTTAAAGCATAGTCACTTGTGAGTGCAATCACATAGAACATGTTTTAAAATAAAAATAAAAATTGATTTTTTCATCACATTAAAAATAATAAAACCCTCAAAGATATATTAAATCTAAACCGACTTCCGTCATTTGAATTTGGACAAAACCGTGTGTTTGGGGTGACGATCATGCCATAGATGAGGGTGCCTCTTACTACCGAGGAGTCCTTATAAGAGTGATGTGTCGACTTAACTAAAGTGCTTGTAAGGATTAGCCATAACTAACTTGCTGTCATTTTAGAGGCAAACGTTGAGTAAATTGAGTTCTGATTTTAAAAGTTGGGACTTCACTCAACAGATCAAGGAACTACAAGTCAAAGCGGTTGGCCTACCAAAAGCCTACCTTGAACCCTACAAGTAGTGGCGTAGCCATAACTTGTAGACTATGAGGGGTGGTTCCAGGATCCTTTCCACTAGAATACTCAAGCGACAAAGTATTCTAATTCTAGCATAGTTGGTTCCTAGAATCTGATAAAATAGTGGGATACATTAAATGATTTAAGTAATTAATAAAAAATGTCTTAAATGTTAATCATAATAAAAGAACTAATCTTCTAAAATTCATTTTTTGTAGAAAAAAGGAAAGTTATACCATGAGTTTAAAAACTGCGATAAATATTGGACAAAGTAAATGTTCTCACTAACACGAGTATCCATGAATAGTACATGCGCCTGCACATAGTACTATGATATAGGAAACTCAAGGTGCTAGTGTCCCTAATACTGTTAAACTATCTCAAGAAGCGAGGGTAAAATTTCTTACAGGAGACTAATGTATAAAGCATATGATATTTATATCATTATGCTTTCATCAATGTTCGATGTTAGTTGCGGTCGCTATACTAGGACATGGATGATAAAACATGAAGTCTCATCTCCGAGATGTTTGCAAGGTGAAAGCAAAACAATGATATGAATAAGTCGAAGGTTACACCAGCATGTGTAAATTGAAATATGGATGATGATCTTTAAATGGATCCCTTTTTCATATCATTTTCACCCTTTACAAAAGTTTCATTTTAAGTTAAAAAACAAACAAGTATTGAGTAAACACTTTATTACTGATTTAGCTAATTATCGCCAAGTTAATTAAATAAAGTTTCATCTTTAATTCTTATGGCGAATAAATTGAAAGACAATAGGAAAAGGCCAAAAGGAAAGTAATTCCAATGGAACATTCACAACGTCCTTCAATGAATGAGGTATTAACAAAGGTTATTTGCATTCCATATTATAAAATAAAGCAATGAAGGTTTAAAAGCAATAAAATGAATTAAAGAAGCAAGTTACCCACTTCTTATTCAGGAATATTCATCACTGTAATGTTTCTATTTTACTACTTGTGTATTAAATACAATATGCTGGTGACATATGTGTTTTCTAATACAGTAACCAAGTAAGTATAGAAATATTACAAGAAGTCAGGTGTATTCTCCAAGTGATTGAGAAAGGGTTATACCTAGGACAATGGTGACAAGTACACGAATTCTTAATTTCCAAGTGAAAGATTCACATGGAACTATTATTTAGTATAACCAAAAACATTAATCTCATGTGTCCTTGGACACAAGAAGACATTCTTCCAGGTTTTGGAATGAATGTTGTTTTTGGTATTTAAAACTCAATCACTAGTTCAGTAATACATGAATCATAGGCAATGAGTGATGAATATAAATGTAAGACTTATACCCAGTTGTGATATGATAATTCTTTGTCAAGTAATACTAAAAGTAGACATCAAGAATATACACAATATGGTATTTAGGCTTAGTACAACTAAATAATTTTGGTATTATCGACGTATTTAGTTTGGACAAAGGAACCTTTAGAAATAAAGGTAAGTCACAAAGATTTTGGAAATAGTTTAACAAGTGAGAGTGTACTATTACAAGGGTAAAATAGAGGTATAAATATACTTCATAAGATTCCTTTAAGTAATTAAGGAATAAAAAGTGAAGTATATGCATGGTCAGAAGATATGAGTTGCTCCAGGCTAACATGCTAAAGAATATATCGACTATGCAATCATCGATCATGATAATGTAGCGTGGAGTAATTCCTAAATTGACATTACCTTATCCACATCATGACATTGATGATAATGAGAAGGATTGATGATGAAGTCTTATATATTAACATTGATCAATAAAATGTAGCGTGGAGTAATTCATAAATGCACATTTTATACATTAGAGTATTGATGTAAGTAGTATCAATGTTACAACCTGCAACAACTTCCATTATATTTCATGAAATGATTTTCAAATAATAGAGATATCTATAACAACCCTGCTTTTATTTCACACTTAAACATAATTTATTACATGAAATTTCACTTAATACAACATAAAATATCAAGAGGTCTAGTGTATTTGGGGCTTATGATCATTACATAACAACTTAAAACATGAAATACAATATCTTTATTGAAAACTTCCTTTACATGACCACTACATTCCCTCGTACTTAGCATTGCATGGAATAACCTAAGGACATGCATAAGAAAAGGGTGATCTATAAATCCCAGTAAGGGAGTAAACAAGGTATAACATGAAGATTACAATACATGTTAGGAAATAGGCACGTCAATGGAGTGAAAGAGAAACATGAACATAAAGGCATGATATATCATGATTATCATAATATGGAAATGTGGCAACAACACTTAACATGGAATTAGCATGAGCAAGGCTCATTGCACATGAAGCATGAGTAAAACCTCATTGCACTTGAACTAGCATGAGAAAATCCTCATTGTACTTGAATTAGCATGATTAAATCCTCATTGAACTTGAATTAGCATGATTAAACCCTCATTTCGCTTTAATTATCATGATACTAATCTTTACCCAATGCATTGGAGCGCTATCAGGGTGCACCCTCTTAAACATTTCATTTCATGCATAAGTTTGCCACATGGATCATACAACATGGAATCACTCATCATCATATATTCCACGATAAAGGGACATGGAATACATACATGAAGATTTATAATCAATAAGTAAATGTTCATAAAAGTGAATACCCTTGATAGAGAAATGGACACGACATTCACTACACAATGATATTGGCTTGGAAAATCACGATGCAATTTTGGTAGCGTAACGACGTGACATAAGAATTCATAAAAATGGTTGATAAGAGAGAAAGGGGTGTCTCATCATATTTACATGAAATTTAAATTAAGGGGATCATATAGATACATGTCCCAACAAACTTAATAGAATTTAGATGCATAATACAAAATAATTACTTGGATGTAAATGAGGAGAGAGAAATCCCTCACGAAATTTCAGCATGGTAACAGGTGTACATGGGAGGAATTAATGAGAGAGAAAGGGGTATCCCATCATCTAAAAATAAAGAGTTAATTATGGGGGAGGTGAGAAATCATTCCCCAACATTTTTAATTGAAAACAAAAGGGCATAACAACTTAAAGAAAATTGGACAAAAATGAGAAAGGAAGAAATCCCTTACTTGGAAGTGTGATCCCAAAGGCTTGGGAGGGGCTTGAGAGAGGATTCTTGGGAGATTGGGGTTCCTTGGGAGGATTCTAGAAATAGGAGGGGATAGTTTGGAAAAAATACAAGGGCTTTGAGTGAATAAGAAGTGGGAGCTTGGGTGGGTTTATATAGGAAAGGAGAAGGAATTCTTTATTATTTAGGTTTGGGACACCTCACATTAAACTAATCAAAACCACAAACCAGCCCATGGTTTTTGCCCATGGTTTTTGTCAAATGGTATTGGGAAAAAATATTTTATAAGTCCAATGGACTAACTTCTTAAAATAATAGGGTTTCTTCTGTGGAGGTGAGTCACACTCTCAAGGAAAACAATTTAAAAAAGATAAAATGTTTTATAAGTCATGGAGGGTCCACTAAGGCATTATAAAATTAATCAAACAAATATAAAATCACATTATTTTAAGGATAAAACATATATTGGCCGAACATATCATTTATAGTATTTTATTACATCACTATTAGGTCATTATGATGTCATAAAACACATTATATATTTAAACGGTTTTTAATTTTTACCCAAAAATTCGACTGTCTCAGAAAATTATGAAAAATTAACCATCAGATAATGTCGACATCCTGATTCCAAAAATAATATTAATTTTATTTAAATAATTTTCTAAATATTTGAATTTTTACTTTTAAAATAAAAACTGACATTTATCGAAAATTCATGGGTTTTGACAAAAAACAACTTTCAAACCTTAATAAAAATTACAATTGCATTCATAAAATTATACGATCATTTATATTTAATAAAAATTAATTTAATAATAATAATATTTTATTAAAATATTATTTAATTCAAAAATCCATTAATTTATCAAAATAGATTTCTTAATTGTATATTAAAAAAAATATTATTTGCGCTTTAAACACTATTTACAAAGTAAAAATAATAAAATGAATGTATATTTATTATCATATAAAAAATAATACATATAATCATAGTACTAAGATTTTGTTACATAACCCCTTATAACGCCCGCATAAGACTGAAGGGTAAGGTGTGCGATGGTGACAGACTCTTGGGGTGGCTCGGATAACATCGCTCGAGTGGTAATCTCTATCAACTTCCACTTCTCCTGTAGGCGGTTCTGTTCAAGCTTAATATGTTGAAGCTCACCTTGGGCTTGGTCAAGAGAGAATCCTAATGACGCCACCTCCTTTCTGAGATCCAACAAATGGGCTTCATATGGAGCAAGTCTACTGGATGAGGCCATCACTTCCTTTCTTGGAGTAAATTGGATTTGTTAAAGCCCTATATTTATACTAATCATGCGATCACTGTTCAATGGCTATATTAGAAACCACAACTAGAAAAATGGGATATTTCCACGGTTCAAAACTGTGTCAATAGGGCCCAAAACCGTGGCCATAGCCTATGGACATGGTTTTTCCCAACCGTGGGCGCTATCGCCGTGGCAGTAGGGTCTGACCTATGGCCACAGTTTTAACTGTGGAAATAGGTGGCCTATTGCCACAGTTTTGAAAACCATGGCCATAGGTGTCTCTGTTGTCAACCGTGGAAGTTGACCTTTGGCCACAGTTTTAACTGTGGTAATAGGTGGCCTATTTCCATGGTTTTAACCATGGATATAGCCCTAGAAAACTGTGGAAATAGGACACCTATTTCCACGGTTAAAACCATGACTATAGCCCTAAAAAACCGTGACAATAGCCTAAAAATAATGCGTGTCTATCCAGATTTGATCCCAGCACCTTTCTTTCACATTCCAATGACCTAACCACTATACCACCAAGGGTTTTGTGTATATACATATATAATATGTTATATATGTTATTAAAAATTGTGGAAGTATCCTAAAAACCGTGGCAATAGTTCTTCCCACCGTTTTTTTGGCAGAAATTTTTTTCTCCCACGCAAGGGTGGGAGACCCATAGCCACGGTTTTCAAAACCGTGGATATAGCCCTTAAAAAAAGGTTTATAGCCACAATTTTGAAAACCATGGCTATAAGCCACATAACCGTGGCCATAGGTTTGGGCTATATCAACAGTTTTGAAAACCGTGACTATAGGCCATGAAAAAAATACCTATAGCCACAGTTTTAAAACTGTGGCTATAGGCCACATAACCATGGTCGTAGCCACCTATATCCATGGTTTTAAAACCGTGGATATAGGTCCATGTCCACATCCTATTTTTCTAGTAGTGAATGGTCACAATTCCTAATGGTATTTTAAAATCCAAAAACATAAAACCAAGGAAGTTCATAAGTTTTATATACCCATAATAAGACATTTAAATAGATCAAGAGGAATTTTCATTAATGAATGTTTGGGTCGTTACAATATCCCATAACCATATGCCAAATATAAATAAAAAATGAATATCATATGAGTCCTAGTATGATGGAAATTCATTATGTCATACAGACATGTGTTTAGATGCAAAGAGATTGTTAGGACATAAACAAACTTGCATCAGGAACAAACACAATGTGCATCTATTGTAATTATCCTAACGATTTCTTAGGATGTTACATAAACCCCTAAGATAGAAAATTAGGTAGTCAAGTAATACACTACATTTCTATATAAGGGTTCACATCTCTATTAGAGATAGTGGGAGCTATATTGACTTGGGTTTAGTCAATGCTCAAGATACACAAATAGTTGGCATAGGAACTAGTTCCACAAGCGCATGTGGAACAAAGTATGTTCCAGAGACACATACAGCGTGGGAAGGATAAAACCATGGTGATGGTTTTTATATTCACCACGGTCGGTGACCTGTTATTCAATGTGAATAATATTTCCTATAAGTAAGAAGTGTATGTCAATTAGCTAAAATTGATAAGACCATCTAAAATTTAATTAATGGATTCCATGTATCAAAGTGAAAAGGGGCTTATTGTTTTGAATATTGTGGTGGGTATTCAAGTGAGTTGATACATGGATGGTACAAGTGTAGTACAATAAAGATCAATTGGTTTTCACCAATTCATTATGCCTAAATCTGTTAGAATTTTACTTATCATAGCTAATATCTATGATCAAATTATTTAGCATTGGATGTCATGACCACCAATCGTGGATGGTGTCTATACGACGCAACCATAAAGGGATGGTCACATCACAGAATGCTAATAAAGGTTTCAAGTTACTGAAATCTAGTTTAGGATTAAAGTAAGAAACATGATCATAGAATACACATTTGCAACAAATGATTTCCATGTGTCTACGAGAAGTTAGTGGGAGCATCAAGGTTTTCCAAGCAAAGTATGTTCGACAACATATGGAAAGCAGACATTGGTCTTATAGTTAGTTAAGACCAAAATGAAATTTATTCTCCAGTGATTGACTTAAAGTAGCAATCTAAGTTCTAGGGAACAGGATCTACTGAGGTAGATCTATAGATTTCTTGGTCCTAATCAATCGTACATATAGTGACATTGTATTGAAAAATAAAAGTTGGAACAATTGAAGCGATAAAATTTTGCCTATGTCACAAGGAATAATCTCTTCGGGTTTACATGTAGGGACATAGGAAGAGATAAACATGGTGAGTTTAAATCCATACGTTGAAGTGATGGATCAATCATGCATGCCATAATATGTACAAAAATTGATATTGCCAAGACATACTTTATAGTAGGAAAATATCAGTTATATCTAGGAGCACTACAAAGGATGCGGTCAGAACTATCTAATTGTACTTTGGCAAGTACAAAAGATATGTACCTAGTAAATGGATAAGAAAGGATACTAGTTTTTAGGGATACAAACTAGTCTTCCATATATCAATGTGATCTATTATCGTAGTTTGGCTAAAGGCAATGAGCGAGTCAAGCTCATATAAGCCAGTGGTAGTCATACCTATAAATACCAAGTACGTTACAACTTCCGAGGTAGCTAAAAAGTAGTTATTAAATTCAATGATTTGTTCTAGTTCTTGGAATTACACCTGGTGAGAAAAGTATTATCATAATGTAAATTATGATATTCTTACTAGCCAAGATGTTAAGTTATGATAGTAGAAAAGTCAGATATACTCGGGATACCATATCTTGAGAAGTTTTACTCAACGAGACAAGGTCGTAATAGCATAATAGCCATGCAGCAGAACCGTAGAGGACCCAGTAGCTAAATCCATTACTCAGTAGAAACATGATGTTTATCATGTGAGTAGCTAACAAGTTAGGTTAGAAAGTTGGATCTAATGAAAGTTGGAGTGTTGAAATAACAGGTTACCTAGACCCAACTATTCAATGCTTTTGATTACCATATCATGTATATAGTTAGATATATGTGATTTTATCTTACCATTATAGTGTAGACTTTTATGATTCCACTATTGAAACAGTAATGTCCAAAGATTAAATATCGTATCGAAAGGTTATAGCAGATCCCAGGATATAATGAGAACCTCTAGATATTGTGACATTAATCTTAAATATATGTTCTATGGTCTATATACAACTTACTGACTGGACATAGTGGATGTTTGACTATCAGGTGCTAGGGGATCATAAGCATCGAGACTTCTTCTCACGATGTTCACACTTGGTGATCTCTAGTAGTGAAATCATGAGGATATACTCGCCAATAGGAACACCACATGTTTCAGGTGTCATTGGATGTTCCTATATATGATCATGTGTAATGGTCTCTTGACTTAAGATCATTACCAATGTATGTCATTTGATTGAGTACTTTGATGAAAGATGAAAACCATAACAATAAAGTTGTGGCGAGGTAGTTTGTGTTGGGTGCACCATTGGTGGCATGACATTGGTTGAATGGTCAAGAAAGGATTTGTCGCTTCCAGGTTATGGAAGTAATATATCTCATGCCATGTTGATAAGTATGAAAATACCTTTATAAGACCATGACCATGACAGTCGAGGGTAAATCCATCCAGTTAGATCAACAAACAATAAATCAAGAAAAGGGCGATGATACATGAGTGCGTCCTGCTTTATGAGATATTACAGACAAAGAGATTATATTACACAATGCGTGTTTGTAGGTTGGTTGTCGCTACTTTGACAATCCTTATCACTTTATGGGCCATGATGGGTTGCTAGATTCCACTCTTGGTCTGTGAATAATATTTACTGCTATTGATATAAGGGCCTAGAGGGTCTCACCCAATAGCATATTCGAGAATCCTCCATATTCAGTTGAATAGGATATTTGGATATAGTGGGCCCCACCACTGGGGTTCATGATTTGTCTTAGAAAAAAAAAGATCACCAATGCAATAAATAAATTCATATTATTTGAGTTTAGAATAATGAGCATTGAATTTATTTATTAAATGTATTTACGAGTTTTAAGTAAATACATGAGAAATATTAATCGATGAATATTAAATATTCAAGGTTCAATTAATATTTGTGGGAACGAAGAGTCAAGTTAATGACTCAATTATTATCACATAATATATTTTAATATTTTATAAGAAAATGATAATAATATTTATGACTCAGTTTAGTAGTCATAATATGTCGTTAATAGTGCGTTGATTATTCGGGGGTCGGGTTGGCATTTCTGGGTAAACACATAACACACTATAAATAGAGGAGGAGGGGCTTTCAAAAATAACTATTCATGGGAGTTCTCTCTCTTATCTTATCTCCCATGTTCTAGAGAGATATTCCCTGGATCCAAGGAGATCAGATCAAGTTCCCTCTTAGGTATTGCAAGAAGAGCGATGCAGTGATCGTCAGAGAGTCGTAAGTGTTGTCAGATCTCCACACTAGCACCCAAATTTTGATGAACGACGCTTTTGTAGATTTCTTGAAGTGCGTTTGGATGATCTAGAGGAATTTGGATTCAGATTATTCAAGCAAAAATTTCCAACGACGAGCAGACGTCGTGCATTATAGCATCCCGTCTTTTTATAACATAACTTTTCATTCCATTACACGGAACTGAGGATCTTTAAGGTTTAGTGTCTTGGAAACAAGGAACATAAAACATAAAAAAAACATTCTTCTTAAACACTTGAAAGTCTTCTCCTCATGTTCACCATAGGCTCATTACTGCATCCCATAACCTGGGGACATACATCAAAAGGAAGGGTGAGCAGAAGGCCCAGCAAGGGAAACAAGTGAAACATTTTACATATGAACTTGAGATACATCAATAAAGTCATGAAAATAACTTTAAGGCATGAAAATGAAATCATGAGGCATATCATAATAAAAATAAAACTTTTTCATAACTTGAAGATGTGGCTACATCATTTAACATAGACAATCATGAACATATCACCAAGGTCCATCCCCAAGGTGTCATTTTAAAATTACCAAGGTTATTCACCAGGGTATCGTGAAAATTGTAATCTCTAGTGGTTACATCATTACCCAATGCATTGGAGCGCTATCAGGGCGCACCCTTAAATTTGCCTTTATTATCATGTGAGCCACATATATAATCATCAAACATTTCATAAATAACCCATATAGCATAAAAAAATGGGTTTCATTTCATAATCATAACTTTTTAAAAACTGCTTTAAAGACATGATCTTTATATCACTTTAAAACCCACAGAAAAGGAAGGTGGGTCTCATGTATGTAAATCCCAGAATTTAAAATAGAACATTTTGGTATATATGTGAATACCCTTTTAGAAGAAAGAGCTTTGAGTATTCACTTAATAAAATAAAATAACTTTAGAAAAAGAGAGAGACATTTTGAGACAGAAATTCTGCAGCATAACGGCAATGTTCTGAGGTTTTGGAAGACATTAAAAGAGAGTTAAAATGGGTCAAACATTCATAAATGACCCATAAAATAGTACATGGACAGAATAAGAAGGATACATGATCATGGTAATGAAATTTCAAGGACATACCATTTGAAATGAAAAACATGGAAGGAAGAAAAAATTAGATTTCTCTTATTAAAAATTCGGCAGCCTTACGACGTCACTTAACTTCAAAAGAAAATGATTTGACAAGATCAAATAGGGTCCCTCATCATATGATCATAAGAGATCAGTATGATGGATATAGAGATAATTCCCCAACATAACAAAAAGGAACTTGAAAGAATTGACATGAAAATAGAACTTCAAAACGAGAAGGGTGAAGAACCACTTAAAAATTCGGCAGCCTAACGGCGCCACTTAAAACATCAAAATACTGAATTGAAGAGATAAAATGGGGTCTCTCATCATATGAACATAAGAGTCCAGTATGATATATATAGAGATCATACCCCAATATAACAAAAAGGAACTTGAAATAGTTGACATGAAAGTAGAACTTCAAAACGAGAAGGGTAAAGAACCACTTAAAAATTCGGCAGCCTAATGGCGCCACTTAAAACATCAAAATACTGAATTGAAGAGATCAAATGGGGTCTCTCATCATATGAACATAAGAGTCCAGTATGATATATATAGAGATCATACCCCAATATAACAAAAAGGAACTTGAAATAGTTGACATGAAAGTAGAACTTCAAAACGAGAAGGGTGAAGAACTACTTAAAAATTCGGCAGCCTAACGGCGCCACTTAAAACTTCAAAATACTGAATTGAAGCGATCAAATGGGGTCTCTCATCATATGATCATAAAAGATCAGTATGATAATTTAGAGATCATACCCCAACATAATAAAAAGGAACATGAAAGACTTGAATGGAAATAGAACTTGAAAACGAGGAAGGTGAAAGAATCCCTTAAAAAATTCGGCAGCCTAACGGCGCCACTTAAACATTCTTAAAACGAATTGATGAGAGCAAGGGGGGGTCTCTCATCATATGAACATGAAATAGGCAGTAGGATGAATATAAAAGAACATCCTCCAACATAAGAACATGGAGTATAAAAGAAATGACATAAAAGAGATTACTTGAAAAGAAAGAGAGGGGTCGGATCCCTTACCTTAAAATGTAACTCTTAAACCTCAAAGGTTGGGACCTTGAGGGCTTGGGGGCACCTTGGGAGGACTCCTTGGGAGGTAATAAGACCAGAAATTCGTTGGGAATGAGTGGGGAGTCGAATGGATGAGAGGAGGGCTTGGTATTTATAGGGAAAGTGAGGGGACAAGGCATTAATGGCCAAGGGACACCTCACATGTGCTTTTCTCAAACTCATGTGTTCTCCCTTGTCATTTATCATGGAGTTAGGCCACATGGGGCCCCCAAAACAATAATTCATCACCCTTGGCCGGCCAACCCTCAAAAGATCTCATGACATCATCATGACACCGTTATGATGTCATTAAACATACCGAAACCCTAAAACTGTATTTTTACTATTCACTGAAAATTCAACTTTCTCAGAAAAATCCCAAAATTTCACATTAACCAAATATCAATGCTCTGATTTCAAAAATGAAATCCATTTTATAAAAATAATTTTCTAAATATTTTTAATTTAATTTTTAAATAAAAACACTATTCATCGAAAATTCATTTTTTCAGAAAAAACCCCAAAAATTACCATAACATAATATCGATGCTCTGAGTTCAAAAATAAAGTCATTTTTATAAAAATAATTTTCTAGTTATTTTTAATTAAATTTTTAATTAAAAAACACTATTCACCTGAGAAAACTAATACTTGAATAATAATTAATGAAACCGTTATTTAACTATTTTATTGAATCACATTACTTAATCAAGGTGCCTAGATTATTTTAAAACTTTCTTTAAGTGAGATTACTAATCTATTTGGTCATATTACTAATCCTAATCATAAAATCACTATTCATAATTTACTATTCATCAAAAATCAAGTTGATCTTATTAGACTCTAAATTTAGTACTGAACATAATTGCAGAAGACCATTTTTTGAAAATCATTACACATTTTTAATTATTTAGGGTTTACATAAACATATTTAAAATATCCTTTTTCTAAAATTCATCAAAAATATGCATACTATATTTATCCGGTAATTTCAAAATTCATAAACCTCATCATAAGAAGAAATCCCAATTTTTATTTAAAACAAGGATTACACAAGGTAGTTACGGTCTCGTTACATAACCCCTTATAATACCAGCATAGGACCTAAGAGTAAGGTGTGCTAGGGTGATAGAAGCTTGGGGCGGCTCAGTCAACATTGCCCGAGTAGTAATTTCTATCAGTTTGAACTTCTCACGAAGGCGATTTCGTTCCAGCTTCACATGATGAAGTTCGGCTTGGATTTGATCCAGAGCAAAGCCCAGTGGTGCTACCTCCTTCCCAAGCTCTGTTAGATGAGCTTCGATCGGTCCAAGACTACTAGGTGAGGCCATCGAATCTTCTTTCTATAATAATTAACCAAGATTACTTATATCAAAACATTTTGTTCACAGCGGTCATATTGACCGATGGTTATATAATAGTCAAAACCCACTGATCTCATTTTATTATAATCATGTTTATCAAATAAAATGTTTTTGTTGAGTATAACAATAACACATAAAATTGGGAAACAAAATTTATTAAAAAAAATTTCGGGTCGTTACATGCATGGCTTCAAATTAAACCAGGTATTTTACACTTTATTTTTGTGCTTAAAACTCTTCATGCGTGATCCTTGGCTTAAACTGGGATACTATTCACCAAAAAAGGAGAATAAGAAGAATAATGGAAAAGAAGCTAAGGAAAAGCATCATGGTTGTGGTGGTGATCTTGATGGTGTTGTCCATCAGTGAGGCCGAGGCAAGGGTGGCGGAGGAATGCGTGAACGAGTGCGACCACTCCATTCTTTGCGAAATGAAGTGTCGATTTCTTAACCCACTTCAAGCATGTAATTGTTCTGAAACCTTCTTTTCTTCCTTGTTCGGTTCCCCTTTTCATTATTGTTTGTAAATGAAGTTCTAGACCCCGACGAGGTCAAATTGTCGGCGCCTTCTCCATCTTCATTTGTGGATGATGATGAACCATAACAGATAATTTTCATGAACACCCGCGGTCATCCAAAAAATTTGTGGATGATTATTTTGCATTAAAATGTAGTAAATATAATGAAATCGCCTCCAACTGGTGCTATATTTTGCGCTAAACCTACAAAATTAGATAGCGCGTCAATACTGTTGTGCCAAATATAGCGATTTAATGTTCGAAACACTATTTAGGTGGGTTGGAGAAGATTCTCTACTGTATTTTTGTAATTTCACTTCATTATAGCGTGGGTTGGAGATGGTTTAAGTTGTCCACACCACCACAAAACCCTAAATGTCCTGATCTCATTGCTCCGCATAATTCCGAGGTCACTGCTTCTCCCGAGGCCTCCATCATATCTATGCATGCCTAAAAAGGTGAGGACCCTAGCTATGGAAAACATCCACAACAACCTGCTCTGCATCCCAATCGAAGCCGAAACACACAGTCAATGCTGCCAAAGGTTGAGACTGATCCATCATGCCAGAACCCCACTTCTCAAGTCCACCACGCGCATGACACTGCCTCTCACTGAGGCTATCATTGGGACCCTGAGTGCCTCTGACAGAAGCCACGATGTCACAGGAGTCCAACATCACCACTGGGATCCCACACCTGTCCTCGGCCCACATCCCACGATGAAGCCGGTGATCACTAGAATGACCCTCCCCACCACCGGGCCATCGCTCCGCTAGGAACCCACACCGTCGAGATCCTAGATCCATTGGTCGCAATGCCGTCACTATGCTCGGGATCTGTAGCCAACGCCGTTGGAAATTGCTCGATGAAACATCCGTTGTCACTGCAGACTCAGAATCCCGTTTAACCTGGGAAGCCACACATCGTTTCATAGCAACACCCTGAAATAGGTATTTCAAGTGATCCTCTACTGTTGAATCCCTAAACTCCTGAAACATCTTTACACACCTCAGCTAAATTGACTAGGCAGAAGAGAGAAAAAAGATCATTATGCTGAGTTGAATCATCCACATGGATGTTTGATTTGGAGCGATAACCAAACTCATTGCCATGTATTAGAGAAACTCTCCTCTAGAGAGATAGGCCATCCTAATTATAATAAATATATAATTATATAATTATAATTTTTTTATATATTTACAATTCTATATTTATTATATTTATTACATTTATAATTTTATAATTGTATAATTGTTTTATTTTTAATTATATATTAATTATATTTTATATTAATAATAAAATTGTTATACTTGTATATAATTATAAATAATAAATATATTTATATATTTATATATATTTATTATTTATTATTTACAAATATAAATTTATAATTATATAATTATAAATATAATAATTTTTTTTGAAGAAATTGTTTCTTTGGTTAAATAACCTAAGAATTATTAAAATTAAAATTCAAGATTACATGAGCTGAAAAGATAGGGTTAGATTACAATCTTTCACATGAAGGGGGAGTAATTCATCGAGGAGATCCTCCAACCAAGTAATTCCCTGACTTACACCTTTATTTCCAAGCCCATCCGCAACTGCATTCGGTTCACAGTAGGTATGAGTGGTAATATGACTGATATCTTGGAGTGAATGAAGGAACTCCATCCATTGAGTAGTGATCGACCATGCCAGATGAACCACCCCATTCCAAAGAGATTGGACAATGGTAGTTGAGTCACTCTCAATCCATATATTGTTCCAACCTTGGTGTTTGACATAGGTGATAACATGAATGAAACTCAACATTTCAGCTTCTAGAGAAGAGGCAGTACCACATCCTCCAAGAATACACCTGAGGATTTGACTAAGATGGTTCCTGAAGATGGCCCCACATCCCACAGGTCCCAGATTGCCTTTGGAAGTGCCATCAACATTAAATTTGATCCAACCAGAAGGTGGGGGTTTCCAAAAAACTTCAAACGTGCGCCGCGGTTGGAAAAAAATTCCATCAACCTAAAGTCTTCTCAGAATCATGAAATCCTTCACTGTGTTGTTGTAGTTCCCCTTCTGAATCAAGGTAGCTTTGTGAATAGTAATTAGAATTCAAATATGACCTACATTGATGTTGAGTGAGAAATTATTGTGAAAAATTGCATTTCTATCATACCAGATCACATGGAAAAGCTTAGCGACGAAAACATGGAAAATATTTTTGATTTGTTGAGAGCTATCCATATCCACACAACACTTTAGTTGAGCATTGACAGAGTCCAGAATCATCCATATGCAATCAAAGATATCAAAAATATAATTCCAAAGGGCAGTGTCAGTGGCACATGAAAGAAATAAGTGATTGGTATCCTCTCTATATTGATTACAAAGAAGACATTTGGAACAAATGTGAATCCAAAAATATTGTAAACATGCATCAGTTGGGATCCTGTTTTAGGAGACACGCCAAATAAGAGTAAGTAGTGAAGGTTTTATCTAAGGCTTGTCAAAAATCTTGATCCAACTAATAAGGTCATTTCCATCGTCATGGAAGTGATGATTATAAAAATTCTTTGAATCTAGCATGCCATTATGAGAAGGCTTCTATACAATAAAATCATCCATGTTTTAGAAAGTATAGTTGGAAATAACATGAATGAAATTTGCAGGGAGACTATCAAGTTGTGAATTAATGACATCTCGGATGATCATATTGATATTTTTAGGGATTTGATCCGGGATTAGAGTAGATAGAGGGGAACCGGTCCAGTTTTCTAACCAGAATATCATGAAGGAGTCCCTGGAGACCATCCATCTAGAATTGTTCATAAGGTTGGCACAAGTTTTTTTTAATGGAAGGCCAGTTGGAGGAGTTTAGAAAATTCATGTTGCCTTTTTTTAGTTTATCAAGGAACCTGTTTTTGATGAAGGAAATAACAGGAGCATCGTTGTGAATCAGGTTCCAAGTAAGTCTGGCTTGAAGAGCTTCATTAAAGAGGAACAATTTTTTAATTCCAAGACCTCCCTTTTCAAGAGGCTTTCAACAAGTAGACCAATGAACAGTCACAAGCTTCCTTTCTAAAGTAGCACTAGACCAAACAAAATTTTTAATGTAAATATTAATTTTTTTAAAGATTGACAGCCCATTTATAAACCATCATAGAGTATACCATTTTGGAAACAATAACCGACTTCACAAGGTAGATTATCCCTACCATAGAGAGAGTCTTCCCCTTCTAAGAGGAGAGTTGATTAATGATTTGATCTACAATGTTAGTGAAATAGATTGATTTGGGATTTACCCAAAATATGGGGACTCCAAGATATGTGAAAAGAAAATGATCCTTCCTTAAAACCTAAATCATTGATAATATTTATTTTTCTATTAGTTGTAAAGTTTCTTCCAAAGAAAACATAGGATTTGTTCCAGCTAATGACCTGACCCGAGACCTATTCATAGTGAAAAAAAGCATTTTTGAGAGTTCTGATGTTTATTTTGTCTCCTTGTAAGAAAAGAATAATGTCATCCACATATAAAAGACCTGTAGGGACATTGAAATTCCTTGAATCATGTATTAGTGTAATTTTATTTTGATCCACCAGGCGAGTGAGCATGCAACTTAAATAATCATCTACAATAAAAAAAAGAATGACAGAGAGGGGATCACCCTGTCTGAAACATTTAGTGCATTTGAAATAGCCTCATAGAGAGCCATTTGTTAAGATAGAAATGGAGGATGAGTAGAAAAAAGTTCAAATTTTAGTTATGAAGGAGTTATTGAAGCCAAAACCTTTAAGAACTTTAAAGACAACGTTCCAGTCCATGGTATCGAAAGCTTTCCTAATTTCAAGTTTAATGGCTATATTTGTAACACCCCAAGGTTTTCTACAAATAAATTGAAATAAATTAAAATGTATGAAACTTTGTTTTAATTAGATAATTATAACTAGACTTTAAACATAATTTTACTACTTCTATGTTTTGAATTTTGAAAAACGGTCATCTACAATTGTGTTCAGTATGTTATTTGGAGTCTAATGGAACCAACTTGATTTTTTGGTGAATAGTAACATACCCTTATGAATAGTAATATGAATAGTAATATGACCCTAATAAATAGTAAATTGTATTATTATTTTATTTTCTGAAGGCTTTATGATAATGACATATTGGTTAATTTTTCATTGTGACATAAAAGCAGTTATAAAATTAAAATTGTTAATTTTTGAATTAAGTATGAATTTATTTAAAAATTAAATTAATAATATTTAGAAAATTATTTTCAAAAAATGGAGTTCATTTTTTAATTCTACACATAGTAAAATGGTTAGAGTGAAATTTTGGTATTTTTCTGAAACAGTTGATTTTTTGGTGAATAGTAAAAAATACAGTTTTGAGTTTCGGTCTGTTAATGACATCATTAATGATGTAATAATGATGTAATAAATCTGGTTGATTTGTTTACAGTAAAATAACATGTGAGGTGTCCGAAGTGTCTAATACCTTGGGAAAATACCATGGGCAATCCCATGGTTTTGCAAATACCACTAATGAGGTGTCCCTTGGAAATTATTAAAATATTCCCTCACTTTTGCTATAAATACCAACCCATTCTTTCATTAAATTAATTCCCAATTCTTCCTCAATGAATATCTAGCCTCCTTACCTCACTAGTAGTCCTCCCAAGGTTTCCTCAAGCCCCCGAGGTCCCAACCTTCAAGTTCTAGGAGTTACTCTAAAAGGTAAGAAAATTATCAACTTCTTTCTTTTTTCATTCAAGTTCTCTTTTATGTGGTATATAATTCAAGAATCCATACCATATTATTATTTTCATATTATTATTTCTCTATTATGTTTTATGATTCATTTATTTATGGATTAACCTTGTCCCCTCTCTTTTTAATTTTTTCTAAAACCATGTTGCATAGCCGTTAGGCTGCCGAATTTTTGTAAGGGATTTCTCAACTATTATTTTATTTTGAGTTTTTTCTTTTAATTCCTCAAATACTCTTACCCAAAAGGCATAAAAGCTCCAGAAATCATGTATATTCTGGATTTTCTTATATTCATGGAAAATTCATCATCATTCATCTTCCCCTCTCCCTCTTATTCAAGGAATTAAAACACCGTCCGTGATGTGTCGATTTACCGACATCGTGGACGATGTGATTTCAAATTCTTTTACTTCCTTCAAGAATGGTAATGAAACCATTTTTATGGTTTAAACAGGTTATAATATATGTATTATGTCTCATACATGGTTCTAGAATTCTTTTGTACACATTTTTTTAATTTATAAAACAAAATGAGGTCGTTATTATCAAAGAACCACTAAAATGATCCAAACGAACATCATTAATGTTTTAATTTATGAATCATCCTAATGTAATAATTCAAAATGATAAATGGTATAATTTATGGTTATGTAAATATGTAAATACTACTCCATTACAACTCTGGAGTTTCACTTTCAATTGACAAGAACAACCATCATGAACCAATCATGGAAAACATGTAAAGAACACACCCAAAACAATTCAAGGAACAAAATACTAACAATTAAAGGGTGAAATGATGTAATTAAATGATCATATAAGGTATTATAAATATGGATATTATTCTTTAAGATATTAATAAAACTCTTTTATTCATTATACATGAGGTTTAAACAAGTTGGAAGTAATACAAACCTGAGGTAAGGGAATTTTTAACCCGATTTCCATCCTTTGGGTTAACCTTATACTTCATTATTTATGTGGTATTAAAATTGTTTGTTTGATGGGTTTTGTATATAATATGTTGAATTATGTGTATTTATAGTGTGTATACATATTCCATATACTGTATTAAGTCTCACTTCAATTATGTGATATTTATAAGGGATTTTTATTTTAAAATCATTTTTAAAATTCTGTTTTACAAAATTCAAAAGCAATGTTTTTATGCTATTATTCACGTTGTATGATTATGTTCTGGTTATTGGGAATTGTTTATGATTAAGGGTGGGACCTATATCAACCTCTAATGTATTGGTTATGTGTAATTAGGAGGTCATCCATATGGTTACTCCAAGTGTAACTGTGATGGTTACACAAATTATAAGGTATCCGAGAGGGTTACAAGATTATGTAAGTAATGTACCAAGATAATTTTATGATTATATTTATGTTATTATTATTTTAGATCATGTGTAAATCTCATGTTTGACAAAGTAAGTATATATGGGTGACAAATATGTCTTTTGAAAATGATTTCATACGTTACAAGTGCTCATGGACTAATGTGTTCTTTCTTTCTTTTATATCCCTTATTGAGCTTTTGTGCTCATCCAAAGTTTTTAAATTATTTTCCCAGGTAATAAGGATGAGTATGAAAAAGAAGGAATCCAAGTTAAATGTTTGAATATTAGTCAAAGAAATCATGTTTTAAGATTTAATGATTTATATTTTGAAAAAAATGGAAACTATTTTTATGGTATCCACTCTGTAACAATGTGTAATGTTATGAATGTATTATGTACTAATTCTTTAAAGCTTTAAAATTAAAAAGATCCTTAATGTAAAAGGTAGTGAATTCTTGACTAAATTAAATATTATGTAATGTAATAAGGCTGGGTCTTTATAGTTGGTATCAGAGGATGATTTAGATAACTTTAGGGGTTAGGATGATGTTAAAAGAATACCATAAATAATTTTCACTCTATGATTAATTTGAAATGTTATAGAATTTAAAGATTACCATGTTGTTTTTTCTAAGATATGTTTGTTTAGAATGGTTGTCCGTAGAAGAAACATGTAATCTGAAGAGGAGAGGCATTGACAGAACGACATCCTTCCGAATCTGCAGCCCGGAATGGTAGGGATTGAAACCGAGCAGTTTGTGATAGTAATGGCTCAGATAATGCAAGCAATAAATGGTGGAGGAATCCATGAAAGAGAACAACTAGAGTTGCCACAATGGAACATGACAATAGTGGAACATTTCATGAGACAACACCCTCTTTCTTTCAATGGATCTTATGACCCAGTAGTAGATAAAGAATGGATTAAAGCCCTTGAAAAGATATTTGATGTAATGGGTTATTTAGATATTCAAAAGGTATGTATTGACATTTATCATTTTGAAGGTGAAACTGATCAATGATGGTCAATGGTAAAGAATATCAGGGATAGAGAGGATATTTATTCCATTGAGTGAGTTGAATTTAAAAGTCTTTTCCTTGAAAAATATTTTCCTAAGGTGGTGCGAATTAGGATGGAGAATCAATTCATTGAATTGAAACAAAATGAGGAAGATTCAGTGGATGTGTATGAAGTGAACTTCACTCGACTGGCGAGGTATACTCCAAATCTTATTCTGGATCTTGATAGAAAAATCAACTGCTTTTACTCAGGATTGAAGCCAAGGCATCAAAGGGCATTGGCCTCCCGTGAATTCAAAAGTTATGAGAAACTTGTCTGATGTGCTGAGAAGGTAGAGATGGAGTTTTCTAATGATCATGTGCATTTTAGAAATAAGGAGAAGAATAGGTCCATATGGAAAATGATAGGTAAGAATCAACCAAAGAAATCTGATGGTAAGAAAATTCAGTTTCCAGTTTGTGAAAAGTGTGGCAAGAAGAACCCTAGGGAATATCTTAGAAAAACTGGGAAGTGTTTTAAATGTGGTAAGTTTGGAGATATGACCTGAGATTGTAATGAAAATGATCCTAAGACTAATCCTGATAAGAAAACTGTTATGTGTTTTAAATGTGGTGAGATGGGTCACTATAAAAATTCCTACCTAAAGAGAGATCTGAATAATGCAAAGAATCTAGACTATAAGCAGAAAGGTGTAGTGAGATCTTTTGCGACTACGTCAGCAAATGTCGGGCCATCCAATGAAGTTTTATCAGGTACTTTGTTTGTTTACTTAGATTTTTCTAAAGTTTTGTTTGATACGGGGTCTACACATTCCTTCATCTCTGAGAAAGTTTTTGGTAAATTTGAAATATCACCTCAACAAATGAGACCAGAACTTATTGTTAAAACACCAGGGGGAAATATTATAACAAAGATGAATTATAAGAATCTTTTTATTATGGTCTGTGGAAAGACTTTACCTGAAAACATTTTTTTTTTACCCTTAGTTGGGTTTGATGTTATTTTAGGAATGGATTGACTTTCTGTTTATCATGCTAAGATTGACTATAGAGCTAAAGAAGTTATTTTTTAGAAAGAGTTTCAGTTTTTATTCAATAATGAACCCATATAATTGATAACATATCAAGAAGCTGAGAAAATATTGAAAGATGGAAATTAATGTTATCTTGCTTATATTTTTGAAAATAAGGGAATAGTTTAGATTAAAGATATGCCGGTGGTAAATGAATACCTTGATGTTTTTCCTGATGAGTTACCTGGTGTCATACCTGATCGAGAAGTCGAATTCACAATTGACTTAGTTCTTGATTCCAATCCAATTTCAAAACCCTCATATCGTATAGCTTAAATAGAACTTCTTGAATTGAAAAATCAGTTGCAAGATTTGCTTTATAAAGGCTTTATTCATCCTAGAACTTCACCATGGGGTGCTACTATTTTGTTTGTTAAAAATAAAGATGGTTCCATGAGACTTTTCATTGATTATAGATCATTGAATAACATCATTGTTAAAAACAAGTATCCTTTGCCTCATATCGATGACTTGTTTGATTAGCTCCGGGGAGATCAGTACTTTTCCAAGATTGACTTGAGATCCAGATACCATCAGATAAAGGTGAAAGAGGATAACATCCCAAAAACAGCCTTTCGTACTAGATATGGGCATTATGAATATGTTGTTATGCCGTTTGGGTTAACTAATGCACCTATTGTATTCATGAATCTTATAAATAGAATATTTCATGAGTTCTTGGATAAGTTTGTGGTTGTGTTTATTAATGACATTATATTATTTTCTAAAAATAAAGAGGAGTATGAAAAACATATAAGGGTTGTTTTACAAACCTTAAAGGAAAAGAAACTGTATGGAAAATTAAGCAAGTATGATTTTTGGTTGCAACAAATTTATTTTATTGGGCACATTGTAAATAAGGATGGAATAACAATTGATCCTGCCAAAAAAAGTGGCTGATGAATGGACAAAACCTATAAATGTTACAAAGATTTATAGTTTTCTTGGGTTAGTAGGTTATTACCAACGGTTTGTTAAGAACTTTGCACGGTTATCTAGCACGATAACTAAGTTAACATGAAAAGGGGTTAAATTTATTTGGACAGAAGAATGTGATGTTTGTTTTTAGGAACTAAATAAGAGATTGGTGAATGATCCAGTTTTGGCCTTGCCTTCCCTAAATGGTGAGTTTTTCATCTACAGTGATGCTTCTTTGAAGGTATTTGGTTGTGTTTTAATGTAGAATGATCAGGTAATTTCTTATGCTTCAAGACAACTAAAACCTCACGAGTTAAATTATCCCACACATGATTTGGAATTGGAAGATGTGGTTTTTTGCTTTGAAAATTTGGAGGCATCATTTATATAGATCCAAATGTCAAATATATATAGACCATAAAAGTTTGAAGTATATATTCACTTAGAATGAATTAAACATGAGGCAAAGAAGATGGATTAAAATGATAAAGGATTATAATTGCACGATTAATTACCATCTCATAAAATCAAACAAAGTGGAAGATTCCTTGAGTCAGAAACATCATTCATTATTAACCATGTTATGTTTGGAACATGATCCCTTGATTAATGATTTGATGAATTTTGGCTTAGAAGTTGTTGGTGTAGGAAATACCTCTATTTTGTCTCAGGTTTCAGTGCAGTCATCATTATTAGACAGAATTAAGCAAACGCAGAAGGAAGACCACGAGCTACAAAAAAAGGTAGAATTGGTTAAAATGGGAAAGTTTCTAGAATTTAACCTTGATAAAGATAGTGTTTTAAGATTTGGAAAAAGGTTGTGTCGCTACTGGAAATTAGATCTTTCCCAATGCTTCTATACCAACGGTTTGAAAAACCCATTGGTATAGGTCCCCTTTCCCAACGGTTTGGCCAAACCGTTGGGAAAGGCCCCCAAATTGGCCACTTTTCCCAACGGTTTGGCCAAACCGTTGGGAAAGGCCCTCAAATTGGACACTTTTCCCAACGGTTTGGACAAACCGTTGGGAAAGGTGGACCTATCCCAACGGTTTGGCCAAACCATTGGGAAAGGTCCCCAAATATACCACTTTTCCCAACGGTTTGGCCAAACCGTTGGGATAGGTCCACCTTTCCCAACAGTTTGTCCAAACCATTGGGAAAGGTCCCCAAATATGCCACTTTTCCCAACGGTTTGGCCAAACCGTTGGGATAGGTCTGCCTTTCCCAACGGTTTGGCCAAACCGTTGGGAAAAGTGGGCCAAAATTCAACATCCTGCACAGAATGAAAATCACAACCAAAGACCTATACCAACGGTTGTTAAAACCGTTGGTATAGGTCTATACCAACGGTTTTAACAACCGTTGGTATAGGTACTTTCATTTTTTATCGGACCTTCGTACCGAGAACATTATATAAATCAAAATTTAAAATATTTATGAGAATACATATATATATTTATGTAATTATGATCACAAAAGTCATGTTAGGTTAGTGGTTGAGTCGTTCAATTATAAACGAGGGGTCCTGGGATCAAATCCCAGCGGATGTTTTATTTTTTGAATTTATATACCAATGGTTCCATTACCGTTGGTATAGATTTCATATTACCTATACCAACGGTTTCCAAAACCGTTGGTATAGGTCTATACCAACGGTTTTTGGAAAACCTTTGGTATAGACCTATCCCAACGGTTTGGAGGCCTATACCAACGGTTCCAAACCGTTGGGAAAGGTTAGATTTCCAGTAGTGTGTGTGCCTTGTGATTCTCAGTTGAAGAAATATTTGTTGTGTGAAGCTCATAGTTCTCCATTTTTAGTTCATCCTGGCAGTACTAAGATGTACAGATACCTTCAGGAGTATTATTGGTGGGATGGAATGAAAATAGATATTACTGATTTTACTGTGAAATGCTTGACATGTCAACAGGTTAAAGTAGAGTGGCAGTTAATGAAGAGGATATTCAGCCTTTTCCAGTTCTAGAGTAGAAATGTGATAATGTATCCATGGACTTTGTGGTGGGACTACCAAAGACTTATCGAGGTAACAATGCAATTTGGGTTATTGTTGGTCGGATGAAAAAATCTGCACATTTTCTTTTTATTCGAGATACAATGTCTCTGGATTAGCTTTCTCGACTGTACCTCAAGGATATTATCAGGTTACATGGAGTTCCTATTTCCATTGTATCTAACCGGGATCCTAGGTTCACTTCTAACTTTTGGAAGGGACTTTAGAAGTCATTGGGCACATAGTTAAATTTCAGTACAACTTTTCATCCTCAATCAGATGGGAAATCAGAATGAATGATTCAAACTTTGGAAGATATGCTTCAAGATTTTTCAATGGACTATCGGGGAAGTTAGGATCAACATCTTTATTTAATTGAGTTTTCTTATAATAATAGTTTTCATTCTAGTATACAGATGGCACCTTTTGAGGCTTTGTATGGGAAGCGGCATCGGACTCCAGCATTTTGGGATGAAGTCAGTGAAAGTAAGTTTATGGGGCTATAATTAATAGAGTAAGTGGATAGAAAGTGAAGATGATCTAGAAGCACATGAGTACAGCTCAGAGCATGCAGAAAAGTTATACAGATAACAAAAGGAAAGACTTATCTTTTGAGGTAGGTGACTATGTTTTCCTTAAAATTTCTCCTTGGAAAAGTGTGATGCATTTCAGTAAGAAAGGGAAGCTAAGTCCATGGTTCATTTATCCTTTTGAAATCCCATATAAAGTTGGACTAGTTGCATACCGAGTAGCTTTGCCTCCGAGTTTGTCTCAGGTACACAATGTTTTTCGTGTTTCAATGTTGAGGAAGTATGTGCCAGATTCATCACATGTCTTGAGCCCAGAAGTAGTTCAGCTAGAAGAGAACCTTTCTTATGAATAGAATCTAGTTTAGATTCTTGATCTACGAGAACATGTATTGCGAAATAAGGTAATCCACCAAGTGAATGTTTTGTGGAGAAACCACATGGTAAAAGAAGCAACATGGGAGTCTTAAAATGCTATTAGTGAAGGGTACCCTCACTTGTTTAATAAGTAAATAAAATTGTGAGGACGCAATTTCTAGAAGGTAGGGAGAATTTAACACCCCAAGGTTTTCTAAAAATAAATTGAATTGTATGAAACTTTGTTTTAAGTATATAATTATAACTAGACTTTAAACATAATTTTACTACTTCTATGTTTTGAATTTCGAAAAACGGTCATCTACAATTGTGTTCAGTGTGTTATTTGGAGTCTAATGAAACTAACTTATTTTTTTGATGAATATTAACATACCCTTATGAATATTAATATTAACCTAATGAATAGTAAATTGTATTATTATTTTATTTTCTGAAGGTTTTATGATAATGACATATTGGTTAATTTTTCATTGTGATATAAAAGCAGTTATAGAATTAAAATTGTTAATTTTTGAATTAATTATGATTTTATTTAAAAATTAAATTAATAATATTTAGAAAATTATTTTCAAAAAATGGAGTTCATTTTTGAATTCTACATATCGAAAAAAATTTAGAGTTAATTTTTGGTATTTTTCTGAAATAATTGATTTTTCGGTGAGTAGTAAAAAATACAGTTTTGAGTTTCGATGTGTTAATGACATCATTAATGATGTAATAATGATGTAATAAATCTGGTCGACTTGTGTACAGTAAACTAAGATGTGAGGTGTCCTAAGTGTCTAATACCTTGGGAAAATACCATGGGAAAGCCCATGGTTTTGCAAATACCACTAATGAGGTGTCCTTTGAAAATTATTAAAACATTCCCTCACTTTTGCTATAAATACCAACTCATTCCTTCATTAAATTAATTACCAATTCTTTTTCAATGTAGTTATGGACTCATTACCTCCCTAGTAGTCCTCTCAAGGTTTCCTCAAGCCCCTAAGGTCCCAACCTTCAAGTTCTAAGAGTTACTCTCAAGGTAAGAAAATTCTCAACTTCTTTCTTTTTCCATTCAAGTTCTCTTTTATGTGGTATAGAGTTCAAGAATCCATAACATGTTATTCTTTTCATCTTATTATTTCTCTATTATGTTTTATGATTCATTTCTATATGGGTTACCCTTTTCCCCTCTCTTTTTAATGTTTTCTAAAACCATGTTGCATAGCCGTTAGGCTGCCGATTTTTTATAAGGGATTTCTCAACTATTCTTTTATTTTGAGTTTCTTTCTTTTCTTTCCTCAAATAATCTTACCCAAGAGGCATTAAATCTATAGAAATCATGTATATTCTGGATTTTGTCATGTTAATGGAAAATTCATTATCATTATTCTTCCCCTATCCCACTTATTCAAGGAATTAAAACATCATCCGTGGTGTGTCGATTTACCAACATCGTGGACAATGCGATTTCAAATTCTTTTACTTCCTTCAAGACTGGTCATGAAACCATTTTTATGGTTGAACCGGGTTATAATATATGTATTATGTCTCATCCATGGTTCTATAATTCTTTTGTATACATGGTTTTAATTTATAAAACAAAATGAGGCCGTTATTATCAAAGAACCATTAAAATGATCTAAACGAACATCAATAATGTTTTAATTTATGAATCATCCCCATGTAATAATTAAAAATGATAAATGGTATAATTTATGGTTTTGGAAATATATAAATACTAATCTATTCTGATTTTGGAGTTTCATTTCCAATTGACAAGAAAAACCATCATGAACCAATCATGGAAAACATGTAAAGAACACACCCAAAACAATGCAAGGAACAAAGTACTAAAAATTAGAAGGTGAAGTGATGTAATAAAATGATCATATAAGGTATTATAAAGATGGATATGATTATTTAAGATATTAATAACACTATTTTAATCATTATACAAGTGGTTTAAATAAGTTTTAATTAATACAAACCTGAGGTAAGGGAATTCTTAACCTGATTTCCATCCTTTGGGTTAACCTTATACTTCATTATTTATGTGGTATTAAAATTTTTTGTGAGATGGGTTTTATATATAATATGTTTAATTATGTGTATTTACAGTGTTCATACATATTCCATCCACTCTATTAAGTCTTACTTCAATTATATGATATTTATAAGGGACTTTTCTTTTAAAATCTTCTTTTAAAATTCTATTTTACAAAATTCAAAAGCAATGTTTTTATGCTATTATTCATGTTGTATGATTATGTTATGGTTCTTGGGAATTTTTTATGATTAAGTTTGGGACCTATATATCAATCCAATGTATTGGGTATGTGTAAGTTGGAGGTTGGCCGTATGGTTACTCCAAGTGTAACTGCGATGGTTACACAAATTGTAAGGTAGCCGTGAGAGTTACAAATTATAAGGTAGCTGAGAGGGTTACAAGATTATGTAAGTAATGTCCCAAGATACCTTTTTGATTCTATTTATGTTCTTATGCTTTTTGTGGATCATTTTTAAATCTCATGTTTGACAAAGTAAGTATATATGGGTGTCAAGTATGTCTTTTGAAAATGATTTCATACGTTACAAGTGTTCATGGACTAATGTGTTCTTTCTTTCTTTTATATCCCGTACTGAGATTTTGTGCTCATAACAAGTTTTTAAATGATTTTCACAGTATATAAGTATGAGTAATAAAAATAAGGAATCCAAGTTAAATGTTTGAAGATTAGTCAAAGAAATCATGTTTTAAGCTTTAATGTTTTATATTTTGAAAAAAATGGAAACTATTTTTATGGTATCCACTCTGTAATAATGTGTAATGTTATGAATGTATTATGTCCCAATTATCTAAAGATATAAACTTTAAAAGATAATCAATGTAAAAGAAAATGAATTCTTGACTAAATTCAAGATTATGTAATGTAATAAGGCTGGATCCTTATAATATTACCACCTCTATTTTTTGGTTTAAGGTGTTAGTGGATTCAGAGGCAAGAAAAATGCAGTCCTGGATGGATCTACCCTTGACGAAACTGAATTGATTCCAAAAGATGATTTTTTCAGTAATATTGGAAATTATGTTGGCAAGAAATTTGGTAATGGTTTTATAAAGGGTGTTGATAAGGGCCATGGGCCGAAAAATGTGAATCTTAGAGGTATTTTTAACTTTAGGAATAAAAGTGAGGAATTGTGCATTTAACCCATGTGGTAGAAAACCACCAGAAAAGAAATATTTCACTAGTTTGTAGACATCAGGTTTAATGAAATCCTAGTATTCTTGGAAGAATCCATTATTAAATCCATCAGGCCCCAGAGCACTATCAGGATTAAAGGAGAAGATAGTGTCCTTAATTTAACGATCAAGAGGAATGGCTAATAGAGAAGTGTTATCTTCCTCAGTGACCACTATCAGAATAATGTCATGAAGGAGATACTTGTTGATTTTAGGTCCATTAAATAAGGATTCAAAATAGGAAACACCATGATTATCAATTTACTCGTCCTTATTCAGAATATTGTCTCCATATTTGAGAGAGGTTAAAGGTCTAAGGGATTTTCTAACTCTTTGAAGAGAATTATAAAATTTAGTATTTCTATCACCATAAGTTATACATTTGATTTTAAAGGCGTGTTTACACATGTTATCCTTAAAGTTAAGGAGTGAGTTGAGTTTCACAGTGATATTAATCTCATGGGTCTGATTAGAAGAAAAGTCTAAGTTGGTGTTGTTATTTTGGAGTTGGTGAAGGTCATTCTCAAGAAGAAAGATGCCATTGTCAATTTTTTTATATTTTACACAGCATCAACTTTTAAGATTTTGTTTGACAAATTTAAGTTTGAGAGTGAAAGAAAAAGAATCATTGGAGTGATTCATAGAGGACCAAAATCTTTTAATAAGATTACAACATTCTAAGTCCAAGGAACAGGCTTTGTTGAGTCTAAAGGGGAGAGGGAGTTTCATTGTTTTGTGAGAGATATTAACCATAATAGGATGATGGTCAGATTTTATTTTGGGGAGAGTAGTGCTGGAAATGGTGTCCCATTTTTCTAAAGCTTGATCATTAACAATAGATCTATCCAATTTGCTTGTGAAAACTCTATTATAATTCCTTCTATACCATGTATATTTGGCACCACTGAGAGTGATTTCAATAAGGTTGTTGTTTTCAATAGCATCCTTAAATTCTCTCATAGATTTTTGTGAGTGTGATGGGCCCAGTTTCTCACAAGTAGCCAAGATAGCATTAAAGTCTCCAATAATGAACCAGGGGTGATGTATGTTAGAACATAGATTAGAGAGGTCAGTCCATAGAGGTCTCCTATCTTGATACCTGTTTTTTCATAAACAAAAGAACATAAAAGGTGTGTATTGTCTATCGAGAAATCACAAGTGAAAATTTGATCAGAGATGTGGAATATGTTTATATTGTGAAAATAAGATAGAGAAAAAATCTAGAGGGGTTCAGTGTTTGAATTATTATGGTTTATACCTATTAAAGAGTAACCAAAACGATGGAATTGTATTAATTTTTTTGAAAGGTTGGTCTTAGGTTCAACAATGAAAAAAATAAAAGGATGTTGAATACTAAGCATTCTTTTTAAAACATTAAAGATGTTAGGGTTAGAAATACCTTGAAAATTCCTGAATAAGATCTTCATTTAAACTTGTGTTTGGAGTTAACACTCCCCTTTTTCTTATCATCTGAGCCCTTTTGTCTAGATGATCTTCGGGGCTTCTTAGACATATTTGAGATTGAGTTTTTTCTCTTGTTTACTTTAGAGGAAGGAGAAGGGATAGAAGTATCTTTCATATCATACTTGACAAATGTGGTTAAAATATTACTAAGAAGACTATCACTAGAATCCATATTGGAGGAATCATTAACATTAACAGTATTAAATGATAAAGTATTAGCATCACGAGAACTGTTACTTTTCAGAATGCAATTTATCATTAAGAATACTATGTGTACCTGCATTTTTTTCCTAGGGTGTACCTGCTATGAAAATTTCAGTCCCACAACCTCCATGGTCATAACACATTCAAATTTTAAGTTGGAAGAAAGGAAAGTGCAAACTGTATTGGTATCCATAACTGTGCTAACTGAGGAGGAGGAATTCTGTCCAGAATTTCCCGCCATTTTGTCTGCAATGTCATCAGAAATTGTAGGTTGTGACAGTTGACCATCCATGTCCATGTCTAAAGAAGAATTGAGTGTGATCCTCCATTTAGTAGACTCAATGCTGTGATTGGTGACATTGTTTAGAGTACTAGGTGTAGTAGAAATCACCTGTTGAGGGCCAAAATCCAAACCAAATGCAGAGTAAGAAGGTTGACCAAGGCTGCCAACCTTTTTTCCTTTATTGATTTCATAAAAATAGGAGATATAACCTACATTAATATCACTGGTTTGTACCAGCTGTGATCTAATCAAGCCATAAACATCCAGAGAACTAGGTGCCAGAACCTGTTCAGTATTCATAATTGAAGAAAGGCAGGGGTCAACCATAATAGTGTGTGTCACAGTGGAGTCTGTGCCACCAAAATATTCGTACCTAGGTTCATTGGAGGTGATTTTGTGAGGCACCTCCATTGATTGTTGATATTGTACAAAAACCTCCACAACTAGTTTTTTAATATCATTTAAAATATCCTGCTCAACTTTATCATTCTCTTAAATTTCAACTAGTTTAGCCCATGAATGACCTGAGTTGTCACCTATATGGTTTGGTTGGACTGATTTCTTTATCCAGATTTCATTCCTCTTCTTAAGGGGGTCAGGTTTGTCAATAGCAACAGCCTTGCCTCTTCTGTTTCTAACCTCAGTCCAGTCATTTTCTTTTGGGTGGACATCTTGGATTTTCACCACTCTACAATTGAGAATGGAATATCCAATAATCTTGAAATATTCACAGAAGGGTGGTTTCATTCATATTCAATTTTGACTTCTGTTTTGTAATCTTTTGCATTAAAGTTAACAACAGTTGGAAGTTTAGAGTCTAGGTTGATTTCTACCATGACCCTAGCAAAACAATCCTAATTCTGAATTAAGGGTGCGTTGATCGATCTTAAGAGGGGTACCTACACATGAGACTATCTCATTCAGGATCTTAGGATGTCAGAAGAACCAGTTAAGACCATGCAACTGAATCCAAACATTTTCCACTGTGTTCTTATGATTGTGAGGATTAAAGGTTTAGTCCCATTCTGAGATTCGTAGGAGGCTGGGTTTAAGATTAATGTTTCCTAATTGCCAAGCACGATTAAGTTCCTCCTGTGATTTTAGTAAAATATGAAAATAACCATGTCCAATTGGAATTAGTTTCCAATCAGCGAAGCCCCAACAATGATTGATTCTTAGTTTAAGATTAGAGTAGTGCCAAGGGTTATCACCCTTAATATATGAGGTGAGACCCATAACAGAAAATCTACACAGTTTCATACGTTGTTGAAGGGCCTCAGGATCAGCCTCAACTAAGAAACGACCATCATCCAAATTCTTGCATAATGGTGGCTTCGAAATAGTAGTTTTGGATAGATCCGTACCTCAGAGCTTCGAGGAAGGAGATCCCTCTTGTTCTTCCATCCGATGAGCGAACCACAATATCTTCTGGAGGGGATGCCTCGTTTTGCATATTTTCAAGATCTTGGATATTACAGCTCCGCTTCTCCGGGAAATGGTGGGATTCAAATCTCCCAGGCACGAGGAATAAGGCGACCATTACGATAAAGGAAGAAGAGTCAGATCGTGAGCCCTAATTATTCGAAGGTTTCTAGAGAGAGATGGTTCCATCTCTCTAACACCTCTATAATAAATATATAATTGTAAATAAAATAATAAATAAAATAAATATATAATAAATATAATAAATATATACTTGTAAATATTTATTATATTTATATATAATTATAAATAAAAATATAATAAATATAATAAATATATTACAAATATAATAAATATATTACAAATATAATAAATATATTACAAATATGATAAATATATTATAAATATAATAAAAATATTATAAATATAATAAAAATATTATAAATATTATAAATATAATAAATATATTATAAATATAATAAATATATTATAAATATAATAAATTTGTTATAAATATAAAATATAATAAATTTATAATTAAAAATTTAATAAATATATAAATATATAATTATAAATATAATAAATATATTATAAATATGTTATAAATATAAGGTTTATTTATATTTCAATAAATAATTTATAAATAATTTATGTAAGGTTATAAATAATTTATAAATAATTATAAATATAATTATAACCTTATATAAATTTATTAATTTTTAATTATTTATATAAGGTTATCATTATAAATTTATTATATATAAATTTATTTATAATTATAACCTTATATAAATTATTTATACTTATATCTTTATATAAAGAATTCATAAATAATTTATAAATAATTATAAATATAAATTTATTTATAATTATAACCTTATATAAATTATTTATAATTATAATCTTATATAATTAAATAATTATAAATATAGGAATGCAGTTCTAATCATGGATTTGTAGGACCCCGGGACACCCTGAGAGGGGAGGGGTGAATCAGGGTGTCAACTTTTTCTTCTTAAAGTTGTGGATCTTGTTCCCATGTTGGTAGGAACTACTTAAACCTGTATGATGGATATGATCAGCAATGAAACATTCACATGTAGAGAGATGACACAACTATTTTTACTTGGTTCACCACTAAGGGCTACGTCCAAGGAGCATACGCCGACAGGTTGTCGGTCATACCTAAATCCACTATACTTCACTAGCTGTAGATTACAAAGGTTCGGGTACAGTCACTCTGTCTCAGGCTCACCGCCTTCACAAAAGTTCAGGGATAGCTCACTGCGTCCCTAGGGTCACTCCCGTTGACTCCCCCTGGCTCACTGCCATTGGTGAAGTCTCACTCAGTTTATAGACGTGAAGGTCTCTTCAAGATATAGACATAAAGGTCTTTGTCTCCTATTCAGCATGAGAGTTTGCTTGCATCAAAGTCCTGAGTTGATGCTCTTTTTAGTTCAATCCTTCTTCTTTAGTGCAATGACTGAATGCACTAGATCCCTTTGTCTTCGTTTGCCTGAATCACAATCACTTGTGTGATTTCTCAATAAATGATTCTCTATTGATGTCCAAATTTCATCCACTGATGAATACCCCTTTTTCCCCTGTCCACTGGGTGAACAACCTTTGAAAGGGCCTTCGCAAAGTACCCTACTTCGCAAGGCTCCCAATTTTGGAAAGCTCAAACAAGTCTTCGCAGAGCCCCTACCTTTTCGCGAAACTCAATTGCGAAGCAATCTCGCGATGCTCCAGCCTTCGCAATGCTGGGCTATCATGGAGCTCCTGCCTCTTCGGGAAGCTCACTGAGCCAACGCAGGGCGCAAGACTTTCGCAGAGCTAGAATAGCTGCTGCGAAGCTCCTCTTTCGCGAAGCAGACTGCCTTCGCGAGTGACCTTTGCGAACCGAGAGCAAAGGATTTTCATTGAGAGCTCTCTACTTCTCTCGAGGGGGTCGACCTATATTTATAGGCAATTCCACCGACCCTCGACCCTTCCGCGTGAAGTCAGCGCCACGTAAGCTCAAATCGAGAAGCTCCAAAGTTCCCGCCAAAATTCTCTCAAAATCGCGAAGCACTACGGAAATTTTCTATTCGCGGAGGTCGTCGTAATCGCAGAGTATCACTGTCATCATTCCTTCGCGCCTTCGCCGCGAAGCTCCCTTGCAAATCCCTTCATCACCGCGAAGCTCCCTTGCAAAGCCCTTCATCACTGCGAAGCTCTCCAGCCTCTGCCGTTCGCGAAGCTTGACGTAATCGCGAAGAATCACCGCCTCCATTTTTCTGGTCTTCGCGAAATCCAATCCATGCATCCCATCTTCGCGAAACTCATGCCCTTGCCATATTAAATTATGATCTTCCTGGAAATCCACTTTTCACGATGCTCTCCAACCTCCAAATTTTGGACCCCAAAAATTTGGCAAACACTGGAAAACGACGCCACCTTGTATCTGCTCTTTTAGTCCGCCTCCAGATAATCCATTCCTTTGTCGATGTTCCATGAATAAAACATGGATCATTATCCACAGTCCTAGAACTCGACATGCCACCATGGAATCTCCTTTTTCAACAAATTTGTATGTCGTCTGTTTGCTTTGTCAACAAGCACGATCACCTCAACAACACTTCTTCTTGGTGATATGTATCCTTCAGCAACTCTTCTACTTTTATCACAAACTCCACTATTGTGATATGTATTCTTTGAAGGCATAGCTTCATCATCATCATCTTCTATGACAATTTGATCTGCATGGCTATCACAGAAGTCCAATGTCCATGGCCGTCACAAAATGCCAATCCCTTGCACATTGTCTTCTTCTTCAACCATCTTCCTCTACTTCATGAAAAACATACGATTCTAGTCTTCAAGAAGTCTCTTGCATGGTTCTCATGCAATCATGAAGAGTTGCATGGTCTTCATCAAATCCCATTCTTCTTTAATCATCCTCAGATGTATTACACCTCACATTCTTCATTGTTGTAAACAATGTATCACCTTTGACACATGTTCGTTGAACTTACGATCAGTACAACAATCGTCTGAATCACCATTCCTCTACTTCAGCGGAGTACTTCATGATCTCCTTAATTTTGATCTTCCAATCCTCCATTTCATTGGAGTGCTTCTTGATCTCCTTCATTTTGATCTTCATTGACAACTATTGACAACAAATACAAACTTATACACAAAATGGTTCCAACAGGATTTGGTAACCCAAATCCATGACCCCGCAAAATTTTATTAAAAAATTAAAGACATACACACACACAAAACATGACCCATAGACCCACATTCTTAAAAAACCCAAAAGCCAACAAAAAAACCCAAAAGCCCAAAAACATCAAACCCATACATCCATGATGCTGACCGACGACTACCAACCATGAGGACACTACACACCGAGTTGTATTGATTTGGAAATCTGAGAAAACAGCACCTGAATACATTATCACAAACGAAGTGCCGATCACCTGAGGATGGTCATGCCCTTTAGTGATTCTGGATGCCCATCGTTGGAGATGCCACTTTGCACGTCATCAATGGGAATTACTCACCATCGGTGTCCAATATGACCGAAAACTCACGGTGCTAGAGAAAAATCGCATCATTGGCATCCCATACCGCCATGCAACCACCAACAATAATCACCCCCAAAATAAATTTGCACCTCGCTCCAATGGTCCAATGACCCACAAAATGACCCAAAATCCCAAAATACAACCGGGTGAATCAAAGCCCCAAACGACAATTCGGATCTATAGATGGATTTGGAAAGACCTCGCACATACGCCAATAAGGAAAAAAGGTTGCCGCCAGCCAGTCTCCATGCAGCAGCCGAGGTCGTCCTAGCATTATCCAAGGTCAATACATGCAAACGTCACCCAAAGGTCTTCGTTGTCATCCCGCATCTCATCATTGACAAGCTCCCTCAACAATGTTGGCTGGTTCTTGCCAGACCCGCCACCATCGTTTGGCTGCAAGCTCCGGGCATGCTGTCGCCATCCACAGGCAACCCCGCATCCAAGATCAGCACTGGTCAACCTCTGAAAACCCACCGAAAAGCGGATCTCCCTGTTGTCGAGTCAAAATCGATCACCGCCGCTAGGGTCAAAAACCCGCAAGCCGCACCATGAGCCCCGTCGATCCAAGGCCGCCGGGAACCTACACGTGGTGCTCCCTACCAGATCGCCACCAGAGAACCCTACATTGCCATCAAGCCGATCTTGGTGCCCACATCACAACACATTGCCTGGTCGCTAGACTAAAGCTACCAAAAATCTAGTCCCGTTGGCTCGGTCCGAAGCCTCCATCGGCAGCCGCACACCAACGTCGGCCATAACAACACCTCGTCATCACTGCTCACCACCCGAGGACGGTTCCAGCCACAGAAATCGCCGACTACCCACGACATCGCCCTATCCCATAGATCCGTTAACTCCGCCGTCGAAGCGAGGCCCATCCGCTACTGGGATCCGCTGGGATCACAGATCCTCATCACCGACACTCCATCTTCGACAGTCTAGCAACTCTTGGATGGTCGGTTCCGAGGGCGTCATCACCCAACCATCACCATCATGCATAAGAAGAAAAACTAAAGACATCCCATGAACCGAGGCTCTCATCGCCTCTGTAAAATGCCAACCAGCATTCGATCCGAACATTGCCGGCTTGGAACTCCACCGTCGAGTGATAGCCAGTCCGCCGCCTGAACTCTCCCGCGAGGGTTCAACATGATAGCATGAATTTCCACCCTTCTAAAGCAAAAATGCTTTATCATCTGAGATCAGATCTGGAAATGATGATCTATTGTGTGGACAATCACTTCCACCCGATTCCACAAGGCCGTAAGCCTCCCGACGCCTACCACCATAAGCTGAAAACATTTCAAAGTGCCCCACGATTTCATCATCAAGTTTTGATCTTGGAACCACCAGATGTCTGGAGAAACCCCTAAATTTAAGATAGATAATTATCCTCTCCATTGATGAGATATAAACTCACCATCAATAACTCAATGAGTCAATAATTATAAATATAATTATAACCTTATATAAATTATAATTACTTATAATTATAGCCTTATATAAATTATTTATAACCTTATATAAATATAATTTATAATAATTTGTTATATATAAATTTATTTATAATTATAACCTTATATAGATTATTTATAATTATAACCTTATATAAATTATTTATATATAATTTATAAATAATTATAAATATAAATTTATTTGTAATTATAAACTCAAAAATTATTTATAATTATAACCTTATTTAATTATATAATTATAAATATAATTATAACCTTATATAAATTATCATTATAAGGTTATAAATAATTTATAAAAGGCTATAATTATAAATTATTTATATTTATAACCTTATATAATTAAATAATTATAAATAATTTATATAATTAAATATTTATAAATAATTATAAATATAAATTTATTTATAATTACAACCTTATAGAAATTATTTATAACCTTATATAAATATAATTTATAATAATTTATTACATACAAAATTATTTATAATTATAACCTTATATAAATTAATTATAATTATAACCTTGTATAAATTATTTATAAATAATTTATAAATAATTATAAATATAATTATTAATAATTTATAAATAATTATAAATATAATTATAACATTATATAAATTATTATTATAAAGTTATAAATAATTTATATAAGGTTATAAATAATTAAGAAATAATTATAAATATAATTATAACCTTATATAAATTTAAATAATTTCTAAATAATTTATATAAGGTTATAAGTAATTTATAAATAAATATAAATATAATTATAACCTTATACAAATTATTTATGTAAATATAAATAGAGAATATTTATAACACATTTATAATATATTTATAATTATATAATTATATATTTATTATATTTTTAATTATAAATTTATTATATTTAATATTTATAAAAAATTTATTATATTTATTATATATTTATTATATTTGTAATATATTTATTATATTTATACCATGAAAGTTCAGGACTCGGGCGAGCTCGGTTCTAAAAATTTATTTAATAAAATAGAAATATAACGAAACACAACACACACGTGGCACAAAAAGTACCACCAAATCAGAAAAATGACAGAACAATACCGCCCAAAAACACCTAATAGTCCAAAGACCCACAACATGACCCATAAACCCATTATTAGGATCTAAATGCCCACATTCTAAAGGCCCAAAGCCCCACACATGAATCACCCAACTGCAAATTCCAAAGGTTGGTCCGAAAGCCAATAATATTTCCCACAACACCTCCTGAGGTAGTCCCTCCTGAAGTTGTCTCTCCGCTCGAGGTCACCATCAAATTGTTCCCCAAGTCGTAGACCTGTCAAAAAATCCGCAAATTCATGGGCCGATCCGTTATCCTGTGAATTAATGTGGGTTA
The DNA here is from genome assembly GCA_963277665.1 of Viscum album. Lineage (NCBI taxonomy): Eukaryota > Viridiplantae > Streptophyta > Magnoliopsida > Santalales > Viscaceae > Viscum > Viscum album. The sequence continues at coordinate 998,004,972 of OY728134.1, forward strand.
GGGCCTTGAAAATTTAGGCCCGCAAACATTCAGACCACATTTGATCCAACCCGCAAAACCCGCAGCCCGCGCGGACTAGACCGCTGGGTGTCCACGGGTCCCGTTTGACCCGCAATTATAAGTATTACAAAAATTTATTCTTGAAAAATAAAACAAAAAAATATAATATAATAAATTAACATTAGTGTGTGAAAAAATAGTTCAAGTTTTATAAAACCATACATAAATCATGAAAAAAATTGACTCATGTTAGATTTTAAACCTGACGGTAAGGTTGGCCGTGGGATAGATGGCGCTCATGTGGTTATTTAGAACATAATAGAATTAATGTATTAAAAATTGATACAATAATTATGAAAACGGATATACAGGACTACCATTTTTTTTATAATACAACGCTCTACTTATATTTTGATTTATGTATTTTAATTTTATTATTATAATTATATATATATATATATATATATTACTATGAGTTTTTAAAAGTAACTTAGAAAAAATTAATAAATAAGAAAACATAATAATAAATTTATAATAATATTATGTATTAATATATTTGAAGTGAAAATCCAAACATGTATTTATTTTAAAATTTTGATAATCAAGCCTCCAATACAAATTTTCAGTGTAAAATTTCAGTGCAAATTTTGAGTACTGATTTGCACTCATAAGAGTAAAATTTCAATGCATAGAAAATATAATTTGATGATTTAAATTATACATTTAAATGGAAATTTTAACTATAATTTTCTAATGGAAATTTCCATTCATATTTTCTGATGTAAATTTTCAGTGTAAATTTATGATGAAAATTTATAGTTTTTATTTATGTATCATTATATTTTTATTGTAGTTTTAAGTGGATGTTTCTGGTGGAAGTTTACTGTAAAAGTTTATAATGAAAATTTTAAATGTAATTTCCAATAAAAATTTACATTTTTCATCTATGTTTTAATGTGTCTACATTGTAATTTTAATGGAAAAATTGAAGAAAACCTGTGAAAATTTGCACTAAGAATTTTTAGTGGCAGTTTGCACTGGAAAATTCAATAATAAAATTTGAGCATGCATTTATTTTAGAACTTTGTTAATCAAATTTTCAGTATAATTATAATAAAAGTCAAATGGAAATTTGTATCATAAATTTAAGTGGAAATTTGAACTAAAATTTTCTATTGAAAATCTTTACTGAAAGTTTTTCATGTAAATTTCCAATGAAAATTTTCAGTTAAATTTTACATTTTTAATATATATATTAATAGATTTTAGTTTTAGTTTTAATTTGTTGAAAAATTAAATTTTTTATTTATATTTTAATATATCTACATTTTAATTTTATGTGAAAAATTAAAATGCCAATTTCCAGTGAAAATTCGCATCACAAATTTCCAATAGAAGTTTGCACTGAAAATTTCCATAGAAAATTTGCGGTTCAAATTTTTATTGTGAAATTAAATTATTTATTTATGAGTTAAAATATTTAAATTAAAATTTTAACCATGCATTTATCTTAGAATTTTTTTAATAAAATTTTCAGTATAATTATAATAAAAAATAAGTTGAATTTAACACTAGAAATTTAAGTGGAGATTCCAATTAAATTTTCAATGGAAGTTTGTAGTAAAAATTTTTTGTCAAAAATTTTCAATGAAAATTTCATGTGAAAATTTAAATTTTTTATTTATGTATTAATATATTTTCATTATAATTTTAAGTAAAGATTTTAAGTGTAGATTTTAAGTGGAAATTTACACACGAAATTTCCAATATAAATTTGAAAAAAAAAATTTCAATAGAAAATTTCCTATGTACATATAATAAATAATATATATTACATGTATATGTAATAAATAAATTATATGTATTAAATAAATTTATATAATAAATAATAAATATTATTATATAAATATATATGTAGTAAATATTATATACATGAGTTGTAGTGTTAACGAGAGGTGCAAGAGTATTGTTGTCCATAAACTGGTTTGGACTGTCAAGTTAAATGACGCACCTGAGATGATATTAATCTCATAAATCATCAAAGATATAATCTTTTAATGGTTGTTGTTGTTGTTAGGGATATTATTAATTAAAAACTATATATTTTCACCAAATCTCAAACATTTCTATTTTTATGTTCCACTTTATCATGGTTCATGAAGCAAAAAAATATTTTTATATATTATTTTTTTAAGCCTGTGGGCCGACCCGTTAGTCCGCGGGTCCTGTATTGTAGGTTCAGACTTTTATTTTTTAAGCCCACATTATTTGTGGACCGGGCCGGACTGCACGATAAAATCTGCAACCCGCATGATCCGCCCCACGGGCTGACCCGCCCCGCCCCGTTAACACCTCTACCAAGTCGTCGCAACTCCCAAGGAGTCGCGAGCTATCACCATCATCGCCAATTATCCCCACTGTAAGCTATCGTCAGCCAACACTGTCATCCTGTCAGTTGCTCCGGCTCATTAGCGCAAGCCGTTGCCTCACCGTCACATGCCCTGCATCGCTGATTGACAAACCCTTGTTCTGCACTGTTATGAAGGTCACCACAGCCAACAATCCAAGACCCCCAAGCACAGATCAGAGACACTGAAACCTGATCCTAGTTTCCATCGCCAGCCACACCCTGTGCAAAAACTTGTGACAAGTAATTTTTATGTGTGTTATTTTACCCTTCTATGAACATGATCCCTAAATTAAGGCCACCGCCATCACCCACACTCACCCGACCAGACTTGTTATCACTGACAGAAACCAGATTTCCTTCCTCGCCTTTAGGCGTGCCTTCCCGTGGTCATCGCTCTCCATAATTTGCACCGAGGTTGTTCCAGAACTCATTCCTGAGGTTCCTCCATTCATCATTTCTTGCTTAGCATAGATCCCCCTCCTAAACCTAGGTTTATCACCCCTCTATGAAACAAAAACATCCTTGAGAGGATAACAAACACGATCATCCTTAAAACTAAGAGATTCCAAATGATCCCCAAATGTTTTCCCTCTAATTTCTAAAGCAGAGGCAAGTCGTTTAATCCTCTTACGTGGGGGGGGGGATATGAGGGAAAAATAAATAAAGCTCCAATCGAATTGACTCTTTGGAGACCCATTTTCCAAAAAAAATACATAGCCCCTTAGATTAAAAAAAACCCTTACATGCTAAAATTTCCTTTAGTTGGATAGATGAGTGAAATTGAAAGATAAGCTGGTTGGAATTTGTTTATGACATCATTTGATTTGGTGTAGTAGATTTTTAGTTGTGTTGTAAATTTTGATGATTGTAGCTATTTGACACGAGAGTAAAGAAAACCATTAAAAATAGCATTCTATCACATCATATGAAGATCATTTTTATGGTGAAGGGTTCCACATAGAATGTTCTATATTTTTATTAATCTTTCTTTTATTTTTTTTCTTTTTAATAAATAGACAAGGTATCTTGTGAGAAAAATACCCCAATACCCCCACCACTCATTATGTTCTCTCTTTTAACTCTCTTCTCTCATCCTACAATTTTCTATAATTTTCAGTTTTGTTAATAAATTTTTATGTGTGTTATTTTCTCCTTCTATGAGCATGATCTCTTACCTCAAGTCATATAGGACTAAATTTATGACTTATTTCCAAGATTCAAAACTCACTACAACGTGGTGATAAATTATCAAATTTGATTATCGACATTTCATCGCTCTTAGAAGATTTCAATCATGAATTAAGGAGATGCAACCACACACTTTTTCATAGAAACAGTTTTCAAGCCTCAATTCATTTTCCCTTTTCCTCTTATTCTCTTAATTTCTCAATATATTTTCATAGGATAGGTCATGAAAGTTATTGAACTAGTGATGATCTCTTTTTCATGGAAGATATTCCATGTAGAATTGATTTTCCAAGATATTCCTTTTAAATTTTTGATAATGCTCATGTATAGTAGGTGATCATGGATGCGATTGTTCATTTTTTTGAAGAGTTATAGTTGCATGTTTTGAGAGATTGAGTGTGCGCTACAAGATTTTTTTTGGAAGTTTAATATTTATCAATTTGTGAAAGTAATTAGAGAGTAAATATTCCCAGAGGTAGTTGACCACATCACAATTCACTGGTTTATTTCACCCCTACATCACTGTTTTAAACTAGTTTTGTATTTAAAATTAAAAATATTATCTCAAATTGAAAATCCTATTTGATTAAATTATTAAATTTTTATCACTGTTAAAAAGGTAAATTATTCTTGTTTTGGTGATTTCGTTGTAGGAGGAGGTGATTTGGAGGGTCATAGATGATCGAGAGGGAAAATGGCCCAAACTGCATGGAAGCCCAAAGACATTTGTCCACGGTTTTGAATATTTCTCAAAATATGTGACTCCAAATGGGATGAAATCTTGTGGTCTGATCCAAAACATAATGGAATAAATTTCATATGAAGAAACCCAATCCTCATTAGGCCTCTAAAATTACCATCCGAACTGATCTGTCAAGGGAATCAAATCTATACAAGTCAAAAGCGATGTTCTGTATTTTATCAATATCTCTGGCTATGATTGTCTAAATGGAGCGAAACTTTCAATGGATATATTAATAATTTAGGGATATAACTTTATAGTTTTTTCCAAATAGATATTAGATTTTCTAGTGGCTGAAAACTATGAGCCAAGTGGTTTTACACAATCTGTGTGCTCAAAGCCACCTTCCAAATTGCCTATAAAAGAACACCTTGGGCATCTCATTTAGAAGTTCGACCAAGGAGTGAAGTACTGCCATTTTGGAGTTATATAGGAGTCCTCTAAACACATTAGAGGTTCTGTAACTCCCTATACTCATAAGAGGAGCTCTTGAAGCAAGGATCCCTTCATCGAAGCCTTCCTCTCTTTCTTGCTTTGTAATATTTATGTTTGCATAATAAACTTATTTGTTCCTATTATATTTATTATATTTTATTCTTTATTCCCCTATTTTTACTCTGTTTTATTCTTCTTTAATCTTCATAATTGGTCTGGAATCAAGAGTATAAATGAGATTGGGTTTTACCCTTTCTAAATCTGTGCACATGCAAAACGTTTCTACGATGACTACACCACCCATGGAAGCATAGTTCTTTATAGTAATAGATCTTCCTATAAGATTATTCATTCTTTTATTTTGAATAAATGATCTACTTTAATTCACTTAATATGATCCATGAATTTAGTTTTTAAATTAGAATAAACTAAGAAATCAATTGAACAATTAACACAAAAATACATGAGGTCGAGTATTGTGTGAATTTTGATAGCGTAATCTTAATCGGTAATACAAGACCACACAGGATAAATTTGTAGAGTTAAAATATAATCCCTAAACACAATTCATCCTCATTTTCCAGAATGGATATGTTCCCTAATTTACTACTGACCATAAGCTACATTTATAACATCAATCAAAGCAGGATGCTATCATTGCATGTTCTAAAGCTATCCTAGGGTTTAAGTAATTTCATATTTGTGGTTAAGTTAACTTTCGTAGGGTTCAAGGGTTAAAAAATTAGAGGATTATAATTAAGTGGATATTAATTTAAATTATAATTATTAATAATTAAATGAATAGTTAGAGTTGGATCGATTATTCCTTTTAAAATATTTTCTAAGAAAAACATCTTCTTGTTGCGTCTTTTTAATCGAACTTCATTTCAAAATTAAAAACAAAAAAATGAAATCTTCTTCCAGAAAAATTATTCTAGATTTATAAATGATAAACCCCCCATCCTTTCAAGTAGTGTTTTTATTCTCTTTTATTTTATTTTTAAAATACCTTTAAGAAGTTGTTTTAATTTACTTCCTCTTTTGAGAGACGACCTTGGTTAGCCACTATGCTGCACCCAAGTACCCAAAAAACCATTAATCATTTGAGGGAGACTATGAAAACACCTTTCAAATTGGTGCCATTTCTAGGGAGGCAAGTAATTATTTCAACCAATTAGAGGTATTTATTTTAGTTTACATTTTATTCTCTTCTTCTCTTATTTCTTTCTTCTTTACCCAATCTATTTTATTTCTTTCTTTCTTATTCTTCTTCTATTATTTTCTTCTTCTTTTTGGACCATCAACTCAATCTTCTCATTTTTATTTTACTATGGTCCACTTTCCTTCTTTGCATTTTTATTTGATTTATGACATGAACTAATCCCAAATATCTCTTAGATCTTGACCCTAACATTGAACGTAGCATTCGAGCTCAAATCAGACATTATCAGTCTACAGGAAGTTTCAACATTCAACCAGTTGGAGAATTCATCCACTCTAAGAACATTGAAATTGGAAACACTTCTAAATCCAACTAAAAACAATAACCAATGGATGAAAATAATATAAATAAAATTAATAGAAACATTCGAGAATTGGCTTCACCTGATATTAACTATCAACCAAATTGTATTACATACCCGAATCTTGAATCAGACTTTGAACTGAAATCTGGGTTAATTCACCTTCTTCCAAAATTTCATGGATTATCTGGTGAGGATCCAAACAAACATTTTAAATAATTTAATGTGGTTTTCTTAACCTTAAAACAAAGAAATTTTTCTAAAGATCAAATGAAACTAATAGAATTCCCATTCTCACTTGATGGATCTACAAAGGATTGGATGTATTATTTACAACCTGAAGATGTAACTTATTGGAACGATTTGAAACTTCTTTTCTTGCAGAGATTTTTTACAGCATAAAGGACCACATCTATTCAAAAAGATATCTCAAGGATTAATCAAGCACAAGGGGAGTCAATGTATGAGTATTGGGAGCGATTCAAGAAGTTGTGTGCAAGCTGCCCACACCACCAAATCAGTAAGCAACTACTCATCCAGTACTTCTATGAAGGACTCACACCTATGGAGAGAAGCATGGTGGATGATGTGTCCAGAGGGGCATTACTTGAAAAGACACCAGTAGCTGTATGTGAATTGATTGACAAGATGGCCTAAAACTCCGAACTATTTTGCGATCGAGGTATACCAAATGTTTGAGGAGTACATGAGGTAAGTCCTTATTCTCTTTAAATTCATTTGATTGATACTAAGTTAGAAGAATTTACCACTATGGTAAGGCAGATTGAATTGGCTCAAAAGACATCCCAACCTCCTCCTTTAAATTCTTGTGGCATTTTCACTGAGACAAGCCACCCAACTGACTATTTCCCCCAACTACAAGAAACAGAAGATTGTGAAGTAGTGTTTTCCAGGAGACCATATCAGCAGCAACAACAACCATATCCACAAAATAAGCTTAATTCCATTTCACCAACATACAACCAAGGATATAAGGATCAATTGGACATGAGGTATGCATCTGGATAACAACAAAGGCCCCCCTTTCAAAAAAACTTCCAGTATCATCCACCTTATCAACAGGGTTTGCAAAACCCTAGAGGAGATTTGACGCCCAAGAATCAACAAGTAAACAACAAGGGAATCCCAAAAACAAGGTAGATCCTAACATTGATGATCTTTTGAAACAAATTGTTCTTAATAAACAGAATGAGCTGAAGAGTCAAGGTTCAGAGTTGAGAGCATTGAAGACACAAATGAGCCAGATTGCCACTGCCCTCCATGAACTGGTAAGTAAGAATTCTGGAAATCTACCTTCCCAACCTACTCCAAATCCCAAGGGGAATGTCAGTGCCATCACATTGAGATGTGGGAAGAAAACAACTGATACATCTTCACCTATTGTTCCACTAGGATTCACCTCAACTCTAAGGAATCCCCATTCCATACTAACTAATGAGAAATCCAAGGAGAAAGATAAAAGTACAAAAAAGATGGACGATGTTTCTCCTAAACCCCTTCCATTTCCAAACAGAGTTGTACAAACCAAAAATAAGGCTGAAGAGGCGATGAAAAAAGAAGTTTTGGATATATTCAAGCATGTGGAGATCAACATCCCTTTACTTGAAACCATTAAACAAATCCCAAGGTATGCTATGTTTTTAAAAGAATTTTTTACCAATCTAAGAGGGCTTAAGGGAAATGAGAGGATCAATCTTGGAAGGAATGTGTCAGCACTCATTACACCAAATCTAGAAATGCCAAAAAAGTGCAAGGATCTAGGGACATTCACCATCCCATGAACCATAGGGGAGTTTCACTTTTCTGATGATCTTTGTGATTTAGGATATTCCATAAATGTAATTCCCCACTCTGTATTTTATTCTTTATAGGTTGATGAGTTGAAACCGACGAGAGCAGTGGTGCAGTTGGAAAATAGAGCTACAACATATCCAGCGGGAGTCCTTGAGGATGTACTTGTCCAGGTAAGAGACATGATCTTCCCAGAAAATTTCTATGTGCTTAACATGGAGGATGATTAGTTAAGTTCTCATGCTCCCATTATCTTAGGTAGAACCTTCCTCAAAACTGAAAAAACTATCATAATTGTCAATGAGGGTACACTTTCCATGGATTTTGGAGATTAAGTTGTGATATTTAATGTTATGGACTCCATGAAGTACCCCTCAGAGGACTATTCTTCATTTTTTATCTCCCATTTTGAACCACCAAATAAAAACCCCATGGAATTTTATTGTCCTATGCTTAGGAAGATTATGAGTATTGGTTCTAGTTTGATGTCTAATATTACTTACACACCTATTTTTAATGTACAAGACTCTCTTAGATTTGATTTTGAAATGGATTCATATTCTAATTTTGATCATGTGAACTCTGATTATGACATGGCTGTTGAGTATGCTGGTGTATTTGATGCTTTATTCTTGGATTTTGATGATGTATATTTTGATATTGATGTTCATTGTGCACATATTTTAGTTCCTTAAATTTATCTATTCGTACATCACCCCCTACAATGGAACTCAATCCATTTCCACCTAATATCAAATACTCATACTTGTTAAGTGATGAAAAATTATCTGTTATCATTGCTAAAAATATCCCTTTTGAACATGAAGAAAAACTTTTGAATCTTTTAAGGGAGAACATCAGGGCAATCGGGTGGACCTTGGTTGACATATCAGGTATTCGGCCCTCCATTTGCATGCATAGGATTATTTTGGAGGATGGGGCTAAACCGGTTAGGCAGACACAAAGGAGACTCAATCCAACACTTTTGGAGGTTGTTAAAAAAGAGGTTGAAAAATTGCTTGGGGAAGGTATAATCTATCCCATTTAAGATTCCCAGTGGGTGAGTCCTATTCAGGTTGTGCCTAAGAAAAGTGGTGTTATTATTGTTAAAAATAAGAAAGATGAGTTAGTTCCAATGAGGGTACAAAACAGTTGGCATGTGTGTATTGATTATAAGAAAATAAATCAGTCCACCCGCAAGGACCATTTCCCCCTCCCATTTATTGATCAAATGCTTGAGAGACTAGCTGGGAAGACACACTATTGTTTATTAGATGGATTTTCTGGATATTTTCAGGTTCCTATAGATCCAAAGGATTGGGAGAAGACTATATTAACCTGTCCCTTTGACACATTTGCCTACCGGAGGATTCCATTTGGACTTTGCAACGCCCCAGATACCTTTTAGAGATGTATAGTGAGTATTTTCTCTGAATTTATTGAGACCTGCATAGAGGTATTCATGGATGATTTTATAGTGTATTGGTCTTCATTTGATGAATTTAAAAGTAGTTTGGGAAAGGTGTTGAATCATTGTATTGAGAAGAATATGGTCTTGAACTTTGAAAAGTGTCATTTTATGGTAGAGCATGGAATTGTCTTAGGGTATGTAGTGTCAAAACATGGGATAGAGGTCGATAGAGGTAGATATTATTTCATCCTTACCATATCCTTCATTTGTGCATAATATTAGATCTTTCCTAGGGCATACAGGATTTTATTGGAACTTCATCAAAGATTTTAGTAAGATTGCTCTTCCTATGTCACGATTACTTCAAAAGGATTCTAATTTTGTGTTTAATGATTATTGTAGGACTTAATTTGATGAGATAAAGAAGTTTCTGACCATTCCACCTATCATAAATCCCCCACGGTGGGAGATTCATTTTAAGCTTATGTGTGACACTCCCAACTTCACGGTTGGAGCAGTCTTATCTCAGAGGGTGGAGGGACATTCACATGTGATTGCATATGCATCGAGGACACTAGATTCATCCCAATAAAACTGCACAACCACGGAAAAGGAGTTTCTTGATGTCATATTTACTAAAGATAAATTTCATTTATATTTATTGGGCTCTAAAGTAGTTGTTTTTTTCTGACCATGCAGCTTTGAGGTACCTCTTGAAGAATCCAAATGCAAAGCCTAGGCTTATCCGATAGATACTCCTTCTTTAGGAATTTGATATTGAGATAAATGAAAAGAAGGGGTCATAAAACTTGGTGGTGGACCACATGAGTAGGCTTACTCACACACTAGAGGATGACACCTTGGACCAAGTACCACTTCAGGATACTTTACCTGATGAGCATCTTTATTCCATCTCAGGTACACATCCTTGGTATGCAGATTTAGTTAACTACCTTGTTTCATCTAAAATCCCTAAAAATTTAAAGAAACATCAAGTCCAAAACTTAAAAAGTGAGTCTCATTATTATATGTGGGATGATCCCTACCTTTGGCGCATATGTAGTGATCAAGTTATTAGGAGGTGTGTTCCTGATCATGAGTTTGAGTCTGTTCTGCAATTCTGTCATACACTTGCTTGTGGTAGAAACTTTGGACCCCAATGGAAAATTAGGAAAGTTTTAGACTCTGGATTATATTGTCCTATCTTATTCCATGATGCTCATGTGTATTGTAAGTCGTGCTCACGTTTCCAACACACGGGAAACATTTTTAGGAGACATGAGATACCTCAACAACCCATATTATTCTGTGAGATTTTTGATGTGTGGGGAATCAATTTTATGGGTCTTTTTTCCCAGTTCCTTTAGTGTTTTGTATATTTTGGTTGTTGTTGATTATGTGAGAAAATGGGTGGAGGCTAAGGCCACCAGGATTGATGATTCTCATGTTATAGTGGAATTTTTCAAAGCACAGATTTTTTGCAGATTTGGAGTAGCAAAGGCCAACATTAGTGACCAAGGGAAACACTTCTGCAATCAGAATTTTGCTTACCTCCTTCGGAAGTATGGGGCGACACACAAAACATCAACACCATACCACCCCCAAAAAAATGGCATGGCTGTGGTTTCAAATCGTGAGTTGAAACAAATTTTGGAGAAAACCATGCAGCCAAATAGGAAGGATTGGATCAAGCACTTGGATGATTCATTGTGGGATTATAGGACATCATACAAGACACCCATTTTTATGTCCTCATTTCAGATTGTTTTTGGGAAAGCGTTTCATCTCCCTGTGGAAGTTGAGAATTAGGATTATTGGGCTATAAAGAAATGCAACATGGATTTGGCCCAAGCTAGAATCCAAAAGAAGCTGAAAATTCAAGAGCTTGAGGAGATTTGATTGTCTTCATATGAGAACTCAAGGCTCTATAAGGAAAGATCAAAAGCAACTCATGAAAAAATGATCCAAAAAAGAGAATTTGAAGTTGGAGAGAAAGTCTTTCTCTATAGTTCACGACTGAAGCTGATTCCTGGTAAGTTGCGTTCTAGGTGGTTAGGTCCTTATATCATATCTAATGTTTTTCCTTATGATGTAGTGGATATCACACAAGAGGACACTAGAAGGAGATTTACAATCAATGGGAAATGTTTGAAGAAATACCTTGAGGGACTTCATACTGATGTAGTGGATTTCATCACACTGCATGACCCCATCATTACTTGAGCATATCAGCCTGTTCCTAACCCTTTCACTTCTTTATTCTTTGTCCTATTTAAAATCATACATTTCATGTGCACATATCATCTCATGGGTTCACATTGAGTATAATGTAATATTTTAAGTGTTGGGGAGGGAACCTTTTAGTTTAGTAATTTCAATTTTTTTCCTATTTTTCAATGTTTTTCAATAAAAATGCGTGTTTTTCAAATTTTGTGTGTTTTTGAAAATTTTGAGCTGAAATGATTCTCATCCCCATTTTGAAATTCATATAAATAAGTGATACGTTTGTCCCATGAAACCGAGCTTAAATGAATGCTGAAAATAACTTTGTTTCTAGTTCAAATATTTAGTAATTTCATGAAAAGTACTTTGAATTTTGAATCTCATGACTCATCTCACTATATTTATATTTGAAGTCAATTTCCTGTGAGTATTATGAACCATTATTTTCATATTATTTACATTTACCTCACTTCTTGAGAGAACCAAACCATGCTTGATTTAACCAGAATTTGATTTATTCCTGTCAAAACTTGAGGATTTGAGGTACTTATCTTTAAATGATTGAGGAATTTGTTTGGTATTAAAGCCCCTATTTCAAAGAATCCTTTTTTATAATTTCCTACCTTGAATATTTAATCCTTGTATCCCTTAGAATCATTGAACAACCTGTTAGGTTTGCCAAATTACAAGACAATTTTCCCTATCCAACCAACTCTTGAAGTGAAATTGCATAATCTAGTTGAACTTAAGTATGGGGAAAACTATCTTGTGTTGTGCTACCACATTATTTGATACTTTGGGTGTAAAATTAATTTCTAAAGAGATGTTTTTTATACTGAAGAAAATCATTATATTTAAATTTGTGCCTTTTCTGGAGCTTTCATGATAAGTGAAGCTATGCCTTTCTGGAGCTTCTAATAGAGGGAGAAAGATGTGCCTATCTGGAGCTTTCAAGAAAATAATGTTTGAGAAGATTAACATTTTTACTACTGAAATGTTGAATGGTGTGAAAATTTCTTTATTTTTCATGATGATGAACATGAATCGATGCTATGAGAATTGAGGAGGAGACCATATTTAAGTGAAATTAGATAAATGCAATTTTTCTTAAAAAAGAGTCAAGACCCCCTCATTCAGCCTCTGAATTTTTTCACATCTAAATCCTACCCACCAAAAGCCACAGAACAACCCTGAAAAGTATTCATGACAAACATATGTCCTTAACTCACATCGGGTGGCGATGTAGGAATTTATCAATCCTATAGTGACCCTTGAATGAGTTTGGATGAGAAAAACATTGCTGAAAAATTGACATTTGTGTGATAAGAGAAAATACAAGTGAGGTAAGTGTTTTGTGCATGGGAGGATAAATGAAGTGGAAATATATTGAATGATATAAATAGAGAACTTGAAATAATGTTTTTTATGAGGCATGGTATCTTTTTTTCTTGGAGTGGAATTGTTGGATCTCAAGGATATGTATTTTTAATTTTTTTTGATTTGATATTGATGTTTACTTGTCAAATTTTTTCGGAATACATGATATGAGGTTTTTCTCTGGAGTTCAAAAGGGTAAGTGTGGGGGTGTGACCACATCACAAGTCATCAGTTTATTTCACCCCTACATCACTGTTTTAAACTATTTATGTATTTAAAATTAAAAATATTATCTCAAATTGAACATCCCATTTTATTAAATTATTAAAATTTTATCACTGCTAAAAAGAGAAATTATTCTTTTTTTGGTGATTTCGTTGTAGGAGGAGGTGATTTGGAGGGTCAGAGATGATCCAGAAGGAAAATGGGCCAAACTGCATGGAAACCCAAAGACATCTATCCACTATTTTGCATATTTCTCAAAATTAGTGCCTCCAAATTGGTTGAAATTTTGTGGTATGATCCAAAAATTAATGGGATATATTTCATATGAAAGAACACAAGCCTCATTCTACCACTAAAATTCCCATACGAACTGATCTGTCAAGGGAATCAAATCTGCACAAGTCAAACATGGTGTTATGTATTTTATTAATATCTATGGATGTGATTGTCCAAATGGAGCCAAACTTTAAGTGTAGATATTAATTATGTGGGGACACAACTTTATAGTTTTTTATGAAGGTATATTCTACTGTCTAGTGTCTGAAAACTACAAGCCAAGTGGTTTTACACAATCTGTGTACTCAAAACCACCTTCCAATTTGCCTATAAAAGAACACCTGAGGAACCTCATTAAAAAGTTCGGCCAAGAAGTGAAGTGATTCCATTTTGGAGTTATAGAGGAGTACTCTAACCACATTAGAGGTTCTGGAACTCCCTATACTCATAGGGAGATCTCTTGAATCAATGATCCCTTCATTGAAACCTTCCTCTCTTTCTTGATTTGTAATATTTATGTTTTCATAATAAACTTCTTTTATCCTCTTCTATTTCTTATATTTTCTTATTTATTCCCCTGTTTCCTCTATTTTATTCTTCTTTAATCTTCCTAATTGGTCTGTAATCAAGATTAGAAACGATATTGGGTTTTACCCTTTCTAAACCTTTGCACATGCAAAACATTTCTATGATGACTACACCACCCATGGAAGCATAGTTCTTTTTAGTAATCGATCTACCTCTAAGATTATTAATTCATTTATTTTGAATCAATGAGATACTATAATTCACTTAATATGATCCATGAATTTATTTTTTAAATTATAAGAAACTAAGAAAGCAATTTAATAATTAACACAAAAACATGCGAGGTTGAGTATTGTGTGAACTGTGATAGCAAGATCTTAATCAGTAATACAAGACCACATGGGATAAATTTTTAGAGTTAAAATATAATACCTAAACAAAATTCATACTAATTTTCTAGAATGCATATGTGCCCTAATTTACCACTAACCACAAACTAGATTTATAACATCAATCAAAGTAGGGTGCTATGATTGTGTGTTCCGAAGATAGCCTAGAGTTTAAGTAATTTCATCTTTGTTATTAAGTTAACTCCCGTAGAGTTTGAGGGTCAAAAAATTAGGGGATTATAATTAAGTTAATATTAATTTAAATGATAATTATTAATAAGTAAATGAATAGGTAGAGTTAGATTGATTACACTTTTTAAAATATTTTCTAAGAAAAACATCTTCTTGTTGCGTCTTTTTAATCAAAATTCATTTCAAAATTAAAAAAATGCAATCTTCTTCCAAAAAAATTCATCTAGTTTTATAAATGATAAAAACCCCATATCCTTTCAAGTAGTGTTTTTATTCTCTTTTATTTTATTTTTAGAATACCTTTAAGAGGTTGTTTTAATTTAATTACTCCTTTGAGAGATAACCTTGGTTAGCTACTCTGCTACACCCAAGTACCCAAAAAACCATTAATCATTTTAGGGTGACCACGACAGTGCCTTTCAGTAGTTCATGTTCTTTATAACATTATTGTTTTGTACCTTATCTATTTCTTTCTTTCTTTCCTCATTTTTTTCTCATTAGATTATCACTTTTTCTTATTTTATTTTCTTATTTAAAAATAAATAAAAACAAAAAAAGATTTTAGAAGTATCACATTGATGAACACACTACCTCCTTGAGACCGACCCCTCTGTTAGATACTAAGCTATATATAGGGGAAAATATAAATATATCTTTGATAGTTCAAATGACAGGTTATCAAATATTGGTGTTGTTTCTTGGTAATAATTTTTTATTAAGTAATTCTTTGATTTTAATTTAAATCATTAATAAAAATAAAATAATTTAAAAAAATAAAAAAATAAAAAAATAAAACCACTTCTACGATCATATGATTTTTTAGGCATTCGTTCTTATAAATTTAGGGAATAATACGAAATTCTCAATGAATAATATTTTCTTGATCTTATCGAAGATATAAAATAGATTTTGTGACCTACTATGTAATCCTTATCTAAATAACTCAATGAATACTCAAATATTTTCCCTATGTTTTATACATAAAATGTTCACCAAGAAGTATTCATCTTACCATACATTGATGAGGAGGTTGAAAAGGTTAAATTATTAATGAAAATGAAAAATCCTCATGTCGAGAATCATTTTGAGGGTTGGTAGAAGAAGGATCATGAATAATTTCATGAATTTGGATACACTTTGGAAAAAAAATATTATTGTAGCTTTCATTATGATTATTTTGACTACACTAAGTTGTATGTTGATTTTTCTATGCTTGTACACGAGGTTTCGGCTCATGATTACCTCTCCTTTTCTATGGAAGACTGTCACGAACTAGGATAGGTTTCCATCCAATACAGCGCCCGACCCGGTCTGTGACATGGACCAAGGGGCATTACTGATCCCCACAGTCTAGCACAAGTTCCTGGGTATCAAACATAATCCAAGGGAATGATTTACCTGAAATAGTAAACACAAACAACAATCAAGATAGATAAACTAAAATTAAAAACTGAAAACCAAACAATACCTTAAAATAAAATCAAATTTAAAGGTTTACAACTAGAACCAACATCCAAGAAGAAATGACAACAAAATAAACTAAAAATCTAACTCAAACCTCCAAGCAACAAGAGAGGTGCAACATCCACAAGCTACAAACACCAACCTGTATGAGAAGACCATCAACAACCCGAACCACCATCATTGAGCACGATGCCTCAACCTGGGACACACAAATAACAAGGTCTACATACACCCAAAGGTGTATGTAGGGTGTGAGAAAAGATCTCAGTAGGAAACCACCCGATAAAAGGTTCCATGCCACAACATCTAAGAGATAATTTAATATGCTTACTCAAAAAAACATGCTTTAAAAACAAATACTGTTAAGGAAAAAATTTACAAGATGAAAGTAAAAAGGAAAATAATGTTCGAAGAAAAAACCATTTCACAAATACTACTTTAAAGTGGATGAGAAAATACATAAAGAACATGAAAATACTCAAATGGTCCTTCATATGCCGACAGAAGGCACCACGTCATGAATAGTAGAGCACGATGGGTAAATCCCCTAAGGTAGCTAGAACATGTAAGGTGCTAGAGACATCGTACCTCAGTGTAAACGTGGCATAGGAACCACAATAATCTACATTCTCATGAATGAGCCACTAGTAGGGAAACACATCCATAACCTAGTGGTCTCTAATCGTCACAAAAGTTTAGTTAGTGCTGTAACATCAATCCTGATAGACAAAACCAGGATGAACCACTTACGTGTCATCTAGCATACTATTTCTAATCCGCCCACCTAGGTACCCGAGGTTTTCCCTTATTCTCAATCAAGTTCCACATTCACATAGTATATCACTTTCACGAATCACAAACCAAACAAGGCATTGCACACAAAAGTCACCACTTGCATACCCAAATACCATTTTAAAAACACATGCACACCAAAACCATTTCACACGATAATTTTCATCACTTGTAGGACTTGATAAATTATTTAAACAATTTAAAGAACATTTCTAAATAGCACAACAAGGTTTTGCACATGAAAAATGCCCAGTTTCACATATATGAGTTCCTTTATAAACTTAACGCACATTTAATCTTGCCAAATACAACTCTCTCACTCCACATATAGTTTAATAAATCCAGTTAAACAATTTATGAAACACTTAAAATTATCAAAAAATGGTTTACATAAAAAATCACACTCGATTTCCATTTTAGAAAAACCCTTTCTAAGACATAAACATAACAAAACCATTTAAAAAGGGGTTTCACACCACCTACACATTTTATCAAATACATTCAAGGCATAAAACAAAAAGATGTGTGTGCAACCCACAGTGAATATAACCCATTTTCTCAAAGAGTCCATTTCCCAACACCAAACCACTTTCAATCTTTTCCGAACTCAACTCATACCTTACAAGCAAATCACATGACCTTTTTTTAAGAAACACCACTTTAAAACACACACACAACATAGAAACTTTCCGCACAAAATCCAAACCCAACACATAATCACACCAATCCTTAAAAACATATTTTTCACCTTTCAAAATAATTTAATAATCCTTTATAACAATTTATAAAACAACTCCACTAAACACACCCATGTTTTACTTTAAAAGTGCACCCGAAACCCCCTTTAAAATTCGATGGCACATTCTAACCATATTAAAATGTTTTTCACACCATCAACACAATTTAAATAAATCATTGCATGACTCAGAAAACACCTTAAAACCATTGACAAAATTTCATAAACCAATTCATATTAAGACACCAATTTCAAACCAAACACAAATCAATTTTTCCTAAAACTACATTTGAAATACACAAAAAATTAATTGAACAACTTCACTAATTTTTTTCACAACAAGCTCTATATAAAATCATAACAATTTTCCTTCCAAAAAATTGTTTTCAACAAACATTCATGTCAAATAATTTCCAAAGCAAGTCCGCACCACCAAAATAAATCATAGAGCATGAAAAATAAACTAATAAAACAAATAAAATTTCCTAAAATTTGTTGGGGAAAGTAAACACATACCTTGAACCAAGAATCTTCCAAAGAAAGGTGTGAAATCTCCATTGCACCTCAACCGCACCTCAAGAAACCTAGAACGAACCCAGAATCATGAATTCAAATAAGAAACTTCAAGTTAGAACCCTAAATTCAGAACTCGTATCTGCTGGAAAAACCAAAAATCAAAGAGAAAAGGGGAGAGACTTATCCGGAAGGGTGCGGTGCATGCGAAAGGAGAGCAAGGTGCCAGAGGTTATGCCAATAGGGGGGAAAAGGTGGCTCAATATGGTTGGCAGCTAGGTGGTGCAGTGGCGAAGCATGCGAGGCTGGGGAGTAGTGGTGTGGTGTGACGAGGCTGGCTGGGGGGGGGGGGTTAGTGCAGGTCATCGTGGTGGGAGGCCAAGGAGAGAAGGGGGGTCCGGAAGCCTATGGGGAGGGTGAGGCGCGACGCAGGGTGGGAGAAAGAGTAGGGGGAGACGACGTGAGCGGACACCAGGGGTAAGGGGGGAGTGCGGCGCGAGGTAAGGGGGAGCACAACCCTAAGCAAAAAGAGAGAAAAGAAAAAAAAAGTAATAAAATAAATAAATAAAATAAGTAAAATAATAATAATAAAAAATGGTAATAACATTACATAACACTAACGATAAAAATAACAATCATAAGAATTATAATAACGAGAATTTTTTTACCACTTCTATTATCATTAAAATAATTCTTTAAACTTTGTTAATTAATTTATTTACCTCTTATCTTAATTCAACCTCATTTATTTAATTTTACTACATTTATTTGTTCTGAACATCGGGCAGGCTGTGCGGAGAACTGAGCGAGGTTGTGCAGTGACCCAAGAAAAGTCGCGCGGCTTCAACCGTGCCCCGCCCATGCGTCGAATTCCACCACACCTAAAATATTCATTTATCAAAAGAATGTAAATTTTAAATCACACTTAGCATACACTTCAAAAAATATTTGAAAAAGCGAATAAAAATAATAAAAATAATAAATAATAATTGTTTTAGAAATATAGGTGTGGCAATTATCCCCACCATAGCGCTTTCCGTCCTTAGAAAGCCATAACTAAGTCTGAATCTTGAAGTAGCAACTAATACCCCCTTAAGGTTCAAAGAGGATCCCCACAATTAACAAGCAGAAAGAGGCAAACACACCATGCTTAGAGAAAGTGACTTAAATGAAAACCTCAATAAACCCATAAAAATACTTTTCTCTATGTGTCACCCACCCCAAAGAGCTAGGACACCTCCAGTTGAATGATCAAGGAAAGGAACTCTCGCAACCATAGAAACCAACCTCACAAACTAAAAAACCTCAAGCACCATAGAATTAAAACCACACCGTCTAAATGGAATGAACAAACAAGATCAAACAACGTCCAAAGTACACTCTTATCACTTACCACCAAGCCATATTTAGGAACATAACCAAAAGGACAACATGGGGAATCTTGAAGGGGATCTACACCATTAAGAACCTACCAACACCCAAGGCGAGACTGGAAAGCCGACATGAGGAGGTCTGGGTGGACTACCCACAATTATGGAAAGGCCAACACCGATTCATTCTAGAGACCTTTGTGCGAGACCCACCGTGGGTCTCCCCATCATTGGAACTGGCAGGAGATACAAAACTTTTAAAAATTTCATGACAGTGACCAAACTCCCCACCACAAGGGGTGGGGAGGGAATGGACCAACTGGGTGTCAAAACCATATCCCAAGATAAACCAACATTTCCACATCCCTAGATGCGCACTATTCAAATTTGAGACCAATTTACCCAAACAGACCCCATAAGGACTGCTAAAAGTGATTACATTCGGTGGGATGAAACCACTGGGATTTTAAGGTAATGATATGACCATGCCTCCTCCTAGCCACGGGAAACCCCATGCACCCAAACGGGTCACTCAGAACAGAAAAACCACAAAAAAAGTTTAAACCGCCTTCATCTTCAATAACGGTGATAGAAATAAAGTTGGGGTCCCACAAACTCTTGGGGTTCCTTACCACACACCAACTTCACTCTGAGGCATATGGATAGAGCCCTGATGTTTGAAGCATCTCTTGCCTCGTAGTCAGGTATTGAAGACTCCCGAACAGAGCTTCTCCTTTTGGTGCCACACGCAACCACATCGCTACCGAGACAACACCAAAAAACACAACACACCATGAAATCCAACTACTTGCTCATGGAACATCCACCAAAATAGGGGTTTAGATGATGCACATACATCACCTCTTCACCTTAACCAAGAAAATTAAGAAGGAAAGTTGTACGACAAACACTCCCCTTTGAACAGAAAAATCAGAACTCCCTAAGAGTTGGACACACTCCCATGAAAACAGGGATTCTTGAAGGATTCTATGAAATCCACCATTTCTCTTCAAGAGAAATCACACTGCAAGACATCACCAAACATGAACCTTTTAGCCGATGAAAGCACTATGATCCTTTCAAAATATCGATCAACACCGATAACTCCAAACCGCCTTCACCCTTCCTCGCTAGAATTCCTTTCACCATTTCTAGGGGGCCTTTATAACAACCCTGCTATTTATTACACACTTAAACATAATTTATTACATAAAGTATTCACTTGATAAAACATGGAAAATTTAGAGTTCTAGTGTCTTTGTGACTTAGGAACATTACATCAAAACTTAAAACATAAAACACAACATCTTATTGAAAACTTCTTCTACATAACCACATCATTCCCTCGTATTTATCATTGCATGAGATAACCTGAGGAAATTCATAATAAAAGGGTGAGCTATAAAGACTAGTAAGGGAGTAAACAAGGCATAAAATGAATAATACAATACATTTTAGTCAATAGGCATATCAATGGATCATTAAAGAAACATGAACATAAAGGCATGATATAACATAATTACCATAACATGGAAATGTGGCGACACCACTTAACATGGTATTAGCATGATCCAAGGATCATTGCACATGGAGAATGAGTAAACCCTCATTTAACTTGAATTATAATTAGTAAACCCTAATTTCACTTGAAATATCATGATACTAATCTTTACCCAATGTATTGGAGCACTATTAGGGCGCACCCTTCTTAAACATTTCATTTCATGCATAAGTGTGCCACATGGATCATATAACATGGATTTATTAAACACCATCATTTATTCCAAGATAAAAGAATGTGTAATTCATACATGAAACTATATAATCAATAAGTAAATGTGCATAATGGTGGATACCCTTGATAGAGAAATGGTCATGGTATTCACTACATAATAACTTTGGCTTGGAAAATCGCGGTGCAATTTCAGCAGCGTAACAACGTGACATAAGAATTCATAAAAATGATTGATGAGAGATAAAGGGGAGTCTAATCATATGTACATGAAATTGACAGTAAGGGGGTCATATAGTTACATTTCCCAACATATTTAATGAAATTTAGATTCATGATACAAAATAATTGCTTGAATGTAAATGAGAAGAGAGAAATTTCTTATAGAATTTCGGCATGGTAACGAGTGTACTTGGGAGACATTAATGGGAGAGAAAGGGGTATCTCATCATTCTAACATAATAAATACATTATAGGGGAGGTGTGAAATCATACCCCAACATTTTTAATTGAAAATAAAAGGTCATAACAACATAATGAAATTTGGACAAAAATGAGAAAGGAAAAAATCCCTTACGGAATTTCGGCATGGTAATGGGTATACATGGAAGGCATAGATGAGAGGGAAAGGGGTATCTAATCATTAAAAAACAAATAGGATAGTATGGGGGAGGTTTGAAATCATACCTCAAAATTTATAATTGAAAACAAAAGGGCATAACAATATTAATAAACTTGGATAAAATGAGAAAGGAAGGAATCCCTTATTTGGAAGTGTGATCCCAAAGGCTTGATAGAGGCTTGAGAGAGGATTCTTGGGAAATTGGGGCATCTTGGGAGGATTATAGAGAGATGAGGGAAGAGTTTTATCGATATATAAAGGCTTTGAGTGAAGAGTAAGTAGGATCTTGGGTGGGTTTATATAGGAAAGGAGAGGGAATTCTTTATTATTTAGGTTTTGGGCAGCACACATTAAACTAATCAAAACCACAAACGAGCCCATGAGTTTTGACCATGGTTTTTGAAAAATGGGATTGGAAAATATTATTTTATAAGGAAAATTCCAAAACTTCTTAAAATAATAGGGTTTCTTATGTGGAGGTGAGTCACACTCCCAAGGAAATCAATTTAAAAAGTTAAAATGTTTTATAAGTCTAGGAGGGTCCACTAAGGCTTGTATAATAAATCAAACAAACCTAAAATCACATTATTTTAATGGTAAAATATATATTGGCCAAAAATAATTTTTATAGTATTTTATTACATCACTAAGGAGTCATTATGATGTCATAAAACACATTATATATTTAAACGATATTTATTTTTTACCCAAAAATTCGACTGTCTCAGAAAATTATGAAAAATTCACCATTGGATAATTTAGATTTCTTGATTCCAAAAATAATATTCATTTTATATAAATACTTTTCTAAATATGTGATTTTTTACTTTTAAAATAAAAACCAACATTTATAAAAAATTCACGGGTTTTGACAAAAATAGCTTTCAAACCTTAATAAAAATCACAATCATATCCATAATAATTATACGATCATTTATATTATATAAAAGTAATTTAGTAATAATATTTAAATAAAATAATATTTAATTCAAAAATCCATTAATTCATAAAAATATATTTCTTAATTAACTAAAAATGCTATTTTTTCTTTAAAAACTACTTACAAAGTAACAATAATAAAATGAATGTATATTCTCTATACAAAAATAATGTACATAATCATAGTACTAGGGTATTATTACATAATCCCTTATAACACTCCCATAGGACTAAATGGTAAGGTGTGCGATGGTGAAATACTATTGGGGTGGCCTAGATAACATCGCTCGGGTGGTAATCTAAATCGACTTCCACTTTTCCCGTAGATGGTTCCGTTCGAGCTTAACGTGTTGAAGATCATCTTGGGATTGGTCAAAAGAGAATCCCAATGATGCCACCTACTTTCTGAGCTCTGAAAAAATGGGCTTCGTATGGAGAAATTCTACTAGATGAGGCCATTTTTTTCCTTTGTCTGAGTAAATTGGATTTGTTAAATCCCTATATTTATACTAATCACGTGATCAATGTTCAATGGCTATATTAGCAACAATAACATTTATTAACGATATTTTGAAATCCAAAAATATAAAACCAATGAAGTGCATATGTTATATAACCATTTTATATAATAAGACATTTAATTATATCAAGAGGAATTGATAAAAGTTTGGGTCATTACAACCTTCAAACACAACAGTGTCAAACTTCATAACTGACGTGTCAGAAAACTCAAAGAGACCACAACTCCATTAAACTCCCCTTGCATCTGTCATCCTGCTGAGATAGGATCTGCTTAACTAAAACGGAGAAAGGGATAGACTTACCACTATCACTCAAATGAGAGAGTCCTTAATTTAATAAACTAGAGGGACAACCAACGATGAATTTCCCATGGCCACACTTCATTAGAATGTCAATGCTTTATGGGGGCGTACACTAGTTAAGAAAGAGAACCATGAGCCCAATAAAACTAGTCTAATAGCCAAGAAATACCACAAGAAAACACAAAACTTATAGGGGAACCACTGCAAGGACTTCCCGAAGCACTTTTCAAAAGAAAACACTAACCACATGCTTTCACACCAACTTAAAAATAAGAATTCAAACTCAAGACACAAATCAATCAAAAAGGATTCTCGGCTTGAAACTCCTCACATCCAACATTTCCAAAATACAAGGACACACCATAGAATCACCAGTTATTAAAACACCAAATTTTCCTCTAACAAAACTTTATGAAAATAAACGAAGATGGTGGGTTGCAAAAACACCAAAGGTGTCCCATGGGCCTCACACATACATGTTCTCGTGCCACCCAAGTACCCACCTCATGTACATCCAGGAACTCATCCCCTCATACCATTAACCATTTCTCTTTCCATATATACCCATGCATGTGGTTTCTGATGAGAACACTACGAATCAAAACCAGAGCTTTCCATTTTTCAAAATCAAAACATTCAACCCACACTTTTCAAATCTTACACATAATTTTATTTTTAAAGTGCTTCATTTAAAAATATTTTCCAAGACCAAATCATTTTTACTTAAAAACCAAATTTCCACAAATCCAAAACAAAGAGACAAGGAAAGATGCAATAGGAAACTAGTGTTAGCGGATGACTGAGACATATGGTTGGCGACCATATGCCAATCACACCATTTCCACTGAGAGTATTCTTGGACAGTGTCCCCAGCTCCACATGGCTTGCCAGACCCTGCGAGCTCACTGAGACCACTGACCCCACTCCCCTTTCATTTCCCCCAGACAAGATTAACCACAAGGACCAAAGATTCAGACAAACCTCAACTTACATTGGTAACTCAAGTCCCACCATGAGGTGTGCTGGCCAGACACCTTGCTCATAGCTATAATGTCGAGTTTTAACACCCTCAACTTTGATCTACCTTGACTCTATCCCAAAGGAACACGACCCAAGAGAGAAAACCGGCATTTGATACCATTTTTTCACAAACTAGGCTGGGTTGCCATCTGACCCGGCACCCGACCCGGTCCGCGACATGGCCTGAGGGGCGTTCCAGATCCCCAAAGGCTAGCACAAGTACCCAAGTATCAAACATAATCCAAGGAATTATTTACCTGAAATATTAAACACAAACAACTAACAAGATAGATAAACTAAAATTGAAAACTAACAACCAAACAAGACCTTAAAATAATATCAAATTTAAAGGTTTACAACTTGAACCAACATCAAAGAAGAAACAACAACAAAAGAAACTAAAACTCTAACTCAAACCTCCAAGCATCAAGAAAGGTGAGAAATCCACAAGCTAAAAACACCAACCTGCACAAGAAGACCATCAACAACTCGAACCACCATTGATGAGCATGATGCCTCAACCTAGTACACACAAAGAACAAGGTCTACATACACCCAAAAGTGTATGTAGGGTATGATCCAAGATCCTAGTAGGAAACCACCCGATAAAAAGATTCCATGCCACAACATCTAAGAGATAATTTAATATGATTATTCAAAAAAACATGCTTTTAAAAAAATATTTTTAAATAAAAAATTACAAGATGAAAGTAAAAAGGAAAATAATGTTTGAAGAAAAAACTATTTCACAAATACTACTTTAAAGTGGAGGAGAAAATACATAAAGAACACACACATACTCAAGTGGTCCTCCATATGCCGACGGAATGCACCACTTCATGAATAGTAGAGCATTGTGGGTAAATCCCCTAAGGTAGCTAGAACGTGTGGGGTGCTAGAGTCATTATACCTCAATGTAAACATCACATAGGAAACACAATAATCTACATTCTCATGCATGGACACTAGTAGGTAAACACATCCATAACCTAGTGGTATCCAATAATAACAAAAGTATAGTTAGTGTTGTAACATCAATCCCGCTAGACGAAACTAGGACGAACCACTTACGTGTCATCTAGCGTACTAGTCATAATCCGACCACCTAGGTACCCGAGGTTTTCCCTTATGCTCAATCAAGTTTCACATTCACATAGTATATCACTTTCAAATATCACAAAGAAAACTAGGCATTACACACAAAAGTCACCACTTGTATACCCAAACACCATTTTAAAAACACACGCACACCAAAACCATTTCACACCATAATTCAAATCACTTGAATGATTTGATAAATTATTTAAACAATTTAAAGAACATTTCTAAATAGCACAACAAGGGTTTGCACATGAAAAATGCCCAGTTTCACATATAAGAGTTCCTTTATAAACTTAACAAACATTTAATCCTGTCAAATACAACTCCCGTACTCCACATATAATTTAATAAATTCAGTTAAACAATTTATGAAACACTTAAAATTAATAAGAAAAGGTTTACACAAGAAACACACACCTGATTTCCATTTTAGAAAAACCCTTTCTAAGCCATAAACATAAAAAAACTATATAAAAAGTGGTTTCACACCACCATCACATTTTATCAAATACATTAAAGGTATAAAACACAAAGGCGCGTGTGTGACACACAAGGAATATAACCCATTTTTTCAAAGAGTTCATTTCTCAATGCCAAAACACTTTCAATATTTTCCAAACTCAACTCGCACCTTAGAAACAACTCACATGATCATTTTTTGAGAAACACCACTTTAAAACACACACAAAACATAGCCACTTTTTGCACAAAATCCAAACCCAACACATAAGCACACCAATCCTTAAAAACATATTTTCCCCTTTCAAAATAATTTTACAATTCGTTATAACCATTTATAAAACAACTCCACTAAACAAATCCATGTTTTACTTCAAAAGTGAATTTGAAACCACCTTTAAAATTTGACGGCACGTCCTAACCATATAATTTTTTTTCGCACCATCAACCCAATTTAAATAAATCATTACATGAATAAGAAAATACCTTAAAACCATTGAAACAATCATGTAAATGAATTCATATTAAGACACCAATTTCAAACCAATCACACATCAATTTTTCTTAAAACTACATTTGAAATACACAAACAACTGACTGAACACCTTCACTAATTTTTTTCACAAAAAGATCTATATAAAAACATAATAATTTTTATTTTAAAATATTGTTTTCAACACACATTCATGTCAAAGCATTTCCAAAGCAAGTTCACACCACCAAAATAAATCATAGAGCATGCAAAATAAACTAATCAAACAAATTAAATTATCTAAAATTTGTTGGGACATGGAACCACCTACATTGATCCAAGAATATTTAGAATAAAGGTGCAAAATCACCATTGAACCTCAACTGCACCTCAAGAAACCTAGTGCAGACCCAAAATCATGAATTCAAACAAAAAACTTCAAGTTAGAACCCTAAAATCGGAACTCATACCCACTAGAAAAACCAAAACTCAAAGAGAAAATGGGAGAGGATTATTCAGAAGGGTGAGGTGCATGTGGAAGGAGAGAAAGGCACCAGAGGTTGCACCAACAGGGGGAAAAGGTGGCGTGAGATGGCTGGTGGCTGGGTGGTGCGGCGGCGGAGCGTGTGAGGTCGAGGAGTAGTGGTGCGGCACAACGAGGCTGTCCAGGGGGTTGGTGCAGGTCGTTGTGGTGAGAGAACAAGGAGAGAATGTGGGTTTGGTGGCCCATGGGGAGGGTGAGGCGTGACTCAGGGTGGGAGCAAGAGCAAGGGGCGACAGTGCGAGCAGACACCAGGGGGTAAGGGGGGAGTGCGACGTGAGGTAAGGGAGAGGCACAACCCTAAGAAAAAAGAGAGAAAAGAAAAAAATTTAATAAATTTAATAAATTAAATAAGTAAAATAATAATAATAAAAATGGTGTTAACATTACATAATACTAACAAAAAAAATAACAATCATAATAATTATAATAACGAGAATTTTTTTACCACTTTTATTATCATTAAAAGAATTATTTAAACTTCGTTAATTAATTTATTTATTTCTTTTCTTACTTCAACCTCATTTATTTAATTTTAATTCATTTATTTGTTCTGAACATAAGGTAGGCTATTAGGAGAACCGAGTGAGGTCTTGCGACGACCCGAGCAAAGTCACGTGGCTTCGACCGTGCCCCACCCGTGCATCGGACGCTACCATGCCTAAAATATTCATTTATCAGCAGAATGTAAATTTAAATCGGGATCAGCCCTCACTTCGACAAAGATTTGAAAAAGAGAATAAAAATAATAAAAATAATAAAAATAATAAATAAAAATTGTTTTAGAAATCCGGGTGTGACAATTCTCCCCACCATAGCGCTTTCCATCCCCAGAAAGCCACACTAATGCTGAATCCTGAAGTAGCAACTGATAACCCCTTAAGGTTCAAAGAGGATCCCCAAAATCAATAAGAGATTAAAGTCAACACACTATTCTTAGAGAATGTGACTTAAATGACAACCTCAATAATCCCATAAAAAGACTTTCCACTATGTGTCACCCGCCCCAAAGAGCAATGACACCTCTATAGTTGACTGATCAATGAAAGTAACTCTCACACCCATGGAAACCAACCTCGTAAACTGAAACAAATCAAGCGCCATAGAATGAAAACTACACCATTTGACTAGAATGAACAAAAAAGATTAGACCACATCCAAATAACACTCTTTTCACTTAACACAAAGCCATCTTTAGAAACACAACCGAAAGGCCAACATGGGGAAGCTCTAAGGGGCTCCCCACCATTAAGAACCTACCAATGCCCAAGGAGAGATTGAAAAACCAACACGAAGAGGTTTGGGTGGACTCCCCACCATTATGGAAAGTACAACACCGATTCATTCTAGAGACCTTTATGCGAGACCCACTGTGGGTCACTCCACCATTGGAACTGACAGGAGATACAAAACTTTTAAAAATTTCCTAACAGTGGCCAAAAACCTCACCACAAGGGGTGGGGAGGGAAAGACCAAACTACCAGTGTGTCAAAAACATGTCAAAAGACAAACCAACATTTCCACATCCCTGGATGAGCACTATTCAAATTTGAGACCAATTTACCCAAACAGATCCCATAAGGACTGCTAAAAGTGATTACATCTGGTGGGATGAAACCCCTGGGATTTTAAGGTAATGAGACAACCATGCCTCCTCAAAGCCATGAGAAACCCCCCACACCCAAATGGGTTACTCAGAATGGAAAAACCACTGAAAAAAGTTTACGCCACCTTCTCCTTCAATACCGGCGACAGAAATAAAGTCGGGCTCCCACACACTCCTGGGGCTCCTAACCACGCGCCAGCTTCACTCCAAGGCCTATGGCTGGAGCCTTGATGTTTGAAGCATATCATGCCTCATATTCAGGCATTAAAGACTCCTGAACTGAGCTTCTCCTTTTGGTGCCACACGCAACCAAACCACAACTGAGACAACACCAATAAACACA
Organism: Viscum album; assembly: GCA_963277665.1. NCBI lineage: Eukaryota > Viridiplantae > Streptophyta > Magnoliopsida > Santalales > Viscaceae > Viscum > Viscum album. The sequence continues at coordinate 998,034,237 of OY728134.1, forward strand.
ACACACCACGACATCCAACTACTTGCTCACAGAACATCCACCAAAATAGGGGTTTAGAATGATGCACATGCATCACCTCTTCACTTTAACCAAGAAAATTAAGAAGTAAAGATGCTCGAAAAACACCCCCCTTTGAACAGAAAAATTAGAACTCCCTAAGAGTAGGACACACTCCCATGAAAATAAGGATTTCCAAAGGATTCTACAAAATCCACCTTTTCTCTTCAAGAGAACTCACGCTGCAAGACATCACCAAACATGACCCTTACGACCAATGAAAGAACTATGATCCTTTCAAAACATTGATCATCACAGATAAATCCGAACCACCTTCACCCTTCCCCGCTAGAATTCCTTTCACCGTTTCCAGGGGGACCTTCAAACACAACGATGTCAAACTTCATACCCGACGAGTCAGACAACTTAAAGAGACCAAAAATCCCTTAAAATCCCCTTGCGTCTGTCATCCCACTGTGAGGGGATCTACTTAACTGAAAATGAGAAAGGGATAGACTTACCACCATCACTCAAAAGGGAGAGTCCTTACTTTAATCAACTAGAGGGCTGGCCAACGACAAATTGCCCATGGCCGCACTTCATTAGCATGTCAATGCTTTATGGGGGAATACACTAGTCAATAAAGAGAACCATGTGCCCAATAAAATTGGTCCAATGGCCAAGACATACCATAAGAGAACACTAAACGTGCAGGGGGAACCACTACAAGGGCTTTACAAAGTACTTTTAAGAAGAAACCACTAACCACACACGTTCACACCAACTTACAAATAAGAGTTGAAACTCAAGACACAAATCAGTAAAAAAGGATTCTCGGCTCAAAATGCCTCACATCCAACATTTCCAAAACACAAGGACACACCACACAATCACTGGTTATTAAAACACCAAATTTCCTTTAACAAAACTTTTTGAAAATAAACGAAGTTGGTGGGTTTCACAAACACCAATGGTCTCCCATGGGCCTCACACATGCATGTTCTCGTGCCACACCAACACCTACCTCATGTTCATACAAGAACTCATCCACTCATACCATTAACTATTTCTCTTTCCATATATACCCATGCATGTGGTTTTCTATGAGAACACCAAGGATCAAAACCATAACTTTCCATTTTTCAAAACCAAAACATTCAACCTACACTTTTCAAACCTTACACATCATTTTCTTTTTAAATCGCTTCATTTCAAAAAAAATTCCAAGACCAAATTATTTTTACTTAAATACAAGATTTCCACAAATCCAAAACAAAGAGATGAGGAACGATGTGAGAGGAAACTAGTGTTAGTGGGTGACTGAGACATATGGTTGGTGGCCATACGCCAATCATGAGACCGCCACAGAGAGTATTCTAGGACAGTGTTCCTAGCTCCACATGGCTTTCCAGACGCTGCGAGCTCACTAGGACCACTGACCCCACTCCCCTTTCTTTTCCCCTAGACAAGATTAACCACAAAGACCAAAGATTCAGACAAACCTCAACTTAACCTGGTAACTCGAGTCCCTCCATGAGGTGTGCTAGCTAGGAACCTTAATCATAGCTAGAACATAGAGTTCTAACACCCTTAACTTTGATATATCCTGACTCCATCCCAAAGGAACATGACCCAAGAGAGAAAACCTGCCTTTGATACCATTTTGTCATGAACCAGGCTGGGTTGCCATCCGACTCAGTGCTCGACCTGGTCCGCGACATGGCCCAAGGGGAGTTCTCAATCTCCATGGGATAGCACAAGTGCCCGAGTATCAAACATAATCCGAGGGAACGATTTACTTGAAATAGTAAACACAAACAACCAACAAGATAGATAAACTAAAATTGAAAACTGACAACCAAAGAGGCCCTTAAACTAAAATAAAATTTAAAGGTTTACAACTTGAACCAAAATTCAATAAGAAATGACAAAAAAAGAAACTAAAACTCTAAATCAAACCTCCAAGCAAAAAGGGAGGTAAAACATCCACAAGTTACAAACACCAACCTTCACGAGAAGTCTGTTAACAACATGAATGACCATCGCTGAGAACGATGCCTCAAATTGGGACACACAAAGAACAAGGTCTACATACACCCAAAGGTGTATGTAGGGTGTGAGCCAAGAGCCCAGTAGGATACCACCTGATAAAAATATTCCATGCCACAACATCTAAGAGATAATTTAATATGCTTATTCAAAAAAACATGATTTAAAAAATACTATTAAGGAAAACATTTACAAGATGAAAGTAAAAAGCAAAATAATGTTCAAAGAAAAAACTATTTCAAAAATAATACTTTAATGTGTATGAGAAAATACATAAAGAACACACACATACTCAAGTGGTCCTCCATATGCCGACAGAAGGCATCACATCATGAATAGAAGAGCATTGTGGGTAAATCTTCTAAGGTAGCTAGAACGTGTGGGGCGCTAGAGACATCACACCTTAATGTAAACGCGTCATAGGAACCACAATAATCTACATTCTTGTGCACATGACACTAGTAGGGAAACACATCCATAACCTAGTGGTCTCCAATCCTCACAAAAGTTTAGTTAGTGTTGTAACGTCAATCTTACTAGACAAAACTAGGACGAACCACTTACGTTTCATCTATCATACTAGTCCTAATCCACCCACCTAGGTAACCGAGGTTTTCCCCTATGCTCAATCAAGTTCCACATTCACATAGTATATCGCTTTAAAATATGACAAACTAAACAAAGCATTACACACAAAAGTCACCACTTGCATACCCAAACACCATTTTAAAAACACACGCACACCAAAACCATTTCACACCATAATTTTCATCACTTGCATGACTTGATAACTTATTTAAACAATTTAAAGAACATTTATAAATAGCACAACAAGGGTTTGCACATGAAATATGCCTAGTTTCACATATAAGAGTTCCTTTATAAACTTAACTCTCATATTTAATCCTATAAAATACAACTCCCGCACTCCACATATAATTTAATAAATCCAGTTAAACAATTTACGAAACACTTAAAATTAGCAAGCAAAGGTTTAAATAAGAAAAACACACCCAATTTCCATTTTAGAAAAACCCTTTATAAGCCATAAACATAACAAAACCATTTAAAAATGGGTTTTTCACCACTCACACATTTTATCAAATACATTAAAGGTATAAAACAAAAAGACGCGTGTGCGACACACAATGAATATAACCCATTTTCTCAAAGAGTCCATTTATCAACGCCAAACCACTTTCAATATTTTCTAAACCCAAATCGCACATTACAAACAACTCACACAACCCTTTTTCTTAAGAAACACCACTTTAAAACACACACACAATATAGACACTTTCTGCACAAAATCAAAACCCAACACATAAGCACACCAATCCTTAAAAACATATTTTTCACCTTTCAAAATAATTTAATAATCTGTTATAACAGTTTATAAAACAACTCCACTAAACACATCCATGTTTTACTTCAAAAGTGCACCCGAAACCCCCTTTAAAATTCGACCACACGTCCTAACCATATAAAAATGTGTTTCACACCATCACCACATTTTAAATAAATCATTTCATGACTCAGAAAACACCTTAAAACCATTGACACAATCATGTAAACCAATTCATATTAAGACGCCAATTTCAAACCAAATGCACATTAATTTTTTATAAAACTACATTTGCAATACACAAACAATTTATTGAACACCTTCAATATTTTTTTCAAAACAATCACTATATAAAAACATAACAATTTTCCTTCTAAAAAATTGTTTTCAATACACATTCATGTCAAATTATTTCCAAAGCAAGTCTGCACCACCAAAATAAATCATAGATAATGCAAAATAAACTAAACAAACAAATTAAATTATCTAAAATTTGTTGGGACATGGAACCACCTACCTTTAACTAAGAATCTTCCGAAGAAAGGTGAGAAATCACCATTGCACCTCTACCGCACCTCAAGAAACCTACCACGAACCCAAAATCATGAATTTGAACAAAACAATTCAAGTTAGAACCCTAAAATCAGAACTCATACCCACTGGAAAAACCAAAACTCAAAGAGAAAAGGGGAGAGAATTATTCAGAAAAGTGCGGTGCGTGTGGAAGGAGAGCAAGGTGCCGAAGGTTGCGCCAATAGGGGGAAAAGGTGGCACGAGATGGCTGGTGGTTGGGTGGTGTGGCGGCAAAGCGTGCAAGGCCGGGGAGTAGTGGTGAGGCGCCACGAGGCTAGCCAGGGGGGGTCGGTGCGTGTCATCGCGACGGGAGGAAAAGGGGAGAAGGGGGTCCGATGGCCCATGGGGAGGGTGAGGCGTGACACATGGTGAGAGCAAGAGCAGGGGGCGACGACATGAGTCGACACCAAGGGGTAAGGGGGGAGTGTGACACAAGGTAAGGGGGAGGCACAACCCTAAACAAAATGAGATAAAAGAAAAAAAAGTAATAAAATAAATAAATAAAATATGTAAAATAATAATAATAATTGGTAACAACATTACATAATACTAAAAATAAAAAAAAACAATCATTGGAATTATAATAATGAGATTTTTTTACCACTTATATTATCATTAAAATAATTCTTTAAACTTTGTTAATTTATTTATTTATCTCTTATCTTACTTCAACCTCATTTATTTAATTTTACTTAATTTATTTGTTCTGAAAACCGGGCAGGCCATGCGGAGAACCGGACGAGGTCGCGTAGTGACCTGGGAAAAGTTTCCCGGCTTCGACCGTGCCCCGCCCGTGTGTCGGACGCCGCCATGCCTAAAATATTCATTTATTAGAAGAATGTAATATTTCAATTGGGCTCAGCCCATACTTCGACAAAGATTTGCAAAAGCAAATAAAAATAATAAAACTAATAAATAAAAATTGTTTTAGAAATCCGGGTGTGACAAAGACACCACAAAAGAGGTGTCTCATTTTGAAGATATACTAGAGGAGGTTGACTTCCTCACCCCCTCTTCAAACATACTCTCATGGGACCTATATAGTTTTGTATGACAACAGGTTGAACCGTATCAGAGAGTTGTTTGATTTTTGGAAGAAGCTATGTTCATTTGTGATATTAATTATTTTCAACCTAATCTGGTCTATACTTATCCTTTTGTAGATATTGAGGTGTCAACTAATTTTTACGATCTCTTTTAGGGTCAAGATGAATTTGAACCTTAACCTTTTGAGGAATTTTTAAGCTCCCAAAACTCACAAAAAATATCGATTTTAGGGCTGCTGAAAATTATAAGATTTAGGACACAACTGAGGTTTCCATGTTTGATGAGGATGTTTTCTTGACCACAAGTTTATATTTTAATTTTCCATCATATTTTACTAATCAAATCAACTTGGAAATGAGTGGGGATGATTTAATTTGTAAGGCTATTTTTGACTGTTTTCACGAGGTCGAGGTTCTTAAACTCATTATGTCACCTTCTTTTCACTTTAATAATGAAATTCAATCAAAAGATTAGGTGGTGTAATTATTCAATAGTAAAAGAGAGGGCTTCAAGCAATTAGATTTTTTTGATGGCTCAGAGAACCAGCGTGTGAGAAAAGATACTGGGATAAAATACATGTGGTGGTTTCTAAGCATTAAACAATCCCCATCATCTGACTGGGGATGAACTAAAGGTTTTCCAGCTATGGAGAATCTAAATACAAAACCTATTGGGTTGTTAAACCCAACATTATCTTATTACTGTATTTTTATTTTTATTTTTAGTTTTTTTCTTTTTTAAATGTTTGATTTTTATTTTTAGGGAAAATAAGACAAAATAAAATTCCATAGTGTGACAACCTAACCTTGGAAAATCATTTGCTTTAACCGAGCTTCCAAATTGTATTCTTCCACTCTATACTTTTAGAGAGTTTAAAGTCTTATTGTATGATGCAAATTATGTATTGGGGAGGGTGCACATTTTTCATATCGATCATGATTTTTTATTTCTAAAATAAATGTCAAACATTCTACAAAACTAAATTATCTATAAATATTTTATGTTGTTTATAAAGAATTAAGGCATGCATATTTTAATATCATCATTGTTAGTGCTATGGTGAGCATAATTTTTGATTCTGTTGAAGAAGAAATTTAATTCTTTTCAAGGATCAAAAGATGGTGCATGTTGAAGAAAAATGAATCAAAATCCCTGAATTTTTTAGACAAATTTTATTTTGTTTTTGAACATTAAATTATGTATTCCACATATTATATATTCCTACTTATAAGTGTTTGAAATTGACACTCAGAGGGACATATTCAAAGTTCAAAAGTGGATGTTTCTTTTGATGATATTTAAGTGTTAAAGATTCACACCATGTGTGTAAATTTTACTGTTCATTCTTCCATAAATAAAAATTTTCTACTTGTTGTGAGGGGTGTATTAATTGATTTTAGAGTTCATATTTAAGTTCTTCATTATTCTAATTTCATGGTGTTATACTTACTAGTCACTACTAATATTTTATAGTCTTTGAATGGTGAATTTTTTCTTTTCATTCTAATGTTGGCACATTAACGATTACCTTTTTGAAACTTTAACTTTAACATGCACGAGTCTTCTCTAAAATTATTTGTTAGTGTTCTATATTTGAAGTTGCAGTGAGTATGTTTTCTTGCACATGTTTTGATAGTTGAATTTGATGTGGTAGAATAATTTTGGAACTTTAATTTTACCCTCATACATGAATCATTCAGTGCTGAATTGAAAATTCTTTTGAATATTTACAGTAAAAATGTTCTCCCACCTAGGAATTAAACAATGAAAACATTGTTGGGTTTTATGTCTGGGGGAGGGGACTTTAATTGTGCAAAACTGTAATTCATTGAGAGTACAAAAAAAGAACACTTTTTTGAAATTATATGTTTCGAGAATCACTTGCAATTTTAAATAGAGTAATTTTTTTCTCATAGTTGAATCTTGTGAAGACACATTGAGGAGATTAATCTCTATTATCTTAAGGATTTGATTAAGTAAATCATTTGTCTTTCCCTCTTGGAATGAAATGGTTTTTAGTAAAATATTTTGACAATGTCATATGATTTTTATTCACATTAAACTTTTTAAATTGACATTGAATCATAATATATGCATCCATATGGACTATGAAATGAAAATCCTAATCCAGATTGAACTCAATCTTTCATTATTTTCATTCATTATTCATTAAAATTTTGGATGGGCTATTTATTCAACCGATAATTTTTCATTCCACCCTATCCAATGGCCAGTCTATTTATTTTTCCCTCTTAAATTATGTGATTCTATTCACCTGGAGGTAAATATATGTTTGGACATCCACTTGGATGCAAATTGAAACTTGTTAAATTCACTTTTAAAATTTCAATTTAAATCATTTTTTTAAATATTAACCGAATTTTCACCAAAGAAACTTAATTCGAGGGGGCATTCATATTTACTACATAAGAGAATACATAATGGAAAATCAATATGAAAATCAATTCATAGTGGTATTCTAGCTATTCCTTTTTGTGATTTATTTTCTACTATTGAATGTGACTAAGTGATTTCTTGAGGATAAGAAACATCTTACATGTGGTGGAATTTGATGTGGACTTTATTTCATGTTTTTTTATCACACCCATTTTTTGGAATTTATTGTATATTTTATGATGATTTGTGTATAATATTTCTTAATTATAGTGTTTTGTTCTTTTGGTTGTTTAATTTTTAAATTAACTAATTTTATTTTTAATCTGTGCATTCATGTTTAAATTTTATTTTGTGTCGAGTTTTGTGCTTTTTATTTAATTTTACAGTTTCTTATAAAATATTAATATTAGCAACCTTTGTTTAATTTCATTTTTTTAAATTAGGTAAATTTTTAATTGAAGTTTAACCTAACTTACAATTTTATAATTTTAATGATCTAATAATTTGAAATTTTAATTTATAATTTATTTCTTTTTTAATTTTAATCTACGCATATTTTATAAAATTAGTTAATTAATTATTGTAATTTAAATAATATAAGTTTTTTTTTAATTTATTAAATTAGTTTCTCTATGTATTTGAATCTATATATATATATATATTTAGATTCATATTTATTTACAATTATAATTTTATAATTTATATTGTTTTATTTTTCTAAATTAATTTTATTATGTCTTTGTTTGGCAGCAGCGACGGTTTATTCCGAAAATCCAACCTTGGATATATAGAGGAAACGACGTACCCATTTTTTTATCAGAACCCATCTAGGGGTTTAGATGCCTGACCACATAGCCAAATTGGAAGGGTGTGATGAAGCAGATTCTTTGGATACCCACATATCCGAATTTCAGATAATGAAGCAGATTCTTTGGATACCCACATATCCGAATTTCAGATATCTCTCATCATGTATTAGATTCCACAAAGAAGGCTGACCCAATCTCAAGGGGAGTTTCAGGACGAGACCTAATTTGAAGATGTCGTCGCTGGAACCCAAGGTAGAATACGAGCTTCCCTACTACGGATTTGAAGAACACAATATTGGATTGCTTCTGATGGTGTGATGAAGTTTGAGAATAGATCTTTGGGCATGTCTCTATTATGAAGAAGATGAACCAATTGGAAGAAGTGGGACCTGGACCAGTCCAGCTCAAAATGGTCAAGACGAAAGTGATTCCGCTGGATGAGCATGCGGTGGAAGATTCCCAATTTGTTGAAGTTTGGAGGATGAAGGTACCGAGATTTTTAGGATCATGCTATAGAATCCATGATAATGGCGGACCTTACAACATCGTAGGGAAATAAAAGGTGCTTGGGTTACATGTGGTGATATTTATGTAATTTGTACTGAGATTAATTATTGGACAGCTACGGTAAATTGAAGGTGAAGCTAGAAGAAATTTGTTTATGACAACATCATTAGATTACTTGTAGTGGATTTTTGGTTGTGGTGTTGATTTTGATGATATAAGTTGATTGACACATCAGTAAGGAAAATCATTAATAAATAGATATCTCTCTCATCACATGAAGAGCATTGTTGCGGTGAAAGATTCCACATATAATGTTCTATTTGTTATTTTTTTTGGAATTTCTTCTTTTCTTTTCTTTTTAATAAATATTTTATGAAACTTATTAGAAACATAACCACAAACCCCCCCTCTCATTCATTTCTCTGTTTTCTCTCTTCTCCCACTTCTCTCCCACTACTCTATTTTTTAATATTCAGTTTTGTAAATCAAATTCATCTGTGTTGTTTTCTCTTTCTTCATGCATGATCTCTTACCACCAATGATGGGGGACTAATTTACGGACATTGTTCTAGGAGTCAAAACTCATTTCTACGTAGAGAATAATTATCTAGTTTGATCACTAACATATTCTTCACTCAAGGTTGATTGTGATCATAAATCAAGGAGATGCAACCACATGCTTTTTCATTGGAAAGATTCGTTACTCTTAACTCCTTTTCCCTTTTGATATTCTTCTCTTGATTTGTCAACCAAATTTCTCAGGAGTGGTTGTGTGACTTGTTGACCTATTGACGATATCTTTTTCATGGAAGATAATTTGTGTGGAACTGATTTGACCTAGTGATTATTTTCATAGTTAGGAGATCTCTCAGGTATAAGAGGCGATCTTGTATGCGTTCGTTCATTTTTTTGTGTGTGCGAGGTGCATGTGTCAAGGGAACAAGTGTTAACTATGTGAGGTTTTGTTTAGTGGTTTAATCATTATTGATCACTAAAAGGAATTGGAGACTAAACCTTCCTCGTTCTAGTTCATGTTCTTGTTAACTTTCTTTTCTCTATCTCTTCTCTGTTTCTTTCTTTATTTTTCAATTTCCTCATTTTTTCTCATTCCATCATCACATTTCCTTGTATTCATTAATTATATCAAAATAAATAAAAAACTAAAAATATTTTATGAGTATCACCTTGATGAACAAAATTCCTTCTTGTGACCAACCCCAGGGTTAGCCACTAAGATATATATAGGAAAAAATTTAAATGTATCTTTGATAGTTCAAACGATAGGCTACCATTAACAACTTCATTTTTCATGTATGTTTCGATTTTGTAGTTTAGATCCTTTTAACTTTCTCATTGTTCCATTATCTCAAAAATTATTTTCATGATGTAAATATCAAAAATATAAAATATATTTATTTTTAGAGACATTCATAATAGATAGAGATAAAAAATTAATTACACTATTCATAGAGACTATAAGCCATTCTTACGCATGAACATTGTTCTCACATTTCAATAGATGGAATGATAGTAATGTAAAGAATAATTCTATTACTATAATCATTTTTATGTCATATATATCTTATATATTCATTAAATATAACAAAATTATGATCCATAAAAAGAATCAATGAAAAACGGATCACATCGCTTCATGGAGGTGGTAATACACACATACGCCAGAGCGACATTATCATTTTCCAACAGATTCGAAGGTTAGAAGTTAGATATAATATTATAATTACCAAATTAAAATAATGTGTTAAATATCATATGTATTCATTAGTTCCATAATTATGACTATCCATGTAAGGAGGTGATAGAAAACAAATTACATCGGTTAATGAGGGGGTATCCCACCTTACACATGAGTTGTAAGATCCCAGATTTTTCTTGAGGTATAGATCTTTTGTTTTCTGGTTAAACACTAGTTTACTTTCCTTTTTGGATTAGACCCAAGCCAGGCCATGGGTCGGTTGGGTTGTTTTTGGGAAAGAAGAGGCTGGAAGGCTGTGCATTGGCTGCAGGCCAATTACACAACGCGTAATTGGATTACATGGTGTGTAATTTGATTACACGACATGTAATTAGATTACACGACATGTAATGGTATGGCCAGGATCTTTCACGATGTGTAATGGTTTTCTAAAAGAAGGGGAAACCAAGCATTACATGATGTGAAAGGCAGTTACAGGTCATGTAATTTCCCGACAGTTATTTTTAAAAAGAGGCAGAGGCCTTATATTTTGACACAGAACCCCTTTTCTCCCTCCTTTGAAGCTTAAAACCTTTTTTTAGTTTTTTAGATCCAGCGGTCATTCGAACTCCGATTCAAACGTGACTTGTCTCATCATAACCACATCGATAAGACCTCTATTCCTTTTTAGCTGTTCTGGATTCTTCAAAACAACGGCTGGATAGTTTGTATTTAGGCTCATATGCCCTAATTTCTCATTCATTATCCATTCACATATTTTTTGCATACGAGGAAGAATCAGGACTTGATACTGGAAAATCACTCTACTACCAAGCTATGGTAGGTGTTATATCGATGGATTGGTGGTTGTTGCCCCAATTAAGGTCACCCATGGGGTGCACCTATTGACTTTAACCAGTTTATGCCTAGTTAGGCCACCCAAGGGGTGTGATTTTACACCCTCCTTATTCTAGGAGGCCTGTTTACAACTAAAAGAGATTGGATGACATGTTTAGGAGATAAACTTCCTCCTTTCCTTATGCTATTATAATATGCCATGTCTAACCTGCTTAAATGGAATTTTTAGCAGTTGTGTTAATGGGTGGGTATACCCATGTGATGTGTTAGATAGCTATTTGTTTATATGGGTGGGTATAACCATGGAATATGTTAAGTTGTGAATGGTAATGAATGGGTGGGTATACCCATGTGACTTGATTAATAGATGCAGAGTTCATGAGTAGGTATACTCATGGGATGTTATTACTTATATGAGCGAGTAGACTCATATGGTTTGAATTGTTTTTAATGAGTGGGTATACTCATTATGTGAATTGTAATGAATGTGATTAAATGAGTGGGTATAATCATTGAATGAAATTGAATGTAATTATATGAGTGGGTATACTCATATGTATTTTATTTTTTGTACGAATATATTCATTATATAGAAGCCATGGATGGATCTCCATGGATTTGGAATGTGGTAGTGGATGCCATGGATAGATTATGCTCCTTGGGTCTTGATTCCATGGGATTCCTTGGGCTTTTCTATCCCTTGGATCCATCTTGCTTGGAATCATGTAGGACATATTGGTACACATGCTCCTAGGACTCCAACCAGTGCCTACACTGAGTTTCCACTGATATGCTCCTGGGACTCAATGAATATGCCTTGGTCTTCGACACCTTGGATCCAGCCCTTTGTGGTCTACACTTCATTATACGGCATGATTGTAGGATATACGACACTTTGGTTTATATGGTAGGGACCTGGGATTATGATATACTTTATTATACAACAATACCATGGGTTCTTTTGATATGATTCTTTATACGGAATGGCCGTGGTAATTGTGATACACTTATTTATACGACAAGGCCGTGTGGAATGGATATGGATAGATGTACAACAAGGCCGTGTTACTTGTTTACTTTGTTTATAGCTCCCTTGTTAGAAACTAACACTTGTTGCAGAGGCCTTGAGAGGTTGTCTGGTATTACTTGTTGCAATAGACATATACCATAGGAATTCACACTTACATTATTTATCACTTATACTTTTTTAGTATGTTGTTCATTCTATTTAGAACCGTATAGATCTTTGGGTGGAAACCTACTAGGTTGTTTTTCTCACACCCTGTTTGGACCTCCTTGGGGACCCAAACAGATTATATGGTTATAGGCAATGATTATATAAAGCGCACTAATACAGGTTGTTGAGATTTTCTTTGGAGTAGGGGATCATGGGACCAAGATAAGGGTTGCGATGCTACGAGGATACCTTTTTGGTTTCTTTTTGGTATTTTGGATACTTGTATTGTATTGTACTTCCATGTACCTTCTTTGGATGCACTACTAGAAAACTAACCTATACCAACAGTTTGGAACTGTTGGTATAGGCCTCCAAACCGTTGGTATAGCCTATACCAACGGTTTGGAGAGCCGTTTCCAAGTAAGCCGTTGGGATAGGTCTATACCAACGGTTTTCCCAAAACCGTTGGTATAGACCTATCCCAACGGTTTTGGAAACCATTGGTATAATTAATATAAAAATCTATACCAATGGTTATGGAACCGTTGATATATGTATTTCAAAAAAAAAAACATTCGGTGGGATTTGATCCCAGGACCCCTAGTTTATTATTCAACGACTTAACCACTAACCTAACATGACTTTTGTGAATATAATTACATAAATATATATATGTATTCTCATAATGATTTTAAATTTTGATTTATATAATGTTCTGGGTAAGAAGAAATGATAAAAAATCAAAGGATATATACCAACAGTTGTCAAAACCATTGGTATAGGCCTATACCAACGATTTTTACAACCGTTGGTATATATTTTGATTCTAGATTTTGAGTCTGGGACAAGGTTGATTCATGGGGGACCTTTCCCAACGGTTTTGGCAAACCGTTGGGATAGGTATACCCTTTCCCAACATTTTGGCCAAACTGTTGGGAAAGATGTCCACAAAGTGGACTTTTCCCAACGGTTTGGCCAAACCGTTGGGAAAGGATATACCTATCCCAACGGTTTGCCAAAACCATTGGGAAAGGTGGCCACAATGTGGGATTTCCCAACAGTTTTCCCAAACCGTTGGGAAAGCCATACCCTTTCCCAACGGTTTGGCCAAACCATTGGGAAAGGTGGCCTCAAAGTGGGATTTCCCAACGGTTTGGCCAAACCGTTGGGAAAGGGAACCTATACCAATGGTTTTTATGAACCGTTGGTATAGAAGCGTTGGGAGAGGTCAGATTTCCAGTAGGGATGTTTTCTAGATACATGTATCGTCTGCATCATAATATGTGTGCTATCTTTGAGATTACTATCTATTCCTGATATGTATATATTGTCTGCTTGATTTAATACTTCTGCTATCTGTATGTTACTGAATTCTACTATGATATACTCTGGTAATGAGGGAATAGTCTCCCCAAGGACTCATCTAGGCCCTCTCTTCTACTCGGCAACCACTAGCATTTGGGGATATGCTCTTGAGGCCTTCTGATCCCCTGAGCTCGAGGCATTGTTGAGTGGAATATGAGTCTAGGATGTTACAAAGTGGCATCAGAGCATCTTTTCTGGTTTCACATACTATTTGGAGATAAAATACATGGATATGAATGGAATATAATTTGGTAATAAGCAGTGCCAAGAAGTAGATACCCTGCGTACAAGGAAAATCCAAATTGCCTCAAATGAAATTGTTATTTTTTGGTTTTGACTATTACAGTTGATTTGATCTCACCATTGGGTAAAACACATGATTTATGGTGATTCTATTGATGCAATTGTGGGTTATATTTCTATTAAAACCCGATGAGATTAGGGAATGCCATCTCATGCATCATATAGTTACTTGTAAGAAATCACATGCCATGCATTATACCATGCCATTTAAGATGAATTATTCATTGCATGCTATTATGATAAGTTTTGTGATAGTTCTATGTACTGTTGTGATTGACTTTGTGCAAAGGACAGAGAAGTGAAATCAACATTCAATTCATAAGGTGTATGGGCCCTATGGACTAAAAAATTATTCACCTATTTAAATTCAATTGTTAAATTGAATTTGATATGGTAAGAATTATATGGGAATCAATTTTTTGTTCATGAGGTGTTTTAGAACCTCATAGATCGGAACTTTGTGGACCATGGGTAAAATCATTTGAACAAATGACTATTAAATGAAATGAAAAAATAGAGACTTGACTTCGACCTGGCTTTTGAGTGGGTAAGAGGCAGAGTTTCTAGTAGTTTTTGGTGGCTGTTCTTTATACAGTCATGGATTTAGGGGCAGGTTTTGGATTGACTTGGTTTTAGGAGGGTTTTGACCTATCCTATGCTTTTGAGCTGTGGATTTGATATATTTCCTTTTCTGTGGCTTGTGTTTGGAATTATAGAGGCATGATGCCACAATGACCTCCAGTAATATGCTAAGAAGGTGGTGATGATCATGATCTGGAGGCGGTGGACCATGAGCTACTAGTGGATTCCCATTTAATGCCAGTTGAGGAACCATTTATTGTTCCAGACACAGGTGTTGAGGCATAGTTCCACGAGGGGTTCTTTCACTATATGTAAACTTTATAGGGAGCACTGAAACCTACATTTTCTATGGATGAGCTAACGTAGGTGTTCCAACAGAACCACTCTACCACGTTTTTGGGGGATGGTGGTCCACAGGCTGCAGAGTTGTGGATTGAGACCAAATTATCTATGTTTGAGCATCTATAGACGCCTCCTGAGAGGAGGGTCAAGCTCACTACTTATATTCTACGTGGTGCAGTAAAGCAATAGTGGGATGTGTTGAACCAGGCTGACGAGTTGTGAGATATGGGTTGGACTAATTTCCAAATCCACTTCTTTGACTACTTTTACCCTGATACTCCGAGGGAAGAGTGGGATAGTGAGTTCATGCATTTTGAACAGGGCGTGATGAAAATTATGGAGTACTCATCACACTTACAGATTTTCAGTGTTTTGCACCGATGTACCTTGAAGATGAGTTGTTGAGAGAGAGATGATTTGAGTAAGGTCTCTGACATGTTATCAAATATTAGGTCAATGTGTTTAGATTGAATTCTATCACTGAGATTGTGAATCTAGTGCTGATTACAGATAAAAAATTGAGGGAATATGGGAGTGCAGAGCAAGGTAGTGCTGTCACTTGACCCAGTGGTTCTACGTCTTCAGGTAAGAATCATTGTTTTGAGGCTTCCCATGAGATGAGTACTAGTTAGTCTATGAGTACTGGAAGCCCAGTGTTTTATCACCGGTGTGGCAGTTGAGGCCACATAAAGAATTAATGCGACCGTGGCCCAGTCAAGTGATGAGCTTGTGGAAGGATGGGGAATGTTCAACAGTTTTTCAAGACCTTCCCTCCAGTTGTGAGTGGTAGGGGGTCATCTCCTATGTCAGGTTCAAGAGTAGGTTTCTCATCTCTGAGTTAGGCAAAGAGATGGAGCAGTGTTGGTCAGTCAGGCTGAGGAATTGGTGGTCGTTGTAGGGGTATCCAGACACCAGTTACATCGTGACATCAGAGTGGGATTAATTTGGGCAGTGAGGTTGTATCATTGGTCTGTGGTTCATGCCATATCTATTCAGTACATCCTATCCATGAGGATTTGGGTTCCAAACTGTCTATGGTGAGAGGTACAATCTTAGTATCCTCTACTATTGCAGCTGCTCTTTTTGATATAGATGCATCACATTGTTTTATATATGTGCCTATTGTGAAAATCCTTTGGATTGTTCTATTATCTTCTGAGAGCATTATGAAACTAGAAACACCATTGGGAATCAGAAAAGAGGATGTAATCCAGTGCAGGGAGTGCCCCCTTGAGGTTAGTTGGTGCCACTTTGTATGAGATCTTTATGTCCTTATGATGACAGGGTTTGACATCATACTCGGGATGAACTGGATAGTAGCTTATCAATCTTATGTTGACTGCTATCATCATAGGGTAAATGTCACATCACCAAAGGGTGTAGTGTATAATCACAAGGGTGAATGAGATGTACAGGCAAGCCAGGATGAGACATACCATTGTGGGATGGGTGGAATGATAACTCAAATTGCTTGTTTGTTTTTGGATGACCAGGGAGTGAGTTAGGTTAACTTTCCTCCAGTGGTGGATCATTTCTAGTATTCATTCTTGGATGAAATTTCTAGATTACCTCCTAAGATATAGGTTGATTTCTCCATGGAGCTAGTGCTAGGAGATGCACCGATATCCATTCTTCCTTATAGGATGTATATAATGGAGTCACAAGAGCTCAAGAGGCATCTAGAGGATTTGGAGGCAAAGGGCTTTATTTGACCCAGTACTTATCCATGGGGTTCACCAGTACTTTTTTTTTGAAAAAGAAAGATGAAAATCTTAGGCACTGTGTGGATTATCATAAACTTAACCAGTTGATTCTTAAAAACCAATATCCCTTTCCACAGATAGATGACCTATTTGATCATCTTTGAGGAGCCTGAGTATTCTTGAAAATTAATATGAGGTCAGCATATCACCCGGTGCGTATTCGACTTGCAGACATACCACGTACAACCTTTCAGAGTGGGTATTTCTTATAAAAGTATCTGGTTATGCCGTTCAGTATCATGAAAATGCCAATTATTTTCATGGATTTGATGAACCGAGTGTTCCATCCTTACCTGGATTCTTTTGTGGTGGTTTTCATGGATGATATCTTGGTGTATTCTCACAATCTAAATGAAAATTACAACCATATTGAGATCATTTTGAATACAATGAGGGAGCATAAGTTAAATGATAAGCTCACAAAGTGCCACTTTTGGATGGATTAGATTCACTTCCTGGGTCACATCATCTCAGATACTGGAGTATCAGTGGCTAATGCACTGAGCATGAGGACTCAGATACAAGCAATAAAACCAACCATTAGTGAGTTTTATCTCATAGATTTGTTATCTGAGATGCGCCTGGAGGTGCATGATAGTCAGGGGAAGACATATCTATCACCTTTAGCTATGACTTCTACCATCCTAGATAGAGTGGGGATGAGACAACCATTAGACTCGGAAGTCCTAGTTCGATGGGAGAGTGTGGTAGGTGAGGACCCTCCTCCTGCTTTGACCATAGGAAAAGACGAGATCCTATGTATCCATGAACGTGTTTGGGTTCTAATGGATATACGTGAGGATCTAATGTGGGGGTTTCATGCTTTAGCTTAGGTAGTGCATCCCAGAGTCACCAAGATGTACCGTGACTTGCACCGTCAGTATTGGTGGACGGGTATGAAATTTTAGTTAGTTGGTTTTGTTATGAGATGTTCCACCTATTAGTAGGTGAAGGAGTAAAATTAGTGACTAGTTTCACTTTAACAGTAGTTACCTATTCTAGAGTGGAAATGGTATGACGCCGTGATGGATTTCATGACTAGTTTAATGAAGTCTCCTCAAGGTAACTATGTTGTGTGAGTTTTTTTTGAAAGGATCATGAATGTTTATCATTTATTTTTGATAAAGGAGACCTTTAGTTTGGATGAGTTTGGGAGGTTTTATATTCATGAGATAGTAAGAATCCATGGGGTTTCACACACTATAATTTTGGATAGGGATGCCCACTTTACATCTTGTTTATGGTAGAGTTTTTAGAGGGAGCTAGGTATATAGATGCTTCTAATTAAAGCATACCACCCTTAGAATGATGGCCAGTCAGAACGTATGATACAAGTGCTTGAGGAAATGCTGCGAGTATGCATTCTAGATCTTGGGGGCTCTTTGGAATGGAACATTCCGTCGATTGAGTTTGCCTAAAACAATAGTTATTAGAAGACTATACAGATGGGACTTTATGAGGCTTTGTATGGTAGACAATGTTGATTACCCCTGTGTTTGTTAGAGGAAGGATAAGTAGATTTACTAGGACCACATCTTGTGCAGGTGACTTATGGGAAGGTCTTGTTGATTTAGAAGCGGATGGCTACTGCACAGTATTGAAAAAAATCTTACACCGATCACCGCAGATGACCTCTAGAGTTTGAGGTTGGGGATCAGGTATTTTTACATGTTTCAACAAGGTTGGGACACAAACAATCAAGAGATAGGGTAAGCTTTCACTGTGATATGTCAGGACATTCGAGATTATAGAGAGAGTTGAGTCGGTAGCCCATCGGTTGTAGTTATCTCATAAGTACCAATCCATGCACAATGTCTTCTATGTATCTCAGCCGTGCCTCTATCATTCAGACCCATCCCATGCTTTTCATCTCGAGGAGGTTGAGATTTAGGTTGATACATCCTTTGAGGAGCATCCAATTTGTATTATTGATAAGAGCATGAAGGTTCTCTAAAGATGGCCAGTTCCTCTAGTATGGGTGTTATGGTAGAATGGACATTTATAAGGTGAGACATGGGAGAGAGAGGCCAAAGTATGTTCTCAGTGGACGAAGTTGTTTTCAGATGATTCTTGACCACCATTTAGAGAGAAATTCGAGGACGAATTGCTATAAGGGGGAAGATTGTAAGATCCCATGTTTTTCTTGAGGTACGCATCTTTTGTTTTTGGGTTAAAGGATACTTTACTTTCCTTTTTAGCTCATACCCTAAGCCAGACCATGGGATGGTTGGGTTGTTTTTCTGAAAGAAGAGGCTATAATTCTATACACTGGCTGTAGGCCAATTACATGATGTTTAATAGGATTACATGGCATGTAATTTGATTACATGAGTGTAATGGTTTGGTTATGAATTTTCAAGATGTGTAAGGGTTTTTTCCTAGGAAGGGAAAATCGAGCATTATATGATGTGAAAGGTAGTTACACATCATGCAATTTCACAATTTTTTTAAAAAAAATAGGTAGAGGCTTCATATTGTGACACAAATCCCTTTTTCTCCCACTTTTGAAGCCTAAAACCCACTTTTTTAGTTTTTCAGATCTATCAACTGTCTGACCTCCAATTTGAACATGTCTTGTCTCATCGGAACCACATCAGTAAGACCTCAATTCCGTTTTTATCCATTCTTGATTCTTTGGAATAATGGCTACGTAGTTTGGATTTAGGTTCATATGACCTAATTTATCATTCTCCACCCATTCTTCATATTTCTTCCAAACCAGGATAAATCAGGACTTGATACTGGATGAGAACTCTACTAACGAGATAAGGTAGGTGGTCTATACTTTTATTTTCGATTTTGGTGCTTTTTATATCTATCGGCCATTACACCACTCGTCATACTTTTCTATGTGGCCCCGGATTTGAACTGGTTAATTTAATTAAGTTAAATATGACCTGTTAGGGATGCCCTTAGGTTCCTTTGCGATGCGTTGGTGGTTGTTTCTCCAACTAAGGTAACCCATGGGGTGCATCATATGAATTTAACCAGTTTATGCCTAGTTAGGACACCCAAGGGGTGTGCTTTAATGCCTTCCTTGTTATAGGAGGCCCATTTACAACTTAAAGAGATTGAATGACAAGCTTAGGAGATATAATACTTCCTTTCCTTGTGCTATTATAATATTCCATGCCGAACCTATTTAAATGGAATTGTTAACAGTTATGTTAATGGGTGGGTATACCCATGTTATTTGTTAAATAACTATTTGTTTAAATGGGTGGGTATACCCATGGAATATGTTAAGTTGTGAATGGTAATGAATGGGTGGGTATACCCATGTGACTTGATTAATGGAAGCAGAGTACATGAGTGGGTATACTCATGGGATGTTATTGATTATATGAGTGGGTAGACTCATATGGTTTGAACTATTTTTAATGAGTGGGTATACTGATTATGTGAATCAGAATGAATGTGATAAATGAGTGGGTATAATCATTGAATGAAATTGAATGTTATTATAGGAGTGGGTATACTCATATGGATTTGATTTCTTGTATGAATGTATGCTTTGTATAGATGCCATGAACTACTCTCCATGGATTTGGAATGTGGTAGTGGACGCCTTGGTTAGATTATTCTCCTTGGTTCTTGATTCCATGGGATGAATTTGGATTTACTACCCCTTGGATATGGATTTCTTGGACTCACGTAGGACATGTTGGTATATATTCTCCTAGGACTCCAACTAGTGACTACATCCACTTTCCACTGAGATGATCCTGGGACTCAAAAAGGATGACTTGATCTTCGAAACCTTGGATCTAGCCCTTCATGGTCTATAATTCATTATATAACATGACAATGGGATATATGACACTTTGGTTTATATGGAAAGGTTGGGGGATTATGATACAATTCATTATACAGCAAGGACATGGGTTCTTTTTATATACTTCTTTATACGGCATGACCATGGTAATTATGATACACTTCTTTATACAGCAAGGCTTTATGAACAAGATATGGATGGATGTACGGTGAGGCCATGTTACTTGTTTAATTTTTTATAGTTACCTTTTTAGGAGAAAAAACTTGTTGTAGGGAGTATTGAGAGTCTGTTTGGTATTACTTGTTGTAGTAGACGTATACCATGCATATTCACACTTACGTTACTGCTTACTTACACTTGTTTTGCATGCTGTTCGTGCTGTTTAGAACTGTATAGATCTTTGGGTGGAAACATACTGGGATGTTTATCTCACACCCTGTTTGGGCATCCTTAGGAACCTAAATTGATTATACGATTGTAGGGAATGACAAGGGAAAGCTCCCTAGTACAGGTTGTTGAGTTTTTATTTGGACAAGGAGAGCATGATACCAAGATGAGACTTGTGATGCTACATAGATACCTTTTTGATTTTTTAGTGTTTTGGATACTTGTATTATACCATACTATGATGTACTTGTTTTAGATATTTTATAGATACATGCATCATTTATATTATTATATATGAGCTATGTTTGAGATTGCAATCCATTCCTGTTATGTATATCTTGTTTGATTGATTTACTACTTCCACTATCTATATGTTATTGAGTTCCAATGTGATATAATATGTTAATGAGGTCATAGTCTCCCTAAAGACTCATATATGACCTCCCTACCAGTAGGAAGCCTCTGGTATTTGGGAAGATGTGCTTGAGGCCTTGTGACCCACTGGGATTAGGGCACTGTTGAGTGGCATATGGGTCCGGGATGTTACATGAGTGATGGTTTTGTTTCCCATTTAATGGAGAGTGATATGGATAAAAATTATTCAAAAAATAGACTAACATTTCAGTAAAAGGAATAAAATAGTGTTATTATATTAGAAATTTAAGGACATTATTGAATTTGGAAAAACAAGATGTAAAAAAGAAAGAGTTTGGTTCAAACAATTACATTCAGTCAAAGAAACCTACTTTGGATCTCATCATAGGGACTTTATAGTTTCTTTATTGGGATGAAAATCCCCTATAGAATGTACCTAAGTATGTTCGTAAGATAATTGGATATCATTTAGTCTATATTGGTTGTTCAATGATGTGTAATGAAAAGAGAGAAGAAATGTTCTTTATAAGTTAGGGGAATGAAATTCTTGGAATTTTATAAAGTACTAAATTAATATAAATTATTTTTCATGTCCAAATGTCTCCAAATTTATATAATTATAGTATAATATGAGGATAACTTGAAATCCTCTCATGAAATAAAAATTGGAAAAATATATATGTCTTTTTCACCATTATTTTTTGTTTTATTTAACCCCATGTTAATAATTTTCACAATTATTACAATATTAATGTTTTCTCTACCTCAATGGTCAAGAGTGGTACCATAAAAGTAAAAACATCCTATAAATGGACCATGTTTGAAATTTTAAACAATATCCCATTAAATTATCCAAAGAGTTTATTTTTATGATTTTATTATAATATAATAAAATATTATTTTTATAAAATATCATTAATGATAATTTTGACATTATTCATCTAATTTGACATTTAACATGTCAAGGTAATGATAGAGTTTGACTCTAAAACATTAAAAAATAATTTATATATTACCTATATATATATAATTAGAGAAATACTATAACTAAACCAAATTTAACAATTAATAATATTTTCAAAATCATTTATTGTATTTTTATCCTAATTGAATAAATACTATGTCGACGTCATATAAGCATTTATGATAATTTTTCCTTCACTAAAAATTTAAAATAATTTATAATTATATAAAATGATATCTTTTACATATAAATAGTTACAGCTGACCATTAGTTGTTTTTACCCTCATTAAAAACATAATAGACATTCATAACATGAGAATGAAATTTTGACTTTATCTATTACTTATATATTATAAAGTTAAAAATTAAAGATAAAATAAAATGATGACCATATTTTCATATTTTTTAGTATTATGGATGAAATTTCCTCATCAAATGAAATAATGGAAACTATTGGATATATATTTTTATGCCTTATCACATTTATTTTAACATTAATTACCCAATTTACCCTTTACCGAGGTAAGAAATTTTACCATGGTTACTATTCATAATAAGTAAAAATAAAATACTATTATTTAGAATAATAAAACCTCATGATTAAAAATGTGGAATCAATTATATCAAGTTCAATCTAAATAAGTGGATGAAATTCATTTTATAATAATCCCACAATGCTTGACAGAAAATGGTTTTCTGAATATTGCATTGTAAAGTGTAAAGGTATTTTTATACCAGGATCAAGTGTAATGTTGATCCACAAAGTATAAATTAAATTATTTTTTTAAAAAATAAAAAAAATTTAATTATAAAACCAATTCTAATACATATTAATCTTTTACTATACTATAATAGAAAATACAGTTGGTATTTTCACTATTCACATAAAAATGATACTTTTTAGAATATTACGAAAAATTTACCTTAAAATAATATCGATATGCTTTTTTCAAAAATATATTTAATGTTATAAAATAATTTTTTTAAAAGTGGAATATATTAAATATAATATCCATGCAATAAATAAAATAAAAAACGTTTTTGAGGAAAATTAATTTTTGAAGCATAAAATAACTTCACTAAATACTGAGTGCATATTTCTTTAGAATTAGTCAATAATTTTTTCATTTAATAGAACCAATATATATATATATATATGGTCTCTCCCAAATTTACCCAAGTTTTTAGGGTTAAGCGGTCGCTTGTAGTGTAGCTTGGGTTGTTGAATCCTTAGAGACCCAAGAGGAAACCTACAGACACGTACATTCTATGGATTGTTTTCAGATATGAAGTGGACAGCTTTGGGTTTATTTTAGATACATTTAAGTGAAAACTAAGATAATTAAGTGAATTAAATTTAAAATAATGAGTTGATCCTAGGTTATCACTTGGGGTGGATTGGATGCATTCCTCTTTCAACTATTTCAATTTCTTATATTTGAGATGAGTTCATTTAAGAAGCTCAAAAAACATCATCACTTACTAATTTAATACCCACACACCCTAATACTAATCACATATACACTTGGAGGACAATATTTATGAGAAATCCAAGGTAAAGGTTTGTATTAGCACTTGAAGTGTTTGGCCTTAAATTCAACAAGGACAAAAGAGTTTAAAGATCATCAAATAAAATTCTCAATTAAATAAAGTGATTAGACATTAATGGAGTGAGAAATAACATCCAATCCAGCCCCTTTATACTCCATTAGATAAACCCATAAGTGTGTTATCCCTCCATATATTCTATTCTATCAATGGAAGCGAGAAGTAGATTCACGAGGGAGGAATTGAAGAAGTGAAAAATAAAAATAAAAATAAAATGATCACTCCACCGTTGTGTGAATAATTTCACAAGATTTGGTGTGAAAAAGTTCACAGATTGAGTAAAAAATATCAAAGTGATAAGAATAATAATATAATAATATTATATTAAGAAATTTTATTAATAAACTAAGGTGAAATGAACAACTTACAATTTGAGAAAAGCGATTACAACATCAAATTGGAAACATAACATTAAATGAAAACAACATACCAAGATCCTTAAATAATTCACCACAACTACCTTAAATAAAAATATCAAGAGGAATGGATTGAGACCCTAATATTAAAAGTCTTCCCACTTGATTATGGTTGGCCTAGGGTGGTGGAAAGTTTGTGGAATGTGGACTTTTTCACCCTTGACCTGAAATGGAAGCTTACTTGCAACCACCAAACAGAGGTGACAAATTGAGCTTATAGATTTCCAAATTGGAGTGTTATATAGAATAATAAAATTAATCCCTAGATTTATCCTAACAGTCTGTAAAATTTCATCCCAAATGGAATTTTTGTTTGCGATATATGATCGAAATGGTGGGATGTTTTTCTGGGCCATAGAATCTGGCTCAGAATTACATCTTCAACTTGGGCCGCCTGGAACTATATTAAAAAATCAGAATCATCTTGGTATACTGTTTAATTAAATGTTACCCATTATGTCATATACCTTAATTTCAATTTTTAGAATCATTGGGCCTGAATCCTGACCATAAAAATACTTTTATTGGGCTGCTTTCTAGTTCACTTCTCCCAGAATGTTGTTGGTTCAAGGCCCACTTTGGTGGTCTTCCAATGTGAATCTTCAAGTACTCCAAAATCATGGATTGTTCATTATATAATGGGATACATTAAAATCAAATATGAAAATAAAATCAAGAACATTTTTTATTTTATGATGTGTTAAAAAATGTACCATGCAATAGTTCATTTTAACAAATAATTACAATCATAATGAGAAATAATGTTCAATTTATAAAATTCACTAAAAATGGGGTTTATTAATAATGATTCTAATGAATATTATATATATTAAAAATTAATATTATCCTATTTAAGTGGCTAATCACACCCCCAACTTGAGTTTTTCTAGTCCTGAGAAAAATATATCTCAAAAACATGAAATTTGAATTCCATTTTCCAAAAACATTTTAACACACAATGTCCACCAAAAGAACTCATACAAAAAATAGGAAACCCATCAAAATCATTTAAAACAAGATAGGTCTATAATCCTATCCTAAGTCCAAGCCCGTTCCTTTGTTCAAATTCATCACCACACTTCATCCAATTTCAATTAAACATGATGATTTTTTGTGTGTCACAATAAACATGGGAGTTCATTTTTATTAAAGAGGGAAAATATGGAAGCACTAGGTGGAATCACATTTTAATATTAATATGAGTATTACCCATTTTCTATGTTTTTTTAATTTTTAAATAATAATTGAAATTGAAATCAATCAAGTCAACCCATGTAGCTAGACTTTGCTGATGAATCCCAAGCTTAGAGACCTTAGGGATCCAAGGGAATCTCACATTCTTGGGCATCATCTAGAGTTAAATCAATAAAAAAGATAAAATTACCACATATAGAGATAAAATTTCCAACTATAGGCCAAAAAACTATAGAGTCACGACCCCCAAGTGCTGAAAGCCACATATTAGGTGAATCCATTGCTCTAAACACAAATTTATTGTTTTTTTTATTTTTTTTATTTTGTTTTTTTTGAATACTCATATTAAATTTAAAATTATCACAAAAACTATTATATTTATTATGGTACCCCAAAAACTCAAATTAATACCCCACAATCCAAAGGATGTGCATTGTGATTTTTTTTAAATGGATGAAAATATAAACGGTGAAAAATCATATTGGACAACTGCACTTTCCAAAATATATGGTCATAAAATTAAACATACATTAAAATTAGAATCAAGGCACACAAAATTATTTTATATTCAATTTCAAAGTGGAAAATCTGTATTATCACATTCAAGGTTAAAGAAAATTTTCATTCCATGCATTTTTTTATTTTAAATCATTTTTTTAATTTTTTTTCACAAGAAAACATTTTTTTTCATATCCCCCCAAATTAAAATAACACTATCCACAATGTTTAAAGAAAAGAAAATTTAGATGGGGTTAGAGGTATAAGAGAGTAGTTCTAAAAGGAAATTGAAAAAACGAACATGGAACAAAGTCACCTAATTTTTGAATTTAAAGTTCATATTGCTCCCATTTGATCCCTTGATCTCCAAGTCACTCAGAGAGTTCATAGTGGAACAAGAAAAAACAAGAAAATAAAGAATATATATATACTTATATATAAAAAATGTAAAATATAAGTATATATACAAAAATTATAGAAGAATGAAGCATTATAAGCCATAGGTTAGTGTAAAGTGCATGCCCCAATCTCCCTTTGGACCTGGGTTTGAGTCCCCATGGCTTTACTGATTGTGACTGGGTTTTCCCCATGACCTACGACGTGTCCTTTTTTTTAATTATTTTTTTTATTTTTTAACCTACAAACACATAAAAATAAAATAAAATAAACTGATGATA
Source organism: Viscum album (assembly GCA_963277665.1). Taxonomy (NCBI): domain Eukaryota; kingdom Viridiplantae; phylum Streptophyta; class Magnoliopsida; order Santalales; family Viscaceae; genus Viscum; species Viscum album. The sequence goes on from OY728134.1 coordinate 998,060,941, forward strand.
CATTGTATTCTTTTTAAATTTCTAGGTAAGGCATTACTCAGGGATAACACCACATGACACAGATGAATACGACTCTCCCCTTTTATACCCATCCATACTCATAATAGAAGAACATGTCAATAGTCTAAGGTACTATCATATTTAGAGTTGATTGATTAATTATTATTTTTAAATATCAAAATGATTCATTAATCCTATTTAAAAAATAAATATGATTCACAATGATTGGAAACATGAAAACCACAAGTTTCCTCATGTGTAGTGATTTTGTTTAACCTCGATAGACCGAATTAGACCCCTAATTGTTTAATTATTTTCCTCATTTAAGTTTGGTTCACACAAGTATTCATAAAATTCATGTTTTTGGAATGGTTATATGAATAGGTTGACTCTATGACCAATTACTTTAAAGGTTTCACCATTGATGGGATCTTGAATTTCTACAGCCCCATGGGGGCACACCTTATGCACTATGTATGGACCTGACCATCTGGACCTCAACTTTCTTGGGTGTAAATGATGTTTAGAAACTATACAATAGAATAAGTTTACCTGGTACAATGTGTTTGGTTTTAAGATTTTGAGATTGGTAGGCTTGTACTTTAGCTTTATTGATCCTTGAATTTTCATAAGCCTCCATCCTAATTTCCTCAAGTTCATTGAGATCTAATTTACTTTTTTGTTTCAGCGAATGAGAGGTCATAATTCATTTTCTTAATTTCCCAAAAGGCCTTATGTTCAATATCCACTGGAAAATGGAATTCTTTACCATAAACCAAACTATATGGGGATATTCCTAAAATGGTTTTAAATGCGGTTCGATAGGCCCAAATAGCATCTAAGAGTTTTCTCGACCAATATTTCCTAGATGGATTAACAGTTTTCTCAAGAATTTTTTTATTTATTGATTGGATAACTCAGCTTGACAATTGGTCTATGGGTGGTAAGCAGTGGACACTTTGTGAGAAATTCCATACTTTTCCATGAGTTCTGAGAATGGATGATTGAAAAATTGAGTTCCATGATCACTAATAATATCCCTAGAAATTCCAAATATAATCACAATTTGATGATCATTGCATTTTTTAGGAATATAATCAACCCATTTTGAGACATTATCGATAGATAAAATAATGTAAAGACATCCCATATATTTTGAGAAGGGACCCATGAAATAAATTCCCCAGCAGTCAAATATTTCAATAACTAAGATGGGAGTGAGTGGCATTTGATTCCTTTTTGTGATGAACCATACTTGTTGACACCCAAGATAGATTTGAAAAATTTTGTAGGAGTCCCTTGAGAGGGTGGTTCATAAGAGACCACACTGAAGAACCTTAATAGAAGTTTTCTAAGAGAAAAAGTGACCTCCACACCCCTCACTATGACATAATTTAAGGATGGACTATTTTTTAGATTTTGGGACACACCTCCTAATGACTTGGTTAGGGAAAAACCTATAGAGGTATGGATCACCAAACACATAGTTCCTGAAATTATAAAGGAATTTACTTCTAGATTGAGTCCCTCATAATTTTGAAATGACTCATGTAACTAAGAAGTTGGCTATGTTAGCATACCAAGGGTAGTCACTCACAGAGTATAAACATTCATCATGGAATGAATCAGACACATAAAGGTGAAATAATTTATCATTAAATTATATCTTTTAGAGATGATAAACTAAAACATTTTAAACATAATTTTACTTGATTTTGAGGTCAAATTCTTGTAATAGTAGGACCCACCTAATCAGTCTATCCTCAGTATCTTGTTTTTGGAAGAGGTATTTCAGTTTAGAATGGTCAGTGAACACAGTGATGGGGGATCCTAAAAGGTAGGAACTAAACGTTTCTAAGGAAAAAAATATCAAGTAACTCCTTTTTAGTGGTGGTGTAGTTGATTTGGGCATAATTTAATTATTTTATTACATAAGAAATTACCTAAGGAGTTTTATCACAATGTTTTCCTAACACAGCTCCTAAAGAAAAGTCACTAGCATCACACATGAGTCCTAATGGAAGGTTACAATTTTGGTATTTCATGATGGGAGGATGTTTTTATTGGACTTTTTGTGGTTGGAACTGGTTATGGTTTTGAAAATTTTGTGGAGAGTAGGGGTTTGGACCTTGTAGCTGACTAGGTTGTTGGTTAGGGTGATGGTTATCTTTCCAACAGAATCCTAGATAGTCATTGTACATTGGGTTGAAAGTGTTTTGGAACTGTGGCTTCTGAACGTTTAAATCATTGACCTTCACTGGTGGTCCTCCTAAAATAAAATCTTTAATGGAAAGGATGGTTAGGTAGTTGTCAGTCTTATAGTCATGTTTGTCACAAATTGTTCAAATAGGGTCAACAATTTGAATTTCATGGACCTTCCTAAGATCAATCTCCTCAACATTCCTAGTGAGCGAAACAAGTTTTTCCATAAGTCTTTATTCTTCCCTAAGTGTGTGGATTCCACTAGATTTGTGTGTATTCTCATAGTAAGGTGATGTTCCCCATTTTTGGTTTTGTTCAACCAATCCTTCTAGATACTCATAAGCATCATTTGGGGCTTTTTTTGAAGGTTCCATTACACATCATGTCAATTAATTATTTGTTTCTCAGAACCAAACCTTCATAGAATATTAAAACTTGTTCTGGGATTTAGAATCCATGGCGAGGTACCATGTTGAGAGTGCCTTTTAACCTCTCCCATATTTCATAAAATAACTCCCCTTCTTTTTCAAAAACGTTTTGGATGATCTTTTTAAGTGAAATTTTTTTGTGATGAGAGAAGTATTTTCTGTAGAACTATCTTTGGAATTGGTCCCAGGAGTGGATTGATTCAGGAATCAGATTTTTTAACCAACTATTTTCTTGATCCTTAAGTGAGAAAGGAAAGAGTTTCATAATAGCTAACTCAAGTTGGTTTGGTGGGCACATGGTCTCAATAATTTTGTTGAACTCCTTGAAATGAAGGTATGGAATTTCCGACTCCATCCCATGGAAGGTTGGAAGGTGGTTTAATACATGAGGTTTGAAGACATGGTGGGATCATAATAGGGAATAATTCCTAATGCAAGAGGGTTCATTCATTCAGGTAGGTGTGAGGTAATTATTCATGGTTTGATCGACTGTATTCCCCAAGTTTGGGGATACCTCATTTAGATTTCCATTTTGGTTCCCTACCGGGTTTATGAGTTGGTTTCCTTGAAGACCCTCCATTGATATGGGATCAATTTTTGACTCTAGAGTATTAGGAATATTAGGATATAATAGAAATAGTTCCCTTGGTGTACTTGACTCCCCACCCCCAGGACTTTCCACCCTAAATAATCTTTTTGAGTTATCGTGGGTGTATGGGGACATGTTCTAAAAGGATAAAAGTGATAAAGGGAAAAGATAAGAGAATTTGGGAGAGAATAGAAGAATGAGGGTGAGTAAAGAAGGTTTTTGGTCAAATGAACTTACTTGGTACCCATAAAAAGTGCCAAAATTTGGTCTCTCCCAAATTTACCCAAGTTTTTAGGGTCAAGAAGTCACTTATAGTGTAACTTAGGTTGTCGAATCCTCAGAGACCTAAGAAGAAACCTATAGACATGTACATTCTATGGATTTTTTTCAGCTATGAAGTTTCCAAATTTGGGTTTATTTTAGATAGTTTTAATTTAATACTAAGAGACTTAAGTTAATTCAATTTAAAATAATGAGTTGATCCTTGGTTATCACTTGGGGTGGATTGGATGCATTCCACTTTCAACTATTTCAATTTCTTATATTTGAGATGGGTTCATTTAAGAAGCTCAAAAACATCATCAATTACTAATTTAATACCTACACACTCTAATACTAAAAACCTATAAACTTGGAGGATTATATTTATGAGGACTCCAAGGTAAAGGTTCGTATTATCACTTGAAGCATTTGGCCTTAAATTCAATAAGGACAACAGAGTTTAAAGATCATCAAAAACACATTCTCAATTAAAAGAAGTGATTATACATTAATGGAGTGATAAATAATATCCAATAAATCCCCTTTATACTCCCTTGGATCAAACCATAAGTGGGTTATCCATCCATTGATTCTATTCTATCAATGGAAGCGGGAAACAGACTCATGAGGAAGGAATTGAAGAAGTGAAAACAATAAAAATAAAACAATTACTCCAAAGTTGTGTGAATAATTTCACACAGTTTGGTGTGAAAAAGTTCAAAAATTGAGTAAACTATATCAACTTGATAATAATAATATAATAAGATTATATGAAGAAATTTTATTAATAAACTAAGGTGAAATGAACAACTTAGAATTTGAAAAAAGCGATTACAACATCAAATTGGCAGCATGACATTAAATGAAAACAACACACTAAGATCATTATCTCCTTCACCAAAATGCCTTAAATAGGCATTTCAAGAGGCATGGGTAGATCCCTCAATATTACAAGTATTACCACTTGAGTATTTTAGGCCTAGTGTGGTGGAAATGTTTTGGAATGTGGACTTTTCCACCCTTGACCCGAAATGGCATCCATCTTACAACCACTTAACATAGGCTCCTGAATTGAGATTCTATATGGATAAATTTTAGTGGAACTTAGAATAAGAAAATTAATCCCAGGATTTATCCTAATATAATGTAAAATTTCATACCAAATTTAATTTTGGTTTTCGAGATATAATCGAAATGGTGGGATGTTTTTTTGGGCCGCAGAATCTGGCCCAGAATTACATCTTCAACTTGGGCCACCTAGAACTCTATTAAAACATCTGAATTATCTTTGGAAAATGTTTAATTAAATGTTCCCAATGATTTCATCTATCTTAATACCAATTTTTATAATCATTGGGCTTGAATCATGACCACAAAAGTACTTTTATTGGACTACTATCTAGTTCACTTCGCCCATAATATTGTTAGTTAAAGGCGCCACTTTGGTGGTATTATAATGTGATTATTCAAGTACTAAAAAATTATAAATTATTCCTTATAGTATGGGAGACATTTAAATAAAAAATGAAAATAAAATCAATAACTTTTTGTATTTTATGATGTGTTCAAAAATTTACCATGAAATAGTGCATTTTAACAAAGAATTACAATCATAATGTGAAATAATGTTCAATTTGTAAAATTCACTAAAAATGGTGTTTATGAATAATGAATCTCATGAATATTATATATATTAAGAATTAATATTATCCCATTTTAGTGGCTAATCAATATGTATTTTATAATATTGTTAATCTAATTCAAAGAATCCAATTCAATTTCTTGGTTATAATGGTCATATTTTAATAATAATATTTCATTGTTTGTTTTTGATAGATGTTGAATGATTTATATGCTATTGAAAATAGTGTTATTTTAAAATATATGGGTGTTAATACATCCATAATATACTATATCACCCATAAATAATAAGGTCCATGACCACATGCTGACCTATAACTATGAAGTATTATTAGGTACCAATGACAGACTAAGAAAGGTGTCATTAATACTCAGTAAGCCACCAAAAATAGTGTTTATGAAAATGAATTCTGAGTAAATTTTTATGATGATGTTGAAGGGAATTATCTACTATATATAATAAGTAAAATAATAAATAATTTTTTTATAAAAGTTTTCATGGCTACACCTGGATTCAGCCATACTTTCTTTAGGCAGTGTTGTATGTCTCCATCCATAGTATTAACAGATATATCATGAACCATGACCATGTACACATAAATATGTGTGTATCCTAGACATAATTAACTATTCATAGGTATTCAGAGACCATGTATATAAATATATATAGGTATATACACACCCAATAATGAATAAAATACTCTAAGGCATATCATAACTCCATATATCATTATATTTGTATGTATATGCACAACCTAGTCCCATGTACTCAGTCAAAGACATCCCCAAAACATATATATTCGTATTTAAGAATGTCTATTTACTATCAAGGACCAATGAAATATTATAGGGAATACCACCACCATGTGTATTAGTATAATCTAACAATTTAATCATTTTATCACCTCAATAAACCTTATAATGAAGAATGTAACTAATAGTTAACATTTTCTCAATTTATAACACAATAATTACATTAACCATTATTTTATCAACAAAAAATTTAATATAAAACTAATTAATAAATAATTAAATTAATTCCTCAAGTCATATGAAACATCCTAATAAATTCAAGAAACCCATTATTTATTAAACACGGTTAGGGAACCCTTAGAGGCCACACTATATTTTGTTCATTTAATTTATGAAGGTTTCCACACCTCATGTGTTGGATGATGATGTAGTCTTTACCTTTAAATGGAACCATAAAATCAAATGGAAGGGTTGATAGATTTAATATTTTCATTATTATAAATATGTTTTTCAATGATTTAATCCCTCTCAATTATCCAATTTGAGTATATTTTCATCATTTAAGTGTTTTTGGTGTATTTTGGGCTTAAATGTGAAAATGGGGTAATTCTGTCAAATTTATAATTTTATATAGCTTCTATTTTTTGGGAATAAATTTTATAATATTGGTCCAATTGAAGTGAATAGTTTTTTTAGGCTTCATATTCTCATGGGCTTCAATTTTGTCTTCTGGACCAAGACCCAATTCGAAACGCAATGGTATAGAAAAATCATTCAAGAAAAGAACTTAGTCTGGCTGAAAAAATGGACCCCACCGAATTAAATCTACAATATCTCATTTAGAAGACCTTAAAATGAGGTTATTCCAGCTAGTGTTGATAGATTCCATTAAAAGTACGGTTCACAATAAATTTCATAAAATATGAATCTCATCAAGGCATCTTTTGGGCGCGTCCAAGTGGAGTGGGTGAAACAGTTTTTGGCAGCCAGAAAAGTAATGGTCATTGATTCATCCATATCTTTCTTTAAACCTATCCAAAGACTCTAAAATTTTTAGGGTCATTATCCAACTTCATTAAAAACATTATATAATAAGGGAAATCAGTGAGTTTCGGCTGGCTGGTGGGAAGAACAGAGGAAAACTTCTGGAGGACAGATTCTAGAGGATCAAATTTCTGTTCTTTCTTTTCATTGTTTTGCACTTATTAGTGTTGTAATGTCTTCTTCTTGCCCCTTATTCACAATTACCCTTACCATGGTGGGGTAAAATTCAGTGTGATTGGGGAAGGATAGGTTTTACATTTTTTATTTTATGAGTTCCTGCTATTAATATTTTAAAATCCTCTTTTATCTTCTGCAAATCTGTTTCAATTTCTTATAATAGTTTTTTATTATCATGTACGATTGTATCTGATTTTAGATTCTATTGTTTATTTATATTTGTTCAATGATAAATATCTCCCTCCACTAGGTTCTGGTTTATAAACGATGGAATATACCAGGACTTAGTGGTGAGGTACTCGGTGATCACCGGTACGTGTGTGAGGAGTAGTGAATGTTCTTGATTGCTTGGTATAAACAAGACCCGATTGGGAATTGACTAAGATAATTGAGGCTATTCGTTAGAACTCTATTACACATTGTAAGTAGAGTAGACCAATATGAGGTTTTAGTAAGGTTTATTCTCACATTTTTATTTGACCAAGGGAGTGATAAGAAATGATTGTGGATTCTCACTCTTAATGATTTAGTAGAAGAGAATTGGGTGATGTGAACTGTGATAGAATTAAAATTGGAAAACCAAACCTAATCTAATCACCATTTTATATCACTGATTTAAATCACATCATTTTTCAATTTGTTTTAAAAATTTCACTTAATTTCTTTACTTTATTTAGTTTCTTTCTTTTATTTTCCAAATCAAAAAAATTTCAAAAACAACATCACTTCTTTCTCTTATTTTAAGTGACAAACACTATTGTTGAGCACTCATCCCTGAAGAAAACCCAGGTAACCCAATATAATACATTTTAACTTAGGTTATATAAGTTTTTTCCACACCCCACAATAGGCACGTTTCAAAACTTGGCGCTGTTTACGGGAAGGTAGTGCCAGTATTTCCTTTCTTTTCATTACTTTCTCTTTTCATCTTTTCTCTTCAAAATTGCATGAATAGAACATCAAAATATGAACCTTTACCCATATCCTGAAATTGAAATAACCTTGTTGAATAGACTTAGAAACCTGAATTTTCAATCTAAATTTGAGAAAATTTCTCTTTTAGACTCAAGTGAAACTTCAAGTGTTCACTATGAGCCTATCATTATGGATAAAAATAAAAACCAAACACTTAGAGACCTCTGTGCACCACAATTCCTTAATCAAAACGATCAAATTGTCATGCCAGTATTACAAAATTATTTTTAAATGAAACCTAAAATTATTCATTTGCTTCCAAAGTTTCATGGTTTGGTAGGTGAAGATCCAAAAAAAGACATTAAAGAGTTCACACATGTGTGATCAACTTTCAGACCCCATGGAGTTACTGAGGAGTAGGTAAAGTGGAAGGTATTTCCATTTTCATTGGATGAGGCTAAAAAAGAATAGTTGTACAACTTACAACCAGGAGACGTGCATGAATGTAATGACCTGGTAATATGTTTTATACAAAAATTATTCCCCACCTCTAGAATCACAACCATTCAGAAGAAAATTTATGCCATACGACAATCATCTGGAGAAACACTTTACGAGTACTAGGAGAGATTTAAGAAGCTATGTGCCAGCTGTCTGCATCAATACATTTAAGAACATCACTTTATTGTCTTCTTCTATCAAGGAACACTGGACAATGATAGAAACCTTCTTGATGCATCATCTGGAGGTTCATTGATTGACAAGTTACCAGAAGAAGCCAAGGGCTTGATTGAGAAGATTTCCTAGAACTCGCAGCAGTTTGGAACCAGTGGTATTAAAACAAGAGGTATTCATGATGTACGCACTTCTCATCCATAACCCTTATTAGAAACTTGGATTGAAGAGCTTACTATTTTGGTGAGATAGATGGCCTTGAAAAAGTTATTAACCAAAAAGCGTCAGCTAAGGTATGTGGTTTATGTTCATCACCTGATCATTTCACTGGCCAATGTTATGAAATACAGGGAATGAAAACATGTGCAACAACCTTTCATCCAAGTCAGTTCCAAAAAATTCAAGGATGGAGAGATCCTAACCAAGTCCAATATGGGTTTGGAAATCAACAGAATCAAGGTAGAACCCATACCAAAACCAGTTTCAAAACCAACCACCATTCCAGAATAAATTCTAGAACCCACCACAATTTCAACAAAAACAATCTTATAACCAGCCTTCTTACCAAACAACCAACCACTTTCCAAAAACCCTATGAGAATCCATCCACTAGTGCATAACCTCTAATTCAAAACCAACAACATAAATATGAGTTTGAAGGACTGAAAGACACTGTTAAATATTTTTCCAACAAGTTTGAAAGTCTCATGGAATTTCTGACAAAAAATCCAGGTAAACTCCCTTACCAATCAATTCAAAACTCAAAAGAGAATGTTAGTATTATAACTACAAGAATTGGAAAAGAACTCCCACCACCATTCACCATTGAACTTGAAATAAGAATACCTGATCTAAGAGAGAATGAAGTTGCAAATGATGACAATTATATGAAAATTTATCGGGAAGAAGATAAGAAAGAGAAGGAGGAGAAGGATAGGATAAAGAAGAATAAAAAAGAAACACCTTTTCAAAGGCAACCAAGAGAGAAGAAAGATATACCCCCACTATTTCCATCAAGGACGATTGAATCAAAGAGGTTGAAAGAAGAAGCACTGCAAAAAGAAATTTTGGACACCTTCCAGAAAGTGGAAATTAACATACCTCTACTTGAAGCACTCAAACAAATTCCAAAGTATGCTAAATTTTTGAATGATATTTGCACCAATAAGAGGAAACTTCAAGGTAATGAGAGGATTAATTTGGGAAGAATCATATCAGCCCTTATCACACCATAATTGCCAACCAAATGTCAAGATCCAGGGACGTTTTCTATTCCATGAACCATTGGTTCATTAAATTTCTATAATGATTTGTGAAATTTAGGTGCATCAATTAATGTATTTCCTCACTCAGTATATCCTTCTTTGTATATGGGAGACTTGAAGCCCACAAGAGTGGTGGTCCAGCTTGAAAATAGATCCACATTTTTCCTAGTAAGAGTTCTGGAGGATGTCCTGGTAAAAGTCAACGATGTTTTATTCCCTACTAACTTCTATGTGTTGAATATGGAAGATGATAGAATCCCATCACACTCACCCATCATTTTGGGGAGAACTTTCTTGAATACATCCAAAACCATCATTAATGTCCATGAAGGGACACTTACCATGGAGTTTGGAGACAGCACAATCCACTTCAATATTTTTGAATCCATGAGGCACACATCAGATGATCATTCACTCTTTACAATCTCCCATAAATATGGTTCATAAAAAATTGAATAATCAGGTATGTTTCAGTAATTCTTATCATTAGGAAAAAAATTTCCATTAAAAATATCACTGAACATATGGATGCCCAAACTCCTGGAGATTCTGATTTCCTGTTGGAAGAAGAGGTAAAATCTGATTTATTTGATAATTTTTTAAATGATGATGAAGATGATATGATTTCTTGTGTGCAAGATGTAAATCCATTGTAAGTGGAGAACCTAAATTTAGTTTCATACCTTGAGAATCCCGCTGATCTAGAATTAAAAACACTCCCTAATTATTTAAAATATGTTTACCTCATAGAGGGAGATAAATTACCAGTAATAATTGATAATAATCTATCTTAAACTCAAGAAAAAGCATTAATTGAGCTTTTTATAGAGAATTTCCAAGAAATAGGGTGGAGATTAGGTGATATCCCTATAATAAACCCAAAAATTTGCTCACATAGAATTTTTCTTAAAGGAGATTCCAAACCTATCAGACAACCCCAAAGGAGGATGAACCCCACCCTAATGGAGGTTGTGAAAAAAGATATTGAGAAGCTGTTAGAAGATGGAATCATATATCCCATATCATATTCACAATGGGTTAGCCCCATCCATTGTAGTTCCAAATAAAACTATCCTAACAATTGTGAGGAATGAAAAGAATGAATTAATCCCTGAGAGAATTCAGAATAACTGGATAGTGTGCATAGATTTTAGGAAGTTGAATTAGGTCACTCAAAAATATCATTTCCCTATCCATTTAATTGACTAGATGCTAGAGAGATTGGCAGGGAGAACTCATTATTTATTTTTGGATGGATTTTCAGGTTATTTTCAAGTACCCATTGCTCCTAAGGATCAAGAGAAGACTACCTTTACTTGTCCTTTCATTAATTTTTCATACAAAAGGATTCCATTTGTATTGTTTAATGCACTAGTTACATTTCATAGGTGTATGGTAAGTATATTTTCCAATCACATTGAATATTTATTGGAGGTTTTCTTGGATGATTTCATAGTTTTTGGAAATTCTTTTGACCAGTGTTTGAAAAATCTGGAATTGTTTTGAAAACTTGCATTGAAAAAAACCTTGTTTTGAATTTTGAAAAGTGTCATTTTATGGTTAATAGAGGAATTTTCCTTGGGCATGTCATTTCTCAAAAAGACAATTAAGTTGATAAATCATAAATTTAAGTGATAAATCCTTTGCATTACCCAACTTGTGTGAAACATGTTAGATCATTTTTAGGACATGCATGATTCTATAAAAGGTTTATCAAATATTTCAGTAAGATTTATTTCCCTCTCTCTAGATTAATTTTGAAAGATGATGATTTAGATTTCAATGGTTCATGTAGGGAAGCCTTTGATGAGTTGAAAAAGAGATTGATTACACCACCAGTAATGCAGCCACCCAATTGGGAAGAACCATTCGAGCTAGTTTGTGATGCTTCAAACCAAGAAGTTGGAGAATTCCTTTCTCAGAGAATTGAGGGCAGGACACAAGTCATTTCATATGCCTCAAAAACCTTAGATGCGGCCCAATTCAACTACACAATAACAAAAAAAAGAGTTTTTAGCAGTTGTTTTTGCTTTAGAAAGATTTAGATCATATTTTCTTGGAAATAAAGTCATTGTGTTTTCTGATCATGCGGCTCTTAGGTACTTGATGAAGAAGGCTGAAGCAAAACTGAGGCTAGTGAGATGAATTCTACTTCTGAAGGAGTTCAACATATAAATCAAAGATAATAAGTGATCTAATAACCAAGTGGCTGATCACTTAAGTAGACCACCCAACACCACTAAAGTTGAAATTCTAGACACTGAACCAATAAATGATCGCCTTCCAAGAGGGAAGTTGTACTTGATTGAAGGAGAAGTACCTTGGTATGCTAACATGGTAAATTATCTAGTAACATCTCAGGTCCCATCCCATTTAAATTCTCACCAAATTCAAAAATTGAAATCTGAATCTAGATATTACATCTGGGATGATCCATTTCTTTGGAAGATTTGCAATGACCAAATGATCAAAATATGTTTAACTAAAAATGAAATTGAATAAGTCTTTAAGTTTTGTCACACATTAGATTGTGGAGTCCACTTTGGACCTAAAAGGATAGCAAGGAAGGTTTTAGAATCTGGACTTTATTGGCCAACACTTTTCAAAGATTCTCATGAATTTTTCAAACGGTGTAAAAAATTTCAGTTTATAGGAAATATTTCAAAGAGACAAGAAATGCACCAAAAGACACTTAATTTTTGTGAAATTTTTGAATCTTTGGGGATATATTTTATAGGCCCTTTCCCAATGTCATTTGTAAATTCTTATATTCTGCTTGTTGTTGATTTTGTTTCCTAATGGGTGGAAGCAAAAGCCACTAGGACTAACGATGCTAAAATTGTTTTTGATTTTGTCAGGGATAACATATTTTGTAGGTTTGGAGTTCCCAGAGCCATAATTAGTGATCAAGAGACTCAATTTTACAATAGGAGAATGGATAATTTGTTGAAAAAGTATGGGGTGCATCATAAAACATCAACTCCCTATCATCCACAGACTAATGGGCAAGCTGAAGTGTTCAATAGGGAAATTAAAGGAATTTTGGAAAAGAATTTCAATCCAAATAGGAAGTATTAGAGCCAAAGGTTAGAAGACACATTATGGGATTATAGGATAACCTAAAAAACCCCAATTATAATGAGTCTATATAGGCTGCTTTATTGAAAAATTTGTCACCTACCAGTGGAATTGGAACACAAGGCATACAGGGCTGTGAGGTAGATGAATCTGGATATTGAAAGTGATGGGAAAGAGAGAAGATTGTAGTTACAGGAGCTGGAAGAAGTTAGAAGGGAAGCATTTGAAAATTCTAGGATTTACAAAGAGAGAACGAGAGTGTCTCATGACAAACTGATCCAACCAAAAGACTTTCTTCCTAGAGACAAAGTGTTGTTGTTCAATTCAAGACTCAAGATGATGCCAGGTAAACTTTGTTTTAGGTGGGAAGGTCCATTTATAGTTACTCATGTATATCCTTTTGGTGCTGTGAAGATTGTAAAGGACAGAGAGAAGGATCCAATCACTGTTAATGGGAACTGGTTGAAGAAATTCCTTGGGACCATTCCATCTGAGCCAATGGAGGAGATCACACTCCTCCAACCTGTTTATCAGTAAACTCTATCAGGTTGTACCTATCCTTTATATTTTATTGATTGCTGTTATTCATTTTCAAATATTATTATGTGTTAAATCCATTTGAATGCATTATGGACACTGCATCATTTAAGTGTGGGGGAGGGAACCTTTGTAGTTTAGAATTTTTTTGTTTATATATATATATATATATTTTAAAACATGTGTGTGTTCCAAATTTTGTGTGTTTATTTTTAAATTTTTGTGTGTTTTTTTAAAATTTTGAGCTGAAATGATCATCTTTGACATTTTTGAAAACCATGTCCATGGGAGAAATAATTTATTTCAAGAAACTGAGCTTAAATGAATGCTGAAAATGGCTTTGTTTCAAGTTCAATTCTTTGGGAATTTCATGAAAAGTACTCTGATTTTTGAATCCCATGCCACATATCACTGTCTTTATATTTTAAATAAAATTCCCATGAGGCTTCGGAACCTATTGTTTTCATATTCTTTACATTCACCTCACTTATTTAGAGAGCCAAACAATGCTTGATTTAACCAGAATTTGATTTATTTCTATCAAAACTTGAGGGTTTGAGGTACATGTGATTTAAATGATTGAGGCATTTATTTGGATTCAAAGGCCCATTTTCAATAAAATCCTTTTTATAATGGCCTAACTTGAACATTTTATCCTTTTATCCTTTAGAATCCATGAACAACCTGTTAGGATTTCCACATTACAAGCCAATTTTCCCTATCTAACCTGCTCTTGAAGTAAAATTTCTTGATCTAGTTGAAATTAAGTGTGGGGGAAGATGTATTGTATTGTATTACCTTATTTGGGGATACTTTGGGTGAAAATAAAATGTTTAAGGGATGTTATTTCTGCTGAAAAAAAAATCATTCTGCTAAAATCTGTGCCTTTTTTGGAGCTTTCACGATGAGCGAAGCTGTGCCTTTCTAGAGCTTCTAATGAAGAAAGAAAGTTGTGCCTTTTCTGGAGATTTCAAGATATTTTATGTTTGATAAGATTGAAATGTTTTCTACTGAAATTATGAACTGTGTGAACATTCCTTGATACTCCATGATAAAGGATCTTGTTTTCTACTAAGGGGAGTAAAGAGGAGACCATACTTGTGTGAAAATTAGAGTAATGCAATTTTGCTTCAAAAAGAGCCAACCCCTCTTCATTCAGCCTCAGAATTTTCACATATAAATTATACCAAACTAAAGCCATAGAAAAAACATTACAAGTCTTAATGATAAAAATATTTATTTGAATCACATCGGGTGGAGATATAAAAATTTATCAAGCCTATGGTGACCCTTGTATGAGTTTGGATGAGAAAGACATTGCTAAAAAAAATTGAAATTTGTGTGATGAGAGATAATAATAGTTAGGTAAGTGTTTTGTGTGCATGGGAGGGGAAATGAAGAGAAAATATATTTAAAAATATGACATTAATAACATAAAATAATAGTTTTTCAGGAGGCATGATATATTTTGTTTCTTGTTATCAAATTGGTGGATCTCATAGATATGTGTTTTGAATTTGCTTTGATTTTATTTTGATTATGAATTGTCCAGGAGTCCAAGTGATAAGTGTGGGGGAATTGATAGAGTTAATATTTTCATTATTATTAATATGTTTTTCGATGATTTAATCTCTCTCAATTATCTAATTTGAGTATATTTGCATCATTTAAGTATTTTTGGTGTATTTTGGGCTTAAATGTGAAAACGGGGTAATTCTGTGTAATTGACAATTTTATATAGCTTCTGTTTTTTGGGAATAAATTTTATAATATTGGTTCAATTGAAGTGAATCTTTTTTAGGCTTTATATTCTCGGGGAATTCAATTTTTTCTTCTGGACCAAGACCCAATTTGAAACCCAATGGTACAAAAAAATCATTCAAGTAGAGAACTCTGCCTGGATGGTAGAATGGACCCCACCAAATTAAATCTACAATATCTCATTTATAATACCTTAAAATTAGTTTATTCTAGTTGGTGTTGATAGAGACCATTAAAAGTATGGTTCAAAATAAATTTCATTAAATATGAAGCTCATCAAGTCATCTTTTGGGCGTGTCCAAGTGGAGTGGGTGAAACAGTTTTTGGCAGAAGAAAAGTAATGGTCATTGATTCAGCCATATCTTTCTTTAAACCTATCCAACGACTATAAAATTTTTAGGGTTGTTATAAAACTTCATAAAAACATTATATAATAAGGGAACTCAGTGATTTTTGGCCAACTGGTGGGAAGAATAGAGGAAAAATTCTAGAGCACAGATTTTGGAGGATCAAATTTCTGTTCTTTCTTTTCTTTGTTTTACACTTCTTAGTCTTGTAATGTGTTCTTATTTAAACTTATTCACAATTACCCTTACCATGGTGGGGTAAAATTCTGTGTGATTGGAGAAGGATATTTTTTCCATTTTTTATTTCATTAGTTCTTGCTATTAATGTTTTAAAATCCTCTTTTCTCTTCTACGAATTAGTTTCAATTTCTTATAACAGTTTTTATTATCATGTAGGATTGTATCTAATTTTAGATTCTGATGTTTATTTATATTTGATAAATGATCAATATCTCCCTCCACTAGGTTCTGGTTTATAAACGATGTAATATACCAGTACTTAGTGGTGAATTACTCGGTGATCACTGGTATGTGTGTGAGGAGTAGTGAATGTTCTTGATTGATTGGGATAAACAAGACCCGATTGGGAATTTCCTAAGATAATTGGGGGTATTCGCTAAAACTCTATTACAAATTTTAAGGATAGTAGACCAATATGAGGTTTTGGTAAGGTTTATTCTCACATTTTTATTTGACCATGGGAGTGAGAAGAAACGATTGTGGATTCTCACTCTTAACGATTTAGCTGAAGAGAATTGGGTGAAGTGAACTGTGATATAATTACAATTGGAAAACCAACCCTAACCTATTCACCATTTTATATCATTGATTTAAATCACATCATTTGTAATTTTTTTTAAAACATTCACTTAATTGATTTACTTTATTTAGTTTCTTTCTTGTATTTTCCAAATCAAACAATTTCAAAAACAACATCACTTCTTTCTCTTATTTTAAGTGACGAACACTATTGTTGAGCACTCCTCTCTAGAGACAACCTAGATAACCCACTATAATAAATTTTAACTTAGGTTATATAAGTTTTTTACACAACCCACGACTGGTACATGTTAAGGGTTTATCAATTTTTTTGGATATACATCAATTATTAATTAAGGAAATCTAAACACTCTTTATGTCAATGAAACTACACATCATTGACACATGTATAAAAGAAATATTCATGACAGAATAGAAAATATCCAAAGTACATTCCTCTACTATGGTTCTTAAGAAGAAATTATGATGTACTATCATTGATTCATTCCCCAACAACCCTCATATAAATATAAACAAAAAATTCCATAACATTGAAATTCATTTCCCTAAAATCATGTAATGACAACCTCAATCATGGTATCACCGCCAGAAAAATAAAGAGATATATAAGGAGAGGAAGAACCAATATGAATTTCTTTGATTTACCATTTCCAACACCAATAGATAATCATGAACTGGTATACCAAGGATGAAATAACCCAAATAAAACATTGAGAAAGGATGATGTTCGACATCTTAAGACCTAAGGAGAGGAAGAAGGGTTTTTTTCTAGAAATTTTATATTTTTAACTGTTACATTTCAATTTAATTCATTTTTCTGTATAGTCTGGACAAACAGTTTGGAAAACCATGGGCTAATAATGTGTCTCACCACTACCATAAACACTCTAAGGTTGCACTATTTCCACATTTTTTAATAAAACATTGCACCAATCATTTACCGTCCCTGAAGATATCCATGCACTTCACACAGTTTACTAGGTCATGAAAAAAATGAACTATCCATTCAAATCACCACTACCAAATAAAATTAAATGTCACATAGTTTCTGAATAGTTTTTAAAACTATAATCCTACTCAAATGACCCATTTACACCTTACATGATCTCATTGGGAATCTACATGGTTTCCCCCAACTATGATATATCCTTCTCTAAATCATTCCAAAATATCCTGGAATAACCCTAAGTCCTATCTAGAATATTCAAAATATATAAAACACATAAAATAATGGGATAACATGAGGACTAGTAAAAATTTAGAAGGATACACAACTAAAAATATAGTGGGGGTCTTACAGTTGACTATTATCAAATATGTTTATATATGATTTTAAAGGGAGATTTTGTATGAATATTCACTCATCTCATGAAAGATAATAGATTTATAAAACATAATAAATATGAAAAATAACACAATGTTGTTATAAAATGGTTGAAATCATATCTTATGAGCCACATTAGTAGATAAATTATTATTATTTTGGATAAAGAGGTATAAATAAACCTTTTTTGATCATTACATAATCACATTCTCTAATTATTTTAAAAAAATAACATATTTTATGATCATAAATCATAATATAGAATCATTATAAATGAACGAAATTTTCTAGATAAGAGTTTCGAAAGATATTTAGGCGTGTATCATAAATACTAGATAAGAAAAGGGTAGAAACTTCACAAGTAAATCAATTGAATTATACATTCAAAATCATTGAATTATTCATCAATATATTACTCCTTGTACACCATAGTAAATTGGAGTATTAGAATGAACAAACCGATTGTTAGTTGTAATGTGGATATCCATTCTAATATATTATAACATCATATTGTTTTACTAGAGAGAGTCTATACGCAATTCTAGACATATGAAAAATATATGTCTTCATAGATCAAATTTACATACTACCTTTTATAATATATGTTATAAGAATAAAAAGAATGGTTAGTTACATAAAGATGTTTAATAGTTCATATTGAAAGATGATTTAATCCATAAATCTATGAATATTTGTTTTGAATTCCATTGGATCTATTCTTAGATATTTTTAAAATGTGAAAGATTCATGCCTTGTAACAAGATAAATTTTAAAATAGTATACAATTTTTAGGTGATAATAACTGAAGATAAATTTGACAATAATGTTCAAAATAATGTAGATTCATGTATTCACCCATGATGATATTTATTAGATTCTTGAGAAAACCATTGATTAATAATATTGGAATGATTAATATGCAGTTGACATCGATTTATCTATGATCTATGATGAATAAATAGAAAATGAGGAAGAAATAAAATTAAAAGATAAATAATTTTTTGGACATATATGATATAATATGATTTCAAAATGATCTTGTATAAACTAGATAGAGATGATACTATAAAACCAAATAGATCTTATCTCTTAGATTGTGATACATTCTACACATGAGGCTATTGAACATAATGATTTGGTATATTAAATGAATGTGGATCTAGATTAGAAATATATGAAAGATTCTCGATACAATTTTCATAAACCATAATGAAAAAATTTCTTTAAGACCAAATGGGTATTTATAATTAAGATAAATGATAAAGGGGAAGTTTAAAGTAATGTTGCTAGACTTATATGAAAATTATATTCAATGGTTGATGGAGGGTAATTAGAAGAAACTATTTCTTAGGATTCAAGGAAATAATCTAGAAAAATGTTCCAGGTAGTTACAGTTTACAAAAATTAAAAATTGACCAAATTGATGTGAATTATTCCTTCTTGAATAGAGAGATTGAAGAGGATGTCTATATAGGGAATCTTAATGTGTTTATTTTTAATAATATTCTTACCATGGTAACCTATATAATTAAATTTAATTATTGGATAAAACATGATCATGATTCCTAGATATTAATTCTATATATATTCTTGAGAATAATGAAATTATTTAAAATAAAGGTTGATATCATCCTTCGTGTAATGAAAATGGAGTCAGACACTATTATCATATTTTTTTGTAATATATTACAATTTTATGAGAAAAATAATGGGTATCTAAATAATTTTAGAGAAAATCATATAATCATTATGAGATTTCAATTCCTAGAGTAATTGATTAAAATTTATTATTAGAAGTGTAATAATAGAAATAATTCCTTAATTATTCCAAAGAGAAGAATGCTTGGTAATTGTGGAATAAGATTTTCATATAATATTTTAAACTATCATCCACACACATACATGTTTGAATGAACCATTTAAATGATTATGAAGGTTCGAATGTGAATTTTAGGTGTTTATAATTTTTATTAACATTATACTTTATCTCATCACATTAAGTAAAATATTATCAATCAATTAAACCATTTTTCATGGAATCAAATTGATCCTAAAAATCAAATTTTATTATTTCAAAAAGTTTTCTCAATTAAATTAAATGATAGAATAATTTTATGATTATTTATATAATATGTGATCACATAAATATGTCCGAATTATATAATAATTAAATGGTAGGTGATTATGCTAATAGAAAATCAACATCAGGGGGAATTTTCCATTTTGGAGGAAGCTGCATGAAATGGAACTACACAAATTCTAATTTAGATACATTGATCATAATAAAGGTAGAATATCTAACTATGAAAATTTCATATACTGATATGATATATAGTGACCCAAAAAGTTCATACATAAATATTACAACTTATTATATGAATATGTTTAAAATATTAGTATGATCCATACCAATTCCATATTGGTTTAGGGTCTTAGGAAAATTTGATACATAAAAACCCATAACATAAAAGGTATGTATCATATCTCATATAGATCTTCACAACTATCACCTTTCATTTACATATCATATATATAATCTTTTATCATGTCCTAGGGAAATGGAAAAAAAGAAAGGGAGATCTTAGATTCTTTATATGGGTAAAGAAGGGGGATATTAATTAATTATCACATGTAAGTTCAACATAAGAACATGGGTTTTAGAACATGAGATTAACATATGAAATTCATACCCAAAATTTTATATAAAAATTAGACGTGGGATAAATCTTGGCAGGTCATAAGATTAGAAGCACAAAGGAATCAATGAACATGATCCATGAGAGAATAACATAATCATAAGACCGTGTCATAAAAATTTGGCATAATAATAATAATATAAATATTAAGTCAAGGATTCCTAGAAATATATTCATCACATGTTAGTCTTGAGATAACCACCTTAGTACCTACTTTTGGTTCTTAATGACATCTCATGTAACCTAAATTGTGCTTTGGATAGCCTTTCATATACCAACTTTTAGGATTTGGATAACCAATGATGTACCCATTTTCCTCATAGAACCTTAATATATAACCAATTTATTTGAGGTAATAAAACACACACTGGTTACATGATAATAATAAATTCATTTTTATGCCAAACGATTATAAAAACATTTTTTGTTATATTAATGATAAACCCTATGAAATGAAAATTTGTTTCATAAATATTTCATCATCACAATGGTAACCCATCTAGAGACAATATAAATATGGTAACATTGGATATTATCCCCATTAAATCATAATAAACATGAAAGGATGTTTTTATAGATCAAAACAAACTTGAAAGATCATTGGAACTTTTCTTGTGGAAAATACCCAATTCATTTTGAAATCACATCTTTAAACCCTAAAAATATGAAGAAAATTAATGAAAACATTTTCATTAAAAATTTACATGGAATATTGTAATGGTTTCTTTAGTGTAGAGATATGTCATGAGGCTAGGAAAATTTTTTCATTATATCTATGCTAAAACAATTATTCTTTCATATTTTCATTAAAAAGTAAACTGTACCTTGTTTAAAAAAGATATGAAGATTCCTTTTATATATCTTTTTAAAAAATAAAATATGGTTAAAAATGTTTTTAATATAACATATTATAATAGTAAAAACTTTCCTAAAATCATTATAAAGAAAATATGGATAAGTAAGAAAACATTCCACGCTATAGAAATAAATAAAATCTACTTTCATTAAAAACACTCTTTCAGTCTCTTGAGTACTAAAAAAATTGAAATTTAATATCAAAAAAGTATTTTGAAGATAAAAATATATTATAAGAAATTAAATATGATATGGTAGAAATTTACCTTATATTTTAACTTAAAAAAAAATTAATAATAAACAATCCCTTTAAAAATGACACTGTAACATAAAACCCTTAACTCAAGTCTATCAAGATTTATATGCAACCTAACCTACTGTATATTAAATTTGAATTTATTTAATTATCTAACATAACTATAGTCATACCTATAATACCATAAATGGTATACATATAATATCCTAACACCTATTCATTAACACTATTTTATTATCATCATCATTTCAAGTGTAAACTGCTTAATTTTGCATTTAGGTTTTGGTTTTTTAATTATGTTTCTTTCAAATTGTTATGGGTTAAATTATCAATAATTTTAATGATGAAATTATTATTATATATATTAAACAAATAAATATTTATAAAAAATTATGTAAAGAATTTATTAAGAATGAATTGCACCAATATGTAGATATTGTAGTATGTATGTATGCAAAAGTTATGTTTTCATATTTCGATGGATGTAATGAATGGAATGTAAAAAATAAATTACCTATAACGAATAATAATTATATAATAAATTTAATATATAAATAAATTACACTATAATAAAAAACCATGAAATATGTTCATATAAAATTAATCATATCTCTATGTTGTGGCGGTAGTCCGCACGTAGGAATGGGCAATAAATTTATTTACCATATGATATATAAGAGGTGGAAAATTTTCATTCCACAGTAAAAATAACATCTCAGTATAATTATTATACTATATTTTTAATGATATCATGTTTATTATAGGTTTACTATATTTGAAATAATAAATAAAATTTAAAGATCTTTGGTAAGATTTACAAATCTTTTTGGGAGACAACATTTTACTTAAAAATTAAGCCTTGAATGATTGGTCATATGAGAATAATAGAAGATCTAGGATTATAGAAATGGAATATTAGACTATTTTTGAGTTGGTATTGGCTGATATAAAATCCTCAAATTGTGTGAATATTGGATGTGTATAGATTCCTTCTTATAATTGAGTCAAAGGACACACATCAAATTTCAATATTGAATTCAATAATATAAGGTCACATTCATGTTCAAGTTTCTCAAAATTTCAATGAATTTTATGTTTTTATATGATAATTTTGAAACATATTTAAAAAATTAGACTTGGAAAAGTTTATTTTTCATTACTACCATTGTCTCTTACTTTATCCCTCTAGGTAAACAAGTTATAACCTTAACTATGGAAAAGAACATTATTTTATTTAATATTAATTATGAAGAGAAACTATATTTTCCCTATTATGTTATACTAATGATTTTCAATCCAAATATATAATTCATTTTAATAGATTTCATTTTTATAAGTGGAATACTTTATTTTTAAATAATTTCTTAAAATAAAATGAAAACCTTTTTCTAAATACATTCATTTTAAGCATAAATATATATTAAATTCTATTTTATTCTTTGTAAAAACAATAAATGTTTTTTAAAATATATTATTGAATATATAATCTATATATTTTATTAAATCCATTAATATAACGAGGTTAATTTATTTTTTTATGATAAAAACACATCGTGTGTATAGAAACAATTTTTTTAGAAAAATTTGTTTTCAATCCAAAGAAAGAAAATATAAAAAAATAATGTATGATGTTGATTCATATGAAATTAATTAGATTATTTATATTTAATAGAGGCATATTTATTTTATGATCAAAATAATAACATAAATAGACTTTTAATAATACTTGATACAATGATTGGAAAAGTAATTTTCGAAAAAATATGCGTTTTCATGATTATTTAGAAATAAATAATTTTTTGAAAAATATTAAAAAATATCTATAAGTAAATATTTAAATAATAATTTAAAAAAATTTATTTATTTTAAAAAATAAAATATATGAAAATATTATAAATTATTATAATGATCACAGAGAAAATGTTATAAAAACTATTTTGGAGGAAAACATATTTTTGAAGCATAAAATTAATTTAATAAATATTGAGTACTTATTTTAAAATCATTTGTCAATACATTTTTATTATTAAAATCCATATTAGAAATTTTTAATAATTGTTTTATTACTATTCATACCTAATAATTTAAGGATTATTCTATAATGAATTACAATAGTACAATTTATTTAGACTTGGGATTGCATGTAGAGTAATCTATCGAATAACTGAAGTCTATTTTAAAATAAATACATATAAAATCTTGTCCTTTTATATTATACCATAATAAAATGAGTTTATCCCTATATATTCCATTACTCCATCAATAAAATATGATGATACCTCTATTTCATTGTATATTTAGGTTCCCATGTAGCTTCCTTGAATTTGCGATTCCTCAAGAGAACCCTAAAACCTGAGTATCTCTTTTCGATAAAACTTTATCAATATGATCCAATATAAAATTTGTATGTTCATAAAAACATTGATCATAATCTAGTGGAACAACCGTTGTGTTTAGTATATGTGGGGGATTAGGATTTTATATTTCCATAAGGGACACATGGAACACATTGTGAACTTGGGAGTGTTTTGGTGGAAGTTCCAAGAGAGAAGATACAGTCCCTTATCGATCAAGAATCCTGAATCAACCAATATACCTAGGGATCAAGAATCCATTATTTATAAATTTCATAAAAATATTCCATATATAAATTCATATGAATACATTCTCATTATATTTTAAATACTGGTCTCAATGAAAATTGTCAATGGAACACTTTTATTGACTCTAATCCCCCTCGATGTGTTTCTAAATTTTTGTAAACTTCTCTAAAATTCACAAATCTTTATTAGGACCCAATTGCATTCAATATCCATCTACATTCCACCATTTCATAGTTCTACAATTATTTCAATATAGGGATTCTTTTGGATCCATCTCAATACTCGAGTGAATTTTATTATTATAATAAAATTCAACTAGAGGAACTTATTAACCCAACTACATTTAAAATATATTGGAATATGATATTAATATATCCTCTATGGTTTGAATTTTCTACTTAGATTGGAAATCTATCAAAGGATGATAAGTAGTATAGAAACAAATTTTTTTATGAAAATATTATGAATAAATTCTACAAAACATTAAGGTGAAACTAAAATATCAATAAGATACAATATAATGTGGTGCTCATTGAAATATTACCACATTGTTAATATATATCATTAGAATATTTTCATGATTGAATTATTTTATATTATAAATGAATTATTATGAATTTATAAGGATATTAACTATAAAACAAAAAATAATTATAGCCTTTAGATGTTTTGGGGAGTAAGAAAATGAAATCCATGGTGAGGTTTTTTCCATTTAAATTATTTTTTGGGTAATTATTTAACATCACCATTGACTTATATCTCTCAACCATAAATTGTTAACATACTAAGAACCAATTAAAAAACTCTACAATTTCACTCTTCATGTTGTCTCACCAGAACCACTCTTTCAGATATTTATACATATTCATTCATCCAAGATTAATAGAAAATAATGAGCTATTACCTTATTACAATAGATCTTTAATCAAATTTTCTATATGAACGACACATACTTGATTAGTGTACAATTTTTGTTACATCAAAATCATGGTTAAAGCGAAAAATGGTTCTCAACTTCTTTTACCACTCAATATCAACCATTTAATCCTATTTAATATTAATATGGATATATAAAAGAACAATTTGTTGATCTAGATTATATTTACATCCTTCCTTCATGACTTCATGTTATATAATTATAAAATAAAATCATATTAGATATTTTTTGATACTCATCATAGATAAGATAACACGATCCTTTCAACTTAATGCATTGTCTACAATGTTCACATTACAATGGTGGTATTGTATTGAGTGGTCCTAACCTTTAAAAATGAGGCTTCGACCCCAACCTTAAAAAAAAACTCCAACCATATTCTCCAGTGAATATTAAACACTTTTAGGGTGAATTTATACTTCAAATATTTATGATTAGTATATATTTAATACATTTCTCTATTAATATAATGCATCCATATCAATAATAAAAAAATTACCACAACTAACTCTAAGTCATGAGTTGAGTAATATTTCTCATGAATATCCAATTTATAGAATCTAAATCAAAGTTCAATCATTGAAACATTTTACACATCTCATAATTTATAAATAAAATCATCAATATGGGGAATATGATACATATTCTCGATCAGGATTTTCTTATGATCTTTATAGTCAATACTGATTTAAATTTTCCCACCATTGTACTATTGTAATTTCTTCTTCAATTATATCAATAAAATAAGGGCAATTATACATGAATCTATTAAAATAAGTTTACAACTCAGTATAATTTATATTGATAATTTAACTTAATTATTTAGATAAAGACTATAAAACTCTTCTAAAAATTCATTAAAAAATTCTTATACAATAAGAATATTTTTTATGTTGAGTTTCTCCACAAATATTTCAGATAAATACCCCCTTTTAATAGGAATAAAGACCCATGAAATGGATATAATTTCCATTTGATGTTCATATTTATCCTTTAACTGATATGAAACTATAAGTTGATATGGAATATAAAAAGTATTTTACTTATTAAATTAATTTATACAGGATATATATAGAGATATCTAATCAATAGGATGTGTAAATTTTGACACCTTTTTTGTAATGTAGGACCCATTATGTTAAAAATAGGTTATCCATGGTCATTATATATTTAAATCCCCTATAATGATTCATAAATAAAAAGGGAATTAACCCAAGAATATCCCTTGTGAGTGTCTATCCCAGGGTGCTGTCTTAAGGAAACTCATTATCCACCAAAAATTATCATGATAATACCCAATCCAATCCATTTAGAGTTGTAACCCCTAGGTGAATTTGTGCAACAAAAAAAAAATCAACTTTATAACATCTACATTGGGATGTATTTCCCAAAAAAATAATACCAATATATTTATATAACATATGATGTTATCCAAAACATTATCTTGTCCTAGGGGAAGTCTAAAATGTTTTATCACACTAGTTTTGAATAATGAATAAATGTTTCATTGATAGTAATTAAGGCAATCTAATCTTTATATATATATATGTATATTACA
The DNA here is from genome assembly GCA_963277665.1 of Viscum album. Lineage (NCBI taxonomy): Eukaryota > Viridiplantae > Streptophyta > Magnoliopsida > Santalales > Viscaceae > Viscum > Viscum album. Next base: position 998,087,623 of record OY728134.1, read on the forward strand.
TATTATTAGATGAATATTCATTTCATATCATTACAATCCATTACAAAACAATATATGTTTAGTGTAACGACCCGAATTCAGAGCCCCTCCACTGGTGCCCCGTGCCCAGTTCACCACATGACCTCAAACGCATTTCCCCAAACGCCAGAGGCTGCCGACTAGCAGCGAGGGCCTTGGTAAGTTATTGGGGAAACTATGCCCTCATTTGGTAAGGTATACAAGGTAAGGAAAAAAACAGTCAGTAGCAGAAGCAGTAACAACATACATAACTGGAACCATACAGCAGAAGAATAAATATATAGCAATGATGATAATGATGCAACAGGTACAAGTATCTAAGGAAAACAGAAAACACAACAACGTGCTGAAATAAAACTGAACACAAATCACTAAAGCAACAATAACTCTAGCAGCATCGTAAGCCTAATATTGGTCCCTTTCTCTCCAGCTCCAAGCAATCAAGTACCAGAAGTCGAAGGGCGCTTGTCCATATTTATACCTGCAACAACAAAGTCTTCTTGGGACCAAAAGCATGGACCAAATAGGGTGTGAGATACAATCCTAGTAGGAAATCACCCGAAGATCTATGCCTAATAGTCAATGAATACAAGGCAAGTAAAAGTGCAGGAAGTAGTAAACAGAAAAGCACACAACAACTACAATCCACAGTTCTAGCATATAAAGTACCCAAGGAACAACCACTCAAGCAAGAAAAACGAAAAGTTAACCACTGGGTAGTTCTCACAACATTACCCCTAAGGTTAAACCTACAAGTACAAGCAACCCTCTGGGAAGAAAACACAGTCTCGCCCCTCTAGTTCAACTAAAGAATTACTATACTCTCTGGGGAATCACTCACCATCAATTCCCCCTATAGCCCCGGATCATACTAAAGGCTCTCTAGGGAAGCACTCAACGTCAATTCCCCATGTGATTTCGCAACATAATTTAAGACACTCTGGAGAAGCCCTTCCATCCATTCTCCCTATGGTCCACTACACTAGGTTCTCGCAGCCCTGTGTAAAATAATCATGCATAGCGCGCATGTATCTTCCAAGTAAACCTCAATAACTAATTGGCTATCATTCTAAGGCTCAGCAGCATAACAAAACAATAGTTCCACTATCCTACAACTAGGCATGGCAACTGAAAAAACGCCAAACAAGAAAAAAAAGAATGGAAAACATCCAAAGTATAGTAAAAACTATCTCATTCACAAGTAATGACCACTACACAGGTATATCAGCAAGGCAAGAAAACAACAAGGGAAAAATAGGGAACACGCAATACCCCGTTCAAGGGTATTAGTGGAAATTTCACATAATATTAAACGATTTCCTATAGAAAGGCACAAACCACCTACCTCAATCCTAGGAGATCGATATACATGAACAAAGAAGAAAAATGCTCCTTAGAACGTCGTAGATCTAAGAAAACGTCTGAAACACATAAACCACGATAACTTGAGAAAGATGAGAAATTGGAAAACAAGGATCAAGTAGAAGGAAGAACTCACCGCTGTGATTCCAACGCAATCGACTGTGCTTGAATCGGAGAACGGACGGAGATGCGGGGGCTCGTAGAATATTTGCGGATCCTCGGCGCTCTCGGATGAACGAAACCTAGAAGAAGATGTTTCTGTGCATCAGGCGTGACCCCGGTCCGTTTAATGAAAAAAAAGAAAGTACACGATGTGTACTTTTAGAGTACACAATGTGTATTAGGTCTTTCCGTACTCCTCCAAAATCGGCCTCCACTTCACCCCTACACACCATGTGTGTGGCCTAGACATGGCCAGTACACGGCTTCGAGTGGGAAAAGAGTACATGGCGTGTACTCAGAAAGTACACGACATGTACTTCAAAAATTTCCAGAATCTCCATTTTTTCTCAAAAAATCCAGAAATGGAAAGGCATACCGGAAACGAATATCCAGGTTCTTACAAACTTCCCCACTTAAAGAAATTCATCCCCGAATTTCTCTAGCAAGGCATAGAAGAAGAAACCCTGAATAGCTCCGGCCACTGCGATCGTACATTGGCCTCCCTCTCCCAGGTCTCGTCCTGTACTCGCCCATGCTGCCATAGCACCCTTACAAGAGGGACAGACTGCCCACGGAGAACCTTCGTACCACGATCGACAGTCCGGATGGGATGCTCCTCAAAAGATGCATCCACTTCAAGCTCAACCTCCTTGGGCTGAAAGACATGAGACGGGTCTGAAAAGTAATGTCGGAGCTGAGAGATGTGGAAGACGTCGTGCATAACCCGATACCTCTGAGGTAGCTGCAACCAATAGGCAACCGGGACAACTCTCTCCAACACCTCAAATGGCCCGACGTACCACGGTGAAAGCTTACCTTGTCTCCGAATCCTCTTGTGTCCCAACCTCTGTGTGACACACATGAAAACCTGATCCCCAACCTCAAACTCCAAAGGTCGTATCCGCTGATCAGCATAAGACTTATGTCGAGACTGTGCTGTAGCCATCCTCTTCCGAATTAGCTCTATCTTCTCTGAATTCTCCTGAACAAGACAAGGTCCCAGTAAAGATGCTACTCCTGCCTCCATCCAGCATAAGGGTGATCGGCATGGCCTACCGTACAAAGCCTCGTATGGTGCCATCTGAATGGTTGCCTAGAAACTATTTTTGTAGGAGAACTCCATAAGAGGAACATGATTCTCCTAAGAACTGACAAAGTCTAGGATGCAAGCTCTGAGCATATCCTCAAGCACCTGGATCATGTGCTCAGACTGGCCATTAGTCTGGGGATGGTATGTTGTACTCAAAAGTACCTGTGTACCCAAGGCCTTCTGAAGTCCCTTCCAGAACTGAGAGGTAAAACACACATCCCTGTCTGAAACAATAGAGTACGAAACTCCTTGTAGATGAATGATATCTCTGATGTAAAGTCGTCCCAGATCATCGACACTGATGGTCTCCTTGATCAGCAAGAAGTGATCGACCTTCGTGAGCCTGTCGATGACAACCCAAACAACATCGTTTCCCCGAGGCGATCTCGGTAACCCGGTCACGAAGTCCATTGCAACATCATTCCACTTCCACTCCGGAATGGGTAACTGCTGTAAAAGGGATGCTGGTCGCTGATGCTCTGCTTTCACCTGCTGACTAGTAGAACACCACAAGACAAAACCAGCAACATCCCTCTTCATACCTGGCCACCAGTACTGGAGATGAAGGTCCCGATACATCTTGGTGACGCTAGGATGAACTGCCCAAATTGAGGAATGAAAATCCCGCATCATATCCTCACATATGTCTGATGGAACCCATACCCGTCCTTGGAAATGCAAGATCTCATCCTCGCCCACTGTCCATATAGGAAGAGGGTCCTCTCCTGACACGCTCTCCCGCAGGACTAAGCCTTCTGAGTCTGATAGATTCCTCATCCATACCTGATCAAGAAGCGTAGAGGTAACATCTACAGAAGATAGGAAGGCCTATCCCTATCTGTCGTGCACCTCCCGATGCATCTTAGAGAACAGAGCCATAAGCTGCCACTCACTGCTGGCCTCCTTAACTGCCTGAATCTGGGTTCTTCTGCTCAATGAATCTGCCACTGCGTTGCCCTTTCCTGGCGTATAGGCAAGCTTGAAATCAAAATACTAAAGATACTCGACCCACCTGTGCTGCCTCAGATTCAGATCATGCTGAGTGAAGATATACCTGAGACTCTTGTGGTCGGTGAAAACCAGAAAGTGATCCCCAAGAAGGTAATGTCTCCAACAACGTAAGGAATGAACAATAGCTGACAACTCCAGATCATGCGTCGGGTAGTTCCTCTCATGTGTCCTCAACTTCCGAGCCCCATACGCAACGAATCCATCTCCCTACATACGCAAAATGCACAGTCCGATACCTGAAGCATCACAATAAACAGTGTAGCTCTTGCATGGATCTGGCAAGACTAGTATCGGTGCTGACGTCAACCTTCCCTTCAGCTCCTAAAAGGCTGACTCACAAGAATATGACCATAAGAACTTCGCCCCCTTCTTGGTCAGACCTGTCAAAGGTGCTGCTAGGCCTGAGAAGTCCTGAATGAAGCATCTGTAGTATCCAACCAGCCCTAGGAAACTCCATACCTCAAAAACATTCTTCAGATTCTCCCAGGAGACTACAACTCTCACTTTATCTGGGTCCACAGATACTCCTGCCTCTGAGATTACGTGACCTAAGAAGTGAATCTGTTCCATCCAAAAGTGTCACTTCAAGAGTTTAGCATAAAGTCGATGCTCTCTTAGTGTACTCAAAATGATCTCAAGATGGGTAGCATGGTCGTGTCAAGTGTGAGAGTACACGAAGATATCATACACGAAGACCACGACAAAGGAATCCAAGTAAGGATGGAACACTCGGTTCATCAGTGCCATGAAAACTGTAGGCGCGCTCGTGAGACCGAACAATATGACTGTATACTCGTATAGACCATACATGATCTTGAAGGCTGTCAAAGGTATATCTGATGGTCTAACGTGCAACTAATGATAACCGGACCTCAAGTCAATCTTAGAGAACACCCGAGCTCCACAAAGCTAATCAAAGAGGTCATCGATCCTCGGTAAGGGATATCAGTTCTTGACCGTCAGCTGGTTCAGCTTCCGATAATCCACACAAATCTGAATGGTACCGTCTGCCTTCTTCGCCAACAGGACAGGCGAAACCCAAGGAGAAGTACTGGGTTGGACGAAACCCTTTGCCTGCAACTCCTCCAACTACTTATTGAGCTCCTACAACTCAGGTGTAGCCATCCTATGAGGAGGAATGGACACTAGTGCTGCTCTTAACCCGAGCTCAATAGAAAAGTCTACCTCATGCTCCGGAGGAAAACCTAAAAAGTCCTCTGGAAAGACGTTCCTGAAACAATACACCACTGGAGGAAAGTCAAGCTGCGAAGTTCCCTGATCATCCAGATAAATACTAGAAATCTGGGCTATCACCCTTCCTAGCCCATGATGCTCAAGTCCTGGTCGACTCGCCTGAACATCCCATTCGCCTCTATGAAGAAAAGATTCACCCTCTAGTGAAATAAAAATCACTCTATGGCAATAATAGTCGATGACTACCTGGAAGGGAACCAACCAGTCCATCCTGAGGATGACATCATAGCCTGTCATCTCTAGGACATAGGGATCCCATAAGAAACGATATCCTGCAAACTCGAGAGGGCACTCTCTACACTGGCGTACACTAGATTTCCTCGTCCCAAAAGGTGTGTCTAGTGTCAACGAGTCGTCAGAAGAAAAGACACATAGCCCAAGGCTCTCCACAAGGACAATAGAGATAAACCTATGCATAACACCGGTATCCAAAAGAGATGAAGATAAAACTGAGGCTACTAAAATCGTACCTCGAACTGTAGAAGGTTCGGGATCCTGCTCCTGATAAGTCTTCTCCACCGCAAAAGTCTAGCCTACCCCGCGGACCTATGACCCTGTGTGACCACTCTCAGCTGATCCTCCCTATTGGCGCTGAGGAACTGATGACTGACTACCATGACCTCGACCTCAACCTCGGCCCGAATGGCCCTAAGAACTCCAGTTCCCCGACTGGTGTGAAACTGGTGATGCTACTACTGAACGAGGAGTCATGGAAAAACCCCCATCACCAGCAACTGGAGAGAAAACCTAGCAGAAATGCTGAAGGTGACCCATCTTACCGCAAGATCGGCACTCCAATGGGTCCCTCTGGTACTGCGACCTTGTGTGCCCTGCCCTTCCACACTGGTAGCATACGACCTGGCTACCTGAAGATGTATCTCGTCTCCTCGGATCACCATGCGTAGGATCCCTATGATGCTTCCTACTATCAACTAGAGGAACAATAGATCTGGAAGCAGAACTGCCATGGCTTGCAGCTCCGGAGTCTCTCAGATTACACTCCGCAATCAGTGCCTGGTTGATGATGGAAGTGATGGAAGTCAACTGGAAGAGATTCTCCTGCGAGTGGATCTCCTGCCTGAGACCATCCTCAAAATTCCTTGCAAAGAACACCCCACTCCCATCCCGGAGGGGTGTGAAATGTTGCAGCTCTGTGAAACGAGAGGAATAATCCATGATAGAAAGAGTACCCTGCTCTAAGCTCATGAACTCCCGGGCTCGGTCAACCCTTAGGGTCTCCGGGTAGAAGTAGTCATAAAAGATACGCTGAAACTCCTCCCAAGACATAACCTGCTGATGAACCACCTGTGAGATCACGTCCCACCACCTCTTGGAGGAGTCTTGTAGCATATAGGTAGCGAGATTGACCTGCCTCTCTGGAGGCATCTCTAGATGCTCAAAGTTGGTCAACATGGCTTCCATCCATGACTCTGCAGCCTGTGGTCCTCCTTCCCCCAAGAAATTGGAAGGATGATGCTGCTGGAAAACCCACGTCAAGTCGGCCATAGTCAAGGCAGGAGTCGGTGCTCCCTGAAAGGTCTGCATCATCCTCATAAAATGTTCCCTGAACTACGCATCAGCGCCTGTGACTGGTATGATAGCCGATGCCAAGGCTGGCCTGACCGGAGGATCGATAGGAAGTCCCTGATCATCCATATCTGGCATTTGATCACTGCCTAACAACTGACGTACAACCAGAGGACGTCTCAGAGGCATAGCTCTGAAAGATCAAAAGCACACCTTAGATCAGAATTAACAAAGATAGAGAACACAAGAGTACAAAGTGGGAACAGGGGAAGGAAAACACACAAGTTTACAAAACATGACTACACAACGTGTATAAAAACTACACGGCGTGTCTTATTAAGCCACTGACATGGACATGTACCCCTGCCCTACAGGTCGTGTAACACCTCAAACTACACTTCGTTTTGACCCCACACAGAGCGTGTACTTGAAAACTATTCCCCTGCCTGAGTCTCTTTACACGGCTAACCACACGGTCCGACTTAACCTGAGACTACATGGCGTGTTCTGAACAAACACGGCGTGTACTGGACAAGGCTTCGGTGGCCCATGTTGTTAAATACACGGCCGTCTACATGGATGGACCTTACACGACATGTTCTGAACAAACAAGATGTGTATAGGTGAAGGTGAAACCGTCCCGTGTTGTTCGTGACACGGCCGGGTACCTGAACAAGACTACACGACATGTTCCGAAAACAACACGGCGTGTCTAAGAGAAGGTAACGCCGACTAGTGTTGTTCGTGACACGGCTGGGTACCTGGACAGGACTACACGGCATGTTCCTTTACAACACGATGTGTTCTACTCGAGCTTCCCTAACCCATGTTGTTAGTGACACGGCCGGGTACATGGCTCCGAACTACACGACGTGTACCTACCGTACACGGCGTGTTCCTGAAGTTATTTCTACAATAGCGTGTCCCTGATCACACGGTCAGTGACACAGTCTAAAAACTACATGGCGTGTAGTCAAAAAGTACACACCGTGTATTCTAGGTTTTTCTGGGCAGTAGTTCAGAAACTGCACAGAAGCCCAGAAAACACAGAAAACAAGGCAAGTAGGTGCCAAATTCCGATTCGTGTGGTCCCATACTCCCCGCGAATCAAAACTTGGCATTCATTTAAGCAATTAGAATACAAAAAATTCTCTAACAAGGCAATAAAGATTCTATCAAGCATCTATCACAACAACATGCAAAGTCTACACAAGTCTATCACAACCGCATGCAATCGCTAATGCACCCTAGATGGCATGGCAAGAATGCATGGCGTGTGATTTCTACAAGTTCCTATATGATGCATGAGATGGAATACCCTCATCTTATCAGGTTACGACAGAAATAGAACTGCAATAGTCAATATAATAATAACACAGGCATGTGGATCACTCTAGGTGAAATCATATCAACCGTAAATCTCAAAACCAGAAAGCTGCAATCAACGAGGTAGTATGGTTTTTCCCTGTACACAGTTTAGATACTCCGGAGCGCAGCTTAATACCAAGTACCGAATCCATCCTATCCCTGGATAAAGGGACAAAATAGTAAATCAATAGAAAATAAACCCTTTGATACCACTTTGTAACGACCCGAATCCAGATCCCCTCCACTGGTGCCCCATGCCCGGTTCTCCACATGACCTCAAGCGCATTTCCCCAAACGCCAGAGGCTGCCGACTAGCAGTGAGGGCCTTGGTAAGTTATTGGGGAAACTATTCCCTCATTTGGTAAGGTATATAAGTTAAGGAAGACAACAGTCAGTAGCGGAAGTAGTAACAACATACATAACTGGAACCATACAACGGAATAATAAATATATAGCAATGATGATAATGATGCAACATGTACACGTATCTAAGGAAAACAGAAAACACAACAACGTGCTAAAATACAACTGAACACAAAGCACTAAATCAACAACAACTCCTACAACATCGCAAGCCTAAGCTTATTCCCTTGCTCTCCATCTCCAAGCAATCAAGTACCAGAAGTCGAAGGGAGCTTGACCTTATCTATACCTGCAACAACAAAGTCTGCTTGGGCCCAAAATCATGGCTCAAATAGGGTGTGAGATATAATCCGAGTAGGAAATCACCCAAAGATCTATGCCTAACAGTCAATGAATAAAAGATAAGTAAAAGTGCAAGAAGCAGTAAACAGAAAATCACACAGTAGTTACAATCCACAGTTCTAGCATATGAAGTACACAAGGAACAACCACTCAAGCAAGAAAAACAAAAAGGTAACCACTAGGTAGTTCTCATAGCCTAAGACCTAAGGTTCAACCTACAAGTACAAGCAACCCTCTGGGAAGCACACACAGTCTCACCCCTCTAGTTCAGCTAAATAATTAATAGACTCTCTGGGGAAGCACCCACCGTCAATTCCCCCTATAGTCTCGGATCGTACTAAAGGATCTTTGGGGAAGCACTCAACATCTATTCCCCCTGTGGCCCACGTCGTGGAACTACAGACTCTCTGAGGAAGAACTCAACGTCAATCCCCCCTATGGTCTTGCATTGTAATTTAAGACACTCTGGAGAAGCCCTTCCGTCCATTCTCCCTATGTTCCACTACACTAGGTTCTCACAGACCTGTGTAAAATAAACATGCATAGCGCACATGTATCGTCCAAGTAAACCTCAAGAACTACTTGGCTATCATTCTAAGGCTCAACAGCATAACAAAGCAATAGTTCCACTATCCTACAACTAGGCATGGCAACTGGAAAAACGCCAAACAAGAAAAACAAGCATGGAAAACATCCAAAGTACAGTAAAAACTACCCTATTCACAAGCAATGACCACTACACAGGCATATCAGCAAGGCAAACAAACAACTAGGGAAAAATAGGGAACACCCAATACCCCGTTCAAGGGTATTGGTGGAAATTTTACATAATATTCAATGAATTCCTACAGAAAGGCACAAACCACCTACCTCGATCCTAGGAGATCGATATACGTGAACAGAGACGACAGATTCTCCTTAGAACGTCTTAGATCTGAGAAAATGTTTGAAACACATAAACCACAATAACTTGAGAAAGAGGAGGAATTGGAAAACAAGGCTCAAGCAGGAGGAAGAACTCACCACTGTGATTCCAACGCAATCGACCATGCTCGAATCGGAGAACGGATGGAGAGGCGGGGGCTCATCGAATATTCGCGGATCCTCGATGCTCTCGGATGAATGGAACCTAGAAGAAGACGTTTATGTGCATCAGGCATGACCCCGATCCATTTAATGAGAAAATAACTTTTAGAGTACACGGTGTGTACTAGGTCCTTCCGTACTCCACCAAAATTGGCCTCCACGTCACCCCTACACACCGTGTGTGTGGCCTGTACACAGACAGTACACGGCTTCGAGTGGGAAAAGAGTACACGATGTGTACTCAGAAAGTACATGACATGTACTTCAAAAATTTCCAGAATCTCCATTTTTTCTCAAAAACTCCAGAAAAGGAAAGGCGTACCTGAAAGGAAGATCCGGGTTCTTACATTTAGTGTCTTTGAAAAAATGTACACATAAACTCCCCATACATATATTATCTAAAACATATCACCCTTAGTTCATCATAACTACCACCTTTTATAAACATATCATTCATTAAATCCATTTCCATACTTTGGGGAAATGTAAATATAAGAAAGGGATAGATCAAATGTTCAGTATGGTTAAACATGGAGATATCAATAAATGATCATATATAATCACATCATAAACATTAGTGTATGAGAATGTGAGTGTAATATTTGAAATTCATATCAATCATTTCCTTTAATTTTGAGTCAATTCATAATGCTTTACAGTTCATAAAATATGAATCATAATTTAATTAATTAACATGATCCTTGATAGAATAAAATTGTAATAAGATTATTTTATAAAAAAATGGAATAAAGTATATGATGATAATAATAATAATAATAATAATAATATAAATATTATTTCTAGACTACCCACCATGATATTCATCACTTGTTAGGATTGGTATAACCACCATGTACTTACATTGGTCTTGGGATAACTGCTCATGTACCCCCATTTCGGATTCAGATATCCTAATATGTTCCCTCTTTTGGTATTTTCATAAACAACCACGCACTTCTTGATATCATAAATTATTAATATTTATATAATGCATTAGAGAAAAAAAATCGACCCACACATCAAAAAATCATAATACATTCATATTATTGCATAATATCATGAAAAGATTTACCATTACATAAAATCTTATCCCATGGAAAAGAAAAAAAATTTCATTAGTATATCATCATCATAATAAAAAAACACCAAGTAGAAATATAAAAATCCTATCATTGGATCATATAAAATTTAGAAGATAATATCATAAAAGGTTATTGGTACAGATGAAAATACATTTAAAAAATCATTTAAAAATTTCCTTAAGGAAATAATATTTTCATTTTGATATAAATTAATAAAAATTAAATCATTACACAATAGTAATGTACTATATCAATTGAATAGAACCAAGGAAACATGTAAGGGATTCATTAATAGAAGGAAATATCATGATAGTAGGAAAATATGATCATCTGATGTATGTAAAAGAAATGATTCCATTCACATTTTTGGAAAAAAGTTTAATGTATATCACTCAAAAAATTAAAAGAAGATTGTATTTGATAGTTTTAATATAAATTCAATAATTTTGAAATATTACATTAACAAATCATTATTGAATAGCTGAAAATTTATTTAAATCATTTAAATTAATATATATACATGGAAGAAAATATTCCATACTTAATTGATAAATAACCATTCTTCAGTAAAAACATTATTTAGAAATCTTCATTACATTAATAGAGGAAAATGAATAAAAAAAATTAATCTCTCGAAATTATTAGAGGATAATAAATTCTATCATATTTGGTAGAGGTAGATTATATAATTTAATAATCAGAAATTTATCCACCAATAATCCCGATAGAATGTACATAGTTATGTAAAACCCTACCTTATGTCTTGCTCACTTTATAAGAGGTGTAACCTTATGTATAATAAATTATAATTTATTGTAATTAAATACTATAAAAATATTAAAACCTATAATACCTTAAATATTTTACTTATAACATCTAATCACATGGTCATTAACAATCATTCTTTATCATCATCATTTCCGTTGTTAACTGATTCATTTTTCACAATTGTTTTGGTTCGGTATTTATATTCCTTAAACATTGAACAAGGATCATTGCTCTATAGAATGATATTAATGTTATTAATATATATATATATATATAGATATAGATATATATAAATTATTTATATATTTATATCCATTCATAAAAATCAATGATGAAAATTTAATTACATTAGTACTTGGAGATTTCAATCTGTACGTACGTACGTACGAGTTAAGCGACTATTTTTTGATGGATGTAATTAACGAAAGGTAAGTAATAAATAATATTTATTGAATAATTACTATTTCATAAATATCATATATACACATTAAATCCATCTTAATAAGAAACCATTAATGATGATGCAGTAGTAAACATATATGTGTGAGTGATACTTTTATTTCTAATTTAATGAAGAATAAGTGGGAAATGGTTGTTCCATCATTTTAATAAAAAAATATTATAATAGTAATCATGTATTTAATTATATAATAGGATTATATGATGTATACTGATAAATAAAATAGAAAGTTCTTGATTTTTTTCTTCTTTGAGAGAATATCTTTGTCTTATACAGTAAGACTTCAAATATTTCACATAGAAGAAAAAAAGATCTAGGATGAGGTGAAGGAATATAGGAATGTTTTGGTGTTGGGTATGGCCAATATAGATGAATCAAAATTTGGGAATAATAGAGGATATTATTATCCCTTTTATAAATGAGAGGTGGGACACAACTTAAATTTCTTAAAATATTTCAATAAAATCAGGTCGCTTTCATTTGAAATGGGATCCAAATTGCCATAAAATCAAAGATATGTTTAGATAATGCTTAAATAAATCAAAAAAATAAATAAATAATTTTTTTATGTGGAATAAAAACATTTATCTCCTATATCATCACCTAGTAAACCTGTTCTAACCTTAATTGTGTGAACAAAATTTTAAAGTTATTACTATTCATTATAACAATTTTTTTTGTTAAACTTATTAAATTGTATTAATAATTATAATTCCATGTATTGAAATATTTTTTACAAAACAAATTTCTATATGTGTATGAATTTAATTATATATATATTTCAAAATGAAATGAAACCCCGCTTAAAGAAAAGTGCATTTTATTCATAAAACACGATTTAATTCCATTATTAGCCTTATAAAAACCATAAAAATAATTCTAAAATGTTTTAATGAATATATAATATAAATATATAAATAAAATTTAATCCATTAATTTTTATGTATTTATTTATTTTATTATGATAAACATACTTTTTGTGCATAAAATTAGTTTTTAGAGAAATGTGTTTTTAAGACAAAAGAAGAACTTATCCCAAAATTAATAGTTATATTGATTATATGTAATTAATTATATTATATAATGATAGATAAGGATTATTTTATTTAAATATGAAATTAAAATTATAATTGGAATTTTCCTATTACACTATATTACGTAATGAAATGAATGTTTTAAAGAAATATGTATTTACATAATTTATTATAAACTAAATATTTTCAGAAAAAATGAAAATATTAATACTAATATAATTGTGAAATTATGTTTTCAAGAATTATATTCATTTCAAAAAATAAAATTTATTAAAATATTTTTAATTAGTTATAGTATCAATTTATAATATCCAATAAAAATATCATTGAAGAAAACATATTTTTTGTAGTATAAAATGACTTTACTGAAAAACACATCATTATTTATTTTATATTAATCAATTTATTTTAATTATTTAAAAAAATATAATTTTTTTTTCATAATGTGGTTATTACTATTCATACATTCTAATTTAATTACTAGGTTATGAATCATTATTATAATAATTTTTATTTAGACATGAGGTTGCGTGTAATGCAAGCTATCGAACATATCATGTTTATTTCAAATGAAATACATATAATATTTTGGGATGTTACATGATCTGAATGAAATATATTTTGGAAGGATTGATGAAAATTATTAATTAAAGACTGAATTTTATGTGATAATCAATGTGAAATTAATATATCTAAAAATACAATACAATACTTGCGGTTTATGGACAATGATCTTATATTTCATTTCCTCAAAGTAAAAGTATATAATGAAAACAAAAATATATATTTTATTCTACCTAGAGATAAAAATGATTAAATATTCACTAAATGAATGACCAAGGATATTTTTGAGACATTATATGCAGACATTATTGTTCATCCATTCCTTTTTACTTGAGGGAATTTTGGAAAACTCATACTAGGATTGGGATTTATTTTTCAAATGGTGTTAGGAAGTATATACATAATCTTTCTTATATATTTTTTAATATATATATATATATATAAAACTAGGGTTGAATTATTGAATGTGTGTTTGTAATGTGGGAGTGTGTATCTATGTTACATTGTATCAAATTTCTGGTCAATGTTGGATGAAATTCACAAAAAAAGACTACTCTATTTTCTTATATCGTGTCGGTGTGATTCTATTTTTGAAAGGATGTAATATGATGTTTCATAGAGTGAATTATTATGGATGAATAAATATATTTTTGGATATTTTATTAACCTAAAAATTTATTTTAAAATAATACATCACTCGATAGATTACTTTACACATGATAGATAGCTATAAATGAATTATAATATACTATAAAAATATAATTATTTAAATGTAACTTTTATAACCTAGTTGTTAAATTGGATATAATGAATTAGAGTAACCATATTATTAACACACACACACACAAAAACATATATGAAATATATAATGAATATGTGTTTATTTTTTCATAATAAATATGTACTTTATTTTTAGAATAATCATTTTATGATTCCAAAAAATAGGTTTTCCTCATTTTTTTTAATTTCATTTCATTTAGAAAAATTATAAATATTTTCTTCAATTTTTTAAAAAATAATTTAAGAAAATGATTAATTATTTTTAAATAATCAGGTATATATTATCATAGAATTATCTTTTTGGTATTTTTCTAAAAAGTAATTTTAAGTGAGTAGTAAAACATTGAAAATTTTGTACAACATTGATTTCATTTAATTATTTTTTTTAAAATTAAAATTATTTTTTAAATTTTTTTATTAAATATAATAATACTCATTTTAATATATTTAATATAATTAAATAAATATGAATCATCATTATACTATATTTTAGAAGAAGTTCATATTTAGTCTTAAAAAATAGATTTTTTTAAAAACTATATTTCATTTTTTTAACACCTTTATATTGAAACGTATTTACACCAAATATATAAATTTTATCTTGAAAAATGGATTCAATATTTTTAAACTGGGGTTTCAAATATTTTTATTGTCTGCCTATTATTTTTTTCATTATTATTATAAAAATAGAAAATTAATGTCACACTATTAGGGGTAATACAGGTAAAATAAGGTTAAAACTTTTTTATAAGGCTTAAAAATATCACTATAACATGTATTTTTCCTATTGGATAAGTATTTCTCAACCAAATCCTTCCATTATTTTAAAATATTTCAATTTCACTCGCATTTCCTTTAATTTTTACATTTATATTATTTTATTAGAAGGATAAATTCAAAATGTTATTTTTCTGGTTTTAATTTGCAATAAAACATTCATAGGGAAAAAATTAAGTTATGAATGTATAAAAATGGGTTTTATGCCCCCATGGGTGTGGCCTGGTGGTTACACCTTTGAGGGTTCTCATAGGAGGTCTCTAGATCGAGTCTCTCTCAGTAATTGTAGGCAAAGTAGTTTCTTTGTAATCAACCTCCCAAACATTTGTAAGAATTGGTTATTTTTAACCTAATTAGTTTATTTTTATAATAGGAATTATTTTTTATTTTTTAATAATGATATTATTTCCTTAAATTCCTATAAAAATATGATACATTTTATATTCAACCTATAGAAAAATAAAGGTAAATGATTTTAAAAATAGTATAATTAATATGTTATTTTATTAATCGTAGTCATCCATGAATTTTATAGGTTATTATAGTGTATAAATGATGGTAAATGAGTTTAAATTCCTATTCCATTACATTCTTGATTCCTTTTACGTCAAATAAAATAAATTGTCCCAAAAATGAATTTAATAATATTTTATGTTAACTATTTTTTTACTAAATAATTTAAAAATAAAAAACATGAAAGTGTACATGTATGATGATAAATGGTTTAAATTTTTTCCCATGTACCATTTGTAATCCACTTATTACCATATAATTAAATTTTGACTCTATATGTCTATACAATTTGTTACAATGGTTAAGGTTGAAAGGGGATAATAAGGGGGTTAAACTAAAAGATAAGGTATAAAATGAAACATAAGTGTGTTAAAATTTTATGGTTGATGGGATTTAAAAAATATCATGTAATTAATTTTAAAATATTCCCATTTTTTTATCAATTACATGATTATATTTTGTATTATATTTAAATCATTTATATATTTCCATGTGTTTAATTTCCCTCACTCATAATAGGGAATCTCCTCTTCTCCATAATGTCTAATGAATCTAGCTTAGTAAAAAAAAAATTAATACCTTAAAAGATTATGTACCTTAATTCATGAGCTTTGGGTTATATCCTTCGATCGTCCTAGGAATCCATAAGGCGTATGCCATGGCTGGTCTCCCAAAAAAGAGGTAATCATCTTACACAACCAATTCAATGTTTATATCTTATTCTATATCCTCAATTTTTTTTGTATCCATTATAAAATGATTAAAAAAATATCATAAATATAATGATATATAATTATTATTATGGGAAAACTATTTTACATATTCTTTCCATTAAATGGTAAATAAATGTATTTCTCATGCGTACGTGTAGACTAACGCCTCCACATAGCGGTATGATTGATTATCCATCACCATATTCCATAGTTGGTTATTATGATGTATTTAATTATTATATATGTTATTAATTATATAATTATTATAATGGAAATATAATATCATACACACATTCTTACCTTCCCATTTGATTGAAAATGATAATGTTCCTCTGACGTATGTATAGACTACCACCTCCATGAAGCTATGTGATTTTTTGTCATTTCTTCTCTACATTGATTATAATAAGTGATTATATGAGGAATATATATGATATATATTTTATATTAATGATTCATTTATGGTGAAATATTATTCACCAATATTTTGTTCCATCCATCAGAATTTGGTAACACCACCCATGTGTACGTACAAATTATCATCCTCAAAACATGATTCAATTAATTTTTTAGTAGCAAATTATATGGAAGTTTATATATAATTATTAAATATCATACATAATAAATTATTAAAATCTTGGATATTATATAATAATTAGAAATTTATAGGGACATGAATGGAAAAACCAAAACATGTATGAAAAATGAAACTGTCATCAACTGAAACTATTATTTTAAAAGAAATATTGATAAATGGTTGATAAGATGTTATAATAAAATTAGATATTGGGTTATATGAATGATAATTTTATTGTACAATATTTATAATAAATATATTGTTATTATATAGGAGGTTTGAAGAGGTACAGTCAAGATGATACTTGAGGTAAGGGTTTGGCATCTCACTTCTATTTTCTGGTGAATATGATATATTTTATACTTATTTCATTTCTGTGGTGTATATACATACCATGAATATATTTTAGGATTATTCTAATAAAAAATATGATAATTTACATAAAATTATAAAGTTCTCTTCTTTATGTGATTATTTTTTATAGACTATCAAAGGTGTAAAGGATTTATGATAGAATATAATTTCATTTTGAGATTATTTGTGTTAAATTATATTTTAGGGAAATTATATAATACATATTATTTATAATTTTTATAATATCTTCTCATCTTTTTATTTATGTGGATTTCTTATTTTTCCTTTATTATCCTTTCATTAGTACATAAGACCTTTAATTTTATTTTATGAAAATATGACTTTATTTCAGTTTTGGTTAAGAATATTTTTCTTTAATAACTATACCTTCAAAAAAATGTTTTTCATAAAGGTTTAACTAATATAATATGATTTATTATTTTTATTTTTAACCATATTTTACTTTCTATATAAACGATTAATGATAATGTACTTTTCATTTTCAAAAATAGGTTCTTTTTACCAATGTTCTCAATGAAATATTTATTCCAACATATACCACACAAATGTTTTTTCTACCATCATGATTAATGTTTATTTTGGATGTTAAATTAAAATATTTCGTGGTTCCATTAAACAATAATGTTTTTCCTAATACTTTGTATTTTTTTGATATTAATTAAGTTATTTCAAAGGGAAAATGTTATTTCTTCCATAGGAAATGTTCCAATGATATTTTAATTGTATTTTAATCTATGAAAACAACCATTAATGTTACATATTCTTCAATAGGATATGATCCAATGATAACATCTATATTCTTTCACTATATGTATATTTTTTATAATAATTAATACATGATAAGACCTAATTTATTTTATAAGGGTTTGTATGTAAATTTTTTTAATTTGTATACATATGGATGGATTATGATTATGTGATGTGTGGGTTATTTATATTCCTTTAATGCATTCGGTAATGTGATATCGATATATCATGAAATTATTATTATATTCATGTACATGATTGTGAATATATATGATAAATTTTTTGATATGTGAGTATGATTTCTTCTAGATATGGTCAAAATATTATTCATGGACCTGATAGAAAATAGCTATGTCCACATTTTAATGCAAGAGTATGAATTATTCTAGCTATTATAATAGGATTATGAGTTGACATGATTTCACAAATATATGTTCATAGGATTTTTATTTCCTATGAATATGACCCACATGTCTATTTTATGACTCATGAATGATGGTTTCTTATTTTAAACCATTATTAATCTTTCTTCTATATGTGACATGATTTTACATATTATGATATATAAATTTCTATATATAAATTTTTTATGTTGAGTACATGTTCTGTATTTTAATGTCATACTTCCAGGATCATCTTATGCTCTCTTATGATTGATATCTACATTGTTGAACCATACTAGGCATCTGAGTTCTCCCTTTTATATGTTTTACTTAGATAAGATTTTATGGATGGACATATAAATGCTATTTCTATAAGGATATTAATATAAATAACATTGTGGGAGATACTGACGATCACTTATTCAACAATGTTTTTATATACCTAGTCTCTAAAGTCACTAATCCATTATGGTTTCAGGGCATATATAATTGTGTTATATAATGATTATTCATTTAAAATGATTTAATATTTATATAAGTTATGATAGGGATTCCTCCATTAGTATTAGAGTAGGTTTTATTTATTTTTTAAGATTATGATTAGAGAAAAATAGTTAAAATCTCACAGATAAGTGAAATTATACTATGACACCCTAATACTTTTTGAAAGTATAAATTGTGTTTTTCCAAAAAAACAATTCTTTGCATAGTTACTAGACAATTCATGTTGATGTGGCATAGAGTCACCTAGGAATAATAATAATGGAAGAGGAAGATTGAGTATTAACTCAATCATCACCAGTGCACAATGAGTGGACCAAAGCCTTTACAATAGACTAATCAACCATGGGGATATATGTCTAGGTTAATTCACAATTTATTCATGAACCATTATGAAGGATTTAAATATTTAATGATTATGGATGACCTAGTTAAATCAATGCTTCCATAGATTGAAAATAATTTTTCATGATGTAGGAAACTTATTAATGATTTTTCATGATTATATTATTTCTCACTATGAATATTATGGATCAAATTATTTTTTTGTTCGAGAAAATATATGAAACATAAAGGAATTATGTAAAAAAAAATGAGACCAATGATTCTATGATTATCATCATGAGTTTCCAAATGAAATGGGAGATGGAATGTAAAATCCAATTCTTATTCCTAACTATTTTTCATGATAAATGATTAAAAACCTGGGCATAAATGAGTTAAAAAAAACAAATAATAGAAAAATACTAGTTAATTATGATCATAGAGGAAATAAGATTCAAATTCCTATATGTTGAAATTATTCTATTAATCACCCTATTAAATTTCTCAATGAAATTTGATTTTTTTTCATTAGAGACAAGAAGGGAATGATGTTACTAACAACTAAGGTAAAATGAATAGTTCAATGGAGGGAAATAAAAACATTTTATGTTATCATTTATAGTTCAATTTTCTATTTTAGGGAACTAGTGAATTATATGGGTCAATGCCACAATTCAAAACCTAAATTTTAGACCCAGGAAGGTTATATGTAATTCTAGTATATAAAGTGGAATAATTGAAGTGTTTATGCATTTGAATTAGAGAATTATATTATAAAAATGTATTATCTATTATATTCTGTCTATAAGAATATTAAAACATATAAGGATTTACCTATAGTAGTTATTTATTAAGGATTTTGATTCAAATGAATAATTATACTGATACCCTAGAAAATTGATTTGATAGAATGTTGATATTTTTCATAAACATTAGATTAAAGGATAAATAACCCTTATTATGATTTCTATGTTGAGATAGTAATGTTTTTTGGGATAAAGAGTTTATTGACATTGATAAAGATAATTAGATAGTATACATACTGTTTAAATTAACATGTGATTTTATGTCAATATGAATTTCATTTTTTTATTTATGGAATATATTTGATAGTTTGTGCAGATTTAATTTTTTTAAATAATTATGTTTATATTAGAGATTTATGATGAATCAAATTATTTTAATAAATTAATAGTGTTATTAAATATAACATATTATCATGATATTAACTTTTTTGGTTTGTGAAATTATTATCCAGTTCATTTAGTTTGGGAAACATAATGATATAGATCACAGAAAAACTACGTGTTCAAATCTATGAGAAATTTTCTATTCTTGAATTTTCTATGACATATTTAGGAAGAATCATAAGGTTAACTATATATGGAACGATTTAAGTTAATATTTTTTTATTATTATTGGTGTTTTATAGATTAATGTATTATTTCATCATACGAAGATTCATCCATATTTGATAACTTTTCCAACAATTTTTTTGGTAAAATTTATTGATTGAAAGTATTTATTCTCAATATATTATTGATATTATGATATGATAATAGTTAATTTTAGTGCTCTATGCATGAAAAATTCTTGTTGAATATTTATTAATTTGAGTAGGAGATGACATATAAATTGAAATTTATTGAATAATAACAAATTAATGATAATGTTCTTATAAAATAGAACAAAATCAAGTAAGTATATTTTCTAATGATCTATATTAGGATAGTAAAATAAACTCTAAAATATAATAATAGGATCTTGAAATAAAAATGATTTCCGTTAAACATATTTTTTGATGAGTTTATATTCTTCTTTATCCCTTAATGAAAAATGGTTTTGTCATCAATAAATTTTTCATGATTTTGTTCTATATCATAAACTATTATTCCTAGGAATTGTTTCCACTTTCATGTTAATATTTCCACTTCCTAATAATTTTCTCATTATTTTAGAATCAGATTATGTTTTATCTTAGGTAACCATTATGTTTCCCATTTTCCCTTTTTGAAAGGAAGATTTATTATCACTTTGTTCTATGAGTGGTTTCAAAAATTTTATTTTCAAATATTAAACCTTTGATTAGTGACATAAAACTTTTCATGGATGAAGTTTATTTAAATCTGGACAACAGAACACCTAGGAAATTTTGTTTAAAATATTACTATGCTCGATAGGTTTCAAAACAATGAAAAACATGCTTTAATTAAATATTGATATACTAAAAAAATATTTTTATTTATAATGAAAATATATTTATCAATTCAAAATAATTAAGTACTCGATCATTTGATAAATCATTTATTGTTTCAAAAACTTCTTTTTCATAAAAAATAGATTCATAAAAAATACCGATATTAAAAAATATTCCACTCCATTTAAATAAATAAAAGTAATTTAAAATTACCATTATTTTTTTAATTTAATAGTAATGTAACATTAGTAACCTTTAATTTTATATAATCTTATTTAATACCTTTAAATACACATTATACTTGATTTTGTTATATGTTTATTTTATGCATGAAAATAATTTTTTCTAAAAATAGATTTTCATTGCGTTTTACGAATTTATATTAAATTTTATTTATGAATAACATATAAATTTATTAAATATAAATGGATTACATATTTTGAATTAGGTTGTTAATTGTTTTTAAACCAGTCCACTTTATTTTTGGTTATTATAAATAGTAAAATGGTACCTATTCTTCTCTACATAAAGATTAAAAAGAATTAAATAGGATTAAAACAATGACATAATGATCAATATTCTCAATAAAACATATTTTATCCTATTTTATGAGTGGTGATAAAAAATAAATCATATATATTAAAATATAGTAATTTCATGATGCTTCAAGTTTATTATTATTTTTTATTATTTTAAGAAAATGATAAACAAAAAATGTCACTTTCAAGATTTTATATTATATTATATATATTGTATTATGCATAAGAAGAAGTTATGAATAAATATAGAAGGATATTTTGAATATAGATAATTTATTTTTATGGGATTATTTTATTTCTTTATATTTACTGATGATTTAGTTTTCCTCAATACTTATGTAATGCTGATACAACTCTTCTACAAGTAGTTAAAAAATCGAGGAAAATAAATTTAAAAACAATAAAATAAATATTATTTTGGTAAATTATGGTATTAAATTAATTTCATATGTAATTATAAATTATAAATTATGGTAAATGTATTTATATTAAAATTACATTGGTTTCTTGATGTTTTTAAAGCCAAGATAAATGAATAGTCCCAAAAATTACTTTAATGGTATTTTATGTTAAGTAATATTTTATTAAATGGTTTAAATATAAAAAAATATTTTAATAGGTCAAGTGCTATATTAAATGGTAAAAAATTTCATCTGTGGAAATTTTTTTAACCACGTGACACCTTATAATTACTTTCTGACCTTTAAAGTCTAAAAAATATATTATCATGGTTAAAGTTATAAATAGTTACCAGGAGGATTAAACCAAATGATAAGGTTTAAAAAAATTTGAAACATGTATATTTTTTTTAATTTATGTGATTTTGGACATATAATTTCATCAAATTATAATCATTGACATTTTTCCACTTTTCATGACTATTAAATATATTATATTTAATATTTTATGTAATTCCAAGTGTTTCCTTTCACTTACTTATAAAAGGGAATCTACACTTGTCCTTTATTCACAATACATGAGTAGTCTATATCAATAATATCTTATTCTAATAACTTAATAGGTTAATTCTTTTAGTTATTGAGTGATTCATATTTCCAAAAACCTATTTTAAAAAGGCTTAATGTATAAGATAATAGGGATCTATTAAATAAGAGGTAATTGTCTTAGATGAATGTTTCAATGTTTTTTTTCATATTTTAATTCACCTAAATATATTATATTCATACTAACATAATTTATACACAATAATTAATATAATTTTATTTTATTATGAGTATCTGAAAACTGTTTCCATTTCCTTTCGATTAAATGGTTAATGAAAGTATCACTTGTGCGTATTTGGGGACTACTGCCTCCACATTGTGATATGATTCATTTTCAATAACCATACATAATGTATGGTTATCATAATAGATTTAATGAATATGAATGATATTTATAACATAATTATGGTTATTTTATTGTAATATCTTAAATAACTTCTTACCTTTCCATTATTTGGAAAACGATAATGTCGCTCATGCACCTATGAGGACTACCACCTCCACACAGTGATGTGATTTATTTTTCATTTCTTTATTACATGGAAGATAGTTAGGATATATTTATTGAAAATATAAGATAATTTTGTTATAATAATTATTATATAATGATAAATTATTATTTAAATTTCATTCATTTCATTCATAAAAAAGTGAAAACATCACTTTTGTTTACGTACTATTTACAATCTACAAGAAGTGAATTAATTCATTTTACATCAAAAAATTACATGAATATTTTATAATGTGTATATATTTATTAAATAATACACTTATAAAATGATTATAATTATGTATATTCTGGAACCATGATAAGTGCATGGGGACTAGCACTTAAAAATAAAAACATGCTTAAAAGTGAAACAATTATCACCAAAATTAGTGATTTTAATAATAATTGTTAGTAAACAGGTGATATGATGCTATAAGTAAATCAAATATGGTGTGATATGTATTAATATTAATATTTAAAATAATTATAATAAATATATTTCTTTATAAAAAAGTTTTGAATGTGAATGAAAGTAGATGAGACTTGAGGTATGGGCTTTTTGTATCACTTCTATTTCTATGAGACTTATGCCACATTCAAATTGCATTTATTTCATGTAGTGCATAAAAATATCATGAATTTATTTTATTATAATATTTATGTAAATTATGTATATTGTAAAATCTATTTATGTTTCTTACATTTATTATATTGTGATTTATAGATTACCAATGCTGTATAATATTTACGATACAAATTCATTTTTTTCAAGATTGTCTATGTTAAATATATGTTGAGGGAAATTATGAAATAAATATCCTATAAACCATATCCATTATAATCACATATGATTATTTATGTGGTTTTTTATGTTCCCTATCCATTTTAATCTCATAGTTATATAATATGATTGAGAAAATGTTTTTAAGAAAAGTTGACATTATTACATCTTGTTGGGAATCATTTTATTCTATGTACCTATAATTTTCAACATGTTTTAAATATTTTTTTACTATTATAAATAAATTAATTAGATTAATTTTTCCCACATATCTTTTTTAATAAAAATATAAAACAAAATGTTGTTGTTATTTTCCAATAATGGTACTTTTTAATAATGGTGTGAATGAAATCAATAATTTAACATATACTACACAAATAAATTTTTGTATCGTCATGAATATTATTTTCATTGGTGAATCCTATAATTGATTAATTGGTTTTATTAAAATTTTATTTTTTTCATAATATTTTTGAATTTTTTATATTTTTATATTGATTCTAATTCGAAAAGGGTATTTTTTCTAATGAAATATTACCTTGATCATTTAATGAATATTATATCTATGAAAATAACCATTACTGTTACTTATGAGTTAATAGGGATATGATACAATGATACCATCCTTATTCATTCTATAAATGGTTATTGATCATGATGATACAATCTTGATAAAACTATTTTTTTGTTCCACAACTTATGCTATGATTAAATTATTAATATTTTTAATATTAGGTGGTGTATATTGGAATGGATTATGATTATGTGATCAATGGGTCATTTATATAATTAAAATACAATAGGTAATGTAATATATATATATATATATATTATGAGATGATGATGATAAGCATGGACATGATAATAAATAATTGTGTTCAAAGTTTTCATGTTTGTATGATTTCTTCTAGATGTGCACATAAGATTATGCATTGACCTGATTTTAAAAAACTATATTATCATTTTGATGAGTGAGTATGATTTCTTATAACTATGATCACATGTTTCAGATTAGACATGGTTTCACGTATATATGTTTCTATGATTATGATTTTCAATACATATGTTGCCACATGCCAATGCTATGGCTCATGAATGATGATTTCTGATTTGACACCCTTATTAATCATTATTATAGATATGAATTGATTTATGAATTTATGATATAATAATTTTTGGGTATGAATATTTTATTATGAGAAAATACACTTAGTTATGATATCAGTCACATATGATCATTTTATGATATATTATGATTGATATCTCATATGTTTACCATTACTGAACACTAATCTCACCCTTTCTTACATTTTTATTCCCTAGGTTTTGATGGAAAACTTTATATATGATATGTATAACAGTGTACTAATATGAATGAAATTGTGGGAGATGTTGACGATCCTTTAATAAATAATATTTTTATATACCTATTATCCATTAACACTAAACATTAATGGTTCTGGGGCATGTAAAATAATTTTTTCTATTGAAATTTATCTAAAATGATGAAATATTTATACATTTTATGAGTGATTCATGTAAAATATTCAATATCATGATCTAATTGTTAAATATAGATATATTTTTTTATAACCCATGAGTTAGAATAATTTAATTATGTTTAAAAGGTTGTGTAATTGTACTAAACATGACTGAGAATCTTTTGGATATTTTAAGATGATTTGGATAATTTATAGAAATTTTCAGTTTTGTTCAACTTAACTATAACCAAAACCATATATAAAAAATTATGTTATTTCTAAAACATAATAAAATTGAAAATTCCTTGAGATATCAATGTATATGTAACAACTTTCGTAATTCCTAATATATTTTTTTAGATCTCATCCATAAATACTAGATAGATAATGTATATGTAATATGTATTTTAGAGATATTGAATTAGGATTGTAAAATATGATCACTGTATGTACAGTATTCACTCTTGGCCATATGCGATATGTTTAATTGTTTAATGATTGAACATATTATATAAATGTTTGATGCATAAAATGTTGTTTAAATTACTAAATTTCTAATAGGTGAATATTAGGTGATTTATAAAGAGGACACACTAGATACATAAAGTATTTCATATGATATATTATATTTATGAAATCATGTGTAATATATTTTCATGAGATCATTAAAAATGTCATTAATACAATAAACATACATAATAAATAGGAATATAAAAAACATATGTATCAAATATAAGTTGAAAAAATATTTTCTATGTTAAAAATTTCATTAATGTATATAAGTAAATTTAAATATTAGGCATTGGTCTATTGTTAAAGAGATTATAATTTATTAATGTAAAAAAACTATGTATTTTTACACTATGATGAAAAAGGTTTCTTATTTTTTTTTTGATTTTTTGTAGTTTATAAATATATTTTATGATTGAAATGTTTTAGATGTTACACCCAAAAGTTATGACTATGATTTTCTATAATTCAAGAATAAAATATCAAGGTACTTTGATTATTCCATGATTAAATGTAGTGATTTGAATAAATATTAAAATATATTAACATGATGTGATATTATTTGTAATTTAAATTATAAAAATTTTAAAATATTTATAGCTAGTAAATAATGAGTATTTTTTGAGAAGCTGGTGACTAGTTTTGAAATAGAGAATTACGAAGAGAATACATAATAAATATTGACAAATATTTTTCTAAATTAACAATAATTAAATTGTTTCTATATGACCTTAAATAAATTATAAATATTAATAACATAGAATAAAGAAGGGTATTTTATAAGAATATAACATCATGCAAGACTAAAGATCTATTTTTTTGGAATAAGGAGAATAGATGACAAAAGAGTGCTAGAAATGCATGATTATCTATGTCACTAGAAAAAAATATTTTAAGTAATGTGCTAACCTGATAAAAATAATAATACTATTTTAGGCTCTTCCTCCTGGTCAGTTTCCAATGGGGTTTCATCATAGAACTAAAAAAATCCATCAAGTCCCATATCAGTGATATAAACATGCTTTCCAAAGGCATGCGATCATTAGGAATTTTATAATGATTCTTAGGGACTCCCATTAGTCAAGAGGATGGGAAGTTGGGCTCATGAAATCCTTATAGGGAAATTTTTTCATACTCGAGGAATTTGTTATAGATTTATTTCATATTCGTGAATCCTTTATATATCAAAATACATGTCTAGATAAATTCTAAATCATCAATTAATCATTTGTACATACGACTATGAAAATATATATATATATCGGTGGTTATTAATCAATGAAACCATATTTATGTATATTAAGTTCTCCATCAATAGTTCTATCTGCACATGTCAATGGTTTTTCATTTTTTAATACTCACTCATTAATGGATTTTTTAATTAACTATGATATAATTCCTCCCAACTAGGAACTATTGAATTTATTTACATATGAGGAGGTGATTGGTGCTTTGAAAATGAGATTGTTCTCATGAATGGGAATTCTAATATATCCTTGTGAAAAGAATCAAAACCAACTTAGTTATATCTCACATAAAATGATTTTTTGTACAATTTAGGGTCATGTGATAAGTACTAGACCATGTAGTATAATGTCATGTGACAAGGATGTCTAGGTGAATGATTTGTATAAAATATTGGTGTGGGACATAATTATGAGAAATCCATTGTGGTTATCCCTAAGGGGAATATGGAATGATGAGAATGGATCAGTCTTATGGGAATATAACTTTGTGAAGTAAAATCTCACTAGAAATATAGACTGGAGAGGATGGGATAAATAAGGATCTGGAAGGAATACCACATCCTAGGTAGAAGATGATCTTACTAGGAATCTATATTAATAAAAATGGATGAAATTCCTGGTTTGATTATCATAGTGGTATTCTACGTATCCCACTAAGATGGGAATCAAGGCCCACAATGGTTAATGATAGAGAAATATAGTCCTTATAGTGAACCAGCTTATTTATAGAATGAGGTATCTTTCATGCTTGGATATTTATTAATTGTAACTGAGGGGACCCATAACATGGCCCACATTAAGCAGTTTAGGGTTTTATAGACTATACCAAATGTTGTTCAGTTTAATGTTATACTAATAGAATATAGTGGTCATTTCATTTAAGATCATTTGATACAAACCATGGTTCCCTATCATTGAATGTAATTCATCACAATTAACCAAATTTGGGAGGTCCTTCAAAGTTCTCTAAGAATACACGAGTCATGCTCAACATGAGAAATAAGAGGCAGTAGGGAAGCTGATTAAACTGCATGACACTACATGATTGGATTATTGTTGGGTAGCATTTCTCTTATGAACATTCCAAATATTTTCTAAAGATTTTTATATTCATATAACTCAAATGTGGAGAAGAAATGTTTTCTAAAAAGAGTGGCCAATATTGAATGGTTTAGAGTCATGTGGGATGTAATCTCACATAGTAGTTTAATATCATATGGTTGGGGTGATGTCTTATAGTTTAATATCATACGACTAGGATGATGGCATACAATTCAACATAATATTACTAGGACATGGCACATTCCTTTTAAAGTGATTAAAAGATGACCCATAATTCCTTTTAAGGTCATGTATGAGGATAGGTCATAACTTTTAAGTTCATATAACAAGGATTGGATGTGACTTTTAATGTTGTGAAACTAGGAATGGTCATGTCTTTTAAGGTTTCATGTCATGGACCTATCTTGAATTTTAATTTCGTGTGAAAAAGACCATTTCTCGATCATATGAAATAAATTCGGGGAAAAATTTCATTGGTTGGGAAGTGATATTTTCATCATAGAAGTTAATTAGTGAATATACACCATTGGTTTAGTCCTTATGGATGAAGAATGCTCCCTATTACTTTTTTCAAGTGTCAAAGGATTCATCATAGATATCATTGGGGTCTTGAGAGATAAAACTATTTCTCCTTGGTGGAATTAATTTATAAGTAATTTCTTATTAAAAGATCATGAAATTTATTTTTTGTGAACCTCTAAATGATATAGGGTATACATCCTTTTCACATCAGGTAATTCTAATTCATCTAGTTCCATATGAGATTTCTTATCCATGGATAAGTGATCATAAATGGGTGTGTGAATCAAGGGAAAATGGTATTCATAGGGTAAAACTAATTCTATACTATATAAAAGTTAATACAGTGTTTCTTATGTGTTTGTACAAGTTATGGTAAAGTAGGACCACATTGCGGGAAAATATTTATCATGAAAAAACATTTTATCATTTTCCACCAGTTTCTAGAGTACGTTTGATAAGGGATTTTCTAAAATCCACTATCAAACCATTTTTCATAGAATTATAGTGATATAAATAGTTTTATTCTATATTATAAATTGGAAACATCCTATTTAATTCAGATGAATAGAACTTGGTTCCATTCTCTATCAATATTTTGTGAGGGATACCAAATATGGTGATAATATTAAACTTCAAAAAAATTACATTGCACTTTATAAAAAATTATTTGATTGGTATTACCTCACCCCATATGAAAAAATAAGTCATTGGAAGTAAGGATATAATTGAACTACTTAGATGTAACTGGAGGATATGTCCCCAAAACATCCATCCACCATATAGGTAATGGCCATGAGTATTTAGTAGTGTTAAACAACTTTGAAGATTAATGGATAATGATGGTATGTACATAGCATGAATGTAAATT
Organism: Viscum album; assembly: GCA_963277665.1. Lineage (NCBI taxonomy): Eukaryota > Viridiplantae > Streptophyta > Magnoliopsida > Santalales > Viscaceae > Viscum > Viscum album. The sequence goes on from OY728134.1 coordinate 998,117,505, forward strand.
TTTGGTGAATTTTGGGAAATAATATATATTTGTATGCTAGAAATAACCAATTGTACTTATTTGAAATGAATGTTTGATCCCTAAATTATTGATTTCATAAGGTCTAGTATGGACCCTTTGAGTGATGGTAATAAAATCTTCTCCACCAATGCATCAGATAAGGATTCCTTTAAATCCACATTTATATAGAACCTTATTCTTATTTGGGATATAATAAAGAGCGATGTTGACCTCTATCTCTATGGTTTTCTATTTTCTTGATTTGTCTTCTGGATGAATCCTACTTTGGAGGTATCCCATAAGGGTATTATCTTACTATTTTACAGGATTATATTTGTCACCAATGGAATTTATCTTATTAATTTTTTCCATTAAATTTCCAAAAAAAGGTTACACCATTCAATGGTTCACGTTGCTACTGAATATTTCTTCCTAGTCTGAATCATCCAAGGCTGGAGCTATATTTTCCAATGTACCTGCCTAAAAATTATGTGACTTTGGAATATGACTAAATGTTATATTTATGGGAATTTATTCCATAAAACCTTGATATTTTTCTAAAAATGGTATCATTTTTTATTTAATAATGGTATAATCCCAACTAAACTATTTTTTAACAACTCTAAATCTAATTTCACCTTTAGGTGTGAAACTGGTACATAAAGTTCCAGTTCCATGCCTACAATGAAGGCATGGTATTCTACCTCATTTTGGTACAACCATCAAACTAAATTAAGGAATATGGTAAAACTACCATTTCTAGAGAGATAAGAATGTCTCATAAACCTAATGTTTTTAGTTTTGGGTATTCCATTCTCTTAAAAATTGGGATTCTATATGCGCTATAAAAATACATTTCCAAGTTATGGAGGCGATCATGGATAGAAAGGACCTATCAATTAGAAAATTTGGTAATCAATGTTTTTTATCATGATGAAGGATTATATACAAGGAAATATTATAATGCCTATGATTTTATTACCATATATTGTTTAACAGACTGTCAAACTGCTATATTATGACTTATCACTATGCCAAGAATCCCTTCATCATTGGATAGATGATGATATATTTGGTCTGGTCTTCATGAGAGATCAAGTGGACTTTTTGATATTGCAGGTAGTTTCCATGTTTTTGGACTGAAAATATAAACCCATAGAAACACTTCTCGATGTATTAATATCAACTATTAGTTTCAATAATAGTTCTAATGAGAAAATTGAGGCTATTATCATTTAAATTTATATTATTCTATACAAGGAAAGTTCGAGAAAATATTTCTAAGGAAATCACATATAGAATGAGTGGATTTCCATTGACAGGAGGAGTTAAAAATATTATAACCATATGTTATTTTTTGATATTTTCAGAGGATTCCTTACAATCATCAGTATATTGATAGGTGAAACCATTTTTTTAATATATTGCTGAAGGGTAAACACTTTCCTGCAAGATTCAGTATAAAGTGTTCAATGTATGTGATGTATCCCAATATTCCTCTCAAATCTTTAAATTTTCATGGAAGTGACATATCCAGGATAGTAATATACTTCTAATGGTCTATAATGATTCTATGATAGATCACCTTGAATCCATTCAATTTTCTAGGGGTAACATCGAAAGAAAATTTCATGGGATTCATTTTCATTCTATACTATCATAGCTTATAGAAAATGACCTAGAGATCAACCAAATGATCTGGGAGCTATTAGGATTTTACCACCAAATCATCAATGTAGCATTTGATGCACATTATTAAGAAGGGTTTCAAAATATGATGTTTGGAACATTGGTAAGTGGAACCAACATTATTCAATCTGAAAGGTATCACCCGATAAAAATATCTTCTTCTATGTGATCTAAAACTAATGTTCTCTTCATCATAATGGGACATCTAGATTGGGTTGTATCCTGAATAGTCATAAATAAAAGAAAGATATTGAAATTTACCATTAAATTGATTAGATGTTCCATAATTAGAATTGGGATTTCATTTTTTGAAAAGTTTCGATTGAGATCTATAATGTTGATGTAAACTCTGATATTACCGTTCTTCTTCATGATTGGTAAAATATTTGGGATCCAAATCATGTATTTGAATTCTTGGATGAATTTCATCTTGATTAGTTTATCATCTTTATATTTGACATTAGTAGTGTGGGCTAGATTCATTATTCTAGAAAACTACTTCTAACTAGAGTGATCATTTAGAAAGCCCAAGTGTTGGATTACCATATTGGGATAAAGGCCTGACATTTATTAATAATTCTGGTTTAATAAATGTTAGTGATTATTTAGGAAGGAGGCATATAAATCTTTTTGTTTAGAAGGAAAGACCATTATAGTCAATATAGTTCATGGATTTTTCTCATTTACTAGATTTATATACCGTAGTTCATTAATGGTGGTAGAAACACCTTCCAAAAATATTGGAGGTGAATATTTTAGGTCACCATGTTCTCCATCATCCAATTCCTATTTACCAATATAAAGATGAATGAGTGGTTAGATGAATCATAAAATATAGTATAAGACTCAATATTCCAACATCCAAGAAGTGAATTATAGATATTCCCACACGCTATTGATGACATGGCTGTTTTTTTTTGATTTAGCTGATGAGATAATGATTGGTCAAAGCTACATAGATGGAGTGAGGGAATTTTCACCTGGGCTATTACCACTGTTGGGAGAATTAAATGCCTCTTCAGCTCTACCAGGATTAGTTTTCATGACTGATATCCTCAGGGTCATTGAGTATTACCAAAATATGAACTTATAAACTCGACCTAGTTGATCGGTATTACATATTCCTCATCAAGCTCTTTAAATGGGTGGTAATAAGTTATTTTTAGTCAATTTAGGGTATTAACATGAGTGAAATCATCCATCATGGATTTTTTCCCATCACTATGGTGGAATACTGCATTGATATATTGAGATTAAAAATATTCAAATAGAGAATTTCTACCATGTAATGCACCAATTTGTATATTTAAATAGTACATAAGACTCCGATGGTATGATGAAGGGTATGCTGCATGGTTATGTTACCAAGACCTTCTAAAAAAGACAGAAAATGTTATATATTACTGAATTAATATGAATTTATAGTTAGATAAAAAATTCCCAAATTTATAACTAAGATTGATTCATACATAGGATTTTGTTTACTCTCATTATGACCCTAAAGTGTCAGAGGAGAAGCAGAAAAGTCAACTTCACTATAACCCAATAAATGAAGTGTTTAGACTAGAATAATGTTAAATCATGAGCACTTATTAATGAAATTTCATCAGATGTAAATGTCATGTAGCATAACAGACACATACAAGGTTTATATGTGTCCTTTTATAGTTGTTTCCTTGTTATATTTTTTGGATTTTATAATCATGTGATAATCTATTGGATAAAAATTTTCATGATATACCTCAATAGTATAAACCATAGCCTCAAAATTCTGAGGGATCAATAAGGAATTTATTAGTACTTAAAAATGGTCCTTTGATAAATTCAGGGTGTCTAGGATTGAATGAATGGTTGTAACTAGGGAAAATTTCATTAATATATCATATTTCTAAGCTAATTTTATGTGTTTCTCAACCTAATAATTCTCCTTAGGAGGATATTTAGGAAATGATGAATTCAAAGTAGAATAGATATTCCTTTAAACAAAATATTTAGGAATTTTAGTAATTGGTTGATTATGAAAATTTGGTATACCAACTCAACTAGGTTGATTGGAAATCTACACTCGCTCATGTTGGTATTAAAAAACAATCAGGTTTGGATGACCTTTAAGAAACACATTTTAATTTCTATTCTCTTTTAGGGATCATTGATGGTATTTTTCTATGAGTTTTGGAAGTATAAATTACTCTAGTAATAATTTGGAATTAATATTTCACTCGACCATGACTGTTTTTGCCTCTACTACATCGGCTTTTGCGTCCTTGGACTATGGTCCCAAAATCATGCATAGGGAATTCAGATTCGCAACCATACTCATTAATGGGGAAAGGATCCATTGGATTAATGACATTAATGGAACTGAAGATTAATTACTAGTCTATTGAGGATCCCATTTGTAGGGATGGTTCCCATTTACTTAGGGATATAGGCATGACTTTTAAGAGAGTCAAGATAGAATTTAGCCACAATACATGGTCATATTACTTTTTCTTGATATTTACTTTTATAGTTATTTTTTTCATTATATAATTAGCTCTTAGAGTATTTTGGTGCTGGGGAAACTGGTTAAACCATGGTATAAGAACCTTGGGGAACATTTGGTGGGATTAATTGTTCCATAATGATTGCATGACTCTATTTGATTTTATTTCTTGTTATCCAATCATTGATATTCTATGCACCCTTTTTGGAATCCTATTGTGATAATCCTTCTTCCTATGTAACAACACTAGAGATACATGACAGTTGTTCTGGTGACTTTCCGAATTTTTCCTACTTGGAATCAAATAATTTTAAATAAGGTATTTAAAAACAATGAAATCTTAGATGGTGTGACCCATTGGTAGATAAAATGGAAAATAATTTGAATAGTCACTAAGGCCAAACTTATTATGCCTTGTGATCTCTATAAGATTCAGTAATTTTTTTTCCATAGTATCTAATAAGTAATTAGGAACATGATCATCTAGGAAGGAATAAACATTATTCTTCTGATAGTGATATTGAATGTTTTTCTTCTCCATTTTCTAAACTTGATAGGGATATTGTTGTTATAGTTTCAGTTTAAGAGGGGGTATCATGTGATAAGGCACAATAATTAGAACTAGATTGAGTGTAGGAGCTTGTTAAAGCGTGACACTCATAATTTCCAGTTTTCACATTATCTTCTAATAAGATTTATATGATAGTTGTGAACTAACATTGGTGTAAGTACCTGATTTTTATCTCACATATAGATCCTTTTAAATTCATCATAATTTATTATTTTGGACCTAATAAAGATTCCCTATGAGGTTAAAAATGTTTTGGGGGGTGTCTGTGGATTTTCTAGAGCCCAGAACCTAGGTTGGTGAAAAAAAAAACGTCACACACGGTTAGGAGAAACTGTTCAGGGTAGGCCACATGGTTATTCCGAATCGTGTAAGTATGGAAAAAAATAAGTAAGGGATAAAAATATTTCCTAATAGTTTTCTAGGGGCTGAAATCCTCTGAGAAATGTCTACATTTTTTAAGAGAGGTGTTTTTCACAGTTGGCACATAGTTTATCTAACCATCGAGGGTGTCCTCCTTAAGTAGTGAAGTGCGCCTGATTAGTGCATAGTTTGGCCAACCATGCATCCAAACCATGCGACCCAGATTTTTGGGTGAAATGAAAAAATTACCCATAATGAAATGTATAAACCCTACCCTATTCTCCCTTTTCCATTTCTAGTGAAGGATTCACTCCTTTATTCACATTGGAAGCTCCCAAAAAAATATACCCCCCTTTTTAGGGATGAGGGGGAACCCAACATGACATCAAGGACATAAAACAACAACCATGCCCCATAGACCAAAGTCCCAAGGAAAAAAACAACCAAATTCAAGTCTACAGAGAGAAGCCCCTCCCCAACATCAAAAACACTAGATCAGCTTCTGCCTTCTCAATGCTGCATGGCTAGCTGTCCCATGCATGGGCGCATAGGCTTAGTACCAATGTAAATTGTCATTAAATTATTTATTCCACGAGTTTTGAAGTTTTATAATATGTGTCCTTATGCCGCACATTAGTATCACCATGCGTTTCTCTTAAAATTCATTTTCTTTAATTTTTTTTTCCATATTTGGAACCTAATGATATTTTTAGAACCCTTGAGATCGACCACCTTAGAAGGATCCACCCCTTTGGGTGTACCCTCTTACATGATTAAATGGATTCATGATAATATATACAATTAACCTATTGGAGTGTTTGGTATTGCTTCTAAAATGTGATATTATAAATGAAATGGATGGATGTAGTGTTGTTGCATAACTACCACTCTTATAATATGTGTCCTTATGCCGCACATTATTTTCACTGGGCATGATGACCCTTATAATGTATTTATATAAATGGGAATGGAATCACTCTAGATTAATGTAAATATGAATGATATTGAAGATCCTTTATAAATATGAATGGGCATGGAGAACCCCTTATAATAATTTATGGGCATGACATCTCTTATGATACTATATAGTCATGGTGTCCTTTGGGATACTATACGAGAATGGAATCCCTTATGCTACTATACAGGAATGGCATCCCTTGTGATAATTTATGGTCATGGCATCCCTTGTGATACTTTAAAAGAATGGATTCCCTTGTGATAATATATGTGTGTGGAATTACTATATGTGATACCGGGCATATAATACCTTATAAATGTGATACTAGGCATGAAATCCCTTAATATCGTGATACTAGAAATATTATCCCTTATAAATGTTATACCAGGAATTATGTACCTTAATACCTATTTAGAGTTATTCTGGAATAGGCCGAAGTAGGTAGTGTCAGCCTAGTTTCTTTTTAGGAACCATAGCTAAACATTATTACAGTTGTTATTACTTCTTTACATTATTATACCTACACACTTTTTTACTGTATACATGACTGTATATTCAAAGATTTCATTGGTGGTGGTCTACTAATATTTATCTCACACCCTATCCAGGATGCCTATGGAACCTGAGCAGACTATATGATTGCGAGTGTAGATAATTGGAAGCACCCTCTTGTGGATGTGTGGCATTTAGAATGTCATAGGATTGAGCTTGGTAGAAGATGACATGGATGGGGCTCGGGATAATGGATAACCTTTTGTCCTTTTTGAACCCTTTTATTATTATGTACATAATGTATTCCTAATACATGTATCCATGATTTATTTCTTTACTGATACATGCCATACATTATCATCCTTTTTATATGATTTAGTTTACTGCATTTGGTTATTATCAATTTCTTGGATGTTTATATCTGCTTCGACAGTCACATTTCTTTATATACTAATTTTTATATTCATATGTTTATTTTACCACTATGTTACTCTGGTAATAATGGAATAGTCTCCCCACATACACACCCAATACCCTTGCTTCTAGTCGATAACCTCTGGAATTTGGGGAGATGTGCATAAGGCCATGCGTCTAACCGGTCTCGGGGAACTTGTTGAGTGGCATCCAGGTCTGGGACATCACAAAGTGGTATCAAAGAATTTTATTTTCTTGCATTAATATTTTGAGACAATATTCATGAGATTAGAAAGGAATTAGTATTTTTTAATAAAATATGTGTGAGAGTATCTAACCCATGTACAAGGAAAATCCAAATTCCCTTGAATATAAAATGTTATTGACATCTTTTTTATTATTACACTTGATATAACTCCACCATTGGGTGATAAAAATGAATTATGATATTACTATTGATATGATTGAGGTTTATATTTTATCCTTGGCCCGATGATATTAGGGGAAGGAAGCACTGGACAAACATCATATTAGAAACCATGTAGGAAATTTACATTCCATGCATATACCATTCCATATAGGAGAATTTTTTTGGGTTACATTGCTTGTGATTTATCTTTGAATGTTATAAATAAATTTTATGTTGGATAATGATTATTAGAGGGAGTTGAGAATAAATAGTTGATACTTAGTGTCCCTACCATAACCTAATTAGTGTTTTCATGATGGGTTATAACAGACACCCTAAGCAGTCAACTATGTCACATTGAGTCATAGACTAATTAGTCACATGGATTGGAACATGTTATGGAATGGATTAAATGGACACTAAATTTTGGTACATAAGGTGTATGGGCCCTTATGGATTGGAATTGGTGACATGTTTGGTTCATCCATTTTAAATAAAATGACGATATAAAAAATATGAAATTAAAATAGAAATAGAAATTGTAAAACACAAAGCTTGACCTAGTCCTATCTTTAGTAGTGGGTAGTAGACAAAGTCTATGTTATTCTATATAAATGTGCCCATCTCCTAGGCCTAACTATTTTAGCTAGAATATGGGTAATAATATTACATAGAAAGGATTTGTATCTATTCTATATCTATACGTTTATATTTTCCCATTATATAACTTTATCTAAGGTTTGTGTTTGGAAATTGTAGATCAATTCCACTCCAACATCCTCGGAACATACTCCAGGAGGGTGGTGATGACCATGCCCCAGAGGTGGTAGGGCATGAGCCACCAGTTATACTTATAACATCGCCTCTTGTGGAACCTCTTCCTATTACCGATATAAGTGATGATTCCTAGTTTTGAGGATATTTTCTATGGATTATGAAGATGATACCGGGAGCCCCACGCTCTTTCCCCTTCTATGGGCTAGTTGACTTTAGAGTTCCAATAGTAGCATCCACCCATGTTTCTGGGGGATGGAGAACCACATGCTATAATGTTATGGATAGAGATAGTCTTATATATATTCGAGAATATAGAGACACCTAATGAGAGGAGAGTGAAAATCACTCTGTATATGCTTCAAGGATCCACCAAACCCTAGTGGGATATCCGAAATCAGGCTGGTTAGTATCAAGAAGTGACTTAGAGGGAGTTATAGTTGATATTATTAGATTATTTAATTCTAGATACCCTAAGGTACAATCATTATTGGGAGTTTATGAATATTAAAGAGGGTTTAATGATAGTTATGGACTATTTAGCTTGTTTTATAGAGCTTCAACACTTCACACCTATCTATACGGAAGATGAGATAATGAAAGTTAGATGATTTGAGGATTGTATGAGGCATCCTATTCATTCTTAGGTAAATGTTTTCTAGACGACTACCATATTTAAAATATTGAACTAGTACCTTATCACCATGAAGAACCTAAGGGAAGAAGATGGTGTTATCTAGGGCGGTTCAGAATTCAGACAGAGTAGTGGTTCTTCTAGCAGTTATAAGCGACACTTTGATACTATTAGTGTGAGTAGTGATAGCTAGTCGACATGCATAGACAATTATGTGGTATGTCACCTGTGTAGAAATCCTGGGAATAAGAGGCCCCAGTGTCCCAGAAACCCCTTCTAGTGAATACGATGCAATAAGTTGGGGAATAATCAATATTTCTATAGGAACTTCCCATCTATACCGAGTGAGAGAGGATCCAAGCTAGATCCACCTTCAGGAACAAGTTCAGTATCACCTCTCCATGTATGTTTTTGAAGTACTACTATCCGTCTAGGTAGAGGAGGAGGCTGTGTTCTTGGTAACCAAGATTCATATATACATCACTAGTAGAGGGTACCTTCTCTCGATAATTAGGTTGTATCACATGGATGTGGATTATTCCATATATATTCATTTCATCCTATACTATAGGAGAAGAATGATGAGACATCTACTATTTGAGGTACTATTCTAGTATCCTCTACTATAATTTCTATCTTATTTGATATGGGTGAATCATATTCCTTTATATATGTGTCTGCTGTGGAGAGTCTCAGTCTTCATGTTGAGTACTCCTATGGTGAGATGATTCTAGATACACTTTTGGTTATACTATTTGAGAGTGTATTATAGGGAATGGAATGTCCTCTTAATAAAGTAAACTATACTTTCGTGTGGGACCTCTTCATCTTCGATATTGTAGGTTTTTATTTCCATCTCAGGATAGAATGGTTGGTTCCCTCTCATGCCTCTATGGTTTTTTATCATTGGAGAGTGTTTTTTTCACCATTAGAGGGCGATACATATCTCCATGAGGGTGAGTGGGATGTATAGACTGGTAGATATGGACCAGTGCATCTTGGTCTAGGTGGAGTGACCACCCAAATTTTTAGTCCTTACATGAATGACCAGGGACTACATCATATTGATTTCCCTCCTGTAGCCGATCGATTCGGGTATATTTTCCATGATGACTTTGCAGGACTACCTCATGAGAGAGAGGTAGAGTTTACTACCGAGCTAGTTCTAAGATCTTCACCAGTATCCATTACACCTTACACTATGGATACTACTGAGTTACAGGATCTCAAGATGTTGCTTGAGGATTTATAAGAAAAGGGTTCCATACATCCAAGTAATTATCCTAGGGGTCCACTAGTCCTTTTCAACATAAAGGCATATGGAACCCTCAGACTTTTCATGGAATACTAGATGTTAAACTAGATTATATTAAAACACTGGCATCCCTTAACTCATATAGACAACATTTTTCAGCAGATCAAAGAAGAGATATGGTATTCTCAAAGATTAACCTGAGATTGAGATATCATCAGGTTAGAGTCAGACCTTCATATATTCTACTTACTGGTTTCTATAGTCGGTATAACTTATATGAATATATTTTGATCTTATTTGGTCTTATTAATGCACCTTCCATCTTCATGGATTTGATGAATAGGGTTTTCTATCCCTATTTGGATTCCTTTGTTGTGGTATTCATAGATGAAATCTTTGTGTATTCTCATACTCGTAACAACTATGCCACTCATCATGAGTTCATTTTAAATACACTAAGATGGCACCTTCAATATGCTAAGCTAAGTGAATTTCATATTTGGACCTAAAAGTTTCACTTATTGTGTCACATTATCTCAGAGATAGGATTTTTAGTTGACCCTGAGAAGGTGAGAGATGTGCTTACCTAGAAGAAGGCCTAAAATGACTTTGACACATGAATTTTCTTGGGGATATACGGTTACTACATGCGTATTATAAAAGACTTATCATTCTTTGAAGAACCTATTATGATATTGAATAATATGGGTGTGAATTTTCTATAGTCTAAATCCTATGAGAAAACCTTTTAGGATATGAAAGGGAGATGGGATTCAGTGTCAATACTTATTCTATCAGAGTAAGGCAGGAGCTATGAAATATTTTGTGACACATATGGTATCTGGAAAGGAGCAGTTCTGATGTAGGAAGATAAATTATTTATGTACGGGTCATAAAAGTTGAGGTCGCATGAGAGAAATTACCCAACACATGATCTCGAGTTGGTAGTTGTTGTACATACCTTGCGTTGTTTGAGGTACTACCTAATAGGAGATTATTTTGCGTTGTTTACAGACCAGAAGAGCCCTAGGGATATTTTTATGTAGTGAGACTTAAATCTCAGGAAACAAAGTTGGGTTGAATATATACAGTTCTTTGACTTCATGATAGCCTATAAACCTAGGAAATCCCATGTTGTTTCCAATGGTCTGAGAAGGAGGACTCAGTCACAAGCAGTTTAGGAGGCCAATAGAAAATGGTAGCTCATGGATATGTTTTCCGAGATGCACATAGAGGTTCGGGACTATCATGTATAGTCTGTAATTTCATTTATATTATTTACCTCTTCACTTATAGAGAAGACTAATAAGAAATAGTTTTCAGATCCTGAGGCTTGGTCCTACGAAAGGGAATTTCTAGTGAGGACCTGCTTCTGGATTGGACTATTAATGATGAAAACATCATGCATATACAAGGGAATATCTGGGTTCCCACACATATGAGAGGCATTGATGTGTGAGTCACATGATTCATAGTTAACTGTATACCGGGGTATCTCTAAGATGTATCGTGACATGCACAAAATGTATTTTGTTTCCTGGGATAAAGTGTTAGATATAAGGTTTTATCACTCGGTGTTTCACTTATCAGTATGTGAAGGATTAAAACTAGCGACCTATTGGCTTTTTACAACCATTATTGATCCGAAAATTGAAATGGAAAGTTTTTGTGATGGATTTTGTTGTTTTCTTACCAAAGCCCCCTCGAGGTAGTGGCATATTTTGGGTAGTCATGCATCAATTGAAGAAGGTATCCTACTTCCTTCCTATATGAGAGACTTTCTCAATTGATGAGTTGGGAAGATTGTATGTCTGTGAGATCATAATATTTCATAGGGTCCCTCATACAATTGTTTTAGATAAGGATGCTCAATTCACATCGAGGATCTGGTAGGGGTTGCAAAAATCTATGGCAACATAGGTGCTTTAGAGCACAACCTTTCACCCTCAGACTTGGTCATAGATGGATATAGAGGAAAGGGAAGTTATTGCCACACTTTTTTTGGTCATTTATGATTATGGTGAGATTCAAGCTTCCAACCTATCAGTTTCTATTACCTTAGAGGAAAATTTCCATGCACTATGTCTTCTAGGTTTCGTAGTTTCATCGATATCATTCTGAACCATCTCATACTTTTGATACCAAGGATATTGAGCTAGATGATGATGCTTCGTTTGAGGAGTATCCTATAATCATTATTTAAAGAAGCATGAAGCATCTCTTAGGTCAGTATGCCCCTTTATTATGGGTACTATGGTAAAATGATGTGGTATAGTAAGGACATTGGAGTGGAAGTATGATGTATGTGCCCAATATCCTGAGTTATTCTAAGATGAAGTTTTTTCACCCTTGGAAGGTGAACTTGGAGATAAGTTCCTTTAAGGGGAAGACTGTGAGAACCCTATTTTTATATTAGGTAAAGATCCTTTTAAATTTGGTCTCATTCATTTTTATTGTCCTAATAAGGAATCTCTACAAGGTTAGAAAGGTTTCAGGGGTTTTTGGGGATGGTCTTGTGTATATAACCCTAGTTAGTGGAAAAAACATGCGGACCTCATGGTTAAGAGAAACCATATGGGGTAAGCCACAAAAATATTCCAAACCTTGAAGGGATGGAAAGAGGAGAAACCAGGGGGAAATTTTACCCTAAATGTGTGCCAAAGGCCACATGGCCATGTAAAATATTTTTAGTTTTTAGCACAGGTGTTTTGTGCAGTTGGCAGATGGTTTTTCTAATTGTGTGGCCTAACCGTGTAGGGTGCCTCCTTAATTAGTGATGGGTGCACGATTAGCATATGATATGTCCAACCATGCCACCAAACCATGCGAACCATATTTTTGGATGAAATGACTAAATTACAGTTAATTAAATTTCTAAAACCTAATCCTCTTCTCCCTTTTCTTTTTCTAGAAAAGGATTCCCTCTGTTCTTCACTTTAGAAGCTCTAAAGGCCGTATAAGCTGTGATCTTCCATAAATCTCAGATATGGTATCTGATTCAGCTTCCTTTGGTCTCATTTTATATCCATTTTTGTGATCTTGATTCATTTTTAGCAGTTCATTATTTCCCTTCTCCTCAACATATTTATTGAGGTGCATGCTCATATTCCCTATTTTCAAGGCATTGGTACATTATTCAGATTTCTTCCAATCCACGATGAACTATAGGGCGATACTAGATAAGGAGTGTTGTAAAAGTACAAGGTAGGTGGTCTATAATTTATTCCTCCAGTTTTTATGTTTTATAATATGTGTCATTGTTCTGCATTCCAATTTCACAATGCGTTTCTCCTAAAATGAATCTTCTTTAAATTGGGTTCCATGTTTGGTACCTAATGATATTTTTAGACCCCTTTAGATTGATCAAATTATAAAGAGCAATCCCATTGGATGTTCCCTCTTACATGCCTAAATGGATTCATGAGAATATGTCCAAAGAACCTATTTGAGTGTTTTGTGTTTCTTCTAAACTATTATATTATAAATGGAATGGACGAATGTAGTGTTGTAACATAACTAACACTCATATAAATCATTGAAGTGAATAGTGGTGAGTGGAAAGCCCAAATCACCTATTTTAAATTAAATAGTTGTTATGCCTGTGTCATTTTTGGATATAAATTAGAAATGAATCATACCTTAGACCATATTAAATCCAATGGTTGTTTATTAAAAGATAATGAGTTATGAATTATTCCTTGGATTATCTTAAATCCAATGGTTTTTACTAAGGATGTGTGGGCATCAGACCCATCTTAGTTATGGGAATTTTTCATGATGACCCTTATGATGTATGTATATAAATGGGCATGGAATCCCTTCTACTTAATTTAATTTTGAATGGGCATGATGACCCTTTATAAATATAAATGGGAATGGTGAACCCTTTATAATAATAAAAGGGCATGGGGTATGTTGTGATACTATATAGGCATGGTGTACCTTGTTATACTATATGGTAATGGCATCCCATGTGATACTATTTGGGCATGGTTTCCCTTGTGATACTTTATAGGTATTCCACCCCTTGTGATACTTTACATGTATTTTGTCCCTTGTAATAATTTATGGGCATGGCATCCCTTGTGATAATATATGAACATGTAATCCCTATATGTGAAACTGGGCATGTAATCCCTTATAAATGTGATACTAGGCATGAAGTACCTTACTATTATGATTCTAGACTTGGTGTGCTATATAAATGTGATTTTGTGCATTGCATCCCCTATTACTTGTTTAGAGTTATTCTAGCATAGGTTGAAGCAAGTAGTGTCAGCCTGGTTTCCTTTCAAGAACCAGAACTATCCATTTTTATAGTTGTTAGTATTACTTTACATTATTATACTTACACAATTCTATATTGTACTCACGAATGGATATTTATAGATTCCATTGGTGGTGGAATATATAGATTTATCTCACACCCTATACGGGCCACCAATGGATCATGTGAAGAATATATACATGCATGAGTAGATAAGGGGAATCATCATCTTATGGATGCGTGACATTCTGGAACATCTTAAGATAGAGCTTGGTAGCAGATGATTGGGCAAGAGCTAAAGATTCTAGATAATATTTTGGCCTTTTTTTAACTTTTACTTATTTTGTATATCATTTATTACCTACTTCTTATATCCATGTTTTCCTACTTTATATATACATTCCATACATTATCATCCTTTTATATATGATTCAATTTACAAAATTTGTTTATCATCTATTTATGGGATTTTTATATCTTCTTCCACTATTCCATTTGTTCATATACTACTTTTTCTATTTATATATTGATTGTACTACTATGTTACTATGATAATTAGGGAATAGTCTCCATATGGACACACCCAAGGACCTTGTTGCTAGTTAGAAGCCTCTAGAATTTGGGGAGATTTTATTGAGGCCACGTGGCCAACCAGGCTCAAGTCACCTATTGAGTGGAATCCAGGTCCAGGACGTCACAATTGGTTCACAAAATGGATTCTTAGAGCCTCTATGTGATTGTGATATTTTCTTGGAACATTCCTATATACTTCAAAAGTATTAGGTGTGTTTAAAAATCATCATGAGGGTTCTCTATAAAAAGGCCCAATATATATTCCTGTGGAACCAACATGATTAGAGTGTATGCACGACCCTTAAATGTAGAAATGAATTATGAAACTATCACATTCTCCTACATTTTATAATTTAAAGATCAAGTATTGTTGTATTTTTTTAGTATTGAGCTGAACTGATAGATAAAATATCAATGTATATCCTCTCATATATTGAATGACATGGATAATAATCTAGTATAACACATGAAGTTCATCCCTTCTAACATCCACACAAAGAACTTGAGTTTAGATACTTCTTGTTGTTCATGGGTCCTCACCATTGGTCCAGATCATGATACAAATGCATCATATGTTTTTCTAGATCCACTATTACATTTAATATTAAAAATATAGGATTCCTCGAGTTTGGAATGGGAAGAGTTGGGTCAACCCTTTCAGGGTATAGTTTTCACTCGGGTTTCACTGATGCACACTGCCCTTCCATGGGTTCTAACCTAGCTTCCATTGACACAATTATGTCAATGGGATATAAGAAGATGACATGATGAGTGACAACATAAACATGGGGAGCCTTGTATAGGGAAATATGTGATGGATCTTCTTGTACATGCAGTCAATAACCTATATTTTATGTCCTTATATGATTCTTCTGATGAAGATCTTGTTGTATCTATAATAGAGAAAAGTCCTAATATCATTCAATCATCAGATCCAAATACATTAGTTGTATGTATATTAGGTTGATAAGATGTTATGGTATTAAATTTGGAATCATAAAAAGTTCTTCTTATTGGGAAACAAAATCTAGTAGAGTAAAATGAGGTTTTTCTTGATGAGAATAACCAAAAAGGATATTTAAAATAAAACATTCAAGATTAAGTCACTTTGAGTCCTTCATTTCTAACTCATTATGAGAAAATAATTCCTCTAGTGTGAGTGATTCAACTTTATCAGGTAAAGGTTGTGATGTGGTGACACTATAACCCTATTCATTTGTTTAATCCTTATAAGGTAGTGGTAGATGAGTATTCCCGAGAGCTATAATATTTATAGAAATCCATTGATTCATGGAATTCACACCTTTTTAAGTGGTTTCAATGTGGTTAATGATTTAGATAAAAATTGAATCACCATGTTATCTCGTATTTGTCTCATGTTCTATAGCATGTAGTATGAAAATGATGATGATGTTTATAGATGCATGATGTATAGTGGGTGTCACATTATAACTGTGATGATACGAGTTTCAATTTCCCTTGGTAAAACCACATATAATTTGTGGTAGTTGGAAGGGGTTATGTGCATGGCTGGTCGCTTCATCTTACAGCCTCTATGAGGACTCATACTTTATGGTGGGGATTCTCTTGAGGTTTTCCTGAGAAGGGTGACCAGATGAGAATCCCCAAGGAACCTAATCATATGAATTCCCAATCAGTAAGTTGTGTCACATGATGTTAAAAATTGGTATGGATCACTTTATGAGGCTCTTTCTATGTGGGAAAGTTTCTCATCCACTAAGGTTGAGGTTTATGGAAACTTCCCCCAACCCTATGGGATAGTGATGCTCCCTTTTTATTTTTATAAATTTTCAATCCAAAATTAGCATCCAAAAAGTGATTGGATGACATAAAAATTCCCCAATCTCTATAAGATGGATTTTCTATTACATTACCATAACTAGGACCATTGACACTACCCTATTGATCTTATAAATAAAATTTTGAGCATTAGATACTTGCAATATAATATCTACACCCAATCTAATTGTTTCTAAAGACATCAACATTACATTCCATTTGGATTTTATCAAGTGAGAGGAATTCTCTCATAGAACCCAATTCTTCTGAGATTAATTCATTTCCGAATTCCATCTGTTGTGGATTGTTCCCACCAGTTAGAGTCTACTTGAAGCAATGAAATTAAAAGATACAACTTATGGTGGGATTTTATAAAAATGGATAAAAGTGGAATTTAGTGTTCTATGTTTGACCCATCCACTAAAATGAATGAAAAAGGTTCATCAAAAATCAATTGACAAAGCTTACACAAATCATATAGCCATGTAAATTAAAATCATTCACGTTGTTTCCCTAATTTGGAACATTGCACAATTGAAAAATCAGATAATTAATTTAGATAGGCCAATTATTCTATTTCCTTAGAATGAGTTTTATATAATTCATATGAATATATTATTGTTCTTAGATGATGACGAGTATTCCATAAACCTAGAAGAATATTACATATTCATCATTTTGAAAAAATATCTGGAATGATTTCTGAGGAGTGAAAAAGGGACAAAATATGACCGATATATTATCTATAGAAAATTTTCACCTCTTAATAACTATGTTCTATTCATATTATACGGGTAATATCTTTACTTGATCTAACCAAAGTGGGTGTTTCTCAACTACTTTGTTGTAAATAGTGGGAATGGTAGGAATATCATCCACTGTGTTGGATGGTAGGTGATCTTAGTGTGGTATGAAGATTGACCACTTCAATAGGCTATCTAATGGTTGAGAAATAATATCACTTTTTTAGTTATATGTAAAAAATCATGGACACCCTTGTCTTCCAAAGTGCCTCATGGTATGAGGTCTTTCTATCAATTGATTTAGTAAAGGGAGGATTTTATTATTAAACTAATTTTTTTTTGGGAGGATGACCTTCATAAAGAATATTATTTTTGGGAGGGCTTCAATTATGGAATAATGTCTTACCACAAGGAGGATTATTATGGTGTATACCTTGGGTATGACCTTTAATGTGGGTATTGTCATGGGGATGAACATCTTCCCATTTGATATTCTGACCATGAGAAGGGTTTCTGTGGTAAACATCAAAAGATAGGTTCTCACAATTAATCTCAGTATGACCATAAAGGATGGATTTGTGGTGAATACATTGTTATGGATATTAGGAGACACTATTATAAAAATTGTAGTGACAAATTCTTAACTACAACATCTATTTCATTAACATGGGTCTTGGGACACTATTAACAGATGATTAAGGGAATCAAGAACACCATTGTAGATTATATAATAACAGTGGACATGCTCATGAATTTAAAATTTCCTTTTCTTGAACTTATTTTGCGATGTTCTCCCTCAAGAAGAAAGATTCACATGTCATGTACATCGATATACATATATGTGAACCTGCATGAGAGGCTCTCAATGTATTTTTTTTTGAGTTTTTTATAAAAAAAATATGGGGTTTTGACAATGATATATTACTTCTTGGATGTTTCCATAATAAAAATCCAATATTCATCAGTCAGAATAGGGATATATGCCTGATTCTATTTTCCATTCATTTTTGGAATTTGACAATGATCCTCTTGGATTGGATTAGTAATATATTCTTGCTACTAAGTAAACTTTTCATTATACTCATCAACTAATCTGATGGTGGAGGAATTTTTGTGAATAAGAAAAGTATTTTCTTCCACTACTATCAAGATTTATTGAAATACTTATAGAATGTTATCTGGGATTGAGGCATTCCCCTCCATTGACTATAGGATATGATGGCCAAATATTTAGTTCGAATGAAGATATAATCTCATTAACTATTCGGACCAGGGATTCACAATTAATCCTATATTCTAATTTTTGATATCATTTTATGAGAATTATTATGCGTGGGGGAAGAAACATGGGTCTTCCCACTATTTTCATTTGAGATATATATTCAGGTTTATCCAGATGCTGTGAAACTGTTCATCCAGTCATGTTGAGTGCATGAAGTGATATTTTCCTATTCATGGATTGTTGTTATAGTATCTTAGTTAAATTATCTTATTATAATGGAATTGTGGTCCTATTATATATTTATTTTAATCTACCTCCCGTGGAAAGGTTTCCTCACTACTCGATTCTGAATGACCAGTGCCAAGGCCCATGGAGAGGCATCGTCATTGGGCTGAGGGTTTTTTGTAGTGCAAAATTATTGGTGGAAACTATTGGAAAGTGTCATTCGAGGGAAATTCCATACTTAGGTGACAACACCACTACCATCCTTCTTATCCACCTTCCTATAATAATAGAGGAACAAACTATTACATTCATAGGAAAAGATCTTGAAATGATTTGAAACAATAATTGGAACTAATTTTTTATCCATAACAACTCACCACTGAGTAGATATTCGGTTAGGATTCATGTCCAAGAGATCCTAAAGTCTAGCCTATAGGGTTAGGAAAGTATAATTGATATGATAATCTAGGATCATCTAATTTGACTATGGACATTGGAGATGTTGGGTGGGTGATAATTTTCTCTCTCAGGATGAGGATTCGACTCACATGATAGTTGATTCAATTTTCTTCTGTTGGAGGTAAGACATCATCTTGTATTTAAGGGAGTTATGATTAATATGATTGATTTTGATAATAATCACAAACATATAAATCAATCAACCTAGAATCACATGTAAACAAACACATGTTTGTTGATAACATTTAAGGATCCATGTTGGGATCTTTTTTATCTCATGAATATGAAAGATAAATTTTTTCTAACATGTTTGTGACACTGATATATTGATTAATTATTTATTCAAAATGTTCCTAGGATTTTCTATAAAATTATATTTCATAAAATTTTTGGCAAAATCCTTGTAGTTCCCTGATCATCAGGCTGGACATGAGGTAGATTTTGATAAGCTACGGTAGCATAGGCTGAAAATGAATCCCATGAAATGTTATTTTGGAATTACATCAGGAAAATTTCATGACTTTGTGGTGAACCATAGGGGAATAAATGTTTACATTGATAATGATAAGTCCATCCTTGATATTTCACTTCCTAAAAATCATAGACAGTTATATAGAATATAGGGAAACCACGCCTATATTTGATAATTCATAGAAAATCATGCAAGATAATTTATTCCTTTCACCATGATAATGAAAAAATGGGTCACCTATGAATGGTATAATTATTGTTAGGGTGCCTTGAAAAGTATATGGAAATATATTTGGATTTCACCATTTCTAATGCCTCATGTTTAAGGAAAGTCAATCATTCAATACATGATGCCTGTAGAGTCATCACAGGGTGAGATCCTCAGGTAAAAAAAATATTTTTGGAGATGAGAATAACCTCTATTTCTCATTATAACTATGATTGATACCGAGACATGATATTATGATATTAAGATGTGTTTCTTCAAGATAATCATTGCAATTATGAAATTGATACACTACCTACATCATCATGAGGACTATTTGATCAACCTTGATAACCCACTGAATTATTTCCTAAATTGTACTATGCTAAATGGATACATGACATGATTTTTGGTTATATTATATTAATTTTACATTATTTTCATACCATTTAATCCATCAAATTGATTAGTGTTATTATATTTCATAATATATAATCCTTCCATTAAACAAATTCCATTGAATACTGGATTTTTGGATGAAGAGGTGTTATCTATCCAATACCACTTCCAGACATGAGAAATGTATTTCAATGGAATGTGAATATTCCTAATAGAAAATAGGATGGAACACATCAAACTAAAACGAGTCAGTTTGGGAGTAATTCACATCTCTCAAGTGAATGATGTTTTAACTTATTCCCTCATGTTGTTGGAGTGATATACAAAAAATGATCCAAATTAACAATACATCATTATATTTTTGGAATTGACACTAAAAATACTTATTTTACACATATTAGTCAATAAAGATTTAGAGTTACTAATCATGTATATCAATGGTGATTATTCCATCACAAAGAAGAGGTGACCCCCTACTTGACTATGTGTGATGATTGATGGTAGGAGTTACCATAGATTTAAAATTTAATCATTTTTCGCACTGAAATAATTTTCAAGAAGACATAATGACCAATGGAGCTATATCCCAGGAAGATCTGTATAGAGATGAAATAGTCATTATCAATAGCGTTGCTGAATGGTGTCACATTTTATTGGTAACCACATGGGAGAAATTAATGAGATCAATTCCATAACTAAATTATATAATCCCAAAAATCTTTGTATTACACCTCTATTAGACAACCTCTAATGAAGTAATATTCACGTGGATAGAGAAATAAAGTAGAAAATATGGTGGAGGGAAAAAACTTAAATCATTATAAAAACACAAATCATCATAAGGTACTTTATAAAAGTGGATTTGGTGTAATCCTTCTTTGATACATCAATAGAGAAGAGGATTTTGTGGTTATGTATGATGTACACACTATCCCCAATAAAACATGTCAATAAAGGGTTAGGATTTATCAAAAAATATTAACACATTGGAATTTATAGCCTATAATAAAATAGGATTACACAAAATTGAAAAATTAGTTCCATTCATTCCAAGTAAACAACAACATTTTCCATCAACCCCAATGTTTTTTCACACTTAGATACACTCCAATTCATTCACTGTATAGGGGATGGATGATTCATGGCTATATCCTCTAGCTATATCTAGCCAGTTCAAGTATATCCTTTCCAATATCAAATTATTTTTCATGTGGGATGAGAAAAAACCCTAAAAATTTGTTGGAAAAAAGAATATTTTCAAATTAATGAAGTCCAATATTATCACTATATTTTTTTGTCCCTCATACAATACTTATGGAAAATATAATCAAATTTTATTATTATAAATTGATAAATCTCAATCAGGAGTGTAATATCAAATTCAACTATTCATCCCGATAAAATGCTACAGAAAATGATTAATAAAGGATACCAATAATTCCTTATAAAATATACTCCAAATAATAGAGGAGAAGGGTTGAAATTCATGCCCAAAAATATTTTTTAAGACTTATGGCCTACCCTACCAAAAATCGTACTGCCACATAGGAAACCCTATATTAACTGGTATATGGGGAAGAAGCCATTTTACCAATCGATGTCTAGTTTACCACATTATACACTTAAATTTGAGATAATTTATCTATAGATAGACAATATCAATAGTGACTAGTTGAATAATAATAGAATGATGTAAAAAAGTTCATGTACCCTAAACAATTTAAAGGTTCATCAAAATAGAATAGCCTAAGATTTAAACAAGAATGTTTGCCTCTATTCATTCCTCTAAGGATAATTGATTTTGGTTGTCAAGATCCCAATGATACCTAGTAAGAAACCTTTTAATCATGAAAAAATGTGAGAGGGGCCATTCATAATCAATAAGGTACACTCCACTTGTGCATATTCACTGATTTCAATAGATAGTGAGTATATCATGTCCTATACAAATGAATTGTTTATCAATAAATATTTCCTATGATCATGAAATAGTCATTGTCACATGACCATAAAATACATGAATGTAACTTGTAAAATAACCTTAAAATGAATAATTGGTACTTAACTCATTGACTTAAAGGGAATGACAAGTCCTTACTTCACAAACATTAAAGGCATTACCCACATCCTAGTCATATGTTGTTAAATTGTAAGTATAACTTCCAAGTTGTATGATGATAAACTATAATCCAATTTCCACACCGTACAATATTAAACTATGAGGTGATGGTCTATCCCACATGAATCTACACTATTTGGGATGGAAAAATATTTTCTACCAAGTTTTATTCTGTAAGTCGAGCCTGATCCCTATAGAAATATTCGGCAAATGATCAGTACGTTCCTGAGAGAAATGATTCCACCACATGTTTCCTATCACGCACTCTCAAGTAGTTCAATCTGCTTCCCAGTAACCTCATTATTCTCATGACCAAAATGACTAATATGAACATAGGGAACCTGTAAATACTGAACTGATAGGAATATTTTTTTATGTATTTTATACAAAGATAGAGATACATAGTCCTTATGTCATGACCTTATAATATACAACCACCACATCTTGGTTGCATAGTATCAAAATGCACAATATGTGGTACATCCTTTAAGTCCCTAAGATTTATAGAGTGGGCCACTTGGTGGGCCTCTAAACCATTTGAGATCCTTAACCATACAAGAAATATTTCACCATCATATACATGATCTAGTTAAGTACAAGGACCATATTTCTTCAACTTAGAAATATGTATGGATTGATTCCCTTCATAGGACACATTATGGAATCCCGCCTTTTTATTACATAACTTTTCATTACATTTTACAAATAGAGGATTTTTAAAGTCCAGTGTCTTGGAAATTAGGAACATAAAACATGAAGAACAACATAAGACATTATTATAATCCACTTTTAAGGCTTCATCATAAGATCATCCTAAGTACAATAACTTCCTTTCATATCCTGGTGACATACATCAAAGTAAAGGGTGATCAGAAGGCCCAGTAAGGGTAAACAAGGAAGAAGTTTACTTGTGATATCAATAGGAACTTGAATAAAAACATAGAGACATGAGAAATGGATGCATAGGCATATCATAAAGAAGAGAAATTTAAACATAACTTGAATATGTAGCTACAACATTTCATTTAGACATTCATGAACATATCACCAAGGTCTATCCTCAAGGTTTCATAAAAATTACCAAGGTTATTCACCAAGGTATCATGAAAATTATCATCTCTAGAGATTAAATCTGTACCCAATGCATTGGAGCACTATCAGGGAGAACCCTTAATATGTATTTAATTACATGTGATCCATATATATCATAATCAAACATTTCATAAATAACCCATAGAGAATAATAGAAATGAGTTTCATTTCAAAATCATGACGTTTTAAATAGTTCTTTAAAATAGGATCATTATGTCCTTTACAACCCATGGAAAGGGGGTGAGGGTTGTATGTATGCCAATTCCAGAACCAAATATATTCTTTTTTTATATTTATGAACACAAATCAAAAGGAAATAGGTCTGGGTATTCACATAAATAAAACAGGATAACTTCTTGAGAGAAAGAGATAGAAATTTTGAGGCGAAATTTCTCCAGCATAACGGCTAAATAACATGGTTTTAGAAAACATTGGAAAGAGAGGGTAAACGATTAACCCACTAATAATTAAATTATAATATAGTATAAATATAGAACAACATGGAGATAAGAAAATGGTATGGAAATTTGAATGGCATACCACATGAAAAGGAAACATGAAAGAAAAGAGAAGACATGATTCCTTTTACGAGAAATTCGGCAGCCTAACGACGTCACTTAAAAATTCAGAAAAAATATTGATGAGAGAATAAAAGGTCTCTAATCATTTGGAAATAAAATGGAAATTAATAAGAAAATATAATAACATACCCTCAACATAAATATATGGAAACTAGAAGACACAACATAAAGGAAGTCAGGCCTTAAAAGAGGAGGGTGAAAGAATCCCTTACCTTGAAGAGTAACTTCAAAATCATGAAGTTTGGGACCTTGAGAGGATTGAGGGTACCTTGTAAGGACTCCTTGGGAGTTAAGGAGACCATAAATTTGTTGAGGATGATTTTTTAATGAAAAGGATGAGATAATGGATTTGTATTTATAGGGGAAGTGAGGGGACAATGCATTAATTACCAAGGGACACCTCAACGGTGGTATTGGAAAAACTATAGGCTATTCAAAGATATTTCCTCAAGGTATTGGCCAATTGGTACACCGAATACCTTATATTACTATTCATAAGTCTACCAGAATGATTTAATAATTATTACATCTTTAATGACATCATTAAACACCATAAACTCTAAACTGAAAATTCACTATTCATCGAAAATTCAACTTTTTCAAAAAAACCCCAAAAATTCACCTTAACATAATATCGATTCTATGAATTCAAAAATGAACTCCATTTTATAAAAATAATTTTCTAAATATTTTTAATTAAAATTTTAATTAAAAAACACTATTCACCTAAAAAACACTAATACTTGACTAATAATTTCTGAAACAGTTATTTACCTATTTTATTGAATCACATTTCTTAATCAAGGTGCCTAAATTATATTGATACTTTATTCAAGTGAGATTACTAATCTATTTGGTCACATTACTAATCCTAAGGGTAAAATCACTATTCATGATTTACTATTCACCAAAAATTAAGTTGATCTTATTAGACTCTAAATTTCTTAATGAACACATTTGGAGAAGACCATTTTTTGAAAATCATTACAAATCATTAATTATTTAAGGTTTAATTAAATATTTTAAAATATCATTTTTTCAAAATTCATCAATAAAATACATCCTATATTCATTTGAACATTTAAAAACTAAAAAACTTCACCATAAGAAGAAAACACAATTTTATTTATAACAAAGGATTACAAAAAGTAGCTATGGTCTCGTTACATATCCCCTTATCACACCAGCATTGGACCTAAGAGTATGGTGTGCTAAGGTGAGAGAATCTGAGGGTGGCTCGACCAACATTGCCCGAGTAGTGTTTTCTATAAGCTTAAGCTTCTCCCGAAGGCGATTCTGTTCCAGCTTCACACGGTGAAGTTCGGCTTGGGTTTGGTCCAGAGTAAAACCCATCGGTGCTACCTCCTTCCCCAGTTCTGTCAGATGGGCTTCGATCAGTCCGAGACTACTAGATGAGGCCATCATATCTTCTTTCTGTATCAATTACTCAAGGTCACTTGTTTTTATTGAATAATAATCGAAACATAGAGTTTGGTTTCCAACAGTCATATTGACCAACAGTCATATTGACCAACGGTCATATAACAGTTGAAACCCAATAGTCTTATTTTAATTATACTCATTTCATTAAATGAAATAGTTTTGTTGAGTATAAAATAAAATAACACACAAAAAAGGAAACATAAATTATTAAAAGTTTGGGTCGTTACATTCTTCCCCCCATATGAAGTTTCATCCCCGAAATTTTAACTCGTACCCTCAGAAAAGAAAAGGTATGGGTACTTCAGCCTCATAGACTCCTCTGGTTCCCACGTGACTTCATCATATTTGTGGTTCCTCCACAACACCTTAACAAGGTGGGTAGTCTTGTTGCGTAGAACCTTGTCTCTACGATCCAAGATCTCCACCAGCTGCTCCTCATAAGAGAGGTCATGTTCCAGTTGTATCACCTCTGGGTTCAGTACATGTGAAGGGTCAGGTATGTACTTCCTCAAGAGGGATACATGGAATACATCATGAATTTGTGCTAGATTTGGAGGAAGTGCAAGCCGATAGGCCACTGTTACCACACGATCAAGGATTTCATAGGGGCTAATGTACCTAGGGATGAGATTCCCTTTCTTCCCAAACCTCATGAATCTCTTCCAAGGTGAAATTCGAAGAAATAATTTTTCAACAACATCAAACTCCAAGTCCCTTCGATAGTTTTCGGCATAGCTCTTTTTCTAACTCAGAGGAGCCTTAATGTGTTGTTGGATGACATGAAATTTTTCTATCATCTCTTGAACAAGATCAGGCCCAAGAAGATTTCTCTCACCAGCTTCATCCCAACAAGTAGGAGTTCTACATCAATTCCCATATAGAGCTTCATAGGGTTCCATTTGAATGCTCGAGTGAAAGCTGTTATTGTAAGAGAACTAAACCAAAAGGATATGTTGATCCCATCCACCTTTAAATTCCATTGAGCAAGTTCTCAGCATTTCCTTGATTATTTGAATAGTCCTTTCAGATTGGCCATCAGTTTGGGGGTGATAGGCCGTACTGAAATTCAATTTAGTGCTCAGAGCATGTTGAAGACTTCTCCATAATTTTGATGGGAACCTTGGATCACGATACGATACGATTGAAAATGGAACTCCATGCAGCCTTACCACTTCCCTCACGTAAATACTGGAAAGTTGATTGAGAGAGAAATCTTCTCGAATAGAGATAAAATGGGCAGTCTTGGTGAGATGGTCCACAATAACCCACATCACATTGTTTTCTTTGGAAGTTCTTGGAATACCAGTGGCAAAGTCTATAGTGATATTGTCCCACTTCCATGCTAGTATGGGTAGTGGTTGCAATACCCCTTTAAGAAGTTGTCACTCTGCCTTCACTTGATGACATACTGGGCACCTTGAAGTGTAGTCAGCAATCTCCCTTTTCATATTATCCCACCAATAATGATCACGAAGGTCCCTATAAATTTTTGTGCTTCCAAGATGTATAGAGAAAGTAGAGCTATGAGCTTCATCCATCAGATCCTTCTTTATTTCTGGAATAGATGGGACACATAGTCTTTTACTAAATCTTAGTACACCTTCTTGATCAATATTGAACTCAGGAAACTTTCCATCCTTTACACCCTCAAAATTCTCTTGTAACAAAGGCTATTCTTTCTGAGATTTCTTGATCTTCTCTAGTAATGTCGGTTGAGAAATCATTTGGGTTAGGGTTGATGATGTCCCTTCCCTTATAATTCCCATGTACAAATTTTCTAGGTTATTGATCAAAGTATCCTTTTGAATCCTCATCATGGAAAGAACAACTAGGTATTTCCTGCTTAATGCATCAACAACTCTGTTTTCTCTTCCAGGATGATAATGAATTGAAAAATCATAGTCTTTAAGAAGTTCCAACCATATCCTTTGTCTCATGTTCAATTCATTTTGTGTGAAAATATACTTCAAACTTTGATTTTCTGTGTATATATCACATTTATCCCCATAAAGATAGTGCCTCCATATCTTCCGAGAAAAAACGACCCCAGCGAGCTCCAGATCATGTGTAGGATAATTCTTCTCATGAATCCTCAACTGTCGAGATGCGTAAATAATGACCTTGTCATTTTTCATGAGGATTAACCCAATCCTTTTTATAGATACATCGCTAAAAATAATGAATCCTTATCCACTTCAGGGTAGAGTTAACACGGGTGCAGTAACCAATCTCTTATTTAGCTCTTGGAAACTTTACTCAAACTCCTTTGTCCAGATGAACTTGACCCCTTTTTGAGTTAACTTGGTTAATGGATTATAAAGTCGTGAGAAGTTCTTCACAAACCTCCTATAATATCTAGCTAATCCAAGGAAAATTCAAATCTCAGTTATTGTTGTAGGCAGAGGCCACTCCTCTATAAATTTTGTCTTTGCAGGGTCAACTGTGATTCCTTTGTTGGTTACAATGGGCCCCAAGAAAGAAACTTGTTGTAACAAGAATTCACATTACTGAACTTCCCAAAAATACTCTCCTTCCATAGAGTTTGCAAAATATCCCTTAGATAATCCTCATGCTCCTCACAACTTTTGGAATATATCAAAATATCATCAATAAAAACTACCAGAAAGTTATCAATGTAGTATTTAAAGGCTCTATTCATTAAATCCTTAAAAATAGCAGGTGCATTATTCCATCCAAAAGGCATAACAACAAACTCATAATGACCATATCCTGATCGGAAGGAAGTTTTTGGAATATCTTCTTTATTCACCCTCAATTGATGATAACCAAATTGAAGATTAATATTAGAGAAGAATTGAGCCCCACGAAGTTGGTCAAATAAGTCATCAATTCTTGGAAGAGGGTATTTGTTCTTCACTGTTATCCCATTCATTTCTCTATAATCAATTCATAGCCGCATCAATCCATCCTTCTTCTTCACGAAGAGAACTGGTGCTCCCCAAGGAGACACACTCAGTCGGATAAACCCCTTCTCCAAAATATCTTTGAGTTGTTTATTTAATTCCTCTAGATCCACATTTACTATACTATATGGGGTCTTTGATATCGGATGAGATCCGGGTACGAGTTCAATAGATAATTCTACCTCTCTTTCTGGGGGAGTTCTGGGTAACTCCTCAGGAAATACATCAACGTATTCCTGAACGATGGGGGAATTTTCTATCATCAAAATCTCATCTCCTTCTTCTTCTTCACCGATAAACTCCATGAAGAAGAATATAGGGGGTTATTTTAAACAAAGATGAGGTTGAGATATCTCTCCTTGGAAGATAACTGTAGGTTTTCCATTCAAGACTACTGATATTTCCTTGCTTCTGCAATTGATCTTAGCATTATACTTTGAGATCCAGTCCATCCCCAGTATAATGTTGAATTCTAGCAGGGGAATGAATACTAGATTTGCAATAAGACTATTCTCACTAAAGTAAAAACTTGAGTTTCTAAACACTGACGATGCTTAAATAGTCCCACTAGGAGTTTTGACTAATAACTCTACTTATATAATTTCAGGGGTTGATTCTAAATTCTTTGCAAACTTGGAGGAAATAAAGGAATGCGCAGAACTAGAATCAAACAAAGTACTTGTAGATTTGAGAGGACAACAAGAGTACCTGCTACCACATCATTTGGAGCTTCAACTTCAGTTGTTGTGATAGCAAAATAAATACCTTGCTACCTTAGCCTTTGCTGGGCCTGATAGTGGTTCCCCTTCGCTGCCCTCAGATTTGGACAGTGATTGGAAAAGTTCCCACGTTGTCCACACTTGAAGAACTGGACATCTGGTAGGGCCTTCACCATATTAACCTTGTCATTTGTATTTGGAAGTTGAGGTTTCCCCTCACCATGACAATTCCTCACAATGTGGCCATCTCTTCCACACTTGTAGCATCTCCCGCTCCCGAGCAGGCAGTTCCCTGAATGCTTCTTCCCACATTTATTACATGTGGGATGTTGCACTTTCTTTCCTCCTCTTCCCCGATCAAAAGTAATCCCTAGGCTAGGCTCCATAGATCTCTTCTTGTCATTGGATTTATGAGACCACTACGTCTCACCAAACTCTAGCTCGACTTTCATCACACTCCGCATGACCTCCTCATAGCTATCATAGTCTCGGTTGGCTAGATTCTTCCGGAGATGAGGTCTCAGTCCACCAAAGAATATATTAACCTTACCATTTGGATCCATGAAAAAACTAGAGTTATATCGTGAAAGCCTTGTGAATTTCATCTCGTAGGTTGACACAGATTCATTCTCCTTCTACTTCAGCTCGAGAAACTCCTTATCCATTCTTGTTCTCATGGAATGAGGGAAATACTTACTGAAAAAGATCCCTCTGAACTCTTCCCACTCTATAGCTACAACTTCCACTCTTTGCCTCATGTTTTTGATCAGTTCACACCACTGATTAGCTTCTCCCTCTAAGAGATAGATGGACAAGGTGACCTTCTCTTACTTTGAACAATGCATCACATAAAAGATCTTCTCTATAGAGTTGATACACTGTTCAACAATAAATGGGTCTGTCAATCCACTGAAGGTTGGTGGTTGCTGATGCATAAAGGATTCAACAACATGTTGTTCCCTTCGTGGTGAGATCGATATCTCAGCTTGACCCAAGTTATTTCCCATAACTTGAGTTATTTGGTTCATCATTCGCACGAATGTTTCCATTCCAGCTTCCATCGGAGGTCCGTCAACACATGGTCCACTGCGGTCACAATTTAAATGGTTCCTCCTATTACCCACCATTTTCTAGAAGAATAAATCCTCAGTGAGATACTTATTTCATTTACGAATCTTTTAACTATAATGGATTTTATGTATTAAAACATCATTCTTAAACAATTACATTTCCCTATAATTTCTTCATAATGATTCATAAAAAGCTTGTGATTAACCAAACATATCCCCCGAGAGTGTCGTAACCTAGTGTGCAGCAATGCCCGTTTTCGTGTACTAGTTCACATTCGAGTCTATCTCAAAGCGGTGTTTTTGGGTTTTACCCCTATGTACATCTGTTCCAGAGCCACCTCTACCTACTCGTATCCAGATAGGGATGTATTTTCTTGATGAACCACTTACTCAATACTCACCGAAATAACAGGAAGTTTTTCTATATTTAAACTTTTATATAGGGTTATTCCTAAACTTTTCATAGCCTAATTTCCATAAATAACTAAACTATCCTTTGGTACCAAATATGGAAACCCACCTTTTTATTACATAACTTTTCATTACATTTTACGAATAGAGGATCTTTAAAGTCTAGTGTCTTGGAAATCAGGAACACAAAAAATGAAGAAAAACATAAAACATTCTTATAATACACTTGTAAGGATTCATAATAAGACCATCCTAAGTTTAGTTACTGCCTTTCATATCCTGGAGACATACATCAAAGTAAAGGGTGAGCAGAAGGCCCAGTAAGGGTAAACAAGGAAGCATTTTACTTGTGATATCAATAAGAACTTGAATAAAAACATAGAGACATGAGAAATGGATGCATAGGCATATCATACAGAATAGAACTTGAAAAATAACATGAATATGTGGCTACAACATTTCATTTAGACATTCATGAACATATCACCAAGGTCCATCCTCAAGGTGTCATAAAAATTACCAAGGTTATTCACCAAGGTATTGTGAAAATTGTCATCTCTAGAGATTAAATCTTTACCCAATGCATTGGAGAGCTATTAGGGCACACCCTTAATATGTATTTAATTAAATGTGAGCAACATAGATCATAATCAAACATTTTATAAATAACCCATATAGAATAAAATAAATGGGTTTCATTTCAAAATCATGACGTTTTAAATTGTACTTAAAAATAGGATCATTTTGTCCTTTATATTCCATGGAAAGGGGGTGAGGGTTGTATGTATGTAAATTCCAAAAACAAATATATTATTTTTTTATATTTTTGAACACCCATAGAAATGAAATATGTCTGGGTATTCACATAAATAAAACAAGAGAACTTCTTGAGAGAAAGAGAAAGAAATTTTGAGGCGAAAATTCTGCAGCATAACGACTATATAACATGGTTTTAGAAAACATTGGAAAGAGAGGGTAAAAGAGTAACCCAATCATAAATAACTTATAATAAATTATAAATATAGAACAACATGGAGATAAGAACATGGTATGGAAATTTTAACGGCATACCACATGAAAAGGAAACATGAAAGAAAAGAGAAGACGTGATTCCTTTTACGAGAAATTCAGCAGCCTAACGACGTCACATAAAATTCAGAAAAAAAATTGATGAGATAATAAAGGGTCTCTCATAATTTGGAAATAAAATGGACATTAATAAGAAAAATATAAGAATATACCCTCAACATAAATAGATGGACCCTAGAAGACACAACATAAAAGAAGTCATGCCTTAAAAGAGGAGGGTGAAAGAATCCCTTACCTTGAAGAGTAACTTCAAAATCTTGATGTTTGGGACCTTGGGAGGCTTGAGGGCACCTTGGAAGGACTCCTTGGGAGGTAAGGAGACCAGATATTTGTTGAGGAGGATTTTGGAATGAAAAGGATGAGAGACTGGCTTGGTATTTATAGGGAAGTGAGGGGACAAGGCATTAATTACCAAGGGACACCTTAATGGTGGTATTGGAAAAACTATAGGCTATCCAAAGACATTTCCTCAAGGTATTGGCCACTTGGGACACCTAATACCTTATCTTACTATTAATAAGTCTAACAGAATGATTTCATAATTATTACATCCTTAATGACATCATTAAAAACCCAAAACTCTAAACTGAAAATTCACTATTCACCGAAAATTCAACTTTTTCAGAAAAATCCCAAAAATTCACCTTAACATAATATAGATGCTATGAATTAAAAAATGAACTCCATTTTATAAAAATAATTTTCGAAATAATTTATATTTAATTTTTAATTAAAAAACACTATTCACCTGAAAAAACTAAAACTTGACAAATAATTTTTGAAACAGTTATTTACCTATTTTCTTGAATCTAATTACTTAATCAAGGTGCCTAAATTATATTAATATTTTCTTTAAGTGAGATTACTAATTCATTTGGTCACTTCACTAATCCTAAGCGTAAAATCACTATTCATGAGTTACTATTCACCAAAAATTAAGTTGATCTTTTTAGACTCTAAATTTCTTACTGAACACATTTGGAGAAAACCATTTCTTGAAAATCATTACACATCATTAATTATTTAAGGTTTAATTAAATATTTTAAAATATCCTTTTTTCAAAATTCATCAATAAAATACTTCCTATATTCATTCGAACATTAGAAAACTCACAATCTTCACCATAAGAAGAAAACACAATTTTATTTATAACAAAGGATTACGTTAAGTAGCTACGATCTCGTTACATATCCCCTTGTCACACCAGCATTGGACCTAAGTGTAAGGTGTGCTAAGGTGAGACAATCCGAGGGTGGATCGACCAAAATTTCCCGAGTAGTGATTTCTATAAGCTTAAACTTCTCCCAAAGGAGATTCCGTTCCTGCTTCACACGGTGAAGTTCAGCTTGGGTTTGGTCTAGAGAAAAACCCAGTGGTGCTACCTCCTTCCCCAGTTTAGTAAGATGGGCTTCGATCGGCCTGAGACTACTGGATGAGGCCATCGTATCTTCTTTCTGTATCAATTAACCAAGGTCACTTGTCTTTATAGAATAATAATCAAAACATAGAGTTTGGTTTCCAACAGTCATATTGACCAATGGTCATATTGACCAACGGTCATATAACAATTGAAACCCTATAGTCTTATTTTAATTTTACTAATTTCATTAAATGAAATAATTTGGTTGAGTATAAAATAAAATAACACACAAACAAAGGAAACATAAATTATTAAAAGTTTGGGTCATTACATTCTGCCCCCCATATGAATTTTCATCCCTGAAATTTTAACTCGTACCCATAGAAAAGAAAAGGTGTGGGTACTTCCACCTCATAGACTCCTCTGGTTCCCATGTGGCTTCTTCATATTTGTGGTTCCTCCACAACACCTTAACAAGGTGAGTAGTCTTGTTGTGTAAAACCTTGTCTCTATGATCCAAGATCTCCACCGGCTGCTCCTCATAAGAGAGGTCATGTTCCAGTTGTACCACATCTGGGTTCAGCACATATGAAGGGTCAGGTATGTACTTACTCAAGAGGGATACATGAAATACATCATGAAATTGTGCTAGATTTTGAGGAAGTGCAAGACGATAAGCCACTGATCCCACACGATCAAGGATTTCATAGGGGCCAATGTACCTAGGGATGATCTTCTGTTTCTTCCCAGACCTCATTACTCTCTTCCATGGTGAAATCTGAAGAAATACTTTGTCACCAACATCAAACTCCAAGTCCCTTCGACAGTTGTCGGCATAGATCTTTTGCCGACTCTGAGTAGCCTTGATGTGTCATTGGATGACATGAACTTTTTCTGTCATCTCTTGCACAAGATCTGGCCCAAGAAGCTTTCTCTCACCAGCTTTATCCCAACAAGTAGTAGTTTTAAATCGCTTCCCATATAGAGCTTCATAGGGTTCCATTTGAATGCTCGAGTGAAAGCTGTTATTGTAAGAGAACTCAACTAAAGGGAGATGTTGATCCCATCCACTTTTAAATTCCATTGAGCAAGTTCTCAGTATGTCATTGAGTATTTGAATAGTCCTTTCAGATTGTCCATCTGTTTGGGGGTGATAGGCCGTACTCAAATTCAATTTAGTGCTCAGATCATGTTGAACACTTCTCTAGAATTTTGATAGGAACCTTGGATCATGATCAGATATGATTGAAAGTGGAACTCCATGAAGCCTTACCACTTCCCTCACGTAAATCCCTGCAAGTTGATCAAGAGATAAATCTTCCCAAATAGAGATAAAATGGGCAGTCTTGGTGAGATGGTCCACAATAACCCATATTGCATTGTTTCCTTTGGAAGTTCTCAGAAGACCAGTGACAAAGTCCATAGTGATATTGTTCCACTTCCATACTGGTATGGGTAGTGGTTGCAATACCCTTTTAGGAAGTTGTTGCTCTGCCTTCACTTGCTGACATACTAGGCACCTTTAAGTGTAGTAAACAATCTCCCTTTTCATATTATCCCACCAATAATGATCATGAAGTTCCCTATACATTTTTGTGCTTCCAGGATGTATAGAGAAAGTAGACCTATGAGCTTCATCCATCAGACCCTTCTTTATTTACGGAATAGATGGGACATATAATCTTGTATGAAATCTTAGTACAACTTCTTGATCAATATTTAACTCAGGAAACTTTCCATCCTTTACAGCCTCAAACTTCTCTTGTAACAAAGGATCTTCTTTCTGAGCTTTCTTGATCTTATCTAGTAATGTCGGTTGAGAAATAATTTGGGTTAGGGTTGATGATGTCCCTTCCCTTATAATTCCCATGTCCAGCTTTACTTGGTCATTGATCAATGGATCCTTTTGAATCCTCATCATGGAAAGAACAACTGGGTCTTTCCTGCTTAATGCATCAAAAACTTTGTTTGCTCTTCTAGGATGATAATGAATTGAACAATAATAGTCTTTAAGAAGTTCCAACCTTATCCTTTGTCTCATGTTCAGTTCCTTTTGTGTGAAAATATAATTCAAACTTTTATTGTCTATGTATATATCACATTTATCCCCATAAAGATAGTGCCTCCATATATTTAGAGAAAAAACGACTGCAGCGAGCTCCAGATCATGTGTAGGATAATTCTGCTCATGAATCCTCAACTTTCGAGATGCGTAAGCAATGACCTTGTAATTTTTCATGAGGAATCACCCAAGACCTTTTATATATACATCTCTAAAAATAACGACTCCTTATCCACTTGAGGGCAGAGTTAACACGGGTGCAATAACCAATCTCTTCTTCAGCTTATGGAAACTTTCCTCACACTCCTTTGTCCAGATGAACTTGACCCCTTTTCGAGTTAACTTGTTTAATGGATTAGAAATTCATGAGAAGTTCTTCACAAACCTCCTCTCCTTCCATAGAGTTTTCAAAATATCCCTTATATGATCCTCATACTCCTCACAAATTTTGGAATATATCAAAATATAATCAATAAAAACTTCCACAAAGTTATCAAGGTAGTATTTAAAGACTCTATTCATCAAATCCATAAAAATAGCAGGTGCATTAGTCAGTCCAAAAGGCATAACAACAAACTCATAATGCCCATATCTTGATCGGAAGGCAGTTTTTGGAATATCTTCTTTCTTCACTCTCAATTGATGATAACCAAATAGAAGATCAATCTTAGAGAAGAATTGAGCTCCACGAAGTTGGTCGAATAATTCATCAATTCTTGGAAGAGGGTATTTGTTCTTCACTATTATCCCATTCAGTTCTCTATAATCAATGCATAGCCGCATCGATCCATCCTTCTTCTTCACGAAGAGAACTGGTGCTCCCTAAGGAGACACACTAAGTCAGATAAACCCCTTCTCCAAAAGATCTTGGAGTTGTTTCTTTAATTCCTCTATCTCCACATTTTTCATACTATATGGGGTCTTTGATATCGGATGAGATCCAGGTATGAGTTCAATATAGAATTCTACCTCTCTTTTTGGGGGAGGTCCGGGTAACTCCTCAGGAAATACATCAACGTATTCCTGGATGATGGGGACATTTTCTATCATCAAACTCTCATCTACTTCTTCTTCTTCACTGATCAACTCCATAAAGAAGGATATAGGGGGTTATTTTAAACAAATATGAGGTTGAGATATCTCTCCTTGGAAGATAACTGTAGGTTTTTCATTCAGGACTACTGATATTTCCTTGCTTCTGCAATTGATCTTAGCATTATACTTTGAGAGCCAATCTATCCCCAGTATAATGTCGAATTCCAGTAGGTGAATGACTACTAGATTTGTGATAAGATTTTTCTCACTAAATTAAAAACTATAGTTTCTAAACACTGCCAATACTTGGATATTCCCACCATGAATATTGACTAACAACTCTACTTCTAGCACTTTAGGGGTTGATTCTAAATTATTTGAAAACTAGGAGGAAATAAAGGAATGCGTAGAACCAGAATCAAAAAAAGTACTTGCTAGTTTTGAGAGGAAAACAAGAGTACCTGCTACCTCATCATTTGGAGCTTCAACATCAGCTGTCGTGATAGAAAAAGCATGACCTTTCTCCCTTGGCCTTTCCTGAGGCTGATGGTGGTTCCCCTCCACTGCCCTCGGATTTGGAAAGTGATTGGAAAAGTGCCCATGCTATCCATACTTGAAGCACCAGACATCAGGTAGGGCTTGCACAATCTTACCCTTGTCGTTTGTATTTGGAAGTTTAGGTTTCACCTCACCATGACAATTCCTCACAATGTGGCCATCTCTGCCACACTTTTAGTATCTCTCGCTCCTGAGCAGGCAATTCCCGAAATGCTTATTCCCACATTTATTACATGTGGGAAGTTACAATTTCTTTCCTCCTCTTCCCTAATCAAAAGTTCTCCCTAGGCTGGGCTCCATAGATCTCTTCTTATCATTGTATTAATGAGACTACTAAATCTCACCAAACTCTAGCTCGACTTTCATCACACTCCGCACGATCTCCTCGTAGATATCATAGTCTCGGTTGGCTAGATTCTTCCGCAGATGAGGTCTCAATCCACCGAAGAATCTATTAACCTTACCATTTGGATCCATGATGAAGCTAGAGGTATATCCTGAAATCCTTGTGAAGTTCATCTCATAGCTTCCCATAGATTCATTCTCCTTCTTCTTTAGCTTGAGAAACTTCTTCTCCATTCTTGTTCTCATGGAACAAGGGAAATACTTACTGAAAAATACCCCTTTGAACTCTCCCCACTCCATATCTTCAACTTCCACTCATTTCCTCGTGTTTTTGATCAGTTCCCACCACTGATCAGCTTCTCCCTCTAAGCGATAGATGGACAGGGTGACCTTCTCTTGCTCTGAACAAAGAATCACAAAAAAGATCTTCTCTATAGAGGTGATCCACTGTTCAGAAATCAATGGGTCTGTCGATCCACTGAAGGTTGGTGGTTGCTGATGCATAATGGACTCAACAACATGTTTTTCCCTTCACGGTGAGATCGGTCTCTCAGCTTGATTCAAGTTATTTCCCATAACCTGAGTTAGTTGGTTCATCATTTGCATGAATGTTTCCATTACAGCTTCCATCAGAGGGTCATTAGCACATGGTCCAGTGTGGTCACCATTTACATGGTTCCTCCTATTGCCCACCATTTTCTAAAAGAATAAATCCTTAGTGAGCTACTTATTTCATTTAAGAATCTTTTAACTATAACGGATTTTTTGTCTTAAAACATCATTCTTAAACAATTCCATTTCCCTATAATTATTTCATAATGATTCATAAAAAGCTTGTGATTAACCAAACATATCCCCCAGGAGTGTCGTAACCAAGAGTACAGCAAGGCCCGTTGTCATGTACCAGTTCCCATTTGAGTCTAGCTCAAAACAGTGTTTTCGGGTTTTACCCCTATATACATCTCTGCCAGAGCCACCTCTAGCTGCTCGTATCCAGACATGGATGTATTTTCTTGATGAACCACTTACTCAATACTCACCAAAATACCAGGAAGTTTTCCTATATTTAAACTTTTATGTAGGGTTCTTCCTAAAGTTTTCATAGCCTAATTTCCATAAATAACTAAACTATCCTTTGATACCAACTATGGCATCCCACCTTTTTATTACATAACTTTTCATTACATTTTACAAATAGAGGATCTTTAAAGTCTAGTGTCTTGGAAATCAGGAACATAAAACATGAAGAAAAAAATAAAACATTCTTCTAATCCACTTGTAAGGCTTCATAATAAGATAATACTAAGTAAAATTACTGCCTTTCATATCCTGGATACATACATAAAAGTAAAGGGTGATCAGAAGGCCTAGTAAGGGTAAACAAGGAAGCAGTTTACTTGTGATATCAATATGAACTTGAATAAAAACAAATAGACATGAGCAATGGATGCATACGCATATCATAAAGAAGATAACTTGAAAAATAACTTGAATATGTGGCTACAACATTTCATTTATACATTCATGAACATATCACCAAGGTCCATCCCCAAGGTGTCATAAAAATTACCAAGGTTATTCACCAAGGTATCGTGAAAATTGTCATCTCTAGAGATTAAATCTTTACCCAATGCATTGGAGCGCTATCAGGGAGAACCCTTAATATGTATTTACTTACATGTGTTCCACATATATCATAGTCAAACCTTCCATAAATAACCCATAGAGAATAAAATAAATGGGTTTCATTTCCAAATCATGACGTTTTAAATAGTACTTAAAAATAGGATCATTGTGTCCTTTATAACCCATGGAAAGGGGGTGAGGGTTGTATGTATGTCAATTACAGAACCAAATATATTATTTTTTTATATTTATAAACACACAAAGAAACGAAATAGGTCTGGGTATTCCCATAAATAAAACAAGAGAACTTCTTGAGAGAAAGAGATAGAAATTTTGAGGCGAAATTTCTGCAGTATAACAACTATATAACATGGTTTTAGAAAACATTGGAAAGAGAGGGTACAAGATTAAACCACTCATAAATAAATTATAATAAAGTATAAATATCGAATAACATGGATACAAGAACATGGTATGGAAATTTTAATGGTATACCATATGAAAAGGAAACATGAAAGAAAAGAGAAGACGTGATTCCTTTTACGAGAAATTCGGCAGCCTAACGACGTCACTTAAAAATTCAGAAAACAAATTGATGAGAGAAGAAAGGGTATCTCATCATTTGGAAATAAAATGGACAGTAATAATAACATATAAGAACATACCCTCAACATAAATATATGGAAACTAGAAGACACAACATAAAAGAAGTCATGCCTTAAAAGAGGAGGGTGAAAGAATCCCTTAGCTTGAAGAGTAACTTAAAAATCTTGATGTTTGGGACCTTGGGAGGCTTGAGGGCACCTTGTAAGGACTCCTTGGGAGATAAGGAGACCATAATTAGTTGAGGAGGATTTTTTAATGAAAAGGATGAGAGAATATATTGGTATTTATAGGGGAAGTGAGGGGACAAGGCATTAATTACCAAGGGACACCTCAACGGTGGTATTGGAGAAACTATGGGCTATCCAAAGATATTTCCACAAGTTATTGGCCACATGTGACACCTTATACCTTATATTACTATTCATAATTCGACTAGAATGATTTCATAATTATTACATCCTTAATGACATCATTAAACATCCGAAACTCTAAACTGAAAATTCACTATTCACCAAAAATTCAACTTTTTCAGAAAAATTCAAAAAATTCACCTTAATATAATATCGATGCTAAGAATTCAAAAATGAACTCCATTTTATAAAAATAATTTTCTAAATATTTCAAATTTAATTTTTAATTAAAAAACACTATTCACCTGAAAAAAATAATACTTGACTAATAATTTCTGAAGTAGTTATTTACCTTTTTTATTGAATCAGAATACTTAATCAAGGTGACTAAATTATATTAATACTTTCTCTAAGTGAGATTAATAATCCATTTGGTCACATTACTAATCCTAAGCGTAAAATCACTATTCATGATTTACTATTCACCAAAAATTAAGTTGATCTTATCAGATTCTAAATTTCTTACTGAACACATTTGCAGAAGACCATTTTTTGAAAGTCATTACACATCATTAATTATTTAAGGGTTTCTTAAATATTTTAGAATATCCTTTTTTCAAAATTCATCAATAAAATGCATCCTATATTCATTCTAACATTTGAAAACTCACAAACTTCACCATAAGAAGAAAACACAATTTTATTTATAACAAAGGATTACGCAAAGTAGGTATAGTCTTGTTACATATCCACTTATCACACCAGCATAGGACATAAGTGTAAGGTGTGCTAAGGTGAGAGAATCCGATGGTGGCTCGGCCAACATTGCCCGAGTAGTGATTTTTATAAGTTTAAACTTCTCCCAAAGGAGATTCTGTTCCAGCTTCACATGATGAAGTTCGGCTTGGGTTTGGTCTAGAGGAAAACCCAGTGGTGCTACCTCCTTCCCCAGTTCTGTCAGACGGGCTTCGATCGGCCCGAGACTATTGGATGAGGCCATCTTATCTTCTTTCTGTATGAATTAACCAAGGTCACTTGTTTTTATATAATAAAAATCATAACATAGAGTTTGGTTTCCAACGGTCATATTGACCAACAGTCATATAACAGTTGAAACACAGTGGTCTTATTTGAATTATACTCATTTCATTAAATGAAATAGTTTCGTTGAGTATAAAATAAAATAACACACAAACAAAGGAAACATACATTATTAAAAGTTCGGGTCGTTACACACATAGTGATGCTATGGCTGGTCCCGGTCATGAATTTCTATTTTTTGATTATATTTCCTCTAAAAAACATAGATCCATTTGGATCCATCCGTTCACATCAACATAACCATTTTGTTTCAAGTCCATTTTCGGGGTTGGTTTCTAAAGGGTATTTTTCATGGAACTAAAAACACCCAATAGTTTAAAAATTTGTGATACATACCTACTTTCCAAAGGGCAGGTGATCATCAATAATTTTCTAGTGATGCTTTGGGACTCTCGTTGGTCAAGAGGATGGAAGATCAGACTCATCACATTATTTTATGGAAGAATTTTTGTATACCATTGTACTCTCTTATAGAGAATCCTTTATAAATCCCAATACAAGAATTAACACACTTTAAATATAAAATAAATCATTTGTACATTAGAGAATATCAATATGTATTTTTTTGATGATCTCATTCAATTGAACGTTCTGTATATATCTGAGTTTCTCTATCAGTAGATCCATAAGTAAATGTTTGAGATTATTCATCTCATTTTGTTTTATACATGTTTATTCATTTTTAAGGAAATATTATTTAATGCTTCAAATTGGGAACTCTCAAATTTATATCCATCTATGGACACAATTGGGTATTTTAAGTAGGTTTCAACCCCATGAAATGGGTTTCCTTTATATGATTTGAAAAGGAATAATAACCCACATAGTTTAGTTTTTCATTGAAGGAAATGTTTTCCCTTTTAGGGTCATGCTACCAGGACTCAACTAGAAGTTTAATGTAACATAGAAAGTATGTCTAGAAAAAAGTTTCCTACCAATGGTTATAGTGTGACTTACACACAAGCATCCATTTATGGTTAATCCTAATGGGAATATAGTATATTGGGAATGGACTAGTCTTATATGGAATATGGTCCCGTGAAGATAGCTCTCACCGAGAATATAGGCCATTAAGGATAAGATGTAGAAGGACCCAAAAAATATGGACTCCTGTGCATAGGAAGATCTTTCTGGGAATAATTCCCAATAAAAGGGTTGAAATTTCATGTTTGAACCACTTGGTGTATTCATATGTGTCTTTTAAAGTTGGGAATCAAATCCAACATAGTTTTAATGGTTGTGGGGCTTAAAAAAATTATGGGGATCATGGTTGAATAATTGGGAATATAACCATATAAAGGTTTGTATCACATTTCATATGGCCCTTTGAGAAGAAGGTATGAAGGTTGGGGGTTACACAAAGTAGTAGGACCAGTGTAGACATTGTATGATCATGTTATTTCTATAATAACCACAATATTATAAGAAAAAATTATTCATTATCTGTGTGATAAATAAGATAAATCAATAGAATGTGACATTTAGTCAATCTTGTATTGAAAGGACAAACACATTAATTGTATGATGATTTCTGAACTTTATTCCTCATCTACTAGTGTATGCGAGTGAGGATAAATATGGAAGGACAAGTATGATGTCTGAAAATAAAGGCATGGGGCTTACTCAAGGATAGATGCCTGAGTGGGACACCAATTACTCATCCAATAGTGGATGAGGGAAGGGCTATGGAGGGCTGGTATGGAAGAAATAAAAGGATTATCCATTCAAATGTTTTTCCCTATTTCTAAACACTATATTAGAACTTAAATATGTATTTATAGGTAAGTATGTATACAA
The DNA here is from genome assembly GCA_963277665.1 of Viscum album. Lineage (NCBI taxonomy): Eukaryota > Viridiplantae > Streptophyta > Magnoliopsida > Santalales > Viscaceae > Viscum > Viscum album. Next base: position 998,160,199 of record OY728134.1, read on the forward strand.
CCAAATTCAGTTCAAATTTGATGAATCATGTATGATATAAGTTCACCTTCATGAACTAATTCTACCACCCCAAATGCCAGTTTCCTCATTAACATGTGAATGTATGATCAGAGGAGGTCACATTGGTGTCTCCTATGACTTGATTATGTAGGTTTAGAGGTCTCAATGGTTATTTCAGTTCAGATTTCCTGAGGTTTTCATTTTTGGTAGTGGAAATTAGTGGAATAGTTCACATAGGGGATAAGGTGAATCTGGACACTATGTGGAAAGAGGGTAGTGAGGGTTGAAGGATGAACATCCTTTGGATACCACCTTTATCATACTATTCTTATTATACAGGATGGAGATATCCTAAATGGTGGTTTTCTATAAAATAATATTCCTTCAAGGGGGGGAATTCTATGCAATTGGGTGTCCATTTGTAGAGATCCATGCGAATACACCATCATGAAGAGTATATTTTTAGAGAGAAAATCCCCTTAGATATGAGCACAATTTCAGGAGATTTATTTCCCATTTCAGTATGTGGTAATCTGATTACCAGATGAACTGACTATTTCTCAATTAATATTATAATATATTTATCATTATCTGTCTTCATATATTTTTGTACTATTTTCTCCATTCTCATTTTTATTTTCCTCACTATTGGTGGAGAAAATCAAGTATTTATAGGTATTTAAAATAAAATAACTACTTTCCCAAAATGGTTAACCACCTAGAATATCTAAATATATGGGGTAGAAAAAAATAAATGCCACATCCATAAAAAGATTTCATTTATGCTGGGTGTGGGGTGTCTGAAAAATCATGAATTTATTTAAATTAATGAGGTTGGTCTCCTAAAATTTAATCAATCAAAATATCTTCATTCAAATAGGGTTTAAAATGATTATTATACCTATAAAATTATCCTTGAAAAAAAAAATAAAAGGGAATTACTGGTGCAGGATGCAAGATAATAAAACGAACATCATTGGTCAATTTTATATGAACTTATATTGTACCAATAATAATGTTCCATTTATATGATGATAAAATGTAGGATAACATACACATAATAAGATGGAAAACAATAAAACATATCAACCTAACAAAATGAAGTTAAACTTAATGTCTAACATCCTGTCTATCAGATGTTAAAATTTAGGGTTCATGTCCCTATAACATTATGTAAAACTATGTGATATACTATCCATCTCTTGAAATCCCCCTGATATCAATTTTTTTCTTATACAACACCATCATTCTATTTAGACACTACTTTTATATTGATTCTCATTATTATGAGATATGTGGTGATTCCATGACCCCTCATTGTAGGACTATCAACGAATGAAAAAACATTCCATCTCCACTTTACATAACCATGATCGGAATATGAGATTCCAAAAAAAGGTCCCTTGTTTAAAAATGTATGGTTAAATCAAATGCCCATCCCTTACATATGGACCATATTATTTTATGGAATTATCATTTAATGGTAATTTTTAGTCAAAATTCATCATTCATATTGTATGGAAAACTTCCATTCACAAATAACACTCCATGTCTTGACAAATTCTGATCCCCATAATCCTTCCTTGGAAACCAATGAAAAAAGAATCCAAATCTATGTGGCATATTTTTTTTACTATTTATACTAAGACCCAATATGTTTCTCTCTATAATACACCCATAATGTGTCTTATAACCAGTTCCATCTTCTCCCTTACAAGAAGGCCCTTTATCTTTTTTATTCCCTGAAAACATCTTAACGAAAGATGCCTTTTGAATGTGGTCATTAATCATTCATTACATACATGTCCCATGTCACTATCTCACATATGAGAGCATTGATATCATGGATTACTATACTTAACTACTCCCATAAATTAGAAGATATAATATTATAGTCTAGGAAACATTCTATCCATGAGATTATGGTTAGGTGGTGCGTGATGCAAAAAACACTTGATTGGTCTTTTAGTAGAATTTTTATAACCCCTAATTTCTAATTTTAGCTAACATAGATAATTATTAACATGTGTTTAGATTTTTTCCAATTATTCCAATCTATGTAATTAATCCCACCACATGTTAAGATTTTATGGGTTCTTCATACTTGACCTTTAACTACTTAGAGTTTCCTACCTCATATGACTTGTGTGCCCTTATATATGAACCAAATATATGTTCATAATTTTCCTAGAACTATTTTTTTCTTGATTCTCACTCTGATGAGATACATAGTAATTCTAATACCCCATGTCCTGGTCCAACCACTATACAATATAATTCCCCTATTTCCCTTGCATATGGATTGAATCTATGAAAGAAAATCCTTATGAGAGCCATGTGAAATTTGGTCTAGGCATATCAAATAAATTTTAACCATCCTGTCATGATATAATAAAGTCTAAATTCTTCCATCATGATTTTTGTATATCCTCATATTCATAAACCACACATCATTTTTTTGATATACATGTATCATCACAAACCATTCTTGGATATCTGAGAAAAGAGCATATAAAACTATAAGACACCTATTTTTGGAATATGCATATTATTCCCAAAATGTGGATCTACATAATATATTCCCCCAATGTGGATAGTCAAGAAGATATGTATTATCCCTTAGGAGAAAATATATTTTTATTGTACAACTTCATAATATGGTAACTAGAGCCTCATTTTGAGCATAATCCATAAACACTCCATTTTTACATGTTTGATATCATCACAATAGATTTGAGTGGACCATGATCATGTTTTAATACTCATATCCTCACATCTGAAACATGTTGGTGAATTTTTGGCATGTAATCCCTATTTTTTCCATATTACCCATATTGTGAGGTCAAATCTACATGGAAATAAACTATAACAACCATTCATCCTAGTCATATGATGCTGAACTATAGGAAAACATCATCACCATGTGATAGTAAAATGAATCGATTATGTTCCATTCACATGACATAAAACTGTATAATTTTATAGCACCCTCTATATAGAATATTTAATTCTAGCATTGGTATTTTACTTTATCATCTCTCTTATTACTGCATTCTATTTGAAAATGTGATCCAATACATTTAATAATTGTTTCTTATGATCATGTGGGAATAAGAATCTCAATAGGGGATCCCTTCATTATTGAGATGTGTCAAGGAAACTATATAGTCTAGACATCACAAAATGAAACTGTATGTTTCTCATTCAGTAGCTTCCTATGTGGCACAATCCACTCTCAATCCTCTTAATTTGAGGTTTAAATCTCTTAGGCATAAGATCCTTAACACAGTTAGTGAGGACTCGTCAAGTGCATCCAAGAGACCCGTGATCAAATCTAGGTGGAGACATATTTCTAAGTCACTGTAGAAAACTATTGAAGGCACCATATCATTCACTATAGTAGGTACTATTTGATACTATAGTTGTTAGAACTATTAATCTATTTTAGATTTTAGGCCACTGGTTTAGTTCTTGAGTCCTCTAAGGCCTTGAGGCCACCCAAGGCCTTCAAGTCTGTAAGGCTTTCAGGCCACCTCAAGGCCTTCGGGCCACATGAAATTGTGCTTAAATGGACTAGGAAGAATCTATAAGGATCATTCTCCATATGAGGATTCAAAGTAGGTGCATTCACCAAAGAAGAGATAGTAGATTAGGAATAATGAGAGGGTATCACAATTTCTATCGGGACCACCCTGTGTATGCACGAGAAGCCTAGCTGAACTACCATGTGAAGGTGGAGATCTGACATCATGATGTAGACGCAGGGGAGGGGAAGTTCCAAGTAGTTATAGTCTAGATGAATTCATATAATACCTTTGGGTCATGTAATGACATGAAGCCTACATGAAATGTAAGGGTTTCCCTTCAACCCTTAAAATGGGGATTATCAAAAATGAATAAAAATAGAAGGCCTTCAGGCTATTCATAGGTTTAAATTTCTTATAAATATGTGTGTCTTGATTCCCTCAATGATGAGATACACAATTCTCACTAAATTTCCAATATTAATATCATCCATGAAAAAATATATACCCAATATCTTAAAGAAGACCATAATATGTATTGGAAAACCTAACATGGTTCCCTCATTATGAACTCATGATTGATGTAAAAGTTTATCCATATTTACATATGAATAAAATCAATGAAGTAAATTAACCACCTATGTCCAACTCCTTTCCAGATGCCTCCAAGATACTTTCTGAATGTCTTGTTTTCATAAATTGAACTTCATGTCATTTGAATATCAGATCCTCATACAAATTTATCCATTATAAGGGATGGGAACTTCAAACTCTTAAATATACCTCTGTTTTGGGTATTCATGATATAACAGTAATGTGGATCTGGAAAATATGATCCCCCGATATTTTTAGTCAACCAGAGGCTATTTCATCCTCATGAGAAAATATTATTTATTTGTATGTTATTACATCTTCATAATGGAATCCACGTTTTATTCATGGTATGTTTCTATTCATTATGTACATATCCCATGTCAACAATTCATATACGAGAGACCTAATATCATAACATAATATATCCCTGTTGACGCTCCTTTCTGTCACAGAGTCAAAAAACTGAAAAAGGGGAATACCATACCACAAAGTGATTCATCCTTTGATGAAACATCAAAAATTGACAAAGGCATGAACAAGGATTTTCTTTAGTATGGGCCGCGCAAGTTCCAAGACGGTCGCATAGGGTACCTACGCACCACATATTGGGCGCGCAGGTGACCTGCCTGCCCTATATGATTTTCTACCAAGGTCTTCAGCAGCCTGTAAATACCCCTTGTGGGCCCCCCATTTCGACGAGGAAAAAATCCAGAAACTCAGATTTCAGCTCTCGGTGCCCTAGTCTCTTCTTGAAGTATTCCGAAGGCTTCTAAGGTAATTTATTACCTAGAATGAAAGATCTAAAGAGGGGGAACAAGGACTAAGTGTTTAAATTCATCAACACTGGAACACCTAAGTGTCTAACCCTTAAGAGAAATTAAGACACTTGCGCGCCGCCTTACCCCTTCAACAGAACCTACACACCACTCTTTTGGAAGCCTCTAGAGATAATACCAAGGGCTTGTGCCAAGCCTTGCCCAAGTATTACTCTATGGGTTGACCATCGTGCAGGTACCTATGTGTCGTGCATGTATACCTGCATGACCAGTACCTGCGTGCCCCAATAGGACCTGTGCACCTACCTCTTTTTGGGTGCCCCTCCTGCCTATTCAACTCTCTTATTCAAATCCACCTCTTCTATTCAATATTTAGTCTTCAGGACACTCTTCAAAGCCATTTTTGGCATGGTTCCTTTGTTGGCTTCTTTATCTGAAAAGAATTATGTTGAAAATATCTTAAAACATAGTGATTTACATATCTTCATATCACTAAGGTGATAGATTTCATTCATTCAACCTCATCCTTTAAGATGAGAAGATATTTAACCTGGACATCCTCCTTAGGAATAAGCCCCAAGTTCCCAAGTCTGGACCTCCTTTTTAGGATTAGGCCGCAGTCTCAAATTCCCAAATATGGGCCTCCTCTTCAGGAGTAAGTCCCAATCCAAGTCCCCTAACCTGGGACTCCTTCTCATGAGTAATCCCCAGTCATAATTTCCAAAATTTGGGCATCATCCTTAGGAGTAAGCCCCAAGTTCCCTATTCACTGGGCCTTCTTCTCAGGAGAAAGCCCCCGTATCAAATTCTCTTAACCTAGGCTTCCTTTTTAGGAGTAAGCCCCATTATTAATTTATTTTGATCTGTGCTTCCTTATTAGGAATAAAAACCAATCATAAAGTCCCCTCTAACTAGGGTATCCTTCTTAGGAGTAAGCCCTACGTTAAGTATCCGAATCTCCATAAAGCACACATACCTTTATGGACCTTGTTCCTGGGTTTCTTCCCTAAAGTAAATCCCAATATTCATCTATTTGGGCATCCATACATATATAAGCCCGACATCATTTCTTATGATTGCATATTTCATGGCACAATCATCAGGTTTTACTGATACCTCTTTTTTCTCACACTGATCATGACTCACGTGAGCTTAGAGTGTAAAAGTAATTATGACATCTTTCTTTGGGCCATCAATCATGCATACTCCATATTTCTTCACTCGAACTACATGGGTTCTGATTCCTTATAAGGATACATAGGTAGCCCATCTGTGAGTACGATCCCGACTCTGAAATAATCCATGTCCTTATGAATGACAATAAACTTCAAGTTCCCCGATGAGTGGATTTAAAACGAGTATGGTTATCATAATGACCAAGATATTTCTATATAATACGTTAATGGATACCATTGACTAAGAATCTATAACAAATACAGATGTTTCTCTATCGATGGAGAACCTAAAATACATATAAAAGATTCTCTAAATCTTCTACATATTAATCATTGATTTTCAAATCTAAAGGAAAGATCATTTTCATACTTAGTAATTTAATAAGGTTTCATGAACGTAACTCAAATCTATAAAGAGAGTCCTGGAGTAGACAATAATTCCCCTAAAAAAGGTGTGATGAGTCTGAACCCTCCCATCCTCTCAACCAATGAAAATTCTTAAGCCTCATTGGTTTACAACTAATGAGCACCTACCATTGGAAAGTAGGTCCAAATGGATATAGAATCATTGGATGTTTCCGGTTCTATGAAAAAACATGTTAGAAATTGATTGGAATTTTTGAACCATAAACAAAAAAGGTCATCCCCATTTCCAGAAGAAACAAAAATGGTGAACCCGATGTGAATCCTTAAACAATTTAAAAATGATGTTTTACTTATTTGTTAGGCCCCTATTTAAACTCAATGAGAGGGACAACAAAAAAATCAATAACATATGTGCTCATCCAAAAGATGTAATGGCTGAATTTATCTTGATTATTCTTGTTATATAAAAAATGCACTCGTTTTCAAGATCATCTGCATTACAATAATGGCTTCTCTAAAGTTCACACCTGTGAATACCTCTACTGTGAATACCTCTAATGTTACTCCTGCTGGATCCTCGTCCGCTCTGAGGACGACATCACCTACTCAACGTCTTCAACACTGGGTTTCAAATGCATTGATTAAGGAGTACCGTCAACATGGTACTATTCCTACTCTAGAGGCCACTCAACAAGCCCTCCAAGTCAATAATTCACCCTGGTTGTCCGGACAGCGACAACCATCGATCAAGAAGCAGGTGGTGCCAACCACTGTTTCCAACCGTTTTGGGTCGTTATCCCCAGAACGAAATCACCAGTCCCTACCATATTTTAAGGAGGTGAATGAGAAGGTCACTCAAGGCCTTAATTCCAGAAGACATGAGTCCTTCCTGAGGGTTCCCTTCAAAAGTTGCTTCCAGACTCATGCGGCAGTGCGCCCTCAACATGATGAGGGTATCGCCTTCAGGGGTTCGGCTCAGGTTCCTCAGACCCGAGCATGCAATACAAACCGCCAGAGGAGAAATATGGTCAACAGGGAGTAGATTATTACTTCTTCCCCCATCGGAGAAGTCCATCAGACCAACTTGATGGAAAATAACAAGTGGGCATACACACCCGTCCGTCTTGATGTTACTGCCCAACAGACTCGTCTGACAGCAACACACCAATCCTACCAGGAAATTCTGGTGGAGTATTATAGGTAGGAATATAAACATGTTTATTACTCATCAGCTAGTCAGCTGTCTCGTCTGACTACAACCAAATAAGGTCACCAATTTAATATGGTGGCAACTAATAAGCAGGAACATACACCTGTTTACAATCAACAATTCTGTCAGTAGTCTCGTCTTCCAGTATTGAAGGAAAATCATCAAACATACTTGACAGGGAATACACAGAAGGCACATACACCAGCCAATGTTAATCAAGCCTGCCAACAGCCTCGTTTGGTAGCACTCAGAGAAGTCAGTCGGAAAGCTCCGACGACAAATTTGGAGCAGACTCAACTCTCTGCCCCCACACTTGAGTTATGTAAAAATTTGCTGACAGGAAAAGGAGGACAAGAGCAGGAATACACACCTACTCCAAGCACAGAATGGATATATATTCCCGTTCCGGTAGCTGAAGTCAACAAGAACATTCTAACAATGGTGAAAGAGCAGAAGCAAATCCCTGTTCATATTCTGGATGCCTGTCAGAATATTATAACAGCTTCAGCAGCATCACAGGGAAAGAAATGCAAATATATCCCTACCAGTGGAGTGAAACATCAACATATCACTCTGGAACATACACACACCTCTGTTCCAGTCTAAGAGGGTTGTGGGGCATACTCCCCCATGTCACACAGAAAACCAAGTCAGGCACATACCCATGATTTGAGTGGAGATAATCAGCCTAACCTGATCATTTCTCCTAAGTAGGCACATACACCTGCCCATAATGACCACTTTTGTCAACAAGTGGTTCCTAAAGTGAGTAAGAAGGAATATAAGAAGAAAACCCATCCAACACAGTCAAGAAATCAAGGGCCAATCTTTAATAAGGCCTTGCTTGATGCTGGAGTTCTTATGCACTTAGACAATTATCTGTTACAACTCAAGATTCTACTCTCTCTTTTCACAATAGTGGGAACAGTAATTCTGAAGGTCTTTATCAGACACTTCCTCATGAAGGCTTGCTTTATGACAGTTTGGTCGATCTCAAAGTTTCATCTTCAGATGAGAGCCACAAGAACCCTCTATGTGGCCAGAAGACCAAGGAGAAAAATGTTTCATCTTTTGATATAAACCATCATGGAGGTCCTCCTCATGATGATGAATTTAGCTGCAAAATTCCTCTCCGTAGTAGTAATGCACATTTCCTGGAAGATTCGTCAAAGGAAAGTGTAGTGATGAGAAAGACCTCTTATATTGAGGCACTTTCAAATGTAAATCCAGTCATGTATGATGCTTTACCACTAGAAGGTGAAATACTTTCTCAATCAGAAGATAACCCGGGGTGTAGGTCATTCTCCGAACCACCCCTGGGTCATTCATCTTCTAGTTTGATCAATGAATTCTCTACCAATCTTGTTTAATCTGATGAAGCAAAAAGGAAACACCGACTCTGGTCTAATCAGGTAGAAGGATCTTCATCAAATGATAAGTAGGAAGTATGAAATATGAGAAAAAAACTGGAGAAAGGTGAAGTATCAGACATGTTTTGGCCTTTTGCTGACTCTCAGTATGACATTCCAGAGATGTTTACGGAATATGGAATTCATGATATTCCTATGAACATATGGAAAAATCTTTGTCAGTTGAAAAAGAAAATATTGCATTATGATGAATATGAAAATCATGTCAAGATAATTGAAGGGTTGAAACACCAAATTGATTTGGCCTCTCTCTCAGTTTCTCGATATCTGAAGGCTGAAAAGTAGTAGAGATCCCTTCAGCATTCATGCCTTGGCGCACTAAGAAGATTGCGCCAGTTAATTGCTAACGCCCCATCTGGTATTCATATCAGGGGACGAGGTGTTCATGGAGCACTACATTTCACTATACTCTCCAGTCAGCAAAGCCCACCGAAAACGGTCTCATGCAATGTTATTGCCCTTGGCCAGCCACAACCAATTGGCTTTGTTTGTAATCAAAGGCTTTCCCAAGAATATTCCTCAACTAGTTCTTCTCAAAGTTAGGAATACAAAGAACAATTTGTTTAATTACTCCTGCATCAAGAAAACGAGAATATTGAACAGGCCTCTTGTTTAGAACATGCACATCATCAAGTGACAGAAGTGTCAGAAATCATCCAACAGTCATTTGAGCCGGGTGATTTGAGTGGATGTCGGTTGATGCATCCAGCCAATTTCCGAACTAAAGTCCACAAGATCAAGATAGATTTTAATAAAGTCTCAGATATAACAGCTCAAGAACCACCCCAACTTGCCAGACTGGGGACTCTTTTAGCCCAACCCTTGGAATCAACAAATAGGATTCAATGAGTTGAGCAGGAACAACCCCAGTCCACCGGACTGGGGAATTTTTAAAATCATCAATACCTTCCTCTGAGAAATTCGGTCTTCTCTTGATTAGGGAAGAAGCCACAATAGGAACAAAGAGCTGAATTATCAGGATATTCTCTCCAAATTACGGTTCGTCAAGAAGTTCCCGAGGGATCAAATCAACAAAAGGAAATGTCTCATCAGGGACATGGAAGAAGACAATATCATAGAAATGCCGATATAAGGGATGTAATGCATTATGAATCAATTAATGTCATCAATTACATTATTACTGATCCCCCAGATGAGGCTCATTTAGAGGGATCATATGAGGAATCTCCTTCTCAAGAAGTGGTACACACAGACACAAATGAAGAAGGTGTGTGTACACAAAATCAAAGGCTTACCCAGAATCTAGGTATTCCTTTAAATAACCCACTTCCCCCTCTCCAAAAGGTGTCCAATAAGGGGAAAGTAAAGAATCAGGTTACATCCCACCCTTCCTCTATAGAAGTCCAATCACCCTCACTAGAGAAAAGATATGCACAACAAGAGAAAGAAATGAAGGAGTTAAGGAGGTTGAATGTAGAACTACTTCAAGGTAGTCTTCCTCCTAAGAATGCTAGAGTGAGTCAGCCAAGGGAATTTGTTGTAGTTACTAAGATAGATCAAGAATATCCTCCTCTACCAGTACACCCTCACAGGTCTAATCCTACTGGTCATGTACAACAACAATCGGCTGTGTTACCATCAGTTGCAGTACCAGCCACCACACCTATCCAAGCTCCAGTTGTTGCAACTACTCAAGTACAAGCTCAACCAGATGTTTCTGAAAATTTAATAACTACTATTGAGTCATTAACAGCTCAGTTGGAAGCTATGTAGGTAAAGCGTTCAGAAATTCAACCAGAAAATAGATCTTACACTGAATGGGTTGATGCAATTCCTCCCCCATAAAATTTTGCAAGTACCACATTCCCAATCTTTAATGGTTCGGGAGACCCAGAGCAACGCTTAACACATTTTGTTTCTTATTGTGATCCTATGATGGTAATCCCTCAGTAACAAGAAGTAGTTAAGATTAGGTGTTTTGTACAGTCATTACAAGGGACTGCTTTTGTTTGGTACACAAGCTTGCAATCTCGGTCAATTACCGGATTTGAAGATCTTAACCAATGATTTCTTCTTCAATTCATCTCAACATTGCCAAATACAACAGTTTTTGATCTTACAAATTGTAAGAAAAGGGAGAATGAAAGAGTTTCAGATTTCATTACTTGCTGGAAGGGATTAACATATTCCCTAAGCTTAACACTCCCTCAAGAAGAATTGTTGCCAATCTGTGTGGGAAATTTGCTTGATGAATTACTCACACCATTGATCCCTTTGAAATACACAGGAGGGTTTCGATACCTTACTTAAATTTCTCAACATATTGAATATTATCTTATGAAGACTAAGGATAAAACTCGTGTAATTCCATCAGCTCCAGGAAGGAGAATGGGTAGAGAAGAGACTGCTACAGTTATACTTTAACAAGCACCTGTACCTGCTTCTACTTTAAAACCATCATCTTTTCGAAGGGCTTCACCTCCTGAGCGTCAACAACACAGACCATTTCATCAAGATGATCAAAGAGATCAAAGATGGAAACAATTTGATGAGTTTAAGAACAAAGTTTACTCTTTATGAAATGAAAAAGTTCCTGGTTACTTCATTTCGACTTTAGAGATTAATTTGGTTCAGTTGCCGAGGCCCAAAAGGACAAACAAGGAAGGAGATGAAGACCATCCCAACTATTTCCCATTTCATCATATGTTGGGGAATCCCATTTAGGAGTGTTTTTTCTTCAAAGACCTCCTGAAAAAAATGGTGGACTCGAGATAGGTAAAACTGAAGGGTTCTTCAGCCCAAGTAGCATGTGTTACTACTACAGATCCAGAGGAAGGAGGAGAGTGGCAATAAGTCAAAAAAAACATGCGCAGAAATATGATGATTGGATGGTCAGGAAAACGATCAATCAAACTCATTCCATTTTGTGAACGCAATTGAAGAAACCAATTATGTCTTATGATATGAATTCCACATCAAAACCTCCTTCATCAAAAGAAAAATCCTCAAAGGGGTGACATAATTCAAAGAAAGAGGAACAATCAGAAGAAGATGAAATCTTGTCAAATCCCAAGTTGTCTTTGACTCTGGAATATTTTATTCCATCTACTTCAAAGCCTCAGGCACCGCCCCACCCAATGGAACAACCTAAATTGGATACTCAGGCAGAGTCTTCATCAGATGAAGGGTTGATTTTTGGTTCTGTCAATATGATTCACTTAACAGATCCTTATGCCAGTCGTAGTTTTGAATTAGATGAGATTGAGTTCCCTATATCAAACAGAGGAATTAGAGGGAGTTCCAGAGGTCTGGGATACAGAGGAAGACGTGGATATCCCAGAAGCCACTATTCAAATTCTACCCTTGCTAGAACTGTGTATGCAGCAGAAACTTGTGGAAGAGCCCTTTAGCGGGCTCAACAGGAACACAACAGTTCTTCCATGCATGGCAGATTCAGTCCTGGCACAATTATTTTGGAGGATCGGTTGGAGGTTACACCTTCTTCCTCTCAGCAAGTAAATGGACCTAGTAGGTCAAATCTTCCAAAGCCAGGAGCATTTTCAACTCCTATCCCGATACAAGATGCATCAACTTCCAAAGAATCAACTTCCAAGGTACCTGCGAAACCACATATTCCTGTTGGAAAACACAAACCTTTGGATCAAAAGTATGATGTATTGAAACACTTGGCCCAAGTACCGACCAAGTTATCAATTTTGGATGCCCTAAATTTATCAAAGGATCTTCGGGAGGCACTCATTGAGGATTTGTCAAGTCCTCAGGAATTTGAAACTGAAATTTCTACGGATGAAGTATATCATATAGAGAATGATCCTGCAGAATTCCATGCAATGATATCTTTTACTGATGAAGATAAAGATGATGTTGTGCATGGGAATATTAGACCTTTGTATTTATCTGTAAAGGTCAATGATGTAGACATCTAAAGATATTTCATTGATAATGGTTCAGGAGTCAACCTCATACCCATTCGTACACTTCTCCGATTGGGACTCACCAAATCTGATTTATCTCCTTCTACTTTTATGTTGAAAGGGTATGATAAAAATGAATAAGAACCTCTGGGAGAGATCACAATCAGAACCCAGTTTGGAGACCTTGTATCCAATTCATATTTCATGGTTGTTGGTCATGACATAGCCTTCAACATCTTGCTTGGAAGACCCTGGCTACATCAACATGTGACTATCCCTTCATCATACCATCAATGTCTCAAATATTTATTCAATGGTAAATTTGGGACATTGTATGGTGATAAATCCCCATTCAAGACATGTGAATCTCAACACATTGAGGAGAAATTCTATCACATGGAGGGAAAGGAGAAATCCACAACAAGGGAGGTTACCAAGGTTAATGCTCCATATGGTTTGGAAAAGATTCCAGTAAACCCATTTACACATGTGAGTACAGATTATGTGTTTCCTATTAGTCAAATTGACAGGATAGACCCAAATCAAAATACACTTATGGAGGCTTCCATAATTTCAATTACGGTAATCAAGCCAAAAAACTTGGGAGAAATTGGTGACTCACCAATCAATGATAAAAACTCAAATGGAGATGTCTTTATTTCATCCGCTGAAATCCAACAAGTCTATACTTCGCCAACCAGGCCAGAAGAAGTTATAGTAATGTCATAGGTGAATGATGATGTTGATTATCAATCCATAATCTCCTCTTTATTACCCAAGGAAGACCCTTCATCATCAATCAGGTCAGAAATGAAAGCTTCTTTTTCAAGATGTTCAAATTTTAACATCTCTTCTGATCATGGAAATTATACTTCATCATCTACTATGCAAGTAGAAATAGAAGAAATAATAAATGTTGAATAATAAGAGGAAGATCTCAGGGATGCTCCTCTAGCATTTGAAGATGGTATCTCTACCATTGTGGATGAACTCAGATAAATAAATCTGGGTAAAAAAGAAGATCCACACCCCACTTTAATTAGTGCGGCCATGACTCTTGAAGAGAAAGAGATGTATATTTCATTTTTAAAGAAAAATAGATACATATTTGCTTGGAACTATACAGAGATGCTAGGGCTTGATCCTGATGTTTCTACTCATTGTTTGGGTTTTCCAGAAGAACATCAAGGATTTAAGCAAGCCACGAGAAGAACATACCCAACTTATGCTTCCAAAATTGATGTTGAAGTGGATAAGCTTATCAAATCTAACTTCGTCAGAGAAGTTCAATATCCCAAGTGGTTGGCTAATATTGTCCCTCAGGGTGTGTTTTGCTATCAGGTAATTTCCTTTGGCCTAAAGAATATAGGCGCAACATATCAGTATGCCATGCATCGTATATTCAAACCCTTTTTAAGGAAAATTGTTGAATGTTATGTGGAAGATTTGGTGGTCAAATCCAAACAACATTCTAATCACTTGGATGATTTGGAAGTCATATTCCACAAACTTCGACAACATAATTTGAAGATGAACCCCTTAAAATGTGATTTTTGGGTAACCTCAAGAAAATTTCTCGGCTTTGTTGTATTCCATCGTGGTATTGAAGTCGATCCTGAGAAGACAAAGTAAATACTTGGTATGTCACCTCCTCAAAATTTGAAAGAATTGAGAGGAATTTAAGGACACTTGGCCTATATTCGGTGTTTCATCGCCAATTTGGCAGGAAAAAGTTTACCCTTCACCAAATTGGTTAAGAAGGAAGTCACTTACTATTGGAATGAATAATGTCAAGAATAATTAGATATTCTCAAGAAATATATCTTGAGTCCACCGGTATTAATGCCACCTATTTAAGGAATACCACTTATCCTCTATGTGAAAGCTTTAGAGAAATAATTGGGTGCCTTCTTTTCCCAGATGAATGATGCTGGGAATGAAAACAACCTTTACTATCTCAGTCAGACTATTCTTGAAGCAGAAACCTGATATTCATGTATTGAAAAGTGCTTCCTAGCATTAATATTTGCAGTTCATAAATTGAGACACTACCTTCAACATCATGAGGTCCAATTGGTATCTCACAATAACCCGCTCAAATTCATCCTTAGTCGTCCAATGCTTACAGGACGTCTGGCAAGATGGGCAGTAATTTTGCAGTAGTTTGATATCCAGTATGTGTCTCAAAAGGCAATAAAGGGCCAAGCTCTGGATGATTTCCTTGCTGAACACCCTTCAGTAGAAGATACATCTTTAGATACTGAACTCCCAGATGATGAAGTCTTCTCTATTAAAGATAATCTTCAAACATGGGAAATGTATTTTGATGGTGCTTCCAGAATTCCCACAGGGAAGAAAATGGAAGATCCTAAATTCAACAAATTTGGGTTAGGAATTGTTCTCATTTCCCCAGAAAAGGCAGTGCTACCTTATTCCTTCTTATTGTGGGAAGGCGGTACAAAAAATGAAGCAGAATACCAATCTCTCATTGCAGTCTTGGAGTTGGCGCTTTAGGCACAAGTGAATCAATTAAAGGTGAAATGTGATTCAGACCTGGTAATCAAACAAGTCAATGGGGATTATTCCATCATAAAAGAAGAGTTAATCCCTTTGTATGATTACGACAGAGAGTTAATGGTGGAATTTCCTTTGGAACCGACATTTTCTTATGTCCCGTGATCACAAAATGCTCAAGCTGATGCACTAGCTAATATAGCCGCAACTTTAGCAGATCCAAATTGGGGCGAGAAAATCATCAGTATTTCCCACCGCCATACAATTTCAACTTATTTTCAAACCAGAACAGATGAAATCAATGAAATTAGTCCCATTTCTAAACCATATGGTCATACTACAGGATGGATGACACCTATCAGGGAATACCTTCAAAATGGAACACTTCCACCTAATAGAGCCGGGAAAGAACAAATCCGGCGACGTGTGGTCAATTTTACTCTTTATGATATCCCATATCACCTAGAGAAAATTATCTACAAGCATGGTTTTGATGGAATTCTCTTCAGATGCATTGATGGTGAAGAGAAAATGGCTGTCATGAAATAAGTACATGCAGGAGTCTGTGGTGACCATCAGTCTAAACATAGAATATCTGATCAAATTCAAAGGCTTGGATACTTTTGGCCCTCAATGATACAAGATTGTGTTGATTTCACTAAGAAGTGTCATTCTTGCCAAGTACATGCCAAATTCATTCATCATCCCCCAGAGTTTCTTCATATAGCTAAATACTCGTGGCCATTTTCCACATGGGGAATGGATGTAGTAGGACCTTATCCTTCAGCTACAGCCAAGAAGTTTAAGTATATTATTACTGCTACTGACTTCTTTTCCGAATGGTAAGAGGCAATACCTCTCAAAGAAGATAGTTCTAAAATCATTTTTAGCTTCATCAAGTCTAACATCATTACCATATTTGGTGTCCCTCATACCATATTGACGAACAATGGCACCAACTTCTGTTCTTATGAGGCAAGGAAGTTGTATCAAGAATACAACATCAAATCTAACCTTCCATCTTGGTATCATGCAGCGACCAATGGCTAGATAGAAGCCTTCAACAAGAATATTTAAAACATACTGCAAAATATGGTGGATAAAGATAAGAAAACATGGCCTGATAAACTCTTTCATGCTTTATGGGATTATCGGACTACCACCCGCACTGCAACGCGGTCAACTCCATATTCATTGGTATATGGAATAGAAGTAGTATTTCCCATTGAGGTTCAATTACCCTCACTCAGAGTAGCTATTTGTGATCAGTCATCTATAGATGAACAATCTCAAAAGTGATTGGATGAATTGGAACGGTTAGATGAGAAAAGATTGTGCACCTTGCATCACATGGAAGTCTATCGGAATCGAATACCATGAGCTTTCAACAAAAAAGTTCGTCTTTGTTTATTCATTCAAGGAGAATTGGTATTGGTTCTCAGAACTCCAATGATACGAGGAAAGAAACCTCCCAAGCTTGAGCCAAAATGGAAAGGACCTTACTCAATACATAATGTCTACTACA
Source organism: Viscum album (assembly GCA_963277665.1). NCBI lineage: Eukaryota > Viridiplantae > Streptophyta > Magnoliopsida > Santalales > Viscaceae > Viscum > Viscum album. Next base: position 998,177,209 of record OY728134.1, read on the forward strand.
ATGGAGCTTATTCTTTAATCTCAATGGATGGAGAAATTATCACGACTCCAACCAATGCTAGATTTCTAAAGAAGTATTTTGTATAAACACAAATATATCAGTACCGGTCTATGAATATGACCTTAAACTATTCTCACTCACATCCAACATGATGTTAAACTATGACATCCAACATGACGTTAAACTCCATAACCATTTTCCTAGCTATACAACGTTAAACTATGCACCTCTTCGTCCCACATGACATTAAACTGTAGAAAAGTACCTAATTCGTCTTAGATACATGACTCTAAACTGTACAACACTCCATCATCCAACATGACGTTAAACTGTATTGTTCCCTTTTTGTCCAGCATGATGTTAAACTATGTTGTCCTTACTGCATGACATTAAATCGCATAGTACCCAAAGTTCTTACTTCAAGACTTTAAACTGCATAGTCCCTTATATGTCCAACATGACATTAAAATGTGTATCATTAGGGTTTTTTCTACCTCTTGTTTCTCACACCGAGTATATATCATGTGAGCTTAGAGTAAACTTCAACCATAACACTCTCTCTGGGCCACTAACCATGCGTAAGTCACAACACAATTTTTTAGGTCGTTGTCCTCAAGAACAACTTAATCACTAATTCATTCTTTAATCGAACTATGTGGACTTTGATCCTTGACTTCTAGGCTGGGTACATAGGCAACCTCTGGAGGTTCAACCCCAAAACCAATATCTTCACATTAGTTCACCTCCATCTCATACGATGTTGATTTGTGAAGCCGCCCCCAAAACCAATATTTTTTACATTGGTTCACCATCATCTTTACTATATGAAGTTAAACTATACAATCCCCCTTTGTACTGTATGATAATAAACTAAAACATTCTTTTATATCATACCTTGAGAGGGAATCATTATTTACATTGATCTCCAATCATGTTATATTCCAAAGACTACGTGCATACATGGCAATGCCCGGACCTTTTATCTTGGGTCAAACCATCATTACACTAAAGTCCCCTTTCACCCTTTACTTGTACAAACCAAATCTGTACAGAGGGTATTTATAGAACTACGTTGGCTTGATTCCCATCCTTATGGGATACGTAGGAACATTTGAGGATCCCTCGAATCCAGCCCCAAATCTTTGGGCCTAACCCCAAATTCCACTTTCAGTCCCTTGCCTGATAAGTCCTCTATGAAAACATGAATGTGATATGAAAACCCTGGTCTTCATTCACATCAGGTTCATAACAAACACACACTGTGTATTTCTTATAATGTTCCAAGCTCTATGACCCTAAACTATGATCTCCTACACTCTCATCCCACATGACGTTAAATAGTATTTCAAGAACTACGTATGGCTTGATTCCCATCCTTATGGGATACGTAGTGAAGTCCAGCACCTCAATTCAGGGCCCATACACAACATGATTATGGTTAGAATTGGTCTATGTATCTCTACATGCATTAGAAAATACCCATTTTTAGGTGTCATAATCCTAACCTTAAATATTTTCAGAACTTCATAACCCTTTTCTTGACTTCTGGTTACGAAATGTCCGATACCTGAGAGTTCTTTTGCCTGACTATGCAGTATGTTCCCTTAGGCGACCTTACATAAGTAGTCTACATAACAGACCTATCAGCCAAAAGATGCTATTATTTGACTATGAAGCTAATACCCTTAGGTGGCCCTGTATAATTTAACCCCCTAACGGGTTTGTCAAATAGTGGTAACTTCAATCTTGGGAGGAAAACCTCTTTTTTCCTTATTTGTCTTAACGACAATATATAGGGATCCGCAAAAATAGCCATCCTTAACATATTTTTCCCATACTCTTTTCTATAATTTGAAATTATTTAAGTCTATGGTTTATATTTTCCTTCCCTACGTTCAGGTCAGACCTTTGTAGGAGTGACATTCAACCAATTCTTAGACAATCTTGATTAGAAATATCCTCTCAATATTCAAGTACCTATCCCTATACAATAAACTCTGTGCTTTGGAAACTTTGAATATACATAAACATTCACTGGCTTTTTAGGACTAGAAAAGTAAAATTTCTAAGAGTTCTTTTTCTTGACTATGAAGCACGTGCCCTTAGGAGGCCTTGCATAAGTAGTCTACATAACAGACCTGTCAGCCAAAAGATGCTATTATTTGACTATACAGCCAATGCCCTTAAGCGACCCTAAATAATTCAACCCCCTAACAGGTTTGTTAAATATCAGTAACTTCATTCTTGGAAAATACTTCTTCTAATGACTTTTAGCCCTTTTTCATATTATTCCTCAGATTCAAAATTTCTTAAGTCATAGTTTACATGTTTCTCCCCATACTTGAATATGGTAATATTTTTTTAGATAAATTATCAATGAATTTAGTAAATTTTAATCCATTTGGTCTAAGCTATTTTGACCTTAAACATTAGCCTTTTTATATCCGACGTGCATGACTTTAAACTGCCAACAAAAGAAAAGGGAACTCTGAATAAAAGTCAAGTCCCAGCTCACTAAACATACATTTTGTATGATTTAGGTAATATTGAGTGATAAAAAGATTCAATGTTTGTAGGATTATTTACAATAATCCTAGAAAAAATCAAACTATTTTTACTGGGCCCATTGGATTAGGTAAAAATTTAAAGCAGGTAGCAAAAGAATACAAGCACAAATGATTGAAGATGAAAGTAGTCTTCATTGATGCACACGAGTTAGAAGGACATCCACAGACTCGAGTCTCTTCTCTTTTTTAGGGATTACAAGATAATTTCAACATAAATATTCATTTGATTTATGGCATCCTGAGCTTCATCAGCAGCCACCTGAATTCATTCATTCAACTGGATACAATAAGAGATGCAGTGATACCAGCTCTTCTTGGAACAATTGTAAAAAGGATGTTCTTGAGTGCGGTTTGAGAAATTTTCTACTGATCAAACAATGATTTTGTTTTTGTCCAAGAGACTTGGAAGATGGATACATGGATTTGAGAATGGAGCATTGGAAGTAAAGATCCATTTGGAGAGAATAATCTTTTCAGATATTTTTTTAATTCCCTGATATTCTTTTCTCCACCAACCGGCAGCAGAAAACATTTCAGCCCATGGGTTTTCCATTTTCATATCTGCAAGGAAATGTCATGGAGGAAAATTTTAAAGTTCACACCATTTTTGCTACTCTTAATGCACAAAATAACCAAACTATATGGATACCAGTTCAACTTCATCTTAGGAATATAGTTTTTTTCATCTGGAACATTGACTCCTTGCAGATGACCATGCCCATACAGAGGCAAGTAAATTCTATGTGGGAAATTAACATGATATTTCTTCAAGTACTTGGCCAAATATGGGAGATTTTTGTCACAGATGTCATAGTAATCATGGGCAAAAACATTCATCATGTCAGCAATTCGCTTGCTAGCCAGTTCATCAGCCGTTTCGATTCTTCTAGGAGCCATTGAATCTGCACAAAGGTCGAATAATTAACTCTTAAGTTGATTTTTCATAAAATTTGTGAAGTAAAGTGAAAAAATGGATAAGGCATTAAGGCACGCAAGTCCAAAAGTTGGAACGCAAGTACAACTGTGTCATGCAGGTTTTGGAATGTAGGTATCACCACGCAGGTCAAAATACCTCTGCAGAAGCGCGACACAAACAGAAGTAATGAAACCGCAGAAAATCAGCAACCAGCATGATGAGATCAGCCTGCACGGTGAGAGATCGAATTGTTCAAATCCGGGTGCTTTGCGCGAGAATGTCCACATATATATAGGCCAAGGCTATACCCTGCACGGATCTCACATGTATGCCACTACTTGCCCGCTCAGAACCTGCGCGCTGTAGTTCCTTGGTTTTCTTCTTTACCTCAGAGTCACATCCTCCTTCCTTTCGGATCCAAATCTAAGGGGGGACTTTTGTTGACGCTCCATTCCGTCACAGAGTCTAAATACTGAAAAAGGGGAATACAGTAACACAACCTTTTAGGAAACATCAAAAATTGAAAAAGGCATGAACAAGGATTTGCTTCCGTATGGGCCGTGCAAGTTCCAAGACGGTCATGCAGGGTACCTACGCGCCACATATTGGGCGCGCAGGTGACCTGCACGCCCTTTATGATTTTCACCCAAGGTCTCCAGCAACCTATAAATACCCCTTGTGGGCCCCCCATTTCAAGGAGGAAAAAATCCAGAAACTCAGATTTCAGCTCTCAGCGCCCTAGTCTCTTCTTGAAGTCTTCCGAACACTTCTAAGGTAATTTCTTACTAAGAATTGAAGATATAAAGATGGGGAACAAGGCCTAAGTGTTGAAATTCATCAACAATTGCGCGCCTAAGTGTCTAACCCTTGATGGAAATGAAGACACTTGCACACCACCTTACCCCTTCAACAGAACCTGCACGCCACTCTTTTGGAAGCCTCTAGGGATAATACTAAGGGCTTGAGCCAGGCCTCACCCATGTATTACCCTATGGGTTAACTGTCGCGTATGTACCTATGTGTCCCGCAGGTATACTTGTGCGACCAGTACCTACACGCCCCAACATGACCTGCGTGCCTACCTCTTTTTGGGTACCCCTCCTACCTATTCAAATCTCTTATTCAAATCCACCTCTTCTATTCAAGATTTAGTCTTCAGGACACTCTTCAAATCCATTTTTGGCATGGTTCATTTATTGGATTCCTTATCTAAAAAAAATTCTGTGGAACATATCTTAAAAAATAGTGATTTACATATATTAATATCACTAAGGTGAGAGATTTCATTCATTCAACCTCATCCTTTAAGATGAGAAGATCTTTAACCTGGGCATCCATCTTAGGAATAAGCCCCAAGTTCCCAAATCTGGGCCTTCTTATCACGAGTAAGACCCAGTCTCAAATTCCCAAATATAGGCCTCATATTTAGGAGTAATCCCCAGTACAAGTCCCCTAACATGGGACTCCTTCTCAAGAGTAAGACCCAGTCATAATTTCCCAAATCTAGGCATCCTATTTAGGAGTAAGCCCTAATTTCTCTATTCACTGGGCCTCCTTATCAGGAGTAATCCCCAGTCTCAAATTCTTTTAACCTGGGCTTCATTTTCAGGAGTAAGCCCCAGTCTTAATTTCTTTTGATCTGGGCTTCCTTCTCAGGAATAAAACCCAATCATAAAGTCCCCTCTGACTAGGGTATCCTTCTCAGGAGTAAGCCCTAAGTTAAGTATTTGAATCTCCATAAATCACACATACATTTATGGACCTTGTTCCCAGGTTTCTTCCCTGAAGTAAATCCCAATCCTCATCTATTTGGGCAGACATACATATATAAGCCCCACATTATTTCTTATGATTGCAGATTTTGTGGAACAATTGTTAGGTTTTACTGATACCTCTTGTTTCTCACACCGAGCATGACTCACATGAGCTTAGAGTGTAAAAGTAATTATGACATCTTTCTTTGGGCCATAAATCATGCATACTATATATTTCTTCACTCGAACTACGTGGGTTCTGATTCCTTCTAAGGATACGTAGGAAGCCCATCTGTGGGTACAATCCCAACTCTAAAATAATCCATGTCTTTCTGAATGACAATAAACTTCAAGTGCCCCACTAAGTGGCTTTAAAACCAGTATGGTTATCATAATGACCATGATATTTCTATATAATATGTTGAAGGATACCATTGAATAATAATCTCTAACAAATACAGATGATTCTCTATCGATGAATAACCTAAAATACATATAAAAGATTCTCTAAATCTTCTACATATTAATCATTGATTGTCAAATCTAAAGGAAAGCTCATTTTCATACTTGGTAATTTAATAAGGATTCACGAACATAACTCAAATCTATAGAGTCCCAGATTAGACAATAATTCCCCTAAAAAAAGTGTGATGAGTTTGAACCTCCCATCCTCTCAACCAATGCAAATTCTTAAGCCTCATTTGTTTACAACTAATGAGCACCTACCTTTGGAAAGTAGGTCCAAATGGATATAAAATCATTGGATGTTTCCTGTTCTACGAACAAACTCGTTAAAAACCAATTGGAATGTTTGAACCTTAGACAAAAAGGTCATCCCCATTTCCAGAAGAAATAATCCCTCATTATGTTCAAATGATGGTGTAGAATTTATTCCAGGTATGTCCCCTTCAAAAGCTGGAATCTATCAATTTGGTCACCAAGAGAATAAATAAAATTAATTCAATATAATTGAGAAGATATATACTAGTATCAGTTCTCCCTCTTAATGTTGGGTTTCTGCTTATACATTCTCTATAAAATGCCTCACCTACCTCTTGGTTAAGGCTATCAAACCATAAGCAGAAGATCTACTTGTTAATCTTGAGAAACCAAATACTACCAATGGAAAGTGGTGAAAATCTTCTTAGGTAAAAAACTTAAAAATGGAGGATTCACCAACACTAAAACATGAGGTTTTCCAAATTGAAATATCCATTCATATCTCCAATCCTACATAATTAGGGTATAAAATACACCGGAATATCTGTAACACCATGAAATTTTATGAATCTATTTATTTTGAATAAATTAAATTTTTATAGATCTTGTTCCATGTAATAACTTATTCCATAAATGGAGTACATGACATGAAATACTAAGTTTAGGTTACGTTATATGCAACACATAGTTCTTCTAAACAATAATATAATATTAATATTAAAATTTTATATGACTGTTATCGCCCAACTAATAGAATGGTGGGTATGAATCAGATTAAATAACTTATAGAATTTTTTGTTTTACACATTTATATAATTAATTCATTGGTTCTATATTTATTAATGGGAAATAAAAACCAATTGGAAATAAGGAAAATATTTTAAGGAAAAAATGTTTTCTTCTAAAATTTGGTTTTTGTCACATTATGGAAAATTATTTTAATTTTTTGAACACTTTTAGAAAAGAAATTTGATAAATTAGTATTTATTTATGAAATAATTATTTCTCAATTATATTAGGCTATAATTTTTAAAATTTTCATAAAAGATATGTTTTTAGTGAATAGTGAAAATATTGGTTTAAATTAAAAAATTTCATTTCATTTAATGATTTTATAAGATATAAAATTGTGTTAATATGTTTCTAAAATTTAAATTAATTAAATTAAATATCTATTATTTCAGTTAATACAATTTATATTATTCCATATTGAATTTTGATATAAAAACCTTATAAAAATTTGAACATTTTTACTTCAAAACCCAACTTTCACATTTCATATATGGGATTAGTTATAAATTGATCTATGCCAGTTATGTGATTTTAATTTTTTAAATATGGATTAAATTGTTATAATCAGAATAATATATATTATCTAATATGGTTAACTTTTTTGACTAAAATTATTAGTGAAATGAGCTAAAATTAATTACCCTAATAAGGAAAAAATAAGATTATCGGGTGATTAATCATTAATATTAAGAAGTTTAATGATCTAGAAACTTTTACAACACACATTTTATATAAATATTTCTACATTATACCTTATCTTTTTATTATTGGTCTATTATTAGTTCTTGGTGACATGAATAAAATGTGTGTGGAATTCACTCTTTCAAAAATTTACAAATGTTCCACTCACATCTCTTATAAAAGGTAACCACTCTCCTCTCCTCTTCACACATTAAAAGATGTTTGTTATAGAAAATACCTGATAAAATAAACTCTTTACATCTATATACTCATACTATAGTCATTTTTTGGAGATAAATATAACCAAGTGATTATTTTTGTGCAAACCAATAGATAATGTGTGAAGGAAGGTAATATTCTTAAATGATTGTTTTCATTTTATATATTCCTCCATCCCATTCAAATATTATTCAACCATTATCATATAATAACCATAGTATCTTAAATATACTGATATTTCATTATTTTAATGTAATTATCTATATCAATCTCATCTAACCTTAAATGGGAAACGATAACATCCCTCGTGTGTACGGAGGACTACCGCCTTGCGAATTGATGTGATCCATTTTTCATTTCTATTTAGTTTGATGGTAACAAGTATAAATTAAATATATATAGATGATATATATATATATATATATATGATATATATAAAATTATTTAAATTATTTAAATAATTTAACTATTTTATATTCTCATGATACAAAACTTTTTTGATAAAATATATATGAGAAAACAAGGAACTTAACAAACAAAACAGTATTAATAATTAAATATTATCAATGAAAATGTGATAAAAAGTTAAAAATAGAACATATATGATATTTTATGTATGTTTATGATTATGGTATATATTTATATTAAACTTGTATTTATTATATATATGATTTGAATTTTTCTGAAGAAATCCAAGACATAAGGCAAGAGGATTTCCATCTCAATTTTATTTTCTTTGAGACACAAGAATTATTCAACAAGAATTTATTTTATGTGGTCTATGTACTAACCATAATTTTATATTATGATTCATATAATTTAAATTATTTTTAATTATATATCCACTTTAGGATATATTTTTTATAGTGTTTATGATTCAAAATATACCCAAGAAGTAATGGATTTTTGTCTAAATTTTATTTCTTTGAGATGTATGTTATGTTATGAAACTCCCTTCTTTTATGAGGTGTATATATAGTAACCTTTTCCTATAATATCATGAAATAATTAATTCACATGATATTTGTTTTAATTTAATGATTTTTCTATCATGGGGCTTACGATCTCAAGTTACCAATTAGTAAATATTTTATATTACAATTTATATGTTTACAAGTATTATTTACGATTATGGTTCCAAGGATAAAGATTTATGATCTATCAATCAAGAAACTCATTAATTTTATTATATTATGTTTATTAATAATATTTCAAATTAATTTTACCATTTTAACTTATTTTTTAGACATGATAATTATGATTTTTAAATAAAATCAGACTTTATTTTTCTCCTTGGTCGGAAATCTATTTCTTTTGAATCTATGTTTTCATAGTTTTTGTAAAATATGTTTTATTATACTCCTATGATATTTAAGAGACATTTTCTTATATTTTAATTTCTAAAAATGGTTCTAAAAGGAATTTTCTTGTTGTTTTATGAAAAAAACTCTATTGATCACTGTCAATAGTGTAAAATTAATCTTCATTAAAATGAATATGTCATGAATGTAATTTTCTTCTATAATGGACAGTAAATTCATTGAAGCTTCCTTTTTTATGTTTTATAAATTATTTTAAAATAAAATATTTTACATAATATTTTATGAATATTATCTTTTAATAAATGGATTCTCTAAGAATGGTTGTTTTCCTCAAAAAATTATCCAATTAATCTCCTAAAAAACATTTTCCATATAAGTATACTTCCTTTGATGTTACTCATTCCTTAAAAGGAATATGATCCAAGGATATAATAATTTTTATTCCTCTAAATGGTTTATGTTTACGCTGGAAAGATAATTATGAAACCCATTTCTCTTCCACATGTGAAACCATGCTTATGAAACTTGTTCCTTTTTCCACAGGTCATGCTATGATGAAATGATGAAATGATTATGAACCTATCTAATTTCCACATGTTGTGATATTATTAAATATTTTTTAAACCAATCTCCTTTTAGTGGTTCATGATATGATTTATTTTTTATTATCATACAGAACACATATACATGATTTTCATTATGTGATAGGTGAGACCTATATCTTTCTCCAATGAAATAGGTAGAGATTTGTATATCATGAGATAGAGAAGGATGTAATAGTGATAAAATTCAGCATAGGAATGGATTTTTTTACTATGATGGTCTTGGGAGTGAACTTTGAATCCTATGATTAATAGGGGAGTGAGACCATTATAGGATGTTAGCTTTGTCAGTTATCTTTAACTATTATCAAAATCATTGATATTTATAGTTTTTTCCACAATTCCAAGTATTATACCTATTTTATGCTCTCATATATTATGCTCATTTATTTACTTAATGATTAATGTCTTATGAACTACCAATCTTTATTCTACGACACAAGATTATGATCCTTGATATACAGTGTATGATGTTCATATATTATTCTGATCTTCTCATAACCTTATTTCCATGACTGTGAAATAGTATCTCCCTTATATACCCTTATTGAGAAATTGATCTCACCCATTCTTATGATTCCTTTAAGTATTTTATTAAAATATTTATTACAAATGATAAGTCTAATGAATGTGCTAGTAATGGAGAACATAATGGAAGAGGACATAGTTCAGTTTTGAACGAGTTGTTTATGTATCCATGTTTCTAGAGGAACAAAAATATTATGATATATGTATATATATTTATATAATTTAATGAATATTCATCTATTAAGATGAAATATTTATGGTTTAAAGGCTATGGTTTCCATAGTTTGTATCATAAGAAAGGATTAGTTAACCTTTATAAACTAATATAAGAAAACTCTAATAAGAACCTTTAGGATAATCCTACCTATATGATAACATATTACTTTTTGGTATGGAATAGATCATGTTTTTTATCTAGCAATACATCCCTATTTGAATACTATAGTTAGATGTGGTTCTGGGGGGTAATAACCCCGATAACACCATATTGAGCTAGAATTGATCAGGAACTGGTGCACAACAATGATCCTTACTATGCACCTCATTTTAAACTCATAGGGATATTTTATTATTAATCTAAAATTTATTTATGAACCATTATGAAGGAAATTAAAATATTATTATCATTGAAGTCCAATGTTAAACCAAAGGTGTCATAGATTAGAATTTTATAAGTAATTCCTCCTAATCATATGGGTTTCCCAATACGATTAGTGTTTATCATGATATGATTTTTGGTTTTCATCAATTGGGAACTTGAAGGAACCACATTAATGATGAATGAAATGGGCAACCCAATAATTTTATATTTGATTAGTCTAATGTAGTGGGAGTTATAACAACCCTGGTCTTTATTACACACTTAAACATGATTTATTACATTAACTTGCACTTAAGACAACTATGAGGATTGAGAGTTCTAGTGTATTGGGAAATTAGGAACATTAAATAATAACTTAGAACATAAAACCCAACATCTTTGTTTAAAAATTCTTTTAGATGACCTCAAAATTATTTCGTACCTAGCATTGCATGGGATTACCTGAGGATATGAATAAGAAAAGGGTGAGCTATAAAGCCCAGTAAGGGAGTAAACAAGGCATAACATGAAGAATATAGTACACATTATGAAATAGGAATATCAATGGATTACAAGAGAAACATGAACATAAATGAATGACATATCATTATTATCATAACATGGAAATTTGGAAATAACATTTAACATGATATTAACATGAGCCAAGGCTCATCCCACATGGAGCATGAGTAAACCCTCATTGCACTTGAATTAGAATAAGTAAACCATATTGTACTTGAATTATCATGATTAACCTTAATTTCAATTAAATTAGAATTATTAAACCCTCATTTCACTTGACGTATCATGATACTAATCCTTACCCAATACAATGAAGCGCTATCAGGGCGCACCCTTCTTAATCATTTTATTTCATGCATAAGTGTTCCACATGGATCATACAAAATTGGATCATTCAACATCATCATTTATTCCATGATAAGGGAATGTGGAATAAATAAATGAAACTATATAATTGTTAAGTAAATGTTTGTAAAGGTGAATACCCTTGATAGAGAAATGGGCATGGTATTCACTACACAATGGCTTTGGCTTGGAAAATCGTGGTGCAAATTGGGCAGCATAACGACGTGACATAAAAATTCATAAAAATGGTTGATGAGAGAGAAAGTGGTATCTCATCATATTTAAATTAAATTGAAAGTAAAAGGTTCATATAGATACAAGTCGTAACATATGTAATGGAATTTAGATGTATAATATAACAGAATTGCTTGAATGTAAATGAGGAGAGAGAAATCCCTTATGGAATTTCAGCATGGTAACTAGTGTACATGGGAGTAATTAATGAGAGATAAAGGGTTATATCATCATTAAAACATAAGTATATAGTTATATGGGAGGTGTAAAATCATACCCCAACATTTTTAATTGAAAATAAAAGTTAATAACAACATAAAGATATTTAGACAAAAATGAGAAAGGAAGAAATCCCTTACAAAAGTTTGGCACGGTAACAGGTGTACATGGGAAGAATTAATGAGAGCTAAAGGGGTATATAATCATTAAAACATAAGGAGGTAAGTATAGGGTATTTGATAAATCATACCACAACATTTTTAATTTAAAATAAAAGGGCATAACAATATAAGGAAACTTGGACATAAATAAGGAATGAAGGAAAGTGAGGATCCCTTACTTGGAAGTGTGATACCAAAGGCTTGGGAGAGGCTTGAGATGGGATTATTAGGATATTGGGGCTTCTTTGGAGGATTATATAGAGAAGAGGTCGGGGGTTTTTTGAGCTCCAAATGGTTTTAGTGAAGAGGAATGAGATATCGAGTTGTTTTATATTGGAAAGGAGAGAGAATTCTTTATTATTTAGGTTTTGAAAACCACACATTAAACTAATAAAAACCACAAAGCAACCCATGGTTTTTGCCAATGTTTTTTTCCAAAGTGGTTTGAAAAACATTATTTTATAAGGCCAATTACAAAAATTATTAAAATATTTGGGTTTCTTATGTGGAGGCGAGTCACACTCTAAAGGAAATCATTTTAAAATTTTAAAATGTTTTATAAGTTTTGGAGGGTCCACTAAGGCTTTGTAAAATAAATAAAACAAACCTAAAATTACATTATTTTAAAGGTAAAACATATATTGGCCTGAAATCCTATTTATAGTATTTTATTACATCACTATTGAGTCATTATGATGTCATAAGACACATTATATATTTAAATGGTATTTAATTTTTATCCAAAAAACCGACTGTCTCAAAGATTATGGAAAATTCACCATTGGATAATTTCAACATCTAGATTCCAAAAATAATATTTATTTTATCCAAATAATTTTCTAAATATGTGAATTTTTACTTTTCAATTAAAAGTCGATATTTATAAAAAATTCATGGGTTTTGGCAAAAACAGTTTTCAAACCTTAATAAAAATCACAATTATATTCATAAAAATTATATGATAATTTATATTTAAGAAAAATTAATTTAGTAATAATATTTTTTTAAAATATTAATTAATTTAAAAATCCATTAATTTATTAAAATAGATTTATTAATTGAATATTAACTAAAAATACTATTTGTGTTTTAAAAACTATTTACAATGTAACAATAATAAAGTGAATATATATTCTTTATTCTATATAAAAATAATGAACATAATCATAGTGATAGAGTCTTATTATATAACCCCTTATAACACTCAGATATGACCTAAGGGTAAGGTGTGCGATAGTGACAGACTCTTGTGGTGGCTCGGATAACATCACTCAGGTGGTAATCTCGATCAACTTCCACTTCTCCTGTAGGTGGTTCTATTCAAGATTAATGTGTTGAAGCTTGGATTGGTATTGGTCAAGAGTGAAGCCCAATGACACCATCTCCTTTCCAAGCTCCGAGAAATGGGATTCTTATGGAGAAATTCTAATGGATGAGGCTATTGCTTCTTTTTTCTAAGTAAATTGGATTTATTAAAGCCCTATATTTATACTAATCATGCGATCACTGTTCAATAGCTATATTAGAAATGGTAACAATTATTAATGATATTTTAAAATCCAAATACATAAATCCAAATAAGTGAATATGTTTTATATAACCATTTTACATAATAATACATTTAATCAGATCAAGAAGAATTTTCATTAGTAAGAGTTTGGGTCATTACAATCATCCCCATTAAGAAATTTCACCCTCAAAATTTCATTTTCCCACACTAAAATAGATGAGGGAAACTATGCTTCATCACTTCCTCCGATTCCCACATTGGTTTTTCAAACTCGTCATTTCACCACAACACCTTGACGAGGGGCATTGTCTTATTTTTTAGAAATTTTTCTCTACGATCTAAGATCTTTATTGGCTTCTATTAATAGGAGAGGTAATTATCCAATGGTACCACATCTGGATTGAGTAAATGCGATGATTCAGGTATGTAATTCCTCAAGAGTGATACATGGAATACATCTTGTACTTTAGATAGGTTTAGTGGGAGTGCTAGTCGATAGGCCATTGCTCCAATGTGATCAAGGATATCAAAAGGGATAATGTACCTTTGAACAAGCTTTACCTTATTCCCAGATCTCATAACTCTCTTCCACAACAATATGCAGAGAAATACCATACCTCCAACATCAAACACTAGGTCTCGTCAATGATTATCAGAATATCTCCTTTGTTTACTCTGAGCAGCTTTAATGTGTTGTTGGATGGTATTAACCTTATCCACCATTTCTTTGACCATTTCCAGACCTAGTAATTTTCGCCCCCAACTTCATCCCAACATGCCGGTGTTCTGCACCTCTTCCCATAAAGGGCTTCATAATAAGACAATTGGATGCTCGAGTGGAAACTCTTATTGTAATAGAACTCAAATAGAGGAAGATGTTGATCCCATCCTCCTTTTAAGTCCATTGAGCACAGTCTCAACATGTACTCAAGTGTTTAGATATTCCGCTCAGATTTTTCATCAGTTTGAGGATGATAAACTGTACTAAAGTTTACCTCATTATTCAGAGCATGTTGAAGACTCTTCTAGAACATAGAGGTGAATATTGGATCTCGATCGGATATAATAGATAATGGTACTCCATGCAGCCTTACCACTTCTCTGAAATATATCCATACCGGTTGATCCAATGAGAAATACTTTTGAATTGCAATGAAGTGTGGTGTCTTTGTAAGATGATCCATAACAACACATATAACATTGTTTCCTTTGGGTGTATTAGAATTCTGGTGACAAATTCCATGGTGATGTTATCCCATTTTTATGTTGTTATGAGTAATGGTTGAATCAACCCATTATACTTATACCTCTTAGCCTTCACCTACTGACATTCCAGACACTTTGATGTATACCCAACAATCTCCTTCTTCATGTTATCCCACCAATAATTCTCTTAGAGATCTCAATACATCTTTGTGTTTTCTGGGTGAATAGATAAATTCGAACTATGTGCATCACCCAAAAGTTATTTCTTTAACTCAGGATTTGATGAAACACATAGTCATGACCTAAATATCATAATTTCTTTTTCATTAACATTGAACTCTAAGGATTTCCCTTTTTTTATAGTTTCCACTTTATTCTGAATTCCCATATCTTCCTTTTGATCATCCTTTAACCTTTCCAAAAGATATGGTTGAGAAATAATTTGTGAAAGGATTGATGACGTTCCCTTATTTATGATTCCCATGTCCATATTCATCAAATCTAAGAATATTGGATTATTTTTAATTCTCATCAATGATAGAATCACTGGTTCCTTTTAACTTAGAGAATCCACCACCTTGTTCACTTTCCCAGGGTGGTAATGGATTGAGTAGTCAGTATTTGATCAGCTCTAACCATTTTTGTTGGTGCATGTTCAACTCTTTCTGTGTGAATATATACTTGAGGATTTTTTGATCCATGTATATTTCACACTTCTCCCCAAAGAGGTAATGTTTCCAAATTTTCAAAGTGAAGATTACTACAGCCAACTCCAGATCATGTGTTAGATAGTTTTTCTCATGAATTTTCAATTTCCTTGAAGCATAGGCATTGAATTTTTAATTTTTCATCAACACACATCCCATTCCCTTATTTTAAGCATCACTAAATACCACAAAAATTTATCCACTTGTGGGTAGTGTGGGCATGGACGCGGTGATAAGACTCCTTTTCAACTCTTTGAAGATATATTAATATTTATCACTCCAATAAAACTTGACTCCCTTTCGAGTTATATTGTTAAGAGGGTTTGACAATCATGAAAAATTTATCACAAATCGGCGAGAATATCTATCTAACCATAGGAAGCTACGGATATCTGTCACTAATGTTGTCCTTGGCCATCCCTCGATTGCAGCTATCTTGGAGGGATCCATAGATATCCTATTTCTTTTGATGATATAACCCAAGAATGATACTTCCTTCAACCAGAACTCACACTTGTTTTATTTTTCATAAAGCTTCTCCTTTCGCAAGGTCTCTAGTATAGTTCTTAGATTCTCCTCATGCTCCACCTTGGTTTTGGAGTATATTAAAATATTTTCTATAAATACTTCCACAAATTTGTTGATGTAATCTCTAAATAATCTATTCATCAAGTCCATGAATATTTTTGGGGAATTAGTGAGTCCGAAAGGAATTACTATGAATTCATAGTGCCCGTACCTTGTACGAAAAGTAGTCTTGGGGATATCATCCTTCTTCACCCTTAATTGGTAATATCCCAACCAAAAATCCATCTTAGAGAATTATTGTGATCCAAATATATGATCAAAAAATTCATCATTTCAGGGAAGAGGATACTTGTTATTTATCATGATTTTGTTTAGCTCACGATAATCAATGCAAAGGCGCATTGACCCATCCTTTTTATTAATGAAGAGGACTGGAGCACCCCATGGTGATGCACTTGGTAATATCAACCCTTTATCCAGATTCTCTTAAATTGTTTCTTTATCTCCTCAAGCTAGACAACAACCATTATATATGGAGTCTTGGATATTGGAAATTCCCCAAGTATAAGATCGATTGAGAATTCAACATCTCTTCTAGGAGGAAGACTAGACAATTCATTAGAAAACACTTCAGCGAATTCCCTAACTATAGGAATGTATTCAAGGATGGTTGCTTCCTTATACTCAATCATCTGAACAAGATATGCGTGCTCATTTGGCAGTAATATCCACGTTTGAGATGATGGTGCTAAGGAAGATTCATCCTCATCCTTTCACTTGTATAGTATCGGGGATCGATTTTCCATATGGAGACTGATTTCCCTCTCATAGAAATTGTTGTTGGATCTATATAAGTAAAGAAAATTCATGCCAGGAATTGAATCAAATTACACCTGAGGGAGTTTGAAGAGGTTCATCGGGAAGTTCAAACCACAAATTGTGACAGGGGAGAAGTTATATTCATGGGATGCAATGATTTCTCCATTTTCCGTTCTAACCAGTATCTTTACTTCCATGATTTTTGGCGGTGTTGGGATTGTTCTACTAAAATTTCAGGATATAAAAGAATACATGAAAATAGAATCAAAAATTTTGTCTACTATTCTTGAATGAATAACTAGATTACCTATTACCACTTCATTTTTGGGGTTCGTTTCAGAAATAGTGACAAAACAAATCACTCTGCTGCCTTGGAAATTGTTGGTGGCCTATGAAAACCCTTAGCTTAGGGAACTAGTTTGCAAAGTACCCTGGTTGTTTACAATTGAAGAAATGAACAATGCATTGAGGGTTGAACAGAGCGATCCTCTCCTCTATCATAAGAGCGGGTTTTTCTTATCATTATTTAATGGCTAGGTTCCCCTTTTCTTCCACACCTAAATCATTTCCTCGTCCCCTCTAAGAAATTTCCGAGGTGCTTATTTCTATACCTTTGGAAAGTGGGGTGCTGGAATTTCTTAGCACCATTGGATTTATCCATTGGACAGCCATAATTAAATTCCACCTTATGCTTCTTATCTAAATGATACCCCTGATATTCTCTGATCTTAATTTTGACTTTGAGGTCACTTTAGACAATTTATTCATAGCTCTCGGAGTCACGAATTTCTAGGGCTTTCCATAAGCTTGGTTTTATTCCACCAAATAAGCCATCAAACTTGCATTTGGGGGTAACTACAAAGCCAGAGGCATATCATTCAATCCTTGTGAAGTATTCCTCATATGCTCTGATGGATTCTTCATATTTTTTCTTAAGGGTAAGGAATTCCCTTTTTATCTTAAGTTGGAGGGTGAGATGAAAATATTTATCTAAAAACATTTTCTATAAATCCTTATATTCCAACGGCTCGATCTCCTCCTCAGGCTTTTTTTTTGACCAATGTCCACCATTGATAAGCTTCACCCTCCATACAATAAGCAATAAGAGGTATATTCTCTTTTTCATAACATTAAAGGATAGATAATATCTTCTCAGTGGATTTGATCCATTGTTTGGCGATTGAGGGATCAAATGATCCATTAAAAGTAGGAGGCCTTTGTCTCCTGAAGATCTCGATTTCGGATTGTTCTTTCTTGGGGGGGGGGGGTTGAAAATTCACATTGACCCATGTTTCTATTCAAAACTTGAGTTAACTTAGAGAGTATCATTTCAAAGTTTTCATTTCCCGCTCCCATCAGATTGAGCATCTCATTAGAACAGTCATCACATTGATCTTCACATTGATTGTTATTTCGAGTCCTCCTATTACTGGCCATTGGCGGAAATAAAAGGAAAGATAGGGGTAACACATAAAGGTGAATACAATGTCAAAAAGGGATAACTTATAAATTACATTTATTTCCTTAACTTATCTATGATATCCATGATCTACATCTAAACATATATTCTTAGGGGATTTTTTTTAATTCCCTTAATAATAGTTCATAATAAGATTATAAATTTACCAAAGTATATACCCTAGTTGTGTCGTAACCAAGAGTACAACAAGGACCATTGTTGTGCACCGGTTCCTGTTCGAGTCAAGCTCAAAGATGTGTTTTAGGGTTTTACCACTAGATACATATGTGCTAGAGTTGCCTCTACCTACTCGTATCCAGATAGGGGTGTATTTTCTTGATAAACCACTTACTCAATACTCACCAAAATTTAGGGATGTTTTTATTATACTTAGACTTATACCTAAGGATATCACTAGGGTTTTATAATACTAATCCCTAACATAACTAAACCTCCCTCTGATACTAACTATAACAACCCATCTCTTTAATACACAATTAAACATGATTTATTACAAAAACTTGCACTTAAGACAACTCTAAGGATCAAGAGGTATAGTGTCATGGGAAATTAGGAACATTACATAACAACTTAGAACATAAAACCCAGAATATTTATTGAAAAATTCTTTTACAAGACCACAACATTCTTTCATACTTAGCATTGCATGGGATAAACTGAGGACATGCATAAGAAAAGGGTTAACTATAAATCCTAGTTAGGGAGTAAACAAGGCATAACATGAAGAATATTGTACAAATTAGGAAATAGTAATATAAATGGATAAGAAGATAAAAATGAACATAAAGGAATTATATATAATGATTATCATAAAATGTAAATGTGGCAAAAATATTTAACATGATATTTTCATGAGCCAAGGCTCATTGCACATAGAACACGAGTAAACCCTAATTGCACTTGAATTTGCATGAGTAAACCATCATTGCACTTGAATTATCATGATTAAAACCAAATTTAACTTGAATTATCATGATTAAAAACTCATTTAACTTGACCTATCCTGATACTAATATTTACCCAATTCATTAGAGCGCTATCAGGGTGCACCATTCTTAATCATTTCATTTCATGCATAAGTGTGCCACATGGATCATTCAACATGAAATCATTCAACATAATCATTTATTATATGATAAAGGAATGTGGAATTCATAAATTAAACTATATAATTGATAAGTAAATGTGCATAAAGGTAAATACCCTTGATAGAGAAATGGGCATGGTATTCACTACACAATGACTTTGGATTGGAAAATTGTGGTGAAAATTGGGCAGCATAACGGTGTGACATAAGAATTCATCAAAATGGTTGATGAGAGATAAAGTGGTATCTCATAATATTTACATGAAATGTAAAGTAAGGGGGATCATATAGATACATGTACCAACATATTTAATGGAATTTATATGCATAATATAAAATAATTTCATGAATGTAAATGAGGAGAGAGAAATCCCCTATGGAATTTCAGCATGGTAACAAGTGTACATGGGAGGAATTAATGAGAGAGAAAGGGGTATATCATCAATCAAACATAAGGAGGTAAGTATAGGTGAGGTAAAAAATCATACCCCAACATTTTTAATTGAAAATAAAAGGGAATAACAGAATAATGAAATTTGGACAAAAATGAGAAAGGAAGAAATCCCTTAAGGAATTTCGGCATGGTAACGAGTGTACATGGGAGGAATTAATGAGAGAGAAAAGGTTATATAATCATTAATAAATAATGAGGGAAGTATAGAGGAGGTTATAAATCATACCTCAACATTTTTAATTGAAAATAAAATTGCATAACAATATAAGGAAACTTGGACATAAATAAGGAATGAAGGAAATTGAGGATCCCTTACATGGAGGTGTGATCCCAAAGGCTTGGGAGATGCTTGAGAGGGGATTATTAGGAGCTTGAGGTTACTTTGGAGGATTATAGAGAGAGGATGGAAGAGGTTAGTCTAGATACAAATGGTTTTAGTGAAGAGTAATGAGATATTGAGTGGGTTCATATAGGAAACAAGAGAGAATTATTTATTATTTAGGTTTTGGACACCACACATTAATCTAATCAAAACCACAAACCACCACATGGGGTTTTCCCATAGTTTTTTAAAAATTAGTGTGTAAAAAATTATTTTATAAGTAAAATGTCATAACTTGTTAAAATATTAGGCTTTCTTATGTGGAGGTGAGTCACACTCTCAAGGAAATCATTTTAAAATGTTAAAATATTTTATAAGTCTTGGAGGGTCTACGAAGTCATTTTAAAATAAATAAAACAAACCTAAAATCATATTATTTTAAAGTAAAAACATATATTGGCCTAAAATAACATTTATAGTATTTTATTACATCACTATTCGGTCATTATGATGTTATAAAACACATTATATATTGAAATGGTATTTAATTTTTACCCAAAAATTTGACCGTCTCAGAAAATTATGAAAAATTCACCGTTGGATAATTTAGATGTCATGATTCCAAAAATAATATTCATTTTATTAAAATAATTTTCTCAATTTGTGAATTTTTACTTTTAAAATAAAAACGTACATTTATCGAAAATACATGGGTTTTGACAAATACAGCTTTCAAACCATAATAAAAATTGTATTCATAAAAATTATATGATCATGTATATTTAATAAAAAGTAATTTAGTAAAAATATTTTATTAAAATATTACATAATTTAAAAATATGTTAATTCATGAAAAGATATTTTTTAATTGAATATTAACTAAAAATACTGTTTGTGCTTTAAAAGCTATTTGAAAAGTAGAAATAATAAAATAAATGTACATTCTTTTTTTCTATACAAAAATAATTTACATAATAAAATCACTATGGTCTTGTTACATAACCATTTATAACACCCACATATGACCTAAGGGTAAGGTGTGCGATGGCGATAGACTCTTGGGGTATCTTAGATAACATTGCAAGGGTGGTAATCTCTATCAACTTCCACTTCTCTCATAGGTGGTTCCGTTCAAGCTCAACATGTTGAAGCTCGGCTTGGGATTTGTTAAGAGAGAAGCCCAGTGACTCCACCTCCATTATGACCTCTGACAAATGGGCTTCATATGGAGAAATTATACTATATGATGCCATCACTTCCTTTGTTTGTGTAAATTGGATTTGTCAAAGCCCTATATTTATACTAATCATGTAATCACTATTCAATGACTATATTGGAAACAATAAAAATTCTTATTGGTATTTTAAAATAAAAATAATAAAACCAAAGAAGTGAATATGTATTATATAACCATTTTACATAATAATACATTTAATCAGATCAAGAGGAATTTTCATTAGTAAAAGTTTGGGTCGTTACAGGAGTTGGAATAAAAAATCTTGTTTTTGCTCACCAAACCTTCTCAAGATATGAATCATACTAGAATTTTGATTGGGCAATGTAGGGAAAAAATTCTGTTGAACCTATTATGTTTCAAAATTAACCTTCTCTTAGTGGGTATTCTAATCCACTAGTGGGTGATAAATGGATTAGTACCACTAAAAGGATATTTATTGTTTTCTAGTGTTCAGAATATGAAAATTTCATTTTGTTTATCTATCGTTTAGAAGGTGAAGTAGATCAATGGTCGAAACTAATAAAGAATATGATTTAATAAGATGAAATTTATTCTATGGATTAGTATAAGTTTAAAGAATTATTTTTGAATTAGTACATTCCTCAAAATCTTAATATGAAAATGGAGAATGAGTTCCTTGACTTAAAAGAAAAGGATGATGAATCTGTTGGTACCTATGATTTAAATTTTACAAGACTTGAGAGGTAAGATTCTAGAATTATCATTCCACCAAAATGTAAGTTTGATCAATTCTTCAGTAGAATAAAACCAAGTATTTAAAGGGAGTTATCCATCAATGAATTTAGTAGCTATGAAGAAATCATATGATGTGCCTCTAGGTGGAAATGGTGGTTGAAGTTACATATCAATATCATGGTTTTGATAAGAAGAGAAATATGGAATTTAAAGGGAATTCTAAAAAACATGAACAAAATAAGATAAGATTTCTTTTATTCACAATGTGAGGAAATAAACATGAAGAAAATAATCTTACTAGGACTACCAAATGTTTTAAGTGTGGGAAGGAAGGTTATCAGATGATTGAAAGTGATGGGAAAAAAGAAAGCTAATGAGGTGAATAGAGAAAGATCTCCATATAATTTGCCACCCAAACATTAGTGCTTCAAGTGTAAGGATAGTGGAAATTATGCTAACCAGTTCCCAATCCTAAGGTTTAACAATGATGATTGATATCAGAAACTTCTTATACCAATGGACAAGGGGAAATCTCACATGATTACCATTTCTTATGAGGGGAATGATAAGGACACAATGATTCATAAACTTACCATTCACTATAGAACTTATAATTACTTATTTTATTGTGTATCTACCCATTATTTTATATTTATGGAACCTCCTAAGGGTATAAAGATGCTACAATAGTTATTAGGAACTGAATTAGTTGTAAAAACCCCTAATAGTACAATGATTGCATCACAAGTCTATGATTCATATCCAGTAAAAGTTTGAGGAAATGTGCTTATTGTGAATATTTTTATTATACCTTCAGAGGGATTTGGTTTCATATTAGTAATGGATTTTATTTCTCTAAATTAATCCCATGTCAATTTTTAAAGGAGGAATTTCACATTAGTCATTCCAAATAAACTATAACACCAAAAGTTTTTCTAAAAATAAATAGAAATGCATGGAACTTTGTTTTAAGTATATATTTTTAATTATCCTTTAAAACATAACTTTTTTACTTCTATATTCTGAATTTCAAGAAACTGACATCTACAATTGTGTTCAGTATGTTATTTGGAGTTTATTGGAACCAACTTGTTTTTTTGGTGAATAAAAACATACCCTTATGAATAGTAATATGAATAGTGATATGACCCTAATGAATAGTAAATTTTATTATTATTTTATTTTATTATGGATTTAAGATAATAGAATCTAGGTTAATTTTTCATTATGATATAGAAGTAGTTACATAATTAGAATTGTTAATTTTTGAATTAAGTATGATTTTATTTAAAACTTAAATTAATAATATTTAGAAAAATATATTCAAAAAATGGACTTCATTTTTGAAATCTACACGTCGATAAATGGTTAGGGTGAATTTTGGGAATTTTTCTGAAATAGTTGATTTTTCGGTGAATAGTAAAAAAATACAGTTTTTAGTTTCGGTGAGTTAATGACATCATTAATGATATAATAATGATGTCATAAATCTGGACAACTAGTGTATAGTAAAATAATATGTGAGGTATCCAAATTGGATTATAACATGGGTAAATACCAAGGGAAAGACCATGGTTTTGTAAATACCACTTATGAGGTGTCCCTTGAAAATTATTAAAATAATCCCTCACTTTTCCTATAAATACCAACTCTTCCCTTCATTGAATTCATTCCCAATTCTCCCTAAACGAAGCTCTAGCCTCTTTACCTTTATATTAGTCCTCCCAATGTTTCCTCAGCCCCTAAGTTCCCACCCATCAAGTTCTAAGGGTTACTCTATAAGGTAAGAAAATTCTCAATTTCTGTCGTTTTTCCTTTCAAGTTCTATTTTATGTGGTATAATTTTCAAGTTTCCATAACATGTTATTATTTCCTTATTATTATTGATACTATATATATTATGATTCATTTCTGGATGGGTGACCCTTGTCCCCTCTCTTTTTAATATTTTCTAAAACCATGTTGTGTAGTCGTTAGGCTGCCGAATTTTTGTAAGAGATTTCTCACTTTTTCTTTTATTTTGAGTTCCTTCCTTATTCTTTATCCATATCTCCTTACCCAAGAGGCATTAAATCTCTCTAAATAATGTATATTATGGATTTTATCATGTTTATGGAAAATTACTCATCATTATTCTTCTCCTCTCCCACTTATTTAAAGAATAAAAACATTGTCCGTTTGTGTCGAATTATCGACATCGTGGATGATGTGATTTCAATTTCCATTAATTCTTTCAAGTCTGGTCATGAAACCATTTATATTGTTGAAAAAGGTTATAATATTTGTGTTATGAATCACCCATGGTTCTGGAATTCTTTTTTACTCATGGTTCTAATTTATAAGACAAAACGAGGTTGTTATTATCAAATAACCACTAAAATGATCTAAATGAACATCATTAATGTTCTAACTTATGAATCATACTCATGTAAGAATTAAAAATTATGAATGGAATAATTTATGTTACTGGATATATGTAAATAATACTCCATTACAATTCTGGAGTTTCACTTCCAATCGACAAGAATGTCCACCATGAACCAATCATAGAAATCATGTAAAGAATTCACCCAAAAACAGTGCAAGGGGAAAAATACTAACAATTAAGGGTGAAATTATGTTATGAAATGATCATATAAGATGTTATAAACATGAAAATTTTTCTATAAAATATTAATAACACTCTTTTAGCCATTATACAAGATGTTTAAACAAGTTGGAAGTAAGACAAACCCGAGGTAAGGGAATTCTTAACCCGATTTCCATTCTTTGGGTTAACCTTATACTTCATTATTTAAGTGATATTTAAATTGTATTTGTGATGGGTTCTATTTATATTATGTTTCATTATGTGTATATACAGTATATATACATACTACATCCACTCTATTAAGTCTCTCTTCAAGTTTATGATATTTATAAGGGGCTTTTCTTTAAAAATCCTCTTTTTAAATTCGGTTTTACGAAATTCCAAAGTAATGTTTTTATAGAATTATTCATGTTTTATGATTATGTTTTGGTTCTTGGGAATTATTTACGATGAAGGGTGGGACCTATATTTTCCTCCAATTCATTGGGTATGGGTAAGTTGGAGGTCGGCTGTATGGTTACTCCATGTGTAACTGCGATGGTTACACAAAGTAAGGTAGCCATGAGGGTTACAAATTATAAGGTAGCCAAGAATGGTTAAAATATTATGTAAGTAATTCCCTAAGATATATTTATGATTATATTTATGTTCTCATGTTTTGTGTGGATCTTGTGTGAATCTCATGTTACACAAAGTAAGTATATATGGGTGACAAGAGTGTCTTTTGAAAATGCTTTCATACGTTTTGAGTATTCAGGGACTAATGTGATCTTTCCTTCTTTTCCATCCCTTAATAAGCTTTTGTGTTCATCCCAAGTTTTTAAATGATTTTTCACAGGTTAATGGATGTGTAATACAAGGAAGGAAGACATGTTAAATGTTTAAAAATTGCCAAGGAGTCTTGTTTTAAGTTTTAATGTTTTATATTTTGAAAAAAATGGAAACTGTTTTTATGGAATCCGCTCTGTAATAATGTGTAATGTCATGAATGTACTATCCTAATTCTCTAAATCTCTAAACTTGGAAAGATATTCAATGTAAAAGGAAGTGTTTTCTTGACTAAATTCAAGATTATGTATGTAATAAGGTCGGGTTCTTATATGAACCTACGAACATATATCAGTGGGATGATGTATAAGGACTCATCCTTAACAATTACACAATATTGAGTATTAATCAATAAATTACTTTCTTTCACATTGAGTACCCTTTAAGGTTTATAGTTTTAGATAATTAGGCCATAAATCACACATAAAAAACCATAAAATAAAAAGTGGACACTTCCGAACAGTATCTATATTTATGATAATCTAATTTTTTAAAAATAAAGCATGAATTAATTTCTTGGAAAATCATCAAGAATTCCAAATTGACTTCTTCATTTCCCTTACCCATTGTTAAATCTCATGAGAATATTTTAAAAACATGTTATGAGCACAAAAGCTCAGTAAGGGATATAAAAAAAGGACACTGTTAGTTCAGAAAAAACTTGAAAAATCATATAACATTTACTTTTATCTTCAATGTTACTTGAAAATATGAAAAAACATTTTCACATGAATAATAAAAACACTTTTTTCAAAAGTAAAATCATTTAAAATCTTATAATGAAATTAAACCACTTTCGGTGACATAGTGAATCAAATATACAAACCCTTTCAAACCCCTTTTAATTGTAATAACCATAAGGATGAATTCCAAAATTATCATAAAATAATGAATTAGTGATATTTTATGGGGATCACCATTTTTATAATATATATTTTACTCACTTGTGAGATATAATGGAGCTCAAAAATTCATATAATCTATATCGGGCTCACCAATTTCTCATGAGCTATAATTGGGATCAAGCCTTTATATAAGATACATCAGGCTCAACTATGAGCTATAACAGGGCTCAAACCTTCATATAATCTATATATATCTCACCCATTTTATATAATTCTCAATTACCACATCTAGATTAAAATAAAATTATCATAAAACTCTTTAAACCCATATGAAAAACACTTTGGGATAAAAATACTCTTTTCTTTAAATAACCCATTTTCAATACCAAAAAACCCTTTTCATTGAAAACCCATTTTAAATACCAAAATACCAAAATGATAATGATATATTTTCATATAAATAAAAAATAAATATTTTAAAGCAATCCCAAAAAATAATGGCCATGGTGGCGGAATAGTCATTGTCACTGTGTACGTTAAGAATGGAACATTCCTTTTGTCGTTTATCATAACAGTTCGTATGAAACACATAAAAAGATTCATTTTGAAAACCATTTAATTTAATAAAAAATAGACATAAAATTTTATTTATAATAATTTTATATCCATATAAATAAATATGTAAAATAATATCAAGAATATTAACATGAGGAGAATATTTGATAATTTAACCTCTACACATTCAAAGTGCCCCATACCACTTTGAAAGTTTAAGTCATACGAACCAAGAAAGATTAAAATTTATCAAAACATTATATAACATTTAAATATATAAAACATTGATTTATAATGTCAAAGGGGATGTATATACACCTTATAAAAGAATAAAGGTTCATATAATCAAGAAATGCCTTAATTAAAGGAGTTTGAGATGAATTCCATTACCTTGAGTATATCATGTCACTTGTGTCTTTATCTTATTTAACAATAAAACTATTTTAATTATTTAATTTCATTATAAAATTTTTCAATTTTATTATTACTTTTATTTCAGTAATTACAATATTCTAAACAACTACCCAAACAATTATGTCTATGTGAGGCGTTTTGACTATATTCGGTTTATCTGTCTAAAAAACACTGGTAGGTCAAATATGGTCAAAGGGGTAATTATATAAACATATAAATAGTATTAATCATTAAATAATTATCATATTTATATATAAATTAAACTTTTAGAACCAATCATTGAATATTTTTATGAAAAATGAACCAACGTTACAATCATGGAGATGATAGGCCGTATGTACGCATGAGTAACGTTCCCATTTTTCAATGATAATTATGGAAAGTAGTTAAGTAAAATTTATCATTACATAATTAACATTATGTTATAAATACAATGTTTTTTTATCATATATACTTATATATATAGTTATTGTGATGTAAAATCAATCACATCTTGTTAAGGTGGTGGTAGTCCACACATCTATGAACGACATTATCACTTTTTCAGTGTATGGAGGGGTAATAAAAAATGATATATTATATTTATAGAAAGGTAAATATGTCATTAATATCATATATATGTCATTTATGTCACATATTTTTATTTATATCCATCCTTAATACATTCATTTTAATGTGTGAACATATCACATCGCTTTGAGGAGACAGTAGTCTACACGTCCACAAACAACGTTACCATATTTACCCAAAATAGAAAGCATGAAGGTATGTTTATATAAAATTGAAGAATTACTAATAAATTATAATTATAATATATATATGATACAAAAATATTTTTTCCATCATAATGCACAACTATGAGAGGTGGTAACTGAAAAATGAACGACATCATTACGTGAGGCGGTAGCTCACCGTGCACAAATAGAAATTTTGTAACCCATTTTATAGAAGTTTGTGTAGGTGTAAGTAGAAAATTTATAATAAAAAATATGATTATATTTATGATAATTATGTTTTTTTTATAATCATGTAATAATAAAAATTAAGGGAGTGGATAAGGAAATAAAATAAAAATGCATGTAGATGAAAGTTTCCTCTTCTTCGGGCAAGTCCTTTTCATTTTCCCCAAAGGACTTCTTGGTTTCCTTTATTCCAAAGGTGATGCATATAGGGTTAGGGTATGGATTCTGGGAGATTATTTGGGAATATTTTGGACTATACAAGGTTTCATGAGTGGTGTGAATAGGTTAGGAGGATAATAGGCCTTTAATAATTGGGGAATATGACACATTGGGTATTCATGAAAATATTTGAGTGATCCCCAAGTTTTACTTGTCCAAAAATGGTTAAAAATTGATAATTCTTAATTATTATAGGTTTCATGGTCGAAATATGTCCAGAAAATAATTTTTATACATGAGTGGGGTCATTTTTACACAATATTTTATACATTTAGTCATTAATTAAGATTGTTTTTCTTTAATCACTGCAGTTTATTTTAATTACTTTCACTGATCATTTTGGTAAAAATATAACCTTAAATTTTTAGCCATTATAAATTATGATTATTTAAAATATGGAATCCATTTTCCCAATTTCAAAATGTATAAGTGGAAGAAATTAATTTAAAATCATTTCCACAGAAGGGACAACAAAACGAGTTTTTAAAGTAAAAATGATCAAAAGACTGGTAAGATTTTATTTCCAAATTCATTGAGAAATTGTTTCAAATGAACTAAATTAGTTTTAATAATATAAAATTTATATAAATTTACTTTAAAACCAAAATAAAAACCTAATTTAATTATATAAATAAACTGGACAAAAATGTAATTTTGAACTAAAATTCAGGATTATTCTCTATTCATAAAAATATAAATGATCTTAGAAAAATACAAAAATACACCCAAAGTAAATTTTGATTACCAAATTTCAAAAAATAAGTTTATTGTTTCATATAAAATTTTTAAATGTGTTACAAATTGCATTTAAAATAGGTGCACCATTAAAATTGGTGAGACTACTTTTTTAGAAAAATAACATTTTAAGCATAAAACTAGATTTATTTTTATATTTTTCTATAAAATTTATCAGAAGAATGTAAAAAATATTTATAAACATTTTTAAACATAATATATTCAGTATTATTAATTCCCACTTATATAAACAAGTAGGTGATAACTACCATATTAAATAATAATTTTAACAATGTATTATTGTTCGGTATAACTCAGTATTATGTGCAACACAAGATTTTGAAGAAACTCATTGCTACAGTTCATTTAAGCTATTGGACATAGAATCCATATTAATGTAAAATTACTATCTAATTCATAAATATTAATAAATATGAAATATACTTATCCTACCATTACCTGGGATGTTACATCTTTTATATTCAATTGTTCATTATTTTCATTTATAATTAATTAGTAACCAATGAATTAATCTTATAAACATATGTAAACTGTAATTTCATAATTTATTTCATCTATTTTATTTTCTCTATTCCAATGGATGGGTGATAACTATAATAATAATATTACTAGTATATTGTTGTCCAGTAAGACTCGGGTTTGTGTGTAACATAAGTCATCAAAGACAATCAATGTTGCGTGCAACACAAGATGAATAAATATTATGTGTGATGAAAGATAAAATATGTATAGTGTGTAACACAATACATTAATGAATTTAAATTTATTTCAAATAATATATATCATAAATATCTTGATGATACATCCAACCCCCTTAAACTGAATTTCACCCTCAAAATTCATCTTGGTTATCAAATGATTATCATTTTTATAGATACTTTATTAAAAACCACATTAGACAAAGGGTTAAAAAAACATACTATTAAGAAGGGAAATTGGGAAATATAACAATCATATGAAGTTACACATAGCTAGGATTCAACATAGGGAGGAAACAAGTGGAAATTTAAAGATTGATTTGGAAGGAAAAACTAATTCCCATGGACTAATAGAGAGTGATAGAGAATGTGGTCAAGAGGAAGTCAATGGAGACAAAACCAAAAGAAAAATTGGCATGGAAAAGGTCCTTGATATAATCATAAAATATGGTAAGAGGATAAAATTTTATTTAAAATCCTTTTTTATAGAGTTAAAGGATTCCTTCACCATCTATACTAACATCATAATAAAATATACTTACCTGATGAGTTGATACTCATCCTTTAATCAACTTCAGCAAAAAACTCATCTATTACTCCAAAAAATGAGTATCCAAGATGATTATTCATGCCCAAGCACTATAATAAACTTATAATAGATCACATAAAACTCCATAGGATAAAAATATATTCCTCCTAACTTTAGATATTAATATAAACCAATATGGTTAGCACATAGTAAAATAGTTCAAACATTCATGTGAGGAGATAATGCATTGATCTATAAAGTTAAACAATAATACCCAGAGTTCAAACTAAATCATTTCGTGGATATATAACCCAATTGGTCACTAATAGAATTAAAATTAAATCCAAACAGGTATAGGTATTCTTCCTCTAACAAATTTTAAAAATATAACTCATACATCTATAGAAACTCAATAAGTACCTCCTAGGTAATTTCAATTATTTAAAGAAATAAAATAGGGGTGTATAAGACATTGGGTTTATGATAATACTTTGAAAAATATTGATCTCCCAAGAGCTTCCATCACTTCTCTAGATCACCCAACATCAACTGTAAAAGTAGAAAATGATTTCACAATCCCTTTTTTATTCTGATCATGATGAATTCCATCTTGAGTATGTTTATTCAGACACATGTTAGTATAATGTCCCACCTCATTACAAATAATGAATCTTACTGTTGATTGGATATTTATAATCTCATTATTGTATTGACTATGACTTTTTTCCTTGTAGTCACAAAACTTGTGATGAAAATTACAACACCAGTAACACTTTCCACATCCTTACATACATTCCCCAAATTGTATTTTACCACACTTGGTACAAGTTTTAGTCTTACCTCCAAAATTATTAGTTGGTTTCTTCTCTATTTCCTTCCACCTTGAAAATCTATTACTCTTATCATCTCATGGAACCTAAGTGTCAGAAAACACTATTTCAACTTCTTAAGAACAATGAACCACTTTTTTCAAAATTTTAAATTCTAGAGATGCACAAGATATTTTTAGACTTGGTTTTAATCCAAAGTAAAATCTACTAATATCACTGTTATTTTCTGGGAAAAATTTCTGCATGTAAATGAACATTATTGTGATGTTTTCTTTATATACAGCCACATAATATTTATCTTTTTGCCTCAAATACATGAATTTTATCTCCTTCCTAAACAAAAGTACCTTAGGAAAATAATTTTCAAGGAAATGTTTCTTGAATGTTTCCCATTCCATGCAATAAATATCATCTTTCTCTCTAGTATTCTTAACCAAAGACCACCATCACAATCTTCTCCTTCAAAACGACAGATGTAAAGAGTTACATTTTGATGTTCCAAACATCCCATGACTTAAAATATATTTTCTATGGAATTTATCCATCCTTTAAATACCACTACATTAGATGATCCATTGAATAATGGGGTATGTTTCCTCATGAAATGGTCTACTATCTTCATGTTCCTTCAGGGTAGTTTGGGTTACTCTTTATCATGGACACCACTACTATTTATAGATTGTTTTTAATGACCCCTCACTATAAAAAACCGGTTAGTTCCAATTCCAACCATCTTGAGTTTTTTATTTGGAAGATTTTTTTCCCATGATTCCTTACCACTACATCTTTATTATTTTCAATGTAGAAAACAATACTAAAAAATATACTTTATATGAATCTACATGGATATCCTAAAATTTATATTATTTTAACTTAACCATGAAGTAAAATATTCTAAGTTAATTCTATTAACACTATCCTAACCTCTATATTTGTCCAAAAGTTTTCATTTATACCAACTATAAAGACCTAGACTTAACAATTAAATAATCTTTAGTTTTAGTTAAGAAATTACATTCTTTCACATCAAGGATCTTTTCAGTGTTAGAGTTTTTGAGAATTAATCCATAAACCATACATAATAAAACCATAACATATAAAATGAAAACTACCAAACTTCTTATAATCTAAAAATTTTAAAATAAATAATGAATTATTTTCATGGAAAATATCTAAGAATTCAAACTTGAATTCATCTTTTTTATTACCCATCCACAAAACCTATGAAAATATCTTAAAAATATGCAATGATCAGAAGATTTTAATAAGGTATATAAAATGAAAAGAAACCGTTACCTTGGTTAGAACATGAAAACTCATATAAATTTTAACTTTATATTCAAAGTTCATTGAGAATATGAAATAAATCATTTTCAAATGAATAAAAAAACACATTCCACTTTTGGAAAATCATTAAAACTAAAAGAAAGAAATTAAACATCTTTTGGTGACTTAGATAATCATATACATTAACCCTTTCAAAACCCTTTTAGTTTCAATAACCAAATGATAACTTACAACATTATCATTACCCAATGCATTAGATATCTATAATGATGATAAACCATTGTATAAGCTACATTGGGTTCACCTTTGAGCTATAATGGGGATCGAACCATTATATAAGCTATATTGGGCTCACCCGTTTCTCATGAGATATAATGGGGATCATCCCTTTCTATAAGATATATCTGGCTCACCTGTGAGCTATAATGGGGAATAAACCTTCATTTAAGATATATCAGGCTCACCAATTTCATATAATTCTAAAATATATATCAAGAGTAAAACATAATCATCTTAAAACCTTTTGAAAAACTCTTTTCAATCCCATATGATGGACACTTTCTAATAAAAATACACTTTTCTTTTAAGAAACCATTTTCAATGCCAAAACACCCTTTTCATTTAATAACAATTT
Source organism: Viscum album (assembly GCA_963277665.1). NCBI lineage: Eukaryota > Viridiplantae > Streptophyta > Magnoliopsida > Santalales > Viscaceae > Viscum > Viscum album. The sequence continues at coordinate 998,210,564 of OY728134.1, forward strand.
TAAATAAAAAAATTCCAAAATTATAAGTATGGTTTTTCATCTAAGTAAACATGAAATAATTCAAAGTAATCTACAAATAAAATAATGGCCATATCTATGGAAAATACATTGTCTCTGTGTACGTTAAGAGTGGAAGATTCATTTTGTTGTTTATCAAAACGTTTTGTATAAAACACATAAAAAGATTACTTTTGAATTTTTTTGAATGGAATTAAATATATACAAATAATATCCTTTATAATCCTTTTATATCCATATAAATAAATATGTCAAATAATATCAAGAATATTGGCATAGAGAAAATATTTGAAAATTTAACCTTTAAATATTCAAATTGTCCTACACCATATTGAACATTTAATAAATAAGCCCCTTGAAGGATTAACATTTTAAAAAACAATAAATAACAAGATAATATATAAAATATGGATATATAATGTCCACTGGGCTACATATAAACCATATATAAAAATAAAGGTGTATGTCATCAAGAAATGCCTCAATGAAAAAAGATTTGGATAAAATCCATTAACTTAAGTCTCACATGTCACACATGTCTTTATATTACTAAAAAATAAATCTATCTTAACTATTTAATTGATTCATGACCTTTTTAATGTTTATCAATATTTTTTTTTCACTTATTACAATTTTTTAAAAAACCACTTAAACAATTAAGTCTACATTGGCTGTTTTGACCATATTCAGTTTATGTGTCAAAAGGAACCTTGGTAAGTCAACTATGATCAAAGGGGTCATTACATAAACATATATAGAATTATTATCATGAAATAATTATCATATTTATACATCAAATACAATTTTAAAACCAATAATGGAACATGGTTAGGAAAAATGAACAATTATTACAATCATAGAGACTTTAGGCCATACATACGCATGAGTAACATTACCATTTGTAAATGATCATTATGGAAAGAAGATATGTAATATTTATCTTTAAATAATGAACATTATATAATAAATACGAAGTTATTTGATAATATATACTTATATATAGACATCATGTGATATAAAATGGATCACATTGTGTCGAGGAGGTGGTAGTTCACACGACCATGAACGACGTTATAACTTTTTCATGGTGTGAAAGGGTAATAAATAAAATTATATATTATATTTACAAAAAGACAATTAAATTAATAATATAATATATATGTCATTTATTTCAAATATTTTTAATTAAACTGATCCTTAATTTGTTCCATGTAATGTGTGAATGTATCACGTTGCTTCGAGGAGGCGGTTGTCCACATGTCCACAAACGACATTACCATATTTACACAAAATGTAAAGCATGGATTTATGTGAATATAAAAATTCTAGAAGTATTAATACATCATAAATATCATATATATATATATACCATATAATTATATTTTTTCATCATAATTCCCAACCATGAGAGATAGTAAAGGAAAAAATGAATGACATCACTATGTGAGGAGATAGTTCATCGTACACAAATGTTAATTTCATTAGCCATTTGATGGAATTGTATGTAGGTGTATGTTAAAAAATTAAAATAAAAAAATATAAGTATATTTAGGATACTTATGTTATCATATAAGCATGTAATAATAATCAATAAACGAACTAGAGAAGGAAATATAGTAAAAATGCATGTTAATAAAAGTTACCCATTCTTAGAGTAACTCCTTTTTGTTTACAAAAAAGGACTTATTGGGTTGATTTATACCCATGGTCATGCCTCTAGGGTTAGTTTAGAGTTTTTGGGAGATTATTATTTAGAGTTTGGACAATAAAAATGGGTTTTATAGGTTTGAATAAGTGATGAGTAGAGGAGGCCTTTTATAAGTGGGGAAGAGGACACATTAGGTATTCTTGAAAATATTTGAGTGATCTCCATATTTTAATTGTCCCCCAAGTGTTTAAAATGAACCATTATATATAAATATAGTTTTAATGGTCTAAATACATCTAAAAAATAATTTTTAGTCAATTTTAGGGTCATTTTCACACTTTATTCTCCATGTTTAGTCGTTAATTAGGTTTGATTTTCCGTAATCACAATAATTTATTTTAATTACTTTCACTAATCATTTTGGTCAAAAAATATGTTGAAATTATTTAAAATTATAAATTATTCATATTAAATATATGAAATCCAATTTCCCAAATTAAAAATACAGATACAGAAAAAATTAATTTTAAATTAATCCCACGTGCGGGACGACAAAACAAGTTGTTAATGTAAAAATGTTCAAAAGTTTGGCATGTTTTTATATCGAAATTAAATGTGAATTTTCTTCCAACGACACAATTAAATTTTAATGATAAAAAATGTATCTAATTTTAATTTAAAACTAAATAAAAAAATAATTTAACTATATAAATTAATTGGATGAAAATGCAGTTTTGTATTAAAATTCAGTATTATTCACTATTTATCAAAATATGAAAGTTATTAGAAAAATATCAACAATAAACCCAAAGTTAATTTAATATCCTACATTAAAAAAAGAAGTATAATATTTCATATATAATTTTTACAAATATCAAAAATTATATTTAAAATAGGTGTACCATTAAAAAGAGGTAAAACTACTTTTTTATAAAAATACCATTTTAAGCATGAAAATAGATTTATTCTTATCTGTTACTATAAAATTTATTGGATGAAAGTAGTTTTTTTTATAAAAATTTGTATAAATAATATATTTAGTTCTATTTATTCCTTCCAATACAATGGCTAGGTGATGACCATCATAATAATATTAATTGTATATTATTGTCTGGTAAGACTCAGGGTTTTGTGCAACATAAGTCATCAAAGGTAGTCACTATTGCGTGCAATATAAGATGCACTTGGTATTATGTGTGATTCAAGATAAACTATGTATACCTTGTAAAAGCATCCATCAAATAAATTAAATTAATTTTAAATAATATATTTCATAAAATCTTGGGATGTTACATGATGAATATGAACCCATTTTGGAAATTAAATATGTTGTACGGGTCTTGATTCATTTTCCTAAAGGGTGTTTATCCCATATTGTTTTGGAGAAACACAAAATTGATGATATTCCTATTATTACGAAGTTTTTTGACATATTTCTGGAATAAATTTCTATTATCCCACCAAATTTTGAAGTTGAGTTCTCAATAGAACTCATACCTGGTGCCTCACCTATTTTAATGATTCCCTATACAATGGAACTGATTGAGTAGAAAAAATTAAAGAAGAAACCCTAGTAGAAAATGTAAAAGGGATTCATTCTCCCATGTGTGTCAGCATGGGGTGAACCTATTCTATTTTTATGATGAAATATGGATCAATAAAACATTGTATTGATTATCAGGAACTGAACAAGATCACAATCAAGAACAAGTATCTGCTACCCCATATTGATGACTTTTTCGATCAACTACACATACCTCAATACATTTACAAGATTTTCATTCATCCTAGATATCATCAATTGAGGGTTAAGATGGTGGATATACCCAGGACAAATTTCTATACAATTTATGGACACTATGAATATATAGTGATGACTTTTCATCTTATTAATGCTCCATCTATCATTATGAATTTTATGAATATAGACTTTAGATATTACCTATACCATTTTGTGATAGTTTGTATAGATGAAAATATTGTTTATTAAAAGTGTAATGAAGATCATGTAGATCACTTGATAATTTTATTTAAGACCATATAAAAAGATAAAATGAATGAAAAACTTACAAAGTGTGAATTTTAGCTGCAAAATGTTTGATTTTTTGGTCACATAATCTCAAGAGATGGTATATTTGTGTATCCATAAAATACATAAGCTGTTGAACATTGGCCAAGACCAATAATGGTAACTGAGATATGAAGTTTTCTTGGTTTGTAAGGATATTATCAGCACTTTATGAAGAATATATCTCCATTCTCCAATCCACTCACCAAGTTAACTCGGAAGAGTTCCAGGTTCCTTTGGTTGAATGATTGTGAAGAACATTTCAAGGAAAAAATGAGATTTTTATCTAGCTCCCCAGTGATTACATTACCATATAGTGGATAAGTGTATGTAATATATAGTGATGCATCTAGTAAGGGATTGGGATGTGTAATCATGAAAAATGGCATGGTTATAGATTATCCCTCACAAAGAATAAAGGTTTATGAGAAACATTACCCAACTCATGATTTAGAATTTTCTATAGTAATGTTATCATTAAAGATATGTTAGAATTATTTTTACAGAGAAAAGTGTAATATATATGTCAATAAAAACATTTTAAAGTATATATTCACAAAGATGGTGTTGATTATGTGCTATAGAAGTTGGATAGAGATGAATTAAAATTATGAATAATTAATACGTTGCCACCTTGGGAAAGAGAATAAGGTGTCTAATGCTTGAAGTCAAAAGGATCATTATAGCTTATCTATTAAGAGGATAAAAAAATATCCAACATTTAATCATTCTCAAAGGATGGATCTTGAAATCTTGAGGAAAGGAGAGAAATATTTCCTTTTTCAAATAAGTGTTCAACTGTCTATTCATGTGAGGATAAAAGAGATACAAAAGAAAGATATAGATTTATAGAAGAAGGAGAGGAATGGTCTAGAGTTTAACATTGATCATGATTGAATAATATGGTTCATGGACCTTGTATGTCTTATATCTTTACCATATTAGACGTAGGATTTGATGGTGGAGTCTAATAGTTCTTATTTTTGTATTCATCCAGGAAGTACACATATTTTGAGAACTTAAAGATTATTTCTGGTGGGATGGAATAAAGTGAGATATTGTTGTGTTTTTGTATCGATGCTTGGTATATAAGCAAGTTATGGATGATAGATAAAATTTTAAAATATTATTACAATAATTACATATACCATAATGGATATGGAAAAAAATTACAATGGAATTTATCATAGGACTCCCCAAAATTATAATAGGGAATAATGCTATATGGGTAGTATTTTATCACCTTATAAAGTAAGTACACTTCATTACTATCAGTGAATATTTGTCTATTGACCATCTTTCAAGGATATACATTAATAAAGTGGTATGAATTCCTAGGGGTACCACTCTCAATTGTATCTGATTGAGATCTAATGTTTACCTTGATGTTTTAGATATTCCTTCATCAAGTTTTAGGTATGAAGTTATGCTTCAACACTTTGTACAATTCCTAGATATATGGTTAGTCTAAAAGAAAAATTCACACTATAGAGGATATTTTAAGATATTGTTATATATATTTAAATGTTTTTTGGGATCACCATCTTCCTCAATTTGAGGTTTCGTAAAACAATATCACTAACTAGACTATCCAGATGGATCCTTATGAAGCCCTATATAGATGGAAGTGTAGAGATCAATTATGCTAGAATGATGTTGGAGAAAGAAATATTTTTGAAGCTTATTTGGGTGAGTAAATGACTAAGAAGTTTAGATCCATTCAGCCACATATAAAAAAATCTCAAAGTTTGTATAAAATTTATAATAATAATCACTTACATGATATGGAATTTAATTTCATTGAAGATGTGTTTCTATGAATCTCCCCCTGAAAGAAAGTTATGAGATTCAGAAAGAAATGAAAGATGAGCCCTAGGTATATTAGAACTTTCGTGATTCTTGATCATATCTAGATAGTAGCTTACCATTTATTACTATAACGAATACTTTCTCATGTCCATTATGTATTCCATGTAACTCTCCTAAGAAAGTACATACATAAACCATCACATGTACTAAAATCAGATGTCATGCCAGTAGAGAAAGATCTTTCTTACGAGGAGAATCTAGTATATTTTCTGGATCATAGAGATAAAGTGCTACGAAACAAAACCACTTACTTGTTCTATGTTTTTATGGATATAAAACTAGTTTTAAGAAGCTGCATAGGAACCTGAGGATGTAATGAAGAAACATTATCCTCAATTTTTTCTTGTAAAGAGAAGGAATTGTGAGGGTGAAATTCATTTTAAGGGTGGTAGAATGTAACAACTTGATATTTTATGAATTATTATTTTTGAATAAATTAAATTATTATAGATTTTTTTGAATTCAAGAATTTTTTTTGATTGCGTGTATGATGCGCAACACCGAGTTCAACTTACATTACACAAAATATGGGGTTCTATTGAACATTAATATACTATTAATAATATTATTTAATATGATAGTTATTTCCTAGATGTTTGAATGGAGGGTATGAATAGGATTAAATAAATTATGAAAATTTATGTCTTACAAATTTATATAATGTATTCATTGGTTCTATTTTGATTAAATGGAAATAAAAACCAATTGAAAATAAAGAAAATGTTTTTTAAACTATATTTCTTCTAAATATTAGTTTTGGTCACATTTGAAAAACTATTTAAAAATAAATTTTTATCAATAATATAAAATGAATATGAGGAAATAAATTTCATTTTTAAAATCATCATGTATAATTTATCTTAGGGTGAATTTATGAGAATTTTATGAAAACATAAGTTTTTCAATGAATAGTAGAAAATACTGCTTTTTATTAAAAATTACCATTTATTTTAATGATTTTAAAACAATTTAAATTGTTTTAAAAGTAATATTAGTTCAAATATATATATTTTTATCAAATTAGGTTCATTTTAATCAATTCTATATTTAATTTTGATGTAAAAACATTTGAAAAATTTGACCATTTTCACATTAAAACCCTGGTTTCTTGTTGCATCTGTTGTATTAGTTTTAAATTAATTTCTACCAATTATGAGATTTTAATTTATAAAAAATGATATTTTTTTAATATTAATAATTTTCATTATCAAATACGGTATTATTAATTATTTTAACAAAATTATTAGTGAAATTAGTTTAAATTAATTACCTTAATTAGGGAAAAAATGAGATTACCAAGTTATTAATCATTAAATTTACGGGGTATAATGACATATAAAAATTCAAAAAATCAACTTTATAGACATATTTAAACCTTATAACTTTTATTATCGATATTGGTATATTATTAAGAACTATTTAAATTAAAAAAGTGTGGGTTGAATTCAATTTTTCAAACATTTACAAATGTTCCACTCACCTCACTTATACAAGGCCACACACTATGCTCTACACATCACCCATTTGTAACCCATTGGTTCAGCCAAAAACATACCAAATAAAATTCCAAATTAACTCTCATAATACTATAATACTTGGTTTGGAACTAATGTTAACCAAGGTAATCTTTTGCTGCGAACCAAAATAATTCATAGAAAGGAAGGTAACATTCTTCAATGAGTTTTTTTATTTTATATTTACTCCACCCCTCTCAATTCATAATAAAACATGATAATATAATAAAATAAGTATCTTAAATATAATGAGATGTTTTTATTATAATTTAATAATAAATATCCATCTCATATTCCCTTAAATGGTAAATGATAACATTGGTTGTGTGTACAACAGACTATTGCCTCACAAACCGATGTGATGTGTTTTTTCATTTAGTTTAGTTTGATGGTAACAAATATATATGTATATATATGATATATATATGTGATATATAAATATATTATATTTATGAAATTATTTACATTCTATAGATTATTGAACTCTGTCCTATGTTAAATATCTAGAACATTCAGGACAAAAGACACATTAGAAAACCAGGCAGTCAACACCTGAAGCAATAGTAATAATAAATTATTTGTAACAAACAGGTGATAAAAAGTTATAAAAGTAAAATATATGATATTATAATTATTTTTATGATTCTTTTATAGATGTAAAATAAACTTAAATTTATTATACAAGTGATTCGAGCATGTTCATATAAAGTCAAGACATAGGGTAAGGGGATTTCCATATCACTTTTATTTTCTATGAGCACATGACTTATTCACAACATATTTCATTTATGTGGTGTATGTAGTAATTATGAATGTATATTATGATTATTATCATATAAAATAAGGTAAATTAAAAATCCATTTTAGTATCTCTCTTTTATAGAGTCTATGATTCAAAATAGACCTAAATAGTAAATGATTTTTGTCTCAATTTGCCTTATTTCAGACGTCTGTTATGTTATGAAACTCCCTTGTTTTATGAGGTGTATATGTAGTCCAATTTTCCTTTAATATCATGAATTTATTTTTTATAAATATATTTTAATAATCATATAATGATGTTTCCTTAAAGGGATTACAATTTCACGTTACCAAGTGGTAAATATTATTTACTAAAATCTAATGGTTTATCTAGATTATTTATGGTTATTCTTCCAAATATTAATTCTTATTATATATCCCTCAAAAAAATCATTAATTTTATTCTCCTATTATTATTCATTATATTTTTATGTAATTTTACCATTTACCTCTTGTTTTCATTCATGGTAATAAAGAAAATATTTTCAAGAAAATCTGGAATTATTTCTTGTTTTGGTTGAAAATTATATTTCTTCCAATACATTGTAATATCCTCCTATGATTTTTTTAAGAATTACCATTTTTTAAATTTATACCAAATGGTTTTAAATGTAATATTCTTGTCATTTTCCAAACAAGGAACTTTTGAGCACTATCTATAGTGTAAAAGGAATATTTGTTTTCATGTATTCATCATGTATAGAATTATACAGTGTCATGAAAACTCAATTATTTAAATATCACTTTATATTTTTTATATATTACTTTCAAAGAAAATATTTAATGAATTTTATTTTTTAATTAAGGGATTTTAGATCATGGTTACTTTACTCAATAAATTTTCCATGTGTTCTTTCAAAATCATTTTCCATCTAAGATAACATCCTTCGATGTTACTGATGACTTAATGGGAATATAATAAAAGGATAAATTTATTTTTATTCATCTAAATGGTTTATGTTTATGATGAAAAGATGATTATGACACCCATTTCTCTTCCTTGGGTTAAACCATTCTTATAAAACCCACTCCTTTTTTCACGAGTCACACAATAATGCAATGATGAAATTATTATAAACCATTATAGTTTCTACTTGTTATGATATAATTAAATATTTATAAAACCCATATTTAATTTATGGCTCATGATATGATTACTATTTTGTGTTATTTTGGAACACATATGTATTATTTAATTATGTGAATAGTGGGAACAATATCTCACTCCAATGATTAGGTAAAGATTTATATCTCATAAGTTAAACTTGAATGAAATATGGTGTGCACTCATTAAAATAAGGGAATTTTTCCACTATAATGGACTTGGGAGTGAACCTTTACTTCTATCATGGTTTGGGGAGTGAATATATTCAAATATTTTAGCTATGGAAGTGAACATTTACTACTAGGTAAATAATTTATATGCTTATGTTTTTTCCACAATTCCATCCCTTGTGCCTTTGTTATTCTATAATGTCTTATGATCTTTGATTTAATTTATGATTCATGTCTTATGGACCACCAATCTTTATTCCAGGACTCAAAATTATGATATTTCATATGAAAGGTATGATATTAAAATGTTATGATCATGTTCTTATACCCTAATGCTTATTATTGTGTTTCTATATCAACCATGATTAACCTTACCGAGCATTGGAGATAACCCTTTCTTATGTTTCCTTTCCTCAGGTTATGGAGAAATATATTACATATGATAAGTATAAGGAAGTTTCTTGTTATGAGGAACTGGGTGGGAGATGACATAGTTCACTATATAACCAGTAGTTTATGTATGCATGTTTCTAAACAAACTAAAACATTATGATACTTAAATGCGTATTTTTGTAATATAATGAAAGTTCTTTTATTAAGATGAAATATTTATATATGAAAATCCTGGGTTACCAAAGTATCCTCATAAACTCATGAATTCCTATAGAAATGATGATCTAGACCTTTATTACAGTGAGAGAAATTAAGGAATTAGATTTTATCCCCAACATGTTGCCTCAAATATGAAGTGAATTTTCTTTCATCTATAAGCCACTATAACCAGATATGATGGATTTATAATTCCTAATTTACCTTTTAGAAATATTTTAGAAGATAGGAATGGCTATATCCTATCTTTCTTCCTAGACATCCCTCCATAACCTTAGCCTTATCCCACAATGGAAGAGAAATATGATCCCCACTTGGGACCCTTCCCTGATTAAACGCCTAGAATATCTTGTGAATAATATACAATTCCTTCTATATATATCCCCACCCTCATCAACAGGTAGACGATGAAGAATATTTAGACATGAGATTCCTATTTAGGGGTATATTCTTTCCATACATGATTGTTATAATGTTTGTATCCTCTATTGTATCTTGTTTGTCACACCAAGTAGGGATTATTTGGCCTTAGTGTATAGTGGTTATTATGACTATAACATAATAAAAAATTATTTTCCCTAGAACTCCAACCTTTTTTTAAGACCCAACATTGTTACCACCTACTCAAAGGGCCATATTCCCTACGATATAATCCTTCATATGGATATTTTACCAATGAACCAACCAAAATAATCCTACTATAAGTAATACCCAAAAAAATTATAACTAAATTTTTATTGATTCCCATATCAATTGGATACATTGAGAGACCCCCTATGGTTATAAACCAACATCTCAAGTCAAAATTATATTTTTTGGGTAATATCACTGGTAAGATTATCCTTTACTTAGGAAACCATATTACTTACATTTATTAATTCATAAAATCGTCATTAGCACATTATCCTAGTGAAAGATGTCTTCTTGGGGCCTTACTCCACTTAAGTCTGATAAATTCCCATTAGTTCATATTCCTCATGTGATTAACCAAAAAGATCCACTTTTTTGTATGTCCCATGAAAACCATTTCTAGGAACCTACTACATTGACATAAATGTTTCATGAAATTTAAATGTATGGTATGGTATTTTTCGTATTACCATAAAAGAAATGAAATATTTTTTTTATGTGATAAAAAAATACATGGGTTCTGATTCATTTCACAAGGATACATAGGAATCCCACCTCATGGGGATGATTATGAAGTTAAATCACCCATCACCTCCTCAAATGACAATAAATTCTTGAGTACCCAGTTGTGATGATATAAATCATAATTCCTTAAAATATTGAATTTAATAATAAATAAATAATAATAAAAAGTGAAATTTACATTTAATAAGGATGTCTTGATAGTTGACAACATTTATATACAGATGGTTCAATTGATGGAGAGACTCTGAAATATTCTGATGGTTGTACCAATATATGTAAATAAATAATTATAGATGAAAACGATGACCATGTTTATGATAGGGTTTGTAAAGGATTCATGAATATGACTTCAATATATAATAGATTCCCTAAGTAGGGAACGATTCCCCCAAAATGGTGTGATGAGTCCAAACTCCCATACTCTCAACAATCTCGAGGTGCATGACTATAGAATATAATGATCATACACTATAAAACATAGATCATAAAAAACAGATCACGACATAAGGAATTATAATAACATAATATATGATCCGTGAGAGAATATATTTAGTATAATATCATTCCATAGGAATGTGTGGCACAATCATATTCAAATAAAATTGTTTTAGTAGTCATGGATGAATTTTGAGACTACAATCACACCATGAATAAAATCCCTATTAAGAATGATTTCATTTACCATTAGAGTTCACAGTATCCTTTTCTAGAATTGGTTACCTATTACAACCCATGTAATTTTATTTTTAAATAAATTTTATTAATTATTTATATTCTCTATTTAGATTTTATAAATGAATAAAAATTACATAAATAATAGTTAATTTTTTAATCAGTTAGGAAACTATGTATTTCTTACCAAATAGGGTTTTTATTGATAATGTGGATTTACTTAAAATATTTGATTCAAAATTATGTAATATTAATTTGAAAAAATTAACTTCATTTTATAATTATTAATGTTAAAATTTTCTTTTGATGAATTTCAGATAATTTTTTGAATTTTTTTATTTTTCTATAAATAGTGAAAAATCCCAATTATTATTTTAAATCATCTTCTCATTTCAAGAATTTTAAATGTCAAATTTTATTTTTGTTTAGTTTTAAAAATTCACAATATTATTTTTATTAAAAATAATCTGATTTTTGTTATTTTAATAAATATTGAACTTGAACTACATATAAAAACATATTTATAATTAAAAATGAATTATTTTTTTTCTAAAAAACCGTATTTCAGCATATTTTTCATTTTTAATAAATATATAAATTATTTCAATTCTATTAATTGAATTTCATAAAATTTATTTTTTATTTTTAATAATCATAATAAATATTTGGAAATAATGCTAACCTAAAATTTGGTCATAATGAATAGAAAAAATAGTTAATATGTTTTACCATGGTGATGGTTAAAATCAGTTAACTACACACTAAAGTGATGTGTTAAGGGTTGAAATGTCTTAAAAACATGGCTAAATGAAATTTTATTTCAATACTTAAAAAATATCTTATATAATTTTTAGAAATGATCCAATTCTTAGTAATTTTTAATCAGTAAGACATTATTTTATTTCAGTCTTTTTAAAAATTCCATGTGTGTCGTCTCCCCCACTATAAAAGATCAGCCCTCTAATATCCACTCCACAATTTTTGAGCAATTTTTTTATCCAATTACTGATAAAATATTGTCTTTTCATATATAAATTTTTTTTAGAGGACATGTTTTGATCATAAAACCAACTTAACAATGATTTAGGTATAAAATTAATGGGGTTCTCTAGAGAAGATGTATGGTTTTTAAACAGGTGTTTTAATTATATTTTTTACCTAAATTAAATATTCATCAACCATGAATTTTTTTTACAATCAGTATATTCTATATATTTGAAAGTTTTTATGTTACTAAAATATCTTATATACATGACATTCTCTCATGAAATGGGGAATAATACCATCGTTTGTGTGTATAATGTGATACTGCCTCACGAACCAATATAATTAATTTTCTATAACCACCAATAAAGTATAGTTGAACTCAAAATATTTAAATTATATATATGATATTAAGTAGATATGAATCATTATGGAATAAAAAATATCATATTTTTTCTTACCTTTCAATCCATTGAAAAATTAAAACATTGTATGTGAATACGTGTGGATTATCGACTCCACGAAGCGATGTGATTGATTTTCCATTACCACATCACATGGATATTATATATATGTGTATATAAATATATAATATGATATTTATGATATGAATTAAATATATAATGTTATAATGATACTTACCTTCTTTATTTCATTCACTTTGTAACATGAAAAGGTTACTCATGTTCCTATATGGACCATCATCTCCATTATTGTTACATAGTTTATATTTCCTTCTGATCTATAGTGGTTGGTATTAAATGTTTTATTACTTTATAAAAATGATAATTATTTCATGATGATAATTCTATAAATGATTGAATAATGACCACTTCGACCGTAAAAAAACTAAAGTCATTTTTTACATATTAGATGAATAACATCTTAATATTCGACATGAACTTAATTTATTAAATAATTTCATATAACATTGAAATAAATAAGTTAAATGCATTAAAAAACATGAAAATGGTTATTTATATGGTGATAGATTAACATTATTTTACTATTATGGATAAAAATGAACATTCTTATATAGGAAGACTTAAAGAAGGGGATATTTTACCTTAAAAACTTCATTTTAAATGATTTAATGATTTATTTTCTAAATATATTTCTTATTCTTCCATATTGTTAAAATTAATTTATGAATTTATTTTAAAATTAAAATAATTCAAAAGTTAATTTTTTATATCATTTGTCTTTCATTCAAATTATTTCAAAAAAAAAATGTTTTTTACATATTTCATTTGGAATGTTTTGAAGAAAAAGGAAATTGCAGTGTTCTATTTTAATGTGTATGACATAAATATGTTTTACCATTGAAATAAGGGTTATTTGATGTTTTTAATCCTTTATAGGATTTTATTTTTTATTTAAAGGAAAACACACCTTCCTTTTGTTTATTTTTAGAATGTGGTTTAAATGGAATGGATCATTTGATGTCTGAAGATACTTTTCATATGGGTGAAAACAGAATTTATATGTATGATGATTAGAATGAAAGTTATAACATTTCATGGATATGTTAGGATTATTTTAATTTTTTATGTTGAAAAAGGCAGTTGATATGACTCATAATGATTGGTGTTACCGATATAGCACTCTAAAAAAATGGGTAAAGGGACAAAGATAAAATCTAAGGTTTCTACTAAGAGATTATTGGAATTCAGTTGGTTGTTTATTCCATTTGTACGAGTGATTTTAATAGAAAAATAAAAATATTTTCCTAGGTTAACTATAATAATTATCCATGATTTAAATGGATTATTATGAAAATCATAGACATCATAAGTTATTATAATGATCTTATGTTTAGAATATTGTATATGCCACTTCTTAATGGTGAAATGTATAACATTGAAAAAAGTTTTCTTGAGTTTTTCATGATTTTAATAAAACCGTAGTGAGTATTTTTTTGGTGTTAAATTTTCCTATGAAATGTTTTAAGAAATTATTTAGGAATAGAAGTCTATTTATTGGGTTATAAATTTTTTATTTTGAGAAAAACATTTATTTTCAAAAAAATTATGGCTTTTAATGGAATAATAATATTTTTTCTATTCATTTTATAATCCCTTTACAAATATTTTTTCCCATAAAACAATGATTTTTTTGTAATAGGGTTTCATTAATGAATAGGGACAAAGATACAGTCACAATAATTTTTTTGAAAATAATTCATGAAAATAAAACTTATTATATCTTAAAAGTATTATATTGTGGGTAAAGTGGATTATCATTATAAGTCACCAATTTATGATGTAATATTTATTTTTTTAAGAGTGATGAAGTAATTATTAGAAAAACTAATATTAAAATTTTATTAAGAATTCATGAAAATGAATTCTTATCTATAGATACAATTTAGGTTTTCATTAAGGTCAAGTCCTTATAGTAGATATAATATGAAATGTTAAATTATTTTAGAGGATATTAATTTATATGAAAATACCATTAAAATATTATAATTTATGATTATAATTATGGAGTGTTTGATGTTAAAAATGTCGAGTCATACAAATAATTTATGTTTATAATGTTTTTCTATAATGGGAATAAAGAATCCGCTGTTGGAAGGCATCATAATGATTATATCCATTGAAATTATCAACCAGTGATGTTTTGAATTAGAACTAAGAAGTTTGTTATTTTTAGGGCCCAGTTTACTAAGCCTATAAATGATGATGGTATCTATTAATTAAATATACCGGAACTACTATATTGGAACAAGTCAATAATGGATCATTTTATGAGACAACACCCTATATAATTCAATGGATATTCATACCCAAATATAGCTAAATGATAGACTAAATATCAATAAAATATATTGAAAATCATTTATTGCATGTATCATTATAATGTAACTCATTCCCTTTTATATTTTCAAGGTAAATATGATCAATATTGGTCAATAGTAAAGAATAATATTGAATGTGAAGAGATTGATTCCTTGGAATTGGCCACATTTAATAATCTTTTCCATGATAAATAATTTTGTAAGGTTTTTCAACATAGTATAGAAATTCAATTCTTGGAATTGAGGCATAATGATTTTGATTCACTGCTTTATATAGGGAAAAATATTACCAAATGGAAAGGTATGTGTCAAATTGTTTCTTATAACTTGATATTAAAATTAATTAATTTTACAAATGATTAATGAAATGATACAGATCATCATTGGAATCTAATGAATTTAATGTTATGAAAGACACATTTCCTTCGATGTTAAGAGAAAAATGGATTTTACTGAATCTTATTTTTCATACACAAGAAAGCATGAAAAGGGTTTTACATGGAATGATAGTGGGAAGAATCCATCAAATAAATGTTAAGGTAAGAAAATATAGATTTTGATTTTTTATAGTTGTGGGAAAATAACCTTGGGGAATGTCATATAAAATATGAAACGTTCTTATGATGTGGTATTTTTTGGAATATGGATTTTTCTTAAATATAAAAATATCATAATAGTTAGAAGATCAGATTTGATTAATTGAGAGAATGGTGTTTTAAATGTAATGAGATGGGTTATTATGCAGATGCGTGTTTTATGAAGAATAAGAATGATATGAAGAAGTAGGACTATATGTAAAATAATATGGTGAAATCCCTGGCAACAACATAGGAAGATGATGAGGAATATAATAAAACTATAACATGTACATTACTTGTTTATTAAAATTATGAAAATGTTTTTTATATTAAGGGACTACAGAATCTGTTATTTATAAGAGATTTGATGCTAAATTGGAAAGTTCACATTAAAAATAAAGTTAGAACTTATGGTAAAAACAGATGGGGTAGTATTAATGGAACTTGAAATTATAAATATCATTATATTATATTTTATAAAAGATTTTTCCCTAGAAACCCTATTGTCCTTCCCATTTTAGAGTTTGATATTATTTTACGTAAAAATGAATGAATGTTATATTTTTTATTCATTAATTGTAAGTGGTAACCAAATCAAAGGGGGTGATATAAATAGAGACCAAGGGTGTATCCACTTATAATGAACTTACAATTATTTGAAATGGAGATAGAAAAAAAGAAAGTACAATACTCTTACTAGGGACCCATTTTCTTGCCCAACCATTTTTAGCAAAGTATCCATCCATCCATGTGTTCAAAACATAAATACCCTTATTAGTGATCATCTTATACTTCTATATCAAGTAATACATATCCCAAAGTGGGATTTTATTACCTACAATAAGTCCAAACTACACTATAGAGTATGATTCCACCTCTTCAATGATAATGTTGAATATTCTGTACATCATGATACC
Source organism: Viscum album (assembly GCA_963277665.1). Taxonomy (NCBI): domain Eukaryota; kingdom Viridiplantae; phylum Streptophyta; class Magnoliopsida; order Santalales; family Viscaceae; genus Viscum; species Viscum album. The sequence continues at coordinate 998,227,475 of OY728134.1, forward strand.
GCTAACCATATCCCTCAGCTTTACTCCCATCGAGTTGTCAGGACCTTTCAAAATGATAAAAACAAGAATGACTGAGCCTATTCTATCTTGCACAAGTTCACCACCTCTCATAATAGAAGTCATGTTGAATCAATCACCACTAAGTTTCATCCCTGTACTTGGTGGTTTCCAACAAATCCACAACCCTTTATTATTCCTTTCTATTATTTCATCATTTAGAACCACCCTTGGGAGGATAATCCACACATAAATCTAGGAAACCTCTTTATAAATAATAGTTTCAAGAAATTACAATAGAGATTTCATGTGAATATGTAGATGAATATGTGACCAACATTTTCTGTCCCTTTCCTTGTTTCGAGTTTCCCAAATTACCTTTCATGCTGCAACAATTGTTATTCTGTGTGCATTATAATCCACACGTTTTTATCTTTTCCCCATTATAAGTGCTCAAGGATGCCCATAATATAATTCTGATTCCCAGAAACTCCCATACCTTTCCTAAAGAGACTCCAAATGTAGAGTGCCTAGTCACAACTAAGAAAATAATTCCATGAATATTCGATGCTGGGCGCAACACATCACCAAAAGGGGGATGCCGTTAGAACCCCTTTATTCTGAACATTAAAATCCATAGGAAAGGCATTATTTCACAAACTCCACACTAAATAATTCATCTATGATGGATTTTATTTATGTTTATCATGATAAGTTATATTGGAGATCCAATTTTTTTTTTCAAAAATCAGTTTCATTTATTATATAGGAATTAATTCATATATTTGATAACGTATCAAGAATATGAAAAAAATTAGAAATATATGAATGAATTTTATCTTTAAAATAATTTTTAAAATAAGTGAACTATTTGGATCAATGGTGTTTCAGTATTAAATGAATATATGGATGTTTTTATAAGTGTGTTTCCTAGTACTATAACTCATCGATAAGATTAATTTACTATTAACATAGTGCATGATTCTAATACAATTTAAAAACAAATTTATCAAATTGATCAAGTAAAAATTCTATAATTAAAAAATAAGTAACAATAATTGAATGATAAAGGTTTCATTCATCCAAGAACTTTACCATGCGGTGCCCCAATTTGTTTTGTTAAAAATATAAATGTTTCTATGAGGCTTTCAATTTATTATACAACATTTAGTATCATAACTATTATAAATAATTATGCATTACCTCATATAGTTTTCTTGGATAATCATATATAGGAATCTAAATATTTAATGAAGGTTGATATAAGGTCATAGTACCATTCTCTTAAGGGGAAGGATCTTGAAAATCCTATGTCAAAGTTTCATACAAGGTATGAGTAATTTGAGTGTTTTGTTATACCCTATGGATAAAATACTCTCATGGTATATTAATGGATCTTATGAATAAATATTCCCATGTATATTTGGATAATTGTTTTGGGTTTATTTATGATATATTAGTTTACTAAAAATGTTTTTAGGATCATAAAAGAAATATAGGGATTATTCTGCAAGCCTCAAATGAAAAATCATATTTTTTCCTTATACATATATTAAATAAATATTCCATAGACTTTGATCCAACAAAACTATAGTTGTTAATGAATGGTCAAGACCTAAAAATACTAAAAATATACATTGTTTTCATATATTAGAGGGATATTACAGAAAGGTTTGTGTAAAACATTACATGATTATATATCCTATAAAACATGTACTATCTCAAGAATTTATGTTCATCTAGACAATGGAATGTGATAAATGTTTCTAGTAATTGGAAATAAGATTAGGTAATCCTCCAGTTTTGGCCCTTTTATCCAGAATTTATAATGTTGTTATCTATAATGATGCTTCTTTGAATGGAATAGGTTGTGATATAATGAAAAATGATATGCTAATTTCTTATTCTTCATAAAAATAGAATCCTCAAGAGAATAATTATCATACAGAGGAACTTTAACTAAATACTATGTTTTTTTCATTAAAAATCTTGAGGCATTAATTTTATTGTGTAAAGTGTAATATATATATAGATCATAAATGTTTTAAGTATATATTTAAATATAATGAGTTTAACACGATAAAGAGAAGCTATTTGTTACTGATTAAGGATTTATATTACAAAATTTAATACAATATATGTAATAAAAATATAGTATTTGATACCCTGAGTCAAAAACATAATATATATTTAACCATGAAACATCATGAAAATGATCCATTGGTTAATGATTTGATGAATATTAGCCTAATAATTGTTCATTTTGAGACTCCCCATGAATTGTTTTAGAAGTCAGTGTAATCATGTTTGTCATAAAGAATGAATAATTCAATGAGAGTAGTCTATGACTTATAGGAAAAGGTATAATTGGATAAGAAAGTTATGTTTCCTAAATATTATAATGAAAAAGAAGTAAATTTTCTATTTAAAAACATTATTGTGTTTTATGTGACCCTATTTTAAATAGTGAACTATTGAGTGAGGAAAATATTTCACTATTTTATGTCTATACTTGTAGTATAAAAATATATAGAGAGATTTAGGAATATTTTTGGTTGAATGGAATGATGAAAAATATTAGTGATTTTACTATGAAATGATTGACTTGAAAACATGTCAATGCTAAATTAAAATTACCAAATGTGATGCATAAGTCATTCCTAGTCCCTGAATGCAAATTTGATAATAATTATTTGGATTTCATGGTTGTATTACTAAAAAAAATAATTTAAGTTATAATGATATTTTTGTAATTTTTGATCTATTAACTAAATATCTTATTATCTTTCCATTTGACATAAAATATCATTGGATCATTTTTTTAACTTTATTTTGATGAGATAATTATATTACCTGGAGTCCCTTTTCCATTGTATCTAATTGTGATCCCAGATTTAACATTTATTTTTATAAAGGATAAAATTTTTCATTGGGTACATAATTTAATAGAAGTACAATCTGTCATCATCAATATGAAGGATAGTGAAATTGAATGATTCAAATATTTACAAATATGATTCCATCTTTTTAATTGATTTTCAAGGAATTTGGGACCTACTTTTGAATTTGAATTTGGTTTTTTATAATAATAATTTTCATTCATCTATTAAATGACATATTTTGAATAATTATATAGAAAATGGTTTCTGACTACAGTTTTTTGGGATGGAGATTGGGAATGAAATTTATTGGGACCAGAATTGTAGAATAAATATTTGAGAAGGTAAATATGATTCTTCATGAATGAGGAAAACTCAATGATGGATGAAAATTTATGTAGATTTAATAAGTAAAGATCTTTCATCAAGGCAAGAGATCATGTTTTTATAAATGTATATCCATGGAAATTTTTTATGAATGTAGGTAAAAAGGGAATGTTAATCCTATGGTTCATGGTCCAATATAATATTTTATACATGATTGAATATATTTTTTACCATGTTTCCTTGCCTCTAATGTTATCTTAGGTAGATACCAAATTTATTATTCCATTGATAAGAAAATATATGTCTAATACTGTTGGAACTCTCCAAATGAGCACCAATAAATTTACAAAGGAAACATTACTAAGATATGAGTATTGTGTTCCCAATAAAAGAAAAGGATGGAGAAGGTGGAAAAGGACAAAAGATCATATAAAAATCTGTGATATATGTGATCACATGATGATCATAAGGCCACATGAAAGAAACATGTGCAGTGCATAACCTGCAGTGGATCCCGCAGACCCCCTTTTGAAAAAACCTGATGCTCGTGCAAAGGTTCCCCTGCAAACCGGTGGTCATGTTGTAGAAACCAAATAATCTCCCCTAGGACTTGCAATTTTTAAATTGGATAATTCCTAACATACCATCCTAAAATCCATCAAAACAAAGAGAAAATATCCAAAATGAGGAGGCCTCTTGCTGTCATAAAACTCACATGATTGATCATCGATGGGGAAAATTATTTTCATCCACAACATTAAAGAAAACTCACAAAATCCCAAGCATTTTTACAAAAATAGAACATAGGAAATAAATGTGGAAGAGGTGGGATCCACTCATGGTTGTAATTGTCACACATTACACACTGAGTGATCTATAGGACACCGCTAGACCTCGATGAGATGTCCACCTCATTTAGTAAAATCCATCCATCATATCATCCTCATCATGCGAAGATAATAAACAATGTCTAAGAGACCTCAAACTCACCTTTGGGTCCCTAAGGATAAAAATATGGATTTTACATAAAATTATCATGAATCCCAATAGGAATTTTTTTGGTCACATGACACATCAGTGAGAGGTAGAGTATTTTTATTCAATAATAATCATGCAATCTCACATGACTCCTAACCTTTGTAACATAAAAAAAAAGAAAATAAAATGGAGAGTGGATGATCATCTCTAATGGCCATAAAACACTTGAGATGTTCTATGGATGTTAGTATCATGGTCTCCTGAGACTCTTATACAAGTTGGCCTAATCCTGCAAAGGTCCCTTGACAATCCATCCTTGTCTCATGGAAATTCTCAGACATGTTACCCAAGATCACACAAAGGTCTTCTAGATGTGGTCTGATCTTGTGAAATCCCTTAGAAATTTCAATATGAAAATATGTTGGTCCTTAGGAAAAACCTTATGATTCAAAAAGTCCCAATTAATTTTAAATAATACAATAATTGTGGCATGGATGGGAGGGACTTGCAGTTGCTGAAAATCAGGTGATTCCCACGGAGCGATCCATGGTAGACACTCGTGAAGACATGTGACACTGAAGCTCTTCTCCAAATCAAACATTGATTCACCTAATAAATGCCATGAAATCTGGAGAATTATCAGGGTGTTGAGGACTATAAATCCCCCACCTCATCATGAAAAATGAACCACTACTCTTCCTAATGAAGAGGATGATTCTCATGATGAGAAGTTCTGCCTTTTCCATTTAAATGCTAGAGTAGATTTCTCTGAGTGGTGGATCTCATGACCAGAATGTTTTCCATCAAGTAAGATACCAGTGAATAGCTAGAGATATAATATTCAATGCATAAATCACATCACATGATCACTGATAGATCATTATAAGGTCTTCTATAAGGGCACATGAGAAACATCATGTACATCTGGTAGATCACGTGGGACTTAAAATAAACTAAAACGAAATTAATATAAGGAATTAAAAATAAAGGATAGATCAAATACTTAAAGTGGGAGATTTACTTGAATAATATATATACTTACCCTCATGTGTTTCCTGTGAACCATCCAGGACACACGATAACACCAGGGCATGTCACCCAGATCTCCCAACATCTCTTTGGCAAACTATTTGGATCATCCAAAGTCATCAAGGACATGTCTAAGAAAGTATCATATAACCCCATGATAATTCCAAATTAGTCTTCTAAATCCCTGTGGGATCACATTTTAAACCTTGAAATGTCCTTGAGACATGTTTCCTAACTCATATAATGATACCCGCTCATGTCAGTTGTGTCTCGTAGTAGCACTCAGGCATGTCAACCAACTCTCGCGACACCCTCTGAGAACATCATCCAGGTCTCACGATACCCTCTAGACATGTCATCTAGTACATGTGACACCCTCAAAGATATGTCACATTTACTCTTGTGACACCCTCCAAGTGTGTCAATAATATTTACTGATTTCATCGGGGCATGTCACCTAGATCACACGGGACCCACTAGACCAGCCATCTAGGTCATGCAATGGATCCCAAGACCAACCATACAGGTCATGCAATGTACTCCAAAAAATAAAACCTTGTTCATGCGATAACCCTCAGATATTCCATCCTAATTATTTGAATACTTTTAGACAAGTCAACTGGATTATACAGTTTTCCTTAGACATGTTAGGAAGATAGTCTCTGACACGTTGAGTAGAAAATAAAGGCATATCGAGTGGATAATCAACATGTGTCCTATAGACAAGCATGCCAGGTCAACCAGGGAATCCTAGTGTTTGATAACCTTACCCACCCTTGGTTTGTAAGCCCTAACCATAAGGAAACATCAGTGTGTAAGCCCAAAACTAAGGAATTAGGATAATTTTTATTCCTTTCATAACTAGGATATGTAGGATGTCTTCCTAAATCTTGAGCTCTATATCAAATCTCTAGAGTTTCATCCTAATATATAAGCCCCACACCCATAATCAATGAGATTAATCATTTTCCATACCTTGTCTCTCATACCAATCATAGATCACATGGTCTTAGTGAGCTATAATTATCATATCATTTTAATCATAAGCCTCTAAAAAGGCAAGGTAAAAATAAGAGTGTAAGTCCCGATCAGTGGCATAACATGATATGTCCTGACTATAGGGAAACCTTAGTGTGTAGTCCCCAATCTACAAAAATATGAGAACTCTAATTCCTACAATAACTTGGATACACATGACACCTTCCTACGAACCAAGATCAAATAAACATCTATTTCAATGTAACCCCCATGTCTTCGATATTTCAACCATCGAGACCCAATCATTTCCATGGGCTGATCACTCTATCTCATCCCTCAGTGGACTAAGAAATCAACTAAACTACAATGAATCTGATTCCTTCCATAACCAAGATATGTAGGATTCCTATCTGATGGCCTAGATCCATATTAAATATCACAAGGATAGTCCCAAAACACAAATCCCACATCTATATGCAATGAGGCTGATCACTTTCTATCCCATATTTCTCACACTGATCATAAATCACATGGACATAGGGAGACTCAATGAACACTTCATTGGAATCCTGAATCTACACCATCTAGAGTAACCCTAGTATGTAAGACCCAATGAGTGGCATGATATAAACACCCCTTCATATAATGAAATCCACCTAATGTCTAGTCCTTAGGGTGCGAATGATCTATGATAACTCTAATCCTTTATGTAACTAGAATACATAGGATGTATCCTTGAGACTTGATATAAAAAATCCATTACCTTAGTGCCTACACATATATCCTCTCCTCATAAAATTAATCAACATGGATGAATTATGTGAGTTTTAATTCCTGAAATAACCAAGATATGTAGGATGCCTCATAATAGCTCAATCCCCTTGGAATATTTACTACCTCTATACATGACAGAAAACTCTGAAGTACCAGGTTATACTACTTCAGAACATAATAACCTACCCATTACTTGGAAATGGATGATGAAACTCAAATATATACATAAATATTCACTAATGAGATCTCCTTTCCTCTATTAATGAATGATATCCCCTTCCTTTTGTATATAAAAAGAATTAACATATAATCATTTTGTTTGGGTAACTGGTCCTATATTATGATTAGGAAGAGATTCATGAACATATATTAAATATATAAGAGAGTTCTGGAGTAGGAGAAAACTCCCATCAAAAGGGTGTGATGAGCCCAATCTTCCATCCACTCGACCAATGTGAGTCTTTAATAGTCATTGGATCTAATACCCTAATTAGCTACCTACCTTTAGAAAGTAGGTTTGTACCCATTTATTGATGAGGGAACCATTAGGGGTTTCCATTATGAACAAAAATGGACCGATGATAATAATTGTGCAAGAAATTAACCCCCCCCCCCCAAATCAACCATCAGGCCCAACCAAACCCAACTCAGCGAGGGTTTCCTTTGTTGTCTCTTCTCTGTCGAAACAAAAATGGTAACCCTGACATAAATATTTGAAATAAAAAATTATTGGTTATTATCTATCAGGATATTTTGTTTTCAAACTATCCAAAAATAGAATTGGTGAACCCCAAATGATTATATGAAATAAAAAATGATGGGTTATTATCTGGTGGGCCATTTTGTTTTCCTCACCATACACAAGAAAAAATAACGAAAACCTGACATGAAACTCTTAGACAATATAATAACCCATTATTGGGTTAACCATGAATGTATGACTGAGAAAATCATGTATATTATATTTCACTAATCAGTGACCTTTATAATTTTTGTCCGAATGACTATAGATACTTCTCTCACTGAAATCATCCTGATCCGAGACAATTTCTTCTTCAACCAGCAATTGCTCTAGGAAATCACCTATGGTTGTAACCCCTATGGGTTTTAAAATGATCTCACCTGCTCGACAACTCCAACATCAGGTGGAAATCACTATGGTACTATAGTACCACTTCTATGGTAAAATATCAATCTTAGAAGCTTCAAGTGAAGTTCTATAAGCACAAAAACTGGCAAGTCCGCATCAACCTGGGAAAGCTGTAGGTAAGACAGTGGCCCTGATTACCACATCTAACTACTTAAGTAGAATATCCCTAGAGCATGAAAAATTACACCATAAATATCTATTGAAGGTGGGACAAGAATTCAAATACATCTTCTGTCTAGTTCAAGGGCCACCCAGGAGGGCTCATGTCAAACACCATCACCCACATCATCCCATCAATACCCACCAATCACCTGCTGATGGTACCACCTGACACACTACTGCCTCTGACACCCATACACGAGAAACAAGGAAGGGTAATCAAGTGAGGAAGGCGATGAATATCTAGAAGAGGTATAATTTTCCCAATACTACTGAAAATGACTACATGTATATTCTAGAAGAAACCAGTAGGCAGGCTCATATCCCTACTCACATGGAACAAGTTTTCGGGCATATTCTCATAGCAGGAATGGGGGAGGCCATATCCCTACCCCTATGCATAAAGTCTATCAACATATTTTGGTGGCACAAGGAGGATAAAATTGGGCTTATATCCACACTTCAATTGAAGATATCTTGCAATATATAGTTGGGAAAAAAATGTACAAGCTTATATCCCAGCACACACTTTTCTAAAATGACAATATATTTTTACCAACAACTAAAGAACTCCCTCGAAATATTTCAGAACTATTTCAGATAAAGGGATAGAAACAAATTATTATCCCTATAGCTAGGATAAGTCAACACTCTGATCATCACAATCAAGTGGGTGCACCGGAGTAAGAGCACATTCTCTCTCCCTTGCAGGACGATTATTGGCATATTCTGATAAAGAACGAGGCATCAGACTGGGTTCAAATTCCCATTCCAACCAAGGTTCACTAGGTGAGAGTGGAACATGCCTTAGGAATGGAGGACATGCCTACCAAAAAAGTCCAATAACATATTTCAAAGGCCCAGGATCAAGCTCATTTCCACATTCTAGCTGGTGATCACCATGTGAGAGGGGAACATGCCTTAGGACGAGGTCACATTTATATTGATGAAGTCTAGTGGAATACACCAAAGGCCTAGTATCAGGAACATTTCCCCATTTTTGTTAGGGATAACCATGTGAGAATGGAAAAATCCTTGGGACATGCTCATATTCCTACAGCTAATCTTCCTAATGCATTCCAATAGATCACAAAATCCATGTGCATATTCCTGCTTCTCCTAACAAATGATCACACCAATATCATTCCAAGGAAATACAAGAGTATGCTCAAACTCCTTCTCCTATTATGGAGGTTCGTCATCATATTCCAAAGGGGAATTCATATTCATATTCAGATCATATTTCTATTACAACCAAAGATCACCATGTGAGAGAGGCACATGAATTAAGGTAGGCTTATATCCCTACCAATAAATACCATTGGTGTATCCTAGATCTCAAGATCTGGATCATACTCCCATCCTAACCGAGGCTCACCAAGTGATAATGAAACATGGCTTGGGACGTGCTCATATTCCTGTCAATAGTGAGAAAAATCATTGGAATATTATAGTAGATTCTCAGTAGCAGGATCATACTTCCGAAGAATCTGATTGTTATAATCAAATTCTGGCAACCGTCATACATCATGCTTATATCCCTTCACAATTTCAAAAGGAAAATCAGCATATTCTAGCCACGATGAGTGACCTGACCCATATTCATAATCTTCACAATGCAAGTGTCCTTGAGGATGTTCAAGACACATTATAAACACCATAGGGGTCCGCTAACTCTTCCACAAAATTAGAAGATGATGATTACCACAATAGTCCTCCTTGTGGTATTCTAGAGATGGATTGTAGGGTCTCTACTCCTAACATCCACCATGGTGAACCTACCCATGGCGATGTATCCCATGAATAAGGAAATCCTACCCTTTCTTAGGAAACATCATATAGAGAGGTTTTCAAAACATAGTCACTTTTTTATAGGGATATGTTCAAAGCTCAGATTCCTTCATATAGAGACGTGCTTGAAATATTGGGGTCAATGGAATATAGTTCCAAATAAACTTCTAGTATAACTCAAATCTAGTCAATATGAAACCCTCAGAATAATCTTCTATGGTCTTAATATACGGAGGCATGTAATTTTAATGAATAGATGGAAGAAATTTACATATGGAGAGAGTTATTTGAAAAAAACCGATGCATCTTGTACTGTACCCTTGTCACTTATGACTATCAATTCTCAGATAAGAAAGAAAAGGACTTCATTCGTTATCTACACCAAAATATATAGGCTACTCATCTGCAGCTAAAGTCTAGACACATCCCTTATCCATGATATGAGGGTCACCTTTATACCAACAAGATACTCTATTTTCAAATAGGCCAAGCTGCTATCTCCATGAATTGGGATCCAAAACTAGAAAATAACAGTGTAGATCTGTACCAAACTTTCCACCATTGCATCAAAACCCTACGACAACTAATCTATGAATCCTGATCATGCTTCTATATTTGAGTATTGGGAGAGTATATATATTTACACATTACCACACCCATTGAATAGAAGAAAAAATATGATATGATGTCCTATAATGTCATAGACTCCAGTGAAACTAGGGGACCGAGTAATTCTTGGGCCAATAGGCCACTAAAATGGAATGCCCCTACTTCAATGATACCCAAACATCATGAACAGAGTGAGAGGATATGAAAAATTACATCAAACTAAAACACTAAAAGTAGTGGTAATACACTTCAAACATGGAAATAAATGTTTATATAAACTGTAAAACTTAATGTGAATAATGATTCACATAAAAAGATACCATTGCACCTGGCTACTATGCTAGAATAAATGCGTCACTTCAAATAGGAAAAAATAGCAGCTGCCATATCAGCCTTCTAGGAGAGGACCTAAATCACTAGTCCAGGGGAATATATACCATATCCTCCACCTCTCAGATCATCAATTTCTAAGAGTAATAAGGACACATCATTATATGATGAAAACAAACAAAAACACCCTTGGTTGGGGGAACTTATATCTCAATCATCATCACAAGGTTCGTCGTACCCTGAGAGGGTCATGGGGACATAAATGGTGATTCCATATCAACCCCATACCATAAGAATGGGAGAATTTATATCTTCATGTTCATCCTAGAAATCATCAAATCCCAAACTGTAATAATTAGGTTCTCAACAATAGGATCATTCAATGAAAATTACAGCCCCGAATAACACCCACCCCACAATGTTGGGGGCATGTTCATCATCATCATTTCCATATAAAGAATAATTCTTATCTATATTAGGAGAAAAATATCAATTATTAGAATCCCTAATGTCCCTCCCATATCAAGACAAACCTATACTACTGGGACCCATTTAACAAACATGACCAAAAACTCCTTCAATATAATGTCCTAGAAATATAATACTATTTTTTTATAAAAAATTAATTTATTTATTTAACATAACCCAATATCAAAAAGGTATAGACTTTTAGAAAGTCCAGATACATTGGATAATCCTCATTACACAACCTAAACTATTCTCTATAAGGGTTAAACACCATAGTGGGACCTCAACCACAATCTCGCTTCTACGAGTCCTTAAGCCTTGTGAAAATAGATTTTGAAAACATAGGGTGAGTGAAAAAAATCTATGTAAGGTTTTTTCAAAACAAAAAGGAAACTAAATGGAGTTTTAAAATTCTAAATAAAAATTAAAACATGTTATAATGTTTGTTAATGCAAGCTTAAGAAAACATGTATACTTCTAAAAAATAATAATTTTAGTGAAAAAGGTTTTCAATTTATATATATACAAAATTTTGAAAAATATACTTTGATCATTCATAAATTAATAGTAATTTTAAATGAAAATCTTGTATGACTTCATAAATAATTCTCAAAGGAACTAGGGATCATAACATAGATTCTCGTTTCACTCCCAAGACATGGTGGACATAGTCCTATGATGGATTATGTTCAATCCCTAATCCCATAATATTCTTAGGATAAACCTCCCATTCACCATACATGACATATCATGAGATTAAAACATTACCCAAGGCATTGGAGTACTATTAGGGAACACCCTACATATGATTGGAGAAAATTCCCATAAGGGTTGTGGGTTCACTCCCCATACCCCACTTTTATTCACATAATTTCTAGGTGCGACTCTTTAGAATTAAAAATATTATAACTTATATTTTTCATCCTGAGGACCATGTAATTTATTTAAATCATGATCATTGAAAACCATGTCATGAAAAGAAATTTCTTGATTATACATGTATCATGACAAAATACATACTTAAACTTTTATGTATATGTTTGTAACGATTTTTCATAAAAGATACATATGTATACATTTGTTTACATAGATATTGAAATTTGAATGAAACATGATTGTATACCCATGCATATAAATTGATTAAAAGTAATAATGGTTTTACATAAACTGACACATACATTCACATATTTACATATATAAACATCAAAAGTAACACACACACACATACATGTATTAAATAAAATTATGTCATATGAAACGATATATATAAATAAATATATATTTATATATATATATATATTCATTTATTTCTATACATCCACTTGTTTTTGAAAAAAACATTAATTTATAGGTTTGACAACTTTGCTTGCACTCATAGGGGACTAATTAAAATTCAAGTAATATTAATTTTATTAAAGAGAGATCCATGAGCAGATTTGATTTTAAACAATATATGATATATATATATATTTATATATACATACATACATTTAAAATAATACTTTTAAAAATCAAATAACATCGCTCGTATTTATATGAGTCCAACTGAAGTACTTTAATTATTCAAAATAATTTTATGAAAAATAAGTCTGATGGATCATTTTTTAAATATTTAATACTTAACATGAAACTTTAAGGTAGAACATAAAAGGATCACATTTCCATCTTGAAAAAAATAAAAATACTATTATAAATACACTACTGATAGATTAAAATAAGTTTGAATATAAAGATTTAAAATTCCTATATATAGTTTAAAAATTTTATGCATAGATTTAACAAAATCTCTATTGGTATCATAAGGATATGGTAAAAATTATTTAAATAGCCACAATGTAAACATTAGTAATTAACTAAAATAAATTAGCTAAAAACATGAATCACTTGAACAGTTTGTGTAAATTCTCAAAATATAAACAATTCGTCTAACATAAATATATTTGAAATAAATAAACTTGGTAGAAAAAGTTAAAAAGATATGGATATAATAAAAATTCATAGCCTTCTTACCATCATAAAAAAATTATTTGGCCAATCAAGTAATAAATACCACATAAAGACTAAAACCAATTGGCATAAAATAACTCAATTGTATAAAAAACATGAACATATTTCACAAAATAAAATATCTTACCATGTAGATGATTCCACTCCTTCACAAAAGGGAAAATAATTGCATATTACAGAGGATTTATTACCTCTAATAAATTTATAAAAAAATCGAAAATTAAAGAACTATTTTATAAAAATTAAATACCCTTACTTTGCAGGTGATTTCAACACTTCATTGAAAGAGGGAAATGAATTGCACAATAGGGTTGGTTAAGTACTGCTGATATATTTGGAAATAATTCAAAAATAAAAGAATAATTTTATATAAAATAATCCCCGTATAGTATGAATAGAAGTAGAAACTTATCCTCATTCTCAGATCACTATGATGAAGAGAATAAAAAACAACTTTAAAGATAAACTAACTAAGATACAATGTGAATATTCAAGAGAGTCACCTCACTTATTTATTTCTCTCAATGTAGTAGGGTTTTTATATTCATATAACCAAACATCCAAAACCATCAGTGAACACAAGAAAAAATTCAGCGTGAACGGTGGGATTATATTCTTGACATGAAATCCACAAATTCCCTTAAAATATAACCCTACTTTGAATCGAATATGCATATGAAAAAACCTAATACCCTAATTCACAGAATAGAAAAACCCCCCAAATACCTTTGAGTCATCCACATCCTAGAAATATGACTCACCATCACCAAAATAGATTCATAGGATGGTGATTCCATGAGCAAGGCGACACTTGAGGTTATCCTGGGTCACCGACAGGAGTTACAAGCCAACCAACCACTAGCGGGGTGTTGACTTCATCTGTATGCAACCATCCCAAATCATGGGATTCCAAAATGAATAGTCTCCAACACAGGATGACCCTCGACAACCAGTAGTGGAGTGCCAATTCCTTACTTTTTTGGCTTCCATAGTGGATCACAGGTCACCCAATGGAGAAGAAGTTGTCTGACAGGGAGAAAAGAGATGAACGGTTTGACTGAAAACCCCAATTCCATCTTTTCATATATATATTTTTTATTATTTTGTCATATAATTATTTATTATAAATATATATATATCCATTAGTTGAAATACATATATAAATATAATAATTCTTAATTTCCTACTCACAAATAAAACATATTATTTTTATTTTCTTATATAAAAAATAATATTTATAATCTTATATAATTGTATATTTTATCTCATCTCTTTTATTATAGGTATTTTGAAAAATTTATAAAATTAATAATGTAATATGTTAATAAAAATACATGAAATATATTATCCTGTTATTAAGTAAGATGATTAATGTAATTATATATATTGCAACATAATTAATTCATTATAATGTTTTTATAATTAATAAAAAATTTTTTATTAATAAATAAATACTATTAAATTCAATAGAAACTATAAAATTATGTGTATATTTTTATTTCTTGAAAAATAAAAAAACATTTAGTATAAAATTTTTATAAAATTTTCATTAAAATAATAAATTTTAGAGTTTTAAAACTGAATTTTATGTGAATGAAACTCTATTGCATTCAAATTAAAAAAATATAACTTTGAAAAAAACATTAGTTAATTTAATCAACATAATTATTTAGATTTAAATAAAATATTCATTGATATTAAAAATATACATATATGTATTTAAATAAATTATTATTATTACTATTTTATTGTTGTTAATTAGAAAAAAAATACACGTACGTATATTTTATATAAAATTTATTGAATAATTCCTAATTCATAACATGAATAAAATGTAAAACAGATATTTTAACTAATTTATTCATGGTTTATTTTAATTTAGTAAAAGTTTTCTATAAGATATTATTTATAATTATATACAAAAAAATATATTATCTTATAAACCATAGTGACACACACACACATATTAATTATTTCTTTTAATATTAAAACTAATATCTATTCTTAATCAAAATAAATTAATTAACATTAGAATAAAACATTAATTTAAAAGTGAAAATACTATATTTAATAAGACTTGGGTTGTTACATTATACCCTGTTAAAATAATTTCACCCTCGAAATTATATCACCGCAGTTAAAAAATTCTGAATTTCACTATACAAAATTAGGAAAAGTAGGTGCATAAGATCTTCCCTTAAATAAACACACTAGAAAATTAACAGAAGGTCTCTAAAGGTTCAAAGGATATTTTCATATTCTGACCTATAAAGTTATCTATACCTTAGCTCTGATACCAACTATAACGACCCATAAATCTAATCCACTTTTTTATTATAGAAACAATTGATTTATTTATTTTACACAACCCGAGATCGCAAGTGCATAGAGTTTTAGAGAGTTCAGATAAATTGGAGAATCCACATTAAAAAACCTATAAAAGAAAAGGCTAAATTTTTTCTTTACAAGGGTTAAACACCTTACAGGAACTCAACCAATATCTTTCAAAATTATAAGCATGATTTAATCTTGAAGGATATTATACCAAATAAGAGAAAAAATTAAGTTGTAAATTTTTAGAATCTATGTTTTTTCTCTGTTTAGAAATTTTTAAAATGATTTACTAGTTTAGAAATTTGATTCAAATTAAAAATTCTGGAAATTTTAATTAATTGAATCATTACATATTTTTATTCCCATTATAATTTACAATTTCCATTTTATTCTCATTACCCAAGATGAATCTAAGCCTTCAATTGCATATTCATTTTTGAGAATATTTCTTGAGTGACACCTAGGACATGTAAACCTATTAGAACTTGCATTGATATCTTATTGAGGCTTTGATGGAACAAGTTCAAATTTAAAATGATTGAGGCAATATTATTTAGATACTTTTTATTAATACCTACCTTACGTCTTTCATTCATTTATCTTATAATTTCTACGAATGAACTTATAGGATGAAGCTATTCCAAGCCTATTTTCCCTTCCCACCTTACTCCTTGTATAATGAATGATTCAACTTTTGAACAAGTGTTTCGGAGGCATTATGATAGTTGGGATGATTTTAATGGTAGGAGATGTATTGTGCACTCATCATACTATTGGGATGTGATCCATATTTACTTTTTAGCTTTTCAATTTTATTTTGTTCCTTTACAAAAATAAAAAAGAAAAGAAAAACTGATATGGTTTGTGTATTAGGAAGGTCAAAAATCACCATTTCTAGGCCGATGAATCCCTTAAAAGATCATATGTGGTTAGGGGATGGATGTGAGATCAGTCCTACACATGAATTTCAAAAAATAGAAATTTAAAAGAAAAAGTAATGGAACAAAATATTCATTGTATACTTACCTGAAATATATTTGAATCCAACCAGAGCTACTGGAGTGTGGACTTGATTATCTGGAAAGAAGAATTTTATTACACTTATCTTGACATTCATGAATTATGCTTCGGAGCTTACCCTCCTTTTGATCCTCATTTTCACTTTTACCTACCCACCCACAACCTCAGAGTCAATAGAACCTAACTGCTAAAGCCCTCATGATTATTTTTGTACTTGTATTTATGAAGTGGATATGATAAAACCAATTCAATCCTATGGTTAAGAACATGTACTCAAGGTATGAGTATAAATATAATTTCCTTTTTCCCTGAGTGATGAGAGAAAAATCATTATGAGGTAAATTTCAAATGGGTATATAATTAGGAGAACAATCAAAAGGTTGAAATTGATAGGTTGTGATTTTTTTAAGAACTAATCCCCAAGTAATGATAAATTTTCTATGCAGGTAAGACTCTAGAGACTGAACTTTTTCCTTTTACACTTTGTTTTAATTTCCTATACATAATGAATATTTCCTAATTTAGAAATGGCTTATCCTTTTTGAAATAACTATTGAGACATTTTTGCTTGAGGATAAGAAATTGTTCAATTGTAGGGGAATTTGATAAGATAAATTCATATATAATTTTTACTGTCATTTACTTAATGATTTTAATTGATTTATTCATTAATGAACTTGGTATGTGCTCAATTTTATAGAAATGAGGATTCATAGGATTTAAAGGAAGAAATGTGGAAAAAGTGAAGAATTCACCTATTACACATCATGAATAATTATTACACATCATGTAATAGGATTTCACAACATGTTACAAGTCATGATCCAAGCCACAAACCAAGTTGTGAAGTATACAGAGATAGAAGCCAGTACACGTCGTGAATGCTCCATACTTGACATGACCTCAATCAAAGCAGTTGAACAATAAATCTTCTCCATAGAAACAACTGGAAGGTCAATACATGTCATGAGTCCTCAGTACATGATGTGTAAGTGGTCAAACCTCATAAATTGGGCTAGATATTCATGAGGCATGTAGAAGATCCAAAAACTACATAGATCTATGTGGATAAATAGTACACAATGTGTAACTCTATTACACATTTTGACCCATTTTGCTTAAAAATTTAGCACCTCGGTAATGCATTTTAGAGGATCCAAGAGAAGAGAATTATCTTTGTTTTTTCCCTTTGAGAATCCTTCATATCATTCCATCTTAAACTAAAATGTCTTCATTGATTCATATTTTATTTCAATTCAATGAGCTGTGAATTTTTTTCTTCTTCAATGCCTTCAATTTCCATTTCATTTCCTCTCATCACTCATCCTCAATTACTGAAGAACACATGTTAGATCCATTTTTACTCTAATTTAAATTAAATATTTTATTAGAGTTGTGATTCGACTTTCTCAAAAATTGATTGCACTATTATTTACCATTTTACAAATCCAAACTACTACATGATTAAGAGCTGTTTAATTTTAAACCAATTGTGAAGCATGAATTTTAGTTTTTTATTATTTTCTCCTACCACCATGAGTGGTTAAAACCACCCAAGGGTAGGCATCAAGAGTAGATGTATCTAAAATCATATTAAATATTTAATTCAAATTTTCGAAACACTAATGGATTAGAGATCAGGATAAATAATAAAATTCTATCGAATTCGTGCAAACATTCTCGATCATGAGATATTGAAATCGAAGACCCTATCATGTTTAAATTAGAATAGGATTTGATCACTAGCCAAAGATAATTTATACCATAGAAGCCAAACTTAATGAACTTAAGCTGTCACTATCTTCTGATTAGGGAATAGTCACTTCCTAGTTATAATAAGGTGACAGGACCAAAGGCTGCTAGCGACTTCCGTTTACTTTGCAGCCTAAACATTAGGACCCTTCCAAGATTAAAAATAAGGTTATTATTTTTTATCGATACTTGAAATTGATTCTGATCCCTCTTTAATTATTTGAGTCAACTATCAATCATATATTTAATAAAATATTAAAATCAAAAGTAGATAGAATGGAATTCTACCTAAAGGGGCTCAAGCCATTGCCCTCTAAGAGCCAGCTTCCTCCCTATGGGATCAACCCCAGACTATTTCTATACTATGAAATTGTAGTAAGTGAAGTTTAGGACAAACAATAAATCTAATCTGACCATATCCCATGTGAATTCATTGATGTGTGTGGCCATGTCAGTTACCCACTCAAGAACATTTTGAGGAAACCATCTAGTTGAATAGCCTAGTCGACACCAGGGAAAACCTCCCAACTATATTCTTTAATCTTCCCTTCCTCAACAAAGGGCTAGTAAGAGGCCAATGCACAATAGGGGTCCCCCCATAAGATAAGCTTCCAGATTCTTAAAATACGACTTAGATCTAATATTGTTGAAAAATAATTTCACCTATGTCTTGAGTGGAATATCCGCTCTAGGAAGTGGCTCATTTGAGAGTTACTTTTCATCCACCATAATAACTCACGGGTTAGAGGAGGAGTCCTTGTTACATAATACTAAGAAGACAGTGAGCAAAAGAACTCATCATACATCCCACCTAATATAGGTGTTCCATAGATTTTATCTATATCCCAAAGGATGATTCCCACCTAACCGTGCATAAAATAGAAATTTCTCATGTCCAGGATCAAACATTTTAACAACTCTATCATTAGACCCTTGTTGTTGTTGGAAGGCATCTGCAGTATCTCTACTACCTCGTACATTACAATTTCTATTAATTCATCAGCGAATATTTAAGGAATGTATTGTACCCATAAGGTCCATCCCCAGTCCATGCCACTTCAACCTCATGATATGAAGTCCAAGTTGGAAACCCACCTGAACTTCATATTGGAGGCGGACATCCTTATTATTGATTGATGCATATGAACTTCCTCATCTGGTGCACGATCAGTCCTGTTGAAGTTTGTGGGCATGAATGTCAGTATATTACCATATCCATGGCCCCCCTTGAAGATAATGTAGCTTCCCCTGAGAGATTTTCCCCCATAAGGTTTTATGGGTCCTCTAAAAATTATAGGAGGGTATGAATGATGAATTTTGTGGGGGAATAAGAGCATCATCAGTAAGACGAAACCATAATAGGGTAAGAAGTCTGAAAGGGGATAATATAAAAATTTTAATCCCATTAATGTTATCAGAATCATTTGTTATGACCCAAAAATAGGAGAAAGTAGGGTCCATGATCACCACTATATCACCAAAAGGGATATCACTACCTTCACATCCTTCTTTTAAATCTTGGTAGAAGATAAAAAAGAACCAGATTCCATATGAATAGAAGTAAGTGGAATATTTCAGAAAAATAAAATAAAATCTTGTAAAAGTAAAGACATAAACTGAAACATCATGAACATCACATGAATCATCAAAGACATCCACTAATCTCCTAAAGGTCTCACAAATTTCATGAAAATTGAAGATATAATGGGTCACATAACCACATAGGGAATCGTGAAATCTAATTTCCCCTTAGAGACTCATGATTGGATGACCCAGACATGGTCACATGATAGTCGATCAATCATAAGATCAAGTTAGTAGACCCCACGAAATACTCAAGGAAATTTCAATCCCCTCACTTGTAGTTCAAACTATTAGCAAAATAATGTTATTAGTTTGTTCAAATGATCACCTAAGAAAAATATGTATTGTAGAACAGTTCTTATAAAAGTAGGCTCATGGTGGGGTCTTGCGACTGGGTCTTGTGGAAGGGCTTACGTGGAGGGAACACAATATATGCAAGGAGGGTGAACCCTAGAGGAATGATCATCTGGTGAAATTAATGTATCTCTACCTCTTCTATATATAGTGAATTCTATAGAATACTAAAAATTCCTAGACAACCAAAAGTCACTTGAGATACTGATTTAAGATAGTGCCAAAAAACATAGATGGGCATTTACATCCCTCATAACTGATCCCCTATCTCCATGGATGTCAATATTAAGGGATGGAATTTTTCATGCCTGCCAAATGAGTGCATTAAAATCAAAAAGGAGGAAATAAATCTATATGGGTATTATTTTATAGCCAAAAGAAAAGGAAAGAGGAGGATGAGACTCACATATCATGTAAAACTCAAAGAGATATGTGATCATGTAACAATCATAAGATCATGTGAAATAAATATGTGGAACACATATCCTGCAATGGATCCCACAGAGCCCCTTTTGAGGAATCCTCATTCTCTTTAAAAGGCACCCTGGACAACTATTGGTCACGTGACAACAACTGAATAAACTCCCCCCAGCCATGAAGTTTTTCAAGTGTTGAGTTCCTAAAAAACCATCTTAAATCCTTCATAAATATGAGGAAAATATCTAATAGGTGGATGCCTCCTTCAGTTTCCAAACTCACATAATGGATCAATAATGGGGAGAATGTTTTTCCTCAAAGCCATTCAAGAAAACTCATGAAATCCCAAGACTTTGTAAAAATAAAACCATGGAAATAAATGTGAAATATGTTGGAGCCACTCAATGTGGAAATTGTCACATGGCATGCCCCGAGTGATCCAAAAGACACTGCAATATCCTGGTGACATGTCCACCTCATCTCAAAAAATCCTGCCGACATGTTATCCTTATCATGTGAAAAGACTGAATAATTTATAGGTTACCTCACACTCCCCCTTTGTCTCCCTAAGTATAAACATATGGATTTTTCCATAAAATTAATATGCATCCCCATAGGATCTTTTTGGGTTACATAAAGCATCAACGAGAGGTGGAGTATTTGTCTTCAATAATACTCATGCAGTCTTATATGACACCCAAACTTTTTACTATAAAAAATAGAAATAAAAAGGATTAGAGGAAAGATCCTCTAGCTATTGTAAAATTCTTGAGAGATGCTAAGGATGTTAGAAGCATGGTCTTTCAAGACTCTTAGAGAAGTCAGCCTAATCCCATGAAGTCACCTTGACCAACCATCCTTGTCTCATAAAAATTCATAGAAAATTCACCCTAGATTATGATAAGGCCTTTAAGAGGTGCCCTAATCCCGCAAAGGCCCTTGGACATGCCAATATGACATTATGAAGGTCCTTGGCATAACCAAATAATTCAACAAGTACCCATTAATTGGAAATAATTCCATAAATGAAGCATTTACTTGAGGTACTCACAGTCACTAAAAACCAAGCGATGCCCTCAGATCAATCCATGATAAAGACTCGTGAAGACGTGTGATGGTGAATCTCTTGTCCGACTCCATCATGGATTCACATGATATGAATTGTAAAAACAGTATAATTATCAGGGTGGAAAGGCCTATAAATCCCCCACCCCATCATGAAAAATGAACCACTAATCTTTATGCTGAGGCGGAAAATTCTCCCAATAAGAACCCTTTTTCATCCATGTTCTATAAAGGATTACTCAGAGTGATGGATTAAACAACTGAATTTTTTTTCATTAGGTAAGATACTAGTGAACAGACGTAGCAATCATCCACTATGCATAAAACACTTCATGTGAAAACTTATAGATAACATGAAGGAATTATGGAAAGAAATGTGAGGAACAACCTTCACATCTTCTTGATCGCATGAGACATCAAATAATCTAAAGATGAATAAATCTTAGGTATTCGTAATATAAAGGTTAGGACAAACACTAAAGGTGATAGACTTACCTGAAGGTTATATACGCTGAATCTCATGAACTTTGGGTTAATCAACTGGGACATGAAACATGACCACTGTATGTCACTAATATCCTACGACGTCCCTTTGGAATACTATTTGAACCAAGATAAGTCTACTGGGATATGTCAAATCAAGTCACATGGAACCCCCTGGACATGACACCTAAGTCTCATTAATCCCACCGAGATCACTATCAAAACCTCAAAATGTCCTTTAGACATGTTTCCTGACTCATACAAAGACACCCGCTCATGGAAGTTGAGTCTCATGGTAGCACCCATGCATGTCCCCCAGCTCTCACGAAACCCTCCGATCACATCATCTAAGTCTCATGATTCCCTCCAGACATGTCATCCATGACATTCGAAACCCTTCATGTCATGTCACATTGACTCTCATGAATCCCTCCATATTTGTTAATCATCTTTCATAATGGAACTAGGTCATTTCATTTAGAACATGAAGCACCCTATAGATGCGTCAAGAAGGTCATTTGATGGATCCCAAGACCATCCGTCCAAGTCATGCGATATCCTATGTAAAAGGTAGCCTTGATCATGCAACAACCCTCAGATATGCCTTCCAGATTATGCGAAGTCTCCTAGAAAAGACAACTGGATTATAAAGTTGTCCTTGTATATGTTAAACAAACACTCTCCGAAATATTGTGTGGGTAATAAATGCATGATGAGTGGGAAATCAATATGTGTTAATAAGACAAGTTGGCCAAGTCAACCAAGGAAACTTAGGGCTCAATAACCTTATCTAACCTCAGTGTATAATTACCAACAACAGGGAAACATTATTGTGTAATCCCCAACCTAATTAACTACTAGAACTCTGATTCCATCCATAACCAGGATACATAGGATTCCTTTGAAATGCCCGATCTCTATATCAAACCTCCAGAGGTCCTTCTTAATACATAAGTCCCACACCAATAAGAAATGAGATTGATTATTTTACATCCCCTTTTTAACACACCAAGAATAACTCACATGGGATTATGGAGCTACAATGATCATATAATTTTCATCACAATCCTTTAAAAAGGAAATGTAAACCTGAGAGTGTAGGCCTAAATCAGAAGAATTACAAGATATGTCCTGACTATAGGGAAACACCAGACTATAAGACCCAATCTACAGAACAACGAGAACTCTAATTATTGTAATAAATCAGATACGTAGGATTATTTCATAATTCCATAGATCAAATAAATATAAATTTTTATATAATCCCATGTCTCTAACATTTCAACCATCGGGACCCAATCATTCCCATGAGATGATAATTCTAGATCATCCCTCAATAGAATGAGAAATCAAATAAAATATGGTAAATTTGATTCTTACTATAAATAGGATACATGGGACACATCTATGAAGCCTGAGCTCTATATTAAACATCTTAAGGGAAGTACATTCACTAAAGTCCCACATAAATATTCAATGAGGTTGATCACTTTCTATACCTAGTTTCTTACACTGATCATAGATCACATGGGCATAGGGAGCTTTAATGAACAACTTATCGGATTCATGAATCTATAAATGTAAAAGAAATCATAGTATGAAATCTTTGATGAGTGTAATGATATAAAATCCCCTTAATATAAGGGTGTCCACCTTGAGGCCAATCCCAAGGGTATGAATGAACAATGAAAACTCAGATTCTTAATATAACCGGGATATGTAAGAGGTCTCTTCAAGAATCGAGCTCAGACATCTAGTGCCTCAATTCCCACACCCATGTCCTCTATTCATGACATTAAACTACACGGGTTTAAATAACTATGAGGGTTTTGATTCATGAAATAACTAGGATACGTAGGATGCCTCATAATGGCTCAATCCCATCCACAAAATATTAACCACCTCCCTTCATGGTAGAAAACTACAAAGTACATAGTTATATGGATTCATCACATAAAAAGATACCCATTACTAAAAAATGGATGAATAACCTAAGATACATATATATGTATTCATAAATGAGATTCTCATTCCTATATTCATGAATGAGATCCCCTTTATTTTGTATATAATTAGAATTAACCTATAATCATTTTTTGGGTATCCGGTCCCATATTGGGAATATGAAAAGATTCAAAAACATATCTTAATTCTATAATAGATTCCAAAATTAGGTAAAAATTACCCTCAAAAGGTTTCAATGAGCCCTAACTCCAATACTCTTGAATACTGTGAGTTCATAAGAGTCGATGGGTCTGAAACCCCAATTGGACACCTCCCTTTGGAAAGAAAGTTTGTACTAAGTTATGGACGAGGGTACCATTGTGAGTTTCTATTAAGAACAAAAATGACCCAATGTTAATGATTGTCCAAGAAATTAAACCCCTAATAATAAAAAACCAGGACCATCCAAACCCACCTCAGTGCGGGTTTCCCCGATCATCACTTATCTTTCAAAATAGATGCATACCATGTTTTGACCCATGATGCAGTTTAGTTAGAAGGAATTTTTTATACTGATTAATTGAAAGTAAATATTACTTACCGTAGAAAGAAAGTGTTGTGAAATAATTTGATTGAATAGTATTTTTTTTAAATCCATATTATTGATGAATAAATATGTTAATCCCAAAATGATATGAAGGAAAAACATCCTAACTTTTTAAATAATGAATAAAATTACGAGGACACAATTTTAAAAAGGAGGAAGAATGTAACAACCCATAAAATGCTAATAGTAAGAAAATTTCACTCTATATTAATATTAACTAACTATATTTTAAATATTTATATTCGTTATTAGAATATTAGTTAATTCTTCAATCAAATGGAAAAGTCATAATTTCAAATAAAATAGGTTTTGTTTGAATCATATGGTTTACTTGAAATAATTATTTGAAAATTATATAATATTAATTTGAAAAAATGAACTTAATTATTTAATTAATTATTTAAAAATTATCTTATAATGAATTCTTGAGAATTTTTAGACTGTTTTCTAATTCAACAAATAGTGATAAATACCGCTTTTTATAAAAAATTATCTTTACATTTCTTGTAAGTACATTGAAAAAATATATTTTGGATTAGTTTTTAAAATATATTTTGTAATATTTATAAAAAATAATCCAATAAATTATTTTGGATTCAACATTTTTATTTAATTCAATAAATAATCATTTTTAATTTAAAACGATTTTTTAGAAAAACCTTTTTTGTTGTGTTTTTGGAGTTTAATTTTAAATTAAATTTTGGAACATCTATTAATTAAATTTCATGTAATGGGTTGAATATTTTAAATATGAATAATTAATATTAAAAATTAATTTCACATTAATTTTTCAATTTAATTAATAATATAACATTAAAAAATTTGTTAACGCGGTAGTGGTTAAAAGTAGTCATCCAAGGGAGTCAAATTAAAGTGATAAGGGTTAGAATGACCCAATAAGATGTCAAAATCATATTAAATGGCTATATTTCAACCTTATCTCATCTAATATTTCGAAATAGTCCATTTTAGATACATCTTTATTTATTAAGAAAGTAATTTAATATATTATTTTTAAAAGGTCGAAGTGTGTCTTCTCCCCCACTAATTAAATGAAACCCATGCCCTCTACCTCCCACACATAAATAATCATTTGTATCAACCATTATATACTAAAATATTTTTCTTAAAACCCCATGTATTAGAGGCCATTTTATGATTTGAAAACCTACCATGGTTGGATTTAGGTTTAAACCTAATAGGGATATCAAGAGAAGTGGTAAAGATCATAAACCTTCATTTTTGTTTATTTTATTTTATACCGCCTTGAAATATTATTCAACCATGATCAAATAATAACATCATTATCCTAATTATAATTTTAAATTATTATCTAATTTTTATAACCTATATCCTTCTCTATATTCCACTAAATGGAAGATGTAACCATTATTCACATTTACAGCAGACTAATGCATCGTGAATAAATTAAATTCATTTTTCATCACTACATATCAAGGATGGTTATATAGTGTCTTGGGTAAAAACCCTATTCTATACTCAAAGGATGTATTATATTTCCCATCCACACCCCCATTCATGATTTATTCCACTATATCATGAATTGTTTCTTCACATGATATTAATATATTTCATTTTTTAATAACATCAACATCAGCCTCACCAGGACTCTAAAACTCAATCTGAATCTTCAATATAATATGAAAATATAATTATATATATCCAAAATTATTTCATTTAAAAATAGAGGTGTTACATTGTCCCCACAATAGGAATTTTCATTCTAAAAAAAATCGACTACTTAAAAAGTTGTGGGTGTTGAGCTCACATGTGGTTCTCCCATTCCTAGGTGCTCTCGTGAAGATTATCATACTACCACCATACACACAAAAAGGTAATGAATAACCTAAGAAGAATCCTCTCATACTGATATGTGATCACCACTAGGTACTCAGTAAAGGTTGCTCCATCCATGATATCCATCTCACCCAAGTCAATAACATGTGTTGTGTCATCTATATAGCTCATCAGGTACTGCACATAGATGATTTTATATACCCGATCTAACTAAAGTGGTAGAGAAATGTGGTACCCTATTTTACAAAATATATGAAGCTTTTGGAAATGGTTGTGGAATATTGAAGATAACATTCCACCTCAGCCTAATCTATGCAATCCATGTAGATGTGAGATCATCCAAAACACTTGGTCTTCCACCTCAAACTCCAAAGGCATATATATTTTGTCTTCATAAGAAATCTGATGGATTGATGTAGTCTTCAAAAACTCTTGTATGATCTATATTAGCTATATCATACCTCACACCTACTCTGGAACCATATGCGCATACTACCTTTGATAATTCCAACATAGTGGTGACCTGTAGGGTCTCCTATACAACGCGTCGAATGTTTCCATACCAATGGGTGAATGGTTACTGTTGTTGTATAAAAAAAATCAACCAAGAATAGAATATACTCATAAAAAATTACTAGAATCCAATACGCATGCCCAAAAAATTCCATCTATAACCTAAATGGCATGATATGTATTACCATTAGTCCAGGTGTGAAATTACATGCTCAAATGTAAATGATTCCCAAATTATTTTTTCTATCGCATTAATAATCATGATGTGACGAGTGAATCATGTTATGAAATTATCATCAAATTAAATCTTTGAATTAATACTCTCTTTCACAAATAAAGGCATCTGAATCTCTCTACTGAACATTTCTTTAAAATAGTTGGGAAGCAGGATGACTTGGTGAGCAAGTCTATGATCACCCAAATGGAATCATGTCTTCTAGATGGATGTGAGAACCACTTAATGAATTCCACATATATATCATCCCACTTAAACTATGGAACGTCATGTGATTGAGATAAACCATAAAGAACCTAGTGCTCAAGTGTTACTTACTGAAAAATGATGCATTAAGAGACAAAATCTATTATTCTATTTTTCATACTTGGCCACCAAAACTAACGATGATGTTCATTGTATATCTATTCCACTTTTGGGTGAACCAATATTTTGGATATGTGAAACTCCCTCATAATCTTATCAAAAAATCCATTGAGGACCATTTTCCATCCTCATAAAATGATAACATTCTTTCCAAAATTAAAAATGTCACTACAATCATATCCAGCAGATATCTGAGAATGTTTGTTTTCATAATCGAATAATATATGCTAAGACTCCCAAACATGTTATAGAATAATTGGGGCAAAAAACGTCAACTAGATTTAATCTAAACCATCCTCATTGATAAGGGACAATTGTAATAAGGCTATCTGCGCTAACACCTCATTCAACATCTATAAACATGTTCTCTTGTACAGAGCATTTACCACCACAATCCCTTTCTTAGTAGCGTAGATTATACCAAATTCATAATAATGGATAAAATAAAACCATATACACTATATCAATTTTGTTTAATATGATAGAAGTTATACATGAGAATATTAGGGTTAGAATAAATGATAAAATTGATCACCCATATGGTAGTTTTTCCATATATTCGAGGTGAAGACTACCATTGGTAGCTCAAAATCCTAGGTCACATAGTTCTGCTCAAGTGGTCTCAACTATCAGGAAACACATGCCATACCCACCTAACCTTGAATCAGAACAATACAAAGTTCCAACCTCAATGCATCAAAAAACGATACATACTCGACTCCCTGTTATGAAAATCTCAATATGGGTGTATATTCCATTCTTTACCAATTGTTAAAAAAATATTGTAAAAACTCTCCATCAAAATGATAGTATTCAATTTCTAGATCATAGTAGGAAAAGATACTGATATCCATTAGGAATTAGGAATTAATCTCCTTTAATAGATTGTCTAAACAAGGGAGGTTTACAACTCTATCATTCTCATTGTTGGCTTATAAGATAGATCTACATTATCCTTCGCCAGGTGTACTACTACACCAACTTTTGAGATGATGTGTCCTAGAATATGGAACTCTTGAATCCAGAACTGAAAAAATAAAAGTATACAATAATTTTAGTGCACTCAAAGTGTTTCTAGAACCATCATCAGGTGCATCATATTCTCTCCATCATATGAAGAGTATATAAGGATTTCATAGATGAAGACCACTACAAACTGGTCTATGAAAAGAAAAAAACAATCTTGCTCATGAATACCATACACAATGATGGGGAACTTGACACACTAAAAGTTATCATCATATAATCATAGTGACTATATATACAATGGAATTTCATTTTCCACATGTCCACATCCAACACTCAAAGTTGGTTATAACTTCTATGATATTTATCTTTGTGAACTATCATTCCCTACTCAACTGATTGAATAGGGTGTTGGTCTTCTATAGTGGACACATATTCATCATACTCATGTAGTTTATGAGGTCTTAATCCACAAAAAACATCCTTCTCCCATATTCCTTCGATGGGAACAACACTAGGATAGCCTCGGGTGACACACATGGACTGAAAAATACCTTCCTACGTACATCCACCAACTACACCTTATGCTCATGAAGCTCTGTGGGATTCATCCAATATTCTAGAAAAGATATCAAGGTAGTTCCTTTGTGCAAGTTGATGTAGAATTATATATATAAATTGGGAGGTAAGATCGCAATATATTCATGAATGATTTCCTTGTACTCTACCACCACCATAGGAAGTCGAAGTCCCATAATATCATCTTCTCCAAGGGTAATGTTTTCCGACTAATGAGTAATTTGTTTTATCCACCTTTGTGCGATTCCATTCTTCATTGACTATGTTTTTTCTCATCCAAAAAGAAAAACCTCATCCCATCACTATGGACACACCACATCCTCTATATACAATAGTCAATCTAGGTATGAAAAATGGATCACTAGTCCATACCAAAGAGGGACATCGTTAGGCCTCATCACTACTACCATGAAATCCCACAGAATACTATCTCCTGCAAAAGTCTAGTCACATTATCGATAATAGTGTTTGATCTCTTAATAAAATTTGATAAGATTTTCCAAGTGAAAGGGTCAAACCAAGGGATCAACTAGAATCACTATGTCTCAAACCTGAGAAGTGATTTGAACTGAATAGATCACACATCTGTCTATTAGTAGACAATACAAATGAGAAAAGACACAAATCATAACTCTTACAATACCTATATTTTCTAGGATATAGGACTCCAATACCTATAGTTTTCCCCATCCATTTCCACCATCTCCTTGAGTCTAGTGCGTACCACAAAGGGGTGGTGGTAGGAATAATTCAAATAGTCTCCCACTCCTACTACTCTGCCCACTCAACTTCTATGTTCTCAGACTTGTGGACATCTTCTTTCCCACTATGGTCTATATCCTTGTGATACACTATTCATATCTTAATTAGTTGTATATAGTATCAGTCAATCTCATCTGAGATTTCTTCAACCTTCAAACTAGATACATTTCCTCACTCTAGGCTAATGAGAACAATGTTGAGAGCTCGTAATTATATCAGGGTAGGCCTTGCTCTATATCCATGATTAGAAAATGGATCTCAAACTATATCTATAGTCTATAGTGATAGGATACTGATCATCATTCAATAATCTTCCTGGGTCATAATTTATTGCTACAACTAGAGAAGATCCTAGATATGTACTAATCATGATTCTGTTGGATTGAACTCCTCCCTGAAGAGAACCTCAAATTTAGACCGAGATATAGCTATATAATCACATTACTGAGTCACAAGGCTCCTATATTTCCTAGGGATATCTAAAGAAGAATTTCTTTTAGGACCACTATCTAATAATGGTGAGTCTTTATAAATAGGAAATATCATTTCATAGACTTATGAAATTCCTTAGATTCCTGGGGGTCAGGATCACACTAAGAAATGGGAGGTTTTTTGCCTCTAAAATTAGTAGATTTCCCATATGGTTTACATCCCCCAATGATACTACTAGCACAAACTTCCTACCAATAGGTGGTGGATGAATTGGTAAACCACCTATATGTACTACCTTTTATAAAGTACCCTATATTAAAGCCTTGTAAACTAGAGGATCATCATTGTGATCCTATAGTAGAATTAGTGGATGGATATCTATGTGGAGGCATCATGAAATAAAATTAATACGTTTAACAACAAAATATTATAACCAAGGATCTATCACAAGAAGGGAATAGAATCCATAACCAATTATTATATGATGCGTGTAAAAAATTTATTTTACACTACAACTATTTATTATATATACCAAGTCTATAAGAAATAATTTTGAGTCTTTTTGAATTGGTAGATCAACGATCGCACCAACACTGGAGTCCTTGGCATGTAAGATAATCAAGAAACACATTAACCTTATTTCTATAAATACCAAACCAAACCTCACTAATAGACAAAAGATTAAAAATTGTTCCTAAGATGAAGCCTAAATTTTATACAACTCAATCATAATTCTACCCACCAAGGCCTTCCTGGATGGTAGTAAGCTGAATGTGACAACCCAAATCCCTCCTCTAATAGGCCTTAGGCTAGAACCAGAGTTGAGTAGGGACATTCCACACATTGATGGAAATAACCTAAAATATTTGTACACATGCTCACATATCTATGAACATATAGTGCTGATTATAATGTAAAACTAATACCAAATTTATTAATACTTTTATATCCCAAAATTAGAGTACAACATGTATGGGATGCATATAGGCCAAATAGATTCCCATAAAAAAGAAACATCAAGATTCCAACCTACTCAAAAGGAGGGGACATATTCCAAATGAAAAAAAATATGAACCTCAGTCTCTCTAGAACAAACTTTGCTCCATAAGATCCTGATCCTTATAAGACTTAATCTAATGGTTTGTTGCCTACATAAGATATTATATGTGCAGAAATAGGTCACGTAGGTGTAATTATAAAAATATCTAGTAGGACACACCAAATACATTAAACATAAAACATTAAGTGACACGAAAACTCATAACATGGTATGTAAATTAAAAATGATACATCACAGTAGTAAATTCCAAGATATTATCATAAAAGACTCTAATCGTCATAGAGTTCTCAACCACTTCCAACAACATGATTCAACATGATGATTCAATGTAAATCTCATATGGTAGATCTCAATCCTTGAGTATTGTTCTCAATGATGATAGTCATCTGAGTTGTTTGGAATCACAATGAAGTACATCACTAGATATCTCACAATTATGCTTCCAAGATGTTTGATTTCACCGAGGACCTATGTGGGGTCACATAAATCCCAATTGATCAATCAACTAGGTAGGGAATTTATTCTATATGCATGTTGGTCTTACCAATACCAAAAACCCCACCTTGGAAAGAAGATATGATAGAGGATCCCACCACAGTCCTCATAATGGTAAACCATGAACTATATAAGTAAGAGAACTTGTATAGTTGATAATATTATTATATTAAGGATAAAATTCCACACTATACCCGCTTAATGATGTACTAATGAATAAAAATCAACTGATCAATGTCTATACTGATGAATTGAATGGATTAAATCATCAACATAGGAAGTAATAAACTCTATAAAGGGTATATGGATTGTGCCTCTAAAACTGTGCAAGAAAGTGTTTGTAACCATGTTACTTCTCTTATTCCCTTGTACAATTGTCCATGAACATACACTATAGTTATTCCTATACATAGTGACATGTCTGAGTATCCTCCAATTCCCATTTACACTACATGTTCACATTGGTCTGGTTGTGTTAGTTCCCATATACCCTTTGAGATTTACAATGGGCCACCTATACCATGTCATAGGGAATGTTGTTGGGACCACACAATGTTTGATGTATTTTACTATGCATAAAACCTACCACTAAAGTTAGGTCCCCACACGACATGCGTTCTTTGTAAAACAAGTTGTCTAACTTTTCATTTTCTAAAAACCATGGGTCCTTAATATTTTAACCATCCGTACTACTACTACTGCCAGATATATTTCCAATTCCAATAATGGATGACATATTTGGATCAACTGAATCTCACCATCACCAGTGGCTATATTATGGCCACCGAAACTGATTGAGAATTTATTCCCATTAATCCTTTTTGTCACTACACACCAAACATGACAAAAAATGTAAATACAATCTAGTCCAGATCCTCCACTGATCACCAACCATCATCATTGCACCTAAATTTATCCATTGATCATGAACCTGAACCCATAATGATGATCATTTATATAAAATCCCTCATTTTATTAAATATATTTACATAAAATTTTACAAGTAGAGGATATTTTAATGTTTAGTGTCTTTGAAATAAGGTACATAATAAATGAAAATTTAAAACATTATTCTTTTCCACATTAAAGGATTCTTCAAGGTTCATGATAAGTACATTTATTTAATTTATTAACTTGGGAACATACATCAATGGAAAGGGTGAGCATAGGTTTGAGTAAGGGAAAACATGTGAAAACAGTTTACAAGTGAACTTGAGTGATATCAATAAGAACATGAGGAATATCACAAAGGAATGATAAAGAGACATATCATAATAATAATAACATGAATAATAACTTGAAAAAGTTTCTAAAAAATTTAATTTAGACATTAATAAGAATATCAACAAGGTGTCATAAAAATTACTAAGTTTATTCACCAAGGTATCATAAAAATTTTCATCTCTAGAGATTAATTTTATTACCCAAGGCATTGGAGCGATACCGGGGAACACACTTAATATGTATTTATTTTCATGTGACACACATAGATCATAATCAAAATTTTCATAAATAAACCAAAGAGAATAAAAGAAATGAATTTCATATCAAAATCATGGAATTTCAAAAAGTGCTTAAAAACAAGATCATTGTTTCATTTATAACCCACAGAAAGGGAATTGGGGTTTTATATTAAAAGAGTGAGAGTTCTTTATTAATTTATGAGGACACCTCATTATTGGTATTTGCAAAAACATGGGCTTTCCCATGGTATTTTCCCATGGTATTGGAAAATTGAGACACATAATATCATATTTTATTGTACAAGATTGGACCAAAATTATTACATCATTATTACATAATTAATGATGTCATTAAACACACCGATAACTCAAAACTGTATTTTTACTATTCACTGAAAAGCGAATCATTTTATAAAAATCTCATAAATTCACCGTAACCATATATAAATGTTTGGAATTCAAAAAAAAACATTAATTTTATTATAATAAATATATAAATATGATAAATTTATCTTTTAACTATAAAAATACTCATTTATTAAAAATAATAACAGACAAAAAATTCACGGTGAATGCATAGTAAATTTATAAAAAAATGAAATTATTTTATCATATATAATTAAAAATGATTTATTATAATAATTTTTCATTATAATAAGTATTATTCATAATATACTAGTTTATTAAAAAAATTTATATCTTTTATGTATTGTAAAAATTCTATTTGAAATCAATCAATTTTTAAAATTCCAT
Organism: Viscum album; assembly: GCA_963277665.1. NCBI lineage: Eukaryota > Viridiplantae > Streptophyta > Magnoliopsida > Santalales > Viscaceae > Viscum > Viscum album. The sequence goes on from OY728134.1 coordinate 998,261,953, forward strand.
TTTATTAAGAAAAACTATTCTTAAAAAGAAAATGATGGAAAAACAATTTTATTTACACAAAGGGATTATAAATTAAGTATATAAGGCCTTTAAACATAAAATCTTAAAAAACCCACATACTAACTAAGGTTATGGTGTTATATGGTGATAAACTCTTGGAGCAGTTCAGATAACATCACCCGAGTGGTAATCTCCACTACCCTGAACTTCTACCATAGAATATTTTGTTCAAGCTTAACTTGTTGAAGCTCAGCTTGGGCTTGGTTGAGAGTGAAGACCGGTAATTATAACTCCTTAAAAATCTCCAAGAAATGAAATAATATGACAAGAGTCTACTGGATGAGGCCATCGACTTTTCTTTATGCATTAATTATCCATTATCATTTCTATTTATAAACAATAATTATAATTTTAAAAATTAATATTATTTCCAACGGTTATATTAACCAACCGTAATATAATGGTCAAAACATGACGATCACATTTAATTTATACTTATATATTTTTTATTGATCATGAAATAGTAAAACAAAAAATTTTAGGAATCAAAATATTATTCAAAAGTTAGGGTTTTTTCATTCTTCCCCCCTTAAGAAATTTCGTCCCTAAAATTTCAACTCATACCCTAAGAAGAGAAAAGATGTGGGTACTTATACCTCATAGTATCCTCTGATTCTCACATGGATTATTCATATTTGTGGTTCCTACACAACACTTTAACGAGGTGGGTAGTCTTGTTACATCAAACCTTGTCTCTACAATCCAAGATCTCCACCGACTGCTCCTCATAAGAGAGGTCAAGTACTAGTTGTACCACCTATGGATTCAATACATGTGAAGTGTCAAATATGTACTTCCTTAATAGGTATACCTGGAATACATCATGAACTTGATCTATATTTTGAGGAAGTGCAATTTGATAGGCCACTGCTCCTATATGATCAAGGATTTCATAGGGGGCAATGTACATAGGACTGAGCTTCCTTTTCTTTCCAAACCAGATGAATCTCTTCCATGGAGAAATTAGAAGGAAGAATTTTTCAACCACATCAAACTCCTAGTCCCATTGACGGTTGTTGACATAGATCTTCTACTGACTTTTAGTAGTGTTAATGTGTTGTTGGATGGAATGAACCTTCTTTGTCATATCTTGCAAAATATTAGGTCTAAGAAGATTTCTCTCACCAGATTCATCCAACAAAGTAGAAGTTCTACATCGCTTCGAATATATAGCTTCATAGGGTGCCATTTTAATGCTCAAATGAAAGATATTGTTTTAAGAAACTTAGATAATGAGATATGTTGGCCCCATAAATCTTTATATTCTATCGAGCATGTTCTTACCATGTCCTCAAGTGTTTGAATATTTCTTTTAGATTGGCCATCAGTTTGGGGGGTATAGGTCGTAATGAAATTTAATTTGGTACTCAATGCATGTTGAATACTTCTCTATAATTTTGATTTGAACCTCATATCAAAATTAGATATGATAGGGAGTGGTACCCCATGGAGGCTTACCACTTCCCTCACATAAATCCTGACATGTGGATCAAGAGATAAATCTTCCCGAATAGAGATAAAATGGGAAGTCTTGGTGAGACGATCTACTATAAACCATATTAGATTGTTTTCTTTAGATGTTATATAGAGACCAGTGACAAATTCCATAGTGTTATTGTCCCACTTCCATGCTAGTATGGGAAATTGATGTAATACCCCTTTAGGATGTTTTCACTTTGCCTTCACTTGCTGTAAAACGAGGCACCTTGTTGTTTAGTCGACATTCTCTCTTTTCATGTTATCCCACAAATAATGATCACAAAGGTCTCAATAATTTTTTTTCTTCTTGGATGTATAGAGAAATAAAGATATGAGATTCATACATCAACTCCTTCTTTATTTCTAGAATATATGGAACACATAGTCTTGTACAAAATTTCAACTCACATTCTTGATCAATATTGAACTCAAGAAACTTCCCATGCTTCATAGCCTCAAACTTCATCTATAACAAAGGATCTTCTTTAAGAGATTTATTGATATTTTCTAGTAATGGAAGTTGAGAAATCATTTGGGATAGGGTTTCTGATGTCATTTATCTTAAAATTCCTATATATAGTTTCACTAGGTATTTGATCAAGGGATCTCCTTGAATCCTCATCATTTCTAGAACAACTGGGCCTTTCTTACATAATGAATCAATGACTTTTCTTGCTTTTCCAGAGTGATAATGAATTGAAAAATCAGTCTTTAAAAAGTTCAAACTATCTCCTCTATCTAATTTTCAATCACTTTTTCATGAAAATATAATTCAAACTTAGATAGTATGTGTATATATTACATTTCTCTCCATAAAGATAGTGCCTCCATATCATCAAAGAAAAACATCCATAGCCAGATCCAAATCATGCGTAGGATAGTTCTAGTCATGAGGCTTCAACTGTTGGTATACATAAGCAATCACCTTTTCATTTTTCATGAGGATTCACCCAAGCCCTTTCATAGATGAATTGTAAAAAAATAATGAATCCTTCTCCAATAAAGGTTAGAATTAACACGAGGAAAATAACCAATATCTTATTCAACTCTTAGAAACTATCTCCACACTCTTTTTTTAAATGAAATTAACCCCATTTTGAGTTAGATTGGTTAGTGGATTATAAAGTCATGAAAATCTTTTCACAAACCACCTATAATATCCTACTATACCAAGGAAACCACGAATCTTAGTTACTAGTGTAGGATGAGTCCACTCCTCTACAAAATTTTTATTTACAGGGTTGACTAAGATTCTTTCATAGGTTACAATGTGCCCCTCGAAATCACCTTGTTGTTACTAAAATTCACATTTTCTAAAATGTTCAAAAAGTCTGTCCATCTATAGAGTTTTCAAAATAGAAATTAGATGATCCTCATGCTCCTTGTGACTTTGGGAATATATTTGAACATCTTCAATAATAACTACCACAAAGTTATCAAGGCAATACTTAAAGACTCTATTCATCAAATCCATAAAATTGATGGAATATTAGTAAAGTCGTAGGGCATAACAACAATCTCATAATGACCACATTTTTGATTAGAAGGTGGTATTTTGAATATCTTCTTTCTTCACCCTCAATTGATGATATCCATAATAGAGATCAATCGTGGAGAAGAATTGAGCACTATGAAGCTGATAAAATAAATTATCAATTCATGGAAGAGTGTACTTGTTTTTCACTGTGATCCCATTAAGTTCTCTATAATCAATGTATAAATGCATTGATCCGTCCTTATTTTTCACAAAGACAATATGTTCTACCCAAGGAGACACACTTGTACGAATAAACACCTTCTCCAAAAGATCTTGTAGTTTCTTCTTTAATTCCACAAAATCTATATTTTCCATTGTATATGGGGTTTTTTGAAATCGACTGATATCTGGATATGAGTTCAATGGAGAAATCTACCTCTCATTCTGAGGGTGGTATAGGTAAATCCTCATAAAATACATCAATTTATTCCTAAATTATGGGGACATTATCTATAATAATACTCTAATTTCCTTCATCTTCTTCGCTGATCAACTCCATAAAGAAGGCTATAGGAGGTGCTTCTAGAAAAAGATTAGGTTGAGATATATGTCCTTGGAAGATAACTGTAGGTCATCTATCCAGACAACTGAGATTTCCTTGCTTATGCATTTGATCATATCATTTTAATTTGAGATCCAGTCCATCCCTAGTAGAATTTTGAATTCCAACGTAGGAATGACTAACAGATTTTTGATAAGATTGTGCCTGCTAAATTAATACTAGAGTTTCTAAACACTATTGATGCTTGGATAATCCCTATAGGAGTCTTGACTGATCACTTTAATTTTAGCAGTTTAGGGATTGATTCTATATTCTTTGCAAACATGGAGGAAATAAAGGAATGTGTAAAACTAGAATAAAATAAAGTACTTGGTAGTTTTGAGAGAAAAAAAGAGTGCCTTCCAACACATCTTTTGAAGCTTCAAAAATTATCCATCGTGATAGCTAAAGCACAAACTTTATCCCTTGAATTATGCTGAGGATGATGGTGATTTACCTCCACTACCCTTAGATTTGGACAGTGATCAATAAAGTGACTAACTTGTCCACACTTGAAGCATTGGACTTCAGGTAGGGATTACACCATCTTCTCTTTGTTGTTAGTGTTGGTAATTTGAGGTTTAATATCACTATTATAATTCTTAGAGATATGTCCATATCATTCACACTTGTAACACTTCCTGCTCCCAAGCATATAGATCCTAGAATTCTTCTTCCCACATTTATTACACGTGGGAAGTTACAATTGATTTCCTCCTCTTCCCTGATCAAATTTCCTCCCCAAGGTTGGCCCCATTGATCTATTATTCTCATTCAATTTGTGATACCACTATGTCTCACCGAACTCCAGTTTGAACTTCATAGAACTCTGTAAAATTTTCTTCATAGCTTTCATAGTCTCAGTTGGATAAATTATTCCATAGATTAAGTCTTCGTCCATCAAAGAATCTATTATCCTTCTCCATTTCTATTCTCATAAAATGGGGGAAATACATTTTAAAATAGATTACCCTATACTCTTCACACTCCAATTCTTCAATATCCCCTCGTGGCCTCAAGTATTTAATCAGTTCCCACTATTGATCAGCTTCTCCCTATAATTGGTAAACAACCACGCTGACTTTCTCTTGTTCTGAACAATTGAGTATAGAAAATATCTATTCAATAAAGATTATACACCATTTAGAAATCAATGGATTACTAGATCCACAGAACGTTGGTGGTCGTTGATGCATAAAGGACTCAATGAAAAGTTATTCCCTTTGTGGTTAAACTAGTCTCTCATCTTGATTGAAGTTATTTCCCATAAAATGTGTTAGTTGATTCATCATTCTCATGAAGGTTTCCATTCTAGCTTCCATCATACGGTTGTTAGCTCTTGGTCCATTGCACTCACCATTTACATAGTTTCTCCTATTTCCTACCCTTTTATAAAAGAAGAAAACCTAAGGGAGAATCGTGTTTCATCTAATAATCTTACAATTCCAAGGGAATTTTCATATCATATAACATCATTCTTAAAGATGTTATTTATTAGAATCAATTTAAATTTTCTATAAATCCTTTAGAATGATTCATAAAAATCTTGTGATTAACTAAACAAATCCCCCAAGAGTTTCAAACCAGGAGTGTAACAAGGCCCATTTTCATGCACCAATTCCCATTCAAGTCTTTGACAAAGAAGTGTTTTTGCGGTTTTCCCCTAGATACATCTGTTCCAGAGCCACATCAACTTTTTATTATCCAAACACAGACTTATTTTTTCAGAAACCACTTACTTAATATTTCACCCAAATACCAGAAAGTTTTCTTATATTTAAACTTTCATATAGGTTTATTCCTAAAGTTTTCATATCATAATTTCCACAAATAAATAAACCATAATTTTATACCAACTATGGAATCCAACCTTTTATTACATAACTTTACATGATATTTTACAAACAGAGGATCTTTTAAAGTTTAATGACTTAAAAATAAGGCACATAATACATGAAAACATAATTTTTTTTCTATTAAACATGTATGTATTATTAAAGGTTTTACTTAAGTACATTTATTTAATATCATAATCCATGGGAATACATCAATGGAAATGGTGAGCAGAAGGCCCAGTAATGGAAAAAAAGTGAAACCGTTTACATGTAAACTTGAGTGATATTAATAAGAACACAAGAAATATCATAAAGGCATGATAAAGAGTCATATAATAATAATAATAATAAATTTAATTATAACTTTAAAATTTGGATACAAAATTTATTTTAGACATTCATAAGAATATAACCATGGTCCATTTCCAAGGATTCATAAACATTACAAAGGTTATTCACCAAGGTATCGTAAAACATGTCATCTCTAGAGATTAATTTCTTTACACAATTCATTAAAACAAAATCTGATATCACCCTTAAAATGTATTTATTTTCATGTGGGAAACATATATCATAATCAAAAATTTCATAAATAACCCATATAGAATAAAACAAATGGATTTCATATCAAAATCATGACATTTTAAAGAGTGCTTAAAAACATGATCATTGTGTCATTTATAACCAAAGGAAAGGGAATGATGGTTTTATGTATTTAAATTACAGAATAAAATAAATAATTTTTATTTATTGATGAATACCCCTATAAATGAAATAGGTTTGGGTATTCACATAAAGAAAATAAAATAATTTCCTGAGAAAAATAGAGAGTTTTTGAGACGAAAATTCTACAGCATAATGAGTATAGAAACATAGTTTTATAAAACATTGAAAAGAGAGGGGAAAAGTCTCTACAATTAAAAAAAGACTCATAATTTAGTATAGGGACATAAAAAATGGAAATAATAACATGGAATGGAAATTTGAAAGACATACCACATAAAAGAGAACTTGAAAGGAAAACAGAAGTCGAGAATTCCCTTACCTTGAAGAGTAATTTCTACAACTCTAAGATCAGGACCTTGGGGGCTTGAGAATAAATTGGTAGGACTCTTTGGAGGTAATAATATTAGAGAGTTTAGGGGGGTGATTTTATAATGAAAGGAAATGAAGGAATGTGTGGGTATTTATAGTAAAAGACAGGGAGATTTTTATTAATTTCTATGAAAACCTCATTTGTTGTATTTAAAAAACCATGGGCTTGCACATGGTATTGGATACTTGGGAAAAATCATATCATATTTCAATTCACAAGAGTAGATAAAATTATTAAATCATTATTACATCATTAATGAAGTCATTAAAAACATAAAAAACTCAAAACTGTATTTTTTCCTATTCACAAAAAACAAGACATTTTATAAAAATATCATAAATACATTGTTACCTAATCTTGACATTATGAATTCAAAAATTACATTAAATTTATAATAATAAATCTCTAAATATGAGAAATTTGTCTTTTAACAATAAAAATAATAGCGGACAAAAAATGCATAGTGAATGCATTGTAAAATTTCTGAAAAAATGAAATTATTTTATCTATTGTAATTAAAAATTAGTGTTTTTATAATACTATTTCATTATAATAATTATTACTCATTATATAAAAGTTTATTATAAACATTTATATCTTTTTTGGATTGTAAAAATTCTGTTTGAAAATAATCAATTTATAAAATTCCATTTTATTAAGAAAATGTATTCTTTAAAAAGAAATAATTGAAATACAATTTTATTTACACAAAGGGATTATACATTAAGTATCTATGTCCTTGAACCATAACCTCTTAAAACACTCACATATGGACTAAGGTTAAAGTGTGTGATGATGATAGACTCTTGGGGTGGCTCAGATAACATCGCTCGAGTGGTAATCTCCACAAACAGAAATTTCTCCAGCATGAGATTTTGTTCAAACTTTTCATGTTGAAGCTAGACTTGGGATTGGTCCAGAGTGAAGCCCAATGATGATACCTCCTTCCCAAGCTCTGAGAAATGTGATTCGTTTAGAAAGATTCTACTTGATGAGGCCATTGAATCTTCTTTCTGCATTAATTATCCATTATCATTTCAATTTATAAATAAAAATTATAACGTTAAAAATTATTATTGTTTACAACAATAATACTTTTTTGGGGCCGAAGCCTCATTTATTTTTAAATGAAAGAAAATTCCTTTTTTAACTAGGTTGATGGAAACCCATTACATAGATCGAAGGCCCATTGGGCATTTTAGCCCATCACATGGCCCGTATGCCCAAATTGGCCCAAATCCCACTCTGTGAATATATTTTAATTTATTAGGACATAATAAAACATTAGTTTTTATTAAACAAAATATTATTCAATTTTTTTGGTCATTACACTTTACACTAATGATCGAACATGCAATTATTGTCCACTAGGTATTGGTGGAATCACTAGTCAAAATAAATAAATTTGACGAACGTGAACAGAATGAGAAGAGAACTCCATGAAGAATAGAAGAGGAATAAACCTTTTCTATTTCTCAGGTTTTCCTAGATTAATTTATATTATAACAATGAAAAAATAACAATTAAATAGTGATATATAATTTGATAAAATCACCAGTAACTAAACCCGTACCACTACATGATCAACCCACAAATCAATATGTTTTTAGATTTGATTCGTGTTCACCATGGGATAACTAAATTGGTATATAAACCATGTAAAATAAACACCATACCTCATGTTAGGATCAATCACTAATAAATAATGGAACTATGTCATCATCATTAGTGAGATCCTTGAACTTTGTTAGAGAAAATGATCCTTGATCCATCGTCTCGATTCACCATGCTCTCTTATAATTGATCTTATCAATCCCAAGGTAATGTGACCAAAACTATAAATTTTATTAAAGAATTTATTTATAGAGGTGAAGGATAGGTCAATTTTCTAAAAATAATAAATGAATAAATGAATAAATGAATAAATATAAATATTTATTTTATTATTTATACCTTTGATAATAATTCATCAATATTATCAACACTAACTAAGGGTATGTTGTACCTAGGGAAAAACGACTGTTCTCGACTCAACAGAGGTCTCAAATATTCCATTTGATTCATCATTCAGAAGTTATTTAACTATTTCAATATAACTATTAATGTGTAGTATTAATATATTTTATATTTTTATTATATCAATATTGGACTCACCAGGGAATGGAATCTTAGTCTTTCTCAGTTCCTAGATCCAAAATTTTTATAAGATTTATTCCAAAACATTACATGGGAAAATGTATATGTTACATTACTATAAATTGTGTTTTCCTTACAAAATAAAATGCACATCTTGCAATGCCACAATAATTGTTTGGTCTCTCTCATTGACCTAGTCTCACGTATCCTCACCCCCTTTGCTGACTAGTTGTCTAACCTAATGAGATGTGTCCAATAAAAATATAAAATTAAGACCATATTACATTAGGCCACCAAAAAAAAATTGATGGTTGATTTCCCCACAATGCGTGCCACACCGAATAGCTTGATGATAAACACTGATATCCATTATTTGTAGGATTTCTTCAACATGTCACTCCCCAGACACGGGATATGTTTTTTGATTAAGGCCCTTGTAGTATAACTATGAAATGATGAAGATTACAATGTTCTAGTGGGGATTTCAAGGGATCATATTAATCTCCCATGTAACTCCCTGACCAAAGAATCCCAAATATGGTTCATTATTTTATTATATTTGGAATGAATATAAGGAATTAGATCCCAAATGACTGATCAGTATAACCATTTTGGAAAGCCATATTATATACAGGATACCCATAATACATATGAAAAATAAAATAAAACATGATGCATAAAAAATTGAAACAAATTTCATCCTTGAACTCTTATTCAAATATTTATTATTTATAACATAGGGAAAGAAAACATAATAAGGGTGAGCTCAAATTCTCATGAGAACCTATCAATTCCTCTAGGGGCTATATAAAGTTTGGGCCCCACCCATCATTGCATGTCCAAAGCATTCCTCATAACGAGTAATCAATAAATAAAAAATATTCTTTATCATAAAATATCTATATTGAATAAAAAAATATATTGATCAATAATTTCTCAGTGGAGGATAATTAAAAACAATTTTTGTTGATGTTTATGAATGGAAATAATATTGAAATACCATTAAAACATTCTTGAATAAAAATATTCTTTAGACATTCCAAAGTGTCACATACCACTTTGAAACATTTGAATTATAATTTCACATGAACTAATAATACAAAATGAAACATATAATATCACAAGAGTAATTATATTCATGATATAACATGTCAAAGAATAGTATATACACCATAAACAAAGTGAATTGGTGTATAATATCAAATAAGTCTAAATGGAATGTAAATTGAGATGAAAACCCTTACGTTGAGTCTAGATTGTCACGTGTGGATTTATATTACTAAATAAAAAAATTATGTTAATTATATACTTACTTCAGAAACATTTTCAATCTTATTATTATTTTGATTTCACTTATTACAATGTTGTAAACAAATACTTAAAAAATTAAGTTTATGTCGGGTGTTTTGACCATATTTAGTTTATGTGTCAGAAAAGACTTTGGTTGGTCAACTACGGTGAAAGGGATCATTATATAAAAATTTAAAGAATAATAATCATGTCATAATTATAATATTTTTAAATCAATTATACTTTTAAAACCAATAATGATTGACAATTTTGAAAAATGAACTAATATTACAATCATGGAGACAGTAGGTCATACATACGCATGAGTGACGTTCCCTTTTTTCAACGATCATTTAAAAAGATGGTAATTTAAACTATATCCTTAAAAAAAATATCATTATATCATATATTACCTGTTATTTTAATCAAATATACTTATATATAGAATTATTATGATTTAAAAGGAATCAAATCACATCGAGGAGGTAGCAATCTATATGTCCATGAGGAACATTATCACATTTTAGTGTGTGAAAAGGGTAATAAAGAAAATGATATATTATATATAAAGGAAGGTAATTATGTCCTGAATATCTTATATATTTTATTTAATTCACATATTTTTAATTAAAACCACCCTTTATACATTCCATGTATCCTATGAATGAATCACATCGCTTTTAGGAGGCAGTTGTCCAAACTTCCACAAACGATGCTATCATATTTACAAAAAATGTAAAGAATAAAGGAATATGTCAGAAAATAATTTAATAATTATAAATAAATTATATAAATATTATATTAACCAGGTATCCATCATAATTCCTATCCTTGATAGGTGGTAAAGTAAAAGCGAACAATCATCGTTTCGTGAGGTGATATTTCACCGTACACATAAATGGTATTTTTGTTATCTATTAGATGGAAGTGCATATAAGGATAGTCTGACTCCTTTACATAAAAAAGTATCAGAACATTTTTGATATTATAATTTTTATATAATAATGGATTATAGAGAGTTTTGGGGGTGGATAATAGAAATTAAACTAAAGAGATTGTTGAAATATGTCACCTCTTCTTTGGGTAACTCTATTTGGTTTGCACCAAAGGGATTCCTTGGATGGATTTCTTCTCAAGAGAAGGATTATAAGATTAAGGGATGGAATTTGAAGGGATATTTGAGTAGAAAATTGTTGATCCAAAGTTTATTGAGAGGTGTGAGGAAGCAGGAGGAGAGAAGACCTTTTTATAGTGGAGGAGGAGTGATACACTTGTAAATTTTTAGAAATGAAATTACACCCACGTTTTTTACATTGAAAATGGATTCAATAATGATAAAAACTAAATCCAAAGGAGTATAGGGTCAACATATGTCCATAAAATGGATTTTTGATAAGTGTATAGGTCATTTTGTCCCTTAAGTTTAAGGTTTAGTCCCTTGTTAAGCATAATTTCCCCTTAATCGTTTTGATTAATTTTAATTACATTTACTAATAATACTGGTCAAAAAAATTTGTGCTTATTAGAAATTATAAATTATGATGATTCCAAATATGTAATAAATGGTTCCAAATTCTAATAATATAAGTGGAAGAAATTAATTTAAATTTAATCCCTCAGACGAGATGACAAGGCGGTGTTTTAAATTAAAAATGTTCAAAATGTTGATCAGTTTTTATACCAAATTTCAAAGTGAAATTGATTCCAATAACCAAAATTAGATTAAATTATATAAAACTGATATAATTATTCTTTAAAACCAATAAAAATATAATTTATCCTTATAAATAAATTAGTCAAAAAGAAGTTTTGAATTAAAATTCAATATATTTCACTATTCATTAAAAAATGAAACTTCACAGAAAAATAACAACAATTAACCATATCATAATTTTGATTTTACAATTTAAAAGAATAAATTTATTCTTACATATAAAATCAATAAAATCTGTAAATTTTTTATTTAAAATAGGTTTTTTCATTAAAAGGTTGAAAGACTACCTTTATAAAATTATAGGATTTTATGTACAATATTTGGTTTGTTCTTATCTTGTGCCTGTAAAATCTATTAGATGAATATAAAAAGTATTTTATTGAATATATAACATATAAATTTCATTTAAATAATTATCAAAGAGTAATTAAAATAACTAATTAAGATAAATTTCCTTTTTCACATAAAAATAGTCTTTTATAAAATCATTAACATTATACTCATTTTTTTGTATATTAATTTATAATTAATAGGTAACCAATGATATAAACTATATATTTTTCAGAAGTTAGTTATTAATATTCCTAACCATCAATTTAACATTTAGGTTATAAATTATTATATTAAATAATAACATTCATAAAAATATATTATTTTTCCATAAAACTCGGTCTTGCATGATACACAACCCATCGAAGAAAGTATTGCATGTAGCACAAGATAAAATCAATGTTACATGTGGAGAAAGATAAACATTATATTGCATGTAACATAATATTATATTGTTTTTTCATATAAATAAATTTAGAAACAAGAATTAAATTTATTCTAAAAAGAAAATATTATAAAATCTTGGGGTGTTACAATCTCCCCACATTAAATAAATTGCATCCTCACAATTCAAAATTGATCTTAGTAAATAAGGGATTGATATTTTAAAATAAATACTATTGAGATACCTATATCGTGAATAAGTTTAATAACAAAAATTTTTAATATGAGATAATTAAAAGTACAATGGTCACGTTTCTGGGTTCCCTAGTTTGAGGGCATAGGTGGGAAATTGAAACAAGGATGTAGAATAAAAATCTAACAATCCAGTTCTGATGGAGTGTGATAACGAAAATTTTTAGTTAAAAATTGATGACCATAATTCCATACACTATAGGTGTGAAATAGGTCATTGATATCATCAAAAAAGGTGACAATAGGACAAAATTTTTGTTTCAATAACGTTTTCCCAATAGTTGAAGAATTATTTCACTCTATACGAATATAAGTAAATATGAATTTCTATTTCATAAAAAAACTCTTATTTTTTAGTTATTACTTGAACTATGTTTACATTATTTCATAGAACTCGAAACATTATATGGTGAACTACTACACTAACATCTAAAACCTAATTCAAATATTAACTTTGAAAATTTCATATATAGTAAATGTTTCTAAATGGTTATGATCCAACACTTAAAAAAAGGTCTCTAAATTTCCATAATGAAATTATCATTAGCATTCAAATAAACATTAAGTATCTTTTTAATCATCACATATTGAATATCTGAACACCTTCATTATGTATTCTCTTGAAATATTATTATATCTTGAATTACTATAAAAATTTATTGGAAACATGAATTCTTCTTTATTATTTAAGTAAGACACATGTTATTAGATATATGAATTAAATCCAAAAGTGTTTTAAACTCCATCAATGATGGAATAAACCAATTTTTCAATAAACCATATCTCAATTCCAAAGTAGTCAGTTCTATCCAATTTGCTCTATCCAAACCTATTATCTCTTTATTCCAAAATCATTATCTTAGTATCAGGAACATATTAAGGGTTATCTTTTACTCAGCCAGGTATTTTCCAAAAATTTTAACTAACTACTAAATCACTTTTCTTGTCACCATTCAATAGAATCTTTTTAATCCTTGATGAAAAAGTACTGTAATACAATCATTATACATTCCATAATACTTATAACCAATACATCATCAAAAAAACTTTTACAAAATTATTCAATGATCCAAATAAATTAGAAAATTAATCATTACAAATATGATGTATCTATAAAATTTTAATGAAATTGATCCATTATATTCTTTTGTGGTAGATTAACTTGATGGTTGGGGAATTAATTTTCATAGTTTCCGATCTCCTTGTAGTTGTAAAACTAAATAGAATAATTTTCCTTCTTCCCTTCTCATTATTTTTTCCTGGTAGCCTTTCTCTCTACACTTATAACATACTCCCAATCCTTTCTAGAATTTACCAGGGTTATTACTTCCATAGTTGTAACATGTGGAAAAATCCCACTTACCTCTTTTCCCTTTATATGTTATTTTCTCTTCCTTTGTCTTCTTCTCTTGATTCCCTTTGAATCCATAATACATGGATAATTATTTCTCCTTATTTAGAGAACATAAAAATATTTCATTATATGATAAAAAATTATTAGAAACCAGCTCACTTTATATATTTGGCTTAATACCTTTAAATAAGTGGCCGATCTTTCTCTTCGTGTCACATATGCAATCTATAGCGTACCTTGATAACTTGGAAAATGTAGCTTCATAACCTACAAAAATTTCATCTCTATTTTTCTTTATACTAAGGAAAATTATATTCATCTCATTTTTTTATCATGAGATAAGTATTTATTTAAGAATGTATCCATAAATTTTCTCTATTCCATGCGTTCTATTTCTTCTTCCTCTCTATTATTCTGGATCAACAACCACCATTGATCTATATCACCATTAATAAAATAAACTAAAAGTGTAGCCTTTTCCTTTTCACCACACCCTGATGATATGAATACCTTCTCAAAGGACTTAATATTTTGATCAACCACTATTTTTTCAGTATACCCACTAAATGTTGGGGGCCTCCATTGAATAATGTGATCTAACATCTAAGAATATAATTTTGGAATGGGTTGCTCCATCTGGGAAAGGTTATGTGTAAAAACCTGATTAAGATTCTCTAATATATCCATAACATTCTCAGTTAAAATACTAGCTATATTGGTTTCCTTATCAGCACAATATCTACATTTTCCAGGAGTATGTATACCATTCTTCCTTCCAGGAGCCATTTCTAAACAGTGGAATATACTAGATTAGATCATAACATGATGTATTATAATGTATAATCCCAATACTAGTGAAACACTAATCACATATTGAAAATGTTTTTTATAACTAATATCATAATAATAATCATGGTTTCCTTAGGGATATATTTACATTTAAATACTTAAAAATGGTTTTAAAATAAAATGTGAATTATCCTAAACGTATCCCCAAGAGTGTCAAACCAGATGTGTAGTAAGGCCCATTTTCTTGTTCCATGTTATGACGAGTCTGGCCTAGAACACCTTGTTGGTGTTGTTACTCCTAGGTACATCTATTACAAAACCACATCCAATAGTAGTTTCTAGACATGGATGTATTTCTAAGAGGACCTATATAATCTCCACCTTACCAAAATTCTAGGTTTTTCTTATATACCTATCCTTAAATTCTACCATAAGGTTATGTTATATAATCTATGATTTCTAAATTTAGTTTCCAAAGTTATTTCTTAACATACATTTGAATCCAACTATAATACTCTGAACCTAGAATCTTGGAGTTAGTGCATTATTTTATTACATTTTCATGATTACATTGAATAAAATCCTAGATGGCCGACTAGTTTAGTAGTTTTTGAAAAGAAGATTACATACATGATTCCTATAATACATTATGAAAACAAAATAAAACATGATACATAATAAATTGAAACAAATTGAATCATTGAAGGATTATTCAAATATTTATTCTTCATAACCTTGGAAAGAAAACATAATAAGTTTGAGCTCAAATTATCAATAATGGTAAATAAATTGGAAGCAATAATGAATTAATGATAATGAATTAACATAGAAAGTTAAATAACTGATAAAAAAATGCCATTCAAATAACTAGATAAGGAATAATCAATATGTAAAGGTATAAAAATGAAAAAGATTTCCATTTTATCAATAAATTATGACTAAAATGCATTCATAGATTTTATCATATAAAAACCTCTTTGATAATAACATTGATAATAGAATTATCTATTAAGGAAATGATTAAATTTTGGTCATAAAGTATAAGGAACATGAGAACCTATACTATCATGATCAATTATATAGATATTTTAAAACAATAGGTAGAAACCTATTTAATTTTTCCAACCTAATTGTCTTCTGGGAACATATCGTTGCATCAAGGGTCTATATAAATTCCAGGCCCCACTCGTCATTGGATGTCCAAAGTATTCTTCATAACGAGTAATAAATAAATTAACAACATTTATTATCATGAATTATCCATATTTTATAAATAGTATATAATTATCAATAAATACTTAGTAGATGATAAGTAATAACAATGGTTGTTGATGTTGATGAATGGAAATAACATTAAAATATCATAAAATCATTATTGAGGAGAATAATATTTAAACATTCCAAAGTGTCCTATACAACATTAAAACATTTGAATCCTAATTTACCATGAAGTAAGAAAATAAAATGAAACATAAAATATCACGAGTGTATGTATATTCATGATATAATATATCAAAGGGTAGTACATACACCCTAAAAAGAGTGAATTGGCGTATAATAACTAATAAGTCTCAATGGAATGTAAATTGAGATGAAATCCCTTACCTTGAGTCTGAATTGTCACATGCGCCTTTATATTACTGAATAAAAAATGTTTTTAACTATCAACTTATGTAAGAACATTTTTCATATTTATAATTAATTTTATTTTACTTATTACCATTTTTTAAAAAACTTCTTAAAATATTAAGTTTTTGTCATGTGTTTTTACCATATTTGGTTTATGTGTCAAGAATGACTTTTGGTTGGTCAACAATGGTCAAGGGGGTAATTATATAAACATATCCTGAATAATAATAATTTCATAGTTATCATATTTATATATCAATTATTTTTTTAAAACTAATCTTTAATTTTGGTTATTAAAAATGAACCAATGTTACAATCATGGAGAAGGTAGGTCGGTCGTACACATTAGTAAAATTCACAATTTTTCAATGTTCATTTTTTAAAGAAGTCAAGTAACAAAATAAAATTACAGAAAGATAATTATATCATAAATTCCATGATATTTTTATCATATATACTTATATATAAAATTCTTGTTATGAAAAATGTAATCACATCTCGTTGCAGATGCGGTAATCCACACGTCCACAAACTACATTATTGCTTTTTAGTGTGTGAAAAGGGTAATAAATAGATTGATATATTTTATTTACATAAAGGTAATTATGTCATGAATATCCCATATATTTTATTTAAATCTCATATATTTAATTTAAACCATATTTTATACATTCCATGTATCGTGTGAATGAATCACATCGCTTTTAGGAGGTGGTAGTCCACACTTCCACAAATGATGTTATCATATTTACAAAAAATGGAAAGAATAAAGGAATGTGTTATAAATGAATTATAGAAGCATAAATACATTATATATATATATATAATATCATATATACATATCATATCTATCATAATTCACAACCTTGAAAGGTAGTAACGGAAAAAACGAACAATCATTGTTTCGTGAGGCAGTAGTTCACTATGCACATAAACTATAAGTTCCTTACCAATTTTATGGATGCGTGTGTATGTGTAGGTCTAAACCTTAACATAAAAATATATAAGTATGTTAAGGATATTTGTTTATATAATCATGGAATACAGAGATTTGAGGGGGTAGAGAATGGAAATAAAACTAAAAAGCTTGAGGAAAGATGTTACCTCTTCTTTGGGTAACTGCTTTTGGATTGAACAAAAGTGCATCCTTGGATTTTTTTCATCCCATGGGGAGGATTCTAGGATAATAGGAGGGATTTTTTTGGAGCTATTTTATCTGATCATGGTCGAGCCATTGTTTTATAAGAGGTGTGAGGCAGTAGGAGGAGAGGATGCCTTTTTTTATTAGAGGAGGAGTGCCACTATTGTAATTTTTTGAAAAAGCAATTAAACACACGTTTTTACCATCGGAATTGGATCCCGTAATTCTAAAAAGTTGATAAAAGATAGTATAGGGTTGATATATGGGAATAAAATGGATTTTGGACAAGTTTCTAGGTCATTTTGGCCCTTATGTTTAATGTTTAGTCCCTTGTTAAGGTAAATTTCACCTTTATCATTGTGATTAATTATAATTAATTATACTAATATTGTTTGTAAAAAACTAAGTTAGACTTATTATAAATTATATATTATTATTATTATAACTATATAATCCATTTTTCTAAATTATAATAACATAATTCAATGAAATTAATTTAAATTTAATCCCACGTACGACATGACAAGATGAGGTTTTAGGGTGAAAATATTCAAACGTTTGCTAAGGTTTTATACCCAATTTCAAATTGAAATTGATTAAAATTATATAAATTAGATTAGATTATTTAAAATTGATATAATTAATTTTTAAAAACAATAAAAAATATAATTTATCCTATAAATAAATTAGAAAAAAAATGTAGTTTTCAATTAAAATTCAGTATTTTTCATAATTCATTAAAAAATAAAACCTAATCAATAAATTCTGAAAATTATCTGTAAAATAATTTTGATATTCCTATATCATGTAATAAGTTCATTTTGACATATAAAATCAATAAAATATCCAAAATTTGGATTTAATATATCTTCACCCTTAAAAGGTTGTAAAACTTCCTTTATAAAAATATTGGGTTTTATGCCTAAAATTAGGATTATTCTTATCTTATGCCTGTCATATATTTTGGATGAATATAAAAAATATTTGAATAAATATATAATATATAAATTTCATTATGATCATTCACAAATAGAATTTTTTTATCTTATTAAGACAAATAGCCTTTTTCAAATGAAAACAGTCTTTTATAAAATCATTCCATTTTTATTCATTTGGTTTCTATATTCATTAATAATTAATAGGTAACCAATGAATTAAACTATATATTTTCAAGATTTAGTTAATCCTATTCGTAACCATAAATTAAATGGCTAGGTTATAGAATATTATATTAAATAATAACATTTTTAATAATATATTAGTATTTGGTAAAAAACATTCTTGAATGTTACACAAGCCATAGAGGATAGTCAGTCTTGCGAATAATGAAAGCCAATATCAATGTTACCTATTGAGAAATATAAACTTTATGTTTCATATATTATAATATTAACATGATTTTTTGTATAAATAAATTTTGGAGAAAAAAATAAATTTATTCTAAAAGAAAAATATTGTAATATCTTGGGGTGTTACATCCCAAGACAAGGAAATCATACCCTCTTTCTTCTTATTTTATAAAGGATTCAATAAAAGGTAGAATACCAGCCCATTAATAATGACTTGGAAGTATCCTTGTAGTTTTATATATCCCATATGAATGAAGAATGAAATTTTTAGATGGTTATCAGATAGATCAATAGTCAAGATTTTGCTACAAAAGATGAGTGAACTCATCTTGTCAGTTATGTGAGAAATCTAATGGTGTGGTTTCATTTTGAACAAATACTGAATCATTTTCCCAATTCACAAAATTCCCATAGTAATTTTATTGCAAATTCCACCACATCCCTAACTGACCTAGATTAGGAAGAGAGAGACTTCATCATCAAACAATTAAGGGTAGTTTCCCTCATCATCACCCATGAAATGTAAGAGATCAATTATATTAATGCTACCCCTAAAAAAATGAAGATGTTCATTATTGGAGTGATAAATCCTATAATGAACTACACAAAAATGGGACCCTTCAATTAGATTATTCTTGATGCGAGTAGATATTCCATAGGGTGGAAAACATTACCCTCCTTGAAAGGCTGAATGAATATAAATTTCCCAATATATGGATATTTTAATAGAATACTTAGGTAATATACCGACCCAGGTGCCACATACTGGTGCCCCAAGCCAGTCAGTTACA
The DNA here is from genome assembly GCA_963277665.1 of Viscum album. Classification (NCBI taxonomy): domain Eukaryota; kingdom Viridiplantae; phylum Streptophyta; class Magnoliopsida; order Santalales; family Viscaceae; genus Viscum; species Viscum album. The sequence continues at coordinate 998,281,660 of OY728134.1, forward strand.
TAACCTCCGGAGCACCACACCGTACTATAGAGGCTGTCAAGATGCAGTGAAGGTATAATATATAATATGGGTATACTATGAACTCTTTATAAAATTAGCATAATAAGAACAAAAAACAATCAATAACGAGATGATAATAATCAATGACTAGAATAATACAATTACTAAAACAAACTAATACCAAATGATGAACCAAAGTAGAAAAAAATATGTAAAAATATATATTAGATAAGTTATTCCATAATAAGTGTCAAGTATCTAATTGTAACATCCCGGCCTGGCGTACTATCAAACCGGTGGCCGAACTGGTGGGTCACATGGCCTCAAGCGCATCTCCCCATACGCCAAAGGCTGCCGACTAGCAGTGAGGGTCTTAGGAGGTGATAGTGGGGAGACTATACCCTCATATTAGAGTAACACAACGGTATTTTTAGAGTAAATACCATTCAGTAGCAGAAGCAGTAAGCAATTGAAATGCAGATGCAAAAGATTGGCAATAACCATTGTATAAAAGGCGATGAACTCCAGTTTACAATGCATGCATGTACAAATGATGGTACAGTTATGAAAGAAGGAATCAATACAACATGATTTACAAACAATACAAAAAGAAAGGATAGAAAAGCCCGACAGTGATCCCCGGAGCATCCCAAGATCCCACTTGGTCCTTTGCTCCTAACTCCTTGGGTACAAACAACACAACACATAACCTAGGTCCTGCAAGCAAGAAGGTCTACTCGGGTACCCTAGTGCAATGGCATCCCAAGTAGGATGTGAGATATAAATCTCAGTAGGATGACACCACCGATGTCAAACCTAATCTAGATAGTGTATAATAATTTAACAGTGAGCAGGTATGGAGAAATAAGAATCAGAAATTCATAAGAAAATAATACCCATCCATGTTCTCAAGGGTCACCTGATGGTTATACCAGCGTTGGATCGTGGCTGGTAAAGTAACCTGATCATGTCACCATATATATGTATATATAAATGCATTTAGATCATAGATGGTGTTGGGTAAGAATTCCTCCCACCCATTAATAAGAGAATGCGACATGAGGTAGGAATGCCTTTCATCCCTATAGGTCAACTGGAAATGGGTAAGAATGCGTCGCTTCAATAAATCGAGATTAGCGGGCACGAGGTAAGAATGCCTCTCGTCCCTATAAGTCAATTGGAAAAGGGTAATAATTCCTCCCGTTCATCACATTAATTCAACCGGTATGGGGTATAAATTCTTTCCATCTGTCACATTCATAATACTAGTATGGGGTATAACTGCCTCCCATACATACATGTAATAATCAACAGAAGTCAACTGGAAAGGGGTAAGAATGCCCCCTTCCAGACATGTAATCATCAACAGAAGTCAAATGGAAAGGGGTAAGAATGCCTCCCTTCCAGACATGTACTGTCACACTGGCATGGGGTATAACTTCCACCCATCAAACCACGTATCTGTCACTAGGTGGCCTTAGCATACACTCACCTTTATTGTCATTCATTATGTGGAATCAGCAAGTGCTCACTCACAATACAAACATGTCTATAGTATACTTCTTATGGAATTACCTCATAATCATTCAAATAATCATACCACATACACATAAGTGAACACATTCACATTCATACTTAAGGAAACCCATCATAAGTATCTAAAACAAGATATTCACACATTCATTTTACTAACATAATCCATGATCATTACATTATCCCAAGGCGTGGTCATACCACCCTAGTCCGTTCCTTCATAGTTTCACCATTCCATCTTAAAGGATACGTTTATCATTCCTTAACCCTTTGTACCTTCTAGTGGTAACAAGTCATTTAGTCTTAAGGCATCCCACTATGGTTATCATCTTTACTCAATTTGGATAAACATGGAAAATTGACCCAAACCCAGGTAGCACAACCATTTCATTCCCTTTGTCTCAACAAAGAAAGTTCACATACAAATCATCAAAGAGGCACCACAACAAACCAGCAAGCAAGCTTAAAAAGTCTATCACTATTTTTTATCTTGAAGACAGCGCACCTCTGATTGAGGGGTTTTATTATTAAATCGTTAGTTTAGTGGCCAAGAAAACTCTTTTGTATCACTCCTAGAATTCACACTATTTGCACAGAAACAGTTAATAGGAACTGAACTTGCATAATTAAAATGCTAAGGCGGCGCAAAATTAAACTCACCATTACTTTACATCAATTTAAACGGAAAAAAGAGGGACCCTACATCATGGTGGATCCATCTTTACACTCCGGCTCTTGACGCTTTCTAACTAAGAGCCGCTGCTGCTCCCCTATGAGCCACATGTGATTTGACATACAACCTATTCCTACACAGGCGAGCCGCTTAGACTTTGGTGAATTGAAACTATTCCAAAATATCCAACACACTACAAGATTAATCCAACAAACCTTAAAATGCATAAAGAAAATAATTTGGGATATGCGAAACCAATCGTAATAATAAACCCTTATCGTGAACCCAAGGCGACAGACCGAAACATGGAGAATCGCTTCGCCTTCGACGTCAATCACCAGGATACACCAAAACACAACCCGATAAACCTTTTACCCGAACCTGGAACAAAGAGAAACCAAAGAAAGATCAACCCCTAACCCTAGGGTGCTCGGCCAAATCTCACCGGCCGACAAATAGGCCAAAATATGGCTAGAAGAACGGAGGATAAGCTAGAGAGAAGCTTACCATGATGATTAAAAAAAACCGATAGAAAACCGGTGAAAATCAGCAAACAAAAGGAGGCCGGATGGAGGGTGTCATATGGCTTATAGGGGAGAAGAGGGGGGTGTGTCGCGTGGGTTCTAGCCAAGAGGAGTGAGGGAGAGTTTAGTTTTATGTTTTTATTTTCTTTTATTTTAATTTTAATTAAAAACCTAAACTCACCCAAGTGCACGGTTTGACCTGCACAGTTTTCCAAACCATGCGCAAACCGTGCATAGTCTAATGCCTCAAAGACACCCGTTTCACGGTATAGTCACATGGTTTGGGAAACCATGCATAGACCGTGCGTAAGCCACTACCCAGCTGATTTAGGCCGCACGTTTTGGGCCCCACGGTTTAGTCAACCCGTGTGCCAACCGTGCTCCCTCTGTAGTCCCTTAAAAACTCTTGTCCGACGCTTCTGAAACTTGCTGAGTCACTTGGGAAACTCCCCAGGACTTCGACCAAGAATAAAACCAAGACAACAAAGTGTTTAAACTCTCAGAATTCCATTTCTAAGATCAGTATTAAAAAAACCCATTCATTAATCAAAAAAGTTCAAATTCTTTCGGGTTTTTTTTTCCGGTTCAAAACGCGGGTCATTACAACCTTCCCACCTTAGAACTTATCGTCCCCGAGAAGTCTTCGGGAACAACGTACACATCACCTAGCCTAAAAGGGTCACGGAGCTTCATTAAAATGATATTGTTGCATTCAAAAACTTCAAACATACCCTTAATCATCTATTAAACCCTACGACGCTTAAGCCACCAAAACTTGAGACAACACTCATTTCCCAATCAAAACACTAAGACTGCTCTTCCTGAGCCCATCTACCCAGAGAAATGAACTCATCGTCATCTCTCCAAGCATCTAGCCACAGGTACTTCCCACCTTAGATTTTTAACATTAAGAAACCAAATCCAAACTACAGTTTGGACCACCGCTGGAATCAACTTTCAAAGCACACCCTAAGCATTCCCACAACTCTCCTAGCATAATTTGAAACAGATCAAACAGTTGATTCCCCATCGACCTCAAGGTCCAAGTCAAGCTGGTTGTTCATATTAGGCATTGGCCAACACAAACCGCACTCGACTCTACCTGATGATGTGCCATAGAATGGCATGTCACCAACCACCATCATTAAACAAGAACCCTGAGTCAAGCCATATCCGACTGACTATTTACAAGAACGCTCGGCCTAAATGTCCGACGTATTTCAAACAGAACCACAATGCCTTTATCCACGACACATTACATTTAGCAAAAACATGTTCAACGAAGCCTACACTCGACTTCCGATGATGTTTCCAACATCAAACCACACAATAATTCCACGCATCCTGCGTGCAACGCCAAAAGAGAACCATACGATCAAGCCCAATAGCTTTAAGGAATTAGCACAGATAAGACCGACTCTCTCTTAGTGTATCTAGAATGAGGACAAGATAGGAGACATGCTCATCACTAAACAGAATAAACAAAGTGGTTTTAACAGATTCAAGTTAATCATACTAGACTACTATAAGGAAGAACAATCGAACCTCAACTGGTCGACTACAAGGACGAAACTCGGATTCACCTGCTGATGCATCCACAAGATCTAAAACTCACATTCCTCAAGGAATTTAGACACGACCAACCCATTTCCAGAAGGCATTCCAAGTACTATCTCTTCTACTTGGAAGGTCACATTTACCAGATTCGACACAACATGCTCCCAACCTTAGGAGTTTCCTAGTCGTTGAAGGGAAAGGTGATAACCTAGCCGAGTATAAGCGCTCTAGTACACAAAGACCACAAACGATCGTGTGATGATCCTCCGCCACAATCATGTCACCAAACGACCGAAGAAGATCCAAAACAAGGTAACTAGCATGTCAAAATACACGAGTCATTCGAAAGACATCCCGAACATTGGAACGAAACAACTCTTTAACGTCAGGCCACTCTACTGAGGAGATGACCGAGAGCCGTAACGAAAGTCAAAACCCAACGACCACCAACCAGAACAAGGGTGTCATTAAAAAAACTAGAGTCCAACAAGGGAAAACGACACCTGAACAACACCTCATGTCAAAAAACCCATGGTACAAGCCAGACATTAAAGCTCTAATAGTGATACCAACCACAGACTAGCCCCTTACGAAGATCAAACGTCGACCCTAATGATGGGTCATGCCAAACAAAGTCACTAGGCTCAAAATAAAATCATTAAAACATTTCTAAGGAAACAACACCCACAGGAAACACCTACAATTCCATTCCAAGGCAACTCAAATAGAAACTAAAAACTACCCCTTACACTAGGGTTTCAACACACCACCATGGTTTCAATTACCAAGCCCTTAACATTTTACCCCATTTAAACTCTAACCATTTAGAAACATCAACCATGCATCAAGAAAACATGCAATTTTCACAAAAACTTCATTTTAAGAACATTAAACATTCACAAATATCCTGTCTTTATCACTCAATTGAGAAAAACAACACCATTTAAACAAAAGGGCGACCTATGAGGGTCCCATTTTATCTATCCTAGGTTCTTCAAAAAGCAACCCTAAAGTATTTACTCAATCCATTTTAAAATTAAAACACCACAACCGGGTTATCTCATACAACACTCTCCAACTGTCCTACTAGGGCCCAGTTTCACATTTAACAGTTAGCCAAAACTTTTCAATTTCGAAATCACACAACATTTTCCATTTAATCATTTCACAATACTGCAAGACTTTAAATTAAATACGGATTTCCATTTCCCAATTCATGAAGCACCCATACACTTCATGGATTGAAAATTGACTCCCCTTTTTATCAAAACCAAATTCCAACCCAGAATTTAACATTCTCACATATGATGGACCACGTATATGGGTGTCCATATACCAACCTATAAAGCACCCATACACTTTATAAATTCTCATTTGGATCTTATTTTTAATCAAAACCAATTTACTTTAGAATTTTAATTTCCAAAGATTTACATTTTCATCAATATCCCTACAAACATATTTATATCCTGCTCAAAATGGTTTTAATATACGGGTTACCACTTCCCTGTTGTAAAGCGCCCATACACCTTACAATCGAAAATTGGTTCCTATTCGTTCATAACCCAGGTACAACCAAAGAAAGACATGACATCATAAGAATTAAACACAGAACATGTTATATCACAAAATCATGTTATAACACATAATAATGGTATATAACCACTTAAGCATATTATACAGGCAAGCTAAGATGAAACTACATAGAATGACACATGCATGACATGTTAATTCCTATGTGCCTAATATGATGCATGCAATGCATCTTCCTTGCCATAGCAGGCCAAGGGTAAAATTCAAGGAATTTAATAAACCATAAGTAGCAGAAAATACAACAGTCACTAAAGTTAAAATCATATCAACTTTAATAGCAAACAACATGAACAACAATTCCCAAATCTGGCCACTTGGTCATTTCCCGTACGTGGGGTGATCAGTCCCAAGCATGGCTATTATAGAAGCACCAAAACTTTCCTAGTATCCTGTCTACCAACCAAAAACAATAAGACAAAAATAAAAGAATCTCCTGTGATACAACTTTGAAACGTCCCGGCCCGACATACCATCAAAACGGTGGCTGGACCGGTGGGTCACATTGCCTCAAGCGCGTCTCCCCATACGCCAGAGGCTGCCGAATAGCAGCGAGGGTCTCAGGAGGTGATAGTGGGGAGACTATACCCTCATATCAGAGTAAAAAATTGGTATTGTTAGAGTATATACCATTTAGTAGTGGAAGTAGTAAGCAATTGAAAGGCAGAAGAAAAAGATAGGTAACAACCATTTTACAAAAGGCGGTGAATGCCAGTTTACAATGCATGCATGTACAGATGATGGTACAATTATGAAAGCAAGGATAAATACATCTTTCTTTACAAACAATACAAAAATAAAGGACAACAAAGCTTGACGGTGATCCCCTGAGCATCCCAAGCTCCCGATTGGTCCTTTGCTCATAACTCCTCACATACAAACAACACAACACAAAATCTAGTTCCTGCAAGCAGGAAGGTCTACTCGGGTACCCCAGTGCAATGGCGTCCCGAGTAGGGTGTGAGATATAAATCTCAGTAGGCCGGCACCACCGATGTCAAACCCAATCCAGACAGTGTATAATAATTTAATAGTGAGTAGGTATGGAGAAATAAGAAATCAGAGTTTCATATGTAAATAACACCTGTCCAGGTTCCCAAGGGTCACCTGATGGTTATACCAGCTTCGACTTGTTGCCGGTAAAGTAACCTGATCATGTCACCATATATATATATAAATGCATTTATATCATAGATGGCGTGGGGTACGAATGCCTCCCACCCATTAATAAGAGAAAGTGACACGAGGTAGGAATGCCTTTCGTCCCTATAGGTCAACTGGAAAGGGGTAAGAATGCCACCCTTCTATAAAAAGAGATTAGTGGGTACAAGGTAAGGATGCCTCTCATCCCTATAAGTCAACTACAAAGTGGTAAGAATGCATCTATTCTATCACATTCATTCACCCAGTATGGGGTATAACTACTTCCCATCTATCACATTCATAATTCTGGCATGGGGTATAATTTCCTCCCATCCATACATGTAATCATCAATAGAAGTCAACTGGAAAGGGGTAAGAATGCCTCCCTTCCAGACCTGTAATCATCAACAGAAGTCAACTGGAAGGGGGTAAGAATGCCTACCTTCTAGACATGTACTATCACACTGGCATGGGGTATAACTGCCTCCCATGAAACCACATATATGTCACTAGGTGGCCTTAACATACACTCACCTTTATTATCATTCATTATGTGGAATCAACATGTGTGCACTCACAATAGAAACATGTCTATAGTATATTGCTTATGGCATTACCTCATAAGCATTCAAAGAATCATACCACATACACATAGGCAAACACATTCACGTTAATACTTAAGGCAACCCATCTTAAGTATCTAAATCAAGATATTCACACATTCATTTTACTAACATAATGCGTGCTCATTACGTTATCCCAAGGTGTGGTCGTACCACCATAGTCTGTTCCTTCCTAGTTTCACCATTCCATCTTAAAGGATACATTTATCATTACTTAACCCTTTGATACCTTTTACAGGTTACAAGTCATTTAGTCTTAAGTCATACGACTATGGTTATCATCTTTACTCAATTTGCCTAAACATGGAAAATTGACCCAAACACAAGTAGCACAACCATTTCATTCCCTTTGTCTCAACAAAGAAAGTTCACATACAAATCATCAAAGAGGCCCCACAACAAACCAACATGCAAGCATAAAAAGTCTATCACTACTTTTTATCATGAAGACAACGTACCTCTGATCAAGGGGTTTTATTATTAAATTGTTAGTTTAGTGTCCAAGAAAACTCTTTTATCTCACTCCTGCAATTCACATGATTTTCATATAAAAATTTAATCCGAAATAAACTTTCATAATTAAAATGCTAAGGCAGTTCAAAATTAAAGTCACCATTACATTACTTCAATTTAAAGGGTAAGGAGTGGGACTCTACCTCAAGGTGGATCCATATGTCCACTCCTACTCTTGATGATTTCTATATAAGAGCCACTACTGCTCCCCCACGAGGCGTATGCAATTTTACATACAACCTATGCCTACAAAGGCGAGCCGCATAGACTTTGGTGACTCGAAACCATGCCAAAACAACCAATGCACTACAAGATTAATCCAAAGAACCTTAAAACACATAAATACGCTAATTTGGGATATGCGAAACCAAAGATAATAATAAAACCTCACCATGAACCCAAGCCGGTGGACCGAAATGTGGCAAGTCACTTCACCTTCGGCAGCGATCACCGGAATACACCCAAACATAACCAGAGAAGTATTTTATCCGAATCTGGAACAAAGAGAAACAAAAAACAGATCAACCCCTAACCCAAGGGTGCTCGACCGAATTTCACCAGGCAAAGAATAGGCCGAAATATGGCTGGAAGAATGGAGAAGAAGCGAGAGAGAATATTACCATGATGATTCGAACCAAGAATCAGTAGAAATTCGGGGAAAATCGACAAACGAGAGGTGGCCGGATGGAGGGTGTCGTACGACTCACAGTAAAGAAGAGGGGGGTGCGTCACATGGGCTCTGGCCAAGAGGAGTGAGGGAGAGTTTAGTTTTAAGTTTTTTTTTCTTTTATTTTAATTTTAATTAAGAACCTAAACTCACCCAAGTGCACGGTTTGACCCACAAAGTTTTCCAGATTGTGCGCAAACGTGTAGAGTCTACTGCCTCCAAGACACCCGTTGCATGGGCTAGGCACACGGTTTTGGAAATCGTGTGCAAACCTTGCGCAAGCCACTGCCCACCTGATTTCGGCCGCACGGTTTGGTCAACCCATGCGCCAACCGTGCACCCTCTGTACTCCCTTAAAAACTCTGGTCTGACGCTTCTGAAACTTTCCGAGTCACTTTGGAAACTCCTCGGGCCTTCTCCCAAGCACAAAACCAAAACAAAAATGTGTTTCAACTCTCATAAGTTTGTTCTGAAGCTCGGTATTAAAAACAACCAATTCAGTAATCGAAAAAGTTCAAATTCCTTCGGGTTTTAGTCCGGTTCAAAACGCGGGTCATTACACTAATAGAAAATGAAAATAACGACACTGACACTCCCAAGTGGGTCCCAGCACCGTGTCTTGTTCCCTCTTCCATGGTCTATCCCAAACCATCAATCTATCATATAAATCTATCCTTTATCATATCCTATAAATATGAACTCTATTTAGGTAACAATCAGGAATCTTGAAGAGGCTCTGAGTACAACCCAGTAGGCCACCACCAATGGCCTCTGAAACCATATCGAATCATACAAAGTGAATGAATTTGTATAAAAAATAATTTACAGTTCACAAAGTAATAAGTTATCAGATTTAATTATTCTACAATTAACCACATAATTTCCTGACATCACGAAGACACCCAACCCATAAATACCTTCTTTGGTCTATTCTGGAGTGTAAAACATATCTCATAGAGATTAACAATTCGTTATCACATAGAATTTCATTATCAATTTAATTTAAATTCATATCATGGATAATTTAACCATAGTCTGATGCCAACATTTTGGACCTAGAATTCAAGATCTAGGACCTCGTGGGTATTTGAAGCATCATTATGTGTCCCACAACCCGTGGATCAAAATATCACATGTAGGAGTTGGAAGAATTAGTTTGTTTACCAGACACATTTATCAAACAATCATACATGGGATTTTTAATAGTCATTCCATGTACCACACTCTTTTATCACATGCATACATTTGGGTATAGAATGCCATGTCTAAGTCCCTGTGGGTATTTTAAGCATCAGTCCATGTCCCACAACCCATTTCTCAATCAATCAAAAATATCACTTATATAACATATATAACATTTAAAAATGATAATCAACATTAATTTCCTCATAAAAATTTTACATCATGGAATACCATTTAATTTAATGAAATAAATATGGTTTATCACTTTAATCAAATAGAATAATATGAAAAAATCACTATTAAAATATTTATCAACATTTAGTAATATAATTCATTAACCCTTTAAGGTAAATACAAACATCCCTTAATTATAATAAATATATTGCATCATATAACATTAATTATCAATTTCATATCCATAATTACCAAATTCAAATGAACGTGTTCAACCCATTTCCTTCTCAAATGGAAATTCATTTAATGATTTCTATGATTACATTAATTAATAAACTGATTAATAAATCAAATTTAAGATTCAATTTTCAAACGTGGTAATTTAAATTAAAAAAATACATGAAATGATAATTCAAGATTATGGTAATTGACATTTAGACCACCTACCTCATGATATTTGATGGATTCTCTCAAATGAATATCCCTAAATTGAAGCGAAACATTCAATTTCCCAACAAAAAATGAGATCTAAATCCAAAAAATAGAATGATGATCAAATGGATTAGATCTATAAAAACCTAGATCTAAACCATCACCAATGGAAAAAATCACCCCTAAAAAATATGAGAAAATTATGAGAGAGGGGGAGGAAACCAATCAAGATAAGAATATCATACCGGGAGAGGTGAAGATTCTTTAATCCGGTGTTTGATTCTTCAATAACAGAGTTTGGAAGGTGTTGTAATCCACCAGTGTGGCTCCAAAATAGATGAAAAAACATTGGGGTCAAATTAAGGTTAAAACTAGGGGATTTGTTTGTTATAAAATAAATTTTCGGGAGATTAATGTAACGATCTATATTTTTATCCTGAAGAAAATGTGAAGGTTTTTAATTTTTTTTTGTTTTCTTGAGGAGTCAAATTTAAAACCAAGTTTGAGAACTAAATTATGAGATTTATAAACTTTAAAGGTGATGGTTTTGGACATTGGTGAATCCCTGTTAAGTTTCTTGGGTGGCTCAAGGAGCTTCGGGAGCACTGGACTAGGAAAACCAACTTTTGAAATATTTATAGAGGAAACATGGTTTTTCTGAAACTGTTCATCCCACAATAAAAAACCATGCAGCTTTTTGATGGTGAGGTAGAGGAATTTTGTATGTTTTAACAAACCAGGTGCCTAGACCGCATGGTGTGATTTGGAAGCAGTAACCTCTCACTGTACACTGCATTATTTGTGCATGGTTTGGAAAACCATGGTGGTCAAACTATGTGGTTTTCCCTATTTTAAGAATTTAAATTAAATTAAAATAAAATAAATTAAATACCTAAAACTAACTCTATCCTCGCCCCTCCTATTCCATGTGATACACCCCCTCCCTTGGAGCCCTCGGCCTAACATGAACCATGCTCACCTAAAATACTCTCTGGTGCACCGTTTAACCCAGATTTAGTGGGGTTCTTCATCTGATCTATCATGGTAAGCCTCCTTCCTCCTTCCAATTATATATTCTATCTTTTTTGGACTATTCATTTCCCTATACGTCTTGGTTGAACCTAGGTTTTTAGGTTAATGTGTTTTTTTGTTTTTCTTCTGGTGTTAGGGTATGCGAAGCATCCATCGGTACTCCCTTGTGTGTATTCCGACAACTACTATAGAAGGAGAATAATTTTGGCTTGTTTTGGCTCCCCACCATCAATTCGGGGTAAGGGTTTACATCTATTCTTGTGGTTTCTCCATTTAAATATGGGCGTTTTGTAATTTATGAGTATCGGGAATAATGTGTTGTGGGTTTTGACCAATTTTGAGGGCACACACACATATAATCTAATATTTATATATATAAATATATATATCATCCATGCACGTGTTACCTCATGGAATGGGGAACTCGTGCATTGGGTTAATGGATATATATATATATATATATTATATAAAGGTATGTGTGTTCACGTATAGAGAAGTTCCAGGTGGTCGTTGATAAATCGGTCAAGTTCCAGGTGTTGGCTTGGTTCCTCTTTTAGGTAGGGTCCCGTTGCATACCCTTTAATATTCTTAATGCATTAATTATTTAGTTATCACAATATTCTTAGATTCTTATTAAGGAATTATGTTTTGTTTGATTAAATTATTCCATGATAAATTTTTTTAAATGATTAAATGTGATAAATTGTTGTGTGATAAGAAATGTCATGCTTTTATAACAAAAACATTTCCAACAGAGTTGTGCTGTTTTCAAGATAAAATACAAGAAGTATACTTCTATGATTTACTTATCTATTTATTTGGTTCTTTTATTATACCTTGATGGTATGTTTGGAATGTATCCTGTTTAGAAAATGGCCCTTACGAATGTTACTCAATGAATTTACCTTTATGGTCTAATGCTTGTCTCCCTGAACACCTAATTAGCCTGGCTTTACTTTTAAATGAAATTTACCTTTAGAAATGGGAATTAAATGGACTTGGTTAGGTTGGATTCAAGGAGATGGTGGAATCCTTTAAATGAAATGGACATGAGCCATGTACTATTAAATAAATTTTCCATGTTTAGGAAAATTGAGTGGAATTCCCTAAAGTAGGATTACTTACACAAAATGACATACCATTCTTTGAAATTTATTATGTTATTAAATCATGAGGGATGTAACCTTTTTAATGAATTGTATTTAATGGTTGTAAGTTAAATGATCTCTTGGGATGTTAAGCTCATGCCCTTTCCTTATGTTTTATGAAATGATTCTTTTTAAATGTAATTGTTTAAAAGGAATGGAAATTAATTAAAGCAACACATTAGAGGTTTTGCCTCATGTGACAACCTACATACTTGACCTTACCTTGGTCATTTTGAAATGCTTGATGATATGAAAAAAGAGGTAATTCCTTATGCTCAACTTATAAATTATGGAGATGTGATTTATATATATGTTTATGTATGGGAGGTATTATTACCCCATTATATCTATATAAACAATTTTGGATGAGAACCATTATTACCCCATGCCAACTATGTAATTAATCATGGATGAGAGGAATTCTCACCCCATGAAAACAATATAATTGATTATGTAGGGGAGTAATTATTACCCCATGCCAGCTATATAAATGATTATGGACGGGAGGAATTCTTACCCCATGCTAGTTATCTTATATTTATGGATGTGAGTCATTTTTATCCCATGCCAGTTATCTTTTATTTATGAGTGGGAGGCATTCTCACCATTTATGATATATATATATATATTTACATGTAGTGACTTATTCAGACATAACCCTACTATGAGTTGAAGTAGGTATCACCCTCTGGTGTCCCTTTGGAACCTAGATGGGTGTTTATTTACTCCTTCAATTCTATTATTACTTCTCTGTACTTACACACTATTTAATTATTATTCACTTTTTGGATTGGGATAGGAACTAGTTGTGCCAACCTACATAGATTTATATCTCACACCATTCTTGGGATTCTATTTCATTGGGGTACCTGAGTAGACCTGGTTGTTCACAGGGCCTTAGATTTTTCTTATTCCTGTATTCTTGTACCCAGGGAGTTAAGAGAAACGAACCGAGCTAGAGATCAAGTTGCTTATGGAGATTGCACTTGTGGATTTGTTATCTTTTTTCTTAATTTTTTATTGTATTGAAAATCATGTTGTATTGTTTACAACTTTTATCTATTCCTGAATTCCATGAAATAAATTCAACTATTGTATAAAATGGTGTTGGCCACTTTTTAGCAATTTTTTATTTTCTGTCTTCCTCTATTCCCATTCTTTCTCTTTATACTTCTTCCACTATTTTTTGTTGTTTATTATATAATAATACTGATGTGCATATCTAATAAGAGGGTATAGTCTCCCCAATAACACCCCTCAAGACCCTCGCTACTAGTCTGTAGCCTCTAGAATACAGGGAGATGCTCTTGAGGCCATGTGACCCACCAGTTCAGCTACTGATTTGATGGTAACTCGGGCCAAGACATTACAAAGTTGTATTAGAGAAATTTTTTTCTTTGTCTATATATTTTGGATAGATAGAAAAGATACTTGGAATGTTTCTATGCTTGTTTAATAGCAATGATTTGGATTGATAACCCCACATATGGGAAATGACTAGGTGTTCAGGCCTAGGATTGTTGTTCATGTTGTTCGTTTTTACATATGATATGATTTCACCTAGAGTGATTGGAGTACTTTACGATGCTTATTATTTATAGAATTTCATGAATTTTACCCTTGATATGGTTTGATAAGGTTGAAACATAGAATAAATCATATTAGGCACATAATAATTCACATGGCATGCATATTCCTTTCCATGTTGTTGCATATGTAGGTCTCCTGCTTCTTTGAAAATGTGCTTTCCATGTTATGCCATATTGTTTGTTTCTTTAGCATACCTTTCCTATTCATATTACTTGATTCTATGTTTATATCATTTTTCTTTGTGTTTACTATCTGTTATATCATGCTAGTACTATGTCCATATATGTAAATGGTTGCAATTAAGTTGGGATACTGTTTTTAGTTGTAAGGTGTATGGGAACCTTATAACTGGGAAAAAGTACCCCATGTATTCAAACCCTTGTAGAAGGCTATTAAGGTTCTAATGATAAGTGAACTGGTTTTGATTAAAGGGATCAAAATTCCAAACTATAAAGTGTATGTACACTTTATAGGTTGGTAGGTTGCAACTCGTATGATTGGACTATTGTATGTAATCATGTTAAATTCTAAAATGTAATTTGTTTCAATAAATGGGTGCCAATTTCAATCCATGAAGTGTATGGGTGCTTCATGAATTGGTAAATGTAAACCCATGTTTAATGTAACTACCGTGTTATGTTTTTAATGTTTATAAATGGAAGGGATGTTAGTTTTAATCTAAAATGGACTGGTTAAATGCCTAAATGAAACTGGACCCAAGTGGGGTAGTTGGGGAAATGTTTTTTTGATATGACCTGTTTGGGTGTTTGAACATTAATGATTTAACAAATACTATTGGTTTACATTATGATGAACCCAGGTTGGTTAAAATCATGTACATTCTGTTTCTATTTTGAAAAATGGTACTGATTCTAAAAATTAAATCTTTTATATGTTTCAAGACATAAATGTGATTAAATGTTAAGGGATTTTAAATGGAACCTATAGTTTTTCCCTCTATTTAAAATACTTGTGTAAGGGTAGTTAAATATTCTTTAAGCTTCCTTATAATGGGATCAAAAGAATATTTCGTAGTAATTATTTCTTTTATCAATGGTTTAGATAATTTGATTTTGATCCTAGTGACTCCTGTTAGTGTGACATGGTGTTAGGGTTGAGGATTTTTCTTTGTAAGGGGATATCCCATAGTTGGTGTCACCCTTAGAACTTAAAATCACTACTTATGTCATGTGATTTATGACAATTGGTTCTGTTTGGGTGTATTTTTCCTTAGTAGGACTACTAGATTCTAAATTTCACCCTTGTTTGGGAGGGTGGTCATGTCTTTCTTGGATTTTGTAATGAGTGTGAGCGTCATGTAATGATCAATTTCAATAGTAAAGACATTCCCCAGGAATGGTTAGTTTCTTTTTTGGTCACTTGACCCATTTTATTTTCCTCTAGTAGTATGTGTTGATAAACACGGTATCATCGAGTGTTTAATGTAGTGACCAACTGGATGTGTTCGGTTGAATCTTTGAGCCTTTTGAAGCTATGTATGATATCGGGTCTTCTCTAGAGTTGAGTGAACTATGCATCAAATAAAAAAATTCATCCCAATGCTTAGGATAAATTTTCAAAGACTCAGGAGTTTTGGAACGTTGGTTGGTCTGGTTTGGTTTTCTTTACATGCTTTGACATACGTTAGTGTGGCCCAGAGGAGCGAAAAACATACAATTTAGGTGTTTTTGGCCAATTCTGCCTGTGAGTGTCTAGTTTAACTTTTCTATTGACAAATAGGATACTCCTAGGGGGAGCATTATGTCGTTTCTTGTGTACATGTCATTCTGAGTAGAACGAACCCATCTAAAGTATACCATTGGAAGATGGTCGGTTCTATATGAATTCCTTGAGGCTTTAATGTATTGATTTTTGTCAGTGATTTATTGGAATCATGTTGTTCTTATAATTTGCTATGTACGCAACCCCTGATAAACATAGTTGGATTTGGAGGGGATTCAGTGGTAAATTTTGAATGAACACGGAGTTCCTTCAGGTGGAAAAGGCATGTGTTGTTATTTAAATTATAGTGTGTTAGTAAGGGAAGTCGAGTTTCCTTAGAGGAAGTCAATTAGTGATGGTTTTACCTTTCATCATTTCCGTAGTTGGGTATGTTTGAATGGATGCCTTTTTAATCCTCTTAGTGTGTCCTCTTAGTGATGATCATGTCCCCACTCCTGACTTCATCTTAGATGCACTAGGAGAGCATCAGTCATACATCGTCCTAATGTTTCAAAAGGTGTTGAGAATGTTGGCTGGTTCTTGGTGTTGCATGTTGGATGCACGGTTTCACTTCAAGGTTTGATCTTTGAAATGTCATTAGAAGTAGCGTGTAGTCTTCAGTGAACATGTTTGTTCTAAACACAAGGTTCCATGGAGGAAGGAATTTCTATTCTTCTTGGGATACATCCGCCATCTAAGCCACGTGTTCTTGTAAATAGTCAGTTGGAGGTGGTTTTCCCTTGGGTTCTTCTTTTTTAATGTCTGTCATCGGCAAAAGACCATTCTATGGAATAGAATTAGGTAGAGATGAGTGTGGTTAATGTTGGCCAGTGCATGTCCCAAACCATCCCCTGAGGCTCGTGTTGTGACTTCCCCAAGCCCATCTTCCATAGGCAAGGGGATGGGGACTAGTACCGAGTTGGAATATCCCAAAAAGGGAAGGAATTTGCCTTAAAACCTTTACAAATGCACAAAGCTCAAATCATAGAAAGTAAACACAATTTAAAACAAAACTATCATCAAAACAACTACTGAGAGTATATTACAAACTGAATGTACAAAGGGGCCATAATACAAGCCCAAAACCACAAAGAAAAGTACAACTACCATGGTCAATCAGCTCGAGACCCCACTTGTAGGGTAGGTGAAGGGAAGTTGCCTATAGCTGTAGAAGTATGCCCATCCATCTCGTCTCACTGAGCACCACCAGGTCCCATACCACTAAGTTCTCTATTCAAGCTTTCGTCTGTCCCGTATCACTGAGCACCACCTGGTCCCAGACCACCAAGGTCTCCGTCAAAGCATTGATCAACTGCATAGGACACGACATGTGTATGAGAATCCCATTTAGGGGTGAGTAACAAAATATTCAGTAAGGACCTCGTAACATAAAGGAATGACCACAAAGAAGGTATTCACAAGGTACTATCAGCTCACACTGGTATAATCTAAAGTACAGAAAGCAAGGATATTATTTATAACACATAATAATTTGGGCTACTGATGTAATCATTCTTAATGAGTACCGTGGGTCTGATGAGGTCACATAGTGTCACTTGTAGCTGATCCTCATAGGGTCTCTTGTAGCTGATCCACACAGGATTGCTTGGAGCTGATCTACACAGGGTTTCTTGGGATCTGATCCACATTGGGTCTCTTAGAGATAATCAAAACATGGTCTCTTGGATCTGATCCACAAAGGGTCTCCTGGAGGTAATTCACATAGGGTCTCTTATCATCTAGGCCTTTAGGTCACTTTGAGCTGTGCATCAGTAGAATTTGAGTCTTAGCCAGCAACAGGATTCCCACATGTAGTGCACTTCATTTTGGGAGAAACCAATCCTCAAGAAATTCTTCATATTTCAACTTTCATGAAATACTCTTTAGAGAACACCAAAATAACCGATTCGTCTCAATGATTCCAACACCACAAATAGATTATCAATAAGATGCCTAGTCTGAATGATATTGGAGTTTTAGTAAACAGGGGTCGGTTGTGTTTGGGCCTGGTCTGACCTAGTCGGACCAATCCGACCAACATGGCCATGGTGTACCACATGAACAAACCTGGTCTGTCCAACCAGAACCAACCAATTTTGTGTCTGGGCTAGGCCCATTGGGCCTTGTTAGACCCAAGCCGGTTTGACCATGGTTCCAGCCTGCCGGGTCACCCAACGACCCGGTTCTATCCTACCCGACCCGCAATAGGCGGGCATTTTACCCCTAGCCCGGGCTGCCCAATGACCCGATTTTATCCCACCATCCCAGCCCACAAAAATGGGACAACTTAATCTAGCCCAGGCTACGTAGCGACCCGGTCCCCCACCCCCCGGTCTAGCCCTCAACCGGTGGGCCGGTCTTCTCTAGCCTGTAACTAGTGGGGTGATCTTCGTTAGCTCGGAATCCTTGTGACGTCTGGTTCCTACATACTAAGGCCTGTCAAATCCACAGTCCCCTGTTTTCCCACACGCGGTCCCCCTCTGGACTGCGTTCCTGTGAGAAGCCGTGACCCGTGCGGCGCTAGGCGCCCTGTCCGATGCAGCCGGGTGGCCGCATCCCTATCCAACAGCCACCGACCCAAGAATTGGAAGCTCCTACTGCTCCTCCGTGGCCCGAGCCATCTGTGGATCTCTTAATCATGCCATCGCACTGTCCCGCCACCTGCCCATGGCCGCCTCTTCCAGCACCAGAATTCCAGTGGGATCTTCTGCAGACCACCGGGTCCACTCTGGTTGATCGTTTCTCGAATCGATTATGCCTCTAGCCTCCATGGGGTTCCACCTTCCCATCAACACCCTCAAAAACTCCTTGACACCATTTCAAAGGTATGACCATGAATAATTAACAAAAACACACAAAGGAAGAGGGGCTCAGGCCTTGTTTTTGTTGGCTCACACCATCTATGTTAGAGGTTTTAAAACATGGGGAAGAATACTAAAGTTCTATTAAAATTTATCCTGATGCAAAACCCTGAGAAAAAGAACCCTCTTGTAAGAACAAAAAACCCACAGATCAACCTATTTGTGGGTTAATCTACATTTTTTGGTTTTAGAAAGTAGAATTGAGAAATTCAAAAAACATTAACCCCTACCTGGAGAAGGTTCTTCATTGGAGAAATTTGTTCATGTGGGTTCACGTTCCATTCAAATCCATTGGCATTTGTCACTCTCTAGTCTTGTTCTTCGAGGTGTGTTGTCATCACTAGTGATTCTCCAACATTATTCACTGGAGATAAATCTTGTGCCATTTTCCATAGAAATTATCACTCTGATTCTCTAAATAGATATCTCATTAAATGAGAAATGCTTCGCAATATTGCTATTATGCTGCATCGTCGCATCCTTACATAGTTTCATTTATGAAACAA
Organism: Viscum album; assembly: GCA_963277665.1. Taxonomy (NCBI): domain Eukaryota; kingdom Viridiplantae; phylum Streptophyta; class Magnoliopsida; order Santalales; family Viscaceae; genus Viscum; species Viscum album. The sequence goes on from OY728134.1 coordinate 998,301,130, forward strand.
CGTATCTATTATGATTAATTTAATGAGTCATTATGATGCATAATTAAGAGACATTAAAGGGATTAATTTAATGTGACTCTTCATCACCTCGTCACCGCACCACAGTGCGGACGTGTCACTACTCACTGATGAAGGATTTTTTTAAATAATTTTTATTCTTCTTATAAAAAGTATAAAAACTTACTTTTCTGGTCATCCATCACTTATGGGAGTTAGGTACTTTCTACTAGACTACCGACATTTTGAGTTCAAAAGTTACCTCATATTTTTGATATGATCACCAGTTTAATAGTTATCAAAACCCGCTTGCACATTTATTTAAGTGAATTAAAAAAGTTCAACATTCTATTTTGGGATGACTGGGCCTCAGAATCTGGTGCTATGTGCGGTTCTGGTCCCAAAATAACCCTATTTAATTTTTAAAAAATTTACATGCAATTTTTGGGACATTAAATTATCCCCACCTTAGGGATTTATGTCCTTGAAAGCCAAAACAAGGGATAAAAATAGATGGGGGGGGGGTACTGAGCAAGAATCTAAGCCTCACACTCCCAAGTGATCTTCTGGAGATTCCCATGCTTCTACTGAACGTGCACCATAGTTATCAACCACCAATAAAGGACCCTCTTTTGTCTATCCTTTATCTCCACCGAGAACTCTGCAAACATCGCCCCATCATCAATTTCCTCCTTGCAACAGTTGATGACTTGTGATGGATCATGGATGTACCTCCTCAGTTGTGACACATGAAAAAAACATCATTCACTTGGTGAATTTATGGGGGAATGGCTAGGTGGTACCCCACCTCACCAACTCTTCTAATAAAATACAAAAGGTCGGATGAATCTCATATATAACTTGCTGCCCCATCCAAATCTCCACAATCCCCATTTGGGTGAAACCCGAAGGAACCCATGGTCTCCCTCATCAAACTCCTAGGGTCTCCGTCACCTTCCAGCATAAGATTTCTACCTGCTCTTTGCGGTCCTAATATTCTCCTAGACGATCTTTACCTTCTCAGGGGTAGCCCGTACCAACTTCAGACCCATGAGTGATGATTCCCCCAGGTCTGTCCAACCTTGAGGTGATCTGCAGGGCTTCCCATAAATTGCCTAAAATACTGCCATGGAAATGGTGGAGTGATAGTTGTTGTTCTACACAAACTCCATCAGTGGTAGGTGGTCCTCTTAACTATGAAAAAGGATGCAAGCAAGAAGAATGTCCTCCAAGGTCTATGTGGTCCACTCCGACTGGCCATCTGTATATGGGTGAAAGGTTGTGTTAAATGAATCTGAGTCCCAAAAGCCTCTGGTAATCCCTTCCACAAATGGGATGTAAAACCTGCATCACAATATGAGACTAGCATAGATGAAAATCCATGGAGTTGAACTATATAAAACATGTAGAGGCATCTCATGCTCTCTACTGAACCCTATTCTCAAATGGGTAGAAAGTTGGCTGACTTGGTGAGTTGGTCTATGATCACCCATATGTTATCATACCCCCTCGACATACGTGGTAAGCCCGTCATGATGTCCATCGATAATTCAACTTTCTTCCACTTCGGTACCTCACGTGGTTTTGTCAAACCTGCTAGAACCTGGTGCTCAACCTACACTTACTGACAAGTGAGGCATCTCGAGTCATACTCGATCATTGCTGTATTCATCCCCGTCCACCTGTACTGATGTCGGGGGTCTTGATACATCTTCTTCACACATGTATGTACTTATAATGGGGTTGTATGGAACTTTTTAAACACCTCCTCATGTAGCGCTACTGGTACTATGTTTCTTCATCTGAAAATGATGACGTGCTCCACACCTATAAAAAATTCATTAGAAGATTGTCCCGATGAAAACTGAGTATATCGGGCCTCAAAGTCAACTTCCACAAGTTGTGCCTCCCTAACTCACTGTGAGAGTGGGGGAGTTACAATAATAGACTGAAGGTAAGCTACTCCATCATCATCCACAAATAATATCTACATCCTGAAAAGTTTCTATTTCACCTCACCCAGTAGATGAAAACCAAATCTCCTGCTGAGCACGTCTGCCACCACATTCCCCTTCATAGAAGTATAAACTATCTCAAAGTCATAGTCCTAGAGGAACTCCAACCATCATCGCTGCCTCAAGTTTAAGTTGTTCTGGGAGAAGATATACTTGAGAATCTTATGGTCAGAGTAGATGATGAATCATTCACCCATAAGGGAGTGTCGCCACATCTTTAGTGCGCAGACTACCATTTCTAACTCAAGGTCATGAGTTGCATAGTTATTCTCATACGGTCTCAAATGTCATGAGACATAAGATGTCACTGATTTCCCCTATATCAGGACACAACCAATCCTGGTTCCTAATGCATCACAGAATACCACACAGTTGGTTCCTCCTCTGGTAGCCTCAAGATAGGAGCCCTCGTCAATATCTTCCTCAGCTGCTGAAAGTCATACTGGAATCTATCTATCTATATGAAGGGTTTTACTTTCTTTGTCAATTCCTTCATGGGTGTTTCAACTCTAGAGAAGTTGGTTACAAACATTCGATAGTTCCTTTCCAACCTAAGGAAAATCTGCACCTCAGTAATGATCTCTGGTGGCTCCCAAGCAAGAACTACCTCAATCTTCATTGGATCCACCGCAACACCATCCTCTGAGAAGGCAGTTTCAAATTAGGGGACCTTTCGTATCTATAACTCACACTTCAAGAGCTTTCCATATAGTTGGTTCTATTGGATTGTGTCCAGAACCATCCTCAGGTGTATCGCGTGCTCATCCTTGGAAGCTGGATATACTAAGATGTCATCAAAGGAAGAACAATAAAAACCGGTCTATGTATTGCTAAAAAATTCCGTTGATGAGCCCCATGAACACTTCTGGGGTGTTCTTAATTCCAAACAACATCACGATGTACTCGTAGTGGTTGTAGTGAAACCTAAAATATACCTTTGAGATATCCTCATCTCATAATCGAAGCTGGTGATAGCCTGATATGAGATATATCTTTGAGAACCATCTCACTATCTTCAGCTGATTGAAGAGGTTACCAATCCTTGGTAGGAGATAATTGTTCTTCATGATCACCTGGTTCAGGAACTTTAAGTACACGAATAACCTAAAGATTCCATCTACCTTCATGGAAAACAACACTGGGGATGCCATATAGTAAAATGATGGGCCTTAAAACCCCCTTCCTTTATAAGTCTTCATACTATACCCTCATCTCTCAGAGCTCTGTAGGATCCATCAAATATACAGATGTTGATATCGGTGCCATCCTGAGGTAGATATAAATGAAAAAAATCTAACTCTCTATGAGGAGGTAGTTCTGGAACATCCTCTAGAAAGACGTACTTGTACATGTACACCACTGCAGGGAACTGAAAACTCATAACATTCACTTCTATGCGGGTAAGGATGGCCCCATGCAGCTACCCACTTCTCCTATCCTCCAGCTCCCTAAGCCTGGTGTGGACCGCATTGGGGTGGTAGTCGTAAAATGTTGAAAATTATACAACCTCCTGCTACTCTCCCAACTCCTCTGCCACATCTACTACCCTACAGATTAATCTGTTCCCATCAGCTTCTCTACCCCGGTGGCCCAACCACCATTTAACTTCCAAAACGATAGACTGATAAATCTTTAGTGAGATGTCCCATACCATCACTTGAAAATCATTACCTCTTTATAGGCTGATTGGAATAACCCTATGAGCCTTGAGATGTAGATACCCTGTCTTGGGACCTCTTCTCAGAATATCTCATACATCCAAGTATCTGAGACTAACGTCGGATTCCTTCTTTCCCACTGCTAAAATCCACTAGCTGTATCTACCCATCCCAAGAAATTTCAACCACAAAGGTTCTCTCTAGAACCCTACCATAAGTAGAAATGCACAGAGGAATAGTGTTGGATCAAATGTCCCTAAACACATCTCAGTAGGAGGTCCGAGCCCTGAAGCACTGGTCGTATAGTATTTATCATGTATCTGGAAAGGTTGGTACACCTCTATGAATACTCAGCGACCAACATGTGATCTCACTGAAGTTGTAGAAGCTCTTGGGCACGCATAGACCGTAGCTTTTATGGAAAGATCCCCTTCTTGGAGAGAGGTTATCAAGATTTTTCCATAGAAAAGTCACATCATCACAAGATTGGGTGATCTAAACTCCGTCATCTCCCTACTAAGCCATGTAGAAGGCTCAATACAAGAACTACCATCTGATCTAATGGTGCCCTGACTAGACATAAAACCTGGTCACCACCTAAAGCTAATCCTTAGCCGTCTATGAGTTGGTATCACCTCAGAACCTAAGGGGTCTCTATCTTTGAAACCCATGTAAGGCATTGAGCCTACATGCATCCTCTACCGGTAGTGCCAGTAGTAACTGCTGAACAACGTGTAATGGTAAAGTTGGAACACCGCCCGAAGGTTCTATCTCAAGCAACAATCCCTGTACAAAATCCTCATCACACTGTGGACCATCCTCATGGTCACGCATTGGAATCCTGGATGACTGTCTTTGTAGAGGCATCTTGAAAGAGATCAAGATCAATCATGATAAAAAGATTATACTTGGTGAGCTGACACTAACTTAGAAAGATCATGAGAAAACAATAAAGGATGCATGAAACAAATGATTTCAAGAACTAAGTCAAAAAGTAGAATTCAGGGTCCTAGTGTATGGATACGTTATCCACCACACCAATACTTGACTCCCTGTCCTAAAAGAAAAACTTGAAACACTTAACATTGTTTCCCCATAAAAATTTATATACTCTTAGTTCTTATAGTAGAACCGACTGCCCTTTGATAACACTTTGTCAAAAATCATCCCCCAGGGACCAAGTTGTGACTACCCCAATCTCACCTTCCATAGGCCAGGGGATGAAGACTATCACCGAGTAGGAATATCCCCAAAAGGGAAGGCATTTTCCTTAAAACCAATACACACACACAAAGCTCAAACTACAGAAAGTAAACACAAGGTAAACCAAAAATTTCACTGAGACAACTACCGAGAGTATAGTACCAACTGAAAGTAAAAATGGGTCAGAATACAAGACCAAAACCATAAAGGAAAGTAAAAATACCATATCTTATCTACTCAAGACTCCACCTGAAGGGAAGGTGAAGTGTAACTACCTATAGCTATAGAAGTACGCCCGTCCATACCGTCTCACTGAGCACCACCTGGTCACAGACCACCAAGGTCTCTGTTGAAGCATCAATCACCTTCATGGGACATGACACATGTGGGCGAAACCCGCGAAGGGGTGAGTAAGAAAATACTCAGTTAGGATCCTAAAACATAAGGAAAATACCACAAAGAAGGTATACACAAGGTACTGTCTACTCACATAGGTATAAGCTAAAGTATAGAAAGTAGGATATAAGTTGTAACATTGAATACTATAGGATACTAAGGTACTCATCCATGATGAGTATAGTGGGTCATCTAAGGCCACATAGTGTCACTTTTTTCTGATCCACATAGGGTCACTTGTAGCTTATATGCACATGGTTGCTTGTAGTTGGTCCACACAGGGTCGCTTGTATCTGATCCACATAGGGGCGACTGGAGTTGATCCACACAGGGGCGCTTGAAGTTGATCCACACATGGTATCTTGGGTGATGATCCACACAGGGTCACTTGGAGTTGATCAACATAGGGTCTCTTGGTGTGGATCCACATAGGGTCGCTTGGAGCTGATCTACACATGGGTTCTTGGAGTAGATTGTAACACCCCGAGATTTTATGAAAAATATTCTTTTTAATTTCATTGATGTCTTGTGTTGTACGTTACACCAAAAGGATATTTCACTACATGCATCCCTGACTTGGCTTGCTTTACACGCAATCGCAACCTTCCATGATAGCATGTGTTGTACGCAATATCGAGTTTCACTAAACAATGATATGTTATTAAAATATTTTATAAACTAGCCGTTATGAATAGTAATACCCACTTTTTGAAATTTTATAAATTTTATCGTTCAAAATGGACTTCGTTTTTGGATTCGGAATATCGAAATTAGTCTAGGGTGAAATTTTGGTATTTTTCTGAAAACATTCAATTTTTGATGAATAGTGAAAACACTGGGTTACTATTTAAAAATTGACTTTTTATTTAATTAATATTTTTTTATTTAAATTTATTTTAATTCAAAATTGATACATAATACCTATTTGTGTTCAATGTAATTAATTGGAGTCATTTTATAATAATTTTAGATATATAAAAATTTTATTGAACTTTTCACCGATTTTTACCCACCTCCTAGGAGAATTTGGAAATTCACTTAAAACTTAATTTTACCGCTTCTGTGAGTGGAATTTCAAAACTCCGAGAGACACGGTTAACATCAAGGACTAAAATGTGGTTCAATGAGATGAAAATATTTTTTGGTGAATAGTAACTTTTTACTTTTATTTACCACGGTTAAAAGTAAATAGGGTAATTAGGGGTAAAAATGATATTATTATTACCCTAACACATGTACTAATTCTGGTGGATAAGTGTAATTCGACAAAAAACAACCTTAAAAATAAAATATGATCATTTAGGTCCACTTTTATTAGATTAGGACATTTATTATTAATTTATTTAAAGAAGGGTTAAAATAGTTAAAATCAAAGTTTATTAACTAAATAACTTTTAATATAGGGTTATACATAAGATAAATTCAACTATAAATATTAATTAGAAATATAATAATATTTTCTACCCAATTTTATTTTATTTATAATTTTTAAACATTAAATAATTTATGTTATTTATGACACAATGGTGATGCAGTAATTACCTAAATAATGAAATATTAAAATAATTGATGTTATAAAGACCCAAATAAATGTAATTTGAGACTTTTTACGAATTCCACAAATTTTCTAGGTTAATATTACATGTTATTATTAAATTAATTAACTTTATTCGAAATAATCATGCTGTTATGATTTTCACAAAAATCCATTACCAAATAGTGTCAAAATTGACATAAAATAGTTTTTAAAACAAATATTATATTATTAATTGTTATTATATTCCTAAAAATCTAAGGTTCAAAAAAATACTAATATCATGATAGGTGTATCATTAATGGACCACTTTTGGGTCTCTTGGATGTATATGGTACGTTTGTTAACTATATAATAAAAAATACAAAGTGACATGGTAAATGTCAATCTAATTAACTAAGAGTTAAAACTAAACGATAAGGTTAATATAATCATCCAAACATGTCTAAAATATATTGGTTAAGAGTATTTCCACCCATCCCCACCTTAGATTCTAAATAAATCAAATTTTAGCTATTAAAAACCGAATATGACTTTATAATAAAATAATATTTTATGTTTTTCCTAAGGTGCCCCTCTCCTCTCATATAAAAAGGTAACCCCTTCCCTCTTCTCTTCACACCCTTTTGAGCCTTGAAGCTCGGCCAAAACCTGCTCATTTCTCCTCTCCACTTCCCTAGAAACATTCTGGAGGTTTCGGTCTTCTCAAAATACCAACTCTGCTTTCTTAAGAGGAAGCTTAAAGGAGGTGCATCGAAGTAGAGGTAATCTCTTCTTCTGATTCTCTCAAGTTTCTTTCTTATTTACTTCTTCTTATTTATTTGTCTCATTATAAAGTAATAAAATAAATATTACTTATATACTGATATGTTATTAGAAATATTAAACAACCTTATTTCACCTTCTATCCATCCTATGAAAAAGGAAATCACCGTGCGTGCGTACGTACGGAATACCGTCTCCACGCCGTGGTGTAATATGTTATCGACCACCACCTTACTTGGATGGGTATAATGGTATAAATAAATAAATATATATGATTATTTTAATTTGAAATTGATTCTGAAATATTATACATACACTTCAATACAATTCCACGATCATGGGAATGATATCACCGTGCCTGTGTACGTACGGAATACCGTCTCCACGACGCGATGAGATTCATTCTCCATGTTAACCATTCATGAATGATTATAAAGTATATATAATAACTAATCTTGAAATATATGAAATAATATTGATACTAGATTTATGTATATATATATGTATGTCATCTACTTAATTCCATTCAATTCAATAAGGAAACGAAAATAGCATTCATGCATACGTACGACCTACCGTCTCCATGAACGGTGTATTTAATTCCATTTATCGATCTATCATATATATATATATGTATATGATGAATATATATTACATATAAATCATGTTTTACATTATAGAATTTTGTAAATCAGGATATAAGTAATAATAACAAGAACAACAAGTCCAAACATGTATGATAAATAAAACGATTTTACACAAAACGCTGCTTTAACATGGAATGTACAAAAGAACGGGTAATATAAAGTCATAAGTGAACCAGATATGATATCATAACACTGAATATGATTCTGTAATAAGTCAATGAAATTATTTAAATCATTATACAGGAGGTTCGGATACATATGAATCATATTGGATGTAAGGTAAGGGATAACTTTTCCAATCTCGTTCTTATCCGAGATTGTTTATTCATAAGTATTTGCTGGGTTATGTTTATCATCCATGTCCATATGTTCTCATAATGTTTTCATAAAATGTTTACTTTTTTTTCCGTGTATGTTTAAAGTCATTATTACCCTTTTTTTACATTTACCACATCGTATTGAAGGAATCTCTCTTTTGTTTACCATATGAGGTACTTTTTGACTTTTCTGACAAAAGTACGAGAAGAATGTTATTTTTAACTTATACGGCGTGAACGAATTTTTACAGTTTCATAACGCCTAATTTTTATGAAGCTTAGTCTACAATATTTTATGACTATTTTCAACAAATTAATTTTCTTTCAAAATTACATGGAATTTTGTGAAAGGAAAATTATTTTGAAGAAGAAATGATATTTTCCTCAAGAATTCATTTCTAGTGTTTTATCAAAACCATTTTCCATCTAAGATGACATTATTTCATATGCGTATGTTTCAAGTATAATGTCTCTATGATTTACATGGTTTTAATTATCTTATGATGAAATTCTATCCATTTGTTTTATATGGATTATGTTATGATGAGATGATGTTTATGAAACCCATTTTATTCTTTGGGTTATGATGAATGTTTTAAGTTTATTTTGTGGCTTATGTAAGAATTATTTCATTATGAGATGGGTGGGACCTATATCAACCTCCAATGCATTGGGTAAAAATTTAAATCTCATGAGATAGACATGGCTGGAACGGTAAGTTAATCTGGTTCAGTGTTACAGGACTGGAACGAGGAGTGAACTCGATTCAGAATGGGACTTTGTCCACTAAGATGGTCTTGGCAGCAATGCCTTGGCTACTATGGAAATCATAACACGTGCTTAATGGTTGCCACAATTACATGTTTTATTACCATTCTAGTTTATTACGACTAATGTTCCTTTATGATCTATGACTTGTGTACTTCCAAGATTTATATCGTTGCTCATGATTTTGAAGTTTAGATTTTATTTTCATGTTTTTTCATTCAAATGTTTATGGATTGTTTTATGTTCTCTATGATTACCCTTATTGAGCATTTGAGATCACCCTTTATATGTTTTCTTTTCCCCAGGATTTAAAGAGAGGTTTTAGGTAAGAAAAAAAAGGGGAAGATCTTTATGTGAGATGTTGAAGATCTTTCACCATGATTAGAAGATTATTTTCTGAGTTTCCAAAGACACTAAAATATTATGGTCTGTGTGTGTCTGTTTTCGTTATGTATCAAGTATTCTGAAAAAGTATTGTATTGTCCATGTACGTCAAGATTCGAGTCTCTACAGTTGGTATCAGAGGAAAGGTTTAGTTAACCATTGGAAACTAGGATGCGAAAACATTAGTGAGATCCCTAGAGATATTTATAAGGTATGTCTAGGGATGTCCCTAAGGTAATTTCCCTATGGGTTAGTATAAATATAGGTTATAGTCCTAGAATTATGTTGACAATCATGAATAACCTAGGGTGAACCTATGCTATCATAGATTAAAGAAGGTTTCCTAAGTTATACATCATATAAGTGACTTTTTATGATTATGTGGTTCCTCATTATTTTAACTGTTTCTTACACAATGGTTTCTGGTTTTAGTTAATGGAGGGAACTGGAAGGAATTGGGCTGACATTGAATCCGATGGACAAATTAGTGACTATGAGAAGCGAAATTGCGTAATTCCTAGAGAGAATGATATTATGATTATGCTGAATTAGTCATCGTGATATATGATTAACAAGGTGAAATTTAGTGGTATTCTTAATTCATCAAATAAGAGGAAGATAGACTTTCACTACAAGAAAACCTCCTCTTAGAGGCAGGTTTTTTTTTCATATAGCGGCGGTTTAAACTGCGGCTATATGGTTTGGAGGCGGTTTACAGAAACCGCCGCTAAACTGCGCGTCGACAATCTATTAGCGGCAGTTTTATGCATTTCGCGGTGGTAAAAGATAAGCGTCGCAGTACCTCATTTTGCGGCGGTTTTTGGTAAATTTAGCGGCGGTTTTAAGGGATATTTAATTAGCGATGGCTATAATCGCCGCGAAATTCCGGTGTGTCATGTGCCTGCTTAGTGCCGGTTAAAACCGCCGCTAATTCCGGCATGAGTTCGCGGCGGTTTTAACCGCCGCTAAGTGTATTTCCGATTACATTTAGCGGTGGTTTAAACTGCCGCTAAATGTATAAGTTGTAAAACTTTAGTGGTGGTTAAAACCACCGCGAAATGCTGACCCGAAAAAAATAGCATTTCTTCTTATACTGCACCACTGCCCTGAAAAACAATCCAAACAAGAATTCTAAGAAAAATAAAAAACTTAACAACAATTACATGGTCAATTCCTCTTGTAACTAATATGAAAAACATCATTTAATAACATCAAAGGGGCCATGCATTAACATACCACATATCAACTTCTACAGAAAGACATATGGGATTCTCAAACAACAACTAGGCATGATATATCAACTATCACTACTAATATGAAAAACATCATTTCATAACCTTTTCATCACCTAAATACATCACCTCAACCCCAAATACATTTATCATCCTGGGACAGAATAGAGCATCAGGAATTTTGGTAGTATTCTGAGGCTTATAATGCTAAATATGATCACCTATCCAACAAAATAATAATTTAAAAGGGTCACTAATTTGATAAGGTATATTACCCTGTTGAAAATGGCCATGATGATGATAAAAATAAGAAAGTTTTGGAATGGATAGGTTGAGAGGTTTCCCTTCTACCATTCATGCTTCTATAATCAACATGAAGACCAAGATTCCCAAATGTGAATCCCCAACAGAGAAGAGCCCTCCATTTAAAAACATGGCCAAGTATCCTGCTAACCAAAGACTTAGGGATACATGTAGTCTCACCTGGTAGCCCCATGAGGCATACTCTCTAGCTTCTAGAGTAGCGCAAAATGATCCCATGACATTCCAAACTTGTCGAGAAGGGCATAGATGAGGGCGTATGATAGACGTCTGAGCCCCACTTCTATAAAAGAAGATATTAATCCAATCATTGAATTAAATAATCAAATGCAAGTACAAATCCTTTTTCTACCTCTCCTTTACAATGGAAAGAATGTCTCCTGCTAAGGACTGAGTCTATTTATTTCCATCCCAATCATTCTCAATGGGAAGGAATTCATCACATGTTTCCACTAATAGAAGTATTCCCTCAAGCTTAAAAATATTTCATAGGCTAATTTCTACCTCACTATGGGCTAGATAAATAGTTTTGGTTCCTAGAAACCATCAACTAATCAACTCACTATGGAATTATAGTGTATGGTACATGATAAACTAAAAAATATATGTCTCCTCGTAATGATGAATAGCATGCAATTGATAGGGGAATTTTGTGCAGATCTACCTAACCCAAAATGGCCATGCCCATTCATCAGTGAAATTACCACTAGGGTTCAAATCACACATTCAGCTCAAGCCACTTTTTTGGTTTTCTAGAGAGAAGATGAGCATGTTTGAGTAAATATGAGAAATCAATTGATGAGTGAGATCATGAATATATGAAACCATGGTGAATTTTTAAATGTATAATATTTCCCTAAGAACGGTGCCACAATTAACTGACTATCCTCAGAAACTATCATTTTAATATAGTCAACAGAGAGTGACATCATGTGAGACTAAAGGTTATATTCAGGTGAAGAATAGTACTATCATCCTGATGTCCAAATCTATATAAAGGTAGTCTATTCAATAGAGGATAATTTTTATGTTCAGTCAGAATAAGAAGCTTTAAAACATCATTGTTATAAAATACTTTGTATCGATGATTGACATTATGGTCCCAGGAAATAAGGTCTCTCAAATCTACCACATAAGAAGAAATTTGAGATAATGTGGGGGAATATTCAGTTCATCAAGTCCATAAACCCTGTATAAGCATTCATCAACCCAAAAGTCATCATGAAAAAACTTATAATGTCCATAAATTCTTTTGAAAGCATCCCAAGTTATATCAAAAGTTTGAAATCTTAACTAATGATACCACGATCTCAATTTAGTTTTTGAAAATACAAAACCTCCCCTCAATTGCTCAATGAGATCATCGTTGCATGGAATATGATACTGGTTCTTCACTATTATCCGGTTCAACTTACAATAGTCAACATATAAGCATAACAACTTTTCTTCATTCATTGATTTTTTTGGAGAACCCAAAGGTGACATTCTCAGATGAATAAATACCTTATCCATCAACTCATGCACCTGAGTAATACGTTTTTCAAGCTCTGTTGGTTCTATTCTATGTGGTGTAATAGAAACTGGCTCTGCCCAATGCATGATCTTAATTATAAATTCGACATCTATCTTAGGTGAAATCCCTGATAAGTCCTTAGTAAAAACATCATTGAACGTGTCCACTATAGATAGAAATATGTAATTCTTTACACCCCCATCATACAACAAAAGACTTGAATCCTAGGTAGTGAGATTCCCCAGTTGCTGATGAACACACCCTGCACAACATTCCTGTATATCCCACTCTCTATGATGAATATAAATTTTTCCCATAGGAGATGTAAAAGATACTCTCTTGCAGTAACAATCAATGTGGGATTTGTAAACCACTAATCAATATATTCCCAAAAATCAATTCAAATATAAAAATATATAGAATGTAAAGATTCTAGACAAAATAATACTCTCAAACCTTTTGAGAACACTCTTTACACAAATAGATGTCTCTCAACCATACCTCCAATGGTTTATCTACCATTATAACACCACTCAAAAACTACAATATCAGACTCAACCCATTAAAAATCTGTGAATATATAAAATAATGAGAGGCATCGGTATAAAATAAGAAAATTGGTATCATAGAAGCTACAAGAATAGTACCTCTAACCGTTGAAGGTCTAGACTCGCTATTCACAAGTGTAGGATGAACTACATGAATCTATACAGCCCCTATTCCTTATGATATAGTCTGAGTACCCTGAGTTGACCCACTATATTGATTTTAACACACATTACTTGAATAACAACATCCACTAACTCTACTTCCATGGCTAGTATAACACCAACTGACATATTAATATTGGGTAGAAGACCACTATCCAACACTATGACTTTGTATAAATACTCAATCACTACACATAGGTTTTGGATTACTGTAGAACCATTATATATGGCCCATCCAACTACAAGGTTGTCACTCTAACTAGGGTTGGGGAAATTCCTACGAATGTGTCCTGACCTAACACACTGGTGGAAGGTCACTCATTTAAGGTTTTGATTAACGGACCCCCTGGAAACTCTAATTGATATCTACATAGTTATCATTCTAGAAGTGATGATTCCTACTCCCAGAAGAAATACCTTATGGAAATCTAGAAGATACCACCTGTATCCCACTATAATACTCTCTCAAGGTCACCTCAGATATGAGAGCTTGATCTTCCACTTTAGAAAACATCACTAAATGAAAGATGTTATCATGTGACTTAATCTCAAACTTAAGCCCATCCTAAAAATTTCTTTTCATAGTTGTCTCATCCCCTTCCAGCGCTGGATCAAATTGATACAAATTTTTAAAGTGAAAAAAATAGTCCATAAAAAACACTCCCATGGCTCTAGCTCCTAAACTATGATGCCCTCTCATTTCTTAGAGTCTTTGAATAAAAGTTCTATATGAACATATCTATAAGTCCTTCCATTCTATATTCTCCAGCTATCTATCATGAGTTTGGATGTCCCACCAATGCTTTTCTTGATCACCTAAGACATAAGAAGCTAGTTTGACTCTCTTCTATATAGGATTCTCTTGCGGTTCAATGATTTTATGGATAGAATAAATCCTGAACTCAGTTGACTCTAGTCCACCCTTACTGGTGAAATTCAGAGGGTGATAAAACTAGAAATATTATCTCATGTTAGAGATACTATTAACAACCCATTCTGGGTCGCTTTCCATAAAATTCATAAACCAAGAAATGTTCTCACAAACTACTCTCTGTCTTCCTCACCTGGAACTATCAGAGCCTTAGGTTCTGCTACTAGAGGAACATTTCCAATAATGTTCTATTTTCGTCCAACCAACAAGAATTGATATGAAGGCATATCTATATAATTATAGATTCATGTATGATGAAATTAAATAAAATATCAGCACATTTACATTACAGGGATTCAAAATAATCCATAGTAATTCATTCCCCTCAAAACCCTCCACATGGTCAAAACTGATGCACTATCACTAACTTTAACCATCCTTCATCTAGGTCATGGATAATATAGGGTATCCACATTCTCATTAAAAACATTTCTTAATAGAATCCAATTTTCCAAATCTTTCATCATTTAGAACTTTTAATTTCATATTAGAAACCTTTTTCATTTAATTACACAAGTAATAAAAGTGTCTTCATTTAACATACTAATCCCAAAACTATTTTTTATGTGTGTACCTCAAATGATGCATAAAAAAATCCTTGAGTTCCTTGAATGATTCAAGACTACAAAAATCTCATTCCATACCAATCCATGTGTCAAATATAAAAAAATCTCAAAAAAAATAATCACATCACATAAAAAGTGCATTACCTGAGGTAAAATAACATTCAACTATAACAAAACACATCAATAACAAAAATACAACCCTGGGTACTTGGGTTTTTCCCCGTACATGGGTTAGATAATACCATTAATGAGCTCATGTACAAGGGATGACTCATCCTATTCTCATATATACCTTTCCAAAAAATTATGACAAAATAAAAGAAATAAAACCTCTTCTGATACCTCTTTGTAACTTCTCAGCTTAGGTAAAACATACCGGTACCCTGAGCTGGTCGATTATATGACCTCAAGAATGTATCCCTATTATTCAGTGGCAGTGGACCAGAAGTGAGGTTCTAATATATAAAATTGGGTGACAATACCCTCTTTATCAAATTATCATAATAGTAGAAACAAAAAGATAATAATGAGTTGATAATATTAAACAACCAAAATAATAAAATAACCAGAACAAACCAATGTCACATGATGAACCAAAACATGATATGATAACCAAAACTAAATAGTAGATATGTGATACCATAGTAAGTTTCAACTGTCTAATGTTAAACCAAAATAAAGACACTAACACTCCCATGAGGGTCCTGATACCAAGTCTCATTCCCAAATCTGTGATTCGTCCCAACCTAGCCATCTAATATAGGACTCCTTCCCTTATATTATCCTCAAAACTTGAGTTCTTTCTAGGTACCAATTAGTTAGCCTGAGTAGGGTGGGAGTACAACTCAGTTATCTCCCACCAAAGGTGTCTAAAACAATATCCCTTCAATAAAAGAGTATGAAATGTTATAAATAATAAAGTATAGTGATTAAACTAAAATTTTATTACATTTTATAATTATTTAATCAACTCATAATTTATCACGTTCAAAAGACACCCAAACCATCAATACATGCTACGACCCATGCCAGAGTCTGAACCATATTTTATAGGGATTCAAAATTCATTACCACATGGTATTTCATCATCCATTTAATTTAAATTCATATAATAGACAATTTAAACCATAGTCCAATGACAACATATTAGACCTATAATTCCATGGATAGGACCCCATAGGTATTTGAATAATCAGTTCATGTCCCAAAACCCATTTATCAAACAATGAAACATGGGCATTGGATGCATTTGCTTGTGTCCCACACTCTTTTCTAAAATAATCATACATTAGTTTTTGAATAAAAATTACATGTCCCAAACTCATTTATCACATGCATGCATTTGGGTATTGAACACCTTATCTAAAAACCCATGGGTATTTGGAGCATCAGTATGTGTCCCACAACCCATTTATCAATCAATCACAGATAACACATATATCACATATATCACATTTAATATGGTTAATCACCATTATCCATCTCATCAACATTTCACACCAGGGTGTACCATGACATTTAATCATACAATCATGGTATATCTCTTTAATCTCATGAAATAATATTAAAAAATCACTATTAAAACATTTGTCCATATTTAGTCATATAATTCGTTAACCCTTTAAGGTTAATCCAAAAATCCCTTAATTTCTATAAATTAATTCCATCGTATCACATTAATAATCAATTTCATAACCACAATTACCAAATTCAATTTCCCATGATTAACCCATTCATTATCACATGGAAGTTCAATTAATGATTTCAATAATTCCAATAATTAATTACCCAGTTAATTAATCCAATTAAAGATTAAATTTTAAAATTTTGAAATTGCATTTCCACCACACATACATGAAATGATAATTCTAGACTATGGGAATTGATATTTAGACCAACTACCTCAAGATTTTAAATGAAGACTCACCAACTAAAATCCCTAAATTTAATACGAACATTCAATTACCCAATGAAGAAAGAGATCTAAATACAAAACCTATAAAAAAATCAAATGGATTAGATCCATGAAATCATATTTCTTAACCATCACCAATGGTGTAAATTATCCCATCAAAAGATGAGTGAAATACGGGAGAGAGGGAGAAAACCAATCTGGATGAGAATCTCTTACTAGGAGAGGTGATGATTCTTCAATATGGTCTACAATTCATCATTAATAGAGTTTAGAAGGCCTGATAATTCTTCTAGGAGTCTATAAAAATAATGGAAAAATTTTTAGGGCCAGGTGGGGTCGAATCAGGGTTAAAACTGGGGAGTTTTGGATTTTTAAAATAATATTTCAGGAGACTAATTTCCACATGCATGGTTTCCTATGTTAGGGAACACAGTTTTCCAAGACATGATCCATAACAGTGTACCCGTAAGAACTCGAGTTTTTAGAACAGGTCAAAATCCCGACCCTGTTTGAATTTTTAACTTGTTTATGAGAAGTCTGGAAAATCTGGGCAGTTTCTGGAAATTTCCAGACTACACGCCGTGTACATTAAGTACACGCCGTGTATGTGTTAACCGAGTGTTCGACCGTGTGCTCACTGAGTACATGCCGTGTGATGACTGTGTAGAAGTTTCTTACTACAGGGCGTGTATTTCTAGACACGCCGTGTATCCTTAACCATGCGAGGCCAAGTACATATCGTGTGGTGACCGGGTGTAAATTTCTATTTACACTGCATGTAGTCTTCCTTGACACGCCGTGTAACTTTTTTCCATGTAGAGGTCGAGTCCCTAGCTGTGTGTTGACCGTGTGCATGGTCCAAGCTGTGTGCTTGACTCCACCTAAGTCGGAGTACAGAAACACATCTACACGGCGTTTACTTTGAAAATACACACCATGTAATTTTATTTTTATTTGATCTTCCGAGACGCCGTCGCATCTTATTTCGGGAAAACTCTTCTTCTTCCTCGTTGGATGAACCCTTCATCCGAAAACCTCCGAAAAACAAAAATCCTCCCAGAATCTCCATACAACCTCCGTTCTTCGATCCGTTAGTGGAAGTGGGACCGCATCCAAAAGGCTAACCCTGCACACCCTTCTTCGTCCTTGATCCCTCACCAGTTTCTCCGTAGATTCCTCCAAACAGAATTGTTGGATCTGACGGAAATGCAGATCTACCGCAATTCAGACTGATTCAGAGGCTGAAATCAAAGGAGTGTCATCGTACGAGTACGAGGTGGTTCGTGCATACCTTCTTTCGTGTTTTTGTAGAATTTTGGGGATTGTGACCTTCGGGCGCAACATGTGGTTTTTGAGAGAAACCCGTGTTTAATTATCTTTAATAGTTTTTCTGCATTGTGGGGTGCCTCTGGGTATTCCCTGACCCTTATTGTGTTTGAGTGACGCCGGGTTAGAGGTCATAGATCGTTTAGGGTAATTCGGTCGGGGGTGCCAAAATGCGTATGAATTGGACCATTATTTAAACTGCCATGTTCAAACTGCCTATTGAATATTTTGAGTTAAACTGCTGAGTTTAATTTTTAAATTAAGAATGAGTTAGGTGCTGGTATGAGACAAAAAAAGTTAGTGCAATTTAATTGTTTAGTAATTTCCAATTTCAAGTGATGGTTTGAGTATAGATATGCTATGTGTTATTTTGCCTGTGTTGAACTGCTTGTTGTGTTGGGCAAGGCCCAGATGTATTGCTGAGTGATGGGGATCACAGGTTGGGGCTTTTGCTCGGTTTACATTGGTTGGTTGCTACCACGGGTTTGGGACTCATGGACGTCGGTTGAGGCAGTTGGACTGTTGGGTTAGGCTTGACCCGGGTTACTTGGATGGCTAGGCCATCAGACTTGAGCGATAGGTTTTCAGGGACATGAGGTGTCAGAAGTGTTGTCTCTTGGGAACTTATTGAGGTGATTACCACTCACTGGGTACTTTTGAGTAGTGTGCACATAGGTAGACTCCGAGATGAGGTGGTACGACCACTCCCTGGGTAAAGGCCCCCAGTACATGTGGTTAGGTGTTTTAGGTTTGGGGGTGCTTGCCATAAGAAGCCATGTGGAAGTTGAGGAGCCTTCGGGAGACAAATTTGAGGTGGTAAGGTTGGGGGAAAAGGCTCACCGTGATTTGAGGGCAGACATCGCTGTCCCTTCGGTTATCTTTTGAGGACATGTATCGCTGCTCCTCCAGATGTTGTTCCATGGGCAGGTTGAGCTTCCGAGCTAGGTTACGATTGTTGGGAATGCCTTTGGGATGTCGGTACTTGAGACACATGGTGTCAGGTGGCACGTGGTGTTGGGTTACATCTAAAGATTCCGGCGCTGGCCGAAGTAGGTGACACTTCCTAGTGGCTGTTGAGCTCCAGTGAAGTTTGTGTTTACTTTTGGGCATTATAATGTTTTCTATTTTATTTATATAATCATGTCTACCTAAAGACTTATATTAGGTACGCACCCTTGGGTGGTATCCTACTGAGATTTGTCTCACACCCTGCACGGGCCCTTCGGGACGCATGTTGGCTTTATGAAATTGCGTACAGGTAGATGGTCAGCCTCAGGAGCTGGACCATAGTGCTGTTTTATGGAGATGGTATGGACCTTGAGGTCTTGACTTGCTGGAGTTACCTTGTTTAGTTTTCCCTTTTTGTATCAGCATGCTTACTTTGTTATGTAGCAACTTCTGGTTAGCCATTGGCGCCATTATATATTGAGCTGTATGACGTGTTTTCGATGCATGCCTTGGTTGTTTATAGTAGCAGTTGTTGTTGATTGCTGGAATGTTGTTCTGTTTACTTCTTGGTGTTGTTTTTCTATATTGCTTCCGCCAGTTTATTGATATTTGATATTCTTCCGCTATGCGGGTTTGGTTCGAGTCTTCTGATTCATTTATTTCCGCTGCATCTCTACTGTTATAATCGGACCAGTACCATTAGTATTATCCTCCGAGAGGGTATAGCCTCCCCACTATACCTATTCAGAACCTCACTTCTAGTCGGCAGCCTTTGGCGTTCCGGGGAGGTGCGCCTAAGGTAGTGACACCCGACCCATTTGGCACTGTTCGGGTGGCTGGCCGGGTCTGGGTTGTTACAAAGTGGTATCAGAGGAGTTCTAGACTTGGATTTAGTAGCATTTCTTTGCTGGATACTAATGAGTTTGAGAATTCTCTTTTATTTCTGCTGGTTCTACTATTTGGGATATGGTAGACTGGAGATAGGTGGCTGTTGGAACTGAATTTTGAACTCGTGCTTGGGTGCCTGCAGCCCCATGTATGAGGGATGGATTGAGTTGTCGTGAGTGGGAATTGCTATTCGTTTTAGCTCAGATTACGGTTTATATGATTTCCACCACGGTGGATCACTTGTTGTGTGATATTATTGATCATGATATGTAAAACTTGGACAGTATAGAAAGGTTTTCTTGCTTGGATTTTGATAGGCACATTTTAGGGTATTTCAATTTCATAACTGCACGTATGCTTTGTGAAGTGATAATACCATGTGAATAAAATTAGTTTCCATGCTATGTATGCTCTAAAATTTGAATAGGTGAAACTTATGATAGAATTTATTATTTATTTCAATGTGTATGCCATGATTTTTATTTTGTAGAATTGCATGTGCATGTTATTTGGGTCTGGCTCTTATGAGAGCAGGAAGGTACTATGGGTGAGGCAGTGTAACTGCCAGGATTTGGTCGACTCAGTCGTCGGGTTTGAGGAAATGTTGGTTGTCAGGACAGGCATGGCCCGAGGTACTATTGATACTTGGATCTATTGAGGGGGGGGGGTAAGGAGTCTATGAGGTCGGGATGATGAGGGCATGGGTTGCGATAGGGGAGAGTAAAGGTAGTTGTTATACACTTCCTCTTTACTGCTTTCCTTATTTGCGTAGAATATACTGTAATAAATATATGGGATGTCTGACCATTTATGGTATTCATCACGTTACTCCTTCACGACTCTATGGAGCGTCAGGCAGGAGACGATGCAATGCCGCAAGATCAGGTTTAGAATCCAGTGCAGGCAGAGCATGAGCCGTAGGTATAGGCTTAAGGACAGGATTAGGTTCAGGATCCAGTACAGGCAGGGCAGCAACCGGGTTTGGCAGCATTCAGACCGTGGCTTGACGAGCAGCTCCAAGCTATCCTTGTACGTGTCTTGCATGGGATTGACAGAGGCACGCAGGGTGTGGAGCCTTCTATGGAACACCTAATGCGGGAGTTCCATTCGCAGCACCCGCCACTTTTTTAGGGTGAGGGTGGTCCGCAGGCAGCAGAGAACTAGATAGAGATTATGCACATGATCTTTGAGTAGCTCGAGACACCTCCAGGGTGGAGGGTTAAGCTGGAGACCTACATGCTGAGAGGACCGGTGATGCATTGGTGGGATGTAAAGGTTCAGGCTGGTAGGCACGAGGGACTGGCTTGGAAGGACTTCAAGGACAGGTTCTTCGAGCACTTTTATCCGGAGACGCTGAGGGCGGAGAGAGATCGGGAGTTCTTGAGTCTCCATCGGGGAGATATGTCCATTATGGACTACGCAACTACCTTCACAGATTTGTCTTGTTTTGCACCTGGTATGGTGATCAATGATGCAGCTAGGGTGAGGCGCTTTGAGGATGTCTTACGACACGCCATTCGGGTTCAGGTAAACATCTTCATGCTGGGTTCTTTCTCCAAGGTGGTGAACTAGGCACTTATATAAGATGGAAACTAGAGGGATAAGCCCCAGATTGGCAGGGCGGAAGCTGCAGGTGATGGTTCGGACAACAGAAAGCGAGTTAGAGATGAGTTCCAGTAGGGCGGGCAGGCCAAGACCCAGCTAGGCCACCTCTTGGTAGTTCAACGGTGGTTTTCTTTCAGTGTGGACAACCTGGACATGTTCAGGCTCAGTGAAATAGGCCCCTGAAGGCGTGCCGGGTGTGTGGACTGGTCAGGCATCTGGAGAGGTTTTGCTGGCAGCCTTCTCAAACAGCCGTCATGCATGGACCAGGACATACTGTAGTGTCTGGTGTTGGTTCGGGTTTAGTACTAGGAGAGGGTAGTCTAGGTTCAGCTGCAAGCAGAGGATGTGACAGGTATAGCGGGATCTAGCTGAGGGGTCAGTGGATGGTGACTGGAGTAGCACTGCAGGGAGGTCAGGCATCAGGGAGTCGTGCTTCAGGCCAGGTGCATGCTGCAGGGCTATCAGGGGTTGAGCAGGCTGGAGAGCCGAGGACGGTGGAAGGTACACCGCGGGTGTGGCTGTGAGTTCATTGATTTCTTTTGGGCATGGCCTCTTGAGGCATGTCTGTTTGAGTGCACGAGTTGCACAGGAAACTTGTGGACTGACTAGATGCTAGTTAGTGGGATTGGCATCATATCAGATTCGTTATATATTTTTATTATATATTTGAGATGCGTAGCATCAGGAGCATCAAGGTTGTAGGTTACGTGAGGTACTGTGGGAATTGGGGCATCATGGATGCAGGTTACTTGAGGTGCAAGGCACAGAATTTTGATTGAAGCATCTCTTAGATGCTGGACCTCTTGGAGGCAGACACCGATACAGTGTGGGTTACATTGGGTGTCAGTAGTGACACGTGAGTACCGAGGAGGTGTAGGGGTGGCGATGCGTCATGGGAGGACCACGAGACCGGGAAATAAGTCATTGGGCCTTGTTTGTTTATTTTTATTTCTTTGAGCTTTGTTTGGGTTGAGATCGTGTAGGCAGTTCCTATGGTGGGGAGCCCTTTAGGAATTTATCCAGAACCTTGAGAATGGGGTAGTCTGGGTTGGTTAACCAGGATGAGCATGTTCGGTGACATCTCTTGGTTAATTTTGGTAGCTCGGGGATGAGCTACGTTAAGGTGGGGATTTTGAAACAACCCTAGTTTTTAGAACAGGTCAAAATCCCGGCCTTGTTTGAATTTTTGACTGGTTTCTGAGAAGTCTGGAAAATCTGGGCAGTTTCTAGAAATTTTCAGACTACATGCCGTGTATGTGTAAACAGAGTGACCGGCCGTGTGCTCACTGAGTACATGCCGTGTGATGATCGTTTAGAAGTTTCTTACTACACGCTGTGTATTTATAGACATGCCATGTATCCTTAACCGTGCGAGGCCAAGTACATGTCATGTGGTGCCCGAGTGTAAATTTCCATTTACACGGCGTGTAGTCTTCCTTGACACGTCGTGAAACTTTGTTCCGTGTAGAGGCCGAGTCGCTGGCCGTATGTTGACCGTGTGTATGGTCCAAGCTATGTACTGGACTCCACCTAATTCGGAGTACGAAAACACATCTACCCGGTGTGTACTTTGAAAATACACGCCGTGTACTTTTATTTTTATTTGATCATTCGAGACTCTTTCACGTCTTATTTCGGGAAAACTATTCTTCTTCCTCGTTGGAAGAACCCTTCATCTGAATACAAAAAAAACACAAATCCTCCCAGAATATCCGTACGACCTCCGTTCTTCGATCCGTCAGTGGAAGCGGGACCACATCGGAAAGGATAACCTCGTGCACCCTTCACCGTCCTTGATCCCTCACCTATTCCTCCCCAGATGCCATCAGAACGGAATTTTCAGATCTGACAAAAATGCAGATCTACCGCGATTCAGACTGATTCAAAGGCTGAAATCAAAGGACTGTCATCGTACAAGTACGAGGTGGGTGCTGAATACCTTCTCTCGTGTTTTCGTAGACTTTTGGGGGTTGCGACCTTCGGGCACAACGCGGGGTATTGAGCTAAACAATTTTTTAATTATCTTTAATAGTTTATCTATATTGTGGGATGCCTCTGGGTATTCCCTGACCCTTATTATTCTTGAGCGAGGCCGTGTTAGAGGTCATAGCTCGTTTGGGGCAATTTGGCCAGGGGTGCCAAAATGCGTATGAATTGGACCATTATTTAAACTGACATGTTCAGACTACTTATTGAATATTTTGAGTTAAAATGATGAGTTTAATCATTAAATTAAGAATGATTTAGGTGCTGGTATGAGACATCATAAGTTAGTGCAATTTAATTGTTTAGTAATTTCTTATTTCAAGTGATTCTTTGAGTATAGTTATGCAATGTGTGATTTTTCCTGTGTTGAACTACTTGTTGTGTTGGGAAAGGCCCAGATGTATTGTTGAGTGATGGGGATAACAGGTTGGGGATTTTTCTCGGTTTACTTTGGGTGGTTTCTACCACGGGTTTGGGCATCATGGACGTCGGTTGAGGTAGTTGGACTATCTAGTTGGGCTTGGCCCGGGTTACTTGGATGGTGAGGCCATCAGACCTGAGAAACAGGTTCGCTGGGACACGAGGTGTCAAAAGAGTTGTGTCCTGGGAACTTATTGAGGTGATTACCGCTCACCGGGTACTTTTGAGTAGCGTGCACACAGGTAGACTCCAAGATGAGGTGGTACGACCACTCATAGGGTAGAGGCCCCCAGTAGATGCGGTTAGGTGTTTTTGGTTTGGGGGTGCTTGCCATAGGAAGCCACATAGACAGTGAGGAGCCTTCGAGAGACAACTTTGAGGCGGTCGGGTTGGGGACAAAGGCTCGCCGTGATTTGAGGGAAGACATCGCTGTCCCTCCGGTAATATTTTGAGGACAGGTACCACTGTTCCTCCGGATGTTGTGCCATTGGCAGGTTGAGCTTCCGAGCTGGGTTACGATTGTTGGGCATGCCTTTGGGATGTCAGTACTTGAGACACATGGTGTCAGGTGGCATGTGGTACCGGGTTACATCCAGAGATTCCGGCGCTGGCCGAAGCAGGTGACACTTCCTGGTGGCTGCTGAGCTCCAGTGAAGTTTGTGTTTACTTTTGGGCATTGTATTGTTTACTATTTTTCTTATATAAGTATGTCTGCCGAAACACTTATATTAGGTACACACCCTTGGGTGGTATCCTACTATGATTCGTTTCACACCCTACACGGGCCCTTCGGAACGTGTGTAGACTTTATGAAATTGCGTCTAGGTAGAGGGTCAGCGTCCAGAGCTGGACCATAGTGTTGTTGCACGGAGATGGTATGGACCTTGAGGTCATTCCTTACTAGAGTTACCTTGTTTAGTTTTCCCTTTTTGTATCAACATGCTTACTTTGTTATGTAGAAACTGTTGGTTAGCCATTGGCGCCATTATATATTGAGCTATATGACTTGTTTTCGATGCATGTCTTGGTTGTTTACAGTAGTAGTAGTTGTTGATTGATGGCATGTTGTTATGTTTACTTCCTTCTACTGTTGTTCTATATTTCTTCCACTAGTTTATTGATATTTGATATGCTTCACTATTCGGGTCTGGTTCAAGTCTGTTGAGTCATTTATTTCTGATGTATCTCTACCGTTATAATCGGACCAGTACTATTACTATTATCCTCTAAGAGGGTATATCCTGGCCACTATACCTATTCAATCCCTCGTTTCTAGTCGGCAGCCTTTGGCGTTCAGGGGAGGTGCGCCTAAGGTAGTGACACCCGACCCATTTGGCACTGTTCGGGTGGCTGGACGGGTCCGGGTCGTTACAATACCTAACATAGGTTTTTCATAGTTACAACTAATAAGGCTCATATTTTTTCAAACTATGTGCCAACTGTTCAAACCCCCTATTTTAGGGGTTGCACATTTTTCTTGGGCAGGGCACACGATTTGGGAAAACCGCGCGCCAACCATACACTGCCAAACCCCCCCAAAAAAATATCAAATTTCACCCAACAACATCCAAAATTAAACCCCAAAACATATATAACATAAATAAGGTAAAATACAACTTTAAAAGAGTTTGATACATCTCCATAAAAAGGCCAGGTTCTTATAACACTTTGGATTCATCATATATAAAGAGACCCACACTATGACATAGGAATAATATATATGTTCTTTTGGACCCCATTAGTAAAGAATCATTCTCACCACCCAAATTAGAAGCCATGTATAATTATGGGTAATAATGATAAAACACTATAAGGAATTCACTGTGAAATAACACACATGTCAAATACATGAAAACTTCATCCCACAACCCTTATAGTTATTTCGTAATTCCAAATACTATGGGAAATTTATCATTTGGGGAATTTATATCGTGGGGTTATATTAACAATGTACCACTAAATAGTTGATGTATATCATTAATGATATTGAATTCTTCTCAAAATGTGATGAATCAATACACCTCAAGGAATTTAAGGTAAATTACATCATCACCTTCATATAGTTTGTCATCATCAATGGTTTTAGTGTCCCCATTATATAATGATAAATAATGAATATCACTTCCATTAATCTATGATAAAAATTAAATTTCACGAGTATAATATCAATTCCAACTATTTATCTCTCTAACATGGAGAAATAAATGGTATGATAGTGGATTTTAATAATACAATTTCAAATATACTCTAGAATATAGTGGATAAAGAAAAGAAGTTTTGGTAATACAAGATCTTACATCATTATAGCCTTACCATACCATAACCACACCTCCATATAAAAAACCCTATATTTAATTGTCAATGGAATTGAGGTGGTTCTTCCCCAAAAAACTCAGGTTACGATAACTCTAAATTGTTATATGTGATCAACACTCAGAAGATCAAAAATCATAAAAGTGAATTGATGAGTATGAATGACTTGATGAAAAAATCTGTATACATTGACCAAACTGTATGTCCATAAGAATTTTTTTATCTAAACCTTTAATAATAAGGTCAAACTATTATCATTCATGGAAGGAGATTTTGTGTTAGTCCTTGAAACCCTAATAAAACTAGGAATAAATGATCCAATCATGAAATTGAAGTAGCAATGACTATATATCATTCACAAGGTACATTCAGATAGAGCTTATTATGTATCCACCATTGATGGGTAATCAGTCATGAACTCAAACTATTTCATGGTTTCTTTATCAATATGTTGAATAAATCCTACGTGAGAATCCACATTTAGGGGATAAGGATCTAATATAGAAAAAATTCTCATCCTTAGCATATGGTATTAAATTTCATGGAATATTCTCTATCATGTAATATACCAAATAGATTAGAATAGGTTATCAAATTAGTACCATAACATACTTGATATCAAGATCCATGTAATAAAAATTACCTATAACTACATTTGAGTTGAAACTATATAGGTATCCATTTAAGAAATATGCGAGGAATGATTTCAATTTTTTTGTGACATATAGTGATGCCTAGAACCTTAACCTAGGTTGGTCAACATATTCCAATCAGAAATGATTCCCTTATATTTGATCCTAACAAATAAAGAGAATACATAATTTAATGACCTATGTGGGTCTTCAATGCTATTCTATTGGAATTTGTATTGACTTCTAGATCTTATACTCTAGATCTGGTCACAAATTTAGAATAAACTATATTATATGTTTCATCCTCTTGACACTAAAATTTGAAATTCCCTCAAATTGCCTCAGTTTTTGAAACATATTATAAGTACTATTGGAAATATTTTGAACACTATTACATATACATACTGTTTTATGATGTTAGATAGCATGGTTACCATCGTTGTCACATTACATCAAACTATAAAGTGAATGTCCACCATGCATTCCAAATAACTATTTAGAGTTGCTGATTCATTTGGGAATATTTCACCCATACATGAGGGATATATTCATTTTGAATACTATAAAACATAGTTATATTCTTAATTAAGTAATTAATATCCATTATTTTGTGTATAAGTTCTAGATTTATGAAAACGATATATCCACTAAATGTAAAAAATGTGGGATTGAGTCTCATTACTAAGGCATATGCAGCAATATCTAGATACACTTCCATATACCCAGTCAAAATTGTTCCTAGTAAAAAAATTTACATTATGCCTCTTTAATGAGAGTAGGATCTACATAAGACATTTTACATGAGTTCTCTCATTTATGGACCTTTTCTTAAAATAAAATATATGTTTCACTACATGTTCTTGAGATCATACACTACGGGAAAAATGGGTATTTGCGACAGGTTATTTGCGACGGGAATAAATCCCGTCGCAAATAGTCCCGTTAAAAACTTATTTGCGACGGGGGTCTTTACCCGTCGCAAATAAGTAGTCTTTTGCAACGGGATAGGCTTCCCCGTCGCAAATAACCGGCGGCGGTAAAAGGTATTTGCGACGGGAAAGTATTCCCGTCGCAAATAGTATGTTATTTGCGACGGGTCCCGTCGCAAATAACTATTTACCGGTTGACCGTAATAAATGCGGGCGAAGGTATTTGCGACGGTGCCCGTCGCAAATAATACTATTTGCGACGGGATTCCCGTCGCAAATGGACCCGTCGCTAATAATCTAACCTATAAATACCCCCATCCGTTTTTCTCAAATCATTCTCATTCTCCACCTTCTTCTGCTCTAAAATTTCTATTTCTAAATTTGAGTTTTTGTTCAGTTTAATTTTTTTCTTCGGAGCTGTTATTAAAGTTTTGAAGAACGATCAGAGCTCATCAATTTTCAAGGTATTTATGTTCATTTTAATTTAATATTTATTTTTAATTTTGTATTAATTTCAATTATTTTTGATTAGTTGTAATTTAATTATGTTTATATTGTTTTCTTACTTAATAAATTTAAATTATTAGTATTGTTCATAGTTAATGTTAATTAGGAATAATTTGTAATAATTTTTAATAATTAAGAATAAATATTAATAATTAGTAATAATTACCAATAATTAGTAATAATTAGTAATAATTAGTAATAATTAGTAATAATTAGTAATAATTACCAATAATTAGTAATAATTAGGAATAATTAGTAATAATTAGTAATAATTAACAATAAATAGTAATAATTAGTAATAATTAACAATAAATAGTAATAATTACCTATAATTTGGAATAATTACCAATAATTAACAATAATTAGTAATAATTAGTAATAATTGCCAATAATTGCCAATAATTGCCAATAATTGCCAATAATTACCAATAATTAGGAATAATTAGGAATAATTAGGAATAATTAGTAATAATTAGTAATAATTAGGAATAATTAGTAATAATTAGGAATAATTAGTAATAATTAGGAATAATTAGTAATAATTAGGAATAATTAGTAATAATTAGGAATAATTAGTAATAATTAGGAATAATTAGTAATAATTAGGAATAATTAGTAATAATTACCAATAATTAGTAATAATTACCAATAATTAGCAATAATTAGCAATAATTAGTAATAATTAGCAATAATTAGGAATAATTAGCAATAATTAGGAATAATTACCAATAATTAGGAATAATTACCTATAATTTGGAATAATTACCAATAATTTGGAATAATTACCAATAATTTGGAATAATTACCAATAATTAACAATAATTAGTAATAATTTGTAATAATTACCAATAATTTGTAATAATTAGGAATAATTAGTAATAATTAGTAATAATTAGTAATAATTAGGAATAATTACCAATAATTACCAATAATTTGTAATAATTAGTAATAATTAGTAATAATTACCAATAATTACCAATAATTGCCAATAATTAGTAATAATTAGTAATAATTAGTAATAATTAGTTATAATTAGGAATAATTAGGAATAATTACCAATAATTACCAATAATTACCAATAATTGGTAATAATTGCCAATAATTGCAAATAATTGCAAATAATTAGGAATAATTAGTAATAATTAGTAATAATTAGGAATAATTAGGAATAATTAGTAATAATTAGGAATAATTAGTAATAATTAGGAATAATTAGTAATAATTAGGAATAATTAGCAATAATTATCAATAATTAGGAATAATTAGCAATAATTATCAATAATTAGTAATAATTAGGAATAATTAGCAATAATTATCAATAATTAGCAATAATTACCAATAATTAGAAATAATTACCAATAATTAGCAATAATTAGCAATAATTAGTAATAATTAGCAATAATTAGGAATAATTAGCAATAATTAGGAATAATTACCAATAATTAGGAATAATTACCTATAATTAGGAATAATTACCTATAATTTGGAATAATTACCAATAATTTGGAATAATTACCAATAATTAGCAATAATTAGTAATAATTTGTAATAATTACCAATAATTTGTAACAATTAGTAATAATTAGTAATAATTAGTAATAATTAGTAATAATTAGGAATAATTAGTAATAATTAGGAATAATTAGTAATAATTAGGAATAATTAGTAATAATTAGGAATAATTAGTAATAATTACCAATAATTAGTAATAATTACCAATAATTTGTAATAATTAGTAATAATGACCAATAATTGCCAATAATTACCAATAATTGCAAATAATTAGGAATAATTAGGAATAATTAGGAATAATTAGTAATAATTAGGAATACTCACGAATACTCACGAATACTCACGAATACTCACGAATACTCATGAATACTCATGAATACTCACGAATAATCACGAATACTCAGGAATACTCAGGAATACTCAAGAATACTTAGCAAAAAAAATTATATTATCAATATTTATGAAAGAAATATTAATATTATTAAAATAATAAAAATTTATAAAATATTAAAATTATCAATATTCACAACAGATTTTGCTCTATTCTTAACATGTTCAAATCTTAAAGGGTCGCTAATTGTCAGGTCATGCGCAATAAAAAGTTTGTGTCAGCCATGTCTAATGTAAACTCTATAATTGTCCTTGCATGGTCGATCACCTCAAAAGTAATGTTGCAATCAGACAAACCAAGTCATTCCCTTCTTATCTATAAGAATCATCTCACATGAACCTTTACATAGACCATTCTTCCTTGAAAATTTAAGGGAAAAATAATGATATCCCCTCAAATTTTTAAGGAAGAATGATCTATGTAAAGGTTCATGTGATATAATTCTTATAGATAAGAAGGGAATGACTTGGTTTGTCTGATTGCAACATTACTTGCGAAGTGATCAACCATGCAAGGACAATTATAGAGTTTACATTAGACATGGCTGACACAAACTTTTTATTGCGCATGACCTGACAATTGGCGACCCTTTAAGATTTGAACATGTTAATAATAGAACAAAGTCTGTTATGAATATTGATAATTTTAATATTTTTTAATTTTTGTTATTATTTTAATAATATTAATATTGTTTTTTCGTAAATATTGATAATATTTTTTTATTACTAATAATTAGTAAACGAAATCTGCTTGGATAATGAAGGGAAAATTTATAATCATCTCCACAACGATGATTACCAAATTTCCTTTCATTATTCAAGCAGTTTTCCTTTTGCTAAGTATTGCTAAGTATTGCTAAATTAGTAATAAATAGTAATAATTAGCAATAAATTGTAATAATTAGTAATAAATTGTAATAATTAGTAACAATTAGTAATAAATTGTAATAGATTGTAATAATTAGGAATAATTAGGAATAATTAGGAATAATTACCTTATTACATGTGGAGACAGAATGTGAAACACACAGATGAAAGGAGAATTGTATATAATATAAAAAATTATATTATTTTAATATTAATAATAAAATATACTAATAATGTAATGATGTTATTATTATATAATTAATATTTATAAAAAAAATTATATTAGTATTATTAAAAAAAATAAAAAATCAATATAATATTAAAATTATCAATATTTGTAACAGGTTTTGCTTTATTCTCAATATATTCAATCCTTGCTTGAGTGTTTTTTCTAACAAATTATTCAAAACCAGTAATGCTTTTATATTTTATAGAAAAATATGGAACAACGAGGTCGTCAACAGTCATTATTAGATGACCGCATATGGATAAATCAACGTAGAAATCCAAATGGTTCTGGTTTAAATCCAGTATATATAGAGGGTGTGGAGATTTTTTTATCATTTGCGGCATCAAATTCAGAATTTGTTTCAGAAGGAAAGATAAAATGCCCTTGTAGAAAATGTGCATTGAGAACGTTTGACACGTTTGACAAAGTGGGGGAACATCTCTTGCGTTTTGGTTTTCAAGCAGATTATGTTTTTTGGTATCAACATGGTGAACGCAGTTCCAGAGCAGGTGATACCAACTTGATTCCAGATCCATCCCGGTTTGAAGATTTAGTACATGATGTTGCAGGTTCATCTGTTCAACATACAGAAACTCCGGCTGATATAGCTTCAAATCCTGAGTTGGGACCGTCTGAATTTTATGAGTTGTTGAAGTCTGCTGAGGATGCATTATATCCTGGCTGCAAGATGAGCAAATTAGAAGCAGTTGCAAAATTTATGGCTATCAAATCAGATAACGGAATGTCAAACACATGTTTTGACCAGATATTTTCATTGCTGAAAACACTGTTACCCGAAGGAAATGTTTTACCTGCAAATTACTATGAAAGTAAGAGGTTGGTTCGAAATTTGGGACTTACTTGTCAGAAGATTCATGCATGTTCAAATGACTGCATTTTATATTCAGGGGAAAATGAGTCGTTGGATAGTTGTCCCACATGTGGGCAACTGAGATATAAAGAAGGACAACACGGTAAGTCTGGTTTGATTCCTGTAAAACAGTTGAGATATTTTCCGCTTACATCCAGACTTCCGTGTTTATTCATGTCTAAGAATACAGCGACAATGATGTCATGGCATAAAGAGAATATTTCAACCGATAAAAGCTTGAATCATCCAGCCGATAGTGATTCATGGAAACATTTTGATAGAGTGCATCCATCATTTGCTTTAGAAGATAGAAATGTTCGACTGGGCCTTTCCACTGATGGTTTCTGTCCGTTTGGATCTTATGGTAGTCAATATTCATGTTGGCCTGTTTTTTTAACTCCGTATAATTTACCTCAATGGATGTTGATGAAGGAGCCATATATCTTTTTGACTTTACTAATTCCAGGACATCCGAAGAAAAATATTGATGTTTATTTGAAGCCATTGATTGATGAATTAAATTTATTGTGGAGTACTGGTGTCAGTACATTTGATGTTGCAACGAAACAGAATTTCATACTGAGAGCAGCATTGATGTGGACAATAAGTGACTTCCCGGCTTATGGGATGTTATCTGGCTGGAGTACACATGGTCAGAAATCATGTCCTTACTGTATGGGAGAGAACAAAGCATTTATGCTCATTCATGGAAAGAAACCTTGTTATTTTGACTGTCATCGCAGATTTCTTCCAGCTGATCATCCTTTTCGCAGAAACATATCTCATTTCAGAAAAGGAACAGCTGAAAGGGATGGACCTCCAAAAATGCTATCAGGTTCGGAGTTAAAATCGGTTGTATTTTCATTACCTCCCATCACTTTTGGTCCCACAATAAACCAACAGAAAATTTCTGGTTTTGGGAAAGAACACAATTGGATTAAACGTAGCATATTTTGGGATTTGCCATATTGGTCTGATTTGTTGGTCCGACACATGTTAGATGTCATGCATATTGAGAAGAACTGTTTTGATAATTTGTTTCATACAGTTTTGGATACGCCAGGAAAGAGCAAAGACAATGTAAATGCACGTTTAGATCTTGCCCAAATTTGCAGGCGTCCAGAATTGGAACTATTTGAGAATGTCAGAACAGAAAGGTTACTGAAACCAAAAGTAGCTTATACACTGTCTAAAGAAAACCGTTTATTATTTTGTCAGTGGATTGCAGATTTGAGACTTCCAGATGGTTGTGCTTCCAATTTGGGTAGATGTGTAAAGAATGGTCATATTACTGGATTGAAAAGTCATGATTGTCATGTTATAATGGAGAGACTTCTACCCATTGGATTAAGAGGTCTGTTGAATTCTGTGATTTGGGATTCCATAACAGACATGTCTCATTTTTTTCGGGAAATTTGTGCGGCTATGGCAGATTATGATGCTCTAGGCAAACTTGAAAAAGATGTTGTTGTAATTATATATAAACTGGAAAAAATATTTCCGCCGTCTTTCTTCGACTCAATGGAACATTTGATGTTACATTTGCCATATGAAGCCAAATGTGGAGGTCCGGTACAGTTTCGATGGATGTACCCATTTGAAAGATGCATGAAAAAATTGAAAAGAAAAGTACGCAACAAAGCATCTGTTGAAGGATCTATTGCAGAAGCTTATTTGCAAGAGGAAATATCTTTTTTCTGCTCCCATTATTTTGAATCTGAGTATCCTTCAAAACACAACCAAATGGGACGGAATGAGAGGAATATTGATGAAATCGACAATCAATTATCTGTTTTCAACCAGTCAGAGCTTGGTTTTGGTGGAGTTTCTGAACGCTGGCTTTCAGATGATGAACATCATAGAGCTCATACGTATGTTCTGCTCAACTGTGAAGAGATGACATCAGTTGTACTGTAAGTGTTTATATCACTTATTCTATCATTTATGTTATAGTAAATAACTTTGGTTTTTATAGGTTGTATGATAATCATATCAAGAAACAAATTCCACAAATTACAGCAGCTGCTCTCGAAGAACGTCGACTGAAAAATTTCTCTCAGTGGTTTCAAAAACTGGTAACATAAATTCTTTATCATTTAGCAACTCATTCAATGTATAGTTTACTATATTGATAATTATTTCACAAATCTTCAGGTGTCTCGACATGCTGATAAAATTGACAAACGGCTGTGTGTATTGAGTAACCCACCTTCCAAACTTGTTAAAACTTATAATGCATATGTGGTGAATGGATTTCGATTCCACACACATGCATATGGGGAATCGAAAAAAACAATGAACAATGGAGTTAGCTTGAAAGGATCTCATCATCGAGAAAATGAAGTTGACTTTTATGGCATACTTGATGAAATCATTGATCTCTGTTATCTTGGACAACATTACATAACCATGTTCAAATGTCGGTGGTTGGATACAGAGAGAGGCGTGTGTGTTCATCCGACTCATGGAATCATCGATATTAAATGTAAAAGTGTTCTCGCATTAAATGAACCATTCTTATTGGCTCAACAGGCATATCAAGTTTATTATTCAAAGTACTGTGCAACATCAAGAGACTTGACTGATTGGTGGAGTGTAATAAAAATCAAAATTCGAGACAATCAGTTTAGTCAAAGTGAATGTGCTTTCACTGATGTGCAAAGAATTGAAGTTTTTCAAGAGAGTACTCAAAATAAATCTTTTTTACAAAGAGATATGAGTATCGATGACGACACCCCACATTTAAGAGTCGGTGATGACGATGATGTTAATGATGTCACACATGAATTTGAAATGGTAAGAGATGAAGCAACTGCAACTCGAATGGATATCGATGATGTTGAGGAGGAATATGAAGATGACATTGACATATATGAAGATGATGATGAAGATGAACACTTATAGAATTCCATGGTATTTATATACAATCATAATATGTATATATGTATATATAATAGTAATTATCAATTATTTGCTAATATTAACATTTTCTGTTTCATATGGACGAGGCCACATTTCGTGAGTTGGCGGAGGCTGACCTGCCTTTCGATGCGGATGAGTTGCTGGCAGATGACCCTCAGCCTGCAGGCGCTCCAGGGAGTACGCGGAGGGGGCGCGGTCTTGCACGATTGATGATTCCTGACCCCGTCCCCGAGCGACGTCCACATCTTGGGTTTGATCCGCGCACCCAGAGGTGTGATAACCTGTGTAATAACCTGTGAATTTGACTAAGATTTCATTAATCTATTCACATAATAAATGTTTATTATTTTTTCAGTTTTTCGCATATAGCAGTCGGACAGGGCAGCGCTATTTTGCGCAACTATTTCTCTCAGCCGTGGACCACATGGGAGCATATTCCCAATGATGTGCAGCAGGCCATGTTCGGCCATTGGTTGGTACGTACGTAAATAAATAATTTTTATTTTGAAAATTATTTCATTTCTAACTTGATATTTTGATTTATTTGTAGGGTTTATGGTATCCGATCGAGGATACCATGCGTGACGCCATCCACGAGGCATGGGAGGTGGCCATGCGTGATCGCCTTCGTCAGTTTTTGCACAATTTAAGAAAAGCTGCGATGAAGAAAGCAGGAGTGTCAGATTTTGATGAGTCATGTAGAGCACACCGACCAGAGTACATTTCATCCCATGTATGGGATGGATTATGTGCGCACTGGTTGAGTGGTTCCTTTCAGAGGAGATCATCGGTGGGGAGGCAGAATCGGGGGAGGCAGGAGGTGACTCATCGAGCTGGGAGTCGTTCTTTCAGTACTCATAGATAGCATCTGGTACGTACATTATTTATAAATATTTTATATAACTATAAATATTAACAGTTTATTTTTTATTCTTATAGGCTGTCGAGCACCCCGATATTACAGAGTACGACGTATATCGGAGGATGTATAGTGATCCTGCTACTAGGGAGCTCAGAGGTGATCGTCAGCATCACATCGTGGTCAGTATTATTTGTTTTCAAGTTTAAAAATTAACTGCATATAATATATTCACAATTTTAATTTTAAATTGCAACTATAGGAGTCATATGAGGCTGCAGCGGCACAGGCCCGGCCTGAGAGTCAGGCCGAGGCATCAGATCAGACCACTGCCCGTCAGTTTGATGAGGCGGCATGGATGCAGGCCACCCAGTATGCCTTCGAGAAGGGCCGGGTAGTTGGTATCGGCTCTCGACTGACTCCCGGAGATTATTATGGCAGTGCTGCGATGTCGGCGTCCAGCTCGAGAGGAGCTCGTGCATCTTCTTCTACACAGTATGAGGAGCAGTTGCGATCTCAGACTGCACAGATAGAGAGTCTCCGACAGGAGCAGGAGCAGATGCGTCAGCAGCATGAGGAGGAGCGTCGACGCCAGCAGCAGCTGTACGAGGAGCAGACGAGTCGGTGGCAGCAGCAGCATCAGGAGCAGATGGAGTACATGCGCCGACTCACTCATGCTTTAGGGATGGAGTTTCCTCCACCACCATCTGCAGATCCCCCACCTCCCCCCTCCCCCCCCCCTCCTACAGATTAGAGTTTGTATTTCTGTTATAAAATTTGTGAAATCAAAATATTTTTTTTTTCTATTCGTAGTTTCTGTCTCATTATAAAATATTAATAATATTATATTTTTAAATAACAATATTAATATGAATAATAATAATATTTATATTTTATAATATTAAATTTTATATATATATTAAAATTTTATTTATATAATAAAATTTTATATATATATTAAAATTTTATAATATTATAATTTAATTATTTTTTTGTAATACTTGAATTATTTTAATATTTGAATGTAAAATAATTCTATTATTTTTATATTAATTAAAATAACTTATTAATATTTTTTTTATTTATGAATTATAATTATAATATTATTATATTAATTAAATTATTTATTAATATTCTATTATTTTTATTTTTGAATTATAATTCTACTATTATTATAGTAATTAAAATAATTTATTATTTTCATTTGTAAATTATAATTCTATTATTATATTAATTAAAATAATTTATTAATAATTTATTTATTTTATTTTTTTTATAGTATTTGCGACGGGATACTATGCCCGTCGCAAATACTAGTATTATTAATAGTTTTTTATTTTTTTTAAAAGAGTATTTGCGACGGGTCCCGTCGCAAATACTAGTATTATTAATTTTTTTATTTTTTTAAAAAAGAGTTTTTGCGACGGAACCGTCGCAAAAACTATTTGCGACGGGTCCCGTCGCAAAAGGTATTTGCGACGGGCCCGTCGCAATAACTGTTTAAAAAGTTTTTTACAAAAATACGGAAGACTATTTGCGACGGGGAGAATGCCCGTCGCAAAAAAAGGCTTTAGCGACGGTCCCGTCGCAAATAAGTTTAGTTGCGACGGCGTTTTCAGCAACGGGCTATTTGCGACGGGACCCCGTCGCAAATGGCTATTTGTGACGGGATCCCGTCGAAAATAGCCCGTCGCAAATACCTGCTTTTCTAGTAGTGATGTTAGCGAACATTCAATGTAAAAAATACATGTGGATTAATTATTATACATAAATGATATATAGGATATCTTGGATCTCCAATCCTAGGTCCAAAACAATAATAAAAAATAATTCCCCATTCGACTATATTTGAAAAAGATCTGTGTGGGGGATCTTTATCCCCAATAAATATGTGTAGCTTGATATATATTAGTCAATGACTGTCAATGAAACATGTTCCCCTATCTTAGGACACACTATAATGTTAATAAAAAAATTTCCACACTAACAAAAAATACAGATTTATTATTGAGGATTTTCTTATAGGTACTATGTATGGATTTATACTTGTTAATTAAAGATACATAGGGACAAAAAATTATCTTATCAATGGCCCAACCAAAATATCACAAATATTTGTGACCTTCCCCCACACAGGAACAAGATCTATATTGGGGAACATTTTTTTATATGAACTCTGTGTGTATTGATTATTGACTATTCCAAAAACATAGATACACCTAGGGATCTTACCATATTCCATTGCACCTGTTCATGAACATTATATGCCTCATTTTTTCTTGGTTTATAATATTCTCCCACTAGTAAGATCCTCTCCAAATACAATATCCCTATATGTTAAAAAAATAATATGAGACTATTCACCTAGGTCCACATTAAAACAACTATGTGTGACTTGATTCCATAATTTTTAGGGAACTCTATGATTCTCAATGTCTCTACTCAAATCCCATTGTAAAATATTTTCAACACTTCATAGGGTTAAGGTAGATAACTCATCTATTATTGAATAAATTATCTTTTCCCATATATATGATCCAAATATCTAAAGAAGTCCTATTTATTTTAAGAACTATGTGAACCTTTTTTTATCATTTCTAGATATGTAATTATTCCAAGATCAAGCATCCTATGACTATTAATTTTTGGTGCTCCCCATTCTATAATTATGCGTAATGATCTTGACGTATGAGTACCATAAAAACATGACAAAAATTTATAAGAGATGGAAATTAAATCATTCCAAATACTAGTGAAATGTTCCTAATTGAACCACAAACATAGATCTAGCATGAGTATAAACTCATGTGGGTACCATATATATAAATCACTATTGTAACCAACAGACTCATACAATTCCAACCTATACAACACACAATAATTAGACCCCCCTTCAACCATGGTCTCAAATTGTTTTATATATAAGATTGTTTGGCTTCTGATTTGCATATTTTGAAATGCTAAGAAACATACCAAATCATTTCCCTCAAAAATACCTCTTCCTTATATTCAAAATCTTAATGTATATTATTCTTTATCCAAAATAAGTGGTAATTATCCAATGTTGTGGGTATTTAGTTTCCCCAATGATCTAAAAAACCAAATATATTTTTTAGGAAACAAATCATCCATATTCCAATAGAATAAGGGTGACAAAAACGTAGTTAACAGTACATGTGGTCAAAAAATATCCATGGATTGATCACTGGTTTGAATCTTCACCCAAGAGCTATCACTTGGATCATCACATCACACATTCATCACTAAGGTGAACCCTTTATCAATTTTCCCATGTATATCTTGGCTGATGTCCCTTTTATTTATCTAGGTATCATCTGGGTGATTTATCCATCACATTTTATAATTATCTTCATGGTGAAGGTTCTTGAATCATTCCTAGTAATACATAGAAAAAACATTACAGTATCCCTAATACCACCTAGATAAAGTTTCATATGATAAATTTCATACATTAAATATAATTATTTAATGACAGAGATCCCATTTAGGAAATTTTACTATTTTGAGATCCAATTATTGAGACCTCCTCTGTGCCCATTAGAACTGTATGATTTGAATATTAGAAACTCTAGTGTTCCCTCCTTTCTATCATGAATTCCATTGTTGACAATTTTCTCTAACATAACCTCTCAAATAGTTTTTGACCTATAGATGTTTTAAATTTTGAGTTGCTATTTTTATGAGGACCCCTAACCAAGATGAATATTTGGGAGAACTACCAGTTTAGGTTGCCGTACTCACATCCCATATGCTACTTGAAACATGAATCAAATCCAGTGACATATGTTCCTTTAATATTATAATTATCCTATACATAAACCCAATATAGAGTTTTGAAACACAAATGATGACATGAATGGGAAAACCCTCGAGTAAGACCCTATATTTTATTCATATCTGGGCTCCTATTTCCCATCCTTAGTTCATTAGTGGGAGGGGAGACATCTCATAATGGGCATCCCTCCTAGAGTAAACCCCTAACCCATATTGTACTATATTATGTTCATCAGGACTTTTCATACCCCAACCAATATTTAATGAATAATGTGGATTTAAATTTTATTATAGAATTATATTTTAGGTGTAAGTAAATGTTTCTCACATTGAGAATGACTCATGTGGGCTTTGGGAATCAATGTTATCATATCATTATCACAATCACACTTAGATTGATAGTCTTCCTTCTTAGGTTTAATCTCTAGTTACTTCAAACAACATAGTCTATGATTCCCATTAAAAGATTACATATTGAACCCCTACTTGATGTTAAAACCGTAAATCATCATAAAAAACCATCCTTACTAGGATACATTTCTAATACGATCATGCCCCCACCCAAAGGGCCACATACCTTCTGAATACATTCAACTGATCCTAATTAGACCATATTCCCAATGATAGACAAATTCATATGGATATATTACATGTAATAAAAATTAAATCTCATGGGTCCATAGTCCCTATGAGGTCAAATATGGACTACCGCTTCCGCGTAATTCCCACACCTCCCATTATAGGGCATCTACCACATGATCTTTCTTGTTGAAATACATTAAACTATATAATCAAATCCATTTCACATAACCATAACTGGTACAATGTGTCATATTTTATTACACTAAACTATATGGGTTCTTTTTTTCCTTTAACAATTATTCATGGAAAGACATATCATAACCCCTATAATATTTCCAAACCAACAAAAAAATTCTAGGACAAATATGAAATATATAGAGTCCAACTACAAGGAATTATTCATAGTTACTTAAAAAAGTCATTAAAAAGTAGATATTAGGACAATTTACAAAAATACTAGTACAAATAGATGGATCCATTAATGTGGAACCTCAGATACATTTAAGCGGTTCACATAAATACATGTTAATAACTATTTAATAATATATGAGGGTAATTAGTAATTTTTTATTATTTCATAAGGATTCACATACATATTTTAAATTTATATGATAGTCTCAAATTTGGAAATTACTCACCCCAATAGGTTGCGATGTTCTTTTCCTCCAATCCTCTAGAATAATGTATGTTCATAAGTATCATTGTCAATAATAACTTTTGTACAAATTCCTTTGGAATGTGAATATATAACCAATCAATGATGTTAAAGGTATTAGGTTTTTATTATTATGAATAAACATAATTTTAAAACTTATTATGAGTGTTAGCAATTCCCTATGAAGAATCATCATAACACCCTTGGGTGTGTACCAAAAATTGTGGACCCAATGTGAATAAAAATAATTGAGTTTCCCAAACATAGGTTCATTTTATCTTCTAAAACAAAAATTGGCTTAATGTGGATACATTAATGCAATTATTCATGCATTTAATTATTTATAGGTGGTTTTACAATGATTGGTTTCCTTGTTTTTGTTTTTTTAAAACTATATGCACATCCACTAGAACACTCTTTAATCAAAATGGTGTCATATAAATCATGATAAACTTAAGAAAATATAGTCATTCAAGATGGTTTCTCATCAAACTAGAGTACATCATCACACACCTATTTCCTATAATTCTAGGAAGAAAACACACTAATAATGGAGTAAAACCTGAATGTTACTATCTTAACATTATAGGTTACACATGAAACAGTTCTGGACATGAAGCCCCACCAACCTTCTACCCTACGGCGAGTGGTGGTGAAGTAGAAAATGAATGGAATGTATATTTCATATATTTTCATGATACATTACCTAAAACATAGAATAATGTACCTCTATTTCCTTATGGAGGTGTAGTAGGTCTTCAATTATTGCCTCACCATGACACATGATTCACCTAGAATGGAAAATTTATGAAATAGTCACTACCAACACCAGGAAA
The DNA here is from genome assembly GCA_963277665.1 of Viscum album. Lineage (NCBI taxonomy): Eukaryota > Viridiplantae > Streptophyta > Magnoliopsida > Santalales > Viscaceae > Viscum > Viscum album. The sequence continues at coordinate 998,343,074 of OY728134.1, forward strand.
AATTATGACCTCATCCATCTGAGGTCATCACCCCATGAGTCCATGATCATGTGACCCATACCCAAGCACAAAGATAACCAATTTGGATGGGAAAACTATTGACAATAGGGAGAAGTACCATGTATCTAATTCCAATGATAATTCCCACCATGATATTATGGTGTCAATCAATGATAAGGAATGCATACCTTCCCTAACACATCAATCCTACTAAAATAGTCTTGAAGCATCTATAGAATCATGAAACCATATAATGACTATTAATATGTTATAGGCCCACTTTCCTTCCACTACACATAAATACCGTTGGTATATTCTAGTGGGAAATTGAGAATTGGAGTGGGTACATACTATTTAATAAATAATGGAAATTTCAAAAAATCATGTACAAAATACAAAACGCCATTAGCACTTATAGAAAGCTATAAAGGGTCGAAATAAATTTATACACAAAATCTACAAGGTTTTCAAAATATTTTGGTTTTAGAAGCTATTAGGGGGAATAAAAACAATCCCAACCCCACTAAAATATTAGACCTTCAATATATTTCATGTTATACTAGTGAGTATGGACACATTATTGTTCACATATGGGAGGGTTTTAGATACACTCCCATTATATATAGTTGAAAATATCAGAAACAAATCCCATTCAAACAAGATATCATTATCCCATTACAAAATCTAAATTAGGGATGTAACACATTCCTAAAAAATCATGGAAATATGTCATCATATCTCTATAATAGCATGATAGTGTCCCATACGACCTCTCTTAAAAAAAGTCATTGTTCAAAAATGTGACTCCAATGATCCGATGGGTAACATTAAATAAATTATTACCAATAAAAATATGATGTCTAGAAAGAAGATCCATTTATATTATCTACATAATTGTGGTGTTTTTGTATCCCTTAATCATCTATCAGTTTAGTTATAACATCACATTGAATCATTTCCATATCATGGAATAAGTAGTTTCAGTTATAAAGGTTATCCCTGCAATATTGCTTCCAGCATCTCTAAAGGTCATACCAAGAACATTTTCTATAGAGAACTTCTTCAGAGTCATTCTAAGATCAATCTTACAAACTAATCTCACGATGATTATCATAGAATACAACATCATGGTAAGGCAATAAATGAGAAATAAGATCCTAAACTTTCCATTATTTAGCATACAAATATTAACATGGTTTATGTTGTAGTATTCCTTCTTATGTATAGACATTAAGCTATGAAGGTATTCCATAACATGATGGTGTTCATTATAGAGGTCCTCCATACAATGGTATATCATTTCAAAAAGAAGTTCCTTACTTTTCTTATTCACCAATTAGAATTCCCTCATATCCTAAAGAACATTAGAATATGAGGTCAACTATGATTGATTTTTTTTCACTAATAAGAAATACACTTTCTCATCCAATATATATCATGAGGAAAAGATCACCATCAAAACCATTACTAGATATAATATATTTCATAAAAAATATTGTTGTCATACATGACTTCTATAATAAGGATTCAGAGAAAGAATAAATTTCCTCAGATCTGATTGTGAAATCTATCAATGGTGGTAAAGTAGATACATAGATCGTGAAGAAACAACAATATAAGGACAATATTTCAATTGTGTTTTTGAACCTGAACACTTTTCAGTAATTTTCTTTGATGAATTTTCTAAATAATGAATGAATCATATTATACTAAATTTATGGACGAATATTATCCATTTAATCAATGAAATATTCTACAATGAAGGATGGAAAATTCACAACAATTTAAAAGAAGAATTTCACGAATAGATTGACTCTGGTACCCTATCATCTATTTGACACTTGGATTTGGGAATGTGGTGTGAATTTATTAAACACACATATCTTAATACATCAGGTGACCTATGATAGTCTATCACTAACTCCCCATGCGATATCTATATTAGTGAATTTGGTGAACATTATGTATTGAATTTCAGTTCACTACAAGATTTGGAAATTGTACCAAATGTGAAATCATGAAATGTCATTACATAATGATAACTATTAAAATCAAGAAATACCCTCAATAAATTGGTTATAAATCATAGATAGATCATTGAAATATATCAAAATTAAAACAATACAATGACACAATTCTATTGAAATAATACAGCATGAATCATATGTAAAGATTTAGAAACCATTATGTTATAGAAATTTCATTTCTTAAGAGTTGATTTAATTTCTTATAGATAGAAACTCACTTTCTGAATATGAAGGTCAGCCAGATCACTCACATAATAATTTACACAACATGAAGAGTGAATCAGTGATAACTATAGTAGTAGCATCATAGGAAGAGACCCACCCCATAGGTCTAGGGGAATTTTTATGATAGCCACCTACTATGAGGTCTTTAAATCTTGTATGATATATTTCATAAATTTTATGGGGTAGCTCCATATTTTATAGAAGTGGATTTTTTTATATCAAGCTTCTCCTTCATGAAGATTAAGTTTGTCCTGTTTAAGAGGTGTGCTCTAAAATGAGCCCTCAAAGTTTGTTTCATCTTGTGAGAAATCATTATCCTAGGGAACATGTAAAAATAGGTTTTATGGAGAATCAATTTGGATTGAATTTTGATAAATTTCATTATAAAATAATAGCATAAAATATGATTCCCTATTGATATTTTAAGAATAAGAGAGACCTAAATAGAGAAAACAACTCCTGAAAATCATAAGATTTTACTCAATGGATTATCTGTAACACCCCAATACATTAAAATATGTTTATTTTAGAATGAATTTAATTTTTTCCCAGATTTATTTATACAAAACACCAAATGATGGTTATGTTAAATGCAACATATTTTTTTATCTTTCTTTACAAGGAAAACTGATGATAGCTTGCATTACACTAAAAAATGACTTTATTCAATATCTTGCGAAACACGCGAGACCTAGTTTTACCAAAAAATAATATATTATTAAAAATATTTTTATTTAATATAATAAGATATATACTATCCATTAAATTTTTTTATGAATACGATTGAATAACTTGTGAAAATATATATTTGAATTCAGTGGTTATCAATTTATTAGAAATGACTACAGAAATCAACTAAATATAAATGGAATGATTTTATAAAAAAATAATTTTATGCTCTAGAGGCATTTTATCCTAATAAATTAAATTAATTATTATTAATAAATTTTATTAATGATATATATATATATATTATATTCATTTAAATATTTTCTACAATCATTACATATATTTGATATCGAAAAGATAAGAACAAACCCAATAGTACACATAAAAAACTATATATAAGTATATATAATTGAATAACATGGTGTTTATTATATAATTATAATTATGTAAAGATAAAATTTTACTTATCTTCCTTCCATAACGATCATTGAAAATTTGGAAGGTTACTATTGTGTACGTATGGCCTACTGTATCCATGATTGTAACATTCGTTCATTTTTAATAACCATCATTAATGATTGGATTTTAAATCATAATTTATGTATAAATATGATGACCATGTCATGATTATTATATTATAGATGTTAAAATAATGATGCCATTGACCATTTTTTATCTACCAAAGTCATTTTTGACACATGAACTGAATTTGGTCAAAACACCCGACATAAACCTAATTATTTAAGTTGTTAAATACAATATTTTAATAAGTAAAGTAAAAATAATAGTTATAATTAAATAGATTATAAATGAATTAAATAATTTACATATTTTTACCTTTTTTGAAGATAAAGACACATGTGACCAGTCAGACTCAATGTAAGGGATTTTCATCTCACCTTTTACACTTATGGGATAAATATCATATTCCCCACTTAGACCTTTTGTGTGGTGTACCTACATCTAATTTTGATAAATTATATAATGAATCATTTTATCATAATTTTATTTCATCTATTAATTTTAATTATCTCATAAAATGGGTCTTAACATGAAAATTACTAACTGGTAAAATTTATCATTCAATCTCACATTCTTTTGTGATTTTTAACATTCTCTCAAAACAATCCATTTCTCGTAATAATTTTTCATTGACCATTATATTTATTTTTTATATAAATATTATTTTATGATGGATATGATCATTTACTAAAACATATAACATTTTTACATAATTCCATTATATAGAATTTTATTGGTTTACTACATAAAATTGATAAATCTGTTTCTTTTACTCAATACAAATATTTGATAAGGCACTTTGTTTATGAATTTAAATCGATTATTCAATATATGAGGAATGTTTTAGAAATGAAATATTTGGTTTGGGGAAAATTTAATATAATACCCTTGATGGATCATTAGACTAATAGGACAAATTTAGTTGGACTAACCCTTTACGTTTGTAACCTGTACGTTTTAAATTGTCTTAGGAAAGATCTTGACAGTAGAGTTAAGGTTAGAAAAACCAAATTGGTTGAAAAATGGTATGTTTTAAACCATATAGTGGAAGGTATTTATGGTAAAGGTTCCATGTACTTGGGACTCATGGAATAAAATAATTAAGCATTTCCTACATTTTAGTTATTATTATCAATGGAATGTTTACTATGAAAAAATATATAGATTCACTTCATTCTCATTTTATTTATTACATGGAATGTATTTTTAGTTATTTACCGTACCATATTGTGTATTATAATTTTTTCATGATTAATTATATTTTAATCTTACCCATTATAATAATTTGAGATCACCTTTATTTTGTTTTCTATCTCCAAGATATGACGATGACTTATTTGAATGAGTTTCAAGGATGTAGTTTATTTGTATTTGTTATGTATCATGTTTTATATTATTTTAACAATGTAAAATAGGTATAATGTATGTAATATGGTTGTATGAAACTACTAAATAGATCGATAATTTATATATTTGAATCATTGTAATCATTCCAATTTAATAAAGCAGGGCACCATATCTAGGTTTTTGGGGTCAGAGTGATACAGTTGGTATGAAAGGAAGTTTAGAAGAAACCTTGGAAAATATACTTATGAAAACATAGTTCAGGGAACATAAAAATATGTTATAATTTTTGGAAAAGTATATAATGACATCCCAACAAAACCATGTTTATTATTATGAGATTAGGTATACAAAAATATTTCAATTTATGATAAGTATTTCAACATTTTAACTTTAAACATCATATTATATATTGTTTCAATATAGTCTAGTGTTTGATACTGTTTAGAAATTTCAATTAGAAGGAATAAGGGTTTTGATAATCATAGAAAATGTAGATATTTACCTTTTCATAAAGCTAGTATGATATGTTTTAGAATAATTCAAGTTATGGATATGTTAGGATAGATAAATTAGGTTATAAAAAATAACCTTTCCTGGATAGAGAATTCTTTACACAACAAGATTAACCTATTCTGGTCTAAATTATGTGATATAATCCACCATCAAGTAGTGGGACTACTAATCTAATTATAGTCAAGAAACAGATTAATTCTATGGAGATTATATTTACTTCCTTATGATGTGGGGAAAAGGAAAGGGTTACTTTTTTGTTGTATTGTCTCAAAGGTGATGCTGATCAATAGTGGTCATTGATTTACAATAATAGCAAGGAAGATAAAATAGAACTCATTGAATTGGAAGTTTTTATGGATAAATTATTCAAATAATATTTCCCTTATGATAAAAAACTAATATGAAGATGAATTTCTAAATCTTATAGAAAAATGATGTAGAAAGTATTATTCAACTACCATTACAAGGTTAGATAGGTATGCTACATATTACATATAGAACAAAAAGTTAAATATTGACCAATTATTTTAAGGCCTTAATACTTGTTTTCAAAGGGAGCCAGTTTCTCAAATAATTTAATTATATGATGAAATAGATACATGTGCTATCAAGACAGATAAATAATTTTCAAAGTAATACAAATTCGAAGGGAAGCTCGCGAAGAGGTGGATGGTAGATCAAAAAATATATAAGGAAAAGAATAGAATGAATTAATTTCCTACATGAAAAAATTGTGGAAATAAACACCTCAGCACTTGATTCAAGGGAATTAGAGTTTCTTTTAAGCATTGATAAAAATTCCACCACAATCGTTATTTTAGGGGAAGAAAGAAAAATAAAATGAGAAACTTTTTCCACTATAAGGATATTGGACTTTATGAAAAATAATACCCCAAAAGTAAAATTAATATACCTCAGTTGAAGCCAAGGGATCAAGGTCGAGCTTATGTTATTGATACAGCTCAAGTGGAATGATTAATATGCCTATGTATTCGGATCCCTGAGTAATATTGTAAAAGTTTTTTTTTCAGTAATGCACTAGTTATAAGAATTATAAAATATGTAAACATTGTAATATGACACTATCTTATTAATTATGAGAGATCATATTTCAAATGGTACCAAGAAAAGTGATTTAGTAAAAATTTAAACTTTTTACAAAACATATGGTTAAGGAAAATATAATCCTTAATATATTCTTAATGTGGAGGAAATGATGATTAGATAATGAAATGATAGATATGGATAAAGTAAATTGGATATTACAAACTTCCTTGGAACTAATTATAATGTTTTGGATAATAATTCTTGGAATTTCATATGGTTAATCATTTATAAAATGGTTTATGTTTAACTTTCTACAAGGTTTTAGCGATTGATATTTTAATTCAAACTATGATGATACTTAGTCAAAGAGATGAAGTAGAAATATTCAAGGCATAACCAATGGTTAATATTTTTCTTATGAAATAGCATTGTGTCATGTAATTATACTTCCTTATACTCTTATAGGGTGAAATAATTCCTCAACTGTAGTAAAAGAGTCTTTAAAAAATTGTTGTCTTTATTTCCTCAGGTTTGATGATATCAAGGACCTTTTTTCACACGGCATGTTCATGGATTTTTGGTCAAAAAATTTATCATGGAAATGTTCTCCATCACTCTACATTAGAACATTATAGTTATATTTCTCTTCTATATCTATGTTTTCACTAATATTATTATATTAGAAATCCTAGTTTTGTGGTGAACTTTGCATTTCCTTTTCCATATTATTAAGAATATGTATTATTAACCCAGTTTACAATGTGGGGTTTTTAATAATAGTTTATTTTAAAATATCAATCCCTTTATTATCAAAATTAAGATTGAATTGTGAGGAAACAATTTATTTAAGGCGGGAAGAATGTAACGCCCCAAGATATTATAATATTTTTTTAAGAATAAATTTTATTTTTTCCTAGATTGATTTATACAAAAAACCATGTTAATATTATGCTACAAACCACATAATTTTTATCTTTATCTACAAGAAACACCTAGGTTATCTTGCATTACACATAATAATGCATTTGTTCGTTATATTTTTTAACACACAAAACCAATTTTTAACGGAAAATAATATATTATTACAAATATTATTATTTAATATAATAAGATATTTAATAGCCGTTAAATTGGAAGTTATTTATAGGATTAAATAACTAATAAAAATATACAGTTGAATTCACTGGTTCCCAATTAATTAGAAATGGATATAGAAACTAAATGAATATAAAGTTTATGATTTTATAAAAAACTATCTTTATTCTCCAAAGGAATTTTATCTTAATAAATTAAAATAATTACTATTAGTGAATTATATTAATGATATATATATATATATATATATTATATTCTATAAAATATTTTCGAAAACCATCCAAAATATTTCATAGGCATAAGATAAGAGAAACCCAATTTTATACATAAAACCTATATTTATGCAAATGTAGTTTTACTGCCTTTTAAAGGAAACGCCTATTTTAAATAAACATATTCAAACATTTATAAATTTAATATAAAAAATTAAATATCATTTTTTAAATAGGAATTTAAATATTTATTTTGGGTTATTTTTTGGCATTTATCTGAGAATTTTCATTTTTTATGAATAGTGAAAAAATACTGAATTTTAATTGAAATTTGACTTTTTTTTAATTAAATTATAATGATAAACTATATATTGAATTTTTATTAATTCAAAATTAGATAAATATTATATTAGTTAATCCAACTTATTTCATTGTAATCATTTTCACACTGAAATTAGATATTAAAACATTTCAATCTTTTGAACATTTTTGCTTTAAAAACCCGCTTTGTCGTCCCATCTGTGGGATTAATTTTAAATTAATTTCTACCCCATATATGATTTGACTATAAAAAACTGGATTAAATATTTTTAATAAATATTTTTACAATTTATACTATGTTTCACATAGTTTTTGATGAAAAATAATTGTGAATATAGTTAAAATTAATTTTTGCGATTAAGGTAAAATTAAGATTAACCAAGGACCAATACATAATCTAAAGGGCCAAAAGATCCTATAAAAAATTAAAATAACCTATTTTATGGATATATTTCTACCATATACTTCATTATATAGTTTTTTACCATTTTTTGGAGGCACATGATTTAAAGTAGACCTCCCAATAGTGTTTGCCTTTTTATATTTACAAGAATTCCACTCCCTCTCCACAATAAAAAGGCACTCAACACTCCCACTTATTAACACCTCTCAAGAACTTTGGATAATTGAAAAACTATCCAAATAATCATCCAAACTCCCTATCATTATCCTAAAAGCCTCACATTGGGAAGAAATAAATCCAAGGAGGTCATTTGGTGAAAACCAAACAGAGTTACCCGAAAAAGCGGTAACATTATTCAATGATCAATTTGTTTTATTTATTTATAAAACCATTAAATTATTCTTATTCGATTCCTAAATTATAAATAAATTATCCTTATATGTTTTTATGTTAATGGTTTTTCATATACCTAGAAACACTTCCATTAAATGTGTAATGAAATTACCGTTTCTGTGTTCGGTGGACTACCACCTCGTGAAATGATGCCATTCATTTTTTCCTTTACAACATTTGATGGTAGGGAATTAGGATGAACACAATGTATTTGTGTGATAAATATTATTTTTTTATCAAAATATTTCAATAATTGTTATATAATACATACAATCATTCATTCATTTTTTTGTAAATATGATAACATCGTTTGTGGACATGTGGACTATGACCTGTTCAAAGCATTGTGATATGTTCACACATTACATGGAATAAATTAAGGATGAGTTTAGATAAAAATATGTGACATAACCAAAATATTAATTATATTAATTAAATTATTACCATTCTATAAATATAATATATTATTTTTCTTGAATACCCTTTTCACACACTATAAATGGTGATACGTCATTCATGGACGTGTTGACTAGTGCCTCCTTGACCTGATGTGATTCTATTTACATGACCAAAATTATATATATATATATGATTGAATTCAATTTTATGTATTATATAATGATAATTTTAGAAATATAAAATTTTACTCACCTTCTTTCAATAATGATAATTGAAAAATGGTAACGATACTCAAGCACACATACTACCTACCATCTCCATGATTGTAACGTTGGTTCATTTTTCATAACTATATTTCATGATTTGTTTTAAAATAATAATTTATGTATGAAGATAATAATAATTTCATGATTATTATTCTGGATATGTTCATATAATGACACATTTTACCCTAATCAACCTACAAATGTCATTTTTGAAACGTGAACCAAATTTGGTCAAAACACCCGACGTAAACTTAACTGTTTAAGTAATTGAATAAAAAAATTGACATAAGTGAAATAAAATTAATAATAATATTGAAAAATATTCTCAATAAAATAAATAATTAACATAAGTTTACTATTCATGAAGATAATGAAACACGTGACAAGTCAGACTCAAGGTAAGAGATTTTCATCTCAATTTTTAAATATTTGAGATAATTGTCATATTCCCCACTAAATTCTTTTCCTAGTGTATCTATTACCCATATCAATATATTATATCATTAATCCTTTTAAATTTATGGTATTTAATGTTTTACATTGAATTATCACAGACAAGGGTTCTTAACTTGATAATTACCAGTAGGTAAAAGTTATCATACAATCTCACTTTATTTTTTGATTGTTAAATTTCTCTCAAAACAATTACTTTATCATAATCATTTTTCATCAAAATTTATATTTCATTATGATATCCATATTATTTTATGATGGATATGATTATTTCCTAAACCTTATACTATTTTTATATATTCTATTTAATTTTAATGTTATTAATTTATTATAGAAAATTGATAAATATATATTTTTTAATAAATAAAGATATTTAATAAGTTAATTTGTTTATGAATTTTAATTAATTAATAAATGTATAACTAATTACCTATAAATGAAAGAAATTGGTTGGTATATTGTTAATGTAATCCCTATGATTCATAAGTAGACTCATGAAATGAATTCAGTTGAGAAAACCCATTATGTTTGTAACTAATATTTTTTAAACGGTCTTGTGAGAGTTCTTAATGGAAGAGTTAATGTTGGAAAAACCAAATTGGTTGGTAAAAAATATATATTAAACCATCAGGTGAATCGTCTTGATGGTAAATTGAATTTTTACCTAGGAAACATAGAATCCAATAAATAATAATTTCCCACATTTTAGTTATTATTATCTAGAAGATTTTCACTATGATAAAATATTTGGATGTAATTCATTCAGAGTTTATTGATTACATGGAATATGTTTTAAGTTATTTACCTTTCCATATTTAATATTCTCATTGGTTTGCTAGTAGTTCTTCTACATGCATACCCTTACTGATCATTTTAGATCACCCTTATTGTGTTTCCTTTCCCAATTATATGTAGATGAATTCTTGGAATGAGTTTCAAGGATGCAGTTTATTTTATTTATTATGTATAATGTTTTATTTTCTTTTCCCAAATTAAATTTGATATCATGTATTTAATATGGTTTTCCAAAACTGATAAACTAATTGTTCCTTCGGGACATGATTCCTTGTAATCATGCAAATTTAATAAAGTAAGGAACCAACATTGGGTTTCTGTGGTTGGGTTGATACATTATAAAAGGGACACTGACCATACCATTATTCTGATAGTGATTTTATGACTTAATTTCACTATTAATAGATAAAATTTCATTATTAATGACCCAATCGATGTTAAGACACATTAATCTTGTGATTAAGAACAAGACTAGGATTATTTTATTTGAAACATGGTCCACACTAAAATGATTGAGGATGGTTTATAGAAAATAAATTAATGGCTAGTAAAAATTTATATACATCCATCAAATATTCTTCTACCACCTCTAAAATGGATTTTAGATAATGAAAATGGAAAATTGTGGCTACATCCCACCCATTACCTAATAAGCTAAACACTAAATGATTGAGTAATGATTCAATCAGTATGAGGAAAGAACCATGGAGTTTAAAATAAACAATGCTGAATCACTCAAAGGAAATATCACTGCGAAGTATTTTCTTCATAAATATCCTTTACATACACATTTAATATGTCTCCTATATAATGAATAAAATTTCATGCCAAGAAAATTTTATCAGGTGTATCATCATAATTTGTGATCTATGAAACTAATTTACATGTATCAAATGGAGGAATGCTATCATGAGTTCTCTATATTTTGATAGTAGCTAAAAATATGTCATGAGAATTACATAGGACAAGGCATTTTTCTTATCAGTCACCAGTATTGGTAGCAAAACTATGTCACACACTACAAATCAATTTATTTTTATATGTACCTGTGTTACTGTTTTCCACATAAAAACTCTTTATACTATTTAGTAACTAAAATATTAATTTGTGGATTTAGAAGGATGATGTGAACATTTATAGATGGAGATAATGGATTAACCAAGATGTTTAGACGGAACTCTTCTTCCACCCAATATTGGAAACCCCACATTTTAAATGTTCAATGGTTTGGGGGAAATAGAAAAATGCATAATTTTTTTATCTTTGTGTGATACCATTATAGGAACTCATGAATAGTAGTAAGTATCCAAATTTATGTGCTTTATACAAATCATATATGTTCCATCAATCATTTTTATACTAGTTTACTATCCAAAGAAATTAAATTATGGGAATGACATTACTGATAATTTAATTACTAATTCATCTTGACATTTTGAAATGTTGTAATCCATTAACTCTCAAGATTCCAATACATTAATAATTAATGAATCTCATATTTCATTTATAGGTGGAAGGATTAAAACTCCTCCGAGAATCATTATCTCCGCAGGTGGAGTTATTTATTCTCTATATAGAGAAAACTTATGAGAATTTGAAATCTCCTATCATCGAAATTAAATATCAAGGAGTGTTTCATTAAATTATTATAATTTCACAATTACTAGAAGAATCCATTTAGAAAACAAAAAGAAAATCTCAAGAAAAATTTGAAGCCCAAGAGAAATATTCCGGAAAATGTAAATTTATAACTGTCACTCTCAATCTATCCCCTGCAATTACTATAGCTCATAATCCCAAAAAATTGTTGTGACACACATCATTAATAGATAAAAATATAAATATACCCATTAATATGGTAAAATGGATTATAAACATCCACAATATGAGTATCAGAAGAATAATGTGTATTCTTTTCAAGATGTGTCCATTCCATTATATATCATTCCTACAGAAGGGAATAATTTTCATATATATATTTGTATATTAAAGGGCATAATAAAGTTTGAATAAGTGACTGAACATATTATTTACTTCTTCAACATACATTGTAACACACCCTATGAAATTGGTTTATTTTAAATGAAATCCTCTAGAATATGGTTGATACTCAACATGTGAAATTTGGAAAGCCACTAGAACATGTTTATTGTGTTTCAATGAATTTAGTAGTGTAAGAGAAAAAATGGAAATACATAACATGTAGTATTTCACATAATATTATTGATTGGATGACCATAAATATGGTCAACAGAGTGCATCTTGTACTCAGGAAATAGCTAAAATATCTAGTTGTACCCCCATTCTCTTCTACCATGGTTTAATCAGTCTCAATGACACTAATGTCAGCTAAGTGTATATTTTCTAAAAGATGGTGTAACATTTAATAATGAATCATGCACATTATAAAGAATCACAATCAATTCATTTTCATGTCCTAACCCTCTAAGATTCTATGTGTATAGTGATAAGAAAATGGGAACTATCCCAACAAATGATTACAAAAAATCTAACCCACCAAACTAAATGTTCAATCATTTTATAATTACATTTCAACTCCAATAATTTCATTCATTTAAATGGACACTTCATTGATGATGACTATTGTTATAAAAAATCATTCCACATATATTACCAAGTATCTTGAGGAAGAGTCCCAATGATATGAAGAAACAAGGGAAATACAAATCCTAGATGAGATCAACATCATTTTAACATCCATACTGTATCTATATATGTAGCTAAAACACACAAACAAAACCTTCCAAAAGCCGAAAAAGTGAACGGATAAGGCCCTAAAACTATCAAAAGTAATATATACCAAATAATATTGGAGTACCGACAGTAGGTTTTATAATAGTGTGATCAGTGTAGGTGAGTGAAAAAACCTGTTTGAATAAATCCATATATTATAAGATCTCCTTCATCCTCTTTTAAATATCTAGACTTATTTCCTCTAAGAATTTCATCTCCTATGGAACTTGTTATAGAGGTTCCATATAATTCGAAGTGAATACATATGGATTAAAAATATAGCATCACGAAGTAATTAATTTTGGTTCCCAATGTTTTATATTCTAGATAATCATAATTTATCAAAAATGACTTGGGAAGCACTTTGGAAGGCTTTGTTGAGTCCTTATGGGGTCACAGATTAGGATACAGTTGGTGAATTTTATCTTTTGGAAACTAATTTTATGGAGTTTCATGCAATCATCTATTTCATAGAGTAGGAAAAATAAATGGTTATACAAGGACATAACAAAACCTATATATATATATATATAGAATTATGGAATCCATTGATATTAGACGATCCTATATTGAAAAACTACAATGAACTAACCTCATTACTATCTAGATTCATTTTTATTTGTGTTACAAAAATACTAATATTTCTCCTTCCACATTATTAATATAAAGACAAGATGATAGTGTGCAAAAATATTTAGGCCAAATAGAGATAATATTCCTTTATACAGATCTCATATCCTACTAGGAATTATTGGTTCATTAGTAGGACACAACTTTCAATATCCTCTTATAGAGGATTTGTTTGCACCTATACGCAATAGTTCTAATATTATACCATCAATGTCTTAAATACAATGTGGGTGAAAAAATTGGGACATTATAAGTTGATAAGGATTTATTTGAATATTTTGACACTCAATATAGATATGTGGGGGTTCTATGAGGTAGAAGGAAAAATGAATAAATGATGATGTTTCTTGGGATACTTCTATAAATTTTTATAAATGTACCATATTAATAAATTTAACAAGTATTTCAATGAAAATGTATTACCCATTTTTCAAATAGAAGAAACCAGTTCATATTTTGGTATGTATTCATCAACTCCCATGATATCAATTACATTGGACGATCCCAATAATGAAGAATTATCATTTTATCATCGTTGTAGTGGAAACACCCTAGGTATAAATTCCCTCACATTTTCCCTATAATTTTCATGGATCTCTAGATCCTTGGATGAGTCTAATGATTCTATCCAATCACCAAAAGTGATAGGGGAGAACCATTAGTCTCCTTCCAAATGTCGTGATATTGCCAGTAATTCAAGATTTGAAGATAAAACTTTTCCTCCTATTGTTCTTCAAATTGGGGAAGAGGAAGAAAACTAAAATATTCTTATAGATGCCCCTCTAGAATTTGGCTAAGGTGTCCCTAAATTTTTTTATGATTTCTAACAAAAAAATATAACTATAGGTAAATATTTGTGACTAATAGTTATCTACACAACCATTTTGTTTAAACAACAAGATGTGTATTCATATTTTATAAACCATAATCGAGATGTGTTCTAATTAAATTAAACATTTTCTCCTGGCATAGACCCAATGTAGATACCAAATACACGGGCTTTACAGAGGGTCACCAAGGTTATATTAAGTCACCAGATGAATAAATCATGGTCACAAAGTTATAAATAATGATTTTTTGATAATCGTATCAATGAATACATCCTTGGGGAGGTCTGGTCTAAAAATACATTCAATAACATTGTCCTTAAAAGGTAGAAGAATGGGTAAATTATAGTTTTCATCTATTTTATAGATCTCAAATGTCATCATAAAAAAAATTTATTTATTGTTCCCTATTATAGAACTTCTTAATGATGAAACTAATAGATATCAATACCAATTTTTTTTACTATTTATTTAGGATAAAATCAAATTTAGTTAGATAATGAATATGAAGTGTCCTTGACATTCTAGGTACCATAAGGAATATAGTACTATTAGGTGGTTCTAGTTTCTTTTATGAATGTTTGAAGCATATATAAGTGTTCCATGTGAATTATATTAAAACCCTTATTAGGGAAGAAACCTTAATATTCTGTTTAGGATTTTTTTTCTTTTGACCCCAATAGAACTCTAACCGTATTTCTAATCCTAAGACCATTCTAAATAATTTATGACAGTATAACCTGAATATGGCCCCCATGATATATGATTTCAGGGTCACCTCAGGAAGTTTCCTCAATTTTAAATGATACCTCTATCACATTGATATTGATCCTGAGAAAACCATGGTTATCATTGACATATATCCTCATGGAAACCCCAATGTTCCCAGAGGTATTCAAGGATTCCTCTTAGAAATATTATGCATCATAGAGGACGATGCAGGAAGGGTTTTACCTTTCACTAGATTGATGAAGAAGTGTGTCAAATATTCAATTATTGATGATTGTAGGGATATTTTTGAAAGTATAAAGAAATATATTTTTAGGCCACCATTATTATTGTCTCATATTGATGGAAATAAAATCATTCTACTTGTGATATCCAAATATAAATCACTAGGTACTTTTTGTAAACATAATAATGTTGCAGGGAATAAGAATAGTCTCTATCATTTCCATATAACTACTCTTTGTAATGAGGATCAATATTTATTTATTTAGAATTTATTTTTAATTAATCATTTACTTCAAAAAATGAGGCACTAACAATTGATACATATTGTCCCCTTGGTCTCTCATAATTAATTTCCAATGTATATCATCAGCCTTCCCATGTTTATGGAATTCTTGGAATTTTGGGAATCATTTTGGAATAGTTTTACATTCTGTTCATATCAAAAAAGGAAATAAAATGACAAATATTATAAAAATTTCATATATATCCTTCTGTAGATAATTCTACCTAAAAAAATATCATAATGGAGAAATATTATATATTCAATACTGCTCCCAAACATGGGAGATATACTTTAAGGTTATTCTAAATGTTTGATAGAGAATATAATAGAATTCTTTGAATTGAATAGACTCAGTTTGGGAGTCATCATAATCTCTCTATCCAAATATTTTTACAACAATGTCTCTTTTTATAATAGGGATTCACTAATAATAAGGTAGAATATCAAGCCCTTATTTCATGTTTGGGAATTATTTTATAAAAACCAGGAAATTTACTAAATATAAAATGTGAATCAATGTAGGAAATCAATTAGTTCATTGATGTTTATTCCATCATAAAGGAAGGTAAGATTCCACTTGTTGACTTTGTGCAAGTATTGGAGGAATTCTTTGGAGATCCAAAACTGATAGACTTCTGAAATTTAGAATACTCCTTAGACAATGTATTAGCTAATATTGGCATGAAATTGGCTGATATAAACATAGAAAAAAATTCACTATTATTTTGAACCATATAATGATATCATTTTTCATTCATAACATCATATAAGTGATAAATGAGTTCAAGTAATTTCCAAAAGAAGATAAATAAACAAATAGATGGATGTATCTAATATCGGAAAACCTCTAAAGTAGTATTATACTATCATAAATAGGGAGAGTAGTGAGATTATAATGAGTTATTATTAACAATAATCTATATAATTGTTAAACCTATTAATATTATAGTACAAATAGGGATTTAACAAAGTCCTCCTCCGATGCATTGAAGTAGTGGAAACTATCAGTGTCAAGAATATAGTTCATGAATGTGACTTTGGTGCTCATCAATATTTGATCATGATTTCCAATCATATCAAAAGGATCATATTTTCAGAACATCAATGTTACTATATTATACATATTTCACCATGAAATTTATCAAAATAATGTGTTCTATTTGAGAAGTATATTTAATAGGATCATATCCGCAAAAAAAATTTATGAAGTTTAAGTACTTACTTACAACCTCATACTTCTTCTCCAAGAGGGTAAATGTTATATACCTAAAAAATTCATGTAATAAATATCATATGTTTTTTAAGAAAAATAATTATTACCATATTTTTTTCCCTTATACAATACTAACACCTAATGACAAAAACTTTTTCTCTTTCGAACTGAAAAAGCCATGTTAGTGATATGATATTCTATCTACCCACTCATCATTCTATAATATATCAAGGGATAGACATATATATTTCTTCAATAATACACTATCTCATATACCCCAAAATATGGTTAACAAATATAATGATTCCTTTTATGAAAAACTTATGTATGTTTGTGGCCTTATCACAACAAAAAACTTACAGATAAAAATTAAACCCCCTATTATCTTGAATATTTTAATGAAGAAATTATATACATTGAGGTCTAATTATAATTGACCAATATTTCCATTTTTTGACATCTATCATCATATGAGTATCCTAGAAGAAATTTTATGTGTTTAAATTGCAAGATGAGAAAATATTAATACCCTAATCCATTAGGATGTTATGTAATACTGAGTATCAAAAGCCTTAAATTTAATTTATTGCCTCATTTTATTCATTGAATTTAAGTTGGTATTGGATCTCTGGACCCTATCATTCATTAGAAATAAATATCCATAACTAGAACCAAAGTGGGATGAATATTTCAACTTTTATAATTGTTTCGAACCATTTCGGTGGGAGGGGACCGACGCGCCCGACAGTCGATCTCATGGAGGGCTGAGCTCCGCTCAATTGCTAAGGTCGGGTATATTGGTTTATTTTCAAATTCCCAACGGTTCCATATCCAACGATCCGTTGAATTGCTTTCCAATGGCAGGCGTTCGCTGAGCGATTCGGCCAACGATCCTTAAGAACTCACATTGGTCGAGAGGATGGGAAGTTGGGCTCATCGCACCCTTTTGGGCGGAATTATTTCCTATTCCGGGACTCTCTTATATATTTAAGATGTATTCATATGTTCGCGAATATTTGGTTTATACCCAAGCATAGTATCCATAGATTACTCGTGGTTAGAAATTTTCAGCTGAACTTAGGGATTTAGAATCATTTAGGCCTGAGGTTTACCATCCCTCATTGGGATTAATGACTTCTAGGTGTTTGGACTCATTGAGACGGCACTGGTTTAAAGCCTTATAACTAGGCGCTCTAGAGTTTATTCTCATCCAGGGGGTACAAATAACGACTTGAGCATTTGGATCGAACCTGTGATAAGGGCTTCCTATGTATCCTCGTGAGAGGAATCAGAATCCATGTAGTTCGGTGCCACTTGATGGGACACATTACCTTTTAAGGTTGTGCAATGAGGACCCAACTGTACAGTTTAACATCTTGTGGCAAGGACATCTGGGTGAGAGATGCTTAGTCAAAGTTGGTGCGGGACTTACACCGAAGAGGCCCCGAAGACCCAAGGGAAGTGATTTACTGGGTCTAAATATGGTCCTACTAGAATATAAGGACATGTTCTGATAGGGACGGATGTGTATCAGACATAGATATCAGGATTTCACCTCGAGGAGGTTTCCTGTATATCCTGCATAGGAGACAGGGATCAAAACCCACGTAGTTTATTCTGAGGGTTATGATTGGGAGTTATACGTGGTTAGTGGCCCAAATTGGGATTGAACCTCGAGGAGGGGTCGTATGTACCCTGGTTAGGAGATATGGATCAAAACCCACATAATTCGTTCAACTTCTGCCATCGTGCAGATGCCATGACCATCAAAAATCTATAAACCCTCGCGATTCATGTTCGGTGTGAGAAATAAGAGAATGAGACAGACATGGAAAGACTCATACATTCTTCCTACCGAGGGAATGGGAGGAAGATAATGGGTGGAAGAGAAGGCCGGGACCACTGGACTCTCCTTCTCCCTGATTTTGGAGGAAGGTAGAAGTTGTGCAGCAGAGAAATGAGACTTCTGTGATGGGAGGGGAAGGGATATTGGTTTTCTTTGAGGATGGTGTGTGTCTTACTCTAGGAGGCATGCCCAACCACTCCCAGGAGAGGGGAGAAGTGATCACCATTGGCGCTCATCAAAAGGAAATGCGAGTGGGGTCCCTCAATCCTGACAAGTGGAGAGGCAGAAAGGGGACTCTCAGGCTCGGACCCTGCACTACTGTGGGAATGTGAACCCAGGAATGTTTTTGGGAGCCCACTCAAGGGCTTGAGAAACCCTTTTTCCCTTGCCTACCATGGGTATGTGAAATCAAAGCGGCACACTGATGCACCTGGAGATTGCATCATACAGATCTGGTGGCTTCAGTAGAGGCCTTGGCTCGGGGCCGGTGAATAGACCACTAAAGGGATTGCGAAGGATCAGGCCAGATTGGAAGGTTTTATATGACTCAGGGAATGGTAACACCAAAGGAGTTGGTAGGCCACATGGGTGAATGAGGAGTGGCTCCCTTCACGTTGGGGGGTGCTATGAGGGTGGAGAGACCATCTGTGTACCAGGGAGGTGCACACACTGATTGGAATCCCGCGTACCAGGGTGGTACACGACTTCGGGTTCGGCTTGCGTACCATGTTGGAACGCGACAGAGTCCACATGAGAAACTACGGCTAGGGGCGACTCCGGTCGGGGGTTCGTTAGTCAAGGCTTCGCCCACGCAGGAGGGTGCTACACGGTGCGCCAGATCGAAAAAGTTGAAAAGACTCCCTGTTCCATGGGGAGTACATCCGTGGAGGGGCCATGGCTCATGGTATTATCCTTTTTTTAGTTCACGGTTCACCAATTTGTTATGCATTTTCGATTCCTTATTAATTCGTTTCCAGTTTTATACCTGTTCTGGTTCGCGAATTGGAACTTCACTGTTTGCGAAATCCTAATCTCCTTCCTCTGAAATCCATCCACCCGAATTTGATCAATCCCTTTCTTCTCCCCCTCTATGTCCTTTTAAAGAGGGGGGAAAGATATGTACCTATGGTCATGCGACACCTTTTGCAGAGGCCCATGACTGGAAGCCCGGTTTATGGATGACTTGGTCAATCCACAGCTCGCGGGGGGCATTGAATGCACCTTACTCGCAAACCAAATTGGTTTGGGGGGTGCTTCGCAACCACGCAGGGCTCCACCTCCATTCCGCGAACGAGAACTCACACGGTCTGAGCCAGTTGACGCGGTTCGTGGCTGGGGACGTTCTTGACGGTGGACCAGCCGAACGCTCGTCCTGCTTCACGCACGCGGAGGGTTCCCGCCTCCGTTTCACGGACGACGCTGGTCCGCGGAGGGGGCGATATGCTAAAACGGACGCGTACCATCAATGTTGTACAGGTTTGCGGACCAGTCGATCCATTTACAAATTCATGGGTGTTCTCTATATTTTTGCCCAGTTCTTTGTAGGAAATTGGTTAGAATCCTTCCCAAATTAAGATAGTTCCCATTCTCCTTTGCAGATTTTTCAGGACCCTACAAATGCCCCCCATCGGAATGGGGTCCAATCCGAATGAAGAGGAGACTATTCCAATGTAAAGTGGTCCTCAAATGTGGATAGTTTGTAGTAGAGGAGTGGACCTGATAGGGGACCACGCCTATAAATATGGGGGTCCCCTTTCCTTGTCTTTTATTGGATTCTTTGTGGGAAAAGAGATATCTTTTCTTCTCCGTGCGCCTGCCTCGTTCGCGAAACTTTTCATCTGTGAACCAGCTTCGGTTTGCACGAACTATTCCTCGTTCACGCTTTCCTTCATCCATAGACCAATCTCCCAGTCATGAACCAAAACTTTTAAACAACTAAAAAGTAAGTCACGATGAGCAGCGTAGGAAATTTCTACGTGGTTTCGGATGGTCCACGAACTAAAATAATTCAGACTTTGAATACTTCTGAAGTCTTCTGAACTTAAACATTTAAATCTAGGGTTGTGATTCCATGGAGCAGACTGGCTTGTGGCTTTCTGGCCAATGCTCTACGGGCCAGAGTTTTGCGAACTTCCTTCACGTAGGGCTGGTTCGCGGGATGCCGTCATCGCGAACTAGCCTATGAGGCCAGCCCGCAGATTTCGTCATGAAGGCTCCTGGATGGAGTCCTTTGACAAATGCTTGGTGTTTTGTCCAAATTTTATTATTTTGTACTAACCATTTGTATGGTTTCCATGATATAGGGAGAAAATATGGTTCCTCCTTGACCTGCGACTAGGCCTGCTACCGAGCCTCTTCCGATTGGTGATCAACGCTTAAGGGATGTGGCCAGCTTTGTTCAGGATGGAGTCCGCCACACTCCACTGTACCCCCTCCTTGAAAACATGATGTGCAAGTCATAGTGGGAGGACCCCTTTTACAATAGCCTTCCTGCATATGGGTTCGATTTATTGTCTGATACACCGATTCTAGTGCCATCTCGTGACAACAATCCTGCATCGTGGATATTTACCAGTACCATCCCTCGAGTTGTGATATCCGCCCGAGGGTGGCGTACCCCAAGGGATATAGTTTCCAGATATGTGCTGAATCACCTTCCTGTGTCCTCGACAGGGGAACAACGTTAGCAGGATGGGGAAATTCACTATTACCGAAGCATTGCCAGCAATGCAATGGTAAATAACCAACGTGGCTGGTCAGTAGACTGGGACCTCCGGCCTGTAGGGGAAATTAAGTCGTTGGATTGGGGGTTCCCATTTTGGGTTTGCTAAAGATGTGCGGATTTTGAAGCGGAATTGCGAGCCGTGGGTTTATATGAAGATGCCTGGGTGTCCCAGACCTATACCCTTCAGCCCTACGCCCTTTCCAAGAAGCTTATGCACCGTTGGAGTCCGGATACCAACACATTCCATCTGGTCCATGGGTAGGTTGGTATCAGTCTATGGGATATATTCCAGATTTCAGGGGTCCCAGATGTTGGAGGAATGTATGATGACTTCTTGCCTCCCCCTTCTATGTGGGATAACGAAGAGAGGAATCCTCCCTTGGTGAAGCAACTCATTGATCAGGCCCGGGTGCATTTGAAGGATATATATTTGAAACAGCTCGACCCATATCGTGAATGGATCAAGGCTTTTTACAGAGTGAGAAATTCCGTGGATATTCCACGCAGGCCCATGACTTGTCCTTCGATGGAGTCCCGAAGGCAGAGGGGGCAGCTATTGGTTGATTTTGGAGGAGGGCGAGCTCAACAGCTGGGGCTGGGAACTTGTGCCGGACGTTGATCGAATGCTCTGGTTGGCAGCGTTTCTGGGCATGTTCTTGAGTGGCTAGATATTTCCCGTACGCGAGACTGGTGGTGTGAGGGTCTCTACTTTTGTTATGGAGGCACAACTAGCCACCGACAACATCATCAACTTGGTCATCCCAGTATTTGCTAGGATTTATTGGTTGCTTGGAAATATTACCGAGGGGAGTCGGCCAAACTGGGTAGCCGACCCTTTTCAAATCCTCTAGGGATGGTTGGGAGCGCATATTAAGAACTGATATACTTTCATCATTCCTTTTCGGATTCTGGGTACTATATTCCGGCCATATTTGCAATTGAACAGTGGGGTTATGCCCAAGGAGTGGGTGACCTAAGAGAAGGATGGAAAACATATATATCAGAGTGTGCGTCTACTTTCTATCAAGATCTCGACCTACAATCATTAAAATTTCCAACCATATCCTTCCCTGACCAGCGTGATCATGCATGCCTTATCAGAGGAATTTAGCATGCGAGGCTACCCCTTTTCCCTCCAAGAGGGTATTCTAGTGGCTTGTATCGGCGGAGAACTAATCTGTGAGGGGTATGCACCTTACTGATTAAAATGTCAATTTGGCTGCATCCAGGCACTGTGTCCTCCTTCTCTCAATGGATCCCATGGGAATCGCCATCTAATGGTGGCCAAAAAATTGTGGCTGATGTTTACCCGGGAGGATACTGACTATGAGGTTATGAACGTCGCTCTTACAGACTCCATTCCTTTCTTATCCAAAAGCCATACTGACTCCTGGGTGAAATCGTACCTGAATGGCCAGTTAGGGTCGTGGGTGCCCACTATCTCGAGTCCTAAGCCATAGAAGAGAAAGAGGAAGTGGAATGGGGATAATGTTCCAACTAGGATGGGAAATTTTCTCGGAAAACCTAATGGTCCCATGCTTCCAGGGAAGGTTTTAACAGATAGTGGTGTATCCTCACATGCCCTCGAAGCCGCCCGGAGAGAGTTGGCCATTCCTGCTGATGCTGCCTTCCCGATGGCCTGGGGCCAATGGGACGAATTCAAAGGTCAGTCATCCTTTCATAGCCAATACCTCCCTTCTTTGTGGCAGAATCTCCAAGAATCAGAAATGGCATTTGACAGGCTAGGCAACATATCTGCTTCTGTTGACATTATTTACGATGTGGACCTGGAGAGGGCCAATTAGTATCTCCGGGACCTTGAGGCTTACATTTATGCACGGCAGGGTTATGCGGTGTTGAATCACCGAGTCCAGGCCATGTTGAGAATGGTGACTAATGAGGAGGAGGAATAAAGTAATCACTATTCAGGGGGAGATTATTTCGGTGGTTCCCCTGCTGCGGCTGAGGCAAGGGAATTTCCCCCTGCCTGTGAGGTCCTGCCCACAGGTATCTCCAGAGAGTTCTAGGGCAGCGGCGAGATCTGGAAAATAAACACGGCTATCAGCGCCTCCACTAGCCCCTGCTACTGCCCGACCCTCTTAGGTGAATCCCCCTGGCTATCTATTTCTGTTATGGCCTCATTTCCAGATGCATGGAGGATTTGGGATGACCTGAGGGTCAGTGGCTCAGATGAAGAGGTTTGGGCGTTACTCCAAATGATCTCTCTCGAGCTTCCAGGTATTGGGACTATCTTTTCTCCACCTCATTTACTGTTGGAAGAGGATTTGGATGAAATAGTCACCACATTGAAGGAGATGGACGCATATGTGCATTCACTCCGAAACCAGCTTTATGGGTCAAATTGGGTGTCTATCATGATAAAACATCACGAATCATCTAGTCCCGAGGAAGAGGTTACCCTGCTCGTCCCTCCCGGCTTTCTTCCTCCTTTACTGTGAAGGTTCTAAAGTTTCTTCCCTTTACGTAGGGTGCTGAGGAATCCCAGGGGGCAATTCCTTCCCCGGAGTATACTCCCCAGGGTACCGCAGCAGGAAAACATGCACCTTCGACTACGAGGATCATCAAGGAGGGGTCTCCTGGTGGAACTGAGCACATGGAAGCGACCATCACGAATCTAACTATGGTATTTCCTCCTCCAACTCATCCCAGCGTTCCGAGTGGAGAATTGACCCCTAGGAAGATCCAGAGACGTCGGCAGGCGTCCCGATTATCGTAACAACTCAGACAGGGGACGCTGGGTAATCAGGATTCCTGTTTCCTCGATTACCAACTCATATGTTCTGATTTTTCTAGTTCTTAATTGTTTTGGTGCTATGGTGTAGGGACAATCGAAGACCCAGTCGTGTCTGCCCAGGTGGTCATACCTTCCACCGCTTTATTATCTGAGGGACCACCTGCGGCCATACCTGAGCGTGATGAGATAGCGGGCCCTGCTGAAGGGGATAGTGGTACGGATACTTTTCTTCTGTCTTCAACAACCGGAGATATGTTAGAGGAGGAAATTCTGGAGGATGAGACTCCTATTGATCACACAACCTCTATAATTGTGGGGGAGGATGGGGCGCCCGTGATTACTGAGGAGGCCCCAGATCTGACGATGTCAGCTGCCTCAGACCTAATGGATCCCATGGCGATGGAGGAAGAGCATGTTATCGGGCCAATTGTTAGAAACCTATAGAGTAACATCATTCTATTTACTGGGGGAGTAATTTCCCCCGACCATGATCTCCGTAGATGACCGCTTGGGGACAGCTTTGGGAGTTTCTAGCCTTGGGTGTGGCCTTAGGTCTTGGACACCTCTGGGGTTTTCCGAGACTCCCTTGCCTCTCGAAGACGTAGCGTCTTCCTTGATCGGCAGCGACGACATATAGATTGAGGGCACCGATACCTTGATGATCAGGGGTAAGCTTTTCAATCTCCTTCCCCTGAGTCCTTTCTCTTCCCTTTTCGGATTAGGGATACTTGTCTATCATATCGACTTTTAGGCTTTAGGACTATGACTTTCGGTGCTGGCGATTGTGCCGTCAGATCCAATCGTGCCCGTGACCACAACTGTCGGGGGGTGAAGTTGCCGCGGCGTTGGAGTTTGTAGTTGAAGCCGCATCAAGTCCCTCCTTGGTGATGTTCATCCCAGAGTATGTATCTTTTTACGAGAGTGACTCCAATCCTGATCAATGATTCATTTGTAGTCTTTGAGCTACTTTCCAAAGGGTGTGGGAGAAAATTTGGAAGCTGATTTCTCAGACACCCTTGGCTGAGATGCCAACTAAATTTCCAAAGATGTGCGATTTGTTTATGTTGCTGGGATTCAACGGATTTGACTACCATGGTATTTATGATATAGTCAAGTAGGTGGTTGCTGACCGAGAGAGTCTTGGTGGTTTTGTATCTCGCGTTTCTTCTTCTCAATCTGAATCCTACATTTTTGTGAGACGAAAACTTTTCCTAAGAGAAGCTCATGTTCATGTCGGGGTAGTCGCGAGACTTCATAGAGAAGTCCTTAAGGAGTGTTCTCGACTGGAGGTGCTGAGGAGTGACATACAGTGGTTGTATCAGGAGCAGACTAATGTCACACCATAGTTAAAGAAGGGGAGTGG
Organism: Viscum album; assembly: GCA_963277665.1. Lineage (NCBI taxonomy): Eukaryota > Viridiplantae > Streptophyta > Magnoliopsida > Santalales > Viscaceae > Viscum > Viscum album. Next base: position 998,369,111 of record OY728134.1, read on the forward strand.
AAGATGGAGGAGGGGATGAGGGAAAGCTCCAAGGCGAAACGGGAGGCGAAAGCGCTGTGGGCTGGTGCAGAAGCTGAGACAGCCTTGCTGCAGAATCTCTATCAAGAAATTGAGGATTCTCATCAGCGCCTGATACAACTATGTGAATACACTGAATGTATACTTTAATAACCTTTCATTCCATATGAGGCTTTAGACTGTGGAAGCCCTTCTCATCAACTTTGTTATGGAAGAAAGGGATGTTTCTTCTTATCCCTATTGCTATCTTCTCCTGTGATAGAAATTATTAGAGAGGATTGATGTATATGATAATTCAATAAATTTAGAATAATTAGAGTTCAGGACAATTGATAAAATAGAAACGAGCTCTAACTTTTGCTTGGACCATGGGATCCAGCGAGCATTGTTTGACTATTGCTAGGGTTTTTTTAGAAAAACCCCACAAACTTTTTGTCTTTTCTATTAATACCATAATTTTTCCTGGGGCCATTTGGTGTGGACCCAGTGGGTATGGCTCGATTTTTTCTTAGGTCGCCCTGTTTGGGGTTTTGGCCTAACGGGCTTTATGCCTCTTTTTGTGAGCGGTTTAAAGTCCAGCCGACAAGACTATCATTACTGAGGTTTTAGGTCGAACAGATTTGACCAGATATAGTGGTATGGGGGCCCCGACGAGGATTGGTTGATTAAAAGATGTCTCAATACCTTTCAGACGCACATGGGGGGAACATGTTTAGATTTGAATGACATGTAGGGAATGTCTCAAGGAATGGGAGTCATATCGGCGTACAAAGGTAGGAAAAGCATCACTTAAGGAAGGCAAGCCATTGTTAGACAGGCCAAGGGCGATCAATATACAGAGCCACTAAGGGCATGGTATGCATAGTCATGAAAAGGTGTCCTTAAGTCAACGACTATCCATTTCTAATGGCCTGAGGACTTCATGGATGTCCGGATTATGGAAACCACCATGGGTGGATTGGAGAACTATGAAAACCACCAGCGGTGGTTCGGAAAGGGTTTGTGACCTCTGAAAGGGTTTGGGAACATCTTTATTAATCAGGAGTGTGGACATAGGGTCCCTGTCCTACACATTTAGTTAGCATAAAGGATGGTTGGACATTGGCGCAGATTAAAGTCATACAGCTGGGACAATCATTATAATGGAACATCTTCTCCTGGTTCTTGGTAATCTCATCAGAGACCTTCCATCTTATTTAGGAAGTGTTATGAAAGAGTTTGTTAAACTGCAGCTCAGAGGGTTTCCAAACCCCGTGATGGATATGGGGACTCAGAGGCCAAGAGGCGTATGGAGAGAACCATTGCCTAAGGAAATCTTACCTTTGGTAGATGGGCCAGGGGATATCAATATGTAGAGTCACTGGGGGCATAGTATGCATAGTCATGCAAAGGTGTCCTTAGGTCAGTTATTGTATTCTCCCAATAGTCGGGAAACTTCAGGGTAGTTGAGATTCGGGACCACCAGGGGTGACTTACGAGAGTTCGTCTTTTTCTGATACAGAGTATGGTTCATGAGCAGAGGGTGCTTGGATACAGGGGAAACATCTGGGATAAATTTCCTGAGAATGGGTGAAGTCATCCCTTCTCACACTGGTGTGAGACAGTGGTTTGTGCAGGTCTAGCCCGTGCACTAAGGGAAAGAGGAAAAACTCTATTCCTAATTGAACCCGTGAAGAGTTCGACCATGTACTTTAACATCATGCAGTAAGGATGAAGGGCGTTGTTAATATTACTAAATCCGAGCAGTTTAACTTCATGTGGTAAAGATGACTTATGTGCTGTTTAACATCATCCTGTAAAGACAAGGAGCATTACTAAATATACAGTGTAGTTTAACGTCATGTAGTGAGGAAAGGGGGAATTTTTAAATCTGTGAAAATGATTGTAGTTAAAAACATTTCCCTAGATGTTTAATTCTTGGTCTTTGCAGCTTCATGCCAGGCGACACAGACAAGTTCCATGCAGTTTTAATCGTCATGTGGTAATGACATAGTTGCAAATTACCCTCTTGATTAGAATGTAACTGGGATTGAATATCTCGGCATGTACAAGACGCAGAGATGGGTTGATGGTGTAAATCGTGGTTCTAGGGATTCTTGTATTAGGAGAGATGACATGGGGGCTCTGAGGCCAGTAAGCGTACGAGGCTAGGAAGAGTATCACCTTAGGAAATCTTTCCTTTGGTATATGGGCCAGGGGATATAAATATGCAGAGCCACTAAGGGAATGGTATGAATTTTCATAAAAAGGTGTCCATGAGTCGATAAATTTCGACTTCCGATGGCCATGAATGATTATGAGGATCCGCGATTGTCCGAGCCGAGAAGTCTGTCATTTGGTAAAGAAGTATCTGGACATGTCGGGGGTGTTCGTCCAAGGTTGCTGTTAAAACATGAAGATTTCACTGCGTTGATTTATCTTGTGCATGGGGTATACCATTACTCCATGCAGTTTAACGTGCCGTGGTAAGGATGGAGTACTCTTAGTTTAATAGTCATAGAGTTCTGAACATTTGGTGACTATTGCTACAATTACCCGGAGGGCAGCTGAGTTAGGAGGATCTGGTATACTTTGAACAAGTGTGAGGGAATGAGGGTGTAAATTGCAACTCTGGTGTTTCCAAAATCAGTAGGTATGGTTTGTGGGCTCTGAGGCCGGTAAGCGTATGGAGATCGGAAGAGTATCGCCAGAGGAAATCTTTCCTTTGGTAGACGGGACAGGGGCTATCAATATACAGATCCGCTGAGGGCATGGTATGCATAGTCATGCAAAGGTGTCCACGGGTTGATAAATTTCCACTTACAATGGCCATAGATGATTATGAAAATACAGAATTGCTCATAGTACAGGGTTTGGCATATGGGGATAATGGTCTCCAATCATACAAGAAATATCTTCACCGAATTTTCCTGTTGAGTCAAAGTAGCATAACCGGGACTTGATTTTTATAGATGCATATCGTCATGTTAACCATGGTTAGATACATATGATAACTAGGTAGGGATTCCCTGGCAACGTTTGGATGTGAGAGGGGAACGAACATGTAAACCACTGCTCCATAAATTCTTGGATCGGGAGATATGATATGGGGGCACTGAGGTCGGTAAGCATACAGAGATATGAAGAGTATCGCTTGAGGAAATCTTGCCTTTGGTAGACGGGCCATGGGATATCAATATGTAGAGCCGCTAAGGGCATGACATGAATAGTCGTTCAAAGGTGTCCATGAGTCAATAACTTTCCACATCTGATGGCCTTGAATGATTATGAAGATCCGAAATTTCCGGGTCATGGAGTCAGATGTATGGAGAGGATGCATCCAAATGCACAAGGAGTATTTCCATCTCATTTTGTCATATATCTTAGGTGGGTCATGACAAAGTCCATGCAGTTTTAAAGTCATGTGGTGATGAAGAATTCCATGCAGTTTTAACTTCGTGCGGTGAGGAAGAAGTTGAATCAACATGAAAAGGGGACTCTGTGCAGTTTAACATCATGTGGTAAGGAAGAGGGGTATATATACCTGTGTTTTCTTTTATCGGTGGTTGGGCTAGGAGATAAGATCCCGGCGCCACTATGTATCTTGCGAAGACATGAATCAAGCCTCCCATAGTTCTCTTGGGGAATACATCGCGTGCAGGTCTGGTCCTTACACGATGGGAAGGGGGTATTTTTAGCTTCATTTGGGGTGGCTGGGCTAGGGTGTGGAATTCTGGCATCACTACGTATCCTAAGAGGGCAGGAATCAAGCCGTACATAGTTCATTAAAAGATATTACACCCTGTACATGTCTGGTCTGTACACGGGGGAAAGGGAATTTTTAATCATCATTCGGGGATGGCGGGGCCGGGATGGGGGACCCTGGCATCACTACGTATCCTGGAAAGGCAGGAATCAAGCCGCACGTAGTTCTCTGAAAGGAATACACCAAGTGCAGGGCTGGTATGTACATAGGGGAAGTGGGAATTTTTTTCATTTGGGGGTGGCTGCGCCTGGATGGGGGACCCTGGCATCGCTACGTATCCTGCAAAGGCAGGAATCAAGCCGTATGTAGTTCTCTAAAAGAGTTACACCCCGTGTAGGGCTGGACCGTACACGGGGGAGAGGGCACTTTTTTACTTTATTTGGGGATGGATGGTCTAGGATGGGGGACCCTGGTGTCACTACATATCCTAAAAAGGTAGGAATAAAGCATCACATAGTTCTTTTGGAGAATACACCCCGTGCGGGTCTGGTCTGTATGGGGGAAAGGGGGGTTTTTTAGCCTCATTTGGGGTTGCTGGGCCATGGTGTGGAATTCTGGCGTCACTACGTATTCGGCGAGGGTAGGAATCAATACGTAAATAGTTATTTAGATGATAATACACCCAGTCCAAGTCTTGTCCATACACGGGGGAAAAGGGCATTTTTAATCTTCATTCGGGGGGGGGGGCTGGGCTAGGATGGTGGACCCTGGCGTCGCTACGTATCCTGCAAAGCCAAGCATCAAGACGTACGTAGTTCTCTAAAAGGGATACACCCTTTGCAGGGTAGGTCCGTACACGGGGGAAGAGGGCATTTTTAACATTATTTGGGGATTTCTGGGCCAGGATATAGAATCCTGGCGTCTCTATGTATCATGCGGGGGAAAGAATCAAGCCATATGTAGTTCTCTGAAAGGGATACACCCCGTGCAGGGCTGGTCCGTAAACGGGGGAGAGGGAATTTTTAACTTTATTTGGGGATGGCTAGGCCAAGATACACAATCCTGGCATCGCTACGTATCATGCAGGGGCAGGAATCAAGCCGTACATATTTCTCTGAAAGGGATACACCCCGTGCAGGGCTGGTCCGTACAAGGGGGAAGAGGGCATTTTTAACTTTATTTGGGGATGGATGGTCTAGGATAAAGAATCCTGGCATCGCTACATATCCTGTGGGGGAAGGAATCATGCCGTACATAGTTCTCTGAAAGGGATACACCCTGTGCAGGGCTAGTCCGTACACGGGTGAAGATGGCATTTTTAACTTTATTTGGGGATGGCTGGGCCATGATAGAGAATCTTGGCGTCACTACGTATCCTGCGGGGGCTGGAATCAAGCCATACGTAGTTATTTGACATCCATGCTATTTAAAATCATGCGGTGATGATGAAGTAATATTAGTTTAGGGTCATATAGTTTGGACCATTGGGGCTTGGTAGTTTAACGTCCTATAGCTTGGACGATAAATGCTTTTGGTTATGCGAAATACTTCTTCAGAAGTCTCGCATTCGTAGGAGCGGTAGTGAACTGCCCGTCCATAGAGATCAGGGCATATGTTTCGTTGGAGTAGACCTTGTGTATAACATATGGTCCCTCCCACTTGGGCTCCAATATTGGAGGTTTCTTTCCAAGTATCATTGGGGTCTGGAGGACCAATACCAATTCTCTTTCCAAGAAAGACCAAAGAGGAACATTTTTATTAAAGGCCCGTGCGATCCGGTTCTGATATACTTCCAGATGGTGCAATGTGTGCAACCGCTTCTCATCCAGCAGTTCCAATTCACCTATCCATTTTTATGATTACTCATTGTTGGATAAAAGATCACAAATGGAAACATGGAGCGAGGGAAATTGGAGCACAATGGGCAGGACCGCTTCTGTTCCGTATACTAATGAGTACAGAGTAGCCCGAGTAGCGGTGCCGATTGGGGTTCGATGAGCCCAAAATGCATGAAATAGTTTATCAAGCCATGATTCTTGTCTTTGACCCACATTTTCTGGAGAATGTTGGACATGGTCTTTTTGAAAGCCTCTATCTGTCCGTTGGCCAGTGCATGGTAGTGGGATGAGTGGTTAGCCTTGATACCATATTCTCGGTATAGTTTCTCTAATTTAGTAGAGCGGAATTTGGTGCTGTTATTCATCAGTATGGTATGAGGGATGCCAAATCTGGTGAAGATATTGGTTTTCACAAATCTGACAATGTTTCTTGCCCCGACTTCCTTGAGGGGTACAACTTCTTCCCATTTGGAAAAAAAGTCGGTTGCTGTGAGGATGTACTTCAATTGTCTGGCCATGGCGGGAGGATATGGTCCCACAACGTCCATTCCCCAGATGGAAAATGGCCAGGAGTACTTGGGCTGATGAAGTAACTCTGGGGGTTGGTGAATGAATTTGGCATGAAATTGGCAGGAGTGGCATTTTTTGGTAAAGTGCTCGCAATCTTGTGTCACGGTGGGCCAATAGTACCCAAGCCTTCAAACCTGATGGGAAAGCTTAGACCCTGACTGGTGTGCTCCATATACTCTGGCATGGACTTCAATCATGACGGTAGTGGTTTCTTCTCCATCAATGCATCTGAGGAGGACTCCGTCGAGGCATCATTTGTAGAGGACCTCTTGTTGACCCGTGCCGCCGTATAGGACAAAGTTGATTTCCCTACTCCATATTTGATCTCGTTCAACCCTGTCTGATGGAAGATCTCCCCTTTGAATGTTGTTTGCAATGGGGATCATCTGGCCGGTGGCAGGTGCGTATGGATCAGGGACATGATTGACTTTGTTGACTTTTCCATCTAAGTCTGAACAAACGTTATGACCATTCGACGATGAGAAATACGGATAATTGTTTCATCCTGGTCTATTTTAGCTACGAATGTGGCCGCATTAACAAATGCATAGGTCTGGGCATTCTGAGAGTGGGGAATATAGGTCAATGTTGGTTCTATGGAGAATTCTGCCATTAACCCTCATACATGGTCAAATAGGGGAATCAACTCCTCCTTTTTTAATAACATTGTCACTATTGAGTTTCTTGATGACCAGTTCCAAGTCACATTTTACCTTAAGGTGTTTTAATTGTGCCTAGAGTGCGATCTCTAGCCCAGCAATGAGGGTTTTATACTCCGTCTCATTGTTCGTACATCCTTCTGATAGAAGGAAGGAATATGGAAAGACTTCCTTTTCTGGGGACAAGGGTATTATCCCCAAACCCACCTTGTTAAATTTAGGATCCTCCATCCTCTTCCTTGTCGGGCTTCAGGATGCATCGTCGAAGTACTTTTCCATGTTGGGAACTCCTCTTGAACCAATAATATGTCTTCATCATGTAACGTGATGTCCGGTGCAGTGGTCCCTGTCGAGGGGTGCTCTGCCAGAAAATCTGCTAATGCCTGGCCATTGATGGCTTTCTGAGGCACAAACTGGATGTCAAACTGTTGGAGGATGACTGCCCATCGGGATAGGCTCCCGGTAAGCATTGGGTGGCTGAGGATGTACTTGATCGGGTTGCTACATAAGACCATATGGTCCTCATGATGCTGCAAAAAATGTCACAATTTTTGAACTACGAAGACCAAGGCCAAACAAATCTTCTTGATGTTTGATTATCGGGTTTCAACATCAATCATGGTTCGGCTGAGGTAATATATACTGTTTTCACTGCCGCCATCATTTTTCTGTGTGAGGAAGGCTCCCAGTGACCACTCTAGGGCTGTCACGTATAGGAAAAGAGGTATTCCTTCAACCGGGGGAATGAAAACCGGTGGGCTTAAGAGGTACTTCTTTAGTATGTGAAATGCCTCTCGGAAAACATTTTTCCATTGGTACGTAACCCTCTTTTTCATTAACGTGGTGAAGGGAAAACATTTTCCCGCTAGGTTGGCTATGAACCACCTAATGTAGGCCAGGTGTCCTTGGAATCATCTCAACTCAGTGAGATTGCGGGTAGGTGGTAGGCCAAGGATAGCCTTTGTCTTTTCAGGGTCTACTTCGATGCCAAGATGGCATATGATGAAGCCAAGGAATTTCCATGAGGTAACCCCGAAGGCGCATTTCAAGGGAATCATCTTCAAGCTATGTTGTCGAAGATTGTTGAAGGCGGTTTCAAGGTCTGACAGGTGATCTGAGCACTATTTTGATTTGACCACCAAGTCATCCACGTAGCATTCGATGAATCTCCCAAGGAATGGTTTAAAGGTACAATGCATGATGCGTTGATATGTGGAACCAGCGTTCTTGAGACCAAAGGGCATGACCATGTAATAGAATATTACTTGAGGGGCCCTAAAGGTAGTGGATTCTTCATATTCTAAGGCCATCCAGATTTGATTATACCCAGAATAACTATCCATGATGGTGAGCGCCTCATACCCGGCCATTGCGTCGATTAATAACTTGGTGATTGGGACCAGGAAATCATCTTTCGGGCAGTGCCAATTTATATCTCTGAAATCAATGTAGACGCGGATTTGTCCATTTTTTTCTTGATGGGGACAATGTTGGCTAGCCAGGTGGGGTATTGGACCTCTCGAATGAAGCCTGCTTTAATAATCTTATCGACTTCAGCTTCTATTTTGGAAGCATGTGAGGGGTGAATCCTTCTGGTGGCTTGTTTAATGCCCTGGTGGTCTTCTGGAAGACCTATGGGGTGCGTCGCCACTTCGGGATCAAGTCCTTGCATTTCCATGTAATTCTAGGAAAACAAATCTCGATGTTGCCTCCAGAAATAGGTATATACCTCATGCTCCTTGAGAGACATGGGTTTACTAATGAGAGTGGGCCTCAGGTCTTCCTCGCTTCCCATGTTTATTTCCATGAGTTCATCCACGGTGGTGGAGATGCCTTCTTCAAATGTGGGAGGTGCATCCCTGAGATATTCCTCCTCTCCTACCCCCACATTCTCATCTTCTTGATTTGATGGGGGGGGGGGAGAGTTCCTGGCATGGGCTCTTGGGGGTCTGTATGTGAGGCATCATGGGAGTTCCTGCTCAAGTATTCGTCCCCAAATTGAGGGTTTACAATCACTTCTGCATTTTCACGCTCAACCGTTATAGCTGAAGTCATGAGGGCAGTTGAGTGTGTGTCCGAGATTGAATTCCTTCACTCAACATGGTTGATGGGAAGTACGTAGTCTCCACCGAGCTGCATGAGGGGGTCATCGAAAACCATTTCTAGACCATTTGGAGTGGGGATCTAGTCGATACCATCAAGCAAAGGCTTCTTTTTCTTCTGCTCATAAAACCCGACGTCAATATAGTGTGACTCAAAGAGCCCGAAAGGGGCCTTGTCAGTGTGCAATGTCCCACTCTGTCCATTTACGCAATACATGATACACTGGTGGTAGGATTAAGGAATGGCCATGTAATTATAAAGCCACATACTTCCGAGCAGGGCATTGAATGCTGTCTTCTACTGGACAACCAGGAATTCCGAGTAGGCCACAAGGTCTCCAAAATGGGTTTTTAGCTTGATTTGTACCATTGGCTTCTGTTCACTCTTGACGTAACCCAACAGAGTTGTGGATGAGGGTATTAGGTTATCCTCACTGTATCCCAACTTACGGAGTGTTCATAGAAGAAGGAGGTTAACTCTAGGGCTGTTGTCAATAAAGAATTTCCAGATCTCAACATCATTTAGTGTTCCGGACACATATAGTGGTGTGATATGTCCTTGAATGATGGAATCTTCATCCTAATTGGTGAAGGAATCACCACATTTCATTCAACCAGGCTAGTCTCCATCCAGTAAATCTCAGCGGCAGCTACCTCAGCTTGAATCTCTTGGGGGATGAGCAAGGCTTCTATAAGCACCTCCCTGAGATCTACTGACAAAGTCAGGGCATCTAGGATTGAAAGTTTGGCTAGTACCGACGCCAGATGCTTAAGGATGTCATATTTATGCTCCAACGGCCGACGATTCTCCTTTGGAAGGAGAGTTTTAGCAGGCATCCTGGTAGCTAGAGTATGTGACGAGGAGGGACCGGCTGTGGGGTCGGATGTCGACGGTGTTCCCAAGTTCTGGGGACTCGGCCCGACCAGTCTGTTTATGCGCACTAGGCGGATAGACACTTGTTCCTCCTCTGATGGGTACCGTAGAATGACGGGGCCATAGTGGCCGCTTGTGGAGGTGGAGGGATATTCTATCTCTTGTTGAGTCTGTTGAAGGGTTCTCCCATGGTTTTCTGCGATATTAACGGTTTGGGCCGGGGTAAAACCCTAGGGTTGGTTTTGGCCGCGACTGCGCCTCCCCAGGTATCCCCTGCTTCTGTGATTCCTCCTCCCAGCCCCTTGTGTTAGGAAATTGGGTTTGTAACCATACCCTTATTCAGGGAAATATTCCATTTAATGGATGAAGTTGATGGAACAAAAGATTAGATCCTCGTCCTATGCCAGGTCAACCTGGTCGGTTGTCCCTGATGGTGCTGTTTGGTGGGTTGGTGCCCGTGGTGCCAAGTTTGAGGGCATAAAATCCGATAGTGTTGGGGATAACTTTGACCTCGTCACGGACTGCTCCTCTTGCGCTTGTCCCCTCCATTCTTGATTACGCCTGGTTGACCGGCTCGTGGAGGGTTGTGAGGCCGATATTGTCGGCTGCATGACATTAGGGGTTGTTTGCGGCAACACTGGCTACTATAGTTGAGTTCGGAGTATGCCCTGAGCTCGGTTGACAGTCTTTCGAGTCATCTAGTCATCAAATTTCTGCCCCTTCTTGCTGGTGACTTCCTACCACCCCTCCCCTTTTTCAGAGTCGGTGGTAGAAATGCACGTCTAATGTGCTGAGGGTGGTCCCAACTCGACCTGCCCAGAGTCAACCATCATTTGTAGGAGGTCTTTGAAGAAGAAGAATTTTTGGATGTTATGCCCCAACATTCGATGGTAGGGACAGTAATCTGGCCTCTCATTGTGGCCAATTTCTTCAGGCTTCCTTGTCTCCGAGAGGTGGAGAAAGTGGTAATTCATGGCGGCAATTATGTAGCCGCGGACTTGGTCCTCTCAGAATTAGTATACTTTGTGTCTTCGTTCCTAGAACTTGTTCCGCTTCGATCCTATCTGATCTTCCCACATGGGAGGAGGAGGCCGCGAATATAAAGGGGGCCCTTGATGATATGATGGAGGCCTAGGCAATGGAATAGGCGCAGGGGAAGGCTTGAGCATGACAGAGGACGCTTCAGCTCTAACTGTTCTCTTTGTAGGAGCCTGTGAGGCTATTCAAGATTTCAGATTTTTCCATTGCAGGGAGTCTTCAATTCTCTGGGCAATGGAAGAGAGATTTTTGAAGCCAGTGGTGCACTCCACTGGTATGAGTGGTGTTCGCAGCTCATCTCGAAGGTTATCGATGCATATGGCCAACATCTCCTCTTGGGGCATTGGACTGTTCAGAGAGTAGGTTAGACCCTTCCATATAGCAATGAAATCTGAGACCCTCTCGTTCTCCCTCTGTTTGCAATTCATCAGGTCACTGACCGTTGTTTTAGGCAGCATTGAGCTGAAGTGGAACATAAACTACCGCCGAAGGTCTTCCCATCTCTTTATAGACTGAGCTGGTAGATTCTTATACTAGATGAAGGCAGATCCTTTCAAGGTCCTCACAAAGCATATATGTTTCACTACTTCTTGTTGTTCTGGAGTTCCCATCATAGGGTCGCAATAAGACACGTAGTGCATCAAATGCTGTTCCAGATCACCTGATCCATTGAAAATAGGGAATATAGGGATCCCAAAATTGGGTGGAGGAGGCGTGTTGCTCACCCAATCTAGGTAGGGCTTTCTCTCTGGCTGTATCGGAGCACGTTGGCCTTATATTGCTTCCAATCGAGTTGTCAGTGCCTCGATGGTGCTGGAGAGTCCCTGGTTTACATCCTGTTGGGCCCAGTCTTGGGTAGGTGTTTCCCGAGGCATTTCTTGGGGATCCGGCTCAGCTGAAACCAAGGGTGCATATGCCGTTTGTGACACCTTCAGAGGGTTAATACATACTCGCTTCAGTTGCTTCTTGAGTAGAGAGAAGTCATGGTATTCACTCGAATCCATGTTCAGGTAGTTGGAAGGGCTAGGCACCTCATTTGGTGGAACAAAGCTTTCTCTTTTAGGATCACTCGATGGGAGTTCAAGGTGTGTCTCTTCTTGGGAGGCGCTTTCAATAAGATTATTCCTTTGGACTAGCTTGACATTAATCTGCCTCAATTCTTTCACTTCCTCTTCATGTCGAGCGAATCTCTCCTTGAGTGTAAGTGGCTCGTTTTTATCGAGAGGAGGAGGCGGGTTAAGGGTAACCGGTCCTTTGTTCTTATCCTTGTTCTAAGCTCGCAGGGTAAGCATAGGAGGGTCAGCTGGATGGGCGGCCATATTTAGGGCAACCCTCTGGTTTCGGGTGTGCACACCTACTGGTTCGTTGTAAGTCAAAACCTGACCAGAATCATCGTCTCTCGATCCATCTAGATTTTCATCATATCTAGTGTCACCCGCGGGGTTAGCCTCTATGGAGTTGATGGATTCATATCACCGGGTGGAGGAGATGTCATCTTCTAAATAGGAAGAGGACCTCCCGTGCCTTTTACTAGTCCTCCCCTTCCTATCCCGAGATTGCTTCCGGACTCCTTGATGAAGGGTGATGCAGAGAGTTCCTTGATGTTACCTCATGGTACACCTCCCTTTTTAAGGGTATGGTGATTCAAAAGATGGGATAGGGTAGGAACCTCCACTTCTGACTGTCCTACCTAGACGTGAGAATACTGATTCTCGTGGGGGAGGTTGTTGTCGAGGTGGTAAAAATTCCCCCAGCCCTGAGGGATGAGTCCGACTCCATTCCCTTGATGTTGAGTATCTTCCTGTTTTTATTGGTCTTACGGGGAAATTTGTTGTTAAAAATTCCCCTAGCCCTGTAGGCTGGGGTTGACCCTGTATTGCGGCAGCGGCTGCTGCTATCACTACCTGCCTAATCCTGCATGCCCCCATTCGGGGGTGAACTGAATCTCATGCCGAGTTCACGTATGAATCAACCCCCTCTGGGGAGGAGAGAAATGATTGATGATTGGACTCTCTTAGGCAAGAGGCCTGATTCCGGAGCTCGTGAATTTCTTGTTCTCGTCGGGCATGACGCTTCTGGGACATACTCAAGGCCTTTCTCTACTGGGTGTGTCGCCTTTCCCGAATAGAGAGACCATTCGATCACTGTCTTGACGTGATGGCGTTGCAAGATATTACACCGAACGGGTTCTTTTGGGTGGGGAGCAGATTGAAATGAAGTGCTCCTTGTTCTCCCCATCCTCTTATATGGACTCCCATCGGAGCGTCACTAATGAGGTGGCACAACTGGTGTAGCGCATGGAGGCAGGCTAACTCAGGGTTCCCTTTACGCCTCTCAGGTCATGGTTTCTGCGCCGAAGGAAGAGCTTCCAGGTCGATGTGATGCAGGAGGTCTCCTATTGTCTTGACATGGTTAGCATACCCATCGTAGGGTAGGAAACTTGATTTCATCCGGCAGAATGTGGTCTATATATTGGAGAAGATGTCGTGTGCACATTCTTCTGAAATATTTCTTTGTATGTCGAATTGAGAGGTGGCCATGGGCCAAAACATAACTAGTATATCATCTCTAGAAAATCGTTTCCTCAGGTGCAACATGTCGGAATAATCCTTCACTAGTGATTACTCTACATGGTCAGCCCAACTCAGACGCCCACCAATAGTGTGGTCGGAGGTAGTGGGGCTGGTTGGTATTGAATTGTCATGTGGGTGATTCCGCGGTGGTTCAAAAGATGAACATGGCTTCGGACCGTCTCTTCATTGAAGATGGGTGTCATTGGCGATGAGCTGGGAATCTAACATGCTTGATCCCGTCCTTCTGAGTTCCTCAGCATATGAGGGCTTTTCTGTGTTTGATTTGGCAAGGGGAGGACATTCCTATCAATATGATATGTCACTATGGGGAGGACCTTCCCAATAACTGCCAATATGTTGAGGATGACCATCATGGTTTGACGTTGTATGTGTATCCTAGGGAGGACCTTTAAGACACACTGCGACAAGGGGAGGACCTTCTTGATGCTTGGGGCCATTGTGGGGAGGACCTTCGCAATGGTAGTCTTGGTGGAGAGGACTACCATCACGGCTGCTGCAGAGAGAATGTATGCAGGGTACATCTTGGGGAGGGCCTTTAGAATGTACTGGAACGAGGGGAGGGACTTATCATTTCTTAACGTCTCTACGGGGAGGACCTCCGTTATCAGAGTGGCAAGGACTACCATTGTGATCTGATGCCTGGCTGCGCGAAGTGTCGTTGCAACGTAACCCCTGAGGAGGACCTTCAGGGAAGGCAACAACAAGGGGAGGGCCTTATTGTCATGATGAGATGTTACTGCGGGGAGGGCCTCCGTAGCTACGACTACGATAGCAAGGACTACTATCATACTCTATGGTCCCACTGCCCGAAGAGTGTTTGCAGTGTATACCCCGGGGAGGACCTTCAGGGTGGACGAAAACAATTGGAGGGCCTTCTTGATTCTCGATCTTTTGGTCACACAGAGGGATTCCGTGACTCACATCAAAAGATAAGCTCTCATGATCGATCGTTATATGCCCATGGGGGAGGCCCCCACGGGTGCTCTAGGGAGGACCTTTAGAGCCACTGGTAGCGACATTGTGGGGAGGACCTTCACAACTTCTATTGCCACTCCCATAATATGGTAATGGGTGGGCAGGGTTCTGAGCCTTCGATAAGTGCTTATTGGCATTGTGAACCCTATATTCCAGAAGAGCAGAGTCATGAACCCGCTCTTTATTTTCTGGATGCCTTCGGCGCATTCGGGGAGCTTTCTTACGGGCAGCGGGGACCGTCTACTGTTGATAACAACCTTCACCTTTGGGTCCCTTTCTAATTGGGTCTCATGATGCTGTCAGGATATGCCAACGAACATCTTGACTTTTAGAAGGGACATATGCCTACTCTAGAGCATCCACCATGATGGACGGGTGTCCCCCAGTTGGAACAAGTGAAGCTGCTCGATCCTGTTTCCCTTGTATCGCGGAATATGGACGACGACCCTCCTAGGCAGAAGTTGGGATGCAGATCTGCTCTGAGGCGACTACCTCGTCTCTTAGATGAGTCGCCTCAATTGGGGAGACGAGCTCATGGGCCCGAGACGTTTCTGTTTCCGCTGATGCAATTACATTATGGAAAGTCTGAAAGATATGATCTGGGATCGATACCTTCTCCTCCATCATTGTCAGGATATTCAGAGAGACATCTTTGGCTAGAATGGGTATGAAGGCCCATTACAGTATCGGAGTAGGAATATCCTGCTTCGGTCATCTAGTGGTCAGTGGGTATTGGCGAGTCTCCTGTGTCGGGGCAGGGGAATGAGTCTATCCCTGTGCCGGGATATGCCAGTTTATCTCTCTGTTTTCCACCACATCACGATGGTAGAATTTATTTTCATCCGCATGGAGATAGCCCTGCATATGTGGGTTCCCCACTATATCAAGTCCGTGGCCTTTGTTGGAAGGGAGACGTTCCCACATATTAATTGCCTCCACATCTGGATGGTGGGCTTTGTTGATCACCACCGCATCAGGATGGTAGGCGTCAAGAGCATCTGCTAGGAGATGTTCCTATAGGCGTTGGGTTGCCACCACGTTTGGTTGGAGGAATTTATGACCATGGGCAGCGAAAGGTGCATGTCGGCTAGGTGTCATCCTGTGTGAGTGACGGGCATGATGGAGCTTGGTGGGGATGTACGCCTGCTCGTATGATGCTGCCATGTATGGATGGGGGACTTTGGAGGAGCGGACAGGTGTATGTGCCTGCTCGCGATACGTCTCCGTGACTGGGTAGCGGAGATCCTCCTCCGGGACAAGGGTGATGACTGGTCCCTGGTTGTATGTTTTCCTCCCTTGTCGTGTGGTCCGAGGGGCCGGAGCTCGGGGAGTGTGGGCCTGGATCCTCAGGGCAACCTCCTCCTTAATGTGAGGATATTGAGTCGCGGCGTAACCACAACGACGTCTTCCGGTGGGGGCCTTAGAGCATAACCCCCGCTCAGCGGAGATGAAGTCATCAGTGTCAACCTCATCCACCTCCCTAAGATAATGGAGGTACACGTTGTCTCGTTCTAGGGATAGAATCCCTAAATTGTTTGAGGAGACAAGATGAGCCGCCTGGATCTTCTTTCATGTCTATTGCTGGGCAGGTGACCGGTGTGTCTTGGTGGATTGGAGGGCGTGCATGGCTGCCTCCACCATCGAGAGAGTACTGTTCAAGTGGTACTGTCGGATCAACGCATCCAAGACCTAGCGTTGAAGACGCTGAGTAGGTGACAGGTTCCTTCATCGGATAGGATATCCGGTCATTGTGTTGCTTGAAGTACGCACCTGTGGGTTCCTTCGTGATGCCATTGGATCGAAGGGAGTTCTGATTGGTACCTGTAAAATATTTAAACAAATACAAACAGAAAACCCGTCAAAGCAGTATATCCTGACCCCATGCGCAATTAATGACCTTTCTTGTCCCTCCTTGTGAGTATTAGGGGGCACAAAGTGGGATTAGGTTAAATCCGTCATGCTTGGTTAAAGATTCATGTTGGGTACACAATTTTTTGTCTCGAAATGTTTCGGTGGTGGGAGTACCGATGCGCCCGATGGTCGATCTGGAAGAGGGCTGAGCTCCACTCAATCGCTAAGGTCGGGTATATTAATCTTCCTTTCGAAACTCCCAACGGTTCCATATCCAATGATCCGTGGACCTGCTTTCCAAAGGTAGGTGTTCACTGAGCAATTCATATAGCAATGCTTAAGAACTCACATTGGTCGAGAGGATGGGAAGTCGGGCTCATCACACCCTTTTGGGAGGAATTATTTCCTATTTTGGGACTCTCTTATAGATTTAAGATTTATTCATATGTTCGAGAATATTTGGTTTATACCGAAGAATAGTATCCACAGATTACTCCTGGTTGGAAATGGTTAGCTGAACGCAGGGATTCAGAATAATTTAGGCCTGAGGTTTACCGTCCCTCATTGGGATTATTGACTATGAGTTGTTTGGAGTCATTGAGACATCACTAGTTTGAAGCCTCATAACTGGGCGCTCTGGGGTTTATTGTCATCCAGGGGGGCATATAACGAATTGAGCGTTTGGATATAACCCGTGATAAGGGATTCCTACGTATCCTTGTGAGAGGAATCAAAATCCACATAGTTCAGTGCCACTTGACGGGATACATCACCTTTTATGGTCATGCGACGAGGACCCAACCGTATAGTTTAACGTCTTGTGGCATGGACATAGGGGTGAGAGATGCTCGGTCAATGTTGGTGAGGGACTTACGCCGAAGCGGCCCAGAAGAGCAAAGGGAAGTGATTTAATGGGTCTGAATATGGTCATGATAAAGTATAAGGACATGTTATGACAGGGACAGATGTTTATCAGACTTAGATATCGGGCTTGCACCTCGGGGAGGTTTCCTGCATATCCTTCTTAGAAGATAGGGATCAAAACCCACGTAGTTCATTCTGAGGTGCGTGATTGGGACTTATACATGGTTAGTGGCCTGAATTGGGATTGAACCTTGAGGAGGCATCCTACGTACCCTGCATAGGAGACAGGGATCAAAACCCACATAGTTCGTTCAAGTGCCACCAATGTGCGGATGTCGTGACCATTACAAATCTCTAACCCCATGTGAATCATGATCGGTTTGAGAAACAATAGAATGCGATAGACTTGGAAAGACTCACACATTCTTCCTAAAGAGGGAATGGGAGGAAGACGACGAGCAGAGGAGAAGTCCAGGACCATTAGAATCTCCTTCTCCCTGGTGTTAGATGAAGGTAGAAGCCTCGCAGCAGAGCAATGAGCCTTCTGTGATGGGAGGGGAAGGTCCATTGATTTCCGGCGAGGATGGTGTGGGGAGTACTCATAGAGGGATTCCCATCCACTCCCACGAGAGGGGAGAAGTGCTCACCATTTTTGCTCGTCAAAAGGAAACGCGAGTGGGGTCCCTAAATCCTGACAAGTGGAGGGGTAGAAAGGGGACTCTCAGGCTCAGTCCCTGCACTACCGTGGGATTGTGAACCCATGAATGTTTTGGGAACCTACTCAAGGGCCGAAGCAACCCTTTTTCCCTCGCCTATTGTGGGTATGTGAACTCAAAGTGGCACGCTGATGTGCATGGAGATTTCATCATACAGATCTGGTGGCATCGGTAGAGGCCTTGGCTCGGGGCCGATGAATAGACCACTAAAGGGATTGTGAAGGATCAGGCCAGATTAGAAGGATTTTATCTGACTCGGGGAATGGGAACACCGAAGGAGTTGGCGGGCCACATTGGTGTATGAGGAGTGGCGCCCTTCGTGTAGGGGGGTGCTACACGGCTGGATAAGACGTCCGCATACCAGGGTGGTGCGCGGGCTGATAGGAATCCCGTGCACCAGGGTGGTACATGGCATCGGGTTCGGACCACGTACCATGTTGGTTTTCGGTGGAGTCTGCACGAGAAACGGTGTCCAGGGGAGATGTCGGTCAAGGGTTTGTCGGTTAGGGCTTCGCCCGCGTAAGAGGGTGCTACGCGGTGCGTCAGATCAAAATAGGGGCATAGACTCCCTGGTCTCTGGGGCGTACATCCATAGAGGGTCCATGGATCGTAGTATTCTCCTTTTTTTAGTTCAAGGTTCACCAATTTGTTATGAGTTTTCGGTTCCTTATTAATTCGTTTCCAGTTTCATTCCTGTTCTGGTTCGCGAATTGGAACTTCGCTGTTTACGAAATCCTAAGCTCCTTCCTCTGAAATCCTTCCACCCGAATCTGATCGATCCCTTTATTCTCCCCCTTGATGTTCATTTATATTGGGGTGAAATAGATGTATCTGTGGTCATGCCGCACCTTTTGCGGAGGCCCATGACCGAAAGCCTGGTTTACGAATGAATTGTCCAATCCGTAGCTCCCGAGGGGCATTGAATGTACCTTACCCGCGAACCAAATTGGTTCGGGGGGGGGGGGGGGGTGCTACACGGCCGCGAAGGGCTCTGCCTCCATTCCGCGAATGACAATGCACGTGGTCTGAGCTGGTTGATGCGGTTCGCGGCTGGGGCTGTTCGTGACGGTGGACCGACCTGGCGCCCATCCTGCTTTGCGCCTGTGGAGGGTTCCCACCTCCGTTTCGTGGATGACGCTGGTCCGCGTAGGGGGCGTCTTGATGAACTAGCTGTGTACCATCAATGTTGGACCAATATGCAGATCGGTCAATCCATTGACAAATTCTTTGGTGTTCTCCATATTTTTTCCATGTTCTTTGAAGGAAATTGGGTAGAATGATTTCCCAAATTAAGGGGGTTCCCGTTCTCCTTTGTGGTTTTTTCAAGACCTTACAATAATATCTTCTGAAATTTTTCATATTACCTGATCACTATATATGGTAATCATGTAACAAATTTCATTAATTTTGTGATCCTCAAATGATACATTAAATAAAAATTAATTTCTTAATCAAATGGAATTAAATTGTAAGATATCGCAGTTATCATATGGTATTAAAATATATGACAAAAAATCCTTATAGAATGATTTTAGAATGTATGGAAAACTTAAATTCTAATTTATGATAGACTACTAGACATCATTTTATATGGTGAATTATTTTCAACAATAAAGATTAAGTAATATGGGAGTGAATTTAGTCAAAATAACAACAATTCCATTGTATTATGATGAAAAACGGTAGGACAAAATCTCTCATAGAAGAAAAACAATTATATGGAATGAATCAGAAACATTACACAACTATAATCTAAATATAATCTTGATAATCTTATAATTCCATATTGTTTCTCTCACCCAAAATGTGATAATTTGTCTTAGGGGTTTTTGAGATGATTATTCTAATTTCCAGGACTGATATGTTCCTTTTTGAAATGTTTGGGAATATTTTCTCTATATGACAAGGCTATAAACATTATAAAGTTTCCTCACCCATATGGCATACAACTCTTTTCATAATATCCATATCAGTATAATAAATTTACCACATACAATTTCTTACTTGATTCTCATTCTAATAAGATACATAGTTTCTACAAGAGCCCTAAAACTAGTCCTAGAAGCAAACAAAAATCCATCATCCCTATATGTGAACCACATATTTGAGGGGAGTTTTTTTTCATGAACTATATATTGTTTTATTCTCATTATGATAGGATATTTTTTGGTCCATGTATACATAATCCTTGGACTAGCCTCAAGAAAAAAATACTTATATCTCCCAATATAAGACACATATCTGTGTGAGAAATTTCCTTCTTTTAACATTGTGTAGCTTCAATATTGATCTTATGAGATATGTAGTTATACTAAGACTTAATAACCAAGTCATACCTAAAAAATTGTTTATATTCCATTTACCATGTGTATTATCTTTATTTTTGAAATATATTCTGACATGGGATATCTCATTATAAGACTCCTCATGTAGTAAAAAATCCATATCCCAATGATCTGTGAGGGGAACATTAATTCAAAGAACTATGTGTGGAAATATTTTCATTTTGATGAAATATTTAGTGATTAATAGACACCATGTCATAGTCCCAACCTCAAATATTAAAAAATTTCCATTCCATTCATGTGAGAAAAATCTATTCATGGAAATCCTTATTTGAGTTTTATGAAACTCCTTCTAATCGATAAGATCCCAATCACCCTTTGTTGGGAAATAAATTTGAAAATTATTCCTCAAACATTACAGAAATCATTTTTTACAATCACCAAATTTTTTCATGAGAAATATAGATCGTCAAAATACATTATTTTCTTCTAATTATAAGGGAATCAAACTGAAAAGGACTTAATTTTTTTGAAAATGCATAATAATCCTCAAAATAATCCTTCAAGACTAAGTCATCTATTCCCTTTGGAGAAAATCCTCCTATATTACAATGCCTAGACAACATTACATTAGAATTATCATATAGAACATGGTCCATGATCATTTTTTTACATAACCCCTGAAACAACTTCATACTGTAATACTCCATGTTATTGATATGTGTGGGAGCCTTCATTCCTTTTAAGAATTAATTATTGTCATTATTTCCAATCCATTTTACATGAATTATGACCATATACTATGTGCATAGTATTATGGGATTAGTCCATATAGGATTCATCCCACATTTTCGTGTGAGCAACACACCATGAGAAATTACTATGGATTGGTTAAATAATTCTTCATTATTTCTCTTCTTTGTGAACTCAATTTATATTAATATTCTTTGATTAAATAATATCCAATTAAAAGATTTAATATAACTATCATTGAATCTATTAACAATGATTCGAGAATTTTTCTTGGATTTCAATTTCAAATAAATATTGGTAATAGGGATTGACTGAATGTGGTAATGGCTATCTAACTATAACCATTATCCACCCAAACCCCAAATTTTATCCCTCAACTGATTGGGGTCACCATCAGTCTACTACAAACAATACCCATTGACCGAGTGAAACATTATTTAATAAAAATTACTTATAGTTATTTTATTCTGTCCAATATTAATTTCCTATATACTCATACATTTCTAAGTTATGATTTAAACATTCCACATTCCAATTAATCTTGTACATACATCACCAATTAATTTATACACTTTTTTATAATAACCATTTTAATTATAATAAATATTCAACAAAGAGATAATGTATTAATATAAAACACCCATTTGTCTAACATGTATGAACTTATACTTCCCAAGGAAAGAGATATAGAAGTTTCCATAATGAAACACTATGATGGGAATTATAGAAACATTCATGTATTTAATCAATAGGCACACACATTACATGATCTAGGATGAATCAAGTTTTTTAAAGGTCAAAAATATATTATGTTGAAATCTCGTAAAGTGTAGCTTATATAAGATTCAATTCCTTTAATCTTTCCCTTATCTATATAGAAATTTGGCTAAATATATTTCAATGAATATAAAAAGAGGAAAAATGATTTTTTTTCTTCCATGAAGTCCTAGTAAAAGTAAGGTTACAATAACTAGTCCCATTAGATTATGAGAAATCTAGAGTATTCATTTTTCATTTTCACTACATATTATCATTGATGCATAGCTAAAAAGTGCATAAACACGTTTTAATATTCTTTTAAATATATAAATTTCTCTATAATTATCCTTAACACATATATTTAACTTATTATTATCATTGGATCAACACTAATCTTACTATGACCGTTTTGTTACCAATACTCGTCTATGAGGTAATCCCATAAAATGATTTTATATAATTTAATTATAAATAATTATGAATAATGTAATTATGTAGACTTTAGTTGTTAAATTTTCTTAGATATAATGATATTTGTTTTCTAAGCAATGTATGTTTTTATGAAATAACAATAAAAATGTTATTTTAAATGTAACACCCCAAGCATCCACTATGCGCTTCTCTTTCAATAATGCAATAGCTTGCATTGTACGCAAGTTCCAGATTCTTACACACCGTGACCAATCAATGTAGCAGTTATGAACAGTAATACCCAATTTTTGAAATTATATAAATTTTATATTTCAAAATGGACTTCATTTTATATTCAGAATATCGAAATTATCCTAAGTTGAATTTTTTGTAATTTTCTGAGAACTTCCAATTTTTTCTGAATAGTGAAAAACACATAAAAACAACTTTTTTAATAAAAATAATTTATAGTGATAAATTATACTATTGAGTGGTTTTAAAATATAATTAGAATATATTTTTACCATTTTATCCAATGGTGGTCATTAGAATTAGTTTCACTTTGAAATTGGACATAAACAATTGTCAATCTTTTGATATATATTGTTTCTTAAAAACACGCTATTTGTTGTGACATCTAGAATTAATTATAAAATTAATTAATGAAACTTATATGTTTTGAATTTTGTAAAATAGACATCATTTTTGAATTCTGAATATCAATTATAGCTTAGGGTGAAATTTTGGCATTGTTCTGAAAAACTTCAATTTGCGATGAATAGTGAAACCACTAAGTGGTAGTTAAAAAACTGATTTTTCGTTTAAATGAAACCTTACCGCTTCTATGAATTGAATTTCAAAAATACGACATACATGGTTGTCATTATGTTGTAAAATGTGGTTCAATGGGATTAAACTAATTTTTTGGTGAGTAGTAACTTTTAAGTTTTATTAATCGAGATTAAAGGTAATTAGTAAAATTTAATGTAAAAATGATATAATAAAAATATGAAAATACCTTTAAACTTTTCCTACCCTTATTGGATGAGTCATGTCCGACAAAGAAAATCCATGGGTCAACTTTGGGACCCCATTGATCCACTTGTGTAAGAGAATGACATTAATAACTTTTTATTTAAAGTAAAAATAAAATTGTCACAAACATGTGTTGTTTTACTAAAATAATTATTCAATGGGGTTATATAAGTAAACCATTCAACTATAAATATTCATTTGAAATATAATAGGATTTTCCACATCATGATAGTTTTTATATAATTTTTAAACATTAAATAAATTAAAATATTTATGACACCATGATGATGCGGCGATTACCTCATTAATTAACGATTTTAAAAAATGAAACGATAATGTAAACTCTAAGACATACACTTGTCAAAAACCTATTGGATGGGTAGATTTCTAACCCTTATCACCTTATAATCGAAATATATAATTGTGGGACCTTTTAAATTCGAAAAGCACTTCATAATAATGTAACATTTCATTACGTTCCAAGAGTGCCCCTCCTCTCCTCTTATAAAAGGCCCCCACCTCTACCACTTTATTCACACCTTCAAGCCATTTGGCTTGGCCAGCCTCTGCCCAAATACTCTCCCAACTTTCCTATATTACTCCTAGAAGCCTCACTTTGGGCATAAGTCTTCCCAAGGGAGCCTTTGTCTCAAATAAAAAAGAGTTACCCAATTTTAAGGTAATGTCTTCTCTTGTGTTATTTTGTTTTATTTTGCTTCTCCAACCCCCTAAAATATTTTTATTACTTAATTTTGTAACAAAACCAGTATCTGCAATATACTTGTATGTTTTTATGAGAATTATGTTATCTAAACATACACACACCTTCGTATAATGGTTAAAGAACATACTGTTTCTGAGGGTGGTGAATTACTGCATCACGAAACGATGATTGTTCAATCTTCTTTTAACACCTCTCATGGTGGAAATTATGATGAAACTATTTTTATATATGATATATATCATGTTTTTTTCCTTATGATTATTTATTTTTCATTTATGGTATACCTTTATGATTTCCATTATGGGTAAACGTGATAATTTCATTTTAGGAAGTGCGGACTACCGCCCCCTTAATGTGATTTGAATCGTTAATGCCATATGTGGGATGTATAAAGGATGGAGTAAATGGTATTATACATTATATTATTCTGGAATTATCTTATACCTTTATATAATTATAATTTCATTCCATTAAATACGAAATAGAAATGAAAGTAGCGTTCATGCGTACGTACAACTTACCGTCTCCATGAACGGTGCATTTCATTTCTTACCTCTAAATGTTATGTAATATTATAAATACATGTATATACTGGATATATATGATATATATGATATCTACATCATGAATATAATTCTGGATATAATGGATATTTCACCACATGAACAACTTGTAATTATAAGAAGTTTATTTTTGACTCAAGTACCAAAGATCGACAAAATGACCGTTATTAACGTAAATAATTACATAAAGTTCATAACATGGTAATAAGTGATATAAAAGGAATAATGAACATGAAAAAGGTTCTTAAGCAAATAGAAATTAACTCTAGTTTATTATTCAAGAGATTGAATAATGATCGAGTCATGTCGGACACGAGGTAAGGGAACTTCTTAACCCAATTTCCGTTCGTTGGGTTAATATCCTACTTTCAAATTATGTCATGATATTATTATGTAATATCTTGTATTTTTAATTTTTTTATGTTTACTTATAGTGAATAAACATAATAGATCTATTTTATTTAAAAAATGATATTTTTAAGGACTTTTTCTCAATCTCCTTTCATTGAGGCATATTTTGTTTTATACACAACATTGTTTTCTACGGTGTATAAAACCCTTTAACATTTACGTTTACTCAAAATGAATTTTTTTTATACGAAGCATTTTACTAAACGACAAAATGGAATGTTGTTCTTGTCATACGTATGTGGTGACAATGACTTCTCTGCCGCCATGACCATTATTTGAGTTTCGGCTTCCTCTACACGCCATGAATTTCTTTAAATGAAAAATAAATACCAAGGTTTACTTTTCTTTTATTTTGGTATTAAAAATGGTTTTATTATATCAATGTAATGTATTGATATCTTGTGATTGAAATGTGTAACTTTTATGTTTCTTTATGCATGTTTTATGTGATACGATTATGTTATGGTTTATGATATTTGTAAACCTTTTCATATAAGGAATGAATTGGACTTAATAAGTGACGGGTGGAGCCCGATATAGCTCCTCGATGCGTCGGCAGGTCTCATGAGACAAACTAGTGTCTTGGCATGAGGCCTTGAAAAATTCCAATTTGTAGTCTTGGCATTAGGCCTTGGCTACGTGGTTATGATAGTCTGAAATTATGCATTCCATCATTATGAAAGTGGTTATTGATATTTCATGTGAATATTAGACCAGTAGAATATCCATGTGAATAAGTAAATGGAATTATCTCATTTTACTTTTTCCATATTATATGGAAGTTCAAGTTTAAAAGGCTTTTGTTTTAGTTATACATTGCCTTAAATGTTAATGTTTATTTTTGAATGCTTCCGCAATATTGTTATCCCTACTGACCATCTGAGCTCACCCCTTCCAATGTTTTAATTTTTCCAGGATCTGAAGAAGTATATTATGAATGACCTACAAGGATAGTATGAGGGGATATGAAGACAAGATGTTTTTGTAGTTTTGGTTTAATTTATGATGTAATGTAATACTTAGGAATGTATATAGTGTTTCCAAGGCTACTAAACTAATCGGTCTTTTGAGACTTGATCTTTTGTGATCATGCCAATGTTACACAATAATTCACAGACTCTGGGTAACAGGGGTCAGGGCGTTATAGTTGGTATCAAAGGAAGATTAGTACTAACCTTGGAATCTAGATTTAGATAAACTCTGATTAGAGCACATAGCCCTAAGATAGACTTTAAGGGTTAGTATAGAAGAACTTCCTAGAATTTTGGTATTATAGAGATTTTGTGAGTTTTTCGAGCAATATATCCCTGCCTGGATACGAGCAGGTAGAGGTGGCTCTGGCACAGATGTACCTTGGGGTAAAACCCGAAAACACTGCTTTGAGCTAGACTCGAACGAGAACTGGTGCACGACAATGGGCCTTGCTGCACTCTTGGTTACGACACTCCTGAGGGATATGCTTAGGAATATTCTCATTTTCTTTACAAACCATTATGAAGGGTTTATGAGTATATACTTCCTCAAAGAAAACATTTTTATTATTATGGATTATATCCATAAATAGTTCGATTTATGTTAAGTATTTTACAAGTATGGAATAATGTATTTCGATTCATAAACTAATCTAGTTTATGACGTTATTTAGAAATGGTGCCTAGTGGAAGGAATGGAAACCGTATCAATGCACACACTCCATGTAGGGATTACCCTCCTACTCAAGATAATTATAGTGGAGCTGGTGATACAACTAGTGCTGATCAACATATCACCATACTGGGACAACTCACTCAGGCTACGAATAATAACCTTACTCATATGGAGCACACTGATCTGCAACGTGGAGGATCAATGTTAGACAACTTCATGAGGCAACAACCACCAACATTCAATGGGAGTACAAATCCCTTAGTAGCTGAGCAATGGATAAATTCTTTAGAGAAAATATTCCACGCCTTGGGGAGTAGTGAAAGGGAAAAGGTTATCATGGCAGTTTACCGCCTCACTGGAGATGCTGATCAATGATGGTCATTGATTCAAAATACAAAGGAATATGATGAGGTATAGAATATGGAAGGGAGGGAGTTCAAAGAGTTTTTCTTAGAAAAATACTTTCCTCATGACCATCGAGCAGATATGGAAAGACAATTTCTGAGTCTGAGACAAAAGGAAGATGAGAATGTCGCAAAGTATGGGGCCAACTTTACAAGGTTAGCAAGACATGCTGTAGATTATATACGTAACCCAAGAATTAAGATTGATCGTTTCATTGATGGGTTAAAACCATTTCTCCGTCGAGCATTAGTTTCACAAACCTTCTCGTCTTATGAAGATATTGTCTCATGTGCTATCAAGAAAGAAAATGAATTCTCTAAATCTTATGAAAATAATGTCAAGCAAGAGAAGAAGAGAACGGTGGAACAAGAGACAAATAAATGGAAAAAGGTAAAGAAGGATTTTCCATTATGCGATAATTGTGGGAAGAATCACCTCGGTACTTGCCTAAAAGGAATGGGAGTTTGATATAAATGTGGAGAAAAAGGTCACCAGGCTCGTGATTTCTAGGGAAAGAAAGAGGTTATCAATGTTAAATGCTATAATTGTAGGGAAATGAGGCATTATGAAAATGAATGTTCTAAGAGTCAGGGAAAATTACATCAGAAAAGGCCAAGGGATGAAGGAAAATCTTATGCAGTTACTATAGTTGAAGTAGAATAATTAATGAATTGGTGCTTTTGGAGTCAAGGATTATATTATGGTTATAAGAATAATGTGATATATATAAGGATTGTACTGCAGTACTTTTTGATTCATTATTTTTTTAATATGATGATGGAAATCATATTTTTAGTATATGACAATAAGAGAAACTTGACTTTGTTTGAGGAATCTGATGATACAATTGATTTTTGAATTTAGAGACCTTTTAGAAAAAGTCTGGACAGAGGTACTTTGGATAACTCTAAAGGTTGACATGGATTAAGTTGAACCTTGGATAGTATTGTTTAAGGTTAAAACATTTCTGAAGATTATTTTTGGAATATTATAATAATATAGTTTTAGGAAAAGGACAACCTGCAGGTCGGGGGATAACCCGTCGCGTCGGAAAAAGTTGTAGGAATCGAACCAACAACCATAGTGCGACATACCTTTATTACCTACCACTAGCCTACAGGAAGTCCCTGGTTATTAAAAAATAGTTTTCCTCATCTAAATGGTATGGGTTAATATTTGGAACCTTGTACGATTAAGATAAATATAATATTTTTGAGTTCTATTATCTTTTTGAGTGAAATATGGGTTTGTGGTAAAAATTTATTAAAGAATGTCTACATGACAAGTATGTATATTTCCTCACGTTCTTAGTAAATCTCCTAAATAAATTCCTCAACTGTATGAAAGGTAACTTAAAACAAAAACGTTGTCGGTTAACTTTTCCTACTGGGGAATCAATGATCGTTTAACCAATCACAAGTTTGTAATTTTCTTGTAGTTAACTTTCTCCTAACCCTATTTTCTACAACTCTCCATCAGACCTTGATAGTTTGTTTTTTCTCCATATCCATATTTTCATATAATCCTAGTATGGGCTATCTCGGGTGACCTTTTTACTTCTCTTTCTTTCTTTTAATGTTATATTTTTATTAACCCTATTTTCGTTGTGGGTTTTCCACAAAGGTATTTTCTAATTTCAACCTTTTATTTTCAATGAAAAATTTTAAATTGAGAGGATGAAATTTATTGAAGGAGGGGAGAATGTAACACCCCAAGCTTCCACTATACACTTGTCTTTCAATAATGCAATAGCTTTCATTGTACGCAAGTTCGAGATTCTAACACACCGCGACCAATCAAAGTAGCAGTTATGAATAGTAATACCCAAATTTTGAAATTATATAAATTTTATATTGTAAAATGGACTTCATTTTTATATTTGGAATATCGAAATTATCCTAAGTTGAATTTTTTGTAATTTTCTGAGAACTTCCAATTTTTTATGAATAGTGAAAAATACATAAAAACAACTTTTTTAATCAAAATAATTTATAGTGATAAATTATACTATTGAGTGGTTTTAAAGTATAATTAGAAGATATTTTAACCATTTTATCCAATGGTTGTCATTAGAATTAATTTCACTTTGAAATTGGACATAAACAATTGTCAATATTTTGATATATATTGTTTCTTAAAAACACACTATTTGTTGTGACAACAGGAATTAATTATAAAATTAATTAATTAAACTTATATGTTTGGAGTTTTGTAAAATAGACATCATTTTTGAATTCATAATATCAATTATAGCTTAGGGTGAAATTTTGGCATTGTTCTGAAAAACATCAATTTGTGATGAATAGTGAAACCACTAAGTGGTAGTTAAAAATCTGATTTTATGTTTAAATGAAACTTTACCGCTTCTATGAATTTAATTTCAAAAATCATACATACATGGTTTTCATTAGGATGTAAAATGTTGTTCAATCGGATTAAAATAATTTTTTGGTGAACAGTAACTTTTAAGTTTTATTAATCGCGATTAAAGGGAATTAGTGAAATTTAAGGTAAAAATGATATTATAAAAATAAGAAAATACCTTTACACTGGTCCTACCCTTATTGTATGAGTCATGGACGACCAAGACAATACATGGGTCAAATTGGGGACCCCATTGAGCCACTTGGGTAAGAGAATGACATTAATAACTTTTTGTTTAAAGTAAAAATAAAATTGTCACAAACATGTGTTGTTTTACTAAAACCATTATTACATGGGGTTATATAAGTTAACCTTTAAACTATAAATATTAATTGGAAATAAAAGAATATTTCCTACATCATGATATTTTTTATATAATTTTTAGACATTAAATAAATTAAAATTTTTATGACACCATGATGATGCAGCGATTACCTCATTAATTAACGATTTAAAAAAACTGAAATTATAATGTAAAATCTAAGACATAAACTTGTCAAAAACCTATTGTATGGGTATATTTCGAACCCTTATCACCTTATCCTCTAAATATATAATTTTGGGACCTTTGAAATCCGAAAATAACTTCATAGTAATGTAACATTTCATTACTTTCCAAGAGTGCCCCTCCTCTCCTCTTATAAAAGGCCCCCACCTCTACCACCTTACTCACACGATCAGGCCATTTGGCTCGGCCAAACGCTTCCCAAATACTCTGAAAACTTTCCTATCTTACTCCTATAAGCCTCACTTTGGTCATAAGTCTTCCCAAGTAATCCTTTGGCTGAAATCAAAAAGAGTTACCCGATTTTAAGGTAATGTCTTCTCTTGTGTTCTTTTGTTTTATTTTGCCTCTCCAACCCCATAAATTTTTTTTATTACACTATTTTTAACAACACCAGTATCTTCAATATACTTGTATGTTTTTATGAGAATGATTTTATTTACACTTACACACACCTTCGTCTAATGGTCAAAGAACATACTATTTCTGTGGGTGGCGAATTACTGCCTCACGAAATGATGATTGTTCAATCTTCTTTTAACACCTCTCATGGTGGCCATTATGATGAAAATATTTTTATATATGATATATATTAGGTTTTTTCCTTATTATTCTGTATTTTTCATTTATGGAATACCTTTATGATTTCCATTATGGGTAAACGTGATAATTTCATTTTAGGAAGTGCAGACTACCGCCCCCTCAAAGTGATTTGAACCGTTAATGCCATATGTGGGATGTATAAAGGATGGATTAAATGGTATTATACATTATATTATTCTGGAATTATAGTATACCTTTATATAATTATAATTTCATTCCATTAAATATGAAATAGAAATGAAAGTAGCATTCATGCGTATGTACGGCTTACCGTCTCCATGAACGGTGCATTTCATTTCTTACCTCTAAATGTTATATAATATTATAAATGCATGTATATACTGGATATATATGATATATATGATATCTACATCATGAATATAATTATGTATATAATGGATATTTCACCACATGAACAACTTGTAATTATAAGAAGTTTATATTTGACTCAAGTACCAAAGATCGACAAAATGACCGTTATTAACTTAAATAATTAAATAATGTTCATAACATGGTAATAAGTGATATAAAAGGAATAACGAACATTAAAAAGGTTCTTAAGAAAATAGAAATTATCTCTAGTTTATTATTCAGGAGATTAAATAACGATCGAGTCTAGTCGGACACAAGGTAAGGGAACTTCTTAACCCAATTCCCGTTCGTTGGGTTAATCTTCTACTTTCAAATTATGTCATGATATTATTATGTCTTATCTTGTATTTTTAATTTCCTTATGTTTAATTATAGTGAATACACATAATAGATCTATTTTATTTAAAAAACTATATTTGTAAGGACTTCGTCTCAATCTCCTTTCATTGAGGAATATTTTGTTTTATACACAACTTTCTTTTATACGGTGTATAAACCCCTTCGACTTTTACGTTTATCGAAAAGGAATTTTTTTATACGAATAATTTTATTAAACGAAAAAAAGGAATGTTTTTCTTGTCATACGTATGCGGAGACAACGAAATCTCCGCTGCCATGACCATTATTTGGGTTTCGGCTTCCTCTACACGCCATGAATTTTTTTAAATGAAAAATAAATACTAAGTTTTACTTTTATTTTATTTTGGTATTGAAAATGGTTTTATTATATCAATGTGTTGTATTGATATCTTGTGATTGAAATGCGTAAATTTTATGTTCCCTTTATTCATGTTTTATGTGATACTATTATGTTATGGTTTATGATATTTTTAAACCTTTTTATATAAGGAATGCATTAGACTTAATAAGTGACGGGTGGAGCCCACTATAGCTCCTCGATGCATCGGCAGGTATCATGAGACAAACTAGTGTCTTGGCACGACGCCTTGACAAAATCTTATTTGTAGTCTTGGAATGAGGCCTTGGATATATGGTTATGATAGTCTGGCATTATGCATTCCATCATTATAAAAGTGGTTATTGATATTGCATGTGATTATTCAACCACTAGAATATCCATGTGAATAAGTAAATGACATTATCTCATTTTACTTTTTCCATATTATGTTGAAGTTCAAGTTTAAAAGGCTTTTGTTTTAGTTATACATTGCCTTAAATGTTAATGTATATTTATGAAAGCTTATGCTATATTGTTATCCTTACTGAGAATCTGAGCTCACCCTTCCAATGTTTTAATTTTTCTAGGATGTGAAGAAGTATATTATGAATGACCTGCAGGGATAGTATGATGGGATATGAAGAAAAGATGTTGTTGTAGTTTTGTTTTACTTTATGAAGTAATGTAAGACTTATGAATGTATCTACTATTTCCAAGGCTACTGAACTAGTCTGTCTTTCGAGACTTGATCTTTTGTGATCTTGACAATGTTACGCAATAATGCACGGACTTTGGGTAACTGGGGTCGGGGAGTTACACTAAAAATCAGTAGTATTATAGATTCCAGTTGATCTACTATTATTAATGTTTTTCCTATACTATGATAAATGAAACATGAGTAGATAATAGCTATCCATTGAGAAAACTAGATATATATCACTAATTGGGAATATGAGATCAACTCTGGACTGATTTTATTACCCCATGTATTATATAAAAAATTATCATGGATATAATAGTATGTATTCAAAAAACAAAAAATATTATGGGTGGGGAAGAATCATGGACTTCTCCCCTTAGGCCTTGACCAGTGAGGGATTTATAATATTTTTATCCACACAAAAAATGTGGCATTAATAAAATAATGAATTTCCTTCTTTAACTCCATTTTATTCAACAATAGTAATTCACTCACTGGTACATGTTTCCTATTGGAATCATTCCAATAAGTATAGAGGGAATGTAAGTCATCATTCATATCCCCCTGATGTGGATTATACTAATTTTATGAACATACTAGAGAGTAATAAAAACCTCCCCATGTAGAATATGTTGTGTGTTAGTCATAGACCATGATCGATTGGCCATATTTGGGTTGAGATCCACATTACTATAAATAGAGAACTGTGAAGTCCAAATAGCCTCATGAAGTCTAATAGATGCAAATGTTTATCCTATATAATATATCACTGGTCCTCCCAATATGGAAAATCCTATTCATCATAGAATTTACCTATTGTATTAAGGCCCCATTAATGAATTCATCCCTTCCATTGAATCTACATGGAAGATAGAATAATTCAAAAATAAGATCTGAATTCATCCTTAGTTGATGTTAAAGCATGGAACAGATTATAATACATTTTACTATCGAGTTTTTGTATGACCTTCTTGTTGAGAGAAATATTTTCTCTCATACTTCCCCTTGTTGAAAAATATTAATGTATAATTTTCCTCTTTTAGGATGTGAGGTATCAATTTGATGGTAAAATCCTTAAAAGTTAAGTCTATTTGATAATGTAAAGTTGAGAAATGTTAGTTTTCAAATACATTCTAGATCTTAATGATGTTGGATTAGCATATTCAATGTGTTAGGTTCAACATCCATGATTATTTTATTGATACAACTAGAAACATAATCATTTAAAATGTGAGTCATATGGTCATCAATTTGATTTATGAAAATATATGTTAAAATTACCATTAGATAAAAATTAATGATATAAAGATAAGGTGTTCAAGAGAAGAGAATCATACGATCCAAACAATTAGTTTATAATTTTATTATTTCAAATTATCTTTCCCAAGATAATCTCTCAATACTTTCATGGAAAAATCATTAAATTAAATTATTTTATCATTCTAGGCCTTAACAAAAGTGGCCTCACCGATGGAAATATCATAAGTGGATGGTCCCATGTACTTCAATCATTGATTTATAAGTAATTCTTTTTCACAAGACACTACTCTCAAGACC
Organism: Viscum album; assembly: GCA_963277665.1. Taxonomy (NCBI): domain Eukaryota; kingdom Viridiplantae; phylum Streptophyta; class Magnoliopsida; order Santalales; family Viscaceae; genus Viscum; species Viscum album. The sequence goes on from OY728134.1 coordinate 998,402,728, forward strand.
ATACACATCAACCACTCATACTTTATAGGGTGATACCCCGAATAAAAGAGTCTCTTGAACTTTGTTCCTAACTTTGGTGAACTAATGTAATGGAGAAACATGAAGGAAACCACTTACCATAGTGTAGTGGGTAGCACCTGAGTGAGAAGATACCATGAATACTCTACATAAAGTATAAAATGGAAAAAATAATGGATGGAAGGACCTCACCTTCTCTCTAAATAGGCCAGCCTTAATAAGTTGCGATAGTTTCGTGAGCCACTAATTTCTATGAGTTTTTGAACTACGTACTTGAAAATGTTGTGTATAATATAATAATGAACCAAAACTACATGATATGAAAAAATGACCCTCATTGAAGATTTAATTCGTGCAAGTGTTACTTTTACCTAAAGATTAAATGCAACCTATCCAAATCGATTCCAATCCCATGGTGGGGAGTTTTTTAAACGTCCCCTTTTCCTAAACAATGGTCGATGATATTGAATATGAATTATATTAATTAATTTAATAAAAGGAAGAGGGAATATAAATTAAACCTTGAAAAAACCCTGGAATTGAACCTAATTAAACCCTAAATGAGACACTATCATGACCAGAACCTCATGAAAGTCCCATAATTTTGAATCACTATCTTTTATATCTTACTCTTTAATTTATAAAATTCATGTCTCCCTAGAGATTTGATAATTTTATTCTCGCACAACTATCTCTCCCTTGTCCTCTAAAACCTAGCGTATCTCATTTATTGTAAAAGAAGATGAAGTTAATCAAATGAGAGGGAATTTTATTTACCAAAATGTGCAAGATACCATAAATCCTTGTAAAGAACCACTAACACACTAGTCTAATAAAAAAATGGGGAATGACCTATTTGTAACCATCCTCTTGCATTCTATTCATCCAACAACATCAATGTTGACCCCCTAAAATAGGATATGGCTTAGGGAAAGTGTTATTTCAAGAATAATCACCTCATAAAAGTATGAATTTGGAGAAACCATCACCACCTTTCCCTTTTATACTTGGGATATTTTCCATTCACTTATCCCTATTATACATAGGTAAAAATATATTTTACTTCACCTGAATATCATCTAGGAGATGATTCATGAATCTTACATAGTTAAACATGGAACAAACCCTTATAGTTACAATAATACCACTTGGTAAAGTCTCCTCTAATCACTTTAAGTCAAAAATTTTTGTTATTAATTGATATAAAGCTCATTTACAAGGGTATCCTATTTGGATATCAAATTATCAATATTACTGTGAGGCCACTTGTCCTATATGATCAGGGTATTAGAAAAACCACCATTTCATCATGTTAATATTTCATTCCCTTGGCAATGTATGTATCTCACAAAACCTCCCTAATATGTGGGGTTATTATGATGTTTGAAATCCTAAATTCCATTGGTAATGAATACCATAAGCATGGAGGTAGTTTGGGGAACTATCATGGTTCATAAATCTTCAATAACCTCTGACAATATTCCTTTAAATATAAAGCTAATCTAGCAACATCCTCCCCATTTTTCTTTTCAAATCGATGAATATTTATGATAAATTAAATGTTTATAAACATATAAGAAGTTGATAATGGGAATCCACTAATCATTATTCCTTTATAGACTTTCATTTCCTATTCCTCATTCATCAGTGGGTGGGGTGAAGACAATGATATTAGATTAATCTTCTAGACTTTCTTAATGGACATTGTATTCATCCTTGTATTCAATATAGACACCCAGTCCATTAGTAGGTGAGAGAGGAAATTATATTATAGGATTCCACTTCAGGGGTAAGTCCCATTTGAAATCCATTATTCAATCTAATGGATTTACTAATTTTTCTTATTCCTCACATCGAGCATAACAGATATTTTCTTAAAGACTCAAGTCAATCATATCACTAGTATAATAAGAGTACCATATTTTGGCCACCTCATTAGGTGTGCAATGTAATATCTCTGAAAAATGTGTTCATTTATTCTTATCATAGTATGAAATGTAGAATTTCTCATTATGGGTTGAACCCAATATCCACAACCCATTACCATCTTTAATTGGACTCATTCCCAATATGATAATTCCCTTTTCCAATGGTAAACATTCCTTATAAATCATTTCATCTCATACTCAGCATAAAATCTTATAGGTGACAACCATATTTATAAAGAAATATTCCTTAAAAGATCAATCTATTTTCATGGGGACACATTCCCTCTAAATTCATCTATAAAGGGTATCTTATGAGTATGTACTGGAATAACGAATTACTGATATAATTCAATTTTCTATCTATACCACATGATGTTAAACTACATAGTTATGTCCTAGTCACATGAACTTAAAAGGTATGTCTAGTCCCATTAAGTGATACAAATCAACATGGGATTTGATTCCATTTATGTGGATACGTAGGAAGAACATCATGTGACTAATCCTAACACCAAATGAAAAACCACCTTCTTGGATGAATATAAATTATATTATTCTCTTCTATAATGAAATATTAAAATTTATAAAAAAAGTCATTATAATTTAAAAAAACAATTTAGAGAATGTTTGATACATATTGATAGATCATTTGATTGAAAATTTATGACATATATAGAGGGTTCTCATTAGCACAGTATAGTAAAAAATTTCTAATATATGTAGGTAACTAGTCATTTATAGATATTTGGGATGGAATCACATACATGTCTTAGATCTATAAGTGTGTCATGGTGTAGGAAATAATTTCACCAATCATGGTATGATGAGACTATCATCCAATCCTTATAACCAAACAATTTTATTATAATCATTGTAAAAAAATTTCCCTTGGGACATCCTACCTTTTAATATTAGTTTGTTAATCTGTCATAGATATGGGATCTGTTAGGTGTATTTTCTAAATTAAAAAATCCCAACTCAAAACTATCTATATATTTAAATTAATTCCCTATATATGAATATATGAACCACCCATCAGCAGAAAAAATCATTAATACTCGAATTGATAATTCCTTATTTTCCCTACATATGAGCTCTATTTATGAATGTGACCTTGTCTAGAAATAACTATGTTTGACAATATTCCAAAATAATTTAGGATATATATTAAAGGACTGATATGTTTTATAGGAACCCAGCTCTAAGTGTCATATATATATAATCAAAATAAAAGAGAATGAAAATGAATCTCTTATCACTTAAATTTCAGTCTCCAATAATATAGTAAATATTATTTTAATATGTTAATAACATCCTTTAAAATTCAATTTTATATTAGTCTTATATGTGATGGAGACACTCTCTCTATGAACTAAGTGTTCATTGATTTCAATTTTTGAAGCATAATAAAATATATTATAATTGGATAGGCCAAAATAATCCAAATTATTCCATCTCCGATATCTAATTTTAGAACCCTTACCTTGATATACCGCCTCCCAGATGGCACAAGTATAACATAGGGATTAATTTTTGTTCCCAACACACGAACTACTTCCATGCAGAGGAAGACTAAAAAATATTGCAAACTTCTTGAAAAAAATTCCTATCATAATGTTTATGAGATTAATCTATGTAGGGATCCATTTTGTAATAATGTGTGTCTTGATTCATATTTCTCTAGGATATGTAGGGACACCTGGGTTTTCTATAATGAGACTATATACATCATATAAAACAAATCCACCCCCTCAGTGTACATGATAGATCTTCATAAAAAATATTCCATAAAAATAGAGAGGTGTATATAGCTTGGTTCCTATGCCTTAAATGATCCTTAATAAAGTCTTGATGGGACCAAAAAAAATTATTAATACCCATGTTTCTCCTTGTTTTTTGACTAATTAACCCATCATTCATAATGGGAGTCACCGGTTCATTGTTATATGATATGTTTATTCTTCCACAAGTACAAATAAGATGCATGAAAAACCATAATCTTGGAAAATTACCCCTATTAAGTCTACTATAGATGTATGTATGAGCTCTACCAATGGGAATTATAATTCATAGTACCATAATAGAGTAATAAATTCCCAATATTTCATATTCACTCTCTTTCATGAACCCATAGCTGAATTATAATGGATCATTATCTAACCGCCTCTTATATCTCGAATTCGGTATTACTCACATGAGATTAGTGGCTAAGGTTTATCACCCCATAAAACATAACAAGGATAATTATTTATGAATAAATGAGGAATAAGAAATCAATAAATTATGTAGGATAAGAAAATACTCATAAAATAACTGAGTGTACAAAGTCACTCTATTTACATATGGGTAAGGTCTAAAAAAGGGATCCCAAATTATATATATATTTATCCATGATTTTATGCAAGGGAAAAAAATATCTCACATGTATTCAAATCCATATGATGTTAAAAAATGTAACATAGGTTATTTTTCACATAACTATTAATTGTAAAAAACAAAATTTCCTTAATACATGATTTTAAATTGTACAATTACAAAGTATTTATCACATGATTTTGAACTGGATGATGATTTTAACCCTGTTTTATAATAAAAAAATTGCATATGTAATAATCCTTTCCCACCACATAAAAATATATCATGACAACCTATCCATGGTCATATGAGTTTCTATATATATCCACCACCTTTTTTGAAAACCAAAATACATATCACACATTATTCCTTAAATATTAATGATTTCCAAAAACCTTCTGTGTCCCTTGGCAAGGACCATCCAGATTCAAGTGACCATATGATTTTCTACGCACGTCTTCCACTGGATCCTATATCTAGGCCCCTAAAAAATGAACTAGATCTATCTTCATATTATAAAAATTACATATAATCCTCATGTACCATAAAAACATGGAAATAAAGGATGTTAATTCAATTTGATTCACATTTTTCATCCCTTACCTGTCTGATATATACCAATACTAAGGATAAAAAAACCATTATCTATGATTTACAATATCCCACCCCTTTTAAAAATGGTTTTATAGTACTCTCAACCTTGGGAGCACTAATTATGATTTAGTGTCACACATCTCACTCATACTAGGTCCACACATCATAACATAATATTGTGCACACATTGGAATGATATTTATGAATATAAATCATTTCTACTAATTCTACAAATGAGATGACATTAAACTACTATTTAAAGTGAAAAAAACTTGTCAAACAGAAAACCCGACAATTATAGTGTGGGAGAATGTCAAGTCTAACCTAACTAAGATATTCATCTTTACTGGGTAGGAAATTTTTTGATGGTAAATAACTAAATGAACAAACCTTGTAAGGATAATCTTATAACTATATTTAATTTTGAACCATACTTAGTGAACCATTCCAATCCATCAAAAATTTATTCTAATGAACTATAACACTAATTTCCTTAATAACAAGTTTATTACAAGGTGAAACAACTGTTAGGATTCCAAACCCTAAGTATATGGCCTTTTATCCATTTACATAATCATTTCTTATGTGTATGAATCCCCAATAATCTTCCAGAGACCTTTAAATGAAGAGTACATGGTTTAATGCGTCTCTCTTCTTTACAATACATATCTACCCCTTTATCCAATATACAAGAATTAATAATATTAACCATTGGCCATTTAACTATATAAAAGTCTATTTGATTCCAATGGGATTTTAAAATATTACGGTGGAGGTTTTCACCTACATGTGATTTGTGGTCTTCATCCATTGTATGCCTATCCCATATCAACACCCTATATTTGAAATCCATTATTCATGAATTACCAAAAAACATGATCTTATTATTCATTTGTATTCAACATCCTTGATTTTACACAACCATATTACATACAAGTTCTCAAATAAAGGATTTGATATATAATTCTTGATCCATATAATAGGCCTTATAAAATGACAATAATCCATGTGATATATGGGTTGAGATTCAGGAACAAAAATCAAATGATCCATTTTATAATGAGGTTTATAATAGGAATCATCTATTAATCTTAGTAGAGATTCATGAAACTAATCCCATATAAACTATCCCCATGGTGTGATATCCCTCATTAGAAGGTATCATTCTCTATAATGAAGTTCACTACGAAAGTGATTCAACCTCTATAACGCTTCTATAACCATTGGAAAAGAGCGTACGCTTCTTCAAGACATTATCTAATTGAATATTAATTTTCCTCAAAATCCCACATATGGGCCCCCAACCTATCAACCATATACAACATTGCATTTCAATATAGATCCCATGATCATTTTATGGCCACAAAACATGGTAGTCGAAGCCATAAAAATGGCGATCCTTTATCATTGTCTTATGTATGAATACTATCCTACATTACCAATGGATTGATATTCCTATGAGGGGATTAACATAAGACATCACCCTACAATCCAAGTGTGTTTGACATTATCAATGATTTGTTTTGTGATTCCTGATCATAAAATTAATGACGCCTTTAAACAAGTCTATACCTATTGCGGATCCTATGTTTGTTTTGGTTTTTTCTAACCAAATTCCATGTAAACTGTCTTCAGGGTTCTATAATGATTCTTTAGTGCCCATTTCCCATGGCTCACATTATACATCTAGAATATTATACATCATTGAACTTTAATGGCCACTAGAAATAAGGCCTCCAAGATTCAAGGGACCCTATACTTGACTATGCATGTCTGCATCTGGCTCCTACATACGTTACCCCAACTTATCATCCAAGGGTGTATTCACCTTGAAAAATTTAAAAATATATTTATATGACGTAATAAAATTGTGATAGAACTAATTCCCCCATTATGAATCCTGATCATCTTGATCATGTATGCCATGTTTATCACTCTTATTTTATAATTTGAAAATATAATTAATCTTTTTTATAAGTCAAACATTAGAGATATTATATTCATCACTTAACATATGGTTCAAGCTATTCAACCATATAATACAACCAAATATTATCCATGATATAAGCATTTAAATTAAATCATCATACATTCCAGGATATATGACATTAATCAACAACAACAAATATTACAATCGATAAAACCATAATCCACTATGACATGGGGTCTAATTAATTCCACAATAAACAACAATTAAATTTTTCTAACTTTCATTTTCTTAATAAACTATTGAAAAGAGACATAACAATCCATAGTTTTATACAACTCCAAGGGAAGGTAGGGGAAAATTTGATTCTCTAATAATAAATAATTTGATACATTAAAAGTTAGATAAAGTAAGGAAAATAAAAATCATAGAGATAAAATTATTGTGGGGGAACACCATTTGGAAAAAAATAGTTACGCTATTCCAACAAGGCCCATATCCTAGGAAAATATTAAATCACTCCTTCTCCATAACATACTTACCCAAACCAACTCAATGAACCAAACATCCCACCATAATTTCAAATGTATTGGGCCATGTTTGTCGAAGGTGGAACATATTTACCTGAGTACTTGTGTGAAACATACAAAAAGAAATTAATTATTAATGGATTTTTATATAATTATATTGAAACGATATTATAGAATAGTCTTGTTGTGTTTCAGTGATTGATGAAAATTAATTCATTAAGATTATGCGGAAAATAAAAAAAGAGGAATAAATCATGGAATTGTCACATGGAATTTAAAAAGATTATTTATTTATAGGTCTATAAAATATTGGAATCTATATATCCTAAAGTCTCATCCATAGTACCAAAAAATGTGATCATAAGGAGTAATAAATTCATAATATAATTGATCAGAGTACCGCTTTAACTCATCTAGATTCTATAATAGGGTGGATAAGTATTTTGGAAACTGATCCATTACAGTTGTCATAGCCTCAAAAAATTATCTTAATGCTTCCAACATGGATTTTTTTATTCTAAAATTCCACACATAAAGAAATAGAAACTTATATTCTATATTTTGTTTTTGAAACAATCAATATATATTGCAGATGGGACCCCTCCCTAGGATGCATGGAAATATCAAACCTCAATTCATTGAAAAATTCATGGTTTATTACAATCTCTTTTATGGTTTGGGAATCATAATTTAGGGAATCATTACAATAATGACTTGTGGATGATGAAACATTAGTCACTAATTCACTCAGTTCAAGGGTCCTCTTCTTCTCTATCATGTTGAATATCTTCTAAACATTGACATAGAATCCTCAGTAATTGAACCCTCTATAATAGAGGGTTGTGATCATGTACTGGAGGTAGGTCAACCAATACTACATTTCCTTATATGGTCTACAGAGGATGAGATTAATTATGTATCCCACTTCTACCTAATCAAATATAGGCCAAATGAAGAGTATTATGGGAATCAATTCAAACGCAACCCAAGATAAAACAAATGTATTTTAAGAAATGTCTCTATGTGAGGGACATGTATCTAAATCCCTTTACGTGATTAGTGTAGATAATACTTGTATCTAAGTTAATCTAGTAGTGTGAGACCCTATGGTTGAAGGGAAAGGGACCTTTGAGGTCTATGCCCAAAATATTGAGGTAAATCATAGAAATCCAATTTGTTTAAAATATCAAAGATTTTTATGAAAAGATTTTTAATTTTACATTGAGATTATGATTTTTTATTTTTCATCAATTGATACTTCTATCACCTCAACCATAGCTAGAGTGGTGAAAGAAGCAACATCCTTTGATGGTAAAAAATAATTTCAATAATAAAGACATTCCAATTATATGTGAATTCTATAACATTTATTGCATGTATATATAAATATAGTTTATAAAATATGCCACAAACCAAATAACATATTCAATTTCAAGAAAACAAAAATTAAGGTAAGATAAAATGATTTGTACATGAGTTCGAAAGAATCTACATAAAATCAAATAGGAATTCCTACATCACATCCTAATCCATATGAGAATAAATAATAATGTTAGGAAATTGTAGGAGAGAGCCTTCCTGGTGTTGTTCAAAGGTCATGAGTAATAGTGAATCAGTATCCTCCACAGGGTATGATCTTGCTAAGACACCTACTAATTCTAGATCTCCATGATACTAACCCTACAGAAGATGTCACTCATAATGAATTTATAGTGTATATATATCATATATGTATATATTTTCCTTTGATTTTCAAAAACTTAAACATAAATGATTAATATACTTAGGAAACTCTAGAAAAAAGAGGCACGTTTTCAAATATCATAACAAATATGTTTATTCTAGGTGAGTTTTCTTCAATGACCATTCCCAATTACACTTCTTATTCATCTCCAAAGAATATCATTTATATGGGATTGATAATTTAGGTATGATTGGATCTACTGTATATCGCATGGAAAAATATACAGGTTCTATTTCTTCGAGATAAATAACTCCTACCACCATCAGTTCCATCTCACTAGAAGAAACCTCATCAATTTTCCCCTGTTACTGTGAACATGATTATCCTCAGTCACCATACCCTATGGAGAGTACACAGGAGAGGAAAATTTTGAATAAACATATACAACATCTCATTAAACGCAAAATAAAAAACATGAGTTTTGATAATAATACATGTTGATCTGGTTAATGAAGAAATCTAATTTACATATTCACTGAAGATATGTTGGCTTCCCCAATCTTCACCAACCAATATTGTACATGGAATCAACATTTGTAGAACCTTAGGCATGTGTTGGAATTTTCCCTTGATCTATAGAATTAGCACATTGAGGTCTTGGATGAATGACCAAATTTAGTAAACTTCTCCTGAAATGAAACTACTTTAGTAGAGGACACCTTTTTTAAACAATGTATCTCTATATTCTCCATGAAAAACACCTTCCTAACCTTGGATAATAAAATATAAATCATCTATTCATACCATTACTTTCATGAAATGGTAAAAGAATCCACAGCTGGAGTAAAAATCACACCTTCTAGGGATTTGTCTATGGCCACTTCACATTGTTTCTTCACATCTATTGTCTGTTTGAAAGACAATGGATTTTATTAAAAATAATCCATTTTTTCTTTGGAATCTCCAAAAAATAGATCTCCCTGATGATGAATTATGACCAAGAATTTAGTTTTATTATTCCACTAGATCCTCTACCACCATAATAAGAGAAACTATTGGAAGCTCCAATACCATCATCACCATCACTACCAAATTCCCATACAGGTGTGATTAGTCTCACAAATCAATATACGAATTGGATAGAGAAATATTCATAATTTTTTGGTAGCTGGTCACCCAAGAATTAGACACATACATATTAAAAAATTACCATAAATAGTGATCATAAATTATATTACTTTTATATAGGATGTTTGGAATAGTGGGGAAGTTGGTTTAAACACACTAAAACTTTCTCCCATTCTGGAAGGTTATATACCACTAAAAGAGGATTATTTAAATTATTAAAGAAATCATTATACCATAACATATGGATATTTAATTAATATGATCTAGATAGATAGCTTTTCCATTTTCAATTATTTTGAAGGTTATATCATTATACATCATGAAGAAAAATAGGCCATAACTGATCAATATTCTATATATCTACTAATTATTTCGGATGTTATGCCTAACACCAATAATGATTTGGGGAAATAGTCCAATCATGGAATCTAGAATGGTATGAATGTCAAGAAATTGATAAATTCCCAAATATTTTCCACCCCATTCCACAACACTTGTATAGTGCCAATGTTTTTTAGTGGGGACATTACCTTGTAAATAAAGATATTTTGGTCATATAAATTAAAAAATACAAGGAAAATAATGTTAATAAATATATTATGTTCCACCACCACCACTATAATAGAGGTGTACACCCTCAATCCATCATTATCTCTAATAAGGAACATGCACATTATTTGGTACATTTCTTGGAAACCAGCTAGTTGGGTTAGTTGGTGGGTCTAGGAAGTGACCATACATCCTGAGTCCTTACACCATCATTCCTCAATAGTTATCTATTAGGAACCTTTCACCCCCATAGTTTTATATCCCTTATTTTTCCTGGTTTGTTCCCATTTTATTTTTTTTAAGCTTCCTTATTTTTAGAGTGTTTTGAAAATCTCTATGATGGAGATATTTTCCATGGATGTTTTTTAAATTTAACGAATTACAAATAAATGTGTCAAATGTTTATTACCGTTCTTGGTGGGGTTTTGAATATTTGGTGGCGGTTCATGTTCATTCTATTGAACCTAAGAAATTTAAACATCGTGTAAGGGGTGTGCATGAGCCAATATCCTATGTGATATAATCTGGTATATTAGTAATTTTTCTATACAATAAAATATTCTTTGTGATCCTATCATCTATATGAGACAACAAACTATTTGAATCAACTATGTCAGACAATCTTATATGTGGAATGAGAAAAATTCGAGGCTCAACTATGTGGATAATCAACTATGTCCGATAGAATTCTATGTGGAAATGGATACATGGGAGATTAGGATATGTGTCTTATCATATACATGGAAATAGTTACATGAATCGGCTTTGTGGGGATTCCGACTACATAGAATTGATCACATTGCGTTTCTGCTAGTTGCGTGAAAACAGAGACAAAGAACTTCTGGCATTGTAAATCAAGTCCTCTCGCAAGCTTATTCTCTAAAGGGAATTATCTCCATATTTTATAATGATGAATGATAATGTAAATGTTACCTTCTATGTGGATATTAAAGAGTTTACCAAAGTTGTAATTAAATCTATTTCGATTTGGAATATATGATCATCTTGTATCTATCGATTCAATAATGAGGTCCTCTTTCTTTATTCCTTCATGGATATTTTCTCTTGAGATTGGATTTTATTGAAACCTTCACATGGAGTCATGAAGCTCATATTCTAGTGGCTCTAGCTCTCTACCGACAATCCCATGTTGCGCACACCCCCCGTTTTGGTGCGACGATTCACTTGGAGTTTCCTTTTTCTTGGATTTTAGTCAACTCTAGAAGATTTATTGGAATCCTCCATTTTTCAGGATGTATTGATTGGTGTTTCCATAATATTGGTGTTTATTTAACATGATATAAATTAATGTGGTCTAAGACAAACCCATTAAGGTTTTTTTAATTCTATTATGAATATGCATTGTCGTGCGATAATGTCGGCACCCCTTGTGTGCGACCCGACTGATCTAATAAATCCATGTTTGGTGATAATCATGTGTTAGGACACTCCATGGACCCCTTTATATAAAATGGTGTTGAAATGTTTCTTAGGGAGACTCATGGGGTGTACCTCCCCTTAAAAAATAATGATCCATAATATTGTGAATATCTATTTAGGATTAACATTGAGAACTATTGTGGTTGTAAAATATGAATTAGGTTAACATATATTTTTTTTTATTTCTCATGAATGAATAAACTAGGTAAATTGAATAATTTATGTTTTTTTTGTGTTGACTCATTGGAATGATATAGGCATAATGAAAAAAATGAATAATCAAAGGGAATTTGAGAGATAAATGACATTTGGTTTAATTGGAAATTATGACTTATGATGTTATGTTGTGTTATTCTGGCCCTAATATCATGTGTTTTCTTCATGTCGTAATGAATATATTGTGGGAATGTCCTTGTTTAATTATGTAATTCTTATAAGGGGGTATTCTACTAAATGAATAAATTATTATATAAAGGGGTATGCTCAGTTATGCTATAATTCATAAATAGAGGGATTGACTTGGTTGCTAAAATGTTTATAAAAAATACATTGTCTAGTAATGATATAATTCATATATAGAGGTCTTGGACTAGAGGAAAATATGATAAAATAAAATGATCTACCTTGTTATGTTTTATTGCTTATTGGACTTAACCTAGTTAGGTGAATATACCATGGGATTGTTGTTACAGTTGGCTTGGTTGTGCTACTTGATCATAGATATTTTTTCATCATGATGGTTTAGGATGGTTGTTGTATAATATTAATTGATTAAATAAAACTCTTGATTATCATTGCTTTTGATGCACTTATTATCAAAATGGTTTTGTTTAGAGACAATGGTTTTGACCTTCTAAGTTTTACTCACACCCAATTTGGACTACCATTTGGTTCCTGAGGAGATTTAATGGATGTGTGTTTAGTGAATTGAAAAGGACCTTATTGTTGATTATTGTTCATGGAATGGGTTGGATCTTGGAGAAGAGTCCAAAATGGGGTTTGGGACTGGGTTCTTTTTCATTTATCTATGTCATCTTGGTATTTTTTACATAAAGTTTGAAATTTAAATATATTCCAACTTATTATTACATTAACCTATGGTTTATTTTCATTTTTATATTACCATTCAATATTTGTTTTGTAGTTTGTCATTATATTATTTCCATTACTTCCTTCATTTTAATATTTATTTCCCATATATTATTACTCTATACCTTTTAGTAAATTCTATGAACTATTATCCTTCACTCCCACTGATATTCAACAGCCTCTGGAATACAGAGTGTCTCACCTAAGGTCACCTTGCCTACCCAATTTGATCACATGAGGGAGCATCAGATTAGGGGACATTAGACCGGTTATTCTTAGGATTGGATGGACATGGGCTTCTTGGACAAGGGTTTTTGTCATGTTTTTTTATTTAAATTGGAAATTCCTTCTTGTATGGGATGTCTGATCCTGTATATAGGTCCTTCCCAAGGGTATTCATGGCTTGGTTAATGATTGTATTCACGATTAGAGACATTCTCAATACATAATCCAATACTGATTATTGATGAAGAACCCATCAAACATATCTCATAATTTCAGAAATCTATAAATCTTATCATCTTCTTATTGAATGGATATGATCTCACCAGGAATCTAATGGATCATACTGTTTTTTATCTCAATCGACTAATGAATTCTACCATCAGGCCTTTGATTTAACACATTAGGGTATAAGAAACCTAGACCAACATGTATATACATAACATATTCATATCAATTGAAATCTCATTAGTGGTGCACTGCACCATGAATGGATATCCCTATTCCTTTCTAAATCATTATCCCAATCAGATATCTTTGTTATATAACCACCTAAATGTTGTAATATAAATGTTATTCCACATAATAGATCTATAAATGTGACTAGAATGCTAAAATTTTTCCTGTAACCATCCAAAATACGTAATCAAAGTCATAATAACATATCAATAAATGCAATCACATTTAGTATTCATGTTACCAAAAACTAAAATATACAACTAGAATATGTTCTGAGTCATTAGGACCCAATAAGGAGGCACAATACCTTCCCAATATATTTAAATCACTGAATCATTGATAAGAAAATTAATTTATAATGGAAACCATTCTATCAATGAATACTCTACCATGTTAGTTTATATAAACCACTGAATAAAATCAATTGTATACACAATGACAATGCATTGATCAAAATACACACTACTAACCATAGAATTACATCAACCCATTTCCTCTTCATTATTCTTTCATAGAGACATCTACATCAAGAGGAAATGTTAATTTAGTTTTATTTTAAAGTTAATGATTTTTGGATTAAAATGGTATTGTATAGAATGATTAACCTGACATGGGGATCATTATAAAAAGTGCATAAACCTAATAGATTCATGTAATATCTTTAACATAATAGGGTCACATGATTTTATAACATTATAAGCATCATGGGATCAAATAAAGGAAATGAAATCAACTAAGTAATGCGAGCTAACAAATTATATGTGAAATTTGGTTTGATAAAGTAATATTTGATTAGTTAAAATGGATGTTTATTAAATAAAATCACATGAATTATGTCACATGATATATAACATGTGATGAGTTTATTTCATTGGATCGTGTAATGGATTATTATACAATGGTTTAGTTAAGAGTTTAGGTGAGTGAAAAAAATAAGGCCTATGGAAACATCAGTTACATATGGAACGGTATGCCCCTCAACCACCTATTTAAATAATTTTGAATATAATACAAACATCAAACCAAAATACTAAAGAAAAACCCTCATAGAATAAAAATAGTAACCATGAAGAGAAAAAATAGAGTCTTAAGGGAATTGAGTGAGACTTCACATCCACAAAACCAAGTCCTAACTTATTCAACCTCACATTGTTTCTGAGGAGGGTGCGATTTGTTAATGGTCAATATAAAAATATTTTAAAATTAAAGACTGGAAAATTCAAAAAATAAGATTTACATATTAATACAATTTCATTTATATGAAGGTACAATTTATTACTCAATAGTTTTACTATTAAAGGGTCATATGACTAAGTCAAGAGATCACTTGACCCTAAAAGGGACATGAGACCACATTTCTAATGTTGACTCATGAAATGTAATGAATACAAGAGACTGAGGATTTCAATTATTAACATATCTTATAGTTATTGGTCATTTTGTGATTACCTATTAGAAGACAATCTTCCAATTCTAAAAGATCCATGTGATGCTTATTATACATATGTGGAAACATAACATCAAATTACTCACTTGATTAAAGCTATCTGAGATTGGATGGTCACATAGACAATGTTCATTAAGAGAAAAACTCCTAATATCATATTTGTGCACTATGAAATATGGATCATGTTATTTAATCAAGGGTAGGTTTTTAACATATTGGTCAATCTAACAATCATTGTTTGTCATGAGATTCTATGACATGATATCATTGGTTTTAAGGAAATTGGTAAAATGTTTTTTATAATCCCATACCAACCTATGTTGAAAATTATCTACTGAAGTAAGTATGTATACAAAGATCAAATTTATTTGAAAGAGACTTAGATGTTAAAATTGGAATTTCTAAGAAGATTAACTTGTAAATAGAAAAAGAAGGAGAAAAAAATGTGAATAGATACACAAAGGTTAGTTATAGAGTGTTGTGAATTCAAAAAATCCATCTAAAATTCATGTTGAGTAATTTTGAATGATGGTTTGAAAATATCCGCAATTTTACATGATAGTCATATCCATGAGACTAATAGTGTATGATACATTCATATAATAACCTATCAAACACATGATAATGTGACAACCTATTTGTCATGTGAACATAAGATGATATTTTTTTAATACAATCAAGTCGGGCGATCTTCTAACCCAATGCTAGTTAAATGATGACCTAACCCTCATACCTTATTTCTGTTGTAATACCTATATATATTTTTACTTGATTTTGAAGCCCCCTTACCTTCATGTGAATCACATTCCCCTTTCATTCACGATAATCATGTGACCCTAAGTCATTAATATGATCTGCCTACATGTAAATACACCACTTGAGTCTCCTACTCCCATATTGACCCCTTCATTCATAAGGCTAAACCGCATAAATTTATTTTCAATATCCCCTAACTCATGGGAATTATACCTATTATTTCAAGCCTGATTATATATCTACTAGTGGTTAATGTACATTAAGAACAATTCAAACTCTTAATTCTATTATAAACATGATATGTATGAATTATTCAAATATATTGTGATCCATATACAATATATCTTTATAAATTAGATTTAAATTAAGTCATATTTCTCTTAAATGACTACATATTAATATTACACCATTATAAAGGGATACATATAACTTTCACAATTTAATGATTCATATGAAATATCATAATTCATTCTTATGGATGCATATCTTCTATGATATTGATAATCATATTCATTAAGGGATGGACATAGGATGTCTGCCCTATATAAAGAAAATATCACCCTATTTTTAATAGGTATGTCCATCTACCATCCCTGATTTCCCACATAGAGAATGAAAATTTAGGGTTTATAGATCTTCAATTTTCCTGGCATTAGCTTCATAAAAATAGTCTCAATATGGGCAAGTACTTACAAAATTTTCTTTTCCTTTAAATGGAAATACTCTTAATGAAACAATATAGGGGTTACCCTATATGCCTAATCTCAGAATGATCACATGTTTTCATATCCTTTTCAATAATTCTGTCTATAACAACCAAAGTATATAGACTATAGTTACTATTCTCAAAGGATAAGTGAAATGCCTATCAAATTATCATTTATCAAAATCTCATATTAAAATTTTCCCATATATGAACTTATAAAATGAGGTTAAACTATATATTATAGTCCCATTACACAAATTTTATATGTGTCACTCGAACTAAATTGGATTTGCTTCTTTCCTAATTGGGATACATGTGATACCTCCCTCTAGTTCAAACCCATCATCAGTAATCTATTAATCATCATCCCCATTAGTACACACACTTATTTTCATAGTTTCCACATCCAACCATAAATCTAAAATTTCATACATATCATATGATACATATATATTCCCTCTATATAATATTATATCATGCATATTTCTTGAATAAATCAAATTCCATACCCATAGAGCTATATTACATTAGGGTCCCATCATATCATCTTCATTGGGACACACATCTAGTCAGGATATTCTTAAATGGGACAAATTATATATGAAATCAACTCATACTCATAAGAATATATTACCTCCATGATCAACCAGGACAAGGAGATCATGTATTAGTTTTACACCATCCACCGATAGGTTACTTTTTCTTATACTTTGTTAAACAACCCAAAACCAATCATTTTCATATTTCAATAAAAGGAACAATGTTTCCCATTAATTGGAATAAAATTATATGGGATCTTATTCATTTAATAATGATACCTAGTAAACACCCTTATGGGAGAGATGCTGACGTGATAAACAATTACCACTTTCCTAGATGGAAATCAACACAAAAGTTCCTATATATATAGATTTAAAACATTAAAATCATCAACCAACATGACTATGAAATAATGTGTAATATGATGGAGTACGATAGATACATATAGATGGTATAATTTATGTATAACCTCTAATTCATGTAGATTTCCACACCAAGAAGATGTATATAATATATATAGATATCAGTATAAGTAAAAAAATTATGATTAATGATAGGGTACTCGATCCCCAGTTATGACCTAGAATGATTAATGAACACAACATAAATATATAATTAGGTATTAAATTATAAATTAACTCCCCCTAATAGGGTATGATGAGACCAATATACCATCTTATTGACAAACATGAGTTTCTTACTATTTTTACGGAGAAACAATAATGAATTTTCCACTATTGAATATAGACCCATAACTAGATTCATATGTAAAAACTATTAGGTGTTTTCAGATAAACTAATAAATACTATTAGAAATCAGGTATGAGAGGATAAGTGTCCAATAATGAGGATTATTTCTTCATACTCATCCCATTACATATCTCAAAACTATACCTTCTATCATGGGTCAGAATGATTTCACCAGAAGATGATCATATGATAATTTAGAACATAAAACATGTCATCATTTTCCATTATAGTTGATATTATCTCTATATAGATACCACCATCCCATGCCCAAAATTTCATCTTATTGAAATATAAGAAGAATCTGAATATTAAGTAGAAGAAAATTCCTCCAAACATCTATTAGACATGGGATATGGGCTTTAGAGGAGTTCAAAATTCTATTAAATTCCTTCAATACTAACTCATTATCTAATAATTGAGGTAGTGATGTTCTATCCTAAGAATATTCTTAAGAAAAGGGAGTGGATTGAACCCAAATCAAATATGTCATTTTCAATTCTAGATATAATTATAAATTTAATATTCACCACTTTGTTCTCATGACCCACTTCTTCTTTTGAAATTTCATGATATTTCCATTTGTCTCATGGATTAAGAGGTTGTTTATTATTATTATTATCCTCTACTTTTACATTCATAAAACTTCTAACAAAATTTTTATTCTCTTTTCATTTATAGATTTGGAGTGTTTGTGGGACATTCAATTGATCTTTCTTGATATTCATTTCATTATATTGATTCTCCATATCATATTGACATTCACTTTCTTTATGACCTTCTCTCTAAGCAATAAGTAATTTACTAGTATAATGATTATTATTACACACATTATTATTTGTAAATTTTTTGTATAAATGAATATTTATATTCTTTTAGACATGGGATATACTATTATCATTTCCCAAAAAAAATAATATTCAAATTTTTTGACTAAAACCATCAGAATAAATGTTGTCTCCACCTTCAAATTCCTCCTTTATATAACATCAAAATATTTCATCCAATGAAGAAATTATCATCATGTCTAATGAATTTTAGGGACCTGATTTCATTCTAATAAAAAATAAATATTGATTTTAAGGTTGATGTTAATAAATGATTTATACTTTGAAATTTTTATATATTCAGATTCATCGATTAAAGTGGGGTCATTATGCTTTAAATTCATATTTAAAAAATCGACCTCCATTTTACTGTGAAGAATTATGTGAAAATTCACACTAAAAATACCTTATTAAAATATTACCACATCATAGAATCATTTTCTTCATCATTCCTCATAATATTTAGAATATTCTAACTTGATTTTAATCACTATCCATATGATCTACATACAAAATAAGAATCCCATTTTTTGAGAATTAGAGACATAGAATAAAATATCAATAACATTAATTTGTTTTGATGGTGGGTTCGAGGTTGGATCATTCCATGTTCAGTTGTCATTTTTCCCTTATGTTTGAGGTAGTTTTGTATAGGATTATGTATTGAGGTGGAGTCCCTTCAGATATATTGGATTAGGGGTTACCTCTGAGTATTTATTAGGTTACCTCCTCCATTTAAAGGTTGTGTTTTTTACTGTCTTATTGTGTTAATGGGAAATCGGGATTAGTGGAACCCATATCTAGTTTAGTGTGAAACCATGAATAGAGTTTCTTCAGGCTTCTGAGTAGATGAAGTAGACATGAAGTTCTTTTTTGTACAGTTTTTATATTTTATCTCTTAGAGCCATGGATTCTAGATGATCCAAAATTTTATTATAGATCCCACATTTTTGGGTCCATAGATGGTTTCTGATTTGTTCTACAAGTCCTTCAAGACTAATATATTCTCTAGTTGTGTCAAACTAGATGTTCATGTCACTAGTTTAAATCATGATATTGTAGTCCAAGATCATGGTAGATTATCTTTTATATATGGGTGACTATGGTTACACTCTAGGTCCAGTCATTCATGCATTTAAATTTACACATCATGGATAAATTTTTTAGATCTAGTGCATGTGTTTGTTTGTGTGTGTCTATGTGAGATAAGTGTTGTAAATACAATGGTGTATGATAGTAAATCAGTATATATTCCTTTGGTGTCATAGATATAAACCACGCTTGTATTTATTATTTAGTAATTTTCCCCCATTTTAATCTCATTTTTTATAAACCTGTAATAACTAGTTTTTGGATATACAAGGAATATCCATAGTGCAAACACTTTTTATGATAGAATATTATAGGTTCACCATAGGGGCTGGACTATTGAAATTTATTTCTTACACAGGGTAGTTTTATCATGTTGTTCCTAAAGACTTGATGTTTACTTTTAACATAGATCATAAGTTGATAAGTGTATGGCACCAAGGAATAGTGCTTCTCTATCGAGTGGAGCCACAGAAGTTGAACCTCAGGATCCGGTCAGTTATATTCTAGAATCTTGGATTCCTATAATGTGTTTTTATTGGTGTTTCTATTATATATAGATTTATTTTTTTAATAATATATTTTGTGTACATAGTTAGCCCAGTGGGGGAATAATTGTTAGAGGTCATTGTATTCCTTGATTCTTTTTGACTATATGGTATATTTTCATTATTATAGAATTCCTTTGTTCCATTTTATTTTTTATGAATACTCTGATGTTTAACCCTATGTTTGTTTTGGGTTATTTTTTTTGAATTATTACACTCGTACCAGAGGTCATTGTCTCTCCAATGTATTTTTTTTACCTCTAGACTACGAAGAGGCACACTTGATGCCTTGTGTCGAGCTAGATAGGGTGACGTTTCAAGTCAACCAGAGATTTTTCATTAGTAAATGATATTAGAGGAGGTTTTTGATTTTTTAATTGTTAATTTGGTAGAAAAGTGTTCTAGGAATGTGTTGTAACATGGGATAGTTGTCGGGCTAGCATGTCAAAGACACCTTTTCCAAGAGGAAGACAATGTTTCTAGGGAATGATATTTCCCTTTTCAGTTTCTATAATTATGGTTGTGTCATTTTACCTAGAATAATGATCTTGAATTTTGGATTTATTTTATATTCTATTTTTTATCTCCTGGTCCATTTTAAAGTGGATGAATTTCATGCATCAATCATGGGATATAAAATTTAAATGACATCTACCTGTCTATGGTGATTTAAATAAAAATCGTGGTTTAGTTGTTTAATGTGTCTCTATCAAACTATAATGCATCTAAGATATAGGTCCTTGGTCTCAATATACTAACCTAACCCACATATGTATATTTTCTATTGGTGATTATCCATGTGGATGTTGTGGTGAGATGTTCAGTGTTGGTGGAGATATAGTCCCTTCATCGGGGTATACATTAAAACACATGTGGGTTAGTGCAGACTTGAATTCCATTTTGGTAGCTCGATAAGGGATTGGATTATCAATAGAACCATAGATTAGGATTGATTTATTACTTATGTTTAGGTTCCCCAAATTTCCTAGGTTGGTGTTGTTTGGGAGGAAGATGTTATTTCCATGTCTTGTCTGTCAGGTCTTGTGGTGGAGCTCGTGTGCCTATGTCAATGATATCTTTAGTTGGTGTGGTTATCTTCCATGGTAGGGCCAAAGTGGTATAGTATCAAATAGGTGTGGTTACGAATGAGGATTCCTAGTGTTTTAGAATTATATCATGGAGAGTTCTCCTAGTATCTTGTTTGGTGGGAGAGGGTCGGTTTGTATGGTCATCTTTCAATACCCATTTTGGGTTCTACCTTGGTTAGTATGGGGATATGATGGTTAGAATCATGCGAAAATAGATCGATTCCCCATTGGTGGTTGGTAATGTGGATTGAAAAGTCATGAGGTAGATGCCTCAATTTCAAAGAGGTCTGACGAGGGCACACTTGTTTGTTCAAATTGACCATCATGAGGTTTATAATCAGTTCTCATTGGTGCATAATCATAGTTTTCTTAGAACATGATGCATGTGAGCGTTATCCATATTACTCTTTGATAATGGTTTAAGGGAACCTTATTAAAGTGATTCTAAAATATGGTTTTGGGGTCCTAAACAACATTTTATGTTGTTTTGGGAACTATGGATGTTGTTCCTATAGAGTAAGGGATGATTTTTAGGTATTGTGGGTTTGGTTATAGAATGTTGGATTTAGTGGGATGACCTTGGGTGTCCATTGCATTTGGTTTTGGGTTATGTGATAATATTTTTGTGGAAGCTATATGATGATTAGTGTACTCTTAAGTTAGGGAGAATCATCTTGAACATGGGTTAGAAGCTATGGATGGTTTGAATCAGGGTGAGTTGGATTTTCGTAGTATTGTAGGATGAGGCCAATCACTTTGTGAGGAGTGAGCATGAATAGGATTTACTGGTAGTATTGCATGACTCCAAAAATCGTACATCGTAATCCGTGTCAGAAAATCATTTAGAATGTTGTACCGGTAGTTCACGTACCAGTCCATACCATCATAGAGAGTGTAAGAAGATTTTGGGCTTGTTAGTTAAATTTGTGTTGTGAGAGTGTGGTGGGTATTCATTGTTTGAACATCAATGGTGTCCGGTATGTTGGATGAAGAGGTAGGTTAGGCTTCTCTATTTATTAACCACTAATTAATTTTGGGGGAAATAAGTGTCTATGGTGGGGTGATTGTAACTATCCTCAACATGAATGTTTTTAAAATTATGATAAAATATTAATTTTGGGACATATGATGGGTCATTTTGTGAATTATGATTTGAATACGAATCCCATGTGGTAGAGTCCCCCTATGAATGTAATTAGGTCATGGGTTGAATATCTTAAGGTGGAAATGTTTCTCAGTTGAAGCTTGGAGGTTGAGAATTTACATCGGAGATTTTGGAATGTTTGGTCTTCTTTTAAAGGTAGGTGTGCACAATTTAGTGAAAATCATTCAGTTTTTTATTGGTTAGGGTGTTTTCAGTTCATTTTGAACTGATCATAGTTTGAGTGGATGACATGCATGTAGTTATGTTCAAACCATGTAAGTCATAGAAAAAACAATGTTGGGTGGGTGGATCTCTGGTATAGTGTGCATGTGATATTCATAGTTTTAGAAAAACTATTTTAGTTTCTATAGAGGGGGTCCAGATCTATACTACCTTGTTGGAACTTGGTTTTTCAAATTGTGAGTCCAAACCATTCATAATGTTGGGATTTCGTATAACCAATGACATAGTAGGAGAGAATTTTGGAAATCCATGCATCTAAACGCTATGGATTTTCTATTTGGTAACAAAAGGGTAAAAGAACAAAATTCCCTCTCATGATTTTTTCCATTAAAACTCAACTTTCATTCCTGGTGAACAGATGGACTATGGAGGTATCTTCCTTCTTTGATCCTCCTTCTCTACATTGTTTTTGGGTGTTTTTGGGGAATCCGTCAACGTTTTTAGGTGATTTTCTTTTCTCTCAACACATTTCCTCTTCATCCCCCCTGGTGGATGATCTTAGTTTCATTTTCTTAGAGTATCAGTTCTAATTCCACTAAAGGATTGGGGAACCTATTGAGGACGATGAGGAATTTTCATGGCATGGTGAGGGGATGTCCAAAGATGGGGTCTTCACAGTGATGCTCATAGTCTTGGTTAAGGTATGAGGACCTAGGGATTTTTTAAATAATTTAAATTAATTTTATTTGAATTTATGACTAACTAGTGACTATTTCCAGGTATTATTATCTATGTGGTGTTGACGGATAATTTCTACCATTCAGCAGATGGATGGATGCAATTATAAATAGTGGATGCACTATGATGTTTTTTCATGATTTAGGCCTCTTGAAATAAAATTGATTAGTTAATTTTAAATCAATAATCTTTATTAAATTTCTTTATGTTTCATGTTTTAGGTTTTTCAGCTATTATCAAATATTTGGATTGAGCC
This sequence comes from Viscum album, assembly GCA_963277665.1. NCBI lineage: Eukaryota > Viridiplantae > Streptophyta > Magnoliopsida > Santalales > Viscaceae > Viscum > Viscum album. Next base: position 998,426,720 of record OY728134.1, read on the forward strand.
CAAACCTTCAGCAGTTAGGCCGTGAGAATGGTCGAGGGATAAATTTTGGGGTTTTACCTTTTTATAATAATTTAAATAAATTTAAAATTATTTCATTGGTTATTTAGAAAACCCTCATGGGTTTTTTTGTTAGTTTGAGAAATGTATTAGGATCAAGGTATCTTTGAGAGTGATCCTTGTTTAGTAGAATCTTATTAATTTCATGGTTTTAGGAACATTCTTTTTGTTCCCATAGTGATTTTTAATGGTTGTAAGGTTGAGTTTATTTGGTTCCCTCCTTCTCTTATATAAAATCACGGAGTAGTTACTATTACCTTAGAGAGTAATGTCATTATTGTTTTGTGATGGAATGGGTTGTGGGTGATAAGGAGTTATAGTGAGTTTATTTTATTTAGATTAGGGTTTTGAACCAGTTAGTACCTTGGCCTTTAAGTGTCAGGTGTCAGGGTTGTCTTCGGGTTTTCTTGGCCGATTTCCCAATTTCACAAATGATTTATATCTGGGATTGTCCAATCAAGAACCCCCATGTCCTTAGGCTTGTTTCATGTGGTTTCTTATCTTGGGTTGTGTGTAGATTCACAAGGTTTCCCTTTTTGGATGGGTTGGTTTTTTTGAGGTCATGACCTGGGGGTTCCCTATTTGATATGAGATGACACCATAGTTGCGTAAAGAATTATTGGGTACCATAGATCCCTTTTGAGAGGATTATAAGAAACTTTTTCTGATTGAATATGTAGGATCAGTGATACAAAATTGTGGGTTAAACACTACAAATGAGGGATTTTTCTTTCTTGCAGTGGGGTCTTACATATTTATTCACTAGTTTTTTAGATTCCCTTTCAGGTGTTTTGTTGATTGAGGATTAGTTGGAGGTCATTAAGGGATTATTCAGGTTTCTTTTAATCTCAGTCATGTCTTGTTACTTTTTATGTATATAAGAACCTTCATTTGGTGTGCTTCTCATGTTGTTACTGTAAGGTTTGGTGTCCTCAGAACCAACTATTTTGTACTTTGATTACATGAATGTTCACTTATTATATATTGTTCATTGTTCTGCATGACTATAATATAATAATGTCCTAGAATATTGGTTGCATTAATAAGGTCATAGCAGATCCCTGCTATGATGAGAACCTTGAAATGCTATAACAATATTCTTAAATATAGTTCTGCGGTTGGATGTCATACTATGATAGGACACATAGTATACAGACCGTCATGTGCGAGTACTCGTAAGAAGACGAGACTCTCTCTCATGGGGTTTGCACTTGGTAATCTCCAAGATGGGAGATTATGAGAATAGACCCACCAGTAGTAATTCTGCATGTCTTGGTGTCATCGGATATTTCTAACTATGAGCATGTGTAATGGTCCTTAGACTGGAAGATTATCATTAACTCATGTCATGACTCACACACTTAGATTTACTGACGAAAACCGTCACGCAGACAGTTGGCAGGAAGTAGGGTACATTGGGTGCGTCACGAGTGACATTTTGTTAATGGATAAGTCGATGAAGGATTTTTCCCTTCTATTTATAGAAGTTGATATCTCGGCCCTTTGATTGAAATAGAACAGACGCATTAAATTCCATGGCCATGGTGTGAATGACGAGTTTATTTCCGGTATTCAAAGAACGACAGATCAACCATAAAGGGTTATGACACTGCCATGAAACCTACTTGATGAGATATTGAGACAAAGGGATTAAATTACATAGTAAGCATTCGTATGAGGTGATACGTCAATGCGACGTCAACTTCTTTCTCTTGGGTGCCTTGACCCGTTGCTAGACAGTAATCTTGGACTTTCGGAAAGACCGCCTAATGCCAATGAGAATGAGGCCTAGAGGGTCACACACTAAGTGTATCCAAGTATCTCAAGTTTAATAAAGACTATTCTCGTACGTGGTTTAATAATTATTCAAGGAAGCCTAAGTTGTTTTAAATGATGGAGGATAAATAAAATAAAACAAGTACACGCCATGTATTATTAAATTTACACGCTGTGTAGTTTTATTTTGGAAAGGAAATGAATAAATGAAAACAAGATATACACGCCGTGTACATTTAATGTACACGCCGTGTAGTTTCCAATGAAAAACAAGTACAATCTGTGTATTTATTATTACACGCCATGTAGTTTTTCTAGTCGGGATTTTGAGGATATAATATCATTTTATTAAATGATATTTATTATAATCAGCATGACCGCATGTCAAGGAATTAATTATTCGACATGGGGGTTTTCAATAAGAGTTAATGAAATAAATGAAACGCATAACATGTTTATTCATTATTATAACTCTACAACCTAAAACTCTATTATAAATATCCTCACAACCCCAACTCTTTTCCTACACAAGAGAATTGTTGTGCACAACATCTCTGGAGAATTATTTCAAGGCCGAAAGAACCTCTTCCTCCAAGAACACTCTCAAGATCGAGAGAGATCCTCTTCCATCAGATCAAGAAAATCTAAGGCGGACAATGCAAGCAAAGGCTTCTCCACGCTAGCACCTGGAGAATCTTTTAGCGAAATCCAGAGATATGAGGTACATGTGTGGATCACCGCTAGAGGGAGACTACACTTGGCTTCTACGATGCAATGAAGGATCACATCGACAACGTGATCAAGAAAATCCACAAAGAAATAACACCAAAAAGGTATTTCTTTATAATTAATTAAATTAATTATAATCAACCTGTAACGATCCTTGTTTGTGGTTCTGGGACAAACCATCTTCTTTGTCTTTTTTGTGATTCGATCCGTGGAGACTGGCGTTTATCATTGTATTGATCCTGGATTGATCATTTCTAATGACAAAAATCCAAGTGGGCACATCCACCCATGCGCTTCCGCTGCGCCCAGAACCTTCAAATGGTATAAGAGGGAGGTTGCAACATTGATTATAGTTATTTAATTTTCATTGATAATTTACGCGTTTATATTTGATTCAATTTGAAATATATCGTTCTATTAATCTGAATAAACGAGATCTATTCTTCCTCCTTCGTTTCTCTATTCATATCATAGAAATGACTTTTTAATTTTAATTTTGATTAAAATAAAAATGAGGAATTCATCCGGAGGAGTCGCTCTTTCTGTCTGTAAAAAACGGGATTACACGGCGTGTAATTAAAACTACACGCCGTGTACTTAGGTCCAATGAACCGACACTGGTCTGCCAAACCACGCCGTGTGAATTGATTATGCCTAAGTATTAATCATGCCGTGTTGACCAGAATTGAACGACGCGTGGGAACCGGAATACACGGCGTGTATGTTGGAACAACATGCCGTGTAGTTCGATCTAGTCCAGGTGAAACCGTGTACAAGGAGAAGCCATGTTCCGCGTACATGGGATTGCCAAGCCTGTTACCGCATAACAAGGAAGTACACGCAGTGTATGATTCATCTACTCGCCGTGTACTCCAAAATTTACAAAGTAGAGAAAACATGCCAAAGCCCCGGCGTGTACTTTGGAAAAAAGGGTGAAAAGAAAAATGAACGCCATGTAATTATAAGCTACACGCCGTGTACTTTCCAGAAATGGAATTTCACCAGGTTTCCTCAAATGTACAAAGACCCGTACAAGGAATATGGATGAGAAGAATCTCAAGGAAATTCAGAAAGGAATTTAAGATAAAGAATTGATTAATTATAAGATCATAATTAATTGAATTCGAGCGCGTCTTATCTTAAATAAAAGAATGATTAAAAGAATTTGAATTCTAAATATGCATAAATGTCGTTGCATACTTTGGATGATCATGAGATAGACCAAAGACCCTTTTTATGTGTATGGTTTCATTTAAATTTATTTAATTTAAATTGGTTGGCCTGCGAGCCTTATTCCAATAAAATTTAGGGCCTGTGTGCCCATGGTTTCTTTAATGTAAACCCATATAATGGAAGATCTCCCAAGCCAAAGGAGATGGTTCAAATCCTGAAGCCGAGGCGAAACCGACACAAGAACATACAAAGGTGGACAGGTGGGAGCTGCAAAAGATGAACCAACAGGTTCAAGGTGTTTTCCCTTGGTCAGGGTTAGCTTATCAAAACCGCTAGTTAAGCTAACCAATAAAAGCTCATGATCATGCCATATTATTTTATTTCTGTCTAATTGCATTGTTTATTTATTATGTATGTGTTTTCGCGATCAAATAATTAATAAAATGAACTAGAATGAAAAGATGGAATAAAATGAAAACTGGACTATGCGTAAACATTATCTGAACATGGTTAATCACTTAATCAAGCATCACTTAATATTAAAAAGCATGTGATAATGCAATACTACGCATTAAGACTAAAATCCCTCAATACCATATTAAGTCAGACCATTCCTTCCGTTACCTAATTAAGGTCAAGAATCAATAAAACTATGTGTTTGACCAACCCTTTTTGGGACACTTACTTTTATAAAGGAAGCCCTTATGAAAGGTTTTGGGTTGACTTAACCATATTACATCAAGAGAAGTATCCCTTTCTAGACTTGATGTAATATTGGAGGCAAGAGTTGAGGAAATCCAAGTCAAGTTTTCAGGATTGGGGAGTCCACTCAACAGATCAAGGAACTGTAAGCTCACAGTTGGTAAAGAACTTCCTACCTAAATACCTTCAAATAGCTTGACCAACCCTTGTTGGGTTTATGCGAAGGGAAATATGGATCCTTGCCACTAGAATGTCAAAGCAACTGGACATTCTGAGTTCAATGGTGAGGGCCATTGGGACTTGATAAAATAGTGGGATAATTAATTAATTAATTCATTATTTCTCATAAATTTTAAACAAGAAATTACTAAAAAATATGCCCTTTTAAATTGTAGAATCAAGATGACAAACTCATCAACCACATTTTCTCTGCGATCAATACTGGATAATGACAATATCCTCACTGGCAGTAACTTTCAGGAATGGTTTATGTGCCTTTGGGTTATCCTACGCCATGAACGAAAGTTTTACGTGATGGAGTCCTCACTTCCCGATTCTCCTGCCCCAGGGGCAAGTGATTAAGATTTCCTGGTCTATGATCAACATTTGAACGATGCTCTCGACGTTCAATGTTTGATGATATCATCGATGTCTAGTGAGTTCATGAGGTCTCATGAAGACATGGATTCCCATAGAATGCTCGAGCACCTTCATGGTCTATACTAGGAGAGAGCAAGTCAGGAAAGGTTTTGTGATCTCCAATCCTCTATTTTAGAGCAAGCTTGGAAAGGGTGCCCCAGCTGGGCCTCATGTAGTCAATATCATTGGCTACATTGAGCACTTGGAGTTTCTAGGTTTTAAACTCCCCGAAGAACTGGGCACCGATCTCATTCTTTCATCAATCCCCCAGAGCTTCTCGAACTTTGTTGTTAATTTCAACATGAACAACATTTAGAAGTCTCTATCTGATCTTCTTATCCTTATTCGCCAAGTAGATAATGACATGAAGCGTGAAAATCCTTCTGTCCTTATGGTGAATAAAAGGAAAGGTAAGGTGAAGAGCTTTAAGCCCAAAATTTTTTCAAGGCCTTCCAAGAAAAGGAAGATCAAAGGGGAGGCAAAAGAACATGATGCTGTTTGTTTTGCATGTGGCAAGAAGGGCCACTAGAAGAAAAACTACACCCAGCCAAGGAAGCAAGGGGAAGATTTAGGTGCGTTTGTTATCGAATGCAATCTATCTATTTATACTAATTAGGTATTAGATAATGCTTGTGGTGCTCACATCTGTATCCAAATATAGGAAACAGGTAGATTAAAAAAGATTGATCGAGGTGAGGTGGATCTACGAGCAGCCAATGGAGGCAGACTCGCTGCTGTAGCTGTCAGAGACTACCACCTCACATTGCCTACTGAGATGGTCTTGGTTTTGAAAGGTTGTTATTATGTGACTTCTGTTACTAAAAACATTATTTCAGTATCCAGATTAGATACTGATGGATTCATATTCAATTTTGGAAATGAATGTTTCTACTTTTATAAATATAGCATTTGTTTTGGTAGGTCACATTTATATAACGTCCTTTATGTGTTAGACTACACAAACCAAGTAATGGAAATCGATAATAATGTTAATTCACACGACTCATACCACACCCAACTTTGGCATCACTTTCTAGGTCATGTCAATGAGAAACGTTTGAAAAAATTACATCAAGATGGGTATTTAGATTCTTTCGAACTAAAACCACTTGGTGTATGTCATGCATTTCTACAAGGCAAAATGATCAAAGCCCCATTTAGTGGGAAAGGTGAAAGAGATAAAGAGATTCTAGAATTAGTTCACACAGATGTGTGTGGACCATTTCCAGTTGAAGCAAGGGGTGGGTTCTCGTACTTCATGACTTTTACTGATGATTTTAGTAGATATGGATATATATACTTAATGTGGTATAAGTCAGATTCTTTTGATCGGTTCAAAGAATACAAGAATGAAGTTAAGAACCAGCTTGGTAAGAAGATTAAGAAACTCCGCTCAGACAGTGGAGGAGAATATCTTAATCAGGACTTCATTGATTTCTTACAGGAGTTTGGGATTCTATCTCAACTCACTCCTCCTTACACGCCTCAATGGAATGGTGTGAGCAAAAGGAGGAACCGCACCCTATTGGACATGGTGAGATCAATGATGAGTCATGTGAGTCTTCCATTATCTTTTTGGGGATATGCATTACAAATAGTAGCGCACATACTAAAACAAGTACCAACTAAATCGATAAATGATATTCCATACAAGTTATGGAGTGGACGCAAAGCCATGTTGTAAAATTTACATGTGTGGGGTAGCGAAGTATTTGTTAAGGCCTCTTCAGGTAACAAACTTGAACCCTGAGGCACAAAGTGTATCTTTATAGGATATCCCAATGAAACAAGGGGATATTACCTATACAACCCCTCAGACAAAAAGGTTACAGTGGCAAGACATGCCATATTCCTTGAGAGGGAGAACATCTCTAAAAGAGATAGTTGGATCAAGAGAGACTTTGATGAAGTCTAGGATCAAGATACACATGAGTTAGTACAAGAACAGATTCCATAAAGCCCCGTGGAAGAACAATCTATTCCAGAGACACAAGAACTGCGTAGGAGCACGAGAGAGGTGAGGGAACTAGAACAATATGGTTTTCTTGTCACCGAGGATGGTGATTCATTATTGGTTGACAATGATGATCCTCTTACCTACAAGGAATCAGTTGAAGGCATAGACGTTGCCAAGTGGCAAGAAGCCATGAATTCTGAAATGGATTCCATGTACCAAAACCAAGTATGGATTTTGGTAGATCCTACAGTTGATTTAAAGCCTATTGGTAATAAATGGGTATTCAAGAAGAAACTGGACATGGAAGGGAAAGTCAGCACCTACAAGGCACGACTGGTTGCAAAAGGTTTTAGAAAGCATCAAGGAATTGACAATGATGAAACCTTTTCACTGGGTGAAATGCTGAAATCTATCAGAATCCTATTGGCCATTGCTGCTTACCATGACTATGAAATTTGGAAAATGGATGTCAAAACATCTTTCCTTAACGGGAACCTCTAGGAAGATGTCTACATGACACAACCTGAAGGGTTTGTGACTCCAAAGGATGCCAACAAGGTATGCAAGTTGCAGAAATCCATTTATGGATTAAATAAAGCATCAAGATCATGGAACATTCATTTTGATGAAGTTGTAATGGAATTTGGCTTTGTTAAGAACTAATGTGAGCCTTGTGTCTACAAGAGGTTTAGTGAGAGTGCAGTCATTTTCCTAATAGTATATGTTGATGACATATTACTAATTGGAAAAAAAGTACCTATCTTACAGTCAGTTAAGGCATGGTTTCATAAATGATTCTCCATGAAAGACTTGGGCGAGATAGCATATATTCTTGGGATCAAGATCCATTGTGATGGATCCAAGAGAATGTCGGGCCTGAGTCAAAGTACATACATTGACAAGATACCGAAGAGATTCAGTATGAAACAATCCAAGAGGGGATTGTTTCCAGTGTCACATGGAATTCATCTTTCCAAGAAAATGTGTCCTCAGACACATGAGGGAAGAAAGAGAATGGTAAGGATCCCTTACACATCCGCGATTGGGTCAATCATGTATGCTATGCTATGTACGAGGCTAGATGTTGCTTACGCATTAAGTGCGGTAGGAAGATATCAAGCTGATCTAGGAGACCGCCATTGGATGGAAGTCAAGACTATCCTTAAGTATCTGAGGCATACTAAGGATATGTTCTTGGTTTATGGAGGAGATGAGGAACTAGCCATCATAGGACATGTAGATGCTAGTTTACAGACTGATCAAGATGACATGAAGTCGCAGACTGGATACATCTTCAGTTTGAATGGAGGTGCAGTGAGCTGGAAGAGCTCAAAACAAAGTGTGGTGGCAGATTCTACAGCGGAGTCCGAGTATATCGCAGCTTCTGAGGCAGCTAAAGAAGCATTATGGATGCGAAGCTTCATCCAAGAGCTGGATGTTATACCGAGTAGTAAAGATCCTATCACACTCTATTGTGATAATACTGCAGTGGTAGCACTTGCAAAAGAGCCAAGGTCACATCAGTAGATAAAGAACATACTTCGGAAGTATCATCTCTTAAGGGATTTTTCTTAGAGAGGTGAAGTTGTAGTGAGCAGTATTTCCATGGAAGACAATGTGGAAGACCCATTGACTAAAGCCTTGACTCAGCAGAAACATGATAATCATGTGAGGTCTAGAGGACTAAAAGTCGTAGGCAGTTGGCTCCAGTCCAAGTGGGAGTTTGTAAGGGTTGGTGTCCTCAGAACCAACTATTTTGTACTTTGATTACATTAATGTTCACTTATTATATATTGTTCATTGTTCTAAATGACTATAATATAATAATGTCCTGGAATATTTGTTGCATTAATAAGGTCATAGCAGATCCTCACTATGATGAGAACCTTGAAATGCTATAACAATATTCTTAAATAAAGTTCTGCGATTGGATGACATACTGTGATAGGACACATAGTATACAGACCGTCATGTGCGAGTACTCGTAGGAAGACGAGACTCTCTCTCATGGAGTTCACACTTGGTAATCTCCAAGATGGGAGATTATGAGAACAGACCCGCCAGTAGTAATTCTGCATGTCTTGGTGTCATCGGATATTTCTATCTACGACCATGTATAATGGTCCTTAGAATGGATGATTATCATTAACTCATGTCATGACTCGCGCACTTAGATTTACTGACGAAAACAGTCATGCAGACAGTTGGAAGGAAGTAGGGTACGTTGAGTGCGTCAGGAGTGACATTTTTTTAATGGATAAGTCGATGAAGGATTTTCCCCTTCTATTTGTGGAAGTTGATATCTCGACCCTATGATTGAAATAGAACTGTCGCATTAAATTCCATCGCTATGGTGTGAACGATGATTTTATTTCAGGTAGTCAAAGAACGACTGATCAAGAATATTGGTTTTTGACACTACCATGAAACCTGCTTGATGAGATATTGAGAAAAAGGGATTAAATTACACAGTAAGTGTTCGTATGAGGTGATACGTCAATTTGGCGTCAACTTCTTTCTCTTGGATTCCTTGACCTGTTGCTAGACAGTAATCTTGGACTTTAGGCAAGCCCACCTAATGCCAACGAGAAAAAGGCCTATAGGGTCACACACTAAGTGTATCCAAGTATCTCAAGTTGAATAAAGATTATTCCCGTATGTGGTTTAATAATTATTCAAGGAAGCCTAAGTTGTTTTAAATGATGGAGGAAAAATAAAATAAAACAAGTACATGCCGTGTATTATTAAATGTACATGCCGTGTAGTTTTAGTTTGGAAAGGAAATGAATAAATGAAAACAAGATATACACGTCGTGTACATTTAATGTACATGCTGAGTAGTTTTCAATGAAAAAAAGTACACACCATGTATTTATTATTACACGCTGTGTAGTTTTCCCAGTCGGGATTTTGAGGATATAATATCATTTTATTAAATGATATTTATTATAATCAGTGTGAGTGCATGTCAAGGAATTAATTATTCGACATGGGGGTTTTCAATAAGAGTTAATGAAATAAATGAAACGCGTAATGCGTTTATTTATTTTCATAACTCTACAACCTCAAACTCGATTATAAATATCCTCAAAACCCCAACTCTTTTCCTACACAAGAGAATTGTTGTGCACAACATCTCTGGAGAATTATTTCAAGGCCGAAAGAACCTCTTCCTCCAAGAACGCTCTCAAGACTGAGAGAGATCCTCTTCCATCGGATCAAGACAATCTAAGGCGGACAACGCAAGCAAAGGCTTCTCCACGCTAGCACCCGAAGAATCCTTCGGCGACGTCCAGAGATACGAGGTACACGTGTGGATCACCGCTAGAGGGAGTCTAAACTTGGCTTCTGCGATGAAATGATGGATCACATCGACAACGTTATCAATAACATCAATGAAGAAAGAAAACCCAAAAGGTATTTATTTATAATTAATTATAATCAACCTGTAATGATCCTCATTTGTGGTTCCAGGACAAAACATCTTCTTTGTCTTTTTCTGTGATTCGATCCGTGGAGACTGGCGTTTATCGTCGTATTGATCCCGGATTGATCATTGATATTGACAAAAAGCCAAGTGGGCACATCCACCCACACTCTTCTGCTGCACCCGGAACCTTCAGTTACCTTATGTATATTTGAGGATATTCATACATCCCTGTCCTAAGTGTGTGGGTGTATCAGGGGATTCCTTTTGAGGAAATACCCTAATGTTGTGACCCAGTGAACCATGAAGGCCAAATTTTCATTTGACCTACTGGTTGGTCATCGAGAGACCATGTTAGATGTTTGTTGGATACTAAGGTCTAGGGGATAGTGAGAGGCCCCATACACAATTATTTGATAATGGATTGGAATAACTAGTGCACCTGTTTGGATAGTGGGTAAGGAATTATTTTTGAGTTTTTTTTTGGGTCTCTCCTTCATTGGGTGATGTGGTTAGATGAGATTATGGATCCAATATGCAATTTTTATGAGTGAAATCATTCCTATTCATTGGATAGTCCATTATAATCCTACATGCTTAACTATAGAATATAATGGATTAGATCATATGATATAAGAAAAAAATAATGGATCAAATATCATATAAAACCAAGAAATTATCATAATTATCACTATCGATTTTCAAGAAGCATACGAATTTTTCTCAGTGATAAAAATATACACAACATGTTATCCTAAATTAATAATTTTTCACGTTGGGTTACACAAAAATAACAAAAATCTTTCCGTGATCCCATATAAAACATGTGATGAATTAATGAGCATCCTACAATAGGTGAGAATATGATCAAAGGAAAGTGTCACAATCTGAGTAAAAAAGATGCACTTTATCCTAAAAAAATACCCTATTCAACTCAATTATAATGAAATTTCCAATATTAAAGAGAACCCATATCCAAAAATTTGGATAAGGCCAAAATTAATCTATAAGACCCGATGTTAGTAATAATCTATGTCCAAAAATTATATAGAATCTAATTCACTAAAATTTGGTGTTGTTTCTAATGATGATCATTAATACCCTACTTATACCATTCCAAAACCTATAAATATGATCGAACATCATTTATAATTATTAGTTTTGATCAAGTTGAAGAGAAGGTAATTGATAAATATTAAGAGTTTACTCTCTTGATTTAAATTTGAGGTTAAATAACTTATTGGGTATCAAATGAAGGATACATTAGAGAATGAGAGATACTAGAACTGTAGGAGAGAGTTAATAGGGTGTTAAGTGTTGAAGGAGAAAAACAAGAAGTGATAAAAATATAGAATGGTTTCATTTAAAAAATATATACAAACTCAGTGGACCCATAACTTTCTTAAAGATTTCACAAACTTAATGATGGCCTACACCATCATGGCAATGGACAGTGGACATATCAAATATTCTTAGGAAGATCACATGTGTGTTGGTTATACCTGAAGCACTTACCTAGAGTCTCCTGACTGCCATGGCTATCTAGTGCCGTCCACCATCCATCCAATGGAGATAAAATATCATTTCATGCTACACCATTCCCTCTAGCACAAAGTGTTTTCTAATTATATCCCTTGAAACACAACTATAATTCCTAAAAACACATAAAAATATTCAAAAAATAAATTTTATTGTTTGATAGAGGAATACAATAGTAATAGAATGTAATAATTTTACCACTATTACAACTTCTGATCCTTGGTAAGAATCCCTAAAGGTTTTTTTTCATACAACATGATGAAATATGATAGAATTTATTTCTCCTACTACCATGTCTCCTCTAGAATTTAGTGATTCTGAAATAAAATTGAACAAGAGGAACTATCAAACCTCATATATCCTACTCATTTTTGTCCACATTTAGAATGGTTTGTTCAAAAAAATATAGATATAGTTCCAAGAAAACATACTTTTTTTAAAACATGAGAATGTTAGGGATCATAACATTGAAGTTGAGACAAGTGAATCAAATTGTGAATACCATGATATGATAGAGGAATATATAATCAATAGGACAAAATCCAAAACATTTCAGTGATATTGAATGGAATAACATTACATGATTCCAATTTTCCACCTAAAAATAATATTCTAAAACTGATGTGATAGACTAAATAAAGCCTTGTCACCCATAAAAAATGTCATGGGTTGTCTCCTTCGGTTGACATATGAATGTTAAATATTATATGATTAAAATTCTATTTCTAAATCAATTTATCCATATTTGAGGTCAGATTTACCATACTCAATCCAAAAAATGATCATTCAAAACCTCATGATAACATAGATGTGAACAATGTGCCTGCCCATATAAAACCTCGAACAGATCCATATGAATCAAAGAAAAAAAGAAATTATTAAAGGAAAACTACACCAGATCCTTTTGATCATCCAATGATACTATGAAATTTAGAATGAACTCTCAATGAATATATTGTAATATCTAGATTGTTCTATCTAACTACCTATCATTTTGAGTATAGAAAGCTATAATCATCTTCAACGGAGTCACTTCCACCCTCGACAACCCTTCCCAAGAATGTGAAGTTAACTTGGAGTCTCTGTCATATATCAAAATTTAAGGAACACCATAAAGTCACCCACTCTATTATATATTGATATTTCCATGATCATCAAGAGAGTTTTTCTCTTGGATAAATATAAAATGATCCACCATGATCAAATAATCTATTATTACCAAAGTAGTATCTTGACCTCTTGGGGATTCTAGAAACCTCATCATGAATTCTATATTCTCATTATATAACTTCCACATATGATCTAGTGTTGGCTTGAGAAAACCTATATGTATTTGATTCTCAACATTGATTAGAATACATGTTAAGAAAGGTGTTCAAAATCATGAAATGTGTCTCTTCATGTTGAGCCCCAAGAACAACTCTCTATCATCATGGTAAAAATTGTTCAATCTTATGTGCACTTAACATTATGATTTATTAGAGTATTCAATCATCTCAACTCTCTTGTAATATGGAATAATTATCCTTCTATGAAAAACGATAATACGACATATGTCTAAGATTTAGTATATATTGAAACTATTTTCTCCTAACCTCTCATGAATCATGATTCACTATTGATCATTCAATTTTCATCCCATCACACCTTATGCCGATGAGGAATGGATCACCACATGTGTGAATAACATCACACCTCACAACATACTTACCCCCAACTTTTGGGAAACTAGAAAATCCATGTTCTTTAAAAATTATTTTGATGTACACTCTAAAATATATTATTTCATCTAGTGATGTGAATTAGTAACCGCATTACCTTCCCCAAATGGATAATCAATATAATTATTAAATTTTTCTATGTATTCTACCCAATGTTCCCAAGTAATATTCAATCACATTAAGGGAAAATATTCTACAAAATCATGTGGTCTTTATATATGAAAAATCTATCAACCATGAGGTAGTTTAATGACATTACACTCATGAATCACCTCTACCAATTCAATTTAATGAGTATGGAGGATCAAATCATATGGTGGAAAATGAAAAGACCTATATCTAACTATATTGTTAAACTACATTAGAAAAAATCCAAAACCAAAACCATATATTTCAATAAACACTGGTTTACCTAATCCCTAATTAGGATGAATTTGGATCGAGGCTGACATTAACATCTTATTTATATCTAATATATACAATTTACACTAATCATTTAATCGAATAATGAGTATATTCTTTGTAATTTCCACCATAGTATTTAATAGGTGAGAAAATTCATGACTGAATCTTTTATAGCACCTAAAAAGCTGATAAAATTATGAATGTCAAACACCATACTCAATTATACTCAAGACATAACCTTATATAACATCTACGAATCAATTGAAATTACTTATTGAAAATACTCATTCCTAAGAAATCACTCCTCTTGTATCCAAAAATAAAGATCAAGTACATAACCTAAAACTAAGGTGCTTGATGCACACATAATACAATTTCTATGTGTTTAGCATGTGATTATGACATATTGCAATATGTTAAGATGTCAACATTTAAAAAAATGACAATGGAGTCTACATATGGGTTAATGATATAATTCATGAGGGCTTGAAACATTTCCAAATATGTCTTCTATCTTAAAGGCATAACGAGATACCCATAAAATATGTATGTTATCTTAATTGATATCATTAGTATATATTGTCTCTAACTCAAATCCAATGATAAAAAAATAGAGATAAATCATTGAGAACTATATGCCTCCTCTAAATGCATCAAAAAGGTAATATATTCATAGAAACAAAAACCTATTTTTCATAGTGATCTGATCTAATTTATAATAGTGTATATAAAAAAGATAATTGTTATCCACTTTCATAGGGAATAGCATCAGAGCTCCCCAATGGGTAGTTTTTAGTCTGAATTAATATCTAGCCACTAGATAATCTTGTTAAACCACCATCTATTTTAACACAACACGCTCAATGCATTATGGTTGAATTAATATTATATGTGAACCTAGAACAACATTGATCTAAAACTAAACTACCTTGTGGGTTTGTAACCTTGATAAATTCTAGGGAGTGATATCCTAATGAAGCTCTACCAAAAAATGAAAAGAGGATAGAGGAACTATATGAATAAATGTAATGATATAGGTTTCCACATGTGCTAGAAAAATATATATATCTGATGACAATCTAGTCCCACTCTGCACACTAGATGATCCATTCACTAGATACCATGTACATATCTCATTAAGTGAAATAAAATACATTTGTATCTAATAAAAATTGATGTGTACATTGTTGCTAGTCAACCAATACATTCTATAGATAAAATAAAAGAATAAAATGTTTTGAATTGTGAAGATACAAACATTCTCAAAAACAAGAAACCAATATTATAATGTCTAGAAATACATGAATATGATCTAAATTCATTCATAGTGGTGTATCAATAGTGAAAAACATATAAAAGTATATAAATACTTGGTTTTATAAAAAATCACTTGAAAATATATGTATGATTAGTAACTCCCAATTATATAAAAAGTAATAGATAATTTAAAAAAATAAGCACCATGAAATGAACTATTGAAGGTCCCTCTACACCATCATATGAGGCTTGATCAATAGAAAAATCTATACTAGAAACCACTCCTTGATTACCTATAGGATTATGAGTAACCAGATTCAACAACCCTTGTTGGTTCAGAACCTACTGTTGAGGTCCTAAACCCACACCATAACATTACATTATTATGTAGATCAACGAATCCTTATCACAAAACCGATTTAAATTCATTTTCATACCTCATTGTTGAAAAATCTTGAGAGATAATTTGCAGTCCTATGTTCATCCTAATATTGTAGCACCTAGAAAAATATTCTCTCATAGTTGTATTCAAGAAAAATTTTCTCTTATCTAAATCACAAACACAATATTAGAATCAATCATTAAAATTACTATCATATTTTCCAGAAAGAATAACTAAAATTATTCAAGTGAAATTACATGTCGATTAACAAAAAAATGGATAAAGAACAAAAACTCAATCATCCTCAATGTAATTCTCTATTGATATCACCCTATGATGAAAAAATACATAGAATATTAGATCAATGTATCTAACTAATAGTTTCTAATCTGGTCGGAGACCAATCTTTAACATTTTGTTCTTCCCCACCTCATTTACTTCCATAATAAGAGTGAAGAGAGGTATCCCAATTTAGTCTTCCATGTAGGCGACCACAGTCATTATCGCATAGTGATACTTTAAAAAATCCTAATAACTATTTAATATTACATGATAATGGTATAAATAATCAAAGAAGAGTTACTTAAAGGTCTCATATTTAATCCTTTATTGCATATCATCGTAAAAATTAAAATAAAACAATATTCTATAATCTTTTTTAAGAAACATGGTTGTATACAAAACATTTTAGTCATTAAGAGTGTCTAAAATATCAAATATCCTATCAATGAACTATATCTAGTTCCCTATCTACCTGGGACCCCAGTGACATGGAAGGATGTGGTTCTAGATCGAGATGTAGCGAGCCCGGTCAACCATCATTGCCACACGCTTGTTTTCTTTTCCATCAACAACAAGAAGTAATAGAAAGAGTGTTGAAATAATCATTTCTATAGATTGAACATATGGAGAAACCAAAGTTACATTCTTAGTTTCATCCAAATTTATAACAGGTTGTTAAAGTAGCTATGAAATTCAGGTATGAGGCTGCATATCATGAAATTCCAAAACAACCCTACAAGGAATCCGACATCTTAAAAAAGGATACAGATAATAGAACCCAACCACATTTAAGGGATCATAACATAGTTAAACCTAAAAGGATACCCAAAACAAAATGTCATAAAACCTTAACAACTACCCATGAACATATGTAAACATGGTTTTCCGACATTTTAGTCACAACCACACATATACAAAAAATTATTGAGTACTGAGGATAAATTAAAAGAATGAAGGAAATAATACACCATAAACAAATTACATATTTTAAAAATGCATTTAATTATTTTGGATCTCTCTAATAATAGAAACAAATTTTTTTCATGTGATCCAATATGAATAATAATGATTCATGAATGAACACGAAATCCAATTAAATATTATATTAACATTTTGTTTATCTTTTTAGTTGAATTAAGTCAAATATAACATAAACATGATCATAAATTTAATTTATATTGAAACACATAGGTCTACTATAAAGTTATGGAAAATCAATGAAATAGTTTACATGAATGAGTCCCAACAATCATATATCTTATATACCATATCCCAAATTATGGAAAATATAAGAAACTATTTAGTGAACCTGGAGCTCTTAAACCATTTTGTACAACCCCTAACTAAACCAATATGTATTTTCGTGGATTCAACACAAACCCAAGCATTCTTCCACATACTAAAATGATTTAAAAATAGTATAGGGGAAAAAGGAACAGCATGGTTACACTATTCCCTAAAAACCAGATAAATATCAGTGGGAAATAATGGAGGGGATAATAAAAAATGAAAAAAAGAATAAATAAATAATCCTAAGAGTATTAGAAGAATAACATAAATTCTAACCCAAAAACTATCATTATGGAACTTCATACATATAAAACACCAATAAAATTGATCCCACAACAGGTAGATGAATGTATGAGGGAAATTATATAAATTTAAAAAATAATAGTAATCTATATTGAGGTTAACCCTGTAATGCTCACTGTTTTCTACCAATCCTTATGAATAGTTCACCATAGGTCCCTTTCCCTTCATTTGATCAATGACCATGTAATTTATAAGGACAATGAAATGGATGAGTAGTCTGTGAGTATATGCCTCATTAGCACAACACTAACAACCCTTAATATAAGTGCATATGATATATTTCAGCATAAAATAAAAGTATATAGTGTACGTATAAGAAACTATATAGAAAAAAATCACATATATTTATGTGATGTATTTAGAGACTAAATCAACCTATTTCAACTACATTCCATAAGGAACATTGAATAATTTCCTAAAACATCCCAATTATATGGGAGAGTCCAAAAGTATGGTTGACACATCCCTTGTAAAGAGATAGTATCTTGCATGATGACCTATCTCCAGACACATCTCTCCCATGTGATAGCCTATTTACATCATATTTTACATTCCTCTACATAATAATAATGAACAAAACCTATGAAACATGATAAAAATGAATGATTGGACATCAAGTCAAATAAAGAAATATTAATAATCATCACAATCTGGATGCAAGTATCAAAAGATCATGTCTCAGGTATGCATTCATGTGAACCTTATGTGATCATGAATCAAACAATATAATCATGGTGCTACATTCCCATGGAAACAATCATGCATATAACTTACATAAACAATTGGGTAAATAGAAGGTCTTACTAACTTTAGTGTAATATTACTCGATGATCTATGTAAAAATGTTGTGAAAAATCCAATTCACTATTTACTGCTTCTGATTCTAACAATGATCAACCAAAAACTTGCGGGGACATTTCAAAATCGTTAGATTAGATAAATACATTAAGTATTTAGTTGGTTTTTATTAAGGAGAGGTGAATTTAAATAATTAATATTAAAATAGAAATCACATAATTAGAATATCAGAAATAAATTTTTTTGAGGGTTAATCGAATGAGACATAAGGTAAGTTTATTTCCCAAATTCATCAGGTAATATTTATATGTTATTGGTGGTTGATTGAGGACCAAGTGAAATGAAAAAAATAAAAAATTATTCATTTATAATACAATACATATAAACTTGATCTCCCAAATATTAAACAATGGGTGGAATTAGCTGGCCAATGGACACTTTAAAGAATGATTTATTCTACGAATCCCATCTAGTATGATGGTGGATTCCAATTGGCACAATTGTTAGATTTACAGCTCCTCTGTAGATTCTGTAGATTCTTCAAGTTTCATCATGACCACCAACCTCATCTCTTTTTTCTATATAACCTCCCAAACTACTATATAATTATTAAAACACATTAAAACATGATCAAATGAAATATAAAATGTAAATATAGTCATATATTAAATATAGAATATCAGAAATTTATAAATACATTTGAAAAAGAGATGAATTCTTACTCAGTCACTAATAATTTTTTATTCCAAATTCTAGACACCCAGAGAGGTATAATTTGATGAATAACTATGGAATAAAAACTAAAAATAATTTTACAATTATTTTATAGAAGGCCTAAATAATGAAATTTAATGAGGCTATCACTATGACCTCCCTTGATTTCTAGATTTTCTACATTGAAGTTCCCCTCCCTAAAAGTGAGATATATTTCCTTGTTACAACCTATAAGGTAACTGCACTTCTAAATATCATGCACAACATGCCATGAAAAATAGTAATTTTCACTCATGAAGCTGACCATAAGCTTATAATCCAACTCAAAAGTAGTAATATGGATGTTACAGATTTTTCAAAGAGTGTAACAATGAGATTGGATTTTAACTCCACTTCAATGAAATGTTCTTCCACTAATAACACACACTTCTTATATGTATAATAAATATTATATTTTCACATATTAATATTTTAGTATATCCATAGATTGGTATTCATAAAAAATCAATAATATTGGAATGTTGAACAAAAAATGTAATTTTTTTAAAAACCTCATTACTATGATATTTTGTTTTTAGATTCGTTCCTATAGAAATCTATTTTATGTTGCTAAAAAATGTATATCAAAAAATAAAAAGTAATGTTTCTATTTTAAAATAAATATATGAAAAGTTTAATATTATGAAGAATATTTAATTGAGTAATATATTAATTTACATACTTTTACAAAAGAAAGAGATAATCATTCATCACCACTTGTGGTTATAATAACTAACTAATTTGTTAGCCTAGATAGGTTTATATTAATATTTAGATATATCCATTTTAAATGGATTTATATTTTAAAATAGAATAAGAAGATATTTAAAAGGTATGTGAGAGAAAACCCTAGAAGTAGCATTGTATTTTAGATTTTTATATTATATGGGATGCTATTTGATTTTTGAATAAATACTAGTTATGACTTGATTCCATAGGGATTAGATCTAGGATACTAATGAAGGTTAGTATAACCTTAAAATATCAAACCACTATTCTAAGTGTAGGAAAATTCTAGTAGTAATATATAATAAAAAAAAATTTAAATTTATTTCTAATAACATAATTAAATACTATAGAATAAAATGGAAACTACAAACTCGTGGATAATAGTAAATCATAAAAGTGACATCATAAATGATGCACAATGTATGAATGTAATTCAACAAAAAAATAAAATAAAAAAAATGTAGAAATTGAATCTACTAAACAACAACATCTTGGAAAACTCAAACAACATGTATTTAAAAATGAAATTGGAAAATTTTTCATTCAATTAGTTCAAAATTCCTACTCGATGACTCAACCAATAAATATCAATTAACATTATATAAAAAGTTTCTGATAGTGAATAAAGGTTAGGTAATTGATTTTTGGTGGTTATGTGAGGAATCACAATCATTCACCACGATGTTCACCATTTTTTTAATGAGCAATCATTAGTGGGTTTCCAATAGTGTTTATTTATTGAACCAGAAACACCCCATAATTCACATATCCATTCTAGTCCTAATTTCCAAAGGTAGGTGATCGTTTCTTATTTTAACAAATAATCTTGGGGACACATATTGGTCAATTGGGTGGGAGGTCAGTCCCATTAAACCCTTTTTGGCGAAATTGTTTCATATTCTTGGACTCTCTTATATATTTAAGTCATATTTTTGAATCCTTTCTAACAAATAAATATAAAGGTGGTCACCCATTATATATGCATCCAATAGAAAATAAATGTAGGATTATTCATATATATGAATCAATGGTTCTCCATTAATTGAACTAAATGTATATATTTTATTTTTTATATTGAAATATCTATCTATATGTATTAGAGGTTCACTATTTCACTTTTCTACTAACTTTTTAATGGATTAGGATTTAAATATTCTTAATAAGGAACTCTAAAATTTATTTCCCATCCATGAAGAGAATTGGTGTCTTCATGTTGGGATCAATCCCATAATAAGGGCTTCATATATTTCCTTTTAAAATTAATAATAACCAACGTAGTATGGTGACACCTAATGGGACATTTCATAACATTCTAGGTCATGTGGAAAAAAACCAAACCATGCCAGTTAACATTATATAATAATATTTATGGTCTAAAGACCCCTTCTCAAGGCTATTGTGGGGATTATAGTAGAGAGACTCATTATAATTGACCTGACATTGAATCTGGACCTATAATCAAATAACATGAACTGGGGATTTGTGCCAATAAGGATGAAGTGAAAATAACTAGGAATGAATTATCCAACTAGGTGTATATAAACCTATTGATAATATGTTCAAGTGATGATTAGTGTGAGTTGGGGATGTTGGGATTGAAGCTCATGGAGCCCCCTATGTATCCCATTTATACAAGGTTAAAATTCCACTTAGTTCAAAATTATGGGGTTTACACATAGATGGAGACCCATACTGGTTTTCTTCAATGGGAATATATCCTTTGAAGGTTCGTCTCACCTGAAATATCATCCTATGAGGATGTGGTAGCATGGTTCGGATATACACCTAATAGGAAACCCATGATAGTTCCAATTATTCTAGTTATATGACCACCAATGACCTCTAATCCCACATGAGTTATGTTCATTGTGAGAAATAAGAGGATGCGGATGATCTAACCATTCACATAATTTCATTCAACTATTGGTGGAAAAGGGTAGGGATATGGAAGGAAGGATATATACGGCAAGAAAGGCTATGGGATTACTCTAAGAGGTATGCAACTATGATTATCATTTTGGAAAGTGGAATAACCTTTCAAAAAGTGGAACACTATATGGGTGTGTGGCTATGGATGATAAGGGAAATTTTCATCCATTCCACTTTATATTTCCAGCATCACGTGGGAATGAATTCCAATAACTAAAATTATTTCAGTATCCCTAGGATTGGGGTCATCATTACCATTATAATGCAAGGTTTGGAGGATGAGGAAGCACACTATTTTTTAGGTAATATTTGGTATTTCACCTTTTACAAAGGAATGAATGATCAAAAGGGGGCATTATGGTTTGGTAAATACCTCAATACCAATATCCCTGAGTAAATGATTATTTTATTACATATGTACTAGATACAAGGAATCAAATACCTAAGGAATAATTATTTTATTAGTATTGGTAAAATAGATGCATATAAAAATCCCAAAATATATTAAAATAATAAAATAAATCATAGAAATTTCATTGAGAACACAATTATCCCCTTTAGAAAAACTGTGTATATCCATAACAACAGACAACATAGATCCTGGTAGAATGAAATATAAGATAAGGGTTATAAAAAATTCTTATAATGGGAAAGTGTATAGTGGAATATATCTTTTCAAAAAATTATAATCAATATTTCAAGGTAAATAAAAAAAACATTCCATTTAAAAAATACATTTAGTATAATATGGAATGAATAAAGGACTAAAAATAAGTCTATATAAATAATGAAATGATCTTGAATCTTATACATAGATATTAGTAATAATAAAATAATGACATAAAAATCAATAACTAATCTTTTAATTAGGGAATACATAGTGTCAGATTTCATAAACATAGGGTCAAGACATTTCACAAAAACGATTAAAACTATGTGTAAAAACCCACTTAATTTTTCTAATTGATTTGAATCATGAGACCTACTAATGAATTGAGGCTCTATAACAACACCCACCTATCAGATACTAAGTCCAATGCACTCCTCATATAAAAAGAGGGAAACATAATAAGTGTAAAAATTCATATTGAAAAAATACAATATGAAATGTTAATAGTTTCCCCAATCAATAAACATACTCATAAATGATTTAGAGTAATATGGTGAATGACATTGAAATAGTACATCGATAGTGAAATTGATCATAAACCATCCAGAAAAATATAAATTATGGTATAATTACAACATATCTTTAGTAGATATTATATAGATTACGTTTTATTAACATTGATGAATAGAAATTCCATAAGGAGATTATTTAAAAACTATTGAGGAAAAAAACCATTTCACTTTGAAAATGGAATTTTAAAGAGTAAAAGAAAAAAGATATCGTAAAAATAAATTTTACCAAAAATATAATTTGAAACATATATTTTACTCATTAAATAAATTATTAGACATAATGTTTTGAAATTTCATTCACATCTTACATGTTAAAACAGTGACACCTTACCCATTTTTGGTTAAATCCGAACAGACCATCTATGGAAATTGAATGGAAGAATATGTATAACTTTTTTAAAAACCAATCAGGTTAAAAAATTATTTTAATAAATCATTTTTTGAATGATGATAAAATTTCAAGAACATTTTTTGAAAACATGGATTTGGAAGAAAAATTTATTTTGACAGAAGAGAGAAATATAGTCATATTATCTTAAAATAATTTCCCAATCATTTTCCTTAAGAAAGAGTGAAAAATATATACTTTAACTTGATAAGTTAATGAATTACAATATTGGAGGATAATATATTAGTTTTATGAAAAAATATCATACAATTCTCCCATAGTTGACATAATCATTAACAATCCTAAATTATTATGACATTGTAAAATAAAACAATACCAATTTGGTAACATTAGAATCATAAGACCCATGGAAGAAATAAAATCCAATGAATCTTTAAATAAAATGATTATACACAGATTCATGATTGAATACATCAAAGGGGAACTATATATACTAAAAAATTAAGTATTTAATAAGACAAATGTCTCATAGAATTAAAAGCAAGACGGGAAACCCTTCTAATGATCTTATCATTGGAGTAAGAATATCTCAAAGATTTAAGTATAGTGAAAAATTTAAATCCACATAAAACAAGTGGAGATAAAAAATAATATAGTCAGAGGTCATTTAAAACAAATTCCTGGCTTAATATAATCAATAATATAGAAGATTAACCTAATTAATGAAAATTGAGTATAGAAACCCCTAACCTCAGGACAGATTTCATTTGTACGTGTACAAATCAACTATATTGTGGTTCTAGAAGTTTTATTAACTTCTATTAGTACCATGGAAATAATTATAATATTTATTATTATCACTTTATAACATATTTTCTCAATTTCATTAAAAATAATTCATTATAACTATTGTTTCTGGTGTTAATTTCCTTGTTTTCCGATGTATGTTTTATTTCTGAAAGCATTGAATATTGAAACATATGATATAGTTTCATAATCTATGGAATTATATTAATTTATTAAATACCATTTTTTTCATTATATAAATAATTTGAATCATTTTTCTAATTTTATTTTTGGGAATGAATCACATAGCTTTCTGTATACGACTATCCATCCGTACACCCAAATGACATTATACTTTCATTAATGGGTGAAAGGGAAAAGTGGATGGTTTATTAATTTTCTATAACAAATATATCAACATAAATTTAAATTATGTTTATTATATTTATTATTTATTAACTTACATGTAAAACATATGTGAAAGAATAATTATATTGCATTGAGAGGTATTACTCCACCATACAGACAATTGACATTTTTGTATCACCCATGAAATGGAAAGAAAGAAAGTATATAATATATTATAAATATATTAGTATAATTATATTAATAATATTATTTATATACATTAACCCTATTATTTTAATAATTACAGTTATGTGGTGTTGGAAAACCAATTATATCGGTTCTGAAGGTGGTAGTCCACCATACATATGAACAACAGTTTCGTTTCTGATTAGAGGGAAGATGAGATAGATATAGGCCATTACCATAACATAACAACATATAAAAATATTTATTATATTCATTTTATTATATTACAATGTTTTAATAACAATTTTAGGAGGTTGAATAAAAATAAAGTAAATGCTTGATTAAGAACATTAACTATTCTTTTGACAAATCCATTTGGTTTTCACAAAAATCCTTACAAGGTTGGATTTTTAGACAACCCATGGACACTAGGATATTGGTAAGGATTCAATGAATCTAATAGGGTAGGAATTTTCTAAACCTAATTTCATTGGATTTATGATTAGGGGGGAGTTGGGGTGTTCCTTGTATAAGTGGGGTAGAGGACAAACATGAATTGTTTTAAAATAAAAATATTATCGGTATTATTTTTATTTCGTAAAGGATAAAAAATGGTCCATTATCGATCCTTATATGATATAGGGTCTACATATTTATATCTAACAGGATTTGGAATTGTTTTTAGTTCATTTTAACCCTTTTAATTTTTGTTTAAATCCCAATTAATCCCATTTTCACCTTAACTGTGTTATTTACTTTTAATTTTTTTGATTTTAAATTACAGTAGAAAAATTATGTTGAATATCACAGATAATATTAATTATACTTATTCTTAATAGGGAATGAATTTTTCCAAATTCAATTCATATTATTGGAAAATTTTTATATTAAATTAAACCTATAAACGCAATGGAAAAATTGTTTTCCAAAGAGAAACTTTTTCATAAGTTTAAATTTTTTTAACATAATAATTCATTATGAAATTGATTCCAATGTCCTAATTTGAATTTATAAATTTAAAATTGAACATATTTGTCATTTAAAACCATATTATAATAAATTTTAATATTTAAGCTTTAAAATAAATGTCAATTCGTAATAAAAATAAGTATGCTTACTATTCATTGAAAAATTTTTCTTTTGAGAAAATGGTCTCAAAATAATACTAAAAAACTTTTAGTATATTTTTCAACAAATTAAGTTAATATATTAAAATAAATTTTCTAAATTTTCATGAATTAATCCTAAAAATATCATTTTAAAATTTAAAAAAATATTTTTTAGAAAAATACTATTATTTGCGGAAAATTAGATTTATTCTTAACTCATTCCCAAAAAACACATATGACGAATGCTAAAACATTTTACTATAATATATATTAGATAAACTTATTTAAAATAATTCTATAATGGAGATTAATTTAGTTTCTATGGTTAAACCACATTGGGTTCATAAAAAATATTTTTTCAGAAAGAAATTTCTTTTACATTCAATTAATTCTTATTCTATTTATAATCCATATATAACCATTAAAATTATTTTATACAGGTGTAAACCATTTAATTTAAATAATTTATTTATACTAATTCATAACCCCCAACATTGAGGATATGTTTAATTGTTAAAATTTAAATAATAATATATTAATAGAGTTTTCCATTTCATTTACAATCACTATTGCATGCATCGTAAGAAAACGAGGTGATTGGATTTACAGAAAATAATATCACAATGTACCATGGTGTACCATTCTATTATATACATGATATTTTAGGTGAAATATATAATTGAAAATATTTTTTTTTCTTATAAAATCCTGGTGTGTTTCATTCTACTTCCCTTTTTATGACATTGAAATTTAATCGCAAATTTATCAAAGGATAAAACTCTATTGAAAACCGACATTGTATAATGGGATAAAAAATTCCCTCAAAATGAAATGTAAGAAATTTATGGGTTCCTTGAAGTAACACATAACAAGGTTTCTACATAGAGTGAACATTGGTTGGTAATTGAAATATGTATATGGATTAAACGTGTAAGTAATCATGTAGTGTAATAGAGAACATTTTTAAGAGAAAGTTAGCATCCAAGAAGAAATAAATATTTGATGGGTGAAAATTCTTTTGATTCAATATAAATGAAAGAGAAATGATATTTTTTTGTTTTAATATCATTTTCCTTGAGTTGAGGTATTCCATTACAATTTATAATAATAACATAAAGAAACATATACATAATTATCAAGTATAATATCGACCATTAATAAATTTACACCACAATATAATCATTTCCTCCAATTTTTGATAATTTAAGATGGAATTTTCTTATTTCATGTACTAAAATAGACTTTTAGAAATCCATAGCATTCATAAGATAATGAAAGGTAATTACTCATATATTCAAATATCTACCTTTCATCAAATTACACCCAAATATCTACTAGATCTATTCCATAAATATTTAACCCTATGGATCCCCCAAAATATATTTGACCAGAATAAAAATAAAAAAAAATGATGGAAGGAAACTTACCATCCAAAATTAACAAAACATTAATATGAAATATAATAAAAAGAAGTTATTAGTGGAATATACCAAATATTTGAATACCTTGATGATATATTCTCATAAACCATAGTAATAACTTTAATTACCATAAAACCATAATGAAAACATTCATGATTTAAAAAATTACCTCTCTACTTATTATTTAAACGAAACCATATATTATTTAATATGAAATCCCATGTTTTTCATAATCAAACATTTCATCTATTTAGACGATTATTAAATTCACAACAACACAATCCTTGCTATATTCTTAAAGGTTTATAGTAATATTAGATTAAATATACAATCATATTAATTTATAAAAGATATTCAAAATCTTCTAGAGAGATCTTCTCAAAAGTAAACCTCTTAGGTATACCCTAACTACACCTTTCATTATAAAATGAGTAAGGGATCATAAGAAAGAGTGATCTCATATTCCTATTAAGGGTAAATGAGGGAGATATGAATGAATTCAAAAAAATAATATTACCATAAGAGTATAATAAAATGATAATAAAAATTGAAAATTACTACTAGTGTATCAAAGATCATAATTTCGAGCCATGTAATAAATCAGGGAAGTTCATAAAACGAAAATCATAAAGAAATCAAAGTACATGATCCATGAGAGGATAACATTGGAATAAGTCCTAAATTTTTTGTAATGAAAATAAGCATAGAAAATAGTTTACCAATTATTAAAGGCTCACTGAAATACCATCATAGTAGAAAAAGTCTGGTATTGAGCCTGGTTCACTCTCTATTCTAGAACTGTTTAACTAAACTAGGTTCACTCAACATTACAACCTTGTCTAACTAAACCAGGTTTACCCCCTGTTCCATTATCTTATATCTCATTAGATATAAATAATTACCTAATGAATTATAGTGAAATATAAGACCCACTAGTCACATAATGAAAACCAAAAATATTAGTTCCACAAGAACAAAAATAATGTATCTTATTAAAACCCACGAAAAGAAATGGGTTTGATAAAATATTCATCAAATCATAACACATTGAAAAGAAACAAGATTTATAAAAATACTTGCATTAAAAAAATAAACCATAGAGAGAATGATTAAGGATGGTATCCTTGGATTATATCCCTAGTTAATAATAAGTAACATTTATAGTCATTGTCATTGTTGAATAGATATATCCTAAAATATCATTAAAATATTCTTGAGGAAGACACCCTTTCAGTTTTTTTGAAAAAATATGTATATAAAATGATGGGAATGAATAAAGAGACTATTTTTGTTTGAAAATAATCTTGTAAACTTGTATACGAATGTTTAATATATTATGTAATATTTATGGTGGGAAAATATACTAATGTGAAAAAAGTTAAACAAATATTCATTCTGAATTTTTGTTAGAAATGTAAAAAAGTACAATGCTTATAAGGTGATTAAAAAATTCCATTCAATCAATTTTATATAATGTTAAAAATGGGTAAAAATGACCCCAAAAATTAATTGGATACTAATAAAAAACTTTTTTAAATAATTTTTTTTTGAAAACATGGACATTGAAGTGAAATAATCCCTAACAGATACTTAAACATAAACAATCTCGAATAGTAATGTGATTTTGAAATAAACCCTTACCTCAAGTATTTTCAATCGTCATTAAGTTTAAAAAATCTTATGTAATAAATATGGATTTGTTATATATTTATTCCGAAACCTTAATTCTATCATAACATTTATTATTTATATATAACATTTTATCAACCATTTGTTAATAATTTGTTGTTAAAATAATTTTTATGGGTGGTACCAGATTCATTTTCCTAGCATGTTTCAATTGAAATGTCTTGGTTAGTTTCATCTAATATATGTCTAATCATTTAAATAATTTTACTCATGGTATAACAGTAGTATATAGAAAATAAATAAATAAATTTATAATTATTCATAGAATATAGAGATAAGAAAATGAATTGCACCATTCAAGGAGATGGTTGGACATACGTATGCATAAACGATGTTTTATTTTTTTGATTTATATAATTAAATAAAAGGTAAATAATAATTAAAATTTATAGAATAATTATTATATCATATATAATAATTAAACCCGTCATAATAACCATCTATAAATGATGGTGGCAGAAATGGAATTGCATCTCTATGTGTAAACAATATGTCGTTCCTACGAATGAGTGATACATTCAATTATTATTTGATGGGAAAGGGTGTATAAATGTGTTTTCATTGTGATAATAATAAATTATAATATTGAGAATAATTATGTTATATTTTATTATAAACACCATATATTTAGAAGAGGTAAAGATATATATAAAAAGAAAGTGATCAGTTTGAACGATTACCTCTTCTTCAAAATGTTCCTTCATATGTTCTCTTGAGGTCTCTAGGGGTTGTATTTTTAGGGCACCAGAACCTATAGAATATGTATAGGTAAGTGGAGAATAGAAATTTGAAGAGTAAGATCGATATTGATGACTCCATGTAGTGCAAATAATTGACTTCACAAGTTCCCATTTATCATTGAGGAGAGGGTCACTTTAAGAATTTCTCAAAATATTATGTTATAAAAAATTAATTTTATATAAAAATACCAAAAAATTACCATTTATTAAAATATAATATAATATAAGGTTTTAATATTATAAATAAATACATTTTATAATATTTTTGGTGTTATTTTGAACCTTATAATTTTCATTAACCCTTAGTTAACCTATTTTAATGATAATTATGGTAACTACATTTTTAATATGAAGAGTTTTTAATTTTTACTTATATGGTTTAA
This sequence comes from Viscum album, assembly GCA_963277665.1. Taxonomy (NCBI): domain Eukaryota; kingdom Viridiplantae; phylum Streptophyta; class Magnoliopsida; order Santalales; family Viscaceae; genus Viscum; species Viscum album. The sequence continues at coordinate 998,456,761 of OY728134.1, forward strand.
ATTGGATCTTAAATTCCATTTTATGACTTTTTAGAACATATCATAGTAATTTTTTATTTTTTAATTAATTTTATAATTAATAATTAATTTAATAAATATTAATATCATAAAATATCAATATTTTGAACTTTGATATTATGCAACACATTGAATTCTAATTATATCAATAAACAAGTTAAATTAGAACAAACTATTTTATTATATACCTAAAATGTAAAGTTATTCTATAGAGTTCATGGATCACCTTAATTAGATCAAATTATATTACTTTTAATATTGTTAATATCATCTATTTGATTTTTCTGTTAACTTAATAATTACTGGATCTGCGTTATGTCAATATTGATGGTAAATATTTAATTTCTAAAAATTATAAATAAATCACCATGATAATTATAAATATTATATATTTCAAATTAATATTTATATTTGAACATATCCTCTCGATAACCCCATATTAAAAATGTTATAATCATTACAAACATGACTGTGACCTCTTTGACTTATCTTTATATAAAATCTTATCGAAGTTATAATATAATATGAGTCACCTAAAAAGTCATAAATAAATTTATATCATGAAACATAGTTTATTATGTTCAAAATGGATACTTATATTCTTTTAAAATCTAATTTTCCACATGTGGACACATAAGAGACATTTTAGACAAATAATGTGACATTTTGTGACTTTATATGATTTTGAAAATATATAAGACATTGTTAGGGACATGCATCTATTAAAAAAATAAATTTTAAACCTTAGGGTTTAAGGGTAAAATTACATTCATCAAATATTAAATTGGATGAAATTGTTTGTCAATATACCTTTTTTTAATCCATATTAATCGATTTCACCCTTTATCAAGGAAATATATTTTTCCACAATTACTATGGATTTTGTCAAACAAAATTGGGGATTAATTACCAAATTTGATCATAAAAATTTTAAATAAAGAATCAATTTTTCTCAATAAAATACATATAATTTTTACCATTTAATTTCAAATTAAATCATAAAACACAATGAAAATTATTTTTTTAAGAAAAATATCCTTTGAAACCACAAAATATTCTTATACTGTATTACAGTATAAAATCCACTTAAAAAATCCTAATTGGATCCTGATAAAAAAAATAACTAATTAAAATTTAATGAAAATAAAAAAGATATTTTTATATTTAATACATTAAATGATATTATATTACTCAATAAAAATCAGTATTTTTCACTCATCGTTGAGAAATTTTTTTCATAGAAAATTTTCAAATTATAATTTTAGTAAATTTTAATATTATGAATTCAAAAATGAAAATAATAATGTCAAATAAAGTTTTTTTTATAAATTCTATAAATTAGTATTCACCCATAAAAAGGCCAAAAACTTGTTTTTGAAGAAAATGAAATTTTTAAAAATAAAATTAATTTATATACCAAAAAACTGTTTTCATTTTATAAAAACTACAAACATGTTAATTTTTATTTTGTTATTTATTACATAATCCTCTTAATTTCATCCAAATTAAAAACTATTTTGTAATAGATATATAATATTTTAATAATATTTCACAGATCATCTAAACTTACTATTTCTTACAATGCAATCTATCAATGAAATCAAATTTTTTCAAAATCTATATCATAAAAATCATTGAGTGATACATTCTACCCCCTTAAAGTGAATTGCACACTAAAAATTTATCTCAATCATCATCGGTTTAACATGTTATAATTCATTTATAAAAAACCACATTATATAAATGAATATTCAAACACCCTTTAGAAATGTAAAGTTTGAAACATAAAGGATACCTGAAATAATGCCTAATTAGGTATCACCATAGAAAAAATATCGGTGGAAAATAAAAAGATGGATTTGGTTGGGAAAACTAAACCGCAATAAAAAACAATGAGTGATAGAGATCATGGTGAGGATAATGTTATTGGTCAAAAACCCACAGATGAAGTCGGACTGAAAAAGGACATTAATATCATCCGAAAGGATGATAATAGGATTCCATTTTTTATGAATCCTTTGAGAAGATGTACTTATTTTATATCATTTCATAAGTACAACTTCACTCCTTTTATGTCCCTTGATCTATTTCTAAATAATATCTTACTCCATGAAATGAAAGAGAAATTGTAATTCTTGAAGTACTAGTGAATTATAAGATCCATAATTGGATAATAATTCATTCCTTCTATCTATAGTTTCCATCATAAAAAAAAATGTTTAGCACAAGTTATCCAATACAAATAAATAATCAGATGAAGAATTAGTACAATAATCTCTTAAACCATTTTAAAAATAAAACTTAAACAATTTAATATATGGTTACCATTATGATCCTTTCAAAATATTATAATCCGAAACATTCAAATAAATGTCACAAAACTTGCAGAAAAAAATTTCATTAATGACCCAAAAAACGTGACATAGCTATTAATTATCATACACAAAACATGTGAAGTCCGTTATCATATATTCTATTAAAACATGGTAATTTACCAAATTACCATAAAACATTGGTTAAGACATTCATGATTTTAAAAAATAACTATTTCTCATAAAATAAATCTAAAAAATTGATAAACACATTCAATTATATCACAAAACACCTTTTTATCACATTACTAATCCATTCCAAGGTCATAAATACTATCCCCTTTATTTTATCACAATGATACATATCTTTATCTTATTATTATCCTAATATAATACATATAATAAGGGTTATATTTCCCTTAATCATGTGTTACCCAAATATACCACCTTACCACCTCAAGCACTTTTCATGGTTATCGGTACAATTAAACATGTTCTATCAAATCCTTAATGAAAAACTATAATTGACCAATCTTTAGATGTTTCATTATTCCCTAATACTATAAATGTAAATATAAAATATTATTCTTGAATTCCTATACCTAAACACTCAATCATTATATGAACTTCATAAACTATTATCCAGGCTTCATCGTTTTATTCCTTAACAATTATTTCATCTAATATGTCATTCATAGACTCTTTATCATCAACAGTATAACCATTAATCTTAAAACCTTTCTGATTCTCTTCACAATATTTTCCTATAGGGGATCGATTTGAATAACTACAATACATTTTCCATTTAAAAAACATTACTATCAATGATGCCTTTGGAATATAATTATTCCCATCTATTACATTGACAGAACCATTTATTTTTTCATTTCAATTACTTAATTTTTGTCCTTTTTAACTCCCAAATAATATTCCAGTTTCATTCTAACACCGCCTTTTATTCTTCTTCCTACATGATTTACATGAGGAAAATTGAAATTTATTTCTTCTATGTTCACCATGAAACTTCATCATTATTTTATTATATGGGTAAATAAACTCACCAAATATGTTTTTATTTATCATATTATGAGATATTTTATTGGGCATAGTATCAAGATTTTTCTTTCCAACTCTCGTTTCATTTTATTTTCTCATGAGGATGATCATTATGTTGTTCAATACATTCAACATTAACATGATTCCTCATGGTTACAACCATTGTCTAAAACCCAAAATCATTGTGTGAGAAAAAATAATCATAGTGGGAAACCACATAATCATGAGAGATAATGTTGAAATTGTGACTCTATATTTTTAAACAATCACACAATAGGTTTGACCTAAGGAATTCGTGATAATTTTCAATACTTTATAATTTTATTCTATACATAGTCTTATCCTTATATTTTTCATAAAATATTTGTAACCCTAATATCAAAATATTATCTGAAACCTTATATGATACCAACTATAACAGACCAAGCTTATCATACTGAAATATTACATCTATTTAGATGAATGTTAAATATATAACAACACACTCCACACCAGAATCATAAATGCTTAGAGTATTGGGATATTAGATATACAATCATCTTATTTTAAAAAAAATGGCAACTTCTCCCAAAAATACATTTTCACATAAGAATCCTTTTAGGAATACCCTACCTAAACTATTCTTAATAACTTGGGGAGGAAAACATAATAAATAGAGAGCTTAGATGCCCTGTAATGGTAAATAAGGGAAATATCAATGATTTAATAGTCATAATAAAAGAATATGGGTTTAAGAATATGAACATAAAATTAAAAATTAGGTCATACATATTAAAGATCATAATCATGATCCATTTTATAAATAACGTTTTTTAATAAAACATGAATCATAAATAAATAAAATAACATAATCTATGAGATAATAACATTGTCATAAGACAAGGAATTTGTGGAATACAAAAAAGAATAAAAAAAAATTTCCTTATTAGTAAAGGCTTCTTTACATGACCATCATAGAAGAAAAAGTCCTATAGTAAACTGGGATCACTCGCTGTTCTATCATTGCCTTACTAACTAGGTTCAGTCTCCATTCCAGCCTTATCTTATTGAACAGGGTTCACACAGCATTCTAGTTCAGTATTACTGAACCTAGTTTACTCCTCGTTCCTTTATTTTCTATATCAGGAGATAAAAATATTTACCTAATGAGTTTGAGGGAGATATATTTATAACCTATCACATATTTAAATCATACATATTTATTATAGAAGAATATAAATCATTAATGATATCAGAATAAATGAAAATAAATGAGTTTCATAGAAAATTTATCACAATATTAACAACTAAAAAGAAAATAGTTTCATAAACATCATTCCATCATAAACATAAAATATATAGATAAAGAATAAGGATGGTATAATTCTATTATATACCCCATAATGCATAATTAACATCAAAGTATGTAGTAATTAATGAATGGATATATCATAAAATATCTTTAAAATTTTCATACTGAAAATAGTCTTTTCAATTTTTTAAAACACTTATTTTTAGAAAGATGCACACCTATAGGGAAAACAATTTTATATTAATATAAGATTGTAACCATGTGAATAAAAATTAAATTTATTATGGTTACATGAAGGTGGGAAAATCAAATGATTCCGTATAAGTCAATGAAACATTATGTCAATATTTTTTTTCTTCAGAAAATCCCCAATATACCTTGTTTAGAAAAGGATAAAAGTATTTATTTCAAAACACTCTATAAAAATTTAATAATGGTTAAAAATGTTATTAAACATTCATATGAGAATTTTAATAAACTTTTTGACAATTTTTTTAGAAAAAATGTACCTAGAATGGAAATATTCTCGAGCAGATACTTAATCAGAAAAAATATTGAATAATAATAAAAATATAAAATAAACCTCATAGATTATTTACATTCCTCATTCATGTTAAACCCTACTATATAATAAATTTGGATTTGTTATATATTTATTTTATAAAAATTAATATACCATACCATGTATTATTTATTTATAACATCTTATCACCCGTTTGTTAATAATTTGTTATTTGTGTCTCTATTACGTGTGATGAAAACTTCTTTTTTCTGAGAATGTTTTATTTTGGAAGCATTGGTACATATACTTTAATCTTTGTCTCAAAATTTTTACTTTTTTAACAATTTTATATACATTATATATATTAATTATATAAATATTTATAATCATTCATACAAATAAGAGATAAAAAAATGAATTACATAGTTCATGGAGATGGTTGGCCATACATACATATGAATGCTTATTTTCATTTTTCTATTTATGGAATAAAAGAGGTGTAAATAATAATTAATGTTTATAGAGTCCTTATTATATGATATATATGATATAGTTTTATTAAACCCATCATAATACCCTTCAAAAAAGGTGATGATGTAAAATGAATTGTATCTATATGTGGAGACGGTAAGTCAGATATACACATGAGCAATACTTCCACTTCTTATATGATGAGGAAGATGGTTTAGAATGGGGTTATCATAATAATTAAAACGTTTAATCCTATTTATAATAATAGAAATTTTAATTTATGATGAAAATAAAAAACTTTTATGAGGTAATGAGGAGTAGTAAAAGAATGTGACCAGTTCGGTCGATTACCACTTTTTAAAAACCTCTCATTTGTGTATCCCAGAAAGGGAACTATGGTTGGTAATTTTAGAAGGCCAAAACCTACAGAATGTGTATAGGTAAGTGTAAAAGAGAAATTTTTAGAGGATGTTTGATCTAGAAGACTCCATGCAGTGTAACAAAGTGAGGGAGGATGTGCCCTTTTATAATTTAGGTGAGTGGAACTTTTAGGAATTCCCAAAAGCATAAATTATAATAAATTCATATTCCATCAAAATACAACAAAATTACCATGGATTTAAAGATAATATATGATAAGGTTTGGATCATACAATCTAATTTATTTTTGGAAAGTATTGATGTTATTTTAAACCTTGTCATTTTGATTAACCCTTAATTCACCAATTTTAGTTTTATGTATGGAAATGATTCTCTTAATATTAAAAGGTTGTAATTATTACTTATATATTAAATATTGGATCCTAAATAAACAATTTATGAAATTTTATCCCATATATTTATCACTTTGAAATTTTTAAATAATTTTATGATTTTTAAATAATTTAATAACAAATTAATCTCATAAAATATCATTATTGTCATTTTAAAACTAGTCACATATTTTATTTTTCAAAAAAACCATGACAAAAAATTAAATTATAAAAAAATATTTTTTTATATCTCTACAATGACATTTTAATCTAAAAATTATTTTATCTCCCTTAATATCTCAAATTATATTACTTGTAATATTAATTATTTGATTTTTCTATTAAATGAATAATCACTCAATCAACATTGTGTAAGACATTGGGGTAATTATATAATTATTAAAAATTATATATAAATTATAATTATGAAGTCAAATATTTTACAGCTAAAAATAATATATATAGTCGAACATATCCTTGGATAAAACCATTTTAAAAATGTTATAGTTATTAAAAACATTAATGTGTCATCCTCGACTTATCTTGAAATAAAATATTATAAAAGTTATATTCTCATACATGTGGCCCTAAAAAGACATAATTAAATTTATTTCATGAAAATAAATTTAATAAGTTCATAATGAACCCTTAGGTGCATTCATAACTAACATTTTTACACATGTGGCAACATAATATATATTAAATACAAATAAAGTTACAATTTGTGATTTTATTTGTTTTAAATCAAATATAAGTAATTTCTATGAAAAAATGTCCATTGAACAACCAAAATTTTAACCTTAGCTGTTAGTGGTAGAATTAAGTTCATCAAATGAGAAATATGTTTACAAATTATGTCCATATCACTAAATTATAATCCTTATTAACCTGTTTTACCCTTTATCTAAGTAAAAAATACTACCATGGTTATTATTCATATTGACTAAAATAAATGGAGATTAATTAAAGAATATAATTCTCTTTATTATATAATTATAATCGATTTTGAAATTTCATAACATAGAATTTCAAGAATTTCATTTGAAATTTAATCAGAAACACACAATGAAAACAGTTTTTTTGGAAAAATGCCCCGTTTAGACATTAAATGTTTTCATAATAAATTCAAGTATAAAATCCTCTTAAAATTCATAATAAGAATATTTTGAATAAAAATAAAGTAACTAAAATTTATAAAAGTATAAATAATAATTTTTCTTTTCAAAAAAATTAAAATAATGTATAGTTTTCCATAAAAATCATTACTTTTCTCTATTCCCTGAAAAATAACTATTTAAAAAAAATAAAAAAAAATAATTTTAAGATAATTTTTTTAAAATTAAAAAATGAAAGTAATTTATTGAAAAAAAAATCAAAATTTTTTAGAAATTGATACCCACTCATAAAAAAAGAAAATATCATTTTGACTAAAACATATTTCTGAAAAATAAAATGACTTTACTAAAACAAATTTGTGATAATTTTATAATAAAATACCAATATATTCATATTAAGATGGATATTTATTAGTTATTAATATTCATTCCATCCAATTTAAGTATTTGGTTATAATAAAAATATAATAATTTAATAATATTTCATGGTTCTTCTAGGCTTGTTATTGTGTGCAACAAAAGCGATCCAAGAAATCAAATTATATAAAATTTTATTTCATAAAAATATTAGGAGTGTTAAAATTTAATATTTAACATGTTTTAAAATCCCATAAGATATTATGAACCACGTTTTGATCTAATCATTAATAAGTTCAATATTCATCAGTACCATAAAAAATACTTTATCCATGTCAATCATCTATTTATCCCAACATAATTATCTCAACATCAAGAATATATTAATGGTTTTATTATCATTATCATGCTTATTCCAAGAAGATAATTTTTTTATTGAAAAACATTTCATGGTTATTAGTATGATTAAATATTTTCACTAAATTCAGTAATGAAAAATTACTACAACATAATACTTGTATATTCTATGAATTTTGTAATGATAATATCATTGATAAAAGACTTATAAAACACAATTAATTAATCCAAATACACAGGAACCTTTGTTATTCCACTAATAATTCCTTAATAGGATTTTATTGACCTTAATACATTAGATTCTTTTGAGGTATATTCCTTTGATTCTTGGGGAATTCATTTGCATAACGCCCCATATCTTTATAGTTGAAACACTGGACCCAAGAATTTTATTTCAAACCCTTTCATTCAACTTATTGATGGAATTTAACTCCACACATGTATAAAAATACAATTCCCATCACTCATGTGATTGGTTTTTTTTCAAAATTATCACATGTTGGAAAATTCTACATTATATTCTTACCCTTTTAATTTTTTTCACTTATATCCACTTCTTCACTTACTTCCATTCAAAATCATAATTCATTGATAATATATTCCTTTTCTTTATATCTTATTATACTAAATCCATGTATGATGACCATTCTGGGAGATTGGTGCCCTTTAAATAATTCTATTAAGTCCATCAATGAAATGATTAATCTTATTCTCTAGATTATGTATGTATTTAGTAGAATGCCTTCAAATCCTTTTATTGTTGGATTCATATATGTAATCCTTTTTATCTTCATTTTGTATTAAACAAAATTATTATCTCTCCATAACTACTTGTTTCTTTGAAGGAATATACTTCTCCTAGAAAAAATCCTTAAAATATATCCATTACATGCTTATTATTTTATCCTCATCATCTTTTTTCCGATGCAGGAAGCATTATAACATTAATACAGTACATGGTGGATTAGTAGACTTCTCTATATGTGAATTATTATTTCTCAAAACCAGAGTAAGTATCCCCACATGGTTATAATTTTTTATTCTCTAGCTTCATATCTATCTCCAACTTCATTATATTTCATAGGAGGGAAATATCTAAATAGATTACATGCATTGAAAATTTTCCCATTTCAGACAATAGGAACCATTTATAAATAATGGAATACAATATATTAAATCATAACATTATGAAACATAACATATAATCCCAAAAAAAAGATTCAATAAAAAAATAGAAACATTTATACATATCTGATATCTGATTCATAATAATGGTTTCTTTGGTAATGTTTTGAATCACAAATTACTTTAAAATAAATAAAATGATTTGTAATGAAAATTTTAATATCTAAAGAGTATTCGTTATGTGTGTCAAACCATGTGTGAAGTAAGTACATATTTTTTGTACTATGTAATGCATAATTCAATCCTATCATTCCTTTTCAAGAGTTATTACCCCTAGGTACATCTATTTCAGAACAACGACCACTTAAAGTAGATTTTTGGGTATGTATTTTTAGGAAACCCCACAATCCGTACCTTAAAAATAACTAATATGTTATAAAATAATTATAATTACAACGAATTTAATTATTACTGTTTTGTTCTCTAATATATGGTTTCTTAAATATAAATTCAATGTTTTCTACTAAACTTCCAAAATACCAAATATAATAAACCTGAACCTAGAAAGTTAGAGTCTGTGGTTACTTTTTAACGTAGGTACTAGATACAATAAATCATTTTCAAAATGACCAATTAGTATATTAGTGTCGGTATAAATCACAATTATCTATGATTTCAAATTTAATTTGATGGAAGTGTGAGAATTTTTATACCCATATTTATTATTCTTATTTTCCCTAGGAATTCTATAAGTCCATTATTATTGATACTTAAGGTTATGGTAATAAAGATAACGGTGTTTTCAATGAAATTACAATGTTTTACTTTATGTTTTTCAATATATTAAGAATTTTTCTATTGAACTTCTACAAATGGTGTTATTTTATTCCCACTAAATCAGAAGCATAATGTCATGTGTTATATAATAACTCCATTAACAATATTTTCATGCATACATACGGCCTACGATCTCCATGAATAGTATTTTTCATTTCTTATTTAAATGTTATATAGATTATTATAAATATATATATACTAAATATATATATATATTTATATCATGTTTTAATTATTTAAATAAGAAAATCTTGATCTATGTAAGTGGAGAAAGAATAAAAAGTCAAAACATGAATGAAAAACAAAGAGGTTATCACCCAAAACATAACTTTAAGAAAGAAATATCAATAAATGGTTAATATAAATTCATAAATAAATCCTATATGTTATTAGTAATATTAATATAATTATGTGATATATGTATAAATAACTTATATTTATTTTCCAATTTTTTTGAACAAGTACGACAAACTTCAATAATTAAGGTAAAAGGATTTATAGTCTCAGTTTTATTTTTATGAGAATTATCTCATATTCACCAATAATTTAATTTGTGTGTTGAATATATTTCCCCATGTCATTTTATATAATTAATTTCCTTTATTTAATTATATTAAATGATTCAATTTTTTTTATTCTTTCACAGGGTTCAAGATTTCAATGTTAGTCAAGTTGGAAGGGATTCCCATCTCACTTTTTGATTCCATGAGACATATATCATATGAACCAACTATTTTTTATCTGTGGTGCATGTAATACACATTGATGTATAATATGGTTTTTCTAAATAAAATTATTTGTATTTTAATATCCATTTTAGAATCATTATTTCATAGCGTTTACATTTCAAAGGATACAAATTCGGTAAGTGACTTTTGTATCAATTTTCTTCGTTGAGAAACATGTTATGGCATGCACATATATTCTTTTATGACATGTGTATACTTCCCCTTTGAAATGATATATCATGAATATCATTATTTTCAAGAAATTTTATGCTTTATGTAATTATATTCTCTCATGGGGATTATGATTCATTGATATATTCATGTATCTCGATCTCTAAGGAATTTTATTTTCCTAGATTTATTCTAGATATGTTAATGTAATGGTTCCATTTTGAATATATTTTGTACTTAAGATAATTAATAATTTTTTAAGGAAATACAACATTATTTATCTATATAATTAGAAAAATGTTTCCTCACAAAAATAGGTTATCTAAAAATATATTCATATTTTTTTTAAAAAAATTATCATTTAAGATCATTTTCGAGGAAAATTCTTATAAAAATGTTTTCTTATTTTACAAATAATTTTAAATTGTTTTCAAATATTCATTTATAATATTTCATGCTTATTTTGAATGAAAAGGGTTTTAAAATAGTTTAGTATTTTAGAAGTGTTTTTCAAATAACAAATTATATTTTCGACAATAAATGTTCTAAATTATTTTTGAAGATTAATTATAATGTTTATAAGGAGGTTTTCAAAGAAAATAATTTAGAAAATGTTCTGAGAATGTTATTTTCTAGGAAAGGTTATTTTATGTAAGAAATGTTTTAATTGATATTTTAAAATCCTTCTGCATTTAAGTTGAATCCTTTGATATAATTTATTATTTAATTGGGATATAGTCCAAGTAAAAAATTATTATTATTTTATTAAATGTTTTACTTTTATGATGAAAAGTCTTTTATGAATCCCATTTCTCTTATAAGAGTTATACCATAATAAAATAATTATGAAACCCCCTAATTTTCATGTGTTATGCTATGATTATGAATCCAATATATTTTCCAAAGGTTATGATATGATAAAATGTTTAAAATACCCATTTAATTTCATGTGTTATCAAATGATGTTCATAAAACCCATATCTTTTGTGGTTTATGATATGATGATGTTTTTATTATCTCATGGCACACATTTTTATGATTTCATTATGTAATGGATGGGACCTATATATCTGTCCAATGATTTGGTTAAAGAATTATATCTCATGAGATAAAAATGGGAAAAATGTTGATGAGATTGATCCACAATGGGAAATAGGTGTGTTCAGATCCAGAATGGGAAATTAATGCATTCTAATCCTATCTGGGAAATAGGTGTGTGCTGATTGAGAATGTTAACGGTCTTGGTAGTAAACTATGACACATGAAATGTTTTTCTATAGTTAAGATGGTGGTAATCTTTTATCACATAAAATTATGGTTAATGATCTATTTATGACCATTTATCACCCTTATGATTTATTCCTTATGAACTTCCAATATTTATGCTATGAAACAATTTGATAATCTAGGACATGTTCCATATGAACACTGTAAGATATGTTCATGATCACATACCCATATGCTTATCTTATGCTTCTATATGATCATAGATTGATATATCTTATTTTAACCCTTACTAAGCATCTATGACCCCCCTTTCTTACATTTCCTTTCCACAGGCCATGAATAAAGGTTTTATGTTGGAGTCCAAAAGTGGAAGATCATTATGGGAGAAATTGAATATATTACATAAATCAAGAATATTTTTCTCCAATATTCAAAAGGACCTAAACTATTATAGTATTCAATAATGTGTTTGTACAATTTAATGTATATTTATTTTAAAATATGTAATATCCATGTATGTCATGCTCTAGGGAACTATAGGTTGTCCTTGACATGGTTTTCAAATGATCCAAACCACTAGATTTAAATCCTTTACATGTGGTTACAACAAGTAGTATATAACCTTATAGTTGTGAATCACATTAATCAATTAAAATTGAATATTATCCTTGCATTATTAAATGATGTATCATTGATTTTTGAAACAACTATTGAATCCAAACCAAAAAAATTCAGTACGATGTCAATGTGCTTCTTGTACTTTTCACACATTCTTTCTAACTAAGTTCTTATTTCTAATTTCAATTTCATTACTAGGAGAAGAAAATAACTATTTTTTCACTGGTCACACTATTAAATCATTATAGAATATATATATATATATATATATATTATTTTATGTTCATTTCATATTATGTTTTGAGTTTTTGGAATTGGTTCTTTACATGTTCACGTTATTGGTGATCACATGCATGTTCTTCAATATTTACGTATTTATGAACACAAAAATACACTAACCAAGATGCCCTGTTTATGAACATAAATGTATGATATCACTATTCCAATGTGTAAATTTTATATTTATCCTTTATATAATGTGTGTGAAATTATCTCACAACAGAAAACACTTCTCCCTTTTTCTCCATGAAACAGGATGATTGTTTTGATTAGTTCATGATAGGCCAAGACACAACCTTCACAAAAGGTATTTTGGATATTTTATAAGAGGAACTCATAGAATTGAAGGACATTATTCAAGGTTTTTCTCTTTCATGTAATTGTCTCACAAAATCCCAAAGGCCATCACATAAATGTTTCCTCCTGTTAGATTCTATTTTAAAACACTTGCTGAAGACCCACATATATTATTCTCTATGACCTATGTGGATCATGGATCTTTATTATCATGGCACATACTTATGCATTACTATTTTTAGTTTGAGAAAAATATCTGTTCATAGACTATTGACATAGACACTCAAGAGAGGGATCTCTAATTTTATATACTAGTAACAGCTCTTTTCATCAAATCTTTATTATGTTTCTATTTTTGCATCATGTTTTTGAGAAAAAATCCTTATGAAGGACACTTTAATGAGATGAACATATCATCGTTTTACTTATTCAAATGCAAGTATCTCAAGTATTATATAGTAAATTTTATTGCATAATTTATTTATGATCTAGGCTTTTACATTGCAAAAAATTAACCATCCATTCATCCTTGAATAATCATTGCATTATCACCTTCACTCAGCATTGGGACAACTTTGGATAAATGTTTTCAAGAAAAGTGATGATTTAATACATGAATATATGTTTTGGGTTTTCTTTGAATCTAGATCTAGGATTTCAAGTTCAAAATTATAATAACTAGTTATGGTCGGAATCAGATAAGGCTTTTGTCAACGATCTAGTGGAACCAAGGATCTATCTTGTGAATTGGATGATAAGAGTCTGATGATGATGATTTGGAGGATCATAGATCTTTGTATTGTGTTATATTAAACAAATTTGTCATTTCTATACCATTTTAATATGGGTGAAGAGTGAACCCGCAAGTGCATCCCACATCAATCTTCAACAAGCATTTTTCTCTGATATAATAGCTAATCTCTATGTCATATTATTCAAGATAGTGGTTAGGTATTAGTACTGGAACACTTGAACATGCATGATCCTTATCCCTACATGTATCTAGCCTAACCTACCCACACCCTTGGTATTTTACACTATGAGCCTTATACATGGGACCACGAAGGGCACACACACATACCTCCTCATATTCTGTTTTCTTGATAGCCCCTTCTAACCTCCAAATGGTTTTGTAGACCTATGGTTCCCTAAATATTAATGTTTGAGGTTGCATAAGGCTGATCTTTGTGGGTTTGATAATTTCTTGGTAAGGCTGATACACATACTTACTTAAAACACGTACTAAATGATATGAAATTTCAAATATAAACATCTGCTTCAATATTCATGAAAACTTATATTTTCAACATCCATCATAATAATTTAAAATGCATTAATAAATTATTATTTTTCATGGAGACAATAATTACTCATATTATTACCTTTTGGGTATATACATTCCAATGAATTCAATATTCAAATCATTATTCATATAATCTTCCTTTTAGTGTACTATGAGTCACCATTAACACAAGTTCATTTAACAGAGATGTAGTTCATTAATTATCTACCTTTGTAAACCGATTTATGTACGTAACAATGTTATTAAATTTTTTTATCTAAAAAATACAAGAACTAATAAAATATTTCTAACATCCAACATCTTCAAAAAGGCGACAACAAAATTTGTCCCAAGAATCTCCACCATTGGATTTTTTTATATTCCAGGGGACATAAATCCCAAAATGTTTGAAACTATTTCATGGATTTTTTATCCTTAAATTATAATCCTATATCAATATAGGAAAAAATATTCATTAAACAACAATAACCTATTCTCTATATGTAAGACTTTATAAACCTCTTTCATTTATGTCTTAAGAATACTTTCTTCTCAACATCACAAAAATATCTTCATCCTACAAAAACAATTTTTCCAAAATCCACTTCAACAAACTGGTAAATTATTTTACAGATGGTAAAATCATATCATACACATTTTATTAACTCCCCATAAATATATGCTTTCCCATTATAGGTAAAACACATACCAATGTATATAATTATGTTACAAATAGTTTTCTCCCCCTTTTACAAATCTATCTATGGAAAAGATGAATAGGGGAACAAAATACATACTATATTCTTGATTCATATGAGGTTCTATGACCATTTTCATCCTCAACATAAGAAATTTTTCCTTCGAAAATGTCATGGTGAGAATATCACCAACCTATTACATTACAGGAACTAATTCCAGCTTGTTCTTATTCTTCTCTATATTTCATTTGGAGAATATATATTTGATATCAATATTATTTGAATGATAATGTTGCATTGGTTTTTAGTGATATTTATAGAACATGGATTATAAAAATTAATTTGAATTAAAAGTTTTTAATCAACAAATAAATCTTCCAACTATGTGTTCATATAGATAAGTTGTGATATAGCTTGAGTGGCAATAACATACTCAGAATCTGCTATACTAAGATTCATTGAATTCTATTCCATTGTATTCTAACTAACCAATATTTATCCCAACAATAAAACTCCACTAGATATGGATTTTCTATCAAATATTCTTTTCATTACCCCTCCCTACAAGGTGTACCCCTCCTTGGCTGGCAATGTGAGAAGGGAGATAATGACCCCCCCAAGTCCCACCTCCAATAGGCCCCGGGTTTGGGAATAGCTGACCACACTATCGGGAAACATTGAATTGATTATGTTTTTAAGGATGATTTATAGTCTAATGAAGACCATAGGTCGTTTCTCAAGACGCGTCAATATGTTTTGATTATGTATTTTTAATAAAATTTACTAAAAGTGGGGGGTGGTTTTGAAAACAGTATTTATGTAAATTAATTAATTAAAGAGTTAAATAGTTGATAAATAAAGGTGGTGTGTTAAAAATTATGATAGAAGAAGATCATTTTAAGTTCACTACACATATTGGATTGTTTATTGTTCTGAAAATTTAACATGGTTTTTTTTAATTCTTTGGTTGAAGGTTGTCAATATCTTGACTCCCCTCTTGCCTCTTCAAATGATACTTAAAGAACCACCCATTAACACAAAAATCTTGTTTCCATGATTTGGTTGTAAAACATTGAACAAAAGGTATACCAAATAATACTTAAATATTATGTATGTGTGAGATAAATTGGATTATTTTGATGTCCAATTGGAAGAACCTAATATTCCTACTTGAAATCTCAAACCAATCGGTGTTGAAATAAAAAGCATTCCATTTAATTATATCAAATAAAATGTAATCAGGGGGAATCAAGTCAATATAACAAATAATTAAAATATTAAACACACAAATTATACAAAACCTCTATAAGAACATGTTCTGGAACACCCTCTCAAGTTTATGTAGCTCCCTTGAAATGATCGTCCACCATTTAGCTCGTCATTGAGAGGAGGAGGAGGCTCAGGTGAAACTCCTTCTTCATCCTTGATCCCCTAATGAGTATAGGGGCCTCTAAGACTTCTAGGGTGATGAATAGTCTCCTATAGGACTCAAAAATGGTAGATCTTGGCACCTGGTTCGAAATTAAAAATGGGGAGCCCAGGGTTCCATTTTATAAGAAAATGAGATGGTGGTTTTGAGCACACCGATTTCTTAAAAAACTTGTCACATGAGTTTCGATATCTAGACAGCCTTATCTCGATTTAGAGAAAATAAAAATGTTGTATCCACTCCTCTTGGATGTCTCCACCAAATGGTTGGCACAATTTTGACACCTATAGCCCGAGATATGGATAGATCACAACACCCCACATTTGACTTTATGCTGATACAGTGCGCTGGAAAGATCAGGTCGGTTGGGAAACCAGATGGCCGAATGAGTCTTGGATTTATTCATATGAAATGTATCACATTGAATTATGTACTATACTACAACATTTCAGTCCATTTGGATGCATTATTAAAGAGAAGTGTGCCAATGAGTCTACTAGTGTGCATGGATCTTGCACAGTTTTCCCATTTTTCTTGGAAATCATTATGGGCCTTCTAAATCACCTCCTCCTGCAATGGAATCATCCAAACAAGTAACATTTCTATTTTTAACAGTAATAAACACAAAATAAATGATTCAAACATGGAATAAAACTTTTCATTAGTTTTATAATTTTCAATATAAAACATGTTTATCACAGTGGTGTAAAGGTGAAAATTACACAGTGAATCGTGGTACGATCACACCCCCACACCTAAACATTTGAAATCCTAAGAAAAGTCAGATATCTAAATAAAATTATGCATATATATATATATTCCGAAAATCAAGAAGATTTAACATTTTAGGAAATTTTAATTCATTAAAATAATGTGATCAATGCAGGAACCACACCAAGGAGTTATTCCTAGTGAAAATGGAAAAAATTCCTCATAAATCATTTCACAATGAAATTTAAAGAGATTAATGACCCCAAAATGATCAAGGAATTAAAAACTAAACCATTCCAGTAACTCTCCATGGGTATGTAGGAATACTATTCCATGCCATTCTTTCCACTTTCTATCCAATAAATATAGGTTATTTTAACATTATTTAGCTTTAAATGTTTTTTTTCACTGAACCTGTCCTACATCCTATGAAATCATATTTCAAGACCCACTCAATTAAGCATTCCTGGAAGTCAAACCATAAGCTCCTGACCTAGATGTCCCAATATGTTTCACATTTCATCACTCCCCTCATTTTTTTTGTTTTTTTAGATGTTTCATTTGGAACAAATCTCATACTTATCTCCCAAAACTTGTTTGATCTCCTCATGAAACTAATTTTAATAGTCATAACAAGATCAAAAGTTGAGGAGGAGTAATTTGTGACTTTCCCAAGACACAACCCAATTTTTTTGAGGGTGTAAAACAGTTGTACATTAGGTAGACATGCATAGGTCAATCTGGTACAGTAATGAAATAGGTCGGATAAGGAACGAACGTATGGAAATATCATTCAAAGATGAAAAATATTAACCTAACATATATTTACCTTATATTAAGTAAGAAATATTCACACTTTTTTGTTTGTTGCAGAAATTTGTGGAGATATTAGTGACATAGGTTTCCCAAAAATTACTCACACAAGGGGCATCAATTATCTCAAATGTTTCACAGTGATACAACCATTTATATCATTGAAATAAAATCAATTCACTAAAAATCACTCCATGATGTTAAATTTGTAAATATATTCTTTTTTACATTCATTATGGTATTTTTAATTTCCTCATATATGGTCACCGAATCATGGAACTTTGAAATTATTGATGGAGAGAAATGAAAATACCATAAAAAAGGAAAAAAAGAGAAGAAAGGATAAAGAAAATGGAAATCCTAATGAACCCAGAAAGATGGGGAAACATGAAAATACTATTAATAAGGGAAAAAAAGAGATGAAAGAAAAAATGATGAAAATTCTTAACTAACCAAGAAATGTACCGATCCCGCCTCACTTAGAATGTGATGTTTTCTCACTATAATAATTGAGAATGTGAGAAGGAAGTATAAAACCTAGTGTGTTTCATTGGTATGTTGGTTCTTGAACATGGAGATCCTTCATCTGGAACTCTAGAAGGGCTTCGTGGAAGAGCTTCCACCGTTTCCCATTGATAGTGAAGGTTTGTTTGGTTTCTACATTTTGAACCTGAACTACATCAAATAGAGATACATTAATAAAATTGTATGGGCCAAACCAGTGAGATCAAAGCATACCTAGATGCAACTTAAGACATGCATTATAAAGGAGGAATGTTTTCCCAATGTGGAACTAATGTTGAAGT
The DNA here is from genome assembly GCA_963277665.1 of Viscum album. Taxonomy (NCBI): domain Eukaryota; kingdom Viridiplantae; phylum Streptophyta; class Magnoliopsida; order Santalales; family Viscaceae; genus Viscum; species Viscum album. Next base: position 998,476,013 of record OY728134.1, read on the forward strand.
ATAGGACAGTCATTGGTATCCCTAGTTCACTCCTTATAAATCCGGGAGATTTCATATGCATCTCTTCTCATTTCTTCCAACTCCTGTATCTGTAACATCTATTGAGAAGATACACCCAAACGATTAGAACTGAATTGTTTGATGGCCTTGTAGGCCTGATGCTCAATCTCAATAGCTATGTGATAACTCCCTCAGAACACAAGATGATAGGGTGCCATTCCAATGGGAGTTTTGGAAGAAGTACAGTAGGGCCCTAATTAATCATCAAGTTGAAGACTCAAATCTTTTCTATTGAGTTGAGACGTTTTTTTCAAGAATATGTTTTACCTCTTTATTTGACACCTCATCTTGACCATTGGTCTATGGGTGATATGCAGTAGACACACTATGACCGACCCCATACCGACACAAAAGTGATTGCATTGTTCGATTGCAGAACTGAGAACCCTGGTCACTAATGATAAACCACGGAAATCCATACCTTCAAAATATTTGAGTTCTCAAAAATTTCACAACTATTTTGGAATCATCTGTCCTTGTGGCTCGACCCTCTACCCATTTTGACTCAGTATCGACTTCCAGAAGAATGTGAAAGTTTCCAAAGTAATTGGGAAATGTACCCACAAATTCAATGCCCCAAACATAAAAAATGTCATGGAAGTGCAACAGTTGTTGTGTAATTTAATTTTTTATAGATACATTCCCCATTATTTTTCAATGAGGACAAGGTCTGAAAAACTCATGGGCATCCAAAAAAAATGTTGTCCAAAAGTCACTTGAATCAAGGACATTGCGAGTAGTCCATTGGGGACCAAAGTGGCCCATACAAGCAAGAGTGTGGCAAAATCTAAGGACAGACTGAAGCTCGCTATCTGGAACACAACGCCTAAGGACTTGATCACTACACGTGCGCCAGAGGTAGGGGTCATCCCAAATGTACCAAATAGACTAATGTTTTAGATGACTGATTTGGTTTTTATTGAAATCAATAGGAATTCAAGATGCTACTAAATAATTTACAATTTTAGAATACCATGGAATAACATCTTACACTCGGTACAATTACTCATCGAGAAACATATCATATATAGGAATACACGGAGATGAGTCAATTTACGAGGATGGGGGAATCCTACGGATATGATCAGCCACCATATTCTCTTCCCCTCTTTTATCTCTTATTTCTAGATTAAACTCTTAAAGTAGGATCATCCAGTAAATTAGACGTGGTTTTTCTTCTGATTTCTTAAGGAGATACTGGAGTGCTACATGGTCTGAGAACACAATGACTTTGTACCCCAAAAGGTATGACCTGAATTTTTTCAAGGAAAACACAATGGCAAGGACTTATTTTTCAGTTGTGGTGTCTTTTTCTTGTACATGGTCCAAAGTACGTGAGGTATAGGCAATGACATGTGGAGATCGATTGAGCCTTTGTGACAAGACTGCCCCAACTGCATAGTTAGAGGCATCACACATGAGCTCAAATGGTAAATCCCACTGAGGTGGTTGGATTACCGGGGGTAACGTGAGAATCCATTTTAACTTATTAAAATATTCTTCACACTCTTTATCAAAAAAAAATTCAGTTTTATTTTTGGAGTAACTGGGAGAGGGGGAGTGCAATTTTACTAAATTCTCGAATGAAACAATGGTAAAATCCAGCATGACCTAGGAAATATTGCACATCCCATTAATTTTTGGGGAATTATAAGGAATTAATGAAATCCACTTTTAATTTATCCACATGGATACTATCCCCATAAATGACCTGCCCCAAAACAATACCTTATCGCACCATGAAGTGGCCTTTCTCATCATTTAATACAATATTCTTTTCAATACAGTGACGTAGGACTGATCGAAAACTAATTAAACAATAATCAAAAGAAGATCCATAAATAGTGAAATCAGCCATGAATACTTCCTTGAAATTCTCCAGGTAATCTGAAAAAATACTAAACATGCAAGGTTTGAAAGTACCCAGTGCATTGCCCAGACCAAATGACAACCTTCTATAGGAAAATGTGCCAAATGGGAAAGTGATGGTTTTCTTTTACTGATCCTTGGGATAAATATGGATATTAAAGTATCCATAATACCAATCTAGGAAACATTAGTGGTACTTAACTGAAATCCACTCTAGAATTTTGTTGATGAATGGCAAAGGGAAATGGTCCTTCCTAGTGTGTTGGTTTAGTCGATGATTTTCTATACAGACACGCCAACTATTCTGTACACGAGTTTGAAGCTATTATTGTTTTCATTTTTGATTATTATATGGAACGTCTCTTTAGGAACTACTTGAATAGGGCATACCCATTGGCTATTAGAGATGAGGTAAATGATTCTAGCAACCAATAATTTTGATACCTCATTTTCACATCTTCTAGGAGGTTTGGGTTGAGTTGATGTTGTGGCTACCTCACTAGTTTAGCATCATCATTTAATAAAATATGATTTTTACAAATTGATGGGCCAATACTAGGAATGTCACCATGTTTCCATCCCAAAGATTGTTTATACTTCCTCAAAAGTTCAAGCAATCGCAATTCATGCTTAGGATTGAGTGAACTAGAAATGCTGATAGGCAACTTGTTTCCATTATCAATATATGAATATTTTAAATCATGAGTTAATTGTTTTAGTTACAATTCAGGTGGAATTTAGATTTATGGGAGTCTGTGTGAAAGTGAGAGGCCACTAATCTAATCTAACTTTTCAATGGTATCATCCACGGATGAATAATGAGCTTTTACAAGCTTAGTAGTATCATCGATGGTCTTTTGATCCTCAGTGTTCACGAAATAATCAATCAATGAACATGTATGAAACATTTCATGTCCACCAAAAAATTCAATGCATGAATCATTTCATATAATTTCTATCAATGAAGAAAACTCAGAAAGGGGATCGGGGGAAAGAATATTTGTTTTTTCAGGGGTAGGGAGTACATCAATTGAATTAATAGAGAGAGAGAGGAATGTTCTTCTGAGGGGTGCTTCATGGAATCAAGGATGTTGAAATGGACTATGTCGCCACCAAATTCCATATATAATTTACATTGTGAACATTAATTAAGGTTTTGGAGGTTTTCAAGAAGTGTCTCCCCAATATAATCGGGGCATGTCCATTCATCATATCATATTTATTTTAAGAACACAAAATTCAGTAGGAAAAATTAAATTTTGGACCCTCACAAGAACATCTTCTATCACACCAGGGGGTGTGCGGTACTCCAGTTAGCTAGTTGAAAAATAACTTCGGTGGGCTTCAGTTCCCCAACTTGAAATGTAGAGTAAATAGTGTGAGGCATCACATTAATATAAGCACCTAAATCAAGCATATCATTAGAAAAAGAATACTCCCCAATGGTGCATAAAATTGAGAATGTTCTAGGATCATTGCACTTGGTTGGAAATGATGGATCTATCAATGTTGAAACATTCCTCCCCAATCTTACTTTCTCATTACCTCGAAGTCAACATCGGTGTGTACACATCTCCTTTAGAAACATGGTGTACTGTGGAATTTGCTTCACATCATCAATCAATGGGTTGTTAACCTACACTTTCTTGAAAATTTCCAATATTTCCTTATCAAGTTCAGTTTCCTTTTGTTTTCTTGGTTGGGTGGCCCTTTTAGGAAATTTAAGGGGAATGGTTGGGCTAGGTGACTCATTAATGTACACACTCTTTCCTTTAGAAGGTATTCTCTTAGGATAAGGTTCTTCAACATTTGGACATTTTTAATGGTTGGGTTTGGGGTGTCCTCAGGAGGGGTTGAATCTTATAGAGGATTGATTTTACTTTCAAGTTGTTTTCCACTCCTAAGGGTGATGGCACTAACATATCCTTTATCCCTAGGGTTAAATACTGGTTGAGAGGGAAGTTTACATGACCCATGACTTTGAATTTCACCCACTGGGTTAGCCAGTTGGCCTAATTGGGATTTTGAGGTATTGTATGGCTATCTGAGTGGTTTGTTGGAATTGGATAATGTTAGCAGCCATTTGTTTCATCATATATTCTAGGCTAGGCTCGGGTTTTGGAGGGGTTTGTTGGAAAGGCCTTTGGGGTGGTTGAGGATTTCTAGGTGGTGGTGGTGGATGACTACTCTACCCTAGTTGGTTCCATTGTTGATGAGGTTTTATTGAATACCCCCTTGACTATAGGCTTATATCTTCTACCACCTAGAGTTGTATGGACAGTAAGGTTCTTGCCAAAAGGGTTGGTTATAGGGGCGACATGGAAATATTGCCTCACAACTCTCAGATGTCTCATTTAATTGAGGACATTGGTTAGAGTAGTGGGTGTCATAAGAAAATATACCACAATGGATGGGAGGAGGAGATTGGGATTTCCCATGGGAAAGAGCAGGTTTTCGAAGAAGGGTACTTACCTCTGTGAAAGTTTTGTCCACCTTCTTCTCGAATTCAGTACATTGAACCTCTTGGAAACCTTGAATCAGTACATTGGAAATTGAACAAAATTATTGTGTGTTTTGTGCCATTTTCTCAATCAGGGTTCTTACAAAAATTGGGTTCTTATCAACTTGTGGACCACCTACAACAACATCGATTATATTTCGATCAATAGGGATTAAACCTTCATAAAAATGTTGAATTAAAAGTTGATCACTTATTTTGGTGGTGTGGGAAAATTGAACATAATCTTTTAAAGAATTCCAAATATTCATTTATGTTTCCCCTAGATATTGTCTTATCCTAAAAATTTCAATCCTTATTGTTTCAGTTTGAGAGGCTGGGAAATATTATTCAAGAAAAACGAGTTTCATGTTCGCCCAACCTCTTATCAGGGAATTAACATAATATATCCAATATTTTGTTGTGTATCTTCAAATGAAAAAGGGAATTACCTTAACATTAATTTTTCTTCATTCACATTAAAAGGATTTAATGTTGAACACACAGTGTGAAATTATTTTATATTCTTGTGTATATCCCCTTCAGGAAGTCCATGGAATCTTGGTAATGGATGAATTAAACCAGATTTTAGTTCAAAATTGGGTGCCTCTCCTTGTAATTGAATATATGTGGGTTTGATATCAACATCAGATGAGGTTAGTTATATTAGTGTTCAATTGTTTTCATCCATGTTATTCACGTTAATTTCAGTTTTAATGTGGGTTTCCAAGGAATTAGAAGAAGGATCAAGATGAGTGTTGATGTTTTGTGCATCCTCCTTCAAAGGCTCCTCTTGTGTGTCTCAGGGTCACTGATTAGGATCCTCTCTGGTTCGGGTTATAAATGTTGTAAGTAACCCAGATTAGAATTCTTCATACACAGAACCTAGATAAGAAATAAAGTATAAGACAAAAATTAATGTAAAGTTAGAAGATAAAACAAACAAACATTCACAAAATTTACAATGAAAATTATCAAAAACATGCACTAAAACCAAAGAACTCCCCAAAAAAGATACCAAAATTTGACAATGATATCATGAAACGTCAAATTGATTATGTTTTTAAGGTTGATTTATAGTCTAGGGAAGACCCTAGGTCATATCTCAATGAGCGTTGATAGGTTCTGAATATGTATTTTTAATAAGAATTACTAAAAAAAGGTGGTGGTTTTGAAAACAGATTTTAAGTAAATTACTTAATTAAAGAGTTAAATAGTTGATAAATAAAGGTAGTGTAGTAATAATTATGATAAAATAAGATCATTTCATGTTCACTACACATCTTGGATAGTTCATTGTTCTAAAAATTTAACACGGTTTTGTTTAATTCATTGGTTGAAGGTTGTCAAGATCTTGACTACCCGCTTGCCTCTTCAATTGATGCTTAAAGAACCACCACTTGACACAATAATCGTGTTGCCAAAATTTGGTTGTCAAACATATAATAAAATGTATACCAAATCATACTTAAATATTATGTATGTGTGAGGTAAATAATATTATTGTTTTGTCTAATCGAAACAAACCAAGATTCCCACTTGAAATCTCAACCCAATTAGTGTTGAAATAAAAAGAGTCCCACTTAATTATATCAAATGAAATGTAATCAGAGGGAAGCATGTCAAGATAAAAAATAATTGAAATATTAAACACCCAAATTATAAAAAACAAGTAGAAGAACATGTGTAGGAACTCCCTCCAAATTTTGTGTAGCTCCCTTGAAATCATCGTCCACTATTTAGCTCGCCATCGAGAGGAGGAGGAGGCTCGGCTGAAACTCCTTTTTCTTCCTTAATACCCCTATGAGGATAGAAACCTAAAGAACTTCTAGGATGATGAATATAATCCTCCAGGACTCCAAAATGGAAGAGATTGTCTCTTGGTTTGAACATACAAATGGGGAGCCCAAGGTGCCATTTTATAGGAAAATGGGAAGGTGGTTTTGAGAAAATAGATTTCTTAAAACAATTCCTCACATGAGTTTCGACCTCCAAAAAGCCTTATATAGATTTGGAGAAAATAAAAAAGTTTTAACCCCACCTTTTTTATATCTCCACGGAATGGATGGAACAATTTGGACCCCTATAGCCCGAGATATGGACAGATCAAAGAACACCACTTTTGACTTCGTGCATATGCGGTGTGCTGGAAAATTCAGGTCGGTTGGGCAACCGTATGGCTGAACGAGTCTTGGGATTATTAATATGAAATGTATCCCGATAAATGTTAGACCCGTCCACAAAATTTCATCCCATTTGGATGCACAGTTCAAGATTAGTGTGTAGATGAGTCCACTGGTGTGCATGGTCTTGTGCAGTTTGGCCCATTTTTCTTGGACATCATCATGGGCCCCCCAAATCCCCTCCTCCTGCAATGGAATCATCAAAAAAAGTAACATTGCCCTTTTTAACAGTGATAAACACAAAATAAATGATTCAAACTTGGAATGAAACACCTCATTATTTTTTTTAGTTTTTAATATAAAAAAAGTTTAGCACAGTGGTGTAAAGGTGAAAATTACATAGTGAATCGTGGTGTGATCACTAGCAATGAGGGTATAGTAAACACACAAATGGGAGGCATTACCCACTAATAGAACACATGAAAAATAGAGAGATAAGACAAAAGCCAACTAATTCTAAATAATACTACAATATAAAATAAATCTAAAGTTCACGTAGGTAATTCCTTACAAATCTACTGCAACTGATAGGGCAAAAATTGAAAATACCCAAAAGAATGTTAAAACAACAGCAACCACGAAGCACATGCATATCCTATAACCCCAAGCTTGTAGAAAAATAGCCTGATTTCTAGTTTTCAGCAAGTGACCAAAAAAATAGTTTATATATACATAGGGTGAGTATAACAGTATACTCAGTAGGATCCTCCCCGGAGCCTCTCATGCAAAAGTAATGAAAGCGTGCTAAAGCACAGTGAACAACCAATTTAACTAACTCATCACCTAAAATGGTATACTGAGTTCCCATCCTCACCATGGCTACTCTAACCAAGTATCTCATACAAGAGTATATAATATAATAAAGAATATCTAGGGTACCCTGCTACTACTTCTCCACTGGTTTGCGACTTTGCCACAATGTCACACATTTTAAGCATCTCGCTCCAAAAAGGCTTGCCTGCATACACCTGAGAGAAGAACCAGAACACGCACCTCATGCAAAAAAACAACCACGTCCACATAAGCAAAGTAACCAGGTAGTTTCCAAGAGCCACCACATCCCTCATAACATGTATCATATGTCAGGAATTATACCTCAATCCATTATATACCACACACTTGTTGATTTAATAAGGTTTTCCTTATGACTTTTCCATTCATTCTTGGTTTGAAAATCACAAACACCATATCTTTAAGGAAAATCAATTTTATAAGGAAAATCGCTTTTATAGGGAAAATCGCTTTTATAAGTAAACTTCCTTTTATAAGGAAAGTCGCTTTTATAAGGAAGATCGCTTTTATAAGAAAAATTATCCATATCATATTTTCATCCATACATTTCTTAAGTATAAGATTCGGATTCATTTCTATATTCTCAGAATCGTTTGAAACTTTGATATGAAGCATTCTATTTTAGGTTCTGAATTCTGGATGAGAACTGTAATGAAGTTTCACTCCAAATTCTGGATGAGAACTGTAATGATGTTTCACTCCAAATTTTGGATGAGAACTGTAATGAAGTTTCACTCCGAATTCCAGATGAGAACTGTAATGAAGTTTCATTCCGAATTCTAGATACGAACTCTGATAAAGTTCTACTCCGAATTCTGGATACGAATTCTCATGAAGTTCGACATCGAATTCTCATTACGAATTCTAATGACGAATTCTCATTACAAATTCTGTTGACGAATTCTCATTCTGAATTCTCATTCCGAATTCACCTATTAAACAGAATATGATCATCTTTGTTTTATACACTCCGAATTTATTTAGACTCCAAATATTATTTTTTGTTAGACTCCAAACATTCATTTTTCTTTCAATTTTAAAATTTATCTACTCTTTGACATTTTGTTTATACTCCGAACATTCACTATGAACTTTTGTGTTAGACTTAAAACGATGTCGTATATTCTGTTACACTTGTTTTGTTATAAAACGGTGTCGTCTATTCTGTTATAAACTAACCGTTGTTTAAGTTACACGTGTACAGGTCCCTCCGACTTTTAAGGAAAATATGACCGTTGGAAAGGAGGCTGACCTTGCCTATAAATAGGATCTCATTTGAAAGAGCTCACAATGACATAGAAGTTGATTGATCTAGAGAGCACACGCTGCTAAGGTTATTTCTAGAGAGAGAAATCTTTTCATGCCTTGTGCATACTGAACAGCTCGTTCAGTTTTTGCTTCGTACGACTCCGAATGTTGGTGATTACATTCGAGGACTTCTGGGGATAGGAAGACAGAGGTGCCGACTACCATGAAGTTCGAGGGCTTCATTGCTGAGGAAGACAGAGGTTTCCAACTACCTTGAAGTTGAGGGTTGTGGGGATAACAATACAGACACTCCGATCATCGTATCGAGGTCTTACCCTGGTGTGGGTAAGAGAGAATTTCTTGAAAGTATAAATCAAGGGACCTTTATCCAAGGTTGTTGGATACCCTTCTCTTTGGGTTAAAAGACATATATCTTGTTACTTTTTGTTTTACTACCTGTTTGTTTCCTTTGCATATTGTATTGTAAGGAAGTATAACTTTATTATACTTCCTTGTACTCTGTTTCATTTAGATTCTATATGCTTTAAGGTAGAATCTCATATTGTAATCTTTAGTTATGTTTTAATTTCCAGATCCATATTTCCGGAACCTACTTTCGGAATCTCTTTCCAGTTTTAAGCAAGTACAAATAACTTGAAGTTGATAACTTCATTCCTTATTCCAATCATTCATTTGGTGTTAGAGGTGTTGTGAATTTACTTAGTTTAACTTTTTTAAACTTAGCTATTTCCTTTGTTTAGGGAAAACATAGTTATTCGTAACTAACTTTAAAGGTTCCAAAGGAACTTTTAAAGTGTACAATTCACCCCCCTCTTGTATATTGAGCATCTACATCATTATTTTGATCCTACAACACCGAGTAAGGATCCTCGAGCCATCATTGTCTATACATGTTACACCTATAATAGTCCATAAGAAACTACATCCATAATATTTGTGTGTGAATAACCACAAGCCATTATAGCTATTTACACACATATATGGTGAAAACTAACTTTTGTTCCAACCATTAAAAATAACTACCAATAGAAGAGAGCGGGGCCAAAGGGGGTATTATGCTATCCATCCTCCCACTAGAATGTTGGGGAAAACACCCCCAAGGATCAGAATCCCTGGGGTGTTAGTTACCCTAAATGACAGGGTGAAGTAGCATATAGAAACACAAAATGAACAGAATATACTATAGCTCACAACCACACTATGGACATAAACTAGTCTTTGAATCAACTCTAGATAACTTCTCTCAGACTCCCTACTTCCACTTGTTAGACTAGGTATCCTATAAGAATGAAACCATTTTAAGAGATTTATTACATTAATTCATTCCATTTTTATCAGATGCACTATATATTAATTAACTATTTAAACAGTAATTAACCATAAATAATTTCCACATTATATTTCGTTACCATCAGACCCAAAGTCCACAGTTCCTTTAAAATTTCAACCTCAGCATTGCATCCTAGCAAGTTCCAACCCCTTGAGTTAACATCATTTATTTAAACATTTATTAACAGTATTACTTTCCCATATTACTAGGTATTATAGAAAAACATTCTAAGCTACTAAAAACAGGGGGGATCAACACGGTGAGTATATGAACTAACTATAGAGTCTTTCTGCCTATAGCAAGAGAGTAGACTCATCCTCCCTCAAGAAGCTAAACACAGAAAGCCCTTGTAGTACCCCACACATCTTTTACCCTTTTGAAAGGAGGGTAATCAAACTAACTTCCTTGAGTATTAGAGAATGTATGGAAGATATACAACCAATAAGAAACAACAAGCATACAAACATTCACATCCAACCCATTCCATCACCTATGGTGTCCTCCCCGACACCCACATACATAAACCGATGCATCTCACCACTCTAGGAATCAACTACTGCCACAACCAATAGACCTCTCTTCCCCCAAATATCAATACAACCTTTCAAGATTACATCACAACACAAGCAGCAGGAAAATAAAATCATATCAACTGGGCTATTGGGCCTTATATATGAAAGAGGGTAACTCGAAACCCTACAAATAATTATCTTTTATAAAAAAACATGTTCTTTAATCCATCTCGAATTAATCGATTTATTATTCTTAGGTTCCAACATTAGGAAACCTAAATAATAAGTTATCACAAATGGATTAAACACGCCCACTACATCAATTTTATTAATATCAAATTACAATAAAAAACAGATTCATTTACATACCTCTTTACCTTTAGATAAACAATTATCAATTAATTATAGCTTTACGTTCATTACCAATTTCCATTAAGAATGAAAAGATAAAAAAGAAAGCATATATATATAGCAATATCTAGGAAAAAAAGAGGCAATAAAATACGATCGATATCAATTTATTTATCTAGTTCAAATAATTAATATGTCAATTCCATTATGATCCAGTGGGATAAAACATGCTATCTCTACATTTGTAGGTAAAGGAAATGAGAGGCAATGAATCCCCTCCATCAAACTATTCCTGACATTCTTTATACGAGAACGAGCCACACAAAGGGTTATGATCTCCTCCCCCCTATGACAATTGTATCCACCTGAGGATGTAGAAACACCACCACACTGGTCGACACCAAAGAAAATTCAATTAGGAACATGGAGATTTCATTCTATAAAAAGGGTAAGGAGAAAGAGAAGGAGATGAAACCAAAAAATGATGACAGATCATACCTTATATCAAATATTGATTGATACTGCTTGGTTTCATCAAAACATAGGGGAACCAATCCAAGGAGGGGGGATTTATCGAAAAAATCCAATTGGAAAGAATTAGAGGTTTGAGCGTCCCACACTAGAGAACAAGGAGGAAGAACATGGGAGGAAGATATCTCATCCCTTTAGATGATTTAACAGATCAAAGTTTTAAGATACACTGGATTTTCCACTTAAAAAAGATCATATTAAACCATGTGGTTTGACTAAGTAAAAGCATCCTAATTCATAGGAAAATTAATATAGGAGTTATGGGCTTTGAATCGGCCTTAAATCCATTAAGACAACCCTTTTAATACATTTTATGTCAAGGAAAACACTAAAGGGGTGAACTGTAAGATGATGGAAATAGTGTTCATGATCACAAAATTTGGAAAAGGAAATAGAGCCTACTGTTGGAACCTCAGAGTTATGAAAACACTGTTAATGTACTCGATATTTGGCAAAGGAAATAGAGGTTATTGTTGGAACCTCACCATTCTAGAAACACTGTTCATGAACTCAAAATTTGGTAGAGGAAAAAGAGGCTACCATTGCATTGTTCAAGTAAGGCTACCGTTTCACTATTCACATAAGGCTACCATTGAACTTTTCACATAAGGCTACCCTTGAACTATTCATATAAGGCTATTATTGCATTGTACACATAATCCAACCATTGGACTGTTCATATAAGGCTACTGTTGCACTGTTCACAAAAGGCTACCATTGCACTGTTTACATAAGGCTACCATTGTACTATTCACATAAGGCTAGCCTTTCACTATTAAATAAGGAAATCAATGATACTGTTTACATAAGAATACCGTTGGAACAGTTCGCATTAGCCTACTGATGACACTGTTCACATAAGGCTACCATTGGAACTATTCACATAAGCCTACCAATGACACTATACACATATGGATAATGTTGGAACTATTCACATAAGCCTACTGATGACATTGTTCACATAAGGCTACCTTTGGAACTATTCAAATAAGCCCACCAATGAAATTGTTCACATAAGGCTACTGTTGGAACTGTTAACATAAGCCTACTGATGAAACTATTCACATAAGGCTACCTTTGGAACTGTTCACATAAGCTTACTGATGACACTGTTCACATAAGGCTTCCATTGGACCTATTCACATAATCCTACTGATGACACTGTTCACAATACTAGAAACACTGTTCACAAAACTGGATATTTGGAAAGTGTTATGGATATGTCACATTGACCTCCCGGAACACCTCAATGACTAGATTTTAGCAAAGGAATATACCATAGAGGTCCGAGCCATTAACTCAGATACCTCTCAAGACATTCCCATCCTCAAGAATTAAAAACCCACCTAAAGGGAAACATAAACGAGGTCCGAACAACCACCCATAGAGATAACTCTCAAAAGAGAGCAAGCCACAAGAAGCAAACAGTGAAAGCCATCTCATAAACATGAAAGGTCTACAAACACAATGAAAACATTTTTTTAACATGAAAATAGTTAAACATCAAACAACTTAGGTACAGAGCATGTATCAGTGACTCATGTTCCCATGTACTCTCCTCCGCTGTACCATGTCTCCATAAGACACGAACCAATGGAATAGAATGCCCGCACACCACCTTCTCTTTGCAGACATGGATATCTACCGGCTGATCCTCAAAGGTTGCATCATCATTGACATAGATATATCCCCAATTGATGACATGTGAGTCATCATGAATACAATGGCAGAGCTGTTATACATGGAAAACATCATGTATCTGGCTCATTTTTATGGGAATCACTATTTGATATTCCAAAACTCCAACATGATCCAAAACCTCGAAAGGACCAACAAACTGGGGAGAAAGCTTACTCACGCGACCAAACCTTCACTTCCCACGATGGGGAATTACTTTCAAAGACACGTGATCCCCATCATCAAAATCTAAGGGTCTTCCCATTTAATCAGCATATGATTTATGAAGATCGTATACTGTCTTCATCCTCTCACTAATCACCTAAACCATCTCTATTGTATTCTATACTAGTTCTTATCTGAGAATTGTTGACTCTCCGAACCCAGTCTAGAACAATGGAGAATGACAATTTCGGCCATAAAAGGATTCAAATGGTGCCATACCAATGGTATAGTGAAAAATATTATTGTAAGCTAACTCCACCAAGGGTAAGTTCCCCATCCATGAACCCCCAAAATCTAGGACACAAGATCACCACACGTCTTCAAGATTCGGGATGGTTCTCTCTGTCTGACAGTCCGTTTGCAGATGAAAAGTTGTGCTAAGGAATAGATGAGAACCGAAAGCATGCTGGAGACCTCTCCACACCCTGTAGGTAAAATGTGGACCTCTATCAGATATTATTTTCATTGGGACTCTATAGAGTCTCACCACCTCCTCCAGATACTACCTCGAAAAAACATCAACTGAGCTTGAATCCTTGATCGCTATGAAGTGGGATGATTTGGTTAAACGATCCACTACCACCCAAATAGTGTCATGGCCCCCCTAATCTCGAGGTAAAATAGCAATAAAGTCTATTGATATTTCCTCCCACTTTCACTAAGGAACATCTAACAGCTGGAGCAGACCACCAGGAACATGGTGTTCGGCCTTCACCTTCTTGCATTCCAAACATTGAGACACAAACTCCACAACCACACGCTTCATCCTAGGCCACTAAAACTAACTCCTCAAGGCTTGGTACATCATTTTCACACTTGGATGCACTGCTAAAGGAGAAATATGTAACTCTCTAAGAAATCTCTCACACATAGCCAAAGGAACAAATATCCTTCTGTGATAGAACACTCGGTGTTGTTCATTCACAAACTAACCATCAACAGCCTCGCCACAAAAAACTCGGTCTCTATAGACCTCCACCTTTAGATCACCCAATTGAGACTATTCCACCTACTGCACCAAAGATGATGGCACCATCATCCGAAAAAGACATCCTCTACCCCCAATGTATCCCATATCGGGATGTAATGCTGAAAATTCTTCCATTACTATCCATAAATGACCAGATTCATGAACAACATCACTACGTGACTTCCTGCTCATTGAATCAGCTACAATATTCCACTTTTTAGGGGTATATGATATTTTGATGTTGTATTCCTTTAATAACTCCATCCACCGATGTTGTCACAAGTTTAAGTCACAATGGGAGAAAACATACCTCAGGCTCTTATGATTACTGAAAACCAAAAATTAATCTCCAATGAAGTAATGTCTCCACAACTTCAGAGAAAACACTTTGGCTACCTACTCAAGATCGCGGGTGGAATAGTTACGTTCATGGGGATGCAACTGTAGAGACCCATAAGAAAAAACTGATCTCTACTGCATTAGAACACAACCTAACCCCAGATACAAAGCATCACAGAGAACATCAAACTGAACTCCCTTAGCTTGAAGAAAAAGAACTAGATCACTTAATAACTTCTCCTTCAGATACTCGAAATATGCCTCATAGTGATCTGTACACATGAATGACAAATCCTTCCGGGTTAATACTATCAGAGGAGTAACAACCCGAGAGAAATCGGTTACAAACTTATTATAGTAGTATATAAGACCAATGGAACTTTTCACCTATGTCACTATCTTGGGGGATTCCCAAGACACAAATGCTTATATCTTCGATGGATTCATAACTTCTCCCTGATGGGACACAACATTCCCCAAGAAATGGACTTCTTGATCCCAAAACATACACTTCGACAACTTCCCAAACTATTGATGTTGATGAAGAACTCCCAATATAGTGTGTAGATGCTCTGCATGCTCCTCCTCAGACATGGAGTAAACAAGAATGTCACTAATGAAAAACACCATGAACTTATCCATAATCTCATGGAACACAGTGTTCATCAATCCCATGAACACAACTAGAGAATTCGTCACACCGAAAGACATTACAACGAACTCGTAATGCCCATGACGACAATAGAAAGCAGTCTTCAGGATATCCTCATCCTTCACATGCATATGATGATATCCTGACAATAATTTGATCTTTGAGAACCAACATTCAGACTTAAATTGATCGAATAAATCATCAATCCGTGGAAGAGGATATCAATTCATCACTGTCACTTTTTTTAAGCGACAATAATCGATACACAACCACAAAATTCCTTCAGACTTCTTTACGAACAAAACCAGTGCACCCCATGGTGACAAGCTCGGACAAACAAAACCACACTATAACAGACCATAAAGCAATATAGGTAGCTCTAGTAACTCAGAAGGGTCCATCCTATATAGATACATAGAGATATGAGATGCTTCTGGTTGTATTTAGATCCTAAAATTGATATCTCGTCGAGGGGGTAACGTTACAACCTCTTCTAGAAAGACATCAGGTTACTCTTCTATGACCCTTGGAAATGAAAACTACTAAACCTCTGATGAAATAAGAATTAGATCATACATCATGGATGATAAGTATGGAACACGCCTCTGACCCATATGAGGGTCTTTCTCGCCAACAAACACCATAAGATCTTCATCCGCATCGAAGAACACAACCTACCTCCTGAAGCAATCCATGATATCTTGCACCAAATATAACCAATCCATGATGAAGATGACATCATATGGTTTTATCTGTATACATATGAAATCTCCCATAGAGATGTTCTTACTTGGAACTTGCTCATAGTCTCTACATACATCAGGCAAGTCATCTCGACCTCCAACTGGTGTAGTCAACGCCATGGGCACTGGAAGCCTCTCTACCTCAAGTCACAATGCTTGGACCTGGGTAGGTGATATGAAGGACTATGTGACTCCTAAATAAAACAAGGAATACTTCAATGTAGAAAACAAGAAAAGGGTACCTCGAACGACGTCTGGATCGCCTGGTGCTGGAAACGCTAAATAATAAAGTTGACCACTACCTCCTCAATGACCTCTCTGACCGTGATGACAACCACCACCACTGCCACACTCTTCTCCCTGAGTACAGGATGCATCGGGGGCTATCCTCTACCTACCCCATCTTCCCTGTGGTGATCCAAAGCTGGTGCAACCTGCTGCTCCTCAGCTGAAACTGCCTCAGCATAGGAATATGGATCGGAACACCTGGTGCACGATGACTTCCATGAAAGGTCGGACACTCTTTCTGCTAATGACCCCAAACACCTCAAAAAAAAAACAAGCACCTAATCCCTTGGAATAGGCCTTGGAGCCACCTCCCCCAGAGAAAAAAGATGCTGAGGGCTGGGACCTACCCCCATCCGAACAGAAACTCTTTTGCCCTAAAAATAAGGAACCCCAAATCACAACTATTCTTCGTTGAGAATAATGAAAAATCCCATCTAGTGATGGCCATATTCTAGCCAATGTCCTCTCGATGACTTATACCCATACCAGCACCTCAAGATACGTCTTCATCATAATTAGGGTGACCTGGTGCTGGATCTCTAGATGTAAAGCCTCCTCAAAATGCCTTTCCCTGGCCTCCTCATCTAGCAACAGGTCTGAAGCATATTGTAAAAGGTTCCTTAAGTGGATTCCAAACTCTCACACACTGAAGCTACCCCATCGAAGGGTAAGATGATCATGGTGACTGGATGCCTTCACGATCGATGAAAGAAACTCAACTCTGAACTTGTCTTGGAACTCCTCCAATGAGATTACCAAATCCTCACAATCTCTAAGGAAAACAAACCACCACAACCTCACTTCTCCAGGAAACATAATCATGACCAAGGACACCCAGTGATACTTCTAATCATGGATCGAACTGAAGCCTATCTCGACCTCCTCCAACCATTCTTTTGTGACTGCATCTGAAAAAGATCCCTTGCACTTTTTCAAAATCTGGAACTAAAACTCTCAGAGTGTCCTCCTCCAAGTGTCGTCATCATCAACCTATACCCTACGATGATTTTCAAGCACAACCTGCTGGAAATCTTCATTGCAATCTTGACGAAGATGCCGACTTGAATCTATACCTGTAAAAATAACAAACAGTTAGATCTCAAAAACATGGAACATGAAAAACACAACATTAATTAATTAATTTTTTTATTTTATTCATTTAGGCTAATCTATCCCAAGGTATACCCATTAATACACATGAACAGATAAGAATTATACATGATCCTTTTCTAGGTCTCTACCCTAAAACTAGTGTCATATATTTCAGTATCCATTGTAAACATAAAGGTCCACACATCGGGTCACATGGGGACCTAAATTCCTAGGTATCAGCCGGTCTCCAATGTTTAAATCACTTGATAAACTTGACTGACACTATTTCCCGACCAACCCATGAAACATCACTTGTGCCTAACACAAAACTCTATCCTATCCCTCAACTAGAGCCTTTGATATCACTCTGTCACGACCCCCACCCCACAAGGTGTACCCCTCCTGGGCCGACAATGTGAGAATGGAGATAATGTCCCCCTGAGTCCCGCCTCCAGTAGGCCCTAGGTTGACGACCAGCACCGAGGGTATAATAACCACACAAATGAGAGGCATTACCCTCTAAGAGAACACATGTGGAAGAGAGAGTTAAGAAATAACCAAACTAACTCCAAATCAGAATGAAATATAAAATAAATACCAAGTACAAATATGTATGGTGATAACAAAAATACTACAACTGATAGGGGAAAAATTGAAAATCCCCAAAAGAAAGTAAAAACAGCAACAACCACGAATCCCAAACAGCTCCTACAACCACAAGCTAGTAGAAACCAACCTGATCTCCAACCTGCTCCAAGTGACCTGAAAAAAAGTTTATATATACATTGGGTGAGAATAATAGTATACTTAGTAGGATCCTCCCCAGAGCCTCTCATGAAAAATTAAAAAAATAATGCTAAAGTACAGTGAACAACAAGTGAAACTAACTCATCGCCTAAATTGGTATACTATGTTCCAAGCTTCACTATGGGTAATATCACCACATATCACATCCAAGAGTATATAGTATAGTAAATAATATCAATGGTACCCCACTAATACTTCCCCACTAGTTTTAAAATTTTCCCCAACATCACACGTCCAAAGCATCTCTCTCTAAAAAGGCTTTCCCGCATACCCCTAAGGGAAGCTCCACAACATGGACCTCTTGCAAAAAACCACCATGTCCATGTTAGCAAAGTAACCAGGTATGTTCCGAGAGCCACCACATAACACATAACATTAATCATACGTCAACCATTATACCTTAAGCCATTACTGCCCACACACCGAGTAAGGATCTACAACCCATCATAGCCTATACACGTTACACCTATAGTAGTCCATGGGAAACTATATCCAGAATATGTATGTGTGAATAACCACAAGGAATTACATCCATATACACCCATATATGGGAAAAAATAACCATTATTCCTACTGGCACAAGTAACTACCATGAGAAAAGAGTAGGGCCAAAGGGGGTATTTAACTATCCATCCTCTAATTGGAATGTTGGGTAAAAGACCCCCCAGAGTTTAGAATCCTTGGGGTGTCAGTTAACCTAACTAACAGGGTGGAGTAGAATATAGAAACACAAAATGTATAGAATATACTATTGCACACAACCACACTAAGGAGAATAACCTTGTCTTAGACCCAACTACAACTAACGTCTCTCGGACTCCTGGTTGCTACTTCTAAGACTAGGAATCCTATAAGAACACAACCATTTTAACCTTGTCTTAATAATTTCCACATTATATTTCATTATTATTAGACACAAAGTCCACTGTTCCTTTAAAATTTCAAACTCAGCATTGCATCCCAGCAAGCTCCAACCCCATGAGTTAACATCATTTATTCAAACATTTTTTAACCGCATTGCTTTCCCACATTCCCATTCAATCTAGAAAAAACATCTAAGCTACTAAACACAGGGGGCTCAACACAGTGAGTAGATGAACTACCCATCAAGTCTTTACAACCTATAACAAGAGAATTGACCCATCCACCATCAGGAAGCCAAAAATAGAAAGCATGTGGCATACCCCACTCGTCTTCACCCATTTTTGAATGAGGGTAAAGAAACCAGCTTCATTGAGCAAAGGGTAAAGTAAGGAAGTCAAACAACTGATGAGAAAAAACAAGCATCCAAACATTCACATCCAACCCGTTCCATCATCTCTTGTGTCCTCCTCGACACCCACATCGATAAAATGATGCATCTCGCCACTCTAGGAGTCAAATTCTACCACAACCAATATGATTCTGTTCACCCACATATCACAACAGCCTTCCAGGCTCACATAACATGAAAAGCAGTAGGAAAACAACATCCTATCCACTGCACTCTTGGACCTGAAACAATAAATAGGGTAACTCAGAACCCTACAAGGAATTTTCTTTTATCAAACAACCATTTCTTTAATCCATATTGAATTAACTGATTTATTACCCATAGGTTCCAACTTTAGGAAACCTAAATAGTAATCTATCACAAATTGATTAAACATGCTTACTGCATCAGTTTGATTAACATCAAATTACAACAACTACTAGATTCATTTTTATGCGTCTTTATATTTATCCAAACAATTATCAATTAATTAAAACATTATGTTCATTACCAATTTTCATCAAGAATGAAAAGCTAACAAAGGAATCATAGATATCACACTATTTAGAAAAAAAGACGCAATAACATATGATCAACATCAATTTTTTTTATCCAGTTCAATAATTTAATATGTCAATTCCATTGGGATCCAATGGGTTAAAACATGCTATCTCTACATTTGCACGTAAAGGAAAAGTGAGGTAATTAATCCCCTACGTCAAACTATTCTTGACATTATTCATACGGGAACGAGCCACAAAATAGGTTATGATCCCCTCCCCCACCCTCTCACCCTTGTGAAAACTATATCAACCCGAGGATGTAGAGACACCACCACACCTGTCAACACCCAAGAAAAGTTCATTAGGAACATGGAGATAACATTCCATAAAAAGGGAAGGGAGAAACCGATGGAGATGAACCCAAAATAATGACAACAGATCATACCTTATATTGGAGATTGATTGATACTACTTGGTTGCATCAAGACAGAGGGGAACCAATCCAAGGAGGAAGGTTTGATCACAAAAAATCCTTTTGTAAGGAATGAAAGGTTCAAGCGTCTCACACCAGAGAATAGGGGGGTAGAACCAGGGAGGAAGATATCTAATCCCTTTTATAAGATTTAATGGAGCACTAATTTAAGATACGATGGATTTTCCATTAAAAGTAGATCACATTAAACCATGCATTTTGACCAAGTAAAAGAATCCTGAGCCTTAGGAAAATTAATATAGGAGTGATGGTCTTTTAATTAGCCTTAAATCCATCAAAACAACCCTTTAAATGCATTTTACATCCATGAAAGCACTAAAGGGGTGATACTGTAGGATACTGGAAACACTATTTCTGAACACCAAATTTAGAAAAGGAAATAGAGGAAATTGTTGAAACCTCACTATTTTGGAAACACTGTTCAGGAACTTGAAATTTGGCAATGGAAATAGAGGCTACCGTTAGAACCTCACCATTTTGGAAACACTGTTCATGAACTAAAAATTTGGAAAAGGAAAAAGAGGCTACCATTGCACAGTTCACACAAGGCTACGATTGCACTATTCCCACAAGGCTATCTTTTCACTGGTCAGATAAGGCTACCATTTCAATATTCACATAAGGCTACCGTTTCACTGTTCACATAAGGCTACCGTTGCACTGTTCACATAAGGCTACCATTTCACTTTCATATAAGGCTACCATTTCACTTTTCACATAAGGCTATCATTGCAATATTAACCTAATCCTACCAATAGACTGTTCACATAAATATACTATTTCAGTGTTCACATAAGGCTACCGTTGCATTGTTCAGATAAGGCTACCGATGACACTATTTACGTAATGCTACCATTAGAACTATTCACATAAGACTACCGATGACACTGTTCACATAAGGCTACCATTGGATCTGTTCACATAAGCCTACTGGTTACACTTTTCACATAAGGCCACCAGTGGATCTGCTCACATATGACTACCGATGACATTGTTCACATAAGGCTACCGTGGGAACTGTTCACATAATCCTACCGATGACACTGTTCACCTAAGGCTACTATTGGATAAATTCACATAATCCTACCAATTACTGATGTTATTAATATTTTCATAAATTCTTATATACTCCCTTTGAAGATATTATATGAAATGTGCATAATTATTGTGAAATATTAATGTTTAAATATTAATTATAATTTTGGAGCTCTATTTGAATTCATCCAAAATCAAGTCAGTTTAATGTTTTAAAAATAATTATCACTATACTAATCCAAATTGTGTGGTTATTTGTTTTAGGATTCCTTTTTCAATTTCCTGTATATCATTAGAATGAATCATGGGCCAATTCTTCCATTTGAAGGGTCATATGGACCACACAAGAAGACACAATTAATTTGTGATTAAGCTAGACCAGGTATGAAGATTGAATTACTGGGATCCTTCTGTAATTCCAAATTCTTTTATTCTCTTATAATGTTAGTTAGAAAGTGTAAGGAGTCTTGGATAAATATTCCACATCCCAAATCCAAAGGAAAAGTGCCCAAATGATTCATTTAAACACATCCAACCATTCTGGATGGGAATTAAAATTAGTACAGTATTCACAACATGCCTCCTGATCTAGTAATCAAATCCCTCTAAGATTTTTCAATGTGAAATAGGATATATAGAAGACCGACTTTGTTAATGAAATAACTCGGATTTGAAGTCATATTCCAATTTAAAAATTCATTCACAATTTGGACATCAAAAAAGCATCGATAGAAATGGATAGTTTAACTATGTTTATTCAAATGACCATAAAATTTCCTCCATAAGTACAACTGCCTCCATCTTTTGAGAGAAGTAGTCCAACATTATTTTCTAAAACTTTTTGGAAGGTGATATCTCAAGATTCAGCTTTCTAGATGTCCAAATCGTCGAGCCAAGTAGAGAGAACGTTTTTGAATGAAAACAACCCACAAAATTGGGCTATAAATACATCCCCTATTCTCCTTTTCAAAAGGGTTGGAATTTCAGAAGAGAGGATCATCAATTGGCACTTCCAAAGCCTTTATAAAGGCTTGGGAGGACCTTCTATACTCAATTTTTCACTTGAGAGACCCTTCTACCTCTCTTTATTTTCATTTACTTTTGTGTTCTTCATTGTTGTAATCTTCTATGTCTTTTTTTTGTAATTCTATTTCAATGCTAGTTTCTTCATCAATATATCTTATTCTCATCCACCTTATTTAGTTTGATATCAAAGTTATTCAAATAGTTTAAATCATGTTAATACCCATTCCCCTTATTATTATTTCTCATTCAATCTAAATTCAGTATTTAATTCCCTTCATCGTTTGTGTGTGTGTTCGACGCACCACTATTTTCTTATCACTTTTGTTCTTATATTCTTAATTTATCATCATAATCATTATAACCATATTACTAATCATTTCAATGGTTGATTAAATCTCTCAATGGGGTGATTGATAATTTAGGTATGTTATGTGATTGAGAGCTTTTGCTCAATGAATATTCCTTAAATTAACATTGTGTATGTTGGACTTAACATGTCATGGAATAATGACTTTTTTTGTTTAACATATTGATTACATTGATTATTGGAACCATAAATACACTAAAATAAACAATATATGATTAATATTAGAGCCCTAAGTTATGTTAATTATTGGATTAAATCTTTAACACTTGGAAGTTCCAATCAACATCATCTTGTGACATGGGTGTTAATTTAATGCATTATAAAGCAAAGATCAAGGATATCATAAACATAAATACCTAATGATGAACTCAACCCAATATTTATAAAAATTTTAAATCATTATTAATAAATAAATTATTTTAATTAATATATGAAAACAAACCCCCAATCAAAATATAATCAACTAAAAAATTTGACTATTAAAATGTATCATCGTTGAGGATTCGACCCAGGTGCTGCTATACACATTAGCAGTGCATCATAACATTGAATGGAAAATAGATGACAATAATCCATGATTTTAAATGGACCCATTACCTGGGATGTTGCAATTAAGTAGTCATTAGTTTATGGTTATTGTAAAAAAACAAAATAAAATCACAAAATTTAAAAAAATTGAAAACAAACACAATGAAAAACACGTTTTCTCATTAAAATCATAAATGAAAAAAAACAAAAGAAAAACCATCTTCCCATTTCTTCAAAAAATTATCTGAATGGCCGATAGCCTCCCAAATAATCCCTTATATTTGTTTGACCCTAATATTTAGCGAATAGTTCGCCAACATAGGAGATAATAAAATAATTCAAGAACAAGTCCTCATCCAACAAGCTGAATTAGAAATGGAAAATCCTAGGGAACAAATACTTGAAGAACTCACTTCCCCTAATATGAATTATCAACCCCTTGGTATTCAATATCCAAACATATAGGCTAACTCTTAACGTAAATAGGGCTTGATTTATCTTCTCCCTCATTTCCATGGGCTAGCTGGTGAGAATCCACATCACCAGCTTAATGAGTTCCATGTGGTGTGCTCTACCATGATGCCTCAAAGGGTTTTTGAGGAAAAAATAAAACTCCGAGCATTACATTTCTCCCTAGATAAAATTAATAAGTAATTTCTCTACTACCTTCTTTCTGGTTGCATATTCACATAGAATGACATGGAGTGACTCTTTTTAGAGAAATTCTTTCCTGCTTCTCGAACTGCTTCTATCCGAAAGGAAATAAGTTGTATCCTTTAATTCCCAAGTGATCCACTCCATGAATACTGGGAGAGGTTTATAAATCTTTTTGCATGCTTCCCACACCACCAAATCACTGAAAAACTCTTGATCCAGTACTTATATGAGGTGTTATTGGCTATAGAGAGAACCCTCATTGATGCCGCAAGTGGCGGTGCCCTTGTTGATAAAACTCTTGCAGCTGCAAGAGATCTCATAAGCAATATGGATGGAAATACACAAAAATTGCATACTCAAGCACATTCTCTTTTAAAACAAGTTCAAGAGAATCATTTCATAGATCCGAACATGATGATTGAGTGGACGAGTGAACTTACAGGTCTTGTGTGACAACTAGTTGTTGCTTCCAAAGACCCAACCTCATCTTCTCTACAATCTCTATTCCCTAGACCTATCAAGAACTGTGGAATCTGAAGCACCCCATCTTATCCAAATGACATATGTCCACATATTCAAGAGGATCCATCTGATTTATCCAGACCAATGGAGCTCAATGTAGTATATGCTCAGTAGTACACCAACCCTTAACTATTGGGTCAGTTTTTTAGAAACTTCAACCAATGCCTCTCTGAGTCCTTCTCTTCAACCTACAACCCTAACATGAGATATGGGAATCTAATTTCTCATCCACATCAATTCCCTACTCAAAACCCAAACAAATTCCAATATGGTCAAGGTGTTGGTATCTTCCAACAACCTTACCTTTTAGTTATTCAACCTCAAAGAATCAATGCTTCTCTTCCTCCTCTAGGATTCCACTGTCCTAGTGAGCCGTACCGATTCCCAAACTAATAAAATCACTTTCCCAAGAACCAAAATCAATGTTATCCCAATTAGGGACAATCCTCTTCTTCCAAGAAACCAAGGGAATGTGCATTGGAAGATCTTGCCTCTTTCACTCATTCCAGCCTAAAAAACATTGAAACCCAAATCGGTCAACATGCATCCAACCTGAGCCAGAAACAATTATCAAATTCTTCTCCACTCCCAACTCAAGTATTAGCCAACCCCAACGGAAATGTATGTGAAATTGCACATAGATCCGGGATTCAAATTTCTACGCCTTAAGATAAGTTCTCCAAATATCTATTAAATGTTGACCTAGAAAATAAAAAGAAAAAGAAACTTGAAAAGGAAGGTGAATCAATTCCCTCACCTCCTGACATTCCACTTAGGAATAAATTTCATATTCCTCAATCCATTTATAATCTAAATAAGTCCTTTGAAACCAATCCTGAAATGCTCGACATGTTTAGCCATGTTGAAGTCAACATTCCCCTCTTAGATTCCATAAAACAAATCCCTATGTATGCCATGGTTCTTAAATAATTTTCCCCCCACAAAAGTCAACTTAGGACCTCTGAAAATGTTTCCACCGATCAGTCCATTCTCATAAAGTGCAAAGATCCATGGACCTTTACAATACCATGCCAAATTAGAAGTCCAACTTCGATGATGTACTCATAGATCTAGGAGCCTCAATTAATGTCCATGCCCAAATACATCTTCTCAAACCTTGGTCTAGGTCCTTTACACCCAACAGGTGTTGTCATCCACTTAGCCAATCAATGCACTAGAATTCCTGAGGGAATAATTGAGGATGTCCTTGTCCAAGTCAATGATCTTATCTTTCCAGCTGACTTCTATGTCCTTGACATGGTAGGTGAGACAACTTCTTACCAATCTCCTCTGATTTTAGGAAGACCTTTCGTTGTGACATCTAAAACTGAAATTTATGTCCATGATGTCATCTTATCCATGGTATTTGGTGACCAACTGGTCATGTTAGGTATTTTTTAATCCATACGATACCTATGACAGAATGAATCTGCATTCTCTATCCATTCTTTTGAAACTATCTCTAAGAGTGTCTTGGATCTAAATATATTATATTCTTCTTGTTCTACTAGTAGATAAGTTTGTGAATATTTTATCCTCATTAACAATTCATAAATGAAGAAGTTTATATTGGAATTAAAAATTCAAACTACATTGATCTATAGGATCTTGAAAACTATTTGGAATCCAAACTCACCTCTGACATCAACTGATCCAACTTGGACGGTAATGGGGAAAACGAACAAGCATGTTCATTTTTTGATTCAAATATGATTACCCAATATACATCATTTTCTAACCATGATTCTGAAAATTCTATTATATTTGAGGTGAACGCTGGACCAATGTGTTTATATTGTCCTAATTGGAGTGAATGTTGAGATATTTGTTCTATAATTAATAAAGGGATCACTGGTGAGGTTGAAATTGACCATTCTTTGGCAAACAACACTGATATAATGAATATTGAAAAATTTATTTAGTATTATGACTCCGCTGATCCTTATTACTCTACATCCGTAAGTGATGAAATAAATGAGTCAAAAACAATTGGGATCTCATACTGTGGTTTTGTGTTATCTGATCCTTACATAGATGAACTATTAGAATTAATACATATTCCAGAATTTGCATGCATATAAAACCATCACTTTGTTTATAAAATCATTCCTCCCATTGAAGACCAAAGGGAGGATAGTAATATTCTCTTTCCACCTCCATTTAATTGGAAGAACCACATCGAGGAAGGGGATAAATTATCCAATGAACAATCAAGAAACCCAGAGAAGATGTTTTTTTGGATGCACATTGGAGTTGAAAAAATTAGATGGCCACCGTCAGCCTATGGGTAGTCCACTGCAACTGCCCAGCTGTAGACAAATAAATGCAGCACTTCTTGGAAAGAAACCCCTGTTTTCTTTTAATTTTATGAAAATTTAATTTGTTTTTAGTTTTTTATTAGATGAATAATGATTTTTCTTTTTCAGGTAACATCCCACATAAGGAACATCAACTTCTATATACCCACAACTAGATGGGGATGACGACCCACCAAATCCAAACTGGGGGCAGCTCTTTCCCATTAAATACTCTTTTCTCTCTCTCTCTCCCTCGCTTTCTCTATCTCTCTCTCTTCTTCTTCCTCCCTCATTCTATTTTTTTACCTCTTTCCTCATCAATTTTTTTTATTTACTCCTCCTATTTTGTGTGGGTGTGTCTTTATAAAAAACTATGAAAACCTAAAAAAGTAAAAAAATAAAATAAAAATTAAAAAACAATATGAAAAATCAAGATTCACGCTTACTCACCTTCCAATTTTTAAATTTTTTCCAACCATTTTAGCGAGTGAAAATACATGGTTTCATCTCAAAAATTTTATTGTTTCTTCATAAATTTGGATAATGAATATTACGTCAAATCCAACAAATTTTGAATGGTCAATTTTTTAAGTTGAAAGTGAGTTTCCCAAAACTATGAGGAACAATATTAGATTTCATGACAAGGATAACAATGGACATACTTTCAAAAGGTGTGTTTTTCAACCCCATTTGTGAGTCTTGAGGTTTTGGACCATTGATCTGAATTTCCTACTTTAGTGTGCATTAATATGATAAAGGAATTTTCTAAACCTCTTGAAAATTATAACAGTCAAATATCCTCTCATTCGGCATACATTATGCCTCCTTTTGAAATCTCTTTAGACCCTATGAAAACCTTTTCTTTGATAGAAACATTACAATCCCAATACCGTATCCGACCCAATATCAACATAGAATTTCATTGTCTATTTTTTTTTTCAAAATTTAAGTGTGGGAGGAATGTATTTCATTTTGGGTTCCCTTTTATTGATTTTCAACGTGTTTTCATATGATTGAGGGAAAGAAAACATTTTAGTGTGTGGGAGAATTTTTTATTCAGTTATTTTTGGGGAAGTTACTTTCATTTTTTTAATTTTGTAAATATAATTGAATAGTGTTCAAAAAGCTGAAAAAAAGAAAATAAAAGAATAAAAGTATGGGCTGTGTCTTGGGTGGTTCAAAAATCACTCTTCCTAAACCTTTTAACTTATTATAACTTTTAATATTAGTGTATTGAGGAGATAAAACATGGGTTGGAAGATGAGTGTGAGATCTTTTTCAAGTTCAAATTTCAAAAAATGTAAAAAAAATAAAAAAAATAAAAAAAAGAACTCTTTAATTATATTCTTATGTCATTGGGACATGTTTTGTGGATTTTAAATATTCCATATTCTCATCGAATTCATATTTCATTCATCTTTTTTATCTTATTTCACATTTTAATTTCCTCCAAAAATGTGTTTCTATTTCCTTTCATGTATCATTTCAAAAAAATGTGCATTAATTTTTCTATGTTGGTGTTTAACCCAATTTTTCTTATCTATTGGATATCCTCTTCCTACCATTCCATAGCCCCAGAAAAATCCCTAAAAAGACCTCTTGATTTTTCAGCACTTTAGGATAGGTAATGGAAGAACAGAGATCTTACATACTCTAAGATTTTCACTTTTGGTTGGTGAATGAGTGAAACTCCATAAATTAATTTTATCATTTTGAGAGGAGTAAGTTTTCTGTGCCACTATTTTCCATTTCTAAATTTTGGCAAGAAAAAATGAATAGTTTTTGGAACATTATTTCTGTAACAACTTGTGGTGGAATTCAATATGGATGAGTGAAATTGTTTAAACCTCCCCTGATTGGGGAATGAAAAATTTTAATATTTGATGTTGAGTGAAAATGATTTTTTCATGGTTTTAATTTTTTTGTACATGAGGGAATGCACAAGACTATGTATGGGGGAGTTGATGATATTAATATTTACATAACTTTTTATATAATCCCTTTACTTATTTTATATGATATGTGAATAATTTGTTTGAAATATTAATGTTTAAATATTAATTATAATTTTTAGCACTATTTGAATTCATCCAAATTAAAGAATATTTAATGTTTTAATAATAATTATCACTTTTCGAATCCAAATTGTGTTGATATTATTTTTAATTATTCCTTCTTCCAATTTCCTTATATAAATAAAATTAATAATGGGCCAATTCTGCCATTTGAATGGTCATATGTACCCCATAAGAAGACCCAAATAATTTGTGATGAAAATGGACTAGCTATGAAGATTGAATTACTAGGCCCAATCCATAATTTCAAACTCCTTTATTCTCATGAAATGTTTGGGGGAAGATGTATGGAGTCGTGGATAAATATTTCAAGGCCCAACACTAAAGAAAAGTGGACCAACTGATTCATTTAATCTCAGCCCGCCATTCTGGTTGGGAATTAAAATCAGTATAGTATTCATGAAATCTCTCCGGATCTATTTGACACATCAATATGATATTTTTCAATATTAAAGAGGATATATAGGCATAAATATATTTATAACAAATCATTCAGATTTGATGACATTATCCTTTTCAAAAATCCTTTCACATTTTGGCCATTGAAAAATCATGGATAGAAATGGACAGTTTAACATTTTTTATGAAAACTGCCATAACTTTGGCTCAATAAGTCCAAATTCCTCCCTATTTTGAGAGAAGTCGTCCAAAATTATTATATACAACTTTGAATCAAGTCATAATTCTAGATTCATCTCTATAGATGTCAAAATCATCGAGCCAAGTCGATGGGCAGTTTTGGAATGCAAACAGCCCAAAACATTGGGCTATAAATACATCCGCTACTCTCCTTTCAAAAGGAATGAAATTTTAGAAGTGAAGAGAATTAATTGGCATGGACATCGCCTTTCAAATGTCTTGAGACGACCTTACATATGCAATGCTTTACTTGAGAGACCCTTCCCCTCTTTTTTTCATTTACTTTTGTGTTCTTCATTGTTGTAATCTTGTAAGTCTTTTTTTTGTAATTATTTTTTAATGCAAGTTTCTTATTCAGTATATGTTATTATCATCCAACTTCTGTAGTTTAATATTAATGTAATTAAAATAGATTAAATAAATATAAAACCCCTTCCATTGTTTTGTTTTCCTATTAAAATTGAATTCAGTATTTAATTCCCTTAATCGTTTGTGTGTGTGTTTGACGAACCACTATTTTCTTATCCCTTTATTTTTCTTATCTTATTAATTTATCATAATAATAATTATAAAAAGATTAATAATCATTTAAATGGTTGAGTAAATCTCTCATTGGGGTGATTTATAATTTACGTATGTTAAGGGATTGAGAGCTTTTTCTCGATGAATATTTTTCAAATTAACATTGTGTATGTTGGACTTAACATGTCGTGGATTAATGACTTGTTTTGTTCAACGTATGGATTCCATGGATTGATGGAACCATAAATACACTACTATAAACAAGATATGATTATGATAAGGATCCTAAGTTATGTTCAGGCTTGTATTAAATCCTTAACACTTGGTAATTCCAATCCACGGCAACTTGTGAAATCAGTGATAATTTAATGCAATATAAAGTAAGATCAAGGATATCATAAGCTTAAATACCTAATAATGAAGTCACCCCAATATTTATAAAATTTTTATATCAATTTTAATCAAAAAATAATTTCAATTAATCTGTACAAACAAACCCCCAAATCAAAATACAATTAACTAAAAACATTCGACTGTTAAAAAGTATCATTGCTGTGGATTCAACTCGAGTGCTTCGATATACATTAGCAGAGCATCAGAACATTGAATGCTTGATGGGAGAAAATTGGTCATGATTTCAAGGAAACTGTTCATATATGTCTACTAATGTAATTGTTCACATATACCTATCAATGATACTATTCACAGAACTAGAAAAACTATTAACAGAACTGGAAATTTAGAAAAGTGTGGGGGATTTGTCACCTTGTCCTCCTAGAACACCCTAGAGACCATATTTTAGCAAAGTAATGGACTAAAGAGGTCCGAGCCATTAAAATTCTTATTAAAAAATATGCATCCCAACATCTAAATAGATATTCATTCTAGAACTTTCATATTTTAACTGAATATCAGTCGTGTCTTTGATATATCTATGAATTATCTTTCCGGCCATGAGATGAGATTATTTTAGTGAACCTTGACACCTAGAAAAATATTTAACAAAATATAATATATATTTACTAGATTTATTGAGATATAAAATAATTCTATTCAAATTTTTAGATTCTTTGGGATTGACCAATTTTCCTTCGATATCTTTAAACAATTTTCTTCCCATGAAAATTGGTGTAAAAACTCAATTTGAATCTCCCATGAAAATAAAATTTAGATCATATTTAGAAATTTCTCTTAATATAGGGAAATTTATTTCTCATTATGTGATATTTTTATTCCTTGAAAATATATCATTCCACGTAGAATAGAATTCTCAAACATCTTCTTCATCTCCTTAGCAAAGTTTATCACAGTTTTATTTTTTAATTTCTTATAAATATGATTCCATCAACATAAGCATTGTAAATGAGATAAATATATATATTTTATTTTATTTATAGGTAACTATAAACCCATCCTTTCATAAAGATCAAATTTCGTAAGAAATTATCAAATTTGGATTACACGGGTCATGGATCCTACATCAAACCATACCAAGCCTTTTATAAAATTCACACATAACATTAATCTTTTCTAATCACGACTACAAAATATTGTTAAATAAATCATGATAAATTCCATGAAATTTATGATAATATCTATATTATATAATTTTTTATTGACCACCATTATCATTTTTAATCTTCTTCATAGAGTATCCCCTTTCTTTTTCCGCACTTCTTTTATAACTCTTTACCATTTTGTGAGACTCAGTTTTACATTATAAGAACATAATACATGTTATGGGAGTAAATTCATCAATTAAATAAATAATGTAATTATATCCATTGGCTGAATTCTTACTCATCAGAACAGAAATGTTAGTGTGAATCATCTTTAAGGGAAGGTTAAGTGTATCTCATCTTTTGAATGAACTAAATTTGTAATTTCCCCTTTCAGACATTTGTAACAACACCATCGCCTAATTCTATTAATTTCATGAATTTTATATGTAATTTTCATCAATTTTATAATTATTATATTCTTCTTAAATATTTGATAAAACATTTATACCATAGCTGATTTTGTTTCCATTATGTTTAGAGAGAATGAACATTCTAAATCACCAACATGGATCAAGTTTTCCTTGGTTCATTGGACTCTAATAAAAAAATTACCATAATTATTTAACTTTACATAATATAATTTTTTTAGTAATAAACATTTTTACTTTCATCATAGAGCTATGAAACAATAAAAAAATTTTGTTTTATCCCAACAACAAATAAGGCCCTTTTTGATTTTAACATTTTTCCCTAATAATTGTAGATCCAATGAATTCGATTTCCATTGAATCATAATTTACAAAATTAAATGTACCTTCTCTATACCTTATCAAATTCTTTTAAAACTTCTAGTATCTTATCATGTGAAAGAAACACCCATAATCCAAAATCCAAGGTAGTAATCCTTTTGTTTCTTTGAGAGTAGTTTAAAAAACTAAGGATTTTTCCTTGATATTTTATTTATTCTCATGAGGTTTTGTTGATTCATGTTATAAAATTTTTTTGTTTAGGAATCCTAACATTACTTCTTTTTTCAAGATATTTGGCCTAATCACTCTTTTAGAATTAGTTTCCATGTGTTGGAATCTATTTACAATCATCAGATTAACTTTCTCATGTTATCTCCATTGAGGGGTTTCATTTCCTCTCAATAATTTCATCCATATTATTTTAGGTTATCTGTAACACTGATGAATAAAATTACACATAAATGTCCTATATACAAATCCTCGAAATTTCATGAAATAAACCTATAATGAACATTTTTCTTAGTATCTTTCATACTTTCTGGACGATTGTACCCATTTTTTCAACAAATATTTTATTTAATACTTTTTAACATTATTTCATGTTATAATTTTGGCCATCACCTGAAATTATCCTCATTAGTTTAGATTTCATCTCATCTCTAAACAAACTTCTGTAAGATTTTGATTATAACATTGAAACCATAGAAGATTATGGTTTTTTATCTCATATTTAATACTAAATATATGATTTTATTAACTATATTTTTATTCTAGATAAATATATCCTTTTTTCCTGTATAATTCATCAAACATTCAATGAAATTTATAACTCATTATTTGATTATCATAACCCCTTCCTCCGAGTTAAAAAGTTTTTCTTGAGAAATCTTTAACTCTTTATCCTGTCTTTAAAATTTTCTTCAATCTTCATTTTGAGTTTATAATTTTCATCAAAAAACTATTTCAAACAATCTATCTCTCTATGAAACATATATTTTTCCTCGAGAAATGATTCTTGATTATATTCTTAAAGATTGTTTTCAACTTTTTCTTCTCCCTATGAACTGTTACAATTTTTAAATAAATTCTTTCAACTTATTTTTCAACATAAACTAAAATTGAGTGCCTTCTTAAACTAATCTATTTCTTTCATAAATAGTAAACTATTTATCAATGAATTTTCTAATTATAAGTTTTTTAGAATCATAATCACTGAAGTTAGCATCCTGTTATTAATTTTCACCATCTTCTTTACACTTAGACATCTAGGTTCTCCTTTTATATATAGACACTATATTATACTTTTCCACAGAATATGATTTGTATTTTACATACTTATTTTTGAAATATTTTCTTTTTTATTGTTATCTTCATCAAATTTATCATTATCCTTTCATTGTGATTTTTTTTTAAATTTACAATAGCTCTGATACTGAAAAATTTCACAGGTAAAATTCCTTTTTTACTTTCGTGTACCAGTTTGTGCATTTTTAGAAAAAATTATATCATTTCATCAAATATTTTACTAACCTACAGACTAGTGCCAGAGTAACTAGAATCATCCTTAAAAACCTTTATATACATTAATTTATTCCAATCATTGAATGAAAATTCCGGATCAACCATTCTTTTTTTATTCATCACCATTTCTCTTTTCATCTCATATGTGGTGAGAGTTCTAAGAAGATTATCTAGTGACAGAGTCTCATGACGTCTATAATCAATGAATAAAACATTGTGATGAAATTTATCAGGAATGATTAAAATAATATTTTCAACAATAGTATAATCATAAAACATCTCATAAATATTTCTTATAGTGTACACAATTCCATTATCACTTGAAAAGAATCCACCTATAGATTCACTATCAACCATATTAAAAACATCATACTTTAACCTCCAGATATGTAACATATCTATCTTTACCTTCTTATTTACTTTAAAAATGTTCTAAAATTCTTCATAGAAATTTTTTCCATATAAATTACATTACCTCTAAGAAACTCAGTTTTAGCAAGTGAGGAAATTATAGAATTTTAGCTCAACCATTATTTTATAATTTTTTTATCCTCAGATATCAATGGAACACGTTATTTATGATGTGGAAAAACATATATAACTACTTCAATAGATTAATATCCATTTGAAATAAACTTAGAAAATAGTATTTTTTTTCCAAATATTATAGTTATCCCAATCGAAGATAGGAATAAACATACTGTTCACAGAGCCAGGAATGTCCATAGCAGCTACCTATTCCAAAAAGATTCATCAAGTTGTCAATAAAGGTAACCATTACTCTACTACCACTTAAAATTCCCAAACATGATCAATGTGATCAATGAGAGGGGGAGGGGGGAATCATTGATCACTTTTTAAATTTCATTCATGGTAAAAATATTGTTCATCATGTAAAATAGATATGGATTTTTTAAAAATTGGCGCAAAACCAAAACCATAAGAAAACAATAATTTACAATGTTTACTACTATATTAGAGTATTTAGTCCTTGGAATGGTTCATAAATGATCCAAATCAAACAAAATAGTATAAAGAACCCCATTACAAAAGGTAACAACAAATAGGATATAACATAACACATTAGATTATCCTTAATCAATTATTAGTGAATGTTCTCTGTGCACTAGTAATAATGTATCAATGATTTTCTCAATAACTATAGAATCATCTCCAATAGAATTATGTATATTGTTATTTTGATAATTTTACTTTTCCACACATGATTTCTAAGAAAGTCATTCTTTATTCATTCACATTATTGATTAACAGTAGATATGATCATTCTTTACATTGATTACATCACTAATATAGTCTGAATTATATATAAATATATATATATATTTATGTTAACTACAATTTTTGTTTTCTGATTTTCTAATTTTTTTCATCATGTGTGAATTTAATTGACGTTAAAATTCATGTTCTTTAATCTCCACGTATACATTCACACATGCATGCACTAACTAGATTTTTTTCTCTATGAATTTATATGCACGATATCACTTTGAAAATGGGTAAACTATATACAAAAACTTCTCATATTGTTTATTAAATTATCACACTACACATCCACATATCTCTTCATCATCGTGAAAAATGATTTATATGTTGAATTGTTAATGACATACTGAGCCACAAAATTTGTGAAAGGTATTTGGACCTTCACATAAGAGGCTCTAATTTAATCTAAGAACTTTGCAAAAGGGGTTTCTCCTTCACTAAGTTTTTTTATGAAAACTGAAAGAAATTTGAATAATTGTTTCTTCATATAGAGATTAAAGTATGAACAATTGGTTGAAAGCCCATAGAAGTTGTTCATTGTGGTTGTGTATTTCTAAGATCATCTCCATCATGAATCACACATCAGTTTGGATCTATTTTCTCTATGAAAACATGATCATTTGAGTTAAAATTGATAGTCACTCTTAGGAAATAAAGGTATCCTTTTATGGACTTGAAACACTAACTTTCATTGACTCCTTCTGATTTTAATGATCATAAAACATGTGAGAAAAAATATATGAGATGACCACCTCAATGTGAGAAATATATCACTATTTTAATTCATCAAACTTGAGTATCTCATGTAATGTATGAAAATATTATCGAATATTTTCATTATGACCTTGGTTATTCCCTTCGAAAAATGAACCATACATTCTTCTTGGATTAATATCTGTGTTTTCATCATCACTCGATAGTGAAACACCCATGGAAAATTGTTTTCATGCAAAGAAAATCTTACTTGAAT
Organism: Viscum album; assembly: GCA_963277665.1. Taxonomy (NCBI): domain Eukaryota; kingdom Viridiplantae; phylum Streptophyta; class Magnoliopsida; order Santalales; family Viscaceae; genus Viscum; species Viscum album. The sequence goes on from OY728134.1 coordinate 998,512,142, forward strand.
CTATGTCAGTTCATGATTTTATTCAACATGAGATCCACCCTTTTAGAATCCCCTTGATGATCACCGAAGGTGGTTGGAATGAAATGATCTTTGTGGAATGAAACTTGGGGAGTCAAGGATCTATCAGGTGAACCAGTTGAATGATGGTTGAGGATAATGAAACATAGGCTTGTGGATCATCAAATCATGTTAGATCAAACAATTGTTTTATATTTATTTCATTTTCATTGGAGTGGGAAATGAAATCATGTCAATGTCCCGCATCAATCTACCACATGGTATTTTATTCGATATAATATTTATGTTGTCTGGTATATAGGTTAGGATGACGACTAGGGATTAACACCTATACACTTTAACATAGATGGGACTCATTCCTATGGGTTTATCTTCAAACCTATGAACACTTATGGGAGTACACACTATAAGCCTTATACATGGGACCACTGAGGGATTATAAATGAAAATACTCATATAACACCTGCTAGGTGGACCCTCTGAACCTCCCAATGTCATGGTAGACCACTAGTTAAAATATGTTCCATCGTTGAGGTTGGTTAATGGATACCTATGTAGGATTGATTTTTTTGTAATATAAATAAAAATACTTAGTAAAAACCTAGTATAAAATGATATCAAACATCAAATGTACATCTCTTCTTCAATCCTCATGAAAGATTTTATTTTAAATGTCTTTAAAATCAATACTTCATGCATTAATAAAATCCTTTTTCATTTCTACTTTAATTCCTATTCTTATTCTCTTTTTTGGAATATATATTACAAACAATTAATCGTTCAAATAAACATTCACATATTCTTCATTGGTGAAAATGATGTGTCACCATTGACACAAGTTCTTGGAATATAGATCTAGTAGAAACATCATATGGCATTGTAATGTGATTTGTGTACTTACCAAAGTTAAGGGATTATAATTGATCAATAATAAAACACATGAACCAATATTTCTTACAACTAGAAGCTTTTATATGGACCTATGAAACATGGTCCCCACACTATCTCTATGACCTCTTCACTATACAAGAAACATATTTTAATTTCTTTGATACATTCCCATAGGTGCTTCTTTGCACATTATTAACATATAAGAAACTATATATTCTATATTTCATGGTTTTCACCCCCTGAACTCTCAACAAACTACATCCTTCTATAATATGGTGAGTCTTAGAGTTTGTTAAGGCTCTTATTTTGTATCATATATTTTGATACCTGATTAGACATAATCACAATTTCCAAAGCATTGGTTATTATGTCATTTTATTTCTCGCCAACACCCTGTCTATAACATTTATCATTAAACATGTTTCTTTTATTTCCCACCATGGAAGAAAAACCAAAATCATTATGTGAGAAAATATAATCATAGTGGAAGACCGCATAGTCTGAAAAATCATTTATAGGATCATTAAATTAGGTTGCCTTCTATTTAATCTATGATACCTTAATATTAAAGTAATCCATATATGATAGTCATATATGCAAATCATTCATGATTTTTTTATAAAACAATTTAATTAACAAAAGGATATCCCCTGTGAGTATAAAATTTGGTGCGAAGTGAGGCCCACTGTTAAGTTTCAGGTAATAGTGGAGTCAAGACCGAATAAAAATGTTCAGATTTATTACCCCTAAGTACATTTTTTTTCATAACCACATACATATATAGTATCAAAATATGGATATTTTTCTAGAAAAAACACATTTCTATCTTATCCCTATCTTAGGATTTTCTCATATTCCTAGAACCATTCTGTGGGTTCCCACTATGGTTTTCCAATCCCAATTTCCAAATATTGACTAAAACATTTCATATGATACCAACTATAATGACTGAGGTTTTTATATAAAATTATTATGATGAGGATCACTTTTAATACATTGATATTAATTTTTTAGAATTCATAAAACATTATAAACAAAGATGCCCAAATACAGTAATTGGTATAGTACCTTTTGAAACATGGAAACATAAACATTGCTACATAAGTGAGATATATTATCCCCCACTAGGCCCTTCATGACTAGAACCATTCTTAGGTACATCACAGTTACTAAATATCTTCATAACCTCAAGATAGAAACATAAACAGTGGTGATCTCAAATGATCAGTATGGGTAAATAATGGATACATGAAATCATAAACATGATCATAATGGTATGAGTACATGATCAAAATATTAGAAGATCATACCAGGAAAATAAAAGATCATAAACATGAATCTTGGAATAAATCTTGGTAGTTCATAAGAACTGAATCATATGTAAATAAAGTAAGTAAGACATGAAAGAATAACATATGAGTAAAACATGAAAATGTGGAAAACACATAAGCACATAATACCATATGTAAAGGTGGCTTACTAAGGCCTCTGTAACTTTTTAGGCTTGGGTAAAACACCCATGCACCTACTTTGGGATTTGGATTCCCTCCCGATTACCCTCTTGTTTCGAGATTGGTATGTCCTCCCATATACCCTCTTTTTTTGGGATTGGTATGTTTTATTGTGTACCAACTTGGTGCAAGATTGGGATGTTCTCTACTGTTCCCTCTTGTTTCTTGATTGGGATGTTCTTCCCTATTCCCTCTTGTTTCAGTATTGGGATGTTCTCCCCATTTCCCTCTTATTTCAAGATTGGGATGTTCTCCCATATTTTCTCTTGTTTTTAGATTGGGTTGTTCTCACCTATTCCCTTTTATTTCAAAAAGTATTTTTCTATAACCAATGCATTGGAGGGGGATATAGGTTCCACCTGTCACATAATGAAAACATACATGAATGTTCCACAAAACATTCATCATATCATGACCCATGAAAAGATATGTTTTCTATAAACATCAAATGATAACCCACAAAATGAAATGGGAATAAATAACATTTCATCACATCATAACATATGGAAAATAGTTAGGTTTAATAATAACTTCATCAATGCATAACCCATGAAAATAAGCGGGTTTCAAAATCATGTAACCCGTATAAAATAAATGGATTTCATAAACATATAATCCTTTGAAGAGAATCATGTTTTATAAATACCATGATATTAATCATAACCAATTCATAGAAAGGATATGAAGAAAACCTATATACCATTTCTTAGAAATGAATGATTAACCCTAATAGATTTTATCTTATAGGGAAAATAATTTTGGAATATCTTTTAAAAAATTTCTTACGAAAAATATCCTTTGTTATTTAAAAAATACTTTTCAATCCAAAAAACAATTTGAAAATAATATTCATAGAAAGTATAATTGAAAATATATAAATACACATGAAATAATTTGGAAAACCCTTTACCTTGAAATCATATAAAATAATCTTCCAAAAATTTTAAAATTTTTTTTCATTGAAAACACATTGAGAACACATTGAAAACATAAAAATAAATCTTGATAATATTTTGAAAACCATTTATTTAATTTTTTTAAATGTTCTAAATAGATATTGAAAACATTTTGAAAACAATTATATATATAAAATTATAAAAGAAACTTGATTTTTTAAAACATATTTCCTTGAAAATTAATTTGAAATAAATTTTATTAAAGATTAAAATTTTAAAAATGAAAAGTAAGATTAAATAAAATGACAGTTGGTAAATCCGTATATGTTGTACGAGGTTAAAAGAACCTTCCTTTTTCCCAGTGGAAAGGATAGAAAGATTACATTTTTGGTAAGATAATATAAGATTACTTTGAAGATATCGTTAAAATTATAAAAGAGTAAAAATTTATTTTATACATAATATGATAATTGTATAATATTATTGGAATCTATTTTTAGAAAACATAGATTTTCGACAGAAGAGATGGAAAATTCAGGCTTTCTTAAAAAAACATTATTACCTATGTCATGTACTAATTAGTTGAAAGTGGTACTAATACATGAATTTATAATTAAATAATATCGGTTAAGTAAAATCATGAGTTTTCTTGAGATACTTATCATAATATTTCATCAATGTAAGCATAAACATAAACAATACCGAAAAGATTTTAGATTCTCTCAATAAATGCTTATAACATGGAAACAAGGGATCATAAACTCCATATAAGAAACGGAAATTAAATAAAGATTAAAATATCATGAGAATAATTATATTCATTATATAACATGTAAAAGGGAAGTTTATACACATTGAATAAGATTTTAGGTTCATAACAAAACATGATTCTCAAAGAAGGCAAATTGAGACAAAACTGTTGTACTGATTGGGTAACTTTTGGAACGTAAACCACATGAATGTAGGATCATAGAATGGATATGTGAATTACCATAAATTTTTGTATAGAATACATAGAATAAAATCATAGGCAGTACATACACCGCATAAATTAATAGTGTGGTTGACATAATGTGGATCTCCTGGAAATTAAAAGTGCGATGTAAGCCCCTTACCTCGTGTCTTGACTTTCGTCGTACTCATTAAAAATACCTGTATAATAAATAAAAAAATTATTATATATCTTATAAATAACCATTATATTATATTTAATACAATATATGGTTTTATTATGACCTTATATCACCTTCTTGTTAATGATCTTTGGTTAATGTTTCACTTCAGATAATATCTGCTTTGTTTTTCGTATGTGTGTTAATTTGTTATATCATTGGTACTTATAATTATATCATTATAACATAATGTAAATAATGATATAAATTTAATTTATGTTGAGTATATTTATATTTCAATAGTGTTTATCATAAATAAGTACAAAATGGAATACACTGTTCAGGGAGACGGTAAGCCATACGTACGTATGAATGTTGTTTCAGTTTTTATTATCATATTGAAAGAATGTTTGTAAATGATATATGTTTATATAATTATGTATATATAATAAATATAATTATTAAATTATAATTATTATATCAAATATATCAAATAATTTCATTAAAACCATCTTTAACTCATTCCATATAATCTGTGAACGAATCACATCACTTTAGGGGGCGATAGTCCACACTTCCTCAAATGTGATTATCGTGTAAACACCAAATGGAAGGTAAAAAGTTGTGTATTGAAAAAGGAATAAATAATATTAAAAAAATAGTTAATATAATATGTAACATATATAAATATAGTGTCGATCATAATTCCCACCATGGTTGGTGGTAATGTAGAAATGAACAATCATCATTTTGTGAGGTAGTAGTTCACCATACACATAAACAATATGTTCGATATCCATTAGATGGTGTTGTGTGTAAGTGTAAGACTAAAAATTAGAATAAAAAAATTATATTATATTTATTATATTTTGTTCACACAATTATGGAATAATAAGAGTAGAGGGGGTGAAGAAGGTAAATAAAGGAAAGGTGTTTGAGGGAAGACGTTACCTCTAAATCAGGTAACTCCTTTTAGTTTGGACCAAAAGGCTTCGTTGAGAGAATTTATTACCAAAGAGAGGATTCAAGGTCTATAATATTATTTTTGATAAGTTTATTTTTTATGTGTTGGACGAAATTAATAGGTTTGAGAGGTATGAGGAATGGGTAAAGGTGGTGGCCTTTTATAGGGAAGGAGAATGACTCACTTGGAAGTTCATAAAAAAGTAATGTGTGCACATGAAATTACCTAAAAAAGTCATAACAAACCAACAAAAAAACAATAATTTAAAATTTATTAACTAAATAAGGACATACAAGGGTTTTAAGACAAGTTTCTAGGTCATTTGGGCCCTTAATTTTAAGGTTTAGTCCCCAATTAAGATTAATTTGGCCTTAACCATTGTGGTTAATTTTAATAACTTTTACTAATAATTTTGGTAAAACATTAACATGGTATTTGTATAATATAAATATTATAGTGATTAAAATTTTTTTTTATATTTTCTAAATTCAAAACACATAAGCTACAAAATTAATATTAATGCAATTCCCGCAAAGTAGACAAAATAACGAGTTTTTAAAGTAGAAAAATGTTCAAAAGTTTGTTTAGATTATATATAATACTTAAAATTGAAGTTGATTATAATGAATTAAATTGAATTAATATATGTAATATTTATCTTATTTTACCTTACAATAAATTTATAATATCATTTATCATTAATAATTAATTAATCAAAAATGTAGTTTTTAACTAAAAAGTAATGTTGGTCAAAATTCATCAAAAAAATTAAGGTTTCGAGAAAAATAAAATAAATCACCATAGAATAATTTAGATTTATTGAATTAAAAAATGAAGTTAATTTTATAAAATTAAATATCTAAATTTTCCTAAAATTAAATTTATTATTTTTCAAAGAAGGATATTAAAAGAGGGTTATTCGAGAAACTGGCGTTTATAAAAATAAAAGGACTTTACCAAAATTCCTACCATTTATTTTCAATATGTTTTATTTATCTAAAATTATTATAGAAAATATTTTAAATGTAGTTTTTACCATTTATATAACCATGTTTAATGACTAGGTAATAATTATCTCCTTCAAATAATTATATAAAAAATGATGTTTCATAGAAACTCAGTGTTGCATGTAACAAACGCTACATCGATGTTGCATGTAACATATGCCAAGCCAGTGTTGACTATAACGTACTCCATGTTAGTTATGTATGAAATGGATTCCTATTTGGTTCTATATGAAAGTATTTTTTTCCTCAATTAATTACAAGATATAAATGAAAAAAATAATTTATTCAAAAAAATGGTCCATAAAAACATGGGGTGTTACATTCGACCCCCGATTTAAATTAATTTCTCCCTAATTAATTTGGGTTACTAAAAGTTTAATACATATAATTTTTATTCATAGAAACTCACATCATAAAAATTAATAGTAAATCTTCCAATAAAAATGGAAATTTGAAACCATAATAGTTACCCAATGTAACATATAAATGGGGTTCCACATAGGAGAACATAGGTTGGAAGTGATGATTGGAGATGGGGGAAAATGTAAATATTTATAGGGAGTTATTTAGGTTATCAATAAAAAATAATTGAATGATAAAAGTAAACTTAAGGGAATAAAATTAAAAAATCTATTATGATTTTAGAATCCATGGGTTCAACATAATTTAAGGTATTGGACAACATTTTTTTTGTGTCACTCTAAGAATGTTGAGTAATTCTTGATAAATTTCAATAAAAAAAATTAATTCTTGGGTTGTGCTTTTATAAATTTCTAATACATCTCTTTCCTCATGTAATGAATGCCTAGAAATAAAATTTGATACTTAATGAACTAAAATATACTTTTTGACAGATATTAAGGCCCAAACAAGAATGAAAAGTATAACTATTTGTCTCTTAAAAATAAATAAGCATGAATCCATAATCATTAAAAGTAACAATAATTGTTCATCATAAATATTTATTCAACAAAAATAATTTTACCTTAGCTTGGACATCTCATAGGCTAGTGGTAGGCATGAAATATTTATCATCCTTCAGGCATGGATTAAAGACCTAGGGCCTTGCCGGACTTTATTGGTTTTTACCAGACATATATGATGTCTTTTTTTAATACAACACTAATATAATTTCCAAAATATAAAATAGATACATCCTTGAAATAGGGATAATCACTAAATATCCTTTTATCCAAGGTTATTAATACAAACTCAGTGAAAAAATACTTCATCTAAAGATTAACATAAGCTTTTGATGGATGGTTTACCTTATAACCCTTCCCAATGGTGGAAACCCAAAAATTTGCTAAGAGAGTCACAAAATCAGATTAACATTAATTTCCATGTATATCACAAAGTATCACTTGTTTTTCACATTCCAAAATCTTGAATGATCATATTTTATATTCCATTGAAACATGGTAGTAACCTGAATTACCATAAATAATTTTTCAAAACATGCATTCCTTTTCATTCCAATGTATATTGGATTTATTACTTAAATAAAAAAATGTTGTGAACTTGATTAGTGATATAAAAAACCACCTATAAATAAGTCGTTAAATAGTTCCAAGGTAACCGGTACTATCCAATTTACTTAAACATATTCCATATATCTTTATCTATTCAAAATTATCTTAAAATAGAGAAAATATAAAGGGTTACATTACTATAACCAAAATATCACCATTCCATGAAATCACTTGTCTATGTATTCATAACTCTGAAATATTACCTTTTAAATCCATAATGAAAATTTATAATGAAAATAGGATTCATATAATATAATATTTGAATTCTAGAACATAAATAATTCATCAGTCCAACCTTATTATTAAACACCACTCAAGCATCATCAAAGTATTCCTTCACACCCCTTTCGTAGAGTATAAACTATGAATCAGGTCTTAAGGATCCTCAAACTCATTCTAATCAGGCTTTATATTTTAAATGTAAAGAATAATTGAAATGCATCACATACATTTCACATGTCATATGAAGTCTCTTTATCTTCAGAAGTATAACCAATACTCATACTACCTTACATATTCTATTTATGTGATTTCCACTTGTGAAATAAATTCGCATAATTTCCCACATCTGAAACATTTAATTTTATCCATATTTCATATAATTCTCACCTTTGACTAAAAAAATTAAGAATACCATGATCATTACTAATAATATCAGAAAACCACATAGTCATGAAAATATTTACTTATAGGATATCTAAATCATGGAAAATTCCTTAATCTATGACACCCTAAGTTTATCCTAGGTTACTCATAGACAACTTATATTGAAATATTTCATGATGGTTCATGAATAGTTAGTGAATTACCAAACCGTACCCCCCAGGATTTTCAAACTAGGTGTGAAGCAAGGCTCATTTTCTTGTACCAGATTACCCTAAGTCAATCATGGAACATCTTGTTAGAGTTGATACCCCTATGTACATCTATTCCAGAGAAACATCCACTCGTAGTATCTAGATAGGGATGTATTTCTAGGAAACCACTAACTCTATCCTCTACCAAAATTCTAGCAATTTTTCAAAAATGTTAACTCTACATTATACTTGTCCTTAGTTCCATCCCTTTATATATACTTATAAATATACCTAGGTAATTCACTAATGTTTGTTTATCCTAGTTAACAAAGGACAATTAAATCTTTTCTTTGATACCAACGACAACAAACCTCACTTTTAATACATTGACATTACATTGGAAAAATACTTAAAACATTATAAAAATTGATCCCTGAATACCATAATTTGTCTAGTTCGTTTGAAAAAATGGAAACATAAACACTGGTACATAAGTGATCTTCATTATATACCACTAGGATCATCACGAATTAGACCATTCTTATACACATAATAATTAATATACATCTTCATAACTTGGATATGGAAACATAAAAAGAGGTGAGATAAAATGCTCAGTAGGGGTATACAAGGGAGACATGGAAGCATAAACATGATCATAGTGGTATTAGAACATGATCAACACATTGGAAGATCATACCCCACAAATAAATTATCATAAACATGAATCATGTCGAAAATCTTTTCAATTTATAGGACATGAATTATAATGAAATAAAGTACATAAACTATGAAAGAATAACATAGGAATAAAACATGGAAATGTGAAAAAAACATAATCACATAAAACCTTATGTAATGGTGGTCTACCAAGGCCTTTGTTACATGTTAGTCTTGGGTAAATCACCCATTTACCTTCTTTGGGATTGGTATACCCTCCCATGCACCCTCTTGTTTTGGGATTGGAATGTCCACTTGTGTACCGTCTTGGTTTTGGATTAGGATGTTCTCCCCAGTTCCCTCTTGTTTTAGGATTGGGATATTCTCCGCCATTCCATCTTGTTTTGGAATTGGGATGTTATAACCTATTCCCTTTTATCTTATAAAACATTTATTATTACCCAATTCATTAGAGGGAGATATAGGTCCCACCCGTCACATAATGAGAACATACATCCATGTGCAAGAAACCCTTAATAATATCATGACACATGATACGAGTTGTGCTCTATACACATCAAATAATAACCCATGTAATGAAATGGGAATCAATAACATTTCATCACATCATAACCTATGGAAAATGGATTGGTTTTATAACAATTTCATCCAAGCATTACTCATGAAATGAAGAAGGTATCAAAAGCATGAACCCTGTGGAAAAGAAATGGATTTCATAAACATATAACCCATAGAAGAGAAATAGGTTTCATAAAGAACATGACATTAAACATAGTCCATTAATAGGAAGGTTATGAATGAAACATATATATCATTTCCTACAAAGTCATTAGTAACACCAATAGATTCTATCTTAGATGAAAAATAATTTTGAAATTGTAACACCCCAGGTAAATAAAGAATATGACATCTTTATATTTATCCATATTTGTGAATAAAATATTAATATTACTTTAAAGGGGATGCTATGCTCGATGGCGTACCCAATACGCAACAATGAGTTTCTTGGGAATCTTACGTTGCACTCTAATAATAAAATAATATTATTTTAAATGGTAGTTAACATGTAGACGTTGTTTTGGCGGGAATGGATATAAATAACTAAAATATGATTATATATGTTTTTTAAATGTTTTTACATTTATCCAAAGGATTAAAATATCGAAACAATTCAATTTTAGGCTTTTATACCCTAATTTTCACTAAAGGTTCACATATCGCCTTTTGATGGCGAACTGTCATTAAAAATAGTTTTGATCACTCTTATACATTCTTTTGGACCAAATAAAACTCTTCTTTAGAATCGGGACATCAAATTTTACTTTGTGTAAATTTTTGGTATTTTTTCGATAAAGTTTATTTTTTAATGAATAGTGTAAAATGTTGTTTTTTAATTCAAAACCTTTTTTTAATCTAATTTATTTATATGATTAGATTATCTTTTGAATTGGTTTTAAAGTGAAATTAGAAAATATTTTTACCATTAAATCCAATAGTGGTCATTGGAATTAATTTCACTTTGAAATCGGACTTAAACTAGTGTCAGTCTTTTGATACTTATTATTTCATAAAAACACGCTATTTGATCTGACAACGGGAATTAATTATGAAATTAATTAATGCAACTTATATGTTGTGAATTTTGTAAAATGGACTTCATTTTTGAATTCGGAATATCAAATATAGCTTAGGGTGAATTTTTGGAATTTTTCTGAAAAACTTCAATTTTTGATGAATAGTGAAATCACTAAGTGGTACTTATAAAAATTGATTTTTCCATTTAAATGAAATTTTTCCACCTTTGTGTATTGAATTTAAAAAATCTGACATACATGGTTGTCATTAAGAAGTAAAATGTGGTTCAATGAGATTAAAATAATTTTTTGGTGAATAGTAACTTATTAAGTTTTTAATCGCGATTAGAGGTAATTAGTGTAGTTTAAGGTAAAAATAATGTTTTAATAATTTGAAATGAACTTGACACATGTCCTACCCTCATTGGTTGTGTCATGGCCGACCAAGACAAGCCATGGGTCAACTTGGGGACCCCATGGAGACACTTTGGTTGGGAAATGACATAAATAACTTTTTTATTTAATGTAAAAGTAAAAATGACACAAACATAATATGTTTTACTAAAACAATTTTTACATGGGGTTATAAAGATCATATGTTTTATTATAAATAGTAATTGGAAAGCTAAAAATATTTCCTACATCATAGTATTTTTTTTATAATTTTTAGACATTAAATAAATTAAATTATTTATGACATAATAATGATGCAGCGATGACATCATTATTTGACGATTTAAATAAAATGGAAAGATAATGTAAACTCTATGAACTACACATGTCCAAAACTTTTTGGATGGGTGGATTTCTAACCCTTATCACCTTATACACGAATTATATCAGTGTGGGACCTTTTAAAACCGAAACACATTTTCAAATAAAGTAATATTTCTTTACTTTCCAAAAGTGCCCCTCCACTCCTCTTATAAAAGGCCCCCACCTCTACCTCATTTCACACACACTCCTCAAGACTTTGGCTCGGCCAAACCCTGCCAATTTACTCTATCAACATCCCTCTCCTCATCCTAGAGGATTCCCTTTGGGCATAAGCCTTTCAAAGGAATCCTTTAGGCTCAAATCAAAAGGAGTTACACTTTTAAAGGTAATTCATTCTCTCATGTTCATTTGTTTTATTTTGCTTCTCCAACCCCCTAAACTCTTTTTATTTATTTCTATTGTAACAACACCAGTATCTTCAATATAATAGGATGTTGTTATATGATTTATTTGAGCTAAACTCTCACACAACTACATCAAATCGTTAAAGAACATACGGTTTCCGTGGATGGCAAAATTGTGCCTCCCGAAACGATGATTATTCAATACTCATTTAACACCTTCAAAGGTGGCGATTATGATGTCACTATTTTTATATATGATATATAATATGTTTATGTTTTACCTATTCTTCTGTATTTTTCATTTGTGTCTTACCTTTATGGCTTCCATTATGGGTATACGCGATATCTTCATTTTAGGAAGTGCGGACTACCGCCCCCTCAAAGTGATGTGATTCGTTAATGCCATATGTGGGACGTGTAAAGGATGGATTTAAAGTTATTATATATGATTTTATACTAGAATTATAATATACCTCTATATAATTATTATTTCATTCCATTAAAGTATGAGATAGAAATGAAAGTAGCGTTCATGCGTACGTACGGCTTACCGTCTCCATGAACGATGCATTTCATTTCTTATCCCCAAATGTAATGTACTATTAAAAGTACATGTATATAATGGATATATATAATTAATGATATATATAAATGATGAATATAATTCTGAAATTAAAATATACATAACTCTCATTTAGTTTTAATTCCATTAATATGACAAAGAAATGAAAGTAGCGTTCATGCGTACGTACGGCTTACCGTCTCCATGAACGGTGCATTTCATTTCTTACCTCTAAATGATTATGTAATATTATAAATACATGTATATGGTGGATATATATGATATATATGATATCCAAATCATGAATGTCATTCTAGATATAAAGAACCTTTGAACACACGAACAACATCTAATTGTAACAAGTCCACTTTCGACTTAAGAACCAAATATCGACAAAACAAACATTATTAACTTAAATAGTTACATAATGTTTATAACATGGAAATAAGTGATATAAAAGTAATAATTAACTCTAAAAAGTTTCTTAATCAAGTATAAATTAACTCAAGTTTATTATTCAGGACGTTAAAGAACGATCGAGTCAAGTCGGACCCGAGGTAAGGGACTTTGTCTCAATCTCCTTTCATTGAGGCATATTTCATTTTATACACAAATTTCTTTTATACGGTGTGTAAACACCTTTGACTTTTACTTTTATACAAAAGGAATCTTTTTCTGTGAAGCTTTTTACTAAATGACAAAAAAGAATGTTTTTTTAACGTACGCAGTGACAACGACCTTTTCCGCCGCCGCGAGTATTATTTGGTCTTTGGCTTTCTCAACAAGCCATAATGTTTTTAGAATAAAATAAATACCATATACTCTTTTATGTATTTTGGTATTGAAAATGGTTTTGAAAAAGGATTCTATTATGTCAATATATTTATGATATATTGTGATTGAAATGTGGAAATGTTATCATTCCTTTATATTGGTTTTATGTTTTATGATTTTATACTGGTACTTGGACATTTTAACTGGTGGTTACGTTATAAACCATATGACGGGTGGTGCCGTGAATACCAGGACGGGTGGTTACGTTATAACCTCCAATGCATTGGGTATGGAAGTCGGCCGTAGGGCTATTCCATTAAGTATGTATGGAAATTGGTCGTATGGCTATTCCATTAAGTGATATGTGTGGGAGTCGACCGTATGGTTATTCCACTTAAGTATGTTTATATCCCAAGTTACCTTTATATATGTTATGTGTTCTTTTTGTGTATTTTTATTGTAATCCTTTGGTTACAAAAAGGTAAGTAATGATACTTTATTCAGTGAAGAGTTTTTACTACTTCATGTAGGTGAAAAGTGTTACATTGATAAAGTATTCATGGTTTACTTGTTGTTTTGAAAAACTAACAGTTTTCATTATTTGTGTATCCCTTACTGAGCTTCTTATGCTCATCCCATGTTTTTGAAATATTTTTCACAGGACTGAGCGTGGAATAGGGTCAAGGATGGGATCAAGGGAAAGTCATGCTACCTAAAACATGGAGCTATACATGTTTCTTTTAAAGAGTTTGTATTTTATGGAAATTTAGTAGAAGCGAATACTTTGTAATCTTTTGAGATGTAATAGTTATGTCCTAATTCTCTAAAACTCTAAACCTGAAAAGATCCTCAATGTGAATTACTCATTTAATTCAATATTAAGTAAGGTTTAAGGCTGGGGCCTTATAGTTGGTATCAGAGGTCGGTTTAGATAACTTTAGAGGTTAGGGTATTATTTAAGCATAAGTGAAATTACCATAATGGTTAGGATTTCAGACAGAGTCCTAGTTTTAGATAAAGTGAATGAGTAAGAATATCTTAGTGTTTATCTTCCTCATTAGTACGTGATGGTTTTGTTGTTATACTCACACTGACCCTTTTTGGTTTTAGTAAATGGATGGATCTAGCAGGCACCAAGGTAACGGTGGATGTGAAGGAAACTGTGATAGTTTTCTGAGTGAGCAACTGAATGATATGGGGGCTGTAATGAGAACTCTTGTGTTTATCCTCAACCAACTATCTGGAGTCATGATTGACCACCTAAACCTTGGATATTTCTCTAAGGCATCATATTTCCAAGAAAAAAATCCCTACGGAAGTACAGGTAATAATCATAAAGGTAAGTGTGTTCAAAAACCTATGTGTCAAAGATGTGGAAAGAAACACCTAGGAAAATGTTTCAAAGGGACAGAAATATGCTATAGTTGTGGAAATGAAGGTCATAAAGCAAGAACCTGCCATGGAAAAAGGAAGCATCCAGTTGACTCGAGGAAAGGGAAAGAAGTTCTTTCTGAGGGATCAATTGAATGTTTTAAATGTGGTGTGCATGGTCATTATGCAAACACATGTCCCATTAAGATGTTTCGTGAATGGGATCACCAAGATCATACAAATACTCATTTACCAATACCTAATGCCATTCCGATTGAGGATGAAGAAACTGACAATGACAAATCAAAGGTATGTATTATTCCATGACTAGTGTTTTCCTATTTTGGAATATTAGGATATGATTCATGATTTTGTTTGTAGGAAAGAGGTATTTTGGAATAAGTTGGAAAGGAATGGTTAATGGATCATGAAGAATGTTGAATGAGTAAGATGTCAACATATAAGGGCTTCAACAGTTATGGTGAAATTCTTAAGAGTATTAAGTCTCTTTTGATGATGGGGTTACATTAGAAGACTTTTTATATTATGTGTAACCCTGATGTTTAATATAGGAAAATTTTATTCATGGAATAGTTATCTTTTCTTTTGTGGACATAGTTATAAAGAACCATTTGGGTTTATATGATCCTTACTTTTGAGGTAATTATGGGTTATTATATGATATGCTGGAAAATGAAAGGCATGAGATAAACTTGAGGTTAAAATATGTTATGATCATTTTTGATGATTTTATCTCTTTTTGGGGAATGATTTAAGAATTATATAGTTTTGGAAAAATGACAACACGCAGACCTTGTGACAACCCGTCGCGTCGGAAAAAGTTGCGGGAATTGAACCCACAACCAATGTGCGACTGGCATTTATCGCCTACCACTGGACTACGTGAAGTCCCTGGTTAGTTTGACTGATTCTTTCTAGTTATATGATTTTATCAATTAAGAGTAAGTTGATTTTGGGTTATTTATGAAAATGATTAACCTATCATGGAGGATATGTGATTAGGTTAATTACTTTTCAATATGAGACTTTAGAAGCAACAGATGTTGTTTGGAGATAAATGTTACGATTTAACTTGGAAGACTATGTGACTAAATCCTTCAAATGTTTGGGTTTCAATATTAGATTGGTTTACTTTGAGGAATTTTATGGACAAATTGTTGATCGAATGGTCCTCGTTGAACTTTGGGTTTGGTTGGAAAATTTTTGGAGATTATGAATAGATTTTCTTTCTAATGGGTTATCCTTTTCTGGGTTATCTGATCTTGTACTAATCTTTTGGGTTTTGGTTTTGGTTAAAGTCTAAAGACATGGGAAGTATGTAGTTCTTTTTTTTGGGTTAGGTGATTCTCTAGAAGTTGATTATAGTACTCTTAATGCGAACAAGTCTCCCTAAATACTCGTCTTTTGGAAAAAATATGAGTTTGATTAAGGAATCTAGTAAAAGTTGAAATTCAACATGATAAGTGATTATGTTTCCTTATGAATAAATTCCTCAATAAAAAGTAACTTAAAACAAAAATGTTGTCTATTAACTTTTGCTACTGGGGAACCCAACACCGTTTAACCCATCACAAGTTTGTGATTTTCTTATTGTTAACTTTCTCCTAAACATGTTTTCTATCACTCTCCATCAGAACATGACCCTATGTTTTCTCCTCCATGTCCATGTTTTCCTACATGGAATCCTAGTATGGGTTAACTGGGGTGACCTTTTTACTTATCTTTCTTTATTTTAAAGTGATTGTTTTACCGACTCTTCTCCGATGTGGGACTTTCAAGGATGTTCCCAAGCCCAATTATAAAATTGTGAGGACGCAATTCCCAAAACGGAGGAAGGATGTAACACCCCAGGTAAATAAAGAATATCACATCTTTATATTTATCCATATTTGTGAATCAAATATTAATATTACTTTAAAGGGGATGCTATGCTCGATGGCGTACCCAATACGCAACAATGAGTTTCTTGGGAATCTTACGTTGCACTCTAATAATAAAATAATATTATTTTAAATGGTAGTTAACATGTAGACGTTGTTTTGGCGGGAATGGATAGAAATAACAAAAATATGATTATATATGTTTTTTAAATGTTTTTACATTTATCCTAAGGCTTGAAATATGGAAACAATTCAATTTTAGGCTTTTATACCCTAATTTTCACTAAAGGTTCACATATCGCCTTTTGATGGCGAACTGTCATTAAAAATAGTTTTGATCACTCTTATACATTCTTTTGGACCAAATAAAACTCTTCTTTAGAATCGGGACATCAAATTTTACTTTGTGTAAATTTTTGGTATTTTTTCGTTAAAGTTCATTTTTTAATGAATAGTGTAAAATGTTGTTTTTTAATTCAAAACCACTTTTTAATCTAATTTATTTATATTATTAGATTATCTTTTTAATTGGTTTTAAAGTGAAATTATAAAATATTTTTACCATTAAATCCAATAGTGGTCATTGGAATTAATTTCACTTTGAAATCAGACTTAAACTAGTGTCAATCTTTTGATACTTATTGTTTCATAAAAACACGCTATTTGATCTGACAGCGGGATTTAATTATTAAATTAATTAATGAAACTTATATGTTGTGAATTTTGTAAAATGGACTTCATTTTTTAATTCGGAATATCAAATATAGCTTAGGGTGAATTTTTGGAATTTTTCTGAAAAACTTCAATTTTTGATGAATAGTGAAATCACTAAGTGGTACTTATAAAAATTGATTTTTCCATTTAAATGAAATTTTGCCATCTTTGTGTATTTAATTTAAAAAATCTGACATACATGGTTGTCATTAAGAAGTAAAATTCTGTTCAATGAGATTAAAATAATTTTTTGGTGAATAGTAACTTATTAAGTTTTTAATCGCGATTAGAGGTAATTAGTGTAGTTTAAGGTAAAAATAATGTTTTGATAATATGAAATGAACATGACACATGTCCTACCCTCATTGGTTGTGTAATGGCCGACCAAGAAAAGCCATGGGTCAACTTGGGGACCCCATGGAGACACTTTGGTTGGGAAATGACATAAATAACTTTTTTATTTAATGTAAAAGTAAAAATGACACAAACATAATCTGTTTTACAAAAACAATTTTTACATGGGGTTATAAAGATCAGATGTTTTATTATAAATAGTCATTGGAAAGATAAAAAGATTTCCTACATCATAGTATTTTTTTTATAATTTTTAGACATTAAATAAATTAAATTATTTATGACATAATAATGATGCAGCGATGACATCATTATTTGACGATTTAAATAAAATGGAAAGATAATGTAAAATCTATGACCTACAAATGTCCAAAACTTATTGGATGGGTGTATTTCGAACCCTTATCAACATATACACGAATTATATCAATGTGGGACCTTTTAAAACCGAAACAAATTTTCAAATAAAGTAATATTTCTTTACTTTCCAAAAGTGCCCCTCCACTCCTCTTATAAAAGGCCCCCACCTATACCTCATTTCACACACACTCCTCAAGCCTTTGGCTCGGCCAAACCCTGCCCATTTACTCTCTCAACATCCCTCTCCTCATCCTAGAGGATTACCTTTGGGAAGAATCCTTTCAAAGGAAGCCTTTAGGCTCAAATCAAAAGGAGTTACACTTTTAAAGGTAATTCATTCTCTCATGTTCATTTGTTTTATTTTGCTTCTCCAACCCCTAAACTCTTTTTATTTATTTCTTTTGTAACAACACCAGTATCTTAAATATAATAGGATGTTTTTATATTATTTATTCGAGCTAAACTCTCACACAACTACATCAAATCGTTAAAGAACATACGGTTTCCGTGGATGGCAAAATTGTGCCTCCCGAAACGATGATTGTTCAATACTCATTTAACAACTTCAAAGGTGGCGATTATGATGTCACTATTTTTATATATGATATATAATATGTTTATGTTTTACCTATTCTTCTGTATTTTTCATTTTTGTCTTACCTTTATGGCTTCCATTATGGGTATACGCGATATCTTCATTTTAGGAAGTGCGGACTACCGCCCCCTCAGAGTGATGTGATTCGTTAATGCCATATGTGGGACGTGTAAAGGATGGATTTAAAGTTATTATATATGATGTTATACTATAATTATAATATACCTCTATATAATTATTATTTCATTCTATTAAAGTATGAGATAGAAATGAAAGTAGTGTTCATGCGTACGTACGGCTTACCGTCTCCATGAACGGTGCATTTCATTTCTTATCCCCAAATGTAATGTACTATTAAAAGTACATGTATATAATGGATATATATAATTAATGATATATCTAAATGATGAATATAATTCTGAAATTAAAATATACATACCTCTCATTTAGTTTTAATTCCATTAATATGACAAAGAAATGAAAGTAGCGTTCATGCGTACGTACGGCTTACCGTCTCCATGAACGGTGCATTTCATTTCTTACCTCTAAATGATTATGTAATATTATAAATACATGTATATGCTTGATATATATGATATATATGATATCCAAATCAGGAATGTCATTCTAGATATAAAGAACCTTTGAACACACGAACAACATGTAATTGTAACAAGTCCACTTTCGACTTAAGAACCAAATATCGACAAAACAAACATTATTAACTTAAATAGTTACATAATGTTTATAACATGGAAATAAGTGATATAAAAGGAATAATTAACTCTAAAAAGGTTCTTAATCAAGTATAAATTAACTCAAGTTTATTATTCAGGACGTTAAAGAACGATCGAGTCAAGTCGGACCCGAGGTAAGGGACTTCGTCTCAATCTCCTTTCATTGAGGCATATTTCATTTTATACACAACTTTCTTTTATACGGTGTATAAACACCTTTGACTTTTACTTTTATACAAAAGGAATCTTTTTCTGCGAAGCGTTTTACTAAACGACAAAAAAGAATGTTTTTTTAACGTACGCGGTGATAACGACCTTTTCCGCCGCCGCGAGTATTATTTGGTCTTTGGCTTTCTCAACAAGCCGTAATGTTTTTAGAATAAAATAAATACCATATACTCTTTTATGTATTTTGGTATTGAAAATGGTTTTGAAAAAGGATTCTATTATGTCAATATATTTATGATATATTGTGATTGAAATGTGGAAATGTTATCATTCCTTTATATTGGTTTTATGTTTTATGATTTTATACTGGTACCTGGACATTTTAATGGGTGGTTACGTTATAAACCATATGACGGGTGATGCCGTGAATACCAGGACGGGTGGTTACGTTATAACCTCCAATGTATTGGGTATGGAAGTCGGCCGTATGGCTATTCCATTAAGTATGTTTGGAAAGTTTCCGTATGGCTATTCCATTAAGTGATATGTGTGTGAGTCGACCATATGGTTATTCCACTTAAGTATGTTTATGTCCCAAGTTACCTTTATATATGTTATGTGTTCTTTTTGTGGATTTTTATGGTAATCCTTTGGTTACAAAAAGGTAAGTAACGATACTTTATTCAGTGAAGAGTTTTTACTACATCATGTAGGTGAAACGTATTACATTGATAAAGTATTCATGGTTTACTTGTTGTTTTGAAAAACTATCAGTTTTTATTATTTGTGTATCCCTTACTGAGCTTCTTATGCTCATCCCAAGTTTTTGAAATATTTTTCACAGGACTTAGCGTGGAATAGGGTCAAGGATAGGATCAAGGGAAAGTCATGCTACCTAAAACATGGAGCTATACATGTTTCTTTTAAAGAGTTTTTATTTTATGGAAATTTAGTAGAAGCGACTACTTTGTAATCTTTTGAGATGTAATAGTTATGTCCTAATTCTCTAAAACTCTAAACCTGAAAAGATCCTCAATGTGAATTACTCATTTAATTCAATATTAAGTAAGGTTTAAGGCTGGGGCCTTATAGAAATATATTTTAAACATTTTCTTAAGGATTAAATCCTTTCTTGTTTCAAAATGAATTTTTAGTACATAAAACCATAGGAAAATAATTTCCAAATTAAATATAATTGAAAAAATATAAATAAACATGAAATAATTTTGAAAACCTTTTTCACAAAAAACATATAAATAAGCTTTTGAAAATTTTAAAAACATTTTTCATTGAAAACACATGGAAAATAAAAAAATAAATCTTGAAAATTATTTGAAAACCATTTATTTGAAAATAAATTAAAAAATATTAAATTTGGATTGAAAAAATTTTGAAAACAATTTTTATTTGAAACTTATAAATGAAACTTGAAAACATGTTTTTTTTAAAATGTCATTCCTTAAAAATTACTTTTAATTTTTTTTTCTTAAAGAGGTACCTTTAAGAAATTAAATGTAAGATTCAAAGAAATGATGGTAGGTAAATCTGTACATGTTGTACAAGGTCAAAATAATAAAACTTTTTCCCCATAAAACTTTTAGAAATATTACTTGTTTGGAAAGCATTTTTAGAAAACATAGATTTCAAAGCAAAGAGAGGGTAAAGTCAGGCATTCTTAAAAATGATTTATTAACTATATTTTGTAACAAAGAGTAGAAATTGGTACCAATACATGAATTTATCATGAAATAATATTGGATAAGGATCCTCATGATTTTTATTGAGAAATTATCATACTATTTCATTAAAGGAAGCCTAAACATTAACAGTTTGGAAAGCATTGAGATTGTCTCAATAAACACTTATAAATTGGTATCATGGGATAATACACTCAATGTAAGAAAAAGAAAATACATGAAGATTAAAATACCATGTAAAAAGGATATTCATGATATAACATGTAAAATGGAAGTATATACTTTTTAATGAAGGGTTTACGTGCATAACACAAATTGAGTCTCAAAGAAGGCAAATTACGCCAAAACTATTTTTCTGATTTGGTAACTTTTTGAACCTAAACCCCATGAATGTAGGATCAAAAAATGGATGTATTAATAAACATAAATTATTGTATAATATATATAGAATAAATTCATGATAAGTACACACATCAGATAAAAGGAAAGTGTGGAGAACTTGACATGAATCTAACAGAAATTAAAAATGAGATGAAATCTACTTACCTTGTGTCTTGACTCTCGTTGTACTTATTCAAAAAACCTATATGATAAATTTAAATTCATTATAAATATTTTGATGAAAAATATTATTTTATCTAATACCATATATGTTTTGATTATGACTTTATATCACCCACTTTTTAATGATCCTAGGTTAATGTTACACCTTGGGTAATATCCCATTTGTTCTTCGCATGTCTCTTAATTTGTTATATCATTGGACCTTGTACTTATATCAAGATTAAAAAAGGTAATTAATAATATAAATATAATTTATATTCAGTATATTTATATTATAATACCTTATTTCATAAATAATTACAAAATGGAATACACTATTTATGGACATGTTAAACTGTATGTACGCATGAACATTGTATCTGTTTTTATTGTTTTATTGAAATGAAGTTTGTAAATACCACACATATATATATTTATGTATATTTATATATTTATTCTAGTATAATTATTATATCATATATATCATATAATTTCCTTAAACCTATCCATAATACATTCTATGTGGGGTGTGAAGGAATCACTTTACTTTGAGGGGGCTGTAGTCCACACTTCCTCAAACAAGATTATCATATTAACACCAATTGGAAGGTAAAAAGATGTGTGATGAAAATGGAATAAAGAATATGGAAGAAATAATAAATATAATATATAAAATATATAAATATATTGTCCTTTATAATGGCCACCATTATCTGTGGTAATATAGAAATCAACAATCATCGTTTCATGATGCAGTAGTTCTCCGTGCAGAGAAACAATATGTTCGTTATGAATTAGATTGCGGTGTGTGTATGTTTAGGTAAACATATTAGCATAAAAACATACAAGTATATTTATGATACTTTTTTGGTCACAAAATAATGTAATAATGAAAGTGGAGGTGATTATCAATCAAAATATAGGAAAGGATCTTGAGGGAAGACCTTACATCTAAATCAGCTAAGTCTTTTTGGTTTGGGCCAAAAAGATTTATTGAGAGAATTTCTGCCCAAAGGGGAGATTTATTGTTGAAGGTAGGTTTTTTGGGAAATTGTTTTGGAATGTATTTTCCAAATTTAAGAGGATTGAGAGGTGTGAGAAATGGGTAGAGGTGGTGGCCTTTTATGAGGAAGGAAAATGACTCAACTGAAATTTTTGGAATTGAGTTAGGTGTGCACATGTTGTTACATAAAAAAGTCATTAAAAACAAACAAATAACAATAATATAAAGTTTATTGCCGAAATATTGACATACAATGGGTGTAGTACAAGTTTCTAGGTCATTTGGGCACTTTATTATAAGGTTTAGTCCCTAATTTAGCACTTACTGTTCGGTACTGTAGCAACCAGAACTATTCACCGGATTTGGGTCTTTGGGCCACCGGTTTGGGCCTACGGGTCTCCAGGGCCTTTGGGTCATCAAATGCCTCTGGGACACCGGGAATTCGGGTCACGTACACCATGGAGTATCCCAATTCACATAGAACAGGCTCCAGAATAGGATCAGAGCAACATGAGTAGCTACCACCAGATGCAGAGCTAACCAGATTGGAAGAATGAGAGGGTATGGGAGCCACCATCGGGACCAGGCAATGTTCATCTTTGTACGGGGAAAATCTCACAGATTAGCAATGCAAGGTGGGGTTCTAGTATTTCAATGATGTAGAATGATGGGGAGGAGTAGTTAAAGTGGGCTGGGCCTATGGGTCATGTATTGGGAGTGGTATGCCTCTGGGCCTTCGAGTATTGTATTGCGGGTTTGTCGGGCCTCGTGCCTTGGGAATACGGGTCATATACGGGTTCCCCTTCAACCCATAAATTGGGTATTATCCATAATAAAAATAAAAAAGAAGGCCTTTGGGCAATTCAAGATAGTGTTTTCACTATTAATCAAAAAATGATGTTTCTCCGAAAAATTCCAAAAATTCATCCTGGGATAATTTTGATGTTAGGAATTAAAAAATTATATTTATTTCATAAAAATAATTTTCTAAATATATCTCAAATTAATTTTATTATTTTTCAAAGAGGAACATTAAAAGAGGTTTATTCAAGAATGCAGTGTTTTTAAACAAAGAAGGACTTTATCCAAAATAATATCATTCATTATCAATATGTTTTATTTATATTGAAAAATTATAGAAAATATTTTTCATATATTTATTAATATTTATTTATTTATGTTTAATATATAGGTTATAATTATCTCATTTAAATAATTATATATATATATAATGATGTTTCATAGAAACTCAGTGTTCTGTGTGACATACGCTATGTCAGCATTACTTATAATGTATGACAAGTTGTTGTTGCATGTAATGTATACCAAGTCAGTGTTTTATGTATCGTATGCCAATTTTGTTCCATGTGAATGGAATATTTTACTCAGTGCATTGCAACATATAAATGAATATTTAATTTAATTAAAAAAACGGCCAAAAAAACTCATGGTGTTACAATTATCACCTAATTTTAGATGAATATTCACCAAATTCCATAAAATAATTCCCAAGGTATATATATGTTTAATTTTATTGGAAATTATAATAACAACCGACCTATTACTTTTAAAAATCTCAATATCTCTTGTAATGATCTTCCAAAATATTACTCTTCTTAAACATACCCTACTTAAAACTTTTCAGCATAAAATGGTGAAAGGAAACATCATAATGGGTGATCTTAGATTCTAAATAAGTGTAATCATAAGAGATATAAATAAATGATCATATTAAATCATCAGATAAGATTATGGTATATGATCATGAAAATAACTTACAAATTTTATACCAATGCTTCTATAGATCATAAATAGGATCCATGGAGGAAAAAATTTTCAACTTAAAAGACACGGTCCATATGTATGAGTAAACATAAAAAATCATTAATTATCCATAATCTCATGTCATAATAGTGTGGAATAACTATAAATAGAGAAAAACATTTCACTTTTCATGATTAACTAAAAATACCATCAATAATGTGGTTCAGGATGCATAACCTATTTCACATAGTGGATTGCATTGTGGACCAGGACATACCTTTTTCCCATAGTGGATCATTAACTTCAAAAAGTTTCCCATAATTATCTCATGAGACATAAAGAACTACCAAATTTATTGGAAGGAGATATAGGTCCCACCATTCACATAATGAAAAAACATAATTATGTGTGCCATAATTTCATAAAACAATCATCCTGTCATCACATCAGTCCATGTATAATGAAATGGGTTTATAAAAATTTCAATAATTCACTAAACATAACCCATGGAAAATAAATGTGTTTAGTAAACATCTCATCAACCTAAAAAACTACCACAAAGGGAAGTAATAGAGTTGTTATCATTAAATATTTTTTTAGTAAAGCATAAATAACATCAAAGGATGTTATCTTATATGTAAATTGATTTGAAAGATCACTCGGTTCATTCTATCTGGAAAATATCCTCCCATATTTTTTATACACTTTTTAAAACATAAAATATTTTCAAAAATATTTTCATTGAAAATAATCTTTTAAGATCTTGTAAAAATAATTCTAGAGGAAAATATACTTTCCACATGATTTTTTTTAAAATAAACTTTTTTCATAATCCATTTATTTCAAAATATCCATAGAAACATATAAAGTAATTTTTAAACCATTGAGTGGTCATGACGGAGGGAAGTATCATTCATGCTGTATACATTAAAATCAATATTCCTTTATATATATCAGTAAAATATAAATTGGAATCATTTGGAAAGTCACATAAAGATTAATTTTTAATAAAATTTAAAAATGTGTAAAAAATTATTTTTAATAGTCATAGGATAATTGTGTATAATTTTTGAATTTTTTTTAGAAAACATGATTTTGTAGCAAAAAAAATTTCCAACTGAAGAGAAAAACAGTATCATGTGTTCTAAAAAACACTTTACTAAATATTTTAATTTCCAATGATTAGAATAATGTTCTTAAAACATGAAAATATCATTAATTGTCATTGGAGAAGAACATTAATGAGAATTAATGAGTCTTAGATCCAAACATTTCAAACATGGAGACTTATTCATAAAAAATCCTGATTAATGATGACATTGAAACCTAAAAGCATTAATACTTTGGTAATGTTCGAATTATAATCCCTATGCAATAGAGATAATCAAATGGATATTTCTACCCCATATTTTTTAGGATAATAATCATAAAATAATTTTATAATAAGTAAAAACACAGAATCAAATAATTACGTGGTGAATATGTCATGTGTCTCACAGAGATTAATAGTGAGACATAAATACCTTACGTTAATTCTTGACATCCTTCATACATGTTAAAACCAAATTTATAATAAATATTAGTTTATTAAAAAAATATTTTAAAGAATAATTTTGTGTATAATACTTCATATGATTTACTTATTACCTTTCATTACCCATTTCACATCAATTGTTTATTAAAATTACATTTTGGGTAATTACTCTTTCATTTTACATGTATACTTTGGTTTGGTATTCTCGGTCTATTTAATTTGATCATGGTTTCATAATATACAGAATTTTAAGGATTATATAAATATGTTATATATTAATTAGATATGAATATATAGTAATCCTTTAATGTTTGGTATAGTAAATTAACTATATCGTTCACGGAGTCATTAGGTCGTACATACAGATTAATGTTTTTTCCATTTTCTCGACGGACAAAACCTAAAAAAGGTAAAAAATATTTCCCCCTTGGAAAAAGCGTTATCATGTAATAATAATATATATATATATATAATATAAAATATATTCATTTAATATATCCAAATTATCATCCAAGTATATCAAAAATGAAAATACATATCATCTTTTCGCAAGGCAGTTTTACGTCGAACACAAAAGAATCGTTATTTTTTCCCTTTTGGATGTAAGGTAAGAAGATAGATGTGATTTTATATATAAATAATTAGTTTTAAGTAATAAATATCACATTTATTAATTAAATTTATCCATTTTTTACTTCTAGGTAAAGTGTTTCTGAAAAACATATCACATCGCTTCGCAAGGCGGTAGTCCACTACACAGGTGTGATATTATCGTATCCCCCATGGAATGGAATGAAAAAAAGGAACATGTAAAATAATATTTATATAAGTATATTAATGATTTATATTTCATATAAATATATTTAGTTAATCATTTTAAATGTACATGAGATTCTCTAATGGAAAACAAACTATGTCGGTTCATGAGGCGATAGTTTTCCATCCACACGATCGATAAATTAACTTCCCATTTTGAGGAATATGAGGTGGGTAAAGGTATTTAATTTACCATCAAAACATATTTGTATATTTAATATATTATGTTTTTATATTATCATGGGTAAATAATAATTTATGTATGTGGTGGTAGAAAATAAAATTAAAATTCTCATTGAAGAATGTTACCGTTCATTGGAAATTTGTTTTGGTTTGCATGAAAATCCATCCTCATATGAATTTATGATTTAGAAAATAATATATGATATGGTAAGGGAATTATAGATGATATTTTAGTAGGTATTATAAGAAAAAAGGGTCTAGATGTTTGAATAGGAGAGGGGAAGGGGTGGATTTTTCTAAGTCAGGTAAGTGGCATATTTTTAATATTGGGAAAACAATGAATTACAAGAAAAACATTTCATGTAAAAAGAGTAAAAAATGAAAAAAATATATATAATAAGTTTTAATATCTAAATATATCCATTAAATGGACGTTGACCATTTTCTGGGTCATTTTATACCATTATCATTTAAGATTACCCCCCCCAAGAAAACACATTTTTACCTAACTATGGTAAATAATTTTACTATTTGTAATATTCATTATTGTAAAAAATAAGTTCAACTTATTAGATAATATACCTTACTCTGATTCCAAATATTGAATCCATTTTTTCAAATTTCATTAAAATTAGTGGAATATTTTAATTTGAAATCAATCCTACAGGTGCGATGAGAAAGTGGGGTTCGAAGGAGAAAATGATCAAAAGATTAAAAATATTTTATTTCAAACATATATATAAAAATTACTCCAATGATATATAATAGAATAATATATTTATAATTGAATAATTTTATATTTTAAAATAATATTTGAAATTATTTTATCTTTTTTTAAATTTTTAACCAAAATGAAAATTCTTAACAGAAATAATTATTTTTAACCTTTCACTTGAAATCTTATATTTTCAAAAAATTCTAAAAAAATATATCTATACATAATTTCAACATGAGGATTTAAAAAAAGATTTTTTTACCTTTTAATTAATTTTATAAAATTGGACAAATAATTTTAATATAAGTATGCAAAATACAACAAAAATGATTTTTAGAAAAAAAATAATTCATAAGAAATAAATTGGATTTTTTATTTTTTTATGCCTCTAAAAAATATTTTTTGAATGTAAATGAATTTTATTTAATATATAATATATATTTTATATTTAAATATTTCATTAATATTTATTTATTTAATTTATTATGATAAAACTCATTTTTGAGCAAAAAAAATAGTTCTTTTAAAAAAACATCCTTTATATTCATTGTTTTTCTGTTTTAATTTGTAATTAATTGAGAACCAATGAAATAATTTTATAAACATTTAAAACATTTATGCTACACATTTATTTAATCCTATTCCTTTCCTCCATTCAAACAACTAAGTGAAAACATATTATATTAATAAAAAATATATTTTAAATGTATGAAATGTTTAATTAAAACTTGGTGGAATAAGTAATGAAATATAAAGATGGTATATCATGTAACATAATATTAAATTGGTGTTTCATGTAATGGAAACTATTAAAATATTAAAAATATTTGAAAAATCTATTTCAAAAAAATAATGCGATGGTACACTTTTGAATCCTATGGCCCTTGTAAGAGATTACTTCATATGAAATATTAAATACATTGAAAATAATGTGATTTTTGATATAACATATCAAATGTGTAGAATATAAACCACACAAAATAAATTAGTAGTGATCATGTAAAATGTCTCACATAAGTAAAAGTTAGATGAGAAACCCTAACAATGATCATATCATTAGAGCAAGAATAAGTCAATGATTTAATTTCTTGTGAAAAATTTAAATCCACAAAATACAATGTAAAATAAAAAATAATAATACAATAGTAAATTTTATATATATTATTGACATAACATTATAAATAAATGAAAATATTTACCCAATTAATGAAAATTGAATTAATAAACTTTTTACATTATATTTGATTTCAATCATACATTTCCTAACTACCTGTATAGTGGGCCTGACAATTTTATTAAATAATGCCAGAAACACTAAAATATTTTTAATTTCATATATTATCTTTTTCAAACTATTTTTACCCATTCATTAAAAATCTTTCATTATCATCATTATTTTGTGTATTAATATCCTTGTTTTCTCATACATGTTTTATCATCCATGTTCCCGATCTTTAAAGTATAATATAGTTCCATGATATCCATAATTTGGTTAACTTTTTATTATTTTTCATTATAAACCGTTTTATAATCATTATTGAAATTTGAATGTAGAGAATGAATCAATTCGCTTCGTGGAGATGGTGGGTCATAGGTATGCATAACCAAAGTTATAATTTATTTAATGGGTGAAATGGTAAAGAGGTGGTTGGTATATTTATGTTCAAATATAACAATAATGTCATATATATCACATATATTTATTAAATTTATCATCAAATACCTTTTAGGATATTTGTAAGTGAGAAATGAGTAACATCACATAACAAGGTGGTAGTTCTCCATGAAAATGATTGAGGTAATCATATCACCTATAGTATGGAAAAAACTATAAATATATAAAATTTAAATTAAATAATTATAATAATATTAAAAATATTCTATATAAACTTTAATCCCATTATTTTAACAATTTATGTGATACGGTGGAGGAAAATGAATTACGTCGGTTTGTGAACCCATTTTCCACTATAGACACAGCCAATGGTTTCATTTTCCATTTGAGGGAAGTGAGGATGGATACATGTCATTACCATTACATTAGAACAGATAAATATATGAAATTTGATGAGTTTATTATAAGATTATTCTTTCATAATAATTGAAATAGGTGGAATATTAAAAAATAAAATGCTCGGTTAAAAACATTACCACTTATTCGAACAACATCTATTGATTTTCACCTAATTTATTACTAGGATGGATTTATGATCAAAAATAATAATTATATTATGTTTTTTAGATGTAAGTATGGTATTTGTGTTGGTAATTTCTTAACCTAATTTTATTGGATGTGCACCGAGGGGCGACAAGGGTTGCCCTTTTATAAGTGGGGAGATGACACAATTGAAATTTTTGAAATGACAAAGCTGTAACCATGTTTTTATCATTTAAAAGGGCTCTAAAATAGTCCATTATTAAGACTTATATGATATAAGGTCTAAATATAAATATAAAATCTTAATTGTACTTGTATTATGTTCATTTTAACCCTTATCTTTTAATTTTAAGCCGTGGAAAAACATTTTTGCATCATAACAATGGTAATTAATTTTCAAGGTTTTCACTATTCATTGTGGTAAATAATTATGTTGAAGTTATTAGATTTTATTAATTATGATTATTACTAATATGGAATCCTATTTTCCTAATTCAAATCATATAATTGGAAATATTTAAATTAAAATTACACCCACAAACATAATGAAAAATTAGTTTTCCAATAAGAAGATTTTCATATTTTAAAAACGATTTCATATAAAAATTGAATAAAAAATTTAATACAAAAGAATAAATTGGATTAAAAAATTTATAATATAATTTTAATTTTGAAATTTTATTAAATAATTTTTGGCTATTTCAATGTATTAAGATAAATGAGAATTATTAATAAAGACTCATATTATTTCTATTGATTGAATAATTAATATTTTCAGAAACTTCTCAAATAAATCAACATATTATAAAATTTGAAACTATGATTTTAAACATGAATTTAGTTTTTTTTCAAATAAATTTTCTATATGTGTCATGAATTAATTTTGATAATATGAGATTTAAGTTTTACAAAACCATTTCTTCAAAGATACAATTTGAACCGAAAAATAGATTTATTCTTATATAATACCTAGAAAACGCATAAGATGAATGAAAAAACATATTTGAGTATATAATATATAAATTTCATTAATGTAATTCTCCAATATTTATCTATTTAATTTACTTATTTTAAAACATATTTCATGAAAAAATACTTTGTTTTTGTAAAAATAGACATTTATTTTTTAATGTTTTGGAATTCATTTTTTATAAATAGATAACCATTAAATTTATTTTATACATGTGTAAATAATATAATTTCTATAATTTTTTAAATCATATTCATACCCACTAATATAATTGCTATGTTATATTGGTCTTGTTTCAATAATAATAATTTAATATTGTATCTTCTTTTCTTTAAAACCAGTGTCCTGTGCATCATAAGATATAAATGATAAATGATTTATTTTATAATAAATATATCATAAAGTCATTGGGTGTTAAATTATCTTCTATGAATGTTGCTTCATGTCATATATACTATCATACCTAATTTTATTCTATTTAAATTTTGGGGTGTCATAGGTGTGTCTCACACATTGATCACAAGGGTTCCGAGTTATTGGAGGAGGTCTTGATTTCACCATCATTGAGCATTTATGATGGTTTTAGGGAACTATTTTTATTATTCTTAAAAGGGAAAAATGTAGAAAAAATCCATGTGTGGAGTTTAGTGAGAGTGAGTAGGTTTAAATTCCTATAATACCCCATTCAAAATAGTGTTCTTCAATATGCTGGATGGGGAATCATGAAGGGAATCCCCTATGAAGGACGATTCCTTCATGGTCCTTTGAAGATATTATTGGGAGGTTCCCTTTATAAGAATATTTTTTTGTAAATATTACTTGATAAGGGTATCCTTTACGAGTTTGGTATTATTAGACAAGTATCCCTCTTTGGGTTCTCTCTTTTCATTTTTGTGTGGCGGGTTAATTTACAGATGCATCAGGAGGTATTACTCTAGTTTATTCCGCTAGTCATCCATTGTCTATCTATCTTATTTTATCTTTATATACCCCGTTTGTTTATGAGTAAATTTTGTATAAATAATGTGTGGTGACAACCGTCTTCATGAAATGCCCATCCTTGAAATCTAATTCCATCCACATAAGTATTACATTTTTGACTGAGCAAGAGTCACTTCTCTCTGCAAGATTTTTTTTTCTTTGAATGTGATTTGAAGGCCACACACCACAAAAAATAGGTACATTAAATGATTAAAGATATATATACTTAAATATTCAAATGTGGAGTTTTTTACAGGGTTTGGGATGTCAATGACTCACATAAAAAAGTTAATTTCATTTATGGGGGGGGGGGGGGTGGATGCCAATGCCTCACCCCAAAATGATTTTTTTACAGAGACCCCATGCAATGATACAACCATTCATAACTTATTATATATGATTTAATGAGGTTATTTCTTAGTAGTTCAACATAATTTACCAATTTTAACCCTATTTTCTACCATCTAACATTATTTTGACAAAACAAGATCTCAAATAGACTATTGGGATTTTTTTGGAAATATTATGGGGAAACCAATGCACCCCATCAGAAAGGGGTCTGATTGGAACACTGTAGGGTCCATTCTATGAAATAAATTGGTACCATTAGATGCATTTCAATGGGAAAGTAGACCCTGAGGAATGACCATACATATAAAAAGGTATTAGTCATACTTATTTGTCTCATATAAACTCAGTTTGAGATTTTTGTTTTCACATACTGAGTATCCTTTTTGATCGGATTCTTATATCATATTGGGCATCAATAATTAAAAAACTAGTATATTCACAAGAATAACAATATACAATGTGAAATATTCAATTTTAATATATATTTATGAACCTTGTGTAGTATACTAGCTTTTACGTGGTTAACATATCATTCTATGTGGATCATTTGGTTCCCATGATTCAATATTCAAAGATTATTTGACTAATTTAATGTTTTTTGGGGAAATAGATTCCCAATGTACATTTCAATTAGGTTTTATGTCCCCAACTAAATGGAGTATGGTGATAGCCCAATGGGAATCATTAATTCTCATATTGATTCCAAATATACTATTTTATAAAAATGAAACAAACACACCCTAAAACTATTGGGTAGTATTAGAATTGCATGTCCAAGTTCAAAATCATAGAGACATGGTTGGAGAATATATTAATTATTTAAAATAAACCTAAACAAATTACAATTTTTAGAAAATAAATATAGACCACTCAACATGTGATTGCTGATAAATGTGGGAGTACAATATATAAAATAGGTGCCTGTCATCATTGAATCCATGTTCATGGGATGAAAATGTTTGAAATAATTATATAACAATAATTTGGTCATCATAATTATTTCCTAGAGAGTCCAATGGTCATGTAAACTCTCTCTATCTAATCATGTACTTTTTCATGGTTTGGTACTTCATACTTCAAAGAACGGGTTACTAGAAACCATATTAAAGATAGGATAGAGGAAAACCCAATGTTCATCGAGGAAGTATGAACACTAGATCACACATTTTAAAATGGTATTCAATCATCTTAGGAAATGGTCATTCTCAAAAAATAATAATGAAATTCAACCCATTTCCTAACCTCATTGACAATTGTCATGAAAGAAGAGTAAAGAAAGGGATAGAATGGAAGAACAAATAGGAAATCCTAATATAAATTGAAATTAAAAATAAAAAATATTATACATTCAATCCTTAGACATCATTAAAACCATTAAATAATTAAATCACCCCCTCATGATAGCCATGAGAGGGTTAATAATGGAATATAACAAAATACTGCAAAAAATGGTAGTAGTAGTGCTCCTTGATGGTGCGATTGGCCTGATGTCATCTTTTATATATCTAATCATTTAGAATACCACCAAAAGAGTGGTAGAGGGTTATATATATATATACGATTTTTATGTCAAACCCTTGGTGCTGTCACATTTAATTTTAAAATTCCAAAAGGTATCATGACATATAAATTTTACATGTCTGGTAATGTTTTAATTTTTTAAATGTGTTAAGGCATTGTGGATTTTGGTGTATCTCATCCAAAATAAATTCTCCATAAAAAATCATGTCCTAAAATGTATTACACAACAAGTAATGTTTCTACTCTAGTTTTGCAACTCCGATGCATCCTCAAAACTCTGGTTTCACGCCTCAAGCTTCGCTTCTGAAGTGAACTATCTATCAACTCCTTAACATTTCTCTTTTTATTCCATTTACAAATATCCATTTCTCCTTTCCACTGAACACAAAACAGATCAAATCATTCAATAATTGGAACGTTTCACCATTATATAAATAAATTAATAAATTAAATTACTATAAAATATATGTTTCAGACTCACTAATTAGCTGGAAATTTTGAAAGAGACGATGTCTAACCCTTGATACCTTATTAGTGTTCAATAAGGGATGCTGAAGGATATTATCATCTAAGAGTTTTAGGACTATATTTTGTCTCCTAGACTACATTAAATTGTATTTGGACTATAAGATGAATGTTTTTACGGGAAATAAATGACCTCTAGGTGAGGTTTGTTTTCTTGATGGTTGATTGTGAAAGTTAAATTTCATACACAATCATTAACATTAGGTCACCATTGTCGTTGTTAATGGAAACATTCAGCTGTTACCACATTCAAATATGGGTACAGTCCTGTTTTTCAAATGAATGTTTTCAATTGGGGATTCATACCCAATGACACTTAGAGACTCTCATTTTATGAGCTCCTTATTTTTGTGGCCTCAATTCAATCTTCCAAAGATTAAATTGCATTGACGATGTATGTTGAGGGATGACCTATTGAACATGTTCATGAATAGGGGAAGCTATAGGTAAGGATTGAAATTTGGATCTATATATACTTATAGTTATTAATATACATAGGATGGATTTTGAGGATCCACCTGAAATGCATCTAGTTGTTTCCAAAATTTATGAGACTTCTTATGCCCTAGCACTGTCGGGTTCATATAAACTAGTTGTTTTTATCAAAGAGTGATGTTTTTTTTAATTATTTATAGGTTATAATAATGATAACATTTTATTTATGTACATTGGTTAGGATTTCTAGATGAGTATATTCCTAAAGGGCATACCCATAAGGGATATTACCTCATATATGTCATGTATTGAGTTTCTTAGTCTTCTTCATCTTCACCTCATAATGAGAGAATCATTATTTATGTATAAGTGGATCAACATTATCATGTAATGAGTGGAAATTGGATACATTTTTACAATTTTCTTTGGATAAATCTCTATAGGGAGGTGGTAGATGAGTTTTTTCAGGACCCGCAAAAAATTTAGTAAACCATTAATTTATGGTGCACAAACCAAAATCAATAATTTTACTGCGGACAATGTTCCTCATAGAAAAATCTTCTTCCAGTTCCCCTGTATTTTATTCATGCTTAGTGGCATATACACGGTTATTGTTAATGAAGATGATAAATGGATAATGTACTCCAAAAATTGAAACACTATTTTGAGGATAATAGTGCAGTTTCATTGACGAGATGCTTTTTCATATTCTCATTACATCATGTGATGATTCTACTGGGCCTTCATTTTGAAGGGTGATTAAAAGAGTAATCATAAAAATCCTTGTTATTCATTCTTTTCAAGAGGGAATAGGGGTGACAGATGAGGCACACTATGAGAAACATGTTCAGGGTGCATCTTCTAGTTGAGATAAGAAAAACATTTAGAGGGGTGATTGAGATAAAAATTACCCTAGCCACGTGGGATGGGGACATCTCTGATCCCCTTTATTGGAATTTATGACATTGTTTGGAAACAATTAAAGAAGTTGTGGATGTCCAAATACCCCCTTCCATGAAGTCCATTTCTATTCCTCTACTACAATATTTATAAATATTACTATTAGTCTCTTAATCATATATAATTTTTTTCGAGCATCATTTGGGTCTATTATATGTTTTTCTGTGAGTTTCCTGATTCTGAAGACACTATTATTTTTCAATGATCGGATTTTAACAAGATATAAGATTAACCTATATTTTCATATGCCTCATCTAGAAGCCTTTAAATAGACTACTCTTATCTATCTCCTCAATTATGAGATTTAGTCTTGATCTGCTTCCATCTTAAATAATAATGATCCAACAAATGAGATTCATCATGATGGAATAAAATTGCATTATGTTACTTATTTTGGGATTTTTTAGTAGGAGAGAGAAGTTATGTGTAGTGCTTTATCCTCACCCCATCCTCTGATTCACACACAACATGGGATGTCAATGATCAATTAAATCACATTTTTATATCATTGAGACCTGAATATAGAAGGCCTTCATTCTATTATCCTAAGAGTAGGTGATGTATGGATGTTAGTGTGACTAAATATTTTTTGTATTGAGATTATTCTATCACATTTATTTGATCTATATAGACCTTTTAATTCAATAATTCTATTTTCCATTGGAAAAAATCATCAATAGATGTAGGCGAATACTGTGTATTCACTTTTAGGAAATTGCCTATGGAATGCTATATTGAGAAGTGGATAAAGGAAAAAACATGGAAGAAATATTATATTTGGACCATTTTATATCATAATCACTATGTTATCTTCATTTATAGGAATATATTTCTTCACATGATCTTACCAAATATGATTTGTGCTAGTATCCTTTTCATAAAAAACGGGTTTAATAGTCATCTTCTCTACTATAATGGAAGCCAGATGGTCTAAGGGTGTTTTGGATGAGTATAATTTCCTCAAGATATCATTTGGTTTAAAAGGAATATATCTTTTCAATGACAAGGAATTAGGGATTATTGGATATATATTCCCATGTGACCCATTATAAGATAGCATTTTGAAATTTGATTATTCAAGGGGATGGTATTATTGCTAAAATAAAATTCCATCATGGGGAATACCTTTACAATAGACATCATTATGGGGATGAATACCATCATGGCCTAATTTACTACTATATAGAGGACTCTTATAGCATATGACCTAGGGAGGATGTTGGAAACAGGAGTAAAATCTTGTCACATGATCATCTATCCATGAGGAGGGCTTCCTTGGAAATCATAAAAATAAGTATTATCAAAATCAATCTTAATATATCCATGAATGGGGCCTTTGTGGTGATTATTCTTGGGGGGTGGGGGTGGATCTAGAATTTATATTCATAAAGATATATGGAAAACATTTTTAAACACTACTACTACATCCTCAACTTCATCAATATAAAAAATTCTTCTAGGACATCATTGATATGTTTCGGAGGGCATTAAAAAATCATGGATCATGTAGGGTAGTACTATGAGATTGATTCTATATTACTAATCATCTTTGATGAGACTTCTTCTTTGGTTTATTATATTCCGTGGTTGGAGTCAGCTACCATGAAAAATCACTTTCATAGATTGGAGTTCTCCTGAGTGGATTTTGTGTTACAACTAGTATATAATGATAGTTTTTATGATTTAGGTATGTATATATATCTGTAAAAGAACAACCATTAAAAAAACAAATATTCTTCAATTGGATTGGGTATATGAACCTGATATTTTTTCCTTTTATCACAGGAATATGATGAGGAACCATCTAAATTGGGAAAATAGTGGTTTTCTTTATCTAAGTAGAATTCTAATTTTATTTACTATATACCTCCAATTGTATGGATGTGGTTGTTCACTAGTCCCTTGTTTTTTCTAATTATATCATTATATCATTTCAGGTTTGTAGAATGTGGGTGTGGATAGATTTCTACACTTTTATTGGAACATAGATGTGCTGGTTGATATTTTCGAGTGGAATGGGGATATATGTCCACTCATTGGTTCAAGTATCGATATATGACATCTCATGTCCTTCATTTATTAGAATAACATAATACATGATATATGTGTGCATGTGGAAACGTGGTTCTAACCCTATTTTTAGTTGGGATATGCTTGCTACCTTATCTGAATGCCTCCCAATTATGTTGGAAGACTTTTTAGATGTGGGAAGGGGTATATTCCATCTGGAAGATTATCATCGTGGTATGTTATCAGGTTTTGTTGGAGGGACTGGGGATGAAGGCCTACTCTTAGTTAATGATAATTTGCCTCTCTTGGTATACAATGACCAATGATCCTATCTCGGTGACTTGAGCTCGAGCCTCTATAGTGGTATCTGCATCATGATGAGGATTTGATGAATTAAAGCGATGGAGGCATGATCTGTTCGTAGGAGCACATTGAGGGAAAACATGTGCAGGGTTGATGAGGCCCTCTTTGGCCTCTTGATCTTCCTCCCTCAAATAAGGGAGAAAAGGTTATTACATTTCAAGGAAAGTCTCCCAAAATGATTTCAAATGATGATTGGCACTAGCTATTTTCCCCCTACAATGGTTGAGTAGACTTCTGGAATAATTTCTTGCCTTTAAAGGCTTTATGAACGTATTATGGCATTAGGAGTATATCACTGAGGTGGTACTCCATGATTAAGGTTTTTTCAACCCAAAACGAAAGGTTTTATGTCGGTGATAACATCATATGACAAGATGTGGACCCATCATCTGATTCTATTGACACATATTTTTATTGGTTGTAACGATTCCATTATTCGATCAAAGGGAGTTATGATGCAAATTCACATGTTAAGAAAACATTCCCAAACTATAAAACTCACAAAATTAGCGTTATAATTAAATAATCTCTTGGTGATTTTTTTATACTGAATGATCCATGTTGGGAACACCTTCAAATCATATAAATATATATATAAAAATTGTAGGACGTGTTGGTGACATATCTATTTTTGGTTAAATGAAGAATTCATATCTAGTTGACCATATTTCTTTCCAATGAATAATCAAGGACCAATAATTGATTGTTAGGGGATATGTGTGTTTACTTAGTAGTTCATATTGGGATTTATATATTTTCTTCTGATAAAAAATTGAGTCCCAATGATTTATTATGGGTGATTAAGTGTGGTTAAACATTTTTCCCATTAGGTTTCCTATTTTTATTTTTGATGAATAATCAAGGCTAGATGATTGATTATAGGTGGTTAAGTGTTGTACAATCAGAATATCAGGTTCCCAATTTTAGTTTCAAAACCCTATTATGGGTTGGTTTTATATGGTGTTTATTCATGGAACTAGAAACACCCAATAGTTCCCATATCCTTTTTGGACATGTTTTCCAATGGTAAGTGATTGATGATTATTTTACCGATGACTCTTGTGTATATACATTGCATGATGGGTTGGGAGGTAGGTCTCATTGTTTTATTTTTGTGGAAATTATTTTCTACTCCAGGAATCTATTTTATCTGTAAGTCATAATCATGAATCCTTTATAAAACCTTAAAATAATGATGATCACCTTTCATATTTGCAACCAGTGACATATACATGTGGGAGTGACCATCTGTATATAACAAAGTTTCTCCATAAATTGAACTATCTATCTATATTAGAGTTTCTACTTTTATTGATCCTTCTCGATGTATCAGTAGTTTCCCATTTAAATTTATTATTCACATGTTAATGAACAATGATTAATATCTTTATAAATCAGAACTGTTGAGAAATTTTGTTATCTAGGGAGAAAATATGAGTTTTGATATTGGGATTGGCCCTGTAAGATGGTATTCTTGTGTATCCCAAAAAAAAATGAATCAGAACCCATGTAGTTCAGTTACACATAATAGATAACATTATACCTTTTTGGGACATGTGACAAGGACTAAACCACACATTTTAATGACATAAAGTGAGGAAGTCTAGGTGAATGATGCCAAGATAATGCAGCTATGGGGATTAAACCAGAGAAAACCTTTGTAATTGATTTGGTATGGAATATTGGACTGTAATTGGAAAACATTTAATAGATATTTTGGATTATGAGGATGAAGTGAAAAGGAACTAAAGGTATTTTTGTTTCCCATATAGAAATGAACACACCAGTAATATGTCAATGAGAAGATTAGAGTCTGTTGAGGATACCAGGTTTACACCCCATGGAAGATTCCTACATATCCCAATTTGATGTATGTCAATGCCCACATAGTTCTCAAATTAGGGTACACATCTATTAAAAGTCCCATACTAGTTTTCTTAGTTGGGAATATATCTATTTGTAGGTCTCTCTCATAGGAAATATGGTATTCTGATGAAGTGGTAACATTATTGGGACTTACACCTAGGTGCAGTCCATTAATTGTTCTGATTATTCTAGTGATATGATAAAAAATATGATTTAATACTATTTGAGTTATTCCAAATGTTATAAAAAAGGTGAAGTGGAATATATGACACACCACATAGTACCCTTTGTAACGTCCCAGATCCTGATGCCACTCAAAGGGTCCCCATACTCAGATGACCACATGGCCTCAAGCGCATCTCCTAAAATGCCAAAGGTTGATAACTAGTAGTGAGGGACTTGGGGTGACAGTGGGGAGAATATTACCTCAGTTCTAGTCAACAACCTATGGTATCTAGGGTGATGTGCATGAGGCTACGTGGCCAACCAGGTACGGGGCCCCTTTGAGTGGAATCCAGATCCAGGGCGTTACAAAGTGGTATGAGAGCATTCTTTTCTGATAATCTTTATTGTTTTGAGATAATGGGAAAAAATATAAATAAAATGGAATTTGGTAATAATTTGTTCTTGGGAGTATCTACCCAGCTTAAAGGAAAAAAACAAAATTACCTTGAATTGAATTTTGATTTTTGGATTTTGAGCTATTACAATTGATTTGATTTCACTGTTGGGTGACACACATGTATTGTGTTGTTATTAATGATAGCAATGTGATTCTATTTTATTGAAACTTGATTAGATGAGGGTATTCCATCTCATGCATTGTATATAAACTTTTTGAAATCGCATTCCATGCATTCTTGATATTCTATTTAGAAGCATTACTAATTACATGTTGTTTTGATATGTACTATGATAGATATGACTACTATTATGATAGTTGTATTGGTATGTGATATGGTTTGAACTGGATGGACACCATGATTTGATCCCTGATGTGTATGGGACATCTGGGATTGGAAATTTATTGACCATGTTGTTGAATAGAATTGAAACATGTTGCGATGTGCTGCAAAGGGACTCCAAGATTGGATTCGTGGGGAGTATAATTCCCCCATGGATTGGAATTCTGCATACCATCTAGTATACGAATGTGAACTTAGTTTGATTCATGGGGGTTTTGGGTAATATAATGGGTTTCCTATCTAGAAACCCATATTAAACAACGTGTGGTACATGGGTAGATGCCTTGTGTTCATCCCTTTGAGGAAGATGAAGTTAAAGGGGGTACACACCGTGTATGGGGTATACACACCATGTACTGGTACATGGCCACATAGCTAAGTACCTGAGCATGTCTACCTATGTATGGGTATATGGATGTGTGGAGTACATGACCATAACCCATATAGGTATCACACCGTGTAGAAGTACATGACTTGACTAGGTAAAGGGACAAGCCAGCTGAGGGACACAGGTATGTACCCTATGTTCAGTACCTTCCATGTACTAGTATTATAAGTCATGTACCTTGGGTGTTTACAAACCCAGGCTGGCAAGAGTACACACCCTTGTATGATTTTGAGCGTACATACTGTGTATGGTGTCGACACATTGTGTACTCCTCTTCTGGTACCCTTTGAGTATCTTTTCCTTTCTTTGTAGTCTTGAACTATGAATCATAAAAATGAACTTGAACTGATATTTATGCTTGACCTAGTAGGGTCATTCCATCATGAGGACCACCTTTTGTAAACCAAGAGTGTAGAAAAAACCATACCCCAAAGGTGGTCGGCCTTCGTCTACTAGTGGATACTCAAGTCATGCCAGTTGTGACACCATCTATTATACCAGATTAAGGTTCTTATGAAAAATACCATAATGTATTTTTGAGGTTCATGGAAAACTTTTAAGGATTACTAAAGCCTGTCACTCCTATGGTAGAGTTGTCGCGAGTGTTCAAATAGTATCAACCACCAACGTTTTTGGGGGATGACAGACCATATGCAGCACAGTCATGGATAGAGTCCATGTTTTAGATCATAGATCATTTGAAGATGCCTTCTGAGAGGAAGTAAGAGATCACGATGTATATGCTATGTGATTCTGCCAAGAGATGGTGGGATGTTATCACTAAGGTCAAGTGTCCTTGGGATATGGAATGAGTATATTTTTAGGTAGTATTCTATGATTATTATATTCCGATGATAATGTGGTCCAACAGATCCTGGGAGTCTATGCATCTGGAGTAAGGAACACACTAAGTTATGGACTATTCTTCCCATTTTACTGAGCTTCAACTTTTCTCACCTATTCTGATGGGAAACGATGTATTTAAGGCTAGGGGTTTTTAGGATGGTATCAGATATGACATACGATCATAAGTAAATGTATTTAGATTCAATATTATATCTACTATAGTGAATCATACTCTGATTACCAAGCATTACCTAAGGGAATCAGGAGGTGAGAGCCAGGGGAGATTAGCTCTGAGATATGGTACTATCTCAAATGGCTGTAGGAAGAATCATCTAGAGATTTTTCTTGGTAATTATAGTATCCAATACTTATGTTCAGATATCTAACATAGGAGCTACCAGTGTGGTATGATTGGGTATACATGACCAAAATGTTTGATAGACCTAGTAAGGTCTGATCTTGTAGCAATATAGGCAATCTACAATGCTTTTAGAGGACATTTCCCCACAAAATCTAGTGAGAGAGGGTCTGCACCCACTCCACATTTAGGATCAGGGTCAGTAGCGTCTCATCAAAAAAGGATCAGGGGTACGTCAGGAAATTCAGGCCAAGGTGGTGGTCATGGCCATGCTAGCCATATCCCAGGTTCTTAGTGACAATAGGGTGGACAAGATTAGGGTATCCATGCAGTGCACAAAGCTGTGTTATAGCTCAGACTTATGCAGTGCAACATTCCCAGTAGGAGCAGGATCACATACCTTCTACTATGAGAGGTATTATTCTAGTCACCTCTATTTTATCTTCTGCACTTTTTGATATAGGGGCTTCACATAGTTTCATATATTTTCCTATTGTGGAGGGACATAGGCTCTATGTCTTTACTTCTGATGATGTTATGATTCTATATACTCAATTATGGATTAAAATGGAAGGTGTGCATCATTTTATGGAGCGCCTCTTATGATTGGTGGGTGGCACTTCGTATGGGACCTCTATTTCATAGAGATGATAGGATTTTATGTCATTCTTGGGATGTATTTGTTGGTTTTATTTTAGGCCTTTATTGATTGGAATCACTATATGGTGAGTTTCACGTCACTAGAGGGAAAAGAGTTTTTACATAAAGTTGAAAGGGATGTCTAGGAAAGCCGAGTTGGACCCAAGCATTGTGGGTTGGGCGAGATAATTTCCCATATTTAAATTTTGTATGTAGATGAACAGGGAACACATCAAATAGATTTCCCTCTAGTGGTTGATAGTTTTATGGACATCTTCTTGGATGAATTTTAAGGTTTACGTATGGTGAGAGAGGTATAGTTATTTATCTATATAGTTCTAGGAGCTGCACTGGTATCAATTCCTCCTTATAGGATGGATAAGATGGAGTTACATGAGCTCAAGTAAAAACTAGAGGATTTCGAAGCTAAGGGTTTCATCTGACTCAATACTTATCTATGGGATTCTCTAGTCCTTTTTTCAAAAAAGGTGGACAAAACCCTTAAGATATGCCTGGATTATTGGAAATTGAACTAGTTGATGGTTAAGAATTGGTATCCTCTATCAAGGATACGTGATCTCTTTAACCAGCTTTGAGGAGCTTGGGTTTTCTCAAAGATCAATTTGAGATCCAATTATCATCTGGGGCGTGTTAGATCATCAGACACACCTCACACAACCTTTTTGAGTAGGTATCGTCTATATGAGTATTTGGTGATGCCGTTCGGCCCTACGAATGCATTGGCAGTTTTTGTGGCACTAATGAACCGAGTATTCCATCCTTATCTTGATTTTCTTGTTGTGATTTTTATGGATGATATCTTGGTTTATTATCATAATCGATATGACCATTCCAGACATCTTGAGATCGTTTTGAGTATACTAAGAGAGCATCCATTATATATGAAGATCAAAATGTTCCACTTCTTGATGTATCAGATTCACATCCTAGGTCACATTATCTTGGAGATAGAAGTATCATTGGACCCAGAGAAGGTGAGAACAATATTTTATTGAGAATATCCCAAGAATGTCTTTGAGGTGGAAAGTTTTCTAGGGATGGATGGTTACTAAAAGAAATTCATATAGGGAATCTCTTATTAGGTAGTGCCATTGATGGGACTGAATTTAAAGGGTGAAAAAATTTTATAAGAAGATTCTTGTGAGATGGACTTTCAAGAGATGAAAATGAGATTGAC
The DNA here is from genome assembly GCA_963277665.1 of Viscum album. NCBI lineage: Eukaryota > Viridiplantae > Streptophyta > Magnoliopsida > Santalales > Viscaceae > Viscum > Viscum album. The sequence goes on from OY728134.1 coordinate 998,556,571, forward strand.
TTCGGTACTGATACTGATTTTTCCAGATCTAGGAAGAAGATACACTGTGTACTATGACGCATCATGTATTAGGCTAGGAGCATTTCTTATGTAGGGGGAACGAGTCGTTGCATATGGGTCTCGGAAGTTGAGGCCACATGAGGGTAATTACCCAATGCATGATCTCGAGTTAGAAGTGGTTGTTCATGATATATGTTTTTTTGAGACATTACATACTGGAGAGAATTGTTTGGTGTACATAGACCAAAATATACTCAAGTACATATTTACATGGGATGTTCTAAATCTGAGGTAGAAAAGGTGGGTGGAATACCTTTAATATTTTGACATCATGATTGCCTATATGCCTGGTAAAGGTAATGCAGTGGCTCATGCATTGAGTAGGAGGACTCAAATGTAGGTAGTGAAGTAGGTCAATAGTGAGTGGTTGCTGATGTCCTTGTTATCTGAGATTCATTTGTAGGAAAACGATAACAAGTGGAATGCATTTATTTCTTCTTCAGCTGTTACATCCACCCTACTGGACATAGTTAGGATGAGGAAGCTATTAGATTTTGAATTCCTAGTTTGATGGGAGAGTGTGATAAGTGAGGACCCTCCTCTAAGATGGACCATAGGTGATGATAAGATCCTAGGTTTACATGGTCGCGTATGGGTTTTGAAGACATACGCAATGTGATGATGTAGGATTTTCATACCTCTATATGAAAATTGAATCCTGGTTTCACAAAGATGTATCAGGATTTACATCGTCAGTATTAGTGGCCATGTGTGAAAAGATATGTAGTTGGATTTTTCATGAGGTGATCCAGCTATTAGCAGGTGAAGGTATACCACCAATGACCAGTTGGACTTTTACTGAAGCTACACTTTCCTGAGTATAAATGGAATAATTCTGTGATGGATTTTATTATGGGTTTACTGAGGTCACCTCTAGGTAATTATGTAGTATGGGTTGTTGTTGATAGGATCATGGATGTTTCACATTTCCTACTAATCAAGGAAACCTTTAGTGATTATGAGAATAGGAGGTAGTATATCCATGAGATTGTACAACTTCATGGTGTCCCAAATTCTATCTTTTTAGACAGGGATTCTGAGTTTGCATCCTGTTTTTGGAAAGGTATATAGATGGAAATGGGTACCAAGGTGATTATAAGAACAACTTACCACCACCGTATAGATGGGCAATCAGAGGTAATGATTCAGGTGATGGAGGAAATACTATGGGAATGCATCCATGATTTTATGGGTTCTTGGGAGAAACACATACCCCTGGTTGAGTTTTCATATAACAATAGCCTTCAGGACAGTATTCAAATGGCACCATTTAAGGATTTTTTTCAGTAGGCCATACTGATCCCCACTGTGTTGGCTAGAGGCATGAGAGACTACTTTTCTATGACCTCATCTGGTCCATAAGACCACTGGGCAGGTGCGGTTGATTTGGAAGTGGATGGCTACTACACAGTCTTATTAGAAATTTTATGCCAATCTCCAATGACATCATTTAGAGTTCGAGGTCAAGAAATTATTTTTCTTACGCGCTACATAGAGGTTCAGACAAAAGAGGATCAAGATATAGGGTAAGGTTTCCCCGGGATTTGTAGGGCCATTGGAGATTCTGGAGAGAGTCGGTCTGGTTGCCTATCGACTATAGTTAACTCACAGGTACTAAGATATGCATGATGGATTCCACATTTATCATTCTCAATGTTACGTTTCAAACCCATATTGTTCTTTTCACCTCAAGGAGGTTGAGATGTTGGTAGATGTTTCCTTTGAGGAGAATCCAATTTGAAATGTGGATCATAACACAAAGGTTCTCCATGGCTAGTCTTTTCCTTTAGTGTCAGTTCTATGGAAGCATGACCAAGTACAAGAAAACACATGGGAGAGAGAGGCCAATGTGTGATGGAAGTGGTTTCAATTTCTCTTAGATGTTTCCTCACCACCCTTGTAAGGGATATTCAAGGACAAATAACTTTAAAGGGGATGTTTGTAAGAACCTAGTTCTTCATTTGTGGTACATATTTTTTAATTTCAAGCTATACTTATGAAAGAGGAGAAAAAGTGGTCAAGGGATGGATGCATGCCTGTTACATTAAATGAATAGGGGTTACACGTTGTATAATCCTTATACACGTCATGTGATAGTCTAGCTCAGACCATCCCATGACGTGCAGTGGAGGTCGACCTAAAATGAGAAATATACTTATACACATCATGTATTTTCCAGGACATGTAGTTTATTTTTTTTCTTAAATGGGATGTGGATTCTATTTCATTATAAGAACAAAACCCACATCAATTGGTTCACAAACAACAGTTCCAACATGACCCAAGGTAATTATTCCTTCTGATTATTCATTTGACACGGATTCAAACATCATTTGTTGCTTTAGACCCCCCTCAGTGTGTTATTGATTCCTCTTGAGCCGTTCTTTATCTCTATTTCTCTTGAACTAATTATCGATGTTTGGAAATTTATCCTAATTGTTCAGATATACTCTAATCTAGTTTGAATTGGAGGCTGATGCTAGACTAGGAGAATTGTACGAGCATGTGGTAGTTGGTCATATTACTTTAATTAGTTTACAAGATGTTTATATATGTTAGAGTGCCACATAGCCATTTTTTGGGGTGTTTCCTTGATTTAAAATTGACCCTTGTTGTTGCCTATAGTTTTTTAGGTAATTGAATATGTGTTTTAAGGCATATATTTGGTTTTCTACCTTGATTAAGGGCCACCCCATGGGTGAGTTTCCTTGAATGACCGTTTATGGTCATTTGGTCTAGGATGCCTCCGAGGCAAGCCTTTATTTCCCTTTCTTGGATTGTTAAAAATTATTTCTGTTGGTTAATAAATAACAAGGTTGTTGAATTGTAATTGAATTTGGTAGTGTGTGGGATGATTGGTTTTCCCCTTGACCATTGTTTTATTTTTCTCATTTAATCACATTTTGAATGTTGTTCTCCAACTATTAACATTACCATGTGAGTTATTAAATGTTATAACCTTGTAATTGTTAAATTTACATGTGTTTATTCTTATAAAAAATATTCCCACATGAGTTTTTTAATGTTATATTCTTGTAATAGTTAAATTAAATATATTGATTCTTATAAGAAATGATAATTAATCCTTAAAAATTAAAGGGGTAAATATTGATGGGAGGACCATGGTATCTGGTTAAAAGGAAATGGACAGTATCAAATGACTATTTCACCTTATACATTGGGTGAACCATAGATTCATATTAGAATGCTATGGATGGACTTAAAGAGAGTATTATTATGTTCAAACGTGAGTGATCAACAGATATAGTGGTTGGGATCTTGCATGATTTATTTAATGGTCGAGTGAACCTTGGATCTTATGAGGGATTCCAAGTACATGATTTATTGGTAGTGCTTATATGTCACTTGTTCACTTATACTTATACCACACCATGATTGATGTCGTGTTCATGGGAGGTTCACCATTAGGGACTCGTAGGATGTTGGTAGAATTTCAACTGGAGTGACACTTAAATTCCAAATTAGGAATGTCAAGGAAGGTCTCAGGTTATAAATTGAATATTGAAATGGGAAGGTTTATGATGCATTTTCCAAGAGAAAGAAGAATATTGGAATCTGTCATAGTTTTTTTTTGCTTAGATGGTCTTCTGAGACATCTATTGTGGTTAATTTTATACAGGGGATGTTGGGATTATAAAAAATTTCAATAATTATATAATTCAATGAAATTTATTTTTTAATTAATATAAAATTAATTTAAATGGAAACCAATGGTTTTTGGATTTTTAACTTTTGATTACTTAGTAAATTACTGATTTTATTTTTGTACACTGCTTATTATATATATTCATTGACAGATTTTCTTGGACAATGGGTGGTTTCATCCTGAAATTTATTACCACATCCTATTTAGGTCATGTTTTTTGCCCCAAAAATATTATATGATTGCAGGTGTTGATAAGGGAAATAAACCTTCTACTGGTACTTGATATCCTGTTTAGGAGCTTGATATCATGGGACCAAGATAAGGATTGTGATGCTTCTAAGATTCTTTAGTACTTTTTTACTTTTTGGTTCTTATATCATGTATTACTTTAGTGTAACATGTGTTGGATGTTTTACTAGAACATGTAACATGAATCATTATATTCTTTAGGATATGAAACATATTTATTTATATTACTAGTCTTCTTGAGTTTACTTATTTTTTGTGGTATCACTACTTCCGCTTTTGTTTTTCTATTGTTTTCACTATGTTAAACTCTTATAATGAGGTAATAGTCTCACCACTATCATTCCTAGGACCTCACAACAAGTTAGTATCCTCTGGAATTTTTAGATATGCTCTTGAGGCCATGTGGTCAATCGGGTACAAGGGCCCTTTGAGTGGCATCCAGATCCAGGAAGTTACACCCTTAATCCATTGGTGGTCAAGGGTAGGGACATGGATGAATGAATAAATACTACAAGAAAGGATAAAGAATTATAGAGGTATTCCCACATGCCTCCAATTTTGACATGTATTAGAACCATTTGATAAGAAGTGAGGATGATGTTGAGTCTACAGATAACAAGTTGGAAATTTTCCTCTAATATACATCACATTAGAATAAATGCCACTAAATGAACTTCATTCACTACTTATAGGATTTTTATCCTTGTAAACATGATGATTAATTATTGATAAGAGGAAGAACCCATCTTTTAATAAGGTTAAATTCCTGGTTTCTCATTTTAACACAAGTAAGAATGAAAAAATGAGACACACTATTGTGTCTCACACTATAATCCCAAGGGTTCCGGAGTTTTGGGGGTGGTATTGATTTTATAATCAATGTGTCTCATGGATGGTTTAAGGTAACCATTTCATTAGTTTTTTAGGCTGATAAATTGAATCCAAATGATACATTGGAGTATAGTTTTGTGAGATGGAAGGAATGATAATCTTTGGTACCCCATTCTGCATATTGTTCTTCACTATACGAGACGGGGCCTCATAAAGGGGATCCCCCACAATGAAGGATTCCATTAAGGTCATTTGCATATGAAAAATGGGAGTTCCCTTTGTGGGATACAAGAAGGGTACTATTTCTTAGGATGGGTATCCTTTGTAGTTTAGGGATATTAATTGAGGATCCCTTTTCGGGTTCTCCATTTCTTTTATTTTGATATGCATTATTTAGATTAGACCCCAAATAAAGAGGTAGTATTATCTTTTCTTCTACTAATATTTCATTGTCTTCCACTCTATGTCAACATAGAATTCTACCTTCTCTTTGAGAAAATGCAGTACATATAATGTGTTAAAATAACTATTTTTCCTATAATAGACAGATGAAAAAAACTCATTCCCTCCAGTAATGATTTTTTTCTGTAGAGTATTAGTCAACGACTTCTGCAAAAAAATTATTTATATTTGGGGGGATAGGATATGAATTCATCACTCTAAAAATGATATTTCATTGTGTGGGGGGGGGGGGTATGGCCACTTTATTCCATGGAATACAAGTTTTTTTCAAGTGATTTTAAAGGCCTTTCCACATAAAGTGATTTTTGGTTGCGGTGGGGGGGGGGGGTGGTTGTCACCACATCTCCCAAAAAACAATTTTTTTTCAAGGGTGGGGGGATTCCCCTACCTAAATATGAAAATATATTTCAATTTTCGGGGGTGGGGGTGGAAATATATCATTTCCTCACCCCAAATAGTGATTTTCTTTTACAGAGGGGGGATGTAACTACCTTTCCTCATAAAGAGATTTTCATTTACAGGGATGTATACAATGATGTGGTATCACATAAAATGTGTAATATGTGGTCATGAGGTTGAAAAAAATTCATATCCTCATACCTTTTCAATTCTATCTCCATTTTTATCATTTTAATCTTATTCCGACCTTCTCAGGTCCACGATAGTCTTTTGCGGTTATTTGATGAAATCTGATGGCCCAATAAATTTTTAAGTTTATGTATATCAATATAGATTGTAGGATATCACATAACAATTGAAAAAATTCAATATTATCTATCCATACTAACCATATAGGACAATTAAAAAACATTTCCATGCGTTCATAACCCAAAAAAATAAAGATAAACAAAGTTATTTATCAAAATATAATTTTGTTATAAAAATGTACCAATATATATTACAAATTACTATACATTATTCTAAAAATATTCATATATCTGTTAGTAAATCCATTTAAATAGTGAATTCCATCATAAAATCACCAAATATTTCCCCAAGTAAATAAAAATTTATGTATAATATTTAATGTATTTTCAAAAATATCATTGTGCCGCTGTAAACATCCATTAACATGAAACAATAAAAATCTCCATAGATAATTATACTATTATAATACTATTTAATTTAAAAACTACATCTATATCCTTGTATATGTCCAAAACATATTTTAACTCATCCCTATCAATGCGATTTTATTTCCATTAAAAATTGCTTCGAGTTGGGGTGGGTGCATTCCGGTCTTTTCATTCATTTGGTCTACTCACAGATTTATTTATTAGGGTCCATATAGAATTAAATATATTAGGTTGTTGTAACATAGTAAACAAGAAATCATTTTACAAAATTAAAAAAACCCAATCTCATAATATCATTCCCATATATGATATTCTTGTATGAGATATCTTTATGTTAGCTGTCTAATTATCTTTAGTTAAATACATGAACTCATACGGTCAATTTTATCATCAGAATAATAATTAAACTATATTATTCAAATATATACCCATTTATGGGAAATTATTAAAATTTCAAATTCCAAACTAATATATATCATCATTATAAAAATATACCTCTTGGAGAATAAAACACTCATAATCAATATTCTATTTTCAATTGGGGTGATGGATATAATAGCCAATTAGATTCAAATAAAATCATGGAACCACATAATGATACATAATACATATTAAATAATATCTAATATAAGAATAAATCATTGTCTTTATAATCTAAAATTATATAACAATGAATTAGAGAGAATGAACTTCTTTTGATTCATAGTGGCAGTGTCACACCATGACCTGACACTGCTATTTAAATTAAATTATTTTACTCATCCTTTGAATTATTTTATTTTGTGTTTGAGCAGGTTGATTCCTAGTATAAATTTTTATTATTTATGGAAAATGATTGTTTTGGGCATGGCAGCATCCAATGCACAGGAAGAGCACAATTTAAAAACTGTACAACTTTACCCAGGTCCCCATGAGACATTTTCAGTGTTCAAAATATATAAATAAAATTACATGACTGATAAAATTAAAAAATTAAAATGATAAAAGTTAAATAGAATTTATTGAATTTCTTTAATAATAGTTTTATAATAATATTATTATTGAGAATAATAATATTATTATTAATGTTAAGAATATTAATATTGTTATAAATATTATTAATCTTATTATTATGAAATTTTTGTCTTTATTTTTTTGTATTTATTATTATTATATAGGGTTTTTTGGCGACCCCAAAGCGTCTTGTCCCAATTTAAAGGTTGCGTGATGCACAACGCCCCCTCCCATGGCCGCACAACACTCCACCCTGGCTCCCTCTAGTTCTTCATATTTCCATCTAGATCTCTTGTGATATCACCTATGGATCCTCAATGTAAGACCTCATCACTTTTCTTTCTTTGTTTTTATCTGTTTTTGATCTCTTCAGTGTATGAGAAGTGGGTGGCCAAACCAAGGGTTTAATGGTAACTTGAATTTTGTGGTTTCCTCCAGATTTAGCGTGTGTGAATGATCTCTCAAGAACAATTCATGCATGTTACAACAACCTCCTCCGAAGGTGAAGCATATCTCTTGGACTTGGTCCGATCACCATTGATTTTAGGTATGGTTTTACTCTATTTTTTTGTATCTCTTATTTTATATTTGGATATTTTTTAATTTATGAGTCTCTGTTATTTAATGTAATGTGTGTTGGATATTCTCTGTTGTTTCAATTCACTGTCGCCTTCTGAGGTAATGATTTATATCCACTGCTCTGTTTCTCCCAATTTATATTGGGTCCTTTGGATAATTTAGGGCGCTTGCTAATTTTTTAGTATGTTTTGTCCATCCTAGATCCATTTACAGGTTTCTATTCTAAAATGAAACTTTCTTTCATATGCATAGGTAATAATATATCCATATCTGGTCCCCTCTTATATATATGTTCTCCTATGTTAGTGAATATATTGATATGGGGCTAGTTGTTCTCATGTTTGAATATAAAAAATGAATCCACAGGTAAGGGTTAATTAGTATGTCTATGTAAGATACATGTAAGGCTCCTTTTGTATGTGTTCATGGCCATTTGAATACATACATAGGGGATAGGTTCCGTTATGTATCTGAAAAAGTGCATATTCTTGGAGGATGGTTAGAGCAGCATAGAGTTGTGACTCATAAAGGTGTCATGCACTATGTGATCAGCTTGGTTCTTCATTTGAGGTTGGTTTTCTATGACCTCAAATTTAATTTTAGTTTCCGGATTACTTAGTATTTTAATAGTTTGTTTTTTATTGGTATTATATTGATATATATAAATATATGAATGTCACGGTTTTTGGTTAAATTGATTATGGCTCTTGGATTTATTTATCCTTTATTTATATAACTTTTCAAAGCCTTTATAAAAGTTTTTTTTAAGTGTAATGAATCATAAATGTTTTAGAATAGTTTTCTAAGGGATTCATAGCTTGTGAAGTGTATTTTTTAGAACATAAAAAATTAATTTAAATGTGTTATATAAAACTTGTCTTTTTTGACACCTTCAATTATAGTTTTACAATTAAATGACATTAAGTACCATTTAAAACATTATATGTGTGTCATGTACTTTTGAACTATAATTTTAAATTGTTTTGGTAGGTGAATTTTGTTTAGAAAATGTAAAGTCCTATATTGAAAAATGCGTTAGTAAGTAGTGTTTCTCATTGTTTTAGAAATGGTTTGGAATATTTTTCTGGTATATTGGATTGATAGTATTAAGTTCTTAATCGGAACCTTACTTCATTTGGGATGTGAAATTTGGTTTTGAAACTGTGAACACCCAGTTGGAAACATAATGTTCTTTATGAAATGGTTTAAATGATCATGTGATGGGATGACCTTATTGGTACTTGTGACTGGTTTTTTTTTATGATGGGAAATACTATTGGGTATTTCCACATATGGAGTTTTCATATAGGCAGTGTCTGTGTTTGGGGTCAGCAAGGGCGGTGGTGGCTGGTTAGATGAGTCATGCTTGCGAGGGCCTCCCACTTACATATTATATTACCACCATGGGTTTCTGGGCATCTATTAGATAATTGAATGACGTTGCTTTCCGAACACAATTATATGGTTTGGTACCCCCAAGATTTACTATGAGTCAAGATGGGTTGTACCCTTAGATTGGCCAGTTGATGGAGGATACTGGGTTATAGACTTAGGAGCTTCACCATACGCCAACAAGTGGTTCCAATCTGAGTACGTCCAATGATTTCTCTAGGGATGTTTAGGAAATGCCCATGGTTGCATACTCGTATGTTCCTTATTTCTTTTGTGACTCTTTTTGGTTATTTGATCTCATGATACATTTAATTTTATGAATGTATTAAAACACCTGTTTTGGTAAAAGATGGATTTTAAAAGAATTTATTGCAATGAGTTATATACTTTTGGAAATTGATTTAGAAAAATTAACTAAAAATGGGGTTGTCTTAAAAGTAAAATCTTGTTACCTATTTTGATAATAGAGTGGAGAACCATATTTTTATGTATCTTATTTTCAAAATATAAAGAAAGAACTTCATTTTAGATGTGGTTGATCAGTTGGGGTTTATTTTGGAAATCCTATAGGGCATATTATTGTTAACACATACTCTATCTTTTTAGTTTTATGTTATCCCAATTTCACATATCTCAGAGAGATCTTTGTTTTGTGTTTTTTGGTGACCCATGAGGTCACTTGGAGGTATGTGTAGTAGTTTATATGCATTTCCTTTATGAGAAGTTATTTTTATTATTAATTTTATTTATTTATTTTTTAACATTATTTCAGGGGAAAAGTCCTTCCTAGTTGTTTAATCTTAATTACCAATACTATTTCGCAGCCCATGGGGATTGGAAATTCCCTTTGGGTATTGTTAGAAATCGGATCGGGGGACTGGTTTATGGTTAACCCGGGTTGGTTCATTACCAAATGGTATTAGAGTAAGTTTATCCCATTTCCTTTTAGGATGTAAAATTGTTTGGAGTTAGCATTTTCAGAATCTAAGTATTCAATTGTGGGTAGGTTCATGATCACCACCTATTCAGAATGACACTTAAATTTACAGGCTAGTTTAAGATGGTGTTACTTCGACATCCGTGCTCAGATCACAGTTTTTTTCTAGGTCCATAGCCTTGTTTCGGTGTTTATGGTTGGTCTTGAAATTTGGTGTTCCTTTTGGAGGGTTGCATGGTTTCTATGCACGTCCTGAAAAGCTATGTGAAGACCATGAAATTTCCTCTAATGACTTCCTATGTTCTCACATGGTTAGTGCACAGTCGTCCAAAATATGGGTCTAAGCTATGTGTTGTAGTTGTTTTTTGATAAGTTTATTCTTTATTAATTCACTGAATTGATTTCTTTGGGATGTTCTTGGTTTATATTTTATTTGATTTTGAGGTGTATTTCTTAGGTTAAAAAATTGATGATTGGTCTATTGAAATTAGATTTCCAAAATAAAAATATTATTTTATTTCAAAATGAAATGACTTATTTGAAAAATTTATTTTCATTTGGGAACTAATTTGGGATCTTTTAAAGATTTCATAAATCATAAATAAAAAGTAGATTTGAAAATTTTTTTGTGATTTTTTCAATTTTTTTGAAGTGTAAAATTAATGTCTCCTAGAAATGGTAATTTTTAAATGGGTTGTTTAACCTTTGGTATTATTAGGGATACTCATGTATATGGATAGAGGACAAAGAGTTGGTTTGTTTGTATGGGTTCTGAGTAGGCACGAGAAGGTATATTGATTTGAGGTCTCATAGAATACCAATGGTGGGTTCTTGGTATCCAAGGACCCTTTTTTCACTAAAAGTAGGTTTTTTTATGTGGGTGTGTTGAAATTATTTTTGTCCTAAAGGAATTGAAATGAATATGGATTTAGAAATGGGTTCTAGTGTTCAAATGATTTTTTTATGGTGGAAAATGGTTTGAGTTTGAAATTAAAGTGGTGATTTTATAAGGGAAATTTTGGTTTTATTGTGTGGGTCTTGTTTTTGAAATTGGCATTCCTAGGTTGAGATGATGTTTGATTTGATATTTGATTTATGATTGGATATGGTGTCTCTTTTTGTGATTCTATTTGAAATGGTTTCATGTTTCTAATTTATTGTATGCCACCGAGAAACGTCCAGTGGCCTATAAAGAATTTGTTTGGTTGATGGTTTTACCAAAGACTCTAGAAGAAGTGTTGGGGTAGAGACCTTTTTGTATGCTAGTTTTTTACCTTGTGGTGGTTGAGGTTTGATAGTGGTTGTGGTGTAACTTGAGAACGTTTGGTGTTTAATTAGGTATTTGGGAAATCTAGATGTTATGAGGGAATTAGCAGTTCTTGTTCTATAAAAAGGTACATTCTTGAATTGGGGGAAGATATTTTACCCTTTTTGCACGTTGAATTACAATATGTGGACTATGGGAGAGGGTGTTTTACTTTTTCATTGTGCTTGTGATTGTTTCCCCATCCGGTGAAGAGTGTGTATTAGAGGAACATGTTCCTTGTGTTTCTCCATTATCGCTACCAATTTCTCTATCTAAGGACTACACATTCATTGCTTACAATATTGTCAATATGTAATTATAGGCCCCATTTCAATAATCCTTTGAAGTCCTGTTGAGTTTTTGGCCAAAAAAAGTCTTATAAGATGTGTTGTCAGAGGAAGAAGCTTCATTTAGTGGAAATAATTTCTTGAATGAGGTGGAACAGATGCTTCAAGATATTATGACTCTATCCATAGGTCCCAGAGTGAAGTTTTTCACATAGTTTGGCAGTTGTTGGGCGTGGGGGGATGTCAATCAAAACTATTTCATCTGACGTTAGAGAGGATGCTATCTAAATTTTTCTTTCTCATTGTTGTTTTATTTGGGACCTTTTTCTTTGTTGGTCCCCTTGGCCTATTTCCTAATGTTTTCATTGTTTTGTCTCATCGGATATGAATTCTTGGGTGGATAGTATTCATTTTTAACGGTTTTGGGTTTTAGGTGTTACCCGTTGGTGGTACTTGTGTCACAAAGGGGTGATGAGTTTGAAATCATTGTTTATTAGGGTTTATTCCATTGGGAACCCCATTATCTTGTGTTGGGAATTAGTCGGTAATGGAGGGTATATTATGAAAGGTTTTACTTGCATGTGATAGGTTGTTATTTAAATTATGGGGAGACCCAACATTGGTCTCATAGGTGTTAGGAGTTGGGTTTGGGTTTTTGAGTGGTTTCAATTCTGAAGGGTCAATGTTGGCCCAAATTCTAATATGGTGGGGATACCATCATGAAACAAACCAAAGGGAAACCCATTCTTCAAAAAGATCTTGGTGGGGAAATCCTTTGTTCCTATTCCAACCGACCCCAAACATGGTAATTATTTATCCAAGTAGTGGGTCTCTTGATGAATGTATATGGAATTTCTACCCAGATAAGGTTATTTCTATGTTAGGGGTTAGGGTGTTCCATGTTGTGGTTTTATTTGGGGATGAAGGTTCCTTGCTATCGATCATCTTGTTTAAGTGGATTTAGTTTTGGGATCTAATTGATTGTTCCTTTGGTTATCGAGTGAGTTCTCATATTTAACTCCTTAAATGATCAAGGTAGAATCGTTACATTGTGAGCCATTTTTGACCAACTATATCATTTGGGAATTTATGGGAGTGAAAATTGTCATGGTGGGGAGGATTATCACACCCCGACCTGACACAACTCTTTTAATTTAATTATTTTACACGTCCTTGGCCTATTTTATTTTTTTCTTGAGTATGTTTCATCTCAGTTTAAATTTTTTGTGTCTTTATGAAAAATGTGTGTTTTTGGATTGACAGAATCCAACACATGGGAATATCATAGTTTCGAAACTTGGTGGCTTTTCCCAGGTCACGATGCGGCCTACCCGGTTTTCAAAATAAATAAATAAAATAAAATTAGTGATAAAATGAAAATAAAATAAAACTAGGAAAGTGAAAAAGAATTTAAATATTTTTTAAAATTATTATTATTATTACTGAGAATCTTATTACTAGTTTAAAATTTTTAATATTGTTAAAAAAATAAATAATCTTATTATTATTATTATTTTGAATTTATTATTATTATTATTTTTTTTCTTTATTAATATTATTTTGGGCTAATTTTTTTGGAGACCCCAAAGGGTCTTTTCCCCCTTTTTGTATTCTGTGATGCACAACGCCCCTCCCTTGGCTGTACAATACTCTACCCTGGATCCCTCTGGTATTTCATTTTTCGATCCGGATATATTGTGATTTCTAATCTAGATCATCAAGGTAGGCCTTATTCCATATTCTCTCTTGGTTTCTAGCCATTTTTTGGTGTCTTTGGTGTCTAAGAAGGGGGAAACCAAACCCTAGTTTTGATGGTAACTCAATTTTTGTGGTTCCATCTTTATTTAGGTTGTGTGAATGATGTATAAGCACCTATTCATGTGCATTTCGACAACCACCAATGATGGTGAAGTAGTTTGCTTCGATTCAGTCTACCTCCCAATGATTTTAGTTAAGGTTTTCCTTCATTCTTCTTTTCCACTTAGTTTATATTCGGGGGTATTGTAATTTATCATTTTATGGTATTTAATTTAAGGTGAGTTGAATTGTACTCTGTTGTTTTGATTCACTTCCTCCATTTTAGGAAATGATTTATATGCTTTGCTAGTTTTTCCCACTTTATTTTGGGTCCTTTTGATGATTTAGGGTGCTTGGTAATTTTTGTAGTGAGATTTTTCATCCTTGAGGTGGATTAAAGTTTCCTTTTACAAAGGTATCTTTCTTGCATATGCACAGACATGAATATAACCATATGAGTTCCCCCATTATATATATGTTCGACCATGGTGTTGAATACATTTTTATGGGGCTAGGTGTTCTCTTGTTGAAGTATGAAAAATGCATACGTAGGTAGTTGTTAATGGGTTTGTGCATGTAAGATTATGTATGGATCCCCTGGTATATGTTTATGGCCACATGAATACATTCATAGGGTCTTGGTGTCCTTATGTATATCCCAAATTGAAAATGCTCAGAGTATGGTTGGAGTAGCTTAGAGTTTTCACTGAATAATGTGTCAGGAACCAAGTGTTCAGCTTGGTTCATCTTTTATGGTAAGTTTCCAATATCCACACCTTTAATTTAATTTTCATGAGTGATTAATATTTTAAAAGACTGTCTTTTTATATTTATGTGTTATTCATATATATGTATATATATATATATGCATGTCTAGGTGTTAGGTAAAATTGATTTCACCTCTCGGAATTGGTTTTCCCATTATTTATATAACTCATCAAAGCCTTTTTACAAGTTGTTTTTATGTGTGAATCATCCTAAATGTTTTAGAATATTTTTCTAAGGGATTATTATCTTGGGAAGTGTATTTTGTGGAACATAAAGTATTTATTTAAATATGTTATATAAAACTTTTATTTTTTGGAGCCTTGAATTTTAGTTTGAAAATTAAATGACATGAACGCATGTTTGGCACTTTATAAGTGTGGCATGTACTTCTGACATTGAATTCAAAATGGATTTGGTAGGTGAATTTGTATTGGAATATTTAATGGCCTATATGGAAAAGTTCTTGTGAAAGAGGGGTTTCACATTATTTTAGAAATGGTTTTGAATATTTTAACAGTATATTGAATAGATTTTATTAAGGGTTTAGTTGGAACCTTACTTTATTATTGAAGTAAATTTTGGTTTTTGAAAGTGTGACCACCCTATTGGAAACTTAAACTACATTGTGAAATTGTTTATAACCCATGTATTGTGACAAACCAATTGAAACTTTTAGTTAGTTTGTTTTATAATGTAGGGATTTCCCTATATGGGTTATCATTAAGGTATTGTATATGTTGGGGGTAGGCAAGTGTGGTGGAGATATGAACGTTCAGTCATGCATGCGAGGGCCTCCCACTTACACAAAACACTACCACCATGGTTTATTTTGTGTATTTTAGAGGATTATGTGATGTATATTTCTAGCCCCGATTAGATGGGTTGGTACCCCATAGATTTACTATGAGGCTAGGTGTGTTGTTCCAGTTGATTGGTCAGTTGAAGGGGGCCTGCTGTTTTTAGAATTAGGAGATTCACCATATACTAGAAGGTGGTTCTAAACTGAGTACATCCTGGGATCCCACTAAGAATGTTTAGGATCTTCTCATGGTTGCATAATCATATATTTCTACTCTATTTTGTGACACTTCTGATTATTTTATCAAATGTAACTTTTACATTGATTTTAATATTGAAAGACCTGTTTTGGTATTATTTGGAATTTAAAATATATTATTGCACTGAATTATATATTTTTGGTAATTGATTTGAAAAAATGAAATGAAAAAGGGTTTCTATTAAATTTAAAATCATGTTACCTATTTTGATAAAAGAGTAGAATAACATATTTTTATATATCTAATTTTCAAACTAGTAAGAAAGGAGAACATTTTAGAGGTGGGGAATCAGCTATGGTTTATTTTTTCATTCCTACCGGGCATCTTGGTGATCATTCCTACTCTATATTTTCAGTTTCAGGTTCTCCTAGTTTCACATTGCTCTTAAAGGAAGCTTCATTCGGTGTTTTCTGGTGACCAATTTGGTCACATGGAGGTACATTAGGTAGTTTATATATTTCCTTTATGAGCGATTATATTTATTGTTCAGTTTGAATTTTATTAATGTTTTTTTTCTTTTTTTTTCATGGGAAAAATCATTCCCACTTTTTTAATCTAAATTCCCGACACTAGTTTCCAGCCCGTGGGGATTGGTAATACCCTTTGGTCTTTGTTGCGGAATGGCTCGGGTGACTGGTTCAGGGTAAGCCCAGGTTGGTTCGTGACATACAACCTATCACACCATTCATGTATTTTGTGATTATCAAATCATATAACATAGTAATTATGAATTAATAATACAAAAATATAAAAATGATATATACATTATCTACAAGATAAATGTTAATATGATTTATACTTTTTATATGGGATGCTTTCCATATAAATATGAACTAAATAATGCATAACATACATAATATTCACATCAAAATACATTTAATAACCTTATTTCATGGTCATTATACTATATACAATGTTCAACACTGATTAATTTCATTAAAAACATCATAAATTCCACTTATCATGATTAATTTATCATCAATATGTGTCATCACTATTATACTAATGATTATTTATCTTGTAGGAGTATCCTCAGGTATTAATAGAATCCTAATTATTTAAATTTGAGTCATTTGAAAATGTCAAAATGTTCTATTTAAAAAATAATCAACTTATATTCATTAACAAATTTAATTCAATATTTTATAATGATCTAGTCTAAATACATATAAAATACCCTCACATTCTTTTTTCAATCCATGTCATAAATAATCTCAATGTGTTTAAAGTAATGTTTCAAAAACATCCCTTAAGTGAACTTTGTGGGTATAAAAATTACTTATATCATAATTTTTTTAAAAATTAATACATGATAATCTAATTTTTTGACGAATTCATCCACTAGATAATAATACATATTTTTCGATAATTTAAAAATATATAAAAAATTAAAATAGAAATAACAAAAACAAACACAATAATAATTAAAATAGTTGAATTATTCGTATAAAAATATAATTATTCTTATTTTCTATAATGTTAATAACACAAGATGTATTTTATATAAATACACTACAAAATTATGTTTCTGATCAGTTCTCCACCTTTTAAAAATATTCATGGAAATAAATTATCATAATAACAATAATTATAATATTATAATAATAAAAATAACTTTTTTGAATAATGACCATTCAAATTTATTATGAGTGTCCCTGTGATGTGATGGATTTTGTCTAAGGATTAGACCAGGGATTTTGAAGAAAAAAATATCTCCTCAGGATTCATGTTTGGAGGTTTGTATGGAGAGAATGTTTGACATTATAAGATTTACCATGGTCAATAAATTCGGAATTGATGATAATGTTGGATTTTGAAATATTTCTAAAGGGATTCCTTAGCTTCATGATTATAAAAGTTTTAATGATGGGGAGTTTGTAACAACCAACATATTTACCAGTTAATAATTTATTTGAGAATTTAGAAAATTATTAGGGGGGTAAATTCTTGAATAAGTGTTCAGAATATGAAATAAAGTAATGGGAGATCACTATTAACATTTTTGGTTGTTATATAAGGACATTAATCCATGAATGTGATCCAGTGAGCATCGATGGAGTCCTTGTGTAGGTTGAGCTACTATAATTTAATTATTGTAGCCATGAGCTAAAGAGTGGGGGTATGAATAGTGTCTAGTAGTATCTAGTTTAATGAGTTTGATGATGAGTTTTCTATAAATTCTATATTATCTTATTTGGATCCTTTTTGGGATTCTCTATATGTATTTTTATAATGTATAGGTAACACCCAATTTGGATATACCATCCCAAAATCTATGGGTGTCCACGATTCGGGGGTTTCAGGAATTCTTTAGGCCATCAATTTAAGTTCAGATTCTCTCTATCCATCCCTATGTTTCCATTCAATATTCACATATGATTTTATTTTATCCATAAGGTTTTAGGTAGGGTTTAATTTATAAGATAATTGAGAAATCATGATGAATTATGGGGATTTGTGTTTGGATCATATAGGATATACCATGTGGGAATATTAAACATGTTTCCCACTAGTATCCTTAAGGTATGTTTTATGGAAAATCAATAAATTGTTTCTAATTTATTTGAGATTAATTGTCTATTTCATTAGGATTATCCTTAGGGGACTACATGTCACATAGAACATCTAGAATGCTGGGATTAAACCACACCTTATTGTTCACGGTTTCAGCAATGTTGGGATACCTAGTGGGTTCGACGTCAATTATACCAAATTACTAATTTTGTTATAATTGTATAAATACCTAAATTTTAATATTAAATATTTATGATAAGAGGTTGTGGATGCATTAGAAGCCAGTATGAGGCTAAAATGGGTTTTTTGGAAAGAAGTGATAATTTATCGATTATTACTATTTGTAAATAATAGAATAAATTAATATTATATTTTATAAGTAATTACTACTTATGCATGGCATGATGTAAGGACCTATAAGGGTGGGAGATGGCCTTCTGGATTTGAGGATGATTATATTTAATAAAAATTGATTTATTAGGCTATGATATAAGGTAAATGTTTTTGGAATGATTCAGGGTCCTTATTACACTACATAACCTAAAAATTATGTGGTTTTATGTTAATATTTAATCATTGTGATATTTATTTGACTACGATGCGACTTATGTGTTTGGATTTTTTAATAGAATTTGTTAGAGCCGTTTCATCCCAATTGTAATGACTAACCACATATCATGTTAAATAGTTTGATGTGTTGCACTTTGGTCCAACATGCTCATTTTCCAGTCATTATGGATTCCAAAGTTGAATGGGTTTGTTTTTAAAGAATAAAAAATATTCATAGAAAATGTATTTTTAAAAATATTTGTTTTTATCTAAATGGTAATTTTTTTGGAAGTTTGTGAATAGATAAATGGGTTTGGTAATGGAATTTTAAAAAATAATTGTTTTCCAATGGGGGTTTCTATGTTTTGTAACACCAGTCACATGTTCTAAGTTGATACTTTTTTTGGTCCATTTGACCAAATGTGGGTGAAAAAATAATTCCAAATCATGTGGGATTTCCATTAATCCTTCTTAGAATTGATTATGGGTTGTTAATTTCATGATGGTGCATGTTATGTGTGTGGCTAATAATGTTGTTAGTGGTGTAGATGTTACAAGTTTATTTAAGATAGTGGTGGTGGAGATTTAAGTGTATGATATTGTTCAGTAGGACCCTAATAACGATTCACATATATAACAAACAAAATATTTGGTTGAGACCATATGATGGGATGTGTGAATGTGGAACCCATTTAGTGTATTTTTACAGTGATGTCACATCATTTTCCTTGGTGCGTACCCCAATTATAGATTTACTCGAGAAAGGGTGTTGGTGGGATGTGGTTATTTTTTATAGTGGGTGTTACTCCCATATAATTAAAATGATTATGGGATCCTGGTGTGGATATGTGGATGAATTTAAGTAATTATCTTAAATGGAAGACCTAGTCTATAGCAGATTCATTGGGTATTGTGAAAACACTAAAGTGATGTGATTTAGGAGATTAAATGGGGGGATGTCTCATCCTTATGGATTGTTTCCATACATATTTTTAATTATCTAATTACTAAGATTTTACATTCCATATAGGTTATATGTGAATACTGGTTGGGAATGTGTAATATGGACCCAATATGTTCCTCATTAAACGTGCTTGAAAATGCATTGCATATACCTCATATACTATAGCACTACTCTTTTATGCATTCTTTTATATCATTCAATTTTTTTATAACTATACAAATATATCTATGGATCATTGAAGATGAATCATCCGGGCGAATGAAAATTGATTGAATTGTTTTACCACAATTATATAAATATTCTCCAGTGAACCTTTCTGGGTATAATATCTCAACAAACATTATCATACACCATTTAGTGAAATTTGATAAAATACATGTAATATTCTTGTTGTATTTATATAGAGCCAATATTGATCGCTGGGGAAAGGAAATAACATTCCATGTCCCATATTTTCCTCTAGTTTTATATAATTGTATGGATAAGGAGAAATATATTATGAAATATTCATAATAATAACATAAAATATTCTTTATAAGGAACCAAATTGTTCTAAAATTATCGAAACAATAGAGATTACACTATTGAAGACATTGTAATTTTAAATAAATAAGAATATGTATTCCTTATATAGTTTTATGTTCATTCTCATAGCTGAGGGTTTGAGTTCTCAGTTGAACTTATATGAGAAAATATATAAATATTTAAGACTCATAATTGAATGCACCTCCACTCATATAGTTCGAAGAAAGATGAAATTAAAAGGTAATATGGAAAATATTAAAATTCCCCAATGTTCTTCACAATGTGGTGCGCCATCTTTATTTGTTAATTTAAAGTATGTTCTGATTCTCAACTCAGTTAATTATCAGAAGACCATCAAAATAAATCTAATGAACAAGTACCCCCTTCTATGGATTGATGACTAGTTTTATTAGCTACACCAGTAAAGATACATATGTAAAGTAAAACAATGGTTATGATAACATCTATTAAGAATAATAAGGGATGATACTCCAATGATGTAATTTAATAAGGTTATGTGAATTATGAGTTTATAGTTATACTAGTTTGCATCATGAATGCACCAACAATATTGATGAACCAAATGAGTAGAGTTATAATAGCTTACAT
Organism: Viscum album; assembly: GCA_963277665.1. Taxonomy (NCBI): domain Eukaryota; kingdom Viridiplantae; phylum Streptophyta; class Magnoliopsida; order Santalales; family Viscaceae; genus Viscum; species Viscum album. Next base: position 998,577,194 of record OY728134.1, read on the forward strand.
TGATACAATTATTATAGAATTTATAGAAAATATTCATATTTTTACTAAATTAAATGTGGAAGTTGTTTTTTATTTATATACTATGATAAAGGAATTTAAGAGGGTATGTTATATTACATGTATAATAAATATAATATTTTGAGGTGGGAAAGTAACATTATTGGTGAAATGTTTAAAAAAATGGAATTTTTTGGATTCTTTGATGAATAAGGTGATTATAGAATTTATAGACAAATATAAAAAACAAATATCTCTAATTTTCATATATTAGCAGGGTAGTATAAATAATTTGGGAAAAATTTCTCAAAATTTTAAACCCAATGCACCAATATGGGTTCGTAGTGAGTGATGTATGTATGTTTGGATGAATGTGAATACGTTTTCAATGGACTCAAAAGCTTATCTCTATTGCCACATCAATCTCAAAACCCACATGTAAGGATGAGTTTGTTATTTATAGTGATGTAACATAGATGTGTTTGGGGAATATACTCATGAAAAATGATAATGTGATATTAAATTCTGTAAAGAAATGTATTTCCCATGAGAAAAAACATCATATAACTATCCAATATTTAGAAATAGTAATTGATGCTATAATAATTTTTCTGAATTATCTTTATTTGGATAAGTATAATATACACACACATACACACACATACACACACACTCACTGATATATATATATATATATATATATATATATCAAAACAACAAAAAACATATATTAACATAGAATGAAATCTATATAAAATAATGATGATGGTTAGAGCTGATCATGGATTATGACTACTTAATCAACCTCTATCCTGGTAAGGAAAATAAAAAATAATAGCTTGGAGATGATAAGACTATAAATAATAATATATGTTGATAATTTCAAAGGATCCAATCTTTAGATACATGAATTATAATGACATGTGAGTCATAAAAGAGGCAACATGTTACTTCATTTATTAATTAGTTTATTAACCATCCCATCGAGATAAAATTATAAAATCTCAATGGAATAAAAGGTGGATACCAAAGAAGGTGTTTTGTAGGAGGAAATGAAAGTCATAAGATGGTAATATTGATAATAAAGTGTTATGAGATATGGGTAATTCCTTTGCATATATTCAAATCCATATATGAAGGAGAACATATTGAATGATTTTTAGAGATTAACATTCTACATTCACCTATGAATGACCAAGAAGTATACAGATCTTCAAGAACACTGTTGTTAGAACAATATAAATAAGGATGTTATGGAATATACAATTATGTTCTCTTTGTGTTGGTAGGTGAATGGAGAGAGGAAAAATATATGCTGATTATACAATAACTCAATGTAAAAATATTGAAATATGATAACATATATATTTATTTCTTCGTGGTTCTTCTAAATTCTTCAAAGTTTAATAACTCAATTTAGGTTGTGGTAACCGTCTTACAATGACTATTCAGTTCACTGCCATATTCGAGTACTTATTACTCTATCCCAAAGAAATGATATAAATAAATGTTCTTGTGATGATTTATGGGACAATATAATGGCCTAGGGTTTTCATACATAAATATCACATCTGTTTAGATGAATATTCATTACATTACAAAAATTCATGATTGAAGACTATATAGGTTTACGGTCATTAGAGACTATATATGAAATATATTTTTTTCATGAATTATCATAAACATCCCACATAATGATATTTTAACTAGGTACAATTGATAAACATAACCTACTTAAAACAGTTCTTCATAACACAGGGAAAGGAAATATAAGAATGTGATATCTGAAATTCTCAATAAGGGTAATCAAATTAGATATCAATATATTTTAATATTAAATCATATGATTAGAATAAGTGTATGAGATCATGAACATAATATATGATGTTTATAACCAAACTATCATAGATCATGAACATGATTTATAAAATAAAACATAACTAATTTATAAACATTTTCCATGAGAGTGAAAAATAATCATAAATATACCATGAACCATAAGATCCTATCATAATATTTTGGCACCAATATATATATATTAAATATTAACATATATCAATACAAAATTCAAATACCAAAAATATAGTGGTTCAAGACTCATCTTTTTTCCCATAGTATATTAGGAAACACATATTTTCCATATTGGATGAGGCCATACCTTTTTCTAATAGTGGATCATACCTATTGACATGTTTCACATTGAAATATCATGAGATTTAAATAATTAAACAATTTATTTTAGTGAGATATAGGTGACTACTATCACAAGATAAAACCATGCATATGATTTCAAAAATATTCTAAAACATTCATCACATCATAACCTATATAAACATATGGGTTTCATAAACATTTCTTTATATCATAATCTATGGAAAATATATAGGAGTTCTAATCATTTCACTATTTTATTACATCATAAAACATGGGAAATTAATGAGTTTCAATAATATCTTTTCATCTTAATCATTAAAAAAACCACCAATGAATAGTAACTGTTGTATTACTGATTCATATCAATAGATATTGTCATTGAAGGGAAATGATTTTGGAAGATCATTTGAAAAATTCCTTAAGGAAAAAACCATTCATTAAGAATAACATTGTAAAATTGTGAAAGTCAAATAATATTTTTGAAAACATTTTTCTTTGAAAAATATCCTTTAGAAGCTATATTTTAAAATATTAATACCATTTAAAACATGCATGGAAAAAATATCCTTTTTAGTCTGGAAAACAATTTTTAAAAAACATTTTCAAAATCTCTTTCATTGAAAATCAAATTACAATAAAAAGATTCGAAAAATAAAAATGAAGTCATTTTATTTTATAATTACCTTGAAAAATTATAGGGTAATATTCAATTAACGGGGCGGTCATAATGGTGGAGAATTTCATTCAAGCCATATAAGTAACATTTGAATCAAAATATACATGAAATCATAACATAAAATTAATATTTAAAATATTATTAAATAAATTATATTCATGATATAATATGTTAATGGTTAAAAATAAACACCTCACAGAATGAAGTAGGTGCATAACATTAATTATGTCTTATAGTAGGAAAATTGAGACAAAAATATATTATTGCTTGAGTATCTTCTTAATCATAATCCCCGTGAATGAATAACCTCATTAAAAACAAAAAAAATCATGATATGAGGCATATTAATGATATATCATGTTATTAGGTAATTATATACACTATTGTAGATAAACTAGTGGTGGATATGGAATATGTCTTTGATACATAAAAGTCAGACTAGAAATCAACTTACTATAAGTAGAGACAAACTTTATAAATGATAAAACCTCATGTATACTAAATTTACATTTATTTTAAATATATTAAATTAAATTACAAATTTTTATCATACCATATATGTTCTATTACAACATTTCATTACAATTTTATTTATAGTCCTTTGTTAGATATACTTTTCAGGTAATAAATGTTTCATTTTTCATATCTGATTTAGTTTGTTATTGTCAGTCCATATACATTAATCATGGTTACATAATTTAAATAAATTTTCAAAATGATATAAAAATCATATATATTATTTTTATATTTATTTATAGTAATCCATTAATTCTATAGATAGAAAATTAACTACACCGTTCAATGAGATGATTGGTCGTATGTACGCATGAATGCTATTTCGATTTTCTCATTTGACTTAATAAAAAAAAAGGTAAATTGTATTTCACCCCATAATGAATAATTATTATGTCATATATATCATATAATATATATATATATATATGTATATATCATATATATTCATTTAATCTATCCTTATTACCATCCATGTAAAAGACAAATGAAAAACAGATCACATCGATTTTCAAGGCTGTAGTCTGTTGAACATCTGAGATAACTTATTATTTACCCTCAGGATAGAAGTTAATATGATTTAATTGATATTATATAACCATAAAAATTTTAGGGAACAAATATCACATATATTAATTAACATTATCCATTTTACATTCCTTGTAAAGCGTTAGTGAAAAATGAATCACATCAATTCACGATGCGGTAGTGTGCCGTAAAAGTGAGCGAAACTAACTAATACCATAAAGAATAGAAGGGAAAAGGTATAAGTTATATTATAATTAAAAATGTATCATAAATTTATAAATATCATATATATACTTAAAGCTCATAATTATACCAATCCACGAGAATATGTGATGGAAAATGAACTACGTCCCTTTGTGAGGTGATAGTCTAACGTACACAAGATCGACCGTTTCATTTCATATATGACATAAAATAATATACATATTGGTAATGAAATTATAATAGATACATTTAATTATATATAATATATAAATTTTATTATATGATCATGGATAGATGATAATTTTTGGATGTGGAGGAAGGAGTAAAATAAAACATTCATTGAGGAATGTAACATCTTCATCAAAAAAATCATTTAGTTTTCACCAAAATACATTATTGGATGGATTTATATCAAATAAATTGAATCTAAGATAATTTAATTGATTTATAGATGTGATTTCAATTGTTATTTTTTGATTCAATTGTGTTTTTAAGTGTGAATAGGGGAGTAGAGAGGGTGGCCTTTTATATTTTAGGTGAGTGTCACAATTGCAATTTTTTGACCTAAAAGAGTGAAAACAAGGTTTATATCATGTATACAGGCTAAAAAAATTTAATTATTTATAAAATATGGGATATGGTTGAAATATGGATCTAAAATGGGGTTTTTAATTGTCTTAGTGAATTTCTAACCCTTCCCTTTTATGCTTATCTCCCAATAAAACCATTTTTCCTAAACCAGAAAAATTATTTTTTGTAATTTTTACTATTCATTAGGGTAAAATATTAAGTAGGAATTATTAGAAAATATAGATAATTATAATTCCAAATATTTAATCTTATTTGCAAAATTATAATAACTTATGTGGAAAATTTTAAACTAAATTTAATCATTGATATGTGACCATAATGTGGGTTTTCAAAAAAGAAATGTTCAAAAGTTTAAATGGATTTTACCAAAACTTTAAATATCAAAGTGATTACAATGACTTATATTAGAATCCTATATATATAATTTAACTAATTTTACCTTTATAATAATATTAAACCAATTTTAATGTTTTGAAAATATTTAAATGAAATTGAAATTCATAAAAATACTAGTATTTTTCAATATTCACTGAAGAACATATCATTTCATAATGTTATCTAAAATTGAACCTAAGAAAATTAAAAAGTTAAGATCTCTAAAATGAAGTTTTTTTCTCACATGAATTTTATATAAAAGAAAAATAACATTTAAAATATGGGAACAAAATGCGACAAAACTATCTTTTAGGGAAAAATAAATTTTTATGCATACAATTGTCTTTGTTATTATATCATTCTTATCAAAACTATTGGATAAATGTGAAGACATATATAATATATAAATTTAATTAAAATAATTTAATAATAGTTATTTATCTTATATATTTATATCAAACAACATTGGGAGCATAAAATTTGTTTTTGAGGGAAATATTTCCTTTGTATTCAATTGGTTTTTATTTACCTTTCTATTTAAAAAATAACCAATGAATTCATTTTATAAATGTGTTAGGTTTAAAATTTCATAACATAGTTAATCTTATTCATACCCCAAATTATAATAGAAGGTAAATAACAGTAATATTAATAGTATATTATTGTTTACGGAAACTCTGACTTGCATGTTATGCAAGTTATGAAATATAATTGGTGATACAAGTAATGAAAGCTAATCCTAGGGTTGAGTATAATTAAATATGTCAGATAAATAATATTTAATTAGAAATAAATTTCATAAAATCTCAAGATGTTACAGTCTACCCGGTTAAAATGATTTTCTCCCTTGAAATTCAACTCTATCACTAGAGTTTTTGTAACACCACAAGATTCTACGATACGCTTCTCTTTGAATAATGCAATAGTGTGTGTTGTACGGAACATCGAGTTCTAACACACACCACAACCGATCAAACTAGCCGTTATGAATAGTAATACCTAATTTTTAAAATTTTAGAAATTTTATCTCTCAAAATAGACTTCATTTTTGTATTCAGAGTATCGAATTTAGCCTAAGGAGAAATTTTGGTACTTTTCGGATAACTTTAATATTTTGATGAATAGTGAAAATTAATAAATTTTAATTAAAAACAACTTTTTAATAAAAATAATTTATAGTGATAAATTATGAATTTGAGCAGTTTTAAAGTATATTTTGAATATAATTTTACCATTTAATACAATGTTGGTCATCGGACATAATTTCACAATTAAACCGGACATAAACAAGTATCAATCTTTTGATAGTTATTATATCTTAAAAACATGCTTTTTGTTTGACAGCGAGAATTATTTTTAAATTAATTTCTGCCACTTCTGCATTTTGAATTTGGAAAAAATGATTCCATATTATTATTTGGATGGGAATAATAATGATTTGTAATTCATGTAAATAATAAATATTACATGATACTGATTATTTATATATGATATAATATCCAATTATATATTATTTTAATATCAAAAGAATGATATTGTCGCTCGTGCGTACGTATGGACTACCGTCTCCACGAACGCGATGAGATTCATTCTCTATCGTATCCATTCAAGTATAATTATCACTTGATGATTTAAAAATAATGTTTAAGGACTTGATATCATTCTGGATATGAATAAGATACAACCTATCCATGAAAAACATGGCTTACGTAACAAAACATATAAAAGAAAATGAGTAAGTTAACACCCGAAACGATGATAATACTAAGATATTATTAGCAAAGAAATGTTAAAAGATCATATATGATAACATAATAATATATATGATTCTTGTATAATTTAACAACAATTATTTCACCATTATACAAGAGGTTAACCTTCCCCTACCAAGGAAAAGTACAAGGTAAGGGTTTATTTCGCAATCTTTTCATTATCCGAGGTTGTTTGTACGTAATAATCTACTGGGACTTCTTTATCATCCACATCAATGTTTCTTAAAATGTATTTAAAAACAATTTTTCTATGGGTTAAAGTCATTTATACCCTTTTTGACTTTTATAAGTGTTTTATAAAGCAGTCTTTCTGTCGTTTTCCAAACAAGGTCCTTTTAAACCTTTTTGACAGAATTATGGTAAGAATGTTTTTTTAACTTATACGGCGGGTGCAGCTATTTTTTGTAGTTATAAAATCCTCGAAGCTCCCATTACAGGCTTATAAGAATATTTTCAATGAAAATGTTTTATTTTATAAATATATGACTCTAAAATGATTTCAAAATAGAAAGAGAGATTTCTCTTAAAGGAGTTTTTATTTCATCTATGTCAACTTCCTTTGATGGATTTTACACTTATTTGAAGTTGATTTATTATGATACAAAACATCTATATTGTATTGAAGGGTTTGTGATATGTTTGACTGTGGATGTGTTATTTTTATACCATTCATGGTTTATGGATGAAGTATTTACATTTCGTAGGCTAGTAATAATACGAATGTTTATGTTATGTTTATATCTTTTCATATGGGAATGCATTGGACTTAATATGTGACGGGTGGAGCCCGCTACAGCTCCTCGATGCATCGTTAGGTCTCATGAGACAACCTAGTGTCTTGCCACAAGGCCTTGACAAAATCAAATTTGTAGTCTTGTCACGAGGCCTTGGCTATGCGGTTATGATAGTCTGGAATTATGCATTCCATCATTATGAAAGTTGTTGTTGATATTGCATGTGATTATTCTATTAATAGAATATCCATGTGAATAAGTAAATAGTATTATTTCATTTTACTTTTTCCATAATATGTTAAAGTTCATGTTTAAAAGGATTTTGTTTTAGTTATACATTTCCTTAAATGCTTATTCTTATTTATGAAAGTTTCTACTATATTGTTATCCTTACTGGGCATTTGAGATCACCACTTTTCTATGTTTTATTTTTCTAAGGATGTGAAGAAGTAAATTAAAAATGACCTGCATGGATATTATGAGGGGATAATAGTGTGGACTATGGAGACAATATGTTGTTGTAGAAGTTTTTCACTTTTTGATGTAATTTAAACTTCATGAATATATCTAGTTATTCCAAGGCTACTAAACTCATCGGTCTTTCGAGACTTGATCCTTCTTGTGATCATGAAAATGATATGTAATAACGCAAAGACTCTATGTAACTGGGTTCGGGGCGTTATAGTTAGTATCAGAGGATGTTTAGTACAAACCTTGGAAGCTATATTTAGATAAACTTTGATTAGAGCACATATATTTAAGATGGACTTTGAGGATTAGTATAGAAGAACATCCTATAATTTTGGTATTGTAGAGATTTTGTGAGTTTTCCGAGCAATATATCCTTGTCTGGATACGAGCAGATAGAGGCGGCTCTAGCACAGATGTACCTAGGGGTAAAACCTAAAAACACCGCCTTTAGCTAGACTCGAACGGGAACTGGTGCACGACAATGGGCCTTGCTGCACTGTTGGTTACGACACTCCCGGGGGATATGCTTAGGATAACTCTTATTTTCTTTACAAATTATTATGAAGGGTTTATGAGTATATACTTACTCAAAGAAAACATTTGTATTATTATGGATTATATCCATAAATATTTCAATTTATGTTAAGTGTTTTATAAGTATGAAATTATGTATTTTGTTTCATAAAATGAAGTAGTTTATGCCATTGTTTAGAAATGGCTCCTAGTGGAAGAAATAGAAACCATATCAATGCACCCAGTACATGTAGGGATTAACCTCCTGCTCAAGATAATTATAGTGGAGCTAGTGATGCAACTGGTGCCGATCAGCTAATCACCATACTGGGACAACTCACTCAGGTTATGAATAATAATCTTACCCGTATGGAGCACCCTGGTCCGCAGTGTGGAGGATCAATGTTAGATCACTTCATGAGGCAAAAAACACCAACGTTCAATGGGAGTACAAATCCATTGGAAGCTGAGCAATTGATAGGTTCCCTAGAGAAAATATTTCAGGCTTTGGGATGTAGTGATAAGAAAAAAGTTATCATGGAAGTTTACCACCTCACTGGAGATGCTGATCAATAGTGGTCATTAATTCAAAACATGAAGGAAGATTATGAAGTATCAAATATGGAATGGAGGGAGTTTAAAGATCTATTTTTAGAAAGGTATGTTCCTCGTGACCATCGAGCAGATATGGAAAGGCAATTTCTGAGTCTGAGACAAAAGGAGGATGAGAATGTCACAAAGTATGAGGCTAACTTTACAAGGTTAGAAAGGTATGTTGGAGATTATATACGGAACCCAAGAAGTAATATTTATCGTTTCTTTGATGGGTTAAAACCATTTCTCCATCAAGCATTAGTCTCACAATCCTTCTCATCGTACAAAGACATTGTCTCATGTTCTATCAAGACAGAAAAGAAATTCTCTAAGTCTTATGACATTAAAGAAAAGCCATAGAAGAAGAGATCTGATGATCAATCTGGGAATGGAAATAAGGGGAATAAGGGAAAGGTTGAATATCCATCCCATGGTAAATGTGGGAAGAAACACCCTGGTACTTGCTTGATGGGACTGAGTGTCTGTTACAAGTGTGGTGAAAAAGGCCACCAAGCTCGTGATTGAAAAGGGAAGATGGAAGCTACTAATGTTCAGTGATATAATTGAAGGGTGATGGGACATTATAAAAATGAATTTACTAAGCGTCACATGAACTTACCTCAGAAAAGGCCAAGGGATGAAGGCCAAGTTTATGCTATCACTACTGTTGAGGTAGAAGCTCTGAAAGACGTGGTGGCAGGTAATTTAATGGTTTCCTCAAGTTTATCAAATGAATTATTTGATTCTGGATCATTGCTTTGTTTCATATCTTCCCAGTTTTCTAAGAAAATTAGATATTTCCAATTTGATTTAACAAGGGAGTTTTCAGTTAAAACTCCTAAGGGAAGTATCATTGCAACAAAGTTTTGTGAATTAGTCCCCATCAGAGCACATAAATGTTATTTTTATCCGCTGATCTCATCATCATACCTATGATTTAGTTTGATATAATCCTTGGTATGGATTGGCTTTCAGACCATGATGTGAAGATTTATTGTAAGAAGAAGGAGGTTACAATTTTTGATGATGATGATATGGAACACCTTATCTTTAGAGCAGAATCGTCACCACCTAATTCTTATCTATATCCACCCCCAATAGCTCTAGTAAATTAAATTATTGGGGAGGAAGAGGTTGAAATTACTGTGGGTGAGGAAAGGAATGTTCAAATAGAGGATGTACCTATTGTGAAAGAATATGTAGATGTGTTTCCGGAAGATTTACCTGGACATCCTCCAGAATGAGAAGTTGAATTTTCCATTAATTTAATTCCTGGATCATGGCCTATATCGAAGACACCTTATAGAATGTCCACTGTAGAATTTGTTGAACTAAATAACCAACTAGAGGAATTGAGTAATAAGGGATTTATTCTCCCTTGTGTTTCTCTATGGGGAGCCCCTGTTCTTTTTGTTAAAAATAAAGATGGATCTATGAGGTTATGTATCGACTACAGGGAGATCAATGCTATAACAATAAATAACTAGTATCCCCTACCTCGCATTGATGATTTATTTGACCAACTGCATGGAGCTCAATACTTTTCAAAGATTGACCTTCGATCTGGATACCATCAGTTGTGTGTGAAGAGGGATGACATTCCAAAGACAGCATTTCGAACCAGGTACGAGCATTACCAGTTTACAGTAATGCCTTTTGGGATGACTAATGCACCCTCTGTATTCATGGATCTAATGAATAGAGTTTTCAAGGAATATCTCGATGAATTTGTGGTGGTATTTATTGATGATATCTTGGTATACTCCAAAAGCTACGCGGATCATGAAAATCACTTGCGCATTATCCTGAAGACTCTAAGAAGACATGAATTATATAGGATGTTTAGCAAGTGTGAATTCTAGATTCAGCAGATTTCTTTTCTTGGCCATATTTTCCCTAAAGATGGAATCTATGTTAATACTTCTAATACCAAGGCAATCCAAGAATGTCCTGCACCGACGAGTATAACTGAGGTATGTAGTTTTGCTGGTTTGGCAGGTTATTATCGACGTTTCGTCCAGAATTTTTCCCGATTAGCTAACCCATTAACGAAGCTCAAACGTAAAGGGATTAAATATGTTTGGACAAAAGAGTGTGAAGAATGTTTCGAAGAACTAAAGAGAAGATTAGTCAATGCTCCTATATTGAATCTACCACCGGGGAATGATGGGTTCGTTATTTATAGTGATGCATCGAAGAAATGACTTGGTTGTGTCCTTATGAAGAATGATAGGGTTATTGCCTATGCATCACCATAGTTGAAAATTCATGAACAAAAATATCCTACTCTTGATCTCGAGTTAGCAACTGTGATATTTTCTTTGAAGATATGGAGGAACTACCTCTATGGTGAAAATGTGAGATTTATAATAATCACAACAGTTTGAAGTATATTTTCTCACATAAAGAACTCAACATGAGGCAAAGGCGATGGCTTGAATTACTTAAGGATTATGATTTCATGATACACTACCACCCGGGGAAGGCAAACAAGGTGGAAGATTCTTTGATCAGAAAAGATCATGGAGTTTTGAACAATATGATAATTTAAAGGGATCCAATTTTCACGGATCTAGTGAAGATGGGAATGGGAATAACCAGGGAAGGTGAAACATCAATGCTTTTTCAAATGGTTGCCAAACCATCTTTACTAGAAAGGATTAAGAGTTCTTAGACCGATGATGAAGAATTCCAAAAAAAGATTAAAGCTGTGAATGATGGGAGATTGAGGGACTTTGTGTATGAAGATGGAATTTTGAAATTTGGGAAGAGACTTTGTGTTCCCGATATACCTGATCTAAAAAGGGAATTGCTGGGTGATGCTCATAGTTCCAATTTCTATATACACCCTGGGGGCACCAAAATGTATATATATTTGAAGAAATATTTTTGGTGGGACAACATGAAGAGGGAGATTACTGATTTTTTGTCAAGAGGTATGGTTTATCAATAAGTGAAAGCTGGAAGGCAACAGCCTGGTGGATTATTGCAACCTCATCCCATACCTGAGTGAAAATGGGATAATATCACGATGGACTTTGTCTTGGGACTACCAAATACTCCTAGAAGGAACGATGAAATATGGGTTATTGTTGATCATCTTACCAAGTCGGCACATTTTTTTTCTATAATAGAAGATCTACCACTGGAACGTCTAAGAAGACTATATATTGATGAAGTTGTGAGACTTCATGGAGTAACCCTATCGATTGTTTCTGATCGTGATCCCCGTTTTACTTCAAGATTTTGGAAAAGTCTTCAGAAAGCCTTGGATACTGAACTTCATTTGAGCACTGCCTACAACCCTCAAACAGATGGACAATCAGAACGAACTATTCAAACCTTAGAAGACATGTTGAGATCCTTCTCACTTGACTTTCAAGGTATGTGGTATCAATATTTACCTCTTGTAGAATTTTCCTATAACAATAGCTTCCATTAGAGTATTCATATGGCACCATATGAAGTGTTATACGGAAAGAGATGTCGCACACCAACCTCTTGGGATGACGTTGGTGAAATAAAACTTGTAGGCTCAGAACTGGTAGAGGAAACAATGGAAAAGGTGAAGGTAATCCAAAACCATATTAAAGCAGCTCAAAGTAGGCAGAAGAGCTATGCAGATAATCGATGGAAGGATTTGGAATTCCAAGTCAGTGATAATGTTTTCCTGAAGGTATCTCTATGGAAGGGAGTCATACGTTTTGGTAAGAAAGGTAAATTGAGTCCCAGGTACATCGAATCTTTTGAAATTCTAGAACGAATTGGGGCTGTAGCTTACAGATTCACAATGCTGCCATGTCTCTCCAAAGTTCACGATGTGTTCCACGTATCACTATTGAGGAAATACATGCCTGACCCAATGCATGTACTATCCTATGAGGAATTAGAACTGGAACTCGATCTATCTTATTGCGAAGAGCCAGTCATGATTCTTGATATGAGAGAACAAGTACTGAGAAACTAGATGACTCTTCCGGTAAAAGTCTTGTGGAGAAACCATAAGATGGAAGAGGCAACGTGGGAACCTGAGGAACTTACGATGAAGAACCACCCGAGTCTTTTCATGTGGTAGTATTCTAGAAATTTCGAGGACGAAATTATTTGAAGGAGGGGAGAATGTAACACCCCAAGCTTCTACGGTACGCTTCTCTTTGAATAATGCAATAACGTGTGTCATACGCAACATCGAGTTCTAACACACACCACAACTGATCAAACTAGCCGTTATGAATAGTAATACCTACTTTTTAAAATTTCAGAAATTTTACCTCTCAAAATGAACTTCATTTTTGGATTTGGAGTATTGAATTTAGCCTAAGGCGAAATTTTGGTACTTTTTGGATAACTTTAATATTTTGATGAATAGTGAAAATTACTAAATTTTAATTAAAAACAACTGTTTTAATCAAAATAATTAATAGTGATAAATTATGAATTTGAGTGGTTTTAAAGTTTATTTAGAATATATTTTTACCATTTAATACAATTTTGGTCATTGGACATAATTTCACAATTAAACCGGACATAAACAAGTATCAATCTTTTGATAGTTATTATATCTTAAAAACATGTTTTTTGTTTTGAGAGCGGAAATTAATTTTAAATTAATTTCTGCCACTTCTGTGTTTTTAATTTGGAAAAAAAGATTCCATATTTAGAATCAGGATGTCCAAATTGTGTAAATATGTAACTTTTACTTTTATACATTTTGAATAATTACTTCGGTAAATATTTTATTTACCATGGCTAAAGGGTAAATCCGGTAAATAAGGGTTAAAAAGTAATATTATAATAATAAAAAATTACCCTAAAACGTGTCCTAACTTTCTTGGTGGATACATGTCCGATCATGGACATCTTTGGGTCGATTTTGGGACCCCATGGAGCCACTTGTAGGTGATAGGGACACAGTATTTTAATTATGTTAAAATAAATACAAAAATGACATAAGTATATATCTTTTAGAAACAAAATTTTTACGTAGGGTTATATATATTGGATTTTTGACTATAAATATTAATTATAAAGATAAAAAATATTTCCTACATAATTATATTTTAGTTATAATTTTTAGACGTTAAATAATTTAATTTATTTATGACACGATGATCATGCATTAATTACCATAATAGTGAAAACTTAAAATAATTAATATTATTAATACTCAAATAAATATAATTTGAGGCTTTTTATGATTTAAACTAATTTTATAGGTTAATATGACATTTTAGGAATGAGTTAATTAACCTTTTTAGAATTAATCATTCTGTTATGATTTTTACAAAAATCAACTATTGAATAGTGTTAAAATTGACATAAAAGAGTTTTTTAAAACAATATTATATTATTAATTTATATTAAATTCCTAAAAATATAATTTTCGTCCAAGAGAATTATATAATGATAGGTGTACCATTAATGGACCACTTGGGGGTCACTTGGATGTATATAGTATGTTTATTAATCATATAATATAAAAATACAAAAAGACATTGTAAAAGTGAAACTAATTAACTAAGAGTTAATACTTAAAGATAATGTTAATATAGTAACCCAAACTTGTATAAATCTTATTGTTTGAGTGGTGTTCGACCTATACCTACCTCAACATTTACATAATCCACTTTGGAGCCATTAGAAACCGAATATGAGTTTATTATAATATAATATTCCTAGCTTTTCCAAAGATGTCCCTCACCCCTCTTATAAAAGGGAACTCCTCCTTTTCATTAATTCACACCTTAAAAGCCTTTTGGTTCGGCCAAAACCTGCCCAAATACTCTCTAAAATACCCTCACTTCATCCTAGAGGCCTTTTTTAGTCAGAAAGCCAACCTATGGAGCCCTTTTTGTCAAATCAAAAGGAAGAACCCGAAGAAGAGTTAATAATTTCACCACCCTTTTTCAGGTTCCTTTCGTCTTCCACTTCTTCTTTCTTTGTTATTCCCATTCTAAAATAATGAATCCAGTATCTCCTATATACTATAATATTATTATAAATATGGTACGACCATATTCAGAATTCTATCCATCCATTTAATGACATGTCACCATTCGTGCGTACGTACGGCTTACCGTCTCCACGTCATGGTGTAATTGTAATTCAATATATTATTATTTGGATGGGGATAATAATGATTTTTAATTCATGTAAATAATAAATATAACATGATAATTATTCTGTATATATGATATACCATCCAATCATATATTATTTTAATATCAAAAGAATGATATTGTCGCGCGTGCGTACGTATGGACTACCGTCTCCACGAACGCGATGAGATTCATTCTCCATCGTATCCATTCAAGTATAATTATCACTTGATGATTTAAAAATAATGTTTAAGGACTTGATATAATTCTGCATATGAATAATATACAACCTATCCATGAAAAACATGGCTTACGTAACAAAACATATAAAAGAAAACGAGTAAGTTAACACCCGAAGCATCGATAATACTAAGATATTATTAACAAAGAAATGTCAAAAGATCATATATGATAACATAATAATATATATTATTATTATATTATTGAATAACAATTATTTAACCATTATACAGGAGGTTAACCTACCCAAACCAAGGAAAAGTACAATGTAAGGGTTTATTTCGCAATCTCTTCCTTATCTGAGGTTGTTTGTAAGTAATAATCTACTGGGACTTCTTTATCATCCACATCAATGTTTCATAAAAATGTATTTAAAAACATTTTTACTATGGCTTAAAGTTATTTATACCCTTGTTGATTTTTATAAGTGGTTTATAAAGTAATATTTTCATCATTTTCTAAACAAGATCATTTTTAACCTTTTTGACAGAATTAAGGTAAGAATGTTTTTTTAACTTATACGGCGGGTGCGGCTATTTTTCCCGTTATAAAATCGTCGAAGCTTCCCGTACAATATTATAAGAATATTTTCAAAGAAAATGTTTTATTTTATAAATACATGACTCTTAAATTATTTCAAAATAGAAAGAGATATTTCTCTAAAAGGAGTTTTGATTTCATCTATGTCAACATCCTTTGATAGATTTTACGCTTATTTGAAGTTGATTTATTATGATACAAAACTTCTATATTTTATTGAAGGTTTTGTGATATGTTTGACTGTGGATGTGTTATTTCTATACCATTCATGGTTTATGGATGAAGTATTTACATTTCGTATGCTAGTTTTAATACGAATGTGTATGTTATGTTTAAACCTTTTCACATGGGAATGCATTGGACTTAATATGTGACGGGTGGAGCCCGCTATAGCTCCTCGATGCATCGGTAGGTCTCATGAGACAAACTTGTGTCTTGGCACAAGGCCTTGACAAAATATTATTTGTAGTCTTGGCACGAGGCCTTGGCTATGTGGTTATGATAGTCTGGCATTTAGCATGCCATCATTATGAAAGTGGTTATTAATATTGCATGTGAATATTTGATTAGTAGAATATCCATGTCAATAAGTAAATGGAATTATTTCATTTTACTTTTTTCATACTATGTTGAAGTTCATGTTTAAAAGGCTTTTTTTTAGTTATACATTGTCTTAAATGCTTATTCTTATTTATGAAAGTTTGCGCTGTATTGTTATCCTTACTGGGAATTTGAGCTCCCCCATTTTCTATGTTTTATTTTTCCTAGGATGTGAAGAAGTAAATTAAAAATGACCTATAGGGATATTATGAGCAGATAATAGTGTGGACTATGGAGACAATATGTTGTTGTAGTTGTTTTTCACATTCTGATGTAATGTAAACTTCATGGATGTATCTAATTATTCCTAGGCTACTAAACTAATCGGTATTTTGAGACTTGATCTTTCATGTGATCATGCCAATGATATGTAGTAATCCTACAACTCTAGGTAACTGGGGTCGGGGTGTTATAGTTTTAACATTTGAAGATTATTTTATTAAACCCATATTTTACAATGGAATAATAAAACATTTCGTAAAAAGAAAATGATAGAAATTTTAAGGTTACCTAAAGTAACACATAACTAGGTACTAACATATGGAAACCATTTGTTGAATACTAATATATGCACATGGAGGAAAAGTGTAAGTAATTGTGGATAGTAATCTAGAACATGGTTAGGATAAAGTTAATGAAAATAGAGATATAAATCAATGATGTGTGAAAATACCATTATTTCATAAAAATGAAGGTAATAAGATAAACTTCTGGTTAAATACACTTTTCCTAAAGTTTAAGAATTAATTTTTTTCTATGATTAATTAGAAATATAGTAACTTGATACTTTTAATATCATCATTTCATCAATTTCCACCACAATCACAACCATTACTCTAATCAATGAGTATTAAAGATGAAATTTTTCATGGTTGAATAATCAAAGTCACTTTTTAATGGCTCATAAAATCCAAAAAAGGATAAAAAACTATTGATCTAAACTTTATATATTAACAAAATATAGAATGGTTAGTAAAAGAGAAGATAATTTTCAAAATGAATGGACATTTATACTAATATTTATATCATTTTTTAAAATAAAAAATTCCATAAAAGGTTAACCATATAGATCGTTCAAAATATGTCAAACCAAAATAGATTCCAATATATTTTCATGATTTTAATATTTATCCTTTTTTTATCAATATAACAATAATGTTAATCATTCATAATGTATCATCATAGAAATATTATAATGTTAGTAATTGTTTTTTAGTTTCATTAAAATAATTTATGAAAAATAATAAAATAAAATAATGTTATTTTATTGAAATAAAAATTGATACTACTTTTTCTAAATATGGTATCATTTTTTAAAAGATTATTTCAATAAAAATTTATTTATAAATAAAACCCTATTTATATAGGAAATTTATCTTAGTTTCAATATTCAAGGAAAATAAGTTATTTTTTAATTTTATATTTTATTAATATTTTATATGGGATTTATATTTTTAATTTCATTATTTTGAAATATGATTTTAGTTATTTTTGAATACTATATTTACAAAATTCTATGTTTTTAAATAAATTATTCAAAAATGGTAAATTATGTTTTCAAATTAGAAGTTAATATTTTTTATATAATTTTATACAATTTATATGAATTGAATAATAATTTTTTTTTATTAAAAAAATATTATCTTCTAATTAATATTTTATGTGTTAGTAATATTTTGAAATTAAAATTGTATAATTTATATTACCAAGGTGTATTAAATAATATTTTATTAGTTATTATTCCATGTGATTTTATAATTATGGTTTTTTCTTTTTCATATAGATATAGCTATGAATTTTGTATATCATAGACATTTAATGAATTTATAATTAAACTCCTATTTTCAATTTAATTAAAAAAAATTCCTTTTAATTTAATAAATTCATGGATTTCTGCAATGTTTTTTTGGAAAAAATATTTTTTCCAAGTATGGTGGACATTAAAATTATTTTATTATTTGAATGTAATTCATGTATTTGTATTTTGGAAGAATTTTTTAGTAGGATATTTATGAGAAAGGAAGATCTTTAGTAAAAATGTATTCCTAAAATTCAATTCTACACATGGGTATCAAATGATCTGATGAGTAATGATTAGTAAACCCATAACATCAATGAGACATTATACAACCAGTGATATTGCTTGTGGGAACATGGATTTCATAGGATATACCATGTTTGAGTTTAATCCAAAAAAGTATCATTTTTCAAATTATTTTAAAGGTGACATCCCAAGTATTTAACCATTGATAATTTTTGAAAGATCTCAATATTTTTTTTTTATTTTAAAAAATGGGTTTGAAAAGTATTATAATATATATATATATATATATATATATATTATAAATGGTTTTAATATGGTTTTAAAATTTGTATGTAAAAAATTATTTTTCACTAGTTATAAAACCATTACATGTAAGATTAATAATCTTCCCATGTTTTTAAATTGTAATTTATTAGTATCTAAGATGTTATAAAATAGATGTCTTAATTTTAGGAGGTAGCACATATGGAGTCAATTAGTTGAATTTTGTAAAACTCTGATAAATTTTATATTTTTGCCTAATTTTATAAAACCTATTCTGAAAAGGTCCTCAATTGTATGAAGCACTATATATATTTTTAGTTATATTTTTTTTAAAAATACATTGCAAGTTTTTACACTATATCTGAAAGTGCAAGTCTCAAGACTATATATTTCATATCACAAAAATGGTTTTGAAAAATATAATGATTATACAATGTATTTTGAGGAATAAAATCAATTCTATAGATCATTCTTTTGAACATATATATAGATGAATTCACTTAGAAGTCTAAAAGTCCAATCATCCTAATTCTATAGATGAAAAATCATAATTTTCATATTTCTTACAAACAAATTGCGAGGGAGAAATTCATCTAAGGGGATAGAATGTAACATCCTAGAAATATTAGAATATTAATAAGTGTTTTTAAATTAAATAAAAATAAGTTATAAATATTAATGATTTAAAACCAACTAATTTTGTTAAAATAATATTTGATACTTCTTTTTATATATATATTATTTATTTCCCTTGTATGACCTAAAATATATTTTTCTGTGACACATAAATACTACACATTGAATAATTTTCATTTTATTCTAATAAAAATTTAATGTTATGAATCCTATATTTGTTAACATCAATTATTATGTTATAGAAGATTCTTAAAAATATTATTCTCATGATCTAACCATAATAGACATTGTTGAATACCTCCTTAATAATAATATATTTTATAAATAATTTAATCATATTATAGGGTAATAATTAATTAAGTTAAATGTTGAAATTAATAAAAATTTGCTTGTAAATCAACTATTGTGTATGTACACATGAATCACATTTATTTAAAAATTCAATATAAAATAAAACATGGGTGTAAAAATAAGATATTCAATCATATTCCTCCACTATCATAATTACATAATAATTTTTTTTAAATGTATTAGTCATATTTTATTCAAATAATTGATGATCTAGTAATATGATCTCAACATCATTATGTTTTCTTATAATCACCTAAAATCTAATTTTAACTTTAATTCATAATATCCAGACCATTTATTTGATAATATTCTATGTGAAAATAAAATCATATAATAATATCAAACATCTATCCCAATGAATCTCTTTAATATGTATCTACATGGAAAATTCAAAAAAATATTATATTTAATATTTTAGGTTTCAATAAAAAAACTTATAATTAAAAGAATCCGAATAAAACACCTTTGATGAGATTTATTTCCACCATGCCAATTTTTAAAGTCTTCTCGATATATATCCACCCTTCACGGTAAATAATTATGATGTATAATTTTAATTTCATTATTCTCCTTTAAAAATATCCTCAATGAATAAACATTATATATGATATCAAAATTTCATATAGACTGGTTCATTCAATGAGAGAAAGTTAATTACTATGGCACAAAAGGATTTCATTAGGCATGTTGAAATGGGAGACCTTGGTATCAAATATCCATAAATATTCAATGATGGTCTAATTAGAAAAATCACTGGGAATCTCCAAACTTGTAATGATTATTGATTTTATTTACTCTCAAATGGGTTAAAAATAAAATTGATTGATGGATATTCTGATCACCTTGTATCCTTTGTTTGTGGGTATATTAGGAATTTATTCAATTCCATCACGTACAACACTATTTTGATGGTGACCATGCAATATTTTCTGAATTAATGAAATACATTATGGCTCAAAAATCATCTTAGATATGTCATTAATGTCACACCTTATAGATATCATATTTATATTACTATGTTTATGAAACAAACGTGAATATCTGGTGACTTTGTACATAATAAGACCAATTTGGAGATTCAAAATTATTCTTTCATGGATGAGGACACCCTTATATAGAGACTGAACATCATTGGTAATTTCAATGTTAATGTTTATTAAAAATTGGAATTTGAAGGATCCACTTCACCAAAAACATGGTTGATTAAATTTTAGTTAATTTTTTTGAAGACCTCTCACTTTATTACACCTCTTTATGGAATGTGTTTTTCTACCTAATCTATTGAGATATGTTACATATTTTTTGAATGTAATTTACCTACAATTTTGCTGTTGGGGGAATTTATATTGGATATCTTCATAGACGACCAATGTGAATAGGTTAGTAACCAACTATTAGTTTTGGCTACATCTATTATTTTGGTGGTATGGCAGGTTAATAATGCTGCAGAAATCCTTAATCTATCATCCTTGTTGTATTTCTCTGTAAGAGTGATCCATAATGTATTTGATATAGCTACAAGGGAGAAAATAGTATATATGAATAATAGTATTCATGATCTTAATATACTAATAAATATGGGTGATTAAAGAAGGCCTAGAAAGCCTCTTATTCTTAGGAAAGTTATTTGGATCCCTCCCATATTTTTAAGGATTAAATTGATCATCGATGGTGAATCCCATGGTATGCTAGGTCCCTCAGTTTTCAGAGGGGTGTTTCAGACCCACCATGGATGTGTGAAATGTTGTTTCTATTTGTCTATTCACATCGGAACCACATATAAAGTCTAATTGTGCTCTATGGTGTATGTTATTATCCCTATTGTCCAATATTATTGGGCTGAATTTTGGATTGAGTTTGACATGGAAATTATAGTGATAACATTATAAAGAACAAAAATAAATGTTCGTTGGAATCTATTACCATATAGGATCATATGTATAGAACAATTCATTCAAATTAATATTTATATCTCATGTACATATAGAGAGGAAAATTAGGTGGCAGATTCCTTGTCAAAGAAACCAATTATGGAAATGAATAAGGT
Organism: Viscum album; assembly: GCA_963277665.1. Classification (NCBI taxonomy): domain Eukaryota; kingdom Viridiplantae; phylum Streptophyta; class Magnoliopsida; order Santalales; family Viscaceae; genus Viscum; species Viscum album. Next base: position 998,599,136 of record OY728134.1, read on the forward strand.
GTGGTATTTTAGGTCACTAGACTACTATCCACCGACGATGAAGGCTGATATGTGGGTATTTATTCACTATTTTCTATGTAAAACCCCTTATAACATTTGTTCTCTATTATTGTCTAACAATTTTTTGGTGACAGGATTTTCCAAGATACTAGACTTTTCATGTAATATATATGATATTATTTAATAACATCAATAAACTATTAAGATAACTTTTAATTAATATATATTAAACATATATATGATGAAATATTACTAATGGTCTTTTTTACTAGGCATTTATCTATATTGTCTAATATTATTATGATCCACTTCATGCTCTTTCATTTATGGAAAAAAATATATTAAATAATTAGTATATAAATATCTCTTTATTATGAAAATTTCTTCATTATAATTCGTGTCCAACATTATTTAATCGTATTAAGAAATTTATCATTGATAAAAATCAAATACATATTACATGGACTTCAACTTCAAGAAATTCAGCAACAAAACCATCTTACCATTTGGTTTTTTAAATGAAAAACTATAAATCTTTATCTTTAAAATATATATTTCATTCAAAAATAGATTAATTTATTTTAAAACAATGATAGTTATTTAAATAAAAAAATTAACTATTTAACATCAATCATGAATTTTAAATTTAAAAATATTAAATTTTACTTATGTAACTTTCATCCCCCATTTGAAAAATAATTAATAGGTAAAATAGTATGTATGATTTTATGATTGAATCTTTCTCTCTCCACCTTTATGGGTTTCTGAATATTCCCATCTATTAGATGAGTGTGATATCTTTAACTCCACATAGAAAAATATATTCAACTTGTGAATACATTATATTATTTTATAAAGGGAAAAATATTTCCCCTATCAACATTTTTTATTAATGAATTTGTATTTAATATAATCAAAAAGGAAAATGATCAATATTGTATAATGTGTAATAAAACTCATTTCTATCAATCAAGTATTAATAAACATTATAGTAACAAAATTATGAGTTAGTGTATCATGAAAATAGTTACACATAATAAAAATTACAACAAATAATAGTGTACCTATGGAAGAAAAATTGGTTTCGGAAACAAGTCTAAATAATAAATAATCCCACACAATCAAGAAATGATCTACTAGAATAAATTGAGTATAAGATTGAGATTGATATTAAAAATAATAATTCCCATTGATGAAACAATTTTATAATTAATATATAAAGTAATATCTGTATATGGTTTGAATTATCAAACCATAGGGGAATATAATCTTTAGGCCCTTTTTTTTGTTGTTATTCTAGGATTATATGTGTTTAGAGGAAGAATATAGAAGAATAATTTATAAAAAATAGGAAAGGTCATTATATAATGAAAAAATTATTATGGTTGTCTAATATATCATGTTGATTCATAGGGATGATAATATATTTACTTTAGTCCATGTGGGATGAATATTTTTTTATTGATATTGGGTATCATAAATGGTTTACCTCTTATAGAGAGTTTTATACCATGAGGATAGTTTATGTATTGGTGTTTCCGTTTTTTAATGGGGATAACACAAGTTAAAAACCCTATATTTATTGGAGGTGGATAAATGGAATATTTTTGTATATTTGGTGCACTATGTCATATTTAAGAGATCATTATTCCATAGTGGTGTCATGGAGGAAGGATGAAAGATATGAGTCATAAAGGTATTATAATTGGGACCCATCTTTAAACACATCATATTTTAGTGTCTTTTGACTAGTATTAACATTATTATAATCATAATGATATTTTTAGGTTTATTTTTTATTGGATTAGGAAATAAATAATAAAAATATACTATAATTTTTGATGTGGATACATCCGAATTGTATCCATTTTACCATAATAGAACACTTCTAAAAAGATACAAGCCTTTTTTCATGAAGAAACATCATGACTTTCATCTAGACACAATCATTTCGATTACGAATTCTTGAAACATATGAAATAATTTCAAAACACTCGATAAGGATAAAGTGCTCAGTAAGAGGCATAAAAGAAGGAAAACTATTAGTCTAGTAAAAACAGAAAAAATGAGGAAACATATAACTTTATATAAATTTTCAGTGAGTAAAATAATTAAATAATTTTAACATAAAAACATGAATATATTTTTCTTGATAAAATCCATTAAATACTATAAAAAGGATAGATAAGACAAATAGGTATCTTGGGACATCATCTCTTAGAACCCATATTGAACCCTTATAGAACCGTTAGAAATTTTAACAACCATAGAGAAAAAATAAAATATAATTCTCTGAGTAAAATAATCATCACCCAATTCCTTGGATTTCTATATTATCTTTCCCATCATATAATCTATATCAGGATCACCCAATGCTATCCATGTACACCCATCATATATTATTCCAAGAACCACAAAATGAATCATATAATTTAGGATTTCAATATTCATCCTAAATCATTTCAATTTTTTTTTCAAATTACATGAAAATAACTTGGGGATATAAAAATAAACCTTTATTTGGAAAAAATATTTTTGATACACATAATAACGTTTTATAAATTTTAATATATTTGAATATCAAATTCAATAACATATATGACATGAAAAAAAAGAATAGAATGGAATATAACATCCCATGAAATTAAGATATATTTACTATTTTAAATAAATTATATATATGATATATATTTCAAGGAAAAAAACTGAGTTAGATTTTGTTACATTCAACAACTACTTCCTTTGATGGCATGATTTACAAATAAGACAATGTTTCACCAAATAATATTAATATTATTATTTAAAAAGAATTTTATATCATTTTTGTTGGAATATAAGGTATGAATAAAATTAAATAACTTATAAATATATATTATTCTCAAAAAATAAAATTAATTCATTTTGTCACAAATTAAATTAAAATGAAAATAAGATCTAATTGAAATATAAAGGAACTGATTTTGAAAAAGAATTATTTTAAGCGCCTTACGGCATTTTATCATAATAAATTGAATTAATTAAAATTATTGAATGATATTAATGAAATTTAAAAATTATATATTCAATTTTTTTTACATTCACCCTATATATTTTATTGGAATAATATAAGAACAAATCTAATTTTATGCATAAGAAGCTGTATTTTTCTAAAATACAGTATTTCAACCTTTTAATGGTGCATGTGATTTGAAACTAAATATTGAATGTTTTATGATTTTTAGTAGAAAAAATAAAATTCATTTCAGAAATAGGATTTTTATATTTTTCATAGGTAAACGTTTTGGGTTTTTTAGATGTTTCTTATTTTGATAAATAGTGAAAAGTACTATGTTTTAACTGTAAACTACCCATTCTTATAAATAATTTATAATTTTAAATTATATTTTTAAATCGGTATAAAATTTTTATTTTATCAATTATAAATATATTAATCCAATTTGGCTGTTGGAAGATTTTTTCATATAGAATTTAGATATAAAAACATAGCGAACTTATGAACAGTTTCACTTGAAAACTAATATTCTCGTCACATCTGGATGATTAATATTTGATTAAAAATACTCACTTCTATAAATTTAATTTGAAAAAATGTATTCAATATTCATAATTAGAAAAATTTATAATTTTTAATAAGGTGAATATAATTTTTTTACCTATTTCATTAGTGAAACCAGTTGAAATAAATTATAATGATTAAGGTTAAACGAGTTTTCCAAGTGGTTAATCATAAAATATAATGAGGGGAAATTACCCAAAACATGTCCAAAATCCAATAAATGAAAATATTTAGATCTTATCTCCAATTTTTTTTAATGTTTTTCATTATTTGGGGAACATGAGTTAATCGAGACATCCTAATAGTCTTTACTTTTTGGTATTTACAAGAATGCCAATCCTCCTCCACTATAAAAGGGAACTCACTCCTCTGACTTATTCATACCCCTAAATCCATATTTATCATCCAAAACCATCACAAATAACTCCGAAAAATACCTCTAATTATACTAGAATCCTTATTTTGGTCATAAATCCATTTTAAGGCCTTAGTTCAAACCTAAACAGTATAATTGAGGAACAAGAAATGTTCTTAGAAAATCATATTTATTTTATTTCATTATCCACTTCCTTCAACTTCTATTATGAAATAATTTTATAATAAACACATTTTTTAAGATATAATGAGATATTTTTATGATAAGGTTAAAACCTAAATCATTACACACTACCACAAAAGGTGTTATGAAATCATTATTCATGTGTATGGAGGACCACCTCCTCACAAACCAATGCCATTTCTTTTGCATTACCCACATTCATGGTTGGGAATAATGATGAATTTGTAGTTTAAAAATAATATATATTCAATTTATGATGTTATTATTCTTGTATAATTACTATATCACACATACAATCAAGGTTTCCATTTTTTGGGAATACGATAACGTCTGTCGTGTGATTGTAAGACTACTTCATCCCAAAGCAATGTTATTTTTCATTCAGTAAGTCTTTATAAAAAATGAAATAAGATTATTGTTAATTATTATATATAAAACAAATTAAATAATTATTATATTAATGGACTTTTTATCATTATTTAAGTATAATATATATCTTTTTTATTCTTTCCTTTTCACCCACTTAATGATTATCACATCATTCGTGTGTGTGTAGACTACCATCTTCACAAACTGAGGTGACTCTCTTTTCATCACCACACCAATTGAATGATATATATAAGTATAAATTATGAAATAATATGGTATATAGGATTTTATTATCCTTAAATAACGATAAAATAATACATACCTTATTTATATAATGTTAATTGAAAAATAGAAGAAGTCACTTATGTGTAAGTACGCCATACCATCTCGATGATCCTAACACACCCCGTTTTTCTTAAACATAATTCCTTGTTGGATTTAAATGTATAGTTGGTATAGAAATATTATTATTATGTAATTATTTTTTATTATAATTATATTTACTGTAGAAAACATAATATGTGCAGGAACTAGATCTTTCAAGATGAAACATAGATGAGATAACCTGACAATTATCACCCGAAGCATCGAAAATAATGAGTGTTGATTAACAGAAGAGAGAAAATATGTTATAAATGGATCATATATGATATCAAAAATATTAATATTCTTCTATTATATGTAATTAACATGTTTTAAAACACTATACAGGAGGTTAAGGAGTGCATAATACAAAATAATCGTAACGTAAGGGGTTTCATCTCTATTTACATCACATTGGGGTTATTTGTTATTATGCATCTATTAAATTTTACATGGTGTGTATACATCTCATTTTACATGAAATATAACTATTAGTTCTTTATTAATGGTATTTTATTTTTCAATTTGAATTATTTCATCAAAGTAAATATTTATTAAATTTTCCAAACTGTAAAAGTTATTTTACAATCTCAATTTATTTTGTCATTATTAAATAAATTTTGAGACTAGAACTTTATAGTAATCATTTTTCATTAGAAATAACAATTATATTAAATATAAATATTATTTTGTGCTATATATATATATTTTTAAAAAATATACTGTTTTTACATACAGTGAACACTTTGAATGTTATTTGTTTAACAAGAGAAATATTTTTAAATCCATATAAAAAACTCAATACAGATACTTAATGATAAAGAACATTGTTTTTAAATTAAATAAATTATTTGATATATGAGGATTTATTTTTACCAGTACAACATATGTGGGGCCTAGTTATAAATAGCCCTATGATGCATCGATAATCTAATGTGAATGATCATTTATCCAATCAAAGGGGTTTTTGCCCAAGTATGTTTTAAAACATATTATGAACATTATTTCCGATAAAGGTTTCATTTACATAGGAAAAATGGAATATAATAACTAATAATTAACTTCAATGAGAGTTTAATTATTAATATTAACCATAAGAATTTTCATTTTACATTATCTATGGATTAATTTCCATTATTTTAATGTCATGAGGGTTCAGTTATTTATATTGGAATATTGATTTCACCTTATATCAATATGATAATTAAGATATATAAATGGTTGCTGTGTTTAGTTATCTACCATATCATTTTTATTATTCTTATTGATTCACGTTAGCTTCCACTGTACATAACCCTTACTGAGTATTTTAGCTCACCTTTATTTTGTCTTTTCCCATAATATGAAGATGAATTCATTGAAAGGGTATTCAAGGATGCATTTTTTTTTATTTTTTTATGTTTTGTATTTAATTTTTTTATTCACAATATAGAATTTGTATCATTTTAGTAATATTTTTTTCTAATAAAGATAAATTGATCAATCGTTATGGATTTATCCCTTTGTATCTATTTCATTATAATAAAGTCAGGTATAGGCACTGGGCTACTAGGGTCTGCTTTGTTATAGTTATTATCCATGTAATATTAGTAAAGACCATGTAAACTAGATTCAAGAAAACATAGATTAAGAAAAATAACCCTATGATATTCTTTGGGAATAATTATAGAAAAACATCCTTGAAAAATATGTTTTGGATTATGAGATTAGTTATGAATATATTTTTCAATATATGTTAATTAATAAATTGTTTTTGGGATTATAAAATATGTTTCATAATTATATGATCTAATATAGTGTATTAACTTATTTTGAAATGGAACCTAGAAGAATGAATGAGATCCATATAAATTCATGTAATTCAAAGTGTAATAATGATCGTTTATTTGATGGTTTTAAGACAATATTTTCAAAGGATGTAGTTTTCCAAAAATTATCATCATATGAGTATATAGTATAATATTATAATTAGATATATAAATAATTATTTATGTATTATGGATTTGGAGGGAAGCAAGAGAACAAGGGGATGACTGGAAAAATGATGATTAAGTTAATTGAGAGATAGGAGGATTTTTGAACTTATGATAACTGGGGAAAGAGTCACATAAGAAATGCTTCAAGGTATTGGGGGATAGTTACATGTGTATAGTTAAATAAAAATAAACAAAATAATGAAAAGGTCAGAAAGTTGAAACTTCTATTTAGCGTTTCAATTCTAGTGAGACGAGAAACTATAAAAAAATCCCCCAATAATCAAGTAAATATACCTTAGAAAAGGCTAATGGATCAAGTCCAATATTATATTATTTATAAAACCAAAGTGGAATGGTTAATCAGCTTGTGTTTGGATTCATGATTAATTTCATTAGATTATATTTTCAATTATATCATGGTAATATTAATTATGATACATATAAGGATTGTAAAATGGTATTATTTCCTTATGTGTTGGGGAGAACATGTTGAATGTAACTGATTACTATAAAATGATTCAGTAGAAATATAAACATCTTAAAAAACACATGTCTGATGAAAAATTAACCCTTAAAATGTACTTTATATCAAGAAAATTTTTCTGGAATAAAGAGATGATTATTATGGATAAATTAAATTTGATAATATTGACTACCATGGAACTAATTATTGATTTATTGAGAAATTGGTTTATGCTATCATTGATGGAGTCCATTTTTTTTATTTATGTAATATATGAAATGAATTGTTTTTTATTTAAGGAATAAGGATAGATGAATGTTTTCAATATGTTTTTATTGTAATTCATGTTATTAGCATGGTTCAAGAGATTCTGTAATGAAGGTATTCACATGTTTTTTATGTGAAAATTCGTAGATACATTTTATTATTTGAGTGATTAATGGTATGTTCATTTTATATATTCCCTGACATTTATTTTTAATAATAGGAACATAATATGTTTTGAAAATAGTTATGGTTTAACATAATCTTTGGACGTGGTTTTAAAGTTTGATGTATTATATCACAATTTGAATAAACATGTGCTATAAAATAAAGTAGAAATAGTTCAAGGAACAACCGAAGAATAATATTGTTATTATTAAATATAAATGTATCATGTAAGTATATTTCCATGTACTTTTATAGAGTGATAGTATTTCTCAACTCTAGGAAAGGGGTCTTGAAACAGAAATGTGGTCCTATTATCATCATTTTAGAGGACATCAATGAAATTTTAAACAACTCTAGTTTATGGATTCAAGGTCATTAATATTCTCCAAAATATATTCTCTATCTCTCTCACTTAGTATTATTGTGTAATGTTTCTCTTCCATTTCGATTTTTAATCTCTCACTTATGTTATCCTATCTGGAATACATGATATGTTATTATTCAAGATGAATTTTGTACTTTGATTCTCCCATATTAAGTGGATATTTTATTAACCACTCTCAATATGTGGGATTTAAACAAATATATTTTCAAATATCAAACCCTTTTTACCATGATTATGATTAAATTGGGGAATGGAATGTATTTATTGAGGGGATAATGTAACAGTAAAAAATTTTAAAATATGTTAATATCATATTTGATATCATGTATGAAGTGAAACAACAACCATAGAAGGGAATATAATATATGAATAAATTATGATATATTAACTATTTAAAATAAATATGATTGGTGATATAGCTTTCAATTCCTGTAATAATGATTTTGCCTATGTTAAAGGCAATAATGACTTCCCTCGATGACTTGCATCATAAGGAAGGACATGTTTTACAAACTACTATTAATATTAGTATTTAAAATAAAAATTATCACCATGAATTTAGAATAGTTGGAATAAATAGGATTCACTAACATATAAAAATATATGGGTTTCAAAATAATAAAATTAACTCATTGGTTACTAATTAATTTTAAATTAAAATATGAACCAATTAAATATAATGGAAATGTTTTTATAATGAACTACTTTAATTACCCAAAGGTTTTTAGTCATAATAAATTAAATTAATTGATATTATATAATAATATTAATGAAATTTATATATTATATTTTCTATAATTGTTTTTACATTAATCAAATATATTTTATAGGTATAAGACAAGAAAAAATACAATTTTACACATAAAAGTTGTATTTTTCTAAAATGTAGTATTGGAACCTTTTAATGGCGCACCTCTATGATAAACAATGTTGATGCTTTTATAAATTTTATTATAAAAATAAACATTGTTTTTTAAATAGTAATTTCATAATAATCTTATGGTGAATTATCTGTATTTTTATATGAAGTTTATTTTTTTGGTGAATATTGAATCGTAATGAATTATAATTGAAAACTAATTTTTTTTTCTAAATACTTTATAGTGTAAAATTATTTTTTAAATTGGTTTCAAAGTTATATAAGATAAATTATACATATAATTTTATAACTTAGTTCATTGGTATCATTTTAATACTTAAATTAGGTATAAAATCATTGAAAACTTTTGAACATTTTCACATTTAAAAGTGGATTTCTCATCGTGTCTCTGGGATTAATTTAAAATTAAAATTCTCCACCTATATAAATTGAAAATGAAACAATGGATTAAATATTTTGAATAATTATAATTTATAATTTCTAATATGTTAAACATTTTTTTGACCAATGTGATTAGGGAAAATAGTTAATATTAATTACTGTGATTAAGGTAAAAGTTATTGCACTTAGTGGGTAATCTTACATGATAGGGTGTGGAAATGAACCAAACCTTGTACAAACCAATTGGATGGAAATACATAGACAATATGCCTTATTTTATACAAAATGGTTCATTATTGGACGAACTTGATGAAAGTAAAACCTCCCAATATTATTTACTTTTTTGGTATTTAAAAGAATTCCACTTGTCCAATATAAAAGGAAAATCACCCCTCCTACATATTCACACCTCTAAAGTTATTTTTCTGATAAAAAAACTTAAAAAATAACTCCCCAATATCCTTTACCTTATACTACAATAATCATTTTGAGAATAAATCCAACCTTTTGTGGCCCTAGTGAAAACATTAGGAGGGCACATGAAGAAGTGGTAATGATATTTTAAAAGTCTTTTTATTTTATTTATTTCTCCATCTACTTCATATAATATTATACCATTATTATATAATAACATTAGTAACCTAAATGTAATTATAATTTTTTATTAAAGGGGTTTGACCTAAAAATTCACACACATACATAAAATGTGTTTTGAAATCGATGTTTGTGTGTACGACGGACGACCACCAACAAACAAATATTATTTGTTTTTCCATTAGAACCATTCAAGGTGTGAATAATGATGTATTTAAAGAATATATATATATTTAATATGATCTTTATAATTTTATTATTACTCTATTGTTAGTATATAACACATACCTTCCTTCATTACATTTTTAGGAATATGATAACATTGCTTGTGCATATGACAGACTACCTGTAACACCCCAAGTTTTCATAGTATGTTATTTCTTGAAAGTAATTCAATAACTTGAACTACACACAGAAATGAGTTCAAGTACACCATGACTTTCTAAACTAGCCGTTCAAAAGTGGTTATGAATAGTATTAACTAAATTTTAAACTTTATATAATCCATATAATTTTAGAATCCATATTATGGTTTCCTTAGAGATAATGTAAGATCAAATTCATTTTTTTTCAGATAAAAGAAGATTTTTTTTTAAAATTAAATTTTACCGCCTTTAAATGGAGAACCCTTTTTAAATCAAATATTTGAAACTTATATATATTACATTTGACTGTGGATGTGTTATTTTTATAAAATTCATGGTTTATGGAGAACATATTGACATTTCTTATGCTAGTTTTAATACAAATTTATATGTTATGTTTAAACTTGTTCATATGAGGAATGCATTGGACTTAATAAGTGACGGGTGGAGCCCACTATAGCTCATTGATGCATCGGTAGGTCTCATGAGACAGAATAGTGTATTAGAACAAGGACTATACAAAATATTATTTTTAGTCTGGGCACTAGCCCTTGACTATGTGGTTATAATAGTCTGGTATTATGCATTCCATCATTTTGAAATTGGATATTCATATTGCATGAGATTATTCGCCTAGTAGAGTATCCATGTGAGTACTTAAATGGAATTATTTAATTTTTTCCATATTATGATGAATGTTTTGTTGAAAATGCTTATGTTTTAGTTTTATACATTTCCTTAAATGTTTATGCTTATTTATGAATGTTTCTGTTGTATTTCTTACCGTTACTGAGCGTTTGAGGTCACCCCTTTCTATGTTTTATTTTTCCCAGGATTCCATGAAGTGTATTGTGATTGATATACATGGTTATGAAAAGGTAATAATGGTATTCATAAAGGATTATTTATATTATTATGTACGATATAAAGTGTAACATAACATTCATGTATGTGTTCTATTTTACAAGACTGGTAAACCAATCGGTTAATCGGGGCATGATTCCTTGTAATCATGCCAATTTATTAAAATAATGCACCGACTCTGGGTAACTGGGGTCGGGGCGTTACATTTGGTATTATAGGATGTTTAGTACAAACCATGGAAGCTAGATTTAGATAAACTCTAATTAGAGCACATAGACCTAAGATGGAATTGGGGATTAGTATAGAAGAACTTTTTAGAATTTCGGTACTGTAGAGATTTTGGGAGTTTTCCCAGAAATACATCACTGTCTAGATACGAGCAGGTAGAGGCAACTCTGGAACAGATGTGCCTAGGGGTAAAACCTGAAGACACCCCTTTTAGATAGACTCGAATGAGAACTGGTGCACGACAACGGGCCTTACAATACTATTGGTTACGACACTCTCGAGGGATATGCTTAAGATAATTGTAATTACCATTACAAACCACCATGAAGAGTTTATGAGTATATATCTCCTCAAGGAAAACATTTTTGTGATTATGGATTATATCCATAAACTGTTCAATTTACATTAGGTATTTTACATGTTTGGAATTATGAATTGCGATTCATAAACTGACCTAGTGTATGCTTTTGTTTAGAAATGGCGCCCAGTAGAAGGAATGATAACTCTAGCAATACATATGATTCAATGAGTAAGAAGGGTCAGATCATTCATTGTATTAAGAAAATATTTAGAAGGGAAATAGTCTCCCATGTATTCTCAACATATAAATAAATAATATCATGTGTTAGTAAGATAAGTAAAGAATTCTCTGAGACCTATGTCTTTGAAGGGAAGTAAGAGAAGAAAAGGATGGTAGAGAGAAATATGGATAAAGAAAATAGGGGAATGAAGGATTTTCGCACATGTGATAAATGTGGAAATAATCACCCTAGTAAATTCTTAATGAAATGGGAGTTTGTTATAAGTGTGGAGAAAAAGGACATCAAGTACGTGACTGTAGGGGTAAGAAAAGGTTTTAAAATGAAAAATGCTTTATCTGCAAGGTGTTGAGACACAATGAAAATCAATGTTGCAGTCATAATAGTATACCGTAAATGATTTTATTGGATAATAACCAAGTTATGATACTACCTCATATGAAGATGAATGAATAGTGTTCTTGTGTTGTTATTATAGAATTATTTTGTTTGAGTGTTGTATCTATAGTATTCTGGTTATATGAGTTAAAAAGATAAATAAGGATTGTACTGGAATTCTATTTTATTGAAGAATTGAGATTATATGGTTAAAAAAAAGTGACTTAATAGTAAGCTACACTTTTTGGAAAACACATGGTTGAAGGAAGGGGTAATCCTTAATATGGTCCTGATAATGAGGTAGTGATTTTGGAATAATATATGGTTGATTTGGATAAATTATATTGGATATTCTTGACTTCCTTGAAACTTATTAAGGATTTGTATATTCCATCATTGTTGGAGTTTACAACATTTTTGGATATAAAGAGTATATCTAGTATTCTATAAGGAATAAGGGATCATGAATGTAATCAATAAGGTTTTATGGTAATTCAGGGTGTTACCATGTTTTAAAATAATACATGATGAAGGTGTTCACATGTTATTACATGGAAAAAAGGATATTCATTGTGTTAAACTTCATTATAAATTTCAGACTGTGAGTTTGGATAGATTTATTTTGGATAAGTCTAAAGGTTGGAGTGGATTAAGATACTATTGTTATAGTTATTTTTAAAAAGGACAACGCGTAGACCATGTGACGACCTATCGCGTCAGACAAAGCTGCAGGAATCGAACTCACAACCATAGTGCAATTGGGATTTATCGCCTACCACTGGACTACGTGAAGTCCCTGAATTGTATAATGTAGTTTCTTTTTCTAAAAGGGTCTAATAGGTGAATTATAAATTCATATTTTCTTTGAACCCTATATGAATAGGTTAAATAGAATATTTTTAAAGTTCTATTATCTTTTAGAGTGACAGATGAGTTTGTGGTAGAAATTAGTTAAAGGATGGAACTCTACTTTGTCAAATATATTTTTTCTTCTTCTTCTCTTATTCTATGAAAAAGTTAATTCTTAAACATTAGGTATGGGATCTTAAAAAAAATGTGTTACCCTAATACCTTATGTTTTGTTGAACCGATGGTATTTTAAATCATCATAGATTAATGGATTTGAGGACCTCAAGTTTTACACTTGTTTGTGATTGATGACCTCAATCACTCCCTATAAATATATATATTTTCCCTCCAATTATGTGTATCTAATTACCACAAATGTTCTCATAATCAAGATCACAATTTGGTGGTGACCCTTTCATTTCTCTTTTCCTCTCATTAAGACTAAATTTTATTAACCCAATTTCTGATGTGCGTTTTCCCCCAAAGGTATTTTCTATTTTCGTCCTTTTATTTTCAAAGAAAAAATTCAAATTGCGAGGATTCAATTTTATTGAAGGAGGGAAGAATGTAATACCCCATGATTTCATAGTACGTTATTTTTTCAAAGTAATTCAATGACTTGGACTACACGCAACACCGAGTTCAAGCGCACCACGACTTACCAAACTAGCCGTTCAAAAGAGGTTATGAATAGTATTAACTAAATTTTGACATTTATATAATCCTTATAATTTTAGAATCCATATTATGGGTTTCTTAGACATTATTTAAGAACAAATTCATTTTTTTCAGATAAAAGAAATAATTTTTTAAAAATGCAATTTTAACACCTTATAATGGAGAACACTTTTTAAATAAAAAATTTGGAACATATTTATATTCAATTTGGCTAAATAAATTTATTATTTAGAATGGGGACATCAAAATTTACTTTGTGTAAATTTTTGGAATTTTTTGGATAAAGTTCAGTTTTTAATGAATAGTGAAAAATATTGTATTCTAATTCAAAAGTGCCTTTTAATATAATTTATTTATATGGTCAGATTATATTTTTAATTTGTTTTAAGGTGTAATTAGAATATATTTTTACCATTTAATGCAATTTTTTTATTGGAATTAATTTCACTTTGAAATTGGACATAAACTAGTATTAATCTTTTGATAGTTATTATTTTTTAAAAACATGCGATTTGTTTTAACAAAGGGAATTAATTTTAAATTAATTTATTCCACTTATATGTTTAGAATTTAGAAAAATAAATATGATTTTTTATTTCGGAATATCAAATATATCTTAGGATTAATTTTTGGTATTTTTCTGAAAACTTTCAATTATTGATGAACAGTGAAAAACACTAAGTTATAGTTTTAAACCAAATTTTTATTTAAATAATTATTTATTTCAGTTAAATTTATTTTATGTCAAAATAGATACATAATACCTATATAATTTCAATGTAATTCATTGTATTTGGGTTATAATAATTTTAGATATATAAAAATTTTATTGAACTTTTCACCGTCTTTTACCCACCACCTAGGAGAATTGGAAAATTCACATAAAACATAATATTACCCCATATGTGAGTGGAATTTTAAAAATCCGAGAGACACGGTTTATATCAGTAAGACAAATTTGGTTCAATAACATGAAAATAATTTTGGGTGAATAGTAGATTTTTACTTTTATTTACAACGGTTAAAAGTAAATAGGGTATTTAAGGGTAGAAATGATATTTTTATAACCATAACAGATTTTCTAAATCTATTGGTTAAGTATAATTCGACCAAAAACAACCTTAGGAATAAAATATGATCCTCTTTGGTCCACTTGGATTAGATGAGGACATTTATTATTATTTAATTAAAAGAAGCGTTAAAAGAGTTAAAATCAAAGTCTAATAACTAAAATATTTTCAATATAGGGTTAACATAAGATAAATTCTACGATAAATATTAATCAGAAAGATAAAACTATTTCCTACATGATTGTATTTTATTTATAATTTTAAGACACTAAATAATTAAATTTATTTATGACACAATCATGATGTTATAATAACGTTATTAATGAAAGAATCAAATATATGGTATTATAAATATTAAAATAAATATAATAACAATGTTTTTATGACATCCAAAAATTTTATAGGTGACTATGACATGTTAGGGATGAGTAAATGTATATATTTATAATTATTAAAGTTGTGATGAATTTCACAGAAACAAAATACCAAATAGTGTCAAAATTGACAAAAATTAATATTTAAAAAAATACTATATTATTGGTTGATATAATATTCCTAAAACTGTAAGGTTCGGTTGAAGAGCTTAAATAATATTATATATCTCATTAATGAGACACTTGAGGTTCTCTTGGATGTTTATAGTGAGTTTATTAACCATATAGAGTAAGAATACAAGAAAACAAAGCAAGAGTTAAACTATTTAACTAGGAGTTAAATATAAAAGATAAGATTAAAATGGTAACCTAAACTTATCTAAAACCTATTGGTTGAGGGGATTTAGACCCATTACCCCCTAAGGATAGAAATCAGTTCATTTGGAACCATTATAAACCGAATATAAGTTTATAATAAATTAATACTTTAATCTTTTCTTAAAGTGACCCTCACCCCTCTTATAAAAAGGCCCTTCCCCTTCTAACCAAATCACACCTTCAAGTCCATTTGGCTAGGCCAAACCCTGTCCAAATATCCTCAAAACATCACTCACTTAAACCTAGAGTCCTTAGTTTTATCATAAATTCAATCTATGGATCCATTTTGATCAAATCAAAAGGAAGAACCTGAAGAAGAGGTAATGTTTCACCACCCTCTTTCAAGTTCCTTTCTTCTTCCACTTCTTCTTTATTTGTTATTTCCATTCCAAAATTATAACTACAGTATATTCTATATACTATCATGTTATTATAAATATTGTATAACCATATTCGGTATTCTGTCCATCCTTTGATTAACATGTCACCAAACGTGCGTATGTACGACTTACCGTCTCCACGTCATGGTGCAATTGTTATTCAAAACATTATTATTTGTATTGGTATGATAATGATGTATAATTGAAGTAAATAATAAATATTACATTATAATGATTCTGTATATATGATATAAAATCCAATTATATATTATTATAAGATAATGATATTGTCGCTCGTGCGTACGTACGGATTACCGTCTTTATGATGCGATGAGATTCATTTCCAAGTTCACCATTCATCGACGATTATGAAAATATATTAATAATAAGTATATAATATGTGAAATAACAATGCTAATGGAGATATATATATTTATATATATAGGTATTTGTGTACTTACATATATCTTATTCACTTTCTTCCATTCAATACGATATGAAAACGGAAACATCGTTTATGCGTACGTACGGACCACCGTCTCCATAAATGGTGTTTTCCATTTCATATATATGTCTATCATACATATTTATATTCTAAATATATATGATATATAAATATTGTTTTATATTCTGGATTTATTTAAATCACGATCTACGTGGTACAATCAAGAGTAACAAGTTAAAACACGTAGGATAAAGAAAGCAATTATTACATGAAATGTTAATTTAACATGAAAATTATTATTAAATAGCTAGTATAAAGTCATAAATGAATAATGTATGATATAATAAATATTAATATGGTTCTCGTATAATTTAATAAAATACTACTGTCTTCATACAAGAGGTTAAACCAACCCTTAACTAAAGGAAAGTGCAAGGTAAGGGTTAATTCTACAATCTCTTCATTATCCGAGGTTTTTTATATGTAATTATATTCTGGGACCTCATTATCATCCACTTCCATGTTTTTTGAAAATGTATTTCAAATAATTCTTACTATTTTATAGACTATGGTTTAATGTCATTTGTACCCTTGTTTGACATTTTATAAGAAGTTTATAAAGGAATCTTTCCGTAGTTTTGAAAACAAGGTCCTTTTTATCCTTTTCGACAAAATTAAGGTAAGAATGAATTTTTTAACTTAGAAAACGTGTGTGGCTAGTTTCCGCTATTATAAAATTGTTAAAGCTTCCCTTACAAGATTATAATAATATTTTCAATGTAAATGTTTTCTTTTATAATTATATGACTTTTAAATGATTAAAAAAAGGATATTTCTCTCAAATAGTTTTGATTTCATCTATGTCAACATCATTTTAGGGATTTTAAGGTTATTTGTAGTTGACTTATTACAATACAAAACTTCCGTATTGTATTGAAGGTTTTGTGATATGTTTAAATGTTGATGTGTTATTTTTATACCATTCATGGTTTATGGAGAAATTATTGACATTTCGTATGATAGTTTTAAAAAGAATGTTTATGTTATGTTTAAACCTGTTCATATGAAGAATGCATTGGACTTAATAAGTGAAGGGTGGAGACCACTATAGCTCCATGATGCATCAATAGGTCTCATGATACAAACTAGTGTCTTGGCATAAGGCCATGACAAAATATTATTTGTAGTCTTCGCACAAGGCCTTGACTATGCGGTTATGATAGTGTGGCATTATGCAGTCCATCATTATGAATGTGGTTATTGATATTTCATGTGATTATTCACCATGAAGAGTATCCTTGTGAGTAAGTAAACGGAATTATTTCATTTTTTCCGTATTATGATGAAGTTTATGTTGAAAAGGATTTTGTATTAGTTTTATACATTGCCTTAAATGTTTATGCTTATGTATGAATGTTTCCTTTTTATTGATCACCCTTACTGAGCATTTGTGCTCACCCCTTTCTATGTTTTATTTTTCTTAGGATTACAATAAGTGTATAGTGATTGATATGCATGGTTATGACAAGGGAGTAATGGCATTCGTAAAATATTATTTATGTTGTTTTGTATGTTATAAAGCGTAATGTGATATTCATGTATGTAATATATTTTCCAAGACTGCTAAACCAATTGGTCCTTCAAGGCTTGATTACTTGTAATCATATCAGTGCATTAAAATAATGAATCGACTCTAGGTAACTGGGGTCGGGGCGTTACACTGCCTCCTCACAAAGCGATGAGATTCGTCTTTTAGTAATGCTTTATATGGAATGTAGTAAATATAATGATAACGATTATATATATAATTCATGACATAATTATTATATTAAAGACATATTTATCATTTTTTAATGATAATATATACCATTTTCTTTATTTCCTTTTCATTCCCCTAAAGAATATTACATCATTCGTGTATGTGTGGTCTACCGTCTTCAGAAAGCAATGTCACTCTCTTTGCATCATCACTCCACATAGATGTCATACAAAAGTATATATAAATAAATAATATGGTATATATTATGTTATGATCATAATATAAGGTTAAAATATTACATACATTCTCTTCATAATGATAATTTAAAAATATAAAATGTCACTCACGCTTATGTACAACCTACTGTCTCAATGATCATAACATAATTCATTTTTCATAACCATCATTCATGACTGTTTTAAAAAAGTATAATTTATTTATAAAAATGTTAATTAATCCATTATTTTTATTTTTTTTATAATGAAACTACATAATATATGCTAGAACCTGACCCTTTAAGATGAAACATGCATGAGAAGACATAGAAATTAACACCCAAAACAATGAAAATAATGAGAGTTAATTAACCAACGAGGGAAAATATGTTATAAAAGGATCATATATGATATCATAAATATTATATTAGTTCTTTTAGAAGTTGGTGACATATTTTAAACGATTATATAGTTGTTTAAATCTAGAACAACTAAAAGTAATCATAAAGTAAGGGGTTTCAACTCAATTTACATTCTGTTGAAACTTATTTTTTATTATGCACCAATTCACCATTATGTGTATTATATTATATCCCTTTTATGTATAATATAATTAATAAATCGGTCTTAATTATATTTTTAGTTTCAATTTGAAATATTTCAACAAAGAGGATTTTCCATTAAAATTACCAAATGGTTAATGTTATTACAATGGACCATTTTCTTTTGTGATTGTTAACATTATTCTTAAACAATCACATTATTGTCATCATTGTTTCATTAGAAATTACTTTTAACATAATTATAAGTATTATTTTGTGATGGATATGAATATTTCCTAAATTTAATACCATTTTTAGATATGGTTTATACATTGTTTGTTATTTGAATAACTGGGGAAATATTAAAAATATGTTTCATTTACTCAATACAGATACTTGATGATACAATGATGTTTTTTATATAAAACCAATTTTTTTATATGAAATTAATTATTATGAATGGAATGACATGGGTGGGTCCTAGTAATATATTTCCCCTTTATGCATCGATAGTCTCATGCGGCGATTCATTTGTCTAATCAGAGAGGTATTTACCCAAGTAGTATTTAAACCATCATATGAAAGGGATTGATGGTAAATGTATCATGTACCTTGGAAAAAATGAGTCTAATAATTAAGAATTTCTATCATTAATAATTTAGTTATTATAATCCATGATATATTTATTGTGACATTTCCGATGGTTACATTTGAGTTATTTAAATAGAATGTGTTCTCAGTAATTTAAATTTCCATGTTGATTTTAAATTGTTTATAAATGAAATTTGTGTTTAGTTATCTATCGTCCCATATTTATTATTCCTATTGAGTCATTTTTCTTCCAATGTACATAACCCTTTCTGGAAATTTGAGATCAAATTTATTTTCACCCATACTATAATATATGAATAATAATTCTTTGAATATGTTTTGAAGGATACAATTTATTTTCTTTTGATATGCTTTGTATTTAATTTTATATTCACAATGTAAAATTCATATCATGTATGTAATATAGATTCAAAAAACAATAAAACTTATAAATCCTTTGGTATTATCCCATTTATATTGATGTTAATGTAATAAAATAAAAAACCAACTCTGGGATAATGGGGTTAAGGTATTTAAAAAAAATTAAAACCAAAATACCCTTCCAAAATAAAGGGAGAGTTTTTTATTTAATGAGGCATGAATGTGTTTAAATTAATCCATTCTTCAAATAATGTTCACAAGGGAGGGAAAATTCATTTTTACCATATACCTAAAAATAGAATATTCATTTTTTCATTTGTGAAGAAAAACAAACATTATATACCTAGATTCCATAACATTTAGAAAACACTGAAATGATGAAAAAAATATTATTTATAAAATTCTCATTTTCAAAATAAGAATTATTTAAATAAACATGGATATATAGGAAAAATATAATTAGAAGAAAAATCTAAAAGGGAAAATTTTTCATAAACATTACCTTATCACACTAGAAACATTTGAATCATAATACCCATGATATAATAGAAGTATAAAATATTAAATACCAATAAAATATATAAATTCATTATATATCATGTAGAAGGGTCTTCATATATGCCTCATAAATATTTATTGGATCACAACATCAAAGTATTCCACAATGAATGTAAATTTAGATGAAGTCCCTTACACTAATTCTCATATAAAACATGTGCCTATTTCATCCTAAATAATAAACAAATGTTAATTATTTAAATACCAAAGAAAGTTTTCCTGTTAAATATTTCATTTTATTATCTATGATAGTTTTATATAAAATTACATAATCAATTATTTATATGTGGAACATTTTTTCTATATTTACATTATGGGTCTATATGTCTTTTGTATGTTTTCTATTGGTCAAGGATATAATTATTCATTATACCTATAATAGTAATCAGGGGATAATTATATCATTTTTACATAAAATATACACTTAAATCCAATTGTGAAATACATTTGTGATAAATTAACTACATTCTAATCATTGAGATAGTAGGTTTAATGTATGCATGAGTAACATTTCCATTTTTCAATGATCATTATGAAAAGAAGGTTCACAATATTTAATATTTATTGAATGATAAAAATATCATAAAAACCATAATATTTATTCAAATATACTTATAACATCTATGTAATTTGGTGATGAAAAGGAATCGCATCACTTCGAGGAAGGTGGTGGTCAACATGTAGCAAAAACAACATTATATTTTTCAGTGACTATAATGGTGTGAAAGAAAATGATGAAAAATATATTAATAATAATATATATTTCATAAATATCAGAAATATTTCTTGTACATCACATATATCAATTAGCATGACGCTTATTAACTTCCATGTAATGTGTTAGTGAATAATGAATCCCATCACATCATGTGGCATTAGTCCATCATAAACACAATTAACATTATAATATCCCCAATAGAATGGAATGTAAAAAAGGTATATATGATTTAATGAATCTATATGTATAAATATTTAATAAATATCATGAATATAGATTTTATCCATTTCATACCCAACCATGATTAGCGTTGATGGAAAACGTGTCACATTAGTTTGTGAGGCAATAGTCTCCCATACACATGAGCGACATAATCGCTTCTCATTTGAGGAAAGAATAAAGGTATATTGGTCGTGAACATAAAATAATAACATCAAATTATATTAGATATTCTATTGTTATTATATAATCATAATTGATGAATATTTTATAGATTTTGAAGAAGAAATAAAATAAAACACTCACTGAAGGATATTACATATTCTACAAGCGTCTTATTTTGAGTTCCACCAAAATAATTCTTGGTTGGAATTATATCAAAAAATATCTTATATTATTAGGGTATTTGTATTGATAATTTATTTGGTTAGGGATGGTTTTATCCAAAATTTTATGATGGCGCGATCCAGAGAGGATAGGGGTGGCCCCTTATAGGTGATGGGAGTGCCACACATATAATTTTTGGGCAACAATGAATTTCACTGACAATTTTTTCATGTCAAAATGATATTATAATGAACCAATATTTATTTGATAAGTGATTAGTTTTGATATTTTTCATGGAAATTCAGTTTTTACTTGTTTAGGGTCATTTTTACTTTTTTCAATTAATATTAGCATCATTGTAAAACAATTTTTACCTTAATAAAAACAAATATTTTTTTTACTATTTTTAATATTCATTATAATAAAAAATAGGTTTATCTTATTAGATAATATAAATTATTTTTATTCCATATATTGAATGTATTTTATCCAAATTTTATTCATATTAGTGGAATAATTTGATTTAAAATTAATCTGGTAGACATGTTGTGAATGTGGGTTTTAAGGAGAATGTGTTCAAAATATAACAATGTTTTTAAATGAAAATTGAAAATGAACATGAAAAAAAGAACTAAATTGGATTAATAGATATATAATTTAAGTAATTTTATTTTAATATTTTTTAAATATATAATCCATCTTTTTATATTTTTGGAATGAAAATGTAGTTTTCAATAAAATGCAGTATTTCATTCTATTAATTGAAAAATATTACTTTTCAGAAAAATCCCAAAAAATAATCTCGGAGATATTTTTTATAAGATTATTTCAAAAATAAAGTTACTATTATAATATAATTTTTCTTATATTTCCTAAAATTATTTTTAAATTATGTGTGAAAATAATTAATAAACCTTATTTTTTAAAAATAGAGTCTTTCAAAAAATATTTCTTTTTCATATAAATGATACCTATTTTATATCTTATTTGTAAATAACTAATGAATGTGTTTCAAATATACAATTTCATCAAGTTGATAATACTATTCAAACAATCCAATATAAAAACTAGGTTAGAAAGGTTATATTTAGAATAATATTATTTTAGGATTTGTTTATACTCGGTGTTGTGTGTTATATATGCTATCACAAATATAATAATTTTTAATTTAAAATTATACAATATTTTTATAATTCATATTATTATCTAATTAATATATATATTTGAAAATATTTATCCTACCATTATTTGGTTTTTATATTCTCTACCCTTTTGAAAATTGCATCCACAGAGTTTTATTCACATACTATATCCCCCTCAGAGAATTTTCAAATACCATGTTTCAACTTCAACCATACAGTTTTTTCATAAATCATTTACCTGATTAATTAAAATGTTCTCCAAAACATTATTTCTATGTTTAGATATTTAAAATAGTTATTCTTATTGAGAATATTTATCCTCCAACTGATATATTTAAGGGCTCAAAACAAGATGTAAGTTAGAAAAATATATCCTTAACATTAAAACATGAAATATGTTATCTACATATGATACACTCTAAGTAAAAGAAACTGAGTAACTGATCCAACTTTATTTTGGATCTCATAATGGCTAATGAATGATGCACTTAGTTTTCAATTTTTACCAAAACATATTACACTTATTCTGTGGGGAAAATTAATAAAAAACATGATCACATAATTTCAAATATTTCTCAATTTTCTGGTTTTCATCATAACCATTTTGCCTATTTTGAGCCGTCTTGATGTGTTTTTGTAATATCTTCACCTTAATAATCATTTATTCTACAAAATATGCTGTCCAAAACATCTTTTTCATACATCATCCCAAAAATCTATCATTTAAATCCATAATCAATATAATTCCTCAAGGGGAACCTTCTATAAACTAGAATGAAAAATCATTTTATAAGAAATATTAATTAAAGAATGATTTCGATACCAACTTGCCTTATAATCAATTGAATAAGCATGAAGCATATCTTACAAGGTCAGAATTTTTTTTTTCAGATTGTCCATTAGAATTAAGATTAAATTTTTAATTAAAATTCAATTCAGTAACAAACCACATCTAAATTCTTTTCAAAAAATAAGATGTCAACATGTGATCATATTCTGATTAAATGGGATGTGGAACCTATTTTAACATTATTATCTCCATGAGGTATAATTGGTAAAGTTGATCAAAATACATAGAATCATTTATAAGAAGGAAATGTGAAGATTTAGTAATTCAATCTGTAACAAGACAACACACTTGGTTACCATGATAAATCCATGGTAATCACACCCGGAAATCCATTTAAATGTTATCAACTTTCCACTATAACATAGTCCCTGGATGAATTATCCCCTTATATAATTAACATTCTTATTTGACCTATTGAAAAGTCAAACATTTCATGGTAATGTCAATAATATCTATATTCATTCCATCCCACTAATAATATTTCTAAAGTAATCTCTATATATTAATGTCTCCTAGATGAACAAAAAATAATGAACTATGAGATTCAGTAGATAACACATTATTCAACTTCAAATCCAACAAAACACATAATCATTTTTAAAATCTTAAGAAACCTTATTCATTAATATAGATATCATCCAAATTACTATTATCAATGGATTCTACCTTTTCATGGAAATCATAATCCTGTTTCTAAGATTTATTCATTATTTTTAACAATGTCACTTGCACTAAAAATGGAAAGAAACTATGATGGTTCCTATATCAACAAATAATTCACCAAAATTCATCAAATCCAAAAAAATGGGTAATGTTTCTTTCTGGTTAATGTAGTATTATTATTATAACTCAAATCACCATATACGTTTTTCATTTATAGAATAACAATGAATTGTGAAATCATAATCCTTGATTAGTTCCACCAATCTCCTATATCTGATGTTTATCTCTTTTTAGGTGAATGTATACTTAAATATTTTCTAATCAATATATAATTCAAAAATTACTAAACACAAATTATGAATAAAAAATTTCAATGAAGAAAACCACTAATTTTAGATAATGAGCATGATATTTTAAATTATGATTTTTAACTGGCATGAAGCATAAGAAATTACCTAATAACTATTCATTAAGAAACAACCAAAGCCTTTTATGAAGCATCAATGTAGATAAAAATATCTCTATTTATGGAAGGTAGGAACAATACTGGGGAATTCACCAACCCCATTTTCATTTCTTGGAAAAAAATCACATTCTTTAGTATAGATGAACCTAACTCCCTTTCATGTTTACATTGTTAGTGGGATAGATAACTGAGAATTTTTTGGAAAAAATCTATCAATAATAACCCACTATTCCAAGAAAACTATGAATCCAAATGGTGTTGGTTGGTCTTTTCCATTATATAACAATTTTTGTTTTAACAGTGTTATCAATTATGCCATATTTAGAAAACATATGTCCATTTAATTAAATCTATTGAAACAAAAACTCACACATATTGTAGATTCATTTCATTTATGGTTTTTGAAACAATATATTGGTTCTTTTCATGTAACCCTAGTTATTTGAATATATCAAAATATAATCTATATTAAAAATAAATAATATATTTGAGAAGTCACATATGAATCTACTCATAATATTTATAAATACAAGAGGTGCATAAATATAACCTAAATAGAATAACTAAAAAATCATAATAATAATATATAGTCCAAAATTTTGTCTTTGAAATGTTATCCTCCTTCTGATTTAGCTAATGGTGTCAAAACTGTAGAACTAACATTGATAAATAATGATATCTATGGATCCTATAAAAAATCATATATATGAGGAAAATGATACTTTTTAATAATATTTTTGTTAATGAAGGCTCTATAGTCTTTGAAAAGTCTCATGAAACTATCATTATATTAAAAAATATAGGTTCACCCCAGGGTGAATTTCTATGGAAAATAAATCCATTATCTAATAACTAATGTAATTTCTTTTTCAATTCTAAAAGATTCAAAGGAAAAATTCAATAAGGGTGTCTATAAATATTCTTAGAATCAACAATTAATATAATAGTAAATTATACCTGTAGATCAAGAATGAAATTAGGAAAATCATCTCAGTAAAACATACATGAAGTCATTCATTATAGGAACATCACTAATTAGAATAGAATCATTCTTTTCGACAATATGATCTAGGTAAGTTTTGCTTCCACATCTAATCAATTTATGAGTTTTATAGGACATTATCAATGTCATGAAACCAATGAATAAATATTTATTTTCTTTGAAATATATCCTAAAATTATAAAATAAAATCCAATCCATACCCAAGATGATATAAAACCTTATTATGGCTAGTTCAATAATATTTACAGGAAATTCCAACCCACTAATAAGAATAATAATATCGCTGCAAGTATAAGATTATTTGATATGTCCACCTAGAGTTTTTATCAATAGGTAAATCTTAAATTCTTGATGTTATATTCCAAATTTACATATAGATTTTATAGAAATGAAAGAATTCAAAGACCGAACATCAAACAGGGTATTTGCATAATTTGAATATAGAAGTGACGTACCTTTCATTGCTTCATTTGGTAATCTGACATCATCT
The DNA here is from genome assembly GCA_963277665.1 of Viscum album. Classification (NCBI taxonomy): domain Eukaryota; kingdom Viridiplantae; phylum Streptophyta; class Magnoliopsida; order Santalales; family Viscaceae; genus Viscum; species Viscum album. The sequence goes on from OY728134.1 coordinate 998,625,566, forward strand.
TTAGTAGTAGATAATTCCTTTTCTACAATCTGTTTATATGATCTTGATGATTTTTTCCAATGTTACTATTTTCAGGAACTCATGAGCATAATGACCCAACACATTACAAAAAAACATCTCACCACTGGATAACTAATGGTTTCCTTATTCATTGATTCTCCCTGAGTCGTTTTCTTATAATCACAGTCTAGATGGCCAAATATTCCACATCAATAATACTTCCAAAATTCTATAATAAATTTTCTTGGTTTATTTTTACCACACTTAATAGCCAATGGGAAATTCATTTTCAAATATCTATATTTCATTATTTCATGTTTCTTCATTTAATTACTTATTGAAAAATTATTAAATCTATAATTATGAGGCACATATGTTTATGAAAACTCCATCAAAACTTTTGCTGCACAACAAAAAAATTTCTCGTAGATTTTATACTTATTTTCAGAAAAACCTCTCTATGGACTTGGTTTTAATCATGAGTAAAATTTATTAACCTTTTTATCAATTTCATAAATTTAATTGGTATATAACTATACAATAATGTAAAATTAGATTCATATGTTTCCATATAATCTTCATCATTTCATATCAATTCCTGGAATAATTTTTCCATACAGAGTAAAAAAACAATAGTAAAATATTTCTAATGAAAGGATCCTTAAATTAGTCCCATTATACTACAACTAGATCATCAGTATCTCATTATTCTTTACTAAAGACCACCATAATTCATCTTAACCTTCAAAATTATAAATGGAAGAAGTAACATTTTTATATTTTGAACATCCCTTTACTAAAAATATCTAATCTAGATCAACAATCCATCATTCTCTTACTATAGGGTTAGAGTATCCATTAAATGATGTAGGATTTTCCAATCGAAGTGATACAATATAGTCATGTTCCTCTGTGGTAGATCTAGTATATCTCTTTCAAAGACACTACCACTATCTACATCTTATGTAAACTAATCAATAACTACGAAACAACTATTTATTTCCAATTAGAACTATGTTTGGATGCTAGTTGAGAAGGGTATTTTCCTTTAGGTTTCATCCCACAATAGCTTTCCTATTTACTATATAGAAATATTTTATGAGAAGAAATAGTTTATATAAAAAAACATGGTATTATTTAAATTAAAAATCACTTTAACTCAATATAACTTAAAATATTCCATCGGAATGCTATTAATATTATCCAAATCTCTAATTTCATTAAAAAAATTCATATGAAAACAATTATAAGGAACCATCTGTAAACACAACATATTATAATGACTTTTGACTATAACTAACATTCATAAAATCATGATGTAATTTTAAATACTGGAGTTTCATATGATTATGTCATAACTAATTTTTAAGAAAACCCTAAATTAAAAAGTGGATACCTCCAAATTGTCACCAATTTTCCCACAAAACAAAACATATATAAAGTTTCATGTTTTCTATTAATAAAAAAATAATTATTAAATTTATCTTGACTTAATCCTTTACATAACACATTCTTAAACCATTTAATGCTTTTTAAAAATTTTATCAGAAGAAAATTCTCAATAAGGTACATCAGCTAAGGGAAATCCTTAGTCCTATAAATAGATGAACACCTAGTACAATGTTACCTTTATATCAATTTTTGTGAAAATTAAATAATTCATTTTCACAAAAAAAAAACACATTATTACATAGAAAATAATGAAATTTCATAGAAATAATTGATAAAACATATATGGTACTTTAGAATAATGATACCTTTGACTTCCAATATATATCTCATAATAAAAAAATCATTACCAAATACATTATATTGATATCTTAGTGAAACCATCATATAAGCTATATCATACTCAATTGAAACTATCTTGGTGCAACCATAATATAAAATTTCTATGAACTACAAAAAGAATAAATCATTTTAACATTTTAATATTCATCATAAAATGTTCACAAATTTATTTTGAACTGTTATGAAAATCCCTTAGAGAAATTGAAATACCTTTTTCTTTTTAAAACCCATTTTAATACCCAAAAATCAATTTTTTAAAACAATTAATAGTAAAAAGAAAATAAAACGGAAAGGTGTGGTATTTTTTTCTTAGAAGAAAATATTACATCATGCCAATTAATTTATGCTCCAAATAATGGTCATTATTACGAGAAATGTTATTATTTCCCAATACATTAAAATAGAATATTATTTTTTATTTTTAATGAAAAAACATATTATAAAAGGATTCCTTTAATTTTGGAAATGATGAAAATAAAAATCATAATTTCCTTAATAAAACTCTCATATATATAGTACAAATAATTTTTAAAAAATTAAAATGATGAATAATGAAGTTTAAGGGAAAAAATTAAAGAATATTTTTCAAGAGAATGTCATATATCAATTTAGACATATTTGAGTCATAAGACCCATGAAAGAAAAAAATTAACCAAAACATAAATACCATAATAATTGATATTTTCATGACATAACATGTAAAAGGGGCTTATATATACACCTCATTAATCATTATAGTAATATAATATCAAAATATTGGTGAATGAAATGAAATTGAGATGAAATAACTTACACTTTGTTGAACTTGTCGGGTGTGTATTTATCATCCTAAATAATAAAAAATGGTTAATTAATTAATTAATTATGATATTTATTCATGTTTATTATTAAATTTTTTATCTATTTCCATGTTATATAAACTTACATTATAAATTAGTTACTCATTGGGTGTTTTGAATATGTTTGGATTAAGTGTCAAAGTGACTTTTGTAGGTTACCTGTTGGTCAATGTTTTCATTATTAAAAATATCAAAAATAATAATAATGATATAATTATGAATGTTTTATGAGAAATAAAATTTTAAAACAAACCATGAGTGATGATTTTTTAAAAATAATTATGTTACAATTATGGAGGTGGTATTTTATACGTACGTAAGAGTAACATTTCCATTTTAATTGATCATTATAGAATGAAAGTTTATATTATATTAACATTCCATAATTATCATAATATCATAAATATAATTTTATTAATTTAAATATAATTATATTTATAATATATGTGATGTGGTGATGAAACATAATCACATTACTTCGTGGAAGGCGATAGTCCACACGTAGCAAGAATTAAATTATCATTTTTAAGTGAGTGGAAGGGTAAGAAAAATTATATATTATCTTTTAAAACGATAAAAATTCCATTAATAACATCAATAATTCATTTCTATCACATAAAATCCTTAAAATTACCTTTATTAAATTCCATGTAAATCATTTGTGAGACACAAATCACATCCCATTGAAAGGAGGGAGTCCACTATAAAATCAATTGACGTTGTTGTATCCCATACATGATGAAAATTAAATTGATATATATTATTTAAATATTATTGAGGTATAATTATATATTAATAATCATTTATATACTTTATAACCATCATTTTACCCAACTGTGATAGGTGTTGATGGAAAACGCGTCACATCGGGTTGCAAGGAAATAATCTGTTGTATGCATGAGTGATGTTATCGGTTACCATTAGACAGAATAAGAGATGGATATAAGACATGAATATAATGTAAAATCATTTTGATATATAAAATATAATTTTTACATTATATAATATTAGTTGAATAATATTTGTGGGAGGTTTCAGAACATATAAATCAAAATGCACATTGAAAAACATTACATATTATTCTGAAAACATCATTTAGTTTGCACCGAAATCCTTCCTTTATTGGATTTATGTAAAGACAATGGTTTCCTGGATTATGTAAATGTATTATAATTTATTTTGTTAGGTATTTCCTTATCCATAATGTTTTTAAGGCATGAATATGATAGGTAATGGGGCGACCTTTTATAAGTGAGGGGAGTGGTCCACTTATAATTTTTTTTGAAAATAATAAATTCCAAAAATGTTTTATTATTGTAAAAATGATTCAATAATGATCATATTGGTATAATGTATAAATATTTCCATAAAATGGGTTTTTAACATGAATTGGGTCATTTTTAATCCATATAATTTAAGTTTACCCACTGTAAAACCTATTTTTTCATAACTGTGGTATATAATTTTAACATTTATACTATTCATCATGAAAAATATTATATTTAACGTATTAGATAATATAAATTATTATTTTTCAAAATATAGAATCTATTTTTCTAAATTAACATTAATAAAATTGGTATAATTTAATTTAAAATTAATCCCGCAGATGGGATGAGAAAGTGAGTTTTAATGTAAAAAATGTTCCAAGGATTACAATGCTTAAAAAAAATTATAAATAAATATGAATAAAAATAACTAAATTGGATTAATAGATATATTTTTTAACTAATTTTACTATAATAACAACTTCAAATAACATTTATCTTTGTAAATAATTTGAATGAAAAATTTGTTTTCAATAAAAAATTAGTATTTCTACTATTCAATGAAAAAATAATCTTTTTAGAAAATTTCAAAAAATTCACCATCAGAAAATTTTGAAAGTTTGAATTAAAAAATTATGTTTTTTTATTATATTTCCAAAATGTTTTAAAAATTAATTAAAAATTTGTATGCGAAGCGTGAATAATCCTACATTTAAAAAATTCATATTTTCAAAAAAGCATTTCTTTTTCTTCTAAATGATTTTTATTTTATTTTAAATAGATAGATAAATAATGAATATTTTTAAACAATATTATTTTCATAAATTTCATAATAATATTCATACCATCTAATATAACATGTTTCTTGTAATGGTCATATTTAAAATAATATTAATTCATTGTTCATTTATGCTCATATTTTCATATCGTTTATGCTATCAAACATAATGTGTTTTTAATTATAAATTTCACACTATTTTTATAATGACTATAACTGTATAATTCATCTATAAATATTTTAATATTCATCCAATTATTACATGTTTTTTACAATTATAACGAGTGGTAAATGGAATGAGTGGGGATGCTGATGGTCTCCAAATGTAGACAATATCTAAATGGTGTAGTGTTGGTCCAATACATTCTAGTGATTAAAATAAAACTGATTTAATTGTATATATTAACATTATAAATGATTTATATCTAGAATATTAGTTAATTGAGACTCTATTTACTATGGGAATTCCTTAAACATGATTTATTGATGTAACAAAGCTTTTTTAATATAAATTTTGGGAATCCCCTCAGTTGGGCTCATTTTACTCGACTCTCCAAAACCGTAGAAATATTATGGTTGATCCTTAGTTTAATGTGGTTCTTTCATTATAGTTCATTATATCTTATATTGGTGTAAATGATACCCTATAACCCAGGTTTTAATTCTCTCCCATTCCTTTTTCTACTATATTTTTCATTTTTCAGCATTATTATATTGTTATAACAAAATTGTATCATTTTTTAATATTTATTTTGTCAATTCATTCATATATGGTTAATTAGAATATTTATTATAGTGGAAAATTGCAAGATCAATATTTTTTATTCAAAAATTATGTCTCATTCTGGTCTTTTTTTTGAATAATCAATTAATATACTGGATGTTAGCATTTTCCTTTTATTTTGAATATAAAAGTGGACATTAAATTCTTAATTTTTCATTAACTAATGATATGATATTTATTTAAAGATAATAATAATGCGATCATGAACATGAAATTGACTATAATGCAATGATAATTTGCTTCTTGTTTTCAATGTTATTAGTATACTCCTTTTTTTTGATAATTTTTTATATTGATAGTATTAAAAAAAGTGTATTTGTATTTATTATTTCAATCATTATAAAATATAAAAAATAACATAATATTATTTAATAAATAGTAGAAAAATTTAAAGAAATTATATAATATGATTATTTGTTTTATTTATTACTAAATTATTTGAAAAAATATAAATAAAATTACCTTTTATATGTTCACATGATGGTTATTTTATTAATATTTTTTAATAAATTATTATATTTGTAATAATAGTATCCATTCAATAGTTTCCATGATTTGTTTTTAGGTGGTAAAAATTTCTTATTTGGTTTTTTTATGTTAGTAAAATGATGTCAGGATATATTTTTAATTAGATTAATACAATATTGATGATGATAAATATACATATCAATTTATTTTATGTGAAATAAGAAAAAATTTGTATAAAAATATTTATATAGAGATTTTATTTAAAAGTAATTTTTAAATAATGAGTGTGATAATTTAATGAATGGTAATGAAAATAGTAGATATGGATTTTTGATTATAGTAGTGAATAAATATACCATAAATGAAACAAATAAGTATAATAATTGAACAAAATAAAAAAATATAAACTAATATGATAATTATTTTTATGATGGATTTAGGGTGTCTTATGTTACATAATGGATTTGTTGTGGTGACAAAAATATAGATGATGATTTAGATTGATGATTTAGAGTTGGAACATTTTGAAATTTACCATTTGAATATATTTTGGGATATTTTATATTCCATAATCATTATATTATTTAATTAACACTATCTCACATGTTGGGTGATGTGACTGAAATTCATATGTTGTTTTTTTCTATCTTTACCCCAAATATCTACGATGTATTTAATAAAGAATTTTAAATACAGCTATATTTGTATTATCTATTCTAGAGATTGTATATGGTGTGTTGGTATATTGTTATAGTATGTGGAAATACGATGGTGGTGTAATGATGTGGTGTTGGTGTGGCATTTACTTTCGATATAAAAGTTATGTGGCACATAGTTGTGGAATATTTTATGTTGTTCTTGTATTGGAATGTGGTATTGGTTTTGTTTTTTGTTTTTGTGGTTGTGTGGTTCTATTTGTTATATTGGATATGGTTTTGTTTATGTTGATATTTAAGGGATAAGAGCTAAAGGATATGTGTTTCTAGGGTTTGAGGGAGGATAGTTATATATAAGAGTGGTTGTGGGGTAGCTTTTAGAGTTTTATTTTTATAATATTATATTTCTATACTTATTTTAGGACTTGATAAGTAATCTTTAGAATATAAGTGTTTCAATTGACTTCGTATAGGTGATGTGTTGACATTGTAGTTTATTTAAATGGAATTAGAATAATAATTCCATTTTATCATGGGATATCCTAGGAAGTATCCTACCACATACCATTTTATAATAAATAATAGCATTTATATCATGTTTGTAAAAATCAATTGGATTGATATGATGATCAAGTAGAACTACGCGAACCCACATAGTTTGTTCTTGGGGTTATATTTTCTATTATGTTGGGGCAGGATGATGATAAAGGCGATAAAGCTTTCTAGATTTTTTATTTGTCGTCAAGATTGTTTTTGATGAAAAGAAATCACTTCAATTTATTTTGGAAACAATTTTTTTGGGTTTTTGTTTTGAAAAGTATCATACTCTTGTTTTCACAAAGTTTTTCCTCAAAGTGAGAAGGAAAGAAAGAGACAAGAATGAGTGGAATGTTAGGATAAATTCCAATGTTAAATGCGACGATGATTTTCTATTTTGGAATTATCATAAATCATAAGTAAAGAGGAAGAACTTATGTTTCAATCTTGATGGAAAGAAAAAGGTAAGTAAATGCTCTGAATGGTGGTGACTTTTAAAAATATGTGAATGGTGTAAACTATTGAATAGTTGTGAATGGTGGTGAAAATTTAAAAACTATGAACGGTGATGCCGATAGAATATTCACACTGATAGAATAGTTATAATGATATAAGAAGAGATGATGCATGTCATTCCGACATGGTAAGGAATTTATTTTGAATTAGACTCAGAGTTGGGCTAATGGAATAGTCATACCGATGAAAGAAGAGATGATGCATGTCATGCTGACATGGTAATGAATTTGTTTTTCATCAAACTTAGAGTCGCGCTGATGGAATTGTCATGCTGATGGAATGGTCGAGCTAATGGGAGAAGAAAAAGTCATGCTAATGAAAGAAGAGATGATGAATGTCATGCCGACATGGTAAAGAATTTGTTTTGCTTTGTACTCAGAGTCATGCCAATTGAATAGTCGTTCCGATGGAATATTCATGCCAATGGAAGAGGAAGAAGTCATGCCAATGAAATAAGAGAAGATGCATGTCTTGCTGACAAGGTAATGAATTTGTTTTGCATTGGACATAGAGTCATACTGATAGAATAGTGGTGCTAATGTAATAGTTGTTCTAATGTAATGGGAAATATTTATTCCAATGGAAAAGATGAAAGAGTCGTGATGATGGAATATTCATGCTGATGGAATAGTCGTGCTTATGGGAATAGTTGTGCTGATGGAAATAGTCGCGCGGATGAGAAAAGTCATACAAATGGAAAAGAGGAATGATTCATGCCGATAGAAAGATAATGCGGATATATGATTCTTGTCATGCTGAAAGGGTAATGGCTTTGTTTTACATTAAACTCACAGATGAAAGTGAAAGAAAAGATATTGTGGCGATTAAAACCATTGTACCTAGAAACAATTGTACTCAAAAATTGTACCCACATTTATGGTTTTCTAAAATATTTTTTTTTTGGTTTTCTGGAATAAAAAATGGTTATGGTGATATGAATGGAAGATCCAAAGATAGAGATGTCATTTCGAGATTATTCAAGAAGGTTTGAGAGACTGTGACAAAGTAAAAATGTATCCCATAATTTCACGAGGAAATTCAAATTTGGGAATATTTGACTAAGTGGAAATTTTTTTTGGAATCCTACCAATTTTCACCTATAAAAGGAGTAGGTACATTGTACTTTATAATATGGAGTACTGTTCATAGAAGATGAGAGAGATGCTCTGGGTTTTATAGATAGAAAATACGTTTTGTAGTGGTGTCAATTCTATTTGTCTTGACTATTGCATATATGTTTTGAAGTGGTGTCGATTCTATTTTTCTTCAACATTACAAGGATATTTTGAAGTGCTTCCAATTCTATTTTCCTTTACTATTGTATGCAAGTATTAGTGTGGTGCCAATTATATTCTATTCTATTCAATTGAATGATCAGACAATGTAGAATCAGACTATGAGCATTGTACTCAGGGTAATTAGACTGATTGTTTTACATAGTTCAAGTGGTTCTTACCTTTTTTCTAGGTCAGGAAAATAAAAATAATTTTACAATTGAATTCATTTGGGGATTTTAAAATAAGAACATGTAATATGAGATATTTCAAAACAAATATATTACCTTATTCTGCTAAGAGGGTGCACATGCCCTAGATTTATTTTTTCATAGTGCTACATGAGTGTAAGGGTATATCCTAAAAATTTTATTCCAAGGATTGATTTCTAGTGGATTGTATGGTATTGGATCATTTCCAAACCATACCAAGGACATATCTATTCTTATTGAATAGTGAACCTTGTAAATATTGGTGTTCCTTTCGATGGGTATTGATTTTTTTCTCAATAGGGGAATAAAATATTTAACAAGAGGCGATGGTTGTTTCAAATGAATTGAATTATAAAAGAAAACGAGTATCAAAGATTCACCTCTCCCCCTCACAGTGATATAATAATATGACTGGGAACATTCAATTGGTATCAAAGGCAGGTTCCATTTGTTATTCTTTGTTGATGGAGAATGTGAATTGTGTGAACAGTAGAGGTATTTCGGTCTTTGATGGAAATAACAATCATATTTGGAAAGATAGAATGCTTCCATTTCTTTTTCTTATCAGTTACAATGTTCTTGAAGTTGCAACAGTTGGGTTTCCTTCCATTGATGATAGTGCTCCACTTACACTTGTTGACAAGTAGTTTCATGAGAATGATAGAAGCACCATTAATTCTATATTATCATCACTTTATGAATGTTAATTCTTGGGTGTGAAAGGTGTTTCCCCAGATAAATGTATATGGGATAAATTTAAAAACATATACAAAGGCAATACAAAAGTTAAGAAAGAAAAGCCAACAAATATACAGATTGAAGTATGATGATTTGAAGATGGGTGGGCAAGAATCTATCAGGGAATTATTTTACTAGGTGAATGACATTGTGAGTACTAACAAATGTCGTTGTGAAAGGTACAGATTGAGGAGGATATACTATCCTCAAAGAATTATGTGTTTATTCAATCAAAAAATTACTATTATCCCATAGGTTATAAAATTTATAAATTGAGGAGGATATACTATCCTCAAAGAAGTAATAATGATAATGTTTTCACGAATAAGTCTAAAAAGATAGAATTAAAGATTGAAAATAGGTTCCAACACTTTGAAAACATTTATGAGAAATGTGATCATCCTGGACACCTTGCAAAAGGATGTCTTTTTTTGTTACTCGATGAAAAACATATTCTCAATTCTTAGAAGACGGAAGTGAAGAATGAAAAAAATGGAGAAAAAGCGCTTGTTGTTTAAACTGCATTAAAATCCATGAAAGCAGAATGACCCTAGATAATTGATAGTGGATGTTTTTCTCACTTGACAAGAGAAATGAAATTGTTGAAGTATGTGAAAGACTATAAATAAATAACTATGACATTTGGAAATGATGAATCGTTGAAAATCAAAGGTGTTGGGTCAAAGATTATTGGAAAAGAAAAGATGAAATCTTAGAAAAAATTGTATGTTGTTGGGATGGAACACAACCTACTAAGTGTTTCACAATTGTCTGATGAGGGTAACAATGTTATCATTAAGAAAGATGTATTTTTTTTAAAAAGTGAAGAATATGGAAATATTGTTACAAGTGTCAAACTTATGAAAAGAAATTTGTTTCAGGTTGCTGATTCAAAAAAGTATTGTTACATGAGTATGGTGGAAGAGAATAATTTATGGCATAAAAGGCATAGTCATATGTGTCAGAGAATCATGAGAAACATATCTAAAAGGAATATTGTTTGAGACATTTCTGATATAACAAGAATAAGAGATTGGTGTTGCACTATCTGCTAGAAAGAAACTATTACAAATTTTGTGCATAATAAAGTTAATAATTGTTCAGAACAACCCGAGGGGCTGATCTATTCTAATATATGTCTCCCAATGAGAAAAAATTCAACACATGATGAAAAGTACTTCATTATATTTATTGAGTATTTTACTCTCATTAGTTGTGTTATATTAATGAAACACAAATCAGATGCTTTGAAAATGTTTTAAATTATTAGAAGAAAAGCTGAGAAAGAATGTGAGTATTTTGTGAAGAAGTAGAGAACTGATATTGGTAGTGAATAAAGAAGTGAAGAGTTTGAAGAATATCTTAAAAAGCATGGAATTAGACATGAGTATGGATCTCCATACACTCCCCAACAAAATTGGGTTTCTGAAAGAAAGAATAAAAGCTTTGTATAAATGGGTTGAACCATGTTACTTGAGCATGGCCTTTCTCATTAATTTTAGAGACAAGCCATGCGAAATACTATTTATATTTAGAACAGTTGTTTCTATAAGACTCAATAAGATATGAATTCCTATGAATATTTTCATAGAAAAAAAATCCAAGTTTGAATTACATTAGAGTTTTTAGGAGCCCTTGTATTAAAAAGAAGAATGTTGGGAATTATGGTAAGTTTGAGAAGAAAGTTGAGGATGGAATATTTCTTGGATATTATCTAAAAGGAAGAGGATATAGATTCTTTAACCACGAAACAAAAATAATTGTTGATTTAGTTGATGTAAAAGTGATCGAAGAATCTGAGAAAGAGAAACATGTTCAGGCAGAAAATGAATTTAAGCAAGTTGATGAAGATAATTTTGATAAGGATAAAAATGATTATAATCCTACGAAAGGTAAAGAATAGGACTCAAATATTTCCATTTATGAGGATATCAATTGAACAATTGATCCAAGGATGTGGAAACATGTGGAAGAACAAAATATAATTGGTGGTCAACATCAGAAGGTTCAAACTAGAAGAAAAACCAATTCCATTAGACATAATTATTTGTATTCAAAAGTGGAACTGAATGATGTGAAATAATATTTTGAGAATTTATAATGGGTTAAATCCATGAATGAAGAATTGGATCAGATTGAAAAGAATAATACATGGGAAATCATACCCATGGATGAAAACAAAAACATCATTAGGAAAAAATTTGGTTTCCAAAACAAGATGAATGAAAAAGGTGAAGTTATAAGAAAAAAAGAATGATTGGTTTGAAAAGGGTATTCAAAGATTGAGGGTATTGATTTTGATGAAACATTTTCTCCATTGGAAATACTTGAAATAATCAGAATCATTCTTTTTATTGCTTCACAATGAGGCTATATGATCTTTCAAATAGATAAAAATTCTGCAATCCTAAATGGAGATATGAAAGTAGAGGTTTATATTGAACTAATTTATGTCTTTGTTATTAGAAAAGATGAAGATTATGTGTGTTGATTGAAAAAGGCTTTGTATGGTCTAAAACAAGATTTGATGGAATGATATTCCAAATTGGATACAAGATTAAGAAAGATGAATTTTAACAAAGGAATAGTGGATATCAATATTTACATAAGATAAAGTCAAGAGTATGCCCGCATTGTATGTTTTTATGTTTAAGATATTATCTTTTCAAGGAATTATGAACGAAGCTGTGAAATATTTTCTTATGAAATGAAGAATGTATTTGAAATGTCCATGTAGGGAGAAAATAAATATTTTCTTGGGTTTCAAATCCAGAAAAAGAAAGAATACATTTTCCTCTCCCAAGAAACTTATTTAAAAAAACTTCTAAAGAGGTTTGGTAGGGAATATTCAAATCATATTTCCACACCCATTTTAGTGGGAAAATGGTTGAGTAAAGATGGATAAAGAAAAGAAGTTTATCAGAAAGAATATTAGAAACTGATTGGATGTCTATTGTATTTGACTGCCTCAAGTCCTGACATTTTATATGTTATTACCTTATGTGAAAGGATTCCAAGTTCTCCAAAAGAATCACATTTAAATGTTGGAAAAAATAAATCTCAGATACATCAAATTAAAAAAAACATTGGAATCAAATATGATAGCTCATATTGTACTAAATTGTATTGGTATTCAGATGAAGATTGGACAGGAAATGTTGATGTTAGAATATCCACATCTAGTGGTGTATTCTTCCTACAATGAATTGTGTTATTCAAAATTCAATGAAAAAAATTCAGTAACTCTCAGTAAAACTGAAGCTGAGTATGTTGATACTACTCAAGCCACTACTCAACTTATGTGGATGAAAATACAATTTGAATATTTACTTTTTGAAGTGAAGTTACCCTTGGTACTAGGTTATGACAATCAAAGAACAATCAAAATCACCAAGAATCCTAGGCCAAAATCTAATTTGAAACATATTGATATCAAATATCATTTCATCTAAGAGAATTTGGAGAAGAATGTGTTGAAGCTGGAGTATGTTTTCGCATCGAAACAAGTTGCTGATATTTTCACAAAACCATTATCAAAGAATTCATTTTCCAAAATAAGGTTGAACATGGGTGTCCAACCTATTTCTCTTAAAGGTTAAGGTATGTATATCTTTATCCACTCTCATATTAAATTTGTATTGTTTTTCAAGGGGTATAATTGTTTTTTTGTCATAAATCATTTCGATAAAAGAATGATTTGGTGGTAAGTTATTAATTCAGCATTATTTTGTGATTGAAATATTTTAACTTTTTTTGGAGTGGTTGTAGGGAAAAAAATTGATTTGTTTTCCCTGAATAATGAAAAAAAGAAAGAGGTTATCATGATCAATTTTTAGGATGGAATAGTTTTTGTATTAATGATTCTCATTTCCTACAATGAGTTAGCTCGTATAGGCTAAGAATTGTTGATATGTAATCCATTTCTTGAGGTTACAAGGTTTTGAGATTAATGAAACTTGGTTGAAAAAATATCCAAAGGGGGATATTATTGGGACCAAGCTGATGATAACGGTGATGAAGGATTTAAGAGTTGAATTTTTTTTCATGATTGGTTTGGATGAAAAGAAATCAATTAAGTTTATTTTGGAAAAATTGTTTTGGATTTTTGTTTTGAAAAGAATCAGACTCTTGTTTTCAGAAAGTTTGTCCTCTGGGTGAGAAGGAAAGAAAGAAACAAGAATTAATGGGAAGTTATGATACATTCCAATGTTAAATGTGATGATGAATTGTTGTTTTGTAATTCACATAAATGATAAGTAATGTGGCAGAACATTTGATCCATGATTGATAAAAGAAAGGGGTATGTAAAAGTTGTGAATATTGGTGATAGTTGAAAAGCTGTGAATGGTGGTGACTTTTAAAAATATGTGAATGGAGGTGACTATTGAATATCCGTGAATAGCGGTGACTATTGAAAAAATGTGAATAGTGATGCCAATTGAATAGTAATGACGATGGAATAGTAATGCAGGTAAAAGAAGAGATGATACACGTCATGCTGACATGGTAATGAATTTTTTTTCATTGGGCTCAGATTCATGCCAATGGAATAGTCATGAAAATTAAAGAAGAGATGATGCATGTCATGGGGACATGGTAATGACTTTGTTTTGCATCGGACTCAGTGTCGTGCTGATAGAATAATCATGACAATGGTAGAGGAAAAAGTCATGCTGATGAAAGAAGAGATGATGCATGTCATGCCAAATTTGTAATGACATTGTTTTGAATTGGACTCCGAGTCGTGCCAATGGAATAGTCATTCCAATGTAATAATCATTTCAATATAAGAGGAAAAAGGCATGCTGATGAAAGAAGAGATGATGCATATCATTTCGACAAGGTAATGACTTTATTTTGCATCGGTCTCAAAGATGCACCGAAAGAATAGTCGTTCCAATGGAATATTCATGCCAAAAGAAGTGGAAAGATTTGTGCCAACGGAAAAGAGGAATGATTCATGCTGAGGGAATAGTAGTGCTGATGGAATAGTTGTGCCGATGAGAATTTTAATGCCAATGGGAATAGTTGTGCTGATGAAAATAGCTTTTCTAATAGAAAAGAGGAAAGAGTCGCACCAATGGAAAGAAAAAGTGGAGGGATGATGACTGTCACACCGACAGGGTAATGACTTTGTTTTATATTGGACTCATAGGTGAAAGTGAAAGAAAAGTGATGGTACAAATTAAATACCGTTGTACCCAGAAACAATCGTAGTCAACGATTATACCCACTTTTACGGTTTTCTAAGGAAAAATTATTTTGGATTTCCAGAATAAGAAATGGGTATGGATATATAAATGAAAGATCATAATATTTAGATGATGTTTGAAAAAGAATCAAGAAGCTTCAATAAACTCTAGCAAAGTCTAAATGTATCTCATAATTTCATGGGGAAATTAAAATTTGGAAAAATTTGAGTGAGCGGGAAAAACCTTTGGATTACCACCAATTTTCACCTATAAAAGGCTTAAGTAATTTGTACTTTATGACACGGAGTAGTATTCATAATAGAGGAAAGAGATGCTTTGGGTTTTAGAGAGAGATGAAGGGTTTTTTAGTGGTTCCAATTATATTTTTCTTGATTATTGTATACATGCTTTAAAGTGGTGTCGATTCTATTTATATTGACTATTACATATATGTTTTGATGTGGTGATGATTATATTTGTCTTTACTATTGTATGGAAGTATTATAGTGGTGCCTATTTTATTCTATTGTATTCAATTGAAAGATCGGACCATAATGAATCGGATTGGGAGCATCGTACTCAGGGTAATAGAACTGATTTTATACATAGTTCAAGAGGTTCTTACCTTTATTCTGGGTAATGAAAAGAAGCATTTATTTACAATTGAATACATTTAATGAATTGAAAAGAATCATAGGAAACATGAGATTTTACAAAACAAATTTATTAACTTATCAGGCTAAGAGGGTGTAGATGAACTAGTTGTATTGTTTCATTGTGGTACATGTGTATAAGGGTACATCCTACTCATTGTAATCAAAGGATTTAATTCTAGTGAATTTTATGGTATTCTATCATTTCCAAACTATACCAAGGACATATGTATTCTTAATGATTAGTGAACCTTGTAAATCATAGTATTTATTTGGATGTGTATTGATTTTTTTCTGAGTAGGTAATTAAAATCATTAACAGGAGGCGAAGGTTGTTTCATGAAAAAGGGTATCACTGATTCACCCCTCCCCCTCTCAGTGTTACAATAATCCGACTGGAATCTTGGAAAATTTAGGTATTTTCGTTTGTATTTATATTTAGAGACAAATTTTCTATATGAATATATATATATTAGATTGTAAATACGATTTTGTTTTAGATCTACTTAGTTGTTTTGACCTTGTTGATAATGTTATTTGTTGGGTAATTCAAGTTCATATGAAATTTATAGGTTGATGGTTATTCTATAACCCACAACCTATTTTAAGTGGGATTTGAGTTTTAGTCTTTTCTTTGCTCATAATCCTATATGGATTCTAGTTGGGGAAGATCATAAAACAGAACTGGTGTATTTTGGAGTACTGGATCTCATATTGGGAACATCCTTTACATCAGAATATTTTTTAGATTTAATATTATTAAGATTTCCAAGCACTTGATATACAGAATTTTTTTCCATATTATTATTTGATATCCTGGTCACATCAATAGAATATTGTTTTCCCCAATTGTCCATTTCATCATCTTTATAATTACATTAATTGATTGAATGTTTTTAAATGATTATATTTTTTTGTTCTATAGAATCAATAGATACATTGGATTTTAATGATGTAAATATACTTTCAATAATTATCCATTACATCTTCTATACATATTTAATGTATTAAAACATGAATCCATTTAAAAAAAATTATTGATTCACTATGTGAGAGGAACATAAAACAATAATGATAATCCATATAATTTTGAGAGTCCACTCTTTAAACAAGGAAATTAGAAAAATAGATGAGTCTATGCCCTAGAACAAACTCCTAGAATTTTTCTAATTGAGATCTTAAATTTTCATTTCACTATGTAATGAACTAATTAAAAATATGGTAACATATTAGAGTTTATCATATAATCTATTAGTAGCTTTTAGGAAATTAACCAACTTAGATTTACTGTAATATAACTCATATTACACCTATGAATATTTTTTTCTCATGAAATCCAAATGTATAAAATCTAAATCAATCCTCAAATTACTAATGGAAATACTAGTGTGAATTTTTTAATTTCATTACTCATAGACTATATAAATTTAACAAATAACCACACGAAATTTTTAGTATGTACACATTAATTTTCAAAACATAATTGTCTCCAAATTTATTAGTAATGATTTTTTTTCTACCCACATCCTCTTCATTATAATTAAAAACACCACAGAAAATCATTCATAATGTTTATTATAATTTCATGTCATTATGAAAAGTTTATTTTAGAGAAGACTTCATAATGGTTAGATATTTATAATTGTTTAAGATAAAATTATTTTACAATATATATCATCAGAACCACTAGATAAATAAATCCATAACCTCAACACTTCATTTTTATACCCTTCATTAAGGTCCATTAAAAATATATGTATGAAATAGTGTACAGATAAATATGAAACCAAAATACTTCACTATATTTTCAGAAAAAGAAATTATCAAATTATAATTATAATTGTTAACTCTATGTCTTGGGAATATAGACCATATGCCGAATCCTCGATATATAGATTGTAATCAATAGGGATCTATTATTTTATAAAACTAAAAAGGAATTATATTATAAATGAATATAGTTGAAGGTAATTGGGTGATTCATAATATTCATTACTTTCATTGATGAGAGATGGCGACCACTCAACATGTGTGAATAATTATATGGAATATTATTTTTAGAAAAAATATTATCTCTTTAAGGATAATCTAAACACCAAGATAATTGTACACATTATTTAATGGATCAACTTTTAAAGAATAGTGGTGAAGATGGTGATAAGAGATAAAGAGAATAAGAATGTAAATCATTTGACAATGTGGATTACAAGATTCAAAAAATACAATTATCAAGATGTTAGTCTATGGTTTCCAATGACTATTATCCTGTTTTAAACATAAATATGTTATTTTTAATGATGATTGAAATGATGGATAATGTTGAAATAATTTCATGATCTCTAAAAACTTATCAATGATTATACAAGTTAAATTAATTTACAACATGGATCTCACAAGATTTTGGGACCTTCCTCTTAATTTAATAAGTACTCCAATTTAAGTGAATGTTTGAGCAGTTTTTAACTCTCATGATAGACCTTGTTTAGTGGCCCTATAATTCATTTATATGATCACAGAATACATAATTAACTTATATTATTATAACATAATTATTAAAACTACATAACATCTATAAGGGTTAATTTATTAATTCATTTCACATCCCTATATCTCTCGGGATAGTTATATTGACCAATATATCTAACATATCAATTATTATATCCATGGTTAAAGACCATAAAAAAATATCAGTGATAACAATAATTATTCATAAATATAACTTATATGATCAGTCATTATTCTCTAAGAATGTAATAAATTTAACATTAAATAATATATTTTTCATTAAGTCATAAAATAATGTGGAGTATTAATTATAATATTCATACAATCACATATTTAAAAATAGAAACACTAATATATTTAATTATTCATTTAAATCCATAAAATGATCATTTAAATCCACATATATCATATGCACAATGTATTTTAATGCATATAATATTAGTATAAAAACATTTTTAACTAATTTATTATAGAATATAACAAATAAATTATATCTTGGAACATAAATACTATGGAATGATTCTTTATCCATCAGTGATTGTAGCTATATAAAATTTTCACTTCCAATATATTATGGTTTTAATTAATTTATAAAAATATTTTACTCAAAAAATTATGTAATAAATGAAATATATTTGATATTCCTCACACAACCACAGATTCAATATACATTAAGTATTTTAGAATCCCTTTACACTGTAATGGATATAAAATATTAAAGATATAATACCTATACACGTTTTTATAATGAATAATTGTGTATTATAGTAATATTATGACATTTGTGCTATGAGTCATTAAATTCAAAGTATAGGAACATTATTTCATAGTTTTCCTAAATACAATAATTATCTAATTATCATCATATATAGTTTTTATCCTTCTCTTAAAATTTCTCCATTATCAATTAAATGATTTAAACTAAATTATGACATCATTTAATCAAATCAATCACCTATATAACATTGTGTTATTAATATTACACATCCTTATTTGAAATATTAATAGTAGAAAAATATGTAATATAACATGAAAAATGTATTTAATTGGGACATGTCCTCACATTTTCTAATATTCCACATCCCCAAAACATTATCATATAAAAAATATAATATTATCATTGAATCATTATGGTAAAATTAATGAAGAACCAACTTCCTTTGGAAATTCGTACCACCATACAATTTATTTGTATTGTTTTTGTGGGAGTTAACCATCCCCTAGTTGGCATGAATTCACAATGACAACAAAAATAATATAAAAAAATTATTCTCCAAAGACTACCTATATATTGAGATAATATTTTTTGTTGTATTATTAGTTATATTTTTTTTATTTCTATACATAAAAATGATATTACATCTATAGTTATCACATATAAAATGCTTCAACCCATTTTATTAACTATATGAGGTATCCCCTCACCCAATCTCTTCATATAATGTTCCATTTACGGAACTATATTTTAATATTATACCACATTCCTTGAGTCTATGGTCATTAAAATTATAATACAAATTCAACTTGTTAAATAATAATCAACGCTTAAAATTAATAATATTAAAAAAATGTTATGGATTGAATTTAATTTAATTACATTCATCTTCACATTAATGGGAAAAAATAATTTCTATATAATATATAACTATGATTCCATTAAATATCAAATACTCAATTAATGAGGGTTTTGTATAAAAAACCCTAAAAGACTCCAGGTTTCACTAAATCATTATTTTAACTATCCCAAATGATAACCTTAACATGATAGTCATGTTTCTCAGAAATTTTTGAATTAATTGATGGTTCTACCAAAATTACCTCCATGGTGACACATAAACTTTTAATTCATATATTTTAATATATTTTTCAAAGATATAACCATTATTATATATTTCAATCATACTAGTTGTTATTTATGTTCATCGAAAATAACACATATTATAGTTTTATCATGAAATAATGTCATTTTCTTAATACTAAAATGTTATAAACCTTAATATATGAATAATTTTCCTACTAAAACATATTAATTATATTTATTAAAATGAATTCTATACTAAATATTGTGTAATCTTTAACTATTTGAAAAATTAATAGACCACTTCTCCACTATAATTTATAGTCATATTAGATCTATTGGATCTTTTTCTATACTTGTATAAATATATCCCCTTTTAAAGTTCCACAATATATTTATATATTAATGGATTATGTGATTAATATTATGAGTGATTTTTCTAAATAAACAATATTATTATATTTGATGAATTTTATTGATATCATTTTTCATTGAACAAAGTAGGCAAATATGATTGGTCAAATTTATTGAGAGAGGATGTTTATATTTATTATTTTTTTATATCATGTTTCCAAAAATAAATATTAATAAATTGTTACACCATATAAAATAGGAAAAAATTCATTTTTATAACATAGTATATTGTATTTTTATAACCTCGTCAATGTGGATACACTGACAAATTCAATTCAAATGACAATTTAATGGTTAATAATTAATCTTTTCATGTTCGGAATTCTAGAATTACAAAGTGTTAGATTATTTCCTATCTAAATCGATATCATGGAATGGAATTTATAATAAATGAGAATATATTAATTGAACACACACAAAAATAGATATTTATATATAGTGATAATAGTGAGAATTCATTTATACTGTATTGGATCATTTAGAACCCCACACCATTCCCACATAGGTTTGTCTCTCTTACACCCGAATGAAAAATAATTTAGTGGATTTCTTCATTCTATTAACATGTTGTCTCATTTCGTGTGTTTGAGTGTGTATACATATGATTATATATATTATGAGAAATTTTATGTTGTTCGAGCCATAACCCTACCAAAGAATACATGTGCATTATATAACATTCGAATAATCCTAGGACCATAGCCAAAATTACAAATATAAATCAATTACTACAATATTTAATTAAAAATAATGACATAAATCTTTTACTGTTTTTCCTCATGCAAGGCGGTCATTATGTACCACATAATTGTCCAATAAACTTCTCGTCACACCAACATTTGACTTCAAGACATCACAACACTGGAATAGAATCCTATAACATTTACAACTATCTTAAATCTATAAGGGATACCAAGGGAGAGGATGTATCAAAGCCAAATTTACCTTTACCATATTGATGTTTTTGGTAATCACCAAGAATCCAAATCAATTGGGACATGGTATTATTATCTAACTCAGATGGGATGGGTATTAAATCATCATAAAATTATATTATAAGATTAGAAGTCACAATCCATGACTAGGAGTAGCACATACAAATAAAACTACCATACATATTTTTACCACTATACACTCAGCACCACATGATACATTCACTGCTGGTCACTATACATCAAATTATCCTCAATTATACAAAAAATTCCAAAATAACTATTTTGAATTTCTCATTTAACCCAATCTGTATAATATTTAAAAATTTACAATTTTCAGCCATATTTTTTTCATAATTTGGTTCAATTTCATATTTAATTATTTATCATTCATTACCAATCACTAACATTTATCGTAGACATCACAATATATATAATGAGAAATAAATTTCATTTATAAAAACTACCTTAGTCTCATGAAATATTATTTTAATTTTTAATATTGATTACAATTAAAATAAATCTAGACATGAAAACAAATTCCCAAAATTTGAAAATCATCACTATAACAAATCCTTTCACATCATAATGATGATTAACTATACTTACACATAAAAATTATGTCCCTTAAAACCGTCCAAGGATATTTTATATATCTATGGATCCCAACACACTCTACTTATAAATCAAGTAATAAAAAATACCACTTGATGGATAAATAATTTCCAGTAATAAAAAAGCCATACTAAACACACATTGAATATAATTCTAGAAGCTAAGAAATTAAATAATTACCATTTAAAAAATCAACATATTAATTTTAGATCTACTATAATTGATATATCAAAATAATTTTCAAATTTAATTAAAATGATTTCATATAATCATTACTCAAATAAATTTATATTTATAGTGATTACTTTTATAAAATCATAGAAATTGAAAACATATAGAAACTATAATAAAAATATTTCTATAAATTTAAAAAAATATCCATCTCATAAGAAATAGCATAAGAACATGTAAACAGATATGAATCACATCATCCCATGTAATTTATACACATCCAGTTCACTATCTTCAATATTTCAATCCTTATTCTATACCTCATGAAACAATTTAATTATATACACACATGGTCTTGGATCTTGTGATAAAAATTTATTAATTATATTTTAGGATTGAAACAATCATATTTGAACAAATTTAAACCATATATAATCTAAATGTTAAAAGAAAACATTGAGTTAGTTACATAATCAAGATCATATAGGTTTAGAGTTTTCATGAATTACAAAAATGTATTTATATTAAAAGAATATCACTTTTTAAAAAAAATGTCTATTTCTTTAAATATATGATGGGATTTCTATTTAAGTATAATTTATAAAAATATCTAAGAATATTCTCCACATATGAAAACCATTACAAAATATCTTTTGTATTACATTTCCTCATAACTAGTGGAATTGGATATGACACTTTTGTTTTCTCAAAAACATTATTAGGGGAGACATAAGTGACAATTATAGAAGGTAATACATGTGAATAAAATTATCATATAGTTATGGGAATATAATTAATGCCTATGGAAATTCCATTAGATTATATTTCCTAATATGCTGTAGATATAAAATCAAATGTCACCAAATATTGGCAACAAACATGAGTTTAATAATTGAATAGTCACAATCCTTGTGAAATAAAACATTACTGAGGAAAATAATTTGAAATCATAAAAATCATTGAAAACCCTTAAATGTAGCTGAAGACTTAATAGTCATGACCCTTTCAAATTTTCCTTATAACTGAAAAACTGAACTATTTATTTTGATCAATTTATTTCTAGAAAAAGAATCATCACTGAATGAATTATATAGCATATCATGTTCTCACTCATTATTATTTATAATTTATAATATCAATAGCATGAAAAAATCAAACGCCTTTAATTTTATCATGAATAACTTGGAAATTAATATAATTAATTTCTAGAATAATTAAATCGTGAAAAATAAATAGGATTCATGAAAATATATATAAACACGACTATAAACCATTTGGAGAAACATAGTGGATTGTATCATTATAAGATAACCTCTTTGAAAAAAAACAATCATTAAAGGATGTAGATATAGATGGAAAAGACATTTATACACATATTAGAATTATATATTAGAAATAAGAAATAAATAAAAGTTTATCTTAGTAAGATTCTAAAATGTAACTTTTTAAAAAAAATGAAATTTATTTTATTTTATAAACAATTAAATCTTAGAAATGAATTTAAATGTAAATGAATATATATTGTGATGGGAAATAGAGATGAATTTGTAAATGCTAAAAAACAATTTTTTGATTTTGTGATGTGTTTTAAAACTGACCCATAGGAAAAAATTTCAGAAGAATACATTTATACATTTTAAAATAATTTAGTAGACCATCAATGTTTTTTTTCAAAAATATTTTTTTAACATTAAATTACTTAAATAAGATATATAATATTGACATAGAGGATAAAGATTACCAAATGAAAAATAATTAAGGATACATCCTATTACAAACATTCAACTCCTATATTTAAGTAAAAATACGAGGAAAAGTTAAATGAATACATGTGAAGGACACAAATAACCAACATAGAAGAAAATTAATGTCATTTATGAGAAGGGAATCATAAAATTCCATAGAAAAAATGAAAGAAAAAACAATATATAATAAAATATAGTTCATAAAATAAACCATTAGTACTTTGGTAATGTTTATATGAGGCGAAATTATTAAAAATAACAATATATGATTTTATAAATGCAATTAAATACATCTAATAACATGCCAATATAATTTCATGGGTTTGTATCTTCACCATATAAAATAAATCATGTTAAAAAATATTGATCAATTATTAAAGAAGAAATCTTTAGCCACGAAAAATATACTAGCATATTTCGCATTGGGCTACACACATTAACAAACTTTTTTAATATTTTTTATTAACTATATTCATAAGAACAACATTCAATTTTATTTTTTATGATCATTTAATATATGTTTTTGATATGTTTTTGTAGTTACATGTATTTTATCATGGAATTTATCATAACAATTTTTTTTAATAATATTTAATGTTCAATTTTTAGGATTTTTTTGTTTTTGTTGAAAATAATTAATTATTCTTCGAAAAATAAATAATTAAAAACTCTATTATTATAAATAAAAAAATTCGATATAGTTATTTAATATTTTTATTATAATTTCTTTTAAAAAATAATGATATGACCATTATAAAAATATTTATATTGGTGGTAAAATAGACCAGAACAATAACATGTTTTTGAGGTGGAATGAGTAAGAAAATTCTATTTTTAGAGATAATATAACCATTAAAATTTATTACAAGTTTAAAAACATTATATTAAATTTATATATCAAAATCATAAATATTTAGATTATTAGGAAAAATTAAAATGAATGATAAGAAGTAATTATAATCATTATGCCTTTATATACTTGTTTCAGGAATTTAAAAGATTGATGACTACTATATTTTATTTTTTTATACAGTGGAAAAATTATATTGAAAAAACTATAATAATCATATAAATATATTATTCATCAATTAAATACAATTCAAGTCAATCAATTAAATGTTTTGATGAAAAAAACATGCCATTCATGGAGGTGGTAGTGTATTCATAAGACATGCAACATTCTAATTTTTTATGGAAGGTAATGAAGGTAGACAATGGTTATTATATAAAGATAATATTATTTAGTATAATTATAAAAATTATTTAATTCCTTTTTAATGTCTATATAATATTTTTAGGGTGATGGAGAAGAAATAAAAATGAAAAAATTTCATTTATATCATTACAGCTTCCATAGAAGAAATCTATTGGATCAAACCTTAAACCTTCATAAATTGACATTTTTTTGGTATGAGAACATTTAGGTGATGTGAAATTGTTATGGAAGTGTTATATTTATAATTTTCTCTTGATAATCTATTCATTTATCATTGATAAGTTATGTAGTAAAGGATTCCATTACAAAGTGCGAGGGGGTGGAACCATATTAAATATTCTAAACAGTAAAATAAAATTTATTCATCTTTATATGAATGTGTTATCAAGTAAGCCTAATTTATATGATAATATTATTTGGTAAGAACGTACATAAATCAAATCTTGAAGAAAAATGTTTTTGTGTTATTTTTCACATTATCTATCAGATTAAACCTGTTTTTAAGATGTTTAACTTTTTTCATGGTGTCAATCTTATACAATGGAAACATATAATTATTTCCAAAAATAAAATTTACCTCATTATAAATTTTAATAATATTGTTCCAAATAGGGAATTTATTTTACAAGAATCAGTTTTTATATGTTTTATAGATTAACTTTAATACATGTACCAAATGTGAAATTAAATATAATATTTAAAATGTCTTTTTATTTATAAAAATGATTTTCAATAAAAATAATATAAAATATTTACTTCCTAAAAATTAATTACATAGTGAATAATAAAGGAATGTCATGGTACATTAAAACGAAATATAAAACTAATGTAACATTGAAAAAACTTGATTAATGAATTAGAATTAAAAATAAAATTTTTATAAGAAAAATGATCAGTTCTTTTCCAAAATGAGACAAATATGTTTCTAAACACATAAAAATATTCTTAAATTCATTATTTATCCAATTAAATACATTTTTTAATACAAAAATGGTATTAAAAATTATTAATCCATTATTATATCATAATTTGGGAATACAATTTCCAATGTCTTTAATAATTTAATTTGACAATATTATCATAATAAATAACAATTTCTGGAAAAATATAAAAATTACACAAATAACATATTTAATTTATAAAAACAATTATAATAATTTAGTAAATGTAAAATTATTTACATTTAAATTACTTTCATAAAATATATATAAAATAAACCCATAAAAAATAATTTTTTAGGAAAAATACATCTAAACGTAATTTTTCATAATCTAATTTCATATAAATAACCTATATAAATAAATCATAACATATTATTTTATATATGTAAATAATATTTATAATAAAAATAATGTTTCAATGTTCATCAATTTAGTATATACTTTGGAAATGTTTTATAATTTGGACAAGAATTCTTTGACAAACCTCCCATTTTGACATTAAATATTTTATTATTTTCCCAATCTTATAAACATTAAATTTAATAATCAAATGAATTTTTCAAAACAACAATAATATGTATTTAATAATATTATTTAATTTTAATTTATAATTATATTTTATATTTAATTATGGTTTTTTCTTCAAATAAAATTTTAACCTTACAAATATTTAGGGATCGTTTTGTTCCATGTATTATGTGAAAAATGCTATTTAAAAAATTATTATTTTGAAAGAAAACTAAATATAAAATTTTTAATTGGAAAAAATATCTCCTTAGTGAAATTTTTTCATTAATATTTTATTTCATATTTGATAAATAAATACTTTAAATCAATTTTAGAATCCATAGAAGGGTATGAAAGAGGAATTCAAAAAACCATTGACTTAAATGGATGTATAATAGTGTAATCCATTATGAATAGTAAAACTTGTGAACATGGAATATCACAAAACATGTCCATCGACATATTACCAAATTTCCCATATTTGATTCTATAATTCATAAATTATCTGTAACTATTAACATATTATCCCCTAAATTTATCAAAAAATATTACTGAATAATACTACAACACCCATAACTATCACTCTATAATCTTGTTCTAAAAAAATTATATAAATATTGACTTTCATACAAATTTATGTGACCCAATTCAAACTATACAGAAGTAAACTTAATGAACTATATATTGAGTTAAATTCTTTTCTAAGACCTTTTAGGTTTAGTGTTTTAGTGTATTTAAAAAACTTTTTCATAATGTTCCTTTCTTTTTATGATAAATGGGTCATTATTTTAAATATATCATGGGTTTCTAATTTATTAATAATATTGCAAAATATTTTAGAAAAATGTGAAAAAATTATACAATTATTTACATATAATTTGTACAAATTTCTTTATAACATAGAAAAATTGGTACATAATAAGGGAGAGCTCATATTCTCAGCAATGGTAGAAAGAATATTAATCATTTGGAGATCATTTTTGAGGTTAAAATGAACAAATGGTAAGGATTTTATAACAGTTATTAATAGATATATCATTAGAGTATCGGGGACCACACTTCATAGATTATAAATCACGGGAAACGTAATTTTGGTATAAGGCATGAGACATATGAGAAAATAATCTACAACAATGTGACATGAATCTATTTCAAGAAAACTATTAAAACTCATATCATTTAATGAAAAATAGTGAGGGTATATTGGGACATTTTGTTCATCACCCTTTCAAATCACTCTTTCAAATCATCCATTGAATGAATAAGTATCATGTTATGTTTAATACTTTGTATCTTTTGAAAAAATCATTATCCCTTCTATTAGAGAGCGTTATAAAAATCCCACACATATGAATAAAAAAATATCACATGAAAAATAAAATAAGATTAAATTTCATCATCAAAGTCATAAAAACAATTATTATTATTTATTATCATAATTAACCCATGGAAAAGAAAATGATTTCATCAAAATTACTTTAAAACATCATTATAATCCGTAAAATAAAAGAATATTGATTATATCAGTAGAAAATAAATCTACGGATGAGTAAAAATAAATAAAGATATTAAAATAGTGGACATATAATTCTGTAAGAACAATAGATTTATACATTAGAAAACTTGAAGAAATGGAAGTTATTATGGAAACCTTTATTATTAAAACATTTACAGAATAACTAGAAAATTATTTTCAGTTAGAAATAATGAAAACATATATATGATTCTACAAATCAAAGAATAAAAATAATTAATATAAAATTACAGAAATAATTAAATGTTTAAATATCATTCTATTCACACTTTTTAAAAGATAGTCAATATTATACAAAGTGGAAAACATTAAAAATATGACACATAAAAAACTAAAGTAATGTAAAATAGCCTATGAAATAATATTTATTAATTAGTTCTTTTTAGAAAATAACATTCACAATTCATGATATTGAATATAAAAATGATGCAGAAGGTTTCCCAAGAGAAAAGAAGATATAAGATAGGATCCTCACACAAACCATTTTTATATTAATTTGAGAAGAAAAGAGATTAAATAGAGAATGAATAAAATAAAACTTATTAATAAACTATTTATAGGAAAATATTATGTGTTTATAAAAAAATGTGCATACAATTCCCTTAAAATTTAAACATATGTAATCTTGATTAAAATTTAAAAGAATAATGAATAAATAGTTAAAATATAGGTAATTATTGAATCAAAATCCATTGAATGAAATAACCTAATATTATTATATATATCCTAGGAGTTAGATAAAATAATATTTTAAACTATTTGAATTGGGTAGTATTTACACCATATAGAAGAAATTATGGTTCACAATTAGAATCGTGTCTTTGAAAAGGATGTTTGAGACAAGAAACCCATACCTCTATATTTCACATAGCCAGATTTAATCTAAAAATATTGAATAATAATTTTTTTATATAGATTAAAAAAACATTATTAATATATTTTTTATATTATAACATAAATTTAGAGTTCACTATTATAATTTTTTGAACTTTTTTTTAAATTAACTATTTATGTGTTAACAATTCAATTTTCCAATTTTTTTTTATTTTCTTGGTCCTTATTATCGAATTTTTTTAGGGAATCATTTACAAAATAATGTTCATGGTTATTTAATATATTTTCTTGATATGGATCATCAGTTAAATTTGTCATTTATAGAACATTTTTTAACAACATGCTTGAAATTTTTTAAAACCTCATTATGTAGTGATTTTAATTTAATAAAAGGATATTTTTGTATCAAAAAATATATTTTTCCATTAAATATTTATGAAGGCTTCATAAATTCACCGTTATTAAATAATAATAACAGTACGAAGTATTTTTAAATATTTAATCAGATATATTTTATGACAGAGGTTTTGTTGGTTATAAAACCATCAGAAACAAGAACATGTTTTAATGGATGAATGAGTAATAAAATGACACCGTATTATGATAATGAAAGTTTTAATGAGAATAAATTAAATAAAAATATTATTATTATATTTATAAATAAAAAATCAATATGTATTAGGTATACAATATTAATGGATGATAATGTTAACAAGTTATTACATTAAAAGTGTCTTCATATGCTTTTTTTTACAATTATATTTTATTATGATAATTTTTATTGTTAATATAATTTGAGGAATTGAAAAATTAAATTTCTATATTTATATGAATTTAATAAATATATTATATATTTATTAAATACATTTTCAAAAGAAAACATATATGGTCATAATAAAAAATGTGATAAAATGTTCATGGAGGTAGTAGTCTGCATGTAATGTCAGCGGTGTTATCATTTTTGTATGGAATGGGGAGAATTGAAAATAATGTTTATTATAAAATAATAATAATATTTAAGCACAATAGTCAGACTTATTTATTTAATATGGTATCATTATTAATATTTGGTGGTAGTGGTTGAAGAAATAATTTTAAAAGAACACTGATAAGATAATTACCACTTCTTTTGATATCTAACTTTTTTCCACTCAATTATCATTACTAGATAAGTATTTAGATATAAATAAGACCTCTATGCAATTCTAAGTAGTGTGGGGGATATGTTTTGTTTTATGTTTTTTGAGTTAATGTTCCCATGTTTTCTTCAGAATTGAGGTATTAGGGACACTTTTTTTATATGAGAGGGGTGAATATTTTATAAATATTGTTATCTTCAATAAAATGTAAACTATTTTCGTGGGATTTTTAAAAATAATAAACCCAATTTTAACAGTAAGGTGAGGAAGACTAAAATAAAATAAAATAAAATTAGGGTCAAGTGCATGTGAAATTAGTAACCATATCCCTAACTATAACCTCTTAAAAAATCCTTATAAATTTTTCCATGGAGGCTATCTTTGCCCCTGGTAACATATCATTATGACAAAAAAAATTGACCATATTATAACAAATCTATGTGATGAATCTAATTTTCTGATAAATTTTATTAAATTGAATTTGTTAATGTTTTTAAATATATTTTTTACATATGTATGGAGGAAAAATGAATTTTTTTCTCAAATTGAATTTTTATGCGTTATAATTTTTTCCACCAAAATAATACATAATATAAATTCAGATAAAATTAATATTTATTATTTATTAAAAAGAATCTTTTTTATCAATTTGAAAATGATCAAAACTGAATTTATTTTCTATAATAATTCTATAATAGAAAAGCATAAAAATAGAAATTTTTTTATAATAAAACACCACATAGGTTACAAAATGTGAAACATTTATTTTTTACATATAACATAACATATTTAAATACTCTATAAATATCCTAATATACACTTTTACTATGAAAATATTTTTTATCAATTTTTTTTCATTGATTATATCCTAATGATTTCATAAAATATTCCATATTAATAACTTTATATTTTTTAGTATTCAATTTAAAATAATACATTTAAATAATAATCCCTAAAAAATATATAAGAAAAATGTGAAATGAAAAATCCTCAATTTAATATAAATTTTTCAGACATAAATTATTAAATTTATAAAAATATTTTAAATTAAATATACAAAGGAAGGATATATGCGTTTGATTCATATAAGTCCTTATCTACGACAGTAATGGCGAGGCGGGCTGTGCGTACGACATCCAGCGGCGGCGATGGCGATTAGGGTTTCGTCATGGCTATTCCGCACTTCTTCGGCTTCAAGCTCCTCCCCCCCGGCGGGTCTACGTCGGTTTCTTCATCCGATCGTGATTCTCGGATTCCCGCTGCTTCCTTCAACCCGACGGAGGCGCTGGTGACCTGCGGGCTGGACTCGTCTCGGATTGATTCGGGCTTTCGTGGATCTGCGGCTGTGGCGCATGTATCGCGGTCCGCTGCTGTCTCCCGCCTGCGGTCGGCGGTTGAAATCCCTTCCCGATCTAAAGATGTACTGCACATATTCCCTCAGCCGAATTCAGATCTACTTGTTAGATCTGATAATTTGCACCGGCCTGCGGATGGAATGAAGGTAAACTGTGGTGAGGCGCGGTTGGCGTCAAATTTGAAGGGGAAGCTGAGTGATTCTCTGCCGGGTGGTAATTTCCCCCATTCTTATGCTGATGTTTTAACGAATTTAGCTTCCGGTCCGAAGGTGAATGGATTTAATTCCCTGGGTATGTTTAAAGATTCATGTCACAGTAGGATCCTCCGTAAAGGCGCCTCTGCTCATGTTGAAGCTGATCCAGTTGCTCTTGCTGAGAGGTTGGAAATTGGAAAACACTCTTTGATTGCACGCATTGCTCTACCTAAAGGCCAAAAACCATGGCGGCTTCAAGATTTGAGTAATCGAATTTCAATTTTGTGGGGGTTCTCCAACTGGAAATGTGTTTCTCTTGGTCGGGGGTTTTTCCATTGTCTGTTTCCTTCGGATGACTTGAAACTTCGTGCTTGGAGTATTGGAACTCTGCATTTAAAACCTGGTTGGCTCTACTTACATGAATGGTCCCTGGATTTTAATGTTTCGCGTGCAAGAAATGCCTTTTCTCAGGTCTGGGTTCGCTTGCATGGGCTGAATTGGGTCCTTTGGCATCCGAAGATTTTGCATGACATTGCCATAGCAATTGGGACTCCGATTCGTCTCGACAAGGAGACTGAAGATGTCCGTTTTGGTCACTTTGCCAGGATGTTGGTGGAGGTTGACCTCAGCTCCACATTAGTTGATAAGGTGACTCTTTCTACTCCTTCTGATAACATTCAAATTGATGTTGAATATGAGAAGAAGCCTCTCTTCTGCAATGAATGTATGGCTGTTGGACACTCCTTGGAGACATGTCGGAAGCATGTCTCATGTGAGGAGTGTGGGTTGAAGGGCCATCCAGCAAATCTCTGCCGCAGGAAATCAAAGCCTTCTGTTCATGTTCATGGTGGTGACGCACTCAAGGTTCCAGCTTCCGCTGTTGCGGATGTGATGACTTCTAGGAAACCTGACTCTCATGTGTCTGATCTGAAAGGCAAAGGTCTGTTGGTGGATGTCTCTCCGGAGAAAGCTCATAGTGGCCCCTCTGTCCCTCCGGTTGTGGTCCCTGACTGTTTGCAGAGTAATGTCTCTGACCAGGCTGATGCGCAACAGGGCGTTGACTATCATCAGGAAATTCAGAAGCTCTTTCATTCTTCTGAATTGTCTAAGAAATGGGGGAGTGCATCTGAAGATGAAGGGGTGCAAGGTACCCCTATTCAGGACTTGGGCAGTGGTGCACGTGCATCTTTCAAGGATGTGGTTGTGAGTGGAAAGGAGAGGCTGACTTGTGGTGAGGCTGTACTGCCTACCCCAGTTAAAAGGAAACCAAGGAAGGATTACTCTTCAGTTCCGAGGACGGTGACCACCAGGTCATCCTCCATGAAGGCTAATGCGAATCTATCCGCAGAGCAACTGGAGCGAAGGAAGAATTATATCAGGTTGCTCAAGCAATATGAGTCCCAATCAGAATGGGAGTCAGCCGATGCAGATGATATGACCAGGTATGAATGTGATGCTTATGACTATTCTGACATGTAACCTCGCCCTCTTTCCTTGTTTGTTTCTGAACTTTTCTTTTTATTAATAAATTTGCGGACTTTGTCCCAAAAAAAAAAAAAATATACAAAGAAATTGATTTTCTAACCAAAAGTCCCTTTAGTAATATTTGATGTCCATTTATAACAAAATGACTGTTTCTAAATGAGTACATAAATTTATATGATACATATTGTAATAATCACTAAAAAATACTTTTTATTTTCTTTTATAAGAACCGCTTTTTATGGTTTACATTCAACCCCCACCCATGCTAACATTACCGATCAAACATCAACAAATAAAAAAACAATTCAAGAAACATTTATTCTTGACGTTTACCTGAAATATTAGTCATTATTTTTGGGAATAATGTAAGCTTTTTTAAACATGTTACCATTTTAAATATATTTTAAGAAGTTCAGTCCTCCATGTATTAATCTACAAGAAATATATGACTTCTAAAATCTAAATAATTATCAGGATGTTTTTCCAGGTACCATCTGACTAGATCTCCAATGAGGCCATTGAGATACCTCGTATTCATTATCTATTAAAAATCCTTTGTTGAAAAATCTATATTGATGAGACTCACCTCTCCACATTCTTTCGCAGTAGCATTTCCAAATTTATCATAAGCTGATTTCATACTTTTCATGAACAATTTGAAAATAAAAATTGCTAAAACTCATTATCCTTTTATACTGGTAGGTGTTCTTTGACTTAGTGACCAGGATCCTAAATTTATTTTTCCTTAGGCCCTCATACCAAAACTCCATAAGGCTCTATTAAAAATGGTATTTATTAAAGAATCACTTTTTAATATTAATTGTTTTAATCATATCCCATTAAATAGCTTTATTTTAAATATTAAATTTCATCATAAAATCATTCTACATAAGAAGTAATCATATATAATAAATTTCAATAAATCATTTTAATAAGTCATTTTCATCTTATTTACAAATGGATTTGTTATTTTTATAATTTTAATGTTTTATAAAATATCACATCACTTTTTGTTTATTCACATACATTGAAAAATATATTTTTGAATGTATTTTTTACTGAAAAAATTAATATTTACATTTCATGGTGTTACAGTGGAAATTCAGGTTAATTCCATATTATAAAATAAAATAAAAGTTGAGTTACTACATAA
The DNA here is from genome assembly GCA_963277665.1 of Viscum album. Lineage (NCBI taxonomy): Eukaryota > Viridiplantae > Streptophyta > Magnoliopsida > Santalales > Viscaceae > Viscum > Viscum album. The sequence continues at coordinate 998,659,810 of OY728134.1, forward strand.
CCTACCTTAATCAATGATTCAATAAAATCCATGAGCAAATAAGAAAAGAATGGGATGATTACCTTATCATAATCCGTAATATAACCAATATTACCTAGAACAATGCTCTACTCTGCAAAATCAATATTCAACTACATATAAATTTTTTTAAACAAATTTTAATTCACTAATAAATAATTTATTTTTGAATAGAATAAAGGAGGAAATATATAATAACACTCCTCAAATCACATTTTCTTAATCTACTGAAGCCATGTGTGAAATACAACTAATGGGTATAAAAATAAATCTTTGGGTGAACATCTAATCACTTATTGGTATTTGAATAATTGAAAAATTCAATGATTTATGGTTGATTTGATAAATTCATATTGGTTTAAATGAAATATTGTTTTCATAGATTGACTGGTTATTGTCACATAGTGAATGGTCCAAATAAAACATCCCTCCAACATCAAAACTATAATCTATAAATGATTCATGTTTTTATGTTTTGTTAATTCAATAATTTTATAAAATTAAATAATATATGCACCATGAACAAATCCCCATATTGTGATGTCACGACCCCCTCCCACCAAAGATGCCCCTCCTGAGCTGGCAATGGTGAAAGGAAGATAATGACCCCCCGAGTCCCGCCTCCAGTAGGCCCCGGGTTGGCGACTAGCACCATGGGTATGAGTTTTCACAAATATGGGAGGCATTACCCTTTTTATTATTTTGGATCGGGAAATAGGACAAGTCAACCACCAAAAAGGGAAAAGAACAAGTGTACATAAATAAACCCAAAACAAGCCCACATGCATGTTTAAACAATTTTTATAACAAGGTACAAGTACAAGGAAGCTCAAAAGTACAAGTGAGTACAGTACCAAAAGGAAAACAAGAAAACATCAACTGCACAACTCCCACTGCCTGACTGGTAGGGTCCCGCACGGCCCTGGTAGTCCTCCTGAAAACCTGAAACAACGTAGGGTGAGCATACAAGTATACTCAGTAGAGAACCTAAAGCTCTCGTGCACAAGTGGGGAGACACCCTAAGGTCCCGTGAGAAAACAGAAGAACCAGAAACTAACAAGGAAAAACTATCCACCCAGCCTCACTGGTCACACTCACCAAGTAACACAAACAAGTTTAGTAAATATATAGAACAAAAGTATTGGGTACCCCGCACCATTTCCCACTTAATTAGATGCTACTCTTCCTAACGGCAAACGTCCTGACGCTACCACACTCTTCCCGCCCACACACACCTGGGCCAAACCACGCATCCCGCCCCCACACACCTGGGCCTCACAACCACGCATCTCGCCCGCACACACCTGGGCCACAACCACTAACCCGCCCGCAGACACCTGGGCCTCATCCCAAAGGTTCTTGGGAACGGTAAGCCTGCCCGAAGAATCTTGGGCTAAAGGTCGCCTCAAGCCATCATAGCCTATGGAAGAAGGAGCAGTAAGGAGCTAGTAACTAAGGGGGAACACCCTCTCCCACAAAATGGGAGTGTTCGGCACTAGGTGCTTGACATGGGTGTGGTGCGACAAAACACAAAGATAAAATTATATATATACATATACCAAACACACAGCCCAACCTATGGCTTCTTAAAAAGAGAAACTGAGCATGTGCCTCGGCACTGCTACCACGAAGCATGCATCAACAACCAAACAATCATCCCCCAACCCCATTTAGGTTTTCATGTTTCATGCAATGGTTTAAAAAAAATTATTACTGCTGGGCAACTATCATCCAGACAAAACCTTTCACAAACATATCCCTGCCATCCACAACCAAGGTTAGATAAAACGCAAGCAACCACATTCCATTTCATTTACAAAAGATTATCACAACCATACAATATTCCATCATTAATTTATTTCAAAGTTCCACACATAAAACCCTTTCTACACACAAAACATTTCCGCATTTGAAAACACCTTTTACTTCAAAACACTTTTCATAATCAAAACACTTTTCATAAATAAAGACATTTTCCACAACCAACAACTTCCCATTTCAACCCCATCGTTTACAAAACATTTCCCACAAAACAGCCAAAACCACCAACATGTTCATTATTCCAATTTTGTTCAACCGGGGTGATCACACAAGGTTTTCATTCTCATTTAATCAGCCAGTCTTTACGTGCTTATCCATTTTACATGTTTTAACAAAACCAACCACAAACAATTCAGATATCAATTGCGCACGCAAAGGCCACCAACGGCCTTGATTTTCAGTAGGCAAAGGCCTTTCAATCCAAAATCACAATCAGAAGATAAAGAAACTGGAAGGCAAATAGAAACAGCACAAAACCCCAAACCCTTCTTTATCCGGTTATTATCTTTATTTAAAGTTCAACTACATCCCATGGAACAAAAGAAAAATATCCCACTCCGCATGTTGCACCAAATAGAGAGACGAAGGTAAACCCCTACCTCAAAAGGTCCCGATCACGTCGCTTCCGACGACGTCCTTCGGTGTCCTCCGCCTTCGCCAAACCCGACAAACGCCTCCTAGGATGGAAGTTGGAGAAGGAAGGCCGGAAGGAAAGGTGAAAAGTCCGGGCTTAGAAGCTTCGTCTCGTCGCTACGATCCTGTGGCCGCTGACAGATCGTAATTCGGAGCTCGGACAAAGAAGTTAGAGGAGGAATACTTCTCGATTGTCCAAGAGCATCGTCGTGCGACAAAGAAGCGATCGATATGTAAGATAAAACATGACCTCGTTCTTATATAGGCAATGAATAGGTAAATCCGTATTCAGCGTGCATTAATGAATACACGATGTGACCGAACATACGTTACATGTTTTGATTGGTTAACACACAACACGTCACGCGGTTTCCACGAGTTTTAATAATAATGATAATTCTATTAATATGTGGTGTTTCGTTGACCCTAGTCAAGAGTCATAAACGTATCTCATTAATGGTCTTAAAATGACCGTCATAATTTCAGGGTTACGTTGTCGCTGACGGATCGTCAATCCGATACCGTATGAGGGAGATATGTTGGATACAAGATCCCGTAATAATAACAATATTAAATCTATTAATTCATGAGCGTTTCGGGTACCCAATCCGAAATCCCGAAAAAGACATCCAATATTGGACTCATAATTTTCGTCTCGTAGTCAGGGTCGCACTGCCACTGACGGTTCGTGAAATCGAGGTCGCACGAAGAAGTTATTGACAAAAAAGTGTTTTATCAACAAAATTAATAATAACAATATTTTATTATTATTATTAATCAATTATTTATTTATTTTTCATAACTCCAAAAGCAATCACGTTTTGGAGTCTTCATGGGTGCTATAATTAAGCACCAATTCCTCCTTTTTCATTTATTTGTCTTTTAATTTTATTTCTCTTATTATTATTTTTTGTTTCTCTCTCCAATCTATTTTTTTCTTTCATGATTCACTCCCACCACCAAAAGTGGTGCCTCCCATTTCTTTTACTCCATGTGGAACGCCCCAAACTCCATTATCACTTCAACTTTATTATTTAATAAAATTAATAATAATAACACCCATAATTAATGTACTAATTTAATCCCATTAAATTAGTTTACCATGGATATTAAGTTAAAACCATTCCATTTAATTAAATTCAAATAATTTAATTTACTAACAAACAATTAAACCCATTTAATTTAATTTACCAATCACACACATATTTCTGTCACCTTTATCATTATTATTTAATTCAATAGTAATAAATCCTCCTTCAATTTCATCAACGGGTCCCCATCATTAACATTAATAATAATTATTATTATTGACGCCCATTATTTTCATATAATTACTCCATATATCCCATAACATTATATTCATGCATGGTTGGGAACCCCATTCACGTGCCTCTTCATGTTATTATTATATAACAAATTATTATATAATAATACCCTTTTAATGTTATTAACACAATTCCAACTTTAATTGTGGAGAACCGCACAACGCCTCCTGTACAAGGTCACACCCATGCACCCCATGCATTTCATTCCTTTATAATTTATTACATGAGCCTCATTTATTGTAATTTATTCCTTTATAACTTATTCCATGCGCCTCCCATGATTTTATTAAATATATTCGATTTTATTTCTTATATTTTACAATGATTAAATTAAAACCATTTTATCTAATTAACACCAAATATTTTCACGCCACCATTATCAATTATTATTATAAAAATTATTATTACAACACGGGTCATGTTTGACCACATCAAATTTTTTTACAATGAAATGGACCGGATAGGTCCGGGCCATTACACAAGATACATCTCAAAACATTCTCATCCTCGAGAATTAAAACCAACCCATAAAAGGGGGAAAGGTCCGAACAACCACCCCTCAAGATACCTCTCAGGCCTCTTGTCATAACAAGAAACAACTGACAACCCTAATTATGTGAGTTAGGAATTCCCTCTCCTATGTCGAGATATTATCCGCTTTACGCGGCACTGACTCGCCTGCACGGGTTTAATCGCATCCGCATTAATGCCTCTCGATTAAGGACTGAGCCTTCCCACTTCCATATATTAGGATTTTCCAACTTACACTGCCCCCCAACACCATACAAAACATCAATAAATTTCCCAAACACATGGCTTGAGGAATTCCTTCTCCCATGTCGAGATATTATCCGCTTTAGGCGGTACTGACTCTCCTGCACGGGTTTAATCGCGTCCACATTAATGCGTCTTGATTAGGGATTAGGTCCTCCTTTCCCCACATGTTATGACTCTTCACACACATTTAAAGGAAAGAGGGAAACAACTTAGCATTATAAATTCATGAAAAAAAAAGTTCCAGGCCCAAAGCATGGGCGAGAATGAGTTTCAACAAGGAGTGTGATGATCTTGAATTTAAACAAAACATAAATGAGAGCATTTAAGTAAAACCGGAAACATCTCTCTTGATATCTGGCCTTGCTAGGGTTTCCACTTCTATTGCATGAAACTGTCTGTGTCCCACTCCTCTGCCGTTCTGTTGACGTCCAGGTGCCATAGTTGTTCGGTAAACAGGGAATGCCTAAGCCCAAGTAGTAATGAAAAACTCAATGTTTTAATTATCATTTTATTTCAATTTCTTTCCCAGAACACCCAAATCAAGTAAAACACAAACATGATGATGCATGTACCTTCCCTAGGGTCTCTACCCTGCAATCAATATAGTCTCACTTGGTCGTTCGGTAGTCTCAGAGTCCTTGCATCGGATCACGGGGGGCCCTAAAATCCCGTGTCCTAGCCGGTCTTCCCTGGCCTATGTCACGCACCAAGATTAACGAACACTGTTGCCCTACCATCCCATGCAATCTTCACTGTGCCTAACTCCAGACTCCATCCTATCTCTCAACCATCAGCTCCGATACCATTCTGTCACGACCCCCTCCCACCAAAGATGCCCCTCCTGAGCTGGTAATGGTGAAAGGAAGATAATGACCCCCGAGTCCCGCCTCCAGTTGGCCTCGGGTTGGCAACTAGAACCAAGGGTATGAGTTTTCACAAATATGGGAGGCATTACCCTTTTTATTATCTTGGATCGGGAAATAGGGCATGTCAACCACCAAAAAGGGAAAAGAACAAGTGTACATAAATAAACCCAAAACAAGCCCACATGCATGTTTAAACAATTTTTATAACAAGGTACAAGTACAAGGAAGCTCAAAAGTACAAGTGAGTACAGTACCAAAAGGAAAACAAGAAAACAGCAACTGCACAACTCCCACTACCTGACTAGTAGGGTCCCGCACGGCCCTGGTAGTCCTCCTGAAAACCTGAAACAACATAGGGTGAGCATACAAGTATACTCAGTAGAGAACCTAAAGCTCTCATGCACAAGTGGGGAGACACCCTAAGGTCCCGTGAGAAAACAGAAGAACCAGAAACTAACAAGGAAAAACTATCCACCCAGCCTCACTGGTCACACTCACAAAGTAACACAAACAAGTTTAGTATATATATAGAACAAAAGTATTGGGTACCCCGCACCATTTCCCACTTAATTAGATGCTACTCTTCCTAACGGAAAACGTCCTGACGCTACCACACTCTTCCCGCCCGCACACACCTGGGCCTCACAACCACGCATCTCGCCCGCACACACCTGCGCCACAACCACTAACCCACCCGCAGACACCTGGGCCTCATCCCGAAGGTTATTGGGAACGGTAAGCCTGCCCGAAGAGTCTTGGGCTAAAGGTCGCCTCAAGCCATTATAGCCTATGGAAGAAGGAGCAAGAAGGAGCTAGTAACTAAGGGGGAACACCCTCTCCCATAAAATGGGAGTGTTCAGCACTAGGTGCTTGACATGGGTGTGGTGCGACAAAACACAAAGATACAATTATATATATACATATCCCAAACACACAGCCCAACCTATGGATTCTTAAAAAGGTTTACTGAGCATGTGCCTCGGCACTGCTACCACGAAGCATGCATCAACAACCAAACAATCATCCCCCAACCCCATTTAGGTTTTCATGTCTCATGCAATGGTTTAACAAAAATTATTACTACTGGGCAACTATCATCCAGACAAAACCTTTCACAAACATATCCCTTCCATCCTCAACCAAGGTTAGATAAAACGCAAGCAACCACATGCCATTTAATTTACAAAGGATTATCACAACCATACAACATTCCATCATTCATTTATTTCAATGTTCCACACATAAAACCCTTTCCACACAAAAAACATTTCCGCATTTGAAAACACCTTTTACTTCAAAACACTTTTCATAATCAAAACACTTTTCAAAAATAAAGGCATTTTCCACAACCAACCACTTCCCATTTCAACCCCATCATTTACAAAACATTTCCCACAAAACAACCAAACCACCAACATGTTCATTATTCCAATTTTGTTCAACCGGGGTGATCACACAAGGTTTTCATTCTCATTTAATCAGCCAGTCTTTACGTGCTTATCCATTTTACATGTTTTAACAAAACCAACCACAAATAATTCAGATATCAATTGCGCACTCAAAGGCCACCAACGGCCTTGATTTTTAGTAGGCAAAGGCCTTTCAATCCAAAATCACAATCAGAAGATAAAGAAACTGGAAGGCAAATAGAAATAGCACAAAACCCCAAACCCTTCTTTATCCGGTTATTATCTTTATTTAAAGTTCAACTGCATCCCATGGAACAAAAGAAAAATATCCCACTCCGCATGTTGCACCAAAGAGAGAGACGAAGGTAAACCCCTACCTCAAAAGGTCCCGATCACATCGCTTCCGACGATGTCCTTCAGTGTCCTCCACCTTCGCCAAACCCAACAAACGCCTCCTAGGATGGAAGCTGGAGAAGGAAGGCCGGAAGGAAAGGTGACAAGTCCGGGCTTAGAAGCTTCGTCTCATCGCTACGATCCTGTGGCCACTGACGGATCGTAATTCGGAGCTCGGACAAAGAAGTTAGAGGAGGAATACTTCTCGATTGTCCAAGAGCGTCGTCGTGCGACAAAGAAGCGATCGATATGGAAGATAAAACATGACCTCGTTCTTATATAGGCAACGAATAGGTAAATCCGTATTCAGCATGCATTAATGAATACACGATGTGACCGTACATATGTTACATGTTTTGATTGGTTAACACACAACACGTCACGCGGTTTCCACGCGTTTTAATAATAATGATAATTCTATTAATATGTGGTGTTTCTTTGACCCGAGGCATGAGTCATAAAAGTAGCTCATTAATGGTCTTAAAATTACCGTCATAATTTCAGGGTTACGCTGTCGCTGACGGATCGTTTATCCGATACCGTATGAGGGAGATACGTTGGATACAAGATCCCGTAATAATAACAATATTAAATCTATTAATTCATGAGCGTTTCGGGTACCCAATCCGAAAACCCGAAAAAGACATCCAATATTGGACTCATAATTTTCGTCTTGTAGTCAGGGTCACACTGCCACTGACGGTTCGTGAAACCGAGGTCGCACGAAGAAGTTATTGACAAAAAAGTGTTTTATCAACAAAATTAATGATAACAATATTTTATTATTATTATTAATCAATTATTTATTTATTTTTCATAACTCCAAAAGCAATCATGTTTTGGAGTCTTCATGGGCGCTATAATTAAGCACCAATTCCTCCTTTTTCATTTATTTGTCTTTTAATTTTATTTCTCTTGTTATTATTTTTTGTTTCTCTCTCCAATCTATTTTTTTCTTTCATGATTCTCTCCCACCACCAAAAGTGGCGCCTCCCATTTCTTTTACTCCATGTGGAACGCCCCAAACTCCATTCTCACTTCAACTTTATTATTTAATAAAATTAATAATAATAACACCCATAATTAATGTACTAATTTAATCCCATTAAATTAGTTTACCATGGTTATTAAGTTAAAACCATTCCATTTAATTAAATTCAAATAATTTAATTTACTAACAAAAAATTAAACCCATTTAATTTAATTTACCAATCACACACATATTTCTGTCACCTTTATCATTATTATTTAATTCAATAGTAATAAATCCTCTTTCAATTTCAGCAACGGGACCCCATCATTAACATTAATAATTATTATTATTATTGACGCCCATTATTTTCATATAATTACTCCATATATCCCATAACATTATATTCACGCATGGTTGGGAACCCCATTCACGTGCCTCTTCATGTTATTATTATTATAACAAATTATTATATAATAATACCCTTTTAATGTTATTAACACAATTCCAACTTTAATTGTGGAGAACCGCACAACGCCTCCTGTACAAGGTCACACCCATGCACCCCATGCATTTCATTCCTTTATAATTTATTACATGAGCCTCATTTATTGTAATTTATTCCTTTATAACTTATTCCATGCGCCTCCCATCATTTTATTAAATATATTCGATTTTATTTCTTATATTTTACAATGATTAAATTAAAACCATTTTATCTAATTAACACCAAATATTTTCACGCCACGATTATCAATTATTATTATAAAAATTATTATTACAACACGTGTCGTGTTTGACCACATCAAATTTTTTTACAAAGAAATGGACCATAGAGGTCCGGGCCATTACATGTGATGTTTCCCATGACAGAAACCCAATAATCAGCATACCATGATCTCCATTATTAAAACCATTGTCATTCTAGGAATCCCATTAATGGATAGTTTAATGATCTCCCCAGGTAAAATTCATTACATTAAAAAAACCAAAATACCATAAAAATATAAAATAGTAGGGGAAAATTAATAGAGTAAATAGTTCCCAAGTAATAGTTTTCTAGAATATAAGACTTTATACCTTGAAAATACTCCATCTTTGAACCCCCATACTATGTCAATTATTTTTCAAACCATGACTATAAAATAAACAATATAATTTTAATTATGATTCAAAATCCAATTATAAGGTTATCTAGGAAAATATATGGTTTTTAAATTTTCAAAAAAAAATCCACATATTAACTCCTCACACCACAATAGCTTCCCCATAGAATAACTCACCTTCTGTATAAATACTATCAAAAGTGTTCATAAATTCACCCCATGAGATTAAAGTCCACACCATAACATCTTTCTTCAAGATAAAATAACGGATTTACTGGACTCTTTAATCCTTTAATATCCTTCCATCCCCTCTAACACTCCAAATAGAGAAGAGTAGATGATAGAATGTTTCGTGACATAATATTAGATACCTATAACATTATTTTGATCATCATAAATAATATCCCTATATATAAAAACATCAATTAATGAACCTGATCACTCAATGGGCGATACATCCCAAACTAAAATATCACCATTAAAAAATCACAATAAATAAAAACATCCAATGAAATTATTCTTTTCCAAATTATGAAAAAAAATCAATCAGCTAATTATATAATAAAATCAAGCTATAAAATTGGTATATTGTGCTTCTATCATTTAAATTCATCCATACAAACATTTAAATTTTCCACTATATACATATAGAATACAAACCAAATGGAAAACATGAATATAAAATACATTGTATTAATGATAAAAAATATCAACTTGTATCTCCATGGATATTACATCATCCTAAACATTTGATTGTACCATATCAATGATGTATGGGTCATCAAGATTTTATCAATGAGTTTCAAAGACATGAGAATTATTGTGGATCCAATCTAATTGCAAGAGAAACACCAATTTATAGGCCACATTATTGATATTCTCCAACATCTTCAATGTGATGATAAACTACGGAAGATGAGTACTCCCTTATCAAATAATCTGATGTCCATTGTGATGTGAGACATTTTTAAATTTTTGATCTCCAATTATGAACTCTAATAATCTCTATCTCTAATTAGTATAATTTTTATGATGGTCTTAGAATGTCCTAATAATCACTAAAATCATAAAGACAATCTAAATCATACTATGCATCATATCTGGTTCAACGATCACTGACCCTCCATATTTTCTCCAGAAATGGATATATACATAGTTACCTATAACATATGCTGAATAGATCAATTCCATGAGACAAATAATTTCATTTTTTTGTATTAAAAATAAATCAAGGGTTAGTGATTAAACCAAGATCTACTATAATATATAATCCATTCATGTGTCATCTCCTCTTGTATTTGAATGGAATACTCCTTATATAAATCTTTCTAACGGTGGAAGGTATTTTTAGCAGAAAACATAGATATCGATGCATTTTAAAAACCTACCTAAAAAATTGAGGTGAAATGAGTATCCCAATAATACATGATAATATTCATATCTCGATGAATCATCATTATCTCATCAACTTAGTTCCTCTATATAACTTTTATATTTCTCAACTCTTTGATGGTCAGGAAGGACTATATTTTCAATAATCAATATATAATGAGAAAAATTTAATCATACCCTCCCTGAATGTGACATAAATAAGGGATAATATATTTTGATATGTTCTCAAACATCTACTTGGAGACAACTATTGGTGTTAAAAACCCAATTAATAATATTATTATGTACATTCATCGGATGATTGACTAGAAATTTTGATCGAAATATTTTAATGTGTATTATCATCCTGAGACACTAGAAATGACACATAAATAGATGATATACAATTGATATACAAGGATGATTGGTAAATATTATTTTATGGAACTCATGAATATCATATTGTTACATCACCAATTGAACAAAACAGCTTCGAGTAAAATTCCTCTAAATTTGATCATCCTTTATTTTTTCCACTAGTGAATAATAATGTGAGACATGATACTACATCATATCAACCTCCAAGTCTGCCCACACTGTCTCCCCAACATAATAAAACTCTGAAAACCTATAATTTTATAAATGGAATATCCATTCTTATTTAAATCATTATAACTACTAAGGTACTACTATATAAATAATATGAAAACATTGTAAAAAAATAACATTTTATTATAAGAATTTTAAAAATGAATTTAGAGAATTAAATTTCTAACATGATTTGGAAATATTTAAATGGGATATAAAATTAAAAATAAGATAATAGACCTATTAAAAGTTTTATATTATCATTCAACCTGTAAAACATCACACACAAACAATACAATAGAAATGAAGCAGAATATTAGTATTGAAATATTTATCAAAAAAATAAAAATACGTATGACCATAAGAAATATTACCAGTGAATGTTGAATAAATTAAATATAAAATATATTTATATTTTAAGGATCCAATATGAAAAATTAAAATATAACAATTTGAATAGTTTTTCTACCATTGGAATCATAAAATGTCTATTGAAATAGTAATGAGACCACTAGGAATAGTATCTTGAATAACATTATTGCATCGACACATATTTATGTTTAAAATAATATTTTGGTACTATATAAAATGAAAATATTCATATATATATATATATATCACAATAAAAGTAAATAAATATTTTATTATTGATAAATTAACTATTTAAATTTATATAAAATATATATTTCTTTTTCATTAAAAAAATCACATATTTTTATCTTCATAAAATTGTTTTATATAAAAATATTATATTATATTATTATGATAAGAGAATTATATTTGAAAATAATAACATTTTCTAGGGGATATAAAACTAATAAAAAAAAATTTGGTATTTTTAAAAAATATATAGATTTTAAATGAATTAAAATTTCAAGTGTTTAAAAAATTATTTTAAAAAAATGGATTTTAGTTATAGAATCTATATATAAAATAAGTTCAGGTTGATAATTTTTTTTCTAAAATACATTAATTTTTTGTGAATATAGAAATATGATATTTAACATATATAATCTATATACAAGAAGATATGGTAAGAGTCGAATTAGTTAACTATGGGTTAAAGCTAAATGATAAGATTAAATTTGAATTCAAAACATGTCTAAAACCTATTGGCTGAGAGTATTTCGAACAAAACCTACCTTATCATTAAATTAAATGAGTTGGAGACCTTTTTAAATCTAAATTCAGTTCATAATAAAACAATCATTCAAGATATTCCTAAAGTGCCCCTCCTCCCTCTTACTGAAGGACACCACCTCGAACACATTACTCACACCTGTCAAGACCATTGGATCATCCACAATAAGCTCCAATAAGTTCCATACATCCCTCTATTCCTATTATAGGCCTTCTACATGGCATAAGGAAATTCAAGAAAGACCTTTTTCTAAAATAAAAGGAAGTTATTCGATTTGTGGTAAGATCTTCTTTCAAGTTATTTTGTTTTATTTTGATTTTCCACTCCCTATTGTCTTATTATTATTTGTTTATATAAAAAAACCATTATACTAAATATTATAGGTCATTTTTATGAGAATTATTAGAATTACAGTTACACAACCTCCATCAAATGGGTATAGAACATACTATTTCTATGGATGGGGAACTGCTGCATCACAAAACGATGATTGTTCAATCTACTCCTACCACCTATTACGGTGGACATTAAGATGGAACTGTAATTATATATGATATATATAATATTTATTTTATCTATTTACTTTTTTAATACTCATTTATAACATACCTTTATTGTTTTCATTTTGTATATATACAATAATTTTATTTGAGGAAGTGTGGACTACAACCCCCTCAAAGTGATATGAATTGTTCAGGAAATACATAGAACATATATAGGATGGAATTAAAGAACATAGTTAACATATATAACATATATATTATACTTGAATTATAATATACCTATGTATCATTTTTTTACATTCCTTTAAATATGAGAAAGAAATGAAAGTAGCGTTCATGCGGACGTACGGCTTACCGTCTCTATGAACGGTGCATTTCAGTTCCTATATCCTAATTCTATAGACTATTTTAAATACATATATACTGGATATATATGATACATATGATATCTAAATTATCAATATCATTCTATAGATATTGAAATTTTGACCACATTGACAATTTCAAATTATAACATGTTTATTTTTGACTCAAGTACCGAACATCGAAAAAACAACCAATATAAACTTGAATAATTATATGATTTTTATAGAAAGGTAATAAGTGATATTAAAGGAATGATGAACTTGAAAAAGGTTCTAAAGAATTTAGATTTTAACTTATGTTTATCATTCATGAAATTAAAGAACGAATGAGTCAAGTCAGACACAAGGTAAGAGACATCATCTCAATATCCTTTCATTGAGGCATATTTTGATAACATAGACCTCCTTCTATTTACAGTGTATAACAAACACCTTGGAATTTTACTTTTATTCAAAGATAATATTTTTCAATGAAGCATTTTACTAAACAACAAAAGTAAATTTTTTATCATTTTCGGCAACAATGACCTCTCTTCCACCGTAATCGTTATTTGGATTCCTCTATAGGCCTTAATGTTTTTAAAAGGAAAAGAAATCCCTTATTACATTTTGTGTGTTTTGGTATTGAAAATTATTTTTGGAATGGATTGATTATTTTAATATCTTGGAATGATTTCTTTTGAGAAGAAATGAAATGTTATTAATGAAATATTGATATTTTCAAAATTTTATGTTTTATGATTTTATAATGGAACTTGGAGCTTTTATGATTGGTTATGTGATAAACCAAATGATGGGTGGTTCCATGATAAACCAAGGACAGGTGGTTACATTATAATCTCCAATGCATTGGGTATGGAAGTTGGCCATATGGCTATTCCATTTAGTGATATCTGTGGAATTTAACCATATGGTTATTTGATTTATGTATGTTTATGTTCCAAGTTACCTTTTATATTCTATACTTTTTTTTCTATGGGACGTATGGTAATATTTTGGTTATAAAAATGGTAAGAAATGAGCATATATCCTGTGAAGTATTTTTGCTACTTTTTAATGGTGAAAATCAATACATTATGATTAAGTATTTATTGTTTACATGTTGTTTTGAAAAAGTAATAGTTTTCCTTCTTTATGTATCCCTTACTGAGATATTTATGCTCATCCCATGTTTTGAAATGTTTTTCACAGGACTTAAATATAAATAAGGTCATGGATGGGATCAAAGAAAATTAATGCTATTTATAAAATGGAAGTAAACATGTTTCATTTATTAGTGTTTTTGTTTATAAAAAATGGATACTGTGTAGAAGTGTCTACATGTAATATTCAAGTTGTTATGTATAAGTTATAACATAATTATCTAAATCTCTAATCCTTAAAAGATCCTTAATGTGAATTATTATCTTAATTCAAGATTATGTATTTTTTAAGTGTGGCACTTTATAGTTGGTATCATAAGTCAGTTTAGATAAATTTTGGAGTTAGGAATTTATTAATTGAATATTCATTAATTAGTTTTAAATTATGTTCAAACTGAAATAAAATAGATTTTTTATAATACAATCTTTATTCGTCTAAGATAGGTTTTTTTAGAATGTTTTTCCATAGAAGAAATATAGAAAAAGTAATGGGAAGGAAAATAGAGGAGAATAACATTCCAATGCATCATCTAGAGATGGTTGGAATCAGAATTGAATAGTTTGTTGTAGTGATGAAGTAGTTGAATCAAGATATAAATGGGGGTGGTATACATACATGAGTTCAACCATATAAACCCCAGAGGAACATGTCTATTGTGGAACATTTCATGGGGAAATATCCTCCATCATTCAGAGGATCATCTGACCCTATTCAATCTGAAGGGTAGATCAGTGAACTAAAATGATTTTCGATGTCATGGGTTGTACATACAATAAAAAGTTCAGTCATCTTGTTTATCGTTTTGAAGGAAAAGCTGATTAGTGGTGGTTGATGGTTAAAAATATCAGGGACATTGAAGATATTAATGCACTTTTTGGGAATAATTCAAAGTTATGTTTCTTGAGAAATATTTTCCTACGACGGGTCATCTTAAGATGGAGAAAAATTATTGGAATTGAGGAAGGAGGATGACTCAGTGGATACTTACTAAGAAAATTTTAGTTGACTAGGAAGGTATGCTCCAAATTTCATCTGAGATCTTGATAGCATGATAAATCGATTTTACTCGGGACTGAAGAAACGATATCAAAGAGAATTAGCCTCTCTTGAGTTTAAAGTCTATGAGAAAAATGTAATATGTGTCCAGAATGTAGAGATCGAGTTTTCTGATGATCCGGTATTCCATGAGAGGAGGCAAAAGAAGAGGTCCAGTTAGAACGAAAAGGGAATAAATTCATCTAAGAAGCACGGAGGGATGAAAATTAAATTTCCATCTTGTGAGAAGTGTGGTAAAAACCATCCTCTAGAATGTCTCTCAAAATATGGAAAGTGATTCTGGTGTAGTAATATTGGTCATATTTCTCCTAACTATAAGGAAGATGATCAATTAGGAAATGAAAAACTTATGGTAAGATGTTTTAGCTGTAATGAGTTTGGGCATTATACCAATGTGTTCCCAAAGTTGATTACCCAAGGTGGAATTAGATTGATAAAATGTAGAAGGGTGTGGAAAAATAATTTTATACTACTACGGTATATGGGACCATCAAATGAAGTGGTATTAGATACTTTTTTTTTGTTTTTTCAGATTTTTCCAATCTGCTATTTGATTTAGGATCAACACATTCATTCATTTCTGAGAAATTTTCTAGTAAATTGGGAATTACATCTTAAGATATAAATCATAAAATTATTATAAAACCACATGGGGAAAATGTTGATTAAAAAAATAAATTATAATAATCTAATTATACATATTTATGTAAAGCATTTACCTATAAACCATGATGTTTTGCCTCTACTAGTGTTTTATGCCATTTTTGGAATGGATTGAATTGGATTTCTATTTATCATGAAAAGATTGACAATAGAGCTAAAGAGGTTTTTTTTTCATAAAAACATTTAGTTTATGTACAAGAATGAACCTTTTCTCTGATAACATACTAAGAAGCTGAGAAACTAGTGAAATATTGAAATGAATGTTACCATGAACATATTGTTTAGAATAAAGAAACTATTCTGATTAATGATGTGCCAATAGTAAATGAGTATCTTGGTAATTTTCCTGATGTGTTTCCTGGTATTATACATGAATGGAAAGTTTCATTTACTGTTGAATTAGTTCCTGATGCTATTAAAATTTCAAAACCACTTTATCTAATGGCTCAAATTGATCTTTTATATTTAATGAATCAATTTCCAGTGTTTTTTATATAAAGGTTTCATTCGACCTAAAACATCACTATGGGGTGTTCGAGACTTATTTGTTTAAAATAAAGATGGTTCAATGATACTTTTCATTTATTATAGAAGCTTTAATAATATCACTTTTATGAACAAGTATCATTTTCCTCATATCAATGATTTGTTTGATCAGTTCCATGGAGCTTAGTATTTTTCAAAGATTGAGTTGAGGTCAGGGTACCCTCAATTGAAAGTAAATGAAGCAGAAATTTTGAAGACTGTGTTTTGTACTAGAGATTTCCATTATGAATTTGTAGTTTTGCCTTTTGGGTTAACCAATGAACCTACTATATTCATGGATATGATGAATATAATTTTCCATGATTTTGTGGATAAGTTTGTGGTTGTGTTTATTAATGAAATTTTGGTGTATTATAAAAGTAAAGAGGAACATGAATTTCATTTAAGGGTTGTATTGAAAACCATAAAATAAAAGAACTTTTATGGGAAATTCATCAATTGTGAGTTTTGGTTGAAGAAAATTTGTTTCCTTGGTGATATTATTTGTAAAGATGGAATAACCATTGATCCTGCTAAAAAAATGTTTTTGAAGAATGGACAAGACCCACAAATATAACCGATATTTTTAGTTTTCTGGGTTTGGTAGGCTATTACAGAAGGTTTGTTGAAAATATTTCATGGTTATCTATCCCACCGACTAAGTTAACTCGAAATGGTGTTATGTTTATCTAGACAAAAGTACGTGATGATTTTTTTTCACAAATTGAAAAGAATATTGGTGAATTCTCTAGTATTGGCATTTCCTTCCCAAAATGGTGTGTTTGTTATCTATATGGATGCTTAAATGGAAGGAATTGGTTGTTTCCTAATGAAGAATTATTATATAATTTCTTATTCATCACGTCAGTTGAAAACTCATTTGTTAAATTACCCTACAATGACTTGGAAGTAGCTACTGTTGTTTTTTGCTTTAAAAATTCAGATGCATCATTTGTATGAAATAAAGTCTGAAATAGATACTAATCACAAATGATTTATGTAAATATTCACTAAGAAAGAATTGAACACGATACAACGGGGATGGCTAGAATTAATCAAGGATTATGAATGCAGGATCCATTTCCATCTAGAAATGGGAAATTAAGTGGATGAAGTTTTGAGATGAAAGAGTAATGCTACATTAATTATGTTACATTTGGAACAAAATCCTTTGATTCACGATTTAATGAACTTTGGAATAGAAGTTGTTGGTACATAAAATTCTTCTGTTTTGTTGCAGGTGTCAATGAAATCATCTCTATAAGACAGAATTAAGCAAGCACTAATAGAAGAATGTGAGTTGTAGAAAATGGTAGAGTTGGATTAGAAGGCAATGTTTCCAGAATTTAATGTTAATAAAGATTTTGTTTTAAGGTTTGGAAAGAGTTTATGTGTGACTTGTGAATCAAAGCTAAAGAAAGAGTTATTATGTAAAGTTCAAGGTCCTCTGTTTTCAGTTTATCCTTGCAGTACTATAATGTACAGAGATCTTATAGAGTATTACTAGTGGGATGGAATGAAAAAAATATTGCTGATTTTTCTATGACATGTTTAACTTTTCAACTGGTTAAAGAAGAGTAGTATTTACTAAAAGGGATAATTTAGAAATTATCAATGCCAAAGTGGAAATGGAAAAATATATCCATGTACTTCATTATGGGATTTCTGAATTCATCTCGAGATAATAATGCAATCTGAGTTTTTATTGATCGATTGAATAAATATGCTCATTTCCTTCCAAATCATGATACTTTGTCTCCATATTCACTTTATTAGTTGAATGTTAAAGACATAGTTAGGTTTCATGGAGTTCCCCTCTATATTGTATCTGATTGTGATCCCAGGTTCACTTTTAAATTTTGGAAATTCCTTCATAATTCTTTGGGTACTGAATTAAATTTTAGTACGAATTTTTATCCTCAATATGATGGGCAGTCCTAGCGAACAATTCAGACTATCGAAGATATGTTATTTTCATCTTCAATGAATTACCATGGAGGTTGGGACCAACATATTTCTTTGGATGAGTTTTTTTATAATAATAGTTTTCATTCCAGTATACAGATGGCACTTTTTGAGGAATTAAATGGAAAATGTTGTAGAGCTCCCTTTTTTGGGATTATGTAGGGGAAAGAATATTGATGGGACCAGAATTGGTAGAGGAGATAAAAGAAAAAGTTTTGTTAATTCCAAAGAACAGAAGTACCGCTCAGAGTAGGAAGAAAACTTATGCAGATAGCCGGAGGAAGGATCTATCTTTCAAGGTAGGTGATCACATATTTCTCAATGATTCTCTATGGAAATTTGTGATGTGTTTTGGTAGGAAGGGAAAGATGAGTCTCAGGTTCATTGGACCCTTTTAAATCCTAGAGAATGGTGTATTAGATTCCAACAGAGCAGATTTACCTCCATGTTTATCCCAAGTATACAATGTTTTTCATGTTTAGATGTTGAGGAAGTATATGCCGAATCCATATCATGTTTTAAGTCTATAGGTAGTTTAGTTGGAAGACAATATTTCAAATGAGGAAAAACTAGTCTGGATTCTAGAGTGAAGAGAGATAGTGTTGTATAATAAAGAAATTCATCAGGTAATGGTTTGTGGAAAAACCATATATTTGAAGAGGAAATGTGGGAATCTAAATATATTATGAGGTATAAATACCCCCACTTATTTGATAAGTGAATATAATTGTGAGGATGGAATTCCACAAAGGGGGGAAGGATGTAAATACCCAGGTATTTATTGAATTATAATTTTGATTTATATTTATTTTTATGAATAAGATATTAATTTTATGTTAAAGGGGATTCCTTTTCCGATAGCGTGCTCAACAAACAACAACATATTTATCCAAAATCTTATGTTGCACACAATGTTGAGTTATACCGAAAAATGATATAATAATATTATTATTTTAAATGATAGTTAAGCCTAGAAATTATATTGGAAGGAATGAATAGAACTAACTATATTGTGATTAAACATATTTATTAAATGTTTTTACATTTATCCATAAAATATAGAGTCATAAAATGAGAATAAATCCAATTATAATCATAAATACAATAATATTTTTAAAATGTAGTTTTAACGCCTTTTAATGGAAAACCCCCCTTAAATATAGTTTTCTCAATTTTGTACGTTCCGTTGACAAGATAAAATTTTTATTTATAGGAGGGATATCAAAATTTACTTTGGGTAAAAAAATTTCTGATAAAGTTCATTTTTTCATGAATAGTGAAAAATACTACATTTTAAGTTAAAACAATATTTTCATCTGATTTATTTATATTTTTAGATTTTCCTTTTAATTAGGTTTAAAGTATAATTGTATAATATTTTTATCATTTAATCTAATTTTTTTCATTGAATGTAATTTCACTTTGAAATTTGACATAATCAAATGTCAAACTTTTGATAGTTATTATTTTCTTAAAAACACGTTTTTTAGTTTTTTCAATTGGAATTAATTTTAAATTAATATCTGCATCTTTGGTGTTTTTAATTTGGAAGATGGATTTCATATATGGAATCATGAGGTCCAAATTGTGTAAATAGGTAACTTGTATCTTTATTCATTATGAATAGTAACTTTTGTATATATTTTATTTACCATGGTTAAAGAGAATATATGGGGCATAAGGGTAAAGAAATAATATTATATTAATATTAAATTTACCTAGCACTTATCCTAACTATATTGGATGATACATATCTGACCATGGTAATCCTTGGGTCTCTTTTGGGACCCCATGGCGCCCCTTGTAAGTGAAATAGTCATTTTATAAAATTTAATTTAAAGTTATGGAAATATGTAACATGGACATATATCCTTTAGTTGAACAATTTTTTATACTAGGTTATAGAAGGGATATTTTCTACTATAAATAGTCCTTAGAAAGAGAAAAAAATTCCCTATATCATGATATTTTATTTAAAAATTTTAGACATTAAATAAATTAATTTATTTATGACACAATGAAGATGTAGTGATTATCTTTTTAATTAATGTTTTACATAAATGAGATTTTAAAATTTAAAATAAATTTATTTGGAAACATTTTATGCCATACATAAATTTTATAGATACATATGACTTGTTATATTTGAATTAATGAGGGATTTTAGGAATAAAAAAGTTGTTATAGATTTTTTAAAAGTCTTGATATGAACAGTTTATAACATGACCTAAATGAGTTTTAAAATAATTAATATCTCATTAAATAATAAAATAATCCTAAATATGTAAGATTCGGAAAAATTACTTAGATAAGGATTAAATTGTAATTAATGAACTACTTGAGGTTCTATTTTAATTTTATAGCAACTATATTAACCATATAAAAATAATATACAAGAAGACATGGTAAGAGTCAAATTAGTTAACTAAGAGTTTAAGATAAATGATAAGGATAAATTTCAAATAAAAACTTGTCTAAAACCTATTTTCTGGGAGGATTTCAAACTATCATTACCTTATATTATATTTAAATGAGTTGGGGACCTTTTTAAATCGAAAATAATTTTATAATAAAATAATATTTTAAGATATTCCTAAAGTGCACCTCCCCCCTCTTATAAAAGTACACCACCTCTAACCCATTACCCACACCTCTCAGGCCCCATAAATTATCCAAAATATGATCCAATAAGTTCCAAACATCCTTATACTCTACCTATAATCTTTCCCTTAGGAAAAAGGCAATTCATGAAATCCATTTGGCTCAAATCCAAATAATTTACCCGATTGGAGGTAACATCTTCTCTCAAGTTCTTTTCTTTTATTATCCTTCTTCACTCTCTATGATATTCTTATTATTTGTTTACATAAAAAAATTAGTATCCTAAATATACTGGGTTTTTTTATGATAATTATTCAAACTAAACTTACACACACATTATTCTAATGGGTATAGAACATATTGTTTCTCTGGATGGAAAACTACTGCCTCACGAAACGCTGATTGTTAAATTTTGTCCAATCTCCTATCATGGTGGAAATTATGATTGAACCATAATTATATATTATATAAATGATATTTATTTTTTCCTTGTAATTCTTTAATTATATTTTATAACATACCTTTATACTTTTCATGTTGTATATATACGATAATTTCATTTGAGGAAGTGCGGACTACCACCCCCTGGAAGTGAAATGACTCGTTCTTGAAATATATGGAACGTATAAAGGATGAAATTAATGAACTTATTTAACATATATAACATATATAAGATATATATTATAATTTAATTATAATATACCTATGAATAACTTATTTTCAATTCATTTAATATGAAAAATAAATTAAAGTAGCGTTCATGCTTACGTACGACTTACTGTCTTCATGAACGGTTAATTTCATTTCTTATATCCAAATGCAATAGAATATTATAAATACATATTGACTAGATATATATGATATATAAATCATGAATATCATTCTTCATATAACTTACATTTAACCACATGGACAATTTTTAATTATAACATATTCATTTTTGACTGAAGTACTAAACTTCGACAAAATGACTCATATAAACATGAATAATTATATGATTGTTATAGAAAGGTGATAAGTGATATAAAAGGAATGACAAAAATGAAAAGGTTTCTTAAGAAAGTATAAATTAACTTTAGTTTATTATTTATGAAAATAATGAATGAATGAGTCATGTTAGACACAAGGTAATGGACTTTGTCTCAATATACTTTCACTGAGGAATGTTTTGATAATATACACCTCTTTTTTACAGTGTATAACAAACCCATTAAACTTTTAATTTCATTAAAAGTTAATATTTTTTTCCACAAATAATTTTACTAAACATCAAAAGAAATGTTTTTAACATTTTCAGCAAACAATTACCTCTCTGGTGACGTAATTGTTATTTGGATTCCTCTATAAGCATTAATGTATTTAAAAGAAAATGAAACCCCTTATTACCTTTTTGGGTGTTTCAGTTTTGAAAATGTTTTTTTTGGAATGGATTGATTATTTCAATATATTTAAATGATTTCTTGTGATTTGAAATGAAATTTTATTTGTGAAATATTGATATTTGCAATATATTATGTGTTATGATTTTATAAAGGTTCATGGACATTTGACGGGTGGTTACGTGATAAACCAAATGATGGGTGGTTCCGTGATAAACTAAGGATGGGTGGTTATGTTATAAACTCCAATGCATTGGGTATGGAAGTCAGCTGTATGGATATTACATTTAGTGATATGTGTGGATGTAAATTATATTGTTTTTCTATTTAAGTATGTTTATGTCACACGTTACCATTATATGATATTCGTTGTTTTCTATGGAAAATATAGTAATCTTTTGGTTAAAAAAAGGGTTAGAAACGAGATTATATTTAGTGGAGTGTTTTTGATACTTCTTTTAGGTGAAAAACGTTACTTCATGATTAAGTATTTATGGTTTACATGTTGTTTTTAAAAAATAATATTTTTTCTTCTTTATGTATCCCTTACTGATCTTTTTATGTTAATCTCATGTTTTGAAATGTTTTTCAGAGGACTCAAAGATGAACATGCTCATGGATGAGAACGAAGAAAAGTCATGCTATTTAAAACATGTAACAAAACATGATTCATTTTTTTAGATTTTTTATAAAAAAATGGATATTGAATAGAAGTGTCTACATGTAATATTAAATTTATTATTTTTAAGTTATGACCGAATTATATGAATCTCTAAACCCGAAAATATACATAATGTGAATTATTAACTTAATTTAATATTATGTAATGTTTAAGGTCGGAGCCTTATTGTAAATTTCTATAAAATTAATTTTTCAATACTCTCCCAAATAAGATCATTCTACCAGTACCACTGATGATCATTTCAAGGAGCCTTAATGGGTATCTTGATAGTAGACAAGAAATGAAGATGTTAAATCATATATTAAACCATATACAATTTTATGATTATTAAATAACCTCCATATGTTTTCAATCCAAATAAGAATAGTAAATACATAATATAAATATACTGAAATTTTATTATTATAGATTAACATCAATCCTATACCTTCTCATCAATGGAATCAATAATGAAAACAAGCTTCAAAATATTACTGTTTCACTGGCTCTATGATCAACGTAGTTCATTTTTATCAACCAACAATGAAAATGGTTTTTGAAAATGAATACTATTAAATATTATTACAATCAGTATATAATAAATTTATTTATGATTTTAACTTATTAACAACCATTTAATTACCATAAATTAATGCAGTTAATGTTGGCAATAAGACTTTGGGAATGATCGAACCCCATAACATTAATATTTTTACTAAATGAATCATCTACATGAAAAAACTCATATGATCATTTAGGAACATTTAAATTTATAGAATTATAAGAATGAAATTTCATTTTACCAATATAACTTTTCTCCCATTTTAAAATTATATGTATAATTATCCATGTGAGATCCAAATTCAGAATAATGTAGGGAAGCCCATCTAAATAGATTAATTTTACACTTTATCTCACTTATATGATTGTAAATGAACATAATATAAACATATTAAATAACATATTTGTTGAAAATTATTTGAATTAAGTAATTAATTAACCTCATTTTATTATACATGATGTTTACTAGAAGTGCATAAAATTTTGGATGATATGTTAATGGATCTCTTTTAACGACCCTACTTTATTTGGGGGAATTATTACTCTCATTTACCCAACATTCTCACTCTATTTTACATATATAAGTAATACGTATTATTTATTTATTTTCCAATGAAATAATCCTCATGTAAATATATTTTAATAAATGGAGATATTCATATTTTAATATGCCCCATATAAATTTCATTCAATAAGAAAAACTAATTAAATAGAACAAATGTGTTTTTTCCCTATGTAATGTACTACACAATAAATGTTTGAAATAGTCCATCATTTATCAAATTTATCATTATATTATGTAATATACCTTATAAATTGGTATATATTATTATATAAATTATTATTCCATTAACCTATTTATACATTATATATTGTTTTTCTTAAAAATTGACATAAAAGGATTGTTTCAAATATTATTTCCCCAATAATTATTTTGTGTTAAATTCAATTTGATTTCATTAACATGCGATGTGATTTTTTTTACAATTGAAATATAAAGAATAATTTAATCACTTCTTGTAGAAACCTGAGTTTTTATGAATTTTTATTTTTCAAAGGAATTAAATATTTTGATATCTTTCATTATATTCAAAAATGAGTTTCATTGATAAATTTTTCTTCAAGGAAGACCAAGTTCTACCGTACAAAAATATACTTTTATTATTTAGAAAGAAGATTTATTTTCTAGATGTTATAATGTTGGGTATTACTATTATTAACTAAATTATAAAAATTTATGATTTACACATTTATAAAATAAATTGATTCATAATCAATTAATTAGAAATTAAAATAAGAACTAAATTATTACAATGAGTATGTTTCTGCGAAAAATGATTTTTATGCATACAAATGAATTTCATCATGATAAATTAAATAAATAATTATTATAAATTTTATTTAATTAAATATATATTATATATTCAATAAAAGTATTTTATATTCATTGAATAGGATTCATAAGCCAAAGATAAAATAGAATAAAATTTTATGCTTAAAAATTGTATTTTCTATAAAAAGAAATTTAGACTCAATTTTTCACATATATTTTTAAATTAATATACTTCAATATTAGAAAATTAATATTATGATATAAATATAATTTTCTTATTCATAAAATCAAAATTATATTTCAATGAATATTTTTTACTTTTATGAAAAAATATGTTTTCAAGTGAATAGTGAAAATGTATGTTTTTATTAAGAACTATTATTAATTTTAATGATTTTAAAAACATAATTATGGTTTTAATATAGATTTAAAATTACAATTATTTGAATTATATATTTACATATTAATCCAATTTATATTATTGGAATAATTTTAATATTGAATTTGTATATAATAACATTGTAATCTTTTGAACAATTTCTCATTAAAAACCTGATTTGTCATTTTGTATATGGGAATAATTTTGAATTAAATTATTCATATTATATTAACGGAATTTGTAAAAATTTAACCATATTTTGAATCAAGATAATTTATACGATCTAATATTTTCATCATTTTTTGTTATCGAAAATGATTATTGAAACACTTTAATGTTTATGACATTGATTAAGGAGAAAACAAGTTTTTAGGGTAGTTAAACATAAATGTTAAAGTATGAAAATTAAAAAAAATGTTAAGAAATATTTGATGGAAATATTTTGAAATTATTATTTATAGTATATATTTTTTCCTATTATTGGATCCTGGTGGTTGGTAAAAACAATTGTATGCATACCATTTGAAAAAAGTAGTAGCGTGCCACTAACATCACTAATAAAAGTCTACCCTCTCCTCTCACATTCACACAATGATACTCTTTTATATTAGATAACACCTAACTGAGTCACTTCTCAGCTTCATTATCCTTATCCAAAATTCCTTTTTTGGACACAAATCCAACCGAGGAATTCTTTTTTTGATAACCAAAAGAAGTCATTATAAGCAAGCAAACATTTATCAATGGGAGTTTTTATATTATTTTATCCTCCACCTCCTCAAATTAATATTTAAATATTCTCATATAATAACCATAGAATCATATATATACTAATATGATGTTATGTTATGTTCTTGACCTATATCCTTCTCATATTCCATATGTTCAGAAATAATAACGTCACTCATGTGCACAATAGACTACCACCTCACAAAATCAATGTGACTCATTTTCCATCAGCACCATTAATTATTTGGTATGATAATGGATAATATATATATATATGATATATTTAACATATTGTTTCTCTAGGAATTATTATATCACAGATAACTCTTACTATACATTTGTGGGAGATATGATTACATCATTCGTGTGTACGAAAAACTACCACCTCATGAAGTGAGGGGATCCATTTTTCATTTATGCTTAAAATATAAGGTAATAAGGATGAAATATGATTAATATATATGTGATATATATAAAATAATAATAATTACTATATGTTTAATTACTATTTACAATTTTTTATTCCATCTAGAGAAAAATGAAAACAACATTCATGCGTACATATGACCTGCCATCTCCCTGTAATTTGTACATAATTTTTTTTATATCTATGTTTTTAGATGACTATAACATGGTATATAATGAATATAAATGATATTTATTAAATTATTTACCTTATTTAGATTATTTCATGATTAAAAATTCTAAATTAATAGATCTACTAAACTATATATATCACGAAAAATTAAACAATTAACATCCATTAATGAGTATATTAGTATATAATTATTAAAAATATGGCATTGAAACATTATAATTGAATACAATATAATATTAAATGAATTATTATGATTATATTATAGATTTATAATAAATATATACTTATTGTATTGGATTTTTGAACACGTGTGATGAATTTGAAGAAATAAGGTAAGGGATTTTTTTCTCCATTTTCATTCATTGATATGTTTATTATGTTATGCACACATATTATTTTATGAGGTGTATATACTACTAATTTGATATAAATATCATGAATTTAATTTATATAATAATATTTTATATCTCTATTAAATTTATTCATTCATGGGTTACATGATTCAATGTTACGAATTAGTAATGATTTTATGTTATAATCTCATCATTTATCAGGATTTTCTATGAATATGTTTTCGATGATAAATATTAGAATCCATCTCTCAATAAAAAAAATGAAATTTCTTATCCTCTTATTACTAAATAGTTTTTCAATTAATACTAACAAATAACACTCTTTTGTAATTATAATAATTTAGAAAAATGTTTTTTATAAAAATATGACCTTATTTCTATCTTTGGTTAGAATTAAGTTTCATTCAAAAATCAAGTTTTTTATGAATTTTTTGAAAAATATTCTACTATACTCCTATTAATTTTAAAATACATTTATACCCAGGTTTTATATTTTAAAAAGTCTT
Source organism: Viscum album (assembly GCA_963277665.1). Taxonomy (NCBI): domain Eukaryota; kingdom Viridiplantae; phylum Streptophyta; class Magnoliopsida; order Santalales; family Viscaceae; genus Viscum; species Viscum album. Next base: position 998,687,548 of record OY728134.1, read on the forward strand.
CAAATGTGATCATATAGTGACTTTATGAAAACCAAACGTTGACTTCTATCAAAAATGTAAAAGGAATCATGGTTTTTATATACACATCAAGTATATAATTATATTATGTACTATCAACTAAAATCATTGAGTAATTCATTATAAATTGTATAGATAATTTTCAATTAAAATATTTTCTTCAAAATTTTATTAATTTCATGTTCAAAAAAAATTTCAAGGAAAATTTGTTTTCCGCAAGAAATGTCCCTATTGATTTTTCAAAAACATTTTCATTCTAAGAATATGTCCTTTGATGATACATAAGTTTTATTGATGATATTATCCAGTGATTCCATGCTTGTTATTTCTCTGGATTGTTTATGTTCATGATTATGATGAATGATTTCTAAGACACTCGTTCTTTTCCAATGGGTTATTCTAAGATGAAATGTTTATGAAACACATTTCATTATATTGTCTATGATATGATGAATTGTTTATGATCTTGTGGCACACATAAAATTTATTTCATCATTTTTTGGGTGTGACCTATATATCCCCTCTAATGAATTGTGTAATGATTTATAACTCATGAAATATATAATACTAGAATGGGTTGTGATCCTTATTTAGTAAGGGACTTTTTTCACTATGATGGATAGGGTGTGAAACTTGACTACTGTGATGGTTTTTATAGTGAACCCATTATACTAATTTGGAATTGGAAGTGATCCTTGACTACCATGGATTTGATTTTCTTTTGTTTTTTTTCAAAATTCCATGTCTTATACCTATGTTATTATCCCATTTATTATGTTAATTTGTTCCTTTATGATTTATGTCTTATGATCTGTCAATATTTATACCATGAATCAATAATATTTATATTTATATTTGAGGTATGATTTTCAAATTCCATGCACATCTTCCCATAAAATTATTCTTATGATTATGTTTATATTTCTTCATTGATTACATTTAATGATCATTTGAAACACTATTTATTATATTTTCATTCCCCAAGTCATTAAAAAGGTAAAATGTAAACTCTCTTTAATAAGGGTTCTAGTTATGATGAAGAAAGTGTGAGATAATGTACTTCACTTATGAACTATTTGTTTATGTGTAAAATTCAAAATAAACTATGCTATTAAAATCCTTGGATGAACATTTTCAAAATGTAATTAATATTTATATATTAAGATATATTATTTATGTAAAAAATCCAGGTTCGCTAGACATCATTAATGAAATATTATATGATAATCTATCTGGTTTTTCTATAATACGTGATCAAGAAGCCCATTTTTATCCATGGGTAATCATTATGTTTATGCAATTTCTTCCCTTTCAGTTTCACACATAATCACATAAATGATATGATGGGAATGACCAGATAGATCCTTAATTAATTAGGTAAATTTTTTCTAATTAATTGAAATGTTTGAAATTGGGGAATAATCCAAATCCATGATGGTACTTTTTCTATCATTTAATGTTATCGTACAAGTTTGGGGTGACTTATACCTATGTCTTGTTTTTTAGTTTAGACACATTCATATAACACATGGATATTTGGATTTAATATTACTAATATTATGATTCCATGTTATTATTAAAGAGCCCTAACTTTTAATTATCATGTTTTGGATTTTGTCCCACATTCAATTAATGGTAATAATATTTATTGTAGTACTGGGATTTTTAGCTCATCCCTTTTATGTTTATTTTTCGTGGGTTTTCCAATTATTTTTCATAATTTTTAATTTATTTTCGTTATCATTGTGAAGATTAAAAAACATTGTTTTAATAGTTTTACATTGATGTATTATTTACCTAATAATCCAATTAAACTACACCTCTCAATGATTAGGTTGCGTTTTTTGGATGTTATTGTTAAAAATAATTCTTTATTTTGTGTTTGATTCATGGGTTGATATATTTAGTATAAGTGATTGGTCATGTTATTTTTTCGGGATAAAAATATAATATTTTATTAATAAGATATAGATAAGTTTATATATAGGAAAATATCATAAAAATTTAGTAATACATATAGTTAAAAATGTTTCTATGAAATTACATTCCTTACAAGATACTATATTGGATGTGTCACTATAATAGATCTACCAAGGGTTATTAAACTGAAAATTTTTAATTGTGTTTTAACAAGAATTAAACTTGGATAATGAAAAATAGTCTTTGTGGAACACCTAGTTTGACACATACTTTGGAAAATTCCTAAACAATTTATATACACTAATAAAGGATGTGATTGATTATTTTGTTAGAAACAAATTGGTATATTACCACATATGGGTTAGTTTTAATGGTAATGAATCACACGCAAGGATTTAAATTCCATTTATATACAAATCTTTCTATTTTCATTTTCTAACATTTAAATGAAATCTTATTAGTATTCGGATCATTAATTTTTATTTCCATTATTTTAGTTAATGGTGTTTAAAATATTGGACGGTTCCAGTAACTATTTTTATAGGAACTGTGAATATTTACGTAATGATATTCCTAACCATATTATGGAATATGATGATAAAATATTTGAAATATTATATCACCTGATTCATTTTAGGAATAATAACATGATTTTTTTGGAACACCCCCATTATCATATGATAGGTTATATTATTGGCATGTACCTTTTTGTTTCAAATTCCACATACCAATATATGTTCTCATGATCCCATTAATTTGGAATAGTGTATTAACTTAGTTGGGACTGTATACTCATCCCACCAATGCTTAGATCAATAGAATATATTTGTAGTCATTTATAGAATAAACGACGGACTAGATTAGTGGTGGACACTAATAAGAAGTAAAAAGATAAATTCGATTCCATTAAATGGAATGAAAGTAAGAAATTATTTTTCAATAAATATTTTCGCTACTCATTGAGTAATAAAAGGAAAAGTGATTTTCCCATTTATTTGAAACATTTTATATGCATCTAATGGGGTATATGAAGTAAAAATCACAAGTATTTCATGGTACACATCTTAAATTAGCATCAAAACTGAATATAAAGTAAACACCTTAAATATTGGAATCAATATTAGTTAATGAATATATTTTATGGTTCGAGACATTAAAAAATATGATTACATTTTCTATAATTAACATAAGGTTGAGATGGATATTCGAGACTCCATGTGGTATCATGGGGTTGATGTAAAAAAGTTGAAAATAGAGTTTAATTTAGGATACTAAAAAGATAAATCCTATAGAGTAAATACAAATCAATTGCCCATGTGTCAAAAGTATGGAAAGAACCATCCTAGAAACTGCATTAATGGAACTTTTTGGTTATTAAAATGAGGATTATAATGGCCCCATGATAATAAGTTTTGAATTTAAATAATGAATCCCAATAATATGTTAGAATAAAATATTATACCAATCGATGCTCAACATAATTTCCAATGTTTCAACTTCAAGGAACACATAATTTATGAAATTCAATTCCAAAATTCAATAGTTTATGATGATAATTATTAATAAAATGTCCAATTACTATATGAAATGGAAGGTAATATGATATAATTATTGTTGAGATCAATCTTGTAAATGATGAGGTGATAGATACAGTGTTTTTCATTCATGAATGTAGATCATAATAATTTTTTTTTCTATTTCTACAAAATCATTTATAAATTGAATGTTTAGTATATATTTTCAAACACCACATCAAAACATGGAGGTTGATTTATCTATTAAAATAAAACATGGATAAATTATTACTTTTCAAGTATATAATGCCTCCATATCCAACCTCTCTAGATTAAATCTCTATAAAATTCATGTCACACAAAATTTAATTGAATTTTATGTTTTCATCAAAATGGATTAGATAACATTATAAAAAGACAACATCAACTATGGGGAGGGGTATATCTTGATAAAAATCTCTATCTATACTCTGATATAGTATAATGGTAAATAAGAATATTTCTCTTTTTTGGAATATTTTTCTCTTGTATGTATTTTATTTTTTTGTGAGAAATAATATCTTGTTCAAATACTGAGAAAGTAGATATAATAATATTGGACGTAAACCCCATTATAAGAGACTATGTTGTTGTAATTCTTAATGATTTTCCAAATACTCCTCATTAGTGATAGGTTTTGTTCTCAATTGTAGTTATAAAAGGTTGATTTCCCATATCAAAAACTCCTTAAAAAATAACAAATATTCTGTTGGATGCACTCAAAAAAAGTTACTCAAGGATTATGAAAGGGGTTATACATTACCAAGTGTTTAACTAGGGGTAGAAATGGTCGTATTTATCAAGAATACAAATAGTTCAATGTGCCTCGATATTAAATATCATGAACTTAAAAAAATCATGATGAAGAAAAAGTATTCTCTTCCACTGATTTGTTAATTATGTGGTCAAATATGTCTGGCCAATTAATTTTATATTTTTTTCTTCATTAGTTATATAAAAAATTAATGTTGATAATGAAAGATATTACCATTAATTCCTTTTGAATTGTGTTTTTCTCTAAAACTTCATAGTAATTCTCTTCAAACACATTAATACCCAAAAACCCATCATGGACATAATAAATAGTGTCTTTAGAGATTACATTGAAAAAATTGTGATAGAATTTAGAGATGATATTCAGATATATCATAAAATTTTGAAGTATCATGAGGTCTAATTACACTTATAACTAATTAATTTTATAAGTGGGATGCTATATGTAATGTAAATTAAATGTATTTTCATGATATAGAATGTATCATCCTTTGGGATTTTTTTTAAAATGGGATATTTATGGACCCTTATAAGAAAAACATGATATAGAAATGAAGTTAGAAAATACCTTTAATATTGATATATATTTTCCTCCTACTATTTGGGAAATATTGACAATCGTTATGAAGACTATCACATGATTTCTGAAATAACTAAAAAATAAAACATTAAAGAAGATAATGTTTTTCAAGAAAAATGAATAAAAGGAGACCTTCATGGAGTTAATATAGAGTCTTATCAATGCTCTAGTAATTTAAAAACCCTCATGTGGTTATAAATGAATAATTTATAGTGATTATTCATTGAAGGTATTCAGCTATGTAATAATGAAATATGAAACATTTGAGCGTACACCTAACAAAAATAGAAAAACCATGAGACAAACATTCTAAGAGATGTTTTGAAGATTTATATAGTGATATTCACATTTAATATTTTTCTATATTACCTATATTTTGATAATTGTGAAATATAAGTAGACCATATGATGAAAAAATATATATTCATAGGGAAGGAGCTTAACATTTATCAATGAATATAGTTTGAACTGAACATTAATTATGAATATTCAATTCACTATCTTTTGTGGATGGTGGATATTGTGGAATATGATTTATGATGAAAGGATCTTGAAATATTTTACATTATAATGATTGATATGGATCTTAATGTCTTAGATATGCAAAGTATGTACTTTAAATTCTTAAACCATGGAATATAATCCTTCATTTCAAAAATTATTTGACATCTAAAAATTATAGAGATGATAAAAAAATCTTATAGAGAATAAATGGTTATACTGAATAAGTATTAATATATAAAAAATATAAAATTATTTGATTTTAAAATTGATGATTTAAGAGATGAAATATTTTGGTATTAACTATGTGTACATTAAAATACATAGATAAATAATCAGTTGTCGAGTGATTCACATATCTTGACATTATATTTCAACCCATAGAGAATAGGGAGGTATTAGTCTCTCCTAAAGAACTATAAGTATGATAATATGATGTATAGAACAATAAAATATACATCAAAGTTACTATTATTTTTGAAAGTGAATGTTGAGAGGAAAAATTACAATAGAATGACACAACTATATAACTAAACTACTTTTAAATGGTAGAGAATAAATATGGAATTTGTCACTAGTCTTTTGTAGCCTCTAAGTGAATAGAATTTCATATGGGGTTTGGAGTATTTTTTTACAAAAACCTCTCAATTAATTTCAAATCTATATGGAATCTTACTATGTCAACATGCTAGGATATAAATCAATGAAGAGGTGGGGTATTATGGAACATGAAAATAAATTATGTATTGTCAAGATATGATATTTACATACTAGTTCTAGAAGAGTTTCAAATATATGATAACCTCTCATTTGGATGGAATTATGATTTATCTCCCAAAAAATATGGGCAATTTTAGTTGAATATCCATACATATATAGAAGTATTATGTGTCGGCTTGATGGAAATCATAGTAAGATATGGTTAAAATTATCCTTAGGACCAGTACTCATATAATAATGACATTTACTAAAATATCCCCATGGGTCCATATAGATATATTTTGGAGAGGAGATTTAGAGAACCTGTGTGCTATGATGAATTGGGTGAATAATATACTAGGATGAGAAATTGTTGAATAAATGATAGGAAATTACAAAAACCTTAATAACCACATTTGGGATGTTGAGAGTCAACAAAAGGTCTATGATGGTAACTGAGGGAGAGACATGTTATATGAGGTTTGAGAAAATAGTTCATTAAAATATCTCTATATAAGAAATTCATAATATTTTGGAATAAGGGAAAGATATGTATCAGGTACCTCAAAACCATTTAGTTTCTTGATTATATTTGACTTGTGCCCTATCGACAAGAATTACCAACATGAGTGTGTTTTGTATATGATATTAACCAATATCCCGCTTGAGAAAGTACAAATAAGATCCCACATAGGTACTGATTTTGGAGATAGTTTATCATGAAAATATTCTATCTTATAGGGAGAAAGTAATAATGATCAATGACTTTTGAGACAATTCTCTATCCAATAAGACAACTCACCTAGTAAAAGTATTATGGTGTGACTATAAGTATGAGGATGTGGAATGAAAGTTAGAGGAATAAAAGAAGTAGATGTATCATCAATATTTCTAACTACGGTATATAATATTTATTTTTATTATGAAATAATTTTAGGGCGTGAATGAGATGACCACAAATATTATTAATGAAATTTACCTTATCATATAAACACATAATAGTCATTAATATAGTATTAAATAATTCATATTCACCATGTTATAAACCCACCAAAATATTAAATTATGAATTAAAACACAACATTTAGATGATAAAAATTTAAATAAAATAGAACATATTACAATGGGATATAATAAATGATACCACAATGATAGTATGAAAATATAGATATAATAGATCAATCAGATTTGCGAAACTCTCAAACAACACTATATAAATGATTTAAAGTACTACTATTGTAATATTAATCATGAATATGAGAATTTATAAAACCATAATAAATAATATAATAGAATGAAGTATAAATGAAATATGAAGAATTTATAGAATTTAATCAACTATTGGACAATTTCAAATCTAATCTTTAGTATAGTAATATGATTGTTGGATAATTTTTTCGACCATTAGGAATAGTAACACAACTGTTAGAATAATATCCTCATCCAAGAAAGTGGGAAACTATATCTAAACATCATATAATGTAATAATATAAAATATTTTGATCAAAATTTATTTAAATGAATTTTTCAAAAATTATAAAATAAATTGGTCTATATTTATAAAACTATTATAATTCATTATAAAATATTTAAAATTTCAAATATTTTATAAAAACTATTTTCTTGATATGGTTTTATATAGAAATATTAAGGTAAATTATAATGATATTACAAATTTAATAGAGCATAAGTATTCTTTTCAAAGCATAAAAAAATTGATCCTAATTTTTAAAAAACCAGTATTGACATATAAAATTATTTTTACAATAAATTTGATTTCTTATATTTGGAGAATAAAGTTTCTAAAATGGATTTTACTTTTTGAATCTAAACCTAAAATATTTATTACTATAATTGTTTAGTATTTTTCTAAAATAGTGTATTTTTTTGTGAATAACAATATTCGATAAAATACCACATTTAATTTTATAAGATAAATACCTGAATTTATTAGTCATTTATATTTCGATAGACCATTAGTTAAAAATATCTTTATTATTTTCTCTAATATTTTCATACAATATCATTAATAGTAGTCTAGAGTAAAAACCGTAAACTAATGAATATAATATTCAAACACACTCCTCTAATCCACCTGTAAATATAACCACATAGAACCCATTCTTCTTACATATTTTAATTTATTAAGCCTACAATATTTATTATTGGTTATCTTTATAATAATATCCCACGTGTACTAGTTCCTCTTGTCACACAAATGAAATTTTTATGAATTTTTAAGGGGTATCCTATAAAGAGAAAACTAAAAGAAAAGTTTAAATTCTATACAAAAACTTTTTCTATTTTATTCTTCTTTTATCATACCCATATATTATCCAATAACATAAACCTAGTAAAATAATTTTAATTTTAATAATTTTATTTTATTAATATGTTTTAATATAAATCTTCAACAATACAATCAGTTGATTCGAAAACAAAAACATTATTCAAAATATGGTTGATTTATCGCCTCACATAATAACACAATTTTTTATTATCTATCACCTTAAAGGATAGTTATAAAAAATGTTATTTTAAAATATTATTTAAATAAATATACTAGATCTTACATCATTATTTAGAAATATATTAATAACCGTTGAATTAAATAAAATGACCCTTTTAAATGTTCGATGGTAAAATCACCCAAATTAAGTAACCACATAACTTGTGAGATTTTTATAAATGATTCATTCCTATGATAGAAAATTAGTGGGTATTTAAGAATATTTTAATTTATTTATGGATGTGGATTTAATTACATTTAATTTATGTATTAATTGTATTAATTGACTTGAATTAAATAATTATGTACAAGGGATCCAAATCTGTAACCATAAAATGAACACCCTCAAAATAGTGAAATTAAACTCAATATCTTCATTTAAATTAATTTTACTAGATGTTAAGGTAAAGTTAATATTGATACTAGAACCTATGTTAAAGAATCGCTCTAAACCACCCCTCTTATTTAGGGCTGCGATATCTCTATCTTACATTAGTTTCTCACTCTATTATTATTACTTTACTCATTTATATTCTATATATATCTCCCACACATATATAACAATCATAATTAACCCTTACGTGATAGGTATAAATATCTTATAATGGCTCGCTTATAAATATAATTATTTATGAAAACTTGATTAAAGGGAACATCTTTGCTTATCAGCCTATTAAATGTACCACCCAATCAATGTTTTAAATAATCCTTGTATTTTTAATATTATCATTTTATTATGGAAACAAAATTTTAATTCATTTTATGTTTTTTGTAAATTATTATATTCATACACTCATTTCTTATTTATTACCTTTTTTACAAAACCCAATAAAATGGGAATGTTTTCAATGTTAAATTCCACTAATTTATTTGTTTTAAAATCACATGGGCTTAATTTACATGTCATATTCATTTTTTAACATCTGACACCAAATAAATATTTACTCTCTTTATTCCTAGAAACCATATATATATACCATCTTGTTTTTTATAATAAATGATTCTGCAACCAATTTCATTCCATGAATATCATTATGTTTATACCTTATATTTTATATATGGGGAACACATAATCATGTTACTGTTTTAATGGGTTCACCTAGAAAATGATATAATGAATTGGTTAGTTATTATGTATCATGGGAAGAAATGTATAGTATTTATAAGTTAACCAAATCCATGAAGGATCTCTATCCACAAACTCATGTTGTCTTGGTAGTTAGACTAGATGTATACTTTTTTCATGTTTTATGTTGTTCCCAAATTTCTATGATTCCATGATCTTATGATTCTGCTTTATTTATTCTATTTTCCAACGTGATTATTAATTGTCCATATTAAATATGATATCATGTTATTTCTTTTATTTCACATTCAATGATTTGTTATAATGTTTATTCCCATGTTAGGTTTATTATATCACCTATATTGTATGTATTCCCTTGGTTTTACCATGCACTACTACGATATCAGATGGATTTAGGAGCACATTATAGAGAGTAAAATAAATTTTCATTATTTCAGTTTCACCTTGATGTATAATGTATTTAATATTCTAATTTCTAGAGTCCCCTCTATGTTTTTCTACTGTTTATTTGATATTTATATATATAATAATTTTATATTATCAATATAAAACTTGTTTATCTCTAAAAAATCATATTGTGGAATCGTTTGGAACATATATTCTTGGCCACATACCTCCTCCCCATAAATAAACATATTATATGTTCCTCTATTAGTTTCTATGTATCATATGACCCCTGAATAACCTTACCTACTGAATTCCTACTTACTATATTAAAACAAATATTACCATTCACATGGATTTTTGAGATATAAAAGCTATTGTCATATATTATCTTCATCAACCATTATGGATAGACATTCAAATCCTAAAGAGGGAAAATAATCCACTGAAAATTTTTATCAATAGAGACCAAGAAAAACTCATAGATGTGATAGTTATTCAATATACATTTAGAAAAACCCCCACTGTAATCTCTATAGCATGGTTGGAATAATGAGACTAATGGGGAAATAAGTACCCAACCCCGTCTCAAATAAAAAATAACTACTTTATGATGATTAAATCAATAATTTAATAGCATGAATAAAATAAATCCTAGAAGAACACATTATTCACCTAAATCATTAGAACACGAGTAATTATCCCCCTCTCCATTAGGAGGTTAAATTTTTATGACTCTATTTTGTTAATACTAATTCATTTCCATTCCTAGTCATGGATATGAATAATATTAAAACCATAGAATTACTGGACACAAAATAAAATAATAGCTCGAGATATAAATTAATCTTTATTCCATAACAATAATCTAAGGTACATCCCAAAAAACAATATAATTTAACATCTTTGGATCTAACTATTCTCCATGAAAAGACAACACATTCTATAGGTACAATAGATCAAATTTATAAAAATTCCATTAAAAAATATCAATAATTATTGTGACCAATAATCACTTCTTATTTATCACAATGATGCACATCATACCCCACTTTTTCATCGATTATAGAGTAGATCTATAGATAAACACTAATATGAGCTGATCCAATAACTCATGAAATAATGACATTATGAGACACAAGAATATAGTAAGGTAATTTTTTTATTACACAATATATAAAAAATTGAAATACTCTCACATAGACATATTAAACTAGTCAAATGTATGCACACTTAATGTATAGAAATATGATGATATCTTGAGAAGTTATAAATCTTATATAATTAATTATCTATATTAAACAATATTAATATATATTCAATTCACTAATAGAAATTATAGTTATTAAATATAAACATATTCAACTATTAGTAGTCTATATGTAACATCCAAACACCATCATACGCATTATAAAACAATAATAAATAACCCCCTGACAATACATTAGTCTTGATAAAACAATTATTCATCAAATAATCAACGTAGATCCATAAATCAAATATATTTTAGGGATACATTTGATAGGGATCAATTAAAATAAGAGAGAAACATTGTGGATACAATAACCCAAATTCAATATCACCTCAAAAGAATATAACCAAAAACCAATTAAAGAAGACAATAGGAAAACCTTGAATGACTCTAGGAAACAATAACATGGATGCCTCTACCTAATCGAAAGGCAATGCTATAGTTTTGAAAATATTTGATTTATGAACCTAAAAACATCCAATATATAGATTAACTAAAAAATAAATTATTTTCCCTTCCTCTACATAGGAAAATTCTATTTTCAAAAAGAATTATTTTATCAAATTTAGATATCAATTTTATTCACAGAATGACAACACAGGGTTCAATCTAATTCATGATGAATTTGAAAAATGACTAATGCTTCCCCAAAATTAGCTCACACCCGTGATAGACATATAATATTTCAGTGTGACCTCTAACTGGAATAGAAAAATCTTAGGTCTCTATAATGATCTCTACTAATATCCCATGAAATTGACCATGTTGGGTTTGATAGAAGAATATAATGAAAAAAAATAATATATATTGACGACTCGATTAGTTGATAATAAAGAGGTATATCGTTCAATCTCCAAAAGATATGACATAGACATTACTCCCCATGAAATTACCCTCACAAAACTACACTACACTATTTAACATCATGGAAACCACATACACATAAATCCTATGATCTATGTCCCTGGTTGTTGGTTATACAAAAAAGATTTCATCTATTAGAACTGTATACTCCTGGTAGAGGATAATAATCATGACTATGATAATGATATGGATTCTAAGAGTACTGTTATAGGCACCAATATGGAATCCTAATTTCTATTCCATATTGGGACACATGAATTGTAAGACACTAATGTCTCTAATGGCCATGACCAATGAAAATGAATCATTATAATATAATAGTCCTTTGGGACTCATAGGATCTGTAATCTTAATAAAATCATAAAAGAGATGGAATGGATTGAATCCCCACTAGTATGATCCTTACCTAACCTAATATTTGTTCTCCTAAATATGAAACTATTCCCATCATGAAATTATTATTACCAGCATTATAATTTTGATCATTTTTTATTTAATCCTCTCAATCAACTCTTTCATTATTTGAACCACTACATATATTGGGATTGTAAATGGGTTGACAGCATATTCATTACCCATACATAGTTTCTCTTCTAATCGCCTCCTCTAAAATCTTCTTCATGAAAATAATCAAGGTATATGTCAAAATGATCATTAAAATGAGTCTAAGGCCCCCAAATGATTGGGATTATATATAGAATAAATATATAGACACACTTCATTGTTTGTTTTTTTATTTAATAAAGTAACTATGCATAGTAAAACCTATGGAAATCATTCCACTAAACATATTCATTATTCTACACCCTTGCAAAATAATCGAACATGGGATACTCATCCATATATCTAGATATATACCAATGTAACATAATAAACAATACTAAAATAAATTTAATTAAAATCTATCACAAAATACTCTATCTAGTAGAAATTTTATAAATGACAGATACAAAAAAAATTATTTTATAATCACTAACATAGGAACTCACATAATTTTCTCTTTGACACATCATAATCTATCAAGTTATCGCTTTTGGGTAAACTAGATTACCCTAATGCACCTTTCATATTATATCTATGCATGGATGATAAAAAATGAATTTTGATAATAAAGAAAGAAAAATATTCATACTACTAAGAGGAATTTATTAAGGTTTAATAGATTAGATTCCCTTCAATTTTACCATAATCCCAAAAATTCAATAATAAGATATAAAACATGATCAATGTACCTTACCCATTTTTATATACTAATATTAACATTGTACTATTAAGGGTGTTTAATAATAATTTTTTATCTTCATTAGGTCATAGGAGGGCCTAATCAGCTATGTACAAAATCCCATTTATCAGTCACATTAATCTATTTGATGACCCTTCCCTAGATAGAACCCCTGATAGGACAATATTAAAGAAAATAGATTCCTTAAATACCCCCGCAATTAATCCATATGTTTTAAAATATCATAGATTGTTTAATTATAACAAATAATAAGACTTTACCTCATAAATAATAAATATATAAATATTACCAGATAACAAATCCATAAAAATAAACAAATAAAAAATATTGTTGTTACTAAAATTCAGGAAATTTATATTCAAAATAATTTTCAATAATAAAAATACTAAAAATAAGCTCGTATGATGTTTCTACAACAACATATCTTTTCTTCAATAACGTAATGTATAGTTCTATCTTCCAATACCTCATATAAGCATGTAATATATATATATATATATATATATATATATATATGTGGGTGACCATACATGTATACTCATTATTATCCCCTTTAATAAAACTAATGAACAATGCTGTATAAGAATATTGATTCCTCTATGAAAAATAAAAGAATTGACATTCACAAAAACAATGTACACTCCAACCCAAATGCAAAAAAATATCATAAAAATTATTCTTTAAGATATAATAAAATAATATATTGGAATACAATAATGATGTTACTTTTTACTAATACCCCACTAGTTTTTCACTCTCACAACACAATTTTAGTCAAAAACCAAAATATCATTACTTTAATCATCATGAAATCCTAAGATATATATATATATATATGTATGTATGTATATTTATATACATGGGAGAGAGAGTCACACGTAATGTTGGACGGACAAAAAACCTGCATTCCCCATGCCACTCATTGGTAGCATTTTATGATTTTAACCACATTTCAATGTCCATAATAAAAATTTATCATAAATATAATAGATATAAATCTCATTCCCTACCCATATCATTAATGTACCCAATGATGTACCAAATCATCATCCCAGAAGGATAACATAATAAAAAAAATTCTTATATTTTTTTAACCCTTGAAAGTAATATTATATCCTTTATATTAATTACACCCCCAAAATATTGAGCAAGGAGGAGTTATTATGTAATGACCTATAAAGTCTCATTGTCATGAGAGTACAATGATTTATTAATTGGCCTTAAGCAACATCCCCAAGATTAAAAAAGTAGGAAATAAATCCGGAAGGGTTCCAAACAAAAGTGTTGATATTATTTACCATTTAATAATAAACCCATTCACTCAATAACCATATCCAAATAGCTCAATAAATATCACATGAACAATAAAAGACAATTCAACAACTTAATTCACATTAAAAAAAACTTTATAGTCCACAATAATTGAAGTGTAATAAACTATCAAAGTAAAAATAGGAAGGAAAATGAAAGACTCCAAGAAGACCATAAGGCTCCATGATCCACTAGCTCTATACTCCAAGATCCCCAAATAGCCAAGTATCATGAAGTGGTGCTAAAACCTTTTGATATGTTACCTTTTCCTATGTGCCAAAAAATATAATCCACAAAATCACTTAAGTGACAACGAATGGGTGAGTATAAAACTCAGTAGGTTTCCCCAATGACTGCTCTACTCATTCAACTTGGATAGAAAAGTTAAAAAAATTTACATAAAACATTTTATTTAAAACAATTTCCTAAAATAGTTTATAACTAAACATAAATAAGTTCAAAAAACCGTTGCAACAAAAAGTCCACAAGTTTCATTAAAACTAATTTTCCAAAAATTTTCATTCCATAAAAATAAATTTGTTTCTTTAAAACCATTTCAATATACCCTTTTGGAATACTCAAACCATTCCACACATTCATACTATCAAACGTGCATGCTTGTTTATGATAGTTCCAAACTCATGAGTGGTTTCTCGTAAATTTACCAATTCATTACAAGGTAAATATATCCAATGTTTCATTAAACATTTGGCATTGAGCTTAATTTCATATTTCAACCATGCCCTCTCTATGAAATATAAAATCACACACTAATATTCCCAAGGATCATTCGAAAACACTATTTCAAAAAAATCAATTTTTTATTGAAAACCATTTTTCCATAAAAACCATTTCTAAGAAAAATAATTTCAACAAAACAAACGTTTTATTGAAAAACCCTTTCCCAAAAAACCATTAAGATATTCAATAAAATCCACATTTTAAATTCTCTATTTTAAATTCAGGAAACTAAATTAATTTTCTCAATAATTCACTGAGATTTTATATTTCCAGAAAAAGATAATCATCAATAAATAATATTTAATACATGAGTTGAAGAAATATTTCCCAGTAAATTTCATTCAATTTAATCTATTTGAAATTATGAAAATTGGTTATAGTAGGAGGAAATGAGATTTAAGCCACCTACCTCAATGGTTTTGAAGAAAAATGACAACGGAAAAATAATGCTCACAAAAAAATGGGTTGATTCTCCCCAAAATGGCCTTAGATATCTTATCCTATCAATAAATAAGCCAAATAAAACTTATTTGGCATTTGAAAACTGAGATCTACCTATAATAGCTGTATAAGTGAGATACCCAGAGGAAAGGATAAGTAGATCTTAGTAGATGTAAGAAGTCGTGAGAAGAACGATGAACCACTATGAAGAACTGGATAGAATAGTTTCTTAGAGAGATGCACCACAAAGAAATGAGGTTCCAAAGAAGATGAGATCTTTCACAGAGAAGGGGAACCCATGAAAATAGCCTAGGAACGTCCTGGTTTTGAGAGAAATGAATTATGGGAGGAAGGGCCAAGAAAAACTACCAAATGCATGAATTTAACCTGGGTGAAGGCCGAGTCATGACATGTACCCCTCAATCACCTCGTGTATTCCATTCTTGATAAGTGCATTGGAAAACCCACCAACATGGGTTAAAAATACAATATTTCAACCCTAAAATAGGTTTAACTACTTACAATTTGATCTACCCATTCACGACTTGTATCTATCAACCAGTACATGACATGTACCTATTGTACATAGCATGTACCTAGAGTACACTACATGTACCTCCAGTTCACAGTGTGTACTTTCTCTACAGCCTGCAAGAAATCCATAAAACCACTCATTAAGACTTTGACCCCAAAAAAGAACTTAAAAAAGAAAGAAAATATACCTGATCAAGGTAACAAGATGTTACAAAATCCTAACCACAAAGACATTCCATCCCTGGGAAGTCATGTAGAGGATGTAATCCCTAGAAAAAGATGAGGTCACTCATCCCTCACAACATCAAGTAAGGGTTACATACCATAAACTAGGGGTACTACATTCAACCCACCATTGGTCTCTCAATCATTAGAAATTAGAAAACCCTTTCTACCCTAAATGAGTTCCTTCGATTTCTCTTTCATTATGTTCTTATGTTCCCATTTTTCCTCCTAGATCTAACCATGCTGCCATAAAACTCACACCAGACCAATGTTTTTTCCATGTAATACTTTATATTGATTATCTAAAATCCACACAAGGATATGAACCAATGAAGCATCTGGATCTAGGTTAATGTGATCCCATCTGATTACATGGTTTGAATCATTCTGATTCTTTTTCAACTAGAATACATGGAACAAATTATGTATCGAACTAAATGATATTGCTAATTAAAACTGATATTTCACCTCTTTGAACTGATATAGTATCCCAAAATGGCTTACTTATTGAGGACATAACATTCCATGATTATTAAAATGACAAATTCCATGACTTGTATATATCTACAATAACACTTGATCACTTACTACAATGGACAATGATCATCGACAATGACCCACATAATATTTCTGATGACTCTAAGCTGTCTCCATTCTATTTCTGATTTACTAAGTATTATCAATTGTTTTTTGGACAAGGCTCAACCTGAATCGTGATGTTTCACTTGTTTCTACCCAGAAAAGTGGATAACGATAAAGATTCCTTTACAATTCTTCTAACAGAGCTATATGTATCATGGCCTGATAGATTTTATTATAGGAGAACTCCTCTAAGGATAAGTGATCCTCCCATGTGCCACCAAAATCTATTATAATCCCACAATATATCTTCAAATTTCTGAATCATCTGATTAGATTGGCTATCTATCTTAGGATGATATTCCATGATCAAAATCAATTGAGTCCCAATGGATTTTAGTAAGGATTTCTAGAAATGAGATGTGAACATTAGATCTCTCTATGAGACTATTTACACTGGTACACCATAGCACTTTATAACTTCTTGGATATAGGATTTGGATAGATCATCCATCGTATGAGTTTCACGAATAGTGATTAAATGAGATGACTTGGTTAGATGATTCAATAACACCCATATGACATCATGTTTTGGAACTGTTTTTGGGATACCTATAATAAAATCTATAAATATCTACTACAACTTCACCAATGGAATCGTTAAAGAATACAACATACTCACCAGTATCTAATTCTACACTTTAAAATTCTAATAATTTATGCACTGTGAGATGAACATGGACACCTTCCTTTTCACACCACTCTACCGAAACTGCACCTTCAATGCATTATACATATTATATGTTCCTGGATGTACAACCCATCTCAAATGGTTTTAAGTAAGAATGAATTTTTCCTAAAAATACATAGGTATAACCATCTGATCAGTTAAACAAAAAACTAAACTCACATCAAGTTTCCATCCATCAATAGTATCCCCACCATTTAGTTCTGAAATCATAATAAAGAATTATGCAGTAGATGTTTGTGCTTATTTGACCATCTTTACAAAATTAGGAACTAGAATTACTAAAAAAAACCACAACATCACCTTGGTCATCACATTCCACATTCATGTTCAATAAGACTGATAATAACTGCCATTCATCTAAAGATTATTTCACCAACTAAGCATATTACTTTCTACTCAATGTATTTTCCACAAAATTACCTTTACCCTATGTATGCATAAAGTTGAAATAAAAAATATAGAGATACTCAATCCATATCCTTTTCCTCAGATTTAAATATCACTGTGAGAAAATGTGTTTCAATCTTGTATGCTCTATAAACACAATGAATTTATCACCAAATATATAATGCCTCCAAGTCTTTAGAGCATGGATGGACACAACTAACTCCATATTGTGTGTTGGGTAATTTTTATCATTCACTGTCAACTGTCTTGAACCATAATCCACAAAATGGTATCCTTTCATGAGAACAAATCCCTACCCCAATCCCTAAGCATCACAATACATCACATACCCCTGTCCTAATTCATGAAAAAACAAGATTTTCGCTGATGTAAAACAAAATTTCATCTCCTTGAATAACTTATGGCATTCTTTAGTCCATTTGAATGGAGCATTATTCTTTTTCAGAGATGTTATTGGAGAATCTAGTCATAAGAAGTCACACCCAAAGAGCCAGTATTAGCCAAGTAGACCAAGAAAACATCATATCTTGATTACATTGTTTAGTTTTTGACACGTGATAATGGCTTCTATCTTTTCTGGATCCACTAAAACACCTTTCATAGAAATCACGAGGCCATGAAATTATACCTACTGTATACAAAAATTAGACATTAATAATTTTTCATACAGACAGTGATCTCTCAAGTTTTGTAACATTGTCTATACGTTTTCCACAAGATAATACCTTATATTTTATTATACCATTATTTTATACAAAAACACCACAACACATCCATACATCACTGAAATTTCCGATTAATCAAATCAATGATGTCCGTGGGTGAATTCGTTAGACCATGAATAGTGACAACATATTCATAGTGGCTATATCTGCTTCTGAAGGATGTCTTTGGAATATCATCATTATGAACTTTCAATTGGTGATACCATGATCACATGTCAATTTTAGAGAACCACTGGGCTCCCATAGATTAATAAAAAAGGTCATCAATGGGTGGAAGTGGATACATGTTATTTATCATAACATGGATTTGCTTATGATAATAAATGCATAGCTAAATAGTTACATCTGATTTCATCATGAACTAGAATGGGGATTCTCATGAGGACGTAATTGGATGAATGAATCCCTTTCTTTCTAGCTCGTCCATCTACATTTTCAATTCCCTTAACTCTGTTAATGCAATCCAATAAGACGGAAGCGAAATGGGACTGGACACTAGAAGGAGATCAATTGTAAAAACCATATCCATTAGAGGTAGTAATGAGGTGACGTTATTGGGAAAGACATCTAGAGGTTAGTCTACTACTTCTCAAAAATTATCTTTCACGATCTTTTACATTGGGGCCAAAGTCAATGCTACCTACTGAAAATAGGTCGTTCCCTCCATTGGGGCCAACAATTTTTTTTCACCTTTTTTAACAACCCTATCATCTACAAAGAGATTCTCGACATTGTCCCTATTCATGAGACACATAGTTCTCCAATTAAAGACAATGTGTGACTAGAACGATGTCAACCAATCCATACTCATGATCACATCATATACATACATCTCCAACATCGAGTAGTCCCCTTTCATCTATACTACATCAACAGTTATAGAACATGATCTACACATAAAGACTTGACACTCTCTTTCACCGAGAGGAGATTTTAGTTTAAACACAGAAAAAACCATTTCTAGTTTTAAACATATCATTTTAATAGAACAAGATGTAATGAAGGAATGTGATGCACCAGTATCAAAAAATACTAAAAAGGGTAGAATTAAAAAGAATCATATCCCTCACTGTAGATTTTCCTTTCTAATCATCAACAATAATCTACTGAGAAACATATAACTGATTGATTTATGTAATTTTCACTTTATTCCCATGGTTCAATTACCCTTGTTGAAGAGTCATGGTATTCCAATAGTCACCCCGACTAGCTCTATTCTATTGATGAGTGTGATTATGCACTCCTCACCCTGTTGAAGCATAAGATGCTTGAGACACCTGAGAAGTGTCTCTATTACCCATCCTCAGAGCACTATGACAAAAAGGGCTTATGGTGTTCTATCTTGTTGCCATTATTTCTTGCTCTTCGTGTTATTGTACACTCCCACTTTATGTTTTAAAAGGAACCACATTGGTAGCGTCTTTCTTGGATCTTTGGTCATGGTGGAAGATTTACTTATCCAACTATTTGATTATGATTCCCGCTCCCACCTTGGAAATAGGTGTCTCTCTTTCGTTTTATCCCAAAAATAGTGTTTCCACCATTTCTAGTAGAGATTATCATACTTCCTCCTCCCATAGCTCTTGAGATGTCTCGCTCAGCCATCAACACTCACTTCACCATCCCTATATAATCAGTAACACATAACACCACAATCTTCAATCAAATTTCTTTCCCTAGGCCTGATTTCAATATGCGTGCCTTAAAGGAATCACTTGTTGCATCTTCTCATCAAAAGTTCACTTAATTAATGAATTTAGCTGGATATTTTGTGAAAAAGAGATTCTACTACTTTAGTATAAATAATTCCATCATAATCTATATCTTGAATGTATGAGGTTAGAATATTTCATTATAAAATTCCTCAAGATCAACCCAAGTAGGGCCTTGATCAGCTTTAGCATGTAAAACTAGTTCCTACCACTTGCATGAAATATCCTTGAGCATGTATGTGGCCAAATTGACAATAATATATGATGGTGTGCTGATGAAATCAAAGAAACGATTCATCCAATGTAACCACACCTCATCCTTTTCTGGTTTAGAATCACCCTAGAAGATGGGAAGATTCTGCTTCATGAACTGGATGGAATGATCCATGTTCCTTGGATCCTCCCTTCGGTTCCTAGTTTTCATATATTAGTATTATTGGACGATACTCCTAACCAAATCATGGTTCGCCTATGGCTTAGGGGTAGCCAAATTCTCCATGCTTCTTCTAGTTTGTTCCTACGATGCCTACATGGTGCCATTTTCTAAACAAATAACAAAATATGTATGTATCACAATCTATAAGTTGATGACTTATCATTTCAAATTTTATTAAAACAGTTACAAAACATTTTTTTTTCAAAAACAATATTTTACATGTTCAACAACTATTGAAAACATTCACATTTTTTTGATAATTAAACAATTTTCAATATACCATATGCATTTCCTTTTTCAGAATGGATTATTAAAAAAACAATACCTTACTTTTCCAAAATCAAAATGTTTTCCCAAACATAAATAATTACTCCAAATAATGTATGAACTCTTAGTGGGAAGTCATTCCATTAAAATGCATGACATGATCAAATTATTGGATAAACCCATGAAAATGATATTTCAAAACCCTAGAAATGCTTCCAAAAACTTATGTACCCAACTCCCAAATAAATTGAAGTACATTATAAAATGGTTAGCTACATCCTTATATTCTATACATTACATGTTTCAAAAATCAAACTGCTTTTTGAGATTCCAACCCCAAGAATAGACAATAAGTAATTTCAACTACAAGACCAAGAACATTATCGACAACTTGTTAGGAAAGGGCCAAATAAGCTAATACCATTTTTAATGATCCCTAATTACCATCTTCATGAGAGTATAAAGATTTTTTAGATGGACTTAAGAGACATCCACAAGATGCCAAAGGCTGGAAAAAGTTCCTATGGGTTTCAAATGAAAGTGAGGGGAAAATTTACTCTTTAAGAATAAAATCATTCACTCAAAAACCATATCCAAACAACACACTAAATGATTTATGAACAAATTAAGACAATTTAACCAGTTAATTCATATTAAAACAACATTATAGTGCACTATAGTGGAAGAAAACACAACTATCAAAGTAAAAATTGGAAGGAAAAATAATGAATCTAAAAAGACCATATGACGCTATGCTCCACTAGCTACATTCCACAACATCACCAATAATCCCATGTATCACGAAGTGGTTATAAAAACGTGTGATATGATTCCTTTTCCTCTATCCCAGAAAATAGAATCTACAAAAAACCCAATGTTTCAAAGAAGGGGTGAGTATAAAACCCAGTAGAATTTTCTAATGACTTCCATACTCACACCACTAGGATAGAAGAGTCAGAATTTTTTTAAATAAAATAGTTTATATAAAACAATTTCACAAAATTGTTCATAGCTAAATATAAACAAGTACAAAAAACTATTGCAACCAAATGTACACATGTTCTATTAAGACTAATTTTACAAGAATTTATCATTCCATAAAAATAAAAATTATGAATTAAAACAATTTGAAAATATCATTTTGTCATAACCAAACCATTATGTACTTTCATACTATCAAACATGCATGATTTTTTATGACAGTTCTATGCTCATGAGTATTTTATCATCAATCTACAAAGTCATCACAGGGTTATTATTTCCCATGTTCCATTAACCCTTTGGAACCATGAACAAGGTCATATTTCAACCATGCCCATTATAGGAAATATGAACAGACACACCAATATTCCTAAAGAACATGCCAAATCACATTTTCAATAAAACAACCATTTTATTGAAAACCATTTTCCATCAAAAAAATTTATATGCCAAACAATTTCAACAAAACAGCCTTTTTATTAGAAACCCCGTTCATAATAAACCATTTAGATATTCAAGAAAATCCAAAATTTAAAATCACCTTTTTAAATTAATGAAACTAAAACAATTTACTTAACAATTCACTGAGATTTCCCAATCCCACAAAAATGATAAATCATCACCAAAGAAGATTTATTACATGCATTGAACCAAGATTCACAAAAAAATTCATTCAATTTAATCAATTTGAAACCAATAAAACCAATTATATCAAATGTATATGATAGTGAGGCCACATACATTGATGTTTTTGACAAAAAACAATAATGAATAGAGAACGCTAAAAAAATAGGGTTGATTCTCCACAAAATGGCCTTCTATATATTCTAATATCAATTACAAAGACAATATCAATATATTTGGAATTAAAAATACCAACACTACGCATAATGGGCGTATATCTTAGAAAAAAAGAGGATAGGTGAAGTAGATCTAAGTAGATCTAAGAAGACATGCGAAGAAGGATGAACCACAGTGAAGAATAGAAAAGAACACTTACCCAGACAGACGCACCGTAGATGAAACAAAGATCCAAAGTTGATCGGATCTATATAAAAATAGGGAACCTCTGAGAATCCCATAGGGTCAGCCTAGGGTTCAGAGCAATGATATATGGGAAGGAAGGGTTGAGAAAAACTACGAAACACATGACTTTAACCTGGGCACAGGTTGAGTCACGATGTGTACCCCTTGGTCACATCGTGTTGGCCATACAAGACAAGTACACCAAAAACCCATCTCATTGGGTTAAAAATATGATATTTAAACCCTAATGGATGAGTACCTCATGTACACAATGTGTACCAACTCTTAGTGTGATCTCTCCATTCATGACATGTATCCAGTACATGGCGTCTACCTCTAGTACCTGACATATACCTCTAATACATAGTGTGTACCTTCATTACACAACATATACCTCTAATATACAGCATGTGCATACTCTTCAGCCTGTAGAAAGTCCATAAAATCACTCCTAAGGAATTTGAACCCAAAAGGGATGTTAAAGAGAGGGAACCCACGAAATCAAGGTAATATGATGTTACATATCAGTTATACATATGTTATTTTATAAATAAGGATGTGTTTTAATGTCACCCAGAAACGAAATCAATTATGTGTTGGTATGGTTATCCATTTTCTAGTTAGGAGCCTATGAAAAATGAAGGAAACAGAAGTACAATGCATTAACATTCAATCATAGCATAGATCGTTCAAATAAAAATAACATTTCATCACTAATTATAAACACTAAAATATCACCATCATGAAAATCCATTTCATTGATCCACTATACAATAATCACACGTTAATATTTCTAAAAAATAGTAACAAAAACCATTCACCATTTATTAAGAAAATTCATTCAATCAAAAATTTACTTAAAATTTTCATTTATTATTATGTTCATTCTTCCTAGAAATCAATATTTAATAAAAAAATTATTGATTAACCATACACAACTTTTATCTAAGATATTCGCAATCATTTAATTAATTAAAAATTTTATTCATATTCATTACATATTGAATTATATCCCACATGATTTTTTTATTCATTATTAACAATGGAAAATTTGACATAAACATGAATATAAAGACAACACAAATATAATAATATTTCCATATCAACACATAACCCCCTAAAAAACTAGTCATTCCACCAATGATACATCACAATCACATCCTTCCATTCTGTCACTTATGCCCAGATATTGGCCCGCTGCCAAGAACATAGAATTTTGAAATTATACCATATAATTAACCACCATAGCCTCCATGATAAACACATAATTAATAGTGATAATAGAAATCATACTAACCACACAAAATAAAAAAATTACTGAAATGGGTAACTTCATTAATTCAATTTTGCTGAATATTTCAGCAAAATAATTTATCATCCATTTCAAGATAAATAATGAAAAAATTCCCATATTTTTTAAATTAATATTTTCATCATCCTTTCATGTTTATCCATATATAATGGCATTTTAATTTATAAAAACCTATCAATAACACCGAAATATGTGTGTATCAATAATTCTATACATAAATTGTAACAACAAATTAATCATATATGAAATGAAATTTAAATATATAAACACATGTGAATCAAGCCATCCAAAAAAATAAACATGTCTATTTCATTATCAACATTAGTTGAATAATTTAATTTCATGAAAAAATTGAACTGTATAAGACCCTTCAAAGAATATGAGACTTATCACTTTTCCAAAATTGAGAAATTAAACACCTTGCATTATGATACACACAAATAATGATTTGATTTGAAAATAAGTAATTTTTTCTATTGATTCTAAATAAACATTTAAGGTTCTTCTATAAAAAAATGTCTTTACATTTTGGAAAAAATCTATGTCTAAACCTCTCAGTATATGACTCTTTCCAAAACCTTGATTCACAAATTAGATAACCCCCTTTACTATTGTTATCCCGTTGCTGTGAAACATTCAATGCCACACCATGGCCTATATATCATAATAAATATTATAGTTCCAACATCACATCTCTCCATTATTTATCCTCTTATCATATCATACAACTGTATTCCATATATTAATGTTCATTTATGTCTTGTATTGTCAAATATTTGTGATATTTTTTATAGGACCCTTAGGGGTTGAATAATGTAATGACTTATTATAATTATCTTCCTTCCATACAACTATTAATTAATTTTAAACTCCTTTATTCCCTAATCAATATAAAATAAAATATCTAAATTATATCCCATTTTCATATACATATTATTCATAGTAACATTATAGAAAAAAAGAAAAGCTTTCTGGATTGCAAAAAATAATGAGATGTGTTGAAAGATTATAATCTAACATGTATCCCGAACAATTTAAATAATTATATATATCAGATCATATATAGTATATGAATACAATACCATATTACATCACATAACACATTTAAATTTTGTTAAATAAAGATCATATTTCACAACTATATAACTTTACCCTATTAATGTTCAATATGATATAATTATATTCCAAGTACATTAATATTCATATATATTGATTATATATCATTGACTTTGAAAACCCCATAATGTAATAAAATTCATATTCTTCATCCATATACATATTTTAGGAATTAGTAGTCGATAATATGAACTATTTATGAAACATTTCTATTTCACCTATAAATCGAATAGTGTATAACCCAGAGGCAAGTCTCAGGGAGGCACGATGTTTAACCTAGTTATTCTATACCAACCTTTTTGCGTATTTATTTATTTTAAAAGAAGTAAAATATGAATATCTAATAAAGGCGATGAAAGAGAAAAAAAACTAGGTAATAAAATTAATAAAATATATAGTGAAAATAAAGAGAATGAACAGTAAGATATAAAGGAAACCAATTATAAAATGATATACTCTCTACAATATATCACTGATATAAAAGCTTTATACCAAAAATATAAATAAACGTTAGTGTGTGCTCAATGTCTTGGCATAATAATCTCCATATAAAAAACAATAATAAATAATTCAAGTAATGTATTTAAGTTCATGATAACATCCAAAATATAAAAATAATAACAACATCGGGTTTTCTTTTTAATAGAATGACTTATGTGAAAAATTTATTATCACAATATCAAAAATTCAATCAACCAGACATTATATTTTATATCAATTTTTATACAATGAAGATAAAAAATAAAAGAGGGATGCAAATAACCAACCATTCCTATAAATTAATGTGTTTCCACATATCCACATTTCTAGTTTCATAATTTTCAATGTGTGAAGAAAAAAGACATGAGAGAAAATAAATTTGATTGCTAGAATGATTTTATTTTATTTGACACAAAATACCTCCTCAAATTAGTGATCCAACTCTGCTGGTAGGAGATCACACACCTAAAAAGAGAAAAATACTTAATTTTATATATAAAAGATAATTACATATGTGAGAACATGAAAAATAAAGGATATATATAGTAGTCCAAAAAATAATGAGGAGTCCCAAATTTGTCTTCAAAAAAATTTATCAACCTCCAATAAATATAAGAGATTTGAAAATATTTATATTCATAATAAAAACCATCCATGTTAATTTTAATGAAATTGGTATTATTATTATCCTGAGGAAAGTCCTATAATGTCAGTATTATATCTGTAATTGAATGTTAAGTCATACATATGTGATTGATTAATCGCAATAAAAAATTCTCACACTACTTCCCAACACTCCTTAATTTTTTTACTTATCAACAATGATTTATTTAATAATTTCATTTCTATAATTGAAAATTGGTACATAAAAATTCCATTTGAATTTACTTTGTATCTATACTACACAATAACATAATCCATATCTTTAAGAAAATATTCATTCATATCTATGATTGATTTATCACAACAATTATTATATCCTATATCCAATTTGATCTCCGTGAAGAAAATTCCCGAATCTAATCCCCTAAATTTAACATTAATGATTCAAATTTCAATTAAACATCATTACATCCCAATAATGATGGATTTATCCCTATATTCTCTTCATAATGTCATCAATTTGACCAAGATAAATGAAATCACAACATATGATAAAATAATACTTGGTCATATATGGATATCAATAGTGATCTTTTCCAATTTTTCAATCACATGGTGTGCACTATTATATGAACATGTGAATGAAGATATTAGAAAACATTATTTCATTACATTATTCTTGATTAAAAACCAACAATGGGAAGAAAATAAAGAAAAAAATATATTCCAATCAACAATAATGCTTCAAAAAACATCTAGATTTATTTAAACTAAACGGGTTATTGATGATTGAAACTTCCTTTGCAATAACCTCCATTTTTCAACAAATATATATTATCCTGAAACCAAATATAAATCTCTCTAAAAATTATATTTGGTTTACTTTAGATTTCTACCATGTTCAATTAGAGTTTGATATTTATAGTGAATGAAATTTTAATTTCATCAACGTTCAAATCTGATTAGAAGGTATTACTCTTTTATTTCTTCATGGAGAGTGGTCAGGATCTTTTGTTATATCTTCAGTACAACTCCAATCTCTAGGGAAAGGTGAATTCATCCATGTAAAAAATTAAATAAAACTGGGAACTATAATTAACCACTATTATTATTAATGGAGATTCATTAAGAAATTGTTTAGTTCTTATTCAACCTTTAGGCCAAAGATGGCATTCATAAAATTGACCACTGAGATCAACATCCACAATAATACAAACATGATGACGAAAAAATATAAGCCATATGATTCAAATAGGAACTCGAGTAGGTTTCTACATTATCATGTTAACAAAATTTCTGGTTCCATCAACCTAGATAAAAAATTCATCTTAGCAGAGTCTTTTTCCTTGTATATCATCGTGATATGCTACAATTATAGTCTTATTATTCAGGCTGAACATGAATCACTCCTGATCTGTAACACCCCCAGTTTTATGAAAAATATTCTTTTTAATTTCATTAATGTCTTGTGTTTTACGCTACACCAAAAATAGCATACACAACACGCATCCTTGACTTGCCTTGCATTACACGCAATCACGACCTTCCTCGATAGCGTGTGTAGTACGCAATACCGAGTGTCACTAAACACCAATATGCTATTATTAATGCTATCCGTTATGAATAGTAATAACCACTTTTTGAAATTTTGAAATTTCTATTTTTCAAAATGGATTTCATTTTTGGATTCGAAATATCGAAATTAGCTTAGGGTGAAATTTTGGTACTTTTCAGATAACTTTCATTTTCTGATGAATAGTGAAAAGTACTAAATTTTAATTAAAAACAACCTTTTTAATTGAAATAATTAATAGTGATAAATTATTAATTTGAGTGGTTTCAAAGTATATTTAGAATATATTTTTACAATTTAATACAATGTTGGTCATTGGATGTAATTTCACATTTAAACCAGACATAAACAAGTGTCAATCTTTTGATAGTTATTATCTCTTAAGAACACGCTATATGTTTTGATGACGGGAATTAATTTTTAAATTAATTAATTCATCTGATATGTTTTGAATTTTTTAAAATATACATCATTTTTGAGTTCATAATATCAAATTTAGCTTAGGCCTAATTTTTGGTATTTTTCTGGAAACTTTCATTTTTTGATGAATAGTGAAACCACTAAGTGGTAGTTAAAAAAATGAATTTTTCATAAAACATAATTTTACCGCTTCTATGAATGGAATTTCAAAAATCTGAGAGACACGGTTGATGTCAGTAAGTAAAATTTGGTTCAATGAGATGAAAAGAATTTTTGGTGAATAGTAACTTTATACTTTTTTTACCACGGTTAAAAGTAAATAGGGTAATTAAAGGTAAAAATGAAATTATTATTACCATAAAACATGTCCTAATTCTATTGGATTAGTGTTATTCGACCAAAAACAACCTTAGGAATAAAATATGACCATTTAGGCCCACTTGAATAATAATAGGACATTTATTATTTATTTATTTAAAGAAGGGTTAAAATAGTTAAAATCAAAGTTTAATAAGTAGTTAATTTTTAATATAGGGTCATACATAAGATAAATTCGACTATAAATATTCATTAGAAAGATAAAAAGATTTCCTACATTATAAGGCCCCAGCCTTAAACCTTACTTAATCTTGAGTTATTACAAGATTACACATTGATGATCTTTTCAGGTTTAGAGTTTTAGAGAATTAGATCATGAAACTTGCATTACATTCCACATTTAAACAAAGTGGTTACATAAAAGACAGTATTCATTCTTCCCATCAACGGAAACATATTTAAAATATAACACGGATTCTTTCTTGACAAATCCTTAACACTATCATCACATCATGTACCTTTCCCTTGACCTGTGAAAAACATTTCAAAAAAAAACATGGGATGAGCATAAAAATCTCAGTAAGGGTTATAAAAATGTGGAAAGGAAACATGAGTTCATATATACATAAGAATGAAATCATACTTTACCCATAAACATAGGCACTTTAACATACCTCATCAAACCATTAATAAAAAATAGAAATCATAAGACATAAAGGTAACTTGAGGCATTCATAACATTCTTACGTAGGGAGTAACCCTCTTGGTTACGTTTGGAATACCCATCACAGTATATTCCCTAAATCTCTTCGGAGAAACCTTAACGTTTCACTCCATCGCGTTACCCAATGCATTGGACAGCTATAACGGGCTCACCCGCCCTTAGTTTATCACGGAACCACCCGTTTTCATAACAATGCCCCAGAACCATAACATAAATGTGTCACATAAAACATGCATAAAGGAAACATAACATTTTCACATTTCAATCACAATATAACATTTTAGTACATTGAAATATTGAATCCATTCAAAAAGAAACCATTTCCAAAACCATTTAAAACATTTAATAAAGATATTTTTGAATCAAAGTGTCCCATACCACCTTGAAGCTTTAAATTTTAAACCATTAATATCCATATAAATAAATCCTTAAAACCATTTTGAAAACATGGATATTAATAAGAACAAATAATTAAAACATTTAAAACGATATTTTGGTTAAAGGGGTTTTACCAAAATTAGAGACAACTGAATACAATAGTTGAGGAATAACATTTAGTCAAAACTTTATAATATCATGAGAATAAATGGATTCATGATATAATACTCCAAAGGACAGTATATACACCATATAAAGAGTGAATTGGTGCATAACAACAATGAACCCTCAATAGAAATGTCAAATGTGATGAAGTCACTTATAAAGAAGGTATCCTTAAATTAAGGACAAATCAATCTCAAAAATATGTGTGACAAATATAAATACACCCAATATAAGTGGATATTAAGTGTAAAAATGGTCATTCACACATATTCAATGGACGACATATTCAATGACTACATGTTGAACCCAAAGAAATCGAAATTGGGTTAAAAAGTTCCCTTGACAGCCTAACGGCATCACATCAAAAAGAGTTGATGAGAGATAAAAAGTGTATCTCATCACTTGGAAATAAAATTTACATCAATAAGGATATATGAGAACATATCCCAACATAACAATATGTAAATTAAAAGACCCAACAAATGAAGTCTTTTAAAAAAAAGGAGGGTGAAAGGTTCCATTACCGACTTGGGTATATTTCAAAACATACACCCCATGAAAGAAGGACAATAGATCATTGATGTAAATACTCATAAATGAAATTATATTACACAAAGAGTAGAATAATGGGCAGTACATACACCACTCAATGGAATTTGTGGCAAATGTAGCATAAATCTCACGAGAATAAAAGTGAGATGAAAAATCCCTTACGAAAATTCGGCAGCCTAACGGCGCCACTCAAAACTTCCAAAATGGATTGATGAGAGAGAATAGGGTCTCTCATCACATGAACATAAAAATTACAGTAAGTGTAATATAAAAGATCATCCCAATAACAAGAAATATGAGCTTTAAAAGGAATGGCATAAAAGTGTATACTTAAAAAGAAAGAGAGGAGTAGGATCCCTTACCTCGAGTCTGACTTGACTCGATCGTTCTTTAATCTCCTGAATAATAAACTTGAGTTAATTTATACTTCATTAAGAACCCTTTTCAAGTTCATTATTCCTTTTATATCACTTATTACCATGTCATAAACATTATGTAATCATTTAAGTTAATAATATTTGTTTTGCCGATATTTGGTTCTTAAGTCAAAAATAGACTTCTTATACTTACATGTTGTTAATTTGGTCAAAAGTTCATTATGTCCAGAATGGTATTCATGATTTAGATATCATATATGTCATATATATCCAGTACATACATTCATTTATAATATTACATCACATTTAGAGGTAAGAAATGAAATGCACCGTTCATGGAGACGGTAAGCCGTACGTACGCATGAACGCTACTTCCATTTCTATTTCATATTTTCTGGAATGGAATCATAATGATATAAGATTATATTATAATTCCAGTATAATAACATATATAATATCATTAACTTTATCCTTTACACATCCCACATATGGTATTAACGAATCAAATCACTTTTAGGGGGCGGTAGTCCGCACTTCCTAAAATGAAGATATCGTGTTTTACCCATAATGGAAACCATAAAGGTATGACCAAAATGAAAAAAACAGAAGCTTAAGTAAATCATAAACATATCATATATCATATATAAAAATAGTGACATCATAATGGCCACCTTTGAAGGTGTTAAATGAGTGTTGAACAATCATCGTTTCGGGAGGCAGAATTTCGCCATCCACGGAAACCTTATGTTATTTAACCATTTGATGTAGTTGTGTGAGAGTGTAGCTCAAATAAATCTTATAACAACATCCTAGTATATTGAAGATACTGGTTTTGTTACAAAAGAAGTAAATAAAAAGAGTTTAGGGGGTTGGAGAAGCAAAATAAAACAAATGAACATGAGAGAATGAATTACCTTTAAAAGTGTAACTCCTTTTGAGTTGAGCCTAAAGGCTTCCTTTGAAAGGATTCTGCCCAATGGTAATCCTCTAGGATTAGGAGAGGGATGTGGAGAGAGAAAATGGGCAGGGGTTGGCCGAGCCAAAGGCTTGAAGAGTGTGTGAAATGAGGTAGAGGTGGGGGCCTTTTATAAGAGGAGAGGAGGGGCACTTTTGGAAAGTAAGAAATATTACTTTATTTGAAAATGTGTTTCGGTTTCAAAAGGTCCCACATTGATATAATTCTTGGATAAGGTGATAAGGCATCTAAATACATTCATTCAATTGGTTTTGGACATGTGTAGGTCATAGATTTTACATTATCTTTCCATTTTATTTTAATCGTTAAATAATGATGTCATCACTGCATCATTATGATTTCATAAATAATTTAATTTATTTAATGTCTAAAAATTATAAAAAAATTACTATGATGTAGGAAATCTTTTTATCTTTCCAATGACTATTTATAATAAAAATTAGGACTTGTATAACCCCACTTAAAAATTGTTTTCGCAAAACATATTATGTTTGTGTCATTTTCACTTTAACATTAAATAAAAAGTAATTTATGTCATTTCCCAACGAAAGTGGATCCATGGGGTCCCCAAGTTGACCCATGGCTTGTCTTGGTCGGCCATGACACAACCAATAAGGCTGGGACATGTGTCTATGTCATTTTATATTATTAAAGCATTATTTATACCTTAAACTACCCTAATTACCACTAATCGCGATTAAGAACTTAATGAGTTACTATTCACCAAAAAAATTATTATAATCTCATTGAACCACATTTTACTTCTTAATGACAACCATGTATGTCGGATTTTCAAAATTCAATACACATTAGTGGTAAAATTTCATTTAACTGAAAAATCAGTTTTCTTGATTACCACTTAGTGGTTTCACTATTCATTAAAAATTGAAGTTTTTCAGAAAATTACCAAAAATTCACCCTAAGCTATATTTGATATTCCGAATTCAAAAATGAATCCCATTTTACAAAATTCAAATCATATAAGTCACATTAATTAATTCAATAATTAATTCCCGCTGTCAGAGCAAATAGCGTGTTTTTATAAAACAATAAGTATCAAAAGATTGACACTAGTTTAAGTCCGATTTCAAAGTGAAATTGATTCCAACGACCACTATTGGATTTAATGGTAAAAATATTTTCTAATTTCACTTTAAAACCAATTAAAAAGATAATCTAATCATATAAATAAATTATATTAAAAATAGGTTTTGAATTAAAATACAAAATTTTACACTATTCATTAAAAAATGAACTTTATCAGAAAAATACCAAAAATTTACACAAAGTAAAATTTGATGTCCCGATTCTTAATAAGAGTTTTATTTGGTCCAAAAGAATGTATAAGAGTGATCAAAACTATATTTAATGACAGTTCTCCATTAAAAGGCGATAAGTGAACCTTTAGTGAAAACTAGGGCATATACACCTAAAATTGAATTCTTTCTGTATTTTAAGCCTTTAGCTTTTATTGGATAAATGTAAAAACATTTAAAAACATATATAATCATATTTTAGTTATTTCTATCCATTCCCTCCATTACAACGGCTACATATTAACTACCATTTAAAATAATATTATTTTATTATTAGAGTGCAACGTAAGATTCCCAAAAACTCGTTGTTGCGTGTTGGGTACGCCATCGAGCATAGCGTCCCCTTTAAATTCATTTAAATATTTTATTCACAAATATGGATAAATATAAAATGTCATATTCTTTATTTACTTGGGATGTTACATCCTTCCCCCCTTTTGGGAATTGCGTCCTCGCAATTTTAAAATTGCACTTGGAAACATCCTTGAAAGTCCCACATCGGAACAAAAGTCGGTAAAACAAACACTTTAAAATAAGGAAAGATAAGTACAAAGGTCACCCGAGTTAACCCATACTAGGATTCCAAGTATGAAAATATGGACATGGAGGAAAAAACAAAGGGTCATGTTCTGATGGAGAGTGATAGAAAACATGTTTAGGAGAAAGTTAACCACGAGAAAATCACAAACTTGTGATGGGTTAAACGGTATTCGATTCCCCAGTAGGAAAAGTTAATAGACAACATTTTTGTTTTAAGTTACTTTTTATTGAGGAATTTATTCATAAGGAAACATAATCACTTATCATTTTGACATTCATCTTTTACTAGATTTCTTAATCAAACTCATATTTTTTTCCAAAAGACGAGTATTTAGGGAGACTTGTTTGCATTAAGAGTACTATAATAAACTTCTAGAGAATCACCTAATCCACAAAAGAGAACTATATGAATCCCATGTCTTTAGACTTTAACCAAAACCAAAACCAAAAAGGCTAGTACAAGATCAGATAATCTAGAAAAGGATAACCCTTTATGAAAAGAAAATCTATTCTTAATCTCCAAAATTTGTCCAACAAAACCCAAAGTTCAACGGGGACCATCCGATAAACAATTTGTCCATAAAATTCTTCAAAGTAAACCAATATAATATTGAAACCCAAATATTTGAAGGATTTAGTCACATAGTCTTCCATGTTAAATCGTAACATTTATCTCCAAACAAAATCAGTTACTCTTAAAGTCTCGCATTGAAAGTAATTAACCTAATCACATATCCTCCATGATAGGTTAATCATTTTCATAAATAACCCAAAATCAACTTACTCTTAATTCATAAAATCATATAACTGAAAAGAATCAGTCAAACTAACTAGGGACTTCATGTAGTCCAGTGGTAGGCGATAAATAGCAGTCGCACTTTGGTTGTGGGTTCGATTCCCGCAGCTTTGTCCGATGCGACGGGTAGTCACACGGTCTGCGTGTTGTCCTATTTCCAAAACTATATAATTCTTAAAACAATCCCCGAAATGAGATAAAATCTTCAAAGATTATCATAACATATTTTAACCTCAAGTTTATCTCATGCCTTTCATTTTCCATCATAACATATAATAACCCATAATTACCTCAAAAGTCTGGATCATATAAACCCTAATGGTTACCTTAATAATTATTACCTGAATTTCCACATCGAGTTGGCCATCTCGTACATGATGCATTAGAGAACTCACCAAGGTTGAAGTGGTTGATCATGACTCATTGATAGTTGGTTTAGAACAACCATGATATTCCTCATTGAATCCCCCATCTCATCCAGTCTCTTAATTAGAGAACCACCACAGTTTCCTTCAAACCCATTGTCACATTGGTACCTGCTAGATCCAGCCATTTACTAAAACCAAAAAGGTCAGTGTGAGTATATCAACAAAACCATCATGTACTAACGAGTAAGGTAAACACTGAGATATACTTACTCATTCACTTTATCTAAAACTAGGACTCTTTTTGAAATCCTAACCATTATGGCAATGTCACTTGTGCTTAGAGAATACCCTAACCTCTAAAGTTATCTAAACCGGCCTTTGATACCAACTATAAGGCCCCAGCCTTAAACCTTACTTAATCTTGAGTTATTACAAGATTACACATTGAGGATCTTTTCAGGTTTAGAGTTTTAGATAATTAGATCATGAAACTTGCATTACATTCCACATTTAAACAAAGTGGTTACATAAAAGACAGTATTCATTCTTCCCATCAACGGAAACATATTTAAAATATAACACAGATTCTTTCTTGACAAATCCTTAACACTATCATCACATCATGTACCTTTCCCTTGACCTGTGAAAAACATTTCAAAAAAAAACATGGGATGAGCATAAAAAGCTCAGTAAGGGTTATAAAAATGTGGAAAGGAAACATGAGTTCATATATACATAAGAATGAAATCATACTTTACCCATAAACATAGGCACTTTAACATACCTCATCAAACCATGAATAAAACATAGAAATCATAAGACATAAAGGTAACTTGAGGCATTCATAACATTCTTACATAGGGAGTAACCCTCTTGGCTACGTTTGGAATACCCATCACAGTATATTCCCTAAATCTCTTCGGAGAAACCTTAACATTTCACTCCTTCGCGTTACCCAATGCATTGGAGAGCTATAACGGGCTCACCCGCCCTTAGTTTATCATGGAACCACCCGTTTTCATAACAATTCCCAAGAACCATAACATAAATGTGTCACATAAAACATGCATAAAGGAAACATAACATTTTCACATTTCAATCACAATATAACATTTTAGTACATTGAAATATTGAATCCATTCAAAAAGAAACCATTTCCAAAACCATTTAAAACATTTAATAAAGAGATTTTTGAATCAAAGTGTCCCATACCACCTTGAAGCTTTAAATTTTAAACCATTAATATCCATATAAATAAATCCTTAAAACCATTTTGAAAACATGGATATTAATAAGAACAAATAATTAAAACATTTAAAATGATATTTTGGTTAAAGGGGTTTTACCAAAATTAG
The DNA here is from genome assembly GCA_963277665.1 of Viscum album. NCBI lineage: Eukaryota > Viridiplantae > Streptophyta > Magnoliopsida > Santalales > Viscaceae > Viscum > Viscum album. The sequence continues at coordinate 998,724,438 of OY728134.1, forward strand.
AGACACTTGAATACAATAGTTGAGGAATAACATTTAGTCAAAACTTTATAATATCATGAGAATAAATGGATTCATGATATAATACTCCAAAGGACAGTATATACACCATATAAATAGTGAATTGGTGCATAACAACAATGAACCCTCAATAGAAATGTCAAATGTGATGAAATCACTTATAAAGAAGGTATCCTTAAATTAAGGACAAATCAATCTCAAAAATATGTGTGACAAATATAAATACACCCAATATAAGTGGATATTAAGTGTAAAAAGGGTCATTCACACATATTCAATGGACGACATATTCAATGACTACATGTTGAACCCAAAGAAATCGAAATTGGGTTAAAAAGTTCCCTTGACAGCCTAACGACATCACATCAAAAAGAGTTGATGAGAGATAAAAAGTGTATCTCATCACTTGGAAATAAAATTTACATCAATAAGGATATATGAGAACATATCCCAACAAAACAATATGTAAATTAAAAGACCCAACAAATGAAGTCTTTTAAAAAAAAGGAGGGTGAAAGGTTCCCTTACCGACTTGGGTATATTTCAAAACATACACCCCATGAAAGAAGGAAAATATATCATTGATGTAAATACTCATAAATGAAATTATATTACACAGAGAGTAGAATAATGGGCAGTACATACACCACTCAATGGAATTTGTGGCAAATTTAGCATAAATCTCACGAGAATAAAAGTGAGATGAAAAATCCCTTACGAAAATTCGGCAGCCTAACGGCGCCACTCAAAACTTACAAAATGGATTGATGAGAGAGAATAGGGTCTCTCATCACATGAACATAAAAATTACAGTAAGTGTAATATAAAAGATCATCCCAATAACAAGAAATATGAGCTTTAAAAGGAATGGCATAAAAGTGTATACTTAAAAAGAAAGAGAGGAGTAGGATCCCTTACCTCGAGTCCGACTTGACTCGATCGTTCTTTAATCTCCTGAATAATAAACTTGAGTTAATTTATACTTCATTAAGAACCCTTTTAAAGTTAATTATTCCTTTTATATCACTTATTACCATGTCATAAACATTATGTAATCATTTAAGTTAATAATATTTGTTTTGCCGATATTTGGTTCTTAAGTCAAAAATAGACTTATTATACTTACATGTTGTTAATTTGGTCAAAGGTTCATTATGTCCAGAATGGTATTCATGATTTAGATATCATATATGTCATATATATCCAGTAAATACATTCATTTATAATATTACATCACATTTAGAGGTAAGAAATGAAATGCACCGTTCATGGAGACGGTAAGTCGTACGTACGCATGAACGCTACTTCCATTTCTATTTCATATTTTCTGGAATGGAATAATAATGATATAAGATTATATTATAATTCCAGTATAATAACATATATAATATCATTAACTTTATCCTTTACACATCCCACATATGGTATTAACGAATCAAATCACTTTTAGGGGGCGGTAGTCCGCACTTCCTAAAATGAAGATATCGTGTTTTACCGATAATGGAAACCATAAAGGTATGCCCAAAATGAAAAAAAACAGAAGCTTAAGGAAAAAATAAACATATCATATATCATATATAAAAATATTCACATCATAATGGCCACCTTTGAAGGTGTTAAATGAGTGTTGAACAATCATCGTTTCGGGAGGCAGAATTTCGCCATCCACGGAAACCTTATGTTCTTTAACCATTTGATGTAGTTGTGTGAGAGTGTAGATCAAATAAATCCTATAAAAACATCATAGTATATTAAAGATACTGGTGTTGTTACAAAAGAAGTAAATAAAAAGAGTTTAGGGGGTTGGAGAAGAAAAATAAAACAAATGATCATGAGAGAATGAATTACCATTAAAAGTGTAACTCCTTTTGAGTTGAGCCTAAAGGCTTACTTTGAAAGGATTCTGCCCAACGTTAATCCTCTAGGATGAGGAGAGTGATGTGGAGAGAGCAAATGGGCAGGGGTTGGCCGATCCAAAGGCTTGAAGAGTGTGTGAAATGAGGTAGAGGTGGGGGCCTTTTATAAGAGGAGAGGAGGGGCACTTCTGGAAAGTAAGAAATATTACTTTATTTGAAAATGTGTTTCGGTTTCAAAAGGTCCCACATTGATATAATTCTTGGATAAGGTGATAAGGCATCGAAATACATTCATCCAATTGGTTTTGGACATGTGTAGTTCATAGATTTTACATTATCTTTCCATTTTATTTTAATCGTTAAATAATGATGTCATCACTGCATCATTATGATTTCATAAATAATTTAATTTATCTAATGTCTAAAAATTATAAACAAATTACTATGATGTAGGCAATCCTTTTATATTTACAATGACTATTTATAATAAAAATTTGGACTTGTATAACCCCACTTAAAAATTGTTTTCGCAAAACATATTATGTTTGTGTCATTTTCACTTTAACATTAAATAAAAAGTAATTTATGTCATTTCCCAACAAAAGTGGATCCATGGGGTCCCCAAGTTGACCCATGGCTTGTATTTGTCGGAAATGACACAACCAATAAGGTTGGGACATGTGTCTAGGTCATTTTATATTATTAAAGCATTATTTATACCTTAAACTACCCTAATTACCACTAATCGCGATTAAGAACTTAATGAGTTACTATTCACCAAAAAAAATTATTATAATCTCATTGAACAACATTTTACTTCTTAATGACAACCATGTATGTCGGATTTTCAAAATTCAATACACATTAGTGGTAAAATTTCATTTAACTGAAAAATCAGTTTGCTTGATTACCACTTAGTGGTTTCACTATTCATCAAAAATTGAAGTTTTTCAGAAAATTACCAAAAATTCACCCTAAGCTATATTTGATATTCCGAATTCAAAAATGAAGTCCATTTTACAAAATTCAAATCATATAAGTCACATTAATTAATTCAATAATTAATTCCCGCTGTCAGAGCAAATAGCGTGTTTTTATAAAACAATAAGTATCAAAAGATTGTCACTAGTTTAAGTCCGATTTCAAAGTGAAATTGATTCCAACGACCACTATTGGATTTAATGGTAAAAATATTTTCTAATTTCACTTTAAAACCAATTAAAAAGATAATCTAATCATATAAATAAATTATATTAAAAAGAGGTTTTGAATTAAAATACAACATTTTACACTATTCATTAAAAAATGAACTTTATCAGAAAAATACCAAAAATTTACACAAAGTAAAATTTGATGTCCCGATTCTTAATAAGAGTTTTATTTGGTCCAAAAGAATGTATAAGAGTGATCAAAACTATATTTAATGACAGTTCTCCATTAAAAGGCGATAAGTGAACCTTTAGTGAAAACTAGGGCATATACGCCTAAAATTGAATTCTTTCGGTATTTTAAGCCTTTAGCTTTTATTGGATAAATGTAAAAACATTTAAAAACATATATAATCATATTTTAGTTATTTCTATCCATTCTCGCCATTACAACGGCTACATGTTAACTACCATTTAAAATAATATTATTTTATTATTAGAGTGCAACGTAAGATTCCCAAAAACTCGTTGTTGCGTGTTGGGTACGCCATCGAGCATAGCGTCCCCTTTAAAGTAATTTAAATATTTTATTCAAAAATATGGATAAATATAAAATGTCATATTCTTTATTTACTTGGGATGTTACATACATAATGGTATTTTATTTGAAATTTTTCAACATTAAATAATTTAATTAATTTATGACACAACAATGATGCAGTAATTATCTTATTAATGAAATATTGACATAATTGATGTTATAAACACCCAAATAAATGTAATTTGAGACTTTTTATGAATTAAACTAATTTTATAGGTTAATATTACATGTTATTATTGATTTAATTAACTGTGTTCGAAATAATCATCCTGTTATGATTTTCACAAAAAATCAATTACTAAATAGTGTCAAAATTGACATAAAATAGTTTTTAAAATAATATTATATTATTAATTGTTATTTTATTCCTAAAAATCTATGGTTCAGCCAAATGACTTAGATAATGTTATATATATTAATAATAAACAATTTGGGGTTCTTTTGGCTTTTTATAGTGAGTTTATTAACCATATAGTGTAAGAACACAAAAAGACATGGTAAAATTAAAATTATATAACTTAAAGTTAAATATAAAGGATAAGGTTAAAATATGAACCTAAACTTGTCTAAATTCTATTGGATGAGAGGATTTCGAACCAGCCCCACCTTGGCATTGAAATAAATCAATTTGGAACTATTCAAAACCGAATTTGGCTTTATAATAAAATAATATTTTTAGTTATTCCAAAGGAGCCCCTCTCCTCCCTTATAAAAGGGCACCTCCTCCCTCTCTTCCTCACACCACTTTGTGCCTTCAGGCTCAGCCAACCCCTTCCAAATTCTCTTCTCCACTTCCCTAGAAACATCTTATAGGTCCTGGTATTCTTCAAAGACCAATTTTAGTGCCCTAAAAGGAGGTCTCAAAGAAACGCTTCAAAGAAGAGGTAATGCCCGTTACCGATTCTTTCATCTTTATTTCTTCTTCTACTTCTTCTTCTTTAGTTGTTTCATCATGAAGTAATAACATCAGTATCACTCATATACTGATATGTTGTTATTAGTATTAAACAACCCTATTTCACCATCTATCCATCCTATGGAAAACGAAATCACCGCGCGTGTGTACATAAGGAATACCATCTCCATGCCGTGGTGTAATCTATTTTCCACCACCACATACATGGATGGGTATAATGGTGTAAATAATAACTATATATGATTATTTTAAAGTGATATTTATTTTGAAATAGTATACATACACTCCAATACATTCCCACGATCATGAGAACGATATAATCGCTCGTGCGTACGTACGGACTACCATCTCCACGACGTGATGAGATTCATTCTCCACGTTAACCATTCATGAATGATTATAAAGTATATAAAATAAGTAATCATGAAATATATGACATAATAATGATACTGGATTTATGTGTATATATATGTATGTCATCTATTTAATTCCATTCATCTCAATAAGGAATCAAAAACAACGTTCATGCGTACGTACGACCTACCGTCTCCATGAACGGTGTATTTCTTTCCATTTACAGATTTATTATATATATGTATATTATGAATATATATTATATATAAATCATCTTTTATATTCTGTAATTAAGTAATCATGATCTATCTAATCATATGAATAATTACAAGTCAAAACACGGACGACAAATGAAACAATTTTACCCAAAACGCTCTTTAACATGGAATTTACAACAGAACGGGTAATATAAAGTCATAAGTGAACCATATATGATATCATAACAATGAGTATGATTCTGGAATAAGTCAATGACATTATTTAAATCATTATATAGGAGGTTTGGACACTTACGAAGGAAATCGGATCTAAGGTAATTGAAAATATCACAATCTCATTTTATCCGAGATTGTTTATACTTTGGTATTTACTAGTGTGTATTTTATCATCCACATCCATGTTTCCTCAATATGTAATATTGTTTCCATCCACCTACAAATTTTTAAATCCAATTTTACCCTTCGGTGAGTTTTTAGTAAAAGATAAGAAATGAATCTTTTGTCGTTTTTCGTATGAGGTACTTTTTGACTTTTTCGACAAAAGTACGAGAAGAATGTTTTTTTAACTTATACGGCATGAATGGATTTTTAAAACATTATTTCCAAGAAGATTCATTAACAATTTTTCAAGTTTATTTTTAATCAACTTCTTTTAGTTTAAAATTGTATGACATGTTAAGAAAGGAAAACTGTTTTTGAAGTAGAAAGGATATTTTCCTCAAGAATGGAGTTCAAGTGTTTTATCAAAATTATTTTCCATCTAAGATAATATAGGGTTATGTTTATATCCCTATTATTACATTGATATGATTATGTTGTGATGAAAATATTTTTATGAATTCCTTTATCATATATTATTATTTTTATGATGTCATGATGTTTAAGATTCCCATTTTTATTACATGGGTTATGCTATGATGTATGGTTTATGATTTTGTGCCACACATAAGAATGGTATCATTATGAGATGGGTGGGACCTATATCTCCCTCCAATTCATTGGGTAAATATTTTATATCTCATGAGATAGACATGGCTGGAACGGCAGGTTAAACCGGTTCAGTGAAATAGGACTAAAACGAGGAATGAAGTCGGTTCAGAAATGGAATTTGTCCACTAAGATAGTCTTGGCAATGAGTCTTGATTAATAAGAAATGATTCTCTATGATTATGTGTGTATGCCACAAAGCTTCATGTTTTAATTTATGATTATTGTGATTACATTTCACTACCATGATTTATCCCATGTTATGAAATTATGATCTCTTTTGCAGGGTAAGATTTCCAAATTGTTATGTTATTATGAATATGATGTGATTGATATTTCTTTTGTTTACCATTACTGAGCATTTGAGCTCAAACTTTTATGTTTTCTTTTCCCCAGGATATAAATAGAGGTTTTAGGTAAGAAAAAAATGGGAAGAACTTTATGGGAGATGTTGAAGATCTTTCACCATGATTAGAATATTATATTCCGAGTTTCCATAGACACTAAACTATTACTGTCCTTGTGTGTGTGTTTTTGTAATATACTATGTATTCCAGAAAAGTAATGTAATGTCCATGTACGTCAAGCTTCGGGTCTCTACAGTTGGTATCAGAGGAAAGGTTTAGTCTACCTTTGGAAACCAGGATGCGATAACTTTAGTGAGACTCCTAGAGATATTTCTAAGGTATGTCTAGGGATTTCCCTAAGGTTAAGTATAAGTATAGGTTATAGTACTAGAATTACGGTAACCCTAGATGTTAGATATTGAAGGTACTCATCCTTTATTGTGTTGTTTTCCATAGCATGATTTTTGCCTCTCACACTATTCTTTTTGGTTTTAGACGATGGCTGGAACCCGAAGGAACCGTGTTGATCAATGTAATGGACAATGCTATGATTGTCCTCCTGAACAAACAAATGTTATGGGAGATGAAGTGAAAAATCATATTCCTATACTTACACAAGCTATGAATTATTTTGGACTTACAAATGAGCAGAGAAGGGAACAATATTATATTGAGTCCTTTATGAGGCAACATCCACCTTCTTTCAGTGGGTCTTCTGATCCACTTGTTGCTGAACAATGGATCAGTACTACTAAAAAGATATTTTCAGTTCTTCAATGTTCTGAACATGATAAAGTCATCTTAGCAGTGTATCATTTGGAAGCCGATGCTGATCAATGGTGGAATCTTATCAAGAATATGAGTCCAAGAGATGAAATTGAGTCCATGGAATGGGACGAGTTCAAGAAATTATTTTTCAATATGTACTTCCCTCATATTATTCATACAAAGATGGAGAAAGAGTTTCTTGAACTAAAGCAAAAGGATGATGAATCTATTGGTATATACGAAGAGAATTTTACAAGGCTTTCAAGGTATGCATCTGGCTTTATCATCCAACCTGAAAGAAAAGTTGATCGATTCTTCAGTGGCTTAAAACTAAGTCTTCGAAGGGAATTAGATATAAGAGACTTCAGTATCTATGAAGAAATTCTGTGTTGTTCTATCAAGGTAGAAATGGATGTTGATGTTACTTATCCATCTCATAGTTTTGACAAGAAACGAAAGATGGAGTTCAAGGAGAAATCTCAGAATAATGGTGAAAAGAAGATGAATGTTTCCTTATGCTCAAAGTGTGGAAAGAAGCATGGTGGAGATTATATTAGAGGGACAAGTAAATGTTTCAAATGTGGAAAGGAAGGTCATCGGGCATTTGAATGCCACAATAATGGGAAGTAGATGTCTAATGATGCAAAAAAATTGAAGGGAGACACAGAATGAACCTACTACACTTCAATTCTTCAAGTGCAAGGAAATGGGGCATTATGCTAATAAATTCCCTAATCCAATGTTTAGTGATGATTGAAATGAGCAACCACTTAAGGAAAAGGACAAAGGGAAGTCGCATGCGATCACCATTGGTGATGTTGAATATGACAACGATGTGGTGGAATGATTAAGTGTTTATGTAATGGGATTCCAAAATAATTTTGTATATAGTATCGTGGAATATTGGAATATTTATGTATTGGTCTATTGTGGTTTTCAATAATTTTATGGTACCGGTAACCATGGAAAGTGATTGAGATATTTTTGGAAAAAAGATGATATGCGCATAATGAAGGGATAAGGAAAAAATGAAATTTTTGACAGTATTCATGAGCTCATGATTGATAAAGGGCTATGTGATATCATTTTTGAGTATATAGAATTTTAAGGATTTTGGTATGTGAAAAGAGTTAACTTTTAACAGCATTCATGTTTTCAATAAGGTTCAATGGGTATTCGTTTTTTTCAAGAGAATGCATGATTATGGTATTCCCATGTTTGTAATTTGACCAACAAGATATATCTTATGATATATGGGGGATAAATTATGGCATTCACATGATTGTTATGTGACATTTCAAGTAATCATTTTCATTATACTATGAGCTTGGACCGAAGTATTATAGATAAGCCTAATGATTGGAATGGATTATGTTGAAAATAAGTTAATATTGTTTAAGGATAGAAGTTTATTTTCGATATTATCTATGCGATGTTATAGAAATGTAGTTTTAGAAAAAGGACAACCTGCAGGATGGGCGACATCCCATCGCATCGGAAAAGGCTATGGGAATCGAACCCACAACTGAAGTGCGACTGGCCTTTATCGCCTACCACTGGCCTATAGGAAGTCCTTGTTTAGTAGAAACTAGTATTATTATATTGAGTAGTATGACATATGAAGTATAAGTCCATTTTAGGAACTATATATGATTAATCTCACTATAGATCGACCTATGTATATTTAATAACTTTTGCTAACCTTTTGTTTGAGACAGATGGCATGACCCGTCAATCTATCACATGATCTGCTAACACTTCAGGAATAAGAAATTCAACTTAATTTCTTTAAGAGATGAATTGGAAATTGTCCAAGGCATGAACAACAGTAAGATTGTACCAAAATAAAGTAAGTATTTATTCTAATTCAAATTCTTCAACTTTAGGGAAATGATCTTGAAAACCAAAAATGTTTTCCTAGTTCCCTTATATCCGATGAATCATATGGTATCTTAGATCATCCCAAATTTATGTCTTTGTGATTGCTGGCTTTTCTATAGCCATGTTTTCTACCACTCTCCATCAGAACATGGTGGTTAGATTTCTCTTCGATATCCATATTTTCACCTATGTGGAAACCCAACGATTAGTCTATTTGGGTAACTGTTACGTTTCATAATTTTGTTTTTAATGAATGGTTTTGGTATTCCTTTTTACGATGTGGGTTTCTATTAAAGAAACTTTCGAGTAGTAAACCATTTATAACCCCGACGAATTTCGAGGGAGAAATTCATTTTAAGAGGGGTAGAATGTAACACCCTGAGATTTTATGAAAAATATTATTTTTAATTTCATTAATGTCTTGTGTTGTACGCTACACCAAAAAAATCTTACACAACACACATCCTTGACTTGCCTTGCATTACACGGAATCACGACCTTCCTCGATAGCGTGTGTAGTACGCAATACTGTGTTTCACTAAACAATGATATACTATTATTAAAACTAGACATTATGAATAGTAATAACCACTTATTGAAATTTTTTAAATATTATTTTTCATAATGGATTTCATTTTTGGATTCGGAATATCGAAATTAGATTAGGGTGAAATTTTGGTACTTTTCGGATAACTTTCATTTTCTGATGAATAGTGAGAATTTCTAAATTTTAATTAAAAACAACCTTTTTAATCGAAATAATTAATAGTGATAAATTATTAATTTGAGTGGCTTTAAAGTATATTAAGAATATATTTTTACAATTTAATACAATGTTGGTTATTGGATGTAATTTCACATTTAAACCAGACATAAACAAGTGTCAATCTTTTGATAGTTATTATCTCTTAAGAACATGCTATATGTTTTGACGACGGGAATTAATTTCTAAATTAATTAATCCAACTAATATGTTTTTAATTTTTTAAAATAGAAATCATTTTTGAGTTCATAATATCAAATATAGCTTAGGCCTAATTTTTGGTATTTTTCTGGAAACTTTCATTTTTTGATGAATAGTGAGACCACTAAGTGGTAGTTAAAAAAATAAATTTTTCATAAAACATAATTTTACCACTTCTGTGAATGGAATTTCAAAAATCCGAGAGACACGGTTGATGTCTGTAAGTAAAATGTGGTTCAATGAGATGAAAATAATTTTTGGTGAATAATAACTTTTTACTTTGTTTTACCACAGTTAAAAGTAAATAGGATAATTAACGATAAAAATGATATTATTATTACCCTAACACATGTCCAAATTCTATTGGATAAGTGTAATTCGACCAAAAACAACCTTAGGAATAAAATATGACAATTTAGGCCCACTTGGATTAGATTAGGACATTTATTATTAATTTATTTAAAGAAGGGTTAAAATAGTTAAAATCAATGTTTAATAATTAGTTAATTTTTAATATAGGGTTATAAATATTATAAAATAGACTATAAATATTAAATAGAAAGATAAAATGATTTCCTACATAATGGTATTTTATTTGTAAATTTTTAACATTAAATAATTTAATTAAGTTATGACACAACGATGATGCAGTAATTATCTTATTAATGAAATATTGACATAATTGGTGTTATAAACACCCAAATAAATTTAATTTGAGGCTTTTTATGAATTAAACTAATTCTCTATGTTAATATGACATGTTAGTATTGATTTAATTAACTTGTTCGTACTAATCATTTAGTTATGATTTTCACAAAAATCAATTACTAAATAGTGTCAAAATTGACATAAAATAGTTTTTAAAACAAATATAATATTATTAATTGTTATTTTATTCATAAAAATCTAAGGTTCATCCAAATGACTTAGATAATGTTATATATATTAATAATAAACAACTTGGGGTTCGTTCGGCTTGTTATAGTATGTTTATTACCCTTATAGTGTAAGAACACAAAAAGACACGGTAAAAGTAAAATTATCAAACTTAAAGTTAAATATAAATGATAAGGTTACAATAGAAACCTAAACCTGTCTAAATTCTATTGGATGAGAGTATTTCGACCCATCTCCACCTTAGATTCTAAATAAATCAATTTGGAGCTATTTAAAACCGAATTTGGATTTATAATAAAATAATATTTTTAGTTATTCCAAAGGTGCCCCTCTCATCCCTTATAAAAGGGAACCTCCTCCCTCTCTTCCTCACACCACTTTGAGCCTTCAAGCTCGGCCAAACCCTTCAAAATTCTCTTCTAAATTTCCCTAGTGACATCCTAGAGGTCCTGGTATTCTTCAAAGACCAATTGTAGTGCCCTAAAAGGAGGTCTCAAAGAAGTGCTTCAAAGAAGAGGTAATGCCCGTTACCAATTCTTTCATCTTTATTTCTTCTTCCACTTCTTCCTCTTTAGTTGTTTCATCATGAAGTAATAACATCATTATCACTCATATACTTATATTTTATTATAAGTATGAAACAATCCTATTTCACCATATATCCATCCTATGGAAAACGAAATCACCGCGCGTGTGTACGTACGAAATACCGTCTCCACACCGTGGTGTTATCTATTTTCCACCACCACTTACTTGGATGGGTATAATGGTGTAAATAATAACAATATATGATTATTTTAAAGTGATATTGATTCTGAAGTAGTATACATACACTCCAATACTGTTCCACGATCACGAGAACAATATCATCGCTCGTGCGTACGTACGGACTACCGTCTCCACGACACGATGAGATTCATTCTCCACGTTAACCATTCATGAATGATTATAAAGTATATATAATAAGTAATAATGAAATATATGAAATAATAATGACACTGGATCTATGTGTATATATTTGTATGTCATCTACTTAATTCCATTCAACTCAATAAGGAAACGAAAACAGCGTTCATGCATACGTACGGCCTACCGTCTCCATGAACGGTGTATTTCTTTCCATTTACTAATTTATTATATATATGTATATTCTGAATATATATTATATATAAATCATGTTTTATATTGTGGAATTAAGTAATAATTATCTAAGTAATCATATGTATAATTACAAGTCAAAACACGAACAACAAATGGAATTTTTTTACCCAAAACGCTCTTTAACATGGAATTTACAAAAGATAGGGTAATATAAAGTCATAATTGAACCATATATGATATCATAACAATGAATATGATTCTGGAATAAGTCAATGACATTATTTAAATCATTATACAGTAGGTTCAGACACTTATGAAGCAAATCGGACCTATGGTAAGGGAAAATATCACAATCTCATTTTATCCGAGATTGTTTATACTTTGGTATTTACTGGGTGTGTATTTTATCATCCACATCCATGTTTCCTCAATATGTAATATTGTTTCCATCCACCTAAAATTTTTTAAATCCAATTTTACCCTTCGATGAGTTTTTAGTAAAAGATATGAAAGGAATCTTTTGTCGTTTTTCGTTTGAGGTACTTTTTGACTTTTCTGACAAAAGTACGAGAAGAATGTTTTTTTATCTTATACGGAATGAAAGTATTTTTAAAACATTATTTCCAAGAAGCTTCATTAACATGTTTTCAAGTTTATTTTTAATCAACATCTTTTAGTTTAAAATTGTATGACATGTTAAGAAAGGAAAACTATTTTTGATGTAGAAAAGATATTTTCCTCAAGAATGGAGTTCAAGCGTTTTATCAAAATTATTTTCCATCTAAGATAATATAGGGTTCTATTTATATCCCTATTATTACATTGATATGATTATGTTGTGGTGGAAATATTTTTATGAATTCCAATATCTTATATGAATTGTTTTATGATGTCATTATGTTTAAGATTCCTATTTTTATTACAAGGGTTATGCTATGATGTATGGTTTATGATTTTGTGGGACACATAATAACGGTATCATTATGAGATGGGTGGGACCTATATCTCCCTAAAATGCATTGGGTAAAGATTTTATATCTCTTAAGATAGACATGGCTGCAACGGCAGGTTAAACCGGTTCAGTGAAACAGGACTGAAACGAGGAATGAACTCGGTTCAAAAATGGACTTTGTCCACTAAGATAGTCGTGTCAATGAGTCTTGACTAATAAGAAATGATTCTATATGATTATGTGTGTATTCCAAAAATCTTCATGTTTTATGTTATGATTATTGTGATTACATTTCACTACCATGATTTATCCCATGTTATGAAATTATGATCTCTTTTGCGGGGTAAGATTTCCAAATTGTTATGTTCTTATGAATATGATGTGATTGATATTTCTTTTGTTTACCCTTACTGAGCATTTGAGATCACCCTTTTATGTTTTCCTTTCCCCAGTATATAAATAAAGGTTTTAGGTAAGAAAAAAAGGGAATATCTTTATGGGAGATGTTGAAGATATTTCACCATGATTAGAAGATTATATTCCGAGTTTCCAAAGACACTAAACTATTATGGTCCTTGTGTGTGTGTTTTTGTAATGTACTATGTATTCTGCAAAAGTAATGTAATGTCCATGTACGTCAAGCTTCGGGTCTCTACATGATCACTTCTTCTCCCACAAATATGTCAAGATCCTCATCTTTAGTGTATATTTATTCCAATTCATTCGTCTCTTGATTTGGTTATGTGAGCATACTAAATTACCCTACATGGACAAAGGTATATCTTGATACATGTGGATGGGATAGAATTTAGACAAAAAAATATCCTTTAGAAAATTTGACTACTAATAATTGTTAATTATATAGAAATAAATTTGGATAGTTTTTAAATGACTGTAGAAATATAAAAAATTAGACACAGGGGATGCACATGGTATTTGGATACACCACAGCTTCCCTAAATGGATAATAAAATTTTATTAAATAAATAAAAACAAAATAAAATATAAAAATTTTATCATCATAATTTAAAATAAAAATATATAAAATACTAAAATGAAAGATTAAAAATTAAATTTAAATCATATAATTATAAATTGGGAGGAACATGAAAATAAAATTATAAAATTTAGTATACTAGTAGAATAAAAATAGTAAAAATAAATATTTACAAGAAGTTAAAATTTCATAATGAATGATATTTTTAAAAATTCAAAAATAATCTTCATAAATAATCACGACCTTTATTAAAGAGATATTTTGACAACCAAATGAAAAAAACAATATATTTAATGGATAAAATAGAAAATTAATCATTAAATAATATGTAAATCAATTAACAGATATGTGAGAAATCATATAATATAGAGGCCACATAAAATTCCCCCACATTTATTATATTAATTTCCCTCAAGCTATCTTGTAGTCAAATTGTATGGTATAAAATAAATATTATGATGAAACATTTGATATGTCAGAAATAATACATTTTCATATATATTTCACCTTATGGGTTCTATCAAATTAAACAAATCAACTCCATCTTAAATTAAATTCCATTAGTGAAGAAATGGTTACTATTTTATGAAAATGGTTACAAATTAAAATTTTAAAGAGAATTGAAAAAATATCAATTGGTATCCAAATGAATGTGAGAAATTCACTTTACCTCAAGGGGAACAAAGTCACACAATTCAAGAAGTCATAATAAATAGACACAATGTTGAATCAGATAGAATGATAATTTCATAATGTAAAAAGTATCCCATACAATGGTAAATAAATAAAGATTATTTTTTAAAAAAATAATAGTTCAGAATGGATTAAAACTTTGATTTCATAATCTTATTATATATAAATATAATTAGTTTAATTATAGTTTTAGTTTTCAATGTGAATGATTAATGTATAATAATTTCACATGAATTACCAAAACCAATTTATGGAAGGCATGAAAAGATTATTTCCCTTATTAAATCCATAAGGCAATAAAGAACATTTTCACCAAACTGAAATCACATACTTCAATTTTATGAAAACATTCAATCCATTGGGAATGATGAATAGATACTTGAATACCCACAAAATTTAAAAAATTAATGTGTTTTTAGGGGATTACAATAAAGAACAGTTTATATAATTTGATACCCCTACCAAACACTTAAAACTAGAAATTTTCCCAAAGTGGAATTATAATGTAGAAGAAAAAATATGAAATTTTATATTATAAATGATTTTGAATATCATCAGTGTAAAGACTCATTGACTGTAAAAAGTATGAAAAACATTTATCCACACACCAAAACTCAAATTGATCACAAACAATATCCAATAATTAAATATAGTCAACTTCCAAAAACTTAAATGACTTCATTATATCTTTATTTTAATAGTCAATGTACAACAATTATTTTAACTATAATAATAAAAAATAGTACTCCCAAAATTTTGAAGACAAAATGAAATTATAAAAGGAATATAAAACAAAAATCAATAATGTGATAATTTAAGCCTGAATTTTTTTATTTAGAAAATAATTTTCTATAATTTATTACAACACATTTATGATAAAACATATTTTGGAATGTATAGAAGAACTAATGTAATAACGGGCGATCTAAAACATTCATGGTAAAAAATAATTTACAATTGTTCTTATACATGAGAGACCACAATTTTTTTCTTTTTCAATAAGTCCCTATTATTAGAAAATTCCGTCTACATAATTTTTAAAATAATTAACATTTAATTCTAGAATATTATTAAAAAAATAAAAAAATTGTAAATTTTTAATAGCTTCATTAAATCATTATGGATGAAATAAAAATAATATAGTAAAATTTTATTAAGAAGCATGTTTGAAATTTAATTAAAAATAAAAACCAATCGAATACCAAAAAATCAGTTCAATGTGAAATTTTTTATGAACCCCTCCTTGATACTAGATTTATAATATGTAATAGGAATTGAAACATTTGAAATGTTTTGGGTCTAGGGGAACAATTTGAAAGCTCAATTGTAATGAATGATGTTACTCAATATTAATTTTCACATGGTTTAATATACTACCATATTATTTGGTAAAATAGAAATAAAAATAGTTCATTAATAAATAGAAAAACAATTGAAAAACAAATATTGGAAATAAATAAATAAATATAGTTACCCTCCCAAGAGGTTATTTATTGTGACTAAAAACTATTTTAAATCATTTAGGTCCTCCATAATTAGAGAGGAGTTGTGTATTATTGCATAAAAACCAAAATATCTTCTTAATTATAGCTTTAGTTCTCAAAATATACATCATTTTGGAATATGTTGTTTTGAGCTTATTTTATTTCCACATCATTTTGATTATAAAGATTATGATTTATAGGAAAGGTGAAAATACTATAAGGCTAGTTTGATAATTCTTAAAATGAGGATATACGTGAAATGAATAAAAAAACCAAATTAATTAATTACATTTTTCATCTAGTTCAATATCCTCTAAAATTCACTATTTAAAGTCACATATATATTAACATGAAATTTCATAGTATTATACACCACAAAACTTATTATTTCTTCTTCAAACCCTCCAAAAAATGGATTTATAATTAGATTAGGGTGTTTTTCAAGGTCCTCAACATGTGTTTTGATTGCCTTGTCAACACCATATTCGAAATCATGATGTTCTACCAACTCATTAGTACCTACATAGGTAGAATACTCATCTAAATTCTCTAAAATAACATTATATCCAATTAAAATAATTATTTTCTAGTTAATTGAAATTTTGCCTGAATTTGGTTCTGTTTATCTTCATTAAGACAATTTAATCCTCATGGGTTTGTTTCTATGTCATGTTTGAGAGGTTGTAAACCTCCTCCATCCACTTTTCAAAAAAAGATCACTTTATCTATGGAATATTTGAGGTATAAATAAAGGGTATATTGATTTGGTACCTTCAATTAGTGCACTGAAACATCAATAAATAGCTTATTATAGTCAAAAAGTTCTCAATGAGTGATTATATTATTTTTGTCTCTAAATTTATTTATATCACAATATAATGATTCTCGATTATCCTCTTGATAGCCACCAAAAAAATATATCAAATTAGAATTTTATAATTCTAACATAGTATCCTTGGGCCCGTGGAGAATAAACATTTTTTGATCTAGCTTCTTCTTTCTTCATTATATTATTTTTTAGTTTTTACTCATTTTAATCATACATATTTATTAAATTGGTTTTTATAGAAATTCCTTACTCTTCAATTATTCATGAGTTGAATTGTAAGCTTAAAAGATATTTATTAACCTCTAAAAAGTAGTAATGTATTGTGTATTAGTATACATGAAAATCATTCCATGACTCTAATTTTAGAATCCTTACTACACTCATGTATACTAATGTACCTGAGATTATTCTATCAATGCTAATGTTTCCTAAAATTTTGATATCATCACTTAATCTAAAAATAAAATTAAAAATAAAAATAAAAAGTAAAAAATAATATACATTCATAAAAATAATTAACACTAATATTCGATAGATAGACTTCTTAACTATTGAACATAAATTTATTTTCTCCTAGATATTGAACAATGGCTATCCTAAGGGTTCGTATTATTGAGAAAGAGTGTTTAATGTTGTGATTCCTTAAAAAAATTCACTTTTTAATTATTTTTAAATAAGTAAAAAATACTTTGAAACGATTGAGATTAAAAAAGTAATATAATATTATAAAATATAATATTAAATGATGATAAAATTAAAGTAAAGGGAAACAAATGTAATTATGGAAGGAAACAATTTATACAATGAATAGAAATATACTATATGTTAGTGATTTAAATGATTTATACTTAAAACTCCCAAAAAAACATAGGATATTCTTGATGCATCATCAAAAAAACATCTCCCTCCAAAAATAAGGGTCAATTGACCATGAAATATATTCAGCACATGATAACTCTCCTAAATGTTAATAGAACCACAAGTTTAAATAACTATATTAAAGAATATCTTTTGTGGAAAATTTATCATTACAAGATCCAAAAATCGCACAAACTCACATTAAATTTTTTATTGTTTGTCAAGGAAAATAAGATAATAAATAATATATTAGAAAAATGTATCAATTTTTTCTTGTGAAAGAGTGTGTGGGTTATTCTCATCATTTCATGATCATAATAAACAATGAGTAAAGAATAATGCGATGATAAAATGGATTTTATTTATAGGGAGATTTTCCTCCTAAAACAGTCTCTATAAATTATTCCTCCATTGATGGAGGTGTAAGATCAAATAAAGAGAAATGGAAATTAAAACTCATTTTAATATTTAAAAAATAAAATTACAGTGAGACATTTTATAAATGAAAAGATTGGGTTTGTAGTTCGAAAATGAATGAGAATTGGATAATTTTTCCCAAAAAACTAATGGTTATACCCTAATTAAAGGAATTGTGAATAATTTATTTACCAAACGTATAATAAAATTTGTCACTTTATGGGGAGAACTACAATTAAAGTCAATATCCAAGCATGGTGATACTCTTATGATTTTACCACGCTTCTGTAGCTGAATGATGATAGCCCCACATGAACAAAATTCATCTCAAAACAAATTAGTCAACGTACTTCCAATATTACCTAATTTTTTTATAGTATAACAATCATAAATTTAATCATTTAATTTCATTTATGTTAAATTTTTACAAGAAGGTTAAATTATACTTCAAATTTCCCCTTCATTACATAATGACTTCTTCCAACTCCTTATTATCCAATTAGTCCATCACAATGATAGTATTATTTTTAAAAATTATTATCAATTTAATGTATTCAAGATCCATTAAGTAAATTCATGACATTAATCTACTTTATTTAGATTCCATGGTTCACTATTCAATTAATCTTCATCCAATATCAATAATACGTATTGGGACTTACTTCACCTTTATCAAATTTTCAAACAATCCATCAGAAATGAAATCCCATCGATGGATGAAATCCATATTTGACATAAAAGGTCATAATTAATAAAATAACATATTCATTTTAACAAATATTATTATGATATATTATAATAACATGTGACAAATCGATTTGGCGAATACAAGGCCCCACTATTTTATGTATTCCAAACTTATAGTTGGAACAAAACACATATAACATGATATGTCAATAAAAAATAATAATTCAACAAAAAGATAAATTATCATAATCTCACATAATCATTTTTTTAAAAAATTTCCTTTTCATTAGACTCAATATATCATAAAATATATTTAATCCTTGAATTGAAAAGAAAAATTTAAAAAACTCTAATGTTTGATTTTAAAAAATTATCCTTCTTCAATTTGAGTTTGGGATTCACCGTGAATCCTATTTTCATTTCATCGCCCTTAAAATTTGATTAAAATGTATCCCTGATTCTCATCCTTTTGTAGCTATGAAGAGTTATCTAGTTAAATCATTGGAATAAATTTGATCTCTATAGAAAAGAGAATAAATACAATTACATATTTGAACACCAACACATGAGTAAGTGATCATCCAATATTCTTCTTAGTAGATATTTAATTTGAAAACTTATAGGTCTTCTTCATATTTTAATACCAATTTGGTATTTTTATCAATTACCAAGGAGCTCATCATACTTATAAATTTTCGAAATTCAATGCGAAATATTAGTTGTACAATTTAAATATGATATCAGATAGACCCACCTTTCATCAAGTCATATTAATTTCATGTTTCATCATCCAAGATCAAAATATATGCATGATTGAGTCTTCATCCACATTCAGTGTCCCGATCCTCTGATCATCTTGTCTCATTCTTCACATTTGTTTAAACATCACTCATTCCCGTATCATCTCCCTTGTTTTTTCAGGGACATCTTCATTAGAGTTGAGTTTGGATGGATTATTTGTATCATGATTTGGTTGTTTAGTGGTCTATAAGTTCTCAATGTGCATTAAATAGAATTTTCATTTTTAGTACTAGGAAATAATTTTGATATTTTTATTCCCTTATACAATATTCCTATGTGACTCTAAGCATCTTTCCATAATGAAATTCAGATACATGGAAAAATAGCTATTTCAATTGTGAATATTTTAAATATATGCTAAATATGGAATTTGGATACATCCATTTTTGGATATTTGTAAAATAAATAATTATAAAAATAAATAAAAACAATAAAAATAAAAAATTATATATCTTTGTAAATTAATATTAAAAAACATTAGAAAATAAAACGAATGAATTAGAAATAAAATTAAAATGGAAGAAATTTTAACTTAACACTAAAATAAAAATTAAGAGATTAAATTTTGTAAACTCCTAAAATATATCAAAATACTAATTATTATTATTTAATATATTTTTAATAACAAATAAATTCCAAGAATAATATATTTCATAATTCAAAAAAAAAATACACAATTGAATAAAAAATTAAAAAAATTAATATTTAATCAAACAAATGAAAATAACTATACAATTAATGAATAAAATATTATTTTGAATAATAAATGCTTAGTTTATTAAAAATAATAGATTTAAAAAGGCATATCAAATAATATCCATGTAAATCTTCCATCTAATACATAAATGAGAAAAGGGTTTTTAGTATAAAATAGTGGAGGCCCATCAGTTATGTTTTTACCCACCTCATAGATTTCTGATCAATCACCTTGAAACAACTAACATGTTAATGTAAAATTCAATTTGAATCAATATATTATTTTTTATATTATAAACCAAAGATATTTTATGAAATATTTCTCTACAAATAAAATTTTCTTCAACAAAATTTCATATATGCAACCTCATGTCAAAATGAACTATAATATAATATACTGTTATAACCTATCTATAAAAATGGATTGTATGAATAGTATAAAATAAATTATGACACATCCATGGTTCCAAAAATATACAAAAATAATTCATTATCAATTAATTGAGAATAATAATAATAATACTTTTAATATAAAAGTGATTTTTTATATAAAACAATTTTTCCATAGAATATGTATTAAAAAATTTCATTAATCACTATTGGTGAATGGTTTTACGAAAATGCATATATTATATAGTCTATATAATTTATTAACATTCATACAATATTTTTCTTACTCTGAGATAAGAATATAACAATATTAGTGCTTAAAAACTATATTCTTATATATCATGGTTTTAAATGCATTTTGTGTTCTTATTTTAGAACTAATTTCTAACAATTATAGTACTCGAATCTATAAAAAGTTAATACATATATAGATTTAAGAAGACAAAAATATTTTAAATAGGCACCTTTGATTTTTATTCTATATGAATAGTAATAGTATTAAACTTTATCATATCAGTAATGGGTAAATTTGGGTAATATAGGTTATAACTATATTATTAAGTCATTATATTTCATTTCAAATATTATTAAATGATTGAAATTCTTCCCTTATCACATTTGGATTAATGTAAAAAATATTAATGGACACTTATCCTTGAAAAGGACTTATATAGAATTAAAAACATTAACTGTTCAAAAATTCACTCTCTTAGTTTTAACGATAACTTATATGCCCACATAAGGAAAAATGAGGTTATCACTAAATATCAATTTCTATTTGGATCTTATTGAATTTACTTACATGATAGAAAATTATTTCTAATTTTCAATAAATAATTAAATGCCTTAAATTCTAGTAATGCATGGACACAATATTTATTAAAATAAAAAATTATTATAAAAATGTTTAAAATATTAAAATTAATATCATTTGAGAGTTTGAGTGTTCCAAAAAAAATTAGATGAGTTAAACATATTATTTTTTTGTTAATGGATTATATCTAAATTCTAACTTTTCCATTATGACTTTTTATTAATATTAAAAGAATATTTAAAATATTTTCAATAATTAAATTTTATCAATAAAATAATTAATTAAATTATATAAAGATCATAACAATTCAGGAAATTTTAAAAAATGGATGTTATATGGTCAATAATGTCATACCATGGACTTTTTTGGCTAATGTTCACCTTATATGTAAAATTATAACTATTTAATAGTGGAAAAGTTTTTACTGTGGTTACTGTTAAAATAAGTTAACTGACGATTTATGTAAAAGCTACTGATTAATATACAACATTAACTTGTCCTAATTCTATTGACTCTATGAAAATTATCTTTTCATTATCTTAATAACATAAAATAGAAATCACACACCACTCATGTGGGTTAGAAATGAAGTGGCCCAAGGGTGTCTCCCTTTAAAATTGACTAAAAATCATTAGTTAAAGGCACAACTATAGTGTAAAGGGTGATATTGTTTTTGAGACACCCTTTTCTTACTTATATATCAGCTACAAAATTCACATCTCTCCAAGTGTGGCTGAACTGAATCCCTTGCATAAAAAACATTATATAATTTTTTACTAGAGAATCCAACTCCCAATGATATCTAATATCCCGTTAAAGAAACCATATAGGTAAAGCTAAATTATATTCATTTTATATAGTCTGAATATTAAACATACTATACTACATAATTCCAACTACTATGGCCTTAGAGTCCATTTCAATGAAGGTATGTATCCCATAAAAGGAGATAAATACCATAAGCAGTAATCCCCTCCTATCTATCACCAGTTCTCCTCCTATTATCTCACCATATTGGTAGGTTACATCAACATTATGTTTTATTCTTTTTTAGGATATTTCCAATTAATCCAACATCTTGGGATTCATCTTATTACATCTAAACTAACACAATAAATTTGTAATATAATTATTAATAAAGAATAATAGAACCGACAATAAATTAGAGCATTAATAAATACCACCATCACATTAAAATGAACAGGAAAAAATTATGGGAAAACATAATTCCACCGTGGGACATATTTCTATCCCCCCACAATGTGAAATACATAGGAGAAGAAACAATGTCATGAAAATTTCTCTCTACCCCATGAATACCATTCCCTAGAATCCTGGTAGATATAGCTTTTTATATGGTTTCCACAATGGATTAATAACTGAATCTGATACAGATGATGTTTTATATCCATTTATCCCATTATCCCTTGAAAAAAATGAAACACTGACTCCTTTTTCATAGAGAAACAATAATGACCTCTTGAATCGAAAGCAACACCCTTATTCTGCACATTATCATCCATTGGGAGTGATTTGTTTCTCATTATCCAATACCGTACAACTCATCTTGTTTGTTACCTAATTTCACCATAACATTTCTTCCTAGTTATCCATCATGCTTCTAACGTGAATCATATTTCTATAGTCCCTGCCCATAAAATCCTTATACATTGAACCCATAAAAACACAAAATTTTGTCTCGTCATTAAGGAAAATATTCTCATACTAACTGATGTAGTCTTGATTGATAATATCCTTGATTAGTATTGTATACCTAGTATAATCCATGAAGGACATCATTGGAACTGGAAAACACGGAATAAATAGAACGTCACCCCCTGGTTTGTATTCTTTTAGTAAATGTCCCCTCAGCTGGTAACCCATCACATATTGTCCTCCAAATCCTTCCTCTGGTCTAACATAAAATATGAAAGAATGGAGAGCCTCCTAGATTAGCCTAACCATTCCCCCCAATTCTCCCCATACCTATCTCTCTATAAATTTCTCCATAAAGGCATCCATTGGAAAATTCCCAATGATACCTTCACTTGTATTCCACGAATGGCTACTTTGAAACTTCATAAATCAATCACTCCATCATCCACCATACATTATAGATTCTTCTAGGATACCTAGAGGATTCTCCCAACCTAATTGGTATCCCATATAAATGCATTCATGATCATTTATATCTTTTTCATTCTCTAGTTAGGAGGTTTAAAAATGTATAATATAATCATTGGAACCGAAGAGAGGACACTATTACTTAATGTGATCTTACCATCAAATGATTGAAATTTTTTAATCTAATTTCATATTCTCCCAGTGATCTAGGTGATTATCGTATCAAATAATGATTTTTTTGAATCTTTATTTTGATATTGGGGATCCATGATAATCCGTTGGGAGTTTTTTTCTCACACCTAGTTTTTTTAATAATATAGCTCACCTTTATGAGAATTTGTTCAAGATATAAGCACTGCTCTTCTTTTTTTATTTACACAATGGAAACTGAAATGTGCCATAAGTTTTAAAGATAATATTGGAACTAGATACTGACATTAGACCTACATTAATAAAAGACAACATATCATTAGAAAACATAAAATGGGAAACCATGTCACTAGAAAACATCTTCTATAAAGGTAAAATCCTCCCATTATCCCAATTCCACTTGTTATACATTGTTAGAGACTAATGATATATGTTGAAAATTCTAGGGGAAAAGGATCTCCCTACCACACTCCATTGATTGAAATAATCTAACTAGATCTACTTCCCATAAATGAGTTACAAAGCCATGGGAAAGCAGAAAATCTTATGCATAGATCAAAAAATTATACTTGAAAGATGAAATTATTCAATACCATTATAAATAATATCAATTCCAATCTATCATAAATTTTTCCATATCCTCCTTTATCATTATATTTATTGAAATTGTCTTTTTATCCAAATACTCCACTCTTTCATTAGAAATTCATATTGCCCATTGATTTCGCCTCCCTTTCACAAAACCATGTTACTCATCCAATATAATTCATTAGATCACAACACTAAGACACACACTGATGAGACATAGATGATTTTGTAGAAAACTTCCAATAAAAAGATTGTACTATATTGATTAAGAGAAGTAGGGTATTTCACATTTGGAATCAAAACCTCCCTTGAAGCACTGAAGGCTTTGGTTAGTGATCCTCCTCTAAAAAAAATTACTACATCCCTTAACTAATCCTTTAAATTGACCTATGAAGTCATAGAAAAGCCACCAAGAAAACCATCTTGACCCAATTATATATCCTATCGAATAATAAAAGCTATATATTTTATTTATTTTTCTTTTCGGATAACATTCATCATCTCATTATCAATATCAACCAGAAGCCTCAGTATGAAAATCATGAATATATCTTCATTATCATCCCTAGTGATTCCATCTCTCCAGCCTCTATTCTGGTTGGTAAAAAGGCTATCAAAATTATCCAAGGCCTTCATACCTTCCACCAGTACATTTGAAGTAAAATAACCATCCTAAAGATAAAGATTAATCTATTTGACAATTTTCCTTTCTTTTATCCATTCATAAAAATAGGATATATTTTGATCTCATTTTTTAGGAATTAATGATCCTGATATGTCATTATAAATCCCTATATCCCCAGAAACTTCTTTGATAATACATTATATTTCACTGATAGTTAAATTAACAGGTTATCACTCAATCTGAACTAAATGCTCTCCTCCATCCTCTAAGTATCCACTCTTATACTTTCGTGGCTAAGATATCTATCATCTCTACCATTAATCAAAGACTACATATTACATTCCAAATGTTGTATCCACTTAAACAGACCAATATAAGTAGTGTTACCTTCTAATTTCTCCCAAGAGATTCTAACAAATAGTATGAAACCATCCAAAGAAGGTCTTTGGTTCATATAATTAAAATGGTTAATCCTCATATATCCATTCATTAAAGTATTTAGTGTTGGAGTGTGTTCAGATATATCCCTAGTGAGATTATTCACTATGTATTGTAGAAAAAAAAATCTATTCCATGCAGATTAGTGAGATACTAATTGAGCCGACACCAAATTCTCAAACTCCCCTTCTTATTATTTCACCACTTGTACATAATCCCTCAAAAAACCTTATCAATCATCCCCTTTGTTTCCACTAACTCGATTAAGTCCTGCATTGAATCTCTAGAAAAATATTATTCACCTCATTTTTCAGATACTTCAACAACAGTTATAAAATTACCCCGAATGAACCATTGTGATAAACCAAGTTAAAGAAAAGAGAGTCAATTCATAATTTCAATCTATTAGATAAATCAAATTTCTAATAAAAAAAGGAGAAATGGATGAACATTTTACCCCCATAATGATTTTGGTGGTGATGTGATGTGTTTACACATCAATAAAATCCATAGATATGTCATGTTTCATGAAGTCCCGTATAGGAATATTTCATGGGAATACATGAAAGAACTCCAAAAAACATATTTTCTTAAGAATGGAAGGGATATGATCATTACCTTGTTTTTTATAGAACCATGATGATGGAATCATCCTTACAGGGAGAATAATTAAATATAAAATCGTTCATCACACATGAACATTCCATATGATAATAGAAACCATTAAACAAGGGGAAAATCCCAGAAGGCCTAGAGAATCTTCCCTTTGAAGTTGAGTGTGGGACTGAAACATCCCTTATAATCAACCATGTGATATGAACAATATCCTTTGACGATGAATGCTATTTCTGGTTACTACTTGTCTTCCACAAGTAGAGAACCGGTCCTTCAAAAAATCTTCGACCACTTCTAACATAGAAAACACATTAAATGGGAACTCCCTTTTAACCCAAGGCTTTAATGAAACCCCATTCGGAAGATAGAAACTATCAATATTCACTATGGAGATTTTTGAGATACATAAATCTCATTCATCACATTGTATGACCTGTAACTATTAGGAAACATTTCTGTTGAAGGAGTCATAGAGACTAAATACTAAGTGTTAACACCCAAAATCAGAATTAGAAAAGATGATTGAATGGTAGCCCACTAAACTATATAAAATACAGAAAAATGGTTATCATGGAACTCAATCACCATACAAATAAAAAAATTTAAGGTGTTAGGTTTCTTAGGAAGTACCATGTTCAAATTGGCAGAGAATGTGTCTGGAGAATGGGATGATTTATCTAAATATAAAAATCTCACTTCCTTTTGAATATCATACCTCATGTTTAGCGAGGTAGGGACAACCACAATGACCTTTCTGACAGCTTCAATCCATCACCCACCAAGGACTCCAGAGCCTGCATCCCATGAACAATAGATGAAACATATGAAACTCAAACCTCTGACCAATCAATCTTCATGACACCTTAATCTTCTGAAATCGCCATTCCAGGGACAATCAAGAACTTCCATAACCTTGTGGCCGATAATGTCATCATTAAAAACATAGTTTTAGGAACCTCGGACATTATCCCCCCACAAAGAGAGAAAAAATCCCCCAAAACCAAACTGTAACCCCTAAAATAATATATGTGACCCATCTTATTTCTTCTAAAATACTCTATCTAATGCCCCTCATGTCTAACAAACATATATGCCCTTGTATAGGATTGGTAAAAAACCCATTGCCTCCATGAGAAGACTTCTCCCACACTAATCAAGATGCACTAATTATTGTTTGAAGACATATCTAGTTTAACAAAAATAAACGGGTTTAAAGTAGATATCTAGTTATTAGTATCCCCATTTTCACACACAAAAATCCCCCAGCACATTACCCACATCCTAATTAATATATGGGTTATGATGTGGATGTGGAAACCCCGGTAACCTGATCCAATCCACCGCATACACATTCCTGTCCATAATGAACCTCTAGAGACCACTTCGAATGATATAAGATCTAAGATCCACACTGGTGATCCAATCTAGGCCATGATTTAAAATTTTATCCCTTGAAAATTGAATAATGAAAATGGAGGATCTGAAAAGTACAGAAACTGCCAATTATTGTTGGTGAAAATAAGCTTTTACATTTAATCTAAAGAAGGTGAAGGAGGTTTTCTCGCATCTGAATCTCACCACTAGTGAAGTGTCAAAATAATCTGATATTGTACCAAGATCTCCATCTAATAACTCCACTGTATCTAAAATATTGAAATTAACAAAATAGAGGGGTGCCTAATGAATGATCAGAATGGATGGTAAACCAACCCTAGAGGCTGGGACCGAAGGACATGTAGGGTATTCTCTGAAAGGATTCTCCCATATTTAGTTGTGGAATGCAGGATCATTGTACACTTCAACCATATAAGATCTATTCAACACTGTATCAATGTGGGTAGACAACGAAAAAATGATAGAAGTGTTAATTGTGTGAAACATTCCCTTATTCTTCATCTAAATCACTCTATGAATGACTCTTAATCCCCCAAATTATATTATTTTATGGTGTAAAGACTCTATCCAACTCTATTCAAATCTTTATACATTTGTAATCATTTGGATATATAAGGACAATAATATAATTTAATATTTTATGAAATTCTAAAACTACCCCTCTCTTCAATTATAAAAGAGATCCCCCTCATTTACTTATTTGAATAATTTTTAGCCTTCTATATCATTCATTATTTTCCATAATACCATCCTAGATAACATAGTCACATTCTAGTGCTCTAGTTCTTTTCAAAAGAAAACCCCTTCATGGTAAAATGTGTAAGACAAATGTATATTCTTAACGAAGAGGTAATCGTCTTACCTAACATCTTTCAAATTATTTCTTCTTCAACCCCTTTCAATAAATTTTTATCCAAGCATATATAATATCATAACTATTTATAATATACTAATTTCATATTATCTTAATTTATTTAACTATATACATCCCTCTTCCATCAAATGGGATACAAAACCATTGTTCAATAGTGCCTTAGATTACTAGATATTGAGTTTATGTTGTTCGTATTTCATTTACACATTACGTGGATGAAAATGAGGATTGATAAATTGAATATATATAATATACAAGTGGTAATTATCTGTCATTAATGTGAATATATAATTTACCTTTCTTTTTTCCATCCATTGAAAAATAGAAACAATGTTCATGAATATGTATGGCGTACCGTCCCAATAAATGTTGTAATCCATTTTTTATCTCTAATGTATGTGGATTAATCTAAATATATATTTAATAATTATATATGAAATTTTTATAATGAATAAAATTCAATATATTATTGAATGATGATCAATATACAGGGACCAAAACATCCAAATCGAATTCCTTCAGGGAAAAAAAGCCGATATCACCCAATGTACTGATTTTAATAAGGAATTATCAATAAACAAGTACTAAAATGGTATAAGTAAATATATTGGATATTGTATATATGATTATGGTTTTTAATAGATCAACAATAAATATGTATTTATTATATTTAAGATCAAAACTTATAAAAAATTTCATTCTTGAGGTAGGATTTTTATATAGTATTTCATTGTATATTAGGATTGTTTTTTATTAGATTTTAAATGACATATCTTATATTATTTATCTCATGAAACTCATGGAATTTATAATAGTCTGGTTATCTAATTAGAATACATATTTTTCTATTTATATCATAATATTTGGTACTAAAGAGACTAAAAATATGTATTTATGAAGAATTGACTTTATTTCTTTCCTTGGTAAAAAAAACATTTTCTTCCATATCATTATTTCTTAAAAACATTTTTAAGAATTTTTGAAATATTATCATATGATAGTTGAATGAAAATATTAAAAATGTTTTAATTTTTAAAAATGTATTAAAGGGAACATTCTTTTTATTTTCAAGATAAGGTACTTTTTTACTCTTTAAAATAGATGACAACAATGTTTTTTTAATGTATATGAAATGAATAGAACATCCCAATATCATGAAAGATCAATATAATGAAGAATCCTTAAAATGTTACAATTTGTTATTTGAAACGATAAAATTATATGTATATTTATTAGATTTTTATATTTTGGAAATTTTTGGACTTTAAAGAAATGATTTCAATATTGAATCAGTATTAACTCAATTTTTTTTTTAAATTTTCATCTATTAATCAATGAAAATGAGATTTAAATTACAATTTATTGTGGATATTATAAAAGGATTACATATTTATTATATTTCTAATTGATTTATGATTATTATGAAAAGATGATTATGAAACACATTTCTCTTCCCCAGGTTATATTTTGAGGAAATGTTGATTAAACAAATATCATTTTTTGATTTTAATATGATGATTGCTTTATGATCTTGTAAAACACATATGTATTATTATCATTATGTGATAGTTTATCTTGAAATTATATATACCTATAATGAATTGAGTAATTATTTATATCTCATGAGATAAAAAGAACTAGAATTTGGAGTGAACCTGGCACAATAAGGGTCTCTGTCCACTACGATGGTATTCAGTGTGAAAATTGACTACTAAAATGGTTATTAGAGTAGTCCCAACCGAATTTGAATGTATTTAGAGTGAACCTTGAAAAATATTTAAATTGTTTTCTATTATTATTAGTATAAAATAATTCCATTTCTTATTCCAATGTTATGCTCTCATGGATCATGTTTTCAAATTCATTTAAGATTAATGTATTATAAAATTCCAAACATTTTTCCAAGACTCAATATTATGATATATGACATGCATGGTATGGTATTAAAATGAAAAATTCATGTTCTTATACCCTTATTCTCATTAAAATTACTCTATGAAAACTGATACTTCCCTTATATAAGCATAGTGATAATTTTATCTTTCCGTTTTCATTTGTTACATTTCCCTTGGTTTCGAAAAAAGGTATTATGTATGATACCTATATGAATGATGATAGAAATAAGGAACTATATGGGTGATTGTGTGGAAATTTTTTGAAACAATTGTTTTTTCTATGTTAACAAAGATATTATACCTATATGATTATTCCCTTGATCGAAATGTTATTTAATGAATATTAATGTATAATGATATGATATCTATGCATGAATATCATATGTCACTATAGTTGGTATAAGGGAATGGATTAGTTACCTTTGGAACCTAGGATGAGAAAAAAGTAGAGATAAAACTAGGAATAGGTCTGTGTTTAAGGTAAAATTCGAATGCATAAGTAATGATCATGAATGAGAAATGATAAACCTAAAGTTCTATTGAATAAGGTGTTATGATTTAGAAATTATATAAAATAATTTTAATGATTATGGTGTTTTTAACTATTCTTATTTTTACTAACACAAGGATTTTTGGGTTTATTCAATGGAAGGATCCCAAAATAATCATTATAATGCTAAATGTTATAGACACGGTAATTAAACTTCTTTGATCAAGAAGAATTTTTTAGAGCTTGAATAAAAAATCTTATTTCTATGCTCACACATTATTATAAAGCTATGAATTATATCAATAATTTAAGTATACAAAGTAGGTAAAAATGTTTCATGGAGTCCATCATGTGGAAACACACTCCATAGTTTTGTGGGTCTTTTGATTAACTCATTAATGATAATTGATGTATACCATTGAGAGGATAATTTCCATTCAGTAGTGTTTGTATCATGAAAAATATTTTTTTGTCTTCCATTTAGAAGGAAAACATAGTCAATAGTGGAATCTTAATTAGAAATATATTTAAGAGGATGGTATTTAATATACAGGTTGGGATGATTTTAATTATTTATTTTCAAATTTGTACGATCATTATATTATTTATATGAAAATTAATTTCGAGATTCTTCATTTGGAGAAGAAGTATTAAGATTTTTTTAGTACAAATGATGAAAATTTAAAATTAATTACGTGATATGATTCTATTATTATCAACCAACGTAAATATATGGTTCATTAATTCTTCAGTGGTTCAAAAATTAATCCCCAATGGGAATTTTCCATATGATACATAAGAAGATATTATTAAATCACTCAATGTTCTACAGAGGTGGAAATTGAAATTGGCTCTACCAATACATCTTATAGTTTTAGTATAAAATAAAGATGGAATTCAAATGTAATTCTATAAACCATGGAGATAAGTCTATGAGATTTATTTTATGCTCAATGTGTGGAAAGAAACATGGAAGAAATCAACTCAAGGGGACATATAAACCATTAAAATGAGTAATATAATGTAGTTGGATGATCAAATTCCAAAAAGATTTCACTGGACTTAACAATGAAAGGAATTATTAAAAAGAACCAAAGACTTCACTAGCAATAATTTCGTGATTCAAAGTAAAGGAGTATATGAATTATTATCCCAATTTCTCAAACATGATATTTAATGATGATGAAGATGTTAGAAACGTCATAATCCTAGAGAAAATATGAAATCTCATTCGATCACTTTTCCTAATGTTCCTAAACATGTTGTAATAGGTAAACATTCCTTCAACTATAGAAGTACTAATGTATTTTTTGATTGTGACACAAATTTATATTTGATTAATTTTTTTGTATCATAGTAGCAACATAAATGTTAGATATTGAATATTAAGTAAAAACTATTAATTGAATGATGATCACTTATCAAGTTTATGATTCTTATCATGTTATATTTTTTGGAAATTTTATTTCTGTAAATCATATTATTCCCTCACTATTGAATTTTATGTTATCATTGGCATGTATTTGAATTTATTACATAAATACCATAATTTTTTAAGAATAATGGAAGGGATGTTTTATAATATGAACCAATCAATTATCATATATCTATGTCATAATAAATAAAAACCTTTTATGGAAATTACATCTATTTTTCGGGTCAAGATTCCTTTTTGGAAGGGTAGTTTATCTCAGATGGTTAGGGAGAATCTCATCATCAAAGATATTTATATTCCATTAGTGTTTTTTATGTATTTTTGAAGGAATTTTATTATACACCAATAAATTGTGAAGTAGGGTTCTTAATAGAACTCATACAAGGCTCTATCAATTTCTTAATGACTCCATATAATATTTCACCATTTTAGTTGTAGTAATTGAAGAAGTAACACCAATTAAACACTGATTAGGGATTTATAGAGCCTAGTTCATCAATTTTTGGTGTAATTATAGTTTTTTAAGATGAATGAGGGATAAGTGAAAAAATTTATTGGTTAAAAATAGTTTAACTATATTACAATCATGAAAAAAGTATCCACTATCCCATATTAATAACTTGTTTGATCAACTTCATAGAGAACAATACTTTTCTACAATAGCAATTTTTTTAAATATCGTCAATTATATGTCAACGAGGAATATATATTAAATAAATCATAGAAAACATGGTTTGAAAACTATGAATTTATATTGATTCCAATGGTTATAACTAATTCACTAGATTTCACGATGGATTAAATGAATAGTGTCTTTAGAGATTACTTTGATATGTTTGTGGTTGTATTTATACATGATATTCCTGTATATTGAATTATCAATGAATTGAATGAATATAAATAAAGAATTATACTAATGAACCAAAGGAAGGATATGATTTTTAAATGGTTTACTATGTGAGATTTGTTCCATCAGAATGTTCCAATTAATGTTCATGTTATCTCATGGATGTGTATATTAGTATACCATTAAGAGATAGATGTTAGGAAAAAATGGCCAATAACAACCAATGTAACCTAAATTCAAAATTTTCTTAGGATGAATACATATTACAGATGTTTGTGAGAGAGATAATTTGACTATATTATCGAAAAAAATGTTAACTAGGAATAGATCTATTTTTATTAGGACGTATGAATGAGACTAAAATTTCATGGAACTGAAAATAATGTTGGTTGGTGTATCTTTTCCTACACTAACCTATAATGGAAAAGGGTTTATAATCAATAGTGATTCATCAAACATGGAATATGGAGCATTCTCATGTATAATGGTATATATAGATTTTGCCTCATACTTATTAAAGGTTTATAAGAAAAATCACTCCAACACTGGATTTTGAGTTATTTTTTGTAATTTTTGAAATAAAAGTATAAAGAAATTATATTTATTGAGAATGGTGTGATATATATTCAAATTTTTTTTTTTATGTATATAGTTACTCATAATTAATTTTATATTCAGAATAGATGATTTTTCTTACTGATTAATGATCATTACTTCTCAATACATTAAAACTGTGGGAAAGAAAAAAATGTTAGAGATGATCTTCTTGAAAAGTATGCTGGTAGATTATCTATTATGTAAATATTAAATGATTGAATATAATTTTATTTTAAAAGGATAAATATAAGAATCCTTAGGGAAGGAGAAAATATTATCATTCTCTAAGGAGTGTTCCACCTTCAATCCATGTGACAATTAGAGAGGTATAAAATGAAGATTTGGAGCCACATAAGATTTTGAGAGATGATCTTAATTTATACATTGATTGATTTGAAATTATAATCGTTATAAACCATATATGAGTCCCAAAAATACTAGATTTGTAGAAGGATATGTTGTATAAGGATCATAGTTCAACATTCAATATTTATCATGGGAGTAAAAATATACATAGTGATCTAATACATATTTTCTAATGGGCTATCTTCAAGAGAGATATTTTATAATATTTTACTCAGTGCTATGTATATCTTCACATTAGGGTAGTGATAGAATTATAAGGGGTCCTAATAACGATTGACTATAATGAAATAAAAATGGGAAATCCTCATCAAGGATTTTATCATTGTATTGCCAAAATTATCTAAATGATATAATTGACGTATGGTTACAGTTTACCACCATATGAATTCAGCATAGTTCAATGAAATAGAAAAAAACATTTATTTCTTTAATAGATTTTTAAAATATATATTGGTGAAGTGGTATGATTTCCTGGAGTACTGTGCTTCACCATATATGATCAGGATATGTGTATTACCTCAAATATATAGGGATATCCTCAATTGGATATGAGTACTTATTTGAGTTTTAGTATGGTGTATCATCCTTAGATAGTAGTTCAATTTTAGAGAACAATTTAAATCATAGAGATCATGTTTAGATCTTGTTATATGGATTTCAATGTTGTTTAGGATCAACTCGACCGTGTAGTTATTTTTTTAAAAAATATCATTCACAAAATAATTCAGATGGTTCTATATGAATACCTTTATGGAAAAATGTATAGAAATACTATATTCTTGGATGATTTTGAAGAATGAAATCTAATATAATTGTGTAAATGAAATAGAATATTTTAGTTATTCAATTTAATGTCAAGGAAACTCAATGTGGGAAAAAATATTTTACTACAAATCACCAATGATATATAGAGTTTAATGCTGGTGAAAAACATTTCCTATGAAATTATATATCAAATAAGGTTATGATATTCTGGATTTTTGGAATCCTATTCCATAGTTATATTTTACTATTCATGATATATGATTATCCAGGGATGGTGGTTTATTTCATACGACATCCATTGAACCTCTCTCAAGATCATGATATGCTCCATATATCTATCATGAAGAAGTACATATCTATTTTTAAAATGCACTGAACTATGAGGTTATACCAATATATCATGATCTTTTCAATTTTGTTCAACCATTTCAAATCTTGGATCGTCGAACTAAATTTCTATAAAAAGGGCTACTCTCTTTGTTAATGGTCTCTAGAGAAATAAGAAATTTGAAAACGTTATATGGGAAACTGAGGATCTAATGAAATAACGATATAATATTTTGTTTTCAACAAAATAATGATTTTTTAGTGAAAATAATTGGGGGGGGGGAGTTAAATGTAACACCTCAATATATAATTATTTTTCTCTCTTCATTTAATAGATTCTTTGACTTCTTACGATACATAAATACCTGATTCAAAAGGTACTCTAATATTGGATATAGTTAAAAACTAGATATTAAATTGGATGTTATGAATTGTAAAAATTGAATTATCATATATGTACTATATAAACATATAAATTATAAATTCATTCATAATCAATAAGTTAGGAATAAAGATAATAATCATTTGAAAATAAAAGCGGTATTTTTTTAAAAAAAATTCAGTGGTAAATGTGTATTAATAAATTAAATAAATCACTATTGGTGAATGATTTTAATAAAATCAATATATTACATACTAAATAAATTTTTTTTGATTAATATTATATTTTTCTAAACATGGTATAAGAATAAATCATGTTGTATACTAGAAAAATGTATTTTTATGAAATGTGGTTTTGTCATAATTTATAGAGACAGTTTAAAAATAGTTTTCTCCATGAATAGAAATTGAATAAGCAAAAATGGATTTCATATTTTGAATTATGAGGTAAATATATAGTAAATATTCTCCTTGTATAAATTTTTCAATATAATTAATAACAGTGGTAAAATTTACCTCCTTGGTAATGTTTAAATCACATTAATCTTGGATAAAAATACATTTTAAGGTAATAATATTGCATCTCAATTATTATAATATAATACTAATATTAATCGTATCACCGTTGGATAGAATAAATTTTTTAAGGGACCCATTCCCAATAAAATGACTCATATAGTATCTAAAAGAAAGAATGTTCCAAAAAGTCACTCTCTTACTTATAAATATCTTTTATGTGTCCTCATCGGTAAAAATGTATATTATGATGAAATACAAATTTATATTTTTAGAATAACGAAATTATTTTTGTGATATAATATTGTATATAATTTTAAGTAATAATAATATTACCTTAGATTCTTCTTCATCACCGAATCACTATTTTGTTTTGTTAATAAAAAATCATAAATGACTTTAAAATAGTAAAAGTAATACAAATTGAAAAAGTAATAGTGTTAAAAAAATATAGAATATGAATATTACATATTAGTGTCATGTTAAAGAATTATAATCACAATTACAACATTTTTTTATGTATTTTAATTAAAATTAAAGAATAATTTTAAAATTGACAATAATGATATTCTAACTAAGTAATATGATATTAAATAAATTTAAAACCAAAATAAGTGTAAATAGGAAAAATTTTATAAGATATGGTATTAAACTGAATACCTTGTAAATTTATTTAACAATTTTCAACTCATATTTAAAATTATATCCCTTTAGGAGTGAATAATCCACAACAGTGATTATTGTAAAAATCAGTCAACTAAGTGTTTAAACAAAAAGATAATTTATAAAACACCACATAAATGTACCCAAATTATTTTACTTTAAGGTATTAAAACCATATAAGACCTTATCAATGAATTAATTTCCATATGGAATAATATTTCTAGAGAATGACATTATTATTATTTAATATTTTATGTATTTTCTAATGTGAAGCTTACTATATTACAAAAGGGAACCCCCAGACTCACTTCATTACACCACCATGATAATTATAGCTTATAGAATATCTAAAAATTTACATTCATAGATTCCTTCACCACATTCTAGATATTATTTTATTTGGAAAATACTGTTACATCAAAATATATTTTTTAATCCAAATGGAGTTTCTCAAAGAAGAGGTAACTGCCTTACCCGACCCCTTAAAAATCATTTCTTTATAAAACTACAACAGTAATTTTTCATCCATTATGATATAATAAAGTAATTATCTCAAATATAATGATATATTATTATGTTAATTTATTAACCTATATCCATACTTACTTCTAACAAATGGAAAATGAAACTATTGTTCGTGTGTATGGAGGAATCCCTTCTCGTGAACTAATGTAGTTCGTTTTTCATTTCCTCTTTACATGGATTTTGATAATGATTATCCTAATAAATATATTAAATATTTCTGAGTTAATAATGATTCTATAATGATTAATTATATCTTACATTTTTTTGTTCAGTCCAATAAAAAATGGTAGTAATGATTATATGCACATACAACCCACTGTCCCCATGAATGTTGAAATCAATTTTTCTATCTCTAATTTTTTGGATAACGGTAAATTAATATGTAATAAATATGTAGTATATTATTATCATGATAAAAAGTATGTAAACGGTTGAACGTTGTTCCATATACAAGGACATAAACTACAAAAATGTTACCCTAATGAAAAATGAAGTTGTTATCACATGGAGTGGTGATTTTAATTAAGAGTTTTCAACAAACTAGCAATGAAAGGATATATGTTAATAATATATGGAATTATATATATTATCATGGTCCTATAATTAATTTATTATATAAAACTATAATTACTATATAGGAGGTCTGAATATGTATGAATAAATTCATACCCGAGGAGAGGGTTTTATATAATATCTTATTCTTTTTTAAGATTTTCTATGATTATGATTATGATGATGAAATATTATAATATATCCCCATAAAAACTTATTAAATTTATTATTATGTAGTTATTTCTTGATAAAATATTTTCCCTTTATGTTTTCTCACCTTAAATACTAATGATATGAAGAATATATTTTAAAATTAAATCAACTTTATTTCTCTCTTCAGTCAAAAATCCTTTTTTTTAAAATCCATGCTTTATAAAAACATGTCCAAGAATGTTTTCAATGTACTCATTATAATTTTTTAAATACATTATTACCCATTTATTATTTTCATTAAATTATTTAAAAATATATACATTTTAATTTATCACAGGGGTAATTTTATAATTTATTAAAATGTAAAAGGAATCATTTATTTTAATGTATATGGAAGGAACAAAATGCCAATCCATCATGGACACATAATACATATAGTATCACATTAAATTATTCCACATTTTTTAGCGATAATTCATTTCATAGTTTTTTTATATTTTTATTTTTGAAAGAATAATTTAAATTATTGAAAGGGTATTTTCCTAGGTTTTTTTTGTATTTATATTCATCGATGAGAAAATGACATTATTTATAAATTATTAGAGATATGGTCAAATGATAAATTCCATATTATTTATTTATGTGGTTTATTATTATAATCAAAATATGTTTATGGAACTCTTTTCTCCTCTATGGGTTATGTTACGAAAAAATATATATGAAGCACATTTCATTCTTGTGTTATGATATAATGAATGATTTATGGTCTTATGAACAACAAATATATGGTTTTCATTGTGTGGTGTGTTGGACTAGAATTATATAGTTGTCTAACTCACTGGATAAATATTTAAATCTAATTAGCTTAATAGAGATCAAATTGGATGTGAACATAGTTTAGTAAGGGAATCTATCAACAACTATAGTCTTGGGATTGAACAATGACTACTACAATGTTTTGGGATGTGAGATTGATCAAATATGATAGACATGGTAGTGATTAATGACTATTATGGAAATGATTTTCTATGATTTTCTGAATTCTACAATTCCATGCATTTTTCCAATGTTATGCACTCATTGCTCATATGCTTTGATTCTATTAATTCCTGTGTTTTATGAACAAAAAAGGTTAATGTTTTGACTCAATATTATGATCAATAATATATAATATATGATATTAAGATGCTATTATGATGATCTCATAAATTTATTCCTATGTTATTCTTATCTAAACATCAATATCACTCTCTTTTAATGTTACTCAGTATATGATATGACCCTTTTCTTATGTGCTATTTCATCCGGTTATAATGAAATGTACTAAGAATGTTCTATCTAGGAAGGGATCCAGTAATAAAGAACAATGTGGGAGATGATTTAGTTATTTAATTAAATGTTTTTTATGTTTTTTGTATTTGAAAGATACTATACATGTACAATTCTGACATCAATTTAAATTTTATTTTATTAATATTAATCTAAAATGATTTCTATCTCTCTATAAAAGTATGGGGTGATATATATAAAATAGTAAAAACCCAGTGTATTCTCTATGGGGGATGAATTATTTATATTGCAACATTTACTAAATTAAGGGTGGTGGTTAGAAGAATTCATATTAAAAAACAATTTTTTTTAAATCAAATTATATTTAACAAATTACAAAAGGTTTTGAGAAAATGAGTTATATTTAATAGTAAAATGTTATAACGCATTTATAACCATTTCACTTTTAATATTTTTAATTGATTAATGAGAGTATTAATAATAATGTGATCCTTAGTCGTTTTAGAGAGAAATAGTGAGTTTGAATTAGATTTAATCATGATGAAATAATTTTCCATCTTTTGTGTATGAAATAGAATCAAACGACACGAAAATATTAAATAAATTCCAAGAAATCCAAGAAAAATTCTAAAAAGGGGATGGTGCACCTAATTAATTGAAAATTAATTCACATCCTTCCAAACATATATTTGAAGTCATTAATATTTCACTATGAAATCGTATATATTCTTGTTTATAAAAGATTATTTAAGAGTATAATGAGTTGTTCTAATCAAAATAGTGTGTAATGTTATTATAGGAATGATATAATGAAGACAGTCAAATAAAAAATATAACCATAATATAGAATAATAAATTTAAGCAATTCGAATAAACATTTTATTAATTAATATTTAATTAAAATCCTTATGAATTCTTATCCTTCGACTTTCCCAATCACTAAAATGTATGTATCCCACTATATGATATGTAGCCGATGGAGAAAAAAGAGATGTATATATTATTTATCGTAGTAAAAGTAAAAATATAATATTAAATAGGGAACCATTATTACTCACCTCTAAATATATTTTTTGGTTATTCATTTACACATTCCATCATCTAAATTTTTTACTTAATAATACCCTCTAGAAAGAGATTATCAACCTCAATATAATCTCCTACATAAAAATCTATAGTTTTAAATTGCAATTTTTTACAATAACCAATAGTTTAATGTTTAATTTTATTTCAATTCTTAAAATAAGACATCTTCCAAGTCTTATATATATGTATTGAATTCCAATATTATCATAGATATATGTATGGTCTTAATGACATCTAAATAAAATGAAATATTTTTCTTATATTTCCATAACATTTATTTAATTTTATAAAGGTTTTACCCTTATGTATTGTCTTCAATATTAAACTAAACATTATATAATATCCATTGAAAATATACAAATAAAAAAATTACATTGAACCATTCTGTGGAATCATGTAATGAATAATTAGAATCTACTAAAATTCCATAGTATAAATATTGAAGTACTTTATTTATCAAATTGAAGGTCCATGTTGACTTTTTGTGTCTGCTGAGATGAACCATACCTATCTGGGGGAAAATATATTTCAACCCACATATAAAATGAAATACCATTACATATATATGGTGATATATAGGGTTCCAATTATGTTTTCATTATTTTCAAATTTATTAACATGGGGTAGATATAAAATATTCCATAACAAATTCCCAGTAAACCATAGAACATTAAAATTTGATCTAAAGACTCAAACATATCCTATTTTTGGGATTATCTTCACTATAATTGAAAAATAAAAATGAATATTTTATATAAATTATTATTTTTAATTACTTATATTAATTACTCAAATTCTCATAGATACATACATGTATCCCAGTCTTTTTACCACTCCTCAGAATTATGATATTTTTAAATTGACATATCTTTTTACAATATGATTATTAAAATTTATTTTCAATAAAAATCCAAAATCAAAAGTTCCTCTATGGGATTCCATAAATTGTTATTCTAAAAATTATTCCAATAAAATAAATTCCACAAAATCATTTTTAATATATATTTAGAAAAAATAAGGATATTACAATATAATTACAAAACCCATAAAAATTAATTAAATAATTAATTGCTAGTGAATGAAATCAATCAAATATCAATGAAAAAAATTTTTTAATTCCAAAGATCAACTTCCCACCATAAAAAATCGGACTTATATATTAGAAAAAAAAGAATAACATTACCTTTTTTTAATTCAGGATAGTCCAAAATATGAGTTTCCTTTAAAATAACTATACTACTCAAACATATATTTACACAAAAATATTATTAATACATTTTTATAATAAATATATATCAAATTAACCACAAAAATATCCATCCTCCAATAATCATTTTTTCTTACCACCAAGATTTATTTCACTCATCACATAAAGAATGTAATTGATGAAATTTATTACCCATTTGAACTCATGTCCAGGTCATTAAATTTTCAGTGAGTTCCTAATTCTCTACCCAATGAGTTGATTGTTTTTTATCAGGATATAACCACATGGTTATTTTTAAGGATAAATGTAGGATGGTTATAATCATAATTATATAGAGGCTAAATTTAGAGGATTCACAACAATGTGATGTAATTCACTTGTTTTCATTTTTTCACACAAAAATCGCATACTAAATCATACCCCTTTTTGGTCATTTACCTCCAAAATCTTTATTTAATCTCATGGAAATTTCACTCATGAATAAAATTGAATTTATAAGTATTGTTTCACCACATTCCCCTCAAAAAATATTTTTCAGCAATTTTATTATGATAGATTTGATTAGAGAAGAATTATGAATATAAATAGGAATATTTGAACTGTATATAGTTTTTTAAAATAATTTTCATTTTTATGGAACATATTACTATCCTTAATTACTATATTTTATATTTTCTCCCCACATCATCTTTCAAACATCATTATTTTATATCCCCATAATAAGAAAACACCTCAGACAAGGATTAAACTATTATAATGAATTTAATTATATATCATTGTTTGATGGGATTTTGGTCCTCTAAGGTGGCCACATAATTATTTAATTCATATATGTAAGGGGGTTAAATGTGTCATCTATCAATGTCACTTATAATATACATGTATTGTTAAAATGTATTTTATTTCAAAATAATTATTATATGATAATGAAATGACACACTTCAATGCTTCATGGTGTTTATGATATATCCCTTATTATTCTAGTAATCCATAAATTTTGGTATTCTCTCAAGAAAAAATAAAACAATAAATAAGATATAATCATTTTAGTAGAATACTCTTAGGATAATAATAATAATATTATAAAATATTAACAATCATTTTGTTCCAAAGCTAGGGTCCCTTTCATGAATTTCCAAAAAAACTAATCTCAAAAATAGTTTATTTCATTGATAATCATTGTAGCGTTTCTAAGATAAAATATATTTTTTATAATTATAATAGTTTCCAAACTAAATATTGTATTCAATTTTATCTCAACAAATTAAACAAACATGTTAAAAATAATAATGAATAAACCATATTAACAAATAAAAAATATTTTAAATTCTAAAGATCCAAAGTTTCCCCTCCCCTTAAATGGAAATTTTTTTTTCAATTAAATAATTCAACTAAATTTTTTTTTATAATATTTAAGAAAATTATATTAATAAAATGGTTACGAAAATATAAATAATGGGATATATTATAATATAAGTTTTAGAGTAAGAAAATATCTTTCTAAAGTGATGTAGTAGATTACCACTATATATCACCATCATGTGTCCCCTAATATGGGTGTTCCTATTTTATCATTATTTCAATATATATATAATATTAAATTGATTGCGATTCATTATAATTAATAAGATATCCCAAATTAAATTAAATAAAACTAGAATTAATTTCATCCTAATGTTGAAAGTAATAGCTTTCAAGACTGTATTTAATCATTTACCTGAATCAGATATTTATGATAGGCTCATTCTCTCTCCATATAATACTTGGAAATTCAAAATGGTTCTCTATGATATCATTTTGTTTCAAATTTCTTTAGGGTACAATACATTACACATTTATGAAGATCAAAATTATTGAATTTAACTTCCCAAATGTCCATGTGTTATATCTAT
Source organism: Viscum album (assembly GCA_963277665.1). NCBI lineage: Eukaryota > Viridiplantae > Streptophyta > Magnoliopsida > Santalales > Viscaceae > Viscum > Viscum album. The sequence continues at coordinate 998,767,908 of OY728134.1, forward strand.
ATTTGAATATGGTTTATTTTTTCAATATATTAACCCATTTAGTCTCACTTCAATTAATGATTTGTAATAAATCCTATAACCAAACAAGGTATCTTTTAAAACTTTTATCATATGAATTTTATTAATCATGATAAAATTATCTAGTATCCCTTTAATCATTCTATTTGAAACATCATACATCCCAATACATTTTGGATATTCATGGGATCATATTTTATAATGTTCTATATACCTCTTAGGTAAAGAATCAATGAATTTATTTTATACATGGCCACATTAGTCACTACTGACTGTTCAGTGGATTCTAGATCACCAAAGACATCACAAATTCAAAGTAAAAAATGGAATCACCATTTTTTGTGGATCTAACATCAACCAATATGAATGTATAGACTACAACATGTTTGTTTTTTTAATAGACAAATTAAATAAGATTGGGTCAATTTGAAGAGTTGACCTATATTTAAAAATTTTCAAAAACATTCATTGGATTTAAAGAATTTCATGACATGATTCAAACCCTTGGGTCACACATGGAAGGTGGTATATTATGAGTTCCACCTTAATACCACTAGTAATCGGCAACAGTATGTTGAATAACACTAACTAAATAAATCACACATATGGGAGGACATAGAATAATTTTTCTTCATAAGAATATATATATTTATGCACCATGTATTACTGTCATAAAAGAGAACTATTATGAATATAATATATACACAAATAGATACCTTACCACATTAATTTATGGAAAGGAACTGAGAATAAAAAGGAAAAATAAAATATAGTAATAGAATATAACATACCAAAAAAGAGTAAAATGACCAAATTAAACTTCTTGATATTCTATTGTTTGATTAGAATATCTATGATACACATGCACCATGTCTACGTTCATCAAAATGCATATCATCAATATAATCTATGAAATAAGAGGTAAAATCCCATGATTGGGTGAGTATAAAGATAAATAGTAAGGCCCCCAGAAATAACCAAACAAATCATTAATGGTAGTCAATTAAATATCATAATAAGTTATGAAATCCAAAGGGATAAAATCTTACTTATGCTCAAAGATAAATCCCATGTACCAATGTGGGTCCACGACCTCTATACAAGATTATATATTCCTTGGGAGGTTATATGGTGAATCTCATATGAGGTAACTCCCTTCTAGATTCATTCTATACAGATGTAACATATTTGTGTTGTATTTCACTTTTTCTTCTAGCATTTAATATCATAAACCAGAACACATTTCCAGTTGATAAACATATAAGAGATCACACCTAGGGCCAAATGAAGATACCAAAACTATTTTAAAATTTCCAATGAGATAATATACTTTGTAGAAACCCAATATTAACGATATTTTCCCCATCAAATAAATTTAGCTTTATTTATATAAGGATTTACAGAAAACCTCAGGTTTCAGAGAATCATGAAAAAAGTATACAATTAATATAAAACAATAATAACCAATATATTGAATTTTTAGTTATAAACAATATTAATTATATTATGATATATATATATATATATTTATGTTTTACTAAATAATATTTTATCAATTAAATGACACTCATATTTTGTAGTGTCTTTCTATATGTAGAAAATTTTATTAGTAGGAATAGGTTATTATTGCATAGGATTAATTGTTATAATTTATATATGGAAATTTTTTATATTTTAAATTATAAAAAGGGTTTCATTTCTAAAATAAGAACATAAAAATTAACATAGGGCGATTTTTTCAAAATTGACTAAAGAGGTTAATTTTTTTAATAGTAATAAAATACGGTTTTTATGAAATATAGTATATTTTCATTTATCTGCATGACATTAATATTTTTTATACAAATTTAATCTTATGGAATTAATAATGTAATTTAATATTATAGAAATTTCATTTAATATATTTCAATTCATATAATTTCAAATTTATTTTATAATTAATATTAAAATCATTTGTAGGGGCAATGTTATTCTTATGCAACACTCAAAAATTTAATAGTGGCATCCTAATGATAATAATATAGATGGAAAAGTCTTTCCATGAAATAGTTATTCAATATTTTTGATAAACAGTGATTTGCAATGGTTATTTCCAAGATGAGTTTAATATTTTAAGATTCATATAAAAAAGGCTTATGCAATTCCAGCAGAAGGCTAGGAAAGTAAAAATAACATATTAAAAATGTTTTCATAACATTAATGTTTGTAAATATACATATTGAATGAATACTGAAGTACATTATGAAAATCAATAAATTTTTTTGATGATAATTTAATTTAAATATTTATTAATTGAGTAATTACAATAAATGATTACGCGACATCGATGCATTATTTATTTAATTAGTATAAAAATATAACAAATTATTTATAAAATATTAAAAGTAACATAATTTTTTTGAATTAATTTATTCTATGAATTTTATAGATGAATGTATCATATTACAAATTCATGAATGTATTATATTAGAATTAAAGTTTTTTCTTGGGATTGTTATTGGGAAATTGAATAAAAAGTGTCCAAAATGAATGAAATTTTATTTTATGAAAATAAGTTTTTAATAAATTCTTTAAATCATAAAAATCATAAAATGGTAATAAGGAGAAAATTATTTAAAAATTCATATCAAGGCCACTTATGGCCCACATTCCCTTTTATATAGCCTTTTATTGATATTTTAAAGTAAAAAATGTGTTATCCCAGTAATTGCCCAAAGGGTTAATGATATTTAAAAAACAATTATTTTTAAAATTTCTCTTAAAGGTGTACAATTTTTATAGTCGGAGAGTATAATCAACTCATACTCATCTTCTATTCAATTTATGTTAATTTAAGGACCTTTTATAATGAAAATTAATTTAAATTAATTTAATATTTTATGAAATTCGCTGAATTGACATCCACTAACTTATAATTAGGCACCCATTCTCTCTTCAGATTAAACAAAATTTATATTTATTTCATTCCATTCATTAATAGTGCAGGAAACAAACATTCATTCGTTCGTACGACCTACCATATAATGGAATGGTGTAATTAATTTTCTATATTTGAATTTTAGGTTGAAAATAAATATATATACATTGACTATATTTGATTTTTATATCATGAATAAAAATTTAAATAGAATGGAAGATATAAAAATATTCATGGACCAAAACTAAAAAATCAAAACATTCATGAAAAATGAAGAAGTGAACACCCAAAAATATGATAATAATATAATATTATTAAAAAAATAGTGACAAAATGATTTAAGTGGATTATAAATTTTATTATATATTTGTATATGGATATTATATATATGTATATAAAACATTATTTTATTATACTGGAGTTGAAAAGCACTTATAATTAAATTCAAATGTGATGTAATAGATTTTGCCTCAATTTGAACTGTATTCAGACATATTTGGTATTGTGAACCTATTTAGTTTTATGTGGTGTATATAACACCCCTATAATTAATATAAAATGAATATTTGTTTATACATTAATATTAATTTATCAAAATAATGTTAACCAATTCAGGTCATTACAATTATAAGTTACCAAAGTGGTGAGAATATATTTAACAATCTCTTTTATTTTGAATTCAATTATTTTCATTGAAGTAATATTATTATAAAATCCTTAAATTTTGTTTATTTGTATGTTTAAGGATTATCAATGTATTATTATAAAAATTCAATCTATTTTTCACTTGAATAATGAGAATAAATTATTTTAATGAAAATTAGAACGTATTTTTCTTTATTAGTGTTTATATTTTTCTTCTATATCGACATATCTCAAATTTTTTATGAAATTTATCTTCTTTTATAGATGTTAAATATTAGGGAAATTATATGTTTTATATTAATTTTTTACATTGTTTAAGAGGAATCCTTCAAATGTTTTTGGAAATTCTCATTTCCAAAAAAAATCAAAAAGTGAAAATGAATGTTTTTTCCATTTAAAGTGTTAACATATCTTCCATGTACCAAAAACATTTTTTTCTAAATAGCATAGTGAATTATTATTCAATGGTTTTAAAATTAAATCCATTTAGGAAAACAAATTTTAATATTTTTCATTCATTTTTCAGAAGTCGTCTATTTACTACTAAACCTATAATTATAATAAATTTATGGTCATATATTATCTATTATCTATTTAGTGGTCACTATAAATATCTTTAAGAATTATATTTTATGTTATAATTTTTCATTGGAAATTACATTATCTTAAATATAATTTTATTGGTGTAATATGGATATTATTATTTCTTAGAACATCCTCTATTTATATATATTGTTTTTTTTCTATGAATGTAATATGACTAAATTTAGAAATATTGATATTCCATATTCATTACACAGTAGAAATATTAGTTGATAAAGAATATTATTTATGAAATAAATTGATCATCAAATACATGAAGAATGATTGGACATGTAGTGAATGGTGGGGATCAGTTATATATATCCCTTTAATACATCGGAAAATCTCATGAGACCAACCATTTTTCTCAATTGGGTTTTGGTCTATACATACCAAAGAATTGGAATATCATGCAAAAAGGCTTCAATGATAAATATATCATTTTTTAGAAATATGATGATCAATATAAAAATTTCTTGTATTTAATATTCTGTAATTATAATCCATGGGATTTATGTATTTATATTATCAAAGGATTCATTTAGTGTTCATGTTATTGATTAAATGGTATGTTTTTTGTTACTTTCTATAATATATTGATTATTCATTGTTCAATCATGATAACTTCCATTTTAGCTAACCCACTTAAATAATATGAGGTCACCATATATCTATTTTCCATCTTAAAATATATGAAAAACGATATTATAAATAATACATATAATTTGAGAATGTTTCTTATTAGACGTATAATTATATTTTCCACCAAAATATCTAAAACAGTTGTGTATCTTGTTCACAAAGACCGCTAAACTGGTTTTCCATATATAGTGAGATTCAATATATCTAGTACAAATTTAATAATGTGAACAATAACTTTGGGTTATTGGTTTTAGAGTTTCTGTCGTTGGTATACGAGTTTGTTTTTTTGAACCATAGGAACTATACTTTAAATAATCATGGATAACATTATAATTTTAATAATAAAGTGTAGTATTTGAGAACATTTTCCATTAGTGTTATTTTTTTATTATATATACCATTATTCATGATCTTTAAAATATATCTTAGTTTGTTCCATTATTTATATAAGGATCCTAATAGAAGAAACGGAATCACTACCCATTAAAAATGTGGATATTGAACTATTGAGAAAGACAACAATGATAGATTGTAAATGCGTAGGTCATGAACATATTTCATTATATTTATATGATTATGATGAATAAACATACCCATATAGATAAACGTGTCAATCTATATCATGATTTACCTGTATTGGATCTCTTCATGAAACAAAATCCTCTATATTTTATTGGAACTACAAATCCACTTGAAGATGAGACATAAATTTATTACATAAAAAATTTATTCATGTATTTGGTCTATAATAAATAGAGATAGACATTCGGGTAATATATTATTTGATAGTATGTACTAATCTATAGTGGTCCTTGATAAAGAATACCAAAGTGGATGATGAAATATAAATCATGTAATTGAGAAAATTTAAAGTGAAATTATTCAATAAATACTTCAACTATGAATAGAAATATGAAATATAGAATATGTTCTTTAATTTAAACTAGATATAAGAATAATGTGTTGTAGAGAATAAGGCTAATGTAAAAAGATTATCCAACAATATTACTGACTATATGCATAATCCAAAATTAATGATTAACTATTTCCTAAATGATGTTAGGATGAGCCAAAAAAGGGAACTAGTTTACAAGGGGGTCAAATTATATGATGATATAGTATAAACATCTATGAATGCAGAGAAATCATGGTATCTATCCTATATCATCATAGAAAATAAAGATAATAAGAGTTCAGAAATGAACCATGAAAAAGAGAAGATACCATAGATGAATGATAAGTGAAGAAATCCAATTATATATAATTTCAAAAGAAAATGTGGATGTTCCAAGAGATGAGGTGAAAGGTACACATTCATCAACTCTATAATTGAAAATTTTTTATTTAATATTTATCATACCCACTCATTTGTATCTATAAAATTTATAATGGTATAACATCGCCACCTCAAAGATTAGATATTGAGTTGTAATTATAGATTTTTGTTGGTAGAATTATTATATCTAATTTCTGTAACTCCTCTAAAATGTATGTTTTTCAAAATGGGATTCCAAAAATTATCATTATTACCTAACTATATGAGTTGGGTATAATTTTTGGAATTCAGTGGTCATCTCTGTATATATCTATTATTAATTATCTGGGATGTGTTATTAATTTCATTAATCTAAATAAACATAGGATGTTATTAATTCATGGAAGTACCTCAAATACCAATGAAAATTACATTTGTTATATGATATTTACTACATATCCATATGAGATATTATCTCAGATGGTTGTCGATTATTTAAGCATTGAGAATATGAAAAGATTACAAGAATTTATTATGGTTTATCCTAAGGAAATTCCTAGTCTACCATACATCCCAATGATTAGTATTCAATAGTACTCATACGTGGTGTTACACCTATTTTAAGTACTCCACACAGAATATCCTTAAAATTTTTGTAGGATTTAAATATGAAAAACTAGGAGAATCTAGATAATTAATTCATTCATCCCAGTGATATCTATGTTGTAACACTCTCAGATTTTGTGAATTATTTTTTTGAATTAATTAATCTTTAATATTTAGAATTCCACACAAAACTGAAATTAGTTTTTTAATTATATCACATAGTAAAAAATTCTATATATATGTCACTAACTTTACATTCTCTATACATAACACTAACATGGTGTACGTAACATGAAATTCTATGTTTCTACGAAACATGATTTTATTGTTATAATTATTTAAATGGAATAATTTTAATATAGACATTAAAATTAGTAATATTATTAATAATAAAAGCTTTTATAATATTATATGTAATGGTTTTATATAAATATAACATGTTGATAATGAAAAATATATTTTTGGGTAAAGTCTTTATATGTTTTAAAATAATACTTTCAGAAATAAATTACTTTTCATGTCCTTCAATAAGAAACTAAATTTAATTTTAGAGACATTTATAAATTAAATTTTATTAAATAATCTTAATTTTTGAATTTATAATTTTGAAATTAGATTAGGGTGAATTTATGGGATTTGTTTTGAGAAATATATTTTTTGGTTGTATAGTAAAAAATAATGAATTTTAATTCAAAATTACATTTTCATCTGATTTATATTTTATAGATATATTATATTTTAAATTTTATCAAATTTTAAATTAGATAATATTTTTATCAATTAATCCAATGTATTTCATTTGAATCAATTTCACCATGAAATTGGGTATAAATACTTAGTAAACATTTGGATGTTTTTACTTTAAAAACCTGCATTTTTGTCCCAACATTGGGATTAAATTTAAATTACTATCTTCAATATTTGTGATTGAAATTTAGAAAAATGGAATAAATATTTTTAATTAGATTAATTTATATTTTCTAATAATATCAACTTATTGTTTTACCATAATGATTAGTGAATGGAATTAAAATTACTTATAGTGATTGTGTTTTACAAAGGAATAAATCATACATTTAAGGGCCCAAATGGGCTATCCACTTATAAAAAACTCATTGGATTGAAATAATTCGGCCATAAACGTTTAATTATTGATTTTTGATGATTTTAATGATTAGTTTTAGGTAAAAACATTGGTACATTTAACATGTATTAAAAAACGATGAGTATGACCTTTCCCTCCCCTATAAACGGAAACATCCTTTACCTATTCTTTACACCACTCAAACTACTTATTTTCAGAGAAGATATACCCAATACATTACCAAAATCCCCCCATTACTACTTGTAGACATTTATTTGGATGATTACCATCCATGGAATTCATTTGGTTCAAACCAAAAGGATTTACCAGATTAGGATGTAACACCGTCCCACAGACTCATTTATTTCATTTCCTTCTTCCACCAACTCAAATATTTGTATTCTATTATTATAAAAAATTGATAGTATACTAAATATACCGAGATGTTTTTATGTTATGTTTCCTACCTACCATAACACACCATTCCATTAAATGGATAAAAAAATACTATTTATGTGCACGACAAACTAGAGCCTCACTAAACTATGATAGTTCATTTTTTCATTTACCACATCTCATGGTGGAAATTTTTATAAAAACTTTATTTATATATGTTATATAATATATATTTTATGTATTTAATCTCTTTATCCATTAAAAGCACATATATTTATACTTTCATTTTGGATTAAATATGTTAATTTCATTTGAGGTTGTCTGGACTACCGCCCCCTCAAAGTGTTGTGATTCGTTCATACACTACATGAAATGTATTAAGATTGGTTTTAGCGAATATACATGATATATATGATATAATTAAACTACTATAATAATGATATATATATATATATATTTTTTTATATGTATTTTAAGTAATTTATTTCAATATAACAATTAAACAGAAATTGTGTTCATGCATATGTGCAGCCTACTATCTCTATGAACGATATATTCTGTTTCATGATTCAATATTCTATGAATTTTTATAATACAAATATAATGAATATAAATTATATTTATATCATGTTTTAAATACTTTAAATCATGATATAAGTGTAAGGACCAATGATATAAAAAATTAAGACACCTGCGAAGTAAAAACTGGATATTACCCAAAGTGAAATTTATTATAGAATAGTTAAATAACTGGTAATATAAAGCCATATTCAAATTATATATGACATTAGAAGTAAAAATATGGGATTCTAATATATTTATAATAAATTTATATTTATTATACAGGTGAGTTGAATGAGTTTTCTGAGAGTTAAGACACAAGGTACGAGAATTTCATCTCAATTTTTATTTCCATGAGATACAAGCTTTATTCACAACCCTTTCATTTTGTGTTGTGTGTATACAGACCATGGTTGAATTATAGGATTCTTATAATTAAATTTATGTGTATTTAAATATCAATTTTATGATATTTAATTCATAGGATTTATTTTTTAGAAGATAACAAATCATTAAAGTAATTTTGTTTCAATTTTTCTTCTCTGAGCCAATTTCTATGTTATACACATGCATTTTTTCATGAGGTGCATACAATGACTTTTAAATGTTATATCATGAAAATCCTTGTATTAAAGTAATTTTAAACTTAATTTAATTGAATTTTCTTACATGGGGAGTATGGTTCAATATTTCTATATGGTATGAGTTTATTGAAAAGACCCAATCACTTATCGATATTGTTAATGTTTCTTCTTCCATTGACAAATATTATAATCCATCTCTCATGAAAATTATGGAATTTTACTATCCTATGTATATTCAAGATATATTAATGTATTGTTTAAAATATTACACTCTTTCTTATATAAGATATTTAATAATGTTTTTTTGAAAGCCCGACATTACCCTCTATCCGGTCAGAAATCAGCATTCCTTGAAAACCATATTTTCATAAAAACATTTCTAAGAATATTGGATTTTTATTATTATAGTAAAATCATTAAAATAAATTTTTATTCATTTTTATTTTCCCAATGTTTTCAATGGAATATTCTTATCACTTTATAAAAAAGATATATTTCTACCCTTTTACAGTTCCAATGGAATTTTCTTTTTAAACTCATAAAATATATATAGATTTACCCAACATCATTTTTTGAAGCTTAATTTTCATGTTTAAGAAATTAAAATTTAAACAAGTGTAATTAAAATTATTTTTAACCAAAATAGTTATTGATAATAATTTATATATTTTCAATGTGTTTTCGTATGAAATGGTTTTGAAAAAAGTTTCAATCATTATTTATAAGTTTTCAATGTTATTTTCAAATAAATGGTTTTCAAAACATTTTAATTATTTTTTACATGTTTTCAAAGTGTTTTAAAAGAAAAAGTTTTTTTAAATTTTTTAAATATAATTTTATTAGTTTTCATGCTAAAATGATTTCAAGAAATGTTTTTTCAAGATGACTTCAATCTGCATTATAATTATTCAATTAATTTTCAATGAAAATGATATTAAAATGGTTTTATGAATTAAAATTACTTTTTTAATGAAAAAGGATATTTTCATCATGAATGATTTTTTAAAAAAAATTCAAAATTATTTTCCATATATGTTGACATCCTTTGATGATACTCATTCTTTTATAGTAAATGATTTAATGGTTCCATTCATATTTTTTCTCTGAATAGGTTATGCATGATTTTATGGTCTTTATGATACCCATTTAACTTTCTAATGATATATGTTTATAAAACATGATTCTATTTCATGGGTTATATGTTTATGAAACCTATTTATCATTCATGTATTACATTTTCAGGAAATATATTTCTATTTCATGGGTTATTATTTTGATGAAATGACCATGAAACCTTCATATTTTTTCACAGGTTATGATATGATTACATTTGTGTGATACCCATTTCATTTCAGGGGTTATGATATGATTAATTAATATTTTGTGGAAAATGTATATATAATTTCATTATTAGACAGGTGAGACTTAAATCTCCCTTAAATTCATTATGTAAATATTTACATCTCATGAGATAGACTAAGGTGGTCTTGGGAGAGAACCTTGACAACTAAGATTGTCATGGGAGTGAACCATGACTACCAATATGGTATGAGGAGTGAAATAATGCTAATAAGATGGCCATGGGAGTGAACCATGACTAGAATATGGTATGGGGAGTGAACTCATCCTACTTAGATGGTCTTTTTCGTGATTCCTTGGATACTAAGAAAATCATATTATATGCTTATATGTTTTCCATAATTCCATGTTTTATTCTATTGTTACGCTTTCATTGATTGTATTTGTTATTTTATTATAATTCCTATATTATGAAATTCCAATATTTATTTCATGATTAATTTTTATGATATTTGATTTGTAGGGTATGATCTACTAATGTTATGATCATGTTATCATTCAACAATCATCATTTTTATGCTTACATGTCTCCCTTTTTAACCTTTATGAGTATTTTAGATCACCCTGTTATATGTTTCCTTTCCATAGGTTGGGAAGATATGTATTATTTTTAATGATTCAAATAATGGTTCTAGTAAATAATAACATAGTGGGAGATAATAGAGATCAAATATGTAACAGTGTTCATGTTTCCATGTTTTCAAAGGAACTAAACTAGTATAGTCTTTGGGAGTTTGATTGTATATTGTTTTATGTATTTTGAAAAAGTTATGTCATGTTTATATATGAAAAAGATAGGGTATCTATAGTTGGTATCAGAGTGAAGGTTTTGTTAGCCTATTGAATATAATATGAGAAACCCTTAGTGAGAAATCTAAGGACTTTTTTTAGAACAAGTCTAAGGATAAAGAAATGTATAGGAATTTTTTTTTGTAATTTTGGTGAAGGATAGAGTTATTGGTTTCCTTGAAATACATTCCTTTTTGGATAATACAAGTAGATTTGGATAAGGATTAAATGGTCCTAGGAGTAACAGCTCTGATAAGATGTTTTATCCTTACTCGGTGTAATCTGGTACATGATAATGGGACTTGCTACACACCCGATTTGATAGTCTCGATGGATATGATTTGAGAATTCACAGACTCTTCGAGATCGGCCATACTGGGTTTAAATAGAAGTTGGATAATAAATATCTAGTACAAACCTCACATTTCCTAGTTTAATAATTTTATTATAATTTAGACATCATAATAATGGTTTTATTATTTTCTTGGTTCATCTCTATAGAAATCATTTCTTACTAAATGCTTTGTGGTTATAGTCAATGTGAGATCTAGAAGAAGCTGAATTAACATTGAATATGATGGAAAATTTGGTGATGGTCATTCAAGTGGGATGATAACTAGAGTGAATGATTTTGTGATCATACCTAATCCGTTTTTAGGGAACATGATTAACAACATGTCCCATAACCAACTCTTAGACTCACCAGTAAGATAAGGAAGGAGTTCATTGGGACTTCAGGTAATGGAGACCATGGAAAATGTAGATTTAGTTTCATAAATGTAACAAATGTGGTAAGAAGAACCAAAGTGAATTTCTTAGAGGAATAATAAGTTATTTTTACTATTGAAAAGTTGGTTAATGGGAAAGTGAATGAAATGGAAAAATAAGTAAATTAGTTAATGAAATTGATGGGAATATTGTTCTCCCTAAGGAAACATCGATGATTGAGTGTTTTATGTGTGAAATAAATGATCATTATGAAAATAAATGTCCCAAGAGTAAATATCCAAAAGATAATTAACATGATAATGAGTGTAATAGTAATATTACTGATGATTATGGGAATACAAATTATATGTGAACGGAAACAATTATTATGTAATAGGATGAGGTACCATTGTTAAAAGCTTAAGGACGAAGTGTAATAATCAATGATTTATGTATTTGGATTAAATAACTATGTAATGTTAAAGCTGAAATATATAAGTATTGTTTAGTTTAGGATTTTTTTTTAGATTTAATAGAACATGTTGAATGGTTCTGAGGGAATAGAAAAGTAATTAAACTGAAAATTGGTGTCCATGGAAAACAAATGATTAAGGGAAAGATAACCCTTAATATGATCCTTATGTTAAGATAATGTTGTTTAGATAAAGATATGATAGATATTAATAAGTAAATTAGATTATACTAATTACCATGGATCCAATTAAGGACTTCATGAAATGTGGTTTATGCTATCATTGATGAAATTTACAATATTTGTGTTTTTATAGTATAGATCCAAAATACCTTTGAATAAGGAAACATGCATGTTTTCAATAATGAATTATGTTAATTCAGGTCATTAACCTATTTCAAGAGATTTCATGATGATGGTATTCACTTGTTTAAAATGTGACAACTTAGATATACTTTGTGTTATTTTGGGAATTAATGTTTAGCTGATTTCGTGACTCTCTTTATAATGTTTTGGATTTTCATTTTTTAAAAGGTTTATAAGGATAACCATTCCTGAAAAGTTTAATTTGAACCTTAGCAGAAGTATTTAGGTATTAATATTGTATTGAAAACTAGAGTAAAAAGATTATTTAGTGATTAAAAATAATTCAAGGATGTCCGTCTTATTTATTAGTGTTGTAATTGAAAAGGACAACATGTTTGTGGGGTGAAAACAAATCATATCTTGAAAGGCCACCCATAACCGAAGAATGATAAGAGTTTCATGTCCACAACTAGTGTACACGATGTCCAAGTTATAGTATAATTATTTTTTTATGAATTAACATTTAAGCATTATGTTTAGATATTAATATATTGACTATATTTATTTTTAATGAGGGTTAGAGAAAAATAATTATACTTTTCATTCTTTTATGGACCTTAAGATATGCTAATAATTTATTTTAGTGCCTCGGGCATAAAAGTGAATTTTTGGGCATCCATTTCATGAATTAATGGATGAATTTGAAATAGATAATAGAAATACCAACAAAATGATTTTTTATAGAATTATATCATGTAATTATATTTCCTATTATTTATGGTCAATAATAGAATAACTTGATGATAAGATAAGGATAAAAAAAATGTTTTCCGAATAACAATTGTTTTTTGAACTAATAGGCTTTTAAATAATCCAAAAATTGTTCTTTTGAGGCCCTCAACATTCCATGTATCATTCACTTGTTTGTGATTGGTAAATAGAATCAGTCTCTTTTAATATTTAAAATTTTCCTCCATGTCCAATCTTCACACCAAATAAATGTTCTTTGGTGTGTAATCCTAGTTATATGTTACTTTAGGCAACCATTATGATTATAACAACACATTTTTAATGGATGTTTTAGTATTATTTTCTATAATTTGTGTTTATATGAAAGTTAAATTCAGGTATTAATAATTTGATAACCCAGATATGTTTTTAGGGAGAAATTCATTTTAAGGGGGTAGAATGTTACACCATGAAATTTTGTGAAATATTTTTTTTAATTAAGATATCTTTTGATAATAATTATTTTACACAACCTAAAATAGTTTTTTATTAAATATCTAAGTCAAACATTCCATAAACATGACCCTAAGTTTTCATTATTTATACACAACACTAACTTAGAATTCATAAAACGCAACACCGAGTTTCTACAAAACATCATTTTATTGTTTTAATTATTTAAATGAGATAATTAGAATATATCCCATAAAATTAGTGATATTAGTTGTAATTAAGACTTTGAAAATATTTTCTGTAATGGTTTTATATAAATAGAATATGTTGATAATGAAAAATAAAATACTTTGTAAAGACTTTATATGTTTAAAAATATTATTTTAATTAATATTCTTCTTTTTGTGTCTTTTGTGAAAAAAACAATAATATTATATTTAGACACTTTAATAAATGTAATTTTATTAAATAATATATTTTTTTGAATTTAGAATTTCAATATTAGTATTGGGAGAAATTTTTCGGATTTTTATATGATATATCATTTATAAATGAATAGTAAAAAATGATGAATTGTAATTCACAAATGAGTTTTTGTCTAATTTATTTATATTGTTAAATTATAATTTAAATTGTTTTAAATGTTAAATTAGGAATTATTTATATCAATTAATCCAATATATGTTAATGGAATCAATATAACATTCAAACTGGATATAAACATTTTGGAATCTTTTGGTTGTCTTCAATTTAAAAACCTGCGTTACCGTCCCATCTATAGGATTAATTTTAAATTAATTTATTCCACATATGGGTTTGGAATTTAGAAAAATGGACTGAATATTTGGAATCAAAACAATATATAACATATAATAATTTCAAATTAGGTTTTTACTATAATTATTAGTGAATTGTGTTAAAATTAATTAAAGTGATTATGATTAACAAAGGAATAAAACATAAATTTAAGGTCCCAAATAAACTCGTCACTTTTCCAACATGCAATAGCATGAGATATATATTCCATATAAATCCTATTTTTGATTTTAGATATTTTGGTATAACATTGGCCATGTAAAAATGTGGTTACGCAAAATATATTCTAAAAAATGACAACTGTGTCCTTTCCAAATCCTTTTTGTCATTTAAAAAAATCCAGTTTAGATTTACCAGTAATCGTAAAAAAATACCAAAATTCAAAAACAACATATCCATGTAGTTGTACTTGTATAGTTCAGTTTTCATTAAAATTATCATATTTCAAATATCAAGTGAAATTGTGGCTAATGCTCGATCCATGTACGCCAAATTCCACACATCGACCTCATGTCACACAACCACATCAAACCATATACCCAATCTTCACACATCTCCAATCAGATTAGGAAACCAGCATGACCATACACCAGAATTGTTGTCATCACCGGCCCATCATCATCATGTAATCACTCACCCCAATCATTATCTGCATCAGTTCGAAACACCACGTTCGACATCATTACCATCAAACAATACTATTGCTCAGCCAAAGTTCGATGTCACAATTGATAAATATTGCACCTTATCTTCAAAATCACTCTTCATCATTGTGTTGAGAAATCTCACCACCATTAAAGATATCATAGGAACATAGAAAAGAGAGTTCAATGGAACCACACCTTGATGCCCCAATCGGTGACAACACCAATCCACAAAAAATGATTGTCATCAATGAATACCACTAAAACACACCAAAATAGCATGAAAAGACCATCCAATCAAAGAGAAACTAGAGAACTGCCTGAAGAACAGTATTCCATGCTACCGATAACCAACGACCACCGCAACTGCCACAAAAACCCAAGTCGATGAGTCTAGCCAATGAAGCCAAAGGTTAAACAACTCAGGGAAAATGAAGAAGAAGCCCCCACGCAAACCCAAAAACCTCACATCCTAGATCCCCAAAGTGGAACCCTCTCTAATATACCCCAAAGAGAGATGTGGAGACCTATATTTAGAGGAGAGGGATGGGCAGTGATGATGCACATTAACATGAAACCTAGAAGAACCAAGACAAGAAAAACAATAAAATTGAATGGGAAGATAAAATTGGAGTCCCAAGGAACTTAAATCAGCAAAGGAAAAAGAAAGATATGTCCGAAAGGGAAAATAAACCTATAAGAATAATGAAGAAGATGACACAAACACACACAATCAACCAACCAAAAATACAAAAACCAGAAAGGACCAATCTCTCCAAAACCGACTTAGAGAGGAGAGAAAAATTGCAATGTTGGATCACAAGAATACACCCAAGGAAAACACCAATGTTCCAATTCTAAGTAGACAATGAAAGTGGAAAAGGATGGGCCATGAGACTGGTGCTCTGGATAGAGAATGAGAGAGAAGAGGGAGACCTTGGGGAGATTGCTGCCTAGAAGAGTAAGATGGAGATAAGAAGGGATTGGGGGAAGGGAAGTACTCCATATACAAAGAAAGGAGAGATTAACCATAGGTGAGGGAATAGGGGTAGAGCACTCGAGAGGATCCAAGTGAGATAGGTGCCATCCCTTTGTGGTCAAGATGATTTTTGCTCCAATGGTCTTCTTTCCCTCCCCTATAAAATGCCAACAGCTCTCCCTCTTCTATACACCTATCTAAACACTTAGGTTCTACCATTATACACCCAATATAATCTAAAACATACCACCCTTACTCATTTATGCCTTTTTGGGAATAATGCCTTCCAAGGATGCCCTTTGATTAAAATCAAAAGGATTTACCTGATTAAGTACTTACCACCTCCCTTAAACTCCTTTCTTTTATTTTCTTTATCCACCACATCAACTATATTTAATGATTTATTATAAAAAACAAAAGTATACTCTATATACTGAGTTTTTTCATACTAAGGTTGTGTCCTGCACTTTCAAACACTTCCATCTAATTTGTATCAAACATACAATTTATGTGTATGGAGAACTATGGCCTCACTAAACAATGATTGTTCGTTTTTCCTTTACCCCTTCACATGGTAGAAATTATGATGGAAAATATATTTATATATAATATTTTTTTATATCTTTAATATTTGATAATATTTTTACAACTCATATTTTTATACATTCGAATTAGTGTAAATACAATAATTTTGATTGTGGAAGTGTGGACTACAGCCCCTCAAAGCGATATAATTCATTAATAAACTATACAGAATGTCGAATGGATTGGATTAGTGAATATATATGATATATATGATATAACCAAGAAACTAATATATATATATATATATGTATATGTTTTTAACATTATTTATTTCCTGACAAAAATTAAATGAAAATAGCATTCACGTATACGTACGTGCTACCGTTTCCATGAATGGTGTATTCCATCTCATATTTACATAATATATGAAATATTATAATAAATATGTAATGAATAAAAAATATATTTATACCATGCTTTACACTATGGAAATCCTGATATAAGTAGTAGGACCAATGCTATAACAAATTAAGACACAATCTATGAACAAACGGATATTACCTGAAGTAAAACATTAACATATAATTATTAACAAGAATGTAATATAAAAACATAATAAACCCATATATTGTATTAGAAGTAAAAATATGGTTCTTTTAAGATGTATAAAAATTTATATATATTATAAAAATTGTTTGAATGGGTATGGAGAGAGTCAAGACATAAGGTAATTGAATTTCATCTCACATTGTATTTTCGTGAGATATTTGATTTATTTACAACCCATTCTTATTTTGTGGGGTGTATAATTACCATGGATACATTATATGAGTATTATAATTAAATTTATGGGTATTAAAATATAAATTTTATGATCTTTATTTTATTGGGTTTATGTTTCAAATTTTACTAAATCCGTAATGCAATTTTGTCTCAATTTTCCTTCTTTGAGACATAACCCATTTTATGTAGCTATATTATTCCACGATGTGTATATAAAATAGTTTAAATGTTATATCTTGAATATAATTATTTTCATGTCATTTTAATATTGTTTTAATCATATTTTCATACAAGGTGTGTATGCTTCAACATTACAAGGTGGTATGAGTTTTTGAAACAACCTCATCACTTGTTGAGATTGTTTATGTTTATGATTACATTGATTAAAACATTATGACACATCTCTTAAGAATATTATTTATGTTACAAATCTTATGGATATTCATGATATATTCCTGTAGTCATACCATTATCTGAAACTTTGGTATATAAGATAGTATAGAATGTTTTTTCAGAATTCCCAAATTTAACCTCTCTTAGGTTTGAAATCCGTGTTCCTTCTAAAATTTGTTTTCATAAAATGGTATCCAATAATATTATAATATTATAATATATTATTTCAAAGTCATTTATACTCATTTTTTCTTTTTCCAATGTTTTAGAAGGAATATTCTTTTCTTCTTCTAAACAAGCAATTTTCCTACCCTTTTTATCATGAAAAAGTAATGTTCTTTTTACCTCATACAACATGTACATCATTACCCACCATAATTTATGAGAATAATTCTTTTCATGTTTATAAGGATAATATTAAGGAAGTGATTTTAAAATTGCCATCAATGAAATGGTTTTCGAAAATTTTTTCATTCAAAATTTATAAGTATTCAAATTAATTTCAAAGAAATGTTTTTAATTTTTTTTAAGATTTCCACACATGTTTTGAAAGTTATTTTCAACAATATGGGTTTTAAAATGTTTTTATGATATGATTATATGATTTCAATGTGTTTTAAAAGAATATGTATTTTAAATTTTTTTAGTCTTATAATATAATTATTCAAGGAAAAAGGTTTTCAAAATTTTTTGAGGATTATTTTATGTGTTTTCATGGAAAAATGTTTCCAAATTGATTACATGTATTATTTATATTTTTTCAAGGAATTTTATAAGAAAATCATTTTCAAATGGTTTTGTGTATTAAAAATAATTTTTCTTAGAAGAAATTATATTTTCATCAAGAATGTGTTTTGAAAGGTATTTAAAAATTATTTTCAATCTAAGATGAGATCCATTTGTTTTACTGATGCCTTTATAGTAAATTATTTGAATTTTCCATTCAAATTATTTTTCGGAATGGGTTATTGTTGATGTAACAGTCTTTATGAAACCCATTTAACATTCCTAGGTTATATGTTTATGATACCCATTTCACATTATATGGTTATATGTTTATTAATTCCATTTCTCTTTATCGCGTTATTATTCTGATGAAATGATTTTGAAACTTGAATATTTTTCCCCAGGTTATGTTAGGATTACAAGTTTGTGATACGAATTTCATTTCATTGGGTATGATATGATTGTATATAATTTTTTGGAACATGTATGCTTGATTTAATTATAAAATCTATGGGACCTATATCTCCCTCCAATGAATTTGGTGTATATTTATATCTCATGAGATAGATTAAGATTGTCTTGGAAGTAAACCGTGACTAATAAGAAGGCCACATGAGTGAACCGTGACTACCAAGATGGTATGAGTAGTGAAATCATGCTACTAAGATGGTCATAGGAGTAAACCATGACAACCAATTTGTTATGAGGATTGAACCAATTAAACTAAGATAGTTAGGGCATTGATGCCTTGGCTACTACAGAAATCCTGTTATATTTTTAATTGTTTGACATAATTCCATGTTTTATTCTTTTCTTATGATTTCAAAGAATATGTTCCTTTTTTACTTAAGAATCATGTATTATGAATTTATATGATTTATTACATGATTCATTTTTATGTAATTTGATATCAAAGGTATGTTATTATAATGTTATGATCACGTTCTTATACCCATATGATCATTTTTATGCTTACATTTCTCCCTTTTTTACCCTTACTAATCATTTGAACACACCCCTTTTTATCTATACTTTCCATGAGGTTATGAATATGGGTATTATGTTTGTTATTTATATGAAGTATTCTTGTCAATAAGAACCTATTAGAAGGTAATGTAGCTTAATTATGTAACAATGTTAATGTCTGTATGTTTCTAGAGGCACTAAACTAGTACAGTCTTTGGGGATATGATTGTATAATGTTTTAAGTATTTTTCAAAAGTTATTTAATGTTTATGTATAAAAAGTGAGGTTCATTATACATAGGGTTTAATAGTTATTTTTATTAATAATAATGATGGTTCAATTCATTCCTTCATATATAATTTGAATCAAAACAAGATCTTTTTTTAGAAAAAATATTATCTAACCCATATTGTTGATTTGTTTGATCAATTTTTAGGATCATAATAATTTAATTATTAATATTAAATCCTAATATAATAAATAATGGGTCAAGGAATGTATAATGAGATTATAGAATGAAGATTCATAAAGTTCTAATATTCCAATGATTCTATCACAGCATGGGTTATAATATTACTACTCAAGCCATGTATGATGAAATTCCCTTTCCCCAGGTTACATTCAATTCCAGAGTAAAATAATCATCGGCAATCCACCCTATGTTACTATCAAAGATTCAAATATTTTTGGGAAAAGATATAGAACAGGTTTTTATGGTCATAAAACATAGTAATCTTTTCTCTAAGAAGGTAATGGAACCAACAGTTACGCACACACATCAAAAACTACGAGTTTAAGATCCTGTGTTTTTGATATTTTTACCATATGGCCTAAGCATCTGAGATCTATAAGAAACAACATGATCAGCATGTATAAGAACACATCCCAAACCCAAACATAATGCATAAAAAAAGACCACATATCTGTGCCTGTACTCTAGGAGTGTCAACAACAGTGCACACATCAAATGAAATTTCATCTAAATAAAAGTAATATTACATTTATCATCTAAATAAAGCTATACTCCATTCCAAGTTAGGGAAGTCACTAGAGAATAAAACATCAAGAAGCCCTTTATAAACCACAAATAATATCGATATATCCCCAAGAAGCACCAAATCTCAAAAACATATCATGGATGCCCCGATATCATAATAGATTTCAACTTCTTAAAATCATCTACGATACCATGTTCAGACGCCACATGCCCAAATAACATCAAATACAAAACCTAGAAAACACATTTTTATAAATTGAATAAATTCAGTGTCTTCTCAACAATTCAAGAACTTCTTTCAATTTACGAACTTGATTTTACCCAGACATAGAGTTAATAATTATTTCATCCAAAAAGACAATCAAGAATAAATCATGATAGACATGAAAGATCTTGTTTATTAAATCTATAAAGACATCAAGATAATTGGTAAGAAAAATTATAGATCTTCTCTCCATTTATTTTCAAATGGTTATATCCATATTAATGATAAATCTTCAAAAACCACATCACCCATTTAAATGGTTAAACATATCATCAATCATTTGAATTGTTTTTCATTACCAAAACTCAGTTGAGTTTTTGGTAATCCATACAAAGGTGTAGTGATCCATCAACTTTCATAGCATAGAGAACATGTATCACACAAGTTGACACACTCAAGAATATGAAAACATTTTCTATAGGATCATACAACTAAGTCATAAAATTTTTCATTTCAACTGGTTCCATGTTGTATTGAAAAATACATACTCCTTCAGTACTATGAATAAGATCAACAGAAATCTCTACACCACTTAGCAGTGAAAAACAAGAAAAGTAAGAATGAAAATAGATGAAAAAATAATTGAGAAATAGAAGGATATCATTTCTAAAGATTCACACTCCTTATTCAATGAAAAAACTTATATTAAATTCCCCAAATATTAATCAAAAGGTCCAGCTCAACTCAACCTAGGGTCCCATTCTCCCTAAATTATAGGACACACCCCATCAGGCGGAGTAAATGACAACCGCTAAAGGTTAAAATCAGTTCATGACTTATTAGAAAAGATCCAATACATCTCAAAAATGTGTTCAAGACGATTCATGTAGAGAAATAAAAAATCCCAAGAAATCACGGTTTTTGATAATAAGAAAAAATGGAAAATAGAGACCCTTCCCTCTATTAAATCTGAGGGGTGTCTTAATATCCATCACATTAGAAACAAAAATCTATATAAATATTTATCATATTCACAATATGAGTAGAAATGAATGAATGAGATGTGCGATTAAAAAAATAAAGGAATCATTAATGATGAATCTATAATGATGGTAACTCTCATGGTCACATAACTTATATCTAACTCAACAAAAGAGTCTTCAACTGCATAAAGAATATTCATTATAGATTATGTGGATGTAACCCATTTATTCTTGAAGAATATAATTCCACAATAAAATTATTTGTTTCTAATGATAATTTTATAATATATAGAGTAGAATAGACATGAACGAACACCTTCAATTGAAATGAGAATCTAAAGGAACCACATACCTTGGGTGACTCTGTGGAAAAAAATTCAATTTCCCAATCTTGAAACACTAGTTTCCAATCGAAGGTCCCATACATGAAAACATATGAGGTATAGAAAAACCATTCCATTGCGAACCACTATGAGACTCATCCTGCATCCTTTTCCCTTATCGGAACTCACAAAACTTTCACTAGGAGAAAAAGGAACTCCCACCAACACAATATTTCCTTCCAAGTCAATCTTGACCATCAATGACCTATCTAGAACATCAACAAAAGAGGAGATATTTAAATATAAAACCTTATAAAAAATATTATAT
Organism: Viscum album; assembly: GCA_963277665.1. Classification (NCBI taxonomy): domain Eukaryota; kingdom Viridiplantae; phylum Streptophyta; class Magnoliopsida; order Santalales; family Viscaceae; genus Viscum; species Viscum album. Next base: position 998,790,682 of record OY728134.1, read on the forward strand.
TGATGTCCAATATCAAATCATTGAGTATTATTCTTCTCATCTCATAATATCATAGGTGAAAACTACACAAGCTCTGAAATGTGATTCACATAAATCAGTCACGGTCTTATCATCCTACTAGAGTTTGAAAAACTATATAGCCTTGTAAAACACCATATACTATATATAGAATGTTTTCAGGAAATGAAATATGGGTTCCTTCAACTCTAATGTATTGTATTTTTTCATTATTACCATCATGTCCCACTATATATTACTTGGTCATTCCAACATAATGGTAGGATATTCCACCATGATTGAGTTATATGTCACCATGAACTAAAACAAAAGTTAAATTATCCTCAACCAATCCATAAATACATAAGGATAATTTGAGCCTTGGAATGCTAATGGCTCTAAGAAAATGGACCCATGAGAATAATTTTTAGAATCATACCTTTGAGGTTCCACAACATGATCTGGAATAGGAATGAGACAGTTTCGAGTCCCAGATCATAAACATCATGCACAATACCCTCAAATAGATTCAATTCCATAAAAGGATTTTCTTGTTGTGGTTCATCAGTATCTTTATCCGGAATCATATTTTCATTTATTCTTGGAAGCATGATGCAACACAACATCATTAGACAATAGAGAAGACATAAGAATATTACTACGATCAATAACCAAGAATAGAAATAGGGAAATCAATCCCATCATATAGATAAGAAATTTTTAGATTTCAGTCTATCAAAATAATAATTAGGCAATATACTAGAACTAATCTTCAAGATTCCTTTTACACACAACCCATGGTGACTTAATGCTCATTACAGTGAGAGCTTTCTCGGAACTCAATTGTAGCTACCTTATATGTCCGGATAATATTTGAAACAATACACTAACATCATGGAATGATTCACAACCTAAACCTTTGATACCGCTTTATCAAAAACCAACCCTGATTCCCTGGTAACCGGGCACCTGATTCATCATAGACATGCCCCAAAAGGCATTACCATTCCCCATGTGTTTTAAACAAGCATATAACATCAAACAAGAAAAACTAGGGGATGATTTTTCACAATAACTAGGAGAGGAAACCACAATATAGAAGTATGATCAAAGAGAAATCCATATGGAAAATAGTACCAGAAGTAGATAAATTATAAAAAACCACAAATGATATATCAATAATGTACTAGAAAAGTAGGTAAGATAAATCACAACCCATGTCCTAATAGACTCAGCTCTCCATGACTAAGAGGATCAACAATAGCTACCCCTAAATGGAGTACATTCCTTATTCTTGAACCTAAAAGAAGAAAAACAACATATTTCCAAAGGAAAAGGCAGGGAATGATCATAAAATCCTATTATGGTCTCCCCAAGTGTTCCAATATAAGATTAAAATGTAAATAAACCTGTGAATGCTATTAGTTTCAAATATAATAGGCATGGTAGTTAAATCGAATATTAAAAACAAAACATGCTTTTATTTCAATTGATGAAATCATTTAAAATAATATCTTAAATAATATTTAATATAATATAGTTTATAAAATTCAACATAAATTTTTTAAAAAGTTTTAAAAAAATTTCATATATATAATAGTAAATAAAATAAGTAACACAGTCATCTTCCAAGGGGAATGATTGTTCCATGTTACAATATCCTTACACAATAATATCAGTGATCAAAAAATTTCATGCATAATTTATAAGTATTGATTTTATTACAATCAGTTTATTTGGATGTTTATGGTAATAATTGTTAATGTATATTGTCATAATATCATTCTCATTTTGATAATACTATTTTTTGGTATTAAACTTCATTCAAAAATAATTCTGAAAGTGGTTTGAATAACTTTTAGAAGTAATATTATATCTACCATTTACCCCCTCTTGATGTATTTGTATATTTTTTATTCTGCTTATGGATTTAGATATGGGTTTAACTTTTCAATGTTGTTTATTTTAATTTTTCACACACTATCAGGTTTTTATAAAGGATGGAAGAATTCATTTTATGGTATTAGATATGTTCATTAGGATAGTTTCAAATATCAATCCTAGAAGGCCACCAATTTTTAAGTTACTAATTGTGAGTATTGAGGAGATGATATAATTATTGTTTTTATCAATAATGAATTTGATAAATATTTAATGTTGTTTGGAAGCTATAAAATTCCTAATATATAGGTTACTAATGTTTAATAAAAGTTATATATAAATATAAGAATAACTATCATGTCTGAAACAATCTTTTCTGGAGAGTGAAAAGAAATATCTTAAGTCAAAATTTCATCAGGTGATACAACAAATAATATTTAGAAGAAACACTAAAAACACATTTGGGAACATCTAATTTAGTTGAAGTTAGATGAATTTTTTTTTGTGTAGAATATAGAGCTGCTGATTTTCTAAAAGGGGGATTGGTTTCATAGATTCATTGAGGTTTTATTCTAATTTGTATTTATTTAAAAGATCTTAGAGATTTTGATTCAGTAGGATTAAAGTTTGATGGAAAGGTAATTGATGTTTTGTCTAATGAGTCATAATATAATAGAAAAATTATTAGTGATTTGAAATAACATATGATTATTTTATTGGAATTTTCTTGTAACTCTCATGCAATTTAAACCTATATTGAAATGATATGTAGAAAAAGTGAAAAAGGAAATGGGGTATATTTTTCCACTATATATTCAATATATAAAAAATATAAATTTTGTGAAATTTTTTAATATTTTTCATTCAATAATAATGTTATTGTTAAAATAAAAATATGTTCATAGGGAGAAAGTGAAAATGAATTTACTCAACTTTTTAAAATGATTATAGAATCATTGGTATAAAATATTTTATCTATAAATACATGAATATTTTGGATGATATATGTGATAATAATTTTTTTTGAGAATATATGTTTTTCATTTAAGACTCTATGCCATATTATAGAAGGTTTTAATAAATTGAAATGGATGGATAAGAGTGGAATAACGTTTTATAAGAATAATGGCATTAAAAGATTAAATACTATAGGCACAAGGAGTGCTAGTGGGGCTGAAAGTTCATAATAAATTTCTTTATGTAATGATTGTGATAAATATGTGGTTATTTGTTTATATTAATTAATTCCCACATCTAAACGATTATATATAGAAATAGAATATATTTAATCCAAAAAATGAAACATTGCATGAAAATATCTAGATTCAAATGATAATTAAATTTATACATCTTCTAAAGAAGAAAATGTTTTATCATTAGATGATGAGGATACATTATAGAGTTTTTAGGTAGAAAATATATATGATATTTTACTTAAAAATAATCATAAATAAGTTAGGAAATTCTATGAAAAATTAGTCATAGAAATTTCACATGAAAGTTCAAGAATTTCATAACCTTAAGCATAAATTTTATGTCGTACTTATAAATTTGATAGAAAATGTATATATTGTTTAACTAATGAAAATAATAATTTTTTGGGAAGAATAATTTTGATATTAACAGAATTAAATACATTTTATCAAATTTTACCTCTAGTAAATAACATTTTGTTTTTTTCTATAGACAGATAAATCCTTATCAAAATAACTCTTGAATTGTGTTTAAGAAAAAAACAACATTTTTAGAAAAAATAAATTTATTATAATAGTTCTCCCTTATGTATGAAAATCTAGATTGGTATAAAGTAGAAAAATAATTATTCTTTAAATGACGCTGAATACGTTAAATTTAATAAAGAATATATTTACAAAGAATTAAAACATTCACAACATATGTGATTTGGATAGATATGAATGATGAATTCTATTTTGATTATAATTGTGGACCCCATAAATTAAATCCACCAAAAATATAATTATTATATCTCCAAGATAAATTTTGTGTAATGATAGCTAATACATTTTATATTTGGATAGTGTTTAGTCTAGGAATATGACTATAAATAAGAAATTATTTCAGAACATTATCAATATGAAATGGGGGAAATGACACTTTCAAAGAAAATTCTCTTGATAAAATTTATGTTATTATATATATTGTACATATTGGAATATCTATAATTTTTAATGTATTATATTATTATCATCTTAATTATAACATCATACATAGAAGTCAGTTTTTTGTTGAAAACTAACATGACAACATTCAGAATGATAAAATTTATTTCTGAATGTTTAGATTGAAAATTTATTCATTCAATTGAGAGCCATGAAAATACATACAATATTAAAATGGGATACATTAGAAACTATGATATATATTTACTATAAAATCATTGGTTTTATTTTGAGGTATTTTTATATATATTTCTAGTATTTCTTTTTACAAATGGATTTTTGGGGACTTTTTGAAAAAAATGAAAATTTTAGATAAGATAGAAGGAGGTTCATAATTAGACGAATGTTACAGAAAATAGTGTGTTAGCCTAGTGGAACTTGTATTCCCTTAATACTTGAACTATACAAGTCATAAAACCTATCACGTGGACATGTGCCACACTGGGCTATCTGCGAGCCTATGAAATTTGATTCGTATGAGGTGTATGACTAGGAAATTGGGTCTGTTCCCCCTATATGAAAAAATTGTGGCCTCTTTTCACATTGTAACGAGGTGCCTCATAGTGGGCACACTATTTAAAAAATGCGTGGCCAAACCGTGCAGCCCTCCAGATCAATTAATATTTCATATATCTAACCCACTCTCACTGATTTAAATAAAATCACCCCTAACTCTGCCCATTTGAACTCCCGAGTCCATGAAACCTCCCCCATCCCTCTTCCAATCCCTTGTTATTCAAATATTATTTTGATTTGGGTAGAATCTTCATAAATTAATCATGTGAGATCCCCCTTCCCTATTTATTTTCATTCTCTGTCTCTTCATTTTTATCACATGGGTTTGATTTATCCAATATGGTTTTGACCTAGTTTGGGGTCAAATCAAAATTTTTTATGTTAAATATTAATGGTTATGTTTTTCTATTTCCACATAGGGTCCCTTGGTGGTGCAGTTGATGGTTTCCACCTAGATTTTAGATGTTTCCAAGAAATAGCCAGGTGGTTCTGTGATTTAACATTGTTTTATGTGTTTGGTGTGATTGATTTGATTTTTAATGGTTTTTATAAACAATTTGGGTGGTGTGAAACACATCTTTCATAGTTTTTCGCATGTGTAAGTGTATAATAATGATTTTTCGACTGTAAATGTTTATGTTTCATGTGTATTTATAATTGTTGAATTGTGATTGTGTAAGAGGTAGTTGATGTGACATATTGAATAAAATTGAGCACAAGGTATTCCTAGGTATTTATGTGGGTCAAAATTAACTAGGAAATTAGGAGATTCAGTAGGGCCAGCTACTGGCCAATCAAAAAATTACTAACATAAAAAAACTAACTAAACATACATTTGATGGGGATTAGAGGCTCGAGTAGAGTTGTATTATCTGAGGGATGTGACCACCATGAATAAAAGGATCTTAGGACCCCACTTAACCTAGAGCCATTGGAATTTCATGTGGTTACATTCTATGATTTGTTTCTACTAGTAATCATATCTACTTTAATTTATAATTTAGAATCTTTTTTTAAAAAAAATTGTATAATTCTTTTCCAATAGACTAGCATGTTAGTTTTTTTTTTCTAATTTCAAGGAATGTAATATCGTTTGGTGGTTTCCAACTTGGAAATGGCTCACACCCAAAATACACATATGGTGAATGTAGACCTTGTTATGATTGAACCTAGGAAATGAAAGTCATATCACGGAAGACAAGGTGGATTTATGTGCAAGTGGTTATTTCTTATGCCAATGTTGGAGGAGGTGTCATGGGGTGTCAACCTACAAACCAAATAGATTTTTTGCCGAATTTTCCTCCACCCCACTCGGTATTTTGTAATTTTTGTTATTGTAGTAAAATTATAAATGGTAGAATCATTTTTGTGATACTATTTGGTTATAGAAATATATTATGGTTGGAAGGATTTGTTATGTGTAGATAATGTTTGATTATCATAGGAAAAATCATTCCAAAAGAAACTTCTTAATGTACAATCAATTGTAACCAGACTGTGGGGATTGGGAATGATCATAGAGAAAAGAAGAGGGATAGTTTTTGTATCAAGTTGGATGGTAGCACAATATGGTTTGTAGAAATAATAAATCAAAGAAGCTTTTTATCATTCATTGGTTCGTATTATATAAGAGATTTATGATAGAACAGATCTTGTATTGTTGAGGTGTAAAGTTTGAGTTGTTAGTGTGGTATATGGCCTAAAAAACTTCTGATATAACATGGGTCACCATGTGATGTTTGAGATTTAGTTTAGTCCCCCTCTAGTTGATATGTGCATGCTACAATAATTCACATGGAAACCAAGAAGATCTTTTGTGGATTGATTCATTTTCGGTGTTCTATATAGTTTCATCTCAATTTTTGTGAAATGTTTAATGTCATTTGTTGCTGAAAATTTTCTTTAGCTGATGTGTTGATGGTTTATTTGGTATTGTTGATTGAAATAGAAACAAGCATCCCCGAAGACATCATGTGAAACTGCGGGAGGAGGACGAAGATAATTCTACCTCACCAGTTAATCATATTTTAATGGAAGAATTTGATTATACCATCTCTGAATTTTATCTTAGAGAAGGATGAAAACCTTATTATTCTATGAAAACCAAACTGAGTCCAGAAATGGAAAAGGCTTAGGATTTCCCAAAAAACAACCCTCAATTATTTATGTGTAGTATGGAACCACAAAAGGCTGAGGGCTGGGTTAAAAAGGTTGATAGTATTTTCATGTTCCTCCAGACTCATAAGGCTGTTAACATAATGTGTACTTAATTCCTATTTGAACAGACTAGCCGAAAGTGGTTGGAATTATTGGACCATGTTTGAAATCACAACTATATGGGTTTGAATGACTTCAAGGTTTTCTTCCACCTGATGTATTTCCCTAAGACCTTGTTCCCTTACACGACCCAAGTGTTTCAAGGCCCCCATAAGGTGGATCAGAAAACATTAGGGAATACCAACAATTTTATTCTATTAGTCTGCTTCAAATCAATGATTATTTATAACAAAGAGATCATGAATCACTAGATTGAAATGATTTTGGCCCAGAAATTTGATCCCAAGTCATTATGTTTTAGCTAGAGACATGTGTCGAGGTGGTCGATTGAGATTTAATGGTTGAAATTAATAGGCCAGATAAAAATGGCATTTCAACAATGATTATGTCTATGGTCCAGGGTGGTAGTGGATCATTTGATAAGAAAAGGTAGCATGATGAGCAAAGAATGAAGGGACGTTGTAGCTCAGGCCACCCAACAAAACCTTTACCATCTTCTTCCCCTAGTGTTGGGTCGATTATGTGATACATACATGGCGGGTTAGGGAATATGTGAGTAGGATTTCCCATTCCACATATGAACATCCATTAGTGTGAATTCATGGGTCACATTGTGATGTTCGGTATGTGTGGTACACCATCTCAGAGTAGTGTAGGTTCCTCAGCCCATAGGTAAATACTATATCTTCTTAGAGAATCAAGGGCTACATGTTCTCTTTCTATTGGGTGTGCTGGTAATGCTGGATTTTATTATAGGTATATTAAGATCAAGGTAGTGTCAAATGTAATTATTAAACTAAGAGAATTTTAGGAGGCAAAAAACTGTTATTCTATTGATTACACACAAGTTGAATTAGATGTTAGACCCAAAAATAGAGTGAGGTAATGTTTTTATTATATCATCTATATCCATTTTTTTATTTAACATGGGTTCTCTGAAAACTTTTATTTGTTACTTTCACTTGGAATTGTTGAAATTGCCAACTAAGATTATTCCTTATGTGATAGAGTTGGTGGAGCTTCTTTGAAAGAAGAGGGAACAAGGTTTTAGATGACTATCCTATGTTCTCACCCTTTTAGGGGATATATTATATGATATTTTCTTGTTTTTAATGGACCTTTTTGATGTGATCCTCAGTATGGACTAGATGATGTGTTTCAAGGAACATAATGATTTTTTATCTCTAGTGAGTGAGTTTGGTGGAACTCGATTGGAGTATCCAATATTCCAAGGATAATGATATCCTAATACCTGGTGTGATGGAGTTCCATTTACAAAGTGGGATAGTATTTCTTTCCAGGATTCATCTATTATTCTAGAGGATGATGGATGTGGTTCTGAGCATGGGATGCCTCCTGTGGGAGATTAGTTTCCAAATGTATTTCAAAGTGATTTTTAGGGGTTTCCTCCATAATGGGGTGTGGAGTTCACCATCAATTTTGGATGAGGTGTACAACTAATATTTATTCCCATAGATCATATAAACCCCACTGAGTAAACATAAATAAAGATATAAATATTTTATTTTTATCCAAAGGTTTCATCCATCGGAGTGTCACACTGTGGGACACCCATGTGTTGTTTTCTAAAAGCATTTAAGGATCTCACAAGTTTTGTATTTATAAACAGATGTTGAACATGGTGACTATTAAGTATAAATACCTTAAACCCATATTGATGAACTTATTGATTAGTATAATGGGTAAAGGTGTTTCTCTAAGATTGTCCTACACCCTTGGGATAAGTAGGTGAGGATTAACGAGGAAGACATTCCCATAATGGGATTCTGAAGTATGTATGTACACTTTGAGTAATTGTTTAGGGAATTTAGGTTGAAAAATGATCTTTTAGTTTTAATGGTTATTATGAATTCGGTGTTCCACTAGTTCCTTGACTCTTCTTTCATAGTATTTTTGGATAACATCCTAGACTATTCTGTGTTTGAGGAAGTGATTTTGTATCATTTGAGGATCATGATAAGAGCAATTAAAGAGGACCACTTTTATTATATTCGTTCTGAGTTCAATTTCTTGATTAGGGATGTAATGTTTTTGCTTCATGTTTATAATAAAATGGGGTTTAGGTGGACCATGTTTTTATCAAATTATTGATGTTGTGGAAGTATCTGAAAATCATCTTCAAGATCATTATATTTTTTGGTCTAAAATTGTATTATAGGTAGTTGGTCAAGTGTTCTTATCGGTTTTCTTAATCCATAAATACTCTTACCCAAAAGGGGTAAAGGTTATAATGCATCCTATAGACAAATATTTTGAGGTGATTAAGTAATGTTTTACCAATGCCCCGATTTTGATCATTTTTGGATTAGGAAAGGGATACATGATTTATTTTGATGCATTATGTATGGGTCTTGGTTGTGTGTTGATGTAGGATGACCATGTGGTGGTGTATGGATCTCACAAAAGATTATTAAATGTAAGGAACTACCAATCCCATGACCTAGAATTGGAATCATTGATTCATGATTTGAAATCATGGCACCACTATCAATTTGGGGAGAAATTAGAAGTCTACTCATATTTCTAGATTTTAGACTACATTTTATCCTATGAGGAACTAAATAATAGAAAACGATGACGGTTTGAGTATATTATGGTGATGATTTGAATATTTTGTATTCCCAAGGAAAAAATATATTAGAATAATTTTCATTGAGAAATAATGTTCTATGGAATTTTGTAAAGGAGTCTATCCCTGAGTGGACATTGAAGAGACTCTTTTCCAAGAACCACCATGAAGCCAAAGAGCATAGTGGAGGCACATTCATGTCTAGAATTCAGTTTATGACTACTCTTCTAGAGATAATTTAGGAATAGCATACAAATTATGAATTTTACCATCAATCTAATAAGACTTTAAAAGGTGGGTAGATGTCTAGTGGGAGGTATCTATCATCTGATGGAATCCATTGTTTCAAGAGCCATTTTGGGTTTTTTTTGTCATTGGGAAAGGTGGATTTAAATGATTTCCACTATTTTCTATTTTTTGGCCTTAATAGGACCACTAGAATGTTTTATGATTTATGTGGCCACTTTTAGAGGTCAGGTATGAGACATGATACAAGTGACATTTGTATCTAGGTCCTAAACATGTCAATATATCAAATCCATGCACTAGGGACCCTCTAGTTTTCTTCATCCACTAAACATTTCTACCTAGATGATGAATGATATGTCCTTATATTTCATCTTCATCTTATGTCATACATCATGAGGAAGTTACTTAATATGTGTGAGGATTTATTGTCATAAAAATCATTTTATTTCATTACAATCACAGGCTCAACAAAGGTGGAAGACTTGGTTCTGTAGTATGTTCATGAAATAGAGAGGCTTCATGGTGTTATATTTAATTTCATTACAAATAAGGACCCCCAATTTTACTCTCTATTTTGGTAAGGCCTTTAAAGGGAAATGGGGTCAAAGGATCAACTCTGTATGTCATACCATTCTCAAATGGATGGAGAGAGGGTATTGGAAAACTAGATTTTGGAAGACATGCTCAGGGCATGTGTGTGGGATTTGGGAGGCTCTTGGGATAGCCATTTGGGATTAATGGGATTCATTTATATTAATATTTACGAATCCTTTATTAAAATGGATCCCTTTTAGATGCTTCATGGTCCGTCATATCAAGTATATTTGTTCTTTACAGATGTGGATTAGACTTCCTTCTTAGGGCCGAACATTGTCCATGAGATGTCAGATAAGGTTTTTGTAGTATGTTAGTAGTTGTTAATGGCACAGTTCCACCACAAGTCGTATTCATATTAGTGGCTCCATGACTTGGAGTTCTTAGTGGGTGATTAGGTGGCCCTTAATGTGGAGCCTCACTTAGGTCACTTTTTTTCATAAGAAATAGAATCTAAAACGGAGGTATTAATAGCCATTTGATATTACTGACAAAATCGATAAGGTTTCATATAGGAAAGAATTATTCTCCCAATTAAAGATGATCCACATGGTTTTCAATTTATCTCAACTAATAATGTATAACCCATACCGATTTGATGTGATGAACGGGGAATATTTGGAGCTGGAAACTGATTTTTATGTGTGGGAATGACATGTACGGACTATTGATTCCCATATAAAATTTCATTGGAGGAAATGAAAATTGTTTCTTGGGGTTCCTATGGTAGTATGTAAATTATTATCCTGAGACATGGGAGAGTTTGTATTGGGTGGATGATTAGTATATCGATTCATTCTCTAATTAGGCTCTGGTTTTAATTTTCATGGGTGGAATGTTTTCATAATGGGGTTAATTGTCACATCCTTGGTTTTATTTTGAGTTATGTTTCTATTTACTTTTTGTCTCACATATATTACAACGAAATATTATGAGTTTTTTAGATGAAATGGTTATTTTCAAACCGGAAATAAGAAGATAAACTCATGGATTACAGTTTGGGGATGGCGTGCACCATCCTATTTGAATCCATGCACCATCCACAATGGAAATGTATAGGTCGCATGATTTAGTGCATGAGTGTTTTCCACCACAAGGTCTAACCATGGGCCGAGTAAAGTGGAAATGTATTTGGAAAATTTTTAGGGGTATGGGAACATGACCCCTCTAGGAAAACCATGTGTACTTTTCCCCTATGGACAGAATTTCCACATGGTTGGGGCAGGGTATAGACAACTATTTAGCTAAATTGTGCGAATAGCCAAATGATTAATTTTTTGAAATTTATAAACTAAATATCTAGGATTTTAATCCCAAATAATCCCTAACACTCTCCATCTGAACTCCACATACCTTGGTTCCTCTTCCTCTCTTCTTCGACTCCCATGGGCTCCAAATTATAGGTAGATTTAGGTTGAATCTTCAATAAATTATCCATTGAAATCATCCTTCTATATTTTCTTCCTCCTTAATGGTATCTTCTTCTATATCTCTTGGGTTCCCTTTCTCCAGTAAGGGTTTTGACCTAGGATGGGTAAAAATGTATTTTATTTGGGTTAAATACTGATGGTATGGTTCTCACATTCCTTTAAGGGTCCATCATTGGTGTGGTTTGTGGTCTCCACTGGATTTCTGGATGTTTCTTTGATCGATGTTGGTGGTTCCATGATTTGACAATTATCATTATTATTTTTTATTTATTTGATTTATAGAAGTTTTTATAAATTATTTAGGTGGTCAAAAACACTTTTTTCAAGGATTTATGCATCTTTAGGTGTTTATTATTTTTTTCCTAATATTAATGGCTATGTGTCTTGTGTGTCTCTAATGATGGATGTGTGATTGTATAAGTGTTTGTTCATTTGACATAGTTAATAAAATTGATCACCTAGGAATTCTATTTATCTTGGTTGGAATATTGTTCTATTACAAAATGTGAGTCATCGGGGTCGAGGTGTAATCCCCATAACAAGGAATGATGTAGAAACAAAAACTAAACACACATGTCATGGGGATTAGAGGATAGAGAGGGAATATCATGTCGGGGAGGTGATATCACCAATATTAAGAGGATCCTTGGATCCTAATAAATCGAGTGCTATAGGTATTTCTCATGGTTCTCATTATAGGTTTATCATTCAACCTATTATTGTCTTTCCATTCCCTTTTAATTCCAATGTAATTTTTATAAAAATTATTTAACTATTTTCAGAAAAACTAGAATGTTAATTCTCTATATAATGACATGGAATTAAATATTATTTAGTGGTATCCTACTATGAAATGAATCACACCCTATATAAACCCTCTTTTGTATGTAGACTTTGTTATGTTTGACACTGGAATGGTATGTCGTTTCATGGCGGTGATGGTGAATATGTGACTTAGTGGTTCTTTTAATTATAGAATATATAGGTGGTGGAATGGGGTGTTTACCTCCCTACAAAAGGATTATTTAGTTTCTTATTTTTCCTCCCACCTCACCAAATTTTTGTTTTTTTCCTTGTAAAATTATCAATGGTTGACTCATGTTTATGATTCTTTTTGGTTATGGATTTTGATTATGGTGTGATTGATTAATTGTGGGGTTTTTATGGTTTCTTATCATGTGAGAAATAATTTCTAAATGAGTACCATGATGCCTAATAACTACTTCCCAGCTCATGGGGATTTAGAATTCCCTTCTGGTCATTCCATGGGTAGGGTCGGGTGTTAGGTTTGATCGCAACCCAACGTAGATTGTGACATTTCAAAAGTAAATTTTAAGAGTAATTAGCATTATAGAATAAAATGATAGGTTATTTTAATGTTATAACATTATCCAAACATTAAATAAAGGGAAAATATATATATTTATTGGAGAATTGTTTTAATTTATCTAATTTTTGTGACCCGTGTCAATATGGTAAGAAAAAAAAGTCATCTATTAAATTTAAATTTTAAATTTCAAATTTTGGCGATTTTTTATAAGGGCACTAGAATTTATTAAATACAATGAAAAATGGATGTATTGGGGAAAAATACTCTTCATATTTCTCAGTACATGACTACACTAGATATATGTTTGACTAATTCACAGTGAAAAAAATCCAAATTACTATTTCTATTTTGAAAGTTCTTTTTCTGTGTAAAAAATAATAAAAACCTACCATTTAATTCAATATGTAATGATAATGGTGTAGAATATTTTATTCAAGATATACTAGTATATACTATTCATTTCAATGTTCAATTATTATCATTTGGAATTTAGGATTTATATGATTAGTAATGATCATTATAGATAACTCTAAGAGAAAACATTGATTTGATTCTATATGGGATCTAATGTTTTGCAGATTTATGAAATTATATTTCATACAGAAATTTTAGAAATATAGTAAGATATGAATGTATTAGTTGAGTAAGTGTATTAGATTATTTGATTTATTGGAATCAAGTAACTCTATTTTGATCATCATTAAAAAAGGGTTATAATAGAAAACTATTAAATTTTTGTGGTTCTAGTATAGATGAGTCTATGAAGACTATAGAACTTGTATAAAATCCTACTTAAAAGGTACTAATTAATCATGGGATGTGTATGTTATAAGTACCCAATGGTTACCCTTATTGTAAAATCAAATAGTGTAGATGTTAAGTGAAGGATGAATAATTTAAATCTCAATTTGAAATCAATTTTATGAAATTTTAATAATATAATTGTATCAAGATAATATTATAACCGAACAAGGAGTATGTTTATATTTTTTGTGTTAAACCTTGTAATAAACACAACAAATCACTCTAAATATTACCCTAAACATTTCATGTTGTATTTTTATGGTGGGTAGGGTGACCAAATTAAAAAGGATGACCTAGAAAATCACCCATCTCAGTTAACCATAAGGTCAAAAGGTTGGTTGTGATCTCTAAAGTATTGTGATAAGAACATGGGTCTAACATAGACCCACTTCAAAATTCTTTCACCCATAATGTAAATTAAAAAAGATGATAAAACTTTAGAATATAACACTAACCACCCAGACTGTCTATATATCCAATTTATAGAATTTAGTATCATATATATATACAGACCTTTGAAGATAGTGATTGAAAGAAAAACTAGATGTAGAATTAATTTATATGGATATAATATGATAATGAAAATATATTGTAATTATATTCAAGAGTTTATTAAAAATTATTTACCAAATGTTTTTTATAATGAACCTATTCTGGTAATTATAATGATCACAAAAGGATATTTTTTTATGTATGTTCCATTTCAAAAAGATATCTAGATGTAATGATAAATAGTTAATGATAAATCTATGGAAACCACCTTCATTGTTTACATGGCTTAGGTTGATGGATAAAAAAGTATGGACAACATTATGTTGTCTTTAAAGAAGTAAGTTCCAACTGAAGGGAATATTGTAAATAATAATAAATATTCTATGATGATATATTCCCTAGAAGATTCAGATGATTTATTGAAGAATGGAATCATAAAATCAGATTAGTTTAAAAAAATATTGATATAAAAAATATAGAAAACAGTGTAATGTGAAGAATGAAAATACATATTAAATATAATTTGTTCAATGATCTTCATAATAGGTTTATGTAATGTTATTTCAGAAATGTAAACTACTGATGTGTTCAGACATCTGATAAGAATTTCTGGAATGATAGTCATAAATGAGTTTTTATGATTTTCACCAAATTTAATCACTATAGTTGAAGTAGAATAATATTTGATTTTTTGGATGTATGAGCTATAAATATTGATAAAATAATATTTCTTGAATATTAAGTCATACAATTCATTGATATTATTCAATTATGGAAAATTTAATGATGAAAATCATAATTTTATCATATAGGATTCCTCACAGAAAAATGTAGAATATAGATGTAGGAGGTTACCAAGATTATTATATCATAAAATGAATTGTAAATATACAATAATGAGTCCATCAGACACTAGGTGATTGGAGAAAGACATTATAATTCCAGCATAATAAGTTTTGTTCAATTTACTAGATTATGAACACTTTGAATCATAGTAGAAAATGTCTTTTTACATTGTTAATTAGATATAAAGTTACTAATTTTATTAACAAAACTATTAAAATGTCCATCTAATGTTGTAAGCCCAATAGATTAAATTATTGGAATATATGGTTGTAGTTAAAGAAATTTGATCCAATAAATTTTATATAAATGGTTCTAGATGGTGGTCTTCAGATTTATGGGGATCTAAATGGAGTGGGAATAGATGGATGATATCATTAGTGGAAAATTAGAAAGAGAATCTATTTCACTATTTTTGATATATATTCCAAAAAATATTAATATCTAACCAATTTAAGCTCAATTAATATAACTCTCAAATGAGAAAAGGGGGATTTGACTAAATAAAAGAGAATTATTATAACAGTAGAAGCTAGAGGATTATTTTATGTCATTCAGAAGAAAAAAATATAAGACCAATTTAAAACTGTTATATGAGAAATAGACGGAGTCCATCGGGATCACATGTATCTTGTTATATATTTACTATTTACTAATTCCCATAGGATTATTAATTATTTAAGGAATAATTAAAAGAATAATGTTGAATATAATATAAGAAAATGTTTCTGAATAATTATATAAGTTTATTATTATTTTGAAAACTTGTTCATTGTGATGATGCAGAGATGTTCATTCAATTATAGATATTCATATAAATAATTATTATAAATCATTAAATGATTTTCAGATGACTTAAAGAGAGTTGATGGTTGGTATTATGTTAAATCAATAACATTTATGGTTGCAAGGATATGGAATGTGATCAATTTAAATCTTCAGTAGCTGGGAATTAAAAACTAAAGAAAACATATTCCCTAAATTTATCAAAATAATATTTCATACACATAAATTGGAATAACACATTAATGATGTGATGATTAATTTCAAATGTATATATTATTAAAATATGAATGTGAGTTATTGAATAAGAAACTACATGGTTAAAGGAGAACATGGTAAATGAATATTGATGAATGATGTTTAAAATATGGAGTAACTTGAAAGACGTGATCCATACAGAGGTGAATCAGATATAGGTTCATTTGATAGAGGTTATACCCGAAAAGTATAGTGGTATCAAATTATCATATATAGTTATCATAGATTATTAAATGAATATTAATTTGTTAATATTGTGGTCGATTCCATAATTTCATAGTTCTTCTATCATTAAAAATAAGGACACAAAAACAACTACTTTAGAAGAAGTCTACCTCATCTCACTATTAATTCATCATAACTATCACCCTTGTTAGATATATCATCCTCTATACCTTTCATCATAATTTTTTGAGAGTAAACTTATGAAAGGGAGAGCATTGATTATGATTAAGAGTAAATTTAGGTGATATTAGTGATTTTTTAAGAATAACACAACCATAAGGGTATGAAAACCTGAGTTTATAATTAGAAAAAAATAAATAGCATAAAAATATTCACAATAATGTATTATGGAATGATAAATTTCAGTTAATATGGAATGTATCACAATGGAATCAGTGAATCAGGAGACATGAGATGATAACATTATCATTATACATATGTTTATGGAAAGTACATAAGAATACAACATCATTTCTATTATAGTCTAGGATCAATACAAAAAAAATATTATTGGATTGGGTTCACTCACAAAACCATCATACAATTCATGGTTATCTTTTTTGTCAATCGATGTGGATAGTGTTTCTTACGGGACTTAGCTGACTCCAAATTATAGTCTTATTTATCTCATGAGATTTCAATATTTACCCGATGCATTGGAGGTATTTATAATTAAAGGCCAACACATCCCATTATGAAAACAATCCAAATGTGTGACATGACATTAGAATACATTCATTATATATTTACCCATGAAAAGGAAATTGATTCCATAAACATTTCATCATTGTATAAAACATGGAAAATAAAAGGGTTGATAATCATTTCGTCAATACATCATACCGTAACCCATATCAATGGCATGTGTTTTATAATCTTATTATCATTATAAATATATTTGATCTTGTAAAATAATAAGGATGGATCCATTTGAACATAAAAAAATTAAATCATATGTAATATCAATGGTTTATGTCTATAGCGGATAAAAAACAATTAAAAGATCACTAAATCATTTTCTGAGGAAAATACCCTTTTATAATAGAAATAGTTTTAAAATAATAATGTTTTCTAAAAGATTATGTAAAAAACATATTTTAAAAAACCATTAAAACATTTAACGAAATATTAAAAGAATTTAGTTTTCATGATAGAATAAATTAAATTAATGTTATTTATATATAAACAACAATTCATTTCAAATATTCAGTATAAAGACAAAGGAACAAAGTTTGGAAAATGAAAAAGGGATTATTTTTAAAAAAAATTATAATGATTAAATAATTGGTAAAATATAAATTAAGCAATTTATATGGAATACTAAATACATTTTTGAAGTCATTTTTTTAATACATAAAATTGATGAGAATTTATTTTCATTCCAATAAAGAGATAAATTATTTTTTCGAAAAAATTGATTTTGGCCTCTTATATACATAATGAGAAAGAAAAGAAATGTTAACATATATTATAATCACATTTTCATAGTATATGGAATTTAATAAGTATTGTATATATATTTCATATAATTTCATCATCAAAAACATAATAAAAACAATTCCGATAATCTATGAGATTATAACATAAAACACATACCTCAGCTCTAACTTTCATCATATGTGTTCAAAACTAGTTTATAATAAAACATTCTTTGTTATAAATATATTCTAGAACTATAATCATATATTTAATGCCATCAAGATTTATAAACAGCCTATTATAACCCATGTATTAACATTTTTGTATTATAATAACTATTCTTGGTGATAACTGCTCTGTTATTCATAATAGTTTTAGTTTTGTAGATTTAGACCTTTACATTTATCATGGATCCAACATCTTTATAATTTCAATCATTATTTAATATTTATATGTACTAATTACACATATTTTTATATTTATCCAAAAATGTTGCAGATAGAAAAATGAATTACCCATTCTTGGAAACTATATGTCACACGTACACATAGTCACTGTTTCCATTTTTTTGATGGATGGAATAAAAGTAGAAAAGATAATATTTTAAATTTATTGAATCATTATTAATTCATATATTCCATATATATTAATAAGATAATCCTTATTACATTCCATTAGAATTGGTATTGAAAAAAATAATATATCGGCCTATGAGACGGTTGTCCTCCAAACACACTTATAACAGGTTCATTATAAATTTGATAGATTAGGAGATTGATATAGGTTAATACATAAACATTGACAACATATTGGTATATGGGATATATTATTTTCTTACATCAAAATGGTTAAATAATATTTGAAGGTGGTGGAGGAAAAATAAACTTAAAGTGATCACATAAGGCTATTATGTCTTTGTTGGGAAAATCCATTTATCTTACAACATAATCCTTAATAATATTACTGATTGTAGTGAAATGAAGCTATCATATGTATTTAAAGAAGCCAAGAAATTATTATGGCTTGGAATAGCTGAGATGGACAACTTAAATAAGTAAGGAAGTATGCAACCATTTATAATTTAGGTGTGGGGAACTTTTGAAATTTATTAAACGATTAATTTATAATGAGATAATTATATTTTCAATTGATAAAAGATGGAAATGGTTTACAATATAAGGGTTTATTGTGTTTAAATTCAGTCAACCAACAAAATATGGATTATTTTATGTGGTTTTTAGGAATTATAACGTGGTTTAACCCCTTATATAACATATTTTATAACATACTATATTAGCATAATTTTAAACAATTATGGTTTATAATTATTCATATAATGTGTTAATTAGATTTTAAATTCACACTATGCCTCATTCAAACTATAATACTTTTAATATTTTTAATGTCATTTATTTTATTTTTCTATTAGTTGAAAAAACATTACCTCATCCTTTTATACCGTTAAGGTCATTATAAAATTACTAGAAATCATAAAAACAGTATATCATAATTATAATTTAATTATTATCATAATAGAAATTTATATTCTTCATTAAATGTATTTTTTTCTATGTGTAAACCTAATAGATATATAAAACTAAGAGTGTGGCATTTTGTAACATTTATTAACTTAAATACTATATATGTTATTTTCATAGATTGGTGTACCATAAAAAAATAACGCCTTTTCCTATAGTGATAATAGTTAAAGAAAAATCCGCAAATAAAAAATATAATGAATATATATATCCTTATTACATAGTTTTATATAAGATTTACATTATTTACCCTTTACTGAGGTGATAAATTTTACCATGGAAACATTCAGTTGACCAAAAATAAAATAGGCCTATTAGAAAATTTAGCACAATTATTCAAAAAGTGTATTATATATATTATTATTTTGTTTATATAGTTGGAATAATCTTGTATTAAATTATGTGCACAAAAATTGGTTAAAATAATTTTTTTTAGAAAAACAAACTTTAAGAAAATATCTTGATTTGTTTACCGCTTGACTCAAAAATATTAAATAAATGATAATATACATGATTGAATATATAATATATAAATCTCCTAAAAATATTTCACTAATAGTGATCAAACTAATTTATTAATAAGAAACCACATTGCACAAATAAAAAATAATTTTTCTGAAACTATCCCCTTTATGGTTCATTTGGAATTGGGGTTACGTGTATTGGAAGCTAATGAGAAATATTATTTGAATAGATTTTATTTGTAAAATATCAGTGTGTTACATTATATCCAAAATGAAATTAATTTCTTCTTGAAAATTATTTAATCTTATATAATAGATTATTATACAACTATTTCATTGCATCCTCTGGTTCCCAAGTGGTTTCTTCCAATTTGTGAAATCTAAAAAAAACGTTAACTAGGTGTGTAGTGTGGTTCTATATAAAAATATCTCTATGATCCATGATTTCATCCAGTTGTTCCACATAAGAAAGATCATTCTCTAGTGGTACAAACTTTGCGTTTACTACATATATATGACTAGTCTTGTACTTCTTTATGAGAGACACATGGGACATGTTGTGAACATTAGAGAGGTTTGATTGAAGGGCTAAAAAATAAGCTATAGACCCTACCCAATTAATAATATCACAGAGGAATGTATACTTACGGAATATAATTCCCATACCTCTAGATATCATAACCTTATCCCATGGAGAAATTAATTTAAATAACATTTAACCCCCCATCAAACTGTAGATATCGACAATGATTAGTGACATATCTTTTTAGTCCACATTGACCTACCTTGCTGTTCTGCTGAATAGATCTAACACTCTCTACCATTTAATATACTCGGAAAAGTCCTAATTGATTTAATCCACCAACACCATCACATCATGTCTATTTTTTCACGTCATTTTATTGAGGTATTCATAAAGAGACATCTAAATTATTACATGATATCTACTATTGTAGGAAAATTAAATTATAGGAAGGTGTTGATCCCAACAAATATTTAATCCACAGAACGATATCTAAAAGTACCTTATAGGGTTCGAATGGTTCTCTTAGACTATCCTTTTTGTTATGTATGATACACCATATTGAAATTCAACTCTATATCCGCAGCCTTCTGAAGACTTCACCAATGCTTCTTAGTAAGCCTTGGATCCTAATCAGAAACATTGGAATGATTTACTCTATGAAATCATAATGCTTCATTAATGTATGTGTGGGAAAATTTATCAATAGAGAATTCTTATCTAATCAAAGTGAACTGTGGTGACTTATTAAGGAATTTGAATACATCCCAAATATCATTATTTCAATCAGATGTTTTGGGTATTCCAATGACAAAATCCATTGTGGTGTTTTCACATTTCATTCATGTATGTGTTTTGGTTATAACACTACATTAGAATTATTCCCCTCATCTTTAACCTGCTGACATACCATGCACCAAGATATATAATCTTTATTACCTTTCATCATGTTTTCCTAAAATAAATACTCTTTCATATCTCTATATATATTGATACATTTTAGATTAATAGAGATTGATGAAATATGTTACATATAGAATAAATATTTCAAATATGTAATATATTTGTCACATACTCAAGTTTAAGAACTTATCATTCCATAATAATGAAGGGAGAAAATAGAAATAATGCTGACCTTCTTCTATAGCTCATCATCATCTTTCATTACCTCTTTAATACTCAATTGGATGGATTATTGAACACCCATTTGAGAAATCTATAATTTCACCACTCCCACAATGATTTCTAGATCAATTATTTTCAAATCAAGAAACATTGGAAATTTTTTTATCATCATTATAGATTAGCTAGCATTATTTTATCAACTCAGAGCATCATCCACCCTATTCACCATTATAGGATCGTAATGTATTTTATAGTCATACTTGTTACTATACTACAATAATATTCTCATAAACATATTCAACACTTTATATGTGAATATAGTCTTTCATCATTTATCATTAGTATAAATATAATATCATTCTATTTATAGACACCTCCCCAATATATTTATTTAAAATATTACCACATCTTTATCTATATCTTGACATGTTTAATGTTTTTCATTAGCCATCAAAATTAATTAAGCCTAATATATCACCATATCATTTTCATGGTAAAACATCCAATTAACTTATTTAATGAATCACAATATATTATAAAACATTTCCCGCTACAGTTTATTGTTAGCATAGGTTCACTAACTATCCTCATCTTCATCTCTATGAAATAATCTTCACATTAATCTATATAAAAGATCATGATACAATTCTAAGTATAATATGTGAGTGGAATAGATAGTAATGAGAAATATCTCATAATGAATCAGTAATATTACCGACCAAAGAGAAATATAGATTTTGAATACTGTGGTCGGTCTTGGTCAATTTTCAATTACATCAGTCTTTGAATGATCTATAGATATACGTCAAATTAAATTATATCACCCTAGAAGGAATATTATAGAATAAAAAAATTCTCAATTTTTAAATTTTCTATAAAGACTCACCTTTCTCCACATCTTCAATATGATCCAAAAATGATCTTTTAAAAATTTATTTGTCTTTTAATAAACATGAATATCATCATTGATAGCTACCAAAAACAGTTCCAGGTAATCTCTAATGACTCAATTTACTATGTCCATGGTTATCGAAGGGGAATTATTAAGACAATATTTCATAACAATGTATCCATGATGTATAAACATTGTAAATAATGTATTCATGTGTATATTAACTTTCTTGACACTAAATTGATTACATATGGAATTATGGTCATTCATATAAATATAATTAGTAAACCATTTAATTAATATGATGTTGTGGATACTTTTTCTTCATAGTGATCTTATTATATTAATGATAATGAATTATCTACCACATTGACCAATCATTATTTTAATTGAAAAGAATTGTTTCACCCCAAGGTGACACACATGCATGAATGCATTACTTATCATTATTGTCTTGGTGTTAATTCTTCAATTCCTACAACAGAATGGATAAATTCCTATATAGAGTCTTTGGAAAATGTGTTTCACTCGAAATTACATCTATTGAATACTCAACATCATGTTATAGTGGATTACTAGTGAATTATTCCAGAAAGTCATCAACAAAATCCATTTAAATTGGTTTATCATCAATGTTCACTTTTTACCCAACCAACTGATGTAAACACCAATTTTCATAGGTAGTTAAGACCCATATAATGGATGTGATTAACATCCTAACATCATAGTTACCTTTTCATAGATTAGTGTTGATGGGTATTCTCAAAATTTGAAATGAAACATTAATTCAATTTATTTTTATATATGTTTTATATAATGAAATCTAATACACTATAAATAAAATATCAAATTACACCAGAGGAATAATAATGTGAGGTTTATAGGAACTACATTCCCACTAATAACAACTACGTAAGAATCATAGACATGATATATGATCATCATATCATTATGAGTTTAAAAATCTAATTAAACATCTAATCATTTAGGTTTTACTATTATAAACATTTATAATTTAGTATATAAATTATATTAGGTATATATAGAACTAAATACAACATTTGATGTTATATAGTGGATGGTATGTGTACCTTTAACAACTTCATTATCAAAATTTGTATGAGTAATTGTGATCACATGGGATTTCCATTTATCATTGGGAATAAGTGGTTACATAAATTAATAATCATTATTATCTGTAAGGTTTGAGCACTGGTTAGAATAATTCCCTTATTTCGTTCATTCGATACACTGGATTATAAGAGTAAAATTCTATGTTTATTTTTCATTATTCTATTCATTGAAGGATCACTATAAATAACTTCATTATTTTATTTCCAAATGACTTTCCATTCACCACTTAAAACATTTACATTCCTATTAATGATTATTTTATAACTCACCGATCATTTAAAACATGCATATTACATATTTTTAGAAGAGTATTCATCATATTAAACAAATAAATTAACAAGTATTGTAATAGTTTAGTTCCTTTGGAAACAAGGAACATATTATTCTAATTTTGTGAAAGATCTGTAACAAATCCCTTAAATATATTACCCTTTAATACACCTTAATAAAACTATAATTCATAAACTATGTAAAGGAATCACAATAAAGGGTGATCTCAAATGCTTAGTAAGCATAAATATTGGAGATACATATGAAAAACATGAGCATAAGGGTATGAGAACACATTCATAACAATTGAGAAGCATACCCTACATATTGGTAGTTTATAATACATGACTCATAATATAATATAATAATCATGATTCTTGATATAATATATATGGAGTATTATATGGGATTGGTGGTATTCAGAAAGGAAAAGAAACTCATATATCAAGGATACCTACCAAGAATTTCAAAATATGTTAGGCTTTGGCTATTCACCCATATAACTACTTTAGACCATGGATAACCTCTTGTTTACCATATAATTCGAGGATTAGGATGACATACCATGTACCCTATAGTTTTGGTCATAACATGACCACCCTAGTACCCTCTAGTTGCAGGATTTTTATGACCAACAATGTACCCTCTATGTTTGTTCATAAGATGACCTCCTCTGTACCCTTTGGTTGTGGGATTTTTCTAACCACTCGGGTACCCTTTTATTTCTAGTCAGAGATAACCATCCATGTATCTTTTAAGATAATAAGAAATTTATCACATACAAATACATTAGATGTTGATATAGGTCCCATCTATCACAAAATGAAATCATACACATGTGTTCTACATGAAAATAAATTATTCATCATATCAGAACCCATAAAACAAAATGGGTTTTGATAAACATTTCATCATAATATATCTCATGGAAAATGAAAACAATTCATAAACACCATTCCATAAAAATAATAATACATTTATAGAAGGAATAAAGATGTTATCCTTGGATAATATCCCTAGAAATGCATGAATTACACCAATAGATGTCTTATTAGATGACAAATTATTTTTATGGATATTTTTAAAACATTTCTTCAATAATATATCATTTCCACATTGAAACACACTTTTTAAATCATTAATTATTTAGAAAAAAATTTATTTGAAAATAACCATGAAAAATTAACATGAAAGCATTGAAAACCCATTTTAAATATCTTTCAAAATTTTTTAATTAAAAATTCTTCAAATGTGCATTTAAAATCGTTTTTATTTTCTAAGAAAACATAGTTTTCTGAATAAAAAAGTTCTTACTAAAGAGAAAATAATTTTTTTGAAACATATAATATCATGAATATAATTTTATTTATATTAAAAAAAATTCCAATGTAATTCTATATACCTCGTAAAATATTATAGTTCCATAACATACCATGTGTCTAAAATGTGAAAAACTAAGACAAAATTACATTACAAATTTAGTGACTTTTAAATTGTAAACCCCATGAATGAGTGGCCATAAAATCAATATGTAAATAACTATTAATTTAAGGATAAGTATCATATATTTAATTCACTGATTTTATATACACACCCAAAAATAAACTAGTATCGAATTTGTCATATGTCTTAGAGAAATAAAAGTTAGACTAGAAATCCTCTTATCTTCAGTTATGAATTCCATCGTATATGGTCCATAATTCTATATAATAAAAATTAGTTTATTATAAATATATAATATATCCATATTCATATATATAACACCATAAATTATTTTCTTATAACATCATATCACTATCTTACTAATAATTCCATGTTGATGTTTTATTTTTGGTAACTAACTCTCTGTTTGTCATACATGTTTGGACTACTTATTCATTATTTCCATAATTAGATCATGATAAAATCATATACATAATGATATCCATGATATAAATATCATATATATTAATTATTTGTATTTATTATTATTAATAAAATATTGAGTTAGAAAATAAATACACCATTCAAGGAGACGATAGGCCGTACATACGTGGGAATATTGTTTTCATTTTCAATTTAGATTAATGAAATATAATAATGTGATATATTATTATTCAAGAATAATATTTATTTCATATATATGAAATAATTGTGTTAAAATTATCCTTAATTAATTCTATTTAATGCGTGAATGAATAACATTGCTTTGTGAGGGAGTAGTCTACCATTCAAATGAATGATGTTATCATATTCCCAGAAAACTGAAAGCAAGAAGGTAAGTGTGATATGACAATTCTAGATTAATAATAACATAATAGGAATAATATCTATTTCATATACAAACAATAAATTTATCAGTATTCCAACCCTATAATTGTAATAATAGAACAATGAATGATATCGGTTCATGTGGCGGTAGTCCACAATACACACAAATGATGATTGCGTATAACATTTGATTGATGTGTGTGAATTTTTATATCATAACCTTAACATCAAAAAATATTAATATATTGAATATACTGAGGTTATTATATAGAAATAAATATAATAAATTGAACGTGTTTAGAGAATAAAAAAAACATTTATTGATTAACATTACATCTTCTTCGGGTTTCTAATTTTGGTTTGCAGAAAAATACATCATTGGTTATATTTAAGCACAAATAATGTATTCTAGGATAATGGAAGAAAATTTTAAAGAATATATTGAATATTTTTTTATCCAAATCTGTTTTTATGTGTGAAGAAAAGAGAATAATTCTTTCCCCTTTATAAGTGATGAGAAGGCAAGTCATAGAATTTCCCAGAAGATTAATTTATAATAAATTAAATTTGAATAAAAATAGAAACAAATGGATATAGATTCAAATATAACATATTTTATGTTTTTAAGTACATCAATCATTATATTTATGTCTTTTATTAGTATTATTTCAAACCTTATCATTTTGATTGATACTTAGTTAACCTATTTTTATTTTAACTATAGTAATACCATTTTTAAATATTAAAAAATTGAATATTTTGTGCAGGTAGTGTCAATTGACTATTAATGTTCCAGTAATGAAATTTTGGACCATATCGTAATCAATTTATATATTTTTAAAATATTTTGATTATTTTTAAATTGTTTAATAAAATATTATTTACATAAAGTATCATAAGTTTCAATTTTGATACTATTTAATTAATTGACATTAATAAAATCAATACATAGAGATAAACATGAAAACAATAATTTAATAAATCCCAAATATTTCATATAAAACTATTAAATTTGTTGAGAAACATAATTAATTAATATTATATTTCATTTAATATTTCTAATATCATCTAATTGAATTTTTCATTACATTAATAATTATTGTATCATCATTATGTAATTATTTATAATCATAATTCTTCAATAAAAATTAAAAATTAAAAAACAGGATCTAGGTAAACCCTTTAGATATCATAATAATATTTATAGCCATGATACTGCTCTATTTATCCCCATATTAAAAATATGGTAGATGTTAATAGAAAGTGTGTGGTATTTCTTCACCCACATTGATTTTAAAAATATCAAAGTCATTTTCATGGAATATTTTCTATTAAATATTTCAATTTAGATAATTTTATGTTAATGGTCTAATTAAGTTCATACGATAACATTTGGTAATGTGTTAGGGTCATTTTACTGTCTTTATCAAAAAAATTTCTAACTTAAATTACAAAATATACCCTTTATTGTGGTAACACAATTTAGCAATGTTACTATTCATGATTTAAAAAATTAAAAGGGATATTTTTAGTAAAAAAAACAGCATTTTCCAAATATGGAGTACATGTTTTAATCCAAATTACATAAGTGGATAAAATTAATTTAAAATTAATTTTGACATTACACTTTTAAAAATGATGTTTATTTTTTTAAATAAAATTTTTTAATGTTTCAAAACTCAGTTCTAAAATAAGTTATCCAATATAAGGCCACAAAACATCATTTAGAAAAATATTTCTTTTTATGCAAAAAATTCGATGTATATATATATATTTTATTCCTACAAAATATATTGGATGGATATAATAAATGTGACATTTATAAATTTCATTTTGTGGTTAATACTATTTATTCAATTATATTTAATGTCTTGGACGTAATTTCATAATTTATATAATTACAATAATAAAATGTTTTTTTGTAGAAATATAGTGTTACATGCAACACAATCTAAGAATTTGTTGCATGTGATACATGCATAAAATGGTCTTTCCTAAAACTAAAGAAGTGAATGAAATCAAATTATTTTTTAAAAACCTATTCCATAAAAATAATGGGGTGTAAAATTCAACCCCCTTATAATGAATTTTAACATTGAAATTCATTTGGGTCATAAAATTTTAATACATTAAATTTACATTCATAGAAATCCAAATTATGAAAATGAATTATAAAAAAACTTTTAAAAACGAAATTTGAAAACATAACAGCTATGAAAAGTTACTCATATATTGGATTCCACTTAAGAGAACATCTGTGGAATGTGAAAACATTAAAATTGAAGAGAAAACTAACTATCATGTTCTGATGGTGTGTGAAATAGAACATGTTCAAGATGAAGACAATGTCCACAAAACCATCAAAAAATAGGTCTATGAATTTTCATTGACGTCTTCAAAAATGATTATAATAGGATAAATATTTATTTCAATGTATATTTGGAGGATATACTTACATGATTTCATCTCAGAAGTACAATCTCACTCTTTGGTTATTCCTTGATCAATTTCCTCATTATCTCTTAATCCAATAAATAATGCTAAAATTGTAATTCTCGAATAACTTGTGAATCCTAAGATCCATAATGGGATGATAAGTCATTATTTATGTCTCTCATTATCATAAAAATATGGTGAACACAATTCATTCAATATACATAAATCTATATATTACGATACATTAATAAATAAAACCTCATTTAATGTCAACATAACATTTCTCATAAATGATAAAACATTTTACCCTTCATAGGATTGAATGTCCAACATATTAGTAAGAAGGTCACAAAACTTATCAAAATCATCCAAACATTAATCACCCATATATCATAATTTATCTCTAGATTTTCACATACCAAACATGGGAATACCTTCATCATGTATTCTCTTGAAATTCATCATAATTATTTTGACGCACACATACATAACATGATCACTTCAGGAGGCAGTCATCAAATAAAACCAAAATCGTAGTGTTAGCATTACTAATCATATTGGGGAACCACATAACCATGAAAAATAACTTATATAAGTCTAAATGATCATACATTATTCTTTACTCTATTACACCTTATGTTTGCCCTATATACATCATCAATAAAAATACTTCATTATGGTTCCTAAAGGGATTCTAAATTTATAAAGAATATTCCACAGGAGTGCCAATCTAGGTTTGAATCATGTCCCATTATTGTGCACCCGTTACCGATCGAGTCCAGCTTAATATGTTGTTTTCAGGGTTGTTACCCATGGGTACATCTGTACCGGATCCACATCCATTTGTAGTATGTAGATAGAGATGTGTTTAAAGGTAGCCACACACTATATCCTATAATAAAAATCATAGAAATATTTTTATAAATTAAATCATCCTTAGACACATCCTTAGATACATCCCTATACATATCCTTAGAAATATCTCTTGGGATCCCCCTAATGTTTTCACTTCCTAATTTTCAATGTTTGAATAAAAAATTCCTATGATTCCAACTATAATTACCCAGGATTTTTATACATGGATATAACATATTTATAGATGAATATTGAATATATTACATAGACACATTCTTGAGGAAGATAATAGTTAGTGGATTTTAGAAAATCGAACACAATCTTCTAATTTTCTCAAAAAGATTAAAAAACTCCCTTAATGATCTCCCCTTTAGTACTCCTAGTTAAATAATTTCTTCATCACCTAGGGAAATGAAACATATGAAAGAGTGACATCAGATTCTTAGTCATGGTAAACATGGTAGATACATAAGCACAACATGAGAATAAGTTTATGAGAACATCATCATAACATTTGAAAAGAATCCCCTTTATATTAATTATCATAACATTTAATCATGGAATTAAATATTTATTGTTAATAATAAATTAATAATAATATAATCAAAGAAAATTACACATGATTGTATTACAATGGAACCATACATGGAATTTGTGGAATTCAAATATGCTTAGAAAATATTACATTGAGTCTACCTACTAGAACATAGAGAACATGTTAGGCTTGGTATATTCACTCCTGTACATACTTCAGGATTGGGATGGACAACCATGTACCCTCTAGATTCAGGCCTATGACTTCATCTGGTGTACCCTCTAGTTTTGTGGTTAGTATAACCTCCTGTTTACCCTCACGTTTTAGGCTTAGGGTGACCTCTCGTGTACCCTATTATTGTTAGCATGGTATGACTACCGATGTGCCCTATTGTTGGAGGAATGGGATGAACTCACATGTACCCATTTATCTTATAAAACATTGGCCATTACCCAATTAATTGGAGGTAGTTAAATTTCCTAGAAATTAAAAAATGAAAAAAACACATGTGTTAGACAAAAATATAAATCAACCACCATATCTGAGTCATTAAAAATAAATGTGTTTCATAAAAATCACATCATTACATTACTTTTTGAAAATAAATATAAATCATAAACATCAACACATCATAAACAAAATCCATTAATAGAAGGAAAGAATAGTACCCCTGGATCATATCTACAGTAAGGAATGATTAAAACAAATATATGCCATCTTAGATGGAGAATAATTTTTGAATTTTATTTTTAAAACATTTATTGTGGACAATATCAACTCCTAATTGGAAAATTAATATAAAATATTATGCATTTAGGAATGATTTTTCATTTAAAATAACCTTGAAAACATATAATGATTTTTAAAAACCCCGTTTGAAACATCATTCAAATCGTATTTCAGGATAATTATTAAAATATAATTTAAAACCATTTTTGAAAATATTTTTAGAACAAATTTTTATTTGAATAATTAATAATTTTGAACAATGAGAGAATAAAATTATGTGAAACATATTAAATAATGAAAATAGGGTTATTTATGATAAAAATTATCAAATGGTAGTATATAATCTTCATAAAATTAAATAGGTGTGTGACATAACATGTGTCTAAAATAAGGCATATTGAGACAAAATAACATTAACAATTTGGTAACTTTTGAACCATAAACCCCATGAAAGAGAGATAATCAAATGGATATGTAAGTATATATAAATTTAGGAATTTGGATGATAAATTATATTAATGTAAAGTAAAAATACCCCAAAAAAGGAAAGAGTGGTGAATATTGCATAAGTCTCACAAAAATAAAAGTGACACTAGTAGTCACTTAATATAAGTATTGAATTACTTCACACACATTCAAACCTTCAATATAATAAATAAAATTTTATTAATAATATATAAAAAACTATTCATATGTACAATAAGGAATATGATTTTATTTTGAAATTATAATTCTCTCTTATTAATAGTTCCATGTTAAAGTTATGTTTCAGGTAATAATTGCTTTCTTTTTCATACTTGTTTTGACTTTTTATTGATGGTCCTATAACATAGATCACGATTTCATTATATCAAAATTGAAAAAAATTATATAAATATAATATTTATTCATTATATAATTATTTAATATGATTCATATAATTTAGAGGTAAAAAATATAATACGCCATTCATGGAGATGGTATGTCGTATGTATGCATGGACGTTGTTTTCATTTTTTGTAAGATTAATAAAAGAAAACTATATGATAATTATCACACCATAATAATTTTTATGTCATACATATCACATAATTATATTAAAATCACATTTAATACATACCCTGTAAGGCATGAAAGAACAACATCACTTCATAGGAGAATAATCTTCCATACACACAAATGATGTCAACTTAATCCCAAAAAAAATTAAAAGTATGATGATATATATGATATGAAAATTACAAAAGCAAAATAAAATGATGATAATAAAATATATATCATATTTAAACTATAAGTTCATCATTATTCTTTTCCTTTAAAGGTGATAATGAAAAAATGAACGACAGTGGTTTATGAGGCGGTAGTTCTTCATATAGACGAATAATTATTATGTATCCCATTTGTGAATGTCTGTGAAGTTGTATATCATAACCTTAAAATAACCACATATAATTAAAATAATGATACTATAGTTATACCGTAAACATTAAAAAATGTAATAAAATGGATTTAATGAATAAATAAAACAAAAATGTTCATTGATGAACGTTACCCCTTCTACATCAATCACGTTTTGGTTTTCACCAAAAGACTACCTTGGTGAGATTTATTCTAAAACAAAGGATTTTAGGATTAATGGATAGATTTTGTGTGGATATTTGGATTGTTTTTGGTCGAAACAAATTTGTTTTGAAGTGTGAATGAAAGAGAATAATAGAAAACCTTTTATAAGAGAGGGCAGGGGTACTCTTGGAATTTCTCAAAGGATTAATTTATAATAAATTCTATATTAATACAAATACCAAAAATTGATATTCATTAAAATATAAAATAATATATAGTTGTAATATCATAAAAATATAGACTATTTGCATGTTTTGGTATTATTTCAATCCTTATCATTTTGATTAACACTTCGTTAACCTATTTTAAATTTATCTACAGTAACAAATTGTTTTAATATTTTTCAAATTTTTACTAATATAGTGTAAAAATTATATATATGGTCCTTTTATAAATATTTAGAACTTATCATAATAATTTATTATTTTTTAAAATATTTTAATTTTTATTAAAGGGTTTAATAAAATATTATTTTAATAAAAAATCATTAGTGTCGATTTTTACACAATTTATTACTTGGACATTAAGAAAATCAATACATCAAGATAATTTTGAAAAGAAAATCCGTTAATACAACCCTTATGTGTTATATCCACCTATAAAATGCTTGTATATCCTTAATAAATTAATTATTATATTTCTTTTAATATTTATATTATCATTTAATTGATATTTCCATTAGTTTCATAATTACTAAAACATCATTGTGTAAATATTTATTATAAAAATTATGAACTAAATATTAAGCTTAAATAATAGAATATCAATAATGATTTTAGATTTTTGAACAATATTTATAATCAATAACATCTTCATTAGAAATAATTATGAAAATATTATACTCATTAAATGTTAGTGTTTAATATTTTGTCACACTCATTGAATTTAAAATATTTATGCCCTTCTTATGGAAAAGTGTCCATTAAATAATTAATTTTAAAATGTAAAGTGATAAGGGTCTATTTAACATTATCCAATAACATTTGGTTAATTTCTAAGGTCATTTTATAGTCCTTATCAATTTATTTTTTTAACCAAAATTAGCATAATTACACTTTGCAGTGACATTTTTTTACCAATGTTACTATTCATATTTTCAAAAAATATAAGTGACATATATTTTGAATTTGGATCTTAATATTAAAAATATGGTATATAGTTTTAAAATTCCAATAAAAAGAATTGGATGTTTTTTATTATGAAATTAATCAGACACACAGGGTGAGAATGATGGGTTTTAAAGTAAAAATGTTCAATATTGTGAAATATTTTAATATGTACATTAAATATGAAAAGTATTCCAATAACATAAATTGGATTAATATATGTATAATTTTACTAATTATATTTTAAAATAGTTTAAAATAAATTTTAACATCATAAATTATTAAGATAAAATTTTAATTTTAATTTAAAATGAAGTATTTTTTACTATTCATCAAAAAATGAAACATATTCGAAAATTATTAAAAATTCAACCAAAGTAAATTTTGTTAATAATATATTAAAAATGAGTATTATTTTTTCAAATATAAATTATATAATAGTGAATTTGTTTTAAAACAAGTGTGCCAATAAAATTAGACAAAATGACCTTAATAATGATATTAGGTTTTATGCATAAAATTGTATTTATAATTATATTATAATTGTGAAATAAATTTAAAAAATTAAAAAATTTCATATTTCTAAATTTCATAATTTAGTTAATATTATTCATTCATTTTACTTTAATGTCTAGGTTATAAATTTCATGTTTAAATAATTACAATTATAAAATTATTTTTTTAGACATTCAGTGTTATATGTAACTCCAAATAATCCAGTGTTATTGGAAACAAAAGATTCACATGGTGTAGTGTGAAATATAATACATAAAATAAATAAAATAATTTGAAAAAATCTAATTCCAAAAAATCTCGAGGTGTTACAAATTTCAAATATGTTTACTTCCACACATAAGTCAAAATGGAATTCTAATATTCTTGTCTCTATGATTTTAATAATTTTCAATGAATTAAATAAATCATTCTTCATTTCAGTTTGATAAATACAATGAATACACATTTGAATGAAAAATATAATCTTAAACTCATCTCACTATATAGAGTCAATTTCTCAAATATCACTCAAGATCTTGGTAATATATCCCCATTATTCTGCTTTACCATATAGAAAATAGTTATCCAATATAAAATTTTCAATTTTTGAAGACTTTACAAAGGAATATATCATTTTAGTGGTGCTAATATGTTACTCAAAAATAAGGGATTATAGATCCCACATAAGAATGGGTGTTTATTCTTATGAAGGAATCAACAGAACATTGTAACCTCATTTTCTTGTTTAGACTCTCTACAAAATAAAAATCTTGAAAAAGTTTTTTCTTTATAGAAATATGATTTTACATTGCAACTATAAAAAAAATTCTCAGGGAGAAAAAAATTTTATTATCCAGAGCATAAAGCGATAACATGATTCATTCATCTTATATCCATTTTCAAAAACCAAATATCATTGTGTGATCAATAATATTCATACGAGTAAAATACATTATCCACAAAAATAATAATTGGATGTCTGACTAAAGAAAATATTTTTGTAGTTATGATTCTTTATGAATAACCTAGTTCATTCATTTCACTAATAAATCCTTAGTATTTTATCCTATGATTAGACTTATACCCAGGGATATCACAAATGTTTTCTTATACTATTTTCCAAAGGTTACCTAAGTATTAATATAATAAAAATTATAGTGACCCAATATTTTCATACATATATATTTTATATCACATTAAATGAATACCAATTATATAGAATTATTGTCCACAAAAGATATATACAATAAAAGTCTAGTATGTTTAGAAATATAGACAAATAAAAAACTTGTTCATAAGTGATTTAAATCCTACCACATTGTTATTTTTAAACAAGAACCCTTCATTGAAATATTATACATATAAACATTATTCATAACATGGAGAAATGATATACAAGAATAGTTTATAACTGATTCTTAGTATGTGTTATCAAAGGACATATCATTGATTATTTAATCATAAAATAATCACAATGGTGTGAAAACATGAGGATCATATTTGAAACCATATGATTCATATCAAATATCATAATATGTGAGTCATGGAATAAAACAAATCAGTTCATAATACATTATTAACAACATAATAATATAATTATTATATATGGGATCACAACATTAGTCGGAGACTTACTTTTTTATCATGAAAATATAATAGAAAATCATTCATTACATTTTTCAAGAATCACGTCCAAGACTATTATAAATCATTGGGTTCACCCACTAAACAATTATTGTAGTCATGTAAAACTACCAGGACTATCATAGTGGATTGATTACCTTACTAAACTAGGTTCAACATATATTCAACTCTTGTTTATCTCATTAGATTTCAATCATTAACTAATGAAATAGAGGACTATATAATTCTAATCCCACTAATCTCATAATAAAATCTAGTCATTTTTATAAAAATATAATTCCATAATAACAATATAATAACCCATTAAAATAAAATGGCTTTCATTAATCTTTTATCATGGTATAGACCATAAAAACATGTTTCTAAATATTATACCATTTTTCACAAAATAAACTATGGAAACTAAATAGTTTTAATAAATATCTTGTCATTAGAAACATAAGTTATCCAAAGGAAGAATAAGTATGGAACAATTTGATAATATGAACAATAATTCTAATATAATTCCATGGATTACTCTATTTTATTAACATAAATATTATTAAATTATAGCAAAATACATTCAAGTGTAAAATACAATTTTCCCATTTGAATAAAACTTTTAGGATATCATAATATCACAATAATTAAGGAAAAATCTTTATATGGAAAATCATTGAAAAGAAGAAAATTATGTTTCAATGCATTGATTGGTTATGAAAACATAAAATTTCATTGATGAAGTATACATTAAAATATAGAAAACATTCCAAATTTCGTTACAAAGTAAAACCACATCACTCAAAAAATGAAAATAAGATTCCATTCAAAACACATTTAAAAATATTAATCATTATTAAGAATGAACTTATACTATATTTTGATAACAGTCAAAAAATCATTTAAATCATTTTAATAAAGCATAAACATGGATGAGAATGTATTTTCATCTAATGTATTACAAAAAGATGGTTTTCATTTAAAACGTTCTCTTAATATCCTAAGTACACAAATACATGCAAATAAAATAAAAACATGTATTCTCATGAAATGATAATAATAGATAAATATTCCCGAGATTAGTGAGATATATATCAATTAATTTTCTTATAGAAACATAATAAAAACAATTCAGTTAACTAATGCAATTGTAATAAAAAACCATTAAATCATGTTTGAGGTCCTTTATATATGTTTCAATATCTTATATAATATATATTTTTTCTAAATTTAAATATATATATATTACAGAAATTTACTCATTGATATCATTCCATAAATTTTATTCTTATATCCTTTTATCATCCTTCTATAAACAATTTTCTATGAAAATATCAGTTCTGAGTGATAACTTATTAATTTTTCATTATAAATTTGGTTTGAATGATTCAATATTTATACATTGATGATGGTTCCACTGTATCCAAAATTTGAATCATGAATTTAATATCAGATTTATTTCTTTACATATATATTTATATTGATATATAAATGATAGGGATAGAAAAACTATCTACATCATCTATAGAGATTTAATGTTATACGAACACAACAACCCTATTTCTATTATTTGTTGGATGAATGTAATAATGTAAAATAATAATTAAAATTTTAAGAATAATTATTATATAATTTATATAATATATATTCATTAAATTCAAATTTGTTTCCATCCATGTAAAGTGGAAATGATAAATGAATTACATCGGTTCAACTGGCGGTTGTCTAACTTGCACTTGAAAACGATTCCATTTCCCATTTTATGGAATATTAGATATATATATGTTAAAACATAAATATAATAACTTATAATTTTATTAAATATATTCATAATTTCATTTTCAGATGGTTGAAACTGATTTGATTATGGTGTAAGAAGAAATAAATATGATGAGGTTGGGTTAGGCGATGACTTTTTCATTGAGAAACTCATTTTAGATTTCTGATGTTATAATTGGATGGTATTTTGGAAATAAAATAATTTATGGGTTGTTTTCAAGTAATTTTTGTTGGTATTATGGTTGGTATTTGAAAAGTTAAGTGGATCAATGTGGTGTAAAGAAACGATGGATGATGTTGTAGGAGTTGGTGCTATAGAACCAATTTCTTGTGTACTTTATGATATCTTGTACTAATGGTATTTGAATATGAATAAATGTATTATCACATCATGATTGTTCATTTTCGTAACATATTATGTGATAATCTTCTAAGAGTATCTGTCATTGTAAAAGGTTATAGCAGTTCCCCACTATGATGAGAACCCAGAAGTGCTAAAAGACTATTATTGAGTTAATTTTCAATAGTCAGATGATGTGATTTGGGGGACACAATTGATATCGAATATCATGGTTGGAGACTCATAGTTCTATGAGGAACTGTCTCATGTTTCACTCCATTGGTAATATCTAGTATATTGTTATGTAAATTAGACCCATAAGTAGGAAATAAGTATTTATATATGTCATTGGATATTCATATCTATAGACATGTGTATTGGTCCTTAGTCTTTATGATTATTATTAATGGGTATTATGAGTTGCGTACATTGATGTATTTAGGAAAACCATGTTGATAGATACTCGTAGAGAGGTAGGATACATTGGGTGTGTCATGAGAAATTTTTCATTAATGAATAATGTAAGAAAAGATTTATCCAATCTATTTTTTAATGTAAAATGATATCATAGGCCCTCTGATGGAAATGATAAATCCCAAATAAATCCATGTCCCTAGTTTTCTATTGGAATGTTTTCTTTCCAGAATTAAATGAATGTTACATCAAGCACATAGGTTGATAGAACCATCATGCAACCTGCTTGATTCGAGATATCTTGATAAAGCGAATATATTACACAGTAATCATCTGTATGAGGTTACATGTCATTTAGGTTTTATATTCTATCTCGATTGGTAACTTGGAATTTTTTCAGATGCTAACCATTGAATTTAGGTATCTATGCCTAATACCACTAAGAAAGAGGCCTACAGGGTAACACTCTATGTGTATTCAGAATAAAAGCTAAATAACATATTATTATTTATTATATAATATGTTTAATAAATATTATTCCTATATGTGGGTTTATATTTATTCATGTATTCTTTATCAATTATAAATATATATTATCTATTTAGTAAATATAATATTTATTTACTTAATGGAGAATAATGAAGTGACATTTATTTAATAAATAAATA
Source organism: Viscum album (assembly GCA_963277665.1). Classification (NCBI taxonomy): domain Eukaryota; kingdom Viridiplantae; phylum Streptophyta; class Magnoliopsida; order Santalales; family Viscaceae; genus Viscum; species Viscum album. Next base: position 998,829,328 of record OY728134.1, read on the forward strand.
GAAATTATTCAAGGATTGATAAGCATTATAGAGGAATGGCAAAAAAAGATTTTAGGTCCTGTGAGAAAATAATGAAATCTTATATTATTTGATAAAATAATATTTAATGTTAATTACAAGTTAATTGAATTTAAATAAATATTATTATTATTATTATTGGGTATGTAGTTTTAATAGGAATTAATAATTAATTAATGGCAATTTTTCATTTATTTCATTCTAACCTTATAGATATATAAACCCAATTATGATTCTTTCTTAATAAAAAAATTATTGGTGTTTCTTATATACAATTGATTTGGAGAATCTTCTAAAGAATTTAGAGCTCCCTTCTTCATGAATTCTCCCACGAATAGAGAATGATCCCCCCACTGGATCAAGGATAGTTCTTTTGAATTATTTCTCAAGAAGATCAGAGGATGATGAAGAAAACATAAGGATATTCCTTGGTATCACCTGGAGATTCCTTTGGGGACCTCTAGATATTCTGGTAAAACATGTCGATCATTGTTAGAGGAAATCTACAATAGGTTTCTACAACACAGTGATGGTGCACCACAGATCGTCATTGGATTCATCAATAAAGAATGAATTACTTAATATTATTTCTTAATTTTATTAAATTAATTATATAAAATATGTGATGATCCTATATCCTGGTCATGTTGTTGTATCCCTTATCCATTTCATTTATTCAATTCCATTAATTAGGGAATTAATTATCAGATAGATCTTGAATTGATCATCCATTATGGAATTAAAAATTTGGGATCCACCCACCACATGATTTCACTGTGCCTTAACCATTCAAGTGGTATTAGAGAGGACACATAATTATTTACAATATTTTAAAAATCATTGGTGATTTAAACTTTTGTAATATAGTTTTTTTATTCATGTATAATTTTTCTATTAATATGAATTGCGAGATCTGATTATTCCTTCTTTCATTTCACATAGATCTAATTGAGATGATTAATTTTAGGATTATATTAAATTGAGGAATTCATTTAGAGGTGCCAAGGTATCTAGCCAAACAATACATGACTACGCACCATGTAACCACAGTAACACACCCTGTAGATGTTGAATTCAAATGAATAGTTTCAGAAATTTATTCATGATTAAATTATTTAATTTGAAGTTTTAAATTCACAGTGTGTTGAATAGAACATAATGGTACATGGTCAGCCAAATTACATTCCATGTAGCCAGTTTACAAGTCATATAGTTCCTTTGAGTCATATATGGACTGTGTATTCCTTATAGATCCTACTTGACCGGTAACCATGTAACACATAGTTGACACGCCACATACCACAAATTTTATGAGGTACATTTTTTACACTGAGTCCCTATGTGCATGTCTCGAACAGACAATGATAACCATACGTGTAATGTAGTCTATTGTACATGTTGTGTACTTATAACAATTACATAAATTTAAAATTTATTTTTTAACCTATGAAAACCATGAGGCATTCGCTAGTGTGTGTTCATTAATTTTATAGTACACATGATGTTATGGGTTCTTAATATATATATATATATATATATAAATGTGTAATTAATATATTCATAATGTTAAAAACTACAAGACATGTATGAGTCATATTAAAATTGTCACATTATGTTAATTGAATCATAACATGCGAGCAAAAAATAATGTAAATCAAGTAATCAGTAAATTGATAGTACAGATAATGAAAGTATGTGATATGTTCTTAATACCATATGTCACAAGGGTATCAAATTATACGAGTATAATACATGTCTAGTAGATTTGGACCGGTATTCACTATATTACCTATAATGCACATGTTACGTATACAATTAATTTTAAATGAATTTATTGAATTTTTCTAAAATTACAATGGATGAAAAACTCATGTAAATTCCTCTAATAATTAAGATAAAATAATTTATTAATTAAAGATGATAATTAATTGATTCGAGGGAGATTTCTCTTAAATAAAAATTATTAATAATTGAATGATAGTTTTTGAAGGTGTAATTTATTGCATGAATTGCTATGATCATGGGCTTAGACTAGACCTTTTTATGTGATTGGTTTCATTTTATTTATTATTAAATTAAATTTTTGGCATATATTCCTTCTCTCCTCTTATTATGTAGTCTCTTCATGCCCATGGATTTATTTCTGTAAACCCATTTCCCATAAAATGTGTATGATTAAAAGCATATGTAAAGGATGGAGCTCCCAAGCTAGTGGGGGCGGTTTATGTTTGGATACGAGCTGAAACCAATCCATGGAGATACATTGGTTGAAAGGTGGAAAGCTGTAACACAAAACATAAATTGGTTCAAGGTGTTTTACCATAGGTTATAAGTTATTTTATCAACCTATAGATAAACTAAACATTAGTAAATCCAATTATCATATATCATTATTATTTTATTTCTATCAAGTAGCATGGTTATTTAAATGTGGATATATTTTCATGATCACATAGTTAATGAATTAATGGGAATTCCAGATAGAAGTTAAATAAAATGTTTTATGCATTAATATTATCCATGAAATGGTTATTAAATTACGTAAACCCTCATAATATTAACAAGAATCTAATAAATATTATAAGGGGAAATTAACAAATAAATGTATAAAAATACCTCAATAAAATATTATGTCATTATATCGTTTCATTACATCGGTTAAAATCATATCATAGTTCATAGTGCTTGAACAGAAAATATTAGGGTGCTTTCAATTGTTATGGAATTCTAACATGATGTTTGGGGTTCATATAACATAGTTCACCTAAATGGTTTACTTTAAAAGTAGAAGACTGTGTAACTGACCGGAAAAGGTTGATGCAATCCATTTATAGATTATATGGTTGTGGATTCCACTCAGCAGATCAAGGAACTATAAGTTAATGTAGTTGGAATTTGGAATTCCTACCAAAAACCATTGAAGTTTATTGACCAAAAATATTTATGGAAATGAAATAGAATATATTGATCATTTTCAATCCAAAGTCTATGAAATAGGATACTATTTATCCAATGGTGAGGGCTATTGGATTTTGAAAAAATAGTGAGAGACAAATAAATATGACATTTATTTATTTGTCTAAAATTTATCAGATAATGTAATAAAATCTATGCGTATTTTATTTGTAGGAACCACAATAAAATGAAATCAAATATATCGTTGTCATCCAAACTAGAGAAGGAAAAAATTCTCACTAACACAAATTTCTATGAATAGAATAGGCGCTTATGTATTATCCAGTGCCATAAAAGAAAATTGTATGTGCTAGAAGACCCTATTCCTGATGATCCTGGAACCGAGACAAGTGATATAGAGTTAAAAATCTATGAGAAACATCTAGATGATGATACCAATGTTATGTGATTTATTCTATCATCTCTGTGCATTGAGATTTTGAAGAAACATTAGAACATGGATGCATATAGAATAATGTGTCACCTTCGAGATCTCTTTGAACAGATGGTGAGAAAAAAGATGTATGAGATCTCCAATGATATTTTTATTACTATGCATGAAGAGTCGTTCCCAACTCAGCCTTATATAGTCAAGATTATTCATTACATCAAACACTTAGACAACATAGGAATTAAATTTCTAGATGATTTGTGTACAAATCTCATACATTCATCACAACTGATGACTTTCTCTATTTTTATTATTAATTATAATATGATAAATAATCAGTTGAGTATTTCAGATCCACTTACATTTATTTTCCAAGTAGATTACGAAATGGGGAATGAAAATCCCACGGTCCTTATAGCGAATAAGAAAAGGAAGAATAAGGAAAATGGGCCGAAGAACTAAAAGCAGTCAAAATGTCCTGAGAACCATCCTTACAAGAAGAGGATGAACTAGAGGTAGGGGAAGGAAAAGGAGGCTGTATATTTTTGATATGGGAAGCCAGGCCAATGGTTAAGGAACTACACCCAGAAGAAAGGGGATGTTAATGGTGGGTTCATTATCAAATGAAATATTTCAATTTTTAGACATTGGGTATTAGATACATATGTGGTGCCCACAATTTTATCCAAATGAAGGAACCGAGTAGATTCCAAAATACTTCAACAGGATATGTGGATCTTCCCGCTGCCAAGAGTGTGAGCATTGCAACTCTTACCAGTGGTGACAAATACCTTTCATTACTAATGAGAATAAATTTGGTTTTTTGAGATTTTTATTTTGTACCTACAGTAAGAAAGACCATAACTTCATTATAAATCATAGAAATAGATCGGTTAATTTTTAGATATTTAAATAATTATTTTTCATTTATATAGAAAATTTTTTTATGGTATTTCATATTTAATTAATAGTCTTTTTTACTAAATTATGAGATCCAAGAGTTAGAAATTGATAACGAATCATGTTCACATGAATCTTATGACACCCATATTTAACATTACTATCATAGTCATGAAAACTAGAAGTGTTTGACAATGATTTTTTAATAATATTTTTAGATTCATCTAAGCTGAAAACACTTAATAGATGTCATGCCTGGTTACATGGAAAATTAAACAAACCACCATTTTGTGGATAGTATTGAAGGTCAAAAAGGCTTCTAGGATTAGTACACAATGATATGTGTTGACCATTTCCTATAGAAGATAGAGGTGGATATTCGTTCTTCATAACATGTACCAATTAATTGAATAGTTATGGCTATGTTTACTTAGTGATGTATATGTTGAAGTCCATTTATAATTTCAATTAGTTCAAGAATTAAGTAAAGAATCAACTTTGTACGAGGATAAAAAGTATTCAATAAGATTGAAGTGGTGAATATCTCAACCAATAATTTATTGACATTCTATGTTGTTTAGGATTATATCTCAATTGAGTCCACTATACACAACACAGGTAATGGTGTCAGTGAAAGGAGGAACTATAACTTCATATACATGGTAAGTTTGATAATGATTCATGAAGATCTTCCATTATTCTTTTTAGGTATATGAATTAAAAAAATGGTATACACATTAAACTGAGTACTAATTGTAGTATCAAACAAAATTCCCATTGATTTATGGAGTGGAATTTTTTTTGTCACATACACATGTAAGAGGTTGTGAAGAATTTATTAAGGCCATATCAAGAAAAAAATAAGAACCTTAGAGCAGAAGATGTATCTTTATAGGGTTTCCTAAGGAAATAAATTGATACTACCAATTAAACCCCTTAGAAACGAATGTGATTGTCACCATACAAGATGTTTTTTAAGAGGTACCACATCCTCAAAAAGGACAGTGGGAGAAAGATTGACATGGATGAAGTTGATTCTCAAGATATCAAGGAGATGTAATGGGAATAGGTTCCATAGGTCATTTTGGATGAAGTAGTTCCTATAACACAAGTAAAACATAGGAGACCACGAGATATAAGAGATCCAAATAGATATGGTTTTCTAGTCACCAAGAATGGGGAATCTTTATTCATTGATGATGATGAATATATCTCCTACAAGGAGGCAGTAGAGAGATCAGAAATGTATGATAGAAAGAATCTAGGAATTCAGAAATGGATTTCATGTATTAGAATCAAGTTTCGGTTATGGTCGATGCACCAATTAATGTAAATACTATTGGTTTTAAATGTGTATTCTAGAAGAAACTAGAAATGGAAGGTAAAATAAATACATATAAAAAAGGCTGGTAGATAAATGGTTTAAAAGAATCAATTAATTTACAATAATGGACACATATCACCGGTATACTTGTTTAAATCAATCAAAATTCTACTTTATATAGAAGATTAACATGACTAAAAAAATTGGATGATGGGTGAAAAAACTGCATTCAATAATGGGAACCTTCATGAAGTTGTTTATACGACTCAACCATAATATTCTATCAATCCTAGTGATGCCATGGATTTTCATGTCACATATATCCATTAATATATTGAATCAAGCATCTTGGTCATGGATCATTTTATTTCATGAAGCCATACAATAATTTAGTTTCTTGAAGAATTAATGAGAATCATGTGTTTATAAAAGTTTTAAGAGAAATGAAGTCATTATCCATGTAGTATATGTTGATTTCATATTTATTATTTAAAGTTACATAACTGTCTTATAGTCTGTTAAGGACTTGTTAAACAAGTGTTTCTCCATGATAGGCTTAGTTGAAGTAGCATATATTCTAGGGATCAATATTATTCGTGATAAATCAAAGAGGTTGCTTTGACTATGTCTATATATATATTGATTAGATAATATATAGATTTAGTATGGAACAATCGAAGACGGGATTGGTTCTAGTGTAAAATTGATTAAATATCTCTAAAAATATTGTACTCAAACATAATAGGAGAAAGATAGAATAAGTAAGATCCCATACCCTTCCGCGATATGATGATTCATGTATTCTATTTTATGTACCGAATTAGATGTTTCCTATACATTAAGCATGGTATGATGATATCAAGAAGATCAAGGATTACAACATTCGACTCATGGTAAGGCTATCCTTAAGTATATGAGAAGAACTAATGATATGTTCATGGTGTATGGAGAAGATGAGGAGATCATCATCAGGGGTTCTTCAGATACTAGTTTTCAAAAAGATCATAATGATCTGAAGTTTTAATTAGGATATGTGATCTGTCTCATTGGATGATTTATTAGATGGAAGAGTTCAAAGAAGCCAGTTTTTCTAAATATATAGTTGAGTATGAGTATATTGTATCATCTAATTCATCAAAGGAAGTAGTCTGGGTTTAGATGTTTTTTCAAGAGATTGACGTGGTTCCTAGCAGTAAAGACTCTATCACATTGTATTGTGATATTTTTATAGCAGTGTCTCTTGCAAAAGAGAAGAGGTCACACTTACGGACCAAACACATATACATAAGTATCACCTAATGAGGGATTTTTATCAAAGGGATAATGTTTCAGTAATTACATTCCTCATAGAAGATAACGTGGTAAAGCCGTTGACTAAAGGAATATCTCCATAGAAGCATGAATATCAAGTGACCACTACCGTACTGAAGATTATTAGTTGTTGGCTATAATGCATGTGGGAGTCCATTGGACATGGTTCCCTATAACAAACATCATGTGTAATTTATAATAACTAGTATTCATAGTTTTTTAAAATTAACAAATTTCTTATCACATCATGATTGTTCTTCTGCATAACATAGCATTTGATAATATCCTAAGAGTAGCTATAAAACTACAAGGTGATTGTAGTTACCCCTGTGATGAAAAACCATATTTCCTATGACACAATCATTGAATAAATGTTCTAGATCCAGATACTATCATTTTAGGGACACAACTGATATAAGCAATTAGGGGCGGAGACTAATAGGACTATGAGGAAACTTCTCATAGTTTACACCAATGGTAATATCGAGTTGGATATTTTGAGAAAAAGACATGTGAGTAATAAAACCACATATATAAGTTTCATTGGATGTTCCTATCTTCAAACATGTGAATTGGTCCATAGAAATTTGTATTATTAATATTGAGTATTGTAAGTAACATAATTTGAAGTATTTATGAAAACCATGATGAAAGATTCTCACGGAGAGGTAGAATATGTTGGGTGTGTCATCGGTAATATTGAATTAATGTAAAATGTGATAAAGGATTTGTCTCTCTGGTCCATTAATGGATGTTGATAGCTTGTTATTTTTTATGGAAATGATATAGCCTATATAAACCCATGGCCATGGTTTTCTATAGGCATGTTCTATTTTTGGGATGTTAAAGAATGATCCATATAGCATATAAAATGATGGAACCAACATAAAACCTCCTTGATTTGACATATCATGATATAGGGATTATATTACACATTAAGAGTCTGTATGAGGGAACATGTCCTTTTTTCATTAACTTCTTTCACTATGGGTACCTTCATGTATTGCTAGATGAAATCCTTGGACTTTAGGCTGCTTCACATAATGCCACTGAGCAAGAGGAATATAGGGTCACACACTAAGTGTATTCAGTATCATTGTTAAACAATATATAATTATTTAATATTTAAAAGGTTGGATAAATATTATTCCCAAACAAGGATTAATAATTATTCATTTTTTATTGTTCGTATATAAATATTTACTTTCTATATAGTAAAAATAATATTTATTTATTTATTGGATAATAGTGTAGTGGTATTTATTTAATAAATAAATTGATATTATTAAATGACTGATAAATATTATGGAGGAATGGTGGACCATGATTTTAGGCCCGATTTATAAAAAATAAATATTGAAAACTATATTATTAAGTAATATTTATTTTTATTTCTTAAGTGAATCACCTATTGGGAAATAATAATACTGTTATTATGATTCTTCAATAGTGGGTTTTTCTAGGATTAAATAATTAATTAAGATCACTTGTGAAAATATTTTATTTTTACCCTAGAGATATATAAACCGAGTAATTATATTTTCTCAATAGCCAATTACTTTTTCTTTATTATGCGAAACGGATTTTGGAAAATCCTTTCAAGCCTAGAGAGATCCTTTATTGAATAATGCTCTCATGAATGGAGAGTGATCCTACACTACTAGATCAAGGATAACTCTTTAAAAGTGGTTATCATGGCGATCAAAGGTGGATTATTCAAGCACAATGATATGTCATGGTAGGACCCGAAGATTCCTTCGACAACATCCAAATATTCTTGGAATATGTGTGGATCACTACTAGAGGAAATATACCCTTTGTTTTTATTATGAAATGACTATGAACTAATGATATGTAATCTAATTCATCAACGAAGAATGAACTCCTTAAAGGAAATTAATTATTTAATAAAATTATTTATAATTAATATGTGATGATCATCTCTCCCATTATCAACGTTCTATCTGTTGTCAATTTCTTTTATATAGTTCCTTTTATCATTTAATTCATCATTGCAATGATCTCAAATTGATCATTTATTATGGAAAAAAGAAAATTTGGGCACCGCCTATCACATGATTTCATTGCACCCGGAAACTACAGATGATCCCATTTATAATTTAGGTTAGTGGCACTTGGGAAATTTTTTATATGATTTTATTATAATATTGTCACTCTATATAAACATTGTTCAACATAGTCATGGATTGGAATCCAATACAGAACATTTTTGATATCACGCCATATAATAAAAGTTCAATAGGATAATGTGGTGTTTTAAAACTTATCTCTTGTTTTAACCACTTAGTTAACATATTTTAACATTAACCAGTGTACCATCATTTCTACTCTTAATGGAGTATAATTTAACATTTAATGTATAAAATTAATCTTACATGACTAAGGGTTGATAAGATAGTCATAATTGAACCCTTGTTGTCCTATTTCATTATTTTTATGATTTTTCACTAATTTAATAAATTATTATTTAGATAAAAAATCATTGAAATAATTTTTTTAATTATTCAATCTATTAGACATAAAATGAAAAAAATAAAATGATGAAATTAAAATATAATCCTTCAATAAAACAATATTTTATCATTTTTAAGTATAAAGTTCATTGGAAACTATAACTAACTTAAATTATATTATATTTAATATTTTTAAATCATTTATGTTATTTCTTATGTTAATTTTTGAAATAAAACATAGATGTCGAATAATAATTTAAGGTAATAATATAATTAATTAAAAATATAAAAAAAATTATATCATTAAAATTATTTCATTATTCTAAATTTAGACATTATGTTCATTCATAACATTTTTTGACCCTTTTTGGACACATAGAAGTAATTTAAAACTAATGGAGATTCTATTTTGTATCTTTCTTTTATTTAAATATTATATATGATATTTTCCTAGACATGTGCCCCATAAAAAATAAAAAAACATGGATAATATATGAATTGTAGAATTATAATCGTCCAATATGAATTTGGAATAAAAATTATGACTTTTAAACTTAGTTTTACTTGAGATTAACATAATTTTACCTTTACAGGGGAGATATATATTAGGATGGTTACTGTTCATTTTTTAAAAAAGGTTCCATTCTACAAAATTTGATCCTCCACATTCCAAATATGGAATAAATTTATCATGATTCAGTTAAAATAAGTAGAATAAATTAATTTTGATATCAGTGTGAAAAACTTGACAAAAATACATTTATAGATAATTATTATTTTAATATTAAAAAGTATATTTATTTATATCCCTTTCAAAAATATTAATTAGATAAATTTTGAAAAAATTCATTAATATATATTATATTAATTTAATCAAAATTATTCACCAATAGTGATCAATTTAATTTAATGATATAATGAAACCTTGAATGCTTAAAAAAAATTCATAATAAAATTTATTTTATTTTTATATATTTATTATTATAATTTCAAACTAATGGATAACTAATGAATTTATCTTATACATGTGTAAACCATGAATTATTCATAATTTTTAGCACTATTCAGACCTACCAATCCGAACTACTAGGTCATAATGGTACACTATATTATGGCTAATTTAGACTTCGGGTTTGGTTTGTTATAAGATATCGAAATATATTATAAGAACAAAAAAATTTATAAAATATTGTGGTGTTATATTATACCATAGAGAAAATGAATATCACCCTAAAATTTCATCACTCTAATATAAATAATGAAGTATGTGTTGGTAAGAATTAATGATGTTCATGTGTGTAAAAACCTATGAATAAATTTTGTTAAATCATTTGGAACATAATGCATTGAAAAAATATGAGGCTATCTTTAGGGCCCCCTTTACATACAAGTCTATCTGGCATAATGTTCCCTTCCCTCCTTGTGTGTCTTAACTATATATAATGACCCATGAGCCTCATTTACTTCTGAATATTTTATGAAAAATATATATTATATTTAAAATTTTCTCTAGGAATCCCAACTAAATTTTGTTATCATATTCCTCCACATCAAGGGAAATTTTTATTTTATACATATAAAATTATTTAGGAAAGCTCTCCATTATAGTAGAACCTTTTATATATTATACAAAATATTTTTTCATTTTTTCATCAGAGGAATGATCATTATCCAGTTGTATAGCATATGAGTTAAGTACATGTGATGATCAGTTATGTAATTCCTTAGGTGAGATACCTAGAATATGTTCTAAACATAAGAGAAGTTTAGTAGAAGCTCTAGGCGACATTAAACCATCCATTCTCAATAAACTATTTAATTGGTACAATATAAATTTGGATCAACATTACCTTCATATAAAATAATATTGCTTTATTACATTGAGAAAATCAAAGAATTACATTTTCACAAATTTTAAACTCTTGATCTTGTCAATGATTGTCAACATAGAATTTTTGTCGACACCGAGTTTCCTTGATGAGATTCTAAATATATATAACACTCTTTACAATTCCCATTACTATCATAGGTCATAATTTCACTCATTTTTTTAATTAATCCCGTCAAATTGATGTTATACACTTCCTTCCAAAGAGGGAATCAATCGAAGCAATTTCAAACCATGATTGAGTGATATTGTTGTAAGAATATTCATATGTAGGATGGTTATGATCGAAACCACAATTAAAATCCATATAAAAAAGTCTATGTATACCCTCAATAGTTACAATGGTTCCCTTAAATTGACTGTCTATTTATTAATGATACATTATATTGAAAATCAAATAATATCCATATCTCATTGAAAACTTCATATGAACATCAAGTTAAACCTCGAATCCCAATAATATATGATTGAATGTTGTAGGTATATAAATATTACTATGTTCATAATGTATATTATATCAATATGATCAAGAGAGGAATATAATCTAATCACATTGAAGGGTTCATACTTTGTAAGGGCATAGACTAAATACCAAATTGAAATATGGCCCTTATTTATTTTTTGGAGTCTGATGAAAAATATATATGGTTATGTTTTCCCATTTATATTATAGTATGAGTAATGGCTGAAATATCATATTAGACTACTCTTTCTTGTCCTTAACACCCGTAAATTCAAATCTACAAGTTACATACAGTGCCATATATGTCTTCATGTTAGGCTATAATAAATACCATGTTTAGATCTCTATATATAATCAATATTACATGATGAGTAGAGAATTTTGAACATTGATCCTCCTCCAACAAATCCTTCAAATCATGTATTGATGATCACATACAATATTTGTGAAACATTTCATTCAATCAATATCCTATAGGAATAAAGGACTATTTATATTCTTCTTATGGGTCTCAATATATTCATTCTATAACCTCTTTAATCTTTACCAAAATAGATATCTAAAAATATATTTAGAAATATAATATTTCCCAACTTCTTTAATATTTCTATGTACATCCATTGATAATATATAAATATTTGATCTTTTATTTTCCTCATCTTAGAAAGTATAGCTTGATACTTTCAAAGTATCTACCAGTTTGTTCTCATTATTAGGGTTATAATGTACTATATAGTAATAATAATTAATCATCACTAACCATATCCTCCCACACATATTCAACTATTTCTCTCTGAGATACTCTGCTCAGTTATGATCTTTGTAAACATCACACATATCTCCAAAAATATAATGCATCCACATCATTAATGAAAATACTGCCACATCTATATATAAATTAGTGGTTGGTTAAATATTTTAAAGAATCTTCCAATTTTACGAGGAAGAAGCTATATCCCTACCATTTTACACAAGGCAACATCTCATTCCATTCATTGATTTATCACTATCGTTCATATATCTTCCTCCACTACAGTGTATTATGAGAACATGTGCTATGATCAAACTCCTCATCAACAATGCGAAATTCTATTCATATTCTTCTATCCACAAGATTCTAACTCCCTTACTTGTAAACATGATTACAGGAATAGGTAGTCATGTGAAATCTCTCAAAACGATCTGGTAATAACCTCCCAACCAACCAAAACTGTCGATTTTGGTTATTGTCCTTTGTCTAGTCCATTTCTCAATAACTTGTGTCATTGGAGGATCAACTTATATAACCACACATGGGATAATATGTCCCCATAACTATTTTGGTGCGTATGTGCGTCGGGTTTCTGTTCTGACGCTGTTCCGCCAGGACGCGTTCGCGCGTGCTCCCGTCGACCCAAGGGGATGGGAGCGCGGCTTGTGGCCCCGCAGTCCCGCTTTCCAAAGGCGGGCGGTATTCGTCCCTTATTCAGGGATGTCTGCTCCTTGATCGAAACCGGGATGATGGGACGTCGGCTCCTCCTTCCGTGGACGTCTCCTCGGAACTCGTCGCCTAATCCGGGTCTCCCTCATAGATTTAAGAATGTTCGTGAATCTCGTTCCCGGCGCCATATCTTCATGGACACCGGTTAATTACACTGCTTCCGCCCAGATGCTCCAAGGGCTCTGGTCGGGGCAGCAACCTACGGTGAGGAGACCGGGTAGCTCTGGGTGCTGGGGGCGTGTCTTAACACTGCGGCTCTGCATGTCTGCCTTCCGTCCCTAATAGGGCTTCTCGAAGGCGTGATGGCCTGAGGCATCCCACGCTGGGTGTGGGGAACTGCGTTACCTAAGGTTTTCCTCAGCTTCCCATGTTTAACACGGGGTATGCCACGAGTTTAGCATCCAGCGGGGACGGCATCGGACTGATTAACACGAGGAGTGGATCAGATGACAGAACCCTTTGCGGGGAACCTCCGACGCTGGGGCCAGCACATGGGCGGCTTCCCGAGTGAAGTGGAGTGGAATGAAATTGCATGACCCCACCGGGATGTGGCGGCCCGGGTAAGGATCAGGATGGATGATGGAGTAAAGAGCTTGGACCCCGTAGAGGCTTCCTACGAACCGCACGTTAGCGCAGATCAAAGTCAACGTAGTTCGGATATACAGTTTAACGTCATGCTGGACGATGGCAAGCCGACTCACGAAGAGGTCGAGGCTGCCGGGCGGAGGATTGAACCGAACCACCTCGCACGGAGGGGGATGGAACGGCCGGGTGGATCAACGCGAATGTGAACCCAGGAGGGGTCCACTGATGGACAAACTGACGTGAATACGACCAGGACGACCAGGTGGTGGGCTTGAACCTCAGGGAGGCTTCCTACGTACCCTGTTTAGGAGACAGGGATCAAAGTCCACGTAGTTCATTCTGTCAGGACTTACGCACTGAGGCAACCTGAGTGCGGAAAAACTCAGTTGGAGAGGGACTTGGGCCGAAAGTAAGAGACACCTCGATCCATGTCACACCCTCTACTGGCTTCGGCAGTGGGAAAGCACAATGGAGATACACATGTGCAGTCCCCCACAAGAAACTAGGGGTTTGTAATACCCTACCCATGTGGGCGAAGGCCACTCCAATCCCGACATCCCTGCAGAGACGAGCGGGTGGGGGCCACATCCAAACCGGGGGGGACCCTGCGTGCGAGGCACGGGATCGGGTGATGCGGACGGTTTAACGTCTTGCCGGACGAAGTACAGTTTAACGTCGTGTGTTGAGGACGAAGCGGACGGTTTAAGGTCTTGCCGGACGAAGTACAGTTTAACGTCGTGTGTTGAGGATGAAGCGGAGTTTGGGGCTTACACCTTGAGGAGGCCCATATGCTAGGCAGTTTAACATAGTGCAGCTTGGACGAATGCAGTTTAACGTCATGTTGGACGAGGGATGCCTGGCAGTTTAACGTCCTGCAGCGTGGACGAATGCAGTTTAACGTCATGTTGGATGAGGGGTGCCTGGCAGTTTAACGTCCTGCAGCGCGGACGAATGCAGTTTAACGTCATGTTGGACGAGGGATGCCTGGCAGTTTAACGTCCTGCAGCGCGGACGAATGCAGTTTAACGTCATGTTGGACGAGGGGTGCCTGGCAGTTTAACGTCCTGCAGCGCGGACGAATGCAGTTTAACGTCATGTTGGACGAGGGATGCCTTGCAGTTTAACGTCCTGCAGCGCGGACGAATGCAGTTTAATGTCATGTTGGATGAGGGGTGCCTGGCAGTTTAACGTCCTGCAGTGCGGACGAATGTTGCCGCCGATGGGTCCGTGTCACTTCGCGCGAGCCTGGAGGGCCGCACGGGAAGAAAACGCACGGTGCGGGCACCCAGGATGAAGAGCATCGGGCGCCACGCAGGTGGGTACCCTCAGGGGGTTAAAGGGGCGACCCTGGCGCTTTGCGCGCAAAAGAGGAGCTTGGCGCGCAATACCGCGGGTCGGCGCGCAATTGGGCGGGCTGGCATGCAATTGGGCCAGCGCTTTGCGCGCGGAAGATGGAGATTGCGCACACCGGGCCTCTGATAGCGCGCGGGGGAACAGCTCATTCTTTAACGAATGGCCACTTAGTAAGGGGGGGTGCGCGCAATCGGGCTGGATTGCACGCACCCGGGGGGCAATTGCGCGCAAGAGGCTTCTTTTACACGTGAATGCCTTCAGGTAAGGAATTGGTCAAAGGAAAGAAGCCAAAGGGTTTGCGCGCGAAGGCGAACCCCGAGGCTTGCTTGCGCGAAATAAAGGAGGTTACCTGAAGATCGGCATTGCGCGCGGAGGGAGTGGAATTGCGCGCACGAGTGACTCTTCGAATTCTGGCAACCAACCTTTAAACGTCGGGGGTCGCCTTGTATTTATAGGCAACCCGGGCGCGAAATCTTGCCGCTGGCGCACAATTCATGGCGCGGGCGCGGAATTTCCTTCGCGGGCGCGGAATCGGGGCCCCGGCGCGCAAGGGAGTCGCGCGGGCCGCGGGCGCGCAAAATTGCGCGCCGGCCCAGTGCATTTGCACGCATCCCGGGAGGATTGCGCGCTGCACTTCAACTTTGCGCGCGGGCCTCCAAAATTCCGCGCAAGGCCTCCGGGCCTTCCGAAACGTGCTTCTGACTCCAAATATGACCTCGCTTTCTGCATCCGGAACTTCGTTTGGGAACAACGGACTTTTCCGGCGTCTACAAAATCCCCCCCTCGGAATCTGATCGGCGAGAGGTCGCAACGATCGGGTTCCGAGGGAGACGCCGGAATGCCGAAGTCCTGGGTGGCGCGGGACTGTGGCGCGCAAAAAGGGCGTCGGGCGCGAAATTCACTGCCGTGGTCGCGCAAAGCACTTTCCGCGCAGCGTGGACACCCAGCCTCACCTATAAATAGGGGCCCTGGGTCCCCCGTACCGTACACAAGCCTTCCACGCAACAAGCTTCCAAGCTCTCGTGCGCGAAATTGCCTTTGCCGGCGCGAAATTTGCCCGTTCGGCGCGCAAACCCATCCGGATTTCGGCTTGTTTTGCGCGAACACCCGGGGTTTTGCGCGACAGACTTCCCAATTGCGCGTCGTCCACTAGGATTGCGCGCCAACTCCAAAATTTCTCTACCAGCCTCCTCCGATCTCGCACGCCTCATCCCTTAACCCACACGACTCCCGGAGCTTCTGAGATGGCCGCGAATCAAGTGAATGAGGGGGATGCCGCCATTCACAGAGCTGAGATGGCGGTGAACGAGGAGGTCTACGGAGCCAAGGAGATTGTTTCCAACAATCAATCCTTGTTCGACTTGCTGACGCCGGCCCAGAAGACGTATCCGCTGTCGGACAACCTGCCACTCTGGAACTACGGCATCCTGGATGAGGTTCCGGTGCCGGGGTTCGAGGTTGATGCACCACGGACCTGGGTGACTCGGGAGGACGAGCTTCTCCGCTACAACATCACCAACAACGGGCATCCTGCCAGGGAGACCAGGCACTTAGATGTCTATGTCCTGAACCCGAGGACGCGAACCATTACCGGGGGTGAGCCTACTGTGGAGAACTCTCCAGCCCTCTACTCGAGCACGTATCGCCAAAGTGTCACCGACGACACCAAGGGCTTGCTGAAGGACTGAGACTTGCGGTCTGGGGGAAATTTCACCAGTGAGTGGGCCTGGGAGTTCTGGGTACGCCACACCTGCGATCACTTCACGGAGGAGCTGCGATACATCGGCCTGTTTGAGGCGGTGTGGACGTCACAGTTCCACTTCTACCAGCAGCCCGAGCTCGGGCCGGAGCTGTTCACCCGCTGGTCCCCGGATATCAACACCTTCCATATTCATCATGGGGAGGTTAGCATCGGTCTCTGGGACATCCACTGCATCAGAGGTATCCCGCTGGAGGGTTACCAATACGATGAGTTCCTGCCTCCGAAGAACACCTGGGAAGACAGGTCACGGACTCCCATTCTGACATGGAATCTTCTGGACCTGGCTACGCAGCGGCTCGGGGTCAAGGACTTCCACAAGGACATAGCCTACAAGGAGTGGTTCGACCAGTTCTTAGAGAATGACCCAGCGGTCAAGATGCCAGGCAGGGGGAAGCGGTGCCCGACCGCGGCTCAGAGGAGCCGGAACGGGTTGTACTGGCGGGTCCTGGAGACGGGCGACTACCGCTCATGGGGGTACCGCGTCATCGAGACCCGAGACCCAAATGTCCGGTACGCGGCATTCCTGGCCGCCTTTCTGAGTGGGTGGCTCCTGCCAGTGCGGGACGCGAGGATGGGCGTCCGCCCGGCGTCACTGGTGATGGCGGGCGCCATGGCCGCCAACAAGAGATACAGCCTCGGGGTCCCAGTGTTGGCTAAGCTATACGCCATCCTGGGAAGCATCTCGCGAGGGGGGTCGCCACGAAGGATCTGTGGGCCCTTTCAATTCTTCCACGGCTGGGTGGCTGCTCACCTCGGTGGGTACACGTTTCCAAACGCCGTCATTCCTCCGGGCAACGGCCTACGACCCTCCCTGCTGAACATCGTGGGGGTCGTTCCGATGACCCTAAATGAGGAGGGCGTGAGGATTCGGATTGGCAATCATGCCAATTTCAACTTCGGCCCGTTCCCCACTCCTGTTGGCCAGATGATCGACAATGGACAGGGTCTGCTAGAGCAGCACGAATACTTCCTGAGCATGCGGGGCGGGGTGCTAGTGGCTCGGATCGACGGGAAGGTGATCTGCGAGCCCTACGTTCCAACCCGGTTTGCCAGGCAGTTCGTGTGCCTTCAACGGATGCCGAAGAGGGTATTCGCTGCTGTCCGGGTGGAGACGAACCCTTGCGTCCTTCGCCAGATGTGGCTAATGTTCGCCGCTTTCGGCTCTGGCGATGTCATCACTCTCCCTCCTACCGTGGTCGACGCAGGCTTGGCAACCGAGTACGCCGAACACTGGGCCATCGCTTACCCCGAGGGGCTTCTACGGAAGCTAGTTCGGCGGCTCGAGGTCACCCGTGCGGAGACCGGGCGTCAATGAAGGAGGCGAGGCGCCGTCACGTGGGGGAGAACAGAGGCGCGCCAAGCAGCGGAGCCGGCGCGGGCAGGGACTTCGGCGGCGGGCACATCGCAGGCTGCCGCCACGACTTCAGCGCCCAGATAGGGGGCACATGCGGTGGTTAGGGAGCGGCCCGGGAAGCAGATAAGGCGTCTGCTCGAACCCTCTCACGATGCAGTCTTCCCAGCGCTGTGGTCGGCCTGGATGACCCTGCGGCAGTCGCTGGGGACCGAAATCATCTGGCAGAAAATAACCAGAGAAGGGATCCATCTGCCAGAGGTCGGGCGCCTTCAGGTCGCCGACAGGGTGAACTTCCACCGGCGATATGCGTATCTAACAGCCATGGACGAGTACGCGTGCCAACGTGGTCAGCGTGCGGAGCCTTCCCTTCTGGTGAAGGTGATGCTCGGTCAAGAGCCTACTCCAGAACAGATGCCGCCGGAGGAAGGTGATAGTAACGATGACTCCGAGGAAGAGGAGGAGACGGGGGAGGATGAAGGCTCGGAGGGAAGGTCCCGTCCGGGGAGCCCGCGGGAGAGCGGCGAGGTGGCCGGCTCTGACAATATCGATATCACCGAGCTCCTCGAGGTCCGCTTCTATCCCTACTAAACCTGCTTCGTCCATTCTCTTATGCAGCTTCTAACCCATTTCTTCACCTTCCTCAGGAGTGCACAGATGTTGGTCAGGCATCCTCAGTAAGAGTAGGAGAGGCACCAGCAGGACAGGGCGGGGGCCAGACACCCATCATTGAGTTGACAAGCGCTGAGGGGTCCCCTGCTGCAATTGCTCCTGCGGTGGTCGGGATAGCGGAAGATGACACTTTGGATTCCCGTAAGTCTTCTTACTTTACTGTTGGTGCTTGACGTTGACGATCCGTGACTAACCATGGAATGCCTTGCACAGTGATCTCAATACTGGAGGCTCATCGGGCTCTCGAACCCGGGCCATTCACGAGTGGACCAGTGGCAGACATGCCGCCTCCTCCAGAACTGACTTATCACACCGAGCCGGCCCCAGCAACTGTTGATCAGGGGGCAGCGGACGCCGGCGGTGCTGCCATCGGAGAGAGGTCGGGGGCTGAGGAGGGTGTCAACGCCACTGGGGCGAGAGAAGAAGGTCGCCCAGATGTTCGGGAACCTATCCCCTGTGAGGACATCCCTGGAGCGGACCCCGCAGCAGACCTGCTGGCTGCCTTCCCTGCCTACCGGCCTGCCGACCCCGAGGAGATGGACGACTCGGACGCGGAGGCGGTCGACGAGAGCCGGATAACGCGCCGCAGGGGGTGGAAAGGCATCCAGCGCTTCCTCAAGCGAGACCCATCGGAGTGGCTCGGGCGCATGGGATCGCTTCAAACCTGGCTGCGCTTCCTGTGTGCCGGGGGAGCTGATGCTCAACGCCTCCATCTGACGGTCCGTGATTTCATGGCCAAAAAGATGCGCGAGAGCCGCCGGCGTGGCGACGTCGCACAATGTCGGGACATGTCGGAGAACACGCGGGCGCTCCTTGTGGCGGAGCAGGAAGTCCGGCGACTCGAAGGGCAGGCGGCAGAGAAGGAGGCCTTCGTAGCAGCGTGCACTGAGCTTGTGGAGCAATTGACGGCCCAGCTGGATGCCGCCCAGGTACAGCTGACGGAGGTGGGCCAACAGATGGTCACACTTCAAGTCGAGCGGGAGCGTGCACAAGCTAGGATCGACGAGCTGCGTGCTACAACCGCCGACGAAGAGAGGGCATGTAGAGAGCGAGAAGCAGCCCTGGAGGCCGCCATCCAAAGGGTAGTGGCGTTAGAAAGATTCATTCAGCACGCTAATCCCTAGGGGCTTTGTTTTTGCCATTCCCAGAACATTTTGCTTTCGCCACTCAATACTTAGATCCACTTGTATGAACCAATATATTTGTCTACATCTTTTGGGCTTAATGTGCTCAACCACAATTCATTGCCTTGCGGGAGCGTTAACCAAGCTTCAGGCATCCACAATTCGTCCTGGATTTCTAAAGAAGAGAGGGAGGTCATTCCTAGGAAGGGAGACCTCAGACCTAATCAATGTACCATCCCCCCAACTTGTTCCGACACACAAGCGGGACAACGCTAGGGGCGTTGAGATTTTTTCTGAACATAGGGAAATGAGAAAGGGTGAATCGCGTGTCCCGAATTCAGAAATCCACGACTGTCGGCCTTCCAGGAAATGCCCAAGACGGCAAGCGGACAATGGATCAATCGACCATACTACTGCAATAGACGGACTGAAAGTCATCATTCATACTGCAGGAGGCGGATCACATGTCATCATCAATACCACTTTGGGGGTTCCTTCAGACACAAGGGTGGAAATCCGGATCAAAAGGGCATGCGAAGCATGGGGCGAAGTGATGATTTGTTCAGACAGAATCTAACGCTCCCAAAATTGCGCCACCGCGGGGAAAGCGTATTAGGCGGATGCACTAATCTGGTTGTGAATCACACCAATTCTCAGACAGAACCTCTTTGACGAGGCAACTATCGCTTCCCATCATTGCAATGGGGCATCCCGAGCTGAGTCAGGGAGAATATCACAACCGCACCACTCTACCAGAAGCCAGGCCAAACGACCGGCGACGAGGATGGGCGGGACTTAGAGATCCCTGAGGCTGGACCCGAGTCGAGATGCCCGGGCGTTCCTACGTACTCCATCAGGATGGAGATCAAGACACACGTAGTTCTGAGAGTGCAGTTTAACGTCATGCAAGACGTAGAACCCCGATTAGGGAGATCTTAGTTTAAAGTCGTAGAGCTCGGACCATAGGGGAAGATCTTAGTTTAAGGTCTTAGAGCTCGGACCATAGGAACCTCAAAGTACGCCACATCGTGGTCCTATCCCCTGGATATGCAAAGATGCACTGAGGGATAGTGTCAAGAGTGCCGAGATTTTTCCTGGTCAGAATGGGGGGTGGAAAACATAATGTGAATCATGCGTCCATTCACTCAAGGACTGGGGGCACCGGCGTAACGATATGGGAGTACTGCCGACCGTGGCGGAAAAGCAGCATCAATATCGCACTGACCGTTGATGGAATGAGGCAGCAAACGAGCATCAACCGCTCAAGCGCAGGATTCATATCGATTTTCTGCCCAAGGCCCTTGGGGGCACCAGCCCGGATCGGTGGGAGATCACTGAGGCATTGTATCCAGACCGCTCACGGGGGTTCCACCCAGGGCATAGGCGATGGGTCCGAATGAAGGGGAGCATGAAGCCTGAATGGTGGAAGGAACCTGACCAAGCTGAACCTGACCCTCCTGGAAATAGACCAGAGTACTCTTGACACCGGTGGACCACTGCAAGGGGTCGAGGGACACGCCTTGAGGGTGACCCGAAGGCGGCGGATTCCCAAGAGAAGGGGGAATCTTTAAGAGGTGGGGGCTGGACCCGAAGTTTCAAACATCCTGGCGTTCCTACGTATCCCATAAGGATGGGAATCAAGCCACACGTAGTTCTTGAAGCGCGGCGCAACACAATCGGGCACCAGCGTGGGGAGGGGTGCGGGTCTGGCCCTCGCACCCAAAAGAAGCGGTATTTGATATTTCTTGTTTGTCCTTAAAGGTGGATGGTTTTTCTTTGTGCAGCGACATGCCTGTGATTAAGAAATCCCTGGCGTCGCCACAATAATCAAGCCATGAAAGGCATTGTTAAATGGCGTGGTTATTAACCAGCGCCCAACGTGAGTGTCCCCTAAGGAGAACATCACAATGCAGTGCCGTTTCTCGTCGGGCGGCCAAGACGATCATAGTTTACGGTCGTGTGGTAAGACCAAGCAACACCGTTTAGGGTCATGTGGCTCGGACCATGGAGGAATCCGCTTATTGCGGTACGGCGGACACAGCGGAGGTGGGGACACGTCCCGGCCCTGCGGTCACGCACAATTCCAGGAGAAGATCCTGGGATAGGGGCCTGCATATGTCTATCAACCGAGGGGCAGAGATGCTAGCCTCCAGCTATGCTGGGCCCAGAACGCGATTGTTCGGGCGACTCCTTCATCCTCATGGGGACAAGGGTCTAGCTACACAAGGCCCTTAGGGAGGACATTAGCACATATCCTTGGTGCTCAGATCGTGGGAGCCTCGAAAGACACCATTACCCTGGTTGGCCTGCCTAACGTGTAGAGGTGTACTGAAGGTCAGTATGAAGAGAGAGAGTGTCGAGATTCCACTACAACGCACAGAGGCGGAGTGTGATGAGGACTGCGCAACCAATGTTCAGAGCCTGAAAGATCCGACATGGCGATCAAGGACGTTACTGACCACACTCGCAACACAACATCCGATCGCGTCAGCCTAGGATGAGTCAAGCAAACGAGCATCAACCGCTCAAGCACAGGATTCATATCGATTTGCGGCCCAGGAATCGACCCGGAGCTGTAGGAGAGCACTGATGCATCGTATCGAATCCGCTAACGAGGATCCCTTTGAGTGATGGCTCGAACAAGAGGAAGCGCGAGGCCTGACAAGTAACACAGGACTTGTCGGGATTGAATCCGACACTACAGGTCATAGAATGGAGTACCCAAAACATGTTAACAGATCACCGGAAAGGGTCGGAGGACTCACCATGAGAGCAACCAAAAGACGGGGCTGGACCTAAAACACAAACGTCCAGGCGGTCCTACGTATCCCATAAGGATGGGAATCAAGCCGTACGTAGTTCTTGA
This sequence comes from Viscum album, assembly GCA_963277665.1. NCBI lineage: Eukaryota > Viridiplantae > Streptophyta > Magnoliopsida > Santalales > Viscaceae > Viscum > Viscum album. The sequence goes on from OY728134.1 coordinate 998,852,245, forward strand.
GAGGCAGTTTAACGTCATGCAGGACGATGAGGGGTGTGAGGTAGTCCCACACACGGGGGAGGCGTACGGTGCGTCCAGTAGACCGGCGTGAATGAGGACACAATCCCCCGCTCATGCCATACGCCTCGCACAAAAAGGAGGGGAACTTGGGCAAGAGGCCCAACGCGGGATAGAGATTCCCGGGAAATGGGGCTGGGCCCGAAACATGAATGTTCAGGCGGTCCTACGTATCCCATAAGGATGGGAATCAAGCCGCACGTAGTTCTTGAAGTGCATTTTAACGTCATGCAGGACGATAAAGAAAGGGGGGAGCGGAAAGCATCCCTAAACGTGGGGGGCGTGCAGCGTGGCGAGAAAACCGACGTGAATGAGGGCATAGCCACACCATACGCCGCATACCCAGAGGCACTTGGGCCAAGGGCCCGAAATGGGATGGAAATTCCCGAAGGATGGGGCTGGTCCTGAAACATGAATGTTCAGGCGGTCCTACGTATCCCATAAGGATGGGAATCAATCCACAAGTAGTTCTTGAGGTGCAGTTTAGCATCATGCAGGACGAATGCTGAACAGTTTAACGTCTTGTAGCTTGGACGTGGTGCAGTTTAGCGTCATGCGGGACGAATGCAGTTTAACGTCGTGCGGGACGAATGCAGTTTAACGTCGTGCGGGACGAATGCGGTTTAACGTCGTGCGGGACGAATGCAGTTTAACGTCGTGCGGGACGAATGCACTCAGGCAAAGTACTGCTTGAGGAACCTAGCGTTGGTGGGAGGAGTAACACGCTCACCATCCATAGTCGCTAGGGAGTACGCGCCATTGGGATAGACCTTGTGGACGACAAAAGGTCCCTCCCACTTGGGCTCCAACTTGGGCGGCTTCCTGCCGGGGATCATTGGCGCTCTTAGGGCCAGTACTAGGTCACCCTGTAGGAAAGAGCGGAGGCGAACCTTCTTTTTGAAGGATCGAGCCATTCTGCTTTGATGCCTCTCCAAGTTGTGCAAAGCGCGAAGCCTATTCTCATCCAGTGCTTCCAACTCGACTAGACGGGCTTCAGCAGCTCTGTCTGGCATTTGCTGGTCGTAGACCGCAGTGCGCAAGGATGGTAACTGGATCTCGATGGGCAGGACGGCCTCAGCTCCATACACCAGGGAATAAGGGGTCATCTGGGTGGAATTGCAAGTCATCGTCCGATAAGCCCAGAGGGCGTTGGGGAGATTTTCCGGCCAACTCTTCTTGTTCTGACCAACCATCTTTTGCATAATGTTAGAGAGGGTTTTGTTAAACACCTCAATCTGTCCATTTGCCTGCGCATGATAGCGAGATGTATGGTTCGAGCGAATGTTGTACTTGGCGTACAACTTCTTCAACTCGGCTGCTCGGAAATTGGCTCCGTTATCCGTGAGGATAGCGTGAGGCACTCCAAATCGAAAAATGATGTTGGAGGTCACGAAGACAGCGACAGAATAGGATTTGACCTCTCTGAGCGGAATCGCCTCTGCCCATTTGGAGAAGAAGTCCGTGGCGGTCAGAATGAACTGGCACTGGCGAGCCGTCGCCGGCGGGTAAGGTCCCACAACGTCCATCCCCCATACTGCAAAGGGCCAAGAATACCTGGTGGTATGGAGAGTCTCCGGCGGCCGATGCACAAAGTTCGCGTGAACCTGGCACGCATGGCACTTCCTGGCGTACTCGATGCAGTCATGGATCATGGAGGGCCAGAAGTATCCCAATCTCCGAATCTGGTGGGACAGCTTCGGCCCAGTCTGGTGGGCACCGCATGAACCCGCATGAACCTCTTGCATGACACGTGGGATTTCAACTCCCTGAAGGCAGCGGAGGAGAACACCATCAAATCCGTGTCGATAGAGGATCTGCTCCAGGCCGGGACTGCTCGGAGGACAAACTGCGATGCGCGGCGTCGAACTCGCTCGCGCTCGGCCCGATACGATGGGAGAATGCCATGTTGGAGGTACTCAACCAAAGGCGTCCTCCAATCAGGGGCTGGTTCGACTGCCATATCTGTGGTACTCGGGGCTCCAGGAACAGGGGCAACCGTGGTGAGATTACTTACCGACGGGCCGCGATCTCCCTCCGGGATAATGGGAGCGATGAGCCTGCGGTGCGTCACGCGGACGATCAGGTTGTCCTGTTCAGGCTCTGCGAGTGACGCAGCAAGGCTGGCCAAAGCATCTGCTCGACCGTTCTGCGACCGGGGAATATGGACAATTTCTGGCCAAGAAGGGAATTGGGCCATCAGGAGGAGGGTGCACTCCAGCAATGGCACAAGTTCCGGCTTCCTGACAACATAGTCGCCATTGATCTGCTTAACGACCAGCTCGGAGTCCCCTTTCACACACAGATGGGGCACGTCGATCTCGAGAGCTAACTCAAGGCCAGTGATGAGGGCATGGTATTCCGCCTCATTGTTGGTACAGCCCTCTGACAACAGGAAAGAGTATGGCAGCACGGCTTGCTCCGGGGTAATGAAGACGATACCCAAACCCACTTTGTTGAGCTTAGGATCATCGAGTCTTCTACCGGTGGGGCTCCGGGAAGCACCGTCAAAGTGCATCTGCCAGCATGGATCGGCACGATCGACCGAGAGAACGGCCTCATCAGGAAAGCCTAGATCCAGCGGCTGATCCGCGGAGGTTGGGTGAGAAGCCAGAAAGTCCGCCAATGCTTTCCCTTTGATGGCCTTTTGAGACACATACCTAATGTCGAACTGCTGGAGAATCACAGCCCACCGCGCTAGACGGCCAGTCAACATAGGCTAGCTCAGGATATATTTCAACGGGTCTACCCGAGAAACCAACTGTACCTCGTGGTGCTGCAAGTAGTGCCGTAATTTCTGTACGGCAAATACGAGCGCCAGGTAGCTCTTCTCGATGGGGGAATACCTGACTTCCGCATCGAGGAGCATGCGACTGAGGTAATAGAGGCTATTCTATGTTCCCTCGTTGTTCTTCTGGGCGAGAAGGGCACCCAGGGACCGTTCCAGGGCGGTCACATAAAGGACCTGCGGCTTCCCCGATACAGGCGGCATCAAAACCGGAGGTTGAAGCAAGTACTTCTTGATTTCCTCGAAAGAGGTCTGACACTCCTTATCCCATACATAGGTGGCGCCTTTCTTCATGAGCCAAGAAAAGGGCTTACACTTGCCGGCCAGATTCGCGATGAATCGGCATATATAGGATAAGTGGCCTTGGAACCCTTGCAGTTCCCAGATGTTACCTGGGGGAGGCATCTGGCTAATCGCCTTGATCTTCTCTGGGTCGATCTCAATACCCTGGTATCTTACCACAAAGACAAGAAACTTCCCGGAGTTGACCCCGAAGGCACACTTCAACGGGTTCACCTTCAGGTAGCGAGACCGGAGGAAGACGAACACTTTCTCCAGATCATTGAGACGGTCCTGACGCTGGCGTGATTTGACCACCAAGTCGTCGACGTAGCATTCCACCAGTGTGGCAAGGATTGGATTGAATATGCGGTGCATCGCCCGTTGATAGGTGGCACCTGCATTCTTCAGGCCGAAGGGCATGACCTGGTAACAAAAGATACCTTGGGGGGCCATGAAGGCAGTGAACTCCTCATCCTCAGGGGCCATCCGGATTTGGTTGTATCCGGAGTATCCATCCATGAAGGAGAGGGCTTGGAATCCCACGGTGGCGTCGATCAACAGCTCTGTCACCGGAAGGGGAAAATCATCCTTCGGACAGTGGCGGTTGAGATCGCGGAAGTCGATACAGACTCTGATCTGCCCGTTCTTCTTCCTGACCGACACAATGTTGGCCAGCCATCGGGGGTACTGAACTTCCCTCATGAATTTGGCTTTGATAAGTTTGTCAACTTCGGCCTCAACGATGGCACCATGGAATGGGTGCATCTTCCTGGGAGGCTGCTTGAACCCGCGATGGTTCGCCGGGAGACCAAGGCGGTGGACGGCTACCTGAGGATCTAGCCCCGGCATCTCGTCATAGCCCCAAGCGAACACATCACGGTGCTGTCTGAGGAAGTCCACGTACTGCTGCCGCTCCTCAGAGGGCATGGCGGCACTGACCAATGTGGGTGTTGGATCTGCTTCGGTTCCAAGGTTCACCTGTACTAACTCATCGACCGTGGCGGAGACGCCCTCCTCAAAGGCTGGGGGTGCATCTTCCACGTCCTCTCCACTCGGGGAGGGATCGTCCACGGGAAAGACTGTGTTGGAAACTGCATTGGGGCTACCAGAGCCTGCTGGGCCACTGGTGCTGGCATGGGCGATCGCGGTCATCTCATCAGGAGACTCATAGGTCGTCGAGACCATGGCTACGTCCAACCGATGGATCGGGAGGACGTAAGCGTCATCCAAACTGGCCCAGGGATCACTTGCAACAGCGACAGGCTCAACCTCACCTGCCAGGATCTGCTTATCCTTTCTCTTGTAATAGTCCGCGTCCAGATAGAGGGCTTCACATGAGGCAAAAGGAGAGGCATCTCCCTAAAGCACGCCCACTCGACCATTAAGGGAGTATTTAAGGCATTGGTGGTATGACGAGGGAACTGCCGCATGAAGGTGGAGCCATGGCCTGCCCATCAATGCGTTATACTCAGTGTCCTGAGAGACTACCATGAATTCGGTGCTGGCAACCAGGTCACCGAACTGGGTCTTCAAACGTATCATGCCGACCGGAGTTTGCTCGGTGCGGTCGTACCCCTGGATCTTGAGGTCGGAGGGAATCATGTCATCCTCAGACAACCCCAATCTCCGGAGCGTCCGAGTTGGAATCAGGTTAATCCCGGACCCCGTGTTGAAAAGACAACGCCGGACTTCAAGGCCATTGAACTGGCCAGTAACATACAGTGGACGAATGTACCCCTGTATAGGAGGGTCTTCGTCCTCAGCAGAGAACGAGATAAGTGCCTGACATTCGGCATCCTCAATCGTTTCGGCGTGAAAGGCCTCTGCAGCCGCAACCTCCGTCTCAAACTGGAGGGGGCTCTTCAGGGCTTCAGCGAGCACCTCATGCATCTCAGGTGACATGCGTAGAGCCTCAAGGATGGAGAGCCTTGCTGGGATGTCGGCCAAGTGCTTTAGGACATCATACTTTTTTGCCAAGCGCGATCCCCTGGTTGTAGGAGGTTGCTCTGTGGTTGGAGGCATGACGGGCCTTGCCGGTTGGACCGGCGGCTGACTGGTGCTTGGCGCATCTCGATGTTCACTGGATGAAGCCCGGGAAGTGGTCACCGTACTGGGGCCAGGAGGCCGGGATGGACTCGTGGCAGGACGGAGCTGGTCGCGGCGCGGCTGAGGCGGTTCTGCCTGGTCCCACACCACAAACAGTGGAGGAGGCGAATCCGTCATCCCCGGATGGGGGGGCTGTGCGTGCTGAGCTCGGTTTTGAGCCTGCTGCCTAGTCTCAGTGGCGTGCACGGCCTGGCTGGAGGTACCAACTGTCGTGCCCCAGCGACTCCTGTTGTTGCGGTTCCTCCGACGGTGGCGACGACCGGGGACACTAGGGAGGTCCACCTGGTGTTCTTCAACGTCGGGAACCGAAAAGGGATTTAACAGCTCGACGGTATTAACCGAAGCGTACCCAACACTGTCATCAGACGAATCATTCATCATCGGGCGGATCCGAGGAGGGACCCCCATCTCCGGGGGCATGAAATCGCCGAGAGTGCGGGATAGTGGCGGAACTGGTGGGGCGCGCTCTTCCTTCTTGTGCCGCCGCCGTTTGCTCTTCTCGGAGGAGGCAGGCTGGGACGACGATGCCGAAGCAGCACCCGCAGATTCTGGGGGCTCAGGCTGATTCAAGCGCGCACAGATGATTCCATGGGCGCGAATGATCGTCTTGCGGGCCATCCAGTTATTATACTTCTGGGATCCGTGGTCGGAGACCAGCTGCCATTCGTCCTCGTTGCCACTATCGTCACCTGATCCCACGAACACACCTGCCACTTGCGCTGGAGCTGGGCCCAACCTGATTACATTGTTGTTAATCTGGTCCTGGAGCCAGTCCTTAAACACGTAGCATCGCCGGATGGTGTTCCTCAGGGCCCGATGGTAAGGGCAGTAGCGGGGGTTATCCGTGAGATGTGCCTCCTCTGGCCTCCAACACTCAGGCAATCGCACAATCCTCTGCTCTAGGGCGCTCCAGAAATAACCGGGGTCCTGATCCTCGTGAAATGAGTAAGTCAGGTATCGCGGGGCCCTGGGAGCGTGGTCTTGACGAGGGGCTGGAGGGGCCTGCCGAGGAGGTGGACCCTGATTATCTCGCCTGGGTTGTGGCGGTACATTACGCGGAGGGGCCGGCCGGTTCTGGGGCTGCCGCTGCTGGGCCGGGAACTGAGCCCGTGGAGGCGGATTCCTATGAGGCTGTGGAGCTGGCCTCACCGGCAGCAACTCCAACTGCCTGGGGGCCTCTATCTGGGCAACAGCAACGGGCTCAGCCCTGCTGACTCTCCTTGCAGGGATCATAGGAGGCAGCGGGTGTGCCTGACTGGCCTGTTGCAGGGCTTCCTCAAGACGTTGAGCTTTGTTTGAGAAGTCCCTGAACCCTCCGGGGTAATTCTGAGTGATCAAGGAAGGGACCAGCTCGGTCTTGACGTTCCCGACGCACATTGTCAGCAACTTCTCCTGAGTCAATGGCATGTCAAGGGAATACGTGAGACCCTTCCATCGGGTGACGAAATCCGCGACTCGCTCATCAGGCATTTGCTTGCACTTGAAGAGGTCTGCGATACTCATCTTCCGGGTCGTGGAACTGAACTGGTAGAGGAACTGTCTACGAAGGTCCTCCCAGCTAGTTATCGACCCGACGGGGAGCTGGCTGTACCAGACAAATGCTGGCCCATCCAGTGTCTGGACAAAGCAGCGAAGCTTAGCGGCCTCCTGCTGCGCCGGAGTTCCCCACATAGGCCCGCACCTCGAGTTGAAATGGGCCAAATGTTGTGGCGGATCTCCAGTCCCGTTGAAGGGGGAGAAAGTGGGGTTCCCGAATCCCGGAGGTGCCGACATGTCATCCACCCATGCTGGGTATGGCTTGTCGTCCGGTGGGAACGCCACTTGCCGAGTCTCCAAGGCTTCCAAGCGGGCGATGAGTGCCGCCATCGGATCGTCCGGACATGGGTTCCAGTCCTGGAGAGGATCTATAACCACGAGCGCATTGCATGGCCCTTCAATCGGGTCGTCGACCAGGTCGTCGAACTCGGCAGCTCGTGGGATGGCGGGCGGAGAGGCCCTTGGGGCAGCGGGAGGAATCCGAGCGGGGTTTCTCAGGTAGTCACGCCGCTCGGGAGGGTGTGGTGAAACATACCGCGCCCTCTTGCCATAGGCAATGGCCTCTCCTCTGTCGGCAAACACGGCGTAATCACGGTTGCCCGGGAGAGTCTCGTCGAGGAGCAGTTGTTCCTGTCCCTGTTGTCCTGGCCTAGGATCACCGTAGTCAGGCCACCGCTCTACAGCGCGCTCGGCGAGGAGCTTTTCAACTAACTTCTTCTGCTCGGCGAGCTGTTGATGTTGCGTGGCCTTTTCGGGATCCTCCTCTGCCCTCTGCATGGAGGCAGATGGGTCGGCGGGCTTTATAGCCCCGCCGTGCTCTTTACCTTTGCTGGCGTTTTGGCTCAACGTCAGTGCTTCAGTGGGTGCGGGGAGACCCAGGAGGCTCCTCTGGTGACGAGTAACCCTCACTGACGGATCCAACGATGGCTTGTCTTCGGGGGGGATCCCCCGTCGAGAAGTTCCAAGTCGTTCCCCTCTCCCGACAGGTCAGCCATATTGACCGTTTCCGTCCCTGGGGATGTACCCTCAGGGCCACCCAGCGAATCGGGCTGTCGGCGAATCGCACTGAAGCGTAGGGCAGCGTACTTCCCCCATCCACGGATATACACGTGGGGATTGGCTTCCTCGATAACCTTACAGAGTACTTGAAAACACTCAACGCATCGTTGTTGGAGGGCCCTGTGGTGCCCAAATGACCCGGGGTGCCGAACCGCGGGGAGCGTGGCCAGGTCAATCTGACGGCACTGCTCACCAATATCCTCCAGGTGCACTTGACTCCCGGGATATGGCATTTGTAGGCGGTGAAGACCGGAGTGAGTCTCCCGGAGAGTTCGGCGGAAGCATTCGAACTCATCCGGGGTGATCAATTCGGGTGCATCAAAGTCCGGTCCTACGACTGGCCAAAACTTCTCAGGGAAGTGGCCCTCTGCAAGGACGGTCCAGAAGCTCCACGACTCAAACTCGGGACCCAGGTCTCCTTGGTCCCCTTCAGCGACTGGGAATGGACGGGGAACCGGCAGTGGTGCCGAGGCAGGCCGCTGGGCCGGCGGGCTGGCTGGCGGTGAATACGGCGAGCAGGCCGATTGGCCTCCACATCCCGGGCCACCCTCTGAGGGTTGCGGTGCCCCAGCTACCACATCACGATAGGACGGGCCGGCGAGCGAACATCCTGCCGTAGCGTCAGTGCTCGCCGAGGGTGCACTGGATCGTGGCTCGGCCGTCGGTCCCCAGAAAATGTCTCCGGCTTCTCCGATCGAGGCAGAAGGTGCTTCCGGAGGGGCCAGTACCAACCGCAAGCTTGATCCTTGGGGGTCTACCAGGCCCTCGCTACTCCAGATATACCTTCGGAGAGAAGCGGGGATCATATCGATCTCGCTCTTGGGAAGTACGAGGCTGACGTGCCGCATTCCTACCCCTGCCCCTGACTGGCGGGATCGGGGGGAGGGCTCTGTCGCCGAATCATACTCCGCCTTTTTATCAGAGAAACTAACCGGTCAGATCTTTGTCCGGAATTCCGTAACATTCCTCCCTCTACGTCGACGCCTCGCCTTCCTGCCCCTGGGTGGTTCTTCGGGGCATGGCTGATCTCTGTCCTGGCGTCCTCTGGTCGCACCGGTGCTGGGGCCAAGAGGACTAGAAACCAAGGTGCGAGGAGCACCAGGACAGATATCAAAGGGGACGCGGGGAGAGATGCTTCCGGGCAGGCCTCCGGGCCTGGATCAGAAGGTGGGATCACCCTTTCCTCTTGGATCGGCCACACGGAGTGGACCCTGCTGGTGAATAGCGCTACTGCGAGGTGGTCCGCGGTGGCTATTGCTTGTGCCCGCAACCGGGAGAGTCAACCCAACCTGCCTTTGGGGCGGTCGAGGCCTCGATCCAGGTCGGGCATAGAAGTGCCCTTACTCAGGATGCGCATGGGCCTGGTGACTGGAGCCAGCAGTGGCTTGGGCCAACGCGGCCGCCGTTGCTAGGTCCCCAAGGTGGGAATCCTCTTCTGCTCGTGCCCGACGTTGGCGTCGGGATAGACGAGTCGGGATCAGCGGCGCAGGCAGGTGGAGAGCCCGTTCTTCGACTTGAGAGGCCTGTCGGCGGTGTCGACGTGGCCTAGCAGGAGCCCTTATCGCGGATCCCTGGAGAAAATCTCGGATAGGGTGGTCCCAGACATCCTCCACCTCATCCGCATAGGGGAAGGAGCTGTCGGAGCGTTCCGGGGATAAACTCCCGAAGCGGTTGGACGTCGAGGTAGGCAGCGGTGCCTCCCTGTGCGGCCCTCCGGGGCGGCGTTGGTGACGAGGTGCAGCTTCCTCGAGGTCTAGGCGAGCCATGTCCCGGGTGGGGATGACTCCCTCTTCCTCATATCTCCGCACCAAGTTGTTGATCACCCTTCTCTGGATGACCTCCGAGGGGGAGAGAGGGCGTGGTTGTCCCGCAGCTGCGGCTGCTGGGACGACTGTGGAACGGGCGGGACCGCGCGGAGGAGCCGCGTCGGTGTTTCCCCTACCCCTGCGCCAGTGGGCGGGCGGCGATCGGGCACTGGATCGGGTGACCTGATTCCTGAAGATAGGGAGAAGAACCCATTAATACTGACAGGAAAAGGAATCGTCTACCAATCATTAGTGCCACAACGCCTTCCGTGGGGGGAACCCAGGCCATCGACGTCGTGAGACGGAGTGCCCGATTTCCCCTCCCCAGCCCCTGGCGGGTCCCGTGCCCCGGTGCTGAATGCTCGGCCGGGCAACATGCTAATCTTCCAACACCTCTGAAAGCTATCGGTCTTCGTATTGAGGATAAGAGATTCACGTCGGGTTCACCATTTTTCTGTTTCGGTGCGGATGTGCGTCGGGTTTCCGTTCCGACGCTGTTCCGCCAGGACGCGTTCGCGCGTGCTCCCGTCGACCTGAGGGGATGGGAGTGCGGCTTGTGGCCCCGCAGTCCCGCTTTCCAAAGGCGGGCGGCACCCGTCCCTTATTCAAGGACGTCTGCTCCTTGATCGAAACCGGGATGATGGGACGTCGGCTCCTCCTTCCGTGGACGTCTCCTCGGAACTCGTCGCCTAATCCGGGTCTCCATCATAGATTTAAGAATGTTCGTGAATCTCGTTCCTGACGCCATATCTTCATGGACACCGGTTAATTACGCTGATTCCGCCCAGACGCTCCAAGGGGTCTGGTCGGGGCAGCAACCTGCGGTGAGGAGACCGGGTAGCTCTGGGTGCTGGGGGCGTGTCTTAACACTGCGGCTCTGCATGTCTGCCTTCCATCCCTAATAGGGCTTCTCAAAGGCATGATGGCCTGAGGCATCCCACGCTGGTTGTGGGGAACTACGTTACCTGAGGTTTTCCTCAGCTTCCCATGTTTAACACGGGGTATGCCGCGAGTTTAGCGTCCAGCGGGGACGACATCGGACTGATCAACACGAGGAGTGGATCAGATGACAGAACCCTTTGCGGGGAACCTCCGACGCTGGGGCCAACACATGGGCGACTTCCCGAGTGAAGTGGAGTGGAATGAAATGGCATGACCCCACCGGGATGTGGCGGCCCGGGTAAGGATCAGGATGGATGATGGAGTGAAGAGCTTGGACCCCGTAGAGGCTTCCTACGTACCGCGCGTTAGCGCAGATCAAAGTCAACGTAGTTCGGATATACAGTTTAACGTCATGCTGGACGATGGCAAGCCGACTCACGAAGAGTTCGAGGCTGCCGGGCGGAGGATTGAACCGAACCACCTCGCACGGAGGGGGATGGAACGGCCGGGTGGATCAACGCGAATGTGAACCTGGGAGGGGTCCACTGATGGACGAACCGTCGTGAATACGACCGGGATGACCAGGTGGTGGGCTTGAACCTCAGGGAGGCTTCCTACGTACCCTGTTTAGGAGACAGGGATCAAAGTCCACGTAGTTCATTCTGTCAGGACTTACGCACTGAGGCAACCTGAGTGCGGCAAAACTCAGTTGGAGAGGGACTTGGGCCGAAAGTAAGAGACACCTCGATCCATGTCACGCCCTCTACTGGCTTCGGCAGTGGGAAAGCACAATGGAGATACACATGTGCAGTCCCCCACAAGAAACTAGGGGTTTGTAATACCCTACCCCCGTGGGCGAAGGCCACTCCAATCCCGACATCCCTGTAGAGACGAGCGGGTGGGGGCCACATCCAAACCGGGGGGGACCCTGCGTGCGAGGCACAGGATCAGGTGATGCGGACGGTTTAACGTATTGCCAGACGAAGTACAGTTTAACGTCGTGTGTTGACGATGAAGCAGAGTTTGGGGCTTACACCTTGAGGAGGCCCATATGCTAGGCAGTTTAACGTCGTGCAGCTTGGACGAATGCAGTTTAACGTCATGTTGGACGAGGGATGCCTGGCAGTTTAACGTCCTGCAGCGCGGACGAATGCAGTTTAACGTCATGTTGGACGAGGGGTGCCTGGAAGTTTAACGTCATGTTGGACGAGGGATGCCTGACAGTTTAACGTCCTGCAGTGCGGATGAATGCAGTTTAACGTCCTGTTGGACGAGGGGTGCCTGGCAGTTTAACGTCCTACAGCATGGACGAATGCAGTTTAACGTCATGTTGGACGAGGGATGCCTGGCAGTTTAACGTCCTACAGCGCGGACGAATGCAGTTTAACGTCATGTTGGACGAGGGGTGCCTGGCAGTTTAACGTCCTGCAGCGCGGATGAATGTTGCCGCCGATGGGTCCGTGTCACTTCGCGCGAGCCTAGAGGGCCGCACGGGAAGACAACGCACGGTGCGGGCACCCAGGATGAATATCATCGGGCGCCACGCAGGCGGGTACCCTCAGGGGGTTAAAGGGGGCGACCCTGGCGGTTTGCGTGCAAAAGAGGAGCTTGGCGCGCAATACCGCGTGTCGGCGCGCAATTGGGCGGGCTGGCGCGCAATTGGGCCAGCGCTTTGCGCGCGGAAGATAGAGATTGCGCGCACCGGGCCTCTGATAGCGCGCGGGGACAACGACTCATTCTTTAACGAATTGCCACTTAGTAAGGGGGGGTGCGCGCAATCGGGCTGGATTGCGCGCACCCGGGGGGCAATTGCGCGCAAGAGGCTTCTTTTACGTGCGAATGCCTTCGGGTAAGGAATTGGTCAAAGGAAAGAAGCCAAAGGGTTTGCGCGCGAAGGCGAACCCCGAGGCTTGCTTGCGAGAAATAAAGGAGGTTACCTGAAGATCGGCATTGCGCGCGGAGGGGGTGGAATTGCGCGCACGAGTGACTCTTCGAATTCTGGCAACCAACCTTTAAACGTCGGGGGTCGCCTTGTATTTATAGGCAACCCCGGGCGCGGAATCTTGCCGCCGGTGCGCAATTCATGGCGCAGGCGCGGAATTTCCTTCGCGGGTGCGGAATCGGGGCCTCGGCGCGCAAGGGAGTCGCGCGGGCCGCGGGTGTGCAAAATTGCGCGCCGGCCCAGTGCATTTGCGCGCATCCCGGGAGGATTGCGCGCCGCACTTCAACTTTGCGCGCGGGCCTCCAAAATTCCGCGCAAGGCCTCCGGGCCTTCCAAAACGTGCTTCTGACTCCAAATATGACATCGCTTTCCGCATCCGGAACTTCGTTTGGGAACAATGGACTTTTCCGGCGTCTACAATAACCATACTTTCATAATCCAAAATTCAAACATGTAAAATTTTCTACAAATCTTCTCCTGTAATAGTATCTTCAACACAATCCCAAAATAATGTTAATTCTATTCCTTAATCATTGAATATGTAAAAAATATCTTCCATAAAGAATACAAAAAAATTATCATGGTAATATATATAGACTCTATTAATTAGGTCCATGAAGGTGGTTTGGGAATTAGTATGACCAATTAAAATCACTATAAATTCACCATGTCTATAAGTTTTATGGAACACAATTATAATTATATCTCTAGTCTTGACCCTAAATTGATGGTACATAGAATGATGTTAAATCTATTAAACCTATTGAGCACCATGAAGGTGATCAAATAAGTCCTAAATATGGGATTGAAGATACTTAATGTAACGCCCCGACCCCAGCTACCTAGAGTCGGTGCATTAATTACATAACATTGGCATGATCACAAGAAAGATCAAATCTCGAAAGACCGATTGGTTTAGTAGCCTTGGAAATACTAGATATATTCATAAGTTTTACATTACATCATAAAATGAAAAACTACTACAATAACATAATGTCTCCATAATCCACACTCATATCCCCACATAATATACCTGCAGGTCATTCATAACCTACTTCTTCACTTCCTGGGAAAAATAAAACATTGAAAAGGGGTGAGCTCAAATGCCCAGTAAGGATAACAATATAGCGGAAACTTTCATAAATAAGAATAAACATTTAAGGCAATGCATTACTAAAACAAAAGCCTTTTAAAATTGAACTTCAACATGGTATGGCAAAAGTAAAATGAAATAATGCCATTTACTTATTCACATGGATATTCTACTAATCGAATAATCACATGCAAAAATCAATAACCACTTTCATAATGTTGGAATGCATAATGCCAGACTATCATAACCACATAGCCAAGGCCTCGTGCCAAGACTACAAATAAGATTTTGTCAAGGCCTTGTGCCAAGACACTAGTTTGTCTCATGAGACCTACCGATGCATCGAGGAGCTATAGCGGGCTCCACCCGTCACTTATTAAGTCCAATGCATTCCCATATGAAAAGGTTTAAACATAACATAAACATTCGTATTAAAACTAGCATACGAAATGTCAATACTTTCACAATAAACTATGAATGGTATAAAAATAGCACATCCACAGTCAAACATATCACAAAACCTTCAATACAATATAGAAGTTTTGTATCATAATAAATCAACTTCCAATAATCTTAAAATCCATCAAAGGATGTTGACATAGATGAAATCAAAATTCTTTTTAAAGAAGTATCTCCTTTTATTTTGAAATCATTTAAGATCCATATAAAATAAAACATTTTCTTTGAAAATATTCTTATAAGCTTGTAAGGAAAGCTTTGAAGATTTTATAACGGCGTAAAATAACCGCACCCGCCGTATAAGTTAAAAAAAAACATTCTTACCTCAATTCTGTCGAAAAGGTTAAAAAGGACCTTGTTTTGAAAACGACCGAAAGATTCCTTTATAAACCACTTATAAAAGTCAAAAAGGGTATAAATGACTTTAACTCATATTATAGTAAATATTAAAAATGTTTTGAAATACATTTTTAAGAAACATGGATGTGGATGATAAAGAGATCCCAGTAGATAATTACATATAAACAACCTCGGATAATGAAGAGATTGTGAAATAACCCTTACCTTGTACTTTTCCTTGGTTGTGGTAGGTTAACCTCCTGTATAATGGTGAAATAATTGTTATTAAATTATACAAGAATCATATACATTAATATGATATCATATATGATCTTTTAATATTGATTTGATAATAATATCTTAGTATTATCGTTGTTTCGGGTGTTAACTTACTTGTTTTCTTTCATATGTTTTGTTACGTAAGACATGTTTGTAAAGGATAGGTTGTATATTATTCATATCCAGAATGATATCAAGTCCTTAAACATCATTTTTAAATCATAAAATGATAATTACGCTTTAATGGTTACGATGGAGAATGAATCTCATCGCGTTCGTGGAGACGGTAGTCCGTACGTACGCACGAGCGACAATATCATTCTTTTGATATTAAAATAATATATAAATGGATGGTATATCATATATACAGAATCATTAACATGTTATATTTATTATTTACATGAGTTACACGTCATTATTATACCCATCCAAATAATATTATATTGAATAACAATTACACCACGACGTGGAGACGGTAAGCCGTACGTACGCACGTATGGTGACATGTTATTCAAAGGGTGGATAGAATACTGAATATGGTTGTACCATACTTATAATAACATCACAGTATATGTGAGATACTGGAGTTATTATTTCAGAATGGTAAGAACAAAGGATGAAGAAGTGGAAGAAGAAATGAACTTAGAAAAGGGTGGTGAAATCATTACCTCTTCTTCGGGTTCTTCCTTTTGATTTGATCAAAAGGGCTCCTTAGGTTGGCTTTCTGATCAAACTAAGGCCTCTAGGTTGTAGTGAGGGATGTTGGGAGAGTATTTGGGCAGAGTTTAGCCGAACCAAAAGGCTTTGAAGGTGTGAAGAAATGAGAAGGAGTAGTGCCCTTTTATAAGAGGGGTGAGGGGCACCTTTGGAAAAGCTAGAAATATTAATTTATAATAAATTCATATTCGGTTTCTAATGGCTCCAAAGCTTATTATTCAAAGGTTAAGGTGGGGATAGGTCGAAACCCACTCAACCAATAGAATTTAGACAGGTTTGGGTACTTATATTAACCTTATCTTTAAGTATTAACTCTAAGTTAATTAGTTTCACTTTTACAATGTCTCTTTGTATTTTTATATAATATGGTTAATAAACTTACTATATACATCCAAGAGACCCCCAAGTGGTCCATTAATTATTAAACTATCATAATATAAGTCTCTTGGCCGAACCTTAGATTTTTAGGAATTTAATATCAATTAATAATATAATATTTGTTTTAAGAACTCTTTTATGTCAATTTTGACACTATTCAATAGTTGATTTTGGTGAAACTCATAACAGATTGATTACTTCGAACAAAGTCCATTAAATCAATTCTAATATATCATATTAGCCTAGAAAATTAGTTTAATTCATTAAAAGTTTCATATTATATTTATTTGGGTATTTATAATATCAATTATTTTAATTTTTCACTATTATAGTAATTACTGCATCATCATTGTGTCATACATAAAATAAATTATTTAATGTCTAAAAATTATAAATAAAATATCATTATGTAGGAAATCTTTTTATCTTTCTAATGAATATTTATAATCTAAAATCCAACATATATAACCCTATGTAAAAATTGTTGTTCTAAAAGATATATGCTTGTGTCATTTTTGTATTCATTTTAACTAAATTAAAATAAAGTGTCATTATCACTTACAAGTGGATCCATGGGGTCCCCAAATTGACACAAAGATGCCCATGGTCGACCATATATCAACCAATAGGGTTAAGACACGTTTTTAGGGTAATTTAGTATTATTATAATATTATTTTTTAACCCTTATTTACCGGATTTACCCTTAACCATGGTAAATAAAATATTTACCGCAGTAATTATTCAAAATGTCTAAAAATAAAAGTTACCTATTTACACAATTTGAACATCCTGATTCCAAATATGGAATCAATTTTCCTAAATTCAAAACACAGAAGTGGCAGAAATTAATTTAAAATTAATTCCCGCTGTCAAAACAAAAAGCGTGTTTTTAAGAGATAATAACTATCAAAAGATTGACACTTGTTTATGTTCGGTTTAATTGTAAAATTATGTCCAATGACCAACATTATATTAAATGGTAAAACTATATTCTAAATATACTTTAAAACTACTAAAATTCATAATTTATCACTATTAATTATTTTGATTTAAAAAGTTGTTTTTAATTAAAATTTAGTAATTTTCACTATTCATCAAAATATGAAAGTTATCCGAAAAGTACCAAAATTTCACCTTAGGCTAACTTCGATATTCCGAATGCAAAAATGAAGTCCATTTTCAAATATAAAATATATATAATTTCAAAAAGTAGGTATTACTATTCATAACAGCTAGTTTGATTAGTTATGGTGTGTTAGAACTCGGTGTTGCGTACAACACACGCTATCACATTATTCAAAGAGAAGCGTACCATAGAAGCTTGGGGTGTTACACTTAAAATTTATTGTGATATTTTTATATTCTTTAAATTTAATAAGGATACTCATTGATCTCTTATTCCTAGAAAAAAATAGCAGGTTCACTGTCAAACCTGGTTTTTCATGTCTTTATTTGAATCTCGTTCTTTGGAAATCCTAATACATTTCATTGGTCTTGGGTGAGATGAATTTTGAGTTTTTATTTTCATTTATGTATAATCACTTTTATTTGGGTTTTAGATTGCTTGTTTAGGAGTTTTTGGAGAAAGGGTGGTTATTTTATGATTTGGGCCAACCGTGATCCCATTTCCAGTTTTAAAAACAAAATTTGTAACTTTTATAACTTTTTCATTTTCTACATCTTTCATTTATTAAACTTCCCAATTTTCCTCCACTGTTATATTAAAACAACCATTAATTTTTTACCCCTTATAAATTCATTAGTGTGGTTCTTTTCGGTTACTAATTTAGGTAGTGGGCCCGACCTTGGGCCCATTTCGAGTTTTAAAAATATAATATGTTTCTTTTATATAATTTTTATGTTTTACTATTTTTCAGTTATTTCACCTCCCATTATAATCCAAAATAACTATCACTAACCAAATTCTTGATTTATCCTCTTTGGAGCTCATTTGAAGTGAATATTTGGGCAAAGGATATCAGGTTTTCTCAAAACGTCCAGAATTGAGAAGGTATATTGTTTCATCAATAAATCATTCAATTAGTAGTATGTTTAGCACATTTCAAATTTACCAGGTTTTTCAAAACCATAGGAGCGTCTCCAAGAAATTATATGCCATTACCTTTTCACTATGAGTTCATATCTAATGGATTAAGATGAGTTTTCTAGGTGGCAAGGTGATATTCCTTCTCGTTTTTCCTACCGCTTCCTCCTCCATTCATTATTTATTGGTTTTATATTAAATCCTAGTCATGTTCGACCTAGGGTTCTGTTATCCCATGATTTTTATGGGGTTTTTGTTCATTTGGGGATGGTCGTCAAAGGTTTTGGATTTATAAACCCTCGGATGGTGATATTGGGTGTGTGTTTCGATTACGCTAATGATTTGAGGTAGGATATCCCTTGAACGTCTCATTATCTTTAAAGTTTCAACATTTTATTATTGTTATGATTGGATATACATGTTTAATATTATTTTTCAGCATTTTCATAATTTTCTCGGTGTGAAAAAATGGTTGTTTAAGCCTTGTTTTGTGAAAGGTAGTGTTGTTTTGTCATAAAAGTGCACCCCAAGTGTTTATTTAAATGTTCCAATATCTTTCAAAACACTTTTTGGTGGTTATAACCTACTTGATGATATTTTTAATATTTTACATTATATTTTATAAAATATGTCTCACAATTGGTGTTTTATTTCTTCTCAAGTGCAAAAAGTAAATTGTATTGTTTAATAGAGAATGTCATGGGTTCGGTAAATTTCCTGGTTGGATTTTATGTGTTAAGTTTGATTTATTATTTTTTATTTATAAATGAATTTTAGGAATTTTAAATGGTATTTTGAGTCCTCGTATGGCTTTCCCATTTTGATTTGGTTTTACAAACAAATGGGATTTTGTTTACATCATGTTTTGGCCCGAGTTGCTGGAAAATGGCCCGTTTCACAACCTTCTTAAAATGGTTGTGTTATGAATATGTAACTTGAATGTTTTAACGGATTTATGAATGTGGTTTTCTGATGTAAATTTTGTGTATACACTTCCTTAAGAAAATTTAAATGAATAACTTGGTCAAATGTTAGTTTTTAGAAAGTTTTAAAGGCCCGTTTGGTATTTTTTTTGTAAAAATGGTTTCCATGTGTATTTCATGTTCTATTTTTTTGGGAAATTTTATGGTCCATGAAAATGATTTATTAATTGGTTTTTTGGGTTTCCATATCTGTGTTTCTATGTTATTGATGGTTTTTTGGCCATAAAATATCATTTTTGAATGGATTTTATGTGCAAGGCCTTGTTATACTTCTTGAAATTGTTTTAAAAATCTTTTTAGTGGTTTTTTGATTCGTGAATGAAATGTGAAGAATGTTTGCAGGTTGTTTGATTTTATATGGTTTTGTGATGTAATTTTGAGGTGGAAAGTTTATTTGATAATATTTTTAACATTATTGAGCACTAAAGGGAATCTTGGATATCTAGGTGGGCGGACATGTACTAGTATACTAGTGATTCCTTGGGGTTTGGCCACTATTTCACATAGAAGGTTTTACGATTACAAAACTCACTAAACAACGATGATGATGTTCTTAGGATACCACTAGGTTATGGGTACTCTCCCTACTAGTGGCCCATGTGCATGAGAACAAATATTTATTATTGTTAGATTCACCAAGATACGAGGTTCCTGGGGCTCACCACTAACTAGTGCCAATGGGTGTTCCCTTGAGATGGGCTCATTGGATATTTTGTATTCACCATCATCATATGATGTGTTTGGTAGATGAATTCATCAGTTTTGTGATTTATTAGAAGTGTAAATTATTTAAATCATCCAACTTGAAAACTATTTTCATTTTTAAGTTGCACATATTTGGAAATTGTTACTAGCATTATTGTTTATAAAATATGCAAGTTTTTGTATGGAAATATTTTATAGCATAGGACCTAATTTCAAAAACATACCATTATATTTGTATTTAAAACTAGAAATTGATGATTCTTTTATTTTAATGGATGTGCATTGGGAATATAATATCGGGCTAACCTACTGAGTTTTAATAATCGCGCCTTTAGTCTTCTTCTATTTTTAGCCCTTGTGTAGGTTTCATCCTAAGTTAAATCACCATGGGTTACGTGTGATAATTATTCTAGAGAGTGACCAGATGGGTCACATATAGTTATTTGGTTATCAGGTTTGGTCAGTTGAGTTTTTTGTTTAGCTGTACATTTAGTTTCTTGTACAAATAATGTTCAGTTCAGTTTTTATATAAATGAATTTGGGGCTGTACATTTCTTTCCTCTATTTGATTGATTGTTTATATATGGGAAAAAGCGTTCCTTTATGTACTCTATTGATTCCCTTGGTTATTGTCTCCACCACAGGAGGATCAGGAATGCCTCCTGGGACTTTTCATGGGCTGGCCCTTGTGACTGGTTCAGGGTCCACACGGATTGGTTTGTGAAAAAATGGAATCAGAGGAGGTCGGCACTGAATTTTTTTTAGAGAACCTTTGTTATTTGGGTGATGTCAAGGTAGATATAGTAGGAGTTTTTATACATGAGGGGTATGTTTGGGAAGAGTGTCGTGAACTCTTGCTTGTTCTAATCCACGAGTTTCCATGAGATGTCGATTTTTATAAGTTTAATTAGTTCTTGTTGACTGTTTACTATTGGGATATGACAGGGGGAGACTTACTATTGGAATTCATAAGATTGAAGGGCATGTAAGGCCATGTGGATCCAGGGCATGTTCCTTATAAATATCTCTTTGTTGGTGTGGTGTTCGACATATTGTCTCCAACCATATAGTCAAGTCTCCCACCGACACTAGTTCATTTTTGCGGGTTTCTTGGACCTTTCTTGAATTCTGAATTTTTTTTTTGAAAATACTTATGTGGGAATTATGGAAATGGGATATAAAGAAAATATTGTATTTTGAAAAGTGGAAAATGGGATTTTTGAAATATAAATATAAAAATGGTTTGGGAAGTTTGTGTTTTCATTACAAATTTTTGGGAGGAAGTGGAAATGATAAAATGAGATTATTTTTTCTCTAATCTATACATGTTTTTTATTGAAATAAATAGTTTTGAATGTGTGAATTATTTTAATGTTATGCTGAAACGTCTTTTAATGGGGTGTTTTGTCATGTTTAAAAGTGATTTAATATGATGAATTGGTTTTGGAAATTGGTTTTGAGTAGTTGGTGTTTTTGTAGGAAGGGTATTAGTCTCAATGGCCATCATATTATGAAAAGATAACTTGATGAATTTTAGAAAATGGTAAAGGGGTATTGGGAATATAATGATTGTTTTTTAATATTCTATTAAATGAAATGCATTTTTTTAATCAAATTGTTCTTGATGAAGCTTTTCTTGTCTTGTGAAATCTGAAAATGGTTTTTGATTTGGTGGTTAATGTGCCTATAGAAGGTACATGATTATTTTTTTATTAATGATGTTTTTTTCTATTCAGTGTTTTCATGGGTTTTAACATGAATGGTTTTGTTGATTTATGGTTGAATGGCTGGTATGGAATTGTATTTGTGTTCCCGAGGTGTCATGTAAATGTTAATCTGAGTGAGACTGGATGAAACACCATTGGTGAATATGAAAATCCACCAAGTTAGTTTAATGTTTTTTCAAAAGTGTTTTGAGTTGAGAAATTGTGGTGTTTGTTATGAACCGCCAATTATGTGTATGGTTTATCCTATGTCTTAGAAGTATTGTCTATTTTTTATTCTTCCTTATGATCTAGAATTCATACTCTTATTGAATCTTGAGATGGGTTCATGTTGGTGGCTTAGTTTTGGGTTAATGTTCAGTGAATTTATAAAGATGTGTTGGATGTTGTTACTTGGGCACAAATGTTTCTCCATTGGCATTCTTTCTAGTTGATAAACCCAAGGATTTGTTTCAAAAGGTAAATCCACCTCTTAGGATGATACCATATCCTGTTGGTTGAAATCGATAGCTGTTTGGGATCTATTTAATGTGTCTTCCCTTTATGTTGATTCTTTCGGTTGTAGTAGTTGTGCTCGGTGATGTTTTGTGGGTGTTTTTTTGTTCGTTGTTCATTCTAATCCGCGTTCGGAGTGAGAGAAAATAATGTTTTGTATCTCCATGTTCTTTTTTGGATAAAAAATATTTTTTTTGAGGAAGAGAGATTCATGGTGTCTCCTGATCTGTTGTTTCTTATTGGGAGTTTTATGTGGTACGGTGTGGAATTAATGGATGGAGTACAAGTTGGGGGTTATCAAATCATGACTGTGAGTCCAGAGAAGCTTCATCCTTTAGACCTCAAGCCATAGGTTTCAGAGTGAAGATGACGTGTATTCAAAAGTCCTAGGATTTTGGGTAGTATTTCAAAGATCATACCTCTAACATTTCTGGGAGGTAGTTACTTTATTTCTTTTGTGGTTTCAATGGTCTAATTATTGGGTCCCCTTCCCTCCCCACCCTAATTGGTCGTGGTTTGGATCCGTACAGAGATTGTTTGGCCCAGTTCATGTCTCCTCTATTCTGGCATGGGTGGTTTAGATATTCATGTTGTATCCCTATTATCTTGGGTTGGTAGGTTTTTGTGGGAGTGTTTTGGAGGTCCTGTATAAGTGATGCCCAATTCTAGTTGTTGTTGAATTCTTGTTTGTTCGTGGCAAGTTCGGTTCTAATGGTGGGGAGACCCACCATGGGTCTCGTTGATTTTTTCCTCCTATGAACATATCTTGTGCTAGTTGTCTCCTAATGGTGGGGAAAACATTATGTAATCCACTAGAATATTTTTTTCTCGAGTTATATTTGGTTTTGGTGATTGTTGGGATCATTGGTAGAATCCTAACAACCAGGTTCTTGGTTTGGTTGTGGAGGTATTGACTGGATCTTTCGGTTGATTCTTAGGAAGTGGTTGAGAGTTGTTGTGTTGGTTGATGAAAGAGGATTAAGTTCCATTAATGGTTGATGGTGTGTGATTGAATTAAGAGGTGGGACCATATTGATAAAGAATCATTAGGTGTTGATCAATCTGCTAGAATGTGTTGTGGCTTTCTGGGGGCGAAAAACTTTAATGATCGAGAGAATTGTCACACCCAGTTTTTCATGTATTTGTTTTGATCTGGTTTATTGAAAATACCAATCCTTTTCCAAGGTCTAAGGTGATATTAATGTCGAGTTTTAAGATACATCTATGTATAATCACCGTAATTTTCATTCCCTATTGTTGTTTAGGATTATTTGGAGAAATGATGGTTATTTGATGATTTGGGCCAACCGTGAGCCCATTTCCATATTTAGAAACCAAATTTGATTATATTATAACTTCTTCATTTTTAAACATATTTCATACATTAAAATTCAAAATTGGCCTCCACTGACATATTAAAACTAACATATCCTTTTGGACCCCTTAGAAATTCATAAGCATGATGAATTTGTTTTTCTAATTTAGGTAGTGGGCCAGACTGTGGGCTGATTTCCAATTTTAAAAATGTAAATTGTTTCTTTTATATCTTTTTGATTTTTAAATATATTTTGGTGATTCCACCTCCCATTAAAATAAAAAATACCTAGCATCCCCCCTGTATCTAGTTTACCTCTTTGGAGTTCATTTTAATATGAGTATTATGGAGAATGTTCCTAAGTTTCCTAAAAAACAACTAGAATTGATAATGTAAGTTGTTCAATCCACAAATCATTCTATTCGTACTCCTTTTCACACAAATAATATTTCATGGGTTATTACCGTCCTTATGAGCCTCTTCAATAATTTCCATGCTATTCCCTTTTCTCTACGGGTGCATATGTAATAGAATACGAAGAGTTTTCTTGGTGGCAATGTGAGATTCTTTCTCCTTTTTCCTACCTCTTCCTCTTCCTTTCATTATTTCATGGTTTTCAATTATCCCCCAGTAATGTTAGACCTATGGTTATGTTGTACCATATTTTATGGGGTTTTTGTTGATTTTTGGTTGGTCGTCATAGGTTTAGTGTTTATAAACCCTCAGATGGTGATATTGGGTGTGTGTTTCCATTACGCCAATGATTCGAGGTAGGATATCCATTGCACATGTCTTCAACTTTTAAGTTTCATCATTTTATTATCATTTATATCTGATATATATGTTTAATATTATTTTTCATCATTTGAATGCTTTTCTTGGGGAGAAAAATTGTTTTTTAAGCCATGTTTTGTGAAAGGTAGTGTTGTTTTGTAATAAAAGTTCACACCAAGTGTTTGATTAAATGATCCCCTGTCTTTTGAAACTATTTTTTGAGGTTTAGAACCTGGTTTATGGTATTTTTAATATGTTAAATTATCTTTTACAAAATATTTAATGCAATTGGTTTTTTATTCCTTATCAAGTGCTTAAAATAATTTATTTCGTTTAAAAGGGCATGTCATGTGTTCGGTAAATTGCCCGGTTGGATTTCATGTGTTAAGTTTGATTTAAAAATTATTTTTTTGGATTTATAATTGAATTTGAAAAATTATAAATGGTTTTATTGGTCATCATATGGATTTACAATTTGGATTTGTTTTACAAACAAATGGGTTTTGGTTGACAACATGTTTTGGCCTGAGTAGTTGGAAAATGGCTCATTTCACATCTTTATGGAAATGGTTTTTTTAATATGTAACCTGATTTTACTAAGTGATTTATGAATGTGGTTTTATTCTATAAATTTTTTTATACACCTCCATAATAAAAGTTAATTTTATACCTTGTTCAAATGTTAGTTTTCAGAAAGTCTTAAGGGCCCGTTTGGAATTTGATTTTCTTAATGGATTCCATGTGTATTTCCTATTCTATGATTTGGGGAAATTATATGGTCCATGAAAATGATTTATTAAATTGTTTTGGGGCTTCCAATTCTGGTATTTTATGTTATTTATGGGTTTTTTTCTTAAAAATATCATTTGTAATGGATTTTATGTGCAAGGCCCCATTATACTCCTTGAAATTGATTTATGAATATTTTTGTGGTTTAATGATTCATGAAAGTTATGTGAATAATGTTTGCTAGATGTTTGTGTGTTTATGGTTTTCTAATGGAATTTTAATGTGGAGAGTGTATTTGATAATATGGGTAACATGATTGAGCACTAAAGGGAATCTCGAGTATATAGGTGGGCAGACAAGTATTAGTATGTAAGTGATTCTATGGGGGTTCACCCCTGTTTCATGTAGAAAGTAAGAAGATGAAAAAAATAACTTAACTATGTTGATGATTTTGTTGGTGGACCACTAGGTTCTGGGTATACTCCATACTAGTGTCTTGTGTGCATGAGAACCGATATTTATTATTGTTATTTTCACCAAGATACGAGTTACCTAGGGCTAACAATTAACTAGTTCCTAGGGGTGTTCCCACGAGTTGTTCTCATTGGCTATTTTTTACTCACCATCGGAATATGGTGTGTTTAGTTGATGAATTCATCAGTGTGTGTGATTTATTTAAATGTGTAATTTATTTAATGTATCCCTCTTGAAAACTATTTTTCATTTTTATGTTGCACATATTTGAAAATTGTTACTAGAATTATTGTTTATAAATCATGCAAGATTTTTTATGGTAATTTTTTATAGCATGGGACCTCATTTGGAAATCATACCGTTATAGTTTTTTTAGAACTTGAAATTGTTGTTTCATTTATTTTAAAAGATGTGCACTGAGAATAGAATATCGAGCTAACCTACAGTGTTTTAATACTCACGCCTATCGTTGTCTTCTAGTTTTAGCCCTTGTGCAGGTTTCATCTTGAGTTTGATCGCCTTGGTCGACGTGTGATCATTATGTTGGAGAGTGACCAACAAGGTCACATGTAGTTATATGGTTATTGGGTATGGTCAGTTAAGTTTTTTTTAGTTTTACTTTTAGTTTCTTGTACAAATTTTGTTCAGTACAGTTTTTATATAAATGCATTTTGGTCTGTCTATTTCTTTCTGATGCTTATTTGATTGTTTATATATGGGTGAAATAGTTCCCTTGTGTACTCTATTAATGCCCGTGGTGCTCGTCTCCATCACTGGAGGATTAGGAACGCCTCTTGGGACATGTCGCGAGCTGGCCCATGTGACCGGTTCAGGTTCGACTATGGCTGGTTTGTGACATTCACCCCATGGTGGAACACATTGTGAAAGGAATCCTTTATAAATACTGTCTTGGAGTTTCTTCAATACTTCCTACCACTCAATTGGGTCCATTCTATTTATATTCCTTGAAATAGGTGTTCAATTACGTATGATTTTTATTTATAACTCACCCTCAGGATTCCGTGGATGAACAAAATGTTCCTTCATAAATATATCAAAAAAAATTCATATAACATGCATATATATGATTTTGAGTTCCCCCCAAACCATCTGATATAATCACACTTTATTAAAGGGAATTAAGACCCTTAAAAAGGATGTGATTATTATATAAATCTCATATTTCACGTCTCAATGAAAAAAATCATTATTTTTTTCGAAATATCATATTTTACTTCCATTATTAGGTAATTAATGTAGGATTTAAGTTACTATGGACATTTTCGGCTTAACTGACTGACTGAAAACAAACTTTTTTATTGAATATGAAAAGACACCGTACCGAAGAAACCAAAAGAAACATCATGGTGGTCTAAAGTAATGTAAACCCAAAGCATCATTGGCCACAAATTGCAACCCCTCTTTTGGAAAAGAACCCAATCAAAATAAATAATTCATGCTTTGATTTGTGGAAGCCGTAGAAGCCAAAAACTCAGCCACCATGTTCCCCTCCCGCCATGTGTGGGATACATCCATATGATTACCTATGAGTATTTTTCATTTTCTGATAGTGTATGCGATGTTCCAAGGAAAATTTCCCTTGCCTAACAAAGCTTTATACAGTATCATGGAGTTCGTATCCAGCATCTTAAGATTAATATGCATTTGGTTGCTTATCTCCAGCCCAGTAGCCAAGGCCAAAGCCTCTACCTGTAATTCATCACCTCAACAATAGAAGGTTGTGAACACTACAATAATGGAGCCCCTGTGATCTCTAACAACCCCGCCCCCACACATCTCCCCACTGAGAACGGACCCATCTGTATTAATATTTAACCCCTGGCTAGGAGGTCACCAATGGACCCAACATACCCTCCCCGAATTGTCAACCAGATTGTCGCATGAGAGGCTTGGGATGATTGAGTTCACAGACGGTGCAGATTTACAATCAGGGCACAACCGAACCAGATCTAGCAGATTGATTTTCATATGGAAAATTATAATTACCTGAGATTATGAACTGTTATTGTGGAGAGCAGCATTCCTGGCCTTCCAAATGTTCCAGAATCCTGTAATAATAATGACAATACTGGCCTTTCTCTCAGCCCCATGAGTCCCTGCTCCTCTAAACCATGAGCTGATAAAATCATCATGCACCCCGTCAGACACGACCCAGACAAAGAAATCCCTGATGGTCTGACATAGCCCTCTAGCCAATTCGCTATCATAGAACAAATGTCCCACTGTTTCATGGCTTGAGGACCTGCATCAACAAAACCTAGAAGCCATCGTCACACCCATACGTTTTAGATTATCATCAGTAGACAAGGCTTTATTCCTCACATGCCACAATAGGAAATTAAATTTGGCTAGAAGCTCCTTGCCCCACAAAGTCACCCACACTGATCCTCATTCAACATGTCCCTCGACACATGTACGAAATCCTTGATGGAAAAAATACCCGACATCGAGCCTGTGAAGATGAGTTTATTTGGATCATCAATAGTAGCAATGTTGTTAAAAGTAGCAAGTTGATTCACATCAAGAATTGCCTGGAGAAAACTGGGGAAACCACTAGCCTCTCTAAAAGACATGTCCAGGTTGGGGAATCCTGGGAAATAAATTCTGCCCACCCCCCAATCTTTCTGCCAAAAATTTATGCTCCCTGTTCCCACTCACCACCGCGAGTGATGTTGCAGAATTTCCGTGTAAGGATGAATCAGGTTCCATATCCTAGATGGACTAGTCCTCTGATCACACATGTTCTGACAATAATGTCCTGCATTGCCTTTCCCCAAAGAGACCTATCTTCCAGAGCCTCCCATGCATGCTTGGCATGAATCCCTTGCATGGTTGAGGAATCACTCTTCAGATTAATGCCCCCTTCAGAGAGAGGTCTTGCAAGACATTTCCCCGCTGCCCAATGATGTCTGCCTTCCATCTTCCCGTCCCATATGAAGGACACCATCATCTTATCCAGTTTGGAAATCGCACTCTTGGGAACCTGCAAGGTGGAGAGAATGTGCATGGTAATGGAAACCAATACACTGTTTACTAATGTTATGAGGCCTCCAAAGGACAGGAATCTATTTTTCCAGTTGTAGATGTGTCCCGAAATTTTGCTTATGAGTTTATCAAAATTATAGACCCTATGATAGGAAGGACTAACCAGAGCCCCAAGGTACTCCATGGGAAAAGAGAATCTCTCCATACTCAAGCTAGCCCCCACGTCCCTCTCCCTCCTCTTAGAGAACTTCTTGGTTATGTAAAAAATACGTTTCTCTTTGTTCACCACCTCCCCACTCCACTAGCAGTATTCCCCAAGAATCCGATTCAACCCCTGCACTGACTGTCTACTGCCATTGATAAATAAAATCGTATCATCTGCAAACGTCATGTGAGAGATACCCCTTGTAGTAGACCTATTATAGTAAGGGAGAACTTTACTCGTGCTGAGGATTTGAGTAATATAGCAACTGAAAGCATTTTGGGAGATATTGAAAAGAGTGGGGGACAAAGGATCCCCTTTCCGGAGGCCACGAAAAGCCTTGAAAAACCCAAATTACTTACCCATAAATGAAGTTGAAATCCACGTTGAGCTGAAGCAACGAAAAAGAAGTTCAGTAGTCCAATTTGAGAACCCCATGCAAGCCATGACTTTGAGAACAAAGCCCCATTCCACCCTATTATAGGCCTTGATCATGTCTAACTTTACAACCAAATTTCCTCTGAAAGACCTATTGTTGATTCCACTTACCATCTCCTGGACCACTCCGATTTCACCCTGAATTGACCTTCCTTTAAAAAATCCATGCTGCTCTAAGGCCATCCAATAATCTAGGTGAATATCCAATCTTTTGTTTAGAATGCTGGCCAGAACATTGTACGGTACATTACACATGCTTATGGGCCGATACTGATGAATGGACTAAGGATTACACACCTTAGGAATTAGAACCATCTTGGATTCACAGGAAATACGCTACAGATCCCCACCGTGAAAAAAATGTTGGAAAGCTCTCACAATATCCCCTTTAACAAAATCCCAAGTCGCCCTGTAAAAAGACCCAGGGAAGCCACCAGGCCCTGGTGCACTATCCAGGTTCAAAGACCAAATCGCCCCTCGAACCTCACTCTCATCCGGAGTCCTCCTCAAGCCCCATCAATTTCCTCCTAAACACATCTTGGAATTCCCTCAAAGATCTCAGCATCACCTCTCGGATACCCCCTTCCATACTTGAATTGGGAGCAGCCAAAAGTGATTTGATATCCCCATTAACCATGACCCCTACCTCATCACGGTCACTGGAGTAGGATCCATCAACTCTGCAAATATCGGGCCGCTAAACACGTCGACGTTCTTTAATGCAAGCGTGAAAGTAGCCAGAATTCTGATCCCCCTCACGAAGCCATCTGACTCTTGCTCCCTTTCTGGACACCTTCTCTTGTCTCATAAAGGTATCATAGAGATGGCATTTTTTACCTCTAAGTTCATTAAATAGAGATTCATCCCATTCTTGTTCTAAACACTCCTCCAAGAGCTCCACCTCTTTACTTACCTCGATCAAGTCCTGATTTTGAGAAAGAAACTTCTTTCTCCAGGTGCGGAGGAGGTTCTTGAGTCATCTCAGCTTATTGTGAATAGTGATCCACAGATTCCCCCGGTGATAGAGATCCCAATCTTCCCTTACCACATCGAAGAAACCTGGTTCCTTCAGAAACATTTTGGAAAACAAGACATAATCCTCCCTCGACAGCCCTGCACCTAGAGAAATGCAAAGTGGAGAATGATCAGAAAGACATCAAACCAGATGATCAACTTTGGAATCCGGAAACATGGATATAGTAGCCTCATTCATCATGCACTGATCATGTCGAAAGTAGGAGCATCATCCTCCACGTTGGTTATTGCACAGGTAAACCTGCTTCCCTCATAGCCCGCATCCAAATGTCTTTTCCTGGCCATGAAAGAAACGAATGCATGGCTAGGAATACTGGGAAAATCACCTCCCCCTTTCTTCTCTTCTGTACATGTGATAATGTTGAAATCACCCCCAATAATCCAAGGGGCATCATCAGGGTTAACACCTTCTAACTCACTCCACAAGGACTCTTTGTCCTAGGCATTGCACTTGGCGTAGATGAAGGAGAAGAGAAACACTTGAATCCCAACTGTAATTTTATTGGTCAGTGACTAGTCCGATGCACTCAGAAGATCAACGATAACATGTTCCTTCCAAAACAACCATATATGGGAATTGGGAGGATCCACGTGCATAAAGCCACGAATCTTGAGCCTTTGAGCATACTCAGTAATCTTGCATGGGCCCTGTTTCGGTTCCAAAATAGCTATTATAGAAACATTATTGTTACTAACCTCATTGACGATGATGTCCGACTTCTCCCTGGCCCCAATACCATGAGCGTTCCATATTAAGACATTAGACATTGCACCGAGATTGGCTGTCTTTGTCCCCAGACTCCTGTCCCTTCGCATGATGAGACGATATTGCACATACCATCACATCCGATTTAGACTGAGATCGAGTTTGAATACCAACATGCCCTTGCGAGGTTTCCCCTGGAGAAACCACAACTCTATTAGGAGCCTTGAGAGTAACTCCTGGAAAGGAAAATACCTGACCTTCCATCGAACTGTGTTCCAACATCAAGGGCGCTGGGGGAGAGTGAGGAGGGGAGGGAGAAGCAAGTGGTGATGGAGAAGAAGGTGGGGAGGACACCACTAGATGAGAGGACAAGGCCTGAAGGGGAATCTCTCTAGGCAAAGAGAGCGAGGAGACTTCAATTTCAATCAAACCTGACTCCATCATGGTGAACTCTGAGATGAAAATGTTAGAAAGAACCCAATTCTTAGCAGACAGGGAGCACAGCCAAGGAGAAAAACTGATGGTCGTCCCCATGAGAGAAGGACCCTCCTCTGGAAACTGAACCCATGAAGCCCCGCCCATGCATCGGAGAACAGGAGAAAAATCGCGAGAGGGGGAAACACAGCCATCACCGAAAGAAAGATGCTTGGAATAGGATGCCTCGGAGGTCTGAACTGAGGGAACAGAAACAACACCTTTACCACGGTCGCGTCCCTAGGGCCTGAAGGGAACTGCAAGCGAGGATGATGAGGAAAAGACCTTGGGGACTCCATATAATTGAAATCCTCCCTCTGTGCTTTGCAGCAAACCTGTAGATAATGACCAGAGATGTGTTAGAGAGTGCACAACCTGGAAAAGTCCAGTTACAATTGAGGTTGTTGATAACCCTTCATCCCTTCGATCCTGTTTACAAGGTGGTCCTGAAGTGGGTGAGAAACATCCAACTCAACACAGATCCTCGCAACCGAAGCTTCATCCAAACGAGTTGTCCTTTCATCAGCACACAGAAAATAACCCATGTAATCCACAATTTCGTTAAGGAAGGACCCATTCATGTGGGGAAGAGGAAGCCCTTGAAGCGAGATCCAGACCGCTTCCCAGGAGCATTCCCTACCAAAATGAGCGTCCGTCGACCAACGAGAGAGGGAAAACCTCCATAACCCAATGGAGTGTGGGCTCATTCACCACGCCATCACGAAGTCTGCCCTAGAAGCCAAGATGATGAAAAAGGCCTTCCGATCCAGAATTGACACTGATGCTGGAAAATCTAAACCCCATCGCCTGATGCACTCTTGGAAGAAAGCGAGATGAGGCTTGTCGGCACCGAAATGTGCTACCAAGGTCCACCGAAGATCCAAGGACACCGCTGCGAAAGACGTCGCCGAAACCTCGAGCATGGGGGCGCCATTCTACGAGAAGGAAGAAGAAAACAATGGATCCGACGATGAGGCATACTGGACCAAATCCATGCCTGGGGGAGGACACAGAAGAGCCTACTTGAAGGAGGGATGATATAAAATATTGGGTAGATCATGAATCTAATTATAAATTAGATGTTCTAGAGTCAATGGTACATGTACTTCTCACCACATCATTATTATACTCTAGTAAAGTGATAGTGATCACATGTGATTTAAAAAAATAATTTCACTTAAAATGTTTACAACATAAATCAGTATCATTATCCATCATTTCTGAGCTTCGTATAACTTAATCTCCATAATCCATGAATTTGAAACATTTGAGTATGGGTGGTGAATTCCTTAGTTCTTTTTTCATTATTCGTTTAATTGAATGATCACATCACATCAATTCATAATTGGATTTCATGAGAACCATTAATTATAATATTAAAACAATTACTAGTAAATATTGGAAAATTTCAACCTTATTTCCATTGATACATTGAGAATAATAAACTGTTTACCTTCTTGTTTCAATGGATTGTAGAATTACCAATGACTTACTTCGTTTATTATCACAAACCTATGTGAATTATATGTAACTCTAATATCCATCTCAACTATGATAGTATATTGAATTATTTCATCATAGATAATGAATTATTTTATAGATAACACCCTTTAGTGACTTGGTTTTAGGAAACTGATGAACTGGTCATCCTTACAGTAATATTGGTTAATAATAGCGAAAGCACACATCATGAGTCTTCTAAAATTTACCTTATTAGTACTAATAGATTCATCCCCCTTATGATTCATGTCAATTAATTCCATATCCATTCTCACATAAAAATTATAATTAATGTTATTATTAAAAAAATTATCTCTTAAACATGTCATACTCCATGGATTAAATTTATACAATTTTACAGATGTAAATGATTAGATTCCACAAAAAAAATATGTTACTCAATCCAAATGATAGACATCTTAAATAAATTTTTCATGTCCTATACTCTAGAGAAGGGTAAATATATATTGAGTGGTTTTGATACATTACTCAACAACTAGTGAAATAGAAGACCCACTAAGATATGGCGAGTGTTTCCTCATGAAGGACACAACAGAATTTTGTTTCCTAATTTAATCATTTGAAATATCATCATGATTCATAGAATGTGGGCATTACACATTTACAATATGGAGATTTTTCGTTCCATCTCCCATAATATTTGGTTACTCATGGTAACAATCATTTCATTACATATTGTATTTAGAATTAACATGTTTCCTTTAGTTTCCAACCATTCACTAAAACCCAAAAGCATACTATTAAATATAATAATCATAATGAATCCACATAATCATGAATAAGAATTTATTGGATGTCAAAATAAAAAAACCAACTTTTTAATATTTTAGGCCTTAGGTTTAAAATATTATATTCATGATCATTACTAGTATCCTAGGATTTAATCTTATATATAGAATTATATCTTTGTTTTTCTTAAATTTTTTGTCATTCGTTTTCCCAAAGGATGACCAAGAATTGATCTTATAATAACTATAGGGACCAAAACATTTCACCCAAATACATTACATCTAATTAGATTATTATAAGTCACATAACATTACATTCTATGCTTGATTCATATATGTCTAGTATCATTGGAAACATGGATTAAAAAACAATCAGTTCAGAGGAGATCAATATACTCTCCCATGTAGATCTTCATAACCATAATTCATCCTAGACACATCATACTTATAACCTTTATTTGTAACCTGGGGAATGGAAACTTCATAATAGGTGATCTCTGATGTACTGTAAGAGAAGCCATGGGAGATACAAAGGATTATTTATTTTGGTTATAAGAATAAGTGTGAAAATAAATGAAATTTACCATTTAAACCATACCTTTCTTATCAATGATCATTATCAAGATTCATTGAATAAAACAAGGTAGTTTAAAGGCCTAAATAAATAAATTATAAATTAATCATGATCCATGATATCATTTCATTAGAATGAGACATATGTTTTCTTGTAAACTTGATCATAGAAAATATTCCACGGTAGTCCAGGATCACAGAATATACTACCGTTGTGGATTCAGATAACTACCCAAAACATCATTAGAGTCATGGTTTATTATAATGAATATAAAACTAGATAGATTTTGTTATTGAACTGGGTTCACACCCCATTTTGTTTCTATTCGTCACTTGAGATATCAATTTTTACCCTATATAATAGTGGGATTTATATTTCTAGTTCAACAAAAATCATAAATAAAACTATAAATATGTATTCCACATGTTTATACAATATTCATGATATCAAATCAATGAAAATTGAATGAGTTTCATAATTCATCATGGAATAATACATGGAAAAAACCATTATGATAATACCTTTCTCATTTAAACATTGCATAACCTAGGGAAAAAATGGGTTTCATAAATATATTTTCATCATAATCATAATAAATATAAATAGATTACATGGTTGGAGCCTCTGTATCATATACCATGTAATGAATATGTATACTCAAGTGCTGTGGACATTTATAAATATAAAAATCATTAAAATATCATAAAAACAATGATGAGGAAAATAACATTTCTTCTTTGCAATCACATATTTTACATCTAATAATTTACCAAATATTACAGAAATATTTTATTTTTAAATAACATTGGAAAAATGTAATGTAATATTCGTAGAAAAGAATATGTATGATGGGGGAAAATTAGGTTTAGGTCTTATAGGTTAACAAAATGTTTTCATTCACATTTTCATCAGAATGTAAAATGTACCTCATTAAAAAATGAAAATAAGATTACATTTAATTTTATTATTTAAAATAAAAATATTATTAATAATTAATTTTAACAATATGTTTAGAATATGAAAAACATTCTTGAAATCAATTTTTCAATTACTATTCTTGGTGATAACTACTTTCTTTTTAAAGAGATTTTTAGTTTTTTATAATCAGTACATTTACATTGAGACCACATCCCACATATCTATAATGATGATAATGATTAAAATATCATATACACACATTAAATATGTTTATATTGATCCTTAAATTTTAGTGATAAATGCAAGGAACTTCATCATTCATGGAGACTAAAAGTCGTATATATGTAATTAAAAAGTTTTAATTTTACATTGATTCAAACAAAAGAAATGTAAATAAAAATCCACATATTTAAAATTATTATTAAATAAAATATATTATATGTATTAATTAAATATATCTTTATTACTACATATTTGATGAATATATGTGAGACTAAATACATTGTTTCGCAATGTGACCATCCTCCAAACAAAATGACGGTGATTTCATTTCCATTTGATGTATAAGGGGATAAATATAGTTTAAATAATTAACATAATAACCTATTAGTATATGGGATATAGGTATATTAATAAATATATTGGCTTGAATAATATTTTATTATGGTATCAGAAAAAGTAAATTAAAACATGTTAGGTAAATAAATAACCTCTTCATTGAGAACCCCCTTTAGTGTTACACATTTGTTTTCCTGAATAGATGGTCTTTTAGATAGACCAAAATCTCTTATAGGCGATTAATGGAGTTATGAAGGTATTATGTTACATATT
This sequence comes from Viscum album, assembly GCA_963277665.1. Classification (NCBI taxonomy): domain Eukaryota; kingdom Viridiplantae; phylum Streptophyta; class Magnoliopsida; order Santalales; family Viscaceae; genus Viscum; species Viscum album. The sequence goes on from OY728134.1 coordinate 998,887,641, forward strand.
GGATGAGTTATAATTCTACATTCTATTAAATAAGTGAGGGAGAGGTTATCTTTTATAATTGAGGTGAGTGACACTTTTTACAATTCTTCACATTATAAATAACTATAATGTTATTATTTTAAAAATGAATCAAAATGTTTAGAGATTATAATATAATGTATAATGTAATTAAAATATAATAATCACATAAAAGTTTAATAGGTTTTTGTGGGATTTTAAACCCTATCTCATGGTTTAGACCCTGAGTTATCCAATTTTAACATTAACCTTAGTAACTTCTTTTTCACTAGTCAAGGATTATAATTTTACAAATATGACAAAAAATTGGTAATATAAGGCCATCAGATTGTATATAAGAAAACGTATTGTCATAATTTTCCCCATTCATGATTTTTTTGTTTTTAAAATAATTTAGTGAAATATTTATTTGATAAAACATCATTACTCTCAATTCTAAAACTATTCAATTAATATGACCTAAAAGAAAAAAAATATAATGTTGGAATTTGAATATTTTATTTTAATAAAAAATTAATAACTCATATTAATCTATATAATTCATGGTAAATTATAAAGGTCACAAATTACATTAAATTGAATAAATTTGAATCATTTATTATATTTTTTCAACAAATTTATGAAATACATAATCAACTTTTCCTAAAAAGTTAAGGTAATTATATAATTGCTAAAAATTATAAATATATTATTACCCCAAAAATAATTTCATTAGTATAAAAACACATATTTATATTACCAAATAATGTTCTTCTATCCCTATGGGGACACATAGGATAAATTTAAAAATAACATAGTGTCATTTATTAGCTGTCCTTGATTTATATTATATATAGTTCATTTTCAAGGACAAATATCCCTTAATAATTTATATTTCAAACCGATGGTGATAAGGGTAAAATTTAATTCGACCAATAAGAATTAATTTAAATTTTTTAATTTATCATGTAGTATTATACATGTTTAACATGATATACCCATTACCAAGGAGATATATTTTACCATAATTACTATTCATTATAATAAAAAATAAAAGGGGTCAATTTACCCAGTACTAAAATACTCATTCTAAATCAAGAATCCATTTTTAATATTAAATTTCTACTATGAGGGAAAATTTATTCTAAATAATGCTCACCAAATTCAATGAAAGTTTTTAAATACAATTCTTATGCACAAAAGATGATTTATTCTAATCTAACACATGAAAAATATTTGATAAAAACTAAAAATTTTCATTAAATATGTAATAAATAAATTTAATTAAAATCATTAAATAGTGGTTATAATATTCATTTATTACTAAAAAACACATTACATACAAAATAATATATTTTTTTATAAAAACAACACTTATTATGAAATTATTTACATTTTTATTTCGGAGTAATAGATTTCAAATGATTTTTTATGAAACATATGTATTAAAGAAAATATTCATAATTTAGTTATTAATATGAAAACATTAAAATTTAACACCGATGTTGTAATGATATACTATATTATATTTTATTTAGACTTGCAGTTGTTTGTATCACAATAAATCAAAAAAAATTATTTGATGTGAAATTTTTCATAAAATATTTTGGTGTTACAATAGAGGTATATAATTTTAAATGTTATGAAACACTAAAAAATGATGGATAAGAATGAAATAATATACTCCCATAATGTGAGATATACGTATGAAAATTCTCAAGGGAGGAAATTCTATCAGAATTGTTGAGTATAATAGAATATCTTAAGGGAATAGATGTTTGATCCCAGTTGAAGTTTGATAAGATTATTCAAATAATTGTAATTCCATTTTAAAAGGTTTACACATTAATTTTACAATATAAGTAGATAATTTGGATAAATATATCAACTGTGAGATATTATATAATTATCACCTATATACAAAATTGTGAGAAATTTGGTTTACTATTATTCCTTCATAGAAAACATTTAATTTTTTTTGTTATTATAGTAGACAAAGTTTTCCTTGGTTTATTCCATATACATAGAGTGTTATTTTTTCACATAGATTTCAAAAATTATAAAAAATACTATTTTTTTGTTTACATCAAATTATCTTTATTAAATAAAGGAATAATAGTGATGGTGAAATTATATTGATTAAGAAATCCCAACCAATATCATATATAATTAAATAGAGGAGAATTCATAGTTTATGATGTACTTAATCATTAAAAAAATTGTAACAAATGGTTCAACCTCCTATTAAGGTAACTGCATGATCCACCTTAGAATCATAAAAATTACTATGATAAATCCATAATATATGGACATGTTATATAAGCTACATATACTAGTCAAAATAAACATAACATGAAATAGGAAAAATGACAAAGTGGTACATATATGACATCACAATGATATGAAATCTCAAAATAAATTAAATAACATAATGTACATGAGACCACTGAATCCACTTTCCAAAACTAACCTCGTATAATAGTGATTATATAGATCCATTGAGCTGCATGTTAACCTTTCACACTACCCATGTCATGAAAAAAATACATCTGTATATGCTAAAAATAATAAATAGGTAATAAGGAAAATACAATTATTATGCAACCAATAATCTATATAAGTTCGTTCTTTATTAAAAAAATAGCTCTAGAATATAAATTTCATATGAAAATATTTTTTTATTGAAAATAATTCTATTGAATATATCATTGGGGTTTCATAAAATTCTATATGTTTAAAATATGGATAAAAATGATTCAGATTAAAAGGAGTAAATATCATATTACAAACAATGGAACAACCATTATTGATATCCATGTAATATGAGAACATTATTCATTATGCCAAATTATTATAAAAAATCCAAAAATAGTATTTTTATTTAACTCAATGAATAATTAACCAATAATGGCACATGAATAATTCAATATGAACTCTAACTAATTCATTCTATATACTGACATATTCAAATGATGGTTCACTAGTAATACATTTGAGTTTAACATGATTTGGAGCTCTATATGTCCCCCCTGGGCCTTTAAATCCTATTACGGACTTTCTTAGTCTACATATTCTTATTCCCTAGATAGATTAAAACCTAGAGTAGTGAATCAATTTTGTTAGTCGCCCCCCAACACAAGGTCCCCTATGAGTGATAACATTCCAATAATATAATCTGTAATAAATTAAACATCCAAAACTCTCATAAGTCCCTAATAAAAAAATGAATCAAATGGAAGAAAACTCATGAAAAATACTTTTTAAATATATTTTAAATTAATAAATTCACCTTGTCGAAAATTTTCAAAATTGTTTCCTGAAATAAAATAATCCCATGAAGAAAGAAAATTTATTTTGTTCAATTTCCATTACATTTTTAGTATTATTTAATTAATTGTTAAATATTAATTATCAAACAAATTTAGTAGAATATTAATTAAAAAAACATGGTGAAATTAATAAATAAATTCTATATTTTAAAACACAACTTATGTAAAGGAACATACATTGAATCTATGTTAGACCTCACTGGCTTTGACCAAAACCACTTGAAATGAGAAGTGGCATTCAATATAATCCTAAAAATACAACGAAAAATTTAAATTCCTCTCCCATGACCATATATTCGATCAAAACATATTTTTTTGAATTTTATAATGACACCTTTAAGGGGTAAATTTGAACCCTTACCAAACCCCACAACCATATATTTGTACAATAAGAATTATGGTGTTTCCATATTTCAAGGAAGTGGAATCTAATAAAGAACAATGATAATGGATGCGAAATAATTAAAAATCATGTTATCCCAAGAAAAAAACTAAAATACCCAAGGAAGATTCAATTCAAGGAATAAAGTAGAATATATATAAGAAAAGTGACACTGTTACACATGTGATGGTTGGGAAAAGAATATCTTTATACGTAAATAATTACTATAAAATTCATAATATATAATTTTTTTTATTTAGATGAAGATTGAAACAATGTTTTGTATTACAATTATGTAATTACAACACCAAAAACGTGTTTTAATTCAAATTTAAAAACCATCTACACTATTATCCATGGGATTTGACATCACTAATCAAATTGTTTAGAAACCATGAAGAACATCTCTAGGTCCCAAAAAAACTAGTCTTGCATTAATTTCATTAATATTTTGAAATCATGAGCTACAAATAATCCAAGGTTTTTCCACATAACGAGTTATCATTTAAATACTATAATCTCAAAATTTTCATAAAAAAAATAAAATGAAAATAAATAAATTAAATATATACATAATAGTGACCTCAGGGATATTAATATTATCCCCACCACACTAGTCTCTGTCAAGATAACGTCCACAAACATCAACAAAATAGAATATATGGGGACACGCATCTCTCACAAAATCATCCTTCTATCATGTCTGGTGGATATCACCACAATGATTTTAAACCACATAAGCCAATGGGATTGACATAATACCTTACTCCAAATTAGGATATTCCATGATAATAATAGTGTACTCAGTATTGGTGGCATAAGGTTCCATCTCTATATTATTGCATATTATCAAATTAGATGGGTCCAAATAGATCATCTTTATCCAATACACATGGAAGTCATTATAATCAATGTAATCCATAGTGGAATGTCCAACTGGTAGGAGACCTATAATATAGCACTATAATTTGAATCAAGATAATATAATGTGGCTATAATTTCATTTCGTTTCCCATGGGATGATGCCCATGATACAAAAATACCTGGATAAATTCTAGATCACTTGCCTCAAAACGCAAAAGGCAATTAAGATGATTAGAATAATATTTCTTAGTAGTGTATGATATAGAAAACATTTCCTGATTAAAATTTTCTTTTTCATGAACACGTTATTGATTCATGAAAAAAAATGTTACACTAACTCATTTTGGCCCAACACAATGAGGAATAAAATAACAACTAATACAAGGAGTCAGAAGTATTAATGTTTATTGAGACTAGGTAGCTACAATTATATGAAAACTCATTATATGAAAAATCCTTGTCCTTTGAACCTCGAGGCTAAAGAATCCATACTCATAACATTTCCATGAGAATAAACATGGCCCACTCAGTCTAATAATTAATCTATGAATGATATTCCATGCCCAACATTAGTTTGTTTCCCATAATATCCAAGAGCCCTCTATCTTATATACATTCCATTATTTGGAGAGTCTGAAGAAACTCATTATACATTTATGGTCATATTTGACCCTTTGTTAAGTAAAAACACATATTTTAAAATCATAAAATATATTATTTTATCCCTGGCCCCCAATATAAGCCCCGATGATTATGAAATTACTTCGAATCCCTTGGTTGAATGGCCGAAATTGAATAACACTATCATTCATTACCTCCTAGATTATTATCAATAGTACACTAATTCAATTGTTAAAGAAAATAATACCATTGTATGATATATAATGATCATCTAAATAATACGAACCACATAAGGATTTCCTCATCTCTTATAAATAAATATCAAATTTCTATTCACACAAAACACAATTATTGAGAGATATAATATTTTATACTATGGAAAAAACAACATATCTACAACTTAATTCACATCATGATTAATATAATAAATATACTCATCAAATAATATTTTTATGCTGGTAATTTCACCAGAACCAAGGCAATAGTCTGTGGATATAACCACGATTCATTGGCCTATATCCACGGTTTTAGAATCGTGGAAATATGGTTCTCCCGCTTTGGTGGGAAGACCTACAACCACAATTTTGAGGATATTCCAATGGTTTATATTCACATATATATTATAATATATATATATACCCATAATGTCTCTCGGTGTAGTGGTAAGTACTCTGGTTCGTTGAGCAAAGGTGATGGGATTGAAACATGCTGGTGAGATTTTGTATTTAGGCTATTTCCATGGTTTACCAAGGATATATCCATAGTTAAAACCATGAAAATAGATTCTTATAGCCACAGTTCAAACCATGGCCATAGGTAAACTGCCACAGTGGAAGTTTTTAAGACATATTTCCATGGTTCAAAACCATGGAAATAGGGCCCAAAATCATGGACATATCCTATGGCCACGGTTGTTCCCAACTGTGGGTGTTATCACCATGGAAGTAGTGTCGGACCTACATCCATGGTTTTAACTGTGGAAATAGGTGTTATATTGCGACAGTTTTGAAAATAGTGGCCATAGGTGTCTCTGATATCAACCATGGAAGTTGACCTACGAACATTATTTTAACTATAGATATAGCCCTAGAAACCCGTGGAAATATGTGGCAAATTTACAGGGTTAAAACAGTGGCTATTGCCCTAGAAATAGCCTAAAAATAATGTGTGTCTTGCTAGATTTGATCCCAACACATTCATTTCACGTTCCAACGACCTAACCACTACACCACCAATTCTTTTGTGTATATAAATATATAATATGTTGTATATATTTTTAAAAATTGTGGTAGTATTCGAAAAACCACGGCGACAGTTCTTCAAGACATTTTTTGGCGTGAAAATTTTTCTCCCGCGCAAGTGTGGGAGGCCTATAGCCACAGTTTTGATAACCATGGCTATTGTCCACATAACCATGGCTATAGGTTTTTTTTATAGACATAGTTTTGAAAACCATGGCTATAGTCCCTGAAAAAAAGACCTGTAGCTAGGGTTTTAGAACTGTGGCTATAGGCCACATAATCCTGGTTGTAGCCACCTATAGCCACTGTTTTAAAAACATGGCTATAGGTCTGTGGCTGTAGCCAGTTTTTCTGGTAGTAATAAATTTCTTGATGTTATTAAACATAACCTATCTATATTCAGTTAAAAAATATCATTGAAACAAATCATGAGGACCATATGATCTGAATAAATTATAAATCACTCTGCTAAGAGGTAATGTTGGTAATTCTGTAACACATGAGTCGCAACTTCTAGGTCATGGTTGTAGGTGTGTAAATTATTTTCATCATAGAGTAGCATATGATAGCTATATTCTATTTCTTGATCGTCATTTATCATTAAACACCCCAACAACATACTTGATTTGTTACATTATATTAAATAACTCATAGAAAATAAATGAAGAATTAAAACTGTGGTCGAAGTTATACATGACCATAGCCTTATGAAATATTTTTATGCATATTTTTCCACTAAATATTCCCACTATTGGATTAAATGAATTCACATGAGAAACTAGCCTAGAGAATTCAAGAATGAAGATCTAGTAATACCCAACCAATCATTGAATGCTCAGGATCTCAAACACATCTTTGGTAAACTCATAAGATATGATAACCTCAATCTTATCCGGATCTATAAACAGTACACTATCTAAAACTATAATAATATGGAACATTATATCTGTGATATTGAGCTATCACATTGATATATTGATATGAATGTGATTCTCCCTGAGTACCCATAAATATATATTCATATTGTATCCATGGACCTCCTAAAACATGGACCATAATTATTTCATCAATGAATACAACTATAAAGATGTCGAAATAACAATAGATGACCCAATTCATCAGTACTATAAAAATTACATTTTTACTACTACGGAAAATATGCATACCTCGGTACTAAAAATTCCTATACATACTTCCAAATGAAATTTTCAGGATATATTCTTCATTGACACTCAATTTATAATGCCCCGATCATAGATAAATTTTCAAAAACAATAAGGATCTACTACACTAATCTAATGATTTTCAATATGAGGGAACAATTTTTAATACTTTTTGTTTCCTGATTAAGAATAAAATAATATATGAAATATTGAAGAATTTTTTTCCAATAATGAACAAAAAAATTTAACCTAATTTGATGTTATTGGATGACTATGTCCCATATTGTTTTCAAGAAACCCTCCCACCAATGGTACCCATCATTGGACATAAACAAGAGAAGGTAGATGGTGACCCATGAGTCTATCCTCCAGTAGGTCATTTGTAGGTGAAAAACATTGATGATGTATCATATGTACAAATGGGAAGCATTGCACTATAAAAGAACATACATGAAGATGGAGATAAGATATGTACAACAATCAACTCTTACTCATAATGATAAAATAAATACGAATGAAATATATGTATGTCATATAAAACTGAATGAATGGAATGGAATATATATGTTACAAAATGGAAATCTCAGTGGTGACCATGATTCCAAAATATATCCTATATAACAAAAAATTAGTAATACCCTTACCGATCACAAACCTTATCCTACTAACCCGAAAAAGAGTATTTATAGATGAATGGTGTTCATAATTGGAATGCACAGAAGGATCCTCTATGGAGCCTCTTTTGTTAGTGATAAATAAAGTATACTAAAATATAGTTAAAAATAAATGAGACTTAATTGTCACCAAAAGAGTTATACTGAACTACTAGTGTCACTATTTAAAACACTCAACATGTAACAAATACAAGGAATACTGAATTGTATTAGTAAAACAATAATGGTACCCCACTCTCACTTTCAAATGATGTTTCAGCTCTTCCCCAACATCGAATAACCTATGCTATCTCCTACTAAATGAAACCAACAAGTAAACACATGGCCTATGAATAACAACATGATCTTTATGCATTACACCATATCAAAAAACTATTCTATACTTCCATATAATAACCACATATTTTTTCATGAGAGACCAAAACCCATAGGATCTGTATTATAGATCACGTATTATACCACATAGAATTAAAACACATATATCACGTAAGATATCTCAATGCAACACAACCAATAAAACTCATACCTATTATAATACTTGTGATACTATACCTAGAGATACACATGTATGAAATAAAAAAATCCATTATAGGCACATATGCATGTATATTGAGAATCTAAACGCCCATAAATACCAACACAATGTACTACTAAGAGAATAGAGTGATTCCATAGTGGGTAGTTAGTCATCAATTCATCATTAACCTAGTTATTGGTGAATAGACCCTCCCAATGTCTGTAAGGTCTCATTCTCAATAACAAAAATGTGTGTGGTAGTGTATGAAAATAAAAAACATACACGATATAATATATATCACAACCAAACTATGGGTATAAAACATCTCACTCTCAATGGAAGCTATCTTCACTGATACACTGTGCTGCCACTACAGATGACTATATATTCTATAGTCATATAAGAATTAATGATAATTTAATGAGATTTATTACTTTCATATCAATAATTTAAACATATGTTAATTAATTATTTAGAAATTAATTATCCAAAAATATTATTCCATGTTACATTTCAATAAAAAAATTATTTTCATTCCATACATGTATAATATATCTTAGTTGAAGCATTATCAACATTTTCATCATTGGCCTTCCAAATATCCACAACTCCATGGGTCAAAAAATTTATCAAACATTAAGTTATAAATCAGTTAATCATGGTAATATAGGAAAGGATCATAATCTATAAAATAATGGATGCACAACCAAACATATCTGTCAACATCATATAGTAGGAAAATGAATATTAGTAAACAATCGACTCATACTTATTTCATTTAAAAATATCCATTAACAAACCAGAATATAATTTACATCACAAAAACAAGTATGTCTATCATTTTCTTAATCCATCATACCAGTTATAAGGAACCATCCTTAAAAATTACTTAATCTTGAATTAAATGAATAATTCACAATGAGGAGCTTTCTAGCAAAAAAGACGCCCTAGCCATTTTCTGATCAAATAGGAACAAGAGGCATGGGACCAAGCCAGGGTAAAATGGCTATACGAGGGAGATAGGAACACCACATTTTTTCACACTTTCATCAATGAGAGGAAGCACCCTGTTAAACCTAACATTTTTTTTCGATGATGGCTCATATTTTCATGATAGTGACCTGGTGGGAGGCTTGGATAACTCCTACTTAAGGGACCTCCTGGTTGGCCCAAACCCCTGTATGGGGGAGGGGTATCCGAAAAGGGTATCTGATCTCTTTGATGTTATTTTTGTCTGGTTCTCTATCAAAGATAACGAGGGGCTCAGTGCCATCCCAGATGAAATGGAAGTCCACAAGGCAATGCAGAACCTAAATCCCAACAGTGCCCTGAAACAAGAGGATTTTCCAGGCTCCATTTATAGTGCCTCATGGGAGGTAGAGAAAGAGGATATTGTCTTGGAAGTTTAGGACATCTTTTGGGGTGGAAGCCTACCGAGTGTGGTGAGTGAAACTACCATTATGCTCCTCCTGAAATCTAGGATTCCCACCTATATCACGCACTACAGGCCGGTGAGCATGTGAAATTTTCCATACAAAATCCTGGTGGGATCATCAACTCCAGGCTGGCCTCCCTCCTCCCTCAGCTAGTTTCGCTTGAGCATCACGGGTTTGTGAAAGTTGATCAATCCAAGGGTACATTGATTTGGTGCAAGAGATGATTAGAGACATCAACTTCAAATCTTTTGGTTACAATATTTCCATAAAACTCCACATGAGCAAGGCCTTTGACCATGTTGAGTGAGGCTTCATCAGTAACATAATGGCGAGTATTGACCTCTCACCTTTGAATAATCACATGCTTTTTAGGTGTTTCAGTTCCTTGTGGCTGGCGGTCACCTTCAGTGGGATGTCATTCGACCTCTTCAAGACCACCCACAACCTTAGGCAGGGAAACCCTATTTCTATAAGCATATTCATCCTATTTGATGCCGTCCTCAGCTGCATCATTCATAGGATCGTGGCTAGAGGAGAGGTCCTTCACTACCATAGAAAGTTGAGGTCCACCCATATTTCCCACATGATGTTTTTAGATGACACCATACTGTTCTTGAACGCTAGATAAATGTCGATCAGAGGTATCTCAATGGTGCTGAAGGACTACTACCATTGGAGTGGTCAAATGATCAACAAGTCAAATAGTAACATCTACATATCCAACAGATGATCCTCCTGTTAGTCAGCGGAATTTCAGAACAGCCTTTCCATGGAAAGGGGTAGCTTCCCCATGGAATACCTGGGAGATCCAATCTTCCCCAACAGCCTCCGCATCCAGGATTTTGATTTTCTCATCTCCAAGATTACGGACCGTATCCACAATTGGAAAATATATTTCTTTCATTTGGATGGTGGATTTCTCTAATAAAGAGTGTTTTTCTGGCCACCCCGATCTACGCCCTCTATGCTTTTAGATCTCCCAATGCCGTCATCAACAACATCGAAAAGATTCTGGAAAACTTCATTTGGGACCCTAAGGCTGAGGGGAAATGCCATTGGGCCTCTTGGTACAGGGTGGAAAGGCCTTCCAGTGTAGGGGGAATCAATGTCCATGGTCTTGAAGCCAATATTCCTTGCATTCACCCCAAACTGGAGAGGGAGGTCCAAGAGCGGTGCACTCTATGGGGCTCAACAATGCACGTCTACCAGTCCGGAACCCTGTCATCATTGACTTCTCAAAGATCCCATTTCTAGTCGGTCATATCTCCTCTAATTTCATTCCACCTTCCCCACTTGTATTTTCTCATTAGGAAGGGAGACCTATCCTTCTGGTATCAGGACTGGGTTGGGGGAGTCCTTGGATTTCCGAGTTGCCCATCCCCCTCGATCCCTTTCATCGAAGCCAGCTCGTATCCGACCCCTATCAAGGTTGTGCTGAATGAGATCCAACAAGAGTTTTTTGACCACATTGATATGATCTCAGTCACTGACCATTTCTTCCTCACCTCATCATCATCAGGGTCCTTCTCCTAAAGAGACTTCTAGCATATTTTGAAGTGCCTTTCCATTCTGAGAGTTGGGACGACATCCTCTGGTCCAAGTGAACTCCCAAGAAATACAATTTTCTTTTGTGGCTGATAAGGAACAGAGTGCTACCCATGGACGAACATATCAAGAGGTGTGGCATCCATCTTGTTTTTAGATGCTCTTGCTGTGGAAACTAGTAGGAGGAAAGTGTTGTTCATATATTCTTTGAGGGGGAATGGGCGAGGGCAGTACGGGGATAAATCAGGGATCTCACTGTGCTGGATGATCCTAATATGGCATATCGGCCTTTCCTAGACCAATGGTTCCATGGCACGGGTGAGCAGGTCCCGAAAAGATGGATCATTTTATTGTTCTTCGTGCAGGCTGATAGAATATTTGGCAGACCCATAACAAATCCTGGTATGAAGGGTACCTTACTACCAATCATTCCATCATACTGATAATGAAAAACTTACGCATTGATCTAGTCAGGCCCCTCGGAAACTGGAGAGAGGATCCCACTCTACACCAACTCTTGAAATACTTCCTCGATGTCCTTCCTGGTTAGCACAATGCCAGTGAGATTTTGGTCTGTAGGAAACCCTATCCAGGGCCTTAAACTAAAGAAAAATGTGTCTTTTGTTGTGGGAGCTCCTCGTGGGGGTGGAGTTGTTCACGACCACTCTGGCTCAGTCATCACGGCGTTCTCGTCTCGCCATGTCCAAGGTTCCTCTCTTCAGGAAGAGGAAAAAGCTCTTATTTCAGTCCTAACCTTGTTCCACCATAGAATGGTTGTTCTTATGGAGGCTGAAACAGACTCAAAGATCCTTCAAAATGCCCTGAATAGTAGGGGCCCTGTCCTATGGTCCATCAACAACACCATCAGGAAGTGAAAAGGTTTGATCAACAATAACACCAACATTGTTCACACTTGGCAGGAGGGGAACTGAGTTTTAGACCATCATGCACCACTTGATGTCCTGGGTCCGTGGAGCGTCTACCTCAATAATTGGCATACCTTGAAACTTGAGGGGGTTAACTAGATTAGAGGGAACTCCCTTGGCCTTCATTATTTCAGGTCCCCATAGGTCTCATGCTTGTATGATCCATGCTCCATGTCCTTCATGCCATATTGTTTTAAAATAAAATAAATAAATGATAATGACGAGGAGTATCCATTTTTTTCATAAAATAAAATCTCTTACAAAGAAACATGTCTAGTTCCATGTTTTAGACAACATGACTTTTCCTCAATTGTTTTTAAATGGTTGGGGCCAAAACCTCATTTTATTATTTAAATCAAAGTCCTCTTCAGACTGGGTATAGGGAGACCTATTACATAACCTGAAGGCCCAAGGCCAAGTGTACTGAATACTAGGCTTGAAAGCCCTTTTTCCCCCAAAAGGGCACCTCAGTGAATGGAACTTCTACAGTACCCAGTCTGCTATAGTACCGCCACCGATAAATTGCCCCCACCGATACAATAATTCCTTAATACCATCCTTGACCATATTCATCTTTAAGTCCTTTGGAAAACAATTCAAAAACACATGATTAACATAAAAATCACATTAAGGTTTATAAAATAAATAAAGAAAACATTATCCCATCAATATATACAAAACAATTAAACCATACTTTTCAATCATAACATACCTTATTAAATCATAATATTTATGAATAACACATATAAATCATAAATCATAAATGCAACTTATGAAATACATAACATACTTACATTATAGTAGTAACAAATATGTAGGGAGTTACGTTGGAATACCCATAATAGTGTATTCCTTGTATCTCTTAGGAGAAACAAAAACATTTACCTCTATCACGTTACCCAATGCATTGGAGAGCTATCTCGGGCTCACCCACCATAGGTTTATCAAAGAACCACCTATATTCTTAAACAATGCCGAAGAACCATAATGCGGTCATAACACATAAAACAAGCATAAATGAAAGATAAAATTTCCACATTGTAATTACAATATATCATTATAATATATTGACATAATCAATTCTTTATCAAACCATTATTCAAACCATTTAGAACCTATAATAAATATATTTTTGAATCAGAGTGTCCCATACCACTTTGAAGATTTTATAGGAAATAGAATTTTAAAACATTAATGTCCATATAAATAAATACTAAAACCCATTTTTAAAACATGGAAATTAATGAAAATTATTTAGAAGAATAAATAATTAAAACATTTAAAACGATATTTTAGTTAAAGATATCTAACCAAATGAGAGACTCTTGAATACAAATAATTAAGGAATAAAATTAATGAAAGATTATAATATAATGAGAATAATGATATACATGATATAATATGTCAAAGGGAAGTATATACACCATATAAAATCTATTTGGTGTATAACAACAAATAAGACTCAATGGAATGAAAATTGAGACAAAGTCCCTTGCAAAGATCATATCCTTAGATTAAGGATAAATCAATGACAAAATTATGTGCGAAAAATAATAATACACCCAATATAAGTGGATATTAATTGTAAATAAATCATAGGTCACTCAAACATATTCATATAATGACATAATCAAGAGGTATATGTTTAACCCAAATAATTGAAATTTTCTTAAGAATTTTTCTTACTAAAATTCGATAGCCTAACGACATCACATTAAAATTCAAAAAATGGGTTGATGAGAGAGAAAAGGGTCTCTCATCACATGGACACAAAATTTAATGGAAGAAGGATATATAAGAACATATCCCAACAAAATAAAAAGGAAATTAAAAGACATGACATAACATAAGTCTCTGACTAAAAGAGTACAGTGAAAGGTCCCCTTACCGATTCAGTAACATACAAAACATACACCCCATGATGGAAGGATAAAACAATGAAGATGTAAATACCCATAAATTAAATTACATTACAGAAATAATAAAATCATGGGTAGTAAATACACCACACAAAAAGTAAATAGTGTAAAATATAGCATGAATCTCCCGAGAATAAAAAGTGAGATGAAAACCTCTTACCACATTGTAATCAATCGAGTCATGTGGAAAAAAATTTAATAAAAACCCAATGAATCAATAAATACCATGAATATAATGATAATAATGATAATATAAAAAAAATTTGTACGCAATAATATACATGCAATAAATAAGTGGTGAACAGTGGAAATCTCAAGAAATGAAAAGTGAGAAAAGAAACCCCTTACCTCATCTCTGAATTGACTCGTTAGTTCCTTGTTATTCCGGAATAATAAAATTATGTCAATTTATAATTTATTAAGAAATTTTTTAAATATTATTATTCTTTCTATATAATTTATTACATATCTACAAAAATTATTAAATTATTTGTGTTCGTATTGGACATTTTGTTGATGTTCGGAACTTGAGTCAAAAAATGAACTTTTTATAATTACTAATTATCCATGTTGTCAAAATTCCATTATATCTCGAATAATATTAATGATTTATATATCATATATATATATATTATATATCCTGTATCTAAGTATTTATAATTGTACATAACATTTGGATATAAGAAATGAATTGCACCGTTCATGGAAACGGTAACCCGTATGTACGCATGAACACTACTTTCTTTTCTATTTTAAATATAATGGAATGAAAACCTAATGATAAATAGGTATATTATCATTCCATTATAATATCATATATAATTTAATTATCATCATCCTTTATACATTCCACGTATGGCATGAATGAGTCATATCACATTGAGGGGGCGGTGGTCCTCACTTCCTCAATAAAATTATCGTATTTACCCACTATGGAAACCATAATGGTGTTATATAAATTGAAAAAAAAGAAGAATATAAACAATATAAATATAATATGTATCACATATATATACAGTTTCTTTATAATGGCCACCAAGAGAGGTGGTAGGATAAGATTGAACAAACAACATTTTGTGAGGCAGTGGTTCGCCATCCACCGAAACTGTATGTTCTTTACCCATTAGATGGAGGTGTGTGTAATTTTAGTTCAAATAATTAAAATAAAAACAACCTAGTATATTTATGATATTTTTGTTGTCATAAAATAATATAATAAAAAGTGTTTATGGGGTTGTAGATGTAAAATAAAACATAAGAACATAAGACAAGACATTAACTTGAAATCGGGTATCTCCCTTTGGTTGGAACCAAAATGCTTACTTGAATTGCCTTTTTCCTAAGGGAAGGATTCTAGTAGAAGGATTGGGATTTAGGGAGATTAATTGGGAAGATTTTGGATGATCTAAGTCACTAGATAAGTGTGAGTAATGGGACAGAAGTGAGGACTTTTTATACGGGGAAGTAGGGGATCTTTAAGAATGTTTAAAAATATTATTTTATTATATAATTATTTTAGGTATATAAAGGTGAAAACCTTATTTTAGTCTAACATAAAATTAGTCATGTTATAACTAATATCATCCAATAATAATTGGACCGGGTTTTAATATTGTTTAAATCATTATAATGTTATTTATTAAAATCATTCAACAATGAGGTAAACACTGCATCATTATTATTTCATCATTAATTATATTTATTTGATGTCTAAAAATTATTAAACAAATACCTTGATGTAGTAAATCTTTTTATATTTAAAATTATTATTTTTAGTATAATATATAACTCATATAACCCTATGTAGAAATTGATTTACTAAAAGATACATGATTATGTCAATTTTGCGTATACTTTAAATTAATTATTATAATGTGTCATTATCACTCCCAAGTGTCCCCATGGGGTCCCAAAATTGACACAAGGATTCCCATGGTCTGAAATGTAACAAATATTAGGATTTTGACACATTTTAGGGTCATTTTATATTATTATAATAATATTTTGTTACCCTTATGTACTAGATTTATCGTTTAACCATGATAAATAAAATATTTACTGATGTAATATTCATAATGTTCAAAAATAAAGGTTACTTATTAAAAAACATTAGACCCCATGATTACAAATATTGAATCCATTTTTTCAAATTCAAAAGAGAGAAGTTGTAGAAATTAATTTAAAATCAATTCCCATTCTCATAACAAAAAGTTAGTTTTTAAGAAATAATAACTACCATAAGATTGACACTAGTTTATATCCAATTCCCAATTGAAATTACATAAAATGACCAATATATGATTAAATGGTTAAAATATAATCTAATTACACATGAAAAACATTTATAATGATAATATAACCATATAAATAAATTATATTAAAAAGGAGTTTTGAATTAAAATACTGTATTTTTCACTATTCATAAAAAATGATCTTTATTAGAAAAATATGGAAATTTTATCCAAAGTAAATATTGATGCCCCGATTCAAAATAAGAATATTATTTTATAATACATAACATATAAAAGGGACCAAAACTATATTAAGATATGCTTCACCATTAAATGGCGGTAAATAAGCCTTTTAATTAATATTAGAGTATTTATGCTTAGAATCATATTATTTCTTAGTTTAAATCTCTAAAATTTATTGGATAAAAGTAAAATAATTTAACAAAAATGTATATTTATATTTAAGTTATATTTTTACATTCCAACCAATACAATTAATAGTAATTAACTACCATTTAAAATAACATTATATTATTATTCTTCAGTATGACTCTGCATTGTGTGTAACATAAGATTTCAATGAAATATACTGTTGCGTATTGTGTACTCCATCAAACAAAACATTCCCTTTAAAGTAAAATAAATATTTAATTACCAATTTTAATAAATATTAAAATTTTATTCTTTATTTATCTGGGATGTTACATCCTTCCCCCCTTTGGGGAATTGAGTCCTCGCAATATTAAAATTGGGCTGGGAAACTTCATTGAAAGTCCCACATCAGAAAAAGAGTCAATAAAAATCTCACTTTAAAATATAGGAAGATAAGTACAAAGGTCATATAAGAAAAAATATACTAGTATTCCATGAAAGCATGGATATGGAAGTGAAAATAACTCTCATATATTAATAGAGAGTGACAGGGAACTTTTCACAGAATGTTAACAACCATAATACCATAAATTTTCGGTTGGGTAAAAGTTTGATGATAAATGAGAGATTATAACATTTTTACATCAAGATCCTTTTCATATTGTAGAAGAATTTTATTAATAACTAGACTAATATCATAAGTAAATATACTTAATTGTTATGTAGAGAGTCATCCTTTAATACTATTCTACCCCAAACTCATCTTTTCTTCAAATGGTACGTATTCAAGATGAATTGGTAACACCTTAAGTGCTAGAATAAACATCCAGAGTTTCATGTAATCTACAAAAGATTAACCATATATTTTCCCTATCTTTAGACATCAACCAAAACCCAAATTATTTAGTACATGATCAAGTAATCCCAAAAATCTTAATCCTTTATAAAAAGAAATACCACACTAAATCTCCAAAATTCATAAAAAATAACCCAATGTTATAGAAAAACCATTCATAACACAATTATCTTAAAAAAATTTCAAAATAATACAAACTAAGATTGAAACACAAAACTTAGAAGGATTTAATCACATGGTATTACATATTAAATCTTAACATTTATCTCCAAAAACATTGACTACTCTTAATGTATCATCTTGAAGAGTTATTAACGGAAACACATAATCTCTATGATAGATTAATCATTTCCATAAAAAACCCAAAACACCTTATTTCCAAAATAAAAACACATTTTCTTCCATAATAATATTTCAACCATTACTCCACAAATTAAATCCCATAGTATTTTCTTTCCCTTAAGCATATAATGTTTCCAAAAGGGAAACTTATTCTAAAATTACCTTCATCACTTAATCACCAAATCATTTTCCTATATTTAGTATATCTATTGGATAAAACATAAGATCCCAAAATCAACTCATTCTTGATCCATAAAATCATTTAACTTAAAATAATAAGTCATAATAACTAGGGACTTCATGTAGGATAGTGGTAGGCGATGAGCCCTTGTCGCCCATCGGTTGTGGGTTCGATTCCTGTGGCCTTTCCGGACACGGTGAGTCATCACCCATATTATGGGTTGTCCATTTTATAAAACTCAAAAATAACCCTAATATGTTTTAACCTCAAATTTTTTCTTACACCATTCATTTTTATCCCAACACATTAAGACCTCAATATCTTATATAATTTTTTTTACACCTTTATATGATAAAATAAAACTATTCATAAAAGAAAGAACATCATACCATGATCATGGTGTCCATATGGTTCCTTCTTCATCTTGTTCACGTAGGTAAAAGTTCCATGAATTGTAACAATGATTTAGAGATCCTTAAAAATCATTTTCCTCCTACATCCAAATACAACATGTAGAACATGGGTCATATGGGTGTTCGCAGAAAAACAGTTTCATACAATAATCATGTAGGACATATAATTTCAAAACATAAAAATAAAACATGATTTTTATAAAACAGTCGGAACAAGTTTCAATTGAAACATACAGTCAATGGTCCTTTTTAAAATACAATATGTAAGATATGATAGACTATATTGTAAATGAAAATGTTAATATGTTGGGCAAGGGTCTCCTTCTTCATCACCTTTTTCAAAATCATAATATGCTTTAAAATCTTGTGATAAGGTAAAATATTTTAAAATCCCTTGATAATATTTACCTTTCATGAAAATATGAGAATATTAAAAAAAAGGATTTTATTAAATAAAAACCATGATCCATGACGATATTGAGGTACAGTGGACATTTTTGATATCTCCAACAACTTCTTGCAAGTGAGTTGTATGCTAGAAAATGTTTCAAAATCATCTAAACATGACTTCGCCATAATTATTGAAATCATGTCATTAGGAAGATATCAGAATTTTGTTTGAGATACTCCTACTTCCACCAATAACTATGTTTCCTTGATTTGAAAAAATAGTAAAACAAGGATTTAACTAAAATAATAGAAATAGGGACTAACCATGTGTTTTACTAAAACATCTAATCCCTAAAGTTTTCTAAACCGACCTTCGATACCAACTATAAGAACATAACCTTAATCGTTACTTAATCTTGAATTAAATGAATAATTCACATTGATGATAATTTCAGGTTTATAGTTTTAGAAAATTAGGCCATAACTATTACATAACAACTTGAAAATTACATATAGATACTACTACTCAGTATCATTTTTTATAAAATAAAATATCTATAAAAGAAACATGTTTTGTTCCATGTTTTAGACAGTATGACTTTTCCTTGATCCCATCGATAACCATATTCATCTTTATGTCCTATGTAAAACATTTCCAAAACATGGTTTGAGAATAAAAAGATCAGTAAGGGTTATAAAATAAGGAATGAAAACATTATCCCATCAATAAATTCAAAACAATGAAACCATTATTTTAAATCATAACATTCCTTATGAAATCATAAGATTTATGAATAACACACATGAATCATAAGTCATAAAGGTAAACTTTTGCATACATAACAAAATTACATTATAGCTATCACAGCTACATAGTGAGTTACATTGGAATACCCATCAAAGTATATTCGATAAATCTATAAGGAGAAACAATAATGTTTACCTCCATCATGTTACCCAATGCATTTGAGAGCTATCTTAGGCTCATCCACCCTATGTTTATCATGGAACCACCCATATTCATAAACAATGCCGAAGAACAATAACATAGTCATAATACATAAAAATAGTATAAGGGAAAGGTAACATTTCCATATGGCAATTATAATATATCATTTCAAGATATTGGCATAATCAATGCTTTATCAAACCATTTGAAAAACCACTTAAAAAATTTTACAAATTGATTTTTGAATCAATGTGTTCCTTACCACTTTGAATCTTTTAAAATAATTAACAATTTAAAACATTAAATTCCATATAAATAAAATTATAATTTATTTTAAAACATGGATAATAATGATAAATATTTAGAAGAAGAAATATTTAAAACATTTAAAATGATATTTTAGTTAAAGATATCATAACAAAATATGAGATGCTTGAATACAAGTAATTGAGTAATAACATTATCCAAAGATTCTAATATCATGAGAATAATGATATTCATGACTGAATATGTCAATGGGAAGAATATACATCGTATAAAAGTTAATTTTAGTATAACAACAAATAAGTCTCAATGAAATGTAAATTGAGACAAAGTCCCTTGCAAAGGACATACCCTTAGAATAAGGATAAATAAATGAAATAAATAGGTGTGAAAAATAAAAATACTCCCTATATAAGAGGATATTAATTGTAAAACAATCATAGGTCATTCACACATATTCATAGCATGACATAATCAAGAATTAAAGGTTTAACCCAAAGAATTGAAATTGGGTTAAGAAGATCTCTTACAGAAACTTGACAGCCTAACAATGTCACATTAAAATTCAGAAAATGATTCGATGAGAGTGAAAAGGTTATCTCATTACATGGGCATACAAATAAAGAAATAAGGATATATAATAACATATTCCAACATAATAAAAAAGAAATTAAAATACATGATATAAAAGAAGTCTTTGACTAAAAGAGTACGGTGAAAGGTTCCCTTACCGATTTGGTAACATACGAAACATACACCCCATGAAGGAAGGATCATACAATGAAGATGTAAATACACAAAAATTAAATTATATTAGACAATGAATAAAATCATGGGTATTACATACACAATAGAAAAGTAAATTGTGGAAAATATATCATGAATCTCACGGGAATAAAAAGTGATACGAAAACCTATTACCACATTGTAATCAATCGCGTCACATGATGAAAAGTTAATAACCAACATATTAATCACATAATAACATGAATAAAAATATAATCATGATAATATATATCAAATAGAAGTACCCAATACACCACATGCAATGAATAAGTGGTGAACAACATAAATCTCACTGAATTAAAAGTGAGATAAGAAAACCCTTACCTTGTGTCCGACTTGACTCGTTTGTTCCTTGTTATTCATGAATAATAAGATTATGTAAATTTAAACATTCTTAATAAACTTTTTAATTTTTATTATTCCTTTTATATCACTTATTACTTATCTAAAACAATTAGTTAATTATTTGAGTTCATATTGGACATTTTGTTGATATTCAGAACATGAGTCAAACATGAACTTGTTATAATTAAAAAGTCTCCATGTGGTCAAAATTCCATAATATCCAGAATAAATTTCATGTTTTAGATATCATTTATAACATATATATCCATTATATATGTATTTATAATAGTACATAACATTTCAATATAATATATAAAATTCACCGTTCATGGGGACGGTAAGCCGTACGTACGCATGAATGCTAATTTCATTTATATTTAATATTTAATGGAATGGAAACATAATGATAAATAGTTATTTTATAATTTTATTATCATATAATATGTAATTTAATTATCTCCATCCTTTATACGTTCCACGTATGGCATGAACGAGTAATATCACTTTGAGGGGGTGATAGTCTGCAATTCCTCAAATGAAATTATCATATTTACCCACTATGGAAACAATACAGATATTTAAAAAATGTAAAATATGGAAGAATAGAAACAATATGAATATAATACACATAACATATAAATACATTTCCATCATAATTTCCACCATGAGAGGTGGTAGGAAAAGATTGAACAATCATCGTTTCGTGAGGTAGTAGTTCGCCGTCCACGGAAATAGTATCTTTTTTACCAATTTTATAGAGATGTGTGTACATTTTGTTCAAATAATTCTCATAAAAACATCCTAGTATATTGAGTACACTGGTTTTGTTATAAAATAAAAGAGAAAAAGTGTTTATGGGATTGGAGAAGTAAAATAAAACTGAATAACTTAAGAGAAGAGGTTACCTTTAAATCGGGTATCTCCCTTTGGATTAAACCGAAAGAATTACTTGAATTGCCTTCTTCCTAAGGTAATTCATCTAGGCGGAGGAGAGTAATGTATATAGATTAATTTGATAGAGGTTTTAAGAGCCAATTGGCTTGAAAAATTTGAGGAATGGGTTAGAAGTGGGGGGTTTTTATAAGGGGGAGGAGGGTCTCTTTAAGAATATTTAAAGATATTATTTTATTATATAATGATTATCAGTTTATAAAGGTCTAAAATTTATTAAATCTGATGATAAGATGACTCATGATTGAAATGAAATCATCCAATAATAATTGGACAGGTCTTGGATATTATTTTAATATTTATAATCTTATTTATTTAAATCATTCATTAATGAGGTAAACACTGCATCATTATTGTGTCATAAATAATTTTACTTATTTGAGGTCTAAAAACTATGAAAAAACACCACGATGTTGGAAATATTTTTATCTTTAAAATTAATATTTATAGTCAAAGATATATCTCATATAACCATATATAAATATTTATTTACTAAAAGATATATGTTTAAGTCATTTTGGTCTTTTCTTTAAATAAATTAATATAAAGTGTCATTATAACTCCCAGGTGGCACCATGGGGTCCCCAAATGGCCCCAAGTATACCCATGGTCTAAAATATAAAAAAATAGGATCGGGAAAAATGTTAGGGTAATTTTATATTATTATAATAATATTTTTTTACCCTTATTTACCAGATTTACCCTTAACCCGTGATAAATAAAATATTTAGTAAAGTAATTATTAATAATGTCCAAAAATAAATGATTTCTATTGACAGAAGTTTAACCTTCTGATTCCAAATATGGAATCCATTTTTTAAAATTTATAACGTAGAAGTGGTAGAGATTAATTTAAAATTAATTCATGTTGTGAAAATAAAAAAGCGTGTTTTTAAGAAATAATAACTATCAAAATATTGACACTAGTTCATGTTCAATTTCAAATTGAAATAACATATAATGACCAACATAAGATTAAATAGTATAAATATAATACATTTACACTTTGAAACTATTTAGAAATATAATATGACCATATAAATAAATTAGATTGAAAGGCAGTTTTGAATTAACATACAATATTTTTTTACAATTCATAAAAAATGAACTTTATCAGAAAAATACCAAAATTTTATCCTAAGTAAATTTTCATGTCCCTATTCTAAAAAATAATATTAATTTGTCAAATATATCATATAAAATTGAACAAATAAATATTTAAATAGTGTTCTCTATAAAAAGTTAGTAAAACGACCTTTTAATGAATATTAGAGTTTTTTTGCTTAAAACCATATTCATTCTTATTTTAAGCCTCTAAAATTTATTGGATAAATTTAAAAACATTTAACAAACATGTATATTCATATTGTAGTCAGTTCTATCTATTACTGTCAATACAATGACTAGGCATTAACTACAATTTAAAATATTATTATATTATTATTTTTCAGTGTGACACAACATTGTGTGTAACATAATATTTCAAAGAAAACAATTGTTGTGTATCGAGTACGCCATCGAACATTGCATCCCCTTTAAAGTAAAATTAATATTTAATTCACAAATTTTAATTAATATGAAATTTTTCTATTATTTATTTACCTTGGTGGTTACACCAGTGACATCCCTTGTATAAACATTCATATCAATATGCATCTCACCATCACATATGTCATCTAAAACGATAAACATGAGCCTCCATGTAAATATCTCATCAGCCATCCAAATCTAAAATTTCATCACATATGATGTATTGAAATTGAATGATGCAGATAGAAGCAAAAAACTAACCATGTAAACTAGGAAACATGAACTGAAATACATTTCATTCATCATTAAATTAAAAATAGTGTCTCATTTAACCAAATGAATGTGTCCCATCTTTAAAAAAAAAATATTCTATCATGAACCAAAAAATTTATCATTTTCAAACTATCATTTTATATTCATGATTGTGTTAACTGATTCCATTATAACATACTTTAAGAATGTGTGACATATGAATTCAACTACATCATGTTGTTAAAATTTCAAAAACATCTTCTCTATAATAAGTATCTAGTTTCATTTAATATTATGTTTGGACAACACAGTGACATGATTTTAATAAATTATTTTCAAGAAGTAGTAAAACATGATGTTCCTTAACCAGTTCCAATAACACTAAATTAAACATGAATTTTGCATTAAGTTAATCATAATAAATGTATAATACTCTAATGATTATGTTAACATGCCTATTTAATTATTTATGTGTCATAAATAAATTAATTACTTTATATTTTTAACTCATTTTATCGAACACCACATGTTAATAATTGTCATACAAAATTTTTACAAGTATAACATATATTACACACAATCTAGTAAATGGATTGATAAATAGTTAGAATAGTGAAAACAATAACACTCACTAACCATAAACTAATTATATATTAATATGGTTTATCAATTTTTAGGGTTGATTCCACCACCACTAAAAGAACCTCATTCAATTAAACATTGTAATTATATGTAAATAAATTTGAGAATCATATTAATCCCCAACAAAAAACATCCAACATTATTTAATCTTAATAAATTTCCAATACATATATCTAATCAACTCTCCCATCAGTAAACTATGATCTCCTAAAGACACCATGCCAAAACCACACTAGATTCGACAAATGAAACTCTACTAGAAATATGGAGACCATATTTCAAAATATTGAAATATGTAATTGGACTAAATGAGATAAAATAGATTGAATACATACTAAGAAAGGATGTATAACTCTCCTTCGATTAAAATTGAACAAAATATGGAAATGGTGATTAATACCTATTTAAATGGATTCCAAAACATTCAAAAACCACTGTTTTATATATAGGTATGGAGTAGAGAAGGGTAATATAACAATCGGATTATTTATATTTAGATAATTTTTTATAATATAATAGCATGGCCGTATGGACCATGCTGCATCATAAGTGTACTATATCACAATGGAGGGAGACCACACAACATCCCCCGGTCAAATAAATGCCTATGATACATGGATGGATCAAGAGTATCCATCCTATTTAGGTGGGGATGCATTATATTATAACTAGACCCACGAAGATATCTGTTTTGTTTTCCAAATAAAATAACTACACCACAACCTCCTTCCCACGATATAGACACCTTAAACATATGTAGAACCATAAAAAATCACTACACTAAAACCTCTTCACCACACTATACAGTGATCAAAACAATGGTAAGCCCTATATTGTAGCCAACCACAATGAAAACACTACACCCAAATTTGAAACAAACTAAAAACCCATCATGATTACTCCCCATATGTATCATTAACCTATATGTACAATAGTATGGTTATCGAACAACCCAAGTCTATGTACCATAATCAATATAAAAATGATTGGTGTATCCCATTTTACTCTATTAACCATGAAAACTACCTGGAACCTACTTCAGATGAATTGAAACCCAAAAAATGCAGACAAAATGTTACTATAGTCTATTACCATATATCATATTTAACTATAGTACTTCTCATTCTCAAGAATACAAATCCAAATTAGATAAAAACCATAGAAAATGGGTCATTCGAATAACCACCCAGTGAGATACCTATCGAGAATCACATCGTCACTTTATCTCAAACACCTGAGACAGATGGAATAAAGAAATGACACTAAATAGTGGAAATAAAATTTGAAATTTTTTTGAATGGGTGATACCTTTAAAGCAAAAGAATGTTCACACAAGAAATAAGGGAAAACCATATCATAAACCTGAAAATGTGAATATCTAAAAATGAGAAACATTACGATTGAATAAATAAAAAACGTAGGTCACTGGGATAGTATATGTAAGGACCCATCCTTAAACCTTACAGAATCCGGAATTAAATGCATAATTTACATTGAGGAATTTTCAGGATTAGAGTTATAGAGAATTAGGACTTAACTATTATATAAAAACTTGAATATTACAGGTTTATACTACTACTCAGTATCCATTTTTTTCATAAAATAAAAATCACTTAAAAAGAAACATGCCTAGTTCCATGTTTTAGACAACATGACTTTTCCTTGATCCCATCCCTGACCCTATTCATATTTAAGTCATGTGGAAAACATTTCAAAAACTTTGGATGAGCATAAAAAGCTCAGTAAGAGATATAAAACAAGAAAATAAAACATTATCCCATCAATAAATACAATTCCATGAAACCATACTTTTCAATCATAACATACCTTATGAAATCATAAGATATATGAATACACTAGTGCAGAAAACGCTTTTTACGTCACCATTTTTTACGTCGGTTATATAAAACCGACGTCATAATATGTAAAACGAGGTTTTTTACGTCGGTTATTTAATAACCGACGTAAAAACCTGTGTTTAGTACACCTTTAACGTCGGTTATTTTTATAACCGACGTTATTAATCCTACGGCTTCGTTTTTTACGTCGGTTATACATTAACCGCCGTAAAAAACAGAAGCGGGGGGTGTTTGTTACGTCGGTTATTCAATAACCGACGTAACAAATCGACATATGTACGAGTTATTACGTCGGTTATTGAATAACCGACGTAAAAAATGCGGTTTTCGAAGGCCTTTTTACGTCGGTTATAAAATAACCGACATAAAAAAAGAATCTGCAGATGTTTTTGACGTCGGTTATGGAATAACCGACGTAAAAAAACGCGGATTTTGAGCCCTTTATAACGTCGGTTATAAAATAACCAACGTAAAACAGGAATCGGAGGAAGGTTTTTACGTCGGTTATTGAATAACCGACGTTATAAATGTTTTTAAAAAACTTATAACGTCGGTTATTGAATAACCGATGTGATAACTCATTTAAAAATTTACCCAGACCCGTGGATTGTCATTCGCGAGTTTACCTTCGACAGTCGCGACTCGTATCTCTCGCGCGTAAACCCGAATCGGCTCGTCCATTTCGTTGGTTTAGATTCGTTTTGCGATCATCGTTTCTCATATTTAATCTCCTCGGATCAATCATCTAAACTCGCAGCACTCAGGTAATCCTCCCACTCGTTCGTTTTTTTTCGCGGATAGTATATATATATGTGTTGTGATTTTTTTGTTGAAACTAGCTAAGATTCTACACTACTTATCCTAAAAAAATAAAACCACCATTCTTTCTAGAACCTCTACTAGATCTATTGCATCCATCAACATACATATTTGGATCTGAAAGCATCCCTTAAGCCTTATGTTCGATGCTAACATCTTTTACTGATCTATAGAAAATATGATGGCCTGCTAAGCTCTCCATTTAAAAGTCAAACCCCACCAATTATTCATCCTCATCATGAGAAAATGGCACAACATCTGAATTTCTGATTCAATCTCTTGGGTCACTGAACAAACATTAACTCCTTCAAATCCACACCTGGAATAGACAACCTAATGTCGAGTTCCTTCTCTATCTATTGAAACTCAGTTCTTCCTCCACACCTAAAAACATTCTTTGAATGGCTCAACTTCTTGTTATGGTAAATTTTCAGTGATTCCAGGGGAGGTGGGAGGGCTATCAAGAGGGTAGGGGGTGTCCAGGGGGGTGTCCAAGGGGGTAGGGTGTGGGGGGTGGTGTCCAGGAGGGGTGGGGGGCTGTCCAGAGGGGTCGGGGGGTGTCCAGGGGGGTTTACAAGGGGGTGGGTGGGTGTGGGGGGCTGTCCAAGGGTGTGGGTGGGTGTTGGGGGGTGTCCAGGGGGGTGTCCAAGGGGGTAGGGGGTGGGGGGTGGTGTTTAGGAGGGGTGGGGGGGGGGGGGCTGTCCAGAGGGTTGGGGGGTGTCCAGGGGGTGTCCAAGCAGGTCGGGGGTGGGGGGTTGTGTCCAAGAGGGGTGGGGGTGCTTTCTAGAGGGTCGGGGGCTGTCCAGAGGGGTTGGGGGGTGTCCAGGGTGGTGTCCAAGGGGATGGGTGGGTGTGGGGGGCTGTCCAAGGGGGTGGCGGCCTGTCCAGAGGGGTCGCTGGGGTGTCCAGGGGGGTGTCCAAGGGGTTGGATGGGTGTGGGGGGCTGTCCAAGTGGGCGGCGGCCTCTCCAGAGGGTATTTGGGGTTGTCCGGGTGGGTGGGGGGGGGGGGGCTATCCAGAGGGTTGGGGGATGTCCAGGGGGGTGTCCAAGGGGGTAGGGGGTGGGGGTGGTGTCCAGGAGGGGCAGGGGGCTGTCCAGAGGGGTCGGGGGGTGTCCAGGGGGGTTTACAAGGGGGTGGGTGGGTGTGGGGGGCTGTCCAAGGGTGTGGGTGGGTGTTGGGGGTGTCCAGGGGGGTGTCCAAGGGGGTAGGGGTGGTGTTTAGGAGGGGTGGGGGGGCTGTCCAGAGGGTTGGGGGTTGTCCAGGGGGTGTCCAAGCAGGTCGGGGGTCGGGGGTTGTGTCCAGGAGGGGTGGGGGTGCTTTCTAGAGGGGTCGGGGGCTGTCCAGAGGGGTCGGGGGTTGTCCAGGGTGGTGTCGAAGGGGATGGGTGTGTGTGGGGGGCTGTCCAAGGGGGTGGCGGCCCATCCAGAGGGGTCGGTGGGGTGTCCAGGGGGGTGTCCAAGGGGGTGGATGGGTGTGGGGGGCTGTCGAAGTGGGTGGCGGCCTCTCCAGAGGGTATTCGGGGTTGTCCGGGTGGGTGGGGGGCTGTCCAGAGGGTTGGGGGATGTCCAGGGGGTGTCCAAGGGGGTAGGGGGTGGGGGGTGGTGTCCAGGAGGGGCGGGGGGCTGTCCAGAGGGGTCGGGGGGTGTCCAGGGGGGTTTACAAGGGGGTGGGTGGGTGTGGGGGGCTGTCCAAGGGTGTGGGTGGGTGTTGGGGGGTGTCCAGGGGGGTGTCCAAGGGGGTAGGGGGGTGGGGGTGGTGTTTAGGAGGGGTGGGGGCTGTCCAGAGGGTTGGGGGGTGTCCGGGGGGGAGGGTGTCCAAGCAGGTCGGGGGTGGGGGGTTGTGTCCAGGAGGGGTGGGGGTGCTTTCTAGAGGGGCCAGGGGCTGTCCAGAGGGGTCGGGGGGTGTCCAGGGTGGTGTCCAAGGGGATGGGTGTGTGTGGGGGGGCTGTCCAAGGGGGTGGCGGCCTGTCCAGAGGGGTCGGTGGGGTGTCCAGGGGGGTGTCCAAGGGGGTGGATGGGTGTGGGGGGCTATCCAAGTGGGTGGCGGCCTCTCCAGAGGGTATTTGGGGTTGTCCGGGTGGGTGGGGGGCTGTCCAGAGGGTTGGGGGATGTCCAGGGGGGTGTCCAAGGGGGTAGGGGGTGGGGGGTGGTGTCCAGGAGGGGCGGGGGGCTGTCCAGAGGGGTCGGGGGGTGTCCAGGAGGGGTGTTATATCTTACTATATTTTGTTTAAAAAATAATATTCAAGCATATTTTTTAAATACACATCGATTTGTTTTATATTTCAAAATTGTTTACATTCAAATTATGATTTTTTCCATATAAACATATATTTGTCTTATCTAAAAAATATATATATTTTTTCTATTTGTTATAGGTAATAATGAGTCGAAGTTGGATTACGGAACATCGAATGAGCAATGAATATGAGGAAGGTGTTGATGCCTTTTTGGAATTTTCTAAACGAAATGTTCCAAGTAGTGACATTTTTTTCTGTCCATGCCTGAAATGTCTGAATATGAAGAAGTTGAAAAGTAGAGAGATAAAAGATCATCTGATTTGTCATGGTTTCAATCCGAGTTACAACCCTTGGATTTGGCATGGCGAAACTGGACAGAATGTCACTGATGATAATGAATCTCAAGATGGTAACTCCGATGGAATTGAAGAAATGATTCGCGATATTGTAGCAGAACAAATTGAGATAGAACCGACAGTTGCATGTCTATATGGTGGTGCCGAAAAACCATTATATCCTGGTTGTACAGATTTTACGGTTTTGTCGGTGGTGTTAAGATTTATTAACATGAAGGCGAAACATGGATGGAGTGACAGAAGTTTTACAGAGATGCTACAATTGATGAAAGACATTCTTCCAAAAGATAACGATCTTCCAGATTCACATTATAAGGCCAAAAAAATATTATGCCTGATGGGATTGGGATACAGGAAAATACATGCCTGTCTGAATGACTGCATTATATATAGGACGGAATATGAATTTCTGAAAGAGTGTCCTAAATGTGGGAGATCACGGTATAAGGTGAAAGAAAAATCACAAGCTGATGTAGAGATTACAAAGCTCCCTTCAAAGGTATTTTGGTATCTTTCTATAATTCATCGTTTCAAACGTTTATTTGCTAATTCACATGATGCAAAAAGGTTAAGATGGCATGCTGATGAGCGGGTATGTGATGGAAAAATACGTCATCCAGCTGATTGTCCACAATGGAAGAAAATTGATGCCCAGTACCCTACATTTGGAAATGAAATTAGAAATCTGAGACTAGGCTTGTGCACAGATGGAATGAATCCATACCGAACCCTCAGTAGCACACATAGTTCATGGCCTGTTTTATTGGTAATTTACAAACTCTCTCCTGAAGTTTGTATGAAGCGCAAATATGTCATGTTGAGTATCATGATCTCTGGTCCAAAGCAACCCGACAATGATATTGATGTATACTTTTCACCGCTGATTGATGATTTGAAACTGTTATGGGCTGATGGTATTAGGGTGTATGATTCTTATAAAATGGAATATTTTCAACTGCATGCAGTGCTTCTATTCACTATAAATGACTTCCCAGCATATGGAAATTTGTCTGGATACAGTGTTAAAGGGCATAAAGCATATCCAATTTGCGAACAACAGACGTCATATTGTCAATTGCATCATGGGAGGAAAACAGTGTACATTGGTCATCGAAAGTTTCTGCCTATGGATCACCCTTATAGAAGACTAAAAAAGGCATTCAATGGCTCACAAGAATTTGATACTGCTCCAAAACCTTTATCCCCATATTTGTATTTTGAGAGGGTGAAAAACCTTGATGTGACATTGGGAAAGACACAGAAATCTGGTAATGATAGACATATTTGGAAGAAAAGGTCAATATTTTTTGAGCTACCATATTGGAGGTATCATGAAGTCAAACATAATATTGATGTCATGCACGTGGAGAAGAATATCTGTGATTCTTTGATTGGAACATTGCTAGATATTAAAGGAAAGACAAAAGATGGGTTGAATGCAAGGTTAGACCTACTATCAATGGGAATACGTTTGGAGTTAGCTCCCACTCCTAAAGGAAGGCGAACATTTTTTCCCCCGGCTTGTCATACATTATCGAAGAGGCAGAAAAGTAGCTTATGTCAGTGTCTTCATGATATCAAAGTTCCTCAAGGTTATTCTTCAAATGTAAAAAATTTTGTCTCATTGAAAGACTTGAAGTTGATAGGTATGAAATCACATGATTGTCACGTCATGATGCAACAAATTCTACCAGTTTCACTCCGTGGAATATTGCCCATCCGTGTCAGAAAGACTGTAATGAGGTTGTGTTATTTTTTCAACTAAATTTGTAACAAGGCGATTGATGTGAATGCTTTGAACATTTTGGAAAAGGATGCAATTTTTATACTTTGTCATTTGGAAATGTATTTTCCTCCAACTTTTTTTGATATGATGGTGCATTTAATGATTCATCTGGTTCGAGAAATAAATCTTTGTGGACCTGTATATCTTCGTTGGATGTATCCTTTTGAAATGTATATGAAAATATTAAGGGGATATGTTAAAAATCCAAATCGACCTGAAGCCTCCATTATTGAAAAGTATATTTCTGAGGAGGTAGCAGAGTTTTGTACGAGATACTTGGCTACGGCGCAACACATAGGTTTGCCTCCATCTCGCCATGAACGGGTTAATAATGAGGGAAAGGGGATTCGTGGCTTGAAAGTCAAATCACTGTCAGCTGAACAGATGAAGAAGTTAGAATCATACATCTTGAATAACATAGCTGATGTTCAACCGTATATCACATTGCATATTAATGAGTTGAAACAATGTCATCCAAAGAAGAAAGAAATGTGGATTTTGAATGAGCACAACAAAACTTTTTTGCCATGGTTTAAAAAGACCTTTATTGGTAGATCAGATGTATCAAAGACATTAAAATGGATAGTGGGTGGTCCATCTTTAAATGTGATAACATGGTCCGCTTATGACATTAATGGCTATACATTTCATACGAAAGCTCAGGACAACAGAAGTGCAGTTCAGAATAGTGGTGTATTGGTGTTTGCAGAAGCAATGTATTTTTCGAGTGCTAAGGACAGAAACCCAATTTCGGCATCAAGTACATATTATGGAGTGATTAAAGACATATGGGAGGCTGATTACTTTAAAATTAAAGTTCCTGTTTTTAACTGTAAATGGTTTATCGGTAACAACAGTGTCAGACACGATGAATTTGGAA
Source organism: Viscum album (assembly GCA_963277665.1). Classification (NCBI taxonomy): domain Eukaryota; kingdom Viridiplantae; phylum Streptophyta; class Magnoliopsida; order Santalales; family Viscaceae; genus Viscum; species Viscum album. The sequence continues at coordinate 998,920,697 of OY728134.1, forward strand.
TGACACTTGTTAATCTGAATAGATTGGAAGACACAGCTGATTCTTTTATAATGGCACCACATGCCAAACAAATTTTCTATGTAGTAGATCAATCAGATATGCAGTGGGCTGTTGTTTTACAAGGGAAAAAACAATATGTTGGTGAGGATGAATTTGATGAAGATGCTGATTTATGTGAGATCCCTACTTCCATGGAAAGATTAACAGAACATAATGATGAGTATGTTGAAGACATGGTTTGTGCCATAAGGAACGATCACGACGAAGGAATTTGGGAAAACAATCCAACTGTACATTCCTAAAATTATAGGTAACACATGTTTATTTCTTGTTTACATTTAGTTTTTTCATATAATGTTAGATATTGTAAATTTTTTACTTATTAAAACATGTATCAAACCAAAATGATAAAACAATAAAAACCGTAAAGAGGAGAAGTCCTGGGCGCACCAGCTGGCCGGTGGTGGATCACCGGTTGGCCGGTGGTCCAGACAGCAAAGCTCTGTCTGGTCCACCGGCCGGCCGGTGGTGAGCCAGCGGCCGGCCGGTGACACCAGGCAGTGGGCAAGTCTACTGCCTGGGTCCTCCGGCTGGCCGGTGAGCTCACACCGGCTGACCGGTGGACTCAGTGAGTCCACTTTTCAGCTTTCTTGGGCCAAATCCTTGGAAACCTTTTGCCTATCAACAAAAACACTTGAAAACAAGTTAGAACATAATAAGAGTGATTGTGATCATTAAAATCCAAGAGAGAGGGGTACAACAGACTGTTTTTACCATGTTTATCATTGTTTAACATGCTTACCATATTACCAATGTTTACTATTATGTAATTTAGTACACTTTTCTATTCTCTGATTAAGTAGTATTACAATATTTGAATTTGTATATTTGTGAACTAATGATTGTTTTTTTGATTTGAAGGAAAATGACAGATAAATCAGTTGATCAACCACATGATTCTGTAGATGAGCATATTGGTCATACATCTGGGGAGCAACATTCACATGCTCCTATTACAAAAAAGAGTTCAAAGGTTGGTAAGCGTGGGTGCACACGTTTACCAAAATTATCACTTGCCCGTATGAAGGAGGAGAGGATAGTCGTGGAGTTTGATGATGATGATCTTCCTAGAGGTCCAAATGCTAAAGATTTTAAGGGTTTTGTAGCAACTCAGGCTAAGAGAAAAGTATGCATTCTCTATGATGATTGGAGAAGTGTGGATAAGGCGATAATTTATCAGCTGTGGGAGACCATTTTGGTAAGATCATTTGCTATTGTTTGACTGTTCTTTAAATGTTTCTAGTATATATAATATTTTTAACCTCTTTTTTATCAGATGACATTTGATATTCCTGACATTGGAGGAGTCAAGAAGAAATGCTTATCGTTGGCTGCTAGGAGATGGAGGGATTTCAAATCAACCCTCTCATCTGATTTCATTTATGGTCATAGGAGTCGTGAGAATCCATGTCGTATATATCCTTTTATAGATGAAGACACATGGAGACAATTTTTTGAAAGTAGAAGAAAAGAATCATTTTTGGTAAGGGCAATGTAAACTTTTATAAGCTTTCTTATATAAATGATCTTATTATTGTTTTGTTAATGATTACTTATTCTTAATTTACAGCAAACAAGGAAATCTCATCAAGAGATCCAATCTAAAAATGTATACCCTCATAGTTTATCTCGGGGAGGGTATGCATTATTGGAAGAACAAATGATGGCAGAAAAATTTCAACAACTAAGAGCTGAGTCTTCAAGCTCTGGAGAGGTGGCCCCTCCATCCCCTCCATCTAGACATGAGAAATGGAAAAGAGCTCGGAAGGGAAAAAAGGACAATATCTTTCGGAAGAATCGAGACTCGTAGTTGAGAGGATTGTAATATATCTATTTTATTTATTTAAGTTTACTATTTTCGTCATATATTTCCAATCATTATAGAAATGTTAAATTAATTATTACAGGACTCTCTTGAGGAGCAGAGTTCACAGGGGACATTTACACCATCTGGGAGGGAAGATATTTTATCTGTGGCATTGGGAAAGCCCGAACATCCTAGCCGTGTAAGAGGATATCCGGCAGGTGTATCGGTAAGAAAAGTGTTGCCACGTTCCTCAACTTCTAACGTTGAGGGAGTTTATAAAAAAAACAGAATCCTTGGAGGCTGAAGTCCATAATATTAATGCGATAATGGAGGACAAGATTAGAGCATCGGTGCAGTTTATGTTTGCAGACTTGCAAATAAAATTTCAGGGTGCAGCTCCCACTCCAAGTCTCCCAGTAGCTCCCACTCCCCCACCTCAGCCTGCGGACCCCATTTTTGATCCTCCTCCTCCGCCGCAGCTACCTACTTATTGTGAGTTGTATGTTGATGATCCTCAACATCATATAGTTGCATATGGGATGGTATATTGTATAGGAGATACAGTTCATCATCAATAGTTAGAGGTAGAGAATCAGAGGGTCACTGTACAGGATATTATGGATAGATCAGCTCGGATACCATTACCTACAGATTAGGTGACGATAGTTGGACATAGTATCATCCATTTTTTACTTTGGCCATCCAGACTTCTTCGACTCATTACCATAGAGGTATGGATGTTATATCATTTATTTTATATTTTTATTAATGTTTTATCATTTGAAAACTAATATATTTTTCAATTTATTTTTACAGGAATACTTCAGAGGTAAAGAAATACTGTATTGACAACAAAAAAGACAGATAGCTATGACATCAGATGCAGATACTACCAGTCTTGACAAATTGTCAAGATATTCAAATTTGTTGGCGGATCATTATGACTTTACAATGGAAGCTCATGTATGTGGACGTGAACTAAGTGTGGGGATTATGAAAACTGATATCATGGAGTTTTTCACTGGAGATAAGTTGGGCATCAACGTGGTGCAAATTTTTATCATGTAAGTCTTAACACCTTTTCCTTGCGTTATATTTATTAAAAATGTATACTTATGTCTACTTTGTATTAGGTATCTGTATAATATTTGTGAGAGGAATGAGCTGACAGATGTATATGGATTCGTGGACCCACAATTGATTTCCCCTGAAGCATGTGCATTGGACGAGGAACAAAGAATGATTTATATTGCTGATAGATTTGAAAAGAATGTAATCACACAGTGTTGGATGATGCCTTTTTGTGAGAGGTATGAAACACATCCCTCTCAAAGAGTTAATTATCTTTTAACATAAAAAACCACTAACGTTAAATTTCCTTTTATCAGGGATCATTGGATGTTAGGGGTTTTTTGCCCTAGGGAGAAAGCAATTTATTGGATATGCTCTCTCCATGATGATGTGCGATAAAGTATTAAGAATATATTGGAAATGTAAGTTTCAATTTCACAATAGTTTTATATATTATAATGAATTTTAAATTTACCCCATTCGTATTATTTTCTAACAGGGCATGGGTCAACTTTCGAAAAAGCGCAAAGAAAAGGAATTTCAAGATCAAATATGTACATGCGAAGGTAAATATCCATTTATAATTTGTAAATTTTGATTTATTACATAAAAATAATATATTGAATTTACACTCATTCAAACAAAAATGTCATGAGCAACAAGGCATCATCGAATGTGGATATTACATGTTAAGATTTATGTATGAAATAATAACAACTGGGACAGTTCTGAGTTTTGACCTGGTAAGATTTCCTCTTTCTCATAATATTTCAATTTGATTTATTCATTATACACATTGACTACTATCCTTTTCCTTTGTAGCTTTTTGATGACCCTCAACCCTTTACTGCTGAAGATATCAAACACTTACAAGTAGAGTGGTCAAATTATTTTACAGGTTTGATTGACTTTTAGTTGTTTGTAATGTAAAATGTAATTTTGAATATTGTCAATGTAATTGAGTATTTCGTAGTCGTTTAGGTTGGATTTAGTTTTTTTTGAAGTTGACAGTGTAAGTTTTGAATGTTATATAAGTGAATATTTAATTTTTCTCTACTTCTTGTTTTGGTCTACTATTGATGGTTTTTCTGGTCTGGATTTTGGTATGGGGGGAGAGGTTCCAAGGGGGTGGGTGGGTGTTTGGGGGGTGTCCAAGGGATATGGGAGGGGTGTCCAAGGTGTGTTTGGGGCTGTCCTAGGGGTCGGGGGGGTGTAAATGAGGGTGGGTGGTGTCCAAGGGATATGGGAGGGGTGTCCAAGGTGTGTTTGGGGCTGTCCAAGGGGTCGGTTGGGTGTAAATGAGGGTGGGGTGGGGGGGGGGGGGGCTGTCCAAGGGGTGGGTGGGGGGGTGTCCAAGTGGTGGGGGGTGTCCAAGGGATATAGGAGGGGTGGTCAAGGGGTGTTTGGGGCTGTCCAAGGGGATGTGGGGGTTTCCAAGGGGTTGGGGGGGGGGGTTTCCAAGGGGTCGGGTGGGTGTCCAGGGGGTGGGGGGTGTCCAAGGGGTGGGGGGGGGGGTGTCCAAGGGATATGGGAGGGGTGTCCAAGGGGTGTTTGGGGCTGTCCTAGTGTTCAGGGGGTGTAAATAAGGGTGGGGGGCTGTTGAAGGGGTGGGGGGTGTCCAAGGGGTGGGGGGGTGTCCAAGGGATATGGGAGTGGTGTCCAAGGTGTCTGGGAGTTCTGTCCAAGGGGCCGGTTGGGTGTAAATGAGGGTGGGGGGCTGTCCAAGGGGTGGGGGGTGTCCAAGGGTTGTGGTGGGGATCCAATGTGGTGGGGGAGGGCTGGCCAGGTTGTTAGGTGGGTATAGATGAGGGTGGGGTTCAGTTGGGGCTTGGGGGAGGGCTGGCATGGTTGTGGTGGGGCTCCAATGTGGTGGGGGAGGGCTGGCCAGGTTGTTAGGTGGGTATAGATGAGGGTGGGGTTCAGTTGGGGCTTGGGGGAGGGCTGACATGGTTATTTTTATTGTTTGGTTTCTGGTTGCTTTTTGGTGAGAGCAGTGCAATTATTTTAAAAAAAATATCGCTTTCACGTCGGTTATTTTATAACCGACGTGGTAAATAAATCGGTAGGGGTTTATCACGTCGGTTTTTTCGAGAACCGACGTGATAAACCGTTCCCGGGCCTTTTATCACGTCGGTTCTTAATATAACCGACGTGCTAAAAGGCCTGGGAATCGATTTACCACGTCGGTTGTTGGATAACCGACTTGCTAAAACATTTCCCAGGCATTTTTATCACGTCGGTTATTTAAGAAACCGACGTGATAATAGGCCCGGGGAAGGGTTAATCACGTCGGTTATGTCATAACCGACGTGATAAACGATATCCCAGGCGTTTTATCACGTCAGTGTAGAAATAACTGACGTGATAAACCCCCCCCCCCCCCGCGCATATTTAGCAAGTCGGTTATTATATAACCGACGTGCTAAACCCCCCCCCCCCCACCCGCGGTTTATCACGGCGGTTATATAATAACCGCCGTTATAAACCCACATCCCCCATCATTTTTCACGTCGGTTATTAATGAACCGACGTGATAAACACCGTGATGTTAGGGATGTTACGTCAGGTTTTAAATAACCGACGTAAAAAACGTTATTTATAACGTCGTCCGTATTAACGTCGCCTAAAAACCGACGTAAATAATGAAAAATAACCGACGTAAAAAATGTTTTCTGCACTAGTGATAACACCCAGAAATCATAAATCTTAAAGGTTACTTATGGAATCCATATCAAACATACATTGTAGCTATCACATATACATAGGGAGTTACACTTGGAATACCCATCACAGTATATTCCCTAAATCTCTTATGTGAAACATCGCGTTTACCTCTGTTACTTTATCCAATGCATTGGAGAGCTATCTCGGGCTCACCCACCCTTGGTTTATCATGGATCCACTCATATACGTAAACAATTCCCAATAACTATAACATATTATTAACACATAATACATGAATAAATTAAAGATAACATTTCCACATTCCAATCACAATATATCAAATCATGATATTAAAATAAACAGTGCTTTATCAAATCATTTTCAAAACCATTTAAAAATAGATTTTTGAATAAAAGTTTCTCATACCACTTTGAAGCTTTTAAATGAATTATCATATGAAAACATTAATTTCCATATAAATAAATCCTAAACACCATTTTGAAAACACGGACATTAATGAGAAATATTTAGAAGAATAAATCTTTAAAACATTTAAAACGACCTTTTAGTTAAAGAGTATTTTTAACAAAAAGGTGAGTTGCTTGGATACAAAATAATTGAGGAATTACATTTAATCAGAACATTATAATATCATGAAAATAAAGGTATTAATGATATATTATGCCAATGGACAGTATATACACCACATAAGAGATAATTTGTGCATAAAAACAATGAAGTCTCAATGAAAATGTAAATTGAGATGATATCCCTTATAAAGATGGTATCCTTAAATTAAGGATAAATCAATCACATAATTATGCATGAAAAATATAAATACACAAAATATAAGTAGATATTAAGTGTAAAACAATCATAGTACATTCAAACATATTAATAGGATGACATATTCAAGAAGTACATTTTGAACCCAAAGAATCGAAATTTGGTTAAGAAGTTCCCTTGTAAAAATTTGACAACATAACGACGTCACATTAAAATTCATAAAATGAGTTGATGAGAAAAAAGGTTATCACATCAGCTGGAAATGAATTTTACATCAATAAGGATATAGAAGTGCATATCCCAATAAAATAATATGTAAATTAAAATACATAACACAAATAAGTCATCTAAAAAGAGAAGGGTGAAAGGTTCCCTTACCGATTTGGTAACTTACAAAACATACGCCACATGAAAGAAGGATCATTAAATTAAGATGTAAATACTCATAAATGAAATTATATTACACAAAGAGTACAATCATGGGCATTACATACACCATACAAAAGGAAATAGTTGCAAATATAGCATGAATGTCACGGGAATAAAAAGTGAGATGAAACCCTTTACCACGTTGTAATCAATTAAGGCGTATGAAAAAAAGTTAATAAACACCAAATAATTCACAGAATAAAATTAATATAATGATAATCATGATAATATATATCAAATGGTAGTACACAATATACCACATTCAATAAAATAGCGGTGAATGATAGAAGTCTCATAGAATTGAAAGTGAGATAAGAAAATCCCTTACCTTGTGTCCGACTTGACCCGTTTGTTCTTTAATCTCCTGAATATTAAACTAAAGTTAATTTCTACTTGCTTAAATACTTTTTTCAGGTTTATTATTCCTTTTATTATACTTATCATCATTTTATGAACATTATGTAATCATTTATGTTAATAACGTTCATTTTGTCTATATTTGGAACTTGAGTCAAAAATGACCACCTTATATTTACAAGTTGTCCATGTGGTCAATAGTACATCATATCCAGAATTGTATTCATGATTTAGATATCATATATATTATATATATCTAGTATATACATATATTTATAGTAGTAAATATCATTTCGAGGTAAGAAATGAAATGCACCGTTCCAGGAGACGGTAAGTCGTACGTACGCATGATCGCTACTTTCATTTCTATTTCATCTTTTAATGGAATTAAAACATAATTATTCATAGGTATATTATAATTCCAGTATAATATCATATATAATATCCTTAACTCCATCCTTTATACATCCCACATAAGGAATTAACGAATCACATCACTATGAGGGGGCAGTAGTATGCACTTCCTCACAAGAGATTATCATATTTACCAGCTATGGAAACCATAAAAGTGTGATATAAATGGGAAGTACAGAGGAATAAGGAAATCATTAAAATAATATATATCATATATAAATTCAGTTCCATCATAATGGCCACCATGAGAGGCGGTAAGAGGAAATTGAACAATCATCGTCTTGTGAGGCGTTAGTTTTCCATCCATAGAAACATTATCTTCTTCACCCATTAGATGGAGGTGTTTGTAAGTGTAGTTATAATAAATCTCATAAAAACATCCTAGTATATTTAGAATACAGGTGTTTTTATAAAATAAAGGAATAAAAATAGTTTAGGGATTGGAGATGTAAAATAAAAGAAAACAAATGAAGAGAAACTATTACCTTTAAGTTGGGTTACTCACTTTGGTTTGAACCAAAGGACTTCTTGAAGTGCCTTATACCTAAGTTAATGCTTATTGATGGAGGATAGGGATGTAGGGATATTAATTGGGAAGAGGTTGGATGAGAAAAATGGCTTGATATGTGTGAGGAATTGGTTAGAAGTGGTCTCCTTTTATAAGGTAGAGGAGGGGCTCTTTAGGAAAGTGTGAAAATATAATTTTATAATATAATGATATTCGGTTTCTAAAGGTCACAAACTAATTATAGTTGAAGCTAGGATGACTCATGGTCTAAATATAATCATACAATAGAAATTGGACAGGTTTTGGATAATTTTTTAATCATCATAATCTTATTTATTTTAATGATTTATTAATAAGGTAAACACTGCATCATTATTGTGTCATGAATAATTTGATTTATATGATGTCTAAAAATTATAAAAAAAATACTATAATGTAGGAAAACTTTTTATATTTATAATGAATATTTATAGTCAAAAATATACTTTATATAACTCCATATAAAAATTAATTTATTAAAAGATATTTGTTTATGTCATTTTTGCCTTTACATTAAATTAATTAATCTAAAGTGTCATTATCATTTATAAGTGGTTCCATGTGGTCCCAAAATCGACCCAAGGATGTTCATGGTCGGCCACTACTCATAAAAAAATGTTAAGACTAGTGTTAAGGTAATTTTGAATTATTTTAATATTCTTTTGACCTTGAATTACCATATTTACTTTTAACTGTGGTAAAAAAAAGTCAAAAGTTACTATTCAATAAAAATTATTTTCATTTTATTGAACCACATATTACTAACTAATAAAAACCATGTATGTCATATTTATTAAATTCAATTCACAGAAGTGGTACAATTATATTTAAATGAAAAATTCAGTTTTTTAACTACTACTAAGTGGTTTCACTATTCATCAAAATTTGAAGTTTTTCAGAAAAATACCAAAAATTCCGCCAAGAAATATTTGATATTCAAAATTATAAAATGATTTCTATTTTTCCAAATTCAAAAAATAGAATTGGAATTAAGTAATTTTAAAATTTATTCCCTTTATCAAAACAAATAGCGTGTTTTTAAGAAACAATAACTATCAAAAGATCGATACTTGTTTATGTCCAATTTCAAAGTAAAATTAATTCCAATGGCCAAAATTGGATCAAATGGTAAAAATATATTTTAATTTCACTTTAAAACAAATTAAAAAGATAATCTAACCATATAAATAAATTATATTAAAAAGAACTTTTGAATTAAAATACAATATTTTTCAGTATTCATTAAACATTGAACTTTATCGGAAAAATTCAAAAAATTTACACAAAGTCAAATTTGATGTCCCCATTCTAAAGAAGGATTTTATTTGGACAAAAAGAATGTATTAAAGTGACCTATACTTTATTTAAAAATGGTTCAACATTAAAATCTGGTAAATTGACCTTTTAATGTAAATTATGCTTACAATTGGATTCATTCACATTTTAAGCCTCTGGAATTTATTGGATAGATTAAAATACATTTAACAAACATATATAATCATATTTTAGTTAGTTTTGTTCATTCTTGACAATATAATGGCTAGGATTTAAAGGCCATTTAAAATAATAATATTATATTATTAGTGTGCAACATATGATTTCAAAGAAACATGTTGTTGCATATTGGGTATGCTATCGAACATAGCATCTCCTTTAATGTAAAATTAATATTTAATTCACAAATATTAATAAATATGAAATGTGTATTATTACTTATTTATCTGGGATGTTACATCCTTCCCCCTTTTGGGAATTGTGTCCTTGCAATTTAAAAAATGGGCATGGAAACTTCATTAAAAGTCCCACATCGGAAAAGAGTCCATAAAACTATCAATTTAAAATGATGGAAGTGAAGAAAAAAGGTCACCTGAGATAACCCATACTAGGATTCCATGTAGGAAAACATGGATAGGAAAGAGAGAAAAAATGGTCAATTTCTAATGGAGAGTGATAGAAAACAGGATTAGGAGAAAGTTAACCACCAGAAAATCACAAACATGTGATAGGTTAAACGGTTATTGATTCCATAGTAGGACAAGTTAACAGAAAATGTTTTTGTTTTAAGTTAATTTTCATTGAGGAATCTATTTATGAGAATAACTAAAAAATTAGGAAACACAATTCCTTTTCATGTATACTTTTATCCTTTACTATATTTATAACACAAACTCAAATTTCTTACAAATGATGAGTATTTAGGAAGACTTGTTTACATTAAAAGTGAGATTATCAACTTCGAGAGAATAAAATTATCCACAAAAGGTGAACTATATATTTTCCTAGTCTTTAGATATTAACTAAAACCAAAACGTTTAGTAAAAGATCAGATAATACCCAAAAAGGATAAACATTTACATAAAGATAAACTACTCTTAATCTCCAAAATTTGTCTAACAAAACCCATAGTTCAACAAAGACCATTCAATAAATAATTTTCCCTAAAATTCTTCAAGGTAATCCAAACTAAGATTGAAACCCAGATCTCAAAAGGATCTAATCACATAGTCTTTCAAGATAAATCTTAACATTTATCTCCAAATAACATCAATTACTCTTAAAGTATCATATTGAAAATTAATTAACCTAATCACATATCCTCCATGATAGGTTAATAATTTCCATAGATAACCCAAAATTTACCTCTTCTTGATTCATAAAATCATCTAACTAAAAATAATTAGTCATACAAACCAGCTACTTCACGTATTCCAGTGGTAGGTGATAAATACCAGTCGCACATTGGTTTTGGGATCGATTCTCGCAGCTTTGTCTGAAGCGATGGGTTGTCAAACGGTCCGCGTGTTGTCCTTTTTTCAAAAACTATATAATTTTATAGCATTCCCCAAAAGAGATGAATTTATCAAAAATAAAAATAACATAATTTAAACACAAAGGTGTTCTAATAACATTCATTTTGCATCCCAAAAATGTATTAACCTATAATCAACTAAAATTCAAGGATCATATAATCCCAAATGGTTCATTATAAATATATCCACAAAAGAAAATATAATTATTCCTTGAATAAAATTATCATATATCAAGAATCAGGGTTACAAATACTTTAAAAAGTATTCTAATTTAATTTCCATCATCAAAAGAGCCTTAATAATTTTAATCATTTCACCATATTAAAATCTACCATAACACTTGAATCCCATATATGTTGACTTCTTACTCATTAAAAATTATTCCTTATCCATTAACCATTCCTTTTAAAATTATTTTTAAATACTTATTCCCAAAAAACAAAATCATGGATCATATCCTAAGATTCAATAATGTCAAAAGATATGTTAAGAAATAATCCATACCATTCATTGGTCATTGTCAGTTTCTTCATCCTAAATCGGAATGGAATTTGGTATTGGAAAACAAATATTTGTATGATCCTGGTGATCCCATTCCCGAAACTTCTTCGTAGGACAAGTGTTTGTATAATGACCATGCACACCACATTTAAAACATTCTATTGATCCCTTAGAACGAACTTCTTTCCCTTTTATAGAGTCAACTGGATGCTTCCTTTTTCCATGGCAGGTTCTTACATTATGACCTTCATTTCCACATCTATAGAATCTTCTCATACCTTTGAAGCATTTTCCTAGGTGTTTCTTTCCACATCCTTGACACAAAGGTTTTTTAACATACTTACCTTTATAATTATTACATGAAATTCCGTAGGGATTTGTTTATCGCATATATGACGCCTTATAAAAATCACCAAGGTTAATGTTGTCAATCATGACTCCAGATATTTGGTTGAGAATAACCATAACAGTTCTTATTGTAGCCCTCATTTTATTCAATTTATCATTCAGAAAATCTTCATTGTTTTGTTCACATCTGTTTTTACTTTAATGCATGCTAGATCCAACCATTGACTAAAACCAAAAAGGTAAGTGTGAGTATATCAGTAAAATCATCATATAATATCTTATGAGGAGGTTAAATACTAAGATATTCTTATTCATGTTATCTTAAACTCATTCCCTTTATCTAAAAAACTATGAGTCTTTCTGAAATCCTACCCATTATGGTAATTTCACTAATGCTTAACGAATACAATAGCCTCTAATGTTATCTAAACCGACCTCTGATAACAACTGTAAGTACCCAACCTTAATCCTTACATAATCCTGAATTAAATGAATAATTCACATTGATGATCTTTCAGGTATAGAGTTTTAGAGAATTAGGCCATAACCATTACATAACAACTTGAATATTACAAGTAGACACTACTACTCAGTATCCATTTTTTCATAAAATAATAAACTCTTAAAAAGAAACATGTCTAGTTCCATGTTTTAGACAGCATGACTTTCCATTGATCCCATCCTTGACCCTATTAATATTTATGTCCTATGGAAAACATTTCAAAAACTTAGTACAAGCATAAAAATCCCAGTAAGGGTTATAAAATAAGGAAAACATTATCCCTTCAATAAATGGAAATCCATGAAACCATATTTTCAATCATAACATAACTTATGAAATCTTATGATTTATGAATAACAGACACAAATCATAAATCATAAAGGTTACTTATGGCATCCATATCAAACAAACATTGTATCCATCATAACTACGAATGGAGTTACACTTGGAATACCCATCATAATATATTCCCTAAATCTCATAGGAGAAACATCTCATTTACCTCCACCACGTTACCTAATGAATTGGAGAGCTATCTCGGGCTCACCCGCCCTAGGTTTATCACGGAACCACCGATATACGTAAAAAATTCCCAATAACTATAACATATTCAAAACACATAATACAAGAATAAATTAAACATAACATTTCAACATTCCAATCACAATATATCAAATCAAGATATTGAAATAAACAGTGATTTATAAAATCATTTTCAAAACCATTTAAAAATAGATTTTTGAATCAAACTGTCCCACACCACATTGAAGAAATTAAATGAATTATCATTTGAAAAAATTAATTTCAATATAAAAATATCCTAAAATTCATTTTGAAAACCTGAAAATTAATGACAAATATTTAGAAGAATAAATCATTGAAACATTTAAAACAATCTTTTAGTTAATGAGTTTTTTTAACAAAAAGGAGAGTTGCATGAATACAAAATAATTAAAGAATTATGTTTAATTAGAACATTATAATATCATGATAATAAAGGTATTCATGATATATTATTACAAAGGACAGTATATACACCACATACGAGTGAATTGTTTCATAACAACAATGAAGTCTCAATGGAAATGTAAATTGAGATGAAATCCCTTATAAAGATGGTATCTTTAAATTAAGGATAAATGAATCACAAAATTATGTGTGAAAAATATAAATAAACCAAATATAAGTATATATTATGTGTAAATAAATCATAATACATTCCTACATATTTATAGGATGACATATTCAAGAAGTACAAGTTGAACCCAATGAATTGAAATTGGGTTAAGAAGTTCCCTTGTAAATATTCGACAGCCTAACGGCGTCACTTTAAAATTTATAAAATGAGTTGATGAGAAAAAAATGGTATCTCATCACATGGAAATAAATTTTACATCAATAAGGATATATAAGAGAATATCCCAATAAAATAATATGTAAATTAAAAGACATAACAAAAATAAGTATTTTAAAAAGAGAAGGGTGAAAGGTTCCCTCACCGATTTGGTAACATACAAAACATACACCAAATAAAAAGAAGGGTAAAAAATGAAGATGTAAATACTCATAAATGAAAGTATATTAAAAAATAAGTACAATCATGGGAAGTACATACACCACACAAAAGGAAATAGTGGAAAATATAGCAAGAATCTCACGAAAATAAAAAGTGAGATGAAACCCTTTACCACATGGTAATCAACAGAGGCGTATGAACAAAAGTTAATAACCACCAAATGAATCACAGAATAAAATGAATATAAATATAATCATGATAATATATATCAAATGTCAGTACACAATACACCACATTCAATAAATTAGTGGCGAACAATTGAAGACTCACGAAATTGAATGTGAGATAAGAAAATCCCTTACCTCATGTCCAACTTTACCCGTTCATTATTTAATCTCCTTAATATTAAACAAAAGTTGATTTATAATTTCTTAAGAACCTTTTTCATGTTTATTATTCATTTTATATAACTTATTACCATGTTTTACCCATTATGTAATCATTTAAGTTAATAACGTTCTTTTTTTGATATTTGACACTTGAGTCAAAAATGAACACCTTATATTTACAAGTTGTCCATATGGTCAATATTCCATTTTATCTAGAATGGTATTAATGATTTAGATATCATATATATTATATATATCTAGTATATACGTGTATTTATAATAGTACATAGCATTTTGAGGTAATAAATGAAATGCAACGTTCATGGAGACGGTAAGCTGTACGTATGCATGAGCGCTACTTTCATTTATATTTCTTCTTTTAATGGAATTAAAACATAGTTATTCATAGGTATATTATAATTCCAATATAATATCATATATAATATCATTAAATACATCATTTATACATCCCGTAGAAGGCATCAACAAATCACATCACTTTGAGGGGGTGGTAATCCCCACATCCTCAAATGAGATTATCGTATTTACCCACTATGGAAACCATAAAGGTGTAATATAAATGGTAATTACAGAAGAATAAGGAAATAATGAAAATAATATATATCAGATATAAATTATGTTCCATCATAATGGCCACAATGAGAGTGGGTAAGAGGTAATTGAACAATCATCGTCTCGTGAGGCGTTAGTTTGTCATCCACAGAAACATTATGTTATTCACCAATTAGATGAAGGTGTGTGTAAGTGAAGTTATAATCATTTTCATAAAAAAATCCTAGTATATTTAGGATACAGGTGTGTTTACAAAAATGGAATAAAAATAGTTTAGGGTATGGATAAGTAAAATAAATGAAAACATATGAAGAGAAATGGTTACCTTTAATTTGGGAAACTCCCTTTGGTTTGAACCAAAGGACTTCTTGAAGTGCCTTATTCCTAAGTTAAGGATTATATATGGAGTTGAGGTATCGATGGAGATTAATTGGACAGAGTTTGGAGGAGCCAAATATCTTGATAGGTGTGGGGAATTGGTTAGAAGTGGTCTCCTTTTATAAGGGATAGGAGGGGCTCTTTATGAAAGTGTGAAAATATTATTTTATAATATAATGATATTCCGTTTCGGAAGGTCCAAAATTATTATATTAAAAGATAGGATGACTCATGGTCGAAATATAATCATCCAATAGTAATTGGACAGGTTTTGGATAAAATTTTAATCATTATAATCTTATTTATTTAAATTATTTATTATTGAGGTAAACACTACACCATTATTGTGTCCTAAATAATTTAATTTATTCGATGTCTAAAAATTATAAAAAAATACTATAATTTAGGAATGAATTTTATCTTTCCAATGAATATTTATAGTCAAAAATATTTTTTATATAACACCATATAAAAAATTATTTACTAAAATATTTTCATTTATGTTATTTTTTCCTTTACATTAAATTAATTAATCTAATGTGTCATTTTCATTTATAAGTGGCTCCATGTAGTCCCAAAATCAACTCAAGGATGCCCATATTTGGAAATTACTCATCTAATAAGGTAATGAAAAGTGTTAAGGTAATATTGAATTATTATAATATTCTTTTTTCCTTGAATTACCCTATTTAACTTTAACCGCGGTAAAAAAAAGTCAAAAGTTACCATTCACCAAAATTTATTTTCATCTTATTGAACCACATTTTACTAAATTATAAAAAACATGTATGTAAGATTTTTGAAATTCAATTCACAGAACTGGTAATATTTCATTTAATGGAAAAATTCAGTTTTTTAACTACTACTAAGTGGTTTCACTATTCATCAAAAATTGACGTTTTTCAGAAAAATACCAAAAATTAAACCTAAGCTATATTTTATATTCCAAATTAAAAAATGATTTCTATTTTTCAAAATTCTAAACATATAAGTGGCATTAAATAATTTTAAAATTTATTCCCGTTATCAAAACAAATAGCATATTTTTAAGAAACAGTAACTATCAAAAGATTGATACATATTTATGTCCAATTTCAAAGTGAAATTAATTCTAATGACCAATATAGGATGAAAAGGATAAAATATATTTTAATTTACCTTTAAAAGCAATTATAAAGATAATATAACCATATAAATAAATTAGATTAAAAGGAACTATTGAATTAGAATACAATATTTTTCACTATTCATTAAAAATCGAACTTTATCGAAAAAATACCAAAAATTTACAGAAAGACAAATTTGATGTCACCATTCTAAAGATGTATATTATTTGGTCAAATATAATGTATTAAAGTGACCAATGCTCTATTTAAAATGGGTTCAACATTAAAAGGCGGTAAATTGACCTTTTAATGTAAATTATGCTTAAAATTAGATTCATTCACATATTAAGCCTCAAACATTTATTGGATAAATGTAAATACTTTTAACAAACATATATAATCATATTGTAGTTAGTTTTTTTCATTCCCGCTAATACAATGGCTAGGTGTTAAAGACCATTTAAAATTATAATATTATATTATTAGTGTGCAACATATGATTTCAAAGAAACATGTTGTTGCGTATTCGGTACGCTATCGAACATAGCATCACCTTTAATGTAAAATTAATATTTAATTCAAATATATTAATATATATGAAAAGTTTCTTATTCCTTATTTATCTAGGATGTTACATCCTTCCCCCCTTTTGGGAATTGTGTCCTGACAATTTTAAAACTGGGCAAGGGAACTTCATTAAAAGTCCCACTTCGGAAAAGAGTCAATAAAACTATCACTTTAAAATATTGGAAGAGAAGTAAAAAAGGTCAAATGAGATAACCCATAATAATATTACATGTAGGAAGACAAGGATATAAAATAGAGAACATACGGTCAAGTTATTATGTAGAGTGATAGAAAACATGATTAGGAGAAAGTTAACCACCAAAAAATCACAAACATGTGATAGGTTCAACTGTTCTTGATTCCCTAGTAGGAAAAGTTAACATACAAAGTTTTTGTTTTGAGTTAATTTTCATTTAGGAATATATTTATGATATTAACTAAAATCATAAGGAAACACAATTACTTTTCATGTATACATTTATCCTTTACTAGATTTCTAACACAAACTCATATTTCCACCAAACGATGAGTATTCAGGATGACTTGTTTACATTAAAAGTGCGATAATGAACTTTGAGAGAGTCAAATAATCCACAAAATATGAACTATATATTTCCATAGTCTTAAGATATTAACTAAAACCAAAACCTTTAGTACAAGATCAGATAATCTTCAAAATAAATAAACTTTTACATAAAGAGAAACGACACTTAATCTCCAAAATTTGTTTAATAAAACCCAAAGTTCAACAAAGACCATTCAATAAATAAATTTCCCGAAAATTCTTCAAGGTAATCCAATGTAATATTGAATCCCAAATCTCAAAAGGATCTAATCACATAGACTTTCAAGATAAATCTTAACATTTATCTCTAAATAACATCATTTACTCTTAAAGTCTCATATTGAAAAGTAATTAACATAATCACATATCCTCCATGATAGGGTAATAATTTCCATAGATAACCCAAAATCGACCTCTTCTTGATTCATAAAATCATCTAACTAATAATAATTAGTCATAAAAACTAGGTACATCACTTATTCGAGTGGTAGGCGATAAATACCAGTCACACTTTGGTTGTGGGATCGATTTTTGAAGCTTTGTCCGGCACGATGGGTTGTCACACAGTCCACATGTTGTTATTTTTTCAAAAACTATATAATTTTATAGCATTCCCAAAACGAGATGAATTTATCAAAAATAACCAT
Source organism: Viscum album (assembly GCA_963277665.1). Taxonomy (NCBI): domain Eukaryota; kingdom Viridiplantae; phylum Streptophyta; class Magnoliopsida; order Santalales; family Viscaceae; genus Viscum; species Viscum album. Next base: position 998,938,734 of record OY728134.1, read on the forward strand.
AAAATAAATTAACCACAAATGTTTTCTAATAACTTTCATTTTGCATCCCAAAAATTAATTAACCTATAATCTCCTCAAATTCAAGGATCATAAAAACCCTAATGGTTCATTATAACTATATCCAAAAAAGAAAATATAATTATTACTTCAATAAGATTATCATATATCAAAATTCAGGGTTACACATACTATAAAAATTCTTCTAATTTAATTTCCATCATCAAAAGAGCCTAAATACTTTTAAGCATTTCACCATCTTAAAATCTATAAAAACACTTGATTCCCATGTATGATAACTTCTTACTCATTAAACATTATTCATGATCCATTAACCATTCCTTTTAAAATTATTTTGAAATACTTCTTCCCTAAAAACAAAATCATGAATCATATCATATAATTCAATAATGTCAAAACATATGTTAAGAAATAATCCTTACCGTTCATTGGTCATTGTCAGTTTCATCATTCTAAATCGGAATGGAATTTGGTATTGGAAAAAAAATATTTTTACGATCCTGGTGATCCCATTCCCGAAACTTCTTCGTAGGACATGTGTTTATATAATGACCATGCACACCACATTTAAAAAATTCAATTGATAACTCAGAGAGAACTTCTTTCCCTTTCCTAGTGTCAACTGGATGCTTCATTTTTCCATGGTAGGTTCTTGCTTTATGACCTTCATTTCCACAACTATAGAATCTTCTCGTCCCTTTGAAGCATTTTCCTAGGTGTTTCTTTCCACATACTTGACATAATTGTTTTTGAATATACTTACCTTTATGATTGTTACATGATCTTACGTAGGGATTTGTTTTTCGCATATAAGACGCCTTATAAAAATCACCAAGGTTAAGGTTGTTAATCATGAATCCAGATTATTGGTTGAGAAGAACCACAAGAGTTCTCATTGCAGCTCCTATTTCATTCAATTTCTCATTTATAACATCATCATGGTTTTCTTCACATCCATTCTTACTTTGATACCTGCTATATCCAATCATTAACTAATCCCAAAAAGGTAATTGTGACTATATCAGTAAAATCATCATATAATATCTTATGAGGAGGGTAAATAAAAATATATACTTATTCATGTTATCTTAAACTCATTAACTTTATCTAAAAAAACTATGACTCTTTCTAAAATCATAACCATTATGGCAATTTCACTTATTCTTAATGAATACACTAACCTATAAAGTTATCTAAACTGACCTCTGATAACAACTGTAAGGACCAAGCCTTAAACGTTACATAATCCTGAATTAAATTAATAATTCAAATTGAGGATCATTAAGGTTTAGAGTTTTAGAGAATGAGGACATAACTATTACATAACAAATTGAAGATTACAAGAAGACACTACTACTCAGTATCCATTTTTTCATTAAATAATAAACTCCTAAAAAGAAACATGTCTAGTTCTATGTTTTAGACAGCATGAATTTTCCATGATCCCATCCATGACCCTATTAATCTTTATGTCCTGTGGAAAAAAAAATCAAAAACATGGTATGCGCATAAAAATCCAATTAAGGGTTATAAAATAAGGAAGGAAATCAATCTCCCATCAATAAATGAAAATCCATTAATCCATATTTTTCAATCAGAACATACCTTATGAAATCATAAGATTTATGAATAACAAACAAAAATCATAAATCATAAAGGTTACTTATGAAATACATATCAAACTGACATTGTAGCTATCAAAGCCATGTAGGGAGTTACAATTGGAATACCCATCAGTATATACACAAAATATTTTTGGATAAACATCACACTTACCTCCGTCACGTTACCCAATGCATTGGAGAGCTATCTCAGGCTCACCCGCCCTAGGTTTATCATGGAACCACCCATATATGTAAACAATTACCAATAACTATAAAATTATAATAATACATAATACACGAATAAATGAAAGATAAAATTTCCACATTCCAATCACAATATATCAAATCAAGATATTGAAATAAACAGTGCTTTATCAAATCATTTTCAAAACCATATAAAAATATATTTTTGAATCAAAGTGTCACATACCACTTTGAAGACTTTAAATGAATTATCATTTGAAAACATTAATGTCCATATAAATAAATCGTAAAAACCATTTTGAAAAAATTGATTTAATGTGAAATATTTAGAAGAATAAATCTTTAAAAAATTTAAAATGATCTTTTAGTTAAAGAGTTCTTTTAACAAAAAGGAGAGTTGCTTGAATACAAAATAATTGAAGAAGTACATTTAATCAGAAATTTATAATATCATGAGAATAAAGGTATTCATGATATATTATTCCAAAGGATAGTATATACACAACATAAAAGTGAATTGGTGCATAACAACAATAAAGTCTCAATAGAAATGTAAATTAAGATGAAATCCCTTATAAAGATGGTATACTTAAATTAAGGATAAATAAATCACATAATTATGCATGAAAAATATAAATACACCCAATATAAGTAGATATTATATTTATATCAATTAGAGTCCATCCACACATATTCATAAGACGACATATTCAAGAAGTATAAGTTGAACCCAAAGAATCGAAATTGGGTTAAGAAGTTCCCTTGTAAAATTTCGACAGTCTAACGAAATCACTTTAAAATTTAGAAAATGAGTTGATGAGACAAAAAGGGAATCTCATAACATATAAATAATGTTTACATTAATAAGGATATATAAGAGTATATATGAACGGAATAAGATATAAATTAAAAGACATAACAAAAATAAGTCTTTTAAAAAGAGAAGGGTGAAAGGTTCCATTACAGATTTGGTAACTTACAAAAAATACACCACATGAAAGAAGGATCATAAAATGAAGATGTAAATACTCATAAATGAACGTATATTACACAATGAGTACAATAATGTGCAGTACATAGACCACACAAAAGGAAATATTGGCAAATATAGCATGAATCTCATGGGAATAAAAAGTGAGATGAAACACTTTACCACGTTGTAATCAACTGAGGCGTATGACCAAAAGTTAATAACCACCAAATTATTCACAAAATATCATGAATATAAATAGAATCATGATAATATATATCATATTTCAATAGAAAATACATCACATTCAATAAATTAGTGGCGAAGAATGGAAGTCTCACGGAATTGAAAGTGAGATAAGAAAATCCCTTACCTCGTGTCCGACTTGACCAGTTCATTCTTTAATCTCTTGAATATTAAATGAAATTAAATTTATACTTACTTAAGAATTTTTTTCAAGTTTATTATTCCTTTTATATCACTTATTATCATGTTATAACCATTATGTAATCATTTATGTTAATAATGTTCATTTTGTTGATATTTGGCACTTGGGTCAAAAATGAACACCTTATATTTACAAGTTTTCCTTGTGGTCAGTAGTCCATTATATACAGAATAGTATTAATGATTTAGATATCATATATATTATATATATCTATTATATACATGTATTTATAATAGTACATAGCATTTGGAGGTAAGAAATGAAATGCACCGTTCATGGAGACGATAAGTCGTATGTACGCATGAGCGCTACTTTCATTTCTATTTATTTTTTTAATGGAATTAAAACATAATGATTCATAGGAATATTATAATTCCAGTATAATATCTTATATAATATCATTAAATCCATCCTTTATACATCTCAAAGAAGGCATTAACGAATCACATCACTTTGAGGGGGTAGTAGTCCGCACTTCCTCAAATGATATTATCATATTTACCCACTATGGAAACCATAAAGGTGTGATATAAATGGGAATTACAGAAGAATAACGAAATAAAAAATAATATATATCATATATAAATTCAGTTCCATCATAATGGCCACCATGAGAGGCGGTAAGAGGTAATTGAACAATCATCATCTCGTGAGGCGTTAGTTTTCCATCAACAGAAACATTATGTTTTTCACCCATTAGATGGAGGTGTTTGTATGTTTAGTTCGAATACATCTCATAAAAACATCCTAGTATATTTAGGATACTTGTTATGCTGCAAAATAAAGGATTAAAAAGAGTTTATGGGTTGGAGAAGTAAAATAAATAAAAACAAATGAAGAGAAACTGTTACCTTTAATTTGGGTAACTCCCTTTGGTTTGAACCAAAGGACTCCTTGAAGTTCCTTATGCCTAAGTTAAGTCTTCTAGATGGAGGATAGGGATGTAGAGAGCTTAATTGGGCAGATTTAGGATGATAAAAATGGTTTGAGATGTGTGAGTAATTGGTTAGAAGTGGTATCCTTTTATAAGAAAGAGGAGGGGCTCTTTAGGAAAGTGTGAAAATATTATTTTATAATATAATGATATTAGGTTTCTAAAGTTCCAAAAATCATTATATTAGAATATAGGATGACTCATGGTCTAAATATATTCATCCAATAGGAATTGGACAGGTTTTGGATAATAGTTTAATCATTATAATCTTATTTATTTAAATGATTTATTAATGAGGTAAACACTACATCATTATTATGTCATGAATAATTTCATTTATTCGATGTATAAAAATTATAAAAAAAATAATATAATGTAGGAAAGCTTTTTAGATTTCCAATGAATATTTATAGACAAAAATATTATTTATATAACACCATATAATAATTAATTTACTAAAAGTTTTTTGGTTATGTCATTTTTGCCTTTACATTTAATTAATTAATCTAATGTGACATTATAGTTAATAAGTGGCTCCATGTAGTCCCAATGTCGATCCAAGGATGACCATTCTCGACCATTACTCATCCAATAAGTTTAGGACAAGTGTTAAGGTAATTTGTATTGATTATAATATGCTTTTTACCTTGAATTGCCCTATTTACCTTTAACTGTGGTAAAAAACGTCAGAAGTTACTATTCATCGAAAATTATTTTCATCTTATTGAACCACATTTTACTAACTAATAACAACCATATATGTTGGATTCTTGAAATTCAATTCACAGAAGTGGTAAAATTTCATTTAAATGAAAAAATTAGTTTTTTAACTACTACTAAGTGGTTTCACTATTCATCAAAAATTGAAGTTTTTCATAAAAATACCAAAACTTCAGCCTTAGCTATTTTTTATATTCCAAATTCAAAAATGATTCCAATTTTTCCAAACTCGAAACATATAAGTGGCATTAATTAATTTTAAAATTTTTTCCCATTATCAAAACAAATAGTGTGTTTTTAAGAATCAATTACTATCAAAAGATCGATACTTTTTATGTCCAATTTCAAAGTGAAATTAATTCCAATGACCAACGTAGGATTAAATGGTAAAAATATATTTTAATTTCCCTTTAAAACCATTTAATAAGATAATATAACCATATAAATAAATTATATTAAAAGGAACTTTTGAATTAAAATACAATATTTTTTCACTATTCGTTTAAAATTGAACTTTATCGAAAAAATTTCAAAAATTTAAACAAAGTAAATTTTGATGTCCCCATTATAAAGAAGAATTTTATTTGGTCAAATAGAATGTATTAAATTGACCAATACTATATTTAAAATGGTTTCACCATTAAAAGGAGGTAAATTGACCTTTTAATGTAAATTATTCTGAAAATTAGATTCATTCACATTTTAAGCCTCTAACATTTATTGGATAAATATAAATAAATTTAAAAAACATATATAATAATATTGTATTTAATTTTGTTCATTCCCACCAATACAACAGCTAGGAGTTAATGACCATTTAAAATAATAATATTATATTATTAGTGTGCAATGTATGATTTCAAAGAAATATGTTGTTGTGTTTTGGATACGCTATCGAACATAGCATCACCTTTAATGTAAAATTAATATTTAATTAACAAATATTAATAAATATGAAACATGTCTTATTCCTTATTTATCTGGGATGTTACATCCTTCCCCCCTTTTGGGAATTGTTTCCTCGTAATTTTAAATCTCGGCTTGGAAACTTCATTAAAAGTCCCATATTGGAAAAGGGTTCATAAAACTATCACATTAAAATAATGGAAGAGAAGTAAAAAGGTCACCAAAGATAACCCATACTAGGATTACATGTAGGAAAATAAGGATATAAAACAGAGAACAAACGGTCAAGTTATTATGGAGAGTTATAGAAAACATGATTAAGATAAAGTTAACAACCAAAAATTCACAATCCTGTGATGGGTTCAACGGTTCTTGATTCCCTAGTAGGAAAAGTTAATGGAAAATGTATTTGTTTTAAGTTACTTTTTATTGAGGAATCTATTTATGAGTTTAACTAAAAACATAAGGAAACACAAGAACTTTTCATGTATTCTTTTATCCATTACTATATTTCAAACACAAACTCATATTTCCTCCAAATGATGAGTATTCATGATGACTTGTTTACATTAAAAGTGCAACAATCAACTTCGAGAGAATCAAATGATCCCAAAAAGATGAACTATGTTTTCCCCTAGTCTTTAGATATTAACTAAAACCAAAATGTTTAGTACAAGATCAGATAATCCCTAAAAAGGATAATCTTTTACGTAAAGAGAATGTACTCTTAATCTCCAAAATTTTCCCAAAAAAACCCAAAGTTTAACAAAGACCATTTAATAAAAAAATTTCCCTAAAATTATTCAAGGTAATAATAACTATGATTGATACCCAAATCTCAAACGGATCTAGTCACATAGTCTTTCTAGATAAATCTTAATATTTATCTCTAAATAACATCAGTTACTCTTAAAGTATCATATTGAAAAGCAATTAGCCTAATCACATATTCTCCATGATAGGTTAATAATCTCCATAGATAACCCAAAATCGAATCTTCTTGATTCATAAAATCATCTAACCAATAATAATTAGTCATACAAAATAGGGAATTCACGTATTCTAGTGGTAGGGGATAAATACCAGTCAAACTTTGGTTCTGGGATTGATTCTCAAAGATTTGTCCGATGCGATTGGTTGTCACATGGTACGCGTGTTGCCATTTTTTCAAAAACTATAAAATTTTATAGCATTCCCAAAAAGATATGAATTTATCAAAAATAACTATAACATAATTTAAACACAAAGGTTTTCTAATAACTTTCATTTTGCATCCCAAAAATGTATTAACCTATAATCACCTCAAATTCAAGGATCATATAAACCCAAATGGTTCATTATAACTATATTCATAAAAGAAAATATAATAATTCGTTGAATAAAATTATCATATATCAAACTTCAGTGTCACACATACTATAAATAGGCTTCTAATTTAATTTCAATAATCAAAATATCCTTAATACTTTTAAGAATTTCACTATATTAAAATCTACCATAACACTTGAATCCCATATATGTTGACTTCTTAATAATTCAACATTCTTCATGATCCATTAACCATTCCTTTTCAAATTAGTTTTAAATACTTCTTCCCTAAAATAAAAATCAAGAATCATATCCTAAGGTTCAATAATGTCAAAACATATGTTAAGAATAATTCCATACCTTTCATTGGTCATTTTCAGTTTCTTCATCCTAAATCGGAATGTCATTTGGTATTGGAAAACAAATATTTGTACGATCCTGGTGATCCCATTCCAGAACCTTCTTCATAAGACATGTGTTTGTATAATGACCATGCACACCACATTTAAACATTAAATTGATCCCACATAAAGAAATTCTTTAACTTTCCTAGAGTCAACTAGATGATTCCTTTTTCCATGGCAGGTTTTTGCTTTATGACCTTCATTTCCACATCTATAGCATCTTCTCATTCATTTGATGCATTTTCCTAGTTGTTTCTTTCCACATCATTAACACAATGGTTTTAGAAAATACTTTCATTTATTATTATTACCTGAACATCCATAGTAATTTGTTTATCACATATACATCGCCTTATAAAAATCACCAAGGTTAAGGTTTTCAATCATGACTACAGATAGTTAGTTGAGAATAACCACAAGAGTTCTCATTGCAGCTCACATTTCAGTCAATTTCTCATTTAGAAAATCATCACAGTTTTCTTCACATCCAATATTACTTTGATGCTTGCTAGATCCAGCCATTGACTAGAACCAAAAAGGTAATTGTGAGTATATCAGTAAAATAATCGTATAATATTTTATAAGGATGGTAAATAATAAGATATACTTATTCATGTTATCTTAAACTCATTCACTTTATCTGAAAAAACTAATAATCTTTCTGAAATCCTAACCATTATATTAATGTCACTTATACTTAAATAGTACATTAACCTCTAATGTTATCTAAACTGACCTCTGATAACAACTGTAAGGACCCAGCCTTAAACCTTACATAATCCTGAATTAAATGAAGAATTTACATTGAGGATCTTTCAGGTTTAGATTCTTAGATAATTAGGCCATAACCATTACATAACAACTTGAAGATTAGATGTAGACACTACTAATCAGTATCCATTTTTTCATAAAATAATAAACTCTTAAAAGGAAACATGTCTAGTTCCATGTTTTAGACAACATGATTCTTCCTTGATCCCATCCTTAACCCTATTCATCATTATGTCCCGTGGAAAACATTTCAAAACTTGGGAAGAGCATAAAAATCCCATTAAGGGTTATACAATAAGGAAGGAACCCATTATCCCATCAATAAATGCAAATCCATGAAACCATAATTTTCAATCATAACATACCTTATGAAATCATACGATTTTTTAATAACAAACACAAATTATAAATCATAAAGGTTACTTATGGAATCCATATCAAACAAACATTGTATCTATCATATATATGTAGGGATTTACACTTGGAATACCCATCACAGTATATTCCACAAATCTCTTAGGAGAAAAATCACGTTTACCTCTGTCATGTTAGCCAATGCATTGGAGAGTTATCTCAGGCTCACCCGCCCTAGGTTTATCTTGGAACCACCCATATATGTAAACAACTCCTAATAACTGTAACATATTAATAACACATAATTCAATAATAAATGAAAGATAACATTTCCACATTCCAATCACAATATATCAAATCAATATATTTAAATAAACAATGCTTTATCAAATCATTTTCAAAACCATATAAAAATAGATTTTTGAATCAAAGTGTCCCATATCACTTTGAAGATTTTAAATGAATTATCATTTGAAAACATTAATGTCCATATAAATAAATCCTAAAACCCATTTTGAAAACATGGACATTAATGAGAAATATTTAGAAGAATAAATATTTGAAACATTTAAAATGATCTTTCAGTTAAAGAGTTTTTTTAACAAAAATGAGAGTTGCTTGAATACAAAATAACTGAGGAACTACATTTAATCAGAACATTATAATATCATGAGAATAAATTTATTCATGATATTTTATTCCAAAGGACATTATATACACCACATATAAGTGAATTGGTCCATAACAACAATGAAGTCTCAATGGAAATGTAAATTGAGATGAAATCCCTTATAAAGATGGTATACTTAAATTAAAGATAAATCAATCACATAATTATGCATGAAAATTATAAATACACACAATATAATTATATATTAAGTGTAAATCAATCAGATTCCATTCACACATATTCATAGGACGATATATTCAAGAAGTACAAGTTGAACCCAAAGAATCAAAATTGGGTTAAGAAGTTCCCTTGTAAAATTCAACAACGTAATGACATCACTTTAAAATTCAGAAAATGAGTTGATGAGACAAAAATGGTATCTCATCACATGGAAATATATTTTACATCAATAAGGATATTGAATATCATATCCCAACAGAATAATACGTAAATTAAGAGACATAACAAAAAGAAGTCTTTTAAAAAGAGAAGGGTGAAAGGTTCCTTTACCGATTTGGTAACTTACAAAACATATTCCACATGAAAGAAGGATCATACAATGAATATGTAAATACTCATAAATGAATTTATATTACACAAATATTACAATCATTTCAAGTAAATACACCACACAAAATTAAATAGTGGCAAATATAGCATGAATCTCCTGAGAATCAAAAGTGAGATGAAACCCTTTACCACTTTGAAATCAACTGAAGTGTATGACCAAAAGTTAATAACCACCAAACGATTCACATAATAACATGAATATAAATATAATAATGATAATATATATCAATTTTTTGTACACAATACACCACATTCAATAAATTAGTGGCGAACAATGGAAGTCTCACATAATTGAAAGTGAGATAAGAAAATGCCTTACCTTGTGTCAGAGTTGACCCATTCGTTATTTAATCTCCAGAATGTTAAAATAAAGTTAATTTCTACTATATAAAGATCCTTTTTCAATTTTATTATTCTTTTTATATAACTTATTATCATGTTATAATCATTATGTAATCATTTAAGTTAATAGTGTTCATTTTGTCGATATTTTGCACTTGAGTCAAAAATGAACACCTTATATTTACAAGTTATCCATGTGGTCAATTTTCCATTATATGAAGAATGGTATTCATGATTTAGATATCATATATATTATATATATCCATTATATACATGTATTTATAATAGTACATATCATTTGGAGGTAAGAAATGAAATGCATCGTTCTTGGAGATGGCAAGACGTACGTACGCATGACTGCTACTTTCATTTCTATTTCTTCTTTTAATGGAATTAAAACATAATTATTCATAGTTATATTATCATTACAGTACAATATCATATATTATATCATTAACTCCATCCTTTATACATCCCACATATGGCATTAACGAATCACATCACTTTGTGGGGGTAGTAGTCCGCACTACCTCAAATGAGATTATTGTATTTACCCACAATGGAAACCATAAAAGAGTGCAATAAATTGGAATTAAATAAGAATAAGGAAATCATTAAAAAATAAACATCATATATAAATTCATTTTCATCATAATGGCCACCATGAGAGGCGGTAAGAGGTAATTGAACAATCATCGTCTCTTGAGGCGTTAGTTTTCCATCCACATAAACATTATGTGTTTCACCCATTAGATTGATGTGTGTGTAAGTGTAGTTAGAATCATTATCATAACGAAATCCTAGTATATTTAGAATACTGTTTTAGTTACAAAATAAAGGAACAAAAAGAGATTAGGTTTTGGAGAAGTAAAATAAAAGAAAACATATGAAGAGATATTATTATCTTTAATTTGAGTAACTCCCTTTGGTTTGAACCAAAGGACTTCTTGAAGTGATGTATGACTATGTTAAGGCTTATATATGGGTAAGAGGGATGTAGGGAGCTTATTTGGGAAGAGTTTGGATGAACCAAATTTCTTGAGAGGTGTGAGGAATTGGTTAGAAGTGGTCTCCTTTTATAAGGGAGATGAAGGCTCTCTTTATGAAAGTGTTGAAATATTATTTTATAATATAATGATATTCGGTTTCTAAAGGTCCAAAAACCATTATATTAGAATATAGGATGACTCATGGTCGAAATATAATCATCCAATAATAATTGGATAGGTTTTGGATATTATTTTATTCATTATCATCTTATTTATTTAAATGATTTATTAATGAGGTAAACACTGCATCATTATTATGTCAGGAATAATTTAATTTATTCAATGTCTAAAAATTATAAAAAAATAATATAATGTAAGAAAGATTTTTAGATTTCCAATGAATATTTATAGTCAAAAATATTCTTTATATTACACTATATAAAAATTAATTTACTAAAATATTTTTGTTTATATCATTTTTGCCTTTACATTAAATTAATTAATCTAAAGTTTCATTATCATTTATAAGTGGCTCCATGTGGTCCCCAAATCGACCCAAGGATGCCCATATTCGGCCAGTACTCATCCAATAAGGTTAGGACAAGTGTTAAGGAAATTTGGAATTATTATAATATTCTTTTTACCTTGAATAACCCTATTTACCTTTAACCGCGGTAAAAGAAGTCAAACGTTACAATTCATCAAAAATTATTTTCATCTTGTTGAACCACATTTTACTAACTAATAACAACCATTTCTTTTGGATTATTGATATTCAATTCATAGAAGAGGTGAAATTTAATTTAAGGGAAAATTCAGTTTTTTAACTATTACTAAGTGGTTTCACTATTCATCAAAAATTGAAGTTTTTCAAAACAATACCAAAAATTCAGCCTAAGATATATTTGATATTTTAAATTCAAAAATGATTTCTATTTTTCCAAATTGAAAACATATAAGTGTCATTTATTAATTTTAAAATTCATTACCGTTATTAAAAAATAGCATGTTTTTAAGAAACAATAACTATCAAAAGATCGATACTTGTTTATGTCCAATTTCAAAGTGAAATTAATTAGAATGAAAACAATTTGATTAAATGGTTAAAATATATTTTAATATTCCTTTAAAAAAAATTAAAAATATAATCTAACCATATAAATAATTTAGATTAAAATTCACTTTTGAATTAAAATACAATATTTTTCACTATTTATTAAAAATTGAACTTTATCGGAAAAATTCCAAAACATTACACAAAGTAAATTTTGATGTCACCATTCTAAATAAAGGTTTTATTTGGCCATATAAAATGAATTAAAGTGAATAAAAACTATATTTAAAATGGGTTCACCATTAAAAGGCGGAAAATTGACCTTTTAATGTAAATTATGCCTTAAATTAGATTCAATCACATTTTAATCCTCTAACATTTATTAGATAAATGTAAATAAATTTAATAAAAATATATAATAATATTTTTGATAGTTTTTTTTCATTCTCACCAATACAATGGCTAGGAGTTAAAGACCATTTAAAATAATAGTATTATATTATTAGTGTGCAACGTATGATTTCAGAGAAACATGTTGTTGCGTATTGGGTACGCTATCGAACATAGCATAACCTTTAATGTAAAATTAATATTTAATTCACAAATATTAATAAATATGAAATGTGTATTATTCCTTATTTATCTAGGATGTTACATCCTTCCCCCTTTTGGGAATTGTTTCCTCAAAATTTTAAAATTGGGCCTGGAAACATCATTATAAGTCCCACATCAGAAAAGAGTCAACAAAACTACCACATTAAAATATTTGAAGAGATGTAAAAAGGTCAACTGAGATAAACCATACTAGGATTTCATCTAAGAAAACATGGATTTGAAAGAGAGAACAAATGGTCATGTTCTACATATAGTGATAGAAAACATGATTAGGAGAAAGTTAACCACCAGAAAATCACAAACATGTGATGGGTTTAAGGGTTCTTGATTCCCCATTAGGAAAAGTTAACAAACAATGTTTTTGTTTCAAGTTACTTTTTATTGAGGAATATATATATAAGATTAACTAAAGACATAAGGAAACACAATTAATTTTCATATATACTTTTATCCTTTACTATATTTCTAATAAAAACCCAAATTATCTCCAAACGATGAGTATTGATGATGAATTGTTTACATTAAAAGTGCGATAATAAACTTCGAGAGAATCAAATAATCCACAAAATATGAACTATATATTTACCTAGTCTTTAGATATTAACTAAAACCAAAATATTTATTAGAAGATCAGATAATCCCCAAAAGGAAAAACTTTTACATAAAGAGAAACTAATCTTAATCTCGAAAATTTGTCTAACAAAACCCAAAGTTCAACAGAGACCATTTACTAAACAATTTTCCCTAAAATTATTCAATGTAATACAAACTATGATTGAAACCCAAATATCAAAAATATCTAATCACATCATCTTTTATGATGAATTTTAACATTTATCTCCAAATATCATCAGTTACTCTTAAAGTCTCATATTGAAAAGTAACTAACCTAATCACATATCCTCTATGGTAGATTAATAATTTACAAAGATAACCCATAATTGACCTATTATTGATTCATAAAATCATATTACTAAAAATAATTAGTCATACAAACCAGGGACTTCACGTATTCAAGTGGTAGGCGATAAATACCAGTCGCACTTTGGTTGTGGGATCGATTATTGAAGCTTTGTCCGATGCGATGGGTTGTCACACGGTCCGCGTGTTGTCCTTTCTCCAGAAACTATATAATTTTATAGCATTACTAAAAAGAGTTGAATTTATAAAAAATAACCATAACCTAATTTAACCACAAAATCTTTCTAATAACTTTTATTTTGCATCCCAAAAATGTATTAACCTATAATCTCCTCAAATTCAAGGATTATATAAACCCAAATGGTTCATTATAACTATATCCACAAAAGAAAATATAATTATTCCTTGAATAAAATTATCATATATCAATCTTCAGGGTAACACATACTATAAAAAGTCTTCTAATTTAATTTCCATCATCAAAAGAGCCTTAATACTTTTAAGCATTTCACCATCTTAAAATCTACCATAACACTTGAATCCTATATATGTTGACTTCTTAATAATTCAACATTCTTCAGGATGCATTAACAATTCATTTTCAAATTATTTTTAAATACTTCTTCCCTAAAAACAAAATCACTAATCACATCTTAAGATTCAATAATTTCAAAACATATGTTAAGAAATAATCCTTACCTTTCATTGGTCAGTGTCAGTTTCTTCAACCTCAATTGGAATGGCATTTGGTATTGGGAAACAAATATTTGTACGATCCTGGTGATCCCATTCCTGAAACTTCTTCGTAAGACATGTGTTTGTATAATGACCATGCACAGCATATATAAAACATTCAATTGATCCCTCAGAATGAACTTCATTCCCTTTCATCGATTCAAGTGGATGATTCCTTTTTCCATGGAAGGTTCTTGCTTTATGGCCTTTATTTCCACATCTAGAGCATCTTCTTGTCCCTATAAAGAATTTTCCTAGGTGTTTTTATCCACATACTTGACATAAAGGTTTTTGAACATACTTACCTTTATTATTATTACTTGAACTTCTGTAGGGATTTGTTTATCGCATATACAGTGCCTTATAAAAATCACCAAGGTTAATGATGTGATTCATCAATCCCGATAGTTGGTTGAGAATAACCACAAGAGTTCTAATTGCAGCTCCCATTTCATTAAATTTCTCACTCATAAAATCATCATTGTTTTCTTCACATCCATTGTTACTTTGATTCCTACTAGATCCAGCCATTGACTAAAACCAAAAAGGTAAGTCTGAGTATATCAGTAAAATCATCATATAATATCTTATGAGGAGGGTAAATACTAAGATATACTTTTTCATGATATCTTAAACTCATTCACCATATCTAAAAAATGATTAATCCTTCTGAAATCCTAATCATTATGGTGATGTCACTTATGCTTATATAATACACATAGCTCTAAAGTTATCTAAACCGACCCATGATACCAACTGTAAGGACCCAGCCTTAAACATTACATAATCTAGAATTAAATGAATAATTCACATTGAGGATATTTCAGGTATAGAGTTTTAGTGAATTAGGCCATAACTATTACACAATAACTTGAATATTACAAGAAGACACTACTACTCAGTATCCATTTTTTCATAAAATAAAAAACTCTTAAAAAGAAACTTTTCTAGTTCCATGTTTTAGACAACATGACTTTTCCTTTACCCGATCCTTGACGCTATTCATCTTTAAGTCTCGTGGAAAACATTTCAAAAACATGGGATGAGCATAAAAATACCTGTAAGGGTTATAAAATACGGAAGGAAAACTTTAGCCCATAAATAAATGCAAATCCATGAAACCATACTTTTCAATCATATCATACCTTATGAAATCATAAGATTTATGAATAACAAACACAAATCATTAATCATAAAGGTTACTTACGGAATCAATATCAAACAAAAATTGTAGCTATCACAGTTACATAGGGAGTTACACTTGGAATACCCATCACCGTCTATTCTTTAAATCTATTAGGATAAACATCATGTTTACCTCCGTCATGTTACCCAATGCATTGGACAGCTATCTCAGGCTCACCTGCCCTAGGTTTATCACAAAACCACCCATATATGTAAACAATTTCCAATAACTTTAACATATTAATATACATAATACAAGAATAAGTGAAAAATAACATTTCCACATTCCAATCACAATATATCAAATCAAGATATTGAAATAAACAGTGCTTTATCAAATCATTTTCAAACACATTTAAAAAGAGATTTTTGAATCAAAGTGTCCCATACCACTTTGAATATTATAAATTAATTATAATTTGAAAACATTAATGTAAATATAAAAAAAATCCTAAAACCCATTTTGAATACATGGACACTAATGAGATATATTTAGAAGAATAAATCTTTAAAACAGTTAAAACGATCTTTTCGTTAAAGAGTTTTTTAACAAAAAGGAGAGTTGCTTGAATACAAAATAATTGAGGAATTACATTTAATCATAACTTTATAATATCATGAGAATGAACATATTCATGATATATTATGCCATAGGATATTATATACACCACATAAGAGTGAATTGGTGCTTAACAACAATGAAGTCTCAATGGAAATGGAAATTGAGATGAAATCCCTTATAAAGATAGTATCAATAAATTAAGGATAAATCAATCACATAATTATGCATGAAAAATATAAATACACACAATATAAGTACATATTAAGTGTAAAAAAATCAGAGTCTATTAACACATATTCATAGGACGATATATTCAAGAATTAGAAGTTGAACCCAAATAATCGAAATTGGGTGAAGAAGTTCCCGTGAAAAAATTCGATAGTCTAACAATGTCACATTAAAATCCAGAAAATTAGTTGATGAGACAAAAAGTGTATCTCATCACTAGGAAATGAATTTTAAATCAATAATTATATATATGAGCATATCCAAATAGAATAAGATGTAAATTAAAAGACATAACAAAAAGAATCCTTTTAAAAAGAGAAGGGTGAAAGGTTCACTTACCGATTTGGTAACATACAAAACATATGCCAAATGAAAGAAGGATCATACAATGAAGATGTAAAGACTCATAAATAAAATTATATTACACAAAGAGTACAATAATGGGTATTAGATACACCACACAAAAGGAAATAGTGGCAAATATAGCTTGAATATCACGGGAATAAAAAGTGAGATGAAACTCTTTACCAAGTTGTAATCAATTTAGGCGTATGAACAAAAGTTAATAACCACCAAATTATTCACTGAATAACATTAATATAAATAGAATCATGATAATATATATCTAATGGCAGTACACAATACACCACATTCAATAAATTAGTGGTGAACAATAAAAGTCTCACAGAATTTAAAGTGTGATAGAAAATCCATTACCTCGTGTCCGACTTGTCCTATTCGTTCTTTAATCTCTTGAATATTAAACTAATGTTAATTTATACTTTCTTAAGAAACCTTTTCATGTTTATTATTCCTTTTATATCACTTATTACCATGTTATAAACATTATGTAATCATTTAAGTTTATAGCATTCATTTTGTCGATATTTGGCACTTGAGTCAAAAATGAACACCTTATATTTACAAGTTGTCCATGTGGTAAATAATCCATTATATCCAGAATGTTATTCATGATTTAGATATTATATATATATCATATATATCTAGTATATACATGTATTTATAATAGTACATAGCATTTGTAGGTATGAAATGAAATGCACCGTTCATGGAGACGGTAAGTCGTACGTACGCATGAACGCTAGTTTCATTTATATTTCTTCTTTTAGTGTAATTAAAACATAATGATTCATTGGTATATTATTATTACACTTTAATATCATATATAATATCATTAAATACATCATTTATACATACCACATAGGTAATTACAGAATCACATCACTTTGAGGGGGTGGTAGTCCACACTTCCTCAAATGAGATTATCGTATTTACCCACTATGGAAACCATAAAGGTGTGCTATAAATGGAAATTAAAGAAGAATAAGAAAATCATAAAAATAATATATATCATATATAAATTCATTTCTATCATAATGGACACCATTAGAGGTGGTAAGAGGTAATTGAACAATCATCGTCTCGTGAGGCGTTAGTTTTCCATCTACAGAAACATTATGTTCTTCACCCATTAGATAGAGGTGTGTGTAACTGTAGTTAGAATACTTCTCATAACAACATCCTATTATATTTAGGATACTGTTTTGGTTTCAAAAAAAATAAATAATAAGATTTTAGGGTTGGATAAGTAAAATAAAAGAAAACAAATGAAGTGAAACTATTACCTTTAATTTGGCTAACTCCCTTTGGTTTGAACCAAAGGACTTCTTGAAGTGCCTTCTGCCTATGTTAAGTATCTTAGATGGAGGATATGGATGTATTAAGATTAATGGAGAAGAGTTTAGACTATCCAAATGGCTTGAAAGGTGTGAGTAATTGGTTAGAAGTGGTCTCTTTTTATATGGGAGAGGAGGGGCTCTTTAGGAAAGTGTGAAAATATTATTTAATAATATAATGATATTCGGTTTCTAAAGGACCAAAAATCAATATATACGAATATAGGATGACTCATGGTTGAAATATAATCATCCAATAATAATTGTATAGGTTTTTCATAATATGTTAATCATTATAATCTTATTTGTTTAAATGATTTATTAATTAGGTAAACACTGCATCCTTACAATGTCCTGAATAATTTAATCTATTCAATGTCAAAAAATTATAAAAAAATTACAATAATGTAGGAAACTTTTTTATCTTTCCAATGATTATTTATAGTCAAAAATATTCTTTATATAACACCATATTAAAATTAATGTACTAAAATATTTTTGTTTATGTCGTTTTTGCCTTTACATTAAATTAATTAATCTAAAGTGTCATTATCATTTAAAAGTGGCTCCATGTGGTCCCAAAATAGACTCAAGGATGACCATGGTTGGCCATTATTCATCAAATAAGGTTAGGACAAGTGTTAAGATAATTTTTAATTATTACAATATTCGTTTGACCTTGAATTACTTTGTTTACCTTTAACCGCGGTAAAAAAAAGACAAAAGTTATTATTCACCAAAAATTATTTTCATCTTATTGAACCAAATTTTAATAATTAATAACATTCATGTATGTCGGATTTTTGAAATTCAATTCACAAAAGCGGTAAAATTTCATTTAAACTAAAAATTCAGTTTTTTCACTACTAGTAAGTTGTTTAACTATTCATCAAAAATTAATGTTTTTCAGAAAAATACCAAAAATTCAGCCTAATCTATATTTGATGTTCCAAATAAAAAAATGATTTCTATTTTTCCAAATTCAAAACATAGAAGTGGCATTAATTAATTTTAAAATTTATTCCCGTTACCAAAACAAATAGAGTGTTTTTAAGAAACAATAACCATCAAATGATTGATACTTGTTTATGTCCAATTTCAATGTGAAATTAATTCCAATGACCAACAATGGATTAAATGGTAAAAATATATTTTAATTTCACTTTAAAACAAATTAATAAGATAATCTAACCATAAAAATAAATTATATTAAAAGGCACTTTTGAATTAAAATACAATATTTTTTACTATTCATTAAAAATTGAACTTTATAGGAAAAATTCCAAAAATTTACATAAAGTAAATTTTGATGTCCCCATTCTAAAGAAGGATTTTATTTGGTCAAATATAATGTATTAAAGTGACCAAAACTATATTTAAAAATAGTTCACCATTAAAAGGTGGTAAATTGACATTTTAATGTAAATTATTTTTAAAATTAGATTCCTTCACATTTTAAGTCTCTAACATTTATTGGATAAATGTAAATAAATTTAACATACATATATAATAATATTGTAGTTATCTTTGTTCATTCTCACCAAAACAACGACCATGAGTTAAAGACTATATAAAATAATAATATTATATTATTAGTTTGCAACGTATGATTTTAAAGAAACATGTTGTTTTGTATTGGGTACGCTATTGAACATAGCATCACATTTAATGTAAAATTAATATTTAATTCACAAATGTTAATAAATATGAAAACATCCTTATTCCTTATTTATCTAGGATGTTACGTCCCTCCCCCCTTTTGGAATTATGTCATCGCAATTTAAAAACCGGACCTGGAAACATCATTAAAAGTCCCACATCGGAAAGGAGTCAATAAAACTATCACTTTAAAATAATGGAAGAGAAGTAAAAAGGTCACCTGAGATAACCCATACTAGGATTCCATGTAGGAAAACATGGATATGAAAGAGAGAACAAACGGTCAAGTTCTAATGGAGAGTGATATAAAAAATGATTAGGAGAAAGTTAACCACCAGAAAATCACAAACATGTGATGGGTTCAATGGTTCTTGATTCCCCAGTAGGAAAAGCTAACAGACAAAGTTTTTGTTTTATGTTAATTTTCATTGAGGAATATATTTATGAGATTAACTAAAAACATAAGGAAACACAATTACTTTTCATGTATACTTTTATCCTTTACTAGATTTCTAACAGAAACTCATATTTCCTCCGAACAATGACTATTCAGGATGACTTGTTTACATTAAAAGTGTTATAATCAACATTGAGAGAATCAAATAATCCACAAACGATGAACTATATACTTCCCTAGTCTTTAGATATTAACTAAAACCAAAATGTTTTGTACAATATCAGATAATCCCTAAAAAGGATAAACTATTACATAAAGAGAAACTACTCTTAATCTCCAAAAGTTGTCTAACAAAACGCACAGTTTAACAAAGGCCATTCAATAAAAAATTTTCCCTAAAATTATTCAAGGTAATCCGAACTATGATTGAAACACAAATATAAAAAGGATCTAATCACATAGTCTTTCAAGATAAATCTTTACATTTATCTCCAAATAACATCAGTTACTCTTAAAGTCTCATATTGAAAAGTAATTAACCTAATCACATATCCTCCATGATAGGTTAATATTTCCATTGATAACCCAAACTCGAACTCTTCTAGATTCGTAAAATCATCTAACTAAAAATAATTAGTTATACGAACTAGGGACTTCACGTATTCTAGTGGTAGGCGATAAATACTAGTTGCCCTTTGGTTGTGGGATCAATTCGTGCTACTTTGTCTGACATGATGGGTTGTCACACGGTCTGTGTGTTGTCCTTTTTTCAAGAACTATATAATTTTATAGAACTCACAAAAAGAGATGAATTTATCAAAAATAACCATACCATTATTTAACCACAATGGTTTTCTAATAAATTTAATTTTTCATCCCAAAAATGTATAAACCTATAATCTCCTCAAATTCAAGGATCATACAAACCCAAATGGTTCATTATACCTATATCCAAAAAAGAAAATATAATTATTCCTTGAATAATATTATCATATATCAAAATTCAGGTTTACACATACTATAAAAAGTATTCTAATTTAATTTCCATCCTCAAAAAATCCATAATACTTTTAAGCATTTCACCATCTTAAAATATGCCATAAAACTTGAATCCCATATATGTTGACTTCTTACTCATTCAAAATTCATAATGATCCATTAACCATTTTTTTCAAATTATTTTGAAATAATTCTACCCTAAAAACTAAATCACGAATCATATCATAAGATTCAATAATGTCAAAACATATGTTAAGAAATAATCCATACCTTTATTTGGTCATTGTCAGTTTCTTGCTCCTCAATAGGAATGGAATTTTGTATTGGAAAACAAATACTTGTATGATCCTAGAGATCCCATTCCCGAAACTTCTTTGTAGGACAGGTGTTTGTATAATGACTATGCACACCACATTTAAAACATTCAATTGATCCCTCCGAAAGAACTTCTTTCCCTTTCCTAGAGTCAACTGGATGATTCCTTTTTCCATGGATGGTTCTTGATTTATGACCTTCATTTCCATATCTATAACATCTTCTCGTCCCTTTGAAGCATTTTCCAAGGTGTTTCTTTCCACATCCTTGACACAATGGTTTTTTAAGATACTTACATTTATGATTATTAACTAAACTTCCGTAGTGATTTTTTTATCGCATATATGATGCCTTATAAAAATAACACAGGTTAAGGTTGTCAATCATGACAAAATATATTTTGTTGAGAATAACAACAAGAGTTCCCATTGCTGCTCCAATTTCATTTAATTTCTCATTTAGAAAATTGTCATAGTTTTCTCCACTTCTATTGAAACTTTGATGTCTACTAGATCCATCCATTGACTAAAACCAAAAAGGTAATTGTGAGTATATCGGTAAAATCATTATATAATATCTTATGAGGAGGGTAAATACTAATATATACTTATTCGTGTTATCTTAACCTCATTCACTATATATAAAAAAACTATGACTATTTCTGAAATACTAACAATTATAGTAATGTCACTTATGCTTAAAGAATACACAAACCTCCAAAGTTATCTAAACCGACCTCTCATTCCAACTGTAAGGAGTCATCCTTAAACCTTAAATAATCTTGAGTTAAATGAATAATTCACATTGAGGATATTTCAGGTTTAGAGTTTTAGTGAATTGGGCCATAACTATTACATAACAAATTGAAGATTACAAGTAGACACTACTAATCAGTATCCATTTTTTCATAAAATAAAAAAATATTAAAAATAAACATGTCCAGTTCCATGTTTTTGACAACATGACATTTCCTTGATCCTGTCCTTGACCCTATTCATTTTTAAGTCCGGTGGAAATCATTTTAAAAACTTGGGACAAGTATAAAAATATGAGGAAGGGTTATAAAATAAGGAAAGAAAACATTATCCCATCAATAAATGCCAATCCATGAAACCATACTTTTCAATCATAACATACCTTATGAAATCATAATATTTTTGAATAAAAAATACAAAACCGAAATCATAAAGGTTAATTATGGCATCCATATCAAACAAACATTGTAGTTATCACAGCAACGTAAGGAGTTACACTCGGAATACCCATCATAGTATATTCCCTATATCTCTTTGGAGAAACATCGCATTTACCTCCATCACGTTACCCAATGCATTGGAGAGCTATCTCGGGCTCACCCACCCTAGGTTTATCACGGAACCAACCGTATACATAAAAAATGCCCAATAACTATAACATATCATAACACATAATAAAAGAATAAATGAAATATAACATTTCCACATTCCTATCACAATATATCAAATCAAGATATTGAAATAAACAGTTCTTTATCAAATCATTTACAAAACCATTTATAAAGAGATTTTTTAATCATAGTGTCCCATACCACTTTGATGCTTTTAAATAAATTATCATTTGAAAACATTAAAGTCCATATAAATAAATCCTAAACCCTATTATGAAAACATGGACACTAATGAGAAATATTTAGAAGAATAAATCTTTAAAACATTTAAAATGATCTTTTAGTTAAAGAGTTTATTAACAAAAAGGAGAGTCGATTGAATAAAAAATAATTGAGGAATTATGACACATGACTATCACATGGAGTGGAAAAAACATTTATTTACTATGTCAAAATATATTATATTGGTTAACCTAGGTTGTCTCCCGATGTGGATTGCACACAAAATAGTTTGTCACTTTTTATTTAGAGAAAACGTTGGGTGTTTTTGAAATTGTTTGGTTTTAAAATCAAATAGAGAAACGAATCAAAAGGAATAAATTGAGAAAAATATTCAAACAAAATATAGAATGAATGATATTTAAAAACTATTTTATAAGATGGGTGATCAAGTCAGGGTCGGTTTTATAATTGCAATGCTATCCTTGTTCCATTTAATTCAATCCTCTTCTTCTAAGGTGATTTAAGTGAGATTCCATATTTACATAAACTCACTTCTTTGGTTAAATGGTTTAAAAAAAATTTAATTTGTTATACACTTATTTCTTTGCGTGATAGAGTTGTAGTGAACACCGCCAATTATATAATGAAATTCCCAATCTGGTATTGTTTGTTCTAAATAATCCTGAATATTCACCACCCCTCCCACACGTACTAGCGATCACTAGGTAATTCTCCACAAAGCCTTGATATTTATTCCATAGAATATAGACCAGAACCTACTGGAGGGATAAAAATGATCATTTATCAAAGTAATAATAATAATAGAATAGAAAATAAAATACGATTGCATAAGATAATAAATTCTGTTTTTAGAATTTGAAAACAACTTCGCAGAAGAGAGACAGATTTTATTCAATAAAATGAAAGAACTCAGAGCATTACAAATATAAAAACTTCTCTCCTCCAATCACCTCATATGTTTACCCCACCATGTTAAGGTTAATTGATATTAAAGGGGAAGAAGAATGCATTATGGAACATGAATAACAAAAGAGAGAAATGAAGAACTCAAAAATAAATCTTCCAGAATCTTTCTTCCAAAAGTTTGCTACAGTTCTGCCCTATCCTGGCTGAATGAGGAAGAGGTAACTTCTTATATAATGTTTGGAATGGGTTTTTCCATCTACCCTCAACATATCTGAGCCATTGGATCCATTTCATAGATGTTATGGCTGCATAAATGGAAGAGACTTTTCATGGCCTCCAAACACTATTCCACCAACCCTTTTTGACCATTGAATTGGCGGCCTTAATGAATGAATTTATTTATGATATTTTGCTATACTATGAAACATATATTAATATTCTTAATCCACTTATAACCACTACATATGGTGTTCGGTGGTCCAAGATATACCTCTTTGAATATGTCATAGTCTATTCTGCCGGCCAGAATAAATGTTCACATTGAACGATTTTTTTTGGCTTGTTGGAGTTCGAATTGGATTTTGTTCCTGAAGCCTTATATGTATCCCATGAATCCTGACATCCTACAAAAAAGAATCAGTTTAATTGGATTAACAATTTAGGAGTAATGCTCGAAATTCATAGGAAACATAAAACTGTTAAATGTCCATAATTAACCAATTTTCACACTTAAGCTCAAAACTCACCAAAAATCATGAAATGATAAAAATAAGCTGAAATTGATTAATGGATAGGGATTAAATCATTTAAAAATGTATAATTAATTTTTAAAATATTATCTTTTTCAATTCCCCCACACTTATCATTTGGTCTCCTGGACAAGTAAACATCGATATTAAATCAAAGCAAATTTAAAACACATATCAATGAGATCTAATAATTTAACAACAAGAAACAAAAAACAATATCATGACTCCTAAAACAATATTTTTTCAATTTCTTCATTTTAGATCATGAAATATATTTCCAATTCATTTATTCTCCCATCCACACAAAACACTTACCTCACATACATTTTCTCTCATTACACAAATTGCAATTTTTTAGCAATGTATTTTTCATCCAATACTCATACACGGGTCAACATAGGTTTGGTAAATTAATACATCTCCACCTGATGTGAGTCAAGGACATAAGTTTATCATGTGGACTTAATAGGGTTTTTCTATGGCTTTAGGTTGGTAGGATTTAGATCTGAAAAATTTTGTGGCTGAATAAGGAGTGCTTGGCTCTTTTTGATGAAAAATTGTATTATTCTAATTTTTACTCAAGTGTAGTCTCCTCCTCAGTCCCATTAAGAGTAAATCAGCTCCAACAGCATGAAAAATCAGTGAAATTACACACCATTCATCATTTCAACAGCAAAAGTTTCAATAATATTAAACATGATTTTTCTTGAAAGCTACAGAAAAGGAACATCTTTCCTTTCATTAGAAGCTCCAGAAATGCACAACTTATTTTTCATAAAAGTTTGGGAAAATGAACAAATTTTAACATAATTATTTTTTCAATAGAAAGTACATTGATTTGAAATTTTATTTTCCACCCAATGTATCTCCAGATGAAGTAGAACAACACAAGTCAACCTCCCCCCACATTTAAGTTCAACTAGATTATGAAATATCACATTAAGAGCAGGTTGGATAGGGAAAACTGGCTTGTACTTTGGCTAACCTAACAGGCTATTCATGGCTTCTATCAGCTACATGGATTAAATGTATATGGTGGGCCATTATAAAAGGTATTATCTTGAAAAGGGGGCTTTAAAATCAAATAAATCTCCAATCATTTAAAACACATGTACCTCAAAACCTCATGATTTGATAGGAATAAATCAAATTCTGGTTCAATCAAGCATGGTATGGTTCTATCAAAAAGTGAGGTAAAATAAAAGAGTTTGAAAAATAGGTTTATAATCCTCACATTAAAGTGATTTAAAATATAAGGACAGTGATATGTGTCATGAGATTCAAAATTAGGAGTACTTTTCATGAAATTCATAAAGAATCGAACTTGAAACAAATCATTCTAAGCATTGATTTAAGCTCAATTTCATGGAATAAATTGTTTCACTCAAGGAAATGGGTTTAAAAAATAGCAATGAGATTCATTTCAGCTCAATAATTTTGGAAAAACTCAAAAAATTGAAAAAGAAACACACATATTGACTAAAAAAGTTTTTTTAAAATAAGAAATCATACAACAAATGAAAATACTAACTACAAAGGCTCCCTCCCCCACACATAAATGAGTCAATGTACTCAATGCATTAAATTGGATTAAAAATTTAATGTTATTTTAAATCGAATCACAGCAAAAAAGTGTTAAGGAGAGGTACAACCTGATGGATTTATTGATAAACAGGTTGGAGGAGTGTTATCACCTTTAATGGCTCTGATGGAATGGTCCCAAGGAATTTCTTCAACCGATGCCCATTAACAGCGAATGACTTCTTCTCTTGATCCTTTATAATCTGCACAACACCATAAAGATATACATGAGTAACTATAAATGGACCTTCCCATCTGGAACAAAGTTTACTTGGCATCAGCTTGAGTCTTGAGTTGAATAATAGCACTCTTTCTCCAGGATGGAGGTTTTTCGGTTCGATCAGTTTCTCCTAAGCCACTCTTGTTCTCTCTTTGTAAATCCTGGAGTTTTCCAATGCTTCCCTTCATATCTCTTCTAGCTCCTACAACTGTAATCTTTTTTCCTTCCCAGTGCTTTCAAGATCGAAATTTATCTTCCTCACAGCACAGTATTCCTTATGTTCCAATTCCACAGGTAGGTGGCATATTTTCCCATAAATCAACTTATATGGACTCATTCTAATTGGGGTTTTGTAGGCTGTACTATAAGCCCATAATGTGTCTTCCAACCTTTGGGTCCAATCCTTCCTATTTGGATTAACAGTCTTTTCCAAAATTCCTTTGGTTTCCCTATTGGACACTTCAGCTTGTCCATTCTTCAGTGGATGATAGGGAGTTGATGTTTTATGATGCACCCCATATTTCTTCAACAAATACTCCATAATACTATTGAAAACGTTAGTCCCCTTATCACTAATGATTTCTCTAGGCACTCAAAACCTAAAAAATATGTTAGACCTGACAAAATCACAAACCACTTTTGCATCGTCAGTCCTGGTGGCTTTTGCTTCCACCCATTTGGAAACATAATCAAAATCAAGAAAGATATAATAACATCTTAATTACATTGGGAAAGGCCCCATAAAATATATTACCCAATCATCAAATATTTCACAAAAAATAAGTGGTTCTTGGGGCATTTCTTTTCTCTTTGAAATATTTCCAGAAAATTGACATTTTCACACCTTTTACAAAATTCATGAGAATCTTTAAAAAGAGTGGGCCAATAAAGTCCGTCTTCTAAAAACATCCTTGTTTCCCTTTGAGGTCCAAAGTGGCCTCCATAAGTTAATGTGTGGAAAAAGTGAAAGACATAATTAATTTCACTTTCAGGAAAATATCTTCTTATTACTTGGTCATCAAAAATCTTCCAAAGAAATGGATCATCCCAGATATAATATCTAGATTCAGATTTCATCTTTAGAATTTGTTGGGAATTTAAATGAGATGGGACTTGATATATTACCAGATAATTGACCATGTTGGCATTCCATGGAACGTCACTGTTGATGATGTATAGTTTTTCTCTTATATTCTCATCATTAAGTGGGTTCTGGTTTGGAATTTCTCCTTCAATAGTTTAGGGTAGTCAACTTAGATGATAAACCACCTCATTTTCACTTCCCTTTTTATCTTTAATTTCCAAATTTAAATCTTGTAAGATTAGAATACATCTTACTAGCCTTGTATTTTCCTCCTCCTTCTTCATTAAATACCTGAGATCTGCATGATCAGAAAAAACAACAAATTTAGAACCGAGAAGATATGATCGAAATTTATCTAGTGAAAAGACAACTGCAAGGAAATCCTTTTGGTGGTTGTGTAATTGATTTGTGTGACATCACTGATCCTTTATGCATATGATATTACTTGCGGATTTTTGTCAATTCTTTGGTATATATCTTCTCCCACTACTTGGTTGGATGCATCACAAAGAAACTCAAAAGGGTAATCCTAGTTGGGTGGTTGCATTATTAGAGGTGTGATCAACCTTTGCTTTAGTTCATCAAATGACTTTCTTCATGCATAATCAATATTAAATTAAACTTATTTTAGTAGTAATATTGAGAGATAGAGAGAAATATTACTAAAATCATTGATGAACATTTTGTAAAATCCATCATGTCCTAAAAAGGATATAACATGTTTCAAAAAAGTTGGATATGGCAAGGAATTTATTATTTCAACTTTCAACCTCTATCCCTTTTTGGAAAATTAAGTGCCCCAAAACTATTCCCTTTTCAACCATGAAATTTCATTTTTGAAAATTTAAGACAAGATTGTTTTGAATGCATGTTTTCAAAACGTTTTCCAAATATCTTAATCAATGATCAAATGAATTACCAAGAACAGTGAAATCATAAAGATATACCTCAAAGAAGTCCTCAATATGATCTGAGATAATACTCACCATACACCGTTGAAATGTACCTGGGGCGTTGCATAGCCCAAAACGCCTCATTTTATAGGCGAATGTACCAAATAGACAGGTGAAGGTTGTCTTTTTCTGGACTTCTGGTGCGATATGTACCTGAAAGTATCATGAGAATCCATCTAAAAAACAATAATCAGTTTTTCCAGCTAACCATTCTAGCATTTGATCGATGAATGGATTGGGGAGGTGGTCTTTTCGGGTAACTTGATTTTACTTCCTATAATCTATAAACACTCTCCAGCTATTTTGTACTCTCATGGGGATCCATTCATTTCTTTCATTTTTGACAGTTGTTTGGCCAGTTTTCTTTGGAACTACATGAATAGGGCTAACCCACTGAGAATCAGAGATTGGGTAAATGATGTCAGCTGCTTGCAATTTCTCTATATCATTCTTGAAAACATCCATGATTATAGGATTGAGTCTTCTATGAGGTTGTCTAACTCTTCAGGAATCACTTACTAAAAATATTCTATGAGAACAGACCTTGGGATTGATTCTAGGTATATCACCTAAACTCCATCCTACATCTTGGATATTTCTTTTGAGTAGGTCAATTAGAGTTCCTCTTGTGAATGGAATAGGTTATTGGAATTTATTACTGGAAATATTTCCCCTTCAATTAGGTAAGCATACTTCAAATAACCTGGAAATGTCATAAGGTCAAGACGTGGGAGTTGTTCAAGGGATGACATTGAATTATGGTTTCTTGTTACTAAGGTTGGAATCCCCAGTATCATCTCATTTTCATTTAACAAATCATCAAAGAAAATAAAATTTTTACCTCAACCTATAACATGAGATTATGATTTTTATGTTATTGGGAATAGGAATTTTAAAATTAAGAATGTTCTCCTAATGATAAGAAGTGAAGAAGCATACCTGAATCTTCAATTGGTTCTGTACCTTCTTCATGGGAGATCGCATAAAGTGAGTGATTACTGGAAGGATGCTTCATTGCATCAAGAATATTGATGTGTACTGTACTATCTCCAAGTTCCATTGTGAGTGTTCCTTAATGGACATTGATGATAGTCCTTGCTTTTTTAAGGAAGGTTCGCCATAGGATGATGGGAGAGGGGCCTGAAGCGATGTC
This sequence comes from Viscum album, assembly GCA_963277665.1. NCBI lineage: Eukaryota > Viridiplantae > Streptophyta > Magnoliopsida > Santalales > Viscaceae > Viscum > Viscum album. Next base: position 998,968,568 of record OY728134.1, read on the forward strand.
TTCTTCCATGGCAAGGACGTAAAAGTCTACTGGAAAGATCAATACACTTACTCCAACGAGTACATCTTATATAACTCCAGTAGGGAAAATGGTGGATCTGTTTGCTAATTGGACCACCACTTGAGTTGTTTTTAGTTATCCGATCTGCAAGGCTGAAAATAATGAGTGAGGCATAACATTTATTGAATCTCCTAGATCACATATTGCATCAGTTTAATTTAATGAACCAATAGTTCATGGAATAGAGAATGTCCCTCTATCTTGACATTTTTGTGGTATCATTGGTGTGATCAGTGATGAGATAATTCTTCCTAAGATGATTATCTCATTTCCATCCAACCCCCTTCTTTTTGTGCACAACTCCTTCAAAAATTTTGCATACTTAAGGATTTGTTTGATTGCATCTAGTAGCGTGATATTGATCTAAACTTTTTGAAAAGTTTTCTGGAGTTATTTTGGAAGTATCCCTTCTTCATCCTTCTTTGACTGAACTAATGCAGATGGGAATGGTGCTTGTATATCGTTTCTCTCCCTTTGTTGCTTTTGCAACGGTGTTTCTGGCCATTCCTTTCTAATCCCGATTCTTTCTCATTTGTTGTTCTTGTCTACTTCTTTTGGATGGATGTGTTGTTCTTCATTAGGATTCTTATAATCATCTTCCTCACTTAGATTAGGTGACATTAGCTCTCTTCCACATTTTTTTTGTGATGACGCTCACACTTTCTTTGGGATTTGGAACTGTTTGTGCTAGGAGTTTTCCTTTATTTTTTGTTAGAATATCCATAAGTTTGTGAAATTTATTATCTAAAATTTTCAATGTCTTCTTTAGATCATCAATATTATTTTCTTGGGGGTTCTTATGAGAACTTGTAGATGGTTTTTAATGTGGTTTTTGTAGGTATGACGGTTTATAGGGTTGTTGGAATGATGGAGGATTCAAGTATTTTTGCTGCTGGAATGGAGGTTGATTTTGGTATTGATTTTGAATGGAGTCCTATACAGGTTGTATTAGAATCCATATCCTTATTGGGGTTGACGTGGTTAATCTGACTAGATTTTCCTTTCTTGATAGGCAGCTGCACAATTTTTAGTCCCCTGAAATTCTGGACATTGATCAGTGTAATGATATCTAGAAGAGCATAAACCACATACCTGATTCTGGCCTTGTTGTTCCTTCAATTTGTTCACAACAAGTTGTCTCAACACACTAGTCATTTACTTAAGTTTTTCTTCAAGTAAGGGTGAGGATGAATCAGAAGTTATTACCTCATGGATGCCTCTAGTGCTCGTACCTCTAGTTCCGAATTGCTGTGAATTTTGCGCAATCTTCTCAATCAGGCCTCTGATATCTGCTGGTGACTTGTCGATCAATGATCCACTAGATGAGGCATCTAGTAAATTTCGATCATTGTTGAGAAATACTTGGTAGAAGAACACATGAAATTGGTTCAATTCCATTACAAAGTGTGGGTACCTTGCACAGAGTTTCTTGAAACATTCCTAGTATTCGTAGAGAGTCTCTCCAGTCGATTGATGTATGACATAAATTTCTTTTTTTATTTTTTTACTCCTAGATGTAGGGAATATTATCTAGAAGAATCTTCTTTTGAGATCTTCCCAATCCTTTATCTCCCCTGGTTGGAGATTTTACATCCATTCTTTTGTTGCTCCCTCAAGTGAGAAACGCAAAGACCTCCATTTTACTTGATATTCTGTGGCTCCTCGGGGTTTGAAGATGGAGTAGACATAGGTGAAATCTTGGATGTGTCGATTTGGGTCTTCACCTGCAAGACCATGAAATTTGGGTAGCACATGAATCATATTAATTCATAGTTCAAAATCATTTTCTATGTCAGGGTAGTGAGTTGGTTATTTTGATTAGCAAATTGAGGTGTGCAAAGATCACACAGAGTTTGATTGGGATTATCATCCATTATTGTAGGTTCATAGTGACCACTATAAGTTTCAAATGAATCCGTGAGGTTTATTTCTTTAAACCCTCTTTGAAAATTTTGGTTTCTATATTGGGTTATTATACAATCAATTTCGGGATCAAATTCAATTAAAGGGTTATTTGAACTACGGGTCATTCAAGAAAGTGTTTTTAGTTTATTTGTGTTTTGAGGCACTTACTCCCCATCAATATTGCCATGTTTTGACACGTTCCTATTGTGGGATGTGGAAAAAAAATTTCTTTACTAAGCTAAAATATAGTATATTGGTTAACCTAGGTTTTCTCCGGATGAGGAGTGCACACAAAATAGTCTATTAGTTTATATTTAGAGAAAACGTTGGGTGTTTTTGAAATTGTTTGGTTTTAAAATCAAAGAGCGAAACAAAACAAAAGGAAGAAACTGAGAAAAATATTGAATACAAATATAGAATAAAAGTGATTTAAAAACTATTTTATGAGATGGGTGATCAAGTCGGGGTCAGTTTTATAATTTCAATGCTATCCTTGTCCCATTTAATTCAATCCTCTTCTACTAAGGTGATTTAAGTGAGATTCCATAATTACATCAACTCACTTCATTGGTTAAATGGTTTAACAAAATTTTATTTTTTTATACACTTATTCTGTTGTGTGATAGAGTTTAATTGAACACCCCCAATTATATAATGCAATTCCCAATCGGGTATTATTTTTCCTAAATAATCCTAAATATTCACCACCCCTCCCACACGTACTAGCGATCACTAGGTAATTCTCCACTAAGCCTTGATATTTATTCTATAGAATATAAACCAAAACCTAATGGAGGGAGAAAAATGATCATTTATCAAAGCAATAATAAAAACAGAATAGAAAATCAAATATGATCGCATAAGATAATAAATTCTATTTTTAGAATTTGAAAACAACTTCACAAAAGAGAGAGAGATTTTATTCAATCAAATGAAAGAACTAAACGCATTACAAATATAAAACCTTCCCTCCCCCAATCACATCATATCTTTACCCCACCATGGTAAGGGTAATTGAGATGAAAGGGGAAGAAGAAGGCAATATGGAACTTGAAGAATAAAAGAGAGAAATGAAGAACTCAAAAATAAATCCTCCAGAATCTATCTGCCAGAAGTTTTCTTTAGTTCTACCCTATCCTGGCTGAATTTGGCAGAGGTAACTTCTTATATAATGTTGGTAATGGATTTTTCCATCTACCCTCAACATATCAGTTCCATTGGAGCCATTTCATAGAAGTTATGGCCGCATAAATGAAAGAGACTTTTCATGGCCTCCAAACACTATTCCACCAACCCTTCGTTGACCATTGAATTGGCAGACTTAATGAATGAATTTATTTTTGATATTTTGTGATACTTTGACCCTTATAGTAAGCTTTCGAATCCAGCATGAACCACTGCATATGGAGTCTGGTGGTCCATGATATACCTCGTTGAATATGTCATATTCTATTCTACCGGCCAAAATAAATGTTCACATTGACCGAATTCTTTTGGCTTGTTGGAGTTCAAATCGACTTTTGTTCATGGAGCCTTATATGTAGCCCACGAATCCTGACATCCTACAATAGACGAAATAGTTGAATTGGATTAACAATGTAAGAGTAATGCTTGAAATACATAGGAAACATAAAACTGTTAATTGTCCAGAATTAACCAATTCTCACACTCAAGCTCAAAACTCACCAAAAATCATGAAATGATGAAAATAAGCTGAAATTGATTAATGGATAGGATTAAATCATTTAAAAAAATAATTAATTTTGAAAATATTAACTTTGTAAATTCCCCCACACTTATCATTTGGTCTCCTGGACAAGTATACATCGATATTAAATGAATGAAAATTTAAAACACATATCCCTGAGATCTAACAATTTAACACCAAGAAACAAAAAACAATATCATCCCTCTTAAAACACTATTATTTTGAGTTCTTAATTTTGGATAATTCAATATATTTCCTATTCATTTCTTCTCCTATGTACACAAAACACTTACCTCACTTTCATTTTCTCTCATTACACAAATTTCAAATTTTTAGCAATGTGTATTTCATCCAACACTCATACAAGTGTCACCATAGGTTTGGTAAATTCCTACATCTCCACCCGATGTGAGTCAAGGACATATGTTTATCATGAGGACTTAATAGGGTTGTTCTGTTGCTTTAGGTTGGTAGGATTTAGATGTGAAAAATTTTGTGGCTGAATAAGGAGTGCTTGGATTTTTTTTGAAGAAAATTTGTATTATTCTAGTTTTTACTCAAGTGTAGTCTCCTCCTCAGTCCCCTTAAGAGTAAATCAACTCCAACAGTATGAAAAATCAGTTAAATTACACACCATTAATCATTTCAATAGAAAAAGTTTCAATCATCTTAAACATGATTTATCTTGAAAGCTCCAGAATAGGCACATCTTTCCTTTCATTAGAAGATCCAGAAAGGCACAAATTCTGCTACATGAAAGTTCTAGAAAAGGCACAACATTCAACATAATTATTTTTTCAATAGAAATCACATTGATTCGAAATTTTCTTTTCCACCAAAAGTATCTCCAAATGAGGTATCACAACACAACTCCACCTCCACCACTTTTATGTTCAACTAGATTATGAAATTTCACTTCAAGAGGAGGTTGGAAAAGGAAAATTGGCTTGTAATGTGTCTAACCTAATAGGCTGTTCATGGCTTCTGTGGGCTACAAGGATTAAATGTATAAGGTGGGCCATTATAAAAAGTATTATCTTGAAGGGGGGGCTTTAAAAGCAAAGAAATACCCCAATCTTTTAAAACACATGTACCTCAAAACCTCATGTTTTGATAGGAATAAATTAAATTTTAGTTAAATCAAGCATGGTATGGTTCTCTCAAGAAGTGAGGTAAAAGAAAAGGGTTTGAAAAATAGGTTTAGAAGCCTCACATGAAAGTGATTTCAAATATAAGGACAGTGAGATGTGTCATGAGATTCAAAATTCTGAGTACTTTTCATGAAATTCATAAATAATTGGACTTGAAACAAAGTAATTTTAAACATTCATTAAAGCTTAATTTCATGGAATAAATTGTTTCACTCAAGGAAATGGGTTTTAAAAATAGGAATGAGATTCATTTTAGCTCAATAGTTTTAGAAAAAGACAAAAATTTGAAAAAGAAACACACATATTGACTAAAAAATATTTTTTAAAATAAGAAAACATACAACAAATGAAAATCCTAACTAAAAAGGCGCCCTCCCCCACACTTAAATGATGCAATGTACTCAATGAATTAAATTGGATTAAACAAGTAATGTGATTTTAAATTGAATCACAGTAAAAAAAAGTGTTAAGGAGAGGTACAACATGATGGATTTATTGATAAATGGGTTGGAGGAGTGTTATCTCCTCCAATGGCTCTGATGTCATAGTCCCAAGGAATTTCTTCAACTGATTCCCATTAACAGTGAATGAATTCTTCTCTTGATCCTTCATAATCTTCACAGCACCAAAAAGATATACATGAGTAACTATAAATGGACCTTCCCATCTCGAACGAAGTTTACCTAGCATCAGTTTGAGTCTTGAGTTGAATAACAACACTGTTTCTCTAGGATGGAAGTTTTTCAGTTGGATCAGTTTGTAATGAGCCACTCTTGTTCTCTCTTTGTAAATCGTGGAGTTTTCAAAATATTCCCTTCAAATCTCTTCCACCTCCTGCAACTGTAATCTTCTTTCCTTCCCTGTTCTTTCACGATCAAAATTTATCTTCCTCACATCCCAGTATTCCTTATGTTCCAATTCCACAGGTAGGTGGCAGATTTTCCCATAAATCAACCTATATGGACTCATTCAAATTGGGGTTTTCTAGGCTATCCTATAAGCCCATAACATGTCTTCCAACCTTTGGCTCCAATCATTCCTATTTGGATTAACAGTCTTTTCCAAAATTCCTTTGATTTCCCTGATTGGACACTTCAGCTTGTCCATTCTTCAGTGGATGATAGGGAGTTTATGTTTTATGATGCACCCCATATTTTTTCATCAAATCCTCCATTATCCTTTTGAAAAAGTTTTTCCCTTGATCACTAATGATTTCTCTATGCACTAAAAACCTAAAAAATATGATAGTCCTGACAAAATCACAAACCACTTTTGCATCGTCAGTCCTGGTGGCTTTTCCTTCCACCCATTTGGAAACATAATCAAAATCTAGAAAGATATAACAATTTCCAAATGACATTGGGAAAGGCCCCATATAATATATTACCGAAACATCAAATATTTATCAAAATATAAATGGTTGTTGGGGCATTTCTTTTCTATTTGAAGTATTTCCAGAAAACTGGCATTTTTCACACCTTGTACAAAATTAATGAGTATCTTTTAAAAGGGTGGGCCAATAAAGTCCTTATAAAACCATCCTTGTTGTACTTTGAGGTCCAAAGTGGCCTCCACAGGCTAATGTGTGGAAAAACTGAATGACAAAATTAATTTCACTTTCAGGAAAATATCTTCTTATTACTTGGTCATTGAAAATCTTCCAAGGAAATGGATCATCCCAGATATAATATCTAGATTCGGATTTCATCTTTAGAATTTTGTGGGAATTTAAATGATATGGGACATGATATGTTACCAGATAATTGACCATGTTGGCATTCCATGAAACTTCACAATTGATGATGTAGAGTTGTTCTCCGATAATCTCATCATTATGTGGGTTCTGGTTTGGAATTTCTCCTTCATCGGTGTGGGGTAGTTGACATAGATGATCAACCACCTGATTTTCACTTCCTTTTTATCATTAATTTCCAAATTGAACTCCTGTAAGAGTAGAATACATCTTACTAGCCTTGGATTTTCATCCACCTTCTTCATTAAATACCTGAGTGCTGCATGATCAGAAAAAATAACAACTTTAGTTCCAAGAAGATATGATAAAAATTTATATAGTGCAAAGAAAACATAAACTAACTCCTTCTTGGTGGTTGTGTAATTTATTTGTGTGACATCCAAGATCCTTGATGCATATGATATTACATATGGTTTTTTGGCAATTATTTGTGATATAGCTGCTCCCACTGCTTGGTTAGATGCATCACAAAGCAAATCAAAAGGGTAATCCCAGTTGGGTGGTTGCATTATTGGAGGTGTGATCAACCTTTTCTTTAGCTCATCAAATGACTTTCTACATGCATAATCAATATTATATTAACCTTTTTTTAATAGTAATATTGAGATAGGGAGAGAAATCTTACTAAAATATTTGATGATCATTTTGTAAAATCCATAATGTCCTAAAAATGATCTAACATGTTCTAAATAAGTTGGATATGGAAACGAATTTATTACTTCAACATTTGATTTATCAATCTATATCCCTTTTTGGGAAATTAAGTGCCCCAAATCTATTCCCTTTTCAACCATGAAATGTCATTTTTTAAAATATAAGACAAGATTGTTTTGAATGCATGTTTTCAAAACTTTTTCCAAATTTCATAAGCAATCATAACATAAATTACCAAGAACGATGAAATCATAAAGAAATACCTCTAAGATGTTATCAATATGATATGAGAAAATACTCACCATACACCGTTGAAATTTACCTCAGGTGTTACACAGCCCAAAATGCATCCTATTATAGGAGAATGTACCAAATAGATAGGTGAAGGTTTTCTTCCTCTGGTCTTCTAGTGCGATCGGTACCTGAAAGTATCCTGAGAATCCATCTAAAAAACAATAATAGGTTTTTCCAGCTAACCTTTCTAGAATTTGATCGATGAATGGAATGGGGAAGTGGTCTTTTCAGGTAACTTGATTTAACTTCCTATAATCTATACACACTCTCCAGCTATTTTGTACTCTCAAGGGGATCAATTAATTTCTTTCTTTTTTGATAGTTGTTAGGCCGGTTTTCTTTGGAACTACATGAATAGGGATAACCCACTGAGAATCAGATATTGGGTAAATAATGTTAGCTGCTAGCTATTTCTCTATATCTTTCTTGACAACCTCCGTGATTATGGGATTGAGTCTTCTCTGAGGTTGTCTAACTTGTCGGGAATAAATTTTTAAAAATATTCTATGAGAACAGACCATGGGATTGATTCCAGGTATATCACCTAAACTCCATCCTACAACTTGGATATTTCTTTTGAGTTGGTCAACTAGTGTTTCCTCTTGTTAATGGGATAGGTTATTGGCATTTATTCCTGGAAACTTTTCCCCTTACATTAGGTATGAATACTTCAAATCACATTGAAATGGCTGAAGTTCAAGACATGGGAGTTGTTCAAGGGATGACATTGAATTATGGTTTCATGTTACTAAGGCTGGAATCTCCAGTATCATCTCATTTTCATTTAACAAATCATCAAAAAAAATAAAATTTTACCTCATCCTCTAAATGAAATTATGATTTTTAGGTTCTTGGGATTAGGAATTTTAAAATGAAGAATTATCTCCAAATGATAAGAAGTGAAGAAGCATACACGAATCTTCAATTGGTTCTATACCTTCATCACGGGAGATCACATAAAGTGAGTGATTACTGGAAGGATGCTTCATTGCATCAAGAATGTTGATGTGTACTGTACTATCTCTAAGTTCCATTGTGATTGTTCATTCATGGACATTGATGATAGTCATTTATGTTTTAAGGAAGGGTCTCTCTAGGATGATGGGAGAGGGGCCTGAAGCTATGTCTTCTTCCACGATAAGGACATAAAAGTCTACTGGAAAGATCAATCCACTTACTCCAACGAGAAAATCTTCTATAACTCCAGCTGGGAAAACGGTGGATCTATTTGCTAATTGGACCACCACTCGAGTTGGTTTAGTTCTCCGATCTTCTGGGATGAAAATACTGAGTGAGGAATAACATTTATTGAAGCTCCTAGATCACATAATGCATCAGTAAAATTTAAAGAACCAATAGTGCATAGAATAGAGAATGTCCCGGGATCTTGAAATTTTTATGGAATCATTGGTGTGATCATTGCTGAGACACTTCTTCCTAAGATGATTATCTAATTTCCATCAAAAAGCCTTCTTTTTGTGCACAACTCCTTCAAAAAATTTTCATACTTAAGGATTTGTTTGATTGCATCTAGTAGTGGGATATTGGTCTCAACATTTTGAAAATTTTTCTGGAATTATTTTTTAATTATCCCTTCTTCATCCATCTTTGCCTCAACTAATACAGAAGGGAATGGTGCTCGGATATCCTTTCTCTCCCTTTTTTGTTTTTGCAACGGTGTTTCTGGCCTTTCCTTTCTAATCCTGATTATTTCTCTTTTGTTTTTTTGGTCTACTTCTTTTGGATGGATGTGTTGTTCTTCATTAGGATTCTTATAATCATCATCCCCACTTAGTTTAGGTGACATTAGCAATTTTCCACATTGTGTTGTAATGACGCTCACACTTTCTTTGGGATTTGGAACTGTTTGTGATGGGAGTTTTCCTTTATTTTTTGTTAGAATATCCATAAGGTTGTCAAATTTATTATCTAAATTTTTCACTGTCTTCTTTAGATCTTCAATATCCTTTTCTTGGTGGTTTTTATGAGGACTTGTAGAAGGTTTTTCATATGGTTTTGGTTGGTATGACGGTTTATAGGGTCGTTGGAATGATAGAGGATTCTGGTATTTTTGTTGCTCGAATGAAGGTTGATTTAGGTATTGATTTTGAAATGGAGGCATATCCTAGTTTTATGGGAATCCATATCCTTTTTGGGGTTGACGCGGTTGATTTGAGTGGATTTGCTGTTTTTCATAGGCAGCTTCAAAATTTTCAGTCCCCTGCACTTCTGGACAATGATCAGTGTAATGATATCTAGAAGAGTATAAACCACACACCTGATTCGGGCCTTGGTGTTCCATCACATTGTTCAAAAAAATTTGTCTCAACAAACTAGTAATTTACTTAAGAGTTTCTTCAAGTAAGGGTGAGGGTGAATCAAAAGTTCTTACCTCATGGATGCCTCTAGTGCTCATACCTCTAGTTTCGAATTGCTGTGAGTTTTGCGTAATCTTCTCAATCAGGACTCTGACATATGTCGGTGACTTGTCGATCAAGGATCTTCTTGATGAGGCGTCTAGTAAATTGAAATCGTTGTTGAGAAATCCTTGGTATAAGAACACAAGAAATTGGTTCTATTCCATTTCTTGGTGTGGGAATCTTGCACAGAGTTTCTTGAAACATTCCCAGTATTTGTAGAGAGTCTCTCCAGTCAATTGATGTATGACATAAATTTCTTTTTTTATTGATGTACTCCTATATGTAGGGAATAATATCTTCAAGAAGATTCTTTATAGATCTTCCCAATCATTTATCTCCCCTGGTTGGTGATTTTACATCCATTCTTTTGATGCTCCCTCAAGTGAGAAAGGGAACGCCCTCCACTTTACTTGATCTTCTGCAACTCCTCGGGGTTTGAAGCTGGTGCAGAAATAGGTGAACTCTTGGATGTTTCGATTTGGGTCTTCACCTACAAGACCATGAAATTTTGGTATCACTAGAATCATATTAATGTGTAATTCAAAATAATTTTCTATTTCAGGGATAGTGAGTTGGTTATTTTGATTAGCAAATTGAGATGTGCAAAGATCACACAGAGTTTGATTGGGATTATCAGCCATTATTGTAGGTTTAGAGTGATCACTAGAAGTCTCACTTGGATCCGTGAGGTGTATTTCTTCAAAATCTATTTGAAAATTTTATTTTCTCAATTGGGTTATTATACGATCAATTTCGGGATCAAATCAATTAAATGGTTATTTGAACTACAGGTCATTCAAGAAAGTGTTTTTAGTTTTTTTGTGTTTTGAGGCACTTCCTCCCTAGAAATGGTGCCATGTTTTGACACATTCCTATCGTGGTGTGTGGAAAAAACATTTATTTACTAAGTTAAAATATAGTATATTGGTTAACCTAGGTTTTCTCCCGATGAGGAGTGCACACAAAATAGTTTGTCACTTTTTATTTAGAGAAAACGTTGGGTGTTTTTGAAATTGTTTGGTTTTAAAATCAAAGAGAGAAACCAAAAAAAAGGAAGACATTGAGAAAAAGATTCAAAAAAAATATAGAATGAAAGTGATTTAAAAACTATTTTATGAGATGGGTGATCAAGTTGGGGTCAGTTTTATAATTGCAATGTTATCCTTGTTCCATTTCATTCAATCCTCTTCTGCTAAGGTGATTTAAGTGAGATTCCATAATTACATCAACTCACTTCTTTGGTTAAATGGTTTAACAAAATTTTATTTTGTTATACACTTATTCCGTTGTGTGATAGAGTTGAAGTGAACACCCCCAATTATATGATGCAATTCCCAATCGGGTATTGTTTGTCCTAAATAATCATAAATATTCACCACCCCTCCCACACATACTAGAGATCGCTAGGTACTTATCCACTAATCCTTGATATTTATTCTATAGAATATAGATCAAAACCTAATCGAGGGAGAAAAATGATCATTTATCAAAGCAATAATAACAACAGAATATAAAATCAAATACGATCACATAAGATAATAAATTCTGTTTTTAGAATTTGAAAACAACTTCGCAGAAGAGAAAGAGATTTTATTCAATCAAATGAAAGAACTCAGAGAATTACAAATATAAACACTTCCCTCCCCCAATAACCTCATATGTTTTCCCCCACCATGTTAAGGGTAATTGAGATGAAAGGAGAAGAATAAGTCATTATGGAACTTTAAGAACAAAAGAGAGAAATGAAGAACTCAAAAATAAATCCTCCAGAATCGGTCTGCCAGATGTTTGCTTTGGTTCTGCCCTCTCCTGGCCAAATGAGGTAGAGGTAACTCCTCCTAGAATGTTGGTAATGTAATTGGCCATCTACCCTCAAGATATTAGAGCCATTAGAGCCGTGTGAAGGATGTTATGGCCGCCTAAATGGATGCGACTTTTCTTGGATGCTAAACACTATTCCACAAACCCTTCTTTGACCATTTAATTGGCGGCCTTAATGAATGGATTTATTTCTGATATTTTGGGATACTCTTAACCTTCTAGTAATATTTCTAACATAGCTAGAACCACTTCATTTGGAGTCTGGTGGTCCAAGATATACTTCATTGAATATGTCATAGTCTATTCTTCCGGCCAGAATAAATGTTCACATTGATCGAATTCTTTTCGGTTGTTGGAGTTCGAATTTTCTTCTGTTCCTGAAGACTTATATGTATCCCACGAATCATGACATCCTATAGAAAAGGAATCAGGTGAATTGAATTAACAATGTAGGAGTTATGATCTAAATACTGATGAAACATAAAACTATTAAATGTCCATAATTAACCAATTTTCACACTTGAGCTCAAAACTCACCAAAAATCATGAAATGATGAAAATATGCTGAAAATGATTAATGGATTGGGATTAAATCATTTAAAAACATATAATTAATTATGAAAATACTATCTTTGTCAAAATTACATTTAATCAGAACATTATAATATCATGAGAATAAAGGTATTCATGATATATTATGCCAAAGGACAGTATATACACCACATAAGAGTGAATTGGTGCATAACAATAATGAAGTCTCAATGGAAATGTAAATTGAGATGAAATCCCTTATAAATATGGTATTCTTAAATTAAGGATAAATCAATCACATAATTATGCGTGAAAAATATAAATACACCCAATATAAGTAGATATTATGTGTAAAAAAATCAGAGACCATTCACATATATTCATAGGACAACATATTCAAGAATTACAAGTTGAACCCAAATAATCGAAATTGGGTTAAGAAGTTCCCTTATAAAAATTTGACAGCCCAACGGCGTCACTTTAAAATTAAGAAAATTAGTTGATGAGACAAAAATGGTATCTCATCACATGGAATTAAAGTTTACATCAATAATGATATAGAAGAGCATATCCCAATAGAATAAGATGTAAACTAAAAGACATAACGAAAAGAAGTATTTTAAAAAGAGAAGGGTGAAAGGTTCCCTTACCGATTTGGAACCTTACAAAAACATACTCCACATGAAATAGGGATCATAAAATGAAGATGTAAAGACTCATTAATTAATGTTTATTACACAAAGAGTACAATTATGGGTATTACATACACCACACAAAAGGAAATAATGGAAAATATAGCATGAATCTCACGAGAATGAAAAGTGAGATGAAACTCTTTATCAAGTTTTAATCAACTTAGGCGTTTGAAAAAAAGTTAATAACCACCAAATGATTCACAAAGCTACATGAATATAAAGAGAAAAATGATAATATATATCAAATGGCAGTACACAATACACCACATTCAATAAATTAATGGTGAACAATGGAATTCTCATGGAATTTAAAGTGAGATAAGAAAATCTCTTACCTCGTGTCCAACTTGACCCGTTCATTATATAATCTCATGAATATTAAACTAAAATTAATTTCTACTTGAATTATAAAAATTTTCATGTTTATTATTCCTTTTATGTCACCTATTACCATGTTATAAACATTATGTAATCATTTAAGTTAATAGCGTTAATCTTTTCGATATTTGGCACTTGAGTCAACAATGAACAACTTATATTTACAAGTTGTCCAAGTGTTCAATAGTCCATAATATACAGAATGGTATTCATGATTTAGATATCATATATATCATATATATCCATTATATATATGTGTTTATAATAGTACATATCATTTGGAGATAAGAAATAAAATGCACCGTTCATGGAGAGGGTAAGCCTTACGTACGCATGAACGCTACTTTCATTTCTATTTATTCTTTTAATGGAATTAAAACATAATTATTCATTGGTATATTATAATTTCAATATAATATCATATATAATATCAGTAACTCCATCCTTTATACATACCACATAAGTCATTAAAGAATAACATCACTTTGAGGGCACGCTAGTCCGCACTTCCTCAAATGAGATTATTGTATTTACCCACTATGGAAACCATAAAGGTGTGCTATAAATGGAAAGTACAGAAGAATAATGAAATAATAATCATAATATATATCATATATAAATTAAGTTCCTTCATAATGGCCACCATTATAGGTGGTAAGAGGTACTTGAACAATCATCGTCTCATAAGGCGTTAGTTTCCCATCCACAGAAACATTATGTTCTTCACCCATTAGATGGAGGTGTGTGTAAATGTAGTTCAAATCCTTCCCATAACAACATCCTAGTATATTTAAGATACTGGTGTTGTTACAAAATAAATTAATATAAAGAGTTTAGGGGATTGAGAAATAAAATAAAAGAAAACAAATGAAGAGAAACTGTTACATTTAATTTGGGTAACTCCATTTGGATTAAACTAGAGGACTTCTTGAAGTGCCTTATGCCTAATGTAAGGCTTCTAGATGAAGGAGAGGGATTTAGGGGGATTAATTGGGTAGAGTTTATATGATCCAAATGTCTTGAGAGGAGTGAGTAATTGGTTAGATGTGGTCTCCTTTTATAAGGGAGAGGAGGGTCTCTTTAGGAATGTGTGAAAATATTATTTTATAATATAATGATATTCAGTTTCTAAAGGTCCATAAATAATTATAATCTAATATAGGGTGACCCATGGTCTAAATATAATCATCCAATAATAATTGCACAGGTTTTGGATAATATTTTAATCATTATAATCTTATTTATTTAAATTATTTATTAATGAGGTAAACACTGCATCATTATTGTGTCATGAATAATTTAATTTATTCGATGTCTGAAAATTATAAAAAATATATTATAATGTAGGATAGAATTTTATATTTCCAATTAATATTAATAGTAAAAAATAAACCTTATATAACACCATATAAAAATTAATTTACTAAAATATATTTTTATGTGATTTTCCCATAACATTAAATTAATAAATCAAATGTGTAATTATCATTTGTAAGTGGTTCCATGTGGTCCCAAAATAGACCCAAGGATGCCCATGGTCGGACATTACTCATCCAATAAGTTTAGGGCAAGTGTTAAGGTAATTTGGAATTATTATAATATTCTTTCTACCTTGAATTACCCAATTTACCTTAAACCGTGAAAAAAAAGCTAAAAGTTACTATTCACCAAAAATTATATTCATCTTATTCAAAACAAATTAATAACTAATAACAACCATGTCTGTAAGTTTTTTTAAATTCAATTCACAGAAGTGGTAAAATTTAATTTAAATGAAAAATTCAGTTTTTTAACAACTACTAACTGGTTTCACTATTCACCAAAAAATGAAGTTTTTCAAAAAAATACAAAAAATTTAGACTACGCTATATTTGATATTCCAAATTAAAAAATGATTTCTATTTTTCAAAATTAAAAACATATAAGTGGAATTAATTAATTTTAAAATTTATTCCCATTATCAAAACAAATAGCTTGTTTTTTAGAAACAATAACTATCAAAAGATCGATACTTGTTTTTGTCAAATTTCATAGTGAAATTAATTATAATGTCCAACATTGGATTAAATGTTAAAAATATATATTAATTTCACTTTAAAAACAATTAAAAAGATAATATAACTATATAAATAAATTATATTAAAATTCACTTTTCAATTAAAATTCAATGTTTTTCACTATTCATTAAAAATTGAACTTTATCAGAAAAATTCCAAAATTATACACAAAGTAAATTTTGATGTCCATATTCTAAAGAAGGATTTTATTTGGTCCAATAGAATATATTAATGTGAAGAATACTATATTTAAAGAGGGTTCACCATTAAAATGCGGTAAATTTACCTTTAAATGTAAATTACGCTTAAAATTAGATTCATTCACATTTTAAGCCTCTAACATTTATTGGATAAATGTTAATACATTTAACAAACATATATAATCATATTGTAGTTAGTTTTGTTCATTCCCTACAATACAACAGCAAGGAGTTAAACACCATTTAAAATAATAATATTATATTATTAGTGTCGAACGTAAGATTTCAAAGAAACATGTTGTTGCATATCAGGTACACTATCGAACATAGCATCCCATTTAATGTAAAATTAATATTTAATTCACAAATATTAATAAATATGAAAAATGTCTTATTCCTTATTTATCTGGGATGTTACAGTATATCTAATTCACATTCACATGTATTATCTTCTACACCATTGATTTTCCACAAGAAACATACCATGGGAATAGAATACCCACACAACAACATCTCCCATTGGACTTAAATATCAAAAATCCTCTCCTCAAAGTTTGTATCATCATCAACATTGATCTGACCCCAATTAATTGCATGATAATAATTGTATATGTAATTGTGATGTTGTGACAGATGGATGGTTTTAGGAATCCATATCATATATGAAATAAATTCTATCTAAAATATCCTAGCTTTGAAATGATCCAACAACTGAAAAAGGAAACAAAACTTGGAGAAATCTTATTATGTCAACCAAAAAATCACTTCCCAGGACAAGGATTTAATTTTAAGAAAAAATATTCTCCAACATCAAAATCTATAGGTATCCTCCTATAATAGTCATATTAATTTGGAAGATCTAGTGCTTCCTTCATCCTCTAACAATTTCTAGGAACTATCCCTATCATATTCTACACTAGCATTGATTTGAGTATTACTAACCCAATGTTCCCAATTCTAGGTAATATAGAATATAATGAGCAGTTTTACTTGACTTTAAATTAGTCTATTTTAATGGTGGATTGAAAAAAATTGTAGTAGATAAAATCTTGACCAAGGGTAAGTTCTTAATCCTCCAACCTCCATTTTCTAGAACATAAGAATGCTTAATTTCTTTAAGAATTCAGATATTCGACTATTTCTACATGGTCGTCTATTGATGTAAATAATTTTTATGGTATTGCTAATCCAAAATCATGTTGGACACATCTCTAGAACCTATAGTTGAATAGAAGAACACAACCATAAATAATCATCATCAAGACCAAATGGGGATTCCCCGTCAATTCTAGATATTTTCATAGCTAAAATTCCATTCACCTTAACACAAAAAATTCGATAAATTGGACTGATATTCAAAAATGAAGAATTATCACCCATATAGAATCAACAACCCTCTATTATATATCAAAATATTTTACTAATCCAATAAAAAAGTCCTCCCACATCCATTAAGGTATATCTAATGATTTGATAAATCCAAGAGAAACATAATGATAATACGTTAACTTAGATCCGATCAAACAATGAGAGACAAACGATACAACTGAATTCCTCAAATAATTCCAACTATACTTCACTCTTATATATCAACACATTTTTAATGTTCAGATGTACCTCCAAGGGTGATCTTTGAACCACATGGAGAACCATCTCAAGGAACACCAAATGGATGAAAATTATTTCATGGAATATCATTCGATTCTATACATCCTCAAACTAACTTTCAATGGAATATTTGTAAACAACCTAGCCTCTCATGACCAGTACCTCAACATCCCAATGTTAGAACCCTACAACTACATCCCCAAAAAATGACAGCATTTTCATGGGAAAAAGTAATCCTTTTCATCTACCTACCCATATAAATATTAATCATTGTGATATCTCCCATTACAATCTTGTAATCATTATATTCACATAGATAATCAGAGTGTGACTTCCTAACCAGCCCATATACACATAATTACCCTCTTTTAGTTTATATGAAATCTCAATGACATAATCCAAACTGTATTCCATTAATCATCACTATTGTATGTTTATGTCATGGTGGGAGAATATATACAGTATAAATGTACGATCTGTAAAAACAAAAAAAACAATAACCAATGAATTTATGTCAACTCTAATTTAATGTAGACCCATGTTCTCCAAAATCACGGTCATGTGTGGATTTATTACCCCCATGATGATGTAATTCATGGGAACCCTAGTAAATGAAAAATCACTATTGCACCAAATCACTGCCCAAACCACGACACAAAGAATCATAAAAAAACATTAAACTAAACTTCTTCAATTGAAAATCAAAGAATAAAATCAGTATCTAATTTCTTTATCATGTATTATAAAGATTCCAAAAGATTTTCAGTCCATTTAATATTTGAACAATTTCTGCGATGATTTTAAAATGAATCAAAAAATGAGATAAATTGGATACTAACCTCATAAAATATCCTACTAGAAAACAGAATCTATATACCACTGCATCTGTCTTGAGAGTATCTAAAAACATTCTTTTTTGATCTTCAATCAATGCATATGTACTCCCTACCATGGCATGGTATTCACTATAAAACCTAATTAAAAATATTAACAAATTCACCTTAACATTGTCATGAATAGTTATTCATAATAATATACTCATAAATCGAAGGATGATTCCCTATATGATCCTCTTCAGATGAAAAATACCCAGTGATATCATTAATGAAAACCAGAATGAAATTATCCAGAAACACCCAAAAAACTATTTTCATCGAACCTATAAACCAGACCATGGTGTTATTAAAAAAAATAAAAACTAGATTATAATTTCATTGAATAAAATGGAATGTGGACTTCTTAATATCATCATCGTTCACATTAATTTGATGTTACATGACCATAGAAAAATCTTCAAGAACAAACTAACTCATTTCAGCAGATCAAATAAATTTCAAATCATTGAAAAATGGTAGTGGTTATTGACTTCCACATGGTACCCATGATAATAATTGGTATTGGAATTCAAACAACACTTAAAATTATATATAAAAAATAATGGTTCACCCCATAATAAAAATCATTCCAAAACAAAACCTCACTAAAAAGGTCATTAATTTTTACTCATAGCTCTCGTGACTTGGATATTGTTATCTTATATTGAGATATTTATATCTGCTATGTTCCCGATTATAGCTATATCCCATACATAATCTCACATCAATGGATTATAAGTATTATATCTATTGGAATTTCATTATGTTTCTCTTCTATAACCCTTGGAGACACAATTGTCATTACATCAGATGAAGTCAGCATTAGATTATCCCTAAAAAAATACATGGATGAAATACCCCTCTAACCCATCTGAGGGTCTCTCTCACCAATGAATGTGGAAGAATCATGGTTTAGAATATATTACAGAACCTACCTATTGATGTAATCCAAAATATCCTATATCAAATAAATCCAATTAATTCCAAGGATAATGTAATTCGGATTTATTTTTAATCAATGGATCTATCACAAAGATTAGTACATCCCCTGCACTAGATCACTATCTATACATACTTTATATAGATAAGTTCAACCTACAATGAGTTTAGTTAATCACGCATATAGTGGAATAATCTTCACCACGTATTCCAAATCAAATATTATGGTCGGTCATAGGAAGGAGTGTGTCTCTCCAGAATCAAACTAGGTTTTCACCCAGATAGAAAAGAATCCAAGATTACCTCAATGAATCTATGGCTTAATTGGTGAAGGAAATGGTGTAGCATACACCTACCAAAGAATAATCCACAAACATTATAACCATAATGATGACTAACACAATGAAAACATTATACTCTATCAAGATGAAGACAATCCTTGGGTCTCCCCTTGCCTACTTCATAACAACTCTACTAATAAAATAAATGACTATCCTTTCACTAGTGCCTTGGCTAAAAATACCTCAACTAGAGAAGCAGAAGCTCAATAGCTTATAGAAATTTTCTACATAAAAATGATTTCCTTTTTTGATGATGTTGAAAGGTACATCTACAAAAAAACATGTATACTATTCCTTCTCATAGGACTATGATTTTTTAGGATTTGTTAATAAATGGTTTCATGCATCATATCACTGAGTTCCCTAAATACACATGTCATTGCTGGTATCCATTGTTTTTAACAACCACTAAACATATCTGACACCATTTCCCTACCAACCCATGTAGTCGCAACTCTACCCAACTCCAAAATCTATCATATAGTTCAAACATCACCTAAAATACAAATCTACCATAAACCCCACGACCAAAACATACCCCACCCATTCCAATAATGATATAAGTGAGATAATGATGACTGGGCCAAGCCTACTATAGGCTAGAGGTTAGTCACATGAACCAAGGGTGTATAATACATACAAATGATAGGAATTACCCCCTTGAAAAACATTCAAATGAGAGAGAGAAGATATATAAACCATTAAAATCCTACTCATATAGAAAATAAAATCCCTATGGGAATATATGAAATGTTAGAAAAAGAGGAGAAACTATACATGAGACTGCGTGTACTTTGAAGCTAAACATAGCAGTGACCTATAATCCCAATTATCTAATGCGAATGCACGTGATATTAATATTCAAACTAATCTATAACAATCTCCATGTATAGTAGGAAATGTTTAAATATACATAAGGTAAGTATAATACGTATACTCAGTAGAATCCACCATAAGGAAACTTGTAAAAATATAAAGAATGCATACAAAAGCACAATGAACAATAAGTTAAACTATCTTATAAACCAAAAGTCATCATAAATCACTAGAAGTATTATAAATCATTCTTATGAAATGATTCATACATGTGATAATGACTATTATAATTTAACAAAAAGGGTACCCCACTACTACTTCCAAATTAGTTTTGGGCACTTCCAAAACATTGCACGTCCTTCACTATCTCTATAGAAAGGAAGTTAGTTTCTATGAACCTAGGCTATATATCCCAAAATTAACCTTTTTCATCACATCATGTCACTATCCTATACCATATCAACATATTGTAATCTCGTATTTATCAGTATCCAAAAAATCTCTAATTGATATGTATTATACATCAGGTTTTTTTACCTCAAGCCATCACATTCCATACCCTGAGTAAGGTATCTCAATCCACCTCATCATATACATTTCATACCAATAAATAGTATTTTTATATTATATACATAGATAAATGTGTTTAAAATAACAACAATCCATTACCAACCTCTACAAACATGTATGGAAAAGTTGTAAACCATTCATAACATGACAATATACTACTAAGATAATTGAGTGGGGCTATAGGGGATATTAATCTATCATTTCCATACCAACCTATATTTGGGGGAAAACCATGCCAAATTCCACTGAGTGTCAGTCAACCAAAAAGATATGGGTGAGGAAGTGTATGAAATAATTAAACATACATGATATAATATAGCTCATAAAAAACTGTGGGCATGGCATTGTCAGAGGCTAAACTATGGAAAACATCACTCGAACACACGAATACCACTATTATGGTCTATATATCTTATAAATACAAAAGATATAAGACGTAATTAACAAATTTACTTCATATATATTTATTAATTTAACCTTATTTGATTTATTTTAGTATAAACTAATTAAACACCCACACAATTCAATGTTACAATGAAATACCCAACAATGTGAATTACATTCCTTCTAGGAATAATCCTTCCAAATAAACAATTTGTAAATATTATCATCGTAAACATTCCAAAAACCAAAATTCCATTGGTTATGTCCATTATTAAAGAGTATTTTTCCATTATATAAATTTCTTATACAATTATAGAGTATTATATTCTTCAAGTCTAGGTATACATAGAAAAAACATCTAGATTTCTCAAGAAATGGAAAAGAATTCTATTAAGAAAGATACTAAAAATTTCTTCATTTAAAAAAATTCATTTCTAAAAAATCATCCCAATTCGATCACAAAAAATTTGAATTCGTAGCATTAATATGTTTAATCATTCTGCTTTCATCCCCAATTCCATTATCCATATCACCGTGAAACTCATCAATATTGTAGTTAAATGCTTCAATAACCACAGCACTCCCAACAGATATGTAATAATCTATCCAAGGATCATGTCACATCACAAATAAATGCTTGTATCAAGATCATTAAGAAGTTAGTAATATAAAACACATTAAATTGGGAATCATATACTTTGTATGAATGAATTTATACTTCACATGGAAATGAGCTCTCACAATACCCAACTCAAGAAATCCATCCTTTATAAATAATGGGAAATCCTAACCCCATGTATTTATCTTTCTGAAATAAAAATTTTATATTCTTGAATTTATTAAATGATTTGGTTGTTAGAGGTTACTAAAATGGTTATCCTAAAGTATCCACCATAGTAATCAACTAATATTACGTTAATTTTCTCCCTAGCATAAGAATGAAATTTTATTAATCATGAAGGATGGTAGATATAAAAACATGAATTTAATATATTTTTCTAATCATGTATTATAGATTAATGATCTATACCCATTTCCCTTATCACAGGGAATGAAACACCATCCCAAAAGCATTTACCATCAACATTACTATAATAAAATTACATGAATCTGTAGACTTATAGAACACGAGTCTTTTATTAATTATACATCAATATAAATTTTCTTTTTGAAAATATTAATATAATTTCATAAAAAAACTCATGTTACTAAATGTCATTAAAAAAATGCCAAATATATTATGATCAATAGTACATAATCTTGTAAATAAAGAGTTAAATTGTTTTCATAGTAGAGAACACATTCATCGCCATCAATAAAACCATTCTATATATAATCTATTTTATCCATTATTTGGTATAATTAGTCTAATAACCAAATAAGGAAAATCATTTAAAATTTATTGTTACAGAAAAATAATAAGAGTATTAATAGTGAATCCCCATCCCCAAACATCTACTATACTTGAAATATAATAGAACTCCAATCCAAATCACTAATCAACACCTACATAGGGAATCTACGATCTTAGAAAGGAATAATTCCATGAACATGCTAGAATGAGAAGTGGAAACTACATTAGAATGATGGAGGTCATATATCATTACATGGATAATGAATATTATGAAACAAGACCAACTTTAGAGGAACTCATTGATAAAAGGAGGTATAAATAAACATGGATTACCATAAATCAAACATTGAAATCTTGGGATTAATACCTATTAATGTTTCTTCTATTTCATTGAAAATCAGCTTCAAGGAAACTTTAGTCTAAGTGGAGGGGATGGAAGAAAAGTGGTTTTGAGGGAATCTAGATTTTTTATTGGTATAATGACTTTGATAATAACATGTCGCAACTTCTTGGACCACCCCATCCTAGTATAGAACTACATCAAAATAGAATGAGACTATGCTAGATTCCCCTAGTCAAATCTATATTCGAGAAACCTTGCTAGATCAGTGATATAGAACCCGTTTACCCATAGAGAAACTAAAGATGATACAAAACCACAACTTCACAACACGTGTTTAACAACAAAGGGGACCACAACACATTCTCTAATGAAAAGTGTAACCACACCCTAAATTGAAAGAACCAACAAAAATCGCTATACCATATTCTCTTCACTCCATGTTGTAGCACATGATAATGGGGAAGGTCATATACCATATCCAACCACCATGCAACAACTACACCATTTTTTGGATGCCACCACAAAACCCCTCTAAATACCCTATTCAGTATAGTGTGAATTGGTATGAAATAATAGTTGAGTTTGGGGTGATGCCCGAGGAACCATGTCGCAACCCCACTAAAAATGTCAGTCAATCTCATGTTTCCATCATTTACCCTCTAAACTCATTGTAACCTCATTTGTGATCCTCTAACACCCAGATCTCGATTAAAATATGTGACTATGGTTAGATTCCTTAACATTTCTAGACCATCTATATACTACATTATCTCATTCATCTTGATAGGATCCATCATGTATAGTGGAAATGAAATGGGACTCATATTATTGAGTTGATCGAATGTAAACAAGATGACATGCTAGGGAGGAAGACTAGAGAAATTATCAATAAATACTTTTGGGTATCATTCCACTTCTATTATATAATATTATCTCCAACATGCTACAATGCATCAATGAACAACATTGTAATCTAAAACATAATCATTCCCATATCTAAATAATTGTGTCATGTTAGCCCTAAACATGGGTCCAAGTAACCATTGAGGACAAGGGATCTCTTGTTAGATGATAGAAACTATATTATGTAATGATAAAAATAAATTTATTCTTTTGATCTAATTTTTTGTAAAGACCTGAAATTTTTCATGTAATTGTTTTTAATTAAATGGAAATATTATGAGCCCGCAAAAGTTAACGGCTCATGATTTCGAGGCTTGGTGTGCCCGAAATGAATTTCTAAATTTTTTTGTGTACGTTCAGTAAACGTGCGAGTGAGTATTTGTAACTTTTTAACCAGTGCTCTAAATTGAAATCTGAGGGCACCATTGAACTTGTAGTGCCAATATTCGCTTAAGGATACCTTCACCTCCACCATAGTAGATCGAGGGTCAAACAGAGTTTCCCAGAATTTTATGGGAGTGTTAAAGGAATAAAAATAAAATAATGAAAAACTTTTATTTTAGTTTTTAAAACCTCCCATTTGAATGATTGTAATTGGGGACAACCCGAACCCCCCTTTTAATTGGAGGAAACTCTTGGATTTATCCAAATTAAATGTGCCTACTTAATTTAATTAACGTACAAACATTAATTAAATTATTTCTTAATATTATTTAATTTGGCACCTCACCTCTCATGGGAAAAGGGATTGGAAAAGGAGAGAGAGATTTGGAGAGTTGGAAAGATCTTTCTCCATCAAAAGAGAACCTCCAATGAAGAACGAATTTTGGAATCAACGAATTAGAACCAACCTCGGAGCATCTTGCAGGAGTGACAAACACTGATGTTAATCTTCAATGATATTTTCTTCTTTCTCATGCAAGATCCAACTGAAAATCATGGTAGGGAATTTATATATGATTGAATTTATTTTTGGATTCATCATATTCTGGTTTCACAATGACAATGACCAAACAAAAATGGCTATCATCCTCAGTTATACCTTTCCTCTTTCCTTTTGATTTTCCAAACATTCTTAGTTTTTTCTTTAACGCCAAATAACTAATGATGCTAAAAACATAATATTTTGTTGAGAGAAACATATAGATGCGGAGCCCTCGACCCGAGGATTGCAAATAAGGATTTGATTTATTTTTATTCCTAAGAACGTAGATGTGGTGACACAAAGAAGAGGAGGAGGTCCGACACACCAGATGGTCGTATGGAGGTAGGGCGGCGTGCGTCCGCACCGCCGAAGGAGCTGGAGACTGTGACTTCTTGGATGCAGTGGAGGCCGATGACCGACCGACATCCGGCCGGCTGCAGTGGAGAAGTGGCACACAACCGTTCCATTGGGAGGAGGACCGGAAGGAGCACCTTGCCAGCCATGGCGGATCGGTGGGACCTACTTGGCTCCCGTGGTGACTTGACAGCACCTAATGGAATTTCCATTTGGCCTTCCAAGAGGAAGGTGGCGTCTCCCCTTCGGTGCCAAGTCATGCAGACCGTGTTGCCCAGTGGGTCGAGCCACCAGGTCACGCCACCGAGCCACACCCAACATGGGTCGGGTCGTGCCCAGTGGGCCGAGCCATCCCCTTTGCGGGACGTACAGGACCACGACCTAGTGGGCCGGGCTCGGCAAGGCCCAGCCCAACCAAACCGGACCTAGACTGGGTGGGGAAACCCAAACTGGGTGTGTCCGGCCTAGGCCAGGTCGGGTAGGACGGTCCCACCTGGTCAGATGAGACCCAGGACCATTCAGACACAGATATGCCTTTTTGGCCGTAATGTGAGAACTGGGCATATGTTTGACAAACCATCGGCAGAAAAGGAATCCTTGTATCAAGACCATCATTTTGGTATACTCCACATGATTTTTGGATAAATTTGGAGTATAGCCATGTTGAATCCAACCCTGAATCAAACCGGGCCCTCAGAGTGAAAACACTAATAACTTACAGACCGGGCATTTGATTGATGCACTATCTATTGCGTTGGGACACATATGATATGGAAGACCATTGGGATACTTCTAAATGGGACATTGAGGTGTTTGCGGTATGATCAATATCTCTAGGGACAGTTTCTACGGAACTCGAGTGCACTGGGTTCGAGGAATCTAGTGGCTGGTAGTGAGGCGGAGGTTAGAGACGGATAATACGGAGTATAGTTATCTATCGAATCTGGGTGGGTCGGATTATGTGTGGGTAATTCCGGGGGTTTGTACCTATCGATCATGTGTGGGATAATGCTCAATGATCTTTTGTGGGTCAACGCATAATGATCATGTGTGGGTCAGATCCTGTGTGGGTCAGCACTCAGTGATCTAGTGTGGGTCAGCGCATAATGATCTTGTGTGGGTCAGATCCTATGCGGGTCAATGAGGGGTTAGTACCTATCTATATTGTGTGGGTTAGTCTCTGTATAATCAGTAGTAGTGACTATTGATAGAATAATATGATTTATCTTCGCGACTAGTCATCTGTACTTCAATACTTCACTAATTCTTGTGTGATATGAGTCTTATATTATCATGGTGTACCTGTGTGGTACTATATCTTCATGGTGTACTTGTGTGGTACTTTGTCTTCGTGGTGATACATTTGTGGTACTCCTTCCTTCGTGTTGTTACCTGTGTGGTATTCTTCCCTACTATATGAGGTGAGTATATTATGATAACATAGTTATATGTATGGGAATATACCAAAGTAGGGATGAATGTTGTTTTTGTGTTTTGTGTTTTATCCTTTTTTGGATTTGAGAGACCTTTGGGGGTCTTGAGGTCCATACTGAGTATTGTTATACTAACCACTACACGGGCTGCACCTGCACCTGGTTGTGTCTGTTGTAGACGATGGACAATGCTAATAGATGCCCAGAGAATATAGACTAGAGACTTCTCAGAGGTGGATCTCAGAAAAGGTGATCCATAGAGATTACGATTCGAGAGATATACCTACCCCTCGAGTTTGATCCTTGGCGGGTGTTCAAAGGATATGTTCTCAATATTACTTGTACTTTCCAGTTTTACTTGTACGTTCATGTTGGGATTGTACTCTGACCCCTTTACTTTCTATACACACCATGTTTACTATATAGTTTAATTTGTGCTTGCATCTTGCTATGTTATTGGTTTGCATGAGTTTACAGTTTATAAAGGAAAAACCATCCCATTTTAGAGAATATGCCTGTTTGTGCTTGTTGCCAGCCCCTGGCCCATGGAAGGCGGGCTTGGGGTAGTCACGGCATGGGCCTCGAGGGACGGGTTATGACAAATTGGTGTAAGAGGAGTTCAGTTCTACTAAGGAACTAGGACTCTGATATTTTCTATGCGGAGCAATAGTTTTAATTGTTTAGAGAGTGGCTATCGGTTTGTGGAATCTAGTGTTTTTGCGGCAACTAACCTATCCATACAACAGGACCCTGACTTCTGATTTCTGACATAGTGCATGAAAATATTGATTACGTATGTGTTTTTGAAAAGTTCTCTTTGTGATCTCTTGGTGTCTTCTGCCTAGGTATAAACTTAATAACCCTGGTGCACCTATTTCTTTATAGGATGCCACTACATAGATAGAAAGCCAGGGTTCTAGTTAGAGTACGTGATGACAACCCACTGTGTGACGAGGCTTCGATGCAAGGCCCACTTACAATAGTTCTACCATCAGGTGGTGTGGCAGCAGCACCACTACCCATTGGAAAGTTGATGCCACCGGCCCGAGTAGCAGAAGGTGCATGTCGTTTGAGCGTGTTGCATGAGTTCCAGCGCCAAAGGCCATTGAGGATCCATGGAAAGAAAAATCCAGAGGAGGCTGAGGTTAGGCTGGAGGCTGTGGTAAGAGTTTTCCGACTGGTAGGGACACTGACTGTTCTAATGGTGATCCTTGCCACCATTCTTTTTTAGGAAGAATCAGGCAGATGGTGGAGCTTTATACTCTAGGTTCATGACAAGGGGACTCTCGTCTGGGTGAACTTCAACATCCTTTTCAAGAAAGATTTCATTCTAAGAACCTTACACTCAGTGCGTATATAAGAGAATCTCCACTTGTAGTAGGGTAGCATGACTGTGAATTAGTATTCAGCAAGGTTCACCGACCTCTCGTGCTACTCCACTGATAAGGTGTGAGACCCTTTATTTGGGGCCCAGATCTTCAACCATGGGATAAGGGGGGAGATTAGTTCTCTTATGTTTTCACTCAGCATACCGATGCAAGAGGTACTGTTAGAGAGAGCACTCTTAGAGGAGAGCTTACTTACTGACCCGTCACTGACAGTGAGACCCACCACCGGAAGAAATATAGAAGAGTCATCAGTAGCAGGCAGCAGACAAATGATGCAGAGGTCTATGAGGACCAGACCAATAGGTAAATGAACGAATGATATAGGGTTGGTGATGTAGAGCTATCGAGACAGAGCATGACCGGAAGGGAACAAGTAGTGTTATTCGTGCGGCGGGTGGGGTCACATGGCTCGCGACTGCCCAACCCGCCATACAGACGACCAACAGATGGTTGAAGGACCCCCTAGGCAGAGGCAAATATTCGATCGAGGAGGTCCACAGGTAGGAAGCAGACATGACAGAGGATTTGGGAATGTAGCAGGTAGTGGGCGGCTATTCAAAGTTCTACCGCCGCCACCACCCGTTGGTCCACCCCGACCACAGGGAGTAGATGTATATGGACGAGCTCAGCTCCAGGTAGCTAAGGCCTATGACCATGGTGCCCTAGATATGATATTTGGTATGATCTGTGTCTACTCCACACTAACTACAATACATATAATCACATGTGTCAGTCACTGATTTATTGCGATGACCCTCCTACAGAGATTGGAGATTCTGATGGAGCCGTCGGCTCGATCCTTACAACTAGAGTCTCTTACGGGTGTATATTCGATAATTACATACTGCTGCCAGTTCTGTGAGCTTACTCTAGGAGGTGATAGCTTTATCTAGGATCTTTTAGTAGCGACATTGATTCCTTATTATGTCATCTTGGTTTTGGATTTTTTATCCACTATCCATGCCCAGATTGACTGCATTAGGGGTAAAGTGTGGTGTGTCTGCACGGATGGGACAAATTTTTCCTTCACCAGTGAAAATGGAACCTTTGAAGCATAGGATGGACTTACCTGGAGGACGGTGCAGCTGATCACACATTATTTTGCTGGCCTTACCCTCACAGCGGTTGATGTTGAGAGTCTGAGCTATCCAATAGTAGTGGACTAGAACACTGATGTTTTCCCTGATGATCTTCTGGGTACACCTCCTCTCAGAGAGGAGGATTTCTATGTTGAATTGTACACCAGGACATCACTGATATCTACACCAGCATATCAGGTGGCTCCCACAGAGCTTCTAGTGCTACGAGAATAGGTGGAGGACTTGTAGAGTAGGGGATTAATTAGGCCCAGCGTTTCTCCTTGGGCAGCCCCAATTTTGTTCACCAAGAAGGTGGAAGGGAGTGTCAGACATTCTGTGGACTATTGGCACCAGAACCAGGTGACCATAAAGAACATGTACCCACTCCCAAGGATTGAAAATCTCTTTGATCAGATTAAGGGAGCATAATGGTTTTTGAAGATATACCTCAGATCAGGATATCACCAACTTATGTTATGAGAAGAGGATGTGTAGAAAATGACCTTCAGACATCGGTATGACCATTATGAGTTCTTGGTTATGCCATCCGGCATGACCAACACCCCAGTAGTGTTCATGGGACTCATGAACATGACCTTCTAGCCTTACATTGGTCACATTGTGGTAGTCTTCATCGATGACATCCTGATATACTTAGCAATAGAGGAGGAGCCTGCCTATCATCTTCATATAGTTATGGACACACTCCAAGAGCACTAGCATTATGGTAAGCTCTCAAGGTGACAATTATGGACATGATATATCCACTTTCTGGGATATGATATCATAGATACTGGAGTTGTGGTGGATCCAGGGAAGATTGAGGATGTGCTTTCTTGGGATCCACCCAAGAGTGTGACATAAGTGTAGAGTTTTCTGTGTTTGTCCGGTTATTATCGGTCGATTTTGCCTAACTTTGCTTGAGTTGTGGCACCCTTATTAACATTGAAGAAGAGGGGGAAATACATTGTTTGGTTGGAGAGATTCTAGTGGAGTATCTAGGAGATGAGGCAGAGACTGACCAGTGCACCTATTTTGATGCTACCTGAGGAGGGTGTTGGGTACGTAGTCTACTACGAAACCTAAGGAACCGGGATTGGATGGGTATTGATGTAAAGGAGAGTAGTGATTGTGTTAGGTTCTCAACATCTGAGACAACTGGAGAAGAACTATGATACCCATGCCATAGAGTTAGCAGTAGTGGTATTTTCCATGAAGATGTGTTTGCATTACTTGATTGGAAAACCTTTTACAGTCTACTCTTATCACAAGAGTCTCAAGTATATTTTCTCTTAGAAGGACCTGAGACTGAGACAGCGGCATTGGCTTGAGTTCCTTCAGGACTATGACTTCGAGATATCTATACTATTTGAAAGGGAAACATATTAGTAGATTCTCCCATCACGATACCTGGTATACAGTTGCTGAGTGAGGCAACCGAGCAACTAGCTGCTTTCCGGATATCCTATGTAGATTGAGATGGAGCAACTTATCTTTTGTCTCTGATAGTCACTCCCCCACTCCTTCCGCGAGTTAGGGAGGTGCAGCTTGGGGACACTGACAGCAAGGCTCGATGTGCTCAGATATCCATAGGACAGGCACCGGACAAATTTTTTGAAGGTGGGGAGCATGTCATCCTCTTTAAAAGACGTACTAAGGTACCAGTGGTGCTATGGAAGGATTTTTTGATGGAGTTAGATACATTATCTCTAGTGGTACATCTATGAGTGGTAAAGATGTTCCAGTACCTTCAGCGTCAGCACTGGTGGCCGTAAATGATGATAGTTGTAGCAGATTTTATTTCACGGTTCCTCACTTGTCAGAAAGTGAAGGCAGAGCATAGGTTCAAACTAGCTTATATCAGCCACCTGAGGTTCCAGAGTGGAAGTGGGATCGAATTTCCTTAGACTTCATGATTGGAAATCCATGCATGTCCAAGGGTCATGATTCTATCTGTGTGATCATTGACTGACTCACCATGTTGGCCCACATCCTACCTATCAGAGAGGAGGGATCATTAGAGAGATTGGGATGAGTTTACGTGCGAGAGATTTTATGGATTCACAGAGTTCCATATATGATTTTCTCCGATAGTTTTGAATGTTTCACTTCCCAACTATGGAAGGGGTTGAAGGATGCATTCGAGACACATATTTGTTTGAGAACTGACTTTCACCCTCAGATGGATGATCAGATAGAGCAGACCATTCAGACCCTCAAGGACATTCCATGTGCTTGCGTCCTTGAGTTTGGCTGCAGTAGGGAGGATCACTTTCCTTTGTTTGAGTTTTCATACAACAAAAACTATCACTCCACTATAGGTATGGCACCATTCGAGGAATTGTATGGAAGACCTTGTAGATCACTTATGTGCTGGACTAACCCTAGGGAGTCAGAACTTGTGGGGCCAGAGATGGTATGGGCTACCACGAAGAAGGTGCAGATTATCCAGTAGAGGATGAAGACTGCATAGAGGAGGCAGAAGTCCTATGCTAATAGGAGACGGAGACCTCTGGAGTTTTAGGATAGTGACAATGACTTTCTATGAGTCTCACCTCGATGAGGTTTATAGGGATTTGGCTAAGGTTTCATGTTATCTCCAAGGATCATCGAACACTTTCAGGTCCTTAACAGAGATGTCAAGGTTGCATACCGCTTAGCTCTCCCACATCAGTTGCACTGAGTGCACAACGTTGTACACATATCCCAGCCGCGAAAATACGTACATGATCCTTTCCACATCATTTACTGGGGGATCTAGATATCGACAATGGGGTGACATTTTTAGAGGTTCTAGTGGAGATTGAGGATCGATAGGAGCGGGTCCTTCATGGGTGGTCGATACCTCTGGTTGGTGTTCGTTGGGATCACGAGAACCTCTAGGGGAGAACATGGGAGTGGGATGCTCAGATTCCTACTCAGAACCCCCCACAAGTATTCCTAGATTGTGTTGTGGCTTCAGGGATGAAAATCCCTAAGGTGGGGAGAATTTAAAGACCCAGATATTCCCATGTAATATTTTTTTAATTAAATGGAAATATTACAATCCGCGAAATTTGGCGGTATGTGATTCCAGGAACCGGTGTGCCCAGAATGAATTTATGAACTTTTTTCGGGTACGTTCAGTAAACGTGGTAGCAGCTTTTGGTAACTTTTGAACCGGCACTCGGAATAGAAATTTGACAGAACCATTGAACATACAACACAGATATTCGATTAAATATAACTTCACCTCGACCGTAGTAAATCGATATCGAATGTTAGTTTCCCAGAATTTCATGGGAGTGTTAAAAGAATAAAAATAAAATAATGAAAATTTTTTATTATATTTTTAAAACCTACCATTTGAATGTTTAGTGATGGGGACCACATGAACCCCTCTTTTAAAAGAAGGAAACTACTGGATTTTTCTAAATTAAATGTGCCAACTTAATTTAATTATTTTACTAACATTAATTAGATTATTTCTTAATATTATTTTATTTTGAACCTCACCTCTAACGAGAAAAGGGATTGGAAAACGAGGGGAGATAATGAAGGAGTTATAAAGATATTTCTCTAATATAGGTGATCCTCCAATGAAGAACTACTTCTGGAATCGAATAATGAGGAACCGACCTTGTAGCATCTTGCGGGAGCGAGGAACGCCGACATCAATCTTCAATGACATCGTCTTCTTCCTCGCACCACCTCCAATGGAAAATCGAGGTAGGGGATTTATATATGATTAAATATGTTTTTCAATTCTTCATATTTTGGTTTCACAACGACGATGTCCAAAAAAACATGGCCATCATTCACACTTATACCTTGCCTCTTTCCTTATGATTCTCTACGTGTTCTTCGTGCGTTCTTCAATGCCAAATAATTAAGGATGTTGGAAACACAATATTTTGTTGAGTGAGACATATGGATATGGATAACTTGACCCAAGGATCACGAATATGCGATGGTTTTATTTTTCAAGCTAAGAATAGAGAAGTGGTGACCCGTAGAAGAAGAGGGGGAGCGGCACACTGGTCGGTCATATGAAGGTAGACCAGTGCCCGTCTGCGCCACCGAATGAGCAAGAGACTATGGCCGCTTGGCCGTCGATGAGGTCGAAGAGTGGATGTCATTTTTCCAGAAGCGGTGGAGCAGCAGTGCGCGACCACGACACTGGGAGGAGGGCTGGTCGGAGCACCCGTCTAGCCGTGGAAGATCGGCGGGACCCGATATGGTCCCGTGGTGACTTGGCAGTGCCTAATGTCACTACCGTTTGGCCTTCTGAGCGGAAGGGGGCGGTTCCCCTTCGATGCTAGCTCGGGCGGACCGCATCCTATGGGCCAGGTCGGGTCGTGCCCTTTGCTGTCCGGGCCCGCCGAGGCCCCTAAAAACTAGACCTGACCCAGACATGGTCGGGTTGCCCAAAATAGGTCGGGTTGGGCCCAGGCCGGCTCATGCCGGGATGGTTCGACTGAGTCGTACCGGAGTCGGGCCCATTCGGACACAGATTCACCTTTTTGTCTGTAACATGAGAACCAGACATACATTTGACGAACCATATGTGGAAACCAAATCCTTATATCGAGATGGTTCTTTTGGTATACCTAAATTGAGTTTTGGATAAAGTTGGAGTACAACCAGGTTGGATCGAACCACAAATCCAACCGGGCCCTTGGAGCAGAAATGCTAATAATTTATATACCAATCATCTGATTGACACACCGTCTATTGTGTTGGGTCCCTCATGATGTGAAATACCATTAGGATACTTCTATATGGGAATTTGAGGCATTCGAGGTATGATCAATATCTCGAGGGACAATATCTATGGAACTCGACCGCACCGGGTGTGAGGAATGCCCTGGCTAATAGTGTGGCGGCAGTTATAGATGGATAATATGGACTTATGTTACCTATCGACTCTGGGTGGGTAGGATCCTATGTGGATCATTGAGGTGGTTAGTACATATCAATCCTGTGAGGGTCAACGCTCAACGATCTTGTTTGGGTCAGCACATACCGATCCTGTGTGGGTTAGCACTCAACAATACTATGTGGGTCATTGCATATAGATCATGTGTGAGTAATATCCTGTATGGGTCAAAACTCGATGATCCTATGTGGGTCAGTGAATCCGATTTTGTGTGGGTCAGATCATGTGTGGTTCATTGTGAGGGTTATTATCTATCGATCATGTGTGGGTCAAACTCCGTATAATCAATAGCAGTGCATTTTGACAGAATAAGATGATCTAGCTTCGTGAATACTCATTTTTACTTCAATACTTCACAAATACCTTTATGAGATGAGTCTTATATCTTCATGGTGTACTTGTGTGGTACTACATCTTCATGGTGTACCTATGTGGTACTTTATCTTCATGATGATACCTGTGTGGTACTCTTACCTTCGTTTCATTCCCTATGTGGTATTCTTCCCACCTCTATGAGGTGATTATATTCTGATAACATAGGTATATGTATGGGCATATTCCTAATTAGGGTTTACTGTTGTTTCCATGTTTTTTGGTTTATCCTTTGTGTATTTGAGAGACCATTAGAGGTCTCGGGGCCCCTACTGAGTATTGTAATACTTACCCCTACACGGGCTACGCCCAAACATTGTTGTGTTTGGTGAAAACGACAGACAATGTACACTGAGGACGAGGGTACCTAGATGAGAGAATTATTAGAGGTGGACATTAGACGAGGCGATCTGCAGAGGCGACCATTCGAGATTTGTACCTACCCTTCCGCTTGGATCCTTGGCTGGTTTTCAGAGGAGATATTCTTATTTTTACTTTTACTTTCCATTTTTACATCAACTATCTAGTTGGGCTTGTATTGCTGCCGTTTTACTTTATGTACACACCTTTTTCACTATATAGTTTACACTGTGCTTGTATCTTTCTATGTTCTTCTTTTGTTTGAGTTTACCCATTATAAAGGCGACACATTCCCATTTTAGGGAATACACATTTTGGTTCTTGTCTCCATCTCCTGGCCTATGGAACTCAGGCATGGAGTAGTCACGACATGGGACCGGGGGGACGGGTCATGAAATTTTTCATCCCATAATTATTATTTGTCAAAACTGACTTGGTCTAATTCAAAAAATTCAGATAATCCCTCATAATCAGTAATAAAAACACATTACACCAGGGACAAAAAAACATTCCCTGCATTCAATACAAAATTTATATCCTTATATATCATGAATAGAATCTACACCACATATATAATATAGCGTACTAGGATAAATTTGATTTATATAATTCAGGAATTTCATGAATTATAAAGTAAATCTCTCAAAAAGTTAAAAAAATATTGAAATGCCTAATTTCTTTGATGAATATATATATATATATATATTAATGAAAATTGAACATTTAAATGTAATTTATTCATGCTATAATAACTTCATTACTTCTCATTATTTATACTCATTATCACACCCTAAGTAAGGGAATTAAATGTAATGGTTGATATAAGGGGTTCTGTATGGAAAAATATATCATGATGTCATCAACAGTAGCATCATCAAAATTTGATAAAACAATTTCATGTGTGGAATATATTATTAAAATGGAATGTGATAATTTTTATTCTCATAAATCCTGATAGGTGGTCATATAATCACAAATTAACTAATTTATATTATGGAATAAGGATATATTCTCTTGTATATCTTTTAGCATCGGATGAACCCTCTTTTATAACATTTGGATTGAGAAAAATATTCCCATTTATTGTTTTTATTTAGAAATGTAAACATTCATACCCATTGGGTTGTGTTAAATCCTATTATAGGCCCTTTGGATTTGGATAAATCATCACATGTATTGATTGGTTTTGGATAATTCAGTTTGTATACCAATGAGTGTTAATTACATATAATAATTACTAATTCCTTGGAAGACAATCATATACCTCAAAAATAAATAAATTATTAATATTGATCCACATAAACAACTTATTAATAAAATTATAATGAATTAATTGAATGAGAAATGAGTTTCCTATCATTTCTAGATGGAATCCTGAAAATGTTACTCCTGATTATAAATTGTTGACAACCCATATTAAATCAGCCTAGGATTGTGTATCATAAGAAAATTTAGTGTGGAAGTAACTAAATATTAATTGTATAAAAAATTTCCTTCATATATATTGGAATATGTAGGTGAAGTCATAATTTGTCTTGGAAAGAACTATTTTATCTATTATGTAAAACAAAATGTTATAGTCACTTTGAAATGAAATTTTTAAAAAGGTAAACCTAAATTATATTAAATTGTATTAAAAATATACAAGAAATTTAAAAAATTGAGGGAAGTAAAGGACCTAATAGTCTATAAAATTTGATGTTAAAACATGAAAAAATATTACTTTAACAAATAATCATCCATTATATTGTTTTGAAAGTGAAGAATGGTTTCAAAATGGAGATTGATTTTTTTAAATCAAATTTATTTTTAATAGAATATCCATAATATGGAATTGATAAGACATCAAGTAAATAAAAATGGAATGTGAATTAGAAGATAAAACATTATATTTTTAATGGATTTAAGAACATTAAATAATTTTTATATACCATAATTTAAAATTTATATTATAAAATATTAAAAAAATCATTTTTAATTTGGGATTTAGGAAATATAAATCTCAGAGGAGTTATCACATAATTTTATTTTCATGGAATAAGTTGAACCCTAGTGGTAATTGAAAATATGAACATCAAGGGGAATAAAACATTAAAAAGGATGTAGATTATTCCAAAAAATGATTTATTTTTTATCTAGAAGAAATTGATAAAATTGAATGGTTTGAATCATAGGGAGTTGAGTTAATAATAAACACAATGTTGGGTTTTTACGAGTCAAAGGACATTTAAATTAAGATGAATTTAAAATTAAAACAAATCTATTAATTTCATGAAAAATATTGAATACATTTATTGTGAACTAATCACTTCATATTAAAGAATTCATCGTTCACAATAAGAAATTTGTCTTTTAAAATTAAATTTGATAGACAAAACAATTATGGTGAGTTCTTGCTTTGGTGATCACACTGTAACCTTTAATAAAAAAATATAACCATTTAACTAACCTATTTTAGAACCATATTTACGTCTATTGTATTTTATATAAATTATTTAAATTTATACTCTCTATGTACAACATTTTGTTATTATAAAATATCTATATAATTTTTCAGTAATATTGATTATTTTAAACTTCTTTTATAGTAGTGGTATTGTCCACCATTATTATCCTAAATTTCACCATT
Source organism: Viscum album (assembly GCA_963277665.1). Taxonomy (NCBI): domain Eukaryota; kingdom Viridiplantae; phylum Streptophyta; class Magnoliopsida; order Santalales; family Viscaceae; genus Viscum; species Viscum album. The sequence goes on from OY728134.1 coordinate 999,005,786, forward strand.
CCCAAATCATATAAGGTACTATACAATATTATTTTATGTTGTTTTAAAATTTATATTTTCATTCTATAAGTGTTTCATTTATGGTTTCTATAGATTAAATTGGTGAGAAGCATGTTTCATGTTTTTTATCAAATGAATAATCTTTAATTATTTAATATATTAATTTTTAATACATCTAATAAATATCCATATAAATATTTTTAAATTAGTAATATTAATTATTATGTTTCTAATTACACATTATAAATAAATATATATAATTTTTTATTTATGTCATTAATCTTTCCCAAATATAATACTGTCCATTCTATGTGTTAGTATGGTTGTGGAAGAAATTATTTCTTTATTATATCATTATATAAATCGAATAATAACATTATTTAGTTATTTTTATTTTTAGGAAAAATAATATGTTTTAGTTAGCTATTGAAGGTAAATTAAAATATAGTAGTCTCAGATAAATAAATTATTATTCCTTTGTATATTAGTTTGGGTGTTAGTTTTCCAATGACCACTTATTAAAAATATTACATATAGTATAACTGATTTTTAATTATAAATTATGAATCATGAAGTAATTTATATATAAATATTTACAAAAACAAATTATATAACCATCCATGGATTTTTGAAATTAATAATGAAACATTTCGTTCAAAGAGGTGGTAGTCCACAAACACACTTTAGTGACGTTTTCATTTTTTTAACAAAATTGGAGTTTCACAGATAATGGTTGTATAATCATTATAATAAAAATTAAGTATCTCATTTTTACATATTTCATTATATATATATAGTTTTAATGGGATTGGAAGTGTGGGGATTATAAGGATTGAAAAAATAATGTTAAATTGAATGTGATATTTATGTTAAGATTTTTGCTATTATCTTAGAGTATCCTTTGGAAATGAAGGGATTGAGGAACGTTTTTGAAAATATAGTACATAAAGAGTGTAGAAGGGTTCAAAATATGATTAATTGGTTATTTTATCCTAGTAATTTAAAACATGGTTTGTGTCTTTATAGGTCCAAAAGTGTTCTCCTTTTATTAGTGAAAAAGAGGGATAAATTAGTCGAAAAGAATGTTAGGTAAAGGGTATGAATTTAATATCATGATTTTTAAGTGAGTAACATGGTGAAATGTTTTTGAGACATGATTTTTTTAATTTCAAATCAATAGAAAAATTTATGGATGATATACTTTTAAAATTTGTTTAGTAATGTTATAGAAACATTAGATTAAACATTTTAATTATTATTATTATTGTTGAAATGTTAACTATAGTATTTATTTTATAATTAAATTATAAGATAATACACACTACCAAATTCCAAAATGATGAATCAAAATTTGGGATTCATTTATCATAATTCAATTTCAATGTATGAGAAAAGTAACATTTAAATTTGAACATTTAATTTTTTAGAAACAATATTAATAAAAAAAATTGTAATTTTACGCATTAAAAGTTTTTAATATTATTTAAAAATTGATTATGATTTAAATTATTAATAATTAATTATAATAAAAATTTATACATCATTATGGAATAATATTTTTAAATATATCTATATAATTTAAAAGTAAAAAATATTAGGAAATATATCTTTCTTTGAGAGATATTATTATTACTGTGCTGACAATAATTCAAATTGGAATCATAATTTTAAGCTGAAAAAATGAAATTAAAATATCTGAAAAATATCAAAACATTTAACTTGTCACGACCCGCCCTCGGGGTCCGTGCCGTGACTACCCCAAGACCACCTTCCATAGGCCAGGGGCTGGCGACTAGCACCAAGGCGTAAATCCCGGTAAAAGGGAAGGCATTGCCTTTGTAAAGTAAACAAACACCACAGAGTAAGCAAGCGGAAAGTAAACACTAAGCAAAAGCAGAGTACAACTGAAAGTGCGGAAAAGTAAATGGGCCAGTATACAAACCCAAACTGAAAGTAAAGTACAACTCGAAAGGGAAAACAGCAACTGAAAAGTAAATGCCGCTACACCGAGCTGTCCACTGGGAATTCCACCTGAAGGGTGGGTACAGATAGCTCCTCTGCTCCACAGGTCCCGCCGTCCGCTCCGTGCACGTCCCGCCCAGTGGTCCACCTCCGGGTACCGTCCCGCTCTGCAAGCCTCAGCTAAGGTCAACGCTGTCCGTCGTCTGCAACCAACACAACGTAGTGCGGGCAAAGACCGTGCAGGGGTGAGTATAAGCTACTCAGTAGGGACCCCGAGACCCCTGAAGGTCTCTCAAATCCACAAAGGATAAACCACTAAGTAAGGTACAATCACGAAGTAACAACCGATACTGCTTAGGTATATGCCCATACATATACATAAGTCATCAATTTCAAATACGCTCTAACCTCCGAGCCCAAGTACAACTCAGTACACACAGGAAAGTAAACGTATTCCATACAGGAAAGCAAAACGTAATCCACATAGGATAGCACAACACAATCCACACAGGAAAACAACAGGATTCAGCTCAAACCAGGATTTTCATTAACGAAACCGTAACTGTTGAAGAGCCCCATCTCTAAAGTGTACAGTGGTCCTGTCACGACTCCGAGGTTCTGCTCACTAACCTAAGACAGCTGAAGTACTCCTCCTGTCGAGTACCGCGGGTCTGCTTCCAACTACCGGGCGCTCCGTCCGCTGAGGGTCTGCTGCCAAATACCGGGCGCTCACCCAGATAGCCTACAGAGGTACTCCTCCAGTCGAGTACCGCGGGTCTGCTGCCAACTACCAGGCGCTCCGTCCGCCATGGGTCTTCCGCCGAATACCGGGCGCTCCGTCCACTGGGCTAGTCGACTCACTCCAAGTTGAGTCGGTCAAGCAGTCTTCAGGTCTCAGCCGGTTTCACGGTCTCCGTACTCTGTACGCTCGTCTCCAGTATCGCAGGTCTACCTCTACAACCGAGCGCTCCACTGCCAAGGATATGCTGCTACAACCAAGCGCTCCACCGCCCAAGGTAAACAGAAGATTCAGCTCACACAAGTTCGGTAGCACTGTTCCACGTAGGATCGCTGAGTGCTGTAGTCGTCGTCGTCGAATCCACACAGGATCTCTGTACTGTCGTCGTCGCAGTCACAGTAGCAGAAGTAGCAGTAGTAGTCACAGTAACAGTCGCAGCCAGCACTAGGGTTCCCGCACACTTCAAGCTCGTTCGGAGGGTCCGCTCCACGAGCCGAGAGGCTGATACATCAACTATCACAAAGTCCAGAGTTGATGTATCCAAAAGTTCCGTATCGTCAACAGGAACTCAACGCAACAGATGGCGCGTCGATCGGACGCCCGGTCTGAGAGTTATTGGCATTTTCGTCCCCGGGGCCCGGTTGGTTTTTAAGGCAAAACCTACCCGACCGTACTCCACCTGCGTCCAAACCTCGGGCGGAGTATGCCAAAAGATCCGTCTCACTAAGAGGAATACAACACAGCTGACGGCACGTCAATCGGACGTCCGTAGCTCAAGATATGAGCGTTTCCGCTCCGAAGGCCCGGTTGGTTTCGTAAACGAACCAACCCGGCCGAACTAAAAGTAATCCGAAACCTTGAGTGCGATATACGGAAACGACCGTCTCGATCCAAGGATCGCGTTGCCGCAGACGGTTCGTCAATCGGAGGTCCGAGGCTCATGTTATGGCCAAACGACCGAATCTGATCCGAAACGGGGGGTCCGGGTCCGGGTCGACCCGGCCCGACCCCCCCCCTGGGTCGGCCCGAACCGGGTCCGACCCGGCCGGGCCGGCCGGCCGGCCGGCGGCGCGGCGGCCTGGCGCCGCACGGAGGCAGCGCGGCTAAATTGCCGCGCCCTTTGCAAAATAAACGGCCCCCCCATGTGGGGGCCGGCTTGAGGAAAAACTGGGGGATGCTGCCCCCGGTTTCTTGGAGTGGCGGCGCGGCTTAATGCCGCGCTCTTTGTGGAAAACGGCCCCCCTTACGGGGGCCAGCTTGATTGAACCGGGGGCCTCCTGCCCCCCTCAAGGAAACCGCCCCCCTCTTTATGAGGGGGGTTTCTAAAGAGTCGGCCGGGGGATTAAATTTCCCCCGGTTTATTGCCATCCGGTCGGCCAGCTGGCCGGCCGGTTTTCTCCAACGGGACCGGAAATTCCGGTCCCCTCTTCGGCTTCCGACGCCGGCGGCCCGGCCGTCGGTCTTCTCATCCCGCCGCGGCCCGGAACCGGCCGCGGTGTTCGTCGTCCGGCGCGGTGTGACGGCACCGCGCCCCTCTGCCGCACCTTGATTTCTTCCAACACGGCGCGACGGCGTCGCGTTCATAATGTTTCTTCCATGGTGCGCGCGCGACGGCATTGCGTAAAATAAACGCACGACTAACCGCGTGGTGCGACGGCACCACGCCACCTTGTTTCCACCCGCAAAGCAATTCAACAAGAACGATGGAGGGGTTCAGCCGTGTTCATGCGGTCCGGCCCCCTCACGTTAAATAATAACACAACTTAAAATATTTCAAAGCCTCAAGTTAGACATGCGAGATCGACGATCAAGAATGGAGTAATTAAACGAAGATCAACAACCCCTACCTTGGGTATAAGTTCGAGGATTCGTCAACGTCCGCGGAAGACAACGTCGCGGAGGTCGGGCGTCGCGGTCGTCGTTCGTCAAATCCGTTGACGAAGAGATGCGTCCGATGTGATACGTCGTTGGCGAATCTTCGTATGCCGACGAAGAAGGTCCGAGGAGGAAGCGGCGTTCCCTCTCGTTGACACGGAAGATGAAGAAGAGAGGCGGCGTTCTTCGTCGGAGCTTGAGCGTTCTTCGTCGGAGCTTGAGCGTTCTTCGTGTTCTTCGTCAGAACTTGAAGAAGAAGAAAAAGCACTCAACCTCTCAAGAAGACAAAACTATTAACCAAAATAAAATAAGACTCTATCTTATTTTATTAACACAACAACACACTAGAATTTCAAAAGTTTGAAATTCAAATAAGAGATAACTCCACATTAATTAACAAATTGTCATGTTAATTAAAGAGGGGTTAAGGGAGTTTGAGGGAAGATGTAAAGTTAGGTTTCGTGTGGGCCCCACCACACTTAATCCTCTCAAGGGAGGTTAAGTGGGTATGGGTCCCACAACTAACTTCCTTTGAGAGAAGTTAACTATTAAGTTTAAATAAAAATTGTGTTTACATATTTTTATTTAACTTATTCTAATCTCCCAAAAACTAACTCTCAACCCGAAACAAACGAAACTCCCGAAAAGGTCTCTTTAAGCGAATATCGGCGCTGCGAGTTCATCGGTGCCCTCGGATTTCAATTCCGAGCACCGGATCAAAAGTTAGGAATTCCCGCTCGTTCGTTCACTGAACGTACCCGAGCCAAACTTCGGAAATTAATTCCGGGCACTCCGGGCCTCGGAATCAGGTGCCGTCTGAAACCACGCTCTTGTAAAATTCTAAAGAAAATTAAGAAAAAATTTCCCTTGAATTTTACGGGTCTTTACATAACTAAAATATTAAATTCATTTAATAAAAAATATTTCTAATAGATATAATATTATAATTTAATATCTGCGTACATAAAAAAACATATTTTAGAAAAATTTTATTTTTATGGAAATATTTATATTGTATAAATTAACAGATATCATTGAATCTCATGAAATAAATGTATTAACAAATAAATTAATAATATTTATGTGTATTTTAATGAATTTAAGAAAAAAAATATGACAATTGAAAATTCATTTGAAATAAAACATGATTTTTTTAAAATTATAATAAACTATTACTTATCTTTTTATATAATGAACATCAGTTTAATATGTTGAATATGATATATTATCCATATATATATAAACTCATAAAATTTAAATAGATTTTAAAAATATATTTTACACTAATTAATTAAAAATATAATATTTTATATAAATACTGAATTAGTAATCTTAATATTATTATAATATTTGAAATCCAAAAATTAAATTCATTTTAATAATTTCAAATTAAATAACATATAATTTTATGTCCTAGATTAAAATACAATATATAAAGATAAATTTGTTTTATTGATTTTTTTTATTAAAATAACCAAGAGATATTACATTTATTTTGAATAAATTTAAGATTGATTAATTTTTTGTCATATTTAAGTTTTATTATTCATAATGTTTTTAATTATATTCATTTTTTTTTATTTTTTTACTCCCAAGATTTATACAGTGAAATCTATCACACATGGTGTTTATTAATAAAAAAATTTCCAAAATATCAAGGTGTTGCATTCTGTCTACTTAAACAAAATTGTGTCCGCTTAATTTTAACTACCACCAACTAATGAAAATATATAATAGAGTTAATAATATATATGTAATTCCATATATAATTTTCATAGATATATCAACTATACAAATATTGGAAAATAATTTTTTCTTTAAAATTGTTCTATCAACAACATAGTGTTTTTCTCCGATCATTTTTGGAAACAACCTATAAATATTCATTATCATTCCACATTACATATTTTTATTCTTACAATTTTCATAATCACTATTTCTAGGATATACTACTATAAGATTATATGATATAAGACTTGTTTCCAAATATTTTTTCATCTTTCTAGAGGGTATCAAGAAATTTATGAAATCAAATTAAATTCATTTGAAGAATTTGTATCAAAAATGTATCCTATATCATGATGTAGAGTGGAATCCAAGAATTAATTCACAATTATAAGTTAAAGGATTAGATATTTATAATTCTATTTATTCTCTGTAGTGGTTGTGAGTGGATAATGAAACACTTTTTCCCTCAGTTCAAGTAGTTTATGGTAACTATAAAATGTTGTTTTCTATTTCTAACATTTGATTATAATAATAATTTTCATAACAACTAACTCATTTAATTTAATATGATGTCTTCGTTTAGTCTCTAATACATTACATTTTCTTAGATGACCTTGTTATCTTTGATTGATTCTGATAAACTTTTTCATACATATGTAGTTGAATCTTGATTCCCTCAATATATTAATCACTTATAAATTTTTGAAATATGCTTGTTGACATTATTTTTACATTCATATGGTTTCAAAGGATCAATTTTTTAATCATAAATTGAGATAATATTTTAATTATACCATAACATTTTCAACACTATCATTTCTCCTATTTGTTTTCACATTATTAAAATTACATTATCTTTAATTTCAAAAACTATTGACATAGTTTCACATATCTCTAACCATTTCAAAAACTAAATTGTTTTAATCATGAGTGAATAATTTTTAAAACTATATGATAATTATTCTATGATATCTATATTAATAATTTAATCAAAAAATATATTACTCTTAAAAATAATAAAATTATCATTAGTTTGACCCAAAACAATGTTTGTTTAATCCTAGTTTCATTATATGCAGTACCCTAATATATTATTACCTAATCCCATAAGATATTAAATCCTTCATAATGAATTGTAGAATACATGTTGTTAACCAAAACATATACCTTCATGCATATCAAGCTATGTGTGATGGAATAATCCCATCATTGTAACCCATAGTGAACATCAAATTAATGATCCACCAACTTTTTAGGGATTAATACACCATGTTGAACTTATTACCCATCTATAACTATATTAATATATTCATAGTGATATTTAATTTCATGGATTCAATTAATCTCAAATTTACAAAAACATCACGACATTATCAAATACAAAAACTTATTTGATAGAGTTATCTCTAGGGTATTCACTAATGTTGTCTCATCTAATTCTATAAAAAACATGACAAATTCTAAAAAATATAATTTTGATACAAACTATAGATACCAAGGCTAAATGTAAAAAATTATATATCAATTTCCCCATTTTGATAATATATATCACAAAAAGTCACAAAAATAGGTGAACCAATGGTTTATAGGCTCTTAGGACTAGAATCATAAGATGCACATTTGATCATTGCACTATAATCATTCAATAAAAATACTCCCTTAAACACTTTTAATAGATTATACTAATCATCAATACACAATAATGAAAATATAATAAAAAACTAAGGTGAAATGATTAGTGAGGGAATTCTTATCATCATGTCATCAAGGTTTTGATCAAAATCATAGGAGGAAACATTTCAATTAGAGAAAATATTATTAAAAGAAAAAATAAAAATAACTATTGTCCATATATTATGATATAGGGATTTTTAACATCAAATAAATAAAAATATACCATATAAATATTTTGGGTAATTGAATTCAATTTGTGACTAGGAATTAATATTTTTATTTTAGATTTCATTTTTGGCTGAGTAATGGGCTCCCTTCACAAAAAAAACACATGAAATATTATACTACATAAAATATCCCAAAACCATTTGACAAAACATTTAGTGGTCTAAAATTCTTCCCCCGATTTAAGTTTCATCCAATTATGGTTATCGTAATCTCTGTATCAACCTTGATGAGATCCTTAAAGAGATCCTTGATGTTTTATTTCATCATGTCTCAAGTCCGAATATAATCCTTTAGGCTTATAATACCTGTTTTCATTCCATATATCAAAATATTATTCTGGTTTTTTAATCAAGAACATTTCTTATCATTAAGGGTAACCCAATGAATTATATTGAAAATTATCATAACATTATACTTTTAACAATTGATATGGTAAACTTCTTCTAACATGTCTTCCTTATATTGTTAAATTTTCTTTAGAATGAATTTCTTTAATCATGCTTCTTTAAAACCACCCAAAACAATATCTGATTCATAATACACCATGCTTACCTTCAGGTAATCCACAGAGGGAACTAATATGGATAAGAGTACATGAACTCAAATGGCCAGTGATCAATCGTATATCTAAGCTAGATATCATTTATTATCATCATGAGGTTTAAATGAAAAAAAAATATCATCAAATTTGTTTTTATCTCTCACCTATGGTATTTTATGATGCTGCATCACACCAGTTTCACATTCCAACGAATTCAATCATTCCTCTACCTCAATCAATGTTTCTTCAGCCTTACCAAAAGATATCACAGTCTTTAAATTTATTATATTAGAATCATCATTAATTTTTCTAATTTATTTATTTTTATGAATGGATATTTAATAGATTATAAAATTCCCTTTCTTATCATTCCTAAAGACATAGACTGATGCACTATCTTATTATGACTTTTCTCAATGTTAAATTGAGTATGAGAGTAAGCGTCTTTTTCCATAGTCTTGGGAACAATATGAATCTTTGTAAATACCAACTTTTTTCATCACCATGTAATGATCAAATTCCACTCTCCAAAATCAAAAATTCCATTAACAATTGAATTAAACCCATTGAATAGATTTTTGAAATGGAATGAGTTAGTAAGAGCATAAAAATTAAAACCCATAGAGAATGTCAGAGGTACATACAAAGAATTTCGTATTGCATGAATACTAACATTTGGAGATAACATGCGTTTGGGAATTATATGATATAAAAATCAATAAATGAGTGTATTCATAGTTTCATTATTATAACATTATAGTTTTGAAGACAAAAAGGAATTGAAATATAATTTCCATGATAATCCTATGGTAATCAATACATAGTAGTCATATGATAATCACCCATGTACCTTATTGTTCTTTTTACAATCGTCCCATATAACCATGTTTATGGGACAATACCTACATTTTACCTCATTAGTATCATAGTAATCCTCTCATATAGGATTTTTCATGGGATAATTCCTTCCATATATGCTTTGGAATTCAGTGAATCATTATTTGTTCTCTTTGGTATTGTATAAATTCCTACATCTACCATTTTTCTTTGAATAAACCACCTTATCCACAAATTGGATTACGATAATTCCTAATTTATAAAATTTTGGATTTGTATAAATCCTACTTTATAGTCATTGGATATAGATAAATATTCTCATGTAAGCTTTCACATAGGATAAATACTTTCATTTAACCATTGTGTTTGGACAAATCCTCCACTATACACATTCATAGTCATTATATTTAAATATTTCAAATAGTATAGATGGAGATTTAAGAATGAAATACTTAGTAATACATGTATATAGTCAACATAAATAAAAACATATTAAACACATCATAAATATTTGATAGACAAGAAAATTTATCTATTTGTTTTCAGAAGATGTCACAAAAAATATCATCAATAATGTAAATTTTAGAAAACCTCTATTCAGTCACCCCAAATCTTTTTCACAATAAAATTCAAAAGGAGGATCATCAAAAATTATTTCCAATAAGCTATTTCCATTATAGATATTGTTTAATATTTTGTGTAATTTTTAAAAGTGTTTTTGTAGTGTAGTAATCCTTTACATAAAATAAAAAGTTTTGGTCCCAAAAAAACATAATTTTTTAAATAGTGAAGTCAAATATTTTGGGAAATAAATATATTTAAAATCAATCATATAATAGTTGTTAACTAAAAAATACATAATTTTATAATAATTACAAGATGAAAAAACGTTGAAAATCTATAAATTTCAAAAAAAATATTTAATAATGATCCCTTTAAAAGAAACCATTGGTTTTAAAAATATTAATTCAAATCATTTTTAAAAATAATTATCTAAAAAGAATATGAATTGTAATATCATTGAGAAGTCATTAATTTTATCAAAACGAATTGTGGGGTGTATTATAAAACATTTTCTTTTAAAATGATATTAAAGATTTTGAGCAATTTGAAAATATATTTTAAAAATAAAAAAAATAAAAAAAATAGTAACCAATAATTGAAATTTTAATGTATTGAAAGGAAATATGTTAGTCGCATGAGATGGATCATAATTATATTTCAATTTATTTGGGAAAAATATTTTGGATCCGAAATTAAGAACAATGATGTGTAACATTAATTAATGATGATATGATTCAATATCCACAAAAATATACTTTTTATGTGGATGAAATTCATCAATGAAGTTAATTTTATAAAATAGTTTCAATTACCCTTATTGAAAGTGGATGAAGTGTGAAATAAAACAATAACGAGGAGAGAAAAAATTCATAGATAAATGATGTTCATGAAGACACATTATATCTCAAAAAAAGAAGTTGAATTGACAAAAAACCTTAAAAAGTTAGTATCCTTTGATTTGGAGGACATTTAATGAATGAACATGGTATGGATATTCATTATATATGAATAATATGAATTTTGAAAAAGGTATTAATTATTTTGTAAGAACACCATATAAAAGATCTCATGTTTTACAATATGATTGAAGAAATTAATTTTCAGGAATTAAAGACATACATTGAGTTATCACTATGTTTATCACTCTATAAGTACTTATATATCAAACATAACCATCATAATTAATTATTTAAAACCTTATTCAGAAATGAAAATTTTATAATCATAATTTACCATTATGTTATATATGTGTATTGGTTGGTTATTATTTATTTCAAATACTTGTTGTAGGAAATCTTTATTATATTTATTTGTTTTTAGTAGTGAAGTTTTTCATCATTATTTAAAAATGAACATAATTTGTACATCATAAATTATAATTGAAATAATGATTTAGGATATATTATAAACATAAAAATTCATTAATAAATAGGATTAATTATGGTTTATTTTTATTTAACTTGGTTAGAAAATTATTTTGTTTCTTTAGACAAATAAAAAGTGGTATCTTAATTAATTGGATAAATTTTATAATAATAAAAAAAATAATTATATATCTATTAATATTCAATATAATGTTTGATAATCCATAATTTTTTAAAAAAATTATCTTTTATCATGTAGGTTTTTAAACTAACCAAAGAATAATATGTTTCAATTCATTTCTAAATATGGATATAGAAGAGATTCATTTATCATAATATCAATTTCAAAAAACTATAATGATAATAAAAAGATTTTATTAAGATGATGATTCAATATTTGAATTATTTATAATATTATGTTAATGGAAAAAGATGTTTTCACCAAAAAATAATTCAATATTCTACTCGTATGTTAATCTTGGGCAATTTGAGTTTCAATGATTTCTTATTGATAATATTAATTATAAAATTTTGAACTCATATTTATGAAATAAAAATCATGAAATAACTAAAATATATATCCACTAATCAAATTTCCATTACTTAATAGTGGTGATTAAAATAAATATTCTCATCCATGGAGGTGGTAGTCTACTCACACACATGAGGGATTTTTTCATATTTATGATTTAATGGGAGGGTAATTGATAATGGGTATACAAAAAATATAAAAAATTTAATTTTGATTGAATATATTAATGTAATTATAAAAATATTGATCGAATGGGTTTATAATAGGGTAGATTAAAGGGATAAATTTCCCAATGTGAATAGTAGTAAATATATACGTTTGGAATTTTTAGATTCAATTAAAGTATCCTTTGAAAATAATGGATTTCATTGAATTTGTTGATGTTAGAAGATACAAAAAATTTATATGAAATAAAAATTATGATTTTTTAAAGATTAATTTTCCTACCAAATAAGATTTTTTGATTGAAATGGATGGATAATTGCTAATTTTGTTGGTTAAAAAGAGGGACACATTATTGAAAAGGAATGTTAGGTAATGGACATGTGACGAATTACAAGAGTGTAACGTCATTTATGTTGTGTAATTTTTTTTAATTTTTATGCATGTCTTTGAAACATATAAATCATATTATAAATGGTCTTTGTATAAATTTTATTTATTAAAATTTGAGACATATAATAATAACCAATTTATGTTTGATTTTTCTGCATATAATTTTATCCAGGGTTTTTATTTTTCAGTAAAAATATTAGATGATCCTTATAACTAAATTTATATGAGATTAATCCAAATTTGTAGTAAATTTACATTAATCCAATTTCTAAATATTGTATTAATAATATTTAAATTATAACATATAATGTGTTGAAAATATTTTATATTATAAAAATCTAATTTTAATCATTATGTGCTCATGATTTTATTTAAATTCGATTTCTAATTAATTGAGTTATATTTAGTTTTCATTTATTGAAAAGCATATTTTATTCAAAATGTTAGAAATATATTTAAAATTTATATATTCAACTTATTTATAAGAGTAATATTTTTTGAAAAATAATTTTTTCTATCTAAGTATCAAATATTTATCTTTTAAATAAAATATTATCATTATAAAATTAAAATTAAGTAAAAAAATAACATGAACATATTGATCAAAATTATGAAAAAATTATCATATTTACCACTTAGGGGATTAAAATTTTAAATTTTATATTAGAGCACAAAACTCATAAAACAGTAATTATATGAATTGAAATTTTAAGCATAAAATTTAGGCAATATAAAATTATTATTTATATATACTCTAGTTATATAAGTTCGTTTATTATAATGAAAATATTAGTTACATGGATTCCATATAATTCCAATAATGAATATTTCTAATTATTTTTCTTAATTTAAAGGAAAAATAAAAATATTTTTTATATTAGAATGATATATTAATTACGTTCTAAAAGGGAGAACCTGGATTTTATAAGTATAAAGCTATATTTAAAATAAATAATTTTATTCATTAAATTTTTCTATAAATTAATTGGATTTATAAATATCTAGATATATTTCATAAATTTACAACGTCATAAATTTAACAATTTTTTTTAAATTCAATATTTTTCACAATCCACTTAAAATTTAATTTTAAAAAAATAAATTCATTATTTTCATATTTTTAACCTTAATGTTCAAAAATGAAATGAAATTTATAAATCTAAATTTTTATATATTATAAATGTGGTATTTATGTGGAAATAAAATATATAATAAAAATTTTCTTTTATTGAGAAATTCTCTTTACAAACATCAAGTGGTTGTAATATAGATTAAAAAATTACTAATTTATAAAAAACATTGAATCTATCATATTCATAATCATTAATAATTTTTTTAATAAAATTTATATATTTTTTTAGGGATCATTTTATTCATAGTTTCATGTTGGGATAAATTTTGAAAATAATATTAATTCGGAAATATATATTCCAACATTCCATGGTGTTACACATACCCAGTACGTCTGGTGAATTTATTGAGAAAAATGAATAACAAGAAAACACATCAAACATGTCCAAAGTCTTTAAAGATTAATTTAATATAGTTATTACATACTGGACACCCTAAATTTAATTTTCATAGCTTCCATCTATGATGCGTTAACACACCATGAGAATTGATTAACCTAGGTCTTCATTGCCATAAGTGAATGGACATTAGATTTAGTCATAGATCCAAAACCTTTTGAAGAATAATATCACACATATAATCCCTTAAATCAAGAATAACCAAATCCACCCCCATATGGATTATTCCTAATTAAACAATGATGTTGACATGAATTATCAATGTGGTGGATCATCTTGAGAGCCTATAATTAATCGAAAGGTTTGTGTCTGAACATCCCACACTATTATCATTTCAATGGTTTACTCCACAGGGAAACTACATTAACTGAACATATAGACTTCTTAGAAACTATAAGAAAACCCTAAGGAGGGTCATCCATTCTATACTTCAAATATGGGTATGAGCTTTATCTACACTAATATGTTATAAAAACAATTATAATACTTATCTATGCTATATAAATATGCCTTTCCCATACCTTCAACATTCATCACCCCAATAGAATCTACTATGTAAATGATAATAATATTCAAACTAATATAATCATTCATAACCATATTAATGAATAGAATCACAATATTATCATTAATGAGGCTCTAAAGACAAATATGAATTAACCCTATTAAATGGGTTTAATACATCACCACTATCATGGTCTCTCGATATGCCCACTTTAAACCCTGATCTCCCCCTCTCACCTTTCCCTTCATTCAATTTATGGTTTCCTATTGAGACCCATCGCTATAAATTAGTGGTGCATCATCTCCCCCTAGATTTCCCTCATTTTCCTTTCTTTCCTTCTCCTTGTTTCATTGTGCTTATCCTCCATAGGATCTTCCCCCGCACTTCTCTCAGGGTTGTTCTCTTCCATTTATACATTCTTCATTCCTTGAATGGCTGGTGCTACTCACTAATGGGATAGTGTATGACTCACATTTCCCCTCATTTTCCATTAACCTTCAAAGAAAAACTCCATGTTTGGGATACGTGTGTGCGTTTCAAATGTTTAGGTTAGTGATGTTGGGGGCATTCATTCTTCTTCCTCTCTTATTCCCTTGTTGTTCAACCCATCGGGCTTGACCCATATTTTTTGAGCTTGATGTGAATTTTGGAAATTATAGGGATACTGATAGAGGGGGGATGGTGGTAGTCTCAGTGCTTTTTTGGTCAAAATTGGTTTTCTATTCTATTATGTTCCATTACATTCATAGGCTTCTATAGTGTATTTTTATGGTGACATCTCTCAGTTCAGGTGGATTCCATTCTTGATTATTTAGATATTTTTAGAATTTTTATGCTTTGGGTTATGGTTTGGTTGTGATGCGGTATATTCTTTGGTTTTGTTCTTCTACGATGATGGTGCTGACACAACTCAAGTTGGCAATGATGCAAACGGTTTGTGGGTTTCTCAAGAATTTTTTCTTTTATGGGGGTTTTTCCGAAGGATGTTATGGTTAAGGTTGTTTGTTTGATTTGAAGTCAATGACACGGTGCTTTTGTTTCTAGGATTTATGATGGTCTTCCAAGGTCTCTAACATACTGGTTTGTGTTCATATGGAGACGATGAAGATGGTATTTTGATGGTGACAATGATAGTGTGGTTCATGTTGATGTTGGTAAGCAACTTTGATGGACTCCATCAGGATTTGGCGACTGGTTTAGTGGAAAGTGACATCGATTGTGGTGATGATGGTGATATCAAATGTGGGGTTAATGATGATGGTTTGGGGAAATGGGAATTTATCTAATGGACATTGGATCATTATCATATTGGGTTCGGCATAATATTTGTGTTTTATATTTTGATATTTTTAATCACAACATATTTCATTTTGTATCCTTCTAATTACTGCTCAACCGTAATGAATATGTTTCAAAAATTAATTAAAAATGAGTTTTTAGTTATATGGGCCCTATATATATGGAAATGATCCCTAGAAACTCTAATAAAAAAAATTATTGTGGGTAGAATATGATATGGAAAATAAACTATCATTGATTAAAGGTGAGATCCTTATGAAATTTTTATATCATAAGAGACTATTTCTATTTCCTATAGAGACCTTCAAATTCATTGGTGAAGAAACTAAAATTTATCATCACTAAAATATATATACTGATGAAAATATTCTCAATTTTATGAATTTATTTACTAGGTTCTTAAGTCTAATATTTTTACTAAAAAATATGTGGATTATAATTGTTACACTACAATGCTTGGTCAATTATACAATATTTATCCATTTAACATTAATGATTTAAAGGGTATATAATCTAAATTAGTAATGAAATTATACCAGTTTTAGTGGTAGTTGCATTCAACACATTCTCTACACCTCCCTCCATATAATTCCAATGATACCTTCTTTGAAGGAATTCCTCAAAACAAAAAAAGGATGCTCAATGTATATTAAATTTAGTGTTAAATTAATCTATTTAAATAAATAAACACTCAATAGATCATAAATATAAGCATTATCATTTACAATATATTCAAATAGTTCATTGGAAAAAATTATACAATTTCAAAAAACAATTCTATTTTGAATGGTTTATATATACTATGTAGAAAACTATATGAATAAACACTAGAGGTATAGGGACATGATCATATAGGTGCTATTGAATTTTCTGAACCGTGTCCGAAAACCATACATCCTGATATATCCCTCCTAAAAACATCGATAAAAAGAAATATTCACATCTTAACACATATTTCATTATATAAATTTTTAATAAATGATAAAACATGACATATAATTAGATGTTGATTAACTATCAGGAATAAATCCATTACAATCCCCTAACTAGACATGGAAAATCATGGGTTAACCTGATAGAGAACTATACACACAATCATTTTTATGCACAAATTGAATTTCAAGTGTCCAATATCCTTGCTACATCTATCTGATGAATAAAATTGGGGCCCGTAAATCATTTTTTGACAAACAGGCAAGTCCCAAAAATCCCTTGAACCATCCCAGCTCACTATAGGGAACAAAGGATCTTCTTGATCATTGTGGGAAAGTGAAAAGTCTCTTTGTATCACACAAAACAACTTTGGATTGTTTTCATTAAAAATAGTAATAATAAACAATTGTATCATCCAATAAATCGACATTACATTCCTAAGGATTGGACGTCCATGTATTCCCTAAATGTAGTTTAAAAAAGTTAGAGACATTTATTCAGAGTAAACATTACAACATTATATGTATAACATAATGATTATTAATCCACAATATGTATATTTTTTTTTATAACATTAAATATTTTATATAAACAAAACTAAAAAATTGGGATAAGGGGAAAGTGTTCAGTACATGACCCTCACATGATCCAAATCCAAAATTTTACCAATTGAGAATAAATTTATATGATCATCACCACCACAATCCCAAAAATTCCATAGATGAAAAAAATTAATAAATGAAACTTTACAACATAGTTTAATGAAAATTTATCCTGTCTTGCAAATCCATGTGTGCATATTCCAAATAGAACACAAATGGTGTTTGTAAAAGCCTCCCATGACACAACTATAAATATATATGGTAATTATCAATTAAAATAGATGACTCTAGTTTTTAAACATTTACTAAATGTGTTATTTTTTAAAAATAACATCCATTAAAAGTACCACTATTTTTTTAAAAAATATCACACCTTCAAAATAATAATTAAAAATTATCCAGTTAAAAAGAAGTATAAACCACACGGTATAGAAAGATGAAAACCCCGTATTATAACCCATGTAAAAGGTTAACATTGGGAATGAATCATTACTATAAATATAATTCCAAACTATAGAATAAGAAATAAAACTAATGGTAATACAAACCATGAAACAATTAGGAAGAATGCATCATGTGATCTAGCTAATGGTTTTTAGCTATTGACATAGTATGATATAAGTTCACATACTGTAAAAGTGAGAAAAATATGTTTGGGTTTCACTCATTTTCCCTAAATCCCTCTAAAACACCACTTCTCTACTTTATCACTCTAAGATAAATTTCATAATTAGTTCATAAGCATGAAAAGTGAAAAAATTATCTAATCCATCCATATACACAATATATAACATGTATTATAAAAGTTATATCAAATATGACATAATAAATGATAATTCTATACTCCAACATGATTTTAATAATGAATACTTTAACATTATGGCAAAACCATCTAGCAAATCCCTATTGAATCCATTTACAAATTAGTAGTCCAATTTTATTTCATTTTTAAATCACAATTCATGGAACATAAATAAATCCTATTTAATCCACACACAAAATCCATTTTGAATTAAATTTTAATAATAAATTATAATACTGAAAAATTAACCTTATCAATACTATTTAATATAAATATAATTATAAAACATTGAAAATTTATAATTAACAATAATACAATGGAAATAACCACTTAATAGGGGTATGTACCTTTAATATGAGATAAAACTCAATGTCTCCAACAAAGTAAACTTTAATGGATAATATAGAGTTTCCAAACATATAAACATCCATGAACTAACATTAACTCTACACCAATGATCCAATATTCTTTCCAGAGGCATGAATAATTTTAATTATTCCATAGAAGATGAAAAATAATGAGTGAAAAATGTACCTGATAAATAAAAAAGAATATCCTATACTACATTAAGCCAACACACCAATATATAATGATGAATCCCGAAATAGAAGAATGAATTAAGATATATTAGACAATATAAAATGTTTTCACACAAGTTTAGGGAGGGAGGAGAAGGGTTTATTATAATGAAATAATATTGATTTTTTTAATATTTAATTTTTTTAAAGATATATTCAGTGTCACTATATGTTTATAAATAGATAGGGAAAATGAGATCCAATTATGTTGTCTATTTTCACCATAAAAACTAGTTATGTGTTTATGTTAGGGATGCCTCGTGATTAAGAAAACAACGCAGAGAGTATGAAAAAATGGCCCATTCCCCAAATAAACCTTTTCAAATGGTTAAAAATAGGTTTAGGAAAAACATGTGGTACCCATAAAACTAAGCCCATCATATAGAATATTTATTGATTTTTATAGGAACCTTATTAAATTCAATAAAATAATATAATAAAAATCATATATATATATAAGCAATCTGACCATTAAGTCATGAAAGTGATAAATATATTCATTTATATAAAAGAATTTCCTAAGTGTTAAAATATATTAGAGGGAAAAAATTAGTAGAAATTGAGATTATTTGAATAATTTTGTAAATAAAACAAAAATGTAACATCCAATGTTTTTTAAAAAAATACTATGTTCAATGGTGCACATGATACCCCACATTGAGCCTAAAAAAATAAATATAATTATTTTAATGTTACCATTATAACCTAGCCATTTCAATGGAAATAATAGACATTAATAACATAATTAAAAAAATATGGTTTAAAAATATGCATATAAGTACTTTATTAATTTATTTTAAATGACAATAAACTCCATATTAAATAAAAGGAATTTTTTTTAAAATAATTATTTAACTATGAGCAAGCATCATTTATACCAATAAATAATAAAATTATCTTATTTGAATATATTTTTAAAAACATATGTAATATATTCAATTCAATGTTTCACATTTATCTTATATGTTTTCTAGACATGATATAAGAACAAATAAAATTTTACAGATAAAAATGGTACTTTTTTAAATGATCAGTTTTGCTGCCTTTTGATGGTGTGGTTGTTTCAAATATTGTATTTACCACTTTTATAAATGTTATTTAATTTTTTTTTAAATTACAGTATAAAAATCTACATTGTTTTGATCTTTGGTATTTTTCCGATAAGATTCATTTTTTGATGAATAGAGAAAAAATAATAAATTTTGATCGAAAATAATTTTTTATAATATTTCTTTATTCTATTAAATAATTTTTTAATTTTTTGAAAGTATAATTATATAACTTTTCTATAATTTAATGTAATTTTGATGATTAGAAAAACTTTAACAGCAAAATTGCATATAAAATCATTGGGAACTTATGAAGGTTCTTACTTTAAAACCCCAT
The DNA here is from genome assembly GCA_963277665.1 of Viscum album. NCBI lineage: Eukaryota > Viridiplantae > Streptophyta > Magnoliopsida > Santalales > Viscaceae > Viscum > Viscum album. The sequence continues at coordinate 999,026,019 of OY728134.1, forward strand.
TTTCTCATTCCGTCAACGAGAAAAATTTTTATTTATTTTCTGCTAGGTCTATGTTATGAATTTTATAAAATGAATCCATATTTTGAAGCATGAGTTTAAAATTATCAAAATAGTTTCTCTTTAGTTTTGAACATTATGGATAAAAACCTTAGTAATATTTTTTATTAACATGTTAAAATGTAAATTAAGTAATTAAAGGTAAAAATAATATTATAAATATTATAAAATAGCCCTAAAACTTGTCATAAAATATTTATATGAGTTATTTTTTACTTTAATACATATTTTTAATATTTTATGTACATGTGGAACCACATGGAGTGGTTTATAAAGTTTATAATATTATATTAAAAATAAAAGTCAATTTTATTAAACTTTTTTTTAACATGTGAAATATTTTTATTATGGGGATGTACTAGGGTTATATTCGAATATAAATAGTATTTTGAAATAAAATATGTTTTTCAATATCAATATAATGTAAATTTAATTATTATGAAATAAAAAATTAAATTAAGGGATAATACAATGATGATGATGTAATTTATAAATTAACGAAAATATCAAATAATTGTTATTAAAAATACTAAAATAAATTTTATTTGACATAAATTTTGTCATACATGATTTTTCAAGAATAAATAGACATTTTATTTATGTTTTAGAAATATTTTATCTAAATGTTTTTCCTGTTATGGTATTTTTAAATTGTCATGTAATGTAAAGTGACAAAATTGATATTATTGACATTTTAAAGTAAGTAAATTTTTTTAAATTATTTGAGGTTTCAAAAAAACCCAATTTCGAAAAAATGACTTGGAAATGTCTTAAAATTTCATAATTGATTCATTTGTTTTTATTTTAGAATTTTATGTTTTTTGTTAACCCTCAAAGTGTAAATTACGTGATATAATGGTAAGAGTTAATGGGTTAAATTAAAAATAAAATGATTAAAAACATAATCCAAATGTTCCAATATTAATTCGATGAATTTATTTTGAAAAAGCCTTATCCTATATAAAAAAATCACCTGAATCCCATTTTAATTGAAAATCAATTTTAATTAATTTATTAATATTTTTAATTTGAAGAGTGCCCCTTTCCTATCATATAAAAGGACACCAATTATTTCTTTTATTCACATCGTATAACCTATTTGAATATAAAAATATCTACACAAATACATTAATTGATTCCATACCCATAGAATAAAGACATTTTTACTCATAATAGTCTCATTATAGTTATTAAGAAGTTAATTAACAGAGGTTGTCAGAAGGAGATGTATCATTTTTTATTAAGTGTTTTATTTTATTTCTTCTTCCACTTCTTTCAAATATTCCACAACTATGATCAAATAATAAATAAAGTATCACAAATATATTTATATTTAATTATATTAATATAATCACCTAAATCAATACCCACTACTATCAAATGAGAAAATATTATCATTTATGTGTAAGGAGATCTATCGCCTCAGAAACCAAAATAATTCGTTTTCCATCACTTTCTCTCAAGACTGGTCATAATGAGAGGATTAAATTTTATATAATATATTAATAAAATACTAATCATTATTAAATTATAATATTTTATTTATGTTCTTATCTTTTAGTCCCCATAAAACATCTAATTTCATTCGTGAAAACCTGTGAATTATCACCACTACGATGAGATACGACTCATTTTTCATCACCAAATCACATGAATGATATATATTAGTATATTTAAATTGTTAATATAATAAGAATTATTTTATGATAATTATTGAAATATAAATAATATATTATATATTTCTATAATTATCATTGAAAAATGAATTCATTACTCATGCGTACGTACAACCTACCATCTCAATGATTATAAAATTGTTCATTTTTTATAACCATATAAAAATAGATTAATTTAAAATCATAATTGATGTATAAATATTATTATGAGGTCATGGATATTATTATGCATATGATGTAATTATGTAAACATTGAATATTGACATCACAACACATTCATTTTTGACTCATGTAACGAATATCATCAAAACGTTCAGCATGAAATTACATAATTAAGTAATATTTATAAAATGATTATAAGTGATAATATAGTCTAAAATGTTTATGAATTAAATAAATAATTAACATCAGTTTATTATTTAGGATGATGAATATTGTATGTTACGATTCAGACTCAGGGTAAGGTATATTCATTTTAAAAACTTCATTTAATGTTCCTCTTTGAACTCGTTTCACAAAAATCAAAGGGAATATATTTTTTAAATTATATGTAATGAGCAGTTTCTCCCACTTTCATTAACCAATATTACTTTAATTTTCTATTTATATGATTTCATAGTACTTTTCAATGAATATGTTTTCATTAATATGTGCATTTTTTTTATATGTTAAAAGTTATTTTTACATGAAAATGGTATTTATATTACAGAATGTTTTTCTCTCCAGCGTTTAAATAAGATGTATAGGTTTTTATTCATGATATATTCCATGAAAGTTATTTATTATGGGTTTATCACCTTATATCTCAATAGATTCCATGTTGATTCCCATTATATCTCAATATATGCCATTTTTTTACATTATATCTCAAGATATGTTAGGTTGAGCCCATTATAGCTCATGATATGATGGGTGTTCCCCATTATAACTCTCGAATACATTAGGTACTCTAGAGATGTAAGTTGACTATAATATTATTCTGTTTTTAAGGGGGAATGTAAGAGTGATATTGTAACAATTTCTCAAATAACATGCATTGATAAACTATGAATTATAACAAGTTTTTATGAAATTTGTTTTAATGGATTTCATGTTTTCCCTTGACTAATGGTTTTTTTGTCCCTCACTGATATTTTTATGTTAATACCATGTTTTCTAATGTTTATCACTAGATTTAAGGAATAAAAAGGATTGGTTTTTGTTATGTTGATTGTTGAGAAGTGTTTTCATCTAAGAGATCATGATTTATTTTATGTGTTTTACATTATGGAATAAATGGATACTATTTGGAAGTGACCACTTTTTATTTTGACGGTTTTGTTATGTATGAGTTGTGGCCTAATTCTATCAGAGTCTAAACATGAAAAGATCCTCAATGTGAAATAATGAATAACTCTTTAATTAACAAAATTTAAATTAATTTTTTATTGATGGGTCCTTATATTTTTTATCAACGATATGGTTTTGAAAACATTAGGTATTATGGGTTGTTATTAAATATATGATAGGTTACTATGTGTATTATTTTAGTTATATCATTGAAAAATATGTTTTAGAATGATTAAAGTCTTTTACAAATGGAAGAATGTGGATCTATAAATATATTAATATCTATTCATGATTACTTTTAAGAAATAATTATTGAAAATTCATGTCCTGATGACTCTAAAACATTTTCTAACATATAAATTTCTTGTAAACAATTTTATTAAATATCAAACACTTTGTTTCTACCCAGATACGACCATGGTTCATTCTATTTTTTATCAAATACTATATTCTATGTATTCACATATTTTAAAAAATGATAAATATTAACATGGATTTTTTTTGATATTTTACATTTTAATAATATTAAAAATCATATTATTATTTTAATCCAACTTGCAAAGAAGGAGCCCCTTGCACATCCTACTTATGTTTGGTTTTAAAATACTGTCATTAATTACATACATAAGGTATTATAAAGGAAACTTTTCATGTCAAACATAGTATAAATGTTGCATAAAAAACAAGTATTTTAGATGTTTTAAAATTATATGATGTAAAAAATTATTTTCAAAAAATATTTCTCTATGAACACTCATAAAATCCATTTTGTACATATAGTATTTGGAAAAAGGAATCAATAGACATTGAAGAATCTCTAATGAATTTTCTTAATGCATGAAATTTCTTTTTTCTTGAACTAAATGACAACAGAACAAGATGGGCAATGTGTTCAAGTTACAATGTTCTATCTTCTGGGAATAGTTTTATTAAATCATATGTAGAAGAAATTGAAAATTTTCAAAATATAAAAGACTTCCTAAATTAAAAATTTTATAGTAATTATGAGTTGGGACACAAAATGATAGGTATAAGAAAACATTCAAGATAATACATTCTATTAAATGATGAAACGCTAGTTTTAAAGTAAGTATTTTTTCTTTATGTTCATAGTTTAGTAAATAAATGAATTCCTAAAATCTCTAAATTGGTTATTGAATCAAAATTGTTACCTATTTAATTTCTATACTGAGAAAGAAATAACCTTTTAAATAATAAAATATTTATAATTTTGTGGATATTAAATTTCTTATGACCATGTTCTCTATCACTCTTCATTATAACATGGTTGTTAGTTTTCTTTTCCTTATATCAGTTTTCCTACATGGAACTCTAGTATATGTTATCTTAGGTGACCTTCTTACTTCCATTTCATTATTTCAAAATAGAGGATTCATTTTTCTATTTTCCAATGTGGGATTTAAGAAAATGTATTTTGAAAATTCGAAACCCTATTTTTTGATCTCGAGCTCAAATTACAAATAAATAATTTATTATAGGGTGAGAAAGTAACATCCTGAGTTAAAAAATATATATATTATGTTCAATATCTTTTAATATACGCCACATCGAGCATAAACGGACAACTAAGTATTATTATTTAAATGATACTATTATAAACTAACTATTATTGTATAATCAATGAATATTGATAATTTAATTATGAAAATGTGGTTTAAAAATACATATATAATCCTTTAACCAATGAATTATAGTTGAAAACAAACTACTTTTTAAATAAAATAAATTGTTTTTTCTGAAAAATTATTTGAATGTTCACAAGTTTGTTTTATAAAATAAAATTATAAAATCACCCTTTTTGGATTATATTAATTTAATAAATATATAATATTTTAATACTAATATTTAACATTCATATTATGTGTTTTCTAGCCATGATATGAGAAAAAAATAGAATTCTACAGATAAAATACGTATTTTTAAAATTGTTAGTTTTTCCATAATTTGATGGGATAATTTTTTTAGATCATGTTTTTGACACATTAATAATATATATATAAAAATAAACATATTTTTTGGAAATATATTATAAAAAAATTGATGATTTTATGTTAGTTTTATAATAAGATTCATTGTATGATTAATACGAAAAGCAATAATGAACTTTAGTTGAAAAAAACTTTTTCATAAAATTTATTTATATAAATCAATTATCATTTAGAATGGTTCTAAAGAAAAATTAGATCATGTTTTCATCATTCAATAATATTTTGGTATTTGGAATTAATTTTACACTAATATTGGATATAAAAACATTGTGAACATTTGATCGTTTTTACTTGAAAAACTTGTTTTCTCATTCTCTCAACAAGGTTATGTTTTAATTACTTTTTATCAATTATACGTTTGGAATCCAGAAAAATAGATCCCATATTTGGTATCATATGTTCAAGATTATTTAAACAGGACCCAATTTGTTTTGGACAATTCAAATAGAAACGTTAGGAATTTTTTTTGTAAACACGGTTAATGGTAAGTCTTGATATTAAGGGAAAAAATTATATTATAAATATTAAAATACTACACTAAAACTTGAAATAATTTTATTATAAAAGTTATTATCATTAAAAATATCCCAATGGAATATTTTATGTCCACATAGTACCACATTGACTACTTTAACCCTTTTATAATATTATATTAAAGAAAAAGGTCAATTTCTTTACAGTTTTGTTTCTGACAATTGAAATATTTTTAAAATGTGGTTATACAAGAAATATCATTAAAACTAAATAGTAATTTGAATTCTAATATTCTTATCTTTATCATGATTACATATTTGAAAATTTTAGAAAATAATTAATTATATTAATGTCTTATACAATGATGATGTAGTAATTTTTTAATTAAATTAAATATAATATTATTGAAATTAAAAATAGTAAAATAATAAAATATGATATAATTGATGTTATCAACAAATTTTATGGATGATTTTGATATATTATCTATGTTTTATAATTTTTGGGTTGAAATTTATTATTTTTAATGATATTTTTCTAAGTCAAGTAATGAATAGTATCAAAATTGACATTTTTGATATTTTAAAATAAATAGTATTTCATTTAATGATATTAAACTTCAAAAGACCTTATTTTCAAAAACAAAATTTGGATAACTCCATAAATTTCATCAATCATTCATTTATTGGTTGTTCTTAATTTTATAGTAATTATATTACCCCTCAAAGTGTAAATTATATGACGTCATCGTAAGAGTTAAAGTAGTTAAAACAAGAATATGTGGATTTAAACTATAATAAAAACATTTCTAATTTTCATTTAATGAATGGATTTAGAAAAAATTTGAAATTTATTTTAAATAGATCACTTTTTTAACATTGGGAATTGAAAATTAATTTCTATTAATTTAATAATTTGAATAATTACAAGAGTTCCACGTTCCAATCCTATAAAGGGAACCCATTATTCTATGTTCCCCACACCTCAAAACCTATTTGTTAAGTAGTGATCTTACCAAATAATTTACTAGCATTACTACCCAAATTCAGCAGCCCTTTTTTATGACAGAAAACCATCATTTGATTTGATATTTTGTTAACCAATGGAGGTATTCTGAAGGATATGTATCATTATTAATTAAGTGTTTCTATTTTATTTCTTCTACCAAATACATAAATATACCTAAACCAAGATAAAATAATTACTCAAATGTCATATATATGCTGAGATTTTATTATGTTAATATCATCACCAAAATCCATCCCCACTTCTATCAAATGTGAAATGAATTGTCATTCATGTGTAGGACGAACAACCGCCTGTTGAACCAATTTAATTAATTTTCCATCACTATATATAAAGACTAGTTATAATTATGGAAGTAATTTTATTAATGATGTTAAATAAATATTAATAATTATTAGATAATAATATATCATTAATGCATGTACCTTACCATGCATAAAAGAATGATAATGGTGTTTGAGCATACGTGTGAACTATCACCTCCACGAAGCGATGCAATTAATTATTCATCACAACATCACATTAATTATATAAATAATATATTTAAACTTTTAGTAAAAAATTTATTTTATTAACATCAATATGAATTTATAAATAATACACACCATCTTTTTATAATGATCGTTGAAAAATTAATGTGTTACCCATGCGTACATATGACGTACCATCACCATGATTATAACATTGTTCATTTTTCATAACCATTAATAAATAGTTTAATTTAATAGTATAAATAATTTATTAGAGTGATTATTATTTAATTAATATTAATATATATAATCAAATTATGACCACTTTTACAATTTACATCATACAATGATCATTTTGGACTCATGCCACGATAACCATAAAAAAAACCTAAAGAACATACATAACTAGTTAATTATTATAACATGGTAATAAGTGATAAGAACACTAAATATTTTCTAAATAAATTAAAGATTTAAAATATGTTTATTATTCATGATGATAATGATTGTTCGTGATGAGTCAAAATCTGGGTAATGACCTTTCTATTAAAAACCCTTAATTAATGTTCTGTTTTTGACTGCGTTTTACAAAGTCAAAGGGAATGTTTTATTAAATTGAATAGAATGAGATGTTTATCTGGATCTCATAAAGATTTATTAATTTTAATTTTTCTCTAAAATATTATTCTTATTTTCAATGATCATTTATATGTGCAAGATTTTTTAATGATAAATGTGGTTTCCACTTTATAAGGGTATTTTTATATCTGAATGTATTTTTATGATGGATTTAAAAAATATCAAGGGTTTTATTCATGATATGTTTCTTGGATTTGTTTTGTTGGCTGATCCCATTATAGCTCAAAATATGACTTGTTGACCACCATTATAGCACATGATAAATTGGGTTGTGCCCATTATTGCTCAAGAAATGACGAGTGAGATCCATTATAGATCTCTAATGAATTAGGTATTCCAAAGATTCAAATTGACTGTAAGGTTATACCGTTTGAAAGGGTGAATGTAAGAGTGATATGGTAATAATGTCCCAAAGAACCTGCATGATTTTTTATTCCTGCTAATGAGTTGTTAAGAAAGGGATATTTAATGGTTTTCATGTTTTCACTTTACTAACGATTTCGTTCTTTATATTCCTTACTAATATTTTTATGCACATCCCATGTTTTCTAATGTTTTTTTCTAATTAATTAATAATGTGTGACAATTGGTTATTTTCATGTTAACTTTCATGGCATTTTTTATAAAATTGGTCATTATTTATTATAAGTGTTTCTAATTGGGAAAAAATGGATAATTTTTAGAACTTTTCATCTTTTATTTTTATATTTTTTTGTTAAGTATGAGTTATGGACTAGTTGTATAAATATCTAAACCTGAAAATATCCAAAATTTGAAATATAGTGAAATTATTTAGTTAACTCAAGAATAAGTCATGTTTTATGATTAAGACCTTATATTCACCCTTCTCCCAACCTTCACATGTAAGTGAACCAAATACCATGGAATTAAAATTTGTATTATAAATAATGGTTATATTATGTTGGATATTATTTTTATTTCCTTGTATCTTTATCTAAATCATAAGAAGTTCTAATTTAAATATTTTAAATAATATAATCAGAAGTAAAATTCAATTTTCCTAATTAATAAGTACTATATTTGACATTTCCCAAAACTTTGAAGTGTGGGATAAATATAGTTTTTAATAATATTTTTAGGGATTCAAATGTGAAAGTGGAATCACTATGAATTAATTTTAATAAAATTGAGACATATTATTATTATTGTAATAAAGAATATATTGAAAGTGATCCATCAAATAATCAACTTTATGGTGTGGTGAAGATGCCCTTATTGAGTCACTCAATTATAATTATACCATGGTTTTGTATTAAAATCATAAATATATTATTAATCTTTTAGACACATAATATTATTTACCAATGGAAATCATGATGATAATTAATGGATGATGTTGGAAGATGAATCAAATAAGATAAATTGGTAAAATTGTTAAGAGGACATAATAGTCTCTTAATTATATTTGAATAATTGTAAAAATATATTAAACCCTTAAATGAATGAATCTCTATTAATATAAAATAATTATAATAAAATATTATTGAAACAATTTTTTTTTAGAATACTGTTATATAAGTGTTCCTGGTGTGGTTTAAAATAAAAAATTTATCTTTGAATGTGAAATATTATTATGTAGAAGCTATATTCAACAGAATAAAAGTGACTGGTAATTCGTTACTTCACGTTTTTCTAATGAAACCCGATTGAATTTAACTAGAGATAAAAGAACATAATAATACTGTATAATCATTTGATAACAAAAAGAAAATCCATAATCTAAAATTACTATTTTTGGAGAAAAGGTTGTAAAATCGGCAATATAACCATATAGAATATTTATAACCCTCTAAGAGAAAATGTTAAAGAATAGTATATTAGAATGTGTTATTTTCCACTTTAATGATTCAAAATGAGTTGATTTGATAGATTTAGATCCCCTAAATATCTTTCTACCACACTCTCATTGATAAAGGTATGCAATAAATTAGTTAAATATTATATAAAAATAGTTTCTTATAAAAATACATGATTAAAATCATTATTTTAGATATAAAGGTGGAGAATACTACTAGAAGCACACCCGAAAATCTTTTGTCTCTAAAATTATGTATTTAAGGACCAACTCCCCATGATAATCAAAATATTTTGGTATATCTTTCCAAAAACATAATAGTGAGAATCTATAAGATCTATATAGACTACTACTAGATAAAAAAGTTGATGATTAATTAGTTGATATTTTTTATTTGGATATTTAGGAATAATTATATTGAATATTTCCAAAATGTATGTTTTAAAATCCTAATAATATATATTAATGGGAGTGTGACCTTATGTAATTAATAAATCTATTATACAAATGAAATTATGATAAATTATGATGAGTAAATTTTAAATGAATACAGTTTACATTCGTAAATGTTTTGGGGAGCACTAAAATGAAAATTTAACTCTATATGACGAGTTCTATGAAAAAATAATTGAAAAACATATAGATGAAAATTCAAGGAAATAATATCTTACAAATTTCTTGAAAATTTTAGGCATGTTTAACTTTATAAGTGAACATTAGATGATTGAGGAATCAAATAATATGAAGAATTTATATATGAATGGTGAATAGGAAAACCCACACACAATGTTAATATGATTATTTTAGTGTAAAAATGTCTATAACATAAACCATTATAAATTAATTATTGTCATAATTTTTATAAGGATAATGATGAGATTACTGAATTTATTAATCCAATTAAGATGGAATGGGATAGGATTTGAGGTTGAAATTACAAGAGAAAAACATGGGTCATTTTAAAGTTTGAGGAACTCATTTTCTATATATTAATTGTATTATGTGAGGAAATTTTCAATACATATAGTAACCTAGTGGATGACATAAACACTAAAATTGTGGAAACATCATTTTTAATTTTCTAAAATCATTAAGAACACTCAAAGAAATTAATATGTATTTTTTTTATGAAAGATATATCCTATAAAATCATTAGATAAAGGATGAATATTTTCATAGAAACATTCTTATAAAGAAGATAATATTTGAAAGTCAACGGTAAATCATGTATTTTGAGTTATCTATTATTTAGACATACCAATGATAGAGTTTCTTCATTTAGTCCCATGTCATAACCATGTTGCTCAATTTTTATAGATTATGTAATGAAAGAAAATTAAAAAATAGTTTATTTGTTCTAATTTAAACTAGAAATTAATGTTAAATAATGTAAATTAAGTAATACATTAATTTCTTGACCATTTTATAGGTATATTATTAATTCATCAAGAAATACATCAAACAGTATTAGGTATAATCAATGAAAAAATTCAATTACATTAGTATAATATATTTTTAGATTCAACTATCATAATAAATTCCTAGAGATCATTTAAAATATTGAAATCTTTGATGAATAATATTTCAACATATCCATTTTTGGGTTCATTGATTTTATTATATTATGTTTTATTTATTTTTATAAATATAGTATTCGTGACATTGAATTGTGAAATTTTCCATAATAATATTTTTATCACATTTCAATTACAATTATTGATAATTTAGAAATGTTTTTATTATGTGGGGTGATTGTAAGAGAATAAAAATTTTATGAAATTGTAAAATTCATCTTGAATATTAATGACTAGATTTTTTAAAAATTGGAGTGCATGATATTAATTCTCATAAAAAATCTAAACAATAATTGGAATATGAAACGTAGATGGTATCACCTTGTGAAAATATTGAAAATATCATTGTGGTATTGGTTAGTAAATCTTAATTTCAACACTAGGTTTTCTATTATGTTGAAAAAGTTATTTAATTGATTCCTAATTAATAATAAATATGTTTAACCCCCATTCACTCATTATTGATAATTGATTAGATAATTAAATGAGAGAAAAATCAATGATGAAAATCAAAGAGAAAAATAGAGGATTTTTTATAATTGGGTAGGATATCCCATTCCACAATAAAAATGGTATATATTATTAAAAAGGGTCATTAATACTATAAAATGATGTTTTCATATCAATAGTAACTCATATAAGGTTGTTTGACATGTTGACTATGAATCCAAATAGGGATATTTAATTACCAAAATATTTGAGTTGCTTGTATTTTTTATCAATGAGAATGTCAATAACTATGACTTGATATCTTTGGGGATAGATGAATATCAGGATGAAGAATAAGATAATGATTCATACATATTTACTTATCAAAGAGTGGTATTATTGTCATTAAAAACCTGGATAGACATATTCCATGTCATATATATATAATTGTGACGATTGAAGAGGCAATTTTTTATGAAAAAAGTATATGATATACTGAATTCATTTTTAATGACTAAAATAGTATTAGTAAATAATATGGATGTTTAGAAATAATAGAATATATGTGACTAATGAGGTGATAGAAATCAAAATTATTAATGAAACACTATAATGTTTTCTAAGGATGATGACATCCATTTTCATTGTTAAACATCACATGGATAATTGTTTGATGAATATGAATTGAAGATCGGAAAGTGATATTCTTACATATATATATATATAAACATGAATTATTGAGTATTTATATATATTTACTTTTCAAAGAAAAATCAGCTGAGTAGTATGGAACGAGTATGAAATGAGTAATGTTATTTCATGTTTTTTTAGAGTGACTGAATGTTCCCCTAAATTGTTGGAGGAGGGTATATGACAATATTTTTCATTTCGAGAAAATCATGATCACTTTTTGAATTTTTATAATGTATATATGTGAATGATATTTTATTTTTGATGATTTCTGGAGATAGTAGAAATTAATTTATGATATGTTAAAAAATATTTATGATTTATATATAGAAATTTTAAATGTCAGAACATCTATATGATATTTGATTTCATATGTAATATTTATATTGAATCACTTTGAAAATTTACAATGGGAAGGCAATATGTAACATATTTTACACGAAGAATATGATACTATCTACTTTCTAAGGGAAAATTAATACATGAAAATATTCCTTGATTAATTTTTATAAAATAAGAATAATTATATATAAATTAGAAAATTTGTTATTTTAATTTGATACGTAACATATATTCCAAAATTAATGTGGTTTATATATAAAATGTATTGACATGTTTGATAATTTCACTTAAAATTTAAGGAATATTTATAATGGAATCATCCGAAATTATAGTTATCATTATTTCCAATCATATTTAAAACATTATGTGCTTGTATGGGATTATTTTTGAGAATATATTTTAAATATTTTGAAATTCAACAAAAAAATATTTTTTATTCATCAATAATATTATTTAAAAGGATATAACACTCTATGATTATTGTGAAAATTATTGACCTTGTCATAAACCTCTCCACATAATTATGCTGTAATGTGGGGAGATTGATTGTGATTTCTTGAGTCATACCGCCAATAGGCCTTGAGTTTGAGACTAGACATTAGGGTATAATAATCATATAATGAGAGTATTTACCATTAATCGAAACATGTAAAAGGTTGATAAAAGAAATATAAACCAATAAAATCTTAATAAATCACAAAATAAAATCAAATAAATTCCATGTATTGAAATTCAAAATTTAATATAATTAATAGATACTGAATGTACCAAAGAAAAAAAGTAAATAGTTACCATGATGCCCCAACAGCTCATATAAAACCACAAGTTAGTAGTAACAAGCTCGATATCCAACTTACTCATGATGTCCTAAAATGAAGTTCAAATATATGAAAGGTTATTATAACAATATACTGTTAATGATCCTTCCAAGAGATTCTCATGAGAATTTTAAAGAGAGAATGGAAAAGCAGAATGGTTAATAGTGAAAATAACTCGTCACCTAAAGATGTATAATATCTTTCTAGCCTAACCATGAATAAGTACCTCTAAGTATCTCATGCATGATATATTAATATAATAATGAAACATCATGGGTATATTTCCCCTTTTCCCCATAGGTTTTCCACTATACCCTAACATCACACTACCTGAGCCATCTCTCTCCAAAATAACCAATCCCAATGTCACCAAAGAAATGAATGAAAAAATTCACCATATATATAACATCATCCCATATAACATCACCACATAGTAACCATGTAGTTTATGGGAGCCTCTACAACCTGTATGTCATGTATCATACAACTGGAATTAAACCTCAAGCCATCGCAGCAAATACACTATGTAAGGTACCTTGATCAATCGAATACTATGAACTCAATGCCTAAAATTAATATTTGGATACTATATCTGGAGATACAAGCATTTTAAGTAATCACAATCCATCACAGGCCTCAACACATGTGTATGGTGAAACCTAACTATCTTTCATAACATCTCAATTATAATACCCCAATCCCAAATTCCCGGAGCTGGTGAAATATTTTAATATATTTTCATCATTACAAGGAATAAAAATTTGAAGTACTAACTAGTTTTTAAGTATAGAAAATAGATTATGCACATTAAAGGTTCATTAAAATTAGAAACATAAAACACAACATATACGATCCTTTAAAAACACCATTAATTTCTAAGGTTAACCCTACATATAAATCACAATACACTTCCTAGCGTCCTGGTAAAATAAAACATAAGAAAGGGGTGAGAACAAATTTTCAGTAATTGTAAAAAATATAATAGAAGCTTCTATAATTAAGAATAAACATTTAAGGTAAACTATAAAAACTAAAACCCAATCATTTTAAAAATAATCATCATCATTATATTGAAATAATAAATCAATTATTTCCATCTAAACATTCACATAGATATTCTACTAGTCTAATAATAACATGTAATATCAATAAATAATCTCCAAATTAGGGAATTCATAATGACAAAGAACTGCACTATCAAGATATAACCTCAAGATATCTACAATCATGATCGATCCCCATGAGAGTTTATGTGTACGGGTAGAAACCTATGGGATTCATGTCAAGATCTATCCTCCCACAATGCTAAAATTCTTGGAAAACAATCGAAACGGGTTTTCCACCAACTATTTTCATTTCATGAGACCTATTGATGCATCATAGGGCCATAGAGGGTCATGCCCATCACTTAATATTTCCAAGATATTCCTCATTTAAAAATAGTGGGACATAAACAACATAATCTTTCATATGAAAGGATAGCATAGGAAATATTAATTCCCTAACAATAATTCATAAATGGTATCTAAATCGCACACCCACAATCAAATTGATCATAAACCATTCAATAAATTATAGTAAGTGATATAATTAGACATCATCCTCAATTTAGAATACAACCCAACAAAGGATTTTGAAATATATCAAAATACACTAATAAAATGATTAAAAATATCTTGAGACAAATACCAATTTTTCTAAGATATCAATTATTAAAAATCCTCATATTTATAAAATAAGACATTTAAAAAGATATATTAGAATCAATGTTTCCCATACCACATTGCGACTTTTTAAAGGAATTAACATTTTAAAAAATTCATGTCTATATAAATAAATCCTTAAATCTATTTTAAAATCATGTACATAAATGAAAAATATTTAGATTAATAAACCATTAAAACATTTGAAATGATGTTTTAGTTAAAGATTACATTAAATAAAACCACAAAAATATTAATTTTGAAAACATTTGAATGAAATTCAAAATATACATAAAAGTTTCTTTATAATCCTTTATATACATATAAATTAATTTGTATGATAATATTAATAATATTCAAATGGATAAAGGATTAATTCATTAAACATTTAAATCACCTCACACCACATTGAACATTAAAATAATAATCGGAATATATTCAAATGAATATTTAAATAACATGAATACAAATCTATTCATGTTTTCAAATATAATAGGGGCGTTACATATAACACAAAAAATAAATACGTGGTGAACATGTTATATATCTCCTGAAAATTAAAACTGAGACAGAATTCTCTAACCTTAGGTCTCATACTCTTCTACGTGTCCAAAACCCATGTATAATAGTTTTAAACATATTATTAACTTATAAAAGAATTATAATAATATTTATTATATCATATATGAATAATTAATTACATTATATTACCCCTTTATTGATACTTTCCATGTTAATGCAAAATTTCAGGTATTAATTACTTTGTTTATTGTACATGTTTTGACATGTTGTTCATGTTCTTATTTAATAAATCATTATTTACATACATAAATAATTTTAAACATGGTTCTTAAATCATAAATCTTATGAATATAAATATATATAAAATAAAGATATATGAAATGTAATACAACGTTCATGGAGACAGTATCTGATTCATATGCATAAACACTATTTTCATTTTTTTATCACATTGAATCGATAAAAGTGAATGAAATATATATTCATATATAAATATATATTATTTCATAAGAATTATTATGTCATATATTTCACAATTAATCATTATATATATTTTTATAATAATTCATGAATAGTTAATGTGAAGGATGAATCTCATCTCTTTGTGGAGACGGTAACTCGTACATACGTATGAGCGATGATATTATTTCCTTAACGATTAAATTGTATTGAATTGTATGGAATCTGAATTCTAAAGAAAAATATCATGTTATATTTATTATTTATATTCTTTATAAACATCCATATACCAGTCAAAATAATTTATATATGAACAACAATTTACACCACGACGTGGAGACTATAAGCCATATGTAACCATGCATGGTGATATTGTTTTTCATAGGATGTGTAAACAGAGGAATATGGTTCTCCCATATCCATTAAGACATCTAAGAATATATTAGATTCAGGATTTATTAATTTATTATGGAGAAAAAATCATTTTTGAAAGTATAGTAATAAAATAGCGTTGAAAGAGTTTGATAAAATGATTGCCTCTTTTTCAAGTATGCAGTTCTGCTTTTCACAAAAGGAATCCATTAATTATCCTTCTGCCCAAAGTGTAGAAATTTGGATGAAATGAAGGATGTTTTTAGGTGATTTTATGTTGGGTTGGGCGAACCAATGAGCTTTTAAGGTGTTAATTAATGTGGAAGAGAACTGCCCTTTATTAAGAGTCGCGAGGGGCACTTTTGGAAGATCTTAAATTATTATTTTATTATATATTTATTTTTGGTGTCAAATAGCTCCAATGTAATTTATTAGGATAATAATAATATTATTGGGCGCAATAACCTCAAAAAGGAATTTTATTCAAGTATTGGATACAAAATCAACCTTATCTTTTAGGTTTAACCCTTAGATAAACACTTTAACTCATACCGTGGAAAGTTGTCATTGTTTACACTATATGGTTAATATAGTTACAATGAAATAAGAAAAGAACAAAAAATGGATCATTTATGAAATGTTTTTTATTTTACATGTTATTTTTTCTGAACCATATATTTTTATGAATGTTATATCATTTAATAAAAAAGTATTTATTTTAAAATAGTAGTTAAGTAAATTTTAAGACAATTCAACATTTTCATTTTAAAAAATATCAAAACCCCATGATAACTATGGAACCAATACATAAAATATTTCACTAAAATTTTTAAGATATCTATAAAATTAGTTAATTTTAATAATTAAGTCATGTTACATTTATTTTATTAATATTAATATCATTTATTTTATTCTTCTTTTAATTAATCAATTACTACATCATCATTGTGTCATAATTGATTTTTATTTTTTAATGTACAAAAAGTATTAAAAAATTATCATGATATAGATACATTTCTTTGAGTTCTAATTTATATTTATAGTCGAATTTATCTCCTGTATAACCCTGTATGTAAAAGTATTTAGTTATTAAAATTTGAATATAACAATTTTAAATGTTTTTAAATAATTTTTAATAATTTTCTTAATCAAACACAGGTTGCTAAAAAGGATCTTATTTTAGACCTAAGGTTCATTTTTGTATAAATATATGTATCCAATGAGTTTTAGACATGTGTAAGGGTAATTTTATAATTTTATAATATCATCTTTACCTTTAATTACCCTATTTACCTTTAATTTTCCTAAATAAAATTCAAAAGTTACTGTTCATAAATATTTATATTAATCCTATTAGACCACATTTTTACCCATATTACAACCATGTAAGACTTTTTTCGAAATTCATATTATAGAAGTGGTAATAATTACGTTTAATGGTAATATGCTATTGTGGATAGAAGGGGGTATATGAGATGTTAATAAGTTCAATGTATTTTTTATATCTAAATTTCTCATAAAAAAGATACCAATAACCTAAATAATAAAAAATTATGCATTATGTATCTATTGGGACATCAAAATAAATTTAATGTAAAATAATTATTTAAATAAAAATGTTAGTTTTTTGAAAACAATGCAGTGTTTTACCTAATAATCAAACATTGAATGCTTTCATAAAAAAAATTCACCCTATGTTAATTTTGATATTCGAAATTTAAAAATGCAGTCTATTTTACTAAATAAAATTTATACGAGTGTTTAGAATTAATTTTATTATTTTTCACAAAAAATCCTCAAAAGTAGATTCTTTAAGGGAATTGTATTTCTATTCATATAACTATTTTATGAGAACAAATACATTTCATTATAAATATTTTCTATTTATGTGAAAAAATTAGGAAAAACATTTAACAATTATTTATTACTATTATTATTACTATCTATAGTGGATAATTTCTAAATATATCATTAAAAAAGTTATAATACTAAAATGTTGTTTTTCAAAACTAACTATTGTGTGTAACACATGAAAAGATAGTTTTGTGTGAAACACAAGCTATAGATGATAACATACCATGAAATCATGGGGTGTAACATTTTCCTCTCCTTTAATAAATTTCCTCCTCACAATTTGAAAATTTACATTAAAGATGAAGGTTTGAAACTAGAAAATACCATTTTCAGAAAACCCGTATCAAAAATTGGGTTAATAAAATAGTCACTTAATAACAGGGAAATGGAAATGAAATAGTCACCAAAAAATTTAGAATTTTAATAGGATAACATTTATGGATGGTGGAGGTATGTACATAGAAAAAACATAAATGTTTGTGGGGATTGATTGAGGTCATCAATCACAAAAAAGTGAACAATAAATGGAAATTTGTGGGCCTTGAATCCACGAATCTATAATGATTTGAAATATCATCGGTTCAACAAAACATATGGTATTAGGAAAAAAAAATCTTTTTTAGATAAATTTTCATCGAGTTGGGGGTTTATTTTACTATCCAAATAATAACTCATGAAAATTTACATGATTTAATTCCGTGTATCAATGTTATCATTTAGTTCTACTTAGATATATTTTAACTTCATTTCATTCAAATGGAGAAGGATATTCAAGATGATTAATATGAATTAATCTCTTTTAACAAATCATACGATCCATATATATATATTTAATCATTTATATACATTCTAATACCAAAATGGAAAGCACATAATATCCAAAAAATTATACAGAAACCCTAATCAATAATATCTAATGTTTAATATATCCCAATCCATCCTTAAAAATTTTCCAATATACCTATGTCCAAATTAAATGTCATAAATGGTTTTTAAATTTCTAAAAACAATCTTAACATAAGATTCCCCGAAATGTAATGTAACACTTCTTGGCACACACAAAAATTTTTATCATGTTTAAAACCTTATTGAAAACTCTTATGCTTCCAATCTATAAATAAGATGTAATACAATATGATCCTTATATATCACTGGAATATTATAACCATTGAACCATTGATACAATAATTCTTAACTCCAAATCCATAATAAACTTAATCATTCCAATTCAATCTTAAACCATTAACTATGAAAAAACATCTTATTCCATAATACCTCTCTCATTTCATTTTCATTTTTGTTGCTTCTTCTTTATCAAAAGTATAACCATTACATGTATACTCTTGTTGATTGTAACCAATGACCGAAATCTAAATCAAAAACATATAAAAAATAATAAAAATGATATAATATTGAAGAATAATTTATTGGATCTCTAAATGATTCTATATTCTTCCCAATCCACAAGTTCATAGGATGAACTGAGGTTATCCATTACCAAATCAAAAGGATGATATCATCTATGTAGACTTATCCTCAAAGTAATTCATATGGTTATGTGTTTTAATACATTTTTTCTAAATTTAATTTCTATGGTTGTTTCTAAAATTATTTTGATACCAAATGTAAGGCCCCGAACTCAAATGCCCAGAGGCTGTGCATTATTTTAATACATTGGCATGATTACAAGGAATCAAATCCCTAAGTACCGGTCTATTAAGAAGTATCGAAAAAATGAATAAATACATTAACCTTTAATTACCATTCACAACATAAAATACAAAAAAGATTATATTTTGATAAAGACATTATTATTATAGATTAAACATTTATATAAATCATAATACGCTTCTTGTAATCTTTGGAAAATAAAACATAATAAAGGGTTGAGCTCAGATTCTTAGTAAGGGTAAACAATACAGAATAAGCATTCATAAATAAGCATAAACCTTTAAGGTAGGGTATAAAAACTGAAGCAAGGACCATTTAAACATAATCATAAACATGATATGGTATGAATAAATTAAATAATTCTATTTCAACATTCACATGGAAATTCTTCTTGTCAAAGAATCACAGGTAATATAAATAACAAATCCCATAACGTGGGATTTTATAATACCAGACATCTGCACAATCTATATATATCATCAAGATATATACTACCAAGATCTATCCTTGTGACAAAATAACTTTTTGGGTAGAAGACCATCTAATTTGGGTCAAGATATATCCTCTTAGCAATGCTAAATTGTTCAGAAAACAAATACAAAGGGTTTTTCATCAACAAATTTCATCTCATGAGACCTAACAATTCATCAATGGGTAATACCGGCCTCAACCATAACATACAATTTTCAATACATTCCCCATATTAAAATTTTGGATCATAAACAACATAATCATTCATATTAAAATCTATTGTATGAAATTTTAATACTTAATCCATAATCAATGAACGTTATTTGAATTGAACACCCATAGTCAAACTAATCATAAACTATTCAATAACATATAGTAAATGATATCATATGAGTTAATACTCAATTAAGAATATGATGAAATAAATGTTGTTAACATAGATGAAAATATTCTATCAAAATCATTAAAAATATCTTCAGAAAAATACACCATTTTCATTGAAATCATTTATTAAAAATTTGCAAACATATAAAAAAGAAATTTAAATAGAGATTTATAAATCAATGGGTCACATAACACGTTGAGAATAATGAAAATAATTAACATTTCAAAACATTCTTATACATATAAATAAATCCTTCAAACCATTTGGAAAACACATCCATTAGTGAGAAATAATTACAATAGAAAATCATTAAAATATTAATAATGATTTTTAGGTAACGAGTCTCTTACAGAAAACATAGGAATATTATTTTTGAGAATAAATGAGTCTAAATAAAAAATGAAATTTTTTTTATAATAATTTATATAAATATAAATAAATATATATGATAATATCAAGAATATTTAAATAGAGAATGGAATAATTTTTTATACATTCAAACCATCTCATAACACATTGAACATTTAAATAATAATACCAATATCTACAAATGAATATTTATATAACATGAAGAAAACTTTATTCTGGATATCAATTATAATATGGTAATTATAGACATGACTGATAAGAAATAGGTGGCGAACATGGCTTATATCTCACGAAAATGGAAAGTGAGACAAAATATAGTTACCTATGGTCTGATACTCTCTATACATTTCTGAAAATCCTTTATAATTATTTTAAACATCTTATTAACATCTAAAAAATCATAATAATATTAATCATATCAAATATGAATCATTTCTGACTTTATATCACCTATTTATTACTAATTTCCATGTTAATGAAACATTTCGGGTAATAATTTCTTTGTTTATCGTATGTGATTTGAATTATTAGTCTTGATAGTATTACTTATATCATAATTTAAATACTTATATAAAATAACAAATGATTTTTATATCAAAAAAATCATAAATATTCTGAATATAAATATATATAATTGATAGATATATAAAATATAATACACCATTTAAGGAGACTGTCGGTCGTTCGTTTGCATGAACTTTGTTTCCGTTATTTATAATATCAAATAGAAGACAATGAATGAAATATATGATCATATATACATATATATCATTACATTAGCATTATTATGTAATATATTATATATTTTATCATTATATATATTTTTATAATAATGTTTGGATGGTTAATGAGGAGGATGAATCTCATTGCGTTGTAATGACGGTAAGTTGTACGTACACACAAGCGATGATATCATTTCCTTAGTTTTAAAATTGTATGAAATTGGATGTAATATAAATTTCACCTAAACAATATCATGTTACATTTATTATTTTAATACTTTATATTTATCATTATACTCCTAGAAATAAATTATAAATGAAAAAAAAATTACACCACGATGCGGAGACGGTAAATCATACATACACACCCATGGTGATATTGTTTTTCATAGGACGAGTAAAAGGAAGAATATGGTTCTCCCATAAAAATAATAAAATCTAAAAATTTATTATATTATAGGTTAATTACTTTATTATGGAAATATCGAAGGAAGGAGAAGCAAAAGAATAAAAGAACATTGAAAGGGTTTAATAAAAAAATTTCCGCTTTTTTCAGGTATCCCCATTTGATTTGCACAAAAAGACATCATAGGTTGTATTTATGCAGAAGTGTGGCATCTAGGATGAAGAGACGGAATGTGGGAGGATATTTGGTCTAGGTTTCTTTTATAGAAATAGATTTTATGGTGTTAATTAAAAATATAGATAAGTTCCCTTTTATAAGAGAGGCAAGAGGAACTTTTGGAAGATCTTAAAATAATAATTTATAATAAATTTATTTTTGGGTTCAAATAACAAAAAAGTGATTTTTTAGAGGGTAAGATTAATATTGGTAAAATACCTCAAGAATAAATTTTAGACGTGTTTAGGATACAAAATTAACCTTATACTTTGGGTCTAACCCTTAGTTAAACAATTTAACCCTTACCATGTCTACAACTATTTTTACAGTAGAGGGTAAATATATTTACAATAAAATTAACAACTAACCCACATTGGATCATTTATGACATATATGACTTTATAAAAGGTATTTTTCCGAACCATAGTTTTTTATTACTTTTATATCATTTTAAAAATATTTATTTATTTTAAAATATCAATTTTTTCAATTTTAATACTATTCAACATTTTCATTTTTTAAAATACCAAAACAACATGATATCTTCAAAAAATAAATTCAGTAACACTGTAACATTTCTATGTTGTCTATAAATTTATTTAAAGTAATTTATTAAGTCAAATTTTATTTATAATAACAATATTACTTGATTGTTCATTTAAAAAATAAAGTACTCTATCATCATTGTGTCATATTCAAATTTAATTATTTAATGTATAAAAATTAAAAATAAATTATACTATTATATATAAATTCCATATCTTTCTAACGAATTTTTATATTCTAATTTATCTTATGTATAACGCAATGTGAAAAATTATATTTTTATTAAAATTTCAATATGACACGTTGAACACTTCATTAAATAAAATATAATATTTGTCTTAATCATATAGAAGTGGTTTAAAAAATCATATTTTTGACCTATGTTGATTTTGGTCTAAATATACTTGTACAATGAAATTAGTACAAGTGTTAGAGTAACATTATGTTATAATAATATAATTTTTAACATTAAATACACTTTATTTTTAATATAGGTAAATGGAAATCAAAATTAACTATTCGTCAAAAAATATTTTGAACATATTCGATAATTTTTTCACCCTGATTACAACATTGTATTTTCATTTTTCAAAATTCAATTCATAGAAGTTGAAAAATTACGTTTAATACTAATACGCCAATGTGGTTAGTAGGCGGGTAAAAGAGACATGAAAAAGTTCAATAAATATTTTTATATCTAATTTTCATATAAAAAATATTCCAATTAAGTAAATTGAAACAATTTATGTATTATGTATCTAATGTTACATTAAAATAATGATATATAAAAATAATTATTTATATGAAAAAAAAAATTTAATAATAATGGAGTGTTTTTCACTATTCATCAAAATTACATGTTTTCCAAAAAATACCAAAAATTCCCACTAAATTAATTTTGATATTCAGAATTAAAAAAAGATGCCTATTTAACCAAATTAAATTTCTAAGAGTTTCTAAAAGTAATTATATTGTTGTTCACAAAATGGCATAAAATTTTGTTCCTTTAATAAAATAGTATCCGCAATCATATAACTATTTTACCAAAATAAATACATTTCATTATAAATATTTTTTATTTATGTGAAGACATTATGAATAAAATTTAAATTTTTTATTACTATTGATATTACTATATTTAATGGATAAGTTTTAAATGTATCATTTAATTAAATATAATAATAATGTCTTGTTTCGTAGAAACACAATCTTGCATGTAATGAAAACCAAGTTGGTATTGAATGAAACACAAGCTATTTAAGATAACATACCTTGAAATCATGGAGTGTTACACCAAGTAACAACAAAGAGAATATAGTGGGGAAAGAGGGGATTGTTGTCCTTCTATCATCCCACTGAGATGTTGGATAGAACAACTTCCCAGAGTCCACTTGGGTTAGTTTCCCTAACCAACATGGGTAGGGTGGTCTATAAAATAATTGAATATAAAAGTTATAATATAGATCACTAATACATGGTGGAAATATCCTATTCATGTACTCAACTACAACTAATGTCACTCAGACTCCTGGCAACCATTCCTGAGAAAACGTATCCTATAATAACAGAATAATTAAATGATATGAAATAATTCATTTATTTAATTATAATCAAATGATAACATCCAATGGATTTCAAACATGCCTCATCTTTAATTTTTAATCCTCATAATCAATTAATTTGAGATTTAATTTATTTACCATTTTCCATCAAGGAAAACATTCCATTCTGTTGCATCAAAAGTCATGCTAGCATGAATAACATATATAGCGCACTATCTTGAAAATCAAGAGGCAACCTGTTATGATAGTATAAGAATCAACATGCAATCACAATATAATTAATAAAATTTGGTAAAAATTATTATTAGGATCATTCTACTACCACAAAATGGGATAAAACATGGTCAATTTATTATTTCATGTAAAATAGAAAGAATTAACGAATCCCCTACCTAAAAAGTTATAAATGTTCTTTTACTAGGAATGAAAAAATGTTGTAGATCCCTATCACCTCTCTCTTGATAATGGTATCCCTCCAAGGACATCGTGCCCCAATTTCCCCGACAACAAACATGAAATTTTTGTTATAATTATTGAGAAAAATTACCATTGAATACAAATAAATGGACGGTGGATCCAGATAGAAGAAACTCAAGGGAAAAGGAATAAGAACATACCCCAGAAGAAAGAGCTACACACATTCATCCAAAAATAGGGTTGAATTTAAGAGTAAAATCCCACTAATTGAATCACAAACTAGTGCCGCTAGAGTCCACAAAACAAAGGGATGGGCTTTAGGACCTCGTGTCTATAATGAAATCATGTGTGATGGACCTTGATTTTCAATTCAACATATATGGGACGACCATATTTTCTAGATAAAAATGATTTAAATATAAGTTTTGTGAATCCCATTTAACTCAAAATGAAAGGAAATGTTTACATCAAATTCATATCATAAAATATTATATTTAATTGTACATTATAAATCAGTCTTTGAGTTCCCATGATTTACGCTGCTGTAAGACTAGTGTCGTTGTTTTTTATGAAGATTGGGAATATTCTATAGACAGTTTATCCTAGCTGATAGACCTAGTATCCATTTCTGGTATAGTTGAAACACCACTTATCAAAATATCTGTATGTATAAAAATTCCCTACATAACGAATTCCCATTATCAAATTCACTGTACAGTTGATTACTCACGTAGTTTATTTCTCACTTAGATGATTTCACATATAAATGATCCAGCCGTGTACCCTACTAACAAAGCTGATCCAACCATGTATCATACTCACATAGTCGAACCATTGATGTTCTAGATTGCTAACATAGTGGACGTCTCTCATAGCTAGTCCATATAGTCGATTCATATAATTGATTCATGTAGTCAATCCACCATATTTCATATTGACATTGCTAGTCCATCCAAGTAGATGATTCACATAACCAATAATACATTTAGTTGATTCATGTAGTCGATGGCTAAATGTAGCTTATTTCCCTATGAAAATGATTCAATTTTCCATGAATTACATTTTCATCACATGGAACCCTCATACATCATGGGTTTCCATTGTTTCCAATTTTTAGTAGTGTTACACCACAAGACCTGTCCATATCTTTCTATGATCACCTCGAACTATTGAAACAGATAATGTTTCAAACATCATATATCTGAGCCCTTGAATAATAAACCTCTCAAATTATTCTTATTCTTATGAAATAAATAAAATACCATAGAGAAAATTAAAAGGGGCTATCAAAAGAACCGCCCCATGAGAACCTTGGAAGGATCAGTCTATCATAGGATATCAACCTCCTCATTAAAGGAAAAATCTAAACTATTGAACAATAACACATAGTTCCAAATAACTATCCAAGGGGACAGAGATAACTCTCAATCATAGAAAGGATACCAACAATTAATAAAAGTGATCAATCTCATACACTAGAAATATCAACATTTATAACTGAAAAATGTCAAAAGAGTAGTGTTAAACAGCTAGATGATAAAAAAACCGAGTCTATATTCATGACATAGGTTACAATTTACATTACTCTATAAAACCATTCCATAATAAGATATGAAGAAAGGGAATAGAAAACCCACACCACTCATTCCTCTTGTTATTCCGGATCTCCGTACATTACTCCTCGATGGTTGATTCGATGTAAATTTGTATCTTTCCAAAATCCATGACATGAGAGTCATCATGATGAAAATGAATGAGATGAAACATGTGAAAAACATTTTTTATAATTTTCATATGATGTGGTTGTTTTATCTGATACACCGCGACTCTAACACAATCCAACACTAGGAAATACACAATAGATTTGGGAGAAATCCTACTCTTATGGACAAACTATTGATGTCCACTATGATAAGTCACCTTTAGAACCACATTATCCCCAATGTCTTACTCCAGTTGTAGTGAACCTAACCCTAGTATCCCTAGATCCAGTTTCCATTACCATTACATTGGCATAAGATATAATGAATGTCACCCCACATGACTGAATAGTTTAGTATTTGTAGTAAAGGAGAAACATACTTAAATTAAATATTTAATTTTAATATACAAATTAGAAAATATATTTTTTTATTTATTTTTGAGAATATATTAATTCCTTCGTACATATCACTATATTTAAATCTTTGTATACTTTATAGATTCATAGGGAAAGGAATCAAAATAAATGTGAGCTTAAATTCTCAACAAGGATTGCGTATAACAGAATCTATTCATGAATAAATGATTATAATCAACATTGAAAGGTATATAAATGAACAAAGATTCCAAATAATCTATATAATAAGAAGGAAGTCTAAATTTAAGTAATATAAATTATGAAATCTAATGTATTATAAAAAATATTTCATTTCAAAATTTTGCAATGAAATTCTCTTTAATAAATACATGACAAATGTAACCTGATAAGGAATAATTGATATCGAATTGTGAATAACTAAAAAATACTAAATATGATCAACATATATTGAAATAAATCCATATATAATATAATAGAAAAAATATCATGGATATTAATAACGGAATACTGAATAAACTTACTATATAATTATTGGACATCATGTATTTGGCATAGGAACCACTACCGTAATGACCTTTCAAAAGAAGCTTTCATCTGTAGGTAAATTTTTTTTAATGCTAGCCTAAATGACTCATCCAATGAGACTACTAATGTATTGAGGAGAAATCTTTAACTAGGCCCCACCCTTATCTTCATATCCAAGAATTTCCTTATATATCGAATAATCGATTTCATTCACAAAAAATGTACCCTATCATAAAATATCCTTATTATGTAAAAAATATGTATTCATATATATCTCCAAATTCAGTAAAATAACATTAAAATTCAAACGAAATATATTGAAATTAATTATGTTTTAAAAAACAATAATATTTCAGAAAAAAAATATGTATATTTATGTGAAATAGATTTTCCCGTGACCAATGGAAGTTGAATATTTCAAGGGGATGTTAATAACTACAACAATGAATCAAGGAAGTGAATATTAATATTATACCTTATCAAAATAATCATAAACCAACCATAAAAATAATATAGAAGATATCAATTCAACATATACCCCTTGGTGTAAGAATAATGTGTTGCTTCTATTGATGAATATAAATACCATAAAAATAGCTCAAAAAAATCTAGGGGGAAACACCAATTTTATTTTTAAAATCACATTTATTTATGCATTTTAGAAAACACTTCATTGAATATATTTTTTGAAAACTAAGAATTTACATATTTTTGGAAGGATTTTTTTTTAAATTATGATTTTAAAAATTCAATGGAATTTAAAAAAAATGATGGCCATTTTAGTGGGTAATTCCATACAAGTCGTAATGAAAATTCATTTTTCTTGGTAAAATGATTTCAAAAGTGACTTGATTTGAATGAAATTTGAAAATTCGGTTAAAATAATATGTAAAAGAAAAATGGGTAAAAATATTTTAAATAAATAATTTTTAATAGTTTTAATACAATATTTAAAACATTTTTATTAGACATGATTTAAAATGAAAAAATATTTTCGATTAACGATAAAAATGATGTTGGATTTTCATAAAAAAATTCTAAAAAAATTCCAGTATGAAGTAGTTGAAAAATGGTACAATCATTTAAATAAAATCACAAACAATAAATATAGAGTAAAATTAAAGGGTTTGTTAAAAAATTATCATGTAATTATCTTTAGTTTATATTAAAAATTATACTATATCAACTAAACTAAGATTATCAAATAAAACCGTAAAATTTTGATAAAGTTAAAGTGATAATTAATCTATTTATTGATTATTTATATCAACGATAAATCATCATAAATTTTTAAAATAAAATATAAGACAATCATAATCCATTATAAAAAAATCACAGAATATCACTAATAATAAATGACTAATATAACCTAATAAACATTAATTGAGCTATTAATTTTTTACAACTTGTAAACATTTAATTCAAATCCCAATTTATGAAATAATTCAAATTTAAACTAAAAATTTATTGAATAATGATGTATTCCTGTTATTAAATGTCAAATGGACAATATATAGAACATGAAAATAAATTAGTTTTGTAACATTATAAAATCATTCAATGAAATGAATTTGGGATTAAATACCTAACTATATAGTAAATTTTGAATCATAATCCCAATGAACAAAATATCATCGTATAAAATGTTAGATATCCTGAATATAAATATATTTACGATATAAAATAAAATAGGGACAATATATTCACCACAGAAAAGAAATATTTTGTGAATATGGCATTTTTCTCATAGAAGAAATGGTGAGATAGAATCTCTTACAATATGCTTATTTTTGGGTGCATGTCCAATAAACTCCTATATTATAAAGACCATGTTTTTTTCCTTAAATGGACTTGAAAAATAACTAGAAATAACTACAGATCCATAGGCTGATATGACACATAATTCAAAGGTTTAGTGTGCATAGATTTAAATTTATTAAAATATTAAAAATATTTTATATCATGAGTTCGTAGTTTTTTAGAAATAATTTGATACCACTTAAAAAGTGTCCCAGATAAAAATTATGAGACAAAATTGAATCCAGACAGTGATTTTTACCATTGTTCTGACATAAAGTTGGTCGGTGTGGGAGATTAGATAGAGACATTGTTTGCATGTTCATTTAATAAGAATAAATATTGAATTTTATTCTTTTTTATGAGGCCTAGAGCTATCCTTATTTATAAATAAACATTTATAGATGAACATATTGGTTATCCAAATAAATCTATGAACATTGATAGTTTATTCCTTCTATCATCTATTGGAGAATTGAGATTAAACACTGATGAGCCTCATAATTAAGGGGAATTTACATGCTGTGAATGAAACATACCCCTATTTCATTAGTGGGCATGTTTTTCATCAATGAATGATCCCATATTGAGATACAAATTGTTCTTTGATGAATATTAATCATATAACTAAAATATTCCATAGGATCAATTATTATCCCTTGAAATGTATTCATTCCAGAACCATTTCATGTTCCTATGTATCAATTTAAAATGATTATTAAATTAATTCCAATTTTACCATGTTTTCTCACCCCAACATCCCCAATTTGTGTTTTTGGGGAAAGAAAACATGGAAACCGATTGTTTGACCTTTTTTAATTTTATTTGAAAACATCATTATCCGCATTCATTAATATTGGACAATGGGGTCAGGATTCGACTATCTTCATATGAGACTGAGTGTGATTAGAACCCAGATACATGGAAGATTGGGGGTAGCCAATGGATCAATGATTTAGGGATGGATTGGGATTTGTTGATTGATTATGGTGATTTTATATTTCAACATGGGATTCGTGATCGAATATAGACAATTTGTGTAGTGGGTTTCAAGTGACTGACCCCCAGGGATTGAGAGATAATGATCTCAAGTCACTAGAGAGCTAGTATTTATGTTCTGAGCCTCTTACCATAGATTTTGAGTAGTCTAGATGTGAGACTCAAAATGGAAGGCATGGATTTAGATCAAGTAGAGATGATCTAGTTTTCAAAAAATAAAACCTGACCACGTGCCATGTAGTCTGAAGAACACATGGCATGTAGTTCCTTGATTGTGGATGTGAGGATTTCAGGATGAGTTAAATATCACATGTTATGTGGGATACCCACAGGCCATGTTATCCAGTTCTAGTGAACCAGTTTGTACTCCGAGAGTACCCATTGAAGGTCATAACTATGCACATGCCATGTGCTCGAGTACAAATGTATGGTCATGTAACCTACTAAGGTGAAACTACGTCGACATGGTACATAGACATGACCCAAATGATATGTGAAGGTCCCCATATTAGAGACATGCTATGTATTAGAGTACATGTGCAGGGGAAAGAAGTCATCAACATGGCTAGGACCCTGCCTTTTGATATAATTATTGTAGTTCCCTTACAAATCGTGTATGGGAACATGGTATGTGATCCATGTAATATTAGTAATAAAACTAGACAAAAAGGATATGTCACATTCCATGTGGGTCTTCTTACATTCTTTGTAAACCTAATTATTTTTAAGGAAAACATTTACCCCTCATATATATACTGTTTTCACTCAGATATTGGACTGTGAGTATCATATCCATTTTGTTTTTCTATCTATAATGTGGTGTTGTCCTACATAGTGGATTTTGAGAAATTTCAGAAGATTTTAATAGTGTGATTATTAATTATGAGGCACTCTATGATGGTATTGGAAATACAAAATCATAAGTGTGGAACCCTATAGCTGGGGCATGGCATGGGTCATCCACATATAATGTGGAACACTCTTTTTGATATAGTGTATGAGACCCCTATTTATCTACCAATATAGTGGAACCCTTTGTTAGGTATAGTTAATGGGTACCCTATTTATCTACCACTAAAGTAGACCCCCAATGTATTCAGGGAACGGGTCCTCTACCAACAGAGTGGAACCCTCCCTCAGATTCATGGTGTGGGCTCTCCACCAATAGAGGGCAACCCTACTGTTGTCATAGGGTGTGGGTCATGTATAAACCCCTATAGTGTAACCATCTAGTTTTCACAGAGTATGGATCCTCTATCTATCTGTTGGTTGGAACCCTTTTTTTTATAGGATATGCTTCATCTACCTATCTATTAAGTGGAACCCTCCTATCATAATAGGGAATGGTTCCTCGATCTACTAATTAGAAACCTTCTATCTTAACAAGTCATGGGTCCAAAATATATTGAGTGGATCCCTCTTATAGAGTTTGGGCATGGGTCTTATACCTATAGAGTGGAACCCTCAAGATGATTGAAGGAATGTGTACTCAATATACCTACATATCAATGTGGAACTATCATGTGAAGTCATTGTGCTAGTCCTATATCTCCGTAGAGGTGACCCCCCTCTTGGAATAGGGCATGGATCCTCTAACTATTAGAGTGGAACCCTCATGTTGGAAAATGTCATGGTTAATCTACATATCAGAGTGGATCCCACATATTGTAAATTCGAATGGGTCCTAAACCTATCTCAATGGTACCATCCTTTTGTACCAGTTTATGGGTCCTCTTCTTAGAGATTACGACCCCTAAAATTGTCAGCATAGTGGTGAGGTCAGTTTTAATATGGATGTTTCTTTGAGAGGATTCATTGGATTCTGGGAAATATTTACTATCATATTGGAACCATATTCACTCTTTCCTCATCTATGATAAGATATTGAGATCCATATTCCCTCTTATTTGGGATTATTTTGATGATAATATATATATCTATATCCATGTGGTTGGATCTTGATACTCTCTAGCTTTGGGTGGAGTTTCTATTACAATCTTGTCTCTTACTGATCCCTTTTCATCTTTTGGGGTGTCCTAATGGGTTTCTATATACTCACCCCTCCATGGGCTTTTATAGAACATGTATTTTATTATGAATGAAATGGAAATGTTTATGGTAATTATAATGGAGCATAGGGATACCATTGTTTATTGGAAATAGTATGGTGGCTGGGTCTTGTGGATTTGGAATCAGGATCTCTTAGCACTTTAGTTTTCTAGTATTTTAGTTTCAGGCATTTTTTGGCAGTGTATTTTAACCCTTTTACCTTTTTAGATTATTCTATTACACTCTTATACTCAATGGAGGTTTTATATGTATGGTTTTTACTAAACCTAATATATTATTTTATTTTATTATTCTTCTACACATCAGCATGGATATGGTTGTTTGTGTGTGTACTGAAAATTACTCAAATGCCTCCCATATTAGATACAGATTTTGGTGCATTTTTCTTTCCCTTGAACTATGGAGATGGGCATGGTGTAATTGAGGTTCAAGCCTTACTGGGTTGGGTTATGATAGTATTGTATCAGTGTAGTGCATTCATTGAGACGATGTTAGTGTTTTCCCCACACAAGGATGTGGCAGGGACATAGGGAAAAATGTTAATGTGATTCGAGTGTGGCTGTTTGGCCAATGAATCCAATGTTGGTGTGGGGGGGAGAAATGTACCCCACCAGTATTCTGGATATGTTCTCTTCGACTCATTATACCAACCCATTGTTGTAGGTATTAATGTTAGGTTGATCATATATGAATGAGACTTTTAACTCCAATCATGAGTCAGCTCCATAAATATATTATCAGATCATACTATTGTATGTATTGATTTTATTTTTCAGATTCCATCATGAATACAGTCTTCCAGGTTAATGATTTTTAATAAAAAAGATGATCGTGTGAGTGATGAGGTCTAAGTTTAGGGGTCATTGTACCAGATTCTTCCTCATAATGGAAATGTAGCTGCACCCCCACATCTTGAGATGCATATTATACCAGGAGAGTAGAATGAGGATGCATTCAGGACTAAAACAATCTTTATGTTACATATTTATAGGCCCCTATGGTTCCAGAGTAAACCAAATCCCAGGGCAACTTTGGAATGTGTTTGGTTGGTTATTCGATTTTTTAGAATGGTTTGAACCCGGTCATATCAGATGGTTTCACTAGAATCTATCCATTTCCATGGAGCAGCTAGTCATCGATGTAGTCTAGTTACATAGACTCAAAACGATTCTACAGTATCATTGACTATCTTCTAGAAGTTGTTTCCTGAGGAGTACTACCCCTCCTACATGCACATAGTTTGGATTCAAGAGATTTTGATGATACAATAGGGATGGATGAAACCTGATTAGTATTCCACAAGGTTCATAGACCTTAAATGGTACTCCCTTAACAATATTTGGGATTTCAACTATATATCATATAAATTTGATCAGGTTCTCTAACTAAACCATTTTACGCATGTATTTTTGGACATAAAATAAATTGTTTGTATAAATAAATTGTGGAAACATTATATAATTTATTTGTTTTTATGATTTAAAGAAGGATACAAAAGTGTTATAAAAAATGAGAAAAAGGACCAATATTGTGAGAGTAAAACAACTTCACACAGCACCACTTCACAGCTTACTGAGGCAAAAGATGTTTGAAGATATTTTAAAGTTACTACATAATCAATAACTAAAATTAGAGATTAGAAATGAGGAACCAGCCTAAAAGATGGAGAAATTGATTGGAAATAATAATTAAACATCATTTAGTCATTAAAACATTGTTAAACTATAGGGTTTTGCAATAGATGTAGAATTTCATTGCATGGATAAAAATCACACCCCACACATTACAAATTTTGTAAACATTTTACATGAAATAAATATTGTCTTATAGATTCTGAAAATTCTGATTTATGGTAATTATTTTTATGAAAAAATAATAATGTTTCTCTTCAATGTCTAATTATGAGGGGAGACGCATTAATATACCATTAGGACCCCCCCCCCCCCCCCGAAGCTGCTTCCATGCCTATAAATAAGAGGCTAGGGGTGGAATGAAGAGATCGATCAATGAATTATGCTCTGGAAGCTGACCATCTATAGATTTATTTACCAGGTTTCCAATTCATTTATTTTAATTATCTGACGATGTATCATCTCTCCTAAATCATCTCAACATTTCAATCCATGTAATAGTGGTTCCCTTGCATGATCTGGGAAGGGGGATGCTAGAACATTGATGTTTGTTTTTGTTTTCATTGTAAATAAATATATTCATTATTTCCTTTTCTTTATGGTATCAATTAATAATTCAATATTTAACAATGAATGAAAACACATTAGGGTTTGATTCATTATTTTTATTTCCTTTTATAAATGATCCAAAAACTCCTTCTACCGGATTCATTACTATTTTATTTAGAATATATTGGGGATGGAAGGTGAGTGTTCATTGATTTCCAACATGTGTAAGGAAATAGGATGGGATCAACTATTAATTTGAGAATAATAATTCCCAATTGGGAATTTCCTTAACTTATTAATAGGACTTTTTACAATACCACACAAATTGGAAGGAGGGTAGACCAATTTAGACTAGATTTGGGATACACACACCATTCCCTTCTGCTGAGGTAGAGACAAGAATCAAAATTGTACTCTCCCTCTTACAAGATTAACATAAGGAAAACAAGGAATTAATTTTAATTTATGATATCATTTATTAAATTCAAGTCAATCCTAATCTAGTTATCACCTCCATCACCTATTTCAAATCAATAAATTTAAATTGAATAATATTTTCAATTTCTCAAGCCAATCAAAAATATATTTTCAAAAAATTAACAAAAAGTGACAACCTTGTTTTTGGGTGAACTCTTCTTTGGGAGACAACTTAGGTTATGTAATATACAATAGTGTGTAATAAAACATTTTCTCATGCCCCATGACATAATTTTATTAAACTTTGTCCCATTTATGGAGAAGTAGTGCCGGAAAACAAAAAACATAAAAGTAAAATATTAATTAATTTGAAAGACATGTAGTTCAACTAACCATTTAATTTATTTTGATCCTAAAATAGACAGTTAACAGTATTAACTCATAAAACATAATTTTAATTTAACATTCATAAATTGAACTTTAATTTTCAAGTGAAAATTCTAGTGTTCACTTGAAACATAAAAAAATGATGGGCTATCATAGACAAACCTTTCTTGACATTTTAACACCTCAAAGTTTTAAACAAAATATCCAACTCTCTATACATTCCATATTAATTTATTTTAATCTATGCATTAATATGATACATGTTCAGCATTAACTACATGGAATTTCAAATGAAGACCCAAATTGACACATCCAAGAGTTCACCTTTGTCTGTTCCACCATCAAACCCAAAGGATTCGTTGAAGAGCACAAAATGTTGAGTAAATTCCCTTCTCACTTGAATGGGAACTTGAGGAATGGTTGTCAATTGTTCATCCATGGGAGATCAGTGATTGGGATAATTTTTAAATTTTCTTCTTTCAAAGATTAATCCCCACATCCAGGAGAATAACAAAGAAATTGAGATAGACATCATATATCAATCTACAAGAGAGTCTTTGTACAAATACTTGGAATGATTCATGAATCTTAATGAGAGATTATGAAACTATAAAATGGAAGAGAAAGAATTACATATATTCTTCTATAAAGGGCTACTTGAAAATGGAAAAAATCGAAAAGACCCCAAATTTTGATGAAAACGTACTTAGAGGATACCTGCAGATATCCGAGTTATGATTTAGAAGACTATGCAAAACTCGCAACTATTTTAAAGTAGAGGTTTTGGTATAAGTGGAATCCATGTGGTTAGGAAATCTGATTCATTAGTTTTAATAAGAAACAAAATTCATGAACTCACCCAGATAGTGCAAAAAAATGTTTTGAACCAAGTACATGAACAAAAATAGCCAACACAGTTATGTGTTCTATGCTCTTTTACATAACATTACACTAACCAACGTTCATAAGTATAGGTGAAAAATGTTGTGATCTATTATATCATCAATGGAAATACCATAAAAATTAGTCATGTCATCCCCAAACCCTACTGGGATATCAATTCCATCATAACAAAGATGGAACACATTTTCATCAACAATTCAAGAACAAACCTCCATTTAAGAAACCAAAAAAATTACCCTTCTAGCAATAACCATCCTTTAAACCACCACCATTCTAGTGAAACAATTCTAAGAAGCCTTCAACACGTGAACTATCAACTTAGGAGTAGTAGGTAAAGATAAATGTAGTGGGATTGGAATATCAAATTGATAGGCCAACTAATCGGTTTGGAAGTTTTATGGACATTCAGACAAAGAAACAAGGAAAAATTATTGCATAGATAGTTAGAAATCCTAAATAAAACAAAAGTGTTATTAAAACATGAATTGTGATATTACTATAATCACATAAACAAAAAAAGTAGGATAAATATATGAAAAATGTTGAAGAACCTCCATTCGAGACAAACAAATAAGATACGAATCATGAAAATTAAAATACAAGGTTTTGGTAGGATTGTACAATCATAATTTTAGAAACAAAAAAGGGAAATAATGATGTCCGAACACCATTCCCTTGTGAATTGGTTGTATAAAAGATTGTTGAAGTAGAGAGACTTCATTAGGAAATTCAGCAAACCTTCCAGATTGTATAGATTAATATCCCACTATAAGAGGTAATCCAAATAATCTAATAATATAAAAAATTTCATAAGGAACTATGAAAAATATTAATGTGTATAGATTGAAATCAAACAATCATCATTGGTAGAAGCGTCTCAGCACTAATCACACCACCAATATCATATAAAGATCATGATCCATGGTCACTCCCAATCCCCTAGACTATTATATCATTGAAATTTAATGATGAATTATTCCACTTGGGTGTTTCAATAAATTATATGCATCACTCAGTATATTTATTATTGAAGATCAGATAACTAAATCTATCTCAGGTGGTGGTATAGTTAGAATGTATATCCACTATCATCCCAACTAGAGTTGTTAAAGATATACCCATAGGTATAAGTGGATTGATCTTTCTAGCAGGCTTTTATGTTTTCATTATTGAATAATATTGAGAACTATGACACTCTCCCATTATCACAGGGAGACTATTTTTTAAAATATAGAATTACATCATCAATTTTTATAGAAAAACATTCATAATGGAACATAGGGATAGTAAAATACAATTCATCATTCTTGAGGTAATGAAACATCCTTCAAGAAATCACTCACTTTATGTGATATCCCATGAATATGGTGTAGAATCATGTTAAGATTCAGGTCTGCTTCATGAATTCTTCTCATTTTGACTGTATTTTTCATTGGAAAATTCAAATTCCAAAGGACATGGAAGTCATCTTCACATTTTAATGGAAGAGGTAAAATCTGTCTTTTTTGATGATTTGATAAAAAAGAATGACTGGATACTAGATAATCTATCCTTCTATGTTAGAAACATAATTGAAATATTATCCCTTGAAAAAACCCTATTATAAATAATAATGAATTAAAAAATTATTTGATGTATGCATACATTATCAATAAGGAGAAATTTTTTAGTGATTTCGACCAATAACTTATCCCAATACACAAAAAAAACTCTTATTTAACATCCCAAAATAAATTTCCTCGCAATATGATGGAGCTTAGGTGATATACCTAGAATCAACTCCAATATATTCTATCTTAGAATATTTTTAGGATGTGATACCAACAAGTTAGAAAAACATAGAAAAGGATTAATACCACCATCATAGAGATAGTTATTAATGAAAATGATAAATTTATTAGAACTGACATCATTTACCCAATATCTAATTCTTTATGGGTTATCCCAATTCATGTAGTCACAAAGAAAACCAACCTAAACACTGTTAAAAAGGAACAAAACTATTGGGTCCCCATGAGAGTGAAAAATAGTTGTCTATTGTGTATAAATTATAGAAAGATAAATTAGGTTACTCAAAAATACCACTTCCCTATCCAATTTACTGATAAAATGATATAAATATTAGGTGGAAAACCCCATTACTACATTATAGATGGTTTATCAAGATACATTATAGTGCCAATTGCACTATAAGACTAGGAGAAGATGACCTTCACCTATCCATTTAGCAACATCGCCAGAATGAGCATTCCTTCTTGACTATGAATTGCCCAATATACATTTCAATAGTGTATAGTGAGTATTTTTTTCAGATCAAATTGAGGGATTTGTGGACATATTTATTATTGATTTTACTATTTTCACTTATTCATTTGATCATTGGAAATGAAATATGGAAAAATTATTGATAACATGTTATGAAAATAATCATTTCATAAATGTTGAAAAATTTCATTTCATGGATGAAAAAGGAATTGTATCAGGGAAAATAATTTCATAGAAAGATATTAAGGTTGATAAATCGATGTTGAACATTAAAATTCCTTATGATATCCAAACTATAAATAACATGTTATATCCTTTTTAGGCCATGCAAGATTTTACAGAAGATTCATCAATAAATTTTGTAATATTTTTCTCCCTCTATCAACATTACTTCTAAAGAAAGCTGAATATAATGTTGATTATTCCTGTATGAAATCATTTTATGAATTTAATCAATGTTTGATCACACTCTATAACAAACCATGATTTTTGTGCATAAATATTACATCAATATTTTGGAATACTTATCACATTAATCCAAAATAAACACAAATACCATACAATTTTAGAACATTTGGAAACATGGATGGGTAAACACTCGTACATATGTGGGATTCAATATCTACCACTCGGTTCTTCATGTGTAGAACCCTTCTTAGAAAAATGAAATATTATACACATCTTCATAACTTGGGGAAGGAAAAATAAAGAGGTTGGATTTCATATTCTCTGTAAGGGTAATAAAGGGAGACATTTAAGAGTAATCTTGAGACTAAGGGTATGAGAATGTGATCGTAATATTATATGATCATACCAAGCATATCAATGATCATAAACATGAATCATGGAAAAAATATCAGCAGTTCATAAGACACGAATCATAAGGTAAAAAATATAAAAATCCATGAAATATAACCATATTATTATGGCATAGAATTTTGGAATACACATAAATATAAAATATTATGGAATCCTATATTTTTATTCCATAACTTTTCGTTACATAATACACACTTATCAATTCAGATGTTTTTTAGGTTTAGTATCCTAGAAATTAGGTACATAATACAAGATGACATAAAACATTATAATGTTACACATAAAAGGCTTATTGATTAGTTCATACTCTGTATAATTACCGCATATCCCAACCTAGGGACACACACCAAAAGAAAGTGTTAGCATAATGGCCACTAAGGGACAACATGGGAAATAGTTAACATGTGAACACAAGAATTATTGACAAGAACATAAAGAATATCATAAAATAATCAAAAATTTTAAAATAGGAATATCACAATGAAAATAACATTATTCATGAAATATAATCTTGGCTACAAAAATGAATTTATTAACTAATAATAATTTCACCAAGGACTGTTACCAAGGTGACATAAAAATTATCATGTTTATTCACCAAGGCATCGTAAAACATGTCATATGTAGAGATTAAATTCATTACCCAATGAATTGGAGTGATAGTAAAATGCACCATTAATTTTCCTTAATTCAGGTGAGACACATAGATCATAATAAAACATTTTATAAATATCTCATGGATAATAAAATAAACTAGTATTATATCAAAATCATGTTGTTTTTTAATGTTATTAAAAACAAGTTTCTTATGTCATTTTGGGCCCAAATAATATGATAAGTAGTTTCATGAATGACAATCCCATAATAATAAAAATAGATCATCTTGAAAAAAATTTGAATATACATATAAAAGAAAGTAGTTTGCTTATTCAAACATCAAAATACGTTAATTTCTTGAGAAACATTGTGAAATGTTTAGAAACAAATTCTGCATCATGATAGGTATGAAACATGGATTTTGAAAAAATTAAAATTAAAGGGAAAAGATTATCCTATTAATAAAATTCTTCTATTTAATTAATTTTAGAGAATAAAATGTAATGATTAACATAGTTTTTAAATTTTAATGACATGAAACATAAAAATAGAACTTGAAAGGAAAAGAGAAGTTAATATTTCCCTTAAATTGAAGTGTTGATCCTAAAAAATGAGGATTCGAGATCTTGGGGACTTGAGGACACCTTGGGAGGGATCCTTGAGAGGTAATACTATTATATCCTTTGGGAGAGTGATTTGGTAAGTAAAATAAATGAATAAATTGGTAGGTATGTATATAAAAAGTGAGGCAGTTTGTTATTCAATTCCTTGGGCAACTCATTAGTGGTATTTGCAATACCATTGGTTTTACCATGGTATTTTCACATGATATTTTCCACATAGGACAAATATAATCATATAATAATACAAAATAACTAAATAGTAATTTAAATTACACATTACATATTTATGTAAACATAATAATGTTATTAAAAAAAGTGAGAAACTCAAACTATATTTGTACTATTCACGAAAAACGATAATATTTTATAAAATTCTCATAAATATACCC
Source organism: Viscum album (assembly GCA_963277665.1). Lineage (NCBI taxonomy): Eukaryota > Viridiplantae > Streptophyta > Magnoliopsida > Santalales > Viscaceae > Viscum > Viscum album. The sequence goes on from OY728134.1 coordinate 999,067,094, forward strand.
AATCATAATTACAACATTATGAATTAAAAAATGAAATTTAATTTATCATAATAATTCTATAAATATGATGAATTTTACTTTTATGTATTTAAATACTTATTTATTAAAAATAATAGTGGAGAGAAAATGCATAGTGAAATTACAAGGTGAAATTTCCAACACATGAATTTTTTTATCATTTATATTTAAATTGGAGTGCATTACCTTACTATTTCAAAAAATTAATCATTATTCATAATAAATTAGTTTATTATAATATTTTTATCTTTTAAAAATCATTATTTTAGTATAAATTAACAGTTTAATAGGATAATGAACATTGAGAACATTATAAAAACTACACGATCATTGATGAAAATATAATATCATTTAGAAAAAATTTATTATGATTTTGTAGATGATATAACATATTATTTAATACTTTAATATATAAGTAACATTTTGGGTCTGGAAAATTAATTTAACAAATTTTATCTCAATTAAACCTACATTTTATTATGAAAAACTACTCTTTAATGTGTATATACCATTGTAGTTCATAGTAGTTCATGTAAAAAATATATTAATGATGTATGATTTTATAATAAAATAAAAATCCATTCTCTATGCATCTATTATAAAAAATAATAAAATATTTTTGGGAGAAATGGGATCCACATATAAAAGAAGTACATTTTTTGGATTGTTACATTCATTCCCCCTTAATGAAATTGTTTCTTTGAAATTAGATATTATAAAAATATACCATTAATAAATGTTTTACATTATCTATATATACTTCATAATGGTTCACAAAGAGTTTTTTATTATCCAATAATATCCATCGAGATTGTCAAACCAAGATAGTAGTAAGGCTCATTGTTGTATACCATGTTACGTCGAGTCATGCCCAGAAGACATTGTATGTTTTGTTACCACTAGGTACATCTATTCTAAAGCCACATCAACCTGTCCATATCCATACATGATTTGTTTTGGAAACCACAAACTTAAAACCTTAACAAAATTACATGATATTTTATTATATTTATTAATTTCTATAAGGTTATTCCTAATTTTTTCTTATCCCAATTTCCATAAATAACTAAACCATCATTTGATACCAACTATATAGACCCCTTATTTATCACATAACATTACATTACATAGAACACATTTAGTAATTTGGAGGATCTTTTAGGTTCAGTGTCTCGAAAAATAAGTTCATAAAAAATGAAACAAAATTCATCCTATAAAATTGAAATTATTCTTGATAGGTTCATTCTATGTACAATTACAGTATCTCAAAACATTAGAACATACATCAAAGGAATGTGTGAGCATATGTCATAGAAATAGAAAACAAGGGAAATATTTTACATGTAATCATGAGAACCATTGATAAGAACATAATGAATATTCTAAAAGAAAGAGAAATGGAAAAAAGGAATATAATAATTAAAACAACATGATTAATACCATATAAGTGTTTCTACAACATTTATTTGAGTCGTTAATAATAATATCACCATGGTTCGTAACAGTGGTTTAATATAAATCACTAATATTGTTTATGAAGGTGTCGTAAAACATATCTTCTTTTGAGATTGAATTCTTTACCAAATGAATTCAAGCACTCTCTGTGTGAAACCTTTATTTTAATTAAATAATTAGAGATACATAGATCCGAAAAAATATTTCTTAAATAACCTATAGAGAATAAATTAAATGTGGTTTTTATTAAAATAATAGCATTTTAGAAATTTCATAAAAACAATATCCAAACGTAATGTTATACCCCTAGAAAACAAAGTTGAATTTATATATGTTTATCACAGAAGAATAAAAATATATCATTTTTGAATATATTTAAATAGAACTAGAAAAAAAATCTATGTGTTTTCCCTAAATAAAATAAAAGAATTTCATTAAAAAAGATAGAAATTTTTAGAAGAAAATTCTACAGCATTAGGGCTATGGAACATGGTTTCAGAAAACAATAAAAAGAGATGGTAAAATGGTCTCCCATTAATAAAATAATCCTAATAAATTAAAAGGGTAGATTAAAAAGGATATACAAAAAAATTATAAATTGGAAAGACAAACCACATAAAATAGAGAACGTGAAAGGAATAAAGAGAAGTTGAGATTTCCCTTACCTCGAAGTATAGCTCCCTAAAAATTTGGATTCAGGACCGTGGGGGCTTGGTTACACCTTGGTAGGATTCCTTGGGAGGTAATAATTTCATATATTCCTATATAATGAATTGTTAATGAATGGAAATTATGAAATTGGTGAGTATTTAAAGAAAAATTGAGGGATTTTTTTATTAATTTCCTAGGAAACCTCAATAGTGGTATTTGAAAACCCATGGGCTTGCCTATGGTGTTATAGCTTGGAATTGGCCACTTGGGTCACCAACTATCATATATTAATCTGAAAATTTTGACCAATATTTTAAATTACTCATTAGATTAATAGGACATAGTTATGATGACATTAAACATACTGGAATATTTAAACTATTTTTTTACTATTGATGAAAAACTAAACTATTTTGTAAAATTCGCATTCATTCTCCCTCACTCAATATAAATGTTATGACTTATAAAATGACATTTATTTTATCATAATAATTTTATAAATATGAGAAATTTAATTTTTAAGCATAAAAATTCCTATTTAATAAAAATAATATCGGACAGAAATTGCATAGAGAAATTCAATAGTGAAATTTTTGAGACAGGGAAAAAAATTATATTATCATTTATATTTAAATAGGACTATTTTAATCATAGTATTTCATTAAAATAATAATTATACAAAATACCATGTTTTATTATACTATATATATATATATCATTCAAGTAAATCATTATTTTAATGAAAATTAACAATTTAATACGATAATGAACATTCAGACCATTATAAAAACTATATTGGGATTCCTTAAAATATAATTGCCTTTAGAAATAATTTATTATTATTATTAGATGAAATATTATTTTATTTAATACTTCCACAGAAAAGTACAATTTGTGTCTGAATAATGAATTTATCATATTTCATCTCAATTAATGACTCATTTTTTTAAGAAAAACTATTCTTTAATGTGTATATCCCATTGTTGTTTTTAGAAACACTAGACCAAATTTATGCATGATATATGATGTTCTAATGATATAAAAAGTCATTCTATGTGATTCTATTGTAAAATAGAATAAAAAGATCTATGGAGGAAATGGATCCATTAATAAAAGAAGTAAATTTTTGTGCCCATTACAAATATAATTCTTTATAAGTCAAGAAGAATTTCTATAACTTATCTAGTCACATAACGGGGACTAAAACTACTGGGAAGGACACACCCCCATAACTAGTCATTGTTCTTTCCTTTTAAGGGATTGGGTTTCCCCTTCTTCCCAAAAAGGATCGTGTTTCCCCATTTTCCAATATTGGATTATGATTCCCCATCCTCCCATAGTGGATCGGGTTTCCCAATCATCAGGTAGTGGATGATGGGTCACCATCTTCCCATAAAGGATCGAGTTTCCCCAGCTTCCCATAGTGGACCAGGTTTCCCCATCTTCCCAATTTTGATCAAGCCTGTCGACTTGATTCACATAATTATCTCACGAGATATACATATGTACCCAATCCATTGGGGGGAGATACAGGTTCCAGCAATCTCATAATGAAATAATACATACATTCCCAGAAGATCATAAAAATTCTTGTCATAAAACATGAATTGAAATGGGTTTCATAAACATGTAATCCAATCCTAACATTTAGAAGAGAGATAATTTTCATAATCATTTAATCAAAACCTATCCTATGAAAAAAGCTAGTTTCATAACCGTATAACCCATGGATGTTAAATAGATTTCAAAAAAATAATTTCATAAAAAACATAAACCATTCAAAAATGAAATATAAATTATATCCTTATATCATATAAAATAATTATTAACACTATAGGATGTAATATTAGATGGGGAATAATTTTAAAATATATCATAACAAATTTTAATGAGGAAAAAATGCTTTCATATTTTGAAAATTGTTTTTAAAGAATAAAATCTTTTGAAAACAATTTCATGATTAAAACCATAAAATTGTATAAAGTATTCATAGAAAACATTTCTAAAACCATTTTCCATGAATTTTGTTTGAAAACATAGAAATTAAAGTTGAAAAATTTATAAAAACCATTTCTTTGAAGCCACAAATAAAAAATATGATGAAATCTTGTTAAATATTTGAAAACCAATTATATTTAAAAAAATTTAAACATATAAATAAATATTTAATATATTTTCAAACCCATTTCTTTAAAAACAATTTTAATACTTATAAATTAATCGTGAAAATGTTTCAAAATACAATTATTTGAAAAAGCCTTGAAAACATATAATAACTTCGTTGAAAAACATAAATAATTTTTAAATTAAATTTTCATATAATATTATATTCAGATAACATATGAATAAATAACTTTGAAAATATTTCCTAAAAAATGGGTTTTGATGTTCATTGCATGTGTCTCAAAGAATAAAAATTGGGAAAAACTACATTATCAATTTGTTAATGTCTAAAACATAGACACCAACTAAGTGATATAAAATATTTATATATAAATACCCATATATTTATGGATAATAATAATATATTATATTAATTGTTATTACATGCAACAAAAATATGAAATGTGCATTTAATAAGACATAAATCTCTCCAAAAAAAGTTAGATGAGAAATCCCTTTACCTTACGTCGTGCCTCTCATAATACTCATAGAAACCCCATGTATAATAAATATATGTTTTTTATATATCTTTTGCAGAAAAATATAATACTATCTAATATCGAATATGTTGTGATTATGACTTTATATTTCCTACTTGATAAAATTTCCTTGTTAATGTTAGGCTTCGAGTAATATCTGCTTTATTTTTATTGCATGTGTTTAATTTGTAATATTATTTGTCCTCATTGAAATATCATGAATTATGAATGTAAACTATGATATAAAAAAATAGTCATCATATATGTATTTATAATAATCTATAAAATATATAATGATGAAATTGAAAACACTATTTATGGAGAAGGCATGTCATACGTACGAATGAACACTGCTTCCATTTTATTATTGTAACAACAAAAAGAAATTAAATGAAATATATATATATATAATTATTAAATTATAATTTTTACATCATATATATCATGTATTATCACTAAACCCATCATTAATACATTCTATTTCGAATGTGAATGAATCACATCGCTTTGATAAGGCGGTAGTCCACACTTCCCAAAACAAATTTTTTGTTTTTAAAACATGCAAAGAATGTTTTTATGTGTTATATAATAATTATAGAAGTATAAATACATGATAAATATTATATATATATATATTATAAAAAATATTTTACATCATAATTATCTACTGTGATAGTTGGTAAAAGAAAAATGAGCAACATCATCCTGTGAGGTGGTAGTGTTACATACACAAGAATGGTGAGATTGTTACCTATTAGATGGATTTTTTAGTAAGTGTAGCTATAAACCTATTAATAAAAAAATAAAATTATATTTATGATAATTATGTTATCTTATAATAATGTAATAACGATATTTTGTTGTGGAGACTTAAAATAAAACAGGGGAGTTTGACGGATGATGTTACCTTTTATTCGCATAACTCCTTTTGGTTTTCACTGAAGGGATCGGTTGGATATATTTATTACCAGGATGAATATTCATTATATATGGGAGGGATTTATAAGATCTAATTTTTCATATTTTGGTCTAACCAAAGTTCTTAGAGATGTGTGAGTATGTGGGGGTGGTGGTAGACTATTATATTGAGGGAGGGGAAAACATGGAATTTTTTAAAAAAAAGTTATGTTTAACTATATTATACCAAAATAAATGTAATAAAAATAATTAAATCTCAATTATATATGGTTATGGACTAAATATGTCCAAAAATAGGGTTTTTACTAGTTGAAATTTCATTTTGTCCCTTAAGTACAAAGTTTAGACCCTTATTTATCTTAAATTTTCCTTCATCGATGTAGTCAATTTTAATAACCTTCACTAATAATTAAGGTAAAAATTTATGTAGATAATATAAGACTATAAATATTATACATATTAAATCAATGTGTTTGAATTTTTGAGAATTAAATTTATATAAGATAACAATTAATTTTAATTATAATCTTGTAAATGTGATGTAAAATGAGCTTAAAAAGTGAGAATGTTCAAAATATATTTATGATTTTAAATCTAAATTCAATATAAAAAATATTCCAATTATATAAATTAGATTATTATATTTATAATTTAACTATTTTTAATTCAAAAACAAAACAAAAATATTTTAATTATATAAAAAAATTAGGTGAAAAAGGTTTTGAATTAAAATTTAATATTTTTCACTATTCATCCAAGAAATAAAGTTTCTAAAAAAATCCCAAAAATTCAATCTAAGATAATTTTGACATTATTATTTCTATGAATATGTTTTTTACTGTACTAAATTTCTATAAGTGTCTAAAATTAATTTTTTTGTTTATATATGGACATAAAAACCAGTTTTTTTACAAAATAGTACTTTCCATTATATAAATACTTTAGTAAAAAAATTAAATGTATTATTACAAAAATGTATTATTTACATAAATACATAATAATTAAAATTTAAAAATATATTATTATTTTTCATATCAATATGTTTAAATAATTTATTGTAATTATCCCATTTGAATAATTGTATCAATAGAATGTTCTTTCATAGAAACGCAATGTCGCGTGTAACGAAAGCCAAGTAAATGATGCATGTAGTGAAAGATTAACTGGTATAGAATATAAAGAATATTTTAATCAGTGTTGTGTTTAATTAATGTTATAAAATAAAATTTATTTAAAAAAAGGTTATAAAACTCAGGGTGTTACACACCTGTAATAATATAACCACTAAACTGGGACTACCCTTTCGATTTTATCTATGATACATCAATTCAAGGTGTGGGAGCCAAACCCCCCAAAATAATTTAATAAAATCATGAAGTCATTTGGTACACATAAATGACCCTTGATTCCACAAAAATCAACTATATGACTATAAAAAAAGAGTACCTGGTGGTTGTATTTTTTCTAGATATATTTAGATCATATCTTAGTGTAACTAAACTTGTTTTTTTCTAGTTATGAAAATCATAGGTATCTAATGAATAAGAATGATGCTAAGACATGATTGGTAAAATATATTCTTCTCTTAAAAGAGATCCACCTAGAGATCAAAGAGAAAAATGAAACCTAAAATCATGTGGTTGATCATCTCAACAGACAACCTCAAACAACTGAAGCAGAGATTCAACGTCAAATCCAACTCAATGATCAACATATAGGTGAAGAACATTACATCATATATGGAACACCATCATGGTGGACCAAAATGGTATATTATATAGTTACTTCTTAGGAACCATTTGCCTTAAACTCTCACTAAAAGGAAAAACATATTTCTAACTAAATATTATATATTAAGCATGACAAACTTTTCAAGAAGATATGAAATGATTTAGTAATTAAAAGGTGTTCACATGAATGGTAAATTTAATTATTTTTGAAATTATAGAACACATTTTCTTATGGAGGCCATTTTGGGTCCAAAAAATAACCTATAAAACTCAAAAAAATATGGAATTTATTGGACCACATTTTTTATATAGGCATATGAATTTTGTAAAAAATGTGAAAAACGTCAGTTTTCTTGAAAAATATCAATAAGACATTAAATTCACCATAAAATAATTACCTTTGGTGAAATTTTCGATGTATGGGGAATATAATTCATGTTACCATTTATTGTTTCATTTTATTATTTTTATATTCTACATTCGTTAGATTATGTTTTCGAATGGGTGGATAAAAAATCTACTAGGACTGACGATGATATAGTTGCTTGTAAATTTTCAAGACCATAATATTCTCTAGGTTTTGAGAAACAAGATCCAACAATATCGGCAAATTTACCCACATCTAACATAATAAAAATAAAGTATTTCAAAAATAGTATGAGGTGAACCGTAAATCATCAACCCCATTTTATACCCACACAAATTTCCATGTAGATGTTTCCGATAGATAAACCGATCGAATTATAAATAGGATGGTAAAACCATATAGGTAGGACTGGAGCCAAAATATAGAAGAAACCCAATTAGTATAAAGTAGCACCTATATAAAACCCATAGGAATGAGGCCATACATATTGATTTATGGAATGTTCTTCCACATCCAGATAGAATTGGAACACAATCCTACTGGGCTATGAGGTAGATGAATCTGGGCCTTAATTGAGCTAGAGAAGAAATGAAATTACTTATATAAGAGTTATAGGAAATGAGGAGATATGATTCTAAAAATTAAATGAATTAAAAATATAGAAAAAGGATAGCCAATGAAAAAATAAATCAACCATGAAACACTATCCCTTGAGATCTTGTGTTGTCATAAAACTGTAGACTCAAACTGATGCGACGTAAATTTCATTCCAGATAGGAAAAACAATTTACTATTAATCAGGTATACCCATTTGTTGCTTTGTATATTGAAATATAAGGAGTATGAAACCTATTCACCATAAATGTGAAAAGTATGAAGAAATCCCCTGAGACCTCACCTTAAGAACTAGTGGTAGACATTACACTCGTCCACCCGGATTACCAATGAGGATCAAGTAGGTTGATCCATTTCATTAAATTTGATTAAATTAAATAACTCCATTTTTAATAAATATATGTGAAAAATAAATTTAAATACAATATGTAAACTACATCAATTATGTTTCGAGGATGGAATCTTATATTCTATGATTTTCAAAAAAAAATAATTTTCTTTTGTCGAGCTAAAGACGTTAATCCAATGCATTTCTAGGCGGTAACCCATGTTTTTGTCCATAGTAAACTCTTCCCCTTATTCATATTATTTCACTAATGAATAGTTAATCACTATAATTTTGACATTATTATTTTATAGATCCATTAAATAAGGCGATGTAAGAAAAAAATTGAAAATTTTAATAAAACACGCATTGTAAATTTTTTATGAATTTTGAATGTTCTATAGAACATAATTGAATAAATAGGAAATGAACCACCAAAATAAATAAAAAATCAATGGGGATATATCTTTTAAATTCAATATCATCTAATTCAATATATATATTTTTTTCTATAAATATATTTCTGAAATTTAAAAGAAAATTTCTTGACCACAATTTCTTAACGTAACTAATCCAGGAGACATGAATTTAATTGGAACCTTTTGATTCCATGATTTAGATATCAAATCACATAATATATAATGATAAAAAATAATAATGGATTAATTAGTGCCAATCATTGATATTGAATTAATATCTTATTATTTGATGGAATTATTTGATTCAAGAAAATGAAATTTCCCAAGTATTTCCACAAATTCAATTTCAAAAATTTATTTGTATTAATTTGATATTTTCATTTCATGAAATGAGGGATTGCCCCAAATTTCATGTTACATTCCTAAGATTATTTATACACTAAATACATCCTATTTTTCTCATGAGTATATTTCATGAGTTATATGGGGAGTACCTCCTCCTAGAACATGCATTGGAACTTGTCAAAGCTAAGACTATGAAATCCCACATTTAAAATGATTTATGATTTTTTTATTTTTCCCTTATACATGGACCCATCATTAAACTAATCCTTGATTATCTTGTATAATCAATGAGTGACCTCTATATAAATGATCTGTGTTACAAGAAAACATTATTAATTCCTACACAACAGTATATATATTGCAAGATGATTTAATCTTTAAGTGTGGGTGTAACACCCCAAGCTTCTACGGTACTCTTCCCTTCAAATAATGCGATAGCGTGTGTTGTACGCAACCTCGAGTCCTAACACACACCACAACTAATTAAACTAGCCGTTTTGAATAGTAATACCTACTTTTTGAAATTATATATATTTTATATTTTAAAATGGACTTCATTTTTGGATTCGGAATATCGAATTTAGCCTAAGGTGAAATTTTGGTACTTTTCGGATAACTTTCATATTTTGATGAATAGTGAAAATTACTAAATTTTAATTAAAAACAACTTTTTTAATCAAAATAATTAATAGTGATAAATTGTGAATTTGAGTGGTTTTAAAGTATATTTAGAATATATTTTTACCATTTAATATAATTTTGGTCATTGGACATAATTTTTCAATTAAACCGAACATAAACAAGTGTCAATCTTTTTATAGTTATTACCTCTTAAAAACACGCTTTTTGTTTTGACAGCGGGAATTAATTTTAAATTAATTTCTGCTACTTCTGTGTTTTGAATTTAGAAAAATGGATTCCATATTTGGAATCAGGATGTCCAAATTGTGTAAATAGGTAACTTTTATTTTTAGACATTTTGAATAATTACTGTGGTAAATATTTTATTTACCATGGTTAAAGGGTAAATCCGGTAAATAAGGGTTAAAAAATAATATTATAATAATACAAAATTACCCTAAAACGTGTCCTAAACTTATTGTTGGACACATACCCGACCATGGGCATCCTTGGGTCGATTTGGGGACCCCATGGAGCCACTTGTATGTGGTAGGGACACATTATATTAATAAAGTTAAAATAAAAATAAAAATGGCATAAGCTTACATCTTTTAGAAGAACAATTTTTACATAGGGTTATACATGTTGGATTTTCGATTATAAATATTAATTAGAAAGATAAAACGATTTCCTACATAATGATATTTTATTTATAATTTTTAGACATCAAATAATGTAAATTATTAATGACACAATAATTATGCAATGTTTACCTCATTAATAAATCATTTAAATAAATAAGATTATAATGATTAACATATTATCTAAAACCTGTCCAATTCTTATTGGTTGATGTTATTTAGAATATGAGTCATCTTATCTTTGACCTCAATTATTTTTGGACCATTATAAACCTAATTTAATTATATTATAAAGTAATACTTTCACTCTTTCCTAAAGAGCCCCTCCTCTCCCTTATAAAAGGAGACCACTTATACTCATTCCTCACACCTCTCAAGCCACTTGGCTCGGCCAAAATCTGCCCACATACTCTCCCAACTTCCCTCACTACAACCTAGAGGCCTTAGTTTGATCAGAAAGCCAACCTAAGGATCCCTTTTGATCAAATCAAAAGGAAGAACCCGAAGAAGAGGTAATGTTTTCACCACCCCTTTTCAAGTTCCTTTCTTCTTCCACTTCTTCTTTCTTTGTTCTTACCATTCTAAAATAATAACTCCAGTATCTCACATATACTGTGATGTTATTATAAATATGGTACAACCATATTCAGTATTCTATCCACCCTTTGAAGAACATGTCACCATACGTGCGTACGTACGGCTTACCGTCTCCACGTCGTGGTGTAATTGTTATTCAATATATTATTATTTGGATGGGTATAATAATGATGTGCAACTCATGTAAATAATAAATATAACATGTTAATTATTCTGTATATATGATATAACATCCATTTATATATTATTTTCATATCAAAAGAATGATATTGTCGCTCGTGCGTACATACGGACTACCATCTCCACAAACGCGATAAGATTCATTCTCCATCATATCCATTCAAGTATAATTATCATTTGATGATTTAAAAATGATGTTTAAGGACTTAATATCATTCTGGATATGAATAATATACAACCTATCCATTAAAAACATGGCTTACGTAACAAAACATATAAAATAAAACAAGTAAGTTAACACCCGAAATGACAATAATTCTAAGATATTATTAACAAATCAATGTTAAAAGATCATATATGATATCATATTAAAGTAAATGATTCTTGTATTATTCAATAACAATTATTTCACCATTATACAGGAGGTAAACCTACCATCGACCAAGGAAAAAGTACAAAGTATGGGATTTTCTTATCTCACTTTCAATTCCTTGAGATTTCCATTGTTCGCCACTAAATTATTGAAAGTGGTGTATTGTGTACTGCCATTTGATATATATATTATAATGATTATCTTTATATTCATGTTATTCTGTAAATCATTTGGTGGTTATTAACTTTTGTCCATACGATTCAGTTGATTAACGTGGTAAGGAGTTTCTTATCTCGCTCTTAATTTCGTGAGAATTCCATTGTTCACCACTTAATTATTACATGTGGTGTATGTGTACTTCCCATGATTGTATTCATTTTGTAATATACTTTAATTTATGGGTATTTACATAGTCATGGTATGATCCTTATTTCATGGTTGTTTGTTTCGTAAGTTACCAAATCGATAAGGGAATTTGAGATTTCAATTTCCACTCATTCGGATTTATGCATATTTCATTGATTATGTTACTCCAAGATTATGTGTGGAATCACTATTCATTTGATTATGTCATAATTTCCACTCCCCTTCCTGTGGATATACTTTTTATACACATAATCACTCCATTTATAATTCTCAAGTCATTAATATGAATTTGATAAGAGTAATTTTAACTCTTTAACCATTTGTTGAGTTAAACATCCAATTCGTTGGTGTTGTTTCTACAAGAATATGTGTGAATATCCTTTGATTGTTTTACACTGAATATTCAATCATATTTAGTGTATTTATATTTTTATCACACATAATTATGTCATTGATTTATCCTTAACCTAAGGATACGGCCTTTATGAGATAGTTCATCTCAATTTACATTCAACTGAGACTTCTTTGTTGATATACACCAAATCACTTTTATGTGGTGTATATAATGTACATTGACATAGTATATCATGAATCCCTTTATTCTCATGATATTACAAATTTTTGATTACCTCAAATATTTGTATTCAAGTGTCTCTCTTTTGGTTAGAATCTCTAACCAAAATACCATTTTAAAATGTTTTAAAGACTTATTCTTCTATATCTTGCTCATTAATTTCCATGTTTTAAAAATGGTTTTAAGGATTTATTTATATGGACATTAAAGTTTTAAAATTAAAAATCCCTTTAAAAGTTTCAAAGTGGTATGGGACACTTTGATTCAAAAAAAAATCTATTTTTAAATGGCTTCTTGACAAATATTGTGACTTTTGAATGATTTCGAGAAAAGGGGGATATTTCTCTCAAATTGTTTTGATGATTATTTTCATCTATGTCAACATCCTTCATTATTCTTGATTGAGGTTAATGTGATACAATACAATCTTCCATATTATATTGAATGAGTTATGTTTGACTGTGGATGTGTTATTTTTATAGCATTCATGGTTTATGAGTAAAGTATTGACATTTCGTATTTTAGTTCTAATAAGAATGTTTATGTTATATTTCAACCTTTACTTCATATGAATGTGTTGGACAAGTATGTTCCATGTTGGGGATCGGTTAAAGTAAGCCCTCCAGGTTGGGGACTGGTAAAAGTAAGCCCTCCAGGTTAGGGACTGGTAAAAGTAAGCCCTCCGGTTTGGTCTCCGGTTATTAGAGGCACTCCGGTTTGGTCTCCGGTTATTAGAGGCACTCCGGGTTGGTGTCCGGTTATTAGAGGCACTCCGGGTTGGTGTCCGGTTATTAGAGGCACTCCGGGTTGGGTTCCGGTTACAGTTAGCCCCAAGGTCTTGGGACGAGGCCTTGAAAAGAAATTAAAGTTTAGCATTATGCATTCCATCATTATGAAAGTGGATATTGATATTGCATGTGATCATTCGACTAGTAGAATATCCATGTGAGTAAGTAAATGGAATTATTTCATTTTATTTATTCCATACCACGTTGAAATTTCATGTTTAAAAGGCTTTTGTTTTAGTTATAAATTGCCTTAAGTGTTTATGCTTATTTATGAATGCTTCTTCTATAATGTTATCCTTACTGAGCATCTGAGCTCACCCCTTTCAATGTTTTAATTTTTTTTTCCAGGATTATGAAGAAGTAATTTATGAATGACCTGCAGGGATAGTATGAGGGGATATGAAGACAAGATGTTTTTTTATGATGTAATGTAAAAACTTATGTATGTATCTAGTTATTCCAAGGATACTAAACTAATCGGTCTTTCGAGACTTGATCTTTCTCGTGTTCATGCCAATGTTATGTAATTAATGCACCGACTCTAGGTAATTAGGGTCGGGGCGTTACAGTTGGTATCAGAGGAAGTTTAGTACAAACCTTGGAAGCTAGATTTAGATAAACTCTGAATAGAGCACGTAGACCTAAGATGAACTTTGAGGATTAGTATAGAAGAACTTCCTAGAATTTTGGTATTGTAGAGATTTTGTGAGTTTTCCGAGCAATACATCCCTGTCTGGATACGAGCAGGTAGAGGCGGCTCTGGCACAGATGTACCTAGGGGTAAAACCCGAAAACACCGCTTTGAGCTAGACTCGAACGGGAACTGGTGCACGACAACGGGCCTTGCTGCACTCTTGGTTACGACACTCCCGGGGGATATGCTTTGGTAAATTCACAAGATTAGTATAAACCATTATTAAGGGAATACAAAAAAAATGCCCCTAAGAATATATGTCGGCAAATAGATAGTGGATAACCTAGATTTTAACATAGGGTACCCCAAGTTAGGATATATTGTTCAATTACAAGATTATCCTATTATATCTATTTTTCTTTACATTCTTATTAGATAAGTATTCAAAAACCCTAATTGTATTTTCTTTTGTTAGTTGAAACATGGAGGGAGCAAGATCACGAACAACTCTTCTCTCTCTTCCTGATGAACAACTTACAATTATTATCCAGAAGTCATGCGCAGACGATGTTGAAACTTTTTCAAATGTCCAAGTTACATGCAAACAACTTTATGAGACATCCAATACCTCTAGCATTGCACGATTCTTTCAAGGATCAAGTACCGACTATGGGATAATGTTGCGCTCTCAACTTTCTTACCATGCTAAGCATGGGAAGTACCATCAGGGTCTTTTCAAATTATTCACTTTATCTCAAAATTACGATGCACTAAATGATTTTCTAGATGCTGCAGAAGAGGGAGACCTTCGAGCAGCCTATATGTATCAAATTATATATTTATGTCTTTTGGGATATACGAAAACTGATTTACCAAAACCTTATTTTGAAATATTTGATGATGAATCAGTGAGAATTTTTCTAAAAAAACATGTTAAAGACGATGTCTCAAAATTATATATAAGAAATACCTATTTTTTTATGATGCATCGATGCTTCCATCGATATAATCCAAAATGGATGAGGAGTTTTTGGGTAAAGGAAGTAGATGATTTTGAAAAATTCCTGAGGTACCATTGTGACACATGAATGCATTCTACCAAAAGGAAAATCCTCCTAGTCTCTCCAGAGTTCATGTTGTGATCCACATATCTCTAGTGACAAAATACATGCCTGACCCAACGCATGTACTCACCTATGAAGATTTATAACTGGATCCCGGTCTATCTTATTGTGGAGAGCCTATCATAATTCTTCATACCAATGATCAAGTGTTTTGAAACCGGATGAATCGTCTGGTAAAAGATCTATGGAGAAATCATAAGATAGAAGAGCCAATGTGGGAACCCGAGCAACATATGATGAAGAACCTATGTGGAAATAAATGGATGGTGAAATGTTTAAAAGTGTTAGTGCTCTTTATTGATGGGTTTACTTTGGAATAATTTTCTCTTGTATTTGTAACCCCGCAGTTTTCCATGTGAGAATGATATTTGAGGAAGAATTGTCTCTTCTCTTGTGGATATAGGTATAAATAACCATTTGGTTTTATATGATCATTGGGGGTTTGAGAAAATTATAATTTATTATAATTTGGGATGAAAATTCAAGGTATGATATAACATTTGTGGTTAAATTATGTTATTTTGAGGAATTTATCTCATCTTGGTAATATTATAAAATATAGTTTTTGAAAAAGGACAACACGTAGACCGTGTGACAACCCGTCGCGTCGGACAAAGCTGTGGGAATCGAACCCACAACCAAAGTGCGATTGGGATTTATTGCCTACCACTGGACTACGTGAAGTCCCTGGTTAGTGTGACTATTTGTTTTTGTTAAATGATTTTATTGATCAATAATTAGATGATTTGGGTTCTTATGTCTTATCAAATGAATACCCTTGGTATAGGAAAATGATTTGGTGATTAAGTGATAAATGTTATTTTGGAAGATGTTCGTTTTGTTGGGAACACTATATGCCCAAGGAAAATAGAATACAATGGGGTTTCATTTGTAGAGTAATGGTGGATTTTTATCTACGTTTTTATTGTTGATTTATAGTGATTTGGGTTATTTATGGAAATGATTAACCTATAACAGAGAATATGTGATAATGTTAATTACTTTTAAGTATGTGACTTTAAGAGTATTTGATGTCATTTGGAGATGCAATGTAACATGGGAGACTACATAATCAAATTCTTCTATGTTTTGGGTTTCAATATTAGTTTGGATTATATTAAAGGATTTTAAGGACAATTGGTTATTGAATGGTATCTATTTAACTTTGGGTTATTGTTGGTTTAATTTTAGAAATTAAGATTAGTGCATATTTATCTCAATGAATATCCTTTTGGGGGATCATTAGATCATTCACTAACCATTTTGGTTTTGATTAATCTTCAAAGACAATGTAAATATATGGTTTATCCTGCATGGATCATGTGATTCTATAGAAGTTTATTCTAGCTCTTCCAGTGTGACCAAGTCTTCTTGAATACTCATCGTTTAAAAAAATTGAGTTAGTGGTGGAAATTTATTAGAGAATTAAAATCTACTTAAAATGTAAGTATATCTCATAATTTTCTTAGTAAATATCATAAATGAATTCCTCTTCCTTATGTAATGTAACTTAAAAAAATGTTGTCCGTTTACTTTCCTACTAGGAGACTAATGGTCGTTTGTCCCAACACAAGTTTGTGGTTTTCTCATTGTTAACTTTCTCCTGATCATGATTTCTATCCCTCTCCATCAGAACATGACACTTAGTTTATCATCCATATCCATGTTTTCTTACATGGAATCCTAGTATGGGTTATCTTGGATGACCCTTATACCTCTCTTTCTTTCTTTTAAAGTGATAGTTTTATTGACTCTTTTTCTGATGTGGGACTTTCCATTATATTCCCAAGCAAAATTTTAAAAATTGTGAGGATGCAATTTATTGAAGGAGGGGAGAATGTAACACCCCAACCTTCTACGGTACGCTTCCCTTCGAGTAATGCGATAGCGTGTGTTGTACGCAACCTCGAGTTCTAACACACACCACAACTAATTAAACTAGCCGTTGTGAGTAGTAATACCTAATTTTTGAAATTATATATATTTTATATTTTAAAATGGACTTCATTTTTGGATTCGTAATATCGAATTTAGCCTAACGTGAAATTTTGGTACTTTTCGGAAAACTTTCATATTTTGATGAATAGTGAAAATTACTAAATTTTAATTAAAAACAACTTTTTTAATCAAAATAATTAATAGTGATAAATTGTGAATTTGAGTGGTTTTAAAGTATATTTAGAATATATTTTTACCATTTAATATAATGTTGGTCATTGGACATAATTTTACAATTAAACCGAACATAAACAAGTGTCAATCTTTTGATAGTTATTACCTCTTAAAAACACGCTTTTTGTTTTGACAACGGGAATTAATTTTAAATTAATTTATGCCACTTCTGTGTTTTGAATTTAGAAAAATGGATTCCATATTTGGAATCAGGATGTCCAAATTGTGTAAATAGGTAACTTTTATTTTTAGACATTTTGAATAATTACTGTGGTAAATATTTTATTTACCATGGTTAAAGGGTAAATCCGGTAAATAAGGGTTAAAAAATAATATTATAATAATACAAAATTACCCTAAAACGTGTCCTAACCTTATTGGTGGACACATACCCTACCATGGGCATCCTTGGGTCGATTTGGGGACCCCTTGGAGCCACTTGTATGTGGTAGGGACACATTATATTAATAAAGTTAAAATAAAAATAAAAATGGCATAAGCTTACATCTTTTAGAAGAACAATTTTTACATAGGGTTATACATGTTGGATTTTCGATTATAAATATTCATTAGAAATCTAAAAATATTTCATACATAATGATTTTTTATTTATAATTTTTATACATCAAATAATTTAAATTATTAATGACACAATAATGATGCAATGTTTACCTCATTAATAAATCATTTAAATAAATAAGATTATAATGATTACAATATTATCTAAAACCTGTCCAATTCTTATTGGTTGATGTTATTTAGAATATGAGTCATCTTATATTTGACCTCAATTATTTTTGGACCATTATAAACCTAATTTAATTATATTATAAAGTAATACTTTCACTCTTTCCTAAAGAGCCCCTCCTCTCCCTTATAAAAGGAGACCACTTCTACTCATTCCTCACACCTCTCAAGCCACTTGGCTCGGCCAAACTCTGCCCACATACTCTCCCAACTTCCCTCACTACAACCTAGAGGCCTTAGTTTGATCATAAATCCAACCTAAGGAGCCCTTTTGATCAAATCAAAAGGAATAACCCGAAGAAGAGGTAATGTTTTCACCACCCCTTTTCAAGTTCCTTTATTCTTCCACTTCGTCTTTCTTTGTTCTTACCATTCTAAAATAATAACTCCAGTATCTCACATATACTGTGATGTTATTATAAATATGGTACAACCATATTCAGTATTCTATCCACCCTCTGAATAACACATCACCATACGTGCGTACGTACGGCTTACCGTCTCCACGTCGTGGTGTAATTGTTATTAAATATATTATTATTTGGATGGGTATAATAATGATGTGCAACTCATGTAAATAATAAATATAACATGTTAATTATTCTGTATATATTATATAACATCCATTTATATATTATTTTCATATCAAAAGAATGATATTGTCGCTCGTGCGTACGTACGGACTACCGTCTCCACAAACGCGATAAGATTCATTCTCCATCGTATCCATTCAAGTATAATTATCATTTGATGATTTAAAAATGATGTTTAAGGACTTGATATCATTCTGGATATGAATAATATACAACCTATCCATTACAAACATGGCTTACGTAACAAAACATATAAAATAAAAAAAGTAAGTTAACACCCGAAATGACGATAATTCTAAGATATTATTAACAAATCAATGTTAAAAGATCATATATGATATCATATTAAAGTAAATGATTCTTGTATTATTCAATAACAATTATTTCACCATTATACAGGAGGTAAACCTACCATCGACCAAGGAAAAAGTACAAAGTAAGGGATTTTCTTATCTCACTTTCAATTCCGTGAGATTTCCATTGTTCGCCACTAAATTATTGAAAGTGGTGTATTGTGTACTACCATTTGATATATATATTATCATGATTATATTTATATTCATGTTATTCTGTAAATAATTTGGTGGTTATTAACTTTTGGCCATACGACTCAGTTGATTAACGTGGTAAGGAGTTTCTTATCTCGCTCTTAATTTCGTGAGAATTCCATTGTTCACCACTTAATTATTACATGTGGTGTATGTGTACTGCCCATGATTGTATTCATTGTGTAATATACTTTAATTTATGGGTATTTACATAGTCATTGTATGATCCTTATTTCATGGTTGTTTGTTTCGTAAGTTACCAAATCGATAAGGGAATTTGAGATTTCAATTTCCACTCATTCGGCTTTACGCATATTTCATTGATTATGTTACTGCAAGATTATGTGTGGAATCACTATTCATTTGATTATGTCATAATTTCCACTCCCCTTCCTGTGGATATACTTTTGATACACATAATCACTCCATTGATAATTCTCAAGTCATTAATATGAATTTGATAAGAGTAATTTTAACTCTTTCACCATTTGTTGAGTTAAACATCCAATTCGTTGGTGTTGTTTCTACAAGAATATGTGTGAATATCCTTTTATTGTTTTACACTGAATATTCAATCATATTTAGTGTATTTATATTTTTTTCACACATAATTATGTCGTTGATTTATCCTTAACCTAAGGATACGGCCTTTATAAGAGATTTCATCTCAATTTACATTCAACTGAGACTTCTTTGTTGATATACACCAAATCACTTTTATGTGGTGTATATAATGTACTTTGACATAGTATATCAGGAATCCCTTTATTCTCATGATATTACAAATTTTTGATTACCTCAAATATTTTTATTCAAGTGTCTCTCTTTTGGTTAGAATCTCTAACCAAAATACCATTTTAAAATGTTTTAAAGACTTATTCTTCTATATCATGCTCATTAATGTCCATGTTTTAAAAATGGTTTTAAGGATTTATTTATATGGACATTAAAGTTTTAAAATTAAAACTCCCTTTAAAAGTTTCAAAGTGGTATGGGACACTTTGATTCAAAAAAAATCTATTTTTAAATGGCTTCTTGACAAATATTGTGACTTTTGAATGATTTCAAGAAAAGGGGGATATTTCTCTCAAATTGTTTTGATGATTATTTTCATCTATGTCAACATCCTTCATTATTCTTGATTGAGGTTAATGTGATACAATATAATCTTCCATATTATATCGAATGAGTTATGTTTGACTGTGGATGTGTTATTTTTATAGCATTCATGGTTTATGAGTAAAGTATTGACATTTCGTATGTTAGTTCCAATAAGAATGTTTATGTTATATTTCAACCTTTACTTAATATGAATGTGTTGGACAAGTATGTTCCATTTTAGGGACCGGTTAAAGTAAGCCCTCCAGGTTGGGGACTTGTAAAATTAAGCCCTCCAGGTTAGGGACTGGTAAAAGTAAGCCCTCAGGTTTGGTCTCCGGTTATTAGAGGCACTCCGGTTTGGTCTCCGGTTATTAGAGGCACTCCGGGTTGGTGTCCGGTTATTAGAGGCACTCCGGGTTGGTGTCCGGTTATTAGAGGCACTCCGGGTTGGGTTCTGGTTACAGTTAGCCCCAAGGTCTTGGGACGAGGCCTTGAAAAGAAATTAAAGTTTAGCATTATGCATTCCATCATTATGAAAGTGGATATTGATATTGCATGTGATCATTCGACTAGTAGAATATCCATGTGAGTAAGTAAATGGAATTATTTCATTTTATTTATGCCATACCACGTTGAAAGTTCATGTTTAAAAGGCTTTTGTTTTAGTTATAAATTGCCTTAAGTGTTTATGCTTATTTATGAATGCTTCTGCTATAATGTTATCCTTACTAAGCATCTGAGCTCACCCCTTTCAATGTTTTATTTTTTTTCCAGGATTATGAAGAAGTAATTTATGAATGACCTGCAGGGATAGTATGAGGGGATATGAGGACAAGATGTTTTTTTATGATGTAATGTAAAAACTTATGGATGTATCTAGTTATTCCAAGGATACTAAACTAATCGGTCTTTCGAGACTTGATCTTTCTCGTGATCATGCCAATGTTATGTAATTAATGCACAGACTCTAGGTAATTAGGGTCGGGGCGTTACAGTGGGGGTTTGTGATGTAATGACAAAGAGTATTTATTACATTTTAAGGAAATATTTTGAGGGTTATATTTTTGGTATTTTGAAGGTATCTTGTATCATCTATTGTACATATTTTTTCCCATCTAAAAATAGAAATAAAAAATAAAAAATAATTGGTTTTATTTTATGAAAATTAAAAATCACCATTACTAGAATGATGATATATCAATCATACAAAGTAAGGTTGTTGAAGTGAGATTTTTAAATAAAAATCATTCAAAAAAAACTAAAAAATAATTCGTGAATGTGACACTATTTTGTCACACATACACTGATCTTGGCCTTACTGTGCGTTTTGGGAAGCGATGATTTTCATTTTTTATATGATAATTTTATTTCAAATTAATATTGATATCATATGATAGTATTTAGAGATAACCACTCTATTTTTCTACTTAATTTATTTAAATATAAATTCTTCCAACCATAATCCCAATATTGATCATAACCATTTTTCAAAACACTCAAGAATTAATGTTCTTTTTTACTTTACATGGTGGGGAATGTAGTTCTATTTTATTCTAATATAAAATGACAATGTACTCATGATAAAAACCTAAATCTATTTAAATTTTTATCATGAGTGAAGGGGGAATAGCATCCATATTGAGGAAAATAATTATATCTAATATTTGAAGTTAATGAATTATTATATATGAACAAATAAAAGGATATGATCCTCTTATTCTGAATGGAAAAATGTAAAAAACATGGTTCAATTATTTTCCTTGATAATGTGAATTTCAGTTAATTTTTTATGTGATTTTTGAAATGTTAAAACCCAATTACGATCATTTGATTTTATTTCATTGTAATTTTTATATTTATTACATGTTGTGCCTCTTTTATTTATGATGAGATTACATTCTTAAGGATAAGAAATTCCTAAAAGTGAGGGAATTGTTGGATCAATTTTATGATTGTATATTTGAATTTAAAATGATTTGGTTGAATAAATATATTTATTAAACATTAAAAAAGTTATTATATATATATTTTTTGCCAGGATACAAAAGATTGATTAGAAATGAGGAACCAAACAAGAATTTTGTGAATCCTATTAGAAACAAAAATTAAAAATCATTTAATTCATTAACATGATGTGTAACTAATGAGTTTTTCCATACATGGAAAATATCACAGTGTAGAGAAATATCACATCTCCACACATTACACATCATGTAATCCTTTTACAATTCACATAAAATCACATATAGATTTTGTAATCAATGATTTATGATAGGATTTTGAAACAGAATTCATAAAGACACTCCATAACAACCCATTATGATGGGAGACTCGTTAATGGACCATTATGATGACCAAAAACATCTTCTAATCCCATAAATAAGAGTCTTAGGAGAGATTACTGTGATCTATTGGGGAGGTATTCTCTGGACAATGGCCTACTATATATTTATTTCCTTATTTTATTTTTCTTTTTTATATTCTATGATGTATCTCATATCCCAAATCAACTCAACTTCCCTATCCTTGTATGGGTGGTCCCCATGCATTATCGGGAAACTGGGAGGCTAGATCATTGATAAATGTTGAGTTTTTCACCTTAAATGAATTAAATCCATTATTTTATTTTGTTTATGGTGTCAATTTTTAATTGTGTTTTTAATACCAAATGCAACTGCATTATGGTTAGATTAATTATTTGGAATTTCCTTAGTCAATGATTAAAAATATTCCTCCTCCCAATTCATAAATATTTACATTAGAATATATTAATGTTGAGTGGTTAGAGTTTGATGATCACCAATGCATGTGAGGGATTGTGACACTATCAATTTCATTAAGTAAATTCAATTCCCAATAGTAAATTTCATTAATTTATCAAAAGTGATGGTTACAATACCCCAAAAAAAGGAATGATAATAGAAAAATTGATAATTTAGTTGGGATACCCTCACCACACCCACCTTCTAAGGGAGAGAGTGGAATTGATAGGGGAATTTCCCTCTTACTATTTTAGCAGAGGGAAAATATAGATTGAATTTTAAACTATGATGACATAGCCAAAAGTCTAGTCAAACCCACTATGATCACCACATTAGAGGAAACACCATGATCAACAATCTCCTAGAAAAGGATGGTTTACACTAGGTATATTGATATGATAGAGGATTAGGTGGGGGACCATGAGGAGGAGTTGTGGGTGGTGGCAGGTGTTTTAATATCCTTACACCACAACCACTTGGAGGTCCATGTTAGGCTCAGAGAGCTAGTTTTTGGCATTGTGTACAGCTTCATGGCATGGAGGTATATGAACCAGTGACACAGGATATGATTAGAGGTGTAATCTATTTTTATTTTACTATTTATTAATTACAAATAGAAAAAGGTGTTACTCATTCTATTATCTATTTTCTCAGGATGTGAGAGAAGAAGCTCCAAATTGAGATGTATGACCATTATTTCTACCATGAGTTTTTCTAGAAAATTCATATTTAATATATTTTACTTCCTAGTAGTGAGATATATTAGTTGGTAGAGAGATTTTATTATTGGTTCATTTGGACTACATTATGAGAACATATGACTTAATCATGTGTATGAACTGGTTTTCCATGGTTTGAGACAAGATCTAATGTCACTATATATGATTATGAGGTCTTTCTAATATTGGGGTGAGATTCTCCATTGTGGGTGAGTGATATATCATGGAGGAATGAGAAGGTTTTGTGAGCATTAGTCTACAACCCATCACCCATCTTTTGGTGAGTCTATCCCATTGAATAGTATAATCTTAAGGCCTTTGGATTCCAATAATAAGGGTGGATATTACAGAAAACTTCACTGAGCAAGTTTCAGGACTACCATTGATGCAGGAGAAGGATTTTCTTTATTAACATGCACCCCATGACTGTACTGATATATTTTGAACAATATCAGATATCCATTATCGAGATCTATGTGCAATAGTTATAGATGGATAATGTTTTAGATAATGGTTTTATCATACCTAGTGTGTCCCAATGGGTAGCTCCAGTTTTCTTCATTAAATAGGCTGACATATGGTTGTTACTTTATACAGATTATCATCATAGGAACTAGTTCGTGATAAAGAATAACTACTAATTTATGATGAATGAAAACCTCTTTGACGAGTTTCAATGTGTGAGATGGTTATTGAAGATGGATTCTAGGTTTGGCTACAAACAGTTGAATGTTTTTTTGGTTGATATTACGAAACTAGCATCTCGTTGTCACTATTGACACAATGAGTTCCTGGTGATACCCTAGGTATGATAAATCCCCACAATGTTTTTAGGTATATGATAAATTGAATCTTTAAGATGTACTTAATCCATTTTTTTGTTATCTTTTTTTATTACAGTCTCATATAATCTTTGTTATAGGAATGTCATGTAGAGAACTTTAAGATGGTATTAGACTTTTTTCAGGATAACCATCCTTATGGGAGGCTCTAAACGTTCAATTTCTTGATCCACGATGTTCACTTTATAGGGAATGTCGTTTCTAATCACTGATTTTGTGTGGACATGGTGAGGATTTATGAAATGGTTTATTGGGGGTCACCATAGTTATTTTTAGAGTTTCTATGCTTCCTTGTCTTTTTGGGGTACTTCTCAAGGTTTTTGAAGACTTATTTAGGTTTAGAACTCCTTTGGCTGCACTAATGTTGAATGGGAATCGATTTACGTAGACTAAGAAGTTCTAGAGTGTCTTCAATTATTTATGTCCATGGTAGATGACTGATCCGATTTTGAGACTAGAAAACAATGGAATAGGGTACATTGTATAATAAAATGAATGAAGAGATAATCATGGATTCATTTTGATGTAGAGGCAAGTTGTTGTCACATATGGTTCAAGGTAGCTGATACCCTATGACAAGAACTATGTGAAATAAAACCTAAATCTAGAAAAGGTAGCATTTCATATGAGGATATGGATGAACTATCTTT
Organism: Viscum album; assembly: GCA_963277665.1. Taxonomy (NCBI): domain Eukaryota; kingdom Viridiplantae; phylum Streptophyta; class Magnoliopsida; order Santalales; family Viscaceae; genus Viscum; species Viscum album. Next base: position 999,092,611 of record OY728134.1, read on the forward strand.
TATGAGAGCTCATTGTTGTTTACTCAGACCGTCATGGTATCATGTATTTATTCAAACAAAGATTCATTAATCAAATATAGAGGATCTAGTTGGAGTTCATACATGACTATTACATTAGGATAGTAAATACTATAGATAAGGGAAAAAAGGTGTAAAATTCCCTTAGTAGGAAGTTTTAGTTTTGTTTGGTTTGGGTTTTGTCAAAGATGTTTTCTTCCTTGAATCTTACATCGATTGTGTAGGATAGTGAAAATTTTCTTCAGTCGATTATGTTGACACCTCCACTTCCATAGAGCACGAGGGAGTCTTTGATTAATGAAATAGACTATGAGGAAAGCATGACTAGGTATCCTTAATAGACTCAATATATTGATATTATAAAGGAGGTAATCAAATTAACCATTTCTAGGGATGGATGGTGGTTATATTCATGATGAGTTAGGTGTTGTATAGAATTATTCACTCAACACCATTAGATGTACATCCCGACGTAGGAAAAATTTATAGAGACATTTAGAAAATGTGTTTTATGATTGAATGAGATAGAGTGTTGCTGAGTTAATATATCGGTGTCTCACATTTCATTAGGTTATGGTCAAACACATAGATATGATAATATTCTTTCATTCCCAAGAGATCCTATAGTTGAAATTGGATGGAATATTCATGGACTTCGTGACATGTCTTATACAAACAATGAGAGGCCATAATTTTCACTGAGTGATAGTTTAATGACATATGAGGTTAGTGGACTTCATGCTATCACAGAGATGAGTTCATCGAAGCGTTAGTGTAGTTTATCTTTAGGATGTAAGACATGTTAATGGGGTACCCTCAAGTACTATCTCCAACTATGTGGAAAATTTTACATCATGTATATGTAGAGGCCTATTGAAGGTATTCAGTACCCCGTGGAGGATTAGTACAGCCTTCCACCCCCATTCGGATGAGAAGACAATTTGAACTATCTTGGTGATGGAGAATATATTGGGGGATTGAATTTTTGACTACTTATAGATCTAGGAGGATAATTGGACAATAGTATGGTTTTTATAAAATAATAGCTACCCCATCAACTATATACATGGAATATTTTTAGTCTATGTACAGGAGACCCATAAGGTCATGCTTATGGTATACTTAGATCAGTGATGTATCTCTCAGTGTGAATGATATGGTACATATGTACACAATGAAGGTCTAGAACATTTGTGCTTGGATGTGGACAAACCAATGTAGAAATAATTTTTATGCAGTACAATATTATAGGTCATTAAAGTTGAATAAGAGAGACCACAATTTTTGGAGAGTCTTCCCATGATAAGTCTTATGAAGATTCTATAGGGGAGGAAATTTACCTATGAGGTTTATTAGGCTGTTTGATATACTGAATAGGGTTGGTTAGGTTTCTAGCTACCTTACATTACCCTAAAAAATAGAGAGGTTGCACGATTTCTTAAATTTGTCCCAGTTGAGGAGATTAGTGCATACACTAATACACATTACTAAATAGGTCATGATAGACATCGTTGATGGATCCGCATTTATAGATCCACCGGGAGCGACTTGGGATCTATAGTAGAAGAACTTACATTGAAGGACATACCCCTTGGAACATGTGTTGTGGAACCGCGAGATCATCTAGGAGTGCTCATGGGTGTGGGAAAGACATATATGTGCTCAACGTCAAAATATTTTGTTAAGATTTTTCTTTTTTAGGATGAATATCTTCAATTGGTAATAATATAGAGACCCTATTTTTTCTTTTTATGACATGGAAATATATCTTGAAATATTTTTAGATCTCAGAACTGATCTAGAGTGTTATTCTGAGATCTGTTGTCCCCAAATTTAAATTTTTAAAAATTTTAAATTAATTATACATCACAAATTCATTGTTTATCAGAAATAATGGAATACCTCTTAAATTATGACTCAAATTGAGAATATGATACAATAGTTTAATCATGTTTTTTTATTTACCAAAGGCCAGACCTAATGTTCCTCAGTAATTGTCATTCAGATATAGCACCAGCTGGTTGGTTAATTTAATTAAAATAGATAAATAATTTAATTTATATTATTAATTGAGCTAGACCTAGTATCCTCTACAAATATAATATTAGAAGGGACCATTAGGGTTATACGTATAACCATGAGACCACAATGAGGATATTTATATCACCCTCCATTAGAAAATTGAGATCAGATGATGATGAGCCTTTAGATAAAATCTTATCAAGATGCATCAAACACAACCGACCAACCTCTGTTGTTGGTTAGGAAATTTTTCATCATTGAACGATATGATCATAAGGCAGGACAATTAATTTTAGATTTCTTCCCTGTATGATTAAATGTTTTAGCAAGATAAATTAATATCATTTGATCAGTAATTAATTTTGAGTCTTTTATTTCATATATGTGTTAGTTTTAGTTGATTATTAAATTAATTCAAGTTTTTCAATGTTTTCCCTCCGTGAAATCCCTCATATGTGTCCATTGGCTAGGAACACATAGAGAACAATAATTGCACATTTTACATGTTTATTTTCTACATCATTTTTCAAATTATTCATCATCAGACCACTAGGACATGACTCAACTATTTTCTCGGGGGACTGATGGTGATCAAACCCTTAGTTACATGCAAGATTCACAGGCGGTGAGAAGATCATTATTTTTATGATGAATCAGGATGAGTTGCATGATTGGAAGATATTTTCTATGGATCTTCGATATAATACCACTAAAATAAATTAGGAGTCAAACATTATGGGTGAGATACCATAGTGGATAAAGACATAATTTTTTCCCAAAAATGAATGGCTGGAATCGATGAATGGAGTTTCTCACCTTATATTTTGAGCTTTAAAGAATTGATATTCAAAGTGGCATGCAGATATTTGGATCGCATGGAGAATATCTTGGTTTCTGAAAAAACGACTACACACCATGCATTCTAAAGAGAACATAGTGTGTGGACCCTGATCCATGATGGCTAGGTTTTTGGGATGAGTTAAATATCACAAGTTTTGTGGTACTCAAACACACCATGTTACTCAGTGCTGGTGAGAGGACCAGTACTCTAGGAGTACATGTACATGGAATGAATAAGAACAAACTATTTGGAAGAGTAAATGACCATTGTAAGGTACCAAAAAAAGTAGATTGACATGAACGAGGTACATAAACATGGATCAAAGAATAAAAGTTGGAATCCTTGTGGGACGACATGTCATGTATCAGAGTACATGGGCCTGAGAAAGATTACACATACATGACCATGAGAACTGTTAGGACCACGGGTGGTTGAGACATGCTGTGTAGTTCCCCAAAACACTATGTAGGGACACATGTGCAGTGACATGTGTACATTTTTTAAAAATACTAGGTACACGGGTGGGACCACATTCCATTTTGGCCCCCTTACATGTCTTGTATTGGTACTTCCTTTTATGAAAAACTTGAACACCTCAACGATTGTTTGTTTGAACATGGATTTTGTCCCATGAGTAGATTATCCTCTGTTTTTTTTTCACATAGAATGTGATAGTTACCTTTGAAGCATCTTTTCAGATCTGATGTGAGATGTTTCAAGTGTGAAACTTATTTTGGTGGTACTTGATGGGGATGGTGATAATAAATGATCATCATAGTGGAACCCTCTTTCCATGACATGCCATGGGTCCTCAACCTGAATATTGGAACACTCTTATTGTCATTGGTAGTTGAACATCTATATATCAACCTATATAGTGTAACCCTATTTTTGGTACATGGTATGGGTACCCTATTTATATACAATTAGTGTGGAACTAGTCCATGTTTTCCGAGAATGGATAATATACTGTAGGAGTGAAACCCTCCTATATATTCAAGGAATTATTTCTATACCACTATAGTATAAAACTCAAATTGGCATAGGATTTGGTTCCTCTATAAAGAAAAATATTAGAACCATCTATTTGACCCAAAGTATTATACCTCAATCTATCTATAATGTGTAACTCTACTTTTAACATAGGCTATGGGCATATATCTATCTACTATGTTTAACCCCCAGCTTAATGGTGCATGGGTCCTAGATCTACAAATTTGAAACCTCCTCTCATAACAATTAATGGGTCTTCAATCTATTGATTGGTACCCTCCTATAGAGTCAGTACATGGTTCATCTTCCAATAGTGTGGAACCCTCCTATAGATTCAAGGCATAGGTACTCTATCTATCAACCTATTAGAGATCAACCCTCATGTGGAGTCATGGAATGGGTCCTCTAGAATCAAAGAGTGGAACTGTCCTTTTGGAATAAGTTATGTGTCCTCTATCTAACAATGTGATGCCCTCCTATTGGAACATGGCGTGAGTCCTCTACCAATATCATGATTGAAAAGGGAATGGCCCCTCTACCTTTCTGATTAGATCACTCCTATTATAACAAGGTATTGGTCCTCTACCTTGAGATTGTGTCCCATTTAATTTGTGTGGCAATGATGAGGTGTGGATTAACATGGATATTACATTTATTAGATGCAAGATATGCGGAGAATCATTAACGGATCTCCAAAATCTTTTGGAATCCTTCCCTGATCTAGGCTATGAGATGTAGATCACCTTTCACTATCATTTGGGTTTATTTTGTTGAGAATATATAAATCCACATGGTTGGAACTTGTTACTCCCTTTCTTTAAATTGAGTTCCATATTCCAATCATGTTTCTCACAACACCCCCCTTAATCTTTTGGTGAGTCCTTATAGGTATGTATATACTTCCCCCCACATGGGGTTTTCCCTAAAATGTGGTGTATTATTAAGATTATAGATAAATATACACTGTTTACATAGGATTATATGGATACCTTGGGTCATTGGACCATGTAATATGGTTAGAGCATAGATATTTGGGGTCGGGATCCCTCTACACATTACTTTAATAAGTTTTCTCCGGTGGGGACATCTTCTCTATGGGGAATGTATTTTTCACCTTTTTCATTTTTATTTTATGATGTCACGCACTTTTAATCCAAAATGGTTTTACTTTCTTGGTTAATACTCAAAAGCTTGATTTCTTTTAATTTATTATTCATTTTCACTTTTTTATGGAGATGTTTGTGTGTGTGAATATATTTAATTAGGAAAATTCTTCCCATATTAGTTAGTCATAACAATGCTTTTATCCATCCCCTAGACTATAATAGTATGATTTTGGTTGTTTTGGTTGAATTACCATTGGTTCAGGCCATGATGGATTTTTATTAGAGTAGTTCATTTTTTGGGGTGGTGTTCAATGTTTTCCCATATATGAATTTAGTAGGATTTCATAAAATAGTGATGAATTTTTTAGTGCGTGTCACTCAGAATAGGTAAATAAGTAGTGGTGTGGGTGGATAATATGTCCATTCACTGAGACATTGAAAACTAAATTATAACATCGTCATAATGAGACATTGGTTGTATGGATCAATTGTACAGAGATCATATAGGATTGGGTATTTTTCAATACTTCTTGAGTAAGAACGCTATATAAAAATTATCAGATGACTGTTGTATATCTTGATTAAATATTTAGGCTTCAATCCGGAAGATAACCATCCAGGGTAACAGTTATGGGTTGTGATGATGATTTGATGTGTGATGAGTCCTTATTTCAGGGGAAATCATGTGATATTCTTCATCCATTTGGGCATCGTGTACCACCCCCACCTATCGATTAGTAGATTATACCAGCTTAGAAGGATGAGGATTCATATAGGGTTAGTTTTCTCTGAATGTTCCACATCCAAGGGTTGTAGAGGTTCTATAGTGAGTCATATCCCCTTGAGGAAGATGATTGGATTGAGTTTGTAATTCAATTTTTCAGATCTGTTGAGACCCAGAAAAAATAGATGGTTTCATTGGAACCTATAATTTTACATGTAACATGTGTTCTCTATAGGAGTCTAGTTATGTAGATTCATGATGAGTCAAAACTCTCATGGACCAACATCCCGTAGCTATTTTATTACGAGTAACATACATCCTTCTTATTATCAGATTGGATTCATGAGATTAAAATGATGTAATAGAGATGGATTATAATTTTTGAGTATTCAGTGAGGTTTATAGGCAGTACATATAAATACACCAACATGATTTTTGGATGAATAATTTATCTTTTTAATTCCTGACGTGGGTCTTTATAGAGATAGTTGTACAGGTGTGGTACGTATTTGTATTCCCACTTATGTTTGAGTGTTCTAGTGGGCGATTGTTTCAGAGAGATTCCTAAAATAGTGATTCTAAATAGAAAGAGACGGTAGTGGGAGTCATGGGAAAGAGTTTTCTACAAATGATAACTAGTACCAGTAGTCAGGTTCTTGATGATGGGGATCATATTGTGATTATACATATGAACATGGGAATTAAGCTTAGGGACCGCATAATAGACCATGAAATACCCAAGAGGGGTGGTGATATAAATGTGATGGGTGAGGTAACATAGCATGTGATTTACAGACATAACATTTTATGGATGGATGGAATAGAGAATATTGACTTCTAGTGCAGTGGTAGTGTCGTGATCATGGGTCTTGTAGGATATGGTAGTGAAGACCTCAGGGAGATGTTACTAGGAGTGTATCAAGTGGGGATCTAAGTTGAGGAGTTGTATCTAGAAGAAAAAATTTTGTTCTCCTTCCTACACCCCCACCAATGCAGCCCACGTCAAGATTAGGGAGATGGTGGTCTAGGCCATGGGTAAGTGATGTACATGGAAGAATATAGCCCATAAGTGCACATTATAATTATAGGTACAATCATTATTTATTTTACCCTTGAATCAGTACTATTAGATATTGTTAAGAGTTATTCCATCTTGTATTTACTCATGGTGTGGGGGATTGATATCCTATTTGAGACATCATATCATCAGCATTTTCTTGAGGTTCTTATAGGGAACAATACTTCTATATCATTTATCTACTAGAAGTGTGACCTATCACATGGTAGAAAGAGATTCTCTGGGGACTATTTGGTTGTCATAATGATCCTAATGGAGTCAGCATGTGTATAGAATGGTTCTCCATTTCTCAAGCCCAAATTGACTGTCATTATTTATGAGTCAGATTCCTTCATAATGTTGGGTTTAGATTCTACATTTTGGGCAAGGGATATCACATAGAGGGATGAGAGGGGTTTATAAGGAGTCATAAACACATAACTATCAGTTGGAAATTGTATCCCTTACCACAGATGTCTCTTCATGATTCGGGATTCCTTCTATTGTGGAGGATTAAATGGAAGAATTCCCTAAGGATGATTTGGGACTACATTTGAGGAAGTATATGATGGTTTCATTGAATTCCACCTATTGAGTGCACATATATCTTATTTCGAATATTAGATGGACCATATCGAATTCTGATATATGTAGTTTTTTGTATGATGAACATCAAGATAATGGTTTAATAAAACCTCGTGTGTCCCTCTATGAATTTCCATTTTTGTTCATAGAAATGTTGGATGGAAGTTTGAAGCTTTGTGTGGATTACCATCACATGAACTGGGCCACAATAATGGATATGTACTTGTTATTAGGGATTGAAAACATCATTGGTCTATTGTGAAGTGTGAGATGGTTTCGTGGAGACCGATCTCAGGTATTTCAACCAAATGATGATATTTTATGAGGATAACATTATGAATATAGAATTATGAATTCTTTATAGACACTATTTTTTTTTGGTGATACCCCTTAGTGTGACTAATTCCCCCATTGTATTTATGTCTTTGAGGAACCAGATCTTCCAGCTATACTAGGATGATTTTTTTGCCTTTTTTATGAAATTATTATATACTATGCATCAAAGTAAAATCCCATAGATCACTTGTGGATGGTCATAGATTTACTTTTATAGCACCATCATTATAATAAGATCTAAAAGTGGAAGTTTGGGTTCCACGATGTTCAGTTTCTGGGGAATGTAATTTCTTAGAATGTTTTTTGTGGATGCGGTAAATATTAATGAAGTGATTTCATGGGATCCACCCAAGATAATGTCATAGGTGCCTAGTTTTCTGAGTTTAGTGGGGTTCTAACAGAGGAATATGGAAGTCTTTTCTAGGATTTTAGCCCCTTTGACAACTCTGATGAAATAAGGGAATCCTTCTATCTAGATTGGGTGGTGTGAGAGAGCCTTCCAAGAGATAAGGCTGAGGCTGATGAGTTTTCATATTTTGGGACTATTAGATTAGGGAATGGAGTAAATAGTTTGTTGTGATGCCTCATGAGGAAGGCTTGGATACAAGTTGATTTAGAGGTAGGCAGTTATCAAATATGGGCAGAGGCAGCTAAAACACCATGATATAAACTGTGTGACTCTTGACGTATACTATAAGTGGTAGAGTCCACTCTATGTTTGTTTAGGAACTATCTTCTAGGAGATCACTATGTTTTTTTACTCGGACAATCAGGTTCTCTAGTATGAATTCACATAGAGTGAGATTAACCTAAGATAATGTCACTAGATATAGTTCATAGAGAACATTGACATTGAGATAGTCTATACCCTGGGGAAGTGTAACATGGTGGAAGATACCCTTAGCATGAGGTCTTAGTCTCGTATAATTCAAGAGGTGTTAGAGTCATTGGTTTCCTTATAACTAACCCTGTTTGAGCCAGAGGATAAATTTTTTTAGTCAATTGTGTTGAATCCTTATCTTCACTTTCATTTAAAGGGATTCCTAGTTTTAAGACATCAACCATGAAGCCTTTCATGACCATTTATTCCAAGGATACTCACCATATTGATATTATGATAGTGGAAATCTTGTCATAATTTTCCAAGCATGTGATGACGCATGTCATAGTTCATCTATTGGTGTCCCTCCTATCCCCATGTGAAGGCCGAGAAATAGGTTTTTGTATGTTTTTTTCAGCCCCTTGAGATCCTAGATATGAAATGGGGTGGAATATACATGGATTTTCTAACTATTATACTTCAGATAGTGATATTACACAATTCCATTTGGGTGATAATAGACCAAAAAGAAGCTGGTGCAATTCATAGCTACCTATAAGTAGTGTTTTTTAGAGAGTTGGGGTAGTTTTTTACTGGATAATGTTGGCCTTCATGGGACGTCATCAACTCCTATATCTGGTCGTGATGTATGGATTATTATATAGTTGTTTATTGGGATGTGGGTGGTATATGATTCCCAAATGAGGACGAGTCTAGCTTTCCTCCCTTAGAAAGATTGAACGACTAAATAAACTATCAAGGTGCAAGAGTATAGGCTAAGGGATTGCATGTTAGAGATATTCTAGAGGTGGGAGGATCACTAAGAATTGATATAGTTTATGTACAATAATGGATACAACTCATTCACACGGGTCATTTTGCAGTTTTGTACATGAGACATTGCAGGTTATCCTTATGAAACACCAAGATTGGTTGGGAGTCTCTTGATGGGACAAGGATGATTTAGGTGAAAACAAAAAAATGACTAAGTCATCCATTAGTGGGTGAGGGTATCCAAGAGTAAGATGTTATTTAATAAATACTGAGATTGAATTCTTTTTGTGTTTGAGAAGGGGGAAAATGTTTTGAGAGAGTCCCAATGAATATTTTTTAAAATATTAGGATAGGTAGGAAAGTTATCAACAAGGATCATCAAGACATTTCAAATCTTGCAAAGGGTTGTTGAGGTCAGTAACCGCCTTTCATTACCCCCAAATTTTGAGTGCGAGAATTAAATATCCCATGTGTACCAGTTGAGTATATACATTCATGATCCTATGAACATTATTTCCTTGGGGAGATAGACATATAAAATTGTGAAAATTTCTCATAGCCCGTATCGGTGATCGAGGATTGTCCAGAGAGGACTCTTCTTCGAAGGACCATTCCCTTGGTTCATCTATTGTGGCAGCATGAGAGCATGAAATAGTGCTCCTGGGAGTGGCAGAGAAAGATGAAGGCTTAGTATACCGTGTTTTTTATTTTATTTTTTTTCTTCATTTGGATAATAATCATGAATGGTTGAATAATGTAGATACCTTATTTTTGATTTATATGAGTTTGAAGTATATCTAAAAATCATTTCTAAAAACCGGCACATAGACACCATGTGATTCCCAGGACTATTGTTCCAGAAATTAGTTTTTTTAAAATATTAATTATTCATTATATCATGCATGTAGGGTTTATATAAAATAATCTGATATAACATAAACATATTATCAGATATAAAATATTTTACCATGGTTGAATCTGTAATGTGATGTTTACACTAGTAATGACCTAGAGTTTATCAAATTGAGGAATTCAGATATAGATATATTTAGAGGGTTATTAGAGTTAAAATGAAAAAAAAAAACTATTTATTATATCAAATGACCTATAAATTACGCTATCTATAAATAGACTATTATGGTGGAGTGAAACGCACGGCCTATTGTCGCCTATCGACCGGTCAAGGTTCCGGTGCTCTGCTAATGTGTATAGCAGCACTCGGGTCGAATCCTCGGCGATGATACTTTGTAGTAGTCGTTTGTTTTTAGTTGATTGTATTTTGATTGGGGGGTTTGTTTACAGAGCTTAATTGAAATTTTTAATGAATTATGTTTAATTTAACAAGTTGATAAAGATTGGGGTGAGTTCATCATTAGGTTAGTTAAGCTTGTGATATCCTTGAGCCTTGCTTTATATTGCATTTAAATTAACACCCATGACACAAGATGATGTTGATTAGAATTCTTAAGTGTTAAGGCTTTAAACCAAGACTTAACTTAACTTAAGGTTATAATCTCAATCAGATCTTATTTATGGTTGTGTATTTATGGTTCCAATAATCCATGGAAACCACATGTTAAACAAAACAAGTCATTAATCCATGACATGTTAAGTCCAACATACACAATGTTAATTCAAAGAATATTCATCGAGCAGAAGCTCTCAATCACTTAACATACCTAAATTATAACTCACCCCAATGAGAGATTTACTCAGCCATTATTATTTTTATTAATCTGGTAATATATGTTTATGGTGATGAATTATAAAGAGAAGAAAAAGAAAGGGACAAGATAAGAGTAGTGTGCCGAACACACACACGAAATATTTTGAGAATCAAAAAAAGAATTTCGATTGAATGAGGAAGAAAGATAAGGTACTATAATTTAAAATGATTCAAACTATTTTAAGACCATGAATATTATACTACAGAAGGTGGAGGAGAATAAGAGATATTGAAGAAGAAACTTTCATTAAAACAGAATTACAAAATAAAGGACTTACAAAATTACAAAAATGAAGAACACAAAAGTAAGTGAAAAGAAAGAGAGGAGTAAAGGTCCCTCAAGTGTAAACTTGAGTATGGCAGGCCCTCCCAATCCTTTGGCAAAGCTTTGGTCGTGCCAATATGATCTCCTCTCTTCTGAAATGCCAACCCCTCTCAAGGAGAGAAGGGGAGAGTTTTTATAGCCCAAGGAGTGGACTGTTTGCATTCCCAATCTGTCCCTCCACTTGCATCGCCAATTTGGAAATTCAGACAGCCGAATCTTCAAATATCTCCTTCTTCAAAGTTATAGAAACTAATGTTGTCCGACTACGCTCAAAAGTTGGAGTCATTTGGACGTAAGGATAAAACGTTATGACCGGTTGAATAAACAAACTTAAACTGTCCATTTCAATCCAGTCTTTTTGAAGTCCATAATGTGAAAGGGCTTTTGAATATTAAGATGCCTTCAAATCCGAATAGTTTCTTCAACAAAGTCGGCCGCCTACCTCTCCTCTTTCACACTGCAAAATCTCAGCCCTCTTGGATTATTACATCAGGAGATATGTCATGAATACTATACTGATTTTCATTCTCGGCCAGAATGGTGGGCTGGACTTCAAAGATTCATTTGGGCCCCTTGTACATGGATTTGGGCCATGAAATATTTATCCAAGATTAAATGTAGTGTCCCCCGAATTATGGTGGAGAGTTAAGGTTTTTGAACTTCTGGATTGAGCCCAGTAAATCAATCTTCATGAATAGTCCAGTTTCTTCACAGATTCTTTGGTCTTGTTTGTGAGGACCATATGACCCTTCCAATGGCAGAATTGGATCATGGTTCCTTCTAATGAAATGTTTTATATTGAAAGGAGAATCCTACAAAACAAGAACCACACAATTTGGATCAGTATAGTGATAGTTATAATTAAAACATTAAACTGACTCAATTTGACTACTTCTAAAAATGCTCAAATATTATACTTAATATTAAAACATTAATATTTCACACAAATTATGCACATTTCATATAAAATAAGTAAAGGGGGAATATAATAAGTCATGAAAATATTAATAACATCAACTCCCCCACACTTAGATTTGTGCGTGTCCTCATGTGCAACAAATATAAAAACATGACAAAATCATTTTCACTCACCAACAAATATTAAAATTTTGTTTTCTCCAATCAGGGGAGGTTTAGACTATTTCATTAATCCATATTGAATTCCATCACAAATTTGGTTCACAATAATGCATCAGAAACAATTCATTTTTTCATGTTCAAGGTTTGAATTAGAAAATGTAGGCACTCAAAACTTACTCCTCTCAAGATGATAAAAATGTATTTTAGGAGGTTCACTCATTCACCAACAAAAAGTGAAAATCAAGAGTTTGTAAGAGCTCTCAGCTTCCATTCCCAAATCTAATGTGTACAAGAATCAAGAGGTCTTTTAAGGGGTTTTTCAGTGGCTATGAGATGGTAGGTATATAATGTCCAAAGGAAAAGAGGGGTTAAAAACACCAACATGGAAAAATCAATGCACATTTTTTTTTGAAATTTGATTTGAAAGGAAATAGAAACACATATTTACAAGGGCATGAATGTGTGATGAATGAAAAGTGAGGGAGATAGAAAATGGAATAGGGTGAGATGATGGAATATGTACAACATGGAAGACTTCCAATAATGACACAATACAAGATGATTCAAGTGTTCTTTTTTTTTCTTTTTTTGCTTTTTTTTCGAAAGTTGTGCTTGAAACAAGTCTCACAGTCATCTCCCAACCCATGCTTGATCTCCACATGGAACTAATTTATAACACGAACAATGGTTGATGATGAATGATTTTTGACCCACCCAAGACACAACCCATTCCTTTTTTTTTATTTTTTTCATTTGTTTGAACACTTTTCAATGACTTTTGTACAAATGACAATTACACATATACACCCCAAAGCTCACAGAATTACAACCTCTCCCCCACACTTGAATGGATGCTTGCCCTCAAGCATATGATGACACATTGGAAATCAATGAAAGTACGCCCAAAAATGAAGTCCATTCCCCCCACACTTAAATTTCAAAAAAAATTGTACAATGAAAATCCATGAAGATGTTGGGTGGGACAAGGTATTAGGCTTGTAATGTGGCTATCAAAAGAAAGGTTTTCATAGGCTCAAAGGGGCTTGCAAAAGTAGGATCAATGTAAGGGTAACGGGAGGCTATTTGGCTATTCTGATTCTCATGTGGCTTAGAAAATGCCTCTATCATATTAATGCACACAAAAGACGGAAATTCAGCTCGAAGGTCCACAAACTCAAGACTCACAATCAGTGGTGAAGACACACAATGAAAAAGATGGCCATAGATGACCTTGGCATGAAGGCTAATGTTATTCCTCACGGTAGGGGAGAATCATTTTCCACCAGAAATTTTTCATTCAAAATGTTTGTTATTGACACAAAATTGTTTACCCAAGTTTGAGATAAAAATTCAATATATTTGAGTTTAAAACAAACCTTTTGACTCCCCAAAATGGTTGGACAAAATTTCAAAACTAGATGGTGAGTAAGCATGACTCTTTTTTTTGTAATTTTTTTACGTAATTGTGTTTTTTGGTTTTTTTAGTTTTTAAGGTTTTTTTTTAAAATACACACCCACACAAGAAAGATAAAAAGAAAGGGTTTGATGAATAAAGTGGTAACAAAATGAAAGAGAGAGGAAGAAGAAGAAAGAGGTAGAGAGAGGAAGAGATAGAGAGATTGAGGAGAGAGAGAGTTAAAGGGAAAGAGGTGCCCCCTGGTTTGGATTTGGAGGGTCTCCATCCAGTGGTGGTTCTATTGAAGTGGTTGGGGTTTCGATGGAAGTCGACGTGGTTCCTGGATTGTGAGACCTCTCATGGTGATGCTTTAACCGGTGTCCATTTACCGTGAATGTTCTTTTTGAAGAAGGGTCTTGGACTTGCACTGCACCAAATGGGTAAACGTTAGTAATAACAAAAGGACCTTCCCAACGAGAATTAAGCTTACATGGGTGAAGTCGAAATCGAGAATTGAAGAGCATTACATTTTCACCTTCATGAAATACCTTTCTAAGAATGTTCTTGTCATGGAGTGACTTTGCCTTTTATTTGTAGAGAATGGAGTTCTCATACGAATCGAGTCGAAGCTCCTCCAATTCAGTCAACTGCAACAATCTTTCTTCACCAGATTTTTCACAATCAAAATTACAGGTTTTGACAGCCCAAAATGAATTATGTTGGATTTCAACTGGTAAATGACAGGCTTTACCAAAAACTAGCCTAAATGGAGACATCCCAATGGGTGTCTTATAGGCTGTTTGATAGGCCCAAAGTGCTTCACCAAGTCTATCGAGCCAGTCTTTTTTTGTGGGCTTAACAATTCTTTCAAGCACTCTTTTCACTTCTCTGTTAGAAAGTTCAGCCATTCCATTTGTTTGAGGGTGATATGCAGTGGATGTTTTTTGTACAACCCCATTCTTTTTCAAAAGTGACTCCATGGTTCTATTACAGAAATGAGTTCCTAAGTCACTTATCAAAGCACGTGGTGTTCCGAATCGATGGAAGATATGGGTTTTGAGGAACTCACTCACAGTTTGAGCATCATCTTTCCTAGTGGGTTTGGCCTCGACCCACCTAGAAACATAATCGACCGCAAGAAGAATGTATGAGAATCCATTGGAAGGGGGAAATGGTCCCATGAAATCAATGCCCCAAACATCGAAAAGCTCACAGAAGATTAATGGCTTTTGAGGCATTTCGTTTTTTTTGGAAATTGTGCCAAACTTTTGGCAAGTGGGACATGATTGACAGAACTCGTGTGAGTCCTTGAAGAGTGAAGGCCAAAATAATCCAGAATCTAGGACCTTTCGAGAAGTCCTTTGTGGTCCAAAGTGGCCACCTCCAGGCATTGAGTGGCAGAATTCCAAGATAGAGGATTGTTCAGTTTCATCAACACATCTACTAATTACCATGTCAGCCCCAGTTTTCCAAAGTTTATTATCTTCCCAAAAATAATGTTTTGAATCACTTCTCATCTTTTCTTTTTGTTCTTTTGAAAAATATTCAGGGAAAACACCAGAAACCAAGTAATTGACAATTGGGGCATACCATGGTAACTTTGGAGTGAGAGATGAGAGGTGTTCAATTGGAAATTCAGGATCAATTATTTCAGAATGAGAAGAATTAGAAATTCTACTCAGGTGATCAGCTATAGGGTTTTCTTTTCTAGGTTTATCTTTTATCACGAGGTCAAACTCTTGGAGCATTAAAATCCAACTTATTAGCCTTGGTTTGGAATCACTTTTCTTAAGTAAGAACTTTAATGTTGAGTGGTCCGTGAAGATGATGATTTGGGCACCTAAGAGATAGGGCCGGAATTTATCCAAGGAAAAAACCACAGCTAAAAGTTCTTTTTCAGTCACAGTGTAGTGTGATTGAGTTTCGTCCAATGTTTTTGAGGCATAAAAGATGACATGAGAAATGTTTTCTCTTCTTTGACCAAGAACAGCCCCAATGGACCTATCAGAAGCATCACACATCAATTAAAATGGTAAGGACCAATCTGGGGGTTGGATTATTGGAGCAAATGTGAGAGCAGATTTGAGTTCAATGAAGGCTCTCTTGCAAGCCTCATCAAAATTGAATGTGAGTGGGAGGGAAATCTTGCTGAAGTTCTGAATGAATCGTCGATAGAAACCGGCATGACCAAGGAAGGACCGAATGTCTCGAACTGATTTGGGTTCAGTAAGTGATTGGATCACCTCAATTTTGGCTGGATCAACTTGGATACCCTCTTGAGAAATTATGTGACCTAGAACAATCCCATTTGAAACCATGAAGTGACATTTTTCAAAATTCAGCATAAGGTTGCACTTGACACACTTTTGAAGGACCAAAGAGAGTGAATGTAAGCAAGATTCAAATGACTCGCCATAAATGGTAAAGTCATCCATGAAGACCTCCATGCAATTCTCAATGAATTCCGAAAAGATACTCATCATACACCGCTGGAATGTTGCAAGAGCATTATAAAGGCCAAAAGGCATTCGCCTATAGGCATAGGTTCCAAAGGGGAAAGTGAATGTGGTCTTTTCTTGGTCTTGAGGTGCGATTGGAATTTGGAAGTAGCCGGTGTAACCATCAAGAAAGCAATAGTGTGACTTTCCGGCCAATCTCTCAAGCATTTGGTCAAGGAAAGAAAGTGGGTAGTGATATTTTCGTGTTTCAGCATTCAATTTGCGATAATCGATGCACACACGCCATTTGTTTTTCACTCGAGTTGTGACCACTTCTCCATGTTCATTTGTGACAACTGTTATCCCGCCCTTCTTAGGAACGACTTGAATTGGACTAACCCATTCACTATCAGAAATTGGGTAGATAATACCAGCTTGAAGAAGCTTGGTAATCTCTTCCCTAACTACCTCAAGTATGAGTGGATTGAGTCTTCTTTGAGGTTGCCTAATTGGTTTGGATGATTCCTCTAGATGGATGTGATTCATGCAAAGGTCAGGGTTGATTCCTGGAATATCCTCTAGGGTCCAACCTAAGGCATTTTTGTTTTCCTCTAACACTTGAACAAGTTGGGACTCCTCAGTTTCAGAAAGTGAAGCAGAGATAATGACAGGGTAGGAGGGATCATGGAAAAGGAATGCATACTTGAGGTGTAAAGGAAGTGGTTTTAGATCAGTTTCAGCCTTGATTTGAGAGCTAGACAAGTTAGGAGCAGGAGAAGAGATTCCAGATGGGTTTGGATCATTTTCCTCAACACTGTCCAAGGTAGAGCAGTAGAGATCAGAGTTGATGTGGGATTCAAGAGAGTTTTCAAGTTCCTCTAGATTGATGGAGTCTATGAATGAGAGGTCCACATCAAATTCACCATTTATGACTTTGTTAATCATGGTGCAGATTTCACAAGATCCTTTATCATTATAACATGAAGAACATGGTGGATTGGGGTTCGATTGAATCTTAGAAGTTTCCTCAAAAGCATGGATTGAGAATGCAGAGTGATCCTCAGATGGGTATCGCATGGCTTGGAAAATGTTGAACTTGACCAGTTGGTCACCGAATTCCATGGATAAGATGCCTGAATGGACATCAATCTTGGTTCTCGCAGTCTTGAGGAATGGTCTTCCTAGAATTAGGGGAGATCGAGAAGAGGTCGTCTCACCTTCCATGTCAAGGACATAGAAATCGGCTGGGAAGATAAGATCATTGACCCGAACAAGAACATCCTCAATTATCCCCTCAGGACTGGCAGTGCTTCGATTGGCTAATTGAATGACAATACCCGTTGGGTGCAAGGGACCTAGACCAAGGTTGGAGAAAATGGATTTGGGCATGACATTTATTGAGGCTCCAAGGTCTATGAGTGCATCATCAAAGTTGGAACTTCCAATTTGACATGGAACTGTGAAGGTCCCTGGATCTTTGCACTTCATGGGAATGGACTGTTGGGTTGAAACATTTTCAATGTTCCTAAGTTGCCTTTTATGGGTGCACAGTTCCTTAAGAAACTTGGCATACTTAGGGATTTGTTTGATGGCATCTAAGAGGGGAATATTCACTTCAACACGTCTAAACATGTCAAGCATTTCAGGATCAGGTTCAAAGGACTTCTTAGGCTTGGAGATGGCTTGAGGAAAAGGAATTGGGTTCCTTAGAGGAATGGAAGGAGGTGAAGGAGTGGATTCAAGTTCCTTTTCCAGCTTTTTGTTCTTTTTTATTTTATAGATCAACATCGAAAGGGGAGGTAGAGGAATCATCATGGGGCATAACAATTTTCTTTCCCGATCTAAGTGCAATTGCACTTACAATACCCTTAGGGTTGGGTAATGGTTGAGCTGGGAGTTGGGATGAATTGGATGGTTGTTGCTGGCTAAGGTGGGATGCAAGTTGACCTATTTGGGTTTCAATGTTCTTGAGGCTAGAACGGGTGAAGGAAGCAAGATCCTCTACAACAATTTCCCATGGTTGTTTAGAAGAAGAGGCTTGTCCCAAATTGGGTTGGCCTTGATTTTGGTTCTTAGGAAATCGATTGTATTGGGTGGGGAATTGAGAAGGCTCGTTAGGATAGTGGAATCCAGGAGGAGGATTGTTCCTTTGGGGTTGAGGAACAAAAGGATAAAGTTGATGGATGTTACCACCACTTTGACCATATTGGAACTGGTTTGGATTTTGATGAGGGAACTGAGGAGGATGAGAAATGGGATTACCATACCTCAGAGGTGGGTTAAAGGTAGAAGAGAAGGGCTCAGAGTGGGGTTGGTTGAAGTTTCTAACAAACTGACCTGATTGTTGAGGGTTGAAGTTCCGCTGAGCATATGCCGCATTGAGCTCCATTGGACTAGATGAATCAGATGGATCATCTTGAAGTTGTGGACATGTGTCAGTCGGATGAGATGGAGAGTTGCAGATTCCACAATTCTTGATAGGTCCAGGGAATAGTGACTGTGGAGAAGATGAGGTTGGGGCTTTGGTAGCCACCGCTAGTTGACGCACAAGACCTGTAAGTTCACTCATCCACTCAGTCATCTTGTTGGGCTCTATGGATTGATTCTCTTGGGCTTGTTTCACTTGAGCATGTGCTCGAGTATGGAATTGCTGCGTGTTTGCAGCCATGTTACTTATGAGATCTCTTGCAGCTGCAGGAGTTTTGTCAACAAGAGCACCGCCACTTGCGGCATCAATGAGAGTTCGCTCCGTAGCCAATAACCCCTCATAGAAGTATTGGATCAGGAGTTGGTCAGGGATTTGATGGTGTGGACAAGTTTCCACAAGCTTTTTGAACCTCTCCCAATACTCATGGAGTGATTCATTAGGGAATTGACGGATGCCGCTTGTTTCCTTTCGGATAGAAGCTGTTCGGGAAGCGGGAAAGAACTTCTCAAGGAAAAGTCTCTTCATGTCAACCCGTGAGTTTATGGAACCAGGTGGGAGGTAGTAGAGCCAAGAATTGGCAGAATCTGCTAGGGATAAGGGGAATGCTCTAAGCTTGATTTTTTCTTTAGAAACCCCTTGAGGTTTCATGGTTGAGCAGACCACTTGGAACTCTTTGAGGTGAAGATGAGGATCCTCACCAGCTAGACCATGGAAATGAGGAAGAAGATGAATCAAACCCGACTTGAGTTTGAAGTCAGCCTCTATGTTTGGATATTGAATACCAAGAGGTTGGTAATTTATATCAGGGGCAGCAAGTTCTTTTAGGGTTTGTCACTAGGATTGGCCATATCTAATTCAATTGGTAGGGCAATGATTGGTTCTTGGGTGATTTGGTTATCCCTAATGGTCCTCCTAATTCGACGAAGAGTTCTATCAATTTAAGGGTCAAACAAATCCGAGGGATTGTTTGGAAGGCTACGGGGCATTCAGAGAGATTTTGGAAGAAAGAGGAAGACGAGTTTTTCTTTGTATTTTTTCAGTTTATGATTTTTACGAGGAAGACGGGTTTTTCTTTGTGTTTTTTTTTCAATTTGTTTTTAAAATTTTGTATTTTTTTGGTTTTTTTTACAATAACCAGAAACTAATGACTACATAAAGCACCATCCCCGCCAACGGCGCCATTTGAAACGCACGGCCGATTGTCGCCTATCGACCGGTCAAGGTTCCGGTGCTCTGCTAATGTGTATAGCAGCACTCGGGTCGAATCCTCGGCGATGATACTTTGTAGTAGTCGTTTGTTTTTAGTTGATTGTATTTTGATTGGGGGGGTTTGTTTTCAAAGTTTAATTGAAATGTTTAATGAATTATGTTTAATTTATCAAGTTGATAAAGATTGGGGTGAGTTCATCATTAGGTTAGTTAAGCTTGTGATATCCTTGAGCCTTGCTTTATATTGCATTTAAATTAACACCCATGACACAAGATGATGTTGATTAGAATTCTTAAGTGTTAAGGCTTTAAACCAAGACTTAACTTAACATAAGGTTATAATCTCAATCAGATCTTATTTATGGTTGTGTATTTATGGTTCCAATAATCCATGGAAACCTCATGTTAAACAAAACAAGTCATTAATCCATGACATGTTAAGTCCAACATACACAATGTTAATTCAAAGAATATTCATCGAGCAGAGGCTCTCAATCACTTAACATACCTAAATTATAACTCACCCCAATGAGATATTTACTCAGCCATTATGATGTTTATTAATCTGGTAATATATGTTTATGGTGATGAATTATAAAGAGAAGAAAAATAAAGGGACAAGATAAGAGTAGTGTGCTGGACACACACACGAAATATTTTGAGAATCAAAAAAAGAATTTCGATTGAATGAGGAAGCAAGATAAGGTACTGTAATTTAAAATGATTCAAACTATTTTAAGATCATGAATATTATACTACAGAAGGTGGAGGAGAATAAGAGATATTGAAGAATAAACTTTCATTAAAACAGAATTACAAAATAAAGGACTTACAAAATTACAAAAATGAAGAACACAAAAGTAAGTGAAAAGAAAGAGAGGAGGAAAGGTCCCTCAAGTGTAAACATGAGTATGGAAGGTCCTCCCAAGCCTTTGGAAAAGCTTTGTTCATGCCAGTATGATCTCCTCTCTTCTTAAATGCCAACCCCTCTCAAGGAGAGAAGGGGAGAGTTTTTATAGCCCAAGGAGTGGACTGTTTGCATTCCCAATCTGTCCCTCCACTTGAATCTCCAATTTGGCAATATCGACAGCCGAATCTTCAAATATCTCCTTCTTCAAAGTTGTATAAAATAATGTTTTCCGACTACTCGAAAAATTTGGAGTCATTTGGACGTAAGGATAAAAAGTTATGGCCGGTTGCATAAACAAACTTAAACTGTCCATTTCAATCCAGTCTTTTTGAAGTCCATAATGTGAAAGGGTTTTTGAATATTAAGATGCCTTCAAATCCGAATTGTTTCTTCAACAAAGTCGGCCGCCTACCTCTCCTATTTCACACTGCAAAATCTCAGCTCTCTTGGATGATTACATCAGGAGATATGTCATGAATACTATACTGATTTTCATTCTCGGCCAGAATGGTGGGCTGGACTTCAAAGATTCATTTGGGCCCCTTGTACATGGATTTGGGCCAGGAAATTTTTATCCCAGATGAAATGTAGTGTCCCCCGAATTATGGTGGAGAGTTAAGGTTTTTGAACTTCTGGAATGAGCCCAATAAATCAATCGTCATGAATAGTCCAGTTTCTTCACAGATTCTTTGGTCTTGTTTGTGAGGACCATATGACCCTTCAAATGGCAGAATTGGATCATGGTTCCTTCTAATGAAATGTTGTATATTGAAAGGATAATCCTAGAAAACAAGAACCACACAATTTGGATCAGTATAGTGATAGTTATAATTAAAACATTAAACTGACTCAATTTGACTACTTCTAAAAATGCTCAAATATTATACTTAATATTAAAACATTAATATTTCACACAAATTATGCACATTTCATATAAAATAAGTAAAGGGGGAATATAATAAGTCATGAAAATATTAATAACATCATGGAGCTTCATGTTTATACTTATAACACTGCGACCATTGAAATGAGATTTCATCAAACCCCCATTGAAAAATCTATACCAATGATGATGAGCATTTAGATCAATGTGAACTGAGACACAAAAAATTTAACACACCATCTCTTTCATTCGTGAGAATGATATTCATGAATGAATGATCCAATCATAAAGTCAGACATTTCATTTGTTGATTTTTTTCCATATGATTAAATGATTGCGAATCATCAATTCTTATCCTTTGATTATGTTCATTCATGATCTTTTCATGGATCCAATGTGTTATTTTAAATGATTATTAATTTAATTGAAATTATTTCATGTTCTCTTACCATATATTCTAAATATTTTTGTTCTCTGTCCCAGAATACTTGGAAAATGATCATTTATCCAATTTGTCTTGTGCTTTTCCCCAACTATTTTTCATGTTCATCATAATTGTACCACAAGGTATAGATTCAGCTATTTCCAGGTGGGTCTGAGCATGATTAGACCCCTAGATACATGGATAATTTGCGGGCGGTGAAAATATCAATGATTTGGGGATGGATTAGTATGTGTTGCTGAATTAGTTAATGTTTTCTATGGATCTGGACCCTATGACAAAATGAAGTCAACAGTAGGTGAGCATTATGGGAGACAAACAATTATGGATTTGTATATTCTGATTTTCTACCCCCGAATGACCCAAATCAATGATTGGATCCTATTAACTTCAATTTTTAGTAGCCTAGCGTTGAGATTCGAAACAACAGGCACAGATTTGGACCATGTAGGGAAGACCATAATTTCTCTATAAAACATGAATTAACACCATAATGTTTGATTATAATGGGGTGTTAAGTCCCTTGAATGTGATGGCTATGGTATTATAATGAGTTAAATACCACACACCATGTGGGACCCACATACATCATGTTATTCAATGATAGTGACCCGATATTTACTTTGGAAGTACAAGTGGGAACAAATTTACAAAAGCAACGTGCTTGAGTACATGACCATGGAAAGGTACCTATCTATAGTACATAGACATGAACAAGGTGCATAGACACGTCCCAAAGGACACTAAAAGATTTATGGGTTAGAGGACACACCATGAATCAAAGTATAATGGCAGAATCAAGATTATACATACATAGTTAAGAGGACTAACATGACCCAGGTTGTTGATGCATGTGGTACAGTTTGCTTAAATGAATTGTAGGGGCTATTAAAATGTGAGTCTTGTCCTATTGGGAACACATCTATGATCTATGGTAGGACCACACTCTTTGTGAGTACCATTATATTCCATTTTTAACTACTTCATTTTCTGGTAAAACTATATTGCTCGTATATCATTTATTTGGACATGGAGTTTGTCCCATGATTTTCTGACCCTGGGTGTTTTTTTATAAAAAATGGTGACCATTGTGGAATATTTTGAGATAAAATGCAATATTTTTAAATTGACACACTTATTTTATTCAATATCGGATCATAGCAATGATCAAATATGATCATTAAAGTGGAACCCACCTGCTATTGAAAGGCACAGGTCATCAATATATAGAGTGAAACCCTCTAATTGGATAAAGGTGTGTGACATCTATTATGTTCCCTATATATTTGAACCATCCAATTGGAAGAGGATATGGGTCCTCTATTTTTCAACCAATACAGTGGAACCCTCTTACATAGTCTAGGTATGGGTCTTCTACCTCTATATTTGAACACTCATGTGGATTCATGGAATTGTTCATATACTATTAGAGTGTAACACTCTTATTGAGATAGTGTATGGGTCTTATATCTACCACAAGAGTCGAACCCTCCTATTGGAACAGGGTAGGGGTCCTCTATCTATTAAAAGAGTGGTGACCTCATATTAAGAAATGTTATGGGTCGTCTTTATATCTGCTGAGTGGAATCCTCCTATCATAATAGGGAATGGGTTCTCGATGCACTGAGTGGAACCCTACTATCATAATAGGCCATGGATCCCCAACTTACATAGTGGAACCCTCATAGAGAGTTATTAAATGGGTAATATACCTATATAGTGTGGACCTCCTTTAGAGTACATGCATAGGTCCTTTCTATATCTAATTATTAAAGAAGAACACTATTGTGGCATTAGGTAATGCGTCCTATAGAATTATAGAGTGGAACCCTCTAGTTGGAATAAGGAACGTGCCATTTAACTATCACATTGTTACCCTCGTGTTGGAATAGGGAATGGTTCCTTTACCAGTAATAGTGCAATCCTCATGGTGGAACATGACATGCGTCCTATTCCTTTCTGAGTTGAACCCTCCTGTTGTACTAGGGTATGTGTCTCCTACCTAGAGGTTGTGGCACATCTAGTGTGTGTCACTTTGGAAAAGTGATTATTTTCATGGATATTTCCTTGGGTAGATTTGGTAGATACTGGGAATTGTTGATGGACCTCTTGGAACTATTGGATCTTATTCTTGGGATGGGATGTTAGATGGATATCCAATTTCTCTTTTAAATGTTATTATTTTGATGTGAATATATATATATATATATATCCTTATTCATGGGGCCTATTACCCTATTACTTTTTATGGAGATGTCTATTCCTATTGTGTCTCTTATCACCCTACATATTCTGGGGCATCATACTAGGTTGGTATATAATCACCTCTACATGGTATTTTCATACACATGTTGTGTCTTTTGTAGCCGATAGATTTTTTTGAAATAATTAAATAGGATTATTGGGATAACATTGTGAATTGGACCTCTTACTATGGTCGGGGATTCAATACTTTTTGATGATATATCTGAACAAGTTACATTTCTAGTTTTTCAAGATGGTGATTCTTTCTAGATGGGCATTCATTTTTCCTCCATTACATTTTCTGATTATGAAGTCACACACTTTTAATCCTACAATGTTTTAAATGAATCATTATTAATATATATTTGGATGTATTTTAAATTGTTATTACATGGAACATATTAATGGATATTCTTTTCTATATTTAGACAGTTAATTAGGAAGAGGCCTCCCATATTATTTATCCCATTTGGGGCTTATCTCTAGCACCTGACTTATAGAGGCATAATTTGGGAAGTTGCAGATCAATATTTGTTGGGTCAGTTTTGGACATGTATACTAGATTTAAACATGTTATTAAATTCTAAAAGATCCATAATTCTATTTATGATATCTTATATGATATTTTTAGATCATTTTACCACACATTTGTTAATAATAATTCACTATATTTTGGGTTTCGGGTATTAATTTTCTTGTTTTGACATACATGTTTCATTTTGAGAGGTATTATTATTAACATATAATATAGTTCTGTAAAATAAAAAATAATAATAATGGCATAATTATCTGATTTTGAAATAAATTATTGTTTTAAGACATGTGATGAATGATTGTTATAAAAAATAATGTACTTTATAATCTGGGAGACAGTAGGCCATACATAAGCATAAGTAGCATTTTATATTTTGAATTGATCATTATGGGAAGAGGGTAAGAAATATTTAACATTTACATATTGATAATAATATCATATATATTATATTATATACTTATATATAATTATCCATTTTTTCAATTGATGTAATGAAAATAACATATATTTATTATGGTGGTTGTACACTTGTACATGAATGATGTTAGTATCTTTCATTAAGTGAAATATATCTAAAAAAATTATATATTATTTTTATATAATGATAAATATTTCATGAATATCCTAATTATGATATTTATATCAAATATAATATTTAACATTATTCATTGTCATCTTCAGAGTAATGTGCTACGGGAAGAAAAATCAAAATGATTTTTGAGGTAGTAAACAATCATAAACATAAGCAACATTATAGTGTCTCATACAGGATGAAATATAAAAAAGTAATATGTGATATTATACATAAATAGGTATAATTATTCTATAAATATATTTAAATGTACATAAAAATGTACATAAAAATATATATTTATATATATAGTTTATATCCTTCATAACAACTATCTATGAGGGGTGTTAACGAAAGAATGAAAAACATCTGTTCATTAGGCAGTATTCCTCTGTACACATGAAAGACGATTTCATAAACCAATTGTTCCATGTGTGTATGGATCTATGTAAAATAATTAGTTTAAAAACATATCTTATATTTAATAAACTATTGTATTTATATAATAATTTAACAATAAATATTGATGGAGGTGGGGGAATAAAAAATATCTAAACGATCGTCGAAGAACATTACCAATTCTTCAGATATATTCCTTTTCATAGTAATAAATCCTTACTAGGTTTAATTAATAAAAAAAATAATTCATCTAAAATGGGGAAATATTTGTTTAAAATTTCATTGGGTAAGATTTATATGAGATAAATTAATACAAAGACGTGAATACATGGGAGGATCCAGTGCCCTTTTACAGTGGAGGAGGGGATACATTCTTGTAAATAAAAAAACGTAAACACTATTGGGGGGTCTACCATCCTCATTTGCATAAAATAAGTAAATTTTTTCAATAATATATTATTTATGGTTTAATTATATCCATAAAACATGATTAGGATAATTTTATGTTCATTTCCACACCTTATCTTTTTAGATTGACTACAAAGAAAACTCATTTGAAAATTAATCGCTATAATTAATGTTAACTATTTTCTCAAATAATTCATGTAAAAATTTAAATTTACCTTATTAGACATTAAAATTTATTCTGACTCAAAATATATAATCAATTTTTACGAATTAAAATCATATGATTGGAATAATTAAATTTAAGATTAATCCCACAGAAAAAATCGTAAAGCGGGGGTTTAAAGTGAAACTTTTCAAAATTATAATACATTATTATATCTAAGTAAATTAGGAAATTTATTAGGATGAACTGAATAGGATTAATTTATATATAATTCATCTAATGAATCATTAAAATTAATTAATATTATATCTTAACATTATAAATTATTTAGATAAAAATGAAGTTTTCAAAAAAAAAATCATTATTTTTTTAATATTCCTAATAAATTTAACATCTTAAAAAAATACAAAAATTAACACATATTAAAATTTTAAAATTAAAATATTAGAAATTATTTTTAATATTTAATATAGAATTTATAAATTTTTTAAATTTTAGTTTTAAAATTGGTGCACCATTAAAAGGCAAAAAATGTTACCTGTAGAAAAATACAGCTTTTATGTGTAAAACTGGATGTCTTCTTATTTTATGACAATAAAATATATCTGAAAAATTCCAAATTATATGATTAAATACATAATATTAAAATTTAATTAATATCATCCACTAATAGCAATTAATTTTATTTTATTTATATAAAAATCCCTTGGGCACATAGAAATAGTTCTTCATAAAAACATTTCATTTATATTCAACTGGTATTTATTTTCATATCTAATTACTTGGTAAATAATGATTTAATTTTATTTTCATCTAAACCATATATTTTTATAAGCTATTTAATTATATTTATTACATAAATTCCAATATCTAGGTAATAAATTTAAATCATATTATATTGTTCTTCGAAACACCTGGTCATAGGTGAAACACAAGATACCAAGAAACTCATTGTTGCATATAAATCATGACAAAATCAATGAAACAATAATTTATTGGTATTATAATATATCAAGATTTCATTTAAAAAATTTAATTGGTGTTTTTTGTTATATATTCTATTGAAAAAAACTTTATTGTTTTTTAATTTTGGTGTTTCACATTCTACACACCCTGAATAAAATAAATCCTTTAAATTTAATCATGATCCTGGAAATGAAGTGTTTGAAATTTTTTTAAAAACCCATAACATAAAATGATTCATACAATATCTTCTAAATAATAGATAAAGAGATAAAAAATTTAATATAAAATGTCACAAATCTAGGTTCTTATGTAGGGGAACATTATTTTCATGTTAAGATATGTAATAAAGGAAAAGCCTAAATATATATAGATAATTATTTTGGATATTGATCATAATTAATTGAATGATCAATATAATGTTAAGGGACCTAAAAAAATAAATCATAAATTATTTTAGAAGAAATTATTTCAAAAAAAATGGTTTTACTATAAATTTTTTTTCAATATTATTTTCCTAGTGTTGAGGAATTATTTTAGTGTCTAAGAATACAAGAAAGTATACTTACATGATATATTTCAATTTCCAAATAACAATTTAATCCTTTTGATGTGTTTTTATCAATTCTTAATTGATCACTTACTCCATGAAATGAATTTACAGAATTTTATTTGTAGCATTGACTCACTAAAATTAACTTTTAATGGATCGTAAGTGTCAATTCTTTTGATCTATCCCTAACTATTTTCTAAAACCAATTCTTTTAGCATATGTTATCAAATAAATTATTCTCTAAAACTCAAAATTAATACCACTAGTTCATTATTAATATTTATTAATAAAATACTAAAATTAAATACAATGATATATTTACCAAAACATCATGTAGGCTAGTGTTCGGCATGAAACCATTATCTTCTTTCTGCCACGGGTTCAAGCCAAAAAACATTTTCAGGAAAAATGGGTGGTCACCTGAAATGTGGGTTGTTATATTTATAAAATAATTAGAATAAAATTTTTGTTATTATCCAAAAAACATTATAGAAATCCTTAAAATAAAATTAATCATCAAATGACCATTTTTATATGTTTTTCAGTACATCATTTATTTCATAATGTCTAAAAATCTTATTTTACTATTAATATAATTTCATTAAAGATAATTTTATTTCTAAAGGTTGTGAGTAAATTTAATATTATTTATTTAATATTTAAATTACTTAATCCTAAAATAAAATTTCCCCTAAAACTAAGGATTTTTATAATTTCTCTAACAATATTAGAAATCATTGTAGAATCTAATCAATTAAAATGAAAAATTTCGGTATTATGAATATGAAATTATGAAAAATCATGAACTCATTAACCCATGATTGTATCCATAACTATTATGTTATTAAATACATATATGTTTCAAAAATTTAACACAAGATTATGAGTTTTGTACAAATATTATAACTAATGTATAGTTGGGAAAAATAATTTTAAATTTTAATTCTTAATTCAAAATATAGAAATAATTAAGCTATATTATCTCAAAAGTATTTCTCAATTTGTTTAGGATTTAACCTTTGTCGTTCATTTTCATAATCTATTGAAATACTTAATGATTGTTAGAAAATAAAATTTGAAATATCTTTACAATTCACCCCATGGGTGAACAACTAGGGATATAGTAAGGCCCATTATTATTAACCAGGTGATGAGCAGTTAAATCCCAATGATAACGTTTCAGTGTAATTAACTCTAGGTACTCTGTGACATAACTATGTCACGCTTTTATTATCCATATAAGTATGTATTTCCAGGAAAAACTGTAAAATATATTTCTTACCAAAATAATAGGATGCCCTTATATATTTATAAACATAGTCTATAATAGGGATACGATTCCAATATATAGATATTCTGAAATCTAGTTCCCATGGTTTATAATAAACACTCTGTAATATAATCTATACTGACCTTGCACCAAGTAGCCCTAGAATATATGACTACTATCATTACATTGGAATAAGTTGCAAGGAATGACTTGTCACAGGAATAAATAGTTTAGTAGTCTTGGTAAACCAGATACATATGTGATTCAATATTTCATTTATATACTCAAATTAAAATATAATTTTTTTCTTTTTTGAGATTATATTTATTCATTATTCAATATCACTACATATAATTCATAATAAAATTCTTCGATTCTTGGTGAATGGAATAAAAATAAGTTTGGGGCCAAATAGAAAATAATGATTAATTATAGTGAACTCAATTCATTATTCAATGAGAATAATCAACCTGGAAAGGTATATAACAGAACCCACATGATATATAATTAATATAATGAGAGGTTAGTGCATATAATGATAATATAAATGTGAAAATATTGTGTAAAATAATCAATATGGAAAGGTAAATAACTGAAAAAAGATGACATTTAATCAATAACCTAACTAAAGTAATTGGATAAAGAATAATCAATATGGTATGGTAAATATATGAAACACATAACATTTAAATTATATAAAATGAAATGCATCTTGAGATAATATCATAGAAAAAATATCATTGATGATAAAAAAGGAATATTTATTCAAATTAATTCTTAATTATTTGAGGTCAGGTATCTGGAACATGAACCACTACTATCAAGACCATTTAAAAGGAATTTTAATATAATATTAAAAACCAATTTAATGCTATCTTAACTGATTTGTCCTCATAGAATATAGATGCATCAAGGGGCTATATATATCCAGGCCCCAACCATGTCATTCACTTATTTAATTCATTGTGGATGTCATTAACGTCCCCTTGAAAAGGCAATCATAAACCATATATAGGAAGAATAAGGATGGTATTAAGTCAAGATATACCCATTGGGGAATTAATAATGGATTATTTCCACTGATGAATTTAAATACCATAATAATATCATTAAAACATTCCTTAAAATAAACTTTTTATATTGAAAATCAATTTAAAAACACAGTTAAAAAATATTTTCATTTCAAAACCATATTCATATTTGAGATTTTTTAGAATTAAAAAAACATTATTAATATCATTATAAACATTAAATTAAAATTCAATTGAATAATGATCATGTGGATGGGTGATTCTTGAAATTCTTTACGTAACATTACTTTTCCGAGGTAAAAATGGTTAGAAAACTAATTTTTGTGGAAGGTTAATATAATATTACACTGAAACAATTTAAGAATAATGTGTAAAAAAGTAAATTATAAATATATTTTTAGATTTTGAAAATATTTTTGATAAAATTTATAAGAAAATATTTTAAAAAAAATACAGATTTCTGACCAAATAGAGTAATGAAGTTAGAATTTAATTGAAAAAGTTACTTATAATTTCAAGAACCATATATTGGAATCATATTGAAATCAGTAGAAAATTATCATGAATAACCATAGGAGATAAAAATAAATTTCTCTGTTAAACAATAACAAAATGCTTTCCTTTATTGGAAATTCATGCAAAACAATCTCGATTAAAATATGATTTTAAAAGAAACACTTAAAATGATTATAACGTTGAAGTGAGAATTATTCAACTAATTTATTATGGGCATTAGATAAAAATATAAATAAAAAAATGGAAATGAAACATAATATAATCCAAAATCATTAAACACAAAATAATAGATTTGCATCCACAAAAAATTTAAAATATAACCTAATGAAACATAATTGACCTATGAAAGTCTTTACCAATTGGTACCTTTTAATTAATGTTCCCATAGATTTTAAATATCAATATCTAGTTAAAAAAAATTAATAATGAATAATAGTTATATTTAATTTCAAATGGTAACTACATACACAATAAATATAACCTTGTGGCATAACACCACACAAAAGAAATAACAGTTACGTAATTGTGTATGCCTCATATAAGAAAACGCGAGATGAAAATCCCTTACCATATGATACCTTTTTGGTAAACATCCATTACCTTCTAGTATAGTTATTTTAATAAAATTTATAACTAATAAATTAAACATACCTATATTTATTAGATCTATTATGATCTTCATATAACATATTTCATTACCTTAGTGATTTCATGTATTAATTTCCTTTTTTTCTATGTGTTTTTTTTCAAAAAAGATATCGTTCTTATTGATGTTATATAGCTATATAATATCCACAATAATAATCATGAAACTATTATCATACTTTAACATCAATTAAAACATTAAAACAAATCATGAATTAGAGTTATGAAAAATGAAGTATGTTATGATCATAAAGATGGTTAGTTGTACTCACATATGAGAAATGTTTTCCATTTCTAAATGATCACTATGGAAAAAAGGTATGTAAAATTTTATATTTATACGTTTATAATAATATCATATACAATATAATATATATTTATATATAATTTTACATGTTTTTTGGGGATGATAATAGCCAGGTTGGTCTATAATGAAAATAGTCCACACGTACAAGAAAGGCATTATCCTGATTCATTGAGTTGAAAAGAATGAAATTAATGATGATATATTATATTAAAAAATGATAAATATTTCATTAATATAATAATTATTCCTTTTATATAACTATAATAATTATCATTATTCCTTATTTCCATCAACGAATAGAGTTAATGAAAAAAACGTGATTCTTTTCAAGGAGGTAGTTTTTCGAACACACAAGTTCTATTATTGCATCTCCAACAGAAAGGAAAATAAAAATGAATATATGATATAATAAATCATGTGGTAAAATTATTTAATAAATATCATATATATATTGTTCATATCAATCATAATATCCAATGTTGAGTGGCGGTAATGGAGGAACGAACGACATCAGTTCATGAGGCGGTAGTCTAATGTGCACAAAAACATTGATTTTGAAACCCATATGACATTAGTCCGTGTGGTTGCATGTCTAAGCATTAAAAAAAGAAAATGTCGTAAAATTTATTTTAATTATGATATTATACAACCATGTAATAAAAAATGTTAATTGGGTGGAAGAGGAATGAAAATAAAAATAATCATCGAGGATAATTACCTCATCATCGAATATCTCCATTGGGATATAACTAAATCTTTAATAGGATGACTTCATACCCCAAATAAGGCTTCTAGGAAAAAAGGATTGTAGTTTTTAAGTGAATTTTATAGGATTTGGGTGATCCAAATGGATTCATTGGAGTTAATAATTATGGGGAGTTAGTGCCTTTTTATAGTGAATGAGGAGTGGAATTATTGTAAATACCATAAATTAAACACTATTGGGAGTTCTCATTGACCTACTATTCCAAAAATAAGGAACCATCATTGATCCAAGAGGGTATAGAGGCTAAATATGGACATAAAATGGGGTTTGTACATGATTTGGGTTATTTCCATAACATATCATTTAGGATTAACAAATAAGTGAATTCATTTAGACATTAATTGTTGTAATTAATTTGAATTTTTTTTCTAAAATTAGTGTTTAAATTTTAATTTGAAATTATTAGAAGTTATAAATATTATTATTCAAAATATAGATTCCATATTTCATATTTAAAATAATATATTTTTTAGAAATTAATTAATAATAAATCCCATTGATGCAATGGAAAATGAGTTTTTAATGAGAAAATGTTAAAAAGTATAAAGAGTTTTTCATGAACCATCCCTCAAGTCCTGTGTTGTGACTAAACCAAGCCCACCTTTGAAAGGATAGTGTCTAGAAACTAGAACATAGTGGGAATATCCCATAAATGGGCTGTATTTTCCTAATAACCTTTACACAGCTCAAAACTCAATGTAAAAGTTGCTGGAAATTAAAAAATCCAAGGAAGCTATGCATACAAACCACAATGTAAAACACAACCAGACTTCAATAGAATGTAAGGTACATGATGTAAAATGGAGCCAGTATAAAGTCCCACAAAAGTAAAGATAGGATATAAGTAAAAGCCCAAGTCCCTGAATCTCACCTGGTTAAAACCCAACCTGAAGTGAATGTGTTGGGTAGTTGCCTAAAGCCATAAAAGTATGCCTCGCGTGTCTTATCTCTGTGAGGACCACCCAGTCCTTTCCCTCACTGGACTCCATAAATTCATTGATCATCTGAAAAAGACACAACACATGTGGGAAAACATCATGTAGGGGTGAGTAAAAACACTTATTTGTTGGACACACTGAAACCCCAAAGGTAAATCAGAAGGGAAAAATCACAATGAAATGCCCATTTATCTCCACATATGTATATGCACAAAAATATACCATGAACATGTATATATACATGTTTTAGAAACTAATAATCCTAAGTATCCAACCTCATAGCCATAAACAAGTTTCTCACCGAATGTTCAAAAGGTATCGCAAAAACCAGAAGACCATACTCCATGAGCACAACCATCCTAGATGGCACCTGTTTACGAGATAAACTCCACAGGGAACAACTCTACCAATTCAAATGGTACTTCCAAGAGAATATAAACCATCAGGAAAATTATACTATGTCTATCTCCAGTGCTCAGCACCAGAGTTTTAGTCAACGTTGTCTTGCGCCCAATCCAAGAATAATGAAATCCTTGTGTAGAGGCCCACCCTCACCACTGTACACATATGATGGAGCCATGTTATTAACAATCTCATGAATCCTCTCTCATTTCTATAAGGAGTGTTCCCCACCTCATTCAGTCGAGTGAGAACTAGCTAATATTTAAGTGACATTCTCATCAAGTGGATGGGCCAACTCATTATAATTGTGTTCGACGACCGATGGAGCTCCAACTCTAACGGAGGACCCACTCCCTACTTCTACTTGGGATGTCGGAGTGAAAATATGAATCTGAGAACCCTCACCATAATCCTATAGGGGAGTAGACTCGTGAAGGACCTTCACCCGGATCCGATAGGATAGTACAAGTTTTTATTTTTGGACCCTCACCCTACATAGTAGTGGATTAGTACGTAGTGACTAGAGGACTCGTGCCCTTGTACGACAAGGAAGTACAAATGTTTTCAGTTCATGTGTGGAGGACCTGCACCCTAGAACAATGGAGGAGTGTCAAATCGTATGGAAGAGGACCTACAACCTACCCAATAGGGGTGTTCGGACACTATGTATATTAGATATGGAGGACTCACGTCCTAGTCCTATAGGGGAGTACCGACTCCTATAATAGGGGACCCGCAACCTTCCTGGTAGGGGAGTACCAAATCTACATCCACAAGAATCTCTCAAAACCATCACCCTATTACTTCAGAGGAGTAACACTCCTAAAGTATACCACCTAAGGAAAACACCTGCTCACATAACATAGGGAGTCCCATCATTACTAAACACGCCAATTTCTTCTCAAGATTTCCCATATCGGGCGGAACTATTCCTCAAACTAATTGGTCGCTTTCCAATATCCAAAAAACTATCTCAGAGTATCTCCCAAGGATTTCCTATTCTCAAGAGTCACAATTCCACAGATGGATCATCAATCAGATGCTCTGTTAGTTGGTTACTGGAGTTCAAGAGAAAAAGTGGGGTTCACTAGCTTGTGGACCAACTAGGCGATCGGTCCACCAACTATTGCATTTGATGACCCGGTCTGACCACCCCCATAGATGACCACCCCACAATAGCTCAATATATAGTTTCATTCAAATATGAAAAAGAGTTCAAGATCACGTGAAATCTCCACCGACCATGGATCACAATCGACTATGGCCCGGTCTAGCTGCAATGGTCAGACCCGACCTGCAGGGTCGACACGACCCGCTGGGCCTGGTCTGGCCCAGCTAGGCCCGGGCTGCTACAGGCTGGGATCACCAAAGTAGTTCCAACCCATCCCTCATGGAAGCTGACCGGTTCATCCACCCTGAATGAGGAAACATGTCATGTCTTCACCATGTTAGTCGGGCTAAATTCTTCATCTACTGGGTTTCACAACCATACTACGATCCCATTCTAGTGTGAAGTCGTTCGTGTGAGATATCTCCCACGCCGCCTCGATCTGAATGCCGTCAACACCATTGCACCGTTGTTGTGCCACATCCATTCCAAATCTTAGATGTCATATCACTATGCTAAGACACAATTTCACAATGATCGATTATCCGTCATCCTGCGAAAAACACGAAGAATTTGGGGAGAAATGAAACAATAAAAAAAGTTGTATGAACCTAGATCGATGTTTGTGTAGATCAGGGTTCATTTCTATTAGAATAGTAATCCATGAATCACTATGATAATTTTCCATTAATACTCTACAAATATATTTCCCTTCCAGCATGAACAAACGAACAGTGGGTCATGATTTTCATGGGTTTATCCATATTCTTCCTTTAGAAATCGAGAATGGGGAAACACAAGATTTAAATTACAAACCCTACCTCGAGTTTGGATATCTTGAGGAAAAATATTGAATTCTTTTCATCATGCAGATCCTTGTTCCATCATCATTTTTCGATTCATCATCGTTTTATCATACCCCAATATTTGATTTGTCATGGTCGGTAAGAGAACCTCCTCCTCCTTGCCTCAGAGAGTCTCCAAGGTTATGACGATAAGCCATGATTTCTGATGAGGATCATAAAAAAAGAAAACCCCCACTGATCCATTGTGTAAAATCTGAATAAAATATTTTTATTAAAGTATTTTAATGAAATACGTGTCAAAAAACTAGATTCTACGGTCAACCATTGCCGATCGAGGTTAGGTCCCTCCTAGGGTAAAGATGCCATTTCATATGCAATAGTTCTCTCAAATTTTGGATCCAACCACCCATTTAGAAGATATTAATTTTTGAAGTTATCTGCCAAAGAGTTTATAATTAAAAGATTAGATTTATTCAAAGATTTATTTCAGGCACACCAATCCTCAGAATCGCATGGCATCTTAGTGCCCAATCCCAGATGTTTCATAAATAATTTCAAAATAAAAATTCCTGAAGAACATCTTGAGTCATTACAATGAAATTATGTATAAATTAAATATTAAAATAATTACTTCTTCATAAATTAGGTTATTATATATATAATAGATTTAATTAATCATTAAGCAAAATTAAAAATAATATTTAAAAATAAATATTATTTTGAAGAAAATGTAGTTTTCAATTAAGATTCAGTATTTTCAATATTCATCCATAAATTAAACCTTTTATAAAACATACATAAATTAACCCTTGGATATTTTTGGAATTAAACATTCAATCAAATTTATTTTTTCAAAATGTTATTCATCAATGTGTCAGAATATAATTTTAAAATATAATCTCCATTAAATGGCGGAAAGTTTTCCATATAAAAAAAATACAAAATCTATGGGATGAAATTGAGTTTATTATCATCATATGCCTAGTAAATATATATACTGAATTCCAAAACATTTGGTTAATATATTACATATATATTATTATTATAATTCAATAATACTAATTAATTTAATTTTATTATGATAAATCACTTTTCGGCGCACAAAAAGTTTTCATCTTAAAAACATTAACACTATATTAAATTGGATTTTATTTTCATTTCTAATTAATTGGTTTCTAATGAACTCATTATATTTTCATGTAAACCATATACTTTCATAATCATGTTAATCCTATTCATATTGACCATTCCAACCACTAATAAATAACTATTAAAAAATAATATCTCATTGTTCGAGGAAACTCAGTCTTGCATGAAACATAAGTTATCAAAGAATTTAATTTTTTCTTAAAATTCAAGCCCAAAATTGTGTTCCATATATTGAAAGATATTATAATGTCCCAAGATGTCATATTATATTCTATGCATGTTTGTTCTGTCACATACACAATTGAAAAAAAATATTATTATTTTATAATTTTTGGGTGTTACACTAATGGTATCATCCAATGATTGACATAGAATTTCAGACGATCACATGCTGCTATATTTCTTAATTAATTACCTATATCAACAATAAATTATTTGGGACAAGTTCCATCCAGAGAATTTCTGACTCATCAATCCTAGTCCAGAAGAAGAAATAATGACATGGTCGAATGAAAATATCTTTAAATGAAACCATATTAATGGTGAAGTGTCCATTGTTATTGTTTAACAACTCGACAATGGGATTGTACCTCATCCACAAACATAAAAAATATAGGACAGAAGTGTGAAACATATCCTCATGTTTTTTGATACTTCACTATGTACGACCATCCATCCATGGGTGGAAAGATGTGTAATGGAAAAAGTGTGAGACAAATAAATTCTCAACACCTTTCCATAACATATATAAAAAATGGGGAGCTTGATTAGAGGGGATCATCCTCAGGACTCCATGGAGTCACACCAAATCCTCCAAATACCGCCTTAACAAAACCTCTACAAAGATAAACAACCTGATCTCTAGGCAGTGGGATGATTTCCTCAACCTATCCACTTCCACCAAAAATAAATTAAAGACACCATGAAATCAAAGAAATATGGTAATAAATCCCATTGATATGTCCACAAACATCCAATAGGTAATATCTAATGACTCGATAAAACATCCTAGAACACGATGCTCTACATTCACCTTATGGTAGGCCAAATATAAAGACACAACCACTAGAATGAACACATGAGAGTGTCACCAAAAATAAACTTTACCATTCTAGTCCTACAAATTATAAAACTAGGAATCTTCAACCTACTACACATAATATTACTAAGCAGTCATTTGGAAAAGACATCCTCTATATCCTTCATTTACCATATCTAGATGAATCAATTAGAGCACTTCTATAACCCTCCATGAATCCCAATCATTATGTATATTGTCACTATATGACTTCTTTCTTAGTGAATCATCCATAACACAAAAAATTTCTAGTTTATAAGAAATTTTAAACTCATAATCATGAAATTATTCCATCCATCTCCATTTATTAGTATAACCCATAAAAAGCTCACCTATGAGGTAATATCACAACAACATCCAGGAAATCACAACATCCTCTAACTCATGATAATGAGGGGAATATTTACATTCATGAGAAAGTAACATGGAAAAAAACATATGAAACAACTTATCATTGCTACATTATAACACAACCCTGCCCAAGAAGAGAAGCATCACAGAAAACCACAAACAAAAGTCCTTATACTGAAAAAAATGAAAGAATAATGGACAACATTCTACAGTGAGTACAAAACATCATCTGAACACTGGATATTCCACAAGAAAACCAGATCCTTTCTGGTCAAGGATATCATAGATATCATAATCAATGCTAAATTGGATCTAAACCTTCAATACAAGTCTTTAAGACTATGGAATATCAATACCTCTTACATTTTATTGGGGGATTCCATTGAAAATATTACCTCTATTTTTAGAGGAACCATATCTACTCCCTTCTAGTATACCACAAGCCCTATGAAATTAACATCACAAGAATAAAACACAAACTTAAAAAACTAGAAGAATAGTTGGTCATGATAAATAAATACCAAAAATACTTGTTGATTTTCCGTATACTCCTCCACAGATGCGTAGTGAACAAGATTGTTGTCGATTAAATACTAAAAAAATCATATCATGGAACTCTTTAAACGCATCATTAATAAAACCTATGAATATATATTGTTAATTTGTTTCACCAAATGGTCAAAATAGACTCATATGTCATATGAGCCCAACATTTAGTTCTATTCTAAATATCCAATACCATTAACCAAATTTGATGATATAGTGAAAACTAATGAGTTTTTAGGAACCAATTTTCACACATAGGGTGATCATATAAATCATAAATCTTTTGAAAAGGATAATAATTAAACAATGTCATTTTTTGATAGATTATAATCACTAAAAAACCTCAAACCTCCATCAATATTCTTCATGATCAAAACCATTGTACTGCATGGTGACACACTCATCCAAACAATACCTCCCTTAAAAAAAATCATCAATCTATACATGAAACACATGAAACTCATAAGGAACCATTATATATGGAGACATTAAGATAGGAAACATTCTTGGTTGTACCTTGATCCCAAAATATATTTCCCAACTAGTCTGTAATTCGATAAACTCCTCTTAAAACATTGGGGTACTCTTCAATGACACTAGGAAACACTGATATATGAACCACTGACAAACATTGCATCATCTCGGCCATAACATATAATAATGTAAGAACACACCCTTGAACCATTTTTGGGTCACACTCACAAATGAAAACTGCTAACATTCCATTATAATCAAAGAACAAAAACAATCACATGAAGAAATTGATGATTTCTTACACCAAATAAAAAAATCCATCCTATGGATGATGTCATAGGGTTTTATATATAAAAATATGAAGTCTACCCAAGTGTGTTGATTATCCTACTGTGGCTCATAATCTCTAAATACTTAATACATGTCAGCATGTCAAACAACTAGAATAATGAACACCATGTGAATTGAAAGCCTCTCTGCCTCACATCCCAAAAAATGGATAAGGGAAGGTGATATAAATGGGTGAGTCTCTCCAGAATCAATAAATGTATTTTACCATGTAGGAAACAGGTGAAGGGTACATCGAATGACATCTGGACCACCTGGTTTAATACCTCGACCCCAGTTACCCAGAGTCAGTTCATTATTACATAACATTGGCATGATCAGAATTGATCAAGTCTCGATAGACCGATTAGTTTAGTAGTCTTGGAAACACTAGATACATTAATAAAGTTTACATTATATCATAAAGTGAAAACTAAAACAACATAGTTTCCATAGTCCACACTCATATACACTCATACTATCCTTGTAAGTCATTTATAAAATACTTCTTCACATCCTGGGGAAAATAAAACAAAAAAATGGTTGAGCTCAGATTCCCAGTAAGGATTACAATATAGCAGAAACATTCATAAATAAGCATAAACATTTAAAGAAATTTATAACTAAAACAAAAGCCTTTTAAACTTGAACTTAGACATAAAATGGTAGAAATGAAATGAAAAAATTCCATTTACTTATTCACATTGATATTCTACTAGTTTAATAATCAC
Source organism: Viscum album (assembly GCA_963277665.1). NCBI lineage: Eukaryota > Viridiplantae > Streptophyta > Magnoliopsida > Santalales > Viscaceae > Viscum > Viscum album. Next base: position 999,133,005 of record OY728134.1, read on the forward strand.
ATGCAATATCAATCACCACTTTCACAAAGCTGAAATTCATAATGCCAAACAATCATAACCACATAGTAAACGCCTTGTGCCAAGACTAAAAATAAGATTTTGTAAAGGCCTTGTGCCAAGACACTAGTTTGTCTCATGAGACCTACCGATGAATCAAGGAGCTATAGATGGATGCACCCGTCACTTACTAAGTCCAATGAATCCCTCATATGAAAATTTTAAACATAACATAATCATTCGTATGAAAAATACCATATGAAATGCCAATACTTTACCCAAAAACCATGAATGGTATAAAAATAGCACATCGACAGTCAAACATAACTCATCCAATACAATTTGGAAGATCTTATTGTAACAGATTAACCTCAGTCAAGAATAATGAAGGATATTAACATAGATCAAAATAATCATCAAAACTATTTGAGAGGAATATTAACCTTTTTCTAGAAAACATTTAGAAGTCTTACTATTTATCAAGAAGTTGTTTAAAATATATTTTTTAATAAAAGTTCCCCATACCACATTGAATCTTTTAAATGGAATTTTAATTTTAAAAGATTAATGTCCATATAAAAAAACCTTAAAACCATTTTTAAAACATGGACATTAATGAGAAAGATTTAGAATAATAAATCTTTAAAACATTTTAAAATGATATTTAATTAGAGTTCCAAACCAAAAGAGAGAAACATGAATAAAAATAATTGAGGTAATAACAACTTGGTAATATCATGATAATAAAGGGATTCAATATATACTATGTCAAAGTACATTAAATACACCATATAAAAGTGACTTGGTGTGTAACAACAAAGATGTCTCAATGGAATGTAAACTGAGATAAAATCTCTTATAAAGACCATATCCTTAGGTTAAGGATAAATCAACGACATAATTATGTGTGAAAAATATAAATATACTCAATATGATTTTATATTCAGAGTAAATAAATAAGAGGACATTCACACATATTCTTGTAAAAACAACACCAATGAATTGTATATTTATCTCAACAAATGGAGATTGAGTTAAAATTACTCATATAAAGTTCATATCAATGACTTCAGAACATACCAATGGAGTGATTATGTGTATCAAAGGTATATCCATAGAAAGGGAAGTGGATATTATGACATAAGAAAATGAATAGTGATTTCACACATAATCATGGAGTAATATAATCAATGAAGTATGCATAAAGATGAATGGGTGGAAATTGAAATTTTGAATTCCCTTATCGATTTGGTATCTTAAGAAACATACAACCATGAAAGAAGGATCATAAAATGATGATGTAAATATACATAAATTAAATTATATTACATAATGAAAATAATCATGGGCAGTACACACACCACATGCAATAAATAAGTGTTGAACAATGGAAATCTCACAGAATTAAAAGTGAGATACGAAACCCCTTACTTTGTAATTTTTCCTTGGTCGAGGGTCGTTTAACCTCCTTTATAATGGTTAAATAGTTTTTATTAAATTATAAAAGAATCATATACATTAATATGATCTCATATATGATCTTTTAACATTGCTCTGTTAATAATATCTTATTATTATTGTCGTTTCGGTTGCTAATGTACTCGTTTTATTTTATATGATTTGTTACATTAGCCATGTTTTTTATGTATAGGTTGTATCTTATTTATATCCAGAATTATATCAAGTCATTAAAAATTATTTTTAATCATAAAATGAGAATTATACTGGAATGGATACGATGGGGAATGAATCTCATCGTGTTCGTGGAGACAGTAGTCCGTACATACGCACGAGGGACAATATCATTCTTTTGATCTTAAAATAATATATAATTGGATGTTATATCATATATAAAGAATAATTATAATGTTATATTTATTATTTAATTAAATTACACTTCATTATCATACCTATCCAAATAATAATGTTTTGGATAACAATTACACCACAGCGTGGAGACGGTAAGCCATACGTACTTACGTGTGGTGACATGCCATTCAAAGGATGGATAGATTTCTGAATATGGTTGTACCATATTTATAATAGCATCACAGTATATAGAAAATAATGGAGATATTATTTTAGAATGGAAATATCAAAGAATGAATAAGTTGAAGAAGAAAGGAACTTGAAAGAGGGTGGTGAAAACATTACCTCTTCTTCAGGTTCTTCCTTTTGATTTGATCAAAAGGGCTCCATAGGTTGGATTTCTGATCAAAATAAGGACTCAAGGTTGAAGTGAGGGAAGTTGAGAGAATATCTGGGTAGGGTTTCTGTGAGCCAAATGTCATTTATGGAATGAATTAGAGAGAAGGGGGAGTTCCCTTTTATAAGAGGGGCGAGGGGCACCTTTGGAAATGCTAGATATATTATTTTATAATAAATTCATATTTTGTTTCTAATGGCTTCAAACTAGTTTATTTCTAGGATTAGGTGGGTATGGGTCGAAAAAAACTCAACCAATTGGTTTTATAAAGCTTTGGGTGACTTTATTTACCTTATCTTTTAGTTTTAACTCTTAATTAATTAGTTGACATTTACCACATCTCTTTGTATTTTTATATTATATGGTTAATAAACATAACATAAACATCCATGATACCCCCAAGTTTTCCATTAATGATACACCTATCATTATATAAGTCCTTTTTCTGAACCATAGATTTTTAGGAATAGAATACCAATTAATAATATAATATTTGTTTTAAAAACTCATTTATGTGAATTTTGACACTATTGGGTATTTTGTTTTTGCTAAATTCATAACTGCATTATTACTTTTGAAGAAATTCATATAAAAAGTCTTAATATGTCTTATTAACCTATAAAAGTAGTGTAATTCATAAAAAGTTTCAAATTACATTTATTTCGTTATTTATAATATCAATTATTTTAATATTTCATTAATTAGGTAATTACTACATCACCATTGTGTCATAAATAAATTAAATTATTTAATGTCTAAAAATTATAAATAAAATAAAATTATGTAGGAACTCTTTTTATATTTCTAATGAATATTTAAAATTTAATTTATCTTATGTATAATCATATATTAAATTTTTTTAGTAATTAAACTATGATTTTTACTCTTTTAACTCTTCTTTGAATTAAATAATAATAAATGTCCTAATCTAAACCAAGTGGACCTAAATGATAATATATTATTCCTATGGTTGGTTTTTGTCAAGATAAACCTTCCCAATAGAATTAGGACATGTGTTTGAATAATATTAATATCATTTTTACCCATAATTACCCTATTTTTTTAACTGTGTTAAATAAAAGTAAAAAGTTACAATTAACCAAAACTTATTTTCAACTCATTGAACCACATTTTACTTACTGATATCAACATTTCATCTGAGATTTTTATAATTCCACTTAGATAAGTGGTAAAATTATGTTTTATGTGAATTTTCAAATTCTCCCAGGAGATGGGTAAAAGACATTGAAAAGTTCTGATAAATTTTTATATATCTAAAATTATTATAATTTGAATCCAATGAATTTAATGTATATTATATATGTATTATATGTCTATTTTTACCTTAATTAAATTTAAATAAAATAAATAATTATTTAAATAAAAATTTGGTTTTAAACTATAACTTAGTGTTTTTCACTATTCATCATAAATTAAAAGTTTTCAGAAACATACCAAAAATTCACCCTAAGATAATTATGACATTATGAATTCAAAAATGAATTCTATTTTACCAAATTAAAAACATATAAATTTCATTTATTAGTTTAAAATTAATTCCCATTGTCAAAACCAAAAAGAAAATTTTTATGAAATAATAAATACCAAAATATTTCCATTTGTTTATGTCAAATTTCAATGTGAAATTACATCAAATGAAAAAAATTGGAATAAATTGTAAAAATATAATCTAATTATACATCCAAACCATTCTTATGTATAGTTTAACACTAGAAATTATTTTGATTAAAAAAGTTGTTTTTAGTTGAAATATATTATTTTTCACTATTTACCCAAATATGAAAGTTATCAGAAAAACACCAAAAAGTTATTGAAACTAAATTATTATGTCCCGATCCTAAATAAGAAGTTCATTTTTTCAAATTGAATATATAAAAGTTTTAAATATTGGATTTAAAAGGGTTCTCTATTAAAAGGCGGCAAAATTTCATTTTTGAAATATACTTCTTTTATCTGAAAAAAATGAATTTGTCCCTAAATTATGTCTAATAAACCAATAATATGGATTCTAAAATTATAAGAGTTATATAAAGTCCAAATTTTGATAATACTATTCATAACCGCTTTTGAACGGCTAGTTTGGTAAGTCGTGGTGTGCATGAACCCAACTTTGCGTGTAGTGTAAGTTATTGAATTACATTGAAGAACTAATATACTATGAAATCATGGGGTGTTACATTCTTCCCTCCTTCAATAAATTGCATCCTCACAATTTTAAAAATTGTTCAAGGGAATATAATGGAAAGTCCCACATCGGAAATAATATTTAATAAAAATATCACCTTAAAAGAAAGAAAGAGAAGTATAATGGTCTCCCATGAAAACCCATACTAGGATTCAATGAAGGAAAACATGGATATGAAAGATACAATAAAATTCATGTTCTGATGGAGAGGGATAGAAATCATGATCGATAGAATGTTAACATAAAGAAAACCAAAAACTTGTGATGGGACAAATGGTAATTAGTTTTCTTGTAGGAAAAGTAATCAGAAAACATTTTTTTGTTTTATGTTACATTTCATAATGATAAGGAATTTATTTATGAGATTGACTAAGAACATAAAGATATATACTTACTTTTTAAGTAGAGTTTAATTCTTTAATATATTTCTACCACTAAATCATTTTTTTAAATGATGATTATTCAAGAAGTTTGGTCACACCGGAAGAGATAGAATAAACATCTATAGAATCACATGATTTAAAAAGGATAAACTTTATATTTACCGTATGTTTAAAGATTAATCAAAACCAAAACAGTAAGTACAAGATCAGATGATCCCCCAAAAGTATACTCCTTTAGAGAAAGAAACACTAATCTTAATTTCTAAAATTAAACCAAAAATACGCCAAAGATAAATAAATACCATTCCATAAACAATTGTCCTTAAAATCCTTCAATATAATCCAAACAAATATTGAAACCCATAACATAGAAGAATTTGGTTATGTAGTCTTCCACGTTAAGTTATATCTCCAAATGACATCGACTACTCTTAAAGTCACATACTTAAAACTAATTAACCTAATCACATGTTCTCTATTATAGGTTAATCATTTCCATAGATAACCCAAATAACTATTAATCCACAATAAAAACATAGATATAAATCCACCATTAATCCTCAAATGAAATCCCACAGTATTCTATTTCCCTTGGGCATAGTGTGTTCCCAAAAAAATGAACGTCTTCCAAAATAACATTTATCACTTAATCACCAAATCATTTTCCTATACTAAGGGTATTCATTTGATAAGACATAAGATCCCATACCAACTTATTATTGATCAATAAAATCATATAACTAAATAAAATTAGTTATAGTAACCAGGGAATTCATGTAGTCCAGTGGTTGGTGATAAAGCCCAATTGCACTCTGGTAGTGGGATTGATTCCCACAGCTTTTTCAGACATGACGAGTTGTCACACGGTATGCATGTTGTCCTTTTTCAAAAACTATATTTTATAACATTACCAAAATGAGATAAATTCCTAAAAATAACAATAACATAATTTAACCACAAATGTTATCTCATACATTGCATTTTCATCCAAAAATATAATAACTTGTAATTGCCTCAAATTCAAGGATCATATAAAAGAAAATGGTTATTTATAACTATATCCACAAGAGAAAATATAATTATTACTCAAATATCATTTACACATGATAAATTGCAGGGTTACAAATATAAGAGAAAATTATTCCAAAGTAATCCCATCAAGAATGAGCATTAATACTTTTAAACATTTCTGTAACCATTTATTTCCATATAGCTTCTTCTTTGACCAAGAAAATATCCTATAGAATAGAGCATTCACACAGGTAATGGCTAGGTCCCCTACATTTATGGAAAATGACTATAAATTGATTCTTGGAACCATTTTTATTTTCTTATATAGTACTCTTCATTTTTCCTCAACAATTATTCACTTTATGTCCTTCTTTCCCACACGTAAAGCATTTCATTGTTCCATTTAGACTCTTTACAGGGTGTCTCCTTCCACATTTCCTGCATGATGGAAATTGAGTATTCTTTTTTCCATGGTCTCCACTGTTGGAGCTCTTATCATTCATCACCATTCTCTTCTTTGTTGAGTCTAGGAGTTGGTTAATATACATGTTATTGATCATATTTTTGGAATATTGATTTGGAATGAACATGATATCTTTTACGCCTATCAACATTCGATTTTGTTGCTCATTTCCACCACCGTTCCACCCAAGTACATCATTCTTAATGTTACTATTACTTCCTTAGAATCCAGCTATTGACTAAAACCAAAAATCATTGTGTGAGTAATAGTAGTCATAAAATCATTTAGAGAATATCATGAAACCATATTCTCAATTTGAAACCCCATAGGATTAACCAAGGTCATTTATTTTCATCTTATATTAATATACTTCAAATCCGTTTTTAAAGAAAATGTAAATTATCCTAAGAATATCCCCCGGGAGAGTCGTAACCAAGAGTGCAGGAAGGCCCGTTGTCGTACACCAGTTCCTGTTCGAGTCTAGCTCAAATCGGTGTTTTTGGGTTTTACCCCTAGGTACATCTATGCCAGAGCCACCTCTACCTGCTCGTATCAAGATAGGGATGTATTTCGTTGAATACTCACAAGATCTATACGATACCAAAATTCTATGAAATTCTTCTATACTAATCCTCAATGTCTATCTTAGGGCTTTGTTCTCTAATAAGATTTTATCTAAATCTAGTTTCCAAGGTTTGTACTAAAAATCCATTGATACCAACTATAATGCCCCGACAACAGTTACCCAGAGTCGGTGCATTATTAAATAACATTTTCATTATAAAAAACGATCAATCCTTGAAAACCCAATTAGTTTAGTAGCCTTGGAAGCACTAGATACATTAATAATGTTTACATTACATTCTAAAGTGAAAACTACAACAACATAGTCTTCATAGTATACACTCATATCCACTCATACTATACCTGAAATTCATTCATAAAATACTTCTCCACATCCTGGAAAAAATAAAACATAGAAAGGGGTGAGCTAAGATTCCCAATAAGGATAACAATATAGTGGAAACTTTCATAAAAAAGCATAAACATTTAATTCAATGTATAACTAAAACAAAATCCTTTTAAACTTGAACATCGGCATAAAATGGAAGTAATAAAATGAAATAATGCCATTTAATTATTCACATGGATACTCTACTAGTTGAATAATCACATGCAATATCAATAACCACTTTTATAATGATGGAATGCATAATGCCAGACTATCATAACCACACAGTCAAGGTCTTGAGCTAAGACAACAAATAATATTTTTTCAAGGCATTGTTCCAAGACCCTAGTTTGTCTCATGAGACCTAATGATGCATCGAGGATCTATAGCATGCTCCACCCGTCACTTACTAAGTCCAATTCATTCCTTATATGAAATGTTTAAACATAACATAAACATTAATATTAAAACTAGCATTCGAAATGTCAATAATTTACCCACTAACCATGAATGGTTTATAAATAAGACATCCATAGTCAAACATAACTCATTCAATAAAATATGGAATATTATATTGTAATAGATTAACCTCAATCGAGAATAATGAAGTATATTGAAATAGATGAAAATAATCATCAAAACTATTTGAGAGGAATATCACCCTTTTTCTTGAAAACATGTAAAAGTCTCACTATTTATCAAGAAGTTGTTTAAAATATATTTTTGAATCAAAGTGTCCCATACCACTTTGAAACATTTAAAAGAAATTTTAATTTTAAAACATTAATGTCAATATAATGAAAACATTAAAACCTTTTTTAAAACCTGGACATTAATGAGAAAATATTTAGAATAATAAATCTTTAAAACATTTTAAAATGATATATAATTAGAGTTCCTAACCAAAAGAGAGACACTTGAATAAAAAAAATTGAGGTAATCAAAACATTTTAATATCATGAGAATAAATGGATTCATGATATACTATGTCAAAGTACATTATATACACCTTATAAATGGGATTTGGTGTATAACAACAAAGAAGTATCAATGGAATGTAAATTGAGATAAAATATCTTATAAAGACCATATCATTAGGTTAAGGATAAATCAATGACATAATTATGTGTGAAAAATAAAAATACACTCAATATGATTGGATATTCAGTGTACATCAATCATAGGACATTCTCACATATTCTTGTAAAAACAACACTAATGAATTGGATATTTAAATCAACAAATAGAGATTGAGTTAAAATTACTCAAATCAAGTTCATATCGATGACTTGAGAATTTATCAATTGGGTGATTATGTGTATCAAAAGTATATCCACAAAAAGGGGAGGGGAAATTATGACATAAGAAAATTAATAGTGATTATACACATAATCATGGAGTAAAAAAATCAATGATGTATGCGTAAAGCCGAATGGGTAGAAATTGAAATTTCAAATTCCATTATCAATGTGGTAACTTATGAAACATAAAACAATGAAATAATTATCATAAAATGATGATTTAAATATCCATAAATTAAATTATATTACACAATTAATAAAATCATGGGCAGTACACACACCACATGTAATCAATAAGTGGTGAACAATGGAAATCTCACGGAATTAAAAGTGAGATAAGAAACCCCCTTAGTTTGTACTTTTTCCTAGGTTGAGGTTAGGTTAACCTCCTGTAATATAGTGAAATAGTTTTTATTAAATTAAAAAATAATAATATACATTAATATGATATCATATATGATCTTTTAACATTTCTTTATTAATAATATCTTATTATTATCGTCGTTTCGGGTGTTTCCTTTCTCGTTTTATTTTAAATGTTTTTTTTAATAAACCATGTTTTTTATGGATAGGTTGTATAATATTCATATTCAGAATGATATCATGTCCTTAAAAATTATTTGTAATCATAAAATGTGAATTAGGCTTGAATGGATACGATGGGTAATAAATCTCATCGCGTTCTTGGAGATGGTAGTCCATAGGTACGCACGAGCGACAATATCATTATTTTGATATTAAAATAATATATAATTGGATGGTATATATTATTTAAAGAATAATTATAATGTTATATTTATTATTTACTTCAATTACACTTCATTACCATACCCATCCAAATAATAATGTTTTGAATAACAATTACACCACGACGTGGAGACGGTAAGCCGTAGGTACGCACATAAGATGACTTGTCATTTAAAGGATGGATATAATACTGAATATGGATGTACCATATTTATAATAAAAGAATATTATATTAAATATACTAGTGTTATTATTTTATAAGGGAAATATCAAATAAATAAGATGTTGAAGAAGAAATGAATTTGAAAGAGGGTGGTGAAAACATTACCTCTTCCTCGGGTTCTTCATTTTGATTTAATGAAAAGGGTTCCTTAGGATGGATTTATGATCCAACAAAGGACTCTAGGTTAAGTTAAGGTAAGTTGAGAGAATATTTGGGCAGGGGTTGACAATGAAAAATGGATTTGATGGTATGAATTATAGAGAAACGGGGGTGACCATTTATAAGAGGGGTGAGGGGTGCCTTTGGAAAAGCTATAAATATTATTTTATAATAAATTCATATTCAGTTTATAATGGCTCCAAAATGATTTATTTCGAGTCTAAGGTGGGTATGGGTCGACAACAATCAACTAATAGGTTTTAGACAGGTTTGGATCACTTTATTAACCTTATCTTTTAGTTTTAACTCTTAGTTAATTAGTTTTACATTTACCATGTCTCTTTGTATTTTTATATTATATTGTTAATAAACTTACTATAAATTACAAGAGACCCCCAAAGTGGTCCACTAATTATAAACCTATAATTATATAAGTCCTTTTTCCGATCATTATAATTGTAGGAACATAATATCAATTAAAAATATAATATTTATTTTAAAAACACTTTTATGTCAATTTTGACACTATTGGGTATTTTATTTTTGATAAATTCAATAAAGAATTATTACATCAAAAAAAATTCATATAACTAGTCCTAATATGTCTAATTTGTCTATAAAATTAGTTTAATTCATAAAAAGGTTAAAATTACATTTATTTGAATATTTATAATATCAATTATTTTAATATTTCATTAATTAGGTAATTACTCCATCACCATTGTGTCATAAATAAATTAAATTATTTAATGTCTAAAAATTATAAATAAAATACCATTATATTGGAAATCTTTATAGTTTTCTAATTAATATTTACAATCAAATTTATCTTATGAATAACCCTATATTAAAAATCTTTTAGTAATTAATCTTTTATTTTAACTCTTTTAACTCTTCTTTGAATTAAATAATAATAAATGTCCTAATATAAACAAAGTAGACCTAAATGATAATATTTTATTCTATAGGTTGTTTTTGGTCGATATACACTTATCCAATATAATTAGGATATGTGTTAGGGTAATATTAATATCATTTTTACCCTTAATTTCTCTATTTATTTTTAACTATGGTAAATAAAAGCAAAAAGTTACTATTCCAAACAATTATTTTCATCTGATTGAACCAAATTTTATGTACTAATATCAACCATTTCCCTTGTTGTTTTGAAATTCCACTCACAGAAGTGGTAAAATTATGTTTTATGTGAATTTGCAAATTTTCCTAGGAGATGGGTAAAAGATACTGAAAAGTTCTAAGAAATTTTCATATATCTAAAATTATTGTAAATTGTATCCAATGAATTACATTGAACATATATAGGTATTATGTGTCTATTTTGACCTTATTTAAATTTAAATAAAATAAATTATTATTTAAACAAAAATTCGGTTTTAAACTATAACTTAGTGTTTTTCACTATTCATAAAAAAATTAAAGTTTTCAGAAACATAACAAAAAATCACCCTAAGCTAATTTTGATATTTTTAATTCAAAAACTGATGTATATTTTACCAAATTCATAACATATAAATTTCATTATTTAGTTTAAAATTAATTCTTATTGTCAAAACCAAAAAGCGTATTTTTATGAAATAATAACTACCAAAAGACTGGCATTTGTTTATGTCCAATTTCAAAGTAAAATTACTTCCAATGAAAAACATTGGAATAAATTGTAAAAATATAATATAATTATAGATCCCAAACATTCATATGTATAGTTTAACACTATATATTATTTTGATTAAAAAATTCGTTTTCAGTTAAAATATATTATTTTTCACTATTCACCCAAATATGAAAGTTATCAGAAAAACACCAAAAATTTATTGAAACTAAATTCTTATGTCCTGATCCCAATGAAGAAGTTTATTTTGTCAAATTTAATATATAAAAGTTTCAAATATTGGATTTAAATAGGGTTCGCCATTAAAAGGGGACAAAATTTCATTTCTTGAAAAATACTTCTTTAATCTGAAAAAAATTAATTTGTCCTTAAGTTGTGTCTAAGAAACTCATAATATAGATTCTATAATTATAAGGGTTTTGTAAAGGTCGAAATTCTGTTAATACTATTCATAAATGCTTTTGAACGGCTAGTTTGGTATGTAGTGGTGCGCTTGAACCCGACGTTGTGTGTAGTGCATGTTATTGAATTACTTTGAAGAACTAACGTACTATGAAAGCTTGGGGTGTTACACCTGGTGCTAGAAATTCTAATAAATTAAGCTAACCATGACCTAATCGACAACCTATATGACCCTCCTAATTAGAACATTCATATACATTCTCTGATTTTTGTGGCTAAAGAGAATCTTTATGTCCTCAGCTTCCTACCCCATAACAAATCTAATAATCCCAAAATTGAAACCCTCCTACTACATCCTCTGTTAAAAATTCTTCAATTTTGGAACCTGAGGTGGAACACATAGTGTAAATACTTAATCCAAATGGTCATTCCCTCGTTCTTTTAATGAACTACGCCTTGAAAAGAAAAACATCTATCTAATCCATTGAAGTTGGTATGAGAGACACCCCCTGGAAAAATGATATGGTGAGGGCATAATCCTACTTCTAGATGATTGGAAAATATTCTTCCTGTGAAACTAGGAACCCCAAACCACTACTCTATATTGTGATTAACCCTATTGACTCTACTCTCATGATGATCATGTTTTGTACAATTTCCTCTTGATATCCTATAGTCTTTATATCACCAAAATATACATATTTAGTTGAAAAAGGAGACATTATTGTTGATCCCTAGTTTCAAAGCCTCTTAAAAAATACCTCACCATGGAATCCTAACCATATAACAAATTTGAAGCATATCCTCGAAGGATCCTAAATTTATCCCAAACAATGACATTGTAGAACTCCCCAATCAATGGGAATAAAAATCATGGAGAATATCCACCGTCACATTTGAAAAAATAAAATGTTTTTGGAACTGTTCATGGAACTCCTCTAATGGGACTATTGACTCCCCGCGATCTTCGAAGAACAAGCACCACCACTTAATCTCTACTCAACACATCATCATTCCAGCCAACAAAACCCACTAATCCATTCAAATGTGGACCAAAATGAATTTAATCTCAACCACCTCCAAGAAGTATTTTGTGGATCAATATATTATGAATCCCTTATACTTCAATAAATTCTAGAACCATAAATCATAGAGTGTTATTATCAATGTGTCACCATCAATGACCTCTACTCTATAACAATTTTTTGGCACAATAAGAAAATCTTATTAGGCATGAACCTGGAAAGGATTTTTACATGAATCCATATTTATTATGTAATAAATCTTTAGACAACAAAACATGGAATATGGAATACATAACATCATTTAATTATTATTTTTAATATATTAGGATAAAAAAATCCCATGGTATACCCATTTCAATAACATTCACAGAGAAGAATGATGCATGATCCTTTACAAGGATTATACCTCATGAATAGAATTACATCATTTCTTAGACTCTGTAAACAAAATGGGGTTTTCATTATATCACATGAAAATCTAAATACCCATGTCTCATCAGACCTCTTGTATCAACATCGCTTACTAGAAATATCTAAAGTAATTTCCCTAAAACCCGATGAAATCTGACATGTTCCTAACTCAATACACTCTAATATACCTCAACATGAACATATGATTCCACCCTATCATGAAGACTTTCCCAACAATATATCACGATGAGGGTAGAGTGATAGTGACTTCCCATGTCCTGCCTCAAAAAGGACCTAGGATAGAAACTAGAACCAAGGGTACAATAAAAATACAACGAGAGTCAATTCCCTTAAATATGAAACATTTTGAATATAGAAATAATAAAATACCAGTTAAAAATTTCTCATATATAAATGAAATACCATATAAATTTGTTTAATGTTATATATGAACATATACAACTGAAATACAATTAATGTACTAAAATAGTAAAGATAGACTCATTACAAAAGACTAAACAACCCTTGTAAAACCATTATCTATTTGTATCCATATCGATCTCTATCATACTAATACTAACATAAAAAAGAGTATATATTCATAGCGTGAGTATAAAAATTTATTCTGTTGGATCCTCCTAATATTTTCTCTTCCAATGGCAATGAATGCATGCTAATGAACGAAAAACAAAAGTTAAACTAACTCATCACCAAAACTGTTATACTATATTCCCAGCCTCACTATTTATAAAATTCACAAAACAAATCATAGAACAGATAATACAATAATAATGAAACATCAAGAATACAACACACTAGTATCCTCCCTAGTTTGATGGTATTTCCTGATACTGGACGTACGAAGGGATCACTCTACAAAATATGCTACCAGGAAAACACCTGGTAAGGCATAACAACATGAACGTCATGTGTCACATCATCACATACCACATACCCACATAGTAACTAGGATTTTTCTTGTATAAACTAGTCATTATCTTTCATGTATCATACATCGAGAATTATAACTCAATCCATCACAACCCATTCACTGATGAATGTACCTTAATCCATCATCGCCTATACACATCAAAAATATAATAACCATTTTCATAATATATTTGGATATACTTATTAAGGAAATAAGAACAATATATAATTTACCTCTACCCTCATATATGGGAAAAACTAACTACTATACATATTATTATATGTTACTATAAAGAGATGAGAGTGAGGCTAGAGAGGGTATTCAACCATCCATCTTCCCCCAAGAAAATTGTGGAAAATAGATTCACTAAGTACATTAGGTGTCAGTTTCACAATCCATTATGGGTTCCTTAGCTAATGATATAATAAAATAAAACATTATATTCCATAGATCATGAAACCATTATGGGGATAATATATTCTTAGAATCAGCTACTGCTAACATCACTTAGACTCGTAGTTGCCACCAATACGACTAGATAAACTATAAGTTGAAAAGAATTACAGGAGATAAAATAATTTATTAATTATATTTTATTTTTCCTTATATGTTAATTAATTCATTATAATTTAATTAGTATTTATCATTAAGGCGGTTACATTAATTCATTTAAAATTTAATTAACTAATAGAATGGTATCTATACCCCTGAGGCACAACCTTACCAAGTCCAAAGTTCCTCAAGATTAATATCTTTGTCATTGGATCCTAAAAAATAACAAACCACGTGGTTTAAAACAGTTATTAAATAACTTATCATTCCATAACAACATTTTATTATAGGAAAATATCCTAATATATAAAATATGTTAAAAAATTAGGAACATACAGCTTCAACAAGTAGTAGGAAAAATTATGTTATTAAAACAAGATACTCTTCCTAATAAATGTTTCAATAGACACATATCATATAGGAATCCCACTTAACAACATAAATATATAAGACTTGTTTAAACTATCAAATCATCTCTGATTTCATCTATGACAATCACATCTATGTAATTATAAGGCCCCAGCCTTAAACCTTACTTAATCTTGATTTATTACAAGATTACACATTGAGGATCTTTTCAGGTTTAGAGTTTTAGAGAATTAGATCATGAAACTTGCATTACATTCCACATTTAAACAAAGTGGTTACATGAAAGACAGTATTCATTCTTCCCATCAACGGAAACATATTTAAAATATAACACGGATTCTTTCTTGACAAATCCTTAACACTATCATCACATCATGTACCTTTCCCTTGACCTGTGAAAAACATTTCAAAAAAAACATGGGATGAGCCTAAAAAGCTCAGTAAGGGTTATAAAAATGTGGAAAGGAAACATGAGTTTATATATACATAAGAATGAAATCATACTTTACCCATAAACATAGGCACTTTAACATACCTCATCAAACCATGAATAAAACATAGAAATCATAAGACATAAAGGTAACTTAAGGCATTCATAACATTCTTACGTAGGGAGTAACCCTCTTGGTTACGTTTGGAATACCCATCACAGTATATTCCCTAAATCTCTTCGGAGAAACCTTAACGTTTCACTCCTTCGCGTTACCCAATGCATTGGAGAGCTATAACGGGCTCACCCGCCCTTAGTTTATCATGGAACCACCCGTTTTCATAACAATGCCCAAGAACCATAACATAAATGTGTCACATAAAACATGCATAAAGGAAACATAACATTTTCACATTTCAATCACAATATAACATTTTAGTACATTGAAATATTGAATCCATTCAAAAAGAAACCATTTCCAAAACCATTTAAAACATTTAATAAAGAGATTTTTGAATCAAAGTGTCCCATACCACCTTGAAGCTTTAAATTTTAAACCATTAATATCCATATAAATAAATCCTTAAAACCATTTTGAAAACATGGATATTAATAAGAACAAATAATTAAAACATTTAAAACGATATTTTGGTTAAAGGGGTTTTACCAAAATTAGAGACACTTGAATACAATAGTTGAGGAATAACATTTAGTAAAAACTTGTATAATATCATGAGAATAAATGGATTCATGATATAATACTCCAAAGGACAGTATATACACCATATAAAGAGTGAATTGGTGCATAACAACAATGATCCCTCAATAGAAATGTCAAATGTGATGAAATCACTTATAAAGAAGGTATCCTTTAATTAAGGACAAATCAATCTCAAAAATATGTGTGACAAATATAAATACACCCAATATAAGTGGATATTAAGTGTAAAAAGGGTCATTCACACATATTCAATGGACGACATATTCAATTACTACATGTTGAACCCAAAGAAATCGAAATTGGGTTAAAAAGTTCCCTTGACAGCCTAACGGCATCACATCAAAAAGAGTTGATGAGAGATAAAAAGTGTATCTCATCACTTGGAAATAAAATTTAAATCAATAAGGATATATGAGAACATATCCCAACATAACAATATGTAAATTAAAAGACCCAACAAATGAAGTCTTTTAAAAAAAAGGAGGGTGAAAGGTTCCCTTACCGACTTGGGTATATTTCAAAACATACACCCCATGAAAGAAGGACAATATATCATTGATGTAAATACTCATAAATGAAATTATATTACACAAAGAGTAGAATAATGGGCAGTACATACACCACTCAATGGAATTTGTGGCAAATGTAGCATAAATCTCACGAGAATAAAAGTGAGATGAAAAATCCCTTACGAAAATTCGGCAGCCTAACGGCGCCACTCAAAACTTACAAAAAGGATTGATGAGAGAGAATAGGGTCTCTCATCACATGAACATAAAAATTACAGTAAGTTTAATATAAAATATCATCTCAATAACAAGAAATATGAGCTTTAAAAGGAATGGCATAAAAGTGTATACTTAAAAAGAAAGAGAGGAGTAGGATCCCTTACCTCGAGTCCGACTTGACTCGATCGTTCTTTAATCTCCTGAATAATAAACATGAGTTAATTTATACTTCATTAAGAACCCTTTTCAAGTTCATTATTCCTTTTATATCACTTATTACCATGTCATAAACATTATGTAATCATTTAAGTTAATAATATTTGTTTTGCCGATATTTGGTTCTTAAGTCAAAAATAGACTTCTTATACTTACATGTTGTTAATTTGGTCAAAGGTTCATTATGTCCATAATGGTATTCATGATTTAGATATCATATATGTCATATATATCCAGTACATACATTCATTTATAATATTACATCACATTTAGAGATAAGAAATGTAATGCACCGTTCATGGAGACGGTAAGCCGTACGTACGCATGAACGCTACTTCCATTTCTATTTCATATTTTCTGGAATGGAATAATAATGATATAAGATTATATTATAATTCCAGTATAATAACATATATAATATCATTAACTTTATCCTTTACACATCCCACATATGGTATTAACGAATCAAATCACTTTTAGGGGGCGGTAGTCCGCACTTCCTAAAATGAAGATATCGTGTTTTACCCATAATGGAAACCATAAAGGTATGACCAAAATGAAAAAAAACAGAAGCTTAAGGAAAACATAAACATATCATATATCATATATAAAAAGAGTGACATCATAATGGACACCTTTGAAGGTGTTAAATGAGTGTTGAACAATCATCGTTTCGGGAGGCAGAATTTCGCCATCCACGGAAACCTTATGTTCTTTAACCATTTGATGTAGTTGTGTGAGAGTGTAGCTCAAATATATCTTATAACAACATCCTAGTATATTGCAGATACTGGTGTTGTTACAAAAGAAGTAAATAAAAAGAGTTTAGGGGGTTGGAGAAGCAAAATAAAACAAATGAACATGAGAGAATGAATTACCTTTAAAAGTGTAACTCCTTTTGAGTTGAGCCTAAAGGCTTCCTTTGAAAGGATTCTTCCCAAAGTTAATCCTCTAGGATGAGTATAGGGATGTGGAGAGAGGAAATGGGCAGGGTTTGGCCGAGCCAAAGGCTTGAAGAGTGTGTGAAATGAGGTAGAGGTGGGGGCCTTTTATAAGAGGAGAGGAGGGGCACTTTTGGAAAGTAAGAAATATTACTTTATTTGAAAATGTGTTTCGGTTTCAAAAGGTCCCACATTGATATAATTTTGGATAAGGTGATAAGGCATCTAAATACATTCATCCAATTGGTTTTGGACATGTGTAGTTCATAGATTTTACATTATCTTTCCATTTTATTGTAATCGTTAAATAATGATGTCATCACTGCATCATTATGATTTCATAAATAATTTAATTTATTTAATGTCTAAAAATTATAAACAAATTACTATGATGTATGAAATCTTTTTAGCTTTCCAATGACTATTTATAATAAAAATTTTGACTTGTATAACCCCACTTAAAAATTGTTTTCGCAAAACATATTATGTTTGTGTCATTTTCACTTTAACATTAAATAAAAAGTAATTTATGTCATTTCCCAACAAAAGTGGATCCATGGGGTCCCCAAGTTGACCCATGGCTTTTCTTGGTCGGCCATGACACAACCAATAAGTTTGGGACATGTGTCTAGGTCATTTTATATTATTAAAGCATTATTTATACCTTAAACTACCCTAATTACCACTAATCGCGATTAAGAACTTAATGAGTTACTATTCACCAAAAAAAATTATTATAATCTCATTGAACCACATTTTACTTCTTAATGAAAACCATGTATGTCGGATTTTCAAAATTCAATACACATTAGTGGTAAAATTTCATTTAACTGAAAAATCAGTTTGCTTGATTACCACTTAGTGGTTTCACTATTCATCAAAAATTGAAGTTTTTCAGAAAATTACCAAAAATTCAACCTAAGCTATATTTGATATTCCGAATTCAAAAATGAAGTCCATTTTACAAAATTCAAATCATATAAGTCACATTAATTAATTCAATAATTAATTCCCGCTGTCAGAGCAAATAGCGTGTTTTTATAAAACAATAAGTATCAAAAGATTGACACTAGTTTAAGTCCGATTTCAAAGTGAAATTGATTCCAACGACCAATATTGGATTTAATGGTAAAAATATTTTCTAATTTCACTTTAAAACCAATTAAAAAGATAATCTAATCATATAAATAAACTATATTAAAAAGAGGTTTTGAATTAAAATACAACATTTTACACTATTCATTAAAAAATGAACTTTATCAGAAAAATACCAAAAATTTACACAAAGTAAAATTTGATGTCCCGATTCTTAATAAGAGTTTTATTTGGTCCAAAAGAATGTATAAGAGTGATCAAAACTATATTTAATGACAGTTCTCCATTAAAAGGCGATAAGTGAACCTTTAGTGAAAACTAGGGCATATACGCCTAAAATTGAATTCTTTCTGTATTTTAAGCCTTTAGCTTTTATTGGATAAATGTAAAAACATTTAAAAACATATATAATCATATTTTAGTTATTTCTATCCATTCCCGCCAATACAACGGCTACATGTTAACTACCATTTAAAATAATATTATTTTATTATTAGAGTGCAACGTAAGATTCCCAAAAACTCGTTGTTGCGTGTTGGGTACGCCATCGAGCATAGCGTCCCCTTTAAAGTCATTTAAATATTTTATTCACAAATATGGATAAATACAAAATGTTATATTCTTTATTTACTTGGGATGTTACATCCTCCCCCCCTTTTGGGAATTGAGTCCTCGCAATTTTAAAATTGCACTTGGAAACATCCTTGAAAGTCCCACATCGGAACAAAAGTCGGTAAAACAAACACTTTAAAATAAGGAAAGATAAGTACAAAGGTCACCCGAGTTAACCCATACTAGGATTCCAAGTATGAAAATATGGACATGGAGGAAAAAACAAAGGGTCATGTTCTGATGGAGAGTGATAGAAAACATGTTTAGGAGAAAGTTAACCACGGAAAATCACAAACTTGTGATGGGTTAAACGGTATTCGATTCCCCAGTAGGAAAAGTTAATAGACAACATTTTTGTTTTAAGTTACTTTTTATTGAGGAATTTATTCATAAGGAAACATAATCACTTATCATTTTGACATTCAACTTTTACTAGATTTCTTAATCAAACTCATATTTTTTTCCAAAAGACGAGTATTTAGGGAGACTTGTTTGCATTAAGAGTACTATAATAAACTTCTAGAGAATCACCTAATCCACAAAAGAGAACTATATGCATCCCATGTCTTTAGAATTTAACCAAAACCAAAACCAAAAAGGCTAGTACAAGATCAGATAATCTAGAAATGGATAACCCTTTATAAAAAGAAAATCTATTCTTAATCTCCAAAATTTGTCCAACAAAACCCAAAGTTCAACGGGGACCATCCGATAAACAATTTGTCCATAAAATTCTTCAAAGTAAACCAATATAAGATTGAAACCCAAATATTTGAAGGATTTAGTCACATAGTCTTCCATGTTAAATCGTAACATTTATCTCCAAACAAAATCAGTTGCTCTTAAAGTCTCGCATTGAAAGTAATTAACCTAATCACATATCCTCCATGATAGGTTAATAATTTTCATAAATAACCCAAAATCAACTTACTCTTAATTCATAAAATCATATAACTGAAAATAATCAGTCAAACTAACCAGGGACTTCACGTAGTCCAGTGGTAGGCGATAAATAACAGTCGCACTTTGGTTGTGGGTTCGATTCCCGCAGCTTTGTCCGATGTGACGGGTAGTCACACGGTCTGCGTGTTGTCCTTTTTCCAAAACTATATAATTCTTAAAACAATCCCCGAAATGAGATAAAATCTTCAAAGATGATCATAACATATTTTAACCTCAAGTTTATCTCATGCCTTTCATTTTCCATCATAACATATAATAACCCATAATTACCTCAAAAGTCAGGATCATATAAACCCTAATGGTTACCTTAATAATTATTACCTGAATTTCCACATCGAGTTGGCCATCTCGTACATGATGCATTAGAGAACTCACCAAGGTTGAAGTGGTTGATCATAACTCCTTGATAGTTGGTTTAGAACAACCATGAGATTCCTCATTGAATCCCCCATCTCATCCAGTCTCTTAATCAGAGAACCACCACAGTTTCCTTCAAACCCATTGTCACATTGGTACCTGCTAGATCCAGCCATTTACTAAAACCAAAAAGGTCAGTGTGAGTATATCAACAAAACCATCATGTACTAACGAGGAAGGTAAACACTAAGATATACTTACTCATTCACTTTATCTAAAACTAGGACTCTTTTTGAAATCCTAACCATTATGGCAATGTCACTTGTGCTTAGAGAATACCCTAACCTCTAAAGTTATCTAAACCGGCCTTTGATACCAACTATAAGGCCCCAGCCTTAAACCTTACTTAATCTTGAGTTATTAAAAGATTACACATTGAGGATCTTTTCAGGTTTATAGTTTTAGAGAATTAGATCATGAAACTTGCATTACATTCCACATTTAAACAAAGTGGTTACATAAAAGACAGTATTCATTCTTCCCATCAACGGAAACATATTTAAAATATAACATGGATTCTTTCTTGACAAATCCTTAACACTATCATCACATCATGTACCTTTCCCTTGACCTGTGAAAAAAATTTCAAAAAAAAACATGGGATGAGCATAAAAAGCTCAGTAAGGGTTATAAAAATGTGGAAAGGAAACATGAGTTCATATATACATAAGAATGAAATCATACTTTACCCATAAACATAGGCACTTTAACATACCTCATCAAACCATGAATAAAACATATAAATCATAAGACATAAAGGTAACGTGAGGCATTCATAACATTCTTACGTAGGGAGTAACCCTCTTGGTTACGTTTGGAATACCCATCACAGTATATTCCCTAAATCTCTTCGGAGAAACCTTAACGTTTCACTCCTTCGCATTACCCAATGCATTGGAGAGCTATAACGGGCTCACCCGCCCTTAGTTTATCATGGAACCACCCGTTTTAATAACAATGCCCAAGAACCATAACATAAATGTGTCACATAAAACATGCATAAAGGAAACATAACATTTTCACATTTCAATCACAATATAACATTTTAGTACATTGAAATATTGAATCCATTCAAAAAGAAACCATTTCCAAAACCATTTAAAACATTTAATAAAGAGATTTTTGAATCAAAGTGTCCCATACCACCTTGAAGCTTTAAATTTTAAACCATTAATATCCATATAAATAAATCCTTAAAACCATTTTGAAAACATGGATATTAATAAGAACAAATAATTAAAACATTTAAAACGATATTTTGGTTAAAGGGGTTTTACCAAAATTAGAGACACTTGAATACAATAGTTGAGGAATAACATTTAGTCAAAACTTTATAATATCATGAGAATAAATGGATTCATGATATAATACTCCAAAGGACAGTATATACACCATATAAAGAGTGAATTGGTGCATAACAACAATGAACCCTCAATAGAAATGTCAAATGTGATGAAATCACTTATAAAGAATGTATCCTTAAATTAAGGACAAATCAATCTCAAAAATATGTGTGACAAATATAAATACACCCAATATAAGTGGATATTAACTGTAAAAAGGGTCATTCACACATATTCAATGGACGACATATTCAATGACTACATGTTGAACCCAAAGAAATCGAAATTGGGTTAAAAAGTTCCATTGACAGCCTAACAGCATCACATCAAAAAGAGTTGATGAGAGATAAAAAGTGTACCTCATCACTTGGAAATAAATTTTACATTAATAAGGATATATGAGAACATATCCCAACATAACAATATGTAAATTAAAATACCCAACAAATGAAGTCTTTTAAAAAAAAGGAGGGTGAAAGGTTCCCTTACCGACTTGGGTATATTTCAAAACATACACCCCATGAAAGAAGGACAATAGATCATTGATGTAAATACTCATAAATGAAATTATATTACACAAAGAGTAGAATAATGGGCAGTACATACACCACTCAATGGAATTTGTGGCAAATGTAGCATAAATCTCACGAGAATAAAAGTGAGATGAAAAATCCCTTACGAAAATTCGGCAGCCTAACGGAGCCACTCAAAACTTCCAAAATGGATTGATGAGAGAGAATAGGGTCTCTCATCACATGAACATAAAAATTACAGTAAGTGTAATATAAAAGATCATCCCAATAACAAGAAATATGAGCATTAAAAGGAATGGCATAAAAGTGTATACTTAAAAAGAAAGAGAGGAGTAGGATCCCTTACCTCGAGTCCGACTTGACTCGATCGTTCTTTAATCTCCTGAATAATAAACTTGAGTTAATTTATACTTCATTAAGAACCCTTTTCAAGTTAATTATTCCTTGTATATCACTTATTACCATGTCATAAACATTATGTAATCATTTAAGTTAATAATATTTGTTTTCCCGATATTTGGTTCTTAAGTCAAAAATAGAATTCTTATACTTACATGTTGTTAATTTGGTCAAAGGTTCATTATGTCCAGAATGGTATTCATGATTTAGATATCATATATGTCATATATATCTAGTACATACATTCATTTATAATATTACATCACATTTAGAGGTAAGAAATGAAATGCACCGTTCATGGAGACGGTAAGCCGTACGTACGCATGAACGCTACTTCCATTTCTATTTCATATTTTATGGAATGGAATCATAATGATATAAGATTATATTATAATTCCAGTATAATAACATATATAATATCATTAACTTTATCCATTACACATCCCACATATGGTATTAACGAATCAAATCACTTTTAGGGGGCGGTAGTCCGCACTTCCTAAAATGAAGATATCGTGTTCTACCCATAATTGAAACCATAAAGGTATGCCCAAAATGAAAAAAACAGAAGCTTAAGGAAAACATAAACATATCATATATCATATATAAAAATAGTGACATCATAATGGCCACCTTTGAAGGTGTTAAATGAGTGTTGAACAATCATCGTTTCGGGAGGCAGAATTTCGCCATCCATGGAAACCTTATGTTCTTTAACCATTTGATGTAGTTGTGTGAGAGTGTAGCTCAAATAAATCTTATAACAACATCCTAGTATATTGAAGATACTGGTTTTGTTACAAAAGAAGTAAATAAAAAGAGTTTAGGGGGTTGGAGAAGCAAAATAAAATAAATGAACATGAGAGAATGAATTACCTTTAAAAGTGTAACTCCTTTTGAGTTGAGCCTAAAGGCTTCCTTTGAAATGATTCTGCCCAAAGGTAATCCTCTAGGATGAGGAGAGGGATGTGGAGAGAGAAAATGGGCAGGGTTTGGCCGAGCCAAAGGCTTGAAGAGTGTGTGAAATGAGGTAGAGGTGGGGGCCTTTTATAAGAGGAGAGGAGGGGCACTTTTGGAAAGTAAGAAATATTACTTTATTTGAAAATGTGTTTCGGTTTCAAAAGGTCCCACATTGATATACTTCTTGGATAAGGTGATAAGGCATCTAAATACATTCATCCAATTGGTTTTGGACATGTGTAGTTCATAGATTTTACATTATCTTTCCATTTTATTTTAATCGTTAAATAATGATGTCATCACTGCATCATTATGTTTTCATAAATAATTTAATTTATATAATGTCTACAAATTATAAAAAAATTACTATGATTTAGGAAATCTTTTTAGCTTTCCAATGACTATTTATAATAAAAATTTGGACTTGTATAACCCCACATAACAATTGTTTTCGCAAAACATATTATGTTTGTGTCATTTTCACTTTAACATTAAATAAAAAGTAATTTATGTCATTTCCCAAACAAAGTGGATCCATGGGGTCCCCAAGTTGACCCATGGCTTGTCTTGGTCGGCCATGACACAACTAATAAGGTTGGGACATGTGTCTAGGTCATTTTATATTATTAAAGCATTATTTATACCTTAAACTACCCTAATTACCACTGATCGCGATTAAGAACTTAATGAGTTACTATTCACCAAAAAAAATTATTATAATCTCATTGAACCACATTTTACTTCTTAATGACAACCATGTATGTCGGATTTTCAAAATTCAATACACATTAGTGGTAAAATTTCATTTAACTGGAAAATCAGTTTGCTTGATTACCACTTAGTGGTTTCACTATTCATCAAAAATTGAAGTTTTTCAGAAAATTACCAAAAATTCACCCTAAGCTATATTTGATATTCCGAATTCAAAAATGAAGTCCATTTTACAAAATTAAAATCATATAAGTCACATTAATTAATTCAATAATTAATTCCCGCTGTCAGAGCAAATAGCGTTTTTTTATAAAACAATATGTATCAAAAGATTGACACTAGTTTAAGTCCGATTTCAAAGTGAAATTGATTCCAACGACCACTATTGGATTTAATGGTAAAAATATTTTCTAATTTCACTTTAAAACCAATTAAAAAGATAATCTAATCATATAAATAAATTATATTAAAAAGAGGTTTTGAATTAAAATACAACATTTTACACTATTCATTAAAAAATGAACTTTATCAGAAAAATACCAAAAATTTACACAAAGTAAAATTTGATGTCCCGATTCTTAATAAGAGTTTTATTTGGTCCAAAAGAATGTATAAGAGTGATCAAAACTATATTTAATGACAGTTCTCCATTAAAAGGCTATAAGTGAACCTTTTGTGAAAACTAGGGCATATACGCCTAAAATTGAATTCTTTCTGTATTTTAAGCCTTCAGATTTTATTGGATAAATGTAAAAACATTTAAAAACATATATAATCATATTTTAGTTATTTCTATCCATTCTTGCCATTACAACGGCTACATGTTAACTACCATTTAAAATAATATTATTTTATTATTAGAGTGCAACGTAAGATTCCCAAAAACTCGTTGTTGCGTGTTGGGTACGCCATCGAGCATAGCGTCCCCTTTAAAGTCATTTAAATATTTTATTCACAAATATGGATAAATATAAAATGTCATATTCTTTATTTACTTGGGATGTTACAGTAATAATGAATCTCCCTATCACATGTGTCTTCTACTATATCATCATCACGGCCTCCTCACCCATATATCATCTTACTCTCCCATGCTCATCCATCCTAACATCACATAAAATTGCATGTCTCACACCTGATGCATTTAAAATATTGACTAGATATATAAATATCCAAATGTAAAATCTATTCTATAAAAAATCTTCTAAACTTCAATCATAAATTATCTCTCCTGGATCCAGGTCCAGTACACATGACCATCACAAGAAAATAAGAATCATATTCCCTATAAATTAGCATTATCAAAAAATTAGTTCCTATTCCATATTAAATTAACTAATTCATTATTAATAGGTTCCATCTATAAGCAACCTATAGTATCACGCTACAATAAGCTATAAAAATGTTTAATGTTCTATTGGAATTAATTTTAGTTTCAACAAATTTGGTGAAGTAAAATTATTATTTAAAATTATTTTTATCCTTATAAATAAGAATTATTTTTCTTTAAGTTTATTATTAATTACCGTGTTAACATGGAATATCATTTTAAATTAAACATTCACCTTTCATCAATTTGGTTAATACTAAATTACATCATTCGCTGAATTTCAAACATGCCACTGCTATAATTCTTTTTTCAATAGATCAAAAAATTCATAATTTATTAAATTTACAATTTTCTATCATGAATAATATTTTAATCCATATCATCACAACTCATTCTGTCAATCATAACATAGATATAACACTATCTAGTGAATCAAAAGGAAAACATTTATCACTTGATAAAAATAGACATTACATAATTATCTAATTTCATAAATCTGGTTTATTATTTATTAGGTTAATTAATCTACCACCTAATGCCCTAAAAAATATTTAATTTTCAATTTCACATGAATTATAAAGAATTAGTAAATACAATACCTCAATATTTATCATTGTTCATCACATGAAAAAAGAATATTTGTTTCAATGCCAATCACTACTCTTGTAATAATGACATCCCTCAATGGTTATTGTCCCATAGTCTCACCCAAAATAAAAATGTATACTTCATTAGAAAAATAGAGATGTAAATATGAAGAAAGAGGACCCATATTGATAAACTATGAGCGAAAATGTTGAAGGATGTAACTCATTTGAAATAACATCACACACTATAGCAAGAAATGACATGTGTAGAAGAGGAAAAGGCTACTTGATGAATAAAAAACAATAAACTAGGATTACATGATAGTGGGGGTTGAGATTTGGGACCTATAGTATCTAAATAACATAATATTGAGGATCATTTTTACTTGTTAAAAAATATATGGGAAAATCATATTTTATAGATCAAAAATGATTTAATTCTAATTTTATATAATCTAATTAAACTCCACATTGAATAAGCATTTACGTCCTTAAACATCTATGAAACCCAATGTTGAGATTAACCTTAATGAATCCGGATTTTAATTCCATTGATTCATTCCAACAAAGAACTAGCAAGGCCATTTTTGGAATACAAGTATAATCTCAAGGTGGCTAGTTTCACAATGGCAAGAGCCCCGCATAGACGTTTCTAGAATAGTTGAAACCCCAGGTAGCCAAATTACATATGTATCTGAATTCCATATATAGATGATTCACATATCTAAATTCTTATTTAGTTAATTTTTCACATATCTGATATGACCATGTACCTAAGTCAAATTGGAAATTTAAACATGTACCTAGCTCATGTATCCAACCAATCGACATACCCAATTAATCATGTAGTTGACCACTCACAATCCCAATTCATGGATAATGTTCATGTAGCTGATTCACATAGCATATCATCCAGTTATCTTATTCATGTAAGGGATCCTTCCATGTAACAAAAACTTTTGTCTGATATATATAGTTCATCATCTACAATTCTAATTCACATATTGGATGGATCGACCTAGTTAACGGCTCTATGTAGTCGATGGATCCAGATATCCAATTTGACTGGTAATGAATCAAATTTTAATTGACATGAACTCTGAAACATATTAGGATCCCCTAACATAATTTTTTTAGAATCCAAACTCCTCCAGACCTATCCATGGCCTTATCTGAGAAACTATATATATGGAAGAAATTAAATACAAGGAATTCATGGATCTAGGCCCTTAAATTCCTATAATATGAACATACCTCTAGATAAATATAAATTTTATGAATACAAAATATATTAAAAAATGAGGAATTTTATTAATATTAAATTAGGTGAAACATCTGCTGGTCTTTATAGAATTGAATAATAAAATTGAAAATGTTATCCAAACCAAAAATATTGAGAGGATGACATTATCACTAAAGAGAATAGGGTTAATTTTCAATGAATTTATGTTATTTATTGACTAAATTGATTTATCGAAATCATATTCCTGTATTTAAAATAATTTATATAGTGATTTTAAAATATTATTTTTTTTATGATTCTTCCAAAAATTTGAGAAGATCAATATGAGATTTTATTTTAGGATTTAATGATTATTATAAAGATAATATTTTTTTGAATTTCTCACACTGTGAATGTAATTAGTAATGTTTAAATAATGTTTTTTCAATATATAACATTCCCATAGAAATGGATAATTTTGAATTTTCAATATTTGTGGTATTTTTTAGAGGAAGGACCCTGAGAGGTTTTTTCAGAAGTAAGAGGAGTTTATCATAAATGGGAATGAATTTTGAAAAGGGTATCCATATAAATTTATTGAAGGTAATTTTATGAGAAAAATATAATATTTTATTATGATAGGTAAAAACACAAATAAATGTGAAGAAGGAAATTGAGATGGATTTTATCATGTCAATATTGCGAGAAGATTTTGGAATCCATTCTACATTTTTTATCAAAATATAAATATATTATATTATATCTTATTTATAAAATTACTGAAAAATGAACTGTATGTTGGTAGAATATATTCTTCTAATGTGGAAATTTGTTATTATTTTGAGAAGTTAAGTGAGAACATATCTTTTATAATATAAGTGAGAACCATTTTGTGTAATGAGACATGAACCAAACACTACAATATATTAGAATAATGAATTGGTATTGAGATTTAAATGGAAACCTATTATCTTTTTTTTAATCATGTTCTTGAAACATGAAATATAAGGTAATGAAATTATTATTTTGAATACACTATACAATAGAATTCATAAATAGTGTCATGGAATGAAAAATATGACGTGTTTTGAGGATCGAATCATATATAATAATCTTTTCTATATATAGTGTAAAAAAATTAGATTCTTGAAATGTGGTATTATTAGAGATAAAATGATATTATGTATTAGGGAATATTTTGATCAAATTCACTATTTTATTAAATATTTTTCTATTTGGAAATACTAATATTCATTATATTATTCTTGAAGATAAGCTTTTAGGTGATGACTCTATCGATTAATAATGTAAATTCTTTGGATATGTAAACATACATGAATTTATTTTTCTTCATCATAAAAAGTTTTTGAATGGAGGAAAATAAAGTAATAGTTTCTTATTGTAAATAATTCCATCAAAATTTTATGAATAATTATAATAACCTTTTTGAGAAGACTATTGATTATCCAATGGGTGTGGATGTTAAACTAACTTGAAGGTTTCAACAAGTCTAAAATCATATTATTCATATTTATAGTGTAGGATGATATCATTTAAAAGATGTGTAATAAAATTTATACATATGTGATACACTATATGACATTGGAATAATGTTGAACACTATAAATTATAGGTTTCCCTCATTGGGTGAAATCCTTGTAAAAATAATATGTTCTACTATATTATAATTTTCAATGAGATTTGGTGTTAGGAATTTTATAATAAATAAATATAATCATTCATATCCTTTTGGGTAACCAATGTATTAATAATGATAGGGGATTGGAGATTAAAATATATGTGTATAATTGGGTAAAATTAAAGTCACATTGATTAAACCTCTCTCAGGTGACTAAATCCTATCAAATGAAATATCACTGATAAGGGTAAAGAATTTTATGAAATAATTTATCATTACAAATATGGATATATAAATAATAAAAAACACATGATATCCTATATTTGTTTATAAATAAATTTAGTAATTTTTACAAAAAATCATTATTTATATGTGTTATAATATTTATTAATGTTCCTGAGGTCAATGGTAATATAGAGTTAATGTATCAAATCAAGCATAGTTTATGAAAAACAAATCAAAAATAAAAATATGATGTATTAGTCTAAATTATATTATGTGAAAGTATTTATAAAAACATTATATTATTAGATTATATATAAAAATAATTATAAAAATTATTAATATTTTCAAAGTTCATAAATCAACGAGAAGACCATAATCATGACCTCTTTGAATGAAAATTTACAAGGGCTTCATTAACTGCTATAATATTATCCTTAATTTATATATTTCAATTATATATATATATATATAATTGTATATGGGTTTGTTATAATTATTTATGTTATAGTTTCATTTATAAAATTTTTGACATTAGAAAAATATTTATTATAAATAATTTATATGAAATGAAATAACATCATTCAGGGATATACATGAATATTTAGTTGTGTTGTAATATTTTTAATAATTTAAGAGTTATATTTATCAACACATTATCCATTTTATCTTCATAGCCATTTTGGGGCTCGAATAATTTAATTGAATGTCCTATATATGATCCATGTGGGTAAAATTACATAGGGTATATTGTTTTAGTGGAAAATTATTATATAGATTAGAAATGTGCATAAGATGATAGAAATAAAAAAATTTAATGTGATTTATTCATGAAAATAATCTATGAAAAAGTGGTCTATTTATTTTAATGAATATAGGGGAATAACATTTTATAATAATATAGATAATATCATAATATTCCATTGATTACATATTATATATGATGTATATATGGACTAGTATCAGCCATATTTGATTTCATCATATTATTACATTTCATAAAATCAATTTTAATAAATAACATCCCCTTAAATTTCATAATACTAAAGTAATATATAATTATAGTATTTATCTAAGATATGAGTAAGATATATACTAAATAAATTGGAATTATATCAATTGGATTTAGTAATAAATTTGGGTTACCAAAAATTGTAAGTAAATATTTATATAGTCCATGTGTTTTTATATAATTTTACAAAAACTATTTTGTAAATAATCACCCTCCTTCTATTGGATTGCCTAATTTTTATCATAATTTAAATTTCCACATTTGTATTAGTTTCCATTAATTAAATTCAGTAATTTAGTTTTATTATCTGCGGATGAAGTCACGGTAGAAAACCTGGAATATTGATTGGATATTATAATTTAATGATATTGTTTTTCTATAAAAGTATTTTTATATAGTTTTAATTTCAAATTTTAAATATATAGATGAATGTTTTGAGATATTAGGGAAAAAACATTTAGTTATGATTTTATATTATATAATAATTCTTTTTTTGAATATATCTAATTATAATTAAATATATTTGATAAATATTCATTCATTCACTCAATGTGTTGAAAAAAATTATTTATAATTATTATATGACCCAATGATAAATTCCTACTATTCATAAATTAGTTATATTATTGGATAATCCATCAATATAAAAAATCATAAATAATTAAATCATTATATAATTATATATTCTGATGATACTACAGTAGGTTGTGAAATACAACAGCACAAATGTTGTACAATATTCTTTAATATACTAACATGTTACATTAAATTTAATACTCATTATAATTTTATAAAATTAAACTTTGTATCTTAGTGCTATTTTTTCTTGTAATGTATAGTTTACTAAGATTAGGTTCACATGAGTTGAATGATCATTTAATATATTTATACATTCATTTAAGTTTAGATAAATTTTAAATTATGTAATGTATAATGAGTTAATGTTTTTTTAAACAAATCCACATCATGCATCATTTATTTATTACTAAAAACATTAAATAATATTATAATTCATGTTCATATTAATCATTAAAGTAATATTAATCTATAAATAATTTACAGCTCCCTAAAATTATAAATTATAAAAAATATGCATTATCTATTTAATGATAAAATATGTTAGTTAACTCTATTTGTTATTTTTTTAGAAATTTTAATATTATTCTATAAATTTTAAAATAATATAAAAATTATAGATGGAATATGAAAAGAAACCAAATATATTGTCTATTTTGAAATTTATATGTGTAATTTTAGTTAGAAACATTTGCCCTAACCTAAATCATTGAAAACAATCCTAGAATTATGAAATGAAATTTATTTTATCTATGATTTCTAAAAAAACATGTAATAATAAATATAGAATCATTATAATACATTATATTTTTTAAGGATATTAAAATATATAACATTTATTAAAATTTAATACATTGATTAAAAATATGAACCATAAGAAAAAAACATATAAATAACTCTGATATTTTTAATAATATAATGTAATATTATTATTAATTAATATATAATTTATATTAAAAAATGAACATCATTCCAATACGTAGTCTAGATTGAATTAATGTGATAAAATGTTTCAAATTTAACAAAAAACTATGTTAAAAATTAATAAATGTTTATAAAAAACATGAAAATAATCCTAGAAAATAATTAAAATTTACGAATATATTCTATACAAAAATTATGATGTGTAAGAATAAATGATAACTAATTTAATTTCATAATTATATTAAAATTAGAAACAGTTGAATTTTAATTTTAAATGTTTAATTAATTTTAGAAACATATTTTTTATTCTATAAATTATATAATAATATTCTTGTTTTGGATATTCTCTTTTAAAAACTAAATATTTTATGTAACACTTATATAAATTAAATATGAATCAATTTTACACATCAATTGTTTTAATAGACTAAAATTACATGTTACTGTTTAACAAGATATAAATTATATAAAAACATCTATCACTATTGAAAACAGGTTATTAAAAAGTAATAATGCAGGAAATAAGATGTGACTAACAATGTGTTTTCAATGGTGGTTGTGTTTATAGGTAATTTAAATTATAAAATTCATTGTAACGTTACTTAGACATGTAATAATAAATGAAAAAATAAAATCACATAAATAAAGGATAATATATGAAATAATAATTGTTAGATATTATTATATTATAAGGGAATAAATATAAATTTAATAATTATAATTATTATTAAAAAACTAATCTCATTTAAGGATAAAAAGTATTGATATGAAAATATTCAAAACATTATTAGTTTTTTTTCAACTGCTAAATATAATTATAAATGAAAATAGGGTTATAACTTATGAATGTTAATCATGATATAGGAATGAATTACCCAATGATTTATAGATAGTTAAAAAGGCTTTAGATGATGTTTTTTGTTGCATGTTATTCATTGCATAATATTTTGTACAAGTAATGAATTATAATTTATTGTTAAACCAGCTTTAATATAGGAAATTCATTAAAGGCTACTATAATAGTTTTTTTTATTTAAATAATTCAATGTTAACAATTAGTAATATGGTTTAATGAAATATATAATATTAAAAAAAATGATTAAAAATATAATAATTATTTAAATAATATTGTTTTTATCAAATTCTTAACTTCATTGGAAACTATAAGAGATTGTCTAGGGGTTTTATCTAAATCATGTGGTAAATGGACATTACGTTATGATGAATATAATTTTTCAAAAATATAACATATAATTTATACATTAGTAATAATAATAATATTTAATATTAGGGATGATTTCATAAGTTTCTAGAAAAATCATTTCAATAAGGTTGATATATCTTATCACTGATCATTTTGACACACCCAAAACTTGAAAAAATGAATCTAGTGCTAAAAATTTGTTCTTATCATACTAGAATTAATAACATGTGAAAGATAAAAAATTTATCCAACAGAAATTTCATTACTAATAAAATTTATTGAGACATTTATAAACCCAAGACCATTAGTGTTTCATGATTTAGTGATATGAAAAATAATCATCAAAGAAACTCCATTTCTTTTATATATAGTGTAGTTTTCCCCCATTGTAATTTTTTTTAAATAAAATAATAAATTTACCATATACACTAAATTTCTTCCAACATGATTCCAATGCTGATATAACATAAATATACTCATTCATCATGTCCTTGGAAAATATAAACATAATAATTTTTCAGATTATATACTCTATGAGGGTAAACAAAGAAATTATACATCTAAGATAATAAGTGAGAATAATATGCGAATGTAGAAATGAATATATAATTTATGTGGAATGGAATATAATAATATAATTTTCCATAATATTACCTGGATTGTAAATACTTAATCATGAAATAAGGCTCCTATGTGTCATAAGTGTTTAATCAAAAGAGAACTATCCACCGTGAAAAGAATTATTATAATAAAAAATAAGAGAATGTAACAATACTATCAAACAAACATAATAGTTGAAAATAACTTCATTTATCAATTATTACTTCTCATTTAATCATCTCAAATTTGGTACAGTCCCATATTGGTTCGGATTCACACCCAATTTCCATTTAATCCATGGAGGATAGAGTCCTAAAGTGATTTGGTACACTCCCCAGAACCACATATACTATCTCTTAAAAAATTAATAATTAATAATTACTTTAAAAATATTTATAAATCTAGGCATGTATGGTACATATAAAATCAATAAACATGTGTTGCACAAGAACATACAAACATTTATTATTTATTTGTAATATAATTAGCACTATCAAATGATATTGAATAAATGATTATTTCACCAAAAAACAACATTATAAAATATCCATAGAAATAATAGGATGGTTTCATTTAATCAATAATATAGGGATAACTATAAATAATATGATAATGTTATCATAAATGGAAACAATTTATAAATAAACTAGAAATATGAATTTGAATGTGAGAAAAAAAATACACTATTCCATATGTAAAATAAAGAATATAAAATAATAATAATGAGAAATGGATTTTAATTAGAATATAATTATACCATTAATGTAAATATGATAATAAAGATTATATATTGTTTTGGAAAAATGTGTTCCTGAGAAAAAAATAAAAACCCTTATTTTCACATTATTCAAATGAATATAAAAAACGATACAAAAAACTATATAAATATTAATTGATAATACATTAAAATTTATGTAAATAATATATTAAATTTACTTTAAAAATAATTTAGTTATACAATAATTTTATGAGAAAATTAAATAACATTAAAATGAAAAATAACTATTTTTTTAAGGAAATTAATTATTTTTGTAAAATGATTACAAATAAAATCATTTTTGGTTGACAAATTCAAATACTCCATGGATGTGTTAACCATGGAATAATTAAATATCCATATTATTTCAATGAAATGTATCATAATTGTAAATATTGGTAATTATAAAAATATGGAAAAAGAACAGAATTTGTGGATATTGAACCAACATTAATGAATGGAAAAATAAGTCAACAAAACCCTTATGAATATATTAGTTATTAAACCAAAAAATTGAAATATAGGAAATTATATAGTTATATAAGTCCAATTAATTACATCAATGAATATGTAAAAATATATTTTTTTATAAAATGTAATATTTTTATATTTAATCATGATGCATAACATGAAACATTACTTAGGAGGTAAAAATTTAGACAAAGAATCCATATATTGATATTAACGTGACAATTATGAAAATATTACCTTACGTATTTTTTAACAAAATTTTATTCGGGATAAATCAAGTTTAAATTAAATATAAAATGTTCAATCATTTTAATGAACACAATTTATGAATATCGTAGATTATAAAGAATGAATGTATCTCACTAAATGATAACTGAGTTATGAAACCCAAAACAAAAATAATCAATTTAGTTCTGGTTCTCTAACATCCTCTATAGTAAATATTTTCATAATATATAGATATACAATAACCATGTAAAATTTATAAAACTACATAATATGGACATATAGTTTATTTTTATTCATTTACTAATAAACCATTATGAAATATATTTTTTTCAACTAAAAATTTGATTTTTAGTTCAAATTCTACTTTCAATGGTTTTCATCATTTCAATATGGTTACAGTTTGATTATCTATAAAATTTTAACTTTATGGTTATAAATACTTGTTTTATAGTTCTTGAGTTGTGAAAAGATTTTTAGGATCATATCTTTTGTGTGGACAAGAAATACATAAAAAATACATTTTACAGAGATCATTGATCTAACAAAGAGAGTTGAATTATTTACTATTATTTAATATTAAATTCTTAAAATAATTATTAAAAAAAATTAAATTCACAATTATCACTTCTTATTTTTTATATATTTATTTTATTATAAATTCATGTGAACAAAATTATAGTATTAATTCTATAGGCCATAAAATGTACATATAATTAACATGTTATAACTTTTCAATGAATTTAAAGGTGTTATTATATAGGAATAATATCATGTTTCAAATACAATAATGATGATATAAAAATAAAATTATGATATTAAATTAATTTCATGAAGGTTTATTTATATGATATTCATGAAAAAAATGGAATTATATAAGTAATTAAAAATAGTCTCGTCATGTTTTTTTATGTAGTAAAATATTATAAACAACATTACTTATTTATATTATAAATATAATTAAAAAATTCCATTACAACCCCATACCAATGTTATAATATCAAATTTATCACATGATTATATTTTTGGAAAAATCCATGTAATGTTTTGAAAAATAATGAAATACATCATTTCGGTATGTTGTAGTCTATGAAAAACACAAATGGAGTTTAAATTTTCCAATCGATAGAAGGACATAACAAAATTATTTCTCCTAAAAAAATATACATGTATAATAATAATATTATTTTCATTATTTTTGGATTGTAAGAATAGGTTTGTAGGAGGATGATGGACAATGAAACATTGTTGAACCCAATTATGTATATTACCACATCATTGGGTAACCATCTTTTTAACCATCCATTTGGAATTCATAAAATGATCTTTCAGTGAAAAATGATTTCTTTCCCATAAGAAAGTTAATTTTGGATGGGGTTTAGTAGATATTTTTTGAATTTCGATCCTATGATGAGTATGAAATTGAGGCAGTGACACAAACCTGTTATAAGTGGGAGTGGTGGTACTCTTGAAAATAAATGATTTCTAAAATTATAATAAATATAATACTCAAGAATGTTGTACCATATAATACTATTTTAAATTAAAATATATTGAGTGTCAAGAATCTAATCAACCAATAAAATTTTATTTTTTATATATTTTTGGTGTTTTGAATTTCAATTATTACTATTTAAAACATTTTAGCTATGATTGTGGTGAGTAACTATATCCATGATAAAAAAATATTAAAAAACTTAATTAATTTATTTATAATTAATTAAAAATCAGATACCAAATAGAAAAAAAACATTACCATATAAAATATATACATTGGTAATATTAATATCAATAAAAATATGTATAATTATATCAAAATTGTTTTTTGATATAAATTTTCTTATGATAAAAATGAATTTACTGAAAAATAGTTCAGTTTATTTATTCTATTGATATTTAATATTTCATAGTAATAAAAGGATTGCTTGAGTTTTTGAAAAAAAAACCGCGAAAACCAATTTGTTTATAATGGTCGAGATCGGCCTGCATGTTACATTGCTAGTTTTTGAATTTGGAGGGGATGCTTAAATCGCGCATCAAACAAAATGTGAACAATGCATAAAACAAATATTTTTCAATAGATATTAGATATGAGAATTTTCTAATAGGATTTTACTATATATAGGAAAATCATGTTAGGAAACCAGCTATGTGAGTGAAAAAAACCACATAAGAATAAATGGATATGTGGTTGATTAACTAGGTGAATCAAGTAAGTCCCAAGAATCATCTATGTGAATTTAGTACATCGTGGATGTTAGATATATCATGGGAATCATCTTTTTAGGATTTGGATACATCAAAAAAATCATCCACATTATGGGAATAATCTATGTGGGGATTTCATCAAATGGAATTGACCATATCATGTTTCTGACAAGTTATATATAATTATCGATAATAGTCATTTAGACGCACGAATCAAGGGTCCTAAAAGGTTGTTTATCGAGGGTAATTTTATCCTTGATTTATTTAAATGAGAAAGCATTTAACAAAAACTCTGTATATATTTTTAATTATAAATTCAATATATTTTAAATAATATATTTTGCGACAAGAAAATATAAATCATCATGTATCTATCTATCCTAAAATTAATATCATTCAGTTTTCCCATCATACACTATTTCTCTTGACAGAAGATGTTGAAAGGTATATTTTTGATGTACTGGCCCCCTCTAAAATTGGTTTATGTTTCTTCATATTGATATTCCATGTTGTGGGATCCCTATTGAAGAGATTGAAATGACTAAAATCCCCAATGTATAGTCTATAAATACTATGCTTGAGGTGTTGTCTTTTTTCTGGAAGATGTTGTGTTCTGTGTATTGGTTGGTTGAATATGATTCATGGGTATTGGATTTATTATGTTTTGTGTGGGGGTAGTGGATGTGATGTGGTTGTGAATGTGTTATGAGATGGAGGTTGCGTTGTGGCAATTTAGTGGGGCTACGATGGAAGTTATGGTGTGATTGTGCAGTAGGGTTGTAATAGTTGTTGCGGTGTTGATAGATAGTGGATGTTGATGTGGTTGTTGGCTTCCTGTGGTGTGCTTCTTGTTGTGGGACATGTTGTGTTAGAATCCTAGTCAGTAATGGATTGTGAAAAAAATTGAATGTATAATGGTTGAGTTTTTTGAGAATGTGAATGGATAATGAATGAATAATAATAATAATGGGTGACAATTAATTGGAAATGTGAAAGTGGAAATTGGATAAATATAGATCAATAGTGGAAAGTGAATTATGGATTTTGTTTTTTTAGGTTCATATAATTTTTTAGGTCTAGATAATTTGGGGAATTTTTAGATAGTTAGTGCTTTTCATAAACCCTTATGGTGGTCTTATGTGTTTCATATATATACCTTCTAATTTATTAAATTTTCCCTATTGTCCCCATCCTTGTGAAGAATATAGTACCGACAACCAAATGATTTTGTTTTTTTTCAACATCCTGATGGTGACGACATATGGCTTGATACCCACTAATCCTCACTCCCTCTTCCATCTGATGATGAAATATAGGATATTTGAAGGACAAAGTTCAAATTTTATTCTATTTATATGTCATATGATGAACATGTGGTGCTAGATGACCAGGTGTCTCCAAAAAATACATTATGTTGTGCATTCATGTGTCATAAGGCACTCATTTCTTTGGGTGAGATATAATGTGATGCATGTGGGGTTATTGATCCCTTGTTTTTTGTTGGGAGAGATATTATGTGATTAATTCATAGTGCATTTGAGTCGGGTGTCTTCCAGAGAGGTAAGATGTTGTAGTTAGCAACACACATGGTTCCTGTTAAAATGTGATATTAAGAAGAGAAAGTAGAACTATGAGGTAATTCATTGGGGTGTAAGAGTAGCATTCAAGTGTTATCGTGATGTGGGGTACCCTATTGTTGATCTGATTCTTATTATAAGATTATAATTACAATGTGTTATTTGTTGATTGAATCATGGTTCAGATGGGTATTTTTGGTGTACCTATATAGGGAGCATAAGGGAGAATTAGTATTCTTCTTCCACTTGTGCATGAGAGACATTTTTTTTCTTATATTGTATAATTATAATATCACCCTACATAAATAAACTCATTTAAATGTACCTAAGAGTATATCATGGATGTTTCGGTCATTATTATCACATACCATTAGATTTTTAATGTGTTGATACTTTAGTTTTTTTCATATTTAAATTTTGAGTCTTTTTATGTGAATTGTTTATATTTATACACTCATGTGGGATGGATTTGGGTTCATTATTATTTTATTTCTTAGAGTTTATATGTTTTTTCTTCCTCTCTCTATATAATATTTACTTATAAAGGCTAATTCATTGTACACCATGTGTTCTTATCACCCACAATGCATGTAGCCATGCCATAGACTACAATAGGGGAGACTCGAGGGACATTATCCCACATTATTCAATCATGGCCTATGTAGGATAAACTTCAAGGTAGGGGTTGTGTCAATTTTGAATCATTAGAGATGTCTGAGAGATAATTTGTAGTCTAGAGTGATGTACTATGAGTATTTCATGGTTTGGTGAGACAACAATGCCTATAGAAAATCATGTATGTCATAGGGGAGAGATACCTGACAGGTAATGGGTTCTAGCATGACTATGATCTAGTGAACAAACATTGATCATATTGAAGAACCATTGGTAGTGGAACTACATACAAGGTAGCTATCTAAGAATGGTACTTGGATCATGATGACATGCGTTCTTGTTTAAATTAGGTTGTTTTGGTTTTGTGAAGTGAAAAAATAAATATAATGAAAAAAGATAACAATAAAAAATTTCATAAATACCAGACCTCAGAAATATTTTCTCCCTATTTTTACCTATGGATCCTTATAGTCATCTTCATATCGATCATTATGTGGAGGTTCAACAGGGTGACCCATTCAATCATCAGACAGTTAATCTGAATGATGGGCATGATCAGTGTTAGAGGATGTTGTGTGATTTTCAGATGAAATCATTGGGAATTTTTGAGGATTGTGTTTCAGTTATCTAGAAGAAGATATAGTTATATTATCTTGCAATCAACTTCAACTTGATCAAGTCCTCTAGAAATTACTAGTCACTTTTCATAGTTAGTTGGATGTGGGGAGATGCATGTCATTCATGGAAAATATATCTGGGTGAGAGGAAGGAGGAATAAATTTTGTGGTTTTCCATTCAAAAAGAATTTGGAGGTAGAGTTTCTGTCATAGGCCATGATTGGTGTAAAGTGAAAGAATATGTTTTCCTTTAGCTATAGATTTTGTCATTACAGAATATGGGGATCATTTTTGAGGACATTTTATGCTTCGTCCTAGATCATTTTTCGGATGATGAAACTCATGTGAGACATCTTGAAGAGTGATTCCATCCTTCAATCCAGTATGAAATTACCCCTTTTAAATTTTCAGTGTATCTTATTGTTCAAAATAAGGAAATAGTGATTGAGGGGATCCCCTCATGAGAAGGATTACCATGCGAGAGGATCTAAGCAGTGCTAAGTTTTTAGTGGAAGGTCTCTTTCACTATGATCATTGAGATTTCACTGAGTTAGGAGTCAGCCTCATCAAATTCATTTCCACCCTTTTTGAGTTTAGAGGAATTTTTTCCCTCTGTTAGTTCATGTTCAACATCTATATTGGTTCTTAGTGTCTTTAGACACTCATATTTTTAGTGGTGGTAAATTTCAATTTATGTTCCAATTTCATTTTTCTACGATGCTAGTTCAATAGTAGGGGTAGCAGGTATATGCTCCCCTAAGGGGAGATAGATCCAAAAGAGGCTAACCTTATGATGTTCCAAATAATTGGGGAACCGTAATAGGTCATAGTCATGGTTGTGTCCTTCTGTAGAAATGTGGAGGAGCTATGTTTGGTTCATTTCATGTAGTAGAGGCATCAACACTAGAGGGACTATAGATAATTCAAGGAACTCTAAATCAAGAACCATTGTTTTTCGTTCATTTATAATGTATAGAAGTTATTTTTGTGTTTCCTCATGTTATGTGTGATTTAAGACATCAATTATATGAAACATGGAAAACATAACCCATATTTAAATATATTATACTTTGATATGGTTGAATTATTTCTAATGAGACAGTGATACCCAATGATATTAATATCTTGACATGGGATAGGGAATTAAATCATTTGAAATCATGGATATTATCTATATGATGTTGGATCATTTTTATTTTTGATATGTTCTATTTTTATTAGTGTCTGATAAAAATATAACATATTAAAAAGGGATTACCTGACTCATAATCGAAACACATTTTTCATCCATGCTATTAAACGCATGTGGGAGACTAAATGATGGCAAGAAAAAATAATGACTTGACACGAAATATGGAATTCCTTGATTCTCATGTTCATTATGGTATATATATTTGGGGGTAATTGATATTTTTTTGGTTTTTTATAGGTTCATAATTATATATGGATTCATGTGTATGCTGTGATGGATTGTTGTCAGTTTTAGACGATGTAATGATGTTCTTGGTGAGAGTTAGTAGTGCGGTTATGTGAGGTGTTTCAGTTGGAATGTTCAACAAGTGATAAAATTCATGATATGGTGAGATATGTGAGATTTATCTCATAGAGGGATTATTATAACCCCCAATCTTATCCCAAGTTTTATTTTTGATTCCAAAGAACATGAATCGTTGGAGTTGTATCTAATGTGAACCTCAAAACCATCTATTGTATTACTTTTCTAGTTTTGTAGATTGAAGTGCATGATTAAAACTTAATGAAAAATTGAATGTTAAGAAAAAAATAATATAGAAAATATCTAATAGGTTTTACATAATATAAATATTTTGTATAATTTTTATCTATTTAGGTGAATCAGGCAAGCCAATTTGTTACATGAGAAAAAATGAATAAGTATGAAAAAATTGCTACCTGGAAGATATACTATATGGATTGGGTGCATTGATAGAATTGGATACATGAATAAAGTATGTCGTGGAAATCAAATACATTGTGGGAATCATCTATATGTGATTAGGCTACATCATGGTAATTAGCTACATCAATGAAATCAGCTACCTGGGGATTTTATCTATGTAGTGTTAGTCAAGTCAAGTTTTCTTCTAGTTATGTAAAACCAACCATGAAAGTTTCCCAGAGGAATGAATAAAGGACCTTCATAGGATGTTTCATAAAATATAATTATATCCTATATTTAATCTGATGAGATTCAGTGTGAAAATCTGTTTCATCAAGTAGTTTAATTAGATCATAGTTCATGGGTATATTAAATATTTTTCATCATTAAAATACCAATCATATGACATTTTTATATCCCAAAACAAATATCATTCCATCTCCCCTTCTTACCTTCATTATCTCGTGATGATATGTTTTGTATCATTTTATTGAAGTCATTGAAGCTCAGTGACATTTGTTTGAGTCTCCCCATGTAGCGATTCCATCTTGAATGCCCCCTTTTTTGGTGCAGCACATTGTGTCAGAAATATTTTCTCCATTTAGGGAGATCCTTCTTTTCTCATCAGATGTATTATCTGGGATGTGTCAACGAAATTTTTATCTTTTGATATGCTATTACACACTATATTAATGAATTTTAAAGGAAGGGTTAGGATATCGAGAAGTAGGCTTTATCAAATTTGTTGTTATTATTTATATTGAATTGTATGGGCTTAAACACCATTTAAAATTGAAGTTATTGGGGTTCCTTTTTTTTCAGAAGTTGTTTAATGATGGTTTTTTGTTTATTTATTGTGGGACTAAAATCAAATATAATATTTTAATTTTGTATTATTAGTAAATTAATTGGATACCTTAAGAATTTATGGTTTTTATGATAACACCACTACTTGAAGATACAGAATTGAATAAAATATCTCATGTCTGATCTCTAAAATGTTATGTCTATGGTGTGAAATGTGTTTTTGAAGTGGTTGTGTGAAATTTCCTATTTGTTTGGATGAGATTCATGGGAAGTCGCCAGGTTGTGATTTATGTGGGAAGTGTATGTGATGTGGTTTTACAACAAGGATACAATAGGGGTTTTGGTGTGGTTTTGCAGTGGGGCTATGATGGAGGTTGTTGTGCGGTTGTGTAGTGGGAATCGAATGTGGATGTGGTGTACATGTAAGGAAGAATTTTATGTGGTTTTGTTGGTTTTTGTATTTTCTAGATTGTTTATTTAGTAACATTGTTAGAAATAGAATTTTATATGATAACAATTAATGTAAAATGGATTTGGATTTTGGATTGTGATCATCTAATGAATTAATGGTAATAATTCAATATATTTTAGTGGTAATAGGAACCATGAAATTGAAAAAATATGGTATAAAATTTGAATGTGAAATTAAGATTTTTTTTTCAGTGGATTGTTCCATTTAATAGTGGCAGTGAAAGTGGAGATTTTAAGAGATGATTAGTTGTATTTTTGAACCCATAGGATGATATTATGTGTGATATATATATAAGTTGTGTATTATTATAATTTTAAATGTGTTTCCTACCCATTTCTAGAACCTAGTGCCGAGAAAAAAATACCACATGGATGTGTTTCCGAATATATTAGTGGTGAGGATGGATGGACAACTACCAACTCCTCATTGCTCCCCATTCTAGGTGATGATGACAAGCATGAGATATGTTTTTCAGAAGTTCAATTATCCACTTTTGAGATGTTATGTGATTCATATGGGGTTTATGAGGCCCAAGTGACATTGAGTTAGATATGTTGTGATGCACGTGAGGTTCTTTTGGGCTATGTGTCTTTAGGTGAGATATGATGTGATGAATGTGGGATGCTTGAGGCCCATGTTTCTTTCGAAAATATACGACATGATGCATGAATGGTTATTTGGTAATAGGTGACTTCTACTGATATGTTATGTGATGAATTATATTGTGTGGTAGACTTGGTAGGATGTGATATATGGAAGAGTTGGGATTGTCTATGTGTATGTCATTGGGGTTTGAGATCAGAATGCCCATGGAAAAGTGGGGAACAATACCCTATAATTGATTTTAATCATATTATGGTATTATATGTTATATTAATTACTTTTTTAGTGATCCATGGT
Organism: Viscum album; assembly: GCA_963277665.1. Classification (NCBI taxonomy): domain Eukaryota; kingdom Viridiplantae; phylum Streptophyta; class Magnoliopsida; order Santalales; family Viscaceae; genus Viscum; species Viscum album. The sequence continues at coordinate 999,177,904 of OY728134.1, forward strand.
GAGTATGGTGTTGTTAGTATACTTATATAGGTGTTGTTTAGTTCTATAGTTTAGTTATGGGTTAATTATTATGATTCTTTCACTACTGCCCATGAGAATTTTTCTCCTACTATGTATACCTATATTCTTACAATATTCATATATACTAATTATTAGGTCACCATGTGGTCCTTATGGCCCATAATAAAAATTAATATCTTAGACCTTTGGAGGGTTATTATGTAACTACATTAGTTTTTTTTATTTTTCTTTTAGAGACAATATTTTTGTATCATTTTTATTTATACATTCATTGATACATGGATTTGGGTCAATTTATATATTATTTCTTATATTTGTTTTAGTTTATTCTTCATATATCCTGATCATATATATTTATTGAGGGAAATTCCTCCCATGCTGTAATATTTGTACACCCTCAGTCATATACATAATCCCAGGGAAAACTACTGGCTGGAAACATTGGTATTATATCCTTTTGTTATATTCTAAAATATAAGGGGTACATTTGGAGGGAGGGGGTCTTAACATTTTCTATAACCCAATCCAGACCTTTCATTAATCAAAGGGAATTCTAGTTCCTCGTGAGAAAGAGACAAGACGATACCCATCTAGAACATCCTTTTGGGAACAACTTGAAAAAACATAACTTGCAAAAAGATTATATAACGATAAAAAATAATTTTGGTATAAAAAGCATAAATCCAACATCATAAGAGATACAATAATCATGAAAAATAATTTAAATGGTTCATCTTAAACATAATGTAGTAAAACATGTTATGTCCCAAATCCATGTGATAGGTTGTCACTTCTAGAATGACACACCCTTATATGTAACAAAACCACATCAAACCTATGATACATTTACCAAAACATAATAAAATAAAATAGGGTTACCATAAAATTAATATTATATTCTCAGTGTTAGAAAAATAACCCTTTTCTATCCCACAATGTTTTCCTTAGTAGACCATATAAAATTAACAAAATATTCTTACGTAATTTAACATAATTCATGTGATACTATTCAACACAATGAATTTATAAATAAACATTTTCAAAAAATTAATAAGGATATCAAGGAAAATAATTTCCAAATCATATAAACAAAAAAAACAAAAATTAATTATAATTTTACTTACTAGAAAAAAATACCCTATGTATGAACAATTTCATGTCAATTGGGATCTCCAACCATTTCCAAGATCATTAGCCTACTTAGTGTTGAAATTTCATTATAAAATATGTCCATGTGGTAGTATTTCACTCCCAAGAGGGGTTCATTAATACATAATAGGAAACACATTCAATAAATTATCCTAGTAGAATAGGTATATGGTAAAACCATTAATTCTTAATCCTGGAACATTGACCCACCATTGATAAAAATTGTGTTTCCAACATTAGAGTATTTCAATGATTATTTTATCTTTCAATCCACATAATAAATTCATGAAGAAAACATACATTACAAAACAAAAGAGAAAATACAATATCAAAATCATATTCCAAAGCACTTTATTTTATCAAAATGATTTTGTTTCCTTTAACCATTTCTAGTCTTAAACATATAAAATCAAGAAATGGAGGTTTATAAGACAAATAAATGTTACAAAACCACCTACCTAGAAATACATGAAATTTTTAAACCCATTTGTATGAACCGGTCCATGATGAACTGAGAGTCCTAACAGTGGATTACGGATGCTAGATCATGAATTCCCAATCTCAAATTTCCAAATTAACTTGTTGTCGGTGGAATAAATTCAATATGGTAATATATAAGATCAATTATCAACTAAGACCCATAAAGGAATGATTATTATAAAAAAATCCCATAAATTCCACAATGGTTAAAAATTTAATCAATTAGAAACCAAAATCCAGTAAATCTAACCATTGAAAAGGAATATCCACCTAGAAATAAGGTTAATTCTATGTAAAAGAAAATATAAGACAAAAATGGTGTTAAAAATACCATGAGAGGACCAATATGTTACTTATATCTTTGATACACCAAGGAAATAGGTTGGCATAGACAATTATATCCCAAGATATTCTCTATGTAAGGGTGTTAGAAATTAATGTCAATGGACGTTGGTTAAGGAATTAAACCACATTTGTTTGAGTAAAATTTAAATATTTTCCATAATTACACTTCACTAATTAGTGGTACATAGTATATATTGGTTCCAATAAGATTTATTCTAGCACATGGGACCCCACCATATATCCCAAGGGATTATAATATCTTTCCATTGGTGTTCCTATAGGAAATCCAATCTACCAGTCATCCACTAGAAAGAAAGTGGAATCCCACTTGATGGTTGATAAACTTATTAAAGGAGAGCATACTAAAATAATTACAAATGGTTGAAATTTGATCTCATCAACTACCAAGTGGTATACCTATATTTATTAAAAATTGAATAATCATCACTCTTCTGGAAATGAACCCAGATGTATCCCAAACTCTCAGACTGAAATCAAAACCCACCCCAACCGTCCAATGCACATAAAATATAATCGAAGTATATCTTAAGAAATTTCATTAGTATATTTTTATTCCATTAAAATTGGTGATGATAGGATTTAGTCTACTATGCATGATTTCTAATTTTCTCCTAAAATCCCTTAAAATAATGTGATGTGAAATGTGGGTCTATATTTTAGACAATGGACATTGGGACGAATATATATTTACAATCTCATGCACATACATCCTTCCACAATAGTTGATAATAGTGGTGTCACAAAATGATATGAAATGACCAAATTTTGATAAAAAAATATACCAACACTAATAATAAATTCTTAACTAATTATGTCTAAGGTAAGATAATGATAAAATCCTTAATAATATCATTCCACTTATATTTGGGCATCATAAGAGGTTGACGTAATCTTGAAGGCTTTTAATTCCTAACATTAATCTATTCTAATGTATAAAATCATGTTAAAAAAAATTATATGACTTATTTCATATTAAGAAAATAATTATTATTATTCAAGATAGTGAAAATATTTGAGGTCTAATGGTGGAAAACTAATAATGAATGATTAAAATATCCCAACAAGACATTTATCACTGATTAAGGGACATCATATCAAATCCTGAAGAAAATTATAACCTATATTTAGAGATACAAATAATTAATTGTTTACCCATTATATTAACCACCATGGATACTTCAAATCTATATAGACTTTTTCTCTCAATGAATCATCATGAAGAGGGAGGATGTTAACAGGAATATTTCTAGAACAAAACATGACCCCTCTTCCATAACAATAAAATTCCTCAAAGATAAATGTCCAATTATTTCATATTTATCATTTTCCTCCATAAAATATTGAGAAGGAAAATTATATCAATGAGCATCATATACCATATTACCATTTTTATAGTATTGGCAATGTCAATGTCGAAAAACTATAATTATTCGATACATTGTCTATATCAATGGTCAAAATAATTTCTTGAAAGGATTAAACTTGTTTTAATAGTTAGAGTAAATGATTAATGACACCATAAAATTATATTTATGCTATATTTTTAGGGAATTCACAACCACATCGATTTCCAAATCAGGTGTAGGGTATTTCCAAACATCATGTCTATGTCAATGTGAGATATATTGCACAATATAATATTCTTACATAAGAACGAAGCCAAATGATGAACATAATTATTAAAAATAATTAATAAAGGATTAAAAACCATTTAATAATTCTAAAATTATTGATTAGGAAAAATATACCATAGGTTCATCAATTTATTCCAAACTATTTCAATACCTCCTGAATATCACACCAATTAGGTAGGGAGAAGTCAATAGAGAGAAAATAATTTATAAAACCATTAGGAACCACAAATTGTATCCCATTAAACCCTACAATAAATGTATATAAATGAGAGTATGTAGTTATTCCTATCAAATGATATTATATCCATTTTATGGTAAACTAATATACCATTTTCTATGATCTCATGTTCAAAATAAAACCTATTGATTCCGAAATTAGTAGATTGAAAAATTTTCATAATGATGGAAATACCATATGAATCAAAAAACATAACTCATGTAAAAAATATATTTTTTTAATCCAAGAGTACACTAGGATGTTCTATAAGAACAATACAAATACGAGTAAAATAAATGTTGAAAATATGGTTCATCAATTTCACAAAGAATGATGGTCTATTTGTATGGGAAAACAATATAATATAGTAATCGAAATGTCCTTCCCCAATCATGATGGCGGCCATTGGAAAAACTAAATGCATGATTTTTTTGATACCTAGAAAAAAGATCAATTTTTTAAAACAAGGTTACCATTTTTTTAAAATAAATAAAACTTTCAATGTGAGGTAGATGATATTATTTCATGATGATAACAAAATTGAGTATCTCATAATCACCAATTAATATAATAGTTCCATTGGCCCTCTTGGAAAAATTAATAGTGGATGAATAATTTAATACACTTATTTATATAAGTACCTTCACTCTCAATTAATATACTTATATTTTTAGCTCTATCAACTCATATGAAATAATATGGTACCATGACCTCAATATTGGTTAACTTTCATGAACCAAGTTAATCCAAAACACCACCTCCAGCTCTGGTTTCCATACCAAAAATTCATGTAAAAACATTAGGAAGCACATTTAATACTAAATATTAAAAATCATAGAAGTATTTATATCTCTAATAAACCATTGAAAATACATTAAATTGAATCTCTATGGAAAATTAAAACATTTTCAACTGTAAAATGGATCATGTTGTCCTTAAAATAGAAGGTATATCAAATCAGAAGTTGTAAAGAACACCTCTCAAACAAATAATACATTCCAATCCATGTGTGTAATCACCCATTCCAACATGGGAATCACATAAAATTGGTATAGTTACAAACAAATAATTCTCAATTTGAGGTATATTCCGCACATAAAAAATGGCTTGTGGGACATCAAAAAAAGGGCACCTTCTAATTTAACAGATTCATCTTTAGTTCCTTAATTAATAGATTGATCTCCATTAGATGTAATATAAAAATGTACATATTAGTCGATATTATAGTGTGGGAGGAAGATGTATCATATAAAGTTGTCTTTAAGGGGAAAATAGAAATGTTACCTCTCACAATCATAAGACCCACATCAACTTCAATAAGAGATTCTTCGACAACTTTTCACTACATAATTTTGGAGGCATGTGCCAAGATCCCCATGGATTATATAGTATCCGACTACATTATAGATCTTCTAGGTGATGAAGAAGCTATAAGAAGGTAAGGTAGTGGTGGATCTTTAGAAAATATCTCTTATTAACTATGATGTTCACATTCGTTTCTAACCATTATTGATATGCATAAAATCACTTTGAGTATCCTTTCCAGACACAAAGGTAACGTATTAGGCCACTAGCCACTGATGATGGTTAAAAAATAGACAATTATGATGAAATAGATTAGTTTCCCCTACCACACTCAATATAGAATCTCAATACCTTAAAAAATCATAGGACATTCCACTATATAATAAAGGAATTATGATAAATCTAGACATACCGACCATGTAATACACTAATATTAACACCCTATCCACCACCTTAGTATAACTATTTAGCATTAAAATTAATAACTATTACCAAATATTTGGTAGAAAACTTCTCTGATTCTTCTATACCTTAAAATTTTCAATAGAAGCATCTTCTTAAAAAATATCGAGGGATCATAAAAATGATTATTGTACTCTATAATAAATTTATCCCTTTTATACGACTGAGATACTCTGGGGACTTCACCATTATTATAGATTCTTGGTACAATTCCATTGTGAGAATGTCCATGAAGTCATTACACTCCATACTATAATGATTCTTATGAAAGGCAACAGAGTCCCTAAAACCCCTATTCAGACATACGAACATGATGACAATATAATTGAAATTGGCTGATTATTGTGTATCGAATAATTTAAATTAACTTTATATCATTATAAAAAAACCTCTATATCATGGGGATAATTCATTATTTTTAATTACTATGGTTTTTTATAAATAAGTTTATTTTCATAATACAAATATTTATGCCAACATGGTTTTCCTTCCATATCTTGATCTAGTATAGGTTTCATACCTTTATTTATTGCCTAAACAATGTGAATAAATTGTACAATCCGAATCTAATCATTTCGAGGATTTTACAATTAAGATTCATCGATATCAAACTCCTTAGTAATAAAAATATTATTTTTAATGGAATAAAACTACACATCAATAGACAAAGAGACAAAAAACAAGATATCCATGAATATTTTTTTCCATTGATAAAAGTCAAGAAGAATTATCAATAGATTTACAAATATAATTACATGTATTAAGACAATCTAAATCACAAGGACCCAATACCCAACAAATGTTTCCATATTAAGCATAATCATGATGATAAATGGATATCTAGTAATTCAAAATCCACCACTTATATCCATATATTTTGATATACTACCCACTACGACATCCCAAAAAATACAAAAAAATGGAAATACACATACCACCATTTCAACCCATTTTATCAAAAAAAATCCTAGAATATAATATTATTTTTACATTCCGTAGTCATTACACAAATGAAAAGTAATTATTGTTACCCAAAGGTTGTCCATATCTGCTTTGGAATCAAAAGAATCAACTAAGAATTATTTTTTCATGACGAACCATTAAAAATCTGATATACAGAGACAATCTAATATCTGTAGTCCAACTAAAATAAAATTGAAAGATGATAAATTATTCAAAGAGTTTTTTTATATAAATAGAATAATAAATTTTATCAAAATGTATAATGATCCAACTCTATGTTACATGACTTCACAGATAACTTCGTACACATTTTAATAGGTAAAGCACTTACCATTTCACACTGAATTCCCATTTCTACATCAATGTAAAAATGATCTATATAAAATAAATGTTTTTTATAGTTATTGGGGAAAATATACGAATATGATCACACAATGTGTTTCATATATAGATTTTACAAAATAAACTAATAATTTTATAGTGATTTCAAACAAGGCTTGGTATAAAATTTATCAAAAAATATTGGTATATCAAAAATATTCAAAAAAATTAATTAATCATAATAATAAATAAATTTCAATTTCATTTGATTATACATAAAAAAATTTCATTTCATTGAAATTTTCAATAGAAAAAAATATCATTTGTGTCAAAAAAAAAAGAGGTTAACGAGGATCCTATTAACAACATCATGGTAATAAGGCCCCTTATTGAGCAAAATAAAATAGAAAAAACATGTCATAAGATTAACAATTTACGCACGAGTATTGATACATGGCATGATATAGGAAACCTATTGCACACATTACCCTTGGAGTGTAGGTCAATGGGGACATATATTATCCATGAGGATGGCTTCCTACCTCATCAATGATCACAATAAGGTTTTCTAAATTACAGTCTCCCAATGTGAATTTTATCATAAAAACCTCATAAAAGCTTCACTAGAACAACATTTATTTACTACGCCAAAATAAAAATCCATATTAAAAATCTGATTCAAGAAAAATTATTTTCAATACATCATTCATTCCATTAACCAGGTTTACAAATAAAATACAAAGGGAAATCAAGGAAGTTTCATAGAAAAATCTAATGTCATGAAACCACATACAATTATAAACATACAATTTGAATAATAATTGGTAAAAACTAGCAGATGACGATATGAGATACCAAGGAATCGAGAGGGGCTCATTGAAAAATAATTCAAATTTATAAATCATCAAATTGAAATGTGGCAGAATGAATAAATCTAAAGGGTAAATTTACAAATCAAATTCAAATTTAATGTACAATAATGATAGAATATTTGACCAACACCCCTTAAATACACTATAGACCTAAAATTAATAAGATTATAAACTAGTATCCAAAATTACCACTATTAGAAAAGATGATGCATATATAGAAATCTAATTAATTAATTGAAGAACAATCTTATTGGTCAAAATAGAGATTATCTTAAATAAAGAGAGACACAACTTCGATTGATTAACCAATCTAAAAATGAATTGGGTTAAGAGAGGCAATAATGTCCCAAGAGAACCTCTGTGTTCATGAGGATAAAATTAGGCTAAGATTATGTGTATAAAATAATTAGGTGGGGTTTTTCGTGGACTAAATTACGGCACCACCTAAATTTTCACGGCTCAGATCGGCACCACCAACCAGCCACTACATGGAACTAGTTATCTTCGGGTGCAAGGTTGATGTCTTACAATATTGGTAACCCCACTAATGGTCTAGTTGGATCTTAATGGTGGGTCATGGAATTCTTATAGGATGACCCATTTTCTATCATACCATATGCTAGTCGGTGGCCCTCACTGACAAGATGATGGTCTACATATTTCTCATCCGACTATAGGTCCATGTAAAATATCGAACCAACCAAGTAGGACCACTGTCATGTCTCGTCCGCCAGGGCCCGTGTCGGGACTACCCCAAGTTCGCCTTCCATAGGTCAGGGGCTGGTGACTAGCACCAAAGGCATATTCCCTAAAACTAGGATAGAATTTCCTATATAACCTATGAACTCACGAAACGAAGAAAAAAATAAAGATACGAACATGAGGAAAATTAATAGTAAAAAGATTGTGTACTATAAGTTAAAAAGGGCCAGAATATAATCCCAATTGGAAAGTACCTGAAAACTGGAAAGTACAAGTAAATTGAACAGCTAATGTGAACACCATCCAAATGTCCTACCTGAAGGGTAGGTACAGATCTCAAACGGTCATATCTGCGTTATGCCACATCGATGGTTCACCTCTAAGCTACCCTCAATCCTAGTACCCTTATGCTTATTCAGTGTTGTCCATCGTCTACACCAAACACAACAAGGTTCCACTAGAGCCCGTGCAGGGGTGAGTGTAACGATACTCAAGAGGGACCCCGAGACCCCCAAGGGTCTCTCAAAATCCATAAAGGATAAACCACAAAGCATGAAAACATCTTTCAGCCCAATTAAGGTATATTCCCATACATATACCTAAGTTATCAAGTATACCCTTCTCATTCATGAGGTAACAGAAGGCCTAAATCCATATCCAAAGGCTCAACTGTTCCACAAAGGAAGGAATACCACGAAGGTAACACAACAAAGGTAAGTACCATAAAGGTAGCACCACACTGAAGAATATTACAAAGGTTTCACCATGATGGAAAGCACCACACAGGTATGTCACACATAAGAATAAAAAAATTCTATCACCATGAAGGTAAGTTCCACATTGGTATGCCACACAGAAGAATACCACCATCGTATCACCACGAAGGAATGTACCACAAAGGTATTACACACAGATAAATACCAAAAAGGTTTCACCACAAAGGTATGGACGCAGCTCAAATCTGATATATCTAAGGTACAATAGTAAAGATGATTTGAAGTAACTTCTGAATCATCTTACTCTATTGAGAGGAAGACTCACATAGGATCGTAGTACATCTTCTTACCCACACGGGATCCTACTATGACATCAGACCCATAGAGGATCCTAGTACATTATCAGTCCCACACAGGATCCTAGAACAACAGACCCACACATGATCCTAGTACATCATCAGACCCACACACGATCCTAGTACAAAAGACCCACACAGGATCCTAGTACATCATTAGACCCCCACAGGATTCTAGTACAGCAGACACACACAGGATCCTAGAGTAGTCCCACATGGATTCCAAGAGCGGATCCATGTGGGATCCTCAAGCACATACCCACAAAGGACCCCTTAATAATTTTACATCCACCTACAGGGTTCTCGCACTATGCTTGCATGATTCCGAGAGGATTCTCTAGTCAAGCCACATGTCGATACTCCATCTTCGATGAAGTCCGACGAAGATGTATCCCAAAGGACCACCACATAAAAGGGATCTCAATGTAATAGATTGTGCGTCAATCGGAACTGTTCTGTGAGTTATAAATGTTTTAGTGTTGAGGGCCTAGTTGGATTCGAGTATGATCCAACCTGGAAAAACTCCAACATTATCCAAATGTCAGGTGGTGTATCTCAAAAGGATTGCCTTGTCTCAAGGATTTCAATGCTGCAGACGGTTATTCATTTAGATACCGTTTGAGGGAGATAAGTCGAATACAAGATCCTTCAAAAATAATAATATTATTAGTATTGGGTGTTTCGTGGAATTGAGCCACGAAAAAGAATTTAATATTCAACATTAGACTTCAATTTACAGTCTTAATGCCAGGATCATGTCACCACTAACGGTAAGTCAGTCAAATGTCACATGTAAGAGTTATAGAGGGTCTAACATTTAATAATAATAATAATATATTATTATTATTTGATCATTTAGGGTACCTTATCCAAAATCCTAAAAAATACATCCAATATTGGACTCATTATTTTCGTCTCGATGTCAAGGTTGTACTGTCACTAATGGTTCATAAAACCGAGGTCACACAGATAAGCATCAGTAAAAAAGTTTTTTTATCAATAAAAGGGATAATAATAATATTTTATTATTGTTAATTGAATATTTCCATAACTCCAAATTCAATCATGCATGAGGAATTCTTTTTATGAACCTGGCTTCCACATGGAACCTCTTCCACTCTTCTATGAATTTGTATTTTTTTTATTTCATCTTCTTAATTTTCTTTTCTCCAATCAACCCCTTTTTATTCCATAGTTTTCTAACACTCCAATTAACTCCTTTACCAAGTGGTTGGGTTAATCCAAAAATCCAGAACCGGTACCCCCACCTCTGGCTAGCTGCACTGCTTAGACGCTGCCTTTCGGCTGTCCTTAGCCACTACACGTCGCACCCTCTACCTTTCCTAGATTTGTGCCCTGAACACATTCCAGAAATCACACCACCATGTCACCCCTTCCATGGGCCACCATATCTTCTTTCTGGGCCCGAAAAATATACCGAACATTGTTCGTGATCCTCGAGTCGAGGGCTATGCGTCCTTTTGTTGCGCTTAACACAATATTGTGTTTCTGTTGTGCTTAATTATTTGTCGTTGATGAACGCCCGAAGAATACATGAAGAACAATAGAAAAATGGGAAAGGTATATGCATGAGATGATGACCCTATTAGTTTTTCCATCATCATTGCGAATCCATAATATAAGGAACTAACAAATAAATTCAATCATATTTCGAATTATAACCCCTACCTTGATTTATCATTGGTGTCGGCGTGAGGAAAGAGAAGATGTTGATGATATCAGTATTCGTCGCTCCCGTACAATGCTCCCGAATTTGGTTCCACGTTCCTCGATTCATAGAATGCTACACCATTGGAGAGGTTATTCATTTAGAAGATGTTCATCCAAGTTCTCCAAGGCTCTCCCAAATCTCTTTTTCCAACGTTCTCCAACAATAGGATGAGGATCCAATTTTAATTCAGTTAAGTCTATCAACTCTATTAATTGTCATCATATTAATTGAACTAATGTTCAAAAATTTAATTTGGGGGAGATTCCAAGAGTTAACTCACATTAAAGAGGGAGTTCATGGGGTTCGGTTTCTCCCCACCACTACAAATACAAATTGTAAGGTTTTAAAAATTAAATAAAAGTTGTTCTTTATTTTATTTTTATTCTTTTAACTCCAATGAAATTACTGAAAATTATCATTCAACCTCGACCTAATACAGTCATGGTGAAGGTCTCCAAAAGAATATATCAGGGTTGTGAGTTCAATGGTGCCCTCGGATTTCAATTACGAGTACGGGTTCAAAAGTAATAAAATGACGTTTGCGCGTTTTCTGAACGTACCCAAAAAAAAATAAGAATAATTATTTACAGTCAACCTCAAACTGTTCTAGTCATGGTTAAGCTCTACCTAAGTGAAAAATTCCCCAAAAAACGCAACATTACTCTTGGATTTCCGATCCAAGTTACAGTTTAAAATTTATGGATATTACAAAAAAATAATTGCCACTAAATTAAATTATTTACGACCAAAAACTAACTTTAACTGGTGTCCTTTTCTGACCAATATTAGTATTTTAGTGAAGATAAAATAAACTCACAAGTTCATCAGTGGTCTCATATTTCCAATCCGAGTTATCATTTGTGAGTTATAAGCATTTGAAAATAAAATAATTTATTGAAATATTTAATTTACCATTATGCCATTTTTTGGTTTTCTGAAAGGTGTTCCAAGACAACTAAACATTAGCCGTACCTAGGGTGAACCCTCCATCCTAAATGCAACAGTGCCATTAGATTTATAATTTGAGTTACCATTTAAGTTTTATTCCACTTTTTCAAGAAAATTGCTTACACGCACTAATTTAAACTCTACCAAACTTCGATAGATCATTCCGGGAACTCCAGCCCACAGAATCACACGCCATAAAATTTTTCAGTCTCAAAATAATTCCATATAATTAAAAAAAAATTATATTGAATTTCCAGGACATTACATTCTCCCCACCTTAGGGATTTACATCCTCAAAATCGACTACAAAAGCAAAACAACTAAAAGAGGGTACTGAGCATGAATCTGAGCCACCTACTCCCATATGATCTCCTTGCGGTTCACATGGTGACAATGTACACACACCAAAGGTATCCATCTCTCATGAAGGGCTCTCTCCTGTCGATCCTCAATCTCCACTAGAACCTCTGAAAATGGTTCACCATCCTCGATGTCCAGCTCTATATATTCGATGACGTGAGATGGCTCGTGCACGTATCTCCTTGGATGTGATATGTGGAAGACTTCATGCACCTTTTCTAACAATAGTGGAAAGGCCAAGTGATATTCCACCACAGAAACTATTCTAAAGACCTAAAAGGGTCCGATGAACTTCGAAGATAATTTGAAACCCCGGCCAAATCTCTGCAAACCTCTTCATGTTGAGACCCGTATAAAGATGTGGTCACCATCCTCAAACTCCAGAGGTCTCTGTATCATGTCAGTATAATACATCTACCAAATCCATGAAGTCTTCACTTGTGGAAAATTGAGACATCATGATACGAACTCTATCACTGCTTCGATCATCCCAGGCCATCAGTACACACGTCAGAGATCCTAATACATCTTCACCACACCAGGATATACTGTCAAATGGGACGTATGGGACTCCCTCAAAACCTACTTATGTAGAACTACTTGTACCATGGTACGTCCTCTAAAGAGGATGGAATGCTCCCCACCTTCATAAAATCTGTCAGGTGGCTGCCCTAAGGATATCTGAACCTGTCAAGCCTCGTAGTCAGTGTCCCCACGCTGCACCTCCTAGACTCGCTAATGAAGTGGGGGAGTGACTATCAGATACAGAAGATATGTTGTTCTATCTCAATCCACATAGGATACCCATAATGTTTCCACATGCTATGTTGCCTCACTCAGCAGCTGCATGCCAGACCTCCGGATGAGTGCACCTACTACCACGTTCCCCTACCCAGGAGTATAGACTATCTCAATGACATAGTCTTGGATGAACTCTAGAAACTCTCTTTGGGAACTTGAAAACTCAAATCTCCTATTGCAATGAGCGTATGGCTGGATGAATCAAGAGCGATCGGTTTCACCCTCCTATGCATGAGTTTAACCTGTGCTTCCTGGGTTTCCTTTTTCGCCAACAAAGGAAAAACTCATACCAACATTGTAGATAAAACCCAACCTTTTTTCTTAATACAGTCAATATGAGTATGAATTGTGGATGTCTAATCATACCCAAACTAACATCGTAAGGCCTCGACACTGCAACCATGAGGTTCAAACCGAAACTCTCACATCAGGGGTTAGATCGAACCGTCAGCATAAGTCTGATTATCAAGTAACCTCCCAAAGATATTTCCAGATATGAGAGTCAAGTAAATGGTTTAAACATAGAATCTTGGTATAGGACAAGATTCGTTAAAGGAAGGAATGATTGGTACTTATGTATATTGATACAATAACTACTAGTAGACATAGACCGTACCTCGGATCATTTTTTGATCCCTTGGGTCTACTTCTTGATAGCATGTAGCTATGTTCTTCCCTTGTTCTCCAACTCCTTGAGTCTAGCTGGGACAGCAATGGGGGGTGGTTGTATCATGTTGAAATGTACACCACATCATGCTATTCGACTAGCTCTATTTCCACGTCTACAGCCCTACAGATTCATTTGTCCCTAACACACTTTCTTCCTAAAACATTCTTACACACCAAAGTCTCTATGACTGGTGCCAGATTCATGTTTTCCCACAACTAACATTCACTGGTTGTATCCGCTCAACCAAATAACATTCAACCACAAAGGTATTCCATATCACCCTAGCATAAGTAGGAATAAAAAGAGGAATAATTATGGCTCGGACATCCTTAAACACACTACTCTCGAATGTATGATCCCCAAAGCACTGATCGTATCTTATTCTTCAACTATTAGGAATGATTAGTACAACTCAATAAATACTTAGCTACCAATATGTCATCTTGTCGTGCTGTAAAATCTATAGATAACTCTCAGATACCTACTCAATCTAGTCCTCAGCCGCCTATGAGTTGAGATCACATCGTAACCTGAGGGGTATCTGATGCTAAATCAGTCGTAAGGCACTAAGGCTATATTTTTCTGTTACCGGTACCTCCTGTAGTAATAGCTGGCCAATGGGTAATGATATAGCTGAGACACTACCCAAAGGCACTATCTCGGGTAATGGTCAACGTACTGAAGCCTCATCACTATGCAGACCATCCTCATGGTCACTCAGTGGAAAAGACTGGTATCTAAGATCACCATCATCTCTACTAGTGTTTCAACTAGGCATAAAACTCTAGAAACCACCTCCATCTAGACCTTAGTTGCGTGGAAAATTGTCTCACCTCAAAACCTCAGAGGCCTCTACCTCTTGAACTCATACAACGCGATCAGTCGGTGTGCATCATCTACTAGTGTGGTCGATGGTATCTGGTGCCCAAAGGGTGGTGCTGCTGCTAGTAAACCACCTAGAGGCACCAACATAGTAAGAGGGCCCTATACAGGAGGCTCGTCGCTCGGTGGGCCGTAATCATGTACTCTCTCGGGAATCCTAGATGGTTGTATACGCAGCGACATCCGGAAAGAGAACAGGTGTGCCACGATCATTTAGTTATACCTAGTGAGATGACTCTAGAAAACACAAGAAAACATTTCAAAACACACAGGCAATCAGTTTTTTCATGCACTAAGATAGTAATCAAAAGTCAGGGTCCTATTGTATAGATACGTCGACCGCCGCACCAACACAGGATTTCTTAAACTAATAACCACACTCACTACACATAACACTATTGACTTTAAAAAGATCAAAGTCCAATGTTATACAGTAGAAACGACTCCTATGATAATAATTTATTATGACCCATCCCCTGGGGCCCATGCCGTGACTACCCCAGGACCGCCTTCCATGGGCCAGGGGATCATGACTAGCACTGAAGGCGTATTCCCTAAAACTGGGAATCCATTTCCTAGATAACATGTAAACTCACGCAACCAAGAATTCAACAAGATAAAAACACGAGTAAACTAAATAGTAAAAATATTGTGTATAGTAAGTAAAAAAGGGTCCAGAATACAAGCCCACCTGGAAAGTACTAGAAAACTTGAAAGTACAAGTAAACTGAATAACTCTTGTGGACACACACAAAGGATCTTGCGTGAAGGGTAAGTACAGCTTTCGAATGTCTATCTCTGTAGTAAGCCTCATCTATGGTCCACCACTGAGCTACCTCTAGTCTTGGTACCCTCATCCTTAGTCAGTGTTTTCCATCGTCTGCACCAAACACAATGAGGTGTGGGTGTAGACCATGTTGGGGTGAGTATAATGATACTCAATAGGGACCCCGAGACCCCCCAAGGTCTCTCAAAATCCACAAAGGATAAACCATAAATCATGAAAACACATGTCATTCCTACTTAGGTATATACCCATACATATATCTATGTTATCATGTATAACCATCTCATTCATGAGGAAAGACAAGGCCCAAATCCATAGCCCAAAGCTCAACGGATCCACAATGGTGTGATTACCATGAAGGTAACACAAAAAAGGTAAGTACCACAATGGTAACACCACTTAAACGAATACCACAAAGGATTCATCACGATGGAAAGTACCCCACAGGTACGCGATAGAGAAGAATACAAAAAAGTTATAACCAAGAAGGTAAGTACCACACAGTTACGCCACACAGTAGAATACCACCAAGGTATCACCAGGAAGGAAAGTACCACACAGGTAATCCACACAGAAGAATACCACAAAGGTATAACCACGAAGGTAAGGACTCATCTCACAACAAGTATAACTAAGGTACAATAGTAAAGATGATTATATGTAACTACTTAATCATCATACTCTGTTAAGAGGAAGACCCACGTAGGATCCTAAATCATCAATAGACCCACATAGGATCATAGTACATTGTCAAACCCACACAAGATCCTAGTATGGCATTAGACCCCCATGGGATCATAGAAAATCATCAGACCCACATAGGATCCTAGTACAGAATACCCACATAGGATCCTAGTACATCATCAGACCCATGGATGATCCTAGTACACCAGACCCACACAGGATCCTAATACACCATCAGACCCACACAGGATCCTAGTACAGAAGACCCACACATGATCCTAGAATATTCCCACGTGTATTCCTATTGCGTATCCATGTGGGATCCTCGATCACATACCCATGAAGGATCCCTTTCTCAGGTTACATCCAGCTACAGGGTTCCTGCACTAAGATTACGTGATTCTAGTAGGATCCGCTCCTCAATCCACAGGTTGATACTCCAACTGCCCCGAAGCCCCCCGAAAAAGTATCCCATAGGACCTCCATGTTACAGGGGTCTCAACACAATAGATGGTGTGTCAATCGGACACTCGATCTGTGAGTTATTAGTGTTTTAGTGCCAAGGGACTGATTAGATTCGAGTATGATCAAAACTGGACAAACTCCCTCATTCTCTGAAAATCACATGGGGTATCTCAAAATGACCGGCTCATCTCAAGGATTTTAGTGCCGCATACGGTTCATCATTTTGACACCTTATGAGGGAGATAAGTTGAATACAAGATCCCGTAATAGTAATAATAATTATAATAATAATATTGGGTGTATCGTGGACTTGACCCATGAAATAGAATTTAATATTCAACATTAGACTTAAATCGGCCGTCTTAGTGACAGGATCACGTCGCCACTTACAGTTAGTCTATCAGATGTCACACAAATAAGTTATAGATGGTTGAAGATTCAATAATAATAATAATAATAATATATTATTATTTGATCGTTTCAGGTACATGATCCAAAAACCTAAAAACGACATTCAGTATTGGACTCATAATTTCCATCTTAATGTCAGGGTCGTTCTCCAATAGACGGTTCATAAAACCGAGGTCACATGGATAAGTTACAGTCCAAAAAGTGTTTTATAAACAAAAGTAATAATAATAATATTTTATTATTATTGTAAATCAATTATTTCGATAACTCTAAATTCAATCACGCACGGGGAATTCATTTGGTTAATGCGGCTTCCATATGGTGCCTCCTCCACTCTTCCATGACTTTTGATTTTTTTTATTATTTCATCTCCTTAATTTTCCCTCTCCAATCAACCCTTTGTTATTCCATGGTTTTCTCATGCACTAGTTAACTCCTTTTACAAATGGTTAGGTTCCTCCACATGTCCAGAACCGATGCCACCACCTCCGGATAGCCGCACCACCTAGATTCTACCTTCCTCCTGTCCTTCACCGCCACACGTCACACCCTCTACCTCGCCCGGATCTATGCCCTGAACACACGCCCGAAATCACACCACCATGTTTCCCCATCCATGGTCCACCTCAACTTCATTCTAATCCTTGAAAATATGTTGACTTCGTATTCGTGATCTTCTGGTCGAGGGCCCCACATCCATATGTTTCGCTCAACACAATATTGTGTTTCCAGCGTGTTTAATTATTTGGCGTTGATGAGCACACGAATAATGCATGAAAACCAAAAGAAAAAGAGGAAAGGTATATGAATGGGATGATTACCATGTTAGTTTGGCCATCATCCTTATGAATCCGAAATATGAATAATTAAGAAATAAATTCAGTCATATTTCAAATTAGAACCCCTACCTTGATTTATCGTTTCTATCCTCGTGAGAAAGGAGATGTTGTTAATGAATTAGGTGTTCGTCCCTCCCGCACCATTCTCCAGAAGATGGTTCTAGGTTCCTTGATTTGGTGAATGCTTCTTCATTGTAGAGGTTCTTCATTCGGGGGATGTTCTTCATAGTTCTCCAAGTCTCTCCCAAATCACATTTTCCAATGATATCCACCAAAAGTATGAGGATCCAATTTTATTTAAGTGATGTCTATTAACTCAATTAATTGTCACCAAATTAATTAAAATAAAGTTTTCACAGTTAATTTTCTAGATAAACCAAGAGCTAAATCACATAAAGAGGGATTTCAATGTGGTTGTGTGGTCCCCACCACTGCATATACAAATTGGGAGGATTTAAAAATAAAATAAAAGTTGATCTTTATTTTATTTTTATTTTTTTAACTCTCCCACGAAATTCACAAAAACAAACTTTAACCCTTGACCTACTTAAGTCAAGGGGAAGGTCTCCTTAAGAGAATATCAACACTGCGAGTTAAATGGTTCCCTTGAATTTCAATTCCGAATGTTGGTTCAAAAGTTATAAAATGCCGCTTGCGTGTTTACTGAATGAACCCGAAAAAAGATCAGACAATTATTTACAGTCACCCTTGACCCGCACCGGTCGAGGATAAGATCTGACTAAGTGAATCATGCCCCAAAAAAACCCAATGTTACTCTAAAGTTTCCAGTCTGAGATACTATTAAAATGTTATGGATTTTATAATAAAATAATTGTCACTTAGTTATATCATTTACGACCAAAAACTAACATTCACTCGTGGCCCGTTCAGAACAATGTAAGCATCTTCCTAAAGAGAGAATACCATCATGAGTTCAACGGTGGTCTCAGAATTTCTATCAAACTTATAGTTTGTGAGTTATAAGAATTTGAAAAAAAAATAATTTATTTAATTATTTTATTTAAGATTATTCCATTTTTGGGGTTTCTACCAAGAGGCATGTGCCGACTAAACTTAAGTCGTGCCTAAGTTAAAACTACCATCCTGAACACAACAAAACCCTTTTATTTTTGAATCGAGTTACTGTTTAAGATTTATTCATCTTTTTCTAGAAAACTTCTTAGGCACACTAATTTAAACTCAACCAAACTTCGACGGATCATTCTGGGCACTCTGTGCCTCAAAATCAAGCACTGTCAGATTTCACGGTCTCAAAATAATTATATTTAATTAAAAATAATATACAGAATTTCCATGACATAAAATTCTCCATACCTTAGTGATTTACCTCCCCAAAAGCCACAACAAATCCAAAACAACTAAAAGAGGGTACTGAGGATAAATTTGAGCCTCATGCTCCCATTTGATCTCCTTGAGGTTCCCATTCTGCCAATGTTCATGCACCAAAGGTATCAATCACCCACAAAGTACTCTCTCCTGCAAATCCTCAATCTCTAATAGAACCTCAAAAAACATTTCCCTATCCTCGATGTCTAGCTCACCATGGTCGATGACGTGAGATGGGTTGTGCACATTTCTCCTCAGCTGGGTTACGTGGGAGACGTCATGCACCTTCTCCAACTATGGTGGAGGGGCTAGGAGATATGCCACCTCGCCAACTCTACTATGGACATGAATGGGATCAATGAACATTGGAGATAGAATTCCACCCTGGCTAAATCTCTTCAAACATCATCGAGGTGAGACCCACATAAAGACATGGTCACCATTCTCATACTCAATAGGTCTTCATATTTCGTCTGCATAATAGTTATTCCAAGTCTATGTAGTCTTCATTTGATGACAACTAAGACATCATGATACAAACTTTTCCTCTGCTACCTTCATCCCTGGACATTTATACTGACGTCAGAGATCGAAATACATATTCAACACACCAGGATGTACCTTCAGAGGGGATGTATGAGTCTCCCTCAACAACTCCTAATGTTGTACTACTGGTACAATGGTACGTCCTCTGAACCCCACCTTCAGAAAATCAATCAGGTGGATGCCTTGAGGATATCAGAAAACGTAGATCCTTGATGTCACTGTCCCCACGTAGCAACTATGTGACTTGGTAAAGAATTGTGGGTGTGTGTAAGAACCCGGATCTTATTTTCGGGTATTATTTTCCTTTTCTGGAGTTTTTGAGAAAAATGATCTTTCTGGAAATTTTTGAAGTACACGCCATGTACTTTCTGAGTACACACCGTGTAAGATTTTCCTGCTGAAGTCGTGTGTTGGCCGTGTTCGGGCCACACACACGGTGAGTAAGGGTGACGTGCAAGCCAATTTTGGTGGAGTACGGAAAGGACCTAGTATATTCCATGTACTCTAAAAGTACACACCGTTTAATTTTTTTTCATTAAACGGACCGGGGTTGTGCCTGACGCACAGAAGCGTCTTCTTCTCCAGGTTTTTTTCGTCCGAGAGCGACCGTACCACCGAATCTTCTCCGAGCCATCGTGCCTCCATCTGACCTCTGTTCCAACCGTCGTCGATTGCGTTGGAAGCGCAACTATGAGTTCTCTATTCTGGTTTTTCCTTGTTTCTTGATTCCTCCTTGTTTTCATGTTATCGTAGTTTGAGCATTTTGTGCGTTTTATCAGATCTACATCATTCTAAGGGGAATCTGTCATCGTGTTTTATATATATCGATCTACTGGGATCGAGGTAGGTGGTTTGTTTCCCTATGTTGAATGTCTTTGAGTTTTTGGTGAAAAAGTGTCGGATACCCACGTATCGGGTATCTCGTGTTAGGGTTTTGATCCTCTTTTGTTAGCTGCCTTAGATTTATAGTATGCATGAGGTTATTAGATGGCTAATAAATTGATTGTTAGAATGTTTGAGGATCACCCCATGGGTGTTCCCCTTGTTTTGGCTGTTGATTTCCGTTTGGCACGGTTTGCCTATGAGGCAACCCTATTGCACATTTCTAGTATGCATGTCGATTTGATTGCATGTATTTCATGTTGTTTATATGCTTATGGGTGCATTGTAAATAATAGCCAAGTATTTTATGAACTTACATAGGCTGCTAACAGTCGTTTACGCACGACTAAACTGCCCAGGGATGAGTGAACCTGGTGTGGTAGACTTAAGGGTGAATTGATTATTTGGGCTTCCCTAGAGAGTCTGTTATAATTAGTATCGATCGCAGGACCTATGGGAATGAGACTTTGTGCTTCCTCAGAGTGTCCTTAGTAACTTAGCGAGACTATAGGGGAAATTAGACGTAAGTTCTTCCTCAGAGAGTATATATCTTTCATTGGAATACCACAATGGAATTGACGGTGAGAGCTTCCTAGAGTGTCTCCGCCTTTGTACGTTTACGTGACTAGAGGGGGTTTGCTAGTAGGATCCACCTAGAGAGTTAGTGCTTTATTTGTTGGTCGGTTGTGACGAGTCCACCAAGCCAAAGAACAGGCTTTGGTTTATACTGCTTCCTGTTTATGTAGACTGTTGAGTTTCCTGTTGTGATTACTTACTTGCCTTGGGAGTATAGAGTTGTTTCTAGGATCCATAGTTTATAGCTAAATGATTGTACTGAACTAAAAAATAACTGTTAATGGAGTTGGTAAGATTTTTTACTTTAGTGTATTTCTACTTCAATGATGCATTTAATTCCTTTACTTTTTCTATATTACTCACTGACAGTAGGGCACAGATCTCATGGTGATTTCCTAGTGGGATTAGTCTCACACCCTATTTGGGTCCTGCTTTTTGGCCCAAACAGGTTATATGGTTGCAGGTGTGGACAGGGATTGTGGCCCTTCTACTTCGGGTACATGATTTCTGGTTGGAGCTGGAGAGCATAGGACTGAGCTTAGGCTTGCAATGCTGCTAGAGTTGTTGTTTACCTTTGTATTCCATTTTCAGTTGTATTTCAGCACGTTGTTGTGTTTGCTGCTATCCTTAGATACTTGTACCTACTGTATCATTATGATTATCATTATCATTATGTGTTCATGGCTTCTTCTATTTAGTTTCAGTGTTGTATTCTGTTTACTGCTTCCACTATTGACTGTTGTTTTCTTTCCTTGGGCATAGTGTCCCCAATAGCTTACCATGGCCCTCGCTGCTAGTCAGTAGCCTATGGCATTTGGGGAAATGCGGTTGAGGTAATATGGCGAACCGAGTACGGTGCACCAGTTGAAGGTCTCCAGATTCGGGTCGTTATAATGTGGTATTAGAGGAAGGTTTTTCCTTTTCTATTTACTTAATGTTTAGCGACATTAAATAGGGATAGGATGGAATAGGTGAATGTTAAATAGCTATGCCCGAGCGTTATAGAACCCTTTTGTAGGGAAAACGCCTTATTACCTCGATTATTGCAAGTTTTGAGTTTTGCAAATGTTACAGTTTAATTGATTTCACCATTGGGTGATGCACTTCTTTTGTGTTGTTACTGTTTATATTATTGCGGTTCTATTTTTTTGCAACCCGATGAGATTAGGGTATTTCATCTCACGCATCATATAAATACAATTTAGAAGGTCACACGCCATGCATTTTGCCATGCCATCTAGGTTGCATTAGAGATTTCATGCTGTTGTGATAGGATTTGTGATAGACAATGCAGGCTGTTGTGATAGATTCTCTGAGAGAATACCTTCTATGTTGATAGGGTATCATTGTTTGGAGGTTTCTTTTCACGAACGCCAAACTTTGATCTTAGAGGTGTTATGGGCCCTCGAGGATCGAAATTTGGTGGGTTGTGAGTTCTTGTACTGTTTTCTTGTTATATGCATTGTTAGGATGCCAAGCTTTGATTAGTGGGGAGTATGGGCCCTCACGGATCAGAATTTGGAACCTTAACCCTGGTTTTTTTGTGTTTTCTATGCTCCGATACAGTTCTGGGGCTACTATCCGGGAAAACCCAGAATACATGGTGTGTACATTATAGATACATGCCATGTAGTTTTTTCCTGTGTCACAGACCGTGTGGACAGGGACACAGAGCTGTAAATGGTTTTCAGGAACATGCTGTGTAATCTAGGTACACGCCGTGTGATCTAGGTACACGCCGTGTGGAGGTTAGCTAGGAGCCCGGCTGTGTAACAAACAACACGGGCCAGTTACTTCATGTCTAGTACACGTCGTTTTTGGTATGCACATGACGTTTATCCTTTCCCAGGTACCCAGCTGTGTCTTGAAAAACATGGGTTGGTGTTATCTTCTCTTATACACATCGTGTTTGTTCGGAACACGCTGTGTAAGGATCAGCCGAGTACCTGGCCGTGACATGAACAACATGGGCTGAGGTTTCCCTTCAGGTTCACACCATGTCCCATGGGAACACTCCATGTAGTTTTGACTGTGGGTTAGGCCGTGTCTCTAATAGCACGGGCCAGGTGAGGCATGTCTAGTACACGGCGTGTCTTCCTCAAACACGTCGTGTAGTCTTCGGCTGGGACAGTATGTGTGACTTAGTCATGTAGGAGTAACCGGGTAGGGAGAAATGGGTCAGTACACGCCATGTAGTTTAAGAACACGCCATGTAGTTAGGTTGTTTAGAAATCCATGTATGGCCAAGGTACACGCCCATGGTAAGATTTCTCGAAACACGTCGTGTATCTGTATTACACGCCGTGTAGTTATGTTTTTTTTTCTGATTTAAAGTTTTTCCCTCCTTTCCAGTTTTACTCTCCTGTGTTGCAACTGTGTTTGTCTTTAATGAAGGTGTTTTTTGGTCCTTCAGAGCTATGGCACCAAGACGTCCTCCTGTTGCACGCCAGGAACCAGGCAGCGATCGTACGCCTGATATGACTGATCAGGGACTGCCAGTAGTTCCACCCATCGTTCCGGACATGGATCCTAATGTGATTCTAGACACTGGTGCTGACGCTCAGTTCATAGAGGGTTTCATGAGATTCATGCAGACCTTCTAGGGAGTTCATCATCCTGCCCTGACTATGGCAGAGCAGACACGGGTCTTCCAGCAGCAGCATCCTCCCACTTTCAGAGGGGATGGAGGACCTCAGGCTGCAGAGTCATGGATGGAAGCCATACTGTCCATCTTAGATCATCTGAAGATGCCTCCAGAGAGGAGGGTGAAGCTTGCGACATATATGATGCGAGATTCCGCCAAGATATGGTGGAACGTAGTCTCTTAGACGGGGCACCACCAGGCTATGGATTGGGATGAGTTTCAGCATACGTTTTACGAATACTTCTACCCAGCAATGTCGAGGGCTGACAGAGCTAGGGATTTCATGAGCCTGCAACAAGGTACTCTCACAGTTATGGAGTATTCCTCCTACTTCACTGAGTTACAACGATTCACTCCCGTTCTGGGAAATGACGAGCTGTTTCTAGCAAGGAAGTTTGAGGAAGGCCTCAGACCGGAGATCAGATCACAGGTGAATGTCTTTCAGTTGACTTCTATTACTCTAATAGTCATCTAGGAACTCATTACGATGAGGAAACTGAGGGTGACTGGAGCTGTGGACTAGGTTGGTCCATCATCCAAGGTTGATTCCCTCCAGATAGACAGCAGGAAGCGCCATCGCGAGTCTAACCGAGGCGACCCAAGGAAGCGTGGTATTCCTTCTAGTAGACAAGATCTATCTTCTGGAACCCAAGTGGTGTGTTATCAGTTTGGGAGGAGCGGGCACAAGAATCCCCAATGCCCGAGGGACCCATTGGAGTGCCAATCCTGCGACAAGATGGGTCACCTGCAGCATTTATTCAAGGTTCCCCCTCTAGCGGCTAGTGAAGGAGGATCCGTTTCGACCCCATATACGAGGGCAGGATTTCCAAATCTGCAGAAGACTGGGGGCTAGTGTTCTGCAGGTCGTTCAGGTCAGGGTAGAGGCCATGGACACAGTGTTCAGGCTCATGGAGGAGCAGTTCAGGGTTTTCAGGCTACTACACAGGGCCGCGGTACAGGCCATACTTTTGTTGTAGAGCAGATTCATCAGGAGCAGGATCCCAGACCCTCTACAGTTCGAGGTACAATCTTAGTAGCCTCAGTTTTATCTTCAGGCCTTTTTGATACTGGTGCTTCAAATAGCTTTATCTCTGTTTCTGTCACGGAATGTCTTGAGCTATGTGTCTTTTCATCTTCTGACATGTTGACTCTCGACACGCCCTTGGGAACGAGGACATGTAGCATATTTCAGTGCAAGGAGTTCCCTCTCAAGCTTTCTGGGTATCGTTCTTATGGGACCTCTATGTCTTGGGGATGACGGGCTATGACGTCATTCTCGGTATGGACTTGTTGGTTACCTTCCAGGCAGTCATCGATTTCTATCGCCGGAGGGTGAGTTTCGTATCACTAGATGGTGAATCATTCCTTCATAAGGGCGAGTAGGATTTTCAGGTGAGTCGAGTGGGACTCGATCGTCGTGGGCTAGGAGAAGTTACGACCTAGATTGCTGGTCTTTATCTATATTTCCAGGGGACTTCACAGTTATATTTTCCACCAATTTTTTATCGCTTTCCATATGTCTTTCCAGAAGAATTTTGAGGTTTTCCTCTGGAGCGTGAGGTAGGCTTCTCGATTGAGCTCATTCCAGGAGCAACACCGGTGTCCATTCCTCCTTATACGATGGCTACACCAGTGTTTCAGGGGCTCAAGAAGCAGTTGGAGGAGTTTCATGCATCGGACCCAGTACTTCTCCTTGGGGTTCGCCTGTCCTATTCGTGAAGAAGGCAGATGGTACCCTTAGGCTTTGCGTGGATTATCAGAAGTTGAACCAGTTTACGATCAAGAACTGATATCCCATGCCAAGGATTGATGATCTCATCGATCAGCTTCGAGGAGATCCGGTGCTATCGTAGATCAATTTGAGGTCCAGTTACCATCAGATGCGCATAAGACCTTCAGATATACCTATGAAAGTCTTCAGGGGCAGGTATGGCCTCTACGAGTATACGATTATGCCATTCGGTCTTAAGAATGTACCAGATGTTTTCATTGAACTGATGAACCAAGTTTTCCATCCTTACTTGGATTCCTTCATCATGGGATTCGTGGATGATATCTTGGTGTACTCTCACACTCGACACGACCATGAAAACCATCTTGAGATCGTATTGAGTACCCTGAGGGAGCATCAGATTTATGCTAAACTCTAGAAGTGCCACTTTTGGATGGACAAGATTCACTTCCTGGGTCGGGTCATCTTAGAGACAACAGTATCAGTAGACCCAGAGAAGGTGAGAGCAGTAGTTACCTGGGAGCAGCCGAAGAACATCTTTATGGTACAGAGTTTCGTGGGGCAGGCTGGTTACTACATGTAGTTTATACAGGACTTCTCATGCCTAGCAGCACTGTTGACGGGCTTGACTAACAAGGGGGTGATGTGTTTTTGGTCAGAAGCCTATGACTCAACCTTCCAGGAGCTGAATGGGATAATGGCTTTAGCACCGATCCTAGTTTTTCCGGAGCTGGGAAAGAACTATACAGTTCTCTGTGATGCATCTGGCATCAGACTTGGAGTAGTGTTCCTGTAGGAGTATTGAGTGGTTGCTTATGGATCTCGGCATTTGAGGCCTCATGAGAGGAATTATCCTACGCACGACCTGGAGTTGGCTGCGGTTGTTCATGATTTATGTTGATGGAGACATTAACTTCAGGGAGACCATTCTTTGGTATACACTGACCAAAAAAGTCTCAGGTATGTCTTCACGCATCCTGACTTGAATCTGAGACAGCGGAGGTGGGTTGAGTATCTCCAGTCCTTCGATTTCGAGCCTGCCTATACGAATAGGAAAGGAAATGCAGTGGCTGATGCACTGAGTAGGAGAACTCAGATACAGATAGTTCAGGAGGCCAGAAGTGAGTGGAAACTGATGGCTCTATTCTCGGAGATGCATTTGGAGGTGCATGATAGTCAAGGGAAAACATTATTATCTTCTATGGAAGTTACCTCTGTACTTTTGGAATGAGTTCAGATGAGGCAGCTGGCAAATTCAGAAGGCCTATTCCTACGGGAAAGTGTGTTAGGAGAGGACCCTCTTCCTGCGTGGACCATTGGCGAGGATGAGATCATGCGTTTCTATGGAAGTGTATGGGTACCGGTAGATATACGCGAGGAGCATATGCGAGACATCCATTCCTCATTTTGGGCAGTTCATCTTGGCATCACCAAGATGTATCGGGATCTTTAACGCCAGTACTTGTGGCCCGGTATGAAGAAGTATGTTGCTGGTTTTGTCATGAGATGCTCTACTTGTCAGTAGGTGAAAGTAGAGCATCATCGACCAGCGGGGATTTTGCAGCAGTTACCCATTCTGGAGTGGAAGTGGAATGGCATCGTGATGGACTTCGTGACTAGTTTTCCGAGGTCGCCTCGAGGGAACGATGATGTTTGGTTCGTCGTCGAAAGGCTTAAAAATGTTGCTCACCTCTTTCCAATCAAGGATACTTTCAGTGTCGATGATCTGGGATTACTTTACATCCGGGAGATTATTCGTCTGCATGGAGTTCTACACTCCATTGTTTCAGACAGGGATGCACGCTTTACCTCTCAGTTTTGGCAGAGATTCCAGAAGTCCGTGGGTACACATGTACTTTTGAGTATAGCATACAATCCCCAGACTGATGGCCAGTCTGAGCGCACGATCTATTGTGATAGAGGTAGGTGGTTTGTTCCCCTACGTTGTATATCTTTGATTTTTTTGTGCAAAAGTTCCAGATTCCCATGTATCTGGTATCTCGGGTAAGAGTTTTGATCCTGTTTTGTTATCTACATTAGATTTCTTGTATGCTTTAGGTTATTAGATGGTTAATAAATTTCTTGTTATAATGTTTGAGGATCACCCCTTGGGTGTTCCCCTTGTTTTGGTTGTTTATTGTTGTTTGGCATGGTTTGCCTATGAGGTAACCCTATTTCACATTTCCAGTATGCCTATTGACTTGATTGCATGTATTTCTTGCTGTTTATATGGTTATGGATTCATTGTAGCAAATAGAAAAGTAGTTGATAAACTTACATAGGCTACTAACAGTCATTTACGCACGACTAAACTTCTCAGGGCTGAGTGAACCTGGTGTGGTAGACTAAAGGGGTAATTGACGTTTAAGGCTTCCCTAGAGAGTCTATTATAATTATTATTGATCACAGGACCTTTGAGAATGAGGCTTTGTGCTTCCTCAGAGTGTCATTAGTTACGTAGCGAGACTATAGGGTGAATTAGACATAATTTCTTCCTTAGAGATTCTATATCTTACGTTGCAAGACCATAGGGGAATTGACGGTGAGAGCTTCCCAGAGTGTTTGTGCCTTTGTACGTTTACGTGACTAGATGGGGTTTGCTAGTAGGAGCCACCCAGAGAGTCAATGATTTATTTTTTTGGTTGGTTTTGACGATTCCACCAAGCCAATGAACAAGCTTGGGTTTGTACTGCTTGCTATTTAGGTAGACTGCTGAGTTACCTGTTGTGATTACTTGCTTGTCTTGGGAGTATAGAGCTGTTGCTAGGTTCCATGGTTGATAGCTAAATGATTGTAATAAACAAATAAATAACTGTGAATGGATTTGGTAAGATTGTTTACTTTAGTGTATTTTTTCTTCTCTACAGCGTTCACTTCTTTTACTTTTTCTATATTACTCACTAATAGTAGTGCACGGATCTCGTGGTGATTGCCTACTGGGATTAGACTCACACCCTGTTTGGATCCTGATTTTTGGCCCAAAAAGGTTATATGGATGCAGGTGTGGACAACGATTATGGCCCTTCTACTTCGGGTACATGATTTCTGGTTGGAGCTTGAGAGCATTGGACCGAGATTCGGTTTGCGATGCTGCTGGAGTTGCGTTTTACTTTCGTACCTCGTTTTCTGTTGTATTTCAGCACGTTGTTGTGTTTTATTCTTTCCTTAGATACTTTTACATGCTGCATCATTTTCAATATCATTATCATTATGTGATCATTTCTTTCACTATTTAGTTTCAGTGTTGTATGTTGTTTACTGCTTCCGCTATTGATTGTTGTTTTCTTGCCTTGTATACCTTACCAAATGAGGTCATAGTTTCCCCAATAACTTACCAAGGCCCTCGCTGCTAGTCGGCAGCCTCTGGCATTTAGGAAAATTTTCTTGAGGTTATGTGGTGAACCAGCTATGGGGCACCAGTGGAAGGTTTCTGGATTCGGGTCGTTTCAGAGTGACTGTCAGAGACTGAAGATATATTGTTCCATCTCGGCCCACATAGGATATCTATAAAGTGGCTAGCTGCTCTATCGCCTCACTCAGTAGCTACATGCCAGACCTCCACTTGATGCAACTGGTTGTGGGTTTGATTCCCACAGCTTTTTCTGATGCGACTGGTTGTCACATGGTTTGCGTGTTTTCCTTTTTAAAAAAACTATATTTTATAACATTACCAAAATGAGATAAATTCTTCAAAATAACCAATAATAGTTTAACCACAAATTTTATCTCATACCTTGCATTTTCAACCCAAAATATAATAACTTGTAATTGCCTCAAATTCAAGGATCATATAAAAGAAAATGGTTATTTATAACTATATCCTCAAGAGAAAAGATAATTCTTCCTCAAATATCATTTTCACATGATAAATTGCAGGGTTACAAATAAAAGGGAAAATTATTCCAATGTAATCCCATAAACAAGGAGCACTAATACTTTTAAACATTTCTTCAACCATTTTTTTCAACATAGCTTCTTCATTGACCAATAAAATATCATATAGAATAGGGCATGCACTCGGGTAATAGCCAGGTCCCCTACATATATGGAAAATGACTGTAAATGAATTCTTGGGACCATTTTTATTTTCTTCCATAGTACTCTTCATTTTTCCTCGGAAATTAGTCACTTTATGTCCTTCTTTCCCCCACGTAAAGCATTTTTTTTCTTTATTTAGACACTTTACTAGGTGTCTCCTTCCATATTTCCTACATGATAGAAATTGAGGATTCATTTCTCCATGGTCTCCACTACTGGAGCTCTTATAATTCATCACCTTTCTCTTCTTTGTTGAGTCCAGGAGTTGGTTAATATATATTTTGTTGATCATATTTTTTGAAATCTGATTTGGCATGAACACGATATGTTTTATGCCTATCTAAATTCCATTTTTTTCTCATTTACACCACCGTTCCTACATAGTATATCATTCAAAAAGTTACTATGACTTCCTTGGAATCCAACAATTGACTAAAAACAGAAAGCATTGTGTGAGTAAATGTAGTCATAAAATCATTTATAGAATATCATGAAACTATATTCTCATTTTGAAACACCTTAGGATTAATGAAGCTCATTTATTCTCATCTAATATTGAAATACTTCCAATCAGTTTTAAAGAAAATGTAAATTATCCTAAGAATATCCCCTGGGAGTGTCGTAACCAAGAGTGTAGCAAGGCCCTTTGTCATGCACTAGTTCCCGTTCGAGTCTAGCTTGAAGAGGTTTTTTTGGGTTTTACCCATAGGTATGTCTGTGCCAGAGCCACCTCTACCAGCTCGTATCTATACTGGGATGTATTTCTTGGAAAATTCACAAAATCTATAAAATACCAAAATTCTAAAAAGTTATTATATACTAATCCTCAAAGTCTATCTTAGGTATATGTTCTCTAATCATAGATTATCTAAATCTAGTTTCCAAGGTTTGTAATAAATATCCTCTGATACCAACTGTAATGCCCCAATTCCAGTTACCCAGAGTTGGTGAATTATTAAATGAGATTGTAATGATCACAAAAGATCAAGTCTCATAGAACTGATTAGTTGAGTAGCCTTGGAAACACTAGATACATTCGTAAAGTTTACATCACATCATAAACTGAAAACTACAACAACATAGTCTCTGCAGTCCTCACTCATATTCCCTCATACTATCCCTAGAGGTCATTCATAAAATAATTCTTAACATCCTGGGAAAAATTAAACATATAAAGGGGTGATCTCATATTCCCAGTAAGGATAAAAATATAGAGGAAACATTCATAAATATGCATAAACATTTAAGGCAATGTATAACTAAAACAAAAACCTTTTAAACTTGTTGTTCGACATAAAATTGCAGAAATAAAGTGAAATAATTCCATTTACTTATTCACATGGATATTATACTAGTCGAATAATCACATGAAATATCAATAACCACTTTCACAATGATGGAATAAATAATTCCAGACTATCACAACCACATAGTCATGGCCTTGTGCCAAGACTACAAATAATATTTTGTCAAGGCCTTGTGCCAAGACACTAGTTTGTCTCATGAGACCTACCGATGCATCGAAGAGCTATAGAGGGATCCACTCATCACATAATAAGACCAAATAATTCCTCATATGAGATGTTGAAACATAACAAAACATTCATATTAAAACTATCATACGAAATGTCAATACTTTACCCACAAACCATGAATGGTATAAAAATAGAACATCCACAGTCAAACATAACTCATTAAATACAATATGGAAGATTGTATTGTAACATATTAACCTCAATCTAAAATAATGAAGGATATTGACGTAGATTAAAATAACCATCAAAACTATTTGAGAGGAATATCACCCTTTTTCCTGAAAACATTTTAAAGTCACACTATTTATCATGATGTTTTTTAAAACATATATTTGAATCAAAGTGTCCCATACCACTTTGAAAATTTAAAAATAAAACTTAATTTTAAAACATTAATGTCCTTATAAATAAAACCTTAAAACCATTTTCAAAACATGGACATTAATGAGAAATATTTAGAATAATAAATTTTTAAAACATTTTAACATGATATTTAATTAGAGTTCCTAACCAAAAGAGATACACTTGAATAAAATTAATTGAGGTAATAAAAACAATTTATTATCATGTGAATAAATGGATTCATGATACACTATGTCAAAGTAAATAATATAAACCATATAAAATTGATTTGGTCTATAACAACAATGAAGTCTCTAGGGAATGTAAATTAAGATGAAATCTCTTATAATGACCATATCCTTAGGTTAAGGATAAATCAACGATATAATTATGTGTGAAAAAGATAAATACAATCAATATGATTGGATATTTAGTGTAAATCAATCAGAGTAAATTCACACATATTCTTGTAAAAACAACAAAAATGAATTGGATATTTAACTCAACAAATGGAGATTGAGTTAAAATTACTCTTATCAAGTTCATATTGATGACTTGAGAATTTCTAAATGGAGTTATTATGTGTATATAAAGTATATCCACAAGAAGTGGAGTGGAAATTTTGAGATAATCAAATGAATATTGATTACACACCTAATCATGGAGTAAAATAATCAATGAAGTATGCGTAAAGCCAAATAGTGGAAATTGAAATTTCAAATTCCCTTATCGATTTGGTAACTTACGAAACATAAAACCATGAAAGAAAAATCATACAATGATGATATAAATATACATAAATTAAAATATATTACACAATGAATACAATCATGGGCAGTACACACACCACATGCAATAAATAAGTGGTGAACAATGGAAATCTCACTAAATTAAAAGTGAGATAAGAAACCCCTTAATTTTACTTTTTCCTTGGTCAAGGGTTGATTAACCTCAAGTATAATGGTTATATAGTTGTTATTAAATTATACAATAATCATATACATTACTATGATATCATATATGATCTTTTAACATTTATTTGTTAATAATATCTTATTATTATCGTCATTTCGGTTCTTAACTTACTTGTTTTCTTTTATATTTTTTGTTACATAAGCCATGTTTGTTATGAATTGGTTGTATCTTATTCATATCCAGAATTATATCAAGTCCTTAAAAATTATTTTTAATCATCAAATGAGAATTATACTTGAATGGATACGATGGGTAATGAATCTCATTACGTTCGTGGAGATGGTAGTCCGTATGTACGCATGAGCGACAATATCATTATTTTTATATTAAAATAATATATAATTAGATGGTATATCATATATAAAGAATAATTATGATGTTATTTTTATTATTTAATTTAATTACACATCATTATCATACCCATCCAAATAATACTATTTTTAATAATAATTACACCACGACGATGAGATGGTTAACCATACGTATGCACATATGGTGACATGTCATTCAAAGGATGGATAGAATACTAAATATGTTTGTACCAAATTTATAATAACATTACAATATATAAAGATACTAAATTTATTATTTTTAATGGAAATATGAAAGAATGAAGAAGTTTAAGAAGAAAGGAACTTGAAAGTGGGCGGTGAAAACATTACCTCTTCATCGGGTTCTGCCTTTTTATTTGATCAAAAGTGATACTTAGGTTGG
Source organism: Viscum album (assembly GCA_963277665.1). NCBI lineage: Eukaryota > Viridiplantae > Streptophyta > Magnoliopsida > Santalales > Viscaceae > Viscum > Viscum album. Next base: position 999,211,378 of record OY728134.1, read on the forward strand.
ATTTATGATCCAAAAAAGGACTCTAGGTTGAAGTGAATGAAGTAGAGAGAATATTTGGGCAGGTTTTGGTCAATACAAATGGCTTTGGAGGTTTGAATTAGGGAGAAGGGGGAGTGCCCTTTTATATGAGGGTTGATGGGCACCTTTGGAAAAGACAGAAATATTATTTTATAATAAATTCCTATTCGGTATATAATGGCTCCAAACTGATTTATTTCGACAATAAGGTGAGGATGGGTCGAAAAAAACTCAACCAATAAGTTTTAGACAGGTTTGGGCCACTTTATTAACCTTATCTTTTAGTTTTCTCTCTTAGTTAATTAGATTGACATTTACCATGTCTCTTTGTATTTTTATATTATATGGTTAATAAACATACTATAATCTTCGATGAGACCCCCAAGTGGCCCATTAATGACACACCTATCATTATGTAAGTAATTTGGCCGAAAATTAGATTTTTATGAATATAATATCAATTAATAATTTAATATTTGTTTTAAAAACTCTTTTATGTTAATTTTGACACTATTGGGTATTTTGTTTTTGTTAAATTCATAACAGCATATTACTTAGAAAAAAATTAATATAACCAGTACTAATATGTCATATTAAGCTAGAAAATTATTGGAATGCATAAAAAAATTTGAAATTACATTTATTCGTATATTTATAATATTAGTTATTTAAATATTTCATTAATTAGGTAATTACTTCCTCACCATTGTGTCTTAAATAAATTAAATTATTTAATATATTTAAATTATTAATAAAATACCATTATGTAGGAAATCGTTTTATCTTTATAATGAATATTTACAATCGAATTTATCTTATGTATAACCCTATATTAAAAATGGTTTAGTAATTAATCTTTGATTTTAACTCTTTTAACTCCTCTTTGAATTAAATAATAATAAATGTCCTAATCTAATCCAAGTGGACCTAAACGATAATATTTTATTCCTAAGGTTGTTTCTGGTCGAGATAAAATTGTTCAATAGATTTAGGAAATGTGTTAGGGTAATATTAATATCATTTTTACCCTTAATTATCCTAATTAATTTTAACAGTGGTAAATAAAAGTAAAAAGTTACTATTCACCCAAAATTATTTTTATCTCATTGAACCACATTTTAAATACTGTTATCAGCCATGTCCCTCAGATTTTTTAAATTTTTCTGATAAAAGAGGTAAAATTATGTTTTATGTAAATTTGAAAATTTTCCTAGGAGATGGGTAAAAGACGGTGAAAAGTTTTAAGAAATTTTTATATATCTAAAATTATTATAAATTGACTCCAATTAATTGCATTTAACTTATATTGGTATTATGTGTCTATTTTTACCTTCATTAAATTTAAATAAAATAGATAATTATTTAAATAAAAATTTGGTTTCAAACTATAAATTAGTGTTTTTCACTATTCATAAAAAATTAAAAGTTTTCAGAAAATACCAAAAATTTACCCTATGCTAATTTTGATATTATGAATTCAAAAATGAATTCTATTTTACCAAATTAAAAACATATAAATTTCAATTATTAGTTTAAAATTAATTCTCATTGTCAAAACCAAAAGGCTTATTTTTCTGAAATAATAACTACAAAAAGATTGGCATTTGTTTATATCCAATTTCAAATTGAAATTACTTCAAGTGAAAAACAGTTATCAAATGGTAAAAATATAATCTAATTATACATACAAACCATTCATATGTATAGTTGAACACTATAAATTATTTTTATTAAAAAAGTTGCTTTCAGTTAAAATATATTATTTTTCATTATTCAACCAAATATGAAATTTATCAGAAAAACCCCAAAAAATTATTAAAACTAAATTATTAACTCCTGATCCCAAATAAGAAGTTTATTTTGTCAAATTTAATATATAAAAGTTTCAAATATTGGATTTAATAAGGGTTCTCCATTAAAAGGCGGCAAAATTGCATTTCTTGAAAAATACTTCTTTTTTCTGAAAAAAATGAATTTGTCCTTACATTATGTCTAAGAAACTCATAATATGTATTCTAAAAATATAAGGGTTCTATAATGTTAAAAATTCATTTAATATTATTCATAACCGCATTTGAACAACAAGTTTGTTATGTCGTGGTGCGCTTGAACCCGACGTTGCATGTAGTGTAATTTATTGAATTACTTTGAAGAACTAAAGTACTATGAAATCGTGGGGTGTTACATATATATATATATATTTAAAAAATTAATATTATTATGCATTCATTTAAATCATGTTTTTCAATTCTCTAAAATATCATGAAGAGGATCCATGTTTTACACATGAAATAATAATGATTATTTTCCATTGAAAAAATGAATATAATTGATTTCAGTTTGGTGTGGAATTAGTTACAATACAATCCAAAGTATGTATATTAACAACATTAAAAACCTAAATATTTTGGTGATACAAGATGTTTACATCTGACATATTACTTGAGTAATTTGTTCAGAATATAATAGAATAAATTTAATAATGGACAATTTATGAACATGTGAGAATAATGAATAATAGATAACAGAAAAGTATTTTATGTGTCTGTATTTTAAGAGATCTTCAATAATAAAATTAAATTAATTATACTTTTATTCACATAGATAATGTTTACTAGAATCACCCACAAAACAATTGTATTTCTTATATTAATTGTATTTACATTTTGAGTGAATTGTGAACTACATTTTCTTATGAATAAACGTTGATATAATGAGGGGATTATTAGAGTGATGGTGTAAAAAATGATATTGGCATATTTTCCATCCATAATCCAATTTATAATGACATTTTAATGGAATTTTAATTAAAATAGTAACACATTTTCAATTTATTCTCTTTCCACAACACCATTAATGGTAGTACGAAGTAATAAAATTAGGTCAATGTGTTCAATTACTACATAATAAACATGGTAATATTAAAAATAACTAAATTTAATTTTCTTGTATTTTTTATTTTTTTCGAATCATATTCAATATAAATTTACAGGCAATTGTATACATTTTTTAAAACTAAAATGATTTTTTTATTTAAACCAAATTATATTTCAATTTATTACATCGTCTGATTATAAATTTTAAATTCAAAATTTCTAAATTTTAAATTTTATATATTGAAAATTCTACTATATATTGTCATCTAAAATTATAGTTTAGTAATTTTTTTTGATTTTTCTAAAACTATTTATTAAAAGTTTGAGTAGTGAAAATTCTATTTTTTAAAATATTATATCATCAATTCAATTATTATGATCTACACATGAACAAAAAAATTATAAAACACTATTTTTTCATAACAATAATTATTGAATGACTAAAATGAAAAATTTCCATGTATTATGTTGAATTATGTACTGTATATTTCACATTCTAGAACCTATTTAAAAATGTTATACTCAAAAAAATTATCTTTTATTATGATTCTCTATTTAAAAGGTACCACTATGTTTTAGATACGTTTGAATGTTAGATAAATATACTCTATATAATTATAATCAAATAAAAATCATGTCAATTAACACTATATACGATTTTTGTATAAATTAATTTCTATGTTATGAAATTACCCATCCTTAAAACATTTGTTTTTAAATTATGGATAAATATATTAATGGTAGTTTTTATCATATATAAAAATTTTAACCATTTAAAATGTTTTTCAAATTTCTATTTAGAATATTTATGCCATGTAAAAGTTCATGTTAATTTTTTATCATAAATGTATGTTAACTAAGACATAATTTTCCTCCTAATTAAATGATAAATTGTTCACATGGGGATAAATTATTAGTTAATGTAAATAAAAATCCATAAAAATCTTATTAAACTAATTGGTGGTTTTTTATTGACATAACATATCATGTATTTAAAATGTTTCTTTTATGGGAAATATTCACATATGTATGACCATATTCTTAATTTATTAAATAAATTTATCAAAAAAGTGATAATCCTTTAATATTTATGTCAACCCTTTTCATCACAATAAATATATATAAAACATTATAATGTTATGTATATGAATCCAAAAAATACATCCCCAATACTCATTCATATAACCTAATGGTTTTGTTCACCGCATATGGAAAATGTAACGAGGCATAATATGATGATCAAAATAATATACACAGGGTTGAGGTAATTGCTTTTATAGGGTTATATAATGTTAAATTTTTTCTTACACATCTATAAATAATATTACAATGAAAAAATTATAATTAAATACATGTAAATATTATTAATGAACATTATTCATTTGTGAAACATCTATCATAATAATGGATTTGAAATTAAACAACCATGGTTATTTTGTGAATAAATGATAAAATTATCAATGATAATTCAATGAAGAAAATCTATTTCGCTACTTATTATACTCATTTACTCATAGAATAATATGAGTCCTACTCAATGTCCTATCATGTATTTATGGACCAATTATAATTGTATGTTTTTCTTTTACCCGGATTCCAATGCTAATATGGATTTAATCAACCCAAAATATCCAAAAATCCAAACATTAAATATATAAAATTCAAAAATGAATGAAACAATGATTAATAAAATATCTAGAATAAGATAAAGGGATTAATAAAAAAATTGGGAGGAGGATATATATTAATAAAATATTATTATTGAGGTGGGTATAGAATATCTATAGCGAGTCATGATTCATAGTAATTTATTATTTCTAATATAAAATATTTTAATTTTTCCATTAAACCATTTTCCTTAATGTTCAAGTTCTTTATTTTTATACATTCACTACACTTATTTCATTTATTAGGTTTCTTCACTGTTGGAATCAAATTTCATATCAATTTTTTAATGAAATTTCCTTAACATTTTATTTATGGGTAATATTTTTCATTATTTTAAAATGTTCATAACGAATTTTATTTTAACAACAGTTGAATGATTATACCTCCCCCCATAATAACATGTGTTTCCATTAATTTTATTTTTTAAGATTCCATTGGATTTCTGAGAAAAACTAATTTCTATATTCCATCGAAATTTTACGTTGAATTAGTTATTAAAATAAATATTTTTTATTTTTATGTTAATAAATATTGATCTCTTGAATATATGATGGAACATTAGTTTTTCCCAGTATGATGTTGATAGTGAAATTATATTTATTATTTTTTTGATATTATACTTTAGGATTTTAGTTATTATTAGGTGAGGATAATATATATCTCTAATTAATCAGATAATGATTCAATATTGTGAGAATAAATGATTTGATGTAACTAATTGTTTATTATTGAAATAATAGAGATTTAAAATATTGAGGAGTATAATGTACCAATATTCATCCATAATTTTATTCAATTTAATCTATGATATTTATTAATTTTATGGATCAATGTTGGATTTACTATTTTTTATATTATATTTATAATATCTCTAACTCCCAAAGGCATTAGAATATATTTTTTAGAATAAATTAATTTTTTCCTATGATTCTATATATAAAAATATAAGGTAATCCTAAGTTACATGCAAAAATTGTTTTTCATTCTATACATATAACACCAAGGTTAGTTGCATTTCACACTAAACTTACTTTCCCCAATGGATTGCGTAACACGCAAGATATAGTTTTATCAAACAAAAATATATTAGAAGAAATATTATTTGTTATATAAGAATACATAACCAAGCTATTAAATAAGTGGTTATGAATATTATTAAACAAATTTTACACATATATGGTTTGAAAAAATCAATGATGAATTCTTTGGTTTACAATTAATTATAAATGAAAATATAAATCAATTGAATATAATGGAAGTAATATTATTTTTAATATCATAAAGGTGTTTTATCCTAATAAAATCAGTTTATTACAGTTAATGAATTATTTTAATTAAATATATATTTTATATATTCAATTAATTACTTTTTTATGATGAGAAAAATGATTTTATAAGCATAGGAGAAGAACAAACCCATTTTTTTCCTAAACACCCATATTTTTCTAAAGATACTTTTACTAACTATTAATGGAGAACATATTTTAATTACAATTTATGGATATTTTATTTATTTTAAACGTAAATATAAACTATATATTTGAATAAGGCAAAAAAATTATATTAGCGTTAATTTTTTTTATTTTTCTGTGAAGATTCATTTAATAAATAATCTTGAAAAATACTGAATTACATTTAAAAGCTATTTTTATATAATTTATTTGTATGGATAGATTATATTTTTAATTATTTTCATTGTATATTTTGTTAAATTTCAAATCAATTAATCCATTTAGGTCATCGTAATCAATTTTACTTGGAAATTGGATATAAATTCAAAGAAAAATTTTAAATATTTTTACATTGAAAAACTACATTATCATCTTTTCTGTGGGATTAATTTTAAATTAATTTCCTCATTTAATGTGATTTGATTAATTAATAATGAATTAAATATTTTTAACCATATAATTTTTAATTCCTAACAAGGTTAACTTAGTATTTGAAAAAACAATTAGAGAATGTGATAAAATTAATTATAGCGATTAAGGAAAAAATTAGATGAACAAAGGAATAAAACATAATAATACGGGAAAAATTACTAGAAACGTATCCAAGTGACATTATATTGAAACATTTCAAAAATAACATCATATATAGTGAATTTAGAACATTATTATAGGTAATTGATGTTGAAATACATGGTTGGAATTTCTATTTCCGAAATCTACAAGAATGCCACTCCTCCTCCACTATAAAAAGGAACTCACCTCTCCCACTTATTAAAAAATATAAAGCCATTTAGATCTTACAAGCACTGCTGAAATAAGATCCCCAAATCCCTACCCACATCATAAAACCATCCCCTTGAGAAAAAATCCATCTAAGAATTCCCATTGCTGTAATTCAGAAGGAGTTACCCTAAGAAAAGCTATCATCATTCCTCAAGCTCTTTTTTATTTACAGTATCCACCCAATAAAATATTGACATTAAATGATTAAATAATAAAATATATATGATATATATATATATATTTATATTAATATTTCAATAATAATACATATTATTTTCAATCAAATGGTTAATGAACATACTATTTCTGTGTCTCGTGATTTACCGCCTCACAAAATGATGTCGTTCGTTTTTCCATTTCCACCTTTCATGGATGGATAGTATGATGGAAAAATGATAATATATTATATATATTATTTTTATGTAAAATTTATTTTTCTGGAATAGTTATATATGACATACATTTATGCTTTCCATTTTTATGGAAGATGATAACATCATTTTTGAATGTGTGGACTACCTCTTCCTCAAAGCGATGTTATTCAATAATGTGATACATGGAATGTATAAAGGATGGGTTTAATTAAAAAATGTGACATAAATTAAATATATTTAACATTAATTAAATAATTAACTTTAATTAAATATGATATATCTTTTTATTTATTAGCCTTTTCACACACTAATATGTGATAACGTCGGTCGTGGATGTGTGGACCACTGCCTTCTCTACAGTACGTGATTCCATTTACATCAAAGGAATTATATAAATAAGTGTATATAATTAAATAAAAAATTATTTATAATATAATTATTATTATAGATATATATAATGTCACTTATCTTCTTTCTATAATGGTCAATGAAAAATGGGAACTTTACTCTTGGTTACGTACGGTCGACCATCTGCATGATTTTAATGTAGGTTCATTTTTCAAATCATTATTTCATGATTGGGTTTTAAATTATAATTGATATATAAATATGATAATTATTTCATTATTATTATTATTTATAATATTATATAATCACACATTTGATTATAGTATAACTACCAATGTCATATTTGACACATAAACCGAATATGGTCAAAACACCCAATGTAAACATAATTTTTTATATAATTGTTTAAAATATTTTAACAATTGAAATAAATGTAATGATAAACATGAAACATATTTTGAAACATGTATGTTATTTTCATATGTTTATTACATAGAAATAGAAAGACCCAGATGACAAGTCAAACTTAAGGTGAATGATTTCACCTTATTTTCATTTCATTATGGCATATTATAATGTTATGAACCTAGTTTCATTTAAATGGTACATATAATTATGTATTAAAAGTTATATCTTGATTATTATTATTGGTATGATATGCTACTTTTTATTTAATGTTATTCATACATGGGGATTATGATACCAAATGGTTAAAAGTTGTATGAGACACATTGAAATTTTTAAAGTTTATTTTTCTTAAGATGGATTTAATGGACATTTAATGGCATTTACGTTAATCAAAATAAATAACCCTTGTAAATACTTAACTCTACTAAAGAATTATTGATAAATTTGAATTATTAATTTAATATCAATATTTAATTATAAGGATTATTGTTTAATATTTAAATCAATTAATCGATATATGAGGAATCCTTTGGATTAGTATAACATGGGTGGGTCCCAAAAAAATATATTCACTCGAAGCATCAGTAGTATCATGAGATGAATTAGCTATACAAATTTGAATTTATTACACGATATGATAAACTATCCTGTAAAACGTCTTGATGATTAAGGTAACATATACTGGGAAACCTGGAATCCAATAAATAATCATTTCCCTCATTCAAACTCTTTTACTATTTATCCAAGACATTTTTATTTTCCATATCTCAGGATTTATTTAATTCTATTTTTCTTTAATAAATGATATGTGTTTTATGTTTACTAACATTACATATTGAAAATTACTTATACTTTATTTTTAAAGGGATGTGTTACCAATTATTTAAATTTCTATGTTTACCTACTCTCATAAATTCATTATTACTTCTGAATGACAAACCCTTATTACGAATTTTAGCACACTCTTATTATTTTTCTTTTAGACATGTTATGATTGGATTCTTTTGAATGTGTTTCATGGATTCTATTAATTTAATATTATTATATATCATGTTTTTATTTTATTTTAATAGTTTATTATGAGTATCATGTTAGTAATCTAGTTCCCCACATTGTAATGTAAATCTTGAATCTAGGCGAATCTAATAAAGTAAAGCACCAACTTTCATCTTCTTGGGTTAAGGTGTTATAGTTGGTATCATATATTTTTTAGCAGAAACCTTGGGAACTAGATTTAGAAAATTGGTATCATATGTTAAATTGTTCGAGGAAAATAATATTGTTTTTATAATATAGAAACAAATATTCACTTATATTCATAAAGAGTGAAATAATTCCTCAACAATAGGAAAAATGGTATTGAAACAAAAAAAAATTCTTATTATCATCATTTTTTATGATATGAATTATAGTTTCACAAAATTAGTTTATGGATATGTGTTAATCAACATTTAGATGGAAATGTTCTCTAGAACACCCAATTATATTGTCCTTATTATATTTTTATTCTATATCAACGATTCGATTTCCCAACTATGTTCTCCTAATAGGGAACCTATTTACATAACCATTGTACTTTTGTTCATACCTTATTAAGATGATTTTTTATTAACCATATTCATGAATTGGGGTTTTAAAAAAAATTATTTCATAATATAAATTCCCTTATTTCCATGATTGAATTTAAATTGCCAAGACATGATTTATTTATGGTGTAGAGAATGTAACACCCTGTGTCTTTACAGTATTTTCCTTTTAGAAAAAAATTTAATTTCTCTTCCATGATTTATTATACAAAACAAAAAATTTAGATTATTTTACCCACACCATAAATATTAGATTTCTCAACATGAAACACCATGGTTATCTTGCATTACATGCAAGACTGATTTTCTTTGATGGCTTGTGAAAAATGCACGACCGAGTTTTACTAAACCATAATATAATATTAAAAATATCATTATTCAATATAATAAGATATATAATAGAAGTAAAATTATAGTTTATGGATAATAATGAATAATTTATGAAATTAAATGTTTTAATGAAATATAATAAGAATTTATTTGTTTTCGATTAAATGAATTCGAAAATATAAACCAATATAATTTAATGGAATTTTGTTATGTCAATGCTCAGAAAGGGGTTTTGTCCTAATAAATAAAATTAATATCTATTGGTGAAATATATTAATAAAATATATTTATTTTACATTCTAACAAATATGTTTAATATTCATCTAATTGATTTCATAGGCCTATCATAAGAGCGAACCATATTTTAGGTATAAAAAAATTTAGCAAATATTGTATTATCGCATTGAGATGGAGATCCAATTTGAAATAATTTTTCTTGAAATACTATTGACTATATATGTTTAGATAAACAAAAAATTTAATAACAGAAACCTCAAAATTTATTTTGGGTGAATTTCTTATATTCTTTTTTGATGTTTCATTTCATAATGAATAACAGAAAATATTGAACATTAATTCAAAACTACATTTTATTATAATTTATTTGTTAGGATAAAATATATTTGTTTAATTTTTTAAAGTTTAATTATATAAATTTTAAATAAATTAATTAAATTAATTTCATTTTAATGTATAAAAATTCAAAACTGGATATAAAAATATTTAAAGATTTTGACCATTTTTACATTAAAAACCCACATTATCATCCCATCTTTGGGATTGATGTTAAGTAAATTTCTACCAACTATGTGATTGGAATTCGGAAAAATTGACGCTATATTTGGAATCATAATAATTTATATTTTATAAAAATTTAAATTTTTTTGACCAAAATATTAGTGAAAGTGATTAAAATTAATTAAAATAATAAATAAAAAAATAGAATAACAAAAGACTAAAACTCAATAATAAGGCCCAAATTGACATATAAACTTGTCAAAAATCCATTTTAAAGACATATATAAAACCTAAAATCCCTTATTTATAATTTGGACCATTATTGGATCCACATGTCTTGGAAAAAATAGGGTGGTATTCTATTTTTAAAATTTACAAGAATTCTACTCTTTTTTCACTATCAAAAGGCAGTCAACTCCCACACTTATTCATACCTCTAAAGCTCATTTTATCAACAAAAAAATACTCAAATTATCTCTAAAAACCCTCCCCTCTTCCTAGGATCCCCCATTTTGGCATAAATCCATCCAAGAAATCCTTGGGTGCAAACAAATATGAGTTACCCAATGCAGATGAAACATCATTCCTCAAGGTCTTGTTTTATTTACATTATCTACCCCACAAATATTTTTATTTTGTGATTAAATAACAACCTAAGTATCATAAATATACTTATATGTTTTTATATTTATATTTATACCTTCCCATACATAAATTTCTATCAAATGGGTAATGAACATAATGTTCACGTGTTCAGTGAACTACCTCCTCATGAAATGATGTCATCTGTTTTCCATTACCACATTGCATCATTAATAAATAAGAAAGAAATTATGTATATATATGATATATATTAAAGTTATAATGTATTTATTATTCTATATTCTTTTTGGAAAATATTTACTTTATTATTTCTATTTTGTGGGAATATGATAATATCATTTGCAGAAGTGTGGACTGCCTCCACTTCAATGAAATGTCAGTCATTCACATGATACATGGAATGTATAAAGGTTGGTTTTAACTAAATATTTTGGCCATAAATGAAATATATATTATATTCATGACATAATTAGATTTATGTAAATATAATATATCATTTTCTTTATTATCATTCTCAAACACTAAAAAGATATCATATCGGTCCCGGATGCGTGGACTACCACCAGCTCGATATAATGTGGTTAATTTTACATTAGGATAATTCTATATATTATTATATATGAATTAATAAAAATTTATTTATGATAAAATTATTATTTTGTAATGATATAATGTCACATACCTTCTTTAGATGACAACCTTTAAAAAATGGTAACATTACACATGCATATGTATGACCAACCATCTCAATGACTGTAATGATGGATCATTTTTTCTAACAATTTTTCCTTATTATATTTGAAGTAAAAATTATGTATAGAAATGATATTTATTTCATCATTATTATTCCAGATATGTTTATAAAATTACCCCTTTGATCATGATTACCTAATAAATTCATTTTGGACACATCAACCAAATTTAATCAATAAACCCAATGTAAACATAATTTATTTAGTAGATGTTTAAAATTTAGTGAAATTTGAAATAAAATTGAGGAAAACAAATAGCTCATAATCATGTAAATAATTAATATATATTTATTTTTCTGGGATATAAAGTCACACATGACAAGTCAAACTCAATATAAAGGATTTAGTCTCAATTTCATTTCATTAAAGAATATTTTAATGTTATTAACCATGTATCTTTTTTATGGTGAATATTATTCATTTTAACATGTTATATCACAAATCTCATTATTTAATGGATATAATATATTTAATTTAATTTTATTCCTTCATTGGGAATACGATTCCAATTTCATCAATGTATTATGAGGCACATTGGAATGTTTAATGATAATTTTCCTCAAGAATGTTTAAATGTTTTATCAATGGTATTTCTATTCATCAAAATCGACAACCCATATTTATATTTATCCCCTAATTTGTAATTATTGATAAATATTTATTATTAATTTAATATATGAGTGTGATGATAATGTGAATGTTTTATTAATTACAATCTGTAATTCGATATATGAGGAATGATAAGGACTGTTACATTTTGGGTGGAGCCCATTTATATATACCCCCTCAATGCATTGACAGTCTCATGAGATTAATCACTCAGCCAAATTATATGAGTATTTATCCAATATTCTAAACCATATTCTTAAAGCTCTTTATGGTAAGGGTAACACATACCTAGGAAGCATAGTGTCCAATTATTTTGAATTTCCCTCATTCAGACTCAGTTACTATTTATCCATGATATTGTTCTTTGAAATATATCTTTATGAATTTAAATATTAGATTAGTGGTTAAATGGAACGTTTTTTCATATTCATACATTTTTATATTGACTATGCATTATCCAGTTAATTTAATGGAATGTGTTATCAGTTATTTAACTGGCCTTGTTGATTTACTCTAATCAATTCATTATTGATTCCACATTACATTACCATACTGGCCATTTGAGATAACATGTATTATGATTATTGTCCCCAGGTTATGAATCGTATTCCCTCAAATTAATTTCAACGATGTTTTTTATTTCATTTTATTATGTATGATTGATTATTTTCCATTTCCAATTTTTTATGTGTATCATGTTTCAAATCTAGTTTCCCAAATATGAAAAAAAATTGGTCCTGAAGGATTTTAAATATCATATAAATTCCAATGTAATAATGTATGTCACCATATCTAGGCATATGTGGTGAGGGAATTAAAATATCAATGTTCATTGAATTAAAAAAACATTAATTTAGGTTTTAATGTCTTTTAAAGGACTTAATTGTTTATAATATTTTTATCTCATATAATTACATAGATGATTATGCTACATTATCATGTAAATATGTAATATTTAAATATGTTTAGTAACTATAAAAAATTAAATCAATAATTTTTGGTAGATATTTTTTATATGGGAAAAATGTATCATGAATAAAAAAATATGTTAATAAGTATATATGATTTTTGAATATAAATATATGGTGTAATAGTTTTAATTTTTTTAAGGTATATAATATCTTAATAATTTAGATCATTAATACTAAAATATTACTTAATATTTCATGACTTGACCGAATGGGGTTCAACCCCCATCTACCCCAAGACTGCCTCTATAGGATATAGGCTCCAGAAAATCAACAAAAGGCATAACTAACATGGGAGGACTTTTCCTTATTAACATGTATTCACATAACCATATATATCTAAAATGAATTAAAGAAATGTAATAGTATAAATGAAACATTTAGAGTACAAACCATGAATGAAAAACCACTAGATTTTAAAAGAGCATGAAAATAAAATCAAAAGGGAAAATGGGGAAAATAAAAGCCGAACATGATAAATATCCCAATCTGAAAAAACATTTAATGTAAATATTGGTAGATCCTAGCTCTGAACCACCAAGATCCAACCTCTTATTGTGGTAAATTGCACAAGGTATCCATATTCAAAACTCTAATGACCACCGACATATCTTTTATCTACATTAAAGATGACACCTGTGGGAAAATCCAATTCTAGGATGAGTATATACATACCGAATATGATGCCCCGAAAACTGAAGGGGTGAAATAAAATACATGATAATAATAATATATAGATCACCCCATAATAATGGATAATTTATAACCAATAATTAGGGATTTTTCTCATAAAAATATGAGATGATAGAGTAAGGGGATCTCCATATCATATCCTAGCCTAGGAAGGAGTGCCAATAGGACCAATGGTTCTACCAAGGATGCCAAATATCTTCCACATATCACCTAAATAATCATCTATGTGGATCCATGCCTTACTACAATACTTCACAATGGATGGTCAATAGTCTATTGTTAGAGGACACATGCTCTAATTTAATAGAGAGGTACTATGTAGTAGATAAAGGAACCCTGAACCGGTGTGTCAATGGGAACCACTCAGAAGGTAGAGGACACACACCCTAATTGAAAAATGGTACCACTCAATAGATAGAAATCATGCACCCTCGATCTTCAAAGGGTACCACTCAGTAGATATAATACTCATGACCTAATTATATGGGGGAGGGGTGGGGTACAAAATAGTGTATTGAGGATCCACACCGTAATTCCATAGTTGATACCACTTAAATGATCATGCCTGATCGCTGCCATCATGGAGTGCTAGCTAATTAAGAATTAAAGACAAAACATCTCACATCATAACTCAAAAATCCAACATAATGGTCACCATCACATAATATGAAGAAAAACACTCAATATTTGTAATGGTGGGATAAAATATGAGTCCAAATGAAGTTGATATGAGAATTAGAATTCTCCCCCATAAATTGAAAGAGGGTGCATTTCATGATTGGGGAACTATGCAGTGTGTGTTCCCATCCTTTTATCTGATAGTATCCCTACTAGTACATGGATAACTACCAATGTTTTCCTTGTTGTAGTGTAAGGGGAATTCATGGTGTGTCTCAGCCACCAAGGGTCCATCCTTTGCTCTTGGATGTGTCCACATTCTCCTTCCAATGTCCATGAACTATTGTACATGGCATTCCCTTCCATATAGGGTCCATCTTGTGCTCCTATCCATGTCTTTGTACTATAGAACGTGGTGTGTACATGGCCTTTCAAATTTATGTGTTCACTCGTAGTACACGCTATCCACCATAACCTATTTAGATCACATGTGGTTGTCCCAAATAGAATTTGATATACATAATCCTTCAGATACCCTATATTCATAGATTTAACTGTTATACGACATGTGTTCTTAAAATTACCCATTTTGTAGTCACATTTTCCCCTAATTTTTAGATTTAATCTCATGATATGTGTCCATGATTTCCGCATTGAATATCTATTTAGTCTATCTGAAATCAAAGGTGATGAATTTTTCATCCTTTCCAGCTGTCTTTTGGGAAGAAAAAGGGTTTATGCTCCACCTACTCAACACCCACATGCATCTCGTATACTACCCACGATGTGATAACTATTCTCCAGATATCATATCCTTGAATGAACATCCCATATATGATTATTCATTCGAATCCATTCATGATTCTACAATATTTACATCCTATATTAATCCTCCATGAATCTAGGGGTTTGATTAGGCACGAACTCCCTCGACAATGTCAAATCGAGATACTATATTTGAATTAGTTATGAATGCAATGAATTAATGTGATTAAGGCACAAGAAAAAAGGAGAATCAATAGTTGGAAAAATTTTCATGGACAATAAACTATAATTTGGATGCTTAGGGTGAGAAAAATGAATAAAAAATTGTTAATCAGTATAGTGGCTCATGCAAAGGCTCATTTTTAATGCAGATCAATGAAATAGTACAACCATTGTCATTATTTTAATAAAATTGGGAATAATATAAAAACATATGAGTCCTATCTACAGATCGGGCCATTTGTCGATTAATAATATGGTGTTCAATGAATAAGAGAAGTCATTATGTTTGTTGTTCCTTGATCCTTATGGAACTGATGGCTTATTATCATCTGATATTGAACCTCCAATGAGATGTTTTATCAATCTATTTCTAATGATCATAAGCTTATGCAGCTAAACATATAGATCCATCATAATTGTGCTTATAAAGAAGAAAATATAATTAAGTAATTTTAACTAAATAATTAAATAAAATAATATATTTATTTAAAATGAACCCACCAACAATTTCTATATCCAAACACCCTATAAAACCAACTTTATGTCTTGCCTGCAATAAATATCATTTTTCAGATTTAACCATGGTATCTGATTTTTTATTTGAGACTCTGTTTCATAGTTATCACATTTTCCTTAAGATACAATATGGGTTTGATATAACGTATATTTAATATTTCTACAAATTAAATTCTGGAAATACAAGGCCTCATAATCATGAACAATCTCATTACATGAATCTAAAACTATTTCTAGATATACATCAAAGGCATGGAATTATAAAAGGGTATCTATAGGAACATTGAAATGTGAAATCATTTTTATTAAACACGTGATTTGGATTGATTATTTTAAAGTTATATAATTTTTATCAATGTAAATATGTCATGAATATGTTAAAATCATTAGATCTAAGCACATGGGAATTGGGAATTACATTTGGCATGATATTATAGTCTAATTAACATTAATTGTTATGATGATGCGATAGAAGACAGCCTCGGGATTTTAATTTGGGGTTAAATTAGTTTGAAAGTGTTTTTTAATAATCTGATGGGTTCATTGACACATAATTTATTATATTAATATTTTATAGTGATATCCCATGGAGGTAATAAGGTGAATGAAATATTATGGAAAAATTGAAAAAAATTCTATTCGATTATTAAACATAATTTGTTAGGTTAGAGATGATTAGAGTGTTTCTACTAAAACTACATTTATTTATTATATAAATGGTGTTACCCATTAAAGTGTGAGACCAATTTTTCTGAAGGGTAATATGTTAATAGTATAAGATTTCATAAAACATGACCCCGTGGAATATAGAGTAACCTAAGACATATTGTTGCTAATGATTTTATAAATCATTTAGAAAATACAGGTTTTGTTTGGTTTTATTTAGTTAATCATAATGTAACTCTACAAGTTTACAATTTTAAAGGAAAATCATATTTGTATTGTTCTTTAAATAAAATTATGATGGACAAAAATAAAGTAGATGGTATTAAACATGAGGTATTTGTATAATTTTATCTATAAATTTTTACCCTAAATGAATTAAATATAGATGAAATGGAATTTGATTGTTTGGAATCCATGGGAATAAGTCTCTATTCATGTTATCATGCCATGATTAATTCAAAATAAAAATTATAATTAATTATATCTATGAATTAGTTAATATTTATATATAATAATGTGTTTATTCTAATGAAAAAAAAAACATGATAAAAATAAAGTGATCAAATATGTTGATTAATAATACATATTGAATATTCATAAATATAATAAAGATGTATAACGTAGTTATATGGGAGTGGTAAATAATAATTAGTATTTATTTACTATTTATTTATAAATTTTAATTATTTATTATGTGTTTCAATTCACTACTGGATTATATTAAAGAAATTTGAGCATCTATTATCAATTTTCACCAGCATAACTTTTAGAATTGAAAAATGAACTATAAAATTAACATTATAAGTTTTTAATTAATCATAGAACAGAAACAATGGTATCATATTATATTTATTTTTAAAAATATTAATGGTTCTATGAGTATTTTCTACAACTATATATCACTCAATAACCATAAAATAATTAAAAATTATCATTTTCTTTATTGTGATGAATTTTTATATTCTCTAAGGCACTCTATAATATTTCATTATTTGACGATCGTTATTTTTTCCATCATATTGAATATAATGAAAATATATATTATATTGAAAAAATTTGAAACTAAATATTAACATTATATGAATCGGGTCATGAAATATTTATTTAGAAATGAAACTATTAAACTTATAGATCAAATAAATTATGCTTCCATGAGTATTTGGAGTAATTTTTATAATACGTTTTCATGACGTTATCAGATATATTACAAGATATAATAATCATTACTAATACTAAAATAATATTCTATAATCCTTAAAAATGATTACAATATCTTTAAATTATTTAAGTATTCATTTTTGTTACAATAGCATTGATTCCTTAGGAATATTGGATGAAAATATGATTTTATTGTCTTTCATAAAAAACTAACATAATTAAAAAATGAACAAGGCCATGCAATGTAAATAATGTTTTTGTGGGATATTAAACACTATTTATTGAAAATGTCACTAATTGTTTCTAAACAATTAATCATGTTATATCAATATATATTTATATTCATTTTGGAAAACGATTTTGATTATTGTTTTTAGGAATGAAAAGGTTTTTCCATTAGTAATTAGGTACTAGAATTATGTTTTTGATATATATATATATAAATATATATATATATATATTATAATGCTCTGACATTAAAAAAGTAAACAAACATTAGTTATGTAAAAAAATTAATTTCATTCACTTTTAGAAAGTTTTATGGTTTAGAGTTTTGGAGAATTAGTCCATAACTCTATATAACAAAACCATTAAATATAATGTTGAAAATTATAACCAGTATCCATTTTTCCCGCACATAAAACATTTAATATAAATCATGATATATTTTATAAAAAATATTCGAATAATTTACATGAATTCTTTAAATCCCTTATCCTTCCTTATGTACTATAAAAAATATTAAAAATGGGGAATCAACAAAAAAAATCTCAACAAGGGATATAAAATAATGGAAACAGTTAGTACATTATTAAAAATTAATACTCATTAAAAATTTATCATAAAGTAATACATTTCACATTTAATAAGTTTTACATACTTAACATTAAATATAATCTCGGTTTTTACAAAGTTTTATAATCACAATAATAAAATAAACCCATAAAAAGAATAGACAATATGTAAAGGTATCATAGGACATCATTATACTTATCACACTAATAAATGGAATAACTATATGGTCAAATTCCATATATTTCACTCGTAAAAATGGTATATTCATAAGATAAACATCCACACCCAATGCATTAGAGGCTATCATGGACCCACCCATCATTGGTTTAATATGGAACCACCCACAATCAGTTTATTATGGAACCACCTCTCAAATTTGAATGTACCATTATAAAAAAATAACACATAAAATGTTTAAATTTTCAACATTTCACTAGTAAAATTTTATTTTCATTCAAAATGAAACATTTAATTAAAATGAAAACATATATCAATTTTCAAACCCCATTTTCAATAACAGAATACCCAAAACAGGAAAGAGGGTTTTAGTTTTTCATTTAGATATATAAAGTCATGTAGAGGAAGGAAAATACAAAAAAAGACATAATATTTCCTTTATAATATATTTATATCTATATAAAAAAAATTCAAAATAGTATCAAGAATATGAAAATTAAGGAAAGGATTAAACATTTAAACATACAAAGGGTCTAATACCAATTTGAAAATCAATATTATAATCCACATAAAAGAAGAAAATTTTACAATACATTAAATAACATGAGAATATATAATATAGAAATCATATTTCAAAGGGGATGTATATAAAAGTTATTAATTAATAAAGGTTCATATCATCAATAAATGTCACAATGAAAGTTGATTTAGATAAAATCCCTTACCTTGGTCCCGACATGTCATGTGGGTGTTTATCGTCATAAATAATAAGATTATGTTATTTATATAATTACTTCAGATCCTTTTTAATGTTTATGACTACTTTTATTTATTTTATTAAAATGTTTTAGACAACACTTCAAAACAATATTTCCTTTGGGAGTTTTAACCATATTTAGTTTATGTCTCAAAAATAATATTTTTAGGTAAACTATGGTGATGGGGTCATTATATTTACATATTAAGAATAAAAATAATGAAATAGTTATATTATTAACAAATAAATTAATCTTTTAAAAAAATCACGAATTATGGTTATGGAAAATAAACCAACATTACAATAATGGAGACGGTAGGTCATGCATATGCATGAGTAACATTTACATTTTTTCAAGGATTAATCACTAGGGATGGTCCAGTCTAGTATCCTTGATCTAGATTTTCCTTTTTAATGGTTTTATTTGGTTGTGTGGTTGGATATTTTGGTTTCTCACTTATTCCTCAAATTTTATATTGATATTAAAAAAAAGTTTATTTATTGTCAGTTTGTGTTTGAATGTGTGACCAATAAAATCATAAAATATATATCTATTAAGGAAGTAAAGTCACGAATATTATATTTTTTATATATATTTCAAATATTCTTAACTGAAATAATCCATAATAAATTTCATGTAGTCTATGAATGTATAAAATCATTTTGAGGAGGCGGTAGTCAACTCTTACACAGTTGAAGTTATCATATTTAGACAAAATGGAAATATTGAAGGTGGGTTTATATATCAGTAAATGAAGTTTGAATACATCGTAAATATCATATATATATATATATTTAAAAAATAATTTCCATCATAATTACCACCCTTTAAAGGTGGTAAAAGAAAAAATGAACTCGTTTTGTGAGGAGGTAGTTTATCATACACAGAAATGAAAAGTTCAATCCCCAATAGATGGATGTGTGTATACTTTTAGGTCAAAATTTTTTTATAATAATATATTGTTATATTTAGGATACAAATTATATTACATAATAATGGAATAATAATAAATGAAGGATGTGTGGAAAGTAATGACACATAAATGGATGTCCAATAAAGTTACCTCTTTTCAGGTAACTCCTTTTGGTTTACACCAGTGGAATTATTTGTTGGATTTCATCCCAAGGTGAGGTATCTAGAGTGAGAGTAGGGATGATAAGTTATTGTTTTAGAAGGGTTGGGGAAATGAAAAGTTATTGAGTGGTGTAAGGAAATGGTAAAGTGAGTAGCTTTTTATAGTGGAGAGCGAGTTACATTATTATAAATATAAAAAGTTAAACAATATTGAGAGGTCTTTCATACATCAGGTGACACAAATAATTTTCAAAAACTGATAAAAGGAGGTATATGGTATAATTATGTCTTAAAAATAACGTTTATAGAAGTTTTTAGTGAATTGATACTCTTAATATAAATGTTTTACCACCAAGTAAAAGGAATTATACATTAATTTGTGTAATTAATTTTAATAACATTCAAAATTAATTTTGGTAAATAACTAAGTTGAACATATTTGAAATTTTAAATTATTATAACATTAAATAATTAATCTATTTTTCCTAACTCCAATCACAAAAGTGGTATATAGAAATTTAATATTAATCTTGCAGATGGTGTGTTGCAATGAGTTTTTATTGATAAAATGTTCAACATTATTCTATGTTTTTATCTATAAATTTGATGTGAAATTGTATAAAACGACCCTAATTGGGTTACAACATACAATATTGATATAATTTTTTATTTAATAAAAATTTGAAAAATAACTTAACAGTATAAATTAATTGGAATACGATGCGATTTTTTACTAAATTCGGTATTATTAATTATTCCTCAAAATATGAAAGTCCCCAGAAAAACAACAAAAATTCACCCAATGTAAATATTGATATTTATAATTAAAAAAAGATATTTTTAAATATAAAAATTATATCTGTGTCAAAAAATAGATTTAAAATTTTTTCTCAAGTAATAGTATCATAAAAACCGTTAAAAATATATTTATTTTTTTGCTTAAATTTGAAATTATTATTTTTTTATTCCTATATTTTTTTTTGGATTAATGTAAAAAAATTAATAAATATGTGTAATCCAAAAAAGGTTTTCCTATTCACTCCCTCTAATTCAACATCTAGATGATAACTACTAATTAAAATAATAATATTAACAATATATTATTTTCCTATATAACTCAGTCTTCTGTTGAACGTAATACTTTGGGGACACTCATTGTTACCCGTTGGGTATTCTATTGAAAATATAATTCTTTTTAAAGTAATATTACTATCTTGTTAATGAATATTAATAAATATAGAAAAAATCATATTCTATAATTACCTAGGATGTAACATCCTTCTCAATTTTGGAAATTTCATCTATGGAATTTTATTCACCTATCAAATAAGTGGAGATCTTTTTCCCTAACATCATTTTAAGAATTACATATTTTCACTTCAACTATGTTTTTTATACAAAACGTTTACATTATGAAAAACTTTATTCCGAATCACTTTCTCCCTCTTGTAAAAACAAAAATTGGTTGTACCTCTTAAGAAATATTCTCTTCTAAAAAAACTAATTACGTCATCAGTACATGAGATGAATCTAGTGTATACTTCCTTAACATAGAAACAGAAAACACATTGGGGAATTGAGATAAATATGGAGGTAAATACACTAAGTAAGAAAATGAACTCACTTTCTCAAGGATTTTATATGATCAAAAGAACCATGGAATCAATTTCACCTTCTTACCAAAACGCATCATACATTTCCATGGAGAAAAATTGATAAGGAAATGATCACCAAACCTGAAAGAAAGATGCTTTCTCTAGTTATACATATAAATTTTCTTCTTAATCTGAGATGTCCTCATACATCATTGAATCATCTAAACATTCTTTACTCTTTCCTTAATGAACAATATTGGAATTAACTTAATTTATCATACATCAACTGAAAAAGAAGATGTATGACACCAAATTATATTGAATTCATTAAATGATTACATATGTATATTGGAATGAAAAAATTGTTATAGGAAAACAGGACTAAAGAAATATTTTTATACCAAATTCCCATGTAATCCATTGATCTAGAATGAAGAAAATCTTCCAGGTTCTGATTCATCAACTCAAAATACCAATAAGATTGTAACATCCCAAGTAAGTAATGAATAATAGATATTTTTATCTATGTCAATTAATGATTAAGATAGTGTTATAGAGGCTTAAAATGAAAATAAATACAATCTTATGCATAGAATACACTAATATTCTTAAAAGATTGTTTTAGTGCCTTTTGATGGCAAACCATTTTTGAATCTATATTTTGACAATTTTGTAAACTATGTTTGTCAAAATAAACATATTATTTATGATTGGGACATCAAAATTTACATTGTGTGAATTTGTGGTATTTTTCTGACAATGTTCATTTTTTTAATGAATAGTGAAAAATACTGCATTTTACATCAAAACTGATTTTTAATATAATTTATTTATATGATTAGATTATGTTTTGAATTGGTTTTGAAGTGAAATTAGAATATATTTTTACCATTTAATCCAATGGTGGTCATTGGAATCAATTTCACTTTGAAATTGGACTTAAACTAGTATCAATCTTTTGATACTTATTGTTTTGTAAAAACACGCTATTTGCTCTGGCAGCGGGAATTAATTATTGAATTAATTAATGTTACTTATATGATTTGAATTTTGAAAAATGGACTTCATTTTTGAATTCGGAATATCAAATATAGCTTAGGGTGAATTTTTGGTAGTTTTCTGAAAAACATCAATTTTTGATGAATAGTGAAACCACTAAGTGGTAATCAAGCAAACTGATTTTTCAGTTAAATGATAGTTTACCACTAATGTGTATTGAATTTTGAAAATCCGACATACATGGTTGTCATTAAGAAGTAAAATGTGGTTCAATGAGATTATAATAATTTTTGGTGAATAGTAACTTATTAAGTTCTTAATCGCGATTAGTGGTAATTAGGGTAGTTTAAGGTATAAATAATGCTTTAATAATAGGAAATGACCTAGATACATGTCCCAACCTTATTGGTTGTGTCATGGCCGACCGAGACAAGCCATGGGTCAACTTGGGGACCCCATGGAGACACTTTGGTTTGGAAATGACATAAATAACTTTTTATTAAATGTTAATGTAAAAATGACACAAACAAGAAATGTTTTACGAAAACAATTTTTACATGGGGTTATAAAGATCAGATTTTTGATTATAAATATTCATTGGAAATCTAAACGTATTTCCTACATCATAGTATTTTTTTATGATTTTTAGACATTAAATAAATTAAATTATTTATGACATAATAATGACGCAGCGATGACATCATTATTTGACGATTTAAATAAAATGGAAAGACAATGTAAAATCTATGAACTACACATGGCCAAAACCAATTGGATGAGTGGATTTCGAACCCTTATCACCTTATCCACGAATTATATCAATGTGGGACCTTTTAAAACCTAAACACATTTTCAAATAAAATAATATTTCTTTACTTTCCAAAAGTGCCCCTCCTCTCCTCTTATAAAAGGCCCCCACCTCTACCTCATTTCACACACTCCTCAAGCCTTTGGCTCGGCCAAAACCTGCCCATTTACTCTCTCCATATCCCTCTCCTCATCCTAGAGGATTCCCTTTGGGCATAAGCTTTTCAAAGGAAGCCTTTAGACTCAAATTAAAAGGAGATACACTTTTTAAGGTAATTCATTCTCTCATGTTCATTTGTTTTATTTTGTTTCTCCAACCCCCTAAACTCTTTTTATTTACTTAATTTGTAACAACACCAGTATCTTCAATATACTAGGATGTTGTTATAAGATTTATTTGAGCTACACTCTCACACAACTACATCAAATGGTTAAAGAACATACGGTTTCCGTGGATGGCGAAATTCTGCCTCCCGAAACGATGATTGTTCAATACTCATTTAACACCTTCAAAGGTGGACATTATGATGTCACTATTTTTATATATGATATATAATATGTTTATGTTTTCCTTAAGCTTCTGTTTTTTTAATTTTGGGCATACCTTTATGGTTTCCATTATGGGTAAACACGATATCTTCATTTTAGGAAGTGCGGACTACCGCCCCCTAAAAGTGATTTGATTCGTTAATACCATATGTGGGATGTGTAAAGGATAAAGTTAATGATATTATATATGTTATTATACTGGAATTATAATATACTCTTATATCATTATGATTCCATTCCAGAAAATATGAAATAGAAATGGAAGTAGCGTTCATGCGTACGTACGGCTTACCGTCTCCATGAACGGTGCATTTCATTTCTTACCTCTAAATGTGATGTAATATTATAAATGCATGTATGTACTGGATATATATGACATATATGATATCTACATCATGAATACCATTCTGGATATAATGAACCTTTGACCAAATTAACAACATGTAAGTGTAAGAAGTCTATTTTTGACTTAAGAACCAAATACCGACAAAATGAACATTATTAACTTAACTGATTACATGATGTTCATAACATGGTATAAAAGGAATAATGAACTTGAAAAAGATTCATAATAAAGTAGAGATTAACTCAAGTTTATTATTCAGGAGATTAAAGAAAGGTCGGGTCAAGTCGGATACGAGGTATGGGACTTCGTCTCAATCTCTTTTCGTTGAGGCATATTTTATTTTATACACAACATTCTTTTATACGGTGTATAAACCACTTTGACTTTTACGTTTATTCAAAAGGAATCTTTTTTATACGAAGCGTTTTCTAATCGACAAAAGGGAATGTTTTTGACGTACGTATGTAGCGACAACGACTTCTCCGCCGTCGTGACCGTTATTTGAGTTTCAGCTTCCTCTACAAGCCATACCTTCTTTTTAAAAGAAAAATAAATACCATGTTTTACTTTTCTTTTATTTTGGTATTGAAAATGGTTTTCATAATGTTTTTATGTCAATGTGTTGTATTGATATCTCGTGATTGAAATGTGGAAATTTTATGTTTCCTTTATGCATGTTTTATGTGATATGATTATGTTATGGTTCTTGGGAATTATTATGAAGACGGGTGGTTCCGTGAAAAACTAAGGGCGAGTGAGCCAGTTATAGCTCTCCAATGCATTGGGTAACACGAAGGAGTGAAACGTTAAGCTTTCTCCGAAGAGATTTTAGGGAATATACTGTGATGGGTATTCCAAACGTAACCAAGAGGGTTACTCCCTACGTAAGAATGTTATGAATGCCTCAAGTTACCTTTATGTCTTATGATTTCTATGATTTATTCATGATTTTATGAGGTATGTTAAAGTGCCTACGTTTTATGGGTAAAGTATGATTTCATTCTTATGTATATATGAACTCATGTATCCTTTCCATGTTTTTTTAACCCATACTGAGTTTTTATGCTCATCCCATGTTTTTGGAATGTTTTTCACAGGTCAAGGGAATGGTACATGATAAGATGATAGAGTCAAGGATGTGTCAAGAAATAATCCATGTTTTATTTTAAATGTGTTTCCATTGATGGGAATGAAGAATACTATCTTTATGTAACCACTTTGTTTATATGTGGAATGTAATGCAAGTTTTATGATCTAATTCTCTAAAACTCTAAACCCGAAAAGATCCTCAATGTGTAATCTTGTAATAACTCATGATTAAGTAAGGTTTAAGGCTGGGGCCTTATAGTTGGTATCAAAGGTCGGTTTAGATAACTTTAGGAGTTAGAATTCTATTAAATGATTATCCAAAAATATTTTTTTTTGAAATGATATAGCATTTAAAGATTACCATGTTGCTTCATCTAAGACATGTTTGTTCAGAATGGTTTTCCGTAGAGGAAACATGGAAGCAGTGCTAGGAAGGCATACAGAAGGAAATAACCTTCTGAATCAGCATCCAGAAATGGTCGGAATTGGAACTGAACAGTTTGTTGCAGTAATGGCGCAGTTGACTCAAGCGATAAATGGCGGTGGTATCCATGCACGAGATCAGCCAGATCAACCGCAGAGGAACATGTCAGTGGTGGAACATTTCATGAGGCAACATCCACCATCATTCAGAGGATCATCTGACCCTGTGCTAGCTGAAGGGTGGATTAAAGCACTGGAGAATATTTTTGATGTCATGGGGTGTTCAGACAATCAAAAGGTTAGTCTTTCTATTTACCGTTTGGAGGGTGAAGCAGATCAGTGGTGGTCTATGGTTAAAAATATCAGGGACGCCGATGAGATTGATGCTCTTGACTGGGATGAATTCAACGGTATGTTTCTTGAGAAGTATTTTCCTAAGGTTGTTCGACTTAGGATGGAAAAGCAATTCTTGGAATTGAGGCAAGAGGAAGACTCAGTGGCTGCCTATGAAGAAAGGTTCACTCGATTGGCAAGGTATGCTCCAAATTTCATCCGGGACCTTGATAGTAAAATAAATCGTTTCTACTCAGGATTAAAGCCAAAGTATCGAAGGGCATTAGCTTCTCGTGAGTTTAAAAGTTATGAAAATCTTGTTCGATGTGCTGAGAAGGTGGAAATGGAGTTTGCCGATGACCAAGTTTTCTATAACAACCAGCAGAAGAAGAGACCGAGGTGGCAGGAGAAAGGTAAGAATTCTTCAAAAAAGTCTGATGGTAAGAGAACTAAGTTTCCAGTTTGTGATAAATGTGGCAAAAGGCATGCTGGGGAATGTCTTCTGAATTCTGGAAAGTGCTACCGATGTGGTAAGATCAGACATAAGGCTCGTGATTGCACTGAAAAGGATCAAGGTGAAGGTAAGAAAAAATTTGATTTACAGTTAGTGAAATGTTATAAGTGTAATGAGATGGGTCACTATGCAAACGAGTGTCCGACAAGGAGCTTGAGTGATGGGAAGCAGTTAGACTACAAGCAGAAAGGGGTGGTGAAATCCTTTGCAACTACTTCAGCAGATGTCGGGCCATCAAATGAAGTTGTATCAGGTACTTTGTTTGTTTTTTCAGATTATTCCAGTGTGTTGTTTGATTCGGGGTCTACACATTCTTTCATCTCTGAAACCTTTTCTAGTAAAATGGGAATACCATCTCAAGAAATGACTCCTGAACTTTTGGTAAAAACACCTGGGGGAAGTGTCGAGGCAAACAGAATTTATAAGAATCTTCCTATCCTTATCTGTGGAAAGAACCTACTTGCAAACCTTATTGTTCTACCTCTAGTAGAGTTTGATGTTATCTTGGGTATGGATTGGCTCTCTATTTACCATGCTAATATTGACTGTAGAGCTAAAGAAGTTTCTTTTCAGAAAGACTTTCAGTTTGTTTACAAGAATGAACCCTTACATTTGATAACATATCAAGAGGCCGAGAAACTTGTGAAAGATGGAAATGAATGTTACCTTGAACACGTCGTTGAAAATAAAGGAACTGTTCAGATTAATGATGTGCCAGTGGTAAATGAGTATCCTGATGTTTTTCCTGATGAGTTGCCTGGAATAATACCAGATCGGGAAGTTGAGTTTACTGTTGACTTAGTTCCTGATGCTAAGCCAATTTCAAAACCCCCTTATCGAATGGCACAAATTGAACTTTTAGAGTTGAAGGAGCAATTGCAAGATTTATTAGAGAAAGGTTTCATTAGACCAAGCACATCACCATGGGGTGCTCCAGTTTTATTTGTTAAAAAGAAAGATGGTTCTATGAGACTTTGCATTGATTATAGAGCCTTGAATAATATCACTGTTAAGAACAAATATCCTTTGCCTCATATCGATGATTTGTTTGATCAGCTCCATGGAGCTCAGTTTTTTTCAAAGATTGACTTGAGATCGGGGTACCATCATCTAAAGGTAAAGGAGGCAGATATTCCGAAGACCGCGTTTCGTACGAGATATGGCCATTATGAATTTGTAGTAATGCCTTTTGGGATAACCAATGCACCTACTGTATTCATGGACTTAATGAATAGAATTTTCCATGAGTTCTTGGATATGTTTGTGGTGGTTTTCATTGATGATATTTTGGTGTTTTCTAAAAGTAAAGAGGAGCATGAAAAACATTTAAGGGTTATCTTGCAAACCTTAAAAGAAAAGAAACTGTATGGGAAATTCAGCAAGTGTGAGTTTTGGTTACAACAAATTTCTTTCCTTGGTCACATTGTTTCTAAAGATGGAATAACTGTTGATCCTGCAAAAACAAAGTTGTGGAAGAATGGCCAAGACCCACAAATGTAACCGAGATTCGTAGCTTCTTTGGTTTGGTGGGCTATTACCGAAGGTTTGTTAGAAATTTTTCACGGTTATCTAGTCCAATGACTAAGATAACTCGGAAGGGTGTTAAGTTTATCTGGACAAAAGAATGTGATGATTGTTTTCAGGAATTGAAAAGAAGATTAGTGAATGCTCCAGTTTTGGCACTACCTTCCAGGAATGGTGAGTTTGTTATATACAGTGATGCTTCATTGAAAGGACTTGGTTGCGTCCTAATGAAGAATGATCAGGTAATTTCTTATGCTTCACGACAGTTGAAAACTAATGAGGTAAATTACCCTACACATGATTTGGAATTAGCTGCTGTTGTTTTTGCTTTAAAAATTTGGAGGCATCATTTGCATGGAGTAAAGTGTGAAATATATACCGATCACAAAATTTTAAAGTATATATTCACTCAGAAAGAGTTAAACATGAGACAGAGGAGATGGCTGGAATTAATCAAGGATTATGATTGTACAATTCATTACCATCCGGGAAAAGCAAATAAAGTGGCTGATGCTTTGAGTTGAAAAAGTAATGCTTCATTAACAATGTTGCGTTTGGAACGTGATCCTTTGGTTAAGGATTTAATGAACTTTGGCATAGAAGTTGTTGGTGCAGGAAGTCCTTCTGTTTTGTTTCAGGTATCAGTGAGATCTTCTCTATCAGATAGAATCAAGCAAGCACAGAAGCAAGACAGTGAGTTGCAGAAAATGGTAGAGCTGGTTCAGAAAGGTAAGTTGCCTGAATTCAACATTGATAATGATTGTGTTTTGAGATTTGGGAAGAGATTGTGTGTGCCTTGTGATTCACAGTTGAAGAGAGAGTTGTTATGTGAAGCTCATAGTTCTCCGTTTTCAGTTCATCCGGGCAGTACTAAGATGTATAGAGATCTGCGGGAGTATTACTGGTGGGATGGAATGAAAAGAGATATTGCTGATTTTACTGTGAAGTGTTTGACTTGTCAGCAGGTTAAAGCAGAGCGACAGTTACCGAAAGGGATGCTTCAGCCTTTACCAGTGCCAGAGTGGAAATGGGAGAATATATCCATGGACTTTGTTGTTGGATTACCGAAGACATCTCGAGGTAGTATGCAATCTGGGTTATTGTTGATCGCTTGACCAAATCTGCTCATTTCCTTGCTATACGAGATACTTTCTCTCTTGATCAACTTTCCCGTTTGTATCTTAAAGAGATTGTCAGGTTACATGGAGTTCCTCTCTCCATTGTATCAGATCGTGATCCAAGGTTTACTTCTAACTTTTGTAAAGGCCTTCAGAAGTCGTTGGGTACTGAATTAAATTTTAGTACAGCTTTTCATCCTCAATCAGATGGGCAGTCAGAACGAACAATTCAGACATTGGAGGATATGCTACGAGCTTGTTCTATGGATTATCAGGGAAGTTGGGACCAACATCTTTCTTTGGTTGAGTTTTCATATAATAACAGTTTTCATTCCAGTATACAGATGGCACCATTTCAGGCATTATATGGGAAGCAGTGTCGAACTCCAGCTTTCTGGGATGAAGTGGGTGAAAGAAAGTTGATGGGACCAGAATTGGTAGAAGAGATGGCAGAAAAAGTTCAGCTGATTCAGAAACACATGAGAACAGCTCAGAGCAGGCAGAGGAGTTATGCGGATAACCGGAGGAAGGATCTATCTTTCGAGGTAGGTGATCATGTTTTTCTCAAGGTTTCTCCTTGGAAAAGTGTGATGAGATTTGGTAAGAA
Organism: Viscum album; assembly: GCA_963277665.1. Lineage (NCBI taxonomy): Eukaryota > Viridiplantae > Streptophyta > Magnoliopsida > Santalales > Viscaceae > Viscum > Viscum album. Next base: position 999,242,236 of record OY728134.1, read on the forward strand.
AGGAATGTTGAGTCCAAGGTTCATTGGACCATACGAAATTCTGGAGAGAGTTGGATTAGTTGCATACCAAGTGGCTTTACCTCCGAGTTTATCTCAGGTACACAATGTTTTTCACATTTCGATGTTGAGAAAGAATATGCCAGATCCATCTCATGTTTTGAGTCCAGAGGTAGTTCAGCTGGAAGAAAACCTATCTTATGAGGAACAAACGGTCCAGATTCTTGACCACAGGGAGAAAGTGTTACGGAATAAGGTGATTAAGAAGGTAAAGGTTTTGTGGAAAAACCACATGATTGAAGAGGCAACATGGGAATCTGAAAATGCAATGAGGGAAAAGTACCCCCATTTATTCGATAAGTAAATAAATTGCAGGGACGCAATTTTCTAAAGGGGGGAAGGATGTAACATCCCAAGTAAGTAATGAATAATAGATATTTTTATCTATGTCTATTAATGATTAATATAGTGTTATAGAGGCTTAAAATGAAAATAAATACAATCTTATGCATAGAATACACTAATATTCTTAAAAGATTGTTTTAGTGCCTTTTGATGGAAAACCATTTTTGAATCTCTATTTTGACAATTTTATAAACTATGTTTGTCAAAATAAACATATTATTTATGATTGGGACATAAAAATTTACCTTGTGTGAATTTTTGGTATTTTTCTGACAATGTTCATTTTTTTAATGAATAGTGAAAAATAATGCATTTTACATCAAAACTTCTTTTTAATCTAATTTATTTATATGATTAGATTATGTTCTGAATTGGTTTTGAAGTGAAATTAGAATATATTTTTACCATTTAATCCAATGGTGGTCATTGGAATCAATTTCACTTTGAAATTGGACTTAAACTAGTATCAATCTTTTGATACTTATTGTTTTGTAAAAACACGCTATTTGCTCTGGCAGTGGGAATTAATTATTTAATTAATTAATGTGACTTATATGATTTGAATTTTGTAAAATGGACTTCATTTTTGAATTCGGAATATCAAATATAGTTTAGGGTGATTTTTTTGGTAATTTTCTGAAAAACTTCAATTTTTGATGAATAGTGAAACCACTAAGTGGTAATCAAGCAAACTGATTTTTCAGTTAAATGAAAGTTTACCACTAATGTGTATTGAATTTTGAAAATCCGACATACATGGTTGTCATTAAGAAGTAAAATGTGGTTCACTGAGATTATAATAATTTTTGGTGAATAGTAACTTATTAAGTTCTTAATCGCGATTAGTGGTAATTAGGGTAGTTTAAGGTATAAATAATGCTTTAATAACAGGAAATGACCTAGACACATGTCCCAACCTTATTGGTTGTGTCATGGCCGACCAAGAAAAGCCATGGGTCAACTTGGGGACCCCATGGAGACAATTTGGTTTGGAAATGACATAAATAACTTTTTATTAAATGTTAAAGTAAAAATGACACAAACAAGAGATGTTTTAGGAAAACAATTTTTACATGGGGTTATAAAGATCAGATTTTTGATTATAAATATTCATTGGAAATCTAAAAATATTTCCTACATCATAGAATTTTTTTTATGATTTTTAGACATTAAATAAATTAAATTATTTATGACATAATAATGGTGCAGCGATGACATCATTATTTGACGACTTAAATAAAATGGAAAGACAATGTAAAATCTATGAACTAAACATGGCCAAAACCAATTGGATGAGTGGATTTCGAACCCTTATCACCTTATCCATGAATTATATCAATGTGGGACCTTTCAAAACCGAAACACATTTTCAAATAAAATAATATTTCTTTACTTTCCAAAAGTGCCCCTCCTCTCCTCTTATAAAAGGCCCCCACCTCTACCTCATTTCACACACTCCTCAAGCCTTTGGCTCGGACAAACCCTGCCCATTTACTCTCTCCACATCCCTCTCCTCATCCTAGAGGATTCCCTTTGGGCAGAATCGTTTCAAAGGAAGCCTTTAGACTCAAATCAAAAGGAGATACACTTTTTAAGGTAATTCATTCTCTCATGTTCATTTGTTTTATTTTGTTTCTCCAACCCCCTAAACTATTTTTATTTACTTCCTTTGTAACAACACCAGTATCTTAAATATACTAGGATGTTGTTATAAGATTTATTTGAGCTACACTCTCACACAACTACATCAAATGGTTAAAGAACATACGGTTTCCGTGGATGGCGAAATTCTGCCTCCCGAAACGATGATTGTTCAATACTCATTTAACACCTTCAAAGGTGGCCATTATGATGTCGCTATTTTTATATATGATATATAATATGTTTATGTTTTCCTTAAGCTTCTGTTTTTTTAATTTTGGGCATACCTTTATGGTTTCCATTATGGGTAAACACGATATCTTCATTTTAGGAAGTGCGGACTACCGCCCCCTAAAAGTGATTTGATTCGTTAATACCATATGTGGGATGTGTAAAGGATAAAGTTAATGATATTATATATGTTATTATACTGGAATTATAATATACTCTTATATCATTATGATTCCATTCCAGAAAATATGAAATAGAAATGGAAGTAGCGTTCATGCGTACGTACGGCTTACCGTCTCCATGAACGGTGCATTTCATTTCTTACCTCTAAATGTGATGTAATATTATAAATGCATGTATGTACTGGATATATATGACATATATGATATCTACATCATGAATACCATTCTGGATATAATGAACCTTTGACCAAATTAACAACATGTAAGTGTAAGAAGTCTATTTTTGACTTAAGAACCAAATACCGACAAAATGAACATTATTAACTTAACTGATTACATGATGTTCATAACATGGTATAAAAGGAATAATGAACTTGAAAAAGATTCATAATAAAGTAGATATTAACTCAAGTTTATTATTCAGGAGATTAAAGAACGGTCGGGTCAAGTCGGATACGAGGTATGGGACTTCGTCTCAATCTCCTTTCGTTGAGGCATATTTTATTTTATACACAACTTTCTTTTATACGGTGTATAAACCCCTTTGACTTTTACGTTTATTCAAAAGGAATCTTTTTTATACGAATCGTTTACTAAACGACAAAAGGGAATGTTTTTGTCGTACGTATGCGGCGACAACGACTTCTCCGCCGTCGTGACCATTATTTGAATTTCGGCTTCCTCTACAAGCCATACCTTCTTTTTAAAAGAAAAATAAATACCATGTTTTACTTTTCTTTTCTTTTGGTATTGAAAATGGTTTTTATAATGTTTTTATGTCAATGTGTTGTATTGATATCTCGTGATTGAAATGTGGAAATGTTATGTTTCCTTTATGCATGTTTTATGTGATATGATTATGTTATGGTTCTTGGGCATTATTATGAAGACGGGTGGTTCCGTGAAAAACTAAGGGCGGGTGAGCCCGTTATAGCTCTCCAATGCATTGGGTAACGCGAAGGAGTGAAACGTTAAGGTTTCTCCGAAGAGATTTTAGGGAATATACTGTGATGGGTATTACAAACGTAACCAAGAGAGTTACTCCCTAAGTAAGAATGTTATGAATGCCTCAAGTTACCTTTATGTCTTCTGATTTCTATGATTTATTCATGATTTTATGAGGTATGTTAAAGTGCCTACGTTTTATGGGTAAAGTATGATTTCATTCTTATGTATATATGAAATCATGTATCCTTTCCATGTTTTTTTAACCCATACTGAGTTTTTATGCTCATCCTAAGTTTTTGGAATGTTTTTCACAGGTCAAGGGAATGGTACATGATAAGATGATAGAGTCAAGGATGTGTCAAGAAATAATCCATGTTTTATTTTAAATGTTCTTCCATTGATGGGAATGAAGAATACTATCATTATGTAACCACTTTGTTTATATGTGGAATGTAATGCAAGTTTTATGATCTAATTCTCTAAAACTCTAAAACCGAAAAGATCCTCAATGTGTAATCTTGTAATAACTCAAGATTAAGTAAGGTTTAAGGCTGGGGCCTTATAAAGATTGATTATGAAAAGCTATACTAAACTTTAATTCAATAATCAATGACTAATGAAGTAATTTCCAAACAATTTATGCGATCCTAGTATCATGGACTGTTACAACAGAGAGAGGAACTCTATATAACCTAAAAATATCTTTTAGATACAGTCGAGAATGTACATATGTAGATCATGTATCTAGTAATGGAAGAAAATGAGTAGATTTAGTCAATCAATCAACATTGTCCAAAGTTAATTTTTTAACTTAATAAGTGTTTGGAAATTCTACCAATAAATCCATATATATATATTTTAACTCTTCCACTCTGACACTGGAAAAGGATGAAGCATCCACTTAGGTAACATTTACTATTCATTAACCTGTCGAATAGTCAATCACTTTAGGGTGAAATCAAAATTGAATTTTTTCATTCCTTCCCACCAGTAATAATATCGAATGAATTTTAATATCTTAGTATTTCTTAGATGAATGGATAATGGATAACTATGAGCTTAAATCAACAAATCGTTCCTCAAATGTGAATAAAAAACCAAAAATAATATTTTTCCAAATCATAGAACAACTTATACAACAATATTCAAATCAATAAACTTACAATTATTAATAGATTTTTCATTTTATTTTAATTATTCATCCTACTTATGATCCCTATTAATTCTTTAATAATATGTTGACATCATCGATACTTACATGAAAACAGATGATGTCTTTACATCTACATCTTGTAAGATAAAATTTCTTATATCAATAACCAAAAGGTCACGTTCCAAATGTTACATGGTTAGTGAAAAATTAATTTTTTAACTCAAATTATAAACCTTAATTTTTTTTCCAGGATGATAATTAATCGAGAAATCATAATCATTTATCAGTTACAACAATCTTCTTTGTCTCATGTTTAACTATTTATGAGTGAATATATACATTAAACTTTTGTGATCATTATATGTTCCAGAGATAACTCCATGTAAATGATGTCTCTTGTATTTTAATTTAGAATCAAAATTACATAATTCTAAATAATATTTAGGGTAATATAAGTCTTCTTTCTTAATTGATGTGAATCATAAACAATTACCTTTTCATTCTGTATTAGGAAAAAACCATGTACTTTAAAAGAAAAATAATTTTAGAAGACTAATTCATTATTTTTGAATGGAATGGAAAAAATAAAGGCATTGAATAATCTTGTTTTCAGTTCCTAAAAAAAATTAAATTCTTTTGTATAGATAAAACTAACTCTCTTTTGTGTTAACGTAGTTAGCTACCAAGATAACGAAACAATGTTTTCAAAAAACTATTGGTAATTTCCCTGTAATCAGAGAAACATCAAATCTCAGTGAAATAGTAGGCCATTATCATTCTTCAACAAATTTGTTTTCACAAGGTCAACTATTAATCCATATTTAGAAAAAATATGTCCCTGAAATGATATTTCCTACAACCAAAATTTATACTTACTAAAAATCCAATATAGTTTATTTTCATTTATGGATTTCAATACAATCCCTGTGTTTCTTTAATGTTGCTCATATTTTTTAGACTATAATAAAATATATTCTATATACAAAATAAAAAACTAATCAAAAACTATCAAAAGAATATATTCATATTATTGATAAATATATATGGTGCATTAGATATCCCAAAGGTTATAACAACACACTCATAATGAACATATCATGTCAGAAATTCTATCCTTAGAATGTAATTCTTATGCACCTTCAGATGATTGTAATTTGACCACCGATCAATCTTCAAAATACATTGATCTCCCGAAATCAAATAAAATAAATATTAGATATGACACAAATAATAATTCTTCATAATGGTGATGTTATTTGATGCAATATAATCAAGGCAATGTATCATAGAATAATCATTATTTTTAACAAATAAAATAGTAGAACCCCATGGAAATGTGGAAGGTTGAATGAAATAATTATTAAGAAATTATTTTAATAGGTTTATCAATATCTCATTTTCTACATGATGCATTCTATATGGGGGTTTAGATATAGGAATATCATGAGGCACTAAATCAAAAATAAATCAACCCTCCCAGTTAGGAACAACACTAGGACTATCATCAGGGAAAACATCCATAAATTCATTTAAATTAGGGATGTCACTAAATAGATCTATTTCATTATTTTCAACATCATGATCTAAATACAATTCACCATTATATTTCATCAAGATATCATATTTATGGATTGTTTTCAACGGTATGAAATAATTTGGGAAAACATTAGTGGCTTTTAAAAGTATTTTAGCATGAAAAACAATGTAATGCCCCGACCCTAGTTACCTAGTGTTGGTGAATTATTACGTAACATTAGCATGATCACAAGATATAATATATCAAAAGACTGATTAATTTAGTAGCCTTGTATGTACTAGATACATACATAAGTTTTACATTACATTATGAAATGAAAAAACAACAATGTGGTGTCCCCTATAAACACACTCATATCCCTTAGCCTATTCATGTAGGTTTATCATAACATATTTTTTTGAATCCTGTGAAAAATAAAACATAAGAAATGTGTGAGCTGTAATGCTCAGTAAGGATAACAATATAGCAACAAAAATCACAAATAAGCATAAACATTTAAGGAAATGCATTAATCTAAAACACAACCCTTTTAAACAAAAACATCATCATAATATGAAAAAGATAAATCAAATAATTACATTTACTTATTCGCATGGATATTCTACTAGTCAAATAACCACATGCAATATAAATAGAATGGGTATTTTCATATACTGTTTACCTCGCAAACTGACCTTGATAATGTGTGGAAAATAGGTAATCTTCATCTTAAAACTAGTTTTCGTTGACTTTATGAATGGGATTTTGCTTTCAATCCTAATAATCACAAAAACAACACTGATCAAGTATGGGTAAGGTTTCACAACGTGAACTAGTTCATCTAGCACCCCCAAATCCTAATTGATCTTGCATTATGTATTGGTACTCCACTGAAAGTTGACCAGATAACACTTAATGGTGAACTAGGATTGTTTTCTTGAGTGTTAATTGAAGTTAATATGGAAAACAAGCTACCCTAACCCATTTCCTTAAATGCTATAGATTATTAATCTCTAGTGAATGTTGAATATGAAAATATGCCCTCGTTCTGTGCGTTTTGTAAAATTGTGGGACAATAAATACTAAATTGTAGGATTCTTCATAAACATCCACCACAATCAGCCTATTCTGAATGCAAAGAAGTTTAGAATAATAAGAGGGGGAAGGATACTGTCCCTGATAAACCTGAAACAACAAATAAAATAGTGAAAAAATGGGTTGTCAAACCCATTAAACAAGTACAAATTGACCATGGGAACAAGAAACCATGGGCTGGGCTTATAGATGAATAGGAAAATGTTACCATATATCAAAACATTAAGGATGTTATTGACTCAGAATTTTTATCAATCCTTGAACATCCTCATTCTATGGAAAATTCTGATTTTCATAACTATGCAAATGATGAATGTTTATTACAGGAACTACAGGGACACCCCCTGATTGATAAAGCCAAAGAGTAGTCCAATTGTTCAAAACTACTAGAGAAATCAGGGAATCTGAACAGTACTGCAACTGTGAATAACATTTCCCCTGCTCTGGATTTTTCTAATAACACTTTGCATTACCCTTTCTCAAGTGACTGTGCAGATCCAATTCGAATGGACCCAAAACAGAAATCTTCCTTGGATGCACAAGGTGAGGTATGTATTATCTCTATGGACCATTTAGGTAATTATAATGGATATCTGGATATGCATTGGATTGATTGTAGGAAAGATCATGGGAATGAATAGAATGAAATTTCTCCTGCCAACTCTGGCAGGGGTCTGGTAACTACCCAGATACCTCCCTCTCACTATTCTATTACTTTTGATACTCCTGTTTCAGCTGAACCACAACATAATAAATTCTGCATACTGAAACAAGTAACTGCATGATCCCTCATACATCTAATTTTAATTCCCACTCTGTGAAATCTGATGTTATATGCATTACTGTTTCTATGTAACCTGTTAGTCAATCTGTTTCTCCTGCATTGAAAATAGAATCTGGTTTGAAACAGCACAATTCTGATCAATATTTAACCTCTAACATGAATATTATACACCAAAATCCTTTCAAAATGTATAAGATAGACACAAAAACTCCACCAACACTGAATTCTCCTATTACTATACAAAAGAAACATATGGAGGTTGCTTTGGTTTTTTCTTCAGAACAGAATTCTGAAATGACACATGTTCACAACATAAACACTACCCACACTGCCCCTGGGTAGACTTCAACTACTGCTAGTAATGAGACCACTTCTCCTATTTTGGAGATTAACCTTATTGATAAGAAACCCAAACCAAGCCCCCCTCGAAAAGTTATAAGATCAGAGAGGAATAAAGGTTCTGGAAAAACAAAAAAAAGGCTCTAACCCAAAACCCAAGTCAAAATAAATATTCTATTTTGAAAATGCCAGGGTATCACTAATGCTGACACATTAGTTGTTCTTAAGAGGAACTTAACCACTAATAATCACATGATTTTATCTATCTAAAAACCTAAAATAAACTTCACTTCTTACTTCAAGAACTACTGCTCTCTTAATAATGTCTTTCGAGGAGCTTGCAAAGATGGCTTCTCAGTAGAAACTCTATAGAATTTTTATCACACTTCCCTACAAACCGTGAATATTGTTTTTTGTTCAGAGAAACATATTACTTGTGAATACTATTGGGAAGGGAAACACTCCTTCTAAACAATGATTTATTCCAAAAACAGATATCAAGAATGAAGAATCCTTTGGCGTGATCTGTCTATGTTGAATAATAATATTCATGTCCCTTGGATTGTGATGGGTGACTTCAATGCCATTATAACGTCCAATGAAAAATTTGTACCACTAATATGTCAATATTTTCAAGAGAGTTTAGATCTAATATTGATGATAATAACCTTCTGGAAATCAACCTGACTGGTGCTAAGTATACTTGTTATATGAGGCATTATAATAAAGTTGTTTCCAGTAAACTGGATAGAGATTTTGTTAATATGGATGCTTTGGATAAATGGGATAATTTCTCTAGTATCACTCTACCGAGGTTGAATATGGATCACCACCATATTCTAGCCAATATTAACACTAAAAAATGAAAGCCTATTCTCCCTTTCAAATATAACAATGCATGGTCTATAGATCCTGAATGTGTGTCTTTCATAAAAAATGTTTCGGATACAATGAGTCATCATTAGGATGCTTTTCCCTGCATGTTTAAACATAAAAATTAAAAACATTCCTTAAATGGATGGTGTAGAACTAAAAGTAAGAAAATTTACATTGATATCTCTTCTCTTGAAGAAGAGTTGGATCAACTTAAAAATCATAATACCATCTTGGATTTTAACATTGATCCACAAACTAAGATAAGCATATCGTTAAAACTCAATTCACTTCTCACATTCAAGTATAACATGCGCAAAACATTATTCAAAACCAAATGGTTAACTGATGGTGATAGAAACACTAAATTATATAATTCTCATCAAAGAGTTAGAATGGCCAGTAGACCACTTACTAAACTTTTACATAATGATGTGATTATTGATTCTCAGGAAGCTATATCCAACCATGTTGTTTCTTATTTTCATAATATTTTTAATGGTCCGGACATAAATATTGATCCTATACCTGATATCATCTCATGTATGATGGAAAAAAATTATAATTCATATCTCTTATGTATCCCTTTGGACCATGAAATTAGAGACATAGTTTTTAGTTTAAAACCAGACAGTGCTCCTCGTCCGGATTACTTTAATAACAAATTCCTTCAGCAACATTGCGATGTTATTCATCATGATGTCTGTAATCTTGTGAATTCATTCATTCAAAAAGGTTTCTCCCTTATGGTCTTAATGTTAAATTTCATACTTTATTCCCCAAAGTGGACAATGTGTCTTAGATACACCAATTTCCACCTATTGTGCTGATAAACACTCTTCAAAATCATTTCCTAAATTCATGCTAATAGGCTTTCCCCTATAGGTAACAAAATAGTTTCTTGGAATGAATTTGGCTTCATTATGGGATGGAAAATACAGGAAAATATTCTCCTTGCCTCTGAATGCACCAACCGTTTAAATAAAGTTACCATAGGAGGACATGTTGCTACCAAACCTGACATTAGGAAGGCTTTTGATACTATTGACTGGAGCTTTATTTTTATGGTTCTAAAAGGAATTGGATTTAATGATACTTTTATCAAGATGAAGAAAACACTGTTCAACTATGCATCTATATCCATCATGGTCATTGGCACCCCCAGGGGATTCTTCAAATGCACAAAAGGGATTAGACAAGGTGAACTGCTCTCGACAATTTTATTTTTAATTGCCGAAGATTACCTCAGCAGGCTCCTCACACATTTGGTAAATCAAAACAAACTCAAACCTATACATGTGGCCAAAAACCTTATAGTACCTACTCATCTCTTATATGCTGATGAAATCATCTTTTTCTTCAAGGGGACCAAAAGAATATTCATGTTCTTAAATAGGCCCTTACTCACTATGATAATGTCTCAGGTCAGGTCATTTCTTGGCATAAAGCACACATTTTTTTGGTTAAAAACTTCTCCTCACAGAGGAAAAACACAATTACCAATTATCTTGGTATTAAATAAGGTTGATTCCCCTTCACTTATTTGGGGGTAACTATTTTTTGAGGAAGACCTAAAACTATTTACTTTTCTAACATAGTGGGTCAAATTATTTATCAACTCTCGAATTGGAAAGTCAAGTCCCTCTCCATGGCTGGCAGAATCTGTTTGGTCAAATCGACCATTGTCTCCAAAATGGTATACTCCCTTATGATTTATAAATGGCCTTTTGGTATATTCAAAAGAATTAACACATATATTAAGAACATCATCTGGACAAGAAGTATCTTTCCAAAAAACTTGTCACCATTCTCTGGGCAACCTATTGCAATCCATTGGAAAAAGGGGTTATTGGTATTAAAAACTTAAAGTTGTTTAATGATGCTCTTCAAGATAGACATACTTGGAGACTTGTCAATACTCCTTCAAATTCCATCAAATTCATTAAACACAGATTCGTCTCCAAAATTAGGAATCGGAACATGAATTATATCTTTCCTATATATGGCCTTCCATTAGGTACACTTATCATAAAATCATGGATAAATCTAGATGGATAGTGAGTGCTGACTCTATTTTCAATTTCTGGCTTGACAATTGGACTGGTGTTCCACTGGCTGCAATGCTTCCCCCTAATTCTTTGCTGGTGAACACTAGTCACACTATTAATGGTTTCCTCCAACCATATAGGGATAATCTCTCTGACAATGTTGCTAAGATCATTGATAACTATCCTTTTATTAACTGTGATGATTTTCTTGTATGGGAACCCACTCCGAATGGTATTCATGGCTCAAAAATTATTATATGCACAAATTTCTTGGATATGAATCTAGCTTTCAATGGTTAAATTCTTTCAATAAGATGTTTATTAAGCCTACTAGACTAACTCTAATTTGGCGCATTTCTCAGAACAGATTTCCCACTGAGTTCTACCTTCAATCATTGGGTATCCATCTATGCTCTAAATTCCACCTATGTAATTTAACATTGGGAAGACACTAACTATCTATTTTTATCTTGTGCCACAAGCTATGCTCTTTGGGAATATATTTTTGACATTTTGGATTGCAGATGGCATAACCCCAACAAAATTTTCACCCTTCTTACATGTTGTGTCCAGTGCCAAGTCTCTCAGAAAATTAAGAACATTTTTCTAGCTGCTATTGAGGAGCTCCTACAAGTGATCTGTTATGAAAGAAATGATATTCTATAAAATAAATGCTCATTAACTCTTAATGCAGGGAAATCACTGATCCTCATTGTGATTCGAGAAGCTGCATCGATTCAAAAAGCTCACTACAACAACTCGGTAGGTGACTGGGAGATTTTTCATAGGATTCAGGTTGATGGCATATATCGTCAACCACTTCACCGCATTTATGTTTTTTTTTGGAAAATTCCAATGCTAAGATGGATTAAAGTCAACGTTGATGGTTCCTAAATGGGATATCCTGAACCTACCAGCTGCGGAGCCATTTTCAGAGATTTATCTCACAAATGTCATGGGTGTTCCTTTGGAAATTACGGAATAGCTTCATCATTAGAGGCTAGAATGATGGTATTAATTCATGTTGTCTGGTTTTCCATTCAAAAATGTTGGAGGAAACTATGGAATGAAAGTGATTCTACCACCATTGTCCCAGAAATATAGAATCGGGTGACTCACCTTGCCTGGCCTTTAATCAATCTTTGGATGCAGTGCCTAGAATCTCGACATGATATAGACTACATTGCAATGCATACCTTCAGAGAGGCTAACACTGCTGCTGATTCCCTTTCCAACAAGGGTGTTCATATGACCATGACCTCTATGGACACCCTCCCCTAGGATTTACATAAGATATTTGATAATGATTGTAAAAAAATCCCATCATTCCGTCTCCTGTAATCTGTTAATCTTTTTTATTCAATAAAATGTGCAATGGTCTTTGACCAAGGCACCACTTTTCCTTAAAAAAATATCATATGAATAATTTGATTCATAATATAATATATCAAAGGAGAGTATATACGCCATATAAAATTGAATTGTAAAATTACAAAAAAGAAGTCTCAAAGGAATATAAATTGAGATGAATCCACTATAAAGACCGTATCCTTAGATTAAGGATGAATAAATGACACACTTATGTGTGAAAAATATAAATACACTCAATATTATTGGACATCAAGTGTAAATCAATCTGAGTACATTCACACATATTCTTGTAAAAACAAAACCAATGACTTGGATGTTTAACACAATAAATGGAAATTGAGTTAAGATTACCCTTATCAATTTCATATAAATGACATAAGAATTTATCAATGGTGTGATTATGTTTATCAAATGTATATTCACACAAATATATGTTTAAAATACTATATAAATAAATAAATAGTGATTTCACACATAATCTGGGAGTAAAATACTCGATGACGTGTGTGTAAAACATAATGAGTGGAAATTCAAATTAGAAATTCCCTTACCGATTTGGTAACATAGAAAACATACAACCAATGAATAAAGGGTCATACAATGATGATGTAAATACCCATAAATGAATGTTTATTACAAAAATAATACAATCATGGGTACTACATACACCACACAAAAAGAAATTGTGGAAAATATAAGTTGAATCTCACGAGAATAAAAGTGAGATGGGAACCCCATACCTTGTACATTTTCTTAGTCTAGGGTAGGTTATCCTATAATATAATGTTGAATCATTTTTATTTAAATAACCACATTGATATCATATATGATCTTATAATATTAATTTGATAATGATATTTTAGTAGTATCATTGTTTTGGGTGGTAATTGAATCATTTTCGTTTATATGTTTTGTTACATAAGTCATGTTTATTAAGGATAGGATGTATTTGTTTCATATCCAAAATGGCATTAAGTTCTTAAAAATTATTTTTATTTACCAAATGAAAATTATTCTTTATTGGTTACTATGGGAAATAAAATCTCATCATGTCGTGGATACGGAAAGCCACGTAAGCACGACCGACAATATCATTCTATTATTGGTGAAATCATATGTAATTGGATTGTATATTATATATAAAGAATTATTAAAATGTTATATTTATTATTAAAATCAGTTATAATCATAATTATATCCATCCAAATAATGACATGTTGAGTGACAAACTACACCCCGACATGGAGACCATAAGTCGTGCGTACACATGTATAGTGACATTGTCATGCACATGATGAAAACTATAATGAATATGATTGTACCATATTTATAATAACATATAATTATTTATAAGGTACTAGAGTTATTATATTAGTATAGAAACATCAAATAATGAGGAAGTGGATGGAGAAAAGAACTTTGAATGTGGTGATGAAGAAATTACCTCTTCTTGGGGTTCTTCTTTTTTATTTGAACAAAAGGTCTCCTTAGGTTGACATTATGACCATTGTAGGACCTCTAGGTCGATTTTATGGTATTTGGGAGGATACATGATCAGGGGTATCCGAGAAAAAAGTATTTGGAGGTGTGAAATATTGAAAAGGGGAAGTACCCTTTTATAAGAGAGATGAGGGTCAATTTAGGAATAGCTGGAAATATTATTTTATTATAACTTTATTTTGGTATATAATAGCTCAAAATTGATTTATTTTGAGGATTAGGTGGGGATAGGTTTAAAAATTATCATCCTATTGGATTTAGACAAGTTTAGGTCACTATATTAAACTTATATTTTAGATTTAACTCTTAGTAAAATAGTTTAACATTTAACATGTCTTATTGTATTTTTATATTAAATTGTAAATTAAATTACTATAAAATTCTAAGAAAACCAAAAGTGGTTCGTTAATGACATATCAATATTTATATAACTCCTTTGGCTGAACCTTATATTTTTAGGACTATTATATAATTTAATAAAATAGTAATTCTTTTTTCAAAAACTAATTTATGTCAATTTTGACACTATTAATATTTGGTTTTTGTGAAATTCAAAAAAAAATCTTTTTTCTTTTAAAAAACACATTTAATCAACCCTAACACGTGATATTGACCTAGTAAAATTGTGGATGGAATCAAATGTTTCAATGTAGATTTATTTTAATATTTATAACATCATGTATTTTAATGTATCCTTAATAAGAGAATTACTCCATCATCATTGTGTCATAAATAAATAAAATTATTTATTGTCTAAATATTTTATATAAAATACCATGATGTAGAAAATATTTTTATATTTCTAATGAATATTTATCGTGTAACTTAACTTATGTGTAACACTATATTAAAAGTGTTTTACTTAGTAAACATTGAATTTAACACATTTTAATTTTCTTTAAATAAAATATAATAAATGTCCTAATATAATCTATGTTTATAAAAAAGTATCATATTGTTTTCCTAAGATTTATTTTGGTCAAAATACACTTATCCAACCAAATTAGTACATGTGTTATGGTAATTATAATATCAATTTACCTCTAATTACCCTATATACTTTTAACCGTGGTAAATAAATTTCAAAAATTACAGTTCATCAAAAATTATTTTCATTATGTTGATTCAAATTATACTTACGGATTTCAATCACGTTTTTCAGCTTTTATAAATTCAATTCATAGAATCGGTAAAATTATGTTTTATGAAATTTTTAAATGTGCATAGAAGGTGGGTAAAATACGGTAAAAAGCTCAATAAAATTTTATATATCAGATCTTATTATAAAATGACTTAAATTAATTAAATTGGACTAATATAGATATTATATATATATTTTGAATTTAAAATAAATTTAAATTAAAAATAAAAATTTAAATAAAAATTTTCCTTTAAACAATAACGCAGTGTTTTTCACTATTCTTCAAAATTTGAACATTTTCAGAAAAATACCAAGCATTCAGCCGAAGCTATTTTTGATATTCAAAAGTCAACAATGATATGTGTTTATGTCCAATTTAAATGTAAAATTACTTCCAATGACAAATATTGGATTAAATGATAAATATATTATCTAATTATACTTCAAACCCATTCAAATTTATAATTTCACAATATAAATTTTTTTTACAAATTTATTTTCAGTTAAAATTTAGTATTTATTATTATTTATATAAATATTAAAGTTATTAGAAAAGAACCAAAAATTTATGAAAACTAAATTTTTATGTCCCGCATATAAAGATTAATTTTATTTTGTCAAACTGAATATTTAAAAGTGTCAAATATTGGATTAAAAAAAGGGATTTCCATTAAAAGGTGGTAAAATTGTATTTTTTTTAAATACTTCTTTTCTCTTATAAAATGAATTTGTTCTTATATTATGAATAAGAAAGGCATAATATGGATATTAAAATTATATGGAGTATATAAAATTCAAAATGTAGTTTATACTATTCATAACCACATTTTGAACGACTAGTTTGGTACGACATGGTGTGTTCAAACTCAGTGTTGCTTGTAGCACAAGCTATTTATTTACATTAATGAAAATAATGTACTATGATATATTAGGTTGTTACATTCTTCCCCCTTTTGGAAATTTCATCCTTTTAATTTTAAAATTGGGCTTGGGAACTTTATTAAAACACTCACATCGAAAAAAGAGTCATATAAACTATCACTTTTAAAGAAGAAGATAATTACAAAGGTCACCTGAGATAACACGTACTAGGATTCCATGTAAGAAAACACGGTTATATGAGATAAACAATTTGTCATGTTCTGATAGAGAGTAATAGAAAAAATGATCATGATAATTTTAACAACAAGAAATCTGCAAACATGTGATGGGTTAAACGGTCATTAGTTTCTCATTATGAAATGTAAACATACAAATTTTTTTGTTTTATGTTCCATTTCATAAATTTCAGAAATTTATTTACGATATTGACTAAGAGAATAAAAAGATATACTTAATTTTCATGTAGAGTTTTACCTTTAATAAATTTCTACCACTAACTCATCTTTTCTCCAAACGATGAGTATTCAAGATGACTTGGTCACACCTAAAGTGCAAGAATCAACTTCTAGAGAATCACATAATCCACAAAGGTTGAAATATGTATTTCCCTTGTCTTTAGAGATTAACCAAAACCAAAATATCTAGTACAAGACAATATGATCCCAAAAATTGATAATCTATTATATAAAGAAATAATAATCTTAACTTCAATGATTAAAAGAAAACCCAATGTTCAATAAATACTATTCAATAAACAATTGTCCTTAAAATCCGTCAATATAATCCAAAATAATATTGAAACCCAAAACTCATAAAAATTTAATCATATAGACATTAATATTAAATGTTAACATTTATCTCCAAATTACATCAAATAATCTTAAAGTATCATACTGATGTGTAATTAACCAAATCACATATTCTCTCTGACAGGTTAATCATTTTCATTAATAACTATAATCTCAATAAAAAATCATAGATTATCCCAAAATAAAAATCCACCATTAATCTCCAAATTAAATCCTATTGTATTCTATTTTCCTTAGGCATATAGTGTTCCCAACGAAGAGAACATATCCCAAAATAATATTTTTAAATTAATCACCAAATCATTTTTCTATACTAAGGATATCCATTTGATAAAACATAAGACCCAAATCAACATATTATTGATCAATAAAATCATTTAACTAAAATAATTAGTCACGTATTCCAGGTACATGACATAGTCCAATGGTAGCTGATAAATCTGAGTCACACATTGGATGTGAGTTCGATTCTTACAGCTTTGTCCGGCATGGAGGTTTTTTACACGGTCTATGAGTTTTCCTTTTTCAAAATCTATATTTTATAACATTCCCAAAATGTGATAAATTTCATAAAATAGCTATAACATAATTTAACCAAAAATGTTATTGCACACCTCACATTTTCATCCAAATAACATTTAATGTACTCAAATTCAAGGATCATATAATCTCAAATGGTTCATTATAACTATATCCACAAAATAAAAAAGTTAATTATTCCTCAAATAGAATTTTTCACATAACAAACTGCAGGGTTACACATACAATAGAAAAGTCTTCGAAATTAATCCTATCAACGAAGTGCATTAATAATTTTAAACATTTCTCCATCTATTAATTTCCACATTGGTTCTTCCTTGACATATTGGTTATCCAATAGAATAGGGAATTGACTCTATATATTCCCAGGTCCACTATATTTATGGAAAATGACTGTAAATGGATTCTTAGGATCATTTTTATTTTCTTCCTTAGTACACTTCATTTTTCCTTTGAAATTCTTCACATTATATCCTTCCATCCCAATCATAAATCATTTCATTGTTCCATTGAGACACTTTCTTGGTTGTCTCCTTCCATATATTCTATTTTATGGAAATTGAGATTTTTTTTTCTCCATGGTATCCACTACTGGAGCAGTTATAATTTTATTTCAATCTCTTCATTGTTGAGTTTTGGATTTTTTAATATATATTTTGTTGATCATATTTTTGGAAACCTGTTTCAGAATGAACATGATATCTTTTATTCCTATCAAAATTCCATTTAGTTTCTCATTTCCACCATCATTCCCACCTTGTACATCATGTTTAATGTTATTATGACTTCCCTGGAATCCATCCATTGAGTACTACCAGAAAGCAAAGCGTGAGGAACAAGAGTCATAAAATAATTTAGAGAATATAAAGAACCCTTATTTTCAATCTAAAACACCTTATGATTATCCAAGGTTATTTATTATCATCTTTTATTAAAATCCATCAAATCGGTTTTTGAAGAAAATATGAATTATCCTAAGCATATCATTCAGATGTTTCGTAACCTCGAGTGAATCAAGGCCCATTATAGTGCACAAGTTCTCATTCAAGTCTATCTCAAAGAGGTGTTCTCGGTTTTTAACCATAGATACATCTATTCCATACCCACCTCTACCTGCTCATATCTAGATAGGGATGTATTGCTTGGAAAATTCACAAAATCTCAACAATACAAAAATTCTATGTAGTTCTTATAAATTAATCCTCAAAGTATATTTTAGGGTAATTTTTTCTAAATCTAGTTTCCAATATTTGTACAAAAAATTTTATGATACCAAATCTAACACCCAAACCCTAGTTACCCAGAGTCGGTGCATTATTACATAACATTGGCATGATCAAAAGAGATATTGTCTCAAAAGGCTAATTAGTTCAGTAGCCTTGGAATTACTAGATACATACATAAGTTTTGTATTACATTATGAAATGAGAAAACAACAATGTTGTGTCCCATTTAAACATACTAATATCCCCTAGCCTATTCCTATAGGTTAATCATAATATACGTCTTGCATCCTGGGAAGAATAAAACATACGAAAGGTGTGAGCTCAGATGATCAGTAAAGATAACAATACTGATGAATCTATCATAAATAAGAATAAACCTTTAATGAAATTTATAAGACTAAAACACAATCCTTTTAAACATAAACATTAGAATGATATGGAAAAGATAAATCAAATAATTACATTTACTTTTTTACATGGATATTATACTTGTTGAATAATCAGATGAAATAGCAATAGTTAATTTCTCAATGATGGAATGCATAATTCTAGACATCATAACCATGTAGTCAAGGCCTCGTTCGAAGACTAAAAAATAATAATTTTGTTAAGGCCTTGTGCCAAGACACTAGTTTGTCTCATTATACCTACCGATGCATCTAGGGGATATAGCGGGCCCCACCCATCACTAACTATATCCAATGCATTCCTCATATCAAAATGGTGTAACATAATCTAAACATTCATATTAGAACTAGTATATGAAATTTAAATACTTTAAACACAAACCACGAATGGTATAAAAATAGCACATCCATAGTCAATCATAACTCATTCAATACAATATGGATGATTGTATAATAAAAATCATCTTTAATCAAGAAAAAAATACAATGTAGGATATTAACCTAGATGAAAATAATCAGTAAAAGTATATGAGTGAAATATCCCCTTTTATGGAAAACATTTAAAATTCGCACTATTTATCAAATCAATCGTTTAAATTAGATTTTTTAATCAAAGTGTCCCATACCACAGAATTTTTTTTGAAATGAATATTTAATTTACAGAATTAATGTCCAAATAAATAAATCTTTAAAACCCATTTTTAACACATGGACATTAATGAGACTTATTTAGAAGAATAAATCATCAAAACATTTAAAATGATATTTTAGTTAAAGAGTTCCTAACAAAATGAAAGACACTTAAATATATACAATTGAGTAATAAAATTAATAATAACATTATAATATCATGATAATAAAGGGATTCATGATATAATATATCAAATGAGAGTATATACACCATATAAAAGTGAATTGGTTCAGAACCTTACAAAAGTCTCAATGGAATGTAAATTGAGACCAAATCCATTATAATGACAGTATCCTTAGACTATGGATAAATCAATGACATAATTATGTGTGAAAATTAAAAATACATTAAATATGATTTGATATTCAGTGTTAATTAGTCAGATTACATTCACACATATTCTTGTAAAAACAAAAATAATGACTTGGATGTTTAACTCAATGAATGGAAATGGAGTTAAGATTACCCATATTAATTTCATATCAATGACTTATAAATTTTTCAATGGGGTTATTATGTGTATAATAAGTATATCCACGCAATGAGGAGTGTAAATTACATCAAAAATAAATAAATAGTGATTTCACACATAATCATGGAGTAAAATAATCAATGAAGTGTGCATAAAACCCAATGAGAGGAAATTAAAATTAGAAATTCCCTTACCGAGTTTGTAACTTACCAAACATACACCCCATGGAATAATGATAATACAATGATTATGTAAATACCCCTAAATTAATTTTTATTACACAAAGAATACAGTCATGGGTAGTACATACCCCACACAGAAGGAAATTATGGAAAATATAACATGATTCACACAAGAATAAAAGTTAGATGAGAACCCCTTAACTTTTACTTTTTCTTAGTTGAGGGTAGGTTTACCTCCTTTATAATGGTGAAATCATTGTTATTATATTATTCCATAACCTCATAGATATCATATATGATCTTCTACTATTTCTTTGATAATGATATTTCAGTAGTATCATTGTTTTGGGTGGTAAATGATTCATTTTCCAATATATTTCTGTTACAATAAGTCATGTTTTTTATGGATAGGATGTATTTGATTCATATCTTGAATGATATTAAGTTTTTAAAAGTTATTTTAATCATCTAATGAAAATTAATCATGAATGGTTACGATTGGAAATTAAATCTGATCGCGTCGTGGAGACGGTAAACCGTACGTACGCACGGGCGACAATGTCATTCTATTAGTGGTGAAATTTTATTTAATTTGATGGTATATTATATATATACCAAATCATTAACATGTTAACTTTATTATTTACATCATTTATACTCATTATTATACCCATCCTAATAATGAATTGTTGAATAACAAACTACACTATGACTTGGATACAATAAGTCGTATGTATGCATGTATGGTGACATTGCCATTCATAGGATGGATAAAATAATAAATATTGTTTTACCATAGTAATAATAAAATATCCCTTTATACAAGGTAGTTGAGTTATTATTTTTAATGGAAACAACAAAGAAAGAGGAAGTGGAAGAAGAAAATAACTTTGAAACAGGTGATGAAGTAATTACCTCTTCTTCAGGTTCTTTCTTTTGATTAGATCAAAAGGGCTTCATAGGATGGATTTCTGATAACATTAAGGCATGTAGGTATAATTGAGGCTATTTGGGAGGATATTTTTTAAGGGGTTGGTCGATCCAAAAGGTTTTGTGGTGTGAAATTAAGAGAATGTGAAGTACCCTTTTATAGGATATGTGAGGGTCACTTTTAGAAAAGTTTGAAATATTATTTTATTAAAAAATTATTTTCTATTTATAATAGCTCCAAATGAATTTATATTCAGTTTAATATTGGGATGGGTCTAAAACATCTCAACCAATAGGTTTTTTATAAGTTTAAATAAACATTTTAACCTTATCTTTTAGATTTAACTCTTAGATAAATAGTTTAACATTTAACTTGTCTTCTTGTATTTTTATGTTACGTGGTTAATAAATTTACTATAAAATTCCAATAGAAACTTATGTGGTTCAATAATTACATATCTATCTTTATATATGTCTTTTGGAGAAACCTTATCTTTCTAGGACTATTATATAAATTATTAATGTAGTATTTGTTTTAAAAACTCATTTATGTCAATGTTGACACTATTTAGTATTAGGTTTTTGTGAAAGTCATAACAATCTTATTTCTTTTAAAAAAATAAATTTAATCAACCCTAACATGTCATATTAATCTATAAAATTCGTGTATGGTATCAAAAGTTTCAATGTACAATTATTTCAATATTTATTACATCAAATATTTTAATATTTCATTAATAAATTAATTACTGCATCAGTATTGTGTCATAAATAAATTTAATTATTTATTGTATAAAAAATATAAATATAATAAAATGATATAGTAAATCTTTTTAAATTTAAAATTAATATTTTTTTGAATTTATCTTATATGAATCCCTATATTAAAAATGTTTTACTTATTAAACGTTGAAAGTAACAATTTTAACTCTTCTTTAAATAAATTAAATGAAATTTCATAATTTAATCTATGTGGATCAAAAAAGATCATATTTTTTTCCTAAGCATAATTATTGTCGAAATACACTTATATAATATAATTAGGACACGTTTTAGGGTAATTATAATATCATTTTTACCTTTAATTACCCAACTTACTTTTACCCATGGTAAATAAAATCAAAAGATACTATTCACCAAAAATGATTTTCATTATGTTGAACCAAATTTTACATAATTATTTCAACCGTGTCTCTGAAAATTTTGAATTTCAATTCAAAGAAGTGGTAAATTTATGTTTTATGAAAATATTCAAATTTTCCAAAAAGGTTGATAAAAGACGGTAAAAAGTTCAATAAAATTTTATATATCTAATTTAATTAGAAAAGGACTTAAATGAATTACATTGGACTAATATAGGTATTATCTGACTATTTTTAATTTACAATAAATTTTAATTAAAAATTAATATTTTAATAAAAGGTCTGCTTTAAAAAAATGCAGTGTTTTACAACTATTCATTAAAAATTGAATGTTTTAGAAAAATACCAAAAACTCACCCAAAGATAATTTTGATATTCCAAATTCAATTTTTTTTTCTATTTTAAAAAATTCAAAACATAGATGTTGTAATAATTAATTTAAAAAATATTCTCGTCGTCAAAACCAGAAAGCATGGTTTTATGAATAAAAACTATCAAAAGATTGATATGTGTTTATGTTCAATTTAAATGTAAAATTACTTCAAATTACCAACATGGGATTAAATGATAAAAATTTAGTCTAATTATTTTAAAAATCATTAAAATATATAATTTTACACTATAAATTATTTTTATTAAAAATGTGGTTTTCAATTAAAATTTACTATCTTCACTATTTATCAAAATATAAATGTTATCGGAAAAGCGCCAAAAATTTATCCAGACAAAATTTTTATGATATTATTCTAAAGAAGAAGTTTATTTTGTTAAATTTAATGTAGAAAAGTGTCATATATTAGATTCAAGAAAGGGTTCACTATTCAAAGGCGGTAAAATAGCATTTTTTGAAAAATACTTCTTTTATCTGAAAAATTGAATTTGTTCTTATATTATGTATAAGAAACACATAATAAGGTTGTTAAAATTATTTGGAGTATATAAAATTCATAATTAAGTTAATACTATTCATAACTACTTTTTGAAAGACTAGTTTGTTATGTCGTGGTGTGATCAAACTCGGTGTTGCTGGTAGTGCAAGCTATTGAATTACATTAAAGAAAATATCTTACTTCTAAATCTTAAGGTGTCACAAACTGAAAGATAATTTACACCCAGAATCATATCAATATCTATTATTAGTAGTTCAATAATATTTTTAGGAAATAACCTCCCACTAATTATAATAGTAATACACGTACAAATCATGGTTTATTTATTACTTCCACCTAGAGTTTTTACCAAAAGTATTTTCTTACATTCATGAGGTGGTGTTCTGAATTTTCTTGAAAATTTCTAAAAAATAAAAAAATGTGATGAACCTGAGACAAATAGAGTACTAGTAAAATTCTTATAGATTAGTGTTATACTAAGTCACACTTCATTTAATAGTCAAACATCAACTAACATAGTATATTTTTTTTCCCACACCCTTTTTCTCTTGATCTTTCACTTTTACAACCTCTATAATCAACTTGGGTCACACATTGTAAAAATTATTGAACTCATTGCAACTGAAATATCTTACCATTGGATTCGATGTACATTTCTAACATTCATGTAATCGCTCAGACCGCCTGTCCATTACTTTAACTAAAATAACGCTCCACCAAGAATAGTGGCACCATGACGGTGGTACCGTGTCCTCACCCAGACCTCCGTTTTCTTTTTCTATCCCTCTCCTGCGAAGTATGTTTTGACGTAAATTAATTCTCTTACCCTTTTTAAAGCCATTTAAAGCCCATAATTAATTCCTACAAATCCCAAGAAACCTCCCCGATGGGGGATATTAAATAAAAACTTGATGCCATCATTCGTAACTGCCAAACCACTTGGGAAACCATGATCCAACTTTCCAGGAATTCAAATTCCCATATCCCATAACAACGGGGTCTTATCTATATATCGCACGGGAAGTTATTTTTCCTCTTCTTCTTTTGCCTGGCTTCATTCTTCCCCCTAGTGTGCCTAGAGTATCTTTTCCAATGGCTTGTGGTGCTCCTCTGCTGGAGCTTCCTACACCCCTTGGAGTCGACGTAATTCCTCCCCTACAAGTCGTGCATCACCTGTTCCTGGCGCGTGGAGAAAAACATCGATCCTTGATCAATAAAGTAGGGATTTTTCCTTCGCCCATCCTTTTTTGTGTATCATGTAGTGTGGATACACCTTTTCCATTATGGGAATTGATGAATCCAAACATAATGAAGATAATGAATGGACCTTTAAAGAATGAAGGGGGGTGATCGTTGTTCTGATGTACTCTTTTATGTTGATAGGTGTTGTGAATTGTGCGGGTCTATGCTCACTGAAAATCATAGTTGTTGGTCGTCTTTCCTTGCGCACTAATGAACCATGTCTCCTATGATGATTAAATGACTTAACATGTAATTTGGTTAATCACTTAAACTCGGTTGGTTAAATGGAAGTTCAGTAAAATAAGAATCCCCGTGTGATCACCCCGATTAACAAACAGAGAAAAGAACCTAATGAATGATGTGTTGAACCTGGATGTTTCCCTGCTCTATTTTGGTAGTAGGTTTGTTGATCTGTTTGATTTCTTATGGCGTGACATGGGTGAGGATGGGATCCTTCATTGTGGTACAGATGTTGGTTGTGAATCTGAAGTTGTGTGGTTTCTCTGCTATGACACGAACTCGGGTGGGATCCTCTATTGTTGAGAAATCGTTGGTTCCTAGTTTTGGGGACATGGGGCTGTGTCTCGGGGTTTTCTTTGTTTCCAGTACTTCGATGGATCTCACTTATCCCTTTTTTGAGGTTTTCTTTGGTCCCAGAACATTGAGAGATCTCACTAATCCCCTTTTGTTGATATAACTTTACAAGAGAACCGGGTGTGAATTCTTAAATTTTGTGTATGGTTGTTTCTCTTTTTTGGCTTGTGGTTGTGCATCTTAGTTTCCCAGTAGTGCAGAATTCACCCAAATGAGATCACATGAACAAGAAAACTAGAATGGTTGAATGGGGATTTAGTTTGGAGTGAGTTGTGACTTGGCCGTGAGTGTCGTGGCATCATTCATGAATGAATAGTAACAAGGGTGTTTGTTCATAGATTTTGGAGCCCCTAGGTTGGGATGAGTGCCTGTTACCTATACATATATAGTATTTCTTATGTTTCTTATTCGTGCCCCACCCAAGTTGATCACTTAGTGTCGAACACCCCATATCTTGGAGAGGATGTTATTTCCAACACTCCTATGAGTGGATGGTTATTAGCTCCTTTTTCGCACCATTTCTGGAATTTCCCAAGACTCTTCGAGCTGGCTGTGATGGCATGAAGTCCATTATTAGCCCAATAATATTCCGGCAGGGTAGTTGTGGTGGTTGGCCCAGGTGTCTATGGGCAGGTTGATTCCCATATGTCTTCGGGATGAGGCCGAGGTGTCTTTGGGTGTGGTAGTAGTTGTTGAGTCCCTGGTGTTTTCGGGCGTGGTTACACCCGGTGGTTTTGGACCACGTGTGTGCATGAGAGGTTTAGAAGTGGGATTGCGGTGAGGTTGTGGCACATGTTTGTGCGGGCGGGGTTTGGCAGTGGGACTGTGTTGAGAATGGAAGGATAGGTTCGATGCATAGGATGTCTTTAATAACTAGTGGGAAAGTCATGTGGGGTACCCAAATAACGATATACAATTACTATACTTTACTTTCCTTGCGATATTTGGGGAGTGTGCCTTGGTGAGACTTGGGTGGATTGTTTTCCTTGTTAGGTGCTTTGGTTTTCTTTTTCTCACAGGGCATTAGAATGCATATCAACTTGTGCACGAGAGTCTTTGGTTTTCCCTACTGAGTGTACTTGTATGCTCACCCTATGTATATAAAACTGCTTTCAGGTTTCCAGGAAAACATTAGAGATCATGTGGGACCATACTAGCTCGGACTTCGGGGCAGTTTCTGTTGCCATTTTCCTTTTCATGGTACTTTACCTTTGGAGTTTTTGAGGCTTCTATTATTTACTGTTGAACATGCATATGGGAATGGGTTAATTTTGGATTTACCTTTACTTTAAGCTTTGTTATTGTTGGGTTTTCTATCAAATATCTCGATCTAATAAAAATAAAAAGTGTAATGCCTTCCATTTTGTGTGAGATTCTATACCTTTAGTGCTAGTCGCCACTCTGGGACCCATTGAAGGCAGGTCTCAGGGGTTCATTATCTCTCCTTCAACTTAGAGAAGGAAGGGTCTGGTAATCTGGATTTGTTGAGGGATAGGATGGATTCTGGATTTGGGCACAGTGAGGATTTCATGGGATGGTAGGGCAACAGTTTTGGGTGATCTTGGTATGTGAATTAGGTTAGGGAAGATTGTCGACGACACAGGATTTTAGGACCCCCCGTAATCCGATGAAAGGACTCTAGGCCTACCGAACGACCAAGTGAGGCAGCACTGATTTCAGGGTAGAGACACTAGGGAAGGTACATGAATCATAATGACTTGTGTTTTTTTTGTATCATGGGTATTTTGGAAATTAAAAATAAATAAAGAAGTCTATGAAAATTTAAGAACAATAATCTACACTACTCAGGCTAAGTCATTCCTTGTTTACCTTGCAGCTATGGCACTAGGGAGACGACCAGTGGTAGAAGATTCTTCGAGCATTTCAGTGACAGACCCTCGGGAAGTACGAGGGAAACATCTTAGACGTGGAGATGGAGAGCTGGATAGAGGATCTGGTGATAGCCTTCAGGTTGGTCCAGGCTCCGATGGTGTACTGGGTTCCTCTGGCCGTCAACCATATGTGGGGAGCTGTGCGTCAGTGGTGGACGCTTTATCTTAGAGAGAAGAGGGACACTGAGGTTGTGTGGAATGACTTCGAGGAGGAGTTCTGGGTGGAATTCCTCTCTTCCACGATGAAGGCCAAGAAGAGACAGGAGCTACTCTCCCTCTAGTAGGGGGTCATTTCCGTGAGAGAGTTGGAGATCAGGTTCAAGTATCTCCTTCACATTGCTTTAGACCTCTTTTCGGATGAGGAGTCTTGGGAGAGATAGTTAGAGGAGGCACTCCAAGATTCTCTTCATTACGCAGTTAATCGCTTCACCCTACCGACATACTTAGAGGTGCAAAAGAAAGCTGAAGTGGTGAAGAGGTTGCACACGCTGGGTAGTGTGTCATGAGAGGGAATCCAGTTGGGCTCGTCATAGGAGAAGGCTTTTAGCATCTGGCCTCCAGCATCAGGGCCCTCTAGGTTCCGACCAGTAGGGAGCAGGTCGCAGTAGTTCCAGTTCTGATATCTCGGTCCTCACCCTTTCCCTTCGGGCCCGGGACCATGGTGCTTCGTCTATGGCAGCAATGGAAACCTTCTAAACCAGTTCCCTGATAGAGTACAATACGGTTGGGGTGGGAAGGTTCAGTGCCCACCTCAATAGTAGCAGTTTCTAGGTGGGCACTTTCAGCAGCCGTAGGGTCTGTGAGCTCCCGCCCCACCGAGGGTAGACATTGCAGGAGGAGGCCAACCTTAGGTCACTCCTCAGGGACCTCGACTAGGGCGTGGTCGGGGAGGCGGCCGATAGCCGAGAAGCAGAAGAGCTGGGCGTGGGAAGTTGCATGTCGTAGAGGTAGCAGTTCCAGTTGGGCCAGAGGTCATTTGATGTACGATCAGCTGGTTTAGTACCCATTCATATTCCGTGTTAGATAAAGGAGCTTCACACTCCTTTGATACACCCAGTATGGCCCATGCTCTGGGTTTAGACGCTGAGAGAATTTCAGTGCCCCTGGTGCTCATCACACCAGTCGGAGGTAAGACCGAATTGGTGTATGTTTTTCGAGGATGAAAACTCATGATAGGGCCGCATCAGTCAGTTAGGGAAATTATACTATTACACATACATCCATACAATGTCATCCTTGGAATTTACTGGTTGTTCTTTGTATGTGCCTTCATTGAATGCTTCTGAGGAAGGGTTTTGTTTTTGGACTTGGGCGGCCGACGGGTGACTTTCATCGGTGAGAGGAGTTTCCAGGGAAGCAGGAAGCGAGGGAAACCCCTCCTCTCCTTGCAGGATGAGCTATTAGTGGAGTGGGTGGATGAAGAAATGGTGGAAGTCCCAGGAATCATGAGTGAGTTTATGGACGTCTTCCCTAAAGTGGTGGCAACTCTGCCCCCTCAGTGTGATGTTGAGTTTGGGATAGACTTGCATCTCGGTGCTCATCCAATTTATATGGCTCCCTATCGGATGGAACCTTCTGAGTTGCGGGAGTTGTGGATCCAGATTGACGATATGATAAAGAAGGGTTTTTTCATTCCAAGTGCTTCACTGTGGGGTGCTCCTGTTTTGTTTGCGAAGAAGGCGGATGGTGGTCTAAGGCTGTGCATAGACTACAAGAGACAGAATCATGTTACAGCCAAGAGTCACTACCCTCTCACAAGGATAGATGATCTCTTTGACCTGCTGAGGGGAGAATGTTGGTTCTCAAAGATCGATCTACGGTCTCGATATCACCGTGTGAGGGTGAAGGAGGGAGACATCTCAAAGACTTCCTTCAAGTGCAGATATGGTCACATTGAGTTTGTAGTCATGTTTTTTGGCGTTACGAACGCACCAGCTGTGGCCATGGGAATCATGAACTCTGTATTCTGGGAATATCTGGACCGGTTCATAGTCGTGTTTACTGATGACATCCTGATCTACTCAATATCAATGGATGATCACACTGAGCGTCTTAGAACGGTTTTAGAGGTCCTCCGACAGCACCATCTCTATGGGACGTTGTCCAAGTGAAAGTTCTGTACACAAGAAGTGCATTTCCTTGGGCACGTGGTGTCCGAGCAGTGGATAGTAGTGGACCCATTGAAGGTTGAGGCAGTTGTTTCTTGGGAAGCACCCAAAAACATGGAAGAAGTTCGTAGTTTCCTAGGTCTGGCAGGTTACAATTGGATGTTTGTGCCCAACTTCTCCCAAGTTGTGTCACCCCTGATATCCTTGACCAAGAAGGACTAGGATTTCATATGGGACGAGCAGTGTGAGGGAGCCTTCAACTATCTGAAGGAGAAGTTGGTTAGTTCCCTAGTGCTGAGGTTTCCAGAAGAAGGGGTGGCGTATGAGGTATTCTGTGATGCTTCAGGGTAGGGCCTCAGATGTGTGTTGATGAAGCGACAAGGGGTGATCACTTATGGGTCTAGATATTTCTACCCTCATGAGTATAATTATTCCATCCACGATCTGGAACTTACGGCGGTCGTTTTCACGCTAACGTTGTGGCGGCACTACCTCATTGGGGAGTGATTTGTGGTCTCCCCCAATCACAAGATCTTAAAGTATGTCTTCTCTCAATGGGACCTGAAAATATGGCAGCGAAGGGGGATGGAGTTCCTTCAAGACTAAGACTTAGATATTTCCTACACCTCAGGAAGGGGGAATGTGGTGGCCAATACCTTGAGCAGGATGTAATGGAAGGATGTAGTTCGAGAGTCGGCAGATACTGGGACGGTGATGGAGGAGTTGGATGTCCTGCACCTGGATTCTAGGATGGGAGGTGTTAGAGGTTTCCTGTATCAGATGACAGTACAATCTTCTCTATTGTGGCAGGTAGAGGTGTCCCAATGGGGAGACTCAAAGGTCTAAGTGATGCGTGACCGAGTTGACTAGGGAAATGCTCTGGAATGGTGGAAAGAGGATGGTCAAAACTGGATTCTTTTCTGAGGAAAGCTGTTTGTTCCAGAGGCGATGCCTGGAAAAGTTCTTAATGAGTTCCACAAATCACCCATAGTGGGGCACCAAGTAGTTTCCAAGATGTACTAGGGTTTGACGAGACAGTTTTGGGGGCCCGGGATGAAACAGGTAGTAGCATAGTTCGTAGCAAAGTGCCTCATGTGTCCGCAGGTGAAGGCCGAACTCTGTGTTCTAGGAAGTCTGTTGTAGTCTCTAGATGCCCCTGAGTGGAAGTGGGAGGAAATCTTGATGGATTTCTTCAAGGTACTACCCATGGTTCCAGGGGGCCACGACACTATCTGGGTAGTGGTGGACCAGTTGACAAAATCGGCTCACTTTCTGGCGATTAAGGAGTTGGGTGTAGTGGATGATTTAGCACAAAGGTACGTGGATGAGGTCGTGCGGTCGCATGGAGTTTTGAGATCCATAGTCTCGGATTTGGATGCATGGTTTACCTCACGAACCTGGAGAAGATTTCCGCATGCTTTTGGCACCCATCTTCATCAACTAAGTGGATTATCAGCTAGCGTTACCACCTCCGCTACTGAGGATACATGAAGTCTTCCATGTGTCCCAGCTTCGTCAGTATCTGGATGATGATTCACACGTCCTCGACTAAGGAGACCTGGATATTGTGGACTACGTGACCTTTGTGCAAATACTAGTGAGGGTCGAGGATCGTGAAAAGAAGGTTCTTCAGGTATGAACCATTACTTTGGTTCGTGTGTTGTGGAGGCATGGTGGGATTAAGGCAAGTACCTGGGAACAAGAGATGCAGATGCGTGCCCAGTACCCCGATCTGTTTTGAGTTTTGTCCTATTCTGTTTATACTTGGTTGATGTAAACCTTTTTTCTTGTTAAACTATGGAATGTTTGGTTTTCCTTTTCTATGAATGTGTGTGAAAAGTCATGGATATAGGGAGGGGAGGACTGGATCCCAAATCCAGACGCATTAAGGTGGGTGCGATTAAACCTGTGTGGGCGAGTCAGTGCTTCCCAAAGCGGATAGTATCATGACATGGAGGAAGAGACTCCCCAACCCATAGGACTGGGTTGTTTGACCCTTGACTGTTTCCTGGTTTATTGAGGGAGATGTGTTTCTAGGTGACGATGAGGTTCACTCCTGAGAGGTATCTTTCGAGGTGGTTGTTTGGACCCCTTTCCTTTCTTCATGCCTGGTTTTAATTCTCGAGGGTGAGAATAGTTTGAGAGGTATCTGATGTAATGGACCAGACCCCATGTCCATTAATTTTCCAAAAATAAGGATCCACTATGAACAGTGGCACCAGCCACGTTGGCACCGTGTCCTCACCTAGCCCTCCGTTTTCTTTTTCCATCCCGCTCCTGCAACATAAATTTTGATATAAATTAATTCTTTTACCCTTTTTAATGCCATTTAAAGCCCATAATTAATTTCTAAAAATCCCGATAAACCTCCGCGATGGGGGATATTAAACAACAACTTAATCCCATCGTTCATAACTTCCAAAACACGTGGGAAACCAAGATCCGATATTCCAGGCGTTCAAAATTCCCATATCCCGTAACAATAGGATCTTATCTATATATCGTATGGGAAGTTCTTTTTCCTCTTCTTCCTTTGGCCGACTTCGTTCTACCCCCTAGTGTGCCTGGATTCCCTTCTTCCTATGGATTTTGGTGCACCTCTTCTAGAGCTTCCTGCACCCCTTCGAGTCCATAGAATACCTCCCATACAATCTGTGCATCCCCTGTTCCTGGCGCGTGGAGAAAAACGTCGATCATTGATCAATCAAGTAGGAATTTTTCCTTCACCTCTCCTTTCGTTGAGTCGTGCGAGGTGGGAATGCCTTTGTCTTTGTGGGAACTGATTAAACCAAACTTAATGAAGATAATGAATGGTCCTTTATAGAATGATGGGGGGTGTTCGATGTTCTGCTGTAGTGTTTTAATTTGATATGCGTTGTGAATTGTACGGGCCTATGATCACTAAAAATCATGTCCATTAGTTGACTTTCCTTGCACACAAATGAACCATGTATTCTATGATGATTATATGACTTAACATGGAATTTGGTTAATCACATAAACTCAGATGGTTAAATGGACGTTAAGTAAAACAAGAATCCATGTGTGATCACCCCAGTTAACAAATAGTGAAAAGAACCTAATGAATGATGTGTTGAACCTGGATGTTTCCCTGCTCTGTTTTGGTAGTAGGAGTGTTGTTCTGTTTGATTTCCTTTTGGGTGATGTGCCTGAGGATGGGATCCTCCGTTGTGGTATGGATGTTGGTTGTGAATACGAAGCTGGGTGGTTCCCCTGTGGTGACACAAACTCGGGTGGGATCCTATATTGTTGAGAAATTGTTGGTTCCTATTTTTGGGGACATGAGGTTGTGTCTTGGGGTTTTTTTTTGTTTCCAGTACTTAGAGGGATCTCACATATCCCTTTTGTGATGTTTTTTTTGGTTCTAGTACTTTGAGGGATATCACTAATCTCCTTTTGTTGATGTAACTTTACATGAGAACCAGGTGTGAATTCATAATTTTTTGTTTGGTTGTTTCTATTTTCTGGCTTGTGGTTGTGCCTGTTAGTTGCCTCGTAGTGCAGGATTCAGCCAAATGGGATCACTTGAACATGAAAACAGAATGGTTGAATGGGGATTTAGTTCGGAGTGAGTTGTGACTTGGCTGTGAGTGCCATGGGGTCTTTTAAGAATAAATAGTAACAAGGGTGTTTCTGCTTAGGTTTTGGAGCCCCTAGGTTGGGATGAGTGCTTGTTAACTATACATATATTTTATTTCTTATGTTTCTTATTCGTGCCCCACCCAAGTTGGGCACTTAGTACCAAACACCCCATTTCAAGGAGAGGGTGTTTTTTCCAACACTCCCATGAGTGGCTGGTTATTAGCTCCTTTTCTAGTCCCTTTCCTGAATATCCCAAGACACCTCAGGCAGGCTGTGATGGCCTGAAGTCCATTATTAGCCCAAGAAACTTCAGAAAGGGTAGTTGTGGTGGTTGGCCCTGGTGTCTGCGGGAAAGTTGTTTCCCAAGTGTCATTGGGATGAGGCCCAGGTGTATTCGGGCATGGCAGAAGTGTTTCTGGACCAGGTGTGTGTGGGCAGGGTTTGGCTCTGAGACTGCTGTGAGGGTTTTTCACATGTGTGTGCGGGCGGGGTTTGGCAGTGGGACTGTGGTGAGAATGGAGTGATTGGTTCGATGAGTAGGATGTCTTTAATAACCCGTAGGAAAGTGGCACGTGGTACCCAAATATTGATGTGCAATTACTATACATAAATTTCCTTGCGTATTTTGGTGAGTGTGACTTGGTGAGACTTGGGTGGATAGTTTTTCTTGCTAGGTGCTTTGGTTTTCCTTTTCTCACAAGGCATAGAATGTCTCTCCACTTTTGCACAAGAGTCTTTGGTTTTCCCTACTGAGTGTACTTGTATGCTCACCCTACATATGTGAAACTGCATTTCAGGTTTCCAGGAGGACTTCAGGGATCATGTGGGGTCGTACTAGCTCGGACCTCAGGGCAGTTGCTGTTTTCATTTTCCATTTCTTAGTACTTTACCTTTGGAGTTTTTGAGGATTTTATTGTTTTCTGTTGAACATTCATATGGGAATGGGTTACAACTGGCTTTACCTTTACATTCAGCTTTGGTATTTTTGGGGTTGCTATTTTATCTCTCGATCCTATAAAAATAAAAAGGGTAATACTTTCCATTTTGTGTGATATTATATACCCTTGGTGCTAGCCTCCACTCCGGGACCTACTAGAGGCGGTTCTCGGGGGTCATGATCTCTCCTTCAACTTAAAGAAGGAAGGGTCTGACAATCTATTTTCCCTTCCCTCCTTTTGGTGAAGTCGGGGCATGACAATTCATATATGAATTAATGATACATATGTACTAACTTACCACATCTGAGGAACATCCCATACTAAGAATGAAATTCTCCAAGATTCTTTTTACCACACTTTTCCAAATATGGTAATTTTGTTTTCTTTCCTTCGTGATTCTATGATGAATTTTTTCCCATTACTGTCTAATTGGGGCTCTTATTTTTATTTTTTATGGGAAAAAGATCATAAAAACTATATTTCTATCTTCTTCACAAATCAAACTTCTTTTTAATAAATCTTGAACACATGAGAAACTAATGACCTTCGATACATTGCCTTCAATATAATGTAAACCCAATCTTTCTTGCAATCAATTTCACTTATATAAAGTTTAATATACCTTGCTAGTAGATTTAATTTTTCTTTGTTATCATCCAATAAAATTTCATCATTTTGTCTCAGCTCCATGAATTATTATTTCCATATTAATATGAACAACCTCATTAAAACATTTCTCAAAGAAAATATTATCAATTTCTTCATATTCAAAGGAATAAATACCCTTACATTCCATGATATTCTGAACCATTGAACACCACTTATAGGCTTCACCTTGAAAATGAAAATTTGAAAGATTTGCCTTTTGGTTATCCAAATTACACATTACATCCAATATATTTTATAGAGTATTAATTCATCCTTAAACTAGCACAGGGTCAAACGATCCTATAAAATTTTCGGAATGTTATTGTATAAAATTATCCACTATTGTTATGTTATTATTTGGTAGATCTAGTTACTCTATTTCCTATAAACCACCACAATCTATATCCGCTGTTAACTAAACCATAACTACCACAAACTACTCAGTTCCAATTCAATCCATATCGTAATGCATATTTGATTGGATATTTTTTTGGTCACTTCCCACCACTAATTCCATGTTTCCTATATGGAAAACCATTATCAAAAAAAATACATTTTATAAATAATCCTGGTAATCATTAAATGTTATAACATTATAACATGACCACAAAGTAAAATCTTCTAATAGAATGCTATTGACACTACCCAATCCTATAAAGGGTTCTAAACATACCATTCACACAAACAATTAGGACTCGACCTTTAAAAATTACATAATCTTGAGTTAATTTTATAATTTACTTTTTTCATTTTTAGAATATCTCGTGCTTTGTATTTTTAGATAATTAGTCCATAAACAATACATTAAAAACCTAAAAAATAAGAAGTGGACACTTCTGATCAGTATACATTTTCCACCATATAATACTTCTAAAATTAAAGCATGATATATTTTATAAAAACTCTTTACTGTTATCAACATGAAATATTGCAATAACTTACACGACTGGAATTCCTGTGAAATACATTTAAAAATGTGGGATGAGCATAAAAAAGATCAGTAAGGGATATAAAAATAAGGAAAATGTTAGTCAATTTATAGTCATTAAAACTCATGAAAACATTGTAATAATGTAATATTATTCACCGCTAATAAGAATTATATACTTTACATTAAAAATAAGCACATTTATTACACTTTTTTGTAATCACAAGATTACTATAAACCCATAGAAGTTATATATGATACAATGAGGTATCATGGGACATCATTATAATCATCACTATTATAAATAGCAGAACCATAAAATCAACTACAATAAATTTCTCTCTTATAAAATGAATTTCTATTCATGTGACATCCATACCCAATGCATTGGAGGGCTATCATAGACCCACCCACCATTGGTTAGTCACATAATAACCCATCATTGGTTTATTATCGAACCACCCGTCAAATTTCCCAGTACCATAATATATTAATTACACTTAATGGATGGATATTTTCAAAATTTCACTCATAAAATTTTATTTTCTTTCAGAATAATATTTTTAAGATATTTAAATAATCATTCCATTTTCAATAATAAAAGACAAAAAATGGGAAAGAGGGGTTTTATTTTTCTTTTAAAAATATAAAGTAATTAGAGGAATCTAAATACCAAAATAGACATAAAATTTCATTTATAATTCTTCTATATCTGTATAAATAAATATGAAAAATATTTTCAAGAATATTAAAATGGGTTAAAGGATTAAATATTTAACCATTCAAAGCTTCACACACCACATTGAACAAATATATTATATGAAACATGAAATAATACCATTTAAAAAAACATTTAACAATATTAGAATAGATATAATATTGATATGTAATTTTAAAGGGGATGTATATATACTTTATAAAATAATAATGGTGCATATCAGGAAGAAATTCCTTAGTAAAAGGAAATTGAGATAAAATCCCTTATATTGAGTCTTGTCACATGGGACATTATCATATTGAATAATAAGATAATTTTAATTACATACACTATTTAGAACCATTTAAATTATTATAAATACTTTTATTTTACTTATTACAATGTTTCAAACAACTACTTAAACAACAAATTTTGTGTTGGGTGTTTTGAGCATATCTAGTTTATGTTTCAAAAATGACTTTTATTGGTCAACTATGTTTAAAGGTGTCATTATGTGAAAATATATAGAATAATAATCATGAAATAATTTTCCTATTTTTATATCAATTACACATTTAAAACTAATCATCAAATATGGTTATTAAAAATGAAAAAATGTTACAATCCTAGAGAAAATATGTCCTATGCATGCATGAGTAACATTCCAATTTTTCAGTTATCATTTTGGAAATAAGGTAATTAAAATTTATCTTTACAGAATGATCATTAAGTTATATATACCATAATATTTAGTCACATATACGTATAAATATAATTTTATTTATGTAAAAGGAATCACATAGTTTTTCTGAGGCGGTAGTATACTCTTCCACAAACAACATCATCTCTTTTTTAGTATGTGGAAGGGTATTAATGAATATTATATATTTAACTTCTAGAAAAGTAATAATGTTATTTATATAATACATATTATATTTATAGATCATATTTTTATTTGAAATCATCAATTATATAATACATTTAGTATGGGAACGTGTCACATCACATTGAGGTGGTTGTAGTCCACTATTTCCTAATCGATGTTACCATATTTTTGAAAAATGAAATTAACGATGGTGTGTGTATATAAAAAATATAAAAAGTAAAAATATATCATAAATATCCTATAAAAATATTGTGTTAATGAATATTTTTAACCATGGGATGTGGTATTGTAAATATTAAAAACATTGTTTCGTGAGGTCGTAGTTCGTCGTACACACGAACGGTAAATTCATTAACTATTAGATAAAAGTGCGTCTAAGTGTAGTTCAAATACATAGCATAAAAAAATTTATATATATTATGGCACTGATGTTATTATATATTAATGTAATAATAATAAATTAATTTAATTTATAAGGAAAAATTTATAAATAGATGTTCAATATTGTTATGTCCTTTTTAGGTAAATCCATTTTGTTCACACCAAATTATTTCTTTGTTGGATTACTTCCCATGGTGAGGCTTCTAGGATGAGGGGTGGGATAAGGAAAGATTATTTAGGAAGGTTTTGTATGAGAATAAGAGATTATTAGGATTAATGTTATTATAAGGGTGAGTGGATTCTTAAATTGGGGTTGACATTAAAATATGGTAAAACTACCTTTTAATAAAATAGAGATTCATATGCTAAAAATTGGATTAATTATTATTTTAATCCTGCCAAATTTAATGGTTTAATATAAAAAAATTTAATATGAATGTGTAAAAATAATATTATTTTTCTTATTCCTTCCCACTGATATAATGTCTAGATGGCCACTACCACTTAAAATAATAATATTAACATTATAACATTTTCCAGTATAACTCAGTCTTGCGTAAAAATTAATATTCTAAGGAAATCCATTCTTGAAAGTATAGTATGATAAGGTTCACACCTTCCCTGATAAGGAAAAAATAATCTCCAATTGATAAATATTAGATAATTTAAAAATACTTATTTTATATTTACCTGGGATGTTAAATATATTAATTCTTTATAAAGGGAATGTTTTATGTTTTAATGAAAAATAAAAGAGTATTTTAAAATGAATCATGAAAATTGAGTGCCCCTAACCAAATTTACCCAATGAATTATATTGATCATGTTTCAGTACATTTATGAATTAAAATTTGAATAATTCCCTTATATAATGAGAAGTGTGATATGAATATAGATCATAAAATATTAAAGACTATATCAACTCAAAAATAGTTGATTATGAACAAAATAATATTGTTGTAACTAATAAATGATAATTATTACACAATTTAACAACATTATGGGAATGAAAAAAAAGTAATATATGATTTGAATTTAAAGGATAATACATCAACTTCCATGATTAATTTAGTGAATGGTCCAATTTTTAATGAAAAAAATAAAGAGTGGAATTATTTTTGGTTAAAGA
Source organism: Viscum album (assembly GCA_963277665.1). Classification (NCBI taxonomy): domain Eukaryota; kingdom Viridiplantae; phylum Streptophyta; class Magnoliopsida; order Santalales; family Viscaceae; genus Viscum; species Viscum album. Next base: position 999,280,677 of record OY728134.1, read on the forward strand.
AAAAAAATATTCCCATTCAACGGAAGTTTTAGTAATATTATTCTTATTAGAATATGTAATAAATTATACGAATGAAGATTACTATTTGGAATAATGGAATGAAATGGTTAATGAAGGAATGATTCCTGAGATTAATAATGATAGTTAATGAGTTATAATATTTATAACTAATTTATATGCATTGATTGATTTTTAGATATAAATAATATTACTCATTGAGGCTAAAAATATGATTATTTAGTTATTTTTAATAAAACGACCATGTAAAAATATATTTTTTAATTTAATTGGTTGTATATTACAATTAATGAAATTGATTATTTTATATTTTAATGCTTGAATTTTCAATATATTGCTGATGATTCAAATATAAAAAGGTGGAATATTAAAATATTTTAGTCTCTAAATTTCATTAGGATGACATATATTTGATCTCATAGTTGGATTTGAAATGACATACTGAAGTAATAATGTGGTATGGGTAATTTTTGGCCAATTTCTGGGAATATTATTTCATTAATTCTTAACGTCTTGTCAATATGCGTTCTGTGAGTTGATGGTGATAAGTGTTGATGTTTTGAGAAATTCCATGGATTAAGAAAATGGAATTGGTTGATATTATTGAATAATTATCCTATAAATTAGGACATTTTTGGAGGTAAAGTTAAATTAATTCCCTGTGCTAAAGTGTTTTCAAAGTACAAAAATGTCTCGAGAAAGAAGATTTTAAGACCAATAAAATAGTGAATTTCACGAATAACTAACTAGATGAATAATTAAATTAATGCCACCAAATATAACATTTATTTTTGAAGATGTATTTATTTTAGAATATAATATTATAAATTATATTTGAGAATGGGATGTATAGTTTATTTAAGGTGGAATAGAGTTTATATATATCAATGTGTTATTGATATATATGCCTACTATATAAAGCCTAACAGGCATACCAAACCCACATTGTTAGTGGTGGAACATAACCATGAAGGGTACCCAATTATAATGGATTCATGATTAGAGGTTAGTGGGGGAGGGGGTTTTATAAAACCTATAGACTCATGTGACTAGGAACACATGGGTTTGGGCTATATAGTGTTGGTTAAAACAAGATATTGTGGCCCATAGGGCATGAGTTTCATGTGTGTGTGAGATTTGTTCCGCCATGGCGATCTCATAGTTGTGATGATATCATTCAATTAATAAGGAAAAACATGAACATGCAACATAATTTATGTGGGATTAAAGAATATTAAAAGTATTCAACAACCATAAAAAATATATATATATAATGTATCCTTGTAATCGTAAACATATGGACTTCCAATCAATGAGAGAGGTAATATTCAACAACTAATACATCCATAGAAATCTTGATGCTATTAGTTTTATGGTGTTATGATATTGATGATTCTAAATATATCATTATTCATACAAAGGCTGAGATAATTGATTATTTAATATCTCATGAATAAGAAGAAATGTTTTAATCAATGAAATATTAATCTTGATTTCATGATGTTATATTGAAGAATGAGCTTCAACCAAATTAAAATGATTATTCACAAGGATAATAACTCATGTATAAAAGTTAATTTTTATTTTCATCCCACAAATATGATATTTTATATCATGAACATTCTTGTGGAGGTTCGCCATTATTATTTACATAACTATTTTTGGTAAATAACAGAATAGTTCGATGTTTATGAAAGTAATGACATGATATTATTTACTGATCTAGGAAATGAATTGAAATGTGTATATGAGGTGGTTTAAGGAACAGATGGTTTTACTCTGAATATTTATTCCAATTTACTATGTAGTTTTTCTATATATATTGATAATATCTTGTGGTTTTAGAAAAATAGTTCATCCCAAAAACCACTATTTCATTAGGAGGAGGTCCATGAATTATTATCTTCTGTGATGTTGAAGTGGATCCCATGAGAATTCGAATTAATTTTCAACAAACGTGAATAGATTCATTAAGATCATTATTAATGAAGTAATACATTAATGTGATACACTTATGTTTATCCTTTTAGTTTTCACAAACTGTTTGTCATACCACATGATATTATACATTAAATCTATGTCTTTTGAATAATATTAAGCACATTCATAAATAGTATTGTTTTAATGGATTACAAAAGTACAATACTTGAATACATTGTTTTCATGGATACATATTGTGGCCCCATGCATATATCATTATGTGCGAAGACATTGTTGGATGTGAACATTTGTACATGCCTTATCATGCACAAGATAAACTCAATTGAGATGAACAACCCAAAAAAGAATAAAAAATAACACATATAACAAAATAAGAAAAAATATATGTATATTTGTTATAGGGTTTCATTTTAGAGAATATAAGAAGAAAAGTGGTTTGAGATTGTGTAAGATATTAAAGCATCAATTATTTTTGATAAATTTTTTAAATTTTTGGCACACAACCCCGTGAGGATGGATCTTCATTTAATGGTGTATATTTTTACCAATAATAATTTCAATGATGCAAATGGTCAAATATAAATTATCAGAATCAATGAGAAAGTCCAAAAAAATATTCAATGGAAATTGAAGAAACATGGAATGTTACGCGAGCAAGACATATTCAGTGAGATCCTGGTTAAAGGTCTATGAATAATACTACACTACATCAATACATGAATCAGAATAAAGTATTATAGTAGGTTTTAGGATCATTTGATGTCTTTCGGTTGAAGTTATGAGAAGAAAAAATCTCTTGATTGTAGCTGGATCAAGTATACATAAGGCTAAAGGAGAAACAAAACAAAATTATTTAGAGGGATGAAGAATAAATGTCTTCCAAATGCAACCTATATAAATTACATTCCATTATTTAGGACTGATTAATATTTAATTGGGGGTGAATAACCAATTCAAGTGAGGAGTAATACTTATATAAAACCATGTAAATAACTTTTAGTTCTCTATCTATTATTAAAAATACACATGATCAAAGATTGAATGAAAATACTAAGGTGATCCTGAGCCTAAATAATTTTATATTTTTGAACGGTAAGGAAAAATAATTCCTAAAAACAAACTACTAATTCGATACTCCCCACTTAGTGATAAATCTATTATTGGGCTCTACAAGCAGTATCTCTACGCAGGTTTTCTCTAATGATCCATTTGAGTCATAATGAAGTGAATATTTTTGGAAATTATCGTGATACTTTAGATATTGATCTATTTCAAAACTCAAATGAATATGAATAAATGGTAACAAAGTAATGAAAATTATCTCCTTGTATATGGAGACGCACCAAAAATAAGAGGTAATCTGAAAGGTACAATACAAAATAATAGATTCAATTATGATTCCTATAATGATGACTTCTAAAATTATAGTGATGATGTATCACCTAGTGAACATATTTATGAATAAAATGAAAATATAAATAATAATCCCAAATATAAACTAATTTTATTATTTAATTTCCTATGTGTATTTATAATGAGAAATTATAGCATGCAGAATAATATGATTCGATGGAAAAGGATTTGGTTTAAAATTTAGGCATATAAAACACTCAAAAAAATATGTAATTTAAATTTATTTAACGATATATATCTATAGTGAATTATATTATATTATAATTGAATATTTTGAAATAAATATTTTTGAGAAAATATATTTGGGATTTTTTTATTGAATCATTCAATGAAATTTAATAGATGAACAAATATTCAATGGTTTTTAAATATTCTCAATTATAATAATAACCAAACAAGGTAATTAATATTGATAAATCATTTCATGAATCAAGATAAATTCATGATGAATAAGTGAGTAATCTAAATGTATTTTTTAAATACAATATTAGATTTTTTGGGATAATGGGAACTCCCAAAACTTGATGTGTGTAGGTATAGAGGTGAAACAAAATAATCACCACTCACCACTACCTAGAACATGAAATAATACATGAAAAATAAATTTTGATATAAAAGTTTTCCTTAAAGAGAATGAATCCATGAAATCATGAAATCATACACTAATCAAATAGAAATATACTCTAAGATGAAGGTATTACATAAACCAATATGTATCTTTATAAATGATATTTTAATTGTTGATAACAATTCTAAACCAATCCCATGAAAAGTATGGACAGTGATTTTCTTAAATTACTCAACATAAAGAGTGGAATATAAAGGAAGAATGAAATGATGTTCCCCATGTAATTTCCAAAAGTGTGATGATTCAACTCAAAAGATGAATTCGTCACAATCAATGAATTATAAACAGACTATAACAGAAAATAAGAGAAGAAGGATCATATGATATTTGTTGGTGTTACAGGATGTTTAGTCAAATGGAACTCTAATAATGGCATAACAGGTCCATTGATTCATATAATATAAATCCTGAATTTTGGGGGGAAAACATATTAAATAAAAAGACCTACACCTGAAAATATAGATCAAACAATTTAAAAGGTGAAAACTTTTGCATGTGATGTAATAAATTTTTTACCCAAAATAACAATGATAGATCATTTCCAACATCAGATAGAAAATTAAATATTTCATGAATATCACAACCTCCTAGTAAAATTAATTTGAATTTTGAAAAATTTAATGTTGGAATTTTATAGAAAGAATGAATACCAAGAAGAGAAATTTATGTTCATTGCTTTTCACTTGGGCTATGAAAGGTATGGGAAAAAGCCTACTCTTGCTGGTATAATATATCATTATCATAAACATGATTGAATCAGGAGGTAGAAAATTTGTGTATAAGATAAATATTTCTCATAAAATAAACTATGTTACTTGAAATCCATCAAATCTTCCAATTAAGAAAATAAATGAATACGTAGATGATATTTGTGGATGATGTCATCAAAATGGTGAAATATATGAGAAATGAGTGACAAGACTACGAGAAGATATTCCATATGTTTTTAATAGGAATAGGGTTTGTAAAAATGGTAATGAAATTTCAGGTAATGATTTTTTGAGACTAAATATTATTTGGATAAATGATTGGATCAGTTTGCGATGCACTTCTCAAGGTGAATATAACTCAAAATGTCATATATGATGATTCCTTATAATATATTATTTTACATTTTCTGAGATAACATGCAAGTAATTAAATCATATGGTTAAAGTTATAACTTCTGGATATCCTAAATAGATTTCACATCATGGATTCTACTGAATATTATACACATAAAAATAAGGTGTCTATCCCATAAGGGGAAGAAACAATGAGAGTGAATCCAAAAAAGATGGGGATGATTCAAAACAAATGGAAAAATTACGTAAATAAAACTTTCATCCCTCATTCTTAATTATATTCATCATATTAATTAAGAGGGGGTTCTTTAATTATGTCATATGAGAAAATGTGGGAGCTATTTTTTTCAATGAAAATTTATTATTATTTTGTGTAATAATGTGAATTATTATGAAATTTATTGATAAATCAATTTACATATGACTACATACCTGATAATTGATAATTTATAATCATGATTTCACATGCATAGTAGATTAATTAAATTAAGGAAATTTTTTTTGAATCTCTCTATTTTTTTATACAGGGTTTTCCCCTTGATAATTATTGTTCACTGAATAATTGATATTTTTGATGAGAAACATAGGCCAACATCCCTTTCATAGTAGTGATAAATAAATTTTCACAAAAGGGGGAAGATAATTATTTTTAGAAGAAATATGAGATGAGGAAACCCCACTTTTCCTTTTCATTTTATTTCCAACAATTGAGGGAAATGTTTTTTAAACATATTTTATTTTAAATGTGTGAATAGTAATTGAATGAAAATACAAAGGGTGATATTATTGGGCCATTTGCTTCATTTTTTGTCAATGATGTGTTAATATTTTTTTGAGTTGATGATGAGAAGTAGTGATGTTTGGATAATTGTTATGTATTTACAGAAATGATATCGGATGTTCTAATTGAGAAATTCTCTTTATAATTTTTACAATTGTTAATTTTTTCAAAAATTGTATCCATGTGCTAGGTAATTTTCACACTACAACTATGTTTAGATTTGAAGAAGATTTGATGAATTTTAATGTAGCAATTTTCATGAATAGTGAACGGTTATTGGGAATTATTATGAATAAGGTATGTAATAGTGCATGCCTTGTCACATATGGGATTGGTCTTCTTCAAATGTTCTAGTGTCTATGTGATGATGTGTTTTAGTGTGACATGTGATGTGCGAGGTGTTGGTCAATATGGGTGTTGATCCACACTGTCTATTCAAAGTGATGTGGGAGGGTATGGTTAAAAAGGTAGTTCCTCAACATACCACATGGTATATGTTTTATGTGTTCTTATTTTAATATTCTCCCACCATTCAAAAGAAACAGATAAAATATATCCATCCAATATAGTGTATCTGGGGTGTCTGATCAATATAAGATGTTTGCTTCAATGTCCATTTTATCTGAGTATTTCAAACAATTATGGTTATATGGAGAGAATACTAGGATCTATCCCACAAATGCTATAATAATTCCAATCACGAGATCATTGAATTTTTAAGATCTATAGAAGAAGATGAAGAGTTTTCATGCATGAAATAGGCTTCATGAATACATTATGATATGTCTATGGATGATCTTAAGATGAATTGAAAATAATAGGAATAAAGATAATAATTTAAGGAAAATGTATATGTTATTTTCATCCCATTCATATGATAAGCTATATTGAAAACTCAAATAACGATAAGATCCTTGATTATCAACTTAAACAAATTGTTCAATAGTTTAACTATTACGTTTTTATGAATTTCATGACACATAAGTATTTACAGAGGCAAGAATCAGATTGAAATATTGATCTGACTTGGGTAAATTTAGAGAGGGTTTTCCAATAAATACTATCATAGTGTTATCGAGTAGTTTTATTATATATATTGACAAGTGCTTGTTATTTCATCAAAATAGTTCATTTTTATAACATATATTTCTTGAGTAGGAGATTCATGTGGAATTTTATAATGTGGATTTAAAGTGGATCCCATGACCATTAAACATGTTTTTTAACAAACTTGATTAGATTCATGATGAACCCTGATCCATGATTCCATTTGTTAACAATAATCCCTTATAATGATTCTCTTGGAATACATGAACTATGTCTGATATCACATAATATTCTAGAGTCACACTATGTCTCATTAAGATTAATTAGAATACTGACATACAATTTATCATAATTGGATTGCAAAAAAATAGTATATGAATATCTAGTATGTGAAAATACAAATTAAGTCAATGTACACACACACACACACAGACACAAATACACATACACACATATATATTTCTATGTGTTTGCGTGTGATGACATAGAATAAATTGAACAGTAGGGAATGCATGCTCACTCAATGTGAAAATTGAGTGAGAATAGAAAACCCAAATATAATAATCATTAGAATATATAAAATAATAATAAATCATATTTATATATATACATTCGTTTTTTTTTCAGGATTTTTTGTTTGAGAATTAAATAAGAGAAGTTATTTTTTATTATAAATTTTATTCTTAAAAAATGTACTATTTATGAATCATTGTGTATATATTTTACACATATATGTAAGGTTGGGTAGTCTTTTTTGGAATACATGCTTTCTAGATCATAACTTTAATTTGAAAACTGGATAGATATTTGAGATTTGAATCACTAAGAAAGTCCAATTTACTTTTTGGGATATTCATGATACTTGATTAAGTACATCAAATTTTTTGATTTAGTGATCATTTAGAAGAAGATCATAGAATATTTTTATTGTAGATAAATTAATTAATAAGGGTGGCATCATCAGTTTGGCCCAAATAGTATGTGAATTATGATGGATGGATCCATTAGAATAAAGAGACTCTTAGTTGGAGATAGAGAAATGTATATTTTAGTTGGAGATAAAAGAATATAGAGCTTAAAATTCTGATCCAAATAAAAATTGTTTTATTTGGATATAAAATAAACTATATTAAATTTTTTGATAGTAAATAATATATGAATTTACGGAATAATATGTTGTATCCTGGAGTCGGATTTATATCGAATGTTTTAAATCTTGTGTGTTTCTCTATCAATAATTGAAACATCACAAGAGGCAATATTGAGAAATAATATTGAGTGTATTGATATCCTCAACATGATAGAGAGTTTTAATTGGAATGAAATGGAATTCATAAAAATAAAATATTGATTCACCACACCCCTCTAAGTGGTCAATCCGGACTGGGGCTCTATAAATTTATCTATATTCATTTTAATATGATTATATATAGGATAACTTATCCTTGGAAGAACATTATATCTTAAGTAGATATTAATTAAATGTATAGTTCTTCCTTTAATTATATATAATCATTAACAATTATTTGCAACATATTTTTTACATTGGACATCGAAAGTTGTTACATAAAAATTAATGTTTTAAAGAAATTATTTATCCAAATTATTATAGATAATTGGATTAAATAATCTAGTACATTGATGATATGATTTAGTATTTCTCCTTAGATTATAATATAGTTATGGATAAAAATATTTTATATGTATAATTTTATTATATTTATTGATCACTTTCTTAAATATAATTAAAATTAACTATTTGAGCCATGATATGGAAAGTTTTATCACACTCTATCCGGTTCAGATGAATCTGACAAGTTAATTTTTTTGAGATTAATTTTTAGAATAAATCCCTAAAATGTTAATGAAAATTCAAAAACATATAATGGTTGTTAATTTTATAATGAATATCTTTAATAATAACATGTTGAAAGATCATTCATTTGATGTAGGGTAATGGAAATTTTATTAACATATATTTAAAAGGGTTTGAATAATTTATGTAAAATATGAAAATTATAACCAAAGTGTAACACCCCAAGAATCCACGGTACACTTCTCTTTCAATAATGCAATAGCTTTCATTGTATGTAAGTTCGAGATTCTAACACACCACGACCAATCAATGTAGCCGTTATGAATAGTAATATCCACTTTTTGAAATTTTATAATTTTTTTTTCAAATTGGACTTCCTTTTTGGATTTGTAATATCTAAATTATCTTAAGTTGAATTTTTCGTTTTTGTCTGAGAACATCCAATTTTTTATGAATATTGTAAAATACTAAATATTAAATAAAAACCGCATTTTTAAGAAAAATAATTTATAGTGATAAATTATTTTATTTTGTGGTTTTAAAGATTAATTAGAATATATTTTTACCATTTTATCCAATGGTGCTCATTAGAATTAATTTTACTTTGAAATTGGGCATAAACAATTGTCAATCTTTTGATTGATATTTTTTCTTAAAAATAGAATACCATAGGTATACTGAAAATATTCTTGGATAGAAAATTCCAAAGTTATGAAACAACAATGGAACAACATTACCAGGAACGTTCAGTCAGAGGAATAACCTCTAACCATTTATTAAAAGAAATAAAAAGTGCAGTAAATAAGGAGATGGATGAGGGCAAAAATCTTGCCCAAACCCAATCAGAAGTCCCCACCAAACATAGTCAAATACAAACCAAACCATTACACCCAAAACCAAAGACCCATACTGCTGATTCAACACTTCAACCAGCAGTTCATCATCTTCATCAAACAAAAACATCAAAACTTCCAGATTTCAACAGCATATCTTCACTGCAATTACTGCAACCGCGACTTCATTCCAGAGATCTTCCCGAAAACAAATCTCGAAAAAGCGAAAACAAATCACGGAAGAGAATCAAATCCGAAATACTGGTCCAACATTCAGCAAGAAAATCAGCGAGATCAGATCACCGAGGGAGCAATTCCACCATCACGCAACACAAATCCAAGAGAACCCGGAGCAGATTCATCCAAAACACACCAACGCAAAATTGCAGTTGACAACATCACCTCATCCCACTCACGAAGCAACAAAAACCGACGCCGAAGCAAAGACACCGAATTCGAAACCAGGAACAATCTGCAGAAACAAAAAAGGAAAACATCACCAGAACTCCGACCGGTAGACCCGCCGAAAATCCGATCACGTCACCGCCATCCCTGTCGCATGCGAAGTCCATGACCCCGCATACAGACGGAAAACGCGGCCACAAACACAGGCTATACGTTTGTTGTTTTGACAATGGGAATTAATTATAAAATTAATTAATGAAACATATATGTTTTGAATTTGTTAAAATATACATCATCTTTGAATTTTTAATATCAAATATATCATAGGGTGAATTTTTGTTATTTTTCTAAAAAACTTCAATTTTGTATGAATAGTGAAACCACTATGTGGTAGTTAAAAAACTGATTTTTCGTTTAAATGAATTTTTACCGCTTCTATGAATTTAATTTCAAAAATATGACATACATGGTTTTATTTAGGAAGTAAAATTTGGTTCAATGGGATGAAAATAATATGTGGTGAATAGTAACATTCGAGTTTTATTAACCACGATTAGAGGTAATTAGAGTAATTTAAGGTAAAACTAATGTTATAATAATATGAAATTACCATGACACATGTCTTAATCCTATTGGATGACTCATGGATGATCAAGAAAATCCATGGGTCAATTTGTGGGAACCAATGGAGCCACATGGGTATGATAATGACATTAATACCTTTTATTTAAAGTAAAAATAAAAATGTCACAAACATGTATTGTTTTACTGAAACAATTTTTACGAAGTGTTATACATGTTATATTTTCAACTATAAATATCCATTGGAAATATAAAATTATTTCCTACATCATGATGATGCAGCGATTACCTCATCAATGAATGATTTAAATAAAATGAAAAGACATGGTAACATATAAGTCATAAGCTTGTCTAAATCTTATTTGATGGTTGGATTTAGAACCATTATCACTTTATCATAGAAATATATCATTGTGGGACCTTTAAAATCCGAAAAGCCTTTCATAATAATGTAATATTTCATGACATTCCAAGAGTGCCCCTCCTCACCTCTTATAAAAGGCCCCCACCTCTACCACCTTATTCACACCATCAAAGCCATTTGGATCAGCCCGAATCTGCCCAAATACACTCTAAACATCCCTCTATTGCTCCTAGAAACCTCAATTTTGGCAGAAGTCTTCCAAGGAAGCCTTTGGCTCAAATAAAAAAGAGTTACCTGATTTTAAGGTAATGTCTTCTCTTTTGTTCTTTTGTTTTATTTTGCTTATACAACCCCTTATACTCTTTTTATTCAATTACTTTGTAAAAAACCACTATATTCAATATACTAAGATGTTTTTATGACAATTATTTTTTTTTCACATACACACACCTTCATCTAATGGATAAAAAACATATTGTTTCTGTGGGTGGCGAAGTACTACCTCACAAAACGATGATTGTTCAATATTCTTTTAACACCTCTAATGGTGGCCATTAATATGTGAATATATTTTTATATTATATATATTATGTTTATTTTTTCCTTATTCTTCTGTATTTTTTATTTATGGCATACCATTATGATTTCCATTATGGGTAAACACGATAATTTCATTTTAGGAAGTGTGGATTACCACCCCCTCAAAGTGATTTGAATCGTTAATGCCATATGTGGGACATATAGAGGAAGGAGTAAATGATATTATATATGATATTATACTACAATTATAATATACCTTTATATCATTATGATTTCATTCCATTAAATATGAAATATAAATGAAAGTAGCGTTCATGCGTATGTACGGCTTACCGTCTCCATGAAAGGTGCATTTCATTTCTTACCTCTAAATGTTATGTAATGTTATAAATTCTTGTATATACTGGATATATATTAAATATATGATATCTACATCATGAATATAATTTTGGATATAATAGATATTTTACCACATGAACAACTTGTAGTTATAAGAGGTTTATTTTGGACTCAAGTACCAAAGATTGACAAAACGAACATTATTAACTTAAATAATTACATAATGTTCATAACATGGAAATAAGTGATATAAAAATAATAATGAACTTGAAAAAGGTTCTTAATTAAGTATAAATTAAATATATTTTATTATTCAGGAGATTAAAGAATGACCGAGTAAAGTCGGACATGAGGTAAGGGACTTCGTCTCAATCTCCTTTCATTGAGGCATAGTTTGTTTTATACACAACATTCTTTTATATGGTGTATAAAACCCATTTGGCTTTTACTTTTATTCAAAAGGATTATTTTTGTACGAATCATTTTACTAAACAACATAAGGAATTTGTTTTTCTTACGTATGCGGTGAAAATGACTTCTCTTCCGCCGTGACCATTATTTGTGTTTCGGTTTACTCTACAAGCCAAAAGTTTTTTTAAATGAAAAATAAATACCATGTTATACTTTTCTTTTATTTTGGTATTGAAAATGGTTTTATTATATCAATGTGTTGTATTGATAACTTGTGATTGAAATGTGGAAATGCTATGTTTCCTTTATGCATGTTTTATGTGATACTATTATGTTATTGTTTATGATATGTTTAAACCTTTTCATATAAGGAATGCACTGGAATTAGTATGTAACGGGTGGAGCCCGCTATATCTCCTGGATGAATCGGTAGGTCCCAAAAGACAAACTAGTGTCTTGGCAAAAGGCCTTGACAAAATGTTATTTGCAGTCTTGGCACAAGGTATTGACTATGTTTTTATGATAGTATGGCATTATGCATTCGATCATTATGAAAGTGTTTATTGATATTGCATGTGATTATTAGACTAATGGAATATCAATGTGAATAAGTAAATGGCATTATTTCATTTTATTTTTCCATATTATGTTGAAGTTCAATTTTAAAAGGTGTTTGTTTCATTTATACATTGCCTTAAATGTTTATGTTTATTAATTAAAGCTTCTGATATATTGTTATCCTTACTGAGCATCTATGCTCACCCCTTTCAATGTTTTTATTTTTCCAGGATGTGAAGAAGTATTTTATGAATGACCTGCAGGGATAGTATGAGGGGATATAAAGACAAGATGTTGTTGTAGTTATGTTTTAATTTATCATGTAATGTAAGACTTATGAATATATCTAGTGTTTCCAAGGATACTAAACTAATCGGTCTTTCGAGACATGATATTTTGTGATCATTACAATGTTACGTAACAATGCAATGAATCTGGGTAACTGGGGTCGGGGAATTATAGTTGGTATCATAGGAAGTTTAGTACTAACCTTATAAGCTAGATTTAGATAAACTCTGATTAGAGAACATAGCCCTAATATAGACTTTGAGGATTAGTATAGAAGAACATCATTGAATTTTGGTAAAGTATAGATTTTGTTTATTTTCCGAGAAATACATCCTTGTATGGATACGAGCAGGTAAGGGAAGCTCTCGCACAGATGTACCTAGGGGTAAAACCCGAAAACACCGCTTTTATCTAGACTCGAATGGGAACTGGTGCATGACTATGGGACTTACTGCACTCTTGGTTACGACACTCCTAGGGAATACACTTAGGAGAATTATCATTTTATTTACAAACCATTATGTAGGGTTTCTGAGTATATACTTCCTCAAAGAATTTTTTTTATGATTATGGATTATATCTATAAACAGTTCAATTTATGTTAAGTGTTTTACAAGTATGGATTTATATATTTTGATTCATGAAATGATCTAGTTTATGTCATTGTTTAGAAATGGTGCCTAGTGGAAGGAAGTGAAATCATATCAATGCACGCACTCCATGTAGGGATTTCCCTCCTGCTCACGATAATTATAGTGGATATGGTGATACAACTAGTGCTGATCTGCTTATCACCATACTGGGATAACTCACTCAGGTTATGAAAAATAACCTTACTCGTATGGAGCACCCTAATCCTCAACGTGGAAGATTAATGTTAGATCGCTTCATGAGGAAAAAACCACCAACATTCAATGGGAGTAAAAACCCCTTAGTAGCTGAGCAATGGATAAATTCCCTAGAGAAAATATTTCAGGCTTCAGAGGGTAGTGAAAGGGAAAATGTTTTCAGGGCAGTTTAATAGTTCACTGGAGATGTGGATCAATGGTGGTAATTGATTCAAAATACAAAGAAAGATGAAGAAGTATCAAGTATGTAATGGAGAGAGTTCAAAGAGCTTTTCTTAGAAAAATACTTTCCTCGTGACCATCGAGTAGATATGGAAAGGCAATATCTGAGTTTGAGGAAAAAGGAGGATGAGAATATCACAAATTATAAGTCTAACTTAACAAGGTTAGCGAGGCAAGATACAGATTATATACGTAACCCAAGAAGAATGATTGGTCGTTTCTTTGATGGGTCAAAACCATTTCTCCGTCGAGCATTAGTATCACAGTCTTTCTCAACGTACGATGATATAGTCTCATGTTCTATCAATACTAAAAATGAATTCTCTAAATCTTATTACAATAAAGTAAAGTAAGAGAAGAAGAGAATGGTGGAACACAAGAATGATAAAGGGAAAAAGGGATAGAAAGATTTTCCATTATGCGATAATTGTAGGAAGAATCACCCTGATATTTTCCTAAAATGAATGGGAGTCTGTTATAAATATGGAGAAAAATCTCACCAGGCTCATGATTGCAGGGGAAAGAAAGAGGGTGTCAATATTGAATTCTACAATTGTAGAGAAATGGGGAATTATGAAAATGAATGCCCTAAGCTCCAAGGAAACTTACCTCAGAAAAGGCCAAGGGAGCAAGGCCAATATTATGCTATTACTACAGTTGAAGTGGACTAATTACTGTATTTGTTTTTTTGGACTCAAGAACAATATTATGGTTATAATAATAATGTGATATATATAAGTATTATAATGTAGTACTTTTTGTTTTCATTAAGGTTTTAATATGATGAAGGTAATAATATTTTTAATATGTGACAATAAGAGAAACTTTACTTTGTTTGGGTAATCTGATGAATTGATTTTGGAATTTAGAGACCTTTTAGAGAATGTCTGGACATAGGTATTTTGGATAACTATAAAGGTTGGAATAGATTATGTTTAACTTTGGATAGTATTTTTTAAGGTTAAAAAATTTCTGAAGATTATTTTTGGAATATTATAATACTATAGTTTTAGGAAAAGGACAACATACAGGTCGATGGATAACCCGTCGCGTCGGACAAAGCTGTAGAAACTGAACCCACCACCATAGTGCGACTTGCCTTTATTACCTACCAATAGCCTACATGAATTCCCTAGTTATTACATAATAGTTTTCCCAATCTAAATGGCATGTGTTAATATTTGGAACCTTGTACGTTTAGGATAAATATAATATTTTTGAATTCTCTTACCCTTTGGAGTGAAAGATAGGTATGTGGTAAAAATTTATTAAAGAATGAAAGTCTACATGACAAGTAAGTATATTTCCTTACATTATTAGTAAATCTCCAAAATTAATTCCTCAACTTTATGAAAGGAAATTTAAAACAAAAACGTTGTCGGATAACTTTTCCTATTGGGGAATCAAAGACCGTTTATCCTATCACAAGTTTGTAATTTTCTTGTAGTTAACTTCCTCATAATATTGTTTTCTACAACTCTCCATCAGACCATGATGGTTTTTTTCTCCTCTATATCCATGTTTTCATAGAATCCTAGTATGGGCTATCTCGGGTGACCTTTGTACTTCTCTTTCTTTCTTTTAAGCTTATATTTTTATTAACCTTATTTCCGATGTGGGTATTCCACAATGGTATTTTCTACTTTCAAAATTTTATTTTCGAAGAACAATTTCAAATTTATAGGACACAATTTATTAAAGGACGGGATAATTTAACACCCCAAGCTTCCATGGTACGCTTCTCTTTCAATAATGCAATTGCTTGCATTATACGCATGTTCGAGATTCTAACACACCGCTACCAATCAAAGTAACCATTATGAATATTAATACCAACTTTTTGAAATTTCGGAAACTTTATTATTCAAATTGGACTTCATTTTTTGATTCATAATATCAAAATTATCCTAAGTTGAATTTTTTGTTTTTTATTTCTAAAAACATCGGATTTTTTATGAATACTGTAAAATACTAAACATTAATTAAAAGAACTTTTTAAATAAAAATAATTTGTAGTGATAAATTATATTATTCAGTGGTTCTAAAGTATAATTTGAATATATTTTTACCATTTTATCCACTGGTGGTCATTGGAATTAATTTCACTTTGAAATTGGACATAAACAATTGTCAATCTTTTGATTGATACTCTTTCTTAAAAACACGCTATTTGTTTTGACAACGGGAATTAATTATAAAATTAATTAATGAAACTTATATGTTTTGAATTTGTTAAAATAGACATCATATTTGAATTTTGAATATCAAATATAGCTTACGGTGAATATTTGGTATTTTTCTGAAAAACATCAATTTTTTATGAATAGTGATACCACTAAGTGGTTGTTAAAAACTGATTTTTCGTTTAAATGAAATTTTACCGCTTCTGTGAATTTAATTTAAAAAATCGAAAATACATGGTTGTAATTAATGAGTAAAATGTGGTTCAATGGGATGAAAATAATTTTTCGTAAATAGTAACTTTTGAGTTTTATTAACCGTGATTAAAGCTAATTAGAGTAATTTAAGGTAAAAATAATGTTCTAATAATATGAAATTACCTTGACACATGTCCTACACTTATTGGATGAGTTATGGCCGACCAATAATATCCATTGGTAAATTTTTGGGACCCCTTGGAGCCACTTGGGTAAGATAATGACATTAATACCTTTTATTTAAAGTAAAAATAAAAATGTCACAAACATGTATTGTTTTACTAAAAAACATTTTACATGGGGTTATACAAGTTATCTTTTTGACTATAAATATCCATTGGAAATCTAAAAAAATTAACTATATCATGGTTATTTTTTTATAATTTTTAGGCATTAAATAAATAAATTTATTTATCACACCATGATAATAAAGCAATTACCTCATTAATTAATGATTTTAATAAAATGAAAAGATAAGGTAACATCTAATACATAAACATGCCTAATGACTATTGTATGGGTGGATTTAGAACCCTTATCACCTTATCCTAGAAATATAGCATTTTGGGACCTTTAAAATTATAAAATCATTTCATAATAATGTAACATTTCATGACTTTCCAAGAGTACACTCCACTCCTCTTATAAAAGGCCGCCACCTCTACCACCTTATTCACACAATAAAATCCTTTTGGATCAGACAACATCTGCCCAAAAACTCTCTGGACTTTCCTCTATTACTCCTAGATTCCTCACTTTGTGTAGAAGTCTTCCCAAGGAAGCCTTTGGCTCAAATCAAAAAGAGTTACCCGATTTTAATGTAATGTCTTCTCTTATGTTCTTTTGTTTTATTTTGCTTCTCCAACCCCTTAAACTCTTTTTATTCCTTTTGTTTGTAACAAAACCAGTATCTTAAATATACTAGGATTTTGTTATAAGAAGGAGTTTGTTTAAACTTACACACACCTTTGTCTAATGGTTAAATAACATACTGTTTCTATGGGTGGCAAATTACTGCCTCACAAAATGATGATTGTTCAATATTTTTTTAACACCTCTCATGGTGGCCATTAACATGTCACTATATTTATATATGATATATATTATTTTTATGTTTACCTTATTCTTATTTATTTTTCATTTATGTAATACCTTTATGATTTCCATTCTGGGAAAACACGATAATTTCATTTTAGGAAGTTCGGATTACCGCCCCCTCAAAGTGATTTTAATCGTTAATGCTATATGTGGGACGTATAAAAAATGGAGTTAATGATATTATATATGATATTATACTGGAATTAGAATATAACATTATATTATTATTATTTAATTCCATTAAATATGAAATAGAAATGAAAGTAGCGTTCATCTGTATGTACAACTTACTGTCTCCATAAACTGTGCATTTCATTTCTTACCTCTAAATGTTATGTAATATTATATATGCTTGTATATAAAGTATATATATTATATATATGATATCTATATCAAGAATATAATTTTGGATATAATGGATATTTTACCACATGAGCAACTTGTAATTATAAGAAGTTTATTTTTGACTCAAGTACCAAAGATCGACAAAACGAACGTTATTAACATAAATAATTACATAATGTTCATAACATGGTAATAAATGATATAAAAGGAATAATTAACTTGAAGAAGGTTCTAAATAAAGTATAAATTAACTATAGTTTATTATTCAGAAGATTAAATAACGATCGAGTCATGTCTGACATGAGGTAAGGGACATCGTCTCAATCTCCTTTCATTGAGGCATATTTTGTTTTATACACAACTTTATATTATACGGTGTATAAACCCCTTTGAATTTTAATTTTATTCAAAAGTAATCTTTTTGGATGAATAATTTTACTAAATGACAAATGGAATTTTTTTGTCTTACGTATGCGGCGACAACGACTTCTCCGCCACCGTGACCATTATTTGTGTTTCGACTTACTCTACAAGCCATAACTTTTTTGAATGAAAAATGAATACCATTTTTTACTTTTCTTTTATTTTTGTTTTGAAAATGGTTTTATTGTATCAATTTTTTGTATTGATATCTTGTGATTGAAATGTGGAAATTTTATGTTTCCTTTATGCATGTTTTATGTGATACGATTATGTTATGTTTTATGATATGTTTAAACCTTTTCATATAAGGAATGCATTGGAATTAGTATGTGATGGGTGGAGCCTACTATAGCTCCTCGATGCATCAATAGGTCTCATGTGACAAACTAGTGTATTGGATAAAATCCTTGAAACAATCTTATTTGTATTCTTGGCACAAGTTCTTGACTATGTGGTCATGATAGTCTAGCATTATGATTTCTATCATTATGAAAGTGGTTATTAATATTTCATGTGATTATTCAACTAGTTTAATATCCATGTGAATAAGTAAATGTCATTATTTCAGTTTATTTTTCCATATTATGATGAAGTTCAAGTTTAAAAGGATTTTGTTTCAGTTATACATTGCCTTAAATGTTTATGTTTATTTATGAATGCTTCAACTATATTGTTATCCTTACTAAGCATCTGAGCTCACCCCTTTCAATGTTTTAATTTTTCCAGGATGTGAAGAATTATTTTATGAATGACCTGTAGGGATAGTATGGGGGGATATGGAGACAATATGTTGTTGTTGTTTTGTTTATCTTTATGATGTAATGTAATACTTATGAATATATACAGTGTTTCCAATGATACTAAACTAATCGGTCGTTCATGACTTGATCTTTTGTGATCATGCCAATGTTATGTAATAATGCACCGAATCTGGGTAACTGGGATCGGGGCATTACACAGAGAATATTGGTCTATATGAAATTATTAATAATGTGGGATTAATAGATCATCAATTCTCCTTTCATCGATTTTTTTCTCTGTTATATAATATGTTTCTTGTTTTATTATTAAGGAAATATATACCAGAATTGTATAATATATTAAGAATTTATATAGTGTATATTGAAGAGAATTATTTCAACAAGGTAACATCATATATTATTTTTTATAGTATGGAGAATATGTTTTTGAATATGAAGACTCACCTAATTAATTTTTTTAGAATAAACAAAATATTAAAGAATTGCCATATGGAGCTGAAAATGATTTGAGAGAAATACATCCTGACATATTTATTAATGAATAAAAATTCAAGGTTGTAATTTTTTATTGATGGGGGAAAATAAAAACATGGAAATGTAAATATTAAATTAATATTATAATTTTATATTACATTTTATTATATGGATTTTTATTATTTATACATTTTAAATTATTAAATATTATTTGGAATAGAAATATGTAATATTTTTTAATCAATGTAGTTTATTTTAATGTTCTCTGTGAATTATTTAAATTATATATTTGTTATTATTGGAATAAAAAATTGGAAAAATGATCATGTTTTTGATATTATCATGGTAATATTATCATACTTTTCAATATTTAAAATTTTTTAGTTAATTTTTAATTGAATATATGAAAATGTACTCTCATGAAATATCTCAACAATTACTGGATTTATTATGATATGTGTATGACCTAAAAAATTATAAAACTATTTTCCAAAATAAATTAGTATTTTTGGAGATTAATGACTCATTTAAATGTATTTTTTGGATTGAGAAATGTATGATTGACCAATGAGGACTGAAGTGATAATTTAGTCACATAAAAAAATAATTCTCAATCCTTTTACTAAGATTAATTATTAAAAATATCCAATTAATTTTTTTAGGGGTATATATTCATATAAAAAATCACTGAGTATTCATATCTCGATGAATTCCATGACATTAATCATTTTATTTGATTATAGTCGAAATTTATTTTTACATTTAAATGGGTTAAAAAAATTATTCTTACATTATGCCATATTTGATTAATGATATTGTGTAACACATATGAAAATTAAATTATTTAAAATGGTTTTTATATTTTGAATTATAATATTCAATTTTGGTAATATGATTGGTTATATTGTTTGATATTATAATGTGTTACCATGTAAAAAAGTTATTCTAACTGGTTAAGGTAATATTTGTTAAAACATGTTCAATTAAAGGATATACCCAATATGTATACTAAAAATTTCCATTTAATTGATTTATGATGTGAATTATTTACCTATCTGATCAGAAAAAAGTTATTATTATATTTTTTTCTAGATGAATGTTTTAAGACATTATTTTTATATTAATAATAAAAAATTTCAAAAAAAAATTACTCCTCCCATATATATAATGTCCCCTTGACCATCCCACATTTCATCACACATTAAGAATTTTAGCTCCACTAATATGAAAAGAATTCATTCCCCATGAACATTACCAAAATAAAATATGTTTAATTCTCCATATATTAATAATATAATTATGCTAAAGTGGTGGATAAAAAAATATACAAAGAATATGTATTTTTTTAATGTGTCATATTCATTATTCTTTCTTCTTTCACCTAGTTCAAATGAAGGAAAATATAATAATAACTAAATTTTTTATAGTAAAATAAAATCACATTAATTTAATGTGAGAAATGATGAAATGAAGAAAACAAATGGGGCCTTAGTGGGCTATACAGGGGACCAAACCTATGACCAGACCCGCCTAAAAAACAGTCAAGGGAACACAATGGCCCACACAACACTTATCATGTCGTCACCTGCTAGAGCACCCACTTCACTAATCTAAGTGTTGTGCTTTAATAATATAGTTCATATCCCCTCATTGGATTCCACACTAGAACCTCGTGAAGAGATCAGCTGAGCAGTGCATGTGACAAATACCGATGAAGAAGAGCTTAGAAGCACTAACGACACACCAGAAGAAACATGGGCACTTATGTGGAACAAAAAATTTCCCAGATTTCTTCTATAAAAAAGAAAATTGACATCCAAAACCCACAACCAGAGACCCCATGAGAAGGACCACCATCATAGCTTATAATCCACTACATGATCGGGAATGAAATTATCCACAAATATTGAAACCCTAACTAGACAACCAATACATAAGTCACCAACAGAAAAGATATTTCTATGGAACCTGTAGAACCAGACCTAATTAGATTCTTGCATGAGGGGTCTGGGAGAAATGGTAGAGGGGTTAAGAAATAATATGAACCAATCTTAGGGAACAAGAAAAAACAAAAATCAGTGTGCTCTGGGTTCAAAATAGGAAAAGCGAGACCTGCAATTGAACTATTGGAGGAGAGTAAAAAATGGTAATGGACTCATTATTAGAGATCTGGAACATGAAACCATAGGACCAATGAACTGATAGAAACCCTATGTAATGTGACCACCACCAAACTATAACGAGGTTTATAGTTCTATCGGGGCTGGACCAAGAAACAATTAGGTGGTAGTGGGGGAAATAGAAAAGTCCATCAAACATGCTTCGTGAGAGGAGGGTGAATGGTGGTTGAAACTTCATCGATAGTGATGTTATCTTTCAAATATTTTAGTGGATGAGATAAAAATGACATCGTAAAATAAACAATGAAAAAACTAAACTTAGATATCACTATGGCAAGTACATCATATGAAAAGATATGAAAGGAGTAAGAAGAGAGGTAGCAGGGAAACCCAAGAAAACATAGAGGAGAACTGCCCAGTGAATTAAATCATTTTCTAACCACAACATAAAATTATATAAATTATCTTATTGTAGTGAAAAATTATTATGTTATTCGAATAAAAAATTTAATTCCATTCCTTCTAATTGAAAATAGAATTGTGACCTCTTCTATTTGTAAAGTACAACCTCAACAATTAAAATATTTCATTTTTCCCCACCTTCATTCATCGATGATTTAAAAAATTTCAGGAATGCATGAATAATATTTATATATATTTTTATTAACATTCTATAATTATAAATTTGAATGTAAATTAATAATATTACCAATAAATATTCATCACATTATCCTGTAGCCTAAAATTTCATTACCAAGATACATTGTACAAAATTAAATTGTATAATTTTTCATCTAAATATATCACCTATGAAGTCATGTTTATCAAATTAATAACATATTTTTGAAATAATTATTCTCTTATAAATTTTATAAAATATCTATACAATAATATATTTATAAATATTCGAACATAATGTGGTTTTCTTCTTTAGGGATGTTTTGAAAGCTACATAAATGCCGTTGGAAATTTTATTTCATAAATGATGAATATAAATCTAAATAAATAAATTAAATATGAAACCATTTAATTTATGTTGATTTAAATATTATATATTGGTAATATAT
The DNA here is from genome assembly GCA_963277665.1 of Viscum album. Classification (NCBI taxonomy): domain Eukaryota; kingdom Viridiplantae; phylum Streptophyta; class Magnoliopsida; order Santalales; family Viscaceae; genus Viscum; species Viscum album. Next base: position 999,303,501 of record OY728134.1, read on the forward strand.
ATGAATTTTTTATTGAATAAATTCTCTTTACAAATCTAAAAATTATAAAATAATTTAGTTTTATTAAATTCATAGAATCCATTATATTAGGATCAATGAAATATCCCAGAGGCACATATACTATAATAACAAATATCCATCAATAGAATTTTCTTGTGAAACATCTATCATAATAGTTGAAATAAAAGTAAAAAACCTGTGGTTATTTTTACCATCATAGATTATATTATCATGATGGATTTATAGAAGATTAGATATTTCATGAACTATATTACTCCCATAATCATAGACTAAAAAACCATATACAATAACACATATTGAACTCAAGGAACCAATTTGTTAGGACATTTTACAATTCTCTTCATACAAATTGAATTATAGAGATTCGAGATGGGAAATATATGTGATGATGAAGGTTGAATATATTAATTTAGATAAAAATTGAAACATGATAAAAATTAAAATAAAAGGAATAATATTAATTATTTAAATTACCTATTGGTTCTAATTAAGTTAACTATCCAATATAATTTTGTGATTCATGATGTTAAATAATTTACTATGTGATTTAGGACTCAAGGTAGCAGATTCATCATAATTTGAAAAAATTTAGTGTTTATGTCCAACTATGATTCCTACATATCAGTGTTTTTTATTCCTTCTCTAGACATCTATAATATCATATGGTCAATTTATTTTGGGATCTAAATTATATTGATATTATTATAATAAAATGGAAAAAATGAAAAACAAAATGGAAGAAATGAATAATTATTTACATTAATTATAATTTTTTTTAAATAATATATTTTTTACAATTAAAAAAGAAAAAAATCTCATTTTATATATATAAAAATTTATCAACAACAATCCATTACATGATTTTATGGTTATTCAAAGAAACTGATATCTACAATTGTATTCCATTTTTCATCTTATGTGGTTTCATAAAATGATATATCTTCATAAATTTATGACATAACTAAATGGAGTTTTAAAAAGTGGCTTACATGTTAGTATTAATACGTTTTTGGATTAAAATGATGGATAATCATTGTTATGATACTGTAATGATAATTTGGAGTTACAGATGATTATGGGAAATAAATGAATATAGCTATCTAGAAAATGTATAAAAGATTTTTTTTCCTAAGATAAAACATTTTTAATTAAGATTATATGCTAGTAATATACAATGGGTGAAAATAAAAGGTTAATTTAAATTTTAATGAGTTTATTACCCTAGTAAAAATTTAAATTTGTTCAACTTTTTCTATGTGTTTAATTTTTTTCAATGTCAAAATGCTTATTTAAATTATGGTTATATTTTATTTATTATTTCATTGTGTATAATAAAGATGTCAATGTTTTTATTGTTTTTCATTTTTTTAACATTGGACTAAATTGTTTTCTTTCTTTAATAAAACCGTGTAGATTTTATATCTAAATACCCTATCGTATAATGATCATACATGATTTAAGGATTTATGTCTTGTGTAAACATTACATGATTTTAGTTAAGGAGAAATGATATTAATAAAATAGTGTCATGAATGATAATGGATTTTATTTTTAGACCTTATTTTTATTAATATAATACACACATTGACAATTTTTTCATCTTGTAAGATAATGGTTATCATAATTCTACTAAAATTAAACCTAAAAAATAATAGTAATGTAGAAAATCGATATCCATGAAAATTACCTTGTAATTATAAATTTAGGATATTTGGACTGTATAAATTGTATAAATTCTACTATGTAACATTCATTTTTATAAAATATACATGTATGGGTCTTGGGTGGAATCTTATCTCTTTAAATATATTAGGTACAATATTTTTATTTCATAGGAAAAATATTTTTTTCCATAAATAATGAAAATATCCCTTTGATAAGAGAAATTGGATATAAACTTTTATTACTTATTTTGGTTTCTATGGGCGTAATGGTTGTAATGAGTGGTATTATCTTTAGTCAATTTGAATTTAAAACCATTGGTAGTTAATTTTTGAAATGTCAAATATCATCAATGTAAAATGATATCCTCCCATTTTGGATGAAAAAATAAATTTCTGAACAACCAAATGATATCATATTTATCTTTATAAAATCAATGTATTTTCCCCAATAATATATTGAATATTGGTAACTGTTTATATCATTATTTGTGTGAATGAAACTATGAGTAGAATTATTATTGCAGATTCATTGGTAAAAAAACACCATATATATATAGAACTATAAAATCCAATATATATGATAAAAAGGATAAACACATAAATAATATAAACATATACAAAATCTTAACAAAACTATAATAGAGGAAAACAAAATAAAGGGAAATGGCTATTACTATTCCATGTAATTCCCTTATATACTTGTAACGAAAATCCCCAAACCTTCCCCAAATATGTTTATGATATTATCAAGGATTTTGGTAAATATATTGGAGGCATTATACCTAGATAAAAACATTTACCATATGTATTTTAACATCATCCAACATCATATAAAAAATCAATAACAATGAAATATATCATATAAATATATTTCAGAACCTCTAATATATAATATATGAGAACTAGTTAAAATATAAAGATATTACCAACAAATCCTAGATATATATATACTCGAACATCGATGGCATGATTGGGGATATTATAATGAAAACAAGATGCATTTACTTTTATATTAATGATCTATCTCTATCCTCTATGAACAATCACCCTCTGTATTTACGGATTTATATTGATACATAGTGAATAACAGAAGAGGTAATATGTTGGATTATAGTGATATTACTATTCATTTTCACACCACATTGGGAACATTCCACATGAGCATCTATTTATTGTGTTTTTGAATAATAATTGTAGAGTAGATAAACCAAAATAAATATGAGTCATCATTAGTCATGACAGTATTGATGATCCATTATTATGAAGATAATTATAAAAAAATTCAACAAACTAAACCAATGAAAATGTTAAATTAATCATATAACATGATTTTTCTTCAATGTAATTGAATAATAGGAAACCATACAAATCATATCATTCTATAGTGTCACAAGATTATCATATATCAGTCTTGAATATGCAACATTAGTGAGGGGACCATATATATTCATTTAAAAAATGTTTCAACAATACTCAATATATTTTTTATCTTCCAACAAACATATGTATCTTCATTTTAAAATATAAATAAGATCAGAAATATAATATTTATAATCTCTTACATCACATTACGAATTTTATATCCTAGTGATTCCCTCTTGATAAAACAATACTACATTCTAGTAGAAATATACATATCAATCTACTAATGAAAATTTATAATAAAACAAAATTTATTTTTTAGTTAGTTTAAGTATCTAAATCTATTTGATGGTGAAGATAGTGTTTAGAAAAAATATTCACTGCAGACAAAGTGTTAGAAATGTTATCTAAACATCCAAATGACATTGATAGTGTCCCTTAGATGCATCAATATTTTAAATAAAAACAGACAAATATAGAAACATATTCATCATTATCAATCCTAGGATATGTACTACATTAATAAAAAAATGACTTGAGCCAACCATATGATAGATATATTAAGAAAACTCTTATAAAACATGGTTAAGGTCCTCCATACATGGATTCCAGAGCAACTTAATATAACAATTTCATTTAATGTGGATTACGTTATATATATGGATGGTATTTCATTTAGTAAAATCATATCATTTGTGTTTTTTAAGTTTCACCAATTTATACATGATTTTTTATGTGGGTGTAATTTTGGATGGGTTATTTATATATTATGGGTCTTATGATATTTGACATATCTCAGGTTTTATTAAATAAATATTTTTATGAGTATAGTTGAAATGAATTATTTTTTATCTGTCATTAGTTTAAAATATAATTTACAAATATTATTTTGGTCATCTATCTTGTGATAACATGTTGATTTTTACTTCTTTTTCTTTTAAGGTTATAATATTATATATGTCTGTACTCATACTTTATGTGTCCAACATCCCCGAAATTGTTGATTTCTATATAATAAACATAGCATGGTGGGTAACTTGGGAAAATACTTATCATATTACATGTTATTATTAATATTAATCAACATTTTATGAGATAATTCCATTAATTGATAGTATTTATTATGTCTTTTAATAGTCAAAGTGATATTTTTTTCAATGACACATACTTTTGTATTTGTTTCCATTGTTTTTTGCTAATGTGTTATTTTGTTGACAGTCTATGTATTATGAATTACCTTATATTATATCATCTATAATTATATTTATATGGAATTATTATTATATTATTTTTTTGATATGTTTGTCAATTTTAAGTTTATCATGGATCCATGTTCTTTATGACATCATGGTCCAAGTCACCATCCCCTAGACAACTAGATTGTAGATTAATCTGGTTTCATCAATTTAAAAATGGTCCAATGAATTTTCTTCATTTAACTATGGTACATGGGGGTTTTATATAATAGGTATAGATATTGGAGTTTATATTATAGTAGGTTTTGATTTTTTAGAATAAGAAATCAATTTCTTGGGGTTTTGAGTTAAATTTTATATATAGGTAACCCAATAATAGTGTGGGTAGCAGACACATCATTTCACTTGGACACAGATAATCTATTAATTAACTCAACTATATTTTTAATTTTTTAAAAGTATCTTTTTCATATTCCTAAGTCTTTATGTAAATAACTTTAATTATACTTATGTTTCTTATTGATCCACATCACCTTAATACACCATAATTACATTGGATTCTATTTTCAAATAATAGATTCAACCAAATATGTATACCATTGTAGATTCAACGGATGGGATAAGGAAAGCTTATAAAAGTGACTCAACATCCATTAAACACTTTATTAATTAATTAGACATTAATTAATATATTTTATATAGATGTATTAATATCCTGAGAGTCAACAAATGTACCCTACCACAATTATTCAATAATAACACAATCCAATTTTGTAGATGATTTGCTCATTTAAAAAGAATGTAACTAGGGTAAAATATCAGTCATTCATGAGTTCTAGTAATAGAGGACTGCAAGATTTATCGAATATCACCATCAATTAGATTTTTGGGATTGTTTTTAATAAATGATACATGTATTGATTCTTATTCTAAGACATTGAGCCAATATAGTGATTCCCAAATGAAGACTTCTACATAGGGTATCTTGGCATCATTGTACAATGATTACAAAACTAATAAAGAGATCATTATACCCTTGATGGAATGAGAGTAATTATTTATATTTGATAAATACAAAATAATGTTATAGAGTTTTTGATGTTGGTAGATTAGTTATCATAAAATTGGAAAGCTAAACAAGACTGACAATTCAATGAGGAATACAGATCCCATGATGAACTGCTTATACATGATTGTTGATGGATACATTTATTCATGAATTATTATATAGGGGATTCATATAGATATTTAAGTTTTTATTATTCACTAATCTAATATGTAATATAATATATTTTTAGAGAAACCATTGGTGAAAATGAGACTTGCTGCAGAAATGTAGCCTAGTTCCAAAACAGGTCATGGTTTCCCTAAAGAAATGGTATATTCTTCTTCTAGATAATTATAGTCACTATGTTCTCATTATTAGAGTATTACACATGAATATTTGAACTCAAAGATATTGGTGGTAAATTGATACATTAAATATTATTATGAGTAGGTATACATGAATTTTTAGGCTTATTTTTTTAGGGTTCTTCTAATTTTGATAAGACATTTTCAGGTCACAATCATCGAGGGGCCCACCGTGGATGAAGTTAAGGTTGAGGAGGCTACCCCAAGACTACACCAAATTGGTATGGTAGAGGTGACTATATCTAAGTTAGTGTAACCCACAAGGGAACTATTATAGAAATTATTTCTTGTAATATATACATATCCATAATACATAAAACAAAAAACTATATGGGAAATATATTAATAATTATAATCATATTTCATGAATGAGACCACATCACTAATTAAAATTAAAAAATATTTTTTTAATGAAAAAATATATTTAATATACAACATGAATGATTTTAAAATTTCAATTAAATCATGTACTCACTACTATATACTAAAATATAATATTTGGTATATTCAACAACCAACAACACAACTATGGAGGATCACTACTATATCTACACCCCAAAGGCCACCAAAAAACTATTTCTCATATTAATTGAAACAAAGATTATAGTAATGTATGAATAGATATAGGTTCATATAAACATATATTATAGGATTTAAAAAAATATATTAATGGAATATAATTAACTAAAATTAAAATAATGTAAAATATTTATAGTTGTTTTAACCAATAAAGAACATGATTTGAAATTACTATACATATTTGGATCCGGTTTTAGATTGTGAAAATCTCTACACATTTTAATACTCCACCCCCACCACCATGGTATTGATCTCCATCACATTACATTCTAAATATTCTCCTATCTACCACCATTTCCACTAATAATTAATAATATACTAATCAATATATCATAATAATTTATGTGTATATGAACTACCAATTGATAAAGACACACCTTATTATCCACCATTGTTGAGTTCTTCTATTTATTCTAATTCATATGTCTAATCTTCTACAAATAATTCTCTATCATGAGTTAGTAATTCAAAATTTGATCCACTCAACCCTTGAAATTTTATACTCTATGTGGAATGATTGATATTTTTATTATAATGGTCAAGATTTAAATAACTTTAGGTAATTATAAGATATTTATAATGATCAAGGTTAATAAACTTCAATTTATTAACCACATGTAGAAATTTTCAATGACACTGAACCAAGTCCTATTGCATGACACCGTAGGGGGAGAGGGTGGATGGGTGGTTATTAAACCACTACTTTTCAATCAAAATCACTACAAAAAATGATTATTATACAAAACATTGACTAATGAAATCATTTTTATTCATTATAAACACACATAATTATGATTGGAATGTAAATAAATTTAATATGTACAATATAAAATTAACCAAATGAATACAAATTTTAAATTGATTAAATAAAATTTTCCAACCTCTAAGATATATAACTATAATGATCTTTGGTTTTCTTTAATATTGATGATTTTTTGGATCCATTGTATATATTTGTAATCCTAAAATCTACATTGTTACATTAGTGAATATGGTTAATAAATAAATTTAAATAAAGGTTTACATTATTTATAATGATTATGTATATATTTATATATTTTAGTTTTTAACATGAATTTGTCTTATTCCATGGATGAAAAACTAAAATAAAAATTATTTCCTTCTCAGTAAAACAAATTTCATGATAATAAAAATTTTGAAGGATTCTACATCTTTGAAAATATTTAAAAAACTATAATAATATAAAAAATTTCAAATTTGTTTTATTATAGAAATAATTTTTTTTGACTAAGTAATATTTATTTAGAAAACAATTACATAATTTAAAATCTACCAACAATTCCATATTATAATAAATTATAATTAAAAATAATTTTAATATCTTGAAAAAATATGTGATTCACTTTTTTTCCCACATTTAATTCTCTTTATCATAAAATGATTAAGTCGCATAATAAGATATTTGTACTCGGCTAAAATTTTTGATGATTTAGTAAGGTGGTCTCATCCAGTATAAAAATGTGAGTATAATTTAAAATAAAGAATGATACATATACTATCATGATAAATTCGTCATAAGAAAAATTTGTAGGGAAAATTTAATAATAAAATTTTATTAATTATAGTTGTACTATGATTGTAAAAACATCATTTTTATCATCTGTAGGTAAACGATCACATATTAATGAATAGTGAGAAACTTCATTAAGTAAACACTATATATAATACAACATTTAATTATAATTAACTATTAATGATATAAAAAATTGTGGGAAATATTTTATATATAGGGGTGGTAATGATCATAAGCATTGAGATGTTCCAATAATACAATTCCTTATTAATAAATAATATAATTGAGAAACACAAACAATCATAGATTTATAATTTTCTGAGAAATTTATAGATGAAAAAATATGTAATCTTCACAAATATGTTCCAAAGGGATTTATTTATAAAGAAAAAATGAGTTACCCAACACATTATGAAACCTATAAATTCAAAACAAACAAAATTTAATATCAGTACTAGAGAGGATTCATAAATAATGACTTATGTTATCCATGGTTTTATAAATTATTTATTAGTATAATTAATTATTGAGGATGTTTTTGGGTGATTATTTGAGGTTGAAGGTAGAGTTTTATTATTTCAGGTGATAGTTTGTTTGGTGAAATCTAACACACCATGGAAAATCATAGTTTTTTATTTAATGATATTTATTTTTTATTGTTTTTAAATGAAATTTTATATTTTATTCCCCTAATTTTAGGATTATAGTAATATTCAATGAACTATGCCATATTAACATTAAATTAGTAATCTATATAGTATTAAATGGTATGGTATTCAGACACAGTTGGTTGAAATTTATGAAATACTTATAGATCAAATCCGTAATTGATTTTAAAAGTTAAAAAAACTTATAGAGAAATATTAATAAGAGATTTAAATACCCAAATTTTAAAATTTTCTTCCCATTTGTCTCTCCAAACCGTGAATACTTCAGTATTATTCATTGTATTCATTTAATATTATGGTCGATCACAATCTTCGCTCTTTATGATGGCAATAATTTAATTATATTAGGTTATTGTTCTTTATTAATTAATATTCTCATGGTATTTAACTAATTTTATTATAAAAATAATTTAATAAAAATGAGAAAGAGATATATGGGTAAATATATATTGTTCTAAATCAAAATATTAGTAGAGGATTGATATATTCTATTTTTATAGATAATTCTAGCGTGTTAGACTCTATTTACTGATCGGGATTCCATATCATTATATTGGTTTTATTAACTTTCCATTTTGACATGGGGAATTTATTTCACTCATAATATATGATTTCGTAAGTATACAGTTATCTTTAATTATTATATATTAAGGATTCTTAATTTTCCATTTAGATTTGGACAACATTACTACAAATTTCCAAGGGTAATGTGATTGATTTTTTATTATAATTTCTAATAAATTTATATACTATGTTTATTTGTGTTATTTTTCTTTATTTTTTTAGGTCAATTAATTTTATTGTTTCATTGATGGTAGTAATTTTCTTCAATATGATTTAACATTTTATAATTGAATTAATATTTAATAATAGAAAAATTTTATAAATGGAAATATGGAGTTTATAAACATCATTTACATTGAACATGTTTTTTAATTTTGTTTTATGTGTTCATAGATTTATTTAATTGAAGGAATTTTTATTTCTATGGTGGTTTTTATGTCATAGAAAAAATTATCAATTTACTTATTATTTTTATAAATCATAATTAGTTATTTTATGGTTTATTATGGTTACGGTTTAATGTGGTTGATTTGGGATGGATAAATGATTTTTGTTAAAGTAATAAGATTCATAATGACATGGTTGTATTGATATATGTTGTTTTTTCTTGTAGAGACCCTATTATTCATTATAATACATTGAAAAATATCAATAAATAATTTTAGAGCCCGGTATTGAGAGAACAAGTGATTATGTGGCATGATGTGCCAGGAATATATGTCATACAATAATAAAATAAATAATATATTATGTTCACAAGTGTTTTTAGAAATAATGGGATAACTCTTCAATGATTTCATGCATAGAAAAAATGGGGCACAAAATGAATCCAAAATGTGTGGTATATCCAAGGTGTGACCTAAAGTTGGTTGGTGTGGGGCCTGTAAAAAGAAAAACTATTGGTGTGAGAATTTTAATAATATTAAATAACTTAATTAATATTTTTAATTTATATCATATAATACCAATACCCAATAAATAACCTAATTTGATAGATCTCAAGGGCTACACACATAACCCCACAATCATTTAGAGTATTTTCCACCACTACCATTCATTTTTTAATCCAAATTAGATGATAAAAATACTCTGGATCAAGGGTAATCATGATGCAACAAATGAAAAAAAATTACCCCTATTTAGAAACTGTGTTCTTAATCATCAATTGATCTGATCTGAATGTAAAACTTCTTATTTTGGGATTTTTCCCCATGTTATTAGAAGATTAATCATGGTGAATTCTTATCCATTTACATGCATTAATTCAAGAGTCTTTAAATGGGGCTATATATAGGCTTAAATTGATTATTAAATTAATTTTATTTGTTCAATGTTTTCTCATCCCAACATCCCTAATTTGTGTTCTTTGGCTAAGAACACATGGAAAGCTATGTTTATCCTATGTTTACATGTTTTTCTCCACTATTTGTTTTCATCACCACTCGACCATATGTTCATGAATCAAAAAATTTGGGTAGGACCACGCATTATTTGACACTCTAATTCATGTTGGTTTCACAAGAAATGGATGAATGGATGATTTAGGGATGGATATGTATGTGTTGGGGGATTTTGGTGATGATTTCTATGGATCTAGGATCTGGGATCGACTAGTGATGATGGAAGGTGTGTGGGGAGTGTGATGGACCACATTGGATTAAGAGAATTATATTTTCGGCCACCAGAGAGCTAAAAATTATGAATGTATGTTCTTTCCATTGATATAGGATGTATTCAATGAAGCGGGCATGGATTTGAATCATGTTGAGATGATATTTGTTTCTAAGAAAAACCAGATCACACATTCTGTAGTCTGAAGAACACAAGGCGTGTATCGACATGGCCATAGGGGAAACGATTTCTGGTGAGATAAATATTACATGCCATGTTAGGATCTCACTAACCATGTTACTTGATGATGGGGGCTGGTAATGTGCTCTGGGAGTAAATTAGAATGGGAATGGCTAGGAACACACTATGTGATGGATTAGAAAATCACAAACAATTACCTGGTTAGGGTACATATACACGACTAGAAGAACATGGGGATGACCCTATATGAGAGGACACAACATTTACTGTTTGGTCCCCTTATATGACATACATGGCTACATGTGTATTGAGCCATGTCCAAGTAGGGACATGACAAGGCAGTAGGGTAGGACCACATGTAGTGTGGCTCCCCTTACATGCCATGTACTATTTTTTGGATCAAAATTATCTCTATTATTTCTCACTTTTGTGGACTCAGATTATGGCCTACGAGTAGCCTTTTTGAGTGCTTTTACCCACAAAATAGAATTATGGAATTCATAGTGTCTTTTGATATATGAGGATATATGTTTGTTGTTTCATGATTAATTAGGTAGCACTGAATGATAAAATTAATGAGACAAGACAATTATAGTGGAACCCTATTATTGGAAATAGGTACGGGTCCTCTATTTATCTACCACTAAATAAAACCCTTCTACAGAGTTAGAGCATGGGTCCTCTACCACTAATATGGAACCCTCCCATGGATTCAGGGCATGGATCATCTGCAACTAGTGTTTATACCTTCTGTTGGAATACGGTATGGGTTCCCTATCTAACACCAGAGTGTAACCCACCTATTCAAAATGGTATGGTTACTCAATCTATATGCATAGTGGAACTCTATATTTGGAATGTGGTACATGTCATCTATCTATCTAGAGAGTGTAACCCTCCTATTGGATCAAGGTATTTTACTTCTATATAACTAACATAGTCAAACCTACATGTTGTAACAATGTTTCTATCCTCTATTTATTTATGTAATGCAACCCTCCAGTTGGCACAAGGTATGGGTCATCTATATTCCACTCGAGTGGAAACCTCATGTTAGAACATCGAAAGTGTCCTCTATTTATCCACATCCACAGTGTTACCCTTTTTTAGAGTCATGTAATGGATATTCTACCTATTATATTGGAACCCTCATATACAGTTAGGGCATGGGTCCTCTTTTCATCATAGAGTGGAACCCTATTATTGAGTCAGGGCATGGGACTGGAACCTGTTAGAGTGGAATCCTCCTATCATAACAGGGAATTTTTCATCATTCTACTGATTGAAACCCACGTATTGTTCTAGGTTATGGGTCCTCTAACTATAGTATATGTTCCCTTGACTAAAAGGTACACTGGTGAGGTATGTATTGACATTAATGATTCCTTAGGTAGTTGTAAGAGATGTTGTGCATCACTGATGGACCTTTTGGATCTATTAGAACTCTTTCCTAGGATGGGATGTGTGATGGATACCCACTTTCTCTCTCGTTTGGTGTTTTCTTATTGAGAGCATACATATATACATATATATGTATATATTTCATTGAATTTTTTACCCTCTTGATTTGGGTTGTGCAGTCCATTCCTATAAAATCAATTACTTCTCCCCATTTATATTTTTTGTTGTCCTACTAGTCCTATATTTACTCAACCTTTCATGTTATTTTCCCCTATGTTTTGTGTCTTACTCCTAGGATGGATAGGTTTTTGGATTTCACAAAGAAGTAGAGGGACAACATGGTGTGTTATTCTTTGTAAGATGGTCAGGGATTAGAGATCTTGTTTGAGGCACTCACAGAAAATTATTTTTCTTGTTTTCTTATGTTTGGACTTTTTCATGATAGGTATGTATTATTTAAATTTTTACTGTTCAGTTTCTACTTTCACACACTTTCACTCTCTCAAGGTTTCACATGCATGGTTATTCTCAAGATGTTGGATCATTTTTCATTATTCCTCTCTATTTCTGTGTTGATATGGTTGTGTGTGTGCATATAGTTACTTAAGACAGGTCAACACATATTTTTTTATGCCTTCAGGTGCTTGTCACATGCCCCTGGCTATTGGAGACAAGCTTGGTGTGGTTGCTACTTGATCCTCATTGGGTCTGGTGATGACATATTTCTATCCTAGTTCTTTGATTTGGATGGCTTTTGGTGTTTTCCCCATACGGAGATAATGTTGATACATAGATAAACACTGTAGAATTGTTTTGAGTGAGGATCTTAGGTCTGGGAAACATTTCATGGTGTGAACGGCCAATGCATCCATTCATTTGCACTCTGACTAGCTGTTTTTCAACTCAACATACTAAGACATTTGTTTTTGAGATCAAGGGTACCTTCACTATATTGGAAAGAGTATTTAAATTTCATTATTCATGAAACTCCGCATATATATATCTCTCTCTGTGTGTGTGTGTGTCTTCTTCTGAGTATGGAACATCTTAATAAAATTTTCAGAATGCCTCCACGTAGTCATCTAGCTAGGATACTAATTCTAAGTCATGATGGAAACCTGATGAGTGATGATTCATCAATTAAGGGGATATCACATGAGAATCTTACACCTAGTGGATAGGTAGAATCACCCCACCTATCAATTATAATATTACACCATTAGAGAAGGACATGCATTCTTTTACTCTTTGTGAACTCTATGAGTTCCAGCAGCAGTGGTCGTTGAGGGTCTATTAGGAGTAAGATCTCGAGGTTGCAAAAGATTATCTAGTGTCAGTGATCTGAATTTTTAGTATCATTTGATCACCCATTAATCCAATGGTTTAATTTATAGAAATAAACATCCATAGATAATCTGGTGGTTGGTGGAGTATACTCATGCAGATTCTTGATGAGTCCACACTCTCATGGACTGAACATTATTCGTGGTTTCATGAAGAGAAGTAATCATCATTCTTATTCTTAGTTTGGATTCACATGGTTCTAGAGTTGTTGAAGTGATGGATATGTTTTTTGATTTATTTCTGAGCATCATATACATTATTTGGTACTTCATCTACATGATTTTGATTGCTACATTTGGGCATGTAATTTTGATGAGGTCCTCTAAAAAGACATCATTATTAGTGTGTACCCCTTTGCATCCCCACTTATGTTTGATTATGGGAGTGGGAACTCATGATATAGATATTACTATTTGATGGATTCCACTCAACATAAGTTGGCATTGGGAAAAATAGTTCTCAGTCATCTTTAGTATCTAAAAGGCACTAGTCTGCAGAATCTCACTCCAAGAGATCTTATTGTGATTGGACATAGGCATGTGGTCATGTGGTATAAAGACTGTAAAAAAAATAAGGACTACCCAGAGTGACAAGGAACAATATATTTGAGGGTTTAGGTCACATATAACCTGATTCCAAACAATTTTTGAGGAGGTGGGTAGAAAGATAGATGATATAACATTATAGCAGTGGTAGTGCTGTGATCATGGATCTTGGAAGTAGGTGTTGGGCAGCCCCTAGGGAGGTGGAACTTGCATAGGTGGAGATGGTGATCCAAGAGGTGGATCTTTTGTTTTTTTATGATGTTATATTAATCATCCACCACCACCACAAGGTATATCATGTCAGGCTTAGGGGTCTAGTGGTAAGATCCTTGGGATACTTCTATACATAGAGGCATAAAACCCATCAATAGATGATTTGATCAAGTCACAATATATGTTTATTATATTTTATCTTTTTTATTAGTAGACATTGGTTTTGTTCATTTCATAATACCATTACTAATGGTGTGACAAGTGGAGATCCATGTTGAGATGTTATACAAAGATATTTTCTTTTAGGATACAATGTGAAATGGTCCATTGATTTATTTCATATACCAGTAGTGGGCTCCATTAATTATTTGGGATTTTTCTCATGTTCCTATTGATCTTCATAATGATATCATATGATGTCATCTTGGGTAGGGATTTTGTCCATGGATTGACCCTAGATAGACTATCATGATAGATTAGTTAGATTCCTTGTTGATGATGGGACAAGATTCTCTTTTATGGGAGAGAGAAATCTCATAGAGGAACGAGATGGTAAGACGTGCAAGAGGTTTTCCAATAAGTACTTCATGCATATGGATTCCGTTAATCATGGAGTATTTTATACAAATAATTCTAGAAGATGATCATAGACTACCTATATATCATGTTATTATCTATTTCATCAACATTAACCATGGGACCACACCAATATCTTCTGTGGGATATTACAGGGTCCCTACCAAGATTTAGAAGCTATGTGTGAAATTGAAGTGTAACAGCCCTGAAAAAGTGAGACTTACAAGGCTAAATGTTACTACCCATGTCAACAAGGTGCACCTTCCTTTTCGGGAGCCTGTCTGATTAGAACTCCACAGTTAAGCGTGCTTGGCCTGGACTAGTGATTAGGATGGGTGACCTACTGGGAAGTCTCCTAGGGTGTGTGTGAGTGAGGAAAAAGCACACTGAAAAGGACATGTGTTGGCCTGTGGGGATAGTCATTTGTCACGACCCGACCTCGGGGCCTGTGCCGTGACTACCCCAAGCCCGCCTTCCATAGGCCAGGGGTTGGCGACTAGCACCAAGGCGTAAAATCCCGGTAAACAGGGAAGGCATTGCCTTTATAAGTAATAACCACCACAGAGTCAGCAAGCGGAAAGTAACTACAAAGTGCAGAAAAGTAAAGGGGGCCGGAATACAAGCCCAACTGAAAGTACAACTGAAAAAGTAAAGAACAGCAACTGAAGAAAAGACGGCGGCCTTGTGTCGTCCACTGGCAATCCCACCTGAAGGGTGGGTACAGATAGCCTCCAGGCTCCTCGGGTCCCACGTCCGCTCCGAGCACGTCCCGTCCAGTGGTCCACCTCCAGGTACCGTCCTGCTCCACGCCCCAACCGTGATCAGCGCTGTCCGTCGTCTGCATCCAACACAACAAGGTGCGGGCATAGCCTATGCAGGGGTGAGTATAAGCTACTCAGTAAGGACCCCGAGACCCCCGAAGGTCTCCCGAAATCCACAAAGGATATAGCACAAAAGAAAGATGCAATCACGAAGTAACATCTGACTCGACTTAGGTATATGCCCATACATATACCTAAGTCCCCAATTCTAGCTCTGCTCACGAGCTCAAGAACAACTCAATCCACGCAGGAAAGCAAGACTCAAATCCACAAGGAGAGTAAACAGTAAATCCACAAAGGATAGTTCAACACAATCCACAAAGGAGAGTAACATAAGATTCAGCTCAACCAGGTATACTTTTTCAGATGACATCAAAGATGATCACTGATCCATCTAAGTCGTCGGACCCACGAAGGATCGATAGATACTAACCCCCGCAAAAGACCCACACAGGATCGGGCTCACACAGAACCTGTAGGCAGTGGCTCACACAGAACCAGTAGTAAGGACCCACATAGGATCGGGCTCACACAGAACCTGTAGCACTGATCCACGTAGGATCGCTAAGTGCAGTAGTCGACGCAGTCCACTGAGGATCTCTGCACAGCCGTCGCCGCAGTCCACGAAGGATCTCTGCTCTGCCGTCGTCGCAGTCCACGGAGGATCTCTGCTCTGCCGTCGTCGCAGTCCACGGAGGATCTCTGCTCTGTCGTCGAAGTCACAGCCAGCGCTAGGGTTCCCACACACAGCGAGCTCGTTTAGGAGGGTCCGCTCCACGAGCCGAGAGGCTGATACATCAACTGACACGAAGTCCGAAGTTGATGTATCCAAAAGTTTCGTAACGACAACAGGATCTCAACGCAACAGACGGCGCGTCAATCGGACGCCCGGTCTGAGAGTTATTGGCATTTTCGTCCCAGGGGCCCGGTTAGTTTTTAGGGAAAAACCAACCCGACTGTACTTCGCCTGTGTCCGATCCTCGGGTGGAGTATGCCAAAAGTTCCGTCTCACTTAGAGGAAACCTCCACAGCTGACGGTACGTCGATCGGACGTCCGCAGCTCGAGTTATGAGCGTTTCCGCTCCGAGGGCCCGGTTGGTTTCGTGTACGAACCAACCCGGCCGAACCCAAAGTCTTCCGAAACCTTGAGTGTAATATACCGAAAAGACCGTCTCGATCCAAGGATCGCGTAGCCGCTGACAGTTCGTCAATCGGAGGTCCCAGGCCCAAGATATGGGCAAAAGACCGAAGAGGGCCCGAAAACGGGGGTTCTGGGCCCGGGGCGACCCGGCCCGAACCCCCCCCCCCCCCCCCTGGGGGTCGGCCGAACCGGGTCGACCTGAACCGGGTCGACCCGGCCTGACCCGGCTAGGCCGGGTCCGGTCCGGCCTGGGCGCGGCCCGGCCGACCGGACCGGCCGGCTCGGCTTCGGCCGAGCGGCCGCAGAGAGCTGCCGCGGGGCGCCGCCCCCGCGGCTCGGTGGAAAACGCGGCCCCACGGGGGGCTGCCTGTCACGTGGACGCGGTCGGGCCGCCGCGTCCCTCCCCGGTTCCGCGCGGCCGCGGCTTCAGCCGCGGCGGATTCCTCCACGGCGGCGCGCCGGGCGCCGCCGCCTTCCGCGGGCCGCCGGAGTTGCTCCGATGGCCCATTTTGCCTCCCGTCTGCGCCATAGCTCCTCCCGGGGGCCGATCTTCACTGCGGGATCAACGGATCGCCCCTGCCGCACGGTTCGTCGTCGTCCGCCAAATCCGCACAACAAAAAAAGATCGGCGGAGGGTTGCCGGGTCTTGTTCGTTAGACCCGCACCCTCCGCGTTAGTCATAAAATCAACGGGAGGAAAAGAATTAACCAATCAACAATTTTAAATAAATTAAAATTGTTCCGTGATCGGGTTCTTTATTTTAAAAGAATAAACACGGGAAAGAATCATCAAGAAAATAAACCCCTACCTTGTCGTCGTCGTCGGACGAGAGGTCGTCGCGGATTTGGTGATCGTCGCGGAAGAGACGCTCGTCGCACCGCGGGAAGGAGTCGCGCCGACGATCTCCGGATCAAGATCAAATGGATTTAATTAATTTAAATCCGTTGATATCGAATTATAAAAAGGGAGAATTTAGAAGATTCGATTCTCACCTTTAACCGCTGATCGTAGGTTCGCTGCGGAAGAAGAAGCGTCGAAGAAGAAGAAGAAGGTCGCGGAAAAAGTTTGTCGACGTCGCGGATCACGGTGTGCGTCGTCGAATTTTGGTTCCGGCGTTCTTCGCGTTCTTCGCGTTCTTCGCGTTCTTCGCGTTCTTCGCGTTCTTCGCGGGGAGGGTGGAGGCCCAGAGAATAAAGAGTAATCCTCCAAAATAGACACGTTGGTCTATTTTATTATTTTTCCAACAAACGCAAAAGCGTAAGTAACGACCCATCAGTTCGTTGAATTAATTCAACGAACGAAACAGCCCATTTAATTCACGAAATAAACCGCTCAATTAAATGGTCTGTTAAGAATTTAAGAAAACGCGTCGGTTGACTTTTCAGTTACTTTGACGGGTTTTCGCGGGTGCGTTACTTAGCGGAAGAAACGGCGGGGCTCATGCGGGCCCCACCTCACAAATATCCTAACAAGGGGTAGGATATTTCCGGATAGCACCCTATCCGCTTTAACTCAGTTCAAGTGGCTTCCAAGCAGCTAAGTGAAATAAAATAAAGTTGTCGCACAAATTTTATTTTATTTCTGACTTAAAGCCCCAAAATTTAAAAACCATGTCTGAGAAAACGCAACTCCGGAAGAGGCGTTTCTAAGCAAATACTGGCGCTGCGATTTCATCGGTGTCCTCAGAATTCGATTCCGGGCACCGGTTCAAAAGATAGAAAAACCCGCTCGTCCGTTCACTGAACGTACCCGAGCCAAACTTCGGAAATTGATTTCGGGCACACCGGGCCTCGGAATCAGGTTCCGTCTGAAGCCGCGCTTTTGTAAAATTCCAAAGAAAATTAAGAAAAAAAAATTTCCTTGAAATTTGCGGGTCTTTACATCATTAGTCTGATAAGCGACCCTAGTGAGTAATAGCCTATGGTGTGCTAAGAAGGCAACCAAGGTATTACAAGAGACCCATGGGGTCAAATGATAAGGTTCATGGCCCGGGAGGCGGGTCAGGACAATTGGTATCAAAGCCAATACCCAGCCGGAAGTGCTTAGGCACTGCCTGGGTTTGAGGCATGGGGTCCACAACGAGGGCGTTGTGCTTTAAAGGGGTGGATATTGTAACAGCCCTGAAAAAGTGACTTAAAAGGCTAAATGTTACTACCCATGTCAAAAAGGTGCACCTTCCTTTTCGGGAGCCTGTCTGATTAGAACTCCACAGTTAAGCGTGCTTGTCCTGGAGTAGTGATCAGGATGGGTGACCTCCTGGGAAGTCTCCTAGGGTGTGTGTGAGTGAGGACAAAACACACTGAAAAGGACATGTGTTGGCCTGTGGGGATAGTCATTAGTCTGATAAGAGACCCTAGTGAGTAATAGCCTATGGTGTGCTAAGAAGGCAACCAAGGTATTACAAGAGACCCATGGGGTCAGATGATAAGGTTCATGGCCCGGGAGGCGGGTCAGGACATGAAGGATAATGGGGAGATGGTCTTTATAAGACCCAATGTTTCACCCCTAGAAAGCCCTATTGTTTTTCATTAAAAAGGTGTTTGGGTACTTGTGGATTTTTGTGTATTATCAATGCCTAAACGAGTCCACGATTAATATTAATTACCACATTCCATGGATTTCTGACATCTTTGATCAGTTTTGAGGTCTGAGATGTTTCTCTAAGATCTATCTTAGTTACTAAAACCACCAGGTGGTAGATTTCTAGGATGATATTCTAAATTTTAAATTCTATTCTCACTATAGACTCTGTGAGTTCCTGGTTTTCTTTTTTGGAATGATGAATTTCTCAGTTGTGTTTATGGAATTGATGAACCAGATCATCCGGATCTATTTGGATTGTTTTATATTTATCTTCATTGTTAACATAATCTACCACTCTAGGTTAGTGGAGGAGCTTGAAGATCACTTATGTATGTTCCATTATTTGAAGCTAGAGAACCATCATTATTGTAAGCTCTCGATGTTCCTGTTTTGGATCGTTGAGTATCACCATAATGGTCATGTCATATTTTAGAATGGTTTATTTATAGACCTAGTAAAGATCAATTTAGTGGTTTCTTGGGTTTCACCTAATAGAAATGATTTTTTTTAAAATTTTTATTATCCTAGAAGGGTAATATAGGTGTTTTTAGGTAGAATTATCTACAATTACATCCCAATCTACCACCCTGACATGGGAATGGATAAATTTTACCTAGACTGAGCAATTAAAAAGTTCCATTGAGGATTAAATGTTGAGGCTAGTGAGTTCTCATATTTTGAGACTACTAGAAGAGGTAATAGAGTACATCATATATTATAATGCCTATGGATATGGAATAGGCTTCGTGTTGATGTTGTGTAAGGAAGTTTTCAGATATGGGTTATGTAAGTTGAGACCCCATGTTTAGAAATACATAACTCATGATCTAATGTTGTCATTCGTGGTCTACATGATGAGAATGTGGAGGCACTGTCTTCTAGGGGAGTACATTATTTTATACACTGACTATTGGAGTGTTAGTAATAATATAACATAGAGATACTTGAATCCAAGATAGAGTCACTCATATGATTCAAACATAACAATGAAATTTACATATTTTTAATCCAAGGAAGAGATATTTGGTGGTATATTCCCTTAGAAAAATTCATTGGATATTTTTTTGTAGAAGGAATCATTGAATTTGGATTCCTTGAAACAGACCCTCATTTACCAGAAGGGTGAAAATTTTCTTCAGTCAATGATGTTGAATCCTCAACTTCTCTAGCATATGATAGTGTCTCAGTTGGGAGACATTGATTGTGATGTCTTATGAGTCTAGAAAACCATAATTGAATAACTAGATGGATATTCTATAAAAGGAATCATGTCATACTTTTCAAAGGATGGACAGTGATAAAAAGTCATGATGTTGGAGGATGTGATGAGAAAGTCTCACACATATCCTTTGGTTGTAATCATGGTGTGTGGAAGATGTATAAAAACATTTATCATCAATTTTGGTTGGATGGAATGATATAGAGCATAAATGATTCTATCTCTCAATGTCTTGATAGTTAGTGGGTGAAGGCAGAGCACTAGTTTAAAGTATGTTTGATTTCTAGCCTCTTGAGATCATAGAGTGGAAATTTGATGAAACGTCCATGGACATCTTTATAAGGAATCTTCGGAAATCATGAGGCCATGAATCCATCTCGGTGATATTTGACATAGTAATGAATTCGTTGCACTTCCTTGATATCATAGATTATATATTGGTGGAGAGTTTGGTATAGTTTCATGTATGATATATTGTATAACATCATGACGTTCCCCAGACAGTTTTCTATGACTATGAAGTACGATTAATGTCATAGTTGAAGAGCGGCCTACAAGATGCCTTTGGGACCCAGATAAGGATGAGTAAAACTATTAACCCTCATAGAGATATGAGAAAACATATCAAACACTCTAGGTTCCGATGGTTATGTTGAGTGATTTAATGTTATAAATCATATAGAAGTTGGAGGAACACTTTTTCTTTGATGAGTTTATCTACAAAAATATCTACCACTCTACTATCAACACATCATAATTCAAGGCCTCGTATATGAGACCCTTTAGGTCAACTGTTTTGTGGACCTAGATCAGGGGGGCATCTATCATAGGGCCATATATGGTAATAGAGAAAATAGATATGATCCCAATTATCGAAGAAAAGATAAGGGAGTCCTTTTGAATGTATAAATCTAAAAAAATTAACATTCTAGGCCCTTGGCATTAGATCAGGGAGAATATGTTTTCATGAGAGTCTACCACTGATGAGGTTTAATATGATTTTGATGTGGTGGGAAGCTATCCCTAAGGTCCATTGAGTTGTTCAAGATCATGTAGAGGGTTGGGGAGGTTTCTTACTACCTTTTAGTACCCCCACATACGTTGCAGTTTCATGATGTCGTCGATGTTTCATATCCAAAGTGATACATGAATGACCCTACCCATGTTTTTACAAGAGAGAAATAGACATCAATAATAGTGAAATTTTTATGGATCACCCAATGGGGAATGAAGATTTTCAAAAGATGGCCATGCTTTGATGGACCATTCACATAGTGCATGGGTTGGGGTATGATAATATCATGCCTGAGAGATCCAAAGAGTGTAAGATCCAGATACAAGATCAATATCATGTGCTTTGTGATTAGATTCATCTTTTTGTTGATAAATATATTGAAGTATGGAATAATATAAGGGCATTCCCCCCCAACCTTTATGACAATTTAATATATATATATATATATATATATAAATATTTTTTGATGTATGTTCTGAGAGGACATTTGATTTTGTGTCCCAATGTTCCAAGAATCAATTTTATAACAATATTAAATACATTTTATAATGTTCATGAATGGTTTTTTGAGAAAGAATTTTATGTCTCTTAGATGATGTATTAGATAAAAATCAAAGATCATGGGTTAATAGGAAACATGAGGTTTCACCTTGGTGTGACTCATAGTTGGTCAGTGCAGGGAGTTAGATACTAATCAATTAATGTTTGCATTTAGATAAAATTTATTAATGAATTTAACTATTAAAGTTAAATGAACTTATCTTGAAATCCTATAAATGACACAGTATTACAGATTTTCATGGTTACCTGTATAACCCTGTAATCATTGATTGGAGGTTCCACTACACTCCTTCATTAGAGAGTTGAAATTAGTTGATGAAGAACCTCTAGATTCAGGTGAATCAAGACACTACTAATGTAAAAAAAACATCCTACTTCATATCCATGCACATTCTACAACAATGATAAATCCATTCTCAATTTAAGACTCTTCATTTTTCTTCCTACCCCATGTGATTAAAATATTTATCCGGATAAACTCATATCTGTTGATATGAATTCATTACTTTTCCTTTTCATGCTCTTATGTCTTGGTTTATATTGATTATTAAATTGATTTTTTTTGTTTCATGTTTTCTCACCCTAGCTACCACATTGTATTATTGTTCGGAAATTCTTATCCAATGATTGTTTCATCATTTTTATCTTCTTTTCCACACCATTTTCACATTATTCATTTTTGTACTACGGGTCACAATTCTGCTATTTACAAGTGGGACCATGTTTAATTGGGTAACAAAATTTAAGGAGGATTCATGGATAGTGAATGGATCAATGATTTGGGGATGGATATTGATGTTTTTCGGGATTTAGGTGATGATATATAGGGATCTAGGATCCTGTAGAGACCATCAAATACATGAGGACCACGAAACATGCGATATACCTCTGTGGATTAACAAAATCTAATTTTTGGCCATCGAATGGTAGGAAATAATGAACATATTTTCATTCATTTTCTTTCATGTTATAAATTGGATCTATTTGAAAGAGTGGTTTCTAATTTGTATCATGTGGATATTATCTGGGTTTCTATGAAAAACCCAATGAAACACTATGTAGTATGAAAAACACATTGTGTGTATGGGTTTGGCTATAGTAGCTAGGATTTCATGAATGATCAATATAACACACCACATTGGGATCCTATATAGAGTGTGACCCATTTATAGAAACCATGAGTTTACTTGGGGAGTATACATGCACAAGAACAAACATGATGAGGCACACACATCATGTGATATTAGATGATGATGACTAGGTACCTAGACATGTTACATGAACATGACCATAAGAACATGGGAAATAAATAATGTAAAACGCCACAACATTAGTTACCCAGAGTCGGATCATTATTACATAACATTGTCATGATCAAAAGAGGTGGTGTATTTAAAGACAGATTAGTTTACTATCCTTGGAAGTACTAGATACACACATAAGTTTTACATTACATTCTGAAATGAAAAAAAAACAATGTTCTGCCCGCTTTGACCACACTCATTTCTCTAAGCCTATTCCTCAAGGTTAATCGTAATATAATTCTTTGCATCCTTGAAAAAATAAAACATAATAAAGGTGTGATCTCAGATTCTCAGTAAGGATAAAAATATATAAGAAACTATCATAAATATGAATAAAGATTTATGTCATTGTATAAGACAAAAACACATGCCTTTTAAACATAAACATCATCATAATATGGAAATGATAAATCAAATAATTCCATTTAATTATTCACATATATATTATACTAGTCGAATAATCACATGCAATATCAATAGATAATTTCATAATGATTGAATGCATAATTCCAAACATCATAACTACATAGTCAAGGCCTCGTTCCAAGACAACAAAATAATAATTTTCTCAAGGCATTCTTCCAAGACACCAGTTTGTCTCATGAGACCTACCTATGCCTCGAGGGGCTACAGAGGGCCCCTCTCGTTACATAATATGTACAATTCATTCCAAAAATGAAAATGGTGAAATATAATCTAAAAATTATTATTAAAACTAGTATATGAAATGTTAATACTTTAACCAAAAACAATGAATGGTATAAAAATAGCATATCCACAATCAAACATAACTCATTGAATAAAATATGGATGATTGTATTATAATAAATGAACCTAAATAAAAAATAAAATACAATGAATGATATTTATAGATATGAAAATAATCAGTAATATTATTTGAGAGAAATATCCCCTTTTATTAAAAACATTTAAAAGTAGCACTATTTATCAAAGAAATATTTTAAAAGTTATTTTTGAATAAAAGTTTCCCATACCACTTTGAAACATTGGAAAGGAACAGTAATTTTAAAACATTCATGTCCATTTAAATAAATACATAAACCCATTTTTAAGACATGCAGATAAATAAGAATGATTTAGAAGAATAAATCATTAAAACATTTAAAATGATATTTTAGTTAAAGAGTTCCTAACTAAATGAAAGATGCTAAAATAAAAACAGTTGAGGAATAACATTAAGAAAAATATTATAATACCATGAGAATAAAGGGATTCAAGATATAATATGTCAATGGATATTATATACACCATATAAAAGTGAATAGGCGCATAAAAATAAAGATGTATCAATGGAATGTAAATTTAAACGAAATCCATTATAAAGATCGTATCCTTAGATTAAGGATAAATAAATGACAAAATTATGTGTGAAAAATATAAATACACTCAATATGATTGGATATTCAGTGTAAATAAATCAGAGGAAATTCACACATATTCTTGTAAAAATAAAACCAAGTACTTCGATGTTTTACTCAATGAATTGTAATTGAGTAAAGATTACCCTTATCAATTTCATATCAATGACTTAAGAATTTATCAATGGGGTTATTATGTGTGTTGAATGTATATCCACACAAAGGGGAATGGAAATTACAACATAAATAAATAAATAGTGATTTCTCGCATAATATTGGAGTAAAATAGTCAATGAAGTGTACGTAAAACCCAATGTGTAGAAATTGAAATTTGAAATTCCCTTATGACTCGGTAACGTACAAAACATACACCCAATGAAAGAAGGATCATAAAATGAAGGTGTAAATACCAATAAATTAATTTTTATTACACAAATAATACAATCATGAATTTTACATACACCTCACAAAAGGAAATTGCAGAAAATATTGCATTGATCTCACAGGAATAAAAGTGAGAAAAGAACAACTTACATTGTACATTTCCTTAGTTGAGTGTAGGTTAACCTTGTGTATAATGGTAAAACCACTTTTATTAAATTATAAAATAACCACATAGATATCATATATGATCTTATAATATATCTTTGTTAATGATATTTTAGTAGTATCATAGTTTTGGGTTTTAACTAATTCGTTTTCCATTATATGTTTTATTACAGAAACTCATTTTTTAGGGATAATATGTATTTCATTCATATACAGTATGACATTATGTTCTTAAACATTATTTTTAATCATCAAATTAAAATTATTCGTGAATGGTCCTGATGGGAAATGAAATCTCAAAACATCATTGAGACGGTAAGTCGTACGTACGCATGAGAAAAAATATAATTATATTAGTATTGAAATCATATGTAATTGGATGGTACATTATATATAAAGAATCATTAACATGTTATATCTATTATTCACATTAGTTATACTCATTATTATACCCATCCAAATAATGAAGTGTTAAATATCTGAATACAACATGATGTGGAGATGGTAAGCCGTACATATGCATGTATGGTGACTTTTTCATTCCTAAGATGGATAGAATAATAAATATGGTTGTACCATATGTTTGTTAACATCTTAGTATGTACAAGATACTTTAGCTATTATTTTATTATGGAAACAACAATGGAAGAGGTAGTGGAAGATTAAAAGAACCACGAAAGTGGTGATGAAGTAATTACCTCTTCTTCAGGTTCTTCCTTTTGATTTTAACAAAAGGAATCCGTAGTCTAGCTTTATGATTAATGTAAGGCCCCTAGTTTGTTGTGAGGGTAGTTGGGAGGATATTTTATTAGGGTTTGGACATGGAAAAATATGACAACCCTTCTATTTTTAGACACTTAAACATGATTTATTACATAAAATTCACTAAATAAAATCTGGAAGATCGAGAGTTCTAGTGTATTTGGGGATTAAGAACATTACATTACAAAATAGATCATAAAAGACGCAATATATTTATTAAAAACTTCTGTTACATGACCACTACATTTGCTTGTACTTATCATTGCATGTGATAACCCGATGTCATGTATAAGAAAAGGGTGAGCTATAAAGCCGAGTAAGGGAGTAAAATAGGAATAACATGAAGATAAAAATTAATGTTAGGTAATAGGAATATCAATGTAGTTAATGATACACATGAACATAAAGACATGATATAGCATGATTATCATAACATGGAAATGTGGTAACAACACATAATAAGGAATTAGCATGAGCCAAGACTCATTGCGCATTAAGCATGAGTAAAACCACACTACACTCGAATTAGCATGAGAAAAGACTCATTACACATGAATTATCATGAGTAAACTCTCATTTCACTTCACATATCATGATACTAATCTTTACCCAATGCATTGGAGCGCTATCAGGGAACACCCTTCTTAAACATTCTATTTCATGTATATGTGTCCCACAAGATCATAAAATATGGATTCATAAAACATCATATTTATTCCATGACTAAGGAATGTAGAATTAATACCTAAAACTATTCAATCAATTATTAAATGTTCATAAATGTGAATACCCTTGACAAAGGAATGGGCATGGTATTCACTACATAATGATTTTGGCATGGAAAATAGTGATGCAATTTCGGCAGCATAACAGTGTGACATAAGACTTCATAAAAAATGGTTGATGAGAGATAAAAGGGTATCTCATCATATAAACATTACATGGACAGTAACAGTGTCATATAAGTACATTCTCAAACATAGGTACTGGAATTTTGATACATAATACAAAACAACGGCTTGAATGTAATTGAGGAGAGAGATATTACATACCAAAATTTGGCATGGTAACAGGTGTACATGGGTGGAAAAGATGAGAGATAAAGGGGTATATCATCATTAAAACATAAAGAGGACAGTATAGGGTATGTGTTAAATCATTGCTCAACATTGATAATAGAAAATAAAAGGGCATAACAATATTAATAAACATGAATAAAATGAGAAAGGAAGGAATCCCTTAATTGGAAGTGTGATCCCAAAGTCTTTAGAGGGGCCTGGGAGAGGCTTTATGGGAGCTTGGGACACATTTAGAGAATTCTAGAGAGTGGAGGTCAGAGTTTGGACAAACTCCAAAGTCTTTGAGTGAAGAGGAAGTGGGAGATTGGGTGGGTTCATATTGGAAAGGATAATGAATTCTTTATTATTTAGATTTGGGACACCTCACATTAAATTAATCAAAACCAGAAACCAAAACATGGGTTTTCCCATTTTTTTCAAAGGGGAGTGGGAAAAATATTTTATAATCCAAATGACTGAACATTTTAAAATAATAGGGTTGCTTATGTAAAGGTGAGTCACACTCTCAAGGAAAACTATTTAAAATGATAAAATGTTTTATAAGTCTTGGAGGGTTCACTGAGGAATCATAAAATTAATCGAAAAAATATAAAATAACATTATTTTAAAGATAATACATATATTGGGCGAAAATAACATTTATATTATTTTATTACTTCACTATTGGGTAATTATTATGTCATAAAACACATTATATGTTTAAACGGTATTTAATTTTTACCAAAAAATACCAATTAATCAAAAAATGATGATACATTCACTGTTGGATAATTTCAACACCCTGATTCCAAAAATAATCATCAATTTATCTAAATAATTTTCTAAATATTTGAATTTTAGTTTTTAAAATCAAAACCAATATTTATGGAAAATTCATGGGTTTTGACAAAAATAGTTATCAAACCTTAATAAAAATTACAATTGAATTCATAAAATTATATGATAATTTATATTTAATAAAATTTAATTTCAAAATAATAATATTTTATTAAAATATCATTTAATTACAAAATCCATTAATTCATCAAAACAGATTTCTTAGTTTAATATTAACAAAAAATACTATTTATGCTTTAAAAACTATTTACAAAGTAACAATAATAAAATAAATTTATATTCATTATTATATAAAAAAATAATGCACATAATCATAGTTGTACTGTTTTATTAAATAACCCCTTATAACACCCTCATAAGACAGAAGGGTATGGTGTGTGATGGTGACATACTCTTGGGGTGTCTTAGATAACATCGCTCAAGTTGTAATATTTATCAACTTCCACTTCTTCCGTAGGTAGTTCTGTTCCAGCACAATATGTTTAAGATCATCTTGGGTTTGGTCATGAGCAAAGACCAATTACACTAACTATTTTCCAAGCTCTGACAAATGGGCTTCGTATGGATAAAGTCTACTGAATGTGGCCATTGCTTCATTTGTATGAGTAAATTGGAATGGTCAAATACCTACATTTATTCTAACCATGTGATCACTATTCAATGCCTATATTATCAATGGTTCCAATTCATAACAATATTTTACAATCCAAAAATATAATACCAAGGAAGTGCATAAGTTTTATATACACATAATATGACATTTAAATTGATCTAGAAGAATTTTTATTAATTAATGTTTAAGTCAATAAAATATCGCCCCTTAAGAAATATCCCCCATGAAATTACCTTTCCACACACTAAAACAAATGTGGGAAACTACGCTTCATTACTTCCACAAATTCCCACGTCGCTTCTTCAAACTTGTGGTTTTTTCACAAAACCATTACGAGGGGAAGTATCTTATTTCATAGAACTTGTTTCTCTATGATTTAAGATCTTCACTGGTTGCTCCTCGTAATAATGATCATCCTCTAACTGTACCACCTCTTCGGAGTGTACATTTGAAGGTTTTGGTATGAACTTCCTTAAGAGGTATGTATGAAAGACCTCATGTATTTGGCCATTGTATGTGGAAGTGGTAGTCGATAGGCCACCACCCCGACACGATCAAGAACCTAGAAGGGGCCGATGTTCCTAGGACTTAACATCACTTCCGTTCCAAACCTCATGAACTTATTCTATGGAAATATGCATAGAAATAACATGTCTCCAACTTTGAACTCAAGGTCTCCCAAACTGTTATCTGTATAACTCTTATATCGAATTTTGGATGCCTTGATATACTGTTGAATGGTTTTCACCTTCTCAACCATTTCATAGACCATTTTTGGTCCACGAATCTTACACTCACTGTCTTCATCCCAACACGATGGTGTTCTACACTATTTCCCATAATGGGCTTCATATGGCGTCATTCATATGCTCGAGTGGAAACTGTTATTGTATGAGAATTCAACCAGTTGAAGATGATGGTCCCATCATCCTTTGAAGTCAAAGAAAATGATCTAAACATATATTGTTGTATCTGAATAGTCTCTAAGATTGGCCTTCAGTATTAGTATGATAAGCAATATTGATGTTTAGCTTAGTTCTTAGAGCATGTTAGAGACTTTTCCAGAACATCAAGGTGAATCTAGGATCATAATCAGATACATTAGATAGTGGTACTCCATTCATCCTTACAACTTCTTTGATGTAAATCCCTTCATGTTGATCCAATGATAATTCCTCTCGAATTGTGATAAAGTGAGCTATCTTTATAGAACGATTTATAGTGACCCATATATCATTTCTTCCTTTGGAAGTCCTTGGATGTATGGTGACAAAGTCCAACGTAATGTTTTCCCACTTCCATGATAGTATGGGTAGTGTTTGAATCATCCCCTTAGACTTTTTTCTCTCATCCTTCACCTGCTGACATACCAAGCACTTTGATGTATATTCATCAATCTCCCTCTTTATATTGTCCCAAAAAACGTTTTCTCATAGATCTAGATACATCTTTGTGCTCCCTAGGTGAATAGAGATGGTTGAGCAATTTGCCTCATTCAGAAGCTCCTTCATTATCTCTGAATCAGATTTCACACATAATCGTATAACAAATCTCAACATTCCATCCTTTGCAACCACGAACATTGAGAATTTCTCATCTCTAATAGTTTCCACCCTTTTCAGAATTTCCACACACATTCATTTTGAATCCTTTATTTTCTCTATGAGGGATGGTTGAGAAATCATTTGATAAAGGATTGATGATGTTACTCCATTAATGATTCCCATGTCCATCCTCTGAAAATCTAATAATATTTGATGCTTTTCAATACTCATCAATTATAAAGATGTAGGATCCCTTCTACTTAGAGCATCATTCACCTTGTTTACCTTACCAGAATGGTAGTGGATTGAGAATTTATAATACTAGATGAGTTCTATCCATCTTCATTAGAGAATATTAAGATCATTTTAAGTGAATAAATAATTTAGGATCTTTTGAACAGTATATATCTACACTTCTCCACATAAGGATAATGCTTTATGATTTTTAATGAAAATATCACCGCTTCCAACTCCATATCATGCATGGGACAGTTTTCTCATGGATTTTTAGCTGCCTTGTGGCGCAGGCAATCACATTATTATTCTACATCAGCTCCCAACCCAGGTTATTCTTTGAAGAATCAATAAATACCACAAAAAT
This sequence comes from Viscum album, assembly GCA_963277665.1. NCBI lineage: Eukaryota > Viridiplantae > Streptophyta > Magnoliopsida > Santalales > Viscaceae > Viscum > Viscum album. Next base: position 999,334,401 of record OY728134.1, read on the forward strand.
TGCTCCACTTATGGGTAATGTGAGCTTGAGAATAGAGATAATCCTTTTTTCAATTCCAGGACTCTCTATTCTCATTCACCACTCCATGAAAAATTTACACCCTGATGAGTTAACTCAGTAAAAGGGTTTGACAATTGTAATAAATTTCTCATAAATTGGAGATAATTTTTACCCAACCCCATGAATTTATGGATATCCATTACCGATTTTGGCCTCATTCATCCCTAAATTTCCGCTACATTGGAGGGATCCACAGATATCCTATTTGTTGTGATGATATGACCCAAAAAACGTGACTTCCTTCAACCAAATCTCATACATTCTATACTTTTCATAGAGCTTATCCTTTCACGTGTTTTATAGTATACTTCTTAGATTCTCCTCCTTGGATACAGATTATATTAAAATATCTTATATAATGACTACATCAAATTTTTGAAGGTAATATCTAAAGACCTTGTTAATCAAGTCCATGAAGATTGCTTGAGCATTGGTGAGTCCGAAATGAAATACTATGAATTTATAGTGCCTGTATCTTATACGAAAAGCATCCATGGGGATATCTTCCTTCTTCACCCTTACATGATAATATCTAGAGCACAAATCTCTACCATGGAGAATTAGTGTACTCCATGCAGCTAATCAAAGAAGTCATTAATTCAGGTTAGAGGATACTTGTTCATTATTCTAATTTTGTTAATATAATGTTAATAGGTGAAAATCCTCATTGACCCATCCTTCTTATTGACGAAGAGGACTGGTGAATCCCATGTTCATGCACTTGGTCATATAAACCATTTATCCAAATTCTCTTATAGTTGTTTCTTCAGCTCCTCATCCTCCAGAACAGCCATTCTATAAGGATTTTTGGATCATGGAAATGCCCCATGTATAAGGTCAATTGAGAATTCAACATCTATTCTAGGAGGAAGACATAGAAATTCCTTCGGGAACACACAAGCAAATTCCCTCACAATTGGCATGTCTTCATGGATGGTTACCTCATTAGAATCAATCATCTCCGCCATATATTGGTATTCATAGGGTAGTAATATCCACTCTTGAGATAATGGTGCTAAAAAAGACACCTCCTCCTTGAACTTGTATAAAATTGGGGATTTATTCTCCATATGTCGAGGGATTTCTATCTCATGGAAATTTGTGTTGTCTCTATATAAGGAAAGCTAATTCATGCTGAGAATTGCATAAAATTCCTACAGAGGGAGTATGACAAGGTTCACTGGGATGTTTAATCCATAGATTATGACAGGAGACGAGTTATATTCATGGGATGAAGTGATTTACCAATTTTCAATACTCATCAACATATTAGCATCCATTATTTATGGTGGTGTTGGGATTAATCTAATAATCATTCAGGACATAAAATAATGTGTAGAACTATGGGTGATAACCCTACCTTCTACATTTTAATTCTGGTTTTAATCATTTAATTTATCAAAAAATACATAGTGAATATTTTTTAAAAATATTATACACAGAAAGGGGAATCCAAAGACAAAAACAGATGAATTATAAATTAATTTTATTTCCTTAACATATAAATTTATAGGCTTCAATCTATGTTATCTATGATATACTTCCTAAAAATGTTTCATAGGGGGGACTTTTTTTAATTTTCCTAATAATGGTTCATACTATGCCTGTGGATTTACCAAAGAATATCCCCCCGAGTGTGTCGTAACCAAGAGTGAAGTAAGTCCAATGGTCATGTAGTAGGATACCTCTGGTCAAGCCTGAAACTCGTTGTTGGAGTTTCTACTCCTAGAGAGATTTATCCTAGAGCTGCCTCTACCTGCTAATATCCAGACATGGATCTATTTTCAAGATAAAACACTTACTAAATATTCACCAAAATTTAGGGTTGTTTTGGTTATAATTATTCTCATCTCTAAGGATTCACAAGGGATTTGTAATCTTAATCCCAAAAAATAACTAATCCTATCCTCAGATATAGATTATGACAACCCTTCCCTTTATTACACACATAAACATGATTTTTTTTCATAAAAATAATTTAATAAAACATATAAAATCAATAGGTATAATTTATTTGGGGCTTAGTAACATTACATAACAACGTAGAATATAAAACACACAATATCTTTATTGAAAACATCAATTACATGACCACTACATTCCCTTGTACTTATCATCGAATGGGATAACCTGAGGACATGCATAAGAAAAGGGTAAGATATAAAGCCCAGTAAGGGGGTAAACAAGGTATAACATGAATATTTTAATAAATGTTAGGATATAGGCATATCAATGAAGTGAAAGAGACTCATGAACATAATTGTGTCATATAGCATGATAATCATAAGATGGAAATTTGGAAACAACACTTAACATGGAATTAGTATTTGCCAAAGCTCATTGCACATGAAGCATGAGTAAAACATAATTTAACTTGAATTATAAAGAAAATAGACTCATTTAACTTGAATTAGCATGATTAAATCCTCATTTCACTTTAAATATCATGATACTAATCTTTAGCCAATGCACTGGAGCACTATCCGGGTGCACCCTTCTTAAACATTTCATTTCATGTATAAGTGTACCACAAGATCATACAACATGGATTCATGAAACATCATAATTTATTCCATGGTTAAAGAATGTGTAATTAATACATAAAGCTCTTCCATCAATATGTAAATGCGTATAAAGGTTAATACCATTGATAGAGGAATGGGCATGTTATTCACTACACAATGATTTTGGCTTGGAAAATTGCGGTGCAATTTAGGTAACATAACAGCGTGACATAAGACTTTATAAAAAATGGTTGATGAGAGATAAATGGGTTTCTCATCATATAAAAATTAAATGTACAGTAAGTGGGTCATATAGATGCATGTCCTAACATAGGTACTGGAATTTTGATTCATAATACAAAAGTATTTCTTGGATGTAAATGAGGAGAGAGATATTCCTTACAAAATTTCGGTATGGTAACAAATGTACATGGGAGGCACCGATGAGGGAGAAATGGGTAGCTCATCATTCAAACTAAAATAAAGAAAATATATGGGAGGATCAAAATCATATCTCAACATTTGTAATTTAAAATAAAAGGGCATAAAAATATTAATAAACTTGGATAAAAATAGAAAGGAAGGAATCCCATACCTGGAAATGTGACCCCAAAGGCTTGGGAGGTGCTTGAGAGAAGCTTCTTGGTAGCTTGGGGATGTAATTGGATGATTATAGAGAGAGGATGGCAGAGGATTCACGAACTCTAATGGCTTTGAGTAATGAGGAAGTGGGAGATTGGGTAACTTTATATAGGAAAGGAGGAGGAATTCTTTATTATTTAGGGCTGGGACACCTCACATTAAAATAATCAATACCACAAACCATCCCATGGTTTTTCCCATGTTTTTTGTCAAAGGGGGTGGAAAAAATATTTTATAAGTACAATGAAAATACTTCTTCAAATAATAGAATTTCTTATGTGGATGAGAGTCACACTCTCAAGGAAAACAATTTAAGAAGATAAAATGATTTATAAGTCATGGAGGGTCTACTGAGGAATCATAAAATTCAACAAACAAATATAAAATCACATTATTTTATGTATAAAACATATATTTTCAGAAAATATAATTTATAATATTTTATTACATCACTATTCTGTCATTATGATGTCATAAAACACATAATATGTTTAAACGGTATTGAATTTTTACCCAAAAATTCGGCTGTCTTAAAAAATTATGAAACATTCACCATTGGATAATTAAGACATATTGATTCTAGAAATAATATTCATTTTATCTAAATAATTTTATAAATCTGTGAATTTTTACTTTTAATATAAAAACTGAAATTTATGGAAAATTCAGGGGTTTTGACAAAACAACTTTTAAACATTAATTAAAAATACAATTGCATTCCTAAAATTAGACCATCATTTATATTTAATAAAAATTAATTTAATAATAATAATATTTTATTAAAATATTATTTAATTCAAAACTCCATTAATTCATCAAAATATATTTCTTAGTTTAATATAAACTAAAAATACTATTTACAATTTAGAAACTATTTCCAGAGTAACAATAATAAAATGAATGTATATTCATTATTATAAAAGAAAATAATGAACACAACCATAGTGCTAAGGTCGTGTCACATAAACCCTTATAACACCTTCATAAGACTGAAGGGTAAGGTGTGTGATGGTGATAGACTTTTGGGGTGGCTCGGATAACATCGCTCGAGTGGTAATCCCTAACAACTTCCACTTCTCCCGTAGGTGGTTCTGTTCAAACTTAACGCATTGAAGCTCAGCTTGGGCTTGGTCAAGAGCAAAGCCCAATGACACCACCTCCTTTCTGAGCTCCGAAAAATGGGCATCTTATGGATAAATTATACTAGATGAGGCCATCGATTCCTTTTTCTGATTAAATTCGATTTGATAAAGCCCTATATTTATACTAATCATGTGATCCATATTCAATGACTATATTTTTAACATTCACAATTCCTAAAGTTTTTTTAAAATCCAAAAACATAACACCATGGAAGTGAATAAGTTTTATATACCCATAATAAGACATTTAAATAGATCAAGAGAAATTTTCATTAATAAAAGTTTTCATCTTTACACAAAAGGATTTGGAGGTGTGGAATTAAGAGAAGGGGAAGTAACCTTTTATAAGAGAGAAGAGGGTCACATTATGAAAAGTTTGGAAATATTATTTTATTATAAAATAATTTTCGGTTTCTAATAGCTCCAAAATGATTTATTTAGATGATAAGGTATGGATGGGTTGAAAACCTCTCAACCAATGGGTTTTATAAAAGATTCGGTCACTATATTATATTTATCTTTTATATTTAACTCTTAGTTAAATAGTTTAACATTTAACATGTCTTCATGTATTTTTATATTAAATGGTTAATAAAATTACTATAAAATTCAAAGATAACATAAATTGGTTCATTAATAAAATATGTATCATTATATAAGTCCTTTTTTCGAACATTAGATTTTTAGGACTATTATATTATTTAATAAAATTGTATTTCTTTTAAAAACTCATTTATGTCAATTTTGACACTATTTACTATTTGGTTTTTGTGAAAGTCATAAAAATATTATTTCATCGGAAAAAACATTTAATCAACCCTAACATGTCATATTAACCTATAAAATTCTTGTATGGTGTCAAAAGGTTCATTTTACTTTTGTTTTAATATTTATGACATCAATTATTTTAATTTTTCATTAATAAAGTAATTACTACATCATCATTATGTCATAAATAAATTTAATTATATAATGTATAAAAGTTATAAATTAAATAACATGATGTATTCACTATTTTTAAATTTCTAATGAATATTTATATTTTAATTTATCATATGTGTAACACTATATTAAAAATGTTTTAGTTATTAAACTTTCAATGTGACACTTTAATCACTTCTATAAATAAAACATAATAAACATCCTAATATATTCTATGTGGGTAAAAAACGATCATATGTTTTTCATAAGGTTTGTTTTGGTCTAAATACACTTATCTAATAGAATTAGGACATGTTTTAGGATAATTATAATACCATTTTTACCATTAATTACCCTTCTTAATTTTGGTAAATAAAATTCAAAAGTTACTATTCACCGAAAATTATTTTCATCATAATGAACCACATTTTCCATAATGATTTCAACCATGTCTTTGTGATTTTTGAAATTCAATTAATAGAAGTTGTAAAATTATGTTTTATGAAAATTTGCAAATGTGCCTAGAAGGTCGATAAAAGACGGTAAAAAGTTCCATAAAATTATATATATAATCTTATTATAAAATGACATAAATGAATTATATTGGTCTAATATAGGTATTATGTATCTATTTTGACTTTAAAATAAATTTAATTTATAAAAATTATTTAAATAAAAAGTCGCCTTTAAACTATAATGTTGTGTTTTTCACTATTCATCCAAAATTGAATGTTTATAAAAAAATACAAAAAAATTATCCCAAAGATAATTTTGATATTAAAAACTCAAAAATTATACCTATTTTACAAAATTTAAAACATAGAGGTTGTATTAATTAATTTAAAAAATATTCTCGTTGTCAAAACCAGAAAGTTAGTTTTTGAGAGAAATAAAAACTATCAAAAGATGGATATGTTTTTATGTACAATTTAAATTTAAAACTACTTCAAATAACCAACATTGGATTAAATGATAAATATATAATCTAATTATACTTCAAAACCATTCATATGTATAATTTATCATTATAAATTATTTTGATTAAAAATGTTCTTTTCAATTAAAATTTATTATTTTCACTATTCATCAAAAAATGAATGTTATCAGAAAAGCACTAAAACTTTATCCAAACTAATGTTTTATGTCCCAGTTTTAAAGAAGAAGTTTATTTTTTCAAATTGAATATATAAAAGTGTCAAATATTGGATTAAAAAAGGGTTCTCCATTAAAAGGAGGTAAATTTTCATTTTTTTTTGAAAAATACATCATTTATTTGTAAAATTTAATTTGTTCTGATGTTATGTATATGAAACACAAAATATTGATGTTAAAGTAATATGGACTATATAAAATTCCAAATTTTGTTAGTACTATTCATAACATCTTTTTGAACGACTAGTTTGGTAAGTCGTGGTGCGCTCTAACATAGTGTTGCATGTAGCGCAATATATTGAATTACTTTAAAGAAAATTACTTACTATGAAATCATGTGGTGTTACATAATGTGGAAGGGTAAAATATGTATTATAGTACATATACATGGCCATGAATAAAAAACATGGCTAGGAGCACGGGTAGGACCTTGGGTGGCTGATACATGACATGTACTCCCCTTAATGTCCATGTAGAACAACATGCAAGTGAGCCATATACAAGTATGAACATATCTAGGTAGTAAAGAAATACCACATTATATGTTGTTCTTGTTACATTCCAGGTAATCTTTCTTTATGGAAATATATATCTCTCCTATCTCCTTCGTTTGGACTTGGATTTTTCCACATGGGTAGCCTATCATCAGTTTTTCTCTTCATAGAATTAGATGGTGGACTTCATAGTGGTTTTTGAGATATGATGTGTAATGCTAGGATTATGAAACTTTATTAGTAATCACTCAATGACTAGAGTGATTAGATAGGACCATTAATGTTGAATAATTCTATTGGAACATGGCATGGGTCCACTATTTATCTACCACTAGATTGGAACTCTACTACGAAGTCAGGGCATAGGTCCACTGCCACTACAGTGGAACCCTCCTAAGAAATCATGAAATTAGTTCTCTATTATTATATAAAAACCCTTATATAGGCAAATTGTATGGGTACTATAACTAAAAAAAGATAATTACGCTCCTGTTAGTACATGGTATAGTCCCTCTCTCTATCTTCTGATTATAGCCCCACTATTGGAATAGGTTATTGGTTGCCTTTCTATCGACGGAGTGGATCCATATTATTGGAATAGGGTATGGGAAACCTATCTATCTACTAGAGTGAAACCCTTATATTGGAACATGGTGTGTGGTTCCTCTATAAATCTACAGTGTGAATCCATCCTTTTGACATAGGTTATGGGTCCTCTACATATCACCAGAGTGGAACCCCCTGATGGAAAATAGAATGGATCCTTTATCTATACACCACATGTCTAGAGACCTCTTTTAGATTTTGGACACAGGTACTCTAAAAAAAATTAATGTACCCCTCCTTTATAGTCATAGAATGGGTCCCGTTTCATCACAGATTAGAACCATCTTGCAAAATTAGGGCATGGGTCCTCTACTTATTAGAGTGAAATTGTATGGTCATAATAATGTGTGGGTCATGAATATACTAAGTGGATCCACCATGTTGTTTTAGGCTATGAGTTCTCTACAAAACGATTGTGGCCCCTAGACTATGTGGTTAAATGGAGAGGTATGTCTTCACATGGATGTTTCTTCAGTCAGATTCATTTGATGGTGTCCATCATTGGTGAATCACTTGAAACTGTTAGAACTCATTTTTGGGCTGGGTTCTGAGATGCAGATCCACATTTTATCTTTTTAGGATTATTTTATTTATAATATATATATATATATATATATATATATATGAATCGATTTCATTGTATTTTTTTACACTCTATTTTTGGGTAGAGTTTTGTATTTCTACCGTGTCTCATACTTCTCCCCCATCAGCTTTTGGGGAATCTTACTAGGTATGTTTATTATAACACCTTTCATGGGAGTTGCCTACCCATGACATTTCTTATGTAGAAACCATATAGGTTGGAGACAATTTCAATGGATGATAAGGATATACTGGAGTATTAGACCATGTACGGTGGTTGGGTCTTGGAGATCCGATTTCATTATTTGATAGCACTTTACATTCAATGTATTGTTAGTTTGGTATATATTTCGAGGTGGGAATTTATTTTTTCCATTTTTCAATTCCGTTTTATTCATTCAATCTCATGTACATCCTAATGATTTATCATGAATTGTTGTTCTCAAGATGTTAAATATTTTATTATTATTCTTCTACACCTTGGCATGGAGATGGTTGTGTGTGTACGTATAGGAACACTGAAATGGGCATCCCATATTAGTAATTCCATCTCATGCATGTCTCCAACATCGAGCTAGTGGAGTCAAGCTTACGGTAGTTGAAGATCGATCCCCATTAGCTCAGGAAAGTCCATCTTCATTGTGACATGATAGTAGAGATGTTGTATTTTATATATTCGTTATTGATATGTCGTGATCTGAGAAAGTTGTGGACAACTTTCAGATTCCGAAAAATAATGGGGGGAAATTATATATTGATTTGTTAATTATTCTGTTATGTGATAATATATATCATGATATAAGGAATATAATTGAAAAATATTTATTAGTGATTGTTGAATTTTCTTGATTGTGTACATATAATATTTTATAAATAAATAACATAGAAACTAAATTAATCATGCTAAAATTTGGAATAATATAAATGTTTTTATTGAATTATATTGGTTGTAAATGTAATTAGTATAAGATATTTTTTTATCGTAATTTCTAATGTAGTTCATTATTGATGTGGTATTTATAAATATATGTTTAATATGTAGTATTTTGAAAATTATAAATATCATGGTTAGTGTCTTAATACGTCTACAAGATTAATATTTGTAGATGGGACTGCCATTTTTTATATGGAAATTGGTTTATTTTATGATTATTGTATGTTGATGGTGGAACATGATTTTTTTACGGAAGTGTGTTATATATATTTTTTAAATTCAATAGTTATTTTCATTCTTTTAGTTGATGTGTATTGTAAGAAACTTTCATGGGCCAATATGTTGGGCTAGTGTGTGTTTATATACACTTGTCTAATTTTAATATATGTATTATGTACTTATCCATAATCCATTAAGGTTACCAATTACCGTATAAATTCATGGATTCATGATTTTTTCAAAAATATATAGGATATAAAATATATTGTCTTAATGAAACTACCATTTCATTCTCTAACTACCTAATGTAGAATAGGATATGATGTGTTAAAGTTATATGATTGTGATGTTACCTTATAGTGGAGTTTTATAAGGACCAAGTGCATCACAAGGTTGGTCACTCCATGCATATATTACCATTCCTTCATTTAGTTTTAACAATATATTGTAATGGGATATCATTTCTCGGCCCATTACATTACCTGTTTTGTGGTTGTAGTGTTCCTGGAGGAAGACCCCAATTGTTTGGTGGGGTTAGGGTTGTAGGACTAATATAGTAGATAGTTCAAGATGTGAATCAGGTTCATCTCGTGGTTTGGAAGTTCATGTGTCTTGTACCAAGTTGGTTTCACGTCAATTATATTGTCTAATTTGGATCCATGAAACATATTCATGTTTTAAAAGTATAATTAATGAAGTGTAACTAATTCAATATCATGATACATAATTTTTATATAAAACAAATTATTCTTGCGGTTTTAGGGCCTATAATGGATTCACATCATGTAATTCACGACCCTATGGGAATTCACGTTTTGAGTATAGATATAATGACATGAATGGTGAAATTTTTATGTTTTCACCTATTACTTTTCATATTCATCATTAATTATTATTTACCATTTCATCACCATTTTGGGGGAACCTTATATTATATTTGGTGATATCCTGGCCCTCTACATTCTAATTTTATCCTTGTGTTATGGTAGTTGTGGTTCAATAATTTGTGGTAAGTCCTTCCCCAACTCATGGTTTCTTTCGTTCGTTCACCCATAACAGATATTTTCCAGCACCATTGGTTTGGTTTCAGGTATGTGTGGGATGCATTTTTAGGACCCCTTGATTTGATATAGGTTGATCCTATAGTCTTCTTTATGGTTATAGTTTTCACAAGTTTCTTCTTCTCCCTATATTGTGTAGTGAGACTAGAAATCATCGTTTGAGGTATGGATTCCATTATTTATCACATTTGGAATCATCTGGTATGTGATTAATTTAGTTATACCATAGTGACGTAGTCTCATCATCTTGAGTAATGATAATGATTTGGTTAAAGATTAAATTGAAATTAGAAAGGGATTGAAACACATGTCACACAGATTTGATAATATTTTGAATCTTTGAATTATATGGGAAAGATGGGCCATAAAAAATCGAGGCTATTGTAATAATCTATTTGTGGTAATTTAGAATGAATTGTTAAAATTATTTTGTTATGATAGTTTTTAATTACACGGAAATAAAATTTGGTTAAACCCTTACATTTGGGTAATAAAAGTGATTCCCCGTGAATATGAAATCTTTGAGAATTCCCTAAAATAAATAAGAGGAATTGATAAAATTCCATTTATTTAATATTGAATATTATATGTTTGTTTGATGATTTTGTATGTGACGATATTGTTGGGTGATAAGGGGGTGTTATTTTATTGTGGTGGGTTCATTTATTGGTGGAGGGAATGGTGTATTTTATCTATGGTGTTGACTTTTTGTGTTGTGGTCATGTTGTGGGGTAGTGAATTGCTATTGTGATGTGAAGTTGATATGTTCTCTTCGATGATTATTTGGGTAAATGAGGTATGAAAGTGCATTGGGGTGGTTTGGTGAGGTCTTAAGTAAGGGTGGTGTCATTTTATAATGATTTATTTGAATGGTTAGTATTTGAAATTAATTATAATAATTGAAATCACATGAGAAGAGGTAATAAGGTAATTTAATGTTAAAATAAATTTGAAATATTTGTTAAATGGTGAAATTGGTTTTGGATTTATTAAATGGGTTATAAATAAATTTAGGAATATCCCTTATAATTAAAATTGGTTGGTAATGTGAAATTCATCTTATAGCATTAGTGGTGTTCTGAATTTGATGATGGTAGTGAAACTGGAAATATTGAGAGGGTATGTGGTGATGATGGGAGTTGGATTGTTATTAGTTATAAATAAACATTATGGGATTATGTTCATTGATATATATATTTATAATGAATGTTCCTTGTGATTTTATATATGAACCACACCCTAGATGACCAGCGTATGACAACACTAATATGTGTGTGTGTGTCTGTATTTGGGGGGGTCCCAATGTCCCATTGATGAGGATAGTTGTATGGATACACAGTCCTTCATTCTAACTCTTCCAAGTGATTTCAACATGCATGAGATGTGATGGACTGTCGTGACCTGTCCCCTGGGGCCTGTGTTCTGAATACCCCAAGCCTGCCTCCCAAAGACCAGGGGCTAGAAACAAGTACCGAAGGCAATAAACTATAAGTGGGAAGTGTTTTTGGTGTACCTATAAAGATGCATGCTCAAAAAATGCATAATGTAAACCCACAAAAAAATTAAAATTTTCTATAAGACAGTGACTGTGAGTACAATACAAACTGAATGTAGAAAGGGGCCAGCATAAAAACCCAAAACTAAAAAGTAAAGTAAAACTGCCACAATCTGTCAAAACAAAACCCTTCCTAAAGGGTTGGTGAAGGGTAGTTTCCTATATCCATAGAATTATATTGTTATATCCATCTGATAGAGCATGAAATAGTCCTGTACCACCAAGGTCTCTGTCAAAGTGTCGATTAATTGCATGAGAGACTAAAAATTTGGGTGAAGCACGCGTAGAGGTTAGTAAAACAATAATCAGTAAGGAACTCTATCCACAAAGGAAAGACCAAAAATTAAAACCACCAAGTACGGACACAAAGCAAGACAACTCACACTATGTATAACTCAATGTATAAGAAGTACGATTATCAGCTATTAAGATGAACATTCGTACTTCTGAGGGATTAATCATGTGGGCTTGATCAACACATGGGCCAACTAGATCACTAAGACCCACTCATCTTTAGAGATAGCTAAATCACAAAGTCCCACTCGTCTCTTGACTAGATGGATCACTTAGACTCACTCATAACTTGTCCAGTTGAATCACTTATACATACTCTTCTCTTTTCCAGTTGTTTCACATAGACTCCCTCATCTCTTTTCAAGCTAGATTACTATGACAAGCTTATCTATTAGCCAGCTGGATCACTAAAACCCACTTATCTTTTGTCCAACTGGATCACTAAGACCCGCTCATCTCTTGGCCAACTGGATCACTATGAATCGTTCTTCTCTGGACCAACTAGATTACATAAACCACCTCATGGCACACTTCATTCAAGTAAAATCTACTATGCAATCCATTGGTCCAATCTTACCAACCAATAAGTCTCACATAGAGTATACCTAAAGGACCATCTTGTCAGAGGTGTCCGAATCCCATAGATGGTGCATCAATCAAATGCCCAGTCTGAAAGATATTAAACATTTAGTAAACTAAGGCTGGTTACATCCCAACCCGGTATAACCATGTCAGACCAGCCCAACAAACCTAATATGGGGGCTCCTGCATGACCTGAACTGATTTCGCCCACTCATCCCGATTCAGTCAGATCTGGGCTGACAAAGTCTCGCAAGGCTAGGTGGCTAGGCCCATCAGGCCTTGCTGGGACGAGCCTAGTTTGATTGTGGGTCTAGCTTTCAAGGCTACTCAGTGGCCCGATTTCATCTGTCCAGGCCCGTAGCAGTTGTTCCGGTTATGTCTGCGGCATGGGTTTCCCAGTGCCTTGGTTTACCACACTATTAGGGCCCAATGTCAGGTCTAGATTGTAGCTCCAGCCCATCCCACAGCATGTGGGCTATTCCAAGCCACACAGGGTGTGGCGGTCATCACATCCCCACTTCAATGACATGGCTCGATGTAGACGTGTCCCCCCACTATTACGACATCACACCATACCCTCAAACATCACGCGGTTGGCCTTGGGTCGGTAGGGTCGTTTGCACATGGTCCTATGTGTACCGAGTTCCATACAAGTTGCGGTCTTCTGGGTGGGCCGCTCCTTTGACATGACGCCACCCTCCTAAACCATTCAACCAATAAGACATCCGGGTAGCCGCATCCACCTTCCACCTACTATCGTCATACATGTCGGTGTCCCCGATCACCATAGTGGAGCACTTTCAGTGCCCCTCCTCTCACATGCCACTATAGTCTTGTTCCGCCGCCACTGCCTCATGATGATTCCATGACCCTTCCATTTAACACCCCCTCACTGATGCACCATCAACTATTTCTACACAATGAAAGGGAATACTTCAATAAGATGAGTTGGGAAGTAATTAGACATATGAACACAAATAGAATGATTTGGGTCATTATTCATGTAGACCAAGATTTGTTCTTATTAGAAGGATCACGAAGAACCAAGAAAACAAGGTGGATTAATTCGTAAGATAAATATACTCATTATCCCGCATTATTATCCATCCCGCATGAACGATCAATTCGTGGGTTTAATTGTTCGTGAGTTAACCCACTTTCTTCATTTGAAATAAGAATGATAAATATTAATTCACCCAAAAAAATTAAACCCCTACTTAGTTTTAGTTTTATTATAGGAATAATTTGTTGCTAAAGGTGATCTTTCCACGATGGTCCTCAATATTTCATTCAGGATTTGATCTTTTGAAGAAGAGGGGGATTTCTCCAGTCATTAACGATCTTCATTATTCATTCATTGTTTTCACACACCAATTCCTCAGAAAAATCCCAGGATTATCCCAACCATCCTGCATTTCTTGTTATTATATAAATTGATAAAATGTGAATCATGTTTTTGTTACACTACATTGCAGTTTCATTATGATGATTCATTGATGAGGTTCATTAATAAGATTCACTATCTCCTATTCATGGAAGCAAAACTCTAATGTTCCAATGCTTAATGATGAGGATAAAAATAAAATATTTTTTATCTTATTTAATTTTATTTCTTCTAAAAAGTAAAAACAACTACATTTACTGTTGAACCTCTTTGGTCGATGTTTGTTCCTTTCCAGGTGAATCCCATTGTTATGAGTTCAGCAATGCCCTCATATTTTTGATTCTGGAACAGATTCAAATGATATGAAAACCTGCTCGCATGATTATTTAAATAAACATTAATATAGTTATAAAATACATTCTGGCTACTCCAGGCCATGGAATCATGTTCCATCTTAGAGTTTGGATTTGAAATAATACAACATAATTTAAAAATAAATGACATGAAATTCTAGTGGATTAAATTTTCCCCAAATTAGGGATTTATGTCCCCAAAAGATAAAGAATGTATAAACAAACACAAAGGTGTACTGATCATGAATATGAGCCTCCTCCACCCATGTTCTATCCAGGATATTCCCGTGCTGCCAGAGAACGTTATCCCAAATAATCAACCATCCATGAAGGATCCTCTATTATTTATCCTCTAGCTCTATCAGGTATACAGAGAAATTCGCTCTATCATCATTCTCCCACTCACTGTGTTCGATGACATGAGAAGGTTCATGCATGTATCTCTCAACTGGGATATGTGGAATATTTCATCATCCTCTCTAACTTCAGAGTTTGAGGGAAGTAGTATGAAACCTCACCCACTAGACATAGTAATAGGATTGGTACAATTAACCTCAAAAATAACATGCCACCCCATCCAAATCTCTGTATCCCTTGCCGAGAAGAGACTCGTAGAAATATGTTGTCCCCCTCATTGAACTCCAAGGGTCTCTACCACCAATCATCATATTACATATGTCATCATTGTGCAGTCTTCATCTTCTCTTGGATGAACTTCACATTCTCAATGGTTGCAGGTACCATCTCTGAACCCATCAGTGCGGACTCCCCTTGGACTGTTCAGCATATTGGTGACCTAAATGACCATCGGTACAGTGCCTCAAATGATTCCATACTGATGGTGGAGTTCTAGAAGTTCTTTTATGAAAACTCCACCAGTGGTAGGTGGTCCTCTCAACTCCGACCAAAATCAAGTATGCTAGCAAGAAGCATATCCTCCAAGGTTTGTATGGTCTGCTCCATCTGACCATCCATCAGTGGGTGATAAGCGATTCTCAAGCATAACTAATTCGCAAAATATTCATGAAATCCCATCCAAAATAGGGATGTATAGCATGCATCACGATATGAGACTATTTTGGATGGACCCCATGGAGTCGAACTATATTTTTCACATTGAGGGATCCTTGGATCTCTACTGAACCTTATTCTCGAATGGGTAGGAAGCGGTCCAACTCGGTGAGTTGGTCTATTATCACCCAGATGGTATTGTTCCCCCTAGACATATGTTGTATACTTTCCATGATTTTCATCGATATTCCATCCCACTTGCACTCTGGTACCTTGAGTGGTTGTGTAAAACCAACCGGTACCTGGTGCTCAGTATTCACTTGTTGACAAGTGAGGTATCTCAAGACAAACTCTACTATAACATTCTTCATCCAAAATAGCCAATATTGAGGTTGAAGGTCCTGGTTCATCTTTTCCACACCTGAATGTACCACCAAATGGGATTTTTGGAACACCATCAACACCTACTCCTACAAATATAATTGTACTATGGTGCATCCTCTGAAAAGGATGGCGTGCTCCCCACCTTTTGAATTTCCATCTGGAGTATTTCCTATGGACTTCTGGGAATGTGAAATCTCATAGATTTAATCCCCGAGTGGCACCTTCCAATCTTGTTGTATGAGTGGATGAGAAACTAGCATCGATTGAATAAATATTATCTCCTATCTATCCATGAAGGATATATTAAGAGAGGACAACTACTATGAGTCCTTGTTCAGTAGTTGTAAGCTCGACCACCTACTAAGTGCATCTACCACTCGGTTCCCCTTACTAGAAGTATAGTCAATCTCAATGTCATGGTCCTAGAAGAACTCTTCCCAATGTATCTATCTCAGATTCATCTCCCTCTTAGAAAATGTATACTTGAGACACTGGTGGTTAGAGTTGATGATGAATTGTTCAAATAAAAGGTAGTGTCGCCCCATTTTCAGTGCGAAGACTATTGCTGCCAAATCAAGGTCATGAGTCGCATAGTTATGCTCATGTGGTCTCAAATTTATTGATACATAAGAAATCATATGTTTTCCCTACATCAGGACACAACCATGCCTAGTTCCCAATGCAACACAATACACCACATAGTCAGTTCCCTCTTCTAGATGCCTCAAGATAAGAGAAATTATCATGATCTTCCTATGAATTTGAAAGCTCTGATGGAATCATTCTATCCACATGAAGTGTTTTACATTCTTCATAAAAGCATTCATTAGTGCTTCCACTTCAGAGATATTGGGTACAAACCTCTGATAGTACCTAGCCCCCACAAAGAAACTCCGAATCTCGAAAACACTATTGTTTGGATCCCAAGAAAGAACCATCTTGATCGTCACTGGATCCACAAAAACTCCTGCCTCAAGGATGAAATTTACTATTAAGTGTACCTTTTTTATCCATAACTCAAACTTCAAGAGATTTCTATAACACTGGTTCTCTCATAGTGTGTCTAGAAACATCTATAGCTGTATCAGGCACTCCTCCTCAGTCGCTGAATACACTAAGATTTCATAGATGAAGACAACTAAAAATTGGTCTACATATGGCTGGAAGATCTGGTCCATGAGTCCCATGAACACTACAGGGGCATTCATCATGCCAAACAACATCACCATGTACTCGTAGTGGTCGTAGCGACACTTGAAATCTTTCTTCAAGATGTCCTCATCTTGCACTCGAAGCGAGGGATAACCTCATCTGAGGTATATATTTGAGAACCATTTATCCCCCATAAGCTGAACGACAAGGTCCTCAATCCTTGTTACTGGGTATGTTTTCTTCACGGTCACCTGTTTCAGGATCCGGAAGTTCACTCATAGATTCAATCTTCAATTTTCCATCATGGGAAACAACACTGGGGTTACCTATGGTAAAACACTGGCCTTAGAAACTCATTCATCTGTATGTGATTCGGTTATAACCTCATCTCCCAAAGCTCTGTGGGAGCCATTAGATATGTAGGTGTAGATAACGGTGTCGTCCCAGGTTGGAGATCAATGTATGTGTCAAACTATCTATGAAGAGGTAGTCCTAGAAATTCCTCTAGAATAATGTCCTCATACTCATCCAGCACTATCAGAAACAGTGCACTCAAATCATCCATTTCACAGAGGGTCATGCTATCAAACTAATGAGTTATTGACTGCACCCTCATATGTACGAGTCTATCCTGGGGTGCTTTGTCGTCCTTATCACTAATGAAGGAAAACATATTCGCATCTCCATGGACACACCGCATTATGCGCCCAAAATAGTCGATCTGAGCATAGATTGGGGATAACAAGTCTATAACCAAGATGAAATTGTAAGGCATAGACCCCGCTACTAGGATATCCCAGTTGAATCTCCCACCTCCAAGATTAAGATACCCCTATTGGATCCTGTGTATGATTTTTTCATCCCCTCCTATAGGAGTCTCTAAACATAAGGATTAATAATATGGCTTGAATGGAATATCTGAGCTCTAAAAAATGTATATATAAAGAAAGTTTGACAAGAAATTTTGACTAAAAGAACTGTATTTATGATGTAGAATACATTCATCATAACTATGATCATCTTCAAATTACCATGGTCAAAGGACTTCATCTCCTTAAGTTACCCTCTCACTTGTTGATCAGATCATAGAGCCCATGGGGGACCACATGGGTATACTGGTGGTACCACCTTAAATCTCTACCCACCACTGGCCACTCTGGTGGATCCTCTTCGACATCCTCCACCCTGTGGACCACATCGCTCAAACCACTGCCTCTACCTCGGTGGCCCTTCTATTATCCGATGATCGTCTGTGGGGCGGGTCAGGTAGTCATGAGCCATGTGTCCCTGCCCAGCACATGAGTAGCATGTACTACTCCTCAGGTGACTCTTGCTACCCTTGTGGCCTCATTCCATTGATCTTCTGTACTGGGGTCATCCTTCAAGTGGTCTGGTCTTCTTGGACCTCTGTGTCATCTATCGGCTACATGCCATGGATGACTTGTACACATGTCGCTCGGTGGTACTTCCTACAATCGGTGCCTACTCTGTGAGGAATCTCACCACTAATAGACCATGTTCCAGCACCCCATATTGTGTAGGGATGATGAGGTAAATCATCGACACCCTAATTTCCCATTAGAGTCCAAGCTCTAAGGTTTGGACCTTGATGAAAGGGTTCTATAGAATATTTGTAGAGTTATGGGAGAGGTCTTTGAACCTCGCAGAGTACTCATCCACTGATAGGATTCCCTATAGTAAGTGAAGCATCACCTATGTGTGAACAGAGCACAAGATCGTAGGGAATAACTCCTCCTAGAAAATTCGTTCGATATCAGTCGAGGTGAGGGTCCCCTCCTCATGTGTCTAGATCATCAAACTCCACTATATCCCAATCAATCCCTACAGATGGATCACGACTACAAATTCATTCTATTCATGTGGTTTCCTCAATAAGCAGAAGACTTGTTTCACCACCTCCAGCTAGTCCTTAGTGACTTGGGGGTCTGTCTCTACCTGGAACCTGAGAGGTCTCTATCTCATGAATTTGTGTAAGGAACTTATTCATGGGTTTTGAAAAATAACCACTTTAAATTCTTAATGAAAATTACAATTGTATTCATTAAAATTCTACGATGATTTATATTTAATAAAAAGTAATTTAGTAATAATATTTTATTAAAATATTTTTTAATTTAAAAATATATTAATTCATAAAAATTTATTTCTTAATTGAATATTAACTAAAAAAAATATTTTTTTTAAAGTTATTTACAAATTAAAAATAATAATATGATTTTATATTCATTATTCTATACCAAAATAGAACACATAATCATTGTGCTAGGGTCTTATTACATAAACCCTTATAACTCATGTATATGACCTAAGGGTAAGGTGTTTGATGGTGATAGATTCTTGGGGAGGCTTGGATAACATCTCTCAAGTGGTAATCTCTATCAACGTACACTTCTCCCATAGGTAGTTTCAATGGATATTAACATGTTAATGTTTGGATTGGGCTTGGTCCAGAAAAAAGAATAGTTACACCACCTTCTTTCCAAGCTCTGAAAAATGGGCTACATACGGACCAATTCTACTAGATGCTGTAATCAATTCCTTTCCTTGAGTATATTGAATTTTTTGATGACCTATATTTATACTAACCATGTGATCACTATTCAGTGATAATATTATCAATAGTAACAATTCTTAATGTAATTTTAAAATCAAAAAACATAAAACCAAATAAGTTCATAGGTTTTATATAACCACATTACATAATAATACATTTAATCCGATCAAGAGGAATTTTCATTTGTAAAAGTTTTGTTTGTTCCAAGTATTCAATATTCATTTTTAAATGAGTTATGCAATAGCACTGAATTCCAATCTACGAATGGTGGTTCGGTAGAGTGGACTATCAAGTAACAAGAATTCAAGTTCTAAAATAATGTTATTGACTCTAGTGGTTTAAATTTTAATCACCTATATTTGATTGAGATCAACATAAAAAATATATATCAATAATTTTTTTTATAAAACCATATGAATAATTATATTAGTGACTATAAAAATTAATATTTTTGTGTATGGAGTTTTAAGAGTAAGATATACTTACATAATAATTAATTTAAAACATGAATGATAATTTATATCTCAATAATGAGTGGAGAAAAGGAAGCTTGTGTAATCCAAATGTCATATATCAATTGATGGAGGATTTTACTAATGATTTTTATTGTGGTATTGTAATGACCCAAAGTTTCATTAATTAAAATCCCTCATGATCTAATTAAATGTCTCATTATGTTTATATAAAATGAAAAATTCTTTGGTTTTATGGTAAGAATTTTGACCTTTTCTAATATAGTCTTTGAACAGTGATCACATGATTAGTATAAATATATGACTTTTACAAATCCAGTTTACTCAGACAAAGGAAGCAATGGCCTCATCCAGTAGAATTTCCCTATACGAAGGCCATTTGTCGGAATTCGGAAAAGATGTGGCATTCTTGGGCTTCGCTCTTGACCAATCCCATGCTGAGCTTCATCATGTCAAGCTCGAACGGGACCGTCTATGGGAGAAGTGGAAGTTGATAGAAATTACCACTTGAGCAATGTTATCCGAGCCACCCCAAGAGTCTGTCACCATCGCACACCTTACCCTTAGGTCTTATGCGGCTGTTTTAAGAGGTTATGTAACAAATAAATAGTAATATGTTCATGTACATTATTTTTTTGTATATAATAGTGAATATACTTTCTTGTCATTATTGATACATTGTAAATAGTTATTAAAGTACAGATAATGTTTTTAGTTATTATTTAATTAAGAATTCTATTTTATTAAATTAAGGGATTTTTGAATTAAATAATATTTAAATAAAATATTATTATTATTATTAAATTAATTTTTATTAAATATAAATGATCTTATAATTTTATGAATGCATTTGTAATTTTTATTAAGGTTTGAAAGCTATTTCGGTAAAAACCCATGAATTTTCGATAAATGTTAGTTTTTATTTTATAAATGAAAATTAACATATTTAAAAAAATTATTAAGATAAAATAAATTTTATTTCTGGAATCAGGACGTCGAAATTATCCAATGGTGAATTTTTCTTAATTTTCTGAGATAGTCAAATTTTTGGGTAAAAATTAAATACCGTTTAAATATATAATTTGTTTTATGACATCATAATGAACCAATAGTGATGTAATAAAATACTATATGCTTTATGTTCGGCCAATATATGGTTTACTATTAAAATAATGTGATTTTGGGTTTGTCTGACTTACTTTTCAAAGCATTAATGGACCCCTCAATACTTATTAAACATATTTCCTTTTTAAATTATTTTCCATGGGAGTGTGACTCAACTCCACATAAGAAACCTAATTATTTTAAGATATTCGGAATTTGGCCTTATAAAATATTGTTTTCCTCTTCCCTTTGACAAAAACCATGTGAAAAAACCATGATATGGTTTGTGTTTTGGATTACTTTAATGTAAGGGGACCCAAACCTAAATAATAAAGAATTCCCTCACCTTTCCAATATAAACCCACCCACGCTCCCACTTC
Organism: Viscum album; assembly: GCA_963277665.1. Lineage (NCBI taxonomy): Eukaryota > Viridiplantae > Streptophyta > Magnoliopsida > Santalales > Viscaceae > Viscum > Viscum album. The sequence goes on from OY728134.1 coordinate 999,355,965, forward strand.
CTCCTCACTCAAAGCCTTTTATGTTCATCCAACCTCTGCCGTAATCTCTCTAGAATCCTCCCATGGTGCCCCAAGCTCCCAAGAAGCCTCTCACAAGCCTCTCTCTATCCTATGGAAGCACACTTCCAAGTAACGGTTTTTTCAACCATTCTCATTTTTGTCCAATTTTCTTTAAGTTGTTTTTCCCTTTTAATATCAATTATGAATGTTGGGGTATGGTTTCGACCCTCCCTCATACTTTCCTATTTATTTTTGAATGATTGTATACCCCTTTCTCTCTCATTAAATTCCTCCCATGTACACCTATTACTATGCCGAAATTCTTAAAGGAACTTCTCTCACCTTTTTTACATTCAAGCAATACTTTTTTATCATGAATATAAATTCCATTAAAATTGTTGGGACATGTATCTATATGACCTCTTTACTGTCCATTACATGTAAATATGATGAAGAACCCCTTTATCTCTCATCAAAAAAATTTATGAATTCTTATGTCACGCCATTACGCTGCCAAAATCACACCGATTTTCTAAGCCAATGTCATTGTGTAGTGAATACCATGCTCATTTCTCCATCAAGGGTATTCACCCTTATGCACATTTAATTATTGATTATAAAGTTTAATGTATGAAATGATACATTCCTTTATCGCGGAATAAATGATTATGTTTTATGAATCCATGTTTTATGATCCATGTGGCACACTTATGCATGAAATAAAATGTTTAAGAAGGGTGCGCCATTATAGCGCTCCAATGCATTGGGTAAATTATTTTATCATGATACGTCATGTGTAATGATTGTTGACTCATGCTAATTCAAGTGCAACAAGGGTTTACTCGTGCTTTATGTGAAATGGGGATTTACTCATGCTCCATGTGCAACGAGCCTTGGATCATGCTAATTCCATGTTAAGTGTTGTTGCCACATTTCCATGTTATGATTATCATGATTTATCATGACTTTATGTTCATGTTTCTATTATGGTCAATTGATATTCCTATTGCCTAAAATGTATTTTACTACTCATTTTATTCCATGTGTACTCCCTTACTGGGCATTATAGCTCACCCTTTTTTTATGCATGTCCTCAGGTTATCCCATGCAATGCTAAGTACGAGGGAATGTAGTGGTCACGTAAAGGATGTTTTCAATAAAGATGTTGTATTTCATGCTTTAATTTTTTATTTAATGATATTAAGCCTCAAAGTCACTAAACCTCTTGATCTTCTTTGATGTATCAAGTTATGTTTTATGTAATAAATCATGTTTATGTTTGTAATAAAAGCAGGGTTGTCATAGTTGGTATTAGAGGATAGGTTTAGTTATTTTTGGGATTAGGATTAGAAAACCCTTGTAATGACTTAGATACAAGACTAAGTAAAATAAATAATTCCCTAATTTTTTGTGAGTATTGAGTAAGTGGGTTATCAAGAAAATACATCCCTGTCTGGATACGAGTAGGTAAAGGCGGCTCTGGAACAGATGTATCCTAGGGGTATAACCCGAAAACACCGCTTTGAGCTAGACTTGAATGGGAACTGGTGCACGACAATGGGCCTTGCTGCACTCTTGGTTACGACACTCCCGTGGGATATGATTTCGTAAATTAACAAGCTTAGAATGAACCCTTATTAAGGGAATAAAAAAATTCCATAAGAATATATGTTAGAAAGTAGATCATGAAAAGACCAGATTAAAGACTATACACTCATGAGTTATGGAAATAAAAGTTTATTTATAATTCATCAACATTTGTCTTTGGATTACCCATTATGTGTTACCCCTAACATTCCTTTTATTCAATCCAATGTCCGGTAATAGGAGGACTCGGGCTAACATCCTTTGTGAAGATTAGTGTGATGACTGTACTAATGAGATGCCCAATCCAATGTGAGCGGGAATCGCGAACTTTGTCACGCATCTCTCTCAGCTAACTCAAGTTTTGAATAGAAACATGGATCAAGAGGAACGTTCAATACACCCTAAGAAAGAACAAGTCACTATCGAGATATTCATGAGACAAATTCCTCCTAATTTTAGTGGATCATCTAATCCCATGATCACTAAACAATGGATCAACTCCATTGAAAATATTTTCTCCATCCTTTAATTTTCTGAACAAGAGAAGGTTCTCCTGACTGCCTATCGTATGGAGGGTGAATCTGATCAATGGTGGACGTTGATAAAAAATACGAAGCCTGAGGAGGATATCAAGGAATTAGAATGGAAGGATTTCCAGAAGATGTTTTTTGATAAATATTTTCTGCGCACCCTCCGGCTTATGATGGAAAGGGGCTTCCTTTCCCTCAAGTAAAAAGTTGAAGAATCTATTGGAGCGTATGGGGCAAACTTCACAAGGCTTGCATGGATATGCTTCCGGCATTGTCGTTACCCCCGAATGCAAAGTTGACCACTTTTTTGGTGGGCTGAAGCCTAGCCTACGGAAAGCATTGACAATCCGTGACTTCAACAGCTATGAGGAAATTGTCTGATGTTCCCTCAAGGTCGAAATGGAGATCCTGGAATAATAGGGGTATCATGGGGACAAGAAGCATATGGTGTACTTCAATGCTGGTGGTCCGATGGATAAATCCAATGGTGCTAAGAAGATCCAGCACCCCACTTGCCAAAAGTGCGGAAAGAAGCACCCTGTAAATTGCCTTAAAGGGATGAGGAAATGATTCAGGTGTGGAAGAAAAGGGCACCTTGCTGTTAACTGTCGGTAATAAAGACCTGCGGCTGCGACCGAGGAGATGAATGCTCCGTTTGAACCTCAACGCATTTTTCAATTCTACAAATGCAATGAACCGGTTCATTTTGCAAATCAGAGCCCTAATCTAAGGGTTTTCTTAGTTAACCAACAACATCCAATGTAGCAAGGAAGAGCTTTTGCAATCACTTCTGCCGAAGTGAACCCCGACAACAAAGTGATGACAGGTATGCTAGTTATTCATTCAAGAATAGCGAACGTACATTTTGATTCAGGTTCTACGCATTATTTTATATCTCGAATGATTAGTAAAACAATCCTAGCACCACCAAAGATCATGGAAGTGAAGATGTCGGTGAGTACGAAAAATGGGGAAATCATTGCATCCCATGAATATATGTCCTACCCTATTATAATCTGTGGATTTACTTTCCTGACGAACCTCGTCATACTCCCTCTAGTGGAATTTGATGCAATTCTTGGCATGGATTGGCTTTCCTTATAAAGATCCAACATAAACTGTCGGGAGAGGGAAATCACACTCTATATGGAGAATTGACCCCCGATTTTTTACAAGTGTAAGGAGGAAGATGAATCTCCTTTAGCTCCATCATCTCAAGCATGGATATCACTGCCCTATGAGAACGTGTATCTGGCTCAGATGATTGAGTTCAAGGAAGAATCTATCCTTGAAGAAATGCCTATTGTGATGGAATTCGTGGAAGTGTTTCCCGAGGAACTTCCTGGCCTTCCTCCTAGAAGTGATGTTGAATTCTCAATTGAACTTATACCCAAGGATTTACCAATATCCAAGACTCCATATAGAATGGCTATTTTAGAGCTTGAAGAGCTAAAGAAACAACAATAGGAGAATCTGGATAAAGGGTTTATACACCCAAGTGCTTCACCATGGGGTGCACCAGTCCTCTTCGTCAAGAAGAAGGATGGGTCAATGCAGCTTTGCATCGATTATCGTGAACTTAACAAAATCCGAATAAAGAACAATTATCCTCTCCCAAGAATCGATTACTTGTTTGATTAGCTGTGTGGAACACAATACTTCTCCAAGGTGGACTTGCGGTTGGGATATTATCATGTAAGGGTGAAGAAGGAAGATATCCCCAAGACTGATTTTCGCACAAGATACAGGAACTATGAATTCATAGTAATGCCTTTTGGAATCACTAATTCTCAAGAAATCTTCATGGAATTAATGAATAGAGTCTTTAGGGATTACCTAGACAAATTTTAAGTACTCTTTATAGATGATATTTTAATATACTCCAAAACCAAGGAGGATCATGAAGATCATTTAAGAACTGTACTGCAGACATTGAGAAAGGAGAAGCTCTATGAAAAGTACAGAAAGTGTGAGTTCTGGTTTAAGGAAGTCTCATTCTTGGCAATATCATCACAAGCAATGGGATATCTGTGGATCCCTCCAAAACTGATGCAATTGAGGGATGATCGAGGCCAACATTGGTATCAGATATCTGTAGCTTCTTGGGGTTAGCTGGATATTATTGACGATTTGTGAGAAATTTCTCATGATTGTCAAACCATCTTACCAAGCTAACTCGAAAGGGAGTAAAGTATGATTTGAGTGATAAATGCAATGAAATCTTCAAGGAGTTGAAAAGGAGGCTTATCACTACGTCCGTGCTCACTTTACCCACAAGTGGGGAAATTTTTGTGGTATTCAGTGATGCTTTGAAGAAGGGAATAGGCTGTGTGCTGATTCAGAATGATAAAGTTATATCTTATGCCTCAAGGAAGTTGAAAATACATGAGTGACACTATCCAACGCATGACCTGGAGTTGGCGGTGGTGATATTTTCCTTGAAAATATGGTGGCATTATCTCTATGGAGAGAAATGTGAGATTTATACTAACCACAAACATCTTAAATATATATTCACACAGAAATAGCTTAATATGCGCCAGATAAGATGTATAGAGCTGATCAAGGATTATGACTGTTCAATCCATTACCACCCTGGGAATGCGAACAAGGTGGAAGATTCCCTAAAGAGAAAGGATCCAGTGATTCTATCAATGATGATAATTGAGAAGGATTCAATCTTCTTAGACTTGATGAATATGGACATGGGAATCATAAAGAAGGGAACATCATCAATCTATTCACAAATGATTTCTGAACTGTCTCTTTTGGAACGGATAAAGTATGCTCAAAAGGATGATGTGGGAATTCAGGAAAAAGTGGAAGCTATCAAAAAAGGGAAATCCTTGGAGTTTAATGTTAATGAAAAATGAATTGTGTGGTTTGGGAAAAGAGTCTGTGTTCCATCAAGTCCGGAGCTGTAAAAGGAAGTTTTGGATGATGCACATAGTTCAAATTTCTCTATTAACCTAGGGAGAACAAAGATGTATCGAGATATCCAAGAAAACATTCGGTGGGATAATATGAAGAAGTAGATTTCTGAATATACATCAAAGTGCCTGGTGTTTTAGCAAGTGAAGGTAGAGAGGCAGAAGTCTAAGGGGATGAGGCAATCATTGCCCATAACTGAATGGAAATGGGAGAACATCACCATGGACTTTGTCACCGGACTTCCGAGGACATCTAAATTCAACAATGCAATCTGGGTTATTGTGGATCGTCTTACAAAGACTGCACACTTCATTGCTATTTGGGAGGATTTCTCATTGGATCAACTGGAACGGATATATATCAGGGAAGTGGTAAGTTTTCATGGTGTACCACTATCTATTGTGTCTGACCAAGATCCAAGATTCACCTATATGTTTTTGAAGAGTCTTCAACATGCTCGAAATTCTGAACTGAAATTTAGTACGACCTATCATCCTCAAACTGATGGCCAATCTGATAGTACTATCCAAAAACTTGAGGATATGTTGAGAGCGTGCTCAATGGAAATTAAAGGAGGATGGGATCAACATCGTCCTTTGGTTGAGTTCTCTTATAATAATAGTTTCTACTCGAGCATCCAAATGGAACCATATGAAGCTCTGTATGTGAAAAGGTGAAGAACACCGGCATGTTGGGATGAGGTCAGTGAACGTAAGCTGCTTGGACCAGAAATGGTCGAGGAAATGGTGGAGAAGGTGAAAACCATTTAGCAGTATATCAAGGCAGCCCAAAGTCGACAGAATAGTTATGCATATAATTTTCAACGAGACCTTGAGTTTAAAGTTGGAGACATGGGTTTTCTACGCATATCTTCGTGGAAGAACGTCATGAGGTTTGGAAAGGAAGGGAAGTTGTGTCCAAGGTACATCGGACCCTTCGAGATTCTTGATCATGTCGGGGCTGTGGGCTACCGACTAGCACTTCCACCTAATATGGCCAAAGTACATGATGTATTTCATGTATCCCTCTTAAGGAAGTACATACCAGACCCTTCACAAGTACTCTCTTCTTAGGTGGTACAATTTGAAGATTATCATTCTTATGAGGAGAAACCAGTGAAGATCTTAGATCATAGATAAAAAGTTCTATGAAATAAGACACTGCCCCTCCTCAAGGTGTTGTGGAGAAACCACAAGTTTTCAGAAGCGACTTGGGAATAAGAGGAAATGACGAAGCTGAGTTACCCACATCTGTTTTAGTGTGGGAAAAGGAAACTTTCGAGGGTGAAATTTCTTAAGGGGGGAATATTGTAACGACCCAAAGTTTCATTAATGGAAATCCCTATTGATCTAATTAAATATATCTTTCTGTTTATATTAAATGTCAACTTATTTGATTTTATGATAAGAATTCTGACCATTTCTAATATATCCTTTGAACATGGATCACATGATATTTATAAATATAGGACTTTAACAAATATAATTTACTCATTCCAAAGAAGCGATGGCCTCATCCAGTATAATTTCCCCATACGAAGCCCATTTGTCGGAGCATGGAAAATAGGTGGAATCCTTGGGATTCGCTCTTGACCAAGCCCAAGCTAAGCATCATCATGTCAAGCTCAAATGGGACCGTCTACTGGAGAAGTGGAAGTTGATAGAAATTACCACTCGAGCGATGTTATCCGAGCCACCCCAAGAGTCTGTCACCATCGCCCACCTCACACATAGGTCTTATGCAGCTGTTTTAAGGGCTTATGTAACAAATAAATAGTACTATATTCATGTAAATTATTATTTTTGTATATAATAATGAATATACATTCTTGTCATTATTGATACATTGTAAATAGTTTTTAAAGTATAAATAATGTTTTTAGTTATTATTTAGTTAAGAATTATATTATATTAAATTAATGTATTTTTGAATTAAATAATATTTTATTTAAATATTATTATTATTATTAAATTAATATTTATTGAATATAAATGATCTTATAATTTTATGAATGAAATTGTAATTTTTATTAAGGTTTGAAAGCCATTTCTGTCAAAACCCGTGAATTTTCGATAAATGTTGGTTTTTATTTTTAAAATGAAAATTAACATATTTAGATAATTTTACAGATAAAATAAATTTTATTTCTGGAATCAGGATGTCAAAATTATCCAATGGTGATTTTTTCATAATTTTCGGAGACAGTCAAATTTTTGGGTAAAAATTAAATACCGTTTAAATATATAATGTGTTTTATAACATCATAATGACCCAATAGTGATGTAATAAAATAATATATGATTTATGTTCGGCCAATATATGTTTTAACATTAAAATAATGTGATTTTTGATTTGTTTGACCTATTTTCCAAAGCATTAATGGACCCCTCAAGACTTATTAAACTTCTTGTCTTTTTAAATTATTTTCCATGGGAGTGTGACTCACCTCCATATAAGAAACCTCATTATTTTAAGAAGTTCAGACTTTGGCCTTATAAAATATTTTTTTCCTATTCCCTTTTCCAAAAACCATTGGCAAAAACCATGGGATGTTTTGTGGTTTGGATTAATTTATAGTAAGGGGACCCAAACCTAAATAATAAAGAATTCCCTCACCTTTACTATATAAACCCACCCAAGCTCCCACTTCCTCCCCACTCAAAGACTTTTTAGTTCGTCCAACTTATGCCCTACTCTCTCTAGAATCCTCCCAAGGTGCCCCAATCTCCCAATAATCCTCTCACAAGCCTCTCTCTACCCATTAGTAGCACACTTCCAAGTAAGGTTTTTTTCTTCCTTTCGCATTTTTGTCCAATTTTCTTTAACTTGTTTTGCCTTTTTAATATCAATTATGAATGCGAGGGTACGGTTTCACAACTCCCTAATACTTCCCTATTTATTTTTGAATTATGGGAGACCCCTTTCTCTCTCACTAAATTCCTCCCATATACACCCGTTACTATGGAGAAATTCAAAAAGGAACTTCTCTCTCCTCTTTTACATTGAATCAATACTTTTGTATCATGAATATAAATTCCATTACAATTGTTGGGACATATATCTATCTAACCTCCTTACATTAAATTACATGTAAATATGTTTAGGAACCCCTTTCTCTCTCATCAACCATTTTTTTGAATTCTTATGTCTCACTGTTACGCTGCCGAAATCACACCGATTTTCTATGAAAATGTCATTGTGTAGTGAATACCATTCCCATTTCTCCATCAAGGGAATTCAACTTTATGACCATTTACTTATTGATTAGAAAGATTCATGTATGAAATTCCACATTCATTTATCATGGAATAATTGATTATGTTTTATGAATCCATGTTTTATGATCCATGTGGCACACTTATGCATGAAATGAAATGTTTAAGAAGGGTGCTCCCTTATAGAGCTCCAATGCATTGGGTAATGTATAGTATCGTGATACGTCATGTGAAATTAGTGTTGACTCATGATAATTCATGTGCAATGAGGTTTTACTCGTGCCTTATGTGCAATGATTATTTACTCATGCTCTATGTGCAATGAGCCTTGGCTCAGGCTAATTCCATGTTAAGTGTTGTGGCGACATTTCCATGTTATGATTATCATGCTTCTTCATGCCTTTATGTTCATGATTATATTATGCTCTTTTGATATTTCTATTTCCTAACATGAATTATACTCCTCATGTTATTCCATGTGTACTCCCTTACTGGGATTTATAGCTCACCCTTTTCTTATGCATGTCATCAGGTTCTCCCATGCAATGCTATGTTTGAGGGAATATAGTGGTCATGTAAAGTATGTTTTCAATAAAGATGGTTTATTTCATGTTTTAAGTTTTTATGTAATGATCCTAAGCCCCAAAGAAAAAAAAAACCTCTCGATCTTTTTTGTTTTATCAAGTGATGTTTTATTTAATAAATCATGTTTATGTTTGTAATAAAAGCAGGGTTGTCATAGGTATAGTGTTCCTAATGGTTTCATAAAAATATGGTCAATGGTGTTTTGAATGAGGTATTAATCCATAATTATTTAATTTCACCATTATATTAGTTGGTGAATATTTTTGATGATTGTTTATTTACTAGTTACTCCAATAATTTTTTTTATTTTGTATTTGGGGCATTGTTTAGTTAATAAACACATTTCTTTTCATTACTCTTAGAAAATTACTATGATCCTAACGTTGGTTAATGTTTATTTTCATTAGTTGTTAAATATTTATTTTTGTATAATTATTCTCTAATAATAACTTATAATGTGAAAAACCATTTCATATATCTACATGAACTTGCTTCCATACGACAATATGGTGTGGAGTTTTACTCATTGAATGATTGAGATAAAAACTAACCAAATCCAAAGATTGACATTTTCATCTTATGTAGTTCCAATCATACCCAATTATAATAGAATTCGACCATTGATGTTTATTATCAAATAATCTATGAATTTGATGAATGGATTCGTATAATGTGTTATAAAATTTTAAAAATATATGAAAATCATACTACATGATGTCTTGATGTTATCAATATTTAGAGGCAATGAGAACATATGATTATAATTTTTTATTTCTGAATGTTTTGTTAAGAAGTACAATTATCATAGAAAATATAGTAGGGATCTAATATTCCATTTTATTTATTCTTTCTATGATCTTATATGGTTAATGATATTTTAGTTTCTTTTTTTTCACCATCACATATTTATTATCAAAATTTTAAAAATTGTGGAATACATATCTTTTTAACCATTATATTTGGTGAAATCCATGAGACTATACATATACTCAATAACAATATTGATGTGGTGCTCAAGGATATAGTAAACTACTATCAATGTATTAGTTAAATAGGATCCAAGTGTATAACATATTTCTCTTGATCATCTTCAATTATGTATGTTCTTGTTTGGTAAAAGAAATAATCAATTCAATATAATGTATTTCCTAAATTGTTTTATTAAAATATTAAAATTACATATATTGTAATTTTTTATTTTATTAATATTTTTAAGGGTTTCTAAATTTATATTATAAATTCTATTCGTTGATTAGAAAATTATAATTTTCTTTGATTTTTATTTTTTATATATTAATTTATTTTAATTTATTTTTTTTTATTTCACATCATGTTTGTATTATGTTTTTATTGATAACTATAATTTTATAGACAATGTTCCTTCCAATCACTATATAATAAGAGTCGGATATATAATTTTATTTTGGATGTTGGGAAAAATATTCCAAATGTTCTACCTTTTCATTTCATTTTATATTTATGTTGACATGTGTTTTATGTCATCATTGTGACACAGATTCAGGAGAATCACTGTAATTACACTTACAACATATAATAAGATCTATAATAAGTTGATGGTTCTTCTGTATACATATCATAAAATACGTACAAGTGTGATTTAGATATGGATAATCTATGACTTTTATTCATCTTCTTAAAAATATGATATAATAGAAATATTTTTTACAAATATATCCTAAATGTTTTTTAAAATTGTTTCATATATCTCTATGAATTATATATTTTACATTTTTAGTTCCTAAAGTCTACATATCTATATACTACCATAGATGTTGACAAGTTTTGCAGTCTTATTTAAATTAATGGTTTTATTATATCTTAAACTATAAATAAAAATGAGATTTATCCATTAATGACTTATTCAATTAATGTTATATCATTAATGTCACACATAATCAACACTACCTCTTCATAGACATATATTATAAAAATTGTTACTCATAAATTGAAGGAATAAATAACAAAAATTTATTAATAGAAATAAAAATTCTAAGGAAAATATAAATATTCAAATATGGAATATTTAATGTCATATAATCATTTGGAATAGATAATAGTGGGTTGGTATTAATTACCACCCTTCCTAAATATCACAATGTGTGAACATCAACATATGATGTCATAATGACTTATGAGACTCAAATAACTAATAGCAAAATAGTACATTTTCCCATTTAAAAGATGTCATATAGACCATGTAACATTATAAGAGAATATAATCATGGAAGTTTTAGGTTCTCATTATAGAAGATAACTTTTAGAAATACTTATTTGATGAATACTCAAACGAAATTTTAAAAATAATTTAAAATATATGAAAAATCATTGTATGATAATAATATATTTTGTCCAATAGTAACATAATTAATTTATTATTATTAATAAGGTAAAACAATGATATATGAAGTTAAAAATAATTCATGTTTAACTAATTGATTTTATATTACAACATAAGAAACAAAAATCAAAAAATATATTTCCCATTTAAGGTGTTACATGATTCAAGAAATATGATTAAATCCATCAAATATCACATGTACAATATAATTTGTCCAAGGTAATAATTACTATATGAATTTTATGAGACTCTATGGTAATTGGTGTGGAATTAATTTTTCATAATTTATAATGGGACTAATTTCTAACCTACTACCCCTCCTCAATTGAATAAAATGGACTTTTTTATATTTTATATGAAAATGATCAATGGAACCTCCATAGTATTTTCTATATATATATATCATGAGTCCTTTTAGTGTACAATGATATAATCATGAAACATGGATAAATATATTGATCACTGATGACATTCAATGTATGTTATGTGTAAAGAAAAATTACATTATTTTTGTCTACTTATATAATAACCAACACTATTCCATAATTATATTGATCTTCAATTGGATCCACTGATTGATGATCTAAAATTTATGTGGGATAAATATATTATATTTTATTATTTGAATAAAATTTATGAATTTTCATTGGGAACCATATTGTATTCTATAATAAATATCATTAATGTTAATGGAGTTTTTTATAGGTCGTTAATGTAATATTAGGGTATCTATTTTATAATTAGGTATATACTCTGTTAGGTTGAGGAATTAAAAAAACATAATGTTTCCCTAAATTGTAATGTTTACCAAGGAAAAAGAAAAACAATTCATATATAATGTAATTTCATATGAATTTGGAATAAATTAAACCCCCCCATAATAAGATGTTAATGTTTTACTAATAAAAATAATTTTGGAATAATTTTTAGAAATAACTATCTCAATAAATATAAAAAATAGATTTTAGAAATAAATAATTATCTTTCAAATTATCAAATTATTTTTTGATTATTTATATGAAATTATATCTGAATGTATAATGCATAAAAAAATATATTGGACTATGACATATTCAGGTAACTAATTACAGTTGAAATAAAAAAAATATAATATTATGTTCATGTTGTACATGGTTGAAAAGGGTATAAGGTAAGAGTAAGAAGTAGTTATGGGTGAATGGTGTAAATTTATCACTTGTGAGGCTTATATTATTTCTAGGAAAAAATATTATTCATTCATGAAATAATTAATTAATAGTGGCATCTCTGTGGTATTCAACAAAAACTCATTAATATATAAGGGATGCATAATAATAATCAAAGGGGCCCAAAGGTCACATTATTTTAATATATGTATATAATTTTTAATGTTTATTAAATGAAACTACATTATACTTTTAATTTATATAATAATTGGTATAAATCCTTGCATTATATTCAATGTTATTTTTCATGAAGTTATATAAACAAAATATTTTTCATCTATAGAAAATTTATTTTTTTTTGTTTTCAAAATAAGAGTTGTTATTCCAATCATTAGTCTATTATATAATTATTTATCTGTAAGTTCACATATTATGAGAGATTTTATTTTGTGGTTGTATAAATTATAGAATGCTGGAATCGATTAAATGGTATATAATTAGATGAAATGGGTATGTTGAAAATAAATTTTTCCATTATGATAATATTATAGGGAGATATATTTTTTTGAAGAAGCAATTTTATTTTTTTTATATTTCCATATTTATAGGGAAAACAATTTCATTATTAAATCTTGTCAAAAAAAGATAATTTATGTTTGATAAGATATCTAAAATATATAATTTTCAATATTTTACATAGAATCAGAAATTGACCACCATTAAGCATTATATAATTTTATTTGGGCCTCAATATATGTTGATTATAAGTATATAATTAATAGTTATCTGAATCTATAATTGAGTGAATTATGGATATCATGATTATATAATCATTGTTTTCTAAGATATTTTTAGGAATATTCTTATACGGTGTTATATTAATAACTAAAAATGATTATAATAATAATTCATGTTATAGTATAAGTAAAAGTAATAAATGATTTATCTAGTAATTGATTTGTAATTTATATTTATATGTTGTTTAAAAAAACAACTTTAAAATAGAGAAATTTAATATAATTTAATAGTATTACAGAATAAGGGATTTATTTTTTAATACAGAGGAATTAACCTTAAATTTTTTTTATATATTATACCCAATTACCACTGAATACAATATTGAGTTCGGATACACAAAATTCCACATGTTAATTTTTTAATGAAAAATCGTATATAGAAAATGTGAAGAAAAAAATGATGAATATGGATTCTAGAAAAATTATTTGACATTGTGAGGGATCAAGTAATATATTTCTATAATAATAGTCCATTTATTAAAATTATTTTATCACTCAGATTTGAAAAACACATACATGTTAATTGTTATATTATCTAATTGAAGAACTACACAGTCCCAAGAAATATCCATTGATAACGACCATAAAATTGATAGAAAATAATCATTTCGTGGTGGCCCAATTGTAGATGTTGTCATGTATGTTATCCGGGCAAACAATGAGGTGATTTTGATTCATTTTAGACAGAATAAATCTATTCAAATAGTAATTACTGGACGAGTTCAATGAACATTTCCTATGTTTTAATTTTTTTGTATATATAACGTGTTTAAAAATAATTATATGTGTTAAAGACATTATTTTAATAATCTAAATTAATTTTTCAACTTGTTCAGTAAAACAATGAATTTAGAATTTTAGATTATACATATCAAAGGAACAATATTACGATGATGGTGACATTGAATAAATGATAGAGGGTGAAGAAATTTATAGAGGTGAGAAGTAACTAAATGGTTATTAAATGAAAAAAATTCAGTGACACAAAAAAGTTGGGGTAGAGTGGCATAACCATTTTATTTAAACCAATTGATGTTCTTTGGATTGTAACAAAATAATATATTGGGTTTAATACCCATTTTCAGCCTATTATTTCTAAAATGTACACATTCATTACATAAATTATATTATATACTTGAATTCATTTTTAAATTTATATTGATACATAGAAAAAATTTGTGCCTACATTAAAGGAAAATAAAGTAATAAAAATATTTGTAAACATAACATATAAACAAATTATTTACATGAAAAAAATAATTAAACATAGATTTACTCATAATTAACCATCTTAATGTGTCTTTATGTTTAATATTTTCCTATACAATTCAATTAAATGGCTACAAAAAATTTCTATTGAGAATTTTAAATGCCTTATATGAAATATAATCATTATAATTCAGAGGGGAAACTGAATCCATATCCATGATCTACATCAAAGTAAATCATAAAAGAAAACTTAGGATGCATTTATTGGATTTTGAAAGGAGGTAAAATTAGGGATTATATTAATTGAAATTATTTTATTTTTAATTTACATGTGTTATATAATTTTATTGATATTTATTTATTAATATGACATTGTAATTGGAAAGAAAAAGGAAATAATTTATTTAAACCATTATAAATGATAAAAAATATAATATAGGGTAAAATTCACATGAATAACAAATTTATTTTATTTCAAATTCAATGAATCATGTTTATATCATATATGAAAATGAATTTCTTGAACAAAATTGGATTGTATTTTATTTTCACACCTGAGTCAGGCCATAAAAATACCTAAAGGGTGTTCTTACAACCCATGAGTTAGAGAAAAGATCTTGGGCACCATGATGTAACTTCATGAAGGAATTATCGCATATTTATATAGTAAAAAATTGTTCCTCTATATATATGACTGAAAACATGGAAAATCAATTCCATATAATAGAAAAATAGAGTTCATGGCATGAAAAGTGGGAATTGTAATCCTGTAATCAATTATTGGTGAGACCAATAAAAAACAATATCTATGTGAAATAGTGGAATTCACACCCACAATTTCATTAAAATGAACAAAGAAACCAACAAATATGGATACCCATTTATAAAATATGGTTCTTTAACTTCATATGCATTGGACATAACATGATCTAACCACACAAACATATTTATCATATCTGAGTAAAAAAATTTCTATATGATATCACAACACATATCATATGAATCTTTTAGAAAAAAAAATAATTATGATTATTTCAAAAATTTATTGAAATTATATATAACACAATATAGTTTAAAATAACAAATGGAAATCAACCTTTCTTTGAAAAAAGATATATATTATGTATAAATAATCAATTTCAACAAATTTAATTTACACCATGTCTCAAATAATTCGTAAATAAAAAATTGAAAAGGATCCCACATTAAACTAGTCTACGTGTGGATTATGTATGGGTGAGGTAGGATCATAACAAATTAGTTATAAAATATCTATGTGCACACTAATCATTTGATTATCGTCCTAGGGATATAGGAAAACTCAATATAGTGAACAACATGGACAAAAAATACTACATGTAGTTGTATCATATGCCCATACAAGTATCCCAAAACCATTACATTGTTAATTTTCTATTCTTCCCCCCTCTAATATACCTAAGGTTCCCATGTTCAATGGACCTAGGTTGGAGGCTTTAAATTTATCAAATTTATCACATTTGGGTGTATTAATTTTAGTAATTCAAATAATCTTAGTGGAATATAATATATAAGCTATCAAACTTGGTATTTAATATAAAATCATAAATTTAAATCCATATTTGTTTTATATTTTTTTTTTTCTAAAATCACTTTTGGTAAATAATCCAAAACAATCACATTTTATGAATAATAAATCATGCATTTTATATTTATTAAAACACCAATTTAAAAGGAGAAAATATGAATGGATTGTATAAAATGTATTCATAGGAAAACCCACCACTCAAATGCTTAGTATTTAAAAAAATAAATTGCATACTTTCTAGGATAAAATATATTCAAGTGAAATAGAAAATCAATTAAACCTAAATCTAGAAACATAGATTAAACAAAATATAGATCAATGACATCTAGGTAAACCATAGACCCTGAAAATCCCCGAAGAAGTACAAAATGGATACTATAAATTTCGTCACATTATTCCTTCATTTTAACATATCTAATATAATTATCAATATATTAGGATGAACCAAATATATTTGGTTTAAATATCAATGATATATTTTTTCCTTTAAAAAGAAAGATATATGTACTAGATAAAAGTTGAAGAATATCATCTGATATTCACTTACCTAAATTTCCAAGATCTAACTCCACAAGAATCAGTAAATCAATCTGTATATGTTTTAGGATAACTATAATATCATATAAGATTCAATGTTTTGAGATATATGGTTTTAAGATGATTCATGAGAGATAATGGTGATGTAATGTGTTCAAAAAATGATAATTTGGATTAATTAACTAAAATCAAAGGATTTATCCAAAATATATGACAATATATTCACCAACAGTGTTACTGCTTCACTCTATTTGAGATAAATATGAGATGTGGTAAAATTAATTATCTAAAATATTACCAATAATGTTAAATGAAACATTCCAAAGGCACTACAATTCGATTGGTTCCCATAAAATCTCACACAACTTGGAAGTATTATGCGCCAACAATTCACCTTCTTATAAAACACCATAATTTCCTAAACATGTTATCAAAGTTAACCCAAGAATGATTGGAAACAAAATATTTTAATGAAAATGTATACAAGTTCCAAAAATTATCATCATAATTTGAATTTTCTCTCCATAATTTCACTTTTCCTCACAGAGGGTCTATCATAAAAAGGATGATCATGGAATATATGAGGCCACCACATTATCATTAATGATTAAAAATATCACATCATGTGAAAATATATTTTGGGTCACTAATACAACTGGCTAAATGGAATGGATATCCCAAAAAAATTAATTCTTGTGTATTATAAACATAGACTGGTAATTCACCCACAAACATGTCTTCTACCAAATCAATAACATCATAGTTTAAAAATGATATGGGTAAGTATTCTTCTTCTAATGCTCATAAATATGTAATATATCATGAATAGATGCCAACTGAGACAAAAATGTTAATAGATAATCAGTTTCTTTGATCGTAATAATGATCTATATAGGCCCCGCGTATCATTGAGTAAATATTTCTTGTATTCCAAGTTGACTATGACCCAAATATTGATAAATGTCAAAGAAAATCCATTATCCATCTGAAAATTCAATATAATATAACCAATTATCGTCATATTATTAATTCAATCTCAAATCCATCACTAGTTGGTAATGAATAATATAAATCATTTTTGATGCCTCTAGAACCATTATTTGTCCCATAAGATAAATTTTAACCACCTTAGACCAACTGAGTGGTGATTTGCATGGTCAGCTATACAAATCCTCAAAATAGAATTGTTTTGACAAATTAAATGTATCAATTGTAATATTTGATCTTAAATTCTCCCACTTTTCTTTACTAAGAACATATAATTCCCTGATGGAAGCACGTAGTATGAAAAAAAAAATGGAAGACATTTTTTCCCTTCTCTATGAGGATAGTATAATTTGCTCAATCTGACATTATAATGGAAAGACTCCTAGAGGAAAATCCAAAACAGGGAGGTAAACCTGAAATCCCTTTTTTAAATAATTGAAATATGAACCCTATTCAATGAATTCGTTTTTTGAATATATATCTTGTCCAATTACATTACCATGTATCTACCTCAACTATAATGGAAAATTTCAGAAACATTTTTCAATGAATAAGCACCCATATAGCATACTTCCATCATGATATTCATTGTATCTAAATTATTAAATATATATAAATCTCATCCATTATCTAGAATGGAACATGGAGAGGTTGATGCGAGACAAAAGACTTTTAGTTTTTGGCCACAATCTGGTAAAGTTTTTATAAATGATACAAAATGTGAAATGACATGCCTCAATCCATGTAATAAATTATGATGTATCTTTTCATATTAATTTTTTTGTACATGGATGAATATACTAATATGAACCATGAAAAAATCCCATTATATCATTCATTATAAAATAAAAATATATAAATTGGTTTCTAAATCAATCTCTACCTTCCAGAAAGAGTGTCCACTAAAAAATTCCCTCTCGAATAACTAGTTAGTTCATGAATCTTGTTAACTATTTATCATACTATGATAAAAAACAATATAAGAAGATACGATGTTTGTATAGCTCTATCCAGAAATTTTATATTTACCACAATTCATATATCAAGGCACATATGAGTATGGAGTTCCATTATATTCCATTCATATTTAGACATCATAATTTCATGAATTAGAATTATTCTACTTTGATAAATAGAAACAACTTTCAAATTTCATGGTATATAGTAAATGTCAATATTTAATAACAAAAAATTACCCATATATAATTTCTTCCTATGTTTCATGTATTTTTATGAAAACATGTAATTTTTAGTCATATGGTTAAAATAAATAGATATATTTTCCCGAAAGTGTTAATGTAACTATATTTTGAGAGAATAAATAACTCTTACATGTTCAAGTTCATCATTGGGCTATGTATTTTTATGGGGAAGCAGTTTTGGGATGTCATATTCCATTACATAGTTATCTATTACACGAACACAACCCATTCTATAAATTGTGAGATCATGAATCACCACATAAATAATTCCTTATTTCGAGAAAATGAAAAATGGGGATGAGGTAAAACATTAACTTTAGTCACAAAAGGATGTATGACCATTACAATCCGATATGAATTTTATCAATTTTAAGGTATGTGATGTCTATGGTGATGTATGAATAGAGATATCTTTCTCTAACTACCATATTATTACTACCAAACCCATCAGTTATAAAATATCTATAAAATTTAATGGATCTAATGAGAAAAATAATACTCTAACCATATTAGTATCAACTAAAATTATGAGATATGAATACAAATTTACTTAGAATATAACTTAATGAATTCATAAATGGTCATTTGACAATATACCATAATGGTGATGATCCCTCAAAATTGGTAAGAAATATTTCATGTGATACTCTGTCTATAATTTAGTTCTCATGTGAACTATAATCTCATCTATGAGTTTGAAAATAATGTAATTAAGGTACATAGGGAAAATATGATTCATTATAGCCCTAAAAAAAGCTAGAGCATTAGTTATATAAAAAATTGTATGATTTTCAATGTGGTTATAATTTTTCATAAAGGAAGCCATTGGAATGTCCATATCGAAAACTCAAAGTAGTATATATCATGAATGATGGTCGATACTCAAAACCATTATTCTCCAATTAATTAATCTAATACATCATCTATATAGGGATATTAAAACATATTATTAATCATCAACTAATTATTCAAAAAATCATCGACAACAAAATTGAGAGTCTCATTTTCCCTTTTATCAAAATGAATTTGGACCCATCAATGATATGAACTATGATCAATAGATTCATTTACAATGAAATAATATCAATAAAAAATAAATTTGATATGTTCTTCTTGGGAGATATAATATGAAGTAATGGAATTAATCTTACTATATTTAACGTAAGAAATTTTTTTTCATCTTCTCTCAATGGGTAAGACCATAGAAATTATCTATAAACACATCAACAAATTTACAAAAAACCAAGGAAATATAAAAAATAGTTTTTTTCATAATTTAATTTGGATAACAGTATATTATAATTCAAATTTTTCATAAAAGAGGATTTTATCAAATACATATTTGATTTATGTCCCCCTAAAACATCTAGGAGTTCCCATCATAGGGTGTAAAGTTACCCACTGAAGAAAAAATCAATTTACACTTTAATAGAAAAATAATAAAACCATATCAAAGATAAAAGAAAATATATCCACTCCAAGAACCATAAAATCGTATATTATTTTAATATATTATATAAATATAAAACACAACGTACATAAACAAACCACCTCTTTTATCTATCAAGAAGGCATATGGAAATCAATATTTTTATCACACATTAATTCATAATTTTTTATATAATTAAATAATAAATACCATCCCATGAGATATTTATTCTTAGTAAAATTAGGTAATTATATACATAACAAAATGAATGAAACATGGGTACACCAAGATTATTTAAAAACTCTACCATGTTCTCCTAAAATCTATTGATCTTCAAAAACATCATGGGATAACCTAGTAATATACATAAAAAGTAATATGTTTAAATACTAGTAGTGTAATAATACAAGAATATTGTAATGAATTTAATACATGTGTTTCAAGAGGAATAACAAGGTTAAATAATTTGGTGATAATTTTAAACATGATCCTTGAAGAAAGATAATATCAAGAAACCATAAAAATGTTAAAACAACATAAAACCTTTCATAAAAACATATTATAATTATACCTATAATTACATCACAATATAGTGTAGTTAGTATAACCTCAAAATTCACCAAAAATGGTATCTTATGAGATAAAAAAATTCCAAATGCATTAAAGAATTATAAAATTAAAGATACACCCATCCCATTAATTCCATTGACATGAAAATGTGTGAAACATTACTCAAACAAAACAAGTTGGTATTTCATATATTTTAAACATAAGATAATTTATTTTTTATTTAATACAATGATGTAATAAATAAATAAATGCTAGGTATATCTTGGTGAATACCCATGTGTGGAAATGATCTTGGATATTTATATACTAAATTATTTTAATGGAAATTGGTAGAATTATATATGCACCCTAAATGATGTATATGAAGGTACATTGAAGGGTTTAAGGATATTTAGAGGTGGTATATCATTACATATAAATCATAATGCTATTAAGGGGATTTGTAAAAATTCATTTCAAAAATGGATAAATTCAAATAAAAAGAGAATAATTCAAATTTTGAGTGTCAATTAAGGGAAGGAGAAGAGAGACCCTAACCATGAAAGGATGATTGTAAATGATTGGGATAATGTTAAAGGATATTGTTAAAACAATAGGATAGATTTAGATATGTGTAGGGAGATTAAGATCATGATCAATTGGTTTTTAGTTAAGAGGAGTAGGGGGATGTGGTGTATTTCCAGAAATAAGATAGGGTAATTATTTTTAAACATTTAAACAATTTTTTTACTTCATTTGGTAAAATAATCCAAACCACACACCATATTATCATTTAATCCCAAGTTTTCTACCATAGTGGTGGTATTTTTAATATTTAATAATTCTATCAAACAATGTAATTAATATAATACCCTTGGTGATGTGAAAGTTAGTCATGTTCATAATGAAATGATTTTTAATCTAAAAAAATGGTTTTGGTTTAGTAATTAAGGGTTTATAAATTAAATAAAATATCATGAAAAAAATTCATTTTAAAAGAAAAATATATTTTTTATCATGGATACCTTCCATATAATGTATTACAAAACATTTGAGTAAATAGATTGTCATAATACATATCATATACATTTATCATTTCTAATATCTTTAGAAAAAACTATCTCAGATAATTTTGAAAAATTTACCATTGGGAAATTTGGACATTTATATTTTAGAAATAATGTTTTTTATCTGAAATTATTGTCTATATATGTCAAATTGCACTTTTAATAATGAACCCATAATTATCAAAACGTATTCGTTTTTATAAAAATAAATGTTTTTCTAACACCATAAAGACTATAATGGAATTAAATAAATTAAATCATCATTTGATAATATATAAATATTATTTATAAGGTAATTATTTGAACAAAAATATGTAATTCAGAGTTATTTAATTTTAAAAAAAATTATTTATTTAGGTTAAAACATAATTTTTTAAAAAATATAATTTTTTTATACATATCAAAATTATATTTTCATCAACACATATATAATTATATATATGATATAATAATGAAAATCAAGAAATGTAATCATTATTTTATTGATAATTAGAATACAAAAATAAATGACAGTAGATTCTAAACACATAACACCTAATTACACTAGCATACACTGTTAGGGACAGGTTAATGATTTTAGTACATAGTTAGGATGGTTCAATGGTCATGGATTGGGACCAAATCTATATAAGATATAACTTAATTTGTAAAAGATATCATTTATAAAACATTAGTTGAATCCCAAAATGGGTTTGGTAAATGGTAATGCCCAATCAGTCTATCTCCCTTCGATACTATAATATATCATCTTCACAACATACAATCCCACATGATGAGTACTTAGGTTCCGCGGTTTGTGTCAATTAGAATATAGAATATCCATTATTATTCTATACTTTATTGTTACTATTCTATTATGTGTAATGAAATTTTAAATCTGACATGAAATATTTTATAATGGTCCAAAATAAACATTTTTGTGAATATGTATTGTAAAATTCCATTAATTAATAATTTATAAAATAATTCAAGAAACTAATATAATTTATAATTGGTTTTTTGATTATTTTATCCCCCATTATAAATTTCACCCTATTAATTACATTTCCTATATTAAAGTAGATTATGAAACATTGGATTCCTCAAATCATGCAGTTCCCAATTTTCTTCATCAAAAATTTGGTTCTGCTACAACACTTTTACAATGTAACTTTTCATTCTTTATGGAACCTTTTCTCAGTGATCTATGATTTTCACAAAATTATCCTTTGGTAAAGGATCATTTTTGAATTGTTCTATCAATGGATTCAATCTATTTGAGGGTTATGTTAGGTACTTATATAAGTGGGATACATGGAACACAACATATATATGATATAAGTTTGGCATTTTTCCTAGTTTCTATATCATATCATTGATGAAGTCAAGGACTAGAATGGTGTTGATGTATCTATAACTAATAATTTCATTCATCCCAAACCTAGTTAATTTCATCCATTGTAAAATATTAATGAAATATTATAATATATCCTCAATCTATATGTATCATTTATGATTTGAGGCATAGATTTTCTGTCAACAGTATGCATATTTCAAACACAAGTGAATGGTTTAGACATTTTAATTCATTTCATTTATAATACTAGATCCAATAAGATCCCAGTCTCAAAATACATCCCAACATGTTGGATTCCAACACCTCTTCCCACACATAGCATCATAATTTTACATTTTAATACTATAATGGAAACTATTTTTATATAATAATTCCACTAAGGGAAGGCGTTCATCTTAATATACTTTTAAATCCATTGGACATGGTCACATCATATAGTCTTATATGTTAATGGGTTTCTTAGTCTAGCCATCTAGGTATGGGGGATAGGCAGTAATGAATCATATTTTTGGATCCAGTTCATGTTTATGGTTTTCCCAAAATATCTATGTAAATGTAAGATATTAATCAAATATAGTAGTGAATGGTAGTCTATGGCTTCTTACAAATTCCATTTTATAAATATTAGTGATTATTTTTAGAGATAGACCATCCTTTTGATGTATTTAAATATGGAGAAATTGTATTGGGATAGAATTCCACCCACATGTTCATATTGCCTTAATATTTCATGGGGATTCTAATTACAAATTCCATGTTTATGTTTTCCCATGTGCATTGCATCCTAATTTATATATTTTTCTTTCGGTTAGGACTTATAGGAACAACAATATTTGAGATTCAAATTTTACAATCTCCATCTTCATATTATCAAACTAGATGATTTTACAAAATTCCCTTTAATAAAACATATATCTTTTGGGTTAAATGGATATGAATGATCTATAATCATTATCCAAATTTTGTACCATTATCTAGGGTTTTATCGTCCTAGATTGTGGGTTCTAAAATGTATATCTACATTGGAATTATAAAAGATCTCTAGAATATTAAATACCTTATTTTGTATCACCTCGTTATCATTTATTCCCTCCATTAACCTCTGTAGAAATGATAGTAGACTAATTAATTTAAAGGGTTTGACAGTTATCCTTTTATAATTTCAATTTCAATCCATTCAAGACCTATAATAATGTAAGACTTTGAATCCTTCTCACTTATAAGGTTGCATGATAATTATTTTACTTATAACATTTTCTGTATTGTTCATATTCCCTAGATGGTAACATATTCAACCACTATAATCCATGATCGTCACTAAACACCATCACTTCAACATATTGGGATCCTTTTCTGTGAATATATTTATGTAGATTTTATAATATATATATATATATATATAGGCCACACATCTCGTTGTTGATATAATTTCAAAATATATTCAATCAAAATATCACTATAGCTAACTCAATATCAATGGTTGGGTAGTTATTCTAATGATTCATTAATTTATGGAAGCAATATGCTATCCCTTTATTATTTTTATATAGTACACAACCCAATCACATCCTTGATGAATTAATTTACCCCTATAATCAATGAGAAATATAGATCATTTTCACGATAATAATCTTGTCCATCCTCTAATTGACACTATTTTTTAAATATCTATAGATACACTATTTCTTATGATAACATTCTCCATGAATGCTATATTCTCCATACAAAATCAACATATAATATACAACACATACAAGATTTGATTTTTCAGAGTCTTTATTACAAGATTAAATTTATGATCATGTTCCTCTAGGTGTTTGGAGTAGAAAACGTTATCTTCTATAAAGGCCACCACAATATTTTTTGTAATCTAAAATGAATATATTTTTTATGTGAATGAAGATAGTTGGATAAGTAGTTAGTCAAAATGAGATCTCTATGAACTCATAGTGCCAGTTTAATTTGTAAAAAGAAGTCATGGGGATATTTTACATCAGCACTATTACATAATAATATCCCAATTGAAGATACACCAGAATGAATTTCTAGGCTCCACATAGATGATCAAAAAATATCTCCCCTCATGGTTGTGGATACCTTTTCATTATTGTTTCCATATTGATCACATAATAATCAATGAAGGTTGGAATTTTTCATCTCTTATTTCTGATAAAAATGAATTGGGGAAGCCTGTGATAAAGCACATGGGTGTATAAAACATTTAACTAGACTCCCTTATAGTTTATTCTTCATCCCTAAATGGTAAATTTTATCAATGAGATATGGATATTTTCATATTGGAAAGTATTAGTTATATGTTCAACTCTGAATTAAACATCCAAACCTTTAATAAGAAAATTAAATTTTTTAGGAAATATAACAACATGTCCCATTATAATTTCCATGTTATCAAGGATTATATATTTATTAGTAACAATCATTTGAGATAGGAATTAATTCTCAAATATAAATTTTAGTAATTCGTAAGATTAGGAATCAAATGGAAATTCATCATCCTCTTTGCTCCTATATAGAATTAGATGGTGATTTTTTATATATAGATTAACTTCCTTATGTTGGAAATCTAAATTTTTTGCATACATGTAATTCCAATCCATTCCAATAATAAAAATGACTTCCACTGAAGGGTGAAACATTAAGATCAATGTGATGTTAAACCCATAAATATGGATAGATGATAAGTTATATGCAAGGGATGCAATAATTTTCCCTTTTTTCATTTTTTCATTATAAGTCCACTAAAATTTGATACTATGGTGTTTTAATTTTTATAATAAACTTTTGTGATATAAAATAATGCATAAAATAATTATCACATAGGATATTTGAAATACATGAATTGATGTTAGGTCGATGATTCAATATTTGACCATGGTTATAATTATTTACTTCATAAAAAATGACATTGGTATTAGAATTTTAAAATTATTGAAAATATTAAATGTATACTATGATTATATATAGGATAAATCATAAATGATATAAATTTTATAATATAACAATTTATTGGTTTTATTATATGTTATTCATTGTATTTTTCTTATCATTATGTTTTAGGGGATTTTTGTTTCCAGTATAATGGTTCACAAAGGGATTCTAGATTTTCGAACACATATCCCCAAGGGTGTCATATTTTGTGTGTGAAAATGAATCATTGTCATGAAGTACATGGACATTAATTGATAAACCATTAAATGATAATTTAGTTATTACCCCTATATAAAACAGTTCATGAGCCTAAAAACATATAATAAATGGACTATGATTTATTTTCGTGGAAACTAGTCACTCTACACCATAATAAACATTAGTGGATGATTTCAATTTATTAATCTTATTCTTAAGTCATTTATATGGACCTCTATTCATAAAACACAAAAATTACTAGATCTTTCACCAATACCAACTATGATAACCCGTATCATTAACATACTTTAATTCATTATTTATTAACAAATGTTATACATAATATAATCGTAAAAGGACATGAGGTCTATTGTCTTTTGGAATTTAAATATATAATATAATTTCAATGTTCCCATTTCCAAAATTATATTTATTTTCAAAATAATTCATTAAATATTATAATTTACCCCTGTAATTCAGAATCCCTATTTAATGAAAAGTACTTGTTTTTAGGATAATAATAAAATTTCACCCCATTATAAAGACAATATTGGAATTCATTAAATTATATTATGATTTTAACATATTTAAATATAATTTAATAATTATTTTATATTAATTTAATTTTAATTTTATGTCTTATGAATTTATTAATACAATATCTCCTTTTAATGACATATATTTTCCAAAAAAATCTATTTTATTAGTATGAAATCTAATGTTTAGTCAATCATTTATAATATTATATAAAATGTAATGATTCAATTAGAAAAATATAATAATTAATTTAATTCAATGTAGTATATAAAAATGAATTCTAAAACGATATAGATATATATCCACTAATTACACATTCATATTACTTTAGGGTTCGGCGTATGATGGGGGTGTATTCTTATGGTGGTTTGGAGAACATATTTTGGGTAGTGATCTCTATAATCATGATAGCTTTCTACAAATTCTGTTCATTGCTGACAGAATTTTTGAATAATGGCTTAGGATCTTCCAGGGAATGTTTTGATGATAACATTACATTATAAGGTTCATATAAATGGGCTTTATAGGACATTATCCCATAGGTCGAGTCTATTGATTATTCTGTTAGTGTTAATTTTACATTATCATAACACCTAATATAATAATATAAATTATCAGTGTTCAATTGATATGTTATTAATAGTTATGATGCTTAAATATATTTTAAATGCCATAGGATATATTTTATAGTGGCCCAAAATTTTTAAGGTAGTTCATGTGTCTTTATAACTATATTACTTAAAAGGTGATAAACTATTCAAAAAAGAATAGTACTTAAAATGGATTTGGTCCTTATAAGGCATCATCAAATACACAAACATTGTAACATGTTATATTAGATATTTGATAAATTCATAAGTTATATGGATTTGGAGGACTAAAAGGCACAAAAATCATATAATATAGACTTTAATGATGAAGAATTACAGATAAAACCAATCATAGTTATAGGTCCAATATAAACATCCATTATAGAATCATCTACTAAAAAAAACTACATCATTCGATATGTATTTCGCTAAAATAATGTTTTAGAAAAATCAAAAAATTAAATCACAAATAATTTTGGTGTCGATTAATTAGACCTATATTATGAAAAAGAAAAATTAATGTGGATCATAAATTTGTGACCTCAACATCCACACTAGTTATAGATTGTATGAGGTGTAGAGAATATAAATCTTTGGTATCCTATCATTCCATGTTGATAACCATTAAATGGTTAACTACTAATTTACTCTTATTGTTTGGTATATTTTCACTTCTGGGAGACAATACTACCACTTTTAAGAATATCATTTCACATTCAATTCTTTATAAAGGACTAATCGAAACTACCATTTAGGTGAAGATGAATACAAAAGATCTATAACCATAATTACTATCAAATATCATTAATTAAATATCTATTATGAACATAATCATATGCTCTATGAATAAAAGTGGGAACTAGAGATTGATTATCTACTCAATAGATTATATGATACATCTTAATCTTAAATGTATCACATGATAAAATACGAGGAGAAAATTAAACCCATTAATTGATGCAATTATAATATTCATTTACTGATAGAATATCTTATTGAATGGTGAGTATCTACCTAGATTGAGGAGTCATCAAAAAACATGGAAAATAATTCAAGAAAAAGGGTCATGATGTTACACCATTAATTCCCACTGCTAAATCTGGGGTTGTATACATGTACGTTATATACACACCTCGATACCAAACGTAAAATAGTTATTATATTGAAAATATAAATATATTATGTGAATTTTTATTTCCTTATATAAATTACCTTTTAATATTGGGTTTTTTATATTTAGTGAATTAGTTAAAAATTTGACCTAACAAAACCAATGTTTTGTCTCAACTATTGGGATGTTATTTCCACTATAAAAAACTACTTGATCCATAGTATATCTTCAATACCTACGAAAATTTCTCTAAACATTATATCATGTAAGAAATAAAATGTTTAATTTATTCCCTCATAATAATGGTAATTTGAAACAAAATAATGTATATGATCAAACGATTATTAAGTGAAACATAAATTTTGTATTTCATAAATATATATTAATGATATAAAATTTATGGTTGGATCTGATAGTCTGATTAAATAATTAATCAATTTAATCTTATAGAAATACATATCCATAAAAATAAATTAATCTATGTTCATAAATATCTACTGATCTCATAGTGCTAAAATTTATAGTTGAAGCCACGAAAAATATGATTTACTTAAATACTCTCAAGAAACTATCATTTTATATAATGTTGTATAAAAAAACAAACCTCAATTTACCCTAAAATAATGTCTATTAATAAAGGGGATATATAATAATTTAAATCACCAGTCCCCTAATTACATCCAATTCATTCACCATAATAGTCAATATAAATAGTCATACAATTTCTTAAGGACTATATTACTAAATAAAAAATTATTCTCAATATAATGAATGATATAATATTTCAATACATAATAAACCATCATTAAAATAATTAGTATTATATAATGGCATATATTTTCCTCATATCAATTATAGAGATGACACGATCACATCCAACATAGAGAAATAAGGTGGATGGTACAAAAAGAGAATGCTAACATTCTAGTAGTACACTGTAATAAAATTGCAATATACAAAACACCAATACATTTCACCATTTTAATAAATTAACCTACATAATTACTGTCCAAACTCCATTATGAATTTATATAATTAAATGTTCACACTATATAATATAATGAGTATAAGGTTATATCAATTTTAGAATAATAAAATTAAAATCCAGGAATATAAATATTTTTAATGTTTTTAAATGAACCTATCTACAATGAACCAATTGAAAAATATAATGGGTTTCACATAAATGAAAAAATTCCTCACAATATAAATGTTTTGAATGGTATGACGAAGGAATGGATCAAGAGTGAAAACACATCCTAATGAGTGTCGAATCCACCAAATGATAATATATATATTTACATTTGAAGATAAATCATGAATCATAAAAATAGTTAGGGTATATCCATCTGTATATTATATGATAATTGGTAAAAATATTATTAAAGTTAATTTTTAAAAAAATTTAAAACTGTTCATAAAATATCAATAAACATGTCACTTTTTATAGTAAATAATTTATTGTTGATTTAGTAGTTAATTAAAACCATTAATTATAATAAATTATTTAATAATGGTTCCTATAAATTACACAAATATTATATATACCCAATTGGGGGAAAATTCTAAAACATTTTATTGTAAATAGAAAAACAATTATTCTTTTCAATATACCATTGTTTAAATCTCACAGTTAATGTATAATAAAAAACATTCATTTAATCTAAAATTAATTTTACAAATTTGGATTATAATATATTATATATAATCATATTTGGGATGGATAAATGAAGAATAAAAAATTAATGTAATGATGATTGGTTATATCTCATATAAGCGAGATTTGAATTTAATGTAACTTATACATGAAGCATACTAAGTGAAGCATGGAATGTTGGACTTGAGAATTTATGGTAAATATGTATTCAAAGTGAGAATAAAATATAGTAAAATAAATATTTCTATTATTACGAACATATATGAATTATGTTTGATTGAACAATTATAATCCAATGAATGAAAATAGAGTTACCAAAAACCTCTGAAATACAGTCTTACACTTGACTCAATATTTATTTGAAACAATTAACATCAATTGAAAATTAATATCCAAATAATTAAATAGAAATAATTTTTTTATGATTCATGTGATTTATAATAAATATAAATCCATACAAAGACAATATGATGCATAACATGTAACATGATAAAAAATCAGAATTTAGACTAGGAAGACACTTGCTACTTGAGTAAAATTTATTTTAAACCACATGAAAGAGTGGGACTATAATTTATCTTAAAATAAATTAATAAAATATAAATAATTATATTATATCTCAATTTGGTATTATATAAAATAAATAATTGTGTTTTTTTCTTAATTCCCATCAAGTCTCAAATAGATGAATATTTGAAGAAAATATTTTCCTTTTGCTTGATTTTTCATACAATTCATAAAATTAAAAGAATAATTATATTATATTTCTTATAAATAATCCTAATAACATTATTAGTAAGAATAAAAATTTATATTCCTCATTTAAAATGATTCTATATGTTTCAAATTAGTTAGTATTTACATATTTTCAATAGAAAGTGTGGGTAATCTTAATCGCTCTGAACAAGATTCCTAATAATTTTTTTTTATTCATCCTTGTTAAAATTTTACATCATTAAAAAACAATTATTGGAATATATATTCCATTATAGTTATAATTTATATAATTTTACTCAATTGAGTTCTTGGTAGAAAATCATGATGATGAAAACGACAATGATAACATTTTAGTGTTTTTGAATGAATGAAAGGTGTAGTCTTGATTATTGAGATAAAGTAGTTCATAAAAATTAAATAACTAGAATAAAAACTTTATTTAGAAATTTATTTCACTAATTATATATAAATTATTATTTAAAAAATCTCAATACAAATATACATAGTATTGTTCAAGTAAGTGGTTAAAAAACCCAAACAATGATCCGACCATGAATAATATATCTTTATGAGGTGTTTTAGTTATAATATCCTTATAACATAATAATTATGATATTATGTTGTTATTATCAGTTTGTAAAATTATTATTTTAATTAATTAACAAGTTAATTTCAATTATATATATTTGTTACATAAAAACAATAGACCATTTTCCTCATAGATTTCTCATTTTAAATAGTTTAATTTATGATTTTAGTTCACTCATAAAAAAATTATTTGGTCCCAAAATTTTGAATAAAATAACAATAATGATATCATAATAATAGTATTTATCATTTAATTCATTTATTTATTCAATCATGTATTATTTTGATGAATATAAAAACCGAAATCAGTTGTTCTATGGAGAGGGTAGTGCATACGTACACATGGTTGATGATTTAGTTTTATATAAAAGAGATTAATACATTAATATTGTTTTATTTTTTAGAAAAATAATAATTAAATAAATATCATAATTATTTATTAAATTACAATTTTATTTCATCTTTATAAGGGTGATTGAAAATGAAATATGTTCTTTCATTGAGGTTTTAGTATGCACAATGAACATGTTACAATTTATTTTAAATAATATAGTCAAGATGATGAGTGTAGTTATTAGTACATGAAAATAATAAAATTTTCTATATAACCCATTATAATTTAATTACTTTGGTATTTGAAAATTATATTGTGGAAACATAATTAATATAGTATTATGTTATGTAAAATTGATTACTCGTGTTGAGAAAAGTGAGATTTTCTTAGAAGAACCCATTGAAATGGATCGAGTTGGTTAGTATCCTAAGGCCAGAACCTAGAGAGTGTGAACAAGTAATTTATTTGATAAAATGGTTATTATTTCATGAGATTACCCCTTTTAATTTGTGTTCATAATTAAAGTTTTTTTAAATATGATAAATTAATATAAATGGGGAACATGATGAAAATGTAATTTTGCATTCATGTTTTGAAATAATGGATTAGGGAATATATATGGCCATGAAAAATCAGCATTAACTCTATTTAATTCATATTTTTATCATGTTCCAATCCCTTAACCCCATGAATGATTTCATTTACCATTTTATATTTTATAGTTGTAACTTGTTTTTAGCTAGGTATCTTAATCATTGTGATTAGAAATAATGAATCCATTATCAGATAACATATGCCCACTAAATCTAAATTATTAATATATATAATATTATTCAATTTAAAAAAAATTAAAATATATTTTTTAATATATAAATTTATAATGTATTTATAAAATGTTTTATAAAATTTTACTCACACAATTAAATAACAAATATGTTCTCATAATTTTAGGATAATTGTTTTGAAATTATAATTATAGATATATAATATATATTTGATCTTATGAAAATTATTGATGATTTTTTATTCTAATTTAAATAAAAATATATTAAAAAAATTCTTGTTAGTTGTAAAAATATCATTTTTCACTATTCTATTTATTTTATATAACAATTAAAATATATTCATCATAATATTTTATTTTTATGATTAATATATAACCTATATTTATTATTTAAAATATATTTCACAAAAATTGATATTTAAGCATTAAAATAAAATGACAATATATAATGAAAATTACTAATATTGTAAAATAGTTTTTCCAAGTATTCTTAATTATTTACTATTATTTACAATAAATAAAAAATCATTTTATTGGTAATGTATTATTAATTTAGTAATTATACTTTGATGTTATGTAATGATAATATACTATAATTCTTGACATAAAAACCCAATTAAAGGGATTTTTTTAAAACATAATATAATTTTATTCATTGTTTTGTATATAAAATTTTAATTTCATTAATATCAAAAGAAAATTTATTTTAATTATACTCATATACCACAATGTTGTTACACATTTTCATATGTCTTAATTATAAGGTCTATGATTTAATTTTCATATAATAATGATTATATGGTTTCTTAATAGTTTCATTTTTCTACTATGTTTAATGAATTCTGTAGAGAATTATATCAAAGTCAACAACTTACTTAAAAGTAATAGTACATTTATACCTTAGGGTGTCACATTCTACACCAAAAAATCATATCATTGCAAGTTGACTCATAATATCAGAGAAATTTCTTTATAGAACTCATAATTATGCATACACAAAATGTTGATCATGGATTTATTTGGGTTATGGAATGATAATTATTTATATATAATATTAGTATAATCACATTATAATGAGATATAACTAATAACTGTCTTCACATTGAATACTTATTTTGGATGAAGACCTAAATCAATATTTAATAACACCTGAACAACAATAGAAATGATTTATTTGATAAACATACAACTAAGCGTTTCAATTTTATTACTCAATATTATTTACTCGGTTAAAACATATATTACATAGGGTACTATAAAATTTAGTGTGATAACTAACTATTGTATTCCATTATAATATTTTCATTAGCTTTTCCATTTTTAAATGTTGATATTTTCCATTTTCTATGTTTATCCCTATATTGGGACATGGAGTACTATAATGACCAACTCTCATACCATTAAAGAAACTTATTTTTTTATCATCTCCCAATCCCAAAAAATTATAAGTATGGAAAACATAATCACCACAATTATAATATTTAACATTCCCTAAATTCCAATTTCCAAAAAAATATTGTACGTCAGATATGTGAATTTATTTTGAGACAATTTTCTTGTTAATTTCGGTCTTAACATTGTTGTGTATCATTGTTAGGGTTTTTGGTGAACAATATATGTTTTTGGACTCATAGTAGGTGAAACATCAGCAGTAGGAACCATGCACAATCCAAGGAGGGATTTGGTGCCTTAGATAGTGGTATTGTCCAGGCTGCACAACCTATCGCATAAGCGTACAACCTACCATGTGCCTGGACAATTAGTTCTTTTACGGTTCATAGTCTACAACATGGGTGTGTGAATTCCCCTAGTAAGTCACACAACATATTTTGATTAAGGGGAGAGGTTCCACATAGTTTCAACATGGTTTGAGAAACCACATCATCTAACAAAGAGAAATCTCTAGGACATTAAAAATGATTAATTTACCCATATGTTTTCATTAAATTTGACCCCTTTTCAACCCATTTTTCCCCCACTTAGGATTGAATTCCTAAGAAACCTTTTAATCTCCCTCTGACCCCCATTGGACAATAATAATTGGGTGGTATTAGCAAAGGATCTTAAATTAATCATCATGTATGTCCCCTCCTCATTGATTATTTTTTCCTCCTTGGGTTTTTATTTCCTCTTTAATGGGTTATTCTATTTCTGGTCGATTGGTTTACGTAAAATGGGCTGAGCCATTTCTCCATGGGTTTAATCATGGATTTTATGGTTTGATCTATCCATTATAGTGTCTCATTGTGGATTGCTTTCTGTCTATTGGATCATGCATGAGGACACTGTGGAACATGGTTTTGATGCCATATTAACGATATAAAATGTTCTAAGGGTCAAACAAGTTTTATTGCCTTTAGGGATTAACAATGGTTCTCTTGTGATGTTGTGATTACCATCAACATATGGTGTACCTTACTTTTAATTCAGATCAAAAAAATCTTTTCCGGAAATTTTAATCATTAAAATCTTTTTTAAAATGGTTTTTCTATTTTATTCAAAACTAGCATGATTATTTTTCATTTAATGTTTTGTCATGAAAGCATTTTTTTGGTGATATATTTCTAGGAATTTTATCACTCCCTATACACACCCTCGTTATGTTTGACCCGGGTAAATGAGAGATGTTTTGTGGAGGTAACAGTGGATCTGTATTGTAAAGACCCAGAATTTCCATGTAATATTTTTAAATAAATGGGAATTTTACGAGTCCACGAAAATTGACGGCACGTGATTACGAGGCCCGATGTGCCCAGAATGAATTTCCGAACTTTTGTTTAGGAACATTTTGTAAACGTGCGAGTGTGTTTTTCTATCCTAGAAGTCGGTGCTCGAAATCAAAATCCGAGGGCACCGTTGAACTTACAGTGCATGTATTCTCTTAGAGAGATATGCACCTCGACGGTAGTTGGTCGAGTGTGGAAGTTAGTTTTTGGGTTTTTCATGAATGAATAAAATAAAAATAAGGTTTTGTAGATTTTATTTTTATCATATTTGTTAAAAACTCCACATAGAAGATTAGAAGTGTGGACCATAATACCTTAACCTCCCATGAGAGGTTATGGTGGTGGGGACCACCCAAGCCTAACCTCCCCGGAGAGGTTATAGTGGTGGGGACCACCTGAGGCATAAACCTCTCAACTCCCTCATTAAATGTGGGAAGGCCTCTACAACTCCTCCAATATTAACTGTGCCAACCCTCCTCTACAATAATTAAGCCAACACGCCACTTTAATTGTGCCATCCTATGAGATTAATTAACCCAATTTGTATTATATTCCAAAAAAACATAATAAGTCACATAATCTATTATTTTTGGACTACCATGTCATTTTGGTGGATTTGTGAGAGGAGGAGATTTTGGAGAAACGATCTCCAATGAAGAACGCCAGCGAATAATGCCTCTCATTTGATATTTTCTTCTATAAACTCCGTCAAAGGATTTCAAATGATGCATGAACCAACAATCAAGGAAAACACCGACGACACCGACGTCCATCTTTTCCCCGCAATTTGTCTTCTGCCTTATGACCTCATCAACATCATCAAGGAAATGTGGTAGGGTTTTATTTCTATTTGATTATCAATTCTCATGTACATACCTTCTATTTCCTTTGCGGGTTGGGAACAATCACTGCGAGGGGATATGATTTGACGTTTATGTTCATGTTCATGTTCTGGATGAGCCATATGCTACCACCATAACGCGGAGGGTACGGGCCAAGCCAACATGTCCAGACCCCTCCGAAAATATTTTGGTGTTCTTCTCGATGGAGGAGGATGGAAACCATCCATGGTTAGGGCACGAGAACGGCGGTCGGCACCACCGTCAGCCACGACGTTGGAGACGGTGCACCGGCACCGCCCAGCGGCCACCGCCGCTGCCCCACGGCCACTGCGCAGACTAAAACCACCACCACTATCTGCGGCACCACACCACCCCACGGTAGGACCGCCGCCCAGCGGCCATACCGCCGGCCCACGACCTTACCATCGCCCCATTGCCGGACCTCTTTCCAACTGTCGGACAGCACCCCATGAGGTCGGACTGCCACCCCGCGGCCGGGCACCCACCCTGTGGCCGGACTGCCGCCCCACTGCTAGACCACCGCCCCATGACCGGACCTCTGCACCACTACCGAACCGTAGACCCACGTCCGAACTGCCGTCCCTATAATAGCCGCCCCGAAGATTCGCTTTGTCATGATATCCTCCGCGGCCTTGCGACCACCTACAGCCCTCTGTGGCCCCTCGCGGCCTACTAGGGAGGACCCAACAGGCTGGGCAGCCCAGCGGGCCAGGCTGAACCCAACAGGCTGGGCCGCCCTGCAGGCCAGGCTGGACCCAGTGGGCGAGGCTGAAATTGGTAGTTTCTGATAGAAGAATATGAGGCCTGATGATCAGAAGAAGAGGGGAGGTGTTAATTCAGTCCATCTATCCTGATTTTCATCATATGTTGCTTCAGATACTTATTCATCCATGTTCCATCAATGTGGGAATGTGGGGCATGTGCAGTCTATGTGTTCTAATCCACCCAGAACATGCCATTGGTGTGGAAATATGGTGAAATTATAGCTATTTTTAAAGCTACACGTTTATATCATGGTGGTGAGGATTCAAAATCCTTCATATAGATGTCGTCCTAGTTAAATCTAACATAGAAAATGGGTTATCAGTTTAGTGGTTGTGGTGGTATGGATCAACCCTCTTCTAGTTAGAGATATATTATGACAAAGTTATATGTCAGTGCTTATTCTCAATATTAGGTATAGATGAGGAATCTACATACTCTATAATATGCACTCATAAGATCTGATTCATTACCTGTTATAGTATGTGATATTGTTTTTATTGCATTGTCAATAGTTGTATCCCTATTTGATACATGTTCCTCTATTTAATTTATTTTTCTGAAATTTTGGATTTGTTAATATTCCCACTAACGCAATTTTCTTTGTGATTATCTTGTTAAAACCACTAGGGATGAAGATGGATCATGGTTTAAGGTGTTTTTCTTGTGAACCAGCCATTTTAGGGGTCGATCTAGAATTTAATTTATTGGTTTCAGATATAGAACTCTTTGACATGATCCTCAATATGGATTTTCATGTGAAATTCATGGAACAAATTGATTTTTATCTATAGTGAGTGAATGATGTTGAAACTAATGGATGCTATAATGTTTTTCATGGTGAATGGCATCCCTAGTCAAGACATTCTAGACCACCACATCTTAATATGGTTAGTCAAGTTATTCATATCTCATTTATCATATTGTAAGACAAGTATAGAGACTTTCAATTTTGATTACCTCCAATGGTGGATGGGTTAATATAGATATTTCTAGATTATTTCTCAAGTCTTCTTCCAGAGAGGGATGTGGTGTTCACAATTGATTTAGCACTAAGAGTAGAACTGATATCTCATACCTCATACATTATGTCACCCAATGATTTGTGGGAATTAATCATATATTAGTATGATTTTGAATCCAAAGAATTTATTCACCTCAGTATATCACATTGGGATTCTATATTTTTTTTCATAGAAGCATAATGGATCTCTCCAATTGGGTATTGATCAAGAAAATCTGTATAATTCAATAATCAAGAAAAGAAATCATTTTTCCATAATTGATGACCTATTTTATCATCTTAATGGAGAAAGGTGGTTACCAAAGATCGATTATTGTTTTTAGTATCAAAAGGTTAGATTCAGAGAGGGAAATTTACCTAAGACATCAATCCAAAAATGTATATTAATTATGAGTTTTTAGTCATGTCATTTGGATTAAAGAATGCTCCAATGTTTTTCATGATTCTCATGAACTAGGTGTTCCATCAATATCTCTACTGCTTCATTGTGGTATTATTGGATGACATCTTAGTTTTCTCTAGAAACAAGGAGGATCATGAACTACATTTGATGATCATTTTGGGTACTCTTCAAGGTCGTTGACTATATGCTAGTATTTCCAAGTGTACCTTCTGGATAAGGGAGCTGAATATTCTTGGTCATGTGATCCTAGAACGAGGGGTTTTAGTGGACCCCTAGAAGATAGTTGTGGTGATTTAATGGGAGTAGTTGAATAATCATTTTGATAGAGGGGTCATTCTGGTCTTAGTAGGGTATTACAGGAGGTTATTTAGATAATTCTCTCAGCTAGCTCCACCCTTGATTATGATTACATAGAAAGGGGTTGAGTATTATTGGAGTTGAGAAAATAAATATTATTTTTAGTGGATTAATCATTTGTTGACCATATCCCATGTTTTGATCTTTCCATAGTCTGGAAAGGGATATGTTGTCTATTATGGTGCCTCATGTGTGGTTCATGTGTGTACGTTGATGTAGGTTGAGCAAGTGGTCCTACATGGTTCCCACCATCTACGACCACACAAAAAGAATTATCCATCCCATGACAGGGATTTAGCTACTATGATTCATTAACTGAAGACAATGCGTAATTATAATTTTGATAATATTTGTGCGGACTATTTTGATCATAAGATCTTGCCTACATTTCATCCTAAAAGGAACAAACTTTGATGCATCTCCATTGGGATTAATACGTTTAGTGGATCTATTTTTATATGATGTGTACCACATGAAACAAGTAATGAGCGAGTAGATTCCTTAAGAAGTAAAGTGTCCTTGAAAGCTTCGATAGAGTCCTGCATGGAGTGGACATTTATTGGACATTTTCCAAGATAAATCTAGTGACCAAGGAGAATAATAGGGGTGCATTTTTTGTTATTATTTTGCTAACTCCATTACTTATAGAGTAGATTCTATAGGAATAGTTGAGCGATGAGATGTGTATATTTTGATTCATTTCATAAATGGTTGGGTGTTTCCTTGTTACTCGTAAATGTATCCTGATGTATTTCTTCACATCAACGATTGGGTGGTGGTCCTGTTTTTATTATAGAAGGTGGTTATGTTGAATAACCATCATTATTAGTGTGATTATCTACCAAGGACAACAAAAATGTTCTATTTTGCGCATCATCACTTATGGTAGCCATGTCTAAAATGGGATACATGTAAATTCGTATATATGTGTTAAATGTTTCTACAGGTTAAAGAATTACTGAAAATTCCCTTTAGTTTTCTTCTTACCCTAACCATTCTTACCAATAACTGGGATGTGGCCTCCATGGACTTCATTATGGGATTACATTTTACACCTTAGGGATATAACATGATTTGGTTAGTGATTGATCCTATAATAAAATCATCCCATTTCATTATAACAATGGATGTTACACTAGATGATGAGTTGGGTTAATTATATATTCATGATATATTATGGTAACATGTTATTCCATCATATATAATTTCATACAGGGACCCCCTATTTTCCACTCCCCTTTACAAGGCCTTTAAAAGGAAATGGGATCACATGTCAAGTAGAGTAAGACATACCATCCTTAAAAGGATGGTTATAAATATTGGGCCAATAATACCTTGTTATAAATTCTACATGAATGTGTTTTAGATTTCATAGGCTCATGGTTTTTCCAATTTGGGTTGGTGAAATTTTATAATAATGACATTTACTAATAATTGATTATAATACCTCTCTTTGATGCGATTTATTGTCAATCATGTCTGCCACCATTCTGATAGGAGGTGCTAGGTGAGTCCTTATTGTTGGGGATGATCCATGTGCATGAGATGTCTTAGAAGATCCATTTCATCAAAAAGTATTTGTTGACTGTGCAGAGTTGGAGAATGTGTTATGTCTATCAGAGGCACTAGGCCATAGAAATTTTAGTTGGGGACTGGGTGATTATGAAGATTTCACCTCATTTGGGTAATCTTCATCTTTGTATGAATATAAAGATAACACCAAGTTATGTAAGACCTTTTATGATTATTGATAGAGTTTTTAAGGTAGAATAATATCATGATTTTTCCTCTCAATTGACAAAATTTTTTGATGTGCCCCTTTGTGCGTTATATAAGGAAGTATAATCCATAAATGTCTCATGTGATGGATTGGAAAGTGTTGGAGTTGGAAACTCATTTTTATTTGTTTCAACAGCCAATAGAAATTATGGAAACATAAGAGAATGTTCTTTGGGGAAGTACATGACATTGGTTCGGGATCTTTGGAATCATTGAAATGATGAACATGAGACTTCAGAGCATAAATCTTTGGATAAAGAGTAGTATCATTTTTTATTATCTCGTCAAAATATGTAGTAACTCTCCAAGGGTGAAATATTTTCATTGTTTAAATAATTGTCAACTACATGATTTAATATTGAGGTATTTTTATTGTTTATTTTATTGTTGTATTTGTTTCCAAGCCTGACTTGGTATTTTTTTGTAAAATAGATGTTTTTGGAATAAAAGCAGGTGGTGCATGGTTGTCACATGGTCAGTATGAACTGTAAGCTAGCACAAAAGAGACCGTGTGACCCAACCATTGGTTCCTATCAGGATGAATAGTCTACCACATGGGAATTTGGTTCCCCCAATAAATATTTTGGCCTCATATATTAAAGGATAGAGGGGCCTCATGGTTTTCACATGGTTTGGAAGACCATGAGTCATGTCCATGTCATTAAAAGTTTTGAATTTACCATATTTTCTCATTGAAATTAACCTAATTTCCACCCATTTATTCCCCCATATGTGAATATGGTGGATCCTGTTACAAGAGAAGTGGAATTGACCCCAAAGGGAATCGTTGGTACCTAGGTCAATGGACTATGACAAGTACACTAGTTGAATCAATGGGGGTGAGTCCCAGTTCCTTCGACAAGGAAGGATGATACAAAAAATCTAAACTGTGGAAATTATTAGAGACCAATACATCTTTGGATAGATTCCTCTCTACTGGATAATGAACAAGGACGTTTTGGCTCACTTTTTATATAACATATCATTAAGATACAAGGTTCCTTGGATCCCAATAGTGCTAGTGCCTTTAAAGATTACCCATGGAGCTCTATTGATGTTGTTCTCACCATTGGAAAATGGTGAAACATGCATTCATTTCAATTCAAAGACCTTTTTAAAGAAAATGTTATACAAAAATATGTTTAATTAAAAATTATTTCACTCTTTTCATTAAATCTATAATAGTGTTTTTTATGTTAATCTTTTTTAATGAATTATTATTTAGGGTGATATCCAACTATGAATTTACTCACACACGACACACACTCTTGTTTGTATGTAGAATATAATATGATTGACCCCACTAAAGGAAATATGGTCTATGGTGGTGATGGTGGATATGGATACTAGTATTCATTTCCCAAAAGGTGTTGGTGGAGGTGGAATAAGGGAATTATCCATCCTGTTTCATAGAGCTCGGGTTGTGTAGTTGGTACCACTCCCCTCATTGGTATTTTTCATTTTGGGTTAAATAGCTAATTTCATTAACTAATATTTGTAGTATCTCTTTTGGATATGGTTATTGTTTATTTTTTGATTCTTGGTTCATGTGAGATATTTATGATTGTTTATCATGCATGAAATAATTCCCAAAAGTGAATTGTAGATACCCAAGAACTAGTAGTCATCCAGTGGGGATTGGGAAGTCCGTTCGGTCAATGCCATGTGATGGGGTGGGTGTTGGGATGGATGGATTCCCCATTCAGTTTGTGTTATTATGAAATTTTTTGACATATAGGAAATTGAATCTTTATTCTTAATTATCATAATCACATGACCATTCACGAGACACCATTTTCCCTACATTGGTGGTTTTGGGAATTAGATTGTGTCAGCAATTTAAAAAATATTTTGTGTTGGACTGTTTAGAACAAATAAAATGTTCATCACTATAGCTCCCATTATAA
This sequence comes from Viscum album, assembly GCA_963277665.1. NCBI lineage: Eukaryota > Viridiplantae > Streptophyta > Magnoliopsida > Santalales > Viscaceae > Viscum > Viscum album. The sequence continues at coordinate 999,398,283 of OY728134.1, forward strand.
TGTCTATCCCATTCTTTTTTTAGCCTCCATGTTCCTCACACACATGGTCACTTCATGTTCGATCCATTAATAAAACCAAAATCACTAAAATGTGTGATGAAATGATAATATTTTCGGGCAATTATAATCAAAATTACCTAAAATGTATCAACCCTTGAAACTGTTTACCCTTAACAACTCCTTATACTATAATATCGTTAGTTATTATAATATAAATGATTTTATAATCGAGGTTTATTTATGTTTTAATATAGTATACTACTCAACGTATTCGTCTATATGCTGATACAAAATTACTATGATGATTCTTAACCAATACATGACCAAACATATATTCAAATATATTCAATAAAAGTCTATGATACAGCTTATCTAGAAAATAAGATATCAAATAATAGTTACCTTATCGTACAAGAATTTGTGTTTCATTGTATTTAATTTATGGGAAAATTACAAAAAGTTTATCTAATATGCAAATATTAAAATGACTCATAATTGTCAAAATTAGAATGTGAATTAACAAAATAATGTCACAATGGTGCATCATACTAGTTTTATAGATATATTTTTTGTATGAACATGGTGACAGTCATGTTGTTGACTAATCCAAAAAATTTATATTTTTTCCAAGAGGTAATTTTTTTTGCCGAGATGTCATCTTTTTTATTTATGTAAATCAGGATTAAATAGATTTGGAAGCCACATATTAAAAATATTTCAACATATCCAAAGATATTATCATATGTAGGATTCAATCTTAGGAATACATAGGAATTTCATGAAAGTAATGTTGTAATAAATCAATATATAATAATAATTACCAACAACCATAAAGGGTTATATATACCCTTGAAATTGTGATCATCCTCCGCATATCAACCTTTAAATTACCCTTAACAAATACACTAATCTCCAATGTTATCTAAACCATACTCTGTACCATCTATGATTCCTTGGCCCTAAACAACTTATTATTATTCCATACACATGTACATTACATAATCACTTTAATATGAGATATAATATTTTAGTAACAACTTTCAAAAAAATATAACATCCAAAAACATGCACTATCCGATCCGATAGTAAAAATATTGTTTTTACATTTTCGGAATTGACAACAATAAAGAAAACCAAATTTTAACCCTTAAAAACATATAACATCAAAAAAATAGTGGATCACTTACTCAATAATTTAGGTTTACATATAGAGTTTGGGAGGATTAATAAAAATACATTCAATGTGAATTTTTCAACATAGAAACCATTTTTAACAAAAAATATATTCATGATAATGACATTTTTTTTAATTAATATAAATTCTATATCTTGATCTCATAAATTAATAACATTTATTGTCACTATTAAAATATTTTAACAACATTTAAAAATTCTATGTTATTATAGAAATATTTGGAAGAGATATTAATGAAATAAAAATGAATCCCATTATATCATGTTTACATATATAAAATTATCTTTTTTAATAATAAATCGAATGATAAAAAACATTATCATACATATGAATTTTATATTACAAACCATATATTTTTAGAATATATTTCCTATGAAATCATTTTGGAAAAATATTAATTAAAATGTATACTTTGATTTCAAGGAAAAAAATTAGGAATTATTCTAAAAGTTATATATTCCACCCTAATGAAGTAGAATATATATTTTTTTACACATAATATCATTTTCTTACATTATGAAATAAAAATATTTCAAAAAAACCAATATCAAGAAAAATATATCATATAGGTAACATGGGACATCATTTTATATATAACTCTCTCAAATGGAATAACCAATAGAGGAAGCTTCCATAACCAACGCATTGGAAGTCTATCACATCCCTACTATAATTATTTCATAACCAAACCACCCATCCACGGTTTATAATAGAACCACCCAACCAATGTTTATAATAGAACCACATGTCCTCAAAAATAATTCCCATAAAAAATAACATAATAATACACCATTTATTCTTATAATGACCTAACCCTAAAAGCATATAGTTAGTGGTTATATTATTAATCAACACTTGATATATGAAGAAAATAATATTTTTGTAGTCCTGGTAAAGTAGATACATAAATAAATCATAAAATATAATGGTATGGTGAAACGTAGATTTGTAATTTTATTTTTAACACCATTATCCTCTTCATCATAACCCATAATATCAGTCATAAAAAACTACATGGATTCCTCGTGAAAAGAATAATTGTAATTGGGTGAACTCAAATACATGATATGTGTTTGGGTACAATAGAATCTATCATTAATAATCATAAAAATAATAAATATAAAAGGGTAAATAATTGTTATAAATTCCAATTAATCAAACAATTGAGTAATATAGAATGAGGTAATAATATTAAACAAATTCCAAATGATTTTTCACTTGATCTTCAAACATATCTATTGATTTTTATATCAAATCTAATAATCACATGGAAATAAATAACTAACCAAAAAATGTGGAAAATAATAATAAATTATATCTGAAACATGTTGTCATGACCTCGTGCCGATGATTTTTATATAAATGGAAATTATATTCCCAAATAAACAATTTATGTTCCTCCGCAACCTACTAATCCAACGAGGGGTTATTGGGGGACCCACCTATCACATAAATATCCCAATGAATTCATCATATTATAGTGGAAAAGCATAATAAATCTAAAAATTCATATTTCAAAACTAGAATATGAAATGCTCATAATTCCCCAAATCGGTAAACGTAACTAAAAACCACCTTGATTTATAATGTTAATGGTAATGAAATAGTATATCAACAATTAAATTTATCAAAAATAAATAGGAGAAATAGTAAAGTTAGTAAACTTAAAAAATATTCCAAGTCAATATTATGTGGATTATGGGTTTTTGACATTGATAATTTGGACTTTCAAAAAGATATCATTTAATACAATCTTGAGGAAAAGAATCATTAATAATTGAAAATAAAATTTTTAATACTAAATCATTATAATATATTATAAAGAAATGTCTCATTGAATTTTTTTTGAATCATATAGTGAAATAATTACAACATTGAGTGTTCATTGTGGTGTTAGTATATAGATTCTATTGACATTATTGTAAGAAATGTCAAAATATGTCTTATTCAATAAATTAGGGAAGAATCCTATTAAAAATGATATATATAAATATAATATTAGGAAATTAATTCACTAATAAATCATTTATAAAATCTGAAACACGTGTATTTAAATAGTATTGTATAACATGAATTTAAATAGTATTATATAACATGGGAAATTATGAAAAATGTTTTCAACTAAAAAGAGTAATGAAATGACATTTTCATAAAAACCACATTTTTTGGACTAAAGAGAGTATTGTGGAACTTTTAAATGAGATATAACAACCCTTATATTTTAATAAACAACAATACAAGGATTATTTCATGAGATTACATATAACACAAACCCAAAAGATCAATAAGTATAGTGTCTTTGAGAAATAGGTAAATTAAATTACAAATTATAAAATTTTACCCAACAACATTAATGGAAACTTCTTTGACTTCACCATAATAATCCATTGAACATAAAACTAAAATGGATATCCTAGGGACATACATTAAAAAGGGTGAGATATATTTTCATGTCAGTGAATAAATGAGGAATAATATGAAAAATACATTACATTTTATATAATAGTATTATAAATGGAACCTAAATACTACATGACTAATAAAGATTAATATATCAGGATAATAATGAATTTTTGTTTGATCTCTCATCCTATGGTTTGAGCTTGGTGATCTACGCCGTAGGTTGTTATGGCCTCTGAACAGATCCTTCCTCCCTTGGTGGAGGGGGGGTCATCACTTCCCCATACAAATTGCCGCTTTCTTCCTTTCTCAAATCCTGAGTTCTTGCCTTCGTTTTCAAAAATACATCTTTCTCCCAAAGATCCTCAGATTTTCAATGGAATCTCACAACTATTGAACACAGCCCATGAATTCACTGAAGTCTCATCACTGTGGAACTTGACCTTGATAGCACCCTTCAAGCATAAGCGTCCATATGTGGATCTATTTTATCATTTCATCTTCAATTCGTGTAATTTATTGGAGCGTGCAACTGTTGGTCTCCCCGACATAAGGCACGTAATAGTTCAATTTCATTTGGATGAAGATCTAGGTTTTCCATGGTCCTATACTCTGTGAACATGTGATGGCGCTCAATTTTTTCTTTTCCATTGGTCTTATAACTTCCACATGAAATGAGATTATCTGTCCACTGCAATCTGGGTATGATTTTTTGAATTACCTCTTCTTTTCCAGAACCCTTCCATTATTCGTATTCTTGGAAACTTGGATGGCTGGAATATTTTTTTACACAAAATAACTAAGGTTGTGTGACATCCGGTTTCACCAAGAATATGCATTGATGTTGATCTCTCCAAGCCTCCGGTCAATTCATTATTCATTGCTATGAGTGAGGAATTTAGGTATAATCATTCTATGGTGTTTGAGTCGTGGATTTATTACTTCTCCTAGTGTCTCAAAGATGGGCATGAGAATGATGTTTGTAGGGGTAGAAGGGTGGATTCGCAAGTATCATCAGATGGATTGGTTGTAGGGAACTTGCAGCATCGACAAGGGAAACAGGTCTCAGATCCTATTAGTGAGATGGCTATTCATAGAGTCCATTTGATGTCGGTGGGGGTGTCTCTAAGACTGAGGGTGTATGTGGTGGCTGGAAGGATGATATGTGATCTTAGTGTGCTTAATACTGGATGTATGGTGGACAATGTCCAAGCTACAATACAATAACCCACGACCCATGAGGAAATTCTTGAGGTTAAAAAATAAGATATATCATGGTTTTAGTGATCCAAGCAGTTGAACCTGATGGGAATAATGTTGCGGTGAGGGTAAACCCTTCTATGGATATTCAGGCAGGCATGCATTTGGATGAAAATGGATGATGGGAGAAGGTTTCTGCCAGGATAAAGCCACAGCAGGGAATGCAAGTGACCAACATTGCACTTGGAAACTGATTTGCGGGTTTGATGAATGGTGGTTTGAAATTGTTTCAAGATCATTCTATGGTTGAGAAAGATGTATCTTCTATGTCTCCTGGTGAGACACCAATTGAATTTTCTGAAGATCTTAATGGCAGCAGGACTAAGAAACTGGGAAAATAATGTAATCACAGGAGGCATTCCCATGTTGAAAAGGAAACACAAAGGATTGATGGTGACAAAATACAATTTGATTTTCAGTCCTCGACTATTTTATGTGAATAAGAAATTTTATATAATGAGGTTCATGGTGATCTTTAAATTATAGAACATCCTCCATTCTTAACAATGTTTGATGCTAACAGTCTCATCGAGAAAGAACAAGGAGTGAATGATGTCTTCTAGGGGTGATTATCTCTGGAAATTTGGGCGATATAACTGCAACTGAGAAGGATAACGCGGGAAGGGGGGTTAGAACATATTATAGTGATATTGTTTAGTGTGGAGAGAAGATTGTGTCATGGAAAGAAGAAGTTATGACTAATCCAAAAAGAAGAAGGTGAAGGAACGATTACTCCTCTATGCCAAAGCCTATACGACTAGGTCCTTCGTCAGCAATGGCAAAGGTACTCAACTTTGTAAGATGTTTTTATATCTGGAAAAGTTAAATCTTTGGAGAAATTATGTTAAGACTCTAAAGCATTATGAAATCTCGGAATGGGAGTCGGCCACTGCGGATGAAGCACTTGATTATGGAAATTATGATGGGTAAGGTTTTTATGACATGTAGTTGTGTTTAATGGTTAGTGATTCTTTCTTGCTATACTTTTACTTTATTTTAAAAAATGTTCAGAGACCTTGTCTCTGGCTGAGCTTTCTGGGTATATCATGATAATAATAACATGTGAAATGTTGAAACAACTTAATACACTACATCATAAATAGATCATTGATAAATTTACCATGATTCCTTGGTTGAAAAATTCTATAAATGAATCTCGAAAACGCCCTATCCAAATTTGGCGTATCATGATAGAAAACATTACCCAATACATTAGTGCACTATCTGGGCTCATCTATTTTAAATCATATCATTCTCATGCTTAAGTGTGAAACATAAAACAAAAAACATGGATTCCTTCAACATCATAATTTATTCCATGAACGTGGAGTATGGAATAGATACATATAAGTCCCCAATAAATAGGTATATGTTCATGATTTTGAATACCCTTGATAGATAAATGAGTATTTTAATCACTAAAAAATTATTTTGGCATGGAAAATCATGGTACAATTTCGGCAGCATGACATCATCATATAGAAATTCATCAAAATGGGTAGAAGAGAGTGAATGGGGGCCGCACATAATTTATACATGAAATGGACAATAAGGTTAATATTAAAGAACATATCCCAACATAGAAAAAATGATGTTTGAAGACATAACCTAAAAGGAAGGATTTATAAATGAGGAGTGTGGGAGATTCATTACGGAATTTTGGCATAGTAATGAGTCTTAATAATGGTTCATAAGGGAGATAAATGAGGGTGAAATGGGATCACATTATTTAAAAATAAAATGGAATGTAAGGGGGATATGTTATAATATATACCAATATATGTAAAATGAAATTAAAATACATAACATAAAGTATGTTCTTTATAAAAGAGGATTTCAGTTGATGTGGTTTACTTTTGGAGTTTCTCCAAAGTAATGGCTTAGGTAAGGGTAAAAATAAGAGAGTATAAATGGTATCTCATGAAAATAACTTTAATTGGATAGTAAGTGAATGGTAATATTTAATTAAAACATGAACAATTGAAATTATGAAGACTAATTTCAAAAATTGTTCTTGAATTGAAGGTATTAGAGGATGGTGAGGATCCCTTACATGAATGTATGACACTAAAGTCATGGGAGAGGCATCATTAGATCATGGGGTGCCTTTCAAAGACTAGAGAATAATGGGATTAGTTTAGAAGAGCTTCAATGAGTTTTAGTTAAGTGAAATGGGAGAATGGGTGGGTGTATATTGGAATAGAGGGGGATTTGTTTATAATTTTTTGGACCCTATATAATAAAATATTCAACACCACAATCCAACCCATGGTTTTTTCCAATGGATTCTTCAAAAGGGGAGTGATTTACATTAATTTTTATGTACAAGGGCCAACATTATTAAAATATGTCCCTTTCTTATGTTGAGGTGAGTCACACTTACAATGGAATGATTTTCAATTTAAAAAATATATTATATGTTTTGGAAGATTCACTAACGCATTATGAAATAAACAAAATAAATTAAAATTCATACAATTTAAAATTAAAAACATAAATTTGGCAGTTGATACCTTTTTTTATTTATTAAATCACTATTGGTCCATTATGAGGTCATAAAATACACCATATATCTTTACGGTATTTAATTATTTATGAAAATTTTACCACCTCAGAAAATTAAAAAAATATCTATTGGATAATTTCAACATTCTAATTCCAAAAAATATTCATTGTATTTAATTTTTCTAAATATTTGAATTTTTTACTTTTTAAAATAATAACCTAAACTTTATCAAAATTATGGCTTTGAACAATAACAATTTTCAAATATTTATAAAAATTCCATTAGACATAATAAAAGTTTTATAATCATTTGTATTTAGAAAAAGTTATTTAATAATATCAATTTTGTAAAATATTTTTTTAAAATCCATTAATTCATAAAAATAGATTTCTTAATTGAATTTAATATTAACAAAAAATAATATTTGTGCTCTAAGAAGAGGATGAAAATGTATTCATTTTTATATATAATATAATGTAAATATTATTTTTTCTTTGGTCATGAAACACATGCCTTTGATACACCAAAAAATTTCTTAAGAGTTAGGTGCACGATGTTGGGTATTTCATGGTGTCGTTTAGAGAAAATGGTTTGGGTTGATATCTCGACGACATTGAACTTCTCTCATAAAGAGATTCACTCATGAGTAAGTTATTGGATATTATCATTGACACGGTCTAGGGAAAAGACATTAAATTCAATCTCCCTTAGATTCTATTATAATTGGGATTCATTGGGTACAGTCCTACTGGTTGAGGCCATCACATCCTTTGTCTTTGAAAATTAGATTTGTAGGACCCTATATATATACCATTCATGTTATCAAAGTTCAACGGCTATATTATCAATAGTAAAGATACATAACGGTAATTTAAATCTAATTAGATATAATAGGACATAATAAGTCCACGTCTTCTTTATAAGAATTTAACTTACTAAGACATTTAATAGAATCAAAAGTGGATTTTTATTTATAATAGTTATGGTCATTACAATATTACCACCATAATTAATTTCACTCGCTAAAATTTTTATTCCCATAATAAAATAGATGAGGGTAACTCTGCTTCATCACCTCCTCTAGTTCTGGGGTTTCTTATTCAATCATATGGGTTCTCTATATCACATTGATTTGTTGAATTGTCTAATTTTGAAGAACTTTTTCTCTATAATCTATAAGATTTAATGGCTTCTCCTCATAGGAAATTTCACTCTCCAATGTTACCACCTATGTATTGGATATATGAGATGGGTCTAGAATGTAATCTCCGAAGATGGATACCAGGAATACATCATGTACTTGATCCAGATTTGGTTGGAGTGCTAGTCTATAGCATACTACTCTGATGAGATCAAGGATCTCAAAATGGTCAATGTACCTTGGACTAAGCATTCCCTTTTTCCAAAATCACATCACTCTTTTCCAATGTTATATGTGGGGTAATACCAAGTCTCTAGCATAAAAATATAGGTCACATCAACCATTTTCATTATTTCTATTTTGTCATCTATTATTAGATTTTATATGTTGTTGTATGGTCTTAACCTTCTCCATCATTTCTTTGACCATTTCAAGAACTGGATTTTTTTGTTCCCAAAATTCTTCTAAACATGCTGGTGTTATGATCTCTTCCCATAATAGACTTCATATAGATCTATTTTATGGTCACTCGAAACTTTTATTGTATGAGAAATCTGACAAAAGAATATGTTGGTCCCATCCTCCTTTGGAGTCCATTTTGAAATCTCAAAAAATTTCCTCAAGTGTTGTGATAGTCTACTCATATGGGTGATCAGTGTGAGGTTGATAAGACACACTAAAGATTAACTCATTGTTTAGAGCATGCTAGAGACTTTTCCAAAATGTAGAGGTCAATCACAGATCTCAATCAGACATAATTGATACTCGTACGCCATTAAACATTACCAATGTTTTTATGTATATTTCTTTCATTTGATCAGGTGTCAAATCCTCTCAAATCACAATGAGTTATATAGTCTTTGTGAGATGATCCACAATAAGCTAGACAACATTCTTTCCCGTATATTTCATTGTATGTCTGATGACAATGTCCATTGTGATGTTTTCACATTTCTCGGTTGGTAAGGGTAATGGTTGTATCATCCTCTTAGAAATATACCATTCAACCTTTACTTACTGACATACCACGAAGTTTTATGTTTATTCAATGATATCCTTCTTCATGTTATGCCACCAATAGTTCTCTCGGAGATCTCAATGCATCATTGTGTTTCCCAGGTTTATTGAGAAATTTAATCTATGCGCATCATTTAATAGTTCCTTCTTTAACATAGGATTTAATGGAACACATTTTATAGACCTCAATCTTATAACTAATTCTTCATTAATATTGAACTCTGGGGATTACACTTTTATTATAGTTTCTACATTCTTCTGAATCCCCACATCAACATTTTGAGCATCCATTATCCTTTCGAAAAGATAAAGTTGAGAATTCAATTGTGAAAGTATTGATGATGTTCTTTTATTTAGGATTCACATTCCCATCCACTTTAAAATTAAGAAGATCATATCCTTATCAATTATCATTTAATATAGAATTTATAGATCCTTTCTTCATAGATTACCTTCAACATTGTTCTCTATATACGATGGTAGTGGTTTAAGCAGTCAAAATCATTGATGAGGTCTAACAATCATAACCGGATCATATTTAGATCTTTTTGTGTGAATATATATTTGAGTCAATTGTGATCACTACATAACCCACACTATTTCACATAGAGAAAATTCATCATGATTTTCAAATCAAAGATCAAATATTCCAACTCCATATCATGTGTGTGATCATTTTTCTCATGAATTTTGACCAGCCTTGAGGCTTAAGAAATGAATTTATCATTTTTATACATCACACATCCCAAATCCTTATTCTAAGTATCATTGGAAGTAATGTAGTGTTCCCCACATGTGGGTAGTGTGAGCACATGGGTATTGATAAAACTACTTTTCAACTCTATGATCCTTTATTCACATTTATCAATCTAGGAAAAGATTAATCACTTATGAGTAATCTCGGAAATAGTGTTATAAAAGATTGAGAAATATCTCACAAATTGGATACATTATCATAAGGAAACATTAGATGTGTGACATACATGTTTTCTTTGATCATACATCAATTGGTTTTTTATTTAAGGATCAACATATATCACATTTCTTATTATTACATACACCACGAATGAGACTTTTTTCAACTAGAACTCACACATGCTATACGTTGGATAGATATTATCATTTTTCAAGTTTTTTATCACATTTCTCAAATGTTCCTCATGCTCCTCCTTGGTATAGAGTATATTTGAATATTTTCTAAAAATATTACCACAAAGTTTTCAGGGTTTTCTATGTGAACTATATTCATCAAGTCCATGAAGAGTACTGTGGAATGACTGAAGATTAATGGAATCACAATTAACTCAAAGTGCTCGTACATTATATGAAATGAAGTATTGGGGATATCCTCATTCTTCGGGATTACAACGTTTTATCCGGACCATAGATCCACCTTGTAGAATTAATTGTGCTCCACATAACAAATATAACATGTTATCAATTCACAGAAAAGGATAATTTTTCTTTTTCATGATCTTGATGTCCTCAATATAATCAATTAAAAGAAGCATTAACCCAACATTCTTCATTATGAAGAGGATTATTTCCCCCATGGTGAAGAACATGGGTGTATGAAATCTCTATCTATATTTTCTTGTAGTTGTTTCTTCATCACTTCACATTTCACAATATATATCCAATACATAGTATTTTATATTGGGAAAGCCCTAGTTATAATCTCAATTGAAAATTCATCCTCTCAGATAGGAGGAATACTAGGAAATTCTTCAAGAAACATATCATCGTATTCCCTCAAAATAAGTATGTCTTCAAGGATGGTGTGTTCCCTACAGTAAATTGTTTTAGAAATATACACATTCTCATAGGTCTGTAATATCAATGAATGAGATTGTGGTATCAAATAATAATTTTCCTTCATCCTTTCACTTGTAGAGAATCAGGGGGTCGATTAACCATATAAAGAGTGATTTTCTTCTCACAGAAGTTTATGTTGGATTTAAATAGAGAAATCCAATCCAATCCAAATATATAATCAAATTCCACCAAGGGAGGTATGAAAAGATTTGTTGGTATGTTCATTCCTTAAACACTAATATGAGGGGATTTATATATTTGGGACGAAATAAATGCCCCTTTTTTCACCAACATCTCTAATTCTATTATTTTTGGTGGTGTTGGTAAGGTTATTATAAGCATTCGGGGTATTATGTAATGCATATAACAAGAATAAAAAAGTATATTTTCAATTCTTGAATGAATCACTAGTGTACATTTTGACAAATTGTTTTTTAGATTCAACTTGGTGGTAGTGATGGAAAAATATATCCCTTGAAACCTAGGAGGTTATTGGTTTCCTCCTAAAACCCTTATCTTAGTGCATCAGTTCACAAGGTTCCCAGGTTCGTTTTAATTAATGTAGTGAAAAACAATTGAGGGTTGATCAGGGAATTTCATTCCTTATTCACATTGGTGGATTTTTCCTATTGGAAATAATTATATAGGTTCCCTTCCCTTCCACACATAAGGCATATCTTTATTCCATTTAGGCAATTTTCATGGGGAATCATTCCATGTATTTGATAAGTAGGGAGCTAAACTTTCATGGCCTCACTCAATCTCACATTTATACTACTAATATTAAATAAAAATTTCAACATCTTATTCCAATGATACCCTTGAGATTCACTGATTTTCATTTTGACTATGGGGGGACATCATACAATTTCATCATAGCTAAAAATCTCACCGATCACCAATGCTTTTTGTAGACTAGGTTTTTTCCCTCCAAAGAAGAGGTCAAGCTTTAATTTGGGGGTAACGAAAAATCCATAGGTGTATTGTGCATGTCTTCTGATGTTTTCTATATAAAACTTGATGGATTATTCATCTTTTTTCATGAGAGCAAGGAAATCCATTTCCATTTTAGGATGGAGAGTGCGAGGAATTTTTTTTATTGAAAATCATTTTCTAGAATTCCATCCATTCCATTGATTTCATATCTTCTTCAAGAATGAGATTATTGATCAATTTCTCCCACTGATCAGCTTGACCCTCCATATGGTAAACAACTAAAATAGCCTTATATTTTTTGAAACATTTATGGGTGGAAAATATCATTTCAAGGGAGTTGTTCCATTTTTCTGCAATTAAGGGATCAGACTATCCTTTGAAATAAGTAGGCCTTTGTTGCATGAAGCCCTAGATTATTGGTTTTTTATATCTTTGGGGGGAATTCCTCTGGATCCATGTTTTTATTCAGAACATGGGTTAACTGAGGGAGTAGCATGACAATGTATGTGATTCAAAGTCCCATCAGACTTGGCATCTCATCAGTGTAGTCATCACACTACTCGTCGCATAATTTTTTAAACAGATTCCTCTTATTAATAGACTTTTTATAGAATAAAAAGGTATGTTAGGGATGATTATATGAAAATATTAAAAAAAATAAAGGAGAATCTAGTGAAAATAAAGTGTTAACATATAAATTACATTTTTTTCTTAACTTATGAATTTTTAGTCTTCAATCTATATTATTCCGAATATAGCTTCTAACATATATTGTTTTGGTAATTTTTTCTTACATTAATAAAATATCATAATATTCTTATGAATTTACCATAGCATATCTCACGATAGTGTCAAAATAGGAGGATTGTAAGTATCGTTGTCATGTAATAGGTTACCCTAAGCCAGGATCAGAACATCTTGTCATAGTTATTACTCCTAGGTATATATTTTCAAGAACCACATCCACTTGTAGAATCCAGAAAAGGTTTTATTTTATTGATATAACAATTACTATATAATAACCAAAATGATGGGTTGTTTTATTACACCTTTTTTTAACCTTATGTATTTTCACTAAGGTTATCTAATCCTAATCCCAAAAATAAATCTATCATGCTATGATACCAACTATAACAACGTTGGTCTTTTAATATAAATTAATACATGGTTTATTACATGATATTAAACATAACACAACCACTGAAGATAGAGAAGTATAATTTATTTTAGAGATAGATATATTCCATGAAAACTTATAAATGTTTTAATAACAACATTTTTGGAAACATCCTTGACATGATCATAATAATCCATCAAACATAAAACGACATGGGATATCCTGGGGACATATATAAAAAGGGGTGAGAGATAAATATAGGTAAGGGAGTAAGAAAGACATAACACAATGATGAAATCAAACCAAATAAGATAGGAATATAAAAGGAGGATTATATGAACATGATTAAAAATGCATGATATAGTATGACAATTATAAAAAGGGAAATGTGGCAACTACTGAAAACAGTGATTTATAAATAGATTAATAATAAATCTTCCAATATCGCATGGGGGAAAATTCCATAATGGAACCATGTAAACCACATATTCCAACAAGACTTATCATGATAATAAACATCACCTAATGCGTTGGAGTGATGTTAGTGCACACCATTCATAAATCATTTTATTCTCAAGATTTGGTGTGCCACATAGATCATTTAACATGGATTCATTCAACCACGTAATTTATTCCATGAAAAAAGAATGTGTAATACATAAATGTTAATCCCCAATCAAAATGTATATGGAAATGAACTTGAATACCCTTTATATAGAAATGGGTATGGTATTCACTCTGCAATTATTTTGTCAAGGAACATCATCGTGGAATTTTGGCATTACAACAACGTCATATAGAAAGTAATAAAAATGAGTTTATAATAGTGATAGAGGGTATCTCATAATTTATACATCATGTTTACTATAATGGGTATATTTAAAAACTTATCCCTACATATGAAAAAGGAAATTGGAATTCATAACATAAAAAGGAACGTTTGATAAAGGAGGAGGGTGGAAGATTCCTTGCAGAATTTCAGCATATTAATGGGTGTTAATAATGGTTCATATCTAGAATAAATTAGTGTTTAAGGGGATATCATCATTTAAAAATAAAATTTATAGTAATGGGGATAGGTGATAATGTATCCAAAAAAAATAAAAACAAAATTAAATTTCATGACATGAAGAGATTTATAACAGAGGAGTCTGAACGATAAGGTTCCCTTACTGAATTTCAGTACAGTAATTGCTTAGGTAAGGGTAAAAATGAGATAGTATAAATGTAATATTAATATAATAACATTAATTTCATAATAATGTAAAATTTATAATTGAAAGACGACATGAAAATTGAAATTATAAAGACTAATTTCATAAAAGGTTATTGAATTGGAGGAGAGAGAGAAAGGTGAGGATCACTTACTTGAATATATGACTCGAAAGGCATGGGACAGGCTTTTTAAGAGATAAGGGGTGCCTTGGGAGAAAATTAGAGATTTGGGGGTTGTGTTTGGATGAGATGAAAGTATATTTAGTGAAGGTAAATGAGATATTATTAGGGTTTATATAGGATAGGAAGGGGATATCTCTATTATTTTGGTTTTGGACCCTACATAATAAACTATTCAAAACCAAAACCATCCCATTGTTTTCGACCATGGTCTTCACAAAAGGGGATGAGTTTAGATAATTTTATAAGGCCAATGGTATTATATATTATAATACTACTTTTTCTTATGTGGAGACTATTCACACTTTCAATGAAATGATTTTAAATTCATAAGATATGTTATAAGTCCTGGTGGATTCACTACAAAATTAAAAAATAAATAAAATAAAACTAAAATCACATTATATTATATTAAAAACAAATATTTGGTCTATTATACCTTTAATAGAAATTATTACATAACTATTGGTCCTTTATGATGCCATAAAACACACTATATATTTATATGATATTTAATTTTTAACCGAAATTTTGACTATCTCATAAAATTTGGAATAATTGACCATTGGATAATTTATACATTCTAATTCCAAAAATGTTAATATTTTATAGGATGTTTTATAAATATATTAATTTATAACATTGACATAATAATATTTATTTATTAAAAAAGACGGGTTTTTTACAAATACTATTTTCGAATCAGCATAAAAATTACAATTTAAATTCCTAAATATTATATGATCATTTGAATTTAGTAAAATTTATTTATTAATAGTATATTAATTAAATTTTATATATTTAATAAATCCATTAATTAATGAAAATATATTTCTTAATTTAATTTGAATATTAAACAAAAATACTATTAATTCTCATTAAATAGGCCAAAAATATATTCATTATGATATAAAAAATATTGTATTTATCATTATTTTTGGGGTCCTAATACATATTCCTATATTACATTAGAATATTCCTTAAGATTAATTTGTGTGATAGTGGGGCTTTTATAGGGTAATTCAGTGAGTATTGTTTTGGAAGTGATCTCGATGGCCTTGAACTTCTCCATTAAAAGGTTTCCCTCATTAGTAAGTTGATGGATCATAGATTTGGATTCGTCTAGAGAAAATAAAATAAATTCTATCTCCCATATAATCTTTGATAAATGTCTTCATAGGGAACGATCCTAATGGTTGAGTCCATAAATTTCATTGTTTATGAAAATTGGATTTGTTAGAACCCTATATTTATTCCATTTATTTGATCAATTTTAAATGACTATATTATCAACAAAAAAAGATGCATAATAGTCATTTATATCCAATTGGATATAATCGTACCAATGAAGCACATGTGTTCTCTATAAGAATATTACTTAGTAAAACATTGAATTGAATCCAAATGGGAGTTTTAGTCATAATTGTTCTGGTTGTTACATTAAATAATAGTGAATAAAGCAAGTATAAGATAATAGTTTTTAATTAAGATAAAATATCAATTAATTCCCCCAAGGGATACATAAATATAAAAATCCTAAACAATGGTGTGATTGTGTAATAGACTCTTATCACTACGGATACTTTTGAATCATAAGACTGCTGAAATAAATAACAAAAACTAAAATTCAGAATAACATAAATATAATGATATTAATTGTATAAAATTTCATTTGGGATTTAAATTCACTATAAAAAAAGATATAATTTTCCAATATGTAATATGTATAATGGAAGTAAAACTGAGACAAGAAAATCCATGCCTTAGGTATGAGCTCATTCAAGAACGTATAATCATAACTTATAATATATATTACCTAATTATTACTATATTATAGGATACTATTAACATATATCATACCATATACTATTTACATATATTCTATTATTAACTAGTTATTAAAAATTCCTTGAAAAAATCAATTTTCATGGTAGTAACTTTAATGTTTTTCTTATGTGTTTTATTTCAGCAATTCCAGTTAATGAATGTTAATCATGGTTTCATAATCTCAAGAATTTTTTCAATTGTTTTACTAAAATATATATTCATTATATATATTTAGATTCATAAATAATAGGTATAGATAAAATGATTAAATTCACTTTTAAAGGAGACAATATAACATACGAATGCATGAGAAGTGTTTCCATTTTTAACGAGTGGAACGATAGAATGGTAAATATTAATATATAATTGTAGAATAATTATGATGTTATATATATAATATCTATACATAAACATTGTCTTTATTACATTCTATGTTAATTGTGTGAGAAAAATTAATCACAACCCTTCCTGAGCTGGAAGTCCAATATACACACAGGTGATATTATCGTATCCCCTATGGAATAGTAAAATAAGAAGGTAAATGTGATGATAAAATTCTATAAGTATATTTATTTTATTATAAATATATATATATATAATTTAATTCCAAATTTATAATAGTTTTTGAGAGGCATTTATAGAATCCAAATTACATCAGTTCATGAGGTGGTATTTTTCTATACACACGATCAAAGGTTTCAATTACCATTTGATGGAAAAGGTGATTCATATATGTAATTTAATTAACATAACAAAAACTCAATGTACATGTTATACTAATTATGTTATAAAATAATGGAAAAAATAATTCAATGAGGTGTAAGAATAATTAAAATAAAATTCTTAGTGAATAACGTTACCTCTTTTTCAGGTAACCCCTTTATGTTTACCTTAATATCCTTCATACGATTACATTGTATAAAATAAAATTCATCCATGATATTATTAATGATTTAAATAGTATATTTTGGTATAGTTTTCATGAACTAAATGGCTTTTTCAGTGTGGATAGTGGAATAAAGGGTGTAGCCTTTTATAAGTGGGAGAGAGGAAAATATTGTATAATTTGGAGAGGAATAGTTACACCCAATGTTTTCTATAAAAATGATCAATAATAGACCATTATAAATAATGGATGATATTATATCAAATTATGGACAAATAATGGGTTTGGAACAAGTTTCTAGGAAATTGTACCCCATAACATTAATGTTTAACCCCTTGGTAAACACATTATTAATTAACCATAACAATTAATTTTTTTACATATTATAACATTTATAATGGTAAAAATATATTTTAAACATCATATAAAATGAAAATTATTATTATTCAAAATATGGGGACCATTTTTGAAAAATAAATTAAAAAAGTGGAAAATTTTATTTTAATATTAAACATAGAAAAATGATTTTATTATTTCTCCAAAAACCAAAATTTCTTATGTATAGAATGTTTAAATTTCCCAATTCAATGATGAATGTACTTAAATGAAAAAATGGTATTATTAAATATATTAATCAATTAAAAATAAATTTTTTACCATATCAAATCGATTTCCATTCTTTTAAATTCTTGCAGGGACATTACATTTCTCCTTATATACTATAATTTTAAAAAAATTATGAAAAAATGAATTTTTTATAGATAAAACAAAAACAATTCACCTGACGATAATATGTGTTATTGGATTAAAAAAATGATTTTTATTTAGTGAAATAATCTTTCCATAATCATTAAAAAATAATTTTATAATATGTTTCCAAATTTTATGAATCCGAATTTTAGAAAAACATTAGTTTTTTAGAAAAAAATATCTTTCTATTTTAAGTTATTTGTCTATTTTTTTTTATAATCCATTAATTACTACTCAACACAATTAAACCATATTTAAAAAAATTTCAATAAAATTAATACTCAAAAAATAACTTCTCATTATATTAATAAGGATTATTTAGTAATATTATAATAGATTATCAAATTTAGTTTAAACCAAGTGTTGCATGAATCATAATCTATCGATGATATATAATTTATCCATAACAAAAGTTATCATAAATTATTCAGTCATTAAATTCTCATAAATTATTTTTATTATTTGTTAAATATAATATTAAACAATATTATCCAATTTTAAAATCATTGGGTGTTACATTATACCCCTTAAATAAATATAATGCTTTTAATTTATCCATGACACTAGTAATCAAGGGTTTTATATTTGAAAATACATTTTATAAAATACCAAATAAAAAGTAGGGTTATTAAAACTTCTTTTAAATAAGTGAGGAAGAGAAGTATAATAGTCATATGGAATGATTACAAAATTATTCTTCCAAATGGGAGAACATTAACTTGAAGTGAAGTTATATGCATGTATGAAAATCATAAATAATTTTATAGAGTGATGGATATCATTGACCACAAGAAATTGAATAACCCAAAAATTTTAATTCCATGATTAGTTAGGAGGCCATTTATTTCATTAGTTTCACCGGTAATGAGATACAAATTTGGTTTCCAGATACTTTACATAAAGTTGTGTGATAAATATACTATCTAGAAAAAGAAGAAAAGAAAAAAAACTTACCTGACATGTATAATTTCAACCAATAAAAATTTCAATCACAATATATTCTTTTGTCTAAATGAATAATTATGAAAAATAATTTCTGATTCCAAAAGAAATAAATTATATTTTAACTTATCAAAAGATCCATAAAATAATAAAAAATTATTACTCTTGTGTTCAATAAAACCAAATGAAAATAAAAACTAATCTAATTGCACCCAAATATAATATTATTCCATATAAAAAATATTGAAACGTAGGACACATCCAAAATATATCTGACCAAAATCAATGTAAAAAAATTTAGAAGGAAGGTCTCTAAATTGACATTATATTTCCCATAAAATATATGGATTCAATTAATATATCATTATTAATATGTTAATAAATATATCACAGTTAAACCATTATGAAAATATGAATTATTCAAAAAAAAAAAATATCACATATTTTTTAATATATACCCTAAATCAAAAAATGCTTAAGATACAATAAAATCATTAGTAAATTCAAATTTCACCAATATTATACCACAAATATATCTTTTTAGACATTATATCAACAGTGAAAACATATTTTTAGTAATATTACTCAATAATGTGTATTCTAAAATGATAAAATTTACCCTAAATCAGATTTATTTGTATTATTTGTCTTGTGTTTTCAAATCCATAAAGAATGAGTACTATAATAAATTTATTCTATGTTTTATGATCTTGATAATAATAATATCATATATAAAATACTTAAAAAATACGATTTTTTAATCACAAATTCCCAATAACATAAATCTCTATACCTCAACTATATTAATAGAATAATATTATCCTTGATCCCTTATCTTATTTTGATGCATATTAGATTGAATCATGGGGAATATGATTGGGTAGTGCACCACCACCATGATTTTCAAAATATTAACATTAGTGGTCTCTTTTTACCCTTTCATTCATGATACTGATGGCCTTTCTCTCTACACTTTAAGGAAACTCACATTCCCTTTAAGAAAGTACTATATAGTTTCATTCCATAATTATCACATGTGAGAAATCTATCAATCCCTTCTTCTCTTTTTCCATATCTCATTTCCATCATGCTCAACAACCCTGTTCTTATATATCTTTCATTATAAGTTTTATGGATTGGATAATTTGTTCATTATATTGATATCACATGAGTCTATGTCCTCATATGTTGATAAATATCACAGGACTAGTGTCCTTCATTGTATTGACTTTATTACATCAAGGATATGGTCAATCATTCTCTTTGGATTACGTACATACTCTGCATCCTGATGTGATATCCTTTTACATTTGTCTTAACACATGGAAGTGTTTTCATTTTCTGTTTTCATCATCTTCAATAATTGTCTTTCAATGATCACTAATTGTTAACAAAGGAAAAAATTTACACTAAAAGATACTAAAAATAGTTTCATTCCATTCTATCTATTTCTACACTATCCTTGGAGTTTATGATCAATGAAAACCATTTATCTGTATCTATAGATATATGATCAACATCCATTACTACTCTCTCTAAATCATTTATCCCTTGATGGGAAATATCTTCTCCAAAGATATTATATATTTCTCAAATACACATAGATTTTTAGTCCCATTAAAATATGGAGGTTAGTTTTACATTAAATGGTATAGAACATCCACACTACAATATTTACCAATGGGTCTCTCAATATTGGAAACTCATAACTAGAGATAGTGTAACGATCCTCATTCTTCATGTTGGTGAAATGGAGGCAAAGTTCCATTACATTCATTCTTCAAGATGAAAGAGAGATAACAACCACAATGTCTCACCTATAGTAGGCCTTAGGGTGGAAACTAGAACCAATTATAGGTATATATTCTTACAAAATGGGAGGCATTTTCCCTTTTAAAGAAAGACTTATCTGGTTATAATACGGTCTATACCAAAACAACTACATGCACTATATATAATGTAAGACCAAAATACATCCCACAAGAATATTTCTAAATAAATGTGCAAGAAATATAATAAAACTCCAAATTTTGTACAAAAAGAGAAAAACTAAGAAGAGACATGGCTACAACCCTAATGTTTGAGCTAGTAAGGTCAAACATGTCCACACAACCCTCCTAGAAACATGAAAACAATTTATATATATATGGTGACCATACATGTCTTCTAAGTAGGATGAACTAAGTCTCTCATGCACAAGTGGGAGAAGCATACTAATTTCTCTTTGAGAAAATAGTTAAATTTAACATAACATAACAAGGAATACTCGAATTCCCAACCTCAATAGGGAATGATCACTAAATAATACAATTCAAGAAATGTAATGTTGTATGAAATTTGATAATAGGGTTCCCCACACCACATTTCCACTTATTAGCCACTCTAACACCCAACATTAAACATCATTGCACTCTCACTTATTTGAAATGAACCACACCACATCCCACTTGCACACACCAATTCCACATAGAAAGTCCCACAACCTGGGAAAATAAATCATATCCCATTATACTCGAAGACACCATGTCCAGAAAAAACATCACATCCAGACTGTAGACACCTAGGAAAAACACCACACCTTATCCTGAAGACACCTTGGAAAAAAAATATCATCCCAAAGACACATAGGAAACACAACTCGCTCAGATACACCTAGGCCACAAAAATCACAAACTGCTTGATGAATCGTGGGCTATCACTATTTGTAAGAGGGAGTAAGGAATAGAGGGTGGTCATCCATCCATCCTCCCACTAGGTTGATTGGTAAATACACCCTCCACTATGATGAAGGGGGTGTTTGGAACACAGTTCTCAAATAGGTTGGGGTGCATATCAAAATAACAATGAAAATAAAATTAATACATATTGGATCCCAAAACTCAGCACAACTGATGGAATCTCAAACAAAAATAATCCCACAACACTACCAACTTTGTTGAAACCTCTAAATGGACAACTATACAACCTACCACAAGCTCAAACATACCACCCTTCCAATTCTTTTAAAAATTATCATTATTTATTAACAAACCAAATCATGCATTTTATCCCTACCTGGGAAACTCCCTACCATTGAATTAAACCATAAACGTATCATAAACTACTCATATACAAAAAACCATAGTAAAACAACCCACTACACCTTTCCTATCCATTTAACATCCATGTGAACCACTGCAATCATAATTATTCAATGCCATTCCTCCCAAAACTATCATCAATAACCCCCATAACTGACAATCACATACCCATCATCACAAAAATGCACTAATTGATTGCATCCCAACTACAAGATACAGCTCATTCATTTCACAAACAACGAATCCATCAACCTCAGACTCTATTACTCCACCTAGATCACCACACATCACAGAACCATTCTCACAACCCCAATATAGTACAATTCTGAACAAAACGACACACCACACCTCTCCACATGAAATAGGGAATGGCATGTTGAGATTTAACGAACTGCATTCCTTAATTCTATGTGTATAATTTTGGGGTTATCACAGAAGGTGTATAATTTTGGGGAATCCATTTTTTTGACCATATATAATTGGTTAATCAGTTTTATGAATATTTGGTTGTTCAATATAAAATCAACAACATTATTACACAAGAAAAAACCCATGAACAAACAAATACCACCAAAAAAATTGATTTTCAGCAAGCACCAACTCGTATAATTCCTAACATGTTGAAAAGATAAAACAATACAATCATCATCATCATTTCCCCACCCCCTCATTTATTATTTATTAACATGTTTGATTGTCTTCACTATCATCATCTTCCCCACCACTCATTTGTCTTCATTAATTTTGAATCAAAAGTATTCACAAGAAGGCATACGTAAAACCACCCTGTAGGGTACAAAAATAAAATAGATATAAAGGGATATATATATCAATGAACATATGATCAGAAATTCTTCCTTGCACCCGAAACAAGGGGTGAACATGCAGTAAGAATACTCATCAAGGAAAACTCAAACCAATGGCTATAAAAAAGACACGAGACTCCATAGGGAAGAATGTATCTAGGGAAATCTGGTTTTATGAGATATCAAGATGTATGTAAATATAGAAGGGTGTACGGCTTAAAATGAGCATATCTAAGGCTAAAATGATATGAAATTGTTCGGAATTCTCCATTTAAAGTGGATCTTGACCAAGACTATTCACGTGACCATTTAAATGACTGATGATCTTTATGAATGTAATGATAGATTTTATATAACTTTAAAAGTATTTAAAACACTTAAATATGGTTTTAAAACCATTTTTTATCAAATAAAACATTAAATGGGTGAGTCTGGGAAGAAATATGGAAAAAATAGAATTTATAAATACTATCAGAAATGAATCACCATTGGTTGAGTCACTGGTGTGATCTACTAGTGTTGAGTCACCATTTGGTGACCGACTATTCTGTGATCAAACATTCTATGAGTCACTATTCAGTGAGTCTCCATTCGGTGAGTCACAATTTGTTGACATATTCTTCTATGAGTCATGGTTTGGTGATCTACCATTCGACTAATCACCATTGGATGAATAATTAGTGAAACTCACCATTGTGAGTCTCATGTCCTAACTCACCATAGATAACCTACGATTCTTAAATCACCTTTGGAAAATTGGGAAAGTATCAAACTCTTGAAACGAGTTGTCAAGACCTACTAGAATACCTGAAAACATGTTTTTCAAAATTTAATGGACCATAGTGGTCCAAATAATTACATTAAATACATATCAAACTATTCTCACCCATAAGAAATAAATACATTCCCACAAGGAAAATAGGGTCTGAAAAAACACCCTGTAAGATAACTCTCATGTATTTTTCTATACTTGAAACACAACTACAATTTGGACACCCCATGTTCCAATGATAAACAAATCTATGTTGTTTGAAATCTGGAGTGAAACCTCAACATCCATGAACACCTCCATTGAAACATGTACAAACTCAACTTATCACATGACACACCAAAAAAGTACAAAACTAGCACTTTCTGAACATATGAATCCAAGAATTCCTTTCTCCAAGTTAATATACAATCCACTCTAGGTGGCACTGAATCTCCCTCATTGGTATCATCACATCTCAGTTAATGTGTATCAATTAGGAATCAGGTCCTCCCCTCTTCACATCTCATGACATTGTCACGCATTACAGAATAAGGAAACAACTCATCTCATAACAATAAACGATGAATCATTGTATTACAAGGAAAAAAATATCAATGAAAATATCAAAACAACTAAGGGTACAAGGAACACCTCTACGCTTCTTGCTCCCAAGTACTCTATTCGAGTCCTCCATGCTTACAGAACACATTAACCAAGGAAATGGTCAATCAACATAACACCTACACTCAGTGATACTAGA
Source organism: Viscum album (assembly GCA_963277665.1). Classification (NCBI taxonomy): domain Eukaryota; kingdom Viridiplantae; phylum Streptophyta; class Magnoliopsida; order Santalales; family Viscaceae; genus Viscum; species Viscum album. The sequence goes on from OY728134.1 coordinate 999,422,867, forward strand.
CGTCTCATGGACACTCTATGAATTCGGTGTCATCCTTGAAATCCAACTATCCCAAGTCAATGACATGGGGGTCATCATGAAGATACCAAAGAAGATGGGATCTATGGAAGACTTCATGGATCCTCTTCATATATTGTGTAAATTCCAGTTGGTATTCCACTTCACTGACTCATCCCAACACCTTAAAAGCTCTGATGAACTTGGTAGAAAGCTTAATCCATCTGCCAAATCTCCACTGCCCACACTGAGGGAATACCCTCAAGAACATGTGGTCTCCAGCCTTGATATCAATTGGCCTCATCCTATGATAATAATAAAAATTATTCCAGTCCTATGCTTCCTTTATACACTCACGAACTAGTTGAACCTTCTCCATCCTGCAATACACCACCTCAGGACCATGAACGGGTGTCACCCCAACATCTATCACAAAAAAGTATATCAACACAGTATTCAATATAAATGTTCGATTGAAGCCATGCCAATTGAAGAGTGGTATCTATTTTTTAAGATTACTCCAACTATGTCATGTGTCAGACCCATGATCTGCCAAATTCCATGATGCACACACGCATTATATACTCCCACATATGGATGGTCCACATTGTTTTCCCAATCATCTGAGGGTGGAAAGAAGTGTTGAGGTGTAACTAAGTGCTAAAACCATTTGGAAATACCCTCTATACTCAGGATTTAAAACCTTATCTTGATCTTATACAGTATATCTTATAACTCAATTGAGTTGAACCACCTCATCCACATATCCCTTGGCCATGGAATCAATTACACCTAACTCCTTGAAAACATGGAAGTGGGGCAATTTTTACAATTGATCCACTGTTACATAGAAAAACTTATAGACTACCTGAACCCTGGGTAATTTTGTAGTGAAATCACTTAATATTCCATCCCACTTCCACTCAGGGACATCTAAGGATTACAACAAACCACCAGGATCATAGTGCTCAACCTTTACCTCCTGGCACACTCCGCACCTTTCCACACACTCCTCCACTGCCAAATTGATCCCTAGAAACCAAAATTTCTCTCTCAAACCAAGATACATCTTGGAAAATGTCACGTGTGCCAATAAGGCTGAGCTATGTGACTCACAAAGGACTACCTCATACATCACCACTAGAAAAAAAATCTTCCCACAAAACAACATCTCATTCTAACCATCCAAAGACCATCCCTTCAGAGCAACACCATGGAAAACGCAATCACGCATCACCTCTACCTTCGAGTCTCCTGACAAACACTCCTCCACCTACTGCATCACACATAAATACACCATAATCTAAAAGAAATATCCTCTTCTACTATCCATCCATGAATCTTTTTTCAAGGTTTTCAACACCTCCATCACCATCCAAGTGTTTTTAGATTACCAAACTACTTCCCTCTGTGACCTTATACTCATGGTATTGGCCATGACATCCCCATTTTCTGAGGCCTAAGACATCTCAAAGTTGTAATCATAGAAAAACACCATCCACAACTAATTTCACAAGTTCAGATCTCACAGGGGAAATATATACCAAAAGGCCTTTTATCTATAACCACAACAAAGTGCTCCCCTATATTTTAATTACTCCACTACTTTAGAATGAAAATGAACACTAAAAGCTCAAGATCATGGGTGGAATATTTACACTCATTGGGTCCTAACCTTTGGAACCATAAGATATCACTCCCCACTAGTGAATCAACCCACATCCCAAGACTATATGATAAGAATCAAAAAACACCTCGAACGTCACTCCATCATCTGAAAACCAGAGCCCTAGAGTGCAGACCAAATTCCCTTTCACATAACTGAAAGCTTCCTAACAGAACTAACTCCACAAGAGGCCTAGTCATTCATGGTCATGGCTGTCAACTGGACTAAAACTACAGGGAATTCGAGTACAAGTCTCCGGTAATAGCCTACTAGGCTGAAAAACTATGAACCTCCACCACATTCATGGGTTTTGGACATGAAATAGCTACCTAAACCTTCGATGGGTCCATAACTACACCTTGTTGGTACACCACAAGCCCGTGGAAGTGGACCTCCCATCCCCAAAATTTTAACATGGATAGATTTCCGTAGAGCTACAAGTGTTCAATGACATCCATGAAAACAATAAGATGTTCAATATTATATTTCTCTGACATCGAGTAGATTAAGATTCCATTGATAAACACAATGAACTAATTAGTATAAGAACTCGCAAAGGATAGAGTTTATAATCCCCATGACTCAGCCAGTTTATTCATAACACCGAATTGAAAAAATATGAACTCAAAGTTCCCATACCAACAACTAAAAGCATTCTTCAGGATATCACCCTCCTTCACCTTTAACAGGTGATATCCGGGCCAAGATCAATCTTAGAGAAGAAAATTGCTCCCATCAACTAGTCGAAAAGAACATCCATCCTAGGAAGAGATAAATAGGTGTTGACCATCACTGGATTCAGCCTTCAGTACTCTATGAAAATCCTCAGACCACCGTCATCCTTCTTTGTAAACAACACCAGAGAACACCATGTCAAGACACTAGCTAGATAATTCCATTATTCATCAAGTCATCAATCTAAATTCTCATCTCACATGGCTCAGAAGGTTCAATCTGATAAGGTTCCATCCAAACTGGCCTAGAACCAGACTGTAAGTCTATCCCGAACTCAATATCATCTCAAGGTGGGTGTAGTCACAACCGCCTGTCGAAAAACATTCACGAACACCTCAATAACTCTGTGATCCTCTACCATCCCAATATCTACTAATTCTAGTGATAGTTTCGCCAACAAGGAAATAAAGGGAACCACACTTTGACTACCCACTTGACAACCCTTCTCACCAATGAAAACCACATGCTGACGATTCACATCTAAAAACAAAATTCATCCCTAGATGTAGTTGATAAAATAATGTATAGAAAATAACCATTCTTTGACAAGATTGATATTTTATAGCTACATGTGTACCTGAAGAGTTTACCAAAAGGCTGGTGTGGCCCCATGATTAATCTACATCCTCAACACACATCAAACAAGCTAGTCTTTCCTTTCACTATCATATTATTCACCAATAGAAGGGAATGAAATTCTATTCCTACCCCCAGAACATGGGATAGAGCGGGTGTAACAATGAGTGGTAAACTCTTGAATCAAATAAATCAGAAGCAAGAGTAGTAAAAAATCGATTTATCCTTGAATGAACTTTGGACCTACTAGAAATACTACCTTTGTGGCATGAAACTGACCATGATTAACTCTTAAAACCCTCTACTAATGACCACCTCCAGGACCACACCCTAGTCGAGGTCCTTGAGGAACACCCTGAGGATAGCCTCAACCTTCTCTATCTACCCTTGGTGGATCTAGAGCTTAGTGACTCGACTGCTGATAGGACCTACCTAGAAACTGATGTTGTGTGGGGAATTGAACCTACCAATGACCATTATACTGAACTGAAGCAGTAACATGGAATCAACGATGAAGATATTGATAGACTCTGTAGATAAAACACACTGGACCTAGGATCACATTATTGGATAGAGGACCATATGGTCAAAATGGAAACAGATGAGTTTGGCTCCCCAACGACCGAAATCCAGAAGGCCCTGACACCTAAAAACTACTATTGGTATCCATTAACATAGAATAACCCAACTAAAACCCCACTCACAATATACCTATACAATATTTCATCCTCTTAACTACCTTCACCTTCCTCTAGACCTCTATGAACTTCATCCAGGTGAAGAGAGTAACCATGTACTGGAGAGAAGTACGAATTTCCTCCTCTAAGTGTCTCACACAAGAATCCTCATCTAGAAGGAGATCTACAAAAAAAATAAAGGAGATAATTGAACATGATCTCCAAATACCATATCGACATAATCCCAAACTATAGGGAGAGTAACATGTGTCTCTTCTCAGGCTTCATGGTCGAAGAAAGGAATTTTTCCTTGGACTCCTTCTATATATCGACCCAAAGAATTTCAGCCTCCTTTCTCTTACCCAGGTTCATTTTCCACCACTGACACATGAATCCTGCATCTGACACACCTCCAATGTAACCCACTACTACATCAAATCATGGAACAAGTTAAATGTTATCTCAAGCTCCTCATGAAGTATGAAATTTTATTTATGATTAATTTTAAATTTTTATTTATTTAAATTCATCTAACATACAAATTCTAACAGGAAGACAATTCATTATGATGAATTTACCTTATCTAGTGTCTCTAACCTACAAAGAGTTTAGATTTATTTGGTCATTACGTAAGATCATATTTGTTAAGTCATATCATGGGGGGTGGGGTGGGAGTTGGGGGAGAATCACATTTCCTAGCCGATCTTCCTAGGCCTATGTCATGCACCATGATCACCTAACAGTATTTCCCTACCAACTAATCCCGCCTCTAGTAGGCCGTGAAGTTGTGAATAGCACCATGGGGTTGGTTTATATTCTCAAAAAATGGAAGGCATTGACCTCGATAAATAAAATATGTTTGGGGGATAAGATATTCCATTGATAAAAAATCAAAGGATTATATTTATTGAAAATCCAAAATCCATCCCACGATCATTTTTTCAAATAAAACTTCTAGAAATACAATAAAACAAAAATGTATGAAACAAAAGAGTAATGCCAAAAAAATGACAACACTCCCAATGTTTGAGATACTAAGTTCTAGCCCCATCTCTACAGTCCTCCTAGAAACCAATGAATATTTTTATATATATAGGGTTTTCATATATGTATACTCCGTGAGATAAAAAAAGTCTCTCATGATCATGTGGGAAAATCATACAAATACCCCTATGAAAAAAATATAAACCAACAACACTTAATACTAGCCATCCTTAACATCACCAAGGTGTGCTCGCCAAATAACCCAAATTAGGAAATGTAATGTAGTAAACAGGTTGATGATAATGAACCACATACCACTTCCCACAGATTAACCGCACCCACACCCTGACATCAAATGTCATGGTACTCCCACCTATTTCAAAATACCCATATCACAGCACATCTCTAGACACTTGGTCCTCACAAATAGTCCCACAAACTGGAAAAATATATCTAATCACATCCATCCCAAAGATAACTGGGCCACAAATCACAACACATCCTGACCGCAGACACCTGGGCCACAAACCACACCTCATATAGAAGACACCAGAAAAAATAGAACACATATCATCCAAAGACACCAAGGAAACACAACTCAGTTGCACACACCTATGACTCACAAAACACTACCCTCCCAAAAAATCGTGGGATATCACAACCTAGACAAGGGATTTGAGAAAATTGGGAGGCCAACCATCCATCCTCCAATTGAGATATATGGGATGGAAACCCTCCAACATGATGATGGGGGAGTTCAAAACATAGTTCTCAACTAGGGTGGGGTTCATAATGAAATAAAATGGAAAATAAAAGTAATATATTTAGATAACAAAGACTCATCCTGAGCTATAGGATATGAAACAACAACCATCACCCAACACTACCAACTTTTCTGCAACCTATAACCACACAACCATTTAACAAGCCACAAGCTCAAACATTCAGCACATCTAATTCCTTTGACCAATTATCATTATTTATTAACAATAAAATTATTTATTCCATCCCAACCTGGTAAGCTTCCAACCAAAACATTAAACTAGTGACACATCTTCAAACACTTAGAAAACAAATAACCATAGTAAAACAACCCACTACACATTTCCTATACACTTTACACCTTCTCCAACCACTAATATCATAATTCTTCATACTATGATAGAGTTAATATTGTTATCATTTTATATATGTATTTAAAATTTTTAAACCACCAAAATTCAACAATTTGAATTTATTTTCATTATTTTTTGATTTATTGTATGTTTTTTTCTAAAATTAGAAAGTTTCCTAATTTTTGAAATTTAACAGTTTTTAATTATGTTAGTAATTCATCCATATCATTTACCATATAGATCCAATTGATGTGATTATTTTTTTAGAAACCTGGATTTGTGGTCTACAAATTTTTATCCTGGGATATGATATAATCTGTACATCTAGGGATCCAAAAAAAATCTGTATTGTTGGAGAAGGATTGTGGGGGACCGCGTGGACCCCACCTCGGTAAATTAATCATTAGTCGTCCATCACTGCTCTAATTATTGTGATTCAAATTTCAATGGGAAGAAACCTCAAGGAAGCATATCTATGTTTAATATCATAGATATTTGGTATCATTAAGGTAGATATTGGATGGGAAATATCATAGAATATTTTTGGGAATCTCAACCAGAAGAAGTAACCCTCAATAAATATTTCATATAACAATCTATAAATGTAAAATTAATTTGAGTTTTTGGGGAATGAAATATATTTATATTTGGAGCATACTCCAAGAATGGAACTTGGGATGATTCGTATTGGGGTGGTACCAAAAAGAAGAAATCATTTGGGGGATAGAATTTGTTGGTCAAATTTTATTCTTTCTTTCTATTTAATTATTCATAATTTTGTAATTCCTTTTTCATCCCCAACAATATATATTACCCTTAACATGGTCATGTAAAACTCTAAGTGATTTCGGAAAGTCAGGTTTTCTATTTTTTCATGCTTGAATTCATGAACTTTATTGAAAAAAAATTCTATATCAGTTCTGTAACATTGTTCTCAATTTCATATAGCAGTTTTTATTATCATGTGAGATCATATTTTATTTTTGATTCAATTATTGATTTAATTTTTGTTAAATGATCAATATATACCTCCTATAGGTTCTGGTTTATATATGATGGAATAGATCAGGTCATAGTGATGAAGTACTTGGTGATCTTCAGTATGCGTGAATGGGGTAGTGAATATTTTCCATTGGTTCAAATAAACAAGACCTGATCGGGTTTTTCCCAACTCATTTAATGATATTCATTGAAATTTCTCACACATGAATGGAGAGTATACCAAATTGAGATCTTGGAATAGAATTATTTGACCACCACATTCGAATAAATTGGGTGAGAGGTAATGATCGTGGAATCTAACTTCGCATAACTTCGTAGAAGAGGTTAGAATATAACAGAAAAAATATATAATTGTAATTAAAAAACTGATCCCGAACTAATAAAACATCTCATATCGTAGTTTTAAAAACATTTTTTTAATTTATTCTTTCGATTTTCAGTTAATTATCATTCCAAAACTAATAAAATCTCAAAACCCCCACATTTTCCTCTTTAATTAATAGTGAAAAACATTCTTCTGTGAACTCCTCTTTGGGATACTTCCTAGTGTTAATCACTATAATACACTTATAGAATAAAAACAAATTCATGTCCCATGATAGGAATTCATAAAACATGGAATCGTTTAGGTGGATACAATGCCTGAAAACCCTAACAAATTTCATATTTCTTTTTTTGAATGACCCGTAGTTCCAATAAAAATTTAGTTGAGTTTGATCCTGAAATTGAGAAAAAAATAAAAAAATTGAGGAAGAAATGTTTTCAAATGTTATTTGAAGAAATACATTTCATTGATTCACATGACACATCTATTTATCACTTTAATCGTTTAATAATGGCAAGCAATCCAAACCCAGCTTTGTGCGATCTTTTTACACCCCAATTCTTTGACCAACAAAATTTACTAGCAATCCATGCCTTAAAAAACGACATTGAATTGCGCATTAACATGATTCAAACTATTCATAAATTCTATGTTATTTAATAATAATACCCAATAAGGAATGTCTAGGAATATACAAATGTGTGCTCCTGCTACAGACCCCGAGGTGTTGTAGAAGAATAGGTCAAGTGAAGGGATTTCCCCTTCTCACTTGAAGGAGAGGCAAAGGATTGGTTGTATAGTCTACAACTAATAGAAGTAAAATAATGGGAAGATATTGAAAGATGCTTTCTGAGAAGACATTTTCCTTCATCCAGGAGTAAGAAATTCAGAAAATAGATCTATTCCATCCACCATTCAATCGGTGAAAATCATTATGAGTAATGGGATTGATTCAAGAAGCATTGCGCTAGATTCCCATATCAGACTTTGGATGAATAACAATTCATTGTTTTATTCTATCGAGGAATACTCAATAATGAAATCAACATTATAGATGCATCATATAGAGGTCCGTAATTTACAAGTCACTAGTGGATTCCATAGGTCTGATTGAAAATATTGCAAACATTTCAAAAATATTTGGAACTATATGTATGAGCACCATATGAATCCATAAGGTGAGAACATCTGATTCATTAGATTTAATCAAAAGTGAAATGGGTGAACTCACCTAGTTTGTGCAACAAATAGTTATTTACCAAGTGAAGTAACTACATGGACTAAATCAGGTATTTGGATTATGCTCTTATAATTATCATTAAATTGATCAATCTATAGAAGTGTACGAGAAATTTATTTTTTGTTGTAACCTATCAAGATAAGAAATTCCAAAATCAATCTCAACCAGGATATGGTTTTTAATAGAACCAAGCCAGACCACCTTTTCAGAAGAAATATCAGAACTCAATAGAATTCGAACAACCTTACAAGAATCACTTCTAGCAACAACAAACATTCCAAATGAAACCTTTATAGTTGAAGAGTTATGAGAAACCATACACAAGTGCACCAAAAACAGAAGAACAACAACTTAACATATGATATGTGGGAATATAATATAAAATTAACAATCTAGGTGATTAGGTTTCATGCATATGGATGCTCTCTCTATGATCCAAGGTAACATTCTAGCACATACAATTCCATGTCCGAAGGATAATGTTAGTGTAATCAAAACCTGATGTGGGAAGGAGCTCACACCACCTAAAAAATGTGAGGATGATGATACCAATAAAATACTTGAATCTCAACAAGGCCAACAAATAGACATAGACCATAGCTACAATGAATAAATAAAAAGGTTCATGAAGTAAAGGCCATATACACCTTTTCAAAAACAAAAAGGGAGAAAAATGATATACCAACATCATTCCTATCTGCATTAGATGATTAAATGAAGGGTGAAGAAGAATGAATTCAACAAGAAAATCATAAAACCTTCTGAAAATTTGAGATCAACATCCCACTACTAGAGGATTTCCAAAAAACACTTTTGTATGAAACTTTTCTAAAGGATTTTTCCACTAAAAGATGGTTCTTGGACAGAAATGAATTAATCATCTTAGGAAAGAGTGTCTTGTCACTAATCACACCACTGATACCACAGAAATTTCATGATTGAGTGACATTCTCTATTCCCTTAACTATCAATTCATTAAATTTAACTGATGAATTATGTGATTTGGGATCATCAGTAAATGTGATGCGTCACTAAATATGTTCATCCTTTTTAGTTCAGAGAACTAAAACCAACTTGAGTGGTGGAAAAATTAGAATATTGTTCCACTATCTTCCCAGTAGGCGTGGTACAAGGTTAACTTGAAAGATTCATAGGAATGATTGTTCCAATATAATCAATGTCATTAACATGGAAAAATACAGAGCATAAGGAAAATCTCCCATATCTTGGGGAGGCCCTTCACAAAAACAACAAGGACTATCATCAATGTCTATAAAGTATCTCTCAAAATTGAGATTATAGATAGTATGATACAATTAAAAATTCTAGATACAATGAAACATACATCTTTCAATCACTCACTCTTTTCACTTTCCCATGAAGTTGATTTCAAACCCATTGAATAATCAGGTATGTTACATGAATTCTATGAATTAGGAGATAATATTTCCATTAATGAACATTTGAATGACCAAAACACTTGATATTATGATTTCATATCTGATGAAGAGGTAAAATATTATTTATTTAATGATTTATTATGTAATGGGGAAGATGAGATGTTTTATTTTTTGGAGTAGATCCATCCTTTGGTTGTTGAGAATGTTAGTTTAATTTATTCTAATGATAATCACCATGAATTTAAATTAAAACCACTTCCTAGTAATTTGAAATATTTATACCTTATTGATGGAGAGAAATTATTAGTTATAATTGAAAATAATATTTCTAAAACCAATGAAAAATCATTGATTGATATTTTGAAAGATAATTTCAATGAAATGGGGCGGAGCATATGTGATAACCCAGTTATAAACCAAAAAAATATGTGCACATAAAATTCTTCTTGAGAGAGATTCCAAAGCTATTTGGTAGCCCCAAAATAGGTTGAATCTCACCTTGATAGATGTTTTACAGAGGAAAACCAAGAATATCTTGGACACTGGGATCATCTATCCCATTTTAGATTCATTGTGGTTTTTCCAAATTTATGTAGTTCCAATGAAATTTGGTCTGATTACTATGATGAATGAAAAGAATGAATTTATATTTATAATAATTCAGAATAGCTAGAGAGTGTGCATCAATTTTTTGATGTTGAATCAACTCACTCATAATGAAAATTTCACCATCCCATTCATTAACCATATGTTCGAAATATAAACAATGAGATCTCATCATTTCATTTTAGAAGGTTTTCATGTTATTTTAATGTACCAATTTCTCCCCCTGATCACAAGAATACAACCGTTACTTGTCCCTTTGGTACATATTTATATAAAAGAATGCAATTTGGATTATATAATCCTCCATGTAAAATTTATAGGAGCATGATATGTAAATCGTCTGATCACACTAATGAATTCTTGGAGGATTTCTTGGATTATTTCATTGTTTTTGGGATTTATTTTGACCATTGTTTGAAAAATACGGAATATGTTCTAAAAACCTACATTGAAATGAATCTTGTTTTAAATATTGAAAAGTGTCCTTTCATTGTTAATAGAGGAATTTTACTTTGTCATGTCATTTCCAAAAATTGAATTAATGTTGATAAATCAAAAATTGAGGTGATAAATTCTTTACCTTACCCATCTTTTTTGAATAATGTTAGATCATTTTTCAGTCACAGAGGTTTCTATAGAAGGTTTAGCAATGAATTTAGTATGATTTATATCTAGATCTCTTGATTACTCTTGAAGGATGCTGATATTGATTTCAACTATTATTGTAGTGAATCTTTCCATGAGTTGAAGAGGAGGTTGATTGCGCCACCCGTGATGTAGCCTTCAAATTGGGAAGAACCATTTCAGAAACATTGTGATGCTTCCAAACAAGAAGTTGGAGAAATACTTTATCTGTGACTTGAGGTAAGACTACAAGTCATTTTTAATGCCTTATAAACCTTGTATGCAGTTCAATTCAATTATACATCCAAAAAAATATTTTTTAAGAGTTTTCTTTTCATTAGAATGATTTATATGATATCTACTAGGAACTAAATTCACTGTGTTTTCTGATCATGTAGCTTTTATGTACATGAGGAAGGAATTTGAAGCTAAACTAAGTCTAGAGATATTTATGTTACCACTAAAAGAGTTCATCATAGAAATAGAGGATAATATAGGATCAAAAAACCAAGTGTGTGATTATTTATATAGACTTCCCAACACTACTGAATTTTAAATTTTTAAAAAAGAACCATTGAATGATCCCCTTCCAGTGGATAATTATTACATGGTTGAAGTAGAAGTTCATTGGTATGATGACATGGTAAATAATCTAGTAATATATTAGGTCCCATCTCGTTTAAATTATCAACAAATTCACAAATTGAATGATAAATCTAGATACTATATCTGTGATGATCCATTTATTTAGAAGATTGGCAATGATCAATAGATGAGAAATTGGTTGACTGAGAGTGATATATTTTCTATATTTGAGTTATTTAACACTTCATATTGTGAAGGAAATTGTAGAACTCAATGTACATTTAGGATGGTTATAGAATCTATACATTATTGGCCCATCGTTTTTAAAGATTCTCTTTCATTTTGTAAAAGGTGTAAAAATGTCAGTTTCCTAGAATCATTTCAAAGAGACAAGAAATACCACAACATCCAGATAACATTTGTGATATTTTTTATGTTTGGGGGATAGGTTTTATTGGACCTTTCCCAAAGATGTCTTGAAATTCATATATCTTTCTTTTACTTGATTATGTTTCCAAATGGGTGGAAGAAAAAGCCAAAAGGATTGATAATTCAAAAGTTGTTTTTATTTTGTCTGGGCTAACATATTTTGTTGGTTAGGAGTGACTAGATCCATCATTTTTGATTAAGGGACTCACTTTTCCAATAGAATAATGGAGGATTTTCTGAATAAGTAGAGGGTATATCATTAAACATCATCCCCTATCACTCATAGAGAAACAGTCAAGGTAATGTTTCAAATAGGTATATCAAATGAATTTTGGAGAAAAATGTTAAACCAAAATGAAAAAATTAGAGCCAAATGTTGGAAGAAAAATTATTGGAGTGCTGGAAAACATACAAAACCATGATTTAAATGAGTCCATATGGGCCGATTTATTCGCTAAGCTATCATCTTCTAGTGGATTTGGAGCATAAGGTGAATTGGGCTTCGAGGAAGATGAATTTGGATCTTGAAAGTGCTAGGAAAGAGAGAAAATTGCAGTTACATGAGCTAAAATAAAACATAATGGAGGCATTCTAAATTCTATGATTTACAAAGAGATAACAAAAGTGTCCCATGACAAGTTGATCCAACCGAAGGGCTTCCATCATAGAGACAAAGTGTTCTTATTCAAATCTTGGCTCAAGCTGCTGCCAGGTAATCTTCTCTCTTGATGGGAGGGTCCATTTATAGTTACTCATGACTATCCATTTTGTGTGGTACAGATTTTGAAGGATAGAGAGAAGTATCCATTCATTGTTAATGGATAAAAGTTGAATAAGTTCTATGGGACTATTCCATTAAATACAGTGGAGGAGATCACACTCCTACAACCTATCTATTAATAAAAGCCATCAGATTATACCTCTCCTTTACACTTGCTTCCTTGATATGATTCATTTTAAATTTTTATACAAGTTAAATCAATTTGAATTCATTTTGGTCATTGAATCATTTACGTGTGGGGGAGGGGACCCTTTATAGTTTAGGATTATCATTTTTTATGGTTACAAAAATTGTTTTTTTTGAATTCATTGTGTTTATTTTTCAATTTTTTTGTGTTTTTTAAATTTTTTACCTAAAATGATTACCCATTGAATTTTTGAAACCCTTATATAAGAGTGAAGAAATATATTCCATGAAAATTAGCTTGATTGAATGTTGATAAAGATTTTGTTTCAATTTCAAATCACTGTAATTTCATTAAAAGATCTCTTATTTTTTATTCCCATTTCACATTTCATTGTATTTATTTTTGAAATCACATACCTATGAGGATAATAATTTTTTTTTTATTTTTTTACATTTTTCACACTTATTGGGTGAACCAAACCACAATATCTTTAACTTGATTTTTTTTATTTATATCACAACTTGAGGGGTTGATATACATGTGATTTATATGATTAAGGAATTTATTTGGTTTCAAATATCATATTTCATGAAAATCCTTTTCATTCTGGCCTACATTATATATTTAATCCTTATAACCCTTATAATCTAGAACATCATGTTAGGATAGTCGTATCATTGGAACATTTTCCCAATCAAACCTTCTCTAGAAGTGAAATTCGATGATCTAGTTGAACATAATTGTGGGAGAATCTATCTTGTGCTATGATACCTCATTTGGTGATACTTTGGGTTGAACATAAAACTTTTAGGAGATTTATTTACTGCTAAAATATCATTCTATTAAAATTTGTGTCTTTTTTGGTTCTTTTATGATAAAATAAGTTGTGCGTTCCGTATGCTTCTAATAGAGTAAGAAAACTATTCCTTTTTTGGAACTTTAAAGAAAAATCAACATTGAGATTATTAAAATTTTTTCTACTGAATCGATGAAAGGTGTTCACATTCCATAGTTTTTATTGACGATTGATATTATTTTCTTCAAAGTGGAGTTGGTAGGAGACTATACTTGAGTGAAAATTAGAATCTTGTAATTTTTCTCCAATAAGATTTAAGCCCTCCTCACTCAGTCTTAGAATTTTTAACATTAAAATACTACCAAATGAATGCCATAGAAATAAAATGAAATGTACTCATGATAATCACATTTTCTTGAGTCACATCAGGAAGAGATATAGGAAACTATTAATCCTATGGTGACCCTGGAATATGTTTAGTTGAGAAAAGCCTTGTAAAAAATTCTTATTCTGTGATATGAGAGGAAATTCATGTTAGTTTGGTGTTTTGAGTGAATGATATGAAACATTAAGTGGAAATATGTCAAATTACATAACTAAATAATTTGAAATAATTTTTTTTGATAAGGAATGATATCTTTTCATTTCATGGTGTGGATTTAGTGGATCTCATGGGTATGTGTTTTAAATTTCCTTTAATATGATTCTAATTCTTACATGTCTAGGAGTCCAAGTTCTAAGGGTGGGGGTATTTATAGAGATAATATTTTCAACATTTTTTTAGGTATTTTTAATATTTAATCTCCCAAAATTCCCTAATTTCAGTTTATTTGCATCATTTTTTGATTTATTGTATGTTTTGTGCTAAAATTAGAAAGATTCATTTTTTTGAAAGTTTAACATATTTAAATCACTTTTTTAATTCATGTATATATTTTACCATTTAGATGAAATTAATTTAATTAGTTTTTTAGGACACCTAGATTTTTGGGCTATAACTTTGTATTCTATAACATTGTTTAATTTGGTCATCTAGTGATCTAAAAATTTTAATAAAGTTGGAGAACAATTCTGGGAGACCACGTAGACCCCACCTTAGTGAATTAATCAAAAATCAGTCCTCACACCTCCAATTAAAGTGATATCAATTGAAATGGGATAAAATGTAAAATAGATGTATATCTATTGAATATCATGGAGATTTTGATCATTATGAATGATATGAAGTTTGAAACATTCAAGGAAGATTTTCTGAAATCTCATCTAGAAAAATTCATCCTTGATAAATATTGTATATTGTTCTCTATAAATGTCCAATTATTTTGATAATTGGAGTAAATAATTGAAATTATATTTGGTGCATCCTATAATAAGGGACCATAGGGTGATTCGAAATGGGGTGGTTCCAAAATTGAGTAATCATTCGGGGAACAAAATCTACTGGGCATATTTTATTCTTTCATTATCACTTCTTTTTTATAGTTTTGTAATGCCTTTTTCATCCCCAATAATGGTTGGGTAAAGATTTGAGTGATTTAGGAAGGGCAGGTTTTCTATTTTTTAATGTGTGAGTTCATTCTCTTTATTGAATAAAAATTACATCTCTCTCCTATAACATTTTTTTCAATTTAATATAGTACTTTTTATTATCAAGTGTGATCATATTTTATTTTAGATACCATTATTTAATTTCACTTTTTTGAATGATCATTATCTCCGTCCACTAGGTTTTGGTTTATATATGATCGAATAGTCTATGGGTTTTGTGGTGATTTAATTTGTGATTATCAGTACATGTGAAAATTCTAGTGAATGTTTTTGATTTATTGGGTTAAATAAGACCTGATCTGGAATTTCCCATTTCAATTGAGGATATTAAATGCACTTTCTCACTCATGTATGGAGACTAAAAAACTATGAGAGTGGTAAGGGTTCTTTCACTATGACCATTTGACCAAAGGAGTGAGGGGAAATGATTTTGGAATCTTATTGTAAGCAACTTAGTATAAGAGGTTAGAATAAAATAGAATAAGGATAACATTGCAATTGAAAAACTGACCCCGACCTCATCACCATTCTCATATCATAGTTTTAATTATCTCATTTTGTAGAATTTTTTCATTCCATTTTTAGTTAATTTTCATTCCCAAACTAATAAAATCACAGAAACCACCCCATTTTCCCTCTAATTAAAAATGAAACCCATTTTTATATTTAGACATCTTCAGGAGACTTCTTAGAGTTGATTTCTAGACTACACATACGGAATAAAAAAATTGGTTTTCTACTCCCCATAACAGGTGTTCATCATAGCCTTTATTCTCAAAACAATCCCTTGTATCCCCACTTTGTAACCTTGCCATACCCATCAACACATAACCCCACAATCCAATTTATTCCCCATTGCACAACATTACTCATCCATTTTACAAAAAACCAATCACTCCACCTCAAATTCCATTACTACTCGTAGACTACACTACGTCACACAACTATTCCCATAACCCACTGTTTAAAAAGTTATAACAGAACCACACACACCTCCCCACCACATGAAATAGGGAAAGACATTTTGATATTTAACAAACACTCATACTTTAATTCGACATTGATAATTCAATGTTGATCACAAAAGGTGTATAATCATAGGTCTTCTATTTATTTAACTGTATATAAGTGGTTAATCAGTTTTATGAATAAACAATCATTCAATATAAAATAAACAGCATTCATCCACAAGCCACAACTCATGAACAAACAAAGACCATCAAGGACCATTATTTTCAATAGGAATACACCATATAGAATTCAAAACATGAATAATAGTTAAAACAATATGATCATTATCATCATCTTAACATCCCCTCATTTATTACTTATTAAGAGGTTTGATTACATTCACCATTATCATCTTCCTCATCACTCATTTATCTTTATTAATTTATAGTCTGCCATATTCAATAAGAGAAAAATGTACACCAACCTCATATGATACAAAAAAACAAAGATAAAAAGGGATCCCTACCTCGAAGTTCAGATAATTAACAATTCTTCCTTGTAACCAAAATAGGGGGTGCACAAGTAGATTGAAAACTACTCAGGGAAAACTCAAACCAATAAATATAGAAAATACAGGTGACACCATAGAGAAGAAAGGCTCTAGGTATATTCATTATCAGGGGGGACAATACGGAAGCAATGAAGAAATGATGTCTTGATTTCAAGGGTCATATATGAGGATAATAGGTTATGAAACCATTTTGAATTCTCCATTAATAGTGGATCTTGAACCATACTTTGTACTTGACAATTTAAAAGGCTCTTGGGAATTATGAATTTAATGATATATTTTATATCCTTTAACAATGATTAGAAAAACATAAATATGGGATTAATCTCCTTTTTGGTCTAATAAAATTTTAAAGGGGGGAATCTGGATAAAAATTGGGAAACAATTTAATTTGGAAAAATAGTCTAAATTTACTCACCACTGGGTGGGTCACCAGTTTGAGCTACTGGTGGCGAGTCACCATTTTGTGACCTAAAATTAGGTGATTTACCATTTGGTGAGTCACTATTTGGTGTTTCACCATTCAGTGACCTACTATTCAGTGAGTCACTGTTCGGTGAGTCACTATTTGGTGAGTCACAATTTGGTGAACTACTATTATGTGAGTCACACTTCGATAAGTCATCATTCAATGAGATAGTGTTTGGTGGCCTACCATTCTACGAGTCAATATTCAGTGAGTTAATGTTAAATGACTTAATGTTGGATGACCCATTGGTGTGACCAACCATTATGAGTCACTAATCCAAACTCACTGTGAGTTACCTATGATAACTGACTCTCCCTTGGAAAATTGGAAAACTCAAAAACTCATTAAATTAGCTTTAGTGACCTCCTATAACTCCTAAAAAACTAGATTTTCTTAACGGAATGGATTGGAGGGGTCTATAACATTACAACTAGCCACCCTAGTATGGTTATAATTTATTCTTCTATAGATATAGCTTCAACTCCAACAATAGATTAATAATCTTTCATAAGAGGGAAATACTCACATGTATAATTTTCATTGATATGTCTCTCATTTCTTCTGTTATCCACCATATAAAAATAATTTAAAGGTTTATATCATAAAATTATGGAACATAATGTATAATGACAAAACTTGTGAAATACCTATTCTAAATATATTTCTTTTCATAACCAAAATCTTAATCATAGCATCATTTCTCTAGGAATGTTTTCGAATCGTAAAATATTTAAAAATATTTCATAATGGTTTCTAATGTAAATTTGAATTATCTAAAGAATTTCCATAGGGAGTGTCAAACTCGTTGTTTAGTTTTTCCTATTTCCATGTACTTGTTAATTCATGATTCATTTATAAAGGTCCATTTCAGGTGTGAATACCCCATGTTACATATGTGGCAGATCCATAACCACATGTCGTATCCAAACATGGTTCTATTATTAGGAAATTCATATAATCTCTTCCTTACAAAAAATCTAGGATATTTTATCACACAATTACATATAATCGAATTCAATCATAGGGTAATTTTATCAAATCTAAATTTTCTTATATGATTTTTATAAGGACCCAGCCTTAAACCCACAAATAATCCTAAATTTTAAATATGAACATATATTATTAAAAAATGAGGAACTTTTTGGGATTAAAGTTTAAAAAAATTATTATATCTTTCATAAATAACATACCACATTCTGAAAAAAAGGATACTACTAAAAATATTTACAATTTTTTTAAAATATAAAACATTATAACTAAAAACATGAATTCATTGAAAACACTCCATATAAAACATCATGACTCCGTTATTTCTCTTACCCATAATTATATCATTTGAAAAACATTTTTTAAATCATGGTATGAGTATAAAACTCAGAAAGGGATATAAATAAATAAATCATTAGTCAAATGATAACATAGAAACAAATAAAACCCATAATCCTAAAAACTCATATGCATAGAAGCATCATGTAGTTTCCATGGGAAGTATTTTACATATCACTCTTACAATCACCTTTAGACATGGAATAACCATTCAGTTAAATTCTACCACAAGAGTAACCAATGCATTGGAGAGCTATAATATGGCTCACCAGTAATATATTGAGCTATAATGGACTCAACCAACCATATATTGAGCTATAACGGGATAAATCCAACATAAATAATGTCTAAGGAAAATATAATGGTAATAAAGTATCTTGAAAGATTGAGAACCCACTCATTATATATACATATATAGAAAAGAATCCTTTTGAATGTTTTTAAAGAGAGTTTTTAAAATATTTTAAATGGAAAGTTCCTTAAAATATAATTGGAGTGATAAATAGTAGAATTGAATGGATATATGTATACATTATAAAAACACTTATTACAATATAGTATAAATAGAAATTAATCACACCAATAATCTTAATACCACATAATTAATAAATAATAAGGTTAACCCAAAGAATGGAAAATTGTGTTAACAATTCTCTTTCCTTAGGTTTTTCATAATTAAAATGTGTTTAAAACTATTGTATAATGGTTAACAATTGTTTTATTAATATAATAATAAAATATATTAATTTTTATAACACCTTATAGGACCCTTTTACAACATCATTCGACACATTTATTAGTAATATACTGTTATTTACATTGTTTTGTGTGTGTTTCTTACATGATTTCCATATCAGTTCATGATTGATATTCTTGATTATTGGAAATGAAAATATATAATTAGAATGGATAGGTATTTAAATATTTTTATAACCTTAAATTATACCATTTGTCATTTTGAATTATCACATGAGGATGATTCATAAGTTAAAACATTATTAATATTTGATTACGTTATTTTGGTGATTATTTGATTGTAATGAACTCATTTTTTTAATAAATTAATCACATGTGTACCAAATGATTCCAAACCTTATATAAGATATAAAACAAAAATTATAATCTGTTTCAACCAAAAACTGGTTTTATGACGAGTCTTGTTGGATTTAAATGAAATTAAAACCACATCATCCATTATGTCGGTAAATCGAGACATCACAGATGGTGTTTTAATTTCATGAATAAGTGGGAGAGGAGAAGAGGTATAATCGTGAATTTTCTATAATCATGAGGAAATCCAGAATTTTTATGATATTGGATCATTCCATTTTCATGGATAAGGGTAAATGAAGAAAGAATAAGAAAATAAAATAACATGAAATAATTGTTTTTTGAGAAATCCCTTACAAAAATTCAGCATCCTAACGACTACGCAACATGGTTTTATAGAAAATTAAAAAGAGAGGGTAAATGGGGTTACCCGTCCCTTTATTAATTATAATATTTTATAATGATAGAATAAAATTAAAAAAGAACATAGTATGGAATCTAGATATTTATACCACATAAAAGAGAACATGAACGGAAAAAAAGAAAGAAGTTGAGAATTATCTTACCCTGTATAGGAACTCCTAACACTTGAAGGTTGTGACATTTCAGGAATGAGAGAAACTTGAGGGGGCTAATAGAGAAGGAATATGACTAGTGTTTTGATGAGGGGGAATTTTGAATGAATGGAATGAGGGAATGGGTTGGTATTTATAGCAAAAGTAAGGGAATATTTTATTAATTTCCATGGGACACCTCATTAGTGGTGTCTCCAAAACCAGGGGATTTACCATTGTATTTGACCATGGAATTAGCCACTTAGGACACCTCATATATTATTTTACTGTACAAAATTCTACCAGAATTATGAAATCATTATTACATCATTAATGCTTTCATTAAACTTACTGAAACTGAGAACTGTATTCATACTATTCATGGAAAATACAATTGAATCAAGAAGATTCCCAAAAATACACTCTAACCATTTTCAATGTTTATAATTCAAAAATGAACTCCATTATTTTGAAATAAATTTATTAATACTATTAATTTAAATTTTAAATAAAATCATAATTCATTCTAAAATGAAAATTTTATATCTATAACTATTTTTTAGTACATTGAAATATTAATTAACATCTCATTGTCATATATCCTTAAGAAAATAAAATAATAATATGATTTGAAATTAATTAGGGTCAAATTACAATTCATATTATCATTCCTAATGGTTGGTTACTGTTCCCCAAAAATCAAGATGGTTCCATTATACTCCAAAAATCATAATGATCACTATTGTAGAGGACCGTTTGTAAAAATTAAAAACATAGAAGCTGAAAAATTATGTTTAAAGGATAGTTATAAATATATAATTGATACAAATTTTAATAAACTTCAATCTATTTCTTATAACCTTGGGGTTTTACATTATCCCCACCTTCTAGAAATTGCATCATCACAATTTTATTTACTCAATAAACAAGTGATGGTACCTCTCCCTCATAGCATTTTTTGATTTCGATGTTGTTTCATCAACCATGTGGTTTATCCACAAAACCATTACCTAGTGGATTACCTTATTCCACTATTCATGTTCACTTCGTTCCAAAATCTGAACTGGTTTCCCTTATGGAGAAAGGTTATCCTCCAACTAAACTGCTTTTAGGCTGAAGAATTGAGATGAATCTCGAACATACTTTCTTAACATCAAAACATGAAAAACATTTCGTACTAGAGATAAAATCATAGGTAAATCTACTCAGAAGGAGATTGGTCCAACCCTATCAAGGATTTCAAAAGGTTCAATGAACCATGGAATTAGCTTTCTTTTCTTACCAAAATGCATAAAGCATTTCCAAGGTGATATTCTATGAAAAATATGGTCACCGACCTCATAAGGAAAGCCTTTTCTCCTATTGTATTCAAAATGTTTCTACCTACTCTGAGCAGTCCTCAAGTGTTGTTGGATCATCTTCACATTCTATACTACTTCTACTACTAATTATGGTCCCACCAACTTCCTTACCCTAACATTATCCCAAAATGATGGAGTTTTACACCACTTCCCATCCAATGCCAAAAAATATGTCATCTGTATACTATCTCTAAAACTATTAATAGAATAAAACACATCTAAAGAAATATGTTGATCCGAAATTCCCTTATAGTATATTGAATAAGCTCGAAACATATTCTTCAATGTATAAATTGTTCGTTATGACTTCCCATTTGATTGAGGATGAAAATCTATACTGAAATTTAATTCTCTGTCCAATGAAATTTGAAGGCCCTTCCAAAAATTTGGAGTGAACATAGGATCCCGATTAGATAAAATTGATAGAGAAACTCCAGTAACCTAACAATCTCTTTGAGGTATAGTCAGGAAATCTGATCCAATGACATAGTATCTCTTATAGAAAGAAAATTTAATGTTTTTTCAGTCGATCAACAATAACCCATATCACATTGTTACATCAAGAAGTATTAGGTAGTCCCACCATGATGTCCATGGATATATTCTCCCCATTTCCACTATGGCATTGGAAAATTCTGAATAAACCCTTTTAATAACTTCTACTCTACATTAACTTTTTGACATGTCAATCATTTCATAGTAAATTTGTCAATATCCATTTTATTTACATACTACTAGTAATACTCTCGAAGGTCTCTATACATATTAGTATATCTAGGTTGAACTGAAAATGGAGAAATATGAGCTTCACACAAAAACTCATTCTTCAACAGGGAAACACAAGGCACTAAAAACTTTTTCCAAATCTTAAAACATGGTCTTTATAAAGGTTAAATAATGGAAACTTGCCTATTATAACAAGTTCTACCTTTTTCTATAGCTCACGGTATTACTTATGTTCTAACATAATTCAATCTGATAATGATGAATGCACTGAATCATGAAACAAAATAGATGTTTTTCCTACACTGTGAATATTTAATCCAAAATTCATCAGATCATTAATCAAGAGATCTTCTTCCAAATGTAACATTTTTATTGATGCATGATTTTTTCAACTAAAGGAACCCAAAACGTTGTTTTCTTTTTTTGGATGGTCATTAATTGTGCAATAATAATCCTTTTATCAATTAAATCAATCTTCACTGCCTCATTTTTAATTCCTTTAGTGTGAATATAGACTTCAAACATTTATGGTCATTATATATTTGACATTTATTTCGGAATAAATGATGCCTTTAAATTTTTAAAGAAAATAGCACAACTGCATATTCCGAATCATGTGTGGGATAATATAACAAATTAGTGTTTACTTTTAATGAAGCATAATCAATTACCTAATCATTATATATCAGAACAAAACAAATTCATGTTAATAAATAATCCCTTTATATGACAAACTCACCATTCCAGGAAGGAAAGGCCAAAACTAGAGCATTCAACAGTCTCTTCTTCAGTTCCTGAAAACCAATTTCACATTCTACTATCCAAAAAAATTTAACCGATTTTAGTGTTAACTTAGTTATAGGGCTAGATAATCATACAATGGTTTTAACAAACCATCAGTAATAACCTATTATTTGAAGAAAATTTTGAATCTCTGTATCATTTTTAGGTCTTGGCCATTCATTAACAACTTTTGTTTTGGAAGGATCAACTGTTATTCCATCCTTATTTACAATGGGGCTATGAAACAAAATATATTGCTACCGGAAATGACACTTAATGAATTTTACATATTTTTATTGTTATTTTTTGGTTTTCAAAACAACCCTTGGATGTTTTTCGTGATCCTATTTACTTCTAGAATATACAATAAATTAATTAGTAAACACAACCACAAACATATCCACAAACTCATGAAATATTCTATTGATATGATCCATGATTAAATCAGGTGAATTAGTAAACCCAAAAGGCATAACTAAAAAAAATCATAATTAACATATATAGTAAAAAATGTAGTCTTTGGGATTTCATCCTCCATTACATTCAACTGATGGTACCCTGAACTCAGGTCATCCTACAAAAAATACTATTCCCCCGGTACTGATCAAACAAATCATCGATATGAGGAAAAGGATTTATATTTTTAATAGTAATTTTATTCCAGGCTCTATAATCAATGAAATGTCTCCTTGAACTTTATTTATTCTTAGAAAACAAGATATTATCACCCCATGGTCAAGTGCTAGGTCTGATGAAACCTTTATCAAGAAAATATTGCAATTGATTTTTCAATTCAAGAAGTTCCTTTTGAGTCATATTATATGGGGGTTTTGAAATTGGATTAGAATTAATAACACCATGAAAATCATTAGATAAAATATCCAGGTATTCATTTACAATTGGTATATCATTAATCTTTATCGTTCCACTATCTTGAAAAATATGAGCAAGATAACATTAATTTCCATCTTGTATCTGTTTCGGTGATTCCAGATATGTGATTAATGGTATGTGTTAATTCCTATAAAAGTACTAAAATTCTTTATGAAAAATGACTTCTTTTTCTTTGTAATACACCTTTATAAAAAAAAATACAATTCATAACTAGGATAAAATCAAAATATACTAGAGGAAAATCAACATAGTTTTCGAGTAAAATATTTCCAAATACAAGGATAGGTATATTATAATAATTTCATTTTCCAAAAATATTTCTTCCAGGTATTTTTATAATGATACCTTGTTTCATTTTATGATGTTGAATTCCCAAATTTTCAAAATATTTCTCAGAAATGAAGTCATTTATAGACCCTGAATCAAAAAACACATTTGTGAAATCTGTAGAAAGAGGGAATGGAGCTAACAACACCTCATTTGATGGCTCGACATCTACTGAAGTGGTTGTAAATAATTTTACAAAACCCTTCTACTTCCAATATTTCTGATTCCCAGCTTCATTGAATAGCTTCGAACAAACATTAGAAAAATGACCCAATTCTTTATAGTTAATGCATCTCAACCTTAGCTTCTCATTCATTTTATAACCATTTTCCTTGTACTCACGATACATGTTTCCAAACAATCCACATCGTTATAATTTACCAAAATTTACAAGACATTCACCAAGATTCATTTTACCACACATTTCACAATAATGGAAATTGATTGTCATACCTCCAGATTTCTATGATGAATTCATACAAATGCCTATAAACCTGACAACTTCTTATTCTTGTCATCACAAGGAACATACATTTCTAAAAACTACATCTCCACTTTTTCAGAACAGGTAACTCGATTTTCATTTCTTTTAAACACTCATGAAGCCAATGATATTTTAAAAAATTGTTTTAAACCAGAGTAAAATCAATTAATATACAATCAAAATTAAGAGTAAAATCTTGTATGTACCAGGACAGTCTGGTATAATTGGCATCATATGATACTATAGAATAAACATCATTTTACTTCAGTTCCGATAATTTATTCTAAATTCTATGTCGAATAGTTTTGGGAAAATAATTTTCCATAAAAAATACTCTTAAAATCATCCAAATCCATATTGTCAAGATCATCCCTTTCTCCCATTTTCGTTACTAGAGACCACCATTGATATGCTTCACCATCAAACTAATAAATGGCTAGTATTACCTTTTGATGCTCAAAACATCCCATTACAACAATGATCTTTTTCTAGATAATTGATTTATCATTCGACTATCATTGGATCTATGGTTCTACTAAATGCTGGAGGATGTCACCTCATTAAATGCTCCATAGAAGACATGTTTATTCAATGCTGATCATGATCCTTTCTATAATAGATACCACCCTCATTTATATCTCCAGTCAACTGAGCCATTACTATCACATATTTCTCAATCCTAATTCCCAGCATTATGGGCTATAGTTTGTACAGACATCAGCCTCTTGGGGCCTTCCTACTTCGGTTTCTTGTTTCATCAACAAAAAACCATTCTGAATAGACATAAATTAGATGAAGAAACATGTTAATCCGTAAATGATATAAAATTTAAAATTATTATAAATTAAAAATCATTTATGCGTTTTTTTAACATCATTCTACCCCTAAATTTATCTAAACCATCATTTTCTACCGACTGTAAGGAACCAACCTTAAAACGTTAAATAATCTGGAATTTAGGACAAGAACATATATTAATTCACAATGAAGATCTTTTTGGGTTTAATGTTTTAATGAAATAGGATATCGTTCATACTTAACATACCACATTAAAATAAATATGATACTAATTAAAAATATATACATTTTTTCAAAATTTAAAACATGATAACATAAAACATGATTTCGTTGACATCACTCCATATAAAACATCACAACTCTCTTCTTACTCTTACCTATCCTTACTGCTGGTGAAATGTTTTTAAAAAATATGGGATGAGTATATAACTAAATAAAGGATATAAAGTAGGAAATCATTTGGTAAGTGATAACATAGAAACCAATAAAACCAATAATCATAAAAACTCGTATTCATAGAAACTCCATGTAGTTTCCTTGGGACATATTTACCTTATTACTCTTCCAACCACCCTTACACATAGAATAACCACTTGTTCAAATTCCACCAATGTAGTAACCAATTAATTAGAGATCTATAATGGGGATCACCCATCATATCTTGAGCTATAATGGGCGCAAAACAACATATCTTGAGGTATAATGGGCTCAATCCAACATAAATAATGTCCAAGGAACATTTTATTATAAAAATGTTTCCTGAAATCAAGATAAAAAACTCATTCCATATGCATATATAAAAAAATACTTTTTGAAATTTATTAAAGGGAGTTTTAAATGGATTTAGAAAGGAAAGACCCATAAAATAAGACTGGAGTGAAATTAATATAATGGAATGGATATGTTAATACACTGTAAATACACATATTTCAACATAATATAAATAGAAATTTATCACACTAATAATCTTAATACCACACAATTAAAAAAGAATAAGGTTAACCAAATGAATGGAAATTGTGTTAATAATTTATTTACCTCAAGTTTATATTACTTAAAACGAGTTTTAACCTTCTGTAGAATGATTTAAAGAGTTTTATTAATATCTTAATAAAACATATTAATGTATATAACACCATATATGGTCATTTTATAGCATCATTCGACACATTTATTAGTAATATTTTTTTATTTACATTGTTTCAGGTGTTGTTTGCATGATTTCTATGATCGGTTCATGATGGATATTCTGGTCGATTTGAAATGAAACTCCAGAATTGGAAGGTAATGGTATATAAATATTTCCATAACAAATAAATGTATTATTTTTTAATTCTTACACAAGGATGATTCATATGTTAAAAAATTATTGATATTTTTTTGGTCCCCTAGGCTAGAAACCCTGAGGGGGGTGAATTATCGTATGAAAAATCCAAACAAATTCCCCATTTGATCTTGTTTTCTTGTTAGACTGACTGAAAGTTATTTTTTATTAATACTAAGAGAAAACTAGATTACACTTCACGGGGAACGAAAATAGTGAAGGCCAAGAGATTCCTTCCAAACCACATTAACACACTCCAAAGTAAGAGAGTTAAGGCTGTCATAAACCACCAGCGTCTCCTCAGGTCGGCCCCAACGAGCCAGCTCATCAGCCCCAATGAGCCAGCTAATCAATATTACTCATTTCACCATCACTGGGATATGTCCAATGAGCATACACCGGCGATGTTTAGATGTACCAAATCCACTATAAGTGCAATGTTGTTTACCTTATCGAAGAAGAATCACTATCCCTCCTAGTTTATAACCACTCACAATATGAAATCTCACTACTATATCAACTGAAATGTGTTCACTTCTTCTTCATAAGATCTAATCAAAGTTTATAGACTTGTATGTCTCTTCATTATCTCTAATGAAATCATCATCTTTAAATGTTTATAGATTCCATTTTAATGTCCAACTATCACCCATAGATGAATCTCACATTGCATCGGGTTTACTAGGCTTCTCCAATTTTTATGTGCAACATTCTCTGAGCCCTATGCGTAATTCCCTTTCTTTTGAGCGAAATTGACTTTTGGTGCATCACCTATTTTATGCGCAACCACTTCTTTTATGACTAGATTCTACAATTCCATGCGTGAAATTTTCATCTTTTCATGCAATCCATATTTTTCACAATAGTCTTCTATTCTGTGTAACCTCTGCTTTGCACGCAAATATTTCTTTTACACGCAAATGTATTGTTTTCTCACAACTCTCTCGTGCACTCCAATTTTGCGTTGGAGCTCAGATACTCTATAAGTCCTATAATTCCTTGAATAAAGGGGGTAACATCATATTTATAGGCAAAATCGACCCTCGTTAGGAAAAAACCCTCTTTCCGCACATAATTCTCTTTGAGCGTGAAAAACGCATCTTCCGTGCAACACCTTATTTCTCGCAATGCTCCAATTTTTCGCACAGCTCATGCCTTTTCCAATTTTCATTCTTTTGATATCGAATAAATATTTTCTTCAAAAACATCCCGTCACTATTTCACACACCACACTATTATTTCGTGCACCAAATTCTTTTTCATGCACCGCTCTAATTTTGCACGCACCACACTTTTTAAAAAACGCACCTCTTAATTATCAAGTTTTCATGCCCAAAAATATGGAAAACACTCAAAAAAAGTGCCACATTTGATCGTCTCTTTTTGTACCACCTCTAGATCATCCATTCCATTTCATAGATCTTTATCAACATTGGTTGTCCACAATATCTATGGCACTCGAAAAATCACCACATGAACCACCCTTTTCATTAAAATTAACATCGTGGTCCACTCTGTCAACAAAAAAATCATGGAGGTATGCTTTTAAGAAAACCAAATCACCTAAAAATGCTTCAATGACACCTTGAGGGATTGTTTTCCCAATAATATATGTTTAGGTCATTTTGGTGATTCTTCATTCATAATGAACACATTTTGTTTTATAAATAAATAAAATATGTAAAAAATAATTCATGAACTATATGTAATATATAATACATAGATTATAATTTTCTCCAACCATAAAAAGGTTTCATGACCATCAATTAATGAAGTAAAATAAATTGAAATCACATCATCCACAATGTTGGTAGATAGACGCATCATAGACGATGTTTTAATTTTTCAATAAGTGGGAGAGAGGAAGAAGTATAATGGATAATATTCCATAATCATGATGAAATATTTAAGATACTAGATCATTCATTCCTATTGTATAAAGGGATATGAGGAATGAGTAAAAAATTAATGGAACTCGAAATATGGAAAACAAGATGAGAAATCCATTATAAACATTTGGCCGTCTAATGGTTAGGCATCACGTTTTAGAAAATATTAAAAAGAGAGAGGAAAGGGGTCAACCATATATAAATGAATCATAATAAATTATAGATATAGAATAAAATTAAAATAACAACATGGAATAGAAACATGAAAGTTATAACACATAATAGAGAACTTGAATGGAAAAAGAAAATAGATGGGAATTCAATTACCTTGTAGAGTATCTCCTAAGACATCTTCGTTGGGACATTAGAGGATTGAGAAAACCTTGGGAGGACTAATAGGGATGTAATAAGACCATATCTTCATTGTTTCAGATCATGGAATGAATAAAATGATGTAATTGGTTGATATTTATATCCAAAGTGAAGTAATATTTTATTAATTTTAAATGGATGCCTCATTAGTGGTATTTGAAAAACCATGTGCATTCCCATGGTATTTTCCCCTATTATTAGCCACTTGGGACACACAATATCTTATTTTACTGTTCAAAAGTAAACGAGAATTATTCCAACATTATTATATCATTAATGATGTCATTAAAATTACGGAAACTGAAAATTTTATTTTTAATATTCACAGAAAATTCAACTGCTTTAGAAAAATACAAAAAACATACCCTAACCATTTTTTGACATTTGAATTAAAAAAAGAAGTCCATTTTTTTGAATAATTCTATAAATATTATAAATTAAATTTTTAAATAAAATCATAATTTATTCAAAAATAACAATTTTAAATTTATAAGACTTTTTTAACACCTTGAAAAAATAACCGACATCTCATTATCTTATACCCTAATGAAAATAAAATAATAATATGGGATATTATTCATTAGGTTCATATTAATATTAATATTACTATTCATAAAGTTATGTTACTATTCCCAAAAAATCAAGTTAGTTCCATTAAATTCCAAATAACTTACTTATCACAAATGTAGAAGACCGTTTTTCGAAATTAAAAACATAGAAGCTGTAAAATTATTTTTAAAGGATAGTTATAAATATCTACTTAAAAATAAGATTAATTAATTTCAATTTATTATTTAAAACATTGGGGTTTTACATGGTTTCCATGGATTCTAATAAAAATGCTACAATACAAACAATTAAGTCCCATAGCCAAATAGCCTAGAGTCAATGGTTACATGATTTTTCTGGAAAACAATATAGGGAATATCATCCTGATGGACCAAATAATTTATTAGTTATGGTAAAATAGATACATACATAATCCAAAATTACTTTGGAATAAAAAATAGATATAAAAAATTTTCATTGAGAACACCATTAACCCCTTTATAATAACAATGCATATTAATCATAACTAACATCATGGATTACTAAGGAAAAGAATAATAAGAAATGGGTAACCTCTATTTTACAGCAAGGGAATTTATAATTTAGAATATATCAGTAATAAATAATAAATATATTCAAGAAAATAACCAAAAGATATCATTTTAATCGTTATCAGGAGAATAATATTGACGGAATAAATAATTAACAAATAATTCCTATATATATTATTAAATGATCTTGAAACATATCTATCTAGATTAAAACTAAGTGAATTTCCACATGGACATTAATAACGAATTTTATATTAAAGAAATGGATAATTTATAACTTCATAAATTAACCAGTATGGCATTCTTCCAATGCATATTACACAAATGGGACAAGCCTTGGACAAATGCCCAAAGTAGTTTGGCTTATGAGACCTCCCTATGAATTTAGAGGATAATAAATCCCATCCCACCCCATATAAATTGCATATAATACATAATATTAAATGGATGAATCATAATCAACATAAAAATTTATACTGGAAATCAAGAATGTGAATTTTTAACAATTTTCCCAATCAAAAAACATAATCTTTAAAAATTCATAGAAATAAAGAGAATGATTTCAAAATAGTACATAAAAAGTCAAACTGGTCATAAACCATGTGGAGAAATAATACAAATTTTATCAAAAAAAACAACCCCAGTTGATCTAATGTAAAAGAAGGTTTGTTCACGTTGATGAATACGAATTTCATAAAGGAATCATTTAAAAATGTTTTGAGGAAAATAATAATTCTAAGGTGAAAATATCAATTTTAGAACTAAAATTTTATAAAATGTTTAGAAAAACCATTTGATTGAAAAATTAATTTAAAATAAATTAATGATTCTTGAACACATTTACTAGTCCTGATATTTCAAATATAAGATTCCTTTCCAATATTTGTAAAAATGGAAAACATTACCTTATTAAAAAATGGTGGAATTTTATTTTTAAAATATATATTATAAAACTATAATTTTTTGTAAAATATTCATTATTAAATTATTTATAATATGTAAAAATATGTTTCAAAATTATTTTTTAAAAACCAGGACATGGAAGAAATGAATTTTCTACCAATGAGAGGAATAAAGAATGTTTTTTCCTAAGGATATCATGTTGAGTGACAAAGAGAGGAAATAGTTCAATTATGTGACGTTTTCAATTATAACCATAATAGAATAAAATAGTTTGGGCTTAATATAAATTATCAATTAATTCCTCTAATGTAGGCTTAAATATAACAGTCCCAAATAAAGATGAGATTGTTAAATCAAACCTTATCACTTTGGTAACATTTCAATCGTAATCCCTAATATAGATTAAAAATATATTAAATAATTAATTAATATTAATATTAATTTATTCATGATATAAGATATCAATGGGGTATTATATACACAAAACAAATGAAGTATGGGATATATCACATGAATATAAAAGTGTGATGAGAAAACCCTGACCTCTGGTCTGACTCCCATTTTACGTATTCAAAACCAATGAATTATAAGTATAGAATTGTTATACATATATTAAATTATTGAACTAATATATATCATACCATATGTGAATTTCTCATAGTCATGTAATTCTTTTTTATTAATAATTCATTGTCAAAATCATTGTTCTTGGTAGTAACTGTTTCATTTTCCATTTGTAACTTATTTTGATTATTATGGTACTTATAATTTAATTATGGTTCCATCATATATAAGAATATTAAAAATGATTTCAAAATAATATATAGTAATTATATATAGTTATATTCATCAGTAATAGTTGGATATGGAATGATAAAACACATCATTCTGGGATTTGGTAGGCCATACATATGCATGAACGCTGATTTCATTTATTTAGGGGCAGAATGAAAGAATTTTACATATTAATTCACTTTCATAAATTCATTATTATGTTATATATATCATATTTATAAATTATATATATTCTTATTACATTCCATGGGATGAATATGTGAGAACTCAATCACATCCATTCAGAAGGTGGTAGTCCGTCTTATCAACATGCGATGATATCATATCCACCATGAAATAAATTTAACAATGGAAAATGTGATGTTATAACAATAAAAATATATTCTTATCCTAAATAATATATATATATATATATTTAATCCATTCTTATAACAAGATGTGATAGGCTCTAATAGAAATCAAACCATGTCAGTTCTTGAGGTGGTAGTCCACTATACACACGATAAACATTTTTGTTTCGTATTTGTTGGAAAACATGATTGATATAATCCATTACAAGTGACTAAAAAAATTATCCCTATATGTAAAAACTAATTATATTGCATCATATTTTATTTATATTAATTAATGGTGGTGGAGGAATATATAAAATAAACTTCTCACTCGAGAACAATGCCAATGTTTTGGGCAACCTCATCAGGTTTACATCAAAAGCCTTTTTATATTAACTTTATGTTGAATAAAAAGGTTATATATTTTGAGGGGGGAAGTAAAGATGATATTTTTTGTGGGGTTATTCACCCCATAGTTTTCTGGATTTTTATAGATGAGTAAATTGTGGTGGCAATTTATAAATAAAGGAGAGGGAAAAAGTTAAAATATTTAAATGAAAAAAGATTTCCATGTTTTTCTAAAGATATGACCCTTGAATTTTTTTTGGAAATATCCATGTGGATATAAGGTTAAATTATGAAAACACTATATATTGTTGACATTTATCATGGTCATTTTACAAGTTAACATTTATGTTTAACCCATGGGGAACCCATTTTTACGTTAACTATAGTAATTTTTTTACTATATTAACTAGTAATAAAAAACTAAAATTATGTTGAACATAATATTAAATATATAATATTTAGTTTCAAAATATAGGATTCAATTTTCCATATTAAATTAAATTATGTGGAAGAATATAATTTAAAATTAAACCAAAAGATGTGATGAAAAAGTTGGTTTTCAGTGAGAATATTCTCATAAGTATGGAAAGTTTTAATATACTAATCCAATATAAAATTGAGTAAAATTTAATAAATTGGAGTAATATATATATAATTTTAATAATTTATTTTTAAAACCATTTATAATAAAATTGGATGATTTTAAAATTTTAAAATGAAAATGATAATCATACTAAAAAGAAGTATTTTGTATAACTAATCGAATAATTAATGTTTTCAAATAATTATTGAAATATAACCCTAAGAAAAAATAGATATTTTGATTCAATAAATGATATTAAAACTTTAAATTTAATTTTATAATAACTTCAAAAAAATAATTTTATTATTTTTTTAAAAATGTGACGATAAATTATTTAAGAAAAACTAGATTTTTTTTCAGAGAAAAATTTCTTTTTCATTTAAATGAATTTAATTCTTATTTCTAATCCAACAAAACCTAAGGAATGTTTTTTTAATAATTATTAATTATTTAGATATTATTATTCATACCAGAAACATATCATATATGATATATTCATAATGTTTAAATATTGACATTTTAATAGAGTATTCTTATTTGATTAAACATAGTGTTGTGCGCTTCAGAAGCTATCGATTAAATTGAATTTAAATAAATATAAATATATCATAAATTATAATTGTGTTACATTATATCATATTAATGATTAATTTAGTATAAATTATTGAACAAGATTATAATCCTTTAAAATATCTTGGTTTTATCTTGTATAACAATATTCCTTGATCACATTAGATGAACATTTATGGATATCAAAAAATTCATTCCTTTAAAACCTCAATTTTAAAATAAATAAAAAATGGGAAATATAGTTTTTTCTTTAAAAAATTGAAATTTTATATGATAATAAAAATAATAAATAATTTTTATGACATTGGGAAATTTCATTATCATCATATATATTTAAAATTGAACTTTTATTTCTCTTTTTTGTCATAATGTTATATATAAAATACAATAAATGAATTAAGGTAAAAATATTTTAAATAAATTAAAAATAAAAATAAAATATACATTATTATTCATTTATTTCCATAAAAATACAATAATAAAATAATTTTAATAATAATAAATTGATGAAAAATATTTATTTTATTAAGTATTAAAACATTTAATATATGTTTATTATAATAAAGTTTCTTCTATTAAAAGACAAAAAATGTTTCAATTTTAAAAAACTGTAAATAAATTTAATAATGTAGAAGAATGTTATTTAGAAACCATTTAACTATAAATAAAAGCTTCTTTATAATATTTAGAAGTACATTATAATTGAATAAAATGTTTTAAAAGGGAACATCAAAATGGGTAATTTAAAATATAGTGACTTACATTGGGCTCAACTCCTATCATATTTTTTTTATCAGGAAAAATAATATCTTATATAAAGTATTTAATTTATGAAGAAATATTTTCAGGTTTAATTTCATTTTATTTTTTATATTAACATTTTATATTTAATTACCTAATTAATTGTGTTCACGTAGAGAATTCTGTTGATATTTGGATCATATGTCCAAAATGACAATGGTACATTGAATATGGTCAAAGGGTTCATTACTTTAACATATTGAGAATAATTTTGATGAAATGGTTATAATTTTTATACGTCAATGATATATTTTAATTCAACCATTAATGATGGATATGAAAAATGAACTGTGTTATAATAATAAAGAAGGTTTGTTAAAGGTAAACGTGTGTAACATTTCCGATTTCAACAATTGTGAGGTAATAATGGAACATAATATTCTATATTTCCATAATTATAATTTAATAATTAATTTAACCTTATTATTTGTAATAAATTAAAATATAGTATCATTTTGGTGTTGTTATGTAATAGGAATAACATAGTTCACAAAGTTGGTAAAACTATATTATACATGAATAACGTTATCAACTTACAAATGATGGAATGTTATAAATAAATATGATATATTAATTTTTCGAAATTATAAATATTTCATGTTTTTTTATCAATATAAACTCTTCAATATAGCACCCAAGGAATAATGGGAATGGGAAATGAATTACATCAGTTAATGAGACGATAGTCTGCAGATAACACGAATGACTATTTCATTTCTCATTTAATGGAAGAAAGAAATTGATTGTCATTATTAAAAAACATAATAACATATTATTTTATATTTGATAAAAATATTTTTATTTCATCATTATTTTATAATATTGAAAGAGGTGGAAAAATAAACAAAATGAAAATTCTCGGTAATGAACTATACCTCTTCTATGGAAAACCACATTACATTTATACCTAAATCATTCATAAGAAGGCTTTATGATCCAAAAAATCACTATAAAATGGAGGTAGGTATTTTATTATCAGATTGGGGTTGTTAATATTTAATTTTAATTATTCTTGATGTGTACTGAGAATAGGATCGGGGTTCCATTTTATAAAGAATGGGAGGGGCATCCTTGGAATTTTATAATTTATAAAAATGATAAAAAATATTTTTATTCCCAAATTATTAAAAATAATATTATTAAGTGATAACTTGATTTTAAGTTTAAATAAACTCACATAAAATATTTATAAACTAATAAATTATGTTTTTACGCTCATCTCTTTGTTTCAAAAGACATTTACCCTTTCTGACCATTTCTATTTTCTTAATGTTATTTTCACTCTAAGGGTCATGAAAGATATATCAATGTAATTATAGACCATAAATTGTCTATAATTTATATATTAAACCATATCAAATATATTTTATGATCATATCACTATTATTAGTTTAACATATTTCAATAAATATTATTTATTATTATAGTATGTTGATGTCAAATTTTGAGATAGTAAATTATTTTAAATTGAAAAATACTAGAAAAATGTATTTATAATATAATTAATTCATGTATATTTAATATTAAATTACTATTCCTATGAAAAATTTTATATAATAATTATTTAAAATTTATTTAATTTTATATTTTTTAGAATTATTTATTTTATTTTTCATTAATTGAATACGTACTTTATAACCATTGTGTATGATTCTATAGAAATTATCACAATATTAAAAATTATAAATAAATTACCATGATGAAGAAATAATATATTATTACAATAAATATTTATAAACTAAAATAACCTAGGTTTTCCTTATAAAATTATTTAAGGGACATTAAGGTTTGGAGAGTGACATTTTTGACATTATCATTTCCTAAATTTTTAAGAAGTTTATAATCTATGACATATGACTCCATGTGGCTATATAATTTAGAGTTTATTGGATATCCAGTAATTAAAATAATCAAACAAGATAATGTAAATTGTTTGGCCTAATTTTTTTATCCTTATGATATGATTTATAACCTTATTTATGTGATTTACCATTACTATGGTGATAAATAATTACATTAATACAATTCTTAATGGTAAAAAATAAAAGAGTTCTATTTTAAAAATTATTACCTTGTTATTCCATTCTTGAATATTTTTCTCATGATTCATTTCCAATATTTTTTTTACTTTAATTTTATTTTAAAAAAGAAAATGCATGAATTTTTTTATTAAAATGACAAGTTAAATATTACATTTTAAAAAAAATATATAAACTATAAAACTAATTCCAATGAATATAATTCGATTATCTATATTAAAATAGAACTAGTTACATCATAAAACAAATAAAAAATATATCATTCCTTTTTAAATAATATAAAAACACAATGTATTTTATAATAATTAGAATTTGTCATTATTCAATGTTAAATCAAACATTTATGACGAATCCAAAAAATTAACCCTAACAAAATTTGGAAAATATTAATAAAAAATATAATTCAATTGTTAAAATATATGTTTCTAAAAATCATGAAATTAAATATTTTATATTCTTACAAAAAATCTATATAAATATTTATTTAATAAAAATATTTTCTAATAATAAAATGAATTTAATAAAAATTGAGTTCTTATTTTCTATGATTTAATGAATGAATTTATACAAAATATTAAAATAATATATATATATATATAATTGTTTTATAATGATATTCTTATCCACAAACATAATGGATATGTTATAATCGACATATAAAAATAATAAAAAAATTCATTAATTTAAGCGAGATGTTGGGTATCATATATATTATGGGACATTTTATTCACTTAAAAAATTATAAGGATATTAAATCCAATCCCCCTAGATAAAATTTGTCTTTAAAATTTTAACTTATCCATTGAAATTAAGATATTTATAGATAGATTTTTTTTAGAAAATACAAATCCTAAAAATTGGTAATATAACTTCCTCTTGATAAATGGAAATAGAATTATGGAAGTCAAATAGAATAAAAAAACCAAGTTTCTAGGAAGTATAATATTAGTGGTATGTTATAAAATTACATTAATTAAATATGTAATGTCCAAATAATGATGGAGAGTGGTGGAAATCACTTATCATAAGAATTGGAAAGACCTTTTGAATGTTAATAACCACAAAACCATAAACCATAGTGTTATGAAAAACAAACTCGATTCAATATAAATGACTGTAATATGTTAAAAAAATTTCATAATACTTTTTTAAGATATTAGGAGTTAAATTTCCTTTTAGACTATGAACCTAAGGAAATATACTAACATTATATGCTTAATTTCAACGTTTAATCATTTTCCACCACAATTTAATTTTTTTCTTATAAATGAAGACTATTCCAAAATAATATTTCATTCCTAATGAAATAAAATAACCTATATTGTATCAAATAATACTGAAGAAGATAAAATGATATTCTTCCTTTGATTAACAAAAACCAGTATGCTTGATCAAGATCATTTTCAAAATTATTACAATAGTATTATCGAAAAACAAAAAATTAACACTGAAAGTTAAATTTATATCATTATAAGAATAATTATCATTAAACTTTTTTTATTATAATATAATTATATTGAAACAAAAATATTATTTTAATTTTTTGATATAGTCATCCGTTATAAATTTAACATTTATCTCTATATAACAGGAACCGAACTATAATTTGTATACCCAAAAATAAATATGCCAAAATCATATATTCACAATGATATACTAATAATTTCAATAAATATACTGAATCATTGTAAGTACACATTATAATCATATATTCCTCAAAAAAAATTAAACTCTATACCAAAAAGAAAATTAAAATTTATTAGACAATTATTTCCATATTGCTTAATCATATATGGTTCCCAAAATAATGAACATATAACGCTAGTCACTTAATAACCAAATAATTGTTCAAACATATTGATATATAAATGATAGAACATAGTTTTAAAAAATAATATTAATCATTATCATTAAACTAAAATAAATTTCATACAAAAATAGACATCATTTAGGCTACTGGTTGGAATTTAAACATTGACACCCTTCAGTTTCATGTTCAATCCATCTGGTGTTGAAATATTCGATGTGCAACAAAACAGGTTTGAAATACATATATATTATATCATTTTAGAATGATATTATGTATATTACAAAAATACATGCATGTGGATCATTATAGTTTAGTGTATTTGGAATCATGGAATCAAAATCTTCTACCCTGGTGAATAAACATCACCATCTCCCATAAATATCTCCACCTCTAGTTGTTAAAGCTAACACCATTCTTCATAACCTCAGTAAAGGAATAATAATAAAGGGGTGTGCTCATATTCTTCGTAAGGTTATATAGGGGTGATATAACTCATGAAGGATAAATGGGTTTCATATAGACCATGACATTAAGCATACCCCATTAAAAGAAAGGATATGAATGTAACCTTTAGATAATTTTCTACAAAGTCATGAGTAACATCAACGAATTTCGTATTATATGGTAAATAATTTTCAAATATCATTAAAAAATATTCTTCAGAAAAATATCTATTCTAGTTTAACAAATTATATTTAATACATTAACACATTGCAATATCATTTCCATATTAAAATACATTGAAAAAATATGAAATCATTTGGAAAACCTTTTTCCATGAACCCTTTAAAGTATGCATAAAAAACCTTTTAAAAACATTTTCATTGAAAAAATTATAAAAATTTTAAATATTTCATGAAATTGTTTTTAAATGAATGTATTTGAAAATAAATTGATAACTTATAATGAAACCTTGAAAATATTTTGAACAAATCATTTTTCATGAAAACATATAAAAGAATGTTGAAACCATTTTGAAAACCATTTCCTTGAAAGCACTATGAAAACATATAAATAAGTCTTGAAAACATTTTGAAAAAAAATCAATGAAAATTACTTTTAAATTTTTATTCTTAAGGACTAACCATTTAAATAAAATAAAAACGGGGCATCGAATAAATAAAAGTTGGTAAATCCATACATGTCGTGTGACGTCCGAAAAACATTCATTTTTCACGGTAAAAATGTTAGAAAGATTCCTTGTTCAGAAACTGAGAATAAGATCCCATTGATGAGTTCTGTAATTGAAAAAATGGAAAAAATTTATTTTAATGATCATAAGAGATTAATAAATTAATCTTGAAAATGCTTTTTACAAAACATGGTTTTTAAGGAACATAAATTTCTAACCGAAGAGTTTGTAATGTCGAGGTTTCATAAAGAAAATGTATAAAATATATTATATAAAAATTAGTAGAAATTAGATACCAATATATTATTATATCATGAGTAACTAAGGGATAATTTAATTCTAGGATGTTGTTTAGATATGGACCCTAATCATTCATAAAAAGAAACATAAACGTGAGAATCTCGAAAAGCGATGAGATTTTCTCAATAAACACTTACAATTTTGTAACATGGGATCGTACTATCTGAATAATGAAATGGAATTAAATGAAGCATATAATATCATGAGAATATATTTATTAATTATATTGAATGTAAAATGGGACTATATACACCTCTATAAGGATTTTAGGTGCATAACAAAAACATGAGTCTTGAAGACGGCAAATTGAGACAAAATTGTTTACCGATTAGGTAACTATTGAAACATAATCATAATTAATGAAAGTCCATAAGAAGGAAATTGGAATAACCATAAATTTATTTATAATATACATAGGATACTACCATGGTCAGTAAATACACTACATAAAAGGAACGAGTAGAGAACCTGACATGTATCTCTTTGAAATGAAAAATGGGATGAAATTCCCTTTACTTTGTGTCTTGACTCTCTCCGTACATATACATGATTCTTATATAATTGATATAATTTTATTATAAATATTTTTCATAATAAAATTATTATATCTATTACCATATATTGGTTTATTATGACCTTAAATTACCCGCTTATTAACAATCCTTTGTTCATGTTTCACTTCGGGTAATATTCATTGTGTTTTTTTTCATGTGTCTTAATTTGTTCTAGCGTAGGTCCTAATAATTATATCATGATTCCCTAATTAAAATAATGATATAAATATCATTTATAAATAGTATATATCTATTTAAATTTTTATATAATATTGTGGTAAAAAAATAGAATACACCATTCCTGGAGACGATAAGCCATACGTATGCAAGAATGTTGTTTCCGTTTTTATTATCGTATTAAAATAATTTATGTAAATGAAATATTTATATATATATGTATATATGTATATATATAATAATTAAATTATCTTGATTCATCATAAAATTTCACTGAACCCATATTTAATAAATTCCTGGTGGTGTGTGAACAAATCACATTGCTTTGAGGGGGCAGTAGTCTACACATCCTCAAATGAGATTATCATAAAAAAACCAAATTGAAGGTAAAAGTAAGTGTGTTGAAATAGTAATAATTAATCTTAGATACATAATAAATATAATATTTTAAATATATAACACAAATTCCATAATAATTTCCACCATGATATACAATAAATCAAAATTGAACAATCATCCTTTTTGAGGCAGTAATTCTCTATACACGGAAACATTATGTTCGATATCCCTTAGATGGAGGTGTGTGTAAGTATAGGTTGATCTCTTTTCATCACAAAATCAAAGTATATTTAGTATAATATTTTTTCACACAATAATATAATAAATATTGTTTAGGGGGGGGGGGGGGAATAAGGAAAATAACTTAAATGAGCTTTTGAAAAGTCATTAACTCTAAATCGGGAAACTCCTTTTGGTTTATGCCAAAAGGTTTTCTTGAGATAGTTTCTGCCCAATGTGAGGATTCATGTTCAAAGGGAGGATTTTTGGGAAGTGTATTTGAATATTTTTGGCCTATCTTATGGGGTTTTTCTAAGGTGTGATGGATATGTAAATGTGGTGGCCTTTTATAGGGAAGGAAAAGTAATCATATGGAATTTTTAAAAATAACACCGTTGTGATAATGTTATTACAAAAAAACACATAAAACCCACCAAACTCAATAATTTAATGTTTATGTACAATCTATGGATAAAAAATGGATTTTGGAGATTTTTCTGGGTCATGTGGGCCCTTTATTTTAAGGGTTTGGTCTCTAATTAAGCTCAATTTGGACTTCACATCTATGATTAATTTAAGTCACTTTTACAAATCGCTTTTGTAGAAAATATAAATGGTATTATTAGAATTTAAATATTATATTTAATATAATGTTTTATGTATAATTTTCAATATTCAATTCAAAGAAGCAGAAAAATTATGATTTGTGATAATCCCACATACCGGATGAAAAAATGGGGTTTTAAAGTAGAAAAATGTTAAAACATTCCTAAGATGTTGTATTCAATTTCAATGTTAAATTTATTATAATTATTTAAAATTTACTAATATATATAATATTTATCTAATGTGTCCTTAGAACAAATTTTTAATATCATTTAACGTTAATAATTTATTAAAAAAGGCTGGTTTTAAATAAAAAGAAATATTTTTCACTATTAATCAAAAAATGATACTTTATAGAAAAATACGAAATATTCAACCTATGATAATTTTGATATTATGATTTCGAAAATGATTTATATTTTTTAAAATTCAATTTAAAAATTTGTAAATATTTTATTTTATTAAAAAAGTCGGTTCATTCAAGAAAACTATATTTTTAACAAAAAATGATATTGTAAAAAGTATCATCATTCAATAACAATATGTGTTATTTAAATAAATAAGTTGTAAAACTTTTGTGAAAATTAGTTATTACAATTCAGAGAAATATTTTAATAGATTTGTTATAATTATACCATTTAAATAATTAGTATAATAAAAAGGGAAATTTCATTGAAACTTAGTGTTGTGTGCATCGTACGCCACTTGGTGTTGTGTGCATTGTACGCCAATATGGTGTTGTGTGTAACGTATGAAAAGTCATATTAGAGTGAATGGAATGTTTTAATTACCTTATTAATATATATATATATATATTACTATTTCTAAGGGCATATAAAATGAAAAATTATAAATTATAAATTAATTCGAAAAAAATATTTGACAATATATCGTGGTGTTACATTCTACCCCATTAAAATGAATTTCTCCCTCGAAATTTGTCTGGGTTATCAAAAAATCAATACTTGAATGTTTTTTTCATAGAAACTCACATCACAAAAATGAATAATAAAACATCCTGTAAAAAGGAAATCTGCAACCATAACAATTACCCAAAAATACATATAATTTGGTTTCCACATAGGATAAAATATGTTGTGTGTGATGATTTGAAATGCAGAAAATTTGTAAATATTTATTGGAAGTGACTAAGGTCATCAATCAGAAACAAGTAAATGATTAAAGAAAATCTAAGGGTCTAAAATTAATAAATATGTGATTATTCCAAAAGCATTTGGTTCAATAGAATTTAAGGTATTAGGAAAACATTCTTTTATCAGTTTCATAATGATGAGTAATTATTTCATTCACTATTTTTCATATAATTTTTTTTAATACATTCATTACCTCATGGATTGAATTTCCATAAATTTACATAAAAATATACAATCAACATATCTTAAGGCCCCAAAAATAATAAAAATTCTTACTATTTTTATCCCAATGATTCACATACATTAATATAAAAACATAAAAGAAACACTACTAGTTCATCATAAATATTTATTCAGAAAAAAGAATTATGCATTAACTAGGACATCGCGTAGGTCAGTGGTAGCCATGAAACACTTATTGTCCTTCGTTCCAGGGTTTGAGAACCATGGCCTTACCGGACATGATAGGTTGTCACCTAACAAACACGATGTCCTTTTTTTAAGCCACACTAATATAATATATAAGATGGATATGCATGAAATATGGTTAATCACTGATTAGACTTTTATCCAAAGATTTGAATAAAAAATCAGTTCATAAATACATTTTCGGATGTATAACCTAAACATTCCATGATTATATAACCCTATAATACTTATCAAAGATGAACATCCAAATGTTTAGAAATAAAGAACCAAAATCAGCTTAACATTGGTTCCCCCATTTAACAAAAGTATCTATAGGTTTTTACATTCAAAACATGTGAATAACCTCATCATATGTTATCTTGAAACTTGGTAATAAGATGAATGAAAATAAATCATTTTGGAAAACATGCACAGTTCTTTATTACAAAGTATATTGGATTAATTTCATAAATCCAAAAATGCTATAAAATTAAACAACTAGACCTTACATAGTTATAAGATAATATGTACCATTAATTTGTCTTATCCATATACCGCATATCATTATCTATAAAACATTATCCTACAATAATGAACACAATAATTGTTACCTTACCTTATTCAAAATTTAACCTTGTCATTAAATCACATCAGCAATCCATTACAAACTTTTAAATATTATGTGGATGAAAACATAAGTAGCATAATAATTATATTTGTTATCATACATAACATTAGAATTCAAATATATAAACGGATGGATTATATAAACCTGAATCCATTAACGATTCTACCTCATCCTATTACATAATACCTCTTCACTTTCATATTTCATCTCTAGTGTCATCATCATCAGCAATATAACCATTACTCACACAAACTTGTTGGTTCGCTTTAAGAAAATTCCTCTTTGGGACAATGAGTAGATTAATGATGATTTTATCCACACTTAAAATATATAACCATCAATGATGTCATTGGGAGGAAAAATTTTCATACATTTCGTTAACAGAACTCTTCATTTTTCCCTTGTAGTAACGTGTTTTGTGTCTTTATTGCCTTCTGTCAAAACAACTTCCGGTTTCTCTAAGATATCCACATTGGTTATTTTGTCCACATTCTTGACACAATGGATATCAATCCTTATTTCCTCTCTGGTCTCCATTACCCAAACTCTCAAGTGACTCCTTCTTGATCATCCATAGTGATTCTATGATTTGATTAATGTAAATGTTGTTAATCATAATCCTTGAAAAATGATTATGCATGTCACAACATTTTTACTCCTTTTATCATCCCTCTTGACAACTCATTATAATAGCTTCCATCACCTTCAACATTAAACGAGTTCATTTGGGTTCCTACCATTGACTAAAACTAGAAACATATTGTGATCGTTACTTATCATAACAGAAAACCACAAGGACATAAAAAATTTATGTAAGGATATATAAATTATATCACCTTCCTTAATTTATGACAACTTACGTTTATACTAGGATATTCATATAAATATTATGTTTAAATCCTTCATAATGGTGTATAAAGAGTTTGTGAATTCCCAAAGCATATCCCTTAGGAGTATCAAACCAGGTGTTTAGCAAGGCTTGTTTTCATGTTCAATATTACTTCGAATCAAGCTCAGAATATATTGTTGTAGTTTTTATCCTTTGGTATATTTATTCTAGAGAAACATCTACTTGTAGTATAGAAACATGGTTTTATTTCTAGGAA
Organism: Viscum album; assembly: GCA_963277665.1. Lineage (NCBI taxonomy): Eukaryota > Viridiplantae > Streptophyta > Magnoliopsida > Santalales > Viscaceae > Viscum > Viscum album. Next base: position 999,467,863 of record OY728134.1, read on the forward strand.
ACCATTCACTCTATCCTTCAATAAAAATTACAGGAAATTTTCCTAAAAGATAACTCATCTTCATACATATACATAAACACGTCAATGGACACATATTTAGAAATATATCTATGTATCTCCCTAAATATCTATCAAAATAGTTTCTAAAGGTTGACTAAACCATTCCATTGATACCAACTATAGAGACCATGGCGTGACACACATGGATATTACATCATTTTTATATATATTCCATATATTAGAAAAATACATGAATGAGGATAGTAATAGATTTGTGTCTTTAGAATCATGGGAAAAAATCAAATACCCTTACGAATGATCTTCACCATTTACCATAAATATCTCCACCTATATTATTTGTACATTAATCCCTTCTTCATAACTTATGTAAATGAAAATTATGAAATGGGTGCCCTCAAATGTTCAGTAAGGGTAAAGAGAGGAGATATGAAAGCATAGTCATGAGCGTAAAGGGTATGAGAAAATGTTCCAAACATTATAATATCATACCCTGCATATCAAATGTCATAAATATGAATCATGGAAAAAATCATGGATGTTCATAAGACACGAATAATAAATAATTAAAGTACATAATCCATGAAATCCTAACATAGGAATAAAACATGGAATCGTGGCTCACACATACGCAGATAATGATTTCCATAGTAGACAATTCATCACTTACAATATAATAATAGTAGTCATGGTTTATTTGTGTAGTCATCATAGTTTCGTGATTTCACTCTTCATACCATCATAATAGTCATAGTTCACACCCCTGGCCATCTTAGTAGTCAAGGTTCACTCCCAAGACTATCGTAGTAGCATGAGATCACTCAACATACCATCATAGTCTATATAATGAGATATAAAACATTAACCAATTCATTGGAGAAAGATATAGGTCCCACCCATCACATAATTAAATCATACCAACATGTGCCACAAGATCTTAAATAAACATATCATAACCCATGAAATGAAATGGGATTCAAAAAAATGTAAACATATCAAAACCTATCAAAAGAGACATGTTTTTTAATAATTTCATCATAAACATAAACCGTGTATAGAATTGGGTTTCAAAATTAAATTATTTTTGAAAGAGAAATAGATTCCAAAAATGCATTACTCTTGAAAAATAAATGGGTCTTATAAAGAACATGACATTAATAATAACCCATTATTATTAAGGATATGAATGTAACAATTATATCATTTCCTATAAAGGAAGGAGTAGCATCAACGGATATCATCTTAGATGGTAAATAACTTTCAAATTTCATTAAAAAACGTTTCTTGAGGAAAATATCCTTTCTAGTTTTAGAAGGACATTTCAATACATTAAACCATTTGAAAAAACTTTTCATAGAAAAATACCTTGAAAACTTATGAAATCATTTTGAAAACCTTTCCCTTGAATACTTTACGACAAGATTCAAAACACATTTAATACCATATTCTTTGGAAACCCATGAAGAACTACAATGAAATATTGAAAATGATTAGAAAACCATTTCATTGAAAATACATTAAAAACTTATAATGAAATCTTGAAAATGTTTTGAAAATAATTTTTCTTTGAAAATAATAATAGAATCTTGAAAATGATTTTTTGACCATTTCCTTGAAAACACTTCGTAATCTTTTATATAAGTCTTGAAAATATTTTGATAAAAAAATTCCATTAATATTAATTTCAAAATAATTTTTTTAAGGATTAACCTTAAAAAAATTCAATGTTAGATGTGATGGAATAATGGCTAGTAAATTTGTAAATGTCTTATGAGAACAATATAACATTAAATTTTCATAGTAAAAATGTTATAAAGATTAATAGTTCAGAAAGTGATAAAAATATTCATTTGAAGATATTTTTAAAATGAAAAAAGTGTAAAAATTATTTTAAATATCATAAGTTATTAATAAATTATTCATTGAAACCCTTTTTATAAAACTTGGTTTTGAAGGAACACATTTTTTCGATCGAAGAGAGGGTAAAGTTTGGCTTTCTTTAATTAATGTATCATCTTGAGATATGGAACATAATAATTCATCAAAATATGCATATATGTAATAATCTCAAAAAGCGATGAGATTGTCTCAGTAAAAACTTGTAAGAAGGTAACTTGTGGTTATACTAACAATATAATTAAAGGGAATAGAATAAAGCATAGAATATCATGATAATACAGAGATTAACTATATATCATGTAAAATGGAATTATATGCACCTCAAAAAAGATATTAGGTGTATAATAAAAACACAAGTCTTAAAGAAGACAAATTGGGAGAAAATACTTTTACCTATTTTTAATCTTTTAAAACATAAACCCCATGAAAGAAGAACCACAAGATGGAAATGTAAATAAACATAAATATAAGTATAATATAAATATGATACATCAAAGGTCATTACATACACCACACAAAATGAATAAATAGTGAACATAACGTGTATCTCATGGAAATTTAAAGTGAGTTGAAATTCCAATTACGGTTTGTCTTGACTCTATCCATAATTGTACAAATCATCATATATATTAAATATAGGTTTATTATATATATTTTACAGCTCAATATTCCTATATATATTACTATATATAGTATGATTATGACCTTATATTACCCACTTGTTAAAGATCCAAGGTTAAAGGTTACTTCGGGTAATATTCAATTTGTTTCTCGCATGTTACTTAATTGGTTATAGTGTAGGTGAATATACGTATATCATGATTTCAAAATTTAAATCAGGATATCAATATAATTTATATCCATTATTTTTTTATTATAATAAATTATATCATAAAGGAGTACAAAATAGATTACACAATTCATGGAGATGATAAGTCGTATGTATGCATCGTCGTTGTTTCTGTTTTTATTATCATATTGAAAGAAAGTATATAAATGAAAGATTTGTGTATATATATATATACCATTATTACAGTAGATTTATTGATCATATATGTTCACTAAAACCATCCATAAAACATTGCATGTGGTGTGTGAATGAATCATATCGCTTTGATGGGGCGGTAGTCTACACTTCCTTAAACGAGATTATCATACTAACACCAAAGGGAAGAGACAAAGATGTGTGTTGTAAATGGAATATATAACATTAAATACATAATAAATATAATATATTAAATATATAATATAGTATTAATTATAATGGCCACCATGATAGTTGGTAAATAAAAAGGGAAGATTCATTGTATCGTGAGGTAGTAATTCTCTATACACATAAGCATTATGTTGGATATCCATTAGATGGCGGTCTGTGAATGTATAAGTAGAAACATTTTCATAAAAATTATTATTTTATTTAGGATTCAGGTTTTTTATCATAATAATGGAATAAAAAGAGTTTAGGGGGTGATAAAAGAGAATAATTTAAAGGAGCTTTGGAGAATACATTACCTCTAAATCGGGTAACTCCTTTTGGTTTGTGCGAACATGTCTCTTTAAGAGGGTTTATTCTCAAAGAGATTATTAAAGGAAGAATTTAGGATTTTGGTTAAGTGTATTGGTCTGGGATTTTATGATCTTAAGGGGTTTGTGATATGTGAGGAATGTGTAGTGGTGGTGGCCTTTTAAAAGTAAGGAAAAGCAGTTACTTGGATTTTTTAAGATTAATTTAGGTGTGCACATGTTATTAACTAAAAAAAGTCATCGAAAACACCCCGGAATCAATAATAGAAGGTTTATGGATTCAATATGGACATCGAATACATTTTGGATAGGTTTCTAGGACGTATGGGACCTTAATTTTAAGGATTGGTCTCTAATTAAGCTGAATTTGGGCGTAACTATTGTGAGTAATTTTATTCACTTTTACTAATTATTTTGATAAAAACATAACATGGTTTTATTAGACTATAAATATTATAATTAATAAAATGGTGTATGTTTGTTTTTAAAAATTCAATTCATAGAAGTGGAAAATCTATGATTAGTTCGTATCCTGCAGACGAGACGAAATAACATGTTTTTAAAGTAGAAAAATGTTAAAAAGTCTATTGAGGTTTTTTTATTCAATATCAAAGTTAAATTGACTCTAATTAAATAAATTTCACTATAGGTTTGATATTAATCTAAATTTACCTTAAAAAATTTTGAAATATCATTTAACATTAATATTTAGATAAGCAGAAAGGAATTTTGAACTAAAAGGCAGTACTTTTCACTATTCATCAAAAATGATGTTTCTTAGAAAAAATCTCAGCAATCATCCTAGGATAATTTATAAATTCTGAATTCAAAAGAGATGTTTATTTCATAAAATTAAATTTCTAAATATATGTAGAATAATATTTTTATTAAAGGCAGTTCATCCAACAAAATTGTATTTTTAACATATAAAGACACTACCGAAAGTTTTATCATTCAAAATATATATGTTTTTTTTATTTAAATTTTTTATAAAAAATAATTGAAAAATTGTTATTAATATTCATATAACTATGTTTAATATCTCATTTTTAATTATCTCATTTAAATAATTTAAACAATATGATATTATTTTTGTAGAAACTCAGTGTTGCGTGCATTGTATGCCACTTGGTGTTGCGTGCATCATACGCCAAGTCGGTGTTGCGTGTAACATAAAAAAAGTTAGTTCAGAGTGAAAAGAATGTTTTAGTTAGTGTTTTAATATATATATATATAGAACTATTTCCCTTATCACCTTAAATAATATATATCAACAAGAGAAATTAATTTGAAAAAAATATTTCACAAAATCTCGTGGTGTTAGATGATGGGTTTCCACCCAGAATCCATTTTGTACATTTAATAAAATTATATTAAAATAATTCATAACACATTACAAAACTATGATTAATAAAATAAATATTTAATATCATTATTCTGAATTAATACTTAACATCAAACATATGTGTTGCATGTACATCAAACCAACAAGACGTCTTCCAAAAATATACTTAGTCACCTCAAATCACATCATATAAAACCTCAATATTAGTGTCATTGAGATTTAACATATATTGAAAATTAATATTATAAAATTATGATAGTATCTATATCACATAAGAACCCATGATTATCTTAAAATTTTTCTAATACCTATCTCTGATTCTATCAAAAACAATCTCATACCCACACTCTCAGATCTAGTATAAAAACACAATCCTTATATTTCTAGCTTTGATTCTGATAAATGTGACCTAATTTTAAACCTTCAAAACATATAACATGAAACCAGTATATTTTATAACATACAAAACTATCATGATTATTTGTATAGAGGTGTATAAAACTAGTAAAATCACATTTAAAGTAGACACTTCCAATAATATACATTTTTGTGAAACAATAATTTCATTAAATATGCATCCCTTCATTGCTCAAGATAAAATCAAAATCTGTAACTATAACATTATTAACATTTATAGTCATCCTAAATACCTATGGAAAATAATTCAAAACAATGGATAATCAAAAATCTTATTAAGTTATATAAAAGAAATAATTTTGTATCCTATTAGTTATGATTAATAAAAAAATGATTTTGGTAGAATAAATATTGGCCTCAAATAAACATATTAATACCCATTAAATATTCTTTCATACCAAAATAAGATTAAAAAAAATTCCACACGAAGTAATTTAGGAAAAATAATAAACTTAAATGTTTCATTGATTCAATGAAAAACATATAAATACATTTTTCAAAATGATATAATTTCCAGCCATAAGAAATAAAATATAATTTATTTTACACATACACTCATTAGATTACCATATAAAAGAATAAGATGTCTATCAACCCCCGATAAATCATAAATAAAACTTCTTTGTAACATAATAATTCGTATTCTAATTTCCTCTTAGAAAATAGAATAACCAATACAGTGGAAATCTATATCCAATGCATTAGAGGGCTTTCATTGGATAATAAATCCATGGATTATAATATAAATACAACTATTTATTTTAAAATAGAGGAACACATACATGGTTTATATCTAATCCACCTATCATCATAAAACATTTCCATCAACTATAACATAATCATGAAACAATAAATCTTGCATAAACATATTCCATCAGATATAAAAAATATTTATGGATACCAAAATATAAAATTTTTCAAAATCTATTTTTTAAAAATAAATAGAACATGGGGAAATAGAGTGTTAATTAGTTATAAAAACATGAAATCTTATAGGTTAATCCAAATATAAATTAATAGTTATCTCTGTAGGAAAATTTATTTTCACCATATATATTAAAATTGAACATTCTTTTTTTTATTTTTGTCATAATATTCCATAAAAATTACTTAAAAATATTAAATTTGAAAACTATTGAAAGGAATTCAACAGTGACATAAAATTTATATTATTATACATTTGTTTCAATATAATTACATGAATAAAATATATCTATGAAAATTTAAATGGAATTACTAAATATATATTTATATATATAACTGATCATGAAAACATTTTGAATGACGTTTTTCAATATTTTGTCCCTTAGAGAAAACCATAATATGATTTCTTTTTAAAATATTTTAAAAGATTAATTTTTTGTAAAAAATAAAATTTATCATCCATTAAATTATAAATAATAATTCCCATAAGATAAATACAATAACATGAACATTGAAGAAAATTGATTGAATTGTAATCTTTAAGGGTTGGGGTTTTCACGAATGCTCTTTACCTCAAGCATCATTCATCACTGAAGTTATTTATCATCCTTAATAATAATAAAATTTAATTTATATACTTAAATAAGAAAATTATTTTCTAGATTATTAATCCAATTATTTTATCTATCATAATGTTATATTTATTTATCTAATAAATTATAATCACATCAGATGTTTTGATGATATTAGGCTTGTAAGTCCAAAATTACTTTTCCAAGATGAATATGGTAAAAGAGAAAATTTTAAATTTATATCAAAATAATTTACATGAAATAATTATTAATTTTATACATTAATTAGACTTTTATATCCAACCATGAATGGTGGTTATGAAAATTGAACTACATTACAATTATATATATGGTATACCATATATAAGCACAAGTAACATTTTCATATTCAACGATCATTATAGATAAAAGGGAAGTGAAATTTTATATTTCCATCATTATTATTATTACATGAATATCCTATTAATATTCTATGTACACTTATAAGAGTATCTATGTGACATGGTTATGGAAAAATAATCACATCACTTCATGTAGTTAGTAATCCACACGTTTGCAAGAACATCGTTATCATTATCCAATTAATGGAATGGTATAAAAATATTTTATATGATAAATTTTCAGAATGATAATTATGTCATGAACGTGATTTATAAATATTAAATACATAATTATTAAGATGAAAAATAGCAGTTATTGAAAATGAATTAAAACTATTTAAATGAAGGTAATATGTAGTACACTAGAATGATCTTAACATTTCACCTTTATGTGAAGAAGGATATGAAAATAGGTTATTCTATTGACATAAAAATATACATATATTGTTGATAATGTTTTTTATTTCTAATTTTTTAATGATATTATACTGTATTGGATGAATAAAAAAAATTAAAACACATTATAATGGACAATACAACTTCTCCCACTAGTATTTTAGGTTTATACATATATCCTTTCTAATATGTCCTTATAATAAACAAAATAACTCACTAACATGGGTAAGGATGTATGGAAGGTATTTGGGATATTATTTCATAAACCAAATGAGTTTTGATGAGTTAATATATGATAAGGGGTTCCCTTTTATAAGTTTGGGGAGGTGATCCCCTTGAATTTTTAATGTATTGAATTAATATAAATTTTTTATTCATTTTCAAATATATAAAAATTGATAAAACATTATTATAATATGTGGGTAGATAGAAATGGTATAATTCAATAAAACTTGGAAAATTTAAGAATGGGTTTTTACCCTTATCTCTTTGTTTTAACATGCATTAACTATTTATGACAATTACTATGATAGTAATGGGTTTTAGTATATATGGGTCAATAAAGTCACCATAAATGGAAAAATGGGCCATAAATGGATAAATGGAAAATGATTGTTTTTTGGTACCATATATATATCATTTGGATAATATATATTTTTTTCATGTTATAAATCATCTAATAATTTATTATTAATTACTTAATAACAGTACTTATAATATTGGGACTATTTTTTTAATTAGAATTTAAAAACATTAAAAGTAATATAGAATTAAAATATAATGCATAAAAATTTCTTAAATTGATTATTTTTATATAATAAATCAGAAATAATACTAATTATTTCACATTATGTTACTTTTATCAATTTTAATATGAATTAATTAATATTTCCAATAATTGGATAATAATTGTATCATTGTTGAGTAAGTAGATATGATAATTATTCAACCACTAGAATTTAGAAATAAATTACCATGATAAAAAATATTATACCTTTAAAATAACTCATTAAAATTATATTATATTTCCTTTCTAATTATATATGATTTTAGAGATATTAAATTCAACAGTGTGACATTATTGATATTATATTTTCTTAAATAAATATAACGGTCAAAAAATGATAATATGAACACATGTAGTAATAAATTAGATAAATGGATATAATCTATCAAACTATAGTAATCCAATAGGTTAAATGAATGAATTTGGGTTTCTTTCATGTCCTTATTATATTATATATAACATTAATTTCCTAATTTACCCTTACCATCGTGAAAACTATTTTATATTGACACAGTTAAAAAAATTAAAAATAATAGGGACCTATATTACAATTATGGACGTTATTATTCTAAATACTGAATCCATTTCTCATTAATCCATTCTGATAATTGGGTTAATTACATTTATTATTAAATAAATAAACTGGATTGGATTTTTTACAGAATAATTCGTTGTTAAAAAATGTACTTATTCAATGTTATAGACTAAAATTATTTTAAAATAATATATTTCAATTATTTATAATAAATAATAAGTACTTTTTTAAATCTAATAATTAATATAATATATGTTTTTAAATACTTTAATATAAAATTCAGTTTTGGAATAAAATAAATATTTTTCACTATTATATGAAAAATTATTCTTTTTAAAACATCATCACAATATAGTATGAAGAAAATTTAAAAAAAATTATTTTTATAAACAAATAATATAAAATTACTATTTATTATTTAAATATTTTCTCTCAAAAAATTTATGGAAGTCATTTAAAAAAAGACACAATTTTTCAATAATAAAATTTCTACTAAAATTGATTTCTTATATCACAATAAAAAATAAGTATATTTGTACTAAGTATGATCATTATTTATATTTCATAAATCTATAATCATTTTCAAATCATTAAATTAAGTAGAAAAATTTTAATGATCATTTTAGAATAGTAATTTTATTTGGTTTATTTAAGAATGATGTTGACTGACATTTACGCTATAAACCGTTTTACTGAGTAATAAACCAAAATATTAAAAAAATTATATGGATAAAAGAAAATATTTAACTACAAACATTTTAAATATATTTTAGGTTTAATGGTTTAGAGAGTTTTAAAAAAATGAATTCTATGTTCATTTTTCTTTCTAAAATATTTGATATTTTCTTTCATTAAAATAAATTCATTAATCCATTATAAATCAACAAATCCATAGATAAATTCTCACCACAGCCATCGTGTTAAAAATATAATGTATAATGCATTTAATCACAATTACTGTAACTAGATGTAGTAGAATGGGTGATATAGAACTCTTAGTAAGGGAAACAGTATTGATATATAAAATACATAATTATGTTATAAATAATATTTCATTAATATGGAATTTGAATTATCTCAAATTTAACCAAAAAATATTGCATGTTATATCATTTCTAATAAATGAAATTATTTAAATCAATAATTATTATAATCATATAGAACAAATATATAATTTCAGATATAAAAAAATGTTTCCATGTGTCATGACCCCCTCCATCTAATGATACCCCTCATGGGATAATAATGATTAAAGGGAGATAATAACCCATGAGTCCCACCTCAAGTAGGATCCAAGTTGGCACGAAGCACTAAGGGAATTAAAATACCACAATAATAGAGGAATTACCCTCTATAAGAAAATAAGTTAATGGGATATGATGAATTAACGTAAAAAAACTCCATGACATGATATATATAATCCCAAAACCATCCCAAAAATTATATAGATACCTAACCTAGAATCCTGGTGATGGTGTATACTGTCAATTAAATTAGAATGATTATATAGAACCAAGCCCTAAAGGGATGAATAATATTGTAGTTCTAGTAAAAGAGATACATAAATGGGCCTTGTATTAAAAATTAATACACAAAATATAATATAATTTTTTTCTTCTATATAAATAACATCGAGGGTAACATTATTCATTATAGTACTTCCATGCATATCTGTAATTGTAAGCTACATGGACTCTTGAGATATAAACATAATAAGTGTGATTTCAAATTCCCAGTAAGGGAAATTTATAGCGAAAGCAATAATTAATCAATGAAAATAATTAGTATGGCATGATAAAAAAACAGATCACAGATTCCATTTTATTAATAAAATTATATGATAAATAATATTGCATGGTAAGAAATTTGAACACAAGAAAATGATTAATAAATCTAAATAAAAATTTATATAACTAATCACACATTCTATTTAAACAACTAGATAAAGAATAATTTACATGGAAATTTACGAAACTAAAATAAATTAATACATCAAAAAACATATAATGAATTAAAAAAATAGATTTTCTAATTCAAAATCTCATGGATAAATAATAACTAATTCTTTAGAGGAGAAATTCATAATTATTAGATCCCTTGTTTCCTAGGTACATGTAATTAGTAATTTCAAGACCATTCAATAGATGATTAATCTATTGGGTAAAAACCCCATCTAAATTGGCTGAAAAACAAATTTTTTCCATGAGACTACTTATGGATTAAAGAGTTATCTATAACTAAACCCCACCCATATCATACCTCTCAAAATAATTCCTCATATATTGAATAATCTAATTAACAATGTTCCTTATCAACTAAATGTATCACATGAAGAATATAGATTTGTCAATATTTCCCAACAGATTAAAAAACTATCAATGTAGACGCCATATATAAAATGACATATGGTTTATGTAATAAAAATATCCTTGATAAATGATATGGATCGTTACGGTAAATTAAATGTACAATGATCATAGGAAATTAGAATATTTCAAGGGGACAAATAAGGAAACCAAGGAAGTGAATGTGAATACTATCTTTCAAAAAATCAATGAAAACCCATCCATAGGAATAATACAGATGGTATCAATAAAACATATCATGTGTTGAGTAAAAATAATTATTTTTTATGAAATATAATAATATCATTAGAATATTTATTGAGGAAAATATCATTTATTAAAAAAACAATTTGAAAATAATTTTATTTTTAAAAACACTTTAAAAAATTTTCATTTAAAATATCCCTTTAAATTTTGAAAGGGAAGTATAAGTGAAATGATGGAGGATAAATCTATACATGTCATACGAGGTGAAAAGAAACAATCCATTTTTATGTTAAAAAGGACTAAAATTTTTCTTCTTCAGAAAGTAAGAAGAATATTCCTTTTAAAACATTAGTAAAAGAAAAGAAGGGTATATATATATTTAGTAAACCATTTTAAAAAAAAATATTTGAAAATCTTATAAGAAGTCATGGTTTTTAAAGGAAAACAGAATCTATGAATAATAGAGAAATGATGTTGGGGGTTCTTAAGGACATTTTGTTATACATCTTGAGTACCAAAGAGTTTGAATATGTTACTTGCACTTTTATAAAGACATGAATTGTCATGAATCGCCTTCATAAAGATGAGGTAAAGGATAATATATTTTCAAACACTTCTATCATTGTGTTCATGGATAGATAATGACCCCCGAGGCCTACCTTCAATGGGCCTCAGATTGGAAAATAACACATAGGGTATAGAATCACATGTAAAATAGAATTCATTACCCTTTTAATTCAGTGGTATTGGGATATAGGATATTACATCCTAAACAAAACCAAATTTGGGTGGAAAAGTAAAGCCAAAACAATACATTCCTATATGTATGTTCCAAAAATAAAGTGCCAAAAGGTACAAGAATATTCCAAAGGGATGTACCTAATGAAAATAAAAACAAAAATGTCAATTATCCCTGTGTCCGAGCTAATTGAGTCCAGCATGATCTGCGATGACCTCATGAAACCAGAATGTAGATTTATATACGTAGGGTGAGTATACAGGTATATTTTATAGGGAAAACCAAAATCTCTTGTACAGAAGTGGGTAGGGATTCTAATGCCCCGTGAGAAAATGATATAAAAAAACACATAGCAAGGAAACTATCAACCCAAATATCACCAAGGCACACTCCCAAAATAATTCAAGATAAGTAAAGTAAAAGTGATTACAAATCTATGTTTGGGTACCCCACACCACTTTACCACTGGTTATTTAAGACATCCTACACGTCAGACCTCCCTCAACATTCTCACCACAGTCCCACTGCCATACCCCTCCCACACATACCAGGGCTACTACAAACACACATCCTTCCCGCAAACACTTGGGCAACAATAACCATATGTTACCACACCCACAGACACATGATCTAGAATAACTACTGCTATGCAAAAAGACACCTAGGCCTTATTTTGAAGACACTTGGGAAAACAACCTGCCGCACACACTTGGGCCCACCAGCACAACATTCCCTACTTAATGAATTATGGGCTGTAATGGACCTCAAGCCATCAAATCCAACATAAATATTCATCGGATACTGGGGAAATGAAGTAGAAAATGATCTAATTACCTGCCACTCATAGGAGTGTTGGAAAAAAACCCTCCACCATGAAATAGAGGTGGTTGGCATGAATTTATCAACATTGTTGGGGTGGGAATAAGAAACATAAGAACTAAAATTATAAATATAGGTTAACAATCACTCATCCCATCCTAGGGGTTCCAAAAACCATCCCACACATAAACACCCTCATTACTATTTATTAATAAAAATCACAACTAACACAACCAAGTCACAACTCATTCCCGGAAAACAAGTCCCCATTGAGCCCATTCATGTTATCACATTTGAGTGGTTCCATTTAAATAAGTCTTCACTACTAGGGAACTAATAGGCATAGCCATAAGGAAAGGAAGGAAAAACAGCCAAGCAACAATTTGAGCATTCACACTCGGTTATCTTATAAAATCTCAACATCAAAATGGATCTGTGAGATCCATCGATGTACTAGAACCAGAACAAGTCCCAAAATATGGCCCCACATGGCCTCATATCCCCAAACCTACGTTTTCACCACAAAAGGGGATCCCATCCCCATCCACGTCACCCACATGCATAAAGTTTAATTACTGCACATGTCACTAAGATAGAGCAAGGAAGTTTTCAGATTCAAACATGCCATTCATTAATTTGCATCTTTCTATTTGGATAACTGGGGTGACCACACAAGGATTCTTATTCATTTGGCATTCATTTAATCAACTGAGTTTACGTGATTAACCAGTTTCCACATTTCAACCATACAATCACAAAATTTTATTTTTTCCCAAGAAAGTTCCACCAATAGCCATGATTTATAGTGGACATAATCCCATAAAATTAACAACTTATAAGAAATGATAAAATAGTATAGAATCATCATAAAAACCCCATTATTCTTTGGAAACCATTTATCATCTTGGTTAAGATTGGATTTCATTGATCCCTGAAGGATCATCATCATACCCACCCCGCACGATACACAGTAATGAGAGACGAAGGAGAAAACCCTAAATGGGTGATCAAATATTGAAGTTTTTCTCCACGTGCCAAAAACTGGGGATGCAGGACTTGCATGGGAGTTACTCCAAAGACTCTAAGTGTGAGAAGGAAAGGCTCCAACACAGGTACACCATTAGCCTTGGTATGGGGGACTCAAAACACACCAAGGAAAGATAAGATACCTTTCTAGAAGAAGAAGGGAATAATTCTCAGATAATAAAAAGGACAGATCCTGGAGTTCCATGATATGAAATCTTGAATGGAATTAAAGGAATATTGTGGTTTCACCACGTGGTTGGACAGTTACACATGATGGAATACATTTGTATTTAATAATTCTCATCTGGGAGGTGTCCATAACGGATTTGTGTTAAAGTATTTCATTTAAACAATAGAAAATGAGTCCATGGGTCACCACACTCTTAATGGAATTAAAATGTTGTTTATGGGGCTAAAAATGGCCTTGTACCACTTTTCAAAGTTAAAATGGCTTTAAAGTTGTGTTATGGGAAAACATGGGAATGAAAACCCTCACAAAAACCCCTCTAGAAATGATCGTGTGTGGAGCCCATCAGTGACTCACTGATCAGTGTCACTGATAGGTGACACCACGGTGACATCCTGTCATGAACACTGCCACCCTCCCGACATACAGATAAGGTCTAGGGCATTCCAAACACCAGAAAGTGGAAATGTAATGGACCGGGAGGGTCCATTACATTACATTAGATACCTATAAATCTATTATATTCCTTAAGAATCAAAACTAAACATAGTTCTACATAGAGGGGTATGAATAAACACCTTTAAAGATTCCTCTAATAGCCAAACCACCCTAGACATCTGGGAACTCATATCCCTCATGTGACCACACAACATATAAGTTTCACACCATCATGTCATATGGATCAAGGAGTTTATCCCCCCATGTGAAGATATTATCGTCATTGGGTGGAACTGACTCGCCCTCATGGGTTTAATCACATCCACTTCAATGCTTATTGATTAGGTATCACGTCCTCTGCTTTACAAGGATAGGACTCATCACACAAATTCATAGATCAAGGAAAATACATTTTATAGTTAACATGGTCAAACACTATATCCCAAACAATTACGAAACAAAACTGAAAAAATGAACATATCTCTGAGTACTAGGCATGCATCTGCGACTCCCATTCCTTGGTACTCTACTTGAGGCCACCATGCCTCAATAACAAACGAACTAAGGGAATGGTTCCTCCATGAAGTACCTTCTCCTCACGATCCTCAATCAACAATAGTTTCACTACGAACGTCATGTCATCCTCGATATCTATCTTCCCCTAGTACAGGATGTGAAAATCATCATGTAGATACAAATGGAGCTGAGACACATGGAAGATGTCATCCACCTTTTGTAGCAGCTGTGGTAGCGCCATCTTATAAGTCACTTCACTGACCCGCCGCAACCCCTCGAAGGGTTCGACAAACCTGGTAAAAATAATACATCCCATGCTAAACCTTTGTTGACCTCGGTGAGGGGAGACCTTCAAGAACACATGGTCCCCATCCTTGAACATCCATGGTCTCCTCATATGATGGGAATATGACTTATGCCAGTCCTAATCCATCTTCAGCCTCTCCCTTATAATATAATCCTTCTTTTTTGGGCTCTGCACAACCTACAGGCCAAGAACACCGGCATCCCTGACATCTGCCCAATACATGGGTGAGCGACATGACCGATCGTACAAGGATTATAATGGATAATTGAAAATTGTAGATTGATAGCTATTGTTGTAGACAAACTCTACCAGAGGCAAGTGTTGTACCCAGGATCCCCCAATGTCCAGAACACATTCCAATCGAATTTCCTTAAATGTCTTAATGGTGCGTTCTGTCTTCCATTCCGTCTGTGGATGGAAAGCAATGTTGAGGCATAGCTGGGTTCCCAAATAATGTAGAAATCTTCTCTAGACCCATAAGGTAAACCGAGTATCCCGATTGGAGTCTATGGACCTCAAAACTCCATGAAACCACACCAACTCATCCACATACCTCTATGCTAGGGCATAGACCACACTCAACTCTTTGATTACGAAAAAGTGGGATGACTTCGTCAGCTGTTCTACCTCTATCTAGAGAGAATCATAACCCCCTTTAAATATTTGTAGTACCATGATGAAATGCATCGAGATGTCATCCCACTTCCACTCTGGGACATCTAAATGTTATAAGAGACCTCCTGGGCTACAGTTCTTTTCCTTTAGCTACTGACACACGAGGCACTTCCCCACAAACTCTGCCACAACCTGCTTCATACGGGACAACTAAAACTAACCCCTCAAACCCTAGTACATATTGGAAACTCTTAGATATACCTCAATGGGTGATTTTTGTAACACACCAAGAACACTCATGTGCCTTCCCATGGGAATGAACAACTTTCCATGAAACAACATCGTATATTCCCCTCTTCTATCTATCCTTTTGAGAAATCACCCTAGGTAACATGATCACACATCAATTCATCCTCTATGTCACCCCACTAAGACTCGTCCACCTACAATATCATTGAGAACTACACTATCATCTAAAGAAAACAACCACTATTATCCTCAACCCTTGCATCCAGGTGTAGGTCATCCAACTCACCCATCGACATCCAAGCAACAGTAGATTCTCGAACCATATCCTTCTACGACTTCCTGCTCATGGAATTGGACACCATTCCCCCATTTCCTGTGCTGTAATAGATTTAAATGTCATAGTCCTAATGAAAATACATCCACCTCCGCTACTGGACGTTTAGGTCCCATTGATAAGAAGATATACCTCAACCTTTTGTGATCCATGAATACCAATAAGAGTTCCACAACGATGTAATTCTGCCACAACTCTAGAGCGAAAAAAATCACCACAAGGTCTAGGTCGACGGTTGCATAGTTACGCTCATGGGGACGCAACTGCCTAGACCCATAAGAGATCACCCTTGTTGTTGCATCCGCACACACACCATGATTTGGCCTGAAGCATCACAAAACAATTCAAACATCAACCTGTCCTCTAGAAACCTCAGTATTGGGGAACTAACCAGCTACGCTCTAATATAAATTATGGTTGTATGGAACTGCTGACTCCACACGTAGGCATGGTGATTTCTATTCAAAGATTTAAAAGGAGCTTCAACTTGAATAATGTTGGGGATGAACCTCTGATAATAGCCTGCCAGACCGAGGAAACTACAATCCTTCGTCACATTCATGGGTACTCCCCAATAAAAAAATGATTCAACCTTTAACGAATGAACCAATATTACCTACTCAGACACCAGGTGTCGAAGGTAGTGCACCTCTTGTGTCCAGAACATTTACTTTGACAACTTCCCATAGAGCTGGTGCTGTTGGAGAACCCCTAAAACTGTTCTCTGATGCTCGGCATGATCCTACTCTAATCTTTAGTAGATTAGGATTTTGTCAATAAACACAACAACAAACCGGTCCAGATATTCATGGAAGACAGAGGTCATGAGTCCCATGAACAGGGATGGTCCATTTTTAATGTCGAACAACATGTCCATGAAAATAAAGTTCTTATATCTGCACCTGAAGGAAGTCTTATAGATATCACCCTCCTTAACCCTCACTTGGTGATATCCTAAATGCTAGCGATCTTTGAGAACCATCCTACCCCCTTCAACTGATCAAAATGGTCATTGATCCTTGATAGGTGGTAACAGTTCTTGACTGTCACCTCATTCAGCCTTCGGTAGTCTGTACATATCCTAATACCACCATCTTTCTTCTTCACGAACAAGACTAGAGAACCCCCTGGTGACGCACTAGGTCAAACAAAACACATCATCATCAGATCGTCAATCTGAATCCATAACTACCACAACTTAGAATGTTCCATCCACTAGAGATCCATTGAAATCTGATGGGCACCAGGTTCCATGTCTATCCCAAACTCAACATTAACTGGACGGGGTAGATCCAACACACCTCCTCAGAGAAGACATCCATGAACTCACTGAAGATCCACGGGACTTCCACCATCACTGTATCCACCAACTCCACTGATATCATAGCTAATAAGGAAAAGAGGGGCTCTACTCATCGACAACCCTCTTGGAAACCCTTCTCGATGAAAAAATCTACACATTGGATGCCTGTATCTGAAAACATGACCCTTATCAAGAAGCAATTGATAACAACAAAAACAGAGAACAGCCAGTTGATGACTTGAATGACATCATACGGCTACATATAAACGAAAATAATGTCCCCACGAGACTAGTGTAATCCCAAAATCAGTCTATATCTCTATCAAACAAGAGACAAGTTAGTATGACCGATGATTTGTGTAATCAAAACTAGTAGGACGAGAATTATGTCTATGTATAAACTCAGAGCATAGTCTAGATTGGGTCAAAAAAAGAAGTGTGATGCTCCAGAATCAAACAAGACATTAGAAAGTGTATTAAACAAGCTGATCGTACCTCAAACAACTTGGGGGCCTGCTGGTACTACTGCCTCTACACTGCACAACTTCCCATGGCCTGCTCATCCACCCCATGGCTATTGGCCGCCTCCCAAACCATTCACTTTCCGAGGTCTCTGAGGAGATCCCTAAGGATGTCCATGTTCTACACCATCTACTATAAAAAGAGCGGGAGATTGCTATACCTTCTACTACAGCTGAAAAGGTCTGGAAAAAAATGGCTACTTCGGAGGTGTGTGCTAAATCTCCCCACCCCCATTGTACTGCATTCGATCCAGGAACAAATTCTGAAAGTTCCCACGACATCCACATATGACACATCTTGGTCATGGGCCCACAAAGAATGGGTGATGAATGGGAGATCGAGACTAGAACTACTGGGGTCTGCTCCCCACTGGTTGAAACCAAGAATTCCCTAATTAAGGAGGCATGTTGTTAACTGCTTTCCCCCTTGATGATCCCAACTGGCTCCCCTTTCACCGCACACCTCCTAGATTATGCATCCTATCAACTAAATCGGCCTTATTTTGGGCATCCATTTATGTCAGTAGAGTGAAGGGAGTAACAACATACCAAAGAGAATGTCAAATTGCATCCTCTAAATGTCTCGAATGAGACTCCTCATCTGGAATGAATTCCAGAGAAAAGTGAAGGAGATCCTTGAACTTTATCCCCAACTCCCTCGCTAATATGCTCTTCTGTTGAAGGGAGAGTAGATCCTAACTGTTATCTACCTTCATCTTGGAAGAGAGGAATTATACCTTGAATTCCTTCTCAATGTGAGTACACAAATCTTCAACCTCCCTATTCTCCCAAAGATATATTGTCCACCACTGACGTGCCACTCCCTGCAGCTGGCTTATAACTAGAGGAACCCAATACTTATTCAGGGCCCAGATCAAGCTGAAAACTACCACCATCTCCTCGAGCCAGCTCTGAGTCTCCATGTCTGAGATGCTACCATTGTAAATCATAGGGGTATGCCGTTGAAAGGTATGAAGCATCCTCTGCCACTGGTCATCCTACTCCTCTCGATCATCACTCTACTGATTAGCCAAATGAGACCCTTAGGCCTCAGTTACCCAAACCAACCATGGTAGCTCTTCGGGTACCATTGGTGCAAGGAAAACAAGGAATGCCTAAGCCCGAGTATTGTATATGGTTGGTTTTAAAATTTTAAAAATATTTTATTTATTTTTAAATACTCAAAATACCCAATACAAAAAAGAACACAATTCATAATGATGCATGTACTTTTCATAGGGTCGTTAACCTGCAATCAGTGTAGCCTCACCTAGTAGTTTGGTAGGTCCATTTTCCTTGCATCAGATCATGGGGGCCCTAAAATCTGAAGTGCTATCTAGTCTTCTAGGGACTAGATCATGTGCCAAGATTTCCTAACACTATTTCCCTACCATCCCATTCAATCCTCATTGTGCCTAAATCCAAACTCCATCTTATCTCTCAAACTCACCTCTGATACCATTCTATCATTACCTGTCTTCCCCCAGATGAGACAAGGGACAAAAGATTTCCAAAACCACCCTTCATCAAGTTTAAAGAGAGGTAATGACCCTATAGGACATCCTCCAATAGGCCATAGAGTGGTGACTACCACAAAGGGTATAAAATAACATGTAAAATAAACAGAATTTCAATTTTTATTTAGCAAGATCGAGAGATATGATAGTAAATCCCAAAACATACCAAATATAGAAGTAAATATAAAGCCAAAACAATCCATTCTCGTATGCATGTTCCAATAATATAATGCAACAATTTACAAAAAAAACTTCAAAGGGAAGTACCAAAAGAAATGAAAAACAGTAATGTCAATGGTCCCTGCGTCCGAGCTAATAGGGTCCAACACGGTCCATGAAGTCCTCCTAGAAACATGAAAGTAGTTTTAAATACATAGGGTGATTATTCAGGTATACTCAGAAGGGAAAACCAAAAGCACTTAGGCACAAGTGGGGAGGCATTCTAATGTCCCATGAGAAAAATAGATAACCAAATAACCTAAAAAATAATCTATCCAAAAAAAGATCACCAAGGAAATGTCCACAAATAATGAAAGTCAAGTAAAGTATTAGCAATAACACATCGATGTTTGGGTACCCCGCACCACATTCCCACTGGTAATTGAAGACATCATTCACGTCAGACCTCCCCCGTCATTCTAACCGCAGTCCCAATGCCATACCACGCCAGTGAACACTTGGGCTACCGCAACCACATTTCCCGCCCTGCAAACACCTGTGCTGTAACAACCACATGTAACCAAAACCATCAACACATGGTCAAGAACAACTACCTCCATGATTGAAGAAACTTGGGCCTCATCCCAAAGACAATTGTGAAAACAACCTGCCCGCACACACTTGGGCCAACCACAACAACATGCCCTGCCTGAAGAATCATGGGTTATAATGGACCTCATGCTATCAAATCCATCCCGAAGAGTCTCAGGATACTCATGAAGGGGAGCATAAAATGAGCTAATAACCAGCCACCCATTTGATAGTTGGAGAAAACACTATCCCCCATGAAATTGGGGTGTTCGGCACGAAGTCATATACATTACAGGGGTGTGAATAAGAAACATAAGAAATAAAATTATAGAAATAGGTAATCAAGAACTCATCGAAACCTATGTGTTCCAAAAACTAGCCATACACAAACACCCTCTATACTAATCATTCATAAAAAGCACAACCACCACAACCAAGTCACAAATCATTCCTGCAAAACAATTCCCCTTTGAACATGTTCTTGTTATCACCTTCGAGTGGTTCCATTTAAATAATTATTCACTGCTGGGAAACTAACAGGCATAGCCACCCACCAATGAAGGGAAAATAGCCAAGCATTGATTTAAGAATTCTCACCCAGTTCTCTTCTAATGTCCCATAAACAAAAGGGATATATAAGATCTGTCGAAGTACTGGAACAAATCCAAGCACCAACATATGGAACCACATAGAATCAGATCCACAAACCAACAACTGCTCCACCATAGGGGATCACATCCCCATCCATGTCACCCAACATGCATCAAGTAGAACAACAACACATGTCACCAAGATAGAGCAAGGAAGTTTCCATATTCAAACAAGCCATTCATTAATTTCCTTATATTTGTTTCTCTAATCGGGGTGACCACAGAAGGATTATTATTCATTTAGTATCCATTTAATCTACCGAGTTTATGTGATTTACCGGTTTCAACATTTCAACCATTCAATCAAAGAATTTAAGTTTTGTGCATGAAATGGCCACCAATGGCCATGATTTTCAGTGGAAATAAACCCATAAAATTTACCACATGTAAGAAATGATAAAAGAGTACAAAAAATTCATAAAACACACCCCATCATTCTATGGAACCCATTTATCATCTTTGTTAAGATTTGATTACATCAATCTCCGAATGAACATCATCCAACCAACCCCGCATGATACACAACAAAGAGAGATGAAGGAAAAAACTATACCTGGATGATCAATGATCGATGTTTTTCTCCTTGTGCCAACAAATGGGGATGAATAAGTTGCAGGGGTGGAACTCTGTGGACTCCAAGTGTGAGAAGGAAATGCTATAGCACAGGCGCACCACTATCCTCTGGAAGGGGGACTCCAAATGCACCAATGAAGGAAAATAGACCAGCATAGAAGAACGAAAGAATTATCATGTGATGAAAAAGAGATTTCTTGGAGTTACAAGTTATAAAATCTTGGATGCTTAACAGGTGGATCGTGATTTCACCATGTGGTTGGATGGCTACACATGATTGAATAAATTGTTATTTAAAAATTCTCATTGGAGAGGAGGCCATAACAATTGTGTGTTAATTTATATCATTTAAACAAAGGAAAATAGTTCCTAGGGTCACCCCACTCATAAGGGATTTAAATCATTGTTTATGGGGAAAACAACTGGCCTTGAACCACTTTACAAAGTTAAAAAGGATTAAAAGTGGCATTACGGGAAAACTGGGGAATGAATACCCCGAACCACCCCCCCCCCCACTTTTGGCACCCATTAGGTGTGGCACCGATCGGTGACTCACCAATCAATGACCCACCAATTGGTGTCACCGACATTGCCTCCCACCTGACTTACTGATTGGTTCCAGGGCGTCCCAAACACCAAGAATTGGCAATGTAATAAACCAGGAGGGTCCCGAAGATTACATGAATAACTCGAGGATATGAAAATGATAGGGTTTGATAAAAAAGTAATATAATTTCTTTCAAAGTAAATACAAAAAAAAATATTTTTAATGTTATTGTTGATGAAAATAATCTCTAATCATTCAAAAGTGTCCCATACCATGTTGGAATATTTTAAATCATAATCCTTATGAAGTTAAAAAATTTAAATAAAGATTAAAATACAATTAATATAAAAGGATTACTAATAATATATAAAAATTATATTTAGATACACTAAAAAAATATATGTGTGGTTAATATGACTTTTTCCTCATAGATGTAAAAACTAAGATGAAAATCCATTACCATGTGTTTTATTTTGAGGTAAAAATCCTTTAAATTTATTTATAAAAAACATATATTAATCATTTAACTTATTTAGAAACATTTTCATATTTATCATTACTTTGATTTCACTTATTAATATATTTTATACAACTACTTAATCAAATAATTTTATGTTGGGTGTTTTTAATAATTTTGGTTGGTGTGTCATAAATTAAATTTATAGGTCAATTATGGAAAAAGTGGTCAATATATAAACCATTAAAGAATGATAATTATGGTATAATTATCATTTTTAAACATAAATTATAATTTTAAATTCATTCATTAGTGGTGGTTATAAAAATGAAGCGTTTTTACAATCATGTAGATGGTAGGTTGTACGTACGCATGAGTAGCATTGTCATTTTAAATATATAATTTGTAAAGAAGGTAAGTAACATTATATCATTACATAATGATAATTATATTATGTATTCCATGTTATGTATTCATATATACATATATATAAATATTGTGATGGTAAATTAAGAACATCATGTCCAGGAGGTGGTAGTCGGCACATCCACGAAAGACATTATCACATTTTTAGTGTGTGATAGTGTAATTATGAAAATGATATATTATATTTACAAAAAGGTAATTATTTCATGAATATAAATTTTTTTTATGTCAAATATTTTTAATTAAACCCATGAATTATACATTCCATGTATAGCACGAAGGGATCACGCTACTTTGAAGAGGTGGTGGTACACATTACCCAAATCAATGTTATCGTTTTTCCACAAAAAGGAATGTATAAGGGAATCTATTGTAGAAGAATTACTGAAGCTATAAGCCATATTATATAACAAATATAACATATATAAACAGATTTTCCATCCTAATTACCATCCTCATAGGTGGTTAAGGAAATATTAACAATCATCATTTCGGGAGGTAGCAATTCTCCATTCACAGAAATAGTATATGTGTTATCCATTATATGGACGTGTGTATAAGTTTGGGTCAAAAGGTCATCCTAAAAACAACCTACTATATTTGGGAAGATTTTTTTCTTATAAAATAATATTATAATATGAGTATAGAGGATGTAGAATTAAAATAAAACTATATATTTTGATAAAATTTGTTACCTCTTAATCGAGTAACACCTTTTGGATTTAAAAAAAATCTTACTTAGGTGGATTTATGACCAAAGAGAGGATTATATATCTAAGGGACGGATTATAGGAGAACATTTTGGAAGATAATTTATGAAAATAAGTTGATTTAGAGGTGTGAAAAATGGGGAGAGGTGGTGGACTTTAATAAGGGGAAATAGACTCACTTTGTATTTTTTTTGGAATGAAGTTAGGTGTAAACTTATTATCATATAAATAAGTTAAAAAAACCAATAAAACTCAGTAATTGAAGGGTAATGGATGAACTATGAAAATATAATGGTTGTTTTACTAGTTTCTATTTCATTTGGGATGTTTAATTATGGTTTATTCCCATTTTAAGTCTAATTACACCTTAATCATTCAAATTAATTTTAACCAGATTCACTAATAATTTTGATAAAAAATTAAGTTTATCTTATTAGACTATAAATATTTTAATGATTACAAACTTTTATGTCTATTTCTAAAAATTCAATTCATAGAAGAGATTAAAATAAGAATAATGTTGATATCGTAGACAAAAAAATTAATTGGTTTTAGTAGAAAAACTTTTCCCACGATGGTTATGTTTTTATATTCAATTACAAAGTGAAATTGATTATATTGAACCAATTATTATTAATATATTTATTATTGATCAAATTTTAATTAAAAAGTTAAATATAATTTATCATTAATATTATATGAAAAAGTAGTATTTAATTAAAATGCAATTTTTTCACTATTCATCAAAAAATGATGTTTCTAGAAAAAATCCCAAAAACTCACCATAATATAATTATGACATTATAAATTAAAAAATGTAGCTAATTTTACTTAATTTAGTTAATATTTGTGTCTAAATTAATATTTAAAATAGGTTTTCCATTAAAAGGATGTCAAAAATTCCATAAACAATATATATTTTATGTTAAATATTAGGTTTGATCTTTTCATATGAATATAAAAAATAATTTATTTAAAATCTAATATGTATATATATTAAATTAATATCCAAAAATAATTTTAATTAATATAATCTATTTGGGTGAAATAGTTTTGTGAGCCTCAAAATAGTTTTCTATAAAAATATTCTTTTAATATTCAATTGGATATTATTTTGATTTTTGATTTTTTTTACAATAAATTAATATTATATTATTATAAACCAAATATGTTCATAATATAGTTAATTATATTTGTATCCACTATCATTACATCAAGGTTATATCTTATTATATTATATAATAATGTTTTAATTATAAATTTTTTGTCATTGTGACTCGGTATTTCTTATAACACAAGAAATCTAAGAATGATCATTGTGGAATACATCACACACTAACTTAGTAACTTATGAATTTTAAATTATATCCTATATTGAATTTTTTTTAAATATTAAATTTTCTATAGTGTGTATGGATATTATATTTCCTTATGCACTTTTTGTTTCATGTCAGACACTCTATTGAATAATGGTTACTCATTTATAATTTTCAAGGTGTTACATTCCCCCCACCTTAATTCAATTTTATCCTCAAAAATTAAACTCAATCGTAATGTGATATTGTTTTTTGCTATCTACATTGAACACCCATATTGTGAGAAGGGTTCATATAAAATCATCTATAAAATAATGAATGGTTAGTACAAAGGTCACATTGACTACTATGTAACAAGGTCTCTATGTAGGAGAACATTAGTGTCATGTTGAGTAACATACTTATAGGAAAATAATAAATATTTAAATGGAGTGATTAAGGCCATAAATTTAAAAAAATGAAAGATCAAAAGAATGGTGTGGGCCTTAACTCCATAAATCATTGATGGTTTATGAGACCATCAGTTAAACAGAAATTATCGTAATAAGAAAACATTTGATTTGGAATTCATTTTATTAGTGTTTTGATATTATTTTATTGAACAATAATATAAGGAAATATTCCTACTTGATTGGTTTCAATTTCACATGAACAATCGTATGCTTTGTTTGTTCTTTGATCAAATTATAATTAATCGCATTACATCATGAAATTAAATACTAATAATGAATTTTTAAGCTATTAAGCTATAAAATATACATTTCAAGGATCATAAGGCCTATAGAAGAGTGAAAAGATTAACTATTTGTGTATAACTTTCTATGAAAACCAATACTGTTAATATATTAATATATAATTCTTCATAATGATACTATTATTTCATCATTATAATTTATTCATCAAACTGCTTTACTAAAAACAATTAAACATTTACAAGGATATTGTATAGGATAGTGGTTGACGTCAAACCCTTTTTATCCTACATACATGGGTTCATGACACACAACCTCACTAGACCTAGTGGGTTGTCCCCCAGAATACATGTTTCCCATTTATAAACCATATTTATATTATTTTCAACTTAACTACGATGGAGATCATAGAAATTTAATCTTTGAATATACTCTTACATAAGGTTTTCAATAAATCCTCAATACAATACTATTTTATCCACTTACTTATTTCATACATCCTCCCATGATCTAGTGTTTATCCTTTAAAAGTGGGAATTAACCCAAGTAATTCCTTGGTTCCCAACATTTAAGGAAAAAAAGCACAAATAGATCCTTAGTACGTGATTCATTTCCTTCCATCGTACTCATAATTTTTCATCAATAGTATTTTTATTTATGTATTTCATTCATACACATAAAGCATTTCCCTATTCCATTTAGACAATTTCTTGGGTTTCTCCTGTCATGCTTCTCACTTTTCAGAAATCCAGCCTTCTTTTCATTATGGTCTTCACCATTTGAGATCTTGGGAACCTCTATCATTCTCTTCTTTTGGGTTTTTTTGTAGTAGGTAAAGTTATATATTGTTATTCATATTTTTGAAAAACTAAATTGGTATAAACATGATATCCTAAACTCCATTCAACTCATCATTTGGTTTCTCATTTTCTCCAACTTTTACTTCTGGTTTTTTATTAACATGAATAGTTTGGGTTACATCTATTGACTAAAACTAAAAGATTACTATGAGAAAAATTAGTCATATGGAGAATATTATAAAATCATTTATATATATCTAAATCATGAAAACTTATATTCAAATAGAATGAACCTTAAGGTTAACCATAATCCATTACTATCATTTTCAATTTAAATCCTTGATAATGTTTTGTAATGTGAACTTGTATTATCCTAAAAATATCCCTTGGGAGTGTCAAAACAATTGTATAGTAAGGCCCATTCTTGTGTACCAGGATAACCCAAGTCATTTACAGAACACCTTTTCAGAGTTGTTACTCCTAGTTACATCTATACCAAAACGATATCCATTTGTATTATCTAGACATGGATTTATATATTGGAAAACCCACATTATCTATGCCTCACTAATATTCACGGATTTTTATATATATTTTTCCTCAAATTCTACCATAGGGTTATGAACATTAATCTATGTTTGCAAAATCTATCTCCCAAGGTTGATGCTAAACATTATTTGATACCAACTATAGTGACCCATCCCTATACGCCTCAATTCGTTGTCTGCTATCAATTATATTGGCATGATTACAAGTTATCAAACCATAAGGGACTGATTAATTTAGTAGTCTTGGTAAAACATATACATAAATGAGTCATTTGTTACAAAATAATAGGCTAAATACAACATAATTCTTTTCATTTTACCTAAATAATAATTTCAAGGGAAACATTATTCCATCTAGTAATTCCATGGATTTATTTTATATTTCGTTTGTTGAGTATTTGAGATATAAACATAACAATGGTGAAGTAAAATGTACAGTGAGAGAAAAGTATTGAGGAAACAATAACGAATAAATGAGAATAATAATAATGGAATGGTAAATAACTGAAAAACATTCCATTTAATAAATAAACTAAAATGATAATTAATATGGAAAGGTAACAAATGAAAACACGTGATAATAATTTAACAATCTATATAGAATGGTAAATAACTAAATTCACCTTCCATTTTAACCACATGATAAGGAATTATTAACATGTACTGTTAAGAAACTAAAACCCACAACATAAATACACAAAATTATAATGTATTGTATGCATATATATATTGATGAAAAATATCATGGATAAATAATAACTAAATCTAAATGAGGTAAATACATAGTTATTGTATGCTTAGTTTCTTAGGTACATGGAGGTAGAACTATAAAGAAATTTCAATAGATGATGTAACTATTTGGTAAAAACCTATATAAATCTACAATCTAATTAACTTGTCCCATGATACTACCAATGTATCGAGGGGATGTCTATAACCAGACCCCACCTGTATCGTAACGTTCAAAAAATAGACCAAATAATTGATTTACAAATGTTCCTTATCAACTATCCATAATGAATGAAGAATACATATTTATTAATATTTCATCATATAATCAAATTACACTCAATGTAGGCAACATATGTAATGAGGGATATTGTTTACAAAATAGAAATATCCATGATAAATGATATGGATAATTATGTAGAAATAAATGTTCAATGATCATATGAAATTAAGAATATTTAAATAGGACTAAAATGGAAATTAAGATATTTAATATGAATATTATCCTTGTACAGGTAAATAAAAAACTATTCATATGAACAGTTAATATGGTATTAATACCACATTTCTCAATTGGAGTAAAAATAAAGTTTTGTAGTTGTTGATGAAATAGTATAAGAACATTAAAAACATTCTTGTGAAAAATTTCATTTGTTTTGAAAAACCAATTGAAAATAATTTTATTTTAAAATCCCATTTAAAAACATTTTCAATATAAATATACCTTTAAAACATGAATGGGATGTTTCAATGAAAAAATTTTGGATAAATATATACATGTCGTACAAGGTGAAAATGATCATTCATATTTTTGGGTAAAAAGGGTTAGTAAAATACCATATTCGGAAAGGGAGAAGAAGATTCCATTGAAAACATTTGTAAATGAAAAAAAAGTGTAAAAATGTCTATAAAAAACTATTTTAAAACTATTTTTTTTAAAATCTTTATAAAAAATGGGTTTTAGAAGAAAACATGTTATCTGAAAAAGAGAGAAATGAAGTCAGGTTTTCTTAAAAACATATTCTATGACATCTTGAGTTTCGAAGAGAGGAAAATAGTAAGAATACTTTTAGAAGGTCATGAATAACCAGAGAGACAAAAATTAAAGGTTTAATTTAAAAATGGTCATATATTATCCTCTAATGGAAATAATATTGAAACATCATTAAAGTTATTATTGAGGAAAATAATCTTTAAACATTCCAAAATGTCCCACTCTAGATTGAAAAAAGTTAAATTATAATTCTCAGGAATGGAAAAGATTAGATTATAGATTAATATAAAATGAAGATAAAATTTTTACTAGTATGAAATAACAAAAAAAAATTAGATACTCCATACAAAAAATATAAATGTCGAATATGAAATTTATCTCACATATGAAAAAATTAAGATGCACATCCCTTACATTATGTTTTTATCGATGAAAACCCATTCACTATTAGTACAATAAACTTATGTTTGTTATTTAAATTATTAATAACTGTTTAAATTTTTATAATTAATTTAATTTCATTTTTTACTATGTTCTATACAACTACACACGCAAATACTTTTACAACAGGTGTTTTTAACAAATTTGGTTCGTGTGTCAAAAACGATTTTAGTAGGTAAATTAGGGTAAAAGTGGTCTTTATATAAACATATCTAGAATAATAATCCTGAAATAATTTTAATATTTAATAATAAATTATACATTTAAAACCATTCAATAATGATGGTTATGAAAATTTAAACAACATTACAATCATGGAGATAGTATGTTGTACGTAAGCATGAGTTATGTTGTAATTTTTCAATGTTCACTTTGGAAAGATGGTAAGTAACATTATATCATAACAAAATGATCATTATTTTATAAAAACCATTTTTTTAGTCATATGTTCTTATATATATATTTATTATGATTTAAAATTAATGGCATCGTGTCGAGGAGGCAGTAGTCCACACATCCACGATCAAAATTATCACTTTTAAAGTCTGTGAAATGGTAATAAGGAAAATGATATATTATATTTAGAGAAAGGTATTTTTTTCATGAATATCATATATTTTTTTTATTTCATATATATTTAATTTAATCCTTCGATTATAATTTTCATGAATAGTGTGAAAGGACCACATAATTTTGAGGAGACTGTAGTCTGAACTTCCACAAACCATGTTATCATTTTTGAAAAAAGTGGAAAGTAGAAGGGAATGTATTCTAAAATAATTATCTTATCTAATAGAAATAATATATATCATATATAAAATATATAAATATATTTTCCATCAAAATGACCTTCATGATAGGTGTTAATGTAAAAAATGAACAATCATAGTTTTTTGTGGCTGTAGTTCAGCATTTCGAGAAACAATATGTTCATTACCGATTAGATGGAGTCTTCTGTAAGTTTATATTGAACCCTCATCATAAACGTATCCTAGTATATTAACGATAATTGTTTGTTATAAATTCTTAGAATAAGAACAATTTATGGATTAGAGAATTGAAATAATAAGATGATCTTAATAAAAGATGTTACATCTTAATCAGGTAACTCCTTTTGGTTTGTACAAAAAGGCATCGTTATGTGGATTTATTCCCATTAAAAATTACTGTAGGTTGTGGGGAGATATGTTGGGAGAATATTTTGGCATATCATTGACCAACATAAGTGTATTGAGTGGTGTGATGAAGGGGGGTGGGTAGGTTGTGGCATTTTATATCCGAGGAAAATGGGAAAATTTTAATTTCTGAAAAGAAGTTTGTTGTACAATTGTTATTACAAAAAAAATCATTAAAAAAGCAATGAAACTCAATCATAAAAGGTAAATGGAAGAATTATTTCCATCCAATGGGTGTTAGATAAGTGGATATGTTATTTGGGCCGTTAAATCTTCGGACTAGTCCATTTTATGCCTAATTACACTTTAATCACTTTAATTAATTTTAATCACATTGACTAATAACTTTTTAAAAAATTTATGTTTATCTTATTAGAATCTAAATATTATACTAAATAAAAACTTTTATGTAATTTTTTATAATTCAATTCCCTGAATTGAAAAAATTAAGATTATTGTTAATATCAAGGACGGACGAATTAACTGGTTTTAGAAGAAATTTTTTTTAAAAGATTGTTAAGTATTTCTATTAAATATAAAAGTAAAATTTATTATAATTAACTAAATTATATTATTTTATTTATAATTTTTCTAATTTTACTATATGAAATTTTTAAAATATTTTTTTCCTTTATAATTATATTAATGTAAAAATATTGTTTAACTAAAATGCAATATTTTTCATTATTCATCAAAAAGTGACTTTTCTCTGAAAAATCCAAAAAATTCATCATAAGATAATTTGTAAATTTTAATTAAAAATGTGATGTTTATTTTATCAAATTATATTTATAAGAGTGTCAAAATTAAGATTAAAAATTTCTTATCCGTTAAATGGAGGTAAAAATTCCTTAATAAAAATATAACTTTTTATGTGAGATTTTCGGTTTTTTCTTATCATATAAATATAAAAAATAGTTAATTGGATATGTAATATATATATTTAATTATCATAAATAACTATTTGCGACTAATTTAATGTATTTGGGTAATCCAACATTTTTGGAATAAAATTATTTTTCTATCAAAATATTCTTTTAATATTAAAAATGTTTTTATAATCATATATAATTATTTTCTATCCATCGATATATTATTATATGATTATAAATCATATATTTTCCCATGATAGTTAATACTATTCATAACTGCTAACATAATGGTAGGTTATATCATATTTCATTAAATAAAAATGTGTTAATTATAGATTGTTTCAAAGTGGGACTTTGTATTGCATATAATGCAAGAAATCGAATAATGTTCAATTTGGCATACATATCATGCAAAATAAGAAACTCATGAATTTAAAATTATATCATAAATAGAATTTTCATAAATATTTTTATTATTATTACGTCATATGATATTATATTCCCATAAACCCATGGGGTTTTGTGTCATACATGCTATTGAATAAAGTTTAATTTTTTACAATTTTTGGGGTGTCACAATGCATGTATAAAAAAAGTAGATACATGGTAAAATTAATCAAAATAAGTACCCAAATATAAAATTAAATTGAGTGACACAAAAATAGTCCAATGGTCTAAGATAGTAAAGTAAAAAATGGTTCATGAAGTCCATGTGAATCCTAAAAATATATTCAAATGTGTTTGGTTGTCATAAATGTATAATAAGTTGGGTGAACTAAGTCTCTCATGCACATGTGAAAGAATAAAACTAATACACTTTTGTGAAAATAATAGATCAAAATGCATATAAATAGAAATTACAACCAATCCCATCTATAGTAAGGATCTCTCCCCAAATAATTCAAGACATGTTTAGTAACATAATAAATATAATACTTATAAGGGAACCCGACTCTTATTTCTTATTGATTTTTTGATCTCACAACCCAAAATTATATGTACTATTGTTTCCATTTCTTTTGATGATCGAAAAAACACACTGTCACCCAAAAACCTGTCACATCACACCATGTCTCACCCAAATAATCTAGTAATATCACATCACATACCATCCATAAGAAAAACCTAATCTTTATTGTACCATGAAAATGGATGACATCAATATTGTTTCCTCCTACTTCAATGCATGACCCCAACAATATAATATATCATCATTTCAAACCTCCCCAAAATACAACTGTGAAACCACATCTCACCCAGTGACTCCAAGTATATCACACTTCATCTCGAAAGTGCTCTATTGACATATGGCCTTTTAAGCCCTTTCATTTCAATGTTGATTCGAAGACTGACTGAAACTTATTTTTTTTTATTTTTCAAATAAGTCACTTTTTGGGTTAGTGAGAACCGATCAATCAATGAGAACCATAGGCAGGTGGGATTTAGAACCACTTCCAAATCCAGATCCACCCAATAGAGAAACCATACAACAACCAAATCCTCCCAGAACACATCAACACATAGAACCAAAAAAAGAGCACACTAAAAGTTCAATCATAACCACGACCACATGCACAATCCAAAGAATCATGTAATCCATCGAACCTAACTAAATTTGGGTCATTCATGATGGAGGACGATGCAATGGTAGAGGTAACCAAATGAATGTTGAACCATCCAGGTGCAGAACTCCACAACATCCGCAGAAGCTACAAACTGGTCCCAGGATGAATGGCCGGTGTCCGTGCAAGTGCATGCGTGCATCCCGCACCGCAGCTGCCCACGTAAAACCCATATATATATATATATATATATATATATATATATATATATATATATTTGGGTTAATACATGGTGCAGGACATGGGTGGGGTGCATATCAAAATTCACTAAAAACAATCATTCAATATGTAAAGTTACCCATAATCCCATTCTTTTGGTTATCCAAAAAATGCTTTAAAAATTCACAAAATCACCACCATCCACATATCATTTCTAATTTCCTTTCTGACACGAAATACACAACACCATAGAAGCCATAAAAAATATTACACATTACCAACCAATTCATGTTATCATAGCAAATACATTCTTTTATTTTCTGCCCATTTATATTATCCAATATCCATTCCCATATTTAACCATAATACCCATTTTAATTTTAGAATACTATCCTCTATTCCTAGAACATTTTAGTTTCAAAAAATTAGTTTTATTTTAATTAATACCTGAAAAAATACTACAAAAAAAACTCAACATCGCCCCAAAGCTCAACCTCATTCCACCACCCCAATACATGATCACACACAACCTCTCCAAACCTTGGCCAGACCTCACTACTAGAAAAAAATTTCACGTAATAACACATCCTCCCACAACACAACAACACCTCTCCACCCCCAAAACATGACATCAAAATAATGATACATCAGACCCTTATATACGTCAAGAAAACAATCCCCACATTACTAATTTTCACAGCCACAAACCACCATCCACATCACTATCACATGTATCTACCCCATAATCTTACCATACATTTCACATTCCCAAACACATTCCATATTAATCCATCAAAATATTTATTTTTTTAGGGAATTTAATTACTTTAAATTTCCTAATCAATGGAAATCTCAAAAATTCCATATTTCCATGTGAAAAAATTCATTATTAATTTATAATGGATTATCCTATTCAATTCAAGGTGATGATAAAGAACAAAAGTATATCATGTATTCCACAATAACTAATACAATGTAAGAAGAGACCCCAATAAAAATGATATTAATTTAGTAATTTAGCCCATATGATTCACAATGGATATAAAAAAATAAATAAATGTTGAAGCATGTTATTTCATTCCCTATCCAACTCAATTCAAATAAAAAAGGATCATTATCTTCAATTACGATGATGAGAGTATATTCCAAATGGATAATAAGTGTAAACCTAAGAAAAATTATACATAAGAATAGAATGGTATCCCAAACTCAATTGACATTTTCTTTTCTCTTTATGAACCATAGGGAGAATAAGAAAATCCCGTAACACATAACCATATAAACAACCCAAGGATAATCCTAAAATACATCTAGGGATCAATAAATATCATTCCACACATACAATAAGCCAGACCAAAATTTCGACAATTGATCCATGTGTGATGAATTAGAGGTGATAACCTAGAATTTAGAAGGGCATAATAATGATTTCTGAAACACACCACTAGATTCAAATGGTTAACACAAACAATGATAGGAAAGAAGACAACTTTAAGGAACCAATGTTTCCACACATATTTGATTGGGAGGGACAAGAAGAATGGTAATGAATCATATAAAAAAACCTAATTATAGCCTGAATATCTCCCTTTCCACGTCATGAATTCCTCAGGTACCGTAGATTAAAATATGTGAATCTATTAAATGGAATGCAACAACTATATTTTTAGTTTCCATTGAAAAGTATGTCACATCTAGTAAATATAAATAAATATATATATATATATCACGAATCCTGATTTCAGAAAATGAATTCCATTCAATCAATACACTTTCTTTTAAACTGATTCCATGAAAATCAAACCTCACTACCCTTGAATGAACAACTCACAACATGAATATGGATCACATAGTGGACTACCTTTAACCGTACTCATGATACTACAACTCCAACAAACACTCATAAACCTCCTCAAACTCCTATAAAGGACATTCAACCCCCAAAATGTAAAAGTAGCATGATATGAATTCATGAACTATCATATAAGATACCACTATAATAATTTTTATATTCGATAATAAAATCCAATGCCAGAAAAAGAATATAAGGGGGTTTGAACAAAGATGTTGAGAGATAAATTTTTAGTTTTTTTGTTACCCCTCAAACACCGACAACTAGACACACCAAATGAAACACCAACAACGGTATTATAATAACCACATCTGGTACGATCCAAAACCATCTATTATCTACGAATGTACATCGCTACAAAACCACACAATCATTGGACCATCTCAACCTCCATAGTGATCCATCCATCTACTTCCATAACCAACACAAATAACTACACCAAGCACACAAAATCTGGAATTCCATCATCCATTTCCTCATCCTATTTTATCTATCTGGTATTGACTCATATGAATTTTTATAATCACCTCATGTAATAACACGTCTTGATTAAGAATTCGGTTCTCCGCACATCACATATTATAATATTCTCACACATCAAACATCACATTAATATGGAATCAACACATGTCATAAAAAGAATCATGGTCCAAACACCACATTGTCAATCAAATGAACCTCAATGAGAAAAATAAATCAAGGTAAATGGGAGGAATTTTCATCTCATGCTTCCATGTACTCTCATACAGAACACCATCCTCTACAACACAAATACCAACATAATGGTATTTACATTCATCCACATATCCATATGATCTTCAATCTCCCCTAGAAGCTCCAAGAACAACCCATCATAATTGGTGTCCAACATTCCCCTGTCAATGAAATGTGTGTCAAATTGAATATATTGATGGATCAAAGACATTTGGATGAATTTATAGGTCTATTCTATTTATGTTTGATATGTTAACCAAACATCAACCTCACAAATAGTCCCCAACACCTTGAAAGGCCTAACAATCATGGGTGAGAGATTACTTCCCTTTACAAAACCCTATTACCCATGAAGAGGGGAGACTATCAAGAAAAAGAGTAATTTAACCTCAATATTTAAGGCCTCTTTCTGTAATCAGCATAAGAAATATTCATGTCTTATGTTTTTTTTGAATCTCTAATGAGAAAAATGATCCTTCTCTATCATGGGATGCACTACACCAGAAACACAGACATCCAACCCCCATACATGGTTCAACATAATATAGAATGTAATGATGTATGTATGAAGACTCAATCATGGGCATCACATTTTATTACTGATTGTATTTTTATTAGAAAAATCAACCAAGATAAGCAATTTCCCAGTATTTTTCAGAATCGTAAGGCACATGCTTGTAACAAAACCTCTAGAATTGAGATATTCCAATCTAATTCCTCATCCAGATATAGTAGGTAAGTTGTGATGAGGTGTAACAGACTGCCAAAAGCATGTTCCAATCCTCTCTAGACAGAAAAGTGAAATATTCCTCTCATTCGGAGATAATGTAAATTTGGACTCCATGAAACCATGTCACCTCATAAACAAACATACATTCAAAATCATACTTGGTTCCTAACTACATGATAATTAAGAAGTTGTATAGGTTCATCAACTAGTATTTGATCACCCAAGTAGTTATTCAACCATTGAGGTATTGGGGTAATTTCATGGGGAACTGAATTGAGATGTTGTCCCAAATTCAGTAGAGGGAATACATCGGACACATCAAAATATTAGGAACACTATGATTACTTATTTCATACTATAAAACCAAAATACCATGTAATATGAATTTCCACTATCAATTTCATCATTGGACACCAAGACATCATACTCAATCCATGATACATGTGGTATATTCATGGTCTGCGAAGCTCTTAAAGGAAAATAT
The DNA here is from genome assembly GCA_963277665.1 of Viscum album. Lineage (NCBI taxonomy): Eukaryota > Viridiplantae > Streptophyta > Magnoliopsida > Santalales > Viscaceae > Viscum > Viscum album. The sequence continues at coordinate 999,505,024 of OY728134.1, forward strand.
CTGGGATATCTACCATAACAATTATACTACCCTATTGAAATCTAGTTTTGACTATTATTTAACAATCCATATAGAGAATTACCATGGTTGAGATCACCATGCATGAAGTCAGCCACAAAGTCTTCACTCTGAGACCCCGAAAGCTACCCCATTAGAGAATACAACATTTTCATTTGAAAAAGTAAAACTCAACCTTCATCTAACCTGCAATTTTTTTGTTTTCTCCTAATGTACCCATCACTCTCCAATCATTTCTAGACTACTGAACCACATCCATTCACATATTCTGTCACTTAGAATCAACCACAGCATTCCCATTAAATGATGTGTCTGAGATATCTAAATTATAATCCTGATGAAACTCTATCATCCTTCCTCATTGCATATTCATATCATTATGGGAAATGATAATCATCACACAGTTGTGACCAATGAGTACATAAATTCATTCCCCAATGAGGTAATGTCTCTGAATCATCAGTGAAAACACAATAGCTATTGGGTCTAGATCATGAGGAAATATTTATAAACTTGGGGAGAAATGACACAAGACACAAAAGAAATAACATAACACTAATGCATCTAAATGAATATCAATACAAGAAGGATACATAATTGAAAATTTAAACCATTATTCCCTCCTATAGAACCTCAAGAACTGGGGAACTAGTCAACATCTCATTAAAGAAGTCAAAGGTAGCATCACATTCATCAGTCCAAATAACTACATTAATCATTCCTTTCCAATATGTCAATAGAGTCACAATCCATAAGAAATTATATATGATCATCAATTAATATATCATAATACCAAGGATTATTTGAAGATCCAAAACATTCTTAGTTTCTAAAAAAGATAATACTACATTAACCTTTGACTGGTCCACATCCAAACTCTGTTGGGATACCACATTCTAAAAGAAATGCACATATCATTACTAGAATATACACTTGGGAAAAATTCCATTAAGTTAGTTTAATTGACGAACCTATAATATGGTCCATATATTATCAAAGTTCTCTACAAAATTCTAATTTATCCATTCTTCAACTATCAAAATGAATTTGAACTTGTATAACAATTCATCAAAAATGGTGTTCAAGAGTATCCTAAACATTGATATTGTGTTTTTTTCATCAAACAACATGTCCTCGAAATTGATTTTCCAGAACATTCATATGATGGTTTCCATTGAGAAATTATAATCCATCACTCTCAAAAGGTGATATTTAGACCACATGTTAATCTATGAAAACCAAATAGATCCACCGAATTTTTCAAAAAAAATCATTGATTCTCAGAAGTGTAGGAAGATTATTGACGATATCCTGATTCAATATCTCTTACATTACACCCGACCACATGATACCATTAACCGTCATGGATAATTACAATAGAACAATCCATTGTAACATAGTAATCTAGATTAAACCATTCTATGTTAGATCACCGATCTGAAATTATAACTAATACAACCTAGAGTGTGCCATCTAATAAGGATCTTTTAAAACTAGAGAACCACTTGGTTGTACATCTACACCTAACCGAAAATCACATCATAGGGGTTGGGTGACTACATCCTTATAGAATACATCCAAAGATTCCATAATGACCATCCAAACCTCCCCCATCCCAGTATCCATGGATTTAATAAAATTCTTGGTCATCAAATAAAGGTTGGCTCCCTATGTCTTCTTCGCATAAGAAAAATCATCTCATAAATAAAAATAGAATACATCACATACATATATGATAATAAAATCCTCTTCTTGGATAATTTAGTAATTTAATGCCTAGAAAATAATAATTTCATGCCATGAAAGAAAACATACTTTTATATATTATGTATGAAAATATTCATGAATGAATAAGGTTTCCAAATCATTACTCAACATCCCCGACATCCATCAAACTAGTTGGTCTAGAATTCTACTAGTGTAGTCATTATAAGGGGTATATGATTCATCACTATGCATATCTCGAAGAAGATAACTATAGTAGGTGATGTAATGGAGTCATCACTCATGAATTATTAAAGGCCCAAATATGGGTAGCCCACAAAATGACAATACTTCTAATGCACTGGGGCCCTATTGGTGTTTCCACCCCCATTTCATTAAATTTAATATACTCAAATCCTATAACACTCTTATTATAGAAACATCAATTTTCTATCAAGTTTCAAGATCCTTGAACTTTAGGAAAATTCAGAGGATGACCCCTACCCTTACCATCTTCTCTCAGCAATGTATAATCTCAATATCCATGTTGCTGAAATGACATCACTGGAAACAACAAATGAGGGTGATGATAGGGCAAACTACCTCAACCAACTGATATCAAGTAACTAACAAGCCATGAGGTATATTGTTTCCATGAACCCTATTTAAAAATAACACATACATCAAGTCACCATTAAAGGAATAGAAACCACCGTCCCCATTAAGATGGAATTGAATACGATGAGTTTCCCTCCTTGTTTGTCAAAACCTCAAAGGCTATGGATCCTGAGACTTACAAAGGATAAATGTACTCCAAGAGGGACTCGACTAGTAAACCCTCATATTAAACTCCCTTATTGGTGAATGCAGGCAAAAGTATACTCCATGTTTTAATCCTCCAGATATGTCTGTAATGTGAATGAAGAAACTGTATTGTAGAAAAAAGGATTTACTAACTCCTCCAAACACCTCACATGAGACTCCTTGTCTAGAAAATGTTATATGAACAATAAAAATAGATCCTAAAACCTAATACAATGATAACACACTAAAATGACACCCTAATAATTGTTGGGACCAACTTGGAAGGAAATGGAAGTAATAAGAGTTTTCTTTTGAGAAGTGGTGTCTTCTGTTGTCAAAGAGGATATATCACTTCATGTTGTAAAAGGTATGAAAATATGACAATGCATTGAAGATTTGAATTTAACAAATTTCATAACATTGGAGAACGTATTATTACATCATTATTAAGGAAAGGGGGAGAAATTTTGATTCTAAAAACATTCTTTTTTTATAGGAATGAATGATGTTCCTGGAAGACAAGGATGTTACAAAACATTCCCCGAAAAAATTAATGATGCTAAAGGATATTAATCAATGATTAAATATAATGATAAATAAGGTTCCTCATTTAAGAAACTGGTAGTTTAATAATCTATATGAAATTAGAGAAACATTTTCATTATTGTTAATGAAGCTTTTATGATTGCATAGTTTCCTAGTGTTTGCTAAATTGTTGGGCCTCAAAATTCAGAAAATGGAGAATGAGGATTTTGGAAAAGTATGTTGTATGAATGATTGAAGGTGAATCTATGTGTTGTGTGCAAGTGGGATTCCATGATTAAGAATGAAAAATATGAAAGAGGAATGAGTAATTTGAAAGATAGCTTTTTTTCATGCAAGATTGAAGGTGGTTTGGAATGTTGTACGTAAAGCATGTTTGCAGACCAGACCATCAAATTTTGGAAATGGATTGAATTTCATAAAATATCTAGAATGTGCATGAAATATGAGGTTATGTAACATAGGTTTTTTCACCCAATGAAACTTCACATTCAGTTTTTCATTCTCAGATGGGATTTTCCATGATACATGAATTATTTGTGCAGGGGTTGACGTTGTCTATAAATAACGGGTGACATTATCTCATCTATGTTACACAATACTTGGAGAGAATTCACGCTATGAATCATGTAATAATATTATGAAAATAGAAGTGCACATAAATAATATATTTATATGCAAGATTTATAAGCTGTATTCATGGTGTAAAATACTCATAATAAAGAAGTTGTGTGCAAGTGGACTTCCATGATAAAAGTAAAATGTTGTGCGCAGGGAATAAAAGTTGGGTTAAAGAAACCCAAAAGTTGTGCATGAAAGATTATATTTCTATGAAAGTAATATGTTTTGTGTGAATATGTTCTTACTATACGTTGGGTAGAAAAGAAAAGAATTGATTTTGAAGAAGAAATTAGTAAATGTATTTCAAGAAGCACAGAATCATTGGAATACCATATTTATGATAAGATGGTGAACACACATTGTTGGATTATTTTCACAGTGTAACACAAGTTTAAGGATATGTAATACTCATTGTATTACACAAAAAATATTGTTTTATAGTGGATTATGTGGTATTGAATAATTTATAAACCATACCAATGACGTATATACTCTGGTTGAGTAGTGAACCTTGTAAATTCTAGTGTTCTTCTGGATGTGTGTCTGATTTTTGATCACTATAAAAAAAATTATTGTTATATAAGGTGAAGGTTTTTCAAATATAATGAAAAATAAAAATAAAAGATATCACTAAATCACCCCTTCCCCTATCAGTGATACTTTAATCCTTTCTGGGACACTTCAATGTTAATTATATATATGTTTCTATCACTTAACTACTTTTATTAAAAATTAAAGTAAATATTCCATGAACTTTTATTGAGATTCATCTAAATAAACATTTACCTACTACCACTCACTGTGAATCAATTCACACCACTACCACATAAATCCTCCAATTTGACTATATTTAAACAGTATCTAGTACCCCACTGAGTCCAGGTTCAAAAAAAAATTAATATCATGCTACTCTAAAAATAGGTCTTTCTATTCATTTGAAACACATACCTTTTATATTAACAGATTTTACAACTAAAAAGTATGCACCAACCTCTTCAACTAATCATAATCCTTAGCCGTATCAACCCTTTAGTGAACAACCATGTCATCCCACTTTAACTCCACTAGAAGATCCAAAAGAATATAAGGTAATAAATCAACAGATAAAAGGAAAAAATTATTTTCTAACATAGTTAGTAGTTATTTTTTAATAGTAATTCTATTTAATTTAATATTTTTAAACTTTTTAAAAAAACTAATACTAATAGAATCCCAATCCAATCTTGATTTATATACCTATATGAGGTCTCTACCCTGCATTTAGTGCCACATCACATTGAAATTCATGGGCCTTAAAGACAATTAATCATATTCAAAGGGGGGGGGAGTCCCTTAAATCCCACATCCTCTCTATTCTAACTTGAAATGTATAACACAGCAACATTAATGGGAATTTTCACCTAAGTAACCCAGGAATGCCTTAATGTGATTACCCCCAAACTTCACCCTATCTCTCAAATACTATCTCTTGTACCACAATGTCTTGACCCCTAACAAAAAATGGCACCCCTCCTTGTATGAAAATGGATAATGGGAGAAAATGACCCCAAATGCCATCCTATAGAAGGCCTCATGATAGATATTTGGAAAGTGGGTATAAAAATATTACAATAGGTGAAGAATTTACCTCAATAAGAATATAATACAAGGATATATGTGGACTAAAACAAAAAAACTCCATGGAATGATTAAAATAAACCCAATACAATCCCAAAAATAATGTATAGAAGAATAAGATACATGAAACGTGTCATAAAAATTAGTACTCATAAGTAAATGCTAATGGAATGGAACAAAAATGGAAAAAATCCATTGTATTAATGTTTGTAATTTTTTATATATTTTTTCTAATAACCATAAAATAACTTTCAATAAGTGGGGTGCATATACAAGAACACTTATTAGTGTAATTGAAGAATCTCATTCTCATGTTGAAGAAACATACTAAGGTAACTATGAGAAGAAAATAGAACAAAATCGTAACTAAATCATTATACTAACCAGTCCCATAATCACCAAAGCACGATCATCATATAATATAAACAAAATATACTAATATAATTATAATCATATAAATAAGTGTAAATGAAACAAAAATTATAATTTATTTTCCATCTATCACCCCAAAATTATTCATAGTCGAATTTACATGCCTTTCAAATATCACAACATCGCAAAAAATCTAAAAAACATCATCACATCACAACATATCACACCCAATGATTCCTAAGCCACCACATTACATGTATCCCACAACTGAAACCCAAGAAGTAGGGTATCATGAAAATAGTGGATACTAACCTCAAACCCTCATCCTATATAGAATGATCCCCACTATAAGTCATATCAATACATCTCACTACCCTATAGCATGGACATCACACCACATCTCTCCCTATGAAACCTGGTCCATCACACATTATCATAAACTTACTCTTTTAAATTTCGGCCATCAAAACCTATGCTTGTCAGTGTCTCCTAGAAGAGAGAGCATTAAAGGGTGTGGTTCCATTCATCCATCCTCGCCATTAAGATGTTGGGAAAAACACCCTCTATAAAAAATGGGGGTTATCACATTTTTGTAGACATGGGAGAGGAGCATATAAAAAATAAAAAGGAACATACATGTTTTATATATATCCACACATAGTTACATCCTAATGATTCACAAAAAATGTTAACATAAAACTCACAACATCACCACCAATCCTAACCACACAACCAAATTCACATCCAACACCAAATTCCCCACACCACAAATTCCACAGGACACATTTCACAGTATCATCCAATTCAAATTATAACATCCAAAACATTACTTCATATACACCATATTTATTTCAACTGTAAAACAATTACCCATAAAACCACACATCTCATATATATATATATATATATATAATTTGTTAATATTTTTTCCATTTATAATTTAGTTTCATGATTATAATTTAATTCCAATAGTATATAGAAACTATCCAAACAAACATAACACAAATCAAAAGTAAGGCCTTATCCCAAAACCCCCAAAGAACTATCACACCCCCTCCCCAATGAATGGTCACAACTCACTACCCAGTGCATGGTCATACTACAACACATCACCCCACCTTTACAACTAGACCTTTCCACACCATAACACGACATCATAATAAAAAAACACTATTCCTTATCCACATAATTCCAATAAAACCACATCCCTCCAATTCATTGACACACATTACTACACCATGGAATGGACTAATATCATCACCACGCAACACAGTCACAAATATAACATTCAAAAGAACATTACACATTGATCACATTACAAATTTCTGATAAGGCCTATGGGCTTCATTCAAAATCACTTTCATTTATTAAATGGAATTATCACCGAAGCCATATATCAAAACTTCCACCAATTAATTCTTTGGGTACAATTTATTATTGATTTTAAATGTTGGGGATGAAAAATAATAATTCTAAAATATGGATTCCCTAATCAAAACAATTTTCCCTGGAATGTCTTCCACTAAAAATGATTTACAGAGGATAATTTATCCCATTGAATTGACAATATCAACAACATTATCAAAATTGAAAAATATATGATTTAATTTAACCTCCATTTTAATTAAAATTAAACTAATTAATTATACAAAATTAATAAAATTAATACATATTCCCAAATCTTAAATATAGTAGACCCCTCCCATATGATTCATAATAACTGAAAAAAATGAATCCCTATCTCAAATGATGATTTTTTGTCTCACTTTACACCATAGGGTGAAGAAGAAATTGTAGAAAACTACAACCACACACAAAAAACATAGATCAAAATAGTCTATATCAATGAACTATTAAAACAAAACACACAAATACCTAAATCAAATTAAACATTTTTGTAATGGATCCTCGGGATTATGGACACAGGAAACACTCATGAAGGAAAAATGGATTACCATGAATTACCAAAAAACAACCATATGAACCCAAGGATGGACACTGGGATATAGAGGTTGGATGATATCATAATGGCACATAGGTTTTGAGAAAAACAAGAGAGGAAGGGATGTAATTGAATGGGTAGGAAGTTGTTGAAAATAATTATTATCAAACTGGACCACACCCCTTTCATGTTATGGATTCATAATTCAAGTCCTAAATTCCACATGATATACAAATTATAATCTGTGAATTTGGTAGAGGGCGTAAAGCCACCAAATTTTCATTGTTACTAAAAATTATGTATCCTATATAAAATTTAATTGCACTTGGAGAGAATTCATTTTATGAACTTATTTAAATTCATGATTTACCCATCCACGAAAATAAACTATGAAATAACATCCCCACAATAATTGAATTAACAACTAACAATGTGAATCTGTTTCACATCATTAACCACTTGTTGTATTAGTTATGCTACCCCAAATCCAAAAAATCTACTTGAAGCTCCAAAAACTCTTCCAAAACACCTCAAAAAATAGAACCTAGAAATGTAATAGGATTGAAAGGTAGGAATTGTTTCATCATGTTCATGTTCTATGACACTGTCATTTTATGGGAAGAGGTATTCACATGAAAAAAATATATCTTGTATCATGATACCTATTATTAAATTTATGTGCTATATAATTCTGAGATTCACTTGTTAGATAATTTTTCCCAATGAATTCAATATAAAAGTCAAGAACACTCTTCATACCATTCCTCCAGGAACTGATAATTGAACAAAATTAGGTTATGTATGTAGATAATGATATTGATTGATAGTACATAATGAACAAATTTTAATATTCTATAATTAGCATTTATATTTAAAATATTCAACCTATCAACCAATGGAATAACATAATCATTACCCATTTAAAGATAGATGGTTGATGGTGAAAAAATAAATAATGAACAATCCAACAATAATCCATATGATAATAACAATATATGGAACACTAATATTTTTTCCCATATCAATATATAAATTATACATCTCGGTGAATATCTTCTAATATGAATTTATAATATGACATGTTCATAATATATTGGGTAATGAGTATACCAAAATGTCCATGTCAGAATGACGTGAAAAACTTTCATCAAGGAAAGAATATATTTGGTCGGAAAAACAATTATTCCCACTAAAAAGGGATTCATATTATTATATATATATAAATTAAATGTAATATTCTTCATAATATAAATCAAATAATGTATCAAGAATGTAATTATTTTATACCATGAGTTCAATCCCCCAAATGATAATAAATAAGTAAATATATATATATACATAGAGATACACCATGAATCATAAACCCACATAGGATAAATACATTTTAATAAAAAAAGGAAAATGTTAACGAAACCATAAATGATTATATAAAAAGCATGTTTAACATTAATTTATAATATAAATATAATTATTATTTTCAAAGATAATATTTAAAAAAAATATATCAATTCATTTGAAAATATTTAATTAATAAAAATCACTAATATCATGGGAATGTGATGACGTAATTTTTATCTTAGATAATTGAGAAAGGGAATACGTGACATATTGATATGAAAGAGAACAATGTTTTATTTTTTTTATAATAAAATTTTCAAAATCAATAATATTAAGAAGAGTAATAAATCATTTATATGTATTAAATCATAAATTTCCCCCAATAGTGTTATATGATACCATATAATAAAATACTATTGTGGGAGAACCCAATCATAGATTACAAATGTTCGTGAAGAAATATTACTAGTCAAGGAAATGAGATTTGAGTTACTAGTATCTATTGTGGGAAATATATTGCAACAAGAATGAATCATTTGAAAATGGGTTTATGTCATAGAAATTTATAAACTGATGAAATACCAAATAATTTGATCATTGGGAATTTTTTTCCAAATTATATTATTTATCTTAAAGTCAACATTTTTTACACAATAAATGAAAATTGAGTTACCAAAATCACTTAAATCATGGGTATCACTTAAATCAAGATACATTAAATGAATAGAACATGATTTGTATCATTGTTTCTAATAAACTAAAAGAAATTAATTTATAGAAAATTCATGATATAATATGATAACAGAACAACATAAAATTTCAACATGGTGCATGACTTGTAACATGACTCAATTAATTATAATTGACAATAGGAAATACATTGATACTTGAGAAGTTTTTTTTATTGCCCTTAATTGGGTGTGAATTTAATTTAACAAAAAACCCCATTATTAAAAGGTAATTCACGATATGACGTCTAACATATGTAGTATATTCACCAAATAAATGATATTGTGTGAATAATAATAAACCTGACTCAAATAGAGGAATTTGAGATGAAACCCTAGCCTTGGACCTGATTCATTTTTCACGTACTAGAAATATCTTAAAATAATAAATTAACTTTGTAATAAAAATTACCGAGATCATTATGCAAAACTATATACATGTATACATGTCAATTAATATCATTTTATACATATAAATATTAGTTAGTTATTTCATGTTTTTAAGCAGCGGGTGTGTGTAATCATATTCGACTTATAATAGTTTCATAATAATGATTCATGTATTAATATTTATTCCCATTATTTCCATTTAAATTTACCAAATGGGACTGTAATAGTAGTTTAGTGATATTATTACAGACTATTATTTCATTCCATGATAGTTTTGGTTACAGATTAAGAAGATTAAATCATTGATGATCATAATATGGTAATAAATAATGAATGAAAACTATTTTATTAAATAATATAATTAATGTTGATTTATTTTAAAATATTAATCACTTATCTATATCATACTATAATGATAAATATGTTCTCATATTCATTAATTATTTAAGTATGAATTGTTATTAATGTAGTTGCTTAAATTGACCCATATATGAACCAACCATGGTTAATGAATGATTATGTTGATGTCAAGTTATAATATAACTATATGAGAATAATAATCATCATGTTTTTTAATTATTGGTGTTATATGTGATAATTTTAATGAATTATTGTGATATTATAATTTCTATAATGTCATTATTTAGAATTATGTGAGAATTCCCCCTCATATCGCTTATTTTAAACAATTGAATTAACGATAATCAATTAATGATCATATCATTGAAAGGATATAAAATTTTCTAAATAAAAACCTATATGTTCTATTTAATATAATATTTATCATTTAATATCTTCATAATGACCATCCATATATGGTGTAGATTAAATAAAATTTTGAAATCAATCCTCACACAGAGGCAGTTGTCTAAGCTTACACATCGACGACGTTTTAATTTTCAATAGAATGAAAATGGAATATAATGTATCATTTTTTAGAGAAATATAAATTATTCAAATATAGTAATTATTTATCAGATTACAATTTAGTCTATCCTTTTACTATAGGGAATAAAAGATAATCACATTACCTTGTAGAGGTGGTAGTCTGTATAATGCATTAATTTATGATTCATTTTTCATAATCAAATAGGGAAACTTTTATTATTGATTACTCAAAAAAATTAATAGCATTAAATATATATCATATAATAATCTATTGTCATTGTAATTTAAAAATACAATTGTAAAATAAATGGATAATTGGTAAATAATAAATAAAAATGATTACTCATGTTGGGAGCATCGATAATTTTTAAATGATCACATAGAAATTGAATCCATAGGGATATTTACCATGAATATAAGAAAAATAAAGTGAAAGTTTTTTTAATATAAAGAAAATAAGTTAGGTTATGAAGGGAAATTTAAATTTTTCACTGTTCCATTAATGGCTGGTAAGAAGCCCATTTTTTATGTGGTGAGGATGAAATTTTGGAAAATATATTAATTTAATAAAAATATGGGACATGTTAAAACTAAAATATGTAATGAAAATTTGAATATAAGTTATTTTAGATGATGTGAATTGGTTCCAAATGTTATGAAATATGATATTGGAATATTTTTATCTTCTTTAATCCATTTACACAAAGATTTATTACTTTTACTATTTTATCTTTTATCATGGTAAGTAGTTTTACCAGAGGTAACATGATCATTATGCCACGAAATAAATTAATCATTGTAAGAAAAATTGGACCCAGTAATTAATATTTTTTCTGTCCATTTCATTTGAGTCAGATATAATAGTTATATAATTTTATTTTTTAAAAAACAAAAATATTGTTTTAAAAATATTTTTTTTGGACAATGTTTCTCATGTTATAAACTATATACTATGTGTTCGTAAAACAAAATAAACTTTTTTAATGTTATAAAGTCCCATATATATTTTTTTTAAATTTAATATTTTTTAGAATATAAAATTTAGGAATATATAATAATATTTTCATAAAGTCTATTTTATTTGAAAAAATTGAATTCATCAATATTCAACTAATAATATTTCATTTAAAGAAATGAAAAATTGAAAATAGGGTTATATTATTATTTTTAATACTAATATTTGGTTAATATTTCAAAATTCAATCTCTAAAATATAAAAATATAATATTTATATAAATTCCACATATATAGTTAAAATTATTTATATGGGAAAAAAACTTTTTCAAATGATAAACAATGACTATTGAAATTTTTTAACAACTAAAAATTAATTTATAATTAATTTACTAATAATATTATAAATATATTTTATTATTATTTAAATTAAATTGAGTTATTTTATTGATATTAATCTAAAATTTATGAAAATTATTTATTAAAGAATAATATGATTTTCAGCGGTTTTTAGATGTTCTTTTTAAATTTTATTAGTTTTAATAGTATATATTTATTAAATTACACCAATATATCTTAATATGGTTACCCAACATCTTAACATATAATTCAACAACATTTTTGTACTATTTATAGTTAAATATTAATATTTAATTAAATATATCAAAATATCATTTATGTTCTATTTTCCATGTTTAGCATGCTAGGAAACACAATGATTTATTTAAATATAACCATTTTTTAGTTTTTTTGATATTACATTTCACCTCAAAGAATTAATTACTTCGATTAAAATAGACACATATTATTTTAGAAACTTCTATAGGGAACACATAATTAAAGCTAAACTAATAGATGATCAAAATGTTGTTTATGATGTGGAATTTTATTTTCCTATACTATAATTTAGTTGAATCAAATTATAAATAGAAACAACTTATTCAATTTTTCAAATAGAATTCTACTATGGTATGATGATCTTGATCCATAAACAATAACATCGCAAAAGCATTGAAAATGAATTTTGTTATAATTATATCACTATGGGTTATTATTTGTATCTCATTACCCAGGAGTTTGTTTAAACATTCATGACATAGGACATTATAAAATCTATTGTTAAAACTCACAATTATTTACATTCATAGAAGGTATATTATATTATCATTATAAAAATGGTTGATGGAGACTATTTCCATCATTTTTAACTAGATTTGAATATTGAGTCTCATACTTCCGAACACTCTTTCAATTAAAGAAAAATATATTTATAAATATTTAATTTCCCTTAAACTAGTGAGTCTAATAAAATTAATCTCCATAATTATGGACTTTACATATCCCTTTATATAAATTTCCCTGACACTCCTTCCTGTATTTTTGAACTTTATAAAATTCAATATGCATTTATTCATCATCTTTGTATCTTAATATTCCATGAAACTATATCTTCCAATTTTTTGGTTTTCATGAGATATCATATATTTTCACATTATTAATAATATCTCATTTTATTTGGTTTTTCAAAATCATAATCATTGTCACTCCGTCTCCCATTTTTATTGGTTGTTTGTTCTATTAATCTCCACATTGTCCCACGCAACTATGGTAAAATCAAATTCCATTCATTACTAAATTCATCATTTTTTACCTCAGTTATGAAACAGTAACAATAGGGGGAATTGACATAATAATTTAATCATTAGTGATCAAACATTATATAAATTTACCATTAACATCTCCCTATAATATAATTTCATCAAGTTGTCCTATATCAACATTCATTTGACCTTGGTAACATTTATTGGTTTATCAACTATTTTATTAAATAATTCAAAAAATATATATACCAAATTAACACAATCATTAAAAATATTATTGATCCAAATATCACTGAAATATATTCTCGAAAATAAAAATTATCAATTTTCCAAGAAATCACTTATCAATTAATATGTACATTAAAAATAGATTTAAATATTTCGATAAATATTATCCATGTAAACAATACAATTAGTATATATAGTATATAAATATTCAAATACTACATAATGGATCATAATGATAATTTGAATTACTAACAGTATACATTGTGGGACTATCGTAATAGTAGGGCAGTTATGCCTTCCTGTCACACACTTGGAGGCATTCGAGATAATACCCAATCTTATCTTTTAAATTATATTGAACCTATTAAAATATATTAAATATCATATATCAATAAATAGTATCTATATATATAGGTAATTGTTCAAATGAACATATACTCAAAACATGAAGATATTCTATGATTTTATCCTAGAAATAGTGTAATATCATAATATTTAACTTAGGTATTTTACTAATGTTATCATTTACAAAATAAAAAAAATATTAAATATTACCAAAAACATCATAATGTTTAATATATTTTATTGGAAATTTGATCAACCATATTTATTCATCCCTTACTTTATCCTCATCAATCATCTATATACACATTTTTATCTAAACCCTTTTCTAATTCTAATAATGACAACCAAAACTTATACTAACAAATTTGGTTCCTTGATTCGGTTCAATATAATAAATTACTAAAAAATTATGTTTATAAAGATCCCATAATAACATGTCCTAATCAAGATGTTCCATTACAAACATTCCCACGATAATTAGGTTTATATGTTTAAAGAATCTTGGAAAATAAGAAACTAATATGCCCAATATCCAATCACAATTATTGTTATTTATCCATTAAAAAAATTTTAATATATAATTAGTTATCCAAACCACCAAAAACATATCCAAATAATCTATAAATTTATTAATACAACGTTTAATACTTTTCCTCATATCATGGGTGAATATATTTGTAATAATGGATCATATTGAACATCAGATAAGGGACACATATTACAGCAGCATTGAAAAGAAAAATAATTATATCTCATTGATATTTTAAATGAAGAAAATTATGTTTGATATAATATTCTATATGAAACACATAACATGGATGAGAATATAAAACCATGATACTTTATAATTTTTGGACTTTTTAATAAAACTCATTTTCATTAATAGCTTGTGTAATATGCAAAACCGTGTTTTAACAAACTATGATATATAATTAACAATATTATGAAAACAAGGATTTTATAACCAATAAATTAAAATTATAGGAATAAATAAGTAGAAAATCATTTTTCAAAATTTAATATATTGTATTTAGAACAAATATATATCAATTGATAAATAAATAAGTTATTTATTTTGGTTTCTCTTTTTTTTGGAAAATATTATTATTTCTCAAAAACGGATTTCTATTACTCCTTGAACAAATAATGAATTTTTTTTCACAACATTCAGAAAAATTAATTAAAAAATGATCTTATCTTATTAATTCCTAATGTAAAAAAATTTAGGGTCAACTTTTTGAATTTTTCCAAAAGAGTAAATTTTTTCATGAATAGTGAAAAGTAATGGTTAAAAAAAGAAATTTTCATTTAACAAATACAAAATGTTACATTTTGTTTTGGAATGACTTTATAAGAAAATTTATTTAAATTATATAAATATTAATACGTTCTTGTTTATTTAATTCAATTTAAAATTTAATTTTGATATTAAAGCATTGACAACCTATAAAAATTTTCACATTGGAAATCCGCTTTGTCATCATGTATGTGGGTATAATGATATATAAAAATTTTCTATATAAGTTGATGGAAATTTTAGAAAAAAAAAATATATATTTAGAATCATAAAAATTTATATTGTTTAATAAATTCAACTAAACTTGTTTACTATAAGGAATAATGTAAACAATAAAAATTATTTAATATAATTAAGGTAACCAAGGATGAAACAAAATAGGTAATGGAAAAATATGACTAAAAAAGCCTAAATCCTATCAGATTGTCATATTATGACCATAAATATTTTAATTATGGAAAATGGTAAAATTGTATGAATTGTGGATTGATAAAAATATTTGTGGAATTCATTGTTTTAAAAATTCCAAGAATTCCCTCTCCTAAACTTAAAAATGAATCCCATATTATCTTCATTACATACATCAAAACACTTTGGTTTAGATATTACATGACTAAATAAACTTCTAAATTAATTTTCTCATCCTATAATAATGGACTTACTATAAATCCACCATGAGAATTGTATTGGCGTAAACATTTAGAAGTTTTCTAAAGAAGATGTAACATCCCTAACCCATATTTTTATTTTACTTCTTCATCCACCTCCTTATAAATTATTAAATAATGATATAATAATATCCTCTGTATATAAAATAAAAATTATAATTTTTACTATTATAAGAAGGACCTACATACCTCTCATCCTACCTCAAATTGGAAATTAAACTATTGATTGTGTTTAAGGTGTACTACCATCGCGCGAAACAATGGAATATGTTTTCCATCACAGTATCTAAAAGATGGAAATAATGATGAATATAATTATTATATAAACTCTCTTATATAGATTTAATATCATATATTCCTTTATACATTACATTCCGTATAGAATATGATATTGTAGCTCATGTATATGGATTTTTATCTCCTCACGAAGAAATTTGATTTATTTTACAAATAAACATTACATGGAATGTAATAAGTATTAAATTTATGATGATATATGATATGAATGATAGTTTATTCATTCTAGAAAAAATATACCATAGAAGTTCTTACCTTTTTATCTATATAATAAATGATAAGGATGACAGGGTTTACAATGGATTACCACCTTCTGAAGTAATATAATTCATTTTTTACTTACTCACATTGATGTTATTTGTAATGTTATCTAAAATAACAATATTATATTTATGATTTACTTATTATCAAGTAGATAAATAATAACTCTTACCTTCTCTCAATCTTGATCTAAAAAAACGAAAATTTCACACATTCAAACATATGGAATACCATCTATGTGATTGTCATGTAGATAATTTATCCTAAAAAAATTTATTGTTTGTTTTAAGAGATTAATAAATGAATATAAATTATAATAATGTTAGATGTAAAATTCATGTGATTATTAATTATAAAGTTTTTTGACTTTAGTAAATTTAAAATAATTATTTTGGACACAAGGGAAAAACATCATAAAAACATGTGACAAGAAAATAATTTATTATGTAATTTAATATGATATGTTAATGAATAAAATAAATGAAATAATTAAAATTAAAGTGGTTTATAATAACATAAGTAATTATATTATGATTATTATTCATGGTGATAATGAATAAAAGTGAGAAAATGGGGTTGAGGTAAGGATTTTAGTCTCAAAACAATATTCCTTTACACATGTACATTTATGAACATAATATTATTCATATGTGTATATAATTAAAATTTAAAATATAATATCATTTAATATAATTATTCATGGTATTTTAACATCATCTTTAGGGATCTCTCTTTCATGTTTTTTATTAGGATATTTCTTATGTTAAAAGTTGTTTCATTCCTCCATTTCCATTCATTGAATAATACTTATACTTCATTGTTTTGATTACGCCAAAATAATGTGTATAATGTCCTTATATTGATATATGATATAAATAATACTATATTTCATTAATTAACATTTATCAAAAATAATTACTTCAGTGATTAATCCTCACATTATCATTATGATCGTATAAGGGTTTAGTTCAGATTATCATTTTTATTTGGATAGGTTGTACCTAAATTTACTTTAAAGGAAATTATTTAATTAGTGTCTAGTAAAAACATTTAATTTTTTTATCCCCTTATTTTATAATTAAATCTTCAATTAAAATTACCACTTTACTCTCCTTAGAGAAAAAAATTATTTAGAAAATGTTTGTAAGAAAATCCACATTTGTTTGGGTTTTCAGTCAAGAATTATTTTCCTTCAATTTACATATTTCTCTATAATAAGATTCATATAATGTTTTTAATATTCTCGAATAAATTTGTAGTGATATTTTTTACAATGATTTAAAATTAATTTTATTGTCATTTTTGGAGAAAGGTAAGTTTGGGATTTCAATATAGAAGGCAAATGGGATGTTCTATTTGAAAATATACGTCGTTAACAGAGTCCCAAAAACCACAAAATTTATTTGATAATTGGATTCCTTTATATTATTAAATATATTTTTTTAATTAAAAACTCTTCTTCCCTTCATGTATTTATTTTTCATAAATCATTTGAAAATAAATTATTATTTTAATGTCAGGTAAAATCATTATTTTAGGTGTAAGGGATCTCTTAAGGCCACCCTTTTCATTCGAGCTATGAAATTTCTCTCACTCAGTCACATAAAATCTATCTATAATTTTTATTAAATTATATATATATATGACATATATACTTATATTTTCCTCTCTTCCTTTGATGAAATAATACATTCTTTATGATCATTTCTCAAATGCATTTATTATGTAATTTTCTTTTATTATGATATAAATAATGATTATAAAACCCATTTAATTTTCATGGTTAATTATTATGTTATTTTTTATGATTTGTTCATTTCTGTGAAAAAAAATATCATTTATAAGCTATAATGGGCGTGACGAGATAACACTCTAATGTATTGGTTTTTTTATTTATCATGAGGCATAATCTATATCAACCTAGAGTAAACCTAATACATTTTGGAAATATATCCAACATGTGATATTTTTAAGAAATTAGTCTTGAATCCTACATATGTCATGATATATGTTTCAACCCATATCCTATAGTTCTATGAGCTTATGATACCATTATCATCATGTTTTGAATCTACATGATTACTAATGTGAAATATCATTTATGATATAATGTAATAATTTTGAAACACATGTTATGTTTCCTTATCATATTACTCCCATAATAGTATTTTATATCACTTATTTAATTACGTATTCCCAATGATATGACAAAAAATATAGGATTATAATGTAATTTTAGGAGCACATTAATAAGAATTAAATAAGGATTCCATTTTTAATGGTTCTATTTTTGTATTACAAACGAATAATTCAAAAGGCACTAGACCTTTTGACCCTTTTATTAAATTAATGGATATCTATTTTTATGGATAAGTATTAGTCGAGAAAAATATCATAGAATCTTTGTGATGTATATTAAAAGTGGTTTCTAAGACATTTCAACCATATATGGATACTGCAAGATGATATGGTTCTAGAATAGATATACCTAGGGGTAATAAATCAAAAAAGGGTTCGACCATATTGACTTGTGCGTTACATAGTACATGACAATATGTCTTACTGGGCATCTAGCTTGACACTCCTAGGGGATATTTTTCATGAATTTTATATCCTTATATAAAACATTATGAAGGACATGGAAGAAATTTTAAATTAAAAAGAATATAAGGAATCATTGTTACTGATAACATATATTGAAACCTATATACTTATATATTATAATGTATTTAACATTAATATTTTATTTATTCAAGTAACATAAGTTTGAGATTGGTATATTATTTAATTATAATCCTATTTCTTTTAGCCTTTTAGTTAATGGTGGGTAATATAATAAATCATTCAAATAACCAATGATATGTGAAATTTAATTATTTGACTAAAGAGATGCCTACCAAAATGGGTATAGAAGATATACAAATTTTGATCATGTAAGTTTATGTATCCCAAATTATGGTAAAAAACTGGAATAAGGATGAATTTTCGAGTATATAATTGAATAAAAGGATGGTATCTCCTTGATATTAAGGTGATATAGATGAAAATTTATAGAAGATTAAATAAACTACATGTCAAAAATTTAAGAATATGTTCCATGTAAAATTATATAAAGGGAATATAATATTTTCTAGGTGTGGAGAATAATCACATAAAGGAATTAATTTCCATTGAAAAATGAATAGATAAATGGATGTATATTAAGTTCCTCAAAATTTATTTGTTTATGTTCAATGTATTTAACCTAGGGAACTAATTCAATATCTAAGTCAACACACTAAATTGAAGTTCAACACTATGTCAAAGGTAGTAACAATGTTATACCATTGATTTAGGTGAAGTATTTACGTATGGGGATTCATGAATTATTGAGTACAAATAATTTTTTCAATGTTATTTTGTTTATATGAATTATTAATCTTCTAATTGTTCATTAGTAGTAATTTTAATTAAGGATGTTTTAGAAACCATTGAGTGATAACAATGACCTACAATGTTGTCTAATTATTAATTATATTTAGAGAACTTTCATCATACTTTTGTAAAAGTTAATGTAATTTTAATGTTATTGAGAAATGGAAACCTGAATTTAGGGTGACAACCAATAAAATTTGATAGAGATGCATCACATGAACCCACAACTAAATTATTGTAGGGTCCTGAAAAAAATTTGCAAAGGTGATTCTACCCAATTCGCCCCAAAGAATTGGGGGAAGAATGGAGAAAACTCAAAGGATGCACAAAGCTGAACCGATCCGCAGACTAGTCCAAATGATGACGCCATGCTGCCGGTTCCACAAAGCACCCCCTCAGTGGACTATTTTCATTCACGGAGTGGAGGTGGAGATCCTCCGTGGGTGCAAAGCAAGATAGGCACCGAACCGGTCCACCGTCACGAACCGCCCCAGCCGCGGACCGCATCGACCGGCCCAAGCCGCATCCACTGTCGTTGGCGGAATGGATGCGGAACCCTCTGCGGCTGCGAAGCCCTCTTCGAGCTCGTTTGGTTCGCAGGGGAGATGCGCTCAAAGCCCCCCGTGAGTTTCGGATTGACCGAGTCATCCGTGAATCGGGTTTTCGGTCATGGGCCTCCGCAAAAGGTGTCGCATGACCAAAGATACATCATTTCCACTACTTTATAAAAGGAGAATGAGGGGATGAGAAGAGGAGGACTCGGAGGAGATCAATCAGATTCGGGTGGAAGGATTTATAAGGAACGCTTAAGATTTCACAAGCAGAGAAGTTCAAGTTCGCGAACCAGAGCAGGAATGATGATGGAAGTGAATTAATATGGAACCGAAAACGCATAACAACTTGGTGAACCGCGAACTTAAAATAACAAAGATACTAAGACCGCGAACCATGGCCCCTCTATGGATGCACTCCCTGTGGACCAGGGAGTTTATGCCTCTTTTTCGTTCCACTGCACCGCGTAGCACCCTCCTACGCGGGCGAAGCCCCAACCGACGAGCCCCCGGCCGACGCCGCCCTTGGACGCCGCTGCCGGCATGGAACCCTCCATGGACCACCCTAGTACGCGGATCGAACCTGAAGACATGAACCAACATTGTTCGCGGGATACCCATTAGTCTGTGAACCACCCTATTTTGCGGATGGATTCTCCAACCATGTAGCACTTCACTACGCGAAGGGCGCCATCACCCATACCCCTGTCTGGCCCTCCGAATCCTTTAGAGTCCTCGTTCCGCGAGCCACATAAAATCCTTCAAATCTGGCCTAATCCTCCATGACTCCCTCACTGGCCTACCCATTGGCCCCGATCCGTGGCCTCCACTAGAGCCACCGGATCCATGTGGTGTAACCATAAGGTGCATCATCACGCTGTTTTGAGTTCACATACCCACAGTAAGCAGGGGTGAAGGGGTTGCTCTGACCCTTGAGATGATTCCCGAAGAATTCCTGGGTTCACATTCCCATGGTAATGTCGAGTCTGAGCTCGGGAGTCCCCTTTCTACCCCTCCACATGTTGGGTCTTGGGCACTTCTCCCTTCTTCGGGGGGTATTAAAATACCCATCCAAAGGAAGCCCCCATGCACTTTTGTACTTCCCCCGAGAACAAGAGAGCTGACGGGCACAGGATAACCTCTTTCCCTCTCTCGTTGCGCTTTTTCTCCATAGGAGTCCATCTTAGAGTAAGCCCCGACCTTATGGGCCACTCCATGCGTAATCCCCACTCCACTTCCCAAGGACGCACCATTCGCGACATGATCGTCTGGTCCCTACCGCCTCTTGTTTCTCACACAGAGCATGACTCTCGTGGGCTTAGAGTAAGTATCAAACATGACATCCTCTTATGGGCTGGATCAGAACGTAAGTCCCACTCATGCAAACTATGAGGACATTGATTCCCCACCACAAGGATACGTAGGAAGCCTCGAAGAGGTTCAAGATCGATCACCATCGGACCCCTGGGTCCACCTTCATGTTGGTTCTCAGACACCCCAATTCGAACTATGTGGACTTTGATCCCTGTCTCCTAGGCATGGTACGTTGGAAGCCTCCCTGAGGATCAATCCCAACAACTGGCTGATCTGACTATCATCACGTCGGTTCACTGCACCAAACCTAGTGTCGCCTTAATGAGTCCAGACTCATCGGGGTCATTATTCCAATGAGGGATGGTAAACCTCGGACATAAATGATTTCGAACCCCTGCGTCTAGCTGACCATTTCCAATCAAGAGAAATCCATGGATACTGTTCTTGAGTATAAACCAAAGATTTTCGAACATATGAATACGTCTTAAATCTATAAGAGAGTCCCGGAATAGGAAATAATTCCCCCAAAAAGGGTGCGATGAGCCTGAAATCCCATCCTCTAGATCAATGTGAGTTCATAAGCATTGCTGGTCAAACCACCCAGTAAATGCCTACCTTTGGAAAGCAGGTCCATGTATTACTGGATATAGAACTGTTGGGTGTTTCGAGGTAGAAAATGATGTACCCGATATGAGTGATTAATTAGAACCCAACCTTCTCTAATCAACTGTCGGGCAGAGCACGTTTCCTCCCCACGACCACGTCATTCGCTGCTAGACAAAAAATGGTGAACCCGACGTGAATCTTTAAACAAGCATGACAGATTCAACCTCTCCCAACCCTATTTTCCTTTTTTTACTTGCACGGATGGCCAAGAAAGGTCATTTATTATTCATGGGATCATGAGATGCTACTTTGATAGGTTTTCTGAATGTATTTGTGAAAATGTATTATAGGTACCACACAGAACTCCCTTCGATCAAATGGCATCACGAATGAACTCACAAGCGCGTGCTTCCAACAATACGATGACTGGATATACTCACCAGCAGAGGACCCCATCACCCACCCAGTGTCTTCAATGCTGGGTCTCAGATGCGTTAATCTGATAGTGCCATGTGAACGGTACTCTCCCGATGGTGGAGGCGTCCATGAACGCCCTCCAATCCGATAGGACTCACCAGTCGCCTACCATACGGCGGCCACAAAGGTAGATCCAGACGGCTCCTGTTGCAATATCGAACTGTTTTGATAGTCTATCCCCAGAATGAGACAATGTGTACCTCCCATATCGTATGGAGGCAGATGACGTCGACACTGTGGACCTCATCCCCACTGAACGGGGGTTCCGCTCCAAGTCCCCCACTAGAAGACGTCGTCACGGTCACGCCACGACCCAATATCCTCTCACCAGGGAGGATATCACCCTGAGGACCCAGGCCCACGCTCCCCGTGCTCTGGCCCTCAGACCGCACGATGAGGGTGACAAACATGCAATCGGGGACCGGTCATCACCCTTGTCCCTGAGGAGGAGCTCCGCTGCCCAGTCACGGAGAAGCATCACGAACCGGCAAAAACACCTATTCGTTCCTCCCAATCCTGCTATATAGATATGGCAGCATCATGCGAGCAGGCGTGCATCCCCATCGAGCTCCATCAAGCCCGTCGCTCATACTGGATGACACTTACTGGGCAGGCACCTCTCCCTGCCCAGGGTCGTGAAGCCCACCAACCCGACGTGGTGGTGACCCTACATCTGTAGGACCAGCTCCTAGAAAGTCCTCTTGACGCCTACCATCCTGATATGGTGGTGATCAACAAAGCCCGCCACCCAGATGTGGTGGAAACTCATAGGCAGGCATGTCTCCCTGCCAACAAAGGCCGCCGACTCGATACGGTGGGAAACGAATATTTTCAGGGCCAGCTCCCTACTGATGCAAGTAAAGTCCTCCATCCCGATGTGGTAGAAAATGGAGAGATAAACCAGTGTATCTCGGTATAGGGAAGATTCGTTCACCTACCCTGACACAGGAGAATTGTCAGTACCCACTGACCACCAGAGGACCAGAGCAGGATATTCATACTATGATACCGGAATGGGCCTTCATACCCATTCCAACCAAAGATGCCTCTCTTCATATCATGGAAATGATGTAGGAGCAGGTATTGATCCTAGATTATATATTGCATACTTTCCATAATGTAATTTCATAAGCGGTAACAGCAAGGATTCGGGCCAGTGACCTCGTCTCCCCAATTGAGGCAACTCGTCTAAGAGATGACATAGCCGCCTCAGAGAAAATATGCATCCTTGCTCCATCCCAGGTGGGTCTCCGGCTATATTCCACGACGCAAGGGCAACCGGATCGAGCAACTTCACTCATTCCAACTAGGGGACACCTGTCCATCATGGTGGAGGCTCCAAAGAAGGCATATACCCCTGCTAAAAGTCACAATCTTCATCGGTATATCCTGGCACCATCACGAGACCTAATTAGAGAGGGACCTAAAGGTGAAGGATGTCGTCAATAGTAGATGGTCCCCGCTGCCTACAAGGGAGCTCCATAAACGCGTCAAAGGCACCCGGAAAATAAATAGAGGGTTTATTACTCAAATCTGATGGAAGATGGGGTTCCCAAGGCCTCTAAGCACACATCACAAGCTTAGAACCCTACCCATCCATTACCATATTAAGGGAGTGGCAATAGCAGTTGCGAAGGTCCTCCCCACAATCTCGCTACAAGAGGCTCGGAAGGTCCTCCCCAGAGCACTCGTGGGGGCCTCCCCCATGGGCATATAATGACTGATCACAAGAGCACCTCTTTTAATGCGAGTCACAGAAACCCTCCACGTGACCAGATGATCGAGCAACAAGAAGGTCTTCCACCTTCTGTGGTCCACCCTAAAGGTCCTCCCCAGGGTATATGCTGCAAACACTCTCCATGTAGTGGGAGCACAAATTATGATGGTTTTCCTCGCTATCATAGTCGAAACTGTGGAGTCCCTCCCCACATTGACATCTCATCAAGACAATAAGGCCCTCTCTTTTTCATGGCCTACCCTGAAGGTCCTCCCTAGGGGTTACGTTACAACGACACACTACGCAACCAGGCATCATATCACAGTGGTAGTCCTTTCCACCCTGATAACAGAGGCCCTCCCCGTAGAGACGTCAAGAAATGTGAAGGTCCTCCCCTCGTTGTGGTACATTATGAAGGCCCTCCCCAGGGTGTGCCCCATATATATTCTCCCTACGGCAGCTATGATGGTTGTCCTCTCTATTGCAGCTGCTATGATGGTAGTCCTCGCCACCATGACCGCCATTGCGAAGGTCCTCTCCACAGTGGCCCCAAGAAATAAGAAGGTCCTCCCCTTGTCAGAGTGTGTATTGAAGGTCCTCTCTAAGATGCATAATAAACTTCAAACCATGATGGTCATCCTCACTGTGATGGAAGTTGTTGCAAAGGCCCTCCCCGTAACAACGCTACGCAGCCAGAAGGTCCTCCCCTTGCTGTGACATGACTTGGAGGTCCTCCCCAGGGTATGCACTGCATAATTCAACTATGCAGTTAGGCGTCAAGCTGTGATGGCAGTCCTCACCACTGCAGCCGCCATTGTAAAGGTCCTCCCTGCAATGACAAATCATATTGACATGAAGGCCCTCCCCCTGACGAATCAAGCACAGAAAAGACCTAGTATGTCGAGTAACTCGGGAGGATGGGATCAAGCATGTCAGATTCCTAGTTAGTCTCCAACGACATCCTTCGTCAATCCAGAGATGTTTCAGGGCCACATTCATCTTCTGAACTACCTCGGAATCGCCCACATATTGATTCAGCACCTACCAGTCCCACTGCCTCCGACCACACTATTAGAGGCCACCTTAGTTGGGCTGACCAGGTAGAGGAATCACAAGCGGAAGAGTACGCCGACATTATTCACTTGAGGAAATTACTAGATATGAATGATATACCAATTATGTTTTGGCCCGTGGTCACCTCTGAGTTCTAAATACCCAGAGAGTTGTCGAAAGAATGTGTGTACGACATCCACCATAGTATATGGACGACCCTCCTCCGGCTGAAATCAATCTTCCTGCCCTACGATGGGTATGTAGAACATGCCAAGACAATAGGAGACCTCATGCATCACATCGACCTGGAAGCTCTTCCTTTGGGGTAGCAACAGCGACTCGAGAGGTGCAAAGGGAACATGGAGATAGCCTGCCTCCATACACTGCACCAGCTGTGTTGTCTCATCAGTGACACTCTGACGGGATTCCATATCAGAGGATGGGGGAACGTGGAGCTTTGAATTTCACTCAGCTCCCCACCCAGAAGAACCCGTTCGGCATGGTGTCTTGCAACATCATCACTTCAAGATGGTAATCGGGTGGTCTCCCTGTTCGCGAAAGGAAACACACCCAATAGTGTTGGGCCTTCAGTAAGTCCCAGAAGAATCAGGTCTGATGGGAACAATCTATTCAATAACTCCTGAATCAGGCCACCGATGGTGTGATTGGGGTTGGATCCAGTGCTCCGGACGGGGGAGGTCTTGCATTTTGTCACTCCTGTAAGTTTTTCCAGGTTTTGGTTTGGTTAAGGTGAGTCTTTGTTTGATTGGATGTGAAATTTGTTGTATGGTGGGGGTGCTTTGATGGGGTTGGATTTGCTGGTTTCCTAGTTTTTAATTGTTGATGGAGGAATGGATGTTCTGTTGGGGATCCCATACATTCTACAAGTTTTTGCATCAGAGGAGGATAGAGCTGGTTGTCTTCATCATGTATGGATTTTCGGATTTGGATGAATGAGAGGGTATGGTGTTTCCATCGATACCGGGGCCTGTGCATCCTTGCACGAGACAGCTTTCTGATCAGACATACTTTGGTGGAGACATGGCTTAATGATATTGATTCTGGGTAGAGGCACTTCAATGTAGTCTTTTTCTGGGTTTCAACCCTTTTATTTTTTGAACCTTGTTAATGTCCTGAAGTATCTGAGGTCATGGTTTTTCCCCTTTACCCATAAAGGAGTTTATCCAAAATCAATAAAAACTTCATCCTTCTGGCCATTCAGTCAGTCAGAGTATACAACAGGCCTCTAGCATAAGAGAGGCCAATCAGAAATCTTTCCCTACCTCCCCGAAAGGGATCTATTGACATAAGAACTCGGCACCAAACCCAGTTCACCCCTGAATGGGGGCACGCAAGATCAGGCAGGTTGCAATAGCAGCAGCCACTGCCGTAATCCAGGGTCAACCCCAGCCTGCATGGATGGGGGAATTTTTAACAAAAAATGCCCCCATAAGACCAATAAAAATGGTAAGAGACTCGATGCCCAAGGAATGGAGCCAACCCCATCACTCAGGGCTAGGGGAAATATTACCCCCTCAACAAGAACCTCCCCCACGAGCGTCAGTATTCTCTCATCTATGGAGGACATTCAGAAGAGGAGGTTCTCGTACAATCCCATCATTGGAATCATCATACCCTCCGAGATGAAGGCGCACCGTAAGTTCTCATCAAAGAACTATTCACGTCACCCTTCGTCAAGAAGTCCGAAGTCAATCCCAGGTCATGAAAGGGATGGCCAGCAGAAGACGTGGGAGATCCTCTTTCTATTTGGAAGATGACATCTTCTCCACCTCACGATATGCATCTATCAACATCATAGAGGATAACCCTAGGGGTGACACCAGAGATGCTTCAAATTAGGATGGATCGAGACACGGTAGTTCTGGTCAGGTTGTGACAAACAACAAACCACTAGG
This sequence comes from Viscum album, assembly GCA_963277665.1. NCBI lineage: Eukaryota > Viridiplantae > Streptophyta > Magnoliopsida > Santalales > Viscaceae > Viscum > Viscum album. The sequence continues at coordinate 999,532,688 of OY728134.1, forward strand.
TGTGCACACCCAGAACCAGAGGGCTGCCCTAAATATGGCCACCCCTTCAGCTAACCCCCCCTCTTATTACCTTGAGAGCTTCCAACAAGGATAAGAAAAAAGGAATGGTTACCATTAATTCGTCCCCTTCTATAGACAAAAATTATTTACTCACGCTCGAAGAGAGGTTCACTCGACATGGAGAGGAAATGAAATAATTGAGGCAGCTGAACACTGAGCTACTCTAGAGGAACAGTCTTATGGAAAACGCGTCCCAAGTGGAGCCCCATCTTGCAGTCCTAGTATGTGCACCTCAATGACCTAGGATTACCTTGCCCAATAAGGCACCCGGTCCGTCCATCAACCTAAATGTGGATCCGGATGAAACCCATGGCTTCCCCCCACTTAGGAAGCAACCAGAGCAAGTATGCCCGAACCCTCCGAGGGTGCCCTGAACGGAATATGCACCCTTGGTGTCGGCTAAGCCAGAACCTCGAGAAATGCCTCATGCTACACCTTCCCTAGACCGGGACCAACAGGATGTAAACCAGGGTCTCTACAATACCATCAAGGCACTGACAGCTCAATTAGAGGCGATGGAGGGCCGACGAACTCCAATACAGCTAGAGCAGAAGTCCTACCCAGATTGGGTAAACAACACGCCTCCCCCACCCAATTTTGGGAGCCCTATATTCCCTATCTTCAATGGATCAGGCAATCTTGAACAGCATTTTATGCACTATGCATCATATTGAGACCCTGTGATGGGAACTCCAGAACAACAGGCAGCAGTGAAACTCAGATGCTTCGTACGGACCCTGTAAGGATCTACCTTCATTTGGTATACGAGTCTGCCAGCCTAGTAAATCAAAAGCTGGGAAGACCTTTGGCAGTAGTTCCTATTCCACTTCAGCTCAACATTTCCTAAGACAATAGTCAGCAACCTCATGAACTTCATGAAGAGGGAGAACAAGAGGGTCTCAAATTTCATCGCCAGATGGAAAGGTCTGACTTACTCTCTGAACATGTCGATTCCCCAAGATGAGCTACTAGCTATTTGCTTCGATAATCTTATAGATGAGATGTGAACACCACTCATACCAGTGGAGTGCACCACTAGATTTTTTTCATCTCTCAGCCATTGCCCAGAGAATCGAGGACTCCTTGCATCGGACCAATTTGAAGTCCTGAATAGCCTCACAGGCTCCTACAAAGAGAATAGTTAGAGCTGAAGCGTCCTCTTTCACGCTCAAGCCTGCCCCGGTGGCTGCTCCACTGCTCAATCCTCCACAAAATCGTTAAGGTCCCCCTGTACATCAGCGGCTGCCTCCGCCTAGGTGGGACAACCAGAGAGGATCGAAGCAGAACCAGTTTAAGGAACGAAGACATAAAACATTCTCGTTCCGAGAGGACCAAGTCTACGACTACTTCATCGCCACCATGAATTGTAACTTGATCTGCCTCCCGGAGTTGAGGAAACCCAATGAAGTCAGCCACTATGATAGGCGAGACTACTGTCCCTACTATCAAATGTTGGGGCACAATATTCGGGAATGCTTCGTCTTCAAAGACCTCCTGCAAAGGATGGTTGACTCCCTGTAGGTCGAGATGGGACCACCCCCAGCACATGTGACATATATTTCTTCCACCAACTCCGACAAAGGGGAGGGGTGGGAGGAAGTAACCAGAAAAAGGGGCAGAAATTTGATAACTGGATGGCTCTAAAGACTATCAACCAAGCCCAGGGCATACTCCGAGCTCAGCTACAGCAGCCAGTGTTGCCGCCAATAGGCCATGATGCTGCACAACCGACAGTATCGGCCTCACAACCCTCCACAAGCCGATCATCCAGGAGTAATTAAAAAGGGAGGATACAAGCGTAGGAGGAGAAATCTGGAAAAAGGCTGAAGTTAACCCCGACGTTGTCAGATTTCATGCCCCAAACTAGGCGCCATGGACACCAACCCACCAAACGGCACCGTCAGGGACAACCGACCAAGTTGACCTGTCAGAGCAAGAAGAGCCAATATTTGGTTCCATAAACATCATCAATCTTATGGAATCGTCCCCTAAAGAAAGGTACAATTATGAACTTGAGTTCCAGACACAAGGGACAGGGGGGAGGAATCGCAGAGGCAGGGGATACCAGGGGAGGCGCAGTCGCGGCCGAAACCAACCCTACGGTTGGACCTCAGCCCAAACCGTAAATATTGAGGAATCATGTGGGAGAGCCCATCAATAGTCTCAACAGGAGAAAGAATATCCCCCACCTCCACAAGCTGACACTCTGGCCCCATTATTCGGTGATACCCATCAGAGGAGGAACAATGATCTAGCTTCCTAGTGCGCAAAAACAGACCGGTCGGGCCGAGTCCCCAGAACATGGGAACATCGTCGGCATCCGACCCTACAGCGGTTCCCTCCTCTTCACATACTCCATCTCCCAGGCCGCCTGCTAGAAACCTCCCACCAGTGGAGAAGCATCAGCCGCTGGAGAAAAAATAAGATATCCGCATGTAGCTGACATCAGTACTAGCCATGTTGTCAATCCTGGATGCCCTAAATCTATTAGCCAACCTCCGGGAGACGCATATTGATGTCATGCTTAGCCCCCAGGAGTTTTAAGCTGAGGTAGCTTCCGCCGAGGTTTACCGGACGGAGACTGGCCCGGCTGAATGAAATGTAGGGATTTCCTTCAACGATCATGATGATGATTCCTCCATGCAAGGACACATCAAACCACTATATGTTTCTAGAACATTTAATGATGTTGATATCCACAAAGTCTCCATCGACAATGGATATGGAGTTAACCTCCTTCCCCTACAGACACTCCGTATGTTGTGCTACAGTGAGGATGATTTAATACACTCAGCCACAACTCTATTAGGTTATGACAAGAGTGAGCAGAATCCAATGGGAAAAATTAAGCTAAAGACCCATTTTGGCGACCTTGTGGCCTATTCGGAATTATTGGTGGTTCAACAGAACACAGCATTCAATGCCATGTAGGGGTGTTTGTGGCTCCATAAGCACATGGATGTTCCTTCATCATACCACCGGTGTATTAAGTACTGCGTCAATGGGAAAAGTGGGACATTGTATTCCGACAAGACCCCTTTTGAGTTCTCCGAGTCACACTACATTGATGCCAGATTTTATAAGAAATAGATGAAGAATCCTTTGTCCGATGGTGTTGACTAGATCCCCACTCTAAATGGTCTTGAAGTTGTTCCTGACGACCCCCTCAGGCAGCTTGGCAGAGACAACGTACTGCCCATCAACCGTATTGAGAGCAGGGGTTCATGTTCTGACACACACTCAGTTGTCTTCATGACTTCATCCACAACGGCAGAGTGTGACAATGTGGGAATTTCCTCCAACCCACAATCTGGGAATGAATAATCGAGCGGGGATGCCCACAATGCATCTCCCTCACCTCTGGACTCCCAAAAACCTGTGTTGGGGGCTCTCCCGCCATCAGATCAGGAAGACAAGGATTTGGGAGGAGAATAGGATGAAGATCTCAGGGATGCACCTCCCACATTTTAGGAAGGTATCTCCACCACGGTGGATGAACTCATGGAAATAAATCGGGGTACCGAGGAAGATCTGAGTCCTAATCTCATTAGTGCATCCATGTCCCCCGAGGAGCACGAGATATATACGTCTTTCCTGAAGCAACAAGGAGATGTTTTTCCTGGAATTATACAAAAATGCTGGGACTCAATCCCGAAGTGGCGACACATCACCTGGGTCTTCTAGAAGACCACTGGGGCTATAAACAGGACGCTAGAAGGACACATCCTTCACATGCTGCCAAAATAGAGGCTGAAGTCGATAAGCTCATTAAAGTAGGCTTCATTCAGGATGTCCAGTACCCCATCTGTTTGGCCAACATCGTCCCCATCAATAAAATGAATGGGAAAATCTGTGTCTGCATCAATTTCAGAGATCTCAATCGGAATTTCCTGAAAGATGACTTCTGGGTCCCGATCACCGAGTTATTAATCGATGCAATGGCCGGGTATGAGGCTCTATCCTTCATGGATGATTATTCTGGGTATAATAAAATTAGGATGGCCTGAGATGATGAATAATCCACTACCTTCAAATCCCCCCAAGGAATATTCTGTTACAGGATCATGCCCTTTGACCTCAGGAATGATGGTGCCACATATCAGCATGCAATGCATCGTATTTTGAAGCCATTCCTGGGGAGATTTATTGGATGTTACGTAGATGAATTGGTGGTCAAATCAAGACAGTGCTCATATCACCCGTCAGACCTTGTGACTGTCTTTAACAAACTTCTACATCATATCCTGATGATGAACCCCTTTATGTTCACCTTCAGGGTTACCTTAGGAAAATTCCTTTGCATCGTTGTACGCCATCACGACATTGAAGTCGACCCTGAAATGAAAAAAGATATCCTTGACCTGCCTCCTCCCCTCAATCTCATTGAGTTGAAAGGCTTCCAAGGACACCTAGCCAATATCAGGCGATTCATAACCAACCTGTTGGGAAAATGTTTTCCCTTCACCAGTTTAATGAAAAAGAAATTCACGTACCAATGGACTGATGACTGCCAAGAGGCATTTGACAGCCTAAAGAGGTACCTCTTAAGCCCACCGATTCTCATTACCCCGGTTGAAGTACGGCCTCTCGTCCTATACATCAAGGCCCTAAAGTGGTCACTGGTAGCCTTACATGCACAAAAGAACGATGTCGGTAATGAAAACAATCTCTATACCTCAACCGAACAATGATTGATGCTGAGACTCGATACTCAAACATCGAGAAGAGTTGTTTGGAATTGGTCATCGCAGTTAAAAAGTTGTGACAATATCTGCAGCATCATGAAATCCATTTGGTCTCAAGTAATAACCCGCTCAAGTACATCCTCATCTTCCCCAATGCTGACCGGGCGCCTATCTCGATGGGTAGTCATCCTACAACAGATTGACATCCAGTTTGTGCCTCAGATGGCCATCTAGGGCCAGGCACTTGCAGACGTTCTTGCAGAGCACCCCTTAGTAGGGACCAAAGCATCGGACATGGAGCTACCTGATGAATACATCTTCTCGGTTCAAGGGGAGCTCCCAACATGGGAAATGTACTTCGACGACGCATCGCGGAGCCCGACCGGGAATATGATGGAAGACCCCAAATTTAACAAGGTGGGTTTCGGGATAATACTCATGTCCCCTTAAAAGGTAGTCTTTCCATATTTCTTCCTCCTGTTAGAAGAATGTACGAACAATGAATCGGAGTATCAACCCCTCATTGTAGGCCTGGAACTCGCACTCCAAGCACAAGTACAGCACCTTAAGGTAAAAGGTGACTCGGAACTAGTCATCAAGCAAGTCAATGGTGACTATGTTGTCAAAAAGGAAGAGATGATTCCCATGTTTGACCATGTCCGAGAGTTAATGGATGAATTATCCACGGAACCAACATTGACCTATATTCACCGGTCTCAGAATGCCCAGGTTGACACATTAGCCAACGTGGAGACAGCCCTAGCCAACCAAGACCGGTATGAAACAGTCATCAGTATTGCTCACCGCTGAATTTTATTCCATTTGCCCAAACCATGACAAAGGAAATCCATGAATTTAGTCTTATCCCTGATCCATATGATCCTTCCACCAGCTGGATGACCCCCAATGAAAACTATCATCAATGGGCATAACATCTATTAGACAGGGCTGAACGAGAGCAAATACGGAGAAGGGAAATCAACTTTGTCCTATATAGCGGCATGGGTCAGCAAGAAGTCCTCTACAAATGAGGACTTGACGGAATCCTTATTAGGTGCATTGATGGAGAAGAAACTTCTTCCATCACGACTGAAGTACGTGCCGGTTTATGTGGGGCACATCAGCCGGGGACCAAGCTTTCCCATCAGGTTTGATGACTCAGGTACTGTTGGCCCACAATGGAACGAGATTGTGAGCGCTTTACCGAAAAATGCCATGACTTCCAAATACATGCCAACTTCATACACCAACCTCCATAGTTAATTCATTAGGCCATGTACTCCTGGACATATTTCGCCTGGGGAATGGACGTTGTTGGACCATATCCCCCCACCACAGCCAAACAGCTGAAGTATATCCTCATAGCAACTAACATATTTTCCAAATGGGTAGAAGTTGTACCCCTTAAGGAAGTCGGGGCGAGAAATTTTTTTAGCATTGTGAAAACCAATATCATCATCAGATTTGGTGTCCCTCATACCATACTTACGGATAATGGCACCAACTTCTTCTTTGCTAAATTACAGAAACTATACCAAGAGTATGGTATCAAGGCTAACCACTCATCCCGCTACCATGCAGCAGCCAACAGACAGATATAGGCTTTCAACAAGACCCTGTCCATCATTCTTCAGAAAATTGTGGACACCAACATGAAGTCATGGTCGGATGAACTCCTTCATGCATTGTGGGCCTAACAAACCACAATCTGCACCGTTACTCAGGCCACTCCGTACTCATTAGTATACGGAATATAAGCGGTCTTGTCCATTGAGCTCCAATTACCCTCACTCCGCGTTGCCATTTGTCATCAATTATCCAATGACGAGCATTCATAAAAGCATCTAGGTGAATTGTAAAAGCTAGACGAGAAGAGAATGCACACTTTTCACCATCTGGAAGTATACCAGAACCGGATTGCACTATCCATCAATAAAAGGTCCATCTTCGGTCTTTCTCGAAAGGAGAATTGGTATTGGTCCTCATGACACCAATGATACCTAGAAATAAACCTCCAAAGATGGAGCCCAAGTGGGAGGGACCATAAGTTATACACAAGGTCTAATCCAACGGATCATATTCCCTGATCTCCATGGATGGGTAATTCACCACCGCTCCTACAAATGTGAGATTCCTAAAGAAGTAGTTCGCATAGAAACTATGAGAATTTCGTCCTTACCGCACGACAATAAACTGCACGGATAAGAAAAAAGAGAGAGAAAAAAAAGGATTGTCCGAGCTGCATGACGTTAAACTTCCAAGCACCCAATGGTCTTATTTATATGACCTTAAACTAAGAGTATTTCATCCTCAATACATGACATTAAACTGCATAGACATGATGTTTTAAAAATTCCCTCCCCCCCCCCATGTATGTACCAGACCTACATGGGGTGTATTTTCTTTCAGAGAACTTCGTACGACTTGATTCTTGCCTTTGTGGGGTATTTAGTGATGCCACGACCCCTCATCATGTCCTATACATCCCTAAAAAACACAACAAAAGAAGGAAACATAAAAATTCTCCCTCCCCCCGTGTACGTACCAGACCTGCACGGGGTGTATTCTTCGTCATCACTGCATGACGTTAAACTGAAAAGATTTCATAGAATTACGTGCGGCATGATTCCTGTCTTCAGAGGATATATAGAGAAACCAGGGTTCCTCATCCTGGCCCAACCACCCCTGAAAAAATGCCCCTTCCTCTGTGTACGAACCAACCCAGCATGGGGTGTACTTATTACAGGGAACTACGAAAATCTTGATTCCTGCCTTCGAAGGATACGTAGGGACACTGGGATCCCGTCTTGGCCCAGCCACTCCCAAATGAAATAAAATAAAATTTAAAAATGTCCCCTTCCCCTGTGTATGGACCAGCCCTACACTGGGTGTACTTCTTCCAAAGAACTACATGCAGCTTGATTCCTGCCCTCGCAGGATACGTAGTGATGCTAGGGTTCCCCGTCATGGCCCAACCCTCTGATTGAAAGATAAAAATGCCCTTTCCCCCCTGTGTATGGACCAGACCGGCATGGGGTGTACTCCTCGTCCTTACCACACGCCATTAAACTGCACGGATAGCAAGATTTAAAATGCTCCCTTTCCCCATGTATGGGCTAGACCTGCACAAGGTGTATTTTTACGTCCTCTCCGCATGACGTTAAACAGCATTGATAATAAAAGTTAAAAATGCATGTTTCCCCCGTGTATGGACCAGACCGGAACATGGTGTTTTTACGTCCTCTCTGCACGACGTTAAATTACACAAACCACGTCCTCGCCGCATGATGTTAAACTGCACGGATTTCCTTGAGAACCAGTTAATATGTATGGAAAAACGAGGTGGAAATACTCCTTGTGCATTTGGATACATCCTCCCCATACATCAGAATCCACGACCTAGATAATTATGGATCTTCATAACCATTCATGGCCATCGGAAGTGGAAAGTCATCTACCCATGGACACCATTGCATGACAATGCATACCATGCCCTTAGCAGCTCTATATATTGATATCCCACAACCCGTCTTCCAAAGGCATGATTTCCACATGCGACACTCTTCCTAGCTCCGTTCGATTTCCTCCCTCAGAGCCCCCATACCATACCTCCTGATCTAGAAGTTTATGGCGCAATGTTTTACATGTTCTTCCCCTTTTCACATCCAAACATCGCTAGGGAATCCCTACTCGGTTAGCCTATGTTTCTGCCCGTGGTTCACATGATGACCTGCATCTACGAACATCAACCCAGGACTAGGCTACTGTGACTCAATGGAAAATAGTAGTGAAGATGTTTCTTGTATTCTCGGACACCATAATCCCAACAAGTCGAACTATATACTGTGAGTAATATCGCATTTTTATAATAATTCCTGGCCATATGAAGTGGAACGTTATCGACCTGAGGACACCATTACCTGAATATGCATACCATGCCCTCAGCGGCTCTACATATTGATAGCCTCTGGCCCATCTACTAAAGGCAATATTTCCTTGGGCGGTACACTTCCTAGCTCTATACGCTTACCAGCCTCAGATCCCATACACCACATCTTTTGATCTAGGAAACCTTAGAGTTTCAGTTTACAACCTTCATCCCCCATCCTGTTTAGAGCATATTATAGCATTCTAACTCAGTTATCATTTGAGTGATTGCAGCAATAGTCACCCAGTGGTCTGAGCTCTATGACCGCTAAAATAGGAGTACTTCATCCTTACCGCACAATGTTAAACTGCATGGGGTGAAGGTACACCCCCGCGCACAAAATAAATCAGTGTAGGGAACTATCTAAGCTTTAACAGCAACCAGGGCCGAGTATGCCCGACATGTCCATACATTTCCTTCCTAAATGATTGACTATGTGGCCCTGATAATTGTGGATCCTCATAACCATTCACGGCCATCAGAAGTGGAAATTTATCGACCCATGGACACCTTTTCATTAATATGCAAACCATGCCCTTAGCGGCTCTGTATATTGATAACCCCTGGCCCGTCTACCAAAGCAATTATTTCCACTGGTGACACTCTTCCCAGATTCGTACGCTTACTGGCCTCAGGGCCCCAATATCATTTATCTCGATCTAAGAAGCCTCAAAACCATGATTTACACCAATAAACCCCTATCCACGTCTCTTCATGCCAAGATGTTTGAGTCCAGTTGCATTCTAATGAAGTGGGGCCTTTGACACAACGTCCTTACTGCATGACATTAAACTGCACGGAACATCTTGACCGCTTGGCATAAAACTGAAGAGACCAAGCATTAACCATCCCGAGAAATGCCTTCAACTACAAGCATTTTTTACTGGTTTAAAAATTCCCCCTATCCTCACTATAAGATGTTAAACTACACAACATCTTTAAAAATTCCACCGTCCTTACTGCATGACGTTAAACTACACGAAATGTAAAAATACCCTCATCCTTACGAAATGATGTTAAACTACATGACCTCCATCCTCGCTGCATGACGTTAAACTGCACAGTACCATTAAAAATGTCCCTCTTCCATACTGCTTGATGTTAAAATTCACTGAATCCATATTTACCGCATGACATCAAACTTCACGGTCAAACCCCTCATGGGTTCAGTAAGGAACGAAGGCTTTTCTCTGCCCCTCAGCGCACAGGTCAGACCTGCATGAACCATCGTCTCCCACCAGCGTGAGAAGGAATGACTTCACCCGTTCTCAGGATATTTATCAGAGACACTTCAACTGTATCCTGGCACCCTCTCCTCATAAACCATAATCTATAATCAGAAAAACAAAATCCAAACTCTAATAAACCACCCCTGGTGGTCCCGAATCTAATCCTCTCTGATGTTGCTCGGCTATTATGAGAATACAATCATTAACCCCAGGACACCTTTTCATGACTATGCATACCATGCCATCAGTGGCTCTGCATACTGATAGCCCCAGGCTTGTCTACCAAAGGCAAGATTTCTTCAAGAAATACTCTTATCCGTACGCCTCTTGGCCGGTGAGCCCCCATATTCATCCTAGGATTCGGAAACACTCTGAGATGTAGTTTCCCATCATGTTTCACAACCCTATCTAAATATGGTGGAACATATCTGACAAGATTACCCAGGACCAGGAGAAGCCGTTCCATTCTAGATAATGTCCCAACTGCATGAAGTTAAACTGCGCCAAACTCCAACCATCCTTTACGTTAGATAAATTCATAGGAGAGGAACATTACATCCACATTCTCGATTAATACAGATGTTCTCAAAACCTTTCAGATGACACATACCATTTCCAAGCCACCCCCGTTGGTTTTCATAATTTCCCAAGCCACGCATGATGGTTTCCATAAGCCGGACTTTCATGAAGTCCTATGGCCATCCAGAATGGAGAGTCATTGACTTAAGTATAACTTTGCACGACTATACATACCATTCCCTTAGTGGCTCTGCATATTGATCACCCCTGACCCATCTTCCAAAGTCAATATTTTCTTAGGCGATGCTCATCCCACATCCGCACGCCGATGCGGCTCCCATGCCTTGTGACATGCCTGGCATTTCATTCAAATTCAAACGTAATTCCTCCCATGTGCGTCTGGAAGGTGTTAAAAAATATCTTAATCAACCAAACCTCATCGGGTCCTTGGTCCCTACATATTTGGTCAAAGATGGTCGACCTAAAACACCAATAATGAAAGTCCTGCCAGTGGTACTTTAAGCCACCCACAAAGAGGTGCAAAGCCCGTTAGGCCGAAAACCTGAAAAGGGCGACCTAAGAAAAAGCCGGGATACACCCGCTGGGTCCTCTTTAAATGGGCCCAAGAAAAATTGGGCATTAATGGACAAGACGAAAAGATCATGGGGTTTTCCTTTAAGACCCTACAAATAGTCGATCTATGCTTGCCGAAACCTGTAGTCCGGGAAAAATTTGAGCCCATTTCCATTTGTATCATCCTTCCGGTGAGTTTTGATCTATACGACAGGCATTCCAGTTATAAGTAAATTTCATAATTGAAAAAGATCGACATATTGTATTCTATTTAGAAAAATATGGAGGAAGACCACAAGCCGGAGTCTCTCCTTCACAGCAACAAAAGAGGTGAAAAAGAGTATACTGAAATAGCTCTGGTAATCACAAAGGAACTTGGCTTGCCCTCGCCATCTGGTCAGAAACCGTATGGCGAAAATTGTTGCAGGCTTGTTCCAGCGCGGCCTTCTCTCTGGCCTCGTATTCGTCCACCAAACGTCCATGCCACACCATCACTTGGAGGATGTCGATATCTTTTCTGGTCGATTTGATTTCTCCAGTCAAAGATGAAAACTGGTTCCTCAGCACTACCACCTGAGCTTCGCAGTCATGTAGCATGAAATATAGGGTGGTCGCCCGATCATGAGAGCTTGATTCTAATGCTGTTAGCTGATGGAGCTTCATCGTAGCCTCCTCAAAATCTCGAGTCCCGTGATGAGAGGTAGCGAGATGAGTAATTTTGTGTTCGCCAGCAGCAATCCCCTCGCGAGCAATGAAAGCCTGGCAGGAGAGGTGATGAAGTGGCTGATAGTTGAATCTGCCTGACCCCAAACCAAAGAATAGTTGCCGAAGGACTTCAGTTCTGGTCGCCATTTCAGCCAGAGGGGTTTCGACAACAATCTCATAGATCCAGGGCCAGGCCCACCGTCACACTTCCTGGTGGTCCGCAAGGATATGAGGACCCTTGGTATCCTTGATGGATGATACGGGAATAAAATCAGTCATTGCAGTTAGCACAGACATGTGCGCACTAGGAGACTGTTCCAGGATTGGAGCATCAAAAGCATCCAGTACTGGTTCAAGCTTGGGAGTCGAGCGGGAAAGTCCAGAATTGACCGGCAGAGCTTCGGAGATTACATCGCGGGGACCTGAAGTCATAGGATCCTCCTCATCCACATCCAAAGGAGTTGAATCTATTTGAGCTCCGGAATCAGAGGGGTTGAAAGAGGAAGACCCCCGAAGCCACTTCGTCCTGCGAACCATCAATCGGTCTTCCCTCGAAGCCGACGAAGAGGGTACGGTAGGCATGAAAGCTGCAATAACCCCCGATTTGGGAAGTTTCTGGACAACCTTCCCCAGTATTCTATCTGGGTAATGCTTCACCCACAGTCTTGAATACTCCCAGGACAAGCTCTCAACCACCCTTGTGTAAGACAGTGGAATACGTATGCCAGATCCCTCCAACATCAACATCGACCACCACTGACGAAGAATGGTCAGATGCAGTTCTTGGGCCTGTGGGTGTGGAAGGGAAATGTAGAGTTGATCACACCCAAACTGTCGAGAAAAATGATATGGGGTGTATAGATCGCACAAAGGAACCCCATAGATCCTTGCGGATAAAAAATCCATCCCGCAGTGAGATCATGTAAAAACGCACGTCTAAGATCCCCCTACAATCGTCAACCAGACGCCGGAAGGAGTGGGATAGGGAATGAAGGAAAACTGAGAGAAGTCACTCTGGAGCTCAACATCTTCGTCAGAAATGAGGGTCTTTAGACGAACTCCATCTACGTCAAGTAGGGTAGGCCGAATAATGTGAAGCGGAATGATTTTGTCGTGGCGATACTCATAATAGTTGAAATGGTCCACTACCCAGCCGTATAAGAATTGAAATGGTCCACTCAGATGATAGTGCATCCCTCCCTCTTTCATGCGGCCCAACAATTCATAGATAAGAGCCAGAGTGGGAACAACCAAGTTCAACGGGCGGCGTCCCGCCAACTTAGCCGCCATCATCGATGTTCAGGGCCTGACGCCTGGAGTGATATCTCGAGAATGGGACAACCACCCACTCAAAAACAAGGCAATAAGACCAGCCAGTCAGGCATAGGTGGCACGTCGAGGAGCACCTCTTAACCCCATGAAAGGTAGTCACACGCCTCCATAACTGACCAGTAGGAACCTGGGATGATTCACGACTGTTGAGAAGGGTGAGTCTTGAGACCCTTGATCCTTGGCACGGAGCCGGTAGCCTCCATAAACAGCCCTATCTAGGTGCTATAGGTAATAAGAGAATGAGCGCATGGGGGTTGGCCTAGAGACCTCTCCACGTTGACCAGCGAGCCCCTCACCAATGGAGACACCCATTCGGCATCGTACCATGCATCGGAAGTGGGTAGAAACTCATCGTACATCTCATCGATAACTGGAAGCCCTCCCAATCGATGGATGTCCCATAAGCTAATGCCAACCTCACCATAGGCAAGGTGGAATGTATTAGTGCCTGAACACCAGCCCCCGAGAAAGTCCGGAAGGATCAAATATGGCGAGTAGTTAGAAAACTAGGATGTCCACACCACGGAGTACAGACCTACCGCTTCTAGTGGCTCGGGAAACTCCCGGCAATGACAGTGGAACCAGAAGGCCCAAGCCTAGTCATCTGAGAATATCCCGCTAGAGTGAAGATCCCACATGGGAGTCCACATAGCATTAGGGTCCACCCGTGCAAGGTTGACCAAGGAAGGATAACCCTCGTGAACAGCTTCCTAAGAGAATCCCTTCATGTGTCGATCACTTCTGGTCCAATCGGAGCCCCATACAACAAAAGCATCATTCGAATCAGGGTCAGGGATAATCTCTCCCGACTGGGTGATGTTCGCCTGAATGCAGTCCAGCAGCATTTCCAAGTAGGGGGATGGGAGACTTGAGAAGATCGGGGGAATAGGGACGTCATCCTGGAGGCCGAAACCATAAAGCCAGAGAATGTTCGATAGTGGATAGTCCAGAAGGTCGGGGGAGAGAAAATCCTTCATGACACCATCATCAGGAATGATGGGTCGGCTAGGGTATTATTTGATACCCTCATCTCTACAAACTATAGCTAGGCATCTCCCCGGACCAACTGGAATGGGATCAACAGCAGGCCTAGTCACAGAACGAGGAGGAACCATGTTTTCTCCCTGCATTATGAAGACCACCAGTGGTTTGTCTGGAATAATGAAAACAGGAAAAAATACCAGCTACATGAAAAAGTAGTCGAGAGGCCTTCATGATAAGGTCTGGAAGGAGGCCTCATAAGGTTGTTCGCAAATATGGCATCCTATGAACCAACCCTTCGCAGAAAGGGGTGGCAGTATTATGGACCACAAAGCATTGGGCAGAGAACCGTGAACCAGGTTGCTCGGCGGAGTCCTAATCCCAGATTTAAATAATTAAGATTCGGAAAACATAAGAATTTTTCAAAGTCATGTTGATTTTAGTCCGCGAAGCATCGAAAGCACGAAGCGAATTCCTCTGCGGCCCATCGTGACTTACATTTTAATTAATTAAAGGTTTTAGTTCGCTGTTGGAGGTTGATCCGCGGAAGGAGGCGACCGTGAAAGAATTATTGGTTCACAGAAAGTCATAGATGGTTCGCGAACAAGGCGTTTCGCGAACGAATGAGCACACGAAGACAAAATTCGAGACCTCTTTCTTCGCCAAATAATCTGGAAAAGGACAAGGACCCCCTTTATTTATAAGTGTGGTCCCATACTGAGTCCACCTCTCTACCACGAACTACCCGAGTTTCAGGACCACTCTACATCAGAATAGCCACCTCATCGTTTCGATCGGACCCCATACCAATGGGGGGAATTTGTAGGGTCCTGAAAACAATCCACAATGGAGATTCTACCCAATTACCCTCAATGAATTAGGGGGAATAATGCAGAGAACTCAAAGGATGCACAAAGCCAAACTGGTCTCCAAACCGGTCCAAATGATGACACCACGCGGCCGGTTCCGCGAAGCACCCCCTCTACGGACTATTGTCGTTCACGGAATGGAGGCGGAGATCCTCCGCGAGCGCGAAGCAGGAAAGGTGCTGAACCGGTCCACTGTCACGAACCGCCACATCCACGGACCGCATCGACTGGCCCAAGCTGTATCCGCTATCATAAACGGAATGGAGGCAAAACCCTCCATGGCTGTGAAGCACTCTTTGAGCTCGTTTGGTTAGTGGGGGAGATGCGCTCAATGTCCTCCGCGATTTTCAGATCGACCGAGTCATCTGTGAATTGAGTTTTCGATCATGGGCCTCTGCACAATATTTCGAATGACCATAAACACATCCTTTTCCCCAATCTATAAAAAAAGAGATCAAGGGTAAGAGAAGAGGAGTACTCAGAGGAGATTAATCAGATTCAGGTGGAAGGATTTCGAATGAAGGCTTAGGATTTCGCAAGCAGTAAAGTTCTAGTTTTCAAATGAGAGCATGTATGATGATGGAATCAAATTAATAAGGAACCGACAACATATAAAAACATGGTCAACCACGAACATAAAATAACAAAGAAACTAAGACCGCAAACTATGGCCCCTATGCGGATGCACTCCCCGCGGACCAGGGAGTTTATGCCTCTTTTCCAATCTGTCGTACCGCGTAGCACCCTCCTATGCGGGCGATGCCCTGACTAACAATCCCCCGGCTGGCACCGACCTTGGCTACTGCTGCCCGCATGGAACCCTATGCAGTCCACCTTGGTATGGGGATCGAACCTGAAGCTGTGAACCACCTTGGTTTGCAGGATTCCCATCAGTCCGCGGACTACCCTGGTTTGCGGACGGCTTCTCCAACCGTGTAGCACTTCCCTACGTAAAGGGCACCATCACCCGTACCCCTATGTGTCCTACCAAATACTTCAGAGTTCTTATTCCCCGAGCCACATAAAATCCTTCCAATCCGTCCTGATCCTTCGTGACTCCCTCACTAGCATACTCATCGGCCCCGAGCCGCGGCCTCTACCAGTGCCACCAGATCCGTGTGGTGTAAACTTTAGGTGATTCATCGTGCCGTTTTGAGTTCACATACCCATGGTATGCAGGGGTGATGGGGTTTCTCTGACCCTTGAGCATATTCCCGAAGAATTCTTGGGATCACATTACCATGGTAATGTGGAGTCTGAGCTCGGGAGTCCCCTTTCTGCCCCTCCAATTGTTGGGGCTGGGAAACTTCTCCTTTCATTGGGGGGTAGTAAAATACCCATCATAAGGAAGCCCCCATGCACTTTCGTACTTCCCCTAGGAACAAGAGAGGTGACAGGCATATGAGAACCTCTTTCCCTCTCCCATTGTTCTTTTTTTCCATGGGAATCCATCTCTGAGTAAGCCTCGACCTTATGGTCCGCTCCAGGCGTAAGCCCCGCTCCACTTCCCACGGACACATCTTTCGCGACATGATCGTCTGGGCCCTGCCGACTCTTGTTTCTCACACCGAGCATCACTCACGTGGGCTTAGAGTATGCATCGAACATGAAATCCTCTTATGGTATGCCTCAGAGCGTACGCCCCAATCATGCGAACTACGAGGACTTTGATTCCCCACCACATGGATATGTAGGAAGCCTCCAAGAGGTTCGAGCCCGATCACCATCGGACCCCCGAGTCGACATTCATGTTAGTTATCCGACACCCAAATTCCAACTACGTAGACTCTATCCCTGTATTTTAGGTAGGGTACGTATGAAGCCTCCCCGAGGTTCAAGCCCAACAATCGACTGATCCGACTATCTTCACGTCGGTTCACCGCACCAACCCTTATGCCGCCTCAGTGAGTCTAGACTCCTCGGGGTCATTAATCCAATGAGGGATGGTAAACCTTGGGCATAAATGATTCTGAACCCCTGCATCCAGCTGACCATTTCCAATCAAAATAAATCTGTGGATACTGTGATTGGGTATAAAACAAAGATTCGTGAACATATGAATAACTCTTAAATCTATAATAGAGTCCCGGAACAGGCAATAATTCCCCCGAAAATGGTGCGATGAGCCAGACTTCCCATCCTCTCGACCAATGTGAGTTATTAAGCATCACTGGCCAAACCATAGAGCAAAAGCATGCCTTTGGAAAGTAGGACCATGTATTACTAGATATAGAACTCTTCGGCATTTCGAGACAGAAAATGGTGTACCCGATATGAGTGATTAAGTAGAACCCAACCTTCCCTAATCAACCGTCGGGTAGCGCACATTTTTTCCCCACGACCCCGTTGTGCGCCGCAAGACATTTATGATAAGGTTATATGACCTATGACATAACTATGTTATGTAATGGTAAGTTTTTCATTATTTCTATCAAATATAGTTGTATAATAAATATTATTATTCTTTTTTGGGAACATTGTTTTGGTTCAAATATTTTGGATGTTTTATGATTTTTAGGTGATTAATTGTACTTTAGGAAATCTTACATTGAGTTGAGTAATATAAAACCCTTATGTCTGACATGTGATTTTATATGAATGATTATTTTTGTAAAACACATCTAAAATTATGAATGATTATTTTATTTTGAATGTAGGGTAATTTATTTAGTAAATGAAATTAGTAGAACATTTTTTTATTATTAATTTGAGTGTATATATAATTTTTTGTTTTTTGATCTTATAAAAACAATTTTAGTTGTGGATAATAATTAAAAAAATGGTGGCATAATTATTTTTCCTCTTGTGTATTATGATATCTATTACAAGTCGTTTTTAGAGCATCATCAAGGAGATATTCATCTTGAAAAATCATCATTTTGAGAAAAGAAAAATTTTATGGGGAAATTGAATAAGATATAAAATCATAAAATTCATATAAGTATGATTTCTTTTTTTCGTGGTCTTTATGGTTGAAAAATTAATTGATATTAGTAAATTTATATTAAAATAAAAATTTAATTCTTTTTTGAAAAATTCATGGCCTCTAATCACTGTATGTAAATTCTAATTTTTCATCTTAAATAAAAATCTTTTTGAATCCACTTTTACACTTCTCCTTGTATGGGAACTTATTTTTGTGTTTTTATAGATGAACCATTAATGATTAACATATAATCATTTTATTGGGATGTTTTATTAAACATTTTTATGATGTTGGATTCATCGATAGTATTTTTATATACTTCAAACTATTTTATAGAAATCATGAGTTCAAACTATGTTGAAACAATTCATTAAAATGTGGTAGAATGTAACACCATTCTATTTTAAAATAAGAAAAAAATATTTGATAAAATATATGAAATGAAAATTTTATAATAGATGAGAATTTAACACCTTTAGACATTGCAATTTCTTTATTATTTTTAATTGAACATAATTACATTTATGACATGCATAACATGAAACAACAAGTTTTAACGAACTATAATATACTATTAATACTATTTTATAAAATTGGATATTATTACATAGAAATTAAACCTTGAAATTTTAATTAGAATCAACACATTTTTAAAGTTAATTTTAATGGTTAAATCTATGTAAACTATTTTGATAAATATATATATAGTTCTATTTAATTCCATTAATTTCTTTGAAAAAACATGTTTCTAAAATATTTTATCTAGTCCTTTTTTGAAAAAGATAATAAATTTATGTTTTAAAACATTAATAAAATTAATTTAAAAAACAACATCATTTTTGGAATTAGGATTTCAAAATTACCTAATCTTTAATTAATTACATCTTTTTTAAGTGTAATTTACATAGGAATATTTAAAATAATTAACTTTATTAGAAATATATTATTTATTTAAATAATTTAAATGGATATTTGTTTAATAAAATTTATTGAAATTAAAATTTATATAATAATAAATTCATAAATTCAATAATAGTCATTGAAATTAATTACAAATTGAATATTTCTACTAAATAATTCTATACATAGGAAACAAACATCATTGGAAACCCATTTTTTCATCACATCTATGGGTTTCATTTTTTTAAAAAATTATTCTACTTATATAAATTGAATTTTTAAAAATGGATTAAATATCATGAATTAGAATAATTTAAATTATATATTATGTTAAACATAATTTTCACCCAAATGAATAGAGAAAATTGTAAATGTTATTTACTATAACTAATGAAAAAAAAATTACTGATGGGTTAAACAAAAAATGTGACATTGAAAAATTTTCCTAAAAAAATATAACTATAATTTAATAGACATATTTCATCCATATGTCTTGTATATTTTTAAATTAGTCTGTTATGGATAATTTGGGAAGGAGAAAAACATAGGAAGATTTTTTTCTTTTAAAAAATTTTAATTATGCCCTCTCTCACAATTATTAAAGGAAAGCCCCTCTATTATCAATTCCACACTTCCAAAAATAGTTATCTCTAACAAGACCCAAAAAAATCACTTTCACAATTTTCTCCCCTCATTTTATATTCCTTGGTTTTAAAAAAAATTCAACCTATGATATATTATTTTTTAAACAAAAAGGAGTTGTTTGAAGAAGATGTAACATCCTTAATCGAGATTTTTATATTTTTCCTTATTCCACATTTACCAAATATAATTAAATAATAATTATATAATAAAATATAAATCACCCATAATATAATATTTTGTCACAATTTTTTATCACCTATATCCATCTACTACAACCTCAAATGGGAAACAAATCACTGATCTAGTGTAAGGGGGACTACCACCTCGAAAACCAACAAAATTTGTTTTTATTCACATCATATAAGAGATGGATATAATTATTTATTTGATTTTTATATTGAAATTATTTAAAAAATTATAATTTATTTATTATTTTATCATACATACCAAATTACATTAAATTATGTACAGAATAAAACAATGTCAATTTTCTGTACGATGATCGTGTAATGGCCCGGGTTGTTGGAGGAACATTACTAAATAAAAATCTGATGCTTGAGGTGTTCTGGGTGGTTTGGGAGGCCATCCCAACTCCTCGGTGAAGTTTGACCCACGGTAGGCCTACCGGTAGCCTTAGCCTACCGGTAGCAGGCCTACCGGTAGCTCGACTACCGGTCGTTGTCAGCCACTGGTAGCTCTCGGCTACCGGTTGCTCTCGCCTACCCCCATGGGTTTTTCCATTAGCACTCCTTTTTGCGCAAATTGGGTTTTAAACCCTATTTCAACCCCTCTAAGCTTGTTTTAAAGCCCAATAACGCCCATAAATGGCCTCTAATTAACTTAAATGATTGTGTGGTGTAAGTCGGTTTAAACCGTGGGGACCCATTAATGACTTGTGTGGTGTCTCAACCACGTGGTCAACCCACGACTCTGTGCCTTTCGCGGTTTCGAGTCTTTTTTTCTCCATAACATAACGGCCCGGGGCATACTGTATCTCACCCTTTATAACCTAATGGTTCTCCCTAGGTTTCTTTTCTCGATCACCCTGTTCTAGGAGTACCCTTCGTTCAGATGATCCACATCGCTATTCATGGAGTTCAATGCCCAGGCTTAGCATCCGTCGTCGATCAACAGGTAGGGAATTTCTCCTTCGTCTCTCCTTTTTGTGTATCATGTGGGGTGGGTATGCTATTGCTTCTGTGGAATTGGATTAACCAAACCTTAATGAAGATAGTGAATGTACTCTAAGGAATGAAGGGGTTGGGGGCTGTGATCAATGATGTTTCTTTGTTTTATGATCTTCTTTTCTATATTGTGTGGGCTTACGCCTATTGAAAATCATGGTCGTTGGTAGTCTTTCTATGTGCACTAATGAACCCTTACCTCTGGTGATGTTTAAATGGATTTTATTGTGGTTGTGAACCCTTGTCATGTAAAGGAATTTGGTTAATTACGTAAACCCTACTAAACAAATTTAAAAGAACCAGGATCAACCCTTTTCTATGATAACCCCAATTAATGTACAACGGAAATTGAAATCATGGAGTGTGTTAAATCTTTTAAATCTGAAAATACCCGCATTGGACTGCTTTGTGTTGATGGTAGTGGGTTGTTGTATCTTTTCGTTCACGGGCCGATTGCTGGGTGATGTGGGTGGGGATGGGATCCCCTATTATTATAATCTCGGTGGTTTTGAAATTGAGGATGGGATCCTCTGTTATATCATGAATTGGGGTGGGATCCTCTGTTGTTGAGAAACCTTTTGGCACCCGGATATTGGACATGGTGTTATATCTTGGGGGTTTCTTTCGTTTTTGTGGATTTACAATAGAAATGGGTGTGAATGCTTAAACTGTCATTTGGATGGATCTTTTCCCTTGGTTTTTTCTTATGGTGTTAGTTTCCTAGTTGTGCATAAACTTATTTAAACGTTATTACCGAACATGAAAACAAGGTTGGGATAAATGGGTTTTTGTTTGGTGTGAGTTGTGACGTGGACAGGGGTGGTGTTTGTGTTCTTTAGGCTGGCTGAAGAAAAACCTAAACTTGGGTGAGTGCTTGTTACCTATACATATACATGTAGTTTTGTGTTTATTTTTCGTGCCCCACCCAAGTTGAGCACTTAGTTCCGAACACCCCCATTTCATGGGGGAGGGTTTTTTTCCAACACTTCTATTAGTGGCTGGTTATTAGCTCCTTTCTGCACCCTTTCCCAGATAGCGCAAGTCTCTTCGGGCAGGCTGTGATGGCCTGAAGTCAATTATTAACCCAAGAATCTTCGGCAGGGTTGTGTGGTGGTTAGCCCAGGTGTGTGCGGGTAGGTGGTTTCCAAAGTATCTTCGGGCTGAGGCCCAGGTGTCTTCGGGCGTGGCGGTGGTTGTTCTGGCCTAGGTGTTTGTAGGCATGGTTACGTGTGATAGTTGTCGCCCAGGTGTGTGCGGGCGGGGTTTTGTAGTGGGACTGCAGTGAGGTTGTGGCCCAGGTGTGTGCAGGGAAGGTATGGTAGGGGGACTGCGGTGAAAATGGAGGGATTGGTTCGATGCATAGGATGTCTTCAATAACCAGTGGGAAAGTGGCGTGGGGTACCCAAACATTGATGTGCTATTACAATACATTACCTGACTTGCGTTATTTGGGAAGTGTTCCTTGGTGAGGATTGGGTGGATAGTTTACCTTGTTAGGTTTTTGGTTTACTTTTTTTTTCTCATGGGACTTTAGTACGTTCCCCCACTTGTGCACGAGAGTCTTTGGTTTTCCCTACTGAGTATACTTGTATGCTCACCCTTCGTATATAAAATTTCTTTCAGGTTTCCAGGAGGACTTCGGGAATCAAGAGGGACCATGCTAGCTCAGACCTTTTGGGCAGTTACAGTTGCTTTTTTTCTTTATTTGGTACTTTACGCTTGTAGTCACATTGTACTTTGTGGATTTTACTTTTGTAACATGCATTGGGAATGGTTCTTGGTTTTACTTTTACTTTCCACTTTTGGTGTTGTTGGGATTTAAGCATCTCATCTCCCGATCCTATTAAAAGAAAAAGGGTAATTCCTTCCTTTTTGTGTTTAATTCTAGACCCTTGGTGCTAGTCTCCACTCTGAGACCTATTGAAGGCGGGTTCTGGGGGTCATTATATCTCCTTCAACTTAAAGAAGGAAGGGTCTGGAAATCTGCTGACCATTCCCTCCTTTTGATGAAGGCGGGTCGTGACAGAATGGTATCAGAGGTAGGTTGAGAGATAGGATGGATTCTGGAGTTAGGCATAGTGAGGATTGCATGGGATGGTAGGGAAACAGTGTTGGGTGACCTTGGTGCATGCATTAGGCCATGGAAGACTGGCTAGGACATGAGATTTTAGGGCCCCCGTGATCCGATGCAAGGACTCTGGACCTGCCAAACGACCAAGTGAGTCCACGTTGATTGCAGGGTAGAGACCCTAGGGAAGTTACATGCATCATAATGACTTGTGTTCTCGTTTTTCTGGGGTGTCTTGGGAATTGAGAATAATTAAAAAGTTTAAGACGTTTGAAGAACAATATTCTGCACTACCGGGGCTTAGGAATTCCTTGTTTACCTTGCTGCTATGTCAGATGGAAGGCGACCATGTTTGGTGCGGGCGATTGAGGCCCCAGAGAATACCTTGGCCGATTGGCAGAGAGATGATTGAGAGGAGGAGGATGACCAATGGCAGAAGACACTTCAGGCCTTCCAACGACAGCCCCTCAAGAAATATGAGGGCAGTACCTATGACATGAACACGGAAAGCTGGCTAGAGGAGCTGGTGATAGCCTTCGGCCTGATCTGGGATATGACCGAGTACTGTGTTCCTCTGGCCATCAGCCAGATGCGGGGAGTGTCACATTAGTGGTGGACGCTTTACCTGGGAGAGAGGAGAGAGGTTGAGGTATCATGGGCTGATTTCGAGAAGGAGTTCCGGGTGGAATTCCTCTCTTTTACGATGAAGGCGGAGAAGAGTCATGAGCTACTCTCCCTCCAGTAGGGGAGTATGTCTGTAAGGGAGCTGGGAATCAGGTTCAAGGACCTCCTACGTGTTTCTCCAGACCACTTTCCCGACGAAGAGTCTCGGGAAAGGCGTTTAGAGGAGGTTCTTTGACCCTCCCTCCAGTATGTTGTTACCCCCTTTACCCTGCCGACGTACGTGGAGGTCTAGAAGAAATACGAAGTGGTAGAAAGGATTCATGCTCTAGGAGGTGTGTCACGAGAGGGTATCTATCTGGGACCATCGAAGGGGAAGGCCGTCAGCACCAGGCCTCCAGTGTCAGGACCCTCAAGGTTCCGACCAGCATGGAGCAAGCCACAATAGTTTCAGTTCTGATCCTCTTGTCCTCGCCCTTTTCCTTCGAGTCGAGGACCGTAATGCTTCGTCTCTAAGACCCATGGACATCTCTTGAGTCAGTGCCCGGACCGGGTATAGTATGGCAGTGGCGGACAGACCCAGCACCCGCCTCAACAGCAGTTTCTAGCTAGGACTTTCCAGCAACAGCAGCAGGGGCAGCGAGCTCCCACTCCTCCGAGGGTAGATGTTGCAGGAGGAGGTCGGCCTTAGGGTGCTCCTCAGGGACCTCAACCAGGGCATTGTCAGGGAGGTGGCCGATAGCCGAGGGGCATAGGATCTGGGCATGGATAGTTTTACTCCATATAGGCAGTAGTTCCAGCAGGACTGGAGGTCGTTCTATGTATGATCAGTTTGTTTAGCACCCTTGCTTATGCCTTGTTCGATACCAAATCTTCATACTCCTTTGTTGCACCCAGTCTATCCCGTGACTTGGGTCTATATGTTGAGAGAATTATAGTGCCCCTGGTGCTGAGCACATCAGTCGGAGGTTAGATCGACATGTTATATTTTTTTCGAGGATGCATACAGATGATAGGGCCACATCAGTCGGTCAAGGATCTACTACTACTACTACAAATATAGCCATACGATTTCATCCTTGGCATAGACTGGCTGTTCTCTGTGTGTTCCATCATCGACTGCTTCCAAGGAAGGGTTGTGTTCTCAAACATGGGCTTCTTGCGTGTTACCTTCACTAGCGAGCGGAGCAGTCAGAAGGGAAGCATGTGAGAGGAACCCCTCATCTCCTTGTTAGATGAGCTGTTAGTAGATTCAGTAGATGCTGAAATGGTGGAGTGCAAGATATTGTCCATGATTTTATGGACGTCTATCCTGAGTAGGTGACAACTCTACCCCCACAATGGGATATCGGTTTTGGGATAGACTTGTATCCTGGTGCACATCCGGTCTCGATGGCTCCTTACCGGATGGCACCCTCGGAGCTACGGGATTTTCATATTCAGATTGACGATATTATGAAGAGGGGTTATGTTTGACCAAGTGCATCACCGTGGGGTGCTCCAGTCTTGTTCGCAAAGAAGGCAGATGGTGGTCTCAGGTTGTTCATAGACTACAGGAGGCTGAATCAGGTAACGATCAAGAATCTCTACCCTCTTCCGAGGATAGATGATCTTTTAGACCAGCTGAAAGGGGCAGGGTGGTTCTCGAAGATCGACCTACGGTCTGGGCATCACCAGATGAGATTGAAAGAGGGCGACATCCCGAAGACGGCTTTCAGGTGGAGATATGGACACTTCGAGTTCAAAGTCATGCCTTTCGGTGTTACGAACTCACCAGTTGTGTTCATGGGGCTTATAAACTCCATATTCCTGGAGTACCTTGATCGGTTCGTAGTTCTGTTCATCGGAGATATCCTGATCTATTCAAGATCAGAGGAGGATCACGCGGAGCACGTGAAGACATTTTTGGAGGTCCTCTGACAGCACCATCTCTATGGTAAGTTGTCTAAATTCATTATTTGGACGCGAGAATTGCACTTCTTTGGGAATGTAGTGTCCGAGAAAGGGGTAGCAGTGGACCCATCAAAGGTTGAAGTAGTTGTTTCTTGGGAAGCACCCAAGAATGTGGAAGATTTCCGTAGCTTCCTCGATCTGGCAGGTTACTATCAGAGGTTCGTACCCAAATTCTCCCAAGTTGCAGCCCCTTTGATAGCCTTGACCATGAAAGAACATGTTTTCGTGTTGAGTGAGCAGTGCAAGGCAGCCTTCAGCTATCTGAAGGAGAAGTTGGATAGTGACCCAGTGCTGAGATTACCAGAAGAAGGGGTGTCATATGAGGTGTTATGTGATGATTCAGGGCAAGGCACAGGATGTGTGTTGATGCAGAAACAAGGGGTGATCGCTTATGGGTCTAAGAAGATACACCCTCATGAGTGTAATTATACCACCCATGACCTGGAGCGTGCAGTGGTCATTTTTTCACTAGAGTTATGGTAACATTACCTCATCGAAGAACGCTTTGTTGTCATCAAAGATCACAAAGGATTGAGGTATATCTTCTCCCAGTAGGACCTAAACTTGCGGTAGCGAAGGTGGGTGGAGTTCCTCCAGGATTACAACTTCGAGGTTTCCTACACATTAGGAAAGTCTAATTTAGTGGATGATGCCTTGAGCAAGAGATCACCAAAGGATGCGGTCTGAGAGTCGGTAGACACCTGGAAGGAAATGGAGGAGTTGGTTTCCCTACACCTGGATGTGAGGATGGATAGCAGTAGAGGATGCATGTATCAGATGACAGTGCAGTCGTCTCTGTTTCAGCAAGTGGAGCAGTCTTAGGGGGGTGACCCAGAGTGGGAAGTGATGCGTGACTGAGTTGACCAGAGCAATGCTCCGAAAGTATGGACGGAGGATGGTCAAAACCGGATGGTTTTCAGGGGAAGCTTTTTGTTCCAAAAGTGATGCACGGCAAGGTTCTCAGTGAGTTCCACAACTCATCCCTAGAGGTAAACCCAAGATTTTCCAAGATGTACGAGGGTCTAAAGAGCCATTTTTGGTGGCCCGGAGTAAAGCGAGTAGTGGCGGAGTTTGTGGCCAAGTGCCTAGTGTGTTTTCAGGTGAAGACTAAACACTGAGTTCCAGGTGGCCTGCTGCAGTCTCTAGATGTCCCCGAGTTGAAGTGGGAGGACATCTCGATGGATTTAGTCATGGGACTACCCATGGTTCAAGGGGGATATGATGCCATCTGGGTAGTAGTGGACCGGCTGACGAAATCGGATCACTTTCTGGCAATTGAGGAGTCAAGTGAAGTGGATGCTTTGGGACGAAGGTATGTGGATGAGGTGGTCCGGTTGCATCAAGTTCTGAGGTCCATAGTCTCGGATAGGGATGCACGGTTTACCTCACGAGTATGGAGAGGATTGAAGCATGCTTTTGGAACCCAGCTACATCTTATCACTACTTTCCACCCACAGACAGGTGGGCAGACAGAGCACACCATCCAGACCATGGATGATATGTTGCGGGCATGTGTTCTGGACTCAGGACTATCATGGGTGCGACACTTGCCTCTGGTAGAGTTCACCTACAATAATAGATATCACTCTACCATTGATATGGCCCCGTTTGAAGCCTTGTACGGGAGGCCATGCCACTCACATGTGTGTTGGACCGAAGTCGGAGAGGCGGGCATCCTTGGCCCGGAGGTGGTGTAGAGCACGACGGAGAATGTTCATCTTATATGGGAAAGGATGAAAGCGGCCCAGGACCGACAGAAGTCATATATTGATACCAGAAGGATGCCCTTGGAGTTTGAGGTTGGAAACCACATGTTCTTGAAGGTCTCCCCTCGGCGTGGACAACGGAGGTTCAAAAATGGGAGTAATCTTTCTCCCAGGATAATCAGACCCTTTGAAGTGTTGTGGCGGGTCGGCAAAGTGGCTTATCAGCTAGCGTTACCACCACCGCTACTGAGGGTGCATGACGTATTCCATGTCTCCAAGCTCCATAGTTATCTACATGACGATTCACTCGTCCTTGACAGGGGACGGCTAGACATCGAGGACAATGTGACCTTTGTGGAAAGACCAGTGATGATCGAGGATCGTGAAGAGAATGTGCTTCATGGGCGAACCATTCCATCAGTTCGTGTGTTATGGAGACACGGTGAGCTTGAGGAGAGTACGTGGGAGAGGGAATCGCAGATGCATGGCCAGTACCTAGAGTTGTTTTGAGTTTTGTGTTGTTCTGTTTATACTTGTTGTGGTGGATCATTTTACCTTGTTGTCTATGAAATATGTGGGGTTTCTTTCCTCTCTGAATGTCTGTGAAATGTCCTGGCTACTGGGTGGGGAGGATTGGACACCTAATCAAGACACATTAAGGTGGATGCGATTAAACCCGTGCAGGCGAGTCAGTGCCGCCCAAAGCGGATAGTATCTTGACATGGGGGAAGAGACTCCCCAACCCACATACTGCGAGGTCTGACATGTATGTTCCTTTTTATTAAGAGAAAGTTGTTTTCAGTTGACAATGAGGTTCACTCCTGAGAGGTATCCTTCGAGGTGGTTATTCAGACCCTATCTATCCTTATGGGATGCCTTGATTCTCGAGGGTGAGAATAGTTTGAGAGGTATCTAATGTAGTGGCTCGGGTTGTTGGAGGACCATTACTTAGTAAAAATCTGATGCTTGAGGTGTTTTGGATGATCTCAGAGGCCATCCCAACTCCTCAGTGAAGTTTGACCCACAGTAGGACTACCGATAGCCTTAGCCTACCGGTAGCAGGCTTACCGGTAGCCTTAGCCTACTGGTAGCAGGCTTACCGGTAGCTGCGGCCTACCGGTAGCTTGGCTACTGGTAGCTGTCAGCCACCGGTAGCTCTCGGCTACCGGTTTCTCTCACCTACCCCCACGAGTTTTTCCAGTAGCACTCCTTTTTGCGCAAATTGGGTTTTAAACCCTATTTCGACCCCTCTAAGCTTGTTTTAAATCCGAATAACGCCCATAAATGTCCTCTAATTAATTTAAAGGATTGTGAGGTGTGTGTTGTTTTAAACCGTGGGGACCCATTAATGACGTTTGGGGTGTCTCAACCGCATGGTCAACCCATGACCCCGCGCCTTACACGGTTTCATGTCTTTTTTTCTCCATATCTTAACAACCTAGGGAGAGTTGTATCTCACCCTTTATAACCTAAGGGTTCTCCCTAGTTTTCTTTTCTCGATCACCCTGTGCTAGGAGTACCCTTCATTCAGACGAGCCGCATCACTATCCATGGAGTTCCACGCCCAGGCTTAGCGTGCATCATTGATCAATAGGTAGGGAATTTCTCCTTCGTCTCTCCTTTTTGTGTATCATGCAGGGTGGGTATGCTATTGATTCTATGGAATTGGATTAACCAAACCTTAATGAAGATAATGAACGGACTATAAGGAATGAAGGGGGGGGGGGATGTGATCAATTTTGTTGCTTTGTTTTATGATATTATTTTCTTAATTATGCGGGCTTACGCATACTAAAAATCATGGTCGTTGTTGGTCTTTATCTGTTCACTAATGAACCCTTACCTCTGGTGATGTTTAGACGAATTGTATTGTGGTTGTGAACCCTTTCCATGTAAAGGAATTTGGTTAATTACGTAAAATCATCTAAACAAATTTAAAAGCACCAGGATCAACCATTTTCTATGATAACCCCGATTAGTGTACAACAGAAATTGAAATCATGGAGTGTGTTAAATCATTTAAATCTGAAAATAACTTCATGGTCCTGCTTTGTGTTGATGGTAGTGGGATGTTCTATCTTTTCGTTCATGGGAGGATTGTTGGGTGATGTGGGTGGGGATGGGATCCCCGGTTATTATACTCTCGGTGGTTGTGAAATTGAGGATGGGATCCTCTGTTATATCACAAATTGGGGTGGGATATTCTATTGTTGAGAAACCTTTTCACTCCCGGATATTGGATATGGGGATTTATCTTGGGTTTTTCTTTGGTTGTTGTGGATTTACAAGAGAACCGGGTCTGAATTATTAAATTGTCATTTGGATGGATCTTTTCCCATGATTTTTGCTTATGGTGTTAGTTTCCCAGTAGTGCATAAAATTATTTAAACATTATTATTGAACATTAAAACAAGGATGGGAAAATGGGTTTTTGTTTGGTGTGAGTTGTGACCTGGACAGGGGTGTTTTTTGTGTTCTTTAGGCTGGCTGAAGAAAAACCTAAACTTGGGTGAGTACATGTTACCTATACATATACTTGTAGTTTGGTGTTTCATATTCTCGCCCCACCCAAGTTGAGCACTTAGTGCCGAACACCCCCATTTCTTGGGGGAGGGTGTTTTTACCAAAACTTCTATTAGTGGCTGGTTATTAGCTCCTTTCTGATCCCTTTTCCAGATATCCCAAGTATCATTGGGTAGGGTGTGATGACCTGAAGTCCATTATTAGCCCAAGAATCTTTGGGCAGGGTTGTGTGGTGGTTAGCTCAAGAGTGTGCGGGCATGTGGTTTCCCAAGTATCTTCGGGATGAGGCTAAGATGTCTTCGGGCGTGGCAGTGGTTGTTCTGGCCTAGGTGTTTGCAGGTGTGGTTACGTGTGACAGTTGTGGCCTAGGTGTGTGCTGGAAGGGTTTGGAAGTGGGACTGTAGTGAGGTTGTGGCCCAGGTGTGTGCGGGCAGGGTATGACAGTGGGAATGCAGTGAGAATGGCGGGATTGGTTCGATGCATAGGATGTCTTCAATATCTAGTGGGAAAGTGGCACGGGGTACCCAAACATCCATGTACTATTACTATACATTACTTGACTTGCGTTATTTGGGGAGTGTGCCTTGGTGTGGCTTGGGTGCATAGTTTACCTGGTTAGGTGTTTGGTTTACTTTTTTATCTCACAGGACTTTAGTACATCCCCCCCCCTTGTGCACGAGAGCCTTTTATTTTCCCTACTGAGTATACTTGTATGCCCACCCTACATTTATAAAACTGCTTTCAGGTTTCCAGGATGACTTCAGGGATCGCGCGGGACCATACTAGCTCGGACCATTGGGGCAGTTGCAGTTTTTGTTTTTCTTTCTTTGGTACTTTAACCTTGTAGTGACTTTATACTTTATGGATTTTACTTATGTAACATGCATTGGGAATGGTTCTTAGCTTTACTTTTACATTCCACTTATGGTGTTGTTGGGATCTAAACATCTTATCTCCCGATCCTATTAAAAGAAAAAGGGTAATTCCTTCTTTTTTGTGTGTAATTCTATCCCCTTGGTGCCAGTCTCCACTCTGGGAACTATTGATGGCATGTTTTGGGGTTCATTATCTCTCCTTAAACATAAAGAAGGAAGGGCCTGGCAATCTGCTGACCCTTCCCTCCTTTTGATGAAGGTGGGTCGTGACAGATCTACTGCCTCACAATGCGATGTGATTAGTTTTTCAGTTACACATTATACAGACATTAATAAGGAATATTTTAATTATTATTTATGATATTAATGAAATATAATACATTATATTAAATAAATATATCATATAATATCATACCTTATCATCAAAATAACAAATGATAACATCATTCATGTTTAAAGAAGATTATCGCCTTGCGAAGTAATGTCATTAATTTATTAGAACAAAAAATTGATTGTGTGTGTATGGTTATTGAATGAAGTAACATGATATTTGTGATATTATGATAACCATGGAACGATAAAATAACTATTACCTAATTTTCATCATGATCTTTGAAAATTTTAAAAGTTACTCATGCATGTGTACAACCTACTATCCCAATGATTGTAACGCTGCTAATATTTTCGATAATATGTATAAAATATGGTTTTAAATGAAAACGTTAATTATTAAAAGTATTAATATTTCATGATTACTTTTTTGGATAAGATTAGTTGGGTATATTTTGACCATATTCAATTTTCTAATGATATTTCAGGTATTTGAGCAGATAATCGTCGAAATGTCTATCATGAACCTAAATGAATACATGATTTACAAAGATATGTAAATAAATGAAATAAATTGAATTATAAAAATATAAAATGTTTTTACAGAATTTAAAAAAACATCTACTTTTTTATCCGAATGATTAAGAACACTCATGAAAAATTGAGATCGTGGTAATGTTTTCATCATCAAACATCGCTCTTGAGAAACATGTAATTTTATCCACCTAATTTATTTTAAATGGTCTAAAGCATTATTATAGAATATTTTATATCATTTTTTATCTTTATTCATGGTATATTAACTTCAACAACAAGATATCACACTTTAAATTGATATTTATTAATTTGTTTCTCAATTTGTAAGGGGTTTCATTTCTGAAATACCATTTACTAGATTATACCAATACTAAATTTATTCTATTATTCTAGGATAATGTGAAAAATATCCTATGATTGTTATATATTTTATATAGAATTCAATTTTTAGGATTTATATTTTTTAAACATAATAACTTCACTGATTAATCCTAACTTCAATGTTATGATCCACATAAGGCTTTATTTTACAATATAATTTTCGTTCAGATTGGTTAAGCATGAATTTACATTAATGGAAATTATATACTCATTGTATAATAAACCATTTTCCATTTATAGTCCTCTTTTATTCACTAATGTTACAATTAATGGTACCATTTTCATCTCATTATAAATTAAAATCAGTGATTATATATTATTATGAAAATCCATATTTTTTACATTTTTTAGGTTGGACATGTATGTTTTCCATATCCACAATTTTCTTTAAAATGTTTTAAAAATTATTTGTAATACTCTATAAGGATTTATTATTGAATATTTTCACATATTTTGAATGGATTTATTATATACTTTCCCAAAATTATCATGTTTTTAATCTCATTACATAAGAAAATAAGAATGTTCCATTTAAATTTATATGGTGTAAATGGCTTCCCCACCCCCAAAAACATTATTTGATAATTGGATTCACATATAACCATCCAAATTTTCATTTAAAAAATATTTTGCCCTTATTTTATATTTTATTAAAAATGGTTTTAAAATAAATTAATATTTCTATATCTAAAAATGTCTTGCTAATGGGTATTAGGGATCTCTCCAAACCAGTCTTTCCATCATGTTTTAAACTATGTCTCTATAACATATTTTAACTCACTATTTATGTTTATGAATTTTTTTTAAATTATGTATACATTTCTCTCAAATATATACCAATAATTTTAACCGCACACTTGGTGGGGTAATACATGAATTATGATAATTTATCAAATGAATTTATTATAAAATTTCATTTTATTATAATATGAAGAAAAATTATGCAGCCAATTTTATTTCCATGGGTAATAATATGTTAAGACTTATGATTGATTTCCCTTATGGGGTACTCCTAGATCAAGAACTTGTTATTATTTAAGTACAAACATATCATTGTAATGATTGGGGTAATTTTTTAGTCTCATGAGAAGTCACATATGGATCATGGAGTAAACCTAAAATTGTGCGGGAATTTTTCCGATATGTGATATTGTTTAGGATGTTATCCTTGATTCATGACTATTTCATTTGATATATTGTTTCTACAATTCCTATGATATCAGATTCTTATTATATAATTATTTTTATATTTTTCCCTTGTTTTTATAGTGTGAATTCTCTTTTATGATATCATGTTATACTTTTGAATCCCATGTTCTATTTGCCTATCAGGTTAGTCTGTCACTCGGATTTACAAATCACCTATTTCATTATGTATTACCCAGATTATACCATGTAGTTTTAGGATATCAATGTTATTTTAATATCTCATTATATTGATTTATATAAGGAAACCATGTTTTATGTTCCTCTTGATGTGTTAGGAACCTATTCTAAAAATACACTAAGAATTTAAAATTCTTTTGTTGTATAAATTGAAAGATAAGTTTAAGAAATGTGTAATATAATTTGTTAAATTTGTTGGGGCAATATAAACATGTTTTAAATAATATGGAGGGTGTAGAGAATAAGGATTAATATCCAATTATCATAAACTAGGAGAACCCTATATACATAAAATTGGATAAAAAATATATCAAATATTAATGATAACATACATATGAAATGAAAAATTACATACATAAAAAATATTCATCTTAAGTCTTCCAAAAAGAACAGAATCCTTTAATGTTATGAGGTATAAAAAAACCAAACCTGTTGGGACTCTTGATATCAGATGATTCATTAATGGGATTTATAATTCTATCACACACTAGTCGCTTAATATGGTCCAATGAATACCCCATAATATTCATCGTGAAATTTCATAATATTTCATATAGAACACATAACTGAACTAATCCTAGATATCATTATAATTAATGATACTATTTATCAATACATAATCAACCAGTATTAGAAGTTAGTAATCCAAAATAATATTAATAAGCTTCCCCACTTCAACAAATTAATTAAAATGACCATGAACCATCAATAGAAGGATATTGGATTATAAAACAATTCTTAAACAAAATGTTATAATCATAAATATTGCAATAAAAAAATATGAATTCCTTTTCACATGTCCATAAATACCAACACAATTTAGGTAGGCATTTTCTGATATAAATTTACAAAATGACATGTCCAATCCGTATATGGTAATTAGTGTAAATTTATTTCAAAAACTAAATAATACCATTATAATACATCGAGAGATATAATGTTTTCAGTATAGAGGAACATATCTTCATTCCAATGATATTAATATATGACGATGTCCATATAAATATTAAAACCCCCATAAAAATTAGTCATCAAACAATGTCACATAATAAGTGATGAAGAATCCAATGAAGAGACATCGTGTAGTTATAATCAAGAATATTCAACATAAGAAGAAGATCATTAATCTGAAAAAATATGTTAAGATGGTAAAAATTAAAAAAAACAAATGGAAATGTCAAGAATAATACAAATGTTGACAACCACAATTTATCTAATAGAATGTATGTTTATGAAAATAAATTTTCTATGTAAGTTGAAAAATATTTTTCAAAATCACGAAAAGGAAGTGGAAAAGATTATACCATAATAAGAACAATAAAACATCCTAATGATCAGCAAGATCAGACATATTAATCTAGAACAATTTATTTTGAATGAGATGATCATATTGTTATATCATTGAAAATGCTAGAGGAATCTATTCCACATTTTCCAAACCTTCAATATTGATGTCAATTTAGTAAATAATGTTGTAATAAAAATTTATAATAGATGAAGGATTTATATAACACCCCAAACTTCTACGGTACGCTTCTCTTTGAATAATACAATAGCATGTGTTGTACACAACATCGAGTTCTAACACACCACAACCAATCAAACTAGCCGTTATGAATAGTAATACCCACTTTTTGAAATTTACAAATTTTATTTTTCAAAATGGACTTCATTTTTGGATTCAGAATATCTAAATTAGCCTACGGTGAATTTTTGGTATTTTTCTGAAAAACACCATTTTTATGAATAGTGAAACCACTAAGTGGTAGTTAAAAAACTGAATTTTTCAAAAAAACATAATTTTACCACTTCTGTGAGTGGAATTTCGAAAATCCGAGAGACACGGTTAATATCAAGGTCTAAAAAGTGGTTCATTGAGATGAAAATAATTTTTTGTGAATCGTACCTTTTTACTTTTATTTACCACGGTTAAAAGTAAATAGGGCAATTAAGGGTAAAAATTATATTAATATTACCATAAAACATGTCCTAATTCTATTGGACAAGCTTAATTCGACCAGAAACAACCTTAGGAAGAAAATATTATCATTTAGGTCCACATGGATTAGATTAGGACATTTATTATTATTTAATTCAAAGAAGAGTTAAAAGAGTTAAAATGAAAGTTTATTTACTAAACCATTTTTAATATAGGGTTATACATAATATAAATTCAATTGTAAATATTCATTTGAAATATGAAATGATTTCCTACATTGTGGTATTTTATTTATAATTTTTAGACATTAAATAATTTAATTTATTTATGACACAATGATGAGGTAGTAATTACCATAATAGTGAAAAATTATAATAATTGATATTATAAATTCCCAAATAAATATAATTTTAGACTTTTAATGAATTAAACTAATTTTATAGGTTAATATGATATGTTATGAATGATTAAATTAACTTCTTTTGAAGTAATAATTCTGTTATGATTTTCACAAAAATCAATTTTCCAAATAGTGTCAAAATTGACATAAAAGAGTTTTTAAAACGAATATTATATTATTAACTGATATTCAATTCATTAAAATCTAATTTTGGGCCAAGAGACTTATATAATGATAAGTGTATCATTAATGGACTACTTGGGGGTCTTTTGGAGGTATATAGTATGTTTATTAACTATATAATATAAAAATACAAAGTGACATGGTAAGTGTCAAACTAATTAACTAAGAGTTAAAACTAAAAGATAAGGTTGATATAATGACCCAAAACGATCTAAATTCTATTGGTTGAGTGGTTTTCGACCCATACCCACCTTAAACTTTAAATAATCCACTTTGGAGCCTTTAGAAACCGAATATAAATTTATTATAAAATAATATTTCTAGCTTTTCCAAAGGTTCCCCTCACCCTTCTTATAAAAGGGAACTCCCCCTTCTCATTAATTCACACCTTCAAAGACATTTGGCACAGCCAAACTCTGTCGAACTACTCTCTCAACTTCCCTAAATTCATCCTATTGGCCTTACTTTAGTCATATTGCCACCCTATGGAGCCCTTTTGATCAAATCAAAAAGAAGAACCCGAAGAAGAGGTAATGATTTCACCGCCCTTTTTCAAGTTCCTTTCTTCTTCCACTTCTTATTTATTTGTTATTACCATTCTAAAATAATAACTACAGTATCTTATATATACTGTGATGTTATTATAAATATTGTACAATCATATTCATTATTCTATCCATCATTTGAATAACATGTCACCATACGTGCGTGCGTACGACTTACCGTCTCCACGCCGTGGTGTAATTATTATTCAATAAATTATTATTTAGATGGGTATAATAATGATGTGTAATTCATGTATATAATAAATATAACATGATAATAAATCTTTATATATGATATACTATCCAATTATATATTATTTTAATATCAATAGAATGATATTGTCGCTTGTGTGTACGTATGGACTACTGTCTCCACGAAGGCGATGAGATTCATTCTCCATCGTATCCATTCAAGTATAATTCTCATTTTATGATTAATAATAGTATCTAAGGACTTGATATCATTCTGGATATGATTAAGATACAAACTATCCATGACAAACACGGCTTATGTAACAAAACATATAAAATAAAATGAGTAAGTTAACACTTGAAACAACGATAATACTAAGATATCATAAACAAATCAATGCTAAAAGATCATATATGATATAATATTAGTGTATATGATTCTTGTATAATTTAAAATCAATTATTTCACCATTATACAGGTGTTTAACCTACCCTCAACCAAGTAAAGGTACAAGCTAAGGGTTTATTTCGCAATCTCTTCATTATCCGAGATTGTTTATATATAATAATCTATTGGGATATATTTATCATCCACATCCATGTTTCTTAAAAATGTATTTCAAAACATTTTTACTATTTACAAGAATATGTGTTAAAGTCATTTATACCCTTTTTTGACTTTTTATAAGAGGTTTATAGAGGAATCTTTCCGTCGTTTTCCAAACAAGGTGCTTTTTAACCTTTTCGACAGAATTAAGGTACGAATGTTTTTTAACTTATACAGTAGGTGCGGCTATTTTCCACCGTTATAAAATCGTTGAAGCTTCCCTTACAAGATTATAATAATATTTTAAAAGAAAATGTTTTATTTTATAAATATATGACTCTTAAATGATTTAAAAATAGAAAGAGATGTTTCTCTAAAAAGAGTTTTGATTTCATCTATGTCAACATCCTTTGATGGATTTTACACTTATTTGAAGTTAATTTATTATGATACAAAACATCTATATTATATTGAAGGTTTTGTGATATTTTTGACTGTGGATGTGTTATTTTTATACCATTCATGGTTTATGGATGAATTATTTACATTTAGTATGCTATTTTTAATACGAATGTTTATGTTATGTTTAAACCTTTTCATATGGTAATGCATTGGACTTAATATGTGACGGGTGGAGCCTGCTATAGCTCCTTGATGCATCGGTATGTCTAATGAGACAAACTAGTGTCTTGGAACAAGGCCTTGTCAAAATCTTATTTTTAGTCTTGGCACGAGGCCTTGGCTATGTGGTTATGATAGTCTGGCATTATGCATTCCATCATTATGAAAGTGGTTATTGATATTGCATGTTATTATTCGATTAATAGAATATCCATTTGAATAAGTAAATGGAATTATTTAATTTTATTTTTGCCATAATATGTTTAAGTTCATGTTTAAAAGGCTTTTGTTTTAGTTATACATTGCCTTAAATGTTTATTCTTATTTATGAAAGTTTCCACTATATTGTTATCCTTACTGGGAATTTAAACTCACCCCTTTTCTATGTTTTATTTTTTCCAAGATGTGAAGAAGTAAATTATGAATGGCCTATAGGGATATTATGAGGGGATAAGAGTGTATACTATGGATACTATGTTGTTGTAGTTTTCATTTTTATGATGTAATGTAAAACATTATGAATATATCTAGTGTTTCCAAGGCTTCTAAACTAATCGGTCTTTAGAGATTCGATCTTTCTTGTGATCATGCCAATGTTACATAATAATGCACCGACTCTAGGTAACTGGGGTCAGGGTGTTACAGTTGGTATCAGGGGAAGTTCAGTACAAACCATGGAAGCTAGATTTATATAAACTTATATTAGAACATATATATTTAATATTGACGTTGAAGATTAGTGTATAAGAACTTCCTAGAATTTTGGTATTGTAGAGATTTTTTGTGTTTTCCGAGAAATACATCCTTATCTGGATATGAGTAGGTAGAGGCGGCTCTGGCACAGATGTACCTAGGGGTAAAACCCAAAAACACCGCTTTGAGCTAGACTCGAACGGGAACTGGTGCACCACAATGGGCCTTTCTGCACTCTTGGTTACGACACTCCCAAGGGATATGCTTGAGATAACTCTCATTTTCATTAAAAATCATTATGAAGGGTTTATGAGTGTATACGTACTCAAAGAAAACATTTTTATGATTATGGATTATATCCATAAATAGTTCAATTTATGTTAAGTGTTTTATAAGTATGGAATTATGTATTTTTTTTCATAAACTGGTCTAGTTTATGCCAGTGTTTAGAAATGGCGCCTAGTGGTAGGAATGGGAACTGTATCAATGCATACACTCCATGTAGGGATTTCCCTCCTGTTGTAGATAATTATAGTGGAGGTTGTGATGCAACTGCTGATGATCAACTAATCACCATACTGGGACAACTCACTCCGGTTATGAATAATAACCTTACCCGTATGAAGCACCCTGATCCGCAGCGTGGAGGATCAATGTTAGATCGTGTCATGAGGCAGAAACCACCAACGTTCAATCGGAGTACAAATCCCCTAGTAGTTGAGAAAATGATGAATTCCCTAGATATAATATTTCAGGCTTTGGGGAGTAGTGAAAGGGAAAAAGTTTTCATGGAAGTTTACCGCCTCACTGGAGATGCTGATCAATGGTGGTCATTGATTCCAAACAGAAGGAAGATAAAGAAAGTATCAAATATGGAATGGAGGGAGTACAAGGATCTATTTTTAGAAAAATACTTTCCTCGTGACCATCGAGCAGATATAGAAATACAATTTCTGATACTGAGACAAAAGGGGGATGAGAATGTCGCAAAGTATGAGGCTAAGTTTACAAGGTTATCAAGGTATGCTGGAGATTATATACATAACCCAATAAGTAAGATTGATCGTTTCTTTGATGTGTTAAAACCACTTCTCCATTGAGCATTAGTCTCACAATCCTTCTCGTCGTATGAAGACATTGTCTCATGTGCTATCAAGACATAGAAAGAATTCTCAAAGTCTTATGACTTTAAAGAAAAGCAGGAGAAGAAGAGATATACTAATCAATCTGGGAATGGAAATAAAGGGAAGAAGGGAAAAGTTGATTATCCATCCTGTAGTAAATTTGGGAAGAAACTCCCTGGTACTTGCTTAAATGGAACGGGAGTCTGTTACAAGTGTGGTGAAAAAGGCCACCAAGCTCGTGATTGCAAGGGGAATAAGGAAGCTACCGATGTTCAGTTCTATAATTGCAGGGAGATGGGACATTATGAAAATTAATGTCCAAAGCATCAGGGGAACATACCTCAGAAAAGTCCAAGGGATCAAGGCCAAGCTAATGATATCACTACTTCTAAGGTAGATGCTCTGAAAGACATGGTGGTAGGTAATTTAATGGTTTTCTTCATGTTCAGAAAATGCATTATTTGATTCTGGATCATCGCATTGTTTCATATCTTCCCAGTTTTCTAAGAAAATTAGATATTTCCAATTTGATTTAACAAGGGATTTTCCAATTAAAAGTCCTAAGGGAAGTATCATTGCAACAATGTTTTGTGAATCAGTCCCCATTAGAGCACATAAATGTTCTTTATTCACTAATCTCATCGTCATAACTATGATTGAGTTTGATATAATCCTCGGTATGGATTGGATTTCAGACCATGAAGTGAATATTTTTTATAAGAAGAAGGAGGTTATGATTTTTGATGATGATGATAAGAAACACCTTATCTTTAGAGCAGAATCATCACCACCTAATTCTGATCTAGATCCACCCCCAGTAGCTCAAATAAATTCAATTATTGGGGAGGAAGAGAATGAAATGACTATGGTTGAGGAAAGGAATGTTCAAATAGATGATGTACCTATTGTGAAAGAATATGTAGATGTGTTTCCAGAAGATTTACCTGGACATCCTCCAGAACGAGAAGTTGAGTTTTCCATTGATTTAATTCCTGGATCAAGGCCTATATCAAAGACCCCTTATAGAATGGCCACTGTAGAATTAGTTGAACTAAAGAAATAACTATATGAATTGAGTAATAAGGGATTTATTCTCCCTAGTGATTCTCCACTGGGAGACCATGTACTTTTTTTTAAAAAGAAAGATGGATCTATGAGGTTATGCATCGACTACAGGGAGATCAATGCAATAACAATAAAGAACAACAATCCCCTACCTCACATTGATGATTTATTTGACCAACTACAGGGAGCTCAATACTTTTCAAAGTTTTACCTTCAATTTGGATACCATCTGTTGTGTGTCAAGAAGGAAGACATTCCAAAGACAGCATTTCGAACCAGGTACGGGCATTACGAGTTTACATTAATGCCTTTTGGATTGACTAATGCACCCTCTGTACTCATGGATCTAATGAATAGAGTTTTCAAGGATTATCTCGATGAATTTGTGGTGGTATTTATTGATGATATCTTTGTATACACCAAAAGCTACGAAGATCATAAAAATCACTTGTGCATCATCCTGAAGGCTCTGAGAAGACATGAATTATATGGGAAGTTTAGCAAGTGTAAATTCTGGATTCGGGAGATTTCTTTTCATGGCCATATTGTCTCTAAATATGGAATCTCTGTTGATCCTTCTAATACCAAGGCAATCCAAGAATTTACAGCACCTATGAGTATAACTGAGGTACGGAGTTTTATTGGTTTGGAAGGTTATTATCGACATTTCGTCCCGAATTTTGCCCGATTGGCTAACCCATTAACGAAGCTCACATGTAAAGGGGTAAAATTTGTTTGGACAAAAGAGTGGGAAGAATTTTTTGAAGAACTGAAGAGAATATTATTCAATGCTCCTATATTGACTCTACCATCGGGGAATGATGGGTTCGTTATTTATAGTGATGCATCGAAGAAAGGACTTGGTTGTGTTCTTATGCAGAATGATAGGGTTATTTCCTATGCATCACGACAGTTGAAAATTTATGAACAAAACTATCCTACTCATTATCTCGAGTTTGAAGCGGTGATATTTTCTTTGAAGATATGGAGGCACAACCTCAATGGTAAAAAAATGTGATATTTATACTGATCACAAGAGTTTGAAGTATATTTTCTCACAAAAAGAACTCAACATGAGGCAAAGGAGATGGCTTGAATTACTCAAGGATTATGATTGCATGATACACTACCACCCGGGGAAGGCAAACAAGGTGGCAGATGCTTTGAGAAGAAAAGATCATGGAGTTTTGAACAATATGATAATTGAAAGGGATCCAATTTTGATGGATCTAGTGAATATGGACATGGGAATAACTAGTGAAGGTGAAACATCAATGCTTTATCAAATGGTTTCCAAACCATATTTACTAGAAAGGATTAAGAGTTCTCAGACCGATGATGAAGCATTTCAAAAAAAGATTAATGCTGTGAATAATTGGAGATTGAGAGAATTTGTGTATGAAGAAGGAATTTTGAAATTCGGGAAGAGGCTTTGTGTTCCCGATATACCTGATCTTAAAAGGGAATTGCTGGATGATGCTCATAGTTCCAATTTCTCTATACACCTTGGGAGCACCAAAATGTAACGATATTTGATGGAACATTTTTTGGGGACAATATGAAGATGGATATTCCTAATTTTGTGTCAAGATGTATGGTTTGTCAACAAGTGAAAGATGGAAGGCAACAGCCTTGAGGAGTCATGCAACCTGTTCCCATACTGGAGTGGAAATGGGAAAATCATACGATGGACTTTGTCATGGAGCTACCAAATACTCCTAGAAGGAACGATGCAATATGGGTCATTGTTGATCGTATTACCAAGTCAGCACATTTTCTTTCTATAAGGGAAGATTTAACACTTGAATGACTAACAAGACTATATATTAATGATGTTGTGAGACTTCTTGGAGTACCCCTATTGATTGATTCTGATCGTGATCCTCGTTTTACTTCAAGATTCTGGAAGAGTCTTTAGAAAGCCTTGGATACTGAACTTCATTTGAGCATTACCTACCACCCTCAAACAGATGGAAAATCATAACGAACTATTCAAACCTTAGAAGACATGTTGAGATCCTGCTCACGTGACTTTTAGGGTATGTGGGATCAATATTTACCTCGGGTAGAATTTTCCTATAACAATAGCTTCCATTCGAGTATTCATATGGCACCATATTAAGCGTTATATGGAAAGAGATGTCGCACACCAACCTGTTGGGATGCCATTGGTGAAAGAAAACTTGTAGGCCTAGAACTGGTGGAGGGAATGATGGAAAAGGTGAAGGTAATCCAAAACCATATCAAAACAGCTCAAAGTAGGCAGAAGATCTATGCTAATAATCGAAGGAAGGATTTGGAATTTCAAGTCAGTGATCATGTTTTACGAAAGGTATCTCCATGGAAGGGAGTTAAACATTTTGGTATGAAAGGTAAATTGATTCCCAGGTACATCGGACCTTTTGAAATTCTAGAACGCATTGGGGCTGTAACTTACTGATTGGCAATGACACCAAGTCTCTCCAAAGTTCACGATGTGTTCCACGTATCTCTGTTGAGTAAATACATGCCTGACCCAACCCATGTACTCACCTATGAGGAATTAGAACTTGAACCTGATCTGTATTTTTGCGAAGATCCCATTATGATTCTTGATACGAGGGAACAAGTACTGAGAAACTGGACGACACGTCTGGTAAAAGTCTTGTGGAGAAACCATAAGATGGAAGAGGCAAAGTGGGAACCCGAGGAACTTATGATGAAGAACCACCCGAGTATTTTCATGCGGTAGTATTCTATAAATTTCAAGGATGAAATTATTTGAAGGAGGGGAGAATGTAACACCCCAAGCTTCTACGGTACGCTTCTCTTTGAATAATGCAATACATGTGTTGTATGCAACACTGAATTCTAACACACCACAACCAATCAAACTAGCCGTTATGAATAGTAATACCTCCTTTTTGAAATTTATAAATTTTATTTTTCAAAATGGACTTCATTTTTGGATTCGGAATATCAAAATTAGCCTAGGGTTAATTTTTGGTATTTTTCTGAAAAACTTCATTTTTTTATGAATAGTGAAACCACTAAGTGGTAGTTGAAAAACTAAATTTTTCATAAAACATAATTTTACCACTTCTGTGAGTGGAATTTCGAAAATCTGAGAGACACTGTTAATATCATGGACTAAAATTTGGTTCATTGAGTTGAAAATAAACTTTGGTGAATAGTAACTTTTTACTTTTATTTAACACGGTTAAAAGTAAATAGGGTAATTAAGGGTAAAAATGTTATTAATATTACCCTAACACATGTACTAATTCTATTGGATAAGATTTATTCGACCAAAAACAACCTTAGGAATAAAATATTATTATTTAGGTCCACTTGGATTAGATTATGACATATATTATTTTTTAATTCAAAGAAGAGTTAAAAGAGTTAAAATCAAAGATTATTTACTCAATCATTTTTAATATAGGGTTATAAATAAGTTAAATTAGATTTTAAATATTCATAAAAATCTAAAATTATTTCGTTCATAATGGTAGTTTATTTATAATTTTTAGACATTAAATAATTTAATTTATTTATGACACAATGATGATGTAGTAATTACCATAATAGTGAAAAATTAAAATAATTGATATTATAAATAC
The DNA here is from genome assembly GCA_963277665.1 of Viscum album. Taxonomy (NCBI): domain Eukaryota; kingdom Viridiplantae; phylum Streptophyta; class Magnoliopsida; order Santalales; family Viscaceae; genus Viscum; species Viscum album. Next base: position 999,576,515 of record OY728134.1, read on the forward strand.
CCAAATAAATATAATTTCAGACTTTTTATGAATTAAACTAATTTTCTAGTTAAATATGACATGTAATAATGATTTAATTAACTTTTTCGGAGTAATTATTCTGTTATGATTTTCACAAAAATCAATTTTCCAAATAGTGTCAAAATTGACATCTAAGAGTTTTTAAAAAAAATATTATATTATTAATTGATATTCAATTCTTAAAAATCCATGGTTCATCCAAGAGACTTATATCATTATATGTGTATCATTAATGGACCACTTGGTGGTCACTTTGAGGTATATAGTATGTTTATTAACTATATAATATAAAAATACAAAGTGACATGGTAAGTGTCATACTAATTAACTAAAAGTTAAAACTAAAAGAAAAGGTTAATATAATGACCCAAACCTGTCTAATATCTATTGGATGAGTGTTTTTCGACCCATACCCACCTTAACCTTTAAATAATCCACTTTGGAGCCATTATAAACTGAATATGAATTTATTATAAAATAATATTTCTAGCTTTTCCAAAGGTGCCCCTCACCCCTCTTATAAAAGGGCACTCCCCCTTCTCATTAATTCACACCTTAAAATCCATTGGGATCGGCCAAACTCTACCCAAATACTCTCTCAACTTACCTCACTTCATCCTAGAGGCCTTATTTTAGTCAGAAAGCTAGCCTATGGAGCCCTTTGGATCAAATCAAAAGGAAGAACCCGAAGAAGAGGTAATGATTTCACCACCTTTTTTCAAGTTCTTTTCTTCTTCCACTTCTTCTTTCTTTGTTATTAACATTATAAAATAATAACTCTAGTATCTTATATATAATGTAATGTTATTATAAATAGGGTACAATCATATCCAGTATTCTTTCCATCATTTGAATAACATGTCACCATACGTGCGTACGTACGACTTACCGTCTCCACGTCGTGGTGTAATTATTATTCAATAAATTATTATTTGGATGGGTATAATAATGATGTGTAATTCATGTAAATAATAAATATAACATGATAATTTTTCTTTATCAATGATATACCATCTAATTATATATTATTTTAATATCAGAAGAATGATATTGTCGCTTGTGTGTACGTGTGGACTACCGTCTCCACGAAGGCGATGAGATTCATTCTCCATCGTATCCATTCAAGTCTAACTCTCCTTTTATGATTAATAATAGTATCTAGTGACTTCATATCATTCTGGATATGATTAATATACAACCTATCCATGACAAACAGGTCTTACATAACAAAACATATAAAAGAAAATGAGTAAGTTAACACCCGAAACAACAATAATACTAAGATATTATAAACAAATCAATGTTAAAAGATCATATATGATATCATATTAGTGTATATGATTCTTGTATAATTTAATAACAATTATTTCACCATTATACAGGTGGTTAACCTACCCTCAACCAAGTAAAAGTAAAAGGTAAGGGTTTATTTCACAATCTCTTCATTATCCGAGGTTGTTTATACATAATAATCTACTGGGATCTCTTTACCATCCACATTCATGTTTCTTAATAATGTATTTCAAAACATTTTTAATATTTACAAGAATATTTGTTAAAGTCATTTATACCCCTGTTTTACTTTTTATAAGAGGTTTATAAAGGAATCTTTCCGTCATTTTCCAAACAAGGTGCTTTTTAACCTTTCCTCAACAACCAAATTTAAAGTGGAAAACTAACATACAACCCTACAATAAACTAGTAGTAACTATTTCAACCCAAAGAGATTGGTATCCAACATCCCTGAATAAATATCCCTTGATTTATACTTTCAAGAAAGAATGTATTACCCAATCACAGGTATGCACTCAATCCAATGATCAGTATCTATCTTGTTATCCCCATATGCCCTCGATTTGTAAGGAAATCAGCACCTCTGACTTCACAACCCAATGTCTCTGATTTCAAGGAAATCACACCTCTGCAAAAAGCAAAACTGCATGAAGAAAAGTTTGAACAAGTCGTTCAAACTTTATTGCATGAATCTTGAGAGTTTATAAGATCCCCTCTCTCTAGATATCTCTTCAACAGCATGTAATCCATATTACCAAAGTTCATTTCTTCAAAAAATTTAGCTCGTTCAAATGAGTTCCTATTTATAGGCACGACTTCAATGGTCAGCTCCCTCCTCCAACAGTCAAATTTTTCCTTGAATTTCAGAGATACCTCTATAAGTGTCACTGAAACAGTGGTTAGTTAGTAATTTAATTCATGATATTGTTTTATAATAAAAATAAGTGTAAACAAAATATGGTTACATAACCAAAATCAGTTATTCGGAGTGTAAGAAAATAAAAGTTTAGAGTCTAACCAAAAACACATTCGGTGTCTACAATACAAGGATATTCGGATTTTATTTTCAATGGAATTTGAAACTTGAACTCTATAGAATTCCGGAGTTCAAATTTCAAGGAAATTTAGAGTCTGGTTTCTCAAGAATTCAGAACCTGATATTACAAAGTTTGGAGTCAAAGTTAATAATAAATCGGAGTCAAAACATAGAAGAGTTTGGAGTCTGAATTCATAGAACAGGGAGTCAGAATTCAGAAGAGTTCGGAGTCCAGATTCAGAGAACTTGAAGTCAGAACTCAGAAGAGTTTGGAGTCTAAATTAAGGGAACTCGAAGTCAGAACTCAAAATATTTTGGATTCTAATTTCAGAGAATTCAGAGCCAGAACTCAAAAGAGTTCAGATTTTGAATTTAGAGAATTCGGAGTCGGAATTCAGAGTGTGAAAATATAATGCTTCTTTATCTAAGTATTACGTGATTATGAGGTTTTAGATATGAAACTGAATTTTACACTTAGAAAAGATATTGAAAAATGAAAAACATGGTATGGAAAAATTCCCTTGGAAATGAAAATTTTTTCTTTGAGAAGTAAAACACAGGGTAAAATGAGATTTTCCATGAGATAAGGTGTTTGTGATTTTCAAAACAAGAAGGAATAGTAATGTTATAAGGAGACCTTACTGACTAAACAATCACCCCCACTCATGAAGGAATGGAAAATTCATAAGGAAAACGTTATTAACTCAACAACCTAAATAATATATTATAATATATTCTAATATATCATGGTTTGGACCTCCTATATAATTTCAACGTCTTGGTATTGAGTGGTGTTCTATGGGGTTCTATATTATAGTATTAATAAACCTAAGTCCTATATCATCCCCCAAAAATATTCCATTGTATTCATACTTTGCATTTTTTACTTTCATAGGTATCAAGATTCATTTTATGTCCTTCATCCACTGATTTTAATTGATTAATGCGTTTTTTCATTTTTTTTATTCCTCTTTGGAATTTGGAACGTCAATTATTCTAATATTCCAATTTTAAACTCTTATGTCCATTATGTGAGTGATTAATCCTCGTGTTAATGATGAAATTGATCAATTTTGTTTGGATATTGATTTTAAGGACTTCTCCTTGATCTACATCACCATAGACACTCTATTAGCATTTCCCAGGTTCAGTGGTTCTTCATAGTTTAAATATGTACGTGGTTCAGTAATGATTATTACAAATAACTGAAATAATATTTTATTGATTGATACAAAATTAAATTAAAACTTATTTTCATGAATTTTAATTAAAATAGAATTGATTATTGATATCAAGAGAAATAATTTTTGAAATATAACATAGTTTTTTTTATGTTTCTTATATATTTATATATTTTTGAGAAAATATGTCTTCTGATGTTAATGTATTGGTAAAATTTATTCTATTGATTTTAAGAAAATAAATTTAAATGAAAATTGATTTGAAATTGATGAATATGATTAAAATATATAGAGTTTATTGGAATTGAAATGGAATAGTTTAATTTAAAATAAGGAATTTAATGTGTGAAATTTTATCTGACTTGAATTGATTTTCCAATTATTAATTCATTGAATAACGACACATATAAACATATGTAATGATTATGAGAAATGAAAGAAAATGTTATGGTGTTGAATCCCTTACATTGTAACGATGATGAAAAAACTAACTAAACCTAGTTATACATGATTTCCATGATTGGGCGTTGATATCCCGATGACCATATCCTTAGATATGTGTCTCAAAATTCACCTATGATCATTGGTTGATATGTTTAAGGATCCAACATCCATAAAACTAACTATCTTTAGGGTACATAATCATGATGCCTGGTTTTTTTTGGTTTTATTATTCATTCCATTGTCTATATAACCATTTTATTTTTTCTAAATTTTTTATATAAGTTTTTTATATAAAAATTTTATTTAATAAAATGTTGATATATTTAAAATCATATTTTTGTAATGTATTATTTGGATATAAATGTGAAAAATAGTTTCCATTACTTTTTTATTTAAATTGAATTAATAAATGGTTTATTCATATGGAATAAATTATGTAAATAATAGATTTTTCATATGTTCTTTCTTATTTAAAAAACATCCTTTTCATTAAATGTATGTAGAATTTGTGATGAATTTTCCTTGGAAAGGGAATGCGCCACATGGAGTTGGTGAGTTTGAATGACTCATGAGACCATAGATTGATGATTCTTTCTAAAGGATCTATCCTCCACTTGTCATGAGGAGTTTAAAAAACATTATATATATTAATGTTATGTATTCTTTTGAATTTTGTATTCCTCTCAAAGTTACATATCAGATTATGATACATTCTCACTGAGGTGATTATTTCATACCATCCATGTATTGATTTATCTTTCATTGTTTTATGATGATTGATTCAAATGGTTGAAAAGTTATTTCATTATACTATTATTTAATGATAGGTTATAGTCACTAATCGATAAGGATTAAGAGTAAACTTTGAGTTATGTAAGGACCATCCTCTGAAAAATTGTACTAGGGTATCCAAGATGGTTTGTGAATAAATTGTATCAGAGCTTGTTGTGGATTTTTTAATGATTTTTGTATGATGATGGGATGTATTATATGACATGGTTTAGTATTTTCTGATCCATAGGGATTGTATCAAATGATTTCCTTGAAATATAAAATTATATTGTGCATTGAGTAACCATAGGTATTTTGGAATTATGACATTTAAGAAAACATTTATAAAATTTTAGTATTTTTTTCATTTTTTGTTCTCAATGTTTTGATACCCCAATTATTCATCATTGAGTAGATGATTTATGTACATTGGTTTATTTTTTGATGTATATTTTTTTGTTGTGTAAAACCATGCCCCCAGATAATTTATTAACATATCAAATGAGGGAGATTTATATTAACCATAGTAAAATAACACTCATAGTATTCAATACCTAATTGATATTGTCTTTTAGGCTATCCATGATCTATGATAAGTACATCAATAGTTCCCCATTTAGGCGCAAGTAGTTAAACCTAAAAGGGATAAAAATAGAGAAAATTATTAAGAGTTTTTACATTATTACCCATAATCATTCCATAGCTCTAATGAAACTCAATTGTAATAGGATTGGTGGGAAAATATTGATATTTTTTTGAGATCTTGAAATCACTAGATGTGATAATGTAAATGTATTTTACATTCAAGCATGATGAGACTATTAATATATATTAGGATTTGGTGGATATAATTAAAAAGGATGATTTCCTAGAGGGGAATGACTTCAATGTCCAATATTAATAATAGTTTTTAAACAGATTCAATAGTTTTAGAAAAATAATTGGATACTCCCATCCTCAAACAAGATGATAGGGTATTGACTCAGTATGTGAACCAATTTTCCCAACATATCTAGTTTACCTATGATGTAGTATTTAATGAGAAGATAAAGGATAAAATATTCTCTATGGGACTTAAATATGACATAATATCACTGGATATCATGATGAATCTGACTTCTAATATGGATGTAATGTATAGGGAATTGATTGAAGAAGTTGACTTGGTTGGTAATTTAGGGTTTTTGAGAGATCCTATTACTCAAAGTAGAAATTATATTGGTCCCTTAATTGGAAAGAGGTAGTGTGATAAGTCTCATATTGTATCTAGATAATATACTTCATCCATTCATCTGAAGGGATATATAAATTACCATTTTGTCTACTTTTAGTGTGAATTTAAAAGAATGTTGAGTCTGATTTTCACAAAGATAACAAGGATTAGTCAAGCATGTGGTTTCTCATTCCATATGAAAAAATTATTTTATATCATTTCATACCAACACAAAAAAAATATTTATCTTCAAATAATGGTATTTTATTGTAATCTGATCCGTCGAGAAGTAAGGGGTTCCATTATAGGGAATCTGGAATGATTCTTATTCAGGTTGAATAACAACAGCCCAATGAAGCTATTTTGGGTCCATCAATAATTAGAGGTACCATCACTATAGATATATATTCATGAATTCTTTATTTGATATCAGTACATCGTAATTTTTTCAATTGACTCGTATTATTAATTATTTATCCCTTCTTACATAGCTTATCTATTACGTAGTGGATAATACATCTCCAAATGCAATGAAGTTTAAAGAATGTTTTTGAATCCTATATTATGGCTTATTTTTATCATAGATTTAGATAAACCATAATTTGATGGTTCCTGAAAAAATATTTGGTTTCATTATAGTGAATGATTGGTTAATTGAGAAATATTCCTTGATTTACTGTTATATATAGATGGACTACATTAATCTGCCCAATGGGGTTTGTTATGATCACCAGGATGAATGGGACTCGAGGTCGAGTAGAGTTGTACAAAAATATTTTACAGTTAGGTGGGGCTATATATGTATTTATTTTTAAAATATATTGAAAATATATGATTAGTTATATTGACCTAGTGTATTTCATATTTTCTATTCTTTTCCATCTAACTTTTTTTGGAATCTACTGGTATGGGAGGTTGAGTTTTTCATTGACTTGGTACTAGGTTCAATCCTATATCTATTTCTTCTTATTATATGATATATAATGAATTGAAAGAGTTAAATAATTTGTTGGATGATGTTATGAGTGAAGGAATTATATTCCTATTTGTGTCACATTTGGAAGAACTTGTTCTTTTTATAAATATTGATTATTGGATAAATCACCTTTCTTTTGATTAAAAAAACACAATCGAGTCCTGAACATTTTCTTGTATTAGTTTCATTAGATAAATAATTTATTTTAAGAGTTTAGTATTGTGAAGTGGTTCTAGAATAAAATTTTTGGGTTTGGGTATCACTTGTTTATAATTAATGACGCAAACAGTCAGAGGAATTCCTAAAATGGTAGGTATTTTTATTTTGAGAATCATCTTTCACCTTTTGGCCTAACCAATAATCATTATGTTTTTTGTGGAACTGATGAATATGATATTCCATGATTATTTAACTCATTAATTGTTTAATTTTCTTATAATAACTAATAAAATCTGAAAAAGAGGATTTTATGCATCATCTGTTTATAGTTCTTTAAATTTTGAGATTCCATCGATATTATGACAGGCTATCAAAATTTTATTTATTAATGCATGGATGTGACTTCATTAGGACCCATGGACTCAAAAAATGTAATATTATTCAATCATGAGAAGGTGAAGGTTATTATGATATGATATAAACCACATTATGTTTTTGTAACATAGTACTTCTATGGATTAGTGGGGTATTACCACCGGTTGGTCAGGGACTTCTTAGAGTTGTCTTTTTTAATAACCTCTCTCACTATGAAAGGAGTGTTGTTTTCTTGGGATAAAAAACATAATATTTATTTTTATTTTTTGAAGAATCATTTTTCATCTATTCCATTACTAAATATTTTAGTTGTTGGGGAATTATATACAAACTTTTATTAAGCAGCAGGTTTATGTGTGCACTCTATTATCATGTTGGGTGATCACATTGTTTCTTATTGTATTTATACCACAACCACTAGCTGAATCAGGTGACTACTAACAGTACATTGGTATAAGATACAAGTCATTCACATGATAAAAGAAAAAACAGTTTATTATTCTTGGTAAACTAGATAAATACACAATCATTGTATTTTGAATGAACACACATATTAGAATATAATTTTTTTGAGGATAACTTCATTCCATCTAGAGTATCATTTCATATAATTATCTTCACACTTTAGGGAATCCCAGTGAAAGGAAACATGATAAGGGTGATCTCAAATGCCCAATGATGTTATGTAAACTTAAAGTGGAATTTTATCAATGATAATATCCATTATCAAATTTTAAATATCTGAACTCACAGGCCATGAAATCAATAAACTATAAAGGAAATGTGTAAAAAATATGGCAAGGTAAATAACTGGAATCACAAGGAATTTAAATGAATGGATATGTAATAATAAATATTGTAAGGTAAATAACTGAAACAATGAAATTTAATAAATGAAATGAGAATGAAATTCATCCATAGATAAATTCAGAGGAAAAATCGAATGAATAATAATAATTGAATAATGAATAAAGGAAATGCTTAATTATATAAAATGATGTTACCTATGCACATTATTCCATTATCATAAAGGCCTTTAAAAAGATGGTTTATTATAATACTTTCATAACCATTCACAACACAATTTAAATGTGTGGGTAGAAATTAGTATATTCTTCTTGGAAAATACTCAAAGAGATTTCCCCTGACAGATTTCATCTCATGAGACTACTGATGCATTGAAATGATTACATTAAACTTACCCAACCAATGTATTTTATTTCCAAAGCATTCCTTATATATCGAATAATTGATTATAATAAAAAAATTGTGCCTTGTCAAATATCCATATTGTGTAAAGGGTACATACATATCAATATTTCCCTAGCAAATCAAATAATATTCACTAAAAAATATGTAAAATTTTTATATAGATTAGGAAAAGAACATATTTTTGGTAAATGATATGGATAATTAGGGAAAATTCATTTTTAAAAGGTCGTATGAAATTGATTATTTCATGTTGACTTAAAGGGATAATAGTACTGAATGTCAATGTTAACCTTTCTCAAAAAAACATAAAACATTCAAATAAATAATAATGATGGTATCAATAAAACATATCTCAAGTGGTTTAAGGATAAAGTGTTGATATTGTTGATGAATAGAAATATCATGAAAAGAAATAAAAACAATCCTTTAAATTTTTGAAAACATTTTTAAAATAATTTTCATTGAATATCACATCAAAAAAAAATTCTTTAAAAAACAATATTAACAGCAAAAGGTTTATTCAAAGGAACGATGATGGGTAATTTATTACATGTTATACTAAGTAAAAATATCATTATTTTCCAAGGCAAAATACAGAAACGTCCCTTGATGAGATAGAGACTATATTATTAACCTGAAAATATTTTTGAAAGGAAAAAATGGGTAAAAATGTCATTAGTAAATCATTATGGCATGGTCAAAATAATTTTCAGAAACCATTTTATAAAACAAGGTGTTTTAAATAAAAAAGGTTCTTCGATTAAAGAGAGAAATGAAGTCAGGTTTTCTTAAAATAATTTTCCAAAACATTATATAAACTAAATAGTGGAAAAATAATAAAATTAGATGGAAAAGGTTAGGAGTAACCATAGGATAATAAATTAAAATTATTAACAAAAAAATGATAAAATAATTTTAACTAATGATAATTCAAGTGAAAATAATTCTGAACAGAATGATATTGTTATGTAAACCCCTAAAAATTCTTTAATAATGATGTGAAAATAATTTAATAAATAGATTATGTTCGTACCATTAAAATATATAAAAAGTTAAAATAAAAAAATAGAAATTAAAATTTATTACACACACAATAATAGAGTATAAATGAAAATTATTAAGTAATATAATCCAATGAAAAATAATCTGGTTTTGAAATTCTTTACAAATTCATAACTTTTATTTCAAATCCACTTTGAAGAAATAATTCAATTTTAAACTAAAAATATCATGAATATAAAAAAATTCATGACATTATAAAAAATAATGGCTATCATCTACACCAAAAAAAATAATTAAGTTGTGAATAGGGCTTTTATATCACAAATGTTAAAAGGGAGATGGAAATACCTTACACTACATTTCCCTTTGGGTGAACTCCCTTTAAATTCATGTATAATAGTTTTAATCATGTAAATAACTTGTACTAGAACAATAATTATATTTAAATTTTCATAAATTATATTCTTAAAACTTATTATTACCCTTTTTATCAACAATTCATTATTTTCAATAATTCGGGTGTTAATTGAAATGTTTTTTAGTATGTTTTTACCTTTAACATGTTGTTCCTAATAAATAGATCATTATTTTAGAATATAGATAATTCAAAAGATTATTTAAATATCATATAACCTTATTATTTAAGTTTTTATAATAAACATTAATTATGGGGATAGAAAATGAAATTTAATGTTCATGGAGACAGTAGGTTGTGCGTAGACGTAAACACTACTTCCATTTCTTTTTCATATTTAAAATAATGAAAGTAAATGATATATATATATATATATAAATTTCAATAAAATAATTTGATCATATATATTACATATTTTATTTAAAATCATCCTTTATGCATTCCATGAATAGTGTTAATGAGTCATGTCGCTTTGAAGAGGTTGTAGTCCACACCATCAAAAATGAGGTTATCATATTCCAAAAAATGGAATGTATGAGGGTATTTGTTATTAACTATTTTTAGAAGCATAATATCATTTTCTATATTATATATATTATATATAACCTATAAATCCATGATTATTTTCAACCTAGAAAGTGTGTAAATAGAAGAACAGATGACATCATCTAGCAAGGATGTAGCCCCCCATACACACGAATAATGATTGTACACCCCATTTCATGAATGTTCGATAAAGTGAAAGTTTAATTCTTATAATAACATAATAATAGAATATTTAATATATTTATGTGGTTATTTAAGAATATAATAAGAATAACTGAATCATTTTAGAATGAAATAAAACAAAAATGATCATTGAAGAATCATAGCTCATTTTTAGGTAACCTTTTAGATTATACCAAACAACTTCATTGTTTGGGATTATGCCCAAAAATGGGATTATAAGAAAATGGGGTGGTTTTTTGAGATTATTTGGGTTTATATTAAGGGAATCCATGGGCTTGATATGTTTGAATATGTGGGAGGGATGAGTGAATTTTAAAAGTGTAAGAGGAGTGACATTCTTATAATTTTTTTAAAAAGAAATTATTGCCACATTTTATCAATGTAATGTGGATCCAATAATAAACAAATAATGAAAAATGAGTATAGTGTTGTAATATGAACATCCTTTTTCTTCTGGATAGTTTTCATGATAATTTTGGTGCTTATGATTATGGTTTAGTCTTTTGTTACACTAATTTTTCTGTTAGTAACTATATTAAATTTTAAGTACATTCCCTTATATAATTTAATCAAAAAAACCTTGTTTAAAATAATAGAATAATTAAATTATGATTATTCCAATTAATTAATCATTTTTTCCAAATACCAATAAAATATGTCAAAAATAAATTAATTTAATATTATTCCTTAGTAAGAGTGAGAAAGCGACTTTTTAATGAAAAAAAGTTCCATGGTTTGCTCTGTTTTTAAATCCAACATCACTATGAAATTGATTCCAATGACCTAAATTATATTAATAAATATAATTTTATACAAATTTAGTTTAAAACCACTACAAATATTACTAATCATCATAAATAAATTAGATGAAAAATATGTTTTGAATTTAAATTCTGTATTTTCACTATTCAAGAAAAATAAATATTTTGAAAAAATTAAAAAAAAATCATACTATGATTATGACATCCTTGGTAAATAAAGAATTTAAAATTTTCATATTTATTAATATTTTTGAATTAAATATTAATTTTACTTTAATGGGGATTCTATATTTTATGGCGTATCTGATACGCAAAAACAGATTTCATTGAAATCCCAGGTTTCCCCCAACGTTGAGTTATACTGAATATTAATATAATAATATTATTATTTTAAATAGTAGTTAACACATAGCCATTGTATTGGTAGGAATAAATAGAACTAACTGAAATATGATTATATGTTTGTTATAAGTTTTTACATTTATCTAGGGAAAGTTAGAGGCAGAAAATGTGAATGAATCAAATTTTATGCATAAATACTCTATAATTCTTTAAAAGGACGATTTACTGCCTTTTGATGGAAAATCCTTTTTAAATCTAGTTTTTTTCATGTATTTATGATCTATTTGAAAAAAAATAAAATTATTCTTTTGAATCGGGACATGAGAATTTACTTTTGGTTAATTTTTTGTATTTTTCTGATAAAATTCATTTTCAATGAATAATGGAAAATACAGTATTTTAATTAAGAAATGCCTTTTAATATAATATATTTATAAGGATTGATTATATTTTCAATTGTTTTTAAAGTTTAATTATGTTATGTTTTTATCATTTAATCCAATTTTGTTTATTGGATGTAATTTTGCTTTGAAAGTGGACATAAATTAGTGTCAATCTTTTGGTAGTTATTATTTATTAAAAACATGATTTTTTGGTTTGACAGTGGGAATTAATTTTAAATTAATTTTTGACACTTATTTGTTTTGAATTTGTAAAAATGGATTAAATATTTGGATTCAGGAGGCCCAAATTGTTTAATGAGGTAACTTTTATTTTTAGACAACATGAATATTTACTTTAGTAAAAATTTTATTTATTGTGGTTAAAGGTTAAATCTGGTAAATAAGGGTAACAAAATATTTTTATTATAAAATACAATTAACCTAACAATTTTTTGTAATACTATTGTTTAATAATTTTCCGACCATATTCATCCTTGTAGAGATTTTGGGATTCCATGGGGGCACTTAAGAGTGATAATGACATTTTATATTAATTAATTGAAAGTAATGAAAAAATGACAGAAACATATATCTTTTAGTATATCAATTATTACATGGGGTTATAAAAGTTATCTATTAAACTATAAATATTAATTTTAAATCTAAAATTATTTTCTACATCATGATATTTTTTTATTATTTTTAGACATCAAATTAATAAAAATAATTATGACACAATAATGATGCACCGTCTACCTCATTAATGAATGATTTAAATAAATAAAATTAAAAAGATTAAAACAATAGACAAAACTAGTCCAAATAATATTGGATGATTTTATTTCTAACATAAGTCATCTTAGCTTTGACTTCAATGAGTTTTGGTCCTTTAGAAACCGAAAATCATTATACAATAAAATAATATTTTAATGATTTCCTAAAGAGCCCATTCTTCCGCTTAAAAAAATCCCTCACTTCTAACCCATTGAACACACTTCTCATGCCCCCTATCTTGTCCAAACTCTTCCTAGTTAAGCTCCATGTATCCCTATATTCTTCCTATAATCCTTCCTTTTGGACGAAGTAAATTTAATTAAACATTTTGGTTTAAACAAAAGGGAGATACCCTATTTAATGGTAATATCTTCTCTTATGTTATTTTGTTTTATTTTACTTCTCAAACCCCTAAACTATTTTTATTCCTTTATTTTGAAAAAACAGTATTCTCAATATACTATTTAGTTATTATGAGATGTATTTTAACTACAAATACACATCACTACATCTGATGGTAAATATGATATTGTTTCTGTTGAAGGTGAACTCTTGCCTCGCGAAATAATGATTGTTCAATCATCTCCTATCCCCTCTCATGGAGGCCATTATGATGGAACATTATTTATATATGATATACATTATGTTTATTTTTTATCTATTATTATGTAATTTTTATTTACAAATATTACTTTATGATTTGAAATATGTCTAAATTCGATAATTTCATTTGAGGAAGTGTGGACTACCGCCCCATCAAGATGATTTGATTCATTCATGACCAACATGGAACGTATAAAGGAAGGAATTAATGAAATTACGTAACCAATATGTCATATGATACTATAATGGTATTAAAATATACCTATTTATGATTATTTTTTCATTCCATTAAATATGAAATAGAAATGAAAGTAGCATTCTTGCATACATACGGCTTACTTTCCCCAATAACAGTGCATTTCATTTCTTATCTCCAAATGTTATGATATATTATTAATACAAAAATATACTAGATATATATGATATATATGATATCTAAATCATGAATATAATTCTGTAGATAATGGACTTTTGACCACATGATCAACATTTAATTTTAAGAAGTTCATTTTTTATTCAAATACCAAATATCGACTAATCGACCATTATAAACATAAATGATTAAATAATGTATATAACATGGTAATAAGTGATATAAAAGTAATAATTTACTTGAAAAAGGTTCTTACTAAAGTATGAATTAACATTATCTTATTATTCAGGAGATTAAAGAACGAACATGTCAAGTTGTACACGATGTAAGAGGTTTCTTATCTCACTTTTATTTTCATGAGATTTCCATTGTTGACTACATATTAATATCATGAAGTGTATTGTGTACTTCCATTTGATATATATTATCATGATTCTATTATATTCATTGTATTATGTTATTAATTTTGTGGTTATTAACTTTTTACCATAAGACTTGAGTTATTTCAACGTGGTAAGTGGGTTTCATCTCACTTTTTTTATTCACGTGAGATTCATGTTATATTTGCCTCTATTTACTTTTTTGTCATGTATTTAATGCTCATGATTGTTTTCATTGTGTAATATACTAACATTTATGGTTATTTACATCTTCATTTAATGATCCTTCATTCATGCGGTGTATGTTTTGTATGTTACCAAATCAGTAAGTGAACCTTTCACCTTCCTCTTTTAGTGAAAGCCTTATTTTTTGTTATGTATTTTATTTTAAATCTTCTTATATTGGGATATGTTTTTCTATATCCATATTTATATAAATTTAATGTCCAAGTGATGATATAACATTTTATCTCTCATCAACTAATTTTCGGAATTTTAAAGTGGTGCCATTAGGATATCAAATTTCTCTAAGGGAACTACATAACCCAATTTCTATTCATAGGGTTAAACTTCAATTTCATGATTATGTGATTCTTTGAATATGTGTTAATAACATATTATTGTTTTAAACTTAATATCAACTTATATTCAGTGTATTTGTAATTATCACACATTATTATGTCATTGATTTACCCTTAATCTAAAGAAATTGTCTTTATAAGGGGATTCATCGCAATTTTCATTCTATTTAGACGTCATTGTTGTTATCCACCAAGTCACTTTTATATCATGATTATACTGTCATTTGGAATATTATATCATGAATACCTTTTTTATTGATATTATAATGTATTTATCAAAGGGTTTCCTCAATTATTTCTATTCAATCATCTCTCATTTGGTTAAGAACTCCTTAAATAAAATATTATTTTAAAGATTTATTCTTCCAAATATTTTTTGTTAATGTCCATGCTTTCAAAATGGGTTTTAGGATTTATTTATATGGACATTAATGTTTTCAAATATTGATTCATTTAAATGTTTCAATGTTTTATGGGTCAATTTGATTCAAAAATATCTTTGTTAAATGGTTTAAATGGGTTTGAAAATGGCTTGATAAAGATTTTTTTATTTCAATATCTTGAATTGATGTATTGTGATTGGAATGTGGAAATTTTATCTTTATTTTATGATTGAGTTATGTGTTATGATTATGTTATGGTTATTGGGGATTGATTACATATATTGGTGGTTCCGTGATAAACCTAGGGCGGGTGAGCTCGAGATATATCTCCAATGCATTGGGTAACGTAACAGAGGTAAACGTTAATGTTTCTCCTAAGATATTTAGGAAATATATTTTGATTGGTATTCCAATGTACCTCTCTATGTATCTATGATAGATAAAATGTATGTATGATATGAATTCCACAAGTTACATTTCTGATTTTTTATTTCTACGTGTTATTCCTGAATCTTATGATTTCAGGAGATTTTTTTTGATGGAAAAATATTGTTTCATTGATTTGTATTTATTGATGGTTTAATGTTTCCATTTCTATTTTATAACCCTTAATAATCATTTTATGATCATCCCTGGGTTTTTAAATGTTTTCCACAGGACATAATGATGAATAGGGTCGAGGATGGGGTTAGGGGAAAGTCATGTTGTCTAAAACATGGAACTAAACATGATTCTTTTTCAGAGTTTTAATTTTATAAAACAATGGATACATAATAGTAGTGTAAACATGTAATATTCATGTTGATATGTAACAGTGATGGACTAATTCTATAAAACTCTAAACCAGATAATATCCACAATGTAAATTATTCATTTAATTCAAGATTATGTAATGTTTTACAGCCGGGTCCTTATAGTTCATATCAGAGTTCAGTTTAGATTACTTTATAGGTTAAGGTGTTATTTAAGCATTAGTGACATAACCATAATGGATAGCATATTAGAAAGATTTTTTTTTTGTTTTGTAGGTGATAAATGGTTAGTACATTTTGGGGTGCAAAATGAATGGTATTAGATAACCTTTGAGGATAAAATATGTTCTGGTTATTTTTGAGGATTTTGTCTCTTTTTTTGGAATTTTATGAAACTGTATAGTTTTCTAAAAAGGAAAACACGTATACAGTGTGACTACCCATTGCTTCGGACAAATCTGTGAGAATCAAACCCACATCCAAAGTGCAATTGGGATTTATCAGCTACCACAGGACTATGTGAAGTCCTTGGTTAGTATAACTAATTATTTGTAGTTAAATGATATTACAGATCTATAATAAGTTTATTTGGGATCTTATGTTATATCAAATGGACATCCATCGTATAGGAAAATTATTTAGGGATTATCTAATAAAGGTTATTTTGGAAGACATTCTCTCTTTTGGGAACACTATATGCTTAAGTAAAATAAAATACTAGGGGATTTAATTTGTGGAGTAATGGTTGAAATATTAGTTTTGGAATAATATATGTTTTTATTATGGAAATAAGGTTATTTGGGTTATTTAGGAAAATGATTAATCTATAATAGATAATATGTTTTTAGGTTGATTACACTTCGTGTGAAACTTTAAGAGAAGTAGATATTTTGGAGATAAATATTAAGATTTTCTATGGAAGACTATTTTATTAAATCCTTCTGAGTTTTGAGTTTCAATCTTAGTTTGGATTAGTTTGAATAATTTTGTGGATAGTTTTTTATTGAATAGTCTTTGATGAACATTCGGTAATTTTTGAATTTTTCTTTTAGATTAAGAGTATTATTTATTTTCATAAAGGAATATCCTTTTGGGGATTCTCTAACCTTGTACTAACCAATTTTGGTTTTGGTTGATGTTTAAAGATTGGGTAAATATATAGTTCATCTTTTGTAGCTTATTTAATACTCAAGATGTTTATTCTAGGATTTCTTCTATGACCAAGTCAACTTGAATACATACCGGTTGGAGAAAATATGAGTTTGTGGAAGCACTTTATTAAATTATGACACTCTATATGACAAGTATGTATATTTCCTTACAATATGAGTCTAGTTATTAATAAAATTATTAAACACTATGAAAAGGATCATGAAGAAAAAATGTTTTAAGATAATTTTTATCATCATAATTTTACCCAACAACAAATTTATGGTATTGTGGTGGTTAACATTCCGTGATCAAGTACTTTATCACTCTGTATTAATTTATTAGAGTTAGTTTCCCTTCCATATCCATGTTTTCATGAAATCCTAGTATATGTTGTCTCAGGTGAACATTGTACTTCAATTCCTTTATTTTATTGTGATGTCTATTTGAAAAAATAAAATACTTATTTAGAATCTGTACATCCAAATTTACTTTGGGTAAATTTTATATATTTTTCTGATGAAATTAATTTTTTAATGAATAATGAAAATATTCTATTTTAATTCAAAACTATCTTTTAATCTAATATATTTATAAGGTATGATTATTTTTTTAATTGGTTTTAATGTGTAATTATATTATTTTTTTACCAGTTAATTATATGTTGGTCATAGGAAGTAACTTCACTTTGAAATTGGATATATATATATATATAAGTGCCAATATTTTGATAGTTATTATTTATTAACGACGCGCTATTTGTTTTAATAGTGGTAGTTAATTTTAAATTAATATCTGCCACTTATGTGTTTTGAATTTGTAAAAATAGATTCCATATTTGGAATCAGGGGGTCTATATTGTTTAAATATGTACAATTTATTTTTATAAAATATTAATATTTACTTCAGTAAAAAATTTATTTGCTATGGTCAAAGGGTAAATCTGATAAATAAATGTAACAAAATATTTTTATAATAATATTAAATTACCCTAACTTGTGTCATAATACTATTGGTTAATAAAATTTTGAACATGGGAATTTATGGGTCGATTTGAGACCCCATGGAGCCACTTAAGATCGATATGAAATTTTATATTTATTGTTTTAAAGTAAACACAAAAAAGAGACAACCATATATCTTTTGTAAATAAATTATTACATAGAGTTATATATGTGATCTCTTCTACAATAAATATTCATTTGAAATATAAAATGATTTCCTACATCAAGATATTTGATTTCTAATTCTTATACATCAAATAAATTAAAATATTTATGACATAACAATGATCCAGTGTTTACCTAATTAATTAATAATTTAAATGAATAAGATTAAAAAGTTTACACAATATCCAAAACATGTCCAAGTATTTTAGGATGATTTTATTTCTAACATGAGTCTTCTTATCTTCGACATCAATGTGTTTTGTACCACTATAAATAAAAAATCATTATATAATAAAATAATATTTTCATGCTTTCCTAAAGAGCCCCTCCTACCCCTTATAAAAATCCCTCACTTCTAACCCATTCCACACACTTTTCATGCCCCTGGGATGGTCCAAACTATTCCTAATTAATCTCCATACATCCCTCTCATACTCCTATAATCCTTCCCCTAGGAATAATAAAATTCAATTAAACCTTTTAGTTCAAACCAAAGGGAGATACTTGATTTGAAGGCAACATCTTCTCTTAACTTCTTTAGTTTGATTTTACTTCTCCAACCCACTAAACTCTTTTTATTAATTTCTATTATAACAAAATAATTTTCCTAAATATAATAGGTTGTTTTTATGAGATTTATTAGAAATAAACATACACATACATTCATCTAATTGGTAAAGAACATATTGTTTCTGTTGATGGTGAACTACCGCCTCACGAAACGATACTTGTTCAATCTTCTCCAACCACCACTCATAGTGGCCATTATGATGGAACTGTATTGATATATAATATATATTATGTTTATGTTTCCCTTATGAGTCTGTAATTTTTATTTAAAAAATACCTTTATGCTTTCCAATACGTGTAAAGACAATAATTTCAATTGGGGAAGTGCATACTAGACCCTCCTCAAGGTGATATGATTCGTTTATGACATACATGGAATGTATAAAGGATGGTCTTAACGAAATTATGTAACATATATATAATAAGATATTATATTATAATTACAATATACCTATTTATCATTTTGTTTTCATTCCATTAAATATGAAATAGAAATTAATGTAGCGTTCATGTGTACATACAGTTTATCATCTCCATGAATGGTACATTTAGTTTCTTATCACCAAATGTTATGTAATATTATAAATATTTATATATACTAGATATAAATATGATAAAAATATTATATAGATCATGGAAGTAATTATTGAGATAATGGACCTTTTACCACATGAACAACTTGTAATTATAATAAGATCATTTTTGACTCAAGTACCAAATATCGACAAAACAACCATTATTAAATTAAATTATTTCATAATGTTTATAACAGGGTAATAAATTATATAAAATTAATAATAATCTTTAAAAATGTTCTTATGAAAGTAGAAATTATCTTTGTCTTATTATTCAGGATATTAAAGAACGAACGGGTCAAGTCAGACAGAAGGTAAGGGGTTTCTTATCTCACTTTTAATTTCGTAAGATTTCCATTGTTCACCACTTATTTATTGAATGTGGTGTATTTTGTACTACCATTTGATATATATTATCATGATAAAATTTTTATATTAATGTTATTATGTTATTTATTTGGTGGTTATTAACTTTTTCTCATACGACTCGAGTGATTTAAATGTGGTAAGGGGTTTTCATCTCACGTTTTTATTCTAATGAGATTCATGATATATTTTCCACTATTTCCTTTTTGTGTTGTATGTACTACCCATGATTGTATTCATTGTGTAATATAATTCAATTAATGTATATTTATATCTTCATTTAATGATTCTTCTTTAATGGGGTGTATTTTTTTAAGTTACCAAATCGGTAAGGGAACCTTTCAGCTTCCTCTTTTAGTCAAATACATATTTGTGTTATATCATGTAATTTAAATGTTATTATATTGGGATATGTTCTTATATATACTTATTTATATAAATATTATGTCCATGTGATGAAATATCCTATTTTCTCTCATCAAATCATTTTTTTAATTTTAAAGTGGCATCGTTAGCCTGTCAAATTTCTCTAAGGGGACTCCTTAACCCAATTTCAGTTTTTTGGGTTAAACTTATACTTCCATATTATGTCATGCTATGAATATGTGTGAGTTACCTCTTATTTTTGTACACTTAATATCATCTTATATTGGGTTTATTTATATTTTTCACACATAATTATGTCAATGGATTACCCTTATTCTAATGATACTGTCTTTATAAGGGGTTCATCTCAATTTAAATTCCACTGATATGTCATTATTGTTATGAGCCAATTCACTTTTATATGGTATATATACTGTCCTACAGAATATTATGTCATTAATACCTTTATTCTGATGATATTAAAATGTTTTGATTAAATTTTATTCTTCAATAATTTGTATTCAAGAATCTATTATTTAGTTAAGAACACCTTAACTAAAATATTGTTTTAATGATTTATTCTAATAAATATTTCTCATTAATGTCTATGATTTCAAAATGGAATTTAGGAATTATTTATATGTATATTAATGATTTCATATGATTTTTCATTTAAATTTTTCAATGTTGTATGGGGAACATTGATTCAAAAATCTCTTTATTAAATGTTTTAACTGGGTTTGAAAATGGTTTGATAAATCAATGTTTATTTCTATATATTGAATTGATATATTGTGATTGGAATGAGGAAATTTTATCTTTCCTTTATTCTTGTGTTATGTGTTATGATTATTTTATGGTAATTGTGCATTGTTTACATATACGGGTGGTTCCATGATAATCCTAGGGTGGGTGAGCCTGAGATAGCTCTCCAATGCATTGAGTTAGGTGAGGGAGGTAAATGATAATGTTTCTCCTATGTGATTTAGTGAATATAGATTGATGGGTATTCCAATGTAACTCCCTATCTAGATTTGATAGCTACAACGTAAGTATGATATGGACTCCACAAGCTACCTTTATAATTTATGATTTCTATAAGTTATTTATAAAGCTTATGATTTCATGAGGCATGTTGTGATTGAAATGTATGGTTTCATTGATTTGTATTTACTAATGGGTTAATATTTCCTATCATTATTTTATAATCCTTACTGAGCTATTTATGCTCATCCCATGTTTTGGAAATGTTTTCCATAGGAATAAAGATGAATAGGGTCAACTATGGGATCAAGGAAAAGTCATGCTGTATAAAACATGGAACTAGACAAGTTTCTTTTTATGAGTTATTATTTTATGAAAAAATGGATACTGATTAGTAGTTCCTACTTGTAATTTTCATGTTGATATGTGATATTTTTGGCCCAATTCTCTAAAACTCTATACCTGAAAAGATTTTCAATGTGAATAATTCATTTAATTTAATATTTTGAAATGTTTAAGCATGAGTCCTTATAGTAGGTATCAATGGTCGGTTTAGATAACTTTAGAGGATAGGGTGTTATTTAAGAATTAGTTAAATAACCATAATAGTTAGCATATTATAATGAATCGTTATTATTTTAGAGGTGATAAATGGTTATAACATTTTTTGGCGCAAAATGAATGGTATTAGATAACCATTGAGGATAAAATAAGTTATGGTAATTTTTGATGATTTTGACTCTCTTTTTTTGGAATGTTATGAAATTGTATAGTTTTTTAAAAAGGACAACATGAAGACCGTGTGAAAACCTGTCATGTCAGACAAAGCTACAGGAATCAAACCCACCACCAAAGTGCAATTGGGATTTATTGCCTACCACTAGACTATGTGAAGTCTCTGTTTTGTTCGACTATTTCTTTTTAGTTAAATTATTTTAAGGATCAAAAATATGTTTATTGGGGATCATATGTTTTATCAAATGAACATCCTTATTTTGGGAAAATGATTTTGTGGTCAAGTAATAAAGGTTATTTTGGAAGACATTCTCTCTTTTGGAAACACTATATGCTTATGGAAAATAAAATACTATGGGATTTAATTTGTGGAGTAATGGTTGAAATATTATTTTGGAATAATCTATGTTTTTATTGTGGAAATAAGTTTATTTGTGTTATTTATAGAAATGTTTAATCTATCATAGAGAATATTTGTTTAGGTTAATTATACTTTAGTATGAGACTTTAAGAGTAGTCTATGTTTTTGTAGATAAATGTCATGATTTATTGTTGAAGACTATGTGATTAACTCCTTCTGAGTTATGGGTTTCAATAATAGTTTGGATTATTTCGAATAATTTTATGGAAATTTTTTATTGAATGGTCATTGTTAAAAGTTGGGTGTTGATTGAAAAATTTGGGAGATTAAGATTAGTACTTCATTTTATAAAGGATTGTACTTTTGGGGATTATCTGATCTTGTACTAACCAATTTTGGTTTTGGGTGATGTCTAAAGATAGGTGAAATATATAGTTTAACATTTATAGATTATGTGATAATCTAGAAGTTTATTCTAGCACTTTTGGTGTGACCAATTCATATTGAATACTTACTATTGGGAGAAATGTTGAGTTTGTGGTAGAATTTATTAAAGGATGAGACTCAACATGACATGTATGTATATTTCCTTACGATATTTTTATACTTATTAATAAAATTATTCGAATATATGTAAAGGATCTTGAAGAAATAATGTTATAAGCTCTCTTTTATAAACAGAATTTTACCCAACAACATATTTATGGTATTGTAGTGGTTAACATTCCGTGATCAAGTTCTTTATCACTCTCTATTAATCTATGTGGGTTATTTTCTCTTCCATATCCATGTTTTCCTGAAGTCATTGTATTTTTTGTCATGGTTGTCCTTTTTACACCTATTCCTCTATTATAAAGTGATACTTTTATTGTGTATTTTTTCGATTTGCGACTTTCAATGATGTTTCCAAGACCAATTTTAAAATTGCGAGGATGCAATTCCCAAAAGGGGGGAAGGATGTAACATCCCGGATAAATAAAAAATATAACATTTTCATAATTATTTTTATTTGTTAATTAAATATTTATTTTACTTTTAAGGGTATGCTATGTTTGATGGCATACCTGATATGCTACTATGTGTTTCTTGTAAATCATAAGTTGCACCCAACAATGAGTTATACTGAAAATTAATATGATAATATTGTTATTTTATGTGGTAGTTGACACATAGTCATTATATTGTAAGGGATTAATAGAAATAAATAAATATGATCATATATCTTCGTTAAATGTTTTTACATTTATCTAATAAAATTTAAGGGATTCAAATGGGAATGAATCTAATTTTAGGCATAAATACTCTAATATTCATTAAAAGATCGATTTACTACCTTTTGATGTCTATCCCTCTTTAAATATATTCTTGGTCACTTTTATATGTTCTATTTGAAAATATTAAATTCTTCTTTAGAATCGGGACATAAAAATTTACATTGGGTAAATTTTAGATATTTTTTTGATAAAATTAAAATTTTAATGAATAGTGAAAAATATTGTATTTTAATTCAAAATAGCCTTTTAATCTAATATATTATTAAATTTAAATTATCATTTTAAATGGTTTTAATTTTTAATTATATTATGTTTTTAACATTTTTTCTGATGTTCATTATCAAATGTAATTTCACATTGAAATTGGACATAAAAAAGTGCCAATCTTTCGATAGTTATTATTTCTTAAAAACAGTCTTTTTGTTTTGACATCGCAAATTAATTTTAAATTAATTCTAAAAAATCTGGGTTTTGAATTTGTAAAAATGGATTCCATATTTGTAATGAAGAGGACTAAATTGTTTAAATAGGATCCTTTTTTAGACAATATGTATAGTTACATCAGTAAAAAATTTATCTACCATGGTTAAAGGGTAAATCTGGTAAATAAGGGTAACAAAATATTATTATAATAATATTAAATTACCTTAACATTTTTTAATCCTATTGGTTAATAAATTTATGACCATGAGAATCTTTGGGTCGATTTTGGGACCCCATGGAGCCACTTAAGAGTAATAATGACACTTTATATTAATTAATTTCATGTAAAGACAAAAATTACACAAACATATATCTTTTCTAAAAATCAATTATTACATTGAGTTATATATGTTATGTCTTATAAAATAAATATTACTTTGAAATATAAAATTATTTCCAACTCATGATATTTTTTTATAATTTTTAGACATCAAATAAATAAAAATATTTATGACACAATAATGATGCAATGTTTATCTCAATAATAGATGATTTAAATAAAAAAGATTAAAAAGATTAAAACAATATCAAAAACCTGACCAATTCTGGTTGGATGATTTTATTTCAAACATGAGTCATCTCATATTCGACGTCAATTAGTTTTGAATGTTTAGAAACTGAAAAACATTATATAATAAAATAATATTTTCAAGCATTCTTAAAGAGCCCCTCCTACCCCTTAAAGAAGCACTCACTTCTAGTCCATTCCAGAGACTTATCATTCCCCTTGGGTCATACAACCTCTTTCCAATTAAGATCCCTAAATCCCTATACTAAACCTAGAATCCTTCCCTTAGGTATAAGTCAATTCAATAAAACATTTTGGGTCAATGCAAAGGGAGATACCAAATTTAAAGTTAACGTCTTCTCTTAAGTTCTTTGGTTTTATTTTACATCTCCAACCTCCTAAACTCTTTTAATTCAAATATTTTATAACAACAGAAGTATCCTAAAATTTCTAGTTTGTTGTTATGAGAATTATTTAAACTAAACTTACACTCACCTCCATCTAATGGGTAAAGAAAATATTGTTTCTGTGGACTGTGAACTACTGCCTCATGAAACGATGATTTTTCAGTCTTCTCCTTCCACCTCTCATGGTGGACATTATGATGACACTATATTTATATATAATATATATTATGTTTATGTTTTCTATATTATTCTGTAATTTTTATTTAAAAACATACCATTATGCTTTACTATATGTGTAAATTTGATAATTTCATTTGAGGAAGTGCGGACTACCACCCCCTTAAGGTGATAAAATTCATTCATGATATACGGGGAACATATAGAGGATGGCATTAATGAAATTATATAACATATAAATCATATGATATTATACTATAATTATAATATACATAAGTATCATTGTGTTTTTATTCAATTAAATATGAAATAGAAATGAAAGTAGTGTTAATTCATACGTACAACTTACTGTCTCCATGAGCTGTGTTTTTCATTTCTAATATCCAAATGTTATGTAATATTATAAATACATATATATACTAGATATATATGATATATATGATATCTATGTCATGAATATAATTCTGGATACTAAGGTCTTTTGACCACATGAAAACATTTAAATATAAGAAAATCATTTTTGACTCAAGTACCAAATATAGACAAAATGAAAATTATTAACATAAATGATTGCATAATGTTTATAACTTCATAATAAGAGATATAAAATAAATAATATACATGAAAAAGTTTATTAATCTAGTATAAATAAACATTATATTATTATTCAAGAGAATAAAGAATGTGTCAACTCGGACACGAGGTAAGGGGTTTCTTATCTCACTTTTAATTTCAAGAGATTTCCATTGTTCACCACTTATTTACTGCCCGTGGTGTATATTGAACTTGCATTTGATATATATTATCATGATTCTCTTAATATTCATCGTATTATATGATTCATTTTGTGGTTATAATCTTTTGGTCATACGAATTAATTGATTATAATGTGTGTATCTACTGACCATTATTGTATTCATTGTGTAATATAATTCAATTTATGGGTATTTAAATATTCATTGTATGATCTTTATTTCATGGGGTGTATTTTTCATAAGTTACCAAATCTGTAAGGGAACCCTTCACCTTCCTCTTTATGCCAAAGACTTATTTTAATTAGGTCTTTTAATTTATATCTTTTTATGTTGGGATATGTTCTTATATATCCTTATTGCTATAAATTTGATGTCCAAGTGATGAGATACCAGTTTTATCTTATCAACTCATTTTATGAATTTTAATGTGGCGTCGTTAGGATGTTGAATTTTTCTAAGGGAACTCCTTATCCAAATTTCCTGTCATTGGGTTAAACTTCATCTTGATTATGTCATTATATGAATATTTCTGAATAAAATATTATTTTTTACACTTAATATCCACTTATATTGTGTGTATTTATATTTTTCACACATAATTATGGCATTGATTTACCCTTAATCTAAGGATACCGTCTTTTATAAGGGGTTCCATCTCAATTTTAATTCCATTGAGACTTCATTGTTGTTATGCTCCAATTCACATTTATATGGTGTATATGCTGTCCTTTGGCATATTATATCATCAATTCCATTATTCTCGTGATATTATAAAGTTTTGATTAAATGTTTTTCCTCAATTATTTGTATTCAAACATCTCTCATTTGGCTTAGAAATTCTTAACTAAAATATTGTTTTAAATATTTATTCTTTTAAATATTTCTCATTAATTTCCATGTTTTCATTATGGTTTTTATGATTTATTCATATGTACAATAGTGTTTTCAAATGATGATTCATTTTAATATTTCAATGTTGTATGGGACACCTTGATTCAAAAATATCTTTATTAAATGTTTTAAATATTTTTGAAAATGGTTTGAAAAGGAGTTGTTTATTTTTTTAACACCCCATGTTTTTCTAATAATAAATAGAAATGCAGGGAACTTTTTTTTAAGTAGATATTTTTATTTATCCATTAAAACATAGCTTTTCTACATCAATGTTATGAATTTCAAGAAACTGCCATCTTCATTTGTGTTCAATATGTTAATTAGTGTCTATTTGAACCAACATGTTTTTTTTTGTGAATAGTAACATACCCTTATGAATAGTAATATGAATAGTTATATGATCCCAATGAATAGTAAGTTTTATTAATATTTCATTTTATTAAGGCTTTATGATAATTTCATCTAGGTTAATTTTTCACTATGATATAGATGTAGTTACAGAATTAGAATTGTTAATTTTGGAAATAAGTATACTTTTAATTAAAAATTAAATTAATAATATTTAGAAAATTATTTTATAAAAATGTACTTCATTTTGGAAATATACACATTGATAAATGGTTTGGGTAAATTTTTGGAATTGTTCTGAAACAGTTGTTTTTTCGATGGACAGTAAAAAATACAGTTTTTATTTTCGGTGTGTTAATGACATAATTAATTATATAATAATAATGTCATAAATCTGGTCGACTTGGGTATAGTTAAATAATATGTGAGGTGTCCCAAGTGTCCTATACCATGGGAAAATACCATGGGAAAGCCCATGGTTTTGTAAATACCACTCATGAGGTGTCCCTTGAAAATTATTAAAATAATCTCCCACTTTTAATATAAATACCAATTATTCCCTTCATGGAATTCATTCCAAACTCTCCCTAAATGAAGACCTGGCCTCCTTACCTTCATATTAGTCCTATCAAGGTTTCCTCCAGCCCCCAAGGTTCCAACCATCACATTCTAAGGGTTACTCTACTAGGTAAGAAAATTCTCAATTTCTTTGTTTCTCCATTCAAGTTCTCTTTTATGTGGTATAATTTTTAAGTTTCTATAACATGTTTTCATTTCCATTTTATTATTGATCTTATATATATTACTATTCATTTCTAGATTGGTGACCCTTTTCCCCTATATTTTTTATATTTTCTAAAACCATTTTGTGTAGGTGTTAGGTTGCCGAATATTTGTAAGAGATTTCTCACTTTTTCTTTTATTTTGCGTTTCTTCCTTATTCTTTATTCATATCTACTTACCCAAGAGGAATTAAATCTCCATAAATCATGTATATTCTTAATTTTATCATGTTTATGGAGAATTACTCATAATTATTATTCTCCTCTCCAACTTATTTTAAGAATAAAAACATTGTCAGTCTGTATTGAATTATCGACATTGTGGATGATGTGATTTCAATTTCCATTAATTCCTTCATTTCTGGGCATGAAACCATTTATATGGTTGAAACATGTTATAATATATGTTTTATGACTCACCCATGGTTCTGGAATTCTTTTTTACTCATGGTTATAATTTATAAGACAAAACGAGGTTGTTATTATTAAATAACAACTAAAATGATCTAAACGAACATCATTAATGTTCTAACTTATGAATCATCCTCACGTAAGAATTCAAAAAGATGAATGGAATAATTTTTGTTACTGGATATATTTAAATACTACTACATTAATATTCTAGTGTTTCACTTCAAATCGACAAGAATGTCCACCATGAACCAATCATATAAATCATGTGAAGAATTCACCAAAAACAGTGCAAGGGGAAATATACTAACAATTAAGGGTGAAATGATGTTATGAAATTATCAAATAAGATGTTATAAACATGAAAATGTATCTTTAAAATATTAATAACACTCTTTTAACTATTATACATGAGGATAAAACAAGTTTTAAGTAAGACAAACCTGAGGTAAGGGAATTCATAACCCGATTTCCATTCTTTGGGTTAACCTTCTACTTCAATATTTATGTTCTATTTAAATTGTTTGTGTGATGGGTTCTGTTTATATTATGTTTCATTATGTGTATTTATAGTATATATACATACTCCATCCACTCTATTATGTCTCTTTTCAATTTTATGATATTTATAAGTGTCTTTTCTTTAAAAATCATCTTTTTTAATTCAATTTTATAAAATTCTAAAGTAATGTTTTTATTAAATTATTCATGTTGTATGATTATGTTTTGCTTATTTTGAATTATTTATGAAGAAGGGTGGGACCTATATTTCCCTCCAATTCTTTGGGTATGAGTAATATGGAGGTTGGTCGTATGGTTACTCCAAATGTAACTACGATGGTTACACAAAGTAACGTAGCCCTGAGGGTTACAACTTATAAGGTAGTCGAGAATGGTTACAAGATTATGTAAGTAATGCCCCAAGATACAATTATGATTATATTTATGTTCTCATGTTTGGGGTGGATCTTGTTTAAATCTCAT
This sequence comes from Viscum album, assembly GCA_963277665.1. Lineage (NCBI taxonomy): Eukaryota > Viridiplantae > Streptophyta > Magnoliopsida > Santalales > Viscaceae > Viscum > Viscum album. The sequence continues at coordinate 999,605,972 of OY728134.1, forward strand.
GTTACACAAAGTAATTATATATGGGTGACAAGAATGTATTTTGAAAATGCTTTCATACATTATGAGTATTCGTGGACTAATGTGATCTTTCCTTATTTTCCATCCCTTTCTGAGATGTTGTTCTTATCCCAAGTTTTTAAATGATTTTTCACAGGTTAATGTATGTGTTATAAAATGAAGGAAGACATGTTAAATTTTGAATAATTGTCAAGGAGTCTTGTTTTAAGTTTAAATGTTTAATATATTGAAAAAAATGGAAATTGTTTTTATGGTATCCACTATGTAATAATTTGTAATGTAATGAAATTATTATCCTTATTCTATAAATATCTAAACATGAATATATCTTCATTGTAAAAGGTAGTTTTTTATTGACTAAATTCAATATTAAGTACGTAATAAGGCCGGGTTCTTATAGTTGGTATCAGAGGATGGTTTAGATAACTTTAGGGGTTAGGGAGATGTTAATAGAATACCATACATGATTTTCACTCTATGTTTAATTTGAAATATTATAGCATTAAAAGATTATCATGTTGCAATATCTAAGACTTGTTTGTTATGAATGGTTGTCCATAGAAGGAACATGGATGATAACTAAGAGAGGCACCGAAAGAATGAAATCTTTTCGAAACTACAACCCATAATGGTTAGGATTGGAACTGAGCCGTTTGTGACAGTAATGGCTCAGCTAATGCATGAAATAAATGGTGGTGTCATCCATTGAATCGAACCAATAGATTTACCACAACGAACATGACAATAGTCAAACATTTTCTGAGACAACATCCTTCTACATTCAATGGATCTTATGACCCAGTAGCAGCTGATGGATGCATCAAAGTCCTTGAAAAGATATTCAATGTTATGTGATGTTCATAAAATCAAAAGGCAAGTATTTCTATTTTTTGTTTTGAAGGCTAATCTGGTATATGGTGGTCAATGGTAAGAAATATCAGGGATAGAGAGGATTTTTATGCCTTAGAGTGGGATGAATTTAAAATTATTTTCCTTGAAATATATTTACCTAACGTGGTGTGACAAAGAATGGAGAAGCAATTCCTTGAATTGAAATAAAAAGATGAAGATTCAGCGGTTGTGTATGAAGTGAACATCACCCGACTTGTGAGGTATTCTCCAAATATTATTTTGGATCTTGATAGCTAAATCAACCGCTTTTTCTTAGGATTAAATCCATAGTATCGAAGGGATGTGGCCTCTCGTGAATTAAAAATTTGTGAGAAACTTCTCCGATGTGATGAGAGGGTAGAGATGGAGTTTGCTGATGATCACGTGCATTTTTGGAGAAAAGATAAGTAAAGGTCCAGTTGGAAAGAAATGGGTAAAAATCAATCAATGAAATCTGATGGTAAGAAAATCCAATTTCCAGTTTGTGAAAAGTGTGGCAAGAAACACCCAGGGGAATGTCTTAGAAAAACTGGGAAGTGCTTTAAAGGTGATAAGTTTGGACATATGGCCCATGATTTCAATGAGTATGATCCTATGAATAATCCTGATAAGAAAACTGTAAAGTGTTTTAAATGTGTTGAGATGTGTCATTATGCAAATTCCTACCCAAAGAGAAATCTGAATGATGCAAAGAATCCAGACTACAAGCAGAAAGGAGTAGTGAGATCCTTTGCGACCACAACAGTAGATGTTGGGATATCCATTGAAGTAGTATCAGGTACTTTTTTTTGTTCACTCAGATTTTTCAAATGTTTTGATTGATATGGGGTCTAGAAATTCCCTCATCTATGGGAATGTTTCTGGTAAATTGGAAATATCTACTCAACAAATGAGACCCGAACGTGTTGTTAAAACACTAAGTGGAAATGTTATAGTAAAGAGGAATTATAATAATCTTTCTATTGTGGTCTGTGTAAAGGCATTACCTGCAAACCTTGTTGTTTTACCCTTAATTGAGTTTGATATTATTCTGGGGATGGACTGGCTTTTTAATTATCATTCTAAGATTAATTGTAGTGCTAAAGAAGTTTTTTTCATAAATAGTTTAAGTTTCTATACAAGAATGAACCAATATAATTGATAACATATCAACAATATAAGAAACTATTGAATGATGGAAATGAAAGTTATCTTTCTCATATTATTGAAAACAAGGGAACTATTCAAATTAGTGATGTGCTAGTGGTAAATGAATACCTTGCTATTTTTTCCTGATGAGTTACTTGGTGTCATACCTGATCGAGAAGTAAAATTCACAAGTTACATAGTTCTTGATGCTAAGAAAATTTCAAAACCCTCATTTCGTATGGACCCAATAGAACTTCTTGAATTAAAAAATCAGTTGTAGGATTTTCTTGACAAAGGCTTCATTCGTCCTAAAACATCACAATGGGGAGCCCCTGTTTTGTCTGTTAAGAAGAAAGATGGTTCCATGAGAATTTGAATTGATTATAGAGATTTGAATAACATTACTATTAAAAATATGTATCATTTTCCTCATATTGATGACTTGTTTGATTAGCTCCAGGGAGCTCAGTACTTTTCCAAGATTGGCTTGAGATCCGGATACCAATAACTGAAGGTGAAGGAGGATGACATCCCGAAACAGTCTTTCGTACTAGATATGGGAATTATAATTTTTTTATGCCGTTTGGATTAACTAATGCACCTGATTTATTCATGAATCTTATGAATATAGTATTTCATGAGTTCTTGGATAAGTTTGTGGTTGTATTTATTAAAGAGAGTATTGTACCTTCTAAAAATAAAGAGGAACTTGAAAAACATATAGGGGTTGTTTTAAAACATTAAAAGAAAAGAAACTATATGCAAAATTCAGCAAGTGTGATTTTTGGTTACAACACATTTCTTTTCTTTTCACATTGTAAATAAGGGTGGAATAACAGTTGATCCTGCCAAAAAAAAGTAGTTTATGAATGGCCAAGACCCACAAATGATACAGAGATTCTTAGTTTTCTAGGCTTAGCATGTTATTACTGATGGTTTGTTAATAAATTTTCACGGTTATCTTTCCCGATAAATAAGTTAACACAAAAGGGGTTAAATTTGTTTGGATAGAAAAATTTGATGTTTGTTTTCAAGAACTGAAGAATAGATTGGTGAATGCTCTAGTTTTGGCCTTACCTTCCTGAAATGGTGAGTTTTTTATCTAAAGTGATGCTTCTTTGAAGGGACTTGGTTGTGTTTTGATGCAGAATGATCAGGTAATTGCCTATGCTTCGAGGCAACTTAAACCTCATGAGGTAAATTATCCCACACATGATTTGGAATTGACATCTATGGTTTTTGCTCTTAAAATTTGGAGGCATCATCAATAGGGAACCAAATGCCAAATATATATTGACTATAAAATTCTAAAGTATATATTCACTCAGAAGGAATTAAACATGAGGCAGAGAAGATGGCTAGAACTGATAAAGGATTATGACTCATGATCAATTACCATCATTGAAAAGCAAAAAAATTAGCATATGCCTTAAGTCGGAAACATCATGCATCAATAAACCTGTTAAGTTTGGAACATGATCCCTTGATTAGTGGTTTGATGAATTTTGAATTAGAAGTTGTTGGTGGAGGGAATAAATAGATTTTGTTTCAGGTTTCAGGGCAGTCTTCTTTGTAAGACAGAATTATAAAAGCGCATAAGGAAGACTGTGAGCTACAGAAAAAGGTAGAACTCGTTAAAATGGGTAAGTTACTAGAAATTAGTCTTGATAAAGATTGTGTTTTAATATTTGGAAAAAGGTTGTGTGTGCCTATTGATTCTCAGTTGAAGAATTATTTGTTGTGTGATTCTCATAGTTCCCCATTTTATGTTCATCCTGGTAGTACAATGATGTATAGAGACCTTCAGGAGTATTATTGGTGGGATGGAATGAAAATAGATATTGCTGATTTTACCATGAAATGTTTGACATATCAACAGGTTAAAGTAGAGCTGTAGTTACCGAAGGGGATGCTTCATCCTTTTACTGTGCCAGATTGTAAATGGTAGAGTGTATCCATGGACATTGTGGTGGGACTACCAAATACTTCTCAAGATAAAAATGCTATTTGTGTTATTTTTGATTAGCTAACGAAGTCTGCACATTTTCTATCAATTCGAGATATAATGTATTTGGATCAGCTTTCTCGATTATACCACATGGAGATTGTCAGCTTATATGAAGCTCCTCTTTCTATTGTATCTGACAGAGATCCAAGGTTCACTTCTAACTTTAGGAAGGGACTTCAGAAGTCGTTGGGCATAGAGTTAAATTTCAGAACAACTTTTCTCCCCAATCACATGGTCAGTCAGAACGAACGATTCAAACTTTGGAGGATATTCCTCGAGCTTGTTCAATTGACTATCTGGGAAGTTGGGATCAATATCATTCTTTAGTTGAGATATCTTATAATGATATTTTTCATTCTAGTATTCAGATAGAACTTTTTTGAGGCATTGTATGGGAAGCGGTGTCAGACTCCATCATTTTGGGATGAATTCGGTGAAAGAATGTTGATAGGGCCATAATTAGTTGAAGAAGTGGCTGATAAATTAAGGATGATCGAGAAGCACATGAGGACAGATCAGAGTAGGTAGAAACGTTATGCAGAAAATAGAAGTAAAGACTTCTCTTTCGAGATAGGTGACCTTGTTTTCCTTAAATCCTCTTCTTAGAAAATTGTGATGTGTTTCGGTAAGAATTGAAAGCTAATTTCATGGTTCATCGGTCCTATTGAAATATTGTAGAATGTTGGAAGAGTTTCATACTTTGTAGTTTTACCTCTGAGTTTGTTTCAGGAACACAATGTTATTCATTTTCGATGTTGAGAAAGTATGTGCCAGATTCATCACATGTCTTGAGCCGATAAGCAGTTCGGATGGAAGAGAACCTTTCATATAAAGAGAAACAAGTTCAGATTATTGATTGAAGGGAAAAAGTAATGCGGAATAAGGTAATCCACCAGGTAATGGTTTTGTGGAGAAACCACATGGTTGAAGAATCAACATGGGAGTCTAAAAATAATATGAGGGGAAAGTACCCCCAGTTGTTTAATAAGTAAATAAAATTGTGACGATGCAATTTCAAGAAGTTGGGGGTAATGTAACCCCCAATGTTTTTCAAATAAAAATAGAAATTCATGGAACTGTGTTTTAGGTAGATATTTTTAATTATCCTTTAAAACATAACATTTCTACTTCTATGTTCTGAATTTCAAGAAACTGTCATCTATAATTTTGTTCATTATATTATTTGGAGTGTTTTGGAACCAACTTGTTTTTTTGGTGATTAGTAAAATACCCTTATGAATTTTAATGTTAATATTTATATGAACCTGATGAAATGTAAATTTTTATTATTATTTTATTTTATTATGGCATTAAGATAATAGCAACTAGGTTAATATTTCATTGTGATATAGAAGTAGTTACAGAATTAGAATTGTTAATTTTTTAATTAAGTATACATTTATTTAAAAAGATAATGAATAATATTTAGAAAATTATTCTCAAAAAATGGATTTCAATTTTTAAATCAACACGTCAATAAATGGTTAGGGTGAATTTTGGGAATTTTTCTGAAATTGTTGATTTTTGGGTGAATAGTTAAAAATACAGTTTTTAGTTTCGGTGTGTTAATGACATCATTAATGATATTATAATGATTTCATAAATCTGGTCGACTTGTTTATATTTAAATAATATGTGATTTGTCCCACGTGTCTTATACCATGGGTCAATACAATGGGCAAGCCCATGGTTTTGTAAATACCACTAATGAGCTGTCTCTTGAAAATTATTAAAATAATCCCTCACTTTTCCTATAAAAACGAAATCTTACCTTCATTGAATTCATTACTAATTCTCCCTCAACTAAGATCTGGCCTCCTTAACTTCTTAGTAGTACTACAAAGGTTTACTCATGCCCCCAAGGTCCCAACCTTCATGTTATAACGGTTACTCTACAAAGTAAGAAAATTCCCAATTTCATTCTTTTTTCCTTTAATGTTCTCTTTTATGTGGTATAATTTTCAAGTTTCCATTCTATGTTATTATTTCATTATTATTCTTGATCTTATCAATATTATGATTCATTTCTGGATGGGGGACCCTTTTCCCCTCTCTTTTTAATATTTTCTAAAACCATGTTGTGTAGCCGTTAGGCTGCCGACTTTTTGTAAAAGATTTCTCGCGTTTTCTTTTATTTTGAGTTCCTTCCTTATTTTTTCTTCATATATCCTTACTCAAGAAGCATTAAATATGAATAAATCATGTATATTCTAGATTTTATCATGTTTATGGAAAATTATTCATCATTGTTATTCTCCCCGCCCACTTATTTAAAGAATAAAAACATTGTTCGTTTGTGTCGAATTATCGACATCGTGGATGATGTGATTTCAATTTCCATTAATTCATTAAATCCTGGTCATGAAACCATTTTTATGGTTGAACAAGTTTATAATATATGTGTTATGACTCACCCATGTTTCCGGAATTTTTTTTACTCATGGTTATAATTTATAAGACAAAACGAGGTTGTTATTATCAAATAACCACTAAGATGATCTAAACAAACATCATTAATGTTCTAACTTATGAATCATCCCTATGTAATAATTAAAAATGATAAATGGAATAATTTATGTTACAAGATATATTTAAATATTACTCCATTCCAATTCTGTAGTTTCACTTCCAATCGACAAGAATGTCCATTATTAACCAATCATAGAAATCATGTATAGAATTCACCCAAAAACAGCGCAAGGGGTAAAATACTAACAATTAAGGGTGAAATGATGTTATGAAAGTATAAAATAAGATGTTATAAACATGAAAATGATTCTTTAAAATAATAATAACACTTTTTTAACAATTATACAAAAGGTTTAAACATTTTTGAAGCAAGACAAACCCGAGGTAAGGGAATTCTTAACCTGATTTCCATTCCTTGGGTTCACCTTCTACTTCATTATATATGCTCTATATAAATTGTTTGTGTAATGGGTTATATTTATATTATGTTTTATATTGTGTATTTACAGTATATATACATAATCCATCCACTATATTTATTCTCGTTTCAATTTAATGATTTTTATAAGGGGATTTTCCTTAAAAAGCTTCTTTTTAAATTCGGTTTAACGAAATTCCAAAGTAATGTTTTTATGAAATTATTCATGTTGTATGATTGTGTTTTGGATCTTGGTAATTATTTATGATTAAGGTAGGGACCTATATTTCCATGCAATTCTTTGGTTATGAGTAAGATAGAGGTCGGTTGTATGGTTACTCCATGTGTAACAGCGATGGTTACAGAAAGTAAGGTAGCTGTGAGTGTTACAAATTATAAGATATCCAATAATGGTTACAAGATTATGTATGTAACGCCCCAAGATACCTTTATGATTATATTTATGTTCTCATGTTTTTTTGGATCTTGTTTAAATCTCATGTTACACTATGTTAGTTTATATGGATGAGAAGAATGTCTTTTGAAAATTCTTTCATACGTTAAGAGTATTCATGGAAAAATGTGATCTTTACTTCTTTTCCATCCCTTATTGAGATTTTGTCCTCATAAATATTTTTTAAATTATTTTTTAAAAGTTAATGGATGTGTAATACAAGGAAGGAAGACATGACAGATGTTGATGTCTTATTTTAAGTTTTAATGTTTTATATTTTGAAAAAAAAAATTGGAGACTATTTTTATGGTATCCACTCTGTAATAATGTGAAATGTCATGAATGTACTGTCCTAATTCTCTAAATCTATAAACATTAAAATCTCTTCAATATAAAAGTAAGTGATTTCTTGACTAAATTCATGATTATGTATGTAATAAGGTTGGGTTTTTATTTTTTCAATATATTGAATTCATATATTGTGTTTGGAATGTGGAAATGTTAAAATTCCTTTATGCTTGTGTAATGTGAGATGATTATTTTATGGTTATTGGGAATTGTTTACGTATACGGGTGGTTCTATGATAAACCTATTGTGGGGGAGCCTGAGATATCTCTCCATTGCATTGGGTAATGTTATGTAGGTAAACATTCGTGTTTCTCCTAAAAGATTTATGGAATATAATGTTATGGATATTCCAACGTAACTCCCTATGATGTTGTGATATCTACAATGTAAGTATGATATAGATGCCACAAGATACCTTTCTGATTTATGACTTATATGTGTTATTCATAAATATTATGATTTCATGAGGTATGTTATGATCGAAAAGTATGGTTTCACTAATTTTTATTTTTTGACGGGTTAATGTTTTATTTCCTTATTTTATAACCCTTACTGAGCTTTTTATGCTCATTCCATGTTTTTCAATGGTTTTCTACTAGATATAATGATGAATAGGGTCAAGGATGTGATTAAGAAAAATTCATGATGACTAAAACATGGAACTAGAGAAGCTTCTTTTTATGATTTTTTATTTTATTAAAAAATAGATTCTAAGTAGTAGTGTCTATATGTAATTTTCCAGTTAATATGTAATAGTTAAGGACTAATTCTCTAAAACTCTATACCTGAAAAGATATTCAAAGTGAATTATTCATTTAATTCTAGATTATTTAATTTTGTAAGGTTGGGTCCTTATAAATATTACCTCTTTCAAAAATAATATCATATTGACATATATAATTTATAAGTGTGTAAATTATTTTTTTGAGATAACTGCACCATAAAAAGGTGGTAAAAATGATGTTATAAATATATATATATATCTATTTATGCATAAAATTGGGTTTGTTCTAATATAATGATTATAAAACCTTTTTGACAAATGTAAAATATATTCAATTGAATATATATCATATATACTGCATTAATATAAATCACTATTTTTATTTCATTGAGACAAAACGTCATTGGAAGCAAAAAAACATTTCCTTTTTATTCAATTGTTTTTTATATTCTTTTCTATTGAATTAGAAACAAATGATTAATTTTATAATTTTGTGGAAGATATATTTCCCCAATTTTGTTAATCCTATTCATAATCTCTAATTTAATACTCTTTTTATATATTATTATATTAAAAAAATATTTTAATAATATATTATTATTCAATAAATATCACTCTCGCATGAAATGCAATATATTAAAGAACCTCATTATTGTGTGTGACACAAGCTAACTCAATATTTCATGCATTCCAATCAATAGAACATAATAAATTTATTTAAAATATTAAATATACCAAAATTTATTGAGGGTTTATATTCCATTCATTATTCCAAGGTGTGTGTCACACACATTATCGAATAAAAGTAACTCTTTTGAAAATTTTAGGGTGTTACGTTCACCCCACCTTATATAAATTTCATACTCAAGATATAAACATGATCATGGTAATACTTTTTTTATATTTGATAATTATTTAAATTAAATACCACATCATGAGAAGGGTTATTAAAGAATCCTCTTCAATAGAGAAAATAATAAGTACAAAGTTCACATGGACCAACTTATAACAAGGTTTCTAAGAAGGAGAACATCATTGGGATGTGAAAATATGGACTTGGAGGAAATGAGAAAATATTTATATAAAGTAATTGAGTTCATTAATTAAAAAAAGTGAATGATCAGTGAAATTTTGGGGGCCTCAATGCCATAAATATATGATGATTTAATAGAAAGTCATTTAAATTAATATATATGTGTTGGGATATAGTTTTTTTGATCATTTTCTTAATGTTTCATAATTATTTTACTACTGAGCAATATAACGAAGTATAACTAGTTAGAAAATTTGAATTCTAATATAAACAATTCCATCAATTAGGTGTGCTATGTAGAAATTCTATTTGAGCATATACACCATGAAAAAGATATCCAACAAAAATCCTTTTTAAAGCACTAAAATTTCATTTAATCAAATTATAATACCCATAAAACATGCCACTAATTTGTATTTAAAAATATTAAAAAACCATTATTGTTAATACATTAACCAATAAACCAAAAAAAATTTACTACTAGTTCATTATTAATATTTATTTGTGAAATTATTAAATAGAAATAATTATACAATAACTAGAAGATCACATTTGGTAGTGGTTGGAGTGAAAACCTTATCATCCATCAGTCATGGGTTTAAGCGCCACCGCCTTCCCGAATTTGATGGGATGTCGCTCAACATCTGGGTTTTACATTTAATAAAAAATAATAAAAAAATTGGAAATATAAATATGAAGAACATACATGAATTTTAATGATTAAATATACTATTACGTAATGTTTTCAATACAATCCTAATACATAAATATTTCACCTATTTATTTCCACACATGTCCTTCCTTATTCTAGATTATATTCTTTAAAAGAGGGTACCGACTCTGTTAATTCCTAGGTTTCCCACATTTACGGAAATGGCCCATAAATGGATCCTTAGGTAGAGAATTATTTCATTCCATCATGCTCTTCATCGTTCTTAGATAACTATTTTATTTATATGTTTATTTCCAACACATAGTATTTCTTGATGTTTATGAGACAGTTTTAGATGTTTCTACATCCAATTTATTGAATAATGGAAATTTAGACTTATCATTTTGATGGAATCTACCAATTTATCTTTTAGGAAAAATTTTCCTTTTATTATTTGGTGTGTTCAAGAAAACAATATGGTATATGTTTTTAATTATGTTTTGGCAAATGGATAAGGAATTATCATGATATCATTCACGGCTGTCAAAACCTCCTTTGGATACTCATTATCAACACCTTTTCCTTCACATTCAATTCTAAAATTAATTATTTAGTATCCATCCAATGAAAAAAATAAAAATGCATAGTGTGAGAGATAATTATCATCATGGAACCCCGATTTAATCATTTTTAGGGTGTCTAAATCTTAACACATTATTTTATTATCTAAGGCACCTCAGGTTTATCCTAGGAACTCCATTATCATTATATATTAAAATACATTATAATGGTTTCAAAATATTATTTGAATTATCATAAGAATATCCCATGGGAGTTTTAAACCAGTTGTTTATAAGGACTGTTGTTGTGTACTATGTTTTGGATGATTCAGGACTGGTATACCTTTTGGTAGTTTTAACCCCTAGGTACAACACCTCCACTTGTAGTATCCATACAGGGATGTATTTATATAAAAACCACATAATCTCTATAAAACAAAAAAATTAATATTTTTTTATACTTATCCATGAATCACACCAAAGGGTTCTATTTTCTAATATATGTTTTCCTAAATCTTGTTCACAATGTTCCATCTAAGCCTACTCTAATACAAATAGAAGGGAACCCAACCACAAAAACCTAGATTTGGTGCCTAATACCATTACATTGGAGTAAGATACAAGTGAATGATGTCCCAAAAGACATAAAATTTTAGTTTCCTTGGATAACTAGATTCAAACATGAGTCTTGCATTATAAATGAAAACAAAATTTATAAAATAATTATTTTTCTAGAAAAAACATTATTCATTCTTGCATATATTTTCATATCATTCCTAACACAATTAACATAATATTGGGGACCTGAAATATAAAAATGTTGAAATAAAATTCTTAGTAAGGGTATGTACAGTAAAAACATTAATATATTAGTTAGAATAATCATTATGTGTTGATAAATATCTGAACACACAATCCAGGTAACCGATAAGCAATGAAGGAAATGAATAAATAGTACATCAAGATAAATAATTGAAAACACATGTCATATAAATATCTAGATAAAGAATAATAGATATGGCCAGGAAAATATCTCTAACACATTCCACTTAATCAATTAAATTAGAATATAATTCTTCTATAGATAATTTCATAGAAAAAAACTATTTGATAATAATAATGGAATACTAAATGCTTGAAATTATTAATTATAAGACATGAAGTTTCCTAGAAAAATGATACATTTGCTATCAAGAACACTCACTATATGGTTTATCATAATACTATCTATGCATTTTACAATGCAGTTTAAATCTATGTTTAGAAATCATTCAATTTAGATTAGAAGAAAACTTTAATGGATTTATTTCCAATTGATTTTTCCACATGCGACTATTGATTCATTTAATGGATTACTTTATATATCCCCATATTATGAATTGTGTGTCCAAGGTATTCCACCTTTATCGAATAATCAGTTTAATTCAAAATAAAAGTTCCTTTTCAAATATTTATATTCAGTAAATGATATTAATTTATCAATATTTACTATGTATATCAAATAACATTCAAAGTATACAATGTATGTACAAATGTTATATTGTTTAGGAAATGAACATTAATAGGCTAAATGGTATAGATAATTTCGAGAAATCCAATGTTCATTGATCATATAGAATTAAATATTTAAAGGGGATTGAAAGGAATCGAGGTAGTGAATTTCAATACTATCCTTTTTCAAATAAATCATAAATCATCCAATGTATGAATAAGTATGGTATGAATACAACATATACCTAGTGGCGTAAGGATAAAGGTTTGTTGTCATTTATGAATAGAAACACTATGAAAAGAAACAAAAATATACATTTAATTCTGAAAATCCTTTTAATTGAAAACCACTTTAAATTTTTTCCCATAATATGAACCTTTTAAACAAGAAATAGAGGCTTCAAATAAATAATTATGGTTAATTATATAATTTTCATAAAAGGTAAAATAATGTTCCTTTTTCATGGTAAAATGTTAGAAAATTTCCTCGTTCCGAAATCACTATAAATATTACATTGAAAACATTTGTAAAATAATGAAATTGGTAAAATATTTATTTAATAAATATTTTTATTATGGATTTTTTTTCAAAATCCATTCAAAAAATATGGGTTTTAGAAGAATAATGGTTCTCTAACTAAAGAGTGAAATGAAGTGAGGTTTTCTTAAAAACATTTTCTAAATAATTTTGATTACTAAAGAGAAAAAACCTATAATAATACTTGAAAAATGTCAAGAAAAATTGGAGGGGAATAAAATTAATGGTTTTATTAAATTATTATCCCCAATTTACTCTATTTTAAATTCAATTGTTAAGAATCCCGAAAAAAATGAGATTATGAATTATACCCTTGAAAACACCATAAAATTAATATGTATAGAAATAAACAAAAAGATTATATGTGTAAAATGAAAATAAAAAAAAGTTTAATCAAATATATATATATATATATATATTTCATATATAATCTTATAATAATAATTTAAATGAGTAAGTAATATATCCCAAAAAATAGAATCTTGTTATGAAATTGTTTTCCACTGGGTAATATTTAATTCAAATCCCCAGAGAAGAAATAATAAAATTGAAACTAAAAATAACGTTAATATAACATAATTCATGATATAATAAATCAAAATAGGCAGTATATATACCACACACAAAAATTAATTGTTGAATATGACATTTATGTCATGGATGTAAAAAGTGAGATGAAAATCCCCTACCGTGTGTTTCCTTTTTGGTGAACACACATTAACATGGTTTATAATGGTTTGAAACATGAAAATAAATTATAAAAGAACTTTAATAATATTTATAATTTTATATATTATCTTATAATAATATTTTCTTACCCCTTTTTTAACAATATTTATTTATTTTAATAACTCATGTGTTTAATGACTAGTTCTTTGAGTATGTTTTTACTTATTACTTGTTGATCCGACTACTGTTTCGGGATTCCATATACTAAAGAATTTAAAAAATAATTTAAATTTCATATATATACATTATATATGTATTTATAATATTCCATAATATTTAGTGAAAATAAATTAAATGAACTATTCGAAAAGAGGGTAGACCGTACATACACATCAATGCTAGTTCTATTTCATAATCGTATTTAATGGAATGAAAATTAAATCATATATATATATATATATATTATAGTTAAATTATTAAATTTTACCATTTTTACAATATATTTTAATTAAAATCATCTTTATACATCCAATGTATTGGGTGAATGAATCATATCACTATGAGAAGGTGGTCCTCCACACGTCCACTGTTGATGTTATCGTGTTTCCATAAAATGGAATGATTGATTGTATGTGTTATAAAAAAATTCAAGAATAATAAAAAAATTATCAATACTATATATATCTTATATAAACTCTAAATCCATAATTATTTCCAATCCATAATGCTGGTAAATGGAAGAATGAACGACATCGGTTCACTAGGCGGTAGTCTTCCATACCCTCCTCCTCCAAATAAATATTTTTATTAAAGATACATTTTTATTGCAGAAATTGTGAAACCAAACAGTTCAATACATCCCTTAGACACTATAGAACATAAAAAAATTATTAAACAGCAGCTTGAACCCATTTGACTTGACTTCCTCGAGTAATTTCTAGGAAATATTTGTTACCTTTTTGTCGGGGTCATCTCTGATAATGTCTTCTAAATGAGAATGTAGATTATTTTCAATACTAATGGCTTGATTTGTTGTGAATAAGTATAATGTGTGAGTCTCTTTTTATAATTGATGAGGAGTGGTATTCTTGTAAATATTTGAAATGGGAATTCCACACACATTTTCCCCTTTTATGAGTTTCCAATAATAAAACAAATTATAAAAAATAGTATTGGGTCTTAATATGAACATATAGTGTCTTTTGGACAAGTTTATAAGTCATTTTTCCGTTAAGATAATGGTTGAGTCCTTTTTTATGCTATTTTTTCTCTTAATCACATAAAATAATTTTAAATGCATTCTCAAAAATTTTGAGACAAACACTGAGTTGAACATACTATAAATTCTAAATTATTCTGTCTGAAAATTTTTATTCTATTTTTCTAAATTCTAAGTGAAGATGTTTGATAGATTATTTTAAAATTAATGTTTCATATAAAATGAGAGAAGTGATTATTAAACTAAAACTTTTGAAAAGCTTCCTTCCTTTTTATATCCAATTTCAAAGTAAAATTGACTTTAATGATATAGATTGGATTATTTTATAGGAAATTAAACTATCTAATCTTTAATACGAACCAAAAATATAATTTATCCTTATAAATAAATTATATTAAAGAGTAGTTTTGAGTAATAAATCAACATTGTTCATTATTCATCAAAATATTAAATATTTCAATAAAATGAAAAAAAATCCCCATAGTATAATTTTAGCTTTAAAATTTTATAAATTATCTTTATATTGACATATAAAATATATAATAGTGTCAAAATTCAATTTTTAAACAGCCTCTCAATTAAAAGGTGGGGAAAGTGTTTATTAAAATATAGTTATTTATGCATAAAATTGACGTTGTTCTTCTCTTAGGACCATCAAATATATTATACGAATTTATAAAATTTATTATAATATACAATATATATATACATCATTAATATCATTCATTAATTTGAATTATTTAGAAAAATACCCTAAGAGATTAAGAACATTTCCTTCATATATTCAAATGGTTTTATATTTGCATCTCATTAATTAGTATTCAATGATTCATTTTGTATTTTAATCGACCATAAAATTTTATAATTTAGTAATTCCTATTAATATTCAATTATGTAATGGTGAGTTTATTTCATATTATATTTTAAATCATAATATTTTAATAATATATTGTTATCCATAATAACATTGTATTGTGTGTAATGTAAGGTATAAAAAACTCGTTGTCGCATGCAGGAAAAGCTGTCAAAGTATTGTATGAAATGAATGTTATATAATACATTAAATTTATTTAAAATTTTAAATTTAACAAAACATCTTTGGAGGATACATTAATTTTTATGTTTTCTGTTGTGTGTCATACACACTTCAGAATAAAATTTTCTCTTTAAAAATTTTCGGGGTATATCATTCTCCCCACCATAAATATATTCCATCCTATCAAATTAAAATTATTCATGATAATAACTTGTTTGATATTTGAAAACTAATTTATTTAAATACCACATAATTATAAGGGTTTGTAAAACTTTCTTTTGAAAAGGAAAAATGGGAAGTACAATGAATGGACTAACATTAAACTAGTTATGTATATAGGTTAACATTAGTGGTAAGTGAATATACGGACTTGGAGGAAAAGAAAAATTAATTATAGAGAGTGATATGATTCATCAATAAAAACAATTGAATGATAAGTGGAAATTTGAGGTCCTTAAATACATAAATCTATTATGATTTTAATATCCATCAGTTCAACAATAATAAAGGTATTAGGAAAAACAATTTGATCATTTTTATAATGTATAATAATTATTTTTCTAGATATGAATATAAGTAAATATACTTACTTGATATATTTCAATTTCATATAATCAATTCCATATTTAGTATGATCTTAAATCAAATTCTAATTCATCCCTTACTCCATAAAATTGATATCCTAGAATGATCCCTTTTTTGAATCACAAAAATTTTCACTTAATATTTCACAATACACATAAAACATGCAATTTTATTTGTATCCAACTAATTTCCATAACCATTATTGTGAATACATGAATATATTAAACTAAAATGTGAAAATAATTTTTAATTATTAATATATATTTAAAATATTATTTATCTAAAAATAATTACACATTTACCTTAACATCGCGTAGGATAGTGTCAGGTGTAAAACACTTATCATCCATCAAACATGAGTTCAATCCCCACTACATTGTTGGATATGATGGGTTGTCACTCAACATGTGGGATTCCATTTGTTAAACTATAATTAATAAATTTTTAAAATTAATATGATGGAAATCATTTAAATTTCATCATTAAATATCATTCTAACTAATTTTGTCAATATAACCACAATACATATATACATCATCCATTTATTTTCACATAGGTCCTTCCATTTTCTAGAGTTTATTATTTAGAAGAGTTAATTGATTCTGGGGATTCATAGGTTCCCCATATTTATGTAAATTACCCATTAATTGAACTATAATATGTTATTTATTTCCTTCCATCATGATATATATTTTCCTTGACAATTATTTCCTTTACGTACTTCTTTCAAACACTTATATAATTTCCTCATTCTGTTAAAACACTATTTGTGGGGTATTTTTACATATTTCATTCATGATGGAAATCAATACTCATTCTCCACATGGTATCCTCAACATGAGCTAATAAAAAATGCATAATTATCTTATTACATGAGTTATGGAGTTGGAGAATATATATGTTTTTAAAACAGATTTGGGAAAATTGATTAGCCATAATAAAGATATCTTTATATCATATCAACACCTCATTTTGTATCTCAATTTCACAACCTTTTACTTTATGTTCAATGTTAAGATGACTGCTTCTGGTTCTGACCTCTGACTAACACCATAGGTCATAGTGTGAGAGACAATTATATAGAGTGGAAAAACATATAATAATTCTTAGCTTGTCTAATTGAAATATTATTATATTATCTAAGACTCAAAAGGTTTAACCACGGTCATTCGTTATGATTATCCATTCAAATATTTCATAATGGTTTTTAATGAAAATATGAATTATCTCATTCAAATAACCCAAGAGGGTTCAATTAGGCACACAACAAGGCTCATGGTCATGTAAAGGGATATGATTGAGTAAGTATTGATAAACATTTTTGGAGTTGTAACCCCTAAGTACAATACTTCCACATGTTGTATCCTGACATGCATGTATTTCTTGGAATACGACATAATTTTTATATAACCAAAAATTTTTGATGTTATTATATAATTACCCTCAAAATATACCTTTGGAATATGTTCTCTAATATATGTCATGCTAAATATAGTTCCAAATGATACTACTGAAACTTCTCTAATAACAATATTAGTGATCAATACCCTAACATCCTGGAGCCAGTCCATACTACCATTACATTGTCAAAAGATACAAGTGAACTGCGTCTCAAAGGAACAAACAGTTTTGTATTATTTGTAAACCTGATCCATACACTATTCTTCTTTTATAAATGAATACAAAAATTATAACATAATACATTTTGATTATAAATTTAATCCACTAGCATATCCTTTCATTTATTTCTTATAACTCATCAAGGAATTTTTGCAGATTAAAAGTAATAATAGTGATATCAAATTCTCATTAAGTGTAAGTACAGAGGAAGAAATATTTAATAATTGAGCATAATCATTATGGAAAAGAAAATACCTGATCCCACATTCCATGTAATCAATAATATTAGAAGGAAGTGCGTAAAAAATTAAAAATGAACCTAAATTAAATCACATGTAATTTAAATAAATGGATTGCCAACGAGCCCGTACTCAAGTGGTACAGGCTCCTCCTTGGCATCCAAAAGACCCGTGATCAAATCCGGGTAGGGATAATATTCTGGGGGCTGTAGCAGTACTGTAATAGGGCACTTTTGTAGTACTGTAGCGGCGGTGGAACTGTCGAAGTAGTGGCATTGTAGCTGGCCTGTAGCGGTGACAGTACTATAGCATTATTGTAGTAGCGCTGATACTCTAGCAGTACTGTTCAATGAGGGGTCCTTTGGGCCAAAAAATGGTCTTTCAAGCCTTGTATTAATGTCACCTGGCCTTGGGCCTTCGGTCTATGTAATGGGTCTCCCTCTACCCACACTAAAGAGGTCTTTTCATTAAATAATAAATAGAGGCTTCGGTCATTACCTTTTTAACCAATTTAATTAAAGGATAAGGAATAATCATATGGAAAAGAAAATTGATTAAACACATTCCATTTAATAATTTAAATTATAATTAAATTCATCCATAAATAAAATAAATGAAAATATATAATGGATAATAATAACTAAATACTAAATGAATTAAATTCTTAACTATCCAACATCACGTTTCTTTGGAACATTATACCGTCAACATTAATATTATTAAAAATATGGTTTAACATTCTACATTCATGATATTTCACATTATAGATTATATATTTTGGTAGAAACACATCTAATCTTCGTGGAGAAAAACTAGAAGGGTTGGTCGCCAACTGATCTATTTTTTTAGAGTACCAATGCATCGAGGGGCTTACATTAAACAGTCCCCAACCCATGCCATTCATGTCTAAATAATTCTTCACATATCAAATAGTTGATTTAATTATATAACAATGTTATTTATCAATCATACGTATTGAGTAAATGATACAGATAAATCAATATTTACCTAGTAAATAAAACAAATTAAAATGTAAACACCATAT
Organism: Viscum album; assembly: GCA_963277665.1. Taxonomy (NCBI): domain Eukaryota; kingdom Viridiplantae; phylum Streptophyta; class Magnoliopsida; order Santalales; family Viscaceae; genus Viscum; species Viscum album. Next base: position 999,625,118 of record OY728134.1, read on the forward strand.
GTAAAATTGGTATATGGTTTAGCTAATGAACATATCTTGGATAAATGATATGGATAATTAGAGTAAATTCATTGTTCAACAATCCTAATGAATTTAATATTTCATGTGGAATAAAAGATATCAAGGTAGTGAATGTCATTACTATCCTTGGATAATGAAATCCGAAACCATCTAAAATAATATTAATGGATGTATCAATAAAACATATACCGTATGTTGTATGGATAAAGTGTTGTTTTAATTGATGAATAAACATACCATGAAAAGAAACAAAAATATCCTTTTCATTTTGAAAATAATTTTCAAAATAATTTTCATTGAAAATAATTTCCATTGAAAATAATTCAAAAATACATTTAATTTCAATCACTAACTTTTAAACAAGTAGAGTATGATTCAATGACATGATGGTGGTTAATTCTCTATGTATCATATATGGAAAATAGAATATACTATTTTAAATGTAAAAGGATAGAAATGTTTTGTATTTGTAATGTGACAAAAATATTTCATTGAAAAAAATTGTTATTTACCAAATGTGTAAAACATTGTTAAATAAATAATTTTTGAAAGGTTAGGAAAATTTTTTAAAGTATTTTTCAAAAATATAGTTTTCTAAAGTAGAAGGGTTCTCAAATTAAAGAGCTAAATGATGTATGGTTTTTATTAAAAAAAATTTAAAATATTTTGAGCACTAAATATTGAAAAAATGGTATTATTAATTGGAAACATTCATGAATAACTGGTGGAGAATGAAATTGAAGGTTTTATTAAACAATAAGGCAATAATTTTCTCTAGGGGATATTCATGTATAAATAATCCTTAACAAAATAAGATTGTTATTTAAATGTTGTAGTTTCTATCCTAGGACTAAATCTTTGCACATTGAATATATATATTCAATGTATTGAATATTAATAAAAAATATTATAATAAATTGTTTGCTGTTATGGATGACTCTAATGTAATGTTGTCAAAGAGTATTCGTCGCAATGATATGGACATTTTTTCCCAACTGTGATGAGAACATTGATTTTATATGATTATATTCCCAAATAATATTATTTAGTTAGTTAAAATATTATGATGGGACATATAGTATATAGTCTGTCAAGTGTGAGTACTTGTAAGTAGATGAGGCTTCTTCTCATGAAGTTCTCAATAAATAATCTCTAAGATGGGATATTATGAGTACATACATGCCTATAAAAATTATTCATATTCTAGTGTCATTGGATATTCCTATATATGTGTTTCTGTAATGGTCTTTAGACTTTATGATTATTATTAATTAATGTTACAACTCACATAGATAGAAGTGCTACATAAACCACGGTGATAATAGTTTAGGGAGAATTTGGATATATTCGGTTTATCATGTGTGATGCGCCATTAATGAATAAGTGGATGAAGGATTTGTCCCTTCCATATTTATGGAAGATGATATCTCATCCCTTTGATTGGAACAGAACCACTTGAATAAATTCAATTTACATGGTGTTACAAAGGGTTTATTTTATCTTGTAAAAAAACACATATCTACAATTGAGATTGGTGACATGGATATGAAACCTACATGCTGAGATATTTTAATAAAGGGACTATATTACATAGTGATCATTCATATGTGGTTGTCAATGATGTGACATTATGTTCTTTGTCTTGGGTTCCTTGACCCCATTCAAGATAGTAATCATAGATATTAGGCATGCCCACCTAACAATAATTTGAAATAATCCTAGAGGATCACACACAATGTTTATCCATTGATCAAGATTAAATTCTATTTGATGTTAATGAATGGATAAAATTTTATTCTCATGTCTGTGTAATAATTTTATTCATGTTATATTGATTGAATAAATTAAATTAATATTTACTCTCCAACATGTGAATAAAATATTTATTTTTATTTTATTGAATATTTTAATAAATATTTATTCACTAGATTGTGAATAAAATATTTATTTATGAGTAAAATATTTATTAAGTTGTTCAATAAAACATAGAAGAGTTATAACTGACTAAGATCGTATTAAGTGGAAAATATGAATTAACAATACTATTACAGAATATTTGATATTGCGCAAGCTGGAACGTGCCACAAAATAATAAATATATAAGTATTATTCAATGTAATGGGGTTTATTATAGGTAATTTGATTTATTTAACATACAATATGAATTTAAATAATATATTAACTTAAATACTTACTCTATAATGATATGTCTATGGATATTGTGTATAGAATTAAAAAATTGATAATATATAATTATTCCGTGCAATAAATTCTATCCCAAATACTTATTCTCTCTCCCTTACCAGAATGAGAAGTGGAAGAGATACTTTTTGATGTATGAAGAATGAGTGACCATGAATGCACCATCCATGTAATTTGATTTGTCTCTATAGCACTCATAGATATGGTGGTGTGGCATTGAGATCATTGGAGTGTGTGTGGATCGCCGCTAGAGGGATTCTAAACATGGATCATTATAATTCTAGGAAGGTAATTCGAAAGGGTTCTTTTGGATGATCAACATTCACCAAAAAATAATGTTCCAAATGCCATTTAAATATTTCATTGTTTATTAAATAAATTAATTTTTAATTGTACATTAAATATAATTACTCTTGGTATAGGGAAATAATTGTAAATATAAATGAAAATACATCACCCACCTCAGAACACTTCTACTTTTCCATAAACCATGAAGTTGTATCAGAGTGCACATGCTTAGATTTATAATTATTTATTTTATTGTTGATATTGGTGCAATTGTGGTTAGATTTTCATTTCATTCCATACATTTCTTAATCTGATTTTAATTAACATTTTATTGACTTATTAATAATGTTTGTATAGTGTTTCATTTTTTTAAAGCTGTAATAACAAATGAAGAACTGTTAGAGATAACATTGGGATGTTCCAAATAATTGGACAATAAAACTAGGTTCAACAGTGTGTGATTGGAGAACACGACATATACCCATCCACATCATATGTAGATGCATCATGAAATTAATTACACACAATTATTTTATACCACACAGTGTGTTGACTAGGACAACCTAACACATGGAATGAGAATAAATGGTGGGTTGTTGGAATGAGCACACAATGTAGTCCAGCCAAGATGACATGATGATCCCCCAAGCATGCGACTTGTATATACGACAACCAAGGTGCATGGTGTGTATTATCATGTACACGTCATGTATTATTCCATTAATGAAAAAAATTAAATTACCTTAAATTTGAAAATTTTAGCATTAAAACATATTTTATTGATTAGTACATCATTGTGTGTTTGACTATTTAATAATGGGTTTAATGAATTTTATTTTCTCAATTACGTTTTTGCAACTAATATGGGAATATTGGTTCTAACTTTAATTTAATTTAATTTCATTAATGATTGTAATATCAAAATAAGATCAGACGAGCATTTAGATGAAAGGGAATTAATTAATTAATTTATTAAATAATTAATGGATACACATTTCACTTAAATAATATAAGAACATATGAAGAAATTAATGTTATTTATTGAATTTTTTGTATTCATTGCATGTATAGTCGTTTATAGTCTTGACCAAGACCTATAAATTTGGTGGATGTTTTAATATTATTTTTAAGACTTTTCAATTTTTTAATATTAAATTAAATGATGGAATATAAAGTATCCCCCACTCCATTATTATATAGGACCTACATGTGAATCATTGATTAACCAATACATTGGTTCCATTCACCTTCTTATGTGTAATAAATAATTATAATTAATGGATAATCCTAAGGAATATGGAGGTGGTCCAATATGGAACATAATGACGCTCACCCAATTGATTCATAGGTGGATAGGGGGGATTTTATAACTAATTCCCAGACCTTTAATAGGAGTTATTTTCTCTAGGTCAATTGTTATTTTACTGTATACTCAATAAATAAACCATTATATAAACCTCATGAACATGTAATATAATTTATTAATTATTTCTTTCTATGAAATTTTTTATTTTATGGATTGAAGTCTGTGATCACATAAATAAATGAATTAATGTGAAAAGATATAAATTAAATGAGTTATGTGTAAATTTTTTATCCAATAATGTTAATTTATTAAGTAACATCCACTAAATATTGAAATATTTATAAATGATAATTTAATATTAAATTTATGCATATTAAATTAAAACCCCTCAATTAAATATTAAGTCAGACTAACACTTCCATTACATGATTAAGAATGAAAACATATAACTAAGTGTAGTACATGTTTAATGTCTATACACTTACTTTTATTTGAGAGTTCTTTTTTGTGTTTTGGGATGACTTAACCCAAATTCCATTGAGTTTAATGACCAATGTTTATTCAATACAATTTTAGAGAAATGGGATGGGGAAATATAAATTAGGATTTTAGGATAGGAGAATCCAATCAACGAAACAAGGAGTTTCAAGTCCATATATAGAATGGAAACCTACCTAATTACTTTATTGTAGTTTTCATGTCTAATGTTAGTATCATGAAGAAAAGTAATCGATATCCTATACAAATGATTGTTAAATAGCCTAGACATTTCATATTCAATGGTGAGGGCTGATTAGACATGATAAAATGGTGGGAGATTTAATAAATAAATAAATACTATTTAATTAATTATATATCAATTATTTTTTAATCATGAAATGTATTAATAATTTTATACTTTTAATTGTAGAATAAAATGTAATTTTCATCATCCACACTATCCATATAATCAATATTTGAGAAAGATAACCTCATATCTGGCAGAAACTTCTAGGGGTAGTTTAGATGACTTTAGGTTGTGCTCCACCATGAACGGGAATCTTACGTGCTAGAATCCACTATGCTAGATCTTCCTACTAATGAGGCGAGGGATGAAGAGTTATATTTATATGAAAAACATTTGACCAACACGTTCTTCATTCAATGTTTGATGCTTTCATCGATGTCTCGTAAACTAATGAAGTCTCGTTAAAATTGGGATTTACATAGATTAGTAGATCACCTCTATGGTCTTTAACATAAGCAAGCTAGTCATAAACAGCTTGATATTTTCAAGGAGATATTTATGAGTGTCTTTGGAGAGGTTTCCCCAACTGGGCCTCACAGATTCAATATTATTGGCCACATTTAGCACATACAGGTTATAGGGTTTAAAATCTCGTATGAACCTAGAACCAACCTCATTCTGGCATATCTCTTGTAGAGATTCTCCATATTTATTTTTGAATCATAATATGATAAACATTGATAAATATTTTCATGTTCTTGTTACTCTTGTTCACTAAGTATATAAGGAGAAAAAGTGAGAAAACAATTTAATCCTTATGTTGAAGAAATCGAAATGAAAAAAAATATCTTTCAGCGCAAAGCTGCTTCACGCCATTCCAAGGATAGTATTATAAATGTGAATGGAAGGGAACATGATTCTATTTTTTCACATGTTTAAAGAGGGGCCCCTAGAATAAAAATAATACCTCGCATAGAAGTAAGGGGAAGATTCAAGTGAGTTGGTTATCGATTGAAATTTAAATATCTATACAAATTGGGTATTATATAATGATTATGGTGCTCACATATTTATTAAAATACAGGAACCCTTAAGATTCATAATGTCGGTCCAGGGATAGGTAGATCACCAAGAATCCAATAGAGAAAAACTTATTGTGGTATCTATTAGGGACTACCACCTCACATATTTGAACAGAATGATCAAGGTTTTAAAGGGTTGTTATTTTGTGTATTCAGTTACGAAATACAATATTTAGATATCCAAAGATGACATATCTGGATTTATTTTCAATTTTCTGTATAAATTTTTCATCATTTATAAATATTTCATTTGTTATGGAAATTCATATTTAAATAATGTTTTTTATGTGTTTGATTAAATGAAAAAAATAATGGAAATAGATAATTAAATTACATCACATTACTCATGCCACACTAAACATTTTTATCACCATCTAGATCATTTTAATGAAGATATCTTGAGTAAATTACATAACGATGGATATTCAGATTCTTTTGAACAAAAACCACTTGGTGTATTTCCAACATGTTTATAATAAAAATAACCAAATCCCTATCTTGGGGGAATGGATAAATGGATATTCATGAATTAGATCATATTGATGTATTTATACCATTAATTTTTGAATCAAGGGGTTGGATGACATAATAAAAAACATTTACTAATGTTTTTAGTAGATATGGATATGTCTACATAATGAGTTATATGTTTGATTATATTGAAATATTCAAGTAATACAAGAATGAAGTATAGAACTCTCTCGGAAATAAGACTGAAAAACATTGTTATGACCATGTTGGATAATATATTAATAAATAAATCATTTAATATCAATGGGAGTTCAATATTTTATCTCAAGTCACACCTCCTTTTGAATCTCAGTGGAATGGTGTAAGTGAAAGAGTAACTGAACCTTGCTTGACATGGTGAGATCAATGAATGTCATGCAAGTATTCCATTATCATATAAGGGATACAAATTACAAATAGCATCATAAGTACTAAACCGAGTTATAAGTAAAGAAAAAAATTATATCTCATACCAATTATTGAATGGAAATAAACTTTGGTTGTCCTACATACATTTATGGGGTTGCAGAGCCTTTTTATGGCTTCTCTAGGTAACAAGATTTCATATTGAGGTAGAAAGTGTATATTTATTGGAAATTACAATGAAACTATGTGCTACTACCTATACAATCCTTTAATAAAATGGTTTTGTTTTATAGATTTCCCACACTTATTTAGGAGGATGTAATCTCTAAAAATACAGTGGTAGATAGATAGACTTCGATGACGTACAACCTCAAGATATAATCACCATAGAACACGAAAAAATTCCGCAAAGTCCCATGGAAAAAGAAATTGATCAAGAGACACAATTACTATGTACAATTACTAGAGATGTTAGTGAACAAGAATGGTATGGCTTTCTAGTCACCAAGGATAGTGATTCTTTATTAGTTTATAATAATGATCCTCTAACCTATAAGGATGCAGTAAGTGGGGCATATGTTTCCATGTGGCATGAAGCCATGAATTTTGAAATGGATTCCATATACCAAAACCATGTTTGGATTTTGGTAAACCCTCATATATGTAAATACTATTGGTTGGATGTTTTTATTGAAGAAGAAAATATACATGGATGGAAAAGTGAGTACCAATAAAGAGTGAGTGTTTGGAAAAAAATTTAAATATCTTCAAGGAATTGAAAACAATGAAACAATTTCACTAGTTAAAATGATTAAATCAATTATAATTATACATGTAATTTCATCATTCCATGATTATGATATTTCAAAAATGGATTTCAAAACTATCATAATTAACATGAACATTCAGATAGAATTCAATATGAAACAACATTAAGGGTATGTTGCACTAATGGATTCCAAAAAGGTATGAATGTTGAAAATATCCATATATGGATTAATGTAAGAATCTCGGTCATGGAAAAATCATTTTGATGAGGCCATAATGGAATTTGGTTTCACAAAGATCCAATTTGAGTAGTGTGATTATAAAATGTTTAGTATGTGAGTAATTGTTTTCAAAATAGTATATGTTGAGGACATACTACTCAATGGAAATGAAATACAAATATTATAGTTATTTATGGAGTTGGTGAATATATTATTCTCTATGATTTAAATGTATGATGAATCATATATTCCTGGGATGAAGATCCATCATGACAGATGCAAGAGATTTCTCAGCATAAATCAAAGTGGATACATTGAAAAGATACCGAAGAGATTCTAAATTGAACAATCCATGATTGTGTTGTTGGAAGAGCCATATTTTTCTCACTATTTTAGGAAAATGTGCCCCAGACTCATGAGTAATTCAATAGAATGACAAAGATTTTATACACATTAGTGATTGGGTAAGTCATGTATGTTATTCTATGTACTAGGATAGATGTATCCAACACATTATGTGGGGAAGGAAGATATTAATATTATCCAGGTAACTTCCATTGGGTGTATGTCAAGTCTATCCTGAAGTATCATATGCATAAAACATACATTTTTCAAGATTATGGAGAAGATGATGAACTAGTTATAAGAGGATATGTATATGCCTGTATCAAAACTGATCAAGAGGATATGAAGTCATAAACAGGATACATCATCACATTGAATGAAGGTGTTTTGAGCTATAAGAGCTTTAAGAAAGCTATAGTTATAGATTCCCTAGCAGTGACTAAGTATAATTAAACTTTTAAAGAAACCAAATTAGTATTATGGATGAAAAACATATTCCAATATCATGATTTAGAACCCATAAGTAATGATCCTGTCATAATATATTTGATAATACTACAATGGTTTCTCTTGTAAAAGTTCTAAGGTCACATTAGTGGATGAGGCACATACTTTAGAAGTATAATGTCTTGAGATTTTTTTCATAGAGAGGTAATGTTTCAGTGGAAAATATTTCCAAAGAAGAAAATTTGATAGTCTCCTTGACTAAATCCTAGACTTAGTGGATACATGACTATCATTTGAGGTTTAGTGTATTGATTGTCATAGCCAATTGGATCTAGTAAAATTTGTAGTTTTTTATTGTTTGTTTCCTAGGACCAACTATTTTTACATTGATTAAAAAAATATTTGATGTATTAAATATCATTTAAACTTATTATTATATATATTTTTCTCTTTTTTAAGACTCTTATGTAAAAATTTCAAATCGTATTCATCATATTGAAAAGGTCATAGTACATCCCTATAATTAGGACAACTGTGATGTTCTATGATGATATTCACAAATTATGATCCTCTATTTGACAACATACTATTATGGGACACATAGTTCATAGAATATCAAGTGCATGTACTCATATGTCAATGAGGCTTCTTCTCATGATGTTCACACTTGATAATCTATATGATATAAGATTATTATAACTTACCATCCAATAGGAATTCTACATGTTTTGGTGCGATAGAATATTCCAATCTACCAGCAAGTGTGACGGTACTTAGTCTTTTGTTTTATTATTAATCCTACTACAACTTGTATTAATAGATTTATTTTATAAAACCTGAAAATAAATGTTCATGGATATTTTTGATAATTTGGGAGCATCACGAGGGAAATATCATTAATGTGTAAATTGAGGATACATCTCTCTATTCCATCTTTATGGAAGCCGATATCACTTCCCACTGATTGAAATAAAAGCATTGAATTAAATTTCATGTAAATTTTGTAAGGATGTGTTTATTTCAGATAGTCAATGAAATACATATCGAGCATATAGGTCAGTGACACAGTTATGAAAAAATATTGACATGATATTGTGACAATGGGACTATATTAAACAATGAGTGTTTATATCTTATTGGTGATGTTGTGATATTATGTTCTTTCTCTTTTTTCTTTGTCCCATTTCTAGACATTATTCTGGGACTCAATGCAAGATGGCCTAATGATGAAAAGAAATAATCTTATATGGTCACACAATAAGTGTTTCAATATATCTTGATTAAATATAGTTATTTTTAAATAATGAAATAAATAATATTCTTAAGTCCGGTGAATAGTTTTATTGAAGTATTTTTTATTACATAAATTAGACAAAATATATATTCTTTGTTATATTAATATAATATTTTTTAATGACAATTTTAATTAATATTTCTTTAATAGATTGTGAATAAAATATTTATTAATGAATAAAATATTTATTTGGTTTTTTAATAAATGTAATAGGAGATTGAATGGACCATGATTGAGTCTAAAGATGAATATTAATAAACTAAACTATTTCATAATATTTTTTATTTTGCGAGTTATCATGTTCCACAAAATAATAATTACATTATTATTATTTTGTTGAATGGTGTTTATTATGTGTAATAAATGTTATTTAAAAGATTTTATAAGAATAAATAATATTTTAACATTAATCATGACATTATAAGAATAAGTTTATGCATATTCTATATAGAATTAAAAAATTGAGAATAGATAATTATTACGCACAATGAATTCTCTATCAACTCACCATTCTCTATATTTTTAGAAAACAAAATGTGTAAGAGATATTTCTTCAAGGATGAAGAATGAGTGATCTATAATGAACATCCCAAAGAATATGACTCACAATTCTGGTACCCGAATATCAAGTGGTGTTCCTCAGAAAACATAGGATCATGTCGGGATCACCACTTGGGGGATTATATACATGGATCCTCACTATGTAATGATGGTAATCTAAAATGTTCTTTTCAGAAGATCAATAATCTCCAAACAAGAAAGATCACAATCCCATGTATTTAATCCTTCAGAAATTAAATAAATTAATTATAAATTTGAGGTACAAGATCCTATATCTTGGTTTCCAAAAATTATTAATAAAATGGATTTTCTTATATCACCCACCTTTACATGCTTCTTCTATGCACAAAACCACCTGTAAACCCTTGAAAAGACCATAATGTTAATATAAGAATCAATAAATTTATAGTTTATTTGGATAAAATGTAAATCCAAATAAAATAAGTGTAAAAATATTATTATATAGAAAAATTCAGTACACACATAATCATAGAATATTCATGATAAAAAGGATGTCATATAACACAAAGAAAAGGAACCAGGTAATGATATTCATTACCACTTGGTAAAATTTAATTCAAATACCCATAGAAGAAATAATTTAAATTCAAAAAAATAAAATGAGTATGAAATAATTCATGATAAAATATTCTAAAATGGGTAGTATAAACAACACACAAATTAATTAGGTGGTTAATTTGACATTTATCTCATTGATGTACAATGTGAGATGAAAATCCCTTACCATGCATTTTCTTTTGGGTGACTGTACTTTTACATTATGTATAATGGCTGGAAACATTCCAATAACATATAAAATGACCATAATCATATTTATAATTTCATATAATATCTTTTTATAATACCTTATTACCCATTTTTTAATAATAATTCTTTATTTTCACTAATTTTGGTGTTAATTGCCTAATTTTTCCAGAATGGTTTGACTTGTTAAAAGCCTTTCCAATAAAATATATCATGATTTTATCATCTTATGATTTTAAACCATGATTTAAATATCATATATGTTCTCATTACATATTAATTTATAATAATCCTTAATTTTTGTGATAGGAAATGAAATGTAACGTTCATGGAGATGGTTGGTCGTATCTACACACATGAACGCCACATCAATTTAATTTTCATATTTAATAGAGTTAATTTTAATTTATTTATATGTATATTATAATTACAGAATAACAATTACATCATGTATATGAAAAATGTTAATTAAAATATTCCTTTATACATTCCATGTATATCGTGTAAGAATCACATTGGTTTGAGGTCGCGGTAGTCTACACGTCCACAAACCATATTATCAGATACCCATGAAATGGAAAGTGTTAAGGTATGTGTTATAAAAAAATTGATGAAGCATAAATACATTATAAATATTATATATAATATAAAATTTATAAATCCATTATTATTTCCAAACATTAAATGTGGTAAATTGAAGAATGAATGGCATTGATTTGTGTAGTGTTAGTCCTCCTTACAGACGAACGGTGATTGTGTATCAAAATTAATGGTTGTGTGTGAAATAATTGGAGTAACTATTATCATAAAAAAATATTATTATATTTAATATAATTAGGTTCTTATATAATCTTGTAATATTAATAATTTAATTGTTTGAGACACAAATAAAATTAAATTGATCGTTGAAAAATGTTACCTTGTTTTCAGGTAACTAAATTTCGTTTATACCAATTGAATTTCATAGTTGATTTTCATACCGAGGGAAGGATTATAGGATTAGGGAAATAATTGGTTGAGTTAATTGTGTACTGTTTTTGAAATCATAATTTCTTTATAGGAGTGAATATGTGTTAGTGGTTATTCCTTTCTACAATGGAGGTGGAGGGCCAATCATGTAAATATTTTAAAATTGAATTCCACCAATGTTATTTCCATTTCATGTGGCCCAGTTTATTATCCAAATTTGAGAAGAAGTATTATAGGGTCAAAATAGGAACATAAAATGTATTTATAACTAGTTTTTATTTAATTTTATCATATTGTTTAATTTTTTCTCCATTATGATGCTAATTTTTCTCTTAATCGCAGTAATTATTTTCAATTACATTCAATGATATTTTTTCTCAAAAACTACGTTGAACATTTAATAAATTTTAAATTATTAGAATTATTAATATAGAATCCATTTTTTTAGATTCCAATTCTATAAGTGGTAGAAATTAATTTAATATTAATCATGTATGCAGAATGAGAATGTTGGTTTTAATGTAATAATATTCTAAATAATTCTATGTTTTTGTATCGAATTTCAATTAAAAATTGATCCCATTGACCTAAATTGGAATAATTTATATATTATTGATCTAACTAAATTTTAATCACAATAAAATATATAATTTATCCTTATAAATAAATTAGATGAAAAATTATTTATGATTTAACATTCATTATTTTTAACCATTCATCATAAAATGAAATATTTTAGAAAAATACCACAAAATTAACCTAAGATAAATTTGAAATTCATATTTCAAAAAATAAAGATAATATTTACATATAGAATTTATAAAAGAGTCAAAAAATATGTTTTAAAATAGGTTTTACAGTAAAAGGAAACCAAATTGGTTATATAAAGATATAGATTTTTATATGTTAATTTGGGATTGTTCTTATCTTATGCTTATGATATCCATTGGATAAATGTATTTTTTTAATATATTAAATATATAATTCACTAATTTCATTCAACAATATTAATTTATTATGAAAGAACACCATTGGTATCATTATAATATATACTTTATATGTACTGGGTTTTAATATTCATTTCTAATTAATTAGAAACAAATGAATTCAATATTTATTTATACATACCATATATTTTAATAATTTTGATAATCCTATTCATAACCTCTAATTTAATTTCTACTTATTTTCAAGTAATATAAAATTATAATATATAAATAATATTTTTTTTTCAACAAAACAAAGTCTTGCTTGTAGCATAGCTATCAAAAAAACATGTTTTTTGCATATGACTAAAGATAACTTAGTATATAATGCATTGAAATATATAGAATATAATAATTTTTTAAAAGAATAAATAGACCATAATATATTGAGAGGATATATTCCTTTCTTCCTTTGGTGTTGTGTGTCATATATATTATCGAATAAAATTTACACTTTTATAATTTTCAAAGAATTATAGCTATGTTTCTGTAAAAATTAGTCGAGTAGAGAGACAATCACATCCCATAATCTAAATACTGATGCTGAGATTCATTATCTAAAAAAAAGAGGAAATAATTTTTTTGTGAATGTTTTACTATTCTTTAGGATGATTAAAATCTTAGTTATATCTTTTGCTAAATGATTTGAAAATCTAAAGGCTGAATTGGGTGGAGTACCTATAGAAATTTGATTTAAGAATTACCTAAATTAATTATTAGTGAAATTTCATTATTGATTCATCTAGGATGAAACATAAATCTGATATCATGAAATTATCATCAGAGTGTTGGAAATTATTGTATTTTTCTGCTCATATTAACTTTTGAGTAGGCGAGGATGAACCTAATATTATTTTGTTGACAATTCATTTTTCATTCACTCATCTCATGAGGATTATCTAGAAGAATTGAATTGATGATTATTACTATGAAACTAGATACTACATTAATGTTTGGGAGACCATTTGTGGGTGTTTATTCTTTTTAGAGGGTATCCAATATTTACAGAACTTGTACATTACAATTTTTCTTTTAATAAATGTTGTGGCAATGGATTTCATTTATTCCCTATCTATAGTGGACCCTATAACCATGAATATGTTCCAATAAATGAATTGAAGATTTTATATTCTAATAATGATATGGCACTTAACATATTTTTTTCTCATTATTATATGTATTAATATGTCAATGATGAGAACCAGAAGACATAATGCATCCATAAAAACCGTCCCATGATGAGATAAATGTGTGGTGATATTTTAATGGATTACATTGGTGGGATTCCAAATACCCCTCAAAGAAGAAATGTGATATCTATTATAATCGATTACCTAAAAAAATCGGATCACATTATAATCGTTAAAGACACAACCAATGTTTACATACATGGAAGCATTTATGTATAAGGGATTTTTAGATAGCATGTAGTTAATTCTATTATATTCACTAAAAGTGATCCCTAGTTATCTTATCATTTTGAGAGAGGTCACCAGTGAATTATGGGATCAAATGATGGTCTTAATAAGGAACATCATCCACATATGGATAGCTAGACAAAATAATCTATAAACATCATTGAAGACATGAACCCTGAATGAATTTTCAAATTTTATGTATATTAACATAATCATTTGGTACTGGTCGAATGGGAATATAAAAATTGTTAGCATTATTCAATATGGACGGAACCCATTAATGTCATATATGGATGTCCAAGTTAATCAAAATTATGTAAGTTAGAGACTAATGAATATACTCTAAATGGAAATATATTTTTTCAATGGACAAAAATATTGACTCACAAAATTCATTAGAGGATTTAGGGGACATAGTTGATATTAATCCTATTCTGATCATCAATATCATCCTTTTGAGTTTTCAATAACTAAAAATATTTTTTTGTGAGTTTCACTTATGTTGAATCATAAAATCTATGAAAACATTGAAAGAATGTATAGTGATACACTTAAATGAATGAGTTTATTTAGCTGATAGGTGGGGGGATTACATTTTTCATTTCATTTTATGTTAATGTTTATTCATTAATTGTTCCAAATATTTGTAACTCCAAAAGAATCTCTCAAGTAAACATCATGTTTTTAGTTTTCAAGACCTTGTTGTCGAACCCGGATAATTTGTTATATATAATATTGTTTAGATTATTGAGTATTAGACTATGGTGCATTGTATAAAGTGAATAAACATGGATCAAGTGTTATTGAAATATGGTTTTGATTCTCATGATACATGGGACATGATGCACTAAATAGATAGTAGTGAATTAATCTCTTTGATAAAGAGTCTAAATTATTATATTTCTATGGAATTAATTAGTTTATGTTTTGGATATTGTTGAATCCATTTAATGCTTTTATGTACTAAATATACCATTATTTTTATAACTCATATGATAAGTGTTGTACATGAAGTCATCATTACTTCTAAGAAATTAATAATAGTTTATCTAGAGTGATCCACAATGGATGTAGAAGGATAATACATGGATCTTGTGAATAATACGTTCTCTGGATGTATTGGGCATAATCTGTTTTGGATTTTTTTCAGTAAATATATGTATATTGAATTTCAGATCCCAAATTGTAATTTAAGGATTCTGGTACTCGGGTTGTGGCAAGGACTGTCTGGCTGTGACATAGTAATTTTTATTGGTTCATCCATTTTAGAAAGAACTGTTGTTTATAGAGTTTATTTCCCCATGGATCCCTAGGATAATGTTTTGATGACTCTGATAATTTGTCTTGTAGAGGTGACAAGGTTTAAAAGTAATGGAATACAACCTCATATAGTCATTTTTTATTCCTCTTCCACTTTAGTGGGTAACTATTATGTGGAACCTATGGTAAATCATTTCATTAACCAAGTGTAAATATGATCTCATCAAGGACTTCATTTTGTTTTATAGATTCCTAATTGTCTGTGGATCATTTTTGTGCAATGAAATGTTATATTCCATAATCATTGGTGAATCCTAATGACAATATAATGGCCACCTCCACAGCACTATGGTCAAGCCATTCATTTTCCTTTTTGTGGCATAGTTCTATTCAATCATGTACGTTTTTCTAGTATTAAAACACAAGTGTCTAGTTTGACCTTCCAAACACCCCCCATTCGATTCAACCATAATTGTTTTGAATTTGAAGGCTCATAATATAATTTTTTACACATCCAATCCCCTCTCTTATCAGGTTGAATTTTTGTTGAATGAATTTGAATCCTATTCAGTAAATAGAACTTCCCCCAATATATATTTCCACTTTTCCCTTCATCTCCCAATATTGAGACTGAATAATTTTAATATTACTGATCGATTGGTTCTTGTTTGGAGGGATTTTGATTATATGGAAATATCCTCTATCTAAACCAACATCGAATCTCCATTGGCATTTCTCATATTTTTTTATTCTTGAACGTCGATAAATATAGGTAGATTTGTAATTATTCATTCCAATAATTGAAAAAAAATATATTTTTTGACTAATTTTATGTTCATATAAATCTAATTTTATTTGATTTGAATTTAAAGTTAATTGAGGATTACTTTCAATAGAATAGATATGTTATATAAAACCTCATTTTTGTGATTTTCAAATATTGACTGATTTTTTAAAAATTATGCATTGTTATAGACATTATTTTGATAAAATGATATTTTTTTTACTTTTATATAATATATTTAAATTAATGTTTTAAAAGGAATCATCATGATTGAGAGCAATGATTTTGTTTGGAAATTTAAATGAAATCATGGAATTTGAAATTCGGTATTTACACTATGAATGGTTATCTGAATTGAATTAATTTTCCCATGATTGATATGTTAATTAAAAGAAACATGTGTTTGATTTTTTAGTAGGTAAATATGACAACAACTCTCGGAGTATTACAATAATGCAGTTGATTTATGATGAAAAAAATAACTAACCATGTGCGTCATTTCTCCCCTGAGGGGGTTTTGATATCTTGATGTCCTAACTAGTGAGGATATGTTCAAAATTTGAGTTTTGATCATTGATTAAGATGTGTGATAGTCTTACAGACTATAATTAACAAAAAAAACTATTCATATAACTATGGTATTTTTAAATTATTTGTTTTATATTTTATCCATCATATATATAATTGATTTTTTCAAGATAATTGTTTTATAAAAAATTCTTATTCAGTATTATTCTGATATATATTCTATCTTCTTTATTTGAATATATGAATTGATAGTTAATGTGAAAATAATAAACTATGTCTAATTTTAGTCAAATTAATATAATAAATTATTTTTTTTTATGTAATTGATTATGGAATGTTTCATTAGATCAAATTTTGATATTTAGCTCACTACAAATCTTTTCTATCAGGAATATTTACATTTTATTATGAAACTTCCATGAAAAGGTAAAGCACGAGATGGATGTTGTAGGTGTTCTTGATTCATTGGACCTTTGAGTGATATTGGAGACCATTGGAGCTATATTCCACTTGTTACACACTATTTATGGGACATTTCCCAAATGATTGTTATGTGTTATATTAGATGATATTTTACTTTGGGTTTTAGTTACCTAAATATGGTTTTTTTCTCATAGGTTAGTGTTTATAATACTGACTATGTATTGATTTATCATCGAATAAGTTATCTTGTGGTTTTTTATTATGTAAAACTCATTATATTTGACACTTACATGATGCTAGGTGCTAGATTCAAACACATTGGTACTGGGAGAATCGTTTAGGATACGGTAGGATTGGAATTGGATATAATTTACTAGTGTATCTATGTTTTCTTATGATAGTGTTAATATATTACATTATATATATTGATATAAAATAAATATCAAATATAGAATAATTAAAAAGAAATATAGATAATTATAAGAATTGTTGAGAATAATATAAATTGAATTAAAGTGATAAAAATTAAATTTTAAAATTTTATTAACTTTTAATTGAATCCAAAATCTTTTAATGTAAAATGGGGATTCTTTTTCAATAGTGGTATAAAGAAGTAAAATGATAACAATATATAATACATAGTTAGTTTTCCAATGGAGGTAGGAGAACATTAATGGTTTGAATAAATAAATACATTCCATATAATGAGAATTATTCATTATAAAATTATATATTTATTACTGAAGAAATTGATAAAAACATGACTTTAATGATAAAATATAAATTCAATTGATTTACGGAGGAAATTAAATTTATTAAAATCATATGATTAAATGAATAAAATAAATAATAATTATGTTCAATAAGAATTATTAGAACCAAAATAATGAAAATTGAGTAATCAAAATCACTTTCTAATTTTTGAAATCATAGGCAAATTGAATGTGGTGGATGGATAATGAAAAAGAAATTTGAAAAACCTAAATTTTTAGAAATTTATGATAAAAGATATCTATATAAAAATATATACAACACATCAACAGAAAATGGTGTTGAAAATATAATGTGTCTCAAAAAAATTGGATTAGAATATAATTATCATTGGTTTTTCGATAGGTTAGAAGTTATATAACATCTTTCATGATAACCATACTTATCATAATAAACAACTTAATAATCAAATTTTTATATATTAAATATTATAAACCCTACTTGTATGTATTATATTTACATCTATGGGATAGTAATAAATAATTTTCATTATCATATGTAATTAATGATATTGGTTTAATAAAAGTATCATAATAGTGATGAAAATTATTTCATATTGACAAGAAAAAAAATAATTCTTATATTATTAATTTTAATTTCCGATGTTTCTGTAAACATTTTATGGGAACTTATTATCTTTTCAGTGAAGATATATGTTTGGTTGGTGGTAAGGTATTTAAAGATGATTGTAATTTTAGTAATTTAACAATAGCAATTAGCTAAAATATTTTTCCAGTTTTTATGTTACCATTATAGAAATATATACTAGTTTAATTATATAATGTAGTATCAGATATTATAATTCCTATATTCATTACGATTAGTTATTACAGTGACTGAGAAAATATATTAACACAATCTACATATGTTGTTAAATTTAATCATACAAGAACACGTAAAACTAATTATTAATGAAAATATTGAAGTCATATAATAGAATTATCATTCCCATAAAAGTATAAAGAAGTAAATTGTATATCATTATATTTGAAATTATAGTTTAGTAAGAGTGGAAGTAATAATTAAAATGGATGGTATACAGAAATACATGTTAAAAAATTATAGAATAATCATTACTTCTCATGTGGACTACCCATGAAATAGAGGACACAAGCATTCATATTGTGAAAAAGGGATTCTTACATGTAATAGAATTTTATGATAATAAATTTGAATATATACTCATGGATTTTGATTAAATAATTTTTTATTTTTTTTGTGATAATGTTAGCTTATTATTATGATAAAATTTAGGTCATTACACTAGAAACTAACATTATGATATTTATAAAGAAGGAATCACATTGTTGTTATTTATGTTTTGTAAGGGAATCATGGTGAAACCAGTGGGTATGTAATTAAAAAAATAAAAATAAAATTCTATAAGGTATTTGTATCATGTAAGATTAATAAATTTAATTCAAGAAAAATTGTTATAATTTTGTCCCTTCTTTACTGTTTATTTATAAATTTGGCATTGTATTTTCATAAATAAATTATTATACTTCTTACCCTTCTATAAATGAAAATGATGATTCTGATTTTGAGGATTATTTAATACAATTATATTTTAAATTATTAGAACAATATCTTTTTAATTAATGAATACAATATATAGAAAAATAATATTACTATAAAATGATTTTTAATATACTATTTTTTCACATTATATGTTATATTAAATTAAATAAATAAATTATTGTAAATATATTTAATTTTAATATTATAAAATATTATTTGATACACCATTTTAAATTAATAAATTAAAATCATTTTGATAAAAATACAACATGCCATAGAAATCAATTATTTGAAAATAACAATATTATGATAGTAGTGAAAATTAATTATAACAATGGTAGCATACTTTTATGATTACAAATTATATTACATATATTTAATATATAAATATGATTATTCTAAAAATGAACTCATTCTAATTTGATCCAAATTATAAATGTGACAAAAATTATATAAGCCATCATAACGCATATAAACAATGATTTGGAAAACATTAACCACAAATATAAAATGAGTTTACTCTTCATTCATTCAAACTAACAACTATTAATTGATTATTAAATTATTTCCTTTATATATTTTGAACATATTATTAAAAATAATTCTTTAGAGGAAAATAATTTCATTAGGATAAAAATTCCTAACATTTTTAGAAAAATACTTATTTGGTAAAAGATATCAATTTTATATTAAATGAAAATTACCATGAGACCTACATATTATATTATATATAATACCAATTTAATTTTTTCAATATATTTATATTAATAAAATAATTTAATTTTTACATATTAGACATTATTATTAATATGTAATGCCTAAATATCTCTTTAATAAAAAAGTATAATTAAATAACATAGTTTGTTTTCATTATTAGCTATTTCTAAAATAAATTTTCTAAAAGTTTATAATACACAACAATAGTAAAACTAATGGATACATGTATATCTAATGACCCTATATAAAATAATAATATTTCTAAATAAGATATTATTAACAACCATATTTCCTAAATAAATAATTTGAAGTCCCATTTCTATAATTACTAGATTAATTACAATAAATTTTCATTCCAATACTGAGACTTATTGAATTCAATCATATAATAAATTAATTCGATTGCCACTTCACAAATATCAGTTATAATTCTAATCAATTTTACTATGATGTTTTATTTTACTTTCTTATTTAATTAATTTATATCTAATAGAAGTTCATTTTAAATAAATGATATTATCTTGGGTGATTGTGATTCCTGTAATTTATTCATCGTTATGATATTTGTTTTCTATTTATTATCCAAAATTATTTTATGCACCTTTAACTGATGTAATTTACTCTACTATATAGGTCATTATTCTATGTTACATGGTTTTAATGTTCTATTTAGGTTAAATAAATTGTTTAGTTAATTCATATATTATATGTTATATATTCAATACTATTTCTATTCATTATATGTAATAATAAAGACAATTTTTAAAAAAATATTCTTATAGGTATCTTGGTTGTTTCATTCTCCACCATTTAATAAATATGATACATTTAATTAAAATTATCTCTTGAAAATGAAAATATCTATGGATGTTGGAATACACAGATTGAGATGTAATAAATAATTAGATATAAACATTACAATCTCTATAGATATTGGAAAAATCATCTTTTCGCCCCCAATATCTAGAAAATACATACCATGAATAGGAATTAAGACAAATATAGTTTAGGAAGTTTTTCATAAGGTATTGATCATCATAGAAGAATGAAGGTGTGGTCATGTGATTATTTGGGAAATGAAATGAGATTTCCTTTTAATGAAATTTCATCTAATATAATTGTATATAGATCTATTCTTTTGCTAATATAATGTTATATACTACTATAGGATGATGATCTAAGTTGTCTTGTGGTAACTTCTTAGAATCCTGGAATAGTATTTCTACTCAATTGACATAATCACCATATTATGCTTCATAAAAAATTGATAACTACTTTTCTTATGTATCCATCTATTAAATTAATAAATATATATTTTGGGATGATAATACATAAATAAATAAATTCATAAATTTAAAACCATGAATTAAAAAGAAGAAACCCATAATCATTTTTACACCCTAAATTATAAATCATTGTCTTCTAATCACAGTTATTTTTGGTAATATTCATAATAGGTTTTATAACTTACTTATGTATAAATCACATCATCAAATTCCATATAGATATATTTATATAATTAATAATGTTTAAATAATTTATTCTCATATATACAAAGAATATTCCATATGAATGTTTAGATATGAGTGAAATTAAGGAATTATATTGTGCATTGGGATAATATAGAGTTATTTCCTAACTGACATTTATCCCTGTTATTACCCCTAGGTGAACATATTCTAGATCCTAGAACAACTTTTTTTTATCATTTTAGCTATTTCATTTATATGAAAATATACACCCATTATATAACCAAAGTTGTTTTATACATTTTTGTATTTTAATTTATACTTGGGAATTAACTAATTTATAAGGGTTATAATTCCCCATAAATATCTCCAAATGTATCATCAACACATTTAAAAAATAATCAAAATTTTCTCAAATATGGTATCTATTATCTTGAAATTTTCTATTCCATAATGATATTAACATGTTATATAATTTAAAAAACATAATTTATACTCAACTGATAACATTACAACCTCGACTATTATTTAAGTCATACTCAAATTCAAAGTGAATCATCCAAAACTTATATATCTATAATTAAAAAGGAAATATGAATTATTAAACAACTTAAATTTACAACCCCATTTATATTTATATTTTAATAATCCTTTTTTTAAAATAAATATCGAACATCTCTCCATGAGATACTCTTCAAAATACATTACTCAAAACATAATATAGTATAAATATTCCAATTGAAATAAAAATAATTGAATTTTATTTTTCAAATTCTATGTATATAATATTTTATTTAATAATCTATCATATTATAAAAAATTCATTAGAAACATGGGTTGAATAAATATGAATTAAATATTGATATATAACATATAAAACTATTTTTAAATGAATCCTTGGATATCCTAACAATATAAATTACGGCATAGAGAAAAGTTTTCTATTTCATTGTAAATGAGAGCATAATGATATAAAAATTATTCTCTTTATCATGGATTTAGGTTAATACGTCCTATATTAAATATAAATTCATACAATAAACTATCCAGATGTGTTTGAATCATGAGACATATATTTTCAAACCCAAGTGTGATAGACAAATATTATATTATGTTACGTTATGTTATTTGTAGTTGTCAAGAGGTTTTTTATAGTTTTGGTCATCAATATAAATATTTTGGGATTTTTTGTGGATCATGGTTAGGCTAATTGTTTTGGGTATAAAAGTGTAAAAATTGAAAAAGGGTCTATAGTTTTTCACAGTATTCACATGGTTGGTCTAATCACATGCAACAACCAAGGAAAGCCTGCGAAAAGTTTTTCTTATATTGGTGACATTCACAGTTGGAACATTATTATGAAAAACCATAGATCCAAATTGTTTTGGGTTCTATTGGGGAAAAGGTGATATCCACATAGTTGGTAGTTGTTTTACCAAACCGTCTAGTGTAACATTCTATTATATTGCGTTATTTTCTATATTTATTCTCCAATTTGTCTCAAATCAAATGACCTTTTTTGTAATCTCAAACCTCTTCCATAAAAATTACTATAGGGTTTACCCAAGGGTGTATCTCCCTATATATTTGGGTATTATGTATATTATTTTACACTATATCATATTTATTTCACTTGGTATGTTCCATTATTCTATTTTTTGACTTTTCTTCATCCCCTTATTATATTATATTTTCATTTTTACTACACATGTGAACTATATGGGCATTTAGGATTGGATCTAGGGATCGTCTTGGCTCATTCAACGAAGATATTTTTTTATATATTTCATAAGAAAACTTGACATGTCAATTAGTATTCTCCACTATTAGTGAGGACTTAAGGATTGTTTTATTTTGAATGGAATTAGATATTTTTTTGTAACTCCATTAACTATCATTTTACATGATGAATGATGCTTATTATTTCTTCATATGATAAATAATCCAATTGTATATAATTATTAATATATCTAATAAAGTATTTAATTATTTACTCAATAAAATAAAATAATATACATGTTAGATCTAGTTTCTTACGATTTTCCCAAATATTTTAAAATTTGTGGAAGGGTAATTCTTATTAAGTGGGGTTTTTTGGAATTTAATTTGTATAGAAGCCTATAGAAGTCACCTTCTAATTCGTATTTCTTATATAAAATATTTCATTATAATATATTCCCACAACTGATTAGTTTTAGAGTTTTATAAAATTAATAAAATAATATAACTAATAAAACCAATTGTTTTTGTATCAATTGGATATAATTTCCATGTAAATATAACTACTCAATATAAAATGACTCATCAATATATCACATAAATTCCCCTCAAATAAATTCTTGTATTTGTTTTACACTTTTCTAATCTACATAGCTTTGGTAAATGTAAACATAAAAAATTTGTGACCATAGATGATCAGTGAGGGTAAATATAATAATTAAAAATCAAATATCAAAAGTGATTATATGATGAGTACATTAATACAATCAAGATACATAAGAATCATATACAGAACAAATGATTGATCTTAAATCATGGAATTAATTTTTTTGATAACATAATATTTGATTTAGTTCAGTGTGGAAATATGAATCAACAAAATTAATCAATGAGGGTATAACATAGTCAAGATAACATGTATCAAAAACTATAATAAAATTCAATCATCGAAAAAATATTTTATTAGGTTAATAATAAATTAATTTTTGATTCTACTACATACCATGGTTATGAGAAAATAAAATTTACTCATGATATATAAACATTAAATTGAATAATTTTATGGAAATATATTTCTCTGACCATATTTCATCATGAATTACGTGTTCTACTTAAAAAATAAATCAGTTATCATATCATAAAAAACCAATGGAAATAATGTGTCTTTCCTAAATCTATCAACTGAAATTTATTCTGTTTCTATATAATAATAAAACCATGTAAACAAAATAGATTTCAATAAAGGTATCATAATGAACCCATGAAATGAATATAGGAATCATGTCCTTTTCAATTGGAAACATATAATAAATTATTAATTAAAAAAAATAAAAAAACTGGATAATACAATGAAAAATATTGGGTATCTAATATCATCTTAAATCATTCTATATAAATATATCTCAATTATGTTAGTAATGAATTTGTTATTTAAACCATAAATATAATTACTATATGGTTAAAAAAATAATTTCCCCATAAATCAATGAATTGATCCAAATTCTTTTGGGTTCACAGTTGGAACATTGTTATGATAAACCATAGATCAAAATGGTTTTGGGTTATAGTGGAAAAAATGTGATATCCACATAGTTGGTAATTGGTTTACTAAACCATATAGTGTAACATTATATTATATTAAGGTACTTACTATTTTTATTCTCCATTTTTTCCCAAATCAAATTAGCTTTTTTGTAATCTCAAACCTCTTCCGTAAAAATTACCATAGGGTTTACCCAAGGGTCTATCTCCATATATATTTGTGTATAATGTATATTATTTTACAATATATCATATTTATTTCACTTGGTATGTTCCTTTATTCTATTTTTTTCAATTTTCATTATCCCTTTATTACATTATATTTTTGTTTCAACTACAAATGTGAACTATATGGGCATTTAGGATTGGTTCTAGGGCTCGTCTTGGCTCATTCAATGAAGATATTTTTTTTTAGATTTCCTAAGAAAACATGACACATCAATTAGTATTCTCCACTATCAGTGAGGATTTATGGATCAATTTATATTGAATAAAATTAGATATTTTTGTTTAACTCCATTAATTATCATTTTACTTGATGAATGATGCTAAAAATTTCGTCATATGATAAATTATCCAATTGTATGTCATTATTAACATATTTGATAATTTATTTAATTATTTTTTCAATCAAATAAAAGAATATACAAGGTAGATATAGTTACTTATGATTTTCCTAAATATTTTAAAATATTTGGAAGGCTTATTCTAATTATGTTGTGTTTTTTGGAATATAATTTGGTAGTGGTTGGAGCGAAACCCTTATCATCCATCGTTCATGGGTATAAGCTCCACCACATTCCCGAATTTGATGGGATGTCACTAGACATGTGGGTTTTACATTTAATAAAAAATAATAAAAAAATTGGAAATATAAATATGATGAAAATACCTAAAATTTAATGATTGAATATCCTTTTAGGTAATGTTTTCAATACAATCCTAATAAATAAATATTTCACCTATTTATTTCCACACATATCCTTCCTTGTTCTAGAGTATATCCTTTAAAAGAGGGTATTGACTCCGTTAATTCCCATGTTTCCCACATTTACGGAAATGTCCCATAAATGGATACATAGGTAGAGAATTATTTCATTCCATCATGTTCTTCATTGTTCTTAGATAACTATTTTATTTATATGTTTATTTTCATCACATACTATTTACCAATTTTTATGAGAAAATTTCATATGTTTCTACATAAAATTTATTTAATAATGGAAATTTAGACTTATCCTTTTGATGGTCTCTACCAATTGATCTTTTAGGAAAAATAATCTTTTAATTATTAGTTGTGTTCAAGAGAATGATATGGTTTATGTTTTTACTTATGTTTTGGGAAAATGGATTAGGAATTATCAAGATATCATTCACGGCTATGAACACCTCTTTTGGATACTCATTATAACCACCTTTTCCTTCACGTTCAATGCTAACATTTATTATTAATGTCCATCCAATGAAAAAAATAAAAATGTATAGTGTGAGAGAAAATTATCATCATGGAAAATAGATATAATAATTTTGAGGGTGTCTAAATCTTGACACAGTATTTTATTATCTAAAGAACCTTAGTTTTATCCTAGGAATTCCATTATCATTATATATTAAAATACATTATAATGGTTTCTAAATATTATTTGAATTATCATAAGCATATCCCATGGGAGTGTCAAACCAGTTGTTTATAAGGCCTATTGTTGTGTACTTTTTTTTCGATGATTCAGGTTTGGTATACCTTTTGGTAGTTTTAACCCCTAGGTACAACACATCCACTTGTATTATCCAGAAAGGGATGTATTTATATAAAAACCACATAATCTCCATAAAATTAAATCATTAATATGTTTTTTATATTTATCCACAAATCACACTGAAGGGTTCTATTCTCTAATATATGTTTCCCTAAATCTTGTTCTCAATGTTCCAACTAAGCCTACTCTAATATCAATAGAAGGGACCCCAACCACAAAAAACTAGATTTTGTGCCTAATACCATTACATTGTAGTATGATACATGTGAATTATATCCCAAAAGACATAAAATTTTAGTTTCCTTGGATAACAAGATTCAAACATGAGTTTTGTATTATAAATGAAAACAAAATTTATAACATAATTATTTTTCTAGAAAAACATTATTCATTCTTACATATCTTTTCATATCATTCCAAACATAATTCAAATAATCTTTGGGTCAAGAAATATAATAATGTTCAAATAAAATTATCAGTAAGGGTATGTATAGTAAAAACAATAATATATTAGTGAGAATAATCATTATGTGTTGATAAATATCTGAACACACTATCCAGGTAACCGATAAACAATGAAGGAACTGAATAAACAGTACATCAAGATAAATAATTAAAAACACACTTTATCTAAATATCTAGATAAATAATAATATATATGTCATAGAAAATATCTGTAACACATTCCACTTAATCAATTAAATGAGAATATAATGCATCTATTGATTATTTCAATGAAAAAACGATTCGATAATAATAATTGAATACTAAATGATTGAAATTATTAATTATAATACATGATTTTTCCCAGGAAAATGATTCATTTACAATCAAGAATACTCACTAGATGGTTTATCATAATACTATCTATGCATTTCATAATGCAGTTTAAATCTATGGTTATAAATCTATCAATTTGGATAGGAATAAAACTTGAATGGATTTTTTCCAATTGATCTTTCCACATTAGACTATTGATTCATTGAAGGGATTACATTATATATCCCCATATTATTAATTTTTTGTCCAAAGTATTCCCAATTTATCAAATAATTGGTTTAATTAAACATAAATGTTCCTTTTAAAATATTATTATTCGGCAAATGATATGAATGTATCAAAATATCCTATGTATATCAAATAACATTCAAATTATACAGTGTATATACAAATGTTATAATGTTTAGGAAATGAACATTAATAGGATTAATTATATGGATAATTAGGATAAATCCAATGTTCAATTATCATATAGAATTCAATATTTCAACGGGATTGAAAGGAATCAAGGTAGTGAATTTAAATACTATCCTTTTTAAAATAAATCATAAACCATCCAATGTATGAATAAGTATGGTATGAATACAACATATACTTAGTGGTCTAAGGATAAAGGTTTTTCATCATTGATGAATAGAAAAACTTTGAAAATAAAAAAATATATACATTTAATTTTGAAAATCATTTTAATTAAAAATAACATTAATTTTTTTCCCATAATATGAACCTTTTAAACAAGCAATGGAGGCATCAAATAAATAATTTTTATTAATTCTATACTTTTCATAAAAGGAAAAATAATGTTCCCTTTTCAAGGTAAAATGTTAGAAAATTTCCTTGTTCAGAAATCACTATGAATATTCAATTGAAAACATTTGTAATATAAGGAAATTGGTAAAAGCTTTATTTAATAAATATTTTTATAATGGAATTTTTTTTTCAAATACCATTCCAAATATAGGGTTTTTAGAAGAAACATGGTTCTCTATCTAAAGAGTGAAATGAAGTCAGGTTTTCTTAAAAACATTTTCTAAAACATTTTGATTACCAAAGGGAAAAAAACAATACTACTACTTGAAAAATGTCAAGAAAAATTATAGGAGAATAAAATTAATGGTTTTATTAAAAAATTATCCAATAATATCCTCTATTGTAAATTCAATTGTTACGAATCCTGTAAAAAATGAGATTGTGATATATACCCTTGAAAATACCATAAAATTAATATGTGTAGAAATCAACAAATAGATTATGTGTGTAAAATGAAAATAAAAAAACTTTTTATAAAATCAATATATATATATATATATATATATATTTCATATATAATATTATAATAATAATGAAAATGAGGAAGTAATATATCCTAAAAAAAGATAATCATGTTATGAAATTTTTTACCACTGGGTAATATTTAATTCAAATCCCCAGAGAAGAAATAATTAAAATTGAAACTAAAAATACCATTAATATAACATAATTCATGATATAATAAATCAAAATGGGTATTATATTTATGTCACACAAAAAAATATTGTTGAATATGACATTTATGTCATGGATGTAAGAAGTGAGATGAAAATCCCCTGCCGTGCGTTTCCTTTTTGGTGAACACACATTAACATCATTTATAATGGTTTTAAACAGGAAAATAAATTATACACGAAATTTAATAATATTTATAATTTTATATATTATCTTATAATAATATATTCTTACCAATTTTTAACAATATTTAATTATTTCAATAATTCAGGTGTTTAATAACTAGTTCTTTGAGTATGTTTTTACTTATTACTTTTTGATCCGAAAAATTTATCGGGATTCCATATAATAAAAAATTTAAAACATAATTTAAATATCATATATATACATTATATATATATTTATAAAATTCCATAATATTTAGTGAAAATAAATTAAATAAACTATTCAAAAAGTGGGTAGACCGTACATACGCATCAATGATAGTTCTATTTCCTTATCGTATTTAATATAATGAAAATTAAATGATATATTTATATATATATATTATAGTTACATTATAAAAGTTTACAATTTAAAAAACCTATTTTAATTAAAATAATCTTTTATAAATTCAATGTATTGCGTGAATGAATCGCATCACTTTGAGGAGGTGGTACTCCACACATCCACTATTGATGTTATCGTGTTACTATAAAATGGAATGAATGATTTTATGTGTTATAAAAAAATTAATGAAGAATAAAAAAAATATCAATATTATATATATCTTATATAAACTATAAATCCATAATTATTTCCAATCCATAATGATGGTAAATGGAATAATGAACGACATCGGTTTGCTAGGCGGCAGTCTGCCATACCCATGAACAATGATTATGTAACCCATTTTATGGATGTGTATGAAATTGGAGGCCTAAATATGATAAAAACATATCAATATATTTAATATAAATTATTTTTTTTATTCATGTAATATGAATAATTTAATAGTTTGATAATTAAATAAAACAAAAGAGATCGATGAGGAATGTTAAATCATTTTCAAGTAACTGCTTTTGGTTTATACCAGTAGAGTTATTCTGATGGATTTATTCATAATGGGAGGATTCTAAGATGATTTTAGGGAAGAATGTAAATTATTTTGGCAGATTATTTTCAATTCAAATGGATTGATTTGTGTGAATAAGTAGAATGGGTGAGTCTCATTTTATAGTTGATGAGGAGTGGTATTCTTGTAAATATTTGAAAAGGGAATTACAAACACTTTTTTCCCTTTCATGTTTCTCCAATAATGAACCAAATTATTAAAAAATAGTATTGGGTCTTAATATTAACATATAGTGTCTTTTGGACAAGTTTATAAGTCATTTTTTCCTTAAGATAATGGTTGAGTCCTTTTTTATGCTAATTTTTCTCTTAATAACAATAAAATAATTTTAAATGCATTCTCTGAAATTTTTAGACAAACACTGAGTTGAACATACTATAAATTATAAATTATACTATTTGAAAATTATTATTCTATTTTTTCAAATTCTAATTGAAGATGTTTCATAAATTATTTTAAAATTTATGTTGCTGATAAAATGAGATAGGTGACTATTAAACTAAAACTTTTGAAAATCTTCCTTATTTTTTATATCCAATTTCAAAGTAAAATTGACTTTAATGATATAAATTGGATTAATTTATTGGAAATTAAACTATCTAATATTTAATACGAACAAAATATATAATTTATCCTTATAAATAAATTATATTAAATAGTAGTTTTGAGTAAACAATCAGTATTATTCATTATTCATCAAAATATTAAATATTTCGATAAAATGAAAAAATATTCACCATAGTATAATTTTAGCATTAAAATTTTATAAATTATCTTTATATTGAGATATAAAATTTATAATAGTGTCAAAATTCAATTTTCAAAAAGGAGCTCACTTAAAAGATTGGGAGAGTGTTTTTATTAAAATATTTCTATTTATGCGTAAAATTAGGGTTGTTCTTCTCTTATTCCCATCAAATATATTGTATGAATTTAAAAAATTTATTATGATGTATAATATATATATATATATATAATTCATTACTATCATTCATTAATTTTTATTTATTTAGAAAAAACACCCCAGGAGAATAAAAACATTTCCTTCATATATTCAAAATGGTTTTATATTTTCTTCTCATTAATTAGTATTCAATGATTCATTTTATATTTCAGTAGACCATAAAATTTGATAATTTAGTAATTCCTATTAATATTCGATTATGTAATGGTGAGTTTATTTCTTATTATATATTAAATAATAATATATTAATAATATATTGTTATCCATATAAACATGGTATTGCGTGTAATATAAGCTACAAAAAAACTCATTATTGCATGCAGCATAAGATTTCAAAGTATTGCATGAAATGAATTTTATATAATACATTAAATTTATTTAAAACTATAAATATAAAAAAACATCTTGGGAGGATACATTAATTTTTATTTTTGTTGTTGTGTGTCATAGACACTTTAGAATAAAAGTTTCTCTTTTATAATTTTTGGGGAATAACATTCTCCCCAACATAAATATATTCCATCCTATCAATTTAAAATTATTCATGATAATAAATTGTTTGATATTTGTAAACTAATTTATTTAAATACCAAATATTTATAAGGGTTAGTAAAAATTCCTTTTGAAAATGGAAAAATGGGAAGAACAATGATTGGACTAACATTAAACTAGGTCTGTACGTAGGTTAACATTAGTGGTAAGTGAATATATGTACTTGGAGGAAAAGAAAAATTAATTATTGAGAGTGATCTGATTCCTCAATAAAAATCAATTGAATTATAAGTTTAATGATTAGGGCCTTATATACATAAATCTATTATGATTTTAATAATCATCAGTTCAATAATAATTATGGTATTAGGAAAAAAAATTGATCATTTTTTTAATATAGAATACTAATTTTTCTAGATATGAATATAAGTAAATATACTTACTTGAAATATTTAAATTTCATATAATAAATTCCATATTTATTATATTCTTCAATAAAATTCTAATTCATCCCTTACTCCATAAAATTGATATCCTAGAATGACCCCTTTTTTGAATCACAAAACTTTTCACTTAATATTTCGCAATACACATAAAACAAGCAATTTTATTTGTATCTAACTAATTTCCATAACTATTATTGTGAATACATGAATATATTGAACTAAAATATGAAAATATTTTTTAATTATTAATATATATTTAAATTATTATTTAACTAAAAAAAATTACACATTTATCTTAACATCACGTAGGATAGTCATAGGTGTGAAACACTTATCATCCATCAAACATGAGTCCTAGCCCCACTACATTGTTGGATATGATGGGTTGTCACTAGACATGTGGGATTTCCTTTGGTAAACTATAATAAATAAAATTTTAAAATTAATATGATGGAAATCATTGAAATCTCATCATTAAATATCATTCTAACTAATTTTTTCAATATAACCACAACACATATATACATCATCCATTTATTTTCACATAGGTCCTTCCATTGTCTAGAGTTTATTCTTTAGAAGAGTTAATTGATTCTGGGGATTCATAGGCTCCCCACATTTATGTAAATTACCCATTAATTGAACTGTAATATGTTATTTATTTCCTTCCATCCTGATATATATTTTTCCTTGACAATTATTTCATTTACGTACTTAGTTCAAACACATATATAATTTTCTCATTTTGTTAAAACACTATTTGTGGAGTATTTTTACATATTTCATTCAGGATGGAAATTAATACTCCTTCTCCACATGGTATCCACAACATGAGCTATTAAAAAAATTCATCATTATCTTATTACGTGAGTTATGGAGTTGGTTAAGATATATGTTTTTAAAACAGAGTTGGTAAAATTGATTAGCCATAAGCAAGATATATTTCTATCCAATCAACACCTCATTTTTGTATCTCAATTTCACAACCTTTTACTTCATTTTCAATGTTAAGATCACTACTTCGGGTTCGGACCTCTAACTAAAACCATACGTCATAGTGTGAGAGATAATTATATAGTGTGGTAAAAACATATAATCATTCTTATCTTGTCTAATATTGAAATATTATTCTATTATCTAAGACTCCCAAGGTTTAACCAAGGTCATTCATTATAATTAACCTTTCAAATCATTCATAACGGTTATTAATGAAAATGTGAATTATCTTATTCACATACCACAAGAGGGTTGAATTAGGCACACAAAAAGGCTCATGGTCATGTAAAGGGATATGATTGAGTATGTCATGATATACATGTTTGGAGTTTTAACCCCTAGATACAACACATCCACATGTAGTATCCTGACATGCATGTATTTCTTTGAATACCACATAATGTTTATGTAACCAAAACATTATGATGTTATTATATAATTATCCTCAAAATATACCTTTGGAATATGTTCCCTAATATATGTTATGCTAAATATAGTTCCACATGTTACTAATGAAACTTCTCTAATAACAATAGTAGTGATCATGACCCTAGAATCCTGGAGCCAGTTCATACTACCATTACATTGTCAAAAGATACAACTGAACTGCGTCTCAAAAGAACAAACAGTTTTTTATTATTTTCAAACATGATACATACACTATTATTTTTTTATAAATGAATACAAAAATTATAACATAATCCATTTTGATTATAACATTAATCCATCCTTCATATCATTTCATTTATTTCTTATAACTCTTCAAGGAATTTTTCCAGAATAAAAGTAATAATAGTGAGATTAAATTCTCAGTTAGTGTAAGTACAGAAGAAGAAATATTGAATAATTGTGCATAATCATTATGGAAAGGAAAATATATGATCCCACATTCCATGTAATCAATAATTTTTTAAGGAAGTGAATAAAAAATAAAAAAATTTACCTAAATGATATCACATGTCATTTAAATTAATGGAGTGCCAACGAGCATGTACTCAAGTGGTACAAGCTCCTCCATAGAATCCAAAAGACCCATGATCAAATCTGGGTAGGGATAAAATTCTGGGTGCTGTAGCAGTACTGTAGTAGGGCACTGTAGCAGTACTGTAGTGGCGGTGGAACTGTAGCAGCAGTGGCACTGTAGCTGGCATGTAGCGGTGACAGTACTATAGCAGTACTGTAGTAGTGCAGATACTGTAGCAGTATTGTTCACCGAGGGGTCCTTTGGGCCAAAAAATGGGCTTTCAAGCCTTGAATTCATGCCACTTGGACTTGGGTCTTTAGTCTATGTAATGGGTCTCCCTCTACCCACACTAAAGAGTTCTTTGCATTAAATAATAAATAGAGGCTTCGGCTACAACCTTTTAAAACAACTTAATTAATGGATAAGGAATAATCAATATGGAAAAGAAAATAGATTACACACATTCCATTTAATCAATTAAATTATAATGAAATTAATCCATAAATAATATAAATGAAATAATCTAATGGATAATAATAACTAAATATTAAATGAATGAAATGTTTAACTATCCAACATCATGTTTCCAAGGAACATTATACCATCAGTATTAAGATTATTAAAAAGGTGGTTTATCATACTACATTCATGATATTTCACATTATAGATTATATATGTGGTAAGAAACCCATCTATTCTTCATGAAGAAAAACTCTAAGGGTTGGTGCCAACTGATCTGTTTCTTTAGAGTACCAATGCATCGAGGGGATTATATTAAATAGTCCCCAACCCATGCATTGTATGTCTAAATCATTACCCACATATCAAATAGTTGATTTAATTCTATAATAATTTTATTTACCAATCATACGTATTGAGTAAATGATACATATATATCAATATTTCCCTAGTAAATAAAACAAATTAAAATGTAAACACCATATGTAAAATTGGTATTTGGTTAACCAATGAACATATTTAGGATAAATGATATGGATAATTAGAGTAAATTCATTGTGGATCAATCCTACGAAATTGAATATTTCATGTGGAATAAAAGATATAAAGGCAGTGAATGTCAATACTATCCTTGTACAATGAAATAAAAAACCATCTAAATGAATAATAATGATGGTATCAATAAAACATATCCCTTATGTTATATGGATAAAGAGTTGTTTTAATCGATGAATAGAAATACCATAAAAAGAAAAAAAATCCTTTTAATTTTGAAATCATTTTAAAAATAATTTTCATTGAAAATAATTCTAAAATACATTTAATTTCAAACAGTAACTTTTGAACAAGTAGAGTAAGCTTCAATGACATGATGGTGTTTAATTCACTATATACCATATATAGAAAATATAATATACTATTTTCAAGGTAAAAGGGTATAAATGTTTTATATTTGTAATGTGACAAAAATATTTCATTGAAAAAAATTGTTATATACAAAATGGGTAAAACATTGTTTAATAAATAATTTTGGAATGGTTAGGAACATTTTTTAAATCCTTTTTCAAAAATAGGGTTTTCAGAAGTAAAAGGGTTCTCAAATTAAAGAGATAAATTATGTATGGTTTCCATTAAAAAATTTCTAAAAACTTTTGAGCACTAAATATTGAAAAAATGGTATTATTACTTAGAAAAGGTCATGAATAACTGGTGGAGAATAAAATTGAAGGTTTTATTAAAAAATAAGGCAATAATTTTCTCTAAGGGATTTTCATGTATAAATAATCCTAAAAAATAATATTGTTATTTAAATGTTGGAGTCGGTATCCTAGGACTAAATCTTTATACATTCAATATATATATTCAATGTATTGAATATTAATAAAAAATATTATTAGATATTTATTGTTGTTATGAATAACTCTAATGTAATGTTGTCAAAGAGTATTCGCCGCACAGATATGGACATTTTTTCCCTACTGTGATGAGAACATTGATTTTCAATGATGATATTCTCAAATAATTTTATGCAATTGGATAAAATATTATGATGGGACAAATAGTATATAGTCTGTCAGGTGTGAGTACTTGTAAGCAGATGAGGCTTCTTTTCATGACATTCTCAATATGTAATCTCTGTGATGGGATATTATGAGTATATACATGCCTGTAAAAATTATTTATATTCTGGTGTCATTGGATATTCATATATATGAGTTTCAGTAATGGTATTTATACTTTATGATTATTATTAATTAACGTTACAACTCACATAGATAGATGTACCACATAAAAAATGGTGATAATGGTTTAGGGTGAATTTGGATACATTTGGTGCATCATGTGTGATGCACCATTAATGAATAAGTTGATGAAGGATTCATCCCTTCCATATTTATGGAAGATGATATCTCATCCAATTGATTGGAATAGAACCGCTTGAATAAATTTAATTTACATGGTGTTATAAAGTGTTTATTTCATATAGTAAAAAAGAATATATCGACAATTGTGATTGGTGACACGGCTATGAAACCTACATGCTGATATATTTTAATAAAGGGACTATATTACATAGTGATCATTCATATGTGGTTGTCGATGATGTGACATTATGTTCTTTGTCTTGGTTTCCTTGACCCCGTTCATGATCGTAATCATAGACATTAGGCCATCCCACCTAATGATAATTAGAAATAATCCTAGAGGATCATACACAATGTTTATCCATTGATCAAGATTAAATTCTATTTGAGGATAATGAATGGATAAAATATTAATCTCATATCTGTGTAATAATTTTATTCAGGTTATATTGATTGAATAAATTAAATTAACATTTACCCTCCAGCATTTGAATAAAATATTTATTTTTATTTTTTTGAATATTTTAATAAATATTTATTCACTTGATTGTGAATAAAATATTTATTTATGGGTAAAATATTTATTAAGTTGTTCAATAAAAGATAGAAGAGTTAGAACAGACTAAGATCATATTATGTGGAAAATATTAATTAACAATACTATTATAGATTATTTGATATTGTGCAAGCTAGAACGCGCTACAAAATGAAAATTATATAATTATTATTCTATGTAATGGGGTTTATTATAGGTAATATGATTTATTTAACATTCAATATGAATTCAAATAATATATCAACTTAAATACATACTCTATAAAGAGATGGATATGGCTATTGTGTAGAGAATTCAATAATTGATAATATAGAATTATTCCGTACAACAAATTCTCTCTAAAATACTCATTCTCTCTCCCTTAACAGAATGAGAAGTGGAAGTGATATTTTTTTATGTATGGAGAATGAGTGATCATGAATGAACAATGCATTTCATTTGATTGGTCGATATATCACTCAGAGATATATTTGTGTGGCTTTGAGACCATTAGAGTGTGTGTGGATCACCACTAGAGGGATTCTAAACACGGATACTTATAATTCTAGGAAGGAAATTCGAAAGGGTTCTTTTGGATGATCAAAATTCACCAAAAAATAATGTTCCCAATTCCATTTTTATATTTTATGGTTTATTAAATAAATTGATTTATAATAGTAATTTAAATATAATTACTCTTGATATAGGGAAATGATTGTAAATATAAATTACAATATATCACCCACCTTAGAACGCTTCAACTTTTCCATAAACCATGAAGTTCTATCAGAGTGCAGATACTTAGATTTATAATTATTTTTTTATTGTTGATATTGGTGCAATTGTGGTAAGATTTTAATTTCATGCCATACATTTCTTAATCCGATTTTAATTAACATTTTATTGACATATTAATAATGTTTGGGTACTGTTTCATTTTATTAAAGGTGTAATAACAAATGAAGAACTATTAGAGATAACATTGGGAAGTTCCAAATAATTGGAAAATAAAACTAGGTTACATGGCGTGTGGCTGGAGAACACGACATATACCCATGCACATTATTTGTAGATACATCACAAAATTAATTACACACAATTATTTTATTCCACACATTGTGTTGACTGGGACAACCTAACACATGGAAAGAGAATAAATGGTGTATTGTTGGCTTGAGCTCACAATGTAGTCCAGCCAAGATGACATGATGACCCCCCAAGCATGCGACTTGTATATACGACAACCAACGTGCATGGTGTGTAGTATCATGTACACATTATGTAGTCTTCCATTATTGAAAAATTATTAAATTACCATAAATTTGAAAATTTTAGACTTAAAACATATTTTATTGATCGGTACGCCATTGTGTGTTTGACTATTTAATAATGATTTTAAAAACAATTATTTTCTCAATTAATTTTTTGCAACTAAAATGGGATTATTGGTTCTAAATTTTATTTTAATTTAATTTCCTTAATTATAGGAATCTCCAAATAAGATCAGATGATCATTTAGATGAAAGGGAATTAATTAATTTATTTATTAAATAATTAAAGGATAAACATTTGACTTAAATAATATAACATCAAATGAATAAATTAATGTTATTTATTGAATGTTTTGTATTCGTTGCATGTATGGTCGTTTATCGTCCTGACCAAGATATATGAATGTGGTGGATGTTTTAATATTATTTTTAAGACATTCCAATTTTTTAATATTAAATCAAATGATGTAATATAATGCATCCCCCTCTCTATTATTATATAGGACCTATATGTGAATCATTAATTAACCAATTCTTTGTTTCCTCTCACCTTCATATGTGTAATAAATTATTATAATTAATGGATAATCCTAAGGAATGTGCAGGTGGTCCAATATAGAACATAATGACGCAAACCCAATTTATACATAGGTGGATAGCTGGGGTTTTATAACTAATTCCAAGATCGTCAATAAGAGCTATTTTCTATAGGTCAATGGTTATTTTACTGTTTACTCAATAAATAAACCATTATATAAACCTCATGAACATGTAATTTAATTTATTAATTATTTCATTCTATAAAATTGTTTATTTTATGGATTGAAGTATGTGATCACATAAATAAATGAATTAATGTGAAAAGATATAAATAAAATGAGTTATGCCTAAATGTTTTATCCTATAATGTTAATTAATTAAGTAACATCCACTAAATATTGAAATATTTATAAAGGATAAATTAATATAAAATTTATGCATAGTAAATTAAAAAACCCCAATTAAATATTAAGTTAGACTAGCCCTTCCATTACATGATTGGGAATTA
This sequence comes from Viscum album, assembly GCA_963277665.1. Classification (NCBI taxonomy): domain Eukaryota; kingdom Viridiplantae; phylum Streptophyta; class Magnoliopsida; order Santalales; family Viscaceae; genus Viscum; species Viscum album. The sequence goes on from OY728134.1 coordinate 999,664,304, forward strand.
AAACATAGAACTAAGTGTAGTACATGTCCAATGTCTGGACACTTACTTTTATTTGAGAGTTATTTTTTGTGGTTTTTGATGACTTAACCAAAATTCCATTGAGTTTAACGACCAATGTTTATTCAATATAATTTTAGAGAAATGGGATGGGGAAATATAAATTAGGATTTTAGGATAGGGGAATCCAATCAACGAATCAAGGAGTTTCAAGTATATATATAGAAAGGAAACCTACCTAATTACTTTATTGCAGTTTTTAGGTATAATGTTAGTATCATTAAGAAAAGTAATCGATATCCTATACAAAATAATGTTAAAGAGGCTAGACATTTCATGTTCAATGGTGAGGGCCGATTAGACATGATAGAAAAGTGGGAGATTTAATAAATAAATAAATAATATTTAATTAATTATATATCACATATTTTTTAATCATGAAATGTATTAATAATTTTATCCTTTTAATTGTATAATAATATGTAATTTTCATCATCCACACTATCCATATGATCAATATTTGAGAATGATAACTTCCTAACTAGCAGAAACTTCTAGGGGTAGTTTAGATGCCTTTGGGTTGTGGTCCACCATGAACGGGAATCTTACGTGCTAGAATCCTCTATGCTAGTTGTTCCTAATAATGCGGCGAGGGATGAAGAGTTCTATTTATATGAAAAAAATTTTACCAACGCGTTCGACATTCAATGTTTGATGCTTTCATCGATGTCTCGTAAACTAATAAAGTCTCATCAAAATAGGGATTTACATAGATTATTAGATCACCACTATGGTCTTTACCATGAGCGATCTAGACATTAACAACTTGAGATTTACAAGGAGATATTTATGAGTATCTTTGGTGAGGGTTCCCCAACTAGGCCTCACAGATTCAATATTATTGGCCACATTAAGAATATAGAGGTTATAGGGTTTAAAATCTCGTATGAACCTAGAACCAACCTCATTCTGGAATATCTCCTGTAGATATTCTCCATATATTTTTTTGAATATTGATATGATAAACATAGAGAAATATTTTCATGTTCTTGTTACTATTGTTCAATATGTATATAAGTATAAAAAGTGTGAAAACAATTCAATACCTATGTTAAAGAAATGGAAATGAAAATGAAATATATCTTTCAGCTCAAAGCTCCTTAACGTCATTCCGTGGATAGAATTATAAATGGGAATGGAAAGGAACATGATTATATTTGTTTCACATGTTGAAATAAGGCCCCCTATGATAAAAATTACACCTCCCAAAGAAGTAAGGGGAAGATTCAAGTGAGATTATTATCGATTGAAATTTAAATATCTATACAAATTGGGTATTAAATAATGATTATTGTGCCCACATATGTATTAAAATATAATAACCCTTAAGATTCATAATGTCATTCCAAGGAGAGGTATATCACCAAGAATATAATAGAGAAAAACATATTGTGGTAACTATTTGGGACTACCACCTAACATAATTGAACAGAATGATCATGGTTTTAAAGGGTTGTTATTTTGTGTATTCACTTACGAAATACATTATTTCAATATCCAAAGATGACATATCTGGATTTATTTTCAATTTTTTGTATAAATTTTGCATCATTTATAAATATATCATTTGTTTTGGCAATTCATATTTTATTACTGTTTTTTATGTTTTTGATTAAATGAACCAAATAATGGAAATCGATAATGAAATTACATCACATTACTCATGCCACACTTAACATTTTTATCACCAGCTAGCTCATGTTAATGAAAATATATTGACTAAATTACATAAATATGGATATTCATATTCTTTTGAACAAAAACCACTTGGTGTATGTCCCACATGTTTATAATGAAAATAACAAAATCCCCATATAGTCGGAATGGATAAATGGATATTCTTGAGTTTGTTCATATTGATGTATTTATCCCATTTATTTTTGAATTAAGGGGTTGGAACACCTAAAAAACATTTACTAATGATTTTAGTAGATATGGATATGTTTACATAATGAGTTATAAGTTTGATTATGTTGAAATATTCAAGTAATACAAGAATTAAGTATAGAACTTTCTTGGAAAGAAGACTAAAAAACAATTTTATGACTATGTTGGAGAATATATGAATAAATAAATCATTTAATATCAATGGGAGTTCAAGATTTTATCTATAGTCACTCCTCCTTTTTAATCTCAGTGGAATGGTGTAAGTGAAAGTGTAACTGAACCTTGCTTGACATGGTGAGATCAATGAAGAGTCATGCAAGTATTACATTATAATTTTGTGGATACAAATTACAAATAGCATCATAAGTACTAAATCGAGTTAAAATAAAAGAAAAAAATTATATCTCATACCAATTATTGAATGGAAATAGATTTTTTTGTCTTACTTACAATTATGGGGTTGTAGTGCCTTTTTATGGCTTCTCTAGGTAACAAGATTATATATTGAGGTAGAAAGTGTATCTTTATTGGAAATTACAATAAAACTATGTGATACTACCTATAAAATCCTTTAAAAACAATTTGGTTTATAGATGTCCCACACTTATTTAGGAGGATGTTATCTCTAAAAAGACCATGGTAGATAGATAGACATCGATGAAGTACAACCTCAAGATATAATCAACCTAGAACATGAACAAATTCCAAAAACCCCCATGGAAAAATAAATTGATCAAGATAAACAATTACTATGTAGGATTACTAGAGATATTGGAGAACAAGAATGGTATGGCTTTCTAGTCACCGGGGATAGTGATTCATTATTAGTTTTTTATAATGATCCTCTAACCTACAAGGATGTAGTAAGTGGGACATATGTATCCATGTGGCATCAAGCCATGAATTTTGAAATGGGTTCCATGTACCAAAACCATGTTTGGACTTTGGAAAACCCTCATATATGTAAATCCTATTGGTTGGATGTTTTTATTGAAGAAGAAAATATACATGGATGGATAAGTGAGTACCAATAAGGACTGACTGGTTGGAAAAAGGTATAAAAATCATCAAGGAATTGAATAAAATAAAACATTTTCACTAGTTAAAATGATTAAATAAATTATAATTATTCATGTAATTGCAACATTCCATGATTATGATATTTCAAAAATGGATTTTAAAAAAACCTTAATTAATAGGAACAATCATATAGAATTCAATATGAAACAACATGAAGGGTATGTTGCACCAATAGATTCCAAAAGGTAAGAAAGTTGAAAAGATCCATATATGGATTAATGAAAGAATCTTGGTCTTCAAACAATGATTTTGATGAGTCCATAACAGAATTTGGTTTCACTAAGAACCAATTGAGTAGTGTGATTATAAAAATTTTAGTAGGAGAGTAGTTGTTTTCAAAATAGTATATGTTGATGACATAATACTTAATGGAAATGAAATACAAATATTATAGTTATTTATGGAGTTGGTGAATATATTATTCTCTATGATTTAAATTTATGAAGAATCATATATTCTTGGGATGAAGATCCATCGTGACAGATGCAAGAGGTTTATCAGCATAAATCAAAGTGGTTACATTGACAAGATACTAAAGGGATTTTGAATTGAACAATCCAAGATTGTATTATTGGTAGAGCCATATTTCTCTCACTATTTTAGGAAAATGCGCCCCCAAACACATGAGTAATTCAATAAAATCGCAAAGATTATATACACATTAGTGATTGGGTAAGTCATGTATGTTATTCTATGTACTAGGCTAGATGTATCCTACACATTATGTTGGGAAGGAAGATAGAACTATAATCCAAGTAACTTCCATTGGTTGTATGTCAAGTCTATCCTTAAGTATCATATGCATACAAAGTACATTTTTCAAGATTATGGAGAAGATGAGGAACTAGTCATAAGAGGATATGCATATGCCTGTATCAAAACTGATCAAGAGGATATGAATACGTAAACATGATACATCATCACATTGAATAGAGGTGTTGTGAGCTAGAAGAGCTCTAAAAAGATATAGTTGTAGATTCCCTAGCCGAGACAGAGTATAATTCAACTTTTAATGAAACTAAATTAGTATTATGGATGAAAAACATATTCCAATATCATGATTTAGAACCCATAAGTAAATATCCTGTCATAATATATTTGATAATACTACAGTGGTTTCTCTTATAAAAGGTCTGAGGCCACATTAGTGGATGAGGCACATACTTTAGAAGTATAATGTTTTGAGATTTTTTTTATAAAGAGGTAATGTTTCAGTGGATAATATTTCCAAATAATACAATATGATAGTATCCTTGACTAAATCCAAGACTCAGTGGATACATGACTATCATTTGAGGTTTAGTGGATTGATTGTCATAGGAAATTGTCTCTAGTAAAAAATTTAGTTTTTTATTGTTTGTTTCCTAGGAACAACTATTTTTACACTGATTAAAAAAATATTTGATCTATTAAATACCATTAAAACTTATTATTATATATTGTTTTCTGTTTTGAAAGAATCCTATGTAAAAATTTCCAACTGTATTCATCATATTTAAAATGCCATAGTACATCCCTATAATTATGACAACTGTGATGTTCTGTGATGATATTATCAAATTATGTTCCTCTATTTGAAAACATACTATTATGGGACACATAGTTCATAGACTATCAAGTGCATTTACTCATATGTCAAAGAGTATTCTTATCATGATGTTCACACATGATAATCTCTAAGTTAGATGATTTTGAGTACAGACCATCCAATAAGAATTCTACATGTTTTGGTGTGATAAGATATTACTATCTACCAGCAAGTGTGATGATACTTTGTCTTTAATATTATTATTAATACTACTACAACTTGAATTAATAGATTTATTTTATAAACCCTGAAAATAAATGTTCATGGAGATTTTGGATAATTTTGGTGCATCACGAGGGAAATATCATTAATGAGTAAGTTGAGGATACATCTCTCCATTCCATATTTATGGAAGCCGATATCATTGCCTGTTGATTGAAATAAAATCCTTGAATTAAATTTCATGTACATTGTGTAAGGATGTGTTTATTTTAGATAATCACTGAAATATATATCGAGCATATAGGTCAGTGACATGGTTATGAAAAAATATTGACATGATATTGTGACAATGGTATTATATTAAAAAATGAGTGTTCATATCTTATTGTTGATGTTGCGATATTATGTTCTTTCTCTTTTTTCTTTGACCCATTTCTAGACAGTATTCTGGGACTCAATACAAGATGGCATAATGCCAAAAAGAAATAATCCTTGATGGTCACACAATAAGTGTTTCAATATATCTTGATTAAATATATTTATTTTTAAATAATGAAATAAATATTCCTCTTAATTCTGATGAATAATTTTGTTCAAGTATTACAGATCACATAAATTAAATAAAAATATTTATTCTCTGGTATATTAATATAATTTTTTTTATATGAAAATATTAATTAATATTTCTTTACAATATTTTGAATAAATATTTTATCAATGAATAAACTATTTATTTGGTTTTTTAATAAATGTAAGAGGAGATTTAAGTGACCAAGATTGATTATAGAGATGAATATTAATAAACTAAACTATTTTATAATATTTTCTATTGAGCAAGTTATCATGTTCCACAAAATAATAATTATATTATTATTATTTTGTTTAATGGTGTTTATTATATGTAATAAATTTTATTTAAAAGATTTTATAAAATTAAATAATATTTTAACATCAATCATAACATTATAAGAATATGTTTATGTCAATTCTATAGAGAATTAAAAAAATTGAGAACAGATAATTATTACGCACAATGAATTCTCTCTCAACTCCCCATTCTCTCTATTTTTAGAAAAAAAAATGTGTAAGAGATATTTCTTCAAGGCCGAAGAATGAGTGATTTTGGATGAACATCCCAAAAAATATAACTCCCTATTCTTGAACCCTAATATCAGGTCGTGTTCCTCAGAAAACATAGGATCATGTCGGGATCACCACTTGGGGGATTGTATACATGAATCCTCAATATGTAATGATGGTAATCCGAAATGTTCTTTTCAGATGATCAATAATCTCTAAAGAAGAAAGACCACATGACCATGTATTTAATCCTTCATATATTAAGTAAATAAATTATAAATTTTAGGTGCAATATCCTATATCTTGGTTACCAAAAATTATTACTAAAATGGATTTTCTTATATCACCCACCTTTACATGCTTCATCTATGCATGAAACCACCTATAAACCCTTGAAAAGACCATAATGTTAATATAAGAATCAATCAATTTATAGCTTATTGGATTAAATTTAAATCCACATAAAATAAGTGTAAACATATAATTATATATAAAAAATCAGTACACACATAATCATATAATATTAATGATAAAAATGATGAAATATAACACATAGAAAAGGAACAAGGTAATGATATTCATTACCACTTGGTAAAATTTAATTCAAATACCAATAGAAGAAATAATTGAAATTCGGAAAAATTAACATGAGTATGAAATAAATCATGATAAAATATACCAAAATGCGTAGTATAAACAACACACAAATTAATTAGGTGGTTAATATGACATTTATCTCATTGATGTATAATGTGAGATGAAAATCCCTTACCATGGATTTCATTTTGGGTGATTGTACCTTAACATTATGTATAATGGTTTGAAACATTTCAATAACATATAAAATGACCATAATCATATTTATAATTTCATATAATATCTTTTTATAATACCTTATTACCCATTTTTTAATAATAATGCTTTATTTTCACTAATTTCGGTGTTAATTGCCTAATTTTCCAGAATGTTTTGACTTGTTACTTGCCTTTCCTATAAATTATATCATGGTTTTATCATCTCATGATTTTAAACCATGATTAAAATATAATATATATTTTCATTACATATTTATTTATAATAATCCTTAATTTTTGTGATAGGAAATGAAATGTAACGTTCATGGAGATGGTTGGTCATATCTACACACATGAACGACACTTCCATTTATTTTTCATATTTAATAGAGTGAATTATAATTTATTTATATCTATATTATAATTACATTATAATAAATTCCTGATGTATACAAAATATTTTAAATAAAATATTCTTTTATACATTGCATGTATAGCATGTAGGAATCACATTGGTTTGAGGTGGCAGTAGTCTACAAGTCCACAAACCATGTTATCATATTCCCATGAAATGGAAACTATGAAGGTATGTGTTATGAAATAATTGAAGAAGCATAAATACATTATAAATATTATATATATAATATAAAATTTATAAACCCATTATTATTTCCAAACATTAAATGTGGTAAATTGAAGAAACAATGGCATAGGTTCATGTGGTGGTAGTCCTCTTTGCAGACGAACGGTGATTGTGTATCTCATTTAATGGTTGTGTGTGAAATTATTGGTGTAACTCTTATCATAAAAAATATTATTATATTTAATATAATTATTTTCTTATATAATCTTTTAATATGAATAATTTTATTGTTTGTGACATAAATAAAATGAAATTGATCGTTGAAAAATGTCACCTTGTTTTCAGGTAACTAAATTTCGTTTATACCAATTGAATTCCATAGTTGATTTTCATAATGAGGGAAGGATTCTAGGATTAGGGAAACAATTTGTTGAGTTAATTGTGTATTTTTTTTAAAATCATAATATCTTTATAGGTGTGAATATGCGTTAGGGGGTTGTTCCTTTCTTCAGTGGAGGAGGAGTGCCAATCCTATGAATATTTTAAAATTGAATTCCACCAATGTTATTTCCATTTCATGTGGCCCAAATTATTAACCAAATTTGGGAAGAAGTATAATAGGGTCAGAATAATGACATAAAATTTATTTATAACTAGTTTTATTTAATTTTCTCCCATTGTATAATGTTTACTTCATTATGATGCTGGGTTTTCTCTTAATCGTAGTAATTCTTTTTAATTACATTCAATGATATTTTTTCTCAAAAACTACGTTGAACATTTAATAAATTTTAAATTATGATAATTATAAATATAGAATACATTTTTTTAGATTCCAATCATCGAATTGGTAGAAATTAATTTAATATTAATCCTACATGTAGAATGAGAATGTTGGTTTTAATGAAATAATATTCTAAAGTATTCTATTTTTTTGTGTTGAATTTCAATTAAAAAATTATTCCAATGACCTAAATTGGAATAATTGAGATATAATTGATCTAACTAAATTTTAATCACAATAAAATATATAATTTACCCTTATAAATAAATTAGATGAAAAATCAGTTATGAATTAAAATTCAGTATTTTAAACCATTCATCATAAAATGAAATTTTTCAGAAAAAATGCCACAAAATTATCCCAAGATAATTTTGAATTTCATATTTCAAAAAATGAAGTTAATATTTACATATAGAATATATAAAAGTGTCAAAAATATGTTTTAAAATAGGTTTTACGGTAAAAGGAAACCAAATTGGTTATATAAACATATTGATTTTTATGCGTTAAATTGGGATTGTTCTTATCTTATGCTTATGAAATCCATTGGATAAATGTAATTTTTTTAATATATGAAATATATAATTCACTAGTTTCATTCACTAATTTTAATTTATTATGACAGAACACCATTGGTAGCATTAAAATATTTTCTTTATATGCATTGGGTTTTAATATTCATTTCTAATTAATTAGAAACAAATGAATTCATTATTTATTTATACATACCAAATACTTTAATAATTTTGATAATCATATTCATAACATCTAATTTAATTTCGACTTATTTTCATGTAATATAAAATGATAATAAATAAATAATATTTTTTTAACAAAAAATAATCTTTCATGTAGAATAAGTTATCAAAAAACCTTTTTTGCATATGACTAAAGATAACTATGTATTTAATGCATTGAAATATATATAATATAATAATTTTTTTAAAAGAATAAATAGATCGTAATATATTGAGATGATATTTTCCTTTCTTCCTTTGGTGTTGTGTGTCATATATATTATCGAATAAAATTTACACTTTTATAATTTTCAAGGAATTACAGATATGTTTCTGTAAAAATTAGTCGAGTAGAGAGACAATCACATCCCATAATATAAATCCTAATGTTGAGATTCATTATCTAAAAAAAATTTGAAATAAATTTTTTGTAAATTTTTTACTATCCTTTAGGATGACTAAAACCTTAGTTATATCTTCTGCTAAATGATTTGAAAATCTAAAGGCTCAATTGTGTGGAGTACCTATAGAAATTTTATTTAAACATTACCTAAATTAATGATTAGTAGAAATTCATTATTGATTCATCGAGGATGAAACATCAAACTGATGTCATGAAATGATCATCAGAGTGTTGGAAATTATTGTATTTCATTGGTCATATTAACTTGTGAGCAGGAGAGGATGACCCTAAGATTATTTTGGTGACAATTTGTTTTTCATTCACTCATCTCATGAGGATTATATAGAATAATTTAATTGATGATTATTATTGTGGAACTAGATACTACATTAATGTCTGGGATACCATTTGTGACTGGTTATTCCTTTTAGAGGGAATCCAATATTTACCGAGCTTGTACTTTACAATTTTTCTTTTGATAAATGATGTGGTAATGGATTTCATTTATTCCCTATCTATAGTGCACCCTATAACCATGAATATGTTCCAATAAATGCATTGAAGATTTTAGATTCTAATAATGATATGGAACTTAACATATTTTTTATCATTATTATATGTATAAAATGTCAATGATGAGAACCAGAAGACATAATGCTTCCATAAAAACCGTCCCGTGATGAGATACAAGTGTGGTGATATTTTAATGGATTACATTCGTGGGATTCCAAATACCCATCAAAGAAGAAATGTGATATCAGTTGTGATCAATTAGTTGAAAGAATAGGATCACATTATAACCATTAAATACAGAACCAATATTTACATACATGGAAGCATTTATGTATAGGGGATTGTTAGATAGAATGCATTTTATTCTATTATATTCAATAAATGTGATCCCTAATTCTCTTATCATTTTTAGAGAGGTCACTAGTGAATGATGGGATCACATGATAGTCATAGCAAGGAACATCATCCACATATGGATAGATAGGAAAAATAATCTATAAACATCATTGAAGACAAGAATCGTGAATTAATTTTCAAATTTTATGTATATTAACATAATCATTTGGTATAGGTTGAATGTGGATATAAAAATTGTTAGCATTTTTCAATCTGGACGGAACCCATTAAGGTCATATATGGATGTCCAAGTAAATCAAAATTGTGTAAGTTAGAGACTAATGAATATACCCTAAATGGAAATATATTTTTTCAATGGAAAAAAATAATGAGTCAAAAAAATCATTAAGGGATTGGGGGGACATAATTGTTATTAATCCTATTCTGATAATCAACATCAACCTTTTGAGTTTTCAATAACTGAAAATATTTTTTTGTGTGTTTCACTTATGTTGAATCACAAACTCAATGAAAAAATGGAAAGAATTTATAGTGATACACTTAAATGAATGAGGTTATTCAGCTGATAGGTGGGGGGTTACATTTTTCATTTCATTTTAGGTTAATGTTAATTCATTAGTTGTTCCAGATATTGTAACTTAAAAATAATCTCTTATGTACACCTGATGTTTTTAGTTTTAAATACCTTGTATTTGAACCCGAATAATGTGTTACATATAATATTTTTCAGATTATTGAGTATTAGACTATGGTCTGTTGTATAAATTGAAAACACTTGGATAAAGAGTTATTGAAATATGGTTATGATTCTCACAATACATGGGACATGATACACTAAATAGATAGTAGTGAATTCATATCTCTGATAAAGAGTCTCAATTATTATATTTCTATGGAAAGAATTTTTTTTGTTTTGGATATTGGTAAATCCATTCAATGCTTTTATGTACTAAATATACCATTATTTTTATAACTCATATGATAAGTGTTGTACATGGAGTCATCATTACTTTTAAGAAATTAACAATAGTTTATCTAGAGTGATCCACTATGGATGTAGAATGATAATACATAGATCTTGTGAATACTGGGTTCTCTGGATGTATTGGGCACAATCTGTTTTGGATTTTTTCAATAAAGACATGTATATTGGCTTTCAGATCTCAAATTGGAATTTAAGGATTCTGGTACTCGAGTTGTGGCAAGGACTATCTGGCTGTGACATAGTGAATTTTATTGGTTCTTCCATTTTAGAAAGAACTTCAGTTTATAGAGTTGATTTCTCCATGGATCCCTAGGATAAAGTTTTGATGACTCTGAGAATTTTTCTTGTAGAGGTGACAAGGTTTACAAGCAATGGAATACATCCTTAGATAGTCATTTTTTATTCCTCTTCTACTTTGGTGGGTAACTATTATGTGGTTCCTATAGTAAATCATTTCCTTAACCAAGTGTAAATATAATCTCATCAAGGTCTTTGTTTTGTTTTATAGATTCATAATTGTCTACAGATCATTGTTGTGTATTGAAATGTTATATTCCATAATCATTGGTGAATCCATAAGACTATATAATAGCCACCTCCACAACACTATGGTCAGGCCTTTCATTTTTCTTTCTGTGGAATTGTGATACTAAATGATGTACTTTTTTCTAGAATTAAAATAAATGAGTCCAGTTTGAACATCCAAACTTCCCCCATTCGATTCAATCATAAAATATTTGAATTTGAAGGCTCCAAAAATAATTGTTTACACATCCCGCCCCCTCTCTTATCAGGTTGAATTTTTGTTGTATGCATTTGAATCCTCTTCAGTAAATGGAACTTCCCCCAATATAGAATTCCACTTTTCCCTTCATCTCCCAATATTGAGAGTGATTAATTTTAATATTATTGATGGACTGGTTCTTGTTTGTATGGATTTTGATTCTATGGACATATCCTCTATCTAAACCAACATCGACTCTCCATTGGCATTTCTCATGTTTTGTTATTCATGAACGTTGATAAAGATAGGTTGATTTTTAATTATTCATTCCAATAATTGAAATAATATTTTTTTGATTAATTTTATGTTCATATAAATCTACTTTTATATGATTTGAATTTAAAGGTAGTTGATTATTACATTAAAGAGAATAGATATGTTATATAAAACATCATTTTTGAGATTTTCAAATATTGACTGATTTTTTAAAAATAATGGATAGTAATAGAAATCATTTTTATAAAATGATATTTTGTTATTTTTATATAATGTATTTAAATGAATGTTTTAAAAGGAATCATCATGATGAAAACCAATGATTTTTTTTGGAAATTGAAATGAAATCTTGGAATTTGAAATTCTGTATTTACACTATGAATGGTTATCTGAATTGAATTGATTTTCTCATGAATGATATGTTAATTAAAAAAACATGTGTGTTTTATTATTTAGTAGGTAAATATGACAATAACTCTCAGAGTCTTACTATAATGTAGTGGATTGATGATGAAAAAAATAACTAACCATGTTCGTCATTTCTCCCCTGAGGGGGTTTTCATATCCAGATGTCTTAATTGGTGAGGATATGTTCAAAATTTGGGTTTGGATAATTGATTAAGATGTGAGAGAGTCTTATAGACTAGAATTAACAAAAAAACTATTCATAGAGCTATTGTATTTTGAAATTATTTGTTTTATATTTTATCCAATCTCTATATAATCATTTTAGTCAAGATAATTGTTTTATAAAAAATGCTTATTCAGTATTATTTTGATATATTTTCTATCTTCATGACTTGAATATATGAATTGATAGTTAATGTGAAAATAATATTTTATATCTAATTTTGGTCAAATTAATACAATAAATTATTTATTTATATGTAATTGATTATGAATGTGTCGTTAGATCCTATTTTGATATTTAGCTCACTACCAATCTTTTCCATCATGAATATTTACATGTTATTATGAAACTTCCTTGAAAAGGTAAATCATGACATGGATTTTGTAGGTGTTCTTGATTCATTGGACCTTTGAGTGATACTGGAGACCATTAGTGCTATTTTCCACTTGTTACACAGTGTTTATGGGACATTTCCCTATTGATTGTTATGTGTTATATTAGATGATATTGTACTTTGGGTATAATTTAAATAATTTGGGTTTTTTCTCATAGGGTAGTTTTTATAATACTGACTATTTATTGATTTATCATATGATGCCTTATCAGGTGGTTTTTTATTATGTAAAACTCATTATCTTTGACAGTAATTTGATGTTAGGTGCTAGATTCCAACACATTGGTACTAGGAGCATCGATCATGATATGGTAGGATTGGAATAGGATATAATTTACCAGGGTATCTAAGTTTGTTAGTGATAGTGTCAATATATTACATTATATATATTGATATAAAATAAATAACAAATATAGAGTAATTAAAAATAAATATAGATAATTATAAGAATTTTCAAGAATAATATAAATTGAATGAAAGTGATAAAAACTAAATTTTAATATTTTAGTAACTTTTAATTGAATCCGAAATCCTTAAATGTGAAATGGGGATTAATTTTCAATAGTGGTATAAAGAAGTATAATGATAACAATATATAACACATAGTTAGTTTTCCAATGGAGGGAGGAGAATATTAATGATTTGAATAAATAAATACATTCCATATAATGAGAATTATTCATTATAAAATTATATATTTATTACGGATGAAATTGATAAAACATGACTTTAATGATAAAATATAAATTCAATTGATTTACGGAGGAAATTAAATTTATTAAAATCATATTATTAAATGAATAAAATATAGAATTATTATGTTCAATAAGAATTAGTATAAGCTAAATAATGAAAATTGAGTAATCAATATTACTTACAGATTTTTGAAATAATAGGAAAATTGAATGTGGTGGATAGATAATGAAAAAGAAATTTGAACAACCTAAATTGTTAGACAATTATGATAAAATATATCTATATGAAAATATATACACCACATCAAAAGAAAATGTTGTTTAAAATATAATGTGTCTCAAAAAAATAGGATTAGAAAATAATTAACAATGGTTTCTCGAGAGGTTAGAAGTTATATAACATCTTTCATGATAACCATACATATCATAATATAAAATTTAATAATCAAATTTCTATATATTAAATATTATACTCCCTACTTTTAAATATTATATTTACATCTATGGGATAGTAATAAATAATTTTCATTATAATATGTAATTAAAGATTTTGGTTTAATAAAAGTATCATAATAGTTATAATAATTATTTCATATTGACAAGAAAAAAATAAATTCTTATGTTATTAATTTTAATTTCGTATGTTTCTATAAAAATTTAATGGGTACTTATTATCTTTTCAGTGAACATATATGTTTTCTTGGTGGTAAGGTATTAAAATATGAGTGTAATTTTAGTAATTTAACAATAAAAATTAGCTAAAATATTTTTCCATTTTTATGTTTCTATTATAGAAATATATCCCAGTTAAATTTTATAATGTAGTATCAGATATTATAATTCTTATATTCATTACGATTATTTATTATAGTGGCTGAGAAAATATATTAACACAATATACATATGTGGTTAGTTTTAATCATACAAGAACATGTTAAACTAAGGATTAATGAAAAGATTGAAGTCATATAATAGAATTATCATTTCCATAAAAGTATAAAGAAGGTAATTTTATATCATTATATTAGATATTATAGTTTAGTAAGAGTGGAAGTAATAATTAAAATGGATGGTATATGGAAATACATGTTACAAAAATTATCGAATTATCATTATTTCTCATGTGGACTACCCATGAAATAGAGGACACAAGCATTCATACTGTGAAGAAAGAGATTCATACATGTAATAGAATTATATGAAAATAAATTTGAATATATAATCTGGGATTTTGATTAAATTTTGTTAGTGATAATGTTATCTTATTATTATGACAAAATTAAGGGTCATTGCACTAGAAACTAACATTAGGTGAGTTATAAAGAAGGAATCACATTGTAGTCATTTTCGTTTTGTAAGGGAATCATGGTGAGACAAGTGGGTATATAATTACGAAATAAAATTAGAATTCTAGAAGGTATTTGTATCATGTAAGATTAATAGATTTAATTCAAGAAAAATTGTCATAATTTTATCCCTTATTTACTGTTTAATTATAAATTAGGCTTAGTATTTTCATAAATAAATTATCATACTTATTACCCTTATATAAATGAAAATGATGATTCTGATTTTGAGGTTTGTTTAATATAATTATATTTTAAATTATTAGAACAATATATTTTTAATTAATGCATACAATATATAGAAAAATAATATAACTATAAAATGACTTTTAATATACTATTTTTTCACATTATAAGTTATAATAAATTAAAAAAATAAATTATTTTAAATATATTTAATTTTAATATTATAAAATATTATTTGATACACCATTTTAAATTAATAAATTAAAATCATTTTGATAAAAATACACCATGCCATAGAAATCAATTATTTAAAAATAACTACCTTATGATAGCAGTGAAAATTAATTATAACAATGGTAGCATAATTTTATGATTACAAATTAAATTACATATATTAAATATATTATTATGATTATTCTAAAAATGAACGCATGCTAGTTTGATCCAATTTATAAATTTGACAAAAATTATATAAGCCAGCATGACGCATATAAACAATGATTTGGAAAACATTAACCACAAATATAAAATGAGTTTACTCTTTATTCATTCAAACTAACAACTATTAATTGATTATTAAATTATTTCCTTTATATATTATGAACAAATTATTAAAAATCATTTTTTAGAAAAAAAATAATTTCATTAGGATACAAATTCATAACATTTTTAGAAAAATACTTATTTGATAAAATATATAAATTATATATTAAATGAAATTTACCATGAGACCATAATATTATATATATATATTACCCTTTTAATTTTATCAATATATTTATATTAAAAAAATAATTTAATTTTTACATATTAGACATTATTATTAACATGTAATGCCTAAATATCTTTTTAATAAAAAAGTATAATTAAATAACATAGTTTGGTATCAATATTAACAATTTCTAAAATAAATTTTCTAAAAGTTTATAATACACAACAATAGTAAAACTAAGGGATACATGTGTATCTAATGACCCTATCTAAAATAACAATATTTATAAATACCATATTATTAAAAACCATATTTCCTAAATCAATAATTTGAATTCCCATTTCTAGAATGACTATATTATTTACAATAACTTTCCATTCCAATATTGAGACTTATTGAATTCAATCATATAATAAATTAATTCCATTACCACTTCACAAATATCAGTTATAATTCTAATCAATTTTACTATGATGTTGTATTTTACTTTCTTATTTTATTATTTTATATCTAATAAAAGTTCACTTTAAATAAATGATATTATCTTGAGTGATTGTGATTCCTGCAATTTATTAGTTGTTATGATATTTGTTTTCTATTTTTTATCCAACATTATTTTATGCACCTTTAACTGATGTAATTTACTATACTATATAAGTCATTGTTCTATGTTCCATGGTTTTAATGTTTTATTTAGGTTAAATAAATTTTTTAGTTAATTCATATATTATATGTCATATATTAAGTACTAATTCTATTCATTATAAGTAATAATAAAGATAATATTAAAAAAAATATTCTTATAGGTATCTAGGTTGTTTCATTCTCCTCCATTTAATAAATATGATCCATTTAATTACAATTATCTCTTGAAAATGAAAATAGTTATCGATGTTGACATACACAGATTGAGATGTAATAAATAATTAGATATAAACATTACAATCTCGATAAATATTGGGAAAATCATCTTTTCGCCCCCAATATCTAGAAAATACATACCATGAATAGGAATTAAGACAAATATAGTTTATGAAATTTTTCATAAGGTGTCGGTCATCATACAAGAATGAAGGTGTGATCATGTGATTATTTGGGAAATGAAATGAGATTACATTTTACTGAAAGTTCATCTAATATAATTGTATATAGATCTATTCTTTTTCTTGAATTGTGTTATATACTACTATAAGATGATGATCTAAATTGGCTTGTGGTAACATCATAGAAGCCATGAATAGTATTTCTACTCAATTGACATAATCACCATATTATGCTTCATAAAAAATTGATAACTACTTTTCTTATGGATCCATCTAATAATTTAATAAATATATATTTTGGGATGATAATACAAAAAGAAATAAATTCATAAATTTAAAACCATGAATTATAAACAAGAAACCCATAATCATTTTTACACCCTAAATTATAAATCATTGTCTTCCAATCACAGTTATTTTTGGTAATATTAATAATAGGTTTTATAACTTATCTATATATAAATCACATAATCAAATTCCATAAAGATATATTTATATAACTAATAATGTTTAAATATGGTCTTATCATATATACAAAGAATATTCCATATGTGTGTTTAGCTAGGACTGAAATTAGAAAATTATATTGTGTATTGGGAGAATATAGAGTTATTTCCCAACTGACATTTATCCCTCTTATTAACCCTAGGTGAACATATTCTAGATCCTAGAACAACTTTTTTTATCCTTCTAGTTATTTCATTTATATGAAAATATACACCCTTTATATAACCAAAGTTGTTTTATACATTTTTATATTTTAATTTATACTTGGGTATTAACTAATTTAATAGGGTTATAATTCCCCTTAAGTATCTCCAAATGTATCATCAACACCTTTAAAACATAATCAAAATTTTCTCAAATAGGGTATCTATTGTCTTGAAATTTTCTATTCCATAATGATATTGACATGTTATATAATTTAAAAAACATAATTTATACTCAGGTTATAACATCACAACCACTACTATTATTTATGTCATACTAAAATTCAAATTGAATCATCCAAAACTTAAATATCTATAATTAAAAATGCTATAGGAATTATTAACCAACTTAAATTTCCAACCCCATATATATTTATATTTTAATCATCCTATTTTTGAAATAAATATTGAACATCTCTCCATGAGATACTCTATAATATACATTACTCAAAACATAATATAGTATAAATATTCCAATTGAAATGAAAACAAATGAATTTGTGCTTCAAAATTCTATGTATATAAAATTTTATTTAATAATATATCACATTAAAAAAAAGTCATTAGAAATATCGGATGAATAAATAATAATTAAATATTGATATATAACTTATAAAAATATTTTTAAATGAATCCTTGGATATCATAACAATATAAATTACTGCATGGAGAAAAGTTTTCTATTTCATTGTAATTGAGAGCATAATGCTATAAAAATTATTCTCTTTATCGTGGCTTTAGGTTAATACATCCTATATTAAATATAAATTCATACAATAAACTATCTAGATGTTTTTGACTCATGAGACATTTATTTTCCAACCCCAGTGTGATAGACATATATTATATTATGTTATGTTATGTTATTTGTAGTTTTCAAGAGGTTTTTTTATAGTTTTGGTCATCAAAATAAATATTTTGGGAATTTTTTTGTGGATCATGATTAGGCTCTTTTTTTTGGTAATAAAAGATTTAAAATTGAGTAAGGGTCTATAGTTTTTCATAGTATTCACATGGTTGGTCTAATCCCACGCGACAACCAATGAAAGCATGCGAAAAGTTTTTCTTATATTGATGACATTCACAATTGGAACATTGTTATAAGAAACCATATATCCAAATTATTTTGGGTTCTAGTGGGAAAAAAGTGATATCGACATAGTTGGTAGTTGGTTTACCAAACCATCTAGTGTAACATTTTATTATATTAAGTTATTTACTATTTTTATTCTCCAATTTTTCTCAAATCAAATTACCTTTTTTGTAATCTCAGCCCTCTTCCATAAAAATTACCATAGGGTTTACCCAAGGGTGTATCTACCTATATATTTGAGTAGAATGTATATTATTTTACACTATATCATATTGATTTCAGTTGGTATTTTTTTATTATATTTTCTAAACTTTTCTTCATCCCCTTATTATATTATATTTTCATTTCTACTATACATGTGAACTATATGGGCATTCAGGATTGGATCTAGGCCCAATCTTGGATCATTCAATGAAGATATGTTTTTAATATATTTTATAAGAATCCTTGACACATCAATTAGTATTCTCCACTATCGGTGAGGATTTATGGATCGATTTATATTGAATGGAATTAGATATTTTTGTGTAACTCCATAAGTTATCATTTTACCTGATGAATGATGCTTATAATGTCATCATATGATACATAATCCAATTGTATGTCATTATTAATATATTTGATAAAGTATTTAATTATCTCATAAGTAAAATAAATTAATATACATGGTAGATCAATTTACTTACAAATTTCCCAAATATTTTATAAATTGTGGAAGGGTTATTCTAATTATGTTGTGTTTTTTGGAATAAAATTTGGATAAAAGCCTATAAAAGTCACCTTCTAATTCATATTTCTTATATGAAATATTTCATCACAATATATTCACAAAACCGATTATCTTGAGAGTTGTATGAAATTAATAAAATATCATAACTAATAAAACAAATTGTTTTTGTATCAATTTTATATATTTTCCATGTAAATTTAACTACTCAATCTGAAATGACTCATCAAATTATCACATAAATTATCCTCAAATAAATTAATGTATTTGTTTTACACTTTTCTAATCTACACATATTTGGTAAATGTAAACATAAAAATTTTGTGATCATAGATGATAAGTGAGGTTAAATATAATAATTAAAAATCAAATATCATAAGTTATTATACGATGAGTACATGAGTGCAATCAGGATACATAAGAATCTTGTACAGAACAAATGATTGATATTAAATCATGGAAATAATATTTTCATAAAATAATATTTGAATCAGTAGAGTGTGGGAATATGAATCAAAAAAATGAATCAATGAGGGTATAACATAGCCAAGATAACATGTATCAAAAACTATAATAAAATTCAATCATCGAAAAAATATTTGGTTAGGTTAATAATAAATTAATGTGTGATTCTACTACTTTCCATGGTTGTGAGAAAATAAAAAATATTCATGATATATAAACATTAAATTGAATGATTTTATGGAAATATATTTCCCTGACCATATTTCGGCATGAATTACGAGTTCTGCTTAAAAAATAAATCAGTTATCATATCAGAAATAACCCATGGAAATAATGTGTCTTTCATAAATCTATCAACTGAAATTTATTCAGTTTCTATATAATAATAAATACATGTAAATATATTATATTTAAATAAATTTGTCATAATGAACCCATGAAAAGAATATAGGTATCATGTCCATCTCAATTGGAAACATAAAAAAATTAATAATTAAATAAAAAATAAAAAAACCAGATAATACAATGAAAAATATTGGGTATCTAATATCATCGTGAATCATTTAATATAAATATTTCTAAATTATGTTAGTAATGAATTTTTTATTTAAAATATAAATATAATTATGATATGGTTAAGAAAATAATTTCCCCATAAATCAATGAATTAATCCAAATTGTTCTCGGTTCACAGTTGGAACATTGGTATGATAAACCATAGATCCAAATTGTTTTGGGTTATAGTTGGAAAATATGATATCGACATAGTTGGTAATTGGTTTACCAAACCATATAGTGTAACATTATATTATATTAAGGTATTTACTATTTTTATTCTCAATTGTTTCTCAAATAAAATTACCTTTATTGTAATCTCAAACCTCTTCCCTAAAAATTACCATAGGGTTTACCCAAGGGTCTATCTCCATATATATTTTGGTTGAATGTATATTATTTTACACTATATCATATTGATTTCACTTGTTATATTACTTTATTATATTTTCTTCACTTTTCAACATATCCTTATTACATTATACTTTCGTTTCTACTATACATGTGAACTATATGGGAATTTCGGATTGGTTCTAGGGCTCGTCTTGGCATATTCAATGAAGATATTTTCTTTATAGATTTCATAAGAAAACTTGATATGTCAATTAGTATTATCCACTATCGGTGAGGATTTACAGATCAATTTATTTTGAATAAAAATATATATTTTTGTGTAACTCTATTAATTATCATTTTACTTGATGAATGATGCTTATAATTTCGTCATATGATAAATTATCCAATTGTATGTCATTATTAATATATTTGATAAAGTATTTAATTATATGCTCAATATAATAAAAGAATATACCTGGTAGATGTAGTTACTTAAGATTTTCCCAAATATTTAGAAATTTTGGAAGGCTTATTCTAATTAAGTAGTGTTTTTTGGAATATAATTTGTATAGAAGCCAATAAAAGTAACCGTCTAATTCATATTTCTTATATAAAATATTTCATTATAATATAATCAAACAACTAATTAGATTTAGAGTTTTATGAAATTTATAAAATAACATAACTAATAAAACCAATTTTTTGTATCAATTGGATATATTTTCCATGTAAATATAACTACTCAATCTGAAATGACTCATTAAAATATCTAATAAATTCTCCTCAAAAAATTCCTCTATATGTTTTACACTTTTCTAATCTACCTATATTTGGTAAATTTAAACATAAAAAATTTGTGGTCATAGATGATCAGGGAGGGTAAATATAATAATTAAAAATAAAATATCGTAAGTGATTATACGATGAGTACAGGAGTTCGATCTGGATACATAAGAATAATGTACAAAACAAATAATTGATCTTAAATCATGGAATTAAAGTTTTCATAATATAATATTTGAATCAGTAGAGTGTGGAAAGATTAATCAACAAAATTAATAAATGAGGGTATAACATAGTCATGATAACATGTATCAAAAACATTAATAAAATTAAATCATCAAAAAAATTTGTTAGGATAATAATAAATTAATTTTTTATTCTACTACTTTACATGGTTATGAGAAAATAAAAATTACTCAGGATATATAAACATTAAATTGAATAATTTTATGGAAATATATGTCCCTGACCATATTTCATCATGAATTAAGAGCTCTACTTAAAAAATAAATCAGTTATCATATCATAAATAACTCATGGAAATAATGTGTATTTCATAAATCTATCAACTAAAATTTATTCAGTTTCTATATAACAATAAAACCATGTAAATAAAAAATATTTCAATAAAGGTATCATAATAAATCCATGAAAAGAATATAGGTACCAAGTTCTTCTCAATTGGAAGCATATAAAAAATTATTAATTAAATAACGAATAAAAAAAGATGATAATACAATGAAAAATATTGGGTATCTAATATCATCGTGAATCATTCTATAAAAATATTTCTAAATTATGTTAGTAATGAATTTGTTATTTAGACCATAAATATAATTAATATTTGGTTAAGAAAATAATTTCCCCATAAATCAATGAATTGATCCAAATTATTCTGGGTACATAGTTGGAATATTGTTATGATAAAACATATATCCAAATTGTTTTGGGTGATAGTGGAAAAAATGTGATATCCACATAGTTGGTAATTGGTTTACCAAACCATCTAGTGTAAAAATATATTATATTAGGGTATTTACTATTTTTATTCACCATTTTTCCTCAAATCAAATTACCTTTTTTATAATCTAAAACCTCTTCCATAAAAATTACCATAGGGTTTACCCAAGGGTCTATCTCCATATATATTTGGGTAGAATGTATATTATTTTACACTATATCATATTGATTTCACTTGGTATGTTCCTTTATTCTATTTTTTCACTTTTCTTCATCCCCTTATTACATTATATTTTCGTTTCTACTACACATGTGAACTATATGGGCATTTAGGATTGGTTTTAGGGCTCTTCATTGCTAATTCAATGATGATATTTTTTTTGTATATTTCATAAAAAAACATGACACGTCAATTGGTATTCTCCACTATCAGTGAGAATTTATGTATAGATTTATATTGTATGGAATTAGATATTTTTGTGTAACTCCATTAATTATCATTTTACTTGATGAATGATGCTTATAATTTCATCGTATGATAAATTATCCAATTGTATGTCATTATTAATATATTTTATAATGTATTTAATTTTTTCCTCAATAAATTAAGAGAATATACATGGTAGATCTAGTTACTTACAATTTTCCCAAATATTTTAAAAATTGTGGAAGGGTTATTCTAATTACGTTGCGATTTTTGGAATATAATTTGTATAGAAGCCTATAAAATTCACCTTATTATTCATATTTCTTCTATAAAGTTTTTCATTATAATATATTCACAAAACTGATTAGTTTTATAGTTGTATGAAATTAATAAAAATCATAACTAATAAAACCAACTGTTTTTGCATCAAATGGATATATTTTCCATGTAAATATAACAACTCAATCTGAAATGGCACATCAAAATTTCACAAAAATTCATCTGAAATAAATTCTCATATTTTTTGTACACTTTTCTAATCTAAATATCTTTTGTAAATTTAATAATAAAAAAGTTGTGATCATAGAAGATCAGTGAGGGTAAATATAATAATTAAAAATCAAATATCATAAGTGATTATACGATGAGTACATGAGTGAAATCAGGATACATAAGAATCATGTACATAAAAAATGATTGTTCTTAAATCATGGAATTAATGTTTTCATAACATAATATTTGAATCAGTTGAGTGTGGGAAGATGAATCTACAAAATGAATCATTGAGGATATAACATAGTCAAGATAACATGTATCAAAAACTATAATAAAATTCAATCATCAAAAAAATATTTGTTTAGGTTAATAATAAATTATTCTGTAATTCTACTACATTCAATGGTTATGAGAAAATAAAAATTACTCATGAAATATAAACATTAAATAGAATAATTTTTTGTAAATATATATCCCTGACCATATTTCATCTTGAATTACGAGTTCTACTTAAAAAATAAATCAGTTATGATATTAGAAATAACCCATGGAAATAATGTGTCTTTCATAAATCTATCAACTGAAATTTATTAAGTTTCTATATAATTATAAAACCATGTAAATAAAATATATTTCAATAAATGTATCATAATTAAACCATGAAAAGAATATAGTTACCATGCCCTTTTAAATTGGATACATATAAAAAATTAATAATTAAATAAAAAATAAATAAACCTGATAATACAATGAAAAATATTGGGTATCTAATATCACCTTGAATCATTCTGTATAAATATTTCTCAATTATGTTAGTAATGAATGATTTATTTAAACCATATATTTAATTAATATATGGTTAAGAAAACAATTTCACCATAAATCAATGAATTGATCCAAATTGTTATGGGTTCACAGTTAGAACATTGTTATGATAAACCATAGATCCAAATTGTTTTTGGTTCTAGTGGAAAAAATGTGATATCTAAATAGTTGGTAATTGTTTTACCAAACCATATAGTGTAACATTATATTATATTAAGGTATTTACTATTTTTATTCTGCAATTTTTATCAAATCAAATTACCTTTTTTGTAATCTCAAACCTCTTCCATAACAATTACTATAGCGTATACCCAAGGGTCTATCTACATATATATTTGGGTAGAATATATATTATTTTACACGATATCATATTTATTTCACTTGGTATGTTATTTTATTCTATTGTTTTCACTTTTCGCCATCCCCTTATTACATTATATTTTCGTTTCTACTACACATGTGAACTATATTGGCATTTAGGATTGGTTCTAGGGCTCGTCTTGGATAGTTCAATGAAGATATTTTTTATATATCTAATAAGAAACATGACTCATCAATTAGTATTCTCCACTCCTGGTGGGGATTTATGGATCAATTTATATTGAATAAAATTAGATATTTTTTGTAACTCCATTAATTATCATTTTACATGATGAATGATGCTTATAATTTTATCATACGATAAATTATCCAATTGTATGTCATTATTAATATATTTGATAATGTATTTAATTATTTCCTCAATCAAATAAAATAATATACATGGTAGATATAGTTACTTAGGATTTTCCCAAATATTTTAAATTTTTTGGAAGGGTTATTCTAATTAAGTTGTGTTTTTGGAATATAATTTGTATAGAAGCCTATAAAAGTAACCTTCTAATTCATATTTATTATAAAAATATATTTCATTATAATATATTAAAACAAATAATTAGTTTTAGAGTTGTATAAAATTAATAAAATAACATAACTAATAAAACCAATTTTTTGTATCAATTGGATATATTTTCAATGTAAATATAACTACTCAATCTGAAATGACTCATCAAAAGATCACATAAATTCTCCTCAAAGAAATTATTCTATATGTTTTACACTTTTTTAATATACATCACTTTGGTATATGTAAACAAAAAAAAGTTGGATCATAGATGATCAGTGAGAGTAAATATAATAATTAAAAATCAAATATCATAAGTGATTATACGATGAGTAAATGAGTATAATCATGATACATAAGAATCATGTACATAACAAATGATTGATATTAAATCATGGAATTAATGTTTTCATGATATAATAGTTGAATCAATTGTGTTTGGAAACATGAATCAACAATATAAATCAATGAGGGTATAACATAGTCAAGATGACATGTATCAAAAACTATAATAAAATTCAATCATCGAAAAAAATATTTGGTTAGGTTAATAATAAATTAATGTGTGATTATACTACTTTCCATGGTTATGAGAAAATAAAAATTAATCATGATATATAAACATTAAATTGATCCATTTTATGTAAATATATGTCCATTTCCATGTTTCATCATGAATTACAAGTTCTACTTAAAAAATTAATCAGTTATCATATCAGAAATAACCCATGGAAATAATGTGTCTTTCATAAATCCATCAACTAAAATTTATTCAGTTTATATATAACAATAAAACCATGATAATAAAATATATTTCAATCAATGTATCAGTATGAACCCATGAAAATAATACAGGTATCATGTCCTTTACAATTGGAAACAAATAAAAAATTAATAATTAAATAAAAAATATAAAAACCTGATTAATACAATGAAAAATATTGGGTATCTAATATCCTCGTGAATGATTTTTTATAAATATTTCTCTATTATGTTATTAAATAATTTTTTATTTAAACCATAAATATAATTACTATATGGTTAAGAAAATAATTTCCCCATAAATCAATGAATTGATTCAAATTGTTCTGGGTTCACAGTTTGAACAATATTATGATAAAGCATAGATCCAAATTGTTCTGTGTTCTAGTGTGAAAAAGTGATATTCAAATAATTGGTAATTGTTTTACCAAACCATCTAGTGTAACATTATATTATATTAAGGTATTTACTATTTTTATTCTCCATTTTTCCTCAAATCAAATTTCTTTTTTGTAATCTCAAACATCTTCCATAAATATTTACATAGGGTTTACCCAAGGGTGTATCTCCCTATATATTTTGGTAGAATGTATATTATTTTACGATATATCATATTTATTTTACTTGGTATGTTATTTTATTCTATTTTTGTCACTTTTCTCCATCCCCTTATAACATTATATTTTCGTTTCTACTACACATGTGCACTATATGGGCATTTAGGATTGGATCTAGGGATCATCGTGGCTCATTCAATGAAGATATTGTTTTTTAGATTTCATAAGAATACATGAAATTTCAATTAGTATTCTCCACTATCAGTGAGGATTTATGGATCAATTTATATTGAATGGAAATAGGTATTTTTGTGTAACTCCATTAATTATCATTTTACATGATGAATGATGCTTATAATTTCCTCATATGATAAACTATCCAATTGTATATCATTATTAATATATTTGATAAATAATTTAATTATTTCCTCAATCAAATTAAAGAATATACATGGTAGGTCAAGTTACTTATGATTTTTTCCAAATATTTTAAAAATTATGGAAGGGTTATTCTAATTAAGTTGTGTTTTTTGGAATTTATTTTGTATAGAAGCCTATAAAAGTCACCTTCTAATTCAAATTTCTTATATAAAATATTTCATTATAATATATTCAAAAAACCGATTAGTTTTAGAGTTGTAAGAAATTATGAAAAAAAATAACTAATAAAACCAATTGTTTTTGTATCATTGGGATATATTTTCCATGTAAATATAACTACTCAATCTAAAATAACTCATCAAAATATCACATAAATTCTCCGAAAATAAATTCTTCTATATGTTTTACACTTTTCTAATCTACATAGCTTGTGTAAATGTAAACAAAAAAAATTTGATTATAGATGATCAGTGAGGGTAAATATAATAATTAAAAATCAAATATCATAACTGATTATACGATGAGTACATGACTGCAATCAGGATACATAATAATCATGTAGAGAAAAAATGATTGATTATAAATCATGGAATTAATGTTTTCATTACATTATAGTTGAATCAATAGAGTGTGGAAACACGAATCAATAAAATGAATCAATGAGGGTATAATATAGTCAAGATAACATGTATCGATAACTATAATTAAATTTAATCATGAAAAAATATTTGGTTAGGTTAATAATAAATTAATTTGTGATTCTACTACATTCTATGATTATGAAAAAATAAAACTTACTCATGATATATAAACATTAAATTTAATCATTTTATGGAGATACATGTCTGTGTCCATATTTGATCATGAATTACGAGTTCTACTTTTAAAAAATCAGATATCATATCAGAAATAACCCATGGAAATAATATATCTTTCATATATCTATCAAATGATATTTATTCAGTTTCTATATAATAATAAAACCATGAAAATAAAATATATTTCAATCAACGTATCATAATGAACCCATGAAATGAATATAGGTATCATGTTTTTTTCAATTGGAAACGTATAAAAAATAATAATTAAATAAAAAATATAAAAACCTGATAATAAAATGAGAAATATTGGGTATCTAATATCATCATGAATCATTCTATATAAATATTTCTCATTTATGTTAGTAGGGAATATGTTATGTAAGCCATAAATATAATTACTATATGGTTAAGAAAATATTTTCCCCATAAATCAATGAATTGATCCTAGGTGAACAACTATTAATAAAAGGGATTAAAACTAGATTATTTATAGAGGGAGAACAAGAGAATATTACACATATTTATACATTGTACAAGTTTTTTAAAACAATGATTTGGAATATAAATTATTCAAAAGATACTGACATTAAAAAATCTCAATCTTTGAGGAAAATTTATGGAATGATTTTATGAATTTCTATAATTGAGCATATAATATTCTATAGAGGAGTGTCTATGATGGAAAAAGTTTTTCTATTTAATAAAAAAATTGAGGTTACGAAATAATATTGATTATTTGAATGAATTTTACGGATATTATTTTAGATAATTTTGAAAAACAATTTCTTTTAGAAATCTTGGAAATAATGAGAAAAATATTTTTATAAAATACATTAGATGTGAAATTATGTGTCCATATAAAACCATAAAAAGATAAAACTTTCACATTTTCATGAAAATGAAACATATGTAAAACATAAAAATTACTTTGAATCATTTAATATTAGTCCCTGTATAAAAAATGATCTTAATAAATTATTAATGCATAGATAATAACACATCAATATTATTCAAATTAATATAGATATGTAAAGATGAAGGTTTTAGTGTGACATGAAATGAAAATTCCAATTTTATGTGGATGAAATAGTTCATTTAAAATACGATTCAGGTGGGAATGTGATTTTGAGGGGTCATGTAAATCAATTTTAGTAACAAATGAAAATGATGAGATATTTTATATAGAATTAAAATTTAATTTATGGATTATCATTATATAATAATCATTATTGTGAACATATTATTAGAAAATGAAACCATTATGGGTTGAGTATCATTTTAATCAATAGTCTATTTAAATATCGTATCAATTGAATTAATGGCCAATTAAAAAATGCTAATGATATGATTTTAAAACCCAAAAATATGTTAAAATAAATTAATGGGTGATTAAATACCAACATTAATGGAACAATGCTATACAATAATAAACTAGTATCATGAAATAAAATTTCACACAATGGACCCCTTGGATCAATGACCTCACAGTAAAAATATTCACTAGTCTACTCTATTATAGAAGAAACTATATGAAACACAAATTATAAATAAAATTCATTTTTGTAACCATTTAAAAAAATAATTTATATTTATCCCTTATATAGATATTTGTTAGTTATTTTCTATTTTTCAAATTTTATATTGGTAATAACTATTATTTTAAACTAGATTTGTAAAAGTGGTGTCGTATTTCATTCTTCCAATATTCATCATTCATATATCATAATAAGAAGTATAATTTATGGTTTATAATTCTATATAATGATATAATTTCATTCATTTGTATTTTCAATTGTAATCCATATAGTACAATATGGAGTTGAGTATTTTTTAGTGATACATATCATTCAATGTTAATTATCTTAATTAACGTATTAATTTTTATTTTTACATCCCATTATTAAAATATTTTAATTAATTAATTATTTCCATAATATATTATAATAAATTAAATTCCCATATTCATCCATGATATAAAATAATATCATTGTTCACATATGTGGCTAAGCCGACTCAAATAAGAATAGGCCATAATTAATGAATTATTATAAGGTTATTTAGTTGAAATATACATATAGAAGATATATATTTACCATGTTAATTAATTATAAGTTTGTTATATCTAATAGATGTAAGTAGATAATGATATTTCATATAAATTTACATTACAAATTATAATGAATTCATTTTTTATAGAGAATGCTCTTTTGGGCTATTCAATTTTTTGTAGTTGAATTGTCCTATTATTTTTAACCAATTAAACATTTTCTAATAGACCCATAATAATATCAAAAAAATTATATTTATCCGTTAAAATAATTGACTAAAACATCAATATATGTATGATATGAAATGAAAAACAAATATTTATCTTTCTACAGAGGTATTAATATACACATATGCATCAATGATTATTTCATTTTCTATTTAATAGAGAATATAAGTACTATGGTTTTTCAATTCAATATATAAATAGAATATATTACTAATATTTATTTAGTAATTTAATTTTATGAAAAACATTATTATGGTGAAGGAACGAGAAACATGTTGCCTATGGGAAGAAGTAGTTGACACAACAAACTGATATTCCATAATAGAAATTGGAAATGAGTTCAATTCTTGGAACTTCCATTCAATAGAATAATGTTATAATAATTATATATATTTTATATTATTATTATTGTGGGAGTCAATATATGGGAGATTAAATTCAAATAATTAAAAAATAAATGATAAAGGAACCGTTATGAATTTGTAGATCACTTCGTGGATTTTATCATTTTCAAATAAAGTGGTTCCCTTAAGGAATTTTATTATCAAGAGACCAGAACCATTCATCAGTAGCTAAAATGTTTTTTAGAGTTTTGGTAAGAATTTGGTACAATATAATTTCTTTATGGTCTATGGGGATCTGAGATTATTAGAGACTCTTCGATAAGTGAAGAGGGAAGTCTATTTTTTAAATACCAAAATCATTTTAATAATGGGGTGTAATTATAAACGAATTAGGCAAAAAAATTATTAAATATTAAAGTGTGAAGACATACTTTTTAGTAATGACATAAATACCAATTAACTAATTATTTTAATCATTTATACAGTTGTTCCCTCTTTTAAAAATCCTAATTTACCCATTTTTTTAACAATGTTGGTAGTTTCTAAACAATGAATATATGTTTTCATTATAATATTAAACAACCTTGATTACCAAATTTTGGTTTAATGGTGATAAATTTACCCCCCCTAATTCAATCAATATGTCTACATTATAAAAATTTAACATTTATGTTCAAACATAAAATATTTAGGAAAACTATATTGTTGGAAAATATTATTTCAAGCATTAAGTGTGATAATTTTTTGGTAGTAATGATTACTATTTTAAAGAGAGATAATATTTTTATATATTGGTCTATGAATTATGAAAATTTTATATTTTAAGAATGTTTAAATTTTTTATTAGAAAACATTAATACAACATTAATTTTTTTTAAAAATAACATTATCATTATTGATAGTGTAAAAAACAATAATATTAGTAATCTTTATTTTTTGGAAAATGAATTTTAAAACCCATTTTTTCCTAATTTGGACCAATTTATTACAAATATGGAATCCATTATAGAAGTTAAAATTTATAATGTATAGAAAAAACTATTTTTAACTTTAGCACTTATGACATATTTGTAAATAAATGATCAATTCTATGATTCAAATTTATGTGTATGGAAAATCAAAAATATTTTATGTTTCTAGGGATATGAAATTTCTTGTCACAAAATAATTATATTATATTTATGTCTTAAATCATTTGAAAATATATTTTTACCAAAATAGTTTTAAATTAATTGGAAAACAATTATTCATTACTCTATAAGTGGTTTCCTAAATTATAAATAGTATTTCAAAATGTATGTTTTTAATTTTTACATATTAATAGTTACATATATGTGTGTGTGTGTTTCATGAAAATGTTTTAGGATTTTTTTTTACTTCATGATTTATTCATAAAAGATTTGATTTTAGTGAAAATTGTATTTTTAACTATTTAAATAATAATTTTTTTTATAAATACCTAAAAATTATCCATTGCTAATGTTGAATTTATAAAATTAAAATATAAATAAATTTTATATTTTTAAATCTTATGTTTTATACATAAAATTTTAAATATAAATAACATATATAATAATAAATATATTCTTCATGGAAAATGATATTATAATACAATATTTTTTCTTAATGTTATTTCAACCCAATTAATTATATAATAGAAGTTAATAATTTAGTTGAAAAAACATTTTAAAAGATGTAAATTTATTTCATTAGGATTCCATATAGAACATATTTTTTTAAAAACATATTTTTTTATTAAATGATCAAGAAACATTTATAAACTGAAAAAATAATCAAAAGATATTAATATAATTTTATTTACTAGGGGTATTATTATTTATAAAATTTTATTTTTCTAATATTTCATGAATTAATTTATATTGTCATTTTTTGAATAACTAGATATCAATCAAAATGTTTTTAAAAAATAATATTGTAAACTCTTGGGGCATTACTTTATCCCTAGTTAATTAATTGTTTTTTATAATCTTATTTATCACATTATAATTAAATAGTTTTGGATTCTATAACATAGATATGACACTTCATTTATTTTAAAATGAGGATCCATGATCCCTGTCATTATTATAATGAGTGAACTAATCCTTTCTCATAATACGAATTTAATGAATTGTGATTATTTTATTCAAAATTTATTCTTAATACCTATATTTATTAGGTTAAATATTTTATTGAGAGAATATAATTATTATTGAATAAATAAGTAATTTTCACTGGAATTTTAGATGTGATTTCTAATTATGATATTTTTTAGTATGAAGAGACCAAAAACATTCCCAATGTCAAGTAATTTTTTTTAATAATGGATAATAACATTATATAAGAATCACTTTCTGTTAAACATATTGGAGTGAGTAGTAATCTACATAGCGGATAATTTTTTAAGAATTCTTCCTTTAACCAAGAGGGTGGCTATTTTCTTGATAATTCTTTTTTATTTGATTTTCTAAAAACCCGCTTTATGGCTAAGAGGTAACCATCACACCATCGCCCCGGGACAGGATACATCAGGCAGGATATATAGAAAAATGACCTATTCGAAATTCAAAATTTAGAAAGAAACATTGTGAAAATAGAAACCGAGAAAATCGTGATCCGGGATTCACTCACCACAGTCGGTGACGCGTCGCCTTCCAATCATCATTACGAACCGCCATTGTCATCGATACCGTCCCATACTACTGTCATCATCGACATCTAGACATCACACCAGACTGCTGGTGATAGACGGAAACCATCGAGCTATCCCCGCCTACAGAGCTCCACCCCGGAATCCAACGTCGCCGCCAAAGAAACTCATTATCTCCAAAAACCGGATCCGGTCGAACGATAACCACCACCGAAATCATTGGTGCCGACCCTTTATTTTCCAAGACATCATTATCTACACCTCATAGCAACGCCAAAAGACAGCATTGAACAGAGAAGAACGCCGTTGAGAGACACCATCTGATGACGCCCAGAGAAGCCTCCATCGTCGCCACCATGGCACAGAGGATCGTCGTCATCGACTTCTTCAACGCCATCGAAAACACCCAGAGAAATGACCTGCATAAAACACCATGAAAACAAAATCGAGAGCCAACATGAGTACAAAAATCAAGAAACAGAGGATGAAAGCGGGACAAAAACCTGAAAAGGGATTTGGGATTGAAAACCTAGGAAGAATCCCATAAGAAATGAAACAAAGAAGGAGATCCAGAACCAGCGAGAAGAACAAGAAAAAATAATATAGACAAAACCAGAATAGAACATGGGATTGACACCCTATGAAGAAGGGCCAACTCTGGTAACACCCAGAGATCTGTTGTCTGCCAAACCGCTACCCCAGAACCTCAGCCTATCCCATGCTCCAAATCCGACCCGGAGAGGAGTTAGGGAACACAAGATCAGAGCGCAAAGAGGCGGACGGAAAGAAAACCAGAGTGCCATCATAGAGTTGCAGAGTCAAGAGAGAGAGAGAGATACCGAGAGAGAGTAGTGCATAGGAAGCATCGACACCGGAGAAATTCAAGAGGAGCAGCGCGGAGGAAGCATCGATGCCAGAGAAAACCAAGAGGAGAAGCGCGGAGGAAACATCACCGCCAGGGAATTTCGAAACCCAAGGAGGGCTCGGGAGCGGTCCAAGCGAGTGAGGCTCCATACCATAATAAATATTGATCGAATACAGTGGATATTTGATATCCATAGAAAAAATTATAGTTAATCTAATTTTATTTAATTAAGATAACATTAAAACACTCATTTTTCATGAGTGGATGTTTAGTGATCCTCATACTAGATTATCTTTAGAACTCACATCCACACTAATAATTGATTTGTAATTCCTTTTTTTTTAGTTAATATTATCTTTGATAGTAATTTTATTAGGTAATTTCATATACAATTTCTATGTAATTTCATTTTTGATATTGAACTACTAGTGGTACATTTGGATGAAAACATTCTTGTCTCACTATGTCCAGAATGTTCTTACCAGAACAAAGGTATAAGGTTTTCATGTAGAATGGATCATATTGATCATACACCACATGTACATATCTTGATACACTGGAAAAAATAATTTCTTACCAGAACAAAGGTATAAGGTTTTCATGTAGAACAAGTTGCTTATACTAGGGTGATAAATAAAAAACAATAGGCCAATGCCAAAAGTGTTATTATAATGTTCACCCAAAACATGTTCATAAAAATTTGATATTAATTATGTAGTTGAAAAACTAATAACATATGTATTATTAAAAAAACATCTGAAAAATAATGCGGGAGTTATAAAAAAAGGAACATTTCCCACCAAAATCTCTAATCTGACACCCAAGTAATATCTAGACCTATTTCAGACTTATCTAGATGATATATAGCATGTGTATCACCCAGTAAATGAACATCTGCAATTTCTACCAAATACATATAGAAGGCCAATTGTTTCTAAAACACAACATCCATGACTAACATATATGAGGGTATAACAATTTTAAGTCCTAGGTGTATGGATGATCCTTGAGTCATGTTATGAATTTTTTATTCATGGGATTAGAAAATCATTATTTTAAAATAAAGTGTGATATATGAAATTATAAATTTCTTTACATGTTAAATGGATGTGTTTGGGTGTGGTTTTCAGACCGATTGGTTCCTTAGGTGCATAGATAAATCTTAAGGGACCCATAGTTTGAAATTTTAGTCTTGGGTAATATAGGTCTGGGGAAGATGTTTAGTGTATTATTAATAATAAATAATCATCCCAATAATACAAGCTTATTTTTATAATTAATATGGTTTCAAAACTAGGCTTGGGGCTCTTGCAGTTTCTATAGTATGTAAAGAGAAATGTGGAGGCATGTTGCATGATTTTTTTCAGAGTATGAAAAACCAAGTATGTTACCCATGCTATGTGGCGTTCTTCAGATATGGAGGTCTTAATGGTTGGTTCATGGTTTGGAAAAACCTTTGTACATATCATTAACCCCTTAAAAATATTATTTTCTAAAAAAAGCATTCAACCCTCTTTTGTTTTAACCATATTATTATCATATTCATATTTTAGATCCCCAATCCCACCATCCCTTCCCCCTTCTCTTGTCAAGGGTGAATCAACCATATTTTTTGGTTGATGGATATGTCATATATTATAATGAAGATAAATAGGTTAATATAATGATATAATTACATATATTCTGGTTATGTTTCACTGCTGAATTTTGTTAATTAAGAATTAGTTAATATTCCCAACATTCATGGTGCTTGTCTAGTTTCTCATTTTCTTCCAATCCTAGATTAATAGAATATTAAAATATAACTTATATACTCTAATTATGATAAGGTATGTTGAATATATAGTTTACACATATCCATTATTCTTATATGAAATCGTATTTGGTGCTCTCATGTCATTCAGGCTACAAATTAACATAATAATGATTAAATTTTTTACAATTTGGAATTTCACTTTTATCTACACAAGCTAAATATTAATAATATCATAAAATTGACATTTTAGGTTAAATTATGTATATTGGTTCATATTATAATGTGAGAAATTAAAAATATAAATCAAATAACTTGAAATATAATTATCCAGTCATTGAGGGTCATGGAATGGAACATAAAATCACGGGATACTTTCCTACAAAATGAAATGTAGTTTTATTTTGGTTTGGGAAAAATTACTTCGTATATTATATTTTTTAATTATTTTTTTTTAATTTAAATATTTTAAACCTATTGTATAATGGGGCGATTCACCAAAATTTTATAGAGCCATCATCATTTATAATGAGATCCATGATTTATAAAATGGATTGATTTGTTCAATAGTGAAAAATTTATAGAATGTAGATGTGTTTTAAATTGATTGAAATAACTTTAACTAATTGACCATAATAAATGGTATATAGTGAATTATTGATATGTGAATTAGTGATTTTAATAATGTAATTAAATTGGAAAATAATGATTATGATGTGAAATGATCAGGAATGTTGATATGATGTCCTTAGGTTCCAAATTACAAATGTGACTTATAATTGGTGGGATGAGCACATTGATTTCATATGAGACCTGATAGTTCGAAATGATTGGAGTATCTGATAGATTCTATATATATTGGAATCAATTGAGAAGTGAAGGAGGAGTGTGTAGACCCTTACTATACATGATGGGGGATAATATCAGGATGAGAACACAAATTCCATGGGAATTCCATGATGACTGTTTTGATGTTGGGTTATAATTAGATCAGGATGAATTAGGTGGAATATTGGGATAAAATCATAGATTCAATTGGAATTCCATAATTTTTTTCTGGATTCTATTTAATGACTGATTAATAGGAATATTTGGATGTGTTTATAGATTCTATGAAATTTTTTATGATACTAGGAATTGGAGTTTGAAAACCCTATATTCCGAGTCATTTTTAAGGTTATCATGATTGACATGATGTTCTTAGGGACACCTTGACACATGCTATATCATAAAAGTTCGATTAGGGTTTGAACCCTAGGGATTGAAAACGTTAAGTTGAAAAACCTATGTCATTGTAAACCTAGGGAATCAATGGTTATTTGTTTACTTTTATAATTTTTTTAACAATTTAACTATTTATGATGATAATTTCTTCATTCAAATCCATATTATACTACTTATTTTAGAGATTCCATTGGTAGTGGCCTACTTAATTTTACTAACTCTAAATACATGTTTCATGGGAACATGGTTACCTAATCCGAATATATTAATTGGTCACATGTTATGGGTATAGGAAAGGACCAACTTTTACGATATAAAATTTATATTTCACAATGGGTATGGATGAGTTTAATAAGAATGACATGAAACATGTTAGGAGGATTTCTTAGATAAAATTTAATATTGTATTTATTATCTTAATTTAAATTATATTCTTATGGGAGATCATTGGCCTTTATGGAAAACCAATTTTAAAAACATTTTTTTGTTTCATTAATTTATTTGAACATGTATGACATATTCTATGATATTTATTAGATAAAATAATTTTTATTACATTCCATATTATAGAAACTCAGGATAAATGGAATATTCTCCCCATGATATACCCATTTGTATTTTTCCATTCATAGTATCCTCTAATTTATTTGTATTTACTCTTGTGGACATGGGGTGAACCAGTATAGGGAATCGATTATGTTAATTTTGAGACAAAGAATTATAAAATGTTATCATATATATTTTGATTTTGTTTCAATATTATTTCACGATATATGGGAGAATAGTTATATTTCATTGATTCTTAAATAGCTCTATCATATGAGGGATCAACCGATGAATGGTGGAAAAATCATGTTTATGTTGATGTGGACTATTGGTCAAGGATTTCAATGGTTATATTTGTATTTAATTTTCTCCATCGGAGAGACAGTTTATTTTTTTGTGTAATCATTAAAGTGAATTACACTCTTGTCCTGGTATTTTAATATGTTTTGGGTGATTCATTCATAATATTTGGGAAATTATGATTCATATGAAATTAATCATGATAGGTCCATGGGCATTAGATTTATAAATTATACTACTTTGAATTTGTTTTATATTTGATTTTATATTAACTCTATTTTTCCAATCAGATGTATTTATGCCTTTGGGAAATATTTTACAGGTAGTATATGGGTTATTATTTAAAATTTCTATAACATTAAGTAGGAATTTTTCTATATTTGAATATACCAAAAATTTACTAGAATAATGCCTAAGATTCTATTTTTAAACATAAAAATTTGTAAACTTTTTGATGATGATAATTCATAAATAATGGTCATATAAGAAACCTAATTTTTTTCATCTATATATTTTGATACGAACCATCTTTAATCATGAAGTAAATATTTTAATAAAATTTTACTTTTTAAAATGAATTTAAATTTTAATATATTGAGAAGATACATGTTCAATTTCAAATTCATTAGCCTTTGGGAATTTAAAATCTGGGGCATGATAAATGAAAATTATTATAATGTGAGTTTTATAAAGATATACTTCAAAAATATTATAATTGTAAGATTTAAATATTATATTTATCAAAATAAAAATAATTTTTATCATTTTTTGTTGTTAATTATTTGGTATAATCAATTATAAAATTAATTCCCAAATTTTATAATGTATACTTTACTCAGATTACTATTGCGTGGCTAGGATAGAGAATAGACTGTGGGTATAACTCACTCTTGAAGAGTGAATGATGTAAGGGAGTTTGTGGTTTTTTACTCTTTGGTGTATCATATTGTGAGGACATGAACCATTATTTTGAGATTCCATTATTGTGGTGATATTTATCAGTTGAAACTTTTTATTATAAGTTTTGTTTATGATTGTTGATTCCAATTGTTGAAGCATATTTGGTTAAGAACCTATATTGCTTTTTTATTTTATGTAGGTCAGTCTAAGGTTCAGGCACATTCAAATTCCTAACTCTATCTCCTATTTGAACATCAATAATGAGAAAAAGGCATTCGTAAATTCCATGGAGTTCCTAGAGAGTTAGATATGATAAAGAGTGATCATGTTCATAACCTTTATGAATTAACAGTGTCATGAGTAATTTATTAATATATTTTGAAATCATATTGGCATTATAATTAATATACTAGGTATAGATTCTTTTGATCTATTTGGAAAAAAATTATATTACCATAGATTCTTGACTCAGGGGCAATTAGGGAGATTTTGTAATAGTGTTATTGTTAGGTGCTTCACCTTTAATTTTAGGTGAGATTCAATGGAATCATGCATTATGACCACTTATTGGACAATAATATAATTGACATGGTACATACAAATCATTTTTGTCATGGGTTTGTGGAATTGGTGACGTCTGGATCTATTGAGAATTCAATTGGATGGGATATTCCTTGTCATTGTAATGATGAAGCTATTATTATGAGTAATTTTTTCAAACCATTCATATAAGATCATGGAACCCTAGTGGGTTTATATAGTTTAGTCACTATCTGGGATAAATTAACGGGGATTGAAATATTCTTGTTTTCTGGGAATTCTCTATATTTTGGTAATATTTACTAGGATCATTTGATATAGGGTAGTGTTAATGGATAGAACATAAGACCACAATATGACCTAATTATGCATGGCACTAGTTATTGGTGTTATTTATCAAATGGATAGTTTATGCTCATACGATGTGTCATGTAATCCTCAGAGGTGTAGCCTTGTTATGTTGTGCTCTATGATTTGTATTTGAGAATTATTTTTTTTAGGAGAGAATGATTGGTTTATTAGTGCCATAAACGTCATTCTAAACTGTTATTTAGTTTTTTTAGTGATGTAATATCTATGAGAAATGAATGAACATCCATTGGGTGTTTCTTTATAGGGATGAGGTGTTAGTTTATTGGAACCATCATACAATTATATTTGGTGGAAACAATCTTATGGGATACTGAGGTAAGTGTTTTGAAATAAATTAGTAATGAAAATGACTCTCTTATTGTACCGAAGGTCATGTAATTTTTAGTATGTACCTATCAATCAAGAATGTTTCTCAGCGAATGAAATAATCTTTGGACTACTGTGAGAGAACCAGATTCTAATATTCTTAAATTTATGACAAAATATAGATATCATAGAGAATTCTAGAGGTACGTTATTATATTATTTTTTGAGGTTTTAGTATATTTTTCAGTCTTATGAAAGAATTTTTTGATCCATGAATAGTTTGTTACTGTCAGACACTGGTGATCATGGGGAGATAATGAAGAATTTTGAGAGTGGTTGATGTTTGAAAGAATAAGGACACCATGATTTTGGATCAGACTACCGTATTGACGATCGTTTTTTTATATGACTTATGGGAATGGAATTAGGATTAGGATGTGAGGTAACACATTTCTGGTTGCCGATATTTTGAGGTTTTTCAACCATAGGAGGTACTCCACATGCTATCAAATGATGTTGAATTCAATGAGTATAAAACTACATCAATAATGCTATTTGGATATGATGGATATGTTCTGGGAGTTTTCTCATAATTTAAAGGAATATTAAGTATGCTATTGATGTTGTTGGATGTTGGATTAAATCATTTTTTTCAAATTTGGAGGTTGGAAATGAGAGATGGTGCACTTCCTAAGGGGTTCTATCATGTTTGTTATGATATGGTCTATCAAGAACCATGTCGAGAGGGATAAGGTATAATTGGTAATGTTGTTTTGGAGG
This sequence comes from Viscum album, assembly GCA_963277665.1. Lineage (NCBI taxonomy): Eukaryota > Viridiplantae > Streptophyta > Magnoliopsida > Santalales > Viscaceae > Viscum > Viscum album. The sequence goes on from OY728134.1 coordinate 999,704,956, forward strand.
CGGTTCCGATGTAGATATTTTAAATAGTTTACAATAAGTGAAATGAACTATGTCCTAGGTTAATGAGAACCATAGGATTGTTAACTAGTTGAATGATTAAATTTGGTGACTAGGGATGGATGGAAGCCTTGGAGAGTCAACTAAGTGTTTAACAGTAATATATCCCTTGGAATGAGATCACAAAACAATGAATCTAATATCTAGATAATGGGTTTGGATGAAAATTTGGTGGGTAGAGATGATAAGAGTATATCTTAATGGGATTTGATTATTGTTTTAAGAAGGGTGGTGAATTTGGATGGAAACCCATGATTATCTTTAATGAAAAAATTTATGATGGGGAGTTTAAAATGATCCTATGTACATGTGAGCCTCATGTCTCAATTACTATTTTTAATTTTGAATTCAATGGTTGTGACCTTTTTAAATTAACCTTTCAATGGTAAAAATAAAAATATATAACATCATAAATAGATTTTTTAGATCTAGAGTAATCCATTTTAGGTTCCTTGGTCACTCAAATAACTCTTGAGTGCTAAAAATATTGAAATTTTGGTTCTCTGTAAAAATATCAAGGCACACCATTTGGGTTAAATATAAACTGAAACAGTGCAGACAGATTTGTATAGGTATATGGTTCTTTGAGCAATTTTTGGAATCCATGAGTTCATGTGAAATATATATAGAGGCATGTCATAGGGTAAGAAATAGTTTTACAAAATATGATTGTTAACTATGTGAGGTATTGTTCCCCAAATAGTGAGGTCATTATTTTTTGTGAATAGTCAAAACAATTTTATAGAACAACGATAATCCACATAGAAATATTGTTTTTTAAATAAATTATCCCTCTTATTTTTTAAATCGTTTTTATTCCCATATTATGCCTATTGACCCACACTCCCTCCCACAATTCCCAATTATCTTCCCATGAGTAGATATTGATTATTTAATTGTTGATGGTGGTGTTTTAATTAGTGATTAGTATCCCTTGGTGACCTAACCTCTCCTCTTATAGTTATACTGGTTTTTTTTCAAGATATGTTTGTGTATATTTTGTTATTGTCCCATATCACTATAGTGTTTTTCATGTTTTTAATTTTACCCAAATTCAAGTAGAACAAATATCGGAAACTATATGAGTAGATTCATATAAAAATATGGTTATTGGTCACCATAAAAAACCAATTACAATTATCAATTTCCAAGGTGGTGCATTGTCTGGTCATTCTAGCCCTAAAATGCATTGAACTAATTTATATTTTCTTATTAATTAAGATGTATCGTTATTTGAATAACTAGTTAATATTTTATGGAGTCCTAAAATTAAATTTATAGGATTAAATTTGTATCTTTTTTTATATCACTATGTGAGTAATAAACGTTTTTCTCTAATGTTCCTAGTATTAAACTTCAATGATAAAGGTAGTTTCATATAAAATGAAATGGATTTATCTTTTTTTTTCACAAAATACCTTGGTATTTTATATTTCCTAATCATGCTATTGAATGTTAATTTGTTATTCTAGTTGATTAATGGGAATATTCCCTATATTAATTATAGATCATATGGAATTTATAATGAGATCCATGTACTATTTCTGAAGCTTTAATAGGGGAATGCACTTCCTTCGGTGGAGGACGAACAACTATTACCCCAAATTCCCTCTTTCCAAAGGTAGGGGACATCTGTTCCTTATTCAGAGATGTTTGGCCCATGATAGAAATGGTATGTTGGGATGTCAGTTATTCCTTCCATGGATTCCTCCTTGGAAATCGTTACCTAGTCTGGGTCTCCCTTATCGATTAAGTCATGGTTTGTGAATCTCATTCCCGGTGCCATATATTTGTAGACATCGGTTAATTACACTACTTACATCAATATATTCTATGGGGTCTTGAAATAGTAGCGACATTTGGTCAGAGTAGATGGTAATATCAGGAATTTTAGGGCATATCTAGATGCATGGACATTGGGGAACCTGTATTCTTACCTATAAGAGGGAATCTCAAGGGTGAAAAAACCGAGGCATCCCATGTCAAATTCAGGAATCATATTCCATAGGCATTTAACTGAGGTTTTCCTCAACATCCCATGTTTATCATAGGTTATTCTGCAAGTTTAATGCCTAGCAGAGACGGTTACACCAAAGGCATGCCTTCCGAGTTTTTCCTTAGGAATCTCATGTTTATCATGAGGTAGGCCGCGAGTTTAACATCTTGAAGAGATTGAATACGGGTGATTAGAACACCCCGTAGAGACGAATCAGAGGTGGTGTTTCTTGTAGAGGGGAGTTGTCACACCGTGAAAGCTGATCTAGACACCACTGAGGGTGGATCAGAGAGTGTGCACCCCAGAATGGGGGATACACCATGGTTTACCATTGGTTGGGATTGAACCTCATGGAGGTTTCCTACGTACCCTGTGTAGACGACATGGATCCAAACCAACATAGTTCTATGGGGTGATGAATTGGGGTGTACAAAATGCACAACAACCCAAATACATGTCGGGTCTTACCCATGGAGAGAAGCCCAAGTAATCCTAGGAGCAACAAGGGGGTGAATGACATGATCCCACTGGGATGTGGTGGCCCAGGTGAGAATCAGGATGGATGATAAAGTGTTTAAAAGAGTGGAGGAGGAATGAGATGGGATCGTCATGAAGGTGATGGTATTGTTGGGCTTGAGGCTTGAAGAGACTTCCTATGTATCCCCATGTTAGAGAATCAAAGTCCACGTAGTTCGGTGGGATGATGAGACACCTGAGGAGGCGGCCCGTGAGAATGGAAGCATGGATGGGATACAGAGGAAGTGGAACCTCTGGCTTAGGGCATGATCATCCCTGAACACATGGGATCGAGGGATAGATCCGGATGAGACATGGGTGTTGGGCTTGAACCTCATGGAGGATTCATACATATCCCCATGGCAGGGATTCAAAGTCCATGTAATTCATCTGACGATGGCTTACTGTTGATTGGGGACTTCAACGGCTTGCTACCAAATGAGGATGACAACAACTTACCGCTGAATGGGGAAACACCAGCTTATTGATGATTGAGGTCCATAGTTTAACGTCATCCAATACGGGGGTGAACTGATGTGAATGAGGCCCTGGGGCCCAGATAGATGGTGGGATTGAACCTCAGAGAGGCTTCTTACGTACCATGCCTTGGAAAGGATCAAAATCCATGTAGTTCAGAATGGGATTGGGGCTTACACTCATGGATTCCCAGGGTGTTGCTGAACTAACATGAAGATTTTTAGAACGACTGGGTGTTGGGATTGAAACTCAGGGACGCTTCCTACATACCTCACCTTGTCAGGGGTCAAAGACCACATATTGCAGGTGGGATGTGGGGCTCACACTCTTGGATTCCCCGTGATGTTGGTGAACTGACCTGAAGGGGGTCAGAATGACTGGGTGTTTGGCTTGAACCTCAGGGAGGCTTCTTATGTACCATGCCTTGGAAAGGGTCAAAGTCCTTGTAGTTCAGGTTGGGTGTGGGTTATACACTCTAGGAATCCCATAGATTATGTCATGGTCGATGATAACTACTCTAAGCCCACGTGAGTAGAGCTCGATGTGAGAAAAAAGAGGCAATAAGGACCCGACGATCACATCGTAAAGGATCATCCATGAAGGGTGGTGAATGGGGGTTACGCAAGGAAGCCTCCCAGGTGATGCTATGGAGTGACAATGGTGAATCAGGATTACGCAAGGAAGATACTCGGGTGGCACTATGGAGCACCAATGGTGGATGGAGCTTAAACAAGGAAGCTGCCCGGGTGCTGCTATGGAGCGGCAATGGTGGATGGGGCATAGGCAAGAATGCTGCCCGGGTGCCGATATGTAGTGACAATGGTAGATGGGGCTTACGCAAGTATATTTCCTGGGTGCCACTATAGAGCGGCAATGGTGGATGGGGCTTATACAAGGATGTTGTCCGGGTGCCACTATGGAGCGACAATGGATGATGGGGCTTACGCGAGGAAGCTTCTTGGGTGCCGCTATGGTGCGACAATGGTGGATGGTGCTTATGCAAGGATGGTGTTCAGGTGCCCCTATGAAGAGGAAATTGTGGTTGGGGCTTACACAAGGATGCTTCCCAAGTGCTGTTATGGAGCGTCAACGGTCGATGGGGCTTACGCAAGGAAGCTGCCCATAATGTCTTCCTCATGTCTGTCCATGAGGGCATCCCATCCCACATGTAGATTGAGTCCTTCAGCATTGCACTAGTGCACAAGAGGGATAATTCCAAGGGCATTAGAATTGGTCCAAACAAAGGGAGATGAAAAGTGTGAATCACATGTTTGACATTCAGAACATAATGAAGGTGGCGTGGCGATGAATGATAAATATTGAACGTGTTTGAAACACAACATCCATTTCACGTTATCCTGAAATGGGGACAAGAAAATAAGGGTTGACTGCTGACCATGGTCAAAACACAGGACCTAACTCAAAGTGTCTTCCAAAGTCTTCTGGGGCATTGGCCCTTGACGGTAGGTGTGCCGATGTTGCATAAGACGAGGCCGGTAGGGGGTCCCTTTAGACAAGGAAGTGGTTGATGGTCTAAATAATGGACACACGAAACGTGGGGTGGAGTGATTGAATATTGGAATTGAATCTAATGATCTGAAAATTACGCCACTGTAATCATGGAAATAGTCATCTTAGGATTGGAGCATAAGGAATCTCTTTTTTGGAACAAGAGGCATCCTATTATTTTCCAGACAAGGAGTACTATAGTTTGTAGTCATGTCGAGAGGATTGTTGGCTTCTTATTCTTTGAGTATAAGTAATCTCTCATATACAGCAAGAGGCATCCTATGTTTAGCTTATAGGGTGTACTACAGTTTATAGTCTTGTAGAGAGGACTATTGGAATCTTATTCTGGGAGAATAAGGAATCTCTTTCTTGGAGAAAGAGGCATCCTATGTGTGGAACATAGGGTGCACTATAGTTTAGAGTCATGTAGAGAGGACTATTGTCATCTCATGCTTAGAGCATTTGGCATCTCTTGTTTAAATCAAGAGGAATCCTATGATTGGAACATAGGGCGTACTATAGTTTATATTCTTATAGATAGGACTATTAGGCATCATATGGTTGACGCACAAGGTATATCTTATATTGAGTAAGTGGAATCCTATGTTTTTAATATAGGGATTAATACAATTTAAAGTCATATAGATAGGACTCGTTGGAATAAGGTGCCTAAAAATGGATGGGGTTGGTACTTATGCAAGGGAGGACCCTTCTGGTTCGACCTAGCATAGGAGCCATGTGATAGGGTTTGGAGGAGTTTCTTGAGGAATGGTTTGACTCAAGGTACAAGGTTAATTGATGATGATAATCTCAACTCACAACATTTGAACGGGACTGAAAAGAGTATGTATAGTCAAGGTATTTCATTGTGTTTGGAGGAGTATCTCGAATCACGGTATCCCATAGGTGGAAGGTTGCGGCGCATAAGGGCGCAGTGGAAAATTCCGACTTCCCGGCCCGAGAATTTTGTGATGCAACTCTCCATATTTCATGGGGGTTAGTGCTGGGATGCGGTCCCAACCCGGGGATGTGGGGGCACAACCACCGCGGTATGGACTAGTGGGCGCTAAGGTAGGAGCTTCACAAAGGATAGTTCTTCTTGATGTAGATTCACGGAGCATGGCCTCACGAAGCATGGACTCGTGGAGCAAATGTATCTCATGGAGAAAAGGGCGCTCGCTGAGAAAAGACAGCTTTCAGAGCAAGGGTGGCTAGTAGAAAAAGGACTCTCATGGAGAAAAGGGCTCTCGTAGAGAAATTGTCTCTCCCAGAGAAAAGGGATCTCCCTGAGAAAAGGGTGCTCGTGGAGCATGGAATCGCAGAGCATCATCGCAAATGAAGCTACTCGCAGAGCATGGACTCACGGAGAAGCATCGCAAAGGATGATATTCAAAGAGCTTGGGCTTGTAGATCCACTTCATAAAAGAAAGAGGAGATCCGAGAACCGGGAGATTGGACACCCAAGGGGTGGAGTGTCTATCTGGAGAACGGGGGTGAGACTGGTATTTATAGTGGAGAGGCACTGCAAAGTAGAGCCCCCTCACCATGAAGACGAAACTTTCCTTGCAGTGGGTCACAAAATCCAAAGGGGTTCAATGAGCCATCTCTCCTCCTAGCTTTGTGGTGGGTCACAAACTTCAAAGGGGTTCCCAAAGCCATCCCGCCTCCTTGCCTCACGGGGGGGCTCCATGATGGTGGATGTAGCTGTGCGAATGGGATTTGTGAAGCAGTTTTGTAGCCAAACTTCAAATACACATTACTCCTAATACATAACTCCGTTCGAGCCCTATGACCTACAAAATCGAAGCTTATAAAACAGGATACCCTCATGGATCATTTATGGGTGCAATTGGGAAAAATTTGGGGATGAATTTTCAGCTGTCAACATGTATCATAAAAGGTCAGGTATTTTATATTTGGTGAACTATGTTGAAAATGGATGTGAGTATAAAAATTTTATATGTTAGTAATGTATTATGATAGATTGGGTGAATATAAACTAATGTAAAATGATTCATTATATCATATGATTCATTTTTTTATTAATTAATGGTTTAAAATATGTATTAAAAATAAAAAACACAGACTGTGCTGTTTAATTATTGGGAATACTAGGATGAGATTTTTTTATTAAACATTATAATAGCTTCCTAGGAAAATCTAAATGTTACCCTAGAATTTTTTTTTCTTATTAGTTGTTAAAATTCATGGACAATTATTTTATTGGATATAATATATATTCACATTGGAATTGGGGGAGGAGTGCCTAGTCCTTTAAGATATTTGATGGTGGGGAATGTTGGGAAGAGTGATCAGATTGCATGGGAATATCCGGATGAGCATTCATATTTTTTGTGATACCTTATTTTGGGATATGAGGGAAAATTACAAGAAAATAGATTAGATTAAATAGTAAATATATGATGACATCCCAGAATCTATTTAATGATATATAATGGGGAATGATTGGATAAGAATTCAGACTCTCTGTGATACTTTTGGATTCTGGGAATTCCTTGTTGAAACACATGGATTCCATGTACATATATATCGTTATCATGATCCATGTGATTTTATCAGATAATCACTGACACTAGATGATGCATGGGTGGTTATCATGGTGAAAGACCAATGGTTCCAAAATGGAATTAAATAACATGACAGTAATCTTGATCTCGAGGAATTAGTGTATATTTATTAATTTTATAAGAATATTTTCATATATGATAAACTATTTACATTTCAAAAATCTATAAGCACTTCTATGTCATACTATTAATCATAATGTAATCACATTTGGTGGCCATATGAGATTTATTGATGGCCTGTAAGGAATTCCATGACACATTGGTTCCCAGGAATTTCCTTACTAATAGGTATAATTTAACATATATTGGGAATGGAATGACGTTGATGATTGTGGCTGAACAAGAGAGGTCATATATAAATGAAAAAACATTAAGAAATACCCATAACACTAGGGGAGGATTTCATTACTCCCAATTTATATTTTTCTTTTTTCTATTCCTTTATAAGATCTCCCCATGGAGGATGCTTTTTATTTATGTAATAAGCATTATTATACCATTGTGATTTATTATTTATTTTTTGACACTTTAACCACATCATCAATGGTGTTTCATGAATTTTATATGTTTCCCATTACACCCCTAGAAATATATACTCCTACAATAGGGAAAATTCTACCCTCAGTAACCGTATAGGCCATCACCTCATGTAAGAATCAAATGGCATATAGGGCAATGTTCATTTGGACATAATATTTTCTGAAAAATGTACTAGTTAATCCATGTTAGGAGTGTTCCATTAAGTCCATTTACATAAAAATGGAAATGAAAAAATCATACAATCTCTTTTGCTACACTGGAATGATTTTATCTATTGATGCGAATTTACGAAACTTAATGAATCCTAGTTTGTACATGGTATTTCCTACAGAATAGAACTATTTCATAAAATAATAATAATAAAATTGAGAATGACATTCCATGTTACCTCTAAAATGACAAGGACCAGGGAAACCCCACCATTAAATATGTAAAAATTCAATAGCTGAAAAAAGTGAATCACTCCCCCAAATCATCCATTTTATCTTTATGACTATCATACAACTACTTTTATATTATCCTTGGAGAGTATCATATCAAACTATGTGAAAATACCCAGTCCATTCTGATGAATCATTATCATTGACAATCAAATTGTCAACAAAGCATGGAGATAGTATGGTCCCAAAGATCACCTCATCCAAAGAAAAAACATTATATTTCACAAACTATTTCTATTGTTTAAAGAAACACCCTACATCACCAATTGTTAGGAATTAATGATACCTCAATGGGTGAACAGAATCATGGGTCTCCCATGATCACCTAAATCACAACATCCTCTAGACATAAGACACAACAAATTCATGAACTCCCAACATTCACTAAAAAAAACCAGATTCATTAAAAAATAATCAACCTTAATGTAATATTTATGGACATAACAATTCACCCTATAAGGAGATCCCCGATCACATCCATTTCATGGAATAATTGTGCCACAAAAAACATATCTAGCAGCCCTCAATAGTCTACCATGTCTCCTTAATCCATTGAAATTATACAATAAAATCTAATATCTTCACCATTCATAAAACATATATTTCATTGGTCCTCATAACCTTCCCCAAAATAAGAAAACTTTCATTGGTCACATAAGAAAAATAGTAACCTCAGTTGAATACCATTATATAAAACCCCTTCTATCCTACAAAAACACTAAAAATCCACACATATTATACCTATCTTAAGTGAGTCCAAAAATATATTAATCTAAAAAATCTCAACGTCAATAAAATTTCTCCCAACCATACATATCATTCAATGGTATCAACCATACCCAAAGCCTCCAACTGATCCAGTCCTCAAAAAATTTTCTTAATATATCATGTTAGTGGTATATAACCATAAGTACTCTAACCATAATAGAAATAGTAATATGACACAATATAGAACCTCATATAGTCCCCTCTTAATGAAAAATCCTAAATAATCTCTCTCACATCCATTTAAAAATATCAATCTCTGATGATCGTCAACTCCTAACACAAATATGGTGCTCAAAAATCACATCCCAAACTATATAGTAATTTTGAATCAATAACCAGAGGAAATGCTCATGAAAAAAACTTTCCATTTTCAAACACTATCAAAATAATCATTAACTTATGAAAATATTAAACTAACTTGATTTGGGTGAAAAATATATATGATTGCCTACTCCCATGCCCAACTCAGGCTCTCGGGTACGGAATAAGGACAAAATTCAAATGAGGGAGAACATGATGTATACCACAGATAAAAAACCGTGTTTTAGAAATTGTCCTCCCTTACCATATATAATGACCCAAAATAGTGGTCACCTATCAATGTATATGGTGTGCCTTACCAAAATAACTCACATGAACTACATGGTGTACCGATCTCTATAACTATGACCTAATCCATGTCACGATGCTTGACTACAAATTTTTTACTAAACACACACCATGTGTCTCCTACTATGAGTATCAATATATGTTCAATAAAATGGGTCATACCATGTAAACTATAAGGCCTATATCTTTTTTATACATATAGTAACAATTCATATACACTACATAACCACATAACCATACATAGATTGACTGGACGTGTCCCATCCCACACCCAGAGAAACTCCGCATGATGTTTTGCAAATAAAAATTCATTCTAAACCATTCATCGTTAGTTAAATTGATATATAAAACCCATGTAATGAGTTTTATGTACAGAATACTATGTGATAATGTTTTTATAGTGTAAAAAACTATTGATCACACATGAACACCCATTTCTCACTAAAGGCCCATATAACAACATCGTACTCTACCAAAAAATAGTTATGCAGTAACAAATGTCAAATGATACAAATTTATATGCATATATTGATTTAAAAATAATATGTGCCTACCATAGATTATAAACCACCAAAGTTTCACAAATAATCCTCCACTGACTACTACTACCCTCTAATCTAGGCCTTAGAAGAATCCCCCATGGTACCATCAACTACCTCTCCTCCTATTACACTCCCAATTTCATTCAATCCTTAGATGATAGGGTACTTATGAAGCCATGATGAATAGGAGAAAACTAGAGGATGAATAAAATAATGAAAATAAAATAATGGAAAAAGAATAATAAAAAATAAATGGGGCATTATCCTGTCGTCGAAACCCATAATGGGATTATGCCATTACTTATAAAAACCTCTTTTGTTGACTCAAATACAATGTTAGAATATCAATTGGATGCCTTGATAAAAAATAAACTAATAATAAAACACCAAAAATAAATTTAATACATAATTAAATAAATATAAATTACTAATTATTAAATGAAAATAAAAATTTCCTAGATTTTTGCTAAACAACTATCCCTGTGAATAAACTAAATTCCAAGACTAACAGATTGGATAGAAAATTTATTAAAATTCAACTAGTTGGAAGAGTAAAAATTTTCATCATAAAAAAATCTTTTAACAAAAATCATAAACAATATCCAAATTTTCTCAAACTGAAACATTAAATTTCATTGAAATCACTACAATGTAACTTGTCCCATTACTGGGAAAACTTATTAGTCAAACAACCACCAAGATCTCAACACATTCTCTTCCACAACATATTATATCACTTCTATCCAATGAACACTCTCATAGAACACATAAATATGTTATTACATTAGAGAAATTATACATGGATCATTCTGCAAAGCCCACCACCATTGCAGCTTTATAATAACCCCAAAAACAATAGAAGCCCTCATGTCCAAAACTTTTACCTTCATCAAATTTGTAATGTACTGGATCTGGGTGCCACACAATGGTTCCCCGAACCCAGTTGGTCACATGACCTCAACTACATCTCCCCAAATGCCAGAGGCTGCTGACTAGTGGTGAGGGCCTTGGTATAATTGTGGGGAAACTATGCACTCATTTTTCAATGTGTAACGCAGTGGAGAAAATAAAAATATACTAAATATAGAAGCAGTAAATAATATTAATGCTAAAATGGAAAATAGTACTGATGTACAGAAATGAAAAACAGTCATATACAATGATGCAATATGTCCCTATGTCTAAGAAAGCATCCAAAACAGGATACAATGCAATCTGAAACAACATAGTACAAATTTAAAATGTAGCAAAGAAAAAATAAAAGAGTGTAGTAGGAACTCAGAATCATCGCAAGCCTAAGATCGGTCTCATGCTCTCCTACTAACCTACAAAAATCATGTACCTATATATGGAATCATACATTTATCCAAACCTGTAGTAATATAATCTATTTGGGCCCAAGAAATGACCTAAACAGGGTGGGACAAATAAATCCCTGTAGGCAACCACCAAAGTCCCATGCCCAACTATCAGTGAAAATATGCAACAGTAGTGTGTAGTAATGAAATGCAATAAACTAGGAAGTACTCTAATGTAGCTACCCCTACCAGTTCCATTTCCATTTAATTCTTATTTAACATTTGAATTTAATTGAATTACATGATCCTGAGACACAGCCTCAGTCTACATTCTCTTATAGAGTTCCGCAACAAAAACAAAAACAAGCTATCTAAAAAGTACAAGGTAAAATAATACCAAACCTATTCTTTATCATGGCAGATATAACATGTGAAATCACTATAGTGAATATAGAATGTAAAAATTTTCTTTAGACAAGCAAAACCATACTCTCAGGTAATCAGAATCGAAACCCGTAGGTGACTACCCACAAACATAAAAAATATTTCCCTCAGGCGTATGATGTGTCACCCACAGGCACAGAATCTACTGCCCACGTGTATGAGAAAAGTTTCCCTAGGGCTAAATGAAACACTACCCTTTGGCTAAGAAAGTTCCCTGGCCGAGTCCAAAACATAAGCATTCATTTATATATACATTTTCTTCCATGAAAACTCAAAGCATGCTAAAAATAACATGGAATACCCTCGAGTATCCTGGACAAATGGCTAAATAAGGGAAACACACCACGGGGTGGCCCTGGATCCTAAGAATGATCCCAAACAGATGGTACACATATTCATTAAATTACCTATGAAATTATAGGTATTTAATTAATCAAGGCCTCTATTATACGACACCCCAAACATGGGAGCAAAGCACAATGGTAAACAAAAACAACTTGACAATTGGAATTAATCACCAGACCACCTACCTCGATCTCCTCTGATCGGTATACGTGCATGATGCCTCCCAAAAAAACTAAGAATGGCGTAGATCTGGGATAAACATTCACCCATTCAAACTCAAATAACATCACCTCAGGAATGAGTAGGAAAGAGAGGATCATGAAGAGAGAAGAACTCACTCGTGCGCTTCAAATGAGATCATCAGCGAATAAATGAGAGTCCCGGTGTGCAGTTGGGAGCTACACTAAGATCCGGCCATCTCTCCTACGCTCGAAATGAGTTTTAAGCTTCCTCTATCGAAAGAGGAGGCTACTTCCTGTTTTAATAAGAAAAACAAAAAACTACACGGCATGTACTCTCAAGTACATGGCTTGTACTATCCATTTTTTAACAGTTCCACTGGCGGTCACCTTCAACCGCCTCACTGTTCATTATCCAACTTGGTTACATGGCGTGTATTTCTTAGTATAGGGCATGTACTACCGTTCCGCTAGCGGCTACTCCCAACACCTTACTATTCACCTGCCGACTGATTACACGGAGTGTATATACTAATTACATGGTGTGAAGTCAGTTTTTACAATCTTCATCACCGACAGGCCTACACGCCCTGTGTACCAATCCCACACGACCAAAATACTTGGCCTGTGGTAAAGTACACAGCATGTACCCAAAAATTTAGGGATTTCTCCCCATTTTCCTTATTTTCTCAAAAAGACTTAAAAAAGGAAAAGAATAAACTTGTACCTCAAGAATAAGAACTGGGTTCTTACAAACTTCCCCCCTATAGAAATTCATCCCAGAATTTCCCTTCCAAGGGTGGTGAAGATAAAGATGAGAACAACTCTGGCCACTGAGCACGTATGTCGGTCTCCTGCTCCCAGGATTCATCCTACACTCTGCCATGCTACCATAGCACCCATACGAGAGGAACTGACCAGCCTCGGAGAACATTTATGCTTCTATCAACAATACTAATCAGAATCTCCTCAAATTATACCTCAAGATGAAGTTCAACATCATCGGGCTGAAAAATGTGAGATGAGTCTGAGAGACAATGGTGCGACTGAGATACGTAGAAGACATTGTGCATAGTCTGGTACCTCTTTGGTAACTGCAACCAATAGGAAACTGGCCCAACTCTCTCCAGAATCTCAAACAGCCCCAGATACCTCGGTGAAAGCTTAACCTCTCTCCAGATTTTCCTATGTCCCAACCTCGGTGAAACATGCAAGAAAACTTGACCCCCGACCATGAACTCCAAGGGTCGTATGCGGAAATCAACCTAAGATTTCTGACATGACAGTGTAGTAACCATCCGCTTCTAAATCAACTGGACCTGCTCTAAAGCCTCCTACACGAGACGTGTTCCCAGTAAAGCAGCCTCACCCACCTCCAAACAACATAGGGGTGATCAGCATGGCCGACCATATAAAGCCTCACAATGTGTCATCTAAATATTTTCTTGAAAATTATTATTGTAGGAAAACTATACTACGGGTATGTTCTTCCCCAAAGATCCCCTAAAGTACAGGACACATGCACACATCATGTCCTCTAGCACCTGTATCGTATGCTCTAACTGGCCATCGGTCTATCGGTGGTAAGCAATGCTCAGAAGCACCTATGTACCCAGTGCCCTTTGAAAAATCTGTTCGAAATGAGATGTAAAGAAGGAATCCCTATCTGAAACGATAGAACGAGGGACCCCATGAAGATGTACTACCTCTAAGATATACAACATCCCAATCTCCTCAACACCGAAGGTCTCCTTTAACGAAAAAAAGTGAGCTACCTTCGTAAGTCTGTCCACAACAACCTGTATGTCATCACTGCCTCAAGATGACCTCATCAACCTAGTCACGATATAAATCGTGAAAAAATCCCATTTCTACTCCAGAATGGGTAACTATTATAACAGTCCAGCTGGCCTCTGATACTCCGCCTTCACCTGCAAACAGGTTGAACATCTTGTAAGAAAACTAGATACCTTTCATTTCATTCTGGGCCACCAATACTGACGTCTCAAGTCACAGTACATTTTGGTAACTCTGGGATGCACTGCTCAAGCTGAATCATGAAATTCCCACATCAACTCCACATGTATATCCCCCATAACCACACTCATCCATGTATATGTAGTACCTCATCATCGCATATCATCCAACCAGGAGGCGGTTCCTCGCATTCCACTAACTCCCATAGTACTAGGCCTTCTGAATCTGATAGATGTCTCATCCCCACTCTATGCAGGAGGGTACAAGTCATAGCTAACGATGAAAGATAGGCTCTCCCCAGACTATCGTGCACCTCCAAATGCATCTTGGAGAAAAAAGCCATAAGTCGCCACTCACCAATGGCCTCCTACATTGCGTGTATCTGGGTCCTCCTACTCAGTGCATCAGCAACTCTGTTACCCTTACCATGTCTATAGGCAAGCTTGAATTCAAAGGACTGAAGGTACTCAACCCACCTTCGCTGACTCAGATTCATGTCACGATGGATAAATATGTACTTAAGACTTTTGGGGTCCGTAAACACCACAAAATGTTCTACCAATAGATAATGTCTCCAACAGCATAACACATGAATAAATGTGGCCAACTCGAGATCATGTGTCGGGTAATTTCTCTCATGTGGCCTCAACTATCGAGACCCGTACGCAACAACACGATTGCCCTGCATCAGCACTACTCCCAGCCTAATACCTGATGCATCACAGTAAACTATATAGCTCTTCCCTTTCTCAGGAAGTATCATGACTGGTGCTGATGTGAACCATCCCTTCAGCTCCTGAATGAATATCTTTCAACCTTTTGACCAAACAAATTTCACACCCTTCTTAGTCAAACTAGTCAACGACACTGGTAAGCGGAAAAAGTGTTGTATAAAATGCATGTAGTAACCATCCATCCCCAAGAAACTCTGTATTTAAAACAACTTCTTAGGATTATCCCAAGAAACTACTACCCTCTCCTTCCCCGGGTCTACCGAAACTCCAGCCACTAAGATGATATGACCCAAAAATTGTATTTCGTCCATCCCAAAGTAGCACATTACGAGATTAGCATTTAAATGATGCTCTCTCAGTGTAATAAAAACGATCCCAATATTGGTAGCATGGTCATGTTGAGTGTGATAGTACACTAAGATATCTTCCACAAAGACTACCACAAAAAAATCCGGATATGGTTGGATCACATGATTCATCAGAGCCATGAAGACTACTAGCACATTCGTGAATCCGAAAGGCATGAACAAGTACTCATATAGACCAAATCTGCTCCAAAAAGATATAAGCGGTATATCTGTTGGTCTAATGCGCAATTGATGATATCCGAATCTTAAGTCAATCTACAAGAACACTCATGCTCCTCGAATTTGATTAAAAAGATCATCAATCCTCGGCAAGAGATATAGGTTATTTATCGTCAACTGGTTAAGCTTCCGAAAATTTACACATTGTCTGAGGGTACTGTTTGCCTACATCGCAAGAAGAACATGAGAACCCCAAGGAAAAGTACTGTGTCAGATAAAACCCTTTGCCTGCAACTCCTTCAACTACCTGTGGAGGTCCTGCAACTCTATTGTAGCCATCCTATAAGGAGGGATGGACACTAGTGCTACTCCTTGAATAATTTCAATAGAGAAATACACCACTCATTCCGGAGGTAGACCTGGAAAGTTTTCCATGAAGACATCCCTGAAACGATTTTCGATTCAATAGAAATCCTTCAGACTAGATCCTCAGTCATCTAGATATAAACTCGCAATCTTGGTTATCACACCACCTCACCCACGATGCCTGAGTCCTGTTTGTCTCTCCTGGACATCCCATTCACCCTTGTATAGAAACTCTATGCCCTATGGTGACGTGAAACTCACCCTGCGACAATAGAAATCTACAAAGGCTCGAAAGGGTACCAACCAGTCCATCCCGAGAATGACGTCATAACTCATCATCTCTAAGACGTAGAGATCCCATAGAAAGTGACACCCACCAACCACAAGGGGGCACTCCCAACCCTAATGCGCACCAGCTGTTATATTCCCCAATGGAGTGTCTAGAGTCATGATATCATAAGAAGAAGAAAAACAGAGCCCAAGGTTCTTCCTAATGGGCACAGATATAATGCTATGCGTTGCACCAGTATCGAAAAGTACTGAAGAAAAAACAGAAGCAACTTGAATAATACCTTTGACAGTGGATGGTCCGGGATCCTACTCATGTTGGGTCTGTTGCACTGCAAATGCATGCCCAATGCCATGGCCCTGCAACACAGCCTGGCTACCCTGAGCTAACCCGCCCTATTGTTTCTGAGATTCTAGTGTCTGGATACCACGACCACGACAACCTCCTCAGCCTGAATGTACCTACATATTCCAATTCCATAACTGCTAATAAGATGTTGGCCTTGCTCCCGCATGTGGAGTCTGCACAGAACCCCTCTCACTATCCATCAGTGTAAATGCCCTGCAAAAGCACTGCAGATGACCCATCCTCCCGCAATCTCGACACTCCACTCAGTCACATGGACATTGCGATCTCTGGTGCCCCTCTTTACCACATGGGTAGCACCTAACCTGCACACCTAATGAATTCTTTTGGATAGTACTACCACCATGAGATAAATCCATCTTCCTCTTCCACTTATTGGTTTAAATAGTAACATAAACATGTGTTGGACTGCCCCTGCCTACAATACTAGCTTCCCGTAGGTTTTGCTCAGTAATCAGTTCCTGGTTCACAATATCGTGCACTATAAGCAACCTGAAAACATTCACCAGTGCTCGGATGTCATTTCGAAGACCATCCTCAATGAGTCAATCTCTTAGCATCTCATCTCCCACCAGAACATGTGCAAAACTCTATTGCTCGGTGAAACGGGCAGAATATTCCATCACTGACATGGCTCCCAACTGCAGATTCATGAATTCTTGAGCATTATCTTTCCTCAGCATCTCCAGAAAGAAAAATTCATTGAAGACTGCCTGAAAATCTTCCCATGCCATGTCTCTATGATGCTCAGCCTAGGTGGTAAAATCCCACCACCTCTTGGAAAAATCCCACATCATGTATGTAGCGAGCTTGACCCTCCACCTAGGAGGCATCTACAAATGTTCTAAAATAGTCTGCATAGATCCCAGCCAAGACTCCTCAGCCTGTGGTCCTCCATCCCCTGAAAACATATGCAGATTCTGTTTCTGGAATATATGTGTCACCTCTGCCATAGATGTGGTAGTTGGCGGTTCTCCCTAGAAGGTCGGCATAAACCACATTAAGCCTTTACAGAACTATGCCTTCACGCATGTGCAAGGTATAACGGCTGACACCACATCTGGCACTGCTGGAGGATCCATCGGTAGCCCATGACCTACCATCTCTATAATATAATCGATGCCACTCTCTTTGAGAACAACTCATGGTCATCTCAGTGACATGACTCTACAAGGTCAAACACACGCCTTAGATCAATATCATCCAGGACTAAGAACTGGAACCGTAAAAAAGAATCAGGAGAAAGAAAAAATTCAGGTTTTACAAAACTAGACTACACAGCATGTAGAATAACTACACTGCATGTTTCTTTAAGTCATTCACAAGGGCATGCACCTCTACCATAACTGGTCGTGTAACACCCCAAACACACAGAATGTTATCCACACATGTGGCATGTACTTGAATTTTTTTGTTCCCCTTCCGGAGTACTTCTACACATCTTAGCCACACAACTTTTCTTAGAACGAGACTACACGACATGTATAAAGTATACACGACATGTACTCGATGAGCTTCACTGACCAATGTTTGTTCGAGACACGGCCATGTACACTTCTCAAAAAACACGATGTGTTCCATATGGACACAACATGTACGGATTAAATTCCATATGCCTGTGTTGTTAGTGACACAATAGGCTACTCGGCTTACACTACATGACATGTTACACCCGAAAACAGCGTGTACACCACAATGTCTCCCCAGCCACATGGCCATGTCCACATGGTATCTCACTGGTCAAGACTACACGGCCTGTCCCACAAGCAAACGACGTGTACTAGAGAAGATAACACCCACCTGTGTTGTTAGTTACATGTCTTGATTCCATAATTATACTACACAACGTGATCAGAAGTGACACTGCCTATTTAAACAAAGATTTCCTCCATCCATGATGTTTTTCACACGGTGGACACAAGGTTAACATGACAAGACGTGTAAAACTGATACATGGAGTGTTCCCTTAAGAGTTTTTTCAATCCCATGTTTCTGCCTACACGGCCTATAAAATGGTTAGGAACTACACAGCGTGTACATACGGTACACGGTGTGTACTTCAAATATTTTTCACTTCTTCTCGAACAGAAGTGTAAATGGTGTGTAATAAAAATTACATGGTGTGTATTCTAGGTTTTTCCAGACAATAAGCCTCAATAACTACTTCGTATCCCAGAAAATCACTAAACAAACACCAATGTTCCAAATTCCAATCCTTGAGGGCCCATAATCCCCGCGAACCAAATCTTGGCATCTTATACTTGTTATAACAAAGTAAGCGAGTCAATGATCCACCAAATTCTGGTTGATGAGGGCCCATACTCCTCAAGAACCAAAGATTGGCATTCATTCACCAAAGCTTACATAACATTACCCTATCAGATAACAGGTATGTTATCAAGGAATCTATCACAACAGCATGCATTTTCTACTACAACATCTATCACAACAAAACAAAATTTCTAATGCACCTACATGGCATAGAAAATATGCATGGCATGTGATTCAATCATGTTCTTAAATGAAGCATGAAATGGCATCCCCTCATCTCATCGGGTTGCAACTAAATAAAACCCAAGTATAAAAACATAAATAGCATACAACAAGTGCATCACCCAATGGTGAAATCAAATCAACTGTAATAATCATAAACAGAAAATCACAATTGAATTCGAGGAAATCCGGCCATTACCAGTGCACAGGGTAGCTACTCATGGGCACAGTTATTACTGAATCCCTCTACAACCTATTATTTCAGTCGTCGCCAAATAATAAAATAACATAGAGAAAAGAAAACCCTCTGATTCCACTTTGTATCATCCCGGATCCGAGTTCCACACAACGGTGCACCGAACTCGGTTGGTCACATGACCTCAAGCGCATTTCCCCAAATTCCTGAGGCTTCCGACTAGCTGTGAGGGCCTAGGTCTAATTGTGGGGAAACTATTCCCTCATTTTTCAAAGTGTAGCACAACAGAGAAAATAAAAACATACATAATGCTGAAGCAATATATAATACCAATGCTGGAATGGAAAATAACACTGAAGTAAAGAAATGAAATACAATCATATAAAATGATTCAATATGTCCCTTTTTCTAAGAAAGCATCCAACACAGGATACACTCCAATCTGAAACAATACAGTACAAAGGACAAATACAACAAAGGAAAAATAAAATAGGGTAGTAGGAACTCAAAAAAATCGCAAGACAAAGCTCTATCCCATGCTCTCATAATTCTCTCCAACAATCAAGTACCTGTATAGGGTCTCTTTCCCTTATCCACACCTACAACAATATAATCTGTTTGGGCCCAATACATGACCCAAATAGGGTGTGAGAAATAAATCCCAGTAGGCAACCACCAATGTCCTGTGCCCTGCTGTCAGTGAAAATGTGAAATAGTAGTGTGCAGTAATGAAATGAAGTAAACTAGGAAGTTATCTAAAGAAACTACTCCTACTAGTTCCATTTCCATTTAATTATTATTTAACAATTAAATATATTTGAATTATAATTTCTCAAGACTCAGCCTCAGCCGACAATATCCTATACTGTGCCACAACAAAAACCACAACAAGCTATCTAACAAGTACAAGGTAAAACAAAACCAAGCCTTGGCTTTTTCTTGGAAAATATAACATGTGCAATCACCAAAGTGAATATAAAAAGTAAATTTTTTCCGCAGACACACAAAACCTTACCCTCAGGTAATCAGAATCAAAACCCACAGGTGACAACCCATAGACATAACAAATTTTTCCCTCAGGCGTACGAGGTGTTGCCCATAGGCATAGAAGCTACTGCCCACATGCATGAGAGAAGTTGCCCCCGGGCAAAACGAAACACTTCCCTTAGGCTAAGAAAGTACCTGGGATGAGACCAACAAATAAGCAAGCAATTATATATACATTTTATCTCAAGAAAACTCAATGAATGATAAAAATAACATGGCATACCCTCGGGTATCCTAGCCAAACAACTAAACAAGGGAAACGCACCCCCAGGTTGGCCCTGGATCCAAGTAGTGATCCCAAACAGCAGTTACACATATTCATTAAATTACCTATGCAATTATAGGTATTTAATTAATCAAGGACTTAGCCATACGACACCCAAAACATGGGTTCTAAGCACAATGGTGCAAAAAAACAACTTCATTGTTGGAATTAAACACTAGGCCACCTACCTCGATCTCCTCAAATCGATATACAGGAATGAAGCCTCCAGAAACAACTAAGAACGAAATAGATCTGGGATAAATCTTCACCCATTAAAACTCAAATAAAATCCCCTCAAGAAATAATTGGAAAGAGAGGTTCAAGAAGAGAGAAGAACTCACCAGTGTGGTTCAAACGAGATCTTCGGTGATGGAATCAGAGTCCTGGTGTGCAGTCAGGAGCTCCCCCATGATCCGGCCATCTCTCCTGCGTTCCGAATGAGTTCTAATATTCCTCTATAAAAATTGGAGGCTACTGCCTAATTAAAGCGAAAAAAACAAACTACATGACATGTACTCTCAAGTACATGGCGTGTTATTTCAATTTTTTAACTGTTCCTCAAGAGACCGCATTGCACCTCCTCACTATTCATCAGCTGATGTGGTTTCATGATGTGTATTTCTTAGTACATGGTGTGTACTACCGTTCCGCATACAGCTACTCCAACAGCCTTACTGTTCACCTGCTGTGTAACAACCCGATATTTTATGATAAGTATTCTTTTTAATTTCATTAATGTCTTGTGTTGTATGCTACACCAAAAGGATCTTGCACAACCCGCATCACTGAATTGCCTTGCATTACACGCAATCACGACCTTCCTCGATAGCGTGTGTGGTACGCAATACCAAGTTTCACTAAACGAGATATTATTATAATATTATTATGAACTAGCCGTTATGAATAGTAATACCCACTTTTTGAAAATTTATAAATATTATCATTCAAAATGGACTTCATTTTTGGATTTAGAATATTGAAATTAGCTTAGGGTGAAATTTTGGTACTTTTCGGATAACTTTCATATTCTGATGAATAGTGAAAATTACTAAATTTTAATTAAAAACAACTTTTTTAATCGAAATAATTAATAGTGATAAATTATTAATTTGAGTGGTTTTAAATTATATTTAGAATATATTTTTACAATTTAATACAATGTTTGTCATTGGATGTAATTTCACATTTAAACCAGACATAAACAAGTGTTAATCTTTTGATAGTTATTATCTCTTAAGAACACGCTATTTGTTTTGACGACGAGAATTAATTTTTAAATTAATTAATGGAACTGATATGTTTTGAATTTGGTAAAATAGACATCATTTTTTAATTCATAATACCAAATATAGATTAGGCCAAATTTTTGGTATTTTTCTGGAAACTTTCATTTTTTGATGAATAGTGAAACCACTAAGTGGTAGTTAAAAAACTGAATTTTTCATAAAACTTAATTTTACCACTTCTGTGAGTGGAATTTCGAAATTTGAGAGACACGGTTAATATCAAAGACTAAAATGTGGTTCAATGAGTTGAAAATAATTTTTGGTGAATAGTAACTTTTTACTTTTTTTTACCACGGTTAAAAGTAAATAGGGTAATTAAGGGTAAAAATGATATTATTATTACCCTAACACATGTCATAATCCTATTGGATAAGTGTAATTCGGCCAAACAAACCTTAGGAATAAAATATGATCATTTAGGCTAACTTGGATTAGATTAGGACACTTATTATTAATTCATTTAAAGAAGGGTTAAAATAGTTAAAATCAAAGTTTAATAACTAAATCATTTCTAATATAGAGTTATACATAAGATAAATTAGACTATAAATATTCATTAGAAAACTAAAAGTATTTCCTATGTAATGGAGGTTTATTTTTAATTTTTAGACTTAAAATAAATTAATTTATTTATGACACAATGATGATGCAGTAATTATCTTATTAATGAAATATTGACATAATTGATGTTATAAATACCAAAAAAATATAATTTGAGACTTTTTATGAATTAAAATAATTTTCTATGTTAATATGACATGTTAGTATTGATTTAATTTACTTTGTTTGAACTAATAATTCTGTTATGATTTTCACAAAAAGCAATTACCAAATAGTGTCAAAATTGACTTAAAATAGTTTTTAAAACAAATACTATATTATTAATTGTTATTATATTCATAAAAATATAAGGATCGGCCAAGATACTTATATCATGATATTTGTATCATTAATCGACCACTTGGGGGTCTCTTGGATGTATATGGTAAGTTTATTAACTATATAATATAAAAATACAAAGTGACATGGTAAATGTCAATCTAATTAACTAAGAGTTAAAATTAAAGGTTATGGTTAATATAATGACCTAAACTTGTCTAAATTATATTGGATGAGATTATTTCGACCCATCCCCACCTTAGATTCGAAATAAATCAATTTAGAGCTATTAAAAACCGAATATGACTTTATAATAAAATAATAGTTTTAGTTATTCCAAAGGTGCAATCTCCTCCCTTATAAAATGGAAACTCCTCCCTCTCTTCCTCACACCACATTGAGCCTTCAATCATGGCCAAACCATGCCATTTTATCTTCTACACTTCCCTAGAAACATCCTAGAGGTCCTGGTCTTCTTCAAAGACCAATGTTAGTGTCCTAAGAGGAGGTATCAAATAGGCGCTTCAAAGAAGTGGTAATGTCTGTTACCGATTCTTTCAACTTTATTTCTTCTTCAACTTCTTCTTATTAGGTTGTTTCATTATGAAGTAATAACATCAGTATCACTCATATACTGATATGTTATTCTATCTATGAAACAGACCTATTTCAGCATCTATCCATCCTACGGAAAATGAACTCACCGCGCGTGCGTACATATAGAATACTGTCTCCACGCCGTGGTGTAATATATTTTCCACCACCACCTTACTTGGATGGGTATAATGGTTTAAATAATAACTATATATGATTATTGTAAATTGATATTGATTCTGTAATATTATACATACACTCCAATAATATTCCATGATCATGGGAACGATATCATCGCTCGTGCGTACGTACGGAATACCGTCTCCACGACGCGATGAGATCCATTCTCAATGGTTAACCATTTATAAATGATTATAAAGTATATATAATAAGTAATCATGAAATATATGACAAAATAATGATACTGGGTTTATGTATATATATATGTATGTCATCCAATTAATTCCATTCAATTCAATGAGGAAACAAAAACAACGTTCATGCGTACGTACGACCTACCGTCTCCATGAACGGTGTATTTATTTCCACTTATCGATCTATTATATATATGTATATTCTGAATATATATTATATATAAATAATGTTTTACATTCTGGATGTAAGTAATCATGATCTAATTAATTATATAAATAATTACAAGTTAAAACACGAATGACAAATGAAACGATTTTACCCTAAACGCTACTTTAACATGAATTTACAAAAGAACGGGTAATATAAAGTCATAAGTGAACCATATATAATATAATAACAATGAATATGATTATGTAATAAGTAAATTACATTATTTAAATCATTATACAGGAGGTTTGGATACGTACGAAGCATAT
Source organism: Viscum album (assembly GCA_963277665.1). Lineage (NCBI taxonomy): Eukaryota > Viridiplantae > Streptophyta > Magnoliopsida > Santalales > Viscaceae > Viscum > Viscum album. Next base: position 999,729,134 of record OY728134.1, read on the forward strand.
CAGACCTAAAGTAAGGGATAATTTTGCAAATCTCATTTTTATCCGAGACTGCTTATTCGAAAGTATTTAATAGGGTTATTGAAATCGTCCATGTCCAAGTTTTATAAAAGTGTTTTCATGTATGTTTAATGTCCTTTTTACCCATTTTTGACTTTTTTACTTTTACTACATGGTATTTAATGAATCTTTCATTTTTTTACGTTACGAGGTACTTTTTTGACTTTTTCGACAAAAGTACGAGGAGAATGTTTTTTTAAATTATACGGCATGAAAGGATTTTTACGGTATTATAAAGCCTTATTTTCATGAAGCTTCCTCCAAAAGATTTCAGGACTATTTTCAAGAAAATTATTTTATTTTAAAATTTCATGACATTTTGTGAAAAGAAAATGATTTTGAAGAAGAAAAGATATTTTCCTCAAGAATTCATTTCAAGTGTTTTACCAAAACCATTTTTCATCTAAGATGAAATTATTTCAAATGTGTATGTTTCAAGTATAATGTCTCTATGATTTACATGGTTTCAATTTTTCTATGATGAAATGATATCCATTTTTTTGTATGGATTATGTTATGATGGGGTGATGTTTATGAAACCCATTTTTATTCATTGGGTAATGATGAGTGATTTATGTTTATGTTGTGGCACAATTAAAAATGATTTCATTATGAGATTGGTGGGACCTATATCCCCCTCTAATTCATTGGGTAAAGATTTATATCTCATGAGATAGACATGGCAGGAACGGTATGTTAATACGGTTCAGTATTACAGGACTGGAACGAGGAGTGAACTCGATTCAGAAAGGGACTTTGTCCACTAAGATGGTCTTGGCAGCAATGCCTTGGATACTATGGAAATAATTACATATGCTTAATGGATTACACAATTACATGTTTTATTCCCATGCTATGTTATCATGATTTATGTTCCATTATGATCTCTGCCTTATATACTTCCATGTTTTAAGTCGTTGCTCAAGATTTTGATGTTTAAACATTATGTTCACGTTTTTAAGTTCAAATGTATATGGTATGTTTTATTTTATCCATGCTTACCCTTACTGATCATTTAAGCTCACCCTTTATATGTTTTATTTTCCCCAGGATTAAAAGAAATGTTTTAGGTAAGGAAACAAAAAGTGAAAGATCTTTATGGGAGATGTTGAAGATCTTTCACCACGATTAGAAGATTACGATCCATGTTTCCAAAGTCACTAAACTATTACGGTCCTTGTGTGTTTGTTTTTGTTATGTATTATGTATTCCGCAAATGTAATGTAATATCTATGTACGTCAAGATTTGGGTCTCTACAGTTGGTATCAGAGGAATGGTTTAGTCAACCTTTGGAAACTAGGATGCGAAAACTTTGATGAGATCCCTAGAGATATTTCTAAGATATGTTTAGGGATGTCCCTAAGGATAAGTATACATATAGGATATAGTCCTAGAACTATGGTAACGATCATAGAATTTAACCTAAGATTTTATATATTGATGGTACTTCCCCTTTATTATGTTGTTTTCCCTAGCATGATATTTGCCTCTCACATAATTTTTTTTGTATTTTAGTCAATGGAGGGAACCAGAAGGAATTTAGTTAACATTGAATCCAATGGAAAAAATATCGACTATGAGAAACAAAATTGCGTAGTTCCTAGAGAGAAAGATATTGTGATTATTCCGAATCAGTCATCGCGATATATGATTAACAAGGTGAAATTTAGTGGTATGCCTAATTCATCAAATAAGAGGAAGGTAGACTTTTATGCATGTTCACATGTTCAGGAGCATAAAGAAAGGAAGATTAAGATTTCTAAAGAAGGGAAGAAGAACCTTGAGGAATACCTCAAATATAGGGGAAGATGTTATCTGTGTGGAGAAAAGTGTCATAGAGTGACAGACTGTTATGGAGATCAATGTCTTATTTGTGGATAACATGGGCATTACCCAACTCAATGCCCTGGCCTAAAAAGTTACTTCTAAATCAAGGAAGGACTTATTCCAGGACAATCATTGAAGAGGATGGACTGAAGTGTTTATGTATTGGTATTCAAGAATAATGTTGTTGAGGTACTTTTATGGTGTATTAGAATATTTTTTGTATTAGTATATTGTGGTTTTCAATAATTTTATGGTACCGGTAACCTTGAAAAGTCATTCAAATATTTTGGAAAGCAGATGATATGTGCATAATGAAGGGATAAGGAGAAAATGAAATGTTTGATAGTATTCATGAGATCATGATTGATATAAGGACTAAGTGATATCATGGTTTGAGTATATAGAATTTTGAGGATTTTGGTATGTGGAAGGTGTTAACTTTTAACTGCATTCATGTTTTCACTAAGGTTCAATGGGTATTCATTATTCAAGAGAATACATGATTAGGGTATTCACATGTTTGTAATGTGACCAACAAGACATATCTCATGATATATGGGGATCAACGATGGTATTATCATGCTTGTTATATAAACTCTTTGGTAATCATTTTCACTATAATATGAGATTGGATAGCAGTATTTTGGATAAGCCTAAAGATTGGAATGGATTATGTTGGACATAAGTTAGTATTGTTTAAGGATAGATTTTTTTCAATATTATTGATGGGATGTTATAGTAATGTAGTTTTAGAAAAAGGACAACCTTCAGGATGGGCGACATCCCATCGCGTCGGACAAAGCTGTGGGAATCGAACCAACAACCGAAGTGCGACTGGCCTTTATCACCTACCACTAGCCTACAGGAAGTCCCTGTTTAGAAGAAACTAGTTTTATTATATTAAGCAGTATGATATATGAAGTATATGTTCATTTTAGTAACCATATATGATTAATCTCACCATATATGGACTTATGCATATTTGATAACTTTTGCTAACCTTTTGTTTGAAACAGATGGAATGACCCATCATTCTATCACATGATCTATTAAAACTTCATGAATAACAAATTCAACTTTATTTTTTTAAGAGATGAAGTGTAAAATTGTTCAAAGCACAAACAACAGTGAGATTGTACCAAAATCAAGCAAGTATTTCTTTTAATTCAAAATTTTCAACTTTAGGGAAATGATATTGAAAACCAAAAATGTTTTCCTAGTGCTCTTATATCCGATTAATCAGAATGGTACCTTAGATAATCACAAATTTATGGCTTTGTGATTGTTGACTTTTTCATCGCCATGTCCTCTACCACGCTCCATCAGAACATGATGGTCATATTTTTCTTCGATATCCATATTTTCACCAATGTTCTCTATGTGGAATCCCAATGATTAGTTAATTTGGGTAACCGCTACGTTTCATACTTTAGTTTTTAAATTTAAGGTTTGGTATTTCATTTTACGACATCTGTTGCAATTAAGGAAACTTTCATGTAGAAAACCATGTATAACCCTGACGAATTTCGAGGGCGAAATTCATTTTAAGGGGGGTAGAATGTAACAACCCGATATTTTATGATAAGTATTCTTTTTAATTTCATTAATGTCTTGTGTAGTACGCTACACCAAAATGATATTGCACAACACGCATCCCTGACTTGCCTTGCATTACACACAATCATGACCTTCCTCGATAGCGTGTGTAGTACGCAGTACCGAGTTTCACTAAACGCGATATTATTATAATATTATTATGAACTAGCCGTTATGAATAGTAATACCCACTTTCTGAAATTTTATAAATATTATATTTCAAAATGGACTTCATTTTTGGATTCAGAATATCGAAATTAGCTTAGGGTGAAATTTTGGTACTTTTCAGATAACTTTCATATTCTGATGAATAGTGAAAATTAATAAATTTTAATTAAAAACAACTTTTTTAATCGAAATAATTAATAGTGATAAATTATTAATTTGAGTGGTTTTAATTTATATTTTTACAATATAATACAATTTTGGTCATTGGATTTAATTTCACATTTAAACCAAACATAAACAAGTGTCAATCTTTTGATAGTTATTATCTCTTAAGAACACTCTATTTGTTATGATGACGGGAATTAATTATTAAATTAATTAATGAAACTGATATGTTTTGAATTTGGTAAAGTAGACATAATTTTTTAATTCATAATATCAAATATAGCTTAGGCCTAATTTTTGGTATTTTTCTGGAAACTTTCATTTTTTGATGAATAGTGAAACCACTTAGTGGTAGTTAAAAAACTGAATTTTTCATAAAACTTAATTTTACCACTTCTGTGAGTGGAATTTCGAAAATATGAGAGACAAGGTTAATATCAAAGACTAAAATTTGTTTCAATGAGATGAAAATAATTTTTTGTGAATAGAAACTTTTTACTTTTTTTACCACGGTTAAAAGTAAATAGGGTAATTAAGGGTAAAAATGATATTATTATTACCCTAACACATGTCCTAATTCTATTGGATAAGTGTAATTCGTCCAAAAACAACCTTTGGAATAAAATGTGACCATTTAGGCCCACTTGGATTAGATTAAGACATTTATTATTAATTTATTTAAAGAAGGGTTAAAATAGTTAAAATCAAGGTTAATAAATAAATCATTTTTCATATAGGGTTATACATAAGATAAATTCGTCTATAATTATTCATCAGAAAGCTAAAATGATTGCCTACGTAATGGTAGTTTATTTTTAATTTTTATACTTAAAATAATTTAATTTATTTATGACACAATGATGATGCAGTAATTATCTTATTAATAAAATATTGACATAATTGATGTTATAAATACCCAAATAAATGTAATTTGAGACTTTTTATGAATTAAAATAATTTTATATGTTAATATGACATGTTAATATCGATTAAATTTACTTTTTGCGAACTAATAATTCATTTATGAGTTTCACAAAAATCAATTACCAAATAGTGTGAAAATTGAAATAAAATAGTTTTTAAAACAAATATTATATTATTAATTGTTATTATATTCCTAAAAATATAAGTTTCGGCCAAGATACTTATATCATGATAGGTGTATCATTAATGGACCACTTGGGGGTCGCTTAGATGTATATGGTACGTTTATTAACTATATAATATAAAAATACAAAGTTACATGGTAAATGTCAATCTAATTAACTAAGAGTTAAAATTGAAAGTTACGGTTAATATAATGACCTAAACTTGTATAAATTCTATTGGATTAGAGGTTTTAGAACCATCCCCACCTTATCCTCAAAATAAATCAATGTTGGGCTATTAAAAAACGAATATGACTAAATAATAAAATAATAGTTTTAGTTATTCCAAAGGTGCCCCTCTCCACCCTTATAAAAGGGAACCTCCTCCCTCTCTTCCTCACACCACTTTGAGCCTTCAAGGTCGGCCAAACCCTTCAAATTTATCTTCTCCACTTCCCTAAAAACATCCAAGATGTCCTGGTCTTCTTCAAATACCAATTTTATTTCCCTAAGAGGAGGTATCAAAGAGGCGCTTCAAAGAAGAGGTAATGTCTCTTACCGATTATTTCAACTTTATTTCCTCTTAAACTTCTTCTTCTTAGGTTGTTTAATTATGAAGTAATAACATCAGTATCACTAATATACTGATATGTTATTATAAGTATGAAACAACCCTATTTCACCAACTATCCATCCTACAGAAAATGAAATCACCGCGCGTGCGTACGTACGAAATACTGTCTCCACGCCGTGGTGTAATCTATTTTCCACCACCACCTTAATTGGATGGGTATAATGGTGTAAATAGTAACTATATATGATTATTGTAAATTGATATTGATTCTGTAATAGTATACATACACTCCAATAAAATTCCATGATCATGGGAACGATATCATCGCTCGTGCATACGTACGGAATACCGTCTCCACGACGCGATGAGATTCATTCTCAATGATTAACCATTCATAAATGAATATAAAGTATATATAATAAGTAATAATGAAATATATGACATAATAATGATACTATATTTATGTATATATACATGTATTTCATCCAATTAATTCCATTCAATTAAATGAGGAAACGAAAACAACGTTCATGTGTACATACAGCCTACTGTCTCCATGAACGGTGTATTTATTTCCATTTATCGATCTATTATATATATGTATATTATGAATATATATTATATATAAATCATGTTTTACATTCTTTAAGTAAGTAATCATGATCTAAGTAATCCTATGAATAATTAAAAGTTAAAACACGAACGACAAATGAAACGATTTTACCCAAAATGCTACTTTAACATTAATTTAAAAAAGAACGGGTAATATAAAGACATAAGTGCACCATATATGATATAATAATAATGAATATGATTATGTAATAAGTCAATAACATTATTTAAATCATTATACAGGAGGTTTGTATACGCACGAAGCATATCAAACCTAAGGTAAGTGATAATTTTGCAAATCTCATTTTTTATCCAAGATTGCTTATTCGTAAGTATTTACTGGGGTTATTGAAATTGTCCATGTCCAAGTTTTATAAAAGTGTTTTCATGTATATTTAAAGTCCTTTATACCCATTTTGACTTTTTGACTTTTACTACATGGTATTTAATGAATCTTTCTTTTGTTTACATTACGAGGTACTTTTTTGACTTTTCCGACAAAAGTACAAGGAGAATGTTTTTTTAACTTATACGACATGAAATGATTTTTAAAGTTTTATAACGCCTTATTTTCATGAAGCTTCCTCCGAAATATTTCAGGACTATTTTCAAAAAAATCCTTTTCTTTTAAAATTTCCTGACATTTTTTGAAAAAAAATGATTTTGAAGTAGAAAAGATATTTTCCTCAAGAATTCATTTCAAGTGTTTTAAAAAAACCATTTTTCATCTAAGATGAAATTATTTCATATGTGTATGTTTCAAGTATAGTGTCTCTATGATTTACATGGTTTCACTTTTTCTACGATGAAATGAAATCCATTTTTTGTATGTATTATGTTATGATGGGATGATGTTTATGAAACCCATTTTTATTCATTGGGTTATTATGAATGATTTATGTTTATGTTGTGGCAAAATTAAGAATGATTTCATTATGAGATGGGTGGGACCTATATCTCCCTCCAATGAATTGGGTAAAGATTTATATCTCATGAGATAGACATGGCTGGAACGGTATGTTAATACGGTTCAGTATTATAGGACTGGAACGAGGAGTGAACTCGATTCAGAAAGGGACTTTGTTCACTAAGATGTTCTTGGTAGCAATGCCTTGGCTACTATGGAAATCATTACATGTGCTTAATGGATGCCACAATTACATGTTTTATTCCCATGCTATGTTATCATGATTTATGTTCCATTATGATTTATGTCTTATGTACTTCCATGTTTTATGTCGTTGCTCAAGATTTTGATGTTTAAACATTATGTTCATGTTTTTAAGTTCAAATGTATATGGTATGTTTTATTTTATCCATGCTTACCCTTACTGAGCATTTGAGATCACCCTTTTTATGTTTTATTTTCCCCAGGATTAAAAGAATGATTTTTGTAACATCCCAAGTAAGTAATGAATAATAGATATTTTTATCTATGTCTATTAATGATTAAGATAGTGTTTTAGAGGCTTAAAATCAAAATAAATACAATCTTATGCCTAGAATACACTAATATTTTTTAAAAGATTGTTTTACTGCCTTTTGATGGCAAACCAATTTTGAATCTATATTTTGACAATTTTTTAAACTATGTTTGTCAAAATAAACTTATTCTTTATTATTTGGACATCAAAATTTACTTTGTGTGAATTTTTGGTATTTTTCTGACAATGTTCATTTTTTAATGAATAGTGAAAAATACTGCATTTTACATCAAAACTGCTTTTTAATCTAATTTATTTATATGATTATATTATCTTTTTAATTAGTTTCAAAGTGAAATTAGAATATATTTTTACCATTTAATCCAATGGTGGTCATTGGAATCAATTTCACTTTGAAATTGGACTTAAACTAGTGTCAATCTTTTGATACTTATTGTTTCATAAAAACACGCTATTTGTCATGACAGCAGGAATTAATTATTAAATTAATTAATGTGACTTATATGTTTTTAATTTTGTAAAATAGACTTCATGTTTGAATTCGGAATATCAAATATAGCTTAGGGTGAATTTTTGGTAATTTTCTGAAGAACTTCAATTTTTGATTAATAGTGAAACCACTAAGTGGTACTTATAAAAACTGATTTTTCTGTTTAAATGAAATTTTGCCATCATTGTGTTTTGAATTTCAAAAATCCGACATACATGGTTGTCATTAAGAAGTAAAATTTGGTTCAATGAGATTAAAATAATTTTTTGGTGAATAGTAACTTATTAAGTTTTTAATCGTGATTAGTGGTAATTAGTGTAGTTTAAGGTAAAAATAATGCTTTAATAAACTAATATGAGCTTGACACATGTCCTACCCTCATTGGTTGTGTCATGGCCGACCAAGACAAGCCATGGGTCAACTTGGGGACCCCATGGAGCCAATTTGGTTGGGAAATGACATAAATAACTTTTTATTTAATGTAAAAGTAAAAATGACACAAACATCATATGTTTTACGAAAACAATTTTTACATGGGGTTAAAAAGATCAGAATTTTGATTATAAAAAGGCATTGGAAATATAAAAATATTTCCTACATTATAGTATTTTTTTTATAATTTTTAGACTTTAAATAAATTAAATTATTTTTGATATCATGATGATGCAGCGATGACCTCATTATTTAACGATTTAAATAAAATCGAAATATAATGTAATATCTAAGACCTACACATCCCCAAAGCCTATTGGATGGGTAGATTTAGAACCCTTATCACCTTATCCTCGAATTATATCAATGTGGGACCTCTTAAATCCGAATAACATTTTAAAAATAAAGTAACTTATCTTTACTTTCCAAGAGTGCCCCTACTCTCCTCTTATAAAAGGCCCCCACCTCTACCTCTTTTCCCACACTCCCAAAGCGTTTGGCTCAGCCAAACCCTGCCTATTTACTCTCTCAACATCCCTCTACTCATCCTAGAGGATTCTCTTTGGGCATAATCCTTTCAAAGGAAGCCTTTAGGCTCAAATCAAAAGGAGTTACACTTTTAAAGGTAATTCATTCTCTCATGTTAATTTGTTTTATTTTGCTTCTCCAACCCCATAAACTCTTTTTATTTAATTATTTTGTAACAACACCAGTATCTTCAATATACTAGGATGTTGTTATAAGATTTATTCGAGCTAAACTCTCACACAACTACATCAAATGGTTAAAGAACATACGGTTTCCGTGGATGGCGAAATTCTGCCTCCTGAAACGATGATTGTTCAATACTCATTTAACACCTTCAAAGGTGGCCATTATGATGTCACTATTTTTATATATGATATATAATATGTTTATTATTTCCTTAAGCTTCTCTATTTTTCATTTATGGCATACCATTATTATTTCCATTATGGGCAAACACGATATCTTTATTTTAGGAAGTGCGGACTACCGCCCCCTGAAAGTGATTTGATTTGTTAATACTATATGTGGGATGTGTAAAGGATAAAGTTAATGATATTATATATTTTATTATAATGGAATTATAATATACTCTTATATAATTATGATTCCATTCCAGAAAATACGAAATAGAAATGGAAGTAGCGTTCATGCGTACGTACAGCTTACCGTCGCCATGAACGGTGCATTTCATTTCTTACCTCTACATGTGATGTAATATTATAAATACATGCATATGATGAATATATATGATATATATGTTATCCAAATCATTAATATCATTCTGGATATAACAAACCTTTGACCAAATTAACAACATGTTAGTGTAATAAGTCTATTTTTGACTTAAGAACCAAATACCGACAAAATGAACATTATTAACTTAAATGATTACATGATGTTCATAACATGGTATAAAAGGAATAATGAACTTGAAAAAGGTTCTTAAGCAAGTAGAGATTAACTCAAGTTTATTATTCAGGAGATTAAAGAATGGTCGGGTCAAGTCGGATACGAGGTATGAGACTTCGTCTCAATCTCCTTTCATTGAGGCATATTTTGTTTTATACACAACCTTCTTTTATACGGTGTATAAACCCCTTTGAATTTTACATTTATCCAAAAGGAATCTTTTTTATACGAAGCGCTTTACTAAACAACAAAATTGAATGTTTTTGTCGTACGTATGCGGCGAAAACGACTTCTCCGCCGCCGTGACTGTTATTTGAGTTTCGACTTCCTCTACAAGCCATACCTTCTTTTTACAAGAAAAATAAATACCATGTTTTAATTTTCTTTTATTTTGGTATTGAAAATGGTTTTTCATAATGTTTTATATATCAATGTGTTGTATTGATATCTTTTGATTGAAAGGTGGGAACGTTATGTTTCCTTTATTCATGTTTTATGTGATATGATTATGTTGAGGTTCTTGGGCATTATTATGAAAGTGGGTGGTTCCGTGATAAACTTTGAGAGGGTGAGCCCGATATAGCTCTCCAATGCATTGGGTAACGCAAAGGAGTGAAACGTTAAGGTTTCTCCGAAGAGATTTAGGGAATATACTGTGATGGGTATTCCAAACGTAACCAAGAGGGTTACTCCCAACGTAAGAATGTTATGAATGCCTCAAGTTACCTTTATGTCTTATGTTTTCTATGATTTATTCATGATTTGATGAGGTATGTTAAAGTGTTTATGTTTTATGGGTAAAGTATGATCTCATTCTTATGTATATATGTACCCATGTTTCCTTTCCATATTTTTATATCCCTTACTGAGCTTTTTATGCTCATCCCAAGTTTTTTTTTGAAATGTTTTTCACAGGTCAAGGGAAAGGTACATGATATGATGATAGTGTCAAGGAAGTGTAAAGAAAGAGTCCATGTTTATTTTAAATATGTTTCCATTTATGGGAATGAAGAATACTATCTTTATGTAACCACTTTGTTTATATGTGGAATGTAATGCAAGTTTTATGTTCTAATTCTCTAAAACTCTAAACCTGAAAAGATCCTCAATATGTAATCTTGTAATAACTAAAGATTAAGTAAGTTTTAAGGCTGGGGCCTTATAGTTGGTATCAAAGGTAGGTTTAGATAACTTTAGGAGTTAGAATTCTATTAAATGATTATCCAAAAATATTTTTTTATGGTTAAATTGAAGTGATATAGCATTTGAAGATTACCATGTTGCTTCGCCTAAGATATTTCTGTGATAAGAATGGTTTTAAATAGAGGAAACAAAGCAACTTTTCTAGGAAGGCATATAGAGTATAATGACCTTTTGGATTAGCAACCAGAGGTGGTCGAAATCAGAATTTAACAGTTTACTACAGTGACGACTCAGTTGAATCAGGTGATAAATGGTTGTTGTTTTATTGATGATATTTTGGGGTTTTCTAAAAGTAAAGAGGAGCATGAAGGTAATTTAAGGGTTATCTTGCAAACCTTAAAAGAAAATAAATTGTATGGGAAATTCAGCAAGTGTGAGTTTTGGTTGCAACAAATTTCTTTCCTTGGTCACATTTTTTCTAAAGATGGGATAACTGTTGATCCTACAAAAACAAAAGTTGTTGAAGAATGGCGAAGACCCACAAATGTAACTGAGATTTGTAGCTTCCTTGGTTTGGCAGGCTATTACCGAAGGTTTGTTAGAAATTTTTCACGGTTATCTAGTCCAGTGACTAAGCTAACTCGGAAGGGTGTTAAGTTTATCTGGACAAAAGAATGTGATGATTCTTTTCAGGAATTGAAATGAAGATTGGTGAATGCTCTAGTTTTGGCACTACCTTCCAGGAATGGTGAGTTTGTTATATAAAATGATGCTTCATTGAAAGGACTTGGTTGTGTCCTAATGCAGAATGATCAGGTAATTGCTTATGCTTCACGACAGTTGAAAACTCATGAGGTAAATTACCCTACACATGATTTGGAATTAGCTGCTGTTGCTTTCTCTTTAAAAATTTGGAGGCATCATTTGTTTGGAGTAAAGTGTGAAATATATACTGATCACAAAAGTTTAAAGTATATATTCACTTAGAAATAATTGAATATGAGACAAAGGAGATGGCTAGAATTAATCAAGGATTATGATTGTACAATTCATTACCATCCGGGAAAATCAAATAAAGTGGCTGATGCTTTGAGTCAAAAAAGTAATGCTTCATTAGGAATGTTGCGTTTGGAACGTGATCCTTTGGTTAAGGATTTGACGAACTTTGGAATAGAAGTTGTTGGTGCAGGAAGTTCTTCTATTTTGTTTCAGGTATTAGTGAGATTATCTCTATCAGAAAGAATCAAGCAAGCACAGAAGCAAGACAGTGAGTTGCAGAAAAAGATAGAGCTGGTTCAGAAAGGTAAGTTTCCTGAATTCGACATTGATAATGATTGCGTTTGGAGATTTGGGAAGAGATTGTGTGTGCCTTGTGATTCATAGTTGAAGAGAGAGTTGTTATGTGAAGCTCATAGTTCTCCGTTTTCAGTTCATCCTGGCAGTACTAAGATGTATAGAGATCTGCGGGAGTATTACTGGTGGGATGAAATCAAAAGAGATATTGCTGATTTTACTGTGAAGTGTTTGAATTGTCAGCAGGTTAAAGCAGAGTGGCAGTTACCAAAAGGGATTCTTCAACCTTTACCAGTGCCAGAGTGGAAATGGGAGAATATATCCATGGAATTTGTTGTGGTATTACTGAATACATCTCGAGGTAATAATGCAATTTGGGTTATTGTTGATCGCTTGACCAAATCTGCTCATTTCCTTGCTATACGAGATACTTTCTCTCTTGATAAACTTTCCCGTTTGTATCTTAAAGAGGTAGTCAGGTTATATGGAGTTCATCTCTCCATTGTATCTGATCGTGATCCCAGGTTCACTTCTAACTTTTGGAAAGGCCTTCAGAAGTCATTGGGTACTGAATTAAATTTTAGTATAGCTTTTTATCCTCAATCAGATGGGCAGTCAGAACGAACAATTCAGAACTTGGAGGATATGCTACGTTCTTTCTCTATGGATTATCAGGGAAGTTGGGACTAACATCTTTCTTTGGTTGAATTTTCATATAATAACAGTTTTCATTCCAGTATACAGATGGCACCATTTCAGGCATTATATGGGAAGCGGTGTCGAACTCCAGCCTTTTGGGATGAAGTGGGTGAAAGGAAGTTCATGGGAACAGAATTGGTAGAAGAGATGGCAGAAAAAGTTCAGCTGATTCAGAAGCACATGAGAACAGCTCAGAGCAGGCAGAAGAGTTATGCGGATAACCGGAGGAAGAATCTCTCTTTTGAGGTAGGTGATCATGTTTTTCTCAAAGTATCACCATGGAAAAGTGTGATGCGATTTGGTAAGAAAGGAAAGCTGAGTCCAAGGTTTATTGGACCATATGAAATTCTGGAGAGAGTTGGATCAGTTGCTTACCGAGTGGCTTTACCTCCGAGTTTATCTTAGGTACACAATGTTTTTCACGTTTCGATGTTGAGAAAGTATATGCCAGATCCATCTCATGTTTTGAGTCCAGAGGTAGTTCAGCTGGAAGAGAACCTATCTTATGAGGAACAACCGGTCCAGATTCTTGACCACAGGGAGCAAGTGTTTCGGAATAAGGTGATTCACCAGGTAAAGGTTTTTTTTTGGAAAAACCACATGATTGAAGAGGCAACATGGGAATCTGAAAATGCAATGAGGGATAAGTACCCCCATTTATTCGATAAGTAAATAAATTTCGGGTACGCAATTTTCTAAAGGGGGGAAGGATGTAACATCCCAAGTAAGTAATGAATAATAGATATTTTTATCTATGTCTATTAATGATTAAGATAGTGTTTTAGAGGCTTAAAATCAAAATAAATACAATATTATGCCTGGAATACACTAATATTTTTTAAAAGATTGTTTTACTTCCTTTTGATGGCAACCCAATTTTGAATCTATCTTTTGACAATTTTATAAACTATGTTTTTCAAAATAAACTTATTCTTTATGATTGGGACATCAAAATTTACTCTGTGTGAATTTTTGGTATTTTTCTGACAACTTTCATTTTTTTAATGAATAGTGAAAAATACTGCATTTTACATCAAAACTGCTTTTTAATCTAATTTATTTATATGATTAGATTATCTTTTGAATTGGTTTTAAAGTTAAATTAGAATATATTTTTACCATTTAATCCAATGGTGGTCATTGGAATCAATGTCACTTTGAAATTGGACTTAAACTAATGTCAATCTTTTGATACTTATTGTTTCATAAAAACACGCTATTTGTCATGACATCGGGAATTAATTATTAAATTAATTAATGTGACTTATATGTTTTGAATTTTGTAAAATAGACTTCATTTTTGAATTCGTAATATCAAATATAGCTTAGGGTGAATTTTTGGTAATTTTCTGAAAAACTTCAATTTTTGATGAATAGTGAAACCACTAAGTGGTACTTATAAAAACTGATTTTTCCGTTTAAATGAAACTTTGACATCATCGTGTTTTGAATTTCAAAAATATGACATACATGGTTGTCATTAAGAAGTAAAATGTGGTTCAATGAGATTAAAATAATTTTTTGGTGAATAGTAACTTATTATGTTTTTAATCGGGATTAGTGGTAATTAGTGTAGTTTAAGGTTAAAATAATGCTTTAATAAAATAAGATGAGCTTGAAACATGTCCTACCCTCATTGGTTGTGTCATGGACGACCAAGAAAAGCCATGGGTCAACTTGGGGACCCCATGGAGCCACTTTGGTTGGGAAATGACATAAATAACTTTTTATTTAATGTAAAAGTAAAAATGACACAAACATCATATGTTTTACGAAAACAATTTTTACATGGGGTTATAAAGATCAGATTTTTGATTATAAATAGTCATTGGAAATATAAAAAGATTTCCTACATCATAGTATTTTTTTTATAATTTTTAGACTTTAAATAAATTAAATTATTTATGACATCATGATGATGCAGCGATGACCTCATTATTTAATGATTTAAATAAAATGGAAAGATAATGTAATATCTAAGACCTAAACATGTCCAAAGCCTATTGGATGGGTAGATTTAGAACCATTATTACCTTATCCTCGAATTATATAAATGTGGGACCTCATAAATCTGAATACCATTTTAAAAATAAAGTAACTTATCTTTACTTTCCAAGAGTGCCCCTCCTCTCCTCTTATAAAAGGCCCCCACCTCTACATCTTTTCCCACACTCCCAAAGCCTTTGGCTCGGCCAAACCCTGCCCATTTACTCTCTCCACATCCCTCTCCTCATCCCAGAAGAATTCCCTTTGGGCAGAATCCTTTCAAAGGAAGCCTTTAGGCTCAAATCAAAAGGAGTTACACTTTTAAAGGTAATTCATTCTCTCATGTTCATTTGTTTTATTTTGCTTCTCCAACCCCCTAACCACTTTTTATTTACTTATTTTGTAACAAAACCAGTATCTTCAATATACTAGGATGTTGTTATAATATTTATTCAAGCTACACTCTCACACAACTACATCAAATGGTTAAAGAACATACGGTTTCCATGGATGGTGAAATTCTGCCTCCCGAAACGATGATTGTTCAATACTCATTTAACACCTTCAAAGGTGGCCATTATGATGTCACTATTTTTAGATATGATATATAATATGTTTATTATTTTCTTAAGCTTATGTATTTTTCATTTAGGGCATACCATTATTGTTTCCATTATGGGTAAACACGATATCTTCATTTTAGGAAGTGCGGACTACCGCCCCCTGAAAGTGATTTGATTCGTTAATACCATATGTGGGATGTGTAAAAGATAAATTTAATGATATTATATATGTTATTATACTGGAATTATAATATACTCTTATATCATTATGATTCCATTCCAGAAAATACGAAATAGAAATGGAAGTAGCGTTCATGCGTACGTACGGCTTACCGTCTCCATGAACGGTGCATTTCATTTCTTACCTCTAAATGTGATGTAATATTATAAATACATGTATATGCTGAATATATATGATATATATGTTATCCAAATCATTAATATCATTATGGATATAACGAACCTTTGACCAAATTAACAACATGTAACTGTAAGAAGTCTATTTTTGACTTAAGAACCAAATACCGACAAAATGAACATTATTAACTTAAATGATTACATGATGTTCATAACATGGTATAAAAGGAATAATGAACTTGAAAAAGGTTTTTAAGCAAGTAGAGATTAACTCAAGTTTATTATTCAGGAGAATAAAGAACGGTCGGGTCAAGTCGGATACGAGGTATGGGACTTCGTCTAAATCTCCTTTCATTGAGGCATATTTTGTTTTATACACAACCTTCTTTTATACGGTGTATAAACCCCTTTGAATTTTATGTTTATCCAAAAGGAATCTTTTTTATACGAAGTGATTTACTAAACGACAAAAGGGAATGTTTTTGTCGTACGTATGCGGTGACAACGACTTCTTCGCCGCCATGACCGTTATTTGAGTTTCGGCTTCCTCTACAAGCCATACCTTCTTTTTACAAGAAAAATAAATACCATGTTTTAATTATCTTTTATTTTGGTATTGAAAATAGTTTTTCATAATGTTTTATATATCAATGAGTTGTATTGATATCTTGTGATTGAAAGGTGGGAACGTTATGTTTCCTTTATGCTTGTTTTATGTGATATGATTATGTTTAGATTCTTGGGCATTATTATGAAAGCGGGTGGTTCCGTGATAAACTAAGGGCGGGTGAGCCCGATATAGCTCTCCAATGCATTGGGTAACGTGAAGGAGTGAAACGTTAAGGTTTCTCCGAAGAGATTTAGGGAATATACTGTGATGGGTATTCCAAACGTAACCAAGAGGGTTACTCCCAACGTAAGAATGTTATGAATGCCTCAAGTTACCTTTATGTCTTATATTTTCTATGATTTATTCATGATTTGATGAGGTATGTTAATGTGCTTATGTTTTATGGGTAAATTATGATCTCATCCTTATGTATATATGTACCCATGTTTCCTTTCCATATTTTTATATCCCTTACTGAGCTTTTTATGCTCATCCCAAGTTTTGTTTTGAAATTTTTTTCACAGGTCAAGGGAAAGGTACATGATATGATGATAGGGTCAAGGAAGTGTCAAGAAAGAGTCCATGTTTATTTTAAATATGTTTCCATTGATGGGAATGAAGAATAAAATCTTTATGTAACCACTTTGTTTATATGTGGAATGTAATGCAATTTTTGTGATCTAATTCTCTAAAACTCTAAACCCGAAAAGATCCTCAATATGTAATCTTGTAATAACTCAAGATTAAGTAAGTTTTAAGGCTAGGGCCTTATATTTTTAGATAAGGAAACAAAAAGTGGAAGATCTTTATGGGAGATGTTGAAGATCTTTCACCACGATTAGAAGATTTCGTTCCAAGTTTCCAAATACACTAAACTATTACGGTCCTTATGTGTCTGTTTTTGTTATGTATTATGTATTCCGCAAAAGTAGTGTAATATCTATGTACGTCATGCTTTGGGTATCTACATGCTGACTGATTACTGGGCATGTATATACTATGTACATGACATGTAGTACATTTTTACACCCTTCATTGTCGACAGACCTACACGCCCTATGCACCCATCCCATATAGCCAAAGTACACCATGTGTAGAAAAGTACATGGTGTGTACCCATAAATTTTGGGATTTCCCCCCATTTTCCATATTTTATCAAAATACAAATAAGGAAAAAGGAAAAGAAAAAACTTGTACCTCAAGAATAATAACCGGGTTGTTACAAAATTCAATTACTAGATATGGATTACACACTCACACTAAAGGGATTAAAATATAGATAACCATCACTCATTGTCATCTCACTAGGAATTATAACCATAGTATTAAAAAAATTACTAAAAATATGAATCGCATACTCCAAAGGCATATAGTTTACTCTTCACTATATGGATTTCTTTATATTACACCTTAATCATTGACCATAGTATTCACACCCCAGATACAACACTTATTTTTCCCAATACCTTAGAAACTCTCAATGGGAACACAAATATCTCAGCTAACACTGAACATAACACCCATTCACAACCACTCATTCATCATAGATTTTCACCAAAAATCCATTCCATCCACCACACTCCTCCTAAAGGAAGATCAATTGTCCGTGATCTTATTTTAGGCACTGAAACATATAATAGATCAATAAGACTCAAACTCACATGGACTATGCCCCAATGAATCATGGAAAACACAGTTAAAAGCATTGATATTTCTTCTTATGTAGGTCGTTCAAACTAGTCAGTGTAACCTCAATGAGAGTCATCAAAATTGGTATGTGTGTCAAAAAATATATATATGAATTAAAACATTTTCTAAATATGGTACCTATAGAATACAAACATATTAATATTTACATATATCCATCCAACACATCCTTTATAAACCATCCATGGGTCTGGAGTCACACCCATTCCTCCATCTCTCATGAACCAGGAATCCTCATGGATAACAAAAAATGAATCTTCTTTATGAAGCAACATTCTAATAATAGAATATTCTAGAAGTTCCCACAAAAGGATATATCAGAAAAATCCATCCAATTCTATGGTGATATCATGATTCCATACCACACTATTTGACCCAAAAAACATACTGTTGTAAGAGCTGACCCCACTTCCAAATAGGGGAGGAAACTTTTTTCCCCTATATCAAACCTAAAAAATAATTGGAACTATAAAATCATGTAATCTTAAGCCAATATTGAATATTCCATAGTCATTTATGATATTTTTGATCCATTAATTGGTAACTCATAGTTGATTCCACCTCATATATTTATCCATGCTTTAATCGACAAAGGGACTATATCACTATCACCAGCAACATCTCTCCCTCAAATTCAAATGTCCTAGAATCAGGACATAACAAGTATACATGTTGTGGGGTTTTATAGGCTTCCATAAAAGTGAAAAATGTAATAATATTGTATTATTTGTTGGTAACATAATGAAAAACAATACATATATAGTTAGTGAAATCATACACAAACAACCGTCTTCTATTGGATTCCTACTACTTATAACGACTCAAGATAACTGGTCTCTCACCCATGAGATAAGAGAATAAAATATAAATCCTAAATACATAGTCATAGTATCATCATACAATGAGAAATCAAAAAATAGTGAAAACAAAATCATATGTAAATAAATCTATGCCCTTTAAATTGGATAAGTTATTAGCAAAGGTTGTAGGGTTGCAAATGTCTGGAATGCATCGCATTATCTAAAACCTTAGTAATTCACAAGCCTAAGAAATCTCAAATTTAGGACAAAACAAAAAACTCTAATAATATTATTTTATGAAATGGAATTGATCTACATTGATCATCACCCAATCTAGCATTCCAAAATCCTCTGAGAATGCCACCTCTTATACTTGATCCATCCAGCATGAAGAAATTGTTGAAAATATAAATTTGAGAGACAATATCCTACGGTTATAGTTTATTAAATACCTGAAATAATCATAACCCATAAACATCAATTAAAATTATATTTTTCATCAAAAATTAAATTGAACAAAAAAATTATATAAGAAAATGAAATGTGGTATACGATAACAAAGACTTATTAGCATGATAATATATAAAAAACCGATCAGCAACCCGGCTTATCACATATACAAAATAAACAAATAGAAAATAAATAAATCTTGTTCTCCTTCCTAAACTGATCCAAACAACATTTCGGGTCTCCACAATTGACAAACTATGAAATCATAGTCTTTATAATCCACACATGTAGTTCCACTATATCATTCACCACTGGGATCGAGTATATAACATATGCTCTAACATAAAAGTTAATATATAGTCAATGTTCACATATTGGTTTATATAAAGGGGTAAAATTAATCTCAACAAGACACATATGATGAATCAATAATTTTATGACACTATAATTGCACGATACTTGAAATACCATGCCTGGAGGAATATATATAACTACTAGAGTTAATATAAACAATAGTTGAAGTATTAAGGGGGTAAAAAACCAATTTTCCCCAACCATGGATTTTAATATGGCACATCTGGTTAATGTAAAACCACTTTGGCCCACATTAGACAAACTATATCCCATGGAACACCCAATGACATAAAATCCAACATGTACTCAAAATTTACATAGGATCTCCATGATGAATAAAATGAAAAATATATGAATGTAGGACCATGCAGAATAACCATTTGTTCAAAATTAATGTTCAAAATAATATCAATCTCTAAAAACTAAATAAAATGATCCAAACTATCCAAATGAACAAAATTAAAATTAAGATATCCATTCTAGAACCCAACATACCTATAGAATAAGAAAAATCTATATAATAAACAAATTTCAAAGGCAAATCCCATTGCCCATTCCCCAGAAATCATCCATGACCAAGGAAAACAAATACATATATATGTATGAACATGGTGGAATATGTGAGGGATACGAAACATTTAGGCCACTTGATCCCACTTCCAAAATAACCATAACCATTACAACAATGGATTATGAAATAATTTTATTCATTTAAAAAATTCCTAGTCTAATTATATCTCAAAGTTCAACTATAACACTAATGTCTCCAGAATAAACATCCTCAAAGTCATAACCAATGGATAAAACAATCAGTTGATCAACTCTCATATCCATTTTATAGCTATAAATTAATCAATACTTAGTATCTCATAATGAATATACCTCATTACTCACGCAGTCCCCTATATAAACTCATAAATACAAACTCCATCATATTTCACCAAGATTCTTGAGTGTATAATGGGACAAACAACATCACCAATATTGTGTATATACTAACAACTCACATGGTAATCCAAAATATAGGTTTACCATGTTCAAAAAAGTGACATCCTTCTAAAACCTTGATCCATTACTAATACATGATATATCAATGGTGACTCCAAATTGAACCTAATCCTGAAAAAACCCGATGATAGAAAAAATATCCTACTAACGACAATCCTATAAGATTCCCCTATATCAATTCAAAATCATATAACATGAATGAATATAGAATAATATCCATATATCCCTCAAAGACCACCAACATATCCTCTGTCAACAGAATTCCTACAAGGTAATCCAAGAGCTTCCGCACACAAGAATTGATGTTCACAATGGTTATTTTGAACAACTAAAGATTAGAAACCCCAACAATGGACTCCCAATTATAAGTACAAAACAATGAAAATATATAAGCAAGAAAACCATCATCTATCCTCAGAGTATACATACCATCATTAGATAATTTATTATATTAAGTGGCATCATAAACTTTTCCCATAGTCAGACCTCAAAAATATTGTTATTGGATATGATTCATACGTGAAAACCCATATGTTTATCTATTCCTAATGTATAAAATTGACATGATCCTCTAACTATGAGTATTAATACATAGGTGGGTGGTCTAGAAATACAACCCCTCAAACCTCAAATAATAAGGATAAAATTCTTGGTAAAATTCCTCATTGGTTCCCCTACATAAAAATAATAAAAATGAAAATTAATAATAACACTTTTTGAATCGTAAACAGTGATGATGTAGAACTGAACGAAAATGTTGGATTCACATCTCACAACCCAACCTATATGAGGATGTTGAATCAAAACCTTGAAGATATCCTCACACCAATACCTGACTATTTCAAAAAAATATCCAAATTCCCTCAAAACACTTAAAATTAGCATGTAAATCAATCTACATCGAAAAGAATCATAATAGACTAATCAATGTTTCAATTTTGAATTTAGGTAGACGATACATGCATGACGCATCCAATGAGGGACTACATGATATGTAACATTGTGGTCAATGATTTTACATAAATTAGGCCACCCTGGGTGAGTATCGATCTATGATATTGTATGTTATTCTCAAATTATATGATTTGAATTCACTATCCATGGTGTGTACCCTAAACTGGATACTTAACTATGGAACAGGGCCCAACTCTTCTAACACCATACTGAAATGCACACCATGCATAGAATAATCACAACAGGTCTCTCACATGGGTTACCAGACCATGTAACCTAAATGGGGTCATTATATTTACCATAAAAAACATTTATCTGTGTAATTTAAAATGGAGTTGATCATGTACCCTACGCATCAAACTATCCCAATATAATTTTTCTGGCCATGTCACAGGACACAGCCTGACACACTACATATAGAGTGTCTCAAAAACACATGTCATGTAAAAAATTTATTGTCACATTACCTAAATGGAATAAAATGTGGTATTTCTCTCTATATAACTTTTAGGGTTATCAGGGTTTCCCAAACAGAAACACTCTATTACCATATAAAAATCAATGTTTCATCCCAAATGGATATAAATCGACTCACATATGGAATCCAAAATTAATATAAGGCTATATAAATCAAAGGAAAAAAATTAATCTTATTTATTTATTAAAAGGCTAAAAATTATATGTAAACATTATATAATTCTCCTCAAATACCGTACCCAAAGTAGCCTCACTCTCGCCACAACCTCATATGAACACCAAGTGGAAATCTGTTGTCCCTTTCCCACCCTTTCTATATTGTCGAAGCACAACTCATTTGGTGGAGCATATCGATATTTTCTAAATTAAGGTGTTGAAATAAATGTATAAAATTCGAAAAATACAAATAATAAGGAAAAAAACAAAAATTAAAAGAAATGTTGCATGCCCTTAGTCCCAGTTCGTGTGATAGGACAATGAATTTCCTAGAATAAAACCATCATTATCGAATAATCAATGATGTTTGAATATCATAAAGTTGTTCAACTCAAAATTATCACCAAATAATCTAATGTAAATAATTTCCTAATTTTTTAATTAAATAATAAATTGTAGTTATTCTACGAAAATTCAAATGGCTTCGATTTCAAAAAAATTCATATCATAGGTTAAACAAAAAATTGTGTTACTAACAATGTGATATGATAATTATAGATATTATATGAAATGATATATTATCATTTATAAATAACATTAAAATGTAAAAAATTTAAGGTGCTATATATTTTCACAATTATTAAAAATATATGTTGTTATAGTTGAAACATGAGTCAATAAATAGAATCTATAATATATTTACATAGTAATGGTAGAAATCATAAAACTATATAAAACAATTCAAAGATTCGAAACCATTAGTACATGGGATTATTATATTTACATTCCACACTATCAATTCCTAAACATCTAAGAAATGAAAATGTTCATTTCAATACATATCTCATTATAAATAATTATAAAATAAACAAAATTTAGGGTGATATAGGAATCCACACTACATTAATCCATACATATGAGTGAAACATGGGAAATAAATTACCTATCTAATAAAAAACAATCCACTGAACTCATGTTAGTATAATAATGTATTAAAAAATGAAAATCAGTAAAAAAAATTAGAATTATCATCCCCTTTAAAAAATGAGATTCATTAAACACATCATAAAGAACCGAAGAAACAAAAAATGGGTTTCATATACTTTTAAAATTTATTCACAAAATTAAATCAATAATAACTCCGAATGTTATCATTAATAGATAAAAACGTGATATATATATTTGTTTCTAATAATATTATGTATCATTCTAAGTAAGTTACATAATATCAAGATAAAAATCATATTGTTTTACACTATTTAAATAAATGGTATATATTTAAAGAAATTGATTCCCCAATCAATCATGGTATTCAACTAGGGTTAAGATCCATAGAAAATGATGATAACAATGTGGTATTTATAAATATAATGTAATGGTATAATCTTAATATTTACATTGATTTAGTGGTTATGAAAGATACATTAATTGATGGAACATTCCTACAAAATATTTTTACATTATCAAATACATCCAGAGAAATATGGAGGATGGTATAAATTGTTAAATGTACATGATCAACTATATAATATTTATATGGGAAATGAATGAGATTAAATAAATTCCTGAATTTTAAAAAATACCACATTGGAAATAAGAAACAATATTGATATTCAAAAGTAATTTATAATTGAATAATTTATAAAACTATGAAAAAATTATGTTATTTTAGAAAAAATAAAATGTAGATTGAATTAATGTTGATAAATTAAAATTTAAGAGAAATGATTTCAAAAAATATAATTGTTAAAAGAGAATTATATCAAATTTTGGGGGAATTCACTCATTTAAAAAATATTTAAAATTCCATTACAACATTTTAAAATAATTTAAATTAGTATTAATTTATCATAATAAATTACTAATTCTTATTATATAACACTTTCAAAATTATTAAATGAATCTTATATGTAATAATGGGAGTTCTTGAATGGAAAAGATGTGATATTGATGTTTTTCCTTATAAGGAACACTTCAAGTAAAATATTCTTCAAGGGGAAATGAGACTTTGAGGGGACATGTAAATATCCACGAACACCCAATGTATATTATTGAGGGTCTAAAACGTATAATGATTCAATATATTTATTATATTATTTTGGAAAACATAATTTTAATATCATGGTTGGTAATTAAAGACCTATCATTTTGGTACCGTTTTAATCATAACTACATTTAAAATGAGTTCATTTAGAATTGAAGAATTTTTTTAAAAGTAATTAATATTTATCTTTGGCCCTCAATATTAAGGTAGAATTAATTCATTCGGTAGTAATAACACAATATTAATTATTTAATTGTTAAAATTAATAAATAATTCTCAATAAATTATCATTTTGGGAAAGAAACCCATACATCAAAAAATGATTGGACCAAGATTTCTCCAAACTCCTTTATACATTTTTCCATTCATAATAACCCATTTTAGGAACATTTTCATGCCCATAACAATAACACCCCATGTTTTTACGGGCCTTTTTTAGTGAATTGATTTTTTTCTTATTTTCCACTAAATCAGATATTTCATTTACATGGCACTGACTTAGCTTGCACTACAAGTACCCCCAACCTGGAGTATGTAACCTACAACACAAATTTTCAATTAAAACCAATTTTATTCATATAATAATTTAAATGAGATAATTTTAATCTAGATGCTAAACATATTAATATGAATAATAATAAATACTTCTCAAAAACTTTCTATAATGGTTTTATACAAATAAAACATATTGATAATGAAAAATATAATTTTTGTTAAAGTATTTATACGTTTAAAAATGCTAAATTCTTGAATAAATAGCTATTCGTGTATTTATTAGGGAAAAAATAAATTTATACACATTTATAAATGTAATTTTATTGAATAAAATTCTTTTTGAAAATTATAATTTTCAATTTATAAAAGGGTTAATTTTTGATATTTTTTTGACAAACTACATTTTTATTAACAGTGAAAAATAGTGGATTTAATTTAAAAACATCTTTTTCATATTATTAATTTATATAGTTAAATTATATTTTAAATTGACTTAAATGTTTAATTAAAATATATTTATTTCAATTAATCAAATGAATGTTATTATAATTAATTTCACATTGAAATTGGGTATAAAAACTTAGCAAACTTTTGAACCCTTTTAATTTAAAACCCAAATTATCATCCCACCTATGGGATTTAATTGAAATAAATTTCTGAATTTTTTTATTATAATTAGAAAAATGTATTCAATATTTGAAATAATAATAATTTACAATGTCTTATAATTTCATATTAGTTTTTATCCCAAATTATTAGTGAATACAGATAAAATTATTATTTTTGATTAAGTATAACAAAGAAATAAACCATAAATTTAAGTGCCAAAATGACCAAACCACATGTTCAACATAAATTTCATTAACATATTTTTTTAAATAATACTTATTTTATTTAGTTTTTATGGTTTTAGATGTCATTTTTTAGGTAAAAACATCTGTAGAACTCTCTTGTTTTAAAAAACTATTAATCTGTCCTTTCCCTCCTCTATAAAAGTCCACCACCTCTACAACTTCTTCACACATCTAAAACCATATATGTTCTTTCATTCCCTAACCAATAAACTCCCCAAAATCTCTAGCACCCCCTTTTAATCTATCCTTTTTTTAGAAATACACCCAATGAATACCATTTGTTAAAACCTAAAAGGGCATACCTGATTAAGATGCAACACCATCACTCAAGCACATTTCTTTAATTTTCATTATCCACCACCTCAACTCCACACATTCCATTCTTATACGACAAACCCAGTATAAAAAATGTACTTATATGTTTATTCTAAGGGTTTTACATGCACATAATCCCATATCCATATAATGGTATGTAGTTTATTATATCATTCATGAAGATTTCAACAGTTTTTGATTTAAAGAATATCTCTAATAATTGTTTTTTATTTAATAAGGACTAATGTATGTTTTTAGTATGGTTTTATTTTATTTGAAGATATTAACATAGTTTAATGAAATACGTGATAAAGGTATTAGTTTTTTTAATGTGGCAATTTATAGCTATGTCGTTTTTTGGGGGGATTAATGATAAGTTGATTTAAGAAATTTATTGAAATTTATTCAAAACATACTGATTTTAAACATTTGGATGATCCTAAAGGTTATCTATTTATGAAATGGTTTATTTTCAACATTTTCATAGGAAAATATTATAATGTTGAAATCATTTTGAAAATTATCATATCATGTGTTTTTCATTCTGTATTTGGTTGATGTTTATATATTAGTGGAAGTGTTTGTTACCTTCTATGGATTATTTTATCCATTAATTTATTTTACATCTCCATGCATAAAATTTTCATTTGTAATACTCATAAATTTTGGTAAAAAATGTGATTGCGGTAAAAATGTTTTGAAGGAAGAAATTATACTTATCAAGTAATTTTATTTCCCTATGATCTTCATTTATATGGGGAATACATCATTAAATATTATTAAAATAATCTTCATATATAATTTTTAAAATTTAACCATTTCCTAATGAATATAAAGTCTCTTAACCCATCATAGATTTATAGTTTTTTTCACTAACTTTATCATTTCAATGTTCACTATCACTCTCTATTATTCCTTGGTATTTAGTTTTTCTAAATGTTTATATTTTAATTTCCCAACTATGTACTTTGTATATGGAAACCATTTTATTTTCTTCATTAGGTAGCCACTATATTTTCAACATTATGTTTTTTAGATCATTTTTTATTTATTATTAAAATTAGGGATTTTATTAATGAGTTTTCAAATGTTAAAACTTTAACGGTCAAGACAAAATTTGAGGGAGATATTCATTTTATGGGGGTAGAATGTAGCATCCCAATATTTAATGAAATATATATTTTATAATAAATTGGAATTCATTGATATCATTGATTATACACAACACCATGTTTATCTAGTGTCAAAAACATCATCATGTTTTTTATATCTTGTGTAACAAGAAAAACTGAGTTTTACCGAACATCAATATACTATAATTATTTTTATTCAATATGAAATGTATCACCTAGATATTTCAATGGTGGAATTGATAGGATTAACTAAATAATGAATGTATATATTTATTACACATATATTTATAGTGAAATTATTTTATAATCCATTAAATTGAAATGAAAAAAAAATTAATATCTGGGAAATGTTTTTTTGAAAAGCTATTTTTTTGCACAAAACGATGTTTAATAGTAATAATTTAAATTAATATATACTATTAAATTATTTTAATAGAATTTATATATTATATATTTAACGAAATAATTTTATATAAATACAACAGCTTTGATTATCCTAATATATTAAAAAAACATAATATAATGCTTAAAATCTATATATTTCTAAAAAACTGTCCAGTAACATTTTTGGCACTTAATTTAAAATTAATTTTGAACATTTTAAAAAATGATTTTTTAAACTTAAAATAATTTTTTAAAAACATAATATCAAAATACAATTAGGGATAATTTTTTTATTTTTCTGAAAAGGTATGTTTTTTATTGAATAGTGAAAAATATTGGTTTTTATTAAGAATTTTCTTTTCTTATAAAGTTTTTTTTAAAATATATTTAATAGGGTTTAAAAATTAAAATTATATTAATTATATATTAATTATTAGAATAAGGTAACTATTAATTACTTTCATATTGAATTTTTATATAAAAACTTTTTAAATAATTTAACATTTTCTCTTTTAAAACCTTCTTTCTCATTGAGTCTGTAGGATTAATTCTATACTACAATATTCTGCTTAAAAGAATGCAATTTATAACAAGGGATTCAATATTTGGTATCATGATAATTTATATTATGTAATAAGTTCATGTTAAATTTTTAAAATCATGAATAATAACAAAAATAAAAATTATTTGCCACACTTAAGGTAAAAATAATATTACAAGGGGGTTAAACTAAAATTAAATGGGTTAAAATATCTCCAAACATGTCTCAAACACACCAAATAACCATATATAAACCTTATATCTTCCTTTATATATATTGTTATATTATTGGAGCATGGGGACATGAATCAATATTGTTGGGATTTAATTTTTTCAAATATTACAAGTGTTCCACTCACCTCACATATAAATGGCCACCCACTATATTCTCCAATTAACACATTCTATCCCCTGTAAATCATCTAATACCATCAAAAAAAGATTCTATGCTTAACTAAAAAAATACTATAATCTTTTATTATGCCATAATAAAATCCACGGAAGGATTTTTATGCAAACCAAAATATGTTTTATAAAGAAGAGGTAATGTTCTTCAACAAAGACTTCTTTATTTCCTCATCCACTTCCATCAATTATTATTTAACCAAGAACATATAATAACCATAGTATAATATATATACTGATATTATTCATCTTATATTAATTACCTTTTTCCGTCTCATCTTCTCTTATATGGGAAACAAAACTGTCGATCATGTGTACAGTGGACTAACGCCTTGTGAACCGAAACTTTTATTTTCCATAACTACTTATCCTGAATTGGTTAAATTATGAATTAAATATATATATATATATATTATATCTATAAAATCATTATACATTTGTAGTAATTATATTACATATACATTTTCACATTCCTATCTATGAGGATATGATAAAGTCGGTCGTGCGTACCACAGACTACTACCTCATGAAGCAATATAATTCATTTTCCCCAATGTATTACATGGATGGTAAAAAGGTTAATGTTAATGTTTATATTTCTTAATTATTAACTATAAATATTTTTGTGATTAATACAACCCATCTTTCTTTTTACCTTCCAACCATTCAGATTACAATAATTTCACACAGGTGTATGGAAGACAACTACCTCACGAACTGATGTGATGAGTTTTTCATATTTTTTTTACATGGATGGTGATATTTGTACATTAAAAAAATATATTATATATATATATGATATATTAAATAATATTTATTCTATAATGTAGATATATTATTTAGCTTTCATACGTTCCATTCCATGAGAATCTAGAAGCATCATTTCTGATTACTTATTCTATACTATTACTACATATAGTGTAGTTCCTTTTAATTTTATGAATTAAATAAATTACTATAAGAATATATTTAATTAATATATATTGTATTTATATAATTTTAAACTCTCTTTAAATTATTGAAACATGATCAAAGATAATAGACCAAAATTTTGAAACCAAAATATATGTGAAAAAATTAAATTATTCTCCAAAATGTATTATAAAAAAATTGATAATAAATGTATAATAAATGTCCATAAGAAAGTTATATATAGTATGATATATAAAATTTTTGGTTATTAAGGTAATGTATTTCAATCAAAATTTTTGTACTCCTCTGAGACACATGCCAAATTCAGCACATATTTTTTTTTTTTGGTGTATATAATACTAATGTCATCGAACAATTTTGTAATTTATTTTGGTTTATTTCTTTGTATTATTTGGTTATTTTTGATGAGGATGAGGTTGAGTTTCCAGTTTAATTTTTTAGTTTCGGAGTTTCTAGGTGGTTTTTTGGCCTATGCACAGTTTTTATGCCCAATTTGAGGGATAATCGTGGGGCCTCTTAAGGAAGGGGATGTTTTCAGTTCATTTTAATAATTCACATTTAGAATTTAATGGTTTGATAATTTCTTGGGACAAACCATGTGAGTTAAATTAGAAAACAATGTTTCATGAGGCTTGGAGTCGGGGGAAATGTGCAAGGCACGCACATGGTTTGAGAAAAACATATGGAAACTATGCAAGGGATCCTTCAATTTGGATAGTGGCATTTGGAACGGCTGGGAAACAGTTTCCAAACCAAGTCCCCAAACCATTATTTGTTCTTCCATATCTATTAGGGTGCACATGGTTGGTGCACGGTTCAGAAAACCATGCATGTATCCCAGGTCATTAAAAGTTGGAAATTACCCTATTTCCCTCCACTATTTTACCTTTAATTAACGATTTCCTCCATTGTTCATCCTAGGCACAACAGGGTGATGAATGAGACCCTACTCTATTGATCCCAATTATCCATTTAAGCGTCTTGAAGGTACTTAGGTATGATTATTTGAGTTTTTTTTATCAATTTCCTCTTCCCATCTTCCTTATCCCATGACATTTTGGTTTCTCTTGGTGGGACATTCATCGTTGTTGAACCCTAAGGTTTAGATTTGATGTGTGGATTGGGTTCCTTGATTTCAATTATGGTTTATTGTCTCTTGTGATGTATTCTTCCTTCTCATGGTGTCTTGGTCCAGTCTCATAATATTAAGGCTTTTGTTTTCGACCAATTATATTCCTACAC
This sequence comes from Viscum album, assembly GCA_963277665.1. Classification (NCBI taxonomy): domain Eukaryota; kingdom Viridiplantae; phylum Streptophyta; class Magnoliopsida; order Santalales; family Viscaceae; genus Viscum; species Viscum album. The sequence goes on from OY728134.1 coordinate 999,759,928, forward strand.
ATTTAGTTGAGCCTATATATTTTTATGAGTGATTTCAAAATCTTATAAAATTTATTTTGATGTGTTATCATGAGTTTTTTTGTAATTTAAGGGAAGGAAAATAGGTTTTAAATGGTTTTCCAAAGGGGTTATATAATTTTTTCTATGTTCAATTATAAGCATGTTGTTTGATCAAATGTAAACTGATATTTTAAATTCATAATGGGTGTTTTGGGAGGTTTTTTCTTTCATTAGGATTTGGTAATGTGGATGGATTATGAATTTTACATTTTATGTTTAAATATGTGACTTTTATTTTGTGAATCTTATTTCTATGTTGTTATATTAGTTTAAAAGAATGTTATGATTTCTCAAAATGGATTTTGGGTAATTTTATAGAAACCTAAAGAGTGGCATTGAATGTTGGTTTGGGTTTTATCAACTGAATATATAAATAGTTTTTTGGGTTTTAAATGTTGTGTTGGATAATTTTTTAAATATGTGGTTTTTTAATGGTTGTGTGTGGAATGTTTGGAACTTTGATGAAAATATTTTCTCCCTTAAATAATGAGTTTTTAAAATACTTATCCTGTATTATTTTTCTATTTCTAAAATGTATCTATGATTTCTAAATTATTCATTGGTGATTCACATGACATTTAATGCGTTTTCAATGGGGTTTCTAAAACATAGACGATTTTGAATTTTAAATTATATTTTGGTGAATAATTGGCATAAAGGCATGTTTAACATTTTTCTACAATATTTCAAACTATGTAGAAAAAGGCTTGTCTGGCACATTTTGATATGTGATGGTTTCTAAAATAATGCAAGGCCCATTTATTTTTTCATGTGTTGTTTCACGTTTTCACTGTGGAATGGAATAGTTTTTATATGAAATTTAAAGGCCCATTTGCATTGTTTATGTGAAGTGGGTTTCATTTTGAATTGAGAAATATAGTGAAAATATATCTTTATTTTATATGGATTGAGAATGTTAAAGGGCCAGTTTGAACAATGTCTTGTCTTTGAAATGTTTTTGTTGACGTGATGTGATGTGAAGCCATGATTGAACCATTTGATGGATTAATAATTATGTTTTGGAAGTCATGTGATTTAGGGGTCTAGTGGACATGTTGGAATGTTTTGGAAAATCGGTCACAAACATGGGTAGTGTGAGGTCCAGTTCGTATTTAAAAACATTGGGAATGTGGGTTTTGAAACAAAAAAAAGTGACTTCCTGATTTTCAAATTTGAATGGTTTTTTGTGAGACTGTAACCACTTTGTTGGATAACCCTAATATTGGGAAATCACATTAGTGCTATCAATGTTTGGGTTAGGAAATCTTGGTTGATTTATGTTATCATTTAACCATGAGTGTGAGGAACCTCCCATTCACTAAGTACTATTATCATGTGTATAATGGGAATCATCTAGAGGGTTGATTGACTATTACTATTTGACCATGAGATAGAGGGGTTTGTACCCCCTATATTTTCATAGAGGATAAGTGGTATAAGACACTAGATATTCTTGTATAGATTGGATAGTTGGTTATTAACTAGGGAGGTATAACATATAATGGTAGGTGAGTTCGAATTCAGTAACTTCATAGATTTCTACTGGATATAAATAAACATTTCATATGATTACTATAGGCATATTCTGTTTATATTTTCATATATGTTGGATGTTATCTATTTCGATTAATATCTTTGTGTTTTGTTTCCTTTATTATATGCACAACCACTTTTTTGTCATAGTGTATGGACTTGTATTTAGGTTTTTTTGGTAATGTTTTGTGGAATGTTTTACATTGCAAGGATTGACTACCTATTTTGTTTCATTTATATTCATCAAATCTCATTTGGTTTTTCTTTTACGGTTTTGTAATTGGGATTTTTTGGGTGAAATTTCCATGTTTTAAAGTGGAATAATTTTTTTTAAATGAATTCCCTTTGTATATTTAATTTTTCAAAAATGTAATTTTGGATTGATGTGTTTGGATAGTAAAAATGACAGAAAACCTATTTTGGAACGTAGTAAAAAAATTATAGACTTTTTTGGAAATAGAAATGCATGGATTTTGTGTTGGTTACCTACATAGATTTTGTATTCCCCCACACTACTTGAAACATTTAGTGTCAGTAGACCCTTGCTATTTTGATGGCCCGGGTTTCTTCATATATATATCATTTGAATAAAACTAGTATTGTGGTGGTTGGTGACCAAGTGGTCACATGGAGATCGTGTTCGAACTGATTAGCATAGTCATGAATTCAATTTTTTTATGTTCAGCAGCTATTTTATTTGGATCACTTAGTATGTTCATTGAAATTAATTTATTTTTTTGTGTGTTCATTTTTTTGTAATTTTGTCATGTTTTATTTGGAAAAAATAATTCCCATTGTGATTACTATGACACCTAACACTAGATTCCAGCCCATGGGGACCCAAAATTTTATTTTGGACTTCTGTTGGACTGAGTTGTGTGTCAGGTTGGATGGCATGGAGGACGTTTTCATTAAAAATTTTATCAAAGGAGGCTCATTGTTTTTTGGGGTGTCAGGTAGTTTAAGAATAGGACTAATGTGAATTGGAAGGTAGGTGCAGGAAATTTTGGTTGAACCATTTTTATTTTTAACGTCATGTTTCAAAGGTTATTATAGGATTTGAGTCATTATTTTTTATTTGTTTTGTGAGGATGGGAGTAAAAATGCAGGTGATCTGGTGTCACTCACAGGTCTCAAATGAAGTAGTGACCCATTTAGTTTCCATGAGAATGGTTCATGTTTCTCTTAATTGTTGATGATTACCTGGGGTAAAGCCCACTAACAGTGTTATTTGATGGTACATGGCCACTAGTTCCACACCTTGGTATTTTTATTTTGATTTCGGTCGGTGAGGATTGATTTTGAAAGGGAATTAGTTTTGTGAAAAATTTACATTCCAAGGGTGAATGGTTTTGGGGAAAACGTTTTTTAAAAGAGGAAATGTTTTTAGGAGTCAATTTTGTTTTGAATGTTGAGTTTGATGTTTGAGTTGAATTGGAAAATGGGGTTTGGCATTTGGAATGTGGCCTTAGAAGAAGACAATTATGGGAATTTGAATGAATGTATAGTTCATGAAAAGTGGATTCTGGTTTTGTTTGTGATATTTGGATTTTATGAATTTTGTTTTGTCATGATATGTTTTTTTGTTTAAGATTCAATTGAATTTTGATTCAGGTTCAGTGTTCCATATGATATTCAGAATATTCCGCATAGGAAGGTCCCCAATAATTTCAATGGGTTTCTCCAATTATTTTGGTCATCTTGATTGTTTCATTTATTTCATTGTGATCTAGGATTGTGAGAGGCTGAAGAATGGATTCAAGAAGTTGAGAGTGTATTTAAATCATTGGGAACTCCCAAATATGAAAGATTTTGTGCTGTTCATTATTCATTTGAAGTTCAAGAATTGGACAAGTTGAAGGTTATCATACCATCATTGATTCACGTTGGGATGTCAACTTATCTATTTATGACCATGTTCATTTGAGAGTTTATACCTGGGGAGGTGAAGATTGGGATGATTGAATACCTCATGAGTATTCTGAATGGTTGGAAGATAGTGAAAGCTTATGTTGACCACTTCAATTAGTTTTTTTCTTTCTCTTCGAAGATATATTTTGGGGTTCATATAGGAGTTCCTCTATTCGTATGGGGTATGCCTCCCGAAATCAATGAGTGATCCCTATCCTCCATGGTATTCATTTCAAAAAATTAGTGGATGAATAATTCTTAACAGAGTTGGTTTCTAGAGCTCAGGCAGTTGGAAATTCGATAGAGCTCATCAATCATGAAGGTTCTCCATATTGAAGGGAGTTTATTTCGGAGGAACGTACACTTGAGGGGTCTCTATCATTGGTTTCAACTACTTTTTCATCAGATCATTCACTTTTATTTTTCCACTGTTGTTAGTTAGAGACTTTGAAATCACCTTGATATAAAACTAAAATGACTTGTCATCATTGAGGCCAATTGGGTCACCTGGAGGATATGATTCAAGACATCAAGGCTCTAGCCATATGCCCCATAGTGGAGTCTTTCATGCAGCCATGAATTCTGGTTATTTTTGAGTATTTTTCCTTGATTTCATCTTTAATGTTGGAGTAGATATGTTTTAATCCTATTACAGTTTTCAGGCCTATGTGAGTTTCCCTGTTAATTGAAAATGGTTTTTTGGTCTTTCTCTTTTAAACAAAAGTGATTTTCCTCATTATGGAAATTCAATATGGTTATCCTTTGTGTATCTATTTATTTTAGTTTATCTTATTTGGATATTTTTTTTGTTTTTTGGACATGATGAAATGTGATATTGATAAATATTTAATTTGTTTATTTTCTCTTAATTTTTCCTTTGGTAATAAAGGTCATTGGTTCACTTAGGAGTTCTTATATTGGTTGTCCCGTGTTGGTAATTTAAAGAATTCTTGGTTTTGGGAATGTTTTTTTTAGCTTGTATGGAGAAGTTTGGGTTTTTTTCGTGATATGAGTTCTTAGGTTGGACTGGTCTAAAGTCATGTCATGGTGATAGTTTGGTTCATGTAGTGGGGCGAACCCTCCTCCATTTTCTCGTTTATTTTCATTATGGTTTCTCATTGGGTTGATCAAGTGTTACATTTTGAGTGAATGATCACCCTGAGGTTCATGGTTCCATTTGGATTAATTTGGATTCAGATGGGTTTTATTTATCATGTGGCTATGTGACTTTTTTGGTCAGAAATTGTTTATGGTGGGGAGAATTGTGTATAACAACCCAAACTATTATAAATAAAACTCCCCCTTTGATAAAATTAATTTTATTATTATATAATATTTATATAGAAAACCTATGAATTTCTATTATTTTATCCAATTGGATTTTAATGACTGTTAATAACTTTTGTCTTTGTTTATAAAAAAGCTGAAGAATGATTGCATTATCTTTATAAATATAGGGTCTTAAAAAATATAATTGACACATACAAAGGAAGTGATGGCCTCCACTAGTAAGATCATACCATATGAATCTATTTTATTGGATCTTTCAAGGGAGATATGTTTTTTGGCGTTTCCCTAGACCATGTTTGGGACGAAATCCAACAACTTATGCATGAGAGATATCGTTTACGGGAGAAGTACAAGAACATTGAGATCATGGAGTAAACAACATTTTCCCAGCCACCCCATGAAGGTCCCACCATCATTCACTCTACCCTTAGTGAGATTGTTGGTGTATTAAAGATACATGTAACAAGGCCTTAAGAATATGATTTTGTATATTATTTTGAATTTAATAATGAATATATTTTCAACATCTTATATTTAAATTTATATGTGTGTTTTATTTTGACTCAATAAAACACTAATAATATTTTTGTATAATATTCAAATTCAATTAAGGAATATATTTTGATGAATTAATAGATTTTTGAAATAAATTATTTTTTATTAAAACATTATTATTAATTAATTTTTTAAAAAATAAATTATCATATAATTGTTATGATGTCAATTGGAATATTTATAAGAGTTCAATACAACGTAATTTTCAAAACCCCCCATGAATTAAAGGGAGAAAAGGAATACAATAAGGACACCCCTCTAGTATTATAGACAGTTTCTTCACCACTATAGATGATCTAAGAGAAATAAATCTGGGGTAAGAGGAAGACCCGTAGTTTACTCTGATTAGTGCGACCATGACTCCTAAAAAGCAAGAAGTGTATACTTCCTTTATAAAGAAAAATTCGGATGATTTTTCTTAGAATTACACAAATATTCCAATCCATGATCCCAAGGTGTCCACCCATCTTTTGGGCATTCTAAAAGAAAATTAGGGATATAAGCATGCATCAAGAAGAACACACCTGACTCATGCCTCCAAAATTGAGGCTAAAGTAAAAAATATCATCAAGTAAGACTTCAACTGAGTGGTGAAATATCCAAAATGGATTACCAAGACTGTCCTAGTGAAAAATAAAAATTATAAAATTTTAGTTTTCTTTGATTTTATAGATCTCAACCAGTGTTTTCCAAAGGATAAATTCTTAGTTCCCACCATAGAACTCTTGATCAATGCAATAAATGGCTACCAGGATCTACCCTCCATGGATGGATACTTTGGGTACAACCAAATCCGAATATCCCAAAGATATTAAAAATTCATAGCCTTCAAGTCCACTTAATGTTTATTTTTATATCTAGTAATGATGTTTGGCTTGAATAATGTTGGAACAACAAAATAGTGGGTTATTCATGACATATTCAAACCATTCCTAGGTAAATATGTATAATTACACTTTTTTAATCTAGTGGTCAAGTCCTAGAAATGTTTCTATCACCTTGATGACCTGAAGACCATATTCAGAAATCTTCGAGAGTATTATCTGAAGATGAACCCCTTCAAATTTTCATTCTAGGTAACCTCAACAAAATAATTTGTCTTTATTTTACATCATCAAAGTGTCAAAGTATATCCTAATAAGACTGAATATATCCTAGGAATGTTAACTCCTTCAAACATGAAGGATTTGAGTGTACTTCAAGGACACCTGACCTACATCCAACATTTCTTACCCAATCATGAAGGTAATCATTTACCCAACACCATGTTTCTGAAGAAGGGGGTCACATATCAATGGACTAGTGACTCTCAAGAATATTTTTTTGTCATTGGTAATACCTCTTAATTCCCTTGGTATTGATGCCACTTATTGTGGGAATGAATCTATATCTTTATGTGACTTCCTTGGAGTGATCACTAGGCTCTTTCTTTGCATAATAAATGATTTTGGGAACAAAAATAGCATTTACCATCTAATTTGATCCATGATCGAAGCAGAGACTTGATATATGGTTATTTAGAAAATCCTCCTGGCATTAATCTTGGTTTTTCAAAAAATTGATGCACTATAATCAGCATAATGAGGTCTACATGGGTTCTTGTAATAACCCGATAAAATTTATCCCTATTCATCCTATTCAAATTGGATGTATGAGAAGTTATTATATAGTAGTTCAATGTAAAGACCCAAAAATTTCAAGAAATTGTTTTTCTCAAATTCATTGGAATTTTACGAGTCCGCGGTTTCTGACGTTTCCTGATTCCGAGTCCCGGTGTGCCCGAAATCAATTTTTGAAATTTTGTTCAGGTACGTTCAGTAAACGTACGTGCTGGTTTTTCTATCTTTTGAACTGGTGCTCGTAATCGAAATCTGAGGGCACCGATGAACTCACAGTGCCGGTATTCGCCTAAGGGGACCTTTACCGCAGTTAACTTTTGTCATATGTAGTAATTAAAATGTGGAGATTCATTAATAATTAAATAAAATTGTTGTGTTACAATTTTATTTAAAGTGGATGTTATTTCCTTTAAAAAGAAGTTGTAGGTGGGGCCCACACCCCACCTAACTTCCCCCGGGAGAATATAACTAAGGGTGGTGGGTCCCACAACTGCCCAAACTTATCATCTCACCTCAACTCCCAAGAAACCCCACATTAACACTCCCCTACTTTTATTATGAAAACTCCCCTATTAATAAGATCTCTCCACCTCCCTCTTATTATGTTTTCCAACGCAATTAAGTTAATGACTTCATTAATTAAATTGGCACATCTTAATTTCAATTAATTTGATTTGCATGGAACTTCTTTAAAATTGGATATGTCTTTTATAATATTTTCATAGCAAGTATTCTGGTGGGGGAACCTCTGGAGAAATAGAATAACACCGTTCATCTCTTGATGAAGAACATCTCAAACGAAGAACGTGAAGTCACCAACGATGCTTCTTCTTTGGGCGCACCCCGACGTCAACTGAATTGACGTCCTTTTTTCGTGATGCCTGACCTCCACGACGCTTGTCTTCCACGAATCGACGACGTGCGATGACAAATTCGAGGTAGGGGGTTTGTGTATAATTTTATATATGTGTATTGTACCTTCGTACTTTGCACGTTTTTATGATGAACTATAGTTTAAGCCTCTAACGTGGAGGGAACAGTCTAACAAACATGTCTGGACCCTCCGCCTTATCGTTCATGTTGTGAGGTTTGTTGGGTGATAGATAAACAGAAGGGAAAAGTTGATTTGAGGCCATCGTAGTGAAGAGCGGGACCTGAGAAGGCCGTAGGTGCAGACATGATGTAAAACGGACCACTAGAATGACACTGGTGGCCCATGGAAGGTCGCGGCAGCGCGAGTTTCCAGCTCCGCGACACCATCTATTGGAGGCGGCCTGTGGCACTTTCCAGCTTCCTGGAGGGGGCGGCACCCCAGCCTGCGGACGGTGGAAGACCACCGCAGCACCGGCCGTGGTGGTGGTGGAGCGGAACCCGCACCGCGTGGGTTCTAGGGAGGTTGGGCGGCGCCAACCTGGCGTCACCGTTACGCGGAACCAGGGGGAGCCACCCCCCCACCGCGCGGCCTACCTAGCCAAGCCGCAGCAGGCCGTGGGCCGGGCCGCGCCCTACCCGGCAGACCCGGACCCCGGTCAGGTCGGACAGGGCCCAGACCCCCCTCTTCGGACCATTTTTGGTTAATCGCACCTAACATGAGATACAGAACACTGATCGATGCACCGTCAGTTGCGTAGGATTCCTTGGATCGAGAAGGTCGTTTTGGTATATTATACTCAAGTTTTTGGTGAAGTTTATGTATGGCTAGGTTGGATCGAACGTGAAACCAACCGGGCCCTCGATGCGAAAATGATTATAACTTAAGGACTGGACGCCCGATTGACGTGATATAAGCTATGTTGGTTTACTTTTGATGATATGGCCCTTTTGGTATACTCCATTTGAAATTCAGATGAGAATGGAGTATGGACGGGTTGGATTATACCCGAAATCCAACGGGGCCCCTCGAATGGAAAAGCCAAAAACTCTCAGACCGGGCGTCCGATTGACGCGCCGTCTGTCACGTGGGGTTTCATTGGACGAGTTGGAACTTCGAGTTAAATTAACTCTAGACTTTGTGATAGTATATGTATAGAACCCTTTGCTCGAGGAGCGGACCCTCCCAAAATCGAGCGTGTTGTGTGCGAGAACACTAGAGCTGCTTGAGACTGTGATGTCAACGGTACTGGAATCCTCTATGGGTTCAACAACAATGACAGCTAGACGGGAATCCTCCGTGGGTTCGGTAGCGACGACAACTATACGGGAATCCTCCGTGGGTTCGGCAGTGTGGAAAACTCTACTGGAATCCTCTGTGGGTTCGACAGTGATGACAACTACACCAGAATCCTCCGTGGGTTCGGCACCGATGACAACTATACTGGAATCCTCTGTGGGTTTGGCAACGATGATGAATCAGTGACTACATATGATCATATCTATCTCTATATGAAATATTTGTACATATGTGAGTTGAGTCTTGAATTTCAATCATTATTATTGATGTTATTGACTTTCTTTTTATGTGGAATCGGTTGTTCTTGGGCTCGAGAGTTGGAGCCGAACTGAGATTGATATCTTAGGTATATGTATGGTCATATACCTAAGTAGGGATGGTTGTTACTTCGTTATTATATATTTTCTTTTTGGTTATCCTTCGTGGATTCTAGGAGACCTTCGGGGGTCTTGGGGTCCCTACTGAGTATCGTATACTCACCCCTGAATGGGATATGCCCGCACTATGTTATGTTGGATGCAGACAAAGGACATCACTGATTAAGGAGGAGACTTGTGAAGTTGGATGGTACCCAGAGGTGGAACACTTGGCGATACGTACATAGAGCAGACAGATGGAGCTGGGGTGCTGAGGAGGCCACCTATACCCACCGTTCAGGTGCGATTCAAGGAGGACGACTCAGTAGTTGCTGCGTTACTTTTCTGAGTTGTACCATCTTTTCAGTTGTACTTTACTAACTGTTGGTCTTTTATTTCTGACACATTTTCCTTTCAGCACTTACTTTTTGTATACAGTGTTTTCTTAGTGCTTACTTCAGTTGCTTACTCTATTTTATTTGATACTTTTATAATGTCAATGCCTTCCCTTTTTAATGGGATTTATGCCTTTGGTGCTAGTATCCATCCCCTGGCCTATGGAAGACAGTCTTGGGGTAGTCACGACACGGGCCCTGAGGACGGGTCATGACAAATTTGTATCAGAGGAGTCGGTTCTACCGTAGAACTTAGGACACTGATCTGTCATTATGTGTAGCATTAGTGATAAGAGTATTGTGTGTGTTTTTCAGTCTAGGGAGTCCAGTGTTGGTGCGGCGGCCGAAGTATCCATACACCAGGACCCTGACCTCTGATTTCCGACTCAATGCACGAAAACACTGATTGCATGTGGGTTTCCTTTGAAATGTTTTCTTTTTGATTACTTTGTATCTTCTCACCAGGTATAATTTTTGACCGTGGCTCACCTTTTTCTTTCAGGATGGCCCTGCGAAGGTAGCCAGCTAGGGGTCCGAGTTACGTACGAGATGGCAGCCCACCAAGCGACGAGGTCTCGGTGCAGGGCCCCATCATAGCGGAGGTACTAGGGGAACCTATACCCGCTGAACCACCGATACCACCAGCCCTAGCAGCATAGAGTGCACACTGCCTGAGTGCGTTGCATGAGTTCTAGTGACTGAGGCCTCCAATGTTTCGAGGATAGACAAATTTTCAGATATCTGGGTGCTGGATAGAGATTGTAGCATGATTATTCCACACAGTTGGGACACCCGCTGAATTGATGGTGTACCTAGCTGTTACTCTATTTCAGATACCAGCTGAGAGGTGGTGGAGTTTGATGCTCCAATTTTACGATGAGGCGAATCTCACCTGGGGAGACTTCAAGGGTATTTTCAGGGCGGAGTTTATACCAGCAACTCTATGCTCTATGCGGGATCAAGAGCTACTGCTCTATCCACAAGGCTTTCTGACCATAGCAGAGTCTTCTACAGCCGGTTGTAGATAGATGAAAAAGAAGTCCAAGCGGACTAGGCCAACAGGTGGGTGACCCCCGGATACAGGTATGGTTGTGCGGGGCACACGAATTAGACCCAACCATACGAGGAGCGGGCAGTGTTATGCATGTGGCGAGTGGGGTTACTTGGATCGAGACTGCCATACCCGTCCTGCAAATGAGCAGTAGACAGTAGAGGGACCTTCCATGCCGAGGTAGAGGTTTGACCATGGTGGTCCGCCGGGAGCAGGCGGATGTGTCAGAGGAGTTGGTCGAGTATCAAGTGGACAGGAGAGGGACTAGCTCTAGACTTGGAGCCCTTTTATTTTTATTTTTCTAGCTTCATTGATGTAGTTGTTTGAGGATGATTTGTGTCTTTGGACATTGATCTGTAGTAAGAAATGTCACTTGTTCTTGTGAAATTTACTTCCATGTCCTTTTCTATGTGGTTGATACTAAGAGGTTCCGATTAAAACTGTTGACTTGACCCTCACATTCGAGATACCTACTGGAGGAGACCCAGTGACCACACACTACTGCCGACAGTGTGACTCGACCCTTGGTGGCGAGAGTAATGGTTGGATCTCTTGGATGTAGCGTCTAGGCCTTACGACGTCATCCATGGCATGAAATAGTACCGTTCATGTCAGGATTGATGGTATTAGTCAAAGAACATGGTTTATCCAAGGGATGACTCTATATTTCTCTTTTTGGAAAAGGAGAAATCTTCACAGCTCTTGTAGGACGTAAGTGAAAGAGGGTGTAGTTGAGTTCTTTACAAATGGCTACTTACTACCAATGTTCGTTGAACAAACTTTTTACAGTTCACATTAGTCTCCAATGTCTCAGGTGACCGTGAAGAATAAGTATCCACTCACAGGGATTAATGACCTCTTTGATCAGCTCAAGGGAGCACGATGGATCTCGAAGATAGACCTCAGATCAGGCTATCAGCAACTCAGAGTTCGAGATGAGGATGTGTAGAAGACGACCTTCAGGTGTTGGTAGGGCCACTGTGAGTTCTTGGTTATTCCCTTTGGCGAAACCAACACACCAGTAGTGTTCATGATTCTCATGAACCAGATCTTCCAGCCTTACCTCGATCGATTTGTTGTGGTCTTCATCGACGACATATTGATTTACTAGACTACTGAGGAGGAGCACGCCTACCACTTGCGGGTTGTACTGGATACACTCCGAGGGAACCAGCTTTATGTTAAGCTCTCGAAGTTTCATTTCATGATTTGAGAGGTTCACTTCATGGGACACATCATCTTAGAGGCTGGGGTAGCAGTGGTTCCAGAAACGATCGAGGTAGTACTTGCTTGGGAGCCCCCCAAGAGTGTTATGGAGGTTCAGAGTTTCTTGGCCCTAGCTGAATATTATCGGAGATTTGTGACAGACTTTTCCAGAGTTACAACACTGCTTACAGCTTTGACGAAGAAGGGGAAACCCTTCGTGAGGTCAGAGAGATGCCAGTAGAGTTTTCAATAGCTGAGGCAGAGGTTGACTAGTGCGCCCATCTTGAGTCCACCAGAGGAGGCCGTTGAGTACGTAGTTTACTTCGACGCATCATGGACCGGACACGGGTGTGTCTGGATGTAGGAGAGAGCAGTGATTGCCTATGGTTCATGGCAGTTGAGGCATCACGAGTAAAACTATGCTACCCATGACCTAGAGTTAACATCAGTGGTATACTCCATGTAGTTGTGGCGACACTATCTGATGGGCGTGCACTTTACCATATACTCTGACCACCATAGTCTCAGGTACATCTTCTCGTAGAATGACCTGAACCTGAGATAGTGGCGATGGCTTGAGTTCCTCCAGGACTATGACTTTGATATATTTTATACTCTTGGGAAAGAAAACGTTGTAGCAAATGATCTCAACAAGTGATCGGGCATTCAACTGCTAGGAGAGTCAATAGAGCATCTAGCCGCGTGGCAGATATCCTTTGTAGATAGAGATGGAACAACCTTTCTTCAGTCTCTCATAGTCACTCCTCCACTTTGTCAGTGAGTCGGAGGGGAACAACGTGGGGACAATGAATGTGAGATGCGACGTGCTCAGATATCCTCAGGGCAGGCACCTGACAGATTTTCTGATGGAGGGGAGCACATTATCCTCTTTAGGGGATGTACCATAGTACCAGTTGCACTATAGGAGGGGGTTCTTAGAGAGTTTCACACTTCCCCTTTAGCGGTACATCAATGAGTGGAGAAGATGTATCAGGACCTTAGACGACAACATTGGTGGCCAGGTATGAATAATGTTGTAGTAGAGTTCGTTTCATGATGCCTCACTTTTCTGCAAGTGAAGGCGGAGAACCAGGTACCATCAGGCTTGGTACAACCCTTAGAGGTACCAGAGTGGATGTGGGATTGGATATCTATGGATTTTGTGACATGGCTTCCACGTACATCTAGAGGAAACAACTCTATCTGGGTGGTTGTCGACCAACACACCAAGTCGGCCCAATTCCTACCGATCGGAGAGCACGTCTCAGTAGAGAGCATGGGACGGCTCTATGATCACGAGATCATACGACTTCATTGTGTGCCATCGTCTACCATTTCTGACCGAGATGCTCTATTTACATCCCGGCTATGGAAGGGGTTACATGAGGCTTTTGGGATGCAGCTACGTCTGAGCACCACCTTACCTCCTCAGACGGACGGTCAGACTGAGAGGACCATTCAGACTCCTGATGACATGATACGTTCATGTGTCCTTGACTTTAGTCGGAGTTGGGAGAATCACCTACCCTTGGTGGAGTTTGCGTACAACAACAGCTGCCACTACTCTATTGGGATGGCACCATACGAGGAACTGTATGGCCGACCTTACAGATCACCTCTGTACAAGATTGAGCATGGGGAGTCAGTACTTTTAGGACCAGAGATGGTTCAGGCAACGATGGAGAAGGTGAAAATCATCCAAGAGGAGATGAAGACTACATAGAGTAGGAAAAAGTCCTATGCTGATAGGAGATGGAGACCACTGGAGTTCAAGGATGGTGACCACGTCTTTTTACGGGTCTCACCTCGATGGGGTCTACCGAGATTTTTTCGGGGCGGCAAAGTTATCTCCACGTTTCATTGGACCATTTCAGGTCCTCATCAGGATAGGTGAGGTGGCTTACCTCCAGGCCCTTCCACCTCTATTGCACCTGGTGCGTGACGTCTTCTACGCATCTCAGCTGAAGAGATACGTAAACGACCCATCCCACATCATCGACCACTGGGAACTGGACATCGATGATGTGGAAACATTCACAGAGGTTTTTGTGGAGATCGAGGATCAACAGTAGTGGGTCCTATGTGGACGGTCGATTCCTCTGGTGCGTATTCTCTAGTTTCACGAGAACCTCCAGGATAGCACATGGGAGCAGGAGGCTCCGATGTGTGCTCAGTATCCCCATCTGGTTCCCTAGTGTGTGTTGTAGCTTTACGGGGATGTAAATCCATGAGGTGGGGGTAATGTAATGACCCGTAAATTTCAAGGAATTTTTTTTCTGAAATTCTTTGTAATTTTACGAGTCCATAGTTTCTGACGGCGCCTGATTCTGATGACAGGTATGCCCAGAATCAATTTTTGAATTTTGTTCGGGTACGTTCAGTAAACGTAAGTTTGGGTTTTTCTATCTTTTTAACCACTGCTTGGAATTGAAATCTGAGGGCACAGATGAACTCGCAGCGTCAGTATTGGCCTAAGGGGACCTTTACCGCAATTGCATTTTGTCGTATGTGGTAATTAAAATTTGGGGATTCATTAAGAATTAAATAAAATTGTTGTGTTACAATTTTATTTTAAGTGGAAGTTATTTCCTCCAAAAGGAAGTTGAAGGTGGGGCCCACTCCCCACCTAACTTCCCAGGGGAGTATATAAGGTGGTGGGGCCCACACGATCCCTAACTTTTCATCTCCCCTCAACTCCCTTGAAACCCCCCGTTAACACTCCCCTTCTTTTATTATGACAACTCCCCTATCAATGAGATCTCTCCACCTCCCTCTTATTATGTTTGCCAACACAATTAAATTAATGACTTCATTAATTAAATTGGAACATCTCAATTTGAATTAATTTGATTTGCATGGAACTTCTTTAAAATTTGAGAAGTCTTTTATAATATTTGTATAGAAAATATTTTGGTGGTGGAACCTCTGGAGAAATAGAAGAACAACATTCTTCTCTCGACGAAGAATATCTCTGACGAAGAATGTGAAGTCACCAATGACGTTTCTTCTTCGGGCACATCCTGAAGTCAATGGAATCAACATCCTTTTTCCGCGATGCCCGACCTCCACAACGCTTGTCTTCCACGGCTCGACGATGTGCAACGTAAAATTCGAGGTAGGGGTGTTTGTATAATTTTATATATGTGTATTGTAACTTCATACTTATCACATTTTTTAGATGAATTATGGTTTGAGCCTCTAACGCGGAGGGCACGGGTTAACAAACAAGTCCGGACCCTCCACCTTATCATTCTTGTTGCGCGGTTTGTTGGGTGACAGATAAATGGAAGGGAAACTTTGATTTGAGGCTGTCGCAGTGAAGAGAGGGACTCGAGGAGGGTGTTGCCACAAACGAGAGAAAAAAGGACCACTAGAATGACTTAGGAGGCCCGTGGAAGGTCGCGGTGTCGCGGGTCGCCGGCGTGGCGGCACCGGCGACCGGTAGTGGACGACCGCATGGAGGCGGTGGCGCCCAAGCACGCCTCCTGCGAAAGACCGCCGCAGCATTGGCCACGACGGTGTAAGAGAGGAACCCGCACCACGTGGGTTCGGGGGAGGCCGGGCGGTGCTGGCCAAGCGCCACCATTACGCCGAAAAGGAGGCCCCCCCCCCCACTCAGACAACCGCGGGCCGGGTCGGGCCACTCCCTACCGAGTCGCGCCCTATCGGGCAGCGTTGTGCCCTCCAGGGCCGGGCCGCACCCTCCCAGTCCAGACGGTGCCATACCGGGCTGGATATGGACCCGAGTCAGGTCTACCCGGTTCGGGCCAACCCAGGGTTAGTTGGGTCGGGTCGGACCGGGCCGAGAGCCCCTCTTCAGACCATTTTCGGGTAATCACACATAACTTGAGCTACGAACCGCCGATCAACACACAGTCAGTTGCGTAGGATTCCTTGTATCGAGACAGTCGTTTCGGTATATTACACTCATGGTTTTGGCGATGTTTTGTTATGGCCGGGTTGGTTCGAACTCGAAACCAACGGGCCCACGAAGCAGAAACGCTTATAACTTAAGCACCAGACGTCCGTTTGACATGACATCAGCTACGTTGGATTAATATTGATGATATGGTCCTTTTGGAACACTTAATATGGTATTTGGATGATATTTGAGTGTGGCTATGTTGGATTGTACTCGAAATCCAACCGGGCCCCTAGAACAGAAAAGACAATAACTCTCAGACCGGGCCTCCGATTGACGCGTCGTCTGTCGCGTTGGGTTTTTTTGACGAGATGGAACTTCGGGTTACATCAAATCTGGACTTCATGATAGTATATGTATCAAACCCTTTGCTCGAGGAGTGGACCCTCTCGGAATTTAGCATGCTATGTGCGGGGACCCTAGAGTTGGCTGCGACTGTGACGACAACTGTACGGGAATCTTCTGTGGGTTCCGCAGCGACGACAACTCTGCTGGTCTCCTCCATGGGTTTGGAAGTGACGAAAACTGTCTGGGAATCCTCCATGGGTTCGACAGCGATAGAAACTGTACTGGAATCCTGTGTGGGTTTGGAAGCGATGAAAACTGTACTGGAGTCCTCCGTGGGTTTGGCAGCGACGACAACTGTACTGGAATCCTCTGTGGATACGACAACAATGAAAACTGTACTAGAATCCTCTGTCAGTTCGGCAGCGATGACAAATATACTCTAATCCTCCGTGGGTTCGGCAGCGACAACCACTGTACTGGAATCCTCAGTGGGTTCGGCAAGGACGACAACTGTACTTGAATCCTCTGTTGGTTCAGTAGCGATGATGAATCTGTGACTAAATCTGATCATCTCTGTCTCTATACAAAAGATGTTTATGTGTGGGATGAGTCTTGACTTTCAATCATTATTATTGATGTGATTTACTTTCATCCCTTGTGGACTGGGATGTGCTTGGGATCGAGAGTTGGAGATGGACTGAGATTTATAACTTAGGTATATGTATGGGCATATACCTAAGTAGGGTTGTTTGTTACTTCATGATTGTATCTTTCCTTTATGGTTATCCTTCGTGTATTCTGGGAGACCTTCGGGTGTCTTGTAATCCCTACTGAGTATCATATAATCACCCCTGTAGTGCTATGCCCGCACTACGTTGTGTTTGATGCAGACGATGAACAACATTGATTAAGGAGGATACTTGTAAAGTTGGACGGTACCCAGAGGTGGACCACTTGCCGAGACATACATGGAGCGGACGGATGGACCCAGGGTACTAAGGAGACCAGCTGTACACACCCTTCAGGTGGGATTCCCGGAGGATGACTCAGTAGTTGCTACTTTACATTTCTGTAGTTGTACCATCTTTTCAGTTGTACTGTACTTACTGTTGGGCTTGTTTTTCTAGACCATTTCCTTTCAGCACTTACTTTTTTAATATAGTGTTTGCTTACTGCATTCTTCAGTTGTGTACTCTGTTGTGTTTGATACTTTTATAAAAGCAATGCCTTCCCTTTTTATCGAGATTTATGCCTTTGGTGCTAGTCGCCAGCCAGTGGCCTATGAAAGGCGGGCTTGGGGTTGTCATGGCATGGGCCCCAAGGATGGGTCGTGACATTCAATATACAGTTTGTGCCACAGAAAGTAGTAGAGGGCCAGGAATTGGTAGACATCCTTGAAAAGCACCCATCTTCAAAATAAACATTATTAAATACTAAACTGCCTTATATAGAAATATTCTCTATTATGGATATCCCCAAAATTTGGGAAATGTAATTTTTTTCTCATCCAGAATTCCAACGGGGAAGATAATAGAAGAACCTATGCTCAATAAATATAAGTTATGAATTTTTTTATCTCCCCACAAAAAAACAGTATTTTCCAATTCCTTCATGTAATCAGAAGGAGGTACCGATAATGATGATGAATACCCAACTATCATTACTGGCCTAGAATTGGCACTCCATGTACTTCGGAACAACTAAGATGTGAAATACATTTCATATTTGGTAATCAGGAAGATTAATGGGGAATAAGATATCTAAAAAGAAGAGATAATCCCTCTATATAATTATGTATTTGGGTTAATGGTACAATTTACCTCAGAACCAATATTTTCTTATTTCCCATGATCGTAAAACTTCCAAGCTAATGTATTTAAAATGCATCCACCACCATGGTAGATCTAAATAAGATCCAAAAAATCATCGACAATTCTCATCCTAATGTGGTTTCACCTTTTTTCAAATCAAAATAGTGGAAATCTATAAAAGTATCCCTGTTTGTGAGCGAAATGGGCCTACCAATGGGATGGATGATTCCTATCATGTAATATCTCCATGATATAGTCCTTCCACCAAATAGTTTTGGTAAAGAGCATGTCTACAGAAGAGTGGTCAATTTCATAATTTATGATAGCTCAAACAACCAAAAGAACCTCCACAAATTATTCTGCAATGGAATCATATTTAGATGCATTGATAGAGAAGTTACTATAGTTGTCATGAAAGAAGAACATGTAGATTCATGTAGTTCCCACCAGTCTGGGTATATGATTTATGATAAAATCTGTATTCGTGGATACTTCTGGCCTTCAATGACATGGTATTTCATAGATTTCAATAAGATATTTCATCCCTGCAATGTTCATGAAATCTTCATCCATCTACATCTAGAGTTATTACACAACATTAAATACTTCTAGCCATTTTATACATGGGGAATCAATGTAGTGGGACCTTATCCTCCTACTACTACTAAGCTGTTCAAGTACATACTTAAGGCTACCAATTTTATCCCTAAATCAGAAGAGTAAATTACTCTCAATAATGTTAGGGCCCAAAGAATTTTCATCTTCATCAAAACCAATATCATTACTAGTTTTAGTGTCCATCATACTATATTGACGAACAATTTAACCAATTTATGTTCTAGCAAGGTACGCAATCTCTATCCGGAACAAAATATCAAATCCAACCATTCATCCCATCATCATGAAGTGGCCAATGGACAGATAGAGTTTTTAAAAAATACCTTATTAATCATACTGTAGAAAATGGTAGATGGAGATAATATTTCTTGTCCTAATAAGATCTTTCTTAGCAAATGGAATAACTGGACTACTACCCATACTAAAACACAAGAAATATCATACTTGTTAGTATATAGAATAGAAGTAGCCCTGCCTAAGAATGATCAGTTTTCATCACTCTACATTGCATTTTGTGATCATCTATAAACAAATGAGATGTCTTATAAATGATGTGATATATTTAAGAGATTGGATATAAAGATATTTCATACCTTGCATGACATGGATGTTTATCAGAATCGGATTGTGTGACATTCAAAAAGAATGTTCTCCTCCATTCATTCCTCCAAGTAGAATTGGTATTGGTCATTTGGACTCTTATGATACTCATAAGGAAGCCTATTAAACATGGGATAAAGTTGGAGGGACCATACTCCATACATAA
Source organism: Viscum album (assembly GCA_963277665.1). Lineage (NCBI taxonomy): Eukaryota > Viridiplantae > Streptophyta > Magnoliopsida > Santalales > Viscaceae > Viscum > Viscum album. The sequence continues at coordinate 999,779,479 of OY728134.1, forward strand.
GGTCCATTGTAATGGTTCTTATTTCTTAATTTTGATGGATGGAGAACTAAATACAACTTTAACCAATGAAAGATTCATGATGATTTGCTTTGTGTAATCAAATAGATATCATCTTCACCAAAGTACATTAAACATCATAACACCATGAATTTCCATGATACATGACGTTAAACAGCATAGCATCATAGTCCCTGTCACAAGACAATAAACTGTATGACATGAGGTCCTATTGGCATGAACTGAAACTGAAAATCACCATTTGTCCTCAGCACACAACATTAAATAGTAGAGTTAACATCTCTTTCACCTAATGTTATAAAATTTTCCAATACACCATAGGTAGTCATTCCATATTGTCCCTTAAAAGATGTGTAGCTTCCAGGCATAATAATGAATCAAATCATTGTCACTCCCTAGTGGAACTTGAGCCTCATTTCCATCCTGTTTTTAGATCACACCTATATGGGGAAAATTGTTCAAGAATAGTGTGTGGCTTGATTCTTAAGTTAGCAGTATACATATTGACTCCAAGGCCTTATCCTCTAGTCTAGCCATAATGATTCCTTCATGTCGGAATCACTCACTTCTTCACCACATGATGATAAACTACATTGTTATTCAAGGACTATGTATGGATTAATTCTCATTCGAATGAGATATGTAGTTAGGACAAGATCTTCAATCATTGATCCCGCCACCCAAAAAATATCATTCATTCCCTGTGTGTATGTGTCAAATATGCACATGGGATATTTCATCAAGAACTACGTATAACATGATTCTTATTCCAATGATATACATTAGGACACCCATATCTCCAATCATGGGCTTAGGCATGACCATAATGAATCAATTTTTCATTTTATTATGTATGAACTATACCTATATAGATATATCTTCCAGAACATATAGCTAGATTCCTATTTTATCTTGTTACTTATCCCCAACCATTATTCTGGAAAATATTAAATCTCCCTTTCCCACATCAAAACTCAGCTGGTGTGGGGAAACACATCATAAAATATGTGTTGCTTGATTATTTCTTTAGTTGGATATGTAGTGACACATGAGTCCTATACAATGGTCCAACTACAATATTTCGGTCATTTCATGACTTTTCATTATCATCTATACCACGTGACGTTAAACTGCATGGAATATCAAGAATTGAGTATGGATTGATTCTTATCCCTATGTGATATGTAGTGATGCCCAAATCTCGTATCCGGGATCTAGATATAATTCATAAAAAACCCCTTTACTTTTAGTGTGTATGAATGAAGATTTATTTGGGAACATTTCAATAACTATGTGTGACTTGATTATTCCAATAGTAAGATAAATAGTGATGTCCAGGTCCTATAACCTAGCTCATCCACTGTGTAATTATCATACCCATTTCCATTACTTTTATAAAATTTTCTATCGTAGTAGAATCCAATCCTCGTTTTTTACACCGAGAATAGGTCACTTAGTATTAGGAATTGGGTAATTATTTTCTCTACATAAAAAATGTTTCTCAATTTTTATGGGTGCTATTAATGATCCTTGTTATACGACCATAAAATTCATGACATATGTCCTCATATCATGAAGATAAACTACATGATATTCTCATGAACTACATGTTGTTCATTTATCGTTCTCATGAAATACATAGTTACTGTAGGATTTTCACAATTGTTCCCAAACCACAAAGTTTTCATCAATTCATGTAAGTTTACCTTAATACTTACTGCATGAAATTAAACTTCAGTGAATTCCAAGAACTACATCTGGATTGATTCTCATTTTATTGAGATACATAGTGATACACAAATCTCCAAACTCGAGTACAGTCTCAATTAAAAAAAATCCCCACTCCCTGTGTATAGATCATAAATGGTTGGAGAATATTATCAAAAACAACCAATGTCTTGATTCTCACCAACATGAGATAGGTATTGAGGTCTAAACATTTAATCTTTGATCCAGCTACAACACGATTCATTTAATGCATCTTTTGTCCCATGTATGTGTCAAATCCATGTGGGAAGATTTAATATATGGTTTCATCCTATGTATGAACCCTTTTCAAAAAAACCAATTATCCCACAACAATTAATTTATCTTGGGTGGGGGCTTTGTTTAAAAACTATGTGTGACTAGATTTGTTCCCCAACAAGATACGTAGTGAATCCAAGCTTTTATTCCTTGGAATAGCCGTAACAATCCCTTTTCATGTAGAACTCACCCATGTCTTCACCACACGATGATAAAATTCATGTTCTTTTAAGAAAAATATGTGGCTTGCATATCATCCCAATGAGATATGCAGTGACTATTAGGAATTAAATCCTAATCAGAGCCATGACATAAAGAAAATTCTTTATATCCTAAAAATAATAAAAAATCTATGTATTAGGTTTTATTCTATACCCTCTCCTTATAGAACCCACTAAGGAAACAAGGGATGTATCCATCAACATACGAGTTAGATCTATTCAAATGACTCTAAACTGATTTATAGTATCAGAACTAATACTTACCTTGTACTTGGAACACTTCCCCTTTCACATTTTATACTCTAAATATTATACAATTTCATATCTTCACAATATTTCCTTGGCTTCTGGTGGACGATTTTCTGATACATGAGAGTTCTTATTCCTAACTGTGCACTACATTCCCCAATTGGACTCGCATAAGTTGTCAGCATAACAGGCATGCCAGCCACATGATTTTTATATTTGGCTATGAAGTACATTCCCTTAATGGCCTTTCATACTAGAGATCCCTTAATGTTTTTGAAAGTAGCGATAACATATCTATTGGGAGAGGCATCTTTTATCCCTTTATGCTTTAATGATGGCATGCATGAAACAAAACTTTAAAGTGGCTATGTTTTTCATATTTGTATCATATTATTTGTCCCAACCTAAATGCATCAAAGACTATGGTTTTCATTTTACCACTTCATATGATCATATCATATTGGAATAACCTTGGTACATTCTGCCACATATCATTCATTGGTTCCATAAAATTACAAACTTAGTCATAAGAACTAAAACTAAAGATACCGAACATCCTATGTTTAGGTCAGACCATCGTAGATAGAATATTATCCATTTTTTTTGGAAATTGTTACTTGAAATAACCCTTTTGTTTTATGTGTTGTATTCATAGTAAATTCTTTTTCCTTGAGATATTTGAATCCCTATTATATTCCGTTGCATTTTAGTAGTAGAATGTCAAAATAATTGGGAGCTCCTTTACAAGACTATGTAGTATATTCTCTAGTTGTCCATGCATAATTCAACCAGATAATGGGAATCTCATCCTATGTATATCACTATTAAATATGATGAATATTTCCTATATGCCCTTGCATAAGACAACTCCAATAATTGGTTTTTCATGAATTGGTAACTTCATTATTAGAAGAGACATCTTCTAATTCCAGTAGTCCATTTCTCATATCACTCTTCATATCCGGGAATCCCTAATATCATAACATACATTTATCTCCTTCAATACATAAATATGGTATCATATTTCCAAAAAAAATATCAAGATTTATAGAACCATCAAATTTTAATTCAATGCGAATGACCTTAAATTATTGAAACATAATTTCCTTGTTTCCTAAAATTACACTACAAATCATAACATCCTTGCTGCAATAATTAAAACTAGACAACATAATGTCCAATATTCATGAAATTAAAAATAAAAATAAAATGTTCTTAATGAATGACTCTAAAATAAACAAAGAAATTCCTTTTTTTCATGACATTAAACTTCACAGTAAAATGTTCTTGTTTTAAGACATAAACTGCAAGTACCATCATCCTTTATCGAAAAGGTTCCTTCTCCCGCTGACATTGGTTATTTAACAAAAATATACCTCTTTCAAGCACCAAATTTGTATAGTATTGGTTTTTCATTAATATACTATTTCATCACAAATGACCCCTTATATTAATAGACATATTTCCATTGAAAATCTTCCCATTATGGTCTTGAGACATCCAAAGCATAAAACCCTTTGTATATCAGCAATAAAATGACAAAATTTCTAGGAACTTATTTACCAAAATATGTAGTACAAGCACTAGTTGGGATTTCATAATATTCTCCCAAAATGGGAATGAGAGCCTAAGTATACAACTACATGACTATGCAATATGTTCTATAATTGGCCTTTATAAAATATCCTCCATAATGGATTTTTTAATAGGAGGTAAGTTATTTCCCATTAGAGACCTCCTCTATTATAATATTTTTTATTTATGGTTTTGTTACCATAAATATTATCACTCAATATTCCCCTTGTATGTATCAGAAAAATATTGGGATCTTCCCAGCTATTAAGATAGTTTTTGTTATAATCTCAGAATTCATTGTCAAATATATTCGACCTAAAACACAATCCCTATCAGTCTGGTATGAATAAATTTAAAATTTCCACAACAATAGACATAGTACTCACCTGGATAAAAACAAACATAGGGGAATCTGGAAAACATTTGGCTCTCAACTCGTTGGACCTATACTCGGTACTATTTAGGCAATACCAAGTAATAAAAAAGGAAAAGGCTTAAAGGCAAAAAACAGGTCAGGCTGAAAATGAAAAAAGGGAAGTATTAGAAAAAAAAAACCTCACCCACTAATTCTCCTCCATATTCAGCTTAAGAAAAAATTTGGGTGATTACACAAAATACATAATGTTTCTAGGGTTGTACATATGACCTTAGAAATAGTAAAACTATGCCCACTATTCCCATTGGATTATGTAAATATTAAAGAACCCCTATCCCTATAATTTAAGTAATGATTATATTATATGAAAATGTAATTATAGGAAAATAATATTTGATATTATGATTAATATTAAAAAATTTGGATGAAGACACAAATTATTAAAAAAAATATTTTCAGTTATGAACAAAATGTCATATAGGACCATCCAAAAAATGGTGCCTCTCTATTAAAAATCACAAGAGTCCTTCGACATAACTCCTCATCAGTTGAACAACCTTTCAATTCCCTTAATCTACCTTGGAAACTCATTAAATTGAAATATATTCCCTCTAGGAACCCTCGATTTGGAAAAAATTACAAAATTCTTCCAAACATAGCATAGCTCCAACACCAACAATGTGATGTTTAAATTTTTCAAAGTATCCTTGAATTTTCCTTTTAACAATATTCATTTAATTTTGAACGAATATAATTATAAGTGGCGAGGGTATTTTGGTGACACTATGAAATTTTCTCCATGTACATCTCCATAAAATTGAATATGTGGACATCAGATAGACAAGAAATTATGAGTTTAAGTAAAATTACATCTTTGCACCGGAAGAAAGAATGGATTGGATTTCCATGTGACGAGAATGAAAATGACATCGATTAGGATAAAAAAGATCATAGTTATACTCTTAATTTTTATAAGGTTTAGTGATGGTAGTGAAGTGACTGACCTGAAGGGTTTAGACTATAGTCTGACACTAATCCTAAGAAGGGGTGTACGGGGTGCATCTCCTATTGTATGCAGAAGTTGTTTCTCTCATGTACCCAAAAACATCATGGTGCTCAAGGTACCTCAACACATGCCACTATGCGAAAAACACTTGAATGAACAGAAACCATCACCCAGGGTCCCATATCTACAAATAAATAGACCATTGGGGTCTTCATTTTTATGGATGAATTTACTCAAAGTCCGATTTCATCCATGATCTCCCTAGTGATTTTCTCATGTCCTATGAAACCTATAAGGAATAATCCTAATTACATAAGAGATGGAATTAAAGGTGGGTAGTCAGTCATAAGTCATTTCATTGTTTAAAAGAAAGAACACATATGTGACTCATTCACCCAACCCCCTGATGTAAGAAGTCTTCCTTAAGTCCCCCTTCCTCAAACTAGAACATTATCTTCTCACTTATTAGAATACCTATAAATAACCTTGAAGTATTTATCCTTGTATCACCCAATTATATTCTTTTTGGGTGTTCCTTGCATATGGTGAAACCAATACACTCAAGTCTACATATGTAGATACCCCTTGCATGGAAAGCCCCTTGAACAATCCTCCTTGGTTCACATCACATATAGAGCCTATGTGAGCCTATAATAATGATTCCTTCAATTATATTCATCACATTCCTTATCCTTCATTTATTTCCCTTGTATGAATGGTACAATTTGGAAACCTCCACCAAGACTTCCTAATTTACAAATCCTTAGAGAATGACTTATCCGCATGTCTCCTATTTTTATTTGAATTTATACGGATAGAGGTTCCCCACATATATCCTACCTAAGGGTAAGGATACTTAGGTAATTTTTATATGTGGATATATACATTCACATAGACCCTTACCACAGGAATGGTGACAAATAGTTCCTAGTCTCATATTCTAGGGATATGACTTTATCCACCCCTACTCGTCTCATCCACTCGGAGCCTCTGGTTCTTTGTTAGAATGATAAGGATCACACATTATTTTATATTTATAATTGAATAAGATCCTCCTCTAGATACTGAACCAATTTTTTGGAATCCCTCATAGATTAATTCCCTATCCTTTCACATTAGATATTTCTCTCTTCCTCCTCTCTACATCGTTCACTTTCATCCCTTACATTCATTGGACCCATGAATAATGTAAATTGAATAGAGAAAAGTTTTCTAGCCCTGACCTCTTCCCCCATATACTTAGAGTCTTATAAGTTATCTTCGACATCTACTATAGCCACAACCAATTCATCCATATCCTGACCTCTTTCTTGAATGAAAGAGTAAATGTGTGTTGTTTGTTGAATCATTCACATCATCTTGTTTCACACATCGAAGAAGACTCATGCAGGAGAAGATATTATTGATGATCAAAACAACCACACAATCCACTTGATGTAATAAACTATAAGAACATTGATTCCAACCAAAAATAATATATATAGGAATCCTACATAGGGCCCCAACCTAAGGGGTATCCTTCTCAAGATTAAGCACCAATTATAATTCTCAAAACACGAAATGAACTATGATATATTTAATTCTGACCATAACTGGGATTCATTGGATGCATACTTAGGGCATGAGCTCCAGGGTTTTCCTACTGTAGATTATTCCCTAGTCATAATTCCCTTGACTTTGAATGAACTTCACAATCACCGATTCCTATTATTACTGGGATACGTATGATGCCTGTATAGGGCCCGAGCTCAAGGGGTATCCTCCTCAGGATTAATCCCTAATCATAATTCCCTTAATGTGGGAATCCACAATAGTAGTAATCCTTGAATGGATACCCATAAACCCACATGAGTTAATACATCTCCCATGGTCCATGTTACAAGGGAATCCTCTTTAGGATTAAGCCCTAACTTATTTCTCTCAAAGAACCATACGCTCATTTTAGATATACCGAACAATGTGGTCTTTGATTCCCCTCTAAATGGGATACATATGAAGCTCCCATGAGGTCCAAACACAACATCCAATGTCAACCATTTTCTTCCTAGTCCAAACCCCATCAGGTTCTAATTCAACGTGTCAACTTATATCCCTTCCAATTTTTTTGTTACCTCAGTATAAGTCCCACACCATAAATTCACTAGGAACATTATACCTAGACTAAATTTCCACATGACATTAAGCTATATGGTTGAGTTCTAATAAAATTACCTTCGAATATATGATGTGTCACATTAAGCCGCACCAAAGAGTGAGGGATCTTATTCTTTACGTAAGGATATGTAGGCAACCCTTCAATGGGTATAATCCAAACATCAAGACAACTTAATTCTCCTTGGATGACAATAGAAACCAATGATAAATTTTTCTACCTTGGTGAGAATAAATTTTAAGTTGACCTTCGTCTACCATGATGAAAATAAATTCCAATGTACCCCACAGTGTGGATAGAAAACCAAAAAACATCTTAATATGTCCATAGAATATCTAAGTAGTGTATAAAATGACAACATTTATGGAGAACTTTTGATACATATAGATGTATGAATTGATGAAGAACCTCAGATACATATAGATGGTTCTAAATTCCATACATGAACAAAATTGATTTCTAATTTACAAGGGAAACTCATATCATACTAGGTACATTAATAATGGATTCATGAACATATCTAAAATCTATATTATTGTTGAAGAGTAGGTTGAAATTTCCCTCCAATGGGTGTGATGATCCCAGCCTCTCATCTTCATGACCAATAAGAGTTATTAAGAATTGTAGTTCAAAATCCCAAACATGTTCATGCATTTGGAACGTAGGTCCCTGTGAATATGGAACCATTGGGTGTCTTAGATTCCAAAAAAAACCCATGGGAAACTGTTCTGAAATAGTGATTCCTAATCAAAAAAATATTTTGAGGGAAACATATTGTGAAAATAGCTGGAAGATAAATAACCCATTTAAAGATGTGGGATTCTTGAAATGTGAAAAAAATGGGTGCTACCTCATAACAAAAGACATGAGATAATGTAATAATGTTTTGTCTCTAAAATATACCTAAAGCAATGGGCCTAATGAGGGAAACCATTATTTTACTGCTCCCCAGGGATGAGTCTTGCCGTTGTTGACCCTCTTACACTAATAACCTCATATTTTCCCATATTTCTCGATTAAAAAGATTTGTAAATGTATGAAAATTTCTCACGATTCACCAATGGATATTAAAACTTGACTAAAATATGTGCCCTATTTTTTGGGGTAGTTAATGTTCATACTTATTCAAAAATACTAGAATAAGTTTTGGTGTATATGAATTGGTGGTGAATCATTGTTTTAAGTTATGATACAATGTCAAAGGCTCATAGTTTAAGGTCATAGAGTTACAACTATGGGTGTGTTTGTGTCATAGGTGAATCATTATAAAACCATCATGAATTATTGGAATAAAGAGACTTAGAACTCTAATTGTTTTTATGTGTTTTAGAATTATATTTTGTGTAACAACTAATTCTAACAACAAAATACATTAGTATTAATTATGCTTCTAGGAAACCATGTGAGATAAGGGATGATAAATCTTGTAATGGGTGAAGGGATAATTTCATTATAGGCCTGAGATAAAAGATTCAGACATCTATATGTTTTCCATGGAACTGGGAATAAAGCCACACGTAGTTATGGTTTCAGATATAGTTGGATAACAACACTAAAAAATTTCATTCCTCTCAAATGAGGAAGTGATGGAGAAGATAACGGGTTATTTATTGTTGAGAAAACAAGGATAACTCAAACCATCTCGATTAAGGGCCACTAGGGTCCATTTTCATATATTTATGGTCATAATTCTTGGAATATGTGGATGCTTCCAGTATTTTGTCATATATCTCATACCATGTTTATTGTTTCTCAATGTTTTTTATGGAATAAATAGGTTGAAATCATTCATTAAAGGAGGTTTGGGGAAAATATTATTTCCAAAAAAATATTCTATAGATTGGCTAATGGAAATTGGTATAACAATCACTTTATATCCCATGGAATTTTGAATTAAGGCATGCGTAGCTCTAGAATGTGGAACGGTAAGAGAAAAATAGAAAAATTGGGGGTGGTGTACTTTTAGATGAGAATGAGATGAAATTTATGTATTTTAAAACCTCACAATTTAATATTCTACCTATCGTGTAATGGCTTATGGTAATATTACAAACAGCATGATCATTACTAGTTTAAAGACAGATAAAATGAAACATAGAGGTTTATTTCATAAAGAATATTCTAATGAAGGGGAGAGGTAAAAAAATATGTGATGAATAATCTAAGGAGGACATAAGTCACACAAATCCCTAAGATAATGAACATGTATTTTAAGGTAATATTTCTTGGAATGAGGTCCCAGTTTGAAGTCACATATCTTGGTTCGAATTGGGAGGAAATGTCTCAAAGGATGTATGTCTCCTATGAATGTGAAGTGACCCAAAGTGAATGGATGGAGAAGGTGGACTGGTTCCACACAAATCATTTTATATATGTATTACACATTGTTTAAGTTAATGATTATTACACTATAAGGGTGAAATTACACTTACTAATAACCAATATCTTTGAACACATTTGGGTATTATCTCACTATAAATCCAAATACCATGTAATCCATGATCAGTGTGGGAAACAAGGAGTAGTATAAAGTTCACCTTTTCCAAGTGGGAGGTAAATACAAGGTGGAAAATAAACTAGCATGTGGGGGTCCCAATTATGATGAATTAATTTGACATCATGAATGAATTCATAGAGGGATATCACTAGGTTTTTACAAGTCCCACATGAACAAAGGGAGGTGGTAAACTACAAAAGAACATGACATTTTATTATGGAATGTTAAAAAGTATGACTAATTATTATGCGATCTTATGAAAATTTTTGGAAAATATGTTACATGAATACACTTGTAAAATATAGGGTAAATAAATATAAGATCATCCCATGACCATGTTAGAAACATGGGAGCTTCCATATTTCACCAAATACCTTTTCAGACGCTATCCCTATAAGGGGCAGTCAAACATTTCAACCAAACACCTTCACTTTTTTAGTGGAATATTCTTTCCTGGGATGTCATGATGTTCCATTATATATTCCACACTATGTGTATAAGTGAACATGTTTGGGATGTTAAAGGTAATGTTGGGTTCTATGGGATCTATTCTTCCACTAACTCAAACGCATTGTATTACTGTATTTCAAATAGAGGGTTGTATATGTTCACATGGAGTAAGGACATGGAATAAGTTTCCAGTTGGGGTGGGATCATGATATGTGAACAATGAGTCTCTATGTATCAATTTATTCATGGGAATAAATGAATAATTAGTTCTACAATTTGAAATGGTTGGAGACCAACATCAGGTGTGTGGTGGCCTCTTTCTTGAGGACCAATAATATTATGAATATTTACACATCTTATAATGGGGACCTAGACCATTAGTTTTAATTTATTGTTGTAAGGTTGTCGGAAAATAATATTATAGTCAGAGAGTAAGGGAATATGGGTTCCACCTGACTATTATGGGAATCATCTCATTATTTTCACATGAGGTATCACATCTCCCCACACAAGAAATCATGTATTCATTATAATGTGAATTCCATGTTTATTTTATAATTCCTAAAAATAGTATAATATCATGTTCAAGGATGTGTAGGTAGGAATTCAAGATTGAGCTACCCACCATTCATTCCTCATATGTATCAAGGATTTCATATCCCATTTCATTGTTGCGGGATATTATTATGGCTTATATAGAAGGAGGACACCCAATGGGTTTTTTGGGAGCACTATGGATATAGATGAGGGGTCGTGAAATAGATGAGTACTCTCCATCATTCTCATTTTGGTTCATGAGAGCATCATATCCCACTAATAGTTTAATGGATGTGAATCATTCTTACACATATGGAGGTGGACCATAGGGAAAACCTAGGGGGTCTTCTCAGGATAATGAGGTGTATTATGTTTTGATACATAATTCATATTCTATTCATGTGTGATGAAACCTATTTTAGTTTTATAATGTATACTACAATTATATTTCATGTACTGATGACGTTTTCTGGTCATGTGACAAGGAAGTTATGCAACCATGTCATTGGTCATTGTAGTTTAATATTATCCAGCATAGACATTGGGTCATCTCATATTTTTCAAATGAGATATCCCATATATATCACATCATTTAAGACTATAGTATATTGTCATTTGATTATTTTCATATAGTTTTCCATCATACCACTAGAATATTGATGATGTGAAGTTTAATATATTACAAATCAGATGATGGGTATACCCTAGTAAGGTTTTCATATAACTAAAAGAAATAATATTGATCTGAAAAAAGGGACAATGAGGCCTTTCACCAAAATAATGAATCTAGGATGAGATTCACATAGTATTAGGTTGTGATTATTTGACCAAGTATCCTAATTTATTATTGTAGATTTCATAACATATATAATTTAATTCCTGTAATATGAGTATCCTATGATTATTAGACATGGTATAAGTAATGTTTAAAAGAATGTTATGAGGATATAATAATTTATTTTACCATTTTATGACCAGGATGTTGGTATTTTTACATTTTTTTCATGCAGCTCATAATAGAGGGTTTACAAGATGTACCTATTAAAGAACCTTGTTTTGAATTGAGGTGTGATGCACTCCCCTCTTCCACTAGTTATCAATGATTAATCACTACTAGATTAGATATTCACAATGGTGTAAGGAATCACTATCCTAGGTTGTAGATTTGGAATCTTTTTCTCATGTATCATTAGCATTCTTAGAGCCTGTACATCATCACCATGATGTAAGTAGAAGAGGAGATCCTTTTTACTAAATTCTCAGTCCACTAGGCTCTGATTCCCGTACAGGTTTTTCAATTCCTATATTCTATTTTCCTCAAGGGATTCCAACATAGCCTAAAAGTCTTCCACCAATAAATTTGGTTTTTTAGTCATAAATAACCATTGGAGTGATGAAAACATTACATATATAGGTAAAAATAAGTCAGTTCCTTATACCACGTAGTATGTTGTTTCTATGATGGATTTCAAAATTCTCATGGCAACTATTGTTGTTCTATATATTCATATTATATAGGATGTTATAGAAAATTTTCTTAACACCTTGATATTATTATTCTTCATTAAATAATATTGGGATGTATTTTTAGATCAGATGGTGGACATAGTGTGCAATTTATTCAACTCAACATCTTGATGGTCGGTTCAATTATTCTTGAGAATAGTGCGAGGAACCCAAAATCAAAGGATGATTTGGGACTTATCGAACATGATAATAAAAAAATTATTGACTTCATTGAATGGAATGAATTCACAATATTTAATAATGATCCTTTAAATGTATGAAGGAATCTACATTTCAAACTATTTCTAGAGGGTAGAGAAAAATGATATTCAATCCCCATAATACAAAAGGATAGGAGTACTGTATATTTTAAAGCTTCTAGGGTGGTTCATGATCAATGTTTTCTTGGACGTTTCTTGTAGTAATCCTCTTGGTGAACTCAATGAATTCATGAACCATGATAGGCTTGAATTCATTCAACCATCCATTCTAATGAGGGAGATTAAACCCTTCATGGCAGGATCCTCAAGTCCAAGCCTAAACCACCATCATGAATTGTTGTGTCTCTAACTCTTGTCTGAAATAGAGAAGGATCCAATCAAACCCACATCTATTAAGAGCCCAGTGGACATTAATTCCACCGTAGAGCATAACTTCCACCACATTTTGGTGGATAATTTCAAGTATGAATTAGTTTGGTGGGAGTGTGACATACTGTAGATACCAAATGAATGGATTCATCCAATCATGTTTTTCCTCATCAATTTTAAATTATAAAGGATCAAATAGAGATATTATTGTGGCTAGTAGATTTACCTATTGGTCACCATCATAAAAGGACCCAATGATTATAACCCATTTATGTGCCATAAGAATGACTATTCCATATTGGTCTGGCTCTGAACGGAATGAATCTAGGCCTACCAAAGAATCATCTCAGTTGTTCTTCAACAATGTAAGGTTAGTCACCTTCTTCTATGAAAGAAATTTTTCAATTTTCCGAGGTTCCCAATCTATTAAGGGGAATATTTTGTTTTCATTGCTTGTAATTTCTATCTATCTAATTGAATACTATGTCAATGTAATCACCTAAACATTCATTAATGAAAATTCCACTTGATATAATTAAATGTATCATTATGGTTATATAAACTGTGATTTTCATTGGTTTCATGTTTATGGATTTTAAAATACTATTATGAATTGTGACCATTTATAATATAGTCATTGAAAAGTGATCACATGCTTAGTATAAATATAGGGCTTTAAATAAACCAATTTACCCAGACAAAGGAAGCGATGGCCTCATCCAGTAGACTTTACCCATATGAAGCCCATTTTTCGGATCTCAGAAAGGTGGTGGCATCATTGGTATTTTATCTTAACCAATCCCAAGTCAAGCTTGAACACTTTATGCTTGAGCGAAACCGACTACATGAGAAGTGGAAGTTAATAGAGATTACCACCCGAGCGATGTTATCCGAGCGACCCCAAGAGTCTGTCACAAAAACTCACCTTAACCTATGTATTATGTGGGTGTTCTAAGAGGTTTTGTAACAAGACCCCAGTACTACAATTATGTACATTATTCTTGTATATAGAATATACATTCTTTTTATTAGTGTTACTTTGAAAATTGTTTTTAAATAAAAAATAGTTTATTTTGTTAATATTCTAAAAAAATTATTTTGATGAATTAATGGATTTCTGAATTAAATAATAATTCAATAAAATATTATTATTATTATTATTATTAAATTAATTTTTATAATATATAAAATATCTTATAATTTATGAATGCAATTGAAATTTTTATTAATGTTTGAAAGCTGTTTTTGTCAAAACCCATGAATTTTCAATAGATGATAGTTTTTATTTAAAAAGTAAAAATTCACATATGTAGAAAATTATTTACATAAAATTTATATATTTTCTGAACCAGGACGTCGAAGTTATCCAGTGGTGAATTTTTCATAATTTTCGGAGATAATCGAATGTTTTGGTTAAAATTAAATACCGTTTAAATATATAATGTCTTTTATGACATCATAACGACCAAATAGTAATTTTATAAAATACAATAAACATTATTTTATGCCAATATATGATATAACATTAAACTAATTTTATTTTGGGTATTTTTTGATTAATTTAACATAGATTTAGTAGACCCTTCAAGGCTTAAAAATCATTGTTTCTTTTAAAATTGTTTTCCTTGAGAGTGTGACTCAACACTATATATAATACCCTATTATTTTAAGAATATAGGTCATTGGCCTTATAAAATATTGTTTTCCACTCCCCTTTGGAAAAAACAATGGGCAAAAATTATGGTCTGGGTTTGGTTTTGATTAATTTAATATGTGGTGTCCCAAATCGAAATAAAAATGAATTACCTCTCCATTCTTATATAAACCGACCCAAGATCCAACATCCTCTTCCCTAAAATCCTTTTGATTTCGTCCAACCTATTCCATACCTTCTATAGAATCCTCCCAATGTTCCCCAAGCACCCAAGAAGCCTCTCTCTATCCTCGCTCAAGCCTTTGGGATCACACAACCAATTAAGAGATTCTCACTTTCCATATTTATGTCCGTGTTTCTTTATTTTGTAATGCCTTTTTATTTTCAATTATAAATGTTGGGGTATGATTTCTCAACTCCCCCAAACTACCCTATTCATGTCTTAATAATGATATATCCCCTTTCCATATCTGTAATTCCTTCCATGAATATCCATTTCCATGCCGAAATTCCATAAGGAATTTCTCTCTCCTCATTTACATTTAATTAATAATTTTGTAGCATGAGTCTAAATTCAATTTTCATTGTTGGGACCTGTATCTATATGACCCCGTTACTTTCCATTTCATGTAATTATGATGAAACACCATTTCTCTTTCATAAACCATTTTTACGAATTCCTATGTCACCCTGTTACGCTACATAAAATGCACCGCGATTTTCCATGCCAAAGTCATTATGTTTTGAATACCCTGACCATTCCTCTATCAAGGGTACTCACCATTATGTAAATTTACTTATTTTTTAAATAGTTTAATTTATTAATTCCACACTCCATTATCATGGAAAAAAATATTATGTTTGAATAATCCATTTTTTATAATCCATGTGGCACACTTATAGATGAAATGAAATGTTTAAGAAGGGGGCACCCTAATAGCGCTCCAATGCATTGGGTAATGTATAGTATCATGATACATCATTTTCAAAGAGTGTTGAATCATTCTAATTCAAGTGAAATGAGGTTTTACTTGTGATTCATGTGCAATTAGAGTTTATGCATGCTTCATGTTCAATGACCCTTGGCTCATGCTAATTCAATGTTAAGTGTTATTCCCACATTTACCATGATATGATTATCATGATTTATAATGACTTTATGTTTATGTTTCTCTTGTGATCCATTAATATTCCTATTGGATAACATGTACTGTATTCCTCATGTTATTCCATTTTTATTCCATTTCTAGGCTTTATAGCTCACCTTTTTCTTATACATGTCCTTAGGTTATCCTATGCAATGCTAAGTACAAGGGAATGTAGTTTTCATATTATGGAAGATTTCAATAAGATGTTTCATTATATGAATTAATTTGTTATGTAATGTTCCAAATCCATAAAGGCATTATACCTCTTGATCTTTTATGTTGTATCAAATTAATGTTTTATGTAATAAATCATGTTTATGTAAGTAATAAAGAGCAAGGTTATTATAGTTGGTATCTGAGGATAGGTCAAGTTATTTTTGGGATTAGGATTAGAAACCCCTAGTGTAGAGTAAGAGTAAAGACTAAGTATAATAAAAACATCCCTATGTTTTGGTGGTTATTGAGTAAGTGTTTTATCAAAAAAATACACCCCTGTCTGGATACGAGCTGGTAGAGGCTGCTCTGACACTGATGTAGCTAGTGGTGAAAACCGCGACAAGCAGTTTTGGGATTGACCTGGTGTATCCTAGTACACAAAAGGGGGCCTTTCTACACAATTGGTTATGAAACTCTTGGGGGTTGTGCATTGGTAAATTCAGAAGCTTAGTATGGACCATTATTATTGGAATAAAAAAATTACCCTAGGAATATATACAAGAAGGTAGATCATGGATAACATAGATTGAACCCTATAGATTTATAAGATAAGGAAGTAAATGATATTTATAAGTAATATATTTTTTTATTACCCTTAATGTGTTACCCATAGCTGTCCTTTTATTCCAGCCAATGGCCATTAATAGGGGGAATCAGGCTAACAACTGATTTGAAGATCAATGTGATGACTGTGCTAATGAGATGCCCAATTCGATGGGAGCAGGAATCACGAACATTGACATGATTCACTCTTAGTTAACTCATGCATTGAATAGAAACATTGGTCAAGAGGAACGTTCAACCCCCTCTAAGAAAAAAAAGTCACTCTCGAGAGCCTCATGAGGAAAAGGTCTCATACTTTTAATGGATAATACGATCCCTCAATCGCTGAACAATGGATCAACTCCATTGAAATGATCTTCTCTATCATTCAATGTTCTAAACAAGAGAAGGTTATCTTGGCTGATTATCATATGGAGGGAGAACCTGCTCAATGGAGTACATTGATCAAAAATACAAAGCATGAGTAGGATATCGAGGCATTGGAATGGAAGGATTTCAGGAAGATGTTTTTCGACAAATAATTTCTGCACACCCTCCTACTTAAGATGAAAAGGGATTTCCTTTCGCTCCAGAAAGAAGAAGATGAATTCGTCAGAGCATATGAGGAAAACTTCACAAGGCTTGCATGATACGGCTTTGGCTTTGTCGTCTCCCCTGAATGCATGTTTGACCGCTTCTTTGATGGGCTATAACCTAGCATGAGGAAAGCCCCGACGATCCATGACATCGACAGCTCTGAGGAAATTGTCTGATGTGGCCTCAAGGTTGAAATGGAGATCCAAGAATCTCAGGAGTATCATAAGGATAAGTATCATAAGGTGGACTTCAATTCAGGCAGTTTGATGGATTAATCCAACAGTGATAAGAAGATATAGCACCCCACTTGCCAAAGGTGCGGAAAGAAGCACCCTGAAAATTTCTTGAAGGGGAAGAGGAAATGCATTAGGTGTGGAAGAGAAAGACACATACCTGTTAGCTGTCGACAAAAAAAACCCACAACTGCGATAGGGGAGAGGAACACCTTGTTCAAATATCAACACATTGTTCATTTCTTCAACTACAAAGAACCATGACATCTTTCAAATCATTGCCCCAAGAAAAGGGTTTCTGGAGGCAACCAAGAATCTCCAAGGTAGCAAGGGCGAGATTTTTCCATCACTACTGCTGAAGTGAATCCTAAAAATGAAGTCGTGATAGGTATGATAGTTATTCATTCAGGAATAGAAAACAATGTTTTTGATTCAAGTTCTATGCATTCTGTTATATCCCGAATGCTTTATAGAACAATCAAAACACCACCACAAATCATGGAAGTAAGGATGTTGGTGAGTTCTGAAAATGTTGCAATCATTTAATACCATGAATTTAACTACTATCATTTCTTAAACAGTGTATTGATCTTCCCGAAGAACTTTGTGATACTCCCTCTTGTGTAATTTGATAAAATTATTGGCATTGATTGACATTACTTATATAGAGACATCATAAATTTCCATGGGAGGGAAATCACTCTCCTTGTGGTGAATTGACCCTCGATTCTGTACACGTGAAAAGAGGAAGATGAATCTTCTATAGCTACATCATCTCAAGAATGGATATTACCGCCCTATAAGAACACGTATTTGGATCTGATGATTGAGTCTAAGGAGGCAAACATCCATGAAGACATGCCTATTTTGAGGTAATAAGCTGAAGTTTTTCCCTAAGAATTGTCTGGTCTTCATCCTAAAAGAGATGTGGAATTCTCAATTGACCTTATATCTGGGGAGTTTCCAATAGCAATGTATCCTTGTATAATTATTATTGGGAGCTTGAGGAGATGAAGAAACAACTACAGGAGAATACAGATAGGGTTTATACGCCCATGTTCTTCACTATGGGGGTGCACCGGTCCTCTTTGTCAAGAAAAAGGATGTGTCAATGATCCTTTTCATCGATTATCATGCGCTTATCAAAATCACAATAAAGAACAAGTATCCTCTCCCATGAACTGATGACTTGTTCGATCAGCTGCATGGAACAAAATACTTCTCCAATGAATATTTGTGGCCGGGCTATTATCAAGTATGGGTGAAGAAGGAAGATATACCCAAGACTACTTTTCGTACAAGATACAAGCACTATGAATTCATAGTAATGACTTTCGGACTCACTAATGCTCCATCAATCTTTAAGGACATGACGAATAATGTCATTATAGATTTCATTGAAAAATATTTGGTAATCATTACAGATGATGTTCTAATATACTCCAAAACCAAGGAGGATCATGAGGAGCATCTAAAAACTGTACTACAGAACTTGCGAAAGCAGAAGGTCTATGGAAAGTAGAGAAAGTGTGAGTTCTGGTAGAAGGAGGTCTCATTATTGGGCCATATCATAAAAAAAAGGGATATTTGGGGATCCCTCCAAGACAATTGCAATAGAGAGATGACCGAGGCCAACCTATGTAACTGTTATCCGTAGCTTTTTGGGGTTAGCTGGATATTATCGATGATTTGTGAGAAATTTCTCACAATTTCTCAACCCTCTTACCTTGATAACTTGGAATGGAATAATGTTTTCTTGGAGTGATGAATGAAAAATAAAGCTTCAAGGATTTGAAATGGAGGATTATCACTATTCCCATGCTCACTTTACCAACAAGTGGAGAACTTTTTGTGGTATTCAGTGATGTTTCGAAGAAGGGAATGGGCTATGTGTTGATGCAAAATAAAAAATTCATTGCATATGATTCAAGGCAATTGAATCTAATTAGCAGAATTGTTCCACACCTAATTTGGAGTTGGATGCAGTGATCTTTGCTTTAAAATTATAGTGGTAATGTCTCTTTGGGAGAAGTGAGAAATATATACAGACCACAAAAGCCTTATGTATATATTAACACAGAAAGAGTTGATTAAGAACCAATGAAAATGGTTAGATTTGATTTAATACTATGATTTATCATTTAATTACCACCCTAAGAAAGTAAATGAGGTTGAGGATGCTAAAGTAAAAAAGAACCCAGGGATTTTATCATTGATAAAAATTTAATAGGATCCAATCTTCTTAGATTTGTTGAAGATGGACGTGGGAATAATAAAGAGGGGAACATCATTAATCTTTTCACAAATTATTTCATAACTATCTCTTTTGGAAATGTTAAAGTATGATCAAAAGGATGATGTCAGAATTCAGAAGAATGTTGAAGCTATCAAGAAATGGAAATAATTGTAGTTCAATGTTAATGAATAAGGAATTGTGAGATTTGGGAAAATACTATGTGTTCCATCATGTCTGGAGCAGAAGAAGGTCCTTTTGGATGATGCACATAGTTCAAATTTTTCTATTCACCCAGGAAGCACAAATATGTATCGAGATCTCTGACAACATTATTGGTGGGATAATATGAATAATGAGATCATTGAGTATACATCAATGTTTCTGGTGTTTCAATAAGAGAATTTAGAGTGGAAGATGTATTAGGGGATGATGCAACCATTTCCCATACCAGTATGAAAATAGGAGAACATCACCATGGACTTTGTCACCGGACTACCAAAGACATCCAAAGGAAACAATGCAATCTGGGTTATTGTGGATTGTCTTACAATGTCTACACACTTCATTGAAATTTAGGAGAATCTCTCATTGGATAAATTGGCACATATATATATCAAGGAAGTGTTAAGGCTGCATGAAGTCCCACTATCTATTATATCTGATCAATAACCAAGATTAACCTCTATGTTTTGGAAGAGTCGTCAACATGCTCCAGATACTGAACTAAATTTTAGTACGACCTATCATCCTCAAACTGATGGCCAATATGAGTGAACTATTTATACATTGGAAGATATGATAAGATCATGTTCAATGGACTTTAAAGGAGGATGGGATCAACATCTTCCTCTAGTTGAATTCTCCTATAATAATAGTTTCAACTCGAGCATCTGAATGGAACATTATGTAGCCCTGTATGGGAAGAGGTTAAGAACACTAGCATGTTGGGATAATGTCGGTGAGTGTATGATGCTAGGACCATAAATGGTTGAAAAAAATGGTGGAGATAGAAAAAATCATTCAGCAACATATCAAGGAACCCCAGAGTCGACAAAAGAGTTATGCAGAAAACTATCGATGAGACCTTGATATTAGAATTGGAGACATTGTATTTCTACAAATATATCCATGGAAGATGTTCATGAGGTTTAGAAGGAAAGGGAATTTATTTCCAAGGTTCATCGGCCCCTTCTAGATTCTTGATCATGTCGGGGATGTGGCCTATTGACTATGACATCCACCTACCATGACCAACGCACATGATTTATTTCATGTAACCCTCTTAAAGAAGTACATACCAGACCCTTCACATATACATTCTTCAGAGGTAGTACAATTATAGTATGATCTTTCTTATGAGGAGAAACCAGTGAAATCTTAGAACAAAGAGAAAATGTTCTACGAAATAAGAAAATCCCCCTCGTCAAGGTGTTATGGAGAAACCACAAGTTTGAAGAAGCGATGTGAGAATCTAAGGAAGTTAAGAAGAAAAGTTACCCACGTCTATTTTAGTGTTGGAAAAGGAAATTTCAAGGGAAAATTTTCTTATGGTGGGAAGATTGTAATGACCCAATCATTCCTTAATGAATATTAATCTTGTTCTAATTAAATGTATTATCATGGTTATATAAAATGTGAACCTCATTTGTTTTATATTTCTATATTTTAAAATACCATTATGATTTTTGACCTTTTCTAGTACAACTGTTGAATAGTGATCTAATGATTAATATAAATATAGGGATTCAAAAAATCCAATTTACTAAGACAATGGAAGCGATGGCCTCATCCAATAGACTTTCCCAGTACGAATCCCTTTTTTCAATGCTTGTAAAATAGGCGGCGTCGTTAGGATTTTCTCTTGACCTAGCCCAGTCCAATCATGAACACATTAATCTTAAGCAGAACCAACTATGAGATAATAAGACGTTAATAGAGATTACCACCCAACCGATGTTACACGGGGCACCCCAAGAGTCGGTCACCATCGTGTACCTTACCCAAAGGACATATGTAGTTGTTTTAAGGGGTTATGTAACAAGACTCTAGTACTATGATTATGAAAATTATTCTTTTAGAGAGAATATACATTCTTTTTATTATTGTTACTTTATAATTTTTTTAATGCACAAATAGTATTTTTATTTAATATTCAACTAAGAAAACTATTTTGATGAATTAATGGATTTTTTAATTAAATAATATTTTTTAATATATATTTTTATTATTATTAAATAGATTTTTATTTAATATAAATTATCTTATATATTTATGAATGCAATTGTAATTTTTATTAAGGTTGGAAAGCCGTTTTTTATCAAAACCCATGAATTTTCGAAAAATGTCTGTTTTTTTCATGTAAAAAATTCACATATTTAGAAACTTATTTAGATAAAATAAATATTATTTTTTCAATCAGGATGACTTAATTATCCAATGGTGAATTTTTCATAATTTTCTGAGACAATCGAATTTTGGGTTAAATATTAAATACCGTTAAAATATATAATGTGATTTATGACATCATAATGACAGAATAGTGATGTAATAAAATACTATAAACATTATGTTCGGTCAATATATGCTTTAAAATTAAAATACTGTGATTTTTGGGATTTTTTGATTTATTTTACAAAGCATTAGTGGACACTTCAAGGCTTATAAAACATTTTTCTTTTATAAATTGTTTACCATGATAGTGTGACTCACCTCCACATAAGCAACCCTATTATTTCAAGATGTTCATCCATTGGCCTTATAAAATATTGTTTTCCACTCACCTTTGTAAAAAAAACATTGGAAAAATTGTGGTCTGGTTTGTGGTTTTGATTAGTTTAATATTTGTTGTCCCGAACCTAAATAATAAAGAATTCTCTCTCATTTCCTATATAAACCCACCCAAGCTCAAACTTCCTCTTCACTCAATGCCTTGGGAGTTCATAAAACCTATTCCCTACAATTTTATAATCATTCTAATGTTCCCCAAGATCCCAATAATCCTCTCTCAAGCCTCTCACAATCCATTGGGATCACACTTCCAAGTAAGGGATTCTAACTTTCCTTATTTATGTCCTAGATTCCTTATATTGTTATGAAATTTTATTTTCAATTATAAATTATGGGGGTATAATTTAGCACATACACCATAATTTTCTCTTTATATTTTAATAATGATATATAATATTTCTCTCTCATTAATTCCTTCCATGTATTCCTGTTACCATGCTGAAATTCTGTAAGAAATTTCCCACTCCTCATTTACATTCAAGTAATTATTTTTTATCAGGAGTCTAAATTAAATTAAAAT
The DNA here is from genome assembly GCA_963277665.1 of Viscum album. NCBI lineage: Eukaryota > Viridiplantae > Streptophyta > Magnoliopsida > Santalales > Viscaceae > Viscum > Viscum album. Next base: position 999,802,615 of record OY728134.1, read on the forward strand.
TGATGGGAAATGTTTCTATATGACCCCATTACTGTCTATTTCATGTAAATATTATGAGAAACCCATTTATCACTCATTAACCATATTTATGAATTGTTATGTCACGTTGTTACGTTGCCGATATTGCACTGCGATATTCTCAGTCAAAGTCATTGTCTAGTAAATACCATGCTCATTTCTTAATCAAGGGTATTCACATTTATGCACATTTACTTATTGTTTAAATAGATTCATGTATTAATTCCGCACTCTTTTGTCGTGGAATGAATGATGATGTTTAATGAAACCATGTTTTATTATCCATGTGGCACAATTATGCATGAAATGAAATGTTTATGAAGGGTACGCCCTAAAAGAGCTCCAATGCATTTGGTAAAGTATAGTATCAAGACACTTCATGTGAAATCAGGGTTGACTCATGCTAATGAACTTTAAATGAGGGTTTACTCAGGCGTCATGTGCAATGAGGGTTTACTCATTCTCCATGTGTAATGATACTTGGCTCAAGATAATTCTTTGTTAAGTTTTGTTGACACATTTCCATGTTATGATTATCATACATTATCATGCCTTTATGTTCATGTCTATCTTGTTCTCCATTGATATTCTTATTTTCTAACATGTACTGTATTCCTCATGTTATTTCATGTTTATTCCCTTATTGGGCTTTATAGCTCACCCTTTTCTTAGGCATGTCCTCAAGTTATCCTATGCTATTCAATGTATGAGGGAATGTAGTGGTCAGGTAAAGTAAGCTTTCAATAAGATATTGTGTTATATGCTTTATGTTTTTATGTAATGTTCCTAATCCCAAATGACACTAGACCTCTTGATCTTCTATGTTGTATCAAATGAAGGATTTATATAATAAATCATGTTTAAGTATGTAATAATGATATGAGTTGTTATTGTCAATGTCTCCCTTCACATGAATATATGAATGAAAAAATCTAGGGATACATGAGATTAATAATAAGGGCTTGAAACACTGCTTCATTTTTATTGTACCCTTATAAAAATAGGATTGAGTATATGATGATGTTTTATTGGTGAGTTATGATAACAACCCCTAGGAATTTCCTATTTATCTTAAGGATTCTACAAGATAGGCTTTGGGTGGTACTATCAAAATGCATATTTCGTGGCGGGAAAACATGATCCACTAAGAGAATTTCCATTTCTTGCATGTCCAAATCCAAGGGAAATTATTTAGGGGTCAAATGTATGAAAAATAATTCTACCGACTCAATACCCTTCATTGATTCATAGGTAATGAACTGGATGATGAATATATAAATGATTTCAATCCAATGCACTAATAACCATGAAATAATAGGACTGGATGAGGATATATTTCATTTATTCAATATGGAAAACTAGTTTTATCTGATTGTTCAACATAGAATTTCATGGCTTCTGTATTATAAATATGAAGATGAGGAGTCTTTTATTCATTGAAGAATATCAGGTATTAAGGATGAAGAGTATTTGTCTTAGGACATACATATTGTTTTCCATATTTTTATTTTCCTTCTATGCTAGATGTGTGCCTATGGATCATTCGAGATTGTTTATGAAGAGGACCAGTGGATTCTCATAATTGAGTGGAATTAGGATCAGAGGATATAGTAATGACTTCTTAATGACCTCAAAAGTATTCTTATTGTCCTCTTTCCACGTGTGGGAGGTTTCTTTTTTCATGATCCTCATAAATGGAATGATCATCCTAGCTAGATTCTTTATGAGTCATCAGATATATTCTAGGTTACCCTAAAGGTCACTCAACTCATTGAGATTTCTTAGAGGAGGAACTTTATTGATATCCTTGAATTTTACAAGGATGGACTTGATTATTATATATCATATTATAATGTTGTGTGTATTTACAACGCTAACCCAAATTTAACACTTTATGGGGTTCATTGTAAAATTCTATGTGTGGAGGAACCCGGATAGATTCTGATGATCCTAGAAAATGTCCAGACGTTGGTGGTTCTTGACTATGAAATAATCCACCTTGTACTCCACTAACATCCAAATGATTATTTTGAGGTTAATATGAATCATCTACTGTTATGTAACTCCAGAATTCATCAAAACAAAATACATCACCTACTAAAATATGGTTTCCTAGGGTTCCCAGAAAAAAACAACTTCTTCATCATTTGGGCATCTAGATCTCGTTATACATAGACTACACATCCATGAAGGGGAGGTCCTAGAGACCATCCATAGAATATATGAGTAATTTCATTACGATATTGGAAAAACATCCATTATATAGTGGTTATTTAAATCTTATAAATAATTATAGAACTAGATCTATCCATTCGTCTTCATTACCAATATGATGTTGGCCAACCACTTGGTGTTTTGGACCTCCTTGAAAAATTTATTATTGATAGGTATATCTACTGCAACATTAAACATGGCACGTTGGTAAGGGTTCAAATTCTTAGGATTATACTTAAAAAACTATTGGAAATCCTTAAGGACATGGTAATGAATAAAAAAATGGGTATTGATCCCTTTAATTTCATTATAGCTCATGCATAACCCACCATTATGGTGTTTTAATAAATCTACCCACTAATTATATTATTTTGGTGAAATTACTAAGCTTATTAGTTTTATTCATTGAACATCCCAGATTCTGAGATTCTCTTAATTGAAATCATCTTATCTTTATGTTATTGTTTCATCAATTATAGGAGGTGAATCCTCCAAATCCTCTTAATTATTCAAGGTATGACAGAAAAATGAAGGATGAAATTCATGTAGAAATGTTGATCTAGGAGGGGTAGATCATTCATTTTCAATTATATGGGAGGAACCCTTTATTTTAGTGTCCTTATCTATCTATAAATCATATATAGAGTCTAATTAATCAATCCCACCTAGTTTATGAGTTTGAGATACACCATTAATGTTTAAGAAATGATTGTGGGTTTATTTCATTTGAGTAATACCTTCATTCTAAAATATTCAAGAATGTCATGGGTTGATAGACATGGGGACATCCACAAGTTAATATATAGGGGATTGGATTTCATTTCTTCTCTAAGCCTCTCCCATGTTTGTGTATGAGGTAATCTTTGAGAAATCATTCATCTTATATATTGTGAAATATTGTACAATGTTTTAGGTTGTGGGTTCCAATATATGGATACGGAAGAATAAGTTGTCTTTAAAATCTTCAAAAGTGATTTTTAGGTCACAGGGGGAATTAAATCACTTTAATATATCAGTCTAGATATAATTTACAACTCATTTGTAGAACCCAGGATCCATGTAGTTGGCTACAAAAGAGTTGAATGTGGATACATGACCCTGGAGTACTCTTACTCGACCATCAACGTAGTATTTGAGGCACTAATTGTATGATTATGGGACAATCACATGAATATGTAGATAATAAATTTTTAATAGGGAGATGTTTATTGTAACCTATGTGACCTCCATTAAAGTAGTGATCTCTACTAAACCACTGAATTTTGTCTTCATCCAAATCATTACAAGCAATTTTTTCTCACTCGTATCATAGCATTGAATTGTCAGGTTAGAGGGAGTAAGATATTCTTCCATGATCCCTATATATTGTATTATTCATGTCTGGATGAGAATGATACCAATGCTAGTATTCCCTAGGTAGTTATTAATTTAGAAACAATTGAATTGTACCATTATATATTTATCTATATGGTTCCTTTAATGGTACCACCCTCATCATCCTCATAAAAGGAAATTCTGTATTATAACAATTCCCACTGAGAATAAATACATCTTGGTATATGAAACGTCAATTTATAATTGGATAGGTATAATCATGGCCTCAATGAGGGCCTCTCACATCTCTATTGAATGTAAATGATCATTTTAAGCCTATAATAGAATGTTACATCATCACAACATACTTCCATGCTAGTGGAATTTGTCTTCTTAAAGAGGGTCTCTCTTTGAAAAGTAGTCTAGAGGGTTTCAATGGATTATATTCAAGGTAAATGATAGTGCTATAAATATTCTTCGATTGGTTAGATGGAATACGTTGAGAAGTAGATGTCTATGGTTGAACATTGGCTATCTAGGGATGAGTGCGATGATGTTGTGGATGGGCCTCATGGTTGAGTAATATTGTTGGAAGAGGAGGATACTCTGATGGAGCATCCTAAGAGTTTTGTGCATGATAATCCATATGAATGTATTTATTTATTGTATCAATATCCTGAATGGATATTTATAATGAAATTTCCAGGATACACATTCCATCCTCTTGAAATCTATCACTGCTTTGATGGAATCATTCAGAGGTTCTTGGAGGCTTCATGTAGCCTCCTTCATCAAAACATACCATCCATCGATCTACTATCCTAATTATATTAATATTGGCATATTTGAGTTCATCATTTCTAGAATTTTTCAAGACTATATGAACATGGGGGACTTTCCCACTTCATGAGGCATGAAGTCACTGAGAGTATAGGTTCGTTTTGGAATTGGTGGTGGAATCTAATTACATTTTTTAATTATAACTCATATTCTTCTCATTTGATGATGGTGAAGACATATACATGAATTCTTAAGGTAGGTGATACATGGAAATTAATAGAGGTTCATGTATTATCAAAAGGTAATAGACAATAATATTTTTTCATGTTACTCTCTTATGACACAATTAATCATTCTTTTTTGCATACCATGTCTGGTTTGAGGATTCTATTAATTAGAGGCATCATTGTCTCTATCACGGTTTTATAAGAATTGTTTAACTGGAATCAGGATGTCTTAAAACATAACTATTCCATATTCTACCTTTTATTTCGGCTAATAAATGATGTTGTGTCTTTCATTGATGTTGTGTATAATAATCTTATAGTGTGTAAAGTGGTAGGAATGATCGGTCTGATTATACTCATAAGTTACCATGAATTATGGAAGCATTTGGATTTCAGTTTATAGTGTTCAAGTGATGTACCTTGTCACCTATAAAAACTAGAAATAGTGGGTCTTATTCTTTGATTATATGATGGGAAAATGTTCACCTTTTCTTGATGAGGGTTCAGGTAGTGTTCTTATGAGGCTATTAAGCCTAATGAGGATACACTTGGAAAGTATGATCATTTGAAGTTTGTACCTGACAAGGATCATCCAGTAAAGGGAATTAATGGAAGATCATCTTAGGTACCTCTACAGGCATGAAGGAAATTTCTTCTTCTTTCATGAGATTTCATGTGAGAACCTAGACATGTAATGTGTGTGACTAATTCTTGGTAACATGTAAGGTGTTTTCTAGATAATGATCAACTTAAATGTACACTTGAAACCCTCATATATATTTTAGGGAGATAAGGGTAGGGTTCATGTCTTCATTGATGTTATCCCCACATATCGTGAATAGTTTTTCCATATAAATCTGAATATTGAGCTAGCATGTGAATCCATTATATCAGGAAATGTTGTCAGTAACTATATTGTTGGGAACTAGATTCCAATTTTAGAGTTAAATGATAATATTATTTCATATAAAATATATATGAAAATGTCAAGTATAATTCTGCAAAGACTCCCCATCATGATATGGATCATAGGGCTAGTTGTTTGGACTACGAAATTCTTATTTCTTATAATTTCTATATTAAGCACTGTGTCCTAGAGGCTTCGAGTTATTCTGATGTTTCTAACAACAATCTAAATTGTGAGGAAATGTGGGAAAGATGTTAAAGTGGATAAACCATCCAATGAATTTAGTATTTTTTAGATTATAAAAATCTAGTAGAATATGGACATGGAGCACCCCTTTTAGATGTTAATTACCATTAGGTGGGATTGAAAACTATGGAAATCCTCATGGTGGGTGATTAGGGAAGCTATCACATTGTCTTTGTGAGGGGTGGTAGTAACAAATGCCTTTTCTTCCTTATCAGCATGAGTGTAAAAATATCCCAGACCCCAAATGGATAATCCTAATTTTTAGGTGGAGTAGGAGAGTAATATATAGTTTATTTTCTATATCTAACATATTCTTTCTTTTGGTACAGAAGGAAACCAAGATTAACCTAGTCATATGACTATGGGGTATTGGGTTCCCACTGAATAAGAGATGGGGACACTTTTAAGATAATCAAAACATGGAAACTTCTCAGAGATAATCTCATTTGTATGCCTACAATAGAACCCATTATCTTGGAACAAAAAATCCAACCAGACCTCTAACATTTATTTTACTGTGGCCTCAAATGGATCAAAATAATTAGTGGGACCTTTTCCAATTCTGATATGTTAGTGAGAGGATGTAAATAATTCATTAAGGGGACTTCCTATACCAAATTCCTTTTATTACTAATGTGTTAAGGAACTTATCCAAATGTATGACTGATACTATGATTCAACTATAGGTGGATTATCCCAATCATTCCCTTCTTTCCAACCTAGTTTATCTGATCCTCTAGTGGTTTAATTATTTAAATTGTCTTGGTGGTGGTAGAGAAAGAATATTCACCATCAGTGGATATGTCACACTAATGATGATGTTGTTGTTGTGTAAGGTGGTTAATGTGGAGGTAAATATAATACCAGCAAACATTGATCTTTATAAGGTGGTATTCCACATTAATTAATAAGTGGAACACTATTATGATCTAGAAACTATTATATTGGAATTTATATAGGTATCTATATCAGTCATGGAACTAAGCTACTGTGAGAAATGTGATGTGAACTCTCCTAAAAAATTTATGTTTAAAAACAAGATACTTATATAATACCATATATGTTAGTTTATGATATACTAGGAAGGTAAAAATCACCAACATATTGTGGTAAAATTGCATCATCTGGTCCTCATGTACAAGTTCTAGGAAGACAAAAATTTAGGATTATAGGGGGGAAAACATTACAAGATGTGCTTTTGTGGACAAAATCTCAAAAAAATCCTCATGATTTTTATTATATAGAGTTTCATCCACGACCTAGTTACCAAAATCTCTTATCATCCTTAGATAAGAAATTTTTGGTAGTCTGGCGCCAAGATTTTTTGTTGCTTATTAGCTTATAGAGGGGGTGAAATATGTTTCAACCATATCGGGAGTGTTGAGATATCCTCCAAAGGATGGTCCTACTTCATTATGATGTCTATGTAGTATGGGGGAACCATAAACTCTATGTGATCATGATAGATATCCCTTTGAATCTCATTGATGTGTTCTCCATTGTTTATGGGTGTAAATATTGATATTGACATATCTCTAATTCCATTATGGTGGTTGAGAGGAGGATGGTTGATGGCGGTAGGGGAGGTACACTATTAGTCCTTGTAATGAGGTCAGAACATCCCCCACATATTATTACTTATAGTGGGATCAATAAACCAAACATAGTACTACATATGGGGATAACTAAGCTGATTCGATGGTATTTTTCCCCATTTATGGTGGTCATGGTGATGGTTCTTCTATCGAGTGATTTCTCAACCTTGGATCCCATGGATTTACACTCACATAAAAGTTTCCTCTTTATTTCTATGTCTAGTGGGGGTGCCCCCTATGAAAGGGACTCAGGGTATTATTAGGGATCCTAACATGAAATTATTGGCTAAATCCATGTGTAATTCCACCATGATAACTGTTCTCCCTCTATCCATGGGATATATCTATAGATTCAGGTATTTCAATATCATGAGAAAGACCATCACATATGTTGGTGGTAGTTATGGGAGGGAATATTTATGATGAATTTAATATTAATAGGATAGTATTTGATTATTTAAAGTAGTTTAAATGATTGGAAGATCCATGCTTACCTATTTGACAGACTGTTCGAGTCTTGATCCCATGTTAGTAAAGACATGCCTTATCTTGTTGGTTTCATTTGTGTGATATGTTGAAATAGATATGGATGGGGACACCAGAGCTAGGGAAAAGGAATATGATTTAGGATGGTCTATGTCATCCCTAAGATGTCATTCCCAAGTATTTTAGATTGATTCTGGTATAGTAGGGGTTGGATAGACCCTCACATCGACCATTAGAGCCATTTTTCATTGTCGGTATGTTTGAAAAGTTTTCCTCCTATGTTGATCTCAGGTGGTGGTCTCTATATTCATGAACTATATTTTTCCCACATAATAATTCAATGGGAGGAACCTATTAGTGTTAACTACATAGTGAAACCTGAAATGGCTTATAATCGTGATGTGTTGGGCGGGGGGGGGGGGGGGGGGCTTTCCCCAATTATGGACATTATAGCTGGTGGTGCTGACATGGTTGCATAGCCTCCACATATTTTAGAGCTATATCCCCTGTTGGGGTGGCTTCTTCCTTCATATATTGATGACCATGTGTATTTATAACCCTTATCTTGATAAGAAAAAAATGGATGATACGTATATGGAACCTAGTGGTCATGTATTGGGTGGTCATCATGGAAGGAGAAGATTGGTGCAGTACTAGAACACCATTGGTCCTCCTACCCCCGTGCCCCATGGAGGTGGGTACTCTTATGTTCACTACGGAATGATTACAATAATATAAATGGGTCTAGTAATGAGTTCATTATCAATAAATTAGATGCCCAATTATCACAACATGATTCAGCCTACCCCCATGGAGAGTAAGGATCTGTATCGAAGGTATCTCTGACCCAAGATTCCCAAGATTCGACATTTTCACCTAGTTGTAGGAGAAGAGATTCATGACTGGTATATCATATTTTCAGAAGGTATTAGAATTGAATATATTGATCTAATTTTTATCAAATATGGTTGTTTATAACCCTACTTAACTACTCACAATTGAATGAGAACAGTTTCATATCAGGTTCACCATTTTATAGATATTATTTCATTGACGACTTGGTGTTCATTTAATTGCTTTGTTATACCCTAGATTTTCAATTTCCAAAGGCTTGTCGCCTATTTAACCACAGATCGGTAGGTTGAATCAATTATTGACATAAAAATATTGGATGATGGTTTCTCCATCCATGTAATCCTATTAGGAGCTTGTTTCATAGTCTGGGTCTCGCTCATATATTAGAGTCTTGTTCAAAAAAATCATTCATGATTACATCTTGAGATGGATGCCTTGAAATTATACTATTTCTATTATGATTTAACTACTACCTATGGTCATAATTGATGGAAAATTTTGTACATGTTTTAGTATATTTTGAAATTGGTTGTGCTGGAAACCAATAAAATCATCCTCTGTTGAAGTAAAATAAAACTTATGTTTTAGGAATCATATGTGTGGGACCAAAGGAATGCCATGTCATACATAGGGTAGTTTATTCCATAAGAATAGGGCTTCAAAGAAACATTTTCTATGGAATACCATGTAAATTTCATCAGTAGTGTATTTTGTTACATATTATTGGGTCATAGGTTTAGTGTATTTTGGGGACATGTTCAAAAGTATAATATCTTATGTGGACACATTGGTGAATGATTTAATGTCTAATTTGGATTGGTTCATCATAGTTTTAACGTCATGTTGGTCAAAAGTGGTCATAAGAGTAACATCTATTAGGAAAAAGTTGTTCAATAGTTTAACACCTTGTGGGGAAACATTGGTAAGTTGATTGTGTCCTAGAGGGGTGATTATCACAAATTGGAGTAGCTATCTACCCAGAGGGATACATGCATATTTAATAGTAATGTTGGTTTATCAAGTATGGACCATAGGAATGTGTCCCATATTAGTTGTTATTGTAGGATTATACCTAATGTATGTGTCCTACATACCTTGATATGATATTGGGATCAAAACAAATGGGCTTTTATGGTTGAGTTTATTATCATGTGACCATACTGGTCCATCTAGTTAATCATCATGTGGTAAGGATTATTTTTCATGAATAGAGTGACAAAAAGGGATGGGTTGGGGATTAAGAATTCACTATCCTTTTAAAATACCATATATTTCATTCACAAGGAATCCAAAAATAATATTATAAACTAGGAGGCGAGGTTTAAACCCATGACATCCATTGAAGGGGTGTCTTATGTCTATTACAGTAGGTAGGGAATCCATTTAAGGTAATGTCGAAGGACTTTTTTGTATAGATTATAAATTTAAAACTATTATATCAGGATATGTAGTACAACATATTTTAGATGTGACATTATGGGGTCCTAAACACAGTTTTAAATTCACCATGTCGTATAGTAGAAATCAAAATTACACCCCATATAGGGAAAGGATGCGAATTTCCATCGATGATTCCACCTTCAGGATTTACATATGAAATGCATAGGAACCTCTAGGCATTGAATAGTATAAAGAGTTACATTGTTAAGTTGAAACTGTGGATCATGAAATTAGTGTGCCTATTCTTATGAGAAACATTTGATAAAATATTCCAGTCTATTATTGGAGAAAAGGGGAAAAACACTATGGTAAAAAATACATTTCACACAGAAGGAAAATGATTAATTGAAATTGGTTTGAATGGTTTTTTGGAAACATAAAAAGTCAATTATTATGAATGTATGGCAGAATAATTGTGGTATCATGTAGGGCTCTATGAAATTTTTTGTTGAAAAGATAGAGATTTTCCAAATTTTAGGGTGCTCATGATAGAAATTCCTTCATGAATCTGGGTGGCTATAACTTTTAGGGATGTCTTTGTTCCTGGGAGGAAGGTTTTGATGAGAATTATTATTTCAGGAAACCCCCATGAAGTTAAAAGGGTTATACTCCATTATTATAGCCACTAGAGTTCATGAAAGATGGATCTACAATGTTCATTGAGTTATAAGAACCCATGAGAGGATTGTTGTGAAGATGTCTTCCTATTGGTATCCATCTCTCCTTTAGCCTGCAAAGGATGAAGTTTCACATATTCAGAGAATATTATGGATGTTCAATGGTAATTTTCTCTTAATTTAATGTAGAAGGATGTATTTATATTTGTAACATCCCAGGTAATTAAAGAATAAATAATTTTCATATTTATTAATATTTATGAATTAAATATTAATTTTAATTAAAATGGGTCTCTACGTTCGATAGCGTACTCGATACGCAACGATGAGTTTCTTTGAAAACTTACGTTGCACACAAGTAATAAAATAATATTATTTTAAATGTTAGTTAACGAGTAGCCGTTGTACTGGCGGGAATGGATAGAAATAACTAAAATATGATTATATATGTTTTTAAATGTTTTTACATTTACCCAATAAAAGATAAAGGCTTAAAATACGGAAAGAGTTCAATTTTAGGCATTTATACCCTACTTTTCACGAAAGGTCCACTAATCACCTTTTGACGGAGAACCGTCATTAAATATAGTTTTGATCGATCTTATAAATTCTATTGGACCAAATATAACTCTTCTTTAGAATAAGGACATCAAAATTTACTTTGTGTAAATTTTTGGTACCTTTCTGATAAAGTTCTTTTTTTAATGAATAGTGTAAAATGTTGTATTTTAATTCAAAACCTTTTTTAATCTAATTTATTTATATGATTAGATTATCTTTTGAATTGGTTTTAAAGTGAAATTAGAAAATATTTTTACCATTAAATCCAATAGTGGTCGCTGGAAATAATTTCACTTTGAAATCAGACTTAAACTAGTGTCAATCTTTTGATACTTATTGTTTCATAAAAACACGCTATTTGCTCTGACAGCGGGAATTAATTATTAAATTAATTAATGTGACTTATATGTTTTGAATTTTGTAAAATAGACTTCATTTTTTAATTCAGAATATCAAATATAGCTTAGGGTGAATTTTTGGTAATTTTCTGAAAAACTTCAATTTTTTAATGAATAGTGAAACCACTAAGTGGTACTTATAAAGACTGATTTTCCGTTTAAATGAAATTTTTCCATCATTGTGTTTTGAATTTCAAAAATCTGACATACATGGTTGTCATTAAGAAGTAAAATGTGGTTCAATGAGATTAAAATAATTTTTTGGTGAATAGTAACTTATTAAGTTTTTAATCGCAATTAGTGGTAATTAGTGTAGTTTAAGGTATAAATAATGATTTAAGAATATGGAATGACCTAGGCACATGTCCCAACCTTATTGGTTGTGTCATGGCCGACCATGAAAATCCATGGGTCAACTTGGGGACCCCATGGAGGCCCTTTGGTTGGGAAATGACATAAATAACTTTTTATTTAATGTAAAAGTAAAAATGACACAAACATAATATGTTTTACGAATTTTTTTTTACATGGGGTTATAAAGATCAGATATTTGATTATAAATAGTCATTGGAAAGCGAAAAAGATTTACTACCTCATAGTAGTTTTTTTATAATTTTTAGTCATTAAATAAATTAAATTATTTATGACATAATAATGATGCAGCAATGACATCATTATTTAACGATTTAAATAAAATGGAAAGATAATGTAACATATATGAACTACGCATGTCAAAAACTTATTGGATGGGTGGATTTCGAACCCTTATCACCTTATACAATAAGTATTTCATTGTGGGACCTTTTAAAACCGAAACACATTTTCAAATAAAGTAATATTTCTTTACTTTCCAAAAGTGCCCCTCCTCTCCTCTTATAAAAGGCCCCCACCTCTACCTCATTTCACAAACTCCTCAAGCCTTTGGCTCGGACAACCCCTGCCCATTTACTCTCTCCACATCCCTCTACTCATCCTAGAGGATTTCCTTTGGGCATAATCCTTTCAAAGGAAGCCTTTAGTCTCAAATCAAAAGGAGTTACACTTTTAAAGGTAATTCATTCTCTCTTGTTCATTTGTTTTATTTTGCTTCTCCAACCCTCTAAACTCTTTTTATTTACTTCTTTAATAACAAAACCAGTATCTTCAATATACTAGGATGTTGTTATAATATTTATTTGAGCTACACTCTCACACAACTACATCAAATAGTTAAAGAACATACGGTTTCCGTGGATGGCGAAATTCTGCCTCCCGAAACGATGATTGTTCAATACTCATTTAACACCTTCAAAGTTGGCCATTATGATGTCACTAATTTTATATATGATATATAATATGTTTATTTTTTCTTTAAGCTTCTGTATTTTTCATTTGGGCAAACCTTTATGGTTTCCATTATGGGTAAACATGATATCTTCATTTAAAGAAGTGCGGACTACCGCCCCCTCAAAGTGATGTGATTCGTTAATGCCATATGTGGGACGTGTAAATGATGGATTTAAAGTTATTATATATGATGTTATACTGGAATTATAATATACCGCTATATCATTATTATTTCTTTCCATTAAAGTATGAGATAGAAATGAAAGTAGCGTTCATGCGTACGTACAGCTTACCATCTCAATGAACGGTGCATTTCATTTTTTATCCCCAAATGTAATGTACTATTAAAAGTACATGTATATAATGGATATATATAATTAATGATATATCTAAATGATGAATATAATTCTGGAATTAAAATATACATACCTCTCATTTAGTTTTAATTCCATTAATATGACAAAGAAATGAAAGTAGCGTTCATGCGTACTTACGGCTTACCGTCTCCATGAACGGTGAATTTCATTTCTTACCTCTAAATGATTATGTAATATTATAAATACATGTATATGATGGATATATATGATACATATTATATCCAAATGGGGAATTTCATTCTGTATATAAAGAACCTTTGACCACACGAACAACATGTAATTGTAAGAAGTCCACTTTCGACTTAAGAACCAAATATTGAGAAAACAGACATTATTAACTTAAATGGTTAAATAATGTTTATAACATAGAAATAAGTGATATAAAAGGAATAATAAACTTTAAAAAGGTTCTTAATCAAGTATAAATTAACTCAAGTTTATTATTCAGGACGTTAAAGAATGATCGAGTCAAGTCGGACCCGAGGTAAGGGACTTCGTCTCAATCTCCTTTCATTGAGGCATATTTCATTTTATACACAACTTTCTTTTATACAGTGTATAAAACTCTTTGACTTTTACTTTTATACAAAATGAATCTTTTTCTATGAAGCGTTTTACTAAACGACAAAAAGGAATGTTTTTTTAACGTACGCGGTGACAACAACCTTTTCCGCCGCCGCGAGTTTTATTTGGTCTTTGGATTCATCAACAAGACGTAATGTTTTTAAAATAAAATAAATACCATATACTCTTTTATGTATTTTGGTATTGAAAATGGTTATGATAAAGGATTCTATTATGATATATTGTGATTGAAATGTGGAAATGTTATCATTCCTTTATATTGGTTTTATGTTTTATGATTTTATATTGGTACTTGGAAATTTGATGGGGGGTTACGTGATAAACCATATGACGGGTGGTGCCATGAATACCAGGACGGGTGGTTACGTTATAACCTCCAATTCATTGGGTATGGAAGTCGGTCGTATGGCTATTCCATTAAGTATGTATGGAAATTGGCCGTATGGCTATTTCATTTAAGTGATATGTGTGGAAGTCGACCGTATGGTTATTCCACTTAAGTATGTTTATGTCCCAAGATACCTTTATATATGTTATGTGTTCTTTTTATGGGTTTTATGGTAATCCTTTGGTTACAAAAAGGTAAGTAATGATACTTTATTCAGTGAAGAGTTTTTACTACTTCATGAAGGTGAAGGTATTACTTTGATAGAGTATATATGGTTTATTTGATGTTTGAAAAACTAACAGTTTTCATTCTTTCTGTATCCCTTACTGAGCTTTTTATGCTCACCCCAAGTTTTTTTTTGAAATGTTTTCACAGGACTTAATGTGGAATAAGGTCAAGGATGGGATCAAGGGAATGTCATCCTATATAAAACATGGAACTAGACACGTTTCTTTTTAAGAGTTTTTTTTATTATGGAAACTTAGTAGAAGTGACTACTTTGTAATCTTTTGAGATGTAATAGTTATGTTCTAATTCTCTAAAACTCTAAACCTGAAAAGATCCTCGACGTGAATTATTCATTTAATTCAATATTATGTAAGGTTTAAGGCCGGGGCCTTATAGTTGGTATCAGAGGTCGGTTTAGACAACTTTAGGAGTTAGAAAAGTGTTAAATTATAATATGATTGAAATGATATAGCATTTACGGATTACCATGTTGCTTCGCCTAAGATATTTCTGTGTTCAGAATGGTTTTCCGCAGAGGAAACAAAGCAACTATGTTGGGATGACATCAGGAGGAAGATAACCTTCCAAATTAGCAACCTGAGATGGTCGGAATCGGAACTGAACAGTTTGTTGCAGTGATGGCACAGTTGACTCAGGCTATAAATGGTGGTGGTATCCATGCATGAGATCATCCAGATCAACCGCAGAGGAACATGTCAGTGGTTGAACATTTCATGAGGCAACATCCCCCATCATTCAGAGGATCATCTGACCTTGTGCAAGCTGAAGGGTGGATTAAATCACTGGAGAAGATTTTTGAGGTCATGGGGTGTTCAGAACATCAAAAGGTTAGTCTTGCTGTTTACCGTTTTGAAGGTGAAGCTGATCAGTGGTGGTCGATGGTGAAAAATATAAGGGATAGTGATGAGATTGAGGATCTTCACTGGGACGAATTCAAAGGTATGTTTCTTGAGAAATATTTTCCTAAGGTGGTTCGTCTTAGGATGGAAAAACAGTTCCTATAATTGAGGTAGGAGGATGATTCAGTGGCTTCTTATGAAGAAAAGTTCACTCGATTGGCAAGGTATTCTCCAAACTTCATACGAGATCTTGATTGTAAAATAAACCGTTTTTACTCAGGGTTAAAGCCAAAGTATCGAAGGGATTTAGCTTCTCGTGAGTTCAAGAGTTATGAAAAACTTGTTCGATGTGCGGAGAAGGTAGAAATGGAGTTTGCCGATGATCATGTGTTCTATGACAAACAACAGAATAAGAGGTCTAGTTGGCAGGCAAAGGGGAAGAATTCATCAAAGAAGCAAGGAGGTAAGAAAACCAAATTTCCATCCTGTGAGAAGTGTGGTAAAATGCATCTTGGGGAATGTTTATCCAAGTCTAGTAAGTGCTTTTGGTGTGGTAAGTCTGGTCATATTGCTCGTAACTGTAAGGAAGATGATCAAGCAGGAAATGAAAAGCCAACGGTAAGATGTTTTAAGTGTAATGAAATGGGTCATTATGAAAACGAGTGTCCAACGAAGAACTCAACTGGGGGAATGTAGCCAGACTACAAGCATAAAGGGGTGGTGAAATCCTTTGCAACAACTTCAGCAGATGTTGGGCCATCGAATGAAGTGGTATCATCTCCAGGGAGCTCAGTATTTTACGAAGATTGACTTGAGGTCAGGGTACCATCAGTTGAAATTAAAAGAAGCAGACGTTCCGAAGACTGCGTTCCGTACTAGATATGGCCATTATGAATTTGTAGTTATGCCTTTTAGGTTAACCAATGCACCTGCTGTATTCATGGATCTTATGAATAGAATTTTCCATGAGTTCTTGGATAAGTTTTTGATTGTGTTTTGTGGTTTGGGAAGAGGTTATGTGTGCCTTGTGATTCAAAGTTTAAGAATGAGTTGTTATGTGAGGCTCATAGTTCCCCGTTTTCAGTTCATCCTGGAAGTACTAAGATGTACAGAGATCTGCGGGAGTATTACTGGTGGGATGGAATGAAAAGAGATATTGCTGATTTTACTGTGAAGTGTTTGACATGTCAACAGGTTAAAGCAGAGCGGCAGTTACCGAAAGGGATGCTTCAGCCTTTACCAGTGCCAGAGTGGAAATGAGAGAATATATCCATGGACTTTGTTGTTGGATTACCGAAGACATCTCGAGGTAATAATGAAATCTGGGTTATTGTTGATCGATTGACTAAATCTTCTCATTTCCTTGCTATACGAGATACTTTTTCCCTATATCAACTTTCCCGTTTGTATCTTAAAGAGATAGTCAGGTTACATGGAGTTACTCTCTCCATTTTATCGGATCGTGATCCCACGTTTACTTCTAACTTTTGGAAAGGTCTTCAGAAGTCGTTGGGTACTGAATTAAATTTTAGTACAGCTTTTCATCCTCAATCAGATGGGCAGTCAGAATGAACAATTCAGACCTTGGAGGATATGCTACGATCTTGTTCGATGGATTATCAGGGAAGTTGAGACCAACATCTTTCATTGGTTGAATTTTCATATAATAACAGTTTTCATTCCAGTATACAGATGGATCCATTTGAGGAATTATATGGGAAGCAGTGTCGAACTCCAGTATTTTGGAATGAAGTGGGTGAAAGGAAGCTGATGGGACCAGAATTGGTAGAAGAGATGGCAGAAAAAGTTCAGTTGATGAGAACAGCTCAGAGCAGGCAGAAGAGTTATGCGGATAACCGGAGGAAGGATCTATCTTTCGAGGTAGGTGATCATGTTTTTCTCAAGGTTTCTCCTTGGAAAAGTGTGACGAGATTTGGTAAGAAAGGAAAGCTGAGTACAAGGTTTATTGGACCATATGAAATTCTGGAGAGAGTTGGATCAGTTGCATACCGGGTGGCTTTACCTCCGAGTTTATCTCAGGTACACAATGTTTTTTATGTTTCAATGTTGAGGAAGTGTATGCCAGATCCATCTCATGTTTTGAGTCCAGAGGTATTTCAGCGAGAAGAGAACCTATCTTATGAGGAACAACCTGTCCAGATTCTTGACCACAGGGAGCAGGTGTTACAGAATAAGGTGATTCATCAGGTAAAGGTTTTGTGGAAAAACCATGTGATTGAAGTGGCAACGTGGGAATCTGAAAATGCTATGAGGGATAAATACCCCCACTTATTTTGATAAGTGAATAAAATTGTGAGGACGCAATTCCCAAAAGGGGGGAAGGATGTAACATCCCAGGTAATTAAAGAATAAAGAATTTTCATATTTATTAATATTTACGAATTAAATATTAATTTTAATTAAAATGAGTCTCTACGTTCGATAGCGTACTCGATACGCAACGATGAGTTTCTTTGAAAACTTACGTTGCACACAAGTAATAAAATTATATTATTTTAAATGTTAGTTAACGAGTAGCCGTTGTACTGGAGGGAATGGATAGAAATAACTAAAATATAATTATATATGTTTTTAAATGTTTTTACATTTACCCAATAAAAGATAAAGGCTTAAAATACGGAAAGAGTTCAATTTTAGGCATTTATAACCTAATTTTCATGAAAGGTCCACTTATCACCTTTTGACGGAGAACCGTCATTAAATATAGTTTTGATCGATCTTATAAATTCTATTGGACCAAATATAACACTTCTTTAGAATAAGGACATCAAAATTTACTTTGTGTAAATTTTTGGTACCTTTCTGATAAAGTTCTTTTTTTTAATGAATAGCGTAAAATGTTGTATTTTAATTCAAAACCTTTTTTAATCTAATTTATTTATATGATTAGATTATCTTTTGAATTTGTTTTAAAGTGAAATTAGAAAATATTTTTACCATTAAATACAATAGTGGTCGTTGAAATTAATTTCTCTTTGAAATCAGACTTAAACTAGTGTCAATCTTTTGATACTTATTGTTTCATAAAAACACGCTATTTGCTCTGACAGCGAGAATTAATTATTAAATTAATTAATGTGACTTATATGTTTTGAATTTTGTAAAATAGACTTCATTTTTGAATTCAGAATATCAAATATAGCTTAGGGTGAATTTTTGGTAATTTTCTGAAAAACTTCAATTTTTAATGAATAGTGAAACCACTAAGGGGTACTTATAAAGAATGATTTTCCGTTTAAATGAAATTTTGCCATCATTGTGTTTTAAATTTAAAAAATCCAACATACATGGTTGTCATTAAGAATTAAAATGTGGTTCAATGAGATTAAAATAATTTTTTGGTGAATAGTAACTTATTAAGTTTTTAATCGCGATTAGTGGTAATTAGTGTAGTTTAAGGTATAAATAATGCTTTAATAATATGGAATGACCTAGAAACATGTCCCCACCTTATTGGTTGTGTCATGGCCGACCAAGACAATCCATGGGTCAACTTGGGGACCCCATGGAGGCACTTTGGTTGGGAAATGACATAAATAACTTTTTATTTAATGTAAAAGTAAAAATGACACAAACATAATATGTTTTACGAAAACAATTTTTACATGGGGTTATAAGAATCAGATATTTGATTATAAATAGTCATTGGAAAGATAAAAAGATTGCATACATCATAGTATTTTATTTATAATTTTTAGACATTAAATAAATTAAATTATTTATGACATAATAATGATGCAGCAATGACATCATTATTTAACGATTTAAATAAAATGGAAAGATAATGTAAAATCTATGAACTACACATGTCCAAAACTTATTTTATGGGTGGATTTCGAACCCTTATCACCTTATCCACGAATTATTTCAATGTGGGACCTTTTAAAACCGAAACACTTCAAATAAAGTAATATTTCTTTACTTTCCAAATGTGCCCCTCCTCTCCTCTTATAAAAGGCCCCCACCTCTACCTCATTTCACACACTCCCCAAGCCTTTGGATCGGCCAACCCATGCCCATTTACTCTCTCCACATCCCTCTACTCATCCTATAGGATCTCCTTTGGGCATAATCCTTTCAAAGGAAGCCTTTAGGCTCAAATCAAAAGGAGTTACACTTTTAAAGGTAATTCATTCTCTCTTGTTCATTTGTTTTATTTTGCTTCTCCAACCCTCTAAACTCTTTTTATTTACTTATTTTGTAACAACACCAGTATCTTCAATATACTAGGATGTTGTTATAATATTTATTTGAGCTACACTCTCACACAACTACATCAAATGGTTAAAGAACATACGGTTTCCGTGGATGGCGAAATTCTGCCTCTCGAAACGATGATTGTTTAATACTCATTTAACACCTTCAAAGGTGGCCATTATGACGTCACTAATTTTATATATGATATATAATATGTTAATTTTTTTTAAGCTTCTGTATTTTTCATTTTGGGCATACCTTTATGGTTTCCATTATGGGTAAACACGATATCTTCATTTAAGGAAGTGCGGACTACCGCCCCCTCAAAGTGATGTTATTCGTTAATGCCATATGTGGGACGTGTAAAGGATGGATTTAAAGTTATTATATATGATGTTATACTGGAATTATAATATACCGCTATATCATTATTATTTCTTTCTATTAAGGTATGAGATAGAAATGAAAGTAGCGTTCATGCGTACGTACGACTTACCGTCTCCATGAACGGTGCATTTCATTTCTTATCCCCAAATGTAATGTACTATTAAAAGTACATGTATATAATGGATATATATAATTAATGATATATATAAATGATGAATATAATTCTGGAATTAAAATATACATACCTCTCATTTAGTTTTAATTCCATTAATATGACAAAGAAATGAAAGTAGCGTTCATGTGTACGTACGGCTTACCGTCTCCATGAACGGTGCATTTCATTTCTTACCTCTAAATGATTATGTAATATTATAAATACATGTATATTATGGATATATATGATACATATTATATCCAAATCGGGAATTTCATTCTGGATATAAAGAACTTTTGACCACACGAACAACATGTAATTGTAAGAAGTCCACATTCGACTTAAGAACCATATATTGAGAAAACAAACATTATTAACTTAAATGGTTAAATAATGTTTATAACATGGGAATAAGTGATATAAAAGGAATAATGAACTTTAAAAAGGTTCTTAATCAAGTATAAATTAACTCAAGTTTATTTTTCAGGACGTTAAAGAACGATCGAGTCAAGTCGGACACGAGGTAAGGGACTTCGTCTCAATCTTCTTTCATTGAGGCATATTTCATTTTATACACAACTTTCTTTTATACGGTGTATAAAAACCTTTGACTTTTACTTTTATACAAAAGGAATCTTTTTCTATGAAGCGTTTTACTAAACGACAAAAAGGAATGTTTTTTTAACGTACGCGGTGACAACGACCTTTTTCGCCGCCGCAAGTATTATTTGGTATTTGGATTCATCAACAAGACCTAATGTGTTTAAAATAAAATAAATACCATATACTCTTTTATGTATTTTGGTATTGAAAATGGTTATGATAAAGGATTCTATTATGATATATTGTGATTGAAATGTGGAAATTTTATCATTCCTTTTTATTGGTTTTATGTTTTATGATTTTATATTGGTACTTGGACATTTGACGAGGGGTTACGTGATAAACCATATGACGGGTGGTGCCGTGAATACCAGGACGGGTGGTTATGTTATAACCTCCAATTCATTGGGTATGGAAGTCGGCTTTATGGCTATTCCATTAAGTATGTATGGAAATTGGCCGTATGGCTATTTCATTTATGTGATATGTGTGGAAGTCGACCGTATGGTTATTCCACTTAAGTATGTTTATGTCCCAAGTTACCTTTATATATGTTATGTGTTATTTTTATGGGTTTTATGGTAATCCTTTGGTTACAAAAAGGTAAGTAATGATACTTTATTCAGTGAAGAGTTTTTACTACTTCATGAAGGTGAAGGTATTACTTTGATAGAGTATATATGGTTTATTTGATGTTTGAAAAACTAACAGTTTTCATTCTTTCTGTATCCCTTACTGAGCTTTTTATGCTCACCCCAAGTTTTTTTTGAAATGTTTTCACGGGACTTAATGTGGAATAAGGTCAAGGATGGGATCAAGGGAATGTCATCCTATATAAAACATGGAACTAGACACGTTTCTTTTTAAGAGTTTTTTTATTATGGAAACTTAGTAGAAGTGACTACTTTGTAATCTTTTGAGATGTAATAGTTATGTTCTAATTCTCTAAAACTCGAAACCTGAAAAGATCCTCGACATGAATTATTCATTTAATTCAACATTAAGTAAGGTTTAAGGCCGAGGCCTTATAATATTAATCATAAGTGAAGGGATTTTTTCTTTAATAATGTTTCCCCATTGATATATTTATTGAGAAGTTTGGAACAAAGATGAAAACCTTCACAAGATTACATATGTTTCTTGAATTTTGTTGCCATTACCAAGTGGTAGGTATGTGAATCATCAAAGGGATTTTATTAGGGACCATTATATTAAAATTTGAGATCAAATTCCTAATTCTTGGCTCTTTGATTTCTATTTTTCTAGTTTAATGTCATATTTTTATTACCCATTCATGCCTTCTACATTTTATATCATAATGAGTGGTTTCCGTATATACACTCACCATATAATGATTCCTAAACATAGGTCCAACAAATAGGTGCCGGGAAAATTAAAGTGGTCCTTTTCAGGGTATGGGTATGGTTGGTTAACTTGTTAAAGGAATTCATGTGCAGTTATAATCTCACCCATGACGTTTTTGGATCTATTTTCTGGATCGACCAAATTCTCTCTACCACAATTGTGAGTTTTTATGGAGATTTTTTATAGATGTTAATTTTTTTGATGATGTTATCAATTTTTATTTCTTCCTATTTTCGGACTTAGTAATTTGTAAAATATTCTTTGGGTTTTTAAATCAGATAATTTTGGAGGAAATGTATATTTTTCAAGGTGATTTTGGTTCAAAATGAATTTCCTAAAAATGATGTATAAAATATTAGTGATTTTAAAATGTTTTTAAAATTGATTGGATTCATTTATATAAATTAATTTTTAGTATGTTATTTAATTTAAATTAGTATTTTATTATATTTTATGTATTTTTAAACTAGCATAGAATATTTCATTGAAAGATGAATTTTATTTCATCACAAACTTTTTAGAAGTTATAGATTTTACGATGAAAACAATTTAATAAAGTTTTTAATATTTCAAAAATTAAAAAAATTAAATTAAATTTCCTGAAAGGGTTCTAGTTTGAAATGGAAAACATAGAGAATTTTTAAAATGAATAAAATTCTCTACATGAAGTTTGAGTGTGATGTTTTTTCAACAGATATAGAATATTTTATAGAATGTGTGGGCCTTCATAAATGAAATTATTTCGGAATTTTTCAAAATGATTTGATATTTCATTGTGCACTATATTTTTCCATAGAGTGACTTCCATAAAAAAAATTTAGGGATCATTGTTTGAGGGGTATTGTCGAAAATAAATGGATGGTTTTCAATAGATTTTTTCTATTTTAAGTTTGGAATGTGTGTAAAATATACATAGGTTATCCCTCACATGTTGGGAATTTTTTATTGATTTGGTGGAATGTGAGTGGGTAAGAATCTTGTTTTTTATTCTTCATTTTGGCTCCTATAAATCAATTAAAATTTTTGGTGTTTGGGGTTGTTGATATCCTTAGGGTGAATCCCCTTATTTTTTAGGTAGGCCTGTTATGTGGGATACCTACACCACGACTCAGAAGAGAGTGGATTGTTCATTGAATCTTATTATAGGACATAATGTGTCCAAATTCAACTAAATCTACACCTGTTAATATTTTATAGATATTTTAACAGATTCGATAATTTTAAAATTTCAGGTATGTTAATTTTTATTGTGAGATAGAATTCATGAGTTACATTAGGTGGAACAAAAATTTAGGTGGTGTATCTCTTTTGGATATATTGATTTTGAGATTAACATTCATTAACATTATAATGTTTATTTTTTGGAATTATTCCTTGGTTTTGATGTGGTTCCTCTTTATGATGTGGATATTATGGAGGATATATAGGTGACTCTCTATTTTATCTAGTTTTCTTGAGTCTTGTGGGTGATGATTCCACTAGTTATTTTTTTTTATTTTTTTGTTCAAGGGATAATCTTTAATGAATGGATTATGTAACTATGGTAATAGTTTCACCAGTTGAGATTGTGTATTAGATAATATCAGTTTTATCATGTTTGGATAGTTTTGAGATGGTGACCGAGGTAGAAGGTCATAGCGCACCCAATAAATTATGTTCTTATATTTAATGAAAAACCCATTACATAATTATTATCAATTAATGTATTATATTGAGGTCAAAATTTATTTTATTGGCGTCATTCATGATGTATTTTTTCGTTTTTTTGTAACCACATGGATATTTCATGTTTTTATATCTATTATGAATTTGATCATGTTACACTGTAATTATCTTTTGTTTTTGGCATTGTCTATTTCCTCTTGAAATTTTTGAGAAATCATATTCATTGTGTGATTATCTATTTTATTGTTTCTTCAAGAGGTTTCCCCTCACATCCAACCTAATATACGTCTTCTAATTTGTAGGGAGACAAATAGAAGGTCTCTATTTCAATGGATCATTGAGTTTATTGCATATGATTAGATCTTTATTGGAGGTTATTTGTTCTGACTTGAGGTTTTCTGTTATATTTATTTGTTGGATGGATTGTGTGGGAGGTTTTACTGATAACGTGATTATTTTGGGTTTTCCCCAAACCTCCCACCTCTTTATTGGTGTTATGTTTTTCATTTACTCATTTCTTTTTCATTACTAATAAATTTCTTGGTGAATAGTGTGGCATGGTTTAGATAATTTTTAATCTCTCATGTAAATTTTGGATTTCTATAAATAATAATTTATTTTATTTTGGTGTATTTTTAAAATTGGGATTTATAATTTTTTATTAAAAAAATTTTGGGATTTGTTTCGTAGGGTATAATTATAATCCAATTAGCACATGGAATGGTAAACCATGCATATGGTAGTTAGATGGGAAATTCCTTCAACATAATTCTTGTATAACCATTTTGGATTGCTAACAAAAGAGTTCACGGATCCCATAACAAATTTACTTTACTGGTTTATTTTTTCATTCATATTTTGGTTAAGTAGTTCTTTTTATGTTTGAAGTGTTCTTGTTTGAGTGGATTCCATGTGACTCTCTTTTTGTATTAGGATTATGGTGCTTGAGTTTTTAACGAATTTTAAAAACATTGATAATATCCTATGAACTTGTTGTATTTATTTAGAAAACATTATTTGTTGTTGGATCAGGGTTTATGGAACCATTTTACCATACTATAAAAGTTTTTTTATATATCTAGTGTATTTTTCATGATCAGTGAACCATTTGGTAAACTGTTTTTCATAACCATTCATGTATCCCATATATAATTAATGGATAAATCTTTCTTTTTTCCATATGAATTTTTAAATCAAATTAACCTCATTATCATACTCTGTTTCCAAACTAAACTAGGATGCATGATGGATTCTACCACATCACTTCTTCCATTATTGATTTATCCTCTACAAATTTATTTCATGTTCTTTGCCTTGGTAACCGCTATTTTTCTATTTTCATCTTTCATTATCAATTCTGAAATAACATACAATAGTTTGGACACTATAAGTGAACAATAATATATTCATATTTTGTATTTAGAGATTGGGGTTAGTGTAATGTAGGTTTTTTGTGTTTTGGGGCTTGTGGAGGGTGTCTTCTTACATGGTTGAAAATGCAGCACTATGGGAGACACTTTTTAAAAAGATTCTATAATGGTTTCTCCCAATTTAATATATGTATTTTTTATATTTCCAATAAATTTATAATCATTGATAAAATGATTGTATAAATGGGTTTAAAAAAAATGAAATTATATGTAGTAGGTTTATGGTGTCTACCAATAATTTTAGGACATGACTACATTGACATATTGTGTTTTATAAATTGCAGAAAATATTATGGAATTTTTTAGATTTAGTGTTCATCAAAATACTAATTATATTTATGACTTATATAAAAATGATGTTTTAAGATAAACCAATTCATTTTCATCATGGGATACAATAAAATATTTTTTATTTTTAGAGTTTTTGGAAGATAAAAACAATGATATTCCCTTTTAAATGGATTTAAATATAGTCCCTTATGGTAATAAAGGTTTGTGAATTATTTATATTCTTCATAAAATTGAAATTGGATAAAATTGATTTATTGGATTTATGAAATTTAATTCATAATGTGTAAAATGGATAGGAAACCCATGCTAGATTTGAGTGAATGACTTAATTGAGAATTTTACAGCGTTAGTTTCTAAAATAAATCATTCTCATGGTTGAGACCCTTGTTTATGATTATTAATTAACACTAACACCCTCTAGGGTGTTATTATTATTTATATGTTTTATGGATTATAATATAAATATTTAAAAGGGGTTGTTTCTTTCAAGGTTGTATGAGGTGATATGATATTTATTCAAAATATTATATTATGGTAATATGATTATTATATAGATTTTGTGTTTCTCACATGTTTTTTAACCTAACATGGGAATATCGGTATGTGATATTACATCTAGATTTGTTTCACAATAGTGTATAATTACTCAGTATGTAGTTCACTGGGGTAGTTTAACCTTCATAGAAATTCATGTGGTACATAGTAACCAAATATGGTTCTAGATGGTGTTATCTCAATTTCACTAGGTACCCCATAATAGAATGTTTCCAATGAACCTGGTACAGTCTAAATGTAGTTCGATCCAATAATGTTACCTATGATGATTAGACCATTTTAATATGATTTTGGGGATCAGAATATATTTTTTTCATCCACTTCCATTTGATTTTTTTTTGTGAAAAAAATTACTAAGTCATTTTTTAGATTATTGAATGATAATTTTTTAATGTTTGTTTTAGTTTTTTTGTTATAGTTTTTGGTTCACATTCGCACTATATTACACAGTCGTTTGGAAATTTTTTTTGAAATTAAAGTGATTAATTTTCTAGGATCATCGACATGATAAATATTTTTTGTTAGTGAAAACAAATGGTTATTTTTTATAAACATAATTAACAGTATTTTTAAAAAAAAAATCTAAAACTGGTTTTAAGACTCATCATTTTATATTATAAATGGGTATGTTTTATTAATCAAAATTATGGAAATATATATAGTATTAGTTGAATAAGATGTGAAAACTATATTTCACTATTTATATTAAATTTTTTAATGGAATTATATTTTATGGGTTGTTAAAGAGACTCATTTTTGAAATCCTATTGGGTAGGATTTCCTTAAAACATGTGTTTTTCTATCATGTTCTCATATTTTCATTCATGAAACTTGGTTATTTATTTGTATGTTTTTTGTTAGGTTGAACCATTTATGGTCAATTTCTAAACATGTTCAGTTATTGTGAGTCATAAGAAGATGGTATTATCAGTTTGGTTTGGTTTCATATAATTTTGGACGTGTATATATCATCTATAGTTTCTTTTTAGTTCAAGAAATTTTTGTAACTGTATTTATGGATAGTATTGACTATTAATATTTGGATTCATGGTTTTTGATTTTATACTCTTATTTTTTCAATTATAACGAGTTATTATTATTTTTATATTGATCATGTTTATTTTGATGGATTTCAACCCTAAGTGATAGATGGTTCATTCTGAATTTCATGGTGGGTTTCTCAATGGATTTTTTTATTTTAAAGGGAGAAATCCATCCCAAATATATTTTTATATATATATATATATATATCTGAATTTCTTTTTTAGTATTTGGGTATTAGGAATTCCATTTAGGCTATGCAGGGTTCTAGGATGGTTCATTATAGTGATTCTTGATTGTTTCACTTCATTGGTTTAGAAATCATTTTTTTGAAAGAATCCATCAATAAGTTATAAAAAAATAGAGTAAATATTTTTTAAATAGATTAACGGAAGATATAATGATTAAAAAAGTGGTATCTATTTCCAAAAAACATAACTAGATAAATTAAATAGAGGATGAGAAGAATCCATTAATAGAATCCAATATGTATGAGTTAGTGGAACTATAAAAGGATAAGGGGGATCTATTAATGAAATGGGAGTTTGTTTTAATGAAAGATTCATATGGAAATGAGTTAGTGAAGGAAACATTGTTAGCGGTAAGATGATTCATTCATATTAATATATTTCATAATGGTGATATATTTTAAAATGTTGTGAATATGGATTTAATCTAGGTCATTTTCATAGTAGAGGATAATTTATACCTCAAGTTCAATTAGATTGATTTGAAGACTACATTTCATAGAGGTGACCTTATCAAGGACATATACCTAAACCATTTTAAGGGTTTCTTAGGAAATCTTATAAAAAAACTATTTTTTAAATTAATGAAAAATTATATGGGATGAAACAATATCTCAAGTAGGGATCACATAAGTTTGAATAACTAATTGCGAGTCATGTTTATAATAAAAAATAAGTAGACTATTTTGTCTACTTCAAATGACTTCTAGATGAGAATACCATTCCTCCATTTATATCGATGAGAAATTATTTATTGTAAATGAGGATTCAATTATCATCTAGTTGAGGAAATATTTATCAATCTTTAGATTTGAAATAATTAGATGCAGATCAATGATTTTGGGGGTTTAATTCATTCATAACAATATGTCAATGTTTTAATGGATTTATTGTGATAATTATATTGATACTGTTCTAAAAAACATCATTGTGGAATTATCCAATCAAGTTATAATTCCACATCCATATCATTTAATATAGATAATGAGTTTAATTCTATTAAAATGGATAAAATCAGAGAGTTAGAAATGATAACATACTTCACATAAGTTTTAATTATAAAATGGTACATATAAAGAATTAAATTTCAAATATTGTATTAATAGTGATCTGATTTATATGAAATCATAGGATTTTTTATTGGGATGAAATCAATTAGATTATTAGGTTTCATAGAGGTACATCAAATTTTTTATTTTTTAATGGTTTGATAATTCACTATTAAATTTGTTGAAAGATAGAAATATTGTATGCTTCATAAATTCATGATGTCTCTAGTATAGAAAATCTATACATTTTACAGGATGATATGTATTCTAGTTATTGAGTGAAAAAAAGTACATAACATAATTTAATTTGTTATTTTGTTGACTAAGGTAAACTTGGTGTATCAGTACAAAATTTATGGATGTATCAAATTAATAGAAAACTAATATTATTTTCATTTCCATTTATGAATAAAATTTTCTCAAGTCATTGTATATTCATTTTCAATAAATTTTCAATATTTTTTTCATTTGAAACATGGGTTGTCTATTGTCCTATGTGAGGAGTAATGATTAACCAGATGGTTCTATTAATGATGTTTACACATCCATATGTTGGGGAAAAATATCTCAAGGTAGCATTGATGCATTTTTGAGGAGATTGTGTTTGTTAACAAAGTAGGATTCCGTGGTGATTTGTTGAGTTCTAGGGATATTCTCAAAAACACATGTTGAAAAATAACCATGAAATATTAATGGATGATCTAGTGGTGGTACAAAAAGTACATATACAATGTGGAGCCATTTTCAAGTGTTTTAAAAAATTTTGGGCTTGAGAATGTAAAAATGTGACATCTGCTTTTGGAAAAGGAAGGTGTGAGAAAGATATGGAATGTGCATGAAATATTTTATATTTCATATAAGATTGAATCTGGTATGGAAACATTCATGGAAGGTATGCTTCAAATAATAATGTCAAGATATAGTAAAGGCATTGAAGGCATGATTGATTGGGAAAAGTACATGAATGGTGAGACTGTGTGAAAGAGTCTCGCATGACCAAAGCGATGTCAAATTGGATTTTGTGCACAGAGAGGGGATGTTATACGATGTCTGGAATCATCCTCATGGGGGATGTAATTGCCTCTAAAGAAGAGGTGATCCCCCTAATTTGATGCAGCTAAAAAAATAGAGAGAATCTGAGCATTGAATCGCTTAATAAAAATTCCCAAAGGGAGTTCCAAAAGGCTGGGAGTTGCACAAAACATAAAGATGTTGCATGTAATAATTGAAGTTGTGTGTAAGATTTGTGTTGTATGTATGAGTGAAGTTGTGTGAAAAAGGTGTTTGCACAAAAAAGAGGAATCTTGCACTCAAGGAATTATAGTTGTTTGCAAGATGCATTAACAGTTGAATGAATGATTTTTAGTTTCCCTGTACACTTCTATTAATGAAGTATTCATTATTTTATGGAAGTGGGGCATCAATAGAGCATCTATATATAGTAGAGGAAGCATTGTTAGAGACTATGAAGGGACCTACAAGTTTATAAACTATGATTGGATCTTCTGAAGAACCAGTGAGGACACATTAGTTGAGAGGGTGGTGTACTTTCAAGTTATTATTTTTTTAAAGTATGAGGGAAAGTGAGTCCACTTTGAACATTGTAAACTGTAGTTTTCTTTTAGTGGATTTGGTACATCAACACATTTTTGGTTTATGATCATTGTCCATAGCCTAGTGAGGGTGAACCATGTAAAATTTTTATATATCATATATTCTTTAATTTAATTTCATGTTTTACTCTTATAATGAGAGAGAGAATATAGTTTCATTTAATCGTGAATCAATATCAAAATGATATTCTGTTTTAATCTATCATACCCTCATTCACCCCCCCATCTCATGATATTTTACATAGTGGGCCAAAAAATTGCTATCAGAGCCAATGGTTAATATCAATGTTTCTCTTTTAATGTTGGTAATCAATCATAGAGGGATTCAAATCATAGATTGGAATAATTTTCAGTTATAGAAGAATAAGATGCAATACTGCATCTGATCCTTATTAATGTATGACTTTGCAAATTTGATGCATTATGTTTCGGCTGATATCAATAGTGGTGCTTTATCAGAAGTTAAAAACGGTAATTGGATACTAACTCTAAATGAATCAATGCTTTATGGGGTTCCCTATCAAATTTAATATACATGATGGTTATGTCAAGTAAAACATCACGTGCCATGTGGGAAAAGTTGTTGAATATATAACAAGGTGATTCAATGGTCAAATAGACAAAGATGCTGGTTTTGTGGATCAAGTACCATGATTAGAGAATGAACCCAAATGAGCATTTTGAATCATTCTTTGAAAATCTAATGTTTTTATTGGAAGACAAGTGAGGTCTTGGAGAAGTCATTAAAGGTAATAAAATTATAAAGCATATCATTAGGTAACTTTCACCTTGGTTTAGTACGAATGTTTCAGTATTAGAAGTCAATGATATGAAAGATATGACACTGAATAACATGCATTGTACCCTTTTAGAAAATGAAATTATATATAATGATAATGATGTTGTAGAAAAGGGGATATTGATTGTGGTTGAATTCATGTCCATAGTGAATATCACCATGGATGATTCTTTGGAGGAGGAAGAGATGATCAAGGTGATGCCATTCATTTCCACCCATCTTCAAATAGGATTAGGGATGTTCAAAGGGAAACAACCACATTCTTTCTTTAAGAGTGGAAAGTTTTGTAATCTTATAGCTAGATTCCCCGTTATGTTTCAAGAAGATGATGGGGATGAAGTTGATATTCCCTTAAATAAGTCTTCATCCTTTGTGAGGTGAAAGAAACCATTCTAGAGAAATTTCATTAGGAAAAGGAATCTTCTTTCACATGAATGGGATTGTTCTTATACATTTGATGTTGAAGAGGTTGAATAGATAGAGAACAATAATGATCATGGATAAAATGACATAGTGGTATTTGTCTATATTGCTCAGAAATATGAATAACCCAACATTGACGAAGAAGAACTTGATGGAAGTGTTGATTTTAAAGCTTTTCTAGAATCCTTCCTTGAGTAGATAGATGATTGGAGACCTAAAACTATTTAATTAAACAAAAATTTTCCTTGATGAGAATATCTATATGTAGTAATAGAAATAAGAGAAGTATAAGATGAAAAAAGAAGTTGAAAACCTCAATTCTTCAACCCTAGAGAACTTAGAAGAGGTAGCTGATTATAAGATCAAAATTGTGAAATAGAACAGTTAATTTGATAGTTTTATTAACGTCGTTAAGGGATCAAATCAAACATATAAAATAACATGAAGAAGAATTTGTTGGAATATGATGAAGTTTAAAGGATCAATAAAAACTCATGACTCCCAATATAATATCTGAAATGCAGATCATTCAAGAAACCAAAATTTGAAATTGATGTTAGTGGTATAGAAAAAAAGAAGGAAAATTCTTCTTCAGATGTTAACGAAATTGTGGGGCTTGAACAAAAACAAAATATATAAAATTTAATGTAATACTTCATACAACCATTTAGATATTGAATCATGATTTGAGTAAGAAGGATAATCTGATGATTCAGAAAACCAAATGGACATCTTGTGTTGTTTAAGTGACATGCATGAATGAACGCTACATTAGGTGATATTACTTTGGAATGATTTGAAATTATATGTGTGATCCATTTCCTTGAGATAATTATGGTTAGAAGAACTATCATGGTTGTCAAATATATATCAATAGTATAAAACATATTTTGAGGGAAATTGTTTTTGGTGATGAAGATTTGGGCACATGACTAGATATTTTATATCAACCATTGAAAGGAATGTTCCAAAGCACAACCAAAGTAGTCAAATGTATAAAATAAAAGAATCAATAGGTGAGATGAAAATAGAAAATTGATTTTCAACACTGCAGGATAAAGTTTGTCCATCATCATCTGAGGAAAATAATGATTTCGAATATGTACTAATTATGAAGTCAAAAACATGGATCAAGAAGAAGTGAAATGTGGAGATAGTGGTTAATAAAATTTCTATTAAAGAATCATATCATTCAGGTATATTAATTTGTGATAGAGGTTTCACATTCCATATGATAGGGAATAATGATATTTTTCAACCCAAAAGTAATACAAAGATGGAGTTGTCAAATTTGGAAATGATGAGGATTGAAGATAATTGGCTCAGGAAAGGTTGAGTTTGGGGGAAAATAGATTAGACGTGATGACGTATTAATAGTAGAAGATCTCAATCATAACCTACATATTGTCAGTCAACCATGTGAATCAAGGAATTATATAATATTTACAAAGAATATGTGTATCGACAATGGAATATATGATATAGTTATTATAAACTGAAAAATAAAAATGGATATTTCTACCTTGTATGAGGAGAAGAAGATATGTGATTTTTTTCCATAGAGGAAGAATAGAAGTTGGGGCATAAACGTTTTGGCCATCTATTCAAGCCATCCATTGAAGATATAGTAAAATGTGATTCCACTAGAGACATCCATATTCTATCACATGACCATACCCATATGTGTGATTCATGTTAGCAATGGAAGATCATCATAAAATGGAAAAAAATAAAAGTAATCGACTAAAGTACTTGAAATAGTGCATTCTAATGTCAGTGGACCTATCTCACCAAGTTACATTCACAAGAAGATATATTGAATTATTTAAATTGATGATTATAGCATAATGTCATGGGTATTTTCATTTACCACATGTATGATGTGTTTAGTCTCATAAAGCAGTACCTGAGGGAATCTGAAGGATTACTGTAACACCCCGATATTTTATGAAAAATATTATTTTTAATTTCATTAATGTCTTGTGTTGTACGCTACACCAAAAGGATCTTGCACAACATGTATCCCAAAATTTCCTTGCATTACACGCAATCACGACCTTCCTCAATAGCGTGTGTAGTACGCAATACCGAATTTCACTAAACGAGATATTATTATAATATTATTATGAACTGTCCGTTATGAATAGTAATACCCACCTTTTGAAATTATATAAATTTCATCTTTCAAAATGGACTTCATTTTTGGATTCGGAATATCGAAATTAGCTTAGGGTGAAATTTTGGTACTTTTTGGATAACTTTCATATTCTGATGAATAGTGAAAATTACTAATTTTTAATTAAAAACAACTTTTTTAATCGAAATAATTAATAATGATAAATTATTATCTTGAGTAGTTTTAAAGTATATTTAGAATATATTTTTCCAATTTAATACAATGTTGGTCATTGTATATAATTTCACATTTAAACCAAACATAAACAAGTGTCAATCTTTTGATAGTTATTATCTCTTAAGAACACGCTATTTGTTTTGACGATGGGAATTAATTTTTAAATTAATTAATGAAACTAATATGTTTTGAATTTGGTAATATAGACATAATTTTTGAATTCATAATATCAAATATAGCTTAGCCCTAATTTTTGGTATTTTTCTGGAAACTTTCATTTTTTGATGAATAGTGAAACCACTAAGTGGTAGTTAAAAAAACTAAATTTTTCATAAAACATAATTTTACCGCTTCTATGAGTGGAATTTCGAAAATACGAGAAACATGGTTAATATCAAGGACTAAAATGTGCTTTAATGAGATGAAAATAATTTTTGGTCAATAGTAACTTTTTACTTTTTTTTACCACAGTTAAAAGTAAATAGGGTAATTAAGGGTAAATATGATATTATTATTACCCTAACACATGTCCTAATTCTATTGGATAATTTTAATTCGGCCAAAAACAACCTTATGTATACAATATGACCGTTTAGGCCCACTTGGATTAGATTAGGACATTTATTATTAATTTATTTAAAGAAGGGTTAAAATGGTTAAAATCAATGTTTAATAACTAAATCATTTTTAATATAGGGTTATACATAAGATAAATTTGACTATAAATATTCATTAGAAAGTTAAAAATATTTCTTACATAATGGTATTTAATTTTTAATTTTTAGACTTAAAATAAGTTAATTTATTTATGACACAATGATGATGTAGTAATTATCTTATTAATGAAATATTGACATAATTGATGTTATAAATACCCAAAAAAATCTAATTTGAGACTTGTTATGAATTAAAATAATTTTCTATGTTAATATGACATGTTATTATTTATTTAATTAACTTTTTTTGAATTAATCATTCTTTTATGAGTTTCGCAAATATCAATTACCAAATAGTGTTAAAATTGACATAAAATAGTTTTTAAAAAAAATATTATATTATTAATTGTTATTATATTCTTAAAAATAAAAGGCTTGGCCAAGATACTGATATCATGATAGTTGAATCATTAATGGACCACTTGGGGGTATCTTTGATGTATATTTTACGTTTATTAACTATATAATATAAAAATACAAAGTGACATGGTAAATGTCAATCTAATTAACTAAGAGTTAAAACTAAAATATAAAGTTAATATAATGACCTAAAATTGTCTAAATTCTATTAGATGAGAAGATTTAGACCCATACCAACCTTATCATCGAAATATAACTATTTGGAGCTATTAAAAACCGAATATGACTTTATAATAAAATAATATGTTTAGTTATTCCAAAGGTGCCCATCTCCTCCCTTATAAAAGGGAACCACCTCCCTCTCTTCCTCACATCACTTTGAGCCTTCAAGATCGGCCAACCCCTGCCAAATTCTCTTCTCAACTTCCCTAGATACATCCTAGAGGTCCTGGTCTTCTTCAAAGACCAATTTTAGTTCCCTAAGAGGAGGTCTCAAAGAGGCGCTTCAAAGAAGAGGTAATGTCCGTTACCTATTCTTTCAACATTATTTCTTCTTCCACTTCTTCTACATAGGTTGTTTCATTTTGAAGTAATAACATAAGTATCATTCATATACTGATATGTTATTATTTCACCATCTATCCATCCTATGGAAAACGAAATCACCAAGCGTGCGTACGTAAGGAATACCGTCTCCACGCCGTGGTGTAATCTATTTTCCACCACCACCTTA
The DNA here is from genome assembly GCA_963277665.1 of Viscum album. Taxonomy (NCBI): domain Eukaryota; kingdom Viridiplantae; phylum Streptophyta; class Magnoliopsida; order Santalales; family Viscaceae; genus Viscum; species Viscum album. The sequence continues at coordinate 999,838,040 of OY728134.1, forward strand.
CTTGGATGGGTATAATGGTGTAAATAATAACTATATATGATTATTGTAAAGTGATATAGATTCTGTAATAGTATACATACACTCCAATAAAATTCCACGATCATGGGAATGATATCATCACTCGTGCGTACGTACAGAATACCGTCTCCACGAGGCGATGAGATTAATTCTAAATGATTAACCATTCATGAATGATTATAAAGTATATATAATAAGTAATCATGAAATATATGACATAATAATGATACTGGATTTACGTATATATATATATATATATATTTATGTCATCCAATTAATTCCAATCAATTCAATGAGGAAACGAAAACAACGTTCATGCGTACGTACAGCCTACCGTCTCCATGAACGGTGTATTTCATTCCATTTATCAATATATTATATATATGTATATTCTGAATATATATTATATATAAATCATGTTCTATATTATGGAATTAATTAATCATGATTGAAGTAATCATATGAATAATTACAAGTCAAAACACAAACGACAAATGAAACGATTTTACCGAAAACACTCTTTAACATGGAATTTACAAAACAACGGGTAATATAAAGTCATAAGTGGACAATATATGATATAAGAACAATGAATATGATTCTATAATAAGTCAATGAAATTATTTAAATCATTATAAAAGATGTTCGGATACGTACGAAGCATATCAGACCTAAGGTAAGGGATAACTTTTCCATTCTCATTTTTATCCGAGATTGCTTATACGTAAGTATTTAATGGGGTTATTGTTATCATCCATGTCCATGTTTTATAAAAGTGTTGTCATGTATGTTTAAAGTCCTTTTTACCCATTTTTGACTTTTACTACATGGTATGTAAGGAATCATTATTTTTTTACATTACGAGGTACTTTTTTTGTTTTTTCGGCAAAAGTACGAGAAGAATGTTTTTTTAACTTATACGGCACAAACAGATTTTTACGGTTTTATAAAGCCTTATTTTCATGAAGCTTCCTCCAAAATATTTCATGACTATTTTCAACAAAATATCTTTATTTTAAAATTTCATGATGTTTTGTGAAATGAAAATGATTTTCAAGAAGAAAGGAGATTTTACTCAAGAATTCATTTCAAGTGTTTTATCAAAACCATTTTTCATCTAAGATAACATTATTTCATATGTGTATGTTTAAAGTATAATGTCTTTATGATTTACATGGTTTCACTTTTCTTATTATGAAATGATATCCATTTCTTTTATATGGATTTTGTGATGATGGAATGATGCTTATGAAACCCATTTTATTCTTTGGGTTATGATGAATGATTTATGTTTATGTTGTGGCACAAGTAAGAATGATTTCATTATGAGATGGGTGGGACCTATATCTCCCTCCAAAGCATTGGGTAAATATTTATATCTCCTGAGCTATACATGGCTGGAACAGTAAGTTAATACGGTTCAGTGTTACAGGACTGAAACGAGGAGTGAACTCGATTCAGAAAGAGACTTTGTCCACTAAGATGGTCTTGGCAGCAATGCCTTGGCTACTATGGAAATCATAACAAGTGTTGAATGGTTGCCACAATTACATGTTTTATTCCCATGATATTTTATCATGATTTATGTTCCATTATGATCTATGCCTTATGTACTTCCATGTTTTATGTCGTTGCTCAAGATTTTGATGTTTAAACATTATGTTCATGTTTTTAAGTTCAAATGTATATGGTATGTTTTATTTTATCCATTATTACCCTTAATGAGCATTTGATCTCACCCTTTTTATGATTTATTTTCCCCCGGTATTAAAAGAAAGTTTTTAGGTAAGGAAACAAAAATTGGAAGATCTTTATGGGAGATGTTGAAGATCATTCACCACGAATAGAAGATTATGTTCCAAGTTTCCAAAGACACTAAACTATTACGGTCCTTGTGTGTCTGTTTTTGTTATGTATTATGTATTCCAGAAAAGTAATGTAATGTCCATGTACGTCAAGTCTCGGGTCTCTACAGTTGGTATTAGAGGAAAGGTTTAGTCAACCTTTGGAAACTAGGATGCGAAAACGTTAGTGAGATCCCTGGAGATATTTCTAATGTATGTCTAGGGATTTCCCTAAGGATAAGTATATTTATAAGATATAGTCCTAGAACTACGGTAACGATCATAGAATTTAACCTAAGATGTTAGATATTGAGGGTGCTCCCCCTTTACTAGGTTGTTTTTCCTAGCATTATTTTTACCTCTCACAATATTCTTTTTGGATTTTAGACGATGGATGGAACCTGAAGGAACCATGTTGATCAATGAAATGGACAATGCAATGATTGTCCTCCTGAAAAAACAAATGTTATGGGAGATGGAGTGAAAAATATTATTGCTATACTTTCACAAGCTATGAATCATTCTGGAATTCCAAATGAGCAGAGAAGGGAACAATATTCTATTGAGTCCTTCATGAGGCAACGTCCACCTTATTTCAGTGGGTCTTCTGATCCACTTGTTGCTGAACAATGGATTAGTACCACTGAAAAGATATTTTCAGTTCTTCAATGTTCTGATCATGATATATTCATCTTAGCAGTATATCGTTTGGAAGGTGAAGCTGATCAATGGTGGAATCTTATCAAGAATACAAGTCCAAAAGATGAAATTGAGTCCATGGAATGGGAAGAGTTCAAACACTTATTTTTCAATAAGTACTTCCCTTGTATTCTTCGAACAAAGATGGAGAAGGAGTTTCTTGAACTAAAGAAAAAGGATGATGAATTTTTTGGTGTATACGAAGCGAATTTTACAAGGCTTGCAAGGTATGCATCTGGCTTTATCATCCAACCTGAAAGTAAAGTTGATCGATTCTTCAGTGGCTTAAAACCAAATCTTCGAAGGGTATTAGCTATAAGAGACTTCAGTAGCTATGAAGAAATTGTGAATTGTGCTATAAAGGTAGAAATGGAAGTTGGTGTTACTTATCCATCTCATAGTTTTGAAAAGAAATGAAAGATGGAGTTTAAGGAGAAATCTCAGAATAATGGTGAAAAGAATATGAATGTTTACTTATGATAAAAGTGTGGAAAGAAGCATGGTGGAGATTGTCTTAAAGGGACTAGAAAATGTTCTAAGTGTGGAAAATAAGGTCATCGAGTAGCTGAGTTTTGAAGTAATGGAAAAAGGGTTTCTAATGATGTGAATAAAGAAAAGACTGCAGAGAACGCACCACCAACACATCAATGCTTCAAGTGCAAGGAAATGGGGCATTATGCTAATAAATACCCTAATCCAAGGGTTAGTGATGATCGACATGAGAAACCACTTAAGGAAAATGAAAAAGGGAAGTCACATGCGATCACTATTGGCGATGTTGAATATGACAATGATGAGGTGGAACGATTAAGTGTTTATGTAATGGGATTCCAAAATAATGTTGTATATAGTATCATGGAATATTGGAATATTTATGTATGGTCTATTGCGGTTTTCAATAATTTTATGGTACCGGTAACCATGGAAAGTGATTGAGATATTTTTGTAAGAATGATGATATGCACATAATGAAGGGATAAGGAGAAAATGAAATGTTTGAAAGTATTCATGTGCTCATGACTGATATAAGGAAATAATTATATCATGGTTTGAGTATATAGAATTTTGGGGTTTTGGTATGTGGAAAGAGTTAAATTTTGACAGCACTCATGTTTTCACTAAGATTCAATGGGTATTCATTTTTCAAGAGAATACATGATTAAGGCCTTCAAATGTTTGGAATGTGACCAATAAGACATATCTCATGATATATGGGGATCAACGATTGTATTAACATACTTGTTATATGAACTCTTTGGCAATCGTTTTCAATGTAATATGAGATTGGACAACAATATTTTGGATAATCCTAAAGATTGGAATGGATTATGTTGGACATAAGTTAGTATATATGTTTTTTTCAATATTCTTGATTGGATGTTTTAGTAATGTAGTTTTAGAAAAAGGACAACCTACAGGACGGGCGACATTCCTTCGCGTCGGACAAGGCTGTGGGGATCGAACCCACAACCGAAGTGTGACTGGCCTTTATCGCCTACCACTGTCCTACAGGAAGTCCCTGTTTAGTAGAAACTAGATTTATTATATTAAGCAGTATGATATATGATGTCTAAGTCCGTTTTAGGAACCATATATGATTAATCTCACTATAGATGGACTTATGTATTTTTTGATAACTTTTCTATCCTTTTGTTTGAGACAGATGGAATGACCCATCATTCTATCACATGATCTTCAAACACTTCACGAATGACAAATTCAACTTCATTACTTTAAGAGATGAAGTGGAAATTTTCCAAAGAACGACCAACGGTGAGCCTGTACCAAAATCACGAAAGTATTTCTTCTAATTCCAATTTCATCAACTTTAGGGAAATGATCTTGAAAACCAAAAATGTTATCCTAGTGCTATTATATTTGATGAATCAGATGGTACCTTAGATCGTCAAAAATTTATGTCTCTGTGATTATTGGCTTTTTCATAGCCATGTTCTCTACCACTCACCATCAGAACTTTATGGTTAGATTTTTTTTCCATATCCATATTTTCACCTATGTTATCCAACATGGAAACTCAATGAAGAGTTAATTTGGGTAACCGTTACGTTTCATACTTTAGTTTTTAAAGCCAAGTTTTGGTATTCCTTTTTATGATGTGGGTTTCTATTAAATAAAATTTCGACTAGTAAACCATTTATAACCCCAACGAATTTCGAGGCCGAAATTCATTTTAAGGGGGGAAGATTGTAACAGCCCGAGATTTTTTGAAAAATATTCCTTTTAATTTCATTAATGTCTTGTGTTGTATGATACACCAAAAAGATATTTCACAACACGCATCCCTGACTTTCCTTTCATTACACGCAATCACGACCTTCCTCGATAGCATTTTTAGTACGCAATACCGAATTCCACTAAACGAGATATTATTATAATATTATTATGAACTATATGTTATGAAAAGTAATACCCAGTTTTTGAAATTTTATAAATTTTATCTTTCAAAATGGACTTCTTTTTTGGATTCAAAATATCAAAATTATCTTAGGGTGAAATTTTGGTACATTTCCGATAACTTTCATATTCTGATGAATAGTGAAAATTACTAAATTTTAATTAAGAACAACTTTTTTAATTGAAATAATTAATTGTGACAAATTATTAATTTCAGTGGTTTAAAAGTATATTAAGAATATATTTTTACAATTTAATACAATGTTGGTCATTGGATGAAATTTCACATTTAAACCAGACATAAACAAGTGTCAATCTTTTGATAGTTATTATCTCTTAAGAACACGCTATTTGTTTTGACGACGGGAATTAATTTTTAAATTAATTAATGCAACTGATATTTTTTTAATTTTGTAAAATAGAAATTATTTCTGAATTCCTAATATCAAATATATCTTAGGCCTAATTTTTGGTATTTTTCTGGAAACTTTCATTTTTTTGAAGCATAGTGAAACCACTAAGTGGTAGTTAGAAAAAACTGAATTTTTCATAAAACATAATTTTACCGCTTCTTTGAGTGGAATTTCAAAAATCTAAGAGACACGGTTAATATAAAGGACTAAAATTTGGTTCAATGAGATGAAAATAATTTTTGGTGAATAGTAACTTTTTACTTTTTTACCACGGTTAAAAGTAAATAGGGCAATTAAGGATAAATATGATATTATTATTACCCTAACACATGTCCTAATTCTATTGGATAAGTTTAATTCGGCCAAAAACAACCTTAGGTATAAAATATGACCATTTAGGCCCACTTGGATTAGATTATGACATTTATTATTAATTTATTTAAAGAAGGGTTAAAATAGTCATAATCAAAGTTTAATAACTAAATCATTTTTAATATAGGGATATACATAAGATAAATTCGACTATAAATATTCTGTAGAAATATAAAAATATTTCCTACATAAAGGTATTTTATTTGTAATTTTAGACTTATAATAATTTAATTTATTTATGACATAATGATGATGCAATAATTATTTTATTAATGAAATATTGACATAATTGATGTTATAAATACAAATATAAATGTAATTTGAGACTTTATATGAATTACAATAATTTTATATATTAATATGAAATGTTAGTATTGATTTAATTAACTTTGTTCGAACTAATCATTCTGTTATGATTTTCACAAAAATCAATTACCAAATAGTGTCAAAATTGACATAAAATAGTTTTTAAAACAAATATTATATAATTAATTGTTATTATATTCTTAAAAATATAAGGTTCGGCCAAGATACTTATATCATGATAGGTGTATCATTAATGGACCACTTGGGGGTCGCTTGGATGTATATGGTATGTTTATTAACTATATAATATAAAAATACAAAATGAGATGGTAAATGTCAATCTAATTAACTAAGAGGTACAAATAAATGATAAGGTTAATATAATGACCTAAACTTGTCTAAATTCAATTGGATGGGAGGATTTAGACCCATACCAATATTGGCTTCGAAATATATCAATTTGGAGCTATTAAAAACCGAATATGACTTTATAATAAAATAATATGATTAGTTATTCCAAAGGTGCCCCTCTCCTCCCTTATAAAAGGGAACCTCCTCCCTCTCTTCCCCACACCACATTGAGCCTTCAAGATTGGCAAAACCCTGCCAAATTCTCTTCTCCACTTTCCTAGATACATCCTAGAGGTCCTGGTCTTCTTCAAAGACCAATTTTAGTGCCCTAAGAGGAGGTCTCAAAGAGGCGCTTCAAAGAGGAGGTAATGTCTGTTACCGATTATTTCAACATTATTTCTTCTTCCACATCTTCTTCTTAGGTTGTTTCATTATAAATTAATAACATCAGTATCACTCATATACTGATATGTTATTATTTCACCATTTATCAAGCCTATGGAAAACGAAATCACCACGCGTGCGTACGTACGGAATATCGTCTCCACGCCATGGTGTAATCTATTTTCCACCACCACCTTACTTGGATGGGTATAATGGTGTAAATAATAACTATATATGATTATTGTGAAGTGATATTGATTCTGTAATAGTATACATACACTCCAATAAAATTACACGATCATGGGAATGATATCTTTGCTCGTGCGTACGTACAGAATACCGTCTCCACGATGCGATGTGATTCATTCTCAATGATTAACCATTCATGAATGATTATAAATTATATATAATAAGTAATCATGAAATATATGACATAATAATGAAACTATATTTACTTATATATATATATGTATGTCATCCAATTAATTCCAATCAATTCGATGAGGAAACGAAAACAATGTTCATGCGTACGTACGACCTACCGTCTCCATGAACGGTGTATTTCTTTCCATTTATCGATCTATTATATATATGTGTATATTATGAATATATATTATATATAAATCATGTTATGTATTCTGAAATTAATTAATCATGATCTAAGTAATCATATGAATAATTACAAGTCAAAACACGGACGAAAAATGAAACGATTTTACCCAAAACACTCTTTAACATGGAATTTTCAAAAGAACGGGTAATATAAAGTCATAAGTGAACCATATATGATATCATAACAATGGATATGATTATATAATAATTCAATGACATTATTTAAATCATTATACAGGATGTTCGGATACGTACGAAGCATATCGGACCTAAGGTAAGGGATAACTTTTCCAATCTCATTTTTATCCGAGATTGCTTATACGTAAGTATTTACTGGGGTTATTGTTATCATCCATGTCCATGTTTTATAAAAGTGTTTTCATGTATGTTTAAAGTCCTTTTTACCCATTTTTGACTTTTACTACATGGTATGTAAGGAATATTTATTTTGTTTACGTTACGAGGTACTTTTTTTGACTTTTCCGGCAAAAGTACGAGAAGAATGTTCTTTTTAACTTATACGGAACAAATGGATATTTACGGTTTTATAAAGCCTTATTTTCATGATGTTTCCTCCAAAAAATTTCATGACTATTTTCAACAAAATCTCTTTCTTTTAATATTTCATGATGTTTTGTGAAAATAAAATGATTTTCAAGAAGAAGGGATATTTTCCTCAAGAATTTATTTCAAGTGTTTTATCAAAACCATTTTTCATCTAAGATGAAATTATTTCATATGTGTATGTTTCAGGTATAATGTCTCTATGATTTACATGGTTTCACTATTCTTATTATGAAATGGTATCCATTTCTTTTATATGGATTATGTGACGATGGAATGATGTTTATGAAACCCATTTTATTCTTTGGGTTATGATGAATAATTTATGTTTATGTTGTGGCACAAGTAAGAATGATTTCATTATGAGATGGGTGGGACCTATATCTCCCTCCAATGCATTGGGTAAAGATTTATATCTCATGAGATAGACATGGCTGGAATGGTAAGTTAATCCAGTTCAGTGTTACAGGACTGAAACGAGGATTGAACTCGATTCAGAAAGGGACTTTGTCTACTAAGATGGTCTTGGCAGCAATGCCTTGGCTACTATGGAAATCATAACAAGTGATGAATGGTTTCCACAATTACATGTTTTATTCCCATGCTATTTTATCATGATTTATATTCCATTATGATCTATGCTTTATGTACTTCCATGTTTTATGTAATTGCTTATGATTTTGATGTTTAAACATTATGTTCATGTTTTTAAGTTCAAATGTATATGGTATGTTTTATTTTATCCATGATTACCCTTACTGAGCATTTGAGCTCACCCTTTTTATGATTTATTTTCCCCCAGGATTAAAAGAAAGGTTTTAGGTAAGGAAACAAAAAGTGGAAGATCTTTATGGGAGATGTTGAAGATCTTTCACCACGATTAGAAGATTATGTTCCAAGTTTCCAAAGACACTAAACTATTACGGTCCTTGTGTGTATGTTTTTGTTATGTATTATGTATTCCGCAAAAGTAATGTAATGTACATATACGTCAATCCTCAGGTCTCTACAATTACTGGGAATAAAATTCTAATGTTTCATACTAATAATTATAGGGAATTCATAAATAGTCAATTAAAAGACTATCTCAAGAAAAAAGAGATAAATAATCATGTTTATTCAGTGAGAAATCCCCAACAAAATATTTTGGTTGAGAGGATGAATTAGATCATCAATAAAATTGATAAAATGATTCTTATTGAAAAATTCCAACCATATATATTTTTAATAGAAGCAATCTTGACCTAGGTTGACATTTCTAATAATGATTTCATGTATTTGAAGGAATGAAATAATTTTTATAAAGTTTTTTATGAAAAGAATCCAATGTTAAAATACATTCCAATCTTTAGAAGTAAGTTCTTTATTCTCAACAAAGAAAAACACATGAAATTTGAGTCATTTATAGATGTGGGGATATTACTTTACTGATATAGGAAAAGATAGTGTATAAATGATTTAATAAGATTATGGGGAATTTTTCTTAGAGAAATGATGTCACTATGGTGGAACAAGAAGATAATATTCAACAATACGTTGAACTCATTCCTAATGAAAGTGATAATGAGGTAAGAATAACAGGGGGAGTAGAAGTGGGAGTTGTTGAATCAAAAGGAGACAATTAAGATGATAAAGAATATGTCAAGTCTGTATCTATAAAGAATCCAAACAGTCCAACTAAACATTAATGGAAAACTATAATTAGTGATCAGATAGTGCTCGTTCAATCATGAAGAATGAAGTTATTATAGTATGCATATTTCATATCTCAGGTAGAGCCTATGTGTTTTTCTGATGCACCTAGAGATGGAAATTGGGTTCAGGAAATGAATGACGAACTAGACTAGATTGAGAAGAATTAGATGTGGGAGGTTTTTTCAAATCCAATAGATAAGATTCTATTCAAGACTAAATGTGTGTTCTTCCACAAGATGAATGAAGATGGTTCAGTGAATCGATACAAATCAAGAATAGTGTGAAATGGTTACTCCCATATAGATGGTGTCGATGTCAATGAGACATTTTAAAAATTTTCAAGGTTTGAGAGAAGCAGATTATTCATTTCCATTATAGTGAAACAAAATAACAATGTTTTCTAGATGGATTTCATGTCCGCATTATTTAATAGAGTTATAGAATAGGAAGATTATACTGAGTATCTAGATGTTTTTCAAATTCATGATGATCAGAAAAATGTTTGTCGATAGAATAATGTACAATATGGGTTGAAGCAGGCACCAAGAGCATGGTTATTCAACACTAGATTAGTATTTGAAAAGTGATAGATTTCATCATGGTGGTGTTGATTACAATCAATATGTCAGTAATGATAGTAATCAAAGGATAATTGTACTATTTTATGTTGATGAAATAATAAATGATGGATTAGATGAAGCATAATATAGAAAATTTTCCAAAGTCATTAAATGTGAGTTAGAAATGTCAATAATTGTTGAAATGATGTTTTCCTTTGTTTACATGTGGCAAAAAAATGATCAGAACATTCATTTCATAAAATAAATATTCCTCAAATATTCTGTGATAATTTGGAATGGAAAATTCCTAGGAGATGAAAAATATAGTTGCTAGTGGGATGAATCATTCAAAACATGATGATGACATGGTTGTTAATATCACAGAATACTAGAAAATCACTATCCATTTACTATACATGATAGCGATAAGAAATGATATTGTTTTATCCACAAGCTTAGCTGTGAGATATCAAAGCAATCCCATGGAAAGAAACATGATTTTAGTGAAAATAATACATTAGTATATCAAGGGAGCATTGGGTTTCAGTTTGATATATAATGAAAAATCTCTTCTAGTGCTATTGGGATATACATATGTAGATATGGCCAGGTCAATAGATGATAGGAAATCAATGTTAGTAGGTTCTTTCCATCATGGTGGATTGTTTATTTCTTTTCAAAGCAAGAAACAAGATTGAATTTCATTAAGAACCATTGAAGATGAGTATATTGCAGACACTCATGTGTATATGATGTTATTGTGGATGAAGCAGTAGCTTGGTGACATGGTAATTGATGTGATGTATCCGATCAGAATCCAGTATTACAATTTTTATTATACACCTTATAAATAATTGAGTCCATCAGTCAAGGAAAAATAACATTGAAATAAAATATTATTTGATCAAGGAGAAAGTGGAGGAATGGATTTTGAAGTTGTATTATGTTCATATAGAACTACAGGTTGTAGAAAATCTAAAAAATCCCTTACCCAAAGAAGTATTTGAGTGGCATCGAATGGCTCTGGGAGTTCTTTCAACTTCCCACACATCAAAAAGCGTGGATGTTGGACCCCCTCTCCCTAATGAATGGGGTTTTTTCCATAATATACTAATATATGTACATTACTCTATTAAAAACCCCTAATAAGTGGCTATTGGGTTCATTGAAAAAAGGATGAGAAATTATATCTTTTAAGAGTGGTAAAATGTCTCAATCAAGACATATGGTGAAACTGGTAAGTGGTGCAGCGAGATAGGGGAGAAGCTGAAGCTGAAAGGGAAGGTGGAGCAAGCTACTAAAGAGTGTTTTAAATATAAAAGTGTAAGAAGTTATCGTTCAAAATATATATATCATGACATCTGAAGTTTTTTATGAAAGAGTTTTTTGGATTCATGAATTGGTGGTAGGAATGAAGTGATTCCTTGATGGACATTTCATCATACACTTGTTTCTCATGATGATCATTTCCAACATTGGCATAGAGTATGTCTTTAGTAAATCATTGATCTCTTTTTGAATCACATGAAGTGGATGGTGGTAGAATATGGATGAAGATTCAAAGAGGTATTAATTTATGAATGAGTATTCAACAAACCCAAAAGGGGGATATTTGGGAAAAATATATTTAGATATCATTGAATCATTTTTTAGGAGATGGTGTTCATTGACAGAGAGGGCTTCCTGGGTGAATTTTCATGTTCTAGATATATTGTTGACAATCCATGCTGAAAAATAATTATGACAATGGAATAGAAGATCTGAAGGCATAATAAAATGAAAATATACAAGGTGGTTCTATTTTCTACTGTTTTCCAGATTTTGGGGCATCAAAATTGGTAAATAAAGACTTGTGTTTTTGGAAAAGGAAGGTGCATGATTGATGTGAAACGTGTTATAATGATTGTTTTTTCACACAAGATTGAAGAAGGTATGGAAAATAGCTTGTGAGTCCTGTTTTAGGATAAAATCATCAAAATATGGTAATGTCTTGAGGTGCACCAACAATTGGGAAAAGTTTATGAAATGTGAGGTTGTGAAAAAGTGTCATGTGCTCCCAATGTGATGTCAAATTGGATTTTTTCTCATGGAAGAGATCTTGCACGACGTGGTGAGTCTTCCGCATGGGGGTTGACGTTCCCTATAAATAAGAGGTGAACCCCCTCATTCAAAGCTGCTCAACAATTAGAGAGAATATGAGATTTTAATCACATAAAAAAATATCCAAAGGGAGCATCAAAAAATATTGGGAGTTTCACACTAGATAAGGGTGTGTCACATAATAATTTTAGTTCCACATATGATTTTAGTTTCATGTTATAGTGATGTTGTGCGCCAGAGGTGTTTGCGTTTTAAAAGTGCAATATAGAGTGCAAGGCATTAATGGTTTGCACAATACATAGTAAGTGTTTCGTGAAAGATTTTGAGTTTCCCAGTACACCTATACAAATGTTATATTCACTAGTGGAAGAAATTGTTTCATCAATTGAGTATCTACATATAGAAGAGGATTCATTCTTTAGAGATAATGAAGGGAATAAAAAATTTTCAAACTATTAGTGGATCATTGGAAGAAGCAGTGGGAAAACATTAGTTGAGAGAGATGTGAGATTTTCAATTGTTCTTGGTTTTAAACCTGGAGGGGCAGTGAGTCTACTCTGATCATTGTAAACATCAATGATCTTTTATTAGATTTTCTACATTGGCACATTTCTAGTGTATGATCTTTGGATGTAGCCTAGTGAGGGGGAACCAAGTAAAATTTTTGTGTTTCTTGTGTGATTTTATTTCTATTCATACTTTGTAGTAGGAAAGAGGGAGGGAAGAGAGTTTTTCTTACAAAAAAACATTATTAAAATGGGATGTTGTTTTATTCTATTATATCCTAATTTACCCCCCATGTATTTGACTTAGTGGGCCTAACAACATTGTGTGTATGACCTTCTATTTTATGTTTATGAAGGGTATTGTGATATGATCAATAATGATTCACATGTTAATGAAATATCCTAGAATTCCCATTCTGAAAATCACTCATCATTATTTCAAACAATTAGAAAACTTGTTGGTAGAGGCAAAAATTTTACACTAAATAAATTTATGTTAATATAAACACATAGATATTTTATATTATATGGTCTTAGTACATATCCATTTTTTGAGGAATTGAGATTTCTGAAAAAGTGATTTCTAAGGGGTTGATCTTGAAATAAGATGAAATTAAAAAAATATATTAATAAGGATTTTTCCAATTGGATTTTATTGCATAAAACCATATTTAAATACATATAATTAAATTGTTATTATTTTGATTATGATAAAATTCGTAGAACATATCATCATCTATAGAAAAATAACAGTTATAATCAATATGATATATCAAATTGTTTTATGTTATTGATCAAGAAACTCTAAACCATGAAAATAAAATAGACTCCTATAATATTAATAGATTTTTGTTTTGTATAATTATTCATTAAGAGGAATTAAAAACTAATAATTGATGTTTATTTACTTCTGATTAGGTGTGATTGAATTGATGTATGGTTGGGGTAATCCAATTAATATATCGTTGTTATAATTTAATTATTATATTAAAATATAGGTGTGTTAAATTTTATAGGGGTATAATGAAATATTAATTATATTTTACATCAAAAAATGTTCTATCACATCAGTAATAAGAGTTACTATGAAGATCATGACCTATTTGTCATGGATTATCTAGAAAAGTGTATTTATTAGTTTGATAACAATGATAATTAAAGTTGGAGTGTTTTTGTAGACATAATACTAAAAGACTTGATATACCTAATATAAGAAGATTAATTGGTACATTGTGATAGATGACCTAATCAACCTCAAAACATTGAATTTTTTTCCATTAAAATATTGAAATTGTAGAACCTGAAAGAGAGGGTGAAACTAAATACGCGATCTTCACAATGGAGGTTTGTAAAAAACAAAAAAATGATGATGAAGTTAACTAAATTTATAAATTATTAACAAAACTCTTTTACAATATCTTATATTTAAGTGTTTTATACATATATAAACATTATTCAATTTGGGTTTTGTTTGAATTTCATAATTATTTTATCTTTTATAATTTTAAAATTTAAATCTATTCAATGCCATTTTAAATGATCCAATTATAATGAAAAGAAAATTTCAAAATCCTACTTGTTAAACATCTCACATAAAAATATGTACCAATGCCTATTGTTTATCTGAGTGATTATTATATACTAGATAACATTTCTGAGCCACAAGCTTCACCACATTTTTCTGGTACCTCACCTACTAAAGTGCATAAAATAATGGAGCTATTGTTCACTCCACTATTTATGGAATGTTGGAAATTTATTATAACAAGTACGTATTTCATTGTAAAAAAATATTAATTTTGTAATTCACTGTATAAGAAGAGTGTGAAAACAATAGAACATATAAAAATTGGAATTTGAAAAATAATGTGGATCTAAAATAATTTATAATTATTGTTCTATTGGATGAAATTTGGGTTCCTATGGGTGATTCCTCTATAATATTTTGACAATGTCCTGGGAATAATACATGTGAGATGGTAGGATATTATATTAATCAAAATGATTAGAGTTATTTTTAGTATCTTTGAATAATGAGGTGTTGAAAACAAAAATAAAATGGTTATTATAATTAATATTTATTTATCAATAATATAAAATGTGTGAGTAAATTTACTAAAATATAAATAAAGTGTTGTGTTTTTTAATGTTTTTTAATTTTAATGTCCCAGATTCCATTTCAGTCTAATTGAAATACTTATTTGTATGAAAATATAAATTTATATATATATTTTAATATGATTAATGAATCTTCTTAAAACACTTAATATATGTCAACGAATTTATTTCAATGAATCTCTGTGAATATATTTTTATGTTTGATGACTCTTAAACAAGTGTGAAATTCTCGAAACTATATAAAAAATATCAAATTGGTATGGAATCATAGAAAAATAGTCAATGAATATTGATTCAGATGTTTTTATAGATTAAAATTCAATACAACATGTTGTGTGCCCAAAATTACAAAATAATATGTTTATATTATTGTGAAAGTCATTAAAAATGTTCATTGTGGGGAAAACAGATACAACAACCTCATATTTCCCGAAAAACCTTAGATAATGACTATAGATTGATTATTTTAAATTTAGTAACTAATTATGAAAGGATATGATGGGTGATATTCTCATGATTCACGTAAACTCGTTTTTTATCTTTTCTACATCTAAATCATTCATGTAATCATCAAAACATAGATAAAAACCATATATTTCCAATTAATAATTGAAAAATGGAATATAAATTATTTATAATGTTTAAGAGTATATGGACTATTAATTTGATGTGTTTTTCTCAAAAAATAGTTAATTAAATCTTTTAAGGTTGTCAAAGTAATTAAAATTATGCATTTAAGAGTGAAAACATTCCAAACTACATTGAATTGGAGTGAAATAAATGGATATTAATTTGTATTTATTTTTTATAATTTTGTTCCGATTCAATGTTAATTTGAGTTTCTGTTTGATAAAAATGGTAAAATAAATTTTTAGTGTTTGATAAATTTAAAAAATGTGTCAAAATGATCAAAACCCTAATAAAAAATACTCATAATGATGTCAAATCCAATGAAAAAAAGATTTTTATTTATTTTTATTTTTTTAGTGCATATGAAACATCAATCCATCATTTAATTTACTTTAAATTCCATAATAATCTATTTTACAACTTATCAAAAATCATTAAAATCATGTTCCATGAAGCCCAAAACAAGCAAACAACATCATATTACCCAAAAAAATTAAAAAATAACCATAGAGAAAATTTTAATATCTTTTAACAAAAAAACTTAAACCCAAGTGAGTGTTTACTCATAATGTCCATAAACAGATTAATGTGTATTAAAACTCTGGAACATAAATGATATACCCAAAACCATGTAAAACAACCTCATAATAACATTAAATAAAAAAACTAACATTATATAATTTTTTATGTATATGAAAATATGACATGTCAATATGTTGTGATGTGTGCTTGAAAAAATTAAATAATTAGTTTTTAATGGTATTAAAATCTTTATAAACATTCTTAGTGGTTCAATGAAAAGAAAAAGGCCTCAAATTTCCCAGGAATTCTACATTTAACAATATAGATTGATTTTTAAAATATACCACCAAAATCATATTAATGTAAGTGGATATTTTCATGGGATATCTATAAACACATTTTTGAGTTCTAAAACTCTAAACCATTCATGAAATGGTCAAAACCATATAAAATGATCTAAGATTAGCCTGAAATAAAAGAAAAATTATTGTTGAATCATATTTTATATTTATGAATAAAAAATTACAATAAAATTTTAAGTGTTATCTAAATGATTTAATAATATATTTATAATGATATAAATGTATTCATAAATGAATGTTTGTCATAAAACCAATGGAAACAATATCAAACTTCAATTAAATTATATGAAAACTACCATGGATTTTTTATTAAAATTTATTAACTGACTACATGATCAATTGATTTGTGGGTTTCCTGATATAATAGAAATCATATTGTTAGTATATTAAAACTCAAAAAATGTGTCTGTAACTATCAAAACTATAGATAATGACCTTAGAGTGATGTGAATGTATTGGGAAGCTATCACTGAATTATTTATGATGTGTAAGAGGAGATGACATGTCAATGCGATTTTTTTCTTTTCGAATGAACTAATTATAAATATTTTGTCATATCATTTTCTTTAAAAAAATTCATGGGATCAAACCAGGGAAAATTATGTTACATTACCATGAATTAATAAGAAATTAAATATAGAGTGATTTTTAAAAAGATTGAACACATTTCCTAACATCGAATTCAAAAACATATCTTAGTCATTTCATGTTCAACACGTGTATGTTTTAAAATGACATTGAATGTTATGAACTTCTAAAATTCATGTCTCGGTAGATGAATGATATATTAAATATATAATTTTCTGTTTTCAAATTAATTTTTGGGTTTTTTAGAGGCATTATTCCTTTAAGAAATAGATATTTATTTATCCTCTGATTTTAATGTTCATATTACATTTTATGAACTTAAATGTCATATGATTGAATAAATGTAAGAAACATTGTGTTAATAATATAAATTTTGATGTTTTATGTTATGTTTAATTTTATGTTTCATAAATATTAGGATTTTCTATTATATGTGATAGATACCTACAGTAGGAAGGAGGTTGATCATCATAATCCACAATAATAATTATAATGAAATCATGATGGATTTTAGTTTCTTGGGTTTGATTAAACATTATATTTGAGTCAATATAAATTATTATTTATTATTTGTAGTTAATATAATTTTTATATTTATATTTGTTTCCTAAGATATTATTTTGATAGTGTATGCTTATCATATGATGTTCCTAGCATTGGAAAGGGTAAGTGATGTGGACTTAAAAACACATGTTTTGCCACATCTTTTTAATTAATTTTTATCAATTTATTTAATTATTATTACACTCTTTAACAAATAAGTTATATTTTGTATTTTTATAAATTAATTTATCAACTAATCATTTTTATAATAATTTATGTATTTTTAGCCTTCAAATAGTAAATTTAGTTCTTACTTTAATTTTATAGTCTAATAAATTTTTATTTAGTTTTGTAATATTATCTGTAAATTTTATAATTTAATATTAATTAATTAATTAATTAATTATGCTTTTGTACATAAATAATTTTGAGTTAATTTATAATTTCTTGTATTAAATATTTATTAATCAATGTAAAATAATCTAAATTTTAGTTGGATTTTAACAATTTATTAATTAAAAATTTAATTCTATAAACTTATTATTCTGGTAAAATTTCATTAATTTAATTTCATTGATTAACTTAATCATTTTAATAACGGAATTAAAAACTATTTTTCTTGGTTAATTTAATTTTATAAAGTATATAATTTAAAAACATTAACTTTATTTTCCGTTTTCTTAATTTTAAATACATTTTACATTTAAAATTTAAAAATATAATGGTCTCATAATTTAAGTTTTAATTTAGTTCTAATTTAAATGCTTTATAATAATGTTTTTGATAATCAAATTAACAACTTTTTTGTTTCATTTTTTATTTAGTTTTTGTATGTTTAATTTTTTTTAATAAATGTTAGTTTTTTAGTATGTATTTTAGTTTAAGATATTATCTGCATATTAATAAATTTTAATTTTACAGAAGTTCACGGTAAACCCATTTTTATTCTTCACAGTTTTAGCTTTTACGATGTCAATGTTTTTTTTTACGGTCTCACCGTATCCTTGAATCGGTTCCACTGTTTCTCTACCTCAGCTCTATTTTATTTTCATCCATGTGGAACTGTTTCTCTACCACCATATCACACACTGGTTCACATCCTCCCTCATGGTGCCACCAAAACCTCCGTATTGCATCTCTATATCCTTGAACGTCACTTCTCAGCAACGGCTTCACAGCTGATGATTCTCTTGGAGATGCCTGCTAGTGCCGCTGCCACAGTTTCCCTACACAGAAACCATTTAACCCTACCACCATCTCCATTCTTTAGAACACAATCGAACAATATCAAACCAAAACTAATCAGACTAGAATCAAGACCCAAAAAAATCAAATTCAGTTTCAATGAACAATTCCAATCCTGTGCACATATCAAATGATAACACAATAACCGAAAAACCCAGATCTGATGAATCTGTGGATTTCTAAAATAGGTTCTCAAGAATATGAGGTGTCTCTGAACTGTTTTCATCACTGTGAATCTGGAGAAGGACCGCGAGCTACCTTGAACTCCACTAAACAACCACTCGAGACCTATTCACAACCGGAGGGTGTGCTGCATGAGGGAGAGCTGGGGCCAGTGACTGAACTGGGAGGAAGAATTGTGCCACTGCTTAGGATTTTTCCACCATTTTTGCAAGGGAGATATCGACCCGAAACCACTAAATAGAAGGTCGTGCCATCATCTTGAGAGAATCCTATGGGTCTCAGTGCCGCTATGAGGCCAAGCTGAGGATTCTAATTGGGGTTTTTTCAGAAGAGATTTGGAGTAACTACAATGGGTAACTTGTGCCACCTCTCCTGAAGGAGTCGTCGCGTCGTCATGTGAGGAGGAGGTTGAGTAGGGCCGGTGTCTGTCATCAGGTGGAAAAAGAACTCCCCCCAACATTACAACGTTATTGGGGGGGAGTGAATTAATTAATAAAAAATAAATTAAAATTAAAAGTAAAAAATTAATAAATTAAGAAAATAAATATTATATAATATATAATAATTTTATACAAAACTGTTATAATATTAATAAATAAATGAGTTTTGAAATAATATATAAGACTAACAAATAATAATTTATTATTTTTTAATATAAACAATAATAATTAATGAATAAAATTAATTATTAACTAAAATATATTTATTAACATTTTTAATTATAATTTTAACAAAATAAATATAATAATCAAATTAATTATGAAATTGATATTAATCTAATTTAAGAATTCAATAAAGTTATAATAACTAGTTATTAATAATTCTTACACTAAATAAATAACTTAATTAATAATAATAAATTAAAAACATAGTAATTTTATTTAAATAAAGATTTAATAAAATAATAATAATAATAATGATAATATTTTATAATAATATTTGATTTAGATATTTATTAATTAACTTTAGTTATTTAATATATCATTAAACTAAGAAATGACTATTTTATTTCATTGTTTTTCCATTTGTTAATTTTTCTATTCTAACTATGCAGGTTCATAATAGAGATAGACACACGTCTAAATACATTAAACTAACTCACTGGGAGTTAGTTACAAGGGAAAAGCTAGTGCAACATGTAGGTCGCAAAAAAACACACGTGTGCGGTGCTCATGTGAGGGAATTTTGATGTCGGTGGAAATCTGTAGTGACATGCAGCTGATGACAAATTATATTTAAAGTAAAGCAACATTAGAATTTAAGGACTCTGGATCATTCCACGATCACATGTTTGGTGAGCAGATCTGATGACTCTCATTCTAACTACACACCACACAATTCATGAGTGGAACTCCCGAGAGAAACCAAGAGCGGTACCAGTGACTTGATGTTTTAGGAGCCGGGTAGAAAATCATGATCATCATTCACAAAGGGAGGATTATTCTTCCACTTCTTTGTTTTATTTTCATTCTACTTTCTACTTATGAATTGAAAATGATCTTTGCTAAATTTCTTTTTCAGGAAATTTGATTTTTTATTGGTACATATTTTATTTTTCTTCATTAAATTTCATATAATGAGAATCAAATTCCTTCAACGAGACTGTTTTTTTTCTTAACATAAATATATTTTTCACCTAAATGCATTTTTTTTAGAATAAATTTTTTTTCGGTGAGATTGATTATTTATGTTGTCCTATTAAAATTAGAAATTCAAATTATAGAAACTATTGGAGAGATATATTTTTATTGACATCTTAAAATAAAATTTTTGCATGTGATTTTTGATGTGGAGAAACTCTATAACTATAATACAGCATGTTAATTTTTCTGGAGAGGAAGGATTAACAACTAATTTTTGAGGTGTGAATTTAATCTTATGAAGACTTATATGTTTAACTATTAGATTTCAAATATTCTTAGCTCATTCTATGATCAATTTTCAGCACTCCTATTTATATATTTTTGTTATCTTTTATATGTGCTGTTATTTTTGAGTTTTTCATTTTCTAATTTTGTAAATAAGAGATTACAGAATTAATGTCATTTTTTTCACTTCATAAATAAAATTTAAAAAATATAAAATGTTGAAAAATATAAAATGTTTCCCCACTTCTAAAAAATGTGGGGGTTTCAAAAAAACTATAGAACAATCACCTGCCTTCCCTATGGATCAACCCTTCACCATTGTGCTAGTGTAGGTTTATAAATGTAATTTTGAGGGTCTTGATGACCTCTGGCTACATCAAAATTTGGCACTATTTCTGGGGAAGGCACACATTGAATGTGCTTAAGGTAAAAAAAATATTCAATAAAAAACATAAAAATTTTGATAAAAAATATTGTGAATATAAATCTTCTTCTTAAAATGAATTATATGGATGTTATTCATGAATTTTTGTGTGTTTTTGTTTTATAACATTTTCAAAATATAGAACATTATGAAGGGTCAAATTTTCAAACTGGGCCTCATTGTGATTGTTGTGGTAGTTATGTGGACACTGCCTGGTACTGTGTCTATAACAAGACACAACATAATGATTAAATTGAAGAAAATGAATATTTTGTGTTCATTATAGAAACCCTAGCAAAAATTGAAGTAATTGATTCTATATTTGATGCTTGGGTTGAGATTTCAAATACTTTGTTAGAAAATAACAATGAAATTCAAGTTAAATGAACTCAAGAAAAAGATCAAAGAATAAAAATACTAGAAAACATGACTTTTGAGTTACAATAAAGTGTTAAAGAACCAGAAGAATTTGAAGAAAATGAAAAATAAATTGTTCATAAACGATTTGAAAATCAAATTGAAGAGGAAAGTGAATCTGATCTTAGGAAGCAAACTTTTTTACTTTTAAAAATATGATTCTATTGAATTGAAATTGGAAACTACCAACTCATTGAATCCAAAACACATTGGTGAAAACCCCAAAAACAATTAATGATGTTGAGTTGGAAAATTCTGAATACGAATTAGAACATATTTAAAAAGATTTACCATTTCATTTCATCATCCCCATATTAGAGAAATATTAATTTTTTGTTGGTTTTGAGAATGAAGTCACTTGGGTAGAAGTTATATTTGATAATGAAAATTTTAATGTTAAATACTCTTCACCCAAATTTTCCGAATTTTTCAACAATGAGTCTGAATTTAATATTGGAAACACATTGGAAGAGAACAATAAGCAAGAATTTAATGAATTGGAAATTTTTGAACCTCAACTGAACACTTCTATTCCATGTTTCGAAACTAAAAACCCAATAGTTTCTAAATTGTTGTTGGAAGATGAGGATGAGGGAATGATATTTTATGAAAGTCTAACTGATGAGTTTTCATATCCATATTTACTTAGCAATCAGTTTTCTAAAACATTGTGTACTAAAATGGAATGTAGTGTTGTCATTCTAGGGGAAAATTGATTGAATTTTGACAATATGTAATTTCAATTTATTGATGCTGAGTTGAACATTAATTCCCCCGATTTGAACTTTTGGAAACACACAAAAAACATTGTTTTTGAAAATGAACTTATTGGCTGTGAACTTGAAAGAGAAGTTGAGCGCAAACACGATTTAGGCAGAATTGATTTGTTAGAAGTAGTAGATGTTGAATGTAAGATAATTGATGAGGATCTTTTGGAAGATATTTTCAACATTGTTAGATGTGAATCAGTTTGTGATAAAATAAATCTGCATCCCTATCAGTCACTTCCATCCTAAACTAAGTCATTGGAAAAAGATCATCATGATGCTGATTGTAGTTTAGAAGGGGATTTATAATTGAGTTTCATTATATATGATTCTTTTCATCACGTTATTGAATCCCATTTTGAACCTACTAATCAGAACTCACCCACTTGAACCCTTGAATTTCAATGTAATTATGTTGATGTTGATAAGGTTAGATTACAAGAAAATATCACATCCATTGAAGAATCAAATTTGTTGATGTCTCTATATAAAAATGTTAATTACGTCAAATCCGAAACTAATATGGAAGTTGACAGTATCATGCACCTAACTGTTAAAGGGTGCTACTTTGGGATTTTTGTAGCTTATGAGAATTTGGATTTAGTTTACATAATCATTAGAGCTCACAATTATCATTGTTCTGTTAAAAACTAATTGGTCAACCATATGTGGTCGTTCCAATCAAGGATATAAAACCCACCTTATGACTATGGTTAGTTGATAGGTGAGTGTGGCTAGAGACTATAAACGTAGCACTGCATGGGAGGAAACTCATGGTTTTTGTTGTATTAATAAATAAAAAATTGTACTTAAATAAAGTATAACTGAAGGCATTAAATTCAGTGCACCCTAGGAGTCAACCAATGTTCTTTCTTTTGTGTTTACTTTTTTTTGTTATTGTTGAACTTATAATAAACTGTTTCTTTATTGTTTTCTGTATGTTTTATATCTACTGGTTATATTTACTTGGTTTTCAGGCTATGAGTTTTTTATCATTCTACTACAGTGTAATAAAGGTGTGAATTCTCTTATTGAATGATTAATGTAAAAATATTATGTTATGTAAGTACCTTGCTATTAATTTCTATTTCATTATTCTTCTCTGTACTACATTCAAAAATAGTGTTGCATGTTTTGATTGAAAAATTATTCTTTATATATGGTCGTTATAAAAAATCCTTCTTGTATTAGATAATTATACTACCTGAATACTGAAAATTCTGTTGTATGACTTGAACTGTATAAAATTCGGCTGAATTTCTTGCTACTGAAATTAAAAATTCTGCACATGTTTAAAATTATGCTCATATTATAATGAACATCTATTGAATGTCACTATGTGAATAAAAAATCTTCATGTTCCTATTTCTAAAAACTTAATTTCACTTGTATTAAAATATTTCAATTGCTTAAAAATATATGTGGGCGGTGGGGGTACATGCTGCTTGTCAATTTGAATCTACTTTGGGTTTGGGTGTTTAGAATGAACTTTTTTTACTATATTGATTATCCAACTGAATTAATTCTGCTAAACATGCTTTCACCACAATTAACTATGCACGCAAACCTTAAATGATACTTTTGAAATTTATTGAAAATGATTTAATGGGCCAAAATGTTAATGAATATAGTAGCTTGTGAACCTATTGTAAAGTTATTCATTGTGGAAACAAAACTCTTGAGCTTCTTTGATACAATATTCTTTTCATAAATCAACTAAATTGAAAATATTTTTGGAAATTAAACCGTCAAATTGTTCTTCTACATATTTGAAAGTCAACATTGGGGACAAAGTTATGTTTTAAGTGCGGAAGAGGGGGTCAATTCTTGATGATTATAAACTATGATTAATTGTAAGCCCAACAATTCCCACTACACCTTTAATCATTTTGTAACAAATGGTTAAATATTTTCAAAATTCATTCATGATTTTAGGATTTACTCATACTCAAATGTTTCATTCCTTACAACGATGCATGATGGGTAGTTAAGAACTACATTTATCCTGAAATTAACTTGGATGGTTGACTTCAAAGTGATTATACTTAATGATTTAATGGAAATTTGGTTTAGTAACTTCTTTAGAGTGTGATATGGGTAGCTTGTTAGTGGAATTATTATCATAGAACTTGGAAATGTAAGTTTGATCTTTTTCTTATGGGACCCTTTTTCTTTTAATTATTAAGGTAATTACCATAATGAGCCAATGTAAATGGTATTTTTTTAAATCATTGGAAATTGGAGTTGTATGGGCATCTGGGATCCCACGGTGAATCTCTAAGACCCTATATGATGGGTGCTCTTTTGTTTACTATAGTCCCTCAGTTCACTTTGAATAAGTGCATATGCACAGTGTTTAGCACATGATACATGTCTTGGGAAAAATTAAATAAAGTGTCTAGGGTCAAGAACAGTTCAATACGGTGAGGGGAATAATGAAATCCAGATGATGAAGGGGTCAATTAGTTTATATGGGAGTCATTTAGGATGTATCATTAAAGTTATTCTCAAAAAAATATATTTATTTTAGGAACCTAGGTGAAAAGTAAAATTATAAAGTTCTTCTGATAATGTTTTTAATTCCACATCAAGTTAACATTTTGTCACTCTCAGTCTTTGAACTTGAGCCTGGGTTATAATGAGTCACTATGTTGTATCACATTTGAGGCATAAAATCTTCATTGAAAGAGGATTCATAGTTTTCAAGATTACCCTTTGAGTATTTGATCTAAGAAAGATTCATTTGAACAATTCATTCTCTAAAAGCCTATTGACATGTTTATGTCTTTTGTTTCAAACTGATTAAGATGTTACATTTTGATTTGAATCATATACATAATTTTGTTTTCATGGTTAATAAAACATGATATTGTTTGAGGACAAATAATGATTAAGTGTGGGGGAATTTTACGTGGCCATAAAAACCCATGTTTTTCCACATCATTTTAATTAATATTTTATTTTATTTTATTATTATTACTCTTTTTTATCAAATAGTGGTTTTTGTATTTTTATATTCAAATTTATCATTTAATAATTTTTTATACTAATTTATATAATTTTAGCCAATAAATTGTTAATTTATTTCTTATACTAATTTTATAGTATAATAACATTTTTTTGTTTGGTGATATTGTCTCCAATTTTTTTAATTTAACATTAATTAATTAATTAATTTTTATTTTTTATATTAATATTGTAGTTTCAATTTATCATTTCATGTATTAAATATTAATTAATCAAAGTAACACTACTTAAATTTTAGTTAGATTTTAAAAATTCATTAATTATAAATTAAATTTTATTATCATACTATTCTTCTTATATTTCATTTTTTAATATCATTGATTAATATAATTATTTATATAATAGAGTAAATAATTATTTATATTGGTTAATTTAATTTGATAGTGTATATATATTAAATAAATTAACTTTATTTCGTGTTTGTTTAATTTCAAAACCCAATTTTCTTTTATCTATTTAAAATATAATGGTGTTCTAATTTTTGTTTTTATTTTGTTCTAATTTAAATGTTTTATAATAATGTTTTTGATAATATAATTAAAGAATTATTTGTTTCATTCTTTTTATTTTGGTTTTTTATGTTGTTTATAATCATTTTAATAAATGTTAGTTTTTCAGTATATATTTTAGTTTTAGTTTTTACCTGCATATTAATAAATTTTATTTTTTGCGGAATTTCATGGTCACACCATTTTTATCTTTCACAGTTTTAGAATTTACAGTGTCAATCTTTATTATGGTTTAACCATATAAATGCACCGGTTCCACTGTTTCTCTACCTCACCTCCATTTTATTTTCATCCATGTGGCACTATTTCTCTACCACTGTATCACACACCATTTCAAATCCTCCTACACGGTGCCACAATAACTTCCACACTACTTTTCTATGTCCTTGCACTGCACTTATCCACAACTTACTCCCCAGTCAAAATTGATCGCTGAATAGGAGCCAGTTTCCATCTCCTACTGATGATCTGATTGGAGAAGTATTCATGTGTCGTTACCACTGTTTCCCAACATAACAGCCATTTCACCCTGCCACCGTCTGCATTCACCAGCACACAATTGAATAATATCAAACTACCAATAATCAGACCAGAATCAAGACCCAAAAAAATCAAATTTAGTTTCAAAGACCAATCCCAATCCCGTGAACATATCAAACAAATTACTATAACAAAAAAAATCAAGATCTGATGAATATGTTTATTTTTCAAAGAGGTTCTCAAGAAGAGGAGGTCTCGTAGAACTACTGTTGTCACTGTGAATCTAGAGAAAGACCGTGAGCTGCCTTGAACTCCACTAAACCACCACCCGAGACCTGTACACCACCGAAGGGGGTACTATGTGAGGGAGATCAGGGGACGGTGACCGAGCCAAGAGGAATAATTTTGTAGCTGTGTAGGAGTTTTCCACAACAGTTTCAAGGGAGATCTCGACTCGAAGCAGCTAAAGAGAAGGTCGTCCATCGTCATCAGAGAAGCCTGGGGGTCTGTGCCGCCACTGTGAGTCCAAAGTGAGGAGGCCGATTAAGGTTTTTTTCATAAGATATTTGGAGTCACTGTTAAGGGGAACTAGAGCCTCCTCACCTGAAGGTGTCATCTTTTCGTCGCGTGCAGAAAAGGATAAGCAAGGCCAACATCTGTCTTTATGAGGAATAAAGAACCCCCCCCCCCCCACATTGTAGCGTGACTGGGGGGAAGGATAATTAATTAATAAAAAATAAAACAAAATTAAAATTTAATTACTAATAAATTAAACAAACAAATATAATATAATATATAATATTTTTTATACGTAACTATTATTGTATTAAAAAATAAATAAGTTATAGACGAAAATATATAATTAACTAATAATAATTTATTAGTTTTAGATATAAATAAAAATAATTTATAAATAAATTTAGTTATTAACTAAAATATATTTATTATCATTTTTAAGTATAATTTTAACTGAATATATATAATAATTAAATTATTAAAGTAATTTATTTTAATCTTACATAAGAATTTAATAACGTTATACTATCTAATTATTAATAATTATTACAAAAACTAAATAACATAATTAATGATTATAAATTAAAAACATAATAATTTTGTATTAAATATTTAATAATAAATTAATAATCGCATGAATATAAATTTATAATAATTATCGATTATTATTTTTGTTAAATAACTTTAGTAATATAATATTACATTTAACTATGAAATAACTATTTTATTTTCACTGGATTTTCATTTATTTATTTTTATATTTTAACTATGAAGGTTCACAAAGGATATAGAAACACATGTAAATACATTCACCTAACTTTCCAGGAGTTAGATACAAGGGAATAACTAGCGTGACGTGTGGGTCCCAAAAAAACACACATGTGTGATGCTCATGTGAGGGAATTTTGACGTCGGTGGAAATGTTTGGTAACATGCATTATATGAATATTGATATTTAAAGTAGTGTCGTAATAGAATTTAGGAAAACTGACTCACTCCACCATCACACCTTTGGAGATCAGATCCGATGAACCTCATTCTGACTCCACGCCACATAATTCGAGAGCGAAAATCCTGACAAACACCAATAGTGGTACATGTGACTTGGAGTTGCATGAACAGGGTATAAAATCATGATCATCATTCATAGAGGGAGTATTCTTCTTCTTAAATTCTATTTTATTTTTAATGTATTTTCTTCTTCTGAATTGAAAATGATCTTTTCTTAATTTCTTGTTCGGGAAATTTGAATTTCTACTGGTAAACATTTTCTATTTCTTCATTGAATATCTTCCAAAGAGAATCGGATTCCTTTAGAGAGATTGATTCTGGTTCTCATCATAAATTGAATTTTCACTTGAATGAAAATTATTTCAACATCAATGTTCTTTCGATGAGATTGATCATTGATTTTTTCTATTAAAACTAGAAATTCCATTATAGAAACTATCTGCAACATAGCTTCCTATTGAAATCATAAAATCAAATCGTTTTATGTGCTTTTTGAAGTGGAAAACCTCATGAACCATAATACAGAGTGTTAATTCTTCTGGATAGGAAGGATACGAAACACATTTTTACAGTGTGAATGTAATCGTATGAAGAGTAACCCATTTAACCATTAGATTTCAAATCTTCCGAGCTCATTCTGTGATCAATTCTCATCACTCCTATTTATATTCTGTGTCACCTTTTTTCTATGATGTGATTTTTGACTATTTTATTTTCTTATTAAGTAAATAGTATACTTATAGAATAGTGTCATTTGTTTTCACTTCAGAAACAATATATAAAAAAAATTAAAAGATGAAATGTAAAAAAATGTTTCCCCACTACTGACAACAGTAGGGGTTTCAAAAAAACCATTAGAGCACACACAGGTCATCTCAGTGGATCGACCATGCACCACTGTGCTGGTGTAGGTTTATAAATGTAATTTTGAGGTCATCGATGTCCTCTAGATAAATCTATATGATTCCATGAAGGAAGCGATTGATATGATTTATTGACGGTGGATATTGGACTTATTTTTTATGTATATGATGACAAAGATTATGAATGATGGGTATGGACATATATAGTAGAGTATGATATAGAATGTATTGAGGGTGGATGTTTTGATTATTAGGTATGTATTTGATGACTGAAATTTGGATGCATATTGTATAAATATTATGTTTGTATTAATATATATTTATATTTTTAATTAAAAAATAATTTGTTATTTGTTATTTTATTTTTTTAAATAAAATATTATTTTTCCCTTTTATATATTAAATATTTAATGGTTTTTCATAATATACGTCTCTAAAAAACCAATGTTCATAATTTTCATGGTGGTTTTCCTAAATTTTTTGTTTTTTAGGTTTAGTGGAAGTACATTGTAACTGTGATATAGATAACCACCTCTAAACATGTTAGTGGTAGTTTGTATATATTTTATTGATTTATAAATCATAAAAAAATTACATTAATCAACCACTAAATGAATATAAACCCAATGATAAGTAAAAATAACAACACTAATGTAAACCATATCTATATAAATAATTACCTTCACTGATTAATTTTTGATAGTGATAAATGTGTCAGTTTAGATAACCACTAATAGTTTGATTGTATATAGTTTAAATTCACACTAAATAGAGAGAAAAACTATTATATGTGGTTTTTTACTGGTTCATAATCAATCGCGGTATGTTATTATGGTATTATAGTGATTTCATTGGTAACCTCAAAGGTTTTTCAAAGAGGGTCATTTTCTAATACTAATATAGTTTATGAGGAGAGGAAGTGAGCTATAAATTCGAATATACAATGATTTAATAAGTAGTTGGTAGCATATAATTTTTAATAGTATAGTCAATGTCTGTAGTATAATAATTAGTGCATGATTAAATGATTATTATACAGAATGATGGTAATGTGATTTAAGGATGGAGATCCTAAAGGATGATTGTCCTCATGTAGCTCCCCACTACCCTTAGTGGCATCATTATGATTTTCTAAAAATCATTTATTATTTTAAATTCTTGTAAAGTTTATTGTTAATGGTTTTTATAATTCATAATTTCTTATGTTTGAATTTTATTTATATATTTTTGAGGTATTATTGAAACAAGTCTCAAAAAATATTCCTAAAAACTATTTGTGATCTAATTATATTACATCACAAATATAATTGTTTAGATAATTATTTTTGTCACCAAAAGATTAGGTCAATACACGTTACCAGATGTCAATCATGGATACTACCAATTAAAATATCATTTTTTCCAATGTGTTATTTTTAAAGAGAATACACAAAAAATTTCCTCACAAATGAATGAAAATTTTACTATTATAAAAAAATTGTTTTTATATCATAATGTGACATTAAAAAAGTGTATTGTGTTTTCAAATGCAAAATATTTTTTTACTAAATAATTATAAGATATATTTTCTAAAAAAACTCATGATTATATTTTAATATAAAATATAACATATCAAATATTTCAAAATATCACTATAGAAGTAAATATATATAATTTAATTAGTGAACATGTATTATCTAATATTTCATTCTTAGAGGTTGGTTGTATTTTATTTATTCACTAAGCCCGTATTATCGTTATATTTTTTTTCATTATTTTATTTCCTTAATAACATTATTTATGTTTTTTTATTCTATATACATATATATATATATTACATGTTCGGTATTGTAAATACCACACTGTGAATTTTTTAATTGAATATATTTTCTATGATAATTTATTCCAAATGTAATTTTAATGTAGTGTTAAAATTTAAAATATTTTATGAATCTAGGATAATATAACATATAGTAATACTCAGATATCGTTCATCTGATGGCTAATTATTATTCATAAAATCATACCATAACATGATCACTAACATCATGAATATGTAAATGATGGACAATATATTTATTTTCCTCTATCAAAGAAAATATATAATTTTTATACAACCATCATTTTTTTAAGACCTCAATAATTCATTTTCTATAAAATATTATTATAAAAAATATATAATAACTCAAACTCATTGACATATGTGAGTTGAATGAATGAAAAATATGGTAATGATTGAAAAGTAATACATGTGCATTAATTATTTTTATATAATCGTCCAACACATATTTGATTATTTTTAGACTATAAACATATACATGTGATTTACATAATTAACATACACATTAAATTAAATGTAATTTAAAATTAAATTATAGTCCAATTTTATATATGTTTTTAAAAATCAATTATTTATTATTGACATCCTATTTTATAATTTACTAGGAATTTATTATAATCACACTATATATTTATAAAAATTCCAAATAAGGTTTATCCTTATATAATTTACGTAGTGTAGAGCATGATAAATGAGTCCTTCTTATAATAACCCATACTCGTAGACCAATATCTGATGCGACATACATATTCATAAAATATGGTATTTTATTAATGGTTTAGTGAATATTCAATAATTAAAAAGAAGATAATTTTTTGTGAGTCACTTATATAGACAATAGAATTCATGCATAGAGTTTTGTATCGGTAAAAACATGCATTTCCCAAAATAATACAAATTTTTCCCATTAGATGAACATTACCCCATTATACCAAGATTTAATAATGATATAATAACCATTCAAAATTTCCATCAGAATTCTCCACATATGATATTATGATAATCATATCATATATAATATTCTTGTTTAAAAATTGGGGAAATGGAAACATAAAAATTGTGAGATCTAGCACTATGTAAGTGATAACATGTATTATAAGATATCATAGAATATTCAATGTATAAATATTATGGATGGATAAACTTATAATAAAATAATTTCATAAAAATGGAAAACCCGATCTTCAAAAATTTCCATGGATAACATGACAATATCAATGAAAAAATAACCTATTTATTTATTAAGAAATAAATAATAATGGAAATATAAACATATCATTAATTCATTGTGGCTTGATATGTTAAATAATTGGGAATATATACCCAAAATTATTATGTCAGATTATCTCTTGACACCTACAGAGACATAGATGGTCGATTTTGGGCCATGTTCATCACATAATAATATAGATTCATAACACGGATGAAAATAACATATAAACAATAAATAATCAATAAGACACTATAATTAATAACTTATTGAATTAAAAAATTAGAGTGCAGAATAACAAGGCATTAGAAAATATATAATAAAATTATCGTAGAAGATAATAATCATCTTTTTATAACAAAAAGAATAGTGCCTTTTAATATTTCCTCAGTATGTACATAATTTGACTTACTTGGTATGGACCCAAATATGAATAATATTAAATAGGGTGTTTACACTATCTAGAGTAATGTGAATATGTAAAATTGATTACAATAAATGGTGCAAATTAAATCCATTATGATAAATCCAATGGAAATTACGGAAAATAATATAGTCAAATATGAGTTAGAGAGTGATAGAGATTTTATTAACAAAGAGGTTATTGAACTGAGATTAAATTTCATTGTGAAAAATGAGGTTTAAAAATAAAATCAATAAGGGATTAAAAATAACTCTAATACATCCTAGGTAAAGTAATTATAATTATGGAATTACTCTTTATATGTAACGGGTAAAATCAACATGAATCATTAATAAAATATTCAAGAATCTATTGTAACATAGTTTCAAAAACTATGTTAAAATCTACTTCAAAAATCCTGTTATTGTGTTGTACATAATACAATCATAAAAATGTGTCTAAAATAATTTAAAATATTGGAATCATGAAAAATAAAATAAAATATTCTATAAAAATGTGGTAGAGATGATCAAAATATAGATGACCGAAATTAAATAACTTTTCAGAATAGTCAAGAAAATAATCTCATTTAAAATTGATAAAAAAAGAAATAAAAAATAATTAATATTGGAAATTTCATTTTTATTGTAAGGCAATGGGATATTGTAATTATATTTTATAAATGAACAATGAACCCAATATTGTGAAATGAGATCGAGCATTAAATGGAAAAATAATTTTTTTACACTTTTGTAAAGAGATTTATATGTTAACGATATGGAAAACATTAATAAACTAATTTTTAAATTTTTTTATATATTTCATGGATCATTGAAAATGGTATTTATTTATCATTGGAGTATATATAAGATAATTCATGATTCAATAGGAAGAATATGGGAAATGAAGATGTTTATTCTAGATTAATATTGTGGAATATGGTTTTCATTTCATATAAAAATTATTTTGATGGGTTTGAGTACAAAATGTGGTGGAAATTGAATTAATACTTTCAAAACCACAAGAAAATAGTGCATGAAAATGTATATGGGGTTTAATATATAAATATTATATAAATGACAATTTGTAATCAAATAATTTCTAACCATTATTGTTTCTACATATTTAATGGTTTTTATGTTATTTTAACTTATGAACAACCAAATTATATAATACCTCAAAATGTAACATTTCATAGTGTTTTGTGAAAAAAATAGATATAGGGGTCTATCATTCAGATGAAAAAAGACAGCACAGTCCTCGGGTTTTTGAGGGAAAATAAATTATTCAATAAGAGAAGCCTTTATGAATTTCATAACAGAATAGAGTTGCTAAAGGATGAACACAGTGATGATGAATAAGGTCATGAGCATGATTAGTTTGAAATAGATGGCTATGAAATTATAGTGAGATATTTTGTTTTTCTAATCCTTCAACATCAATAGATCACCAGAAATTTCACTATATTTTTTGATTCAAAGGAAGGTAAGTTATGGTAAACATCAATCCTAATCTCATTTTTTAGTATTTATATTTTCATAAATTTGATATGTATTCAAATAGTTCTAGAAATGCATTATAGAATATCTACTCAATGACTGAGCATCCTCTATATATGTCATGAGTTTAGATTTAATATTCTAGAAACAAAAAATAATATGGTGATAAGAATAATAGAGTTAAAATTCCATAAGAAATATATGATTATGGTCAATCAATATATATGAATGTCTCAATGATAAATAATTTTTAAAACAATTTCAAATCCAACACCTATACTAGTTGAACAAACCACTAAAGAGGGAGAGGTGCAAGAAAACCCATTAGTTATAAAACATTATTCAGTAGTGGAGGATATTGAGTTGGGGTAGACTCATTACTGACTGAATATTATATTTTTTATTTTATTTTTTAAAACTACTTTATGGGTGAGTGGGAACTGATCCATACACGAAATTACAAAAAAATCAAATTCAAAAAACTGTACACAAAAACCACTATGATTCAAAATTCAAAATCCACACCATCCAGGATACCACAGGACACAAAATCTCAACCAACCAGCCTTCTCAAGCAGTGCCCCCCAATAGCCAACACCTTATCGTCACCAGTAACACCTTCGTCAGACATCACTGGCAAGAAACCATCTGCCATCTTCACCGTAGCTTCAAAAAACATTACATAAAAAACCATCATTCGCTTCATCAAACACCATCACAGAAGAACCAACCTTATAAAAACATGAACATCATCAACTAGCCATCATAACCAAATTATAGAGAGTGGGAACTAAGCATAGATCTAAATTCAACATCACACCATAAAACCAAAAAACTATCATAGAGGATCCAAACTGATAAAACTCTACCAAACTCCGTCTGTCACCATATAGACAGCCGATGGCCACCACCATAGTTCGTGACAAACATCACCCAAACCAGACACCAAAACAACCACTCTCAGAACCAGAAACAAATAGAAAAAAAACATGAAGAAGAAACCAAATAACATTCATGAAGGATAAAGGGAGAACCATAAAAAAAGTCAAGTGAACCAAAAACATCAATAAATGTTGTCGATGCCAAATCAGAGCATCACCAACATCAAAGATCTAATAACTGAAACAACAGCCACCTAAACACACAACCCAAAACACCAAAGTTACCCATGTCCCAGATCTACCTTGGAGAGGAATAGAGGAACGAAAAGCTAGAGCAGTGAATATGTCGGTCAAGGCCTCTGCAAGAAGGCAAGATCGACGAAGTGGAAAAAATAAGCCAACAAAACAAATGCATCCCATCTCTAACAGTGCCATGAAGTTCATCGTCCACTGATCGACAGATCCCAAATCATCATTGTACCACTACTCCAGATCCGACTAGAGGAAGCATATAGAAACTCAATGTCAGAGTAGATTGAGATGCCAAGGGGTTCACTTGAAAACAACCTTCGTCAGGCCTCAGAAGCCTCTTTAAATGATGGCGACGTCGAAAATAAGGGAACTAGAACACCATCACCTTAGCGTACACAAAAAGAAACATGACACTCAAACGAGACGCCTAACAATAAGAAAAGGGTTCCAGGAGTAAACCCTAGGCGGAAGTAGAGGGGGAGAGCCGAGGGAGATGAATCCAGAGAGATGGAAGAGAATGGACGGGCGTCTCCGGGGAGGGAACGAAACCCTATTAGGGAGAGGAGAAGTTGGGAGCCTGAAGATGGACACCAGCCGAGTGTGGAGTAATCCATGGGAATCAAACGATGTTATCAGTGTAGACTCATTACATTCATTATAAAAATGAATGATCTATCATATAAGTAAATGTATATTGTTCTTGTGAGACACTCTATGTCACTATTAGGTTTCTATCAAAAACATTACCTCATTTTATAATAATTTTCTTTTTCAAGAGTTTTTTCTTATTAATAACAAAATAATATAGTTTTTACTCCAATTCGTAGATTATGATTTTTCAGAGTGTGGTTTAGTAATCCTTGAAGTTGAAAATTACATTATAAATTCATTTTATGCATAATATGGTGAACCTTTTGAAGATACCTTCACATATAAATCATGGATTACTTTTTTATGTCACTTTATAGTTTAAATTTTCCATGCCATATGGCTTGTACGGGTAGTGAAAGGGTTATATTAGATGATTTTTGTTTTAGTAGAAACCTTGCAAGCAACATTGTGCAAACAAGTTTTAGAACACATGTTGGACATGAATAACAGAAGTAGAGTGAAAATCATGTGGCAGTATTGTAATTTTTATCAGTTGTTTTTTATTGATGGAATGCATATATTGGTACCATGTGGCGAAGGATGTAAATATCAAGACCTCAATAGTACATGATTAACACATCTTTTAGTAAAAATTATTGCCTAAAAATATTATTTTCTCGATTGGTAACATATTCTTTGTAATTTGAAGTCACCCAATGCAATTTTTGTCATTAAATTTTTTTATACTAATAAATGAGATTGGAGATAAGTAGGGGAAACACAACACATTATAATCCAACTAAAAATAAAATTATAAATGATTTTGATTGCAGGGGTTGTTCACTAAATTTTTTATAGGTTCAACATTATGAAATTTGATTAGTATAGTGATAGATTTCAAATAATTTAGCTTCCATAGACCATGTTTCAAGGATAAGATTTAGTTCTGTAAAGGGATATTGGTGAATATAAAGGGATAATACAATTTCATAGTATAAAAATAATAAATAATATAGGTTTGTATAATGAGAAAGAAATTTAATATTTGGAAAAATTTGGAAAAATTGTGTATATTATAAAATTATAATCCTGTTGATGGGTGGGGTATGGATTAAAAGAAAATAACATGATATAAAAATATCCATTGCCACCTTAAAGAATAATCTTGTATAGTAACATGTAATCATGCTTATAACTATTTATAAATGAAATAAAAAAGTTATATTGTGTAATGATTTCACAACTGGTCACATTATCCTCTTGATGATTAACAACATTCCATTATATAACACAACAATCCAAAGCATCCATTGAAATTAGAAACCATGAAATCATTAAATTGAAATCTCTCTGAATGAGGATAATATGTAAACATTAAAGGAAGATGGATAATATGGTATACCATTTTATCATTATTTTATCTCCTCATCAACCATGTCATCTTGGTTTCTATATTTTCTTTTTACCTCAATAATTTTAATTCAATATTGGATTATGTTAATAAAAAAATTTATATTCCATTCCAAAGTAATTTTACTATTTATGAAAAGCATACATGATTATTCCAAATGTTATTGACACTGTATTATATATAAAATAATTATTTATATATATTAATATTTTCACTCCAAATTATTTTTTATCCACACTAATATGTTAAATTTTATGTATTGTAAAATTTTTCACTAAATTTGGTATTTCAAGGTATTTAAAAGTTGGATTCTATAATTTGAGATTTATAAATTTCTTATTTTTAAAACATTATATTATACAGTATTCCCATGGTCCACTTTATAGGATAAGATATTTTAAATTGACATTGCCTACATGAAAATTTTTATACCTCACACATTTGGGTGTCTTTAATGACCACATACATGAGTAATGTTTCAATGAAATTCACATGATGTATTTTTAGTATATTAAAATTTATCATATATTAAGGAAGTTATTTGATAAAATAGATGAATTGATAGGAACATTATGGGCTCAAATGACGTGTCGTGTAGATATGAAAAATCATACAACTAGTGAAAACAGACCAGCTAACTTATGGATGGGGTGGTATAGAGAACATCATTCTAGGATCATTGTCTTGCTGGTGTACCAACACTAGATAGCTTGTGGTATCTATAATTGAATGTTCTTCTTCCCATGTCCAATTGGTTATCTAGTGGGCTGACAACCAATTCGCATTGGGAACTAAAAAGAACAATTTTTTTGATAAAATCCTACAGGACTTCTTATGGACCATTCTAGATACTGAGATTTATCTAATAATAAAAATAAAAATAATATTTAATGGTGCATTTTGTTGAATAAATTTAATTCAATAAATCTCTTTTTGACCCTCGAAGGCTCCCAAACAATTGTAAGTCACTTAGATTCTATAAATACACCCCAAAGGTTCTGACATGTATATAGTTGATTTAATGATCACTATAGAAATCATTTTGCTTCATTTTTTCATTTTCTTTCACTCTCTTTAAATTTTCTATCATTATCCAACTATTTATTGATCTATTCTGGTTGGCGTATTGATAGTGGGAATATAAGGTAATGTTCTATATATGTCTATTATTTTTCCTTCTTCATGGAATCCGACTAAAAAAAGGGAGTGAATTCAGTTATCAAACAATATTGAGATATATTTTGGGTTATCACTATATTAAGAGAGGAATATTGCATCCTCCCTACTATTATAGTGATGGATTATTGGGTTTCATGCTACAACCATTAAAAAGAAACTCTTAAATAATGGATTAATATCCAGAAGTTATCAGAGGTATTTCCTTATTAATTTTTTTTTCAATGTATAATTTATTCTAAAGGGAATATAAATCAAGAGTGTAAGGGGCCTATGAGGTCTTCTAGGGTTTTAGAGATATGAAATGAATGGATCTAGGGCCATCATGTGCAATGTGTATGGTTGGTGCATAGTTTGGGAAACCATGCCCCCACCTAGGAAAACCATGTGACCATGGATAGATAAGTTTAGCATGATTGGAACATGGTTAGTCAAACTACGTGGGATCTGTATTTAACTGTGTGACATAGACTCTCTTGGGAAGTGTCTATGAAATGTTTTCTACATGGTTTGGTAAGTCGTGAGGCTAAACCACGTTACCCATTAAAAAGTGGATGTTTACCAACCAACCCCTTTAAATTCTTACAACTATACCTGATTTCTTCCCCCATTCTTCCCCACATAGCCTATGTAACGAACCAAACCCCTCAAGATATTCCAAGTATTGATATCCCTCATATGTATGCAATTTAGAGAATTGTATTTTATCGATTGATGATCCGGGTATATCAAATATCCCTCTTGATTCTCATTCCATATTATGGGTTGTATCATTCTCTTGTCTCCTTCCACTACAATAAAACCTCTCTTTTTGGTAAAATAAATGTTGGGGTTTCATGTTGGGTTTAATATAATTGTAAGGATGCATTTTAGTGAGTTTTAATGAATGGATTTAAGGTAGGTGATCAACAAGTTAATTGTCATATTTCTTTTATGGATTTTTGCATTTGATCTTGTGTTCTTGATTCCCCTTTTTGTGTGTTTGGGTTTTATGTGTGAGTTTCAGAATAATGGGTATCTAAATCAAAATTTAAACCCATAATGATCCCCATGGGATGCATTGAAAATTACTTGTCCAATTTAGGGCCACCTAGGGGGTGCGCCAACCCTCCAGAACATGAGTAATGGAAATGATAAAGATGGAATTGACTTGTAAATAAGTTGATACCTTATTGAACATGATAATTGGTAAATTATATGCCAAATGAGATAATATTGATAATTGTGTATAGTCATGAACTACGGATTAATGGATGGATTGGATTCACCTGAAACAAGTTAATGGGGATTAAGTGGAATTTGTTAATGGATGGTGATTTGGACATGAAATGAATAAGCATGGGAATACATGGGGAATGATTAAATAGTCATGTTGATTAATATAGGGGATGATTAAATATACTAAATGGGATATATATGGGAATTAGAGGATATTCTTAGTTATATTGTAAAAGGATATTAAAAATGGTGATAAATTTCTATGTATTGAAAATGGAGAATGTGTTAATCGATAAGGCATAATATTACTCCTATTATTATTGTTATGAATTTTGATATTTCTATTGACATTGGTTGTGGTT
The DNA here is from genome assembly GCA_963277665.1 of Viscum album. Classification (NCBI taxonomy): domain Eukaryota; kingdom Viridiplantae; phylum Streptophyta; class Magnoliopsida; order Santalales; family Viscaceae; genus Viscum; species Viscum album. Next base: position 999,877,774 of record OY728134.1, read on the forward strand.
GTTTCTGATGTGGAATGTATATGGGGATTTGAAAAATAATCACGTGCATGTGGCTTGGTTCACTGGGGTATTAAGAAGTGGTTTTATGCACAAGGGTTAATAATGATTCAGGCTCTAAACTTCACCCCACAACGCACAGGTTAGGGGAGGCGATAAAGCCATATTCTCCAACGGGTATCATTCAACTCGGACTGAGGCTTCGAGGTGTGGATAAGGAGAATTTTGTTATATGATCATCCATCATCTGATATAAAACTTGATTTTTCCCCCTTATGAATAGAAATTTATGAGTATACCTAATATATTGAACATGTAATAAAAAACAAACAAATTTTAAAAGATTATACGAGTAATGAACTGGTATGTAATGATATGAGAGACCTATGTGAATATTGTTAGCTAATGGATATTAATTGGGCATTCTCTTACATTTTATTTTGTTTATCACTTTCATACAGTCTCCATTTATAATGGATATTTTGTAGAAATGGTTGGTGGGGGAAAACAGATTTGTACCAACACTCTACTGTCACTACAATTATGTGCCCAAGAATAGTTCATTCTTGCAGTCTAGGATAAGGGGAAATGACCCATTCCTGGGAGTTGAGTTGAGCTTGGAAATGTATGTGGATGAGGTTTCAGACATAGATCCAGGACCATTGAGGGTTTATCTATTTTTCTTTATTTTTCTATTCTTACACTTGTGAAAATACTAGTATGGCATGTGATATGTATTATGATTTGTGGTTTGTACATTGTTTTGGGAGTTGTTTATTTTGAATGTTCCCTAGTTACCAAATTTTGTGTCTATTACTAAAATTATTTCATTTTGTGGCTTAATCTATTAAAGATGGTATAGTCTCCCCATGTGGCTATTTAGACCCTCACTTCTAGTTAGAAGCCTATGATATATGGGCAGGCAGGCTTGATGTCATGTAGTGACATGGCATGGGGCTCCGTTTTAGTGGAACATGGGTCGAGTATGTTATATAGTGGTATGAGATCCATGTATTGTTTTATGTGGTCTTATTATTTGGGTAAACGGTGGATAGAAGATTAGAAAACTTTTGGGCCTTAGTAATGTGCTCCTTCTTAGGAGTAGTATATCCATGTATGAGGGAAAATCCCAGAGACCAGGATGGGGATTGTTGATCTTAATGTGTGCTGATATATTTGAATGATATTTCACTCTTATATGATGCACTTGTTGTTTGATGTGAAGATTTTTTGATATTTTTCTCATGTCTAGAATGGAATGAGATTTTGTATTCTTTCCTCATTATAGGAACCGAGGTATATACGTGTGGCATGCATCATGATATGAACACACATGGTATTGGTGTGTGATGTATAAGGGGCAGAATGAATTTTGATTTCATTAGAAAAAAATTAAGGAAAATGAAGCTTAATAAAATGATGCATATGAATAAAAATGGAAAAAGATAAATAATGATTTTGAAGAGGTGCCTATGGAATTGGGTTATTGTGTAACTATTGAAATAGTTGTGAGTTTGTCTCTAAGGTAAGACTTGTGGATAATTAATTTGGATTTTACCATTCTAGACAAGACACGTTGAAAGGATGGTATATTTACTTCCTTGAGTCAATTGATAAGTATTGTGATTATGTATTCCATTTTTTTATGGTTAAAGAATATTTTTCTTTTGTAACTTCTAGAATCATATGAAATGTGTTGTAACCCTCATTTTTGGTATTGAAGGAACATGCCTACACAACATCATGTTATGGTTGGGTGAAAAGAGGATGTTGCTGAGAATGCTCCCCCGTAGTGGGGAAAGAAAATGCAGTGATCTGGGTCAATAAAGAAGATAAGTTACAGGAAAATATTTTTTACTTTATGAAAATGATGGAATAGGGCCCATTTCGGTTGGTGACGAGCATATTTTAACTAACTTGTGAGTTTAAACTATAAAAACATCCAACATTCACTAGATAGGGTGGAACAGAAGATGATATGTTCTAGATATAGTGTTTCTAGATGATTCGTGATCAGTTGAAGACTCCTTCTGATAAAAAAATTAATTTGGGAGCCTACGTATCGTATGTTCAAGAATTGCATTGGCATGACATCATGGTTCAAACCGAATAGGATATATGGTTGTTATGGATGGATTTCCATGAGAAGTTTCTAGAGAATTCCAACCTATAGAATTTAAAGTATGAGAGGAATGTAGATTTTATTTTTCTGACTCAGGGATCGATGTTGATGATAGATTATGCCTGTCTTGTTGCTGATATGTGACACTTCATTACAGCGATGGTCGAAGATGACGCAGGTGTGGACAAATATTTTCAGTATGAACTGAGGCATGAGAACTGTTCCAAGGTAAATATCTTCTATATGAAGAATCCTGTAGAGGTATTGGCTCTGGCGCTTATTTCAGAATTGAACCTGAAAGTGGAATCCAAGTATTGGGCTTATGGAATTTGTTTTATGGATTAGTGGCACAACCTTTGAGGCTAAGAAGAATCATTTGGGAGTTTCCATCAGGTCGTAAGTTCACATTATGTTCAAAATAGAGTATCAACCTCTCAGGATGGAGATCATGTGTTTTTCAATCAGTTTGGAAGGCCGGGGCACATAAATGGTTATGTTTCGCAAACAATAGTTGAGTGATGAACATTTGGTAGAATGGGGCACATTTATTGGTTCTATAGGAATCCATAATAGTTGGGTACGAAAGGAAGATTGAAGTAGATTTTGAGTATGGTATGTGGATCATTTACCCAATATTAGGCATGTAACTGGAGATTTATGGTTTGTACTGGTAGAGGCCGTGAGAAATGAACACCAGGATGAGAGTGCATGTACCAACAAATCTTATTACACCAGGAACTCCTACTAGGGAAAATGGTAGAGTGGTAGGTGATCTTTAAGCAGTTTAGTGTACAACTATAGTTGGTGAGGGTGAACCATCAACTTCTCGACATAAAATTCATGTATCTTCTTTGATTTCTAGTTTTTTATTTGACACATGTGACACACACCCTTTAAATTCTAATCATTTTTTGTGGGTGTTGGGTCTAGATGTGGAATGTTCAAGTGGGGGTTTTTTTATGCATACACGTTTAGGGTTGTGATAATAAAATTTCGGGCATTGTATGGGTTGTGCCATTGAGGTTGGTAGGTATAGATTTCTACGAGATTTGTCTATGATTGAGATATCAATAATTGAATTGATTTTGGGAATGGATTAATTATTGGTGTATCAGGACGATATCGATTATTACCCTCAAAGGGTAATGTTCACATTGAATGAGTAAGTTATTTATGTCTATCATGGTGAATGGGACATTTGGTCTGGTCGTGCTGGGCAATTCATTAGTAGTTGGATGAACTCACAACCCATGTGGATTATCTCATGTTAGATGGTGGGGTGGAAGTTAATAATGTATTTCTTCCATTGGTGGATAAGCTCTATGATGTGTTTCCAGAGGCTTCTCAGGGATTCCACTAGAGATAGAAATTGAGTTCACAATAGAGTTTCTTATAGGGGTAGAACCAATTTCTATTACTCCATATATATTGGCACCAATAGGACTCCAGGAACATAAGGTTCAGTTAGAGGAGTTGGAGTATAAATGGTTCATTCTCCCTAGTACATCACTTTGGGGATCTCCTGTATTGTTTTCCAAAAAATTTGATGAATCATTATGGTTATGTGTTTACTTTAAAAACCTAAATTAGATGATGGTTAAGAACAATTACCCCATTCTTTTAATTGATGATTTTTTTGACCAACTGGGAGGTTCTTCTGTGTTCTCCAAGATTGATCTAAGGATGGGATACATTATATTATGGGTGAGACCTTTTGATGTACCATGAAAATATTTTATGAGTAGGAATTGGGTGTATGAGTTTTGTGTGATGCTATTTGGGCTGAACAATTGCCTAATAGTGTTTATGTCTCATGTGGAATGAGTCATTTTACCAAATATGGGTATGTTTTAAGCTTTTTTTATTGATGGAAATGTTGTGTACTCTATAAATATTTAAAAACTTTCCAAAACATTATGATATCATCTTGAGTGCATTAAGAGAGAATATGATATACACTAAGATATCAAAATGTCATTTCATGATTGAAAATTTTCATTTCATGGGTAAAAAATCTCTATAGGAGGCGTGTCATTAGATCCAGAGAAGGAGTATGTTATTATATATTTGGGGCATCACATGAATGTCTTTGATGATAGGAGTTTTCTAGGATTGGCCAGCTATTACCAAATATTTATATGAGATTTATCTTGTTTGGAAGCTCTAGTTATGGTTTTATCCTAAAGGGGAGTTATTTCATAATGTTGTTGATCATGTGAGAGTGATTTTCATGGGATAATGAATTGGTTGACTACTGCTTCCATTTGGATCTAACTCGAGCTCAATAAGGTGTATACCTTGTATTTTGATGCATCTTTTTTTTGGGCATGGGGCCATGCTGATACAAGATGATCGGGTTGTGGCGTATGGGTCACAACCCTTTAGAACTTATGAAAGAAACTACCACCCAAATGATCTTAATTTGGACACCATTGTCTAAGATAAAACGTTCATGAGGAATTACTTGTTGGGAGAGAGGTTCATGGTGTATACCAACCATAATATCCTTATGTATGTCTTTCCTCGATGTGATTTAAATCTTCAATAATTATTATCATTTGATTACATATAATATATCGATTTCGAGATAGTTTATACATTGGTAAAGGGAAATAGTATCATATATTCTTTGAATCAGAATAATCAATGTCAAATAGTTTAGTAATATAGTTATAAGTGTATTATTACTGGGTTTTGTGCAAAAATGCATCTAGAGGTATATGTCTAACAAGGTTAGATGAATCGTACATATTTGGAAACTGAGTCCTCAATTTTGGGACAGATCAATTATAGGTGATCTATGGATACAGAGTGTTTAGATATGATGGAATGTAATAATGGTGGTTAGTCACCATCTGGTTGGTATTTCTGTGGTGATGGGACTATGAAGGTTCATGTCCATGTAAGGTTGCTAGTGTGTATGAGGGAAGAGATGATCTGGGAGTTTAATTCATCACAATGGTTAGTGCGTCTTAGTTTAACAAATTTGTATCATGATCTTCATAGGTAGTTTTGGTTTCCTAAAATAAAGAAAGAGGTTACTGGTTTTGTAGGATGATGTCTTACATGTTAGAAGCTAAAGGCTGATCATCATAGAAACAATGTTTTTTGTATCCATTTCCCAAATTATAATAGAAATGAGTTGGCCAAATGATTGAATTTATGGTGGGTATTTTGGGGACATGTTGGAAGAATTATTGAATCTTGGTGGTCATGGATTCGGTGACTAATGTGGCTCTCATCTTACTGATTTAGGAGAGTATCACCAGGGATCGGATGTGAGATTTTTAATGATCGTGAGATAATGCATTTTCCTGAAGTACAAAGGAATATAGTTTCAAATTTTGATATGTGTTTTACATTAAGATATTTATTATTATTATAGAAGGCAGATGGTATATATGTATTCTTATATATGACCTTCCCTATAAAAAATGGATAGTTAGAGCGTATTATCCATGTTATAGAGGATATTCTGAGATCTTGTGTTTTGGAATTTGTAAGATCATGGTAAAAGTACCTATCAATTGTTGATTTTTCTAGCAATAACAGTTTTCAGGCAACGATTCAGACAGCTCCATTTGAGGTGCCCTGTGGGAGGCACTATAGATCCTAGTTGAGCTAGTTGGAAGCTGGGAAATCACGTTTGTTAGGAATGACTCTCGTACATGAGATATCATAGGAAGTTCAGTTTATTATAAAACATATAGTAACAGATTAATGTGGGATGAATTCATATGCATGCCAATGTCAAGGGCCTTTAGATATTGGGGTGTGTGATAGTGTGTCTCTTTTCATGTCTCGATAGTTGGATCTCTATTTTATTCTAAAATAAAGAATTTCTGGGCCCAGGTACATGGGGGCCTTTGAGATTATCGAGAGGATCCAAATAGTTGACTACCGACTGGATCTTACATAGAGGTATATGGTGATTCCTGATATTTTTCATGATTCATGGTTGTGACATTATCACCTTGACCCATCTCATGTGGTTAATGTTGATGATGTTGAGCCGAAAGATTAGGCATACTATGAGGATCACTCGGTTCATATTGTGTATCATATTGAAAATGTTTTGTGAGGAATGGTTCTTCCATTGTTTAGAATTATGTGATAGGATAGGAACTCATAAGAAGAGATTTGGGAAATGGAGTTAGATATGAAATCTAAGTGTCCCTATATCTTTGTTTTGGAATCTCAGTGATTCTTGGAAGTGTGGCTCGAGGATAAGCCGATAAATGCTTTCAAGATTGTATGATCCTAGATTTCTTAGAAGTGTTTATTTTTTTTATTTAAATGAATTCATTTAGGTTATGGTAATGTTAATCAGGTTTTTAATGGGCCTCATGGGTGTTCATGGGGGTTCGAGACATGAAAAGAGGGGATATTGGACCAACCTATGCAAGGCCCATGGTTGGGAAATCATTTGTGAAACCGTGTGACCTCACAAGATAATCGACCAGCCTTGGATAGTGGCATTTTTCTCTGTTGGCACATAGTTAGTCAACCCCTATGGGATCTCGTGGTAACAATTCCACTTTGACACCCTTAGAGAGTGGATGGTGCACGTTTTGTTCTTATTTTATAAAGTTTTATAGCGAAACCATATGCCCCATTAAAATGTATAACTTTACCAAACTAACCACTTATAATTTTTAAGATTCTACCTAATTTCTTCCCCAATTATTCCCTTATTATCCTATGTTTTGAAACAAATCCCTCAAGAGCATCCATGGATCGATGTACCTCATTTTGTAACCATTTAGAGGACCGTTGGTTGGGGTTTGAAGTTCTTAGTACATCTAATATCCCTCTTACTTCACTTTTCATATTAGGATTTGTGTGTTTCTGTCATCTTCTTTCGAATCAGTAAACCCCTCTCTTTTCCAGTACAATCGTGTTTCGAGTTTCATGGTTGGGTGAATGTAGATCTATGTCTACTTTCGAGAGTGTGTTCATCAATGGATTTGGGGTCGGTGGTTTAAAAATTATATACCATAATTTATATATGGATTATTTCATATGATCTTGTATTCTTGTTTCCCCTTGTTGTTGTTAGGGTGCCCTTGGTGGGGTTTGGGATAATCGGTATGAAAATGATTAAAACCCCTCATGATCCCCATGGGAATCACTGAGGATGAATTGACCAATTTATGGCCACCCATGGGCTATGAAGACAGTCCTGAACATGTGTATAAGAAATTATAATTTGGGAAATGACTATTAAATATGTAAATCTTTTGTTCAATATGTTAATTGGTTAATTTGATGGATAAGGAGAGAATATTGATACATGTTTCCTTTCATAAAAAATGTCTTATAGGGTGGTTTTTCTTGAAATGAAATGGGATTAAAGGGATTAATGAGAATGTCTAAAGGGTTCGGGATTTGAATTTGAAATGCATAATCTAGTGAATACATGGGAAATGTTGAATGAGTCAATTGGATTAATATAGGGAATGATTAGATATACAAAATTTGATGGGTATGGTAATAAGAGAACAATATTAGTTACAAAGGTATAAGAATTGGTAAGTGGGGCTAAATGGATATGTCTTATAAATGGAAAATGTGATATTGGATATGTAATAATATTACACCTAAGATGATTGTTATGAATTTTCATCTCGATGTTATTATTGAATATGGTCAGTTGTGATGTGGTATGTGTGTTGAGATGGGATAAAAAATCACATGCACATGGATTGGTAGAGTGGGGTATTGACATGATGTTCTACCCCCCTCCCCTGGGTGAGTTAGACTTAGGATCTATACTCCACCTCACAATGCATTGGTTATAGAAGTAGATAGATCACTATTCCACTAACAACTTCATTCCCCTAGACAGAGGCATCAATGTGAGGATAATGTGATTTTTGTGGTATGTTAATCTCTAGGGAGATAATGTAATTTATATATTCCACCTATTTCGTTGAACATGATTAGTACACCCAATCCATTGAACACATCATAAAAAAATAACTATGTGTTGACTATGGGGTGAGTAATGAAAAGGGATGTAATGCTAGGAATAACCTATGTTAATATTGTTAGATAATATAACCCAAGTAGTCTATCTCAAACCTTGTGTTCAATTTATCACATTCAGAACAAAAAATTGTATACTATATATTTTTTAGAAACCATTATTTTTGGAAAAATGAGTTGTACTCACGCACATCTCATGCCTCCATTGGGTTCCTGAGAAAACATCTTGCTGGCAAGCCAAGACAAGTGTAAATGTCCCCATGTTTGGGAGTTAATTCGGGCGTGGGGATGTACATCAATGCAGTTCTAGATATAGAGAAAAGACCACAGGTGGTTTATCTATATTTTTTTACTTTGGGCTTCCTGCACTTGTTAAAAAACTAGTATGGAATGGCGTATTTATTTATTTTTATTTTGGTTTGTAACCGGTTTTTCGGAGATGCTTATAATGCATGTTCCATGGTAGTCAAAAGTTGTTTCCATTATTCAAATTATAACATGTTTTCAAATACCCTAGTAATGAAGGTATGGTCTGCAATCATGGATGGTGAGACTATTGCTTCTAGTTTGAAACTCTGTCATTTGGGGAGGCACAATTGAGGTCATTTAGAGACTCCTCTTAAGGGGACTGGTTTAGTGGCTGTCAGTTCGGTGACGTTAAAAATACTTTTCTTGTAACAATTGATAAAAATTATGTTTCCTTATTTTTGTAAGTGTTAATATTGGATATTGATAGAGACATGGAAATTAAAGAGAACACTAAAACATTTTAGAGGAGGAGACATGGAATCCGAACTTCGGCTTTGTCTAATCTCTTTTATCAAATCATGATTCAATTACATTTGAATATTTTCTTTAAATTAAATCTTTTATCTATAGTTAATCACATTAATGGTTTAATATTCATCTCATAAAGTATTAATATAAAAAGGTAACACCCCCACTATATCCATCCTTACTCAGACCGATAGTTGTTATCATATAAATCCTAGGTTTCTAAAAAGTCACTGCTTTCATGGAACAATCGCTAATGAATTTACTCTAACTCAAATGCCCATGTTTCTTTGACAAGACACTATATTAGTTATTCCCCTTATTTAAATTGAACCAGTTTACGTTTTAAAACATAATAACATCCACTTTTCATATTTGAATTTTACACTCTATAGTGTTAATTATAATTCATAGTTGCACATTTACCAATGAATCAGTGGAAAAGGGGGATATAGATGAAATCTTATCAATTGAGCATGAATAAAAATCCATGAATACTACACATTGTCGGATATATATGATTGAAATTTATATAATTTATACTTATAAAAAATACCAATATATTTAAAAATTACATGATGTTAGATAAGAATATAAAAAAAAGTTAATTATATTTGTTTGATATATCCTGTTATGATATTTAAGGATCCATTTTTGAGTATAAATGAGAAATGTATTGTCTTGTTTACTCAATTTACTGATATTTTAATTATAGGTAAGTCTCTATATTTTTTTAATTGAATGGAGTCACTACTGAATAAATTATTTCAGTTCAATATATATTATTGGGATCCCAATGTGATGGCTACATGGGAATAAAATGTCATCAATAGTACATCATTTTAAGAACTCATTGGTTCTCTCATTACCTAATATATTACAATGAGAGGAAATATAATAATGATGTAATATTGATAATGGATAAACAAACTATATATATAAAGGGGAAAAATGATTAAACAAAATGCATCAATGATAATATATCTCATCTTTCCATGATGGTGAATATGTTCATGATGAAAAATATGTCATTTTATCCAGAAAAGAAGGAGAATGAATAATGGGAACTAGGGGTTATGTGATATTTTTCCAAGAAAAGTGTTCACATTATGTCATTGGTTCCACACACTAAAATGAAGTAAAAATATCGAAAGTAAACAAAATTTTTTTCCAACATTTGATCTTGGAGTACCAATCAAGATTTTGTCTTCCCTTATGACTTTTGTGATAGAAGAGACAATTGTTTGATGGCCCATATTAAGGTAAGTCAAGAGGTAACTTAATACACCTCATGTTGTTATTTGTGCCATTAAAACTATGATGATGTTATATATTGTTTGGATTATTTAGAGAAACAACGTTATGAACTCACAAAAAATGAAAGGAGCCCAAAACAAATCTATGCATGTTGTTAATTAAAAACAACAAATATCCACTATATAGGATGGTATGCCTTTGAAATTATGGGAAATACCATATTTTAAAAAATAAAATAATTAATTAGTGATCATGATGATTATCATTCCAGAATAACTCATGGTGGATAAAATTTAAATGTTATTTTTGTATTCCAATGGCATTAAAATATTGATTTTGGGATTTTTTTCAAATAATGAAATCTGCAATAAATTTCTTTATAAGGATAATTTTGTAATGGCTTTTTCTAAAAATTAATTTTTATGTTATTATATGAAAAATAGAGCCCTTTTTTTAGTTTAATTGTTAAAATTATATTTATAGAAGCCCCAAATAAATTCATCTCTATTCAAATGTTTTTTTGAGAAAATATATCTTTCAGAACAAATATAGTTTCCAAAATGACTTTTAGCAAACATTGTTTGACCCAATATTTGGTTACCAAAAATTTTAGATTCTTAGTTACTTTGTAGAACAAAATTATCAAGTAAAAAACAAAGGACCTACATCGTACTTTTGTAAAGGGTGTTAAAGAAACATGTGTGGTGAAAAAAAATATACGTTTATTGAAAAAAAATATTTTATGTAAAATCTTCTTTGAAAACTAATACAAAAATGTAGCATTAGTGTTTCCTTATTTGAGTAAGAAAAAATAATAAAATTACATATTTTCAATATACGTGTTTTTATATTTAAATTTTATTTATTATACATATATATATATATATAAATTATTCATGTAGATTTTTATATTATTTAATATCTTAAATTACATCCATTAAAATATTTTTGAATTCCAATTGAAACACTCACCCGAGTGAGCCATTTATAATATGGATTGCCATAGAAATCAAATGGAATTTTGGATTGGGGATTCCAGTTCCCTCTTTCATGCACGAAATTAATAATATATTATAACTAATAATATTTAACTAATTAATGATAAATAATAATTACTAATAAATAACAATAATAATTAATAAATATTAATTAACTACTAATGTTTACTAATAAATTTTAAATGTTTAATAATTTATATTAATAATATTTTAAACAATATTAATTAAAAAAATCAATTACTATTTAATATTTTTAATAAGAAAATATTTAATTTTCAATTATTAATAATAAATAATAAGTTTAATTAATTATAAATTAAATAATGTATAATTAATAATAAGTAAATAATAAATATTAATTTTGTAATGTAAAATAATAAAAATTAGTAATTCTTAAACATGAAATAACATAAAATATTTATTAGTAATTAGAGCTCATTAAAAATTAATATTGTTAAATATTAAATAATATTATTTAATTAATATTATTAAGTAATTCATATTAAATAGAATAAATTATTTTATTAAATAATTATAATTTTATAATAAGTAATTAATCATTAATATTTTAATAAAATAATAATTATTTATAATATTTAGTAAATATATAATATATTTAAATATTTATTTGCAAATGTATAATAAAAATATTAATTATTTATTAATTCTTGAACTTTAACTTAACAGTATTTGTATGTAATTAAAGATTGTATAATTACTATTTAAAGAATAACTTAATATTATATTTTTATTCTTATAATTAGATACTACATAATAACTTTCCATTATTATTAGTTTTTAAAAGTAGTTAGTAATTAATATTCTTTATAAATTAATAATATTAAATAATAAATCATATTACTTATTGAATTTTTAATTATAAAATATATATATATTACTTACAATTTTTTAATTAATTAATACTAATAAAATAATATATAAAAATTAGTAAACTAGTAATGTAATTATTATTTTTAATGTTTCGTTACAAAATAATAAATTTAAATATTTAGTAGTTATTGACGATTAATTATTATTAATATTAATTAATAAATTGATAATAAATTAGTTAATTAGTAAGAATTAATTTTAATAAGTAATTAAATATTACTTAAATAGTAATTAATAATAACTAATAATTATATTATTATTTCTTGTAAATTTTTAATAAATAATAATTTCAAATAGTAATTGGAAATTGATATTGACTAGTAATTAACATTTATTAAAAATTAATTATATTAAATTGTAAATCAATTTGCTTAATTAATATTCATTTGTAACATGAAATGCTATGGCCATCAAAATTATTATTGATTGGAAATTAATATTAATTTACATAAATTAGATAATTAATTTAAACCAATATAATATATAATTAATTATCAATTAGTAATTTAGTAATTTAACTATTATTATTAATATTTAGTGACAAAATATTAAATTTAAATATTTATTAGTAATTGTTTGATAATAATTAATAATATTACATAATTAATTAGTAAATTTATAATTACTATTACTATTATGTAATTAAATAATTCTTAGTTTTTAATTGATTTAAAACTGTTAAATATTAAAAATTAATTAGTTTTTAATTTTTAGTTAAAAGAATTAACTAATATTGTTTAAAATGTTGTTAATATAATTTTTTTAATTTTTAACACTGAGTAGTAAAAACCAGTCGTTATTTATTATTTATTAGTATCTAATATTTATTACTAGCTCATCAAAAGTGATTAATTACAATATATAATTATTTTTTCATGAAAATGGACATCCTGAATCCCAAATGAGAAATCTAGTATGATTTCCAAGACATCCCCACTTATAAAAGGTATCCATATGTGAGGGTATCTACCAGAATTTAAGACTGCATTAATAGAAATAATGATGTATAATAAATTGGAGTTAAAGTCTGCTAAAAATTATATATATATATATATATATATATATAAACAAAACTAAAAAACTAAAATAAAAAGTATTATATATACAAATATTTATATTCATAATAATTATTTTTTATTTGATAGGCGATGTTGGGGATGTCACCATTCCATAATAGTTTTAAAAATTATTATCCTACAATTATTTAAATATTTTTAACATATATGTATTAAAAAAATCTAGTCCTATGTACATTGAGTATAACAACGTTGACAAATATGCTGGAGGGAATCTCACCATTGGAAACAACTCAATGATTAAGATTTTCGGTATTGGAAATATCATGTTATACTCTTATTAATAATGTTTAATATGTTATAGTTCTAAAGAATAATATTCTTCAACTTGGTCAATTATGTGATACTAGTATTACAGTTTCTTTTTAAAAGTATTTTTCAAATGTTATTGATTCTAACGAAGAACATTTATATCCACCTCTAGGTTTCAAACTCTATATATTATTGACTAGAAATATCATACAAAACATTTTAACTGTTTGACTGTAAAAGATAGTGTTTCATTTCTATGGTTTAATTTTACTGGACTTTATAACACACCCACACTTTTTAAGGTCAACTCGAATTGTTTAATATGAGATATAAAAAATTGAATTCTAATAATAAAATATTGATTTAACCTTCCCATCTTGTTAAGGAAGACAAGAATTTATTGACATATAATATTGATGTTTTGGAATTTAAGGACCTTGAGTGTGTACTAATAGGTATTTGTTTCACCAACCTAGATTGCAAGTATATATTATAAATCTTAATCATTATAAATTTTCAATTATTATACATGTTTTACATGATGTTATTTCTTGGGTAATAAAAATATATCCTGTAAATTATCTATTAAATATACCAACATGGTAAATAATGAAAATGGTTATAAGATCAAAACCATTTGGAATTATCATCCGGTGGAGGTTGAAGCCAATGATTTTGATGATTTTTTTTGTTTCAAAAGGTTCTCATCATTTATATTATACTCATAAATATCAAAAAATAGGTTTCTTGAAAGCTGAAAAAAAATCATTCCAGAAAATTCACGAATGATCCTTAATGAATTTAAACACCATCATAAATATTTTTGGTATGGTGGTGAAGAAATTTTAAGCAATTAACTTAATTATCATATGATGCATTCTTAAAAATATTCCTTAGGAATATAATAATGGTAAATTACCTAATTTTTCCTAATTTATGGTGTTTGGTTTTAAATATTATATTCAAAACTCCCATTAGTACTTGTATAATTTTAACCCCACTTCCAATACAGGTTTATTTTGAGTACTCAAACTCATTTAATGTATATATATTTATATTAAAAAGATAAATATTGGAGAAAGTTTATTCACATAAGGGTTGATGAGTGTTTTCCTAAACCACAAAAAAATAAATGATATTGAGAATGACCATGAGAAATTAACCTTAAATATACATTGACCACTAATAGAATTTTATTTTGAAAAAAACCACTTCATTTTCCAATATAATAGGATGAATCTAAATATCATCCCCTTGAAGATTTTACTGTTGATTTTAAATTCTATACTCATAATAATATTTCAATTTTAAATTTTAAATTTTTTCATTCCTAGTACAAAAATCACGATGATACCATTAACAGTGAAAATTGGAATCCTTTAATATAATATTAGCTAGTCTAATCAACCTGGAATCATATTTAATATCTTGCGGACAACCCTAATGATCATCCTATAATTGATATCAAATGTGTTTTTTGGAATAAATTATATGAGACGAGTAATATATATTATAAAAATTATAGACATATTGATAATGTATCTAATGAATAGTAATTAATTTATTACAATGAGTCCTTCTCCCAAGTCGCAGTGCTAGAATCCAACAGAATATTTTGAGAATTTACTAAATTTAATTTTATCTTTATTTAGATAAAGGTAAAATGTAACTTTTAAAAAAGATTTCCCAAATGTTTTTTTATGGAACCGCCTATTTTGGATAATTTATAATTTATATATCATTTGTTTATATTAGTTGGAAAACATTATGTTTTGAAACTGGACCCTCTATCATTTGGAGAGCAAGTAAAAAAAATATAGAATATATTATTAAAATTTTTAAACTCAATCCAACGTTGTAAATAATATATTGAAAAGGATTTATTTTCTATTTTTATTTACTTGTATGTTGTTATCTTTGGTTCATCAATGGAATCAATTTTCAATGAATTTACTGAGCTAATGTGTAATGAAATTGAACTCAATTTTTGGGGAGAATGTAAAATTTTCACCTATTTTAGGATTTCTCAAAATAATGGATGGATTATTATTGTAAAATGAAAATATGATAATGTGTTTCTAAAGAATTTTATAATAGATTATATATGGAATATTAGTACTCTTATTTTTACATTATTTATTCTTATGTTTTATGAAGCTCCTAAAATAGTTGATAAAATTTTTAATAGATATATGATTAGGAGCCTCAATTATCAGACCATTAATTGGATAGAAAACATGAATAGTGTATGTCTGTATTCACATTTTCATTTCTATACAATGTTCTATAATTTAATAGATATAAGAAAAGTTATAAATATATAAAACAATATAAAAAGTTTAGTTTTATTATTCAAAATAAAATTTATATAATCATATGTGTTCATTGGATGTATATTTTAGTATATTAAAATTAAATAGGAAAATTATATGAAGTAATTTTCAACCACTTATTGAATCACTTATCTCAAGGATTAGTAAGATGAAAATTTTTCATGTTATTTATAAGGATTAAGTAATATTAATTAACATGGGGAGATTTTGCACCCAAACTATATGGGTGAAACATAATCCTTTATATTATGGATTAAATAATGATTATATAACTTCACATAATTTACATACATAGATATTACACCAATATTTATGAATATTCATTAAAAAATTTAACAACACCACAAAATGACGTTATAGTAATAGTGTCTCTAGAAATTTGGAAAGATAATAAAACAATTCCTAAAACATCTACATTGTCTGTTGGTTATTTCTTCATAATTAGACCTCGATTTTTCCTACCATAATTAATACCCTTATTCAAGTCATCAAGAAAAAACAAACATAAGAAATGGGTGAGCTCAATTTCTCAGTAATGGTAAATAATTGAGATATCAATCATATAATAATCATAAGAAAATAACATTAGAAAATCAAATCCTACGTATAAATGATCAAAATATCATATCATGGGGAAAATCATAAATGTTCAATGTAATCCCAAAAGTTATAACTTAAGACATGAAATTTTTTGGCATACACACATAAGAATATAAAATCATTTCATATTTGTTAAGGCTCATTATTAGGACCACCGTAGTTGACAAAGTCCATTATTGATCCTAGTTGACTACTCCTTCCAGCCCGGTATTACTGAATTAGAATTACTTTCAATTCCATTCATGTCTATCTCATGTGATATAAATATTAAACCAATTATTTAGAGGTAGATATGGGTCCCAAAAATCTCATAGTATTACAATTATTATGTGTTCCACAAAAACATGAAAACATTAACCATATCATAACCCATGAAATAAAATCGATTTTTTAAACATCATTCCCTCGTAACTCTTATAAAACAAACAAATTTTCTAAATTACATTACAACATAATCCCAATAAAATCATATCAATAATAGAGATATAAATATAACCTTATTTAATGAATGTCATCTTAGATAAAAGATAATTTTGATAAAAAACCTGAAATTAATTCTGGAGGAAAATACCCTTTCTTCTTCAAAAACATTTTCTTTATTCAAAATTCAACACAAATTTATATGAGTATATATTATTGAAAAATGAACATGTATTCTTTTAGGGTAATTATCATGTAGGTAAGGTGTTATAAAATTATAAAAATCCATTCATGTCGTATAAGATAATAAAAATATTCTCGTACTTTTTCTAGAAAAGTCAAAATGTACCTCATAGAGCAAACAAAGAAAGATTCCATTCATACTATTTAAAAATATTAATAAATGTGTAAAATAGAAATTAAAAAAATTTAGAAGGATATAAATAATACTACGTATTTAGGAAACATGGACATCGATGAAAAATATTTCCTAGTAAATACAAACATATAAACTATCTCGGATAAAAATGAGATTCAAAGATTATTCCTTACCTTACGTCTAATATGCTTCGTATGTATCCAAAACTCCTGTATAATTATTTAAATAATTTCATTTACTTATTCAAGAATCATTTTTATTTTTATGATGTCATATATGTTAATCTTCTCATTGGTTTGTTGGTAACATTTCATTGTTACTCATTATTCGATTATTAAGTGCTTTGTGTTCATATGCATGTTTTATTGGACAAGTTATTGTTCCTACTTTTAGGTTATAGTTATTTCATTTAAATAATTTTATTATTATAATATATATGTTATTTATTCATTAAATTCATTTATATAATCATTCTTTAATGAAGATTATGTTGAATGAATCAAAATGCACCTTGGAGACGACACGATGTACATACGCACAAGAGATGACATCGTTCCCATAATTGTTGAATGGTGTCGAAGTGGATGGTGTATAGTATTTAAGAATACATATCATTTTATAATAATCATATATAATTTTTAATTCCATAATTATACTCATCCATGTTAGGTGGGGGTGATAAAAAGTTTACACCACGACATGGAGATGGTAAGTTGTATGTACGCAAAAGTGGTTATTTAAATTTGTGTAGGATGGATATAATATGAAATATGGTTGATTAATATTCCTAATAACATATAATTATACAATTTATACTATAGTTAATAATTTATAATGAAAAAACTCATAAATAATAAGGATAAGAATAAAGATGATTGAAAGATGCGATAAAACAATTACAACTTTTTTAAGAATCACATTTTGATTTCCACAAAAGGTCTCCCAAGGATAGAGTTATACCCAAATTATGGACTTTAAGAGGATTTTATGTATTCTTTTAGGATATTTGGTCATATTTTTCAAAGTAAAAGGGCTTTTGAGGTGTAATTATGTGGGTAGAGGTGGTGACCTTTTATAAGAGGAAGGAGGGGCACACTAATAAAGTCTTGAAATATTATTTTATTATAAAATGATTTTAATGTTATAATAGTTCCAAAGTGATAAAGTTATATGATAATATGATTATGGGATGAAATAATTTCACCCAATATGTTTTAGAAAAGTTTAGGTCACAAAAGATACCTTATCTTCTAACTTTAAACCTTATTTAAAAACATTAACTCTTACCATGTATTCTTGTATTTTCATAATATATTGTCATTATAGTTACTATAAAATTCCAAGAGATCCAAAAGTTGATCAGTAATGAAACTTTTAACATTATATAAGTCATTTGATATAATCAAATCTATTATGACTGTAATATCACTTAATAAAATAGTAATTTTTTAATAACTCATTTATGTCAATTTTGACACGATTTAGATATTGTTTTTTGTTAAAGTCAAAAAACTTTATTCCATAGAACCAAAAGAATTAACTCAAATATAATATGTCATAGTCATCCATGAAATTATTTTATGTCATACAAATGTTAAATTTCATTTATTTAATATTCATAATATTATTTATTTGAATCATTCATTAATAAGGTAATCAATTCATCATCATTATGTCAAAGTTAAATTTATTTATTTAATGTAAAAAATTATAAAAAAAAATAAAATGATGTAGGAAATATTTTTATCTATATAATGACTATTTATAGTCTAAGGGATCAGTTATAAAATAGTCTATTAAAAAAATTAGTTAAATATTGACGTGTGTGTATATTTCTATTTACATTAAATTAAAAAATAATAAAAGGGTATTATCACACCGAAGTGGATCTGTAGGGTCCTCAAATTGAACCAAGTTATCTCATGGTGAGAAATATGTCATCCAAAAGGATTTGGACACTTGTTAGGGTCGTTTTATATTTTTATTATATTATTTGTTACCCTAATTTACCTAATTTACCATTTAACCATGATAAATAAAAATAATTACTGAAGGTACTATTCATAATACGAAAAAATAATAAATATATTTTTACAGAATGTGTACCTTCTAATTCCAAATATGGAATCCATTTTTCTAAATTCAAAACACCGAATTGGCAGAAATTAATTTCATATTAATTTTCGTTGTTAATACCAGAAGGTGAGTTTTAAAGATGTAAAAATATTTAAAAGATTGATATGTGTTTATATCCATTTTAAATGTGAAACTACTTTCAATGTCTATCATTGGATTAATTAATAAAATCATATTCCGTTTAAAAATTAAAATATATAATAACATAATCTATCTATATAAAAAATTAGGTGAAAATGATGTTTTGAATTAAATTGCTTTATTTTTCACTATTAATAAAAATATGAATTTTATCAAAAAATTCCAAAAATTCAATCAATGTAAAATTTTATAACCCAAATCCATGTAAAAGGTTTAATTTTTCTTATTAAAATTATTTATGTGTAGAAATATAAAATTAAAGGGGTTCTCCAATAAAAGGTTGAAATTCATCCTTTTAAAATATGTCGGTTTTTAAACAACAAATAGGGTTTATTCATACCCGATGACAAAAATACCAATTCGGTGAATATAAAAAATATTTTATTAAGTATATAAGATATATGTATTTAATTAACTTCATTGACTATTATTAATTCAGTCAATTTATTAACATGATATATAATTAATGTACATTTTTATTAAATAATTGTTAGCCATAGAATTCACCATATATTATTCAAAAGTCAGTTATATTTATTCCTGATGACATAACATCTAGGTTATAATAGTCATTTATAGTAAGGCCATCTTGTTGTTCATTTAACATTTTAATAGCATCCAATGCAAGATATTGAATAATTTAAAATTATTTAATGAAATATTTATTAAAAAACTTGGTGTATGATTCTACAACCTTTAAACTAAATTTCTCCCTCAAAATTCATCATTTGAAAATAATATGAATAGGATACCTCTCACTCATAATATCCTCACATTCCCACGTAGCTTCTTCAAATTGGTGGTTCCTTTATAAAACATTAACTGTGGGAGTGGTCTTGATTTGTAGAACTTTTTCCCTACAATACAGAATGCCTTTCTATTCTTATTCATAAGAAAACTATTTCAACGGTAGCACAACTTTTTGAGCTTAGTACATGTTGACAAAGAGGGATTCATAAAGATCCATCTGGATACTAGAGTGAGCATTATTGTTTTCAGAAAATTACAACAAATTTATGTGTTGATCCAAACCACCTTTTAAATCCATAGACAAAGCTCTCAACATTTCTTCTAGAGTTTAAATTTTCCATTAAGACTAACTATCTATCTGAGGACGATCAGCGGTGCTAAAACAAAACACTGTATCCAAAGCATGCTGAAGACATTTCCAAAACATTGTGGTAAACCAAATATCCCAAACAAACTTAATAAAATGGAGTACTACATGAAACATTACCACTTCTTTTACATATATCCTGGAAATTTCATAAAGAGAGAAATCCTCTCTAATAGCAATGAAGTGTGCTAACTTTGTAAGGAGATCAACTATAAACCATATAACATTATGGCCTTTAGAAGTTTTGGGATGTCTAACAACCAAGTCCATAGTGATGTTTTCCCATTTCTATTTGGGTATGGTTAATGGTTGTAACATACCTTTATACATCTGTCACTCAGCCTTAGCTTCCTGACACATCAAGCACCGATAGATATATTCAACAACAACACTTTTCATTACATCCCACCAGAAATACTATTTAAGGTTCCTATACATCTATTTACTTCTAGGATGAATAGACAATTAAGAACTATAACCCTCATCCAACAATCCATTCATTAATTTCAGCATGGAAGGAATACAAACACGATTCCTGAACCTTATTATTCCATCATAATAAAGGTTGAAAACATTAAAATTTCTCACATTATTTTGTATCACTACATATTCATTTTGTGACTCCTTAATCATCACTTGTATATATAGTTGAACATTAATTAGATAATGAAAATATTTCTTCTCTCCCGTCAAAATTTCAAGAACCACTTCAAATCGAAAAATATTTGATAATTTTTTATCCTCATCATGGATAGGTTAGCATGGACCTTTTGACTCAATGAATCTGTCACCTTGTTCATTTTCCTAGTGTGGTAATGTAATGGGAATTCATTATATTTAATCAGTTCCAACCAACTTCTTTTTCAAATATTCAACTCATTTTTTCTGAAAAGAATATTTAAACTTTTATGATTAGTATAAATATCACACCATTCACTATAAAGATAATTCCTTAATATTGTTAATGAAAAGATTACCGCAACTAACACCCAATCATGGCCTGGGTAACTTTTCTCACAGATTTTCAATTTTTAAAAGGCATAAGGTATCACCATATCATTTTCACGAGATCACATCATAGTGCCTTTGTGGATGAATCAACATAGATCATAATCCTTTCTCGAGTACATGGTATTGTGAGCACAGGTGTACTGGCTAACCATCATTTTAGATCTTCAAAAGTCACTTCACATTCTACCATCCCAATGAACATTACTCCTTTCCGATTCAACTTGGTGAGTAGTTTATAAAATTGTGAAAAAGATTTATGAAAACATCGATAATTTCTATCTATGCCTAGAAAACATCGGATCTTAGTTTATGTTGGTGATATCAAACAATATTCAATAACATTTGATTTTGCCGGAACCACAAATATAAATTGTTTTGTGATTATGTGACCAAAAACTGAAACTATCTAATTCCATAATTCAAACCTTGAGAAATTTTCATAATGCTTCCCCTTCCATAGGGTATTTAGTACAATTAACATATGATATTCATGACCATCCCTGCACATTGAATAAACAATAATATCATGTATAAAGACTATGATAAACTGAACAAGATAGTCTATAAGGACTCTATTCAATAGAACTATGAATATAGAGAGGTCATTAGTAAGACCAAAAGGAATCACTATAAATTCATAGTTTTCATACCTTGTATGGAATGTCGTCTTTTGTATATCCTCTTTATTGACCCTTAATTGATGATATACTAAACAAATATCATACATGGAAAAGTTTTTTTCTCTACTTAATAAGTCAAATAAGACATCAATTAAGAGAAGATGATATTTTTTCTTGATAGTGATCTTGTTAAGTTCTCAATAATCAATGTCGTGCCTCATTGATCCATCTTTTTTCTTAACAAATAGAACTATTGAACCCCAAGGAGACACAATAGGGAATATAAATCCTTTTTCATGATTCTATTGAAGTTGATTCTTCAATTAATGCAACTCATTTTTGGTCATTTAATAAGGTGTATTTGAAATAGGCGTAACACCCAATAAGAGTTCTATTGAAAATTCAACCTCAAAAATTGGTAGAAGACCTAGACATTCTTCTGGAAAGACATCGTCAATATCCAGTATAATTGGTTCATTCTTAAAGATGAGTTTTTTCCCAAGATATTTGGGTATTCCTATGTTTTGGGGGAGGCCTAAAGCTTGTTATTTTTCAGATATTATATGTAAAATCAGACGACATCTTTCTACATGGAAGGGTAAGTCCCTTTCCCTGGCAGGTCGGGTTTGCTTGGTTAGGGCTGTGATCATTTCTAAGTTTTTTTATTCTTTCATGGTCTATAAGTGGCCGATATCTCTTATTAAGAGAATTAATGTTTCAATTAGAAAATTTATTTGGAGCAGTAATATTTCAGAGAGTAAATTAGTTACAGTCTATTAGAATAATTGTTGTAAACCCTACGATGCTGGGGGTCTTGGTATTAAAAATAATGAGGTGTTTAATGATTCTTTATAGGCTTTGTTCATTTGGAGGCTTGTCAATAGTAATTCTAAGTATCTGGACTTTCTCCGTAACAAATTCAGGGATAGGCTCAGGAATGGAGTTTTTAATTATCTGGATTCTTCTGTTTGGCCTGCTTTTAAATCCATCTTCTCTTCCATTGATTCTCATGCTAGATGGCTTGTGTCAAGGAACTCATCCTTATCCTTTTGTAAGGCCAATTGGACCAGATTTCCTTTAGGCGATTCCTTGGTAAATTATGACTTTAATGTTGATCTGGATGCTACGATTAAATATCACCTTGATAATATGGGGGGTCTCCCTATTCATATTGTTACTATTATCAATAGTTACTGTTTCTCTAACATGGTGGATTTTTGGGCTTGGGAACCTGCTATTAATGGCCTGCTGACTTCTAAAAATTTTATAGTCATTCTCTATCTTGCAATATAGGGTGTAAATGGATGAGGGATCTTCATATAAACTTTATTAGGCCATCTCAGATATCTTTTTCCTAGAGACTGGCTCATGGGAAGATTTCTACTAATTATTTCTGTCAGAAATGTGGCATACCTCTCTGATCTTTGTGTGTGTTTTTCCATCATCACAGAGAAGATATTGATCATTTGTTTATTAGTTTTGTCAATGCCTCTTCAATGTAGAAGGATTTTTTTGATATTTTTGAAATCCCCATGCTTAATATGCCTTTAATTCATCATTTCCTTCAGGGATGGAATTCTATTTCACTCTCTCCCCAATTGATGGATCTTTTTAGAGTTGCTGTTTCTGAACTCATTCATTTAATTTGGTTTGATTGTAATTAGATGATTCATGATAGATTTACCTTCTCGGTTCATGATTTGTCCATTCTGAACAGGATAGGTGTTAAGGGAAATTTCAGGCCTCCACGTGGTACTTTTGAAGTTCTCTGGAAGGAACCTCTTTTTGGTTGGTTAAAAGTAATTTCGGATGGTGCTTCTAGTGGTAATCTGGGGCGTTCTAGTTATGGTGTTGTTTTCAGGAATCATAAATGGGATGTCATTGGTTGTTTTCATGGTTCTTGTGGATTTTCCTCTTCACTTGAGGCTGAAATTCTTGGCATTATCGTTACTGTTGATCAAGCTGTGAAGCGAGGTTGGGATAATTTATGGTGTGAGATTGATTCTTCTGTTGTTGTTTCTGCCATAAGGATGGGTTTTCATCACTTGTCTTGGAAGCTTAATAATCACTGGATTAATTTTTTGGAGACTCTATTTTCTTTGAATCATATTATCACTCATAATTATAGGGAATCCAATTCTGTTGTTGATGGTCTGGCTAATAAAGGTGTTAATGAAGTTGATTTTGTTTGGTCTGATCAAGTTCCTGATGATCTCTTTCCTTTTCTTAAAAAGGATCGTGACATGTCTCCCATTTTTAGACTTTTGTAAGCTTTCCCTTTCTATTTGTTAGCTTTCTTTTGGTTGGAATTTGAGCCTGCTTGGCCCATCGTTATTGAGGGGAATATTGAGAGGCATTGGGTTCTATTGGGCTGCCTTGGGAATGAGAAGCTTTGTCCAATTTTTGAGCAAAGTAGCATTCCTTTAGGGAACAATCATGCAGGTTGGCATGCTATTGAGGAACCAGAGTTGCAGTGGTTTCCCAATTTCTGGTCAGTTGCAGCCGTCTTACCAAATTCTGGTAATCCTGCCGTAATATCCTTGGGCGTGAAGGTGTTTTTTAAGGCCCGGGCTGCTGGAGATTCCTCTGTAGGCCGATCATTGGAGCTAAATTATTCTTTGGAGTGGTTTGATTTTATTTTTCTACTGGTATGTAGTAGTAGGCCTTTGTTCTCTATTTTTTCTTCTCTGTTTTCTTTTTTGATGTAGTTTTTTTCAGGGATTCTTTCGTGGAGTGTTGGCCAAGAGTGGTTTTCTTTGATTTCTGTTTTTTGAAGCTACATAATATTGTGGGAGTAGTGCTGATCTGAAGAAGTCGGCTACTACCTTTGATGGGGGCTTGTAGGTGTCTTCGTTGTTGAGTCTTGGGTGATGAAGCGATCATTCTCTTACAGAGGGTATTTTAAGACTTCTGTTGCAGGGTTCATTATGCAGCAAATTCTTCTTGTCTTCGAGATCACACCCTATTTCATTGGGTGTTTTTTTGATTTGGTTTCCTTTTCACCATAGCCATACATTATGGTTGTTTGGTGTTTGTTGTTTGTATTTTTTACTGTATTGTTTTTCTTCTTTAATAAAATTCCATTTAAAATTTGAGATAGATACCTTCATTTATATGAATCAAGAACCATAACAAGGAAGAAATATGTACTAGAATGTTTTATTCATCACTCCATAGATAGGTGATCATAGATTGATCGAGAATATAAAATTTGACTTCCCATCCATGGAAAATGATATGAGATCTATATAGAGAATTACAATACATTAAAAGTATCACATCAAATTACAATATAAGAAAGATAAAAATATTTTCATGAAGAAAATTCACACAAACATAGACTCGAGAAGATTAATAACCTTTTGATTCGACTGTTGTGCCATTAGGAGTTATCACAACAAAATCAATATCTAATTGTTGAGGTAATGCGATGATACCCTTAGAAAAATCATTATAAATAAAAGTGTTGGTGGATCTAAAATCAAAAAAAACATTTTATACTTTAGAGTGGATGGGTAGTATACCTTTCACCAATTCGTTATCGTACTCCCCTTCACCGACAGTGATTGCATGTGACTCTCCTTTATATTTGGCATTAAGAGTTTACTGAAGTTGATCATCATCAATATTCCATGTATTATGGAATTGATTGTCGTAATGCCCCATTTCCTTGCACTTGAAACATTAAAATCTTGGAGGTGCATTCTATGTAGCCTTTTCTCTATTTTCATATTTAGACACCTTTTTCCCATTACATTGGCATTCAATCACCCGATGACCTTCTACTTCACACTAAAAAACATTTGTAAGTATCTTTAATAAAATTTCCACCATGTATCTTTACACACATTGAACAAAATGGAAAACTCATCTTATTTTTATTTTGGACTTTATATTTTCCCTTTAATTCAATTTTCTCTTCATATGAAACCCATAAGACTGAAGGGTTAATCCAATATCCATCTCAACCTTAAGAGAATTTAAAATAATTTATTCATTGAAAATGAAGTCCCTTACGAGTAATACCCATTAGTGACATGGTTTTAAACCAATAAAAAATTGAGCAATTTTAATATGAGGTTATATAATAATTCCAGAAGCACACCTTTCAAGCTTTATAATATTTGATTCATTGGCACCAAAAGATTCATCATCCTTTTTCTTAGTCTCAAGGAACTACTTCCCAATATTTTTTGATGAATAAAAGGAATTTACTTATTTAATGATATGTTCTTGAACTCATCCCATTCCATTGAGTTAATTTCATCTCCTTTTCTTATATTCTCAATAAAGTTCCACCACTGATCAGCTTCTCCTTCCAAACAGAAGACAAATAAGATGAATTTATCAGGTTATAAACAATACAGAACTAAAAATATCTTTTCCTATGGTACCAATCCATTGTTCAAAAAAATGGATCAGAAGAACCACTAATGGAATGTTGACCCTTCCTCATGAAGGACAGAATAGAATGTTGTTCCAACCTTTGCTCGTACGAATTTAATGTTTGATTAATAGCATGAGAATGGTGTGTGCATAGGTACATGATTTTTTATTCTATATCCCTTAATATTTGGTTGCTCAGGAGGACAATAATTTCATTGTCCATCGTATTCGTCATTAACGCGGATCCATAGGGTTTTAGACATTGACTAAAACCAAAAATCCGAGCATGAGAAACAATAATCATAATTGGAAAACCACATGATTGAGAATAAAATTTCAATTAATAACACTTTAGGATATCATATGTTATTCCTGATCATTACTAAAACATTAGTATTATAAATTATACTTTGAAATAGCTTTTGGGTTCTAATAATGAATTTTTAACCTAGTTTCAGATGGTTAACTATACATTTCCTATGATACCAACAATAATGACTTATATGATACATACATTGACATTACATCAAAATTTATGAATATTCATTAAAAAATATAACAACACCACTAAAGGATCTTATAGGTATAGTGTCTTTTGAAACTGGGAAACATAAACAACTTGGTCATAAAACATCTTCATTGTATCTTGCTTATTTTTTCCTAACTATACCTCTTTTTGATATATCTTGCTTAATAACCTACTTCAAGACCCTGAAAAAAGATACATAAGAAATGGGTGGGCTTAATTTCTATGTAAGGGTAAAAAAGGGTGATATCAATCATATCATTATCATAAGAACATAACATTTGAAAATCTTATCCTACATATAAAATATCATAATATCATGTCATCGAAAAGATCCTAAAATTACAATCTAATCCAAATAGTAAAAACATAAGACATGAAATTTGGTGTCATAAAAATATAAGAATATAAAATCATTTTATATTCATCAAGGCTCATTGAAAAAAATATCATAGCCAATAAAGTCCATTATTGAACCGAGTTCACTCTTCATTCTAGCAACGTATTACAGAACTAGATTTACATGCCATTACATTCATGTATATATCGTGAGAAATAAATATTTACCCAATGAAATGGAATTAAATATAGATCACACCCATCTCTTGATGAAACCATTCTTATTTGTTCAACAAATACATAAAAACATTCCCAATAACATAACCCATGAAATAAAATGGATTTATTAAACATTATTCTGTCATAATTCATATAAAAAATAGATTTCCTAAATAAAAAAACAAAATAAACACAATAAATTCATAATAATAATATAGAAATAAATATGAACCAATTTAAATAATGTCATCGTAGATAGAAAATAATTTTTATAAATGACATGAAATTAATTCTTTAGGAAAGTATCCTTTCTTCTTCAAAATCATTTTCCGTCCACAAAATGCCCTAGAATTTTAGAAGAAATAATTTTATGTAAAAACCATTGTATGATTGTATCGTACACTTCAAGGAAATAAGGCATTATGAATGAGTAAAAATATATTCATCCAATATAATATGAAAACATTCTTCTGGTACTTTTTCTGGAAAAGTCAAAAAGTACATCATTTCAAAAATGACAAAAGATAAATTTCATATCGTTTAATAAAATTAACCGAAGGTTAAAATTGAAATTAAATGTTTTTAGAAGGAAAGCAATAATTTTACCTATTTCGGACACATGGACATGGATTCTAAATATGCACTAAAAAATATTTACGTATAAACAATCTTGGATAAAATGAGATTGTGAGATTATCACATACCTTAGTTTAAATATGCTTTTTATATATCCCAAAATCTAGTATAATGATTTAAATAATGTCATTGACTTATTCCAGAATCATAGTAATTTTTATGATATCATATATGGTAATATTCTAATTCGTTTTTTTAGTAATGTTTCATTGTTTCTTGTTGTTTGGGTATTAACTCCTTCATGTACGTAAGCATGTTCTGTCGAATAAGTTCTTTATCTATTTTTAGGTTATAGTTATATAATTTAAAAAATTCTATTAGTATAATATATGTAATATTTATTAATTATCTTCATTTATTTAATCATTCATTAATTAATAATATATATAATGAATCACATCGCATTGAAGAGACAGTAAGTCGTACGTACGCATGAGCGGTGATATAGTTCCCATAATTGTTAGAAGGTATTGAAGTGGATAATATGTGGTATTTAAGAATTTGTATAATTTTTTAATAGTAATATATATTTATTAATCCCATCATTACACCCATTCATGTGAGGTGGTGGTGAATAAAATATTACACCACAACGTGGATACGGTAAGTCATACGCACGCACGCGTGGTGATTTCATTTTTTAAGGATTGATAGAAGATGTAATATGGTTGTTTCATAATCATAATAACCAATAAGTATACAAGTGATATTGTATTTGTTAATTAATAATTAAAAAACTCAATAAGATGAAGTAGAATAAGAAAAAAGTTTGAATGAGGTGATAAACCAGTTATTGCTTTTTTCGATATCTCCTTTTAATTTCCACAAAATATCTCCATAGAATAGCTTTCTTCTCAATTTTGGGAATCTATGTGTATGTTATGGATATTGGAAAGATATCTGGTTAGGTTTTTTCGAAGACATCGGGTGTTGGGGGTGTATCTAAGTGAGTAGAGTAGGTGGCCGCTTATAATATGAAGAATTGGAAGTTTAGAAAAGTCTAGAAATATAATTTTATTATAATATATTTTTTGAATTATAATAGTTTTTAATTGAAAAATTTCAAGGATAAGATGAGGATGTGTCTAGATAATCTCAATTTTTTTTTTGAAATGGTTAGGTCACAATATTACACGTATTTTTTAGCACTAACCATTAGTTAAAAACATTTACTCTTACCATGTTTTCTTGTATTTTCTTAATTTGTTGTCTCTATAGTTACTATAAAATTCCACGAGAACCACTAGTGGAAAATGAATTACATTCTTAACATTATATAATTTATTTTTCAGAGTATTATATTTTTAGGACTATTATATCATCTAATAAAATAATATTTGTTTTAAACCCCCATTTATGCCAATTTTGGAACTATTTGGAATTTGTTTTTGTTAAAATTAAAAAAACATTATTCAATCGAACCAAAATGTTTTAAATCAAAGATAATATGTCATAGCCTTCCATATAAATTATTTATGACATTAAAATTTCCAAATTACATTTATTTTAATGTTCATAAAATTGTTTTTTAATAATTCATTAATATTGTAATCAATGCATCATCATTGTGTCGTAAATAAATAAATTTATCTAATTTATAAATATTATAAATAAAATATATTATTGTAGGAAGTAATTTTATGTTTTTAATGACAATTTATATTCAAATATAGATGTTATATAACCTTATATTAAAATTTTTTTACTAAAAGATTTATGTTTCTGGTGTACATCTCCTTACGTTAAAATAAAAATTATTAAAGGTCATTATCACTAAAAAGTGGCTCCACGGTTTCATAAAATCAAAAGAAGGTATAAGGCCCTAGCCTTAAACATTACTTAATCTTGAGTTACTTCATGAATAAACGTTGAGGATCTTTTCAGGTTTAGAGTTTTAGATAATTAGATCATAAATCATGCATTACATCCCACATTTAAACAAAGTGGTTATAATAAAAGATAGTATTCATTTCTCCCCATCAATGGAAACATATTTAAAAAAAACATGGATTCTTTCTTGACACTTCCTTGACACTATCATCATATCATGTAACTTTCCCTTGACCTGTGAAAAACATTTCAAAAACATGGGAAGAGCATAAAAACCTCAGTAAGGGATATAAAAACATGGAAAGGAAACATGAGTACATGTACACACAAGAATCAATGAAATCATAATTTACTCATAAAACATAAGCACTTTAACATACCTCATCAAATCATGAATAAATGATAGAAATCATAAGACATAAAGGTAACTTGAGGCATTCATAACATTCTTACATAGAGAGTAACCCTCTTGGTTACGTTTGGAATACCCATCACAGTATATTCCTTAAATCTCTTCGGAGAAACCTTAATGATTAACCCATTGGCGTTAACCAATGCATTGGAGAGCTATATCGGGCTCACCCACCCTTAGTTTATCACGGAACCACCCGTCTTCATAACAATGCCCAAGAACCATAACATAATCGTATCACATAAAACATACATAAAAGAAACATAACATTTCCACATTTCAATCACAAGATATCAATACAACACATTGATATAATAAAACCATTATGAAAACCATTTTGAATACCAAAATAAAATAAAAGTAAAACATGGTATTTATTTTTCATTTAAAAAAAGGTATGGCTTGTAGAGGAAGCCGAAACTCAAATAATGGTCACAGCGGCGGAGAAGTCGTTGTCGCCGCATACGTACGACAAAAAAAACATTCCTTTTGTCGTTTAGTAAAATTATTCATACAAAAAATATTCCTTTTGAATATAGATAAAATTCAAGGAGTTTATACACCGTATAAAAGAATATTGTGTATAAAACAAAATATGCCTCAATGAAAGGAGATTGAGACGAAGTCCCATACCTCGTGTCCAACTTGACTCGATCGTTATTAAACATCCTGAATCATAAACTTGAGTTAATTTAGACATGCTTAAGAACCTTTTTCAAGTTCATTATTCCTTTTATATAACTTATTACCATGTTATGAACACTATATAATTATTTATGTTAATAATGGTCGTTTTGTCGATCATTGGTACTTGAGTCAAAAATAAACTCTTTATAATTACATGTTGTTCATGTGGTAAAATATCCATTAAATCAAGAATTATATTCATGATGTAGATATCATATATATAATATATATCTATTATATACATGCATTTATAATATTACATAATCATTTATAGGTAATAAATGAAATGCACCGTTCATGGAGACGGTAAGCCGTACTTACGCATGAACGCGACTTTCATTTCTAAGTCATATTAATCGAACTAGAACAAAATGAGAGATATGTATATTTTAATTCCAGAATTATATTCATCATTTAGATGTAACACACATCATATATATCCATTATATATATGTACTTATAATAGTACATTACATTTGGGGATAAGAAATGAAATGCACCGTTCATGGAGACGGTAAGCCGTACGTACGCATGAACGCTACATTCATTTCTATCTCATACTTTAATGGAACGAAATAATAATGATATAAAGGTATATTATAATTATATTATAACATCATATATAATAACTTTAACTCCATCCTTTATACATCCCACATATGGCATTAACGAATCAAATCACTTTGAGGGGGCGATAGTCCGCACTTCCTCAAATGAAGATATCGCGTTTTCCCATAATGGAAACCATAAAGGTAAGCCATAAATGAAAAATACAGAAGATTAAGTAAAACATAAACATATTATATATCATATATAAATATAGTGACATCTTAATGGATACCTTTAAAGGTGTTAGAAGAATATTGAACAATCATCATTTCGTGAGGCAGAAATTCGCCATCCCAGGAAACAGTATGCTCTTTAATCATTTGATGAAGGTGTGTGTAAGTGTAGCTCGAATAATTCTTATAAAAACATCCTAGTATATTTATGACACTGTTTTTGTTTAAAAAAAATTAATAAAAAGAGTTTAGGGGGTTGGAGAAGAAAAATAAAACATAAGAACACAAGAGAAAACACTACCTTCAAAACGGGTAACTCTTTTTGATTTGAGATCAAAGGCTTCCTTGGGAAGACTTATGCCCAAGGTGAGGCTTCTAGGAGTAATATATGGATTTGAAGAGAAAAAATGGTCAGGGTCTGGCAGAGAAAAAGTATTTAGTGGTGTGGTTAAGGTGGTAGAAGTTGGGGTCTTTTATAAGAGGAGAAGAGGGCCACTCTTGGAAAGTTATAAAAGGTTACTTTATTTTCAAATGAGTTTCAGATTTTAAAGGTCCCACATTGATGTATTTAGAATATAATGTGATAAGGGTTTTAAATACACTCATCCAATAGGTATTTGACAAGTGTATGTCTTAGATTTTACATTATCATTTCATTTTATTTAAGTCGTTCATTACTGAGGTAACCGCTGCATCATCATGATGTCATAAATAATTTAATTTATTTAATGTCTAAAAATTATAAAAAAAATACTATGATGTAGGAAATTGTTTTATATTTCCAATGACTATTTATAGTCCAATATATCATTTATTTATACAAAATGAAAATTTTTTTACTCAGGTGATACATTCTTTGTTATATTTAACATTCTTTAAAAATAAAAAGATAAAAAGTCACTTTCACACAAAAGTGATTCCATGGGGTCCCCACGTTTGGAAAAAGGATCCCCATGGTCGGAAAGGAGACAAAAAGTAGCATTAGGAAACATTTTGGAGTCATTTTTTATTGTTATGATATTATTTTATTATCCTTAACTACCCGATTACTCATTAATCAAGATAATTAAAGATAATTACCGTCATTACTATTCATAATGTCCAAAAACAAAAGATTATTAATTACATAATTTGGACCTTATGATTCAAAATATGGAATCCATTTTACCAAATTCCAAACATATAAATATAAATAATTAATTTAAAAATAATTCCTGTTGTTAAAACAAATAGCGGGTTTTTTTGAAACAATATCTATGAAATGTTTGGCACTTGTTTATGCCCAATTCCAATGTAAAATTAATCCCAATGACCACCATTGAATTACATGGTAAAAATATATTATATTTAAACTTTAATACCAATTAAAAATATAATCTAACCATATAATTAAATTAGATGAAAAAGCCATTTTGATGTAAAATGCAGTATTTTTCACTATTCATTAAAAAAATGAACATTGTCAGAAAAATACCAACAAATTATCCAATGTAAATTTCAATGTCCCAATAATAAATTATATGTTTATTTTGACAAATAGAGCATATAAAATTGCCAAAAAGTTGATTTAAAAATGGTTTTCCATCAAAAGGCAGTAAAACAATCTTTTAAGAATATTAGTGTATTCCATGCTTGAGATTGGATTTATTCTCCTTTTAAGCCTCTAAAACACTATATAATTCATAAATAGACATATATAAGAATATATATTATTCATTACTTACTTGGGATGTTACCAAAGGATTCTCAAGCTCGGAAATATTTCATACAATATATTTAGGACACGTATTAGGGTATTTTTATATTTTTATAATATTATAATTTTTACCCTTATTTAAAAAATTTACCCTTTATCCATGGTAAATAAAAATAATTACTGAAGTTACTATTCATTATATAAAAAAACAAAAAGGTACCTTTTAAAAAATTTATAAATTTTGATTCCAAATATGGAATCCAATTTTCTAAATTGAAAAAAAAAATATATTTCCATAATCAAATTTAAAATTAATTCCTGTTGTCAAAACTAGAATGCGGGTTTTTAAGAACTAAAAAGTATCAAAATATTGATATGTGTTTATATCATAGTTAAATTTTAAATAAATTTCAATGACCAACATTGGATTAAATGATAAAAAAATAATTCAATTATACTTTAAAACCAATTAAAAATATAATCTAACTAAATAAATAAATTAGACAAAAAGGATATTTTGAATTAAAATGCAATATTTTTCATTATTCATTAAAATATGAATTATATTAGAAAAATCCCAAAAATTAAACCAATGTAAATTTTGAAGTACCTCTTCGAAATAACATGTTTTCATTATCATATTAATGTTATTAATAATTCATAATCTTAAATTAAATGGGGGTTTCCATTAAAAGGTGTAAAATTATCCTTTTTAAATATGACGGGTTTTATACAATAAATAGGGTTTATTCATACCCTATGAAAAAAATATCTATTTGGTAAATATATAAGAAAATTAATAATATATTATATTATATATATATATATCATTAATTTCATTCACTAATATTAATTCACTCAATTTATTAATACAATATATAATTTATGTACCCTTTTCGTAAATAATTGATAGCCAAACAATTAAACATATATTTTTAAAATTTAGTTATATTTATTCTAGCTACCATAATGTCTAGGTTATAATGGACATTTTATACTAAGTGCATCTTGCAATTCATTTAAACTCAGAATGGTGTGAAATGAAAGCTATTTATGAATGTAAATTTAGTTAAAGACATATTTTATAAAAAATCTATGTGTTACAAATCATATACCTATTAAGTGTGATAATGTTTGTTTAATTATAATTTTTTAAATTTATATTTAACTCTCCCACAATATGAACATTTAACATTATCACAACATTATTTGAGTCCACTTCCATGAATTTGATATCATGCTAGCTTTTGTCCGCAGAAATCATTTATTATTTGATATTATCATAAACCCCCTATTATTCATAATTTTTATTTTATTAAGGGAGTGTTAGGAATTATAATAATATTATTTTCTCAGTATAGTTAGGAAATCTTTAGTTTTATCATCTCTTTTAAATTTATAATTGATTTTCATTGCTTCATTTATTTATTGAATCAATTGTTATATTTTTAACCCTAGTACATGTGATTAGGTTTTTATTTGTTTCACTATGGAATTCAATGTTTTATGGATCCTTACTATATTATAACTATTCATTAATTTTGTGGGGAAAACCCTTTTAAATTCTAAAATCATCTAAAGGGAATATATTCTTTTTAATAAAATATGAGACTCTCAATATTCAATGAATTTTAGTTCAGGTTGAGCACTAATGGTGTGAAGTTGTATTCTTAAAATTAGTTTTGAAATATTTACTTCATTCAAAATTTGATTGTATTATTCAAAATCTTAATTTGATTTAATAATAGTTTTATTTATTTATTTAAAATAACCAATATTATTTTTTCTCTCAAAATAACTTTTACAATGGTATATATAATAGTTAAATTCTTATAGACACTCATCTTTATATCACCATTAATGAATTCATTAATAATTATTTCCCCAATCCTTTTTTTGTTCATTTTTATATTAAAATAGATGAAAAAAATAAAGACTGTGTTTAGTGGGAGGGGAAATTTGAATGAAATTAATTATATTTTCTTATTTTGGAATTATATAATATAGAGGAAAATATTTTCAAAATATATTAATTTTTTTTAAAATAAAAATGGTTTTTGCATTTGGAAAACCAATTTATAGTTTTAATTGAAAATTATTTTCAAATATTAAATTTATTTAATTTTGAAATATTGATATTAATTTTTATTTTTTAAAAATTAAGTGAGAACTTTATAGCATTGTATTAAGAATTGTTCAAGTGTTTTTGACCAACAAAATGAGAGATACTGTTATACCTCACTGTATTATATTCATTTCATGTTCAGAAACACCATTTAGGATTATATCATTTAATATGATGGGTTTTCATATTATTTTTTAGGAAAAATTCTAATAAGTCATTTGGAAAATTAGATGGATCAAGAGGCACCTTCAGACGTCAATTTACTTCCCAAGCATATCGGGACCAGTGGTTACCCAATGTCATTGAACCATGTAGTTAGTGGAGGAGATAGAAGTTCCTGCTATGGATTTGGCTCAGTGGCTAGATGGTAGAACTACATAGGATGGATAGTGTTATTTGGAAATAAATTTTGTTTTCTCTATGTGATAGTCGGTGAAATGTTGACCTGCATTGGATGACATCTTGGATGTGGAATAAAAACTTATTACTAACTAATTCTATTGACTAGCTTGCGACCCTTACCCGTTACATGGTTGCCTCCGGATTGAATATTAAATATATTTATTTATTGTGGACCCATAAACATCACATTGACTCAAAATTTATATATTATACTAACAAAGGTTCTAAATATATTATAAGTCACATAGAGGCTATAAATTCACCCCAAGGGTTCTTAGATATATATAGTCACTATGAAGATCACCCAATATCTCATTGTGCATAATGTTTTTCATTATAATTCTCTCTGTTAAAATTATATCCCTTTCCAAAACACTAAACATTTCTATTTTCGGTGGATTACATCGATTGGGGTGTAATGTGATTGTGATAAAACAATATCTTTATTATCTTAATTTATTTCTTCTTACTACCACTATAGTGTGACACCTGGGTGCATAAAACCATATTTGAGGGATATTGGGTGATCAAAAACATTATTGAGTGATACTCGGTACTCACTACCATTGAATTGAGGTACTTTTGGGATTCATGACATAACCATTAGAAATAGAGTGTTAGGATTGGGTTTGTTGCTACAAATGATATATTGAAATTGTATATCTTTTTTATGTGGGTTTCTTATTTATCGTTAAGGAAAATGGAATAAATCGGATCAATTAATAAATTGAGATGTGTATACATAGGGATATATCTTGCGTTATGTCTTAAATAAATTATTAAATCATGTTTGAGTTATATTTTAATTGTAACAACCTAAAATTCTAAATTAATAAAATTGTATTCGATAGCGTATGTGACATGAAGCTCTAGGAGAGTAAGGGAATATAATATACAAAAACTTTATAATGAATTTCATATTTTAAATTTATTCAATATATTATATATATTTAATTTAAAATAGCACTAATTTTTCTTGGATTACATACCATAGAAACGTTTTTATGTAGTTTTCATTACATACATGACCTATTTTTACCAAACAACAATATATTATCCAAAATATTATTATTTAATATAATAATACATACCCTTACAGTTGAATTGGTTTTCATGATTATTATTTACTAACAATGAAATATATATATATGTATGTATGTATATAAGTATGTATGTATTTAAATGTTCTAACATTCACCATTAATATTTTATAGTCATATGATAATAACAAACCTCATATAATGCATAAATAATCTATATTTTCTAAAGGCAATTTTACATCCATTTAATAGAAAACCTATTTTAGATATGGATTTGAAACATTTATAAATTCAATTTGAAAATTAAACATAACTTTTGAAATATTTATCAAAAATAGATTTGAGTGAATTTTTGGATGTTTTCTACAAAATTTCTATTTTTGAATAATAGTGAAAAATGATGAATTTTAATTTAAAACAACTTTTTAGTTTAATTTTATTATAATGTTAAATCTTATTTTTTATTAGATTTAAAATATATTTTTTTATATTATACATCATTTAATACAATTTCTTTTATCATAATGAATTTAAAATTGAATATATATTACAAAAAATTCAATCATTTAAATAAATATAGCTTGAAAACAAACAATGTCATCCCATACGTGGGACTGAATTTAAATTAGTTTCCTCCACTTTTATGATGTAAATTTTGAAAAATGGATTGAATATTTTTAATTAGTATAATTACTCATTTCTAAAAATGTTCACTTAAGTTTTGAGAAAAATGATTTTTTAATGTTATTTATATTAATTAGGTGACTGAGGTAAATTATTATCTTAACAAAGGACTAAACCATAAAATTAAGGGCGAAATGACCTATAATTTTTTAAAAAATCTAATGGCTTTCTATATTTCAATCCCATTATCCATTATATGAAATTACGTATTTATTAGTGAAACATTAAATGGGAAATTTTGGGTGAATTTATCATTCAAACTATTTACAACAATTCCACTCCTCCTCCACTAT
Organism: Viscum album; assembly: GCA_963277665.1. Taxonomy (NCBI): domain Eukaryota; kingdom Viridiplantae; phylum Streptophyta; class Magnoliopsida; order Santalales; family Viscaceae; genus Viscum; species Viscum album. Next base: position 999,915,943 of record OY728134.1, read on the forward strand.
AAAAGGACTCTATCCTCCCACTTATAAACACTTCTCAATCCCATTGACTGACAAATAATATTCCAAAAAAATATTCCAACATCTCTAACCTAAACACATAAGCCTCACCATGGGTATAAATCCATCCATTGAAGTGTTACCATAAGAGAGTTAACATTCTCCAATGCTCACTTTCATTTAATTTTTTTTATCCACCCCTTCATTTATTATAATATATTTTCTATATAATAGACTCCATATATTCAATATACTATGTTGTTTTTATGTTAATGTTTTTACCTACACTTTCACACACATCCATCAAAATGGGATACATAATCAATGTTCATATGTATAGAGGACTATCGCTTCACAAATTGATGTTGTCCGTTCTCCCATTTACAGCATTTCAAGGATTAAAAATATGATGGATTTATTGTTCAAATATATTATATATGGTATTTAAAATGTATTTATAGTTATTTATTAATTATATAAATTTTATATTCCTCATTTATATTTTATTTTAATACGATAACATCGTTGGTGGACATGTGGACAACCGCCTCCTTCAAGTGATGTGATTCGTTCACGCTATACGGGGAATGCATAAATGATTATTTTAATTAACATATGTGATATATATGACAGAATTATTATTATTGTACTATTATATATATATATAAATATATAATTTAATTTTAATTTTATTAAATATGATAACAAAATGGAAGTAACATTCATGCGTACGTACAACCTACCATTTCCTTGAACAGTCAATTTCATTTATTATCTACAAATATTTTGGATTACTATAAATACAGATATAGGTAATATATATGATAAATGAATCGTGATATAAATTCTAGATATGATGAAAGCATGATCGACATAAGGAAAAAAAACAAGTCCAAAAATACTCGATAAACTATACAATTTACACCTAAAATTCTGAAAATAATGAATGCTTGTAAGCAAACAAGTAATAAGATATTAGAAGATGATAATATATGATATTATAAATATGATTATGGTTTTATTATAAGTATTTAACTAGTTTAAAACCCTTATTTAGGACGTTAAAGGATGATAACCCAAAATAAAAATAAAGCTAAGGGTTTTTTCTCAATTTACATTCCATTGAGACATAATTGTTATTATACACCAATTAAAATTATTGTGGTGTATATACATCCCCAGTTTAATTTAATATAACGATTCACTCATAATTTTTTTTTCTGTTTTAATTTAGACTATCTCGTCTAGAGTGTCTCACTTGATATTTATAAGGTACAAAAAGTTTACAATCTCACATTCATTTTTTATTATTAACATTATCTTGAAACAATCACATTATTATAATAAATTTTCATTGGAAATTTACTTATATGTAATAATTATTTGTTGATTGATATTATAATTAGCAAAACCTATACCATTTTTTAATATAGTGTTTAATTTTGACCATTTATTTTATTATCTGAAAAATTATTGATTAATCGGCATTCTTTATTCAATATAGATATTTGATAAGGAATATGATTTATTTCAATTATTCGATATATGATGAATTATTGGGAATTAAAATTATGGGTGGTGATCAGACCACATATAGTCCCTTTATGCATTTAAAGGATAGCATTTTGAAAAATATATTGGTTAAATGAAAGAGGATACTACACTTAAATTTAAACCATTATTAAAAGGCCTTGAGTGTATAGTTGTTCATGTCCTCTGACCTGGCATCCAATAAATCAGAATTTCTATCATATATATTTTAGTAGTTATTATTATTATGATCTATTAGTAATTTATATTATAAAATATATGAATGTATTTGATTTTTAAATTATTTATTAAATGTCATGTGATTTTGTTATCTACCTTTCCATATTGATTATTCTTTATCCTGCTATTTTAGTGGCATGTGTTCTCAGTTATTTACCATTCCATGTTTATTTATTTTTGATTCATTGTTGTTTCTATTATAATTATGCATACTTATCATTTGATAAACCTTATTACATTTCCATTTCCCATGTAATAAAGTGGAATCATTTGAATGAGTTTTAAGGATACTGAGATTTTATTTTGATTATGATTTATTTTCTTTTCCCATTTTAATATGGGTATCAAACAGGTAATCCGAATTTTCAAAAATGCTAATCTATTCTACCCTTTGAGATTTAAACGATGTATCTATGCCAATTTAATAAAGAAAAATACCAGCCCTAGTTTTTTATGTTCGGGGAATTATAGTCGGTAATAGAGTAGGTTTAGTAGAAGCCATTAGAACTAGAATCATGCAAACATAGATTTAGAAACATAACCCTAAGGTAGAATTTTAGGATAAGTAGAGAATAAAATCCTAGTGTTTTGGATAGATATATATTATATTGTTTTCCTAGAAATACAACTATTTATTGATACTAAAATTGGATGTGTTTTGCGCATAAATGTACCAAGTGGTAAAAACTATTGAATGGGTTTTCAGGCCAGACTTGAGAATAACCTAGTACACGACATTGGGTACTTCTACATACGTAGTTTGACACTACCAAGGGATATTCTTAGGATAATTATAATTCTCATTTCAAACCATTATAAAATATATCAACAGATTATGAAAATGAATAACCCAGGTTAAACAAATGGTGATTTAGACTTTATATAAGATCAATGACTTAAACAACTTTTTATGCATTCTCTAATGGGAGTTTACAATGATTGAGGATATTTTTGTGAAACTGATAAAAAGAATATGTTTAACTGTAATATTTTTATTTGGAGAATAATGCCTCTACATTTTATATATGTATTTTTAAAGTTATTGATAACCTTTAGGGTTTATATGATTAGTAATGAAATCATAATAAAAATCAAATAATATTAGTTAACATTCTAAAAAAAGGTCGGTTGACGCTCCTTTCGTCACAGAATCTAACGATCGGAAAAGGGAATATCTCAGCTGAAAGTGATTCATCCTTTGAAGAAAACATCAAAAATCGACAAAGGCATGAACAAAGGATCAACAACAAATCCACCGCGCAAGTTATACCACTGCCGCGCAAGTACACTTGCGCGACGCTCTTGGTCGCGCAAGTGACTTGCGCGACCTTAGTGGTAACCGCCCGGTAACTGCCCGGGGTTTTCTTTTGCCTATAAATAGACCATGTGGGCCCCCCATTCGAGAGGATCTTTTCCCAAAAACTCGGATTGAAGCTCCCGACGCCCAAGTCTCTTCTCAAAGCATCCAGAACACTTCTAAGGTAATTTTTTACCTAGAATGGAAGATCTAAAGAGAAGAAGGAAGGCCTAAGTGTTGAAACTTATCAAACACTTGCGCGCCGACTTATTTCCTTCAATATAACTTGCGCATCCCTTTTCTGGAGGAACCTCAAGAAAATTATAAAGGGTTTCAAAAAGAGTTGCTCAAGTATTTCAATGCTGGTTGAAAATCGCGCAAGTACACCATGTGCCACGCAGGTATACCTGCGCGACCATACTTGAGCGCCCACGGAATACTTGTGCGCTCTGCAAGACTTGCGCGCCCCTATCTTTTTGGGTGCCCATCTTGCCCATTTTTTACCCCTCTTAAGCCATCACACCTTTCCTTTTCAAGATTCAGTCTTCAAGACACTCTTCAAATCCATTTATGGCATGATTTCTTGATTTGACTTCCTTATCTAAAAGGAATTCTGTGGAATATCTCTCAAAGTCTAGTGTTTTAAATATCCTTATGTCATTAAATATGGAGAGTTCATTCATTCAACCTCATCCTTTAAGATGAGAGAATCCTAACCTGGGTCTCCTTTTCAGGAATAATCCCCAGTTATAAATCCTCTTATTTTGGGCATCCTCCTCAGGAGTAAGCCCCAAACCTTAATTCCTTAACTTGGGCATCCTCCTCAGGAGTAAGCCCCAATAAAGTCCTCTAATTTTGGGCATCCTCCTCAGGAGTAAGCCCCAAACCTTAATTCCTAACCTGGGTCTCCTTTTCAGGAATAAGACTCAGCCATAATCTTGGGCTTCCTTTTCAAGAGTAAGCCGCAAGTCCCCTAACCAGGGTCTCCTTTTCAGGAATAAGACTCAGTCATAACCTGGGCCTCCTTTTTTAGGAGTAAGTCCCAGTCATAATCTTGGGTTTTCCTTTTTAGGAGTAAAACCTCAAGCCCCCCTTAAAATTATCTTAACCAGTCATAATTTACCTTTGATTTGGGTTTCCTTTTCAGGAGTAAAACCCAATCATAAGTCCCCTCCTAACTTGGGCATCCTCCTTAGGAGTAAGCCCCAAGATTAGAGTATTAAAATCTCCATAAAGCACATATACCTTTATGGACCCTGCTCCTGGATTTTATCCCTAAAAGTAAATCCTAAACCTTCATCTATTTTGGGCAGTCATACATATATAAGCCCCAAACAATTTCTTATGATTGCATCTTTCATGGCACAATTGTCTAATTTTTACCAATACCTCTTGTTTCTCACACCGAGCATGACTCACGTGAGCTTAGAGTGTAAAAGTCATTATGACATTCTTCTTTGAGCCATCAATCATAAACATCATACTCCATAAATCAAACTACGTGGGTTCTAATTCATTTTCCAAAACAAAGGATACGTAATAGGTAGCCCATTTATGGGTTCGATCCCAACTTTGAAATAATCTCTGTCCTTCTGAATGACGATAAACTTCAAGTGCCCCAATGAGTGGCTTTAAAACTAGCCTGGTCATCATAATGACCATAAAGACTTTTATATAAATGTTTTGAAGGATACCATTGACCAAGAATCTCTAAACAGATATAGATGATTCTCTATTGATGAAGAACCTCGAATAAATATAAAAGATTCTCTAAATTTCTTGCATATTTAATCATTGATTGTTAAAACTAAAGGAAAGCTCATTTTTTACTTGGTAATGTAATAAGGATTCACGAACATAACTTAAATATATAAAGAGAGTCCCAAAGTAGACAATAATTCCCCTCAAAAAGGTGTGATGAGTCCGACCTCCCATCCTCTCGACCAATGCAAATTCCTAAGCCTCATTAGCCCACAAGCTAATGAGCTCCTGCCTTTGGAAAGTAGGTCCAAACGGATGTGGAATCATTGGATGTTTCCGGTTCTACGAACAAACCCGTTAGAAACCGATCAGAACGTTTGAATCTGTCGTCCAGGAGGTCATCCACGGATTCCGTGTGAAACAAAAAATGGTGAACCCGACGTGAATCCTTAACCAAGTTAAAGTGATGTTCATTTTTTTTGTTAGGCCCCTTGGGCCAACAAAGCAATCATTGACATGTGATCATCCAAAAGATGAAGTGGCCGGATTCATCTTGATTATGTCTGTTATATGGAAAAGGCACTCTTTTCTCAAGATCTTCTGCAAAATGGCTTTCCTTAAATTCACCCCTGTGAATACTGCTGCTGTAAACACCTCTACTGTGAGGTCTGCTGCTGTAAACACCTCTACTGTGAGGTCTGCTGCTGTGAAAACCAATGCTACTACTCCTGCTGGAACGTCGTCCGCTCTGAGGATGACATCACCAACTCAGCATCTTCAACGCTGGGTTTCTAATGCACTGGTTAAGGAGTACCGTCGCAACGGTACTATCCCAACTCTGGAGGCCGCTCGTCAAGCCCTCCAAGTTAACAACTCTACCTGGTCGTCCGGACAATGGCGGCTAGCAATCAAGAAGCAGGCGGTGCTGACTACCGTGTCCAACCGTTTCAGGTCGTTATCCCCGGAACACAATTTCCATTCACTCCCTTACTCTGAGGAAGTGAATGAGCAGGTCCCTCAGGGCCTTAGTTCAAAAAAAACAGGAGTTCTTCCCGAGGGCTCCCATCAACAATCGCCGCCAGACTCGTGTGGTAGTGCACCCTCAACATGATGAGGGAACCGACTCCAGGCATTCAGCTCAGGTTCCTCGAACCCGAGCAGGTACGATGAACCGCCAGAGACGGAATCCGGTTAACAATAGGCAGGTTCTCATCCCTGCCATCTCCGGAGAAGTCCACCAACCTAACTTGGTGGCAAACAACGAGCAGGCATACACACCTGTACGTTTTAATTCTACTGTCCAGCAGACTCGTCTGGCAGCATCACGCCAATCCCGCCAGGCAATTCCGGTGGAGTACCATAGGCAGGAACATACACCTGCTTATACATCACCAGTTAGTCAGCAGGCTCGTCTGACTACATATGATGGATCCCGTCAACCGCGTTTGGCGAAGTGTAATCAGCAGGCACATACACCTGCTAATACTAATCAAGCCTACCAACAGTCTCGCTTGGTAGCGCACGGAGAAGCCAGTCGGAAAGTCCCAATGACAAATAGGAGGCAGACTCAACTCTCTGCCTCCACACTTGAGTACTGTCAGGATTCACTGACAGGAAAAGGAGGACAGAAGCAGGCACATACACCTACTCCAAGCCCAGAATGGACTTATATCCCCGTTCCGGCGGCTGAAGTCACCAAACATATTTTGTCAATGGTGAAAGAGCAGAAGCAAATTCCTGCTCATATTCTGGATGCTTGCCAGGATATCATAACAGCTTCAACATCATCACAGGGACAGACACATAAATCAATCCCTAGCAATGGAGTGACACATCAACGATTCACTCCGGAACAGACACACACATCTGTTCCAGTCCAAGAGGGTTATGGGGCATACTCCCCCATATCATACGGACAACCAAGTCAGGCACATACACCTGATTTGAGTGGAGATCGTCAGCCTAACCTGACCATCTTTCTTGATCAGGCACATACACATGCTCAGAGCAATCACTTTCGTCATCAAGTGGTTTCTAAAGTGAGTAAGAAGGCATCTATGAAAAAGATCTGCCCAGCACAGTCAAGAGATCAAAGGCCAATCTGTAACCAAACCTTGCTCGATGCTGGAGTTCTTGAAGCCCTCAGACATTTATCTGTCGGAATTCAAGATTCTACTCCCTCAGTTCCCAATAACGGGAACATTAATTCTGAAGGTCTTCAACAAACACTTCCTCATGAAGACTTGCTTCATTAAAATTCGGTCAATCTTGAAGTTTCTTCTTCAGATGAGAGCCACAGGAACCCTCTGTGTGGTCAGAAGACCAAGGAGCAAGAGATTTCATCTTTTGCTGTAACCCATCATGATGGTCCTCCTCATGGTGATGAACTTTGCTGCGAAAGTCCTCTCCGCAGTAGTGATTCGCGTTGTCTCGAAAATTCTTCAGAAGGCGATGTAGTGACGAGAAAGCCCTCCTATCTCGAGGCACTTGCAAACATAAAACCAGTCATGTCTGATGCTTTACTATCGGCAGGTGAAACTCTTTCTCCATCAGAAGATATCCTGGGGTTCAGGTTATTCTCCGAACCATCCCTGGGTCATTCATCTTCCATCATGAATAGTGTTCTCTCTACCAATCTTGTTGAATCCGATGAAGCAACAAGGAAACACCAACTCTGGTCCAAACAGGTAGAAGAATCTTCATTTAATGATAAAGAGGAAATGCTGAACATGAGGAAAAAACTGGCAAAAAGTGAAGTACCAGTCATGTTTTGGCCTTTGGCTGACTCCCAGTACGACATTCCAAAGATGTTGACGGATGATGGAATCCATGATATTCGTCTCAACATATGGAAAACTCTTTGTCAATTAAAGAAGAAGGTATTATCTTACGATGAATATGAAAATCATCTTAAGATAATAGAAGGGATACAACGTCAGATTGATTTGGCATCTCTATCAGTCTCTCGGTATCCGAAGGCTGAAAAGCAACAGAGAACCCTTCAACGTTCATGCCTTGGCGCACTAAGAAAATTGCGTCAGTTAATTGCCAATGCTCCATCTGATGTTCATATCAGAGGATGGGGTGTTCACAGAGCACTACATTTCACAGTGCTTTCCAGTCAGCAAAGCCCGCCGAAAATGGTCTCATGAAATGTTATTGCCCATGGCCGGCCACAGTCAATGGGCTTTGTTCATAATAAAAAGCGTGCTCAAGAACAGGCTTCAACTAGTTCCTCTCAAAATCAAGTATATAGAGAACAAGTTGTTGAATTTCTCCTACATCAAGCAGGCAAGAATATTGCACAAGCCTCTCGTCTGGAGAAAACACGTCATCAAATGACAGAAGTTTTGGAAATCATCCAACGATATGTTGAACCAGGTGATAAAAGTGGATACAGGTTAATGCATCCAGCTAATTTCTGAACTACGATTCGCAAGATCAAGAGAGATTTTAAGAAGATCTCAGACATAGCATGTCAAGAGACACCCCAGCTTGTCAGACTGGGGACTTCTCTAACCCAACCCTCAGAGTCAACAAATGGGATTCGAGGAGTTGAGCGGAAGCAGCAGGAACATCCCCAGTCCACCGGACTGGGGACTTTTTCAAATCCTCAATCCCTCCCTCAGAGAAAGTCAGTATTCTCTCGATTAGGGAATAAGCCTCAAGAGGAACTAAGAGCCAAGCTATCAGGAGATTCTCTCCAAGTGACGGTTCTCCAAGAAGTTCCTGAGGGATCAAGTCAACGGAATGTCATGTCTCATCATGGACATGGAAGAAGACAATATCACAGAAATGCTGATAGAAGGGATTCCATGCAATATGCATCCATTAATGTCATTAATGCCGTTGTTACTGATTCACCAGATGAGGCTCAATCAGAGGGATCAGACGAAGAGGTTCCTGCTCAAGAAGTTGCGCACACATACCTAAATGAAGAAGGTATGCGCACACGTAATCAAAGGATTACCCAAAATCTGGGTATTCCTTCAAGTAACCCACTTCCCCCTCTCCGAAAAGGATCCAATAAGGGGAAAGGAAAGAATTAGGTTACTTCTCACCCTTCCTCTGAAGGAGGTCAATCGCTCTCATTAGAGCAAAGGTTTGCACAACAGGAGGAAGAAATGAAAGAATTAAGAAGGTTGAATGCAGAACTACTTCAGAGTAGTCTTCTTCTTAAGAATGATGAAGTCCGACAGCTGAATGAATTTGTTGTAACTACTGAGATGGATCAAAAATATCCTCCTTTATCAGTACACCCTCAGAGGTCTAATCCTACGGGTCAAACGCAACAACGGTTGGCATCACTACCATCAGTTGCAGCACCAACCATCACGTCTGTCCAAGCTCCATTCATTGCACCTACCCAAAACCAAGTTCAACCTGATGTTTCTTAAAAGTTAATAACTACTATTGAGTCATTAACAGCTCGGTTAGAAACTATGGAAGGGAAACGGGCGCAAGTTCAACCTGAAAAGAAAGTTTACCCTGAATGGGTAGATTCAATTTCTCCTCCATCCAGTTTTGGAAACCCCGTTTTCCCTACTTTAAATGGATCAGGCGACCCTGAACAACATTTGACGCATTACGTGTCTTGTTGTGATCCTATGATGGGAACTCCAGAGCAGCAAGAAGCAGTGAAACTCAGATGCTTCGTGCGAACCTTGCAAGGACCAACTTTTGTCTGGTATACAAGCTTCCAATCCCGGTCAGTCATCGGATGGGAGGATCTTCGTCAAAAATTCCTTCTTCAGTTTAGCTCAACTTTTCCAAAAACGACAGTTTTCGATCTTACAAACTGCAAGCAAAGGGAGAATGAAAGAGTCTCTGATTTCATTGCTCGTTGGAAGGGATTAATGTATTCCCTGAGTTTAGCACTCCCTCAGGAGGAATTGTTGCAAATCTGTGTGGAAAATTTGCGTGACAAATTACGCACGCCATTGATCCCTGTGAAATACACAGGGGGGTTTCGAGACCTTACTTCAATCGCTCAGCAGATTGAAGATTCCCTTATACAGGCTAAGGTTAAATCTCGTGTAATTCCATCAGCTCCAGGAAGAAGAATGGGTAAACCAGAAACTGCTACAGTTATGCTTAAACAAGCACCTGTACCTATTTCTACTTCAAAACCATCATCTTCTCGAAGGGCTCCACCTCCTGAACGCCAACAAAAAAGGTTGTTTTGTCCAAATGATCAAAAAGATCAACGACGAAAACAATTTGAGGATATGAAGAGTAAAACATACTCTTTCCGAAGTGATCAAGTTCCTGGTTACTTCATTTCAGCTCTGGAAAATAATTTGGTTCAATTACCAGTGCCCAAGAGGCCAAACAAGGAAGGAGATGAAGACCGTCCCAATTATTGTCCCTTTCATCAAATGTTGGGGCATCCCATCCAAGAGTGTTTTGTCTTTAAAGACCTCCTGTAAAAGATGGTCGACTTGGGACAAGTCAAATTGAAGGGTTCTTCAGCTCATGTAGCGTGTATTACTGCTACAGATCCAGAGGAAGGAGGCGAGTGGCAGGAAGTCAAAAGCAAAACTGCGAAAAAATATGATGATTGGATGGTCAGAAAGACAATAAATCGGACCCATTCCATTTTGTGAACACAATTGAAGAATCCAATTGTGTCTCCTACAAAAGCTACAGTAAAGCCTCCATCAAAAGACAAATCCTCAAAAGGGCAGCGCAACTCAAAGAAGAAAGAGGAATCAGGAGAATATGAGTATGTATCAAAGCCTAAATTGTCTTTGACTCTGGCAGATTTCATGCCATCTACTTCAAAGCCACGGGCACCGCCCCATCAAACGGCACAACCTAAACAGGCTATCCAGGCAGAGTCTTTATCAGACGAAGAGTTAATATTTGGTTCTGTTAATATGATTCAATTAACAGATTCATATTCCAATATTGATGAGCCTGAATTCCCTGTATCAAATAAGGGATTCCGAAGAGGTTCTAGAGGTTCAGGATATAGGGGAAGATGTGGATCTTTCCGAAGCCACTACTCTAATTTTACCCCTGCTGGCACTGTATATGCAGCAGAAACTCGTGGTAGAGCCCTTCAACGAGCTCAAAAAGAACAAGAAAGTTCTTCTGCCAATGGCCAACTCAGTTTTGGCACAATTATTTTGGAAGACCGATTAAAAGTTCCATCTTCTTTATCTCAGCAAGTAAATGGATCTAATCAGTCTAATCTGCCAAAACCAAGGATGTTGCCAGCTTCAATACAAGATGCATCAGCTTCCAAAGCATCTGCTTCCAAGGTACCTGCTAAACCGCATATTCCTATTGGGAAACTTAGACCTTTAGATCAAAAGTATGATATATTGAAACACTTGGCCCAAGTACCAGCCAAGTTATCAATTTTGGATGCTTTGAATCTGTCAAAAGATTTTTGGGAAGCACTCATCTAAGCTTTGTCAAGTCCTCATGTGTTTGAAGCTGAAATTGCTGCAGCTGAAATATATCACATAGAGAATAATCCTGCAGAATTCCATGCAGTGATATCTTTTACTGATAAAGATGAAGATGATGTTGTTCATGGGCACAAAAAGCCTTTGTACTTATCTGGCAAAGTCAATGGTATAGAAGTTCGAAGAGCTTTCATTGACAATGGTTCAGGATTCAATCTCATGCCCATTCGTACACTTCGTCGATTAGGCCTCACGGAATCTGATTTATCTCCTTCTACCATGATGTTACAAGGATATGATAAAAATGAACAAGAACCACTGGGAGAAGTTACACTCAGAACTCAGTTTGGAGATCTTGTATCCAATTCAGATTTCATGATTGTTGATCAAGACTCAGCTTTCAATATCTTTCTTGGAAGACCCTGGCTACATCAACATGCAGCTATTCCGTCATCATACCATCAATGTCTCAAATACTGTTTCAATGGTCAAGTTGGAACATTGTATGGTGATAAGGCCCCGTTCAAGACATGTGAGTCTCAATACATTGAGGCGGAATTTTATCACATGAAGGGAAGGGAAAAATCTACATTGAAGGAAATTACCAAAGTTAATGCTCCATATGGTTTGGAAAAAATTCCAATAAATCCATTTTCACATGTGAGTACAGATTATGTGTTACCTATCAGTCAAATTGACAAAATAGTCCCAAATCAAAATACTCTTATGGAAAGATCCATAATGTCAATTACGGCGATCGAGCCAGACAACATGGGAGAAATTGGTAACCTACCAAGCAGTGATGAAAGCATAAGTGGTGACGTTTTCATTTCATCTGCTGAAATCCAACAAGTCTATACTTCGCTAATCAGGCCAGAAGAAGTTATAGCAACACCAGAGGTGAATAATGATGTCGATTCTCAATCCATCATCTCCTCTTTATTTCCCAAAGAAGACCCTTTATCATCAATAGGGTCGGAAATGGAAGCTTCTTCTTCAAAATGTGAAAATTTTGACATCTCTTATGATCATGAGAATTTCGTTTATTCATCTACTTTGCAAGTAGAAACGGAAGAAATAAAACATGATGAAGAGGAAGAGGAAGATCTTAGAGATGCTCCTCCAGCATTTGAAGAGGATATCTCTACCACTGTGGATGAACTCAGAGAAGTAAATCTGGGTACAGAGAAAGATCCACGCCCCACTTTAATTAGTGCAGCCATGACCCTTGAAGAGCAAGAGATGTATATTTCTTTTCTAAAGCAAAATAAAGATATTTTTTCTTGTAATTATACAGAAATGCCTGGGCTTGCTCCTAATGTTTCTACTCATCATTTGGGTTTGCCAAAAGAACATCAAGGATTCAAGCAAGCCGCGAGAAGAACACACCCAACCTATGCTTCCAAAATTGAGGCTGAAGTTGATAAGCTTATCAAAGCTAACTTCGTCAGAGAAGTTCAATATCCCAATTTGTTGGCTAATATTGTCCCTGTAAAAAAGAAGAACGGACAAATTAGGGTTTGCATCGATTTCAGAGATCTTAATCGGTATTGTCCTAAAGATGATTTCCCAGTTCCGATTACAGAACTCTTAATTGATGCGACGGCTGGCTATGAAGTACTTTATTTCATGGATGGATATTCTGGATATAATCAGATCCGAATGGCCCCAGAAGATGAGGAATATACAGCCTTCAGAGCTCCTCAAGGTGTGTTTTGTTACTGGGTGATGCCCTTTGGTTTAAAGAATGCAGGTGCAACATATCAACGCGCCATGCATCGTATATTCAAACCTCTTTTAGGAAAGTTTGTTGAATGCTATGTAGATGATTTGGTGGTTAAATCCAAACAACGTTCTAATCACTTGGCTGATTTGGAAGTCATATTCCACAAGCTTCGACAACATAGTTTGAAGATGAACCCCTTAAAATGTGCTTTTGGGGTAACCTCAGGAAAATTCCTCGGCTTTGTTGTACGCCATCGTGGTATTGAAGTCGATCCTGAGAAGACCAAATCAATCCTTGGTATGTCACCTCCTCAGAATTTGAAAGAATTAAGAGGACTTCAAGGACACTTAGCCTATATTCGGCGTTTCATCGCCAATTTGGCAGGCAAAAGTTTACCCTTTACCAAATTATTGAAGAAAGGAGTCACTTACCAATGGACTGAAGAATGTCAAGAAGTATTTGATGTTCTCAAGAAATACCTCTTAATTCCACCAGTACTCATGCCACCTGTTGAGGGTAGACCACTTATTCTCTATGTGACAGCTTTAGAGCGATCATTGGGTGCCTTTCTCGCTCAAAAGAATGATGCTGGGAATGAAAATAGTCTCTACTATCTCAGTAGAACTATGCTTGAAGCAGAAACCCGGTATTCAAGTATTGAAAAGTGCTGCCTAGCATTAATCTTTGCAGTTCGAAAACTGAGACACTACCTGCAACATCATGAGGTCCAATTGGTGTCTCGTAATAATCCACTCAAATCCATCCTTAGTCGTCCAATGCTTACAGGACGTCTGGAAAGGTGGTCGGTTATTCTACAGCAGTTCGACATTCAGTATGTGTCTCAAAAGGCAATTAAGGGCCAAGCTAGGGCTGATTTCCTGGCTGAACATCCTTCAGTGGAAGACACGTATTCAGATATCGAACTCCATGATGAGGAAGTTTTCTCTATTCAAGAGAGTCCTCAAACATGGGAAATGTATTTTGATGGTGCTTCTAGAAGTCCAACAGGGAAGAAAATGGAAAATCCTAAATTCAACAAAGTTGGTTTAGGAATTGTGCTCATTTCTCCAGATAAGGCAGTGTTGCTTTATTCCTTTTTGTTGTGGTAAGGGGGTACCAATAATGAAGCTGAATACCAAGCTCTCATTATAGGCTTGGAATTAGCGCTTCAAGCACAAGTGAATCACTTAAAGGTGAAAGGTGATTCAGACCTGGTAATCAAACAAGTCAATGGGGATTATGCCATCAGAAAAGAAGAATTAATCCCTTTGTATGATTACGTCAGAGAGTTAATGTCGGAATTCCCTTCAGAACCGACATTTTCTTATGTCCCAAGATCACAAAATTCTCAAGCTGATGCACTGGCTAATATAGCCACAGCTTTAGCAGATCCAAATCGGGATGAGACAACCATCTGTATTGCCCACCGTCGTGCAATTTCACCTTATGTTCAAGTCAGAACAGAGGAAATTAATGAAATTAGTCCCATTACTGAAACGTATGGTCATACTACAGGTTGGATGTCACCTATCAGGGAATACCTTCAAAATGGAACACTTACACCTGATAGAGCCGAGAAAGAACAAATCCGGCGACGGGTGGTCAATTTTACTCTTTATGATGGCCCAAACCACCTCGAGAAAATTCTCTACAAACGTAGTTTTGATGGAGTTCTCTTCAGATGTATTGATGGTGAAGAGACAATGGCTGTCATAAAAGAAGTTCATGCAGGAGTCTGTGGTGCCCACCAGTCTGGACATATACTGTCTAATCAAATTCGAAGGCTTGGATACTTTTGGCCTTCAATGATAAAAGATTGTGTTAATTTCACAAAGAAGTGTCATTCATGCCAAGTATATGCCAACTTCATTCATAAACCTCCAGAGTTGCTTCATACAGCTAAATACTCATGGCCATTTTCCACATGGGGAATGGATGTGGTGGGACCTTACCCTTCAGCTACGGCCAAGCAGTTTAAGTACATTCTTACTGCTACTGATTTCTTTTCCAAATGGGCAGAGGCAGTACCTCTCAAAGAAGTCAGTTCTAAATGCATTGTTAGCTTCATCAAGTCTAACATCATTACTAGATTTGGTGTCCCTCATACCATATTGACGGACAACGACACCAACTTCTGTTCTTCTGAGGTAAAGAAATTGTATCAAGAATACAAAATTTAGTCCAACCATTCATCTCGATATCATGCAGCGGCTAATGGCCAGATAGAGGCCTTCAACAAGACTCTTTCAAATATACTGCAAAAGATGGTGGATAAAGATAAGAGGTCATGGCCTGATAAACTCTTTCATGCTTTATGGTCTTATCGGACTACCACTCGCAATGCAACGCGGTCAACTCCATATTCATTGGTATATGGAACAGAAGCAGTCTTGCCAATTGAAGTTCAATTGCCCTCACTCAGAATAGCCATTTCTGATCAATTATCTACGGATGAGAAATCCCAAAAGCAGTTGAATGAATTGGAACAGTTAGATGAGAAAAGATTGTGCACTTTTCACCACTTGGAAATCTATCAGAATCGAATAGCACGAGCTTTTAACAAAAAAGTTCGTCTTCGTTCATTCATTCAGGGAGAATTGGTATTGGTTCTCAGAGCACCAATGATACCAGGAAAGAAGCCTCCCAAGCTTGAACCAAAATGGGAAGGACCTTATTCAATACATAAGGTCTACTCCAATGGAGCGTATTCTCTAATCTCAATGGATGGAGAACACATCACGACTCCAACTACTGCCAGATTTCTGAAGAAGTATTTTGTATAAACACAAAATATTGTTCCCAGATCCAAAACAATCACATTGGTTCATGATATCTTGTCCTACATGACACTAAACTGTATTATGTCCTATCTACATGACATTAAACTGTACAGAAGTTCTATATTTTGTCTGAGATGACATTAAAATATATTTTTTCCGAAATGACATTAAACTATATTATGTCCTAGCAACATGACATTAAACTATGTGGCACTTCCAACGTCCAGCATGACGATAAACTGTAAAAAGTCCCCAGAACTGATATCCTCGTATTGGTTCACCTTAGTCCTAGATACATGACTTTAAACTGTACAGCACCAGTTCATCCTTGCTATATGACATTAAAACTATACAGCAATGGTCCAGTATGACTTTAAACTGTAACTTTGTCCTACATGACACTAAACTGTATTATGTCCTATCTACATGACATTAAACTGTACAGAAGTTCCATATTTTGTCCGAGATGACATTAAACTATATTTTGTCCGAAATGACATTAAACTATATTATGTCCTAGCAACATGACATTAAACTATGTAGAACTTCCAACGTCCAACATGACGATAAACTGTAAAAAGTCCCCAGAACTGATATCCTCGTATTGGTTCACCTTTGTCCTAGCTACATGACTTTAAACTGTACAGCACCAGTTCGTCCTTGCTATATGACATTAAAACTATACAGCAATGGTCCAGTATGACTTTAAACTGCAACTTCGTCCCACATGACATTAAACTGTGAAAAAGTTCCATGAACCATCCAACATGACCTTAAACTGCATCATCCCTGGTCCATGTATATGACCATAAACTATTTGCAAATCCCTTATGTCCAGCAAGATGTTAAACTGTGACGTCCTAACTACATGACGCTAAACTGTATAAAAGTCCCTCACGTCCGGAAAGACGTTAAACTATATAATCATCAAAGGTCCATCATGACATTAAACTGAACCATCCACGGTCCATGCATATGACCTTAAAATATTCTCACTTTCGTCCAACATGACATAAATGGTGTGTTATTTTTTCCTTACGACATGACATTAAACTGCACAGTCCCCCTTTCGTCCAATATGACGTTAAACTATTTTATCCCCATCGTCCTAACTACATGACGCTAAACTGTACCGAAAATCCTTGATAGGTCCTACATGACATTAAACTGTATTTTGTCCCTGCTACATGACACTAAACTGTGCAGCACCAATAGTCCTAACTGCAAGACTTTAAACTACATAGTCCCTTTTTTATGTCCTACATGACATTAAACTGTACATCGTTAAGGTTGTTATTACCTCTTGTTTCTCACACCGAGTATGACTCACGTGAGCTTAGAGAGAACATCAACCATAACACTCCCTTTGGGCCACTAACCATGTGTAATTCCCAACAATATTTTTTATTAGATCATTGTCCACAAGAAAAACTTGATCATTAATTCATTCTTTAATTGAACTACACGGACTTTGATCCTTGCCCTCCAGGATGGGTATGTAGGCAACCTCTCAGGGTTCAAGCCCAAAAAAAATCTCTTCACAT
This sequence comes from Viscum album, assembly GCA_963277665.1. Taxonomy (NCBI): domain Eukaryota; kingdom Viridiplantae; phylum Streptophyta; class Magnoliopsida; order Santalales; family Viscaceae; genus Viscum; species Viscum album. The sequence goes on from OY728134.1 coordinate 999,933,174, forward strand.
CGGTTCACCACCATCTCATATGATGTTGATTTGTGAAACCACCCCTGGAATCAATATATTTACATTGATTCACTTTCGTCCTTGTTATATGACATTAAAATATACAACACTTTTGTCCGGTATGACAATAAACTATAATATTCTTTGATTTCCTCATCTGAGAGAGAACTATTATTGACATTGATTTTTCAATCATGGTTTTCATTTTCAAAAGACTACATGCATACATGGTAATGCCTAAACTTTTTTAGGTTAAACCATTATTGCACTAAAGTCCCCTTTCACCATTCACACGTACGAACCAAAATTGTACAAAGGGCATTTCTAGAACTACATGGACTTGATTCCCATCCTTATGGGATACGTAGGAACATTCGAGTGTCCCTCGAATCCAGTCCCAAGTCTTTTGGGCCTAACCCCAAATTTCACATTCAGTCCCTTGGCTGAAAAGTCCTCATGAAAACACACACTGTGTATTCATTATTATGGTCCGAATTCTATGACCCTAAACTAAGATCACTCATACTTTCGTCCTGCACGACGTTAAACTGCATTTCAAGAACTACGTATGGCTTGATTCTCATTCTTATGAGATACGTAGTGAAGTCCAAGTTTCAATTCAGGACCCAGCCACAACATGATTATGGTTATCATTGACCTATGTATCTCTATATACATTGGAAAATACCCATCTTTATGTGTTATAATCCTAACCTTAAATATTTTCATATCTTCATAACCATTTTCATGACTTCTAATCACAAAAATGTCAAACTTCTGAGAATTCTTTTGCCTGACTATGCAGCACATGCCCATAGGTGGCCTTGCATAAACAATCCACATAACAGACTTGTCAGCCAAAAGATACTATTTATTTGACCATGCAGCCAATTCCCTTAGGTGGCCCTGCATATTTCAACCCCCTAACGGGTTTGTTAAATAATGGTAACTTCATTCTTGGGAAGAATGCCTCTTTTGTCCTTATTTGTCTTAAACGACAGTATGTAGGGATCCGCAAAGAATAGCCATCCTTAATATATTTGTCCCATATCCTTTTTCATGATCTGAAAGTATTCAAGTCTATGGTTTATTCTTCTTCCCTACATTTGGGTCAGACCTTCGTAGGAGTGATATTCATCCAGCTCTTCGATATTCTTGTTCGGAAATATCTTCTCCATATTCAAGTACCTCTTTCCATACAACAAACTCTATACTTTAGAAAATTTGAATCTCCATAAACTTTCACTGGCTTTTAGCACTAGGAAAGTAAATTTCTAAGAGTTATTTCGCCTGACTATGCAGCACGTGCCCATAGGTTGCCTTGCATAAACAGTCCACATAACAGACTTGTCAGCCAAAAGATACTATTTATTTAACCATGCAGCCAATGCCCATAGGTGGCCCTGCATATTTCAACCCCCTAACGGGTTTTGTTTAATAATAGTAACTTCATTCTTGGAAACTACTTCTTCTAATGCCTTTTAGCTATTTTTCATATCATTCTTCAGATTCAAATATTCTTAAGCCATAGTTTACATATTTTCTCTCATACTTTAGTATGGTAATATGTTTTCAGATAAATTGTCAAGGAATTGAATCAATTTTAATCCATTTTGGTCAAATCTATTTCGACCTTAAACATTAGCCCCTTTATGTCCGGCATGCATGACTTTAAACTGCCCACAAAAGACAAAGGAACTCTGAATAAAAGTCAAGTTCCAGCTCACTAAATATACATTTTTGTATGATTTAGGTAATATTGAGCAATTAAAAAGTTCAAAGTTTGTAGGAATATTTGTAATAATCCTAGTAAAAATAAAACTATGCTTACTAGGCCCATTGTCTTAAGTAAATTTGAAGCAGGTAATGAAAGAATGAAGGTACAAATGATTGAAGGTGAAAGTGTTTTTCATTGATGCACAAGAGTTAGAAGGACATCCACAGACTAGAGTCTCTTCTCTTTTTTTTCAAGAATTACATAAGATTGTCAACATAAGTCTTCATTTGATGTATAGAATCCCGAGCTTCATCAGCAACCACCTGGAATTAATTCATTCAACTGGATACAATAAGAGATGCAGTGATACCAGCTCTTCTTGGAACAATTGTAAAAGGATGTTCTTGAGTGCGGTTTGAGAAAATTTTCTGCTGATCAAACAGTGACTCTTTTTCTGTCCAAGAGACTTGGAAGATGGATACATGGATTTAAGAATGGAGCATTGGAAGTAAAGAGCCATTTGGAGAGAGTACTCTTTTCAGATATTGCTCTAATACCATGTTTGTCTTCTCTCCACCAACCATTAGTGGAAAACATTTCATCCCATGGGTTTTCCATTTTCATATCTGCAAGGGAATGACATGGAGGAAGAATTTGAAAGTTCGCACCATTGTTGTTAGTCTTAATGCACAGCATAACCGAAATAGAGAAGTAGCAGTGCATCTGCATCTAAGGTGTATAACTGTTTGCATTTGGAACATTGACTACTTGCAGATGACCATGACCACACAAAGACAGGTAGATGCTCTGTGGGAAATTAAGATGATATTTCAAATACTTATCCAAATCTGGGAAAGTGTTGTCGCAGATATCATAGTAATCCTGGCCAATAATGTTCATCATGTCATCAATCCGCTTACTAGCCAGTTCATCAGCCGTTCCAATTCCCTTGAGAACCACTGAATCTGCACAAGATGAATAAACTAACTCTTAAATGGGTTTATTTTTTCATAAAATTTGTGAAGAAATTTTGAAAAAAATGGCAAAGGCATTAAAACGCGCAAGTCTAAAACAAGGCGCGCAAGTATCCGTGTGTCGCGCTAGTTTTTGACATGCAAGTATAAACCGCGCAAGTATAAATACCTTTACAGTAGCGCAACATCAAGGAAAACACTAGAAAACAGAGCAACTTGCGCGGCTTAAGTGACATGCGCGGCGAGAGCTCGAGAAGGTATGAAGTCCGGAAATCCAGATACTTGTACGGAGGTGAGGCCGTGTATTTATAGGCCAAGAAGCCTATCTGCGCGCCGCACCCAGAGCGCTTAAGGCCTGCGCGACGCAAACTTGCGCACTTCCCTCTGTGCGCTGAAGACTTTCGCACCTCCCTTTTCCTTTGGAGGGATTCAATTTCCTCAGAGTCAAATCCTCATTTCTCTCCGGATCCAACTCTGAGGGGGGACTTTTGTTGACGCTCCTTTCGTCAGAGAATCTAAAGATCGGAAAAGGGAATATCTCAGCTGAAAGTGATTCATCCTTTGAAGAAAACATCAAAAATCGACAAAGGCATGAACAAAGGATCAATAGCAAATCCACCGCGCAAGTTATACCACTGCCGCGCAAGTACACTTGCGCGACGCTCTTGGTCGCACAAGTGACTTGCGCGACCTAAGTGGTAACCGCCCGGTAACTGCCCGAGGTCTTCTTTTGCCTATAAATAGACCCTGTGGGCCCCCCATTCGAGAGGATCTTTTTCCAGAAACTCGGATTGAAGATCCCGACGCCCAAGTCTCTTCTCAAAGCTTCCGGAACACTTCTAAGGTAATTTCTTACCTAGAACGGAAGATCTAAAGAGAAGAAGGAAGGCCTAAGTGTTGAAACTTATCAAACACTTGCACGCCGACTTATTTCCTTCAATATAACTTGCGCGTACCTTTTTTGGAGGAACCTCAAGAAAATTCTAAAGGGTTTCAAAAAGAGTCGCTCAAGTATTTCAATGCTGGTTGAAAATCACGCAAGTACACCAAGTGCCGCGCAGGTATACCTGCGCGACCATACTTGCGCGCCCACGGAATACTTGCGCGCCCTGCAAGACTTGCGCGCCCTTATCTTTTTGGGTGCCCATCTTGCCCATTTTTTACCCCTATTAAGCCATCACACATTTCCTTTTCAAGATTCAGTCTTCAAGACACTCTTCAAAGCCATTTATGGCATGATTTCTTGATTTAAATTCCCAATCTAAAAGGAATTCTCTGGAATATCTCTCAAAGTCTAGTGATTTAAATATCCTTTTGTCATTAAATATGGAGAGTTCATTCATTCAACCTCATCCTTTAAGATGAGAGAATCCTAACCTGGGTCTCCTTTTCAGGAATAATCCCCGGTTATAAATCCTCTTATTTTGGGCATCCTCCTCAGGAGTAAGCCCCAAACCTTAATTCCTTAACTTGGGCATCCTCCTCAGGATTAAGCCCCAATCAAGTCCTCTAATTTTGGGCATTCTCCTCAGGAGTAAGCCCCAAACCTTAATTCCTAACCTGGGTCTCCTTTTCAGGAATAAGACTCAGCCATAATCTTGCGCTTCCTTTTCAGGAGTAAGCACCATGTCCCCTAACCTGGGTCTCCTTTTCAGGAATAAGACTTAGTCATAACCTAGGTCTCCTTTTTTAGGAGTATGTCCCAGTCATAATCTTGGGTTTTCCTTTTTAGGAGTAAAACCTCAAGCCCCCCTTAAAATTCTCTTAACCAGTCATAATTTACCTTTGATTTGGGTTTCCTTTTCAGGAGTAAAACCCAATCATAAGTCCCCTCCTAACTTGGGTATCCTCCTTAGGAGTAAGCCCCAAGATTAGAGTATTCAAATCTCTATAAAGCACATATACCTTTATGGACCCTATTCCTGGATTTTCTCCCTAAAAGTAAATCCTAATCCTTCATCTATTTTGGGCAGTCATACATATATAAGCCCCAAACAATTTCTTATGATTGCATCTCTCATGGCATAATTGTCTAATTTTTACCAATACCTCTTGTTTCTCACACCGAGCATGACTCACGTGAGCTTAGAGTGTAAAAGTAATTATGCCATTCTTCTTTGAGCCATCAATCATAAACATCAAACTCCATAAATTGAACTACGTGGGTTATGATTCCTTTTCCAAAACAAAGGATACGTAGGTAGCCCATTTATGGGTTCGATCCCAACTTTGAAATAATCTCTTTCCTTCTGAATGACGATAAACTTCAAGTGCCCCACTGAGTGGCTTTAAAACCAGCCTGGTCATCATAATGACCAAAGAGACTTTTATATAAATGTTTTGAAGGATACCATTGACCAAGAATCTCTAAACATATATAGATGATTCTCTATTGATGAAGAACCTCGAATACATATAAAAGATTCTCTAAATTTCTTGCATATTTAATCATTGATTGTTAAAACTAAAGGAAAGCTCATTTTTTACTTGGTAATGTAATAATGATTCACGAACATAACTTAAATCTATAAAGAGAGTCCCGGAGTAGACAATAATTCTCCTCAGAAAGGTGTGATGAGTCCGACCTCCCATCCTCTCGACCAATGCAAATTCCTATGCCTCATTAGCCCACAAGATAATGAGCGCCTGCCTTTGGAAAGTAGGTCCAAACGGATGTGGAATCATTGGATGTTTCCGGTTCTACGAACAAACCCGTTAGAAACCGATCGGAACGTTTGAATCTCCCGTCCAGGAGGTCATCCCCGGATTCCGTGCGAAACAAGGTCATATTAAAAACCTTATTTAAAAGCATATTTAGTTATTAACCTCATTCAAATGATATCCATGATATTAATATTGGAATGTATATTAATATTTTTTTGAAAAGGAAAATATTAAACCAGGTGAAAATCATCATGTTCAATAACACTATAGGACATGAACCCATGATCGAAGGATGATAAGGGTTTCACTCTTACCATTGTCCTACACAATGTATTAGTTAATACGTACTTATATTTAGCTAAACAATTTAATGAATAAATATTAATGGTGAAAACGTTTTACTTTTTGAGTATATAGATTAATTAATTAATTGGTTTGGATTTTCAATAATAGTTATAAACCAATATAGTTACTTGTTTTATGGGTAATAATGTTTGTTAAATAAATATTTAGTGCTCAATAAAAATATATGGTTCATTCTATGATACCCATGTCTTGATGTAATGGATTACTAAAATATTGTTCTAAGAATGGACAACGGGTGGATATTGTATTTTTTTAAAAATTTAATGTATGTATGTAACCTTATATTATCGGTCAATAAAATAATTCATCATCATTTGGAAAAGTATCTTAAAATAAAATGTCATCATAATACCATTTTTTTTTGAATCTAAATCCTTTTATGTTGTCACATATTTATGACTATGAGGCCATTAATATTCAATTGATCATTCTCTTTTTTAGTGATCAATTAACTCAATGACCCAATATAAATAATAATGATTTTCCTCAATGCACATGTCACTTCATGCCACTAATTTACTCTTACATAGAGACCAACTTATATGCCAGTCCAGGTGACATTTGTACTTATCATTATCACTTTTCTAGAGGTTTTTTTATGAAACCTTCTAATGATATTCGAGTTCAATATAAGAAACATAATAAGATTTAATTCCATGATCATGTTTAAATTACAATGAAATAATTTATTAAATGTGTGGCGAATATAACACCCTATAAATTGAATGTTATAACATTATATTCGATAGAATCTATAAAATGAAACAATAGCCATGTAAGGGAATATAATATATAGAGGAAATATAATAAATTTACTATTCCAAATCCATTCAATATATTATACTTATAGAAATTTACAAAGCATCGAGTTATCTACTGTTACACATAAGAGTGACTTTGTTTTAGTGTTTACATTACACACATGATCTAGTTTTACCAAACAATAACATATTATTAAAATATTATTATTTAAGATAATAAGATAGAAACTAGTTGTTAAATTGTTGGTTATGAATAGAAATATATTACTTATTATATATATATATATATCCAAATTTTTTTTACATTCATCCATTATATTTTATAATCATATGATATGCGAAAACATAATATTACGCATAAAATCCTATATTTAATAAAGTCAATTTTACCACCATTTAGGGGAGCACAAATTTTAAATATGAATTTCGACAAATTTATAAATCTAGTAAGAGAAAATTATGTTCAATATTGAAATCAAAAAATAAAAATTTGGTTAGGGTGATTTTTTTTGTATTTTTATGAGATGATTCATTTTTTAATGAATGGTGGAATGTATAGAATTTATGTAGAATACTTCTTTTTCACCTAATTTATTTATCTGAAATAATTCTATTTTAGATTGGTTTCAAATAATATTTATATCAATTATGAATCATTTAATTCAATTTATGTCAATATAATCAATTACACATTGAAATTTGATTTCAAAACATTTATAAGTGTTAAAAATTTTCCCTTTAAAACCCCCATTGTCATCCCATATATGGGATTAAATTTAAATTAATTTTTGTCACTTATATTACTGTAATTTATAGAAATGTGTTAAATATTTGAAATCCTTATAATTTATAATGTCAAATAGTTTAAAATTTGTTTTTTACCACAAATATTAATGAATGTGATTAAAATTATTTATATAAATCAAGAGAAAATATATCATAGAAAATGAATAAACCATGAACATAAGGCCCCAAATGAACTATAAACATATCCAAAATCCAATATCATTGAATATTTAGACACTATACTCCCTTTTATTGATTTTGTTTCATTATTGGGGCCACATGAAGAGGGGAAAACTTGGGTTGAAATCCCTTTCTAAAAATTTACAAGAATCCCACTCGTCCTCCCTTATAAAATTCCACTCAACACTTCCACTTATTCACACCTCTAAAGCCTTTTAATTCACCAAAAATGGCCCAAATAAGTTTGAAACAACACAAAAATAAACCTAGAAGCCTCAACCGAGGAATAAATCTATCAAATTGTGTCTTCTGGTATAAAATAAAAGGAGTTAGCTGAAGAGGGGTAACATTCTCCAACGATAACATTCATTTCATTTCATCGTATACCCCTTCATTTATTATTATGTGTTTTTGATAAAATATATTAATTATTTAAAATATACTAATATTTTTTATGTAATTATTTTTACTTAAACTTCCCCACACACCCATCAAAATTGGATACACAATCATCATTTGTGTGTACAACGGACTATCGACTCACGAACCAATGTCGTTCGTTCTACCATTTACCACCATAAAAGGTCAGAAATAATGATGGATTTATATTTTATATATTATATATATTGTATTTATAATAACTATGTGCTACTTTAATTCTTATATAACTCATAACATAATTCATTCCATGTTATGGTAATACAATAACATCATTTTTGGATGTGTGTATGATCGCCTGCCTCCTCAAAGTGGTGTGATTTTTCACGCTATACATTGAATTATAAAGTATGAGTTTAATTATCATATTTTTTATATATGATATAATTATTTTACCTTATTTATAATATATATATATATATATTTAAAACAGTTAATTTTTATTCTTTTAAATATGAAAAGGGGAAGTAGCATTCATTCTTACGTACGACCTACCATCTCCATGAACGATGCATTTAATTTTTTATCTCAAAAATATTATAGAATATTTTAAATACATGTATATGTAATATATCAGATAAATAAATAATGATTTAAATTCTAGATTTTATTAAGTCATGTTTTAAATAAGAATAAAAAGTATAAATTCAAAAAATACTCGAAAATCTAAGCAATTAAGAACAGAAATAGTGAAAAATAATGAAAGAATAACAACAAATGGGTAATATGATATCATGTGATGATATTATGTGATATTATTAACATGATTATGGTTATGGTATAATTTTATTACTTGATTATTACCCATATATAAGAGGTTAATATATATTCACCCAAAAGAAAACATAAGGTAAGGGTTTTCATCTAAATTTAAATTCAGTTGAGAATTATTTGTTATTATCCACCAATTCAAAATACTGGGGTGTATATAATGCCCCATTTTAATTTTATGCCTTGATTCAATCATACATAAATGTATTCATTGTTTTACTCTAAATAATATCATTCAATGGTTTTGATAAGAAAATTATTATGTGGTAAAAGTTATCATTGCAATCTCACTTTCTTTTCTAATTCGTATCTTTATCTTGAAACAATCACCTTATTATAGTCATTTCTCATTGTAAATTTCAATAAATTTCCATATTATTGGATTATTGATATTATTATTTTCTAAACTCTATTCCATTTTTACATATGGTGTTTACTTTAACAAGTTCATTGATTATCTAAGGGATTATTTATAAATATTTATTCCTTATTCAATACCGATATTTGATGAGGCATATTATTTACTTGATTTTTTTTATATATGAGGACAGATTTGTATTTTAAATAAAGGGTTGGACCCAGATTTTATATACTAACTTCATATATCTAAAGATTTTCATGAGACTAATAAGTGGTCCAAATTAAATGGGTTTATACCCATAGTTTTAAATCTTCATTAAAATGGTCTTGATTGTATAGGTTTTCATGTACCTCGTACATGAAGACCAATAAATAAGAATTTCCTTTGTAGATATCTTAGTTATTATAATTTTAATTATGTATGAGATTTCTATATGAAAAAATTTATTAATTTATTTCAATCTTTCCTAATTGATTAAATAGCATGTGTTTCAGTTATTAAACATTCAATATTGATTATTCCATCTATAGTTATATTAGTGGCAAGTGTTATTAGTTATTTATAATCCCATGTTTATTGTTATTTTTTATTCATTATTTCCATGATTTTACTTACCCTTACTGATAATTTGATGTCACCTTTATTATGCTTTATCTCTCCATGTTATGAAGAAGAATCCTTTGAATTAGTTTCAAGTATGTGGGGTTTTATATTCATTGTGATTTAATTTATTTTACCAATGTAATATGGGTATCATGAATCTAATCGAGTTTTCCAAAAATACTAAATTGTTAAGTCCTTTAGGATTTAAATATTTTATCTATTCCATTGTAATAAAGCAATGGACCAACTATGAGATCTTGAGATCTTTAGGTTCATAGAGTTACAATAATTCTACTTTATTATAAATATTTTTAAAAATTAAGACATTAATTATTTAATTTTAATATCTTTTAGTTTTATTTTAATTAAATAAATTTACTCCCATGCCACTCATAGCATTTTTATCTATATAATAATGATAATTGACTTAGTAAAATTTCAGTTGATAGAATAAATATTTTATCTCATCTATCTTAAAAAAACTAAAAAATCAACTACAATTATTTTATTTTAATACCTAAATTAGTTTTTCTTTTTTTTAAACTCCCTCAAATAATAGAATCACTATAAAATACCTCTAATTAATTGACATATGTTATTGTATGGCTGAAAAGACTAGTAAATGATGAAATGAATGATATTTGTATTAGTTATTTTTTATACCTATTGTAAAATTACGGGGTTATTTTCTGATTTATAACTATTTACTTGTGATTTTCCTCTTTCACAAAATACAATAAAAGAAAAATAATTTCAAAAAAATGGTGACAGTATTCTGGATATTATTTTCTTGTTATTTATTATTAAAATTGTGTTTCAACATTTACAACCAATATTATATATCAATCATTTATAATCCATATAAATCACACTTTTTATTTATAATTAGCTAATAATATTTCTAGTTTTAATAATGAGTTATTTATGGTAAGATATAAAATTTTTTGTAGCTTGTATCATCAGTAAACAAACTGATAAAATATCCATTCACCACCACAAAAAATAAAATTGATAAATAGGTCCTTTTTGAGTGTGTATTTTTACTTTAATAATGTAGAGTTTTATCATCATTATTTCAGGCACTAATGAAACCCTTGAGTATAAAAGAATTTTTCTATAATTATAACACACAATTGATGCCATTAAAAATTAAATTATAATCTAACATAATATTATTTTACTATAATATAAATTAAAATTATATAAAAATTTACTGTAAAAATATTTCAATACATTACAGTTAAATTTGTATTGATAACATTAATCACACATTACATTTTACAAACAATTCAAAGAAACATTAATATGGCTTTCCCTATTTTTCATTTTCATTGGGACCCCTTCTAAAAGAGCATTATTGTACTACCACTTTCTAAACACACCACACTGAATCATGAAAATAATAATGTATTTATGGTAAAAATGTTATTAAATATTTTATACTATAAATATTTAAATTAAACATAAATCTCAAAAAATAATGAATTAATAAAATTTAGATAAAAATTAAAACATGGATTAAAAAAAATATAGAACATAAATAAAATATATCACAAAGTAATATCATGAAAATCACAGTGTTTTTTCTTATTTTTCAATGAGTGACACATATACTGAATTAAAATAACACTTTTAAACATAAAATATTCATGTTGAGTAATTCCTAACACACCATGTGTTTGATTTATGTATTTTTGATTATACACACCAAATAATATTTACAAAATATTTTCATTATGTATTAATAGAATCCCAATGTGATTTCTTAGTTTTTAAGATGAAATGTGTGTTTTCAATTAAGAATCCACTTTAAAATAAAAATGAATTTTTTCATGTCTGTCACATAGTATATTGGATTGAAATGCCCTTATTCTAATGAATAAAATACTATTTAAGTAAAATTTCCCAATTTATCAAGATAGTCAAAGAAATATTTCTTTTATTTAGTATTTGACTCATGTTTTGAACTGAAATATCAATTTTAAATAAAAACACAATCATTCAACCATATAAGTCATTCTATTCATTATATTGGTGTTTAGTAAATTCCTAAATCCCATTATTGATTCAAAAATAATTTTCATGATTTAACAAGACTCACCCTCTGTGTTTTGCCCAATTTTAGTATTTGATATTCATTTATAATTAATATATCAGTTTTAACTAAACATGTAAATGTTTTTAATTTATTGGAACACATTGTGCATATAGATATAGAAACGTTTCATACATAAAAATAAGGAAATTTTATATGTATATTAATTACAAAAGATTTTGATCTTGTAAATAACCATAAACATTAATATCTTTATATACTAAATACTACAACTTATTATTTGTACATATTTTCCAATTTCTATCACAATGATTTCCTTACATTCTACCCTTATTGACATTACATAAATAATACTTTTATTCATAACATAGTGAAATTAGTTATATGAATTAGTTAGATTAGATTCTAAATAAGGTAAATCATGATAGATATCAATCAATAACCACATGTTAGCATAAGATAATAATAAATATATGAGTTCATGATCATAACTTACAATGTTCATTTCCGAATTATCAAAAATCAAAATAATTAGTAATGGAATAAAACAATATCATTTAAAAATAAATGATTCATAATAGTGAGAAATAATCTTAAATCAACCATGAAACTTATGTTCATATAATAATCATGTCATACATGTGTATCACCATAATATGTATAATGACCATTACATGTCCTTTGGTTAACTATCATGATCATCTAATCATAGTAGATAATGAATCAACGCTCCTTTCCCACATACCATAATGGATATATAATTATCACATTTTTACCACTGGGGATTTGGAATCACCACCTATTCCAATAATGAATTGGGATTCCATACATGTTTACCATAGAAGATTGAGATCATCAATATGATTCTCATAATTATATAATTATACATAAAATATTTTATAATTATTTGGAAATATATATAATTTTAGGTTCATCCATCACATAATAAAAACCCTAAATTATTTTAACTTAATACCAGATAACATTAATCATATCATCATATCTTAACTCATGTATGGAAAATGGGGTTCACATACATTTTATAAATTCATCATATCCCAACCCATGGAAAATAATTGTGTTTTTTAAATATATCATAATTATAATCATAAAAAATTCAGAGGAATAATAATGATGGTGTCATTGGATCATATCATTATTGAATAATAATAAGCATTAAATAATGTTATCATATATAAAAACTAATTAAAAATAACATTGGATGATTTCTGGAGGAAGATACCCTTGTCATTTTATAATCTATTTTTTTTAAAAAATTATTAATAAAATATTATCAATAACATTTTCTTTTAAAATAGAAAAGTAATTAGGGAATTGAAGCATTAAATCATTATGTGATCATGATGGTGGAAATTTTAGTTTTTTTCTTGTACAATAAATTTTTTTTCCATTTCAGAGTTTTGGTTAAAATAAAATAGTACATCATTTAGAAAATTCATAGATAAATCCTCTAATATAGTTTAATATAAATTATAAATGGGTAAAAATATTTTATACAATCATTTTAAAGTTGTAAAACAAAATCCTAAAATCATTTTAAAGAAATCATGGATCTAGAAGAGAATTATTCATAATTAAATAGCAAAACATAGTGTGTTTTCATATAAAACATCATTCTATCTCATGAGAATATTACTTAATGAGGAATAAATAAAATAATGAATTTTATAGAAATAAAATATTGATAAAAAATACCTAAATTTATCATACTAGGATCATATAATTTCCTCATTGGAAATTAAATAGTAAACTATCCCAAAAACATGTGTTTGAGATTGAAATCTCTTTACAATTTCATTACATTTGTATAATAAACTATTGAAAGAGACCACCTTTGATTGATATTTATGTCACTATAGTTTTCATGAAAAGAATCAAAAATTACATTTAAATACATTATATAAACCGAAGGAATGAAAAATGTAGGGAATATAGAATATGTGTTATATACATAAAAGTGAGATGAAAATAACTTCCAATGTATTTAATTTTTTGGTATACCTTAAAATATATTTGTTAAAAATTATAGATTTATTATATATATTTTAAAGATAAATAATTATATATATAATATAGTATACCATTTAGTTGTAATATATTACCACCCTTGTATTACCAATTTATAATTAAAGTCACTATTCCAGGAGATGACTTTTTCATTTTTCAGGCATGATTTGATTCAGAAGCCCTATAATATATCCATTAATCATGGTATCATAATAACAAGAATATTTACCATTAAATAATTACCACATATATAAATTAAATATATATTTGGGTTCATAAATTAAAAGTAGATGAAGAATAATGGATTACACCATTCAAGGAGATGTAAGCCCATACATACGTAGGATCATTATTTTCATTTTTCTACAAGTGGAAGAAATGAAGGAAAATAATAACATCACATTAAATAATAATTGTAATGTCATATATATAATATATATTTATTAATTTTTTTATTAGCATTAATTTAAATAATAAGTGACAAATGAATCGTAATGCTTCATGGAGGTGGTTGTCCATATGTACGCATGAAAGACGTTGTCGTTTTCCAAAGGATGGGAGGAACCCAAACTCTAGTTGTAACAACCCAGACTTGAGTAAAACATAATCTTCGTATAATTTATTTCATGTTAATAAGATATTAAGTTTCACATAACAAAATACTATTCTTTTCAGTAGTTTTTATGAAGTAGATACATACATGATTCCCATTTTAAATTGGAAATATAATTCAAAACATAACTAAAGAAAATGTTTAAAATATTGAATCACATTAAAATATTTCTTATTCATATGTTGGGGAAAGAAAAAAATATGGGTTAACTCAAATTATTTGAAAGGGTTATGTACATTAGAATCTATTACAAGTATGTAATGCATATAGAATATGATAAGTAAAATTACTAAGAAAATATTTCATTTGATCAATATATTGAGCATGAAGTGCATCCATGGGATATATAAAATAAAACATTCTCCTAGAAAATAATAATTAAATTCTAAATGAAGGAAATTTATATTGTTTGACTCTATGATATTTTATAACTTAATATCATTTCAACTAAATCCTACTATAAAGACATTTTAGAATACGGGCTGCCGTACACCAAATACACATTTAATAATGCTTGCCAATGTAACATCCCAAACCCAAACATCCACCTGAACAGTTCAATCAACCTGGGGGTGACTGACCTTAGGAGCACCTCCCTGATTCAAAAAAGCTAATGACTTCCATTGACTGTGTAAACATGTATAGTGTGGAGGTTATACCCTCTCAGAGGAAGATAAGGCACCAGACTAGGTGTAAAAGTGACATGCACTTTGGAAATATATGACTTGGGAGGCTCGAACCAGACTCATAGAGAAGAAGAACAACAATATCAAATAAATATCGGAAGTAATATAGAAACAAATGCATAAAAAAGTAAATAGAACAACATGCTAAACATCTTTTGTAACCACTACTAAAACAAACATGGCATGCATCCATAACAGGTCATACATGTCAATATACAAAATGGATGTCATGGAAAACCATAGTTTCTACATATTAAAGCAATCATACTGATATAAAAATAATAGTAAAAAAAATTTAAACTCCTATTAGGCATAACCACGAGGTCCATGCCAATCTCCATGCTAAACTCAACTACGACCCAGCTGCTAATGCTAATCCTTTTCCTATGTGTAAATTCATAATGTCTACATGAATCCAGAAGGGACTATGTAGGGTGGAGATTAATCTCATTATGATACCACCAAATGGCTCAAAACTTGTATATATGTTTAAATAGACACACATCTCTATGTAAGGTAAATAATACGATGAAATAAATAAACACAACCTCTACTGGTTCCTAGTAGCCATGAGGGAGTGTCACCTATATTAGACAATGCAAGAATCTCATAATCAATGTGAGTCCACAGCCCATGGCCCAAGTCAATCATGTATTAACAAGGAATAGGTGGATCATCAAGTTCCACCTCAATCGAATATCTCAGTACCATGTTCCTCCTGACATCGTGAGTCTCAATGCTCCGACACTACTAGAATTTTTACTTTTGGAGGCGGGAGAACTATAGTGGCCGCCATTTGGTGGTAGCTAATGATATAAATAACACCCGCCAAATGGCGGTCGCTACATAGAAGACCTAATTTTACCCCTTTTCCCCTCCCGACCCCCCCAATTACCCTCCCCGAACCCGGCCCCCGACCCCAGGACCACGGCCCCGGCGACCTCGCGCCCAACACCCCCTCCCAACCCCACGACTCCGACCCCGACGACCATCCCTGACCCCGCGACCCCGACCCCGGCAACCCCGCCCCCGACGACCCCGCCCCTGGCCACCCCAAACCTGGTGACCCCTGCGACCCCGACCCCCGGTGAGCCCCTGTGAGCCCCGGTGACCCCTGGCTACACCCAGTGACCTGACCCCAGGCGACCCCAACCCCCAGCGACCCCCAATGACCCTGACCCCACGTTGCGCCACCCACAAGCCCGGCGACCACCTGCGCCACCCGCAACCCCGGCGACCCCCTGCGCCACCCACAACCTTGCGCTGCGCCACCTGCGATCCTAACAGCCTGATCTACACCTTCGGACAGTACTTCCCCCTTTGTCCCCTATAGGCCTCGCTGTATCCCTCCTGTGAGTCCTCACATCATGCCTCTGTCGGACCCTTTCGGTTCGTCATGCCCCGCCGTATAGAAACCTCCCACGCTTCGTCCAGCGGTTCAACTGGTTTCGATTCCGGCCGTCGAAGCCCTATCTTCAAGTCGTTGCACCGTCATGAATCCAATATTGAGTCACACCCTGTTACCCATGGTCAAGTCCTCTACAGGTAATGTTTTTTATCCTTCAAATTTAGCTTTGAAGTCATTAGTTTTTAAATTTAATGATTTGTGTTTATTTAGAATTTAAAAAAGATATTTCACTTTTGATTTATATTAAATACATATATGGATAAGAGCTGGATTGATATGCAAGATAGGTTTTTGGCTGAATATTTTTAGGGGATTAAGAAATTTATGGATTTCACCAATAGATTTCCAAGTGATATGATTAGTTTTCCATGCAGAAAACGTTCAAATAGACATCTCTTCAAATGAGATAGTGTTGGAGAAAATTTTTCTTTGAATGGCTTTTTGAAAAACTATAAGACATGGACATGTCATGGAGATGATTCTTTTTCATGTCATCTCTCAAAAAGTATTCATATGAATTTTTATTCGAGAACAGTTGATCCGATGAACATATTTCTCAATGATATGATGCTCCAATTTCAACCTGAAGACAGTAATGTCGTAAATGATGATGTTGGATGGAGTAATCCCTGTTCTTCTGCAGATGGAGAAGCAATGAAATTATTTTAAATTTGTGATGATTCACATACTGAATTATATCCTAGATGCACTAAATTTAGTTAACTATCATTCATCGTAGAATTGTTTCACTTGAAGGCTTTGAACCAGTGGTTAGACACATTATTTGACATGTTGTTGGTATTGTTGAACAATGTACTCCCTGTTGGAGCGAAGACTCCGGAGTCATTATATCAAGCTTGGAAGTTGACCGGTGATCTTGGTTTTACATATGATACAATTGAAGTGTGTCGCAATAATTTTATTTTGTTCAGAAAAGAGAATTCCCAATTAAATAATTGTTTTGTTTTCTATATATCTAGGTGGAAGAACAATGAGATTAATCAAGGTAGTCATATTCTTCCTGGGAGAGTCTTGAATCAAGGGAAATAAGATTCCAATAAACAGATGCGTTATTTCCCACTGAAACCGAGACTGAAGAGATTCTTCAAGTAAAATTAAATTTCTAAATTGATGACATGGAATTCAGAGAGAAAGAAAGAGGTTGATAAATTAACTCACCCGACAGATTCTTTGGCATGGAAAGAGTTTGATCAAAGACATCTAGACTTTTCCAGATATGATCGTAATATTCGACTGGGTTTGGTAGCAGATGGTTTTAACCCATTTAGGTCCATGGTTTGTGCGACACATAGAATGTGGCCAGTGGTGTTGGTTCCATAAAACATTCCCCCATGGGTATGTATGAAGAAACCTTTTTTGTTCCTATCAATTATAATTGATGGACCGAGTGGACCTGAGGATAAAATCGATGTTTTCATGCAACCTCTGATTGATGAGATGCAAGAATTTTTGGCCAATGGTGTAATTACTTTTGACTTGGCAGTTAATGAAATGTTTAGTCTTCGGGCCGCCTTGTTATGGGCAATTAATGATTTCCCAGCGTATGATAACTTATCAGGTTGGAGAACAAAATAAGAATTTGCTTGCCCATGTTTTAATAAGAGTATGAAATCAATATGGCTTAAGAACTGTAGAAAGTGGGCGTATCTTGGTCACATGCACTTTCTTCCTCCATTGCACAGGTTCATAAAAGACTGTGTATCGTTTTATGGGAATAGAGAGTATGAACCATCACCACAAATATTGTATGGGGTTCAAATTTTTTCACAACATGACCAAGAAAACATCCATACAATGTATGATTTTCATGATTTATTGGCTTCTGCATTGCCTTATATTCCTGCTGCAAATAGATAGTGCAGTCATAATTGGAAGAA
Source organism: Viscum album (assembly GCA_963277665.1). Taxonomy (NCBI): domain Eukaryota; kingdom Viridiplantae; phylum Streptophyta; class Magnoliopsida; order Santalales; family Viscaceae; genus Viscum; species Viscum album. Next base: position 999,951,484 of record OY728134.1, read on the forward strand.
ACGGAGTATTTTTTTTTTGAATTACCTTATTGGAAATATAATATTTTAAGACATAATTTGGATGTGATGCACATTGAAAAAAATGCATGTGATAATATATTGCGCACCATTTTAGGAGTCAAGGGGAAATTAAAGGATAGTGATAAAGCTCGACATGATTTTCAAGAAATTGGATTGAGAAAACCTTTACATTTACAACCAGGTGAAGGAAATCGTGCATACATGCCTACTGCACAGTACACAATGAGTAAAAAAGAGAAACAAACATTTCTAGCAATTTTGATGAATGTTAAGGTACCACATGGTTATTTCTCTAATATTTCCAAGCGTGTGAATATGATGAGCATGACATTACGTGGGTTTAAAATTCACGATAATCAAATTGTGCTTCAATAGTTAATTCCTATAGCAATTCGTGATTGCTTACCGAGAACGCACTTCTGGTGCCATAAACAGCCAAAATGGTCATCTAACTATCAAATTCTGAGTGTACGACATTGGATTGACCTGAAATAATAGGGGAAAACTATAATTATTATTCTTCATGTGTAAGAGGTGACAACATGTCAATCGGATGTGTATTTTGTGCGCAACGGCTCAATATGCGCTTTTTAAGTGTTTGCGCGCTTCCGAAACGCACGTGGGGTGGTCTAAACCAGCCTAACGACGTCGGATTGTCCTGAAATCGGATGACAACAATGGGTGAGTGAATTTGGAAGTGGTCAGGCAGATGACAGGCCAATTGGAGGTGCCTTGTGCCCACGCTGACCGAGAATGCACTTCTGGTGCCAAAAATGGCCAAAACGGGCCTCTAACGGTCAAAGTCAGAGCGTACGACATCAGATTGACCTGAAATCCTAGGGGTAACACTGTTATTGTTATTATTGATGTTTATAAGGATACAGAACATCAATCAGATGTGAATTTTGCACACAACGACTCAATATGCGCTTTTTAAGTGTTGGGCATGCTTCGGAAACGCGCGTGGGGTGGTCCAAACCGGCCTAACGACGTCAGACTGGCATGAAATCGAACGAAAAAATGGGTGAGTGAATTTTGAAATGTTTGGGCAAACATAACGCCAATCAGAGGTGCGGTGTGCCCGCGCTGATCGAGAACGCACTTCTGGTGCCACAAAAGGCCAAAACGGGCCTCTAACTATCATATTCAGAGCGTATGACATCGGATTGACCTGAAATCACAGGGGAACACTGTAATTATTATTCTTGTTGTGTATGAGGAGAGGTAACGTCATACAGACTTTCAGTTTGTGCGAAACAGCTCAATATGTGCTTTTTAAGTGTTGGGCGCGCTTCCGAAACGCGCGTGGGGTGGTCCAAACCAGCCGAATGATGTCGGATTGGCCTGAAATCAGAGGTAAACAACATGTGAGTGAATTTTGAAGCGTTCGGGTAGACGACACACCGATCGGAGGTGTCGTGTGCCCGCGGTGACTGAGAACGTACTTCTGGTGCCATAAATGGCCAAAACGGGCCTCTAACGGTCAAAGTCAGAACGTACGACATCAGATTGACCTAAAATCATAGCAAAAACACTGTAATTATTATTATTGACATATACAAGGAGACGACACATCATTAGAACTTGCGGTTTGAACGTAATGGCTCAATATGAGCTTTCTAAGTGTTGGGTGTGCTTCCGAAACGCGCGTGGGGTGGTCCAAACCGGCTGAACGACATCGGATTGCCCTGCAATTGTATGAAAACAACAGGTGAGTGAATTATAAAGCGGTCGGGTAGACGGCACACCAATCGAAGGTGTCGTGTGCCCGCGCTGACAGAGAACGCACTTCTGGGGCCATAAAAGGCCAAACGGGCCTCTAACTGTCAAATTCAGAGCATACGACATCAGATTGACCTGAAATCATAGGGTAAAAATGTAATTATTGTTCTTGATGGCTCAATATGCGCTTTTTAAGTGTTGGGTGCACTTCCGAAGCACGCGTGGGGAGGTCCAAACTGGCTGAACGACGTCGGATTGGCCAGAAATCGGACAAAGACAACATGTGAGTGAATTGTGAAGCGTTCGGGTAGACGAAACGCCAATCGGAGGTGCCGTGTGACCACAGTGACCGAGAACAAACTTCTGGTTCCATAAACGGCCAAAACGGGCCTCTAACGGTCAAAGTCAGAGCCTATGACATCGGATTGACCTGAAATCACAGGGAGAACACTGTAATTATTATTCCTGACGTGTAAGAGGAGACGACACATCAATCGGACGTGTGGTTTGACCACAACGGCTCAATATGCGCTTCTTAAGTGTTGGGCGCGCTTCCGTAACATGCGTGGGGTGGTCCAAACCGGCAGAACTACGTCAGATTGTCCTGAAATCGGACGACTACAACGGTTGAGTGAATTGTGAAGTGGTCGGGTAGATGACATGCCAATCAGAGGTGCCGTGTGCCCGTGCTGACCGAGAACGCACTTCTGGTGCCACAAAGGACAAACGGGCCTCTAACTGTCAAATTCAGAGCGTATGACATCAGATTGACCTGAAATAACAGGGTAACACTGTAATTATTATTTTTGATGTGTACGAGGAGACGACACGTCAATCGGACATGTGGTTTGCATGCAATGGCTCAATATGTGCTTTTTAAGTGTTGTGCGTGCTTTCGAAACGCGCGTGGGGTGGTCCAAACCAGCCAAATGACGTTGGATTGGCCTGAAATCGGATAACAACAAGGGGTGACTGAATTGTAATGTGTTCGGGTAGACGACACGCCAATCAGAGGTGGAGTGTGCCCGCAGTGACCAAGAACGCACTTCTGGTGCCATAAACGGCCAAAACGGGCCTCTAATGGTCAAAGTCAGAGTGTACGACATAGTATTGACCTTAAATCATGAGGGAACACTATAATTATTATTCTTGATGTGTACTAGGAGAAGGAACATCAATCAGATACGCGGTTTACATGCAACTGGTCAATATGCGCTTTTTAAGTGTTGGGCGCGCTTCCGAAACGCGCGTGGGGTGGTTCAAACCAGACGAACCACGTCGAATTGGCCTAAAATCAGACGACAACAATGGGTTAGTGAATTGTGAAGTGGTCAGGCAGACGGCACGCCAATTGGATGTGCCGTGTTCCCGCCCTGACCGAGAAAGCAATTCTGGTGCCATAAAAGGCCAAAACAGGCCTCTAACTGTCAAATTTAGAGCATACGACATCGGATTAACCAGATATCATAGGGGGAACACTTTAATTCTTATTATTGACATGTACTAGGAGACGACACGTCAATAGGACACGCGGTTTGCGCACAATGGCTCAATATGCACTTTTTAAGTGTTGGGCGCGCTTCCGAAACGCGCGTGGGGTGGTCCAAACCGGCCGAATGATGTTGGATTGGCCTGAAATCAGACGACAACAACGGGTGAGTGAATTTTGAAGTGGTCGGGTAGACAGCATGCCAATCGGAGGTGTCGTGTGCCCGAGATGACCGAGAACGCACTTCTGGTTCCCCAAACGGCCAAAACGGGCCTCTAACTGTCGAATTAAGAGCGTACGACATCGGATTGACCTGAAATCACAGGTGACCACTGTAATTATTATTCTTGACGTGTACGAGGAGACAACATGTCAATCAGATGTGCGGTTGGCACACAACGACTCAATATGGGATTTTTAAGAGTTGGGCGCACTTCCGAAACCGACGTGGGGTCGTCCAAACTGGTCGAACGATGTCAGAATGGCCTGAAATCGGACAACAACAATGGGTGAGCGAATTGTGAAGTGGTCGGGCAGATAGAATGCCAATCAAAGTTGTCGTGTGCCTGTAGTGAATGAGAACGCACTTCTGTTGCCATAAACGACCAAAACGGGCCTCTAACGGTCAAAGCCAGAGAGTGCGACATTGGATTGACCTCAAATCATAGGGGGAACACTATAAGTATTATTCTTGATGTGTACGAGGAGACGTCACGTCAATCAGAAGTGCGGTTTGCCCACAACGGCTCCATATGCGCTTTTTAAGTGTTGGGTGCGCTTCCGAAACACGCATGGGGTGGTCCAAACCAGCTGAACAACATCAGATTGGCCTGAAATCGGAAGACAACAATGGGTTAGTGAATTGTGAATTGGTCGGGTAGGCGGCATGCCAATTAGAGGTGTCGTGTGCCCGTGCTGACCGAGAACGCGCTTCTGGTGCCACAAAAGGTCAAAACAGGCCTCTAACTGTCAAATTTAGAGCGTATGACATTGGATAGACCTGAAATCACAGGGTAACATTGAAATTATTATTCTTGACGTGTACGTGGAGACAGCGCGTCAATCGGAAGTGCGGTGTGTGCACAACCGCTCAATATGCGATTTTTTAGTGTTGGACGGGCTTCCGAAACACGCATTGGGTGGTCCAAATAGGCCGAACGATGTCGGATTTTCTGGAAATCGGACAACAACAAGGGGTGAGTGAGTTTTAAAGTGGTCGGGCAGACGGAACGCCAATCAGAGGTGGCGTTTGCCCGTAGTGACCGAGAACGCACTTCTGGTGCCATAAACGGCCAAAACGGGCCTCTAACTGTCAATGTCAGAGCATAAGACATCGGATTGACCTGAAATCACATTAGAAACATTGTAACTATTATTCTTGACATGTAGGAGGAGATGGCACATCAATAGGACATGCGGGTTTCGCGCAACGGCTCAATATGTGCTTTTTAAGTGTTGGGTGCGCTTCTGAAACATGTGTGGGGTGGTCCAAACCAGCCGAATGACAACAGATTGGACTAAAATCTGACGACAAAAAAGTGTGACTGAATTGTGAAGTGGTCGGGCAAAAGGTACACCAATCGGAGGTTCTGTGTGCTCGCTCAGACTGAGAACGCACATCTGGTTCCACAAAAGGCAAAAACGGGCCCCTAACTATCAAATTCAGAGCGTACGACATCAGATTGAACTGAAATAACAGGGGAACATAGTAATTATAATTCTTGACAAGTACGAGGAGAATACATGTTAATCAGACATGTGATTTGCGTGCAAAGGCTGAATATGCGCTTTTTAAGTGTTCGACGCGGTTCCGAAACGCACGTGGGGTGGTCCAAACCGGCCGAACGACATCAGATTGGCCTGAAATCAGACGACAACAACGGGTGAGTGAATTTTAAAGTGGGCGGGTGGACATCACATCAATCAGAGGTGCCGTGTGCCCGATCTGGTCGAGAACGCACTTCCGGTGCCCCAAACGGCCAAAACGGGCCTCTAACAGTCGAATTCAGAGCGTACGACATCAGATTGAACTGAAATCACAAGGGAACACTCTAACTATTATTCTTTACGTGTACGAGTAGACGACACATCAATCAGGCATGAAGTTTGTGTGCAACGACTCAATATATTCATTTTAAGTGTTGGGCGCGCTTCCGAAACGCCCGTGGGGTGGTCCAAACCGGCAGAACGACGTCAGAATGGCCTGAAATAGGAAGAACACAACGTGTGAGTGAATTTTGAAGTGGCCGGGCAGACAAAATTCCAATCAGAGGTGTCGTGTGCCCGTGCTGACCGAGAATGAACTTCTGGTTCCATAAAAGGCCAAAACAGACCTCTAACTGTCAAATTTAGAGCGTATGACATCGGATTGACCTGAAATCATAGGGGAATACTGTAATTATTATTCTTTACATGTACGAGGAGACGTAACGTCAATCAGACCTGTGGTTTGTACACAACGGCTCAATATGCACTTTTTAAGTGTTGGGCGTGCTTCCGAAACGCGCGTGGGGTGGTCCAAACCGGCCGAACGATGTCAGATTGGCCTGAAATCGGATGACGACAACGGGTGAGTGAATTTTGAAGTGTTCGGGTAGAAGTCACGCCAATCGGAGCTGTCGTGTGCCCGCGGTGACCGAGAACACACTTCTGGTGCCATAAACGGCCAAAACGGGCCTCTAACGGTCAATGTTAGAGCGTATGACATCATATTGACCTAAAATCACAGGAAAACACTGTAATTATTATTCTTCACATGTGAGAGGAGATGACACATCAATCAGATGTACGGTATGCACGCAATGGCTCAATATGTGCTTTTTTATGTGTTTGTTGTGCTTCCGAAACGCGCGTGGGGTGGTCCAAACAAGCCAAACAATGTTATATTGGCCTGAAATTGGATGAAAACAATAGGTGAGTGAATTGTGAAGTGGTTGGGCAGACGTCATGCCAATCGGAGGTACTATGTCCCCGCGCTGACCGAGAATGTACTTCTGGTGCCATAAAAGGCCAAAACAAGCCTCTAACGGTCGAAGTCAGAGCGTACGACATCAGATTAACCTAAAATCACAGGGCAAAGATGTAATTAGAACCATAGAATTAACGCTTATAAATTTTTAATACGATAATTGAAATTATGAATATATTTTGAAAATCGTATACTTTCGATCTATTATAGTATGTTTGAATTGAAATATGTTAATTTGTTTCAATTATTTGTTTATAGGTTTTATTTGGTAATAATTTTATTATTAAATTTTTATATATAGTTATATTTGATGAGGGTTGCGGAGCAAGGAAGATGACGATGAAATTTATGTGGTATTCATAGTATTTTTGATATTTTTTTAAAAAAAATTAAAAGTTAAAGCGGCCGCCATTTGGCGGCCGCTGTAGCCTATGTTTGGGTCAGCTAAAGAAGCTGCCAAACGGTGGCCGTTGTTGTTCATCCCTACAGCAACCGCCAAATGGCGGCCGCTGTTGGTCATACATACTGGCCTTTAGCGTCCGCCAAATGGCGGTCGCTGATAGCAACAATGACGGACCCAAAGCAGCTGCCGTTTGGCGGATGCTAGGTGGCCGCTATAGACCTTTAGCGACGGCTTTTGGTGGATTCTTAAAGTCATATTTGTACTAGTTCTATTCCAAGAAGACAAGCCCAAACAATCGTATCCTGGTCCAATAGAACCCTACTCGAAATATCATGGCTTCTTGTGGAACAAAAACCAGAGGAACAGTGATGGATTTCCTAAAATAAATAAACAAATGAATAGTGATGTCTGTCCTCAAATAAATAACTGGAGGAATAGAAATGTATTCCCTCAATCAGAGCATGCCTGAGCCCCTAACCCGAGAGCCTCATTGCTATCAACTAAAGGCTCCTCACCTTCAACATGGATACCTATGGAATGAGCCCCCAAAACATATATTACCTAAACCTCAACTATCTAGGGCCTTTACCCACATGAGCAGTCAAAATTAACTCATCACAAATTCAACCTGTGTGCACATGACTCAAATCAGTGCTTTGGCAATCACGGGTGAGCAGAAATCACCAAAAAAGAATCCAAGCCACATCATCTATGACACCTAAGGTCCATGCGACCTTGTTTCTCAAGTATGATGGCCACACCATCCATGTATCTGGGGTCATGACTAACCCTATAGTCACACAACCTCGAAACAATATCCATGATGCCCAATCTCATGGTCAAAACCACAAATAATAATCAGGCCCTTTCCCAACTTGTGATCAACATCACTCAATCCCGATGTCAATTCCACTCCAAACACAGGCCAAGCCTGACCCAACCCCATGAGTTCAAACACATATAACATCAAAAAAACATATTAATAATCATATTTAAACACATTTAAACCTACAAAAAAATTCTACTAGCTGAATCTCACTAGCTATCATCTATCACATGGAAGCACTGATGTCTTGAATTCCCCTAACATGGTTAATCAAGATTAAACAATTGAAACATACCAATATAAATCAAGATAATTCATTTAATTTTTCTTCACCACCATCCAAAATAACCAAATGAGAAACGGCCTTTAAATAGGCCTTTCTCAAGTATAACAAGTAATGTAATAACCAACAGCATCCAGAAATATATTACAATCAAATTAAAATGAATTAATAGGGTTCATGATAAAAAAATGGTTGTGATAAAAGTCTCAACCCCCAAGTTTCCTTAAAAACACAAAATGATGTTTGCACTACCTACCAAATATACGTACAACACTTCGCATCTAGTCTCAGCCTCAATTTAGGCTTAGAATGGGGTACATTAAAAAAAACAAGCATAAAATCTCATCATCCAATAACTAGGTCGAGAAGAGAAACCAGGAAGAACAAATAAAGAGAATTAAAGAGCATACTAATGGGGGTCTAATGGATCTAACGACATTCAAATCATATATAAGACAAAAAATCAGGAGTAAAAAACAATTTTTGGTCAGTTGGATCGCAAGGGTTCTTTCTAAAACCTGGAAATAAGGAAACTTCTCATCTTAAAAAAGAATTAGAAATTACACATCATGTAAATGGTGGTACACACTTTGTGGGTTCTTTAATAGTTCCAATGATGGTAGACTTACTTTTTTTGTCTCTCAGGTCTTCTTGAAATGACTATATGCCATGTACGTGACAGTACATGGTGTATATATGGTTGCTATTATATTCCCTATTACCATCCCCAGATGACTTGTATACCCATCACACAAGTCCATAATAAATAATGAGTAGTCAATATTACATGATGTGTAACACAAATTCTATTCATGTGACCATTCTTCTTCCATTACATTCATATTTTCCACTATATTCTCAAAAACAACTCAAAATGCAAGAGAAAAAAAAGAGAACCATACCTCAAAGAATGAACCTGGTTCTAAAAAACTTACCCTATAAAGAAATTCGACCCTGAATAGTCCTTCCACATGTTGTAAAGTAACACAAAAAAACTCTAGCCCAATGCTCAAATCAATCATGGTCTAATGACCTATTTTGGAACCCATGGTCCACTCATGATGCATCTTCATCCCTCCACCTCTTCAGGTGATTCTATGTCGCTTCTATCACCCAAACATATCCTACACAATATCAGTGCCTTCCTCAATCTCATGGAATTCATGAATCAACGTTGTCCCATATCTCATGGGTGGTCAAAACAACCTGGTGCCTTTCACCTCAATCACAGCCACATCCTCGATACCCTGATTCCCAATGAACCTCATGTAACCCACATCCAACGATGAACTTGATGCCAAGCACCTCATACATATATATATATATATATATCTATATATATATATATATATATATCGCACCCTAGATGGTTCCAAAACAGTTACCAACATCTGGTTAGTCCATTTTCATCTTCTCCACCTCATGCACTAAAAATGGAAATTCCTCAATAGTCCATTCCAAAAGAAAATACGGAATCATAGCCATTCTTGTGGCATAACTATGATCGTCATTGTCTCAATGGCCTGCTCAATGTCAGGAAACTCCACACATTGCACCTAGCTGAACACACAGCAACATGAAGGCTATCCTCCCAGCAGTGCTGCACTAGTCACTGTCCACTGACCCCAAGGCTAGGTCCCACTGTCTCTACCATGTCCTCCGCATGAAGCTAATCCTCAGCTACCCTCACCCTATACCCATCCTGACCCATCCTCAGACGCCATATTCTATATTGGTCCCTAATTTTTGTCTTTCTGATAAGGTTTCCTATAGAACCTCTCAAGATTCCCAACCAATCCACACTCCCGACACTCCTTTGGAGGCTTATTGCACATAGTTCAGACATTCCCTAGTTTACCACAAAGAATTAAAACCACTACTGAACTACCATGATGTGGTCTAGTAGAGTCTTTGACCATACTGTCCGTTAGAACTCATCTCAGCCTCATTTCCTGCCATCTAAAACATCACCTGAAGTCACTAACCACCCAAGTGAGACTTTTCTGTTAGGTTTCCCTTAGGTATGATCTCTTGATTCACTACCTCTAAGAATGAGGCCAACCTAAAATGTGTACCTGCTCCCGAATGGTGCTTCATAATCCAACTTCAAAGAACATCACCCTTAAGGTGTCATTAAATACCATATAAGGTGTGTAGTGAGATAGTTTAGTGAATGTATATTCATGGTCCATGAAAGACATTTCACACTAATTAAGGATCATGAAATCTCAAGATCTCTCCACCCTTAATGTCATTGAAAAAAAATTGATTGAAGAAACCCTCCTCGAAGTCCTTCCAGGATAGCCCAACATGTTTGAAAGCCTGAACCTGCACATCCCACCAATGCATCAACAGTCCACCGAGCATATATGTCACCATCTTGACTCTCCTTGATGGAGGTGTCTCAAAAATTCTCTAAGATTATCTGCGTTATCTATATCTAGTTCCCAGCCACCTGCGGACAACCCTCACCTTGAAAAAGCGACAGTTGCTGCAACATGAACTCATGAGTATGATAGGCAATATATGGATATTTTCCATAAAACCCCCATTTATCCCATGCAAAACACATACCAAACAAGATCAAAGATGCTCATAGTGACACAGCCTGAACGATATCAAAACGAAGGTTGTTTGACATGCGCTGGATCCGGACCATGATCCTACCCCTGAGCCTATACCTATGCCTCATGCTCTTCCTAAACCTCTAGGGTCTGAAGCTAATCATGATCATGAGCCAATGTAACATCACCCACCTGATAATTCATTGTTCTGTATAGGAGGAAGTCGTTGAATACCATAAAATGGGAAGAGAACCTATATATATCAATATATTCTACTGAAAAAGAAAAATTTGTAGAGGGAAGTGAATAACAACCTCCCTTAGTCTTCCCCATCATAACCATGACCCACGACATCCCATCCTCATGGAATCCTTACCCTCCATCAATAGAGGAATGTATCACAATATCCTTGGGCCTCGCCCATCTCGAAGAAAAATTATCCCCCAATCCGATGATTGAGTATCCCAATCATGGTGATCAAAATCATCCCAAACATGGTTCATGAATTCTCATATATGTGCGAGTCCCATTACCTACCACATGAAATTCTACAAATAAATAAATTATAGAAGATCACATTGCATAAATCATTCCAATTTTATCAGGAATTTATCCGTCTCTCATTTCAAATGCATCTAAAGCATGTCATTTGACATTATTCACATGAAATTATTACTTGCAAATGAAAATGTGAATATATGAAATTGAAATTACCTAAAAACATGTCTATAAAAAGCCAAAAAAACATGCCTTTCCTCAAGAGTCAGAGGTCCAATTCCCCCTTACCACACTAGGTCAAGGGTCCCATATCAGAACCAATAACCATTAGAAACCATGTGATCTACCAAGGTGGAAACTATATAAATTGTAATTTGTGAAAAAGAAAAATAGTAATTTCCCACCAAAGGAATTTTTGTCTGTCCCTCATACCAGGGGATGCAAGTACACAAGAACAAGCTAGAAACCCAGTTCCAATTACAGCCTATCTCTAGTCTACCATGTTCCATATAGTAATCCGATAGAAAAGAAAGGCATTCTCAATCTAATTCGTAAATTTTCAAATGCTTCTTCTAAATTGAAGTCATGAACTCCTCTGATACCACTTTCAAACATCCCAAACCCAAACAACCACCTAAACAGTACTATCGGGCTAGGTGTTACTGATCTTAGACGCACCACCCCGAGCAAAAAAGGCTTTCGACTAGCAGCGAGGGTGTAAACCAGTATAGTCGGGAGGTTATACCCTTTTAGAGGAAGATAAGGCACTAGTCCGAGTATAAAGGTAACACATGATGTAGAAATATATAACTCAGTATACTCAAACCAGAACCACAGAGTGGAAGCACAACAATATCAAATAAAAATTGGTAGCAATATAGAAACAACTGAAGCAGAAAGTAAATAGAATAGCATGCTAAAACTGCTTATAACCACTACTAAAACAAATAAGGCATGCATCCATAAAAGGATATACATGTCAATATTCAAAAGGGACACCATGTATAAACAAATTAGCTACATACAAATGTAATCATGATAATATAGAAATAAAAGATAAAATAAGTAAAACTCCATGTCAGAGTAACCTCACGTTCTATGCAAATTTCCATAACAAACTACACCACGACCCTGCTCCTAAATATGATTCTTTTTCAGTATGTAAATTCAAAAACTCTAAATGAGTCTCGAAGGGCCCATGTAGTGTTTGAGATTAGTCTTAGTAGGATACAACCCAATGGTATGTACATATAATATGTTTTTAAGAATAACTGAGTCTCTATTTAATGTAAATAGTACGATGAAATAATTAATCACTACCACCACTGGTGCTCAGCAGACACCAAGGTGTGTCACCTGCTTCGGCCAATTTTGGAATCTCAAAAGAAATTAGAGTCCTTGGCCAAAGGCCCAAGCTACTCTTGTAGTGGAAAAGCCTAGGTGAACCCTCAGGTTCCACCTAAATCATATTATCCAACACCATGTGCCTCCTTAAACAGCTTGTCTAAAAGTATCGATACCCAAAAAGAACACCCAAACAATTGTATCCCAGTCCAAAGGAACCCTAATCATAAGCCCTCATCATCAAATTGATCAAAAACTAGATGAAAAATGATGCCTTTACTCAAATAAATAACCGGAGGAAAAACAAAGTCTGTCCTCAACTAAATAAATTACAGAACAAGGATTTCTTCACTAAATCAGAGAGAGCCTGATCCCACAACCCGATATCCTCATTGCAATCTAAATAATTCTCCCCACATTCCACATGGGTTCCTATAGAAAGCACCCCCAAACCAATAGTAACTAAAATATAACTATCAGGGGCTAAACCCACATGATTGGTCAACACCACCTCATCATAGAGTCAACCCATGGGAACACAACTGAATTATTTTCTTTCTCCATCAGGGTGAGTAGATGTCACCAAAAAAAAACTAAGACACACATTCTTTGAAAACTCATGTCCTTGGGATTGTGAAGCTCATGTTCTATGACATCTACATCCATGTATGTTCATCCATTCCCAACCTGTCTCAAACCGATATTTATGATGCCCTCTCTCGTGGTCAAAACCACCCAAAAGAATATGGGCCTTTCCCAACCTCTGAACAGCATCTCTCAATCCTGATTTCCATGATATACCAACCTTATTCCATTCCCGTCACAATCAAAAGGGTTATAGAAAATTTTATCTCAACATCATATATTAATAATCACATTTAAACACTTGTAAATCAGAAAAATAATTTTACCAGTTGAATTTAACTAAATATTAACTATGAAATTAAGCACAAATGTCTTTAATGCCTATAACAAGATTAATAAATATTAAACAATTTAAACATACCAATATAAATCAGTATAATTCATTTATAACCATTTTCACCCCATCCAAAATAACCCAATGAGAAACAACCACTCTCTTGGCCTCACTAAAGAATAATAGGCAAGGGAGTGCCCAATTACATCCCACAAGGAATAAAAATCAAATTTAAAAGCAATAAAAATGTTACGTTCAAATACACACTATTTCTCTAAAATCATCAACCCCCAAATCACTCTTAAAACAAAAAACTATGTATTCACCACCTACCTTGTACATGTATGAAACTCCTTGTTCTGCGTCAGCCACTAATTTGGCCTAGAGTGGGTTATATCTACAAAATGATCATAAATGCTCAGGGCCCGAAAACTAGGCTAAGAAGAGAAATCATGAAGAATAACTCAAGAGGAATCAAGAGTTAACCGATGGGGTTCTAATCGATCTTGTTTCATTAAAATAGGTCTTCTTATGAAGAACCGGGGACAAAAAAAGAAATTACGGCCTACTGGTTTGGGATGGTTCGGTCTAGAAGCATAACATATGGGTACCACCTGTATAAAGAAAAATTTATAAAATAAACTATGTAAATGGGACTACACACCATGTGGGTTTGCTTACTATTCAAAAAGGCTACTGAATTACATTCCGGGTCACTCATGTTTTTCTGACACAATGACACAGCGTGTACTAGGCAGTAAACGGTGTGTACATGGTTGGAACTATATTCCATGCTGATATACATACATGCCATGTATACCTATCAAACACTACCTGACTACATTACATGTACATAATATTACATTACAGGTAACCCTTTTTCTAGCTGTGTGACCAGTTTTCTTCTAATACTTGCACAATTTTCCCCTATTTTCTTAAAATCATCTCAGAAGGAAATAGAAAAAAAAGACACATACCTAAAATAAAAAATAGGGTTCTTATAACCAACATGTTTTTTCTCATGAGACCCTTTCTCCCATAAATATTCTATGTAATTCGAGGATCAACACATCGCATCATGTTGAATGAATTCATCAGATATTAAATGATCAATTGAAATTCTTGATCAATATTTCTTATCAACCAATATATGTATATAGTATATAATACAAAATATAAAACATCCCACGATAATAAAATAATTGTAATATTAAAACACATATATAGAAATGGTATATAGTTTAGGTTATTATAATATCCAAGATACAAAGAATATAGTTATTTAAGAGAAATTTAATGTTCAATAAAAATGATCACCTGATAGTGAATGTTTAAAGAGATAGTTAACAATCACAAAATTAATCAAGAGATAAGATATGTCAATCAATTCACCAATATATTTTATTTTATTTTAAAACAACGTCCATTAAATAATAAAAGAGAATGAATCAATATAATTTAAAATATTTTGTTATAAAATAGTTTTTCTATATAATCATTGATACCATATAGATGAAGTGACGCGACACTTATTTTTTTAATGTTTTCTACATCATTTATTGTAGTAAATTGTGCATCTTATTCTAAAATTAGTGTATTTTATTGTATTAATTTTAATTTTTGATAATATGTAATTTAAATATTATAACTGTGTCTTTTTTATATCAATTTTTTGTAGTCATTTTGAAAATATTTATGAAATAAATGAACTAGTTGTAATAATTTAACTTTCTACTATATAAATTTTAAATTATAGTTCATTATTTATTTATTAAATTTAATTCATTTATTCATTATTATGATGTTATATTTTTCAAAATAGTAGTTTTCAATGAATAAAATACTTTATTTTTAATTATAGTTTTATTTCATATTAATGTTTTTTAGTGTTATATGAGAAATTATTTAAAGTGTTATCTAAAGAGAATCATTTAATTTTTTATTTAATTAAATAATTTTGTTGGGTTTTAATTATTATTTCTATACTCAAATTGTTAATTTCTTTCAGTATTTAATTTATTTCCTTTTCAAATAATTATCAACGAAATAAATTTTATATGTTTTTTATTTGAGTATTAAATATTACCATTAATTAAATCAATTTTTGTAATTAATTGAATTTTTATTAATATTATTTATAATTTTAATATATGTGTTTAATTAATTGATTTCATTATTTTTTTATAATCAACTTAAATAACTTTATTATTAATTTTTTTTAGAATTGTTTTTTTTAATTTTTCAA
This sequence comes from Viscum album, assembly GCA_963277665.1. Classification (NCBI taxonomy): domain Eukaryota; kingdom Viridiplantae; phylum Streptophyta; class Magnoliopsida; order Santalales; family Viscaceae; genus Viscum; species Viscum album. Next base: position 999,966,766 of record OY728134.1, read on the forward strand.
ACACCTTTAAAAAAAATTTCTACCGAAAAAGTATGTATGTAGATAGTACACTTACCACTCAATGGTCATTCTAGAGATGATAAATCAATAATTTTTTTATAAGAAGGGGATGGCTACCTACCTGATTGTGCATACAAACCACATACCGCAACATGTCTACCATGACTCCATAGTCCCATATCAAAATCACCCACCTCAATGTGTGATCACCCTACTTACCATGATCTCACCTCAAGACAATACAATGTATCCTATGATGCTAGAAACACACATCCATGCTCATTATCACCCATTCCTTTTTTACTCAGCACTATCAGAAGACCAACCCAAAACCACTAGTGGTGACCATAGTTGATGATTACAATCATCTCACAAAGATACATTGAAGAAAACCCAAATGATGTAAAATGATCCAACTCCCTTAAAAGATTCAAATGAATTGAAACATTTAAGCATTGATGATGATGAATCGCAGATCAACAAATCCATGGTTGTGAAGTAAATCCAACATAAACCAAAAAAACACAAAATCCCAGATGTAGTGGAAGAAGGATGGTTATGACTTGATAGCTTGAGAACCTTATAGATAATTTACATTACTTCCACCATGTTATGTTGATGTCCTGACCAGATTTGATGGATCCCACATTGATGTTGAAGATGATTCACCATCATGATGCTTCTTTTTGCAATACAAGAAAGGAAAAGTGAGAAGAAAAATGGAACACAAAGAAATAACATTCATGATTTCATTTCACATACATTATATGGAAATTATTTTCACCCTATTGAAAGTGTTTTTCAAATAAATGAAAAGACTCCAAAACATGACACCCACATCACATTTATTAGGGGGAAAAATAAGAAACATTAAATGAATTTCATAGGAAGGGAAATGGATTCTTGGGGAAGAGAAAAATTAAATGTATGAAGTAGGATGTTGACCACTACATTGAAAACCCAAAAGATAGTTTTGGTTTAAATTTACAATAATCTCTTTTAAACCAAAACTGTCATCATTTAGATCATCATTCTTAGTTATTTGATTGAATTTTTCTATAATGTATTTGTGATAATATCATCCAACTATTCCATAGTATGACAATATTCTAATTTTATATTTCATTGTTTCACGTGGTCTCTCTTAAATGATATTGGGTATCAATACGTTTTCTTATTCCATGATGCACCAGATTTGTAGCTAGTTCAATATCTGACTTATTATCCACATAAATGAATATGGATCCATCTAGTGGATTCTTTATCTACTTTAGAAATTTTCTCAACAAAATTTCTTCAGAAATATTAGATGATGCTACTACATACTCTTCCTCACACATGGTTAGGGAGACCAAACACTTATTACTTGAATTCCATGTAAAATTAGTTGTTCCAAGAAAGAATACATATCCATTGGTTATTTAGCATTCATCTTAGTCACCTCCCCAATCAATGCCTAAGAATCTATATAACTTTACATCACCGTTGTATAGATTGAAATGACCAAATACCATTGTTCCATTGAAATATTTGAGATTATTTTTTCTTAGAGATAGTGTGACTCTTTTTGTGATTCCATGTACCTACATAGAATCCAAAAAATATAGACAATATTTAGTATTGTGATTGTGAAGTACCTTAGGCTTCCAATTAGACTCTTGAATGGATTTCAGGTTAATCGTACTTCCTTATGTATATTCATTAATTTTTAAACCCACTTCTATATGTGTTTTTATAGTATTTCAATTGGAAATCATGGATATTTCATCTAATTCAGTGGAATACATATTATGATATATGTTATTGTTATTGTGTTGATGTGTTACTTCAATGCCAAGGAAACATTGTATGAGACCTATTCCAGTCATCTCAAACTCTATAAATATTTATTTCATTAATACAATGAACATTGATTTACCATTTCCTTTAAACCAGAAATCAACAACATAAAGGAATGATATAATCATGTCAGAACCAAAATTCTTATTGATGTAAAATGTATGCATATATGGAAATTGACAGAAGTTTTTCTCTTAACGATTGTTTTAGATGCATGAATTCCAATAACATGGAGCCTTCTTAAACCCATAGAGATAATTATTTTGTCGATACCACTTGTGTTCCTTTATTGTCATAAAAAATCATCTGGGATGGTTCACATTGACTTCTTCTTCTAAAACTCCATTCAGGAATGAATATTTCACATCCATTTTTTATATCATCCAAATGTGATGGATAACAGGGGAGATAATCATCCTCATAATGTCATGGTCAGTGACTTGTGTGTAGGCTTCTTCAAAGAGCACCCTATACTTCTATTTATAACCCTTTTCTAAGAGCCATACCAAGAATTCATCAATATCACCATTAAGATTTCTCTTAATATTGTACACTCATTTGACATTATTGAATTTTTGGATATTAGGTTGTGTATTCATCTATCATATGTCATTTTTCTCAATGGAATGAATTTATTTTTTCAATGGGATTATCCATCATTATTCTCTTATAGATTCTAAAAAAATTAGAGGCTCATGATCTGCAAACAAGCATAAATGATTTACCTCTTCGGTTTGATCATATATGTCCCATAAGATTTTCAATTTTTTGATGACATGGGTGAAGAAAATATGGATGAGTTTTGAAAAGATGGGGTGATTTCAAGAGTGATGGAATAGACTCTTGGTTTTCTATCAACTGCTGATGATTCTGAGGAAGGTGTTATTGAAATTTTCTCTTGATGATATTTCCTTTCATCCTGATCTTCAATTTCAACTGTAATATTTTTTTTATTCTTCATCATTCCACATCCAAGAATCTTACTCACTAAATAAAACATATATTCTATTTATTAGTGGATTTTAGATCTTGTAGGCTTTAAAAGCATCAAATTTGCTGAGGAAGATGCACGTTTTCCATAATCATTAAGATTTATTCTTATTTATTTTGTAATTTGAGCACAGGAGACACATCCAATGATTCATAAGTGCCCCACAAAAATATTTTTGACACTCCATGCCTCTTATGGTGTCAATTTTTCTATTATGTTGGATGGACACAAATTGAGATGGATGGTAGTGCATGCAACTACCTCTACCATGAATCTCTTTGGCCGACCATTGTCCTTCAACATAATCCTTGTCATGTAGAGGATGGTTTGGTTCTTTTATTATAAAATTCCATTATGTAATGGCATGTAGGCTACAGTGTATTTCCTCTTGATTACATATTCCCTGTAAAAATATTGAAATTCATTTTAGGTATATTCATCACCTCTATAAAATCTGAGTACTTTGATTTTTTGACAACATTCTACTTCAACATGGGCTTCATAAATTTTAAAGATAGTAATATCAGAATATTTTTCATTGTTTCAATACACCAAATGTTTTATGTTGATATCACAAATTAGGGTAATAATTTACATGTTAACTCTAAAAGAGGGTGACTCTAGTGGTCTGCAAATATCAGTGTCAACCAATAGAACACGTTCCTTTGCTATTATGGACACTCCACTTGTGAAGGAATTCCATTGTTTCTTATCGAGGGCACACACCTCATGCACATGATTTAGAGCATAATATTCTGGCAATACACACACTATGAATGATGAGGATAAGAGTTTAAGACTACTAAATTAGAGATTCACAAAACAAAGATTCCATATCCATGAGTCATTCTTCATGAGTACAAAGAGACACACCTAAACCTTCATGTTAATTTTATGCATAAACATGTTCTTATACTCCATTTAGACTTGTGTAAAAAGTCTCATCTGACCATAGCGTATAAATAGAGAATAGTTATCCATGTGTATGACATATCCCTTCTCAAGGGTCTGGATTATACTGATGATATTATTTCTAATGTATGTTATGTAATACATATTATGGATTTAACTCGATTCACCATTCGTTGAAAAGATTTTAATTTTACCATTTCAAATAATCGGTACCTTTGACAAGTCACCCAAACTTCACCACAAAATTCTTCTCGGAGTTCCTCAAACAATTCATTGTAACAACTCATATGGTGGCTTTCACATGTGTTGAAATACCACACATCTAGCCATTCATATTACTTTTCTTATGTGAGGAGGAGTTTGGGGACTTATTCTTCATGTTGGAGTTAGTGCCCAGGAACCAAATTCAATGTACTTTATGACAACTTATATTCATGGTTTGTAAATATTAATAAATTATGTATCACATCATGATTGTTCTTCTACATGAAATTGTATGTGATAATGTCCCATGAGTAGCTGCCACACTAAAAGATCATAGTAGTTCCCCTCTATGATTAGATCTCGAAAGTGCCATGAAACTATTCTAAAAAATATGTTCAATGGATGGATGATAGAATTTTTGGGACCCAATGATACAAGATATCAATTTTGGAGACTCAAAGGACACTGATTCACCTTCTCATGATGTACACCCATGGTAATATCTAAGAGAAAATTATGAGAATGAGACCTGACAATAGGAAATTAACATTTATATGTGTAATTGGATGTTCCTATTTATGTACATGTGTATTGTAGATGCCCGAAGCTTGACATACATGGAAATTACATTACTTTTTCAGAATACTTAATACATAACAAAAACAAACACTCAATGAACATAATAGTTTAGTGTCTTTGGAAACATTGAATATAAACTTCTAATCATGTTGAAAGATCTTCAACATCTCCCATAATGATCTTCCCTTTTTTGTTTTCTTACCTAAAAACATTCTTTATATCCTGGTGAAAATAAAACATATAAAGGGTGAGATCAAATGATCAGTAAGGGTAATCGTGGAGAAAATAAAACAATCCATATATATTTTAACTTCAAAACATGAACATAATATTTAAACATCAAAATCTTGAGCAATGACGTAAAACATGGCTGTACGTAAGGCATAGATCACAACGAAATGTTATTCATGATAAAATATAATGAGAATAAAACATGTAATTGTGGCAACCATTAAGAACATAATATGATTTCCATAGTAGCAAAGGAATTGCTGCCAAGACCATCTTAGTGGACAAAGTCCCTTTATGAATCGAGTTAAGTCCTCCTTCCAGTCCTGTATTACTGAACTGGATTAAATTACCATTCCAGCCATGTCTATCTCATGAGATATAAATATTTACCCAATGAATTTGAGGGAGATATAGGTCCCACCCATCTCATATTGAAATCATTATTACGTGTGCCAAAAAACAATCATAAATCATTCATCATAACACAAAGAATAAATTGGGTTTCATAAACATCATTCCAACATAACATAATCCATATAAAACAAATGGATATCATTTCATCATAAGAAAAGTGAAACCATATAAATCATAGATACATTATACTTGAAACATACACATATGAAATAATGTCATCTTAGATGGAAAATGGTTTTGATAAAGATCTTGAAATGAATTCTTGAGGAAAATATCCTTTCTTCTTGAAAATCATATTTTTTTCACAAAATGCCATTAAATTTTAAAAGAAATGGATTTTGTTGAAAATACTCACGAAATATTGTATATTCAGCTTCATGAAAAAGAAGGCATTATGAAACCATAAAAATCCGTTCATGCCATATAAGTTAAAAAAAACATTCTTCTCGTACTTTTTCCAGAAAGTCAAAAAAGTATCTCATACGACAAAAGATTCCTTACATACCATGTAGTAAAAGTAAAAATGGATGAAAATGACTTTAAACATACATGAAAACATTTCTAGAAAACATGAAAATGAATTATAACAATAAAACCAGTAAATTCTTACGAATAAACAATCTCGGATAAAAAAACGAGATTGGAAAAGTTATCCCTTACCTTACGTCCAATATGCTTCGTATGTATCTGAACCTCATCTTCTTCGATGCACCTCATTTAAATGTCTTCTTATGGCACTTGGGTTGGTCTTTTGAGAAGACCAGAACCTATATGATATAACTAGAGAGGTTAATAAGATGAATTTTCAGGGTTTGGCAGAGCTTCAAGGCTCAAAAGGGTGTGAAGAAAAGTGGGAAGGGGTTCCCTTTTTATAAGGGAGGAGAGGGGCACCTTTGGAAATATTAAAAATATTAATCTATAATAAATCTAAACCCACTTAAAAACCTCAAAAAATGACTCATATTTAAATATTAGATGAGATAGGGTTGTAATATCATCAACCAATAAAATTTATTCATGTTGGGAATTTATTTTAAACATTATCAACTTGATTTATCCTTATTTAATATATTACATTTTATATGTGGTAAAAAGATTATAAATTTTAAATTGTTATAAATAATAACTTATGTGCTATGAATTATCCATAATTAGATTATTTATGACATTTTAGACTATATATATTTAAATTTATAATTTTTAAATATTTTTTTGATTTTTAAACAATTTAATAATCTGTTATTTTTATAAAATAACAATAGTGTCAATTTTGACACAATTCATTTATTTGAATTTAAATAAAATCCACACAGAGGATATATTCAAAATAAAATATTTAATATGTTCCTAACATGTCTTTTTAATCTATAAAATTAGTTGAGCACATTTAATAGTTCATATATTATTTATTTTACTATTTGTAATACCATTTATTTGATATTTCTCTTAATAAAATAATTACTACAACATTTTTGTATAATTATTAAATATACTTATTTTTTGAATAAAAATTAAAAATAAAAAAACTTGGAAGAAGATAAATCTTATATATTTCATAATAATACATTTAGTCAGATTTATCTTCTAAAAAACCCAAATTTTAAAATGTTATATTTATTAAATTATGTAGGTGACAACTTTGACATCATATAAAATAAAATAATATAAGTGTCATAATCACTTTTATAAGACTCCAAACGGTCATATATTCGGTAATTGGATGCTTATGGTGCATATATACATAAAAAATAAGTTTTTATCATGTTTGTGTGCCCTTTAATATGTATTAATATTTCAATAAAAACAATATTATTGATTTTTTACTAAATAAATAATTTCTGCATCATTAATGTATAAGCTAATAAGGTAATTAAGTAACTCTTAAAAATTACAAATAAATTACCATGATAAAGAAACACATTTTAGCTTTCAAATGAGTATTTATAACCAAATTTATATTCTGTATAATCTTATATTAAAATACATTAATTAATAAAGTTTGAGTGAGACATATTTCACTTTTCTTTAAATAAAATAATCTAAAGGTCTTAATCACTTCCAAGTGGGTTCTAATGGATTCCATTTCGACCCAAATAAGACTTAGGACGAAATATAATAATCCAATTGTATTAAGACAAGTATTAGGGTAATTTTATAATATTATATTTACCCTTAATTACCTAATTTACCTTTAATGATGGTAAATAAAATTTACCGTAGTTACTATTCATAATGCCCAAAAATAAAAAGTAGTCTATTAATATAATTTGTACCCAATGATTCTAAATATGGAATAAATTTTTCCAAATTCAATACAAAAAATTTGCAGAAATTAAATTATAATTAATCCCGCTGTCGAAAGAAAACGGGTTTTTGTTTAAAACATTGCAAAAGATTGAATTGATTTAACCTACGAATTAAATGTAAAATCAATGCTAATGACATAAATTATTTTAAATGGTAAAAATATAATATATTTATACTTTAAAACCATTCAATATTATAATTTAACCACATAAATTATTACGATGAAAAAAGTTGTTTTTTATTAAAATATAGCTTGTTTTTACTATTCATTAAAATATGAAAGTTATCAGAATAATATGAAAAATTTATCCAAGGTAAAATTTTATATCCTAATGCCAAATTAAAATCTTATTTTGTAAAATTGAACTTATAAATATGTCAAAAACTAGATTTAATGTGGGTGCTCCATCAAAAGCCAACAAAACTGCATTTTTTGTAAAATATTTATTTTACCCGAAATATTTATTTTGTTCTCATACAGTGTTCTAGAAAATGTGTAAGATGAATAATAATGTTATAAAATTCAAAATGTAGTTAGTAATATTCATAACGGCTTGTTCATGATAATATTATAACCATATATCATTGTTTAGTGAAACCCGTTATTGCGTACAACACACGCTATCGAGGAAGGTCGCGATTGCGTGTAATGCAAGCCAAATCAGGGTTGCGTGTAGTGAATGACTCCTTTCTTGTTGAATATAACAAAATACAACCATATTTCATTTATACATTGAATATATATATATATATATATATATAAACACACACACACTCAATGTTGCGTAGAATAACAACTATCAAACAAACTTGAAATTCTATGTAACACGATCCAAGAATAATGTTGTGTATACTGCAAGCTAATACGGTGTTGTGTATAGCACAAGATATTCATGGTGTAGCGTATAATAAAAGATATGATAGAAATTAAAAAGAATATATATCTTATAAAATCCAGGGTGTTGCATTCTACCCCCCTGAAAATGAATTTCACCCTCGAAATTCGTCGGGGTTATAAATGGATTACTACATGAAAGTTTCATTAATATAAACCCACATTGTATAAAAGAATACCAAAACATAACTTTAAAAACTAAATTATGAAACTTATTGGTTACCCAAATTAACTAATCACTAGGTTTCCACATAGGAGAACATAGGTGAAAAATATGGATCTGGAAGAGAAATCTGACCATCAAGTTCTGATGGAGAGTGGAAGAGAACATGGCTATGAAAAAGCCAAGAATCACAAAGCCATAAATTTGTGATGATCTAAGGTATCATCCGATTCATCAGATATAAAAGCACTAGGACAACATTTTGGGTTTTCAAGATCATTTCCCTAAAGTTGAAGAATTTTTGAATTAAAATAATTACTTACTTGATTTTGGTACAATCTTACTGTTGTTTGTGACTTGGACAATTTCAACATCATCTCTTAAAGAAATGAAGTTGAATTTGTCTATCGTGAATTGTTAGAAGATAATGAGATAGAATGATAGGTCATTACATCTGTCTCAAACAAAAGGACAGAAAAAGTTATTAAATATATATAAGTCCCTTAATTGTATATGGATCCTAAAATGGACTTATACTTCATATATCATACCGCTTAATATAATAAAATTAGTTTATACTAACCAGGGACTTCCTGTAGGCCAGTGGTAGGCGATAAAGGCCTGACGCACTTCGGTTGTGGGTTCGATTCCCGCAACCCTGTCCGATGCGATGGGTTGTTGCACATTCTGTAAGTTGTCCCTTTTCATAAAATACACTATTATAACATTCTATCAATAATATCGAAAAACATTTCTAGCCTTAAACAATAATAACTTATGGTCAACATAATCTATTCCAATCTTTAGGCTTTTCAAAAATATTTCTTTCCAAGCTCATAGTATAAAGAGAATGATTACTAAAAAGTTCATATAACAAGCATGTGAATACCATCATTTAACCCTCATATATCACAAGATATATCTTGTTTATCGCATTCCAAATATGTGAATACCTTAATCATGTATTCTCTTGAAAAAATGAATACCCATTGAACCTTAGTGAAAACATGAATGCTTTCAAAAGTTAACTCTTTCCACATAACAAATCCAAAAAATTCTATATACTCAAACCATGATATAGATTTGTCCTTATATCAGTCAAGAGCTCATGAATACTATCAAACAACTCATTATCTCCTTATCCCTTCATTATGCACATATCATATACTTTCCAAAAATATCTGAATAACATTTCATGGTTACCGGTACCTTTCAACATATACTTTCAAATACATTAGAAAAAACAATAGTGTAACAATCCTTAGATTTGTCTTTATTCCATAACACCATTAACTATACAACACAACTCTTGATAAACATAAATCATTCCACTAACTTCTTAAACCATTTACCGAGCTTCATCATTTTATTACTCTACACATCTTTCATCTCATATATCATTTGTAGTCTCTTCATCATCATCAATATAAACACAACCCATATGACCACGCTGATTCTCTTCATGAGATTTTCCCTTTGGGAATTGGTTTTCATAATGCATGTACATCCCACATTTAAAACATTTAACCATTGTTGATGTTGTATCAATAACATTATCCTTATTCATGGTGATAACTGAACCTTTTCCTTTGCACTTACTGGCTTTGTGTCCTTCTTTTCCACACCCAAAGCATCTTCCAGTTCCTTTGAAACATTCTCCTTGATTCCTCTTCCCACATGATTCACATGGGGGAAATTGAACTTTCTTTCCTCTATGATCATCAAGAAACTCCATCTTTCTCTTATTAGCTGAGTCGGAAAACTTACCAATGTTGAGATTATTGATCATATTATGAGATTGATTATTAGGAATAATAATGATATATGGACTTCCAGATCCAATTATATTTGGTTTCTCATGAAAATATCATTCCATTTCCCCTCATATCCTCCATTATTGTGAATCTTCTTATTTCCAGCCATTTTCTAAAACCCAAAAAGTATAGTGTGAGAGGAAAAAATCATGATAGGTAAAACAACATAATAAAGGGGGAGTACCTTCAATATCTAACATCTTAGGATTAATTCTAAGATCGTTACCGTAATTATAGCACTATAACCTATACTTATACATAATTTTAGAGACATACCTAGACATACCTTATAAATTTCTCTAGGGATCTCGCTAAAGTATTCGCGTCCTAGTTTCCAAAGGTTAACTAAAACATTCATCTGATACCAACTGTAGAGGCCCAAAGCTTGACGTACATGGACATTACATCACTTTTGCGGAATACTTAATACATAAAAAAACAAACACTCAAGGACCGTAATAGTTTAGTGTCTTTGGAAACTTGGAATATAAACTTCTAATCATGTCGAAAGATCTTCAATATCTCCCATAACGATATTCCCCTTTTTGTTTTCTTAACTAAAACCTTTCTTTATATCTTGCGGAAAAGAAAACATATAAAGGGTGATCTCAAATGCTCAGTAAGGGTAAGAATGGAGAAAATAAAACAAACCATATACATTTGAACTTCAAAATTTGAACATAATATGTAAACATCAAAATCTTGAGCAATGACGTAAAACATGGCAGTACGTAAGGCATAGATCATAAAGAAACATTAATCATGATAAAATATAATGGGAATAAAACATGTAATTGTGGAAACCATTAAGCACATGATATGATTTCCATAGTAGCTAAGGCATTGCTGCCAAGACCATCTTAGTGGGAAAAGTTCCTTTCTAAATCGAGTTCACTCCTCGTTCCAGTCCTGTATTACTGAACCGGATTAACTTACCATTCCAGCCATGTCTATCTCATGAGATTTAAATCTATACCCAATGCATTAGAGGGAGATATAGGTCCCACCCATCTCATATTTAAATAATTTTTACGTGTGCCACAAAACATTCATAAATCAATCATTATAACCCAAATAATAAATTGGGTTTCATAAATATCATTCCATCATAACATAATCCATATAAAACAAATGGATATCATTTCATCATACAAAAAGTGAAACCATATAAATCATAGACGCATTATACTTGAAACATACACATATGAAATAATGTAAACATAGATGGAAAAGGGTTGTGATAAAGCACTTGAAATGAATTCTTGAGGTAAATATCCTTTTTTCTTGAAAATAATTTTTTTCACAAAATGCCATTAAATTTTAAAAGAAATGGATTTTGATGAAAATAGTGATGAAATATTGTAGAGTAAGCTTCATGAAAAAAGGCGTTATGAAACTGTAAAAATCCATTCATGCCGAATAAGTTAAAAATAACATTCTTCTCATACTTTTTCTGGAATGTCAATAAAGTATCTCATAGGACAAAAGATTCCTTATATACCATGTAGAAAAAGTAAAAATGGATAAAAGGGACTTTAAACATACATGAAAACTTATCTAGAAAACATGGACATGTATGATGACAATAACCCCAGTAAATAATTATGAATAAATAATCTCTAATAAAAAACGAGATTGGAAAAGTTATCCCTTACCTTACGTCCGATATGCTTTGTATGTATCTGAACCTCCTCTTCTTCGATGCACCTCCTTTAAACGTCTTCTTAGGGCACTAGGGTTGGTCTTTTGAGATGACCAGAACCTATATGATATAACTGGAAAGGTTGAGAAGATGAATTGGTAGGGTTTGATAGAGAATAAAGGCTCAAAAGGGTGTAAAGAGAAGTGGGAAGGGGTTCCCTTTTTATAAAGGAGGAGAGAGGAACCTTTGGAAATATTAAAAATATTAATATATAATAAATATTACCCCAATTAAAAACCTCCAAAAATTACTCATATTGTAATATTAGATGAGATAGGGTTGTAATATCACCAACCAATAAAATTTAGACATGTAGGGAATTTATTTTAAACATTATCAACTTGATTTATCCTTATTTAATTTATTAAATTTTATTTGTGGTAATAAGATTATAAATTTTAAATTGTTATAAATAATTACTTATGTGCTATGAATTACCCATAATTAGATTATTTATGAGATTTTAGACGATATAAATTTAGATTTATAAATTTTAAATATTTTTGTGATTTTTAAACAATTTAATAATATGTTATTTATATAAAATAATAATAGTGTCAATTTTGACACAATTAATTTATTTGAATTTAAATAAAATCCATATAGAGGATATATTCAAACTAAAATATTTAATAGGTTCCTAACATGTCATAGTAATCTAGAAAATTAGTATATCACGTTAAATAGTTCATATAATATTTATTTTACTATTTGTAAATCCATTTATTTTATATTTTTCTTAATAAAATAATTACTACAACATATTTGTATAATTATTAAATATACTTATTTGTTGCATAAAAATAAAAAATAAAATACTAGAAAGAATATAAATCTTATATATTTCATAATAATACATTTAGTAGAATTTATCTTCTAAAACACCCAAATTTTAAAATGTTATATTTATTAAATTATGAAGGTGACAACTTTGACATCATATAAGTTAAAAACATATAAGTGTCATAATCACTTTTATAAGACACCAAATGGTAATATATTCGGTAATTGGATGATTATGGTGCAAATATACATTACCTATAAGTTTTGATCAGGTTTTTGGGCCTTTTAATATGCATTACAATTTCCATAAAAACAATATTATTTATTTTTTTACTAAATAAAAAATTTCTGCATCATTAATGTATAAGCTAATAAGGTAATTTAGTAACACTTACAAATTACAAATAAATTACCATGATAAATAAAAAACAAATTATCTTTCAAATGAGTATTTATAACTGAATTTATATTCTGTATAATCTTATATTAAAAATAATTTAATTAATAAAGTTTGAGTGAGACATATTTCACTTTTCTTTAAATAAAATAAACTAAAGGTCTTAATCACATCAAAGTGGGTTATAATGGATTCTATTTCGACCCAAATATTAATTAGGACGAAACATAATCATCCAATTGTATTAAGACAAGTGTTAGGGTAATTTTATAATATTATATTTACCCTTAATTACCCGATTTACCTTTAACGATGGTAAATAAAATTTACCGCAGTTACTATTAATAATGCCCAAAAATAAAAAGTAGTATATTAATATAATTTGGACCCACTGATTCCAAATATGGAATCCATTTTTCCAAATTCAATACACATAAGATTCAGAAATTAAATTAAAATTAATCCCGTTGTCGAATGAAAACAGGTTTTTGTTTAAAACATTGCAAAAGATTGAATTGATTTAACCTTCAAATTCAATTTAAAATCAATAATAATGACATAAATTATATTAAATGGTAAAAATATATTATATTTATACTTTAAAACCATTAAATATTATAATTTACCTACATAAATTATTACGATGAAAAAAGTTGTTTTTAATTAAAATATTGCGTGTTTTTACTATTCATTAAAATATGAAAGTTATCAGAATAATATGAAACATTTATCCAAGGTAATATTTTAAATCCTGATTCTAAAGTATAATTTTATTTTGTAAAATTGAACTTATAGACATGTCAAAAAATAGATTTAAAGTGGGTGCGCCATCAAATGGTGGCAAAACAACATTTTTTTTAAAATAGTTATTTTACCCAAAAAATTTATTTTGTTCTCATACCATGTTCTAGAGAATGTGTAAGATGAATAATAATGTTATAAAATTCAAAATTTAATTAATACTATTCATATCGGCTAGTTCGTGATAATATTATAACAATATATCATTGTTTTGTGAAACCTGATATTGCGTACAACACACGCTATTGAAGAAGGTCGTGATTGCGTGTAATGCAAGCCAAATCAGGGTTGCATGTAGTGAAAGACTCCTTTGTTGTTCCGTATAACAAAATAAAACCATATTTCATTTATAAATTGAATATATATTTATATATATATATATACATACACACATACACACTCAATGTTGCGTAGAATAACAACTATAAAAAAAAACTTGAAATTGTGTGTAACACGATCCATGAATAATGTTGCGTATACTGCAAGCTAATTCGGTGTTTTGTATATCACAAGATAATCCTGGTGTAGCGTCCAATAGAAGATATGAATGAAATTAAAAAGAATATATATCTTATAAAATCTCAGGGTGTTACATGTATTGGTCCGTATATATTATGATTATTTTTAATGGATATCATTAGTTAAATACTAGTACATATATACAAAAATTATGATAATAGATGTTCGCGGTGAGGTTGGATACATTAGATGCTCACAATTAATATTTCACTAATGAACAATGATAGATATGATTTATCACTAATTATCATTAATAGAATTTAATATCATGGGCCCTTTGATTGAAATGATATAGTCTAAATAAATCCATGGCCATGGTGTTTCCTGGGAATGTTATATTTTCTAAAAATCAAAGAATGAGATATAGAGCATATAGGTTGATGACATGAGCATGAAACCTTCTCTATTGGATATATTTTGATATATGGACTATATTACACAGTAAGTGTTTTTATGAGGTGACATTTCATTGTTGAATTAACTTCTTTCTATATGGGTTCCCTGGCGTGTTGATAGATGATAATCACTTTAGGCAGGTTTTCCTAATGCCAATGAGAAAGAGGCCTACATGGTCACACACTTTGGGTATATAAAATCATATTAAAATAATTTATTATTTTCTATGTTGAATAAATATTATTACCAAATATGGGTTAATAATTATTCATCTATTCCTGATCGCATTTATTTTGTCACTGTTATTTGAGAGAATATATTGCAAGAGAATATTTAGTTATTGGTGAATAATGTACTTATATTTATTTAATAAATATATATTTATTAATCAAGTCTTGATAAATATTGAGAAGGATTTTCTTACTGAGTTTAATGGTCTAGTGAGAAATGATAATAGTGAATATTATTTTTTTAAATAATATTTCATTCTAACTTTCATGTTTTTCACATGTCAAAAAATAATATCATTGCTATTGTTATTTTACATGGGGTTTCACTGTGATTAAAATAAATAAATAAAGAAACTTGTGATAAATATTTATTATTAACCTAGTGAATTTAATTCCCAATAAGATGTGAAGGTGATGAGATACTAAAAAGGGAAGTTTTTAGAGAGATGAGACTATCTCTATCTAAAATTCTAGGGAGTTTAGGGTTCCTTTTCCCATTTGTCTTGATCACATCCCTCATGGAAGATTACTTTTTCAAGATTGGGAGGTTATAATCTCATTGATTCGTGCCTCTTTGTGCAAAGCATCCCATCATGGACCATGATATCACAACCAACTATCAAAGAGTAGAAATCCTGGATAAAAAGGTTCACAATAAAATGACTATCGGCAGAACCCAGGGGATCTTGTTTCGGGATGCTCTGAAGGGAACAACACTGGGCAATGATGATGAATCAAAGGAACATATCTTTAAAAAGCATGAAGATGGTTTATACTTGGTGGAAACAGACCCGACTTCTCATCTACAGTGCAATCAAATATGAAAATATTCTATTATGGGACGCATATCCGACCTCAATGGTGATCGTCCCAAGAACCTTACTGATTTACATTCGCATATTGCCCATTGTAGGAATTTATCAAATTAGAAAATGATATCGAGAGGAAAAGGGTATTATCAAATTTTGTTAAGCACATAAGAGGATCTTGATAGAGTTTGGAGGACTGTAAATCTGAATATGAGACCGGTTTTTCTCAGATTATTAGAGTGGGACGTTACTTTCAACCCACATTAACAGAAAAACACAATGGAACAGGTTTGGATTAGACTTCAATGTATGAATTTTTTCTTTTGAAATACAAAAATTTTAAATGACATTGTATCATGTATAGGAACACCTCTCAAAATCTATCATAGAACATTAAATGCCAACTTAAGACTTTTTTCAAGGGTGATGGTTAAAATAAACCATGATTCCAAATTGCCCAATTCTATTACCTTCAATGCTAATAATTACAAAATTGATATATGAATAGAATATGAACATAATAACCTCTTCTAGGATCTCTATAGGATCATTGGTCATTACATTTCTAATTGTAGGCTGGTTAGGAAAAAAGTTAACTCACCAATTGAAAATGAACGAAAAGAATTTAAGAAAAACAATAAGCATAATGCTCCCATGATATAATTACTATAAATAAAAAAACTGATGTTTGGATAAAAAACCAAAAATTTAACACTCTTAGGTGATTCCTCTGGTGTTAATTGGGATTATGTAGTTGAAGAGAATGAAAATTTCAATTTGAACCAAAATTTTCAAGCTAAATTGGAAACTATAGTTATTTATACCATTAGGCTCTCTAAATAGGAATTAGAGAGAGAAGATATTGATACTTATGATAAAGTATCATGATCTAAACACAAGAATGATGTTAGTAACCTAGGTTTGAGGGATAAACTATCTACACCTGTTCAAATAAAATGTAATTATTTTAGTACTTCCACTACTCTTAGTCATGGAACAGGTTTTTAGTGGTCAATTACTGTGCATGTAGAGAAAGATCAATTCATCTCAACTCTGGGAAATGGAATAATCAAGTACACCAACTCCTTGAAGTCATATTCTACACTAGGGGCTGAAAATAAAAATTTTAACAAGAAAAAGGAATCTAATTCTAATAGTAATCCTCATTAATACTCTCAAATTAAAAATTTCACTGGTAGTAATGTTATCATTGGAACTATTATCTTCAACCAAACTGATGTTCATGTGAAGAAACTACCTATTGTTTTTGCCACAATCCATTCTAGTGATAGTTTCTCAAATTTTATGAACCCCATTATAGTTGTAGAAGAATATGATATCTAGATACAAGGTCTTATAAAGGATATTTGTTCCCCTAATGAATCGGTTATAAAAAATAATATCTACCATGTGGTGGAGTCACAGTTGGAATTGGAGTCTTCTAACACTTCAGTTGAAGATACACATCCTGATAGATACCTACACTTGCTCTAGGAATCCAAGGACTTGATATTGGCTACAAAGGCTTTAAGTGATGACTAGATGATTAAACACAACACTGGGAAGATAAGTACCTCTTTCTATTTGAATATAGAGGAGTGGTATGTTGACCATGCTAGAAACCAATCAGGTATTATTCATCCAAGTACCATACAATGGACCCGCAACAATACTTTTCAGAATATTACTTTTTATAATAAATGTTTAGATTCTGTTAACAACATAGATATTAGTAATACTCTATCTCCATATACTAATATTAGTATGCTAGTTATTTTCATCCAAACTATATCTGTAGTGGATACCACAGACTCCTTGGATCCCACTAAAGTTTATAAAGGGTTGAATACAGGCCCAAATATTTCAATAAATGTTAGAAGATCAACTAGGCATAAATGCTTGGATAGTAAGAAAAATGGGAGTTATAACTCCAAAAGTAGGTGTAAATGATGATTTTATATTGGAACTTTCATGGTATTTCAAACCATGAAACCATTATTATTTCAAAACAAATAATTATCATGCATAAGATTTTAATTTTTTCCATTTCTGAACCTAAAATAAACTTATCGACTGATTTAGTTTATTTTTGACGTTTTGGATACACCTTCATCGGTGCTGGTCAAAACAACAACAATTATGATACTCTTTCGACTTTTGGTCCTTCTTCTTGGTCAAATTTTAATGTTTTTCATATTCATTGTCAAAGATTCACCTATACTTTTATGATAGATAAAACCCATCTATTTTGTTCCTTTATTTATGCCAAGAATAAATATCAATATTTGAGGACTCTCTAGAATGACCTCTCCTCCTTGAGCACTAAAATTCATTCCCCCTTAATTGTTTTGGTTGATTTTAATGATATTAATTCTAATAGTGAAACAATTGGCCAACTTCATTCAAGTATATCTATGATGGATTTTAAGGCAGATATTGGAAACACCAATCAAACTGAAATTTCTCTCCACGATTCCAAATAAAATTTCGACTTGAATCATTTAAATAGAGTGGTTGCGAGAAAACTGGATAGAGCCTTCAGTAATGACCTTGCATTAGACATATGGGATACCACTTCCAGCCCCACCATACCGAAAATTTATTCTGAACATCATCATATCATTGTAACTATTTCTTATTAAACTCTGAAACCTTCTCTTCCATTTAGATTCAACAAATCTTGGTTCTCAGATCATTAATTTAGTAATCCCATCAACCATTTTTGGGCCTCTATGTCTCACTCTGTTGTTGCCTTTTCCAATCCTCTTAAATTATAACACCTCAATCACAAGCTTAAAATTTGGTGCAACATTAAAGTGAAGGAAATTTATAATGAAATTATTTCTCTTGAGAATGTTCTCCATCATATTCAAAACAACAACACTCACTAAAACATTTATTGAGATCAAAATCAATAAACTAACATTAATGTGAATATTAAGTCTATTATCACTGTCAAATAAAAAATTTGAAATAAAACATTATAAATAAAATGGTTAACTGATGGTGATTGTAATACCATGTTGTATAATTCTTCTCAAAGATTTCCTAAATCTTGTAGACCCCTAGCTTCCCTAAAAGATAGAGAAAACCTTTTGGATAAAGAATAAGACATTTCTAATCATGTTGTCACTTATTCTGAGTCTTTATTCAATGGTCCTAGCATGAAAAAGGACCTCATTAATGATATCATTCCAACCATTTTCACTGATGTTGATGATAAATTTTTCCTTGGTGTTCCCCTTGATCTTTAAATTAGAGACATTGTTTTATGTTTGAATCCTGACAGTGCCACGAGTCCTCGTGGTTTTAATAATGGCAACTATAAAAAATATTGGGATATTATACAATCCAATGTCGGCAAACTTTATAAATCTTTCTTTCCCAATGGCTTCTTACCTCATGGTTTAAATTCATAATTATTTACTTGGATTCGAAAAGTTGATAATGCATTTGAAATTCATCTCTTTCGTCCTATACCTCTTATCAACACACTCTATAAATTTATCACCAAGAAGATTGTAAATAGATTTAACACTATTAGAAATAAAATTATCGCCTGAAATCAATTTGGTTTTATCAAGGGATGATCCTTACAAGACTGCATTTGTCTCCCCTCTAAATACACTAACATGTTAAATAATAAAAATAGAGGTGGTAACATTGCCATTCAATTGGGAATCAGAAATGATTTTGACAAAATGTATGGGGATTTCACCTCCAAAGTTATACATGGATTTGCTTCAAAGACATCTTCATCTCTAGAATTAAAACTATCTTCAATTAAGCACACATTTCCATCTTGATCAATGGCTCTCCCAAATGATACATCAATTGCTCTAAAGCCATAAGACAAGAATATCCCCAATCTGAAATTCATTTTTCCATTGCAGAAGATCATTGAAGTCGTATGATCACTCTACTGGTTGACCAAAACTAGCTCAATCCAATTCATTCTTATAGAAATGTAAATGCCCCCAATCACCTCATGTATGAATATTACATCATTCTAGTTTTAAAGGGTGATATAAGAAACATTAGAATTATTAAAAGTACTCTCACTCATTATGGGGAGGTCTCTGGTCAGGTCATTGGATGGCATAAATTCTTCATATACATTATGAAAAAATTTCCAGCTGGTAGGAAAAATGGCATTATCAATTAGCTTAACATAAAATAAGGAACAATTCCTTTAAAATACCTTGGGGTTCCCATTGTCCAGGGTAAACCTAAATCATTATTCTTCTCAAACACTGTTGATCAAATTCTTAATCATCTTTCCAAATGGAAAGTAAAATCTCATTCCATGACAGGGAGAGTCTATCTTGTCAAGTCTTTCATTGTATCCAAATTGGTCTACTCAATGATGGTCTATAATTGGATAGCTATTCTCATTTAAAAAATGAATTATCACATAAATTTTTTGTTTGGACAGGAATCACCTTGGACAAGAAACATGTGACTATTCCTTGGGATAAATGTTGAAAACCATTGGACATGGGTGGTCTTGGTATTAAAAAAATTAATCTCTTTAATGAGGCCCTTCAAGCTGGATTAACTTGGAACCTGATTCACAATTACTCCCCCTTGATTTATTTCATAAAAAATAGGATTCGTGATAGATTGAAAAGAGGTAACAAAAATTTTAGGACTTCTTCTACTTGTCCCTCTATTAGAAACATGTATGAAAATATTATGTCCAAATCTAGATGGATGGTCTCTATAAATTCTTCCATGAGATTCTGGTTGGACAACTGGACAATCACTCCTATTATCTATTTGACATCCCCTGACCATGTCCTTGATAATATCAACTCCACTATTAGTAATGTTCTTAATTTTCATATTGATACCCTTCCAGGAAATATTATTTAAATTATTGATACTTACCACTTTTCTACCACAGATGATCTTCTGATTTGGGGACCTGCTCACAACAGAATTCTAAATTAAAAAAAAAATCTATAAAAGCTCCTTACATAACACTGAAAATGACCTTAAATGGATTAAATGTTTTGACAATACCGGGATTAAACCCTCAAGAATCACTCTTATTTAGCGTATTTACTACAGTAGTGTTCCCACTGATTCGTGTCTACACATTTTTGGAATCTAGCTTTGTTCAAAATGTTGTCCATGACATGAAAATAGAGAAGATACCAATAACTTATTTCTATCATGTGATACCTCCACTTATCATTGGAACTATATTTTTGATAATTCTGATTGAAGATGGCCGATTCTTAACTCGATCAATGCCCAGCTAAATCGATGTGTTGCTATGGATAAATGCCAACAAATCAAAAACATGTTCCTTGCGGGGGTTACAGAGAAGCATTATGAGATTTGGAATGATAGAAATAAAATTCTTCACAATAATTTCTCACAAAACATTAATACTGGTAGAATGAGAATTCTCATCACTGTTTGAGATGCGACGTTGATTCATAAAGGGAATTGCAACTACTTTATGGAATATTTAATGATCAATAAACGTCTTCCTTTTGATGCAATTTTCATACAACTGAAACACTCTTTTGAGGTGTTTTGGAGACCTCCACTACTACGTTGGACTAAAATAAATGTGGATAGATCCTGTAAAGGGAATCTAAGACCCACAGGGTGTGGCTTCATCTTCAGAAATAATCATGGTCACATCGTAGGGTTCTTTTTTGGAGGCTTTGGTACTGCAACCTCTCTAGAAGCTAAAATGATGAGTTTAGTTCATGCTATATCATTATCCTTTCTCCAAGTATGGAACAACTTGTGGATGGTATGTGATTCTACTACTCTAGTGTAGGCCATTTGGAAGGGGGTGATTAATCAAGCTTGGCTGCTTACTACTCGCTGGAGGAATTTCATTCACTCTCTATATGACATCAACTACATGGAAACTCAAACCTATCAAGAAGATAATGTGGTGGAAGATGGTCTCACCAATAAAGGAGTTACTGAGGAAATAATCTGGCTGGAGGAGCTCCCAGAAATAATTCTTCCTTTGAATGTTAATGATTGTCATATGATTCAGTCTTTTAGACTAATTTAATAACTTTTCACTAATAAAATTACATTGGTCTTTTGGCCAAACCACCACCTTTATATTTTTTTAATTCCTATTTATTTTATTATGGAATCATTAGCTATGGGAAAAATAACATTGGCCATTGAGGTTGTGCCAAAAAATTTAGAGAAATCATATCGAGACGATATAGTTCATTCTTCTCGAATAACGTTATCAAGAACTAGAGTAGTCTTAATCCTCTAAATTAGTGAGAGTTCTATGGAAGCAGTTCCCAAGCAAATTTAAGGAGGATAATGAAAGAGTATGTATCTACTATTCTAGAACTCAGAGGAACATTTGGTGATGGCTAGAGATTCTTGGAGCACTTGTGGAACACTACTAGAGGAGAACCACCCTTGATCTCTACAACGAAATGAAGGAGCACTATAGAGTTATGGTAAAACACATCAAGAAAAATAAATTACCTTGTAGGTAATTGTATAATTTATTTAAATTAATTACAAAAAAGATATGTGTCATCCCCTCTTTTGGGATCTTGGTTTCCCCCTTTATTTGTCTAGATTTTTTATCTAATTTTGTGAATACTGGCATTTATCATTGTATTGATCCCAGATTGATCATTGATTGTGAAAAAAATTTAATTTAGCCCCCTCCCATCTAGAATTTCTACTACGCCTAGAACCTACATGTAGTATCAGATCAGGAATATTATTGATTATAATTATATAATAATTTTTGTAATGATTTGTGGTTTAATAATTTAGTTTTTCAATTAAATTTTAAAAGATTTTTTAATCTGAATAATGAGATTTTTTCATCCTCTATAATTTCTCACATATCAAAAAGAAATAAATAATTTTATGATTAAAATTAAATCAAGGATCTTATCAAGAGGTGCCAAGTATTTTTCCAGGTCACATAGAAGTACACATCATGTAGTCTGTTCTACATGATGTGTAATTTTGTTAAATGTGTCGGAATTGATTTTAAAAATGAATAAAGTCATGTGCATTTAATACACAATGTTTAGTTAATTCTTACACTGCGTGTTGACTGGGAAAGATAGACACATGGTTAATATATTACACACTGGGTGGCCCACTGAACATGGTTTGTAGTCCCTTTATGTCCAGTTTCAAACCATATATCCCATATATGGCTCAATTGACTTGTGACCACGTAACCCGGTGTAGGCATGGTGTAGGTCCCACTAGACATTCGGTTTACTCCCTGCTTTCCAAATTACACCTCACATGCTGAGTCCCCAGGCATTTACTTTGGATATATTGTGAAGGAGTACATGTTGTGTTGTCATAAATACACGTCGTTCACTGTAACCATTTTAAAAAAAATTAAAAAATTAAACTTTTTGTAATGTTTAAAACATTGTATCATGTATAATAAGTATTAAACGTTTTTACTCAACTAAATTGAAGCATAAATCCTGGAAAAAAAATCATGTGATTCATGTAATCATATGTTAAGTACACGTTGTGATAGTAGGCATTAAATCATGTATGATATATGTCATAAGAGTAAATGATATATGAGTACAATACTTGTTGCGTATACTTGGATGTGTATTCACCATGTTACCTCAATGTTAGATTTATGTACATTTATATTTTTAAATGAATTTATTTTTCTTAAATTTAAAATAGATGAGAATCTCATGGAAATCCAAAAATGATTAAGATAAAAGGATTGATTAATTAAAGATAATAATTAACAGATTCACCCAAGATTCATCTTACATAAGAATGATTAAATAATTTATTGCTAGTTTTATTAAATGCATATTTTATTTCATGAATGTTTATGATCATGAGCTAGACCAGACATTTGTATGTCATTGGTTTCCATTTAATTTATTATTAAATTATATAGTTGGAATGCATGCCTTCTCTCCCATTAATATGTAGGGACTAAGTGCCCATGGTTTCCTTTATGTAAACCCCCGTTTACCCCTTACCCGCATGTGAGTAAAAAGAATATGTAATAGATGGAGCTTCCATGCTAGTGGAGGATGCTCAAGTTTGGATCCTAGGTAAAACCATTTCATGGAGGTATAATGGTGGATAGCTGGAAAGCTGGAAACACATACTCTAAATGGTTCAAGGGGTTTCTCCCCTAGGTCATTAGTTAGTTTATCAACCTCTAGATAAGATAAACAATCAAAAAGCTCATGATAACACCCTTAATTTTATTTCTCTCGGTTTCATGGTTATTAATTATGGGTGTTTTTCAAGATCACATAATTAATGAATTAACAAGCAAGAAAATTGGACTAAAACAAACAGTTTCATGCATTAATATTATCTAGACATGTTTAATCACTTAAGTATTTCCAACTTAATATTAAAAATAATTTTAAAACATAATAATTGTTAATTTATGAATAAATTAGAAAACCCTCAATAAAATATTTAGTCGGTATAGCCTCCCATAATTTGGTTATAATCGAACCATAGTACAATATCCTTGACCATCCAATGTTGGGGTGCATTCATTTGTTGGGGAATTATAATGTGAGGTTTTCAGTTAACTTATCTTTGTTTACATCAAGTTTTTACTTCCAATGAATGACTTGGTGCAAGTGATATGTAAGGGATGAGGAAATATAAATTAATGATTTCTGGATTAAGGACTCAACTCAACGTATTAAGGAGATGTGAGTTAATGCATTTGGAATTTATAATGTCTAAGTAAAACCATTCACATTTCTTGAACAACCATACTTAGGGTGATGAGAATAGAATATAGATCCTTCCCAATAGAATATCCAAGCAACAATATATTCTAAAGATAATGATGGGGGATATTGGGTTTTGAAAAAATAGTTGGAGTCTAATAAATGAAATTTTGTTTATTTTTCTAAACATATTAAATATTTTACTAAAATTATGCTCATATTATTTATTGAAGTGACATAAAAAAGGACATCAAAAATATCTTTGTGATCCATTCAAAAGACATAAAATCATATCACTGTAATGTTTGAAGCCTGCGGGCAATGAATTACTCTAAGGCCTACGGGCCATGTAATACTTATGCCTATGGGCCTTGTAAGGGTTCCACCTCACCCATTGAAAGGTGTATTATCAGAATCAATAAAAAAATGAAGGCCTTCGGGCCATTGGAGGAAAAAAATAAATGGAAAAGTCACCTAAGGGTTATCCTTTGTTATGAAATAAAACTGTATGTGTTGGAAGAATCCTTTCTAGTTACACAAAGAAATTAGGCGAGCAATGGTAAGCTCACTTTGTATGAGAAACATCTTAATGGTTCTATAGATGTTCAGTGCTTCAAGATATCATCCATGTACACTGAACTCTTGATGCCGCATGATGAAATGGATGCTTAAAAAAAGATGTCTCGCCTTAGGGTTCCCTATCAATTTATGGAGATACAAGAGAGTTATGATGTGTACAATGCTTTTTTCATAACTATGCAAGGAGTTTCTGCACTAGCTGTACCTCATGTAGTCATGCTTATCGGCTACATTGAGTGAATGGAAATTATATTTATTAAATTACTAGATGAGTTGCATACATATATCATACTATGTTCACTACCCAAAGCCTTCTACAGTTTAATTGTGAATTATAATATGATAAATAATTAAGAGTGCCTATCAAAACTTATGACCCTACTTTTTAATGAGGGTAAGGACATGGGGAGTCACAAACCTATATTCATTATCGTGAATATGATGAGGATGGAAATAGAAAAGGGGAATATGATTTATAAATATTCTAAATCCTATGAGCACCATACAACCAACAAGAAGAAGATCCAAATAGAGGGCCAAGAAAAATGAAGCCGTGTGTTTTTCATGTGGAAAGTTAGTCCACTAGATGAAAAACTACTCCTAGATGAAAGGGGAAGCCAAAGGTGTGTTTTTTATCATGTAAAATATTTCCATTTCTACACATTGGGTTTTATATACATCATGTGGTTCTCACAGCTATATTTAAATGTAGGAATCAGGTAGATTTCAGAAAATATCTAGAGGATAAGTGGATCTACGAGGTGCCAATGGGTCAAGGATGGCTTCTCTTTCCATTGGTGACATCCACCTTTCGTTGCCAATAGAAAATATTTTTTTTCATGAATATTATATTGTTCCAAGGGTTACAAAGAACATACTTTTTTTATCATGTTTAGATATAGATGTGTTTATTTTAATGTTCCAAACGAAATGTTTTCACATTAATAATGAAAAAATATTTTATGGTATGGCACCTCGAAATAATGGTCTGAAAGTATTAAATTATAAAAACCAAGTGTGGGAAATCGATAATGAATAATATTTAATGACTCGTATGACACATTATTTTGTATTCACCTTCTTGTTCAAGTAAAAAAGAAGCACATAACAAAGCTATGTCAAGTTGGGTATTTTGACTCATTGGAGGAAAAACAACTTGATAAATTTCACGCTTGATTAGAAGGAAAAATGACCAAACCACCTTTTGTTAGATAGGGGGAAAGGGATGCATAGCTTCTAAGATTGGTACACACTAATGTGTGTAGACCATTTCTAAAAGAATATAGAGGAGGATATTCTTACTTCATTACTTTTACAGATGACTTGATTAGATATGGATATGTCTATATAATGTGGTATATGTTTGAGTCCTCTGAAAAATTCATAGAATTCAAGAATGATTAAAGAATCTACATGGTAAGAAGATATAGAATCTCTGATCAGATTAAGGTGGGGAATATCTTAACCAAGAGTTTATCAAACCTTTATTGGACTTTTGGATTCTATCTCAACTCACTCCACCAAATACACTACAATTTAATTGCTCTAGTGAAAGGTGAAACCATATCTTATTGGACATTGTATGGTCACTGATGAGTCATGCAGATAATCCATTATCCTTTTGAGGATATTAATTATAATATTCATCATCCACATTTAATTAAGTACCATATTAGGTAGAAAATGGGATCCCCTTTGATTTTTGGAGTGAAAATAAACATATTTTGTCACATACATGTGTATGGGGATGTGACATGTTTGTTAAGGATTTTTCAGGAAACGAATGAAAACCTCAGGGCATGAGGTGTATCTTTAAATGGTATCTAATGTAATGAATGGAACACTACCTATAAAACCCCTTAGACATGAAAGTGACTATTTTTATACAAGCCATTTTTTTTGAGAGGGATCACATATTTAAAATAGATTGTTGGAGAAAGATTTACATCGATGATGTTAATGCTGAAGGTATATAGGATTTGGTATATGAAAAAGTTCAACAGGTCCCTGTGGAAGAATTAATTCCTAAAACACAAGTATTGCGTAGGAGCTCAAGAGTTTTAATGGAATTAGAGAGATAATATTTCCCTAACACTGATGATGTAGAACCATTATTGTTGGAAAATGATGAACCTATCTCCTACAAGGAGGAAATAGGGATCTCAGAAGCTCCAAGATGGATAGAAGCTATGAATTCTGAGACAGATTCCATGTATCAAAACCATGTTTGGGTTCGGGTCGATGAGTTTGTCGATGTAAACCCAATTGGATGTAAATGGGTTTGAATGAAAAAATTGGACATGGAAGGGTTAGTTAGTACCTATAAAGCAGGACTTGTCTCTAAAAGTTTTAAAGAATGTCATGTAATTGACTAAAATGACACTCTTTGGCCAGTTTCCACGTTTTAATCCATTATAATCATAATTTCCATAGCACCATACCCTTACTATGATATTTTGGATGATGGATTTCAAAATTGCATTCCCTAATGGGAATCTTTAGTAAAATGTCTAAAGGATACAATTATAAGGACTTGTGACATCAGGCAATGCCAAATGGGTTTTCAAGATGTAGAGATACATTTTGGATTGAACAAAGAATCCAGGTCATGGAAAATTTGATTTGATGAATCTATATGATAATTTGGTTCATTATGAACGATGTGAGCCATGTTTTTACAAAAGGCTTAATTAGATTGTGTTTTTTATACTAGTAGTATATTTTTGTGACATATTAATTATTGTAAATGACTTAACAGTCTTACAGTTAGTTAAGGACGGGATGAACAAGTGATTTTTCATGATGGACATAGGTAATGTAGTCTATAATCTAAGGATCAAGACTATTTGTGATATATTGAAGAGGATTCTTGGACTAAGTCATAGTACGTACATAACCAGATACTAAAGATATTTACTATGTAAAATTCCAAGAGGGGATGCTTCTAATGTCACGTGTCGTAAATCATTTTAAGAAAATGTGTCCTCAGACACAACTAGAGAATGATAGTATGTGTCATATCCCATAGGATTCAAAAATAGGATCAAACATGTATTCCATGTTATGTTATAGACATGATGTTGCATATGCACTAAGCATGGTAGGAAGACATCTAGAGGATCTTGGAGAATACCATTGGAATATTGTTAAGGATATCATTATGTATTTGAGAAGAACTAAGGATATGATCCAAGTGTATGGATGAGAAGAGTATATTGTCATCTAAGGGTACAATGATACTTTTTTTTCAGAAATATCAGAATGATATGAAGTCACAATAAAGATAAAATTTCTATCTCAACAGAAGAGCTATGAGCTGGAAGAGTTTAAAGCCGCCAGTTTCCTCTGATTCTACTGTGGATTCTGAGTATATAGAGGATTATAATGCATCTAAAGAATCTTTTTGGAATCAGATATTTTTATAGGAGATTTATGTGGTTCCTATATGTAAAGAACCAATCACATTGTATAGTGATAATACTGTATTGGGGGCTCATGAAAGGCAACCAAGGTCACAATAACGGAAAAAGTACATAATCTGAATGTATCACCTCTTGATATATTTTCCTCATAGGGGTGAAGTTGCAGTGAGAATTGTATCCACGAAGGGTAATGTGGTGGACCCCATCACTAAAGGCCTATATCAATAGAAGCATGAGTATCAAGTGAGAGGTAGAGGACTAAAGTTGTTTGGAGTTGGATTTATTGAAAGTGGGTGTCTGTTGGAGTTTGTACCCTACAAACAACTTCATTGAACTTTATGATAACTTATATTCGTGGTTCACAAATATTAATAAATTTCATATCACATAATTATTGTTATTTTTTAGAAAATTTCCTCTGATAATTCCCCAATAGTATCTCTCACGCAAAAAGTCATAGTTGTCCCCCACTACGATGAGAACTCGGAGGTTCCATGAAACTATTCTAAAATATATATTCTACGGTCGGATGATATCATTTGAAGGATACAAATTATATATTATGTCAGGGGTGTAGAATCATTGGACATTGAGGCACCTTCTCATGGTGCACTCCCTTTGTAATATGTAGAAGGATATAACAAGAATGAGACCATACAGTTGGAAATCCACATTTAAAGTGTTATTAGATGTTCTTATATGAGAACTTGTGTATTATCCCATTGAAATTAATATTATTATTCATGGATATTATGAGTCATTTACTTTGATATATTGATGAAAACCAAGACATTATATGTTTGTGACGAGGTAGGATATGTTGTGTGTGTCACGAGTATTATTGCATTAAGGAATAACGAGATAGTGGATTTATAGCCTATGTTCATTAACAAAAGTTAGTATCTCAGACCCTTTGATGGAAATGATATAGTCTAAATAAATACATTTCTATAGTGTTCTCTAGGAATTTCCAATTTTTGTAAATTCCAAGAATGAGATATTGAGGATATAGGGTGATGACACTGGTATGCAACCTACTCAATTAGATATTTTGTGACAAACATAATATATTACACGGGAAGGATTCTTCTGATATGACAAGTCATTATAGAATTTACTTCATTCTCTATATGTTACATGGCGTCTTTCTAGATGCTAACCATGGAATTTAGGTAGGGTCACTTAATGAAATTGATAAATAGGCCTAGAGGAACACACACAATGTGTGTCCAGAATCCCTATTAAATAATTTATTATTTGACAAGTTGAATAAATATTATTATCGGTTGTGGTTTAAAAATTATTCATGTATCCCAGATCATATTAATTTCATCACAAGTTATTTTAAAGAATATATTGCAGGCAGAATATTTATTTCTTGGAAAATAATAGTGTTATAATTATTTAATAAATGAAGAATAATTATTCATTTCCCGATAAATATTGATGAGGATTGGGAGACCATGTTAATTGGTCAAGAGAGAAATAATAATATCAAATATTATTTTTTAAAATAGTATTAAAATATAAAATTTACATTAAGAACATTCCATGAAATAATAACATATATGTTATTGTTTAAAAAGTGGTTTCACATTGATTAATAAAATAATTAAGGGAACTTATTATAATTATTTATTGTTACCCTGGTGAATTAAATTAACAGTTTTATTATTATTCTATCATTTTCCAATGGGAAGATAAAACTATCTATTGTGGTTGTGCACAAAAATTTGGAAGAACCCTCTAATTCATAGAGAATTCTTTCTTCCCCAAGAATGATTTCAAGAACACCAACGGTCCACCTCCATTGAGTCAATGTGAAATATTTTGAAGTGGTCACAAGGTGATCGTAGGTGGATGAAACAAGTGTAATGGTCTTTTATGATATCACTGAGAGGCTCCTTCGATGATGTCCAAAGATTCAAAAAACATTTGTGGATCACCGCAAGAGGAGATCTTCCCCTATTCTCTATAATGTAAGGAAAGAGCATTCTAGATATGTGGTCGAGCCCATCAATGATGAAGGAATATCATTAGTGGTAATTCAATAATATAATTAAATTAATTATAATAAATACATGTGATCCTATCTTTTGGGTTTTGGGATTCTCCATTTTGTTGTCTAAATCCTTGACCAATTCCATGTATATTGTATTTTATCATCATATTGATCCTGGATTGACCATCGATTATGGAAAAATATAAATTTGGGCCTCACTCATCCGTCACTTTCACTACTCCTAAAACCTACACCTCATAATTAGATTCTTCAACATTGTTGTATCATTCATAATGCACAATTGTTTTCCAACACTTGAAATTATAATGAACAAATTTCATGCAATCGTGGTGTTTAATGTTATTTGTGTTTCCATGACCACATGTGAATCGGCCTCTAGAATTTCCTTTTCCATAAAATATAGTACAATTTTATTGTTTTTGATGTTGTCTTGGATGATACCGATGACCATTACCTCTTTTGGGATTACTAGTTCTATGACTACCTCATTTTGATTGGCCATAACTTTTTTCTTCAATAGTTAACATAGACTCCAAGGAATTATCAAGCATTGATCATACATTCTTTTTGATTCATTTCTCATTATCTTCCAACTATCACCTCAATTAATCAATGGGTAGTTTTACAAATCATTTAGTTCTTCGATTTCAACAACTCCATGTTCAAAATTGGTTTTGATAGATCGTATTGCATTTTAAAAAACAATAATGTCCTCCAATTTTTAACCATTTCTTATAAAATTGTTCATAATAAAAATTAAATTTTATAAGTATTCAGAGATATTCTTACATTTTTTCATGTGAACCACTTCAAAATCCACTCTTAGTGTTTCATGATGATCCTACTTCACTCAGTTAACACCCCTAAAGATGGTTCCTTGTGTATCCCAAGATCTCATTCATGATGTTTTTTTTAAAATATTTTCAAAGGTTAATTCATCTATACCATAATATAGGATGGCCAACACATTTTTATCTTTCATTCATTTATTTTTGAGGGATGTATTTTCTTATTTTGTGAAGTAGGATTCTTCTCCTATTTTGGGCAGTATATACCCATCAATGACGATCTCCCAAAGTTCTTGTGATTTAAAAAACTTATCCATTTTAATGTTCCACCATTCATAGTGGTCCTTAGACAACTTAGGAACATGTGGCTAGAATACAGTGCCTATCTTTGAAAATTTTAGGATTCCATGGTTACTGGCTCTAATACTAGTATTTTGTATATACAAGCATGGAAAGTGGGAAGAAAAATGGATCATCACAAATAAAAATCATTCAAGAATTCATTTCACATACATCATATGAACTACATTTTCACCCTATTTATAGAATCTTCTGAATAAATGATAACTCTTCAAAACATGACAACCACATAACCTTTAATGATAAAAAAGAAAACAAAGAATCATTGAATAACTTAAAGAGGAAATAAAACAGTTTCTTGGGGAATAAGAAAATACATTGGACACTAAAACATTATTACTCCTTTGAAAACCAAATATACGGGTTTTCAATACATTTACAACATATTATTTGATCCACACTACCATAAGTCCCAATAATATATGATATAACATGTGATCTATGTAACGATGATTCCATGTTGGTGAAAGGTTGACTGAGAAGAAATCAAAACCACATGTGTTGCCACCGAATCTGATTTTTTTGTCTATGGAAGATGGAAATTGGGCTTCATCAAGCATGAAACTATGAAAATCCACTGTTGTCGAGATCCTCCAACAGGATACCACCATAATCAATAGATAAGTGACCTAAAGGCTGGCCCACCCACCCTTACATTTAAACTTATTCATATATATATATATATATTAAATATAATAGTAATTCTAAATATAATAATATATATAATATTTATTTAAAATATATTTTAAGTAAATTCTAAGTATATAAATAAATATAAAAATATTAATATCTATATTTGTAAATATATAATAAAAATAATAATATTTATTAATATATATATATATATATATATATATATATTAAAAATTTCTTAAACGTCACTGATGTCTGAGCCCCAAAAACGATGTAGGATTTGGTCTCATTGGATTGATAGTGTAAGGCCCGTTAAATTTGTCCATCCCCATGTCCTGAAATTACTAAGGGAAACCAATTTCCATAACTTGTTATTCTCAATTTCATTTTTTCAGTTTGCCTTCTAGAATTAGGATTGTCAAATCATGGGTAAAAGAGATTGTTGTGATAGGGGGGATGATCGTGCGAATAGAACTCTACATGGTGAAAAATTTATTAATGGAGAAATTCTCATGTCATTCAATTATGAAGATGCACAATGATGTTCGTGCCATGTGGGTATTATTGACTCGTTATTGAATAGTGACAGTGATGGTGAACACATGTGGTGTTTGAAATTATCAATTGAAAAGAATAAGAGGACATGAATTCAAGAAACATCCCCAGATCATAAAACACATAACATTCATTTATACAAAGGTTTGGATCCATCCACCAGTTCCAGAACCATCTGATCCTTGATTATACCATCCATTCACCAAAACAAAGTGGATGGTGGATATAACCGATTTAGGTGTGGGAATCAATATCATTTCTGGAGGTGGGGACTATCTTTCCAGAGATGCTTCATCATATATTTCTTCTCATTCAATTTAAATATATTTTCCCAAGAATTATTATAGAATTATATTAGGGGAGATATGCTGGCATTTTGAATATGTCATTTAATCCATTTAAAGTTTTTAAATCTTGTTTTCAGGGAATATTTTTGTTCTATGATCTTTTAAATTTGATTATGAGAACAATTTTCACGACCCAAGACCCAATAGTTGAGGGTATTGATATATTTATTCCTTGGATCATTGAACAAGGTACTAAATTTTTTAAAATTTCAATACATCTTTTTCTGTATAATGAACAAAATAATTTAAGAGTTATGAACAACTAATCAAGGATCAAGAAGGATCATAGAGTTTATGAATTTAACTTAAGAGATATCTATGTGAATATATATCTATTATCAATAAATAAATAATTGAATTAATTTCCATATAATAGTATGATGTAACTTTATATATTAAAAATAGTCTAAGATCTATAAATTCATCTTTTGATTTTCTAATCTTTATTTTTATCCCTACGATCAGTGGTTCCATTTTACCATTATTTACATTTTATATTTGTTTTTTTTCTCACACACATTAATCATTCCCGATGGAATCAACACCCCACTCATCATCATACTAGTAGTATGTACGGTTTTATAAATTTTAATTTTTGAGTTAAATGACCTCATGTAAGGAATAAAAATAGGCTAAAATTGTAATAACTTCAATAAGATCAGTTAACACATGCACACTCTTTTAAATATCTTATACACTAATTTTATAATTTTAAAAATAATTTTTTTAAATAATTTTAAAAAATATGTACTTGGAGGAAAAATATATTTGATAAAAAGTGAAATAGGATTGAATTTTATTTTAAAATTTTAATTCCTATGTTTAGGGGACAAAGAGGGGAATATTTTGGGGTAAATATGGAAACATATTAAATATTTTTATTATAAGAAACTGATTGAATTTTATAATGAATATATGATAATTTCCAATTAATGTAAATAATTGTAATCCCAAAAAAATAGATTATTAAATAAATTCATACATATTTTATAAAATTTAAATTAGAAACCCCATGAATGTGTAAACATGAATTGAAACAATAATCATCATGAATAATTAGGTATTCACATTAAATATATCAAAGGGGTTGTATATGAACCACATAAAACTAAATATGTGCACAATAGCAATATTTATTAATGGAGAAGAAATTGAATGATAATTTGTCACCTCAGGTATCCCCTAAAATATAATTTTTTTATCCAAATTCATAACTGTTTTATATATGTTATTTTGTTATACTCGAACCATATTCATATTTTTAACATAATATATGATCCTATTATATTATCTTATCAACCATTTGTTAACCATCATTCATTTTTATAATTGTTTTTGGTGTTAACTGCTGTATCTTCTTATATATGTTTTGTTGTGGAAGTTACGATCCTTGTACATTGATTATGGTTACATAATCACAATAATAATAAAAATTACATAAATGATATTTATGTTCTATATATATATATTATTTTATTCCTCTATAAAA
Source organism: Viscum album (assembly GCA_963277665.1). Taxonomy (NCBI): domain Eukaryota; kingdom Viridiplantae; phylum Streptophyta; class Magnoliopsida; order Santalales; family Viscaceae; genus Viscum; species Viscum album. Next base: position 1,000,001,662 of record OY728134.1, read on the forward strand.
TTTATAGGTTAAAAATTAATTTAACCATTTATTGAGATTGTACGCCAATCGTAAATATGATTGTCATTTTTAATTTCTAATAGATGAAACAAAAGAAAGTTAAATAATAATTTACCATTCCAAAATCATTTTTGATCATACAAATCATATATATGTGTATTCAATATATCATTATTATAATCAATGAAATGAGAAAACAGAAAATCGATCACATCGCTTCATAGAAAAGATATATTACATCTACGAACTTGGAAAGTTATAATATTCTATTTGTTAATAAGGTTATAAAGTAGACATTATATAATAAATTTAGAAGAATTATGTTTTCATGTAAATAAAAATCAGTAAATATTTATAACAATATAGTAAAATTTTGATAAAAAATGAACAACACCTCTATATAGAGATGTTAGTCCATATACACATGAGTAATTTTTTTCAGTCCATAATAAGAAAAAGAGAAATAAAATGGTTGTTTAATAATCATAATAACACATAAATATATTTAATATTATGTATTAATTATTTCTATAATGCATACCATATATTTATAAGATTTTAAAGAAGAAATAATATTGGAAATTCTATTTTAAGAGTTATACATCATTATTAAGAAACCACTTTACTATTAAAGCTTAATTGTTTAAGGGATAGTCTATTTGTAAGAATACAATCTATAGGATGTGGTGAATGAATGTAGGATTATGTTACAGTGGGGATCAGAATATATATATATATATATATATATATATATATATATATTACTCAAAATGTGTGAGGAAGATATGAGAATCAGTTCTCCTTTATAGGTGAGGGGAGGTGAACTCTTACAATTATATATAGTTTTAAATTAATTTAAATTATTTTTAAATGAATAATGCATCAAAATTAAATAAATTTATGATAATATTATTAGGAGTTTATATTCATGCATTTGGTAAAATATGGATAGGGTTTGTTTATGTTTTCACCATTATCTATTACATTTAACCCTTTTTATATTTTTAAGTAAATCTTGCATTATAATTGTTTTCTACAATTTAAGGGTCAGGAAGGTTAGAATAAAATTAAATATGACCCAGAAATGAAAAATAATTTATTTTTTAATCTATATTACATTAACATTAAAAACAATTATAGTTTTATTAATTTCAAATCATTTAATAAAATTTTATATATTATAAAATATAATTTATGTAATTTTTAGAGCTATTAATTTAATTTCAAATTGAAAACCACAAGAATGAAAATTAAATTTAAACTAAGCCTTAAAAATGTATATAATATTTAATATATATTAAGAAATTCATGGGACACTATTAATCACTCAAAAAAATGAATTATCATGTTTTTAAAATATATTACTTTCTTTTTATTCTACTCAGACATGCAATGTTTCTATGTTGAATAATCATTTCAGAGCATTATTAAATCAATAAAATTTAAAAATAATTTACCATGATAATAATTTAATTCCTATTCTACATGATCATCTTAAAAAGAACATAAACCTATTTTCATCCTTATGTTAAAATATTTTGAATATAAATGTCAAGATTGTGTAATTTTGTGTTTATTTTTTTCTTAAACTAATATAATTGTAGATATTGAAGAAAATTGTCACCAAGTGGACATCTGTTTAAAAAAAATTTATAATGGCTGAAATAAACAAATATAATATGAGAAATGAAATTGATAGATAAATTCTAATTCCTTATCCAATTTTTTATTCCATTTTACATATTTTACACTTTTCAGGATGAAACTTTTTACCACTTTTTTATTCGTAATTCCCAAATTTATAAAAGACCTATTTAAAAATTATAAAAAATTGATTCAAAATATCAAAATAATTTTATAAAATTCAATTTATCACGGTGGCATAATATAATTTGAAATTCATCATAGAAAGAGTGATGAAAATGGGTTTTCCAAAATTTTCATTTTCATTGATAATATGATCATACCTTAATCATAAATAAGTAATCATTATTATATAGATTTAAATTAATATATTTTTATATATAATACTTTATTTTAATTTAAATATTTTATTATTAAATATTAATTATATTAATTATAATTTAATACATTATGTACATAAAAGAATTTTATAAATAACATTCATTTTTTACATCTAAATGACCATATATTTATTTAAATAAAATAAATAACAAATGAAAGATTAATTATTATTATTATAAATATAGGGAATAATATTTAAAAACCTCAACTTCAATTATACATAAAATTATATTTCTAATGGAATACATCAAAAAAACCCATTCAAGGAATATTTTGAAAGAGTGAGTTCCAAATAAGTATTCTTCCTATAAAAATATATTTTTTATGCCATGAGAATTACATTAAAATAATAATATAAAATAGTATAAATTATTATCAGTTGTTAAAATGACCATTAATGGTGTCCATAAATTGAATTCATATTTACAGATAACTCTTTATAAAAATGTTATTAAAACAAACCCATTAAATTTTTGATTATATATATTTTTTATTCATCATCCACCTCCAAATGGATTTAAATACATAAGAATTAAAATATGTGATTCAATATAAAAAAACTCAATATAGTTAAGTTAAAGGAGATTTTGATCTCACTCCTACTCAGCAATAATAATTTCAACTAAATTACATCCAAAAATCACATTGGACTTGAATGAATCTATGAAACTACTGAAATAAAATTATGTCCTCTACCATTCATTAGTTCCAAATATTTCTATATCCCTATATAATTCATTTCTAAAATGTAATTAGTTATATATTTTTTTCATGTTCACATAGTAATTATCCAATTACACTGTCATATATATATTATCAACGCACATGGAATCCGTAAAATTAATTTCTTATAAACAAATTTAATATGGTAACTCAATAAAATAACAACTTTTACCACACTTTTTTGTATATTTTGTCAATATGGGAATTATAAAATAAATGAAAATATCTATATGATTTCTCAAATTTTTTATAAACAACTAATATTTATAGAATTATACCATATTATAAATTTCCATAAACTTATATCATCCATTATCAGTACTTATGTTTTCATGGTGGAAATTAATGGTTTTCTAGAAACAATCTCTTCAGAAAATTATTCTAACTAATTGTGTCTTTAGCTTATTTTGAAATGAGATACCCCAAATAAATTTATTGTTATATCATTTAAATTATAAAAAATAATTTTTTCATTTACCATCCTAAAGATAATATATTTTATTGTAAAATCCTTATTTATATGAGTATCCTATAAAGTAACACCCAAATACCACATCATATTTAGATCATCTATCAATAAACAACATAAACATTAATAACATTAGGGATGTTTTTTTGATATGATAATAAGTAGGAGAATCATAATATACTTTATATTTAAATATAAAAAAATACTGAAGTTATATGTTAACTATATAACATTACATATATTATGATTAATAAATTAAATATGAAAAGATGAAAAAAATTTAGATCATTTTTGAATTCAGCATTATCATTGTTAATTTTCATCGAATTCGAAGATTTTGTTCTATGATATTGTTTACCATCTAAAAACCATGCATATGTGTGCCACACTAATTGAATTGAAGTCTCCTAACATCAATATAGTTCACTATAACTTGGAGTAGTTGGAATGTATTGTTCAAAATTCAAATAAATTAGTTCATCTTTCATGTTTCATGTTTTAACACAAATAATGCATATTTTAAGTTATCCATGTTCTTTAAAAAATAATATAAAATCATTTTGGAAACCATGTATTATTTGAGAGGTCGTAAAAAAATAAACATAACATTTTTTTTGAGTCAAACACATGAAAATGAATATAATTATCTTCTATTAACTTATATTTTAAGATTTGATGTGTTTAATAAACCTTGTGTCAGACCATTCAGGTCCATATTTCAAATTATATAGATTTATTAAAACTAATAATTTTTTCCATTTAATATTACTAGTATATTGTTACACAGCTCTATTTTTTCTCATACAATGTCACAAATTAATGATGTTCATCATTAATAATTATTGCAATTTCCTAAGGGTGATATCTATCATCATTAACAATTTTAATCATATAAGATGATATATAAACCATATTATTGTCTCAGAAAATATCAATATTCAATTCTTTATATATTTAGTCCTATATATGTACCATATTTTTTATCTGTGACAAGTCAATTGTTCTTAATAAATCATTAAAAGCAATTATCTTGAATTAAATTGACATAAAAAATGTGTAAATTATCTTATAAGGGTTACAAATATTCTTTTCAATGAACATGATAAACTATTTATCCTCGTCATTAATTTTTTTTGATACATTATTGAAATATATTTATTTCAAAACAAATTGGTGTTATTAATTTCCATTGTATCCATTTCTAATAAATATATATATATACATAATGGATTATCAATCTCGTATTTAAAATTTATTTGTAAGTACTAAAACTACCTATTATTTGTAATAAATCTTCTTAATGATGGAAAACAATCTATTATTGAAATCTTTATTTTCTTTAAAATCAAATTTATCTATAATATGTAATTATTTTATTTTAATAATTAATAAAATTATGATTACCTACTTTACATTATTCGTTTTACATTCAGATAAACCAAAATAAAATGGTTTTAAATTATTTTCCTTGGTCCAATATATATATTTTAAAAATTAAAATATATATTACAATTTCATAATATAAATAATACATTTAAACATATTTTTTACAATTTGTTTTGAATTTAAACATTTTCAAAAAAATTACTAAAATTAACAATTTGACAAAGAAATAATATAAAAATTTAAAACAACAACATAATTTTAAATTATTATAAGATACAATGAAATATTATTCTTTGATTTTATATATATTTTATTTTATTTTCTGTTAAGATATGTCTTAAATAATCATTGAACCACATAAAAATTATCTCAAACACACTTGTTTTCATCAAAATTTCTAAAACTCAAAAATGAGTAATATGTATACCTTTTAAAAACAACTTTTTAATATAAACCAATAAAAACATTTACAATAATCAAATTTCATATAAAAACTTATTAATGGGACACTAAAATGATTTATATTGATTATAAAAGAAAAAATTCCAAAAAAACATAATAATTGATATCGTTATATGATATTATTAATAAAATAAGTTCATATGTCATGGTCATTGTAAAATAATAATAGGAAAATAAATAAATAAGAAATGTGAAACTAATTGTAATTACTTAGAATTTTACAATATATTATATAACTATTATTATAATCAAAACATAGAACCCTTCCATATATTTGTTCAAGGAAATAAAATATACTTAATAATGATAAAATCCATATTTATAAATGGATTAAAAAAATTAATTAATTAATTAGAAATGAACATTTTGATATAATATATCCTTATTTACCAATTTCAATTATACAAATCCATATTGATGTTGAATTTTATTATCATTAAATATTTAATTTCAAAACATGAATACCATAAAAATAATTTTTTGAAATTAATAATAAAAATATCATGACAATAGTATTAATATTTTATGAATTTAAACTAATTTATGCTCTGAAAAAAATGAGAAAAATCATTTACAACTAATAAATCATTAAATACAAGTTTTTATTTGAAACCCTATTGTTTTTTTGAACTAAAATCTACTAAAATATTTTCAAAGAATAATATTTAGTGGTTGAAATCTAGAAATGATTTTGGAACTCGGTAGAGTTGAAACACTATTAGGGTTTTCAAGAAATAATCAGAAATAATTAATGAAACATTCTTGAAATAGTTGGTAAAAATTTTCAACTAAAAAAAACAAGTGTTATTAAAGTGTTTCTTTATTGGAAAAACTTGTAACAACAATACTTAATGAGATTTTTTAGTATTATAATTTGTGTTGAAATAAGTTAATTTAACATCAATGAAATCAATATTGATTAATCCAACCGATAAAATTAATGTATTAATAAAATATGTATATTTATTTATAAATTATTAATTATATAAAAAAAGGATAACTGTTTTATTTCCATAGGATAAATATTATTTCAAAAGTATTATCACAAATAAAAATTTATTCTTATAATTATAGTTCTATGACTAAGTAAATTTATATTACAAAAGGATAGCTTAGAAAATATTATTAGTAGAACTAAATTATAATTTTTTCAAAGAACCATGGATGTATGATGGAAGATTATATTGAATGTTTTGTGGATAACTATATCTAAATGATAGATGGTCAGTTTAAGTTATTTTAATACATAATAGTTACTTACAATTTACATAATAATAGTAAAATAATGGCATTACACTCTTCCTTATGGAATTGATGTTGAGATGGAGAAATATATTGTAACTTTTAACATTCAGAGGAATATTAGTGAATATCGGGTTGTGGTTCTCTAGATTAAATTGGTTGTACCCTACAATATATATTCGGTTGAGATTAGTTGTGTTTTAATATTTTAATTATTCAATTCATATTTCATGATTTGTAATGAAATATGTTTTCTCCCACATTACTGGACTTAGTCGGAACTATGAAAATCCATTTGTTATTTCATTTGATAGTGAGTTATTCTGCGATAACACATATTTTCAGGATCTAGAGGATCTATTGAGGCCATTTTTAGTTAGTGTGATATATTAGATTTAACATCCATCATCTGAACATTGATATTATGTGATTATAGTTCTGTAACATTCAAACCATGTTCTAAAAGTTCACTTTTAAAATTAATGTTCCAAAACATTGAGATTTTGAACAAATAAGTAGTTTCAATACATGGTAGTTATATTATGGGGGTTTTTATGGTCGTTATCAAATTTATGTTTTAATATGTGTTTACTATTTTCGATGGAATGGAATTGGAAGAGGGTGATATCTTGATAGATTTGTTTGATGAATCCATATTCATATATTGGAGGATATATTTTGATATTAATATATACATAACAGTGCTTGACCTTATATTATAAGGGTTAAAACTATAATAAATGAAATATGTGGAATGGGAAATATAATACCAAAGAATCAACTATATAATGTGAGTGCTACATCCAAAAACTACTCGAAAAATGGGTCTTTTAAAGAGAAATTATTCATAAATTTATTTGAAGTAAAATTTTAAATGTTCAAATCGATCAAAATAATTTGATTTTTAAATTCATAATATCATAATTATATACATATTTATTTGTAATTCTTTCAAAAAGTGATATGTTTCTGTTGAAAAATATTTTTCTTATGAAACTATTAATTTTTATGTCGTTGCAGGTATCACCCGCCCCTCCTCATTGGCTTGAGTAGTGATGGGTGTTATACTATCCTTATGGGACATCCCTAAGTCAAAAATGTTGGAAATAAGCATCAGTGGATTCAAAGAGTATTGGGGGATGATTTTCCCATTAAATATTGTACTTCAGCCAACACACATCATCAACATCGAACCCATATATGATGAATGAATGAAAAAATTAAAATAATGATATATCCATAGGGAAAAAATAATGTCGAGGTATAAGAAGAATTAAACTAAATATCAAAAAAATTCCAAATGACCAAAAAAATCAAAGGCAATAGAAAGAAATAACCACAAGAAACACCCAACCATGCTCCTAGATCAAACTCCAACTCCACCAGCTATTCTAATTTTATCTAGACACAACACTAGAGAAATACGATACATTCCTGTCATCTAGGTCCTCATTGATGGATTTGGAAACAAATTGAGGTTCCTATAAAGGGGTGTTTATAAACTCAATAGGATTTCCACAATGAATTTATAACTATAGAAACTAGAAAAAAAAACAGTTATAACATCTTATATAAAATAGTGTTTGGAGTGGATAAAATATTTAAAATCAAAACTGTATTCAAGATCCATGGAAAAAATTTTCACAAGACCAAAAATATTCTTTAATATTCAAAATACACATAATAATGACTACTAACACTAAGAATTCATGCCTTGGTTATATTTCCATACTCATGAGTGGTTTTTCACTAATCCCTCAAGTTCTCACAACGTGACAAATAATTGGAGTCCCAATAGCACACACCCCTTCAATAGGGTCACAACTATTAATGCAATCACCCAAAATTTTTTATTCCAGATTATATGAAAACACATTCAATATAAAACCATAAATTAATTAAGAAATATTAAATAAAAATTTCCATGCATCAGACCAAACCAAATATTTTAATATCACTACTTAAAAATTTTAAATGAAGAGAATGTTTTAGAAAACTTTCATTTTCCAACAATTCAAAACTCATAACCCATAAGTGATTTCCCTAAAGAATCACAAATTGGTTTCATATAATTATCTTATAAATAATTTGACAAAAATTATAGTTCATGCTCTATGTCACATAGATTCAGACCCTACAATTGGGAAAAAAATAATTACCATTAAAACATTTAGATCCAGACTAGGATCCCTATTCCATCAATTGTTACAATCAAATAACATAAATAATTCCAACATAAAACATGGATATATTCATAAGAGACTATATAAATGGTTCTATAATATATTATTAGGATATATCTAAGAAGATCTATAAAGAACAAATACTTACTGAAGAATCCGTAACTCCAAAACACTTTGATTTAGCTCAGATTCAATTAGAGATTGAATGAAATTTTCCATAAATATTTAATTTAAAAAGTAATTAATGATTTGTGAATAAAATGGGATTAAAGAGGATCATAATGATTAATTTCAATTATATCGACAATTTTAAGATCTCATAATATATGGTGAATGATTAGGACTTACAATTAGTGAAACTATGCATAAATTGTGCATGAGATACCATCTCAAGATAGTATGTTTGCATGGTTTCTCCTAGGTAACTACATGGTTTTCCCAAAACCTATTTTAATTGTGTGTTTCTATGTTTAATATTTTCATGTGTTTCATTATTTCCTTATGGGGTTGCATGATTTTAAAAAACCATAAACCAACCATTCACATCCAAAACACTGAACAAATATACTAGAGAAACCATGAAACTCCACTATCATAACCCATGTCTTTTCTAAGGTTAATGTTCATAAATAAAAGTTTATAAACCTGAAACTAGGGGTGATGCATTTTCAAAACCATTTCAGTTTCATTTATGATAATGTATAATTTTTTCCTATAATAATTTATGTATTTAATACAATGTCTCCTTATCATACTCCCATATTTTTTATTTAATATGAACATGTTTCCCTAAATCCACACAAAACTGATACTCTTAAAATTTTATTTATTATATTTCCTAACCACAATTTTCACCAGTACATGCATAGTCATTAAATATGGTTCAATATCAATATGGTCCCATAAAATGACATGATATATATTAATTATTAACTTTTTAATTCAGATATATAAAAGACATTATGCACATAACTAAACCATTCTAGGAAAGAAAATTTCTATGGCACATTGTAGACCTATTTCAGTATCTCAGAAGGGGTCATGTAATATTGTTTCAACATTAATTTCTTACCAAAATAAATATTCCCGAGACTTGGATAGATCCTCATTAAATTATTATCACTCACCTCAAACAAAAAAGAACACCGACATTGATCCTTGTATGATGTCAAATGAATATAATCCACTGCCATTAACATTTTGATCGGCTTAATTTTCACGATTTTCTCAAACATGAGAAATTTCCTAATTTGTGAAGCCTCATCTACTTCCACCTAACACTATGGAGAATGAAAATAATATGTATATAATGATCTAAATGGATACATATGTATCAGGGATTAAAAAATACTATCTTATGAGATTACCAACAATGGTATACGAACCTCCCATGCGCCATAAAGATCCATTACACAATCCCAACAAATTTCCTCCAAATATTGGATGGACCTTATAGATTATCTATCCATTTTAAGATGATTAGATATTCTCATCATCAACTATGATCCATGGGGATACAATAAGGATTTTGAAAATAAGTATGTAAACTCTGGGTCTCGGTCAAAGATAATTGAAATTGGAACTCCATCATCAATACAATTTTTTAAATATATAATTTTAAAAAATAATCCACCATTTTAGATTCAAAAATATTGATAATGTTGACTAGCTTTGTGAGGAAATTAATAGTAATCCATATATAATCATTTTTCATAATCATTCTTGGTTGTCTTGTCACAAAATTCATGGATATTTACTCCCATTTGCAAATGTAGATATGTAAGGACTACAACATACTTGATGGCCATTGATGCTCTCCCTTGACCTACTGATAGGTGAGTTATATAGAAACAAACTCATCCACATTTTTGTTCATTCTATCCCACCAAAAAATTTCTCTTAGTGATTCATTAATATTTTTTATCATTCCAAGGAAAACACATTTCGAATGGTGGTAGGATTTAAGAAGTTATTATTATTATGAAAAAGGTACCAACATCCAATCATTAAAACACAACAATAATCTCCCATTCAACTTACATCCCCTAATGATCTATCAACTATTGGGAGTTGAAATCATGGTAACACATTAAAGATATTATGTTTTGAGCATATCCACACTACTCAACTAACCCAGTTATAATAGAAATTTGAAATAAAACTAAAACATTACCCTGTTCTTCAAAATACAATTGCATATCACTTATGACTGACTTTGATTTTTCATTGATCTAAATCATTATTATATAAAAGAGAATATGAATTTCAACCCAATGAATATGCTAAATAATTTCATAAAACTGGTCTATAATATAACATTATTTCATGAATATATATATATATATTCAATCAATAATTGTTTCTCAATATTTAAATATATTTTTTAGAAAATCTACCTGATGATTTTCTGATGCATACACACCACAAATTTCCCACCAAAGAAATTGTGATTCCATGTCCTTATGTCATGAACTACAAAATCCAATTCCAAATCAAGTGTTGTGTAGTTCCTCTCATGAACATGGTACTGTTGTCAGTCTTCAGTAATGACATGATATCTTAATATGGGAACATATCCCAAACTAGATATATATTCATCATGGTAGACTACATTGAACTATTTTTACTCCGAAAACATAAGGATATGTTACATTGTATATCTGACTGGATGTTCTTGAAATTATATTTTATATTAATCGTTCTATTAGAGAGGAATGCCTTTATGAATCAAAGATATCATTAGCTAGGCCAAACATGAAAACCCTATACTAATCATCTAGAGTATCTTATGTGAATTAGGAATCAAAGTGTCTACAAAAAATTGTTTAGTGCTTTCAAAGAGATGGAAAATTCAACCCTTCTAGGATCCCTGGATACACCTTTATAAAAACTGAAATGGATATAGAAATGTACCAATTGTAACTATAAATAATATGTATATAACTTATAAAGAAGTTGATTATCACACATGATGTGAAAAATTATATCCAAGTGTCACTCATGATCAAGATTAATAAGAGAATACAATAGAGTATCATAAAAAATACCACCATAATTTAATCTGGATACGTCTAAAAGAAATGATTCATCAGTTACATCAACACTGCAAGTAAATTCATAAGACTAAATGGAATAACTAAAATAATAATAATTTCTATAACATGTAATGATGGATACCATCATAATAAAATATTTATGAACATATAGATAGTGTTATCCAGAACATAAGTATATTTTATAAAACAATTGGGCTTCAATCAGTTGATCAAACAGGTTTCCAATTGTAAAGACCTAGATTTTCCATGTAATTTTTTTAATTATATATATTTATTATGAGTCGGTGAAAATTGACAGTGCGTGATTCTGAGACCCGGTGTGTCCAAAATGAATTTCTGAACTTTTTTTAAGGTACCTTCAGAAAATGCATGAGTATGGTTTTCTAACCTTTGAACTGGTGATCAGATTAAAAATTTGAGGGTGCCATTGAATCTGCAGCACCGGGATTTGGTTAAGGGATGATCAAAATTGATTGAAGTAGGTTTAGAGAAAAAGTTATATTTTAGGACTTTTTTAAAAGAATAAATAAAATAACTTGTTATTTTATTTTCTGTCTTTTCCTCCAACGGACATGAGGCAATGTAGGACCAGCGACATGTCAAGCCAGTAAATGGATAAAACTTTTAATACTATGTAATAGCATCATTGGGGAATTAGAAGGATTTCTAATTAATGATCCCCCATTAAATCTCATGAGAGTTAGACACCATGCCCCTCTTAGATTTTTATGGAGCTTGGGGAGATGTATCGACCTTGCTTCTCCAAACAACAAAGTGCTGGTAAGGTGTCGTGACGCCATCCTTGGAGGACAGATCTAATTCCAATGGGTGGGGATGAGCACCACCGAATGAAAATATCTAACCATTCCTAATGTGTGGAGGCTCTCCAAAAAATATCAGGGCTGGGTTTTATTTTGATTAAATTTACAAAGTGATGGTTGAATCCTTGAATCCTCCCACATGTTTCAAGCTAACACGGAGGGTGCATGACTAACAAACATGGCCCAAAGCCTACGAAACCTTACTATCTTCTTGTTCTCCACGAAAAATTGATGGCGTGGCAGCACTGACCTTCTAAGATGGAGGCGGTTCCTCATTTCATGCCATAAGAGGAGGCAACGACACTAAGACGTAACTATTAGTTCAGGGGACACCACTAGATGGCTCTAGAGGAAGTGTAGCATGCCGCGACGCACTACCGGTGAGCAAGTATTCATGGAAAAATCCACGGCGGGAGATGTATGTGGCGATCACACCATCCGGCCACATATTATGAGGGAGGCACAACTAGCATACCACCGGTGAGCAAGGGGGTTGCGACTGAAGTCGTGGCGAAAGAGGAACACACGCCCCTGGAGGGATTTGCTGTGAACAGTTTGCAGCCATGTGGTTCCACTATTTCACAAGTCGAATAACCTCCAGGCTATTCAGAAGTCTGGGATTCTCACCCCCCATGCGGCAGCTAGGGCGGACCCCCCCATGGGTTGGATAGGTGGGCAGCACCCCATTGCAGGTCGGGCCGCCCCCTTGAGGGTCGGTTTGGACCTCAGATTAGCAGGTCGAGCCCACCGTGGCCCATCCCAGTTGAGTCAGGTTGATAAAATCCTTGTCGGGGTGGCCCAAGATGGGGTAGTGTCGGGTTGGTCCGACCGGGTTGGACCAGGCCCGGGCCCAACCGGTCCTAGTAACACGTAAAGGGTGATATCATGAAAACCAGATGTCTTTTTGATGAACCATCAATGACATTGGAATCCTTGGATGAAGATGGTACTATTGGTATACTCTAATTAATGATTGGAGACTGTTTGATTATAGCTCAGTTGGATCAAACTCAAATCCATCCAGGCCCTCAGAACTAAAATACTTATAATTCATAGACTGGTCGTCCAATTGACACACTGTCTGTCGTATTGGAACCCTTACGACATGGATGTACTTTGGATTAGTCCTTTTTGGAGCTTAGTGGAAGTAGATGTATGACTGATATTTTGAGGGACAGATTATACGGAACTCAAGCACACCATGTGCGAGGAATCCTCTGACATGTTGTAACATGAATAAAGAAAAATGATCCTAAGATGGTCAACATGTATAGAGCCTGTGTGGATCAGCATCTATTAGATCTTGTGTGGGTCAGTGCCAAGGGATTCTGTGTGGGTCAGCGCATACTGATTCTGTGTGGGTCAAATCATGTGTGTTTCAGTAGGGGTTATTACCTATTGATCATTCTGAGGTCAAAATTATTGCTTTTTAACATAATAATATGATCTAGCTTTGGACTAATCATTTGTACTTCTGTACATATGTTATACATGGTCATGAGGTGAGTCTATTTACCGGTGTGGTACATCAATCTCCATGATGCTAGTTGTGTGTTACTTCAATCTCTGTGGTGTTACCTATGTGGTACTTCAATCTATGTTGTATTACTTGTGTGGTACATTAATCTTTGTGGTGTTACCTGTCTGGTACATCTAGCTTCGTGGTGTTACCATTGTGGTACTTTTACCTTTGTGGTGTTGTCTTTGTGGTGTTACTTGTGTGGTACTCCTAGCCTGGTGGTGTTACCTGTGTGGGAATTCTACCTTCGTGGTGTTGTCATCATAGTGTTACATGTGTTGTACTTCTATCTTCATGGTAATTCATGTGTGGTACTTCAACCATTGTGGTGTTGTCTTCATGGTGTCACCTGTGGGGTACTTCTATCACTATGGTGTTACCAGTGTGGTATTTCTACCTTCGATGTGTTATCCTTGTGGTATTCTTAACTCATGTATGATTTGATTATATCTTGATAACTTAGGTATATGTATGATAATATACCTAAGTAGAGTTTCTGTATTTATTTGTGGGTTTTCCTTTGATGACCTCTAGGATAACTATGGGGGTCTTGGGGTCCCTACTGAGTATCGTTATAATCCCCCCTACAAGGACTACGACCGAACCTTGTTGTGTCTTGTGTAGATGACGTACAAAGTAGATCGAGGATGAGGGAGCCAGGACTGGATGGTACACAGAGGGGATATGATGACTTGGAGTGTTGTGGAGACGGTTTGTACCTACCAATCAGGTAGGATCCTTGGTTGATGATCTAAGAGCTGTTTCTTACATTTCTATTGCACTCGTATCTTTTTCAGTTGGGATTCTATTCTATCCCCTGTTACATTTATCACTCGTTTACTTTCAGCAGACTTTTACTACAGCAGTTTAATATTTGGTTGCTTCTGGTTATGTTCTGCAACTATGTGACTGTACAGGTTAAAAGGAAATGACTTCCTATTTTTAGGGATACGCCTTTCAAGTGCTAGTCACCGGACCCTGAACTATAGAATGCGGTATTGGGGTAGTCACGGCATGGGCCCCAGGGGAGGGGTTGTGAACAAGTTGTTTCAAAGGAGTCAGTTCTACTGAAGAACTAGGAATCTGATTTTTTATATGTGGAAATAGTTTTTAGTGTTATTAGTGTGGTTTTTAGTTCTGGGAATCCAGTGTTGGTGCGACGACCAACGTATCCATAAACCATGACCCTAAGGTACTGAGGCGAGATGGACTCGAAAGCGTCTGAGGAATGGATGAAGGCTGTGGGCAGAGTTTTCCACCTAGTTGGGACAATTGCGGACCTTATGGTGATCCTAGAAGCCATTCTTTTCAATGAAGAAAACGGGAGATGGTTGAGATTGATGCTCTAGTTACACGATGTGGTGACCCTCATTTGGGAGGACATCAAGAGCCTTTTCAGGGCATAGTTTGTCCCATCAACTCTACGCTTAGTGCATATATAGGAGATGATACACTTACAACATGGAAACATGACTGTGGATGAGTACTCAGTGAGGTTCACTGATCTATCCCACTACTCCACCGACATGGTATGGGACCCTTTCTTCAGGGCCCAAACCATTAAGTAGGGTCTCTGACGGTGGATCAGAGCCTCGATGATATTTCCGAGAATTTCGACGTAGGATAGGGTGCTAGAGCCAGTGCTTTTGGTGGAGAGCTACCTAGTTGAGCAGGCACAGACAGTGAGAGCCACCACTGGATGTCAGGTAGCGGAGTCATCCACAACTGGCAGAAGATGGATGATGCAGGGGCTAAAGTGGTCCAAACCATAGGGTGGACGACCTCAAGATACATGGTTTGTGGTGAGGGGCTAACATCATAGAGGTGAATAGATGAAGATGATACAATGCTACACATGTGGGGTGCGGGGGCACATGGCTTGCGACTACCCGACCCTCCATACGGATGACCCGCAGATGGTTGAGGGATATCCGATGTAGAGGTAGAGATTTGATCGAGGAGGTCCACAGGTAGTAGGCAGACATCCTAGAGGGGTTATCCATGCAACAGGAGGTGGGTGTTGATTCGTGGTTTTTCCGCAACCACATCCTGGTTGTCCACCTCGGCCATGGGGTGCCAGAGGTCAAGGATGAGATAATCTCTAGGAAGCTGAGTCCTACGCCCATGGCACTCCAGATATGATTTTAGGTATGATATGTGTCTACTCCATCATAGCTACAATACTTATAGAAACTTTTTCTAGTAAATCTTTCACTTCCACTACCCTCGTTCGGTGCATAAAGATTTTGGGGGAGCCGTTGGATCAATCCTTATGACTAAGGACTCCTACGGGAGTGTATTGAACCATTACACACTAGTTTTGGTTGTGTGAGATTACTCTAGGAGGCGATAACATTGACTGGGATCTTCTAGTTGCGGCATCGAGGCTTTACGACGTCATCTTGGGTATGTGTTGGTTATCCATTGTCCATGTTCATATTGACTGTATTAGGTACAAAGTGCGGTGTTTCCGTATGGATGGGACCAGGTTTTAATTCACCAACAAGAAGGGAAACATTATAGTATAGAATGTTCTTACCTAGAGGAGGGTGCGGCCGATCACACATCAGTTTTCTAGCCTTACCCTCAGAGCAGTTGATGTTGAGAATCTGAGCTATCTTGTAGTGGTAGACCAGTATGTCGATATCTTTCCTGATAATGTTCCGGGACTACCACCACATAGATAGGTAATCATTTACATCGACCTGTACCCCAATAAGACACCAATATCTACAACAACATATCCTATGGATCTTGTGGAGCATCGTGATTTACGGGTACAATTAGAGGATTTTTATCATAAGGGTTTCATAAAACCCAATGTTTCTCCATAGGAAGCCCCAATTTGGTTTTCCAAGAAGGCTGATGAGATTTTGATACTCTTTGTGGACTACTGGTACTTGAACTAGGTGACTGTGAAGAACAATATACACATCCATGGATTGATAATATTTTTTGATTATGTGAAGAGAGATTGTTGGTTTTCGATGATAGACCTCAGATCAAGCTATAATCATATCAAAGTACGAGATGAGAATGTGCAGATGATAGCCTACAGATGTTGGTATTGCCACAATGAGTTCTTGGTTATGCCATTTTGTGTGACTAGTGCCCCAGCAATGTTATTCGGACTCATGAACATGATCTTTTAGCCATACCTTGATCGCTTTGTGGTGGTATTCACCAAGTAAATATTGATATAATCAGTGTCGGAAGAAGATCATTCCAATCATCTGCAGATAGTACTAGATACACTCTGAGAGATGCAACTTTATGGTAGGCTCTCGATGTGCCAGTTTTGGATACAATAGGTCCACTTTTTGGGACATGTTATCTCTGAGGTTGGAGTTTCAATAGATCAGGTGAAGATAGATGATGTGGTTTCTTGGGAGCCACCCAAGAGTGTGACCGAGGTGTGGAGTTTCCTACAGTAGGCTTGATACAACCAGAGATTCGTGCCTGACTTTTCTAGAGTTTCAGCACCATTTTTAGCATTGAAAAAGAAGGGATATCCTTTCGTATGGACATAGATATTTCATTATAGTTTTCAGGTGCTGTGGAAGAGATTGAAGAGTGTCCCCATCTTGAGGCTACCAAAAGAGGCTGTTGGTTATGTAGTCTACTACGACGCATCATGGACTAAGATGGGATGTGTCTTGATGAAAGAGTTAGCAGTGATCGCCTATGGCTCATGATAGGTGAGGAAACATGAGCAGAACTATGCTACCCATGACCTGAAGTTATAAATAGTGGTCTTCTCCCTAAAGATGTGACGACATTATATGATGGGTGAATGTTTTATGGTCTACTCTCATCAAAAGAGTCTCAGTTATATCTTCACTTAGAAGGACCTGAACCTAAGATAGTAGATATGGCTAGAGTTCCTCCTGGAATATGAATTTAAGATTGTCTATACTTCTAGAATGGGGAACGTGGTAGAAGAAGCACTCAGCAGAAGGTCTGGTCTATAGTTCTGAGTGAGGAAAAGGAAAATCTAGCCTCGATGCATACACCCTTTTTGGATTTAGAGGGATAATATTACCTTCAGTATAGGATATTCACTCCCCTTATCCTTTATTGACACTGGGAGGCTCATCTTGGGGACATTTTCTATGAGGATTGATGTGCTTAGATATTCTCTGGATAGGCTTTTGAAGGATTTTATTATGGTGGGGAGCACATGATCCTCTTCAGAAGATGTACCATGGTATAGGTGGAGCTACGCGAACAGGTGTTGAGGGAGTTCCATATGTCCCCTATGACAGTACATCATAGTGTGGTGAAGATCTACCAGGAGCTCCAACGTCAGCATTGGTGGAAAGGGATGAAGAATTTAGTGGAAAAGGTTTTTTTACGATTCCTCGCTTGTCAAGATTTGAAGGCCAAGAATCAGGTTCCAGCAAGATTAGCTCAACCACTAGAGGTTCCAGAGTGGTAGTGGGATGAGATATCTTATGGACTTTGTGAAGGGGATTCCGCATACATCTAGGGGACATGATTCTATTTTGGGGATCATTGACCAACTAACCATGTTAGGCCACATTTTATCTATTCGAGTGCAGGGATATATTGAGGGCTTTAGATGCCTCTACATGAAGGAGATTGTGTGAATCCATGGGGTTCCAATAAAGATCATCTCTGATCATGACACATGTGTTACATCCCAGTTGTGGAAGGGATAACAAGAGGCATTCAGGACTTAGCTACATTTGAGCACCGCCTTTCATGCTCAAATGGATGGTCAGATGGAGCTGACCATTAAGATGTTGGAGGACATACTACGTGCTGGAGTCCTAGATTTTGGTAGCAGTTGGGAGGATTGATTTCCCATGACACAGTTCTCATAAAACAACAGTTATCAATCCCCCATTGGTATGTCATAATTCAAGACCTTATACTGTCGACCATGCAGATAAACTCTATGCTGGATAGACCTAGGGTAGTCTACACTTATGGGTCTAGAGTTGGTATGGTATACTACTGAAAATGAGCATATCATTCACGAGGAGATGAAGACTGCATAGAGTAGATAAAAGTCTCATGCTGATAGGAGACATAGATGTTTGGAGTTTCAGGAGGGGTACCACGTATTTTTTCAAGTCTCTCCTCAATGGGGACTACATAGATTTTGACGATGTGGAATGTTATGACCATGGTTTACCAGACTATTTCTGATGCTTCGAAGGATTGACTGGGTGGTATACCGCTTGGCACTACCACCATAGTTGGAGAGGGTACATGACATCTTCCATATATCCCAGCAGAGGAGATACGTGCATGACCCATCTCACATCATCAACCATGGTGTGCTGGACTTTGAGGATGAGGCGATGTTTACAAAGGTTCCAGTAGAGATTGAGGATTGATAGGAGTGATTAAATCATGGCCGGTCGATACCTCTGGTGTGCATTCACTAGCAGCACGGTAACCTCCATGAGAGCACATCGAAGCAGGAGGGTCAGATTCATGCATAGTACCCTGAATTATTTTCTTAGTCTATGTTGTGGATTTTGGTGGAAAAAGTCCCTAAGGTGGGGAGAATGTAAAGACCCGGATTTTCCATGTAATATTTTTAATTATATGTAATTATTACGAGTCTACATAAATTTACAGCATGTGATTCTGAGGCCTTGTCTGACTGAAATGAATTTCTGAACTTTTTTTAAAGTACGTTCAGTAAACGCATGAGCGGTGTTTTATAACATTTGAACCGGTTCCCAGATGAAAAATTTGAGGGCACCGTTGAATCCGCAATGTCGGGATTCACTTAAGGGAGGCTTCACTTCAACCACAGTAGGTTTGGAGAAAATTTTAGATTTTTGGACTTTTTTAAAAAGAATAAATAATATAACTTGTTATTTTATTTTCATTCATTTCCTCCAACGGACAAGCGGCAACATGTGACATAATTTTGTAAATCCAATAAATGGCCTGACCTTTCAATAATATGTAATAGCATCATTGGGGAATTAGGAAGGATTCTAATTAATGATCCCCCATTAAATCCCACAAGCATTAGACACCCTCCACCTCTCCTATTTATATAGAGTATGGGGAGTGGTATCTGCACTTCTTCACCGAGCAACGAAGTGCTGGATAAGTGTCATGATGCCAACATTGGAGGATAGAGTCAGTTCTAGCATATGGTGACGAGTTCCACCGTATGATGAACAAAGACCCTTCCTCAAGCGTAGAGGCTCACCAACAATCTCGTGGTAGGGTTTTATTTGGTTATAATTTTCAATGTTATTGTTGAATCATTTAATTCTTTCACATGTTTCAAGCTAACGTGGAGGGTGTTGGCCTAACGATCATGGCCCTAACCCTCCGCTACCTTGCTACCCTCATGTTCTCCATGGAAAACAGCCTGCACGGTGGCACTGACCGGCTACAATGAAGGCAGTGCATCATTGCACACCACAAGAGGATGTCACGACACTATTTTGTGGCATTCAGTGAAGCAGAAGGCACCAGTCAGTCAAGAAGTAGGTGTGGATCACCATCGCGTTGTGCCGGAGAGCAAGGAGGCAGGACTAAAGCTACCATGGTTGAAGTAGGTGGATGGCACACTGGCCGGCCACAGACGATAAAGGCGGCAGGACCAGCGTGCTACCGGTGAGAAAGGGTCCATGGACAAAGCTGCAGACAAGGAAGAACCCTCACCTCCGGAGGGTTCTATAGAAACCAATCGGCACCCACATGGAACCTCAGTTTCACATGACGAATGGCCTCTGGGCTATTTGGGAGTCCGAGGGTCTACCCCCCCCCCCCCTCGGGGTAGACCCAGTTGTGGGCCGGACCTGCTGGCCCGCCCCATTGCGGGTAATGCTGCCCCATTGCGGCCAAGACTGGACCTCGGCCCTGTGGGCTGAGACTATAGTGGCCCAGCCCAGCCGGGTTGGGTTGACCCGAACCCAGTCAAGTCGGCTGAGGCCGGATCGGCTCAGGTCGGACCGGACCCAGAAACACTTGAAGAGCCATATCTTGAGAACCCGACGTCCATTTGACGAATCGTCTATGGTGTTGTACTCCTTGGATTGAGATGGTCGTTTGGGTATACTCCATTTGAGTATTGGAGACAATTGGAGTATGGCTGGGTTTGATAAAATCTGAATCGAACCGGGCTCTCGGAACTAAAACGCATATAACTCCTAGGACAGACATCTGATTGACACACCGTCTATCACGTTGGAACCCTTATGAAATGGTAGTCCTTTGGGTTACTCCTTTGTAGGGAATAATGGCCGTTGAGGTATGACTGATATCTTGAGGTTCATATTCTACAGAACTCGAGCGCACCGGGTATAAGGAATCCAGTGGTTGGTTGTAACGTGTGAATGAACAATGATCCTATGTGTGTCATCATTTATAGATCATGTGTGGATCAGCATATATTAAATCCTTTGTAGGTCAACGCTCAACAATCCCTTGTGGGTCAGTGCATACTAAACCTATGTAGGTTAGATCTAGTGTGGGTTAGCGGGGGTTATTACCTATTGATCTGGTGTGGGTCAGAAGCAATGCCTCTTATCAGAATAAGATAGTCTAGCTTACAACTAATCATGTGTACTCATATACTTATTTTATACCTGGTTGTGAGATGACTCTATTAACCTATGTAGTTCTTCAATCTATGTGGTTTTACTTTTGTGGTACTTTAATCTATGTGGTGTTAACTATGTGGTACTTCAATATTCGTGGTGTTACCTATGTGGTACATCAATCTTCGTGGTGTTACCTATGTGGTACTTATAGCATCATGGTGTTACTTGTGTGGTACTTCTACCTTTGTTGTGTGGTCTTTTTGGTGTTTCCTGTGTGGTACATTTAACATCCTGTGGTTACCTTTGTGGTACTTCTACCTTCCTGGTGTTGTCTACATAGTGTTTCTTGTGTAGTACTTATATCATCATGGTGATTCATGTGTCTTACTTCTACCTTTGTGGTGTTTTCTTCACGGTGTTACCGGCGTGGAACTTTTAACTTTGTGGTGTTACCTATGTGGTATTTCTACATTCATGGTGTTACCTTTGTGGTATTCTTCCCTCGTGTATTAAATGAGTATATCTTGATAACTTGGGTATATGTATGAGAATATACCTAGGTAGAGTTGATGTCTTGCTTTGTGTAATTCTAGGAGAACTATGGGGGTCTTGGGGTCCCTACTGAGTATCGTTATACTCACCCATGCATGGGCTACGCCTGCACCTTATTGTGTCTTGTGCTGAAGATGTATAACATTGATTGAGTTGGAGGGAGCCAGGACCAGATGTTACACAGAGGGGATGGGCTAAAGCGGAGTGTTTTGGAAATAGTCTCTACCTAACCTTCATGTGGAATCCTCAGTGGACGATCCAGAAGTTTTTTGTACTATTCAGTTGTACTTGTACCTTTTTCATTTGGGATTTTATTCTGAACCCTTTTACATTTATCACTCTTTTACATTCATAACGCTCTTACTACAACATTTTAATTCATGGTTTCTACTTTTTGTGTTCTTGGATTATGTGTATGTACTGGTTCAAATGCAATGCCTTTCCGTTTTTAGGGATACGCCTATCCGGTACTAGTCGCTAATCTCTGGCTTATGGAAGGTGGGCATGGGGTCGTAATAGCATAGACCCCGATGGACGGGTCATTAACCCAATTACTAGAGGATAAAGACAACTATTTATCATAACATGGATAATATTGTGACAATAAAAACAAAGACTAAAAGTTCCATCAGCCCACTTCCCAAAAATAACTAGTTCTACCAATGGAGATTTTCTCAGCAGAATGGATACTTTAATTTCTAATTCATTAAAACAAAATGTACATTCACTCAAATTCATGGTGTCATCCATACTATGGAATTGAAATATGACTCGTCCAAGGTATGAGTCCTATCATGAAATCCACATCCCTTGTGGGGTAACATTGAAATGTTTTTAGAAGAAACATCATGAAATTATTCTACAATAGTTGGACCATATCTATTACTAATCGCATCCATTTATGGAATGGTAATCAAAGCCAACTCATAGTATATTGTTCCATCCACGGATACTAAATGTTATTCCTTACATTCCTTTACATCTTGAACACCACAAAAGAGATACTCAATGCCTACCGGAGATGTGTAACTATCTTTTGGTGTATGACAATTGATGTGGATGTTGAACGATGACAACCAATCCATTCCCAAAATAAATTCATAGAAATCCATCTCAAGAATATAGAGATACAAAATTCACTAATCCCCATTGATATTTATAGAACTTGATTTAAAAATAAAGTCTTAAAACCATATTTATAATAGAGGAGTTTCAATTTTTAAAATAGAATGAATTATATCCACATGAGGACCCATATGATTAACAACAAGAGAAGAAATAAATGATGGGGGAAAAGCTATATGAAACAATGTTCTCATAAGGGAATTATTCAAAATAATCAGACCTCCCACTATCCAAGGACCTAATTAATAATAAATGACCACCGTAACATATATTTACAAATTATTACTTTTATGATTTTCGTAATATTACCCTAGTCAATTTTCATATATTGAGGTTTCATGGTGTTAAAGAATAACCTTAGCTCAGTCATTTATAAGGATCAGAGTTATTATACTGTGATCTCTTGGTAAAGAATGTGATATTTGAGAAACATGAGATGTATCTCAAACACTTGATCTTATAGAACTATTATAAAAGATTGGATCATTTCCGAAATTCTTGAACTTGGGAAATGCTTAAGATGGTGTTGTATATTCTAATTTCAGATAATCGAATGAAGAACATTAAAAAAATTCAATAAAAAGTTTTAGTGATGGAGGAATGTTTACCACTCCCACAGTCTAATTCTATGGTGTCTCACCACTCCATATATAGGTGTACCTTTTCAACTTATTCCCAACAAAAAAGTTCCCACCTATTCTTATATGAATAATACTTCTCCATAAAACCATATTTCCATATATATACCTTTCTTATTCTATCACTCTATTAACCATGTATGTATATTCTCTAATAAAAACATTTAAAATGTTTAAAAGAATTTATTCTCTGAACACAAACATAAAAAATTATTCTTTCATTTATTGACTTTCTAAAACATCAAGAAACATGAATAAATTCATTTTTTTCTATGAATTATATTGTTGAGAAATTATATTTTTTATGAAACTGAATAGGTCTATTATTCTATAAATAATTATTGTCATAGTAAATAATTTTATATTAGTAGTTTGGGTTTGGATTAGTGGTAATAACCCTATAATACTACCTGAAAAATGGGGGTTAAAAAGCCATTGAGGGGGGAGGTACTGTAGCAGTAATGTATTGTATTATAGGAGTGGCGGTACTATTGCAATGGAGGGCACTATAGTGATGGAAGGTCACTATAGCGGCGGCAAAGCACTACAGCTACGGCGGGGACTATGTGTTACTGTAGCAGGTTGATACTATAGCAGTACTATTCACAGAATGGGCCTTGCGCCAAAAAATTGGGCCTTTGGGCAATATAATGGGATAAATTCCCACTAGGCCTTTAGGAAATGTAGTGGGTAACCCAATACCCAAGTTAATGAGTTATTTGCTTTGATTTAATAATAGATAAGGTTTCATCCCCAACCTTAAAAATTAATATTTTTCTATTAAAAAATTATTCAAAACCATACCGTGTAGTTCCTTGGTCAAAATTATCATAAAAAAATCCAACCAGTTCATGAAAGATTCATCATCATATATTTCTTGAAATAAACTTTCAACTCTTCATTTTTCCAATGGATGTTGAATATTTTATTTATCCTATTCATACAAACATTTTCTTTTCTAGTTTAGAATCCCTTTAAATGGTGGGAGAGCTATGATTTTGGAACATAATTGTATGTTTCACCTACCAAGGCTCATCATTCTGAATATCCCGAAACATAACATGAAAATAATAAAATAATGATTTGTACCATATTTTGGTTCACCTATGGTTATGGTGAACCAACATTTCACCAGCCACTAAAAATAGATTGCGATGATTTCTAACTGGTGAATTTTTCTAAAATTAGAATAAATAACTATTATTTATCAGTCTCTAGAAATTGAAGGCATTGAAATAACAATCTTTCAAATCAACACATATCAAGATCATACATTTCCAAAAATCATCAATTTTAGAATGTTGTAATAATTTTTCAAAATAAAAATTTTTTTCATCAAAATGATTCCATTTTATCCATATTACAAATTGAAAACATTTTAATAATTTTCTTAACTCAATAAAATTTTAATTAACCATTAATTACTAGATATATCTCTTACATAAAATTCATGTTAAGTGACTCTCATAGGCTAGAACTATGATGACGAGGTCACAATACTCCCATAAGTGAATCCAAAATCATTTGTACACAAACTAACCTAGTAAAATGATGTAAAACATAAGAAGGTTAGATATATATTTTAAAGATCTAATAATAATGTTTTGACAGTCCTACCTTCATTATACCAACCAAATAGATAGAAAACTGGCTATTTCAAACTAACTGATCAACCAAAACTGACACCATTTGTTCCAAAATAAAAGAATCAACGATGATGAATTAATCCATTTGTAATATCCCACCCCTCCTCATTGTCTTGTGCTATGATGGGTGTGCTAAAGCCTTAGGTGACATCCCCTAGGAACTAATGGATGTAAATAATTTACAATGACTTCACTGAACAGAGGGGTATGATTTTCCTTTAAACAATACCAAAATTAATGACATAAAACATCAATCCAAAAACCTCAATATGAAGCATTAATAAATAATACAAGAAACGATATATTCCTAAGGGTACCAAGAGTATCTGAGTGAATGTGAAAAAACATTAAAACAACAAGAAAAAATGACCAGAAGACTCAAACACATCCAATTCAACATAATCCCTTGAAAAAATCTTCCAATATCAATTCTCCAACTCCATCTTCACCATCAATTACAATGATATTCTGATGAATTTGTATAGAGATAAAATTAATTACCATTACTTGTGCCTTGATAGATGAAATATGAAATCATACCAATGTTACCAATATTGAGATGACAATACACACAGTAGGATGTCCCCAAATACATCCTGACTCATGACACTATGAAAAAAAGAAATTCATTCATATTATATTAAACATTTTTAAGATCATATAAAACATTTTGTAATATAATGGTAAAAAATGATCAAGAAAAACATTTCACTAAGAATAAACCCTTTATAAAATGTTTTTCAAGCCTATAAATTTATCTCAACACAAAATCCTTTCATTCCTAGGTGATGGTAACGCCCCGAAACCAGTTACCCAGAGTCGGTGCATTATTACATAACATTGGAATGATCACAAAAGATCATGTCTCGAAATAAAAATTAGTTTAGTAGCCTTCGAAACAGTAGATATATTCATAAATTTTACATTACATCAATAAGAAAAAAAACTACAACAATATAGTCTCCATAGTCCACACTCTTATCCCATCATACTATCCCTGCGGGTCATTCATAAATTACTTCTTCACATTCTGGGAAAAATAAAACATAGAAAATGGGTGAGCTCAAATACCCAGTAAGGATAAAAATATAGCGGAACCTTTCATAAATAAGAATAAACATTTAAGGCAATCTATCGCTAAAAACAAAATACTTTTAAACTTAATCTTCAACATAGTATGGAAAATATAAAATGAAATAATGCCATTTACGTATTCAAATTGATATTATACTAATAAAATAATCTCATGCAATATCAATAACCACTTTCATAATGATGGAATGCATAATGTCAGACTATCATAACCCCATAGCCAAGGCCTCGTGCCAAGACTACAAATAAGATTTTGTCAAGGCCTTGTGCCAAGACACTGGTTTGTCTTAAGAGACGTACCGATGCATCGAGGAGCTATAGCGGGCTCCACCCATCACATATTAAGTCCAATACATTTCCATATGAAAAGGTTTAAACATAACATAAAAATTCATATTAATACTAGTATTCTAAATGTAAATACTACATCCATAAACTACGAATGGTATAAAAATAACACGTCCATAGTCAAACAAATCACAAAAACGTCAAAACAATATGGAAGTTTTGTATCATAATAAATCAACTTCAAATAAACTTAAAATCCATCAAAGGATGTTGACATAGATGAAATAAAATCTATTTGAGAGAAATATGTCTTTTTTTGAAATCATTTAAAAGTCACACATTTATTAAGGAAGTACTTTAAAAGAGATTTTTGAATGAAAGTGTCCCATACCACTTCGAAACTTTTGAAAAGAAATATCTTTTCAAAAAATTAATATCCATATAAATGAATCCTTAAAATAATTTTGAAAACATGGACATTAATTAAAAAGATTTAGAAAGATAAATATTTAAAACATTTAAAATTCTGATTTTGATAAAAGGTACCACCATTCAGAAAATCTTAAAATATTCATTTTGAAATCATTTAAAAGTCACATAATTATAAAATAAAACCTTTAATTTGAAAATATCCTAATAATCATGTAAGGGAAGCTTTGAAAATTTTATAATGGTGGAAAATCCTTAAGACATTCTTACCATAATTCTGTCAAAACAGTTAAAAAGGACCTTGTTTGGAAAACAACGGAAAGGTTCCTTTATAAAAGTCTTATAAAAATTAAAACATGGTTATAAATGACTTTAACCAATATTCTTAAAAATAGTAAGAATGTTTTGAAATACACTTTCAAGAAACATGGACGTGGATGATAAAGAGGTCCCAGTAGATAATTACGTGTAAACAACCTCGGATAATGAAGAGATTGTGAAATAACCCTTACCTCGTTATTTTCCTTGGTTGGGGGTAGGTAAACCTCCTGTATAATGGTGAAATAGTTGTTATTAAATTATTAAAGAATCATATACATTAATATGATATCATATATGTTCTTTTAACATTGATTTATTAATAATATCTTAGTATTATCATTGTTTCAGGTGTTAACTTACTCGTTTTCTTTTATATGTTTTGTTATGTAAGCCATGTTTTTCATGGATAGGTTGTATCATAATCATATAAAGAATTATATCAAGTCCTTAGATACTATTATTAATCATCAAATGAGAATTATAATTGAATGGATACGGTGTAGAATGAATCTCATCACGTTCGTGGAGACGGTTGTCCGTACGTACGCACGAGCGACAATATCATTCTTTTGATATTAAAATAATATATAATTGGATGGTATATCATATATACAGAATCATTATCATGTTATATTTATTATTGGAATGAATTACACATCATTATTATACCCATCCAAATAATAATTTATTGAATGACAATTACACCACGACGTGGAGACGGTAAGCCGTACGTACACACATATGGAGACATTCCATTCGAAGGATGGATAGAATACTGAATATGGTTGTACCATATTTATAATAACATAACAGTATATAGAAGATACTGGAGTTATTATTTTAGAATATAAATAACAAATAAAGAAGAAGTAGAAGAAGAAAGGAACTTGAAAGAGGGTGGTGAAAACATTACCTCTTCTTCGGATTCTTCCTTTTGATTTGATCAAAAGGGCTCTGTAGGTTAGCTTTATGATCCAAATAAGGCCTCTAGGATGTATGTAGGGAAGTTGAGAGAGTATTTGGGCCAGGTTTGGCCGAGACAAAAGGCTTTGAATGTGTGAATTAGTGAGAAGGGGGAGTTCCCTTTTATAAGAGGGGTGAGGGGCACCTTTGGAGAAGCTTAAAATATTATTTTATAATAAATTAATATTCGGTTTCTAATGTCTCCAAAGTGGATTATTAAATGTTTATGGTGGGGGGGGGGGGGGGGTTGAAAACAACTCAACAAATAGAATTTAGATAGGTTTGGGTCATTATATTAACCTTATCTTTAAGTATTAACTCTTTGTTAATTAGTTTCACTTTTACAATGTCTCTTTGTATTTTTATATAATATGGTTAATAAACTTACTATATACATCCAAGAGACACCCAAGTGGTCCATTAATGATACACCTATCATGATATAAATCTCTTGGCCGAACCATAGATTTTTAGGAATTTAATATCAATTAAAAATATAATATTTTTTTAAAAAACTCTTTTTTGTCAATTCTGACACTATTCAATAATTGATTTTTGTATAACTTATAACAGAATGATTACTTCCAAAAAGTTTAATTAAATCAATCTTAACATGTCATATTAACCTAGAAAATTATTGGTATTTATAAAAATTATCAAATTACATTTATTTGGATATTTAAAATATCAATTATTCTAATTTATCATTAATTAGGTATTTACTGCATCACCATTGTGTCATAACTAAATAAAATTATTTAATGTCCAAAAATTATAATTAAAATACCATTATGAAGGAAATCTGTTTATCTTTCTAATTAATATTTAAAATATAATTTTTCTTATGAATTACCCTATATTAAATTTTTTTAGTAAATAAACATTGATTTTAACTCTTTTAACTCTTATTTGAATTAAATAATAATAAATGTCCTAATCTAATACAAGTGGTCATAAATGATAATATTTTACTCATAAGATTGTTTTTGGTCGAGATACACTTTTCCAATAGAATGAGGACATGTTCTAGGGTAATATTAATATCATTTTTACCCTTAATTACCATATTTACTTTTAACCGTGGTAAGTAAAAGCAAAAAGTTACTATTCACAAAAAATTATTTTCATCTCATTGAACCACATTTAACTCCTTGATAATAACCGTGTATCTCAGATTTTCGAAATTCCACTCACAGAAGCGGTAAAATTAAGTTTTATGAAAAATTCAGTTTTTTAACTACCACTTTGTGGTTTCACTATTCATCAAAAAAATGATAGTTCCCAGAAAATACCAAAAATTTGGCCTAAGATATATTTGATATTATGAATTAATGAAATGATGTCTATTTTACCAAATTAAGAACATATCAGTTGCATTAATTAATTTAAAAATTAATTTCCGTCATCAAAACAAATAGTGTGTTTTTAAGAGATAATAACTATCAAAAGATTGACACTTGTTCATGTCTGGTTTAAATGTGAAATTACATCCAATGAACAAAATTGTATTAAATGGTAATAATATATTCTAAATATACTTTAAAACCACTCAAATTTATAATATATCACTATTAATTATTTCGATTAAAAAAGTTATTTTTAATTAAAATTTAGTAATTTTCACTATTCATCAAAATATGAAAGTTATCCGAAAAGTAAAAAAATTTCACCATAAACTAATTTCGATATTATGAATCCAAAAATTAAAGTCCATTTCAAAAGATAAAATTTATAAAATTTCAAAAAGTAGGTTTTACTATTCATAATGGCTAGTTTGATTGGTTGTAGTGTGTTAGAATCTCGAAGTTGCGTACAATGCACGCCATTGCATTATTCAAAGGGAAATGTACCGTGGAAGCTTGGGATGTTTCATTGTAAATTTTTGATTTCCCCATTCTAAAAAGTAAATTTATTTATTCAAATTGAATATATAAAAGTTTAAAATATAGGATTTAAAAACGGTTCACTGTTAAAAGTTTGTAAAAGTGAAATACTGAAAATGAATTTGTTCTTACATTATGTTTAAGAAACTCATAATATGGATTTTATAATTATAAGGATTATATAAAGTTTAAATTTTATTTAATACTATTCATAACCTCTTTCGAACGACTTGTTTAGTAAGTCATGGTGCACTTGAACTCGGTGTTGCATGTAGTGCAAGTTATTGAATTATTTTGAAGAAATAACACACTATGAAATCTTGGGGTGTTACATTCTCCCCTCCATCAATAAATTTCGTCTTCACAATTTGAAATTGTTCTTCGAAAATAAAAGGTTGAATATAAAAAATAACATTTTGGGAAAACCCACATCAGAAATTGGGCTGATAACATTTAGTCTTAAAAAGAGGAAAAGAGAAATAAAAGGGTCACCACCAAATTATGATCTCTATTCAGAGAACATTGGTGGAAATTAGAGACATATAATTGGAGAAAAAACGTAAATATTTATAGGTAGTGATTGAGGTCATCAATCACAAACAAGTAAAAAATTGAGGGCCTTAAATTCGTCAATATATGATGATTTAAAATACCATCGGTTCAGCAAAACATATGGTATTAGGATAACACATTTTTTGTTTTAAGATCCCTTCACTATAGTATAAGAATTAATTTATTCACTGAATAAGAGAATAATAAAAATATATACTTGACAAGTGGAGTCTCATCCTTTATCTATGTTCTACCACAAACTCATCTTTCACACTAAAAGATAATAGAACATAAAAATAATATTCTATTTATCTTATTCGTATAGGGTTAAAAAATTAATTTATAATTCATCTAGTAGAACCATTAAAAAACGACATTATTCAATCCAGGACATCACGTTGGTCAGTGGTAGGTGATAGACCCTTGTCACCCTTCGGTTGTGGGTTCAAGTCTCGCGGCCTTTCCGGACGCAACGGGTTGTCGCCCGACCTCCGGGTTGTCCTTTTGTGGCAATCCAAAATAATCCAAACTAGAACTATCCAAAATAATTCAGTACAAAATTTATAAGGTAAACACAATGAAGATCCTTTTTGCGGCATAATAACATGTGAACACCTTCATCATGTATTATTTTAAAACATTGCAAAATCCTCAATTTCCATAAAAACTTATTGATTACATTCATGATCCTTTATTCCTTAAAGAATAATAGATATACTCTTTCAATCCAAAAATTTTGTAAACCCAAAAAATGATAGAATATAAAAATCATTAATCAGTTTCAAAGTAGTCCATAATATCCAATATAATTTATCCAAATCAATCATGTATTATTTTAAAATCACTACGTCGGTATCAGAACCATATTATGGTTTATCTTTCTCTCAACCATATAGTTTCCAAAAATTTAACCTGCTATTGAGTCACTTTTCTTTGTTCCACACAATATCAAGTCCTTAATGAAATAGTACTGTAGTACAATCCTTATATACTTTATAATTGTTATAACAAGTACATTGTTGATACAACACTCAAATGACATAATCAATATAAGAACACTAATCTTTCATCTTCATCTGTGGTAGTATCATAACTTTATTATTATCCGATATCATCATTTACGGCAGTCTGATGACTGGAAAATAGGTTCGCGTAGTGTCCAAACTCCTTGAAAATGAAGCATTGTACATTTGAAACCATTTTCTTACCCTTGTAGTCATGTACTTTTTTCCTTTTTCCTCCACACTTATAACAAACTCCCATTCCTTTAAGGCAAGTTCCAGGGTTTTTCTTCCCACAGTTATCACATATGGGTAAATTCTTATTTTCCCTCTTCCATTTATCCGTCTTTCTCTCTTCCATCCGTTTCCTCTCTTTCTTCCCTTAAAATCCATAGGACTTAGTAAGCACTTTACTTATCTTATCAACACATGATATTATTTCTTCATATGATGATAATTCATGGGAGACTATTTCTCTTATAAATTCTGGCTTAAGACTATGAATGATATGATCCTTCTTTCTCATTGGATCATGTACATTGCTGGAGTTCTAATTCCTTCTACTGGGCGCCATTTATAAACAATGGCATACACTAGATTAGTTTATAAATAACAATACCTAATCCCAAACTTGTAAAACATATAACATAAAATAAATAGTTTATGGATATAATCCATAATCATAAAAATCTCTCCTTTGAGGAAGTATATACTCATAACCCTTCATAATGGTTTGTAAAGAAAATGAGAATTATCCTAAGAATATCCCCCCAGGAGTGTCGTAACCAAGAGTGCAGCAAGGCCCATTGTCGTGCAGCAGTTCCCGTTTGATTCTAGCTCAAAGCAGTGTTTTCAGGTTTTACCCCTAGGTACATCTGTGCCAGAGCCGTAAAAACCTGCTTGTATCTAGACAGGGATTTATTTCTTGGAAAACTCACAAAATTTATACAATACCAAAATTCTAGGAAGTTATTCTATAATAATCCTCAAAGTCCATCTTAGATCTATGTGCTCTAATCAAAGTTTATCTAAATATAGCTTCCAATGTTTGTACTAAACTTCCTCTGATACCAACTGTAACGCCCCGACCCCAGTTACCTAGAGTCGGTGCATTGTTACATAACATTGGCATGATCACAAAAGATCAAGTCTCGAAGGACTGATTAGTTTAGTTTCCTTGGAAACGCTAGATATATTCATAAAGTTTACATTACATCAATAAGTAAAAAAACTACAACAATGTAGTCTCCATTGTCCACACTCATATCCCCTAATACTATCCCTGTAGGCCATTCATAAATTACATCATCACATCCTAGAAAAAATAAAACATAGAAAATGGGTGAGATCAAATGCCCAGTAAGGATAACAAATAGCGGAAACCTTCATAAATAAGAATAAAAATTTAAGGCAATGTATAGCTAAAAACAAAAGCCTTTTAAACTTGAACTTCAACATAGTATGGAAAAAATAAAATTAAATAATGACATTTAATTATTCACATGTATATTCTACTAATAAAATAATCACATGGAATATCAATAACCACTTTCATAATGATGGAATGCATAATTCCAGACTATCATAAGCACATAGCCAAGGCCTCGTGCGAAGAATACAAATAAGATTTTGTCAAGGCCTTGTGCCAAGACACTAGTTTGTCTCGTTAGACCTACCAAATGCATCGAGGAGCTATAATGGGCTCCACCCGTCACATATTAAGTCCAATACATTCCCATATGAAAAGGTTTAAACATAACAAAAACATTCGTATTAATACTAGCATACGAAATGTAAATACTACATCCATAAACCACGAATGGTATAAAAATACACATCCATAGTCAAACACATCACAAAAACATCAAAACAATATGCAAGTTTTGTATCATAATAAATCATCTTCAAATAAACATAAAATCCATCAAAGGATGTTGACATAGATGAAATAAAAACTATTTGAGAGAAATATATCTTTTTTTGAAATCATTTAAAAGTCACACATTTATTAAGGAAGTACTTTAAAAGTGATTTTTGAATCTAAGTGTCCTATACCACTTCAAAAATTTCGAAAAGAAATATCTTTTCAAAAAATTCATGTCCATATAAATAAATCCTTAAAATAATTTTTAAAACATGGACATTAATTAAAAAGATTTAGAAAGATTAATATTTAAAAAATTTAAAATTCTTATTTTGATAAAGTGTACCTTTCAGAAAATCATAAAATATTAATTTTGAAATCATTTAAAAGTCACATAATTATAAAATAAAACATTTAATTTGAAAATATCCATATAATATTGTAAGGGGAGCTTCAAAAATTTTATAACGGTGGAAAATAGCCGCACCCACCGTATAAGTTAAAAAAATACATTCTTACCATAATTCTGTCGAAAAGGTTAAAAAAGACATTGTTTGGAAAAATGACGGAAAGATTACATTATAAACATCTTATAAAAAGTCAAACAATGTTATAAATGAATTTAACCCATATTCTGTAAAATAGTAAGAATGTTTTGAAATACAATTTCAAGAAACATGGTTGTGGATGATAAAGAGGTCCTAGTAGATAATTACGTTTAAACAACTTCCGATAATGAAGAGAATGTGAAATAACCCTTACCTTGTAATTTTCCTTGGTTGGGGGTAGGTTAAACTCCTGTATAATGGTGATATAATTGTTATTAAATTATAAAAGAATCATATACATTAATATGATATCATATATGATCTTTTAACATTGATTTGTTAATAATATCTTAGGATTATCGTTGTTTCGGGTGTTAACTTACTCGTTTTCTTTTATATGTTTTGTTACGTAAGCCTTGTTTTTCATGGATAGGTTGTATCGTAATCATATCCAGAATGATATCAAGTCCTTAGATTCTATTATTAATCATCAAATTAGAATTAGACTTGAATGGATATGATGGAGAATGAATATCCTCGCGTTCATGGAGATGGTAGTCCGTACGTATGCACGAGCGACAATATCATTCTTTTGATATTAAAATAATATATAATTGGATGGTATATCATATATACAGAATAATTATTATGTTATATTTATTATTTACATGAATTACACATCATTATTATTCCCATCCAAATAATAATTTATTTAATGACAATTACACCACGACGTGGAGACAGTAAGCCGTACGTACGCACGTATGGTGACATGCCAATCAAAGGATGGATAAAATACTGAATACGGTTTTAACATATTTATAAGAAAATAATAGTATATAGAAGATACTGGAGTTATTATTTTAGAATAGAAATAACAAATAATGAATAAGTTGAAGAAGAAAGGAACATGAAAGAGGGTGGTGAAAACATTACCTCTTCTTTGGGTTATTCCTTTTGATTTGATCAAAAGGGATCATTAGGTTAGCTTTCTGATCAAACTAAGGCCTCTAGGTTGTATTGATGTACATTTAGAGAGTATTTGGGTAGGTTTTGGGCGAGCCAAAAGGCATTGAATGTGAGAATTAGTGATAAGGGGAGTGACCTTTTATAAGAGGGGTGAGGGGAACCTTTAGAAAAGCTAAAAATATTATTTTATAATAAATTCATATTCGGTTTCTAATGGATCCAAAGTGGATTATTTAAATGTTAAGGTGGGTAGGGGTTGAAAACCACTCATCCAATAGAATTTCGACAGGTTTGGGTCATTATATTAACCTTATCTTTAAGTATTGACTCTTAGTTAATTATTTTCACTTTTACAATGTCTCTTTGTATATTTATATTATATGGTTAATAAACTTATTATATCCATCCAAGAGACCCCCAAGAGGTCCGGTAATGATACACCTATCATTCTATAAGTCTCTTTACCGAACCATAGATTTTTAGGAATTTAATATCAATTAATAATATAATATTTATTTTAAAAAATCTTTTATGTCAATTCTGACACTATTCAATAATTGATTTTTGTAAAAATAATAACAGAATGATTACTTCAAAAAACATTGATTACATCAATTCTAACATGTCATATTAACCTAAAAGATTATTTGTATTTATAAAAAGTCTCAAATTACATTTATTTGGGTATTTATAATATCAATTATTCCAATTTTTCATTAATTAGGTAATTACTGCATCACCATTATGTCATAAATAAATTAAATTATTTAATGTCTAAAAATTATAAATAAAGTACCATTATGCAGGATATCTTTTTATATTTCTAATGAATATTTACAATCGAATTTATCTTATGTATAAACCTATATTAAAAATGTTTTAGTAAATAAACGTTGATTTTAACTCTTTTAACTCTTCTTTGAATTAAATAATAATAAATGTACTAATCTAATACAAGTGGACCTAAATTATAATATTTTACTCCTAATATTGTTTTTGGTCGAGATACACTTTTCCAATAGAATTAGGATAGGATTTAGGGTAATATTAATATCATTTTACCCTTAATTACACTATTTACTTTTAACCGTGGTAAATAAAAGTAAAAAGTTACTTTTTGCCAAAAATTATTTTCATCTCATTGAACCACATTTTACTCCTTGATATTAACCGTGTCTCTCGGATTTTCGAAATTCCACTCACAGAAGCGGTAAAATTAGGTTTTATGAAAAATTCCGTTTTTTAACTACCACTTTGTGGTTTCACTATTCATCAAAAAAATGAACGTTTCCAGAAAAATACCAAAAATTAGGCCTAAGATATATTTTATATTATGAATTCGAAAATTATTTCTATTTTACCAATTTCAGAATATATCAGTTGCATTAATTAATGTAAAAATTAATTCCCGTCGTCAAAACAAAAAGTGTGTTTTTAAGAGATAATAACTATCAAAAGATTGACACTTGTTTATGTCTGGTTTAAATGTGAAATTACATCCAATGACCAAAATTGTATTAAATGGTAAAAATATATCCTAAATATACTTTTAAACCACTCAAATTAATAATTTATTACTATTAATTATTTCGATTAAAAAGTTGTTTTTAATTAAAATTTAGTAATTTTCACTATTCCTCAAAATATGAAAGTTATCCAAAAAGTACCAAAATTTCACCCTAAGATAATTTTGATATTATGAATCCAAAAATGAATTTCATTTAGAAAGATAAAATTTATAAAATTTCAAAAAGTAGGTATTACTATTCATAAAGGCTAGTTTGATTGGTTGTGGTGTGTTAGAATCTTGAAGTTGCATACAATGCACGCCATTGCATTATTCAAAGGGAAACGTACCGTGGAAGATTGGGATGTTTCATTGTAAATTTTTGATTTCCCCATTCTAAAAAAATTTATTTAGTCAAATTGAATATATAAAAGTTTAAAATATTGGATTTAAAAAGGGTTCACTATTAAATGTTTGACAAAGTGCAATACAGAAAATGAATTTGTTCTTAGATTATGTCTAAGAAACTCATAATATGGATTCTAAAATTATAAGGATTATATAAAGTTTAAAATTTAGTTAATATTATTCATAACCTCTTTTGAATGGCTTGTTTAGTAAGTCATGGTGCGCTTGAACTCGGTGTTGCGTGTAGTGCAAGTTATTGAATTATTTTGAAGAAATAACACACTATGAAATCATGGGGTGTTACAGTGATAGTTCCATTATCATTAGTGGTCTCTAACTGATACACCATGTTTTCACATGGTGACCCATACGAGGTGACCCAATGGAACAATACCCTTCAACAAGGTCATGTATATTAAGGAAATCAGACCAACAATTTATTCTAATTTTCATTACAAACAAATCCACCAAAGAACATTATTTCTAGGAAATATTTAAAAAAAGACACATCATTCATTAAAATTAAAAAAATTTAAGACCTATATTTTAAAATTATCACTAAAATGAATTTTCCACAAAACCATCCATTTTCTATAATTCCAAATTCATAAGAGAAAATATATCTCCATCAAGAACCACTTGTGTATTTTATATTATTTTCATTAATTTTTTAAATTAAAAATTGTAGGACCCCGGGACACCCTGAGAAGGGAGGGGTGAATCAGGGTGTCAACTTTTTCTTTTTAAAGTTGTGGATCTTATTCCCACGTTGGTAGGAACTACTAAAACCTATATGATGGATATGATCAGCAATGAAACATTCACATGCAAATAGATAACACATAAATTTTACTTGGTTCAGCACTAAGGGCTGCATCCAAGGAGCATACGCCGACAAGTTTCTGGTCGTACCAAATTCCACTAGTCTTCACTAGTTGTGGATTACAATGGTTCAGGAACAGTCACTCTATCCCAGGCTCACTTCCTTTACAAAAGGTTCAGGGATAGCTCACTGCGTCCCTCGGGTCACTCCCATTGACTCCCCCTGGCTCACTACCGTTGGTGAAGTCAAGCTCAGTTTATAGACGTGAAGGTCTCTTCAATAGATTTGCATTGAAGTCTTTGTCTCCGGTTCAGCATGGGACTTTTCTTGCATCCGAGTCCTGAGTTGATGCTCTTCTGTATTCAACCTTCTACTTTAGTGCATTAACCGAATGAACTGTATCTTCTTCTTCTCTTCCTTTGATTCTCAATACTAACACAAGAGTGTATTGATATATTCCCCTCTTTCTGTGCAGAACTGAGTTTAGTTGCACGAACCATTCTTCTTCTCTTCTCAAAGCACAATGAGGATGTTAAACACCAGTCATGTGTGGGCGGTACCACTTCTATTTATAAAACCAGATTTTTCATTGTTCTTCTGTCTTTGAAAATGAATACATCATTTGTTGCACCGAAGGTCTCGGGCAATCTCACGGCTTTTGTGCAGCTCCACGAAGACGGGCATGCTCCAACAACACCTGGCACTCTTCTCCAATCCTAGCGCGCAATACCCACTATGGTGTGCAAGTCTCACTACGGCGTGCAAGTCTCTGGTGTGCAGGTCCAAACTAGCGCGCTAGTATCACCAAACAACTTGTGTGACACTGCCTTCCTCAACTTCTAACCCGCGCGACTTACTTCCTTTCTCTCCCAAACCGCCTTTGGCGCGCAACCAACAACCAGCGCGCTGCTTCAGATAATGGCGCACAAGTGCACCTGCACGACGGGAGTTCTGATTTTTCTAAGTGTTGAAGTCCGTAGGAAATGAGGAGGGTTGTCCAGTATTTATAGGCAATTTGACCACCCTACGCGACGGCGCGCAGGTCTACCATCGACGCACAAGTCTCAGCGCGCAACTCTCTTCCCCTGCTAGTCACTTGCGTGACCAACTTCTAAACTTGCACGAACATCTTTCCATTACCATATTTTGATCTTATGATCTTGAAAAACCATAGCCGCGCATGTTCTCGAGCTTCCAAGGCATTGGCGCACAAGTCTCTTTCACAGCGCGCAAGTCACCTGCACGACCTATCCAAAACATGCACGATCCTTATCCCTTTGCCATATTTTGATGTTCTGATCCTCAAAAACATATGGCGCACAAGTTTCCAAGACTTCAAGTACAAGACGCAGAAGTCCCTTTTCAAAAAACACTTTTTGTACCGCCTCCAGATCATCCATTCCTCTGTCGACGTTCTTCAATCAAACATAGATCGTTGACCACAACTCTTGAAATCGACATGCCACCATGGAATCTCCTTTTGTCAACAAATTTATATGTCGTTTTTTTTCTTTGTCAACAAGAACGATCACCTCAACATCACTTCTTCTTGGTGATCTGTATCCTTCAGCAACTCTTCTACTTTTATCACAAACTCAACTATTGTGATATGTATTCTTTGAAGGCATATATTTGGCATCATCATCATCTATGACAATGTGATGTGCATGGCTATCTCAGAATTCCAATCTCCGCATGGCCATCTCATAAGTCCAATCCCTTGCACATTATCTTCTTCTTCAGCCGTCATTATCTACTTCATGCAAATCGTATGAGTCAATTCTTCAAGAAGTCTCTTGCATGGTTCTCATGAAATCATGAGTAATTGCCTGGTCTTCATCAAAAACCCATGGGACTCATGCAATAATGAGGAATTTCATGGTCTTCATCAAATCCCATGGTTCATATGCAATCAAGAGGAATTGCATGGTCATCATCCAAAAACCCCATTCTTCGTTAATCATCCTCAGATGGATTACACCTCACATTCTTCATTGTTGTAAACAATGTATCACCTTTGACACATGTTCTTTGAACTTATGATCAGTACAACAATCGTCTGGATTATCATTCCTCCACTTAATCGGAGTACTTCTTGATCTCCTTCATTTTGATCTTCATTGACAATTATTGACAACAAATACAACCTTATACACAAAGTGGTTCCAATAAAAATAACCATTGAAGATCAATTTTATTTAGAGAAGATAGAGAAGCCACCTATATCTAAACACTGGGTGAAATAAAAAAATGACACAAGGAACATATAGGTCAGTCCATGGATATCAATTTCTTCAATTGAAAAAATAAAAATACATCAATATTTCTGTAATAAATCATGGTTCTATCGACAATAGATTGGATATATAATTTATGGAGAGCCGAGAAGAATGTTTCTAAGAAAAATTATGAGTAATGATGGCTTGGGGAATGATCTGATGCTCCAACATTCTTTGATTCACCTAATAATCACATATGGATCGAATGGAAGAGTCTCTCAAGCCTTGGAATAAAATGGAATTAAGATCCTAGATGAATAGGGGTTTAAAAAGGTTATAGGAATTCATTATAATTAGAGCCATAATGTTCATATTTCAAACTGTACATTCCATGGTCAGGAAACATGGTCAATCAAACTTCACAATAACTATGCATGGGATAATTACTAATGATAGTAGGCTTACATAGTTTCTCCAAGGAAACCGTAGGTTTTGGACAAACCATTATCAAACTGTGTAATTATATTATCTATTCGACTGCATGTTTCATGGTTTACTAGTGGGTGTCCATGTTTTTTCTTACCATGAAACAAATTACCACCACCAAAAACACCTCCAAAAATATCCAAAATCTCCTAGAAACTCATCGAACATAACTGATGACATCTAAAATATTGAAGTATATAAATAAATGGTCATGTACCTAAAACTGATGGTGATACTTTACCATTATACAAAATGACTAATGAGTTTTTAAAACCATTAATGTAATAAAATATGAATTTATGAATGAAATTATACATTTTAAAAAATTATATTAAATTATAAAACCTATAAAACAATCTCTATTAATTATTAAAAACATACATTAATTTAAAAAATAGCCTAAGTTATTTCAATAAAAAATTATTTTTAACAGATATTTTGTTTTCAGTTTCCTTGATAAAGGCAAGCCCTTTATTTTTTATAGTAAATAAATTTATGTTATTAAAATTAGTTTGATGTTTTATATTATCTTATATATAAGATTAAATTATAAGAATGTTATTTCTCTGAAAAAATGATTTTATGTTATTTTGTTTAATTATATATAAATTAACTTTTCAGACCTTTAGATAAAGTAAATGATTAAATGAATTAGAAATGTGAGATTAGATGTTCAATATTAGTTACAATCATAAAAATTAATCTTTTTCTTTAAAATTAATAACTCTGGTTTGAAATTAATTACCAAGCTAAATGTCAATTACGGTT
Organism: Viscum album; assembly: GCA_963277665.1. Classification (NCBI taxonomy): domain Eukaryota; kingdom Viridiplantae; phylum Streptophyta; class Magnoliopsida; order Santalales; family Viscaceae; genus Viscum; species Viscum album. The sequence goes on from OY728134.1 coordinate 1,000,043,174, forward strand.
GAAGAAAAAAAGTTAAAACAAAATACCTCAAAATAGTTAGAGATATCCCAACAAGTATTTCTTGCGGTGAATATTATCCCAAAAACATCAAACACATCAGTTTTTCCCATTTTATTCACTTTAATATTTAATAGTAACCTTATATTAATTAAAATGCAAGTGTTTCTCTCAAAACTACCATTCTGATCACTTATAAATAGGTAACTACTTCTCCAATTCAACACATATATCTCAATAAAATTTCCCCTTAAAACAATACATTTATCTCTCCTTGGAACCCTATACCACATTCAATGGATCATTTTAACTGTTAATTATAATATGACCTTAATTTCTAAGGAGCCTATATTGGAAAATTCATATCACCTACATGTGTATTATCATCTACTTACCTTTTTTCACAATTTTATTCATTTATGTTTTCTCTAGAAACACTAATATATTAACATTATTACCATCAATATAAATTATTTTTACTATTTTAGCATTTTATAATGTTTTATATACACCAATTAATTTTAAAAAACATCACTCTTGGTTTTTACATTGTGCGTACTACCACCTCTTCAATGTAATGTCTTTTGTTATCCTCAACTACATTAAATGGTTTAATAAAAAAAATTTAATAAATTATAACTATGATTTCTATGATATTATTAAGGTTTTTATAAGAAATATAAAACCTAGTAATGATATTGTTAAAAAACATTCATCTTTATCTTTGTAATTTCAAATAAGAAATCATGGAGGACAATATTTTATTCAAATTGTACAAATCATTCATATCCAATATTCCTTCACATAATTCATTAATATTTTAATATATATCACCAATATAAACAATATTAGATCATTATATTTCTATTATAATTTTATTACAACAAATACACCTCTTATTCACTCAATAAATTGAGGTATGTTCAAGTTTGGGTTGGTTTAATCACTTTCTTGAACAATAAATTTAATTTACATGATAATGAATATGATAACATAATTAATAATATTTTTTATATAAATTTTTAAATAATTATTTTCCATTTTTATATCAATATTATTTCAGTATCTATTTCATTAATCAAGGAATGGACATTTCTTAGTAAAATTTAGTAAAGCATGATTATTTTCAATTTCATCATCACATAAAAGGACTAAAACACTAATGAATGTAATTGAATCATCATAAATTATTAAAAATAATTATTAAATACAACATTAAGAAACAATAAATATTGAAAATTTGATGCAAACAAGAAGATAAACATTTTTATTATGAAACTATTACACATGATTAAAATTAAAAACCCTCAATGCATAGAATCTGAATAATTCATATAGAGAATTTCCATTTATAAATATTATTAAGGAAAATATATATGACTAAGGATATAAATTAATTAAATAAGATATCGTTTTTTATGATGTAGGATGTTAGTGTACCTTTTTAAAATTAATGACAAGAGGTATGGTTTTCCATATCACATTCCCCTCCATACGACATGATTTGTGTAATGCATCTTATTTCATTTATGTGGTATATATATAAAACATATATAAGATGATGTATCCTGAACTTACATTCTTTATGTTTTTTAAAGATCACTTTATTCCATATCTTTCAAGTAGTTATTATTGAATTTCTACCCAAGAAAAAAGTGGTGTTTTTCTGTTTCACTTTTTATTCATTAAGACTTATTCTATAATCACCACTTATTTTATTTTTTATGATACATACATTTCTGTAGAATACCTTTTGAACATTAATAATGAAATTAATTATATTCAAAATTCTATATTTGTATCCCTCACTCATTTAATTTTGATTTAATTAATTCAATTTAATTGATGAAAAACCCAACACAGATTTTTGAAAATTAAAACTGTATGTAATTTCAGAGAAAATAAATCTTTGTGTGAACATTTTTGAGTGGATGTGGATATGGAAAACAAGAACCAATGTTTAATCAATATTAAATGGTATTTTTATTATTGACATAAAAATAAACTCGATGTACAATGGGTGACCATATGACATCACACCTTGTGGGAAACTCCTGGTGGATATGCTTCGAAATATTCACATATTTTTATTGAACTACAATGAGAGAATTTTCTTCAATTTAATTGGCCTCTAAGAAAACCATTTTTCCAATATAATTACTTTCTTCCATGGACACCTCAACATATTGAATGTACACTCACCACAATATTTCCCTGATAAGTATATGAAATGTTACATTTTTTATATATCATAGCTTTCTAGTTAATTAATGGATATTCCCATAGTCATCTATTTTATTTTATGGAATTTGTAATATTTTAGTCTACATATTTAAAAATTTATATATCACTCTGTATTTTCATAAAGGGTATCCCCATGGATTGGAATGAAAATACATTATGACACTTATGGTCAATTCATTTGATATAATTAGGTGATGAGTGGGGCCCAAAATTATATATCACCTTGATTCATCAAAATGTCCCTTGAAACAAAAAATGGTTTGTTTCATTGTATTCCTCTCCCAATGATAGGAAAAATAATTGAAAAAAGGCATTGACAACTTGTATTATTGTATTAAATTTTCAATTCCATAATTATGAGATAATTTATTTTTGTTTTCGATTTTTTCATTTTTTTGACGGATATAGAATTGAATTAGATTCAGTTGGATTCAGATTCATGTTGTTCAATTATTCATTCTGTATCATGTATTCCATGTTTATGTTTTGTATTATTGTGTTGTATGTTACTCCTTACAAAACATATGAATTCACCATTATTTGTTTCTTTACCCAAGAAACCATGAGTAGGACTATCTATATATTTCCGGGATGTTATTGAAGTTCTAAATATTTCCCCATAATCTTTTCTTGTTAAATATTATGTTTCTAATTGTAATGTATTTATGTATCTATATTAATAAGACAATGGAGCTATCCGATTCTTCGGTAACACATACACTTTGAACCGATACTGTAATATAACTAATAGCTCTATTTTTATAGAGTCCTAGTTTTTATATGAAAGACATATAATAAAAAACATGTAAATTATTTTCCCTAAAAGCAATGCTATGATGATTCAAAAGGTGAATAACAATGAGGAAGTTAACTTATTTCTTGTAGATATATGTGAGGATAATTCCATAATGAACATTTATTCAATCATGACTTCTATCTTTCTTAAATATATAGAAATGATAGTTAATGGCTCATATTTCAAATAATTTCAACATAATATAAAGTAAATTACAATCTATTGGAGTATAGTTTGAGGAATGAAAGTGAAAATTGATAGATATTTTACAGAATCTATATTTAAGGGACATGGTAGACAATACTATGAGTAATTCATGTTATAATAATTAATTTGTATTATAAGAGATCTGTGATTTTATTATAAACCCCAAGATATAAATGATGGATTTCAAGTCTGTTACTAGAATATTATTCTGTGAAGTTGGAACAAGACATTCAACTCAAAGGGAAAACAATTTAGAAACATTGGGTGGGGAGAAGATAGATGATCTATAGGAAATGAGTAGGAACGTTAAATGTATTCCACAATTTTAGAGATAATGGGAACTTCATGAATGGTTATAAATTAAAAAAGGGTATATTCCTAAAGTATTATGTCAATAATTTCTTCTACAAAATCGCAATAATGGAGGAATTCATATTGTGACTATGTCTCTCTATTCTTAATAGTTATAGATCACTATATTGGAGTTATTTATACTCATTGTTAAAGAGTGATATAATTTAAAATTATAAGTATATATGACTTCTAGGGTTCATCATATGCATGATTGAACCCTGTAGATTGTTGTAATTTTTTTTGATTCTATTTAATAGTAGTGGATTATTAAATAAGTTACCAAGTGTGTGATTTATAAAAATATTAAGGTATAATTTTATGTCATTTGGTTAGATGGATTAAATAGGTTTTAATGTGTTTCTGAAAACCATTATGGATGATTACATACATTTCCATGGTTATAGCGTAATATGTGATGGATGTAACAATGTATCCTATAATGATTTTAGAATTTAAAGTGATTTTTGGAACCACAACATCGGAATATGTGATGTTCTAGAATAATTTACCTATTCACTTGGGAGAGAAGGGGATTGAGGTTTAGGATAAAAAAGATAATAGTATAACATGATGATGTGGAGTAAAATAATTTTGAAGCATTTATCAGTGGGATAAAATAGATGGTTTCCATCAATACTAATGGGATTTAAACTACGAATATAATGATATAGATTCAATATATAGATTTATTGGATCTATTTATGATTCAACCTTATGAAGGTTCATTACTCTTTTTTATCATTATCATAACTGAAAAATGAATGGTTTACCTCTTCTTTCACATTCATTACACTCATGTTTCAAAAATCCATATATAACAATGACATATAGTGTAATGTGCATGTGGATTAATTATTATTTTATTCATGTTTATTAATGATTTGGAATATAGATTTTTAGATTTTTAGAGTTTATATTACAAGAAATAATTTATTGAAACCAAAAATATATAAATTATGTTATACAATAGTATAGAGACAGAAATGAATCGAAGACTATATAAGTGAAATATGAATAAAAAATAAATACAGTTATATCATGGAGTTTTGGTTAAAGGATATAAATTGTGATACATACCTCGAGAATAAAATTCCTTTCACACCATTAGGGAATAATATTCATCAATGTTTCAAGCATGAAGAATATATAATGTTTCCCACCTAAATTGGATTCTAATCATTGCATATATCCAGATTGATTCCAATGAAGGAGAAAAACTAAAAGAAATGTCCCAGACATGTTAGTTATAGGTTATAATAATTAAGACATCAAATTATCTCTTTTAAATAATGTTCTCATAAATTTTATTAAAATATGAATTGTTCATATAGAAAAATGATTCCTTTGGATGTATTATAATCCATGAAAGATTAAATTGAGAAAATGAGTCAGTCGATAATTCCTACTTTAATCCTAATAGATGTATAATAAATCTAGTTATTTATAGAAGAATCAATGTTTTGATAGAATTAATTAGTTTACAAGGTGATATTTGTTATTAAATAAAATTACATTATATTCATATAAAAAAAGAAGTTCTAGAAATCTAAAGGATTGAAAAATCATGAAGAAATGTTTTAGAAGATGTCATTATGGAAGAATCACAACCAAATAAGTTGATGTGTCCAACATGATTAGGAATACTAGTTAAATGTTATTTATTTTTTATTATTTATTTTTCACATAATATAAAGGGACTAAAATCAAGAAATAGGTTGTAGGTATCAGTGACTAAAATTAACTAGAGTTACTGATGGAGAAATAATTATAATCCCTTTAATGTTCTGAAACATGGGATCATAGATAAAACTCATGGAGAAATAAGGAACTATATAAAATATAGTTCAACCATTAAAAGGAATTATTGAAGTATATGAAACAATACATTGAAGGGTTTTTCTTGAATGGATTTCATAGAAAACAATGTTTGGAATTTCTTGAAATATTTTCCCTAATTTTTAAGAACATAATAATCCAAATAGTTCATGAAATGGTTACAGAATAATGTCTTCATCTTCAACAACTAGACACTAAGATTACTTTCCTTAATTGGCATTTAGATAACATGATCTACATGTAAAAAGTATAAGGATTAAATCATTATTTATAATGACAATTGTATAAGGCCCTAAGAAGTTTATATGAGATAAATAAAGTTCCCTTAAATGGAAACAAATGATTGATTCATTTATTGTGGAATAGTTCTCTTCCACAACTATATTAATCATTTATACTAATTTATGTTCTTTGATAATGGAAAATTTTTCACACTTCTTATGTTTATTTACTGAATTCTCTTATAATTCCTAGATAAGAAACATATTATAATTATAAAGACCAATGTATCTATATTTGTGTACCCTCAAGATCTCAATGATGTAAAATATACTTTAGGGTCAAGGATAATGATGAACTAGAAGCATGTAACACTGAATTTTTCTAGGATGTAGTGAATATAATAATTAATGGAATGGATCATAATCTAAAAATTCTAAATAGACCTCTACCATATTGTTTATAAATTCAAAACATTAAAATAGACAACCCCAATAATTAATGTTAAGGATACATACATTACTAATGTCTCATATGTATTATTAGTTGTATATTTGATTGATTCCAATATATTTACTAGTATATAGTTTTTTATGTTGTTGGATTTGTATATAGGTGGGAAAATATGGGAAAGTATCTCTAATATGTGTAAAATTGGATACTTCTGTATCTAAATGGTTTATAAAGTAATTTTATATTTAAAAGTATATGCTATTAATATGGTCTATTGTTGATGAATTTGTAATATTTTTCAACACATGGGAAGTATCACTGGATTTGTGATTGTGTATGGATGAAAATTTAAAATATGATTCTATGACTATCTTATAGTTTTTCACTATCTACCATTGTTTTAGAGTTCATTTTGAAAACCTGTGTGATGAGGGCGTTGATATGGATAACAGGTTCATTATAGGAAATCATATGGAAATAAGGGAAACCAATGAAATTGTTTTATATTTAGATTATGATACATTATATAATTAATACACTCTTTTACTATTAAACAAAAAATTATATAATATATAAGTTATTTTTTAATATAATGGTTCATGGAGTGTTAGATCTACTCCGAATATGAAGCAGATAAAATATAAATAATATGATGAAAATTTTTAAATTTCAAGAAATATAAAATCTTTTGTTAGGATCAGTGGGTCATTGATGACCATGAATAATTCAAGGGAATATCACTGATGCTTATTATGGGTTCATAGAAGGATTAAATTTCCTATGAGATCTAATAGAATTTTTGAAGTTGAAAATCCTTTATTAGAATGATATATTATAAGGTTTTCTGAGATAAAAATTTATTGATATGTTATATCTATTTCACTATGACTAATTCTTGAACTATGTTAGTATAACTACATTATGAATGTTTATTAGATTCGGGATGTCTAGAATAATACAGAGCTTTGAGATGTGGGAAATACTTGATCTCAATGATTTAAATGCAGGTCAAGTGATAAAATTTCATATGAGACACTATGAGGAGATGTAGTAATAAATTAATGGAAAAATGTTATGAAAGAATAATTATATTGATAAGAAAGAGTAAGAAGTAATTATTACACTACTTATTGGGAATTAGAAGTTGGGGATGTACATGAGACAGTGGAGTTTTCCTAGAAGGAGTGATTCGATCGAGATGGTGGAAGTGTAGGGGAAGCAATTGACTTCCATATGAGTAACGTAGACATTTGGAAAGAATAACATAATGCAAATAATATGCTATTTAGGATTCATCATAGGGAAACATTTGAGTAAAAAATAAATTATTTTACTGGTCATTAAGGATCATAAGTTTATGTGGTGTACGATGTGAGGGATTTGACCGAGAAGAGAGACATTCGTGAATATAGGAATGTGGTGGAACAAGAACAAGTGGTTAGTAGAAGATGTAAATAATGGGCTAGGATCATTATTTATATAATAATAATATTACTCTATTTTTATATTTTGAAAATATAGTTTACCTAATTTACTATTTATCATAGAAATAAAACTTAATGTGAATGAAAAATGATGAATAGGCATTGATGATGATTGACATTTAAAAAGTAAATATTATTACTTTTTAGATGTCTAGATCCTTGAAGATTAAGTTGAAAGTAGTCTATGACTAGGTTTTTTGAACGATATAATGTTTCTATATTCATATAGATCATGTTTCATGACTATATTATTAATGATCTACAGGAAATTGGTGACTCTGTTAAGAAAAATAATCTAATTACATTATAATGGTTATGTTTTTAATCTTTAAGTAGAAATTATATATGATATTGGGTGGAGTTTTATTCATATCATTCAAGCGACTAATAACAATGAGAGGAAGTAATAATAAAAATGGTTTGTAGAATGCATATTGTGATGTATTTTTAGTTGGATATGGTCTATGTGTTCAGGATAAACCTTTCCCAGCACACATGTAATCAATAAAAATATTATAGTAAAGAGTCATTGTTTGAGTGACTCTAATAAAAATATATAATAGGTTTTCTATGAGGTGGAAATGGAATGAAGGGGAATTGTGTGCTACCAATATGCATCCCAGGTTATTTTTTTGGTAATGAGATAAAACATAATTTATATAGTAAGGTAAAAATGGTTTTGTAACCAAAGGTGGTAAAAGGTTTATATGAATAATTTTAATTTGTTAAATGATTTGGAAGAATAATTCACACCCCACCCCCTCTCGATATATCAATACGTATTCTTGTGGGGAATTTGAGGACCCCTAATCCTTTTCCTTAACCAAAATATTCTTCTATTATACTTATTTCTAGTATGGGTAATGAACTATCTGGATCAATGTTTCGAAAAACATTTGTGATGTGTTGTCTATCTCTTAATTTTAATTCTTACCTTATAAAGAAAGTTCAATTGATTATTTTATTTAATTTTAATTTCTTTCTTAAATATAATAGTTATATGATCATTTATAATTATTTATATGGTTTTTACATATTATTTTGGGGGTTGACATGTGAGATTTTTTATAATTATTTCTCTATTCCATTGGTGTCATGGTATCTAGTTTATGTAGATTTTCAATGGCACATGTCCAAACCCATTATGGTTTATAAAAAAATAATATATTTTGTATTAATTTTATTTAAATACTATTTGGATATTATTCTTTCTATGAAAATATTACAGTCCATATTCTATGTTAACCCGATACCCTCCATTTAGGAGTTATGTGAGATATTAATGTGTGAGTATTTATATTTATTTCTAAAAAACCTCAAAAAGGGATTGATGAATATAGATTCTATAACATTTTATGATGACTCATGTGTGTTTGGTTATCCTGACTACATCCCAGACCAATATTGGGATGATTATGATCATAATTAATATGAGATATAATAAGGTTGATTTCATCATATTGTCATTAAGAACTGTGGAAGAAGGATATCACACATAGTAGTGGATGTCATATGTTGAACAAACATAAATTACATATGTTAAATAATATTGATTATTTATTTATTTTTTTTTTAACAAAAAGTTAATTTTTTATTAATATAATCTTAGTTGAACACAATATTACATTGTTTTATGAATACAAGAGGATGCATATTGTCTGTACCAAGAGAGTGAATTTTGGAGTGATAAAAAATTCATATTTTTTAAATAATTTTTTCTTTTTATAATTTAAATATATTATATTCTTTATAATTTTATTTTATAATTAAAATTAAATGATATGTATGATGTGAATATAAATAGAATACTTGTTTCACTAATATTTATTTAACCATTCTAGATGGGAAAAAATTATTGACTACCCAATGGATATCACAAAACCTATTCCAAAACAGTTTCCTAAATTTTCATGCAACGATCCATTCTGCATGCCCAATCCCCATCCTCCCAATTCTTTATAATCAATCTCATGAAACCATTATGCATTCTACATCTCTACTCATACTTCATTGTACTTCAACACCATGTGTTCCCAAATCATATCCTAAAAAACACACAACCCCGCTCACTTTCATAACATGGATTCCAACCCCCAACATATACCTTCAAATCCACCCCTGAACTCCAAAATCATACCACATCTTCCCCCCTAAATCAAACCACTATATCATGAAATTCCCCCACTAAGATCATCTTGTAGGCTATTAGTGAAGAAGATAGTGACCGTTGGGGCTAACCTCTAGTAGGACATGTGATGGGAACTAGAACCAATGGTATAAACACACATGATTGTTTCTATTGCTATCATTATAAACAAAGAATTTAAACAAACACCAATAATTTAAAATTTCCAAATATTCTTTTGGTAGTGGCATCACAACCACTCCAAACACAGAGATAGTTCCGTCGAACTCAATCACTAGATCGTTACTATAAATAGAGTATATAGTTTTACTTATATACATAGTCATCATAATAGGTATACTCTTTGGGGTGATACCAATTATCTCTCCTGAAAATTGGAAATGAAATTTCTAATTTCATAGAGAACAAAAAACAAAACTAATAATCACCAATCAGGCCATCAAGATATCCCTGAACCTCACAAGGATTAGTATATTTATAATTCATCCATGTATAATAATTTTATATTAAGTGAAACATAAATCATGGTTCCCAACCTACACTTTCCAATATTATTTCTACTCTATCCAAATTGAAAATATTTTTTCTTTTATCCCATCTACGTCCCCCAATCATTATTCAATCATGATATCTAATATTGAAACCATAACTATAGACCTCGTGTTGTTGCCCTGACTACATATATCATCCCATAACATCAATTTTACATCACATCATAGTTATATAGCGCATCATGAACAATATGTATCTCATCCTAATGACGTCTTCCATCCACACAAGACCGACAATATATTTAACCTCATTAATCAACATTATCTCATGAATCCACTACTTATGTGAGATTAGGGAAGATGGGTTAGTTAACATTCAATTGTCTGTCCATCCTAGTTTCTTTTAAAAAATACACATCCCTGGACATATGAGTGCATTTATATTTATCCAACTCGAGTGGGGTGTGTAAATAAATCAAAATGAAAACAGAAGAATAATATTCTAGATGAACCTACCTAAAAGTTAATCAAACAATGCTACCATCATTCCTCAATTATTATCTATCACACCACTGAGGCCTTCCACAAATGAAACAAAATAAACTTGTAGATATATCACAAAAAAGACTACAACATTATTCCAATTTCCTATGTTCCATTTCTTGACTTCATTAATTATTTAATATGTATTCAAAAAATCCTATAAAATTCAATCCCATGGAATGTTAATCTTAATATTCAAATTCATTCAATTTTATTACAAATAGAATAAGAATTAATATATAGACATCAATCTATATACAATAAGGAAAAAAACCATATAAATAAATTCAATAAGATACAATAATTATGACAAAAAATCCTCACACAAGAAGGATAACAACCCTTACATAACTAAACCAACAAGCTACACTCAAAAAATCCAGAAAGACACACATAAAAAGTCTAACATGTTTCACACAACTAAGACAAATATTAATTATAACCAATATGTTTCTACTCAAACCATTTATTTAAATTATAGAATTTTTATGAATTAAATGTTATGTGTTAGTCCTAATAAATCACGTACATCAAAAATATTTTTTGAAACATCAATTTCTTTCCAATAATAATATTTAATGTTCTCATTTTGGTTAAAAAAATTATTTTCAAAGGAATCATATTACCATAATTTATCTCCACAAGCCCCTTTCAATTTTTACTCCATTTTTTTATTTCCAATATAAAAACTCTTACCATCAAACAAAATAATTTCAGAAGCATGATAATTCCAAAAATACACATAAGAGATAAGGATAAAAAATCCACTACCATTATATGAAGCTTTAAGGTAATAACCACTCAGAACAGGGGGATCAAGGAGATATATAACATCCAATTTCAAAGGAATATATCTTAGAACATAACCATAATAGGAAAATATAAAACCATTCTTGAACCCCCACCTAAGATAAGGGAACATCAACATAATGTATATTTTAAAAAGAACAGAGAATGAAATGGAGAATTTGGGAGAAATGATGTAACCAGAATCAAAGAAACTGAATATCAATAATTCAATGTGTTATAACCTCAAACATGATGATCTATGGGTACTAAAGGTGTCTAGTATGAGTTGATGTCTATTGGAAAGGAAAAAAAATAAATTATAGGATGGATAAGGATCATTTTTATATAGGAATCAAGTATGTCCCTCGCTAAATTTTAGTGACCAAACACCACACTATCTTTTTTATTCTCAAATGTAGTTCTAGATATATCATAATTGTTTTTTCTATTTTTAAATTATTTAATAACATCATTAAGAAAATATCCTTGACTCCCCTATAGAAAACAAACACGATATAGTTAAAATTACATTAATGTTTTAACATCCTCATTCCAAATACCTTGGTGTAGTGATTAATCTCTCACTGTATCAAAAAGTGGATCCCTAAAAGATCCACTTTATATACCATTACCACTCTAGGAATTTACATTATATGTGTTTCTTATATGGGGACTCACCAGAAAACATTTTATCTAAAATTGAAATCACTTCAATTTCACTAGTCTTGGAGAACCAAACACCATCCAACCAACACAAAATTCCCATGGGTTAAAAAAACTATATGAAAATGATAATCCATAACCCTAGATCCCGATGGTGAAATTACATAGTATATAACACCAATAATGGGCGCAACCACATCCACAACCATCGTGTGGTGTCCCTCAAAATGACAAATAAAACCATTAAAATGCATCCTATCCTCATGAAAAAAAAATTTATGTTCAAGGAAGTTATAGACCATTAAATTTGATATATACCATTAAATTCAAATCATGTAATTAAAAAAATGTAGTTGATAAAAAATTCAAGACCATAAATACTCCCCCGAGTCAAACATCTCAAACAACTATAGAACAATATTTAAAAACTGAAAATTAATAATTCAAATAGTCTTCCCATGGTTCAATCCTAAAAAATATAAAACTAAATTCCATAATTATTTCACAATTCACAATTGATTAGAATAAGAATCATAAATCTCTATGTACATTTTTAACATATATTAATCCAACTCCCAGATACCCATCTACTATATTCCATACATCCATAAAACAGAAAAAAAACTATGATTAAACCCCATAAACACCTTCTCATAATAACCTGGAATCCTAACCAGAATCGCCATGAACTTCCCTATTCATACATAATATCAAACCCTCCCAAGTTGTTGATTTTAGAATTATCATGTACATACCAATGAATCTTTTCTACATGGGAGTATCCATGAATCTACTCAATCTGTACTGGATGTTCTAACTGATAGGAGAACTATCTAATCCCCTCTAACATAATTATTGATCAAGAAAACTATGGTGATAGATTTATCCCTAGGGAAAACTCCCCCCAAATGTGGGTAAAATAACATTAATAAATACTGCCAAATCTCAAACTCCAATTAACTCATCCTTTAATCGATAAAATAATCATAAATTCTACGGGATAACATTAGATTATAACAAATAGTCATAATATTAATGGCCATTATCTGCACTATATCAAGGATAATAAATTCTTCATACCCACTCCTATTCCATCAAAATGGGAATGAAAATTGTCTCCCATAATGCGACACAATTAGAGTCATACCAATTGATGAGTGATTTCTATTATTATATGGAATCTCAAAAAAATTTTGATATCTCACCCATGATCCACTTATGTACATGTTGAAATATTAGAACATTTCATCTAATTTTGGATGATCCACTCTAAAAAATTTTCTATCTAAGGATACAAAGAAATATTAAGATTTAATTGAGTGTTAAAAATCATGATGATATAATCTTTAGACAAATTGGGTAAACCAAGGGTCCCAATATGGAAAAATGGTCCTGATAACTCGATGAAACCTCAATATATGATCTATGAATTTTTTTGAGAACTATAGTACATCACACTAAGAATAAATGTATATTAGATTACTTCATCAATCAGACCATGATCATCTAGATAACATCATTTCCTCCTTTATACAAAGTTATATTGGTTATTAAATGTAACTCCCCGACCCCAGTTACCCAGAGTCGGTGCATTATTATATAACATTGGCATGATCACAAAAGATCAAGTCTTGAAACACCAATTAGTTTAGTAGCATTAGAAAGATTAGATACATTCATAAAGTTTACATTACATAAATAAGTAAAAAACTACAAGAATATAGTCTCCATAGTCCACACTCTTATCCCCTCATACGGTCGCTGCAGGTCATTGATAAATTACTTCTTCACATCCTGGGAAAAATAAAACATAGAAAAGGGGGGAGATCAAATGCCCAGTAAGGATAACAATATAGAGGAAACTTTCATAGATAATAATAAACAATTAATTCAATGTATAGCTAAAAACAAAAGCCTTTTACACTTGAACATCAACATAGTATGGAAAAAATAAAATGAAATAATGAAATTTACTTATTCACATGGATATTCTACTAATAGAATAATAACATGCAATATCAATAACCACTTTCATAATGATGGAATGAATAATTCCAGACTATCATAACCACATAGCCTAGGCCTCATGCCAAGACTACAAATAAGATTTTGTCAAGGCCTTGTGCCAAGACACTAGTTTGTCTCATGCGACCTACCGATGCATCAAGGATCTATAGTGGGATCCACCCGTCACATATTAAGTCCAATACATTCCCATATGAAAAGGTTTAAACATAACATAATCATTCGTATTAATACTATCATACGAAATGTAAATACTACATCCATAAACCACAAATAGTATAAAAATAACACATCCATAATCAAACACATCACAAAAACTTCAAAATAATAAGGAAGTTTTTTATCATAATAAATCAACTTCAAATAAACTTAAAATCCATCAAAGGATGTTGACATAGATTAAATAAAATCTATTTGAGAGAAATATCTCTTTTTTTTAAATCATTTAAAAGTCACACATTTATTAAGGAAGTACTTTAAACGAGATTTTTGAATCAATGTTCCCCATACCACTTCGAAACTTTTGAAAGTAAATATCTTTTCAAAACCATAATGTCCATATAAATATATACATAAAATCAATTTGAAAACATGGAAATTATTTAAAAATATTTAGATAGATAAATATTTAAAACATTTAAAATTCTGATTTTGATAAAGAGTACCTTTCAGAAAATCATAAAATATTCATTTTGAAATCATTTAAAAGTCACATAATTATAAAATAAATCATTTACATTGAAAATATCTTTATAAGCTTGTCATGGAAGCTTCAAAAATTTTCTAACGGCAGAAAATAGCCACACCCGCTGTATAAGTTAAAAAAAGACATTCTTACCATAATTCTGTCGAAAAGGTTAAAAAGGACCTTGTTTGGAAAACGACCGAAATATTCCTTTATAAACATATTATAAAAATTCAAACAAGGGTATAAATTACATTAACCAATATCTTGTAAAATAGTAAGAATGTTTTGAAATACACTTTTAAGAAACATGGATGTGGATGATTTAGAGTTCCTAGTATATAATTACGTTTAAACAACCTTGGATCATGAAGAGATTGTGAAATAACCCTTACCTTGTACTTTTCCTTGGTTGTGGGTAGGTTATCCTCCTGTATAATGGTGAAATAATTGTTATTAAATTACAAAATAATAATATACATTAATATGATATCATATATGATCTTTTATCATTGATTTGTTAATAATATCTTAGTATTATTGTTGTTTTGGGTGTTAACTTACTCGTTTTCTTTTGTAAGTTTTGTTACGTAAGTCATGTTTTTCATGGATAGGTTTTATCTTAATCATATCCAGAATGATATGAAGTCCTTAGATACTATTATTAATCATCAAATGAGAATTATACTTGAATGGATACGATGGAGAATGAATCTCATCTTGTTCGTGGTGACGGTAGTCCGTACGTACACACGAGCGACAATATCATTCTTTTGATATTAAAATAATATATAATTTGATGGTATATCATATATATAGAATCATTATCATGCTGTATTTATTATTTACATGAATTAAACATCATTATTATACCCATCCAAATAATAATTTATTGAATGACAATTACACCACGATGTGGAGACGGTAAGCCGTATGTACGCACGTATGGTGACATGCCATTCAAAGGATGGATAGAATACTGAATATGGTTGTACCATATTTATAATAACATCAAATAGTATAGAAGATACTGGAGTTATTATTTTAGAATAAAAATAACAAATAAAGAAGAGGTTGAAGAAGAAAGGAATTTGAAAGAGGGTGGTGAAAACATTACCTTTTCTTCGGGTTCTTACTTTTGATTTGATCAAAAGGTCTCCTTAGGTTATCTTTCTGATCAAACTAAGGCCTCTAGGTTGTAGTGAGAAAAGTTGAGAGAGTATTTGGTCAGGGTTTGGCCGAGCCAAAAGTCTTTTAATGTGTGAATTAGTTAGAAGGGGGAGTTCCCTTTCATATGAGGGGTGAAGGGGCAACTTTGGAAAAACTAACAATATTATTTTATAATAAATTCATATTCGGTTTCTAATGGCTCCAAAGTGGATTATATAAAGGTTATGGTGGGGAGAGGTCTAAAACCACTCAACAAATAGAATTTAGACAGGTATGGGTCATTATATTAACCTTATCTTTAAGTATTAACTCTTAGTTAATTAGTTTCACTTTTACAATGTCTCTTTGCATTTTTATATTATATTGTTAATAAACATACTATATACATCAAAGAGACCTCCAAGTGGTCCATTAATGATACACCTATCATGATATAAGTCTATTGGCCGAACCTTATATTTTTAGGAATTTAATATCAATTGATAATATAATATTTGTTTTAAAAACTCTTTTATGTCAATTCTGCAACTATTCAATAATTGACTTTTGTAAAACTCATAAATGAATTATTACATCGAAAAAAGTTAATTAAATCATTCCTAACATGTCATATTTACCTAGAAAATTATTGGTATTTATAAAAAGTCTCAAATTACAGTTATTTGGGTTTTTATAATATCAATTATTCTAATTTTTCATTAATTAGGTAATTACTATATCACCATTGTGTCATAAATAAATTAAATTATTGAATGTCTAAAATTTTTAAATAAAATACCATTATGTAGGATATCTTTTTAGATTTATAATGAAAATTTACAATCGAATTTATCTTATGTATAACCCTATATTAATAAGTTTTAGTAAACAAACTTTGATATTAACTCTTTTAACTCTTCTTTGAATTAAATAATAATAAATGTCCAAATCTAATAAAAGTGGTCCTAAATGATAATATTTTACTCCTAAGATTGTTTTTGGCCTAGGTACACTTGTTCAATAGAATTAGGGCATGTGTTAGGGTAATATTGATATCATTTCTACCCTTAATTATCCGATTTACTTTTAACCTTGGTAAATAAAAGTAAAAAAGTTACTATTCACCAAAATTATTTTCATCCCATTGAAACACATTTTACTCCTTGATATTAACCATGTCTCTTGGATTTTCGAAATTCCACTCACAGAAGCGGTAAAATTATGTTTTATGAAAAATCCAGTTTTTTAACAACCACTAAGTGGTTTCACTATTTATCAAAAAATGAAAGTTTCCAGAAAAATACCAAAAATTAGGACTAAGAAATATTTGATATTATGAATTCAAAATGATGTCTATTTTACTAAATTTATAACATATCAGTTGCATTATTTAATTTAAAAATTAATTCTCGTCGTCAAAACAAATATCGTGTTTTTAAGAGATAATAAATATCAAAAGATTGACACTTGTTTGTCTGGTTTAAATGTGAAATTACATCCAATGACCAAAATTTTATTAAATGGTAAAAATATATTATAAATATACTTTAAAACCACTCAAATTAATAATTTATCACTATTAATTATTTCAATTAAAAAAGTTGTTTTTAATTAACATTTAGTAATTTTCACTATTCATCAAAATATGAAAATTATCCGAAAAGTACCAAAATTTCACCCTAAGATAATTTCGATATTATGAATCCTAAAATAAAGTCTATTTATAATGATAAAATTTATAAAATATCAAAAAGTAGGTATTACTATTCATAACGGCTAGTTTGATTGTTTGTGGTGTGTTAGAATCTCGAAGTTGCGTACAATGCATGCCATTGCATTATTCAAAGGGAAACGTAGAATGGAAGATTGAGATGTTTAATTGTAAATTTTGGATCTCCCCATTCTAAAAAGTATATTTATTTAGTTAAATTGAATATAAAAAGGTTTAAAATATTGGATTTAGAAAGGGGTCACTATTAAAAGTTTGTAAAAGTGAAATACTGAAAATGAATTTGTTCATTAATTATGTGTAAGAAACTCATAATATGGATTCTAAAATTATAAGGATTATATAAAGTTTAAAATGTAGTTAATACTATTTATAACCTCTTTTTAATGGCTTGTTTAGTAAGCCATTGTGCGCTTGAACTCGGTGTTTCATGTAGTGCAAGTTATTGAATTATTTTGAAGAAATAACACACTATGAAATCTTGGGTTGTTACATTCTCCCCTCCTTCAATAAATTGTGTCCTCGCAATTTGAAATTGTTTTTTGAAAATAAAAGGTTGAATATAGAAAATATCTTTGTGGGAAAACCCACATCAAAAATTGTGTTGATAAAATTTAGTCTTAATAAGAGGAAAATAGAAATGAAAGGGTCACCACCAAATTATGATCTCTATTCAGAGAACATTGGTGGAAATTAGAGACATATAATTGGAGGAAAAACATAAATATTTATAGGTAGTGATTGAGTTCATCAATCACAAACAATTGTAAAATTGAGGGCCTTAAATTCATTAATCTAAGATGATTTAAAATACCATCCATTCAACAAAACATATGGTATTAGGATAACACATTTTTTGTTTTAAGATCCCTTTACTGTAGTATAACAATTAATTTCTTCATTGAATAAGAGAAGAAGAAAAATATATACTTGACAAGTAGAGTCTCATCCTTTAACTAAGTTTTACCAAAAACTCATATTTCACTCTAAAAGATAATAGAACTTAAAAAAATTATTTATCCTATTCATATAGGGTTAAAAAATGAATTTATAATTCATCTAGAAGAACCATTAAAAAATGACATTATTCAATACAGGACATCACATGGGTCAGTGGTAGGTGATACACCCTTGTCACCCTTCGGTTATGGGTTCAAGTCTTGCGGCCTTTCCGGACGTGACAGGTTGCCGCCCGACCTCCGGGTTGTCCTATTATGGAAATCCAAAATAATCCAAACTAGAACTATCCAAAATACATCAGTCCAAAATTTATATGGAAGGTAAACACAAAGAAGATCCTTTTTTCAGCGTAATAACATGTGAACACCATCATCATTTGTTCTTTTGAAACAATGCAACATACTGAATTACCATAAAACCTTATTGATTACATCCATGATCCCTTATTCCTTAAATAATAATAGATATACACCTTCAATCCAAAAATGTTCTAAACCCAAACAATGGGAGAATATACAAATCATTAATCAGTTTCAAGGTAGTAAAGAATATCCAATATAATTTATCCAAATCAATCGTGTATTATTATAAAATCACTACCTCGGTATCAGAACTATATTATGGTTTATCTTTCTCTTAACCATATATTTTCAAAACATTTAACCTGTTATTGAGTCACTTTTCGTTGTTCCACACAATCTCAAGTCCTTAATGAAATAGTACTACCGTACAATCCTTATATACTCCATAATTATTATAACAAGTACATTGTTGATACAACACTCAAATGACATAATCAACATAAGAACTCTAATCATTCCTCTTCATCTGTGGTAGTATCATAACTTGATTATTATCCGATAGCATCATTTGCGGCATAGTCTGATGATTGGGATATAGGTTCGCGTAGTGTCCAAACTCATTGCAAATGAAGAATTGTACATTTGAAACCATTTTCTTACCCTTGTAGTCACATACTTTGTGCCATTTTACTCCACACTTATAACAAACTTCCATTCCTTTCAGGCAAGTTCCAGGGTGTTTCTTCCCACAGTTATCACATATGGGAAAATTCTTCTTTTCCCTCTTCCCTTTATCCATCTTTCTCTCTTCCATCATTTTCTTCTCTTGCTTCCCTTCAAAGCCATAGGACTCAGTAAACTCTTTAATTATCTTATCAACGCATGATATTATTTCATCATATGATGATAATACATGGGAGACTATTTCTCTTATAAATTCTGGATTAAGACCATGAAATATATGATCCTTCTTTCTCTTTGGATCATGTGCATTGCTGGATTTCTCATTCCTTCTACTGGGTGCCATTTCTAAACAATGAAATACACTAGATTAGTTTATGAATAACAATACATAATCAAAAACTTGTAAAACACATAACATAAATTAAATTGTTTATGGATATAATCCATAATCATAAAAATGTCTCATTTGAGGAAGTATATACTCATAAACACTTCATAATGGTCTGTAAAGAAAATGAGAATTATCCTAAGAATATCCCCCAGGAGTGTCATAACCAAGAGTGTAGAAAGGCCCGTTGTTGTGCACCAGTTCCCATTTGAGTCTAGCTCAAAGCGGTGTTTTCGGGTTTTACCCCTAGGTACATCTCTGCCAGAGCCGCCTCTACCTTCTCATATCTAGACATGGATGTATTCCTCGGAAAAATCACAAAATTTCTAAAATACCAAAATTCTAGGAAGTTCTTCTATACTAATCCTCAATGTCCATCTTAGATATATGTGCTCTAATCAGACTTTATCTAAATCTAGCTTCCATGGTTTGTACTAAACTTCCTCTGATACCAACTGTAATGCCCCGCCCCAGTTTCCCAGAGTCGGTGCATTATTATATAACATTGGCATGATCACAAAAGATCAAGTCTCAAAAGATCGATTAGTTTAGTAGCCTTGGAAACACTAGATATATTCCTAAAGATTACATTACATCAATAAATAAAAAACTACCACAATATAGTCTCTATAGTCCACATTCTTATCCCCTCATACTATCCCTGCAGGTCATTCATAAATTACTTCTTCACATCCTGGGAAAAATAAAACATAGAAAATTGGTGAGCTCAAATGCCCAGTAATGATAACAATATAGCAGAAACATTTATAAATAATAATAAACATTTAAGGCAATGTATAGTTAAAAACAAAAGCCTTTTAAACTTGAACTTCAATATTGTATGGAAAAAATAAAATGAAATAATTACATTTACTTATTCACATGAATATTCTACTAATATAATAATCACATGCAATATCAATAACCACTTTTATAATGATGGAATGCATAATGCCAGACTATCATAACCATATAGCCAAGGCCTCGTGCCGAGACTAATAATAATATTTTGTCAAGGCCTTGTGCCAAGACACTAGTTTGTCTCTTGAGACCTACCCATGCATCGAGGAGCTATAGCGGGCTACACCCGTCACATATTAAGTCCAATACATTCCCATATGAAAAGGTTTAAACATAACATAAACATTCCTATTAATACTAGCATACGAAATGTAAATACTACATCCAATTAATACGAATGGTATAAAAATAACACATCCACAGTAAAATACATCACAAAAACTTCAAAACAATATGGAAGTTTTGTATCATAATAAATCAACTTCAAAAAAACTTAAAATTCGTCAAAGGATGTTGACAAAGATGAAATCAAAACTATTTGAGAGAAATATCTCTTTTTTTGAAATCATTTAAAAGTCACACATTTATTAAGGAAGTACTTTAAAATAGATTTTTGAGTCAAAGTGTCCCATACCACTTCGAAACATTTGAAAGGAAATATCTTTTCAAAACATTCATGTCCATATAAATAAATCCTTAAAATCATTTTGAAAATAGGGACATTAATTAAAAATATTTAGAAAGATAAATATTTAAAACATTTAAAATTCTGATTTTGATAAAAAGTACCTTTCATAAAATCTTAAAATATTCATTTTGAAATCATTTAAAAGTAAAATAATTATAAAATAAACATTTTTTTTGAAAATATCCTTATAATATTGTAAGGAACGCTTTGAAAACTTTCTAATGGCGGAAAATAGCCGCACTCGTCGTATATGTTAAAAAAAGACATTCTTACCTTAATTCTGTCGAAAAGGTTAAAAAAGACCTTGTTTGGAAAACGACAGAAAGATTCCTTTATAATCATAGATAAAAAGTCAAAAAAGGGTATTAATTTATTTAACCCATATTCTATAAAATAGTAAGAATGTTTTGAAATACGCTTTCAAGAAACATGGATGTGGATAATAAAGAGGTTCCAGTAGATAATTACGTATAAACCACCTCGGATAATGAAGAGATTGTGAAATAACCCCCTACCATGTAATTTTACTTGGTTGGGGGTAGGTTAACCTCTTGTATAATGGTGAAATAATTGTTATTAAATTATAAAATAATCATATACATTAATATGATATCATATATGATCTTTTAAGATTGATTTGTTAATAATATCATAGTATTATCGTTGTTTCGGGTGTTAACGTACTCAATTTAATTTATATGTTTTGTTACGTAAGCCGTGTTTGTCATGGATAGGTTGTATCTTAATCATATCCAGAATGATATCAAGTCCTTAGATATTATTATTAATCATCAAATGAGAATTATACTTGAATGGATACGATGGAGAATGAATCTCATCTTGTTCGTGGTGACGGTAGTCCGTACGTACGCACGAGCGACAATATCATTCTTTTGATATTAAAATAATATATAATTTGATGGTATATCATATATATACAGAATCATTATCATGTTATATTTATTATTTACATGAATTAAACATCATTATTATACCCATCCAAATAATAATTTATTGAATGACAATTACACCACGATGTGGAGACGGAAAGCCGTATGTACGCACGTATGGTGACATGCCATTCAAAGGATGGATAGAATACTGAATATGGTTGTACCATATTTATAATAACATCACAGCGTATAGAAGATACTGGAGTTATTATTTTAGAATAAAAATAACAAATAAAGAAGAGGTTGAAGAAGAAAGGAATTTGAAAGAGGGTGGTGAAAACATTACCTCTTCTTCGGGTTCATCTTTTTGATTTGATCAAAAGGGCTCCATAGGTTAGATTTATGATCAAAATAATGCCTCTATGTTGTAGTCAGGGTAGTTGATAGAGTATTTTGGTAGGGTTATTCCGAGCGAAAAGGCTTTGAATGTTTTAATTAGTGAGAAGGTGGAGTGACCTTTTATAGGAGGGGTGAGGGACACCATTGGAAAAGCTAAAAATATTATTTTATAATAAATTAATATTCGGTTTATAATGGATCCAAAGTAGCTTATTTAGAGGTTAAGGTGGGGATGGGTTGAAAAACACTCAACCAATAGAATTTAGATAGGTTTGGGTCATTATATTAACTTATCTGTAAGTATTAACTCTTAGTTAATTAGATTCACTTTTACAATGTCTCTTTGTATTTTTATATTATATGTTTATTAAACGTCCTATATACATCCAAGAGACCCCCAAGTGTTCCACTAATGATACACCTATCATGATATAAGTCTCTTGGCCAAACATTATATTTTTAGGAATTTAACATCAATTAATAATATAGAATTTGTTTTAAAAACTCTTTTATGTCAATTTTGACACTATTCAATAATTGATTTTTTTAAAATCATAAAAGAATGATTACTTCGAAATAAGTTAATTAAATAAATCCTAATATGTCATATTAACCTATAAAATTATTTTTATTTATAAGAAGTCTCAAATTAAATTTATTTGGGCATTTATAATATGAAGTATTCTAATGTTTCATTAATTGCGTAATTACTGCATCACCATTGTGTCATAAATAAATTAAATTATATAATGTCTAAAAATTATAAATAAAATACCATTATGTATAAAATATTTTTATCTTTCTAATGAATATTTCCAATCTAATTTATCTTATGTATAACCCTATATTAAAAATGTTTTGGTAAATAAACATTCATTTTAACTCTTTTAACTCTTCTTTGAATTAAATAATAATAAATGTCCTAATCTAATACAAGTGGACCTAAATGAAAATAGTTTACTCCTAAGATTGTTTTTTGTCGAGATAAACTTTTCCAATAGAATTAGGACATGTGTTAGGGTAATATTCATATCATTTTTACCCTTAATTACCCTATTTACTTTAAACTGTGGTAAATAAAAGTAAAAAGTTACTATTCACCAAAAATTATTTTCATCTCATTTATCCACATTTTACTCCTTGATATTAACCATGTCTCTCTGATTTTCGAAATTCCACTCACAGAAGTGGTAAAATTATGTTTGATGAAAAATTCTGTTTGATAACTACCACTTAGTGGTTTCACTATTCATCAAAAATGAAAGTTTCCAGAAAAATACAAAAAATTAGGCCTATGCTATATTTGATATTATGAATTAAAAAATGATGTCTATTTTACCAAATTCAGAATATATTAGTTTCATTAAATAATTTAAAAATTAATTCCCGTCGTCAAAACAAATAGCGTGTTTTTAAGAGATAATAACTATCAAAAGATTGACACTTGTTTATGTCTGGTTTAAATGTGAAATTACATCCAATGAAAAAACTTGTATTAAACAGTCAAAAAATATTCTAAATATAATTTTAAAACACTCAAATTAATAATTTATCACTATTAATTATTTTGATTAAAAAAGTTGTTTTTAATTAAAATTTAGTAATTTTCACTATTCATCAATATATGAAAGTTATCCGAAAAGTACCAAAATTTCACCCTAATATAATTTCGATATTATTAATCCAAAAATGAAGTCCATTTCGAAAGATAGAATTTATAAAATTTCAAAAAGTAGGTATAACTATTCATAACGGCTAGTTTGATTGGTTGTGGTGTGTTAGAATCAGAAAATTGCGTACAATGCACGCCATTGCATTATTCAAAGGGAAATGTTTGGTGGAATCATGGGATGTTTCATTGTAAATTTTTGATGTCCCCATTCTAAAAATTAATGATATTTAGTCAAATTGAATATATAAATGTTTAAAATATTGGATTTAAAGAGGGTTCACTATTAAAAGTTTGTAAAAGTGCAATACTGAAAATGATTTTGTTCTTACATTATGTCTAAGAAACTCATAATATGGATTCTAAAATTATAAGGATTATATATAGTTTAAAATTTAGATAATACTATTCATAACCTCTTTTGAACGGCTTGTTTAGTAAGTCATGGTGCGCTTGAACTCAGTGTTGTGTGTAGTGTAAGTTATTGAATTATTTTGAAGAAAATACACACTATGAAATCTTGGGGTGTTACATTAAATCCTTTAATATGTATTAACAATGCAACACTAGGGTATCTTATGGATAGAAAAACTACCTTGAACATGATAATATTCATTTATCTCTTAGTATATCATACACAAGACCATGAACTCTTCCACTAGTCTCTTCATGCCCAACCACCAGAACTACCACATTAACAACAATATATCTTGGATACATTGACATTCTACACTAAAGGAGAGATTTTATACTCCTGAAGTCCTTTATACATATTCATAATGAAAAAAATCCTCCAATAAAATATAAAAATAGTATATTAAACCTATCAAATCTCTCAAGAAAATAACTATGAATAACATAATATTGAATAACCTCCACCTATATGTCACCCAACCAAATGAAGACTAGCTAATAAAACAAATAAGGAACCAAAAAAAAAACATAATGAGAAATCCCCCATCATATTCCCCAATTTCACCATTTTGTAAAGATCCAAATTCCTCAACCCCTTCCATGATTCCTCTGATGATTTAATAACTCCTCAAGATTTCTTACTCAATGATTTAGTTATGAGATTCCCTTTCAAATAAATTTAGGATATCCTAAATTCATATTCCCTCAATAGAAATATCAATTACCACTAATATATATTCTTTTCATTTTTAGTTAAAATATTCCAAACACATTTGTTATCTTTGAACTCCATAAAGCCTTAACTATTGAGGTATTATTGAAAAATAATTGGGGAAACACCCCTACATCCATCTATAAATCATGGATAGAATAGTTACACATATGGGGGAATAAATAACTATACTAATAGGATATCATTTACCACTTTTTCATAAACATGAATCCCAAATCCATTCAAGATTCATAATTGAACTCTTCACTAATACCTCCATCCTCTAGAATTTGAATAATTAGGTATGTAACCAACTACTCAATTAGGTAAAGTAATTCTGAATGACACATAAAAATCCAAAATGAATCCTGGTATATCAATTTTATAGATATTTAATGTGGTATCTATCTAATAATATTTAGATAAAAATATTTGATAAAAACCTATAAGAAATAGAATCTTCCAAACCATTGTTACATTATTGGGTTCTTCCTTAAAAATAAAACTACCTCAAACATTGATGGATCTAATATTACTCCCTATAAGAACACTACTTTAAAAAGTAAGTGCACATATTTAATCTATATTAAAGACATGTATAGATCTATATACAATTATATGAGTTTTCGATTTAATTAATCAATTGTTATATTAAAACATCGCTCCACCTCACACCTCTAGTATATGATAATATCATTATTGATCAAAACTAAAAACATGTCCGGAAAGTCACTAGATATAGATCATTTATGTATACACTATCAATGTGTTTGTGGCACAGAATGACATAAGTACAATATCTAAAATTCCATTTTACACTTCAAGGTAGCCGTTTTGATATCTTACTCCTCAATAGAAATCTCATGATATCTAGACTGCAATCAATATTTAAAAACTAGAATGATCCTCTCAAAAAGTAAATGTGATCATTAATAATATAGATACCGTAATTCTAATTGATCATTACTTGATTTAGGATTTTTTAGTCAATTATTATCCATCCACAATAATACATGTTCTTGGAAAACAATATTGGAGCACCCCATACCGACACATTATATTGGATGACACCATTCAACATATAATCATATATCTTGTTGCCCTGTACTTGAAATTCATTATTGTAATAAAAAATTATCTTTCTACTCTTTATAATAAATTATATTTTTTATGAATATCAATTATAATTTTGGATGGTAATGGAAATAATTATAAGTCATAAAGAAACCACATTCCACATGCCTTGACCACATGACCGTCATATCGACCATTAAGAATTTTTGGAAGGGGGGTCAAACAATTGAAAAATATATTCCAATGATACAAAAAAAAAATTATTCACAGATTTTAAATTTATCGTAACAAAAACTAAGTAATCATACGTGTTATGAAAATTGGTTGATGTAATCAAGACATTTCCCATATGCATGGATCATTCAAAAAATAAGTGGATCAATCACGCTCCTAAAAATTCAATCGTAGTT
This sequence comes from Viscum album, assembly GCA_963277665.1. Lineage (NCBI taxonomy): Eukaryota > Viridiplantae > Streptophyta > Magnoliopsida > Santalales > Viscaceae > Viscum > Viscum album. The sequence continues at coordinate 1,000,070,378 of OY728134.1, forward strand.
GTCTCATCACACTCTTAGATTCAATGATAGGATAGATGGATATACCATATATGAGATATGGAATCGAAAATATAATGTATTGACCATATAAATAAATGAATCAATTATGGTCTATATTTGTAAATTTTCAATGTAAAATGTGATAAAAAATACGTACAATTTGATTGAATGTATGGTAAAATGATAAAAAATAATTATAAAGTGGTTTCCCTTATTTCACATCGAAGAACCAAAAAAATAATTCTCATAAAGTCTGAAACAATCATCGATGATGATTTGGAAAAAAAATTAATATCTAAAATTAATTATTATATTTTATTTAAAAATATTTTATTTTAACTATATTTCTTCACAGAATTATGTGCATTCCAAAATAATTTATTGAGTAGAGATTTTATACCAATTTATGAGGATCTCCAAGGATGACACCTAAAAGGATGATCTGATGAATATTTTATTTCTAATCTCGATCCAAAATAGAGTATATGTGTCTGTGTGTATGACACAGAAGAATTAGAATTTTTCATGAACGAATATGGAAAACCGGTACTCTATTGTGAACTCCTTGGACAGTCTTTTCTTTTTTGATCTTGAGTGACACATATGAAAACATATAAAAATATTTTTCTATCAATTCATAATATAAATAATTCTTTGGGAAGAGATTAATCTCATAAATATTAATACACCTACAAAGTATAATTCCTCAAATTTTTTATGCACACTTTCCTTATTTTTCTTACCTTCCAATATTTTTTTGTTCTATATGGATTATTTTTTAACAAAATCTCATGAATTATATTGGATATATATTGACACTATCTATCAATATTTTAATCTATTTTACTCATTAAGAACAATTAAAGTGGCTATATGTAGCCAAGACTACCTATGTGTAGTTTTTATGCAATCATTAACCCATTAATAACTATAGGAGTGGAAGTTTATCCTTGATTAATGGAATTTAGTTTTTTATTTAAAATGTGATATTTGTTTTCAATCAGTTTATTATTTAATAAAGATCCTGGTAGTGGGTTATTTCAATATGGAGATGACTAGTTCTTGGCTTGAGGATGAATATATTGTTTCTTATCAGATGTGTGTTTTTCATTTTTCTTGTTTTCCTATTCAATTAAAAACATCCATTTTCGTTTTCCAAACTATATATAAACACTTATATGATAGTTAAAATTAATAGGTGTTTTATTTATATTGTTTTATTAAAGTAAATTATTCTTTATTGCTAAAATAGTTGTAAAATTGTGTTTATTGTGTTTTGATCTATCTACATTGCATATTTCTGAAAGATAAAATTATATAATTCTACATTTTTAGTTAATTTGGATATATTTAATATTTTGGGTGAATTTTTTATGTAATTTATAATAAATATTTTAAATTGAATCTCAATTAACACCTTACAAAAATGAGGTTTATACTATGAAAAAGATTTTATATTAGAGTTCTTTTAACTATGCTCATTTTTTCCCAAGAGATATTAATTTTCCTTAATTAAAAATTTATATATCATTATAAAATAATTATATTGAGTGTATAATAAAAATATGCCTCTTTATTTTAACTTCCCCAATTATTCTCAGTGGAAAACATAAATGTAAATACATCAAAGTATGGGATTGGAAATATGGATAGTATTTGACCAAAAATATGGAATCTAAAGATGAAATATGGATCAATGGAGCTATTCCACTATAACCACTAATGAATGTTACTATAAATACATGAAAACATTATACAATGAATTTTGAAAAAATAAAACTAATATAATTTCTTCTTGTTCTATAGATTATGATATTTTGGATACACTTACTGTTTATCATGAAGGTACCCCAAGTGATAGAAGGAAGCACCCTGAGATAATTACCATCCAATATAATACATTTTAAATGAAATATAATGAATTCATTATTTATATGTATCTTTGGTTTATCTAGATTTGGAATACAATTCATGAACTTGGGATGAAAATTGAAGATGATGATCATGTTACTTGAATTCTGTGATTCATACCTAAATTTTAGCAACCCAGGCTAGACATACATGGATATTACATCATCATAGATGGATATTCATTAAATTGCAAAAATATATTCCTGAGGAACATAATATTTTAGTGTATTTAGAAACATGGAATCCAAATCTTATATGCTGGTGAAATATCTTCACTATCTCCCATAATGATATCCACATTTAGTAGTTCTACATAAAACCATTCCTCCTAACCTTGGTAAAGTAAACATAAGAAATGGGTGAGCTCAAATTCTCAATAAGTGTAAAAATAGGAGATATGTACGCATAATAATAGGATAAACGGTATGAGAACATGGTCAAAACGTTATAAGATCACACCCTTCATACCAATGATCATAAACACGAATCATGGAATAAATATTGGATGTTAATAAGACATTAATCATATATAAATAAAGGGAATAATCCATGAAATCATAACATAGGAATAAAACATAAAATGGTGTCACATACATATACTTATAATGATTTCCATAGTAGCAAAGGCATTGATTCCAATACCATCTTAGTAGTCACGATTCATTTCCATGGCCATCATAATATCATGATTTTACTCCTTATACCATCATATTATTCAGGATTTGCACCCATGGCCATCTTAGTGCCAGGGTTCACTACCAAGACAATATTAGTTGCATGAGTTCACTCCTCAAACCATCTTAGTATATCTTATGAGATATGAAACTTTACCAAATGCATTAGAGGGAGATATAAGTCTCACCCATCATATATTGAAAAATTACATACATGTTCCACAATATCATAAATAAATATATTATAACCCATGAAATAAAATGGGTATCATATACATATCAAAATATCATAACTTGGGGAAATAGACAGGTTTCATACTAATTTAACCATAAAAATAACCTGTGAAAATAAGCTGGATTGAAAAGAATATAACCTATGAAATAGAAATAGATTCTATAAAAATATAACTTATGAAGGAGAAATGGGTTTCATAAATACCATGACATTGAGCCTCAACCATTCATGGAAATTATATGACCGGAACCTTTAGATCATTTCCAAGAAAGGAAAAAGTAAAATAAAAGTATTTCATCTTAGATAAAAAATACTTTTGTAATATATTTAAAAAACATTTCATGGGGAAAATATAGTTTTCTTTTTGATTAAAAATATTTAATACATAAAATCAATTGAATATCATTTTCTTATAAAAATACCATGAAAATGTATGAAATAATTTTGAAAACAAATTCCTTGAAGACATTCAAAATTAGCTTCAAAACATTTTTAAAAACAATTCATTGAAAACACATGAAATTTTTTAAATAAATAATGAGAATTTTTTGAAAAACATTTTTTGGAAATAATTTTATAACATATAAATAAATCTTGAATACATTTTGAAAATAATTTTTCGTGAAAACTTATAAAAGAATCTTGTTAATAGTTTGAAACAAAAATTACATGAAAATTAATTTTAATTTTTTTCCTTATGTATTAACCCTTAAAAAAGAAATGATAATGGATCTTAAATGAAATGATGGAAGGTAAATCGATACATGTCGTACGAGGTCCAAAGGACATTCATTTTGAATGGTAAAAATGTTAGAAAGATTAATTTTTTGGAAAGTGACAAGAATATTCCATTGAAGTTATTTTTAAAAGATTAAAAGGGTTAAAAAATATATTGATCATAAGTGATTAATAAATTATTCTTGAAAACCCTTTTTAGATAACATGGTTTTGGAGGAACACAAATTTCCAACCGAAGAGAGGCTGAATGCAGGATTTCTTAAATAAACTTTCTTAACTATATAATGTACCCAAGAGTATAACTGTGGTACCAATACATGAGTATATTAGTAATAATAACCAGATAATAATTAACTTCATATATGTTCATGAGAGATGTAACATAATAATTCCTCAAAATAAGCATAAATTTACCAATATCCAAAAGAAATGTGATTATCTCAATAAACACTTATAACATGGTAACCTTGGATAATACTCCACATGTAAGTAAATGAATGTAAATTAATAATATAATATCATTAAAATTTATTTTTTAATGACATATCATGTAAAATGGATATATGTACAGCTCGAAAAAGAGTTTTGGTGTATAATAAAATCAAAAGTCTTAAAGAAGACAAATTGAGACAAAACTGTTTTACCAATTTATAACTTTTGAATCTTAAACCCCATGAATGAAGGACCATAAGATTGAAATATGAATACCCATAAATATAATTAATTGATACATAGGATAAAACCATGTGCAGTACATACACCACAGAAAAATAAAATAGTGGTGAACATAACATGTATCTCATGGAAAATAAATGTGAGATGACATTCCCATTACCTTGTGTCTTGAATCTCTCCGTACTCATACAATCTTTCTATAAAAAAAATAAAATTTATTACAAATATTTTACAAAATAATTTTCTTATATCAATTACCATATATGGTTTGATTGTGACTTAATATTACCCGATAGTTAACAATCCTATGTTATTGTTTAACTTTGGGAAATATTCTCTTTTTTTTCGCAGGTGTCTTAATTTGTTATAGCATACGTAATTATCATTGTATCATTATTCCTGAATGTTAATGATGCTATCGATATCATTTATATCCACTGTATGTTTATTATAATAATTTATATAATAAATGTGTACAAAATATATTACAACATTCATGAAGATTGTAAGTCGGACACTTGCTTGAACGTTGTTTTATTATCATTGTATTAGAAAGAAGTATGTAAATTTCATATGTATATATATATATATGTATTTTATATACATATAATTATTCTAGTATCATGATTCATCGTATAATTTCATTGTATCCATCACTAATACATACCATATGGTGTGTGAACGAATCACATCGCTTTGAGGGGTCGGTAGTCCACACTTCCTCAGACGAGATTATCATACTAACACCACATGGAAGGTAACAAATGTGTTTTTTTAAAGAATATAAAATATAAAATACATAATAAATTTAATATATTATATATATAAGAGTAGGTTCATCATAATGTCCACTATGATAGGTGGTAAATGAAAAATAAACAATCATCATTCCGTGAGGAAATAATTCACCATACACAGAAACATTACGTTTGATATCTATTAGTTGGATTTCTGTGTAACTATAGGTCAATCCCATTGAATAAAAAATCCTATTATTTTTATGATTTTTTTATCAATAAATAATTTAATTAATATTGTTTAGTGAGTGAATAAGGAAAATAACACAAAGGATCTAGGAAGAAGACATTAACTCTAAATCAGGTATCTCCATGTGGTTGGTGCCAAAAGGTTTCCTTTAAAGGGTTTCTATCCAAATTGAGAATTCAAGGACATTGGTAATATTTTTTTTATTTATTGTGTGTGTAGTTTTTTTGAAAAACTTATGTAGTTTTAGAGGTGTGAGGAATGGGTAGAGATGGTGGCCTTTTATAGGGAAGGAAAAGGACTCACTTGGAATTTTTACAAACACATTATGTTTGAAAATATTATTACCTAAAAAGTCATAAAAAAAATAAAACTCAATATTTAAGGTGTATGGTAGAACTATTTACATCCAATGTTTTTTTGGACATGTGTCTAGGTCGTTTGGGAACATAATTTTATGGTATGTTACCTATTTAAGCTTAATTTGGCCTTAACTACTGTTATTAAATTTAATCACTTTTACAAATCATTTTGGCCGAATATTAATATGGGATTATTGGACTCTAAATATTAGACATAAAATATTGGGTTCATTTTTAATTTATAAATTCAATTCAAAAAAGGAAAAAAATGAAATTATTGTTAATCCCTTAGATGGGATGAAATAATGAGGTTTTCTAATTAAAAAATGATAGAATGTTTTTTATGATTTTTTATTTAATTTCAAAGTGAAATTTAAAATAATGAAATAATTTTAATAAAATATGTCATATTTATCTAATTTAACCTTAAAATAATAAAAACTAAAATTTAACGTTAATAATTAATTGCCCAAAAAAATATGGTTTTATAAAAAAAGGAGTATTTTTCACTATTGATCAAAACAATGATGTTTCCCAAATAAATTCAAAACTCTAAACCCTGGATCATTTCAATATTCTAAATTAAAAAAAATTATTTTAAAAAATCAATTTCTATATTTTTCTAAAACTAATTATTTTATTAAAGGCAGTTCATTCAAGAAAAATATATTTTTAACATAATAGGACATTAGAAAAAGAATCATTTTTCAATATCAATATGTTTTGTTTTTATAAATTTATTATAAATAATATTTGAAAATTAGTTATTAATATTAATAAATCAATTTTTAATGGATAGGTTATAATTATCTCATTTAAATAATTAAAATAATACAAAGAGGCGATTTTTTGAAACACAGTGTTGCGTGCATCGTACGTCACTTTGTGTTTCATGCATCATAGGACAACTCGGTGTAGCGTGTAACGTACAAAATAAAGGTTTAGGTTGAATAAAATATTTGACTTAGTATTTTAATATATATATATATATATATATATATATATATTAATATTTCAATTGTCTCATTAACTGAAAAATAACAAAAAGATAAATTATTTTGAAAAACTATTTAACAAAATCTTGGGGTGTTAAATTCCACCCCCCATGAAATGAAATGTTCTCTAAAAAATTATTTTGGTTACAAAAGGATTATTTATTAATGGGTTTTTCAAAAAGACCCTCATCGTAAAATGTAATACTAAAACATTCCATAAAAAATGAAATTTGGAACCTTAATGGTCACCCATTGTAACATATAACTGGGTTTCCACATTGGAGAACAAAGGTTGAGAGTAATGATTGTACATAGAGATAAAGTGTAAATATTTATAAGGAGTGATTGAGGTCAATAATCACAATCAAGTGAATGATCAGAGTAAATATAAGTGCCTACAACTCACAAATCGTTGATGATTCCAGAATCCATTGGTTTAATAAAATTTAAAGTATTAGGAAAACAATTTTATGTATCACTTTTAGAACGTTGAGCACATATTTCATTATATGTTTGTTCTCTGAAAAATTTCTAATACATAAATTACCTCATGGAATGAATGTCTAAAAGATAACATAAAAGTATATATTTAATAAAGATTAAGACCCATAATAGAATAAAAAGCCTAACTATTTTTATCCCAAAAATCAAAATGCATTATTCTATAATCATAAAAAGTAACACTACCGGTTCACTATAATCATTTATTCAACAAAAGGAAGAATACAGTAACCATACATCATGTTGGTCAGTGTTAGTCATGAAACTCTTATCATCTTTCAGTCATTGGTTCGAGACCCACGGCCTTCCCAGAATTGATTGGTTATCACCCAACATACATGATGTCATTTTAAAAACCACACTAATATAGTATATATGATGGACATTGTTAAAATTAGGTTAATCACTCATTAGAACATTAACCACAGTTTTCAATAAAAAAAATTCATAAATACTTCCACCAATGTATAACTTAAACATTTCAACAATGGTTATTCTTATAAACATTATCTAATATGAACAGAAAACAAATTAGAGAGAATGACATGAAATCAGCTAAACATTGGTTCCCTTTTTTTTTATCAAAAAGTATATCTTGGATGTGAAATTCAAAAAATGTGAATTCCCTCAACTTATATTTTCTTGAAACATGTTAATAACCAAAATTACCATAAATCCTTGTGTAAAACATGAATTCTCACTTATTCAAAAGTATATTGGATTCACTACCAAAATCCAAAAACGTTGTAAACTTCATAAACAAGTCCTTACTTAGTTCCCAGGTAATATGTACCATCCATTTTACTTATCCATATCCCATATATCATTATCAATATAACATTATCATTACATGAATAACATATTAAGGGTCACCTTCCCTTAGTCAAAATATCACCTTGTCATTAAATCACTTCACCAGTCATATATAAACATTTAAAACAGAGAGGAGAAAAACATAAATAGAACAATCCTTGTGTATTTCATTATACAAAACCTTGGAATTAAAATACATAAAAAACATTTATTAAATCATCCTTAATACCTTAACAAATCTACTCATCTTATTACGAATTACCTCTTTACTTTCACATTTAATCTGTAGTATCATCGTCAGCAACAATGTAACCATTACTCACACCACCTTGTTGGTTCCCTTTATCAATCATTCCAATTGGTGAATTGAGTTTCATAATGACTATTTTCTATATACATAAAACACTTAACCTTTCATTGATTACATAGGGAGGACAAACATCTTATCCATTTCATTAACAAAACTCTTCATTTCTCCCTTGTAGTCACTAGATTTTCACCCATATTGTCAACAGTCAAAACACATTCTTTTTCATCTAAGAAATTCACCTAGGTGATTCGTTCCCCATTATTGAAACAAAAGAAAAAAAAATTTCCATGGTCTCCATTACCTAAACTCTCAGAAAACTCGTTCTCTCTCTTCCTTGGTGTGTCTGAGTGTTTATTAAGGTAAATGTTGTTAAACATGTTCCTTCAAAACTGATTAGTCATGATCAAAAAATATTTCAATCATGTTATCATATCAATAATAATTCATAACCTTCAAAATTAAACAAGTTCCTTCATGTTCCAGCCATTGAATAAAACTAGAACCATAGTGTGAGCATTAAGTAGCATTACAAAAAACCATATAGTCATGAAAAGAATTATTTATTGGACATCTTAATCATGTAACCTTCATTAATCTATGAGACCATATGTTTATCTTAGGTTATTAACAGTCAACTTAGTATTAAATTCAACGTAATTATTTACGAAGTGTTTTTGAATTCCCAAAGCACATCCTTTTGTGGTGTCAAACCAGGTGTACCGCAAGGCCCATTATCGTGTACCCGATTACCCCGAGTCAAGACCAAAACATCTTATTGGAGTTAATAAACCTAGGATAATCTGTTCTAGAGACACATCAACTTATATTATCTATAAATGATTGTATTTATATGAAAACATTCACTATATCCTTCAACAATATTCTAGGGAATTTTCATAAATGTTAACTCACCCTTGTACTTATCCATAGTGACATCCCTAGTCTTATCCTTAGAAATAAACCTATGGATCTCAGAAAATTTCTCTCATTATAGATTTATATGGTTTACTAATCCTTTCCTTTGATACCGAATATAGAAACCTAGTCTTGAAATACATGTATATTACATCATTTTAGATGGATATTCAGTATATTAAAAAAAATATTCCTGAGGACTATAATAATTTAGTGTCATTGAAAACATTGAATAAAAATCTTCTATCATGGTGAAATATCTTTACTATCTCCCATAAAGATCTCTACCTTTAGTATTTATACCTAAAACCTTTATCCATAACTTGATTAAATTAATCATAAGATATGGGTGACCACAAATTCTCAACAAGGGTAAAGAGAGAAGATATGTAACCATCATCATTATCCTAAATGGTATGAGAGCATGGTTAAAAAATTATCAGATCATTATATTCATATCAATGATCATAAACATGAATCATAACATAAGTCATGGAAGTTCATAATACATGAAAAATAAATAAATAAAAGAAATAATCCATGAAATCTTAACAAAGGAAAAAAACATGGAATGGTGTCACACACAAATGCATATAATTATTTCCAAATAAGAAAAGGCATCAATTAAAAGACCATATTAATAATCATGGTTCATTCCCATGGCCTTCATAGTAATATTAGTTTACTCTTCATAAAATCATAGTAGTCATGGTTCACTCCCATGGCCATCTAAGTAGTATAGGATCACTCCCAAGACCATCATTGATACATGAGTATACTCCCCAATAGCATATTAATATATCTCTTGAGATATAAAACATTAACCAATTTATTGGAGGGTGATATAGGTCCCACCAATCACATAATGAAATAATAGATACATGTACCACAATATCATAAATAAACATATCATAACCCATGACATTATGTCTGTATCATAAACATGTAAATATTTCATAATCTGATGAAAGAGACAGGTTTCATAATAATTTCATCATAAACATAACCTATGAAAGGAACCAGGCTTCAAAATTATATAACCCATGAAAGATAAATGGAATCTATATTCATATAACTCATAAATGATAAATGGGTTTCATAATGGTTGTGACATTAATCACAACCCATTCATAGAAAGGATATGAATGGAACCATTAGATCATTTCCTATAAAGGCATAAGTAACATCAACAAATGACATCTTAGATAGTAATTAATTTTCAAATATCATTAATAAATGTTTCCTAAGGAAAATATCCATTCTTGTTTGAAAATTAATTTTTAATGCATAAAAACATTTTCATAACATTTTCATAACATTTTCATAAAAAATACGTTAAAACATAGGAAATCATTTTGAAAACCTTTTTCCTTGAAAAATTATAAAATAATCTTAAAAATCTTTTGAAAACCATTTTCTTTGTTAGCATTAAATAACTATTAAATAAAACATGAACATTTTCTGAAATCCATTTCTTTTAAAATAATTTGAAAACTTATAATCAAAATTTTAAATTTTTTCCACATCATTTTTTGAGAAAATTTATAAAATAAGTTTGAAAATTGTATGATAACCATTTCATTGAAATTTTTTTGAAAACATATAAATAAGGATTTAAAACATTTTGAAAAAAAATTCCTTGCCAATTAAATTTTACAAAATTTTCAAAAGGATTAAGCTTGTAAAATAATTAAAATGGGATCTTTGAGTAAATGATGGAGGTTAAATGCATACATGTCATACGAGGTCAAAAGAACATTCATTTTTCAATGAAAAAATTGAATAAATAATCCTTGTTCAGATAGTGAATAGAATATTCCTTAAAAGGGTTTTGTTGAAGGAAATAAGTGTAAAAATTTCTTTTAATGATCATATGATATTAATAAATTATTTTTGGAAACCCTTTTTAGAATGATGATTTTGAAGGTACATTGATTTTCAATCGAAGAGAGGGTAATGTTGGGCTTTCTAAAAGACAATTTTCTAAATATCTTTTTACCAAAGAGTACACATATAGTACCAATACATGAGTGTATCATTAATAACCAGAGTATAATGACATTCGTGGATGTTACTAAGATATGGAACATAATAATTAATAAAAAGATTAATAAATGTAACAATATCAAAAATGGTGAGAGTGCCTCAATAAACACTTATAACGTTGTGACATGGGATCATACACTCTAGGTAAGGAAATGGAGTTACATGAAGAATATAATATCATGAAAAGATATAGTTTAATGATATAGAATATAAAATGGTAAAATATTTTCCTCAAAAAATTGTTTAGGTGAATGACAAAAACATGAGTCTTAATGAAGATAAATTAAAAGAAAAATGTTTTACCGAATTGGTATCTTTTGAAACTTAAAAACTATGAATGAAGGACCATACGATGGACATGTGAATACCCATAAATTTATGTATTAGATACATAAGATAAATCTATTTTAGGTATATACACCACACAAAATTAATTTGTGGATAACATAACATGTATCTCATAGAAATTAAAAGTGATGAAATTCTCCTTACCTTGTGTCTTGAATCTCTCTATACTCGTAAAAGCTTTCTGTATAATAAATATAAGTTTATTATAAATATTTAAATTACAAAATTATCATTTATATAACCATATATGGTTTTATTATGAATTTATATGACTTTCTTGTTAACGATCCTATGTTAAAATTTCACTTCCTGTAATATTTGTTTTGATTTCCGCATGTGTCTTAATTTTTTATAGAAAAGTTCCTTATACTTATGATAAAATTCCAGAATTTAAATGATTATATAAATATAATTTATATCTATTATATATTTATTTTAATAATTTATATCATAAATAAGTAAAAATACAATAAAATGTTCATAAATATGGTAAGTCGTACGTATAAAAGAACATTGTTTCTATTTTTATTGTCGTATTCAAAGAATGTTTTTAATTGAAATATGTATATATATGAATATATATATATATATAATTATTATAGTAGCATTATTCATCCAATAAGATCACTAATCCCATCCTTAAAACATTCCATGTAGTGTGTGAACAAATCACATCGCTTTGAGGGGACAGTAGTCCACACTTCCTCAAATAAGATTACTACAACAACACAAAATAGAAGGTAAAATGACATATTTTTTAAAATATGATAAAAAATAAAAAATAAAAAATAAACAATAAATTTAATATATTACATTTATAATAGAGTTTTTTTCCTTATGGCCACCATAGTAGGTAGTAAATGAAAAATGAATAATCATTGTTTTGTGAGGCTGTAATTTGCAATACATAGAAACATTATGATAGATATCAATTAGATAGAGGTGTGTGGATGTTTTTGTTGAAAACATAGCATAAAAATATCCTCGTATATGTAGAACACGTTTTTTCAATCAATAATGGAATAAAGTAAGTGGATGGGATGAGTAATGAAAATAAAATAAAGGAGTTTGGGAGAAGACATTACTTCTAAACAGGTTAACACCTTTTTCATTGGGCCAAATTGTTTTCTTCTTAGGGTTTCTTCCAAAAGAGATACTTCAAGTAATAATTTTGTATTGTTAGGAAGTTGATTTTTAAGGTCATATCCAAACATAAGTTTTTTTAGAGTTGTGATGAATGGGTAGAGGTGGTGTCCTTTTATAGGGAAGGAAAACGATTGACATGAAATATTTAGAAAAAAATTCGGTATCCACATGTTATTACATAAAAAAATTCATTAAAACCCCACAAAACACAGAAATTGAAGGTTTTTTTGATTAAATAAGGATATAAAATGGATGTTGGACATGTTTCTATGATGTTTGGGCACTTAGTTTTATGGTTTGATCCCTATTTATGCTTAATTTTTCCTTAATTACTTTGATTAATTTTAATCACTATTACTAATTATTTTGGTCGAAAATTAACATGGTCTTATTAGAAACTAAATGATATACTAAATACAATTTTGTAGGTTTTGTTTTGTAATTAAATTAGATGAAGTGTAAAAGTTAATATTAGAGCTAATGCCACCGAAGGGACAAAATAATGGAATTTTAAAGTAGAAAAATGTAAAAAGGATTAGTAAATGTTTTTATTTGATTTCAAAGTTAAATTGATTATAAAGAATTAAATTGTACTAATATATTTATTTTTTATTTTATTTTACAATAAAATGAATAATGATATCATTTAAAAATAATAATTACTTAAACAGAAAGGTAATTTTGTTTTAAAAGGTTGTATTTTTAACTATTAATCAAAAAAGAAGATTCTCATAAAAATAAAAAAAATCCACATTAGGATAATTTCAACATTCTTAATTAAAAAATTATGTTTATTTTTTAAAATTAAATTTTTTAATGTTTACAAAAAAAAGTTATTTTTAAATGTTTTTCATTCAATAAAAAAAATATTTTTAATATAAAAAGACATTAGGAGAAGTATCACCTTTCAATATAAATATGTTTTATTTATATAAATCGATTATAAAAAATATTTTAAAAGTAGTTATTACTATTAATATAAATATTATTAACATCAAGGTTATAATTATCTCATTTAAATAATTAAAACAAAAAATGGGTGTTTCATAGAAACTCAGTGTTGTGTGCAACATACTCCACATGGTGTTGGGTGCATCATACACCGACTTGGTGTTATATGTAACATACGTCAACATTGATTAGTGTGAGCGGAATTTTTATATAGGGTTTTAATATATATATATATATTAATTTAAGTTGTCACATTAAATGAAAAATATCAAAAAGATAAATTAATTTGAAAAAAAATATGTCACAAAATTTCAGGGTGTAACATGAATGATTGACAGGTAATTATGCTTCCATTAAAGAATACTTTGATATAATAAACTACTAGTGAAGGATTTCACAAGAAATATAAATATTTATTTTGTTGATAAAAATTGAAAAAATAAGATAAATTTCATCCAAATGTAGAGTCAGTTGCCTATAATACTTTTTGAATCAAAGATAAATGATAAGATTAAAGAAGATAGTACGAGAGAGATAAATCACCTTCAGAGTGTGATGAGGAAATGGATCACATATCCAATATATTTAAAGAAATTATAATATAAGCATATATTAATCAAGGGAAAAAAATTATGGAGGAAATTATAGATGGAAAGGGAATTGGAAAAATGAGAATTAATCTAGTTAAGTGACCTACAATGAATGTAGAAAAAAAGCTAATATCAAGAATGAATTACCAAAAATATAATTTAAGAAACTATAGGATGATAAATTAAAAATTCAAACGAATGATATATAATCTTTACATATAACATCTAAATATATCTCGAGTGACTATATCTCATGATTATAGGATATGAATAATAAATATTGCATGTGTTTTCTTAAAAACAAATCTAATGTACTAAATATTGATTCTATATATATAGTTCATATTTATAATATGTATAAGAATTAAAACAATAAGGAATATATGTGAAGTGATTATTTATTTAAATAATTTAATGTACATGACTAATCATTCAATGACTCAATAATATACATAATAGTATAAATAATCATTATTCTTTATCAATTAATTTTAAATATTGGTTTTTTTAGAGAGAGAGAGAAAATGACTAGTTACTATAAAAATAACGAAGATAAAAAAAAGGAATTAGAATGATAAAAATGTTATAAAAATATTAACAAATGGTAGAGAAACATTGAATTGGATTCTTTGTTATAAAACCAAACAAAATTATGCAAATACAACTTCTTACAAACCTAATTAGATAAAAAATTAAATTAATTTCTCTTCCTAGATATAGATTTCAAAATCTATAAGATTTTGGTATTCATCTCGGCCAAATAAATTTTTTATACTGAATATTTGAAATTTAGTTTATTATAAAACTATTAAATTGATTTGGAATCATAAATCATTTATTATAATCATTTTTCTTATGTAAAAAGAGAGTGTAATAAAATCATTCAAAGGTTAATTTTTCTATAGGAAACCTAATTGAAGAATATAAGTAAACCCCTACAGTAATGAGATAGTGGATGTTCTCAACACTTGAGTAGGGAATAATTGATTTTTATAATCCTTATCAAGGTTAATGGTTGACGTGTTACTTTTTTTGATAATTTTAAAGGGATTAATATTTGACTTAGTGAAATCATTAAATAGATTGTTTTTTTATTTCTGTTGTAATATTTTTATATTGAAAAAATTATAATCATTTTAACATTTCAAAATTATGTTATGATGGTTATCATTTCATGTTCAAAACAATATCATGTAAATTTTTTTATTCAAGGAATATTTTTTATTTTATATCATAATTTATTGATAATGTGCATGAAGTTTATTTTTTCTTTAATTTCAATCAACATTTCTTGAATATGTTCTATTTAAAATTAATCTTTGATATGGAACAGGAGACTAGGAATCTCTAATATTCACTCTATCAGAAAGCTAACTAGGAAATGGTTGGTTAATTTTATTTCAAAACTATAATTACTGCAAGAATGTTTATATAACCCATATCAAAATGGAAAATACATAAGATCTAATTCAAATTGAAGAATGACAATTCAAAATTTCAACCCCTAGATTCGATTCACATGGATATTTTTGACCATCTATAGTTTCTCGATTAAATGGGAATCCCAATGCCTATATTCTTATAGATAATGTCTCTATATAAACTAGTGTTTTTTCAAGCTCCCAAAATTGAGGCATGTTCCAATTTTGTGGAATTACACGAAATCTATAAAAAAATCATCTTTGACTCATGATTATAACATTACGATATGATCAGGGATATGAGTTCAAAAATTATGATTATGAATCTTTATGCTAAAAATCAATATAATAAAAACTGTTTTTATTTTAGGACTCCAAAGAAGAATGATGTTATATAAATAAGAAATAGAACTCTTCAATATGTTTCTTGGACCCTTGTAATTGTGAAGGACCTGGCAAATTATTTTTTCAGAAATAACAATCAATAAAACTATCGATATTATTAGTACAATAATTTTTAGAACACATTTATTAAAAAACCAATTGGATTAATGGAATGGAATAAAACCAATGTTTATTTACATTACATGTTTTGGATGAAAAGTATATACTCTCAATGAAATTTAATGTTCAGATAAAATTTCATCCAAATGAGAAAAAGGAACATTCCTTGTGTATTTACTATCTTATAAATCATATAGGGTGTTCTAATATTTTTACAAGATTTTGGGATAATCTATACATGTAAAATTTTATAAATAAAATCCACTTGAACCTTATAAATCATTATAAAACCTTATAGATGATATTTGAAATTTATGTATAAAACCTAAACCAATCCTATTAGATGTTCAATATAACCTTCTAAAAAAATTACATTATTCTTTCCATAATATGAAATGAACATCATAGAACACCAAATTGACTTTTCTAATGACATCAAAATCAAACTATGAATTTTTTTAGAGAATAGTCGCAAAAATAATTATTTAACAATATACTATACTACATTTAAATTATTCACTTCCATTTCCCTGTTCTTCATATATTTCAAGATGTGTTTACTTTAAAAATATTTTTTGTCAACATAGACATTAGTATATTTTTAGATATTGAAAGGATCTCTCTCTTCCCTTTTAAAACCAATACTCCCATGAATAATTATGGATGTAGTAGGATTTATCTTGTACTAAATTCATGTAGTTTTTAATCAATCATTATCTTATATAGAACTGTAGAAGATGATTCAAATACTAGAAGTCTAAAGCATAGTTGTTTTATATAAAACATAATCCTAGTTGTGGATCAGTTTGTTCATCAATAAACTAGTTAAGAGTGGGTGATTCCTGGTGTACATTACTAGGTATCATCATGTGATTAAACCTCTTGTTTTATCCTAATGGGTTTTTTCATGTTTAGTTTTAATATGTTTTAAAAACAAATCTATTTTTTTTAAAAAAACTATATAAAAAACTAAATTGAATGATAAATTTAGTTTATATTTTATATATAGTTTTGATACAAGAAAATATGTTTCATAATTTAAATTATTTTTATACTTATAAAAACTACATTGTGATCAAACTTCTAAAAATATTTTTGGATAATAAAATTATATAAATTTACTCGTTTATTTAATTTGTCTATATTTTATTAATTGAGGTATTTAGTTTTAATTTATTTTTTAGAATAAATATTACTTCCAAACTCATTTCTTCCCAACCATTCGATTTTCAAACTCAAACCAACATATAATAATCCTCATATTTCATATCTCCATTTGTGTCATCTATTATGAATCCATAAAAATCATAGACGATCCTATGGACCACTATATCTAAAATTTAAAATCACATAGAGATGTTATTATAATGAGATCCTAAAAAATTATAGAAACTCCCCTAACTAATCTATGTACCAATACAACCTATTCTCCCACAAACTCCACCAATTAATTAACAACACATTAAAAAAGGGATTCCGTACGTCTACTACCCATTTAAAAACCCTGTTCACTAATGAAAAATATACATTGTCCATGTAATTATTATATAAAAACATCCTCATATACAAATATATATTATTCATAAGGAACACTACAAAACCATATTGAGGAGGAAATTTTAAGTATCTATCTATTTTATAAATACATCCCCCAAATAATGGTGTTTCCCCATAATCGTCCTAAATCCCTAACACACGTTAACTGACTAGTTTAAAACTCTAGTTGGTGAAGTGTACAATATGTTTACATGAAGCCTCTCAACATCCAATCCTAATGCATAGACTAGGATGGGTGGATCAAATGAGTGTGATGATTTTTAATCAAAAAAGGTAGAAATAAAGTAGGTGATACCTTGATCATTCCTCTAATGAAATCTTGTCCCTCTAGAGTTGGACATCCCTGAAAAGTATTTCACCTCTACCTAGTAGAATCCACCTCTACATAAATCCACCAAAAACATACTTGGTCCTACATCCCTATTATTGGGAGATATCATGGTGTTACCCTCTACAAACTAAATCTACAATTGGTGGAAAATAATCCTACTAACATTGTTATTGAACATGTGTTTGTGGCTCAAATGTTGCAATAACTAAAAATAAAACTGACTGCTCCAACCATATTGGCTACATGTAGCTGATGGACACAAGGTACTGATTATGACCATGACCTCTGAAACTAAATTAACAAACTAAATACCATGCATTAGATTCCTAAAAAATTATATCCTTAGAGAACCATGAATCTGATGACTGGGTGAATCTCTTTTCCAATGAAAAAATAAAATATCATGCAATTTGTGACCATCTATTTTAAGAAACATTCATCAAAGGACCCTATTTACTATTAATTAAGGGCTCTCATTTCCATACATACAACCTCCCCATCACCTCAACCTTCTTTTTCACATCCAGATGCATTGGTAAAGTAATTTTTGAAACTATTTAACAATGGAAAGGAATAAGTGCCTCCTTAATGAATAATTCTCAGTATTCCATATCTAGAAATTCATTTGAGTAAAATTTCAGATGATTATTAAACTTAATCCATATCTCCTATGAACACTTTCTTCCCCAATTTTGAAAATAAATATTCTACACCTTCTCTAACATTGTTAGAATTGACTAAAATTCCACTCAGAACACCATATAGAAATATTTCAGGGAATAATATTCCCCCATACATTATTTAATATAAAATATCACCTTTAATTCACTATTGACCCATTTCACTGACACTTGGGTATCCCAATAATATTTCAAGGCTCGAATTAGACCAAATGTGATCTCTTTCTACTCTATCCAATGCCACAATTTTTAATAAGAGAGATTTTCTAAAAATAATTCCATGACATTCTATTGGAAGGATTGAAACAACCTCTAACACTATTCATGGACTACCTAATGATGCACCCCTGATGATCTGTTGGGGTATTCTATTAGTCCTACCCAACCTAAACCACACATGGTAGATAACTAACCATTATCATTAGATTAAAAATTATTCCAATGTCTTTTTATAAGTTGATTTATTTATATTATTTTCATTCAAATTAGTTTATATATGAAAATATAAAATTTAAAAAAACTCAAAAGAGCGTGATGCATTACCTCACTGAGGTCTGTACACTGAAATTAGTTTCTATTAACTATGAAATTTTGGGGATCTCAACATCATCTAATTAGGTAACTAGGGATCCTAAAATTATGTTCCCAAGTGAGTTCCTTCTATTTCATTATGTAAGATAATAAATTAGTAAATTTTCTTTACCATAAAATGTAGACCTCACTCATTCTTGACTAAAATACCCTGCCTAAACCCCAACCCATCTCTAATAAAACAATACAATTACTCACCCCCAAGGAAGCCTTCCTAAGAACGGAGTGAAGACATGAATGACCCCTTAGGTCCACCCCCAGTTGAACTTATATTGGAGAAAATAAAAAAAGGGACCATAAAACATGATTATATGATTTTCCATTAATAAAGCAAAGGGAAATAAAACAATTCCACAAATCAATCATATAAATGAAATATATCGATATAAAATATCTAAAAAATCATGAAATATAAATTGAATAAGTAATTCTCAATTATTAACTACCAAAATAGTCTGTTCGAAGAGACACTGTAACTACTATATCCTCTGATCTAGTACTATCTAGATGGATAAAAAAACCACCAAGAAACCTATAAAATAGACTTTCTTATATGTGATGTTATAATATAAAGTATACTCAATAAATATCATTATCAAAATCTATAACTAAAATAATTAAAGTGTATAAAAATTCCATTGAGAACAAACAAAATATGTCATGACCCAACCAAGAGGGTCCCTTTCCATGACTCCACAAACTTACCTCCAAATGAAATGGGTTGGAAACATGCATCTAAAATGGATTTCAATGACATTTGTGGCCTTAAAATAAG
The DNA here is from genome assembly GCA_963277665.1 of Viscum album. Lineage (NCBI taxonomy): Eukaryota > Viridiplantae > Streptophyta > Magnoliopsida > Santalales > Viscaceae > Viscum > Viscum album. The sequence goes on from OY728134.1 coordinate 1,000,090,431, forward strand.
TACATATACACAAAAATCATCCCCATGCCTAAAAATGTGAAATTTAAAATAATTGAACAACCATTCATGCATAAATCTATATCCCACAGCTAGAGTACAATAAGATGTAGAGGAATATAAATAGTTCCAAATACAAGCCTGCCATAAATAGACTGAAACACATGTACAACATGAAAAAAATGTATTATTACTTCTATAATAAGCTATAGGAATTCACCTTTTTCTATCTCTCTCACTGTGCATCATATTCTTCTAGTCTGTTTAGGTCTCCCTCAAATGGTCGATCGTCTGCACAAGACATGAAACGGGCGGGAAAAGCCCATAGAGGGGTGACTATAACAATAGTTAGTGGGACACTTAGAAACCAAAAAGAATATAAAAAAAGAAGATAAAACATACACTATAGACATATATATCTATTGTACATATGACAATAATATCTCTATATACATTGTAAAGACACAATCTCTAATATAAACAAAAACCATGACATGCTAGGCTAGGATTTCCATCTTGAAGGCTTCACAAAGACTTCATCCTGGAGAACAAACTCTAGAGTCTGATAACACTGATGAATTCCATTTGAGAGATGTATTTTACTAGGACTCATCATGATATAAGATAAAATAATGTCCAACAACACACAATACATAAATGAGGATCACCCCCAAGGAAATGAGGTGATTCTGACTACATATTTTTGATAAACTTTCTATGTATAGGATCGGTGAACACATTGCTTTGGTTATGTTGATACCAATAACTCCACCAAGGGAATTATAATGAAAATATTATCGCACCATAGGCATTATAAAGGGATTCCAAAAATTCTATCTAAGAAGTCTTGTTGAATGGATCAAAGTCCTAGGAGTAGGAAATGATTCTATACTAGTGTTTAGTAAATGTATAAGGAGAAAAGACTAGGGAAACATATCAATGATATAGAGGATAAGTTATCCATACCATGTTATATGGAGTGCACGACACGTATTTGGGGTTACTTGTCATAAATGTTGTCCCTAGGTCCTTCCCATATAAGTGGTTTGTGTCTCTTGACCAAGTTTGTGTAGTGATACATAGCATGTAGGCTACACGTGTAGTCAACCCATGTGCCCGTACATGGCTTCTGCATGTGTACCTTTTCCCGAGTATGAGTACATGACATAGTACATGTGTCTGGTCCAGGATATGTCTATATAAGAGAGTAAACTCTATGTCATCTAGCAGTGTAATCCACCCCGTGTTTATGTACAGTCTAATTTAGACACCGCGTCACCTAAGCGAGGTCACATTCCACGTGATAGTGTCACATTCCATATGATATTTAACTATAACATATTACCAAAACTGTTTCACAAGTGTAACCACATTACATGTCGATCTCAATTCTACAATATCATATCATTGCACTAATAAATGGGTGAAAAATGGTCGATTGTTGAGGATTACTTGAGTCACGGGACAAAAGAAGAATGCCTGCGATGAATGATGAACTGGGGGAGAAAGGAATAAGAAAATATTTTAATAATTAACCTCAATCAATGTTTTCATCGATCTCATTTGGTTTCTATCAAAAAATAATGATGAAATCAATAATATAATGACAATGATAATTCTACTACAAAAGACCTGTAAAAATAATTCCATCACCACAATTATGCATGATCCATGGGACAATCCATTTTTTGAGTGATCTATGTTCATCGCAGGATTCAAGAATGGGGAGGAAATAAACTAAAAAACATTCCCAACCATGATTAGTTTAAATCAAAGATATAGAATGGCATTGTGTCACAATTCGTGGTAAGGCCCTTCCAATTCGTTGTGTTTTAATCTTCCGTCCAGGCTCGGGTCATCATTCACCTAAGAGAAATCCATCAACATAGTTTAGAGGTTCTCCATACTCACTAGGGTTATGTAGATAAACCTATAATTTTAACATAAAATATATTTAATTATTGATAACCAATTCCACAAATAATGAGAATTAAAATATTTTCTTTTAATATTTTTATTCATTTACGCACCCCTGATAATTTTTTAGCAAACGTTGTGCGCCGAAAAAGGTAATGTTGCACCTAAGGTAATGCCCACATTATAATATCAATGGTGCTCTCAGATTTCTAATCTGATCATCCATTTAGAATTTATTTGACTTTTTCAAGAAAACTATCCACACTTAGTAATTATTATATTAATATATTTCATAAATATCATCTGGGCACATCGAGTATTAGAATTTCACATTGTCTTAGCGATAGGTCACAAAAATAATACATATAATATCAAAAAATTATACATAGAAAATATTAGATATTACAAGATAATAATTAAAAACCTAATAGTTTAACTAGTTTTTCTCAAGCCCCACTAATCTCACTCACCAAATAATGTTTCCAATTATTATAAGGTAATATATTCTGAAACACAAGTAAATGAACCTTGTATCCACTTATATATTAGTTTCTTACTCTCTCCCTCTGTAAAACATCATATTATTCCATCTTTAATTTTCCACCAATCACTACCCCATCCATATATATCATATCACATCAATAACTACACATCTCATGTTATATCCCCAACAACATTACCACTCCATGATCTCAACCATGTATTTCATCTCATGGCTGTATGGTATAATGAATGTTATTGACATCAACCTTAATCCCACCTCCCACTAGACATGACTCCCACTACATGTTATCACATCTACATCATTTATCTCTAAAAGATACCAAATTTAAGTGCTTAGAAATTAATTCTTTTAAATCAATCCTTAAAATGATTAAGTGATTCTATAATAACAATTCAATTCAAAACATAGTAGTTCATGTTCTCATCATGGATAAAAACTCAATATAAACAATGTGGATAACCACTTCTCATTCCCATAATCCAAATAAAATTTTATTTGTCTCTTATATTATATTTGTTATATAAACTCTTAATATCCACCCTATGAAAATAAAGACCATGAAAATCTATTAAATATACAATTAATATATAACATATAGCCCAACATGTATAAAAACCATAATGAGAACAACCATTCACAATGAGAGCATCATGGAAGTAATCGCCAACATCTTTGATGGAAAATAACATAGAAAAAAAATCGTTTATTATTCTATGATTAAATTCCCATTCACAAAAATTTAACATCACCCCAAAAAGTACCAAACAAGATGGAATAAAGGGTAAAATATGAAATAAAAGATGTACCATGAATAAAGGACACTATATCTCAATAATTAAAGGGGATATAACAATAAAAATAGTTCTCGCAGTATTTCCTTGGTGTCTATTATCAATAGAAGTATAGTGGATGGGAAATGAATCAAACTGGGGAAAGACACTATTATTTTTTATAGATGAATATTGAATAGTACTCTCCTTATATTGGTGATTACTTGGAATTTTATGGTTCACTTGGTCAATGCTAGATCTAGGTCTCTATTCCATATTTTTCTTATTTCCAAATACATTAAACACGAAATTAAAAAATCAATTTGATTCCCATGAAAACCAAATATTGCGAGTCCTCACATGAAATTAAAAATAATAAAGACCTCTATGTGCAATTTTGAGTACCATTCCAACACCTAGAATTTCTTTACTAACACTTTCCCACATGGGGGGTCTTTCCTTCAAACATTCCAACTAAAATGGAATCCCATCCCATTTTAAGATTCATGGAACACCAAACACTGCAGGACCAATAAAAAAATAAAATTGGTTCACCACAACCATACAAAATGGATAAATCAAAATATTAACTCCACTTTAGTGACCACCCAAACCATATTTCTCTAGAAACTATCATTGACCTATCCATCTCACTAATTTTTGTCTCTCAAAATGATAAAAATAACTCCATTAAAATAACTCATATCCCTAGGAAATGGCTTAGGAATGGCCAAGAAGGTCCTAACCATAACACACTATCACTCTTACCTGCCACTTCTGAACTATATTTATAATCAGGTCACCCTCTTTTGGTGGATGTCTAATTTTCATATTCCTCATACCTCGCTGAAACATCTCTCCATTATAAAACATTCTCCATGATATGGTACCATTTTTTGTAATTTTTTTTAATTATATGACATATTGATCTATTGGGGATCATGTAAATTAGATTGGTTTTTTTCATAAAACTCATTAAAATGAAAATGAAAGAGGATATAAAAGTTTATAAACACCACTTTGAGTTTATTTTTACAATTTCAAACTACATCTTGTTATGATACATTTTTAATTTCAATCAAGAACGTATATTTTAAAATTAACCACCCATGTCCCTTACAGACATTCCATGAAAATGATATTCTTACCAGACTTTTTATTAAATGTTAATTCTAAAGGGGAAGAATGTTCTATTTATAATATCTTACTTGATCATCCCATATTAATGTAAATGAAATTCTTAAAATAAAACTATATATTTTTGGGTGATGGTTTGTAATAAAATTTGAAAAAGAAATGAATTATTATTCATAATAATGAAAAATATATTCATTTAATAAAATGATGTTCCACAACAACATGAAAACATTCAAAAACATCTCCCTTTAAAATCAGTATCATGAGAAATTGATACGAATGTCAATTTTAATATATTTTATTCCATTTTCTCTCATTAATGTAATTTTACTAAGGATAATCAAAGAGATCTCAATTTTTTATATTTATATTTCCCTGAAGAACTATTTAAATCTCATAAGAATATAGTCCTGTATAGTTCATAATATTAAAAAAACATATTTTCCTTATGTTTTTATCAGTATTTGATACACTTATTCAAAATAAAATCGTAAACTGATATATTTTAGTGATAATATTGCATTTATATTGATTTTTATGTATATAAATAGGTTATTTAAAATTTTTTTAGGTGAAAACATATTTTATATTATGAACTGTCAAAGAAGATTCTAGTGTTATCCACAAGTGTCCGTGTGGGGACCTCATATACCTCACTTCTTGATTTTAAATCTATTGTTTAGAGTTATTAATAAATTTTCATATATAAACATAAAGATTATATTAAAATTTTAATTCGAATATCATTACATCCATCTAATAATTTTTCACATTTATTAATTCTAACATATATTATATCTACAATCTTTTCTTCTCCAGTTTTCAGTCTATGTGTTTCTTTTTGATGAGAGTTTCTTCAATATTTTTTAATAGCAATTATATGTCTATAAATTCATGTTGACCACTAATCTATTAAATTTACAACTAAATAGATATATCAAATAAAATATATAACATATTTCATAGCTAAAAATGAGCACACATGTATTAGAAATGAAACAGCTCAAAATATAAGAAATAAATTATATATTTATAATTTATTTAATCACATTGCTATAAAAACATTTTTCAATAAAAATTGTTTAATTTTTTACTTTTTTTAATTATATATTCCCCCAAATCATGACTATTATTGGAAACTTTTAAACTTTTATATTATAAAATGTTTTAAGTAAAACTGTTCATTAAATATTATCATATTAATAAATAACTTATTTTTTAAACTACTCATTATTTAACTTATTATTAATGCCTATATGTTTCAAAAAATATTTTATAATCACATTTCATTAAAAATTTAAAGAAATATACATATTCTATTTTTTGATATATCTATTAATTTTTATTTATTTTTTGTCTATTTCACTAATCACTTTCTATTTTTTTTATTCAAACTATAATATTTCATAAATACTAATGAAAGGCCAAATGACTTATCCTTCACTCAATTTATTTATTATTATTGGAACTCTAATAATGGATACATTTTAAAATTATTCCTTCATATTGACGATATATGGAATATAATTCCGTTGAAATAATAGATGTCTGTGAATTAGGTTTTTGATTACATCACTAATGGTTTGGGTAATCTATATAATAATGATTTTTTAGAACCTCTATTTTTATCTGAATGATTATTATTTGTATGTTTATTTTTTTCTAAAGACCAAAAATAATTGTTTTTTTATAATTACTTTTATTTATACTCCCAGGACTCATAACAATGACAATTGTAATGTTAAAAGTTTTGGGATTTGATTTAGAAGAATGTTAGACAATGATACTTTAGAGATGGTGCATAGTTCAATCATTTTATAAATATCAATTTTTATTTATTGTCATTTATACATCATATATCTAACCATCATCAATGTTTTATTTACTAATATGTTATTACTTTTTTTCTTATTCCAACACCAATTATTATATTTCATAAATATATAATTTTTAAGTTTCATTCCTTAAATTGATCGATTATAAAACTTATTTTTTCAATCAATTTGAAATATTAAATATATAAAATAATAAAATTTGTAGAGTTAAAAATATAAAAAAATACCCAACATAAATTTATATACAATAATTAATATATTATAATTGGATCAAAATTCAACCAATATATATTCAAATTTAAGAATATTTAAATTATATAATGTATTTATATCAAAATTTCAAATAACATATTTAGAAATATATAAATTTAGAAAAATAAAAATATTTATATTTTATAATATTCATTTTTATATATAAAAAATATTACTTAATATTGGATACATTCAGATTTATATTTTATGTACTTGTAATTTTTTAATATTATATTACTTAATGAATTGGTTTTAAAATTTTCTAAAATTTACTAATATTCTGTAGAGTTGAACATTTAAAAAAATTTATTCCTTGGATTTAAAACAAAGAAAATGGTGAGGGACATAAAAAAATCATAGAAGAACAGATACAGATTTATTTTTGAAATGTAAGAATTGACGACACATCAATACAATTTTATTTCTCAACCAGATGCGAATTAATATATAGTTTTTTAAAATAATAAAAGAATCATATAATTGTCAAAATAAAAGAAAATTATCAAATATACAAATGAAATCTAAGGAATAATTTCTTTTAATTATTTATATTTTATATGAGTATACAACATATCAATCTGAAATGAGGTGTTCTTTGGCTGATTGAATAATTGTTTTAATATTTTAAGATCTAAAAAACAAAAATTTAGGAACAAACCCACGAAACCAAAATTTATATTAAATAATAATATAATAACGTTATATTTATTTTTATAATATAAGAATTTATTACATGTAAATATTGTATATCAATTGATCTAGTTGATCGAAAACACATTTTTTGTGTTTTAAAATGCTAAGAATTGTGTGTAAAAGTAAACATAATATAAAAAATATATCAAATTGAAGTAATGTTATAGGATATTTTAAAAAAATTGAAGGTGAAATGTTTAAGTATATGAAATGTTAATCTGATGTGTAGTTTTCTATGATAGATTGAATTAACAGGTTTTAATGAATTAACAATTTTACCAAACTTGCAAGAGGGGGTCAAATTCAAGATAATTTAGTCTAGATTACATAAAATAAGAGTAAAAGCCCATATATTTAAATGAGAAACATTGAAACTGAACGAATGTGAATATAAGTTTACATTTTCACTAGATGATCAAAAAACATTTCAATTGTATTAAAATAAAAAAACATCCATGCAATAATAAAGAACAAATAAAATTCCATGGGGTAACGTGATATCATATAAATTTTATTTTTAAATAATTTTTCACATTTTTGAGTAATATTAATGTGAATAAAATATTAAGTGACATCAAACTGACTAAAAAATAATTATTAATGATTTGAAATTATTTAAACTAAAATAACCCAAACTATCATAAATAAAATTGATTTTTAGTTAAATTAACTCTCCAATTATGTATTATAGTTATATAAATATAATGTATGTATTTGGATTTATTATATCCCATTATATTTGAAATACCATTAATCATTTTAACCATTGATAATATAGAAAGTGAATATTAATCATATTATTATTACAAATATCGGGTTTTAAAAAATAAAATTAACAAAGATAAAGAAATTGATGGCCTCAACAAGTTGGATAATAACCTATGAATCCATTTATCGATGATTTTGAGGGAGATAAAATCAATGGTATTTTCCCTTGACCAATCCCACACTGATGTCAAAAAAATTAATCAGGAGTGAAACAATTTACAGGAGAAGTTCAAGATCATCGAGATCACGACCCAAACTATGTATATAGAATGACCCAGTGATATTATTGATAATTCACACCTAACCTTTAAGGAGTTTTCTTGTGTATTTATGGGATATGTATCATGACCCTTGAAATATGAATATGTACATTATTTTCAATAAAATAATGGTTATATTTACTTCTTTTCATTGTTACTTTATAGGGTATTTTTTATGCAACAAAACACATTTTTAGTGCAATATTTAAATTTAATTAAGGAATATAATTTCATGAATTAATTGTTTTTTGAAAAAAAAATATTTTAATGATATATTTTTTCAAAACAAATTTTAAATGTAACTTTTCAAATTATTTTAATGCAGTCGAATTACATTTTCATAATGGTTTAAAAAGTGATATTCTAAAAAAACCCAGATTTTCTCAGTAAATGGTGATTATTAATATAAATGTTTTTAAAAAAAGTTTTTTTTTAAAATTATTTTGATAAGATAAGTATTATTTTTGGACTCATAACCATGAAATTTTCCAATGGTGATTTTTTCATAGTTTTATGTGATAGATGAATTTTGAGGTAATAATGAAATACGGTAAACATATACAGTGTGTATTATGACATCATAATGACCAAAAACTTATCTAATAAATAATATATATTGTATACATAACTAAATATATTTTTCACCATTCATATAATGTTATTTTAATGTTATTTTATTAATTATATATATCCATTATGAATCCTAAAGTACCTATAAAATATTTAAATGTTTGGTAAACATTTCTTTAATGAAATGACTCTTTTCCATATTGGAAAAGGGGTCATTTTAATTTTTCATACCCTTTTACTTATAAAATAATAAAATACAGTCCCATATTATATAAATCTTGGGTAAAAACCATGGTAAGGGTTGTGGTTTTTATTACATTATTATATAGAGCCCAAAACAAAAGATAGATAAATAATAAAAAATTCCCCACTAATTTCATATATAAACCCACCCAATAAACATTTATATTCACTCAATAACCTTAAATACCATCCTTACTCTAACCACCACTATATTGATTCCTCCCAATGTTCTTATAGTCTTTCCAGATGCTCCTCCTAGTTATTTTGAATCACACTCACATGGTAAAAGGTCATATTTATATACACTTTATTCAAGTATATTATTTATCTTATGTATTTTATCATCATTTAATAATATCATAATTATTTATCTCATATAACCATTAATGTGAATTTGATTTTTAAATAATTTTATTCACCTTTCACAATCATTATTCCCTCCCACAACACTTTATTTACACTCATTTCCATTACAAAATTTAATAAGAGATTGTTTTCTTCTCCTCCTTATTCATGAATCTTCGTTATATTATGCATTTTATATTCAATATATAATGGTGATATAAGTTATTACATATCTCTATTATTGTATAATTGATTTCTAAATGATTATATACCCCCTTTCACTCTCATTAACCACTCTCATGAACCATTAAGTAATCTTATTTCCATGATGTACTTTTGTAAGGGATCTCCCACTCCCCTTTTTATACAATAATGAGTTTTATGTTAATTCTATAGAATTAATATTTTTCAAGTTTTTGTATTTTTATATAAATCCAACTTATTTTTTTTATTTTCATGTGATTAGTCACCACTTTTAGTCTCATTAGCTCTCCCATGAACATTTATGTGCTCCATTATGCTGCAAAACTTTTACCATGATTTCCCATACCAAATAATTGTAATATGAATTCCCATACCTATTTCCTATCAATAGTGTTAATCTTTATGAATATATAAAAATTTTATTGGTTAATTAAATGTATTCATTCAAAAATTCTTGATCATGGAATAAAATTTTATGATAAATTATTCCATGTTGTACGATCTATCTGGTGAACATATACATGAGAATGAAATGGAAGGGATAGGTGAACATATAATTGTACAGAAAAAAAATGCATTGGTTAATATCTTCACCTCATTTGACATCATTAAAGTTATTAGGGAGTGAACCTAATCTATCAAGGTACTTTTTCAATTTTCAAATCCCACAAGTTATCCTTGACTTGAGTTTATGATTCCATGTATTATGTTATTGCAACAATTTCTATGATGCCTTTATGTTATCATGTTATATCATGCCTCAATGTTCAATTTTATCTTTCATACCCATTTTAAGTTTAATTGATATTCATAACATGTATTTTTTTTATTGTTTTTCATATTTATTACCTTACTGGTGTTATAGGTCACCCCTTTCTTTTGTACATCCCCAGGTTCTCCAATATAGTTTTATGTTCAATGAAATATTATGATCAGGTTAAGGTAGTTTTCAATAAAGATTACATACTTCATATTTGATTCTATTTTTTAAATTACCTAGTTTACAATGGAATTATTGATTTTGATCTTTCGGATTGTGCTATTTGTACTCTTATTTAATAAATTATGAAATAAAGTGTAATAAATAGTAGGATTTTTATAGCTAGTTTCAATGGTTGGCATAGTTAATATAGTAATTAGGATTAAGAAACTATGGATAAATACTTTGAGATAAATCTAAACATTGGAATACATCCCTAAATTCTGCTAATGTATAGATTTAGTGCATTCCAGGAAAATACATACCTATATGAATATTTGTTTTAGATATCGCTATGGCATAAAAGTACATATGGGTAAAACTCAAAACAACACGTTCATCTACACTTTAACATGAAATAGTGAACAAAAACATGCCTTTAATCACACCTGTTATGACACTCCAACTAGATAATATTTTCTAAATTCATGATCTCATTACAAACAACTATAATGTGAACAATAACACCAAGAAGTTTCTATGTTACCAGATTAACCATGAATACCATATATTGAGCCCTAAAAATTCACATCATATTTATATACATGACATGTATATGTTATACCATTAATGTCATTCTATTACCTTCTATAAATTTAATATTTTGAAAATACATAAACCTAATTTTCCCTTTTATTCTAGACAATAGCCCGAAATTGGAGGAACCAATTAAACATTTAATGTTCATAAAGATTTTAATTCCTTCAAAAATTATATGTGATACTCAATGGGATAAACAATATTGAAATTTATGATGAAACTCTTATATAATAACAATGATGTTAATAGAAACCTAGATTACTAAGAGCATCCAAAACCTCCTAATAGCGAACAAGCTAGAATTTGTACCTTTACAAGAAAAAGGCCTTTAACAATTAATGAATTATCCAATCCCTTAATCGCAAAACAAATGATCAACTCTATTGAAAACATTCTATTCATAATTCTATAATCTAAGAAACATAAGGTTATAATAAGTGTTTATCTAATAGAGAGATAAGTGATCTAGTTGTTGATATTGATCGAGAGTGAGAATGCCTAAGAAGACACTGATTCATCGGGATAGATGTAATTCTAGAAATAAAATCGTTAAATAAATTTCACGCACTCTCTAAAAAAATGTAAAAGGACTATAATTCCCTCAAGAATAAGACAACAATTATATCAGGGCATATGAGTTATATTGAAAAATAATTCTAGGATATTTCACTAGCATTGTCGTTACACAATAAATGAATGGTTAACAACTTATTTGGTAGGATAAACACCAATATATGAAAATACATGGATATTTGAGTCTTTGATAGATATGAGGAAATTTTTTTATGTTCCCTCAGTGATTGGAATAAATTTCTTTGAATATCAAGGGTGTCATGTGGTTTATATGATGGAAGTAGAGTATAATTTTACTTGTCTCATGGAAAAAATAATGATTCTAATGAAGTTTAATATCACACTTGTAAAATGTGTTGACTAAATAATCCTAGATATTTTATATTTGGGGAGAGGAAACCATTTAGGTGCAGTAAGAAAGGTAACCATGCCAAATACTACTAATGGGAGAATCCCACTAATTTGATGGGGGAAAGGAATCCTCTAGCCAAACCTTAGTCTATTGTTCATTTGTTAAACTGAAATGATCTATGACACTTAGAAAACCAATGATCTAAGACATGGGATTTCAAATACAACCAAAGATTTCAAAGGAACCATGTGAGAGATTTTCCATTCACAACTACATAAGTGGATTCTAACAATAATGTGATAAGAGGTACTATTTTTATTCATTCAATAAAAGTGAATGTATTTTTTGAATTTGGTCTTAGTCATTACTTAATAACATGAATTCCTAGTAGAAATAATAAAATACCACCACAATTAATGTTATTAAAACTATTATGGAAAATGGCCAATGGGGGAAATTATATAATCCCATCAATATTTTTTCTTCCCCTACTAAAATTTGGGTGCAGAACATCCCAGTGAAGCTTGTGACACTCTATTCACTTTAATATGATGTAATTAAGTGTATGGATTGGATTTCAACTTATATATCCAACATAAATTTCCATTAGAAGGAAATATCCCTCTGAATTTCAAATCATCATCTGACTCTGTACAAGTGGAATTAGGAGGATGAATCTTATTTAGCACTAACATCTCAAGCATGGATATTATTTCCTTATTTGAAAGTGTATCTTGAAAAAATGATTGAGGATAAGGAAAATATCATCCTCAATGAAGATCCCATATTGAGGGAATATGATTATGTGTTTCTTGAAGAATTATTTGGGATTCCACCTAGATGATATGTTTAATTTTCTATCATGCTTATACAGGACAAATTACCATTATGCAACCCTCCATATATCATGGTTATTTTGGAACATAAGGAGATAACGAAACAATTATAGGGTAATTTTTATAAAGGGTTTATATTCATATGTTTTTAACCATGATGTGAAGTAGTCCACTTCATCCATAATAAATATGGGTCAACGCATCTATGCATTGATTATCATGAGCTCAAAAAGACAATAATAAAGATCAAGTATCCTATATCAAATATTTATTACTCGGTAAATCAGATATGTGAAGAATAATTATTCGCCAAGGTGGATATTTGATGGGGTGTTATCATGTAATGGTAATGTAGGATAACCCAATAAATTCTCTTCAAACTAGTTATGGAGACTGTGTGCTCACAATAATTCAATTTGGACCCACCAATGCAACAAAAATCATCATGTTCTTTATAAATATAGTCTATAGAGATTACATGAAAAATGTTTTGGTATTCCTTATAGAAAATATTCTAATATTCTCTAAAATAATCGATGATAATGAGGAGCATTTAATCACTATACTATTGACCTTAAAAAAGAAAATTCATTATACAAAGTCAAGTAAATTTGAGATCTAGTAAATGGAATCCTAATTCATTGGTAATATTATCCTATATAATGGGATATATGTGGATCATTAATGATATTTAAAAATGAAGGATAAAAAAGGCCAACATCTTTGACATAAACATTTAGTCTCCTTTGATTAATTGGGTCTATCATGTATTTGTGAAAAATATCGCACACTTTTTAAACACTCTATCAATACTAACATAGATGAGGGTCATGTTTTTTGGGAATAGTGAATATGAATAGTTCATAATGGTTTTGAACATCTTATCAATTCATATATACTCACACTACACATAAGTGGGGAAAACGTTTTTTTATATAATGGTTCATCAATGAAGGGATCAATATGTGTGTTAATTTAGAATGACAATGTGATAGCATGTGCTTCATGGAAATCGAAACTTCACAAATAGAACTACCAAATAAATGATCTATAGTTAGAAGAAGTGATCTCCTTATCGAGAATATAGTAGAATTATCTCCCTTGGGAGAAGTGTGAAATATATACAGATCACATGATCCACCATAATATATTCAGACATAAAGATCTGAACATGTGCCAACAAAGACGGTTATAGATGATCATTGGCTATGAATACTCAATAGACAACCATCATGGGAATGAAAATAATGTGGATGATTCTTTATATAGAATTCATCCATCAATTTAAATATTCAAGACAATTCAGACGGATCTGATATACATAGTCTTCAAAAATATGGAGAAGGGAATCATAAAATAATGGACATCCTAAATCTATTCAAAAATGATTTCTCAGCCATCCCCTTTATAGATGATAATGGATACTCAAAGATATGACATGAAAATTTAGAAGAAAGTGGAATCTAATCAATATGGAAATCCTCATAGTAAAATGTTAATGAAGAAAGATTTTCAATATTTGGGTCAAGACCTTGTGTACCATGAAATCATGAGTTAAATAAGGATATGTTGGATGATGTGCATAAATTGACTATTTATATTCATCTAGGGATCACAAAGAGGTATCAAGATATCTGAGAGTAATATTGTTGAAAAAATATGAATCAGTAAATAATAGAATTACATCATGTTTTCTAGTATGTCAGAAAGAGATGGTAGGAAAGAAAAAATTAATGGGGGTGATGCAACAAATTACCATACCTATTCGGAAATGGGAAACATCTCCATAGAATTTATTACTGGTCATGTGATGAAATCAAGTGTAAATAACTCTATATGGGTTTTGGTGGATCATCTTAAAATTATTCTTACATAATTTGAATTTGAGATAACTTCTCACTCCATAAACTGGAAAATATATACATTAGGGAAGTATTGAGGATTCATGTAACACCACTATAAATTGTTTCTAGTCAATATCAATGATTTAACACTATGTTCATGAATACTATCCAACACACTTGAATTATTAATTTGAAATTAACCATGGCTCATAACACTCAAACTAATTTCTAATCTATTTGAACAATCCAAACACTTGAGGAAATAGTGATTGAAATATCAATTGACCTGAATAATGGATGAAATCAATGTCTTTATCTTTTCATGTTTTCATACAATAATAGTTTCCACTCAAATATTAAAATACTCCCTATAAAGCCCTTTATGGGAAGAGAATCATAAAACATAAACGAGAGGATTAATTTTGATATCACAAACTACTAGGTCCTGAAAATGGTAATGGAAATGTTGGAAAAGTCGATACAGTTAAGGGAAATATCTAGGATACTTAGAATCCATATAAGTTCTATGTTGAAAATATTTTACCAAACACCAACTTTTAGGTTGGAGATAAGGTATTCTTCCATATATCTTCTTCGATGAAATTAATGAGATTTGAGAAGAAGTGTATTATTATTATAAGATATTTAGGTTACATTGAGATCCTTATTCACATTAGTGTGGTCGAATATTGACCATCCCTCCAACCAAAACTATCTCTGGTACATTTTTCCCATATATCATTATTGAAATGGTAGATAATTGAACACTGACATGTTCCAATATAGAGGTGGTTCCATGGGATAATTACCCTTCCTATTAGGAGAATATTATAAAGATCGTAAATTTTAGATACAATGTTCTATGATGTAATATTATTCACCTTCAGAATGTGATATGGAGAAACCACATGTTTGAAGAATCTACATGGGAACCAGAGGAGGTGATGGAACTGAAATACCATTATATATTTTTGTTTTTGAAATTAAAATTTAAATGGTGACATTTCTAAAGGGGGAATATATTAATAACCCAAAAATTTATAAAATAAATTCACTTTGTTGTTAAATTAAATTTCCTATTATGTATTATCGTTTGGGAAAAATCATGAAAATATTTGGTGTTATAATATATTTTTGGATTTAATGTTATGTTAATCATCTTAAACATTGTTAATATTTTTTTGATAGTGATCATATAATTAGTATAAATATAAGATTTTAGAAAATCCAATTAACACAAATAAAGGACGTGACAAACTCAACTAGAAGGTCTATACCCTACAGAGCCCATTTATTAGATCATCCAAGGAAGATACTAAAAATAGGAATTTCCCATGATGATTCCAATGCTGAGATCTAAAAAAATAATCATGCGAAAAAAATATATGATATAATACCAAAATCATAGAGATCATAGCCCCAACCAAGAACACCAAAACACCCCTTGAAAGTCTCATCAATGCGCACCCTTCCCTTAGGGAATTTACTAGTGTATTAAAGGAATATGTATAAAGACCCAATCAATATGAATATATACATTTTTTCCAATAGAATAATGCTTATATTTACATCATAGCACTGTTATATTATAGATGATTATTTAGCAAAAAGACGGAAATTGTATTTTTTGTTAATATTTAAATTGAATTAAAAAATTTATTTTAAATAATTATTTGATTTTTGAAATAAATAATGTTGTAATAAAATATTATAATAAATGAATTTTTATTAAATATAAATGATCATATTATATTTATGAAGTAAAATTTAATTATTATAAGGTTTTTAAAACTATTATTGTAAAAAAAACCCAGTATTTATAAATAAATTTTGATTCTTATTTTGAAAGTGAAGATTCACATATTTAAAAAATTATTTAGATAAAATTAATATTATTTTTGGAATCATAAAAATAAATTCTCTAATAGTAATTTTTAAATAATTTTCTGACAATGACTAATTTCTAGTTAAAAATAAAATATGGTATAAATATTTTATGTGTATCATGACATCATAATGTCCCAAAAATGATGTAATAAATTCCATAAAGGTAATCCATGACCAGATATATGTTTCCCATTTAATATTATTTTATTTTATGTTTAATTGAATAATTATATAATTTCATTATGAATCTTTTATAACCTATAATATATTTTACAGTTTTAAAATAATTTCTTTAAGGATAGGACTAACATGCACCTCAGAAAGGGTATTTTTTTTAATATGTTAGGCCCTTCAACTTACGAAATAATTTTCACCACTATCATTTGGTTGAAACCATTTGAAATCATAATGGTATTTTTTTTGTTTTTATTACTTTAAAATATAATTTCTAAAACCTATTTTTGTGAAATAATAATGAATTTCCCAGTCATTTGTTTTATAAACACTCCCCAGATCCTATTTATCTTAACTCAAGATTCATAAAGAACATAAATAATAAACCCCCTCACCTTGTCCCATCTCTATAGTACTCACAATGTTCCTCAATTCTCTCAATAATCTCATCCCAGGAATTTGGAATCAAACCCTCCTGGTAAGGGATCCTCTTTGTCTCCTATTTATTCAGTTATCTTCATTATATTATGTATTTTATCTTCATTTAAAATTTTTGGTATGTGTTATTATATATTCCCCACACTTTAAATTTTTCTTTACTTTATTATTGACACCTTCCACTCTAAATAATCATCCCATGGACCAGTATGTACACCCATTACCATGAAGAAATTTAGTAAGGGATGCTTTACTTCTCCTCTTTATTCATGATTCTTCATTATTTTATTTATTTTATCTCCAATTTATAATGTTGGTATATCATATTACATATCAACCTTAATAACCAGTTTATGTATAATTATTGAGATACCCATTTCACGCTCATTATTCTCTCCCTTGATTCATTTTGTACACCTGTTACCATGATGCAATTTATTAATGGATCTCCCAATGTAATTTTACTTCAAGAACCTATTTTGTTCAATCCTATTGACATATTTTTTTTCATATTTGTTATGTTATTATAAATCCTCATAACATACCTTTTTAGTTCCATGTGATTAGATACCATTATCAATTTCATTAATCTCTCTTATGAAAATAAATACTTCCATTAATGGAGATACAATTTCAATATGAATTTTTAATTTAATCAATAATGTAGGGAATACACATACCCATTTACTGTATAGGGTGTTCAAATTTATAAAAAAAATACATATTTAGTAGGGTAAATACATTCATTCATTTGACACTCAATTATCATTGAATAAATCGTGATGTTAAATTATTCCATGTTGTATGATATTTATGGATCCCTTATGAATGAGAATACAAATAATGTGATGTGTGATCTTAGAATTACATAGCGATCAAATTAATTGGACACTATTTTAGTCGTATGAGACATAATGAATGGGATTGGGGACTAAAAATAATACATAATAGTACTTTTCCATCAAGATATCTTTGAAATTAGACATTGTTTATGTTTATGATTCCATGTTTTATGTTGTTGCCACATTTACCTTATAGCATTTACATTATCAAGGTATATCATGCCTCATTTTACATGTTTTTTATTATCACCAGTTGTATGTATGATTGATATGAATACTAAATAATGTGTTTTACTTTAATTATATTATTAAATGTTTAATCAGTTTATTGGATTTATAGATCTCCCATTTCTTATATATGTCCACCAGTTTTCCCATAAAGTTTTATGTTTGACAAAATATTATGATTATGTTATTGAAGTTTTTAATAAAGAAGAAAATTTTTCTATTTTATGTTATTATGTAATGTATCTAATTCCCTATGAGAATGGGTTTCTTGATCATCTAGGTTGTATTACTTATACTATTATTTAATAATTCATGAAATAAAGTGTAATAAAGAGTACAGTATTCATATAATCACATGTGTCTAGTGGTTAAAATAATGAAATAGACCTCCAAAAGAAATTAAGTAATAATTGAATCATTATTAATTGATCTATATGGTTTTGGAAGAATAGATACATCAACCTAGGTTATTAATCTCTCAGGATGTCTAAAAACACATCTTTATTTATTTAAACCAAAATATGCATGTAATTGTTAAAACCATAAAGAATGAAATCGTATTGATGTATAATAATTGAAATGTTTCATAGATTTATTTTTTATGTGTAATAGTATACATAAGTTCTATCATATATTCATTTTTCTTATATAGCCTAGGTATGATATTTCTCAATGAATGATAGTCATTGAAGACATGTGTCATGGGATAAAACCATGATGATATCCTCTAATAATGCTAAAATTATAGTAAAATAAATATATATTAATCTGTGAAATTATAGGATTTAATTAATGAAAATATGAGTTACCATTTGATTGAGATTACCATATACACATTTTTAGTTTTTAAAATAATTTAAATTGGCATGTAACTTTCAAAACCACAATAAGTTACCAAATATTGAAATTAAATCAATGAAAAAATGTGATTGAATAATTTTTGATAGGTATGAATAGAAAAAAATCAATCTGACCTATGATGTGCTTATAATGACTGAATATGCAGTTTTTGATTATTTTTATGTCTTTGTAAACATACATCATGAGGTCAAAATGGAGAAAAAGATCACATAATATTTATTTTAAAAATGTTTAATTCATATTATTTACTGAGTACTATTTTTGGTAACTAACCATTTTTTTAATTTATTTTATTTTATGTAATATGTGATTGTTAGTGTGGTAGCTTGAAAATGGTTTGAAGATTTTATCTATGTAATATTTAAATTATATTTTTGTTAGACACATAATAATGATATGAATTCTGGTGGTTTTTATTTTTTCAAATACTACTTCTAGAGTTTTTTTGTTTATTTTTTTCTAAAATTGACCAATCTCCATATGGTAAAAATAGTTTTATAGTCAACATAGGAAATGTGGTTGGGAAATATATGGATAACTAAATGAAAATCACTATTGGTTGTGGAATAAAGGCCTCT
This sequence comes from Viscum album, assembly GCA_963277665.1. Taxonomy (NCBI): domain Eukaryota; kingdom Viridiplantae; phylum Streptophyta; class Magnoliopsida; order Santalales; family Viscaceae; genus Viscum; species Viscum album. The sequence continues at coordinate 1,000,110,059 of OY728134.1, forward strand.
ACATGATCCTTACTGCATTAATATCAACTCACATGGAATATAATCCCTACAAGGGGTTATTATTCAATTAAATGGTTTGGGAATACATCATAGCTTCATATATCCTACTACCTCCAATAACAATGTGGTTATTTCCTTTAAAATTTCACCCTTTTAAAAAATTATATTTGTATTGGAACAATCAGACCTAGGGCTTCTATATTACATTGATTATTCTCGTCATAATATTCCTTGTTATCATCCATGAATTAGATTTCATTGTTTCTTAGGTTAATAACAAAAAAAATGAATTTTCATTTTAATTCCATTCATACATTTATGTAAATCATTCATTTGAAAATTCAATTTAAATGAATTTTGGTTTATATGAGTGTGATTTATTAAAATTTCTTAATACTTTCACTCATAGTGGTTTCTTATTCTCTATAAATTTATTTCATCATTTGGATTATAGAGCATCCACATTGATTTTTTTTTAATTTCTATTTTCAAGTATTGATACTTATTTTTTATTCTATGTGGGAATTTTATATTTTATTTTTTAATAAAAAATGAATTTATATTACTCCCATGGTCGATTCATATGAAAATAATTTGTTAATTGAATAAAACTACCACAATATAATCATGAAATTTATGACAATGAAAATTTATTCCTATATAAATTATTTCCTCTTTCATGGAAAAATTAATATTTTATTCACAACTATAATACGTTTCTCATGACAGTAATTATTATTTTTCATTTAGAAAAATTAAAATACAAAACTCAACTACAAATACCAGTAATTTATTAATATATATTAGTGTAATGTTTAAAATATATATAATAACTAAAAATGATAATATTTTCATTAATCATTTTGATATAATCATTCAAAAAATAGATGATTATTTCTTTTTTATTGGCAGAAATCAATGTTTTCCCAGTTGTAAAAGTACATTAAAAAGGTAAATTTTAAATTGAATTAGAAGTTGAGTGTCTATGTGATATTATTAACCTATTTTTTATTATTCACAACATGTATCATATACTATAACCACTACAACTGATTAATAAATTCTTAGTGCTTGAAATAACAACATTTAGTGCTAAAAACGTTTTTAGGTTGAAAGCACTAAAAAATGTAGATTGTGTCAACATCCCTAAATTCATATGTCTTTTATCTATAGATTTTTTTTGATAACTCTTCTATTAATCAATGATAACAAATCACTACTAAATTCATCGATTTATCATTTTATATTTGGACACAGATAAGGTGTAATTATATTATACCCATTCATAGAACTAATAAAATCTCTGAGAAATGGTAGTTTTCTTCAAAATTTTATTGACAGTACATCAAACATTAAAAATGGAATTATAATTTCATTTCAATGATACATACATAAAAATTAATTAAAATTATAAATAATCCCACATTATTAAAATTTAAAATTGTTATAATTATATTTCCATGTACAATTTATTTCAAACATTACACAATCATATAAAAAAAACACTTTAATGTAGTTGTCTATATATATCATTGCCTTTTGATCCCCCTAATAAAAAATTAAGATCATGAAACTAATAATTTAACACAACACCGTAAATAAAAAAGACCAATATACTACCTTAAAATCGTTACATTATATATACTATAAAGAAATAAATAAAACATACATATATGATATTAAAATTCATTGATTAAATATAAATAAAAATGGTCAACATGAATACTAAATGACATAATTTTTATGAAAAGAAAAGTAAAATACTTGAAAAATATGTCACAATTTAATATCAAGATAATAATTTTTTTACTTGTTGTTTATTAGGTACACACATATCGAACTAAAATGTCACATTTAATCTTAAAACATGCACTTTGAGTCTCACGCGCTAATCATTGAATCAAATTTATGTGTGGATGATTCTGATACATCTGAAATGATTTATTTATCGTTTTAGTAATGTATTGACATGATATAGGTGAGTTTTCTTTGTTATGAGAATATTATTTGTTATTTTAATTAAAATTTATTTATTAAATAAACACCGACACTATCATATATATATCTGAATACCTTTTATTATTTTTTCCGATTAATTCAAAAAATTAAAAATAATTCATGAATAATTTTCCTAACGTATCAAGAAAATTGTAGGATATAAACATGAATTTTAGTATTAAAGGATCATTTGAACAAAAATATAGATTTAAAATAAAAAACTTTTACTCAAATCTATCAAATAGTGTGTCAGATTGATGTGAAGTTAATTCTTACATGACATAGATGATTCATGAAATATTCTAATAATTTTAATATACAATTTGGGTTTGTTTTCTTATGTTTTATTATGTGATTCTCATTATGAAATAAAATTAAAATTAAAAAATTAATTGTGAAATTTTAGTCATATCACCCAACACATGTAGTTGATTGGAATGTGTTTGATTCATGTACATCAAAAATGAATCACAGATCATTATTATAATGTTTTATGACACAAACACACACAAAAAGATATATATATATATATATATATTGTATGTGAGTGGGTGGCATACATTTTGATCTAAAATGGATTCCTAAAACTAAAATCTCACAATTTCAGTCATACTTAGCACATCATGTTTCAAATACATTGGTTTTTGACACACTTTCATCATAATTTAATTTTAGATAATTTTATTAATGTATCAATATCATTAAATTTTGGTTTCAATGTTTTTATAGAGTGTGTCATGTTTTTTAAAAAAAATATCACATTAAGAATGAAAAGATGTGGGTTTAGTTATCCTTATTACACATCAAAATATTTTCATGTGTAGTATATTCCTATATATTAAATGCAATTTATTGATCCATATCTTATTATATCAATACAATCTAATTACTTTATTGGGTTTTAATTTATTAGATCATGTTTTGAACTAAAATGATAGTTTCAAATTAAAGACATGCACATTGAGTCACACAATTTAAATCATCTTTCAGATTGATGTGTGATTGATATATATATTTGTCAAATGTCATATGGGTTATTATATTAAATTATCAACAATAATTTTTCCCTATATTTATTATTGAGAGAGGATTTTTTATCTAAAATGTCACTTTTAAACTAGAAACGCCAAATTGGATTACTATCAACCACACTATGTATTATATACATTCGTGAATAATTAATACTCGTCATAGGTGATTTAAGGATATTTTCCCAAAAAAATTAGATCAATATGAGTACATTTTCTTGGATATGAGTATGTGAGGTGAAACTCCCAGTTTTATACATATGATCACTATTTTGAATTATTTTATATTACTTGACGCTTTCATTAAACCTATTTATTTTAGTAAATTTATCCCCTTTTTTAAATTTGATGTTTTTTAAATATCATATGTTTAACTAACATGGTTAGTGGGAAATTTTTTTGTTACCATATAATAGTATTGAAAACCATTAGAGTGATGTTTTTTTACAGTTATTGCATGATCTTTCCAAATATGAAATGATTATAGGAATCAATGTAACCTATTATATATATATATATATATGTTCCACAATATGGTTGGCACATTATTATGAAAATTGTGAGTCTGAATATTTTAGTTTTATAACTTTTCTAAAAAAATGAATTTTAATCTTTCGGATGTGTGTTAAACTAGTGAACTAGTGCTCACTAGCTAGTGTCGTAGGCGATTTGTTCCATAAAGGAGGTTATTTTTTAATGGATACTCCATGGGGTTTTTAAATGGTGTTATAATAGTTTCATTAGGGGTCTCATTGATTATTTGATCCTATTGAACATGGTCTATTGGTATTCTCTTTATTTTCTAATACATTTTCCATGATCCTTATTTCATTTATTAGATGATACAGGAGATCTTGATATGTATGCCTTATGTATAGCACCAAGATTTCAATTTAACATGGAACTATTGTTCCAATTTTGTGTTTTAGCATATTTTATTATTGGTAGTTCTATGTGTTTTTTGAGACTTCAGATAGTATTTCTATCACACTAAAATGTTACTGTAAAATGCTCTAGAATGTGTTTTTCAATAGAAAGTTTGATGATTTTCTCAGAATACAAATGACTAAGAAATGAATTGGAATGATAGAATGTTATTTATCTTATTTTTATGGTATTAATTAAGGACCCTCTATCAATTGTTTTGACATACTATTGTTAAAAATATTCTACACTCCCATTCTTATTTTAAAAATAGGAATGTTTTTGTATAGGAATTAATGAAATTATAGCTCGATTTTTATGAATCTGATGTGAAAAAAATAATTTTATATTTATTTTTTAAACTATGATTAATGAAATGTATTTCAAAAGGGTTATGAGACAAAAAAATTTATATCCAATTAGGTATGTGTTTCTCACACCATACATACCGCATTTGGTGTATGTATCTCTTTTGTTTCCTCTAATGTGACACGACATATCATGGTGGGTATTTTGATCAGGGTAGACTATTTGGGACAATTATTGGTAAATGATTAGTGATAATTGATTTTAATAATATTTTTGTATTCGTTTTTGATTTTATTTTGGTTATATTATGGGATACTCTTTTATCATATTTGATGCCTTGATTCCTACTTCAATTTTTTATATCTATATGTGTCATTAATATTCTTAGTCCTCCTTATTAATATAATACCTGATATTTTTTAATATAACCCCAAATGTTACTCTAATATATTATTAATTTTGTATTTGTTACAAATAATTTTACAGTGTGTATGTCCTCATTTTAGACTGGTCATGTTGGAGTTCTTGGTGGAATCCTATATGTAATAGTCCAAATAGAAAGGGTTAAATTATTCTTATAGTTGTGTTCTTGGTAGCTATGATATATTTTCTTGTTTTTAGGATCAGTAACTCCTATTGATAGTCATTGTGAGATAGTTTGGAAAAGTTTCTATTCAACTTGATCTATTTTATTATAAAATGGTATCAATGCCTACTTTTTTGTATGTACTATACTCTGAAAAAAAATCTTATTTTGTGTGTTTTTAGTATAGAAATTGGTTCATCATAAATACAATGTTATGTGTGTGGAGAATCTTATGATCCATTTTTCATCATTACACTTTAGTATACATGGTTTTTTCATGTTTTAATCATGTATTTGATGTTTATTTGATTATTATTTTCTTTATTTGATTTGATATGATTATATATAGATCTACAAAGAGTTTATATATGATTTCCAGGTCACAAAAAGCATTGGGGTGAAAATTGGAAGTGAACCAATATTTCCTAACAACATTAAACTATCTAGAAAACCATGTAGATCATTTGTAGGTTGTTCTTTAACCCATTATAACATCAAATTATTGGTGTTCAAATAATTATCCCACATATGTTTCTATGTGATGCATAGTCCTACACTCAATATATTATTACTATTTTTCACTCCACTATTTTTAAATCGACAAAAAAATTACGCCCATTGGTATGAGGTTGATTTAGGTATTTTTATTAGGTTTTAATTTTAATTGATGTAATATTAATTTTAATGATTTTTCTTGTTGTAGGGAATTGTGTATTAAGAAAATTGTTTAGTTTTATAAAAAAATATTTTTGAATGAATAATTGAGCTGTACACGTTTATGAATTTTTTTGTAAACAATCAGCACACAAATTATTATATTGTATGAAGGATTTTTTTGAATGGTATGATGGGTTTCTTGAAATAAAATTAGTTATGAAATTGGGATTGTATATTTCTTTCAAGAAGGGGTTTTTACAATCTTGTAATAATTTATATATGGTTACAATAATTTTGACGTATTGAAAACAATGAATAATTCTATGAAATTGTATTAAAATTATAAGATTATTTTGAAATTAATCCCCTTATTTATAGAAATAATAGAGTGGAAGATTGTTGAATCGTCTTAGAGTTTGTAAAATAAAAACATTATAGGTTTTAAATAAATAGTTTGAAGTGGGAGTGTGCTTCATGATTAGTATATTATTTTACAAAGGGAACTATTTAAAATATTGGAAATTTAAAAGAGTTTTATAAGGTTCAAATAGAAATCAATTAATTAATTTAAATGTTTTAAGACATGTAGTTTATTTAATGAAATTATTTTTGACCTCATTAATTTTGGAATATGGTGTTTTCTAAAATGAGTGTTTTTGTTAAAAATTAATTTGTGGTTGTTTTTAGATATGGAAGTGAATTAATCATAATAACGATTCACTAGGATTGTTTTTTTATTTTTACATAGTGGTTCTGAATTTAGATTTTCTCTCTACTATATTGGGACATTTGATTTATTGGGTAAAACATGGGTTTGTTAGAATAATGTTTCATGTTTCATTATATTATCTAATAAAATGGTATTCAAGAAAATATAGATGATATTATGATGGATTATCCGTAGGTTGAATCCTCATAGAGTAAGAGTATTTATTTGGTAGACTCATCACAATAACTAAAGGGAGTGCTCGATCAGAAGTCTTTCTTATTTTGGGAATTCTAGATTTATTTTCTTTTTTCATTTATTGAAATTTGTTATCCAAATGTTGAAATATATACAAATATTTTTCATAAATTATGTTACTTGAGTTATTAATTAAGTGGAAAATTATATGAAAATATGTGGTTAAATGATACATATGTTATGGATTGTTAGTATATTTATACTCATGGGGTTTAATAAAGATATTTCTTTTGGAGATTATCATGGTTGTGTCGATTTTTTATGGGTTCTCATTTGAGAGCAGTTGGTCATCGTAATTGAAAATATTCCTTGATTATTGACCCATTATTTCATGTTTGTTAAGTTACACATTCCTTTTTTAGTTTTGATATACTATATATGGGTTTAAATTTTGAGTGTGGTGTCGGTTACATGGGAATATGTGATATTTTTTTAGTTTAGGAAATAGCTAGCTTCAGTTCAGATCATGTTGGGTTCTTCATGTTATATTGACAAAGGCATAAGGTCCTCGGTTTACCTCCATCCATTATGAATTTTGAATTATTAACAGATCCCATGCTTCAATCTTTATAGAGGAATTTAATTGGATGCATCATAAAATAAAATTTTGGTGTTATGGGGTGTGGTTAATTTGGTGACCTGATTATGTTTTTTAGGGTTCTTCCATTTTTAATTTGATTCAATAAACCATAGTTTGTTATGGTTTGTAAAATTTTACAATCCAAATAGAATATATGTGGATTTTTCTTAATTTAGTGTCGATATCTTATGTTTAAGTTGTCTATTGTTTTAATATTTACATAAATTCAAAATATGGGGGAGACCTATGAATTCCTTGCCTAGATAGATCCTTGAGATAAATTATTTTGATCATGAAATTCTTAATGATTTTTTATATTGTTTGTGAAATCATCATATTTGGATGAATAATTTTAGTTTCTTGATGATCTTTGTTCTCTTGGAATCATCCCGTAATCCTATTCAGTTTTTTTTTGTTGGTTGAATTTTTATTGTCTTTTATCATGACCTAAGACTTTTAATTGTAAATGTGTCTATAATGGCCCGGGCCTCTTCGACCCATTCCTTTGTCAAAAAGAAGGTCAAGAAGTGTTCTGGAGGGTAAAATGGGCTTTTCCCACACTTTCTAGACTTTTGAAACTACACACCATGTAGTTTGAGTACACGCCATGTACCCCCTTTCCGGGTATACCCCGTGTTGCAGGCCATGTCCTCGCTGTGTGAAGTAAATGAGTACACGCCGTGTAGTGTAACTACAAGCTGTGTAGTGTAACTACACACCGTGTACCACCTTGCCGGGTATACCCCGTGTTGAAGGTCGTGTCCTTGCCGTGTGCAATAAATGGGTGCACGCCGTGTGTCCAGTTTTACACGTCGTGTAGTCCTTCCCCGCGTACGCGTTTGCAGTCAACGGCCGTGTACCGTGTTGGAGTCGTGTCCTTGCCATGTGTAATAAATGAGTACATGTCGTGTGTCTAAACTACATGCCATGTAGTCCCTCGCCGCGTATGCGTTACCCTCAAACCGGGTGTTGACCAGTCAACGGCCGCGGAGCTGTGTTGGAGGCCGCGTGGAGACCGTGTAAAATAACCGAGTACACGCCGTGTACCATAAAGTACATTCCATGTACGTTTTATTTTCTCGCCTATAAATTTAGGGGTCCCCTCCTTTTCAACTCACTCCTCTCCTCCCCTTTCCTCTAAGCAGAGTTCTCCCAAGAGACTTGAAGGCACTTTCTTCCATAACTTCTTCATCCGAGCTCCGATTTACGATCCGTCAGCGGCCATGGTATTGTAACGACGAGGCAGAACTTCCGAGCTTTGATACGTTGTCTTTCATTCAGCCTTTCCATTCCTACTTCCACCCGAGGAGATTTTTCCGGGACCCGACTGAAGTGACAGACGCCGACGGACGTCTTATAAGGTTGATCCGGGGGAGCGTTGCGACCGGAACCTGTTGAGGTAGGGATCTTAACTTTATCTCAATAATTTTTGCATCATGTGGGGTGGGTAACCTCTTGTTTTAATGATAAGCAGTTGAACCATTAAATGAAGATAATAATTGGTTAAAGAATGAGGTTGGGAAGTTTGTGATTGATGTTATCTTTATATCCCGGGATGTTATGTTGTGAATAGGATTATGGCTACTGAAAATCATGGTATTTGGGGGACTTTGCTTGTGAAATTAAATGTTGCCCTATCCTTCTATACCTTTTTTTGGATGGAACATTGTGGAATGTGGAAATTGGATAATCACGTAAATTGGCTGTTTAAAATCTGGAACCCTTGTGGGATCACCCCGGCTGTCCAAAATGTAATAATGACAATGTGGGCGGTGTCTTGGATATGTGGCATGTGATGGGGGTGTTTTATGGATTGTTGTGGATAGGGTGAGCATCGGGGCTGTAGTTGGCTTGGTTGTGGGTTGGTGTAAATGTTATTTTGGTGACAAGCAGCGGGGCTGCGATAAGTGGTATTAAAGTGATAATGATGTACGGGTTTCGGTGTAGTTGTGGTTATGGTTGTTGGCACTAGGGCTGCAGGGATGGGTTAAATGTGAACAGACTATGGGTTGTGATTAGTAAATAAAAATTGGAAGAGCTAATGAATGGTGGGGCTTGGTAACAGAACGAAATTAATAATCAATGGGGCCGTTTGGTTAATAAGAAGGACATGGTTGTGTTGATTTTGTTTTCCTAACTTGATTTGTGGATGGCAGGGATATGTTTTACAAACAATCGATGTGGTTGGTTGTGGATAGTTTCCCAGTATTTAAGGAACTAAATAAATTAATTCTGCTGAAACGTGAAAACCTAAATGGGGTTGGGGTTGTTTGTTGTATGCATGCTTCATAGTAGCAGTGTCGAGGCACGTGCTCAGTTTCCCTGTTTAGAAGCCATAGGTTGGGCTGCGTGTTTGTTATATATATATCTGTATCTTTTGTGTTTTAGCGCACCCCACCCATGTTGAGAACTTAATGCCGAACACTCCCATTTCATGGGAGAGGGTGTTTTCCCTTAGTTACTAGCTCCTTCCTGCTCCATCTCCCCTAGGCTGTGATGTCTTGAGGTGACCTTACACCTAAGACTCTTCGGGTATGTTTCGATTGGGGTGGCTTTAGCCCAAGACTCTTCCGGCAGGTTCCAATGTTTCCCAAGAATCTTCGGGATGAGGCCCAGGTGTGTGCAGGAAGGATACGTGGTTGTGAGGCCCAGGTGTGTGCGGGCGAGATACGTGGTTGTGAGGCCCATGTGTGTGCGGTAGGGATACATGGTTGTGAGGACCAGGTGTGTGCGGGCAGGATACGTGGTTGTGAGGCCCAGGTGTGTGCGGGCTAAAGACATGGTTGTGAGGCCCAGGTGTGTGCTGGCGGGGAGAGAGTGGCAGCGTCAGGATGTTCACGATTAGGAAGAATAGCTAACTAAAGGGAAATGGTGTAGGGTACACAATACTCTTGTTTCATATATACTACTACCTGTTGTGCTTGTGTTTTGGTGAGTGTGTCTGGTGAGTTTGGTTGGATAGAATTCCTTTCTAGGTTTCTTCTGTTGTTCTCACGGGACATTAGATGTCTCACCACTTGTGCACGAGAGCTTTAGGTTTCCCTACTGAGTATACTTGTATGCTCACCCTACGTTTACTTTCAGGATTCCAGGAGGACTACCAGGGCCGTGCGGGACCCTACTAGTCGGACAGTTGGATTTGTTGTTGTTGTTGTACAGTTTTTTCTTTTGGTATTGTGCTTTGAGCTTTCTTGGACTTTCACCTTGTTATAAAATTGTTTAAACAAGCATGTGGGCTGGTTTGGGTTTATTTCTATACACTTGTTCTTTTTCCTTTTTGGTGGTTGACTTGTCCTGTTTCCCAATCCTAAATAATAAAAAGGGTAAAGCCTCCCATATTTGTGAAAAATCATACCCTTTGTGCTAGTCGCCACCCTGGGGCCTACTAGAGGTGGGACTCGGGGATAATTATCTCCCTTTCACTATTGCCAGCTCAGGAGGGGAATCTTTGGTGGGAGGGGGTTATGACAGAATGGTATCAGAGCTGATGGTTGAGAGATAGGATGGACTATGGAGTTAATCACAGTGAGGATTTCATGGGATGGTAGGGAAACAATGATAGTTAATATTGGTGCGTGACATAGGCCAGGGAAGACCGGCTAGGACACATGAATTTAGGGCCCCCGTGATCCGATGCAAGGACTCTGAGCCTACTGAACGACCAAGTGAGACTACATTGATTGTAGGGTAGAGACCCTGGGGAAGGTACATGCATCATCATGATTGTGTTTTACTTGATTTGGGTGTTCTGGAAAAGAAATTGAAATAAAATGATAAAATAAAACCTTGAGTTTTCCTTACTACTTGGGCTTAGGCGATCCTTGTTTACCGTATAGCCATGGAACCTGGACATCATCCCCTAGTGCCTCAGACGGCCGAGGCCCAACAGATTTAGGCGGTCGATCAGTTGAGGATTGACCGAGAAGAGGAAGATAGCCAGTGGTAGAAGACTCTCCGTTTTTTCTAGCGGCAGACCCTTAAGAAGTACGAGGGTGGTACTTCAGATACGGAGATGGAGGGGTGGCTTGAGGAGCTAGGGATCGCTTTTACCTTGATCTGTGCTCCGAGGGAGTACTGGGTTCCCCTAGCAGTCAGTCATATGAGAGGTGCGGTGCGATAGTGGTGGACACTCTACCTCGAAGAGAGGATAGAGGCAGAGGTTCTATGGGCTGACTTTGAGAAGGAAATCCGAAAGGAATTCCTTTCTTCCATGATCAAGGAGGAGAAGCAGTAGGAGTTACTCTCCCTTCAGTAGGGGAGTATGTCAGTATGTGAGCTGGGGATCAAGTTCAAGGATCTCCTGCACTTTGCTCCGGATCACTTTCTAGATGAGGAGTCTCGGGCGAGACGTTTGGAGGAGGCGCTTCGTCCTTCGCTCCATTATGTTGTCACCCCCCTCACCCTTCCGACGTACTTGGTGGTACAGAAGAAAGCAGAGGTTGTAAAGAGGATGCACTCATTGGGAGGTGCACCCCGAGAGGGGATCCTGCCAGGCTCGTCAAAGGGGAAGGCAGTCAGCTGTAGGTCTCCTACGACGGGACCTTCCAGGTTCAGGCCAGTGGGGAGCAGGCCCTAGTAGTTCCAGTTCAGATCTTCAGGTCCTCGTCCCTTTTTCACGAGCCCAGGACCGATGTGTTTTTCTTGTGGATGTTTTGGGAACGTCTAGAGTCAGTGCCCAACCTAAGCTCAGTATGGTGGTGTTGGGAAGGTTCAGCGCCCACCTCAGCAACACCAGTTTCCGGCGAGGCCCTTCCAACAGCACCAGGACCATGCTCCTCCGAGGGCAGACATTGCGGGAGGAGGCCGACCTCAAGGTGCTCCTCAGGGACCTGGACCTGGGTATGGTCGGGGAGGTGGACGACATCAGAGAGGCAGAGGAGCTAGGCGTGGATAGTTTTACGCAGCAGAGTTGATAGCTCGGCAAGACCAGATGTGGTGCGAGGTACGATTTGTTTGTTCAACACTCTTGTTTTTGCTTTGTTCGATTCGGTAGCCTCCCACTCCTTCATTGGACCTGGTCTAGCCCATGCTTTGGGACTAGACGTAGAGAGACTCTCTCTACCACTGGTACTGAGTACACCAGTTGGAGGCCAGACCAGCATATCTTGTGTGTTTTTTGGGATGTGGGCTAACGTTGGGACCACATCGATCTAGTGGGGACTTTATTCTGTTACAGATGCATCCATACGATGTCATCATAGGCATCGACTTGTTATATTCTGTTAGTTCCATTATTGTCTACTTCTAGAGAAGAGTCATGTTCTCTAATGTGGATGGGCAGTGTGTAGATTTTGTTGACGAGAGGAGCTATCAGGTGGGAAGCCAGCGTGTGGAGCATCTCATTTCCTTGTTAGGTGGGCTATCAGTGGTTCCAGCTGATACAGAGATGATGGATGTCCAAGAGGTTGTTGGGGAGTTCCTCGATGTTTTTCCAGAGGAGGTTGTGACTCTACCCCACCCCCCCCCCCCCCGACGTGACGTTGAGTTCAGGATAGACTTATAGCCTGGTGCTCGTCCGATTTCGATGGCCCCTTATCAGATGACACCTTTGGGGTTGCGGGAGTTGCGGATTCCGATTGATGATCTGATGGAGAAGGGTTTTGTTCGACCCAGCGTATCACCATGGGGTGCTCCAGTTTTGTTCATGAAGAAGGAAGATGGTGGTCTCAGGCTATGCATAGACTAAGGAAGGTTGAACCAGGTAACAGTGAAGAACTATTACCCCCTTCTAAGGATATATGATCTCTTCGACCAACTGAGGGGAGTAGGCTTGTTTTCCAAGATTGATCTATGATCTAGATATCATCAGCTGAGGGTAAAGGACAGTGACATCTCGAAGATTGCTTTCAGGTGTAGGTATGGGCACATTGAGTTTGTAGTGATGTCGTTTGGAGTTACGAATACCCCGACTGTGTTCATGGGACTTATGAACTTTGTCTTCCGAGAGTTTTTGGACCGGTTCGTCGCTGTGTTTATCGATGACATCCTAATCTACTCAAGACCAGAATCGGAGCACATTGAGAATCTCAGGGAAGTCTTGGAAGTCCTTCGACACCACAAGCTTTATGGGAAATTGTCGAAGTATAAGTTCCTGACACAAGAAGTACACTTCCTTGGGCACATAGTGTCTCAGCATGGAGTGTCTATAGACCCGTCGAAGGTGGAGGCAGTTGTTTCTTGGGAAGCACCCAAGAGCGTGGCAGATGATCGTATTTTCCTGGGGTTAGCAGGTTACTATCGGAGGTGCGTTTTAGACTTCTCTCAAGTTGCTGCTCCATTGACAGATGTGACTAGGAATAACCTGGTCTTCCTTTGGAGAGAGCAATGCCAGAAGGCTTTCGACTACATGAAGGATAAGTTGGTCAGTGCTCCCGTACTCAGGTTTCCAGAGGAAGGGTTGTTGTATGAGTTGTTTTGTGATGTTTCTGGCCTTGGTCTGGGGTGCGTGCTGATGCAGAAGAAGGGAGTGATCTGTTATGGGTCTAGGCAGTTACACCATAACGAGCGTAACTATGCCAACCATGACCTAGGGCTTGTAGTAGTAATGTTTGCATTGAAGTTGTGGTGACATTACCTCTTTGGGAAGCGCTTTGTGGTCTTCTCAGATCACAAGAGCCTGTGTTATATCTTCTCACAGTGTGACCTGAACTTACGGTAGCAGAGATGGGTCGAGTTTCTCCAAGACTATGACTTTGATATCTCTTACACTCAAGTTAAGGGAAACATTGTGGCTAATTCCCTGAGAAGGAAGTCGCATCAGGAAGTAGTTTGGGAATCCACTGATGCCTGGAAAGCGATGGGAGAGTTAGTCGCCTTGCACTTGGATGCCAGGGTAGAAGGTGTTAGAGGCCGTTTGTTTCAGATGACGATGCAGTCCTTCTTGTTGCAGCACATGGAAGAGTCCCAGTGGGGGGACTCCAAGGCGGAAGTGATGCAGGATCGTGTCGATCAGGGGAACGCTCTAAAGGGATGGTCAGAGGAAATCCGACATCAGATGCTTTTCCATGGAATTTTGTTTGTTCCGGAGGGAATGCGTGAGGGAGTTCTCCATGAGTTCCATAGCTCAGCCTTGGCAGTACGTCCAGGAGATTCGAAAATGTACCAAGTCTTGAGGGAACAGTTTTGGTGGCCCGGGGTGAAATGGGCAGTGGCAGAGTTTGTAGCTAAATTCCTAGTGTTTCAGCATGTGAAGGCTGAACACCATGTTCCCAGTGGGTTGTTGAACCCTTTATATGTCCTTGAATGGAAGTGGGATGACATCTCAATGGACTTCGTCACAGGAGTACCCAGAGCTCAGGGTGGTTATGATGCTATCTGGGTAGTGGTGGATCGGCTGACGAAATCAGCTCGCTTCATAGCAATTAAGGAGTCAGGCCCGGTGAGTACCTTGGTACAGAGGTACGTAGATGAGGTGGTACATTTGCATGGAGTTCCAAAGACTATCGTCTCAGATTGGGATACTCAGTTTACCTCACAATTTCGGAGGGGGTTACAACATGCTTTTGGCACCCATCTATGCCTTAGCACTGCTTTCCACCCCAAGACCGATGGGAAGATGGATCAGACTATCCAGACGTTGCAGGAAATGCTGCATGCATGCGTTCTGGATTTCGGAGGATTATGGGTGCGACACTTTCCTTTAGTAGAGTTTGCCTACAACAACAGCTTCCACTCTACTATTGGCAAGGCACCGTATGGGGCTTTGTATGGAAGACCATGTCGTTCACCCATTTGCAGGGCAGAGGTTGGTGAGACAAGTGCTCTTGGGCCAGAGGTAGTGTAGACAACCATAGAGAAAGTCCAGCTTGTACGTGAGAGGATGAAAGTAGCTCAGGACCGAGAGAAGTCTTATACTGGTCGTCAGAGGAGGCCCTTGGAGTTAGAGGTGGGAGATCATGTGTTCTTGAAGGTTTCCCCTCAATGGGGGCAGAAGAGGTTTGGGAATGGGAGCAAGCTCTCACCTAGGTTCATCGGACCTTTTGAGGTGCTAAGGCGTGTCGGCGAGGTGGCATATTAGCAGGCCCTTCCACCTCAGTTGGAGAAGGTTCACGACATCTTCCATATCTCCCAGCTTCGTCGGTACTTACACGACGACTCCCACGTTATCGACTGGGGAGAGTTAGATATGGGAGATGACGCGACCTTCGAGGAACGACCAGTCTAGATCGAGGATCGTAAAGAGAAGGTGCTTCGTGGATGAACCATTCTGTTGGTTTGTGTGTTGTGGAGGCATGGCGGCCTCGAGGAGAGGACTTGGGAGTAGGAGACCCAGATGCACGCTCAATACCCGGAGTTATTTTGACTTATGTTTTCCCTTGTTCTTCTGATCTTTTTGTTGATGTTGTACTTTATACCTTTGATATATGGAATGCATGGTTTGTCAGTCGTGAGACCTTTTGTTTCCTTGTTCCCCGATAATGTGAAACATGTCTGGATGTGTGGGAAAGGGAAAAACCTGACCCTTAATGGAGATGCATTAATGCAGATGTGATTGAACCTGTGCGGGCAATTCAGTGCCACCTAAAGCAGATAATATCTCGCCATAGGAGAAGAAATTTCCCAAAACCATGTGTTCGTGCAGTGTGTTGGTTATGTGGTGTTGGGGGTAGTGCGAGTTGAAAAATCCTAATGTATGAATGTGGGAAGACCCAATTCTTAATCGGGACTCATTAATGAGGATGTGATTAAACCCGTGCAGGTGAGTCAGTTCCGCCTAAATGGGATAATATCTTGACATAGGAGAAGGAATTCCTAACACATATGATTAGGGTTGTTGGTTGGGTTCCTGTTATAATGAGAACCCTAAGATGTATCTTGTTGGGTTCCTCTGGGTTGGTTTTTGAATTCTCAGGGATGAGAATGTTTTAATAGGTATCTGATGTAATGACCCGGACCTCTTCGGTTCATTACATTGTCAAAAAGAAGGTCAAGAAGTGTTCTGGAGGGTAAAATGGAATTTTTTAACACTTTCCAGAATTTTGAAACTACACGCCGTGTAGTTTGAGTACACGTCGTGTACCCCCTTTCTAGGTATTCCCCATGTTGTAGGCCGTGTCCTCGCCCTGTGATGTAAATGAGTACACGCCGTGTAGTGTAACTACACGCCGTGTACCACCTTGTTGTGTATACCCCGTGTTGAAGGCTGTGTCCTTGCCATGTGCAATAAATGGGTGGACGCCGTGTGTCCAGTTCTACACGTCGTGTAGTCCTTCCCTGCGTACGCATTACCAGTCAATGGTCGTGTACCATTTTGGAGTCGTGTCCTTGCCATGTGAAATAAATGGGTATACATCGTGTGTCTAAACTACACGTCGTGTAGTCACTCCCCGCGTATGCGTTACCCTCAAACCGTGTGTTGACCAGTCAACGGTCGCAGAGCCGTGTTGGAAGCCGCGTGGAGATCGTGTAAAATAACTAAGTACATGCCGTGTACCATAAAGTACACACCATGTACTTTTTATTTTCTCGACTATAAAAGGAGGGGTCCCCTCCTTCTTTTTAACTCACTCCTCTCCTCCCCTTTCCTCTGAGCAGAGTTCTCCCAAGAGACTCGAAGGCTCTTTCTTCGATAACTTCTTCGTCTGAGCTCTGATTTACTATCCGTCAGCGGCCACGAGATCGTAACGACGAGGCAAAACTTCTGAGATTGGATCTGTTGTCCTTACTTCAGCCTTTCCTTTCTGACTTCCACCCGAGGAGGTTTTTCCGGGACCCGACAGAAGTGACGGACGCCGACAGACATCTTCTAAGGTTGATTCGGGGGAGCGTTGCGATCAAAACCTGTTGAGGTAGGGATCTTACCTTTGTCTCCCTAATTTGTGCCTCATGCGGGGTGGGTAACCGCTTGTTTTCATGAGAAGTAGTTGAACCATTAAATGAAGATAATAACTGGTTAATGTATGGGGTTGGGAAGTTTGTGATTGCTGTTATCTTTATATCATGTGATCTTATGTTGTGAATAGGCTTATGGCTACTGAAAATCACGGTTGTTGGGGGCCTTTTCTTGTGCAATTAAATGTTTCCCTATCTTTCTAGACCGTTTTTGTGGATGGAACTTTGTGGAATGTAGAAATTGGTTAATCACTTAACGTTGGCTATTTAAAATCTGGAACCCTTGTGTGATCACCCCGGCTGAAAAGTGGAATAATGAACATGTGGGTGTTGTATTGGATATGGGGCATGTGATGGGGGTATTTTGTGGGTTGTTGTGGATAGGGTGAGCAGCGGGGATGCGGTTGGCTTGGTTGTGGGTTGGTGTAAATGTTATGTTGGTGACAGGCAGTGGGGATACAATAAGTGGTATTAAAGGGATAATGATGTACGGGTTTCGGTGTAATTGTGGTTATTGTGGTTTACAGCGGGGATGGGTTGAATGTGAACGAACTATGGGTTGTGATTAATAAATAAATAGTGGAAGAGGTTATGAATGGTGGGGCTTGGCAACGGAATGGAATTAATAATCAATGGGGCTGCTTGGTTAATAAGAAGGACATGGTAGTGTTGCTTGTGTTTTCCTAACTTGATTTGTGGATGGCAGGGATATGTTTTACGAACGATCGATGTGGGTGGTTGTGGATAGTTGTCTAGTAGTTAAGGATCTAAATAAATTAATTCTGCTGAAACGTGAAAACTTAAATAGGGTTGGGGTTGTTTGTTGTATGCATGCTTCATAGTAGTAGTGACCAGGAATGTGCTCAGTTTCCCTGTTTAGAAGCCATAGGTTTTTCTGTGTGTTTGGTATATATATATATCTGTATATTTTGTGTTTTAGCGCACCCCACCCATGTTGAGCACTTAGTGTCGAACACTCCCATTTCATGGGAGACGATGTTTTTCCCTTAGTTACTAGCTCCTTCCTGATCCATCTCCCCTAGGCTGTGATGGCTTGAGGAAACCTTACACCTATGACTCTTCGGGTAGGTTTCGATTGGGGTGGCTTTAGACCAAGACTCTTCGAGCAGGTTCTATCGTTTCCCATGAATCTTTGGGATGAGGCCGAGGTGTGTGTGGGTGGGATACGTGGTTGTGAGGCCCAGGTGTGTTCGGGTGGGATACGTGGTTGTGAGGCCCAGGTGTGTGCGGGCGGGATACGTGGTTGTGAGGCCCAGGTGTGTGCGGGCGGGGAGAGTGTGGCAGCGTCAAGACGTTCGCCATTAGGAAGAGCAGCTAACTAAAGGGAAATGCTACAGGGTACCCAATACTCTTGTTTCTTATATAATACTACATGTTGTGAATGTGTTTTGGTGAGTGTGGCTAGTGAGGTTAGGTGGATATAATTCCTTACTAGGTTTCTTCTGTAGTTCTCATGGGACATTAGGATGTCTCCCCACATGTGCATGAGAGCTTTAGGTTTCCCTACTGAGTATACATGTATGCTCACCCTACGTTTACTTTCATGTTTCTAGGAGGACTACCAGGGCCGTGCATGACCCTACTAGTCTGACATTTGGAGTTTTTGCAGTTGGTGTACACTTGTTTCTTTTGGTATTGTACTTTGATCTTTCTTGTACTAGCACCTTGTTACAAAATTGTTAAAACATGAATTTGGGCTGGTTTGGGTTTATTTCTATACACTTGTTCTTTTTCCTTTTTAGTGGTTGACTTGTCCTATTTCCCAATAATAAATAATAAAAAGGTCAATGCCTCCCATATTTGTGAAAACTCATACCCTTGGTGCTAGTCGCCACCCCGGGGCCTACTGGAGGCGGGACTCGGGGGTCATTATCTCCCTTTCACCATTGCCAGCTCAGGAGGGGCATCTTTGGTGGGAGGGGGTCGTGACAGTGTCTTAGTGGGAAAACATGTGACACCCCCCACATTAGTATTGTTCATTATTTTATATTATTTTATATTTTCATGTAGAATAATATGTTAAATAATTGTTTGGAACTTATGTTTCATATTGACAGCTTTTGTGTTTCATAGAATTAGCCAACATGGAAATTGGAAGCCATGTGAGGTGAAAGTTATTTTAGTGCTGAACATTATAGAGTTTTTTCATATTTGAAGCATGGTTATTCAAATAGTTTAATGATTCCCACAAACCATGTGCCTTTTAATATGGGTAATGGTACCCCTCAATGGTTATCATGTACATAGAAAAATTGTATGGACTAACATTGAAAATTTTATAGTTATGTAAAAACATGTATTTCCATGTAGTTTGTGTAGAATTAAAAGGGGTAAACCCATAATTTTCACTTTACCTTTCTCAATGGACAAATGAGGAAAAATACAGATCCACTCCCTTTCTCTATATTAGTTTTTGAGCCTCTCTTGAAATTTTAAGTGTCTTCCTCCTAGGTAATCCCTCCATTTCTGTTATTTCTCCTTCTTAATTTTCTTTTATCATATATTCAGAGTTTGGTTGTATTTTTAAAACAATAAAGGGTATTTTTAACCAAAACTAGGTTTTAGGGTTGGTTATAGTATAACTTATTGGTTGTTAAGGTTTATGGAGTATGTGTTCTTGTTTGGATTGGTTTCTACCTTTATAGGCGACATGTTCACAATAGATTTATTATGGTTGCCCACAATTTATGGTAGGTATTTTTATGAGTTTCATATATATTATAGGCAATTTAATATTTTAATATAATATATTATTATTAATTAAATGAAAACTACATTTTATTGTATAATCATTTCCATAAATTATTTGGTGACGTGTTTTCTTAGAATAATAGTGTTTCAGGTTTTTTTAATATTTATTTTTGATGGAATTATTTTTGTAATATTTCTAAGAGGATAATTCCAAATTAATTTTTTTGGATAAGGTAATTTAACAAAATTTGTTTCTTATATTTGGTATAATATATTTCTAAAAGAGAATTATTGGTTTTCTCATTGGATTTCTAATGGTTTTCAAAATGGTTTAAATAAAAAAGGGGTTTTGTTTTAGAATCAAATTGTGTTTAAATGATTGCAATGTGGATTAAAACTCTAGTATTGTATTGAAATCATAAGAAGATTCGACAAATTATTTAAATCATCTATTAATCCCCTTGTGTATATATATTAGTGATGTATTGGGACCCCCTGTGGAAATGTTTATTTTGTGCTTTATTTTATGGATTCATATACATATATGTGAAGTGAGGATTTTTCATTGTGGGTTGTAGAGGTGAGATGATATTAATATCATGTTTTTTATTTTGATAAGTTTTTGTTTATTCGTATATTTCATTCTCATCTGTAAGAACCCGGTTCTTATTCTTGAGGTACATGTTTCTTCTCTTCCTTTTTTCCTTCAGTGTTTTTAAGAAAATAAAAAAAATGGGAAAAATCCCAAATTTTGTGAGTACATGCCATGTAATTTTCCACACGCTGTGTACATTGTCCATGTGGGATGATTACACAGGGCGTGTAGGCCTGTCAGTGAAGAAGGGTATAAGAACTAACTGCACGCCATGTACTTAGTATATACACATCATGTAATCAGTCGTCAGGTGAATGGTAAGGTGGTGGAAGTAGCCACCAGCGGAGAGATAGTACACACCCTCTACTCCGAAATACACGCCGTGTACTCATGTTGACAGATGAACAGTGTGGCAGTGAGACGTAACCGCCAGAGGAATAGTTAAAAAATGAAAAGTGCTTGTCATGTACTTGAGAGTACTGGCTGTGTAGTTTTTTTTTCACTTAAAATAGGTAGTAGCCTCCTCTTTCGACATAGGAAGCATAGAAAATCGGAAGGCTGAAAGAGAGAGGTTCAAACCTTGGAAGAGCTCCCGACCGAACACAGGGACTCCGATTCCTTCGCTGATGATCATGTTAAGACCACACAGGTAATCCCTTATATCTACTTTAGTTTTTCCTTCCAATTCATTCCCGAGGGGATGTTATTTGAGTTTAAATGGGTGAACTTTTATCCCAAATCTATGTCGTTCTCGGGTGTTTTTGGACGCGTCGTTCACGTATATCGATCACAGGAGATCGAGGTAGGTGGTTTGGGGTTTAATTCATATTGTCATGTTGTTTTTGGGTACCTTTGTGTTACGCGCCCATGATTGGGGTGTCATATAGGTGGGGCCTTGACTAATTGAGATTTCTAGAATTTCATAGATAATCTAGTTTTTATCATATACTGTAGTTTGGGATCATTGCTTGGATCTAGGGCTAGCCCGAGGGTGCATTTCCCTTGCTTAGCCATTTGGCCTGGATACCTGAGGGTCTTCCGTGATTTTTAGCATGCTTTCAATTTTCATGAGAGAAAATGTATATATAATTTATTTTTATGTATTGGGCTCATCCAGGTTACTTTCTTAGCCTAAGGGAAGTGGTTTTCTTAGCCTGAGGGCAGTGTTTCGTTTAGCCTAAGGGTATCTTTTCTCAGCCCTATGGGCAGTAGCTTCCGTGCCTGAGGGAAATATCTCGTACGCCTGAGGGACATATTTGTTATGCATGTGGTCAATCACTAGAGGGTTTCTATTCTGTTTACATGAGGGTAAGGATTTGAATGTCTGAGGACTCTTTTTTACTTTGCATATTCACTATGGTGATTTCATGTAACTCCCCAAGCATCCATGGTACGCTTCTCTCTGAATAATACAGTCGCCTGTGTTGTACACAACTTCAAGTTCTAGCACACCACAACCAATCAAACTAGCCGTTATGAATAGTAATACCTACTTTTTGAAATTTTTATCTTTCAAAATGGACTTCATTTTTGGATTCGGAATATCGAAATTAGCCTAGGGTGAAATTTTTTTACTTTTTGGATAACTTTCATATTTTGATGATTAGTGAAAATTACTAAATTTTAATTAAAAACAACTTTTTTATCGAAAAAACTAATTGTGATAAATTATTTATTTGAGGGGTTTTAAATTATATTTAGAATATATTTTTACCATTTAATACAATGTTTCTCATTGGATGTAATTTCACATTTAAACCAGTCATAAACAAGTGTCAATCTTTTGATAGTAATTATCTCTTAAAAACACGATATTTATTTTGACGATGGGAATTAATATTTAAATTAATTAATGAAACTAATATGTTTTGAATTTGGTAAAACAAAAATCATTTTTGATTTCATAATATCAAATATATCTTAGGCCTAATTTTTGGTATTTTTTTGGAATCATTCATTTTTTGATGAATAGTGAAACCACTAAGTGGTAGTTAAAAAACTGAATTTTTCGTAAAACATAATTTTGCCGCTTCTGTGAGTGAAATTTCAAAAATCCGAGAGACACGGTTAATATCAAGGAGTAAAATGTGGTTCAATGAGATGAAAATAATTTTTGGTGAATAGTAACTGTTTACTTTTATTTATCACGGTTAAAAGTAAATAGGGTAATTGAGGGTAAAAATGATATTAATGTTACCCTAACACATGTCCTAATTCTATTGTACAAATTTATATCGACCAAAAACATCCTTAGGAGTAATATATTATCATTTAGGTCCACTTTTATTAGATTAGGACATTTATTATTATTTAATTCAAAGAAGAGTTAAAAGAGTTAAAATCAATGTTTATTTACTAAAACATTTTTAATATAGGCTTACACATAATTTAAATTTTATTTTAAATATTCATTAGAAAGATAAAACTATTTACTAGATAATGGTATTTTATTTATAATTTTTAGACATTAAATAATTTAATTTATTAATGATACAATGGTGATGCAGTAATTACCTAATTAATGAAATATTAAAATAATTGATATTATAAATATAAAAATAAATGTATTTTTATACTTTTTATGCATTTAACTAATTTTCTAGGTTAATATGACATATTATAATTGATTATGTAAATTTTTTTCTAAGCAATAATGTTGTTATGAATTTATCAAAAACAAAATACACAATAGTGTCAAAATTGACATAAAGGAGTTTTTAAAATAAATATTATATTATTAATTCATATTCAATTCATAAAAATCTAAGATTCGTCCAAGAGACTTATATCATGATAAGTGTATCATTAATGGACCACTTGGGGGTCGCTTGTATTTATATAGTATGTTTATTAACCATATAATATAAAAATACAAAGAGACATTGTAAAAGTGAAACTAATTAACTAAGAGTTAATACTTAAAGATAAGGTTAATATAATGACACAAACCTGTATAAATTATATTGGTTGAGTGGTTTTATCCCCATACCAACCATAAACTTTAAAGAATCCACTTTGGAGCCATTAGAAACCTAATATGAATTTATTATAAAATATTATTTTTAGATTTTCCAAAGGTGCCCATCACCCCTCTTATAAAAGGGCACTGCCCCATCTCACTAATTCACACATTCAAAGCCCATTTTCTCAGCGAAAACCTGCCCAAATACTCTATCAAATTCCCTCACTACAACCTAGAGGCCTTAGTTTGATCAAAAAGCAATCCTAAGGAGCCCTTTTTATCAAATCAAAAGGAAGAACCCGAAGAAGAGGTAATGTTTTCACCACCCTCTTTCAAGTTCATTTCTTCTTCAACATATTATTTCTTTGTTATTTATATTCTAAAATAATAAATCCAGTATCTTATATATACATTGGTGTTATTATAAATATGGTACAACCATATTCTGTATTCTATCCATCCTTTGAATGGAATGTCACCATACTTGCGTACGTACGGCTTACCGTCTCCACGTCGTGGTGTAATTGTCATTCAATAAATTATTATTTGGATGGGTATAATAATTATGTGTAATTCATGTAAATAATAAATATAACATGATAATTATTCTGTCTATATGATATACCATCCAATTATATGTAATTTTTACATTAAAATAATGATATTGTCGCTCGTGCGTACGTACGGACTACAGTCTCCACGAACGCGATGAGATTCATTCTCCATCGTATCCATTCAAGTATAATTCTCATTTGATGATTAAAAATAAAGTTTAAGGACTTTATATAATTCTGGATATGAATAAGATACAACCTGTCCATAACAAACACAGCTTACGTAATAATGAATATAAAGGAAAACGAGTAAGTTAACACCTGAAATGACGATAATACTAATATATTGTTAAAAAATCAATTTTAAAAGATCGTATATGATATAATATTAATGTAAATGATTTTTTTATAAGTAAATAAAAATTATTTCACCATTATACAGGAGGTTAAACTACCGTCGACCAAGGAAAAATTACAAAGTAAGGGGTTTCTTATCTCACTTTTAATTCCGTGAGAATTCCATTGTTCACCACTTATTTATTGCATGTGGTGTGTGCACTGCCCATGATTGTATTCATTGTGTAATATACATTAATTTATGTATATTTACATCATCAGTGTATTATACTTTTTCATGGGTGTATGTTTTGTATGTTACCAAATCGATAAGGGAATTTGATATTTCAATTTATATTCATTCGGCTTTATGCATACATCAATGATTATTTTACTCGAAGATTATATGTGGAATCACTATTCATTTTCTTATGTCATAATTTCCACTCCCCTTTCTGTGGATATACTTTTGATACACATAATCACTCCATTAATAATTTCTCAAGTCATCTATATCAACTTGATAAGAGAAATTTTAACTCAATCTCCATTTGTTGTGTTGAATATCCAATTCATTGGTGTTGTCTTTACAAGAATATGTGTGAATGTACTCTGATTGATTTACACTGAATATACAATCATATTGAGTGTATTTATATTTTTCAGACATAATTATACCGCTGATTTATCCTTAACCTAAGGATACAACCTTTATGAGAGATTTCATCTCAATTTACATTCCATTGAGACTTCTTTGTTGTTATACAACAAATCACTTTTATGTGTGTATAAAATGTACTTTGACATAGTATATCATGAATCCATTTATTCTCATGATATTACAATTATTTGATTACCTCAATTATTTGAATTAAAGTGTCTCTCTTTTGGATAGAAACTCTAACTAAAATACCATTTTTAAATGTTTTAAAGACATATTCTTCTAAATCTTGCTCATTAATGTAGATGTTTTAAAAATGGTTTTAAGGATTTATTTATACGGACATTAAAATTTTAAAACTAATACTCCATTTAAAAGTTTCAAAGTTGTATGGGACACCTTGATTCAAAAATCTATTTGTAAATGGCTTCTTGACAAATAGTGTGACTTTTAAATGTTTTCACGAAAAGGGGGATATCTCACTCAAATAGTTTTGATGATTATTTTCATCTATGTCAATATCCTTCATTATTATCTATTGAGGTTAATATGATACAATACAATCTCCTATATTGTATGGAATGAGTTATGTTGGACTGTGGATGTGCTATTTTTATACCATTCATGGTTTGTGGATAAGTATTGACATTTTGTATGCTAGTTTTAATACGAATGTTTATGTTATGTTTCAAAATTTTCATATGAGGAATGCATTGGACTTAGAAAGTGACGGGTGGAGCCCGCTATAGCTCCTCAATGCATCGATAGGTCTCATGAGACAAACTAGTGTCTTGTAACAAGGACTTAACAAAATCTTATTTGTAGTCTTGGCACGAGGCCTTGGCTATGTGGTTATGATAGTCTGGAATTATGCATTCCATCATTATGAAAGTGGTTATTGATATTGCATGTGATTATTCGATTAGTAGAATATCCATGTGAATAAGTAATATAATTATTTCATTTTTTTCTGCAATATTATGTTGAAGTTCAAGTTTAAAAGGCTTTTTTTAGTTATACACTGCCTTAAATGTTTATTCCTATTTATGAAAGTTTCCGCTATATTGTTATCCTTACTGAGCATCTGAGATCACCCCTTTCAATGTTTTATTTTTCCCAGGATGTGAAAAAGTATTTTATGAATGACCTGCAGGGATAGTATGAAGGGATATGAAGATGAATATGTTGTTGTAGTTTTTCACTTATTGATGTAATGTAGACATTTTGAATATATCTAGTGTTTCCAAGGCTACTAAACTAATCGGTCTTTTGAGACCTGATCTTTCTTCTAATCATAGAAATGTTATGTAATACTGCACCGACTCTGGGTAACTACGATCGGGGCGTTATAGTTGGTATCAGAGAAAGTTTAGTACAAACCTTGAGAGCTATATTTAGATATACTCTAATTAGAGCACATATCCCTAAGATAGAATTTGAGGATTAGCATAGAAGAACTTCCTAGAATTTTGGTTTTGTAGAGATTTTGTGAGTTTTTCGAGCAATACATCCTCGTCTGGATACGAGCAGGTAGAGGCAGCTCTGGCACAGATGTACCTAGTGGTAAAACTCGAAAACACCGCTTTGAGCTAGACTCGAATAGGAACTGGTACACGAGAATGGGCCTTGCTGCACTCTTGGTTACGAAACTCCTGGGGGATATGCTTTGGTAAATTCACAAGATTAGTATAAACCATTATAAAGGGAACAAAAAAATTCCCCTAAGAATGTATGCTGGGAAATAGATAGTGGATAACCTAGATTTTAAAATAGGGTACCCCAAGTTAGGATATATTGTTCAATTACAAGATTATCCTACTATGTATAATTTTTTTACATTCCTATTAGATAAGTATTCAAACACCCTAATTGTATTTTCTTTTTTTAGTTAAAACATGGAGGGAGAAAGATCACAAACAACACTTCTCTCTCTTCCTGAAGAACTACTTACAATTTTTATCCAGAAGTCATGCGCAGATGATGTTGAAACTTTTTCAAATGTCCAAGTTACATGAAAACAAGTTTTTGAGACATCCAATACCTCTATAATTGGATGATTATTTCAAGTATCAAGTACCGACGATGGGATAATATTGTGCTCTCAAATTTCTTACCATGCTAAGCATGGGAAGTACCATTAGGGTCTTTTAAAATTCCTTACTTTATCTCAAAACTACGATGCACTAAATGATTTTCTAGATGCTACAGAAGAGGGATACCTTTAAGCAGCCTATATGTATAAAATTATAAATTTATGTCTTTTCAGACATACAGAATCTGATTTACCAAAACCTTATTTTGAAATATTTGAAGATGAAACAGTAAGAAGTTTTCTTAAAAAACATGTTAAAGATGATGTATCAAAATTATATATAAGAAATAACTACATTATTATGATACATCGATGATTCCATCGATATAATTCAAGATGGAAGAGGAGTTTTGGGTAAATGAAGTAGACGATTTTGAAAACTTCCTGAGGTACCATTGTGACACATGAACACATTCTACTAAAAGTGAATTCCACATAGTCTCTCCAGATTTCACGATGTGTTACACATATCACTAGTGAAAAAATACACGCCTAACCCAACGTATGTACTCACCTATGAAGAATTAGAACTGGAACACGATCTATCTTATTGTGAAGAGCCTTTCATAATTCTTCATACCAAAGATCAGGTGTTGAGAAACCGGATGACTCGTCTGGTAAAGGTTCTATGGATAAATCATAATATGGAAGAGGCAATGTGGGAACTCGAGGGACATATGATGAAGAACCAATGTGGAAATAAATGGATGGTGGAATGTTTAAGAGTGTTAGTGCTCTTTATTGATGGGATTACTTTGGATTAATTTTCTCTTGTATTTGTAACCCTGTAGTTTGCCATGTGAGAATGATATTTGAGGAATAATTCTCTTTTCTCTTGTGGATATAGTTATGAATAACCATTTGGTTTTATATGGTCATTGGGTTTGAGGAAATTATACGTTATTATAATTTGGGATGAAAATGCAAGGTATGAGATAAGATTTGTGGTTAAATTATGTTATGGTTATTTTGAGGAATTTATCTCATTTTGGTAATGTTATAAAATATAGTTTTTCAAAAATTAAAACATGTAGACCGTGTGACAACATGTCACGTCGGACAAAACTGTGGGAATGGAACCCACAACCAATGTGCGATTGGGATTTATCACCTACCACTGGACTACGTGAATTCCCTGGTTAGTGTGACTATTATTTTTAGTTAAATGATTTTATTGATCAATAATAATTTGATTTGGGATCTTATGTATTGCAAAACGAATACCCTTAGTATAGGAATATGATTTGGTGATTAAGTTCTAAATGTTATTTTGGAAGTTGTTCGCTTTGTTGTGAACACTATATGCCCATGGAAAATAAAATAGTATGTGATTTCATTTAAGGAGTAATGGTGGATTTTTATATATGTTTTTATTGTTGATTTATAGTTATTTGGGTTATTCATGGAAATGATTAGGTTAATTAGTTTTATGTATGTGACTTTAAGAGTAATTAATGTCATTTGGAGATACAATTTAACGTGGAATACTACATTTTTATATGTTTTGGTTTTCAAAATTAGTTTGGATTATATTGAAGGATTTTAAGGACAATTGATTATTGAATGGTATTTATTTAACTTTGGGGTATTGATGGTTTAATTTTAGAAATTAAGATTAGTGTTTGTTTTTTGTAATGGAATATCCATTTGGGGGATCATAAGATATTATACTAACCATTTCGGTTTTGATTAATATCTAAAGACAATGTAAATATATAGTTTATCCTATATGGATCATTTATTTCTATAGAAGTTTATTCTAGCTCTTCTATTGTGACCAAGTCTTCTTGAATACTCATTATTCAAAAAAATGAGTTAGTGGTAAAAATTTATTAAAGAATTAAAATCTACTTAAAAAGTAAGTATATCTCTTTATGTTCTTAGTCAATATCATAAATTAATTCTTTGTCCTTATGTAATGTAACTTAAAACAAAAAATTTTGTTCATTTACTTTTCCTACTGGGTGACTAATGACCATTTGTCCCAACACAAGTTTTGATTTTCTTATTGTTAACTTTCTCCTGATCATGTTTTATATCCCTCTCCATCAGAACATAACACATAGTTTATCGTCCATATCCATGTTTTCCTACATGGAATCCTAATATGGGTTATCTCGAGTGACCTTTGTACTTCTCTTTCTTTCTTTTAATGTGATAGTTTTATTGACCCTTTTTTTTGATGTGGGACTTTCCATTATATTCCCAAGACCAATTTTCAAAATTTCGAGGACACAATTTATTGAAGGAGGGGATAATGTAACACCCAAAGCTTCCATGGTACGCTTCTCTCTAATTAATACAGTAGTGTGTGTTGTACACAACTTCAAGTTCTAACACACCACAACCAATCAAACCTATCGTTATGAATAATAATACTTACTTTTTGAAATTTTATAAATTTTATCTTCCAAAATGGACATCATTTTTGGATTCGGAATATCGAAATTATCCTAGGGTGAAATTTTGGTACTTTTCGGATAACTTTCATATTTTGATGAATACTGAAAATTAATAAATTTTAATTAAAAACCACTTTTTCTATCAAAATAACTAATAGTGATAAATTATTAATATGAGTGGTTTTAAAGTATATTTAGAATATATTTTTACAATTTAATACAATGTTGGTCATTGGATTTAATTTCACATTTAAACCAGACATAAACATGTGTCAATCTTTTGATAGTTATTATCTCTTAAAAACACGCTATTTGTTTTGACGACGGGAATTAATTTTTAAATTAATTAATGCAACTTATATGTTTTGAATTTGGTAAAATAGAAATCTTTTTTGAATTCATAATATCAAATACAGCTTAGGCCTAATATTTGGTATTTTTCTGGAAATTTTCATTTTTTGATGAATAGTGAAACCACTCTGTGGTAGTTAAAAAACGGAATTATTCGTAAAACATAATTTTACCACTTATATGAGTGGAATTTCGAAAATCCTAGAGACACGGTTAATATCAAGTAGTAAAATGTGGTTCAATGAGATGAAAATAATTTTTGGTGAATAGTAACTTTTTACTTATATTTATCCCGGTTAAATGTAAATAGGGTAATTGAGGGTAAAACTGATATTAATATTACCCTAACACATTTCCTAATTCTAATGGAAAAGTGTATCTCGACCAAAAAAACCTTAGGAATAAAATATTATCATTTAGGTCCACTTGTATTAGATTAGGAAATTTATTATTATTTAATTCAAAGAAGAGTTAAAAGAGTTAAAATCATTGTTTATTTACTAAAACATTTTTAATATAAGGTTATACATAAGATAAATTCGATTGTAAAAGATAATTAGAAATCTAAAAAGATTTCCTACATAACGGTATTTTATTTATAATTTTTAGACATTAAATAATTTAATTTATTAATGACAAAATGGTGATGCAGTAATTACCTAATGAAGGAAATATTAAAATAATTGATATTATAAATATAAAAATAAATGTAATTTGATACTTTTTATGAATTTACTAATTTTCTAGGTTAATATGACATGTTAGGAGTGATTATATAAATTTTATTCGAAGTAATAATGCTGTTATAAATTTATCAAAAACAAAATACCTAATAGTGTCAAAATTGACATAAAGGAGTTTTTAAAACAAAGATTATATTATTAATTTATATTCAATACCTAAAAATCTAAGTTTCGTCCAAGAGACTTATATCATGATATGTGTATCATTAATGTACCACTTGTAGGTCTCTTGGATGTATATAGTATGTTTATTAACCATATAATATAAAAATACAAAGAGACATTATAAAAGTGAAACTAATTAACTAAGAGTTAATACTTAAAGATAAGGTTAATATAATGACCGAAACCTATAAAAATTATATTGGTTGAGTGGTTTTCGACCCATCCAAACCTTAAACTTTAAATAATCCACTTTGGAGCCCTTAGAAACCGAATATGAATTTATTATCAAATAATATGTTTAGATTTTCCAAAGGTGCCCCTCACCCCTCTTATAAAAGGGAACTCCCCCTTCTCACGAATTCACAAATTCAATGCCCTTTGGCTCGGCCAAAACCTGCCCAGATACTATATCAACATCCCTCACTACAACCTTGAGGCCTTATTTTGATCACAAATCCAACATAAAGAGCACTTTTTATCAAATCAAAAGGAAGAACCCGAAGAAGAGGTAATGTTTTCACCACCCTCTTTCAAGTTCATTTCTTCTTCAACTTATTCTTTCTTTGTTATTTCTATTCTAAAATAATAACTCCAGTACCTTTTATATATTGTGATGTTATTATAAATATGGTAAAACCATATTCAGTATTCTATCTATCCTTTTAATGGCATGTCACCATACTTACGTATGTACAGCTTACCGTCTCTACGTCGTGGTGTAATTGTCATTGAATAAATTATTATTTAGATGGGTATAATAACGATGTGTAATTCATGTAAATAATAAATATAACATGATAATTATTCTGTATATATGATATACCATCCAATTATATATTATTTTAACATCAAAAGAATGATATTGTCGCTCGTGCGTACGTACGGACTACCGTCTCCACAAACGCGATGAGATCCATTCTCCATCGTATCCATTCAAGCATAATTCTCATTTGATGATTAACAATAATATTTAAGGACTTGATATAATTCTGGATATGAATAAGATACAACCTATCCATAACAAACATGGCTTACTTAACAAATAATATAAAGGAAAACGAGTAAGTGAACACCCGAAATGACGATAATACTAAGATATTATTAACAAATCAATGTTAAAAGATCATATACGATATCATATTAATGTAAATTATTCTTGTATAATTAAATAACAATTATTTAACCATTATACCATTGGTTAACCTACCGTCGACCAAGGAAAAATCACAAAGTAATGGGTTTCTTATCTCACTATTAATTCCGTGAGAATTCCATTGTTCACCACTTATTTATTGCATGTGGTGTGTGTACTGCCCATGATTGTATTCATTGTGTAATATACTTTAATTTATGGATATTTACATCATCATTGTATTATACTTCTATCATGGGTGTATGTTTTGTATGTTACCAAATAGATAAGGGAATTTGATATTTCAATTTCTATTCATTCAGCTTTACGCATACTTCATTGATTATTTTACTCCAAGATTATGTGTAGAATCACTATTCATTTTCTTATGTCATAATTTCCACTCCCCTTTCTGTGGATATACTTTTGATACAAATAATCACTCCATTTATAATTTCTCAAGTCATCTATATTAACTTGATAGGAGTAATTTTAACTCAATCTCCATTTGTTGTATTAAATATCCAATTCATTGGTGTTGTCCTTACAAGAATATGTGTCATTGTCCTTTGATTGATTTACACTGAATATCCAATAATTTTGAGTGTATTTATTTTTTTCACACATAATTATACCATTTATTTATCGTTAACCTA
Organism: Viscum album; assembly: GCA_963277665.1. Classification (NCBI taxonomy): domain Eukaryota; kingdom Viridiplantae; phylum Streptophyta; class Magnoliopsida; order Santalales; family Viscaceae; genus Viscum; species Viscum album. The sequence goes on from OY728134.1 coordinate 1,000,142,297, forward strand.
AGGATACAACCTTTATGAGAGATTTCATCTCAATTTACATTCCATTGAGACTTATTTGTTGTTATACACCAAATCACTTTTATGTGGTGTATATAATGTACTTTGACATAGTATATCATGAATCCCTTTATTCTCATGATATTACAATGTTTTGATTACCTCACTTATTTGTATTCAAGTGTCAATATTTTGGTTAGTAACTCTAACTAAAATACCATTTATAAATTTTTTAAACACTTATTCTTCAAAATCATGCTCATTAATGTCCATGTTTTAAAAATGGTTTTAAGGATTTATTTATATGGACATTAAAATTTTAAAACTAAAATTCCTTTTAAAAGTTTCAAAGTGGTATGGGACAATTTGATTCAGAAATCTATTTTTAAATGGCTTCTTGACAAATAGTGTGACTTTTAAATGTTTTCAAGAAAAGGGGGTTATTTCTCTCAAATAGTTTTGATGATTATTTTCATCTATGTCAATATCCTTAATTATTATCTATTGAGGTTAATATGATACAATACAATCTCCCATATTGTATCGAATGAGTTATGTTGGACTGTGGATGTGCTATTTTTATACCATTCATGGTTTGTGGATAAGTATTGACATTTCGTATGCTAGTTTTAATACGAATGTTTATGTTATGTTTCAAAATTTTCATATGAGGAATGCATTGGACTTAGTAAGTGACAGGTGGAGCCCGCTATAGCTCCTCGATGCATCGGTAGGTCTCATGAGACAAACTAGTGTCTTGGAACAAGGCCTTAACAAAATCTTATTTGTAGTCTTGGCACGAGGCCTTGGCTATGTGGTTATGATAGTATGGAATTATGCATTCCATCATTATGAAAGTGGTTATTGATATTGCATGTGATTATTCGATTAGTAGAATATCCATGTGAATAAGTAATGGAATTATTTCATTTTATTTCTACAATATTATGTTGAAGTTCAAGTTTAAAAGGCTTTTGTTTTAGTTATACACTGCCTTAAATGTTTATTCCTATTTATGAAAGTTTCCGCTATATTGTTATCCTTACTGAGCATCTGAGCTCACCCCTTTCAATGTTTTATTTTTCCCAGGATGTGAAGAAGTATTTTATGAATGACCTACAGGGATAGTATGAGGAGATATGAAGACAAATATGTTGTTGTAGTTTTTCACTTATTGACGTAATGTAAACGTTATGAATATATCTTGTGTTTCAAAGGCTACTAACCTAATCTGTCTTTCGAGACTTGATCTTTCTTGTGATAATGCCAATCTTATGTAATAATGCACCGACTCTAGGTAACTAGGGACGGGGCGTTACATTTCACGTGTTATATCTGCCAAGATAAAGCACATGATTGGTATTGTATTACATTGTACTTATTAGTTAGCTTGTTGTGGTTTTTGTTGCAGCACTGTATATGAGATTTTCAGCTGAGGCTGAGTCTCAGGAACTTATAGTTCAAATAAATTGATTTTTTTAATATGAATTAAATTGTAATGGAACTGGTAGGAGTATCTGCTTTTGAGTACTTCCTAGTTTACTACATTTTCATTACCGCACACTTCTATTGAACAAATTCACTGACAGTTGGTCACTGGCCCTTGGTCTTTGCCTACTGGGATTTATTTCTCACATCCTGTTTGGGTCATGTCTTGGTCCCAACTAGATTATATTGTTGCAGGTGTTGATAAGGGAAAGTGTCCCTATACTTGTACTTAATTGTTGCTGAGGAGTAGGAGATCATTGGACCAATCTTAGGCTTGCGATGCTGCTGAGTTCCTATTGTACTGTTTTGTTTTTCTTTTTGTATTTTTCCATTGTACTGTACTATATAAGATTGTAGTGTTCCCTATTTTAGATTATTTCTTAGACATAGGGACATATTGAATCATTATATATGACTGTTGGTCATTTATTTACTTTAGTACGGTTTCCCATTTCCTCATTGGTATTATTTACGGCTTCCTCTTTTGTATGATTATATTTCTCCACTGCGCTAGACTTTTTCATATGGGGGCATAGTTTCCCCACTATCAGACCTAGGCCCCCACTGCTAGTTAGCAGCCTCTGGCATTTGGGGAAATGCGGTTGAGGTCATGTTACCAACCGGTTTCTGGGCACCCATTGTGTGGCACCTGGATCTGGGACGTTACAAAGTGGTATCAGAGGAGTTTTTCATTTCTATGAGTTATTTTATTATTTGTGTACAATGGAAAGAGATAGATTGCTAAGGGATTCAGTAATAAATGTTCTAGGAGTAACTACCCCATGTACAGGTAAAGGACGAATTTCCTCGAATTCAATTGTGATTTTATGTTTATGGTTATTACAATTGATTTGATTTCACCATTTGGTGACGAACATGTTGTATTCTATTTATGGTTTTATACTTGGGTTCTATTTAGTTACAAACTAATGAAATGAGGTTATGCCATCTCATGCATCATTTAGTCACATGTTACAATCACATTCCAAGAATAGTTTCCATGCCATGTAAGTTCATTAGAAATTGGATGTTGTAGTGATAGACGTTGTTCAAGAAAATGCATGTTTTTGTTATAGATGCCTTGATAAAATACATGCTATTCGATAGGATATTTTTTTGTATGTTTTTTTGAATGAATTCCAATCATTGGTTATTTAGGAGTATGGGCCCTCATAAACCGGAATTTTGATGATCATCGACTTGTTTTACTTGTTATAACATGTATACGATGCTAATCTTTGATTCACGTGTAGTATGGGCCCTTACGGATCTGAATTTGGCACTTTGGTGTTTGTTAAGTGATTTTCTAGGCTCCGGAGTAGTTTCTTTGGATTACTGTCTGGAAAACCCCAAAATATATGCCGTGTAATTTTGATTACATGCCGATTACATTTCCGTTTGGGAATAAGTGAAAACAGTTTAAGTACAACGCGTGTACCATTTGTATACGCCCTGTCGTTCTTAACTGTGTCATAGGCAGTGTAGGCAGAAACACGTGATTGGGAAATATCTTAAAGGAACACACCGTGTACTTTTTGTACATTCCATGTCATGTTAAACCTGTGTCCATCCGTGTAACTAACCACACAGATGGAGTAATATTCATTTATACATGCCATTTCAATACTAAACATGTCGTGTAGTGTGCTCTAGGAATCTGGTCATGTAACTAACAACACGGGTCAATGTTATCCTTCCTAGTACAAGTCATGTCCATATGGAACATGTCGTGTAGTGTGAGCCATGTACCCAACCGTGCCATGGAAAACACAAGTCGGTGAAGCTTTTCTAGTACACATTGAGTAGACCTAATACACTTCATCTAGTCTTGTTTATAAGAGAGCCTTTTGGCTAAGCCGTTTTTAAGGACTCAGAAATTGGAAGAAAATTTAAGTACACACCATGTGTGTGGACAACATGTCGTGTGTTTGGGGTGTTCCATGACCATTTTTGGTAGTAGTACATGCCTATGTGAAATACATGATGGAACATTCCATGTAGTTATTATACACGTTGTGTAGTCTTGTTTTGTAAAACATGATTGTTTTATTTCTCTTGTTTCCTCCTTACACTTCCAGTTCGTAGTCCTGGATAATCTTGAACTAAGGCATATGTTTGACCTTTTAGATTCATGTCACCTAGATGAACATGGGTTGTCCGCCAAGAGAGTGGAAAGTATTATACTCTAGAGATGGATGGCCACGGGCTACCGCTAGATCCTCTAGCAGAGCCAAATGTGGCACCATCTGTTTTACCAGAGCTAGGTGCGGATGCGTAGTTTCGTGAAGGATTCATGTAGTTTATGAAGACCTTTTAGGGAGCACCACCGGCTGCCAAATCTATGGAAGAGCTGACACAGATATTCTAGCAACAGCATCTGCCTACGTTTTCAAGGGATGGAGGACCATAGGCTGCAGAGTCATGGTTGGTTTTTATGCAGATGATTTTCAAACATATGGAGACACCTCCTGCGAGGAGGGTCAAGCTCGCTACTTATATGCTCCATGATTCTACCAAGATATGGTTGGAAATTACCACTCAGACTGAGCATCACCGAGACATGGCCTGGAAATATTTTTATGCTTTCTTCTATGACATTTTCTTTCTAAAGATGCTAAGGGCAGATCGAGCTTGTGAGTTCATGAATATGCAGCAGGCACCATGTTAGTGATGGATTATTCTACCCGCTTCACCGAGCTACAATGTTTTGGACCAATTATGGTGGGTGACAAGTCGTTGAGGGCTACACAAATTGAGCATGGTCTTTGATATGATATGTGAGCACTGTTGAATGTTTTCAGGTAGCCTACAATGAACAATATTGTGAACGAGGAACAAATTACTGAGCGGAACCTACGGCGAGCTAGTGGTGTAGGACAGGGTGGTTCGATACCATTCTCTAGTACTATTTATACTTGTAAGAGGAAGCAGAAGATGAATTTATCTCATGGTGGAAGTACAAGCCAAAATAGTTCTTCAGGTGGCCAGGTGATGTGCTACTAGTGCAGTAAAGAAGGGCACAAGAGACCCCAGTGTCCACGCGACATAATAGATTTCCGAGCATGTGGCAAGATGGGTCATCTACAATGCTTTTGTAGGGAGTTTTCACCAGTGGCTAGTGAGATGGGTTATGTGAACACTCCATGTGCAGGAGCAGGGCCGACAGTTTCTTACCTGTCAGGGAACTGGAATACATCAGAACATTCAAGAAGTGGTCATGGTCATGCCCGAGGTAGCCAGACACCAGGATCTCAGAGACAACAGGGCGGGTCATCTCAGGGTAGCCAGGCTGTGTCACAGGGCCGCGGTACTGGGTTGGCATATGTAGTGCAACAGAACCAACAGAAGCAGGATCTCAGACCTTCCACTATCAGAGGTACTATTCTAGTAACTTCTGTTTTGTCTTCAACGCTTTTCGATACCGGTGCTACGCATATCATTATATATGTGCTTGTTGGGGAGGGCCTTGGGCACTGTGTTTCTTATTCTTCTGATGTTATGACGCTAGACACTCCATTGGGAACTAAAATGGTAGGTGTGCATTAAAGCAGGGAGTGCCCCCTAGAAGTAGGTGGGTGTCACTTTTTGTGGGACCACTATGTCTTAGAGATGACGAGAAATGACATCATTCTCAGGATGGATTGGTTGGTACCCTTTGAGCCTTTTTAGATTGCTATCATCGCAGAGTGAGTTTCACATCACCAAAGGGTGGAGAGTTTCTATGAAAGTGTGAATGGGACATCTAGGTGAGCCGAGCTAGACCCAAGCATCGTGGGTGAGGTGGTGTGACAGCCCAGATTACGATCTTATGTCTGGATGACTAGGGAACTTGTTAAAAGGATTTCCCTCCAGTAGTTTATCATTTCAGGTATTTCTTCCTAGACTACATTTCAGGTCTACCTCCAGAGCGAGAGGTGGATTTCACTATTGAACTTCTTCTAGGAGCAGCACTGGTGTACATTCCTCCCTATAGGATGGCTACACCAGAGTTACAAGAGCTCATGATGTAGTTGGAGGAGTTGCAGGCAAAGGGTTTCTTCCGACCCAGTAATTCTCTTTGGAGTTTTCCTGTCATGTTTTCTAAGAAGGCGGATGGCACTCTCAGACTTTGTTTCAATTATCTGAAGATGAACTAGTTGATGGTCATGAACTGATATCCCTTTACAAGGATTGATGATCTTTTTGATCAACTTCAAGAAGAATGAGTGTTCTCAATGATTTACTTGAGATATGAATATCATCAATTGCATGTTAGACCATCAGATATACCGCTTATATCTTTTTAGAGTAGATATGGTCAATACGATTACTTGGTCAAGTCGTTCGGACTCATGAACGTGCTAGCAGATTTCATGGCTCTGATGAACTATGTGTTCCACCCATATCTGGATTCCTTTGTGGTAGTCATCGTGGAAGATATCTTAGTATAATATCACACATGACATGACCATTCTACCCATATTGTGATTTTTTTTAGTACACTGAGAGAGAATCATTTATATGTTATTCTCTCAAAGTGCCACTTTTGGATGCACCATATTCACTTCCTGGGTCATATCATCTCAGAGGTAGGAGTTGTGGTTGACCCCGAGAAAGTGAGAGCAGTAGTTTCTTGGGAGCATCCTAAAAATTTGTTTGAAATACAGAGTATCTTGGGGCTAGCTGGTTACTACTGGTTCTTTATTCCGAACTTCTATGACTTTGCAGTGTCATTGATGGGTTTGACTAAGAAGGGTGTGAAGTTCTTTTGGTCAGAATCTTGTGACACAACATTTTCAGAGCTGAAGGGAAGGTTGACATCAGCACTAGTCCTAATACTTTTAGAGAAAGGGAATAATAATATATATTACTATGATGCATTAGGTTTTGGATGGGAGATGTGTTGATACAGGGAGATCGAGTAGTTGCATACAAGTCTCAGAAGTTGAGGCCACGTGAGAGGAATTACCTGACACATGATTTCGAGTTGACTACAATTCTTCATGCGTTATGATGCTGGAGATATTATCTCTTAGGAGAACATTTTTTGGTGTTTACGGACCACAAAAGACATAAATATATCATTACCCAACATGAATTGAATCTGAGACAGTGAAGGTGGGTTGAATACCTTTAGTCCTTCAAATTTGAGATTTCCTATACACTCGGTAAAGGTAATGAAGTAGTTGATGCACTGAGTTGGGGGATTGAGATACAGGAAGTGCAGGAGGCTAGTGGTGAGTGGCAACACTAGGCCTTGTTCTCTGAAATGCATTTGGAGGTGCATGATAGTCAGGGGAGAGCCTATCTTTCCTCCTTAGATGTGACTTCTACCCTCCTGGATAGAGTGAGGATGAGACAGCTATCTGATTTAGAAGGCCACGTTCTACAGGAGTCGGTGGAAAGTGAGGATCCTCCTTCTAGTTGGACGATAGGCAATGATGAGGTACCACATATCCATGGACGAGTGTGTGTTATAGGGGATATAAGAGAGGAGTTGATGTGGGAATTTCATGCTTCATCTTGGGAAGTGCATCCTGGAGTTACCAAAATGTACCGTGACTTGAGACGTCAATATTGGTGGCCAGTTATGAAAAAAGAGTTAGATGGTTTTGTTATGAGATGTTCCACCTGTCAGTAGGTGATGGCAGAGCATCATAAGCAAGATGGACTATTACAACAGTTACCCATTCTAGAGTGGAAATGGGATGATGTCGGGATGATCTTCATGATTTGGTTGCTGAGGTCACCTCAAGGCAGTGATGCCGTGTCGGTTGTTTTGGATAGAGTTATGAACGTAGCTCACTTTTTTCCGATTAAGGAGACCTTCGGTGTTGACGAGCTCAAGAAGTTGTATATCTAAGAGGTCATACATCGTTATGGGGTCCATCGTTCTATTATTTCAGATAGGGACGCCCGTTTTACATCTTGTATCTCGTAGAGTTTTCAAAGTGCACTTGGTACACAGGTGCTCTTGAGTATAGCTTACCACCCTCAGACAGATGGCCAATCATAGTGTGCGATACAGGTGCTAGAGCATATGTTTCTTTCATGCATCATAGTCTTTGGGGGATCCTGGGAGAGGCACATACCCCTGGTTGATTTTTCCGATAATAATATTTTTTAGGAAACTATTGAGATGGCACCTTACAAGGATTTATATGGTAGGTCATGCCAATCACCTTTACGCTGGTCAGACGCAGGTGAGGCAGCTTTACTAGGACTACGTCTCGTGCAGGATACTTCAGAGCAGGTCCGGTTGATTCAGAAGCGGATGGCTACTGCAGAGTTTCATAAAAAATATTATGCCAATCGCCACAGACGACCAATGGAGTTTGTGATCTGGGATCAGGTTTTCTTACATGTTTCACCGTGGTTAGAAAATAGGCGGATCATGAGATAGGGTAAAAATTCACTGAGGTTTGTAGGGCCATTTGAGATTCTGAAGGGAGTCGGGCTGGTTGCCTATCGGCTGTAGTTACCAAAGAGGTACCAGGACATGCATGATGTCTTCCATGTATCTCAGCTGCGCCGATATCATTCAGACTTGTCTCATGTTTTTCAACCCGATGAGGTTGAACTTCAGCTTGATGCATCCTTTGAGGAGCATCTGATTAGTATTGTTGATAGGATCATGAAGGTTCTCCGAGATCGATCATTTCCTCTCATATAGGTTCTATGAAATTATGGCTGAGTGTAGGATGATAACTGGGAGCGGGAGACCGACATACGTGCTCAGTGGCCAGAGTTGTTCTCGGCTTTATCTTCACCACCCATGGAAGGACAATTCTGGGACGAATTTATTTAAGGGGGGGAGGAGTTTGTAAGAACTCAGTTCTTATTCAAGAGGTATGGGTTTCTTCTCTTCCATTTTCATTAAGTGCTTTTGAGAAAATAAGGAAAATGAGGAAAAATACAAAATTCTGTGATTACCGCCATGTACTTTTCAACATATTATGTACTCTGGCCATGTGGGTTGAGTACATAGGGTGTGTAGGCATGTCCATGATGAAGTGTGTAAGAACTGACTACACGCCGTGTACTAAGTATATCCATGTCGTGTAATTCGTCGGCAGGTGAATAGTAAGGTGGTGGAAGTAGATGCTAGCGGAGCAACATTACACACGGTTTACTCAGAAATACATGTCGTGTACTCATGTCAACATATGAACAGTGCGGTGGTGAAAGGTAGCCGCCATAGGAACAATTAAAAAATTAAAAGTACATGTCATGTACTTGAGATTACACACCATGTAGTTTTTTTTTCGCTTAAAATAGGCAGTAGTCTTCTCTTTCGACAGAGAAATCTTAGAACGTCGGAAGACCATGGGAGAGAGTTTCGAAACTTGGTAGAGCTCCCAACTGAACACCGGGACTCTGATTCCTTCGCTGACTATCACTTTAGGACCATGCAGGTAATCCCTTCTTTCTTCATGGGTGTTTGCTTCAAATTCATTCCCGAGGGGAAGTTATTTGAGTTTAAACGTGTGAAAATTTATCCAGATCTACACAAATATCGGGTGTTTCGGGAAGTGTCATTCACGTATATCGATCAGAGGAGATCAAGGTAGGTGGTCTGGGGTTTAATTCAAACAATCATGTTGTTCTTGGGCACTATTGTGCTATGCGCCCATGATTGGGGTGTCGTATGGCTAAAGCCTTGACTCATTGAGATATCTATAATTTCATAGATAATCTAATGACAATAATAAACTGCTGTTTGGGATCATTTCATGGATCCAGGGCCACCCCGGTGGTGCGTTTCCCTTGTTTAGCCATTTGGCCTGGATATGCGAGGTTACATCGTGATTTTTATCATTCTTTGAGTTTTCATGAGAGAAAATTTGTTTATAATTGCAGCATATGTGCTGGGCTTGGCCCGATTACTTGCTTAGCCTAAGGGTAGTGGTTTTTTTAGCCATAGGATAGTGTTTTATTTAGCTTGAGGGATACATTTCTCATGGCTATGGGAAGTAGCTTTTTTGCCTGAGGGAAATATCTCGTACACCTATGGTCAATATTCATTATGTCTATGGTAAATCACCTATGAGTTTCGATTATATTTACCTAAGGGTAAGGTTTTACATGTGTGAGGACTCTGTTTAATTTTCATATTCACTATTGTGATTTCACATGTTATATATTCCAAGCTAAAGCATAGGCTTGGTATTGTTTTACGTTGTACTTGTTAGTTAGCTTGTTGTGGTTTTTTGTTGTGGAACTGTATACGAGATTTTCAGCTGAGGCTGAGTCTTGGAAACTTATAATTCAATTAAATTGAATTGTTAAATAAGAATTAAATGGGATTGGAACTGGTAAAAGTAGCTTCTTTTGAGTACTTCCTAGTTTACTACATTTTCATTACTGCACACTGCTGTTGGAAAAATTCACATATAGTTGGGCACGGGCTATTGGTGGTTGCCTACTAGGATTTATTTCTCACACTCTATTTAGGTCATATCTTGAACCCAAACTGATTATATTGCTTCATGTGTTGATAAGTTCAAGAGTCCCTATATAGGTATTTGATTGTTGTAGAGGTGTAGGAGAGCATGGGACCGAGCTTAGGGTTGCGATGCTACTGAGTTCCTACTGTGCTGTTTTATTTTTCTTTGTTGTATTTTTCCTTTGTACAATATTTTTTTAGATTTCATTGTATTCTATTTTGACTGATTTCTTAGAAATAGGGACATATTTCATCATTATATATGACTGTTGATCATTTCTTTCTTTCAATACTATTTTCTATATCAGAATTTGTATTATTTTCTACTTCTTCTTTTGTGTGATTATATTTCTCCAATGTGCTACACTTTGAAAAATGAGGGCATAGTTTCCCCACTATCCGACCTATGCCCTCACTGCTAGTCAGCAGCCTATGGCGTTGGGGAAATGCGCTTGAGGTCATGTGATCAACTGGGTTTGGGGAACCCATTATGTGGCACCCGAATCTGGGATGTTACATCATCCACATTAATCATATCTAAGAGAAGCGTGGCTACCTATTAAATGATATATATGAATGTTACACTTGTATAGTGTTTCTTACTTGATGGTTCATTAAGACAGTATACCTCTCATTGAAATTATTTAATTTCACTGGCCGAATGGGTTTTTGAATGGCGTCATCCTATTTTCACTAGGGATACCATCATCAATTATTTCTGATAAATATGGTATGTCATCATTCTTGTTAGTTAATGGTGTGTTACATATTTTTCTTATATCTTTATTTGGGTAACTTTTGGATCCTAATATGTATTTTTTTTGTATCAAATATGATTTTGTATTCCATGAAAACATTAATATGATTTTTGTTATAAAATTTTTTATTCATGTTTCACTATTTTTGTTTTTTTGGTTCTCGTGTTATAGTTTATGGTCACTTTTATATTAAATTATTAAATTCCATTGAAATTGTGTTGTAAATGTTAGAGTGGTGAGTTTATTTAATAAGGATGTATTTGAAATGTTTTGGAAGGGGAAAATGATATTTAATGTTTTAATTATATTTATAAGGGATTCTATACCCATTTTTTCAAATAAGATTTGTTTATGAATGTCTAATATCTTCCACTTCTTATTCTAAAAGGGGGTGGTTGTTATAATAAAAATAATAGCATGAAATTTTTTTAAATTAAATATCAATTGAAAATTCTATTTTTTATTTAAGTATCGAATTATCAGTAATGTAGTGAATTATAAAAAGGATACAACAAAATATCTTTGGTTAAATCCAATTAGTTGTGTTTTTCTTACAGCATGTATACACCATTCGATGTATAAAAAAATTATGTTTTTTCTTAGGTTCCCATGTCAGGTTTTTGTGGGAGATAAGATCATTTGTATTAGTTTAAGCATAGTATTGAAAAATGGTGAGTAATATTTGGTAAGAGGATATTTCTTTAGTATATATTGATATCCTTTGGGTTTTATTAATGGATATTCTTAAATAAGATGTGTAGGCCTTAAAACATTCTTTGGTTTATACTTTATCTGTAGATGTCTTACATATGATCATACACCTAGTTTGATATAATACATGAGTTATTTTATTAATATATATGTCAGTTAATCTAATCAATTATTAATCTTTTTTTATATTCATTTTATGGTGTGGACATACACGGTCTGGAAAAGTCATGCGGAATATCGCAGTGGAATACTGCATGCAGATTAGTGTTCGTAGAGGTAAGAACCATTCAATTAATGTTATTTAAACTCAATCACTACATTCTATACTATGGGGATTAGTAATTCCCTCTATGAATTGGGTTGATTTGGATTGGATTACGTGTCAGTTTAGACCAATTTGGTTCATTGCATGGTGTTTTTTTTGAGCTAAAATAACAATATTAAAAAAATACACAAAGTTTGATAAATTTAGGAAAATTATATGTTGGATTAATATATGGTTGATTTATCCACATAAAAAGATATTAAATTTGTTATTCATAAAGTATCAAGATGATATAGTCTTTCTTGATTGGTTTTGAGAATGTGTCCTGTATTACTAAATAAAATGTAATTTTTGAATGATAATAGTCACTTTCGTTCTTAAAAAAACACCAGGTGTTGGAATATTGTGTTGCTAATTCCAAAACATAAAAAATGAATAAGGAGTAATTTTCTTAGTAAATGATGATGATCAAATTGTGTCTTATTTGTAAATATATATGGTGCTCATTTTGAACAAAAAATAAATTTTAAAATGAAAAAATGAATTTTCAGTCACACTATTTGTATTTTAAACTATATTTAATTTTGGATGTTTTATACACCTAAAAATTAAAAATATATCATTTAATTAATCTATGAATAAAATTAGTGGTTTTTACCACTTTTTTGATTGATTGAAATTTTTTTTGAAATCAAATTTCACTTTAAAATATAAAACACATGCATTCCAACAAACTGGCCACACCATGTGTTGAATTGACATGAAATTGAATTATATAGATAAAATATAATTTATGGACTATTTTACTAAATTATTATGTAAATACTGGTGTTTTTTCTCTCTTCTTATTGAGTAATGTATAGTTGTAACTAAAATGACTTCTTTCAACATAAATTCAATTTTAGTCATATCAAATAAATCTTCTGTTAGATCGACAGGTGTCTAATTCCTTCACATAAAAAATTACTTCTAAATGTTTTTTATAAATTAATAACACAATATTAGTTTGTTTTCTTGGTTTTCCTTGAATAATTATTTTTTACTAGAATTTCTCTTTTATGCTGAACTCATGCACATTGAGTCAAACATACCACATAGTGTGCCATATTGATGTGTAGTTATTCCTTAAATATAAAAAAATTATTTGTATATATTTTTTCTAAAATATCAAGACAATGAGACCATTATAAATAACATTTATGAAGACAATTAATGTTTTGAACTAAAATAAAAAATTTAAATAAAAACAGTATCATTTAGGCATTCTTGGAACACCATTCCTTAAATTAATGCATGGTTGATTTCCATATGTCATAAAAATTTCATTCACCACTGTACTATGATATTTGGAGTGTATAAGAAAAATTAATAGTCTTTATTATGCATCATCAATTTCTACCTAAAATTCCATTTTTAATTGATATCACAATCTTTTGGTCCTTATTGAAACTATGTCTGTATGATTTATTGGATGTTAAATCCCACTAAAAACTATGACTCAAAGATAATTCTTCTAAAGTATAAGGATTATCGTATTGTTTATTCATTATGAGTATGTAGCTAACATTTTGAGTAAAATATCTTTTTTTTATGAAAAAACATTCAATCATACCGCATAGACTATATGACAAACTGATTGAAGCTGGATTCAGACATGTTGTAAATAGATAATGAGTATTTATCATAAAGTATCAACAAAATGATGTTCATATTCCTACTTTTGGGTGAGTGATTCATATATTAAACTAAATTACTTCAGTTTTAGTCATAAAATCAACTCCATATCTTAGATATATATTAATATAATTCTTATAAAAAAAATTCGTATTCATCATTGTACTAATACATTGTATGAATCTATGTTTTTTGTTCTCAGTGAGTGATAAAAAAATATAGATAAAATATAAAATTAAAATAAAACACACACAATATTAGTCACATATGGAACACCTTATGCCAAATCAATTTTTTTATTCCTATACATCATAAATAATTTATAGAACATTTTCCAAAATTATGCTAAACATCAAATAAAATTTTCTAACTTTTAGACGGACACTAATTGTGGAATAAATGTACACATTTACCCCAATGGTAGTAGGATGAAATTTTACCATTTTTTAGTTTTCAATAAAATTAACAAACATTGATAAATATTTTTATATTATTTTCTATTTTAAAAATAATAATACCTATTACAATATACATTTATATATTCTAGAATCAAAAAAAGAATGAATTAAATGACTACTAGAGATAATAAGATAAAAAATAAACTACTCTGTGAAGATAACAAATAGAACCTAAGTATATCATCCTTATTCAATCCTTCATTAGTATTTGATTATTATCTATGAATGTTTGGCAGATGTATAAAATAAAAGCACTGTATATAGATTCTCGGGAACTTATTGAATGAAAAAATAATAACCCCTTTAGAATATAACATCATACAGACTCTGTAAGATTGGAATTAATCATTAAAAAAAGTTGACATGAACATGGATATGGAAGGGGATATTATTTTATTCACTAAGAAGGATCATGGAATATATATAGGGGCCTTCTCTTCTATTCAATGGATTAAAGTGATTAGATAAGGATCTAAACCCCTAGATTACATTTGTTACTATATTTCATTTTTTTTCAATTGTAATAGTATTAAATAACCATTATTTAAGTGGAAACTTCATGATCTCTATGAAATAAAAAAATTACACTCATGGTAAAAAAATACATTTTCATGATTCCTAAAAACATTCGTACACCATATATTTTCCCACTCATTTATAAAAAAATCTACTTCCTATATTCAATATAAGGACTATCAATTATCCTAGTTGTACTATTCAAATGAAAATAAAGGTTTATTAAATAATATTAAATAAAACTGTAATTATAATCATAAGTAATTCTTTGAGGATGATTGTTTTTCGATTAAATACAATATCATTCATACGTTTTCATAAAATAATACTCACCATCATCAACATAAATTCGTTCTAACAAAGGAAAAATCATATTGAAAAAAAATTAATATATATTGATATATACTTTTAGACTGAATGATTATTATATATATCATAATACTTATTAATATTTAAAATAATAGTAGCTTCATGTTCCTATAGTACATTACTATACCTTTCTTTTTTCGATAATGAAACACCATGCTATCATGAAAAAATTCATTAAAAATAATTTAAACATTATAATTTTATGTTAATTTTAAAATAATTTATATATTGTATTAAAAATATATAAAGGACATCATGTCTAGCTGATTTTTTGGATCCCCATCCTTTGGATCCAAAAAAATCAATCATTGGAGTATACTAATTTATTGGAAGAAAAATATAATACTTCATACAATTAAAAGTTATAAGTAATGAAAGAATAAAAGTATATTTTATATTATATAATTATAGAATTTGACTGATGTATTGGGTGTATAAAAAAGACCCAATCATCTATTAGTTTTTTTAATCATTATGGCTAGTTAATATGCTCTCGATGAAACTTTTTAATAATAAACATTTTTATATTATTATAGTGTGGGAAATCAGAAGTAAAAATTACTTATCATACATTTTTACCATTTCAATTTATTGGTATATATGCTTGTAAGATATATTAATACTATATAACTATAATTAATATTGTATATAATTTATAATAAAATTATATTTTTAAAATATTCCTCATGTATATGTTCCCAAAAAGGCTCCCATCCATTCATACATGAGAATTTCATGTATTCTCTCAAGACCATTAAAGTTTGGAAGAGTCCTCAAATTTTTTTTAAAAAAAATTATTTTTTATGATTATCTTTTAATATTATAGGTAAATGAAAATGTAATATTAATAAATTGTGTTTTTGAATTGGAAGGTTAAAGGTAATCAAAATAGGTATTTTCTATTTACTAATTAATTGTGTATATTTTTTCATTTGAAAATTCGTTTCCCCTTGTTTCTCTTCATCTAAAATCACATTCCTCATTTCAAACTATCTTCAATTAATGTTTAATGTATTTTCCTAGAAAAAATTGAATGTACATATATATAATAATCATGTTTCATTAAAAGTTTAATCCAAAATTCAATGAATGTTTCAATGGAATGTTACATAATGTGATCAACCATATCATCAATTAGAATATGTAACTTAGTGATCACCATGTGGGTTACATGAATCCAAAATATCATATGAACATTATGAAGTTAATTATTATGTATAATATCTCCATTGATATTGTACACTCTACCACTCACCATAACACAATGACATGGTGATCTCATTCCTAAAGTCCTTTAAAATTATTATAATCATATTATCCTATTTTCAACTAAGTCGGGAAGGAAGACATACATATCCTATAAGTATATATTACATGGATAAAAGAATGAGAGGCATAGTGGCCATCACAATTTCATTGAACTGGAAACATTGAGAAAACCCATCACTAACACTACATCAATGATTATGGATAACTCACCATCTAATTATTTAGTTGGTTTACCCATCTCTATCCACACTAGCTATCTCATCCTAGGTATATCCACTGCATTGATCCACCATCTTGTGGCTACTTCAGTATAGTCAAGCTTCTTTTTATTGACGGTTTAAATATATATTGACCAATATTCCCATTGAATGGCTTAGAAGGCTAGTTTATGTGAATATAAAACTATGATATTATCCTATTACTACTCCGGATAGTGTATCTTTCGTATAATGTTATTATAATTCCACAATAAATCCCCCAGCCAGTTTGGAGCCATATATTAATTGAAGACTATGTGGATACATTACAATTTCATTTAACCCATACTCATAATTAGTGGGTGTTGGGAAATATATTTCAGAATAATTTTTACTCAAATAATTATATTAAAAGAAAGGTAATGGTTGTTGATTTATTCCCATTAAACATAACTTGTGATAAAAATCAATTACCTTATTTATGGTTATCATTTGAGTGAAATGGCTAGCCCCAAATTCAGGTTTTCTCTTAATGGTGTCATAATTTTTATGTTATTTATTATTCAAAAACCTTATATTAATCATTATATCATATTATAGTGCCAACAAACATTTCCATTTGGAGTACCTATTTGTGAATATATTAATTTCATCATCTCTTTTTCCTCCCCATTTTTCATTTCCTTAAAAATATATTCTCACAGTAATAATACAAAACCATCCCCATTAACATAAATATAGTATTTTTGTTATAACAAGGGCCATGATGTTTCCAATTAACATCTGAATCGAATAATATGTCGCGGGTCCAAAACTATAATAAAATATTTTGATATGAGCATTCATTGTCATATAAAAATTATATAAAGTAGAAGACATTTTTATTTCATACTTATACATCATTCCCATGTTTTTTTACTTTTACTTTTCTGTATTTATTTACATGATCCTCCTTTCTTAAAACCTTCCATGTGATGGAAGTGTCTTTGGATTATAATTTATCAATATCTATACAAAGAATGAAACATATCATTTTATTCATATCACATAAAAATATTACTATTGATTTAATATACATAAAATTTTCATCAAGTGATATATATCAACTCATTTATTAATAGTTTGGGTATATTTTTTTGATATACATAAGCTATTTTCATCCCTTAATTACTAATATGTAAATTAATAGTTCTTAATCAATGTGATTAATACATGTAATGTCATGTAATAAACTATCTAAAATGTACTTGAAATAATTTCTCTTCATGATGTCGAATGAATACATTCCATGTTTTGTTGTTTATGATTTGTGACCATATATGTGGTGTTTTTTTGTTTACCTTCTATTAAACATCCATGAGATAAGGATTTTTATTATGTTTAAAAATGTTTATAAAAAAAATTCCAATAACCATTCATAAAAATTTCATCTAATGTCCATGTAATATAATTTTATGTTACATGTGAAAATGAGAGTAAATAAAAATATTATTATTTCATTTAAATAAAATATAAAATATATAAGATAAGGTTACCCTAATAACATCCAATGATAGAGTTTTCGACACCTAAAAAAAGTACCTCATTAATCTACATCAATAATAATGTGAATTCGAGTGGAGACCCCAATGTAAAAAATATAAATGATTTTTTTGGCTCAACATGTTTTCTATATGCATTCCATAAAAAAATAAATTTGGATCCTTTTTTGTCACCTTTTTTATTTTTTTAATACTATCACCCTATGACTCTCCAAGATTTTATAATCAAAATGTTTCTCACCCTATAATATTTAATCATTTTCATCATTTTAAATATGTAATTTTTATATATTGGTAACTTCGAGATGTGGGGAGTCTATTTTAAGAATTATTAGTTAATAATTTAAAAAAATTATGTAAACACTATTTTAAATGTATAATATTGAGTGGAAAGAAAATATATATTAAAAATAACATTAAAATTTTATATGAACAATTTTCTTTTTATTAAATTTTTATGAGATTTTAACCATCTATTAGATATCAAAATAACCTACATACTATGATATAAAATATTTCTTCTATATTTTTACTTATTTATAAGTATTATTACAATACAATCAATGAGTCATACCCAAATTGATTTTACCTTTCGAGCTATAGTTTTTTTATTCACTAAAAACTTAATTTTCTACTTTATTTTTATCGGGATGTGAACATAAAATTCATGTGCTTCTTATTATCCAATTAGAAATGGTTATTCATTGTTCCCTTGATTACATAAATCTATTTTCAATTTTCCCAATGGGTTGATATTAATTGAAATCCCATTATTAACCCATGTTCATTGAAATAAATGCACAGTGAATGTGTTATAATACAAGTCCCAAATTTGTTAAATGATGTCATAGTATGATATACTTTCATAAAGTGAATTTTACCTTTGGTTAGAGATATATACACCACTTATAACAAAAAGTTAATCCAATTATTCTATGTGGTAATGTTTACATCATATTCCTTTTCATATAAAATATTATTTTTAATTAAATTACAAACATAAGATAATACACACACACATGGCCCCATTTTTATCCTTCAAATTCATTCTAATATTGATTTTTTATAGATAACTCCTAAAAATTTTTTTTTCTCAAAACCAACTTATATTCTAATAATTATATATATTTTCTATCTATTTTTCATCCATATATTGATTCAAATTCATAGGAATTTCATTTTTGATTTTTACATATACTCCACCCAAAAAAACTATTGTGAATAATGTGGTGATTTTACTCCCACTCTATAGTTTTAATTTCAATAAAATATATTTTGGAAATTATATCACCCACAAGGATCCCACTATAATGAAATTTTAGAATACCAATTTTTTCCACATCAGACAATACTTCGGTACTAAATTTAAAAACTTCCTCAATAATATATTACATTAAAAAACAAACTTGTTGAGAATATTTATTTTCCATGTACCTTTTTTAAATTAGAGTATTCCCTTCACCAATATATATAAATCTATAATGTTAAATAATATATAGATAGATCACTTTTATATAAATATATTATCATGTAAACAATTATATGAAATAATGATGGTGATAAGAACATATCTAATTCACTTAATATGAAAAAATCAACCATTCCATAGTTGGAATCATTTTCAGGTGAATATCACTGCTATATATATCATTGAAAAATAAATAAATACTAGTTAATATGTTAAAAAATTAAATTATAAAAAAACATCATTGGCCTCAAATAATACATCCATATATTACAGTTCTATGGCTTTAGTACCATTAAGGGTAAATTAGACATTGATAATATAATATTGATATTAAATTTATAACCCACAAAAAAAATTTTATCCTTAAATATGTTAATCATCTAGTATTTCTCATTCTTAGAATGATTATACATGACTAGAGGAATAAAATACTACCATTCACCGTTCACAAGATCCAACTCTTCCCTTTTCCCCGTCTTAATCATGTATAATCTATCCTTATTGAAATCTTCTATTTTTTCAGATTATTTTAGTAATGTTACAATGAAACTGTAGTATTCCTTTATACTATATTCATTTCATTAATAAAATGTCTAATGTAAATAAATTACAATATGATAATTCTAAAAAGGCTGATATCCATTTTCCATTAGGTATCTGTAATTTTTTTAAAAATAGGTTTACTACAAAAAGAAATATTATCCTTTACTCTCTCATTATATTGGTTAAAAATTAATAGAGGTGGTTTAATACCTTCTTTGAAATTATCATTGAATGATGTTACTTATGATCTATATTTATTTATTCATCGTATAAATTGGTGACATCCTAGAAAAATAGTCTTCAAGGAGTTCTCATGCATAATTGACAGTGTACCTTATTAAAAAATTAGAAACCATGGAATTAATTTAATTTCATATCCTAAAAAATTCTATAATATATAATTTTTTTTATCATCATCCACAACAAGACTATATACCAGAAATACAATTTTCAATAAAAATCATAGAATGTTACACATGGGACCCATATTAGTTTTAAATCTTGAATCAATGGATAAAAATAAACATCAATACAATTACGTTGCTATTTTGTTCAAGAAATAAAAGGTGAAAACATATTTTATTTGTGGTTTATATATAATAATGAATGGATATAATAATTTACCAACATATTTTTCAATATGTTTTGAGTGTTTATTTAAACAAAAAAAGTAATCGTTCCACCTATATAGTGAGTAAGATGGGGGGTTTTCATCTCATTTTAAAATTATAGTCACTCGTGATTAATTATCATATACTGTGGGGGTTTTTTGTATGATGAAATTTTACATCAAAATTTATTTTATCTATATTTTATGGTATCAATCTTATATAATCTTTACATCTTTATAGGTGATTAATACTTGGAATGATTGGAATTATCCATACATCTTTTGAAAAACGTGATTTACCTATATTGTATCATGACTTATCACACTAATGTCATTATTTAAGTTATTCATGGTCCTAACTATGCAATATACATTCATTTGTATAATCATGTATTATTACTAAGGTCATAACTATTAAAAATTTAATTCATTTAGAATCATTTGTTTATTAATTAATAAAATTAACTTTTAGTAATATATTATTCATGAGAGAATGTAATTATATTAAGATATGGTTACTCCATTGATTTTTTGTATTTTTATTATATTGATTCAATATAGATGAACATGTTATAAATTTATTCAACAAGTATAAAATGGTGTCATTACACAACTCTATATGTTATCTGTATTTTTTATGATCATAATGTTTCTCATTAGCTATCACTATCTTCATTGTAATAATGCCTCCTTCATCATTTATAATTATAAACATTTCATAAATAAAATATTTATTATGATTAACAATTGTAATCATATTAGATTATCAATAAGTCAAAATATTATAAAAGTTATTAGCACCATTGAATCATTCCCCATGTCTTGTGATATATTTTTATCTTTCATATATTTTATGATCGATCAAGTTCTCTTGTAACTCATTTAGAAAAATAATCATAAATAAAAATTATATAACCATGTTTGAAGGATTATAGATGGGTAATATGAACATTCTCTTGCAAAAAAATTAACTCTTTTACAACATCCTTAGTCAATTTATTCAATCCATTTGTATCCCTCATTTTTCATCTCAAATACATGTATTTTGATTCATTGATAATCAATTATATCCAATAATGAACAAATAGACTTTATGATATTTAAATCCTAATAGTCTATTCATTCTATATAAACACACATATAGTCATCATATTTGAAATAAATGTTCATTTCATTAAAAACATTATACCAAATATAAAGGTAATGATTTATATGAATATATATTATAATAGCTCATATTTTTTATGGAATAATGTTGCATTAAATAAGACATCATATTTTTTTTAAAAGGATTCATCAATAATGATAATTCAATTCTTGTAATTATCAGTACACAGGTGAAGCCTATTGGTTTCTACAACCAGATATGTATAAGATATATATAATACAATTTCAAAATCAAAATAGATATAAAAAATTAATTATTTTCATCAATGATTAAATAGAACATGAAACAATGAAATCACATTGATTTTGGTTATAAAATTTCTGTATTTATGATGATTTAACTAAACAATGTATTTAAATATAATATTTTTTAAGATAATGTAAATTTAAAATATCAAAAAAAATATAGGCCCAACCAAAAACATGGAATGATATAATTTATTCCATATACAGAGACTTAAAATAACCAAAAACCAACCATTATAATTTAAGAATGGTTTTCCACAGTAGATTGGTCAACAAGATATGTGGCTGATATAATCAGTCAACAACTAAATGAAAATCACCTTATATGAATCCCAAAACTGAGCACATGGAATATGAGAAGGATCCACATCCAACCACTCAACTAACATATAACCATTCCATAAAAAAATTAAACCTATGATGGGGTATAGTGATATGTTTTTTGAATAAATATGGGATGGATTGAAAAAATCATTGAAATCCACCTCAAGATACTTCCACACAATGAAACATTATGCCATAAAGTATAGGAAAACAAATTAATTGAATGAGCCAAACAAGATTCCATGTACAAAAATTAATAAGATAGAAAAAAATAGAATATGGAAGGGGGTTAATATCATGGAAGTTTATCAACTATGGGTGGTAGAAAAAACCATAACTCATAGAAGAATGCATTATTTGTCATTAATAAACATAGTACATAGTCTTCGAGAAGATGGGATGAATAATGAAAAAATGATGAAATCTATGTAAGATAGATTAAAAAAGTAATGATTTACAAGCATACATTTAGTAGTGGGTTCATTCATCCAAAAATTTGATGGATGTAGTAGACTTTGGGGTCTATGAGGGATTGAATGGCATGATGAAGCGAAACCTATTTTAGTGGGTTTTGAAAGAATAGAAATGGTTTTATTAGTGGGAGTGAACAAATGTAGGGATAAATTATACCTCTATAAGTACTAAAAAATATTTTTATAAATGTTAATAAATATATTTTTTAATGCATAACATTGAACTGATAAAGAAAATTATATATCAGTTTTAATATTAGCTCTAATAAATAACCATTTAATAGAGCTAACTTCAGAGATTATAAATACTAGTGAAAAATTATAAATAATTATGATTTGAAAAATTATAATAAATTACAAAATTAATATATTCTAATAAATAATTAAATAAAAAATGATTTAAAAATAATAATTAAAAAAGACGAAGTTTCTATATTCTTCAAAAAGGTATTTAATAAATTAAATATTAAAAATTAATGAAATATAAAAAAGTAATAATTTTTAAATAACATGTTTAAAAATTAAAGTTACACATATAAAAAAACTATATGACAACTTACAAATTACTAATGAATAAATATAATTTTTCTCGGGATTAAAATACAAATATATTAAAATTAATAATGATTAAATAATACATATATTAATTAAATATAATATTAAAAGTAATAAATATTAATACAAAAAAATTATTTATAACAATAAATATGCATAATTCATAAAAATATTAATTTAATAATTTTTAAATTTATTTATAAATTTATTTAAAAAAAATTAATTTAACAAATTTTTTAAAAAATTCCTAAAACATTAACGAATAATATTAGATATATGATTTATAATAACATAAAATGTTAACAAATATTAATATAAAAATTAATATATGTTATATTTTTTATCAAAATTCAAACCATTTACAATAAATTACTAATTAATAATGAATAATTTTATTTTATGTATGGATTTAATTAGAAAATATTAATATAAAAAGGATAAATATTAATTATACAAATTTTAAGCACATAAAAAATTAAATAGTCATAATGAAAAGTATTAATTAATATTGAAAAGTAATAAAGTACACATTTATACTGAAACATACATATACATACATGAACATACATGGACATGTACATAACTATACATGTCGGTAAAAAAACGTTTTCTTTATACATATACATACACAAAACAAACGCATACATACATATGCATATGTGTACATACATATGCAAACATACACATGCATACAAATATGTACCCATATGTATGCATACATACACATACATGTAGAAGAACAAGTACATGATAATACAAATACATTCTTGAAAATACATATAAACACATGCATCCACATACATTCACATGATTATACATATATACAAACATATTTGTACATATTAAAATATTTAATATGTGTATAAATAGAAAAATTCAAAAATTAACTATATTGAATGTATTTATATATATATTTATTTATATAGTGAGTATCACTATATTTTAATAGATAGATTGACACTATAACAAACAATCTATGATATTCCCTTCACTGGACATTTGAATAATCATTCAACATTACAAAAAATGAATTCTGATATACACGAGATGTGAACTAGTGCATGTGCATATGAAAAACAAAATTTAGAATGATTTCACCCTAAAATCAATGTATTGGAAGCTTCAGAATAACTATTAAGAACACTTCATACATCGGCGTTCCATGTATTAATAGAAAATAAGAAATTATAGTAGTTAAAATAAATCTAAAATAAATTATGTAAATTCATCCCACACCTCACCCTCTGATGCAACCACAAAAATTGTCTCTGGCCCAATCAAAACACTATATACTATTAACAACTGAAAACCATAACTTAACTACTAAATGCATGTTTGGAAAATGTAATAATGTCTAAATAAAAACAAAAGGCAACTAACATCTGCATGATCCCATGACTCTAGTCTAGACCAAAACCATAAATACTCCCTGAGTGTGTAAGTGTTGAATAATGAACCAAAAAACTGAAATGATAATATATGTTCCAGAATGAAAATTCTCAATATGCTACAACAATCCATACTATTTGGTATTATCTAATTATAATCCTTTTCAAGTTAGTTTCAAAATATATTTGAAAAGAAATATTATCACATAATATTTAATTATATCCAATTATCATTCAATGTATCCCACTTCATAACTTTTACCCATGTTAAAAAAGAAGGATTGAACAAAATCTTTTTCCCATACTATTGTAGATACCACAAGAAACAATCTATCTAATATAAAATAATAAAATATTCGTTTATAAAACCCATAAATAAATTAATGTATTGAATAATCATTTCAAAACAAGGGGAATGGTCAATTAAACTCCACACAATAATAATATCATTTCTTCCACGCTTACCATAACACATATCAAAATAGTTTTTGAAAAAATACCTCATTTTTATTTTAAACAACCTCCCCTTCCAAATAATTTCTAAAATGAATTTTTAGAAATTAACCAAATCCAGGAAATTTAACATATCATTATATATCACAGACACAATACAAACATTCACCAAATAATAAATAAACCAAAATGATAATAAATAATCATTGAGTCGAGGATAAAATCTAGGGAAAATTAAATACCCTAAATAAAGAACATTTTATGTCATAAGTATTCTCATAAAATTAAAGAGATATAAACCTATAATAAGCACATAGATACAAAACAACCATAATACTTTCCATTATCTCACTTGGTTTAACATGCCACGATATATTCTCTACGATCACTAAATTGAACCACACACCATATCTCTAAAAACAACAATCATTACTATGGATTGGACATATACTGATCCCCACTAGTCTAATTGGACTCCCATTAAAAGAATATAATTGAGGTAAGAAATAAAACACCTAAAAAAGAATAAAAATTCTATCTTTTACCCACATATCACCTCTTATACTGTCACAATAAGCATCCATGATTTAATACATGTTTAAGAGTTATACCATGCATAAGAATATGTAATCATCCACCAAGGATGTAACATGGGCCAGTGGGAAAAACAATCAAATGGTATAAATTTAAGGGCTCAAAAAATATATTAAAAAAACATTACATACCATCCTTGAATAAATGATTCTTGAAATTCCAAGCAATTTCACCGAAATTTCAACAACCACTTCAGATCTCATTTTAAGCATCCTTTGTATCTAATGTTTCAAAATGATTTTACGTCCATTAAAAATAACACCCAAAAAGATAAAAATGATTTGAAAATTTATTTAAAGATTCAATTATCCTTAAATAATAACCGTAAATTGTCCAAAACAAAACCTTTTTACTTATTTAATAATTAAAGTGATAAAAATAAATTACGAACATTAATATTTGTTAATAAAATTCAAGGAACTAATTTTTACATATATTTAATTTCATGTGTCATATTAAATTCCAATAAAATCCATTGATAAGTATCATTGGTTACCTGAATTACCCTTTTAAATTACGTAATTCATTAATATAGTTCATTCTTGAAATATAAAAAAACATGGTGTAAGAACCCAATATTATATATAACATATTTTGATTAATTTAGACTACAATTATCATTATTTATTTCTCAAATATTATTTAGGTATATAGAATTATAATATTAGAACAATAAATTAAATAGTAATAACTATATTATAATAATACACTTCTACTAAGTATCCATTTTACCCACCCAAAAAATATTTTATATAAAAACATGATTTATTTTAATAACATATATTCAAAAATATTACTCTGACATCATCCTTTTCCCTACACATCATTAAATCCCAATTAAAATAATTTCAAAATGTGTTATGAGAATAAAATAATAGTATGGGAAATAAAAAATAATAAAACCATTAGTACAGTGACAAACATGAAATCCAATGAAATCCCATTTCATAAAAAATACATTTTTTTACCGAAAAGTGGATCATACTTTTTCTAAGAGTTTAGCATCATACTTTTTTGAAAATCCAGAAATTTTCAGGTAAACGCATTATAATGAAATGAAACATTATTATGAAACTCTAGATATCATCTTTCTATTTTACTCTTGTAAATGGAATTATCGATATGTTCAACTTCAATCTCTGAAGTATGCAATTCATTGTGGGATATAACATGACCACTCATTCTTGGTTCATCATAGAACCACCCATCATTGGTTAATAAAATAACCACCCATCCATGGGTTTTCAAGGATGTACCTAAAATTAGTTAATATGGTATCCAAGTAGCATCATAAACATTTACCCTGAACCATTGAATAATCTTAAAAAATGAAATCTTACATCATAAAAACACTCTTTTAAGAAAATAATCATTCCATTTTGAAATAACATCATAAAATTTAAAAACGGTGCACATAATAAAAATATCATTTTATTAAAAAAATTGATCATTTAAAAATTATACTTCCAATAATTAATGGTTGAGGATATTAGTAAAATATTCTCATTTATTATTATTTAAAAAACATTTATTCTGTATTTTTGTCAGAAAAGTAACAATGTACATAGTTTAGAAAACCGCAAAAACATTCCATTAAACTCATTTTATAAAAATAAAAAATGTGTCAAAATTACATTAAATAATAACACATTAATTTTAAAAACCTTATTTTAATAATTTTTATAAAATATGTATATATATGAAAAATTATGTTTTAAGGGAATCATTATAATGTAATTGTTAAAAGAAAGTCCCTTACATTGAGTCATGCTCATCAGCGTTCTTCTCAATATTACCAAATAATAAAACTAGTTTAGTAATATACATGATTATCAAAAAAAGTATTGTTTATTAGTAATTTAAAATCACTAATTTCCAAGATATATAAATTACAAAATCATTTCATCTTCCATCGAAAGTTTTGACAAAATTCGGTAGTTATGTGCAGAATGAATGTTGTAAGATGACTATGATCAAAGAGGTCATTATTTTATCATTAATAGAATGATTATAATTTTTATAAATATATTATACTTATAAACACAAACATTAAATATGGTTATGAAAATTTTACTATGTTACAATCATATACATAGTAGGTCATACATTTCAACGATCACTATAAAAAAATGTGTTTATTATACAATAACTACATAATAAAAAAAATTAATGAATAAAAATTTAATTAAACAAAAATATTTATATATATTATCAATGTTATGTGGTGATGAAAATCAAATCACATCATTTCGTGGTGATGGTAGTCTACTCGTACACATGAACAACGCTATCATTTTCTAGTTCCTCAAAAGGTAAGAATGTAAAAAGTATATTATATTCTCCAAATGAAATATATTTCATTAATATCATATATTAACATTAAATAAAGTATTATAACATATTTTTATTTACCATGACGGATGAAAATTTGAGCATTTCGTGAGGATATAATCTACTATAAATATAAATGATGAATTCCCTTCAGATTTGATGGATGTCAGAGATAGATATCTGTTATTAAATTAATAGAAATACATTTAATTATATTTAGGATTGTATTTTTATTATATTATCATTCATTATTATTATTTTAAAGAGAAGGAAAATGAAATAAATGAGAAATGCTATATTTGAAATGATACCTCCTCTTTGGACAACCTCCATAGATTAACACATTATGACCACTAGGGTTGGGTTTTTTATCAATAATTTCTACTATAATTTGGGGGATTATAATAATCTATTTTGGAAGGTGTTTCTAAAACCTAATTTTTTTTATGTGTGACTAAATGAGAAGAATAGGTACTATTTTATAATATAGGGAATGAGAACTCTTAGAATTTGTCAAAATATTGAATTAATATAAATTAAATTTCAATTAATAAATTGAAAAGGTGAATTATTTGAAATATAATATGATGATGAATCTAAATAACCTCATCCATTAAAACTAGAGAATGTTTTACTACATTTCATCTATTATACTGGGGTTTTAACCACATTAACTCTATTTACCTCTGGAATTGGGGATGATCTCATTGATTTAAGAATCAAACATTCCAAGAGGTTTCTGATGGGTGTTTTCGTGGAACCGGAAACATCCAATGATTGCATATCCATTGGAACCTACATTCCAAAGGTAGGCACTCAGTAGTTGTGGACTGATGAGGCTTTGGAATTTGCATTGGTCGAGAGGATGGGAGGTCAGACTCATCACACCTTTTTGAGGACAATTATTGTCTACTCCGGGACTCTTTTTATTGATTTAAGTTATGTTCGTGAATCCTTATTACATTAACAAATATAAAATGAGATTTCCTTTAGATCTGACAATCAATGATTGATATGTAGGAAATTTAGATAATCTTTTATATGTATTCGAGGTTCTTCATCGATAGAGAATCATCTGTATTTGTTTAGAGATTCTTAGACAATGGTATCCTTCAATACATAAAAGTCTCTTGGTCATTATGATGACCATACTGGTTTTAAACCCAATCAGTGGGGCACGTGAAGTTTATTGTCATTTAGAAGGACATGGATTATTTTAGAGTTGGGATCGTACCCGTAGATGGGCTACCTACATACCCTTTTTTTAGAAAAGGAATCATAACCCACATAGTTCGAGTAAGGGAGTATGATATTTATGCATGATTAATGGCACAAAGAAATATGTCATGATTACTTTTACACTCTATGCTCACATGATTCATGCTCAATGTGAGAAACAAGAGGTATTGGTGCAACCAGACAGTTGTTCCATGAAAGATGCACTCATCAAAAATGATGTGGGGCTTATGTCTGTATGACTGCCCAAATAGATGAGGATTAAGCTTTAATTCAGGGAAGAAATCCAGGAACAGGGTCCATAAAGGTATATGTACTTTATGGAGATTTGAATACTCTAACCTTGGGTCTTACTCCTAAGGAAGATGACCAAGATAGAAGGGGACTTATGATTCAGTCTTACTCCTGAGAAGAAGCCCATATCAAAAGTAAATTAGGACTGGTTAAGAGAAATTAATACCGGGGCTTACTCCTGAGAAGGAGGCCCGAGTTAAGGGTTTTGAAAAATTATGGGACTTGGGGCTTACTCCTAAGGAGAATACTCATATTTTGGAACTTTAATACAGGGGTTTATTCCTGAAATGAGATCCCAGGGTAAAGGAATTATGGTTGGGGCTTACTCTTGAGGAAGATACCCAGTTAATAGGATATGAAAATGGGGCTTACTCGTGAAAAAAAAGGCCCATATTAGGGGACTTCGGGCTAACTCCGGAAAATAATGCCCAGATTAATGAGGAATTATGACTGGGGCTTACTCCTGAGTAGGATGCCCATATTAATGAGAATTTGGACAGGGGATTACTCCTGAAAAGGATTCCCAGGTTAAGAATTCTCTCATCTTAAAGGATGAGGTTGAATGAATGAACTCTCTAACTTTAGTGACATAAATATGTTTAAATCACTAGGTTTTAAGAGATGTTCCACGGAATCCCTTTCAGATAATGATTTCAATCAAGAAAACATGCCATAAATGGATTTGAAGAGTGTCTTGAAGACTAAATCTTGAATAGGAGAGGTGGAATGGCATAAGAGGGGTCAAATGGGTAGGAAGGACACCCAAAAGTAGAAGGGCGTGCAAGTCCTGAGGGGTCGCATAGGTACTGCATAGGCACGCAAGTCCTGGTCATGCAGGCATACCTGCACGACACATGGGTACTTGAGCGATCCTTGACCAGTAGAGTAATAATTGGGCGATTCATGATCAATGCCTTTAGAATAATCTTGAGGTACTTCCAGAAGAGTGGCACACAAGATTTGGTGAAGAAGTAGGGCGGCGCGCAATTGTTTCCATTTCCCTTAAGGGTAAAACACTTAGGCGCACAGGTGTTAGTGAATTCTAACACTTAGACCTTACTCCTCTTGTTTATACCTTCCATTCTAGGTAAATAATTACCTTAGAAGTGTTCAGAAGACCTGAAGAAAAGTCTTGGGCGTTCAGAGCTCTGTATCTGAATTCTGGAAAAATTCCTCATGAAATGGGGGGCCCACCGGGGCTATTTATTGGCTAGAGAAGACCCCGGGCGGTTATCACTTAGGGCGCTCAAGTGACTTGCATGACCAAACATGCGGCGTGCAAGTGTACTTGTGTGACCATGGTAGAACTTGCGCGACCCTTGTGCAATGTTATTTTTATTCATTCCTTCGTCAATTTTTGATATTTGTCCAAAGGTTGAATCACTTTGAGATAAGATATTCCCCTTTTCCAATATTTAGAATCTGTGATGAAAGGAGCGTCAAAAAAAATTCCCCCCTCAGAGTTGGATCTAAAAGAAATGAAGATTTGACTCTGAGGAAATCTAAAATCAAAATGAAATTGGGGTGCGCAGGGTATGGCGTGCAAATGAGATTTGGGCACGTAGGGGTATGGCCTCATCTATAAATAGACGACCTCACTTTTCGAAAAGCACCCAGCTCTCGCTTATTGTTTTTTCTCTCGGCACGCAAGTTGACTCCCAGCTCTCGCTTGTCCTTGATTCTTGCTTCTTGTGTCGCACTGCTGTTTCTTGTGTCATACTGCTGTTAAGGTATTTAGAATTTTGCTGTGAAACCTGTGCGCCCAATACTTGCGCGAATGAAGGAGACTTGCGT
Source organism: Viscum album (assembly GCA_963277665.1). Lineage (NCBI taxonomy): Eukaryota > Viridiplantae > Streptophyta > Magnoliopsida > Santalales > Viscaceae > Viscum > Viscum album. The sequence goes on from OY728134.1 coordinate 1,000,173,441, forward strand.
GCCAACTATGGGACTTGCGAGACTTAATGACTTAGCCAATTTCTTCAAATCCTTCTCAAATTTTATTAAAAATTAACATACTTTAAGATTTAATTATCCAACTTTTTTGTAGATCAAATGGCTCCAAATAGAGTCGGAATGGCTAATGAACAAGCGAGCAAAAGAACTGATGAGATGATGGACATCATTGGCCATGATTACTATTCAATCAATGAAAGCACTCTTCCAGACTTGGCTAAGTATCTGAAGAAATATCATCATGATTTCCCACACAAAATCTATTTGCCTCTGTATGGCCATGGTCATCTGCAAGATGTCAATATTCCAGAGGCAAAGAACTATCTCCCACCTTCCTGGTTTTAGTCGTATACCAACTTTTCTTCAGTGAATGTCTCAATCGCATGAACATTTTCTCGTGCTGGAACAGTAAAGAAATCATATATGATGCATCATAGCTCTTGTGCACTAGATCTGAAACTTCACAAACCTGAGTTGCAACCACATTGTTATCCCTTAATTTTTCAAAATTCTTAGTTGGATCAATCCAATAGTTGGAAGGAGAAATTGAAATTCCGTTATGAAGTAGGTGTAAAGCCAACTTGGATGTGGGATTATTGGGTGCGACAAACTTGTGAAGAGTTTTCCGAGGATCTGATGGGAGCTGCAATTTATGAAGCCGTCTAGGTTGGGCAGACATATGTTTATAGGAATGATAGTTTTGCACCAGAGTTGCTTAGCTGCTGGAGCCCATAAACAAATTCTTTATATCTTTCCCAATGGAGAAGTAGGAATTAGTTTGTGGGATGTCAACAAGATCTCAGGTGTTCCAATTTTGGGTGATATGTATGACGAATTCATCCCTCCAATGCCAACTTTGAATGATCTGGAGAAGACTCCGAATTTGGTTCAAGAATTATTGAAGATTTATCATAATATCAAAATCCCAAAGGATTCAAAGACTCATTATAGAATGGATATTCATCCATAGGAATGGATGGATGCGTTTCTCAAGAAGAAGAGGGAAAAGGGGCCCACCTGTACTCATCCTACTAGATGCCCAAGAGCAGATAAGAAAGGTGTTCCTGGCACATTTTGGCCGACTCTGGAAGAATGAGAGTTTGAGAAATGGGGATATGAAGTGAATCATAAAATCCCAGAGAAGACCCTCCTGGTAGGCTTATTATCCTTATGGCTCAGTGTCTATCACATTCCTGTCAGAGATTCGAAGGGAGGCATCAGTCCAGGGACCTTCGTTATCGTAGCCAAGTTGGTTGAGAGGAATATGGTGGGGTTGGCTACCCCAGTTTTGGAAGAGATTCACAGGAGTATACTTCATGTCTCTATGGGTAAATCTCCTTTGAGATTAGTGGGACCATTCCATGTTTTATGGGGATGGATCGCCACTCACATCTGGACATATGCAGTTCAAAACGGAATACAGATTCCCAGAAGTTCTTTCAGGCCGTCTGTTCAGGACTTCTCTGGAGTTTTTACTTTGGCCCTCACTGCCTATGATATTAGGCCAAGGCAGGGTATGCATATGGAATTCCACTTCATTACCAATGGAAATCCACTGACAGGGAGATTTATTGATGATGGATCAGTCAGCTTGGAACATAGGTCTTATATGCTGGCCTACATAGATGGTGTACTAGCCACCAGAATTGATGGGGAAATTATATGTGAGGCATATGCTCCATATCGATTTGCACGCCAATTCAAGTGTTTGGAGAAAACTATTGTGTCTCCTCCAGTGCATGTCATATCAGAGCAGCATCCAACGGTTTCTCAACAACTATGGTTTCTAATGGCTATGGAAAGGAATGGGGTAGTCTTTGACTTACCAAATACTAACACGGTAATCAATTTGACCATATGGTATGATGAAAACTGGATAGCGTCATATCCTGAGGCTATATTGAATAAACCTAATGATCGGGTTGGGAAGAAGAAGAGAACCATTAGGAAAGAAACAATTTAGGTGGCGGGTGATTCTTCCACTTCTGAAGCTGGTTCACCGAGTTCTTCAACTGAGGCTGATTCATAAGATTCTCAGGAGATACAACATGTGTCAAAACGGCCACGTTCCGAATATAATCATCCTATCAGAATCAAGAGAGCCACTCCATCAACTCTTGTTGAGTTACATTATTGAGGAAATTTTAATTGCAAGCGACTTTATAGAGTAACAAGTTTCCATTATATTTTTATAGTTTCAGGAGCTAGAAAGAAATTAAAATCCATGGTCATAGGACCCTCTTTGTATCCATCTAGTACACCTGCATATCTAGGACCAGAGTCCATCCAGACATGTCGGGATGTATACTGTGATACTGAAACTATCTGGATGGAGCTATGTGAAGGGTTACGTCTTCATTGAATAGGGACTCTTCAGGCTCCTGCAAATATTCATTTCAAGGATAACCCTGATGAAGTAAGAGACTATGTCAAAGAGTGAAGTCCTATATATATGCCACTGAATATTCTATTCCTATCACCAAGCGGGTGAAGGAAATTATGGATCACGACGCCACTGATGAGAAGTGGCATGAGTATGTGGCTCATGAAGATGTAAGTTTTAATTCCTTATTTTCTTTGCAACATGATTTCATTCGAAGATTTGTTATTTAAGGAAATGGTTTTCTTCATCTTACTGCTTTCCAAAACTACTGAGGTTCCTTCTCCACAGTATAGCCATGGTGGTACTGCAATCAGGGCTGCTGCTGAATCTCCTCACGAACTGGGCGAGATATCTCCCGGAAATTATGCCATGGATGAGATGTTGGACATGGATTTTCATTGTCCAATTCAAGTTCTAGTAAGGAAGACTGCTGACACTCCCAAAAATCCAAAATGACAAAGGCGACGAAGGAGGAAGTCCACCGCTTAACGCTTTATCAGAAGTGGTAAGTCCTTCGGATAATCATGAATTTTAAACCATGAAAAAGATTAAACATTTTACTTGGGATTGCAGGGGATTCTTCAATTTCATCTCTGATGGAAGGGAGAGATTCTCCTTTAATGACCACGGAGGGTGCTGTGGAACAAATGCAAATTCAGGCTGACTTGGCTGCTTCTGAAAAAGAGCCAACATCTATTCCTAGTACTGCTCCTACTGCTGCTAAAAGTAGAGAGGAACCTGCACCAGAATCATTGGCGATCGTAGCAAATGAATCTTCCATACTTCCTGAAGAATCTATCCAGGGTCAGGGGCTTCCGAATGAGTGTCTCCAAGATGGCACATCAAATGCTCCCACTGGTGAGACTAACCAGGATTCTAAAATATCATTGGATGAAATAATGAATTATGGCATGTCTTTAGAACAATTTTATGATCATTCTAAGTTATCATGTGATTTAGAAGACCTTGGGCGTGAGTTTTATCCTTCGTCCAATAAATTTTATTATAATTTACACTTCTAATCATGACTAAAAATAATATGTCGTTCTATCCCATGAATCTGCTGAACTGCCAATGCCTGAAGAGGGTGTGTACATTGATGTCAAACCTACTATTGCAGAAACATTAGGTCAAGTGGAGTTAAACCCAGTAAACCCTCATGAGACCCATCTTGATGATCCTATTGAAACTGGTAAAGATGGGGAGGAGTCTTCTCAAGATGCTGATCTACTGTTAGGTAATGATTGGACTGAGTTTTCACGATAGAAAACCAACATCCATTATTCTATGAAACTAACCATACATTTAATTGATAAAAAAGGGCTATCAACTTTAATGTCTATAACTAGAGGTGAAGTCTCACCCTCCGCCCAAACAGTAGTAGAAGGTGAAGCAACCAGGGTCAGGGGGGGAGGAGCAGAACATGACACTTCCTTAAGTGCATTAATCCCAGATTACATGCCCCCCTGTGATGATGATGATGAATCAGACCCAGAGGTTCTTAAGGCGCTCAGATTTTCACGACACAAGGCATGGAAAAACATATGGAAAATCATATCTGAGGTGCCTTTAGAAGATCTATCATCAATGATTTCCCAGTTTTGGTCCCAATTCGTCATGCTAGGACTTGGAGGTTTTGGATACCAAGAGATCCATACCGCGGTGAAACAAGTCATCATCAAGAGGGAGCAGGAGAAAAAGTGTCACGAATATCTGACTAGGTTGATACTATCATTCAACATCAGAGAATTTGAGGTTGCGGTATCCTGAGATGAGGCTGACTATGCTGCCAAGATGGAGGAGCTGAAGCATAAGATCAATGAAAAAGTCGTCCAGTAGGTGCAGCTCTAGCAATAGTTAGATTCTGTTACTGGAGATCTTGACCAGCTCAGTAATTCATTGGAGGGAGCTCAAAATAATGGTATGATAGCCATTACAGATGCCAAGAAGGCACTCCATCATGCTGAGAAGAGTGAAGCTGGTCGAGTGCATGAGCTTCAAGTAGTAGCTGATGAAGCTCGGGATGTTGTACATCAAGTGAAGACTTATGTTGACAGTCTTTTGTAATTTCTTAAAAAAGAGAAGAGGCTCCAATATGTGGATGTCCCTCTAATTATTGTGCATCAAATAGAAAGAATTATATCATCATCTATCACTTGTGCACGTATTTTCCGGCTAGATACTTTAGATTTTACCTATGCCAATGGGCCTAGTAAGCATAGTATTATTTTTACTAGGATTATTATAAATAACCCTACAAACATTGAATCTTTTAATTTCTTAATATTACCTAAATATTACTAAATGTATGTTTAGTGAGCTGGAACTTGACTTTTATTCAGAGTTCCCTTTTCTTTTGTGGGCAGTTTAATGTCATAAACATCTGATATAAAGAGGCTAATGTTTAAGGTAGAAATATCTTTGACCGAATGAATTATAATTGACTAAATTCTTTGACAATTTATCTGAAAACATATTACCATACTCAAGTATGAGGGAAAATATGTAAACTATAACATAAGAAAGTTTGAATATGAGGAATGATATTAAAAAGATCTAAAAGGCATTAGAATAAGAAGTTCCCAAGAATGAAGTTACCATTATTTAACAAACCCGTTAGGGGGTTGAATTATGAAGGGCCACGTAAGTGCATTGGCTGCATAGTCAAATAAATAGAATCTTTTGGCTGATAGGTCCGCTATATAGACTACTTATGCAAATCCGCCTAAGGGAACGTACGGTATAGTCAGGAAAAAGAAGTCTCAAAAATTTACATTAATAGAGGTAAAAAGCCCGTGTATGTTTATGGAGATTCAAATTTTCCAAAGTATAGTGTTTTCTATATGGAAAGAGGTACTTAAATATGGAGAAGATATTTCCAAACAAAATTATCTTAGAACTGGATGGATATCACTCCTACGAAGGTCTGACCCAAACGTAGGGAAGGAGAATATAAACCATAGACTTGAATACTTTCAGATCATGAAAAAGTATATGGGACCAATATGTTAAGGATGACTATTTTTTCTGGATCCCTACATATTATCAAGAAAAATTAAGACAAAATTGGTTTTCCTCCCAAGAATGAAGTTACCACTATTTAGCAAACCCGTTAGGGGATTGAATTACATAGGGCCACCTAAGGGAATTGACTGCATAGTCAAATAATAACATCTTTTGGCTGACAGTTCTATTATGTAGACTGGTTATGCAAACCCGCCTAAGGGCACGTGTTGTATGGTCTGGAAAAAGAACTCTTATAATTTCAGGCCTTTTGTGAATAGAAGTTAAGAAAATTGTTATGAAGATCAGAAAATATTTATGGTTAGGATTATGACACATAAAGATGGGTATTTTCCAATGTATTAAGAGATACACAGATCAATGCTAACTATAATCATGTTGTGGCTGGGTCCTGAATAGAAATGTTGGACTTCACTATGTATCCCATAAGGATGGGAATCAAGACATACGTAGTTCATGAACTACAGTTTAACGTCGTGTGGGACAAAAGGATTGGAGATCTTAGTTTAAGGTCATAGAGCATGGAACATTATAAGAAATACACAGTGTGTGATTTCATGGGGACTTTTCAGCCAGGGGACTAAAAGAGGAATTTGGGGTTAGGCCCAAAGACATGGGGCTGGATTCGAGGGACACTCGAACGTTCCTACGTATCCCATAAGGATGGGAATCTAGCCCACATAGTTCTAGAACAACCCTCTGTACACATTTTTTTGTAAATGTGAAGGGTGAAAGGGGACCTTAGTGCAATGATGGTTTAACCCAAGATAAAAGGATCGGGTATTTCCATGTATACACATAGTATTTGAAATGAAACATGATTGAAAATCAATGTAAATAATGATTCCCTCTCAGGTGAGGGTATCAAATAATATTATAGTTTATTTTCATACAAGACAAAAGTAATTTACATTTTAATGTTGTATATCAAGGACAAAGGTGAACCAATGTAATGATATTGATTCTGGGAGGCGATTTCACAAATCAACATCGTATGAGATGGAGCTGAACCGATGTGAAGAGATTGGTTTTGGGCTTGAACCTTGGGAGGTTGCCTACGTACCCAGCCTGGAGGGAAAGGATAAAAGTCTGCGCAGTTCAATTAAAAAATGAGTTAGTAATCAAGTTGTTCCGGGGGACAACAACCTAAAAAATGATGTTTCGAATTATGCATGGTTAGCAGCCCAGAGAGGGTGTTATGTTTGAAGTTTGATCTAAGATCACGTGAGTCATACTCGGTGTGAGAAAAAAGAGGTAGAAACAACCCTAACAATGCACATTTTAATGTCATGTAGGACAGATGAAGGGACTATGCAGTTTAAATTCTTGCAGTTAAGACTATTGGTGCTACACAATTTAATGTCATGTAGCTGGGAAAAAGTACAGTATAATGTCATGTAGGATGTATTAAAGGATTTTCTATACAGTTTAGCTTCATGTAGTTAGGATGATGGTGACAATACAGTTTAATTTCATGTTGGACTTATGGGGGACTGTGTAGTTTAATGTCATGCAGTGAGGAAAAAAGAGTACACCATTTAACGTCATGTTGGATGTATTAGGGACTTTTTCGTAGTCTAGCGTAATGTAGGATGAAAAGGGGATGATACAGTTTAGCGTCATGTTGGACATATGTGCCAATAGTTTAAAGTCGTATGCATGGGCCGTTGGTTATGCAGTTTAACATCTTGATAGACGTAAGGGACTTTTATATAGTTTAATGTCATATAGCATGGACGATGAAGGGGGACACAGTTTAACGTCATGTTGGACAAAAGTGTGAATAGTTTATGGTCATATGCATTGACCCTGGATGGTGCAGTTTAACGTCATGCTAGACGTAAGGGATGTGAAAACGGTTTAATGTTGTATGCCTGGACCGTGGATGGTGCAGTTTAACATCATGCTGGACATAAGAGACTTCTGTATAGTTTAACGTCATGTAGTTAAGACGTCACAGTTTAACGTCGTGTGGGACGAAAGTAATACAAACAGTTTAAGGTCGTATGTATGGACCACAACAATGTATTTTGTGTTTATACAAAATACTTCTTCAGAAATCTGGCATTGGTTGGAGTAGTGATGAGTTCTCCATCCATTGATATTAATGAATAAGCTCCATTGGAGAAGACCCTGTGTATTGAGTAAAGTCCTTCCCATTTTGGCTCAGGCTTGGGAGGTTTCTTTCCTATTATTATTTGAGTTCTGAAAACTAATACCAATTCTCCCTGAGTGAATCAATGAAGATGAACTTTTTTGTTGAAATCTCGTGCTATTCGATTCTGATAGACTTCCATGTGGTGAAAAGTGCACAATATTTTCTCATTTAACCATTCCAATTCATTCAATCGCTTTTGAGATTGTTCATATGTAGATGAATTATCACAAATAGATACTCTGAGAAAGGGTAGTTGAACTTCAATGGGCAAGACAACTTCCATTCCATATACCAGTGAATATGGAGTTGACAGTGTTGCAGTGCGGGTGGTATTCTGAAAAGCCCATAAAGCATGAAGGAGTTTATCAGGCCAAGACTTCTTATCTTTATTCACCATATTTTGTAGTATATTTGAAAGAGTCTTGTTCAAGGCTTCTATCTAGCCATTGGTCGCTACATGATACCGAGATGAATGATTGGATTTGATGTTGTATTCTTGCTACAACTTCTTCACCTCGGATGAACAAATGTTGGTGCCATTTTCCATCAATATGGTATGAGGGACACCAAATCTGGTAATGATTTTAGACTTGATGACGCTAAAAAAACTTTTAAAACTAACATCTTTGAGAGGTATTGCCTCTGCCCATTTGGAAAAGAAGTCAGTAGCAGTAAGAATATACTTAAACTGCTTGTCCATAGCTGAAGGGTATGGTCCCACCACATCCATTCCCCATGTGGAAAATGGCCATGAGTATTTATCAGTATGAAGAAAATCTGGAGGTTGATGAATGAAGTTGTAATGTACTTGTCATGAATGAAACTTCATTGTGAATTCAAAACAATCTTGTATCATTGGAGGCCAAAAGTATCCAAGCCTTCGAATATGATCAGACAGTCTATGTTCAGACTGGTGGGCACCACAGACTCCCGCATGCACTTCTTTCATGAAAACCATTGTCTCTTCACCATCAATGCATCTAAAGAGTACTCCATCAAAACTACGTTTATAGAGAATTTTCTCTAGGTGATCTGGGCTATCGTAAAGAGTAAAATTGACCACACGTCGCCAGATTTGTTCTTTCATGGATCTATCATGTGGAAGTGTTCTATTTTGAAGGTATTCCCTGATAGGTGGCATCCATCCTGTAGTATGACCATATGATTCAGGAATGAGATTAATTTCATTAATTTCATCTATTCTGATTCGAACATAAGGTGAAATTGCATGACGGTGGGCAATACTGATGGTTGTCTCATCCCGATTTGGATCCTACAGAGCTATGGCTATATTAGCTAGTGCATCAGCTTGAGCATTTTGTGATCCCGGGACATAAGAAAATGTCAGTTCCAAAAGGAATTCCTCCATTAACTCTATGACGTAATCATAAAAAGGGATTAGTTCTTCTTTTCTGATGGTATAATCCCCATTGTCTTGTTTGATTACTAGGTCTGAATCACCTTTCACCTTTAAGTGACTCACTTGTTCTTGAATCACCAACTCCAAGCCTGCGATGAGAGCATGGTATTCTACTTCATTATTGGTACCACCATCCCAAAATAAGAAGGAATAAGGTAACACTGCCTTTTCTAGAGAAATGAGAAAAATTACTAAGCCAACATTGTGGAATTTAGGATTTTCCATTTTCCTCCCTATTGGACTTCTGGAAGCACCATCAAAATACATTTCCCATGCCTGAGGACTTTCTTGAATAGAGAAGACTTCCTCATCAGGGAGTTCAATATTTGAAGATGTGTCTTCTACTGACGGGTTTTCAACAAAGAAGTCAGCCATAGCATGACCCTTTATTGCCTTTTGAGACACATAATGAATGTCGAATTGCTGCAAAATAACTTCCCACCTTGCCAGACGTCTTGTAAGCATTGGACAAAAAAGTATGCATTTGAGCGGGTTATTGCAAGATGCTAATTGGGACTTGTGATGTTGCATGTAGTGTCTCAACTTCTGAATAGAAAAGATTAAAGCCATGTAGTACTTCTCAATACATGAATACCGGGTTTCTACTTCAAGCATAGTCTGACTGAGGTAGTAGAGGTTATTTTCATTCCCGACATCATTCTGCTGAGTAAGAAAGGCACCCAATGATCTCTCTAAGGCCGTCACATAAAGGATAAGTGGCCTTCCTTCAACAGGTGGCATAAGTACTGGTGGGCTCAAGAGGTATTTCTTGAGAATATCGAACGCTTCTTGACATTCTTCAGCCAATTGGTAAGTGACTCCCTTTTTCATCAATTTGGTGAAGGGTAAACTTTTTCCTACCAAATTGGCGATGAAATGCCGAATATAGGCTAAGTTTACTTGAAGTCCTCTTAATTCATTCAAATTTTGAGGAGGTGACATACCACGAATTGACTTTGTCTTCTCATGATCGACTTCAATACCGCGATGGCATACAACAATGCTGAGAAAGTTTCCTAAGGTTACCCCAAAAGCACATTTTAAGGGTTCATCTTTAAATTATGTTTTCAAAGATTGCAGAATATGACTTTTAAATAAGCCAAGTGATTAGAACGTTGTTTGGATTTGACCACCAAATCATCCACATAACATTCAACGAACTTCCCTAAAAAGATGTTGAAGATGCGATGCATTGCACGCTGATATGTTGCGCCTTCATTTTTTAGGTATAGGGCATTACCTGATAGAAAAACACACACTGAGGGGCCCTGAAGGATGTGGATGCCTCATCTTCTGGAGATATTTAGATTTGATTATATCCGTAATATCCATCAATGAAGGAAATTGCTTCATAGGCATCTATTTCATCGATTAAAAGTTCTGTAATCGGAACTGGAAAATCAACCTTAAGACAATGCCGATTAAGATATCTGAAATCAATGAAAACTCTAATTTTTCTATTCTTCTTCTTCACAGGGACAATATTAGCCACCACTTGGGATATTGAACTTCTCTGACGAAGTTAGCTTTGATATTCTTATCCACTCCAGCTTCAATTTTGGAAGCCTAAGTTGGGTGTGTTCTTCTCGCAGCTTGCTTAAATCCTCGATGTTCATCTAGTAAACCCAAATGAAGAGTAGCAACATCATGATCAAGCTCGGGCATCTTCGTATAGATCCAAGAAAATATGTCTCGATTTTTCTTTAAAAATGAAATATACATCTCTTGTTCTTCAAGAGTCATGGCCGCACTGATTAAAGTGGGGCATGGATCTTCTTTCGTACCCAGATTTATTTCTCTGAGTCATTCCACAGTGGTAGAGATACCCTCTTCAAATGCTTGAAGAGCATCTCTGAGATCTTCCTCTTCTTCTTCAACATGTGTTATTTCTTCCATTTCTAATTGCATAGTAGATGATGAAGCAAAATTTCCATGATCAGAAGAGATGTTAAAACTTGAATATCTTGAAGAAGAGGCTTACATTTCCGACCCAATTGATGTGAAGGGTCTTCCTCAGGTAATAAAGAGGAGATTATGGATTGAGAATAGACAACATTTTTCACCTCCGACATCACTATCACTTCTTCTGGCCTGGTTGGAGAAGTATAGACTTGTTGGATTTCAGCAGATGAAATGAGGACATCACCATTTGAGCATTCATCATTGCCTGCAGGATCACCAATTTCTCCCATGCTGTTTGGCTTGATTTCCGTAGTTGACATTATGGATCTTTCCATAAGATTATTTTAATTTGGGTCTATCTTGTCAATTTTACTGATTGAAAACACATAATCTGTACTCACATGTGCAAATGGATTTACTAGAATCTTTTCCAAATCATATGGAGCATTAACTTTGGTAATCTCCCTGGTTGTGGATTAATTCCTTCCCTTCATGTGATAGAATTCCACCTCAATGTATTGAGACTCACATGTCTTAAACAGGGACTTATCACCATACAATGTCCCAACATGACCATCGAAACAATATTTGATACATTGATGGAATGATGAAGGGATAACTGCATGTTGATGTAGCCAGGGTCTTCCAAGAAAAATGTTGAAGGCTGAGTCTTGATCAACAACCATGAAATCTGAATTGGATAAAATATCTCCAAACTGAGTTCTGAGTGTAACTTCACCCATTGTTTCTTGTTCATTTTTATCATATCCTTGTAACATCATGGTAGAAGGAGATAAATCAGATTCTTTGAGGCCCAATTGACGAAGTGTACGAATGGGCATGAGGTTGGATCCTGGACCATTATCAATGAAATCTCTTTGGATGTCTACGCCATTGACCTTTCCAGATAAGTACAAAGGTCTAATATGTCCATGCACGACTTCATCTTCATCTTTATCTATAAAAGATCTTACTGCATGGAATTCTGCAATATTATTCTCTACGTGATAGACTTCAGCTGCATCAATTTCAGTTTCAAACTCCTAAGGACATGAAAAAGCCTCGATGAGTGCCTCCTGAATATCCTATGATAGATTCAAAGCATCTAGATTTGATAACATGGCCGGTTCTTGGGCTAGGTGTTTCAGTACATCATACTTTTGATCTAGAGGTCTGTGTTTCCCAACAGGAACATGTGGTTTATCAGGTGTCTTGGATGTAGATGCTTTGGAAGTTGATGCATCTTGTATTGGGATAGGAGTTGGCAATATTCCTGGTTTTGGAAGATTAGACTGATTAGATCCACATACTTGCTGAGAGGAAGAAGATGGAACCTTCAACCGGTCTTCCATAATAACTGTTCCAGGACTGAATGTACTATTGGTAGAAGAACTTGCTTGTTCTTGCTGAGCTCACTGAAGTGATCTACCACGATTTTCTACTACGTACACAGTTCCCACAGGGGTAGAATTGGAATAGTGACTTCTAAAAGATCCACGTCTTCCCCTGTATCCTAAACCTCTAGAACTTCCTCTGATTACTCTATTTGATATATGGAATTCTGGCTCATCAAAATAGAAACTGAAACTAGCATAAGGATCTGTTGATTGAATCATATTAACAGAAGCAAAGATTAATTATTCATCCAATGAAGACTTTTCCTGACTAGCCAATTTAGGTTGTTCCATTTAGTGGGGCGGTGCCCGTTGCTTCGAAGTAGATGGCATGAAATCTGCCAGAGTCAGAGAAAACTTAGGCTTTGACACATACTCATCTTCTTCTAATTGTTCCTCTTTCTTGGAATTGTTCCATTTCTTTGAGTATTTTTCCTCTGATGAAGAGGGTTTTGCTGCAGAATTCATGGTAGAATGCACAATTGGTTTCTTCAATTGTGTTCGCAAAATATCATGAGGTCGGTTGATCATATTTCTGACCATAAAATCATCATATTTTTGTGCATTTTTACTTTTGACTTCTTGCAATTCTCCTTCCTCCTCTGGAATTGTAGCATTAACACATGCTACCTGAGATAAAGAACCATTCAGTTTGACTTTTCCCAAGTCGACCATTTTTTGCAGGAGTTCTTTAAAGACATAACACTCCTGGATGGGATGCCCCAACATTTGATGAAATGGGAAATAATTGGGACATTCTTGATCCCCTTCCTTGGTTGGCCTCTTGGGCCTTGACAATTGAACAAAATTATTTTCCAGAGCCGAAATGAAATAACCAGGAACTTGTTCACTTCGGAAAGAGTAAATGTTTCTTTTCAAATCCTCAAATTGTTTTCGTCTTTGATCTCTTTGATTATCTTGACGAAACACCCTCTTTAGTTAGCTCTCAGAAGGTGGATCCCTTCGAGAAGATGAATGTTTTTATGTAGAAGCATGTACAGGTGCTTGTTTAAGCATAACTGTAGCAGTTTCTTCTTTACCCATTCTCCATCCTGGAGCTGATGGAATTACACGAGATTTAGCCTTAGTCTGTATAATAGAATATTCAATCTGTTGAGCAATTGAAGTATGATATCAAAACCCACCTGTGTATTTCACAGGGATCAGTGGTGTGTGCAACTCATCACGCAAATTTGCCACATAGATTGGCAACAATTCTTCCTGAGGGAGTGCAAAGCTTAGGGAATATGTTAATCCCTTCCAATGAGCAATGAAATCTAAGACCCTTTCATTCTCCATTTTCTTACAGTTTGTAAGATCGAGAACTGTTGTCTTTGGCAAAGTTGAGATTAATTGAAGAATAAATCGTCGACGGAGATCTTCCCATCCGGTAATTGATCGGGATTTAAATCTTGTGTACCACACAAAGGCTGGTCCTTGCAAGGTTCGAATGAAGCATCTGAGCTTCACTGCTTATTTCTATTCCGGATTTCTCATCACAGGATCAGAAAAGGACACGTAATGCATCCAATGCTGTTCAAGATCGCATGATCCATTGAAAATAGGGAATACAGGGTTCCCAAAATTTGATGGGGGTGGGATTGCATCTACCCATTTAGGGTAAGCTCTCTTTTCTGGTTGAACCTGAGCACGCTTTCCCTATATAGCTTCCAACTAAGCTGCTAATGACTCAATAGTAGTTATTAACTTTTGAGAATCATCCGGTTGAGCTTGGACCTTAACAGGTGCACTGACAGGAGCTTGGATAGGTATGGAAACTGGTACTGCAACTGATGGCAGCAATGCCAATTAGTGTTTCACTTGACCCGTAGGATTAGACCTGTGAGGGTGTAATGATAAAGGAGGATTTTCTTGATCCATCTCAGTAGCTGCGACAAAATCCCTTGGATGACTGACTCCATCACGTTTAGGAGGAAGACTACCCTAAAGTTGTTCTACATTCATCCTCCTCAATTCCTTCATTTCTTCCTCTTATTGACAAAATCTTTGCTAAAGTGAGAGTGATTGGCCTTCTCCAGAAGAAGGATATGTAACCTGATTCTTTCCCTTCCCCTTTTTAGATCCCTTTTAATGATGGGGAAGTGGGTTATTTGAAGGAACACCTAGATATTGGGTAAACCATTGATTTCTTGTACGCACACCTTCTTCATTTGTGTCTGTGCTTACAACTTCTTGAATATGAACCTCTTCATCTGATCCCTCTGAGTGAGCCTCATCTGGTGGATCAGCAACAAAGACATTGATGACATTGATTGATTCATAATGCATTTCATCCCTCCTATTGGCATTCCTGTTATATTTTCTCCTTCCATGTCTTTGATGAGACATTTCCTTTTGTTGATTCGATCCCTCAGGAATTTCTTGGATAACCGTAATTTGGAGAGAATCTCCGGATAATTTGGCTCTTCGTTCCTCTTGAGGCTTCATCCCCAATCGAGAGAAGACCAATTTTCCTTGAGGGGGGGATTGAGGATTAGAAAAAGTCCCTATTCTAGTGGACTGGGGCTGTGCCTGCTGTCTTTTCTCAACTCTTCGAATCCTATTTGTTGATTCTGAGGGATGGTTTAAAAGAGTCCCCAGTATGGAATGAAGGGGTGGCTCTTGACATGCTATGTCTAAGACTTTCTTAAAAGCTCTCCTGATCTTGCAGACCTTGGTCCGAAAATTAGCTAGATGCATCAATCGATATCCACTTTTATCACCCGGCTCGAAAGACTGTTGGATGATTTCCGACACTTCTGTCAGTTGATGATGTGCTTGCTCCATACGAGAGGCCTATTCAATATTCTCGTCTTCTTGATGCAGGAGTAATTCAACAACTTGTTCTCTGTATTCTTGATTTTTAGAAGAACTAGTTGAGGCATGTTCTTGGGAAAGCTTTTAATTACAAACAAAACCCATTGACTGTGGCTGGCCACGGGCAATAAAATTTCATGAGACCTTGCTGACTGGAGAGCACAGTGAAATGTAGTGCTCCATGAACACCCCATCCTCTAACATGAATACCAGATGGGGCATTGGCAACTAACTGGCACAACCTTCTTAGTGCACCAAGTCATGAACGCTGAAGGGCTCTCTACTGCTTTTCAGCCTTCAGATATCGAGATAATGATAGAGATGCCAAATCAATCTGATGTTGTAACCCATCTATTATCTTAACATGATTTTCATATTCATCATAAGATAATATGTTATTTTTCAAATGACAAAGAGTTTTCCATCTGTTGAGACGAATATCATGAATTCCATCTTCCGTCAACATCTCTTGAATGTCATACTGAGAGTCGGCCAGAGGCCAGAACATGACAGTAACTTCACCTTTCGCCAGTGGTTTTCTCATGTTCAATATTTCCTCTTTATAATTTAATGAAGATCCTTATACCTGTTTTGACCAGAGGTGGTGCTTCCTTGTTGCTTCATCGGATTCAACAATATTGGTAGAGAAATCACTGATCAAACTAGAAGATGCATGAATTAGGGGTGGTTTGGAGAATGACCTACACCCTGGTCTATCTTACGTTTCAGAAAGTATTTCACCTTCTTGCGATGAAGCATCAGACATGACTAGTTTCGAATTTCCAAGTGCCTCATGATAATAGGGCTTTCTCGACACTACATTTTCCACTAGAGCATTTTTTGGGAAATGTGCATCACTACTGCGGAGAGGACATTGATAGAGAAATTCATCATCATGGGGAGGACCACCATGGTGGGTTACAACAAAAGATGAGATCTCTTGCTCCTTGGTCTTCTAGCCACACAGAGGGTTATTGTAGCTCTCATCTGAAGATGAAACATCAAGATCGACTGAACTGTAATGAAGCAAGCCTTCATGAGGAAGTGTCTGTTGAAGTCCTTCGAAATTAATGTTCCCACTATCGGAAAATGAGGGAGCAGAATCTTGGATTCCAACAGATAACTGTCTGAGGTCTTCAAGAACTCTAGCATCGAGCAAGGCCTTGTTACAGATTGGCTCCTTATTTCTTGACTGTGCTGGGTGGGTCTTCTTCTTAGACGCCTTCTTACTCACCTTGGAAACCACTTGTTGATGAAAGTGGCTTCTCTGAGCAGGTGTATGTGCCTGATCAGGAGAGATGGACAGGTTAGGCTGACAATCTCTACTCAAATCAGGTGTATGTTCCTGACTTGGTTGTCTGTATGATATAGGAGAGTACGCCCCACAACCCTCTTGGACTAGAACAGATGTGTGTGTCTGTTCCAAAGTGAACTGTTGATGTGTCACTCCATTGGTAGGGATAGATTTATGTTTCTTTCCCTAAGATGTTGCTGAAGCTGTTACAATATCCTGGAAGGCATCCAGAATATGAGCAGGGATTTACTTCTTCTCTTTCACCCTTGATAGAATATGCTTGGTGACTTTAGCTGCCGGAACGGGGATATACGTCGATTCCATGCTTGTAGTAGGTGTATAGGTCTGCTCCTGTCCTACTATTCTTTTCAGTGAATCCTGATAGTACTCATGTGTGGGGGTAGAAAGTTGAGTTTGCCTCCTGTTTGCCGCCAGAGCTTTCCGACTGACTTCTCCGTGTGCTACCAAGCGAGACTGTTGGTAGGCTTGATCAATACTAGAAGGTGTATGTGCTTGCTGATTTCACTTTGATAAATGTGGTTGACGTGGTCCATCATATGTATTCAGAAGAGCCTATTGACTAGCTGATGATGTATAAACAAATATATGTTCCTGCCTATAGTACTCTGCAGGAATTGCCTGGCGGGATTGGCGTGATGCTGACAGACATGTCTGCTGGCCAACGGAATTAAAACGGGTAGGTGTGTGTGCTCGTTCGTTTCTTGCCACCAAGTTAGGTTGGTGGATTTCTCCGGATATGGAAGAGATGAGAACCTTCTCACTGTTAACCGGATTTCGCCTTCGGTGATTCGTCTTGCCTTCTCGGGTTCGAGGTACCTGAGCCGACCGCCTAGAGTCGGTACCCTCATCATGTTGATGGTGCACTACCGCACGAGTCTAGCGGCGATTATTAACAGGATCCCTTGTGGAGAACTCCTGTCTACTTGAATTAAGTCCCTGAGGGACCTATTCATTCACCTCCCCAAGAATAGGGGAGCGAATGGTGATTGCGTTCCGGGGATAACGACCCAAAATGGTTGGAGATGGTGGTTAGCACCGCCTGGTTCTTGATCACTGGTCGTCGTTGTCCGGATGACCGGTGTGAGTTTTTCACTTGGAGTTCTTGTCAGGAAGCCTCCAGATTTGGTATAGTACCATTTTGACGGTACTCCTTAACCATCGCATTTGATACCCAGCGTTCAAGACGATGAGTAGGTGATGTCATCCTTATAGTGGATGACGATCCAGTAGGAGTAGCAGCAATGGCATTCGCAGCAGCAGTATTCACATGTGTGAACATGAGAGCAGCCATTTCTTAGAATGCATAAAATCGTGGAAAAGAGTTCATATTTGATATAACAGACGTAATCAAGATAAATTCTTCCACTACATATTTTCAATGGACACATATGTCAATGATTGTTTTTGTTGGCCCTCTCACTGAGTTTTAAATAGGGGCCTAAAAAATAAGTAAAACATCAGTTTAACTTGGTTAAGGATTCATGTCGGGTTCACCATTTTTTTTCCTCTGGAATTTGGGATGATATCATTGATTTAAGATTCAAACATTCCAAGAGGTTTTTAACGAGTTTGTTCATAGAACTGGAAACATCCAATGATTCCATATCTCTTTGAACCTACTTTCCAAAGGTAGGCGCTCATTAGTTGTGGACTGATGAGGCTTCGAAATTTTCATTGGTCGAGAGGATAAGAGGTCGGACTTATCACACCTTTTTGAGGGGAATTATTGTCTTATCTAGGACTCTATTTATAGATTTAATTTATGTTCATGAATCCTTATTACATTACCAAATATAAAATTATATTTCCTTTAGATTTGACAATCAATGATTGACATGTAAGAAATTTAGAGAATCTTTTATATGTATTCAAGTTTCTTCATCGATAGAGAATCATCTGTATTTGTTTATAGATTATTAGCCAATGGTATCCTTAAATACCTAAAAGTCTCTTGGTCATTATGATGATCATACTGATTTTAAATCCACTCAGTGGCACCCTTGGTGTTTATTGTCATTCAGAAGGACATAGATTATTTCAGAGTTGGGATCATACCCGAATATGGGCTACCTATGTATCCTTTGTTTTAGAAAAAGAATCAGACCCCACGTAGTTCGAGTAAGGAAGTATGATGTTTATGCATGATTGATGGCTCAAAGAAAGATGTCATGATTAATTTTACACTCTAAGCTCACGTGAGTCATGCTCGGTGTGAGAAACAAGAGGTATTGGTGCAACCAGGCAATTGTGCCATGAAATATGCATTCATAGGAAATGATGTTTGGCTTATGTCTTTATGACTGCCCAAACAGATGAGGATTAAGATTTACTTCAGGGAAGAAATCCAGGAATAGGGTCTATAAAGGTATATGTACTTTATGGAGATATGAACACTCTAACCTTAGGTCTTACTCCTAAGGAAGATTCCCAAGTTAGGAGGGGACTTATGATTGAGTTTTACTCCTGATAAAGAAGCCCAGATCAAAAGTAAATTAGGACTGGTTAAGAGAAATTAAGAGTGGGGATTACTCCTGATAAAGAGGCCCAAGTTAAGGGTTTTGAAAAATTAAGGGACTTGGGGCTTACTCCTAAGGAGGATGCCCAAATTTGGGAACATTAATACTGGGGTTTATTCTTGAAAAGGGATCCCGGGTTAAAGGAATTATGGTTGGGGATTACTCCTGAGGAGGATGCCCAATTAATAGGATTTGAAACTGGGGCTTACTCCTGAATAAGAGGCCCAGATTAGGGGACATGGGGGTTGCTCCTAAAAAGAATTCCCAGATTAATAAGGAATTATGACTGGAGCTTAATCCTGAGGAGGATGCCCATATTAATGAGAATTTGGACTGGGGCTTACTCCTGAAAAGGAGGCCCAGGTTAAGGATTCTCTCATCTTAAATGATGATTTTGAATGAATGAACTCTCTAACTTTAGTGACATAAAGATGTTTAAATCACTAGGTTTTGAGAGATGTTCCACAAAATTCCTTTTAGATAAGGATGTCAATCAAGAAAACATGACATAAATGGCATTGAAGAGTGTCTTGAAGACTAAATAGGATAGGTGGAATGGCATATGAGGGGTTAAATGGGTAGGAAGGACACCCAAAACTAGAAGGGTGCGCAAGTCCTGAGGGGTCATGCAGGTACTACATAGGCGCGCAAGTCCTGGGCATGCCGGTATACCAGCGCGACACATGGGTACTTGAGCGATCCATGACCAGTAGACTAATACGGGGGAAATTATTGATCAAAGCATTTAGAATCATCCTGAGGTACTTCTAGAAGAGTGGCACGCAAGTTTTGGTGAAGAAGTAGGGTGGCGCACAAGTGTGTCGGTTTTCCTTAAGGTTAAAACACTTAGGTGCTCAATTGTTAGTGAATTCTAACACTTAGACCTTACTCCTCTTCTTTAGACCTTCCATTCTAGGTAAAGAATTATCTTAGAAGTGTTAGGAAGACCTAAAGAAGAGACTTTGGCATTCAGAGCTCTGTATCTGGGAAAAATTCCTCCTGAAATGGGGGGCCCACCGGGGCAATTTATTGGATGGAGAAGACCCCGAGCGATTATCACTTAGGGTTCACAAGTGACTTGCATGACCAAACATGCGGCGCACAAGTGTACTTGCGTGACCATGGTAGAACTGGCGCGACCCTTGTGCAATGTTCTTTTTATTAATTCCTTCGTCAATTTTTGATATTTCTCCAAAGGTTGAATCACTTTGAGCTAAGATAATTTCCTTTTCCAATCATTAGACTCTGTGATAAAAGAAGAGTCAAAAAACACTTTCCTTGACAACATATATTTTTACAATTTTGGGTTTAGTATAAATAATATACATTAAAAAAGGTTCCACTTATGGACGATGTATGATATTTTAATCCTTATCCTACCTAGGTGGTAAAATTTAATATTTTTATTATTTTTTATAATTTAATAAAATATTATTTACTATAAAATATTCACAATGTCAATTTTAAGAACTATTCATTGTATAGAATTTAATAACATCATCATCACAATTATAACTTTAAAAAAATATTTTTACATATTACCAAAATGTCAAGTTCTTCTAAATAATAATTTTTTAATATTAATTATATCAAATTATATTTCATAATTTTTATATCATTAATTTGATTTTTTTCATTTATTGAAAAATCAAGACATTAGTGTTGTGTGTGAATTTATAGTAGTTATCTCTCCACTAAAGATTAAGGAAAATATAACATTATAAATATAAATATTTTATCATTAAAAATAAAATTTAAAGTCAAAAATATCCTCTAGATAACACCATATTAAAAAGATTACACTTTTTTAAAACAAGAGTGTGACATGTTTGACATTTCATTATATAAATTAATATAAAGGTGAAAATATCATCCATATGAACCCAAAATGTCATAAATCAGAGCCTTTGATTATTATTGTCAAAATATGATGATTAAATAAGATTTAGGGAATCTTATTTTACAGTTAATGGTTCTTATAATTATATTTGTTACCTAAATTACACTATTTACCCATTACCATGTTAATAAAATTACTATGTTTAATATTCATATTAAAAAAAGGGGAATATTTAATAAATTTGGACCCACTAAAATAAAATGTGGAATTAATATTAAAAAATCCAACATATTGGTATTTCAGAAATTAATTTAAAATTAAATTGGGAGAAAACAATGAAAACTGGTTTGTGATAAAAATATATTTTTAAATATAAAATTTATTTATTGTAAATTAATGTATTATTTAAATTTTAAATGGATAATTTAAATTAAAATAAACTAATTAAATTTCAAAACTTCTAATAAAAAAATAAATTTATTAAAAAAATTATATATATTAAATTTTTCAATAAAAATTGAATTTTTTACTAATTATTTAAACATAAATCTATTTAGAAAATCCTCCTAAATTAATCCTAATATAATATGGACATGATTAATTGAAATGTTATTTTTTTATTAAATTTAAAATTTTATAATTTTATTTTAAAACTTTTACATTTATTCAAGTAATATTTAAATTTATTAAAACCATGCCTTTTTATCTTTGTAATTACGTATTATATTTATACTGAGTATATATACACAATTCAAGAACACTAATAAATAATAAAATGATTTATTTTACCATTACCTAGGTTAATACATTCTCCCCCTGTAAATTGCACCCTTAAAATTTTGAATTCTTCCTTGGTAACCAGGGTTTTATTTTTCAAAATAACTTAGTTGAAATCACATATTATAAAAATGATTAATAAAAATTATTCTACAGATATGAGTAATGGAAGTACAGAGGTCATCTATAATAAAAAAATAACTTCAATTAGAAATATAATAAAATTAGTGGTTAGAGGAAAGATGGATCTGAATGAAATATTTATCTCCAATGTACTTATTGTAACATCCCAGGTAAATAAAGAATAGGAGATTTTCATATTTGTTAATATTTTGGAATTAATTAGTAATTTTAGTTTAAATGGGTTTTTATGTTCAATAGCATACCTGATACGCACCAACAGGTTTCTTTGAAATCTTTCGTTACACACTAATAATATTATATTAATATTTTAAATGGTAGTAAAATCCTTGCCATTGTATTGGTGGGAATGAACGAAACTGACTACAATATTATTATACATGTTTGTTAAGTGTATTTACATTTACTAAAGAAAAGTTAGAGACTTAAAAGGTGAACGAATCTAATTTTGAGCATAATTTACATTAAAAGGCTGATTTACCGACTTTTAATGGAGAACCCTCTTTAAATATAGATTTGGTCACTTTAATAAATTATTATTGAACAAATAAAATCCTTCTTTAGAATTGTGACCTCAAATTTTACTATGGGTAATTTTTTGGTATTTTTCTGATAAATTTTATTTTTTAAATAATAGTGAAAAATATTGCATTTTAATTCAAAATTGCATTTTAATATAATTTATTTATACGGTAATATTATCTTTTTAATTGGTTTTAAAGTGAAATTAAAATATATTTTTACCATTTAATCCAATGTTGGTCATTGAAATTAATTTCACTTTGAAATTAGACATAAACAAGTATCAATCTTTTGATAGTTATTGTTTCTTAAAAACATGCTATTGGTTTTGATAACGAGAACTAATTTTAAAATTAATTAATTCCACCTCTATGTTTTCAATTTGGAAAATTATACATCATTTTTGAATTCAGAATATCAAATATATCTTAGGCTGTATTTTTGTTATTTTTCTGAAAAACTACAGTTTTTTCTGAATAGTGAAACCTCTTAGTGGTAGTTAAAAATTGAATTTTTCATTTAAATGAAATTTTACCACTCAGTGAATTGAATTTCAAAAATCCGACAGACATGGTTGTTATTTGTTAGTAAAATTTGGATCCATAAGATGAAAATAGTTTTTGGTGAATAGTATCTTTTGACTTTTTTTTACCGAGGTTAAAGGTAAATAAGGTAATTCAAGGTAAAAGTAATATTATAATAATTCAAAATTACCTTAACATTTTTTCTAACTTTATGGGATGAGTATTGGAGGACCATGGGCATCCTTGTGTAGATTTTGGGACCCCATGGAGCCACTTATGAATGATAAAGAAACATTAGATTAATTAATTTAATATAAAGGCAAAAATTACATAAACAAAAATATCTTAGTAAACTAATTTTTATATGGTGTTATATAAGGAATATTCATTCCTATAAATATTAATTGGAAATATGAAGATATTTAAAATATGATAGTATTTTTTTTATAATATTTAGACATCGAATAAATTAAATTATTCATGAAAGAATAATGATGTTGTATTTACCTCATTAGAAAATGATTTAAATAAATAAGATTTTAATGATTACAATATTTTCCAAAACCTGTCGAATTCCTATTGGAAGATTATATTTCTACCATGAGTCATATTATATTTTACTATAATGATTTTTTGACCTTTATAAACCGAATATCATTATATTATAAAATAATATTTTCCCACTTTCTTAAAGAGCCCCTCCTCTCCCTTATACAAAGAGACCGCTTCTAACCAATTCCTTACACCTCTCAAGACATTTGGATAGTTTAAGATCTTTCCATTTAAGCTCCCTATATCCTTCTACTCTACCTAGAAGCCTTACCTAAGGCCTAAGGAACTTCAAGAAGTCTTTTTGTTCAAACCAAAGGAAGTTACCCAAATTAAAGGTAACCGTTTCTCATAACTTCTTTCCATTTAATTTTACTTCTCCAACCCCTAAAATCTTTTTATTATTTTCATTTGTATCAAAAACAGTATCCTCAATATACTAGGATGTTGTTATGAGAAGGATTCTAACTACACTTACACACACCTCCATCTAATGGATGAAGAACATAATGTTTCTGTGGATGGAAAACTAATGCCTCACGAAACGATGATTGTTAAATTACCACTTACTGCCTCTCATGGTGGCCATTATGATGTAAGTATATTTATATATGATATATATTATGTTTATTTTTTCTTTATTCTCCTTTATTTTCCATTTATATCACACCTTTATGGTTTCCATAGTGGGTAAATACGATAATCTCATTTGAGGAAGTGAGGACAACTGCCCCGCAAAGTGATGTGACTCATTAATGCCTTATGTGGGATGTATAAAGGATAGTTTTAATGATATTATATGTGATATTATATAGTAATTATAATATACTTTGTATCATTATGTTTTAATTCTATTAAAATAAGAATTAAAAATGAAAGTATCGTTCATGCGTACGTACAACTTACCGTCTCCTTGAACAGTGTATTTCATTTCATACCTCCAAAAGTTATGTACTATTATAAATACATGTATATACTGGATATACATGGTATATATGATATCTAAATAATGAATGTCATTCTGCATATAATGGACTATTGAGCACATGGACAACTAGTAAATATAAGGTGTTCATTTTTGACTCATGTACCAAATATCGACAAAATGACAATTATTAACTTGAAATGATTACATAATTTTTATAACATCGTAATAAGTGATATAAAATAAATAATAAACATTAAAATGGTTCTTAAGATAATAGAAATTGACTTTAGTTTATTATTTAGGATAATAAAGAACGATCAAGTCAAGTCGGACCCGAGGTAAGGGACTTCGTCTAAATCCCCTTTCATTGAGGCATATTTTGTTTTAAAACATGAAATTATTTTATACACTGTATAAACACCCTTTTCTTTTTGAAGGGAATATTTTTCAATGAAGTGTTTTACTAAATGATAAAAAGGAATGTTTCTTTTAACATAAGCGGTGACAATGACCTTTTCTGCCGCTATGAGTATTATTTGATCTTTGGATTCCTCAACAAGTCGTAATGTTTTTTAAAAGTAAATAAATACCATATAATCTTTTATTTATTTTGTTATTGAAAGTGGTTTTGATAATGGATTTGTTATTTTAATATATTTAAGTGATATATTGTGATTGAAATGTGGAAATGTTTTCTGTCCTTTAAATTTGTTTTATGTTCTATGATTTTATAATGGTACTTGGAAATTTTACGGGTGGTTACGTGATAAATAAAATGATGGGTGGTGTTGTGAATACCAGGACGGGTGGTTGCGTTATAACCTCCAATGAATTGGGTATGGAAGTCAGCTGTATGGCTATTCCATTTAGTGATATGTGTTGATGTCGACCGTGTGGTTATTCCATTTAAGTATGTTTATGTCCCAAGTTACCTTTATATGTTATGTGTTATTTATATGGGTTTTATGGTAATATTTTGGTTAAAAAAGGGTAAGTAATGATATTTTATTTAGTGAAGTGTATTTACTACTTCATAAAGTTGAAAAGTATTACTTATGATAAAGTATTCATGGTTTACCTATTGTTTTGAAAAAACTAAAAGTTTTACATTTTTATATATCCCTTACTGAGATTTTTAAGATCATACCAAGTTATTGAAATGTTTTTCACAGGACATAGTGTTGAATAGTGTCAAGGATTTGATCAAGGAAAAGTCATGCTGTTTTAGACATGAAACTTGACATGACTCTTTTTTTTCAAGAGTCCATGTTTTGTAAAAAAATGGAAACTGTGTAGAAGTGTATACTTTGTAATCTTTTGATATGTAATAGTTATGTACTAATTCTCTAAAATAATAAACCTAAAAAGATCCTCAATGTGAATTATTAACTTAATTCAATAATATTTAAGGTTTAAGGTCAGGTTCTTATAGTTGGTATCAGAGGTCGGTTTAGACAACTTTAGGATTTAGGGTATTGTTAAATAAATATCCATAATGTAATTAATGTTAATATTGAAATAGTATAGCATTTACAGATTACCATGTTGATTTGCCTATGATATATCTATGTACAGAATGGTTTTCTGCAGAGGAAACAGGGCAGCTATGTTGGGACGACATCAGGATGAAGACAACCTTCCAAATCAGCAACCTGAGATGGTCAGAATCATAACTGAATAGTTTGTTGCATGGATGGCTCGGTTGACTTAGGTGAAAATGTTGATTGTTTTTATTGATGACATTTTGGATTATTCAAAAAGCAATGAGGAGTAAGAAATTAATTTAATGGTTTTCTTGCAAACCTCAAATGAAAAGAAACTTTATGGGAAATTCAACAAGTGTGAGTTTTGGTTACAAAAAATTTATTTCCTTGGTCACATTATTTCAAAAAATGGCATAACTGTTGATCTTGATAAAAAAAGTCATTGAAGAATGGCCAAGACCCACAAATATAACCGAGATCCGTAGTTTTTTTGGTTTGGAAGGTTATTACCGGAGGTTTTCTGAAAATATTTCACGGTTATCTAGTCCAATGACTAAGTTAACTCGAAATGGTGTTAAGTTAATTTGGGAAAAAGAATGTGATGATTGTTTTTATAAATTAAAAATAAGATTGGTGAATGCTACAGTTTTAGAACTGCCATCCAGAAATTGTGAGTTTGATATCTATAGTGATTCTTCGTTGAAAGGACTTGGATGTGTCCTTATGCAGAATGATCAGGTGCCAATAAAATCATCTCTATCAGACAGAATAATGCAAGCACAAAACGAATACAGTGAGTTGCAGAAAAATGTTGAATTGTTTCAGAAGGGTAAGTTTCCTGATTTTAACGTTGATAATTATTGTGTTTTGAGGTTTGGGAAAAGATTATGTGTCTTGTGATTAACAATTGAAGAATGAGTGGTTATGTGAAGCTCATAGTTCCATGTTTTCAGTTTATCCTGGAAGTACTAAGATGTATAGAGATCTCCAAGAGTATTACTGGTGTGATGGAAAGAAAAGAGATATTACTGATTTTACTGTGAAGTGTTTGACTTTTCAAGAGGTTAAAGAAGATCTGCAGTTATTGAAAGGGATGTTTCAGCCTCTATCGGTGCCAGTGGAAATTGGAAAATATATCCATGGACTTTGTTGTGGGATTAGAAGAGACATCTCGAGGTAATAATCCAATCTGAGTTATAGTTGACCGATTGACCAAATTTTCTCATTTCCTTCTTATTCGAGATATTTTTTCTCTAGATCAACTTGATCGGTTATATGTTAAAGAGATAGTCAGGTTTAATGGAGTTCCCCTCTCCATTGTATCTAATCATGATCCCATGTTTACTTCTATAATTTGGAAGGGCCTTCAGAAGTCATTGAGTACTGAATTAAATTTTAGTACAGCTTTTTACCCTCAATCAGATGGTCAATCAGAATGAATAAGTCAAACATTGGAAGATATGTTACGTGCTTCCATGATGGATTATCAGGGAAGTTGGGACCAATATCATTCTTTGGTTGAATTTTCATATAATAAATTTTTTCATTCTAGTATACAGATGGCTCCATTTGAGGCGTTATATGGAAAGTGTTGTCGAACTCCAGCTTTTTGGAATGTGGTAGGTGAGAGGAAGCCGATGGGACAAGAATTGGTAGATGAGATGGCAGAGAAAGTTTGGTTGAATCAGAAGCACATGAGAATAGGTCAGAGCAGACAGAAAAATTCTATAGATAACCAGATGAAGGATATTTCTTTTGAGATAGGTGACCATGTCGTTCTCATAGTTTATTCATGGAAAAGTGTGATGTGTTTTGGAAAGAAGGGAAAGTTGAGTTGTAGGTTCATTGGACCATAGGAAATCCTAGAGAACGTTGGATCAGTTGCATACAGAGTGGATTTTCTTCCAAGTTTATCCTAGGTACACAATGTTTGTCATGTTTTGATGTTGAGAAGGTATATACCGGATAATCTCATGTTTTGAGCCCAGAGGTAGTTCAGTTGGAAGAGAATATATCTTATGAAGAACAACCAGTCCAGATTCTTGAACATAGAAAGGAGGTGTTGCAAAATAATGTAACTCACAAGGTAAAGGTTTTGTGGAAAAACCATATGGTTGAAGAGGCAACATGGGATTCTGAAAATTCTATGAGGGATAAATACCCCCACTTATTTTGATAAGTGAATAAAAATTGTGAAGATGCAATTTCCAAAAGGTGGGATGGATGTAACATCCCAGGTAAATGAAGAATATCAGATTTTCATATTTATTAATCATTTGGAATTAAATAGTAATTTTAGTTTAAAAGTGTTTCAATGTTCGATAGCATACCCGATACGCAACAACTGGTTTCTTTGAAATCTTACGTTACACACTAATAATATAATACTATTATTTTAAATGATAGTTAACTCCTAAACTTTGTATTGGCGGGAATGAACAAAACTAACTATAATTTTATTATACATGTTTGTTAAATGTATTTACATTTATCCAATAAAAGTTAGAGGCTTAAAATGTGAATGAATCTAATTTTAAGCATAATTTACATTAAAAGGACGATTTACCGCCCTTTAATGGTGAAACCTCTTTAAATATTGTATTGGTCACTTTAATACATTCTAATTGACCAAGTCAAATCCTTCTTTAGAATGGTGACATCAAATTTTACTTTGGGTAATTTTTTGGCATTTTTCTGATAAAGTACATTTTTTAATGAATATTGAAAAATATTGTATTTTAATTCAAAAGTGCCTTTTAATATAATTTATTTATATGGTTATATTATCTTTTTAATTGGTTTTAATGTAAAATTAAAATATATTTTTTCCATTCAATCCAACGTTGGTCATTGTAATTAATTTCACTTTGAAATTGGACATAAACAAGTATCAATCTTTTGATAGTTATTGTTTCTTAAAAACACGCTATTTATTTCAATAACGGGAATTAATTTTAAAATTAATTAATTCCACTTATATGTTTTCAATTTGAAAAATGAGACATCATTTTTTAATTCATAATATCAAATATAACTAAGGCTGAATTTTTGGTATTTTTCTGAAAAACATCAATTTTTGATGAATAGTGAAACCACTGGTGGTAGTTAAAAAAACTTATTTTTTATTTTAAATGAAATTTCACCACTTTAGTAAATTTAATTTCAAAAATCCGACATACATGGTTGTTATTATTTAGTAATATTTGGTTCAATAATATGAAAATATTTTTTTGATGAATAGTAACCTTTGACTTTTTTTACTGCGGTTAAAGATAATAAGGTAATTGATGGTAAAAAGAATATTATAATAATTAAAATTACCTTAAAACTTTTCCTAACCTTATTGGATGAGTAATGGATGACCATGGGCATCCTTGGGACGATTTTGGGTCCCCATGGAGCCACTTATTAATGATAAAGACACTTTAGATTAATTAATTTAATATAAAGGAAAAAATGACATAAACAAAAATCATTTAGTAAATTAATATTTATTTGGTGTTATATAATGAATATTTTTTCCTATAAATATTAATTATAAAGCTAAAAAGATTTCATATATGATAGATTTTGTATATAATTTTTAGTCATCCACTAAATTAAATTATTCATGACACAATAATGACGTTTTATTTACTTCATTAAGAAATGATTTAAATAAATAAGATTATAATGATTAAAATATTATCCAAACCCTTTCAAATTCATATTGGATGATTATATTTCTACCATGAGTCATCTTATCTTAAACTATAATTATTTTTGGACCTTTAGAAACCGAATATCATTATATTATGAAATAATATTTTCACAGATTTCTAAAGAGCCCCTCCTCTCCGTTATAAAAGGAGACAAGTTATAACCAATTCCTCACACCTATCAAGCCATTTTGATCTTACAAACTCTTATCAATTAATCTCTCTACATCCCTCTCCTCCACCTAGAAGCCAAACTATATGAAGAAGGCACATCGAGAAGTCCTTTTGGTCCAAACCAATGGAAGTTACCCAAATTAAAGGTAACGATTTCTCTTCACTTCTTTTCATTTAATTTTACTTATCCAACCCCTAAACTCTTTTTATTATTTTCTTTTCTAACAAAACCAGTATCCTCAATATACTAGGATGTTGTTATGAGAAGGATTTGAACAACATTTACACACAACTCAATCTAATGGGTGAAGAACATAATGTTTCTGTGGATGGAAAACTAATGCCTCACGAAATGATGATTGTTCAATTACCTCTTACCGCCTCTCATGGTGGCCATTATGATTGCACTGTATTTATATATGAATTATATTATATATATGTTTTTTTTATTCTTCTGTATTTTCCATTTATAGCACGCCTTTATGGTTTCCATAGTCGGTAAATAGGATAATCTCATTCGAGGAAGTGCGAACTACTTCCCCCTCAAAGTGGTGTGACTCGTTAATGCCTTATGTGGGAGGTATAAAGGATACAGTTAATGATATTATATATGATATTATACTGTAATTATAATATAATCTTTATCATCATGGTTTAATTTGATTAAAATAAGAAATAGAAATCAAAGTTGCGTTCATGCGTACGTATGGATTACCGTCTCCATGGACGGTGCATTTCATTTCATACCTCCAAATGTTATGTACTATTCTAAATACATGTATATACTAGATATATATGATATATATGATATCTAAATAATGAATTTCATTTTGGATATAATGGACTATTTACCACATGGGCAACTAGTAAATATAAGGTGTTCATTTTTTACTCAAGTAACAAATATCGACAAAACGACCATTATTAACTTGAAATGATTACATAATGTTTATAAAAAGGTAATAATTGATATAAAAGAAATAATAAAAATAAAAAAGGTTCATAAGAAAGTAGAAAGTAACTGTAGTTTATTATTCAGGAGATTAAAGAATTATTGAGTCAAGTCGGACACGAGGTAAGGGACTTCGTCTCAATCTCCATTCATTGAGGCATATTTTGTTTTAATACACGACTTTATTTTATACGCTGTATAAACACCCTTGAATTTTCAAAGGGAATATTTTTCTACGAAGTGTTTTACTAAATGACAAAAAGGAATTTTTCTTATAACATAAGCTGTGAAAACGACATTTTCTGCCGCCATATGTATTATTTGATCTTTGGATTCCTCAACAAGCCATAATGATTTTTAAAAGAAAATAAATACCATATAATCTTTTATGTATTTTTGTATTGAAAATGGTTTTGATAATGGATTTGTTACGTCAATATATTTAAGTGATATATTGTGATTTAAATTTGGAAATGTTTTCTTTCATTTATTTTTGTTTTATGTCTTATGATTTTATAATGGTACTTGGACATTTGACGGGTGGTTATGTGATAAATCAAATGGAGGGTG
Organism: Viscum album; assembly: GCA_963277665.1. Taxonomy (NCBI): domain Eukaryota; kingdom Viridiplantae; phylum Streptophyta; class Magnoliopsida; order Santalales; family Viscaceae; genus Viscum; species Viscum album. The sequence continues at coordinate 1,000,204,547 of OY728134.1, forward strand.
GTTCCGTGAATACAAGGATGGGTGGTTACGTTATAACCTCCAATTCATTTGGTATGGAAGTCGGTCGTATGGCTATTCCATTTAGTGATATGTGTGGAAGTTGATCGTATGGTTATTCCATTTAAATATGTTTATGTCTCAAGTTAAGTTTATATGTTATGTGTTCTTTATATGGGTATTATGGTAATATTTTGGTTACAAAAGGGCAAGTAATGATATTTTATTTAGTGAAGAGTATTTACTACTTCATAAAGGTGAAAAGTATTACTTATGATAAACTTTTCATTGTTTACCTGATGTTTTGAAAAAACTAACAGTTTTCCATCTTTATGTATCCCTTACTGAGATTTTTATGCTCATCCAAAGTATTTGAATTTTTTTCACAAGAAATAATGTGGAATAGGGTCAAGGATATGATCAACAAGAAGTCATGTTGTTTTAAACATGGAACTAGACATGACTCCTTTTTTTCAGGAGTTCATGTTTTGTAAAAAAAATGGAAACTGTTTAGAAGTTTATACTTTGTAATCTTTTGAGATGTAATAGTTATGTCCAAATTCCCTAATACTCTAAACCTGAAATGATACTTAATGTGAATTATTAACTTAATTAAATAATTTTTATGGTTTATGTCCGGGTTCTTAGAGTTGGAATCAGAGGTCGGTTTAGACAACTTTAGGAGTTAGGGTATTGTTAAATAAATATCCATAAATTAATTTATGTTAATATTGAAATCATATAGCAAATACAGATTACCATGTTGGGTTTCCTAAGATATTTATGTGTTTAGAATGGTTTTCCATAGAGGAAACAAGGTAGCTATGATTGGACGATATTAGGAGGAAGACAACCTTCAAAATCAGCAACTTGAGATGGTCGGAATCAGAACTAAACAGTTTTTTGCAGTGATGGTTCCATTGACTCAGGTGAAAAACATTGAATTTTTTTATTGATGACATTTTGGATTATTCAAAAAGTAATTAGGAGCATGAAATTCATTTAATTTTTGTCTTTCAAACCTCAAATGAAAATAATATTTATGGGAAATTTAGCAACTGTGAGTTTTAGTTACAAAAAATTTCTTTCCTTGGTCACATTATTTAAAAAATTGGCATAACTGTTGATCCTACAAAAACAAAAGTTGTTGAAGAATGGAGAAGACCCACAAATACAATTGAGATCCGTAGTTTTCATGGTTTGGCAGGTTATTACCAGAGGTTTGTTGAACATTTTGCACGGTTATCTAGTCAAGTGACTGAGTTACCTAGAAAAGGTGTAAATTTCATCTGGACAAAAGAATGTGATGATTGTTTTTAGAAATTTAAAAGAAGATTGGTGAATGCTCCAGTTTTGGCACTGCAATCCAGAAATGGTGGGTTCATTATCTATAGTGATGCTTCATTGAAAGGACTTGGATGTTTCCTTATGAAGAATGATCTGGTTTTAATAAAATAATCTCTATCAGACAGAATAAATCAAGCGCAGAAAGAAGATAGTGAGTTGCAAAAAAAGGATGAATTGGTTCAGAAGGGTATGTTTCCTGATTTTAACATTGATAATTATTGGGTTTAGAGGTTTGGGAAGAGATTATGTGTGCCTTGTGATTCATAGTTGAAGAATGAGTTATTATGTGAAGCTCATATTTCCCTGTTTTCAGGTTATCCTGGAAGTACTAATATGTAAAGAGATCTTCAGGAGTATTACTGGTGGGATGGAATGAAAAGATATATTGCTAATTTTACTGTGAAGTGTTTGACTTGTCAGCTAGTTAATGTAGAGCGGCAGTTACCAAAATGGTTGTTTCAACCACTATCGGTGCCAGAGTGGGAATGGGAAAATATATCCATGGACTTTGTTGTGGGATTACCAATGACATCTTGAGGTAATAATCCAATCTAGGTTATAGCTGATCGATTGACCTAATTAGGTCATTTCCTTATTTTTTGAGATACTTTATCTATAGATCAACTTGCTCGATTGTATCTTAAAGATATAGTCAGGTTAGATGGAGTTCCCCTTTCCATTGTATCTGATCGTGATCCAAGGTTTATTTATATCTTTTGGAAAAGCCTTCAGAAGTCATTGGGTAATGAATTAAATTTTAGTACAGCTTTTCACCCTCAATAAGATGGTCAATTAGAATGAAAAATTCATACATTGGAGGATATGTTACGTTCTTGCTCGATGGGTTATCAGGGAAGTTGGGACCAACATATTTCTATAGATGAATTTTCATATAACAACAGTTTTCATTCCAGTATATAGATGGCTCCATTTGAGGCATTATAAGGAAAGAATTGTCGAACTCCAGGTTTTTGGGATGAGGTAGGTGAAAGGAAGCTGATGGGACCAGAATTGGTAGACAAGATGGAAGATAAAGTTTGGTTAATTCAGAAGCACATGGGAACAGCTCATAGAAGAGAAAAAGTTATACAGATAACAAAAGGAATGATATTTCTTTTGAGGTATGTGGTCATGTATTTCTCAAAGTTTCTCTATGGAAAAGTGTGATGTGTATTTTAAATAATGGAAATTTGAGTCCGAGGATCATTGGACCTTATGAAACCCTAGAGAAAGTTGTATTAGTTGCGTACAAAGTGGCTTTACCTCCATGTTTATCCCAGGTACACAATGTTTTTCATGTTTCGGTGTTGAAAAGTAGATACATGATCCATCTCATGTTTTGATCCCAGAGGTAGTTCAGTTGGAAGAGAATCTCTCTTATGAAGAACAACCAGTCCAGATTCTTGACCATAGAGAGAAGGTGTTGCGAAATAAGGTGATTCACCAGGAAAAGTTTTTTTAGAAAAAACAATATGGTTGAAGAGGCAACGTGGTAATCTGAAAATGCTATGAGAGATAAATACCCCCACTTATATTGAAAAGTGAATAAAAATTGTGAGGATGTAATTTCAAAAAGGGGGGGAGGATGTAACATCCCGGGTAAATGATGAATAAAATATTTTCATATTTATTATTATTTGGGAATTAAATATTAATTTTAGTTTTAAAGCCTTTCTATGTTCGATAGCGTACCCGGTACGCAATAATGAGTTTCCTTGGAATCTTACAGTACACACTAGTAATATAATATTATTATTTTAAATGGTAGTTAACTCCTAGTCGTTGTATTGGTGGGAATGAGAGAAACTAACTACAATATTATTATACATGTTTGTTAAATGTATTTACATTTATCCAATACAAGTTAGAGGCTTAAAATTTGAATGAATCTAATTTTTAAGCATAATTTACATTAAAAGGCTGATTTACATCCTTTTAATGGAGAACCCTCATTAAAAATAGTTTTGGTCACATTAATAGTTTCTAATTGACTAAATAAAATCCTTCTTTAGAATGGGGACATCAAATTTATCTTTGGGTAATTTTTTGGTATTTTTCTGATAAAGTTCATTTTTTAATGAATAGTGAAAAATATTGTATTTTAATTCACAAGTGCCTTTTAATCTAATTTATTTATATGGTTTGATTATATTTTTAATTGGGTTTAAAGTAAAATTAAAATTTATTATTAATATTTAATTCAATTTTGGTCATTGTAATTAATTTCACTTTGAAATTGAACATAAACAAGTATCAATACTTTTGATAGTTATTGTTTCTTAAAAACACTCTATTTGTTTGGATAACGGGAATTAATTTAAAAATTAATTAATTCCACTTCTATGTTTAGAATTTTGAAAAATAGAAATCATTTTTTAATTTGTATTATCAAATATAGCTTCGGCTGAATTTTTTGTATTCCTCTGAAAAACATAAATTTTTGATTAGTGTGAAACCACTTATTGGAAGTTAAAAAACTGAATTCTTCATTTAAATGAAATTTTACCACTTTGGTGAATTAAATTTCAAATATCCGACATACATGGTTTTTATTAGTTAGTAAAATGTGGTTCAATAAGACAAAAACATTTTTTGTTGAATAGTAACCTTTGACTTTTTTTTAGCACGGTTAAAGATAAATAACGTAATTCAAGGTAAAAAGAATATCATAAAAATTCAAAATTACCTTAACACATTTACTAACCTTATTAGATGAGTAATTTCCGACCATGTTCATCCGTGGGTTGATTTTGGGACCCCATCAAGCCACTTATGAATGATAATGACACTTTGGATTAATTAATTTAATATAAAGGCAAAAATGACATAAACAAATATCTTTTAGTAAATTAATTTTTATATGGTGTTATATAAAGAATTGTTTTTCCTATAAATATTCATTGGTAATCTAAAATTATTTCCTACATGATGGTATTTTTTTTTATAATTTTTAGACATCGAATAAATTAAATTGTTCAGGACACAATAATGATTTTTTATTTACCTCATTAAAAATTGGTTTAAATAAATAAGATTATAATGATTACAAAATTATCCAAAACTGGTCCAATTTCTATTGGATGATTATATTTAGAATATTAGTCATCTTATATTTGACTATAATTATTTTTGGACCTTTATAAACAAAATATAATTATATTATAAAACAATATTTTCACACTTTACTAAAGAGTCCCTCCTCTCCCGTATAAAATGAGGACACTTCTATCCAATTCCACACACCTCTCAAGACATTTGGATCATCCAAACTCTGCCTACTTAATCTCCCTACATCCCTCTCCTCCACCTAGAAGCCTTACCTTAGGCAGAAGGCACTTCAAGAAGTCCTTTTGGATCAATCCAAAGGATGTTACCCAAATTAAAGGCAACAATTTCTCTTAACTTCTTTTCATTTAATTTTACTTATACATCACCTAAAAACTTTTTATTATTTTATTTTGTAACAAAACCAATATCCTCAATATACTAGGATTTATTCATGACAAGGATTCTAACTACACTTACACACACCTCCATCTAATGGGTGAAGTCATAATGTTTTTGTGGATGGAAAACTCATGCCTCACGAAATGATGAATGTTCAGTTACCTCTTACTGCCTCTCATGGTGGCCATTATGATGGAAATGTAATTATATATGATATATATTATGTTTATGTTTTCTTTACCCTTCTGTATTTTCCGTTAATAGCACGTCTTTATGGTTTCCATAGTGGGTAAATATGATAATCTCATTTGAGGAAGTGCGGACTACTACCGCCTCAAAGTGATGTGACTCGTTAATGCATAATGTGGGATGTATAAAGGACAGAGTTAATGATATTATATATGATATTATAATATAATTATATTATACTATGTATCATTATGTTTTAATTCCATTAAAATAAGAAATAGAAATGAATGTAGTGTTCATGCGTACGTACGGCTTACCCTCTCCATGAATGGTGCATTTCATTTCTTACTTCCAAATGTTATGTAATTTTATAAATTCATTTATATAATCTATATATATGATATATATGATATCTAAATAATGAATTTCGTTCTGGATATAATGGACTATTGACTACATGGACAACTAGTAAATATAAGGTGTTCATTTTTTACTCAAGTACCAAATATTGACAAAACGGAAGTTATTTACCTGAAATGATAACATAATGTATATAACATGGTAATAAGTGATATAGAAGAAATAATAAACTTGAATAAGGTTCTTATGAAAGTATAAATCGAATTTAGTTCTTTATTGAGGAGATTAAAGAACGATCGAGTCAATTCACACACGAGGCAAGGGATTTCGTCTCAATCTCCTTTCATTGAGGCATATTTTGTTTTAATACACGAATTTATTTTATACGATGTATAAACACCCATGACTTTTCAAAGGGACTATTTTTCTATGAACATTTTACTAAATGACAAAAAGGAATGTTTTTTTATCATAAGCGGTGACAACGACCTTTTCTGCCGCCATGAGTATTATTTTATCATTGGATTCCTAAAAAAGCCGTAATGTTTTTTAAAAGAAAATAAATACCATATACTGTTTTATGTATTTTGGTATTGAAATTTTTTTTGATAATGGATTTTTTATTTCAATATATTTAAGTGATATATTGTGATTGAAATGTGGAAATGTTTTCTTTCCTTTATATTTATTTAATGTCTTATGATTTTATAATGGTACTTGGTAATTTGATGGGTGGTTACATGATAAATCAAATGACAGGTGTTGCCGTGAATGCCAGGATGGGTGGTTATGTTATAACCACCAATGCATTGGGCATTGAAGTCGGATGTATGAATATTCAATTTAGTGATATGTGTGGAAGTCGATTGTATGGTTATTCCATTTTAGTATGTTTATGTCCCTAGTTACCTTTATATGTTATGTGTTATTTATATGTGTTTTATGTTAATATTTTGTTTACAAAAGGGAATGTAATGATATTTTATTTAGTAAAGAGTATTTACTACTTAATAAAGGTGAAAAATATTACTTATGATAAAGTATTCATGGTTTCCCTGTGGTTTTAAAAAAAACTAACAGTTTTCCTTATTTATGTATCCCTTACTGAGATTTTAATGCTCGCCCCAAGTTTTTTAAATGTTTTTCACATGACATAATTTGGAATAGGGTCATGGATGGGATCATAGAAAAGTCATTCTATTTTAAACATGGAACTAGATGTGACTATTTTTTTAAAAAGTTTATGTTTTAAAAAAATAGAAACTATGTAGAAGTGTCTCCTCTGTAATCTTTTGAGATGTAATAGTTATCTCTTAATTCTATAAAACTCTGAACCTGGAAAAATACTCAATGAGAATTATTAACTTAATTAAAGAATATGCAAGGTTTAAGGTTGGGTTCTTATAATTGGTATCAGAGGTCGTTTTAGACAACTTTAGGAGTTAAGTTTTTGTTAAATAAATATCCATAAAATAATTTATGTTAATATTGAAATCATATAGAATTTACCAATTAACATGTTACTTTGTCTAAGATATTGCTCTGTTCAGCATGGTTTTCCATAGAGGAAACAGGTCAGCTATGTAGGGACAACATCAGGATGAAGACAACCTTCCAAATCTGCAACCTGAGATGGTCAGAATCGGAATAGAACAGTATGTTGATGGGATGGCTCAGTTGACTCAGTTGAAAATGTTTATTGTTTTTATTGAAGACATTTTGGATTATTCAAAAAGTAATTTGGAGTAAGAAAGTCATTTAACGGTTGTCTTGAAAACCTCAAATGAAAAGAAACTTTATGGGAAATTCAGAAAATGTGAGTTTTGGTTACAAAAAATTTCTTTCCTTGGTCACATTATTTTAAAAAATGGAATAACTGTTGATCCTGTTAAAACTAAATTTATTGATGAATGGCCAAGACCCACAAATATAAGTGAGATCCATAGTTTTCTTGTTTTGGAAGGATATTACTGGAGGTTTGTTGAAACTTTTGCACGATTATCCAGTCCAATGACTAATTTAACTCAAAATGGTGTTCTGTTCATTTGGACAATAGAATGTGATGGTTTTTTTAGGAATTGAAATGAAAATTGGTGAATGCTATAGTTTTGGCACTGCCATCCAGAAATAGTGACTTTGTTATCTACAATGATGCTTTGTTGAAAGGAAAATGATGTTTCCTTATGCAGAATGATCTGGTGTCAACAAAATCATCTCTATCAGACAGAAGAAAGGAAGCGCAGAAAGAAGATAGTGAGTTACAAAAAAATTTTGAATTGGTTCAGAAGGGTAAGTTTCCAGATTTTAACATTGATAATGATTGTGTTTTGGGGTTTGGGAAGAGATTATGTGTTCCTTGTGATTCACAGTTGAAGAATGAGTTGTTATGTGAATCTCATAGTTCCCTATTTTCAGTTCATCTTATTGTACTATGATGTGCATAGATCTTCAGGAGTATTATTGGTGGGATGGAATGAAAAGAGATATTGCTAATTTTACTGTGAAGTGTTTGACTTGTCAGCAGGTTAAAACAGAGTGGCATTTACCAAAAGGAATGTTTCAGCCTCTACTAGTGTGAGGGTGAAAATGGAAAAATATATCCATGACTTCCTTGTGGGATTACCAAAGTCATCTCGTGGTAACAATCCAATATGGGTTATAGTTGATCGATTGACCAAATTTTCTAATTTAATTCTTATTCGAGATACTTTGTCTCTAGACCAACTTGCTCGGTTGTATGTTAATTTGATAGTCAGATTGCATGGAGTTCACTTCTCCATTGTGTTTGATCGTGATCCCAAGTTAACTTCTATCTTTTGTAATGGCCATCAGAAGTCATGGGGAACTGAATTAAATTTTATTAAAGCTTTTCACCCACAATCAGATGGTCAATCAGAATGAACAATTCACACATTAGAGGATATGTTACATGCTTGCTCGATGGATTTTCCGGGAAGTTGGGACCAACATCTTTCTTTGGTTGAATTTTTATATAATAATAGTTTTCATTCCAGTATACAGATGTCTCCATTAGAGGCATTATATGGAAAGTGTTGTAGAACTCCATATTTTTGGGATAACGTAGGTGAAACAAGGATTATGAGACCAGAATTGGTAGATGAGAAGACATGGAATGTTTGGTTGATCAGAAGCACATGAGAACAGCTCAAAGCAGACATAAAAGTTATGCAGATAACCGGAGGAAGGATCTTTCTTTTGTGGTAGGTGATCATGTACTTCTAAAATTTTCTCCATGGAAAAGTTTGATGTGTTTTGGAAAGATGGGAAAGTTGAGTTCGAGGTTCATTGGACCATATGAAATCCTAGAGAATGTTGGATTAGTTTCATACAGAGTGTCTTTAACTCTAAGATTATCCCATATACATAATGTTTGTCATGTTTCGATGTTGAGAAATTATATACCAGATCCATATCATGTTTTGTGCCTAGGGGTAGTTTAGTTGGAAGAGAATATATCTTATGAAGAACAACGAATCCAGATTATTGACTGTAGAGAGAAGGTGTTGCGAAATAAGGTGATTCACCAGGTAAAGGTTCTGTGGAAAAACCATATGGTTTAAGAGGCAACATGGGAATTTGAAAATGCTATGAGGGATAAATACCTCCACTAATTTTTTTTAAGTAAATAAAAATTGCGAGGATGCAATTTCCAAAAGGGAGGAAGGATGTAACATCCTAGGTAAATGGAGAATAAGGTATTTTCATATTTATTAATATTTGGTAATTAGATATTAATTTCAGTTTAAAAGGGTTTCTATGTTCGATAGCGTACCTGATACACAACAATGGTTTTATTTTAAATCTTACGTTACACACTAATAATATTATATTATTATTTTAAATGGTAGTTTACTCTTAGTCGTTGTATTGGTGGGAATGACCAAAACTAACTACATTATGATTATACATGTTTTTTCAATTTATTTACATTAACCAATAAAATATAGAGGCATAAAATATGAATGAATCTATTTTAATGCATAATTTACATTAAAAGGCCGATTTACCACCTTTTAATGGAGAACCCTATTTAAATATAGTTTTGGTAACATTAATAAATTCTAATTGACCAAATATAATAATTTTTTAGAAAGGAGAAATTAAATGTTACTTTGGGTAATTTGGTATTTTTCTGATAAAGTTTGGGTTTTAATGAATAATGAAAAATATTGTATTTTACTTCACAAGAGCCTTTTAATCTAATTTATTTATATGGTTAGATTATATTTTTAATTGGGTTTAAAGTGAAATTAAAATATATATTTACCATTTAATCTATGTTGTTCATTGGAATTAATTTCACTTTCAAATTGGACATAAACAAGTATCAATCTTTTGATAGTTATTGTTTCTTAAAAACACGCTATTTGTTTTGATAACAGGAATTAATTTTAAAATTAATTAATTCGACTAATATGTTTTGAATTTGGAAAAATAGACATCATTTTTGAATTTGGAATATCAAATATATCTTAGGTTGAATTTTCGGTATTTTTTTGAAAAACATCAATTTTTGATGAATAGTGAAACCACATTGTGGTATTTAAAAAAACTGAATTTTTCATTTAAATTAAATTTTCCCACATCAGTGAATTTAACTTCAAAAATAAAAAATACATGGTTATTATTAGATATTAAAATGTTGTCCAATAAGATGAAAATATTGTTTTATGAATAGTAACTTTTGACTAATTTTTTACCACGGTTAAAGGTAAATAAAGTAATTCAACGTAAAAAGAATATTATAATAATTCAAAATTACCTTAACAGTTGTCATAGACTTATTGGATGAGTAATGGCCGACTATTTACATCCATGGGTTGATTTTGGGACCCCATTGAGCCACTCCTAAATGATAATGACACTTTAGTTTAATTAATTTAATATAAAGGCTAAAATGACATAAAGAAAAATCTTTTAGTAAATGAATTTTTATATGGTGTTATATAAAGAATATTGTTTCCTATAAATATTAATTGGAAATCTAAAACGATTTCCAAAATGATGGTATTTTTTTATAATTTTTAGACATAGAATAAATTAAATTATTCATGACACAATAGTGTTGTAGTATTTACCTCATTAATAAATGACTTAAATAAATAAGATTATAATGATTAAAATATTATCCAAAACCTGTCCAATTTCTATTGGATTATTATTTTTCAACCATTAGTCATCCTATCTTTAACTATAATGTTTTATTGACGTTTAGAAACCCAATATCATTATATTACAAAATAATATTTTCACACTTTCTTAAAGATCCCGTCCTCTCCCTTATAAAAGTAGACCAATTCTAACCAATTTGTCACACCTCACAATCCCTTTGGCTCATCCAAACTCTACCCAATTAAACTCTCTACATCCCTATCCTCCACCGAGAATCCTTACCTTAGGATGAAGGCACTTCGAGAAGTACTTTTGGTTCAAACCAAAGAAAGTTACCCAAATTAAAGGTAACGATTTCTCTTGAGTTCTTTTCTTTTAATTTTACTTCTCCAACCCCTGAAATCTTTTTATTATTTTCATTTGTAACAACACCAGTATCCTCAATATACTAATATTTTGTTATGAGAAGGATTATAACTACACTTATACACACCTCCAGATAATGGGTGAACAACATAATGTTTCTGTGGATGGAAAACTAATGTCTCACGAAACGATGATTGTTCAATTACATCTTACCGCCTCTCATGGTGTCCATTATGATGGAATTGTATTTAAATATGACATATATTTTTTTTATGTATTCTTTATTCTTCTGTATTTTCCATTTATATCACACCTTTATGGTTTCCATAGTTGGTGAATATGATAATCTCATTTGAGGAAGTGCGGACTAGCGCCCCCTCAAAGTGATGTGACTTGTTAATGAATTATGTGGGATGTATAAATGACAGAGTTAATGATATTATATTTGATATTATACTGTAATTATAATATAAAATTTATCATTATGTTTTAATTCCATTAAAATAAGGAATAGAAATGAAATTAGCGTTCATGCGTACGTACGACTTACCGTCTTCATGAACGGTGCATTTCATTTCTTACCTCCAAATGTTATATACTATTATAAATACATGTATATACTAGATATATATGATATATATGATATCTAAATAATGAATGTCATTCTAGATATAATGGACTGTTGACCACATGGACAACTTGTAAATATAAGGTGTTCATTTTTGACTCAAGTACCAAATATCGATTGAACGACCATTATTAACTTGAAGTGATTACATAATGTTTATAACATGGTAATAAGTGATATAAAAGAAATAATAAACTTCAAAAAGGTTCTTAAGAAGTTAAAAATTGACATTAGTTTATTATTCAGAAGATTAAAGAACAATCGAGTAAAGTCGGACACGAGGTAAGGTACTTTGTATCAATCTCCTTTCATTGAGGCATATTTTGTTTTAATACATGACTTTCTTTTATACGCTGTATAAACACCCATGAATTATCAAAGGGAATATTTTTCTAATTTTTTTTTACTAAACGAGGAAAAGGAATGTTTCTTTTAACATAAGTAGTGACAACGACCTTTTTCTCCACCATGACTATTATTTGAGCTTTGGCTTCCTTAACAAGCTGTAATGTTTTTTAAAATAAAATTACTACCATAAAATATTTTATGTATCCTGGTATTGAAAATGGTTTTGATAATGGATTATTTATGTCAATATATTTTAGTGATATATTGTGATTGAAATGTGGAAATGTTTTCTTTCCTTTATATTTGTTTTATGTCTTATGATTTTATAATTGTACTTGGACATTTGATGGGTGGTTACATGATAAACCAAATGATAGGTGGTGCCGTGAATACTAGGATGGGTGGTTATGTTATAACCTCCAATGCGTTGGGTATGGAAGTCGGCCATATGGCTATTCCATTTAGTGATATGTTTTGAAGTCGACCGTATGGTTATTCTATTTAAGTATTTTTATGTCCCAAGTTAACTTTATATGTTATGTGTTATTTATTTGGGTTTTATGGTAATCTTTTGGTTACAAAAGGGTAAGTGATAATCTTTTATTTAGTGGAGAGTATTTACTACTTCATAAAGGTGAAATGTATTACTTATGATAATGTATTCATGGTTTACCTATTTTTTTGAAAAAACTATCAGTTTTCCTTCTTTATGTATCCCTTACTGAGCATTTTATGCTCATCCTATGTTTTTGAAATGTTTTTCATAGGACATAATGTGGAATAGGGTCAAGGATGGGATCAAGGAAAAGTCAAGATGTTTTAAACATGGAACTAGACATGACTCTTTTTTTCAAGATTTCATGTTTTGTAAAAAAATGGAAACAATGTATAAGTGTCTACTTTGTAATATTTTGAGATGTAATAGTTATGTCCTAATTCAATAAAACACTAAACCTGAGAAGATCCTTAATTTGAATTATAAACATAATTCATGAATATGTAAGGTTTATGGTCAGGTTCTTATACTTATGGAGAGTGATAGGGAACATGGTAATGATAAAGTTAACCATACCAAAACCGTAAATATGTGATGGTTAAAAAGGCCATTTATTTCTCAATAAGAAAAGTTAATGGATAACATTATATTTTCAAGATTCATTTCCTGGAGTTGGGAAGTTATACTTCCATATATATTTCAAACATTATGAAATATACATATTAAGTTTAACTTCATCATTTAATATATTTCTACAACAACATCATCCATTTCTATAAATAATGAGTATTCCAAATGAATTTTTTATTCCTAAATCTTTAAACTCAACATCCATGGATCAAAAAATCTACAAAATAATATATATATATATTACACATGTCTTTAGGATATAATTTAAATAAAAAAACTAGCATAAGAGAAGATAATTTTCAAAATGTGTAATGTTTCAAATGAATAAAAACTTACATTAATCTCTAAAAATTACAAGTAATAAAAAATTCAACATAAATATTTCAAAAAATAATTATCCTGAAATTTTCTCAAAATATACCTGTCTAAAATTGAATCCCAAATATCGAAAAGATTATACAATATCATCTTCCAAGAAAAATTTCAACATTTATATAAAAATAAAAACTATTACACTTTTTGTATTATACAAAACAATTAATTTCCCTAATAAAATAACATTGGAGATACATTAACCATTTAAATAAATAACATTGATCATCATAAATCTTCAATAAAATCATATGTTCTTAAAACATATATTTCAACCTTTATTTCTCAAATAAAATACCATATTATTGTATATGGTTACAAAAATAGAATTGATCATCAAATAAATTTCTAACAAAACATATGTCATGAAATTGTTACAATCCATAATTACCATAAAATGAATGATCATATAAACCAATATAAATACCAATACCATTAATATTTTTCCTCTATAATTAATGTAATTCTTCCTCAAAGAACATTTTTAACATGCTAAACTTATTGGATACATGTACCTTAAATATTTAGAAAACCAAATTAAATGTCTTCTAAAAATTTCAACCTTTTCTCTACACCACTTGTCAGACATATCATTTCTACATAACAGAGGATTCCAAATTTAATAAAATACCTACTATAAAAAAAATTATCCGTAAAATTATCTTCATAACATTTATAAAATACCACTAAATCATAATTTTAGGAACTCAACATTTAAATAAATCATTCTTTTAACTTCATTCTTAAAATAGAAACCATGATTCAACATCTAATTCCTCAATACAACATTCCTAAAATTTAATATAGTAATTATATCTATATGATTCATCAATTTCATCCCAAAAATAATTCATACATTGAATATAAGAAAATATTTAATTCCATAAATCTAGAAATCATTATTTCCTTGATATCTCATTTATCTTCCAAGATGATTCATATCTTTAATAATATTAAAGGTTGTATCTTTTTTATAATTTTACACTCCATGATAGTAGGTAGAGTTTAAATTTTGATATCATATGAAAAAGATATCATGACACATAACCATTTTATAGAAATGTATGGGAGTTAGATAAGTCAAAGAGATTCTTGTAGGTAATTTTAATACTCAGAAAGCTATAAAAATGATCTGAATGTTCTTTTACAATAATAGTGATAATAAAATAATCTCGAAGGGTTAATAAGGTTTATAAAGGTCTAGTTTTTAAAATCCTGATTTGTTATCCTTAATCTGTATAAAAAACATCATTAAAACATGAAATAAATTATTTCATGCTAAAATGAAAATGGTTCTTTTAATGATAAAACCCTTAGATACTACATAATTTTTGAACAATCATATCTTACCCTTCAAAATCCAATCTCATAAAAATATCATTAATATCCTCAAAATACATCACATTATACCAAAAATGCCTATCTAAGAATTTGAACTTGTAATCAAACAAAAACATATAAAATAATCATGGTATTCACAATACTACAAAAACAACACATAAAAATATCATAATCTCTAATATTTTCAAAACACTTATCTTATACCAATAGTAAAGGCCCTCTTATAAAAATTACATATTCTAGAAAATTTCTACTATAATTAACTTTATTTCACAAAGATCATTTAGTTTTATACAATATATATGTGGTAGAAAAATGGAGCCATAAGGGTATCATTAAAATAAATTGTTTAAAATAATATTCCATACATTGAGTCTGAGTCATCTCTTACATATTTTCTATTTAGGAATGATAAACACTGGTTGATTATTTAATTTATTCTGAAAATGTTTATGTTTATTATTCCATTTATATCAATTATTTACATGGTATATTCAATTACATAATCATTTAATCCCACGTTAAAAGTTTTGACAATATTTGTTACTTATGTCCAAAATGAATTTTCTAGGATGGCCATGGTGAAGGGCATAAAAATTCTATCACATACCAAATAATTATACTGGTCTTTGTATACTTATTATATATAAATTATTATTTTAAATCCAACCATTAAATATTTTTCTGGAAGATGCAGTATGTTAAAATCATTGAGATGGTAGGCCAAAAATAAAAACTAGTAATGTTTCCATTTTCAGTGGTCCTTATGGGAAGAAGGTAAGCATTATTTTAACATTATATAATTATAATTATATGATAAATAAAATATTAATTATTATATTATACTTATATTTATTATCCATGAGACATGGTGATAAAAACGAATCTCATTGCTTCATGAATGTGGTGGTCCACACCTACACGTGAACGATGTTGTCATTTTTAGGTGCATATAATAATAATAAAATAAAATGTGTATGATGTTTTCATAGTAATAAATATATCATTAATAAAATATATAAATTTTAATTCCATTCAAATAATTATTCTTGAATGACTGTGAGAGAAAACACATTACATCGGTTTGTGAGTTTATAGACCATTGTACACATGAATTATGAATTCCTTTCGTATTTATTATATGTAGGATATGGATATCAATTATTACAGGAAATAAATAATCTATTATTATATGTATGAATATATTTCTAATTTTAGCAAGGATGAATAATATTTTTAGGAGATGGAAGATGAAGTAAAATAGATGTGTTGGATTAAAAATATTACATATTCTTTATACTACCTCCTCTGATTAACAAGTTAAGACTGCTATGATTGTTGTTATTATTAAAAAAATAATTATATAATTAATTTATTATTTATATGAATGCATTTTGATAGATATTTTATTATCCAAATGGGGTTTTATGTGTGAAGAAATGAAAAGAAGATGTTCTTATTATAAGAGAGGGGAGGGTGAGTCATGGAATTTCACAAAATATTAAATGAATATAAAATAATTTTCAATTTTAAATTTATTAAAAGTAATTTATATAAAATACAAGTTGATTATTGTTCTATAAAACCATGTAAAAATAAAATAATTCATGTTATGACTATATTTATTCACGTATCTTTTGGTTTTAACCCCTTTAAACTCTCACTACAAGAAAACCGCCTATTAGGGGCGGTTTAAACCGTCGCTATATGTTTGGGCGGAAGTTTACAGAAACTACCGCTAAATTTTTTGTATGCAATCTATTAGCGGAGGTTATTTACATTTAGTAGTGGTTTAAGGGAAGCGTTATAGATACCTCATTCCGTGGTGGTTTTACTGATTTTAATGGTTGTTTTTACGGGCCCTGGTTTTTATTTTATTCGCAGAGGTTATAACTGCCCTGAATAAAATAAAATAAAAGCAGCTGTAAAACCTCCCCTGAAGTCAAGAAAACTGCCGCGGAATGCATGCGGTTGATGCGACTTTGTAGCGGCGGTTTTAACCTCTGCTAAATGTAAGCCAATAGCGGTGGTTATAACCACCATTAAGTAAAAAATAATTACATTTTGCAGTGGATTTAACCGCTGCTAATTTATTACTAGTATACTTCAGTGGCGGTTAAAACCACCACGAAAAGCTTCTTAGAAAAAAAAAATTTGTTTTACTTCCACTGAACCAGTGCCCTGAAAAACAAATCAAACTAGAAATACCAATATCCTAACAGATTTATGCACACAAAATTTAAAAAATAATGGAGAGAACTAGTAAAAAAATATGGTTGTGATGTTTGGAAAATATATTGGAACATCATAAATTGATATGTATAGTTAGGAGGAGTAAAAAACATGACCTGAATTGATAGAGAATGGATACAACACCACACAACACATTCTAAGGTAGATTTAAAATTAGTTTAGATTAGTGATTCATGGACATGGAATACACATTTAAGGTTATATAATTAAGACCATGTGGTGATCATGAAACTCAACCATGCTTGATGTAGACTTCCTCCAAACCCTTATGCCTTTCTAAGCCATGATTGATTAAGGAATAAAGAATATTTATATAGTTATAATTGATTATAGTGGTTAACCCAATGATGGGAGGAAGTTACCTGAAAAATATCACGATGACAATTAGAACTTTTGAGAACTGGGAAGTGAAATGGGAGTAATCGACAGAAATAAAATTATTATTGACCATGTTTGAAACATAGGATATCTGATCTAGTGGAGGATAGGATGAAAACGACCATGATCTACTATTAAATGAGATCAAAGCATGAGATCCTCTTTTTATCAGTAAATGTACTTCATTGAAGGAGCCTAAGATGGCATGTAAGACACTATGTCCATGACTCATTTCATTAGAGATCCATTTTAGATTGGTAGGGTGAGGATTATCCAAATAGTAAAATGTGTGAACTGCAAAAGTGTATGTGGGGATGTACCATATAGAATACTAGGTTCCATGGGAGATATTTCCTCTTGCGCTCAAATGTTCTTTTTAAACATGTGGGTTGACAAGACTCATTCCTGGCCTAGAGGGAAACGTCCCCATGAGAAGTTTCTGGTAGGGATGTGACTGAGATGAAATATACATGCATCAATATGTGTCTCCTCATAATGGGCATCAATACCAACATAGTTTTGATCATGACATGGTAAGAGACTATTGTCGATGGAGTGATTTCATCTATGACAGGGATATCATATCATCTTATATTCAGAGAAATACAAGTTTTATATGGGTAATGTGTGGTTAATTTCATACTTATCATATGAGGAATATTAGTATTATGTATTGTAATTATTTTTATAATCATCCCACACTTATAAAATGAGGAATCCTTATTTCATTTAATAGGGAATAGTTGTTAATTAAAATTGTTTGCTGAGGAAATTGGGAATTTATGTTTAAAATCATAAGACATAGACGATTAATACAACTAGTTTAAATTACTTGAGCTCTAAAAATAGGAATATGTTTGAGTTAAAGGTCTCCATGCATTGAGAAAAGTAGATAGGAAAGTGAGAAACCTATACTGAGTGGGTGATAGGGTTTTCCCTGGATTAAAAATTTATATGTAACTACTAATATCGTGATTATTGGAATCAATCCATATGATTTTATCATTCACGGTGTCATAGGATACCGACGCCCGAAGAGTTTAGCTTCTTGGATGATGATATTGAATAATTACATATTATAATATTAGGTATCAAGAATTTATAAGAAGTGAAATTATCTCTTTAAGACACATATCAATTTTTTATGGGGTTAAATTATCTATCATTAACATGTATATATATTTTACACGGGGTAATGATATAGTTTAAATTTATTTTATAAGGGTCTTAGAAGGTCTTCTGCATCTATATACCCATTATTTACTTCATCATATCAGGAAATGGAGCATCTTTTTCCATTGATGTGTCAACATAAATGAAAAGAGATTATTGCTAAAAAAAGAGGCTCATGTGAGTGTTTTGGGGGCAATGACACCTTATATAATGGATTATTATATGTTTAATCGTCGGCTAGGCTTAATG
Organism: Viscum album; assembly: GCA_963277665.1. Taxonomy (NCBI): domain Eukaryota; kingdom Viridiplantae; phylum Streptophyta; class Magnoliopsida; order Santalales; family Viscaceae; genus Viscum; species Viscum album. Next base: position 1,000,223,254 of record OY728134.1, read on the forward strand.
ATAGATGATATATGTATCAATACGAATCCCATGGAAATGGGAATTGATCCACCCATAGTTCTAGAATGTTGTGGAAATAGATGTTTGGTAAAACTCCAGGGATGAATAAATCCATGGGATGGATGTATGAGCTTATTTTGTTGTCATAATGCTTGGACTAGGGATATATTGATATAAACTGTTATAGTATAGATTGGGGAGCTGGGGGAATCAAGAATGTTTTTGAGGAGAATAAAACATGGGGTTATAGGATAAAATAGGCCCTTCAAGCCCTAACGAAATCCTGAATATGATTGCACACAGTGTAAGATCATACAACCAAGACCATGATGAAAAATTTAACATCATGATTCATGGACAAGGATGATGATTCTATATATGGTATCTATGTTTCATGGTATGGGTAAAACCAAATTTATAAGGGGTTAATGTAGCCCCAGGTACTACATGAACATTTTGATATGAACTGAAAATTATATAAGGTTATAATCTGTGGACCGTAAATGGAGCAATGGGGATAAAGGCTTAATAAATTTACATCTAGGCCCAAAACAACGACGTCTAAGCATCATTATGTATCCCATGAGAGTGTGAATCAAGACACATATTTTTCTAGAATATGGTATATTATAACAAAAACATTGGAACTAGGGTTAATCTTTTATATAGATGGAATTTTGGAATATAATGATTATCATGACACATCACATTTCTAAGGAACGAGATAAGGATAATGTTTAATGTCATGTCTTGAAGAAAATGGTTTTTTTCATCTCACATAATGTGATGCTTCCATGTTTTATATGAGGTAATGTTTTTAACATATCATAATTATCGTAAGATGAATCCAAATTTTATATAGTGTATGACTTTTAGATAATCCAATACACATCCTACAATGAATCCCGGTTTTATACAGTTTAATACCATCTCCAATTAAGAGTAACCTAGGATTTATATGGGGTATGACAACATTTTATCATTATGATCAGAATATGATAACCATTAACAATGCATGAAGATTCACTATCTACACATTCTACCTCACCAAAGTGTCCACAACACTATCCCCTTGATCACTATGAAAGGACCCAATATTTTCAACACATCAACAATTGGTTCAACTCCTAGTCATCCAAAATCTTGAATACCAATTCAAACATAGGCCTAAATGGAATGATGTATACCACACTCAAGAAATCAAGACATAAAAGGAACCATTATAAATCAATAAAATGCATAAAAGGAAACACAAGAAATCAATAAAATGTTATGACATGAAATTATTTTATGGAAACTATGTGCCACACATGTCACATATATAAACCAAATGTTCCCATATTTGTTCAACACATCAAAAATACAACTACTCACAGTTTGATGATGCATCGTCACCATCTCCACCTCCATCTCCACTTTCTGCTGTCACCTTTAATAACATTATATTGAAAATTAAATATTTTATATTAAAACATAATACCAATGATAAGTGGTGGTGTTCATGGAAATTCATGATGAAATAATTTGGGAGATTAGGTTTTTAGGTTCTACTAACCTTGTGTGGATTGAATTCCTAGACCTCTCTTTGGTGTATTCACATAGAAAAGAGTGGTGGTGTGGCATGAGGGTGATTTGGATCATATATGTGTTAGTTCTCATGAGTGGAGAATTATGGTTCAATGGGATGATCTGGGATCTTACCATGGAGTTGAACTAAGAGTCAGATTCAGAATTCGGTGTGGGCATTGAACATTTTTGTTATTTGTTGAGTTTTAAGGCATCGTGGTCAGGATATGATAGCGCATTGGTGGGTGGGATTGAGCTCCTTTGGTATAATTAATCTAGGGAAGGAATTACTAGTGTTGTTGTGAAAATATTGATGTGGAAAGGTGGATACCACTTCAGAAATGTTGTTCAAGATGTGGCTGATGTGGTTTGGGGATCAAACTACATTATTCGAAGAATATTTTATGTATTTGGGCTTGGAGTTTGATGTTTCATAGTAGAATCATGTTGGGAATTTTTAGAAGAAATGTGGGGTGTTGGTACTATCCTCCATGACAACATAATTAGATACTTAGAATCACATAGGTTGAAATTGATCCCAGAATGAATTCTCTCTAAACATTATATTCAGGAACATGGAAGAATTATATTCATCCAAATCACTAAAATAAGTAAGAATGAATTCAATACCATTCACATCAACACAAAAAAGAAATTTATGCAAAGTAAAGTAAATGACAGTATAAAAGAACACTTCTGTTTTATGTTTTTTAGATTGAAATTATGGATTCTAAGAGAGAAACACAACAATATTCCATATTTCCTAAAAGGAAAGTTTGCAAATTTTGAGTAATAATCCCTGACCTAAGGCATTACTCATGCATCCCTCTAAAATCACTATAGTCTCATATGGTAGTAGGGGATTCCATAAAAATGAATTAAAAGTATTAGGGATTCCATGACCATATATCACAAGTATGAGGTACTCCAGTCCTTAGTAATACTATAATTGGGGATCTCATTGCCATGTATTACAAGTATAAGGGACTCAATTACTAATTATTCAAAGTATTAGGGATACCATGCTCAGGTGTCACAAGTATAAGGGACACAATGCCTGAGTACCACACATATAAGGGATGCTATTCTTGAGTAACACATGTTTGACGGACTCCATGATTGAGTCTCAAAATTATAAGGAAATCCATACCTAAGTGTCATAATTCATTATTGTCTAGTAGGACTTATAATCTATCAGCATTATTGTTTAACAAGGGAGGATCCTTTTTTATGTAGAAATAGGTGATATGGTCTCATGAAACCATTCTCATCAAATTCATTATAGTAATTACAATTATGATTTAAGAAAAAACCACATAGAATGTGGTTTGGTCACCTATGAACGCACAATACCTAGGGAGATTCCAATTTAACACCTTAAGTTATTAAAATGGTCAACATGGATTAAACATAAATAATAACAAAGTGATAATAAGTTTTTATATCAAGGATAATATATTAATCATGGGTTATGTGTATGTTTAATGAATCGAATGGAAAATCAACGATGAATCTTCATAATTCATAATATAAGGATACGCGAAATGAGGTAAAATTACTAGAATCCAAACATTAGGGTTTGTATATGTCGTTGGGGTCACGGGGGGTCGGGGGAAGCGGGGTCACGGGGTCACCAGGGTCACGGGGGGCCATGGACTCCCGGGTCATGGGGTCGCCGGGGTTGTGGGTTCGTCGGGGTCGCGGGGGGCCGGGGTCGCTGGGGAAGCGGGGGGTCGGGGGAAGCGGGTTGAGGGGTCGCGGGGTGAGAAGGGGGTCAGAGTGGGAGGGAAGGGTCAGTAGTGTAAAAAAATATTCTTTCAAGGTGGTTTATTATAATCAACCGCGAACCATTTTAAAAAAGAGTTTAGTGGCAGTTCCCAAAACTGTCGCTAAAAACTGCCGCTAAATTCAATTTCTGTTGTAGTGTCTTAATGTGATAACATGGTTTTTTTTGTGTTTTTGACGGTCAATATAGTTAATATAAAATAAAAAAATAAACATAAATGTAAAATGGTTGATACTTTAAACCATATCCAAATCACTTCGTCGAATTTAATATTTTTTTAAATTTAATATTAGTTAATGAATTATTACTTAATATAAACTATTAGTTATGTCAATTTTATGAACTATTCATTACATTGGAATTATTAATATTAAGATAAAACTAATAATTATAAAAAGATATTTTAAAATATTTGAACTATTCCAAGTTAATAAATAAAATTATTTTATCACATTAATTATCTCAAATATTATTTCATTAAATGTTTTTAATATAATTAATTTTAATTTTTAATTAATTGAATAATCATTGTATTAATGTTTTGTATGAACTTAAGTTAGTTATTTATCAACTAAAATTTTAAAAAACATTACCCTGATGTATATTAATATTTTCAATTTAGAAATTTAATTTATATTTTATCATATCCTCTAGGTAGCACCATATTAAGAATATTACACTTATTAATAACAATTGTGGGAAAAGTTTGAATTTTAAATACATAAAATATTTTAAAGGTAATAATTTCCTAAAATTGTCCCCAAATTGACATTTATTATATACATGGATTATAATGGTTTATATATATTTATATTTTAAAATTTAGGCATATTTTTAGGACATTTAATTATAATGACAGTTTTATTTTTAACATAAATTACCAAATTTACGCTTTACCAATTTAAAAAATTAATAATTTTAATAGTAATATTGACCAAAAATAAATGGTTCCTTTTTAATAAATTTAAACCCAGTAATTACAAATAATGAGTCCATTTTTAAATAAAAAAAGCATACAATTTATAGAATTTATTTTCAAATTAAACTAGAAAATATCAATGAAAATTAGTTTTTTCATAAAAAATAACTTCTATATATATAATGTATTCATGAAAAATACAAATATAAAATCCATTTTAAAAATATATATTTAATTGAAAAATAACTAGTTGACTATAAATACTAGTACAAACCATCACTTAAATTTTAAAATACTTTATAATATAAAATATAGTTACCAATAAAAAGAAATGTTTTACACTATTCATTGAAAAGTAAACCTTTTCCAAAATTTCTCACTAACTAATCAAAAGATAATACTAACATGTTGAATTCAAAATTTACATTAATTTTGTAATATTAAATTTCTATAATAAACAAATTATTACTTTAAATAAAACCATATAAGAAATGAGTTAAATAAAACCATGTCCTTTTTATTTTCAAAATTATATGGTGTATGTTAAACTTGTATGGAAAAATAAGTCTAGAATAATAATAAAAATTATTTTTTATATCATTACCTCATTTTTTACACATGGTGTGCACGATCACAAAAAAGTCATCATATCATGTCTTTAAAAATAAATAACCTATTTGATTTCAATAAAAACCAAGATAATACCCTATTATCCCATGGTAAAATCATTAATAATGAATCATACAACTATTTGGAAAAACAATATTAATTATAAATCCTAATAAAATAATATTTCAAAAATAAAAAGTTCAATCATGGGAGAAACCTATGAAAAATAAATAGAAGATGGTCAAATCATGTCAACTTCAATGAAGGACTCCTTTGAAATCGATAAGGGAAACATCAAAACCTATCACATGAAATAAAAGAAAAATAACACCAATAATCAATCAACTCTACGACCTAGGGTTTCCTTATGGAATGAACAACTCAGGGAAGAATAAGTATTGATGAAAATGAATAGTGATATTAAAGGAGTTGAATGGTGAATAGTTTTTCTTGATCCATTTTTAATTCAAGGGTTTTAGCTTTTTTAAGAGGATTTTTATTCATTTTGGATGTTGATTAAGAAAGATTTTGTAATTTAATATGATGATTAAAAGGTGTTTTAAAAATTATATATGTAATTTTAATTGGTAAATGTTTATTTGGATGTTATAATAGATTATTTAAAATTATTATAATATTTTTGATATTGATTTTATATATTGAATTTAATAAAAATTAAAATTTAATATTTATTTATAAGGATAATTTATTATAAGTAAAATAGTTTCAAAATTTTAATGAACCAAATACATTAAATAGATGTTTTATTAGGGTAATACTATTTTTTAAAAAGATTTATATAGGAAAGGTATTGTTACTATGTGTTTCGTAAGGGTTTGGGTAAGTATATAGCCACGTTTATAGGTAACATAGACCTTTTATACATTGTTTATAGGTCCCTACATGTTTTTATATGGGTATAAAGGATTAAAAAACCATTGTAATTGTATGTTCAACTTTATGTAATGGTGAACTATATCTCCAATGTGTTGATAAGGGTAGAATTAATATTATTAATGTTCTATAGTTATACTCCTTTATGGGAACCGACCCATGTAAGGTTCATCTCATAAAATATATAAGGGTTAAAATAAAATTATATTAGTTATATATTGGTAAACCCCTTTTCCAAAGGGTATGAAGAGGTTGCAGCAGCTTCATAAGGCAAAATCATTATTTTCAATACTGGCATAAGGCTACCCCATTCTAATATAAAGGTAAAGTCTTACCCATTTAAGGGTTCCAGTGAATTTCATACACCTATGAAAGGAAAAAAGATACCTAAATAGGGGTTATTAGATTTCCCCAATACATGTTTTAGCCAAACTATGTGTATAAATGGAGAATCACATTACCCTTACACGGTGTATGCCTCCAATGTATGGGTATCAGAAATTTTTTAATTATCCCAAATTTCAACTCTTGAACTTCCTATATTTTATAATTTGAATAAATTAATTGGAAGAAATGTAAAATCAGCGTTTTTAAAAATATTTCAGGATTTTATCATTGATATTTTATTATTATGGGAGAAAATAATGAAATTAAAACTTGTTTAATAAGAATTGATATGAAAAAAATATGAATGTTTTAAGGGGTATCTTAAGTGGGTATCTACAAATAATAAAAATAAATTTCCTTCTATCATTTTAATTTCACATATTTTGAGATATATTCACTTGATCTAATACTTATTTGGTCATCATTTCTAGATCTACAAATGTGGGTTTCTTTCCCTCTCTGCTCATTGATTTATGTGAAATGTGAGTCCAATATTATAACCGTTCAAGGGATATATTTTCTATTTTAATTTTAAATTTATGTTTGATAAAAGAAAGATTTTTATTTCTTTTTGTTTGATGGTAAGATATTTTATATGAAATATAATAAATTGTACTTAAAAAACTGACGGGGGATGGGTGATATAACATGTTCATTCAAACATAATGAATTGTGTTCTCCAATACCATGCATAGTATATTTTTGATTATCAATTTTTTTCAATGATTTTATTGATGTATGGTTATTTATACATGAGAAAATATCCTCACAATATAATGTTATGTCACATAAAATGGTAAATGAAAATTTTATTTTTAGATTATTATTTTATATGTTTCTCCATTTATTTTGATGTTGATGGATGTGATGTTTTGTGTTATTGGTGTAATGGTGTGTGTGTATTTGATGAATTTTAATGTAGTGGATATGTAGAGATATATGATATAGTAACATTGGAATTAGTCTAAATATTTTTGGGGATAGTAATAATGGAATGTTAATTAGATGATGATGTCTATTTTGAATATTTAAAGATGATAATGGATATAAAAACTATTAAAAATTGAGATGTTTAGATGATAACATTGAAATTGATGTGTGGCCATTGGATTAAATGAAATTAAATAAATATATATAACTATTATAAAATATAATGAACTTGTAAATGAGAGTTATTTTATACATAATAATTCATCAAATAGTGTAACTTGTAATATAATGTACATTTGTGTGTCTTAAATGTGTTAGTTGTGAAGAAATGTGGAGGTTGTGATGGGAAGTTGTTATGACTTGAACTTTTGGTAATGTGGGACTTTTTCATTAAGAAAATTGGTTTTTATTCATTGTTTTTATGTTGTACTAGTTTCCCATAAGGAGTATAAATAAATGATATTGATGAATTAGGATAGATAATGGGAAATAATGTTAAAAAAACAATTGAATGAAAATGGGATGTTTTGTTTATTCATTTTTAGCTTAATTTAAAATAAGAGGGATAGATTAATGAAGTTTATTGGTATTGGAAAAATATTGAAATATGATTAACCAGAAATGAAATATGGAATTTTGATTGATCTTTGTGGTTATGGAAATGTTGTTTTTTATTGTGTATTTAGAGGTGGAAATAAATGTGGTGGATGTAGTGAGGCTTGTAGTGAAGGTTTTAGTTTTAATGATATTCATATTGGTAACCCATAGGTTATGCTTTTTTTAAATACTACACATTTTATTTTCATTGTGAATTCTATATGAACACCACCTGTGTCGAGCACCATATGCTAAAAATGAATTTTTTTCAGGCTATTTTACCCAATATCTCAACGGTGATGAAAGTGGATGGAAACTCAATATTTTACACTAACTCAACTAGGTAAGGTTATTATAAAATTATTGTGACGTCAAAAAAATTGTAGTGCACATAATGTTATATTTAATGAAGGGATGATTCTATTCATTGTGGGGTCGTTCATGGTGAGAGGAGGGAAAGGTGTTGATTTCCTTTAAATTAGTGATACCCTATAATTCTAGATATATGATTTTGGTAGAGGCAGGATGTGATTTCATCTGTTTCTTCAGCTAAGAAGTGATGTGATTTCCTAGGTTCACTCTGGTGAGATGTGATGTGATCGCTTAGTTTTCATCATGTGGGATGTGATTGATATTTCCCCAAAAGGCTATTAATATGATTTGGTTTCGCAAGTATCTTCGGGTAGGTTTTAATGGAAGATATGGGTGCTTCATGATGCAATATAATGGGTTGCGAGAATATAAAATCATTAGAAACTGGTACGGGGTACCCATATTATCAATATGATTCATATTATTTTACTATATTAAAATGTTATATTTAGTGACAGTGACTTGGTGAGAACGGGAACTAATTGAAATTATAATCTCTTAATGATTATATTGTTTGTTCTCCTGTCAATTATAAGAATCTTGTCCAATATTAATGAGAGTAATTGGGTATTATCTTATTCAGTATACATGTTTTCCTCACCTTACAAATATAAAATACATTTTCCAATATTCAATGTGGAATATGAAGACTATGATAAGAATTAATATCTTTGGTGTGTGAGAAATTATTTTATTGCATCCATATGATTTTCATGATGTTTTAAAATTGTTAAGTTCATTTTATAAGTATGAAATTATATCTATGTTGAGATATTTTGGATTTTAACTTTTGACATGTTCACATGTTTTTTAGTGGTTTATACCATACCATTTGATTATAAATTTTAATTTGGTCATGATAATGCATCACATTTGATTGGCCTTGTTTATACCTATAGTTCTAGTCATCAACCCAAGGCCTTTAAGAGTTGTTACTTGGGAGGTCAATATCAATAATTAACCTTTTATGACCATAGAGGGTAAACTTTTTAGGCGGGGTTAATAAAATATAATATCATAGTTTTGGGTTGAGATATAGGATGGAGTTTTGAGTTCAGAACTAGAATAACAACACTGGTTAGTAGGGAAATCATTGTAGTTGATCTTGGTTTGTGACATAGGCTACAAAATATCACCTACTTCATGGGCTTTTAGGACCCCTTATGATCTAATACATGACTCTGAACCTAAATAATGACTATGTGATGTTGTTCTACATTTGGTTTGGAGAAACGAGTGAGCTACAATAATCATTATTGGTTTCTATTGTAATTGAACTCGGTGGTTTTGGGAAGTTTAGGAATTTATTTAAATAATTATTGAAATTTCATAAATGTATATATTACTATTTCCAATTTATAGTTTCTAATAAACTATTATTTTTGGAATAATTATTCATATAATGTGAAAGTAAGTAAAAAATTGTAATTAAGAGGACATAGTCTTTTTTATAGATCTATTTTGAGGGTTTAATGTTTTTTTTATTTTTTAGTTCATGCATGATTCTTCAGGAAATAAATTTGTTTCCATTTTTAAAATGCATGATAGGATTATCATTTTATAATTTTTACATACATAATTATTTTATTTTTCTATAAATATTTTCTGAATTTTAAAATATGTATTAATCTTGTTACCTTGATTAAATTTTATAGAACCACACAAATTTTTTTTTGAAAACAAGGCTTTGACTTTTTCAGTTTCTAGGATAATTAATATTTGATTAATTTCTTACAATTTTTAATTTATTATGAGTTTTTATTCATAATATAATTCTGATTCAAGATTTTGGTTAATTATAAAAAAACCTCAAAATTTTTAATAATGTTTTTTGGTAACCTATTGAGACATGAAACTATTTTAACGATCGATCTTATTCTTTTTGGGAATGATAAATCAATTTTTTTAGCAGTCTAATAGTTTTCCCTAACACCTTGAGCCATATGTTGTGTGTTATGGTTAGTACATCTAAACATGAAAAAAAATTAAGTAGTAACTATGAAATTTATACTATGAGATTCATAAACATGTAGCATGTTTAATATTTTTTATTTAAAATATGAAGTCATGTGATGTACAGGTCATGGTCAATTTAAAAATTGATGTAAATTCATGTTACCCTTATTTTATACTTTAATATTGTTTTACTAAATAATGAAAATGTTTAAATAATATTTAGTTTGAGAATTATAACCATGAAATATTGTAATAGACCATGTGAGGAATTAAATTTATGATCTATAATCATGTTTTATTTTAATAATTATCCTAGAATGTTATATATCTAATTATGTACTTTAATTTATTATATGAAGCTATCATATAATAATTTACATGTGAATATGGAAATGTGTTTCCTTAGTTATAAAATTGTCCTAGACTATTTTGATTAAGAATGTTATGAATTATTCATAGATAACACATGTAAAATTTTAATTCCTAAAATCCAAAAATCACGATGGACATACATATTTCAATAATATTTTATTTCATCCCATTTTAATGGTTGAGGTGGAAACTTAAATGGCTTGTAAGACCCAGAAAAATACATGACATCCACATTTCCCTTGAAGGCCCTGGATATTAGACACCACAAGAGAAGACCCACCCAAAATGTATATTTTTTATCAAACTCCCAAATATTATATTTCTACATAGAAAATATTTCCCTGTGATAGTATGTATGATGCCTATTCATGATGGAAAATTCTATATCCTCTCACTCATCCAATCTATAAGTCTTATTATGCTCAGAGTAGTTTCTCTGAACCCCATATCAGGAAAATCTATTTTATCCCTATATTCCTTCAAGCCTCCCCCACTACAATGGATATCTCTACCATTGTCTCCTAACACTCTACGGACATCCCACTCCATCACCACTTTGGATCCCCCTACCATCATCCCTCTCATCCTCCAACTAATGAACATGTTCCGCCCATGCCTCATCTGAGTCACTGCCATGTTGCTCATATCCTTCTTATGTCCCATGAGGATCATTCATCCCTACCCACCATTGAACCATCACCATATACCCACCATTCATGAATGATCAAAAAAATAATATGGACTGAATTCTCTACTGAAATACCAACTTCCCAAAATATTGGTGTTCATCCTAAAACAGATCTTGGGTTTGACTTTTATACTTTTATGGATTTTTTTGTTCAAATTTTTCGTGATATTTTACAAGATTTATTGATATTCCATCATTAAAACATTTTTATAAATTATAATATGACATTTGAAAGGTTGTTTAAGAATATTATGTTCCTTAAGGAAGCCTAGTCCATGGACCCTTTATATTCCTTATCATTAAAAACTATGTGACCTTCAGGATTATGTATATTACCTTTCTAGATATGTATCACAATTTTTTATTTTTTGTGATGTTTTTGTGTTAATAAAATCTCCCACATTCAATAAAAAATTGGATCTAATAATTTAAAGCCAATAAAGTTTATTTGCTAATAAATTAATGAGGATTGTTATGATTTATGAATGTTTAATTAAACTTTTAATTCCATGTGTTAATAGTATTGTCTAAATAACATGATTATAGAATGATTTGTTTTTGGAAAAAATAAATATGAATGTTAAAAATAATGTACTTCTCTAATGTGTGTTAAAACATTAATTTACACTTAAAAATACATTTAAATAATTTATTTATTTGAATAACTGATGCCATAGGATTATTATAGTCCTCAAATATGATAAATGAATTCTTTAATACCATATAGAAATAAAATAGTTTTTTTGATAATGTTAAATGTTTGGTGTAGGGTGATCGTGTTTTCTTGAGTATTCTAGTTACCAAATTTTAGGGAATATAAACATTATTGACTCTATTTATAGTGTCAATTCTTCTTTATTTACATTAGATGTTTTCATTGTTATGTGAAGTGATGTGATCCTAGGATTATTGTTGGTAGATTAAATATTTGTGGGGATTCCAAAGGATATGATTTTGGACCAATGTGTTTGTTATGGTGATAACATAGGTGAAGAAGCCCAGGAACTGACGGTGGAACTTAGTGTCAGCTAGGGTAATGATATATGAGGGTTTTCCAGAGGTTTTAGGGGTTTCATGGGGTGATAAATAGTATGAAATTGATGAATTTGGATTCTAGATTTGTTGTTAGGTTATGTGGTGTTGAGGATATAACTGTGACGAATATAATAGTTTGAATATTGGTTTTCCCATTATTGTTTTTCTAAAATTGGGATTCACTCTTGATAATTAATATGATTGTTTAATGGATGTTTCCTGGTGTTCTTATATCCACATAAGGGATATTTGTTATATTTTATAGTTATTTTATAACCAAGAATATATGATTAGAGGGGACACTTCACATATAATGATTTTCTTATTAGGAAATGTTTTAAAACATTGTGGGTGAGACGATACAACCCAAAGAAGATAATGTGAGGTTGTGCTGGATATGTTCCTTTGATGTCCATTCCTATAGTAGCCCTATCTATGATGATATTGTTTATGTTGTTATGTTAAATAAATTTTTTTCGATACACTTTAATGTAATGGAATACCCTATTATAAAATGAAAATAAGAACATCAAATTTGTTGTATTTTTTCATGGGTGTGCTCTTGGAAAATAATATATTGTTTAAAACAAGGGAAATTTTACAACTGAATAAAGTGTATTTTTTCAACATCATGTTTTTTATATGATACCAGTCATTTTTTAAATTACATTCATCCATTTTGATGTAATCTATATTGATATTAATTTGAAAATAAAATGAATCTGATGAATCAATGTCACTTCACAATATATTTTAAAAACAATATATAGGTTTTAAACCCTTATAATGTATAGCTGAATGAATTTTTGTAAATAAAAAATCATTTTTTGTTAATATATTTTTATGAATCCCTATAAAACTAGGTTGATCATGAATTATAATTTATGGTATGTATAGAATGTTTTTAATTAAATAAATAAGCATGAACAAAGATAATAATTAATGTATAGATCATTATTCGATAGAATGAATTTATAAATTTTTCAAAGTGAATGATATGACCTAGTGCTCTTATATTTTATATTTTATGATTTTATTTTAAATAAATATAATATGATTTTTTATAAAGGTTTTTCCATATTTTTTGGTGATTTTCATAAATGTGTTTGACTGTAATGTACTTCTTGTTGTGTTTCTTGTGGATATCTATGAGTCATTGTTCTTGTTTGATATGTATCTCCCACAAGTTATTTTTTTTCCATTGTTGGTGTGATATAAATATAGTGGGATCCATGGGAGGTATCTCAATAGGAAGATAAATTATCTACCCATCCATTTCTATTCATCCTTGTTTTGTTTTAATTTTCAATGATGATAATTATTTGAGACATATATGATGTAAGGGTTCAAATTTTCCCAATCCCTTCCTTTGAAATTATGGTGTGTCGAGTGGTTTTGGAAAATTTCTATAAAGTAAGAATGATATATTAGAATGATTTCATAATGTATAAAGTGGTTTTAAAAATGTTTAAAAATTATGGATGTAATATAATGTTCTAAAAGATGATTTGAAAATTATATAATATTATTTAAAATGATTTTTAGTTTCTAGAAGTGTTTTATTATACGAAATGTAATAATAAACACATTTTCTTAATTATTAATATTTTTGTTTAATTAAAATTGCATTATTTTAAATGAACAATTTATCATTACTCATGTTACTAATGTTGTGAGAGGTTAATGAATTTTTTTAAATAGATGAATTTATTTATGGTCTTGTTTTAAGGTTTTGTGTAAGGATGGTTATGTGTTTATAGCCCTATGTAATTGTGAAATAGACCTTCAATTCAATTTATAAAAGTCATTTCAGGATCATTTAAGGGTAGACATGGTTTATGAATATCTATGTAATGGTAATATGAACATTATTTAAGAGTAAACTTGATCTACCTTGTTCTTCATAAAGGTGGAAGTAAAGTCATATAGGTTGGATAAGGGTACCCATGTAAGGGTAATGACTCATATAATGGTTATCTATTAAGTTTATTAAGGATATACCAGTATTTATAACAGTCATTTAATGAAAAACAACCACAATATAATGTTATAAAGAAGTCTCTCCAATTACATAAGTGTAGAACCTTCTTTTAAAAGCCTGTATAAGAGTACACCCAACTCATGTAAAGGTCAATGGTTACCTACCTAAGGGTACCAATATATTTCCTATACATTTGTAAGGTAAAAATTAATATCTTTATAGGGGTCATCCTTGATTTTAAAACCTCATGTAAGAGTAACTGGTTATATAAGTGGAAAATCACATTAGCCTTACACATAGAATGCCTCCAACTTATGGGTAGAATTTGTTTTATGAACCCTAGATTTACCATCCCAAAATACTTATAACAGGTTTTTAGAATGAATTAATGGGAATAATTTACAAATAAATAGTTTCGAATATATCATAAATTGTATACTAGAAAATTCATATTTATTGCTGTGAACAATTAATATGAAATTGATTTTAATATTAAATTAAATGAAACAAAATATGAAAAGTTGGATGAGTTATCTGAGCTGTATATATATAAAAAATATAAATAAATTTTCTTCCCTAATTTGAATTCATACTTATTTCCATTAATTTATTTTGATGAAACATAATCCTTTGAATCATATAAGTCCTATTCATTTAATCTAAGCCCACATTGGTTATGAATTCTAGATATGGGAATGTAGAGTTTCATCTCTCTCACCTTTTTTCTTTGCGTGCTGAATGATTTAGATACCATAACTAGGTGTTATACACAAGTGCCATCTTATTTTATATTCATGTGTGATATTATCATGATTTTGATTCCAATTTTCTGGATGGTATGATATTATTTAATAATTGTAATTATTTTTACAGTATTAAATTGATGGAAAAGGGGATATATATCATGTTCATTACTTACAACAAGAATTTTCTTCTCTTAGTTTATTTTTCAGATGTTGTTGATTATGAATTTTCCCACTATGAAAAATATGTTCCTTTTTTCTTATATATACTTGTGGAAATATACTCAAATGAAAATGTAAAAACCATAATAAATGTAATTGAACTATATTTTTTAAAATTATTAGGTTTTTTGTTTACCAATTTCTTGTGATGTTTTTTAGGTGATGTTATCTGGAATTGTGGAATTATGTGTGTGGTTGTCTGTTGAGATTGACTCAGATGGATGGGGTAGAGATAAGTAAATCGTTAATATGGAATAGATATAAAAATATTTTATTCTAGAAGAAATGAATGGTTAATTAGATGATGATGTTTAATTTTATTTTGGAATGATGAAAATGGGTGAAAGAATTGGTTGTTTCAGAAAAAGTTAGGTGAGAAATATAAAATTTATGTGTTGTAATTGGCTTAAATGAATTGAAATATAAAGGAATGACAAGAATAAAATGGAATGTATCAAAAAATGGGATTTAATTGAAATAAATAACACTATAAATAGTTGATCATATATTGTAAAGGGGTTTTTTTGTGGCTTGTATGCAGCATTTGTGTTGATATATTGTATTTGTGATGATATGTATAGGTTCAGATAGAAATTGGTTGTGATATGAAATGGTGGTAGTGTGGTGAATTTTTGAATGATGAGGATGGGTTGTCATTTGATTGGTTTGGTTATTACTAATTAACCTATAATATTGGAATTAATTGATAATAATGACCTTTAATAGATCATGATTTATAATAGATAATGAACTCGTGAATTAAAATCGAAATTGTGATCTATGTGGTTTTGGTTTAACGTGAAATAACTGGGTTATATGATTAAAATTAGTTATTATTGGGAATATATAGAAATTGGTTTCACATGAAAATAATGATAGAATGTGCATTGGGTAATTTTGTTGTCACATTCTTATGTGGTGTTTTGAATTTAGAGGTGGTAGTTAATATGGTGGAAGATGTTGAGTCTGGTGGTCGTGGTGAGATTTTGAGTTGTATTCTTTTTAAGAAATCATATGTTTGTCTTGTGTGCAAAAACTATATATTGTATTTTCACTATGATTTTGGCATTCAACCCACTAGCGTAGAAAACTATATAAAAACACCAAAATGTGTTGGGTGTTTTTTTCCAACATCCAGATATTGAGAGTTTATAGACGACCACCTGAACATCCACGCTCTCTCCTCTAGTCATCTTTCATATACATCGGTTTTGGTGGATTGTGGATTGAAGTGAATATATTATTGTGTTTTATGAGATGATAATGTGGTTCATAGTGGGGTTTGGGAATGGAATGGGGAGGGAATGAGGTTGATGTCCATCATGATCATGATATTGTATTATTCATTAAATAAAGTAGTGGTAGTGATGCTATGTGAGGGATTAGGTGTCTTTAGGATAGATGTGATGCGATGTACAAGGTGTCTTCGAATGATATTTTCTGTGATGGACTATATAACATTAGGCAATATGTGATGGTTAGTTTTATGGAGGGTTCATGGCAAGGTGATATTTCCCAAGTGTATTTATGTAGGATTATACAAATGATATAGGAGTTTTTTGATGTATGAGGTCGGTGTGTGTAAGTTGAAAATAAATGGAAATGTGGTGAAGTACCATTTATATTGATATGTTACATATTATATTACTATACATGGATTCATTATTTGGTGACCAAGCAATGGTGTGGTCATGAACTATTTAACCTGATAGGTTCGTGATTATTATTCCATTTTTCCATTTCAAATAATCTATTCTCTTCTATGATTTTCATGATATTACCTTGGTGTATTCCAATATAATATACATTTTATTCTCATGCAACATATATATAATATTTTTAGGTTCTTATGAGGACTCCATAGACTATGTAGGATATTATAATTATTTGAATTGGAGTTTTTATTTTGTTTATTCAAAGTATTTTCTTATTTTTTTAGTTAGATACATTCTATGAATTCTTATGATTATACATTCAGGGGGAGATGTTGTGTATTATACATTTTCTTAACATATTATTTTTTTGGTCGATATATTATCTCCTAGTTATACTTTTCCTTTTACAGAGAGCAATTCCTAGTATATGTGTGACATACTCTCTGCCCTCTGTATTATTATCCAACCTATGGAATACTAAAGGCGAGACTTTGGGATCATTATCTTAGTTTCTCCAACACTTTCCCAATAATGGTAACATTGGAGAGACATGATCATAACATGAGACACTACCTTTATTTTATAGAAAAAAATCATGGTTTAATAACATTGAAGTCATTAAGGGATTGGTGGTATAAAGGAGGGGATGTGTGTTCCATGGAGGGCTCATCCATTTGATCCCATGATGTGAGGGAGATGAACGAATAGGTGTATTAAGTTTTTCATTATCGGACCACATTTTTTGTAATTCCTATAAATAAAATTTCATGTTTAACTAACACATATAACCTTTATAGTTTAAAAGAATTGTGGTATTTTTGTGATACACATTAGATACCAAAACTCTCTATGCATACTTAACATTGAGGAACCTCACAGTCTTGAAAAAATTTCACAATACATGAAAACTAACACTTTCATGTGATTAAAATGAATAAACTATTTCTATCATGTTACCACTAACCTTTCATAACCCATTCACCCCCATAGATACTTGAATATATTTAAATTTCTTGTCCAAAACACTTGGGTACACATAAAAACAATGAATAATGTAAAATAACAACATATTATAAATTACAGTATCGTATGGGTAATGCTACTCTCTAAACCATACAACTTTCTACCCAAGTAAATACATTGATCATGTAGAAGGAAACAACAACAAATATATCTTAAATAAAAACCCTGAACACCATTCCCAAAATCCTAAAAATAAACTGAATAGAATTCACATGAAAATTTAACCATCGAACAATCATAGATAAACTTCTAATAAAACTATCACACACACATTAGAGTGAGATAATTTTATAAGAAACTAGGAAACCATAACATCGTCACCCATCATCTATTAATATTATAACAATAACCACTCTATTAAAACACAAATATAATAGATAAGCAACATGGTTCCCCCAAAAATTTACTAATGACCAAAAATGGTGAATCAAAGGATAACCACTTAAGAAAGGATGCCACTAGAAAGACAATAATAAATTTCATAAAACAATAAAAGAAATGATTGAAATACCCCAAATATTTTCATCCAAAATAACTAGTTATTCCTGATGAAGGAGACACTATATAAAGACCCCTTATGAACATAGACATAACAACATCCAAGACAATAACATTATGTCATCCAAAAGACCTAATGGTTGTGAGATTAATTTACCAAAACCATAAAATCACAAAACATCCAAATAATAAAATTGTCAAATACTTTTCACATGTAAGATACGACATTCCTTCTATCCTTTTATGGCATGTAGGAGTAATGGAGAGAAAACTATGACCCCATACAAGGGTTACCATCTCATGGTAAACTCCACATGATCCTACAGATAGAATACATTGAGTAGTCTCAATTTGTTCAATACCTCCCCTAGCTGATCTAAACACATAAAAAATACCATTACATGACTAAAATAATAAATCAAAACACATATAGGGAACCTAACACAAGGTCATCATTATCGAAATAAACACAATATGGAATAACAACCAAGGTGGAGTGATCAATTTAAATCAACAACCAAACAAACTATATAAATATCAATTAATACCGATGTTTTACAAAAAGAAAATGCCACTTCTAGTATATATATAGATCTAACTTACAATACATAAATCCTCAATATATACTATCAAAAAAAACCTAAAGGAGATCTGTCCTCATCAAAAAAAACATTGGCTTCGAAGGCTTACCCATCTCAGTCTACAAAAAATTTTGTTTACCTAACTCTAACAACTAGCCCACTAACAAATGAGAATCAACCATTGACAATACATTCAGATTCCATCCATGGTCTAGAGAAAATATATTAACATGACTGAGAGTTAAAAATTCCATATTGGAATTAGAACATTCTAGGAGGACCACATTATATAAAACAGAACATATACCCATCATGATAATGTTCCCTATAACCAATAATTAATCCCATAACAAGATGTAGGGGTAGATTCAATAACACTACTAAAACATAGAATGTCACTTTCCAAAGACAATAATATTTAAACAAACTACATTCCCAACAGATTATAAATCCATTTTCTAAAATGACACACATGTTTTAAAAGCATCAAACCTTGTTTCAATAAATCCATTCATGTAATATCTCAATTTTCCTAATATAAATTAAAATCATTTAAAATAATAGTAAATAACCATTGATAAATTAGTAAAATAAGAAACATTCCAACGATTCTAAAATAACATCATCGAAACCATTTGAAAATATTTACCACATCATTTCCATTAAATGAAAATAATATATTTCTAAACACAACGAATGGGATTAAATAAAATTCATGTTCAATTAAACAAACCACTTGTTTTAAATCCAAAATATTTTATAGATTTTATATTAACTTCAACTAATTTTGAAAATGAAATTGTTTTCTAAAAATTATTTAAAACCCAATTCAATTTTATATGAAATATGTATTCATTTTATATCAATACTCATTTTCCATAAAATAATCCCTTTTCACATTAATATTTTTTCAACAACAACCATTCAAGAATGTGGCACACCACAATTCCAACCCATATATCAATATATCACAAAGCCTCATTGAATTCACCACTATTGTGGTATGTCTCTCAATGGAAGCATAATTATAAAACTTCAAGGGGGTTAAAAATAATGCATAAGTCACCCACGTAGTTTATATATCACATTCCCCCATGAACTAACACCTAATATGTCCTTATATGATTTATTGTTTTTAACTATTGTGTTTATAAAGACATTTAATCAAACTATACTGCCTGATATAATTTTAATTTCTATCCCAAAATTAAAAAATATGACACATGGAAACTTATTTAATGGGTATGAGGGTGAAAAATATTGAAATATATAATCATAATATAATGAAAAATTAAAAATTAAAATTCATCTTCGAATGGATACCTGAGGCTTAGTGTACTCTCCTTGCATATACCTCCAAAATTCCAACTATAAATTATTACCTAATTCTACCACGATACACCCTAATTATAAGAGAGTGTTCCTAGAATCTATCTCTCTAATGAGAAACCTATGCTTTGATATCATTTATTAATGAACCATCTCAGGTTATCCCTCCATTAGTATATGACCAACCTTTCTACATTGCATATAGGTGATTCCCAATCCCCAAGGGTTGTAAACAAGTTCATGGGAATCTCAATAATTTACATAGTAATGAATTGTACCTCAAAATAGAATAAATGTAGTAATATAAAAATAGATAAAACCACTCCATATATTAGATGTCCATGTTCCAGATAGATAAAATTAAATTAAACAAAATTAGATGTTTATGTAAGACATAAATAATAAACGTATGTAAATCCCTCAAATCACAGTCTAACAACTTAAATAAAAATATACCACGGATCAATCCAAACAAAAAACATTGTAAACCACTAATATCCATAATATAATAATAAATACCTAATTGGCCATTGCAATAATGGATAAATATAACAAAATAAGGAACTAACCTCCACATAATCCAGTGGGACCAATCAAGCGTGAAATAAAAAATTCCCCAAAAGTGGCCAATTGTTGAATAATATACCTAAAATTGATATGATAATATAATCATCAGTATAAAATACTCAGTATTATACCACCAAAATTTTCATTTCAAATTAGTATGAATATATATATATAAATAGAAGGGTTTTAATATTCTTTATAAATAAAACAAAAAATTATTCCATATATACACTCCCCAAAGACCCCTTTCATTAAAAAAAATAATATAATGGATGAAAAAATCGATTTATAAAACAATGTTAATAAAATCTAGAAATAAAATGTGGCCCATATGAAGTAATAAAAAAAATTTATTAGGACCCTCAGATCAAGAATTTTCTATATAACATATTACAGACCATGTAGATATGTTTTATAAAATCCAAACCTAAATCACAACATTTCATCCTATATTACTTTAAAATTTTTAAACATCTTTTTCCAATATAATACCACATTTCCATTTAAACAACCACATATTTGAAAAAATATTGAGAATAAACATGAAAATTAAACCAAATACATTAAATGGAACCAGTCATAACAAGAACCCACATAATTTAAACATTCTATAATGGATTGAGGGATCATGGTTCCATGGAAAAATAAATGGGTTGGGGATACGATCAATGGATAAATGAAATTTGATGTATCATCCCAATATAGAATCTCAGCAATATGTAAATCATTGTAAGACTAGAGTATCTATATATTTAAAAAATAGTGATCCTAGGATGGCATTAATGAACATGGAACATCCTCGGTATTCCCATAAAATATATCATAGATAAAATTACTGGTAAAATATCTATACCACGGTCCATAATACATTCCTTTATCACACTTTCTCTAACATGAAGTAATATATTTCCCTAGATTACTGTATTGAATGATACACCATACCTATTATGATCATAATCTAGTCTAATTATTGAAATATATATTAATCATTTCATGTATACTAGGACACTCATAAAAAAGAAAGAATAGAGGAGATCATTGCATAATGAGATACCAAAATAGTCATAAATTTAAAAGTATCCCAGGACTCACCACAAACAATGATAGAAGAAGTTTCCCTAATCGCATCCAATTAAATGAATTAAAACATGCATAAAAACCCCAAAAATTATTAATATGAGTTATAAGCCTCATTTTGGTACAACATTCAAATGGTATAAACTATGTCTCTCAACATACTTTATAAAAAATATATAAAGTATCAAACATTTTTTATAACTTTATTCTTTGAATATCAATCCATTTTAACCACCTTTACAAACCAATTGAAATATCATTTCAAACATCCTTTAAAACTAACATTTCAAAAAACATTGAGGGAAATTCAAAATCACAATATATTAATTAATAAATTTATTGAAATTTACTTATGGAATCAATCCACATTCATTAAATTCATAAAATTTCAACAACACCAAACATAAATTTTTATCATGACCTAAATTGGTTTAATTATTTTATTTAACTCTCACATTGTTCCAAAAATCAATGAAACCATTTTAAAATAATTTTCCTATCGTATATCAAGTTAAATCAATGTGAATCCTTTAAAAAAATTAATTGAAAACCCAAACACCCCTTTAAATCATATAATTATTTAAAATGGGTCATTTATTATATTCCCCAAACACATGGTGTGCACAATTATATATAATCACTATTAATAATTCATAAAAAATAATGAAGCTATTCAATTTCCATAAAAAACAAGATAAAACTCTCTTTTCTCATTGTAATATTCATAAACATGAACCATACCTTTCTTATCGAATGAAAAAATGAATTAAAATTATTATTCCATAAATAGTTTAAAAAAATGTTTAGACTTGAGAAAACACTATAATAGATTTATATTTATCCAATTCTACCCTTTAGGAGTTCTAAAAAATTTCCATAAAAGGGGGTACCATTATCAACGATAAAAAAAGGAAAAATAAAAGGTTCATTTATTAGGGAAAAAATGCTAAAAAAGTACCATTTTATCTGTGCTTTTTTAGAGTTGATAATGTTACGTTTATCAGTGCTAATAAATATATTTATTTTATTAGTGAAAAAACCTCTATTTATATTTATGATAAGTGATATATTTCACAAAAAAGTAATATATTATTAAAAATCATATATTAATATATATATATATTGATATAAATACAATATATTTTTATAAAATATGTTTTATATAATATGAAATTTGTAATCACACATAATATATAAGATTTATTGGAAAATTTTTAATGAAATAATTAAAAATTTAATATTAATTAAAAATATGCTAAATATCTTTGAGTAATGGACATTTAACAATAATTTGAAGATAAAAAATTCAGTAAATTAATAGTCATTTTTAAATATGTTTTAAACATGACTCAAACATCAATGGACCATAACTTCTGATCTGGGTGTTTATTTGATCTCTAACACATATAAAATAAATTATTATTGAAGGATCTACCGCTTGGTGACCTAAGGAATCCCAATTCATTGTTTATTTATGGTCAAAAGAGGCCAAAAAGTCCTCCCAAAAAGATACATATTTATTGATATATTATAATATATGTATATAAATATAAATTTATAATATAATTAAATATATATATATAGACTCACACACACACACACACACATATATATATATATATGCATCTATGTATTTATAAACACACACACAACATATTTTATATGTGTATTTATAAGTAATTATATAAATATTTCTATATACATTTACAAAGATTAAAAACTGTAACAAAATATATATAAATAATGGGATATATCATAACTAACAGAAAAAAATATAGTGGATTGGTAAAGGTGGTTATCTTTGAGGGGGGATAAGTTTTGAAACCTAATGATGGAAGGGGTGTGTGGTCTTGTGAAGTAGGTGGCCTATCAATTTTAAATGGGATGCTTTGAGAACATATAATGGGGAGGGGGATAGACACAACCATCGATAATAAGGGTGGTCCCTCTATATGTGTAATTTAATAAAAATAGTTATTTATAATTATTTTTTTTGAATTTTATCCCTGCTCTTTTGGTGATGATAAAATGGACCTTTAACAATACTTTTTTAGCAATCATAAATGGGACCACCGTTTAATGGAAACTTGATTATTTGTGATTTTATATCATTGAAATAATATATATTTTTTATAGGGAAACATATTTCAAACCAATGGAAGAGAGTCTGGAACATGTTACCTTTTATTGTGAACACCTAAAAAAATGAGATGATATGATTTCAAACAAACCAAACAAAATTGGAGAGAAAGAAACACACAAAATAATTAAAACCCTTGACTTATGCTTTTCCTATGGTGTTAAAGATAAGGGAGAGGAAAACCCTATAGGAAATTGAAAAACATGGCACACGAAGACTCTACCATGAAATTATGTCCAATAATCTTGAAGGAATCACAATGAAATCACTTTAAAAAGAATGATCAGAAGGATTAATGGAATGTTTCACAGAGAGACATGTCTATTAGGTTGAAATGAAAGGGTAATAAACAAAAGAGAGGTTTTAGGACACTATTTATGGGATTTCAGTTTTGAAAATAAAATTTAATTTGAAACCCATGTGATTAACCCATACAGTTTAACGAATTGTTTCGCACAAACTGGATGCCCAAAAATAATCAATAAGATTTCTTTTGAATCACTCCACAGTAAAAAAATATGTACTTCATTGAAAAATAATTGAAAATTAGAGTGACATGCTTGAATTCATTGTATCTTTATGGTTAGTATTAGTCCTGCACAAACTATGTACCACCACCAAAGAAGTAAAAAATTTAATTTTGGTGTCTAAAACTCAATGGTACTAAAAAAATAAAACCTAATAATAAATAATAAATAAATATAAAATTTATTTGTTACTCACATAGATTTATAAGTGAAATTATAATTTCAAATGTAATTGTAAATATGTATTAAATAATAAACCAATGTATAAATGATTATATATATATAAATGATATATATATATATACACATATATATAATAGTTAAATAAATATATATTGACATAATTGGGGTGATTGTCATGTTGTGATTTTCCTCAACCACATTTATTTAGGATCCCTTGATTGACCCTTGATGGGATTCTTTATAGGTACATCATATCAGTAGTTTAAATAATATTCTTACTCGAAATGTTATGAAATTTAGGCAAAGACATAGCCCAATCGTATGTTGAATTGAACCTCATCGATTGGAGTAGAATGGACATACACATCTCTCACTGGAATCCCTATTGGGGACGATTATGGAAGATTGATAAAATGGTGTTGGTGCCATGGTGATGACCTAAGGAAGGGTTGGTTGGTCTTCATGACGGTGATGAAAATGGGTTAAAGATTGCAGGGTGGGAGACTAAAATGGATGGCAGTGAGGGATGGCCTGTAGTGACCAGTGACTACACTGGTTCTTTTTCAATATTTGTTTTTAAAAAAATGTTTTATAATAGTAATTTAAATCTATTTAGAAATGATATATGGATAGGAGGCATCATCAATGCCTTATTTTAGATATCTAGAATGGGGGAAGGGTTGATTCCTCTATTTCTACTCATTAATCGAGATCGATTATTTCAAAATAGTGGCATTTGATATGCCATGTTTCTATAAAATAAAAATATAAGGAGAGATTATTGATATACCATTTCATTGAACCAATAATAAATTGTTCACCCTCCCCTCCCCCTTTCTTGTCAATAATTTCAAATCCTCTCTCTCTCTCTATTTCCAATCCTTGTCTCTCTTTGACTCTCTAGGTTCTACTTTTGTTGTGTGTGGTAGTTTCAATGGTCTGAAATGAGTGTTAGATTTTGAGAAGATTTGTTTTGATGTATTTTATCTTATACTATATTAATGATATTTATTTATTTAATGGATTCATTTTTTATTTTGGTGTCAATATATTTTTTATTAGTTTAGTTAGTTTGTTATGTTTTACAAATAATGTTTTATTAATAAATAACTAATGACTAACTAAGGATAAATTACTATTTATGTATAGATTAGCTATTGAATATCTTAGGATTAAATAATTATTAGATAATAATTATCTATTAATTAACTAATTAATTAAATATGATTTACTAATGAGTCATGAATAATTAATTAAGGATTAATTAATTTTTAACTACTGGTTTTCTATTAAATAATTACATAATTAGTAATGATTAACTAATGAATAAATAATGACTATCTAATTATTATCTAATGACTAACTAATGAATACATAATGAATAACTAATGATTAAAAATTTATTAACTAATTATTACAGAATGACTACGGAATGATTAACAAATAATTAAACAATGATTGACTTATAATTTGTGAATGATTAATGAATAATTATAAATGATAAACTAATGATTAAATAATTAGGAAATATTTTTTAATTAATGGTTAATGAATGGTGACATCCCCTAACCCAAAACACTCTCACGTGGCCAAAATGTTTTGGTTACAATACCTCAAGCACACTTTCATGTACACTGGAAGCTACTAACTAGCAGTTGGGGGTGTAAAGTGTATAGTGGGGAGATAAAACCACCTGGTATAAAGTTTCATGGAATTATAAAAAACCATAATAAAAGTAAATAGTCAATGTATATACATAGTATAAGACCCAAGTAAAATCCAAATAAATAATAAAATAAACAATAAAGGAATAATTTAATAACATTATATAATGCAAGTAATTGTTGTGCTAAATAAAATACACCTAAAAATATATTAGCCTCATATAAAAGACTCAATGTAATTGGTCCCAAACCCATTTCCAGTCCCAACTCCAAACTTTATCACTTCCACCAAATAAGAAATCAACAACACGGCCCATTTCTATTTTCCAAATCTGCATCCACATAATTTACTCGAGTAACAAATGGTGGCCAATATCGGATGTGAGAATAACTCTATTGGCCAACACCAATGTGGCCAAACTAAAAATGTATAATATGAAGTTAATGCAATAAAGAGATAAACGTGTGTATTAATTAATACAAAAAATAGTAAAACACCGCAACAAATAGCTTTAGCTCTATGTTAGAATGTCTCTGAGCAACACTTATGACCATTCCATCAGTGTCCAAATAACGATGGTAAAATGACCTCATTCAGCATCATTCCCTTATATCTATGAGCATGTCTTATGAACATTTTGACCACAACCATTTATCCGAGGGAAAATAAACTACTTAGGTTCTATATAGAATTATCTCTAAAAATATATTATTATTATTCTAATCATAACCATATAAACCTATTATAGGCCCAACAATTCGGGTCAAATACCTATATTAATTACAGTATCCAGGTCAAAGCCCAAAAATAATTACAGTATAGAACTATGCCTAACATTCTCATTATAATTATTACAACATGGGACTAGTTTAATCCCAGTTAACATGAGAATTACATTATATATGTGGTAATGTGCCCAGAATGATCCTGATATATAAGAATTTATTATAGAGCACAATTCCAATAATACAGTATGGATATCATAATATCACATCACAATTTTCGATGGTTAATTATGAAAATAACGATTTCTTTCATATTTCACTTATAATTATATCATATATGATTAATAATTTAATCAATATGAAATAAGCCCCAATATAGGGATTCTAGAACAAGAATTAACCTATGGTCACATGTCATGCTAAACACACATTAAACCATTATCCAATCCAATTATATTCATGGGTTTCTCACCCAAAAGGTAGCACTAAGCCATGTGAAAAGATAAATGAATCTGAATGACTACAATGAATAATCTCGTTCATTATTGAATTTATTCTATGCATTTTATGTTTGTAAAATAACAATATTTTGTATACATGAAAAATATCAAACCATATGGTTAATATATAGACCCAATAGAATTACCTCATGATCTAACAGTGCTTCCAAAGGAGAATTCCCATGGGGAAAAATGTGGGGATTTTTTCAAAGAGTTTACTAGATATAATATAACCATGATCAAAATAAATAATGCAATAACTCAATGGATAACAATGAAATTCTTTGAAGAAAAGGGATAGAAGGATGAAACCTAACAAAAAATTCATATAAGGGATTTCTCACACTAACGGGACATCCAAAAGGTATTTTGACACCCCAAAATTGCTTGGATAATTCCCTAGTGTCTAGAGGAGTATAAATGCAACTTTAAAAACTAATAATTCTGCCACACGTAATGTATAAAATAGTAGGTCAAGAAATTACATGATGTGTAATGTAGTTACACATCTTTTCAATATTTTTAATGGGATACAACGAAAACCCGGTAATCTCAGATTTATTTTTTTATAACTATCAAACAACTACATAATGTGTAATCACTTTACTTTACATTTAAATGTTTCCCTGATGGGTTTTCAACCCATTTTTCCTTTGAATAGTATAAAACACATTTAAAGATTCTCAACACACTATGGTTTCATGAAACCCTTAACCAGTTTATACTCAGACTCCATTAATTCAAACAATAATACATCCTTAAACATTAAGTAATTTTATCCAAAAAGATGATCCTCCTTCTGATTCTCTCTTATCATTATCATGAGTCCACATAGCCCTTTACAATGTCTATTAAAATGATATAATATCATGATGAAAACACAAGTGAATGAAATGATTAATGAGAAACATATAGAGAGACAAAGACATATCTATAAAATTGTTGTTCTTTACAACCTCCCAACCTTATAAGAACTCATCCTCGAGTAGCTCCACGAGCCACTATATGGTCTTAACATACAATTTTGACCATTGTTGTAAGATATCAAACTATCTCTACCTGATATCCTCGATAACATGACCATGATTCTAATTAACTCAAAATAATGGGATAATATTACCTCAAGATACATCTATATACAATCCACAACACGTATTATATTCTCCTCAAATTACACATTTTCAAAAATATCATCCTATGGTACATATATAACATGAAAAGGTTCTATATGATATTTTCACTACCTCAACATGTAGAACATGTCATCAATGGAACTATATAGCTCTAAAAGAGATAAATGGTATTCTACTGTATCGACCCATTAAACTATCTCAAATGGATAGACAATCCTAGGCTCCATATTTCGCTATTTCTTGATATGGCATTGAATCAACCTTCGCGGCACCCAATAAAAAATGAATACAAACAATGAATTCTTTGGGTCATCTCTGATGGTCAGAATATGATTTCAACCTACTCTACACTATCACTAACTGATGTATGATCAACTGAACCGGTTCAGATGTTCCCTACATGATACTATTCCCAAAAATTGTTGACTCATATAACTCAATCCAAAAAATAGTAGATCGAAATAACCTACTATAAAAATATGTAATATGTTCAATTTTTTTTCATTTCCTAGAAGCTATTATAATATGATAATTATAAAAGATTCATCTATTTCTCCCATTAACCCAAAAAATACACAAAATCTCATAACATATCCTCCAAAACCGAAATAGTCACCCTAGATTGACTATCATTTTGTGGATGATTGTATTTTATTAAATGATCTCAAGATCCCAGGGCCATTTAAATACTCTAACCAAAACAAGATATAAAATGAGGATCTCTATATGAAATGATACTCCTTCTAACACCATGAAACTGAACCACCTTGTGGATGTGAAGACTTCCCAGATCATAAACTAAGAATGTCTACCTAATAGGTATGAATTTGGATATCTTAGTATGTTAATACACAACAACCCATATAGAATTATTATTATGGGAAATCCTGGGTAAACCTATCACAAAATCTATTATGATATCTTCCCATTTCCACTCAGTAATGGGAAAAGTCTACAAAATCCCACCTAGCCTCTAATGCTCTGATTTCACCTCCTGAAAAGGGAAACATCTAGCCAAAAATCTTTCCACCAATTTCTTCATTCCATTTCACTAGTACTAAAAATTTATATCATGACCCATCCTATTTCAAAAGAGGGTGGACCACCCTTCGAGAATCATAAAATTCCATCATAAACTCCAAGAGAAAGCCCATAGAAACCCAAAATCTGCCATGAAAAAAGAGAATCAGCACTACTAAGTGACCATCCTATTGGGGTCTTCCCACCAAATATTTTTTCTCTTAGAATTGATCCCCTTTGATTGGATAACTACTAATTCTTAATCTAGTTCAGAATCCCAGGTATAAAAAATATCAAATTTAGAGCTACTAGGCCCTAAGATTCCTGAACATCCAAATGCATGACAATGAAGGGGTAAATAATCATCCACTCTTCAAAAGACTCATGTACTACCACTTACTATTACATTATAATCAATGATTGATCAACTATATTTTCCCTTGTCACGTTTATATTATGATTCGATGTTTAAAGATTATAGATAATCGACCCACCTCCTCTGCAAAAGGTCCAACTCCTACTGAGAAACCATGCGCCTATGACTCATGTAATATTTATTTACTAGAAACCTCAATCTAAGCAGATTTTTGTCCAAATTATCCTTTCATGAACCACTAATACTAACTTTATATCATTAATAAGGTAATTCCTCTCATACAGTCTTAGCTGCCTGGAAACATAAGAAACCACTCGATCCTCTTGCATTAGAACTCCTCCGAGTCCTAATCTAAATGTGTCACAGTACATGGAATATTTTATACCCAACAAAAGTGATGTGAGGATATGTGATAAGGTCATACTACATTTATTTACCTAGAAACACTTTTTCAAGAATCATTCCAAACAAACATGAATCCTTTCTCAGTCAGCCTAGACATTGATGCTTTCAAATGAGAGAAATATTTTATAAAGTGGTGATAATAACCTTATAAAAAGAGAATGCCATAAATTTCTAAGGAGTTATTGGGTTGTTGCCAAGATACCATTTTTTCACTTTCAATGGGTCAAATGATACTCCTTTATCTATGATAAATGGCCTAAAGTATACTTTCTTAATCAAGAAACTGTATTTTGTTAGTTTGGAATAAATACATTTCTCTCCCAATGTACTGAAGATGATGTCAAGAAGTTTGGAATGTTCACATACTTAATATGTGTACATTTTGATATTTTTGAAAAATATCACCACAAGCCAATCTAGAAATAGATGAGAGATCTTATTCATTAACGAAATGGATATTGCAAGTCCATTAGTCACCCCAAATGACATCATTATGAATTCATAAAACCCATACCTGCTCCAAAATGCAATATAAGGTATGTTTGATGGCATCAACATTAACTATTAATATTCTAATCTTTGTTAAATCCTGGAAAATATCTTTGAACCACTCAAATTGTTGAAAATATTATCATTGTATGGAATTGGATAATTATTTTTGGTCGTCATTTGGTTCAACCTCCGATAAGACAAACATATGTTCAAAGGCCTGTCAAAAGTTTTAGAGATTATAATATTAGAAACCCTAGAATATGTTCTAGGCTGTATAAAGCATTTATATTCAAGATCAACCAAACAAATTTAACTCCTGAAGCTATTTCAATTCTATTCGGTAAGGCGGGATTGAAACTGGATCTACTCCCAACACCAACTCAATCATGATATCAATCTATTGCTCGGATGATATTTCCTATAAATAATTATAATAAACAAAATGAAAATTTTCTACCATGAGGGGAAACAAATCTTGTCACATTCCACCAATATCTTGATATGGAACAGCTATCTGAGCAACAAGTCAATCCAATTTTCACTAAATTGGTCCCACATGAGAATCCAATATATCCCACTTACCCTGGCCAGAAAAGGTTATTATTTTTGGTGATAAGAAATTAATTATACTCATTTAATAGTAAAAATTATCTTAGTATAGATATATCAATCCATAACATGTATCATGTTGAATATTTTTATTTATAGAATGAACAGTTCCCAAAAGAAATCATAACTACTATTCTCTAGCGAGCATTCCTTGCAATGTTTCATTTTTTCTAACCACACTCCCAATGGTGTGTCAATGTTTAAAACACTATCTATGAAATCCACACCCATTACCAATAAAGTTTGAATAAAATTAGAATATAATGTGATGCTCCTATATCAAACAAATCACAAGCTAAGGTAAATGATGTATGAATCATACCTATAAAGGTAGATGGTCTTGCATCCTTGATAAATATAATATTCTACATAATTTAAAACATAAATTTAGTTCATCCCTATGCTCTAGTATAACTTCCATGATCTTGTTCCCTTTCTAGGAATTTCTTCTCAGGCATTAGGGAACCATTTCCATTGTCCCAGTAGGAACGACCTATGGAAATCCATCTAGCATCGCGTTGAGGGGTAGTTGAGACCCTCCCTAAATATGTTCCTATCATAATACTATTACACTAAACTTATGAGTAATGTGATGACATAACCATATAAGATGACCTAGTCTACCATAGATATGGCAGTCGAATGTAGGGTATGCACAATGCAGACACTTTTATACAAACTTCCATGAGATATAGAACATGAATGGAGTATGTTCTTGAGATGGTTGTCCAATACCCTAATAGATCTTCTAACTACTGGATTTACATAATATTTTATAACATATCTTCTTACCACAATTGGAATAAATCCTAGGTTTCCCATCTAAAATTGCATGGTCGCTACTCGGTACCTCCACCAAATTCCCGTATGTTATGATTTACTGGTCTATCACTTCCTTAAAAATGCATTAATGGAAAACGTTTACCTATGAACTGATAACATAGTGAAAGCAATCCAAAAAACTTCTTTCTATAGTGATCTCATCATCAGAAAAATATGGTGCAAGAATTTTTAATTCATTAAGATGTCCAACATTTTCTAGCACTAATAATCCCTCCTACATCGAATGCATGAAATCATGAGCTTGTTCATACACCAAATTATCAGGGTAGAAATATATTAGGATGGTCAGCTTAATTTCATTCCATGATATCTCTTCCTACTAACCATATACATCTATAATATCCTACCAATGATTTTTTGGTAAATGAATCATACATTAAACATGTTTCATCCTCCTACATATTGGTATATTTATATTCTTGAAATTTTTTGGGACTAACTCAGTCCATAACTCGGCTACCGGGGGTCCTACTTTACTAGAAAACTTTGGAAGATGATGTTGTTGAAACTCTCTTATCCTCCCAAACATTGAATAAATGGTACAAATAATACCCCTATCCATAGATCACATATCCCTTAGGAAGATTTCATGATGATTTATATTACTATGTTCCTCTAAAATAACAATATTCTCTTGTTTAGCTATGTTATGAGCGTGTTTAGATCCTCTCTCCTAGTGCTCGAGTTGAATCTGAACATAAGGAATTTTTTCTACATGAAAATCACACACCTTAGAGAACTATATTACAACAAGTTAAACTATAATAGATGAGTGAAATATATAACCACTATCTCATGGTCCCTCTAGAGGAGGCATAAAATTATATTATCAGGACACAACAACTCATTTCTTTTATCCAGTGAAACATATATCTTATATGCAGTTCAACATGAAAGAATATATCAATTGAAGAAAATATGTCCCTATCATGAACAATGCATGTCAATATATCCCTACAGGCCTATAATGATTCATTTATTAACATCTTGAACCATATTAGTCCATGAGTACAATTCTCAAGAATTATTAACCGCATGAAACAATAACCTCGCACAATATGTAAATCCTCAAAGGTAAAATAACAGTAATTGTAACTATAAAAAAACAAAAACATCAATCACATCGATGGGCACTCATATCAACCCCCATGAAAATTTTCATTAACATTTCAAGAAAAATCTATGTATCCATTCTACCATTCCCTAATAGTAAGGAAATATAAAATAAAACATGAACCTTTGATAAGACTTTTTAATGTACCCAAATATGGAATTCTATTACATGACTAGAAATGGTTGGTTGTGAGACCTTAAGTGTGCCTCCCCATACACCATAGTCTTTTGACTGGTAGTAATAGTGAAAATTGTATTGTGGCAATACTATACTCCCTGGTATAAAGTGTTACAATAGTATAAAAACTCATTATGAAATGTATTAATCAATGAATAAACATAGAGGAATACAACATTAAAATACAACTGAATAATCCAATAAATAATAATGAAATAGTGTTATGACATTCTATAAGGTAACTAAATGTCATGATAGAAAAAATAATATTAAAATAATAGAAGGATCAAATGAAAGTATTAATGTTCAGGGTCCCAAACCCCACGTAGGTCCCAAATCAAAACATCATCCCATCTGTAAAATGAGTAATCGATAAAAAGGTCTTTTCCCTTCTTACATCTACATCCTCATAATCTGCTCACGAACCAAAAGGTAGTTCTAATAGGGTGTGAGTATAAAATACTGTTGGGACCAAATTATGTATAAAGTTTTATTTATTGTCAACTGTTGTCAATAAATATAAAAATAAAGAATGAGATGAAGAAGATCTCCAAATTTATTTAGAGGGGTAAATTAGGTGATATTTTTCTTATTTTTATTTACAGAATATCATATGATTGGATAACTTTTGGTGAAATCCTTATGAAGGAAAGGAGGATAAAATGTGATTCCAATCATATTCATCTCTGATTGGAAAAAATGTTGTTGTTTTAAGACAGTGTTGTTTCAATACATTCCTTTAAAAATCAAATGATGTTAAAGGTGACCGATCAAAGAATATATATCATGACAAATAAGATTCATGATGATTGTATCTTATTGTCAAAGACGAAAGATAACAGTGAAGAATCATGGGTGTTCTTATGGAAGAAGATATTTAATGTGGTGTCATTTCCCAGTGTTTGCTAAATTTTTGGACAAACAAATCGGGATTTTTTTTGTAATGGATGCATTTATGAATAAGATTTTACAAGATGTAGAATGGATAAAGAAATAGGAAAAGAAAGAAAACTACATACCGCATATCATGGACCATGTACCATGTCCCGGAATGGTTCACGGTTGCGTACCATGTGGTGGGAAAGGTACGCAGAACGGTTTGTTGAATGCATCACGATACTGAAATAAATTCCTGACTGAAGGATTTGTGGATTGCGGGATGACTCATCATTTTTGGGAGAGATGGAGTATGTTGACCAATAGGATTATGGTACATGGAAGGTCAATGGTACGTGGTAATGGTTTGCAGCTCACAATATTATCACAAATATGTGGTAGAGGCTTACAATACATGAATTTAGTT
The DNA here is from genome assembly GCA_963277665.1 of Viscum album. Classification (NCBI taxonomy): domain Eukaryota; kingdom Viridiplantae; phylum Streptophyta; class Magnoliopsida; order Santalales; family Viscaceae; genus Viscum; species Viscum album. Next base: position 1,000,258,253 of record OY728134.1, read on the forward strand.
TAGTAAGCGATGAAGATTGTCCCATAATAAGAATTTGGGTAAATCAGATTAGCAAAATTTGTGGAGCTATATACCTATATATGGAGTGATAATCTCATCATTAATCGAGATAAAATATGATAAGAAAATGGCATCACTAAGGAATAACTATGCTCGGTCTGAAAGTGTTCTCGTATGAAGAATTTTGTAAAGGGAAGTGGAATGTGAGAGAGATTCCATGTAGGAAGAAGTGGTACAAGGATGACCCAAAAGTTCATGGAATTGGGAGGAGATGTCCACAGAAGTGATTCTGGGTAGGAAAAGTGGTATGTGGGAGAGAAAATGATTCATAAAATTTGAAGAAGAAGTTTGTGGAAGGAAGAAACCGTTTGAAAAATAGAAAGGAATTGTACGCCGTAGATGGAATTCAGAAGTAGTAGATGTTATACATGGATGTTGTACGTGAAGGTTGTATACGGGGGGAGTATGTGGAGTTGTAATGGGACGTAGTGCAGGCGTGGAACACAGAGAAAATGTGGGACTTGAATCAGGTTTGTTACACAGAGATGGATTGGCATGTGCCGTAGGGATGACATGTGGAGATGGTGTGACATGCAGAGAAGGTGTGATATGAGGATCAAGAGTGGTACATTTGGTAGTCACAGTACATGGATCAATCATTGTACATAGAGAAAACATGGTATGCAGATTAGAGACAGTCCATAGAATCAAGGACAGTTCACAGAAGAAGGAACATCATAAAGGAAGTTTGTGAATCTAGAATGAAGAAAAAGAATATTTCGTGCATTTATTTGGTTCACTAAAGAATAATATTGAACATAAAATAGCATCAAAATTGAACCATGAAGAAAGAAAATTCACATATTGAATAGGATAAAAAGACTTTTATTCCTATCTTTTGAAGATACCATCAAGTCGATAAATTGAGTAAAACCACATCTATGGAAAATGAGCCAAGGGGATTATTCCGAAGTGATCCAAGGGAAGGTGTGAGCTATTACTTAACCATTAGGATGGGTGACTAGGACATAGTTACTTTACCCAAACCGTTGTAATCCATTTCTAAGGAAAATTCTTGGAATTATATACAAACGGATACGTGTTAGTGTATACACATTGGATATATCACTTAGTGGTTAAACATGTAAAATTTGTGTGCTCTATTTCTACATGTGAATGTTTTAAATACTACACATATCCATCATGAAGGTTTAAATATGTTTCTAACAACATGGGAATAAGATCTAGTAAAGAAGAGAAAATTTGGACACTCTGATTCGCCACCCCCCTCAGAGTGGCCTAGGGTCTTCAATTGGTATTAGAGGTAAAGGGTCTACATATGTTCGATACACTAAAGTAATTTTATTCAGAAGGTGATTTATGTTTTCTTTCCTATCAAAACAATAAAGGTCAGTTCTATCGAAGATTTAGTGGCCTGTGAGCATAATACTATATCCAATAAGGCATTGAAAAACAGGAAAAATAAAGATAATAAATAGTTAATGAAATCCCTCTTAACTAATGAAGGGGTAGTATCTAGTCTTCAAGGCCCTTCCAAAAATTAATAAATATCATGTGTGGTAATTAATGAGTAGTTGTCTCAAGTAACTACCAAAAATAAGGATTTTATTACATAGGGTGATGTTGATCGAACTTTTACCTCCCATGATCATGTAATAGATCAACTGAAATTAAGAACATGTCTTCATGATATTCATGAAGTAAGAGTTGTTGCATTTTTTTATAATATTTGAATGCATGGGGGTTGAGATCACCCAACAAGAAATAGAATAGTACAATATAGAAAATGACTTGGAACTAAAATTTTGTGATTGTTTAAAGTTATCCAAAATTATTGATGTATTTGATTAAAAAAGGCTGATACATGAAATAAATACCTCCCAATGGCTCAAATAAGTTAAAGAAAAAAGTATAGAGGATAATTCTATGGAATAAATGATCCATTCACTTAAAAGTGAGTTGAATAAGATAAATGAAAACAACGTTTTATATTTGGAGGAAACATTATAAAAGATCAATGAACTTGAATATTCATTGCAAAACAATTTTATGATTCATTAACATGAGGTTGAATGATTGAAGAAGACTTTTGAAGAGAAGGTGATCAGGATTGAAGATCAGAAGATCATCCTCAATATAGAAAGTCTAAAATAGTAAGCTCAGTTGAACACTCTTGAGAAGACACATAGTCATCATTTACTATAGAAGTAAAAAAAGTTACTACACGTACTCAGTGTCCACCAGAGGATTCTAAAGCTGAAAGTCCTTCAATATGTGACAAGAAGATCATGACATAAGGTTATGATTTATCTCAATAACGTGTGTCTATTTCTACTCAATGCTCACCAGAGGATCCTAGTGAAGAATGTCCTCCAACATGTGATAAGATGATCATGAAATATTTTGATGATATACTAGAAGTAGCTAAGAGTAATAAGGGACAATCCGAACCATCTTGTACTCATGTTTCAAAATATTTTTCCACAAGCCATGCAGGTAGGAAGAGAAATTCATAACAAGTATAGATGAGGAAAGGTGAGGAGTTACCTATCATCATGTCTATAGTGAATAGGTAGGAGAATGTGGAAGGTAGTTATCCAAAAAGAGAAAAAAAATCAATTAGGAGTTCCAGAAACAAAATAAAAAGAAATAATGTTTTTGGGGTCAATGTTGGTGCTATATAAGATTAAGGAACTATGAATTAAACTATTGGTACAGTCCTCATAATGTAAAAGCACAATGGAAGATTATCTCATGGGGGAGAAATGAAGACAAGAAGAAGCAACATCTGTAGGTCCAGAAGCATCTATTTTCCACAAAAGAATTTCAATTATTGATAACATCTGTGATGTATTCAATGGAAATGGTCAACAGGTAGGTACATTCCCATCTGAACTTGTATTCATAATTGATATGAAATGAAGACCCATGATTCTCTCTAAGCATGAAGCAGAAGCCATGGGAAGAAATTAGAAGAATATTTTGAACAATCATTTCCTCAAGAACATCTCATGTAGGGAAGCTGAGAAGAACCTAGTTTCGAGATACATTAAATTGAAGGGAAATTCATCCAATAGAGAAACTATGAGGGATAAACTCAGGTGAGCTTGTCTGGAAGATCCAAACCTACTGCAACAGTTCCAAATCACATGTTGGTCATTTGGCCAGAATATTTTATAAGAATGGGGAAACATGAAAATGAAAAGGCTAAGGTCGGTGATAAAGGAAAAAAAGGAAACTTTTTTGTGATGGATATTAAGTGCATGAGACAGTTCAAACCAAAATAGACACACGTTTTAAATATGTTCTGTGTGGGAGATGTATGAAATCTAGTCACAATGCAAAAAGTTTCCTAACCTTAATAATAGGGAAAGAAAAAATCTTTAAAAGGAGTAAGAATGTATCATCCATGATGGTTGTCAAGAAGAACAATTCTCCACAAAAAGAATAGGATAATGTGAAGATATCTATGCCATATCAGCACAATTAAGAAAATATGTGAATATTTGAGATCAAGAAGATAAGGATAAATAGAGAAACATGGTTAAAAAAACATCTCAACCATAAAATTCAAATTGTCGAATCAAGGATGATCCACCCCATTCTAATAAATGTCTTGTCTATCGTATTGGTGATTTCTATTATAGGGAATTGATGGTGAAGCATTCTCTTAGGGGGGAGGTCCTGAGAAGTAGTTAATTTTGTCAACTCTTGATAGAAAAGCTAAAAATATTACATCGATGGAAGATTCTTAAATTGATATTCAATGATTAAAATTATGAAGGATAACCCTGGATGAAGTTGAGGAATACTATTTCCCATGAGGGGAAGACAAATGATGAAGCTTCTAGAATTATTATTCCATCAGTATCAACTTTAGTTGGAAGTAAATTCAATTAGTCTAGAAATGTATTGATGAACATGTCATTGGAGGAGGTATTTCATTTTTCAATCTATCAACCTTGGTTACTCAGAATGAAGATCATTTTATAAAGGGGTAATAAATGAATATATCGGTGACATAAGATGAATTGATGTTCCCCGTGGAAAATTATCCTATCAATTGAACATGAATGCCTTTTATCTATTCTTTGAAATTATTGGAGGTGTTTCTAGTTGATTATTCCCTATTTTATTCAATTTATTATGCCTAGAATGAATGTGGGGAACACTAGAAGACAAATTACATGAGTTATCATCTTAGGTGATATCATGATCAGTTAATAATGGACTGCCTTTTTATCAATATCAATTCCTCTTGTTTTCTAAAATGATAATTTCTCTAGTAGACTTAGAGTCAAATGACTGATGGATGTTTTCTTATGTATGGATTGATACCCTTTTCCCATGAACTCTGTATCTCTTTTCAATAAGGGGAGATAAGTGAAATTAATGTAGTGGGTATAAAAGTGAAATGAAAGTAAGGGAATATAGAACATTATCATTTGGATATTGACACGTCCATTTGAGGAGAACATGAATGTTTAGACAATTAAAATACAAAGGGGGAGATTGATTGGACCACTTTGTGTTTAATGTTGTATTTTTTGTCAAACATTTTTAATAAAGATCAAAATGAAGATGGTGATAAAGAAGAACTCCAAAGTTATTTATAGTTGTAAATTAGAAGACACCTTCTAAATTGTATTTCCTAAATATAATAAGTTGGGAAAACATGAGATGAAATCCTTATTATGGAAAAGTATATAAATAGTGATTCTAATCATATTTAGTTACGATTGGAAAGAATGATGTTGCAGGAAGGCTGTGAAGTCGCAATACATTATTTTCGAATTTGATGATGTTAATGGTGATCGATCAAATACTATATATCATGAGAGATAGTTTTCATTATGAAAGAAGATGATTATTGATGAATAAATATGACAGTGAAAAAGAATGGGTGTTGTAACCAAAGCAGATATTTATGGTGATTCCATTTCCTAGTGTATTCCAAATTTTTGGACATCCAAATCGGGGTTTTGTTTTTCCAAATGGAAGGATTTCTTCATAGGAGTGATAAATATGGATAATGGATAATGAAATTTAAAAAGTAAGCAAACTTCATACCTCTAAAAATGGACCATGTACCAATTCCGAGAATGGTTCACTGCCGCGTATCATGTAGCATGAAAGGTACACTGAACAATTCAAAAAATGGGTAGCAGTATAAAAACTGGTTCATGATGTAAGGAGTTACAGTTCATGTGATGGATCATTGGTGGTGAAATAGATACATTACATGTACTATTAGGCCTATGGTATGAGAATCATTAATAGTACAAGGTAAAGGTTTTCAGTTCACATGAGGATCGTAGTACGCAGAAGAGGCTTATAGTACGCGGATGGAGTTCAGTATGCAGTGAAGATTAACCCAACTTTTAAATTTGGGTAAATTTGATTAGTGAAATTTGTGATGTTATATTCTAATATAAGGAGTTCTAATCCCATCATTAAATGATATATAATTTTATTATAAAATTCCATCGGTGTGGAAGAACTCGGATTTGTCAAAATGTTTTCTAAAAAGAACAATTCGGTGAAGGGAAGTGTTAGGTGGGAGAGATTCCATATTGGAAGAAGTGGTTCACGAAAGATGAAATGGTTAATGGAATTGGAAAGAGAAGTCTGCAGAAGAGATTCCATGTTTGACGATGTGGTAAGAAGGAGATGAAATGATTCACATAATTTAAGAAGATTTCCATAGAAGGAAGAAATGGTTTCCAAATTGGAAGGAACAATATGCATAATAAGGAATTGTAATGAAGTAGCAGTTGTTCATAGAGGCGATACATAAAGGTGGTATTCATGTGATGTAAACAGAGAAGGCATGAAACATGGAGCAGGAGTGGGGCACAGAGTAGGAACTGGGCATGGAGCGGGCGCAGGGTTCATAGTACGTGGGTGATTGGGAGAAGGAGAAGCAAATAGAGAAAGTGCATCACACGGAGCAGGCATGAAAAACGGAGTAGGCATCCTACGCAGAGTAGGTGCAGTACGCAGAGTAGATAAGGTTCGTATAGTAGGCGCAGTACATAGAGCAAGAGTGGTATACAGAGCCTGAGTGGTACACAAATCAGATTCTGTTTGCAGAATTAAGGATAGTTATCAGAAGTGTAAACATCATAAATAATGTTCGTGATTCTTGAAAAAAAGATGATGATTTTTTTGTATTAACTTGTTGCACTAAATAGTGTGATTGAACATAAAATTTCATCAACTCTAAACCATGATGCATGAAAATTATTTTACTAAACAATATAAAAAGTCTTGTATTCTTATATTTTTAAGACACCTTCATGTAAATAAAATGAGTAAGACCTCTCCTAAGGCAGTGAGCTTGGGGGAGTCTGTAGAGGTGATCCAACGGAAGTGGTAAGATATCCCTGAACCATTAGAAAGTGTTCTTGGGATAGATTCATTATTCCAAAACCATTGTATTTCATACCTAAGGATGATTAGTTGAATTAGGTAAGACCGACAACCTATCGAAATATTATCTTTGGAAGTAGACCTTAGTCGTGAACCAAGTAAAAGTGATGTGATGTCCTTCTACATGTGAATATCTTAATTACTACATAATCCATTATATAGGCTTAAACAAGTTCATACCAATGTGGGACCATGATCCAATAATTTAGAGAAAAATTGGACACCATGATTCACCCCCACCCCTCTTAGGGTGGCCGAGGGTCCTTCAACTAGTACGTCTACATAGTCGTGTCTAAACTTAAGAAGTCTGATAATAAGTCTATGAAATAATGAAATAAAAAAGTTTAATAATTAATTCAAAAATTAATAAAATATGACATCAACCTACTTAAACTCCAATCCAGAATATCACTTAGTTTGTCTTATGACCATGATGACCACAACCATATAACCAAGGTAAAATAACCTCATTCAGTTCCATGTTGGAATCTCTCTAAACATATCTTTTGACCATGCCGACCACAAATATATAACAAAGGTAAAATAACATGATTCATCACCATTCAAGACTATCAATAAGTATGTGTTATGACTATTCCATCCACAAGAACATAACCATGGTATAGCCAAAAAATTCTAAGTCAAATCCCTATATGCGTTATAAAATCTGGGTCAATGCCCTATAATCAATGCAATAATGGACTGGGAATATCCTTTTCTCTATAATAACCACAACATGGTACTAGGGTGAGCCCTTTAAATATCTTTATTGCTGCATATAGATGTTCATGTTCTAGGGTAGGGACTAATTTATAAGCATTACCACATGAAACACAATTCCTATCATATATAATGGATATCAAAATATCACAGAACAATTCTCAATGGTCAATTTTGAGAATTAAAATTTTTATTTCATATTCTAATTGAAATTAGGTCAAAAATGATTAAAAGTTTTATCAATAATAAATAATCCAAAATTCAGGGATTATATAAAAAGATAACACCCTAGATCACATTTCATGTTAAACACAATTTCATCCATTAGACAATTAATTTATATTGAAGGTTTTCTCACCAAACTAGTTTCTATTAGCAAGGTCAAAATCAAATTGAATCCCAAGGAATACATTGAATATTTCCATTCGTTATTTAGTTATTTTCATTAATGTTATGTTGGCACAATCATAGAATTTCTTGTACATGGAAAAAATCTAACCATCGTGTTAGGATTTAAACCCCCTACCATTAAACAATGATCCAATAATTCATCTAATGGAAAAGTACCATGAGGAAAAAGTTTTGGATGATTAAATATAATTTATTATGTCAAAACTGATAAAGATAAAAACCAATGACATTATTTGTCAAGGGATATCGATGAAAACATTCACAGAAAAGGGAGATAAGGAAAGAACCTAACAGAAAATATTACCAGGGATTAGTCACCATATTAGGCCATCTAGAAGGGATGATGGCACAAAAAATTATTTTGGGAAATTCCCATGCGATCGGAGGAGAAGAGTTGTAGTCGTAAAAATGATAATTTATCCACACATATAGATTAATAAAACATATATGGGAATTACATGGAATGTAATGATGTTACACATCATGTAAATATTTTTATTTAGTTACAATGAAAGACTCACCACCTCATATTTTATCAACTAATTACCTTGAATAATTTCACAATGTGTAATCAATTTACATGACAAATAAATATTCTATAGATGGTTTTTTAGAAGATTTTTCCTTTAGAAAATATGATACTGTTTAAATGATTCTCAACTCACAAAGAATCTGTGAAACAATACACCATTTTTTACCCAGACTTTATTCATTCAATCAAGCATATATAGATGAATATTATGTAATTTTGTCTAGAAATTATCTCCATGAGGATTCTATCTGATCATTCTCAAGTCACCTCACATCTGATGACTGTGTTTATTAAAATGAAAAACTATCATGATGAAAATATAATTGAAATAAAATATTCACAAAAAAACTCAAAGAGAGACATACCGAAAGAAAGATGGGATCATAAAGATTGACTAACTAATGAGTAAATAATGATTAAATACTGATTAAAGTATGCTTAACTAATGATCAATGATTGATTAATGATTTATTTACTACTGATTAACAAATGATTACTAATGACTAATTAATGATTAACTAATGAAAACAAGTTATTAAAAAATGATTACTACTGATTAACTAATAATTAGAGAATTACTATCTAACGATAAACGAATGATTAAAGATTTACTAAGGAATGAATAACTAATGATTAAATAATGATTAAATAATGAATAATGATTGATTAACAAGTGGTTAATGATGGACTAACTAATGATTAACTAATTATTAACTAATTTTTGACTAATTATTAAATATTGATTTAATAATAATTAACTAATTATTAGCTAAAATTTAGATAATAATTAATGAATGATTGTCTAATTATTATATTATGATTAAATTTTGAAAAACTAGTTATTAAATAATGATTAACTTATGATTAATTAATGATTAATGATGGATTAACTATTGATCAAAGAATGATTAATTATTGATTTAATAATGATTAACATATTATTAAACAACGAATAAATAATTATTAACTAATTAATTAAGATTTATTAACTAATGATTCTTTAATTATTAAAGAATTATTAACAAATGATTAAATAATTATTTACTAAAGATTAATTAAATAATAACCATCGAAAAAAATGATTAAAGAATTATTAACAAATTATTAAATATTGAATAACTATTAATTAACTAATCAATAAATAATGATTATATAATGCTTATTGAATGATTAAAAAATAATTAAATAATGATTTACTAATAATTACTGATTGATTAAAAATTATTAAATAATGATAAAATGATAATTTAGAAATGAATAACATCTGATTGAATAATGAATAAAGAATGATTAACTAATAACAAATTAGTCATTAACTATTAATGAAAAAAATAATTAGTTATAAAGTAAATATTTGATATCTATTAACTAAGTAATGATTAAATAATGATTGGTGAATTGTTCAAGAATAATTAATATATGAATAATTACTGATTAATGAATGACATACTAATAATAAATTAATGACTAGCTATTGATTAAAATTGGATTAACATAGAAAAAACATAGTATTAATGGTGGATAATTGGATGAAAAAAACAATTAAATACAAATATGATTTGTTTGTCCTTTTTTTTAGATGACTCGTACATTCTTTCATGAGTGTTTTATTATAATCGATGGATATTTTTTATATTTATCTCATTGTCTTTATAAACCATTAAACATACCTTTAAGAAAATTACTTAATATAATTTGAAGAATTGTTAAAATATTTTATGATATAAGAATATGTTCTAGAATTATGTTATCATAATTATTATGTGTTTATCTAGGAAATCAATCCCTTATTAAGATACTTCTTGTGGAAGTGGCTCTAGAATCGATGTTTTTGTGGAAAAAACACAAAAATAACCCATTATGATAAACACAATCATGAACTTTTTCATGATAATGGGTCATGATGAACATCTAGCTTGACACAACTACATGATATTCATTAGATGATATAAAATTTCTCAATAAACCAATAAAATCACTAAAGAAGATTAAAAATTGTAGTGATAAGGAGTAATGTTATCTTTTAGGATATAATAATATTTTTTTTAAAAATGTTATCATATATATTATGTGAATATCAATGAAATAACATCCATATCTGGAATACACAAGAGCATATAGATCTTAAATAAATGTATTGAGGGGTAAAACCTAAAAACAATACATTAAGATAGACTTAATCAGGTGCTGGTTCATGACAACAGGTCTTGATACACACCTAGATTGATGTTCCCTTGGGATATTTTTTAGATTATTTATATTTCAATTATAAAATTTTGGAATTTTTTTTTGGATTGTTAAAAATTGTACCACAGAACATTAGTGTCTTTTTTAGGATACAGGAAGACGTTTTAAAATTTGAATATTATAATGATTTTATGGTGAACTGTCATTGTAAATATTATTTACATGAATTGAATCTTGATGAAAAAACAAATTTTAAATTGAAAATCATGTTTTCCTATTTCAAATGCAATACAGAGATTATTCAAACTGATAAAGGAGACTGTTTTTTTTACACAACCAATAACAATGGTTTGGAAATATGATCATGCGACCCTAAGTGAACAAATAATGAAATAATTCATGGGTGCTTAAATTTGGGACACGATCAAGAGATCTGGTATATTAACTATATAAATTTTCAATTCCCAGCAACACTATAGTATTAATAAACACCATTACATACTTATGAAAATTGGGTCTAAGTAATAACCTTATTTTTTCAATGGTCTAATGGGGCTATGATGGAGTTATATTTTTATATATTTACTACAGAACAACAACATCCAATTGTATGAATACTAAGACTTATAATAGTTGTTCAATAAGGTACATTCTTAGAAATTGTGGCCATTACCTATAATTATGAAGAGGACATCCTAGATGATCTCCAATATAAAAATCTATATCCAACATTTGATGAGGAATTTTCTAATTTTGGACTAGATGGAGAAAACAATTTTTATTATGAGGGAGTTGCAAATGATGGGGGAGGGGGATTTCTAGAAAAGCCGTATTTGTACCGCAGCCTCAAACAACACTAAACCACTAACCAATCTTCAAATCATGGTGGAAAGAAATGGCATGTTTTCATATATTATAATAGAATGTTATCACACATATGTCTTATTTTTATGGAGTTATACTTAATATTTTAAGTGAGCTGGAAAAATATTAATCTATATTTAGAGACATTTTAAGTAAAGATCCATTGAAAAACATACTAAAAGTATTTCATATTGAGAGTCACTTTATATATTTCGATTAGGAATAATTTTGTAAAAAAATACATCATATGGTGTGATAAATAGGGGTACAATATAATATTCTATCTAAGGGAAATTCTTATTGATTAACTTAGATGTTGGATAATTTCAATGATTTAGGAATCTCATACTTGAGTTATGAAACACGTAACACAATATCATAGATAATATTTTTCTCAAATTTTGTAATCTATTATTATCAAGAATATTAATACCATCCAATATGTTCTTATATCCCTTACGAAAGTGAGGATACAAAAAATTGATAAAATATTTGGTATAATAAGGCATGTGTAGAGAAACAAATGAAAATTGTGAAAGTATATGGTTATTGGGATTACTTGTATCAGATTTTTTCCTCAATTTATATCCTTAATGAGACACAATAATCAAGTTGTATTAAATATTTATTTGAATGAACATGTGTCTCATGATAATAGACCTGATCAATCATGAGTAAAATTTTCCTGGTTGTTTTGGAAATTTCACCCCTGAATTTGTTCATTTCATTTCTGAAAATAGTTTATACAAATTGACATAAGGTTTATATATGAGAAATGAATCAATGTAATATTGATTAAATAAAACTAATATAGAAATATATTTACTCTATCTCGTTCATTTTATATTTTGGGTAAAGTGAATTACAAATTAAGGAGTTGGTTTTTAGCATTGATCAAAAATCATTTTACCCACATTCACATTGACTATTCATATATGATCATCATCTGGGATGTAAATATAGAAAAAAATGCAGATCCTGGTACATAGAGACCCATGAATTCCCTTCATCAATAATATATAACACACATTTCAAGAAACATGAGAAAAACATTCCATGATAATCCAATAAAGGAAATCATAAGACTTTGTATGTAATCTCATTATTATATTTTAAAATTAACACATAATTATTAAATTAATATATATGAAATATGATTATTTATATATACTATATGACCTACATGGATGATGGATTCAATAAAATTTCAAATAAATCTCTATACATAATCAATGTGATTATGATTATATAATACAGATTCCAAAATAAAAATGGACATTGGCATTTGACCAGGGGAAGAGGTAAATAAACATGACCAAAAACATTATAGAGTCCATAAATAGTTCCTTCATGGGGATTTTCAGGATACCTATGATTGGCCTAGTTAAGTAGACAATTTATCGTTGTGTTAATTACATAGTTGTTAAACAAAAACAGACCGGGGATGGGATTTAGTAGGGGATACAACATGTAAGAAAAATCCAGCTACATATTAAAAATAAAATTGAAGGATATTTTTTTATCGAGTGTGCCTCTATCACTAATAATAATATCGATATAAAGATAAAGAGTGTCTAGAACCCATCATAATTTGTACCAGTCATGTCTTGGTGGTAATATTAGAACTGAGGAAACTTCATTGTGGGAAATTCCAGGAATTATGGTTTCCATACACTAACACATTCAAAATATGTGCCTCTATGAAAATATCATGGGAATCCAATGTTGATCCGGTGTACAATATATTCAATATTTTAAAATTCTATACTACATCATGTATTTCTATTGTAGAGTATTGATATTTCATAATGCACAATGAACAAACAAAATTAAATCCTCACATCAACAGGTTGTGACAATAAGAGAGACCATAGAAATACAAGATGCATTATGTGATCGGATGACCCCAAGAACAAGTGAAAAGTTTGATATGTAGCATATGTCATCAAGATGTTCATAATAAGAATTGATTCCCTAATGTTTCTAGATTAATTTAACACTCTCATACATAATGATGTTTTTTCTCCCACATGATCATTTCATATTATCAATTACTTGTTGTTGTTGTTGTATTATCATTCATTTTTATAATCTTTTAAATTTTTTAAAAAAATCATAGTCAAATAATAATAAACCTTTCATATTCAGATTTTATGGAATTTAGATATATATGTGAGGGGAAATTAATGTATAATAAAACCATCCATGGATAAACCATAAATCATGCATGTGAGATAATAATAATGAAATATACCATCATGTGATAAATGACACATAAAATAAAAATCACACCATTTAGGATATAACATATTAGTTAAAGATTAAATAATGTACTATTGGGTTATAAAAGAAATTTATCCTTCATTTTTCTAATACATTATTAGAAAATAAGTAAAACAATGTATTGGAAAGTGAGGTAAGAATAATATAAAACATCAAATCAATTTATTCTCTAGGATAAAATAAAGATTCTGATTATATAATGTTAAATGTACAAGAATAAACCCATTAAATAACACATCAATTCTTGATAATAGATAAACAATATTATTTCAGAAATATGAGTAAATGATATTTTATTTTGGAAACAAATATCATAAAATAATCAGAATAGATATGTCATGTATTAATTTCTACCAGTCATAATGTTCTTCCAACCATACATTTATATTTAATGTTTGCACATAATAAATATTTCGTTTTTATACATACATATAGAGGATACTATACTAATCACGATCTAGTAAAATCATGTTTCACGTGATGTGATAGTGGTTCATGAGGTTCAGTAGATCAGTGTGCATTAAACACACCATTTTCACAACATTTTTCCAATAAATTCTATTATACCTTAAATATACCATGCTGGCTACTATGGAATTGTTGTATTCGATTTTACATTCCTTGATCATCACCTACTTTCTATAATCACTATTATATTGGGTCCTAATACTCAAATTCCACTCTCCCAAGAGAGAGAGATGACTATAGCCCCTCAGGATGTGACAACTTTGCTCAATCTTAATATTTATGGTGATTCTCTTATTGGAACCACCCGTGGATACTAGGGTAAACATGTATAATAATTTCTTTGTATTGTAACTGAGGTGAATTTTGATTTTATAGATTGTGTGTCAATATATACAACGTGGCTTAAGAATAAACTTTCATAGTTACTCACAAATGCTGATTAGAATACTATCATGTGTTAGGCATGTGCATATATGTTGTGACTCATTGGAGAGACATTGTGAACTGACCACTCTATTATGAATTTTCATAATATGTGTCTAGGGATACTGGAGGATTTTTATTGGGTTGGGAGATATAGTTGGGGACATACATGCTAGGATTACAGTTACATAGTATTATGTAGGTCATGTGGATCAGATCACACGGATATCAAGGCATATTCCATCACTATTTAGATGTGGGAACTAGAGCATACCCCTCCCCTCTCCACTATTTTTTCTGTTCATCATCATTATATAGATGTGATTCCTGAGGATACACATGAAAAATACTTTGACTACTAATATTTATTTTTTTATGATAATAGTATTGGTAATTATATTAAATTTATAATCATTTATCACTTTCTAGGTTTTATGTTATAGGTGGAGTTTGGAACAAAATTGTTTTAGGCTTTAGAGGCACAACTTGGGTGCATATCGTCTAATTTTGGAATATATAGTACACACTGATGTAAATATATAAAGTCATTCCATCACCATTTAGTTTTATAATATTATGTTTTTTGGTTTTTGTAATATGGTTTTTCTAAAAAATATCACTTATCATTTCAGGTGGCATGGAAGCCATATTGGGATCTATAAGACCAGCTTATGGTACACTACACTGATGGAATTCACAGTGCCATATCTATAGTTCCTATCATTATATTTTTTTTTGAGTTTCAAAATCATGAAAGAGTATTGTGATAGTTTTATGTTTATTATCATATTCCCTTTCCATATAGAAAATCAGCAGCCCTTTATTCAATGATGTAAATAGGGAGGACGCATGTTGACTAATGATGATAGGGTGAAGAATATTGAGACCTTATTCATAGAAGAACGACATTTCATATCGAGGGTTTGTGTACTATGAGATTCTCTATATAAGAGCATTTCATGTATGATCTTTGGTAATGACTAATGTCTTTAATGTATCTTACCCTACACGGATGAGGGATCAAGGTTATGATAAGATAATACATCTCCATTTATTTTGAATTTTTATTTTTTTTATTTCGTATTGAATATATTTACCATATAATCAACTATATAACATTATCTAAATGACTTATCTGTAGGAGGATAATATTTTTTCCCTAGTAGTTTACAATGTTGATACACATGGGATGATTCTAGGGTATTGTGTTTTGTACAATAGTATATTTTCTTGTCCACCCTAGGGAGATGACGTTCTTACCTAGGAAGTGTAGGTTCATGCTCGGGAACCCCCTCTAGAAACTACAAATGTTGAAAAACAAATTTGATTATGATGTAGACCATATTGTGCTCCACTTGGGGCCTCACCAGTTCCATTGGCAGTGGTTGGTCCTATAGAAGTCCAACCACAACTGATTGGGGATGTTCATCATAGGGCATGGGATCCATTTGTGTTGTTAGGATATCCAGAGTTTTCTCTGGGTATAGTTGATCCAAGATTCTATCAGGGTTCATTCATGATGCCTCCACCTTTCATAACTAAGCCAATAAAGGTGGTATGGTTTATCTAGGTGATGAAGGTTGATCCTTCTACTCACATATTGGGAGAAGGATCTGGTGAACCTGATGACATCTAGCTGAGACCACCTCTTGATGAGTCATAACTAGAGCATTTGATATTTGTATTTAATGTGTTTGAGGAATATCCCTATCTAGATTATGATACTCAACACCAGTACTATGTTCGATTACCTCAATAAGTGTATCCCATTCACAGACCATCATGTGGGATGAGACCTCATCATATCCAATGATTGTACTCATCTATTTGTATGTTTGTTGTTGACTATGTATTTGAAACAACAATGTATTGTATCATCTATATGAATCTATATCTAATAAAATGACTAAATATTTTTACTATCAACCATAATAACATGTTTATCCACAATTTCAATTTTCATTTATATATTATTTTCTATTTTAATATTATAAGCTTTAAAATCCAACAACATGAATTGAAGGAAATATTATTTAGTATTATTTAGGAACCATTAAAAAGTCTAAAATATAATCTATAAAAATATTCTAAACAAAATATAAAACATATACTAAATATCATTATAGTTTTTGAAAATAAAAATAATTCCATAAATATAATAATTTATTTAAAATTAAAGGACTATAAAAAGAATTATAAATATAAATGTAATGGTTTAAAACAAAAATATATGGTGCGGCTAAAATTACATTTCATTAGTTGATTTTATGAAATATTTGTTTTGAATTTATTTTTTTATGCATAGTAAGTGTGTAAATTTCATTTAGATTATATTTTTACATTATTACATACAGATATTCACAGCCACCAAATTAATAAATTGTTAGGTTTCAAGTAGATTAATCTGAATGCATATAACTTATAAATATTAAATAAAATCTAAATGATACTAGAAAAACTCAATTAACATATAAACCTTATTTAAAAAAAATTCATAAAAATAATAGGTAAGAGATAATTTACATGTCAACAAATTTATTGTGAAAATAAAAATACTTTCATTTTCTAATATTTATGGACAAAACACTAAACAAAATAAAATTAACATAATATATATATATATATATATACATCAAAAAATATAAAAATAAAATTATAACATATTTTAAATATTTTTTTATAAAATTCAAAAAATCTAAATCATTATTACTCCCTTTGGAGTAAAACCCAATTATGGAAATACTACTGAAACGATTCTAATTAAAAATCATAAAAAACATAACCAATAATTATTTAATGTTTTTTTTTCTGAAAATGTGGACCAATAAAACTATTTCACAGGTGGATGATCATCCAATAGTGTTCATCTCACATGTTAACTATTTAAAAAAATTAATAATATATTATATTTATTTATATATTTTTTAATATACATAAATATATTATTTAAATTTTAATTAATTAATAGTGATTTGATAACATTTCATAAATATATTATAAAAATATGATTGAAAGTTATATGAATGGTATTTATAAAAATATATGTACTGATTTTTATTTAAACTATATTTAAATTATAATTTATATTAAAATAATATAAATATATTCTTATTTTATATAAAATTTATATATTAAAAAAATAAATATGTATATATATTTTAAATTCTTTAGGGATCCATTGATCAGTTATAATTTAGTGCTGTGAATTTTTTCCTTTAATAAGTATTAATTAAGGCACTATTAAAATATAGTATTTTTTAATGTCAAAAAATGAAGATAAATTGTCAACCATTAATATTAATTTTTAATAATATAACATATGTACACTTTATTAGTGCTTTTATTCAATGCTAATAAAAGTAATCCTTTTATCAGTGCTTTTTATTAGCATTGATAATGGCTAACATTGAATATTATTGTATCTATAATTATGATCTCTTTTATTATAGATTTAAAACACATATAAAATAATCATTCCAAATAAAAATGATCCTATTATAATTTCCCAAATACTGAAAATGATGATTTATTTTTAAAACTATCTTATTTTATATTTTTCAGTAGTGGGGGAATCTACTACCCAAACGATTGCCTTGAACCATGAGATTTTCATGTGTAGGAGATATTTTGGTCATTTCCATTAGATAATACCATCTAATGTTTGTGTAATTGAGTTTATGTTATAGTTATATAAAATTTTTACTCCCTTCAATATGGTTATTAATTGAGTTCCATCGTATCTTTCCACCACCCTAAATACTATATAGTTTTTTATATTGTAAATAGAGTTGTGATATTTCTATTCAATAAGATTTTAGTATAGAGATAGATATATTTTTTACAACATTATTCTTGGAAAAAACCCTATTTTTACAATTTTTATTCCATCACTCCAATTCTATGTTTTGAAAGAATAAAAAAAGTGGAAAAAATAAATTACAATAAAAATGATGAGTATTAGAAGAGATTTTATAGTGGCTACTAAATTAAAGATTCAAAAATTCAATTTTTATATATAGATTCATGAATGCTCGTGTCATGAAAATTCCAATGATATAAACATTTAAAAAACATAGAAAAAACAAGATCTATAGTGGTGGAAATAATTTTTTTTACCTCATTGTTCTACTGTAATCCCTATCTAGAGAATAATATTTTGTTCTAGTGTTGTGAAATATCAAAAAACATTCTCATTATTCGTTCAATGTGCCTTGTAAGTGAAACATATAACACCCCATTGTGACCATGGTATTTTATATAATTTGATTTTATATTATTTTTGGGTATTATAAATTATATGGAAAATCAATATTAAAATTTTAAAATTATATATTTTTTAGATATCACACATTATAGAATAGTTATATGAAACCATATTGGCTACCCATGCACATTATTGTATCTTATGGATAATCTATCAGCATGGTTGTTGCATGTCTTAGTAAACTATGTGATGTAATCAGGGGGTTTATTTTGATTTTTATATTCCTACCACATGTCTTGTAGATGGTTTTCAAACCGTTAAGAATAATTTTGATAGATTAATAAGTATTTTAAAAAATGCGTAAAGGGGGTTTCTACCCCCTCCCCCTTCACCTCCCCATTTGGACAACATGGGATTTACAGATGGCGTGTTCTTCATATATCTCTTCATGATTTTGATCCTCCAAACCTTGGATTTCTTTTTGGATTTTTCAGGATAAAAACCTTATTTAATTGTGTTATTCACTACCCCAATTCACTATAACATTTTATTCTTGTTTTCATTGTCAACTTTGAACCCTTAGTGCTGCGTTGGCTGAGATTAGGGTTCATTTTTGTTTTAATTTAGGTTATTTTTTGTCTTTGTATATTATAGGGGGCCTTCCTTTCTTATTTTCTATTCTATATCTAAATATTCATGTTTTTACTTGATACAAACATTAATGATATAAGAGTTTTTGTGAATTTTCATTAGTGTATATGTCATTGTGTGCTCGACATATTTTAATATTTGTCTATCAAATTAACCATATATGATAAAGACATAGTGGTTTTTATAAATCCATTAAATGTTTCATCACATGGAATAAATAGTGTTTTCATGGATTTCTATTTTTGAGGAAATATTTAACTGAAAATTACTTTCCAAATTATATAAGTGGATTGTTTTAGAATAATTTTGATGGGTAATGGTATGTGAATAATTGTGTCATGAAAATCGAAAAAGTTAGGTTTTCGTGAAATTTATTTAATGGTAATAAATGTTTTGTTCACATAAATGGTTTTAAATAGAAATAAATTTATGTTATTGAATGTTTTCAAATGTTGTTTCACATGGCTAGATTTTTAAATACTGTTCTAATGAAAAGTACATATGGTTAGAAATAAAATGGCATCCAGAATCAATTTTTGAAATTGGATGATTGAATTATTATAGAGTATATTCCTGAGTTTTCATCACCTGATTATTTAAAATTATTTTTATTATTCTTGATTTGAATTCTGGACCATGTGGGGGATGCTCATTTTTATCTGTGGTATAAATGATGTATGAAATAGATCATTCTTTTTAGGGAGTTTTCTAGGATATGTTATTTTTGTTTTTTACTATTGTTTATGATATGTACTAATCATTTGACTTATTATTTCTCACCATAGTTGGATTAATGTTATTGAAGTATAATAATATAGAAAATAGTTATATATTTATGTTATACTACTTTATTTCAAACACTATTTAGTGTCCCCTATTGTGACTTTCACTTGGTTAGGGGAATTCTGACTTTGTGTCTGTTGTGAATAAATAAGATAGTTTTTTATTTGTATTAGATGTAACATTAGTCATGTGTAGGTATTCTATTTTGAAATTTTCTATGAGCATCTAATATTAATACATAGTGTGTCTCCCATGATACTATTTATTTTATGTAGAATTTGATATGTGATCTCCTTCCCTTAGGTAGTTATATACCCTAGTTCATTGGGATTATATTGATGCTTGGTATTTTATACGAGTTAATTTTTTTATTAAATCAATTCCATGGTTCATTGTTGATTATATTTTCTATTTATTTATCAATATGGTATTACAAAAACGTTTTAAAGGATAATTTCAATTGTTTATTCTAAAAAGAGTATAAATTTCAGTCTAAACAGACTGTTTCAAAAAGATTGTGTAGGCTTTTTCTATCTGTGGGGTTTAATGAACTATTCAGTATTTTTTTAGAAATATAGTATTTCATTAGTAAGTATTTAACAGTTGCGATATTAGGTAAATAAGTTACCCTCATGGGTTATCAGTTTTTTTTTGTTCAAAACATTTTTACTAAGGAAATTATAATTTATACATATATTTCAATCTATAATTAATGAAATTTAATTTAAATAAAATTAAACAAACTCATTGATTGTATACTTATAGGATTATTTTCACTCATATCATGTATAAAAGCCTTGGTTTATGTAGTTATATTTTGTTTTTCCATAGTTCCCAAGATTAGTTTTTTATTCAAAAAGTGTTCTTCTTGGTTTAAAAATGAATAACATGGGATGTGGTCAGAAAACATGGGTCATGTTGAGATAGTTGGTAGCTATTAGGGTTTTTTTATTTTTTATGATTCATTCTGATCATCCTAGACAGTCTATATCATTTTTCTAAAACATTATATGCTTTTGATGTTATTTAATTTTTATTAAATTAATTTTTGAATTCCTAGTATATTATAAATTATTTTTCATGTTCATTTATTTAGAAACCTGATATCGATATTTGTGAAAGTCCAATAAATTATTAGGAAATGAAAATATTCAATCTATTATCCATAATTTGTTTAGTTATATCATGACGGTGAATTTATTCCAAATGGATATATTTTGATACTTTTGTACTAGTTTTTAGCTAGGGGAAATAAAGAATGTTCTTCAGGTATTTCTATATACTGACTCATATTCCTAGTTTTATAGTGGCCGAGTATGGTTTATGAAAAATGGGAATTAGATTTCATTTTTTACAATTTATTGTTTGTCATCTTAGAAATGATGTAGTATCCTCTTCAGAACATAATATATATATATATATCAAGATAATGTTCCTAATCATCACCTTAATTGATGAATCATTAGTTAGAAATGGATTTTGAGATTTTGGTCTTTTTTAGTTTCTTTTTTTATATTTGATGAATTTTTATTTTTTAGGTTATTTTTAACCCCATTGAGTATATGTGTGATTTCTCTAGAATCAAATATTTTTTGAGGTGAAAATTGATGATGAACCAGGGAATCAAAATAAGCTTACATAGTCTATAAAATCATGTGTTAGAGTCCAGATACTATGATAGGCATTGTTGCATGGTTGGATCTTGGGTTTCTGGACTAATATCAATGATTTTCACTACATTGTCCCCCCAACCGTGTTAATTCACTTTAAATTACTTTTATATTTACCCCAATGTTTTTTTGACTGGAGTGAGATTAATCCATGGAGTATCATTAAATTTTATTACCAATATGTGTCATAAAACTAGTTTGTATGGGAAAAGGGAAATTTTCTAACATTCTAGTATTTTTCTAACATTCATGTGATGTGTTAAATAGTTTTGTAGAGTATTTCCAAAAGACATTGATTCCAAAATGATATTTAGGGAGTCCCATAAAAATGAAATGATCTTTTATGTATTTATAAATATTTTTTGATTACCAAATGAGGTATATGTATTGAATTTCAGGCATAAAACATTAAAAAATATATTTCAACTTGATATATTTTTTTGATAGGAAATTCCTTTTATTATAAATAACCGAATAATGTTTAACATATTATTTATTATGGAATATTTTGTAATTAGGATGGTCATTGATTTTTTATGGTGTGGTGAACTATTATTTGTGAAACATTAACTAATTTTGTTTTTGTTTTCGGTTATTTAGAATATGTCTCATAGAAATTATTTAATAGATCGTGAGAAGACCATTCATAAGGGTGACCCACATAGTGAATAAACATATTATTTTGAATTGGATCCCCTATTAACTAATTCATTTTAGCACTACTACACTTGTTGGAGATGATATCTTCTCATTATAGAGTGATCATGGTCATCATGAGAAGATAGAGTAAATTAAGGAGACTAAGGGAATCTTTGTTATTCTAGAAACTCTCAAAACCACAATAATTAATTTCAATTTTAATTATCTGATTGTTTGAAGTTTCTATGAAGATGAATAACAATTATTTATAATTTTATAAGTAGTTAAGAAATTGCGGTCCTCGTTCTCCATAAAATGATTAATATATTTTTTTGTATAAAAACTGTATATGGTGAATTCTATAAAACATGTTATACCTTAATCCAATGATTCATATTATATCTATTAATATTTGATAGATATTTAGTGGAATATGAATTCATCCCTCAATATGAAGTATTCATTATTATAACCCAAATCATTTGAATCGTGAATGGCATTCGCTAAACATCAATACATGCTGATACATCAATAGTCCAAGTAGGAAGACTAAGATAGATTTTCATTTTAGTGATTTTAGACCAACCAATGGAACTCATAAAATCTACCATCACATAAAACTTCTCTTTTAATAGGTACCTCAAGGATTCTCTTATATACATTTTAATATTAATTTTCACAGTAAATATTATATGTTAATGAGTTTGTAAGTGAATACATCTTATAGAAAATTAAAATTGTATGTCATATCATAAATATCACTCCTTAAATGATATCCAACAAGGTAATATCTCATGTATTCCGAGAAGAATAACTTCAATAAAACTACAACCTCTACATCAAGAAAAATGGAGTACATGACACATCCATGCATTGTATACATGATAAAGATAAAATTCATTTCCCTCAATCAAAAAAATGAATGCGTAAGGAAAATTATATTGATACTAAATTTAGGGTGTCTCTTCATCAATCTCACACTTTCAATAAACCACATATTCTATGTTTAATTTCAATTTATGCTATATAATATGAAATTACTTATGAAAAAAAATTAAAAACACATTTTCAATATCTGTGAAAATACATTTTGGATAAATAATTTTAAAATCAATATGAGTCACAACATTTGTAATACATTGTGAATAATAATGAAATTGTTATTTTGATTTTACACAAGAACATTTTTATCTTTTTTCTCTATGAATAACCCAGTCTAATTTTAGTAAACCAAAATGTATTACCCGATAATACATTATATAATTTGGAAACAAATTCATGATGTGCTAGATAAATAAATGTAAGCAAAGTGATTCCTCTAAAAAATAAAGAAAATGATTATCAAGATATAAAGGAATCTTGCATAATCATTATCAAACACATGTGTATCTATATTTTCGTTTGTAATTTTACATCATATAAAAGAGTACACTCTTATACATCCCATTTGTATTAATCTTTTTGGGAAAATAGGATATATAATTTGTCCGTTTCATTTTATTCGACTCATATTTTCTTGATTATAAGACTATAGATTAATCAACTCAAAAAACACATCACATCTTATTCACCTTTGTGGTTAACCACATCACATGCCTCAAAACCAAATATATAATAACATCATATTTGTTATCTTGTATTTTACGTGAACACCGTGTTCATTCTCTATTTATTTAAAATATCTTATACTCATAATGTAGGATAATAAATCCCTTATTGGTTTAGCTCCAACCGATGACACAATTAACAACATACCAAACCACCAATGATTATCGATGTTTTTTTCTACTTATTTAAGAATGGTATCAATGTAAAATGGTTCTCATTATAAGTATATCATCCACCTCAAGAAGTATGGACTAAAAATGATCTATGCACCCATATTATACTAATGACAATGTGTATGGAATTATATAGGCCATTCATCATGTGTCATCCAACAAACTAAATGAATCCACCTTATCCTTTTACTGTGCCACATGATAATATTAAAATTTCTCTAAATGTGAATCAAATTCTCTATAATATTAAAATATTTTCTTAACCATTAACACCCCATTAAGATCATCATGTTCGGATGATTCAAATTTATGCATTGAGAGGTCAAATATCATTATGCTTCAAGAATTTTATATATTTACTTATATATTAGAAACCAACATGAATGAATAAAAAAATTATGGAATTAACTTTATATGATACCTTTTAAATTATTAAAACCAATTTATGAATGAATAACAAGACCCACAAAAGAACTTGGTTATCATATTATATATGAAATACTTTCATATCAACTTTCTGTATGATGTACTTTTTAGGCTTTTGTAAAATCAAATATATCATAGTATATTTCATTACACATCCATATTTGGCCATATAATAATCATCCCCCCACTAAAAAAAACTTTAGTGAGAAAAAAAATGAATAATGAAATAGTGAATAGTGGATAGATTTAGGAATCATATTACAAAAGATTAACTCCATTAAAATATTGAAACTCCGTATATTTAAAACATCAAATGTTATAATGTTAACATCTATTTTCTAATAAGAAGTATTACTAAGTACATAATTATTAAGCATGGAACCCTTTACATTAAATTTTTCATGAAAATATTTATATATATAATATAACTATCTACATTATTTGATTTTCAAAAAATTCTAAACACTTTTAGAAAAAAGTGGTATATAAACTGTTAATGTATCTAAAGGTAACTCTTTACTTTTTAAATTATTTTCATTACCTAATACTATATTAAGATACAAATTGAAATAATATTTACATTTTGAATATATAAATTCTTAATGAAATTGTGATTTTTACATTCTAAAGGTATATAATTTAACCCTATACATTTATGTCTACAATCTCATGTCCAAAATATTTCTGGATATTTTGTGAAAATCACTTTAATTATAGATAATTTCAAACCATTATTTATTAGCATTGAACCTAAAAGGTATAAAAATATCCAAATTATACTCTTATGTAATATATTATTTTTCAATTTCATTTAATGAAACAGAAACCATTTATTGTTTGTGAAAGCTCCCATTTTTCATTTTGTAGGAATATTTTAGAAATATACTATTGTAACATATCATATATCTAATTTTATGTGTTTTGATAATCATTCAAAATAGGAAAAAAAGCATAAAAATAATAAATAGATGGGTTGTGGGATAAAAGTCCCTCTTATTTTAAAAAAAACTTATATATAATTTCATTATCCTGGAAAAGACATTTTTTTATTATCATCTTCTCATGTATGTCATATAATATAATTAATTAGAAACAATATGTATACAATTATTAATTAAATTTATTCATAACAACTATTTTTTATTCAATCACATATATAATAAAAATGGTATATTAGATAATGATTAAATCACCTATGAAGAATTAATTTTTTATCATGTATCATTCAAAACCAAATAACCAATTTCTACAACTCTTATACATCATATATAAATTATTTAGAGTTTTAAAAACTCTTTAATGTATTTTATCGATAAAATATTATCTAATAATTACTCTATTATAATAATAAAATAAGGATTCAGTCACCTTTAATGGATATTCAGTCATAAAATGTTAGATTCTCTAATGGTTTAATGTTTTACATAATTGTAATTCCTTTACTGTACCAGAACCTGGACATCATATGACGAGTTCATCTCTTCTCAATAAATTTAGAATAATATATAAAAATTCCATAAAACCATTCACATTGTCGAATCATTTATATAATATTTAATAGGATGAATTCCCCAACTAGAACATGAAATATGATAAATATTTACTCACTCCATGTCATAAACATATTTCATCATATGTAACAACTAATGTTGATAGTTTCTAACAATATTAATTATAAAATATTCTCCCATAAATCATGTTATATAGTAAATGAAACCATTAAAAAATGAATATCAAAAGAAACCTTATGAAATTAATAAAACATAATTGTTTACATTATCTTTCATGAAAAAAATGAAAGAAAAAATATGCATCATTTGAAAATATCTTACAATCATTATGTATCCATGAATTTAATGTATAAACTCATTTTTGCTCGATATTGTATAATATTTAGCACTAAAAGAGGTCGTAAATTGTAGTTTAAAAATTACAATTATAACTTTTTCCCATCTCAGGTGTTAAAATGGCTGGATATATATTTTATAGTTATATAAAAAATTATTAGTGTACAAGATAAAGTCAATAAAAATATGAAATATCAAGTATTTAGACAATTTATCAATGAAACAATGAACATATTGTGGTTTTATACTATACGTAATATATAAATGTAATAAACATAGTAGAAAAGAATAAATATATAACATAACAAATAGTCATGTTCTTCCAATTAGTTAGACAAAAAAAAAATTTACAAACCAAACTCCACATTGTTAGACAGGTCATCATATTCACCCAAAGAATTAACG
The DNA here is from genome assembly GCA_963277665.1 of Viscum album. Taxonomy (NCBI): domain Eukaryota; kingdom Viridiplantae; phylum Streptophyta; class Magnoliopsida; order Santalales; family Viscaceae; genus Viscum; species Viscum album. The sequence goes on from OY728134.1 coordinate 1,000,285,000, forward strand.
AAGTCTATAAACCTATCTTTAGATATTCCTCAAATTAAATATATCTTACATTATGTCTTTATATCCATTGAAACCCTCAAATAATCCTATTAGTGTCTGCTCACAACCCCACAACAATAGTATATGATCTCTATAATCATATTCTCGAATCCCATGATCAGACTAATTAGAATCAGTTCTCCCTCTAAAAAATATAACCTCATTCTTCTTAAAACCTAAATCCATAAATCTTGATTATAGATATAAATTATTACAATGGAAAATAAGAAATTATACCCTGAAAACCTCACTCAATCATAATCTTTTAGTGAAATAACTTAGAAATAAAATATTACAATATTTGGAAACACATATAACATTGAGAAGTTTCTAACACCAAAAGGATAACAATATTATAGATATTTCTCTATAAATTTCAAAATTGATATGAAGATGTGGAAATATTGATATGAATCATTTTAAAAATAATCATCATTAAAATACTTCATTCATTGTGATCAATAATATCATAATCAGAAGATCCAAATTCATTTTTATATAAATTTAGCAGAACTGTACATCTTTGGATAGTTCTGTATGATACTATTATAATGATTATTCTATTAATTCAATAAGTTTTATTTATTAATTTTCTATTACATCATGTTTTGGGTGATTTTTGAGTCAATAAGGTTTTCTTATGACTTTACCATTTGTTCATGTTTTGAAAATCACAAACACCTTATCTTAAGGAAAATTTCATTTACCCTATGTTTAACTTTCATAAGGAAATTTTCCTTCTATAAAGAAATTTATCCTTAAAATGTTTTTCATTTTTCATTTTTTCTCTATGTATAAAATTCGGATTCATATCTAAAAACCTCAAATTCTTATAATACTTAGATATAGAGCATTCTGTTTTCAGAATCCGAATTCAGGTTCTGAGTTCTCTAAATTCAGACTCCGAAATCTTATGAGTTTTGACTTCAAGTTCTCCGAATTCAGATTCCAAACATTCTGAGATGTACCTCTGAGTTCTCTAAATTCAGACTCTGAACTCTTATGAGTTCAGACTCCAAGTTCTCTGAATTCAGACTTACAACATTTTGAGTTCTGACTCTGAGTTCTCTGAATTCAAACTCCAAACTCTTATGAGTATTGACTTTGAGTTCTCTGAATTTAGACTCCAAAAAATTTTAAGTTCAATCTCCGAACATTTATGAATTCAGACCCAGAATTCTACTGAATTCATGAAATTGAATTTCCTTGAAATTTAGACTCTGGAATTATATAGAATTCAGGTCCTGAATGCTTCTGAAGACAAAACCCGAATATCCTTGTATTATAGACACCGAATGAGTTTTTGGTTAGACTCCGAACACTCATTTTTTCCTTTCACTCTGAAAAATAAATTTTCTTAAATAACCATATTTTTGTTCACTCATGTTTTGTTTATAAAATAATGTCATGCATTCTATTACTAACTAACCATTGTTTGAGTGACACGTGTATAGGTCCCTCCGAAATTCAAATAAAAATATGATAGTTTGTGGTGGGAGCTGACCATTAACATTGTCACTATATATATGAGATCATTTGAATGAGATCATAAATTTGATGAACAAGTTGCTCAATCTAAAGATTACATGCTCCTGAAATGATTTCTTTAGAGTGATACTTTATTCCTTTATGCGTACTGAACACCTTGTTCAGAATTTCTTCGTGCGACTTTGAATTTTACTGAGTACATTTGAGGGATTCTAGGCATAGGAAGATAGAGGCGTCGACAACCTTGAAGTTGAGGGATTGCGGGGATAGTAAGATAGACTCTGGTCTCTGTATCGAGGGCTTACCCGGGTGTGGGTAAGATAGACATTCTTGAATGAATAAATCAAGGGTCCTTTGTCCATGGTTATTGTATACCCTTCTCTTTGGGTTAAAAGATTTTCTACTTGATACTTGTATTGTTTCATGTTTTCTGATGTATTTTCATTTGATGAGGAATGTATAACTATCTTATACATCTTTATACTTATACTCTGATTTTGTATAATTCAATACACATTAAGGAAGAATCTTTATCAATTTAAAATTTTGTTATGTTTCATTTCTAGAATCATTTTTTTAGAATTACATTCTCAGAATCACATTTACTGAATTAAGAATGTTTTTATAACTCAAAGGTTTTGTGAAATTACCTCGTTTAACCCTATTAAACAACAAAAAGTCTTCTACCCAACTTTAAAAGTTCCTATTTTTTAAAGTATACAATTTACCCCCCCCTCCTCTTGTATATTGAGCATCTACTATTACATTTCGATCCTACAGTTGGTATCATTGGAGAATATCATACTCCATGCCAACTTAACAATTGGTATCAGAGGATTGGTTCAATCTGATTTAATCTCATGATTTGATTGAGAAGATAAATAATCTTTTTTTTTTCTGGAATCAGAATTTTGGACTCATAGGTCCATATTAATATTTTTCTTAGAGATACTATTGTTATATAATTTCCATAGTTAGGATATTCTTATCCTTCTATAAAAACAATTATTACTAATAATTTTGTGTGGAATGTTTTTTTCTTTAAGATGTTAGGAATCAATGTTTGTTCCATTGACAACCTAAATCCTACTAGACCATCTATTTTTGATGGGAATGATTATTAATATTGGGGAGATCACATGAAGAAATTTATTATCAATACTGGAGAAGAAAATTTTTCCATGCTTACTAGAGGATATAAAATCCCCGACAAGGAAGTTAGTACTTTCACCAACTATTAAAAGCATGAATATCAACTGAATTATAACGTACACAATACATTGATTTATTCTATGAATAGAAATATATATATCCAAATTCCATCTGGTGAAGTATAAAATTCTATTTGGAAGATGTTTTATGTTACACACTTTATAACTTCAAAAGATATTGAAACTAGAAGAGTCATGCTCAGAGCTGAATACCATCGATTTTTCTTTCTTGATGGAGAACCTATATATAATGTGCGAAAAATATTTATGAATATCGTCAATAGTTTACAATCTATGGATGAGAATGGATTAGATGATATATATATCATTGATAATATCAGAGTCATTATGCCCAATGAGTGGGAATCCCATATAACAGTTATTGATGAGAACAAGAAGGTTACACAGATTTCTCTTGATGAACATTTTGGAACTCTTCATCAACATGAGACTAGAATGAAGAGAGATGCTGAAACTTTTATGTAGAAGAATGGGAATGCAAGTGTTGCTTTTACAACAACTTCGATTCATATAAAAGCCAAGACAACTGAGAGAGTTACATTATCTAAATCTAAGAAGGTTGTTATAAAATTCAAATCTAATGAAAGTGAATCTTCAGAAAATGAGTTATCCAATCTTGCTCAAAGTATGAACAAGATTATTGGACAGATGAACTTTCAATCTAGATACAAGAAGATAGAAAGGAAATATATGAAAGATTCAGAAGTCACGTGTTATGAATAAAAAAAAGTTGGGAATATAAGGCCTAATTGTCCTATGATAAAGAGAAAAGAAACAAAAGAGAAGCATTCTGAGAGGAATAGAATGAAGTAAAAAAAAGATAAAGCAAAGAATGTTTTGAAAGAAAATGACACCTGGAGTGCCATTGGTGGAGACCCTTCAGATGAATCCTCATATTATGAATCTTTTAAAGTGAAGAATCTTAGTTTAATAGCCAGAATGCCTATTGAAAATCATTGCTTATTATCTAAGGTTCACAATGCTGAATTGATGAACAATCTATATTTAAATGCTGATTATAGTGATAGTAAATATTATAACTCTTCAGATGAAGAATCTTCTACTTATGAGGAAAATACTTTTCCTATCTATGAAGAAGTTTCTAGGTTTTCTATGCTTCTTGAGAATGAAAATTCAAAAGTAAAAAAAAGCATGATAAGACAAATTATAGGATTTATATACTTACTAATGAAATATCATATCTTTATATATATCTTGATAAGAAAATCCGTGATTTTGAAAGTATTTCAAAAAACCTAGATGAAGTAAATTCTAAGACGTATAAACTTTCTAAGGATCTAGAAAAAGTAATTTCTAAGAAAAATTTTTTTGAGCCTAACTCTAGTTTTAATGCTAATGGTTTGGAGAATAGGAACATAATCATTAGAGCGATGTTAGAAATATTTTCCTTGAGGATTTTTTTTTCAAACATTACCTTATGTGATGAAAATTTTGATAAGATGTATTCTCAAATCCGACCTCTAAAGAATAATTCCGGTTTTGGTTATACTAGTTCAAAACCAATTTTTAGGAACAATTAATTTGTTCCTCAAAGTGATCCTTTTCTACTAAGTGTCAGTGTGGTGTACACTAGGCAAAACGTTGTTCCTTAAACCAAACCTAGACTCTAGGACTTCATAAATCTTTTTTTCAACAAAAATGTGGGTGCCTAACCTTTTTATTTCTAAAATTTCTAGATCCCAGAAAGTTTGGGTTACGAATTTCTAACACTCTTATTTTTAGGAAAATAATGAAAGTACCAATAGCAATACATAGTACATGGATAGTGGATGTTCCTAGTATATGACTGGTAATAAAGACATCATTGAAAATATTATTCGGACGAAAGGAGGAAAAGTAACTTTCAAAGATAATGTTAAGGGATAAATTATTGATATAGGTAACATATTTCTTCATGAAAAAACATTTATTTCAAATGTTTTATTTATTTAGGGTCTTAAGAAAAACATCATTAGCATAATTCAATTATGTGATGAAGGTTACCTTGTGAATTTTAGGAATGACAAGTGTTTAGTACACAATTTCAAGGAAGATTATATTCTTTCTTTCAATAGGAAAGAGAATGTTTACACACTAAACATAGAAGACCATAGGAGCCAAGTCATACCTTGCCTTTGTGTAATGGAAGATCACTCTTTGTTGTGGACTAGTAGGTTAGGACACTGTAATCATTGGAACCAATAGAAAATCTATATGAAAAGACAAGTTAAGGATTTACCAGAGCTTAGATTTGATTCTTAAAAAGTTTTTGATCCTTGTCAATATAGAAATAAACATAAATCATTCATTAAATTAGTCGGTGAAGTCTCAACCACTGATGCACTATAGTTAGTTCATATGGATCATTTTGGTCCAAGACAAACTGGAAGCATTGGAAGAAAATATTATATATTTTTTCTAGTTGATGATTACACTATATTTACATGGGTCTATTTTATAGCACAGAAATTTGAAGCATTTCATAATTTTAAAAGTTATAGAGCCCAAGTTAAAAATGAGAAAAACCTTCCTTTGATACCTATTCCTAGGGATTATGGAGGAGAATTTCAAATTTTTGATTTTGAAACTTTTTTTAGTAGAAAAGGCATTACTCATAACTTCTCAGCACCCAGAACACCTCAACAGAATGCTGTTGTTGAAAGAAGAAATATAATTCTTCAAGAGATAACAAGAACCCTACTGAGTGAATATTCTATAGCCAAACATTTCTGTGATGAAGCTGTAAGTACTTCTTGTTATACAATAAATCATGTTTTGATTAGACATTTTCATAATAAATCTCCTTATAAATTATGGAATTGTTGAAAACCTAATCATTCATACTTCAAGGTTTTTGGTTGCTAGGTATTAATTCTAAATACTAATGATAATTTACACAAAGTTTCACCAAAATCTGATGAAGGAATTTTCTTAATCTACTCCACAACTCCTAAGTCATAGAGATTTTTCAATAAAAACACGTGCACTATTGAAGAAACTCTACATGACAAATTTGATGAAACCAATCCTTTTGTTTTTAAACAACCTCAACCTATATCTTTAGATGTGTTTTCAAAAACTGATTATCAACATTTGATAGAAGAAGCTTCGGATAATGAAAATTTCCTAGAAGATGTTTATGAATCTTTTTCCACAAAATATTTCCAACCCTATGTTAAAGAACATGTTTTACAAAACCCAAATAAGTTGTTTCTTAAGAATCATCCAAGTGATAGTATCATTGGTGATGTGAATAATACAACTAGGACTAGAAGTTCCTTATGGAATGAAATAGAACATCTAGGATTCCTTTCCCAATTAGAACCAAAAAAGCATTGATGAATCTTTAGGTGATGATGATTGGATAAAATATATGCAAGATAAACTAAATGATTTCGAAAGGAATAAATTATGGACCTTGGTGTAAAGACCAAATGAAACTTCTGTAATTAGATTAAAATGGGTTTTTAGAAATAATTGTGATGAAAACGGAATCATTGTATGAAATAATGCTATAATGGTTGTCAAAGTCTATAATCAACAAGAAGAAATAGACTATGATGAAACCTATGCACTAGTAGCTAGACTTGAATCTATTCGTATTATATTAGCCTTTGTAGAATTTTTCAAATTCAATATTTTTCAAATGGATGTTAAATGTGCTATCCTTAATAGTTATGTTCAAGAGGAAGTTTTTGTCAAAAAAACTCTTGGTTTTGAAGATACAAAATATCCTGAACATGTTTTTAAACATACCAAAGCCTTGTATAGAAATAAGCAAGCCCCTCAAGGATGGTATGATAGGCTTACATGATTTTTACTTAAAAATAATTGTGTTAAATGAAATGATGATCTGACCCTTTTTATAATGAAAGATAAGAAAATTTTTTTGTTCAAATTTATATTGATGCCAATATATTTGGATCAACTCAGAAATCTTTAACTGATTCCATTGCGGATCTAATGACATCTGAGTTTGAAATGAGTATGATGGGTGAGTAAACATTTTAAATTAGTCTTCAAATTTCCCAAAAACCAAAAAGTAATCTATATATCTCAACATAAATATATTATATATCATCTTAAAAATTATGGATCTGACCACACTAAGAGTATAAGTACTCCCATTGGTAACTCTAATTCACTTGATCTAGATGAAGCTGGAAAACTATTAGATCAAACGTCTTTTAGACGTATGATAGGTAGTCTACTTTATTTGATAGCTAGTCATCTAGAAATAATGTTTTGGTATAATTATGTGTAAGATATCAATCCAATCCTAAGGAATCTCATTTAAAGGCAGTGAACATAATTTTTCACTACTTAAAGGGAACCATGGATCCATGAGTCTTTTATATTTCTAGAACATATTTTGTTTTAAAATGTTTTTTGAATGCTGACTTTTGTGGATGTAGAATGGATAGAAAGTGTACATCTAGAAAATTTCATTAATTAGAACATTCATTAGTTTCTTGGTAATGCAAAAAGAAACACTCAGTAGCACTTTCCACTGATGAAGCTGAATATGTAGCAGCTGGAAGTTGTTGTGCTCAAGTGTTTTGGATTCAACACACACTCAGAATCAATGGTATGAGTTTTACCAAAACACAAAATCTATGTAATAATTATAGTACCATTTCATGAAGTAAAAATGTTGCACATCACTCTCATGAAAAGCACATAGATATTAGGAATCGCTTTCTTTGAGATCACACACAAAAGGGGATATCATTCTTCAATTTATCAGAACAAAAGATCAACTTGCTGATATTTTTACAAAATATTTACCTTCTGATAGATTTGAATACATTAAACAAAATATTGGAATGATAACCATTAGGTAATCTTCCTTGTTAACTTTTTGTTGAAACCAATTTCCTTATAGTAATAAACTCCTTTTCATATAGGAGAACATTTTCTTGTTAGTTAAATCCAAATATTTCATAATGGAAATTTTCGTAGTCAGATTTTTCAAATCTTTCGTAATAAAAATTTTCGTAGTCAGATTTTCAAAATATTTCGTAATGGAAATTTTCGTAGTCAAACATTTCAAATATATTGTAATGAAGATTTTCTTAGTTATATTTTCATAAGTTTTTGTAATGAATTTTTTTAAAAAATTTTCATAATGTAGATTTTCTAAATGTTCATAATAATGATTTTCTAAAATTTTTGTACTCAGTTATTCAATATTTCTTGTAATCGTTTTTTCAGAATCTAAAGTTCTTCAAAAGAATTTTTCCTCACTACAAATAATCTTCCAAGAAATCATAAATGTATGTTTCCTTTTCTAAATTTTCATAATCATATTCTAAATCTTGGTATATTCATCTTTTTGTTTTAAATTTTCTAATTCTTTTTTTCTTTAAATCCGAATGTTTATTTTCAAACCTCAAAAAATAGGATTCTATCAAAATTTCCTTCCAGTATTCATCTCAACCGTCCTATGAGATCAGTAGTATTTTCAACCATTTGATTGAGTTTTGAAGTTGAACCATCGTCTCAAATGACAATATAAAGGACCCCAAAATGGTTTTCCCACATCGATTCCCAAGATTGTGCTTGCTGAAGCTATTCCCTTCTACTTAATCCTGTTACAAACTTCTAAGATCATGCTCAAATACAAATTTCTGTCAAAGAATCCAATCTGAAAGACATGTCAACTGTCATGCCAATCTCGGAGTGGCAGGTTTATAGGTAATGGTTGGTGCATCCAAACTTCATCACCATGTATGATTCTATAATCTCGAAAAACAACAAACTCAATTAATGGGAGAGTGTTTCTGTATCAAAGCCAGGAGCTCAAGATTTAGTGTATCTGGATCTACTAGTTGAATTCTATGAAACATTATGTTTTTTCAATGAAGAATTTAGGGATAAATTCACATTCAAAAGCTATGGGAATACTTATGCTCTCTCGGACACCAAGGCTGCAAATTTGATTTGAGTTCCGTATGAAGGAGAGTATGAATTTTATTCTCATAGTTTGACAAATGTTCAAGGAAGTTTTGTTATGGTGAAAGCTATGGAATTCCACGGTCATACATTTTTTAAGACTCTGGAGATTTTTCATCTCACTACAAATTATCGGATTATTGAATTATGGGTTCAAGGTTTCATAATTCCAAGAAAAGTGGACACAGACACTTTGAAGAAGTGTGACATGTATATTTTGTATTTTCTGGTGAACCTGATAATGATCAAATTAGTTAAACAGATTATGATTATGATCGAGAATATAAAGAATGAAAATCTGAAGGCGCAGATCATTATGTATCCATATATCCTTTCAAAGAAAATTGTTCGGTGCTTGGAGTCTTTCAAAATTTCTTGAAGTTCAAATAAAAGGAATTGAAAAGTTATATTGGTTAGTGATGATCCCTTGAGAAAGATGAATGTTGGATTTTCCAAATAATCAAGATAATTTTATGACTATCATGAAGAAGAAGAAGCTGAATCCATACCGAAAAAACCGGAAGTGGAAGAGACTTCCAAAAAAGGTGTTAGGAATTGGAATGTGATGGAAGTTGAAGAAAAAAAAACTCTTTTGTTCAAGGAAGTTTAGTGAGAACCCACAAATCCAAAAAACAAATAGCCTATCTAGAAGACGTAGTAGCTATGTGGAGGGAAGACAAGAAGAACAGAAAATAAGGGGAGCCCATGTTTGTCCTAGACCCCGCTGAAGAAAAATTGAAGAAGGATAAGACATCTGAGTATCTAGAAAGGGAAGAGAAAGAAAAGAAACAAAAAAACAAAAAGTCTAAAGTAGAGATTGTTCAATCCTTTGAGAGGGATTCTGAGAAAGAATTTAAAAATTTTACAGTACTAGAATCATTCTTGGTAGAAGCTTTACCAGAAACACCGGGGAAGAAGTATGTGACTCTGGAGAAAGTTAAAGAAAAATCTTTAGAAGTAGTAGAAGCAGTTGAAGAAATAGAATAAAGTAGTGGTGACACTATAGAGTGATTAAGCGTGTAGAAGATTTCCATGAGAATGAAATCCCATATAAGAAGATCTCAATCCGAACTTCTAAAGAAGATTCTTCAAAGCTGGCTACACCTGGGAAGGATGAGAAAGAAGAATATGAAAATATTTAAGAATAAGTGAAAAAGTTATATGAAGAAGAAAGTTCTAATCATGATTTCATAGACCCAGAGTTTTCTGATGTAAGAGCTGATAAATAAGATATATATGAAGATAAAAAAAATTAGCAGTCTAATAGTGAACCTGAATCTTCGGATGAGGAAGCCATTCCAAAACCTGAAGTGGGAAAAGAGTTGGTTGTTGACACACCTTGTAAAGTTGTTGTAAAAAAGAACGAAGCTGGTGGATCATCGAAGAGGAATGCAGTTGAGTTAGAGAAATATCCCTCACCAAGAAATGTTTCATATTCAGAATCATCCTCCCTTGGACATGATTTTGTTGCTTAGTGATTGATGAAGCTTTTTGGGACCATTCCGATTTTTCCATGCATTACTCAAGATGCCAGATGCTCCAACACACCCTAAATAAAATGTATGATTCAGTATCCATTATGATGGATAAGTGCATAAAAATGGAAGAAAATTTCAAGACTTTTTGCATAGGCTATGAGGCTCACAAGAGATCTTGAAATAAGATAACTTGTTGGTTAAAGAGAACTATTCAATAGATGTGAATCCTTGATGAATTTCAAGAAAGTGTCAAGGATTCTTTTGACACAGAAGATGGGAAGATCATGGATCTCATGAATAGCATTGAGGAAAAGCTAACTCTTGAGCAGAATACTCGGATGTGAGATGTAAAAGATCTGAATGGAAAGCTATACTCAGTTCCCCAATGTCGGAAGAGAGAAAGGGATCTTCGGATTGAGATTGAAGAAAATCTCTCTAAGAAAGATGAACTGTTGAAGGCTCAGGAAGAGGCTTTCAAGGCTCAGCAAGAAAAAATCAAAGCATAAGAGAACAAGTTAAAAGATTAGGATCAGTTTCTAAAGCGAGTAGAGGAAAATCACAAGGAGCTCAAAATCTGAAAACCATTGTGAAGAAGTTGATTCCCATATATATGGAAGGATGATAGACTCAATCCGATCTTTTGTTGTATGTTATTTATTGTATAAAATATTTTCCAATCATAATGAAATTTTGGATGATCATATTTTTGGGGTTTTTTGTAATAATATTTCAGGTACCATATTTACTTTTCCATTCCTTGTATTTCTTTTTGAAAATCACAAAGGGGGTGAAAAGAAAAAAGAATTCATAGAAAAGAATAAATTTCTTTAAGTAAGGGGAAGTGTTCATCTAAGGGGGATTTCATATACAAGAAGATTTTCGTATGAAATAAAATGCTAAGTCTCATTCCAAAAATATAGAATATGATCCTTAGTGTTCCAAAGCCTAAGGGTGAGTTAGTCATATTCATCATTTCCCATGTGACCAGGGAGATTAGTTTGGTATTCAAAGTATTGGAAAATATTTTCTACGTCCTTTTATTCTATTTAGAAAGGACGTTTTTTCGTTAAAAAGGGGGATATTATTGAGTCAATAAGGATTCCATATGAATTTTCCATTACTTCATGTTTGTGGAGATTTTTGATTCAATAAGGCTTTCTTATGACTTTACCATTTCATCATGTTTTGAAAATCACAATCACCTTATCATAAGGAAATTTTTTTTACCCTATGTTTAACTTTCATAATGAAATTTTCCTTCACCAAGGAAATTTATCATCACAATGTTTTTCATTGCCCTTTTTGTCTCTATGAATAAAATTTGGTTTCATATTTAAAACCTCAGATTTTTATAATACTTAGATATAGAGCATTCTGTTTTCAAAATCTGAATCTAGGTTATGAGATCTTTGAATTCAGACTTCGAACTCTAATGAGTTCTGACTCCGAGTTCTCTTAATTTAGATTCCAAACTTTCTGAGTTCTGACTCTGAGTTCTCTGAATTCAGACTCCTAACTCTTATGAGTTCTGATTCCGAGTTCTCTAAATTCAGACTTCGAACTTTCTGATTTCTAACTCTGACTTCATTGAATTCAGAGTCCAAACTCTTATGAGTTTTGACTCCGAGTTCTCTGAATTTAGACTCCAAACATTTGTAAGTTCAAACTCCTAACTCCTTTGAATTTAGACTCCGAATTATACTGAATTCAAGACTCTGAATTCCCTTGAAATTCAAACTCCAAAATTCAATAGAATTTATGTTCCAAATTCTTCTGAAGACAGAATTTGAATATCCTTTTATTATAGACACTGAATGAGGTTTTGGTTAGACTTTGAACATACATTTTTTCTTTCACTATGAAAAATGAATATTCATAAGTAACCATACATTTTCTCACTCTTGTTTTGGTAATAAAACAATTTCATGCATTTAGTTACTAACTAAATATAGTTTGAGTGACATGTGTATAGATCCCTCTGATATTCAAGGAAGAATATGACCATTGGAGGAGGGAGCCGACCATTGAGATTGTGCCTATAAATAGGAGCTCATTTTAAAGAGATCATAACATTGATGAACAAGTTGATCAATCTCAAGATTACATACTGGTGAAGTGATTTCTAGAGTGAGAGACTTTATTGCTTTTTGAGTACTAAACACCTTGTTCAGAATTTCTTCGGGCGACTCCAAATGTTGCTTAGTAAATTTGAGGGCTTCTGGGTATAGGAAGACTGTGGTCTTGACTACCTTGAAGTTGAGGGATTGCAGGGATAGCAAGATAGACTCTGATCTTCGTATCGAGGGCTTACCCTGGTGTGGGTAAGACAAACTTTCTTGAAATTATCAAGGGACCTTTATCCAAGGTTGTTGGATACCCTTCTCTTTGAGTTTAAAGATTTACTACTTGATACATGTGTTGTTTCATGTTTTCCATTGTATTTTTATTGTTGAGGAATTTATAACTATCTTATACTTCCTTGTACTTGTACACTTATTTTGTAAGATTCTATATGCTTTAAGGTAGAATCTTTATCTTTGTAAACATTTTTTTTGTTTCATTTTTTGAATTACTTTTTCAAAATTACATTCTCAGAATCACATTTCTGGAATGAAGCCAGTTCGTAGAAATCATAGGTTTTGTGAATTTACCTTGTTTAACCATGTTAAACAACTGAAAGGTTTCTAACTATCATTAAGAGTTCCAATGAATTTTTAAGTATACAATTCAACCCCTCTTGTATATTTAACATCTACTGTTATATTTCGATTCTATAGTTGGAATCACTGGAGAATATCATACTCCATACCAACTTAACATATTCTTCTAATACTGAATGTAATTTGGATTGAACTATTTGATCAACCAATTTTCCCAAATTCCATTAATATTATTTTTTTTCAAACTTTTTAAAAAACTCTAAAAATATAATGATAAATCATATAAAAATGAATGGTACTATTATTTTTAAAACATACTAAATAAAATAATATTTTACTCAATTTCTACTAGGTATTAAAAATTATGAAAAATAGATTGAGATAAATTCCATTATGTTAGAAATGGAGGAAAAAAATTTAGATGAATAGTTTGATGAATATTTTTAGAATGGGTGAATTGTGAAGGAAATGTCAATTCTGTAAAATATAAATCACTCTATGAACCACCACTACGCATGGCATCCTTCCAGTTTTTTAAGCACCCTCGAGTGAAATTTCTCACGGGACGAGTTGGAACTGACCGTGATGGAATATGAAACAAATATGATTGCGTGTGTGGGTGGTGATTTCAACCCCCTCAAATTACCCAACAAATGATTATCCCTATGAACGAAAATATTGAATCGGACAAGTTGGTTCCACCAACAACTGATAAATGAAACGAAGTGGTTATCATAATCAGAATGTGATTTATGACCCTGTGAACCACTGTCCCCCATGAACTAAATTGTTCATGGGATGAAACACTAATTCCAGCATCCAAAAATTCTTTCTTCCCCATGGGCCAAATCCTCCATAGGCTGGAGCATCCACCATAGGGACTCGAAAAAGACATACAAAACCCATTGCGGGATCCACACTATGCCAGTACCCATTTGGTCTAATATATTATAAATAGAACCCTAAGGGGATCCCAAATCATAATGCAAAGAAGGAAATATATCATAGTAGAGAAAAAAAGATACTGGAAGAAGATCTTTTATGAGAGCCTTCTATTCTCATCTGGTATAGCCCACTACATAATAATAAAAAGGAGATAGAATTCATCTTGAAAACTCCAAACTGAAAATATTTAAATAGTTACCCTTGTACAAGGAATATAAAGGATTTCTCCTTTTCAAACAATATCCATTAATAGAAAATTCTATGCAGGTGGAACCCTTTACCACCATAGAAAGCACTACGTGGTAGGAACTTGATCAAGAGTAAAACATACTACGCATTTTGAACCCCATCCAGTATAGCAATATGCTATGTGGGCCAAACCAAGCTCATCATAGAACCATGATAATAGGAAGTTCCCTTCGCCATCCTAGTCAGATGATATGTGGAAGAATCCCCACCAGACATAAGAAAATTCAATGTGAGATAGGGGATCCTTGGGTGTTCTCTATTGTAACTCTAATCATTTCTTTTAGTCATCTCATGTGTCCCCATATCGGCCTCTCCCAAAACTAGTCTAGCAGAGTCAAATAAAGGCCTCATACAATTCCACCAGAAAAGTGTGATAAAACTATTAGAAAAATTCTCATGTCCATTAGAGTTTACAAACCCCTGGTAAGTGGATTCACCTTTGTAACCTCCACAATAAAGGGGGTCACCAAATGTATTAAAGATTACATTCCCACGGTAATGAGGGTTCCAACCATGAGGTGATCATGTGAGCCATCACATTCTAGGATTTAATATAGGGGATCATTTTTTCCCTCCATTTTAATGTGAATGATTTCCTTACCCATGGAATTTTTTTTAAGGAATCCCTCCTAGAGTAAGCCCCTGCCCTTCCTTGAATGAGGTGACAGACTTCCTCCTCCACACCTCATCTCGGTTTGTAGCTATATAAATAACCAAATGTGACTATCTTGGTTGCCAGGATAAAAGAGTTAATGGGGCCACTCAATGTCCCCTCCATCTCCCATGGGGCTTTAGAAACTATCTATCTATGGACAAAATGGATTGTGTGATCTGCAAATATACTACTTACATTAGTTTCCCACACCGAGCATGAATCTAATGGGATTAGAGGTCAATGGTGATCATAAAATTCACATAGAAAAAATCCATAAATGGGAATCTCCCTTTCGTAATCCCGAATTATAGTGGGCTTCCCCTTGTGTAATATCCAATACTAATTGGACACTCCCATGCATAATCCTCTACCAAATAGGCTGCTGTCATGCATAATCACCAATTGTAGTGGGTCGCTCCCACGCATATGCCCCAATCATAATGGGTCCCTCCAATCAGAAGCCCAAATCTTATGGGGTTGCTCTCATACATAATCCCCACTCCTAATTCGATTCTCCCATGTGTAATCCCTAACCAAATAGGAATCCTATATGGTATAAGCCCTGAATTCAACTCAAAATGTTTATAAATCCGCATTCTCAATGAAGAAACAAATATCTATGCATCACCAAACTGTAATTCCCAATCATGTCCCCATATATGGGAATTATCCATAGGTATAAGTCCCTATAGTATTGAACTACATATCATTTGATTCCATACCAACTAAGATATGTAGAATTCTTCTCTGAGGTCCAAACCTGACAGCCAAATTAACCCCAATGTCCTCTAAGACATATTTTTGGGTGGGTTGTATTCACTTGGGAGACAACATGCAATCCAGGTCCTCCAGGACACCATTTCTGAATCACCATATTATCCTTGAATAGACTTCATTTCATTTTGATTTCCTCGCCAGATGACATTAAACTTCATGTTTGGGTCCTTGTCAGATTATTGTAAAATCAATATTGTCCTGATAAGGGATATAATAATCTCTAATTCATCAATAAGAGGGTACCATTAAAGGATATCCTTGAATAAATACAATTTCCTCTAAACCAACAAAATTCTATGATTGATTTTTACATGGTGGTTATTGGTTTATGCGTTTTTGGGGATTAAGCAAGGATTCAAAAACATATCTTGAATATATAAGAGAGGCCTGAAATATGTAATAGTTTCCTCAAAAAATGGTGTGACAAACCTGATTTCCCAACACCTCTACCAATGTGATATCTTATTTGTCGTTATCAAAGATACCCAATGAACTCCTGCAATTGAAATGTATGCCCATGTGTTTTCAGTGGTGAGATAGTGATTGGGTGTTTCAATCATTAAGAAAAAACCTATTGGAGGAAGGTCGAATATGTGGTACCTGACTTTGGTGATTGAACACAATTTAAACCCCCTATAATCAACTATCAGGTTCCAGTTTTCTTTATCAAAAAAATGAACCCGACATAAGTGACTAAACTGTGGAAACTCCTTCAAATGGTAAAAATGAGATATTTCCTAGTCCTTGTTGGACCACTTTTTTCTTGACCCAAATACCAACATGAAGGGTTGAAAAATTCTGAACCAAAGGTGAATCCTTAATCAAGGTAGTAGTCCTACCCAATATCTACTAACTTCCACATCTAAAATCGAATAAGGGAGAATAGACCATAAATTATTCATGTGCTCATGTGATATTACTTCGATGAGGTATTTTTGTTTGTATATGTCATATTATTGTAGGAATTCTTCTTCTGATCTCTCATAAAACCAACAGTATCTCAGAATTCTTCAGTATATGAATCCAGCATTGCATAGGATGGATCAATGAATTTGAAAGGGATTCTCTCACCCATCGTCCATCTTTCATGCTGGTTCATAAATTTATTGATCTAGTAGTACATAAAGAATAGTACTCTCCCCACACAGGAAGAATATAGACATCCCTATAGATCATGAAACCCTATCTATCATCCGCCTAGTGACAGTCAGTGATCCAGAACCCAACATCCCCATAAGCCATCTTAAATCATTTCAGGAGCCTATCCCTAGATTGTTAAAATTAGTTCTTCTCTTCCCTTAGGTTGGTAGATGAAGTGGTCATCAAAAAATTCATCCCAGCAACACAGGGGTCCCACCCAAGGTTCCCTTCCAAAAATCATCATTGTGAACTCTATATGACTCAGAATCATCATCAAATAGGGAATACCACCAAATGGGCCCTAGCTAAAGTCATGCGTACCTAGGTCCCCTAGAATGCTCAAATTGGGTAGTGATCATAAAATCAATATTTTGTCATCACCCTTATTTGTACCTATGAAGCCCACTAGACCATTACAATGGTAACATATGAGAAGACATATATTTTTTCTACCACTTATGAAGCCTTCGATTTAAATTTATCGGAAAAAAACTATGAGAATTCGCACATCCCTAGTGAGTTAAATCAAGATCCCCATGAAAATTAGAGAGAAAATTAGATGTAGATAAAAATCCATTCCAATAGACATGAAGCCTGGTAGTCAAATACAGGGAAAAAAAATGATCCAGCATATATTCCTACTCATCAATTTTGAGTGTACAAAAAAATTATATTGGAAACTTACAGGTAGATAAAAATTAATAATGATGCATATCAATCCCATCAGTTAAATAACAACAAAACTGAGTATATGAAAATTCCTACATATTCGTATCAAGCCCATCAATCAAATATGATGGAAATTTGAAAAATAAGAAATCGTATCCCAGTCACAAACCATGGGAAGATGCACATATCTTACAGCACAAAAAAAGACAATCAATAGTTACTAATAAGAAATTGAGGACATGAGTTGGAATGTATTACTGCTCAAACAGATAAATGGTTATATATTACCATTCATACCAAGGACATATCTCAACACATCAAATATATTATAGAGGTACAAATGATGATTCATAATCATATCCCTCATACATGGAAATATGTAATCATGTCTCCATATACATAAGGGTTTTCTTCCAAAAACCACATCTCCCCACATTGGGTTACTCATCTAGAAGATAGGTTGGAAATGTAGAAGTATACCTGCATTCCATATCTCATCATAGAGGGTTCTTAGTAATATTCCATGAAAAATAGACAAAAAATCCCAAACAAATAACCATTTCAATTGGTGGAAAATGGTCCACTATGGGGGACATGGGTCCACTATTGTGGCAACCCCAAGGTAGGTACATATCCCTACTAAATCATCCAAAGCTTACATGTGTATCTCAAATGACCCATGCGAGTTGCTCAAGTTGTCACCCATATATGAATTTCATCACCTACAGTAATCATCCCCATTTTTCTATAAGGGAGAACACAAAAAATAATCACACCAAAGGAAACTAGAAAACTAAGAGTGAATTCATGACCCTACTATGATGTAATATGGAGTTCTTGAGGCGATAAATCATATTGCAATTATGGCGCATCATCATGTATATCTGTTACAAATTTACAGAAGTGAAAGTATCATTTGTGAAGGTCAATCATGCAGTATTATTATTGATATCTTTGTTGGCCCTCCCAAGAGCATTAACCATGAAGGATTACATTGTGGGAACAATAATATTGATCATGAGAGCCTATATATTGATGAGTGTGGGGGTATCCATCCTCATGGATAGAATATCAATTATAAATATGATCATACCCTTTCTATCATTTTACATGAATATCCTTTACAGGGTATGAACAACAAAAATTTTCCCTGTAGTCAGTCATCAATATTTGATGGTAGTCCTTTCCATAATGACATTCATTTTGAAGCCCCACCCCTAAGTGAAAACAAATAGAAATAATGACCTTCCCTTACTCTCCTGTACCTTAAAGGTTCTCCCATAGTATAGGATAGAAAAACACTCCCTCAAGTTGGGTATCAAGCTATCATGATAGTCCATATTATCATGAATTTTCTTGTGATGCACCTCCCCGCAAGGACAACAAATAAAAATAATATCCTCCCCTTACTTTAATTTTCCCTGATGGTCCTCCAAATAGTATACACTACAAAAAGTATCCATGAAGTTAGTAATCCTGCTATTATGGTAGTATTCACAATTATGTAATTCATTAAGAAGGTCCACCCCTTAGTAATAACTTCTATCTACAAAAAAATCCTCCCCTTGCTGAGCCGAATATGAAAAATCTTTTATTTTCTATGGTTCTTGGAAACATGGGGTCATACATGCTAGAAACTATTTCGATAAAATGAGACATACATTATCATGAAAAAAATGTCCCTAGAATATGGTCATCCTATATGCTACCCCAGGAACATTCCTATGACAATGAAACCTACCCAATATGTGCTACATGCGACCAAATAGTCAAGGCGAACTAATGATGGTATGATCCTGTAGAGTATTCATTGGAAGAAATAGAATTAATATATTTCTCATGAGAAGGGAATTTGATTGGGATGATATACCCGTTATGATTTGTCCCCCAACAACTCCTCAGTTATACATTCACAAGGTAGTGTATGAAGAATGCATAAAAACCATTCGTATCAATAACTTGACATCTCTATGGCACATGAAAGACAAAATCATTTCATAAGGAGGGTATGTAGACCATGTTAATATATTTGGAGATCATAATCATCAAATAGACTTAGATTCGAGTCTTTATGAATGATAAACACAATTATAGAGATAACAAAAATATATCCAACAGACATGCCATTATGATTTTCATAATTTTCATCATCTAATTGATGATTCCATGTCTAGTGTTCACAAACAAGGACTGCGATAATAGAAATATTTTCATTTATTCCCATGAAATATTTATTATAACCTAATGGAATTGTAATCCTATAATGTTATTATCTAGATATCATTGTTATGAAAACCCTTTCTTAGGAAAGATAGCACACTCATGAAGAACAGACCCTGAGTGAGTGTCAAAAGTGCTTGGCCAAATGACATAAGCCCTTCAAAAAGATCTTGAATAAGGAAAAATATATCATTAATAAGAATTATAGCATAATGGATTTTAATAATCAATAACTTATAGTGTCCTTGGCTGTATTTCATAATGTATAGACTCATCACCATATACATCTCGTACTCTAACAAGAATGTGTGCGACAACAAGACTGAAGATAGTAGCATCAATTTCTGCAATACCAGATTAGCCCTAGATTATAGGGTTGTGGAATTTTTAACTCAAAATTCCCCTGGAGGCTGACTGACTTGGCTCAATGAAGAACAATAAGATAATAACAGAAACCCCAGCCTACCGTGATGAGGTCATTTTTATCTCAACCACACCCTCAATTGGAATCTACATTTTCCCATTTAGGGTGGATGGAATGTAGAGAGATCTCCCAATTCATCCCATATCATTACACATTTCCCATTAAGGGAGGCATCTGAAGAGGATTCATGAGGGTATTATTTTAATTTCCCTTAGAAAAAGATTAAATAGAATCCAATAAAGAGAGGGAATGGTCTAGTAAATGGCCCAAACATTCCTCATTTCATTCAACTACTAGTATGACACACACAATACATTATAAATAGGGGAACAATGTGCAATAAAATCATACTGGAGACAACAAAGATGATGAAAATGTATAAGAGTAAAGAGATGATGGTTCCAACAAGAATTTAGTTCACAATGAGAATGAAGGTGTGCTTACTCAGAACTAGAGGATCACCTTGAATTTGAGAATTTCATAAATGAATCCCACACTACATTTTCTATGGTTCTCTATAAGAAAGACTAATAAAATCAAGGTTTCAATTAAATTTTCTTCTACTCTCGATGAGGATGAGATCCTGAGACTGGATGAAAGATTCACTCAGTGACAGGATGAAATGAATTTGTTGAGGTGAGTCAATGGGGTGTTTTTTACGTATAATTCTAATCAAATATACTTACATGAAAGATCGTTAATCTAAATATCAAGTGGATTTACCTCAAAAAAAGTGTTTCATTCCTGGTATTAAATAATTTCCAAGACATCCACCCAAAATGGCTCTTGGACCGCCGGTCTACCGGGACCCAATCAGTCGCCTGTATCAATATTTCTTCCCATTACATATATAACTAGAGAAAGTACATGTAAACCCTAAGAAGATGTCCCCGACCATATATCTACCTAAATTAATAGAAAAATATATAGTTTATATTCCACTTATAGATACACCTATCCAAGACCCTATTCAACAAAAAACTCAACATGCCCTTATCGACAACATCCTGACAATGGTAGCCTGATTGGAAACTATAGAAGATCTCCATTCACTAGTTTAGGGAGAGTAGAATTTATACCCCGGTTGGGTGAGTAACACCTCACAACATTCAAATTTCATGAGTCTATAAGTTCCAATAGTTAAAAGTTTTGGAGACCCAAAATAATAATTAATGATTTTTGTGACCCATTATAATCCCATGATGGGTACTCCAAATCAAAAATGATGAACTAAAACATATATGATATGTGTAAACCATATAAGGTCCTAAAATTGTTTGATTTACTAGTTTTCTAGATCAGTTTTTCACCGGATGGGAGGTTCTCCATAGTCAATTTCTCATTTAGTTCAACTCAACAGTGAAGAAGAATAAATTAGTTACCTCAACAAATACAAAAAATTCTAAATTGAGAGAGCCCTAGTTTTCATTATTAGATGGAAAGGGATAACCAAATCCCTGAATATACTGACCCCTCATAGGATGATTCTCACCACTGCATTAATAACCTTGTAGATGAGATATAAATTTCACTCAACCTAGTGAAGTATACTAGTGGGTTTTGGAATTTCTCCTCCATTTCCCAAATAAGGGAGGACTCCATTTGGCATACTGAGCTCAATTAATAATTAACATCCACTATCCATGGAAAAAGAGTAAGGAAGGTATAAGTGTTTTACCTTACACATATTCCTGCCTCTACACCTCCTTTGACTCAAAAAACAACACCATGTCATGTATCACCCCTAGGAAGAAACAACACCCCCTCATCGAATGGATGAGTGAATTAGACAATGGAAAAATAAGTTAGACGAATGAAGGAACAAGGTTTAACAATTATGATGTATCCTATGCCACAGATACCTCATAGCTGCCATATACTCTGTTCTACTCCAACAACAAGATCCCAAGAGTCCAAACCAAGTAGGTGTTGATGAATGACAATAATAATTACCCTTTCACTAGATAGTGGGATTCATAATTCAATAATGTTTCATCTTAAAATAACTCTAGTATAGAACGTTAGATTTTAGGGTGGTGGCACTGGAAAAGCCACCATGACAAGTGGGTTATTATTCTCCAACATCAACTAAAGAACAAGTTGAGTGGATATAATTTTTTTTCCAATGGGAATAGAATATTGACAGTTTTATGTCTCGAAGGAAAATCAACCAAACTCATGGTATTCTCTAGGCACAGTTGAAACAACCAAATATGCCCCTATACATTTCCACTAAAGAATATCTCACTTCATCGTCCATACAAAACTCTAGAGGTACATCAATATAAAATTATAAAACCAATTTTTTTTGTGGAAGTGAATGACGATTAACCTACTTCAAGGCCAAATTTTACTTAGACACTTTTAGATATTAGGATGCTAGATATGAATCAATAATCACAGCCCCACTAAACTCTACCACCAGAAATGGACACTTAGTTAGAGTCATAATAAGGTGAGGAGTTAATCATTAGATTTTTTAATATCATCCACATAGATTATCCATTATTCGTTGTTAATATGATTGTGTACATGAGTTCCCCACACCTGATTGGGGAACCATTGGAATTGTCTGCATGATTCGGGTATAAGGGTCCATATTCTGATGTATATTCAACAATCTTCATGATTTAATTTATGAATTCAGAGTTAAGAATTGCTGAAACTTTTTATGGATTAATAGGATGTTGATAAAATTCATATGAACATTCCTTCATTTCATCCATGAATCCTCAAGAAATCCCTATCTCACTAGTTATTGTAGGAGATGTTATATTTTTCCCCCACATAGAATAAGGATAATCATTCCCCATCTCACATAAAATCCTATCTAGATCTCAAGATGAATTGCGGTTGAGGTGGAAGAGGAAAAACATTGAGATTCCCCTCTTTCATTGTGGATTGGTGTCTCTTCCAACATTGATAAACTCCAAGAAATAAATATTGATACAGAAGATGAGCCAAAACCACATTAATTAGTTCAACCATGAATTTTTATTAATAAGAAGCATATACCTTTTCCCTAAACAAACTCTAATTTTTTTTTTCACTTAATCTGCACAAATATTTTAAACCTTGATTCGAGGGGTTCCACTCACCAACTAGGCCGTCCAAAAGACAACTGATGATACAAATTGTTACCTGAAAGGACACACCCAACACATGCTACCAAAACCAAGGTTGAATTTGACAAGATCATCATAGCCTGATTCATCTAGGTGGTCTATTAACCAATATGGATTGAAAAAATAATTCTCATCAATAAAAAGCAAGGGACAATTATAATTTTAATTGAATTTAGGGATCTTAAATGGCATTGCAAAAATATGATTTCTTAGTTCTGATCACAGAACTACAAACTGTTGCAACAGCTAGATATCATGCCCTCTCCTTTATAAATGGCTATTTAGGATATATTTAAATACAAGTGGACAAGAAAGAATAATATGATACAACATTTAGGAACCCCTAGGGAGTGTTTTTCAATAAGGTAATTGCATTCTTCTTGAAGAGTGATGTCACAACATACTAACGTTCTATGCGTCTCACAATCAAATGATTCAAGGGAATTTTTCGCCAAATTCTATGTTGTTGATCTAGTAGTTAAATCTAAAAAATTATATAACCACATAAAGAATCTAGAAACAATATTTAAGGAATGTGATAGCTTGATCTGAAAATAATACCCGTATTGTTTTCTATAGTTATTACCTTAGGTAAATTCTCTGGCATCGTCAAACATCATCGTGGCATTGATATCGACCCTATGAAGAGAAAGTATATACTCATAATTCCACCTTCTCTTAACCTCATAGATTTGAGAGGAAATAAAGGAAATTTCTTATTTATTTGATGTTTTATAGCCAATAATTCCAGAAATGTTTCTCCCTTCACCGGGTTTCTTAAAAAGGGGTTTTCATACCAGTGTGTGGCGATTTCCCCAGAGCATTCGACATCCTTAGGAAATATATCTTGAGAATTCCAGTGCTAAAACCACTTTTATAAATAAGGATTATTAATTTATACATGGGAAAATTAGATAAATATCTAGGCCCTTTATCATACAGAATAATTTAACAATAAGAGAAAACAACATTTATTATCTCAGGTAAACCCTGGCCAATGCTTAGACTCGTTACACAGATATTAATAATAGATAATTGAAACAAATATTTCTATTCAAAAATCTGAGCCACAACCTATAACATCATGACTTCCATCTAGCCTCATAATGAAACCCACAAAAGTACACTCTTAACCATCTGATGTTGTCATGGTGTCATTCAAGGATTCCGGTTATCCTGTAGTAGTTCAATATTCAGTTCTTGACTTAGAAATAGATCAAATCCCTAGAATTTGATGATTTCCTGATTTATTACCCCACCCCAAAAAGAACATCGTTGAAAATTTAACTACCTAAAGAAGATCTCATATATCTCCCATAGGGCCTCTAGACATTAGAAATTTATTTTTATTGCTAATACAAATGCTCGATAGGAATGGGTATGGAAGATTATAGGATCAATATAGAATGACAATGAGTTATCCTTGTAAAGGCCCAGACCACTGAATCATGGAGATGGTGCCTTATTATATTAAATTAGCATAATTACAAGGAATAAAATCCAAAATGACCAAATATTTTAGTAGCTCTGTACAACCAGACGCGAATATAAGTTTTAAATTACAACATGAATGAAAAAACAACATCACATCTCCATTTAAAACACCCATAAACTACTTTATTATCCATTAATGTATTTCCTAATATACATCTTCGCATCCTGGGAAAAATAAAACATAAGAATAGAGTTATCATAGATTCTCAAAAAGGGTATGAAATAAATTTTCATATATCATAAACATATATAATATTGCATGGTTAATAACTAGAACACATTCTATTAAATAGTAATCCTATGAAAAGAAAAAAAAAACATAATATCCTATAAATATCAAAGGAGAATGAAACATATTCGGGAATATTTTACTAGATGAATAATCACATGGAATATCAATTAAAAGTATCATAATGAGGGAATTTATAATGTTTTACATCATAAATATATCATTATGGCTTTGGCCAAGACACCATATATATGTTAGTAAATACATTTTCTATATTTTCTCATTATATCATCGATGCATCGAGGGTCTATATCAGGCCCCACCAATAACATAATATTTCATATTCACTACACATATGAAAGGAGTGAAACATAATCATAATATATATATTAAATGTAAAAAAACCCAATTCATTAACATAATCACAAACCATTCTGAGTAATATAGTGAATTATATCAAGATAGCACATTCGCAGTCAAATTGATCATAAAACATTTAATAAAATATGATAGATGATATCGAAAATTATCAATACAAATTAATAAAATGATTAAATAGAGGTTATTTAAATAGAGGAAAATACCTTTACAATATCATCGATAAATTTAGGAAAGAAATATACTTTTTACATTAGATGGAAGAGTTTTTAGGAGAATCATTGGTACTTGTCATAAAATAATATTATAACATGTATATTTTAGAAATTAAAGGAATATATAATGAAATTATATTTTATGCATAAATAATTTCCAACTGAAGTGAATTCATGTAAAAAGAGTACTTAAGAAACATTATAAATTACTTTAACTAGTGTTGTTTAAGGGAAAATATAAAGGAGTCATTAAAATATCCAAGGGAAAAATTTTTATATAAAACTAGAAATAAAAAATCATAATATAAAGATTTATTTTATTAAAATAATGGTTTCCAAAAATGGACCATAGAACATACTTGAAAATGGGTAAGAAACATAGAAGTTCTCTTTAAATCAGGCTTTCTTATCATGAATAATTGAGATGGTAGCCTTATAAAATCAATAATTTCCTATCATAGACAGATAAAATAATTTGGCTAAATGATAATGGAATATAAAAAACAATTTATAATTATTATATGAAAACAAATAAAAAATAAATTGGGGTAAATAGAGATAAATTATAACAAAAAATGGATGTTTGTGGAGGATCCCTTATCACTTTGAAAATAATAGAACCATATGCCCCATAGATTAATGATCATCAAATGAAACAATGAAAACCATCAAGATAAAGATATTCATGATATAAATAATCAAATTTTATTATAAATAGAAATAAAAAAAATAAATAGTGATGAATAAATCATATCTCATGGAAATAAAATTGTGATGGGAAAACCATTACCTTTTTTGTGAAAGTTTTCTTAACATGCGCTTAATGTCATGGATAATGAAATTAGATTCGTTAAGATTTTAATTCATAACAAATTAGATATTTATTTTAGTTGTTATAATTTTATTAATTAAACTTATTCCCTTTAATATGAGTTATAAGATTCAATTTTTCCATTTAGGAGTGGTTTTTCCTTTTGTTTTCATTATCGTTTTCCTTGTATACAAGTTTGAAAGTTCATACTAAAATTTTAATAGTTATCTAGAATTGATTATATATTTTTATTAATAAACATAAATAAATATAATAGATCTTTTATATAATTTGGTTTTATAATATGAGGATTATTAATTTGGTAAAGATTTAATGATAATCATTTTAATTTTTTTTTTCTGTTTTTTATAATCCCAAACATTTTTTCTATTATGAATTAATATAATGTTAATATACTTGTTATATAAAATTAAATAAGTTTAATTAAATAAATTATTGTATAGTTCAACCCTAAAAATTGTTTTATGACCATTCATGAAGGCATAAATGAAAAATGAAAAATCGTCTTCCACAAAGGTGGTAAATTGGCAACTCAGAAATAATGTTTTCATTTAAAGAATGAGATGTGGAGGAGAATGGGTTTGATAATCAATACACCATTAAAAATAAAATTTAGGGAAAAATAAGGTACTTGAGTTGTCTTATATGTGTGGATATAGTATGTATGGATATAATATGAATGAAAATAAAATAAAATATATTAAAGGTGAATAAAAAAGGATTTCCCTCTTGATTTCATCACCTTGAGAACCTCCTTATGAAACATTGAAATGGTCGTTTGGTGATACCGGAAAAACCAAAACGTGTAGGAGAGATTTCAGAGAGGGAATGTGGTGAATATATTCCTGCTTCAATGCCATGTATGTGTGAGGATAATGGGTTGTGGTGTGTGGTATTTATAGTGAAGGAGAGGGGTGTTTTTTTAATATTTTATTCATTTTGTTATGATTTTGGATCCATAGAAGTAATAGTGATGATTATTGTGACTATATAGAGTACATACGAATTTTATTTTGAACTAATGGTTCCTACATCATCCATAAACAATACATGACTCTAAAATTCATGTATTTATCTTATACCGTAAATTACTCTATTTAACTATTCAAAAAAACTTTCACTCTTTTAGAAAATTACCAAAACTTCTCACTAACTATTTTTCAAAATTTAGAATAAAAGAATTAACTCAATTTTTTTGAAATTATATTACAAATATGAGAAATTTAATTTTTAATTAAATTCATTATTTACTCAAAAAATACTAGTATTAAAATTATTACATATTTAATGATACTTTGAAAAACTAGTTATGACCTCATAAAAATTGACTCAATTTTTTTACAATAATAAACATTTATGTTTTACAAAAATACTCAAACATAATTTATCATTTTTAATTATTTTAATTACATATTGAATTATATAGTTATATCATATTTTTATTTATAAGAAGTTGAAATTTATTTTATAATTACATAGTTCAATTTAATATTTTAGTGGTCATATTACTATTCTCAATGGTCATGTTACTATTCTAAAAGTTAAGTAACTATTTATGAAAATTGTAAGTTAATCGAAAAATTCCAAAACCTTAATAGTTTTATTAATATTATGATATAATAATTAATGAATATTTATTAAAAATAATTATAAAAAAGCTAAAAAAAATTATTTTTAAAATATTTTTTTCATTAAGAGTCTATAAAATTGCCTTTTAGACAAATATAACTTTTAGGCATCAAATTGGATTTATTCTTATCATAAGACAATAAAAATTATTGAATTAATTCAAAAAAAATTATTGAATATATAACATATAAATTTCATTAAGATATTTCATTAATAGTGATTAATTGAATTTTATAATATAAAATTTTATAATGGAAAAATAATAGTTTTTTTATAAAATTACACTATTTAGGTTCAATTTTTTTCATTTATAATTTATTTGTAACAAATAAATACATTTTTTGAATAAGTGTATTCATAATTTAATTAATATCATTCATTTCATCAATTTTAATAGCTAGGAGACAACTATAACAAAAATATTTATTCATTTCTTAATCCTGTAAGCTATCAAATAAGTTAAATTTAAAAAATTTCCACTATAAAATCATGGGTTGTTAAATTAACCCCTCCATCAATAAATTACATCCTCATATTTTGAAATTGTACTTGAAATTGATAAATTTTGATTTTAAAAATCTTTTTTTGGAAGCCCACATCGAAAATAGGGTTAATAAATCATCCACATAATTAGAGGGAAAGGGAAATTTGATGTTCACTATAAAATTACGATTTTTAAAAGGAGAAAATTAGTGTTATGTGAAAATATGGTCATGGAAGAGAAACATGACCATCAATTTCTGATTTTGAGTGATAGAGAACATGATCCTCAGAAGGATAAACATTAAATAAGAATTAATATTGTTATTTGTTAAAATATCATTGATTTATTAGTTGAGAAATTTAATGGATAATATTTTGTTTCGATATCCTTTTCTTTGAGTTGTGGGATTACA
Organism: Viscum album; assembly: GCA_963277665.1. NCBI lineage: Eukaryota > Viridiplantae > Streptophyta > Magnoliopsida > Santalales > Viscaceae > Viscum > Viscum album. The sequence continues at coordinate 1,000,313,729 of OY728134.1, forward strand.
TTACTATCGAGATATCCACTTGAAATATTAAACATTCTTAGTTACATTCCATGTCCTAAGAATAATCATGTCCTTTGGTTGTGCCTTGATATATTTTTACTTCATTCCTTATACCTATAAATTATGTTCATGATGAATATTTCACACTTGAATAATTCAAATCAACTTTTATGGGTCATAAAATCTGGAAAAGTATAATTACATATTCATCCTTTATTTATACATTAACCAAAATGAAAATTATTAGAATAAGATAATATAATTCAAAAATAATAATAATACTTTATTCGATGAAAAAACATTAGTCTCAAAAATTGAATACCAGTACCCAAATATCAGCATAATTCATTAAAAAAAGAATCTTTCCAAGAAAAAGTTCTATAATACTTTTGAAACCCAAAAATTACAACAATTTGATCACCTAGTATTCTAAATAACATCAATCATTCTTAATGTCTCAAACCAAAAATCTAATTTCTTAATTCAATTAATCTCCAACATATCTTATCGATTTCAATAAATAACCAAAATCACCATATACCAACAATAAAATAATATTTTTCTCCAAGATAAAATTCAACATTTTTTCCTCATAATATTATGTTTACCTTAATCTAGTTGGATTCCAAAAATTGATATCATATTCTGAAATAATATTAATCACAAAATATATAAATCATTTTTCAATATCATGGTTATCTATTTGATAAAACAAACATCCCTCACATCAAAATAAATTTTCCCGATTAAATATTTTAAATATAAAATAATCATTCTAACAGAGACATAACATTGGATAGTGGTTAGAGTTTCACCAATGTCACCCACCAATTGTGGGACCAAACACTATATCCACGATGGAAGTGTGAGGTTGTCACCCATCTTGTGGTTTTCCCATTTTATAGAACCATATTAATTTACCTTCCAATATAAATACAATTAAAATCCATGAAATTAGGTTAATCACTAAATATACACTTATCTATGGATTTAAATACCTTCCCAATATATAAATACAACATCCATTTATTTCTACATAGGTCATTCAATGTTCTATATAATATCATGTAGGAGAGGGAATTAACTTGAGTAATTCCTAAATTCCCCTAATTTAATGCAATGAACTAAAAATGGATTATTAGGATGAGTTTTATTTTCTAGCATTGCACTCTTCAATTTATATTGGAAATTCATTGATTTATGGACTTATTTCCCACACATAAATAATTTCTCCATTCCACTAATACACTTTCCTTGGTGACTCATTCTAAATCATTTTCATGATATAAATAAATCCTTCTTTATCCATGATCTCCACTGTTATAGCACAATGAAAACACTATTCATCTCTTATTTGTTGATTTTGAGGGTTGGTTATGGTATATATTTTTAATTATATTTCAAGAAAATATATTATGAATAAACATGATATCTTTGACTCCTATCAATATCACACTTGGTTGGTCATTGTTGCCACCTATCCCATCATGTTGACTGTTAACATGACTCACTAGAGTTCCTTCCATTGAATAAAACTAGAAAACATCTTATGAGTAACTGTATTCATATTAAGAATAATTAATATTCATTTTTACAATATCATGACACCTTATTTTTAATTTATAACACTTTAAGTATAACATATATTATATTTTAAAACCCTTAATAATGGTTTTAAATGAGAATTTGAATTATCCTAATAATATAAATTGAGAGTGTCTATCTTGGTATGAAGTAAGGCATGTTATTGTGTACCGGGTTGTGTTGAGTCAGGCCTGAGGAACCTTATCAGAGTTATTGGACTCCTCATGTATTAATCATGTTTTAATGATCACAAATCTCAATAATAATTAAAAATATTATTAATGATCACAAATCTCACAAATCTTATTAATTATGTGTATTTATGTTTCAAGTTATCTCATACCTTATAATGGTTATGCTCAATTCATTTTATGCATATTACTGTTTAAGTCTGAATACAGTTATTTGCCTAAGTACAAGTCACCGTGAAGCTTGAAACAGTATGTTAGACACCATGACCAATGAGACATCATGACCACGAGATGCCATGACCACGAGGCACCATGACCACGAGACACCGTGACACAGTAATCCAGACATAGTTAGCAAGACACAGTCATCAAGGCATCGTGAATCCAGAAACTATGAGGAAGGCAACAGAAGCCAGAAACCGTAAGCAAGACACCGTGAAGGAGATGCCATGTAGGAGACATCGCTAAGGAGACACTGTGAAGGAGATACCTTGAAAAAGACACCATGAATGAGATACCATGAAAGAGACACCGTGAAGGAGACACCATTTGGATAACTACTGTGACCCCGTTTCCTAACTATTTTCTCGTTTTTCCTTTTAACTTTTTAACGGTCATATTTGACGCCTTTAATTCACTAACATAATTATTGTTTCTTTGTAGACATAGTACGAGGTACGAGGTACGACACACATGGAACCTATCTGCCGAAACCCATGCATTCAAAGATAAAGACAATAGTGCCCAAGAGGAACCGAAACACAACACGACACGCGACAACTCAAGAAACACGAGTGCACCATACTGAACAGAACACCAATCGTGAGAAAAACCATGAATAAGAGATTTCATGATCTTCCATGAAGAAATTGTCTCATGAATGCAATCCAACTCTACTGAAGAGCACACAAAGCACATTGGAATATAGAGAACATCTTCACTCTTGAAGAACACAAGGTGAACCACAACACTCTATTTTTCAACACCAAAACCAAAGAAGGACTCAGAAGAATTTCTATATTATCCACAGAGTCCATAGTTGAACTGAAAATCACTATATAACTCTAAACTCACATCTACTCTCTCTTAGTGATTTCTTTATTTTACATTCAAGCAGTGTGTGTACTTTTTATATTTTACACACACACTGACTCATGTGCTGAACTTTAGGATTTCAAAATCCTCATACCAAATTCTTTACTCATGTATACCCATGAAAAATGTGTAATAGGTCCTTGTGTGGCCTAGTAATTACATTTTTTACCCACAAAAACATTGGAACAGGTCCCTGCGTGGCCTGGACAGTCCATGTACTGTTGTTAACCCCGATGCAGGGTGTGGATCAGAGTTTATTTATATAAACTATTTGGTGGCATGTGATCACCAAGTGGAGTGGATGAGTTCTCGTCTTGAGACTGAACCACTTTTTTATATTCATTGTGCCATTAAAATTTAGTCTACTCTGTTTTTCTACTTTAATGCATAATCTAGAAAAGCACTAAATTCAGTTTGATAGTTAGTATTGGAATGAAGTTATATCTGATTTTTCTTTGTAGGATAACTTCAAAAGTAATTTTAATAATACCAATTAAGATTATTGAGAATTAATCAATCTTTTAAGAAGTTTTTTAAACATTCAAACTCTTATGACAGTATAACTTTGATTTACTGGGTTGTATCTATTTTTGTAAAACTAATATCTTTTAAATAGAAATTTTTATAGTTACTCAATTCTCACCTCCCCTCATGAGCTAAATACTACGACCAACATTTGGTATCAGAGGTTACTTTATTTGGACTTTGTGTAATCTTATTCAAATGTGATTGTAGTTGTACTTTAAATATCAATAAATTTATATCAATTCTAAATTTCTAGCTCTTTTAAATTAATTTTTTAGTATGGACAATAGATTGGAAGGTGCTGCAACTAACAGACCACCGTTGTATAATGGAACCAATTACGCTCAAGGGAAAATTAAAATGAAAATGCATCTGGAGAGTATGAGCTTTGAAATCTGGTCATCAATTAAGGATGAATATAAATTTCCTATGACTGATAGAATTACGCGGGATGAACATACCAAATTTTCTTACAATAACAATTGAAAAGCTATGAATGCCTTGTACTATTATTTAGGATATAAAGAATTTAATAGGATTTCTGCTTGTAAAACTACCCATGAAATCTGGGATTCATTGTGTGTCTCACATGAAGGAACATCTAGTGTAAAGGAAATGATACTTAATACTTAAACTATAAAATATGATTCTTTTAAGATGAAACCTGATGATCCTATTTCTGATATGTATCTTAGGATCAATGAGATTTTCAACATAATGATTTCTCTAGGAAAGGAAGCCACTAACAATGAAAAAATCATGAGAATTATGAGATATCTACCTAACATATGGAGGGGAACCTCTGTCTCAATTAGAGAGTCATGTGACATCAGTAGGATACCTGTAAAGGAACTCATTGGGAAACAGATGATGCATGAGGAAGAGTTGAAAGTCAACAAAGAAGAAGAGGATGGACCAAAGAGGAAATTTGTGGCATTCAAGACCTCCCTCTTGAAGCACAAATACATAGGAAAACTGAAAGCTTCTTTAGAAAGTTCCACTATAGAACAATCATCAACAAACAGTGATGAGGAGATAGCTTAACTGGCTAGAAGATTCAAACGATTTTAAAAGAAGAAATGTTTTTTTTCAGGAAACCAATCTTCAAGGGAAATTTTGATAAAAAGGGTGCTGGAAAAAGGATTAGAAGAGAAATGACAAAACTGATGAGATTGTATGCTATGAATGTAAGCGCAAAGGACATATAAAGGATGACTGTCCAAATCTCAAATATAAGAAGAAATATGAGGACAAAGACTACAAGTACAAAAATTAAATGAAGGAAACCTGGAGTGCCTCTTTGGATAGTTCAAGTGACTCCGAAACATCACATGATGAATAGGAAAAAAAAATCCAATATGTGTTTTATGAAAAACACATCTGAGGTAACACTGAACTCTTCTATACATAATTCATACTATTCTGATAGTAATGTGACTCTAAAAATATGACCAATGAAGAAATGTTTGAATATTTAAACATTCTTGAAGAGACCTTCAATGAAATAAAATATAAATATAAATCATTGTAGAAACAACATGCTCTCACTATAACTGTGAAATATGAACTTACTACCGAAAAGGAGAAAAATTCTCAACTGCTTGAAGAAAACAATGAACTAACAATGTCTAATGAGCAATTAAAAAGTGACTTACAAAAGTTTACTAATGGTAAAAATACCCTTACCAAAATTATAGGGAAAAATTTCTCTTAAATATAATATTGGCATTGGTTATCAACCTGGTAAAATAAACCTTGGTAGAATAAATTTAGTTTCAATGTCTACGACATATAATTTTGTTCCCAGTTTTGGACATAGATAAACTAGCTCGAGTAATGATATATACTCTATTATTTCATGTTTTTGTGTACTAAATAGAGTTTATTTTAAAAATAATTTACATAATGCTTATAAGAAACCTATGAGACAAATTTAGGTTACTAAAGAACTTATTACTAAGGTTACTGGACCCAAAAATGATTGGGTACAAAAATCTTCTCTTTGTTTGATCATGTTGTAGGAAAGATGCTTAAAGATATCCTGAAGATATCTGTGGTACTTAGATAGTGGGTGTTCAAGGAACATGACAAGAGACTACTCATGCTTCAAGAATCTGATATAAGGAGATGGAGGACATGTCACATTTGGTAACAATTCCAGTGGGAAGAACATTGTATTAGGCCAGATTGGTAACTCTGATTCGATTATAATTTCTAAAGTACTATTTTTTAATGTCTTAAAATATAATTTTCTTAGTATCTCACAATTGTGTGATGATGGATATCATGTTAAATTTGAAAATGATGCTTGTAATGTCTTTAATTCTAAATATGAATTAGTATCTTCTGCATCAAGAAATGAGAATGTTTATTCTGTTAATTTAGATTCCTTAACTTCTCAAAATGTTTCATTCTTATGTGTATTTTATAAAGAATCATCGCTCTAGAATAGGAGACAAGGAAACTGTAATGTTCACTCCCTTAGAAAGTTAACTTGAAAAGCCCATGTTAAAGACTTACCCAAACTTGAGTTTCCAAATGACAAACTCTATAATCCCTGTCAAAAGGGAAAACAACACAAAATCTCTTTCAAAACAAAGAAAAAAGTTTCTACTTCTCAACCTATCGAATTGGTTCAGAAGGATATTTGTTGGACCATATAGAGTTTCTAGTCTAAATGGAATGAACTATGTTTATGTTCTAGTAGATGATTTCTCTAGACATACCTGGACTATTTTTATGGCTCAAAAAAGTGAAGCATTCTCTTATTTTACTAAGAATGCCAAGTCTGTAGAAAATCTTAGTGGACATAAAATTAAATCGTTAAGATGTGATCATGGCCGTGAGTTTGAAAATCAAGAGTTTGAATCATTTTCTCACAAAATGGTTATAAAAATATTCTTTACCCCTTGAACACCTCAGCAGAATGGTTTTGTAAAAAGAAGAAATAGAACCCTGCAAGAAATTGCTAGAAATATGCTTAGTGAATATGACCTACCTATTTACATTTGGTCTGAAGTTGTTAATACAACATGCTACATAATCAATAGAGTTTTTATTAGACCAATTCTTAAAAATACCCCATATTAACTCTAGAATAATATAAGGCCTCAGGTTAATTACTTTAGTGTTTTTGGTTGCAAAGTCATTATTCTCAACACTAAGGATAATATTGAAAAACATGCATCCAAATGTGATGAAGGTATTTTTCTAGGTTATTCAATTTCAAGAAAATCTTATAGAGTATTCAATAAGAGAACTAATTGTGTGGAAGAATCTATCTATATCAAGTATGATGAAAAAGATCCACATGAGCCTAGAACCATTCTAGAAAATCTGGGCGATGATGTATCAAATCTGAACATCAACTCAAAATCCTCAAATACCTCGGTGAAAGAATATATGAAAACATCCAATTCTGGAAATTTTGTGCAATCAAGTCATAATGAACCTGAAGCTATAGATGAACCTGAATTCACTAGTCCCTCTTTTTCTACAAAGGTTTGAACTATTAAAAACCATCCCTTAGATGCTGATGTAGGATACATAGAGAAAGGAACACAATCTAGAGCTTCTCTTAGAAATCAGGTTTTACATTAAGCCTTCTTGTCACATCTTGAACCTAAAAACATTGATGATTCTATCAATGATGAATTTTGGGTAATTTCTATGCAATAATAACTCAATCAGTTTGAAAGAAATAATGTTTTGGAAACTTGTTGAAATACCAAAGGACACTTTTGTTATAGGCACTAAATGGGTGTTTAGAAATAAGGTTGATGAAGCTGGAAACATAGTTAGGAATAAGGCTAGATTAGTTGCACAAGGCTATATTCAAGAGGAAGTAATTGACTATGAGGATACTTTTTCTCCAGTAACCAGACTTGAGGCCATTAGAATTCTACTTGTTTATGTTACACATCTGAATTTCAAACTATATCAAAGGGATATTAAGAGTGAATTCTTAAATGGGTATATAGCTGAGGATGTTTTTGTTGAACAACCCCCTGGATTTACAAACCCTCATTTTCCAAATCATATTTTCAAACTATCAAAATCATTATATGGTTTAAAGCAAGCTCCAAGAGCATGGTATGACAGATTAAGTACTATTATAATTTAAAAATGTTTTAAAAAAGGAATAGCTGATCCTGATCTCTTTATAAAAAGAATATATAATGATGTTTTAGTTGTTCAAATCTATGTAGATGATATTATTTTTGGATCTTCAAAAAATTTATTATGTGTTGATTTTTTTATAATGATGCAAAAAAAATTTGAAATGAATTAATGGGTGAACTAAAATTCTTTCTTTGATTTCAAATCATTCAAAATAATGATGGAATTATTTTGACTCAAAATAAATATACTAGAGATATACTAAAACGTTTTGGATTAGATAGCAAAAAAAGTAGTGACACTCCCATGAGTACCACATGTATGATGGATCTTGATGAAGATGGAAAATTTGATGATCAAACAACTTATAGAAGAATGATTGGAAGTTTACTCTACTTAACTGCTAGCTGTCCTGATATAATGTTTAGTGTGTGTATGTGTGCTCATTTTCAAGAAAATCCTAAAGAATCTCATTTAAATGTTGTAAAGAGAATTTTCAAATAACTCAAGCATACACCCAATTTAGGACTGTTCTATCCTAATGGACAATCATTTGAACTGGTTAGTTATTCTGATGTAGAATCTGGTGGATGTAAGTTAGAAAAAAAGAGCACATTTGGAACATGTCACCTTTTATGAAATTCACCGGTATCATGATGTAGTAAGAAACAAAACTCTATTGCATTATCTACTGCAAAAGTGGAATACATAGCTGTTGGCAGTTGTTGTGCTCAAATTTTGTGGATGAAACACACTTTACTAGATTATGGATGTCAATTCAGACATGTACCAATAAAATTTGACAACACAAGTGCTATAAACATTTCAAAAAATCATGTTTCACATTCTAGTACAAAACATATTGATGTAAGACATCACTTTTTGAAATATCATTATCAAAAAGTTGATATCACATTGGAATTAATTGGAACTGAATATCAACTTGCTGATATATTCACTAAACCATTAAATTCTGAGAGAATAGATTACATCATATATGATCTTGGTATGATCAATCACAAATATATATCTTACTATTCTTACATTTTAATCTTTTACTATATTTTACTTTACTGTTTCATGTTCACTATTTATCGGTTACTGTCTCTCATATTCACAGTCTCACTGTTAGCACTTTTTATTCATAGTATTTCATTCACTATTTCACCGTGACCAAATAGTTTACTTACTATCACACCGTGAAAGAACTGACCATTCACTGTCTCACTGTGACGACCACTGACTGTCTCACCATGACGACCATTTATCATCGCACCATAATGACTATTCACAGTCTCATCGTGACAATTATTAATGATTTTATTTTAACCCCTATCGCGGTAATTATTTTTCACCTATTTTTTACTTTCCTGCACTTTTTACTTTTGTGACGTTTGACATTCCCCAATGATAAAAGAAAAGGGTTTCACTCGATTCTTGGCCTGAACTCTCTCCCACTCAATCAATCTAAACCCGTTCAACCTTGAAACCCTCTCTCACTCTCGACCTTCGGTGAATTCCAAGGATGAAGCATCCGTCTTCATCCACACATGAGAAGCGCGACTCAAAGAAAAAGAAGAGAGCACCAAAGCTGGCGCCTGAAGGACCCTTGAATCCAAACCTGGTAAATCATAGTGTTGTACCTAAAAAAGGAAATTTTTCCTAAGTGGATTTTTTATAGAAAATCTCTTGATTTAATGTTTTTAAGAGAACAAGGCTAGCTCAAATGGTTCTCAAGGAAGGATAGACCCATTTATCCGAGGATGGTAGCTCAATTCTATCAGTATGTATAGTTTTCTTTTGATGCTGGTGAAAGCTATATTGTGTGGAGTTGGGTCAATAGACAATGATTCTCTTTCTCATCGAGGTTATGGGCTGCATGCCTTAGGATACCTCACTAAGGGATCATTGATGATAATTAGAGAGACCGCCCACCTACAAACAACTTCTTTGACCTGGAAAATGTATTGGGACACCTAACTGGAAATTGCACCCAGATAAGGGCCATAACTGCTGAACTTGATGTGGAGACAATGCTGTTGTTCAAATTTGTTCAAAATATGATTAGCCCGAGGAAAGGTGACTTTGCTGTCTTGAAGTACCAAGATGTGTTCCTGATTCATCTTATGAGGAATGGCCAAAAGATAAATCTATTCAAATATATCATTCACCATTTGTGTGAATTGATCAAAGTCACATCCAAATCCACATCTTTGTTCTACTCTAGGCTGATTTCAACTATTCTTGTTTCCAAAGGAGTAGTTGGACCAAATGAATAAGTACTTATTGACTATGAATACCGTTTATCTAAACTTACCATAATTAGGATGAAAATAAACTAGAACCCCTAGAAGAAGGAGTGCGTTGAAGATAATGATATTCTATATGAGAAGTTCAATCCTGTATATTATCCAAAAAGTCCAAAGGACATTACTAATCCTGGTTTGGAACTAGATGAAGTTGCAGAGTATACAGAAGATAAAGAAGAAGAGGAAGAGGCAGTTGAATTACCACATAGAAAAGAAGCTGAAGTACCTCAAAGGGAAAATGTTTTTATTGAGGAAGAAAGGCATATTATTCCTCCTGTTGTTCTTGAAGAACAACCTCCTATCCCTAGAGATGATGTTAATATGGAAATCTAATCTGAGGCTGCAAGGGAATTAGTTATCCCAGAACTTGGGCAGCATGTCATGGAAGAAAAAAATCTAGAACAACTCCATGTAATGGAAGAGGTTGTAGAAGGATAACTCCCTACTGTGAAAGAATCAAATCAAAAATAACTCCCTGTTATCCATGAAGCTAATCTAGAAGTCCTTCCTATGGAACAATATATTCCTGAGATAATTCCCTCTACTGAAGAGAGGATAGAGATAGCCATTAGGTTGGCAAGGCAAGAGATGGATGAGGAAATTAGAGATGAACCAGTGGATTTATTTCAAGTACTTGAGCCTCAAGGTCATGAAATTGAAGCACTTATTGAGGGGGAGGAACCATAAAATCATGAGACTAATGAAACTAAGGCTGATGAGGCTGAGTCTGATGAAGCATATCAACTTACTGAGTCATATTCGGTGGACACCCTATATAAATTCCCCAGATTTTATGATGTATGTGAATCTCAACAGGTTACTGCAACTAGAATTGATATTTCTTCTCTATTTCAATGGAAATATGTCACATAATTATCACCTGAACCTGAACAAAAACCTCAACCCGAACCTGAACCAAAACATGAGCCTGCTCCTTTACCACGTCCCGCACCTGTACCTTTACCTTAACAACAATATTTTTTCAGTAATGATGATTTGAAAGTATTTGGAGACACTATCTTAGCTAGAGTTGAGAAACTATTTTCCTCTCAACCTCGTCTTGTGACCCAACTGAGTCATGAAGATGCCTCACTGATTTTAGAAAAGATTATCAGGCACATTCAACCCAAGATGATTCATGAAATTCCAGATGTAAGGGTTGAAAACAAGTTACTCACTATTGAAGTTGCAACTCTGAAATGCATGTTTGAATACCTACGGAGAGAATTGCATTCAAGATCAGAGCCTGCTCCTGCACCTACTCCTGCTTCTCCTGAACCTTCTGTTTCAAACATCCCTCGAGATATTGTGTCTCGGATTCATCCATACATCTTATCCATTGATGAAAAGATTAGTGAATGTAACACGAAGATTTTGCATGACATGAGAGAGCTTCTGGAGAACCTGAAAAAACTCACAGATAAATATACTGGATGTCTTCAAAAGGACCTGAAATAGTTCAAGTCTCTAACCACAGCAGTAAATGATTCTACTCCATCTGGTCAATCCTCTACTCTTTCATTGGATAGTTCTCTGCTCAGATCTATAGTCAAGGAAGAGATTTAGAATTCCTTAAGTTGCATTGAAATGGCTCCTTCATCTGATGTTGTTACGAACAGTGATAGAGTGCTTGACGTGGTGCGAATTCACTCAAAGATTGCCAATGATGCTCAGTAAGATATCTCTATGAAAGTGGACTTATATTTCAACCGTATTTTTTCCTAAACTGATATGACAAACCACTTTAAATATCTTGTAGAGAATTTTAGAATTCCTCGTGTAACTCAAGCCTTCAAAAACCAAGTTCAAAAGCTCCCTGAGTTTTCCAAATTGCTGGACCAGTTCATGGAAAATAAATATGATTTTGAAAAGGCCATGTAGTATGGAGGAGAGATTATTGCAGACTTCATTAAACTTATGAGGTCATATCTTCATGTGCAAAGAACAGCAATTGTTGCTCTAGTGGCTACTCCTCTCAGTCCTGGATTATCTACTTTCACTTTTACCTTAGCTTCCACAACCATGTCTATTGGCTAGGGTCTTAGTCAGATCAGGCCTGTCATCCTTGACCAGCAGCGACCAAGATCTTCTACTACTCCATCTTTGGCTCCAACAGTCTTCTAAGGTCTCCCATTGCCTTCTCAATCTACCACTTCTATGCCTTCTTCGACATTAGCAACTTCCCCTATGGCTTCCTCTTCTGCTTCTGATGAAGGAAAAGAGAAGGCCAATCCCTAAAGAAGCCTAGTGTCTATTGTTTTGATGGTGATGTCATTAATATTTTGTATTACTACTATACGTTGTCTTCTGAACACTTGTAATGAAATGTGAACTTCTTATCCTCTCATATTTTAAATTTTTGATAATCCCAAAAGGGGGAGAATAGTTATATACTATTCAGAAGTTATCTATTATTCTATATGTTATTGTCTCTTTAGCTGCATTCAATTTACCCTTTAACTATAATTGATTTGTGATCATCAAAAGGGGGGATATTGTTGGACTCCTCATGTATTAATCATGTTTTAATGATAAAAAATATCAATAATAATTAAAAATATTATTAATGATCACAAATCTTCAAAATCTTATTGATCATGTGTATTTATGTTTCAAGTTATCTCATACCATATAATGGTTAAGCTCAATTCATTTTATGCATATTACTGTTTAAGTCTGAATACAGTAATTTTCCTAAGTACAAGACACCTTGAAGCTTGATAAAGTATATAAGACACCGTGACCAATGAGGCAATGTGACCATGAGACACTATGACCACGAGACACCGTGACACAGTAAGCCAGACATAGTTAGCAAGACATAGTTATCAAGGCACCGTGAATCCATAAACTATGAGCAAGGCACCGGAAGCAATAAACCGTATGAAAGACACCATGAAGAAGACACCATGATGGAGACACTGTGAAGGATACGACGTGAAGTAGATACCATGAAGGAGACACCGTGAATGAGATGCCGTGAAAGAGACACCGTGAAGGAGACATCATTTTCATAACTACTGTGACACTGTTTCCTAACTATTTTTGTTGTTTTTCTATTTAACTTTTTAGCGGTCATATTTGAAACCTTTAATGAAGTGACATAATTAATGTTTCTTTATAGAAATAGTATGAGGTACGAGGTATGACACACATGGAACCTGTCGGCCTAAACCCATGCATTCAATGATAATGAGAAGAGTGCCCAAGAGGAACCGACACACAACACGACACGCGACAACTCAAGAAACGTGAGTGCGCCATACTGAACAGAACACCAATCGTGAGCACGACCAAGAAGAAGAGATTTAAAGATATTACCAGAAGCAATTTTCTCATGCATGCAATCCAACTGAACTGAATAACACACAAATAACGTTGGAATATAGAGAACATCTTCACTCGTGAAGAACAAAACCTAAACCAAAACACTCTGTTTTTCAAAACAAAAACCGGAGAAGGACTCAGAAGAATTTCTGTCATATCCAAGGAGTCCAGAGCTACACTTGTAATCACTAGAGCATTATAAACTAAGATCTACTCTCTCTTAGTGATTTCTATATTTTACTTTCGAGCAGTGTGTGTACTCTATATATTTTACACATACACTGACTCATGCGCTGAACAGGAGGATTTAAAAATCCTCATACCAAATTCTCTACTCTTGTTTAACCACGAAAACTATGTAATAGGTCCCTATGTGGCCAGGCCATTACTTTGTTTACCCACAAAAACTATGGAAGAGGTCTCTATGTGGCTTGGATAGTCCATGTACTGTTGTTAACCCCGATCCAGGGTGTGGATCAGAGTTTATTTATATAAACTGCTTGGTGGCTCATGATCACCAAGTGTAGTGGATTAGGTCTCATCTTGAGCCTAAAAAACATGTTTTATATCTAATGTGCCATTTAAATTTAGTCTACTGTGTTTTTCTGCTTTACTGCATAATCTAGAAAAACACTAAATTCACTTTGATAGTTAGTCTTAGAAAGATGTTATATATGATTTTTCGTAGTAGGATAACTTCAAAAGTGTTTTTAATAATACCAAAAAATATTACTGATAATTAATAAATTTTCTAATAAGTTGTTTAAATAGTCAAACTTATATAATAGTATATCCTTGATTACCTGGGTTGTATCTATTTTTGGAAAACAAATATCTTTTAAACAGAAATTTTTATAGTAACTCAATTCACCCCTCCCCTCTTGAGTTAACTACTCCGACCAACACGAGTTGTTACCACTAGTTACATATGTTCCAAAACCACGCCCACTTGTAGAATCTAGACTATGATGTATTTCATGGAATACACAAAAAATATCTTCCTTAACAAAATTCCATGAGTTTATTCTATTCTTTTCCTCAATTTATATATTAGGATTATGTTCTCTAATATATGTTTTCCTATATATATTTTCGAATGTTGTAACAAAAGTTCCTTTAATACCAATTATGAACACCCCAACCCAAGAAGCCCGAATTTGGTGGCATACATAATTACACTAGAATCCTTTAAAGGAATCTATCCTAAAATACCAAATTATTTAGTGTCTTTGGAAGTATAGATATAGATATAAGTTTTACAATAAAACATGAAAGTAAAAAAATACAACCTAATGTCTAAATTTGAAACACCCATAAAATCCTAGAAAATCCCTATAATTCAACCCTAATATACATCATCACATCACAATAAAAATAATATATAATAAAGGGGTGAACATTGATTTATAGTATAGTTATGAAATAAATTGGAATCTATCATAAACATAAACAATATTTGAAGGAGAATAACTAGATCATGTGTCATTAAGACATGATCTTCATCATGATATAGAAGGAATACATATAAAAAAATAATTCAATATATTCAAATATAAGAGAATGAAGATTAACTTGGGATATAATACTAGAAAACATAACATCATGGAATATCCATTATTATTATCATAATGAAGGAATTCATATTCTATAAATCATAAACATACTATCAAGGGTTCATCCAAGACTCCATGGAGAAGTGGGTAAAATCCCAATCTATTTTTACTTGTGAGATATATTGATGCATCGAGGGACTATAGTAGGCCCCACACATCACATAATATGTCCAATTAATTCCTCATCTTAATGGGTTGAAATATAAACATCATATACATATGAAATATAAAAAACATTCCCTGATCATTAATCATAATCACTAACCATTCTGGGTAATATGGTGAATGGTATCAAGAGATCACATCCATAGAAAAACTAATTAAAAACCATTAAATTATGTATATCAGATGAAATAATATAATATAAATCTCAATTAACTATAAAATTCATGAGAGGGTATTAAAATATATTAAAATACCATAATAAAATAATAGAGTACTTCATGAGAGAAATACATTTTTTACTTTAGAAGGAAGAGTTCATTTGGAAAATCATTTAAAATTACTCATAGAAAAAGTGTTTAAAAATTATATTATAGAAAATAAAATTTATGGAAAATAAAATTATATTTTATGCATAAATTATTTCCAACTAATGATAAATCATGTTATTAAAATCATTTATGAAACTTTATAAATGATCTTCTCTCATGTTATTTTAGAGAAAATAATAATGGCTCGTTAAAATAGACAAGGGCAAAACTTTTGCTTAAAAATTATATGAAAAAATATAGTTTTTCATAATAAAATGCGTGATTTTATAAAAATAATGGTATATTAATATAGATAATGAAGTGAGCATGAAACTGTGTATGGGACTCGCATGTTCCCTTCAATCAAGCATCCTTATGAGGAATAATTATAAAGGGAAACTTATAAAATCAGGTATATCCCATCAAATAAAGATGATATGATCTAGATATATGATATCTTAACACACATGTAGAATTTATAATCTATATAAAAAAATAAATAAGAATTACACTAGGGTAAAGAGAGATAAATCATAATCCAAATAAAAAATATAAGTTCAGGGGGGATTCCTTTCCACTTTGTAAACAAAGGAACAATAAACCCCACCGGTTAATGATAATAAAATAAAACATTTAATTCCATGAATATAAATTGATTTGTAATAATAAAAATTAATGGATAGAATACATATACCACACATAATAAATGGTGGTGAATAAGTCATATCTCACATATATTGAAATTAGGTGACAAAACCCTTACCTTATATTCGAAAGTGTTATGTAGTTGTGCATATTGTTCTGGATAGTGAAATTAGATTAATTAATAATTTAATTCATAAACTATTAAATATGTATTGCATTTGTTATAATTTTTTATAGTAATTTATTCCCTTTTATATGAGTTATAATATTCAATTTTTTCATTCTGGAGTGTTCATTTATGTGGTTTTCATCATGTATTCACTTGTATACACATTTCAATGATCCTATAAGAATGGGATTAGTTCTCTTGATTTAAAATTCTATTTTATAAATGAACACACATAATTTTAAATGATATTATATATTATTTGGTTATCAGTTTTAATGAAGATTCATTGGATAAAATTTTAATAATAATTGTTTAGATTATTTTGGTTTTTTTCGATCGTCATAAACTGGTTTTATATTATGAATTAATATTATATTTATAAACTGATTCTCGAACAAAAAATAAGAATTTTTAAATATATTAATTGTTTTATTAACTAAAAAAGTTTATTTATTACTATCTTTGAAGGAGGAACTGAATAAAGAAAACCTGTCGTCCATGAAGGTAGTAAATCAACACATCACGGATGATGATTTTTTACAATAAATGGGTGAGTAGAAGGGGTTTGATTATGGATATTCCATTAAAATATGAAAATTACAGTATATATATATATATTATATTTTAGTTATTAAAAATTATTGGATATAAGAGGTAATGATAAAATAATAAATAATATAAATTAAAAAAACTAAAAGTGAACGAAAAATGGTTATCTCTTGATTTCTTCTCCTTGAGATCTTCCTTAAGAAACATTGATGTGGTATTTTGATGATAACAACAAGATCAAAAAGTGGTTATTGGTTTGGGATAATAAATGGGTAGAATATAATCAAGATTCAAGGCCTTTTATGTGTGATGTTATGGGGTTGTGAGGGATTGTATTTATAGTGGATGAGATGTGTGTTTTCTGAATATTTTATTCATTAGATTTTTATTTCAGCTCAAGAAAATAAATAGTGATGATAATTGTGACTCTATATTTTATGTATGCATGTTAGTTCGAAATAATGTTTCCTAAATCATCCATACATCATCCATGATAACATAATTAGGGTATTTAGCTTATACAATAAATTATTGTATTTCACTACTCACAAGAAATTCAACAATTTTAGAAAAATCCCAAAATATTCTCCCTAATTATTTTTTATTTTTTTAATTAAATTAACAATTAAATTTTTTAAAATAATTATATATATATAAGAAATTTAATTTTTAATTAACATCATTATTTACTCTAAAAATACTAGTTATAAAATTATAACTAATTTGATAAAACATTGAATAATTTTTTATGTTCCAAAAAATATATATTATAATAATAAGAAAAAATATTGAATCATGAATAAATTTCCTGAAAACAATTTTCTTTTAAATCAATAATATAATTATAATTTTTTTAAAAAACAATTATGTTTTATAAAAATAACAACACTTAATTGAACGTTTTTAAAAAATTCAATTACAGTTACGATGAGATAATTATATCATATTCTTATATATAAGATGAATAAAATTTAATTATACTTTCATTGGTTTGGTTAATATTTTCATTATAATATTACAATTCTTAATGGTTATGTTACTATTTCAACGGTCATGTTACTATTAATCAAAAATGGAAGTAATGAGGAAAAAATTAAATAAGTAACAAAAATAAATTATGATATTAAAAATTCAAAAATAATGATTATTTATTCAAATATAATTTATAAAAATGTAAAAAAATTTAAAATATTAGCACCATTAAGAGGTAGTAATATTTTCTTTTAGAAAAATATAGTTTTTATTATTATCTTTTTTAATTCTTATATAATGTCAATTTATTTGAATGAATTGAAAAATATGTATTGAATATATAATATATTAATTTAATTCGGATATTTCACTAATAGTGAATAGTTTATTTTGTTAATATAAAATTTCATTATGGCTATAAGTATATTTTATAAAAAAAATACACACTTTAAGTCTAATTGGTTTTCATTTCTAATTAATTTGTAAACAATGAATTAATTTTATAAACATGTGTTTTCCAAATTTACTTAATCACATTCATTCCCATAAATTTAAAATCTATGAGACAACTATGATAATAATATTTATTCTTTCATTAATCTAGTTCACTATCAATGATGTTAAATTTAGAAAAGTGGCATACCGTAAATTCATAGTTTGTAAAGACACTCATATCTTTTGCAAAGAGATTATTGCCTTAGTCCTTCATACTATCAGAATAGTGCCCAAAAAATGTAACAAAATATCAAGATCTAGTTGTAGGTTTGGTGGCAGAACATCATGTTAGACTAAAAAACATGATGATAAAAGGTGATTCAAAAATACTCATCTAGTATGTTAATTGTGATTTTCAATCAAATGGAGGAGATAATCCCTCTGTTAAACCATGTCTAGGGACATATGGTGGAATTCCAACTGGAACCAGCATTGGCTCATGTCCCACTGTCCCAAAATTCCTTGGAAGATGCCTTGGAAAATACACCCAAAACCCTAGATGATCAAATGTGAGATGAAACAATCATTAGAATTGTGCACCACTAGATGGTCTCAACTTTTGTTTAAGATAATAAAGAAGAAATCAATTATGTTTGACCCATCGTTGATCAATATGGTCCAACCATCAGTTGGATGAAACAATTGTTGGATACTTTAGTAATGGATAACTCTAACCTGATAGGTTTCTGAGAGATAAAATATAAATACGGGAAACCAATGTTTTCTCTTTATTATCTTGAATTCCCAAAAGTTACTGAATAATAGGTGCATATATGTAATTCCCTCGGGGGTTCATTTATAGATATGAGACTATAGTTGTCATAAAGGAACTGCACAGTGGAGCCTATGGCACCCACCAGCTAGGATTCGAACATTTCCATCAAATCTAAATGCATGGTTACTATTGGACCACCATAATATTGAATTTCAAAAAATTCACCAAAAACATCCATTCTTGAAAGGTTCATTCAAATAATATCCATTAATCCCCAAAGTTTTATTCATACATAAAAATACTCCTGGACATTTACCATATGGGGAATTGACATAGTCGGACAATATCCTCCCACTACGTCTATGCATTTCAACAATATTCTACCTGCAACTGACTTCTTCTCCAATTGGGATGAAGTTATAACCCAAATGGATGTTTGGTAAAGTAACATTGAATTCTTTTTGAATTACAAAATCATCACCATATTTGGTGTCCCTCACACAATACTGATGGAAAATGGAACCAAATTCTGCTCTACTGAGCTAGAGATGTTATATCAGGAGTATAAAATCACATCCAATTGTTCTCCCCACAAAAAATGGATAATTGATATATATCATCCATAAACAAGACCCTATCAAATATTGTAAAAAATATTTTTGATAGGGATAAAACGTTTTTTTACTAGATTTTACATACTTTAGTGGATTACGAGACCATAAACCACAATGCCACACAAGAAACTCTATACAAATTAGTATATGAGACAATGGTTTTCTGCACCATCAAACATTAATTTACCTCTCCCCATATCACCATCTATGAATAGTTATCTATATATGATAAATATTATAAATGATAGGATGTAATGTAGTGATTGGATGATTCTAGAATGTATACCTTCCATCATTTCGATGTCGACTAAAACTGTATCACGTGAGCCTTTCACAAAAGGTTCTCCTTTAAGGATTACTCAAAGGATAGATGGTGTTAAAAATTAGAAATCTGATGATACCCAAAAATAAACCTATCAAGTTAGAACCAAACTGGGATGGAGCATACTCCACACATAAACTGTATTCTAATAGAGTTTATTCTTTGATCTTGATATATTGGAACTTATCATGGCTTCACATGAAAGGTTTATAAAAAAATTATTTTGTATAATGGAATGAAAAATTATCATCGTTTCATGACATTGTACTAAATTAACATTCATTTTGGTGGAATGACCTTAAATTGTGAAAACAATCATCCTTTTTGAATGATTTTAAACTATGAAAAATATCATCCTCATTTCATGACATTAAACTATGTGAACAACAATCCTGGTTGAATGATGTTAATCTTCATGAACAATTGTCTTGTTTGTCAGATTTTTATCTCCACAAAGAGTTATACTTGTTTCCTGAAATTAAAATCTATGAATAGATATACTAGTTACATGACATTATATTATATTATACAGTGTCCCATTTAAATTATGCTAAACTACGTTGTACTTATTTTCTTCAAGAAAATAAATGAGAAGACTCAAATTTTCTTGACACAAGATGTTAAATTGCATGGGATTCTCTATATAACTTCTTTTTTATAGAAAACGATCCAGGTTTGTGTGAACCAAAGATGAATTGACCTTATCCCCACATAATATTCAGATCCATGTAGAAAATACCTTTCTAATAAAATATTTGTATTTTTATTCCTATAATTATAAGATACATAGTGGCTTAAATATCTCCAATCTCATGACCTACTATGAAGGAATAATAAATTCCCATTTTATGTATGGATCAATCCTCCATATAGGGTTCTAACTGAGAAATACATGGGGATTGATTCCTTCCATTATAGGATATGTAGGGACCCCTAATTATTTATTCTTAGTCTATCCCTATCATTAGTCCATTCTAAAGACTTTTCACTTCGACATCATACTATAGTATCGGTATAGTATATCATTAATGATATCGAGGAAAAGGTTCCCCCTATCCCTTATTTCAAATCAATTATTCTTTTCTAGCCATGCAAACCACTTTGAGTTTTTTTTAAACCCATCATGACCCAAACATTTTTAATGATAAATTTCACTCTGACCCTAGGAAAAAACATTGGACACTTGATGTGGAAAGGATACATAGTGAATCCTAGACCCTTGTGTTACACCAAGAACCCCCCGCCCCAATTTAGAGGGTTATTTTCTTATCAGATTTTGGCCTCATGTCCTCTTTTCATGTTAGAATTACGTTTCTCACATGTTTATAAAGTCATATTTCCCATATCTATAAGATACATCATCCTGATTTCATAATGATTAATGGTATGATACAAAAGTCATTATTGTATAATGTAAACCTAAAAAACACCATAATGTGGCCACCTGAAATGAAATTTCCTCGGACATCAGTCTTCTACTATTCCATATTCATGAACAATATAAGGCTTGATTCCTATTCCCATTGGATATATAGTGATGCCTGAATTTTAAATCGAAGGCTCAGCCACACAAAAAATATATTCCCCTACTGATGATTGAGGAAAACCGACGTAGAGAGAATTCCATTGAGAAATATGTATGGATTGATTCTCATTTGGATGATATACACAATGATGTGCATATTTTTCTTCATGGACTATCGACCAAATATTCAAATTTCCCATATCCTTCATATAATCACCCCTATAAGGAAAAAATGAACATTTTCCGCCCCTTGTTTCTCACAACAAGCATAGACCACTTGAGCTTTGGATTTTTGGAAGAGGATTAACTACATGATAAAGTAATATCAATTCACATAAATGTTATTAAGATCATAGTCACAAGACCTTAAAAGGTGCACCAAATATTTTTAGTACATGACATTAAACTGCATGGTCAAGGTTATTCGAGAACTACATATGTCTTGATTCCTACAATTGAATTATATATAATGACACACAAATCTCAAACCTCAATTACATCTGCCAAATTACCTCTTTCATGTCTAGGTTCAAATGTCTATACCACATGATATTAAACTACATTGAATTCATCCTTATTTAATGACATTAGACTACATATAAATTCATCAACTACATATCACATGATTTTAATAATAATGGGATATATATTCATATCTAGACATAATGACATAGGCCCAACTATGAGATATTAAAAATATCATATCCCCTTAAAATGATCAAAATCAATGAATGGGACTCCCATGAAAGACCACAAATCTCAAATTCCAATCTATGTGTAGTTCCCTCCACTTCCACATGATTCAGATTTGTTTGGGGAATCATGTCTAGAACAATGTCTAGCTTGATTCCTAACATTACAGGATACATTGTTATGAGAGGATATCCAATCACCAGTCCATATGTGACAAATCAAAAAATACAACCATATCATGTATAATATATACTTGTGTGAAACAAATCTCAAATTTGGGTAAATTTTTAATGGACCTGTCAAGGAAATAGAAATGTCCCCTTCACATATATATTAGATCAATGTAGATAATTCACACTCTGTGCTCAAACATTGACTGGAGGATTATTATATAATCTGAAATATTTCTATCACTATTTATAATATATACCCCTAGCAATATTTGATCTATGAAACATTCCTTCATCCAATAGAAATGGATGGTAATTTTCTAGAGGTCACCATTGATTCATTATGCACAATACACCCTAGTTGGCATTGCAACAGTTTCCCACAAAAAAGGCTAGTTGACCAAATTGAAATTCATACCAATGATAGGATTCCTTTATCTATGTATTCCCAAATGAAATTTATTTTCCAATGCATTCATCTAATTCAAGAGACCCTAGGATTATAGTTCATATCTATTTCCCACTTCACATACAAGGCATGTCAGAACATCATGGCCCAATGTTCCTTTTTACCTCTCATCTTTTCAATGAGATATGGTTCTAGATGCATGATGTAAAGCTACAAGACCCAATATAATTCCAACAACACAATGACAAAAGGCATTGACGCTGTCTTAATTATATGGCACTAAATTGAATAATATTATGAATTTTGTAAGGCTTTCTCCTACCACCACAATCCCGAGACTAAATGAACGGGTATATAATATATTTTGTTAACATAGACGTTAAATTGGATTGTATGAATTAGACTAAATAAATTAAAAACATAATATGGTCTGTAAATATATAAAATAACTTAATTTGTAACCAAATGATTATAAATGTTAAAATTCATTTGAAATAAAAAGAATTATATTTCTGAAAAAAACGTGTTTATGCATACAATGTGTTTTTATATTAATTAATTGAATTAGTCACTATTGATGACTGGGTTTAATGGAATTTATAAATTATAAATTTTAAAAAAAAATTTGTCATTAGTATATTATTTTTTCTACGCTTCTGATAAGAATAAAAACTGTTTAATGATTAAATGTTTTATTTTTCTAAAAAACATTATCATCACGTTTTGTGTAATTATTTTAAAATTAATTTAATCTAATTTTTTAAAAAAATTAATAAAATGAAAATGATTTTTTTAAATAAATATTTAACAAATATCATAAATTGAATTTTTAATTTTTAATTAAAATATTATTATTTTTCTTGAATTGTGAAAAGTACACATTTTTATTAATAGTTTCATTTTCATTAAAGCTTTCAAAAAGTTTCATTTTAATATTTATTGATTATAATAGTAAAAATATTTCAATAATACTATTATTAGTTTATTTTATTCACATATAAATCAATTTAAGGTTGAATTTTGATATAGATTCTTTCTATACAACATAAACAATTTTCTTTAGAAACCTCGCATTTCATCGAATTTGCATGTTCAAATTTAAATTAAAATCCATTCACCAAGGTGAATTAAATTTAAAAAAAATATATTAAATATTTATAGTCATCCTTTTATTATTTTTTTATAATGATGAATTATTTTTTGATAATACTAAATAAAAAATAGTAAAAATCTATTACCATGTTTAGTGTTAATATAAGATTGGAGGGGGTGAAACTAAATAGGAAAGGGTTGAAATGATCAGGAAAAAATAAAAAATTCTATTTTATTCAATATTTAGACATTATAAAAAATTATTTTTTGAAATGTTCAATTATATATATTTCTCCACGAAATTAACATGACTTTATCTTAGTAATTTGAAAATTTATAATTGTTCCACACACTACCATTATAAATGAAATCACATCTCTTCTCCTCTATAAATATTAATATCATTTTGTTTATCACAATACTAAGATAAATACATTTCCTACATCCATTAAAAGTACATATAGTCCCTTATTTATATCAAAATTTACCCTACGAAGGATTTATGTATAGACATAAAGATGTTATCTGAAGAAGAGGCATAGTTCTTAACAATGTGTTTCTATTTAATTTATTTTTCTACCAACTCAAAATGTTATTTAATATTATGGAATAATAAAAATGTTACCTTATATATAATGAGATATTTTTAATGATAATTATATAACCTATATCAATTTCCTCTTCTTTAAAATTCAGAATGGAATCATCGATCATGTATATGGATTACTACTACCTTGCATGCAGATTTATTCTTTTTCCATCACTGCCTCCGATAGATGGATATAATGATGGATTTAATATATATATATATAACATATACTTATGTAAATTAAATATAATATTTACCATCTTAAATTTTTTTATTGTAAAAGGATAATGTCGTTAATGCTTATGTGTGGAATACCACCTCTATGAAGAGATGAGATACATTTTTTGAATTATTTTGAAATGGATGATAATAATAATAGAGTTGAGGAATATATATGATATAAATTATATTATATTGAATTTTTATAGTTTAACTATTACTTACCTTTATTTTTTCAATTTTAAAAATGGAGAATATGTTCATGTGTATGTATAGCCTACCATCTTCTGGAATGATTGAATTCATTTTCCAATATATACATTTATTATTGATTATAAATATATATAAAAGGAATATTTATTATATTTATATCCTTAATAAAATTATGTATATGATTTTACCATTATATTTTTTTAAAGAGTGAATCTATAAAACCAAAAAAGTCATATGCAAAATGGGGCAGTTCTTTTACAGAGTAGTGTTTTTAACAGAGAATAGTATAAAAAAGGATGATAAAAGATTATAAGTAAATAATGTATAACGTGATATATTTGATTTTTTTAAACATATTTATAATAAATATATATTTATTATATATAAGGTTTTTATAATTTAGACGGATGTCAGACCTAATGTAAGGGTTTATTTCACAATCTCTTTACTATTTGGGATTTTTTAGATTTAAGTCTCTTTTGGGGGTGTTATTTTATATAACCATCACAAACCCAATATATATATATATATATATAATCTAGTAAATTCTATATATTACTTGTTTTCATTTCATTTTCCCTTCTTTATGTATTCAATATAACGAAATAAGTTTTTTACGAAAACTGAACATGATTTTCTATATGGTTAGGAATCATTTTGTTTCATGTGGATAAGTGACTTAAAATTTATAGAATTATATTTCAAATGTTTTTCAATAAAATTTTAAATAATATTTAACCGAATTTATATTTCTTAAAACACAAATTTAAATGTAATTTTCTAGTCATTTTCTTAATGGGGTACTTTTTAAACATTTTATTACAGTGTGAAAGGAATGTTTTTTAACTTATAAAACTTGTAAATAATTAAAATATGGAATGAAAAATCATTTATTTGAAGATTATATTACATTTTTACAATTTTATTTTAAAATAAAATATTTTCATTAATGATTATGAAATTTATTTATATTTTATATATGTGTTTTTAAATTGGAAAGGGGTATTTTCTTAAAGAAAATTATCACTGTTATTTTGAAAGTATATTATTTTATGTAAATATCATTTATTGAATCATAACATTTTCAATAGTTATACTTATGTTTTACCATCCACCATGTAAGATCTCAGATTTCTCGGTAAGGTATGTTTTACTTCCGTTTCAGTTTATTCCCTTTACATTGTTCAATAAAGTTTATTTACAACTCCTTAAGAAGGCTCAGGGGTGTTCTAGGGTTTTGTGACATGAAAGTGGAATAAAAAGTGGGGTTCTGGGCATGCTTCACGGTTTGCACACGGTTTTTAAAAACCGTGTGGAGTTCCCAAGAAACCATAAAAAATGGGGTTTTTCAGATAGTAGCCTTCGCACAGTTTTCACAATGTGTCAAAAACCATGTGGGTAAACTATGTGAGGAGTATATTTTGGGATAGAATCATTTTCATGGTTTGCGCATGGTTTTGAAAACCGTGCGGGAAACCATGTAGCCTAAATGTTTTAGAAAAATTTCAATAATTCAATTGCAGGGTTTTTATACCCATCTTGGTATTTCTTCCCCATAATAATCTTTCAACCCTAGTGATGATCCAAGATTCCAATATCTTCCAATAGGTCAATATCCTTTATTCATATGCCATTTAGAGCATCATCAGATGTGGATTAAAGATCTGGGTAAGGTTAATCCCCATATTTATTTTCATTTCTGTTTAAGGTTTCTATTTCATTTCCCTCTCTATCCGGTACTCCCAAACTCTACTGTTTGTTGATTTTTATTGTTAAATCTTCAATGGTTGGTTGAAACTAGATCTATGGATTCGATTGAGAGTGCATTCGCCAATAGATTCAAGGTAGGTGGTATACCTGTTATATCGCTTGGGATTTTTGTATATTTGTGCATGTAGGGTTTTTATTTCTTTCCATATTTTGATGACTTCTTGGTACCTTTTATACAATGTGTTACATTGGGCCTCTAAACTAAATAATGAAACCTTCATGATCCTAGTGGGATGCATGGAGAATGATACAACCTATTTTGGGGCCACCCATGCGGTGTGTCATTTTCCGGGACAGATAGTTAGCTATGTAAGTGTAGGATGTTGTGAAATAATGTAGATACCATGATGAATATGATAATATACTTAAAAAAAATTGGGTTTTATTTTTTCACTTAGGTTGGTTAATGGGATAAGAAGTCTTTTGGTTGTCTTGAAAATGATTTAAATGGAATAATGGGGAAATTCTAGGGTACCATATTTATACTTGTATATTCATCGTGATACATGAATAGAATATGGTAAATGAGGCTAAATTGGTTATGTAACATGAATAATTAATGTGTTAATGTATTGAGACAAAAATGTTAATTTCATATTTAATGATATTGTTGTGATGTTTTAAATGATATTGGCTATGTTGTTGGGATGTGGTTAATTGTGTTGAATGATAAATAAGAATGTACACATGGATTGGCTGATTGGGGTGTTTGATTGAGGTTCTACACCCATGGGATGAGTTTGATAGAGGTTATAGATCCTCTCATAAATGCACAGGTTAGAGAAGGGGATGGAGTTTTATTCCCCTAATGGTTGCGTTAAACCCGAACTGAGGCTTCGAGGTGAAGATTATGAGATTTTTAAAATGTGATGCTTATTGATATAGGTCTTGATTGTATTTCCCTATGCTTGATAATATTATATATTCTTAATCCATTGAACACATTAAAATATGATATTAAACCTTGAAATTCCTAAGTAGTGAACCTGAATTCATTGGATGTAAAAATAAAATGAACATAGTTTAGAAAGACCCATTGAACTCTTTGCCTTTATTTTTCTCCATTATTATCATTTACATACACTATCTACTTTTCTAGATATTTTGTAGACACCATGGGAGGTGGCGTATTGAGTTATACTCACACCTTTCTTGGGATGCCATTGGGTACCTGAGCAGACTTTACTCTTGTAGGTCAAGACAAGGGTAAGGTCCCTATGATAGGGAGTTGATTTGTAAAAGGGACATATATGGGTGAGGTTCCTTAATTGGAGTCCAGACCATTTTGGGGATTCTACTATTTTCTTTCTTTTGGGGTTTTTTCATTTGATGTAGCATTATGACATGACATATTTACTATTTCATGTGGATGTACCCAATTTTGGGAATTGGTTGTTTGTGTTTGTTATTGGTTGTTCCCTTTTTTTCTTCTATTTAAACTATTTTTTATATTGGTTTACAATAATAATGAGGAAATATTCTCCTCATGTGACCTATTAGACCCTCACAGCTATTCGTCAATCTCTGGCATATGAGGAGGTGTGCTTGAGGTCACATAATGACCTAGCTCAGGGCACAAGATTAGTGACTCCTGGGTTGGGGGAGTTACAAAGTGGTATCAGAGGGAGCTTATTATCTCATTATTACTATTTAAGGAAGGTATACTGGAGATTAGGAATGTGTTGGGCCTTGGTAATAAGCTCGTGCTTGGGATTACCTAACCCATATATGGGGGAAACCTGAGTCACCCTTTGATGGGATTGTGGTTCATGTTGTGTGTAATTACCTTTGATGATATTTCACCATTGGGAGATGCACTTTTTGTGTGATTTGATGGTTTTGGGATATTTCCCTCACGACCAGAAAGGTATGAGGTTGTTTATTCATGCATCATTGTAGGCACCTATCTAGGAAAGTGACATTCATCATGATAGATACACACATGGGATGGGTGTGTGGTATATAATGGTTAGGATGAATATGTTCACATAAAAGTAATGAATTATGCCTAATAAGATGTTATGGAGGATTAAAAAGATAAGTGAAAATGTCAAGTAGTAATTAGGAAATGGTTCATTATAAAGAAGTAAAAGTTGAATAATTTTTTGTAAGGGTAAATTGGAATACAAAAATGGGTTGAATTGGAGTAGAAGATAATTCTCAAAACCATGTGAATTAGATATTTTGTTGTTTATGGACTTAGAGAGATGGCCGTGTCTAGGGAACCGGTTGATAGTCAGCCCTTTTGGTTAGTGTATGTGAAATGGTTTTGTTATTACATGTGATGAGCCTATCTATACCTCTTCCTTCTCACAAAAGCCTAATGGTTGTGTTCAAAAGCTCATGTTTGGTATTGAAATGAAATGACACTTCGAACACATGTGCTGGTTGGGAGATATGAGGACATTTCCAAGAAATCTCCTCTAGTAGTGGAGTGGGACAATGTGGTTGTCCAAGGAGATTGGGAAGAGCAGTTCTGTGATAACATTTCACATTTTATGCAAATGATAGAATAAGACCCAGGGCGGGTTGAACCGTGCAAGTTTGAGCTATCCAAGGAGTTTCAGCTGCAGCAGCCTCAGACCATTACCAGAGAGGGTGGTCCAAAAGCAGCAGAGTTATAGAAATAGTCCATAAAAACTATTATCGACCATATAGAAACTCCTCTCGAGAACCCAGTCTATCTAGAAACCTATATGCTTAGGGGGAAATCCAAAATTGTGTGGGACATTATAGTTCAGATAGAGTAGGTTGAGGGGATGATGTGGATATATTTTTAGGAGAAGCTTCTTTAACACTTCTATCTATAAAACCATGATGTTTTACAAGACTCTTGATTTTAGGATGTTGACTCATTGGACAATGTCGGTGATGGACTATGCTAACTGTTTCACAGATTTGAGACTCTTTGTTCTGAAGTTAACAGGAGATGAGGAAACTGTTGAAAAACACTTCCAGGATGGGTTGAGACATGAGATCAGGTCTCAGGTGAATACATTTAATCTAAAAAGGCTTACTGAATTGGTGGATCAAGCCCATATATCATAAGAAAACCTTAAGGGAGATTTAAGTAGTGAACCTGTGGCTCCAGCTGGGCAATAAAGTTGTGTGGATTTTCACAGTAGGAAGCACACTTTGGAACCTTCCAGCATGTTTTAAGAACGCAGAGTAATAAGAAGAGGGGTCAGATTCTCTGGGTGGTGACCAGGTCATCTATTTTCTGTGTGGAAGGCATGGGACCAAGCGTGAACAGTTTCCCTGCCCACCAGTTCAGTGCTAAGTGTGTGGAGGGTTAGGCTATGTGTAGAGATTCTATAGGAACCCATGACATTCAGAGAATAATGGTGGTTAGAGGCAGATGATGAGTGTTGGTAGGGGTATGTTACCCTGTATCGGGTAGGAAGTTGAAGCTCCAAATGTCGTACTGGTAGGGGAGGTGGGCATTGGACTCTGGTGCGTGATCACCCTTACCAACAGAGCAGTGCAGTACAGGGTACCCAGCCTGGTGCCTAGGGTAATGTGGTAGGTCATCTCCATGTTGTTCAACCTACACCTGAGGGTGGTAAGGTAGGACCATATTCTATTCTAGGTACGATTCTTGCATCATCCACATTTGTTAATTCTTTATTTGATACAGTTGCTATGCATTCCTTTATTTCTTCTCTGTTTGTAGTTGTGTTGGGATTAACTGTAGAGACTGCATGTCTGGTAATGACACATGATACTCCACTAGGGGTTCAAGTCGAGGACATCAGTTATGTCATATTTAGACCTAATATTTAGAATAGATTTTCGGTGTTATATCAAGACCATATCGACTGTTACAAACATCGGGTAACATTCACATCTCTCAATGGGAGAACTCATGTCCTTCATTTTGAGTGGGATACTCTAGAGGGGTGTGCATGACCGCTACACCATCCGATGGGGGAGCTCACAGCCCTTGTAGCATGACTTATGATAGATGATGGGGAGAAATGATGGTCCGACTTCCGTTTTGACGTGGACTAGTTTCAGGACGTGTTTCCTAAGTACTTCTCAGGGATACCACCCAATAGAGATGTTGAGTTTACGATTGAGTTGTTTCATGGTGTAGAGCTGCAATAATTGATGGTTTGGTTAGATGAACAGTACTGTAGTGCATTTATAAATTCTACTACATCACCATGGGGATCTCATGTGCAGGTTTTTAGAAGGCTGATGGATCAGTAAGTCTATGTGTTGATTATAGGAAGCTAGACCAGAAGATACTTAAGAACTGATACCCTCTTCCAATAATTGATGATCAGTTGGATTAGCTCAGGGGATCCTTAGTTTTTTCAACATTCATTTGAGAATGGGATACCATCAGATTAGGTTGAGACCTTCTGACATACCTCGGATAGCTTTCTATAACTGGTACATGTTTTATGAATTCATGGTAATTCCGTTTGGTTTGACTAATGCACCAGCTCTATTCATGGCCATGATGAATTAGATATTCCACCCGTATCTAGATTAGTTTGTACTTGTTTTCATTGATGATATCTTTGTGTACCCTAGAACTCATGACGATCATTCCAAACACATGACATCATCTTGATTACACTACGAGGGTATATTCTTTATGCCAATCTATCAAAATATCAGTTTT
Source organism: Viscum album (assembly GCA_963277665.1). Classification (NCBI taxonomy): domain Eukaryota; kingdom Viridiplantae; phylum Streptophyta; class Magnoliopsida; order Santalales; family Viscaceae; genus Viscum; species Viscum album. The sequence goes on from OY728134.1 coordinate 1,000,344,759, forward strand.
TTATTGACGAGGTGAAATTTTTGGGACATATCATATCTGAGTCTGGTGTATTGGTGGATCTAGAAAAGGAGAAGGCTTTGGTGTCTTCGGAGAATCCCAATAATGTATCTGATATTTGGAGTTTTATAGGTTTTTCCGGTTATTACTAATGTTTTATTAGATATTTATCTGCTTTGTTTGCACCACTCATAGGCCTAACCAAGAAGGGGGTTAAGTTTGATTGTTCATAGACTTGTGGGATTGCTTTATAAGAGCTAAATAAGCAGTTGACTGCCACAATTATTTTGATCTTACCTGAACCAGGTATGGAGTATACCTTGTTTTCTGATGCATCCAGTGTTGGACTTGGGGTAGTGTTGATGCATGATGATCAGGTTGTGGCTTATGGTTTTATGCAGTTCTGAACACATGAATGCAAATATCTTACTCATGACCTGGACCTAGCTGTTGAGGTTTATGACATACTTTTTTGGGGAAATTATTTTTTTGGAGAACCCTTTACCGAACTTACCGACTATAATAGTCTCAAATACATCTTCCCTAAATCAGATTTGAATCATTGATAGTGATGGTGGGTTGATTAACTATAGTATTTTGATTTTTAATTGGTTTACACACTAGAAAAGGGAATAGCTTTATTGATGCTCTTATCTAGATGACTTGGAATCAAGTAGTTCAGGAATCCAGTTCAATGTGAGTGATGATGGCCTTGTCTGCGGAGATACATTTGGAGGTACAAGAGGGGAACATGCAGATGACCCTATCATCTATAGCAGTTGAGTCCATACATTGATCGGAGTTAAAGTGAATCAGTTGGTAGATCCATAGTGTTTGTCTATGAAGGAATGTCTTAAATTTGGGGAGTCACCATCTTATTGGACCTTCAGCACTGATGGAGTTTGTTATGTTCATGGTCATGTTGCAGTGCTGAAAGATTTACAAGAAGAGTTGATGTGTGTGTTCCATGTATCAAAGTGGGCACTGCATTTGGGCTAGACTATGATGTACCGTGACCTACATAGATAGTTTTTGTGTCCAGGAATAAAGAAGGAAGTGATGATATTTATGTCCTCAAGACTTATCGGTCAGTAAGTGAAGGATTAACATCAGCATCCATGTGGTTTGTTTTAGCCATTACCTATTCTAGAGTTGAAGTGGAAAGATGTCACTATGGACATCATTTTGGGTCTTATGAGGATGCCTCAGAAGAATTATTCCATTTGAGTGGTGGTAGATCAGCTGACCAAAGTGGCCCATTTTTTTCAGATTCAGGAAACCAATACAGACAAATAGATGCGGGAGTTGATTGTTTTTGAAATAGTATGATTTCATGGAGTTCCAAGAACCATAGTTTCAGATAGTGATCTATGTTTCACTTAATGTTTTTGGAAGGGAATACAGAAGGTACATATTACCTAGGTATTTCTGAGTATGGATTACCAGCCACATACTGATGGGAAATCATAATATACAATTCAGGTATTAGAAGACATGATATGTTCATGTGTTCTGGATTTTGGTGGTTTTTGTAAAATCACTTGTCACTTGTTGAGTTTTCTTATAATAATAGTTTTTAGTCTATAATTAAAATGGAACCATTTGAGTAACTTTATGAGAGACTGTGTAGATCATTGTTGTGTTAGTTAGAGGCTGGAAAGCCTGAGCTGTTAGGGACGAGTCTTGTGTAAGAGACATCAGAGAGGGATTTTATGATTCAACAGTGTGTGGAAACAGTTCAGAGTAGGTAGAATTCATATCAATATCAGTGTCTTAGACCACTTGATTTTATGGAGGGTGATAGTGTGTTTCTTCATGTGTCTCCAAGGTTGGGTCATCGTCAAATTCAGAAACAGGGAAAGTTGGCGACTAGATATGTGGGGCCATTTAAGATTTTGGAGAGATTCAGACCGATGGCTTACAAATTTTCTCTTCCATAAAGGTATAGTGGGATTCATTATGTTTTCCATGTTTCAAAACTCTGATAGTATCACCCTGACCCATCTCATGTGATAAATTCCACGGATGTGGTGCTTGAGGCTAATGCGTCCTTTTAGGAGCACTCGGTTCATATCGTATATCATAGTGAGAAGGTTTTGTGGGGTAAGGTTGTCCCCCTAGTTCATTTTCTATAGAAACATGGAAATGTTCAAGAGTAAAAAATAATGCGGAAATCAGATATTCATGCCCAGTGGCCTGATCTCCTTTCTTTGGGAACTCAATAATTCTTGGAGAAGTGGCTCAAGGATGAGCCGTTATAAGGTGGGAAGGTTGTAAGATCCCAAATTTCCCCATAAGGTATGTTTTACTTTCGTTTCTGTTTAATCCCTTTAAATTGGCCAGTTAATGCTTTTTTTAATTCCTTAAGAAGGATCAGGTGTGTTCTGGGGGTTTGGGACTTGAAAGAGGAAGAAAAAGCTGGGTTCTGGGCATGTTTCAAAGTTTGTGCACGGTTAGTGCAAACTGTGTGGAATTCCCATAAAATCTTGAAAAAGGGGTTTTTTTCTGGATAGTAGCCTCTACATGGTTTGTGAATTCTAGTAAACATTGCGATGGTGATATTTTGGGATTGAAGAATACTTATGGTTTTCCCACGGTATGGAAAACTGTGCAAGTAAACTGTGCATCCCAGAAATATTTAAAAAATTAGAAAATTTTAATTGCTGGATTTTTATACCCAACTCAGGATTTTCCCCCTATTCCACCTTCAACCATAGTGAAAAACCAAGAATCCATGATCTTCCATGGATTTGATCTCCTTTGTTCCTAATCATTTTGGAGCGCTGTCAGTTGTAGATTGAAGATCCGGGTAGGGCTAATCCCCCGCATTCTTTCCTTTTTGGTTTAGGGTTAATATTTCAATCCCCTGTCCATATAAAGCTCTCAAACCATGGTTTTCGATGAGTTTTAGGGTAAAGAATAAGAAGTTTGATGAATCAAGATCTAAGTCTATAATTGGGAGAGTGTTTGCCAACAGATTCAAGGTAGGTGGTCTGCAACTTATATCCCTTGGTTTTTGTGTAGATTTGTGCATGTAAGGTTTTTATTTATTTCCCCATTTTGATGAGTTCTTGGTACCGTCGAGACAATGTGTTGCAGTGGGTGTCTAAAAAACCTAATGAAACCCTCATGATCCCCATGGGATGCATGGAAGATTTTGTGACCTATTTTTCGGCCACCCATTGGGTGTTCCATTTTTCTAGACTTAGAGTTATCTATGAAAGTATATGTCATTCTACAAGAATGTAGTGCTCATGATGAATATTTTAATATTATTAAAACAAATTAAATTTGGGTTTTATTAATTCACTTAGGTTGGGTAATGGTATAATAAGCCATTTGGTTTGCTTGAAAAGGATTTAAATAGATTATTGGGAGAATGATAGGTGACCAAATTTATAATTTTATATTCTTAGTGAGATATGATTGAAAAAATGGGAAACAGGGATAAAGGTGTTATGTAACATGAATAATGAACGTTTCAATGGATTGAGAAAAAATTTTAATCTCCCATTTAATGATATTGTGGTGACGTGGTAAATGACATCGGTTATGTTGTTCTAATGTAGTTAATTATGGGGAATGATAAATAAGAATGCACACATGTCTTGGATTAGTGGGGTATTGACTTGAGATTATATGCCCTCAAGTCGAGTTAGACCATGGTTATAACTCATCCCCTATATGCAAGAGTTAGGGAAGGGGATGATGTTCTATTCACCTAAAAGTTGAATTCCACCAAAACTGAGGCTTTGAGGTGAGGATTATTAGATTGTTATAATGTGATTCCTAGTGAGATAGTGCTTATCTGTATTTCCATATGATTGAGAACATTTAATATTCCTAATCTATTAGACACATAAAAGGGGATATTAAACCTTGAAATTCTTGAGTAGTGAACCCAAATTCATTGGTAGTATAAATAAAATGAATATAGTTTAGAATTACCCATTGAACATTTTACCATTATTTGTTTACCATTATTATAATTTTTATGAAATATCTACCTTACTGGTTATTTTTTATACACCATTGGTTTGTGGCCGATTGAGTTTTATTCAAACCTTGTTTAGGACATCATTGGGAACCCGAGAAGACATCATACTGGAAGGTCAGGACAAGGGAAAGGGCCTTATACAAGGGAGTTGAGTTAGACCTGGGACATGTATGGGTGAGGTTCCAGACTTAGATCCAATACCATTTTTGGGATTCAGATATTTTCAATCTTTTGGGTCTTTTTAATTTGACAATGTAGCATAACGTGACATATTTACTGTTGCATGTGGTTGTAGCCACATTGAGGAATTGGTTTTTTATTCTTGTTACTGATTGTTACATTTTCATTCTGCTATTTAAACTATTTTTGGAGGTGTCTTAATCTAATAATTTGTGAATAGTCTTCATAAGTGACCTATTAGACCCTCACTTCTAGTTGGAAACCTCTGGCGTATGGGGAGGAATGGTTGAGGTCATGTAATGACCTGGCTTGGGCCACCAGATTAGTGGCTCCCACGTCGACGATGTAACATACCATATTTATCGAGATGATTTATGATCAGTTTGGATATGGAATATATTGATATTTTATATGAATTTTATTCCAATATGGATAGTTGTTGAATTTTGGGCCTCTGGATTGTGTTTTATTATTTATTCATCTGTTGAATGCATTTTTATTATTAACTACCAAGTGCGGGATTAAATTACATAGATTGTAAATGAATTGGTAGGTCTCATGATAAAAAACATGATTGGGTGTTTGGATAAGACCATAACCATTAAGGTAATATTTCATGGAAAGAGGCATCGATAGTAAGTTTCGGATGTCCAAAAATAAGTACTACATCATTTTGAAATCATAAGTTGTTGTCCAAGAGTTTATTTCAATAGTTTTGATTTCCATAGATAATTTTCTATCTCATGTGATTATTAATATTGATTATTTTTCTCATCATTCAATCTTTCCATATTATTCATGATTTAATAGATTCCATTTTATGTATAACCTTACTGAGAATTTGAGCTCACTAATTTCATATGTTTCCATTCTTGAGGATTCTAGGATATTTATTTTGATTGATATACAGGGATATTCTAGGGAGAATAATTTGGTTATAAAATTTTATACTTTGTTGTATATTATGTTTACAAATGTAATGTGATATTCAAGTATGTATATAGTTTTCCAAAACTACTAAACTATTTGGAACTCCAAGATGTGATTCCTTCCATCTAGTGTGATTTAAAAATGTAACCACTGACTCTATGGTACTGGTGTTGGATAATAAAAACAATTATATTTATTACACACTAATACATGACATTATTACATAAAATCAAAATTTATACAGCATGAAATATTGAGAAGATTAGTGCATTTGGGAATTAGGTACATTGAATTACAACATTAAATATGAATTACAACATCCTTATTGATGAATTATCTAAGACTATTAAGCTTAAAACTACATTAAATATCCATATAAAAAATATACTATAAAGGGGAGAGATATAAATACTAGTAATATAATAAACTTGGAATAACATGAAGATAATAATAAATGTTATAAAAGGCATATCAGGGAGGCATGAAGGTTTATTATGAATATGACATGATATAACATGATAATGATAACATTTGTAATGTAGATAAAACATAAAACAATGTATTAAAAACATTGGTAAAAGATAAGCCGCCAATATTTCATGGTGGAAAACGTACCATAAAGGAATCAAGTACACCCTTGTATCATCATGAAATTTCCTCATATTAACATTACTCAATTCATTGAAGTTCTATATAATTCTAGTCACACCATCACACTCATTTCATTTTCATGCTTATGTTTTCCACATAGGTTGTAAAACATTGATTCATTAATCATAATAATTTATTCTAGGATCAACAATTATGGAATACATACTTGTAATTCCAAATAAAAACTTATATGTGCATAACGGTTAATACCCTAGATAGTAAATGGGGATGGTATTCACTACACAATTAGTTTGTCAAGGAAATGTTCTGTGAAATTTCCGCAGCATAACAAAGTCAGTTAAAAATTCATAAAAAGGGTTTGATGATAGATAAATGGGTCTCTTCTAATTTATAAATTATGTGGATAGTAATATGGATATAGAAATACATTTACAAACCTATGTGATTAGAAAAAATATTTCATATTATAATAAATAATCTTCAATAAAATGAGTATGGAAAGGACGCTTCTGAAATTTAAACATGGTAACGTGTGTAAATGAGAGGGATTAATGATAGAGAAATGTATCTCTCCCGATTTAACGATGATAAATAAATTATTTTGATGCCTATAAATCATACCCCATCCTCAAAAATTGAATATAAAAGGGGTTAAATTGATAAAGAGACATTAATAATTAGTACAATGGAAACAACCCTTAAATGAGTGTGTGACTCCAAATGCTTGAAGATGTTCTTCTTAAGGGCATGGAGGAACCTTGGGAGAATTCTAGAGATGGGAGGGAAGAGTAAAAACATAATAAAAGTATTTTTTTTAAAGATAAGTGGGATCTTGTTTGGTATTATATAGTAAATTATTTATAATTCTTTGATATTTTACAAACTTACGTTTTGGACTCTATATAATAAAATAATTAAAAACCAAAAACCATCCCATGGTTTGTGCCCATGGTTTTTTCCCAATTGGGTTGGTTTTAATTATATTATTATGAAAAATTAAAAATTTATTAAAATACTACCCCTATTATGTAGAGGTGAGTCACACTCTTAAATAAATAGATTTAATATATTAAGATATTTTATATTATTAGAGGGATTTATAAAGGTGTTATAAAATTAATAAAATAAAAACTAAAATTGCATTAATTTAAGGGTATAACATATATATTTTTTAGGATACACATTACAGTATTTATAAAATCATATTTGTGTCATTATGATGTCATAAAACACACCATACATTTATACAATATTTAATTTCTACCCATAAATTTGAGAATAATAGAAAATTAAGAAAAATTAACTAGTGGATACTTTTGATGTTCTAATTTAAAAAATTAAATTAATGTTATCTAAATAATTTTTTATATATGCATGTTTTCACTTTTAAAAATATGATTCAATATTTATTGAAAAATGGATTGTTTTTTTACAATAACAGTTTATGATGCACAGTAAAAGTACATTTCACTTAATAAACATTATATTACCATTTATAATTTATTAAAAATTCATTATAATAAAATTTTATCAAAATACAATTTTTTTCAAAAATAAATTAATTCATCAACATAAATTTCTTAATTTAAATTGAATATGACCAAAAATATAATTATTTTTTAATTGGACAAAAATTAAAAACATTTTTTATGTAACAATAAATTGAAAATATAATCATTATTCTAAAATATAAATATTCACATTATGAGAATCTTGATACATATCCCCTCATTACATCGGTGTACTCTAAAAGAGGAAGGTACACGATGGTGAGACATTCCTGGGGCCGTTCAGTGTACATAGTTTGCATCCTGATCTCAATGAGTTGAACTTCTATATTAAATGGTTTCTAGAAAGATTAAGTTTTTGGATCCCATTTTTGTATTTTTCGTGGGAAAACCCCAAGGATTCTATCTCCCTTGGAAGCTCTGATAAATGGGATTCATAGGGAATGATCTACTGGTTGACGTAACCACTTCATTTTTCTGATTCAATTAGATTTATTAAACCCATATATTTATAGAAATGATGTGATAACTATTCAATTTCTATATTAAAAATGATAAATATACATAATCATCTTTAAAATCCAATAAGATATACCTAGGTAAGTGCATGTGTTTTCTATAACCATATTACATAATAAGTCTTTTAAATTAATAAAAATGGAAAATTTCATTTATAATAGTTTTGTTTGTTAGAATATTCACCACATAAGAAGTATTTCCATAAAAAAATTTATTTCCCACATTAAAAAAGATGAGGGAAAATCTATTTCATCAGCCACATCTTATTTCCACATTGCTCCATTAAACTTTTAGTTTCTCTATAACACTTTGACCAGGTTCATTATCATATTCTATAGAACATTATCTCTATTATTTAAGATCCTCACTAGTTGTTCTCCTTAAAAGAGGTCATTATCTAATGTTACCACAATGGTATTGAGTACATTCAAGGGTTCAGGTAGTTAATTTTCAAGAGGGATAATTGAAATACATCATTTACTTGAGAAAGGTTTTGTGAGAGTGCTAGTCGGTAGGCCACTAATCTAATGTGATAAAGCATATCAAAATGGTCGATGTATCTTGAAATAGACATTCCCTTCATTCCAAAACATATCAATGTATTCCATGGAGATATATGGAGGAATTTCATGTCTCCAACATCAAACTCTAGGTTTCATAGATGATTATAAGAATAGCTCTTCTGTTGACTCGTGTATCCTTTATGTGTTTTTGAATGGTCAAAAATATTTCTACCATTTCTTGAACAATTTTGAGGACCATGTATTTTTCGTTCCCCAACGTTCATCCCAACATCCATGTGTTCTACACCTCATACCATAAAGGGATTCATTGGGAGCCATTTTAATATTCATATGGAAACTATTTTTGTAAGAGAACTCCATCAAATAAATATGTTGATATTATACTCCTTTTATGTCCATCAAGCATGCAATAAACATGTATTCAAGTGTCTTGATAGTCCACTATGATTAGCCATTATTTTGTGGGTGATAGGATTTTTTAATGATCAACTCAGTATTCCAAGCATGTTGAAGACTCATCCAAAATATGATTATGAATCATGGATCTCAATTTTATATAATAGGTAGTTTTACTCCATGCAACGTCACCACTTATCTGATTTATATCCATGAAAATTGATTGAACGAGATATAGTATTCAATTTCAAGGAAGTTTGTAGTCTTTGTATGATGATACACCACAACCCAAATAGCATTGCTTCCTTTAGATGACATTGGATATCCTATGACAAAGTCCATGGTAATGGTTTCCCACTTTCATGTGCGTATGGGTAATGGTTGCATCATCCCTTTAAATGATTTCCTTTCCTCCTTTACTTGCTGACATACAAGACATCTTGATGTATATTCTATGGCCTCTTTCTTTATATTTTCTCACCAATAGTATTCTCAGAGATATCAATTCATATTTGTGCTTCAATATTGTATAGATAAGGTTGATCTATGTTAATCTTCCTACAAAAACATCTCAAACTCATGATTTTATGGTACACATATTCTTGACCCAAATCATACAACACCTTCTTCATTAAAATTGATCTCTGAGGATTTGCCTTGTGTTATAGTTTCTACATTCTTCTAAATTTTCACATCACCTCTTTTAAAATTGTTTACCCTCTCCATAAGTGATGATTGAGTATTAATTTGTGAAAGGATTAATGATGTTCCTTCATTTATGATTCCCAAGTCTATCCTATTTATGTCTAAGAATACCAGATCCTTCTAAATTCTAATGAATGATAAAATTACTAGATACATTCTCCATATAAAATCTTCTACTTTATTCACTTACCCAGAATGGTAGTGAATTGAGCAGTAAGAGTAATTTTTCATCTCTAACCATCTTCATTGGTGCATATTAAGCTCTTTTTTAGTGAATATATACTCCAATATTATGTGATTCATTTATACTTCACACTTCTCTTTAAAGAGGTAATGAAGCCAAATTTTTAAAGAGAATATTACTAATAAAAATCCAGATGGGGTTTTGGGTAGATGAATTTATGAAATTTCAAATTCATTGAAGCATTGGAATTGAAAATGTCATTTTTCAACACAACACAGTCGAATACCTTCTTATAAGAATCAGTGAATACATAAAAATCACTCCACTTGTAGGTAGTGTGAGGATTGGTATAGTGATATATCTCCTTTTCAAATCCTTATATCTTTATTCTCATTCATCATTTCAAGATACCTTGAATTCCTTTTGAGTTTGTTTCGTAATAGGTGTTTACAATCATGTGAAATTTCTCACAAATCAGTGATAATACCCACATATCCCAATGAAAAATATGAATATATGTCACATATGTTGGCCTCATCCATCCATCAATTGCCTCATTCATTAAAGGGTCATTATATATCCATTACTTGTGATGTTATGCCCTATGAAAGGGACTTCTGTCAACCAGAACACACTTTTGTGGTACATGGTATAATTATTTTCCTTTCTAAAGATCTTTTTCACAGTTCTTCAATGCTTCTCATGGCCCTCCTTACATTTGGAGTATACTAGAATATCATATATAAATAATACCCGAATTTTTTTATGGTAATATCTAAATAATATATTCATAAAATACATAAATCTTAATAATGAATTAGTGAGTCTAAATGGAATTAAAATGAATTCATAGCGCATGTACCCTTCCTAAATATAGTCTTGGGGATATCCTTCTTCTTCACCATAACATGGTAATATGATAACCTTAGATCCACCTTGGAATAGTATTCGGATCCATGTAGATGATCTAAAAAGTCATCAACACATGGTATAGGATACTTCATATTTATTGTGATCTTGTTGAGCACATGATAATCAATGAAAAGGAATTTTGACCCATCTATGTTCTTAGAAAAGAGGACTCATGAACCCCAAGGTAAAGCACTTGGGAATATGAAACATTTTTTTCGATTCTCTTTTTTTATTAAGATCTTTTTGTTCCATAGAAACCATTCTATATGGATTCATAGATAATGAAATGTTATAGGTATATAATCAATTGAAAATTCAACCACTCGACTAGGAGGAATACTATTAAATTTTTTAAGAATCACATCAGTGTATTCCATCATAGTGGTCATGCCTTCATGGAATACTCTTTCCTTAGACTGAGTCCCTTAAGAAATATTTACTTTCTCATATGGTAATAATATTCAGGATTGAGATGATGATTCATTATATGATTCATCCTACTCTTCACACATATACAGAATCTGGTTTCGATTCTCAATACAAAGAGTGATTTCTTTTTGTGGGAAATTTTTTTCAGCTCTATAAAGTTATATCCCATCCTAGAAAATAAATACAAAAAAATCCATGAAAAGGAGTATGACAAGGTTCATTGGTAATTCCATCCAACAAATTTAGATACGAGAGGATTTTTATACTTGACATAAAATAATTTCTCCATTTTTCATCTTCCCTGATAATTCCACTTCAAAGATTTTTTATAGTTATTGAATAGTTCTACAAAACATTTGTGATATAATGGAATGTGTAGAACCAGAATCAAAAAGTACATTCACTCTTATTGAATGAATAACTTTCAATCTTATAATCACCTCATTCTTTGGTTCCACATCAGTAGTTGTTATTACCAAATCTCTTTGTTTCTGCCTTAGAAGTTTATGGTTGTCTCAGAAAACACTGGTATTAGTGCATTGGTATGGAAAATTCCATTGTTCCTTGTACATATATCAATGAACTATACGTTACGGTTTTCCTAGAGAATTATTTTCCTTCGTCACAGTAGTGGGATTTTCTTGCTAGAAATCGCTTTTAAGGTACCCTTCCATCCCTTACATAATGCATTTCCTCATCATCAATAACAAATTTAATGGGTTTTTATTTCTGCACCATTGGTATGTGAGATGTTGAAATTCCTTGGCACCATTAGATCTCTCTTTGGGACTGCCAGAATTGATCTCCACTTTTGTGCTCATATCATCATGATACCCCTATGATTTTCCGATCACCATTAAATCTTTAAGGGAACATTGGATAATTTCTGCATAGCTATCAATGAAGAGAATATCTTGGGATCTCCGTAGGGTAGGTTTTATCCCACTATTATGCAGCCAAACATTTACTCAGGGGTAATGCCAAAGATGAAGGTGTATTGTGAAATACATGTGATTTTTTACTCATAAGACCTAATATATTTGTCATTATTTATTTGATGGAAAGTAAATCACATTAAATTTTATATCGAATGGTTTAGGGAATATAATTTCAAAATTTTATTCACGAAATCCTTCTATCCTCATACCTTGTTCTCTAATTTTGATTCATAATTTTTATCAATTTATACCACTGATCAGCTTCACCCTCAATATTATAATCATTTAGAAGATCCATATCTTTTTTTGATCATTAAAGGATAGATAATATCTTCTAAATGGAGTTGATACATTGTTCAATGATTAAGGGATAATATGATCTATTGAATGTAGGAGTACTTTGTAGCATAAAGCTCTTGATTGAGACTCCTACACTTTATGGGGGATTGGGATGATCCTCCAGATCTAGTTTTCTATTTCAGACCCTTGGTAGCAGAGGGAGTATCATTATGAAGTTCATGATTCTTACTCTCATGAATTTGGGAATCTCATTGGTGTAGTCGTAACATTTCCCTTCACAATTTCTCTTATTTCAGACCATTAGATAGAATAAAAGGAAAATTATAGATGATTATTTAAACTATTAAATGCCTAATGGAAAATCTAATGATAATAAATGTAAAAAATATAAATGGAACCTATTTCTATAACATATCAATTTTTGGCTTCAATATATGTTATATGTGATATATGTTATAAAATATATTTTTATAGACATATCTTCTTCCAATGATAAAGGATTATACTAAGCTTATTAATTTAGTAATGTGTATCCCCCAAGAGTGTCAAACCAGGTGCGTAGTTAGGCATGTTGTCATGTACCAGGTTACCACGAGTGAAGCTTGAGACACCTTTTCATACTTTTTAACCCCATGTACTTCTTTACTAGAACCATGTCAAAATGTATTATCCAAACATGGGTTAATTTTCTTGATAAACCACATAATCTATACTCACAAAAATTTAGGTATGTTTCTTTATGAATAATATTATCCCTTAGTATTTTTCTAGATAATTCTAATCATAATCTGGGAAATAACTAAACATTACTCTAATACCAACTGAATAACCATTATCTTTATTACACATTAATACATGACTTTATTACACAAAGTTTTACTTAATACAGCCTAAAAGACTAATACGTCTATTGTAATTGGGAATTAGGTACATTGCATTGAAACTTTAAACATGATTTATAACACCCTTATTGAATTTTTTTAACATGACTGAGCTTAAAACTGCATTGGATATCATAGGTAAAAAATTAAACAAGAAGGGGGTGAGCTATAAATCCTAGAAATGGAATAAACAAGGTATAACATGAAGATAGTAATATATGTTAGACAATTCATATCAATGAGGCATAAAAGGACAAGAACAATACGTCATGATATAGAATGATAATCATAACATGGGGATTGTCGATCGTGGTTAAATATTTCATGATTCTATCATATCAAGACATGTAATCATGAAATTATTATCATTTTTATACATTAATTATTATTTTATTACAAAAAATTATTATGGTTAGAAATAATTAATTGTGATACAACCATGGAGATGGTAGGGCATACGTATGCATGTCTAACATTTCCATATTTAACAAAAAATAGGGAAAGATAGTAAGATTAATTTTAACATTCAAAAATTATAATTATAAAAAAATAAAATATTACCTCATTAAATTCAATTATATATACTATAAAGGTGAGGTGTTGATGAAAAAAATCATTGCACATCTTTGTGGTTGTAGTCCAGACATACACATGAATGATGATATCATTTATAACGGATAATGGTCCAAAATTAGTTTATGTAGTGTCTTTATAGACTGATAATTATTTCATGAATATAAAATATTTACATAAATATATCATTACCTACATTCATAAGAGGCAATGATAGAAGAAAAATTATATTTGTTCATGAGGTTGTTTTCCTCAGTACACATGAACGATGTCTTTATTTATAATTAAATTAAGTAAGAGAGGTGTTAAAGTTAATAAATCAACATAAAAATTCATAATTATATGGTAGATATATATCATCTCATATAATTTTTATTAGATGAATTTTTCAGGGGGTGGAAAAAGATATAAAACTAAAACATTTGATTTCATGAAATCCCACCTTCTGGAAAACCTTTTTTTGTAACAACTTAATCACACTACAGTTAGTATTATAAAAAAATATAACTCCTTTAGTACATGGGTAGGGATGTTAAGAAGTTATTTGTCTTGGTCCAGTACAATCTAATTTTTTTTCGAAGTGTGACTTGGATAGAAGGGGTGTCCTTTCAGAAGTAAGGGAGGGGAACTCTGGGAATTTCTTAAAGTATTAAATTAATATAGAATGTTATTCCATGAAAATTTCACCAAAATTTAAATATTAAAAATACAATGATTATGAGTATATATAAACTTCTAAAATAAAATTAATAGAGGTTTATAAGATGTTTTCTCATTTAAAAAAAAATTACACTATATTAACCATTTTGAAGATTCTAGTTCTGTGAATGTTTTTTAAACATCATGGGTTATGAATGTCACAAATTGTAAAAGATGACCAATAAATGAATAATGTATGAAATTAAAATCAATAACCAACAAAAATGAACAAAGATATGATTTGTATGATCTTTAAAACATTTATGAATATAATTTTATTGTAAAATATCATTATTTTAATTTTTGGAGATAGTCACACTATTTTCATTCATAGTTATCTTGATAAAAAAGGAACTGAAATAAAATTGATTATAAAATTAATTATCCATAATTAATAACAATAAGTTTTTGGGATCTATAATTAATCCAAATTGAATCACATTTAATTTTTTAAAGTTATTTTTTATCTTTCAACTACTTGTATAAACATTGTGTTGTTATTCTATATTAATTTAATAAAATTATATAATCACTAAAAATTATAAAAATATTGAACAAAAAATATCTTAAAAAATTAAAAATCCTTCAAAACATATTATTATTCAAATTTGAAAATTTTAAATAAATTTGAATGTTAGAGTGTGACACTATGTTTTTTCCTTACGTCCAATATTATAAAAAATATTATAAAAGAAAATAGAAAAAAAAAATTTCATTACAAAATTATATAGGGATTGAAATATAAACTAATAAAATATTTTAACTAAAAGTGTTAGGTTTATTTTAAATCCTTTCCACATTATTTTCATACACAATTAACCAGATGTAGCATTTAAAAATTTTATAACTACATTTAATAATTTTTATTCATAATGAAAAAAATAATATGGCCTATTTACAAAATATTAATTACTCTAATTATTAATATAGATTACCTTTTTAAAATTTAATTAACTTTTTTAGAATTTAATTTAATAATAAACTCACAAAATTCGAGGAGAATTTTTTTTCACGAAAAAATGACGTCCCGTGTATAAAAATATTTATCTACAAAAATCTAAAATATAATTGAATGTATAAAATTTAAATGGATTATTAATAATATAAATGGTCTATGGTCACTTTAAATCATTTTTAAACAATATGGATCTTTTTAAAGGAATGAAATGGAAAAAATAGTTTCTATAAAAATTAGTACTTTTCATTATTCATTTGAATAATAAATCTTAACAGATAATTATAAAAAAATATTCCAAAGATAATTTTGAAATATTGAAAATCTTTAATGATCACAATTTAGAAGAATAAAATTCATATAAGTGTTTGAATTTATTTATATTATCCATGTAACACCCCAGGTAAATAAAGAATATGACATCTTTATATTTATCCATATTTGTGAATAAAATATTAATATTACTTTAAAGGGGATGCTATGCTCGATGGCATACCCAACACGCAACAATGAGTTTCTTGGGAATCTTACGTTGCACTCTAATAATAAAATAATATTATTTTAAATGGTAGTTAACGCCTAGCCGTTGTAATGGCGGGAATGAACAGAACTAACTACCAAATGATTATATATGTTTTTGAAATATTTTTACTCTTTCAATAAATGTTAGAGGATTAAAAATTCAAATGAATCCAGTTTTTAAGCGTAAAAATTCTAATATTCATTAAAAGGTCGATTAACCGCCTTTTGATGGAGAACCCCTTTTAAATCCACTTTTTGAAAATTTTATAAGCTATATTTTTCTAAATAAACATATTATTTATTATTGGGACATTGAAATTTACCTTGGGTTAAATTTTGTTATTTTTATGACAATGTTCATTTTTCAATGAATAGTGAAAAATACTGCATTTTACATCAAAACTGATTTTTCATATAATTTAATTATATGGTTATATTATCTTTTTAATTTGTCTTAAAGTGTATTTATAATATATTTTTACCATGTTATTCAATGATGGTCATTGGGATTAATTTCACTTTGGAATTAGGCATAAACAAGTGCCACACTTTTCATAAATATTGTTTCTAAAAAACCCCCTATTTGTTTTGACAACAGGAAGTTTTTTTAAATTAATTATTCAAATTTATGTGTTTGGAATTTGGTAAAATTAATTACATATTTGGAATCAGAAGGTCCAAATTATGTAATTAAGATTCTTTTGTTTTTGGACATTATGAATAGTAACGACGGTTATTATCATTAATTATCTTGATTAATGAGTAATCGGGTAGTTAAAGATAAAAAGATAATATCATAATAATAGAAAATGACTACAAAATGTGTCATAAATATACTTTTTGTCTCATGGCCGACCATGGGATGCCTTGTTCCAAACTTGGGGGCCCCATGGAATCACTTTTGTGAGAAAGTGACTTGTTATCTTTTTATTTTTAAAGAATGTTAAATGTAACAAAGAATGTATCACCTAAGTAAAATATTTTTAATTTTGTCTACATAAATGATATCTTAGACTATAAATATTCATCGGAAATATAAAAATATTTCCTACATCATAGTAGTTTTTTTATAATTTTTAGACATTAAATAAATTAAATTATTTATGACATCATGATGATGCAGCGATGACCTCATTATTTAACGATTTAAATAAAATGGAAAGATAATGTAAAATATAAGACCTAAAATTGTCAAAAACCTATTGTATGGGTGTATTTCGAACCCTAAACACCTTATCCTCGAAACACATTAATGTGGGACCAATAAAATCTGAAACTCATTTGAAAATAAAGTTACATTTTATACCTTTCCAAGAGTGCCCCTCCTCTCCTCTTATAAAAGGCCCCCACCTCTACCTCTTTACCCACACTTCCAAAAACTTTGGCTCGGCCAAACCATGCCCCTTTTATCTCTCCACATCCGTCTCTAACTCCTTGAATCCTCAATTTGGGCATAATCCTTTCCAATGAAGCCTTTGATCTCAAATAAAAGGAAGTTACCCGATTTAAAGGTAATGTCTTCACTTGTGTCCTTTTATATTATTTTGCTTCTCCAACCCCCTAAAATCTTTTTATTCATTTATTTTGTAACAAATACAGAATCTTCAATATACTAGGATGTTGTTATAATAATTATTAGATCTAAAATTACACAAACCTACATCTAATG
The DNA here is from genome assembly GCA_963277665.1 of Viscum album. Taxonomy (NCBI): domain Eukaryota; kingdom Viridiplantae; phylum Streptophyta; class Magnoliopsida; order Santalales; family Viscaceae; genus Viscum; species Viscum album. Next base: position 1,000,362,189 of record OY728134.1, read on the forward strand.
GTTAAAGAACATACTGTTTCTGTGGATGGAGAATTTCTGCCTCCCGAAATGATGATTGTTCAACATTCTTTTAACACCTTAAAAGGTGGCCATTAATATGTCACTATATTTATATATGATATATAATATGTTTTGTTTTTTCCTTAAGCTTCTATATTTTTCATTTATGGCATACCTTTATGGTTTCCATTATGGGTAAACGCGATATCTTCATTTAAGGAAGTGCGGACTACCACCCCCTCAAAGTGATGTGATTCGTTAATGCCATATGTGGGACGTATAAAGGATGAATTTAAAGTTATTATATATTATTTTATACTGTAATTATAATATAACTTTATATAATTATTATTTTCTTTCCATTAAAGTATGAAATAGAAATGAAAGTAGCGTTCATGCGTACATACGGCTTACCGTCTCCATGAACGGTGCATTTCATTTCTTATCCAAAAAAGTAATGTATTATTATGAGTAAATATATATACTAGATATATATGATTTATGTTACATTTAAATGATTAATATAAATCTGGAATTAAAATATGCATACCTCTCATATAGTTTTAATTCCATTAATATGACATAGAAATGAAAGTAGCGTTCATGCGTGCGTACGGCTTACCGTCTCCATGAACGGTGCATTTCATTTATTTCCTCTAAATGATTATGTGATATTATAAATTCACGTATATTCTGGATATATATGATATCCAAATCAGGAATTTAATTCTGGATATAAAGAACCTTTTACCACACGAAAAACATGTAATTGTAAGAAGTCCACTTTCGACTTAAGAACCAAATATCGACAAAAAAAACATTATTAACTTAATGATTACATAATGTTTATAACATGAAAATAAGTGATATAAAAGAAATAATAAGCTTTAAAAAGGTTCTTAATCAAGTAGAAATTTACTCAAGTTTATTATTCAGGAGATTAAAGAACGATCGAGTCAAGTCGGACCCGAGGTAAGGGATCCTACTCCTCTCTTTTTTTAAGTACACTCTTTTATGTCGCTCCTTTTAAAGCTCATCTTTCTTGTTATTCAGATGTTATTTTATATTATTATTACTGTAATTTTTATTTTCATATGATGAGAGAACCTATTCTCTCTCATCAATCCATTTTGGATGTTTTGAGGGGTGCCATTAGGCTACCGAATTTTCGTAAGAGATCCAACCTCTCTCTTTCTTTTTAAGTACTCTCTTTTATGTCATTTATTTTAAGCCCATCTTTCTTATGTTTGGGGATGTTATTTTATATTCCTCATAATTTACTTTTTATGTTCATATTATAGGATACCATATTTTATCTCATAAATCCATTTTTGGATGTTTTAAGTGGCACTGTTAGGCTGCCGAGTTTTCGTAAGGAATTTTTCATCTCACTTTTATTCCCGTGAGATTTATGCTACATTTTCCACAATTTCCATTGAGTGGTATATGTACTGCCCATTATTATACACTTTGTGTGTTATAATTTCATTTATGGGTATTCACATCTTCATTGTATGACCCTTATTCGATGGGGTGTACGTTTCGAAAGTTACCCAACTCGGAAAGGGGACTTTCAAAATCATTTTTTTAAAAGACTTCTTTTGTTATGTCTTTTAATTCACATACTATTATGTTGGGATATGTTATTATATATCCTTATTTATGTAAATTTTATTTCCAAGTGATGAGATCCCCTTTATATCTCTCATCAACCCCCTTTGTAAAATTTTATGTGACGCCGATAGGCTGTCGAGTTTTACCAAGGGAACTTCTTAACCCAATTTCGATTTCTTTGGGTTCAACATGTAGTTATTGAATATGTCATCCTTTGAATATGTGTGAATAACCTTTTATTATTTACACATAATATCCACTTATATTGGGTGTATTTATATTTGTAACACATAATTATGCGATTGATTTATCCTTAATTTAAGGATACCTTCTTTATAATGGATTTCATCTCATTTTACATTTCCTTTGAGACTTCATTGTTGTTATGAACCAATTCACTTTTATATGGTGTGTATACTTCCCTTTGACATATTATATCATGAATCCCTTTATTCTCATGATATTAAAAAGTTCGTATTAAATGTTATTCTGCTATTATTTGTATTCAAGAGTCTCTCATTTTGTTAAAAACAATTTAACAAAAATATCGTTTTAAATGTTTTAAATATTTGTTATTCTAAATCTTTATCTTTAATGTCCATGATTTCAAAATGGTTTTCAGTATTTATTTATATGGACATTAATGATTTAAAATTATAATTCCATTAAAAGCTTCAAAGTGGTATGGGACACTTTGATTCAAAAATCTCTTTTAAATTGTTTTTGGAAATCGATTGATTAATTCAATATCTGGGAATTACTTATTGTGATTGCAAATGAAATGTTGTTATTGGAATGTTTATATTTTCAATATTTTATGTGTAATGATGGTACTTAAACATTTTACGGGTGGTTATGTGATAAACCATATCACGGGTGGTGCCGTGAATACCAGGATGGGTGGTTACGTTATTACCTCCAATGCATTGGGTATGGAAGTCGGCCGTATGGCTATTCCATTAAGTATGTATGGAAGTTGGCTGAATGGCTATTCCATTAATTGATATGTGTGGAAGTCAAACTTATGGTTATTCCACTTAAGTATGTTTATGTCACAAGTTACCTTTATATGTTATGTGATCTTTATATGGGTGTTATGGTAATATTTTGGTTACAGAAGGGTAAGTAATGAACTTTTATTCAGTGAAGAGTTTTTACTACTTTGAAAAGGTGAAAAGTATTACTTTGATAAAGTATACATGGTTTACTTGTTGTTTTGAAAAACTAAAAGTTTTCATTCTTTGTGTATCCCTTACTAAGCTTTTTATGCTCACCCCATGTTTTTTTTGAAATGCTTTTCACAGGACTTAATGTAGAATATGGTCATGGATAGGATCAAGGGAAAGTCATGCTATATAAAACATGGACCTGGACATGATTCTTTTTAATAGTTTTTTTTATTTATATGGAAACTCAGTAGAAGTGTCTACTTTGTAATCTTTTGAGATGTAACAGTTATGTCCTAATTCTATAAAACTCTAAACCTGAAAAGATCATCAATGTGAATTATTCATTTAATTCAATATTAAGTAAGGATTAAGGCCGAGGAATTATAATTGGTATCATAGGTCAGTTTAGATACCTTTAAAGGTTAGGGTATTCTCTAAGAATAAGTGACATTACCATAATGGTAAGGATTTCAGAAAGAGTCTAAGTTTTAGATAAAGTGAATGAGTAAGTATATCTTAGTGTTTACCTTCCTCATTAGTACATGATGGATTTGTTGATATACTCACACTGACATTTCCGTTTTTAGTGAATGGATGGATCTAGGAGGCACCAAAGAGACAACAGGTTTGAAGGAAACAGTGGTGCTTCTCTGATTAAGATACTAGATAAAATGGGGGATTCAATGAGGAAACTCGTGGTTGTTTTAAACCAACTATCAAGGAGTCATGATCAACCACTTGAACCTTGGTATGATCTGTAATGCATCATGTACAAGATGACCAATCGTTGTGAATGTTCAGGTAATAATTATAAAGGTAACCATTAGAGTTTATATGATCCTTACTTTTGAGGTAATTATGGGTTATTATATGTTATGATGGAAAATGAAAGGCATGAGATAAACTTGAGGTTAAAATATGTTATGATTATTTTTGAAGATTTTATCTCGTTTTGGGGAATGTTTTAAGAATTTTGTAGTTTTGGAAAAAGGACAACACATAGACCATGTGAAAACCCGTCGCGTTGGACAAAGCTGTGGGAATCGAACCCACAACCAAAGTGCAACTGGTATTTATCGCCTACCACTGGACTACGTGAATTCCCTGGTTAGTTTGACTAATTATTTTTAGTTAGACGATTTTTGGAATCAAGAGTAAGTTTATTTTGGGTTATCTATGGAAATGATTAACCTATAATCGAGGATATGTGATTAGGTTAATTACTTTTCAATATGAGAATTTAAGAGCAACTGATGTTATTTGGAGATAAAAGTTAATCTGTACCTTAGAAGACTATGTGACTAAGTCCTTAAAATATTTGGGTGCCAATCTTAGTTTGGTTTACTTTGAAGAATTTTATGGACAAATTGTTTATCAAATGGTCCTTGTTGAACTTTGGGTTTCATTGGACAACTTTTGGATATTAAGAATAGATTTTCTTTTTATAAATGGTTATCCTTTTCTGGATTATCTGATCTTGTACAAAACTTTTTGGTTTTGGTTTTGGTTAAAGTCTAAAGATATGGGAAGTATATAGTTCTCTTTTGTGGATTAGGTGAATCTCTAGAAGTTGATTATAATACTCTTAATGTGAACAAGTCTTCCTAAATACTCGTCTTTTGGAGAAAATATGAGTTTGTGTAAGGAATCTAATAAAAGTTGAAAGTCAACCTGATAAGTGATTATGTTTCCTTATGAATAAATTCCTCAATAAAATGTAACTTAAAACAAAAATGTTGTCTATTAACTTTTCCTACTGGGGAATCGAATACCGTTTAACCCATCACAAGTTTGTGATTTTCTTATGGTTAACTTTCTCCTAAACATGTTTTCTATCACTCTCCATCAGAACATGACCCTTTGTTTTTTTCCTCCATGTCCATATTATCATACTTGGAATCCTAGTATGGGTTAACTCGGGTGACCTTTTTACTTATCTTTCTTTATTTTAAAGTGATTGTTTTACCGACACTTGTTCTGGTGTGGGACTTTCAAGGATGTTTCCAAGCCCAATTTTAAAATTGCGAGGACGCAATTCCCAAAAGGGGGGAAGGATGTAACAACCCAGGTAAATAAAGAATATGACATCTTTATATTTATCCATATTTGTGGATAAAATATTAATATTACTTTAAAGGGGATGCTATGCTCAATGGCGTACCCAACACGCAACAACGAGTTTTTTGGGAATCTTACATTGTACTCTAATAATAAAATAATATTATTTTAAATTGTAGTTAACGCCTAGACGTTGTAATGGTGGGAATGAACATAACTAACTACAAAATTATTATGTATGTTTGTCAAATATTTTTACTCTTTACAATAAATGTTAGAGGATTAAAAATGCAAATGAATCCAGTTTTTAAGCGTAAACTTTCTAATATTTTTTAAAAGGTCGATTAACCGCCTTTTGACAAAGAACCCCTTTTAAATCCACTTTTGACAATTTTATAAGCTCTATATTTCATAATAAACATTTTATTTATGAATGGTACATTGAAATTTACCTTGGGTTAAATTTTGGTATTTTTCTGACAATGTTCATTTTTCAATTAATAGTGACAAATACTGCATTTTACATCAAAACTGCTTTTTAATATAATTTAATTATATGGTTATATTATCTTTTTAATTTGTTTTAAAGTGTAATTATAATATATTTTTACCATGTAATTCAATTATGGTTATTGGAATTAATTTCACTTTGGAATTAGGCATAAAAAAGTGCCAAACGTTTCATAAATATTGTTTCTAAAAAACCTGCTATTTGTTTTGAGAACGGGAAGTTTTTTTTAAATTAATTATTGCAATTTATGTGTTTGGAATTTGGTAAAATTAATTACATATTTGGAATCAGAAGGTCCACATTATTTAATTAATACTCTTTTGTTTTTTGACATTATGAATAGTAACGACGGTGATTATCATTAATTAACTTGATTAATGAGTAATCGGGTAGTTAAAGATAATAAGATAATATCATAATAATCAAAAATGAACACAAAATGTGTCCTAAGGCTACTTGTTGTCTCATGGCCGACCATGGTATTCCTTGTGCCAAACATGGGGGCCCCATGGAATCCCTTTTGTGAGAAAGTGACTTTTTATCTTTTTATTTTTAAAGAATGTAAAATGTAACAAAGAATGTATCACCTAATTAAAATATTTTTAATTTTGTCTAAATAAATGATCTTTTAGACTATAATTATTAATTGGAAAGATAACACGATTTCCTACATCATAGTGTTTTTTTATAATTTTTAGACATTAAATAAATTAAATTATTTATGACATCATGATGATGCAGCGATGACCTCATTATTTAATGATTTAAATAAAATGGAATGATAATATAAAATCTAAGACCTAAACATCTCCAAAACCTAATGTATGGGTGGATTTCTAACCCTTATCACCTTATCCTCGAAACACATTAATGTGGGACCAATAAAATCCGAAACTCTTTTGAAAATAAAGTTACATTTTATACCTTTCGAAGAGTGCCCCTCCTCTCCTCTTATAAAAGGCCCCCACCTCTACCTCTTTACCCACACTTCGAAAGCCTTTGGCTCGGAAAACCCCTTCCCATTACATCTCTCGAAATCCCTCTATAACTCTTTGAAGCCTCACTTTGGGAAGAATCCTTTCCAATGAAGCCTTTGAGCTCAAATCAAAGGAAGTTACCCGATTTAAAGGTAATGTCTTCACTTGTGTCCTTTTGTTTTATTTTGATTCTCCAACACCCTAAACTCTTTTTATTCATTGATTTTGTAACAAATAAAGTATCTTAAATATACTAGGATGTTTTTATAATAAGTATTAGAGAAACACTTACACACACCTACATCTAATGGTTAAAGAACATACTGTTTCCGTGGATGGAAAATTTCTGCCTCCCGAAACGATGATTGTTCAACATTCTTTTAACACCTTAAAAGGTGGCCATTAAGATGTCAGTATATTTATATATGATATATAATATGTTTATATTTTCCTTAATCTTCTGTATTCTTCATTTATGGCATGCCTTTATGGTTTCCATTATGGGTAAATGTGATATCTTCATTTAAGGAAGTGCGGACTACCGCCCCCTCAAAGTGATGTGATTCGTTAATTCCATATGTGGGACGTATAAAGGATGGATTTAAAGTTATTATATACGATTTCATACTGGAATTATAATATACCTTTATATAATTATTATTTTCTTTCCATTAAAGTATGAAATAGAAATGAAAGTAGCGTTCATGCGTACGTATGGCTTACCGTCTCCATGAACGGTGCATTTTATTTCTTATCCCCAAATGTAATGTATTATTATGAGTACATATATATAATGGATATATATTATGTATGTTAAATTTAATTGATTAATATAATTCTGGAATTAAAATATTAATACCTCTCATATAGTTTTAATTCCATTAATATGACATAGAAATGAAAGTAGCGTTCATGCGTACGTACGGCTTACCGTCTCCATGAACGGTGCATTTCATTTCATTCCTCTAAATGATTATGTGATATTATAAAGACATGTATATTCTGGATATATATATGATATCAAAATCAGGAATTTTATTCGGGATATAAAGAACCTTTGACCACACAAACAACATGTATTTCTAAGAAGTCCACTTTCGACTTAAGAACCAAATATCGACAAAACAAACATTATTAACTTAATGATTACATAATGTTTATAACATGGAAATAAGTGATATAAAAGAAATAATAAGCTTTAAAAAGGTTCTTAATCAAGTAGAAATTAACTCAAGTTTGTTATTCAGGAGATTAAAGAACGATCGAGTCAAGTCGGACCCGAGGTAAGGGATCCTACTCCTCTCTTTTTTTAAGTACACTCTTTTATGTTGCTCCTTTTAAAGCTCATATTTCTTGTTATTCGGATGTTATTTTATATTATTATTACTGTAATTTTTATTTTCATATGATGAGAGAACCTATTCTCTCTCATCAATCCATTTTGGATGTTTTGAGTGGTGCTGTTAGGCTACCGAATTTTCGTAAGAGATCCAACCTCTCTCTTTCTTTTTAAGTACTCTCTTTTATGTAATTTATTTTAAGCCCATCTTTCTTATGTTTGGGGATGTTCTTTTATATTCCTCATACTTTACTTTTTATGTTCATATTATGGGATACCATATTTGATCTCATAAACCCATTTTTGGATGTTTTAAGTGGCGCCGTTAGGCTGCCGAGTTTTCGTAAGGAATTTTTCATCTCACTTTTATTCCCGTGAGATTTATGCTTCATTTTCCACAATTTCCTTTGAGTGGTATATGTACTTCCCATTATTATACACTTTGTGTGTTATAATTTCATTTATGGGTATTCATATCTTCATTGTATGACCCTTCTTCGATGGGGTGTACGTTTCGAAAGTTACCCAACTCGGAAAGGGGACCTTTCAACCTCATTTTTTTAAAAGACTTCTTTTGTTATGTCTTTTAATTCACATACTATTATGTTGGGATATGTTATTCTATATCCTTATTTATGTAAATTTTATTTCCATGTGATGAGATCCCCTTTATATCTCTCATCAACCCCCTTTGTAAAATTTTATGTGACGCCGATAGGCTGTCGAGTTTTACCAAGGGAACTTCTTAACCCAATTTCGATTTCTTTGGGTTCAACATGTAGTTATTGAATATGTCATCCTTTGAATATGTGTGAATAACCTTTTATTTTTTACACATAATATCCACTTATATTGGGTGTATTTATATTTGTCACACATAATTATGAGATTGATTTATCCTTAATTTAAGGATACCGTCTTTATAATGGATTTCATCTCATTTTACATTTCCGTTGAGACTTCATTGTTGTTATGCACCAATTCACTTTTATATGGTGTGTATACTTCCCTTTGACATATTATATCATGAATCCCTTTATTCTCATGATATTAAAAACTTCGTATTAAATGTTATTCTTCTATTATTTGTATTCAAGAGTCTCTCATTTTGTTAAAAAGAATTTAACAAAAATATAGTTTTAAATGCTTTAAATATTTGTTATTCTAAATCTTTATCTTTAATGTCCATGATTTCAAAATGGTTTTCAGTATTTATTTATATGGACATTAATGTTTTAAAATTATAATTCCATTAAAAGCTTCAAAGTGGTATGGGACACTTTGATTCAAAAATCTCTTTTAAATAGTTTTTGGAAATGGATTGATTAATTCAATATCTGGGAATTACTTATTGTGATTGCAAATGAAATGTTGTTATTGAAATGTTTATGTTATCAATATTTTATGTGTAATGATGGTACTTGGACATTTTATGGGTGGTTACGTGATAAACCATATGACGGGTGGTGCTGTGAATACCAGGATGGGTGGTTACGTTATAACCTCCAATGCATTGGGTATGGAATTCGGCCGTATGGATATTCCATTAAGTATGTATGGAAGTTGGCCGAATGGCTATTCCATTAAGTGATATGTGTGGAATTCAACCTTATGGTTATTCCACTTAAGTATGTTTATGTCCCAAGTTACCTTTATATGTTATGTGATCTTTATATGGGTGTTAAGGTAATCTTTTGGTTACATAAGGGTAAGTAATGAACTTTTATTCAGTGAAGAGTTTTTCCTACTTCTAAAAGGTGAAAAGTATTACTTTGATAAAGTATACATGGTTTACTTGTTGTTTTGATAAACTAACAGTTTTCATTCTTTGTGTATCCCTTACTAAGCTTTTTATGCTCACCCCAAGTTTTGTTTGAAATGTTTTTCACAGGACATAATGTGGAATAGGGTCAAGGATGAGATCAAGGGAAAGTCATGCTATATAAAACATGGAACTAGAGATGTTTCTTTTTAAGAGTTTTTTTTATTTCAATGGAAACTCAGTAGAAGTGTCTACTTTGTAATCTTTTGAGATGTAACATTTATGTCCTATTTCTCTAAAACTCTAAACCTAAAAAGATCCTCAATGTGAATTATTCATTTAATTAAATATTAAGTAAGCTTTAAGGTCGGGACCTTATAATCCAGACACAAAATTATATAAAACCGATTTTTTAATAAAATGTATTTGCGACAAAAAATAAGATTTTACTAACAATTAAATTCATTTTTATTATATATTAATCAATAAATTTTCCTTATATAATACCTTTATAAGTATTTTAATAATATGGTTATTACTATTCATTACATAAAATTTAATGGATAGTACATAGAGGCCATATTTAATTAATAATATTATGATAATGTATCACAATTTTCTTTGAGCACGATGTCATGTGTTAAAAAAATATATTGGGATTAGTATTATTTTATATTAAATAATTTTAGGGATAAATTCTACCACCTTAATGAAATATCATCATAAATATTAAAAACTCTTGTTCGATAAAATGGGATAATATGATTTCAAAATAAATTCAATGGAGTGGAAAATATATCAATGGATATGCAAAACAAAGAATTTTTATAAAAATTAGAATATGACTTCATTATACACCCATATAATTAAAAGGTGTGATAAAAAATCCATTAAAAATTAAAGAACTAAAATATGATGTTCACCTAAAAGAACACATTATCGGATTCTGATGTAGGATATCATTAGTGGGAAGGGAAAATATGTACATGGAGGGAAACAATATTTTCCAAATAAGTATCAACAATTATAGAGAACAATAATAAAAATAAAACTAATGTTCCTAAAAAAGTAAGTGACCTAAAAACCATAATAAATTTTTGTTTAGAAAAGGTCAAGAATTTAATTTCAAGTATAGTAATAACAGTTTACATAGAATAATATTTTCTTAGTGTTAAGGACATATATTACAATCTTGAATATAAATATTTTGAAATATACATACATGATTTTCTTCTGTTCCCAGAATCAAATTTCATCCTTTAGTTTCATGTTTTAATAAGTTTCCAATTATAAATAATCTCTTACACAATGAAATGAATATTCAAAATTTGATTCATTAAGGAGTAAAATAAACCATAAATGGATTACAGGACCCACAAATGAATAATATGTTATTAATCATTTCATTAGACATAAAACAAACAATAAATAGTTATTATATGGTATGATAATATCCTATACTAATAAGAATAAATGAAGAATTAATTTAAAAATCCTCAACAATGAAACCCATAGATGAAATTAAATCTATCAAAAAATAACTACAATAAATTTCATAAAAATATTCTTGAAAAAAATTGAAGCCATAGACTGAAATTATTTGAGCACATATTCATTCATGATAAACTAAAAAATTACCTAAAAATAAATAAATCGATCATAAAATACCATATCAAAAATTCATGTTCGTTGTCCATATAATCTTAATCATATAAAAACCATTTCCTAATATAATTTCATAATAAAATCATACATGCTTCCAAAAAATAAATGAAACTGAATTCAAAATATAAAAACCATCTTTTCAATATGTATTTGTATTTAACATAATCAAATAATTTAATAAAAATATATAAAATCCTAGAAAATAAATTTATTCATACAGTCAACTAATAAAATTTTCAATCATATGGTTATCTATATAAAAAATCATATGTTTCAAACCTGTAATAAACCTTTTTTCTAATTAACCATAATTACCTCAATATCAAAAATCAACTTAATTGTGAAGGGTATCAAATCATTTAAACTCATTTACATATAATAAAATGAAAATCTTCAAAAAATAAAATATTCAGAAAAACACCTACAAAACCAATGGGTTGTATTTCCATAAATGTCTCTTAATGTAATATTGATTTTCATAAAATCGAATAACAAAAAATATCAAAAGATATTTCTATAAATTTGAACATAGGGTCAATATTATAATTGAAAACACATGATGATATCTATAACTATTATGTTATCATAACATTAAAACATAATATGATAAAAATATTTATGAACCGTTCACAAATACCAACTATGAAAACCCTGAACCAGCACTACCGAATCTAGTGATAAAAACAACCTCTTTGCATTTCAGGATTTGATACCATAACAAAAAACATGGGAAACATTCAGCTATCCAAAACAAAAAACTCATCTAAAAATATTACAAAACATACAAACCTAATAAAATTATTTTTTTAGAGATTTATATAATTTGTAAAAACTCTTTCAATGGTAAAATTTATACATAAAATCCTATTTTTCCACAAAATAAGTTATTTAAAATGACATGGTTTCTTCATTCATGTTAGCTTCCATATCTAAAAGTATAATTTTATTATCATTTATATATATACTTATTCTTAGTGAATACTAATTTGAAAACATGGGATCATTAAAAAATCAATATGGTACATATATAGAAAAAAAAAAGAAAACCATTATCCTATTACAAAACAATAAGGTTATATAAGAGAATCTTTACATTAAAATTATTAACTCTGATATCAAATAATCATTTAATTAGTTATGAAATAAGCTTTAATTACTATTGTTTTTAATAAAAAACATAATAATAATAAAATAATGGGAAAATGATAATCATGAGGTATTTTAATAAAACATGAGAACCCTTGAAAAAGATTTTAAAAAATACATAATATTTTATGTGAAAAGGAACAATAATTCCATTAAAACAAAAGATCATGATCATACATTGTGTAATAAAAATATTTCTATGAAAATTAATAAGAAATATTATAATTTCCATTTAGTTAAAATTTGATAGCATTTTTATTTCACTATTGCAGTCACTCTTATTAATGGAATAACCTACCTGGTAAATTCCAATGATCTCATAGGATAAATATATACCTGGATTACTATGTCTATTTACCCAATATATTGTATTGTTTTACCATAATCCCCCAACATTATGTTCCATATAAATAACACTTTTCATCTTAAACAATTACCAGTCACCATTAAGTAATAATAAAATATAAAACCTTTCATTTCCATCATTGTATTTATGAAAATATTCTTTACAAACATATGAAAAAGATTTTTTGATATTAAAATATAATTTCTAGTTAAAAACCCTTATAATAATTCCATGAAATATTTGCATTATGGTATTTATTTATAAAAAACTATTATAATATAAATGAATCTGAAAAATGTATTATGGATGTGGAAAGAACCATTAACGATGACTATGTTAAAATATTACGTTCATTTTTTTATTTTGTAATGAATGTTAAAACGTGTTGTATAGAATACATAAATATATTACCTTTGGAAAACATTAGTTAAAAAATAAATTATAATTTATTTATTCCCAAATATATATGATCATATGTTTTTTAATAATATTTACATGAAAGAAATATATTTTGAAAATAAATCTGGATAACATTTAAAACAATGTTATAAGGTAATGTATCCCTTACCATGACTCAAAAATGTCTCCAACATTTTTTATATACTATATAACAGACTTTATAAATTATTTTATTTCATAATTAACATTATCAATATTATTTCCTTATTATTAAAAAATTTATTTCATTATATTTAGTATTTAATTTATTAATATAATCTGATAAGAAAACATCAGGTGTTTTGAAGATGTTTGGTTCATAATTTCAATAGGTATACGGTATATTGAATATAGTAATATAGTTTATCCTTAAATAATATATATAATAATATTAAAGAAATTATTTTCATTTTTATATTATATTTATACTATTAGAACAAATTAGGCTTGATTTTTACAAAATAAGAATCATGTTAAATTCAAGGAGATGGTTGGTCATATATATGCATGAGTAACATTTCTATTTTGCAATGAACATGAGGGGTAGAAGGTAAGAATAATTTTATATTTCTAAAATTACAATTATATAATAAATTTCATTCAATGACATTAAATATAAATATATATACCATCAATTAGAGATAATTATGAAAAATGAATCACATCACATCCAAGAGGTGTTAATCCACACATACTCAATAAGGACATTATCATTATTAAATGGATGGAATTATAATAAAATTGTATATATTTTATCTATAAATAACTATAATTATTTAATTAATATAATATATTTAATTTAAATCCATCATTATTAGTAATCACGAGTGGATGTTGGGGAAAACAAATTAAATCTGTTCATGAGGAAGTATTCCTCTATGCGCACAAATGATTAAATCCTTTCCCATTAGATGAAGAAGAATATTAATGAAAGTTAATACATCAAAATAATTACATCTCAATATTTGTCACATATATATTTTATAATATCAAAATAGTTATAAGAGTGTTTGAGGAGGTGATAGAATAACTAAAACAAAAACATTCAATCAAAATTTAGACCACTTATTGGGACAAAATCTTTGGTTCACCACATTAATCCTTCTATGGTTGGTATTATGAAAAAACTATGAAATCATGGATGTGGTATGGTATTTTAATAATTTTTTTGGATAGGTATCATCTAAAAAATGACACTTAGTTCCTATATATGAGATGAGAGGGGTTATCATTTTAAAAGTGGGGGATGGACAATCTTGATATTTTTTAAGGTTTTAAATTTATATAAATTAATTTCAACGGTGAAGTGTAATTATTATAATATTTTAAAATATAAGATAAATGTGATTCTATATTCCCCCATCCAATAAATTTCTAAAATTATTAGAATATGATTTCACCCATATATCTTTGTTTTAACCATGCAATGTTATACCTTTTAATGATTACCACTCTATCAATGACTTTAAATATTTAGGGGTCATAGAATATAATATAATAGTATATGTTAACAATAAATAATAATTTTTTGATATGCTATATGATTTAAAATTGGATATTGATATAATTTTTTAAAAAAAATTATCATTTAAAAAAATATTGATTATTATGAAATATCATTATTTTCATTTTTTGAAAAAATTTATTTATTTTGTATCTATATTCATTATGATAATAATTTAATTATAATATTACGAAATTATAAAATTAATAATACAATATTAATATCTATAAAATTTATATTCCACCCAAAATCATCAAAAAATACATTACATTACTTATCTTAAAAATTATTTACTATGATTATTTAACTACTTGCACAAACACTATTCTAGTTCTGTATAAGCCTTTAATGTCATTATATAATCAATAAAAATTTGAAATAAATTACAATAATAATAATAATTTTATTAATCAACAAAACCATTAATTGTAATATAGAACATATTTTTATCCTTAAGTGAACATATAATAGAAATGTACAAGCATGTGGGTGCAGCTTTTTATTTATAAATTACATAAACTAATTTATGATTCATTATTAAAGAAATAAATATCCAACTAGAAAATGTTTAAAAATGAGATATTATGAAAAAAATAATCATATTTAATAGAGTAAATTTATGATTTTGGGAAATTGTAAATCCTATTCATGTTAGTTTAGACCAGAATTAAACTGATTTACGCATTACATTTCTTATAATTATTTGTCATAGTTACATTTCATATTTATCATGAAAATAAGGTTCCTATTAATAATTATTAATAATTATGATATAAAATATGGAATTCTTTTAATCATATCCAATTAATATTTTTTATAACATAATTTAAATTTAAACTTGAAAAATGAGAGAAAAAGTTGGTTTCTATAAAAAATATATTTATAATATAAAAAGTTTTTTATTCCAAGATTAGTTATGATAATGATTCCAAATAACATAATTTGATTATATATAATATTAATGAACTAATTTTACATTAAAACCATTTTAACCAAAAAAATAATTTTTAAATGCCTAAAATGAAAAGAATGTTTTCAATAATAATGTGAATTTGTCAGCATCCATTGTAAAATTAATACTTTTTAGATTGTTTTCAAAAATTGAAGCTGATATATTACTCACATGATGAATTCAAAAATTAAATCCATTTCATTATATAAATTTCAAATAAGTTGAATAATTTTACTTTATTATCCAATTGAAATTTTTAATCAAATATATTTTTGAAGAAAATAATTTTTTTACTATAAAATGATACTATAGAAAATTTAGTATTATTTATTTTTCATTAGTAAAGTCATTTTATTTTTATTAATAATTTATACATATTTTTTATATGGATTTTTTTAATATCCATAAAATCTAATTTAATAAGTATGTTATAACAGTAAAATTTAAATATTATCATTATTATTATATGTCACAATATTCTTAAATATCAATGTTGTGTGTTAAACATGCTATCCAATTTAGTATTTTTTAATAAAAAAATCTAGGTCATCCATGTATCTATTTATGACTAGGACACTACATGTGTTCCCTTTATATCACATGAGATGTAATAAATCAACCAATACATTTGTGGCTTACACGGGATCCCACCCATCACATAAAAATTATCCTCAAATATGTTTGCCTAGAGAACATTAAAACATCCATATTTAAAACATGATTAAATTAATCCACGGAAAAGATATGAGATTCCAGATAAAATCCAAATAACATATAATTATCTGTCAATATGATGAAAGTAGATATTTTAATAGGAATATATACAATGAGTAACATAAATATAAATAAAGATGTTATCAATTATTAAGAATTTCTTTTTAATATCATGGGTTAAATCACATCAATAAATTTATCAAAATTACATTTTCATTTAAAAAAATGAATTGGAATTATTTTTATTTTGAATCCATTTTAAAACATATAACAGAATCTATATTTAGAATAATTATCATAATAGTAAAATAATTTTCTCACATGGAATGTTGTTAAAAAAATATTTCTAAACAATATTATTATCATTATTGTAAATAGATGAATTTTTGGTGATATTCAAAATTTACTTTCACGGGTATGACTTAAAGTCCATTTTCAAACATTATTTTAAATAAATATACATGATTCAGTTTTTAAATTACATATTGGTTTTCTATAGGAGTTGTGGAGTGGATAATAAAAATAGTGATAATGGAAGGAAAAAAATATTTTAAAAGACCTATGTTTAAATCCCTATTATAACATGGATAATCAAATTAATTTTGAAAAGATGTAATTATAAATATTAATTATAATATAAATAATATATATTTGAGCTTACAAATAAAAAATATAACATTTTTAGGTGCATAAAAATACGGAAATTTAAGAAAACGTACCCATATAAATGTTTCTAATTATTCATAACAATATTATTCTTTAATGGAAAGAAAATAATCATTGAATAACCATTTAAATAAGATTTTATTTTTATTTTTCGATGAAATGAAACAATCTTATAATATATTTATTATGTTTACAGAAAAAAATGAAGGAATAACTATGTTTAATTAGAACTATTTTTACACAATGAAAAAATATTTGAGTTATAAAAACCCCCTATGGGTTTTGTATAAACTGAATTGAAATCTCTTCAAAACTGAATAAGAGGTGAATCTTTTAATCAGTTAAATTTCCTAAGTAGTCTAATAAAATTAAACAAAAGATACTTTTATAAAAATTATAAAAATAAATAATTATTGAGTATAGAATATGTACCAACAAGATAATAGTGTAATGGGAAACCATTACCTTTGCTCTTAATTTCCATAAAATAACATTACAATTATTTATAAAAAAACATTTCAATCTAATTGAATTATTTCAAAATATTTTCCATGTATATTATCCTACATAATATTCAAATATGTAATTTTTTATACCTTTTTATGTTTTTTGTATTTTATTTTTATCAAGGGATATTAGCTATTATAAATGTATCATACAAACATTAAAATGTCAATATCGACCCCCATTCGATGATACCAATATCACAATTACAATATTAAATATTTTACTAGAATAGTTAATTTTAAATTATTTATCACATTCTAATTTCATTCCATGAATGTTTTATTTATGACTTTTGAATATGAATTCAGGAGAGAGCTTATTTTGGGTATTTTAAATGAATGAAGGGAAGTATCTTAAATAACAAAAAATAGTTAATATTAACATTATTGAACATAAAACATAATTTATCCATTAATTTGATAAAATATACTGCCTAATAAACTTAAAAATTAATCTAAAATATATATTTTCATCATCATTCATGTAGGTGGTTAAATAGACCCAAAACAAATAGTTCCTTTAATTAGTTGATAAGTATGATTATAGAATTTTTTAATCATTATATAATTAATATAGAAGTAAGATAATGTTATTTTATATTTATAAATGTCATAGTTATTTTTTGATGAATTATAATTAATTTATACTTGATAGAATTTTATTATATAGAGAGGATAAATAGTTTTAATGTCTTTGTTTTCTCAATTTATGAGGTTTAATTTGTAAAAGTTATTTTTTATTAATTCAATTAATCAAATTACCAATGTATCATCCCAGAACCTCAATAATTGCATAAAAATAAGTTTTATTTAACATATAAATTCTTTGAATCATTATTATAGTGTGGTTATGAATCATGAAATACAATGTTCCACTGATACAGTAGTCCATGCATACACATAAACAACATTTTCATTTTCTATATGTCAGAAAGAAATTAGAACTATAAATTATTTTAAAAAATTAAATAATCATATTAATAGAATATTTGTTTAATAAATAACAAATTCCATGTAAATCGGTTACTATAAAATGAAACATGTCGCTTCATGGATGCAGTATTCCATATATACACATGAGAAATGTTATTAGTTCCTTAAATTATTGGGAGGAAGGTTGGAATTTATTATTTCATTGAAATAATAGTAATTTAGCATTATTAAGAATCATAAATAGTTAATTATTCTTATAGATAAAATATCTAGAACTGCAATAAGAATAAATAATGGAATAAAAATTATAAAATGCATATTTGTCATTTTTACCTTAATTTTTAGAACAAATCCGTTAAAAAATGGAATAATCCTTTTAGGGGTTTTAATTTATGCAGAAAAAATAACCTATTACATGAATATTTTTTTGGGTTTGGTAAATTTAAGAGGGATTGATATTTGAGGAGAAGTGGGGAGAAAAATGCACCTTTTATAAGTTAATGGGGTGATAATTGTTTAAATCCCCATAACATTATAATATTTGAAATTAAATTTATAGGGAAAGTAGACATAAATGTGGAAAATAATGTATATAGGTTTATTATTCAATGAAAAATAAGTTAAAAATTATTTGTATGACATGTATTATAAGTTTTTTATGGAATTTACCACTTCAGATAACCCTTTTACATTTTCTGTTATTATAGTGGAAATAGTTGTAAAAAAGTAATTTATTTTTATTTGGAAAAAACTTAAAATGGATTTTTTTTAAAATTAGAATATAAATATAAATATTTTGACCATTTTGTAAATAAAAATAATGTTGCATAAAATTTAATTTTAATATAAGCATATATAACTTTTAAAATGCATTTTAAAAAAAACATTATTTTTATACAAAACAATTCCTTAAAAGTAATAAATGTAATTTATTTTTAAATATTTTAATATTTTTTTAATTGATGAATATTTTTTTTGTATTCAAAATCAAACAAAATAGAAGATCCACCATTTAAATAATAATTTAAATGTAAACAACTTAACGTAGTTTTTATATGAGTAAAATATTTCTTATGTTCAAAAATATAAGTTATGGGTTTCATAAATTTAAAATTATATTGATAAATATTTAATATTACAAATTAATTATATATTTGAATAGGAAAAATGGTTCATAATTATTAATTTCATTTTTCTATTATGGCAGATTAATAAATGTAAATGTATTGTTTTAAAATGTATTTTTCACTATTCACCTAAAAATCTATTTTTCCAAAAAAAAAATATGATTACACCCTCTTAAGACAATACTATAATGTCAAATCCAGAGAAAAAGGATTCATTTTCTAATTAAAATTCAAAAGATTGTGAATATGTATTTTAATTAACTATTTATAAATAATAAAAACTTTTTTATTAAAAAATCACTTTACTAAAAAAAAGTGAATGTTGTTATTCTTATTTGCCTTAAATTGATAAATAAAATTAGTTTTAATATAATTTTTACATTAAAAAATATTTATCATCATTTAATCATAATATATTTAGTTTTTAAAAGTAACAATTTATAAGGAATAAAATGAAATGTTTTGAAATATAAATTTTAAAATATAAAATGGTATTATTAGTTATTTAGATAAAATAATTGATATTTATCAATTAATTAGTATTGAAATTATGGTTTTTACATTATAATTATATTTCAAAATGAAATTATAAATATTTTTACATGATTACTTGATGACTTTATTAAAATGGTTATATTAATTATTTATAAATTTATTTAAAAATGTATCATGAGTAATTTTGGTTCAGTGTTGTCATTAAGAAATATAACAAACATAATATTAGATGTAAATTATACTAAAAAATCATCAAATGTTACACTCTCACATTTAAAATGATTTAATCCTTACAATTTTAATTACCACTAAGATGTAAAATATTTTACATTGTCCATTGGGTAGTACTGAATCAACCCTTAATTTCTAATGAGTTATCAACCTTGTTAAAATTATTACAATAAAGAAACTCATATATTTCATCACACTATAAAGATCCTAATATTGAGTATATTCCCATCAATTTTAGTTAAGTAACCCTCTTAATTTTTTTAATCCGCATTTAATTAATTTTCCATGATATTGCATTTTCATACTTGCAGTTATAAAGTATCATGGGTTTTTTTAACATTAAATGTGATTTCACAATTCCAGTTATCAATATAGAGTCTATTAAAAGATATAAAAAGCATTAAATTAATATAAAGGATGAATACTATAACATGCATTAATCATTTTCCAAAAAATCTACCTAGGATATGATAATAATAAATAGTTTCCCATATAAGATAAAATATTTTGTTTGGAAATGTGATTCTCTTAAAAACATTATATTTATACAATAGTTTCTATACAATAATCTAGAATATATTAATTAAAATATATATTGGAGGATGTGTGTTTTCTAATAATAATGATATACTTTTTCATTATTCATTATATATGATTTAACTTGTTCTCAAGTTCTATGTGGTTGGATAGGCCTATCATCATTTTGTACATTGTTTTGTGGAATTGATTTGAAATATAATAAAATTTTTATTTTTAGAAACAATTATACTAGGGTAGAGTAATATTTGGAACTTTACATCTTCCCTTTTATTGGAAAATCATGCTATATCTCTTTGAAGTCCATGAAATCAATGGCCATTCATTACACACTATAATGATTTTCATATTTATTAGAGTCATTACCTTGAGAACTCCCTTATTTTCGTTTTCAACTTCATGGCCTGAATATTTCAGATACTCCATCATTCTCTTCATTATTTTTTCTTAAATAACATTTATATTACAGTATTTAATCACTATTCATTATAGTTTGATATACATAATACCATTATTTTTCACTTCATATCCTATCCCATTTGGTTACTCAATGTAACAATCTCTATTTTATCAATTTCATTCATTATTAACTCAGTTCCAATATGATATCATAATTTCCTGAATCATGTAAAATGTTGTGGGGAGAATATTTAAATTAAATGTATATAAAGAATCATATTGAAAAAATAACACATAATTTATGATCTTATGTTAACATATTAATATCTTCGATTCAGTATAGGATATCCATGTTCATTTCTCAATTATGTTTTTTAAACCAAATAAATTCAAATACCACATAATTGTTCATAAATATAATGTTAATCATCTATCCATATCCCCAAAAAACAATAAAAATAGTGTTGTAGTTTGGAATATTTTTCATGCAAAATGTGAGGGTTGATTTAATACCCATCATGCATTTTCAAGGTTATTATATATATATGAATATATATCAAATCATCAATTAACATGTAGTATAAAAAATTTATTTCATTACAAGGATCCCAAACAATATCCACTTAACCAAAACCTCATTATAAAATCTTTTACACACACTTATCCTAATGATTTTTCTAAAATTTTCTCTTATCCGAATCCAAAAAATAACTAAACTAAACAACAAAAGTAAATAATTGTTTCTCTAATAATAATTTTTATAAACCAAGGTAAACAAGAATACATTTTATAAAACATTAAATGTATAAAACATTAAATATAACAATAATTACATAATCTCAAGAAACTAAGGTCTATTGTCTTTGTGGGCTAGCAAAATAAAGAAATAATTTTATAATACATGTCATTATTTTCATTATCGCACCGCACGAGACCCCCTTCTACACATATCATATTTTATATTCATTTTAATATGATTGGGGTTATAATATATTATAATTGGTTAGATCAAAGACTAATTAAGGAAAACATCACTAACATGCCATCCTAGGAAAGATCATATGCATGTGATAAAAAATATATGAGAAACATATCTAATTAAAAGAACATGGAATCGTGTGATTTTTTAAAATGACCCATCTATTAAATTTTCATTAGAGATTAGAAACATGAAATTGTATTCATGATTCATGGATTATAACATAGGAATATAAAAAGGAAATGGGGAATTATCATAACATTATGGTGACAGAATTACTAAAAGATTCACATTACAATGTTACCTTGGAAAAATAACCAATCTACCCCCTTGGACTTGTGTAAAAATCATTTTACACTTCTTTTATTGGGATAATAACAATTTTACATTCATGTGGTTGGGATAAGAACCCCAATAGATTATTGGGATTACTCAAAAAAAAACTAGGTACTCTCTTGGTTATTGGGAAACAACCCATGTACCCTCTTGGGATTTAGGATAAAGATCCATGTACCCAATTGGGATTAGGCTACATTACGTGTAATCATTTTGATATTATGAGATAAATAACATCAATTAATTAATTATCATGTGATAGGAGGCCCCACCCATAACATAATAACCACCAAAAGCTATGTGTTCTTAGAGAACATGAAAACCATAAAATTTCAAACATCACTCAATTTACCAATGGAAAAGAGACACATTAGAAGAAAAAACCAATAGAAAATTGAAAAATATATAATTAAAAATACCATGGAAATCATTTTAAGAACATGTAAATATTGTAGTATGATTAGAATTAAATATGTTCACAAAGATAATGAATACATTTTATAATCATTTTTAAATGAAATTGAAAAAATAAGCGGATATAAAAATTTTATTTTGTAAAAAATTCAATTAGTATTATGTTTATCTTGAGAAAAAAGTTCAAAAACATTAAAGGATTATTATTTATATATATTTTCTATAATGATGAATGGATGTTTTGAAATGAAAATTTTTTTAAAATAGATTTTAAACGACATTTTTAAGAATATAATGAAATGATTTTCTTATGGGACACATTTAGATGTTACATCCAAGGAGTAAACATGAATACCTTTTTGAAACATTAGTTGGAAGGAAATATGAATTCTAAATCATTGGAACAGAAATAATGTTTTTAATGAAATTTAGAGAGTAATATAAGACATTTGATCATGAAATACTTGTTTTATATTTTAAAAAACATCTATTGAATCCCACAACAGATAAAGGATAACAGAACCTCCTCTCGAAAACATTTAATGAGAAGTATTAATTCTAGAATAAAATATATATTTTTTATTTTCCATATAATAAATGGAAAATTTTATGTAATATAGATACATGTACGTGGAGGAAAATGTTTATGTACAATGGATGAAAATTATTCTCAACAATTTTATATTTTTTTAGAAATTAAATAATGAGGGAAGATGCTATGAATTGCAAATGTATTTATATCTAGAGGGGAATATAAGGTATAATATAATATAATCAGAAGTAAAATAACCTGGGAATAGAAAAAATATTTCTAAGATGATACATAATAACTCAACTAAGGCCCATTGGGGCCTACATGCCATGTAATGGGATTTAGGTCCAGAAGTCCAATGAGCTGTGTACCATGTAAATAAGTATTGTTGGGTGGGATGTCCCCTTGGGGGCTACACAATTCCTTTTAGAATTGTGTGTGTGGTGTGTGTGTGTGCGTTTAAATTTAATTATACCCCCAATCACCTCATATATAAATATTATAACTTAATTAAAATTAATTTTAGTTATTAATAATCGTTAATATTTTTGTAACCCTTGAATAAATATCCAATGAAAATAGAACTCTCATATAATCCTTAAAAAGACTATTGACCAGTTTCATAGCCAGATTACCTACACAACCTCAATCATGAATCCCCTTATTCTATAGGCTACTAACATACAGTTAGGGTCTATGTGGTTATACCCAGAAAACAATAACCTATCACTGAAGTAAAATAATTGTATAATAAAAAAATCACATCGCATCTCCTAGATAGAATCATAATGTAGTTATGGATATTGTTGATAAATAATTTCAATATAGGTTCATAAAAAAATTAAGTCATCATATAGGTCATGGGATCCCCTATGTTTTGATCATATATAAATGGTAAAAATGAACTATGATATCCAAGATGGAAAAAACCACAAGATAGACCCATGGTATGCTGAGTCCCATCAGTGAGACACCATACTAGCTATTGAAAATAAACCATCATGCATCTTCCCCTTATCCCTATCCAATAATTCATTCACTATGTTTGATATGGTACTAACTAGTGGACTGAGTATTGTGTGAGTACCACTCTGTATGCCACAAACAACAGTGTTTTAAATACTACCAGTTGATTTTAATGTGTATAAAATGTTCTATAATTATGTAATGTATATTAAAAAAATAATAAAATAGTAAATAAAACCCCAAAAATTCCTTTTATGTAAGATTAATCTTGAGGTTTTGAATATACACATAGAAATAGATTCAAATGCCACTAAACACATTGTAGTATCATTCCACCTCATGTAACCATGGGTAGACCCAAACCTACCCAAAACTAAAACACAAAACTAAACCTTCTTCACCATTTTTAGATGTATCAGAATCTAAGAACCCATTTTTATAAGATGATACCATTGATAAATTTTTGTAAAAACCACCACCAATGGAATTTTCAAACGACCTCATGCATGTTTTCAAATTACACTATTTTCAAATTCCACACAAGACATGTTAAAACTACGTAATGGTAGTTTTCCAATTTAATTATGTAAAAAAATCCACTAATGGAATTTCAAAATCACCACATAGGAATATCTTAATTACCTAAATCCAAGATACAAAAGTATTTACATTTTATTAGTAGATTCATCATCAATTTCCAAATCACAACGGAAGTAAAATTTCAAAAGTCACCATTATGAGGTCAGAAAAGCCACCATATAATTCATAATGACATGGTTTGAGTTCTAGAATCAATTTTTCCCACTAGGATCACTATATATATAGGATTTTGACTTTATATTGGGAATATGAGTATGAAATTAGTATAAAAGAACTCAATTAAAATTTTTTATGGTTACACAAGACATGATAGTGTGATTTCATGATGTATCATAAATAAATTAATGATCCAATGGGTTATAATTATGGGACACCTACCATAGGTTTATGGGAGTCCACTCATATGATATTATCCACTGATTTAAGAAAAATGGGGGAAATCAATTAATTATAAAAAATAAATAAAAATAAGGTAAATTATTTAACCATTTAAGAAAACTTATTGATAGAGAGGGAGAGTAAATGTTTGGAGGATAATTTTTTTTAAACATGTCAGATTGAATTTATGATAGAAAATGGAACTACAATCATGCCAAGATGAAAGGAGGAAACCCCACGAGATAGCGGAAGATGATTGGTGGTGTTAAATATTTTTTGAGGAGTATGAAAAGTGTCATAATTATGTAATAATGAATAATGAGAAAGCGGTTAAATGACTACTTTCTAATTATTTATAAAAACTAATATAGGGTCCATCAGTATGCTCCTGGCCTCCACATACTAGTTGGTGAGACTAAAATCCCTATAACTCTCAATGTTAGCCAACAAGAATGCTAGTGGATGTGTACAAGCAAGCTAGTGGTATAGAAAAATCTTGTTTTAGTCTAGGATACTACTCATGAGCCCCTATATCACTATTTAAACTACTCCCAATTCTAAAAAAATTTATTTAAACACTGTAAATTAGGATTAGTTGAAAACTAAATTGAAATATAGCTTAATATATGGATTTATTCTTACATTTTTTCCACTATATATAAGCTCATCCCCAACCTGAGATCAATAGAATCACTGATATTTATTGGGGAACAACTTTATCCCCTAGTCACATTTTTCAAACTCCCACTCTCACAACTCCACATGATTGCACATGTGGTGCCAAAGCATGTTTACTAGGTAAAAGGACTTTCTATGGAGGATGTATTCATTATAGAACATGATTTGAATAGGATTTTACATAAAATAATCATCTTTCTCCATTAATACATCATAAATATCATTAATATTACATGGGTTTGGATCATAACATAAAATATTAGAGATGTGGAATTGGACATTCAATGTTACATGACTAGGTGGAAGAAAAAAAAATTATGCCATAGAACTAACATTATTACTCTTGTAAAAAACTCAAAAAGCAACATTCTCTATCTCAAAATATATTATTTTCCATGTCTTGGTGACACCTATATAAAAAAACACATCACCAAAAATAAATATAATAAGATGAAATCTCTGTTTAGCCTATGATTTATCCCATTTTTGGGAAGTCACCAGAAACATCCAAATAAACTAAATTTTCTTAGAAGACTCATGCCTGAGACTCGAGCCCATCAATGTTGACTCTCCATCATTTATATAACATAATGGTGATCAATATGGAATACTATATATGTCCCAAAAAAGAGATATATTAGTAGGCACCTAAAATCTATTATTATATGAAATCTATAACAATGGTAGATGAATCTTTCATGTTCCTATAAAATCAATGTCACATTCTAAGATCATGACCATAAGTTCTTTTATAGTATGATCTTATTTACCATCCATCTACAATTGAGAATCCTTATATAGGTTTATGTTTGTCCCTAAATTATTCAACTTTCATTTCAAAAATAAATAGATAAACTAGGAATCCGTATTTGAGAAGATTCTCTATTGAACCCCTTATAAGAGAACCACCATCAAGATATAACTATTTGATATTTCCAACTAAAAAAGTCACTTTGGTCAGTAACAAATAGTACACATTTGAATAATAATCCTTGATTACTCAAAAAACATCATGACCTTGAGGCATCCCTAAAAACCCACAAAATTCCATTATTTCATCATTACATTTCCACATTGAAATGATAAAATATGGGTGAATAACCAAAGGTCGCTAGTGCTCATCCTTCACCTACTAAAAACTTGAGCATATAATGAATAAATCCTCTATATAATTTTCTCCAACATTATACAAATACTATCAACACATATATCAATACATCATGGTAAGGCCTTGAATTACAGTCTAGTTTGAGTCAAGTAATTACAACATTAATTCGCCATTTATACTCATAGCATCTACTAAATTACATTAAAAATGAAAAAACTCATTAGTATTTTAGGAACAATCCAATGGTGTCCCACCACTATATATTTATTCCCATCGTCACCAAAAAATCAGAATATGAATGATTGTTATACAACACCCAATCCCAAAGTGATTAAGAAATTTCTAAAGATGAAACATAGAAATACCCTTGGTACATTGAAACATAAATGTTTATGTAAAAAATAACCAATTTTCTATAAATTCGTTTGAACTAGACAACATTTTTTTGTTTCTTCTAGTTGATTGAATTCATGAAGAATTTACACTTCCCAAGGGTGAGGACCAGCTCAATGTTTTAGTTATATAGCTACTAAACCCCTATCCCTTGTAAATGTTTTATATTACACTAATTGAAGAGTCATTTCATCATTTTAAGATGATTATAAATCACACACCACTCTAAAAAATGGCAGTTTCATCGACACCTAATTGTGTGAAACATTAATCCCCAATTCAAATCATTTTTTGGTAGTTTTTCTAAGGTGACCAAAGTTTATTAGACCCATATTCGAAAATCCAAATATCCACTATGTGAATTGTAGCTAAAAAAATACTGGAGGAATCATAATACGTAATAATCCATACAAAGAATGGTAAAAGTTATTACCAGTGTGTATGTTAATCTCTTCTTCAGTTCCTTTAAGTCTACCATACATTGAATAGATAACTCAATTATCACACAATTTTTGTCAAGACATCAGAAAAATAGATATGATTTAAAAATCCTGAATAATCATAAAATAATGACATTCAAACCCCATTATTCTTTGAATCTCAACAACATTCCTATTTCTGTCCTAAAAACAAGACCTATGCATTCTTTAGTTCTAATAGAAGCCCTTCCTCATATATTTCATAGATGAATAAGTGAACGCAATCAGTTTAGAAAATAAAATTTGAGACATTTTCATACAAAAAATGGGCTCTAAGTGTTTTCAATACAACCTATATGTGTTGAATCTAATCATTCCTCAAAATGTATTAGACCAAATTATCATCAATGAACATGACCAAAAAATAGTCCAAATAAGGATAGAATGCCAATTTCTTAAATTTCATTAATAAAATTAGGAATTTCGTTAATCCAAATAAAATAAAAATGTACTCATAAGGATAATAAATTATTTTGATTTCCCAATTTTGAATATTGAATTGTCAAACTATAAAGAGTTGGTACCCCAATAACTAGTTGATCATGGAGAAAAATCGGGTTAATTTCAGCTGATTAAATAATTTATCTATTTTAAGGACTGAATACTATTTCTAAACCATTACTTAGTTGCAATTCTATTATTCCATTAATAATATCAAGGATTAATCTAAACTTTTAGTGAATATCACTGTAGAAACCTAAGAAAACATAGTCAGATGGATGAACCCCTTTGATTTTGTGACACCTACAGTGTCACTATATATTTCATTAATTAATTAATTAATTAATTTGAATTCATTGGGGGATATTAAGTGTCTATTGTTTAAATTTTATTATTTAGAAAGGAATAGTTTTTTTGAATGATTAATAGTAATAGTGTGATCACCGTCCATGAGGGGTCTGCACACTACAATGTTTTCTCATGTCGTTTGAGCATGGTTAACTCTACTGTGAGACCTTATAAAAGTAAGCATAAACTTATTATTTTTTTCTCGTATGGATACCCAGTTAGATAATTTTTTTAAAATTTATTCCTAATCCATTGATGATAACTGAAATTTTAAATTCTTTTTATTTTAATTTTTTCCAATTTTTCCTTAATTTATTTCAAGAAATATTTCCCCCCTTCCAATTGTATAACATGACACACCATCCCGTATCTCCATGTTGCACACTCAATCCTCTTATATGAACCCTATATTCAAATTTTTCTCTCGATTTTATTGGGACTCTAAATCAAAACATCAAGTTTAGGTCTCTTATCCTTCATTATTTCCTTTTTCTAGTTACTTTTATTTTCCTTTTCACCCCTCCAATTCAGCTGAACCCAAGGTTGATTAGGTTCACCTAATTATATTATGATTTATTAATTTCGTGGAAATTTGATAGGTTTCTATTATAACATTCTTGTGAATTTAGGAATCTTCTACAAAATTTGATGCATTTTGGATAGTTTTATCTCCCCTACATTCATTTTGAGCTAGGAATAACTATTGAACCACCTTCTGGTACATGTTATAAATTTCAAAGATTAATTTAAGTACATTATGGTGAAATTATATGTATTTTTGTCGGACATTTTTGGATTTAGTGATGTTTTAAAGTCATTTTATCATAGCATGGTCCTTGGTCTAATGTTAAGCATTTGTGTAAAATCTTATATAACCCTTTATAATTTTTTAAAGAAACATTTATTATTTTTTTTGGATTTATAGTATTTTGTCCTGACCTTATAATTTTAATGGATTTTATCTTTTTTAAAATTATTTTTAATTGAATTGTGTAACATTTTTTGTAATTTTTATTTATCATTTGGATTTTCTAATGTGGCTAAATTGCACAAAACTTTTTTATACTCAGTTAATTTTTAGAAAGTTGGTAATTTTTAATGTATTTTTTCATAAATAGTGTGGAGAAAACCATTTTTTTAAATATATTGAGTACATGGTCCTCTTTTATTTTAAATAGGATTTCAATTAGGAAGTTATTTTTTAAAAAAAGTTTGCAAATAAAACGATTTGGTTTCAAGGAAATGGAATATTTATATAAATATTTAATTAATTTTAAGTGTTGTACATCCAAATTATATTTCATTTTGTTTTGTGTTGATTTGTATTTCAATATATTTTTGGAATTTGGATTTTATAGTGGGTTTCAAAATGTGGTTTAGGGAAATTACATTCAAGAATAGATTCACCATGTTTTGAATGGTTTAATTGAAAAAGGGATTATAAATTGGTTTTCAAATAATGGTAGTAATAGGATATGTGTATTAGAATCTCAAGATTTGTGATTTAAATCCCTATTTGTAAGATGAATTAGTTTTTTAAATGGGTGAAACTGTCTTGATATCAAGGTTTTTATCTAGTTCTATTAGGGGTTGTGACCTTATATATCACTCTTTATGTTGATATGAATATTATGATGCTCATTCATTGAATATTGTTTGGGGATTCTACTTGTGTAGGTTAATGAAGTTATGTGTGGAATGTTTCAAATTATTTTTCATATAATTCATGGGATTTATGACAGATCGCCTACTTTCCAAACATCCCATGGTGACCATGTTAAATGGTATAAAAAACATCGGTGGATTATTCCCAGACATAGGTTAGTGATTAATATTGTTATCTCCAGCTCACACGACACTGTAGATGGGATAATCCCCATAATTCGAGTGTGATCTTGGCTGGGTAGTGATCGAGACTTCGCTAGGGGTTGAGAGTTTCCATAGAAGAATAAGTGAACTTACCAATGTTTATAGATATGTCAAGTTCTATCTAAAATGAAATCCATTACGAGTCTCACTAGTATCCATTATGTTCCATTCGTTAAAGATGTGAACCTATTATCCTTTTAGGATCATTTATAGGATTTATCTTTTTATTGGATTGAATTCCCCATGTTTGATTGATTGTATTGGATCTATTAATTTATTTGTTATCATTGCTGCTTGGGTTCCTTTTTAGGGTTTATGAATCATATTTTGTGTTTTTTTGTTTTACTTTCAAAAATACTAATTTTGATAAATGTTTTTTATGAAGGATTTGAAATAATTTAACTTTTTGGATTTTTTTATGAGTTTAAAGGATTGGTTTTCCCCTAAAATTTATTAGGAAAAAGGGATTTTCATGAGAATTTGAAAATTAGGAAAATTTGTTTTGGTTTGTTTCCAATGGTTTAAAGTCCTATTTCCTTTACATAAAAGTATATTTTAAATTATTAATTATATTTATTTTTATTTTTAAAATAGGAAATTGTTTAAATGTAATCTTGTGGTTTGGATTTATAAAACATGTCAAGACATAATTTATACATTATATTTCAAACATTAATTTAAACCTCTTTTACAAAGAAATGTCCATAGATTCGGTGGGATTTTGTTAGTTAGTTTTATGCCTATGTTTTTATTTCTATAAAACATTAGTTGTATTAATTTATCCATCGATCAGCTACTACTAAGTGAATTTATTTTCCTAAGGTAATTTTTCAATTTTATTATATGTAGTGAGTTTTTCCTATTACTTTATTTTGGTAGGACCTGATTTTTATTCATAGAATGTCCAGTTTGTTGACCCTTAAATAATTTACATTGTCTAGTTAGGGTGTTATTACTTTCAACAAATGTATGGTCCAAATAACTACTGGTTATTGAAGTAATGGAATTTGGTGGAGGCTTTTGGGACATATTTTCCTTGTATGGAAGATATTAGTGGTGGGATTGGGATTTGATTTCATTTTTTATTTAATTCATTTATATATTGTTTATTTTTTATAATTTAATTACTTATTGTTTTGATGTGGAAACTTGATGTAATGATAAGCCATACAAAAATATAATTTCATTTCCTCTAGTACTTTAAATAAATTTTTATTTAGTGAAACCATTTTCTACTGAACTCATGTGATTCTAAAGAACTGGTTACCGGTCTGTGGGTATCTAGAATGGAATATGAGACACTTGTGGACTAGTTTGGGCACATTCATATTGATATACTGGGTCCATTCATTAAAAATTGTATTATAGGTTATGATAAAATTCTCCATATGATATTAAAACTTTTCAACTCTTTTTTTATTTAGTGTTCCATGGAATTATCCACTTATAATTCTTTATTGGATCATGGGGTAGTTGCAAGAAGAGTCTAGTTATCTCTTTTATACCACATGCATCTAATTTTCATGGGATTTGGGAATAAATAATGAGGTTTATTTTCAATTTTATTTACTTTTGATATTATGTTGAACCATACTTGTATAGTTTTATTTTTCTTGGGGGTCAGGTTAAATTTTGTGACCGAAATGAATGGTGGATCATTGGATTGAGGATTGTATTCCTGGATTGATAATATGTGTATTGTCTAAACTATTGATCATTAAATACCATGTGAATTGATTCATGGTTGGATTTAGGACTTTTATGACACATTTTGAACTCATTCATGGGTATGCATCTAGTTTGTCATGACATTTTGGCCTCTCTTGGGAGATATCTAATGGCATGGGATGAGTCACGGTTGGTGTCATAAAAGAAAGTATAGGGTCTTGACACTTTTTTTGGGTGGTTTGAGTAGTTTTTCACATTCATTAATGTTATAGTCAACACATTTCTTTTGAACTCCATTTCTAGTTGGTTCCAAATCAGTGTTTATTCATGGAACAAACAACACCCAATGGTTCCTATATAAATGAAGGTGTATGGTCCAATATACCAAATAAAATTATCAATAGGTTTTTCTTCCATGATGGCTATGGACTCACATTACTCAAGAAGATGGGAAAATAGACTCATCACACCATTTTGGGGTGATTGTTATCTACATTGGAGCTCTGTTATATATTTATGATATATACGTGATTCCTTTTGAATCTAAAAATATGGTACCAGTCACAATTTTGTTAATCAACTAAATATCTGAACATTTATTCATGAAACCATATCTATTTATAATTGGTTCTCCAATGATTGAAATATATTAATATATATGTGGTTATCCATATATGTAACCCTCTATATATGCATTATAGGTTGGATATTTTGGTTTGTCTATAATTTTGTGATTATGGTTTTAATCCATGCAATGGGGAACTCTTGAATTTATTGATGTATTGAGAGATCGATGTTTTTCTTATATTGGGATCATTCCAATTATACAAACAACCTATATATCCTCATGAGAGGAATCATAACCCACATAGTCAAGTAACACATATTCGGAAACATCATAATATTTTAGGTAATTTTACAAGGACTATAACATGAAGTTTAATGTTATGTAGTATGGAAATCTAGGTGGAATGTTCCTAGAAAAAGCTGGTGTGGGACTTACACTTGATTGAGCCTTTTATGGTTGATATGGCAAGTAATATGGCCTTGTCAAAGTAACTAACTCCAAGAATATAGGATAATGAGGATGAGATGATTGATCCTAAAGGTTATATGGCCCTCATTTTGAGGGTTTGGGCCTTCTAGGAATATAGTTCAATGAGTATGATTATGGGATGAATTTGTTGGGTTTTAATATATTGGTTTCTTCGAACATATCACATTAAAATGGGAATCAAATCATACAGAATTGTAAGGTGTTGGTACCTACAAAACCATGGGAGGCCCGTTACGGATATCAGATCATGTTGGTGACATGATCACCCCACATCTCTAAGACCATGTTATTCATGATCTATGTGGTAAACAAGAGTGTGGGAGATCTCCATGTTGGTTGATCATGTATGGAAAAGGAATTACACAAGAGTTATGAGGCAATTTAACTCTATACACTTCATTTTTTGGTGGATGAGTATAGACACATGTATGGAAGGGGATATCCTATGGTAATGGATAAGGGAATACTCCAAGAGGGATTTATATTAATTATATTTTCTCCTCATTTGCAGGTGGAAGATGGTGGGGCTTTGGAAGATTAATCAGGAATAAATATGGGGATTTTAACTTTCTCATGTTATTCACTATTTTAAATTACCAATCAAGGAAAATGAATATGATATTAAATAAGGATTCTTCAAAATTCAATTAAATTTTCTTTTAGTAGATGTTTCATCCCATGATGAGAGAATTCCCACCACCGTCTATGAGGTTTCGATCCTCGTTTCAATTGGGATGCATGATTTTGAACATTCTGAGAACCCAAGCTATTTGGGAAGTATAACTTGAGGCTTTATTTACCTGGAAAATGAATGAATATTAGTGGGATACAATTATGTGTTTTATGCATAGGTCTGATGAAAATGGTGGTCATAGGAAAGGTCATACTGATGGAATTTCTGGGTTTTTCTATTGGTCATAAGAAGATATTTGGATTGTTTGAGGATATAAAATGAAGCCAGATGCTATGTGAGAGGAGGAATGTGGATGTAAAAATTTTAATTCCCTAAGGATAACCCATAATTCATAATTTACACATTATGTATGATGGGTATCATAAAGGGGGAATTAATCAATGAGGATATTTCATGGGTATTTTCCTTTCATGAGTGTGGAATCCCCTTTGCTACTAACAAGAATTTTTTCCATAAAGAGTACTCCCTAAATAAGTGGGTACATTTAATTGTGGATTACTTTGTAGGAGGTATCCCTTTCATATGTATACTATTGTATATTAATTAACTATCGATGGGTTTTTCAATCAGTATTCTCTAGTTTCGTCCACCTAATTTAGGGATGTTTCAACTACCCATCATCTCTATCAATATCATCTATTCCATGTGTGTTTGTTTTTTCTCTATATATTTGTATATTTTTTAGGTATGGAAATAACTACATTCCCAAAATTAATTGTCATCCATATAGAATACTTAACACTATGCATAGGTATATAAAAATATCACCTTTTTTATAATGGATTTTCATCTATTGGGTTGGTTGATTCAGAACCTCTCAACGTAAATGATTTTTATTTATTGGTTCCTAATATGACTGCCTCTTACAATAAATGAGGAATCATTTACATGATGTTATACGATCACCTCACTTCACAAAATAAAAATCATTTTTGTGGTCGACACATGACCTCCTCATGCTAAAAATGAAGAATCCTTTATAATAGTGAGATATGACAAACTCACTCCAAAAAATATTTTCATTTGCTAGGATTCCATTAAAATCAGTGGCCCAATATAGCTTATACACAATTTGGTAATAACTAATTTCTTAAGTATGTTATGTACTTTTCCAAAATTATATTCTATTCCCATTTATTTTATTAGGTTCCAAACTCTAAAGTTGCATCAATTGTCCGTAGATTTGTTTTGGGATTTTTTGGGCCTATGAAATAAAAATTGTTGTAACAGACTTAGATTGAAATGAGGTGGATTCTATTTTAGGAAAAAATCCACCCGGTTATAATTCTTTTCAATGTGAATGTAGTCCCAATGTTTGGACCAAAACTATAAAATAAATCTAGAGAACTCATTTTTCACATATTAGTGAGCAATTGACTAATTATTTTGAGCTCTCCGCCTACAAGTCTTCCTGTATAGTGATTTATATTTGTGAACAACCTTATCTACATACTGAAGATTCATTTTCAATGAATTTATATTCCCACAAAATGAGTATTGATGATCATAGTAGTATTATTTATATATAAAATTTAGATAATCCTCATATCAATTTTATTTATATTTGGTTTTCTATGATTTTTACGGTTTTTAGGTTTTTCAATTTCCTTAGATTTTGAAAACATTATTTCATTTGACTATTTAATAATGGTTCCACCATCTAAGACATTTTTATACATCAATGAATGATAGGACCCAAACATTTATAATTTTAATTTGCTTCCTAAAAATATGTGTTGTATTACTTTGTACTCAAAGAACTATATCACTTTATTAATGAGGTGAATATAATAGAAATGTAACTATTGGGTTTTTACTATTATATGAAAATTGGTCAATTATGACTATTGGTCAATATAATCGTTAGATAAAATACTCTTAATATTAGTTTATTCATTATAATTAGTATTATAAATATAAATTATAATGGTTAATGCAGAAAGAATACTTGATAGCCTCATCTAGTTGAACTGTGTCGTACAAATCCCATTTGCTGGATCTTGGGAAGGAGGTAACATCACTATACTTCACTCTTGACCAATCCTATAATGAGGTTTAAAATATTAAGCTTGAATTAAATCGCCTATGGGAGAATTTCAAGTTAGTGTAAATTACCACTCAGGTGAGGTTATCTGAGCCACCCCAATAGTTTATCACCATATCGCACCTAACACTTAGTTCATATGAGGGTGTTATTGGGGGTTATGTTTTAATTACCAAGTTACTTGATATTTAATCCTTTTTTTATATAAAATTATCAATTCATTATTTCTATTTACGAATAATTTTTAATAAACAAATTGTTTAATGGATAGAAATTTTATCAATTCATTTCAAATGATAAAATTTTAATTTGGAGAGAGATATAAATTATTATATTAAGGTTTTATTAATATATATAATAATAAAATTTTCTTATAAAAATAATCATATTTAATTTGAAATGATAAAATAATTTTATTTTTATGTATCAAAAGTTTTTCAAGGATTTTTACTATGCGTTTTCTCTCTGCTATTTTTTTAATAAATTTGGATTTTTTTCTCAAAGATAGAAAATTATTATTGTAAAATAAAAAATATTTTTTAATTTCATATGTCAAAATTAAATAAGGGTGAATTTTCAGTATTTTACTAACATGTTTCATATTATTTTTGAATAGTGAAAAATACAACATTTTAGTTAAAGCTTTATTTTTTGTTTAATTATTTATTATAAATTAAATAATTAATTTCATGAAATTACCTTTGAAAAATGGAAATACATAGTTGTGATCAGTAAGATATTTAGATTCTGATAAGATAAACTTAATTTGTTTTGTGAATAGCATCTTGACTAGATAGAATACTATTATTATCCTTACGTTTATTAATATTACGAATCGAATATTAAACTCACCTATGGAAGTATAAATATAATTTAAGAATCTTAAATAGTAATGTGGTATAATTAAATCATAGTATAGGTAAATAATTGTTTTAGAAATTATTAGTTAAGTATTAGTATTTTAATAAAACATATATGTTTATTTAAATTTCTTTAAATAATATAATGATTTAAATGAAAATTCATTTTCATAAAATGGATTTCATTTTTAAATATTACATGTCAAAAATATATCTAGTGGAATTTTTATATTTTCCTAAAATAGTTGAATTTTTAGTGAATAGTAAACATAAAAATTTGAGTTTTCAATATGATTAATGACATAATAACTATATCATTATGATGTAAGGAGTAAAATAAAATTATAATAGACTCATGTGGATTATAATATTGTAATAGTTGTTCCATGTGGCTAATACCATGGGCAGGGCCATAGTATTTCAACTATCAGTACATTGGTGTCCTCAAAAATTAATAAAACAATCTCTCACTTTTTCTATAAAAATGCTCCCATTTATTCATTTGAATTCATTCCAAATTCACCCACCACGAAGTTATTATAGTTTTACCACCCAATGTGTCCACTTAATGTGTCAAAATTCCATTAAGATCCCAATCATTGAGTTTTAGGAGTAACTATTCAATGTAAGGGAAATCTCAACCTCTATTTTCCTTTTAATTTCCTTTTTATGTGGATTTTCATTCAAATTTCCATACTATGTTGTTCTATCGATTTTTTTCTATACCATTACATTAATATGTATATTATACAAATGGTACACCCTTTCCCACTATCTTTTTAATGTTTTCTAAAACCATGTTTCATATCTATTAGCCACCATATTTTCATCTCAAAATTTCATTATTCTTATCAAGAAATTATTTTCCTTTATTTTGTGAATACCAAACCACTTTCTTCTTTAGGGGTATTCAAAAAGATTTTTAAATGACCTATTTAATTATATTATTAACATACTGTTGGAACCATGGACTTCTATGCATGATTTTGAGTATGGTTTTTGTTTGTTGTCAATCATCAATGGAAGTTCGGAACGTGTACCAGCAAAGAGATCATATCGTTCAAGCAGACAACAGCATTGATGGTGGCGTTGTTTCCCAGTGTGTGCCAATTTTTTGGGGTCCAAAATTTTGAATATGTTGAGCATCGTGAAAATAGTATTTCCATGAAGAACATAATTAAATATGGCAATGGAATGAATTTCGCGAAGACTGGCTTAATGGTTTGGAATTTGCGAAGACCAGAATTATGGATGCGGTGATTATTCGTGATTACATCAAAGCTTCACAAACGACAGAGGCTGAAGAGCATTGTGGTGATGAAGATCTTTGCGAGGGACCTTCATGGAGAAGGTGTGAATGAAATGATGGAACAGTCTGTGATTACGATGAGCTCCGAGAATGGAAAATTTCCGTAGTGCTTCTCGTTTTTGAGAGAATTTCAGCGGGAACATCGGAGCTTCGCGATTTGAGCTGACGTGGCACTGACTTCGCGTGAAAGGGTCGAGGGTCGGTGGAATCGCCTATAAATACAGGTCGACCCCCTCGAGAGAAGCAGAGAGAGATCTTTCAGAGAAAATTCTTTGCTCTCGTTTCGCGAAGGGAGTTCGTGAAGGCAGTGTGCTTCGCGATGAAGGAGCTTTGCGACAGCTATTCTAGCTCCGCGAAAGTCGTGTGCTCCACATTGGCTCAGCGAGCTTCGCGAGGGAAGTCGCTTCGCGATGAATTGAGCTCCATGATGGCCTATGAATTGCGAAGTCTTGAGCATTTTGATGGTCTGAGCTCTGCGAAATTGTGAGCTTCACGAAAAAGAAGGAGCTTCGTGAAGGCTTGTTTGAGCTTCGCAAAATTGGGAGCCTCACAAAGTAGGGTGCTTTGCGAAGGTACATTCTAAAGTTTGTTTTCCCGGTGTTTAAGAGCCAAAGGGGTATTCATCAGTGGATGAACATTGGACTTCAACAGAGCATCCACATATGACAGAGGATGCATTCTTATGCAATGATGAAGAGACCTTCACGTCTATAAACTGGTTGGGACTTCACCAACGGCAGTGAGCCAGGGGGAGTCAACTGGAGTGACCCGAGGGACGCAGTGAGCTATCCCTGAACCTTTGTAAGGGGAGTGAGCCTGGGACAGAGTGATTGTGCCCGAACTTTTTTAATCTATAGCTAGTGAAGCATAGTGGTTTTTGATACGACCGACAACCTGTCGGCGTATGCTCCTTGGACGTAGCCCTTAGTGGTGAACCAAGTAAAAATAGTCATGTCATCTCTCTTCATGTGAATGTTTCATTACTGATCATATCTATCATACATGTTTAACGGGTTCCTACCAACATGGTAACAATATCCATAACTTTATGAAGAAAAATTTGACACCCTGATTCACCCCTCCCCTCTCAGGGTGTCCCGGGGACCTACACATACATTAAATCCTTCTTCCATTTCAATGGGGTTAAAATGATAGAAGGATATTGTTTTTATGAAATTTCTATAAATACATGATGTTTTTAGGAAATAAATTTCTTTTATTCTCCATAGGTTATTAGAATAATGTTTTATTATGATATATTTGTCTCACATTAATTATTTAATATTAATTCTTTTCCCTGATAGTGATCCAATTATTTAGTAAATATTTTAATATCTAGAGATGACAAGTTTTAGGATACCTTGATCAATAACCTTGTTAATTGTTTTTGAAACCTCATTAGTAATCCTTAGTGATATTCTTTTGAATTTCTAAAGTAAATGTTGTAACCACTTTTTCATGTTATGAATCATTTTATTTTATTATGATATTCCTTACTTTCCATTTCTCAAGCCTTTATGTAATTAATCAAGATAATATTGATATTCCTCAGGATTACAAGTGAACAATTCCAAATGTTTTCCATTATTGGTCTTTTGGCTCACCCTTTCCATTGATGTATGTCCTCAAGTTATGATATTCGATAAATGTGCATAGAATGTACCTTGAATAATCATTTCATGTGGAAGAGATGATTTTTTTTGTTTTCATGTATTACATACCTTTTATCCAAGACACTAAACTATAAAAGATCATTTATTTGTAAAATGATATGTAAGGTTACATAATTAAAAGGTAGGATTACAAAGTTGGAATCAATGTACAAATTATTTATTTGTGGAAAATAGGAATTTAATACATTATAAAGAACCTTAGGGACAAGTTTAGATATGAGAAAAACATCAAGGTATTTTGGTGAAATAGTAACTAATTGATTTTAAAACAATTAAAAACATATCTATATATGAAGAAGTGTATGTGGCTCTAGAATAAATGATTCCAGGGTTAAAACTAAAAAACCCCACTTGGGGATAGACGTGAATGGGAACTGGTGCATGACAATGATATTTCCATCACTCCTGTTTTACCCTCCTATGGGATATGTTTGGTTAAACACAATCATTTTATGAATCATTTTTAATGATTTATAAGAAATATACTGTTTTTGAACATGATTAAGCATGATGTTATATGACATAAAATTTCCCTTGGAACTATAAGATTAATAAATTAAACACATTTCTCACTAAGGTTTTCCTATTTTATAAAATGGGAAGAAATAGTAAAAACAACATAAATGGTAAGCATAATGGACTTGGAACTGATGACCTTCTAATGGATAATACAATGGAAACCTTCATAAAAATTATGAATAAAATAACTCAATTTATATGCAATACCATGAATAAAGTCGAGACCAGAGTCACCATGAAGGGAAAATCTTTTTGTTTATCCCTTTATACTTCAATGACCACCAACGTATAGTGGATCTATCGACCCATTGATGGTTGAACAGTTGATAAGCTCTTTGTAAAAGTAATTTTTTGTACTCCATTTTTTAGAACATCAAAATGTCACCCAGGATGTTTAACTCTTAGTGGGAGAAGAAAATTAGTGTTGAAAGCAGGTTAAAATATGAAGCTAAGAGGGTAGATTGATGTTATGGAGTGAGATGATTTCATGGGAGCCTTTTGAAAAAAATTTCCACAATCATTGTGAATGAAAATGGGAAATTAATTTTTAAATCAAAAATACAATGAAAATGAAATTGAGGGAAGTTAGGAGATTAATTTCAAAAGAAATTCCCATTACATGTCTATCTTTTTCAAGGATCCAAATGGGAAGGTTTCTAGATAATCTGATGGAATAAGACCTCATATATGGAATAATCATGCCAAATGAGACTATAAAAACTATAAGGAGACCATGAGGAGTTCTTTGAATGTTGAAATAGAGTTTGGTGAGACATAGTTGTCTTAAAAATCAAATGATAAGAATACATCTTTGTAGACAAACTTGGGGAGGATCACTGATTAAGGAAGTGGAGGAAAGAAAGTGAAACATTCCACATGAAACAAATGTGGGAAAAATATTCCAGGGAACTTTTTTCATGGGAGTATGAAGTTTTAAAAGTTTAGATGATAAATTCATATTTCATGGAACTATCATAATGAGATGAATCCTTAATATCTCAAAACTAACAACACATCAAAGACAGTGTAGGACCTACCAAAATTCCAATGCTTCAAATGTAGATACTTTGACCACTTTTCCTATCACTATCCAAATCTGAGGGATTTATAAGGAAGTAACCATCATCCTCAAAATTTGTCAAGGGAGTAAAGTCATGTTCTTTCTATCATTATGGATGATGATGACGCACCAGATGATGTGGTGGTAGAAAATATTATTGTCCTCCAAAAACTAGAAAATACATTATTTGATTTGGTTCTACACATTCCTTTATTTCCTCCAATTTTGAAATGAATATAAAATTTATCCCATAAACATATATAAGTAGATTTATTTGTCAATACTATTAAAGGGATTATCCAGGCATCAATAGTGTATAGATACTCTAGTATTCACTTTTGAAATAACAATCTCATTAAAAACTATATAGTCATTCCCAAGTATGAATTTGAAATTATACTAGGAATGAACTATATCATAATGAATAATTCTAAAAACCACTAACGATTAAAGGAAATCATAGTAGTATTGAATGGACTACCTATAGTTGATTCCAAATGTGAGATATCTCTTTCTGATCATTGTCTCGAAGCATCGCCTATGGAATTATTTATTAAAATGATCATTGAAGACGAAGATATAAATTAAATTATATGAATACTTAATATACCCATCATTCAATAATACATTAACATATCTCTTGGGGAGTTACCTTGGCCCCCCTAAAAATGGAGGTATATTTCTTCATTGACCACATGCTTTGTTCCAAGCTGATTTCAATGACCCCATGTTAAATGGAAATTGTAGAGACGGAGGAGATAATGAAGAAACACAAAGATCTTTTGGATAAGGGATTTATCCAACCTACTGTGTCTCCTTTGCAAGAACCTATTCTCTTTTTGAAGAATAATTATGGATCAATGTGGTTATGAATTGACTACATAGAACATAATGCGATCACAGTGAAAAAAATAAACTCGTTTAGGAATTGACAATTTATCTGAACAACATCATGGAGCTCAATTCATATCCAATATTTATCTAGGATAATTTTATCTTCAGTTGAGGGTGAAGAGAGAATATATTCTAAAAACCTACTTCCGATCAAGATATGTGCATTATATGTTTGTTTTCATTCCCATCGTCAGGACTAATGCTCCAACTATTTAATGTATTCGAGGAATATAGTCATTAAGGGATACCTAGGAACCATTATGGTAGATTTTATTGATGAAATTATTATAAATTACAAATGTTTTGAGGATAATAATGATCATAAAAGGGTTATATTGTAAACTCTAAGGAAAGAGAGGTTATTTGGAAAGTTCATCAAATGTGAATTTTGGTTAAAAGAAGTTTCTTTCTTGTGTAACATTGTAACCAATGAATGATTCTATGTTGGACATGAAATGACAAAGGTTGTGGAGGAGGTCCATATCATACAATAATAAAATAGATTTTTGGTTCCTTATATTAGTGGGATATTATAGGAGGTTGGAGAAAAAAATCACTCCGTTCAAACCTATTAACCATTTTAACTCTAAAATGGGTAATGTTGATCTGGAAAAAGGATTTTGAAGAATGTTTCCTATAGCTAAAAAAGATATTGGTTACTATACACATGTTAAATCTAACCTTTATTTGAGAGGGATTTTTTATTTTTAGCGATTCATCTCTAAAAGTCCTTGGGAGTGTCCTCCTGAAAAATGGGAAGGTTATTGTTTATGAATCTCGATAGTTGAATCCCCATGAGTAAAACTATCCTACGAATGATCTTGAGA
Organism: Viscum album; assembly: GCA_963277665.1. NCBI lineage: Eukaryota > Viridiplantae > Streptophyta > Magnoliopsida > Santalales > Viscaceae > Viscum > Viscum album. The sequence continues at coordinate 1,000,405,404 of OY728134.1, forward strand.
TACATGTGTTATTTTTCATCTAAATATATAGAGGCACTATCTTGATGGGGAGAAATGTGATTTATACACAGACCATTAATGTTTGGTTTATATTTTCATGAAAACAGAAGTCAACAGAAGATAGAGGAGATGGTTGGATCTTCTTAAAGTCTATTATTTTTTAATTCATTATCATCTTGAAAGAGAATATAAGGTCACTGATGAATTAAGTAGGAAAGACCCTATTTTTTAGGAAATTATGTGTATTTAAAGAGATCCTTCGAACAAATACTGAGAAAAACTAGACATTGGAATTGTAAGGGAGGGGACATCCCCGGCCCTATCCAAACTAATTTCTCAACATAAAATTACTATAGAAAAAAAGAATTATCAAATGGAAGATCCATTTCTATAGAATACGATAGATTCTATGAAGAATAGAATGATTCCTAAGAATATTTTTTGTCATGAATTTGTATTGAAATTTGGTAAAAGACTATGTGTTCCATCTATTCTCTAAAAAATAACGAGCTGATGGATGAAGCCCGTAGCTCTACATTCCCTATACATCTTTGATTCACAAATATTCATAGGGACATTCATGATCATTATTGGGTGGATAAAATGAAAAGAGATATTAACAAATATAATACAAGGTTCCTAGTGTGTCAATATGGGTATCCAAAGAGACAACTTCCTAAAATGGTATTACAACCACTACCCATACCAATATGGCAGTGGGACAATATCACTATGGACTTTTTCACTGGTCTCATAAAAAATTCAAATGGAAATAAAGTTTATTGGGTTATATTAGACTGCCTATCCAAGACTTCCCTTTTTATCTCAATTTGAAAAGATTTATCTCTTGACGAAATTTCCAAGATATACATGAATTATGTGGTAAGGATACATGGAGTTACACATTATATTGTATATGATCATGGACCAAGGTTCACATCAAAATTCATGAGATGTATTCAACAGGATAAAAGTACTGAATTGAATTTTAGTATGGCTTATCATCACCAAAATGATGGATAATCTAAAATGATTATTCAGAAACTCTTATAAATTATAAGAACATGCTCAATGTAATTTAATGGTAGATAAGATCAACATATTCTATTAGTTGAGTTATTGTACAACCATAGCTTCTACTCGATCATTCAAATGGCTCCCAATGAAGCACTATATGGTAAATAATGTAGAACTCCTACTTGTTGGAATGAAACTGGTGAGAGAAAGATTCTTGGTCCAAATACTATGCAAGAGATGACAAAAAAGGATCATTCCATCCAAAAACACATAAAGGCTGCTAAGATATAGTAGAATAGTTAGGCTATCAACCTTCATAGGGACATTTAGTTTTATAGTGGAGAAAAAGTCTTCGTTATAATATTACATTAAAAGAGAGTCACGAGGTTTCAAATAAAGGGAATCTCATCCATAAGAAACTTGACAAATATGAAATACTTGATCGAAAAAGAGTAGAGGCCTATAGAATTTCACTTCCTCCAAACCAAGCATAATTTCATGATTTTTTTCATGTATCTCTTTTGATGAAATATATACCTGAACCTTCACATGTATGGAATCTGGAGTTGGTGCATTTCGAACATGACCTCCCATATAAAGATCAACTAGTCAAGATCATGGATAGTAAAGATGTGGTTCTATGAAATAAGAATACCAACATCCTTAATGTGTTGTAGAGGAACCACAAATATGAAGAAATGATGTAGTAATTATAGAAACAATGAGGCAGAGGTACCCGTAGAATTTCTCAACTAAGTGAACAAGTTTAAATTTTGGGGAATAAAATTCTTATATGGAGAAGATTGTGGCATCACAAAATTCGTGAATGATAATTGCTTCCCAGAAATGTTTATTATATTACTTTATACTGAAGAAAACTGTATATATTTATTAATTAAGTGAATATAATTGAAATGTGACCATCGGGTTTCGAATGTTATATGACCTTTGGTCAATTATGACAGTTGGTCAATATGACCACTGGAAACAATACTCTTAAAAATAATTTTAACTTTATATGTAGTGTTATAATTAGATATTATAATGGTAAATTCATAATGAATAGTCAATGGACTCATTCTTAATAATTGTGTCGTATGAATCCCATGTTTCAGAGCATGGGAAGGAGGTATCATCATTGGGCTTCACTTTTGATGATTCCCAATATGAGCTTCAACACATTAAGCTTTAATGAAATCGCATATAGGAGAAGTTCAAGTTATTTTAAATTACCACTCAGGTGATGTTATTCGAGCCACCCTAAAGGTCTATCACAATTAGACACCATACCCTAAGGTCATATGTAGGTGTTATGTGTCGAGCCCATAGTTACATTAAATGTAAACCCTTTGTTTAAATAAAAAATATATATCATCATTTCCATGTTAATAATAGTTTTTCATAATAAAATATATGTTTAATTGAGACAAATTTGATAAATTGATTTCATAGGTAAAATATTACAATTCAGAGATATATAAATTAATATATTATGGTTTTTTAATGTTTATTATATTGAAATTTTATTATAAACACACTCATATTTAAATACAGGTGATAAAACAATTTTATTTTCTTCAAGTGTAGTGAATTTTACTACGCATTTATCAATACATTTTATATCTGCTATTATTTCTAATAACTAAGGTGTTTTTCTCATTATTAGAGAATAATATGGTAAAATAAACATCATTTTTGAATTTCAAATTTCAAAATTAATTTATGTTGATTTTTTATTATTTTTCTAGGAAGATGCCTAATTTTTTAACAATAGTGAAAAATATTTCATTGTAGTTAAAAATGTGTTTTTCATTAAAATAATTATTATAAATTAAAAAATTTATTTAATGATATGAATTTTGAAAAACAAATACACATGGTTGTGATTAGTAAATTATTTAGAGTCTAATATGTACAATAATTTTTTTGATGATTAATAACTTTACCCATTGGAATAGTATTATTACCATTATGAATAGTAATATGAAAAATGAAATAGTAACCTCAAATTATGAATTATAACTATAATATATGAATCTTAAATGGTAATGTGATAAATTTATATCATAGTATAAGTGAATAGGGTTTTTATAAATTATTAGAAGATTATTAGTTATTTATAAAACATTAATGATTGATTATAAATTTCTTATAAATATATTTATTTGAGAGAATATTCATTTCTATAAAGTCTAGTTCATTTTTTATTCTTCATGTCAAAAAAATAGTTATGATGAATTTTTTAAAATTTTCTAAAATAGTTGAATTTTTATTGAATTGTAAACTTGCAGTTTTTAGTTTTTTGTATGCTGGATGACATCATAAAAATTTCATATTGATGTAATGAGTAATATATAATTATTTTCGATTATTTTCGATTATAATAACGTAATAGGTGTCCCAAGAATCCAATACCAAGGACAAACACCATTGGAAATCTCGGGGTTTCTCAAATACCACTACCGATGTATCCTCAGAAATTAATATAAAACTCCCTCTCTTTTTCTATAAATACCCTCCTATTTCATCGATTTCATTAATTCCAATTTCATCCCCCGCAATTTTAATATAATAGTTTCTCCCAATTTTTCCTCCCAAGGTCTCCTCAACACCCCATGGTCCCAATATTTGAGTTTGAGGAGTCACTCTTCAAGGTATGGGAAATCTCAACTAATCTTTTCCTTTCAATTTTAATTTTAAGTGGAATATCATTTCAATTTCCATAATATGTTATTCAGTCCATTTTTTCTATTCCTTTTCTATATTAAGATTATTTTATGAATGGGATACCATTTTCAACACTATTTTAAATTTTTTCTAAAACAATATTTCCTACCAATTATGTTGCCAGATTTTCATCCCAAAATTTCTCTTTTTGTATCATGAAAAACATTTTTTTATTTTATGAATTCCCAAACCTCCTTCTTCTATGGGGGTACTCAAATATATTTGAACATGATATATTTAATTCTATGATCAATATACATGAAACCCACCATTATTTTCTTTGGGATTAAAATGAAAAAAATATCTTGTTTTTAAGCACTTTCTAAAACACTATTACGTTGATATGAATTCCATTTCGTTTATTTTTAATGGGTTATTTAAGAAATATTTTTCATAATATATATGGCTCATATTAATTAATAAATATTAAGTGTGAACCCTAATAGCACTCTAATCCATTGGTTAAATAATTTTATCTCAAGAGATGACACGTTTTACAATACATTGGTGAATAACCTTTGTACTTTTTATGGCACCTCAATGATAAACCATGGTGAAATGAATGTGAATTTTTAATGTAAATGTTTTAGCCAGAATTTGCTGTTATAAATCATGTTTTTTATTTTATTATATGCCTCTCTTCCCATTTCTTTCACATTTATATAATTCACTATGTTCTTATTGATATTCCTCATGATCACGAGTAAATGAGTTCACTTGTTTTTGATAACTTGTCCTTTTGAACACCCATTATTTTGATTTATTTCCCCAGATTATAAGATTCATTAAATGTAATTAGAATGAAAATTGATGAATCTTTTCAATTTAAATAGAATAATCATTTATTATTTCTTGTATCAGGTAACTTTATTGAATAGAATAAACATTAAAAGAGGTTGTGTTTGTAAAATTCTATGTAATGTTATGTAATTAAAAGGTGGGATTCCTTAATGATTGTGGTTATGTAAGAAACTTGTTTTTCTCTCAGGTATGTAACATTTAATATAAGTTTTAAATCATTACATTGGACCTAATATTGATGCCTAATAATTTAGAAAAGTTTTGAGGTTGTCTGGGGATTATTCGGAGCCATAAACCCATATTTTTGGGGAAAATAGACTTTGTACATGGTTTAGAGTAAACTGTGTTGGATTTACACATAGTTTGGAAAACCATGTGGATGTTTTTTCAACAGATAGGGAAACATTTCACGATTAGTTCACACCCGTGCGGCCTAACCATGTGCGCGCCCATTTTTTCAGGTAACCATGCATGGGTTACATGCGGTTTGAAAAACCGTGTGGACCGAACCATACGCCCAGACCTATCCCACGCTGCTGGCGCTGGGCTTGACATATGGTGTGAAAAAACTGTGTGCAAGCTAATTTTCTAGGTAAATTTCTAGTTTCTCCATTAATTGTCTTTTAATCCTCATCCTCACTCCCAACTCGTAAACTAGTGGGGTTTTCCTCTATTATCACCCATTTATAATTTTTTTTAATGTCAAATCTATGGATTAAGATATCTCCTTCATTCTTCATCTGATCGAGATTTTGTTCATTTCATTGGATTCACAATAGAAAGTAATCGAGTCCACTTTATACATTCCTCTTCTATTTTTTTCGGCGTAGTTATCACCATGTGAGCATTTTTCACCTTTTCTTATATCTACATCGTTTCGATGAAAATCAAGGGCCAATATTAGAGGAGAAGGATCATTCAAACATAAGGTTGATAGTCTATAAATTATCCATATATTTTATTGTTTTTAGAATGATCATGTGGGGCCCACTATTTTTTTTGGAAGCCATATCCTAAATTTACATGACATGAGTATACATGGTATAATCGTACGGTTATCCTCTTTCCAAATTTGTGATTAGTTGTTAGTGGTTACACCCACAACTCAAAACTCCTCATGTTGAAGGTTAAGCCATAATTGGGTTTTTAGTGTTTAATCATGTTTGACCCACCATTCAGCTGTGACTTTTTTGGACCATTCTAATGTTGATACATTCCATAATAAATGAATTTCTATTGATGATAATTTCATAATGGCATGTATCGTTTTTCCTCAACACTTGACCCGCCAAAGGTATGTTCTTCTAAATGATTATTAAATGTGAAAAGTGAAATTGAATGTATACTAAGTATATAACTTGGGCGTAACAAATGAGATTGAATAAAGGTTACATGTCCATAGTACCCCTTTCAATGTTAATCGAAGGTTGTAGAGTGGACCTCTCAAATTTAATATGCCTTAGTTTTTAATTAAGGCTTGATCAAATGGTTGCAACGCTACATAGCCTATCCACACTAATGGAAGACAAGGCATGGACCAATAAATAAATGGTTGCAACTCTACTTGACATATGCACAGTAATGGAAGGAAATACTTAATCCAAATGATTTATTACACGGTTACCATATCAAATAAGAATGAATTGACTCGAGATCACCTTGTACTCTAAGAAGAGAATACCTTGGGTCTCGGGAACCCCATTCCAATTCAAGCATACAATATACATAAGTGTATACCCACCTAGACTCTAGTACTTGTCTACTCCTCAGATTCCTTGTATACTCTAGTAGGGTCTTTTCATTATTATAGGATAACTTGAATACACTCCTTGGATTCATCATTAACTAGTACATTCGATGTTGAAATCCCATAGGGTCATGTCATTTCATTGCCTTGTTTTATCATGGTATATAACCTCAGACTCGGTAGGTGCCTTATTGTGGAATTCCTGGGATTTCACTCTCACCCAATAGCTAGATTTAGATTTTACTGGGTTAACATTATGTGATATTTACATTACCCTGGTTATTACACTGGAACTCCCTTATGGGATATCGTTATCAGGTTTCCTTGTTATATCTTGTGACCTAAACTACATATACTACCACGAGGTGATGTCAGTGTTGGCTATGCCTCATGTAACCTTTTAACTATAATTGGTAATTACTTAATAAAATGAACCGGTTACATATTCAGACACCAGATGAGGGCTAAAGCAGGTACATGGGTATTTAGTTACATTGTACTAATTGCTATAATTATTATATATTGATGAATGCACACTTTTATATTATATTTAATGGGCTTGATGTTATAAAGTCCATTGGTGGTGGCCAACGTATATTTATCTAACTCCCTCTTTGAGCATCGTTTGGAACCCAAAGTAGATTATATGGTTGCAGGTATTGACAAAGGAAAGCATACAACTTCTAATACTTGATTGAGTGCTATTACAATAGCGATTGATAGAAGATGACCGAGTTGGTTCTCATGATTCATGGTGTAGTATTTTTTTTCATTACCTTGTGTAACATTTTCTTTTATCCATGTTTTCTAGATATCTAGTAACATGTCATTACATCATCATTGTTCCAATTAATATTATTATTCTCATTTTCTACTGCTTCAGTTTTGTTTTTCTATACTGTTTATTCATATTTCTTCTATTTTTTACAATTCATCAAATTCATTCTATTGTGTAATACTCTAATAATGAGGGAATAGTCTTCCCAAGGACACACCACAGGCCCTCACTTCTAGTCGGTAGCCTCTGGCATTTTGGAAGATGTGCTTGAAGCTATGTGGCCCACCGGTCTTGGGGAAACTATTAAGTAGAATCCATGTCTGGTTCGTCACTAATTGGTATCAGAGGTGGATTTCATTCTTGCATTACTATTTGGAGACAATATTTTATTGAATGGAAACTCTTGGGACTTTTCCATAATCCATGATTGGGCTTTGAGAACCCATTTTCAGGGTAAAATCAAAGTTAACCAAAATCCAATTGTTATTATGCTTTCTCCTATTATAGTTGAAATTATTTCACCATTGGGTGACACACATGTTGTGTGGTGTTGTTGATTATTACTCTATATGAAGGTCCAATTTTATCCTTAACCTAATAATATGAGGAAATAATAAATGAAACATGCATTATTATAGGCACCTACAATTCACATTTCATACATCTTGGCATGCCATATATGTTCATTTTAGTGCTTTTAATTTCTTGATATGCAAGTGTTTGTTGAGTGATGTTGTGATAGTAGCTTTTAAATTTATTAATTTTGATTATATTGAGTGATTTATTGTCTCAATTCATGAGGTGTATGAGCCCTCATGGGTTGGGACGAGTAATTTACCCTGTCAATCCATTATACTATAAAGACATGGGTGTGCTTTCTGGTGATAGGTGTATGGGAAATGATTCAATAGAAATGTTTATCCATTATAATGTAAATCCTAAAATATAAAATGAATTTTTTGCACATCCTTATCCTACCTTTTTATATTTATGAAAGGTAAAGGATTGAACCTTGAAATTAACTGCAAAATGAAATGAACCTTATTCTTGAGAACATAACAGTACTTGGCTATCTATGTTAGTAGATTGGGTGGTATTTCTTCGGTAGTGAGTTTTCTTATGTTACATTTCAACTAGTGATGCTATATTAAAATCCTAATATTGTTCTAAGGTGTGTGATTGGAATTTTTAAAAAAATTCCACCACGACGTCCTCATGTCATTCTCCAGGAGGATGGTGATGACAAAGCTCTATGTAGGGTGGGCCCTAAGCTGATACTCTTACTTCTAGGAGTGCCAATTGAGGAACCGACTATTTTAACTAATCCTAGAACTTACGCTCAAGTCCATGATAGTTTCCACCATCTCATGAAGTTTGTTCATGGTGCTGCAAGGATTTCACTTGCGATGGATAATATGAATAGCGAGTTCCAATAGCAGAATCCTCTTACATTTTCAAAGGATGGTGGTTATCAGGATGATGAGTCTCTTTTAGGGGACATGAATTATATCTTTGAGCATTTAAATATGCCTCATGAGTTGGGAGTCATCCTTTCTATGTACATGCTTCAGGATTCATCCATGCATTGGTTGGACGTGGTTACCTAGGCTGGTCATCATCAGGGCATGTTAAGGGTTGACATCCAGACTGCCTTCTATGATTATTTCTTTCCTTAGGAACTGAGGGATAACAAAGCCTGAATGTTCATGTATATTTATAAGTTTTCTATGTCATTTATGTAATATCTAGTATGTTTCACTGATTTACAGTGCTTTGAACTGCTTCTTGCAGGTTATGAGATCTCCAGAGCTAGACATTTGGGGGATGGGCTTCATTATGCCATCTGATCTCAGTTAAATGTCATTAAACATCTTAACTTTTCCACAAAATTGGATCGGGCCCTCATCACTAAGCATAACCAAAGGGATTGCACGATTGTTGGGTTTAATAGATCAGGGTCGTACCAGGACAATATTTTATCCTGTGGTAGGAAATGTTCATTTGAGATTTCTCGGCAGAGTAGTTGTAGACATGGTATCCAGTTTGATAGCTTTGTGGTGTGTCATCAATGTGTAAGGCTGGGGAATAATAATCCCTAATGTGATATTGAATCTATGGGCTGTTGAGATTTCAGCCTTATGGACCATCTTCATCATTTCTGCATGACCTTTCCACCAGATTCTAATGGAAAAGGATCAGCATTTACTCCACCAGTAGGAGTGAATTTGTTTTTCCACATCAGGTGGTGTGTTGGAATAGCACAGGAGGAGGTCTTTGTTTTTTTAGTCGAAACCATGATCACCATCAGCACAAGAACAACAGCCCTGATCATAGTAATCCATCTATTTCATTGGGTCACAGATCATATCAGTTTCAAGCTTTACTACTGATACCTGAGGATCTGTCTATGGGACCATGTACAATATAAGGTACTATTTTTGTAGCCTCAAATATTGACTCTAATTTGATTGATACATGTGCTTCAAAATCTTTATTTTTTTTATCTATCATAGAAAGTATTTGACTAAAGATACTATAACACTATGATGTAATGTCCTTTGATACACCATTGGGAATACATACGAAGGTTATACACCAGTGAATGGACTATCCCATTGGTGTTAGTAGTTACCCTTTCTTTTGTAATCTCAGTGTTCTCAAGATGATAGGATTTTATGTCATTCTGGGGATGGACTGGTCAGTCCACTACCATTCCATTTTGAAAATTATCTATATAGGGTCTCTTTTATATCACAAGAAGGTAGCAGTTATCTATTCAAAATTGAGTGGGTTTTCTAGTCTGGGAGAGCTAGACCAAAGAATCATGGGATAGGCGGAGTGACCACCTAGATTAAATATCTTTTCATGGTGGAACATGGTTCACTTCAAACTGATTTCCATCTAGTATTTTATCATTTTAGGTAAGTCTTTCCTAGTGACTTTTATGGATTACTACCTAAGAGAGAGTTATATTTTACAATTGATATTGTTATAGGAGCAGCTTCAATGTCCGTTTATCCGTTAAGGATGGCACTTATTGAGCTTTTGGAGCTCAAGAGGAAGATAGTGGACCTAGATTCTAGCTGTTTTATACAGAATAATATATCCAATTGGGGTTCAACCTTTCTTTTCACCAAGAATTTGGATGGAACTCTTCATTTATGAGTGGATTACAGAAGGTTGAACTAGCTTATGTTCATAACCAGTATCCACTTCCTTGAACTGGTGATCTATTTGACCCTCTCCGAGGAGAAAAATATTTCTCTAACATCATCATGAGATCGGTTTATAGTGTGAGTTAAACCATCATACAAACCTCGTACAGTTTTATATAGTAAGGATGGTATGTATGAGTATCTTGTTATGTTTTTCGATCTTACAAATGTGCCTTCCATTTTAATGGCATTGATGGATAGGTTTTCCACCCCGATCTGGACTCTTTAGTTGTGGACTTTGTGGAAGACATCATGGTGTGTTCTTGAACTCATAATGACCATGAAAAACATCTTGAGATCATTTTGAGAACACTAAATGATCATCAACTTTATTCCATACTTTCTAAGTGAAACATCTGGATCAACATGGTCCAATTAATGGGGCATATTATTTCAGAATGAAGAATATTTATTTCCCCTAAAAATGTTAGTGATGTAATTTCTTTAGAGTAGCCTAATAATTTGTTTGATATTAGGAGTTTTTTGTGGATTGTTGGATACTTTATGCATTTTATAAAATAATTTTCGTTTCTTTCTTCGCCTATTACTATTCTTACAACGAAGGGTGATATGTTCACATGGTCTGAAGCATTTGCGAATTCCTTTTAGGAGAAAAAAGGGAGGCTTTTATGGGCACATATTTGGATTCATCTTGAATCAGGTAAATGTTATATCGTCTCCTAAGATGCATCCGGAATTGGCCTAGGATCAGTATTGATACAAGAAGACAAAATCTTTGCATATAGATCTGGGAAGGTGAGGCCTCATGAGAGAATTTACCCGATGCATGACCTCAAGCTTGTATCAATTGTCCATGAGTTATGTTTATGGAGACATTATACGTTAGGTGAATGATTTATGGTGTATACAGATCATCGGATTCTCAAATATATATTTTCTCAGTGTGACGTGAACCTCAGATAGTAGAGATGGGTTGAATATCTAAAATCCTTTGATTTTGAGATTGCCTATACACCTAAAAAGTGCAATGTGGATGATGATGCATTGAGTTGAAAAACTCAAAAGTAGGCCATAATGGAATCCATTAATGAATTCATGTTAATGGACCTATTTTCTAAACATCATCTGATGTTTCTGGATTTTCATGAGTTGTCTTACCTCTCAGCATTAACAGTTACCTCTTTTCTCCTATAGAAGATTAAGAGTAGGTAGATTTCAATTCCTAATGGATTAGTTCTCTGTGAGAGTATATGAGGAGATATCCCACCCCTAGATTGGTCTATGGATAGAGACAACATCATGTTTCTATGTGGAAATATATAGGTTCCTATAGATATGAGAGAGGAGTTGATGAAGGAGTCCCATGCCTCTCAGTGGGCAGTTCATCTACGCATCTCAAAGAAGTATTGATATATGTGATTCCAGTATTCGTGGCATGGAATGAAATGTGAGATTTCAGGCTTCATCAATAGGTTTTCCACCATTCAACTAGTGAAGGTGGAGAACTAGAGACCTACAGGGTTGTTACAGCTACTTGAAGTCCCATAATAGAAAATTGGAAGATGTAGCTATGGATTTGTTTATCAGCATACCTAGTTCATCAAGGCATAGTGATGATATCTGGGTAGTCATTGACCAAATAAAAAAATCATCCCACTTCATTCATATTTGGGTGAATTTCTCATTTGATGAAAGGGGAATATTGTTTGTCCAGGAGATCATACAACTACTTGGGCTTCCTAATACTATCATTTTAGATAGTGATGCTCAGTTCACTTCACGATTCTGGTAGGTTTTTCATAATGATATGGTGTCTTAGGTTCTTATAAACATATCTGTTCACCCTCAAACTGAAGGAAAATTGGAACTGACAATGCAGGTTCTAGAGGATATGATCTGATCTTGTGTTATTGATTACAGTGGTTCTTTGGAGAATCATATCCCTCTTGTCGAGTTCTCTTATAAAAACAGTTTCTAGGATGTGATTCAGATGGATCCGTTTAAGTCCAGATATAGTAGGACATGTTGTTCACCCTTGTTCTAGATAGAGGTAAGTGAGGTGGCCCTACTAGGTCCTCATCATTTTTAGGAGACTTCAGAACAGTTTCAGTTGATCAGGAAGCTTATGACTACTGCTCATTCATGAAAGAAATGTTATGTCAATCATAGTTGATGACTTCTTGAGTAATTTTTTTGGGATCATGTTTTTCTTCATGTATCACCCAGGTTAGGGAATAGACTGTTAACGAAGAAGATATTATTGTTTCCACATTATGTCGGTACTTTTGAAATTCTAGAGAGTCGGGTTGGTATCCTCTTTGTTGCTACTATTTCAAAGGTATTGTGCCATGCATGATATCATTCATGTCTCAAAGATTCACCAATATCATGATGAAATGTATCATAATTTAGATCCGGATTAAGTTGAGTTAGATATCAATGCTACCTTTGAGGAGTATCCAGAATTCATCGTTGACCGAAGCTCAAAGGTTATCCATGGAAAGTATGTCCCTCTTGTACTGGTTATTTGGCTGCACAACCCAGTACAGTACGGTACATGGGATAGTGAAGTCGATGTATGGGCTCAGTGGGAAAATTTGTTCTTAGAAATTGTTCTTTACCCTTGTATAGAGAATTCGGGGGATATTTCATTTATGCGGAGAGGACTGTAAGATCCTGATTTTTCACTCATGTATGGATCCTTTAGTTCTTTGTCTTAATCATTTCAGTGGACCTAAAATGGATTCCTAATGAGTTAGAAAAGGTTACGAGGGTGTCCAAGGATTTTTTCAATCCCAAAACCCAACTTTTTGGTGAAAACACACTTTTTTCATGGTTTAGAGTAAGCCATGTTGGATTTATGCATAGTTTTCCAAACCATACAGATTGTGTTTTTTCTACCATATCTACCTCGCACGGTTGGTGCGCGACTGTGAGGCTTAACCATGTGAGTACCCATTTTTCCTAGGGACTTGTGCATGGGTTACACTCAATTTCAAAAACCATGTAGACCAAACCGTTTAGGAAAAGCAATACCACATGGTTTTCACACGGTTTGAAAAACACTGTAGACAAACCGTGCATAGGCTAATTTTCTGGGTAAAATTTTTCCCCCTTAATGATATATTATTCATCCTTATTCCTCCCAACTGGTAAAAAAGTATGATTTTCCTCCATTTTCAACCATTTATAGATTATTGAAAAAACAATATAGCGATCAAGAGATCTCCTTCATCTGGAATCCGATCAAGCTTTCATTATTCATGTTGGATGCGCAACAGTAAGCACTCAAGTCCCACTTATCCATTCTTATTCTCTTTATATCTTGACCTTGTTATCACCATGTGAGCATTTCAACCTATTCTTAGTACTACTCCGATTCGAGGAAATCAATGGCCGATACTGGAAATGAAAATTCATATAACCTTAAGGTGGGTGGTCAATAACATATCCCTAAAGATTGTTGTTTTTGGAATGTTAGTGTGTGGACCACCAGTTTCATTGGAATCCATTTAAAAATTTCACATACCATGATTATACTTGTTATAATAGTATGGTTATGCTATTTCCAAATATGTGATTAGTTGTTAGTTGTTACACCCACAACTCAATCTGTCTCATGCAGAAGGTTATTCCATAATTGGGTTTTTAGTATTTTGGAATGTTTGAGCCACTGTTCAGGTCTGCCTTTGCTTGACCTTCCAAAATGTCAGCCTTTCCATAATAAATGACTTTATATTAATGAAAATTTCATAATGTAATGTACCATGTATGCTCATAAAATGACATGCCTAAGGTAAGTGCTTCAAAATGGTTATTAAATGTGAAATATGAAATTGAAAGTATACTAAGTATATAACATGACCTTAACAAATGAGATTGAATAAAGGTTAAATGTATGTAGCAACCCTTTCCATGTTAAAAAAACGTAGTGGAGTTTACCTCTCAAATTGAATATACGATAATGGTTAATTAAGACTTGATCAAATGGTTTCAATGCTAATTGGCCTATCCACACTAATAGGAGACAATTATTGGACCAATAAATAAAGGGATGCAACTATACATGACCTATACACACTATTAGAAGGAAAGACATGAACCAAATGAATTATTACATGATTACCATATCAAATAAGAATGGATTGAAATGACCCCACCTTGGACTCAGAGAGGAGAATACCTTGGGTCTCGAGAACCCCATTTGATTCAAGGATACAACTTTCTAAGCATGATACACACTTAGAATCCAGTTCCATGTCTACTCCTTTGATTCTTGGTATACTACCATTGGTTCCTTTTCATTATTACATGATACCTCATATACACTCCTTGGATACCACTTTGACTAGTAGGATTCTTGGTGAAAGCTGATAGGGCCTTCTCTTTTTATAGCCCCATTTTACCTTGGTCAATCACCATGAACTCAGTAGGCACCTTATTGTGGAATGAATTGGATTTCACTCCATAGATTTCAATCTAACCCCTTATCTAGACTCAGATACTACTGGGTTAGTGTTGTGTGAGATTTATATTACCTTGGTTATTACCCTGGAACACCCTCACTAGATATCTTTTTCAGGTTTACTTGTTCCATATTTGGACCTTCACTACATATACTGACATGAGGTGATGTCGGTGTTGGATATGCCTCACGTGACCAGTTAACATTAAATGGTAATTACTTAATAAAATGAACTGGTTACACATTCAGACATCAGCCAAGGGCTGAAGCATGTACATGGGTATTAGTTACATTGAACTTCTCACTTTTATTATTATATATACATGTCTGCACTCTTCTATATTCAATTACATGGGACATATGTTATGGACACCATTGGTGGTGGCCCACTGAGATTTATCTAACACCCTCTTCAGGCACTGTTTGGTACCCAGGATATTGAAAAAGGGAAACAAACATCTTCTAGTACATGATTGTGTGCCATTAGGATGGATCTTGATAGCAGATGACCGATTTGGATCTTAGGATTCTTGGAGTAGACTTTGTTTACATTACCTTGTTGATCATTTTATTGTATCCATGTTTTCCAATTTTATAGTAACACGACATTAAATACTCATTGTTATAGTTGATATTATTATTCGCGTTTATCTAGTGCTTCAGTTTACTTCCGTTATACTTTTTATTCATATTGATTATGATATTTACTATTACCTTATCTTCCATCTACTATGCTAAACTCTACTAATGAGGGAATAGTCATCCCATGGATACACTCTAGTACATCGCTGCTAGTTGGAAGCCTCTGGTATTAATGAAGATACGCTTGAGGCCATGCGGACCACCGGGCTTAGGGCACTCATTAAGTGGAATCTGAGTCTGGCTTTTCATAGGTTAAGAGGTGAATAGTCATTGCTAGAAATATTAGGGCATACCCCGAACTTCCTATGAATCTCTAAGATAGTGTCTTGAAGGATATTCTTTCTCATGAGTTTTTAAACCTCTAGTTGTATGTTATATTTCCTTTAGATGTTTTGGATTGTGATGTGATCCTATGATCCCATGGTCCATTAATTATTTTCCATCCTTTTTTGTTCAAGGAATCTCATATCCATGGTCAGTCAAATATCTCTAGCATAGGACACATAATTCCATATTCAATTCCAGGGGATGTATTTGTTTTGAATGTCACATTATAGACTCAAAGTGACAGTGATTATCATGATATAACCTTATAACATGATGATTTAAACTATATATCCATCTTCAACCTATGAAGAGATAGTTCCAATGAGAGGTGGAGTTCATAATGGAATTTTCAATCTTGGGGGGAACATCTCTGATCAATGGTATTGGAATTTATAGATGAATGAAAACTGCATGGAATCTCCTTGAGAAATTTTTTTGTTGGGTTGTACCAAGCCATATGGATCTCCAAATTTTCAAAGGATCCACCAATTGTGATCTTTCCCAAATTGATCCATACATATTGATCAAGAACCAACATGATCCATCCACTACATAGTGAATTCTTGAATAGTTATTGGGAAATATATCGGCTGGGAGGACTCCCAATCCTTCGGGATATAAATGATGAGTTCCTCCCCCAACTAACACCTGGGAAGAATGTAAAAGAATTTATCTATTATTTTGATACCTATTGATTGATTCACTGAATTTATTTGTAATATTTCTCTATATGTGGTCACATATATCATTTACTGACTTGATAAAAATATTCTTTTAACCTTTAAGACCAATGCTAAATCATTTGTGTACCCGTACTCACCCTACATAGTATTCATTAGGTTCTCTAGGCTCATATTGGTATACTCTTGAAGTAGGTCAATAAACAATTTTGGGAACCATATCCAAATGGAGACATTTTTATATTTCGTTTAGCTAGATTATTTTCCATGTTCATATGTGAATGTCTACCTCCATCTTATGAACCTTATATAGCTGTTAGGGTCTTCACCTTGATGATGGAATCCACATTGGCATAAGTAAATACTATCAACATGGATATAACCACCATTCCTCAGATTTATTAGTTTCTATGTAAAAAAATAGAAGGATGGTATCTACATAACGTTTTTAGACAAATCCAAAATTTTATGGTTTGGTGACAGAGATATTTTAGTGTTAGGAACATCAATACAATAAAAAATTACTTCCTCTATTTTCCACTCAAGATTTCTCAACATTTCTACTTCATGTCCAATATCTATTTATATTAACGAAAATTTCAAGACGCTAGGAAATATCATTATATTTACATTCATTCTTATTTTCTAACCTTATAGGGTAGTAATCGATAATTTCTAGGGAACCATGGAAGAAAAGTCTTACATCATCTCATTCCATGACATATATTTGACCTCTCAAATAGATGAATCAATCCATTATGACACCTGGAAAATCAATAGGTTTACAAGAATGCTTAGATGTTTGAAACAAGTGGTATAGTAACCTTATAACAGAATTAAAGGGTACCAAAATTCATCCATCCTTATCCACCTATGTTTGATGTTAATGTGGGAAGATATATTTATGAAAATTATATTTTTATCCATTGGTTCTCTAACCAAGATTTCATGGGAGTCTGCCAATGAATTAGTGGTATATTATCAAAATAAAATGTTGGAGAAACCCATACAATTGTTAAATAATAAATTTAATTCCCTCATTCTCTCACTTATCAGGTTTCTATCATCTATATATGAGGAATAAAATTATATTTATGAACACACTAATCATTCTGGAGAATTTTCACCATCATGTTCCACTTATATCAAGAGTGGAAAAGACCTGTATTGTTTTTTACAAAATATGGAATTAATCATTTCAATATGATTATTTGTATTTCATCAATATGAACTATTCATACCAGACTTATCCTTTATCCCAATAAAGAAGAAAAAATTTTGGGTTCCCCTAGATGAATGCCACTAAATGAATAAATCTTTTCTGTAGTGAACCTTGTTCTAGACAACACACTAATAGAAATTGATGAAGATTTTATAGATCCCAATGTTAATACTAAAAATAAGGATGCATGTAAATGGGATTGGTTTCACTTTTACTATATAAATATGGATACTAATTTGGATGATATTATTGACAAGGTAGATAGTATTCGTCTACTCTTCATTTGTTTAAGAAAAATAGGGTTGGACTATCGTAAATTGTATTTCCTTATCCATCAAGTTCTTATATCTCAATTGATTTTTTTCCTCAAGAATTAAACCTTGTAAATTTTATTCATTTTAACTATCACATGGAATATTTTAAGGATTTTGTTCTGGATCTGCATCATTTGGTCCCTAATGAAACCTAACATCATAATTAGACCACTATATAGAATATATAGTTTGGAGAAATTGGTGGATTATTTAGCCAAACTGAAGGAAAAAATATCACCAGAAAACACTAGTCTATGGGCCATTAGATGAAACATTCACGTTTTAGTTGTATATATTGAAGAAAAACACCCATTGGAAAAGTGGAATCTTGCCAATGGGAATCTTTCTAGCAGTACCCAAATATTTCTCAATAGGTGTTAATAGATTTTTTTAAAAAAAATGATCTATATTAATTATAGTTTTTCATAATCTATTTTACATGATATAGAGAGATTCACTAGGTTGTGGATATTTCACCTTTTCAATTTCTTCAAGATATAAATGAAAAAAGGTTGTTCCCAATTTTTTCTCTCTTACTTCATCATTCATGATTTTTCTTGATTTTAGCTAGCAGTGTTTAAAAATGAAATTTCATGATATCCCAAAATCATTAAACTAATGAATAACAATATATATTATAATTTTGAATATTTTGGTTCAAATGGACCATTATTTAATTCCCTTAGCATGTTTTAGAGAAGGGTATAGGTATAATTACCATCCATGTAACCCCAGAGTTGGCCCGTTTAAATGAATAAATAGTCTTATGTAAAACATTTAAAAGATTTCATAAATATTTGAACATAAATTTTATGAATTAATATATTAAATAATCAAATTTTCTAAAACTTCACGAGACCTATAGATCAGAATTTCAGTATTCCTAGAGCCACATGATGGATCCTACAAACTTTTATTCTAATTTTTTGTCATTATCGTCACTTTTCCCTAATCTGGATATGAGCCAAACAAAGTAGGTAAGAACTAATTTTTTTATAGGTCTACCATTGTGGGATTTAAAACTAATAATATTTTATCAATTTCAATTTCAAATACTATTTTTCTTATATAATGCGAAGTTCATGTATGGAATGATAAGATGTGACATTTTATCAACATTCTGTTTTGTTGGTTTCCATCCTAGGGTGTATTATATCTTCTTTTCATATTAGATCTCTAAAGTAATACTAGCCATATTAGAGTAGATGATGTTTTAGTTTGAGTATCTTTGACCATGAGATATAGGAATAACTACCAGGTCATGTTTTTTATGCCAGGAATACTCCAACATCATCTAGATATGATGGGGAAAACAATTAATTCATTATATTGGTGATTTTGGATCATAGTTAATTTTATGAGAATCGTATGTAAGGAATGAATGTGGACCAGGTTCATAATAGAGCTTCCTCAATAATTATCTTTGGAAAATGGAAGCGTTACATTGAAATATGTCTCAACAACCATCTCAATGATTGTAACATACTTCATTTTTCAAAACAATCATTCATGATTGGTCTGAAAATATTAATTGATTTATACATATGATAATTACTTTTAGATTATTATTCTATAGATGATTGAACATTATAAATGAAAAAGGGGAAAAAATATCAAACCAAATTTTATAAGAAAAATAATGCAGTTATTACCCGAAACAAGACATTAATATAGAATCATTAATAAATATGTAATAAAAGGAAATTAGTAAATCATATATGCTATAATTTATGTATGTGTGTTTATTTTAAAAATTATATTGAACATATATTTATTATATAAGATGTTATAATGAGTAATAATGATGCAATATCATACACTAAAACTGCTAGAAATTCAGGCTATAGCCAAAATTTGAAACTATTTCCATAGGTCCTCAATCCATGGCTATGTTTAGTGTGGCTTTAGATATACAGCCACAGTTCCAACAATGGTAATATTACTATAGCCACAGTTTAGAAACCCGGTTATTCCATAAGACTGAAAAACTCTATTTTGAGGGTTAGAAACTCTGGCTATAGGTTCTAGAAATCAATATAAAATAGTCCCCCCACCCGAAACAGCCCTCACACTACACAACCCCCCCCCCCCACAACCACAACATCCCCTTCTGTTTCCCTATATGGCCCCCTACAAACCGTCACAACCCATGGACTACACCAACCCCCTCTATCCCCCTTGTAACCCCCCCCCCCCCCTCACCTGCATCCCTCACATACCCCATGGACTAATCTCTCTCCCACCCCCTGGACACCCCCACCACTCCACCTACCCCTCCTTGTTTTCTCTAGATAGCCCCCCTACACCCCCCCCCCCCCCCCGTTCCACCTAAAGCCACCCCCCTCCTCCCCATGGACACCCCATTATACTACATATCCCCCATGGACACCCCCCACCAATCCACCTGCTTCCCCCTCCCTCCCCCTACATCCCCTCCCTTTCTCTAGACTTATCCCCCTATCACTCCCCCTGTCACACCTCCATTTCCCTAGATACCCACACAACCCCCTGCAGCCCCCTCCCCATCCCTACCCCCTTGACAACACCCCTTAAAATCCCCCTGGGCACCCCCCCTGACCCCCTGACCCCCACCCCCCCTCTATCACTCCAATTAAAACACCACTACCACCCCTAGAAATACCATCCCCCCCCCCACTCCACATACATCCCCACCCCACCACCACCACTCCAGCTACATCCCCTCCCCCCTGTAATGCCCCCTCAACCTAGGATAACCCCCACCCATTCCCTAAAGAGAGCCAACATCCCCACTCCCTGGACAGACCGCACTCCTTCCTAGACGGACCCCCCCCCCCCACACCCTACACCCCCACCCACCTTCCTGGACAGACACCCCCAAGAAAGACCCCCCACCCCCCAACACAGCCCCCTGCAATTCCCACCTCCACTTCCCCCTTGATAGACCCCCCCCCAAAAAAACTACCCCTTATAGCCCCCAGACAATCCACCCAACATACACCCCAACCCTCCCTAAACACTAATCAATTGAATTACACAAACCAAAAACTTTCTAATATGGTTATTATGAAAAAATTCTAGTCAATAGAACTCCACAAACAAAATTTTTTAATATGAATAGAAATAAATCAAACATAATCTATCCAAATTGAGTAGAGTGGAACAAAACTAAATGGTTTTGAAAATGAAAAAACTAAAGCAAACTAATAATATATTAACCAAACTAACTTAAACTAATCAAAACTTACTTCAATAAATCATAATTTAGCAAGATAAAAAATTAAACTCATGAAACATACCTAATATAATCTAAAAATAAATTAATTGAAATGAATAACCCAAAATAGAACAAAATGAACCTTATAATAATAATATAAAACAAAAAAATGAACGAATCAAAAAATAACTAAGAAAACCTAACTTGGCCCAAACTGAACCAAGTAGACGGGCCTTGTGATGAACTTTTAGAAGGACTCATGGTTGCATGTTGATAGGATATCACTATCATGTGGTGATTCACTATCCTCACTGTTGCATCTTCACTGCGCTCATGCCTGAAGGCTAAGGACTCATGACTGTGTTGTCCAGTCATGTGATGCTTCACTACTGATGGATTCAATGACAAGAAGGTTTTCCGAGAGGATATCCCATCTAACTTATCTAGATCCATCATTGACACAAATTAATTTTGATAATATGTACAACACACTATAATCCATTGAATTCGCATCATTGAAAACATAAAATAAATAAAAATAAACAATAAAACAATGTCACTAAAAGGACTACATCTGTCATGGGGTATGTAAAACAAGTCCTATAGATGAGGATCAGTTTTATAGTATATATTCATGCCAAAAATACCTATAAATTGTCTAGTATAAATTCATAAAAATTGGACCAATACATGCTTGGATTTGGACAAATCCATGCAGAATAGAAATATAAGGGTGAATTTCAATTTGTGTTCATCACGGTAACCTACATAGAAGAGGGAAAAACAAACACTATAATGGAACAGAGCCCCTCCCCACCCTACACACACCCACTCTAAACCCCCCTCCTTCCTGTAAAGACCCCCACTCTACACACCTCCCCCTGGACATCCCCCACCTCCCCAAGATATCCCTTTATAAATCCCTCCTCCACAACCCTAGATAGACCCCCCCCCCCTCCATACACAACCACAAACTAGACAGACCCCTAGCCCACCATAAACACCCCCTCCCTGGATAGACCCCCTTGAAATCCCCCTTCCTAGACAGTCCCCACCCTGCACACTCCCCTGCACATGATACTAAATATTTTAGAAGCAGTGAAGAGAATATAGTAGAACCAAAAAAAACCTTTTGTAGACTCTTAATATCAAAGGGTAATAGAAACATCAATGCTTCATGAATAATTCATACATTTTATACTAAATAAGAAGATAGGAGAATCATTACTTTTTAGTAATTGTAATATTCATGATGATTTCCTATGAAATTTAGCCCTTTTTTGTAGAAACATAATTCTCTTGTAGAAACCCACTATAATTACTGCATGTAAGAAAAAATATTGAGATTAATTTATAACTTTCATACTAAAAAGGATTAAAGAGAGGAGAATTAGACATTTTGTAATTATTATTATATTAAAGTTTTTGTTTTGAGTAGTCTAGCCTCTTGTATTTTTAAAACACGATGACTATTTGTGGCAATTGTAATCAGTGTGGTTAAATAAGTGATAAATGATTTTCGAATTTAGTTATGAATGTTTAAAATCCAATTGATGAATGAAGCCCATAAGAGTGGAAAAAAGGAAACATTTCTACTATGAGAAGATTCCAAATGTATAAATATGAATTCCATAGACATGAGCATAAGAATATGATAATAATGGATAAAAGCATAAAAAATTTATGTGTGAGAAAAAGTATTCACAAAACATAGTTGGTAGGGGATCTTGAACAACTCTAAATCTCAATTATATTCTAAATAATAACTCATGCGGATATTGAATAATTCCATATTAAAATAAAAAACTATGTAATAATGGAATAAAAATTAAAAATAATTGGAATATCATAAATAATGATATATTGAAGTGGAATCCTCTATAAGCCTACGAAACCCAATACCCCATTGTTAAACAACATCAAACATGAAATAAAACCCTAACCCCATAGCACACAGCCCCCCTACACTAGCCCCCTCCCCCATCCCACATCCCCCACCCTAATCCAGCACCCCCACCCGTGCTCTTACCCACACCCTTCCCCGCATGCACCCTTTCCCTCTGCCTCCTCACTGCACACCCACCTTGCTCCCCGCCTCCCCTCACCCTGCCCCCCTCCTCATGGAAACCCCCTAGCCACCCCCCTTTCACCCCTCCTATCCCACCCACCCTCCTTTCATCCCACCTCCACCCTCCCCCTGCCTCCTGCACCCATCCCACTACGCCTTTCACACACCATGACCCCTCCTCACTACACACCCCCTTCCCCCCCACCCTTCCCCCTACACACCCAACTGCCCCACCCTCCCCCTTTCACCCAACATGCACCCTCCCTCTTCCCCTTACACCCCCACCTCATTGCGCACCCCAATTTCACCCCCCCCCCACATTACCCCATGCACCCCCACCCCAACTCACCCTTCCCCATGCACACCCCAACACACCTGTCCATCCCCCCTATACACCCCCTACCCCTCCCCCCATGCACACCCCCCCCCCCACACCTTTCCCCCATCACACCCCCAGCACCCACCCTACCCCCACCCCCCTGCTAATTCTGTTTTCATTTCTTCATTGATTGTGATATCTTCATCCATGTCAATAGAGTGTACATAAACTTCCAAATGAGATGGAATGACTCAAGAAACTTACATCCATATGCAGTATAAAAAAACGTAGGAACTGTATTTTAAGAGTAGAAAATATAATTCAATTTTTATAAAAGTAAAATATCTTCTGAGGTATCCTTAAAAAGCATGTAAATATAGGTAAAAAATATAGGTTTTAATAATCATGATGACATTCTTCGATATAATATTATCCATCTGACCAAAAACTAATATCTTTTAGAGCCAACATATTATAACAATTAATATTCTTACCAATCAATACATATTTTTTCAGTGTGTTTTGTTCACAATCACACTTTATAAAAATCCTCTAATAGTTCACCTTAATGACATCCATAACACCTTGGAAATCACGAACTATTATTTTAAAGGGTTACCTATTAGAAGGATGGTTATCATCATGGAGTAACAGATGTTTTCACTCTGTTTTTTTGAGATTCACCCATCCTAAGAAAGCTTAAAAGGAACTCACAAACACAATGTAAGAATCTTACTATATTTTTTGTGACATATTAGTTAGAATAATTATTAATAGTTCAAAATTATTTCATGTATTCATTCTTTCATGATTATTAAAGATCCTCCTATTCCTTCTTCGGATTCTGGGGAGTTGTATGATTTCCCAAGGAAGAATTTTCCATCCTCTCAATCTTATTTATCATATAACATTATAGACTCTTTATATTATAATATTGAGTGAAGTGAAATGTTTTAATGTACAAAAATTTATCATATGTGTGTCTCTATATGTTTCTAGTTTCACAGAATTTCTTAGGAATTTATAATTTATCCTTCAATGAAAATTTATTCTTATTATGTGAAACCTGTTTATTTTTTACAACAAGTTTGTTCTCTCATTCATATTTTCTCCTTTATAAATTGGTCTCCTATAACATTAATATGTTTACAGGATGTGAAAAAAATCTTTGATCATGTGACCAAACCACCAAAAACACAAACAGTATCCTATGAAGCCCTTTTACCTTATTAATTAAATATTTCCATATTTTTCTACTAGACACAGTTACTATTTTCAGCTGTACCTTCACAATTTTCTGCTCATTTTATGGAAATATTCATATGAGATATACTTACCTACAAACTTTTTCCATTATATGGTTTCATATAATTTTTTCATGCACATATTTATATACTTTTTTGTTTTTCCCTGTACAAAAAGTTGTGACATTATTCATACAATCTAATCATTTTGTGTAGTGAGTTAAATTTTCTAAGAATTATGGGTGTGTTCTCATAAACATGATCTCATGATCCCTTTTCAACAATAACAAGGAAAATCACCTATATTTATGGTTTTTTACTATGGTAGTAGGCCAAAAATCCATAAAAATACATTATATTCAAATTTCCCTAATTGTCGCTAATAAAGCTATTGCAGTAGGGTTTTTCAACTTCAACTTTTTAATCCATGGAATTATTCCATTTATTAAAATGGTTTTAAATATAAAACTATTACATGTATTTCAATGGTTTATCCTTGTAAATTAGAGTATAATACCATTGTTAATCACATGGTTATTATAGGGTAAATCCACGATCTTAACCATGGTAATTTTTAACTACCCCCATCGTTAAACCATGGATATTTATCCCTAGTAACACTTTCAAAACAAATGATAATAGACCCTACAACCATTTTTAATAAAAATGTAAATTGATTCCTACCCAACTATATTTAATCACCAAATACAATAATAATAGTTGCACCTTATAGAAGTACTCACATCCTCTAGCTACGAGCAAAAAAACACAACCTTACAAATAAAAATGATATCCAACATAATATAATATATATAATAAAAACTATATCCATTATAAATAATATAAAATATGAATATCAATATCATCATAATAGTAAAACTATTTGATAAAATTAAATGTATGAACTAAGAATAAAAATTACATCTGAAATATACCTCAATATCAGCATCACCATAACCATCATGACACTCATCATCTCCTATAGAAACACAAACATCATTATCACCTCCTCTCAGACCACCACCACCACCATCATTATCATTATTATTGAAATATTCATTGGTTTATGCACCTAAATCGGTGGAAGGAGCGAAGAATCATCATAAAATTAATCCATACTAATAATAACGCCTTTAATTAATGAAAACATTTAATCTTTATATAGTGATTCATATAATATCATTATGTTACCAATAAATATTGTGATAAAAACAATGAATACAAATGATAACATAATTAATTAATGAAATGATTGAAATATTCTTGTGTATGATGATTCCTGAACAAAACAAATTGAAGATAAATAAGAAAGATGTTTATCAAATAGAGAAATCATAAGAGACTCAGGGTCTAAATTGAATAAAATAAGAATATGAGAGTAATCAAGCTTGGAGATAGTTAAAATATTAAATCATACTTATTTAATGATGTTATTATTATATATGGTTATTCATGTATGGCTTTCCTGAAAGGGGGAAATTATTATAATTCAAAAAATAAATGAAATATTATCCCATATAGGGGGGACACTATATGTTATTGAGTGAATATCGAAAGGTTATTAAGGAATGGATTCATCATTTACATATGGCACACCACATCTTGATGAAAATGGAAGGGTTATTATATCATAAGTGGGTTACATGAATAAATAGGTGGGATGTCATTATATTTATATGGTTACGAAGATCACATCCAACTTTTTATAACCTTGTATATAAAATAAGTTGTTATGATTTTACTTTTAGATTATAATGAAATGTAATTATTTTTTCCTATAAATTAGGATATTAAATTTAATAAAAGTACCATGTCTCCACTATGTTTTCATTTAGTATTATTTATGAATGTTGTAAATTAAACAAGATGAAGAACATCAATTCACTCTGACATGTTTAGAGGCTTATTTTCATAATTATAAAAATGATTATTAGTTTTATAAAAATATTATTTCTGATAACTATAGGTAATGAGAAAGATGTAACATTTAAAATTTTCGAAGTAGGGAGAATATCATTGGCCCCATGTCATCACATAGTAGCTTAAATGATGGAAACATCATTATAATAATGAGAATTTTCGATCTAATAATAATGAAACACCATAGAATACTCAGTGATTAAATAATCTATTTTAACATTATAGGATAGATCCATAGATTCCATGATCTCCCAATTTACTTGGGGATTATTTGAGAACATCTATATTTTTTAATATAACACCAAAATTTGATCATGATGCCTCTTAGACATGTTTTCTCATACCAAAATCCAAGAAATATTTGAATAGTATTAACATAAAATCTATCAGAATCACTTTTGTGGGAATATTTATTTTGGGAATCAACCATGACGAATAATAATCATTCTAGTAAACATATACTATATAAATTTGTATGTTTTTTTGGGTAATGCTATCAAAATATAATAAAGAATAAGATAACAATACATCTTGGTTAAATATGAGAATGAAGAAGATTAATGACAATGCCCAAAATTCTTTGTGCGGATACTGATAATGTAGTAACTTCATCAAGGATATATTTAATAAATAATAAATAATTGGAGTATGTTAAATAATGAGAAAAATAAAAAAAATATTTTCATGTGTCACAATATTTATCACACGTAAATAGATAAATAAATCATTGAAACATCTCCCTATTTGGTGATAGATGGCCATTGGCATACATGGAGGACCGTCTGAGGTCTCAGTGATTAATCCTTTGATCTAGGACTTAGTTAGTTGTTGTTGTCTGGGGAGGTTGTCTATAAATAAAACTTATTACACCAATATATAAATCCCCATAAAAAGGGTCCAATTTCACCAAGTCATGATGAAATATGACATAAATCATACCCTATAAAAATAAATTATTAAATGACATGAATAATAATGAATAATGGAGGTAGAAGAGGATTATTTACCACAATATTGCATGATGAACCAATCTAGGATCTCCCAACTCTCATAAAAGAAAAATAAGAAAGGAGAGGGTAAGGGAGATCCCCTCCCCTTATTCTAGCCATTTGAATGAGAAGACCCCATATTGAATTTTTAAAGGTGGAATCCAGAATAAATATTTTTTTATCCTTAAAAAACAACACCCATCCATATTGGGTATCTAATTCACCACCACTATGTACCTGATGGGGCTTATAAAAGGTCCAATACACTTTACAGACCACCGAGTACTTGGTACCCCTCCATCGGGTACCTTATAAAAGATGTAGTTTTTACAAACCCATTAAGAGTCTCCTAGTGCCTCCTAATCGAATACCCAATGACTAATGAAGTTTGTTTAGTTAGAAACCACCATAAGATTTGTAATCCAAACCTCTAAATAACTATTATCCCCGTGTGAAAACACATCCAAGAGATGTACTAATTCTTTAAATTCTAATTCACTACCCAATTCTCAAAAATATCATTGCTTCAAGAAAAAAAATTCAAATTTACATTGAAATTACATACCCTGTAATTGTGTGGGTCATTAAAAACTCCCAAACATAAGAATTTAAATCCTTAAGAAGAATGCAAGATGATCCCAAGATTCCTAATTTAACCAAAAAAATTGATACCATCACTTTTTTCAAATTCCAACTGTCCAAAACTCCACAATGTAGATTCCAAATCTAGACTAATTACCTCTTCACTGAAAACTAATTGTCCCTCATTCCACGAATATCAATTATAATTTGAATAATTTATCTAATTACAAAATAACTTTACCATACTCAAACATGTGAAACTATTCTATTTTACTTTTACACACAATGATAACAAAATCATTAACACATAATTGTTCATAATGAGGAGGAGGAGGATCACATGGAGGGGGTTGGCTGTGTTGGAGGCATGCTAGAGGTGGTGGGGAGGCCACCTAGGAGTAGTGTCATTGGGGGAGGTGAGGTTTCCCATATTCTGTGGCAGTGGCTGATGGTGGGGTTTCCTTGTTTGGTGGCAGTGAGGGGCATCGTCGATAGAGGAGGATCTGGGAGAGGAAACGTTATCATAGTTCAGGGAATGAGGGTCATGTGCAGAGGGTATCGGGGTGGAGGGCGCCTCCATTAGAGAGGTCATGGATTTGGAGGGTCGCGGATTGAGGGAGGATGGATGAGGATCTTGAAACATTTTGGAAAATATGATTGGGAAAATTTTTATCCATGGACATGTAACTGAATTGTGTCTATAAACAAGATCTTGCCATGGACCTATAAAACTATGGCTATAGGTCTGTGGATATAGAAAAAACTTTTAGTAGTGTATGGTATTTCTATATCACTTTTTACATACCTGGGAAAAATTTGGTATACACCCTATTTTCAATTTTTGTGTTGTATATAATGACCATAAATGTATTTTATCCTGATTTTTCTAACATTTATAAGTATTCACATATCCATTTTATGATCTCTATTGAAAGGGATTTAAAATTGAATAGTTACCAATGCAGTAAGGTGTAGTTGTTTATATATCCCTTCTTTGAGACATATGATTCTGTTATGCACCTATCTTATTTTATGAGTTGAATATACAACGCTATTGACATTTAATATAATAAATTTATTTATGCTCATTAAATTTAATGATTCATAGAATGATATTCCACCATGGGGCATACATTTCAATGATACCAAAGTGGTAATAATTTGATTATAGAATCTCATTGTTTATCTAGATTTTTTATTATTAGGATTCTCATGATAAAATAAAATGGCAAATCTCTCAATAAACCCATGAATTTTATTCTACTCTAGTAATTTCATGAGGAAACAAGTTTTTCCTTCACTCTAAATTCTTTATGAACTCCAGATTTGAAAAATTGTGTTTTTTAAGAAAATACCATTTATTGGGTCGAAATAACATTTTCATCTAAACACATGTTTTCTAAACAAGGTTTAAAAAATTACAATTTTTAAAATTATATTTATAGGCATTTTTACCCATTTTTTTCAATTTATAAGAAATATTTAAATGGAATTTTCATGTAGTTTTAGAAACATTTCTCATTTGGTATTTTCCGAAAATGTGGAAGGAATCTTCGTTTTCTAAGATATATGTCCCAGACAATAATTCTAATTATTATGTCTTTAAAACTATTTAATACATCACTAAATTATGACCCATATCCTTAATAGGGATATAATCCAAGGATAATATTCTTATTATCTCTCTAAATGATTTATATTAATGATGGCATGATGTTTATGAAACATGTTTCTATTTAAGGGTTACCTTGATTAAATGGTTATAAAAAAATCTTATTTAAATGAGTTATGATATGATAAAATCAGGAAATTATTATGAAAAAATTTTATTTTATAAAGGTTATGACATTATTAATTATTTATGGAACCTATTTTATTTCATGGGTTTTTAGGTGATGAATGTCTTGGGGTCTTCTAGAACACATACATATATTTTTAGTTATATGTTTGGTGGGACCCATATCAACCTCTAAGTCACTATGTAAATATTTATATCAGATGAGATAAAAATGACTAGAATGGGTGGTGAACCTAGTTAAGTGAGGTACATATTAGGCTATGATGGTCTTGGGAGTGAACATTGACTACTATGGTTGTTTGGGGAGGGAACCTATTCCACTATAATAGTATTCACTATGAGTCATTACTATAATATAAAATACTTTCTATTCTTATGTGTATGAAAAAATTAAATGTCTTATGCCGATGTTATGGTCTCATGGATCATGTTATTTGATCCACTGATGATTTCCATATTATAAACTGTCAATATTTAAAAAATCACACAAGATTATGATCTTTAATATGCCAGGTATGGTTTTAAAATTATACGCTCGTGTACTCATAAACTTATGTTCATGTTATGATAATGTATCTCCCTTTTTACCCATAATGAGATTATAAGATCAAACATTATTATATTTCATTTCACCATGTTAAAACTAAAGGTTTTATGTATGGTATATTTATAATGTGAACTTAATGGAAAGATCTAGGTGGGTGACATTAAAGATATTTAAAAAAAATTAAAAGATTGTGTGTTAATCCTACAATGTTGCTAAACTATTATTATCCTCAAGTGTTTCTTTATCAAATGTATTGAATAATCAAATAAAAATATTAAATATCGTTACATGTTAATCTTTGGCCACTATAGTTGGTATCAGAGGAATGTTTTAGTTAACCATTGGAAATTAGACGTGAACACATTAGTGATATCCCAAGGGATATTTCTAATGTTATTTCTATGGGTGTCTCTAAAGATATGCTAAAGGGTGATTAAATGTATAGTAAAATTCCATAGGATTTTGTTAAAGGATTTAGAATTGGGTTTTTATGAAATTTCATTCATTTCCGGATACAAAAAGTGGATGTTCCTCTAGCACAGAGGTTCCTATGGGAAATAACACTGAAAAAATTGAACTTATCTAGGCTCTATCATCACCCAGTTCATGACATTATACCTTTCCTCACACCTTGTATGACACTCTGAGGTGATAAGTATTGGAAATTCTAAAACACATTACAAACCATTATGGAGTATTTAAAATATTATGACTATGAATGGTCTAGGATAATCATAATGTTTTATAGAATAAAAAGAATTTGTCATTATTTTGAAATATTAAAATCAAAATTTTCTCATTATGTGGTTTACCACTTTGAATGTTGTTACTCGCACCATTTTTTTGGTTTTCATCAGTGGGGGGAACCAGAAGGAACTCGCTTAACATTGAATGTGACAGACAATTTTTCGGTGATCAGCCTATTGGAATTAATATTTGAGTGAAGGATGTTGGGATTATTCCTAATCAGTTTTCACAGAACGTGATTAAAAATTGTCACCATAACCAAATCTTGGACTAACCAAAATAGAGATAGGTAGATTTCGCTGAGTGTTTGGGTAATGGATATAATAAAGGAAGAATATTCAATTTCTTATATTTCTAGAATGTGGTATGAAGCAGCCAATGTCTATTTTATAGGAATGGGGAGATGTTTTGTGTACGAATAAAATGACATGAAACATGTTTTTGTAGTTGAAAATTAAAAATATCAATTCATGAAATAGATGAGAATAATGATCTCCCAAAGATATCATTGATAGTTGGATGTTTCAAATGTGGAATTTATGATAATTATGAAAATCAATGTCCTTAATAGATATATCATGAATTGAATAAAAAAGGTGGCATGAGTAATGGTTACACTGCTTATGATGAGTGGTCTACAAATGGGATACAATAAGTATGGGATATTCTAATAGTATTGTTTATTTTAAAACGAGAACCATGAATAAACTAATGTCGATTAAAGAAACAATTCCTATTTAATATTTTAGGAAACATGTATTAAGGAATATGATGTTGAAGCCTAGTCAATGGTAAAATAATAATGTTAAATGATTGAGGTGTTTATGTAATAGAATTCAATAATTATTATATATAAATCATGTAATATATAAGGATAGTTTTGTATAATCCTTTTGTTGATCATTTAAAAGAAATACTGGGTATACTAATTACAGCCTGGAGAAGTGATATATTATCAAGGTTATATTTTATAGAAATCACATGACTAATGGAAGGTAAAACATAATTTGTTTCTAATATTATGAAAATAGTGTTTATATTATAGAATGAGGTTGCTAATATGAATAAATATATTGGATAGTTTATAGAACTGATTAATTATTTGTTGAAAAAGTTGTTTATGTCATCATTGATGATGATTACATCATTGTTGGATTTATGGAATATATTTATTAATGTGATGTGTAATTAAATGAATAATAAATCATATATGTTTTCAGTATGGTTTTATGGTAATTCATTGCATTACCATGTTTCAATAGAATACATGATGACAGTATTCCCATGTTTTGTATGTGACAACTAAGATATACACTTTGTTCTTTCAGGGAATAATTTCAAGTTGATTTTGAGAAATTTAGTGACATTAATTATAAATATTTAATTTTTAATGGGTTATAAGGTTAACCATGTATGGAATGGTTTAATTTGAAAATATTATGAGGTTTTTGATATTAACGTATTACTTCACCATATAAATATTTATCCAAATTGGATGTGTAATGATAAATTTTTTAATATAGATATAATGAAGACTTTTCATTCTGTTGTGGATGTTATTATTTATTACTACTTTAGTAATAAACTAAATTCATCATCATTTCTTTGACTAAGATATAATTGATCATAGAAAACCCAAAGGATTGCGTTGTTCTTATTATAAAAATGAAATATAATCCCAACATGTATTGGACCCTTGTTGATTCTAGGTTATATCAGTATGGTATCTAATCTATTGGTGCTTTAATCGAACATTTCATAGGTTCAATATTTGTTCCATGTTTTTCTCCAAAGGAAGTACATTCCTGGTCTATCAAATGTACAACACATATATGGCATACAAATAGAGCATGATATTCTATATGAGGATCAACCAGTTGAGATTCTAAATTGAATGGAGAGTGTTCTATGAAACAAGATCACTTAACTGGTAAAATTTTTATGGTGAAACAACCAGTTTCATGAAGATATTTGGTAACATTTGGATATGATAAGGCATAAGAATCCTTTTTTTGTATCAAAGTAATGAATTTATATGGGGAATTTCATTTTAATGGGGTTATATTTTCATACACTGAATTTTAATGAATTATTATTTTTTAATAAATTAAATTTCATTAATATCATATATTACACACCACACTACGTTCTGGTTATGATACATATAACAATGAGTTATATTACACTACACATTACATTGAGTTTCAACAAAATCACAATATATAAGGTAACTAGTTATTTTGGAGGTTAAATACGGGACTATCATTACCAAAGGAATGCATGATTATAATCGAGACCAAATAATGTGTCCCTTCCCCAGTCTAGATGAATATAGTGTCCATGGGGGTGGCCTCAATGTTAGTATCTCAGGTTTTAGTTTGTGTAAAATAGTGTTATATAGAAAATTATCACTAGGGGAAATTGAATCCAGATTTTAAGAGGGATAATGATAGATGATGTGAAAAAGTAAAATCCCTAATAAAACGCCATACCATTTAAAATTAATTCCATATAGGGTGGGTATCTTGAAGGAGGGATTTTATAAAGGATTTTCTTCTTGAGAAATTTCCATCATGAGTGGGGAATCACCTTTTTGGTCGACCGGAAAGTTTAGGTTTTACAAACTAGGTCATCCCATTCTATGTGGAACTCTTATCTGAGTACAATTTTTCAAGGGGTATCCCTTTACGTAGTTTTATGCAGTAAATTGATTATCAATCAATGTGTAATTTTCTCTATCAAAGTTTTTTGAACTCCTCATCCTTAGATGGTCATGTTTCAACTGTATGTATTCTTTTTTCATATTATCTATTCCCTATGTGACTTTATGTACATATTTTAGTTGGGAGTATCATGTATTTCAATAAAGGATGAATAAACAATTTTCTATAAATGGTTGGTCATCCACAAGGAATACCTAGTGTTATGTGTTTGTCAATAAAACCATCACCATTTTTGAAAATATTTCCATCTGTGGGGTCGATAGAGTTAGTTACTCACATCGCTAAATATTTTCATTTATGGGGGCGTGATATGACATCCTCAATATGAAACTAATAATCATATGATTATGATATATATAACCATCTAAATTTAAAAATAGAAAATTCTTTGTGTGTGTGGGATGTGACTGCCACCAACCAAGAATGAAAAGTCATCTATGAGTGTTGGATATGACTACCTCACTCCGAAAATGTCTTTTATTGGTGGGGAATCTATGTGTAGCAGTGGTTCTGCATTTCATGTGTGTTATGTGGAGGAACCTAATTGATTGGTGTATTTGTGTACTTTTTCACTAATTATATATTCTTCCCATGAAGATGATTTGGTTATGAGCCACAAAATTTCTTCAATAATTGTTTTGGATTATTCAAATATATTTTTTATCCCAAGAGTGGATCTTGTGATATGATGATAATATTGATTGGGATTTGATAGAATTATCAGGTACCTACCTTTAAGTGTGATTTGATAATTAAATGGTTTTTTATAAAGGAGGATCTCATGTAAAATTGTTATTTGGGATTTTTCAATGAACCCTATGGTCCGGTTATTAAAATAAATTTGGTTTTTTAGAAATAATTTTGAATTTAAAAGGTTTAATGGTTTACCAGAAATGGGTATTTTAAATATCATGGTGTGTGCTTTGGGAATTGATTTTTCAATTAATAAAAATACTAATTTTAATTTTTTGAAACATTTTTAATGATGGAACTTTATGAGGAAAATGTACTTTTCAGAAATGGGTGAATTTCATTGGAACATCCAAAGGGAATGGGGGAATTTTGAAGGAGAATGCATTTTTGTGAAATGAATTTTTTTCCTATTGGATTGTGGAGGTTTTCAAAAATGTGTTCTTTTGTGCATATTATTTTCATTTTCCATTCTTATTTTTATTTTTTCCATTCATGTGGAATTGGGCCGATATATTTAATTTTGGAAAAATGCTCGAATTACGTCTATATTTTATTTTTTATATGATTATTCCCCTAGGAATGATCCAGGTAAATCTTGAGTAGAATCTATTGTCTTCCCCATTTTAGAAATGTAGAAGTGTGTTAGTTATTTATTTTTCATAGGGAAAAATCTAAAAAGAACTTTAGTTATATAGTTGGTTTACAAAATGGGGATCGATCACCTTTTTTTGGGATTCATGTATTATCTTGTGATTATTGTTTTTATTAAGGATTTGAGATCAATGAGTTTAGAACCATGAATCCATGAGGTGGTTTTTTGTGTGTGTCATCATTTATTTCCTCATCCATTAGTAGTTTGAAATCATGGATAAGTGTGTTTCCTTAGGTATACATTTTTATGCCTTGGTATTTTGAAATTTAATGCATCTATTTCTAGTTTTTCCCTTATATGGGTGACTCTGATGTTTTTTGGTGGTCTGTCCAAGAAGATAGATTTTATAAGATAAATCATGGTGTACATTTGAGTTTGGTATATGGATAATTTTTATGGTTACTTTATTTGGAAATTTGAGCATCTTGGAGCGCTGTTTTGAAGTGGTTCATCATATGATTATGTTCCATGAGTAGTGTATTGATTTACCCATTGAGCACAACGACCTGGATGAGGCCCCTTGTTGTTCTTCGTTTTGGGAATCTCATAAGTGGTTCATCATGAGAATTATCATTGAACGGAATTCTTTCCCTAGTGGTGATCCTTAGATATGGATTTTGAGATTCATAAAACATGGTCTATATGAGTTGTAACTAATCTAAGGATCCTGGAATCCATTTATATTTGGGATCATGTGGGTTTATCATGGACATTGATTTTTCAATGGATATGAGTTATTTATTGATGTTAGTGGTTATTGTAATCCCATTGTATATTTTTTTATTTGTTGAATCACATTTATCATTGTTATGCTTCCATTATAGATGGTTTCATTAGAATTTCCTTGATTGGATTAATACTAAATGGTGTACAAACATACTTCTATCTCCCTTCATATAGAGTCTTATATAAAATGATTTTTAAAGATTCTACTTCATGTTATTTCCATTTTTTGAGGATTTTATCTTATTTTTGGAAATTATATGATGTTGAGTTTCTCTATTTTTGATTTATAAGTTATTTATTCCTTCAAATTTTTTATAGAATTTCTAGGGGAATAAAGAGTCATGATGGGGGGATTTGTTTCACTTTTTGTGTCACTATGGAATTCATTATTTGACTAACTTATATTTTTTTATTCTACAATTTTTTCTAGATATTTTTTAATTAAAAGATAAAACTTTCTATGTGAATAAGTGTTGATAATTTTTTGAACATAGTTAGGAGTCACTGTGTGGTAAACATGCATGAGGGGTTTTCACATTAAGGTGTCATTTCGCAAGGATTGTGAACAGTGAGCTCAACCATTGGACCCAATTAGGGGTAATAGTGTGGGTTCATTGTACATTTCGAATTAGTATAATATTTTTTTCCCATAGTTGTGTAATATGTTTTTCTAAATACTAATTCTAACATAAATATTGATTTTTAAATTGTTTAACAATTTTTCCCTTATTTGGTTCAAGGAAATAGGAGACCTCTCCCTCTATATTGTTTTATGTGACTCATTATCCCACCTCCCTCTATGTAACACACACCGTACTAAAAGATCACAAACAAATAATAAATCCCAATAATTGTGTCAAAATGATTGATCGAGTGTTTTGATGAAAGGGATGAGTGGTGAGGAGGAGAAACAAATAATAGAAAAAGGAAGGAAAGGAGGTGAAGATACCTCACCTTGATGATTCAACCATGAAGTCCCAAGAAATATATGTAAAATGAGTAAATAGACAGATTATATCAAATTGGGGAATAATTACATATATGGAGAGGGTTGGTGCATCATGGGACGCAATGGGGAGGGAGAGGGATGAATCACCTAAGAACACTAAATGATAAAATTAGAAAAAATTAATAGAAAATAATAAAATTTAAATTTAATTGTTTTTTCCTGGTTTGGGGACACAATTTACAAAATAATGTGCTATCCTTGCTATCCCTATTGGACAAGCACAAGAAACACACATGGGTACACCTATGAAGGATTCACTGTTTAGCTAACAATTCTCATACTATGAAAAAAATATAAACTGGATACCCCACACACATGATTCGTTAATGGTTACTCTCAATAGATTATACACCGGGAACAACAATTATTACTTTTAAACTTTTAAAATTTGAGACCAAAATATCAAAAACACAAAATAGATTAAAAATAAATTATAAAATAATTATTAATTAATTAATTGCACAATTACATGGAAGGTTTCATAGCTTCCATTTCTTCAAACTTGTCTTTTAATTCACGAATCACGATAGGTTTTATCCTATATAGAGCAATTGATATATATTCTGTACATTACACTTGCTTAATTTTTAACGCAATCCCATGGTCAAATTGTTAACCAGAAGTTTCATCTGAAAAAAAAATCCTAATATTAATTAGAAATTAGAGGGAAGACAGGATTTCATTTTTTTCCCAAATCCCAAATGAGGTTAAGAACATGGGTTATAAACCCACACAATTTCAAATGATCTAGTCTTGAACGACATTACTAAGTACCCCAATAAAATCATCATTATAGGTATACCCATTTGGGTACATAATCCATACTCCTCAGTGATAAAAATCAAATTGAGATTTATATTTGATGAGCTAGTCCATTTGAGCGACACATGAAAATCACCCATTTCTAGGGCGAAGAAGTACTAGATGACCTATCTGTGCATGATCAGTACACCTATGTATTCCCTCTGATCATATACCTAAGGGAATACTAATAGATAACACTGTATAGAGGAATCATAGAGAAAAAACATAACCTCCCATGATCTATTAAGAGATAAATGATTATCATACTCATGTATCTAAGAAGGAAGACACAGTAGATAGTTCCATAAATATACATCTTCAAACCATGTATGAACTATCATCACTTCCAATTATATAATGATCAACTATATGTAACTGGCTTATCCCATGAACTTGTAATCCAACCTATCTCCATAAAGTCATGTACCCTTTCTACCTCTACAATCTCTTTCATTAGACCCCACATTCTCCACCTCATCCACAGCTGATGGTGGAACTTCAAATACCATTCTTCTAAGGAAAAACTAATCTATCACCAGGATAATTTACTAATCCAAATTCCCTATTACAAGTACCCCCATTGAGTATTCTAGTAGAATCATTGTATATTCCAAAACTCCCAACAATATTTGTATACCTTGGGTGGTTTGTTACACTGTAACATAGCATGCTCTCAAATACCACAATACTGACACTACACTACATATTCCCCTCATAGATGAATATAATAACCTACACTTACTCTCCACCACCCTCTATATCATTGATGGTTCTCGTATAATTGAAATATCCATATACTAGATTAATCACCACTTGTTCATCCCATGGGATAGAACTACCTACCAAAATGACCATCACTATTATTTCTCACTGTGAGGAGATCATAGATAAAATTTTATGACAATTATGTGAGGAAAAACACATTTACATACACAGTAATCCCAAAGCCCCGGTCATCTTCAAACTACTAATCCATAGCCACCTCATCACATGTTATTGTCTGGGAAAGTAATGCAGGTCATTTATGTGAGTGGTATACTCCAAAATGAATATCCATATCTTGGTCAAATATATATATTATTGTTCCTTGTTCAGCTACAATGTATCTCGGATGAAGTACTCGAGGATAATATTACTATAAATCTTAAGTAAAATAATACATAGATAGAACATGATAATGAGTCACTCTATCCTTTGAACTATGCAATATGAAATAATTTTCTATTAATATGGTCATCCTAAGATAAACTAGAAACTACTCTAAGATTTGTCCCACTCACTAATGTGAAATCTTTTCCCCCAACCTCTTTGTGTGGAACCCTCCAATCCATCAGTGAAATAACTATAAAATACCAATATGAACATATCAAATTCTGATAGCAAATAAACTTTTAATGCTCTTGTAAATTAAGGAAATATTGACATCATACTACTCAAATCCATTTCCTACAAATATTTATTTCCCAATACTTTTCAAATTTTTATTTAAGGTTATAAATCCCCATGGTTTGGAGAACTAAGGTTCCATTAATAAACTATGAGGTAAAAATACCACATAGGTTACTTACATGAATATTATTTTACCAAAAACAAAATATTCTAATATGTTGATATCTTCCTTTATATCCTGGTATCATCCATGGAATTATTAATATCTGATTTCACTAATGATTTATGTGGGAAAAAAATATAATAAATTGTTGATATATTAAATGATCAACCACCTTTTCTCATAAGATGAAATATATTTTCAATACCATTGTAGAGTGTGAAAAGAAATTAGGTATTCCCTATAATCGGGTCATAGTTCATAATAACAAAGTCCCCCTCATTCCATAAAAACCCAAGATACAAACATACAAAAAACAAGAATCCCAACTTTCATGCTCATTACACTTGGTGAAATAAATCAACTTTAAAAATAAAAAACAATAAAAACAATCCAACCCCTAATAATATATATATTCTTCAATATGTGAGTTAGATACCACAAATCAAAAGCTTATTACTAATCCCTAACACATGTTTTTATCCATCCAATATTTCCAAAGTAATAAAATAAAGAAAATATTTTTCTAATAAAACTTTGAAATTCACCCTTCCAATGAAAACTGACCAATTCCCCAATTACAGACTCT
This sequence comes from Viscum album, assembly GCA_963277665.1. Classification (NCBI taxonomy): domain Eukaryota; kingdom Viridiplantae; phylum Streptophyta; class Magnoliopsida; order Santalales; family Viscaceae; genus Viscum; species Viscum album. The sequence continues at coordinate 1,000,445,455 of OY728134.1, forward strand.
ACATTAACATAATTATTCCTCACCCATATCCTAGAGGCTACAAACTAGTAAGTTAATTGGTGAAAAACTGGTCCAGTCTACCTTTCTTTTATAGTTCTATTTGTCTCTAAGATCATCATGAAATCATACCTCCTTAGATAACTGTGGTGGAAACCAATAAGAAAGCTTTTAGGACCTCAATAAGTGTCTAATAATAGAACCTATATTCACACTACCAAAAAGAAGGTTAAATTTTTTATATAAATTAATTCTTTAAAAATAATTCTTGTGTTGTATACTTCTGAATAATGATAATATGATAGATTATACCTTTTTTCATTTTATTACTCAAGAGAATAAATTCTAGATAAATGATTTGAAGATAAGAGTTGGGATATTTTCCTTGATGATTTTGGGGTAATATAATTATTGTGACAATTATTACATATATATAGATCACAATAGTCTTATGTATATATTCACACACAGGGATCTCACCATTCATCATAGAACCACTGTTTAAATTTTTTCACTTCATATAATTTTAAAAAATTTAAATGAAAATATATTGTATATCAATTATTTCCAAATGAAATTACGATCACACTAATATTTCTATCTAATTTAAATCATCTTGAGATACAAATTAAAATTTTATAAAAGTGGGTATCTTTTTGAAAACTTTTTTTAAATCTAAATAGTCATTTTTATGTTTTCTAATTCTAAAACATAAGTCTTCATTGATTCATCCATCTCTATTAATAATAACCATTGGTGATCATAGACATCGATGTATAAAACCCATGAGAAATCAACTGGGAGTGGATGTGAGAATTTATTTATGAAAATATAATTGGAATGAAGCAATCTACAAGATTATCAATGGAAATTACATTATTATAATTACATCATATTGTATAAATCACATTAAATCACATATAGGGGACAATAATAAATTGATAAATAATGAATTAATGAAATAAGTGGTACTTATAGAAATTAAAGAACATATATAGATGGAATAGTAACTTAACCATTGGAATTGTAATATGACCATTAGGAATAGTAATATGACCAATAGAATTGTAACCTCACCTATGAATATGTAAATAAGATTTTGGTGTCTTATATATTAAAATATGTTTTAATTATATCATATTTTAAGAAAATAAATGTTTTAAATATGATAAATAAATTGTATTTATTTTTAGGAAACACAAATTTTTATTAATAATTTAATAATTAAAATTTTGTTTCAATAAAAATTTATTTTCATGAAATTGGTTCATCAATTACTATTTTTTCCCTAAAATTATTTTATAATTTTATGAGACCTTGAATAATAGTTCAAAATGTCATAAAATATACTATATGTTTAAAAGAGTTACTTTTCCAATAAATAATGATTTTAATTAAAATTTAAATTTATCATATTTATAAAATACTTTTCATATAATAGAGTACATATTTTAATTATAAAGAGTGAGAAATGGTTGGGGTTAATTTTGGGTATTTTTGTAAAATAGTTGATGTTTTAGTGAATAGTATGATGCATTAATTTATGGTATTTAAGGATATAACTAAATAAACTATATTCGAGTCTTGGTTGAGTCATGTATTATGTAATTGGCCTTCGGTAGGAACTCATTAAAATTATTTACTATAATTAGTCACAAAAATAAAAACCTTTCACAGTCCTGAATCAAAATATTAAACAAATGAATAAAATAATCAGAAAATACACATCTCCTCCTATATAAATATCACCCCTCACCACCAATTATATTCACACCTCCAAATCCATGATCCCTATAAAATTTCTTCCCATATACATTCTGAAACCTCAACTGCACATTATGGTCATTATTCTCTCACCCAAAATATCATTTATAATTCCTTTAAAGAGGGTCTCAAGGAGGCGACACTCAAGAGGAAAAACCTTCCCTCTCTCTCATTCAATTTCACTTCTTTTCTTATCCTCCTCTATAATACCTTATCCAAAAGGACATGGTAATTATAGTATCACACATAAACAAGAATTATACTAGCTAAATTGTATATCCACTATCAAATCTCTCCTCTTCCCATTTTCTTCTAAAAATGAAAAGTTCCCCAGTGAGGTGTTAATTCATCACCTTCCTGGATGATGATTTTCCATTTTCCAATATTGCCTTAATGGATGGTCATAAATTTATTATAATGGTTAAAATATGTAGTTTAATGTATTTTATAACATGTTTTATGATTTATAACTAGCATATTTTCATAATATTATATAATAGAACAATACTAGTTCGTGATGATCAAAAAACCGGAAAAATAATCAAATCAATTATCATTAACATATTATCAAATGAATCATAATCATATCTTGGAAATAATTAATATATAATAAAATTAAATCAAATATAAGTTAATTAATAAAATATAATTTAAATTATTGATAACTATTCACATTTTACATGTACTTTGAAACGTATATAGTTGTGAACCGATTATGAAATCCAAGGAACTGAACAATTACAAAAGATGAAATTAAATAACATTACTCTTCAAAAAGGACATAAATGTTGTTGGTAAAATAATAACAAATAAATAAAATGATTATTAGGTTCATAATTGATGAATTTATATAATTGCATTATCCAATACATTAAGTTCATGTACAGAACACTTTCAGACAAAATATAAGGGATTCTTTCTGAACATCCATTTTACTTTTGGGTAACAGTTTATCACTTTTTCCACAATGTAAATCTTATTTTTAGTATATAATTCTTATGAATTTCATATATATGTCCAAAACTATTGTACTGATAACAATTAATCCTTCTTTAATTGGGAAATACATGTATTATATGGTTCCCTTCTCAAATGTCTCCCAATTAGCAAGCCTGATTATTGGGAACATTCCATTTTCCTACCCATTTTGATGTACCATAATCAATCTATTTTGAACCACCATTATTTTTCTGAAATCAAGCATTTTTTCATGAAAAAATGAATTTTTTTCATTTCTAGTTTAATAAAAACTATTATTCCTTTTCTGTTTAATAGAGTCTTTAATAATTTCTCTTAAACCGCACTAACGTAGCAGATTGTTAATGTTTATTAATCACAATTTTTAAATTCTTTTATCATTATTTGGACATAATTTATCATTATATATTCCTATTTATAGTTATGAATTACCATGTATCTTTAAAATCACTTCATTCATGGACACCTTTAGGATATGCTGATTTTTTATGCCTTATGACAAGAGTTATGATACCCATTTATTTCCATGTATAAACCTTATATTTATGTTTGATTAATCATGTGGAACACAAGTTCATGAACATTATATTATTTTTTCACCCAGATAACACTCCAATAATTTTTTTAATGTTTACACTCATGTGACATCATCTTTAGTTGTTTTTGGGGTTATCCATGACTTATGATCCTCTATGTGGAATGGTTTTGGTGGTTAGAATTGACTCCTGATCCTCTATATCCATTGGTTTTTTTGGTTATCTAGGAATTATGCTACTCCATGTGTAATGAGCCTTGATCCATGCTTTTGTCATGTTTTATATTGTTTCAACCATCCTTTGATTCTGTAATTATATGATCTTTGCTAATACATAATATGATTCCTTATGTTTATTCATGATCCATTCATTTTTATGTCATCATTTTATGCCTTCTAACTGAAGTGGTAAACAATATTCATATCTTAATTCCCTTAGTGGGATTGGTATCTGAACCTTTTTCTTCATTTATTAACTAGCCTCTCCTAAGCATATGTATGGACTAAAATTAATTTATGTGCAAATGTTTAATATTAAATAAAATTTTGTTTTTTTATTATTCTTATGCCCTTTAATAATGTACCATATCTTCCAAAGATACTAGATATTAAAATCATTGGCATCTAATTTATTGTTAGTTATTTTTAAAATCATGTATTACAATTTTTATAAGGATAGGTTCTCTATATTTGGTATCAAAGTAAGCTATACATTTTTTGATATTGGGATGATAAAAGATTTGTAAAACCCCATGGGATAATTATATCACCATGGATAACCAAGTTTGAAACATAGGGAATCATAAGAGAGGATATAATTTTCATTTACATGTTTATTCATCTATTCTAAATGTTTCCATATTATATTATTATTATCTTTGTATTAAAGTACCCTTAATTATACTTTCTTCTTCATATATAATGGCGGTAAATTGGAGAACTCATGCCATCAATCAATGTGTAAATAAATGTGATGATTGCCCTAATGAAATTCCAAATCTAATGGGAATATGTTCTCAATAATTCATGAAACTACTCAATAAACTGGATCATGATATGAATAATAATTTATGTCATGTGGAATAGTCTATTTCTCCAAATATAGAATAATTTTCATTCTAATCCTTCATGTGACCACACCTCCCTTGTTTAGTGTTTTTTTAATCCCCTCATCATATAATAATGGATTAACTCCATTAAGAAGATATTTTATGTCCATAAGTGATCATGAGAAGTGAAAGTCATGTTGGAGTTCTATCATTTTGATGGGGAAGATGATTACTGATGGATAATGATCCTGATCACAACGGCCAAGGATGAAGTAGAGATCGAATACTCTCATTGGTCATGTGGGACAGGATATATATATAGGAAAACAGAGTCTAGTATGGGAGGATCAACAGATAAATCCCCTGAATGATGTAAAACCCAAAATCCCATGTGTCAAAATTTTTAGACGAAGAATCAAAGGAAATATCTATAGGAAACCAGGAGATGCTTCAATAGAGGACGAATGGGAAAACTAGAATATATGTACCAAATATATTTGATGAATCCCACTAATGTGGAAGAATAAAATAAGTATCAAGTTAACACTAAATGTGTAATTGAGTGTTTGAACTACAAGGAACATGGGCGTTATGCAAACCATTTCCCTATGCCTTGGGTTATTAGAAGAAATAAACAACAGTAACCTCCTTGTAAGAAAGAAAGGGAGTATTCTATCACTATTGATGAGGTAGAGCAGAAAAATAATGTTGTGACAGGTACATTGGATGTTCATTCCAGAAAAGTGATCATAATATTACATTTTGGTTCTATTCATTCATTCATATCATGAAATATAAGTAGAATTATTCAAACACCACATAAAAATATGAAGTTCGAGTTATCTATGAGAATAGTAAAGGGTGAAATTATTATATCCAAAGTATATAAATCATCCTATATAATGTTTATAGACAGATCCAACAAGTAAATCATTTCATACATCCATTGGTGGAGTTTTATGCTATATTGGTAACGTATTGTCTTCCTTTATACCAGTCAAAAATCGATTTCTAGAAAAGATGGATCACTCTTCACATCTCGAGTAATCCACCAATTATATACAAGTGTAAGTAAAAGGATGACTATCCTTTAGAATAATCATCTCAATTTTTTAATTTATTACCTTATGAGTAGGAATTTAATGTTTGAGTGACTATGATAATGTAAATAATCTTTCTGTAAGACATTCTCATTGTTATAGACTATACTAATATAAAAATACTGATTTTATTACACACTTAAACAAAACATATTACAAAAACTCTTTACTTGATAAAACATGGAAGATTAATTACAAAAACTCTTTACATGATACAACATGGAATATTGAGAATTCTAATGTCTTTAGGACTTAGTAACATTACATAGAATTTTAACACATGAAACAAAACACCTTTATTGAAAACATCATTTACATTACCACTTCATTCCCTTATACTTATCATTGCATGGGATAACCTGAGGACAAGCCGAAGATTAGGGTGAGGTATAAAGCCTAATAAGGGAGTAAACAATGTATTACATGAAAAATAAAATACATGTTAAGAAATAGGCATATCAATTGATAATAAATGAAACAAGAACTTAAAGGCATGGTATAGCACGAATATCATTGCATGGAATTGTGGAAACAACACTTAACCATAAATTAGCATGAGCCAAGGCTCATTGCACATGTAGCATGAGTGAACCCTAATTGCAAATGAATCATGAGTAAAACCTCATTTCACTTGAATTATCATGATTCAACACTCATTTCACATGACATTTCATGATACTATACTTTAACCAATTCATTGGAGCACTATTAGGGCGCACCATTCTTAAAGACTTCATTTCATGCATAGGTGTCCCACATGGATCATACAACATAGAATCATTTAACATCATAATTTATTCCATGGTAAAGGAATGTGGAATACATACATGAAACTATTTAAACAATAAGTGAATTATCTTAAATGTGAATACCCATAATAGTGAAATGGGCATGGTATTCACTACACAATGACTTTGGCATGGAAAATCATGGGGAAATTTTGACAGCATAATGATGTGGCATAAAAATTCATAAAAAAAAGATGATGAGGGAGAAAGGGGTGTCTCGTCATATGTACAATAAATGGAAATTAAGGAGATAATTTAGATACAAGTCCCAATAATTTTAATAGAATTTAGATTCTTGATATAGAAGAATTGCTTGAATGTGAATGAGGAGAGAGAAATTCCTTTTGGAATTTCAGCATAGTAACAGGTGTACATAGAAGGAATTAATGAAAGAGAAAGGGTTCTACAATCATTAAAACATAAGTAGGACAGTATAGATTTGGTTTTAAATCATACCCCAAAATTTATAATTTAAAATAATAGGGCATAAAAATATTAATAAACCTTGATAAAACGAGAAATCAATGAATCGCTTACATGGAAGTGTGATCCCAATGTATTGGGAGAGGCCTGAGAGAGGCTTCTTAAGAGCATGGGGTTCCTGGGGAAGATTATAGAGAGAGTAGGGTAGAGGATGGACCAACTCCAATAGCTTTGAGTGGGGAGTAAGTGGCAGAATTTGTGGGTTTATATATGAAAGTAGAGGGAATTATTTATTATTTAGGTTTGGGACACCAAACATTAATGTAATCAAAACCAAAAACCAGACCATTATTTTTTCCCATGGTTTTTTTATAAATGGGAGTGGAAAAAAAATATTTTATAAGGTAAATTTACTAAATTATTAAAATCATAGGGTTGCTTATGTGAAGGTGAGTCGCACTCTAATGGAAAAACATTTAAAAATACAAAATGTTTTATAAGCCTTGAAGGGTCCACTAAAGCTTTGTAAAAGAAATAAAAAAAACCCAATATCACATTTTATTAATGGTAAAACTTATATTTTCCTAACATAATGTTTATAGTATTTTATTGCATCATTATTGGGTCATTATGATGTCATAAAACACATTATATATTTTAACGGTATTTAATTTTTACCCAAAAATTTGACAGTCTTAGAAAATTATTAAAAATTCACCGTTTGATAATTTTGGTGCCCTGTTTCAAAAAATAATATTTATTTAATCCAATTAATTTTCAAAATATGTGAATTTTCACTTTTAAAATAAAAAACAACATTTATCGAAAATTCATGGGTTTTGACAAAAATAGCTTTCAAACATTAATAAAAATTACAATTGTATCCATAAAAATTATACGATCATTTATACTTAATAAATATTAATTTACTAATAATAATATATTATTAAAATATTATTTAATTTAAAAGTTCATTAATTTATCAAAATATATTCTTTAGTTGAATATAAAAAAAACTGTATTTGTACATTAAAATCCATTTAGAAAGTAACAATAATAAAATGAATGTATATTCTCTATAAAAAAATAATGTAAATAATCATAGTACTAGGGTCTTGTTATATAACCCCTTATAACACCCACATAAGACCTTATGGTTTGGTTCGCAATGGTGACAAACTCTTGGGGTCGCTCAGATAGAATTACTAATGTTTTAATCTCTATCAACTTCCACTTCTCTCATAGGCGGTTCTGCTCGAGATTAACGTATTCAATCTCCATTTGGGCTTGGTCAAGAGTGAAGCCCAATGATTCCACCTCCTTTCTGAGCTCCAAAAAATGGGGTTCTTATGGGCCAAGTCTACTTAATGATGCTATCACTTCCTTTGTTTGAGTAAATTGGATTTGTTAAATCCCTATATTTATACAAATCATGTGATCACTACTCAATAGCTATATTAGCAATGGTCACAATTCATATAGGTATTTTAAAATCCAAAATATAGAACAAAATAAGTGCATATGTTTTAAAAAACCCTAATAAGACATTTATGTAGACCAAGAGGATTTCACATTAATGAATTTTTGGGTCATTACAATCTTCCCCCCTTATGAAATTTTGCCTTCAAAATTTCCTTTTCTGACACTAAAATAAATGCGGGAAACTCTATTTTATCTCTTCCTCCAATTCCCACATTTCTTATTCCAACTTGGGGTTTTTCCACAACACCTTGATGAGGGGAATTGTCTTATTTAGTAGAACATTTTCTCTATGATATAAGATCATTAATGGTTCCTCCTCGTAAGAAAGATCATCCTCTAGTTGTAATACCTCTGAAGAGAGTACATCTAAAGGGTATAGTATGTAATTCTTAATGAGAGATACATGAATGACATCATTTACTTTGGTTAGGATATGTGGAAGTGCTAGTCGATAGGCCACTGCCCTGACACGATCAAGAATCTCGAAGGGGCTGATTTACCTAGGACTTAACTTCCCTTTCTTTCCAAACCTCATGACCTTCATCCATAGAGATATGTGTATAAATGCCATGTCTCCAACATTAAACACAAGGACATTTCAATTGTTATCTACATAACACTTCTATCGACTCTGGCCTGCCTTTATATGCTGGTGAATGGTTTTCATCTTCTCCACCATTTCTTCAACCATTTCTATTCTTAGCAGCTTACACTCACCAACTTCAATCCAACATGCTGGTGTTATGTACCATTTTTAAATACATGGCTTCGTATGGTTCTGTTCAGATACTTGATTGGAAACTGTTATTATAGGATATTTTATCTAGAGGAAGATGTTGATCACATCATCCTGTAAAGTCCATTGAACATGATCTTAACATATCATGTAGTGTGTGAATATTTTTCTCATACTGGCCATTATTTTTAGAATGATAGGCCGTTCTGAAGTTTATTTCAATTTCCAAAGCATGTTGTAGAGCCTTCCTAATCTTAGAGTTTAATCTTGGATATTGATCGGATAAAATAGATAGTGGTACTCTATGAAGCCTTACCACGTCCCTAATGTATATATGTGACAGTTGATCCAATAATAAATCCTCCCCAATTGCAATGAAATGTGCAGACTTTATAAGATGATCCAAAACAACCCAGATATCATTGTTTCCTTTGGATGTCTTTGGAAGTTTGGGGACAAAGTCCATGGTGAGGTTATCCCATTTCCATGCTGGTATAGACAATGGTTTCATCATCCCCTTATACTTCTGCCTCTCTCCCTTCACTTGCTAACACACCCGGCACATTGATGTATACTCAGTGATCTCCATCTTCATATTATCCCACTTATAATTCTCTCAGAGATCTCTATACGTCTTTGTGTTTCCTGGGTGAATAGAGAAATTTAAACTATGTGTATCATCCAAAAGTTCATTCTTCATCTCTGTACCTGATGGACCACATAGTATTTTCCCAAATATCACAATTCCTTCAACATTAACTTTGAACTCTGTGGATTTACCTTTTCTGATAGCTTCCACTTTCTTCTGAAATTCCCCATTATCATTTTGAGAATCCTTTAACCTTTCCAAGAGATATAGTTGAGCAATCATTTGTGAAAGGATTGATGATTTTACCTTCTTTATGATTCCCATGTCCATCATCATCAAATCAAAGAAGATAGGTTCCTTCTCAATTCTCATTGATGATAGAATCAATGGGTCCTTTCTACTTAGATCATCCACCTCCTTTTTCATTTTCCAATGGTGGTAATGGATTGAGCAGTCATAGTCTTTAATCAGCTCTAACCATCTTTTTTGGTGCATGATCAACGCTTTCTATTTGAATATATATTTGAGGCTTTTGTGGTCCGTATATATTTCACACTTCTCCCCAAAAAGATAATGCTGCCAAATTTTTAATTTAAATATTACCGCATCTAACTCCAGATCATGTGTTGGATAATTCTACTCATGAAATTTTCAATTTCCTTGAACCATAGACAATGACTTTGTCATTTTTCATCAACACACAACCAATTATCCTCTTCGAATCTTCACTGAATACCCAAATAAGTTCTCCACTTTTGTGTAAAATGAGCACGGGCATAGTGATAAGACTCTTTTTCAACTCCTTGAAAAATTATTCACATTCATAACTCCAAGAAAACATGAATCCCTTCTGAGTTAGCTTGGTAACAGGGTTAGGCAATCATGATAAATTTCACAAAAAACATTGGTAATATCCAGCTATCCCCAAAAATGCTACGGATATCTGTTACTGATGTTGGCCTCTTCCATCCCTCTGTTGTATCATTCTTGGAGGGATCCATAGATATCCCATTGCTTGTGATGATATGGCACAAGAATGTGACCTCCTTCAACCAGAACTCACAATCGTTGTACTTTTCATAGAGCTTCTCCTTCCGGAAGGTATCTACTACAGTTCATAGATGCTCCTCATCATCCTCCTTGGCTTTAGGGTATATTTGAATATCATCTATAAAGTCTACCACAAAGTTTTCTAGGTAATCTCTACAGACTCTATTCATACTGTACATGATGATTTTTGGAGAATTAGTGAGTCCGAAAGGCATTACTATGAAATCATAGTGCCCGTATCTTGTGCAAAAAGCACTCTTGGGGATATCTTCATTCTTCATCCTTACTTGATAATATCCCAACCGCAAATCTACCCCGGAGAAGTATTGTTCTCCACACAGCTCATCAAACAAGTCATCAAATCATGGGAGAGGATACTTGTTCTTTATCATGATTTTTTTAATCTCACGATAATCGATGAAAAGGTGCATTGACCCATCCTTCCTCTTGATGAAGAGGACTGGTGAACCCCATAGTGAAGCACATGGGCATATAGAACCTTTATCTAGATTCTCGAGTAGTTGTTTATTTTTATCCTCAATCTCCACAACAACCATTATATATGGAGTCTTGGATATTGGCAATGCCCAAATTATAAGATCAATTGATAATTCAACATCTCTTCTTGGAGGGAGACAAGTCAATTCCTCAGGAAAACACATCGGCGAATTCCCTCACAATAGAAATTTATTTAGGGATGGATGATTCCTTGGACTCAATAATCTAAGCTAGATACACATGATCATAAGGTAGTAATATCTATGCTTAAGATAGTTGAAATAAAGAAGATACATCTTCCTCCTTGCACTTGTATAGAATCAGGGGGTTGATTCTCCACATGGAGATTGATTTTCCTCTCACGAAAATTTATGTTGGCTCTATATAGGGAAAACCAATCCATTACAAGAATTATATAAAATTCCACTAGAGGGAGTATTATGAGGTTCACCAAGAAGATAAATCCATATATTATGATAGGGGAGAAGTTATATTCATGGGATGCAATCGTTGCCCCATTTTTCGTACTAACCGACAATTTTACTTCCACGTTTTGTGATGGTGTTGGGATTATTCTACTAATCATTCATGGTATGAAAGAATGAATATAAATATGGCAGATAACCCTACCTTTCACTTTATGATTCTAGTTCTACATATTTAATTTGTCAAAAACAACATAGGGAAGATACTTATTAAACACTATTGGACTCCTCATGTATTAATCATGTTTTAATGATCACAAATCTCAATAATAATTACACATCATTTTTTAATGATTGAAAATATTATTACTATCAATTAATCTCATTATTATTTAAAAATATTATGCATGATCACAAATCTCACTTATCTTATCGAACCGTTGTATTTATGTTTCCAGTTCTCTTCCTTGATATGGTTAAGCTTCATTCATATTATGCATATTACTGTTTAAGTCTGTATATTAATATATGTATTAGTATAGAGACACAGTGAATCTTGAAATAGTAAGACAGACTGTGTGCAAGACACAGTCACAGTCTAACTGACACCATGAACAGAAACATTGAAGTAGGCATAGTGAAGCCTAAGTCTCAGACACCATGACCAGTGAGACACCGTGACCTCAACACACTGTGAGAAAGACACCGTGAAGGTCACACCGTGAGCCAAATACCGTGCAGGTCATACTGTAAAGGAAACACCATGAGTTAGACACCGTGACTCAGACACTATGACATGGACACACCGTGAAGGAGACACAATGAAGGACATACCGTGAAGGAGACACAGTGAAGGACATACTGTGAAGGAGACACCGTTTAAAAAATCTCTGTGACACCATTTCTTAACCTTTTTTAGAAATTATTTAAATACTACTAACTATAATATTTGATGTTTTTAGTGAAATTAATATTATTTAATGATAGTTGTTGGTCTGTCAAGAAATCGTACCTCGTACCTATGGAAAGGAAATCATTCCTATTGCCGGAGCTCGTGGAATATAAAGAATATTGAGCTTTATTAGAGGATACTCTCGTGCTTGACACGTCTCGACAGACATACTACAATACACGCGAGCTCTGTACTAAACCGAAGAACAATCCTGAGCAAAAGTGTGAAGAACACATTGCAGGATCCTCAAAGAAGTTCCATACATGAAATCCTACATTACTGAAGAACACACAAAGTACTCTGGAGTAAATAGAATATCTTCTCTCCATGAGAAACAAAAGATGAACCACTACACTCTATTTTTCAATATAAAAACCATAGAAGGACTCAGAAGCATTTCTGCTGAATCCAATGAGTCCAGAGCTGCACTGTCAATCACTATATATTTCTAAATTTTCATATACAATCTCTATGTGATTTATTATTTACTTTCGATCTGTGTGTGTATCCTGTTTGTTTTACACACACACTGTCTCCTATGCTGAATTGGAGGATACTAAATCCTCATTCCAAACATTCTACACCATATTGTGTCCCACTGAGGGTAGTGGTACATGTCAAGTAAGACTTGGACAGCCTATGCGCTGTTGTCTTTGTTTTCCCACGAAGAAAAGTGGTAGAGGTCCCTGCGTGGCCTGGACAGTCTTGTACTATTGTTAACCACGATCCAGTGTGTGGATCAAATTTATATATAAATTTGAGAGGACTAAGTCTCGGCTTGAGATTTTACCTATTGGTTATATCTGCTATTCATTTTATGTTTATGTTCAAAATATACATTATCTGATTTATATTCCACTTCTTATTACTTTGAAATACAAATCTTTTTTAATGTTACTTTGATAGTTAATCTAGAAATTGTTTGTATCTATTGTAAATAAGTAGGTTAGTTTCAAAAGCTAATTTAATATTCTTGTTAGATTAACAGAGAACTAATCAATCTTTTGAGAATCTAATTGAACCTTTACAGTTTTAAAAATTCACTACAGTTTAACTTGTTTTATAAATTGGGGGATTTTAATAGAAAATATTTTAATGGAAATTTTAATTGGAACTCAATTCACCCCCCTCTTGAGTGTCCAATCCGACCAACATTTGGTATCATAGGTAGTTTTTATTAACACAAGTTTTCAAAACATTATGTTTTTCAACTGTGATTTTAGTTGCATCTTTAAAGATCAAAGATTTCTGTTAGTTATAAATTTTATCTCTCTAAATATCTTTTCTAAAATCTATCTATGGAAAATAGACTAGAAGGTGTTGCTACTAACATGCCACCTTTCTTCAATGGTACAAACTATGCTCAATGGAAACTTAAGATGAAAATTCATTTGGAAAGTAAGGGTTTTGATATTTGGATAGCTATAGAGTCTCGATATAAAATTCCATAAACTAAAAGAACTACTTGGGATGAACCTACTAATTTAGCTTACAATAATAATTGTAAAGCTATGAATTCTTTTTGTTGTGCATTAGGAGATGAGGAATTCAATAGAATATCTACCAGTAAAACAGCTTACGAAATATGGGATACTTTAGGTGTTTCTCATGAGGGAACAACAAATGTTAAAGAAGTGAGATTAAATATTTATACTATTAAATATGATAATTTAAAAATGAAAACTGATGAACCTATTTCTGATATGTATCTCAGGTTCAATGAGATAGTCAATACAATGAGTTCACTTGGTAAGCCTGTTCTAGAAAAGGAACAAATCATGAGAACCTTGAGATGTCTACCAGACCTATGGAGAGGCACTTCTATTTCAATCAGAGAATCATGTGACATTAGAGCTCTACCTGTCAAAGAGCTTATTGGTAAGCTTATGATGTATCACGACGAACTCAAGGTGAATAAGGAAGAAGATAATGAACCGAAGAGAAAATATGTGGCATTTAAGTCAACTGATTCATAGAAAAAGGACAAAGACAAAGTTCAAATACAAACAGAAAGTTCTACAAGTGACGATTCAGACTCTGAAAGTGATGCTAAAATGGCACAGATAGCCAGGATGTTTAAGAAATTCTATAGGAAGAAGAAATTATTTAGAAAAATAAACTACAAAGTTAAATATGAAAACAAAGGTCACTAGAAAAAGGATTGGAAAAATCCAAATAAAATTTATGAAGTAGTCTGCTATGAGTGCAAAAGGAAAGGACATATAAAAGCTGATTGTCCAAAATTGAAGTTCAAAAAGAAATATGACTACAAGGAAAATATGTAAAAGAAAGCCATGAAAGCAACTTGGAGTGCTTTGGAATATATCACAAGTGAATCAGAGGCTTCAGATTCTGAAAAGAATCGTGCCAACATGTGTTTCATGACCAACACATCGGAGGAAACCTGTTTGAAGAGTACCCACAAGAAGACATGGTATTTGGATAGTGGATGTTCAAGACATATGTCTGGGGATTACTCATGCTTCAAGATCCTAATGAAGGTTGATGGAGGCCATGTCACCTTTGGTTATAATTCTAAGGGAAAAATCATCGGCCTAGGCCAAATTGGTAACACTAAATCAGTTTTAATTTCTAAAGTTTTATTTGTTGATCGATTGAAATATAACTTGTTAAGTATATCTCAATTATGTGATGATGGCTTTAATGATAAATTTGAAAATGATTCTTGTATGTTTTTTGAATTCTAATAATGTTTTAATATTTTCTACTTTGAGAAATTAAAATGTTTATGATATTGATTTAAATTCTTTAGTTAAGAAAAATGTTACTTGTTTAAATGCTTTTCATAAAGATTATTGGTTATGGCATAGGATATTAGGACACTGCAATATACACTGACATAGAAAACTAACTAGGAAGAACTTAGTTAGAGACTTATCCAAACAAGAGTTTCCAAATGTAAAAATTTGTAATCCCTATCAAAAGGGAAAACAACACAAAATATATTTCGAATCAAAGAATGTTGTTTCAACTTTTCAACCTCTCGAGTTGGTTCACATGGACTTGTTTGGACCATCTAGAGTTTCTAGTTTAAATGGGAATCACTGGGTCTATGTCTTAATATAGGAATTTTCAAGATATACTTGTGTATATTTCTTAGCTCACAAAAGTGAAGTGTGTTCTTACATTGTTAAATACTCCAAGTCTGTAGAGAATCTTAGTGGACTTAAGATTAAAACCCTAAGAAGTGATCATAGATGTGAGTTTGAAAATCATGAGTTTGAATCTTATTGCTCACAAAATGGCTATACTCACAATTTAGTTGCCCCTGGGATACCTTAGCAAAATGGTGTAGTAGAAAGAAGAAATAGAACCCTTCAAGAAATTGAAAGAACTATGCGAAATGAGTATGACCAGCCTATTTATTTTTGGGCTTAAGCTATAAATACAGCTTGTTATATCATCAATATAGTCTTAGTCAGACCTGTTCTCAAGAAGACCCCTTATGAACTATGGAATTATAGAAAGCGTAAAGTTAATTACTTTAGAGTCTTTGGCTGTAAAGTCTTTATTCTCAATATCAAGGATAATCTTGACAAGTTTGCTTCTAAGAGTGATGAGGGAATCGTTCTAGTTAATTCCATGTCCAGTAAATCTTATAGAGTCATCAATAAAAGTACCAAGTGTGTGGAAGAATCTATTCTCATCAAATTTGATGAAACTGATAGACATGAACCTAAATCATCTCTTAAAAATCTTGAAGAAGATTTATCTTTTCTAAACCTTAATGATAAAATTAATGAACCTGCTGTAAAAACATCCAGTTCTGGAAATATTCCAGAATCTGCTTCTAATGAACCAAAACCTTGAGAAGAACCTGAAATTTCTAGTCCTGCCTTTACTATATCAACTAGGATTCTAAAGAATCATCCCTTAGTTGATGTTGTAGGAAATCTGGATAGAGGGACATATACTAGATCTTCTCTTAGAAATCAGGGTGAACATCAAGCCTTCTTGTCATAGCATGAACCTAAAAACATTTATGATGCTATTAATCATTAATTTTTGGTAATTACTATGCAAGAAGAACTCAATAAATTTGAAACAAATAATTTTTGGAAACTAGTAGAAATATCTAAGGACACATTCACCATGGACACTAAATGGGTGTTTAGAAATAAAATATATGAATCTAGAAATATAGTTAGAAACAAAGATAGGTTAGTTGCACAAGGCTATAGTCAAGAGGAGGGAATTGACTATGAGGAGACTTTTGCTCCAGTAGCTAGACTAGAAGCCATTAGGATCTTACTTGCTTATGTTGTACATCTAAATTTCAAACTATATGAAATGGATGTCATGAGTGCATTCTTAAATGGCTATATAGAGGAGGATGTTTTTGTGGAACAACCACCTGGATTTACAAACCCTTATTTTCCAAACCATATTTTCAAATTATCAAAAGCTTTATATGGTTTAAAACAAGCTCCAAGTGCTTAGTATTATAGATTAAATACTATTCTAATTTTTAAAGGTTTTACAAAAGGAATAGACGATCCTACTCTTTTTATAAAACAAAATTCTAAAGATGTTTTAGTTGTAAAAATTTATGTAGATGATATTATTTTTGGATCTTCAAAAACTTCTTTATGTACTGATTTTTCTAAAATGATGCAAAATGAATTTGAGATGAGTTCAATGGGTAACCTTAAATTCTTTCTTGGATTTCAAATCTTTCAAAATAATGATGGAATTATTTTAACTCGAAGTAAATATACGAGAGATATTTTAAAACATTTTGGATTGGATAGCACAAAATGTAGTGACACTCCCATGAGTACCACCTGTATGTTGGATCTTGATGAAGATGGAAAATCTGTTGATCAAACCACTTATAGAGGAATGATTGGAAGTCTACTCTACTTGAATGCTAGTTGTCCTAATATTTTGTTTAGTGTTTGTATGTGTGCTCGTTTTAAAGCAAACCCTAAAGAGTCACATTTAAATGTTGTAAAGAGAATTTTCAAATACCTCAAGCATACTCCCAATTTATGACTATTCTATCCAAAAGGACATTCATTTGAACTAGTTAGTTATTCTGATGCGGACTTTTCTAGATGTAAGTTAGATAGAAAAAGCACCTCTGGAACATGTCACTTTTTTGGAAAGTCACTATTATCATGGTGTAGTAAGAAAACAAATTTTGTTGCATTATATACTGCAGAAGCTGAATACATAGCTACGGGAAGTTGTTGTGCACAAATTTTGTAGATGAATCACACATTACAAGACTATGTATATCAATTCAGACATGTACCAATAAATTGTGACAACACAAGTGCTATTAACATTTCCAAGAATCCTGTTTCACAATCTAGTACAAAACATATTGATGTAAGACATCACTTTTTGAGGGATCATTATCAAAATAGTGATATCACTTTGGAATTCATTGGTACTGAATATCAACTTACTGATATATTCACTAAACCATTAAATTCTGAGAGATTAGACTACATAATACATGATCTTGGTATGATCAATCATAAATAGATATTTTACAGGTCTTACT
This sequence comes from Viscum album, assembly GCA_963277665.1. Classification (NCBI taxonomy): domain Eukaryota; kingdom Viridiplantae; phylum Streptophyta; class Magnoliopsida; order Santalales; family Viscaceae; genus Viscum; species Viscum album. The sequence continues at coordinate 1,000,463,354 of OY728134.1, forward strand.
GTTTAATATTTTACTATATTTTACTTTACGGTTTCATGATCACTGTTTCTCAGTTACTGTTTCATGTTTATGGTCTCATAGTTAACACCTTCTGTTCACGGTCAATCACCTAACTGTCTCACCATGACAGAATAGTTCACTCATTGTCTCACCATGACTGCACAGAATGGTCACTGTCTCACTGTGACGACCACCAACTGTCTCACCGTGACGACTATTTATCATCACACCATAACGCCTACTCATGTTCTAACCATGAAGATTATTTATATATTTATTTTAACCTGCATCGCGGTATTTTTTTTATTTCACTGTTGTTTACTGTCCCATGTTTTTGTTTTTATGACGTTTGACATTCCCAAATGATAAAACATAAGGGGTTTCACTCGATTCCTTACCTGATCTCTCGCCTGCTCACTCTCTCGAACCCTCTTTACTTTGAAAACCTTCTCTCCTTCTCTCTCGCTTGAATATTATGTGGATTCCCAGGATGAAGCATCCATATTCACCCTCATATATGAATCACCACTCTAAGAAAAAGAAGAGGACACCGATGATAGCACCCAAAAGGACCTCTAAATCCGAACCTAGTAAGCCATTCTGTAGTTCCTGAAAAAGAGATCTACCTTGAGTGGCTATTGACTAGAAAGTCTTTGGTCCTGAAAATCTTAATAGAATAATGATGGATCGAATGGTTCTCTAGAAAAGATAGACCGATTTATCTGAGGTTGGTATCTCAATTTTATCGGTATGTAATGTTTTCCTTTAATGCTGGAGAAAGTTTTATGGTGACAAGATGGATCAATAGACAAAAGTTTTCATTCTCTTCAAGTTTATGGGTTGCATGCCCGAGAATTCCACATGAAGGGGTTTTTGATGATTACCAGAGAGTCCCTCCTCCAACAACTGACATAATTGATCTGGAAAATGCACTAGAGATCCTGACTGGAAATGGCACCAAGAGAAGGGCCATAGCATCTGAATTGGATGGGGATACATGACTGATGTTCAAGTTTGTTCAGAATTTGATTAGTCCAAGAAATGGATATTTTTCTGTGACGATGTATCAGGATTTGTTCCTGATTCATCTAATGAAGAATGGCCATAAGATCAACCTATGTAAGTATTTCATTCACCACATGTCTGAACTGATTAAGGTCACTTCCAAATCCACATCTTTGTTTTACTCAAGGATGATTTCAGCCATGTTAGTTTCCAAGGGAGTGGTTGGACCGAATAAAGAAAAGTTAGAGGTTTTTTATTTCTATTTATCCAACCTATCATTTTAAGGACGAAGATTAATTGGAACCCCTGGAAGAAGCAGTGGGTTGGGGATAATGATCAACTTTATAAGAAGTATAATCTTATTGATTATCCAAGAAGGCCAAAGAATATAACTGATCCTGGTTTGGAACCAGATGAAGTGGCTGAGTACCCAGAAGAGGAAGAATAAGAAGAAGAGGCCGAAATACCTCAAGAGGAAGTAGCAACTGTTGAAAAATAAATGACTAATGTCCCTGCTGATGTTTCTACTGAAATACCTTCTAGAGAGGATGTTTTTATTTTTTTAGAGAAGAATCTCCTACTTCTAGAGATGATGTTGACCAGGAAATTCATTCTGAGGCTGTAAGAGATTTTATTATCCCTGATTTAGAGCAGCAAGCCATGGAAGAGTCTGGTGGTGAAGAAGACCTCCCTATCATGGAAGAAGATGATCTAGGAGAAATCCCTGTTAGGGAAAATGTTAATCGAGAGGATCACCCTATTGAAAAAGAAGAAAGTCTGGAAGCACAACCAGTGGAACAGTCGGTTCCTGAGTACATGCCCTCTGCTGAAGAGAGGATGAAAATTGCCTTTCAGTTTCCAAGGAAAGAATTTTCTAAAGAGATTAGAGCTGATCCTATGGATCTTAACCTAATTCCTGGGCCTCAAGAATCTGAAATAGAAGCACATTTTGAGGGAGAGGAACCTCAAAACCTTGAGATTGATGAAGATGGATCTACTAAAACCTCTCAACCAACTGGCACATATTCTGTGTACACTCGGTATGAATTTCAATGTTTTTATGATGTGAGTGAATGAGAGAAGGTGACTACAACTAGTATTTCTCTCTCTTCATTATTTTAACTAATATCAGTAGCTCACCCAGAACTAGAACCAGAACCAAAACCTCAACCTCAACCTGAATCAGAATCTGAAACCGAAACTAGTTCTGAACCACAACCAGAATCTGAATCAGAACCTGTACCACTACCTTCACCTACTCTCTTATCATAGAAACAATCATATGTAACTAAGGCTGATTTTAAAGTCTTTGGAGAGACTATCTTGGCCGTATTTGAGAAGATTATATCCCCTCAACCTCGTCCAGTGACTCAACTAAGTCAAGAAGATGCATCGATTCTTTTGGAAAATATTATTCTACATATTCAACCAAGGATGATCCGAGAAATACAAGAAGTTAGAGTTGAAAATATGTTTCTTAGTGCTGATGTTACAAATTTGAAATATATGATGTAAAAAAATCAAAGAGAACTGTCTTCATGATCAGAGCCTACTCCTGTTTTTTCACCTACACCTGTTGCGGCTTCTCCTGAACCCAATGTTTCCAACCTTTCTAGAGATATTGTGTCTCAAGTGCATCCTTATCTGTTATCTATTGATGAAAAGATTGGAACAAGACACAAAATGATGATGCAACGCATGAGAGAGCTTGTAGAAAATATGAATAAGCTCACAGATGAGTACACTAGATGTCTGAAAAATGTTTTGAAACAACTCAATGTTCTAACCGAAGCTGTCAAGGCTTCTCCTCTTTCTGGTCAGACTTCTGTTCCCTCTTTGGAGGATCTTTTGTTGAGATCCATAATCAAGTAAGAAATTCAGAATGCTCTCAGTGGCTTGGATATATCTCCTTTTTCGGAAGTGGTTAAGAACAGTGATCGAGCTTTGGACCTGGTTAGAATTCATTCTATGATTGCAAATAATGATCCACATGAGATCACCAAGAAGATAGACTTTTATCTCACTCGGTTTTTCTCTAAAAGTGACATGAAAAATCACTTTATGTATCTTTTGGAGAACCTGAAAATCCCTCCAGTGACTCAAGATTTTAAAGCTCATGTTCAGAAGCGTACAAGGTTCACTAGATTGTTGGAAAAATTCATGGAGAATATGGACGATTTTGAAAAGGCTATGCAATATGGTGGAGAAATCATTAATGATTTCACCAATATTTTGAAGTCGTATATTCATGTGCAGAGTACAGCTATAGGTGCACCAGCTGCTGCCCTGCTTCGACCAGGTCTACCTACCCTAGCCTCAACTACTATTTCAGTCAGCCAAGCCCTTTCTCAGATCAGACCAGTCATTCTTGATCAACCACAGACTAGATCTTCTACTACTCCTTCTTTGGATCCATTTATTATTGAAGGTCTACCATTACAATATTTGTCTACCACATCTATGCCTTCTTCTACATCAGCACCAGCTCATGCTGGTGATAAAGGCAAGAAAAAAAAATCTGATCCCTGAAGAGTCCAGTGACTACTTGTTTTTTGATGGGATGTCTTTGATTTTTCTATTTCTATTGTATGCTTTATTCTGATCATTTTTAATGACATATGCATTGTTTCACTCCATTATCTCTACTTTTTGATAATCCCAAAATGGGGATAAAAAATAAATGTATTGTATAAGTATTCTAATGTGATATGTTATTGTAGAATCTGTTATTATTTATGTTATTTTCTCTAACATTTCATTTCATTTATATATTGACTATACATGATTTGTGATCATCAAAACAGGGGAGATTGTTGGACTCCTCATGTATTAATCCTGTTTTAATGATCCCAAATCTCAATAATAATTACACATCTTGTTTTAATGATTTCAAATATTATTACTGTCAATTACTCTCATTATTATTTACAAATCTTATGCATGATCACAAATCTCAGTTATCTTATCAAACCTTTTTATTTATGTTTTCAGTTCTCTTACATGATAATGGTTAAGCTTAATTCATATTCCGCATATTACTGTTTAATTCTAAATACAGATATTTTTCTAAGTATAAAGACACCGTGAAGCTTGACATAGTAAGACAGACTGTGTCCAAGACACAGTCACGGTCAAATAGACACCGTGAATAGAAGCCTTAAAGAAGACATCGTGAAAACTACGTCTCAGACACCATGACTAGTGAGACACCGTGACCTCAACACACCGTGAGCAAGACACCGTGAAGGTTATACCATGAAGGTCACACCGTGAGCCAAATACCGTGAAGTTCATACCGTAAAGGACACACCGTGAGTCAGGCACCGTGACTCAGACACCATGACTCAGACACCGTGACATGGACACACCGTGAAGGAGACACAGTGAAGGACACACCGTGAAGGAGACATAGTGAAGGGCATACTGTGAAGGAGACACCATTTACATAATCACTGTGGAACCTTTTGTTAAACTTTTTTTCAATATAATTTAAATTATACTAACGGTCATTTTTGATGTTTTTAATGAAATTAATGTTATTTAATGATAGGTTTTGGTCTGTCAGGAAACTGTACCTTATACCTATAGAAAGGAAATCATTACTATTTCCAGTGCTCATGGAATATAATGAAGATTGAGTTTCATTAGAGGATACTCTTACGCTGGACATGTCTCGACACACATATTAAAATACACGTGAGCTCTGTACTGAACCGAAGAACAATCCTGAGCACAACTATAAAGAACACATTGCACGATCCCCAAATAAGTTCCATACATGCAATCCTACATTACTGAATAACACATGAAGTACTCTGGAGTCAAGAGAACATCTTCTCTCCTCATGAAACAAAAGATGAACCACGACACTATTTTTTTTCAACATTAAAACCAGAGAAGGACTCAGAAGTATTTCTGTTGAATCTAATTAGTCCAGAGCTGCACTGCCAATCACTAGAGCTTTCTAAAAATTCATATAATATCTCTAAGTAATTTATTATTTACTTTTGAGAATTGTGTCTATCATTTTTGTTTTACACACACACTATCTAATGCTCTGAACTAGAGGATACTAAATCCTCATTACAAGCTTTCTACACCTTCTTGTGTCCCACTGAGTATAGTAGTAGAGGTTAAGTAGGGCCTGTACAGTCCGCGCGTTGTTGTCTTTGTTTTCCCATGAAGAACAGTGGTAGAGGTCCCTGCGTGTCCTGGACAGTCTTGTACTATTGTTAACCCCGATCCAGGTTGTGGATCAAATTGATACATAAATTTGAGATGTGTATATCTCGGCTTGAGACTGAAGATCTTGGTTATATCTGTTGTGCATTCTTAGTTTATGTTCAAAATATATAGTATGTAATTTATATTCCGCTGCTTATTACTTTGAAAAGCAAATATATTTTAAAGTTACATTGATAGTTAATCTAGAAAGTGTTTGTATCTATTGTAAATCAGTAAGTTATTTTCAAAAGATAATTTAATCTTCTTATTAGATTAACTGGGAACTAATCAATATTTTGAGAATCTAATTGAACCTTTGCAGTTTTACAAATTCACTAAAGTTTAACTTGTTTTATTAATTGGGGGGTTTTAATAGAAAATATTTTAACAGAAATTTTAATTGGAGCTCAATTCACCCCCCTCTTGAGTGTCCACTCCGACCAACAAACACAAAAAGGGTAAACCAAGGACAAAATAAATGAATTATAAATTACTTTTATTTCCTTAACATATAAATCTATAGGCTTCAATCTTTCTTATTCATGATCTACTATCTAACAAATTTTCTTAGGGGATTTTTTAGCTACCATAATAATGTTTCATAATAATCTTGTGAATTTAATAATGCATATTCCCCAAGAGTTTCATAAACAACAGTGCAGCAAGTCCTGTTGTCGTGTACCATGATACCCTCGGTCACGCCTGAAACTCCTTGTCCGAGTTTTCACTCCTGGGTAACTCTTTTCCAGATCTGCCTATACCTACTGATATCCAGATTGGGATGTATTTGCTTGATAAAACAATTAATCAATAATCACCAAAAGATAGATATGTTGTAATTATTATTAGTTATATCTACAAGGCTTCACTAGTGTTTTCTAATCATAATCTCAAAAATAACTAAACCTATCCTCTAATAACAACTATGAGAACCCTGATTTTATTACACACATAAAAATGATTTATTACATAAAGTCTTCACTTGATGAAACATATAATATCAAGAGGTATAGTGTCTTTGATGATTGGGAACATTACATGACATCTTAAAACATGAAACCCAACATCTTTATTAAAAAATTCCATTACATGACCACTATATTTCCTCGTACTTAGCATTTAATGGGATAACCTGAGGACATGCATAAGAAAATGGTATGCTATAAAGCCCATTAAGGGAGAAAAAAAATTATAACATGAAGAATAAAAAATATGTAAGGAAATAGGCATATCAATGGAGAATGAAATAAACATGAACATAAAGGCATGGAATTGCATGATTATCATAACATGTAAATGTGGCAACAACACTTAACAAGGAATTAACATGATCCAAGTCTCATTGCACATGGAGCATGAGTAAACCCTCATTGAACATGTAGCACGAGTAACCCCTCATTGCACTTGAATTATAGTGATTCAACCTTCATTTCAGATGAAGTATCATAATACTATACTTTACCCAATGCGTTGGAGTGCTATCAGGGATAACCCTTCTTAGATATTTCATTTCATGTATAAGTGTGCCACATGGATCATACAACATGGAATCTTTCAACATCATCATTTATTCCATGATAACAGAATGTGGAATACATATATGAAATGATGTAAACAATAAGTTAATGATCATAAATGTGAATATTCCTGATAGTGAAAAGGGCATGTTATTCACTACACAGTGATTTTGGCTTGGAAAATCGTGAGGAAATTTCGGCAGCATAACGTCGTGACATAAAAATTCATAAAAATGTTGCTGAGAGAGAAAGGGGTGTATCATCATATGTACATTAAATGGGATTTAATTAGATCATTTAGATACATGTCCCAACAATTGTAATGGGATTTAGATTCATGATACAAATGAATTACTTTATTGTAAATGAGGAGAGAGAATTTCCTTTTTGATTTTTGACATAGTAACAGGTGTACATGGAAGGAATTAATGAGAGAGAAAGTGGTCTCTAATCATTCAAAAATAATGAGGCCAGCATAGGGGAGGTTCTAAATCATGCCCCCGCATTTATATTTTAAAATAAATTGGCATTATAATATTATGAAACATGGATAAAATGAGAAAGGAATGAATCCCTTACATGGATGTGTGATCCCAAGGGCTTGGACGAGGCTTTATAGAGGGTTCTTGGGTGCTTGGGGAACCTTGTGAGGATACTAGAGAGAGTGGGGATGATTTTAGATGAACAAAAATTGATTTTAGTGAGGAGGAAGAGGGATCTAGTGCAGGTTTATTTAAGAAAGGAGATGGAATTCTTTAGTAATTAGGTTTGGGGCACCAGACATTAAACTAATCAAAACCACAATACAGATCATGGTTTTGGCCAGTGTTTTTTTCCAACGGGGAGTGGAAAACAATATTTTATATTCCCAATGTCCTATCTTCAAAAACTTTATGGTGTTTCATTGGTGGTGGCGAGTCACACTCACAAGGATAACAATTTAAAAGGACAAAATGTTTTATAAGCCTTAAAGGGTCCCCTAATGCATAATAAAATAAATCGAACAGATCCAAAATTACATTATTTTAATTTTAAAACATATATTGGCTGAAAAATATGTTTATAGTATTTTTTTACATCAATATTGGTTCATTATGATGTCATAAAACACATTATATATTTAAATGGTATTTAATATTTATCCAAAAATTGGACTATCTGAGAAAATTATGAAAAATTCACCATTGGATAATTTCGTTTCCCTGATTGAAAAAATAATATTCATTTTGTCAAATTAATTTTCTAAATATCTGAATTTTTACTTTTAAAATAAAAAGCGACATTAATAAAAAAAATTCATGGGTTTGGAGAAAAATAGCTTCCAAACGTTATTAAAAATTACAATTGTATCCATAATAATTATACAATCATTTATACTTAATAAAAATTTATTTAATAATAATATTTTAATAAAATATTATTTAATTCAAAAATCCATTAATTTATCAAAATAGACTTTTTCTTGAACATTAACAAAAAAAATACTATTTGGGCTTTAAAAAGTATTTACAAAGTAAAAATGATAAAATGAATGTATATTATCTATATAAAAACTAAAATACATAATCATAGTATTAGTGACTTGTTACATAACCCCTTATAACACCCACATATGACCTTAGCGTAAGGTGCACGATGGTGATACACTCTTGGGGTGGCTCAGATAGCATTGCTCGAGTGGTAATATCTATCGACATCCACTTCTCTCATGGGTGGTTCCACTCGAGATTAACATATTGAAGATCATCTTCGGATTGGTTAAGATTGAAGTCCAATATCACCAACTCTTTTCCAAGCTATAACAAATGGTCTTTGTGTGGGGAAATTATACTGGATGAGGTCATCACTTCCCCTTTCTGAGTAAATTTTTTTTATAAAAGACCAATATTTATACTAATCATTTGATAACTGTTGAACAAATATTTTAGCAATGGTCACAATTCAGAATGGTATTAAAAAATCCAAATCATAGAACCAAAAAAGAGCATATGTTTTACATAACCATAAGAATACATTTTAATAGACCAAGAGGAATTTTCATTAAAGAATATTTGGGTTGTTACAACTAATGTGTTCCCTAATGAATTGTCTAGTCATCCTCCAGATAGAGATATGGAGTTATCAATTAATATGATTCATGTATATCTTCCTATATCAAAGACACCATACATAATATCCACCATTGAGTTAGAAAAATAGATGGAGCAATTTCAAATGAATTCAGACAAGGGTTTTATACACTCGTGTGTTTCACCATGGGGTGTTTTAGTCCTCTTTGTCATGATAAATGAGGGATTAATGCACCTCTACATTGATTGTCATTAACTCAATGAAATCATGATAAAGAAAATGTATCCACTTCCACTGATAGATGAAATGTTCGATCAACTACATGGGTCTGAGTAGTTCTCTATGGTTATCCTTCAGTCAGGATATCACTAATTAAAGGTAAATAAGGAATATATTCCAAATAATACCAATAAAAAAAGATATAGTGTCTATAATTTCATAATGATTCACATAGAAATCACAAATGATCCATAAAATTTGATGTACATATTGATTAGAGTCTTTAGAGATTACCTTAGAAAATTTTTTGTAGTATTTATGGAGGGTATCCTGATATACTCCAAGATCAAAGAGGATCATGAGATGTATTTGAACACTATGCTATAGACTTTTCAATGCGGAAAACATTATAAAAATTACAGTAAATGTGAGTTCTAGATGAAGGAATTATCATTCATGGGGAATGATATCACCAAAAAAATAATACCTGTAGACCCATCCAAAATAAATTCAATTGAGGAGTGGCCCAAGCCAATATCTATAACAAGGATCTATAGCATTCATAGTCTATCTGGGCAATACCAATGATAAGGGAGGAACTTCTCGTGATTTTCAAAACCACTAAAAAAGTTGATTCAGAAGGGGGTGATGTTTTTCTAGACCAGTGAATGTGACGACTATATTAAAGAGCTGTAAAATGGGCTTATCAATTCACTTGTACTCTATTTTGACATGATTAGAATCATGTCCCTTTTTGTGGGTGATATGGTCACATAGGGACTGGGCAGTGTATCCTATTTATGTTACAAAAGATGTTCCATATATGAGTGGTCCAAGTGGGTGATTACAGGGGTTAATTATTCATGACATCGGTCCACATCAGCTACAATGTCCTCAAATGGTCTCCAATAGGTTTACTAGAGTAGCCATAAACACACAATTCCCCTTTTATCAATGATTCATAGACCATCTATGTAATGACCAAGTATTTCTTCAACGGAAATTCCTTTCTTATAAATATCTCATAATCACATGAAATCAGAACATAATGAACTAGTAAGTGAAATGTGACCCTTAAACATATTTTTGTCACTTCTGTATTGTGGATTTTGAAAATATGACATACATGGTTGCAATCGGTATGTTATTTGGAGTTCGATAAGAAAAACAAAATTTTTGTTGAATAGTAACCTACCATTATGAATAGTAACATACCCTTATGAATAGTTATATACCCTAATGAATAGTAATTATAGAGTTAATATTTTCAATATTATTAATATGTTTTCAATGATTTAATCCCTCTTAATTATTAAATTTCAGTGTATTGGCATAATTTATGTGTTTTGGTGTATTTTGGGCTTAAATGTGAAAATGGGGTAATTCTGTAAAATTGATAGTTTTATATAGATTTTGTTTTTTGGGCATAAAATTTAAAATATTGGTCCAATTGAAGTGAGTAATTTTTTTAGGCTTCATATGCTCATGGGACTTAAATTTGTCGTCCGGGCCAAGACCCCATTCAAAACCCAATGGTACAAAAGAATCAATCAAGTAGAGAACTCAGTGTGGTTGGAAAATTAGACCCCACCACATTAAATCAGAAATATATCATTCATCCGATGGTAGAATGAGGTGCGTCTATCTGGTGTCCACAGAGGACATTCAAATGATGGTTTATAATAAATTTTATAAAATATTAAGCTCATCAATTCATCTTTTTTGGCACATCCATGTGGAGTGGAGGAAATAGTTTTTGGCGGCCAGGAAACGTAATGGTCATAAATTTGGCCATATCATTCTTTACACCTATCCAATGACTCTCAAATTTTAAGGGACGATATCAAACATCCTTTCCAAAATTCTATAATAAGGGACCTCAGTGTGTTTTGGCCAGTAGGTGGGCAGAACAGAGGCAATCTTCTGGAGGATAGATTCTGAAGGATCAGAATTTCGATTCTTTATTTTATTTCTTTTGTTCTTCTTAGATTTGTAATGACTTCTTATTCCACCTTCAACTCAGTTACCCTTACCATGGTGGGGAAGATCTTATCTGTGATTTTTTAATGGTAGGTTTACCCTTTTGTAATTTTTGAGTCCTTGCAGGTAATTTTTTAATATCTTTTTTTTCTCTTCTGTGAATCAGTTTCAGTTTGTTATAACAGTTTTTATTATCATGTACGATTGTATCTGATTTTAGATTTTGTTATTTATTTATATTAGGTAAATGATTAATATCTCCCTCCACTAGGTTCTGGTTTATAAATGATGGAATATATTGGAAATTAGTGGTGAAGTACAGGTGATCACCGATATGTGTGTGAGGGCAGTGAATATTCTCGATTGCTTGGGATAAACAAGTCCTGATTGGGAATTGCCTAAAATAATTGGGGGTATAAGCTATAGCTGTATCACACATTGGAAGGAGAGTAGACCAACCTGAATTTTTATTAAGGTTTATTCTCACATTTTTATTTGACCAAAGGTGTGATAAGAAACGATTTTGGATTCTCACTCTTATTGATTTAGCAGAATAGAATTGGTTAAAGTGAACTGTGATAGAAATACAATTAGAAAAATGACCCTAACATGATCACAATTTTATATAACTAATTTATATCAAATCATTGGTCAATTTTTTTAAAACATTCACTTAATTTCATTACTTTTTTTAGTTTCTTTCTTTTATTTTCCAAATCAAACAATTTAAAAAACAACATCATTTCTTTCTCTTATTTTAAGTGACAAACACTACGGTTGAGAACTCCTCTCTAGAGACAACCTAGGTAACCCACTATAATAAATTTTAACATAGGTTATATTTTTTTCCACAACTCACAATAGGAACATGTCCAAACTTGGCTCCATTACAGGGGAGGTAGCGCCACCATTTCTTTTCTTTTCTTTTCTCTCTTCAAATTGTTTCTCTTCAAAATTGCAGGACTAGAACCTCAAAAATTGATCCTTTACCCATAGATCCTTTAATTGAAAGAACCTTTTTGAATAGAATTAGAAACATTAATTTTCAATATAAATTTTAAGAAATTCCCCTTATAGACTCGAGTGAAACTTATAGTGTTCATTCTGAGTCTATCATCATGGCTGAAAAGAAAAACCAAACTCTTTGAGACCTCTGGGCACCATAATTCCTTAATCAAAACAATCAACTTGTCATGCCAGTATTACAAAATGATTTTCAAATGATGCCTAAAATGATTCCTTTGCTTCCAAAGTTTCATGTTTTGGAATGGGAAGATCCATTAAAACAAATTAATGAGTTCACACATGTGTGATCAACTTTCAGACCCTGTGGAGTTACTGAGGAGCAGGTAAAGTGGAAGAAATTCCTGTTTTCATTGGATGAGGCTGCAAAAGAATGGTTGTGTGGCCTAAAACCAAGATACACGCATGACTGGAAGGACCTGGTAAGATTTTTAATGCAAATATTCTTCCCCAGATCTAGAAGCTCAACCATTTGGAAGGAAGTATATGCCATATGACAATCAACTGGATAAACCCTTTACGAGTACTATGAGATATTTAAGAAGATATGTGTCATATGTCGGCATCACGTTATTTGGGAACATCACTTTCTTGTATTCATCTATCAAGGAATACTGGACAATGATAGAAACCTTCTTGATGCATCATCTGGAGGTGCACTGATTGAAAAGTCACCAGAAGAATCCAAGGGCTTGATTGAGAAGATATCCTAAAAAATAGAGCAATTTGGAACAAGAGGTATTGGAACAAGAGGTATTCATGAGGTACTCACTTCTCATCCATCACTCCTTATTAGAAACTAAGATTGAAGAGCTAACTAATATGGTGATGCAGATGTTCTTGAATTAAGTTAATGACCAACAAGTTCCATGTAAGTTATGTGGTTTATGCTCATCACCTGATCATTTTACAGACCAATGTTCTAAAATACAGGGAATGGAAAGTTGTGTAAAATCCTTTAATCCAAGGCAGTTCTAACAAAATCAAGGATGGGGAGATCCTAACCAAGTCCAATATGGGTTTATAAATTAGTAGAATCAAGGTAAACCCTCATACCAAAACTAGTTTCAAAACCAACAACCCTTCTAGAATTAATTCGAGAATCCACCACCATTTCAACAGAAACAATATTATAACCAGCCTACTTACCAAACAACAACCAATGTACAAAGACCCTATGAGAGACCATCCACTATTGTACAACCTCCAATTCAAAAACAGCAAAAATATGAGTTTGAAGGACTTAAAGACACTGTTAAATATTTTTCCAACAAGTTTGAAAGTCTCATGGAATTTTTCACCAAACATCCAGGTAAACTCCATTCCCAAACAATCCCATAGCCAAAAGAGAATGATAGTATTATAACTACAATAAGTGGAAAAGAACTCACACCACCATCCACCATTGAACCTAAAATATGAATACCTTCTTTTTGAGAGAATGGTGTTTGAAATTGTGAAAATTCTATGAAAATGCATCGGGAATATTATAAGAAACTGTAGGAGGGTAAGGATAGGACAAGGAAGAAAAACAAGAAACACCATTTCAATGGAAACAAAGGGAGAAGAAAGTTATACTACTACCATTTCCATAAATTATGATTGAATAAAAGACGTTACAAAAGAAACACTGCAAAATAAATTCTAGACACCTTCCAAAAATTGAAAATCAACATACCTCTACTTGAAGCACACAATAGAATTCCAAAGTATGCTAAATTTTTGAATGATAATTTCACCATGAAGAGGATACTTCAAGGGAATGAGAGTATCAGTTTGGGAAGAAGTGTCTCAGCCCATATCAAACCACAATTACCAACCAAATGTCAGGATCTAGGGGCATTTTATATTCCATGATCCATTGGTTCATTAAATTTCTCCAATTATTTGTGTGATCTAGGTGCATAAATTAATGTATTGCCTCACTCAGTATATAATTCTTTCTAGATGGGAGACTTGAAGCCCACAAGAGTGGTGGTCCATCTTGAAAATAGATCCATAGTTTTCCTAGCATGAGTTCAGGAGGATGTCCTGGTAAAAGTCAAAGATCTTTTATTCCCTACAGACATCCATGTGTTGAATATGGAAGTTGATAGGATCCCATCATACTCACCCATCATTTTGGGGAGACTATTCTTGAAGACCTCCAAAACCATCAGCAATGTCCATGAAGGGACCATCACCATAGAGTATAGAGAAAATATTGTCCACTTCAACATTTTTGAGTTCATGAGGCACCCATAAAATGATCATTAACTCTACACACTCTCCCATGAGGATGGTACAGAACCAATTGAATAATCAAGTATGTTTCATGAATATTTATCATTAGGTTAGAATTTTTCCCTTAAAAATATCACTAAACATATTGATTCCCAAACTCTTGGAGATTCTGATTTCCTATTGGAAGAAGAGGTAAAATATGATTTCATTGATCCTTTTTTAAATGATGATGATGATGATAAGATTTCTTGTGTGCAGGATGTCAAAACATTTGAAGTGTAGAACCTCAATTTAGTTTCATCCCATGAGCGTTCTCTTGATCTAGAATTAAAACCACTCCCCACGGATTTAAAATATGTTTACCTTATGGAGGGAGAGAAATTACCAGAAGTAATTGCTAATAATCTATCTGGAACTAAAGAAAAATCATTGATTGAGCTTTTGAGGGAGAATGTACAAGCAATAGGGTGGTGCTTAGGTGATATCCCAAGAATAAACCCAAAAAGTTTGTCACAAATAATTTTTCTTGAGGGAGATTGCAAACCAGTCAAGAAACCCCAAATGAGGATGAACCCCACCCGGATGGAGGTTGTGAAAAAAGAGGTTGAGAAATTATTAGAAGTTCGGATAATCCTGACAATATCAGATTCACAATGGGTTAGCCCATCCATGTAGTCCCAAAGAAAAATGGCCTAACCATTGTGAAGAACTAAAAGAATGAATTAATCCCTATGAGAATTCAATATAGCTGGAGAGTATGCATAGATTTTAGGAATTTGAATTAGTTCACTCGAAAATATCATTTACCTATACCTTTAATTGACAAGATTCTTGAGAGGTTTGCAGGTAGAACTCATTATTTCTTTTTGGAGGGATTTTCTGGTTATTTTCAAGTACCCATTGCTCTCGAGGATCAAGAGAAGACTGCCTTTACTTATCCTTTCGATAATTTTTCATACAAAAGGATTCCATTTGGATTGTGTAATGCCCCAGTTACATTTCAAAGGTGTATGGTATGTTTATTTTCTAATCACATTGATGATTTCATGGAGGTTTTCTTGGATGATTTCACAGTTTTTGGAAATTATTTTGACCATTGTTTGAAAAATCTGGAAAACGTTTTGAAAACATGCATTGAACAAAACCTTGTTTTGAAATTTAAAAAGTGTAATTTTATGGTTGAGAGAGGAGTTTTCCTTGGGAATGTCATTTCTCATAAAGGAATTGATGTTGATAAATCAAAAATTGAAGTGATAAATTCTTTGCCTTACCCAACATGTGTTAAACATGTTAGATCATTTTTAGGACATGTAGGATTCTACAGGAGGTTTATCAAAGATTTTAGAAAGATTTATCCCCATCTCTCTAGATTACTATTGAAAGATTCTGATTTCAATTTCAATGGTTAATGCAGAGAATCCTTTGATGCGTTGAAAATGAGATTGATTACACCACAAGTAATGAATCCATCCAATTGGGAAGAACCATTCGAGCTACTTTGTGATGCTTCAAACCAAGTAGTTGGAGCTGTAATTTCTTAGAGAATTTAGGGTAGGATAAAAGTGATTAATTATGCCTCAAACACCATAGATGTGGCCCAATTCAACTACACGACAATAAAAAATAGTGTTTATAAGTTGTTTATTCTTTAGAAAGATTTATATCATATCTACATAAAACTAAATTGATTGTCTTTTATGATCATGATACTCTTAGGTACTTGATGAAGAAGGCTGTAGAAAAAATGAGGCTAGTGAGATGGATGCTACTACTACAGGAGTTCAACCTAAAAATCAAAGATGAAAGGGATCTAAGAACCATGTGGCAGATCACTTAAGTAGACTACCCAAAACTACTGAAGTTGAAATTCTAGACACATAACCACTAAATGATCGCCTTCCAGGAGAGCAGTTGAACTTGATTGAAGGAGAAGTACATTGGTATTCTGATATGGAAAATTATCTGGTAACATCTCAGGTCCCATCTCATTTAAATTCTCATTAAATTCACAATTTGAATCTAAATCAAAATATTACATCTACGATGATCCATTTCATTGGATGATTTGCAATGACCAAATGATAAGAAGTTGTTTTCCTAAATATGATATTGAATCATTATTTATGTTTTGTCACAGATTAGCTTTTATAGGCCACTTTGGACCTCAATTGACTGTTAGGATGGTTTTATAATCGGGACTATATTGTCCAATACTTTTCAAAGATTCTCAGGAATTTTGAAAACGGTCTAAAAAATGTCAGTTTATAGTAAATATTTCGAAAGGGACAAGAAATTCCCCAAAAGCCACTTAAATTTTGAGAAATTTTTTATATTTGGGGGATATATATTATGGGCCCTTTCCCCATGTAATTTGGAAATTTTTACATTCTACTTGTTGTTGATTATGTATCCAAACGGGTTGAAGCAAAAGCCACCAGGACTGACAATGCTAAAGTTGTTTTTGATTTTTTTAGGGTTAAAATATTTTGTAGGTTTGGAGTTCCTAGAGCCATCATCAATGATCAAGGGACTCACTTTTTCAATATGCTAATGGATGATTTTTTGAAAAAGTATGGGGTGCATCATAAAACATCAACTCTCTATCATCCACAAACTAATGGGTAAGATGAAGTGTCCCATAGGGAAATTAAAGGAATTTTGGAAAAGACTATTAATCCAAATAGGAAGGATAGAAGCCAAAGGATGGAAGATACATTATGGTCGTATAGTACATCCTACAAAAACCCAATTGGAATGAGTCCCTATAGGTTGATTTATAGGAAAATGTGTCACCTACCTATGGAATTGGAACACAAGGCATACTAGGTAGTGAGAAAGATGAATCTGGATCTTGAAAGTGCTGGGAAAGATGGAAGATTGCAGTTACAGGAGCATGAGAAAATTAGAAGAGAATCATTTGAAAATTCCAGGTTTTTAAATGAAAGAACAAGTGTGTCTCATGACAAACTCATCCATCCAAAAGACATTAATCCTGGATACAAAGTGTTGTTATTCAATTCAAGACTCAAGCTGATGCCAGGTAAACATCGTTCTAGGTGAAAACTTCCATTTATATTTACTCATGTATATCCTTTTGGTGTTGTGCAGATTGCGAGGGATGGAGCGAAGGATCTATTCACTGTTAATGGGAACAGGTTGAAGAAATTCTTTGGGACCATGCCATCTGAGCCAATGGAGGAACTCACACTCCTCCAACTTATTTATTAATAAACTCCATCAGGTCGTACCTCTCCATTATTTTTCTTGATTGCTGTAATTCAATTTCAAATATTCTTATGTGTTAAATACTTCTGAATGCATTTCGGATACTGCATCGTTTAAGTGTGGGGGAGGGAACCTTTGTAGTTTATGATTTTTATGTGTTGTTTGTTTTCCTATTTATTTTAAAAACATGTCTTTGTTTCAAATTGTGTGTGTTTATTATTAAATTTTATTATTTGTTTTATACTTTTCTGCTAAAATGATGATCTTTTATATTTTTGAAACCCATGTCCATGGAAGAAATACATTATTCCACGAAACTGAGCTTAAAGGAATGCTGAAAATGTCATTGTTTCAAGTTCAATTCTTTGGAAATTTCATGAAAAATACTCTGTTTTTTTAATCTCATGCCACAAATCACTGTCTTTATATTTGAAATCACATTCTCGTGAGGCTTAAAAACCTATTATTTTCATATTCTTTCATTCACCTCATTTCTTGAGAGAACCAAACCCTGTTTCTTTTAACGAAAATTTGATTTATTCCGTTCAAAACATGAGGGTTTGGGGTACATGCGTTTTAAATTAACTGTGGGGTAAAATGTCTTGTGTTGTACTAGCTAATTTTCTGAAACATTGGGTGGAGAATAAAATTATGAAGAGATGTTATTTCTATGAAAAACATTCATTCTGATGAAAGTTCTTCCTTTTCGGGAGCTTTCTCGATGAGAGAAGTTATGCGTTTCGGGAGCTCAAATAAAGAAAGAAAGTTGTTCCTTTTATGGATATTTCAAGAAATATTATTTTTGAGAAGATTGAAATTTATTCTACTAAAATGATGAAATGTTTGAACATTACTTTATTTTCCATGAATAAGGATCTTATTTTCTACAAAGGGTAGAGAATAAGAGACCATACTTGTGTGAAAATTAGAGTAATGCAATTTTGTTTCAAAAAGGGCCAATCCCTATTCATTCAGCCTTATAATTTTCACATCTAAATCCTACCAACCAAAAGCCATAGAGAAACCGTGAAAAGTACTCATGATTAACATATGTATTTAAATCACATCATGTGGAGATATAGGAATTTATCAAACCTATGCTGACCCTTCAATGAGTTCGGATGAGAAATACATTGTTAAAAATATTGAAATTTGTGTGATGAGAGATAATGAAAGTTAGGTAAGTGTTTTGTGTGCATGGGAGGAGAAATGAAGAGTAATTATGTTGAATGATCTTTAATTAATAACATGAAATAATAGATTTTGAGGAGGCATGATATATTTTGTTTTCAAATTTGTGGATCTCATTGATATGTGTTTTGAATTTACTTTGATTTTATTTTGAATCGGACTTGTCCATGAGTCCAAGTGATAATTCTGGGGGAATTTATAGAGTTAATATTTTCAATATTATTAATATGTTTTTAATGATTTAATCCCTCTCAATTATTCAATTTGAGTTTATTTTCATCATTTATGTGTTTTTGGTGTATTTTGGGCTTAAATGTGAAAATGGGGTGATTTTGTAAATTTGACAGTTTTATAAAGCTTCTGTTTTTCAAGAATCACATTTACAATATTTTTTCAATTGAATTGAATCCTATTTTTTAGGCTTCATATGCTCGTATACTTCAAATTTGTCTTCTGGTCCAAGACCCAATTTGAAACCCAATGGTACATAAAAATCAATCAAGATGAGAACTCAGTCTCGTTGGTAGAATGGACCCCACCACATCAAATCTGATATATCTCATTCAGAAGACCATATAATGAGGTGCTTCTAGCTGGTGTCGACATAGGACATTCAAAGGACGGTTCACACCAAATTTTATAAAATATGAAGCTCATCGAGGCATCTTTTTTGGACGTCCAAGTGGAGTGAGTGAACCAGTTTTTGGAATTCAGGAAAAGTAATGGTAATTTATTCAGCAATATCATTCATTACACCTATCCACTAACTCTTAAATTTTGAGGGTAGATATAAAAATTTCTTTCCAACATTATATAATAAGGGACCTCAGTGAGTTTTAGCCGTCTGGTGGGCAGAACAGAGGCAAACCCTTGGAGGACAGATTTTGTAGGATCAAAATTTCTGTTCTTGATTTTCATTATTTTGTTATTCTTAGCTTTATAATGACTTATTCTTTCCCATTCTATTAAGTTACCCTTACCATGGTGGGGTAGATCTTATGAGTGATTGGGTAAGTTTAGGATTACCCTTTTGTTATTCTTTAGTTCCTGCATGTAATGTTTTAATATATTTTTTTATTATCTTCTGCGAATCAGTTTCAATTTCTTATAACATTTTTTATTATCATGTATGATTGTATCTGATTTTATATTTTGTTGTTTATTTATATTTGGTAAATGATAAATATCTCCCTCTACTAGTTTGTGGTTTATAAATTATGTAATATACCAAGACATAGGGGTGAAGTACTCAGTGATCATCCGTACGTGTGTGAGGAGTAGTGAATGTTCTAGATTGCTTGGGATAAACATGACCCGGTTGGGAATTACCTAAAATAATTGGGGGTATTCTCTACAACTCTTTTAAACATTGTAAGAATATTAGACCAATCTGAGGTTTTAGTAAGGTTTATTCTCACATTTTCATTTGAAAAAAGGAGTGAGAAGAAACGATTGCGGATTCTCACTCTTAATGATTTCACAGAAGAGAATAACTATGATATAATTACAATTGGAGAACCAACCCTAACCTGATCACCATTCATATCATTGATTTAGATCACATAATTTTTCAATATTTTTAACACATTCAAATAATTTCTATACTTTATTTATTTTCTTTCTTTTATTTTCCAAATCAAACAATTTCAAAAACAACATCATTTCTTTCTCTTGTTTTATGTTACAAACACTATTATTGAGAACTCCTCTCTAGAGACAACCTTGTTAACCCACTATAATACATTTTAGCTTAGTTTATTTTTTTTTTCTACACCACACGATAGGAACGTTCCATGTAACCTTACATATGATAGTATATAAATAAAATTCAAGTGGAAGTACGATATACCTATTCTATGGAATAATTAAATAAATGTTTTAAAAACATTGTTTTTAGGATAAATATGAAACTAATAAAATTTATAAATTTAAATTTTAAAAAATTACATCATTTTTGGATTCAACTCATCAAAAAATGTTTACGGTAATTTTTTTGTATTTTTCTAAAATACTCGAATTTTTTATGAATAAAGAAATATGGTAAAATATCGTATATAAAAATTATCAATTAAATACACTATTTATGACATAAAAAGTGATGTAATACCACTTGGTTTGTAGTAACATTAATTTATTACACTTCTTGTTCATGGAATCGTCACTATTTTTTTCTTGAGGGAAATTAATAAACTAATGATTAAAAAATTCTGTAAACCCTCCTCTCCTCCACTATAAAAACCCTCATCACTCCCTCTTCTCTTCACTCATATAAGCCTTTATGTTCCTAAAACAATATTCCTAATTACCCTTCCATAGTCACTTCCCATGTACTATAAACTCTTGTTCTTTCCAAAAGACCAAAACCCATTCCCTTAAGGTGGTTCTCAAGAATGTTATTTCAAGAGGTAAATCACCCATCATTTTTTATTTAGTTTCATTTTAATGTATCTTCTTTTGATATCCTCTCTCAACATATTATTTCCAAATGACCATGATAAATCCATTATAATCTATATATGTTAATTATTTCATGTTAATGGAATAACCATCATCAATATCCTTACTATCTCTCTTTTATTTTATAAATGAAATCAACGTCCATGAGGTTCCAATTTATAACCTTCGTGGATGACGAAGTTTTGTGTTTCAATTTCTCCTTCATTAATGGTCATGAAACCATTTTTATTGTGGAAGAAGACTGTAATATATTTCTTATAACCTAATTAATAATCAGGAACCCGTATACATACATATTATTAAATTTTATGACCAAACTAGTTCTTAATAATCAAAATACCGCTAAAATAATGTAAATGAATGTCATAAATATTTCCCTAATGATTAATCTTGTTTCCATGAAACAAAATTATATAAATGACCATTATCACCTCTATATATTAACAATTAATATTTAATTTCAATTCTGGATATTTTCATTTATTCCACATGAACTCCATTACTTATGAAAAAGTGAACATATTATGAAAATAATGAAAATGAACAGTCTGGAAGGGTGGAAATCAATATAATAACTTTTCAACAGGGGAATAAATGAAAAAAATAGAATTATGATAAACGAAATTCATGTACAATAGGATATGAAATTAGTTGTTAATAAGTATAATTTTATATTCCAATAGCTTATGTTCAATGGTCGAACACGTTTAGATTTAAGGTATGGGTTTTCAACCCAAACTCCCATTTTCATTCGTGTTACTTGGATTATCTACATTACATGATGAAATTATTATTTATTATTATTTAATCCTATTATTTTATATGGGAGTATTATATTTATGTAAACTAACCATATTCCTTCTTTATTTTATGGATTGTTACACGTTTTAAAAGTAACTTTCAAAATTGTTTCCGAAAGACAAGCCCGATTCAAGAGAATTTCTCAAAATCTTACCCATTTTCAAGGGCACCCTATAATATGTTTTTGGAAACCATAATCATTATAATATCACTCATTTTATTATGAAGAAAATATCATACTTAACTTATGGATTTACACAAATATGTTTCCAAAATAACAATTCTTTTCAAAGTAAAAGGGTTTTTACATTAACAATTACTCGATGTTTTTATAAGAGTATCTTCATCTATTTCAACAATCTTGTTGATGGTTACGAATTGTTGGTATTAATATTTCATGTTATAGTCTACCATATTTAATTTAAAGTTTTATTATTATTTTGTCTTTGTATGTAATATCTTTAAATAATTCACCAATATATTCCGAATGGTTAGTGTTTGTACTTAATGTTCATGGAATGCTATTTATGATTCAAATATTATTTTCTATATGAAATTATATGTTGTTTATATTTATCCCCATTCATATGAGGAATTCATTCGACATATGATGTTTTGGGTGTGCCCCACTATGGACCCTCTGTGCATCGGTATGTATAATGAGATAAACTACAGTCTTGGAAAAAGGCCTTGAAAAAATGACTCTTTAAGGTCTTGGAATGAGGACTTGACAGAAAGTTTATGTTGTCCCACATTATACAGTCCCTCGTTGTGAAAATAGTATTGATGGATCATGTGGTTATTATACTAATATAATACCCATGATTATTTTATATTGTGGCAATATTTTCTCAGCTAATTTTGCTTCTTTAATGTGTTCAAGTTTTTTTATTTTTAAAGGCATGTTTTTGCAATTATTCACCTTGTATAATGTTTATGTTTCATTACGTTGTATTTCATACACTTAATGAGTGATTGAGATCACCACTTTCTCATGTGTCAGCTTTTTAGGACATGAATAATTTTATTATGAATGGCATGCTGAAATAACCTAGTAGTTATGGAAGTTGTCTAAGGAGTTTCTATGTTGTTTTTCATTTCATGTTGTATGGTGGAACTTATGTATGTATCTTGTTTCTAATAATACTAAACTAATCATTGCTTTGTACTGATTATTACTTGTTTTTATACCAATGTAATCAAATAAGGAATCGTATTTGGGCAACTGTGGTCAGGACCTTACAATCTTTCCAGTGGCAGAAACTTATTGGGTGATTTGTCCAACGATACATAATTCATCACATTGGTTGAGAAGATGGGAATACAGTCTCCTCACACCCATTTGAGGGAAATTATCCCATATTTCAGGATTCTCTTATATATTTAGTATATGTTCATATGTTCATGAATCCATTTTTCAGTCCCTAGCACGTGTCAATGGATTATTGTTGGGTCTCAAGAACAATCATAAGTTTTCATGGGTCTAAGAATCTCCTGTAGGTATCTGAGGATCTCTATCAATGATGATATCTAAATATATTTGAGATTCTTCATTGATGATACCCTGTTATGTACAAATCATAAATCCCTTGATCTTTTATTCTGAAAATAATGGTTTAATCCATCTGGTGAGGCACAGTGGATTTTATCATTATCCAGGGGTACGGGTGTTGTTTCGATATCGGGATTGAACACATATGGTAGGCTTACTACATATCCTCAATAGAGGAATCATAACCCACATGGTTTAGGACCATTTATATTGGAACATCACCTTTTATGGTCATGTGACAAGGAACCATCCATGTAATTTAATGTCAAAGAGAGAGGACATATAGAATGAAGATACCGTGTCATGGTTTTTTTGCAGGACTTAGGCCGATAAAACAGGGATGCCAAGAAGAGATATAGTCTCCTTGGTGAACATAGCCCTACTGGGAATCTGTTCATGGGAAAATTAGGGTGGTTTGGGTGTTAGGTTTTGAACTGAAGGACTTTTCATACAAATTCCATTTATTTGGGAATCAAATCCCTCGTAGTTCGGTTGAGTTGGGGCTTACAACAATAAGGACGCCTATAAAGGGGACATGGTTGGGGATTATGCATGGGAGCTTTCCATATTAGGGGAATTGAGTAATTTTTTCTTGGGGTTATATATATATTAATATGGACCATTAAAAATCGAGTGTCACATGGTAATCCTATGTTTCATGATTATTGTAAGAATCAGAGTTCTCGAAGTTCATTTAGTTGGGTGGATTGTGTGGATGTTTGAACATTACAAACCTCTAAGACCATGTGAGACATTTTTAGTGTGAGAAACTAGAGGATGTGAAATATTCAACAATGGAACACTATTTTACTTTCTCTACTGAAGGAAAAGAATGATGATGGTGGTGGATGAGGCTGGGATGCAAGCCAAAATGGAGAGATGGGGCATTGAATATGATAATTCCCTCCCTTATTTTGATATCTAGAATAGTCATGTCAGGAAATCTATCTGTACACATAATTTTCTAATTAAAAGAGGGTCAATAGTTCCACCTACGACACCGAATGTAATGGTATTACCTCATAATTATTTCCCATTTGGTACAGCGAAAGGGAATAAGTGTCATTCCTCATCAAAAGGAAACAAATGTGTGATCTCCTTTATTTATCACTGGCCCTCATGGAAGGAAAAAGTCAGTGATTAACATTAATCCCTATAATGGGGAGGTACATTCTAGGGTCCCAAGGGTGAGCCCTGAGTTACAATGGGAATTTAAACCTAGGGACATTCCATGGTCCCACACTGTTGCAGGGATTACCCACATGACTCTGCTTACCATAGGTGTGTAAACTCAAAAGGGCGTGTCGATGGGCATGATGGTTTTTTCATATAGGTCTGGTGGTTTAAGAAGTTGATTTGGCCAAATTATATTGTACATGTAAGGAGCGAGGCTATGGAGGGTGTGATGGTAGTGGAAGGAAATGATTGGAGTTGGAGGGTGGAACATCTGAGAGTACCCCATTCCACATAGAATTACATTTCGCGGGTTGGGGATTCCTATGCATAGTGTTCCACTATAGAGGTGAATGGGCCATACACATACCGAATTGATATTTGAAACTAGATTTGGTCTGTTTTGTGTTTTTCTACATGAATCTAGGATCTTTCCACATAGCATGGTTTTATGTGGCACTGGGATCTATCAGCATAGCAATTTTCTACAGGGATCTGGGTTCCATCCACATAGTGATTTTCTATGTGGGATTCTGATTTTAATAAGAGGCATTCAGTCTACACTTCACATAAAAGTTATCCCCAAAAGGAATTTTGTTTTTGGTCTTCCAATAAGTATTATATTCTATTATTTAATTCTATGTGGTGGGTTATACCTGCTCAGAATCATCAAAAGAGTCCATATTTTGCAATGCTCTTTTCTTATGTACTTCATTGATCAGTTTCGAAGCTGAAAAGTATGTCTCGTTACCTCAAATTATTTCATCTTTAGTCCCCCTAGGATCATTTTATCGAGCATCATTGGAGTTGGATCTATGGGTCATATGACACCTTTTACAGAAGCCCATGGTGGAAACCTGGTCTGCAGATGACTCAGTCATCGAGGAATGGGTTTTTCATCCATGGTAGAGAAAATCAACACCTCTCTCCCAAAAATGACTTAGTTCATTGATGGGGGGTAGATATTCCTTACCGAGAACCATTTGAGGTCATGGGGGACATCATATTTTGGGGAATATTTCTCTTACACCATTCTGCAAACGACTGAGTTCATTATTAGAGCTAGTGTTGTTATCGTCATCCCCTGAAATATTCTATTTACGGGTTCCTTAGGAATCCACATAACACAATACATAGGGTCAATCTATGAAGGTCTTAGGTTATGCAATGCATTTTTACTTTTCTAATTTTGGTTCCTTCGACCAATATCCTCAAATCTTCATTGTGTTCATTTTTATTCATTTGAAAAATCATCAAGTCTGTTTGAATTCACTTGGAAAAGTCTTTAGAACCCAAAAAATGCCCCCCATCAAAATGGGCTCTAATAAGGAAGAAGATTAGGCTATTCCAATATAGAATGTTGTCCTGAATTGTACTACTCTATGATATAAATGTAAACCCTCAGGGGGACCAAGCCTTTATATATGGGGCCGAGGTCATTTTTCTTTTAACGCTTTTCCCAGAAAATATTTTGCTCTCGATTCTATCTCACTCACATACATCCATATACTATAGACCCTTCACAGTCGCTTCACCCATGAACTGAAAATTGACTTTGAAAAATGGATTTTGAATCATAAAATTGTGATTTTGGTTTTCCATGTAGTGATGGTCAGTGTGTGGATCGCCTGTTCTACGAACTAATGATTCATTGGCCAATTCATTGTGGTCTTGTGCCTCACGAATGTTCTATGTACTGTCGATTTATGGATAGTGGCTTCTATGTATCATTTATGGGACCTCTATAGGTGGACTTCTAGTAGTAATTTTGAAAACATTTTTTGTTGGACTGACCTATTGCATAGTATTTTTCGGAATGATAATGGATCCTTTATTGGATGCTTCCAATTAAGCTCTTATTAAGGAAGACGCTACCTCTCCCCATTATGTTTTGATGAAAGATGGAAGACTATGCTAGACGTTGTTTATAGTCTAACCCTAGTTTCCCCATTCCATCAGTATATTTCTAGACTCCTCATTGAACGTCATAAAGAGTATCCAATTTCATATAGGTTTCCCATTTATGAATTTGGTCTGTTATCTGATATGGAGATTCCATAGCCACGTCGGCCTAGAAAACCCATTTCCTGGGAAATTTATAAAAAAACTGTCCCTAGTACTCTTATTTTAGTAAGTGCACAGTACATCTATAAATAATCAATTTTGAATCCCTACTAAACATCAACCCTAATTCACTTGGGAATAGGTCTGTGATGACCATAGAAAAAATATCAATACATTCATAGCATCACATGAAAGGCCATGACGAATAAGAAAAATAGTTGGTCGTCATAATGGGATCTTCATTCTTGAGGTTCAATCGGCCAAAACTGGGGGGCGGCCTTTCTGGGTCCATCAATGATGTGAGGAATTCCACACAGAATTGAAGACTGTGGGGGTTGTATGGGGATGTCTTGGTATCCCAAACCTAATCTCATTGAACCAACACCCTTATTTTACATCTTTTGATAGATGGATCTCATATACCAACACCTTATGTCTAGTTCATGGGGAAGTTGGTACCAACCTTTGGGATATTCAACTGATTTATGGAGGTCCCATCATTAGAGTAATTTACAAAGAATTTTTACCTCCTTCCTCCACTCGGGATAATGAGGAGATGACTCCTCCTTTGGCCAAGAAAATTATTTCCCAAGTGAAGACATATTCAAATGATCATGACCCTGCCTCAATGAATGATATCCCCTTCTCAGATTGGATCAACTTCTTTCTTAAACAAAGTGGTCCAGAGCTCTATGCATGTAGGAAAAGGTCTGGCCCAACAATTAACACCCGAAGGCGAGAAGGATCATATTGGACTATCATGGAGGAGGGTTATTTTTTCAATGGATATGGGAACATGTACCTGCTGTTGACTAATTGTTTCGGCTCAAAACCTTCTTTTCCATGTTTCTGAGTGGTTGGATCTTACCGGTGCGTGACTCTAGTTGTGTGAGAGTCATCGTGTTGGCTCAGATGGTACCTATAAATATATCAACTTGTCAATTTAGGTATTTTCCAATATCTAAAACATATTAGGCTGGATCAACATGGGGAAGCCACCTCACTGGGCGGTTGGTTCATTCCAAATCTATTGGGGATTGATAACAACCCATATAAGGTGGTATAAATTCATCAATCCACCAAGTATCGGAACACTGTTCTTCACCTGTATCTTTAGAGAACTAGTGGGGTCATGTTGGTAGGATGGGAGACACAGGAAAAGTAGGATGAGAAGACTGATCAAAATGAATGATAATTAATGTCCTGAATTAGTTTTCACGATCGCATCACTTTTAATCCTCACTCCTCCCCCACTGGTGTCATGTTGAATACTGAATTAGATGATTTTTTTAAACTAGGATACTTCTTTTACCTCAGATAGTTAATCTAGTTTGCTCTAATTGGTGGGGAGCTTATTTTCAAGGCCTACACACACTCTTGATTCAGTTTTTAATTCACTTGTATCCATATGTTGTTCCCTCCTTCCCTTGACAATGCATGTCCGAAAAAAAATTATGATTTACCAAATGTTTTGAACAATTGTAACCCTAGAAGACACAAAATGCATGATTAAACTCACATATTTCATGGGAATTTTACCGATTCAGTCAAAGGGATATGCTGATATTTGGATTAATTTATACCCAAGTAGTCATCTCGCAAGGTAGGTTTCCATTATTGAGGCTCCTAAAGTGTTTCGAGCTATTGGGAAGTAAAAGGAAAACATTTAGCATACCCGACTACGAAAATAATTTCAAAAGTATCTCATTTATGAACCTCCATGGAAGGTCTTGAAATCCTGGGGTTCGACATCTCATTCTACTGATGTTTCTATTGAGGACTACACATTCATCCCTCCTAAGTTTTCCTTTTCTATGGCCTAGGGGAAATTGGATACTTTTCGGAGTAGTAAATCATTTAGGGATCAATCCCCTTGTGATATTTTGTGATTTCACTATGAGAAATAAGTTACTCTTACTATAATTTGTTACACCTAAGCACCTGACGACATAACTTTTGATGTTGATCCTAGAGAGTTGAATCTTTACCAACTTGAACTTGAGTCCCTATCCATGCTCGACAGAAATAGTGTAAATATTCCAACTGAGTGATGGTCAGGGTAATGACCAAGGAAAATGAGTTTGAAGATGAAGTCTCCTGTGGTGAAAACATTTTAAATTTTCTTATTGTGACTAGAGTCTATGAAATTCTTTGTCTGCATCAAGAGCCTCACAATATTCCTTCTTGTGGGGGTTCTATGGTGATTAAAGCACCCAGGAAGAAGTCTCAATAAATAGAACCCACTTCACATCCTCAAACTAATACTTCAGTATTATTCATTCCTATTATGAAAGAATTTTTGAAATCCTAGAAGGGTTTGTATGAAATAAGGGTGACCGCTTCTGACAAAGAAATTTTAGAGCTTCTTCAAGAAGAATGCTTTGATCTTATGGGTATTGGAGCTCCAATTTCTCCATTAAAGATTTCTGTTCATGAAAATCAAGATTATGTATCCATATATCTAAATTATATGGATAGGGACCTCCATTCTTCCAAATATATAATTCATTGGTCTAATAGAGTATCAAATATGGTGATAATCTCATATTCAGATCACACATAAGACAAGGTAGTGGTATTTTCTGACCCAAACATTTACATTCCATTATTATATAGATCCTCACTTTATTGAACTCTCTTTTAGGTGTCAAAGAAGTCCTATTAAGGGATTTCTTCTCTAGTGTACACCCCTATAGGTACTATAGTGGGGGAACGTTCTTCTTTAGGCATGTGGGTTGCTAAAAAACTCCTTCATGGCGTTAGGAAACACACATAAGTAGATATTTTAAATCTTACTATGGAATTTCCTCTTCTAATTCCACATGAATCACCCATCAGGGGGATATCCCCATGGTATACTTGGAAACATCGACAGGAATCTGAATTAGCGATGCACATTTGAATGGTTATTATAATTAACCACCATATATGATTATCATGTTTCCGTATCAAAAAATCTCATCTGGCTAACCAACTACCATGTTCATATCTTAATGGATAACTAATAAGTAATTAGGTAGAAATTTCTCATTTATCTGGGGATCCTACTTCTTCTGAAGTAGATAAAGTACCACTGGTAGTTGTGGCTGAATAGTGTAGAGTGGTTGGTCCAACCATGGAGGTTGGGGACATTCCCAGCCCATGCAGAGTGCCTATTTCAAATCAAACAACCTATGTCCCAATAGTGGTGGAGTCTATAGAGTTTGAAATCCAAACATGGAATACTGATCATGTCGTCGTGGAGAAGGAAGAGACATCATTGATAGCGACAGTTGAGTTGGGTATGGATCCCCTATTATCAAAAGATATTGGAGGAGTTTCGAGTCTTGAGAGGTGGACTTCCCTAAACCAGATGGACGGATATTTTGGCGTGAGGGGTGTTTTTTTAATTGTTTTAGAGTGAATAAAATTAGGGAAATGGGGAAGTTGAGCGCCACTTTATGTGGCACTTAAAGGATGAGGAGGCAGAGCGCCACTTCAAGTGGCGCTCAGCCATTTAGGCCACCCAACTCTTCAACTCCAATGGAAGTGGCGTTGAAGGAATATACTACCAACGAGCAGCGCCACATGATGTAGCGCTGCTCCTTTGTTCCTTCTCCATTCTGCACCACATTAAGTGGTGCCAAAATCTTCCCCTGCCTATAAATAAGGCTGCTCGCCCACCCCATTTCCCACCTCCTCACATCCCCCCCTCTCTCAATGTTATTATCTCTCTAAAAATCTCTGGTTGATCTGCGCTTTGCCACTCTAGTTTCTCTACCTGAATAGCTACATCTCCTCAAATTTTGAGGTAAATCATTCTTTAAATTTATTTAATATTTTGATTTAATAATTTAGTTGTTTAATTTATAGAATTAGTGTATAATTTTTTATTATATAAATAGTATAGTTTTTCAAAAATGTAATTAGGTAATTAAATGATTATAGTTAGTTAACTAATTAAGTAATTATAATTAGGTAATTAATTAATTATAATTAGGTAACTAATTAATTATCAGTATATAATTTGTTAATTATAATTAGGTAATTAATTAATTATAATTAGGTAACTAATTAATTCTAATTAGGTAATTAATTAATTCTAATTTGGAAATTAATTAATTCTAATTAGGTAATTAATTAATTCTAATTAGGTAATTAATTAATTCTAATTAGGTAATTAACTATTTATTATTAGCTAATTAATTAATTCTAATTATGTAATTATTTAATTCTAATTAAGTAAGTAATTAATTAATTTTAACTAGGTTATTAATTAATTATAACTGAGTAATTGACTAATTAGAATTAGGTTATTAATTAATTATAATTAGGTTATTAATTAATAATAATTAGCTAATTAATTAATTCTAATTAGTTTAATAATTGATTCAAATTTTTTAATAATTACTTCTAATTAGGTTAATAATTACTTCTAATTAGGTAATTAATTAATTATAATTAGTTAATAATAAATTATAATTAAGTTAATAATTAATTATAATTAGGTTAATAATTTATTATAATTAGGTTAATAATTTATTATAATTAGGTTAATAATTAATTATAATTAGGTTAATAATTTATTCTAATTTGGTAATTAATTAATTCTAATTAGGTAATTAATTAGTTCAAATTATGTAATTAATTCATTCTAATTAGATAATTAATTAATTCTAATTAGGTAATTAATTAATTATAATTATGTAATTACTTATTTATAATTATGTTAATAATTAATTCTAATTAGGTAATTAATTAATTCTAATTAGGTAATTAGTTAATTCTAATTAGGTAATTAAATAATTATAATTAGGTAATTAATTAATAATAATTAGGTAATTAATTAATTCTAATTAGATAATTAATTAATTATTATTAGGAAATTAATTAATTATATATAGGTTAATAATTATTTTTAAATATGTTAAAAATTAATTCTAATTAGTTAATTAATTAATTCTAATTAGGTAACTAATTAAATCTAATAAGGTAATTAATTAATTCTAATTAGGTAATTAATTAATTCTAATTAGGTAATTAATTAATTCTAATTAGGTAATTAATTAATTCTAATTAGGTAATTAATTAATTATAATTAGGTTATTATTTAATTATACCAAGAATGTGTGGGAGCCGACAAAAGTCGGACCCATAAAAATATATCAGAAAAAGAGAGAAAAACTTATCCAGAGTTACAAGGGGTTGTTACCTATCTGAGAGTGAATCACACCACACATATCAGCATTCACTATTGCTTCACACCAATTAGGAATTGTAAAAGACCAAAACATACCCATCTCACTGACAGCCTTCTTGGACAGCACATCTGCAACTTTATTTTCTTCTCGATATGTGTGGGAGACTTCCAAATTGAGATGAGCGCTCTTGATGAGACACTCAACCCAAACAGGTAGAATTTTCCACGGTACATCCCATGTCCTTGCCTTCAAAGTTTTCACAGCAACCTCAGATTCAGATTCAAGCCACAATGGTGTCCAGTTGTACCGAGCAACATAATCAATTGCATATATCATGGCCAATAACTCAGCCGCATACTCTATTTTAATTCCAGTAGAGTGATAAAACACCCCTTGACGAATCCACGATGATTACGAAAGACACCTGCACATCCCGATTGTAACGACTCAATCTTTTTGAGTCTTATATTAACTTACTCTTAATGATTTAATAGAGATGTTAATGGTTAATGCAGAAAGAGGAGTCGAGGGCTTAATCTAGTAGAATCGAACCTTATGAATCCCACTTATCAGAGCTTGGGAAGGAGGTGGCATCTTTGGGTTTCGCATTGGACCAAGCCCAAGCTGAACTCCAGCGTGTCAAGCTTGAACGGAAACGCCTACGAGAGAAGTTCAAGTTAGTAGAGATTACTACTCGGGCAATGTTATCTGAGCCTCCCTCAGATTCTCTCACCATAGCACACCTTACACTTAGGTCATATGCCAGTTTTATAAGGGGCTATGTGACGAGACCCTAGCTTCTTTGTGTAATCATTTGGGATGGATGAATTGAGATTTCTTCCTTTAGCGATGTTTGTGAAATTTCAAATGTCCGGATAATTTTAGGATGTATTTTATTGATGAATTTTGAAAAAACGATATTTTAAAATATTTATGTAAACCCTAAATAATTAGTGATGGGTAATGATTTTCAAAAAATGGTCTTCTGCAAAAGTGTTCAGTCTGTAATTTGGAGTCTAATAAGATCAACTTAATTTTTTATGAATAGTAAATTATGAATAGTGATTTTACACTTAGGATTAGTAATGTGACCAAATGGATTAGTAATTTCACTCAAAGAAAGTTTTAATATAATTTAGACACCTTGATTAAGTAATGAGATTCAATAAAATGGGTAAATAATGGTTTCATAAATTATTAGTCAAGTATTAGTTTTTTCAGGTGAATATTGTTTTTTAATTAAAAATTTAATAAAATATAATTAGAAAATTATTTTTATAAAATGGAATTTATTTTTGAACTCAGTGCATCGATATTATGTTATGGTAATATTTGGGGATTTTTCTGAAAAAAATGAATTCTCGATGAATAGTGCTTTTATTTAAAAATTAAATTAAAAATATTTATGAAATTATTTTTATAAAATGGAGTTCATAAATGTAATTAGATCATCGATATTTGGTTAAGGTGAAATTTTGGGATTTTTCTGAGAAAGATAAATTTTTCAGTGAATAGTAAAATTGCAGATTTAGGGTTTCGGTATGTTTAATGACATCATAACTGTGTCATGATGATGTCATGAGATATTTTAAGGGTTGGCCGGCCAAAGCTGATGAATTAGTTTATTGGGGCCCCATGTGGCCTAACTCCATGGTAAATGTCATGGGAGAGCACATGGTTTTGAGAAAAGCACTTGTGAGGTGTCCCTTGGCCATTAATGCCATGTCCCCTCACTTTCTCCTATAAATACCAACCCATTACTCCTTTATTTTTCACTCCCAACTCTTTCCCAACGAAGTTCTGGTCTCCTTACCTCCCAAAGAGTCCTCCTAAGGTTCCCCCAAGCCCTCAAGGTCCAAACCATTGAGTTTTAAGAGTTACGTTTTAAGGTAAGGGATCCGACCTCTCTCTTTCTTTTCAAGTAATCTCTTTTATGTCATTCCCTTTATGCTCCATGTTCTTATGTGAGAGGATGTTATTTTATAGTCCTCTTAATGACCTTTTCTTGTTTATATGATGAGATATACCCTCTTACTCCCATCATTTCATTTTATGAAATTTTAAGTCACGTCGTTAGGCTGCCGAATTTATAAGGGATTATTTCACCCTTCTCATTTTCAAGTTCTATTTTCATGTCAAATCTTTAATGTTCCTTTTTGGGGTATGATTTCTATACCTATTTTACTGATCTTTTATGATCATATGATGAGAGACCCTATTTTATCTCATCAATTCATTTTTATTGAAGTGTAAGTGACGCCGTTAGGCTGCCGAATTTTAATAAGAGAAATCTTATTTTTTTCTCACTTCCATGTTTTTCATTTCATATGATATATCATTAAAATTTCATTTCCATGTTCTTAAATCCCTTATATTCTGTCCCCCTACTGTTTTATGGATCATTTATGAGTGGGTGACCCATGTCCCCTCTTGTTTCAATGTTTTCTAAAACATTGTAACATAGTCGTTATGCTGCAGAATTCTCGTCTCAAAATGCCTCTCTATTCTTCTCAAAATTATTTTATGTTATTAAGTGAATACTCAATGCTCATATTTATACAGGTGTATTCACATATATGTCAAAATTTTATATTTTAAATTCTGGGATTTACATACATGAAACCTGCTTTCCCTTTCCATGGGTTCAAAGTGACATAATGATCATGTCATTAAAGCAGTTTTTAAAACGTTATGATTATGAAATGAAACCCATTTATTTTATGTTATATGGGTTGTTTATGAAATTATTGATGATGATATATGTGGATCAAATGATAAAAAAGGCATTTCGAGGGTGCACCCAGATAGCGCTCCAATGCATTGGGTAAAGACTTAATATCTAGAGAAGACTTTTTAGACTCATACCTTGGTGAATAACCTTGGTAATTTTAATGACACCTTGGGGATGGACCTTGGTGAAACGAAATTATTTTAAATATTAAATGTTGCAGCCACATCTTCAAGTTATGAAAAATGTTATTTTTATTATGATGTATCTCATGATTTCTTTCTCATTCCTTAAAGTTCTTTCCATGTCCTTATTGAAGTATCTCAAGTTTGCATGTAAAATGTTTCTCTTGTTTCCCTTACTCGGCCTTCTGCTCACCCTTTCTTTTGATGTATGTCCCCAGGTTATGAGATGCAGTAATGAACCTAGGATGAACTTAAGGATAAGCCTTTCAAGTGTTTTAAGAAGAATGTTTTAAGTTGTTTTCATGTATTATGTTCCTTGTTTCCGAGACACTAAACCTTAAAGATCCTCAGTTTTGTGTAATGAAATGAAAGTTTATGTTATAAAAAGACGAGATGCTATAGTTGGTGTAAAAGGATGGTTTAGTTATTTCGGGAAATTAGGATATAAAAACTTTAGGAAGAACCCTATAGAAAAGTTTAAATATAGGAAAACTTCCTGGTATTTTGGTAAGTATTGAGTATATGGTTTATCAAACAAATACATCCCTATCTAGATACGAGCAGGTAGAGGCGGCTCTGGCACATATGTACATAGGGGTAAAACCTAAAAACACTGCTTTGAGCTAGACTCGAATAGGAACTGGTGCACGATAACGGGCCTTGCTGCACTCTTGGTTACGACACTCCCAGGGGATATTTTTGCATAATCACAAGCTTTTTATGAATCATTATGAAGGAATTATAGAGAAATGTAATTGTCTAAGAATGATGTCTTAGTTATAAGATTCATAAATGAAATAAGTTTCTCAATAAAGTTTTATTCTTTTAGAAAATGGTGGGCAATAGGAGGAACAGTGCAGATGGTGACCGCATTGCACGATGTGCTGATGGTCCTCCGATAGAAGTCGGAATGGAAACATTCATGCAAATGATGAACCAAATGAGTCAAGTTATGATTAATAACTTCAATCAAGCTGAGAGGCCGATCTCACCACGAAGGGAACAACATTCTGTTGAGTCCTTCATGCGTCAATGACCACCATCATTCAGTGGATCTACTGACCCTTTGGTTTTGGAACAATGGATAAGCTCTATTGAAAAGATCTTTTCTGTACTCCTTTGTTTGGAACAAGAAAAAGTCACCCTTGTTGTTTATCGCCTAGAGGGAGAAGCTGATCAGTGGTGATCACTTGTCAAAAACATGAAGCCTAGAGGAGAGATGGAGTATATGGAGTGGGAAGAATTCTGGGGATTATTCTTTAACAAGTATTTCCCTCGTTCCATGAGAATGAGAATGGAGAAATAGTTTCTCGAGCTGAAGCAGAAGGAGAACGAATCTGTCGGAAGCTATGAGATGAACTTCACCCGACTTTCACGATATACCTATAGCTTTGTAATGGATACAAGTGGGAAGGTTGATAGATTTTTCGGTGGACTAAGACCTCATTTGCAGAAGAATTTAGCCAACCGGGACTACGATAGCTATGAGGAGATCGTGCGGAGTGCAATGAAAGTCGAGCTAGAGTTTGGTGAGACATAGTGGTCTCATAAATTAAATGACAAAAAGAGATCATTGGAGCCCAGTTTAGGGAAGACTTTTGATCAGGGAAGAGTTGGAAAGCAAATGCAACTTACCACATGCAATAAATGTGGGAAGAAGCATATGGGGAACTGCTTGGTCGGAAGTGGAAAGTGCTAAAAGTGTGGAAGAGGAGGCCATATTGCTCGGAATTGTCATAGTGAGGTGAAGCCTCAACTCCCCAACACTAACGACAAAGGAAAGATGGTTCAGGCCTTACCCGAAGCCCATTGCTTCAAGTGTGGATAGCTTGGGCACTATGCTAATCTATGTCCAAATCCAAGGGCAGTGGAGGGGAATCACCATCAACCTCACCAAAGGCCAGGGGAGCAAGGTCATGCTTTTTCTATGACAACAACTGATGTTAAAGATCCAAATGACGTGCTAGCAGGTACTCTTGTTGTCCTATCAAAAATAGCAACTACTTTGTTTGATTCTGGTTCTACGCATTCCTTTATTTCTTCCAAGTTTACAAAGAATATAGAATCAATCCCCAAAATTCTTGAGGTAGAGTTGTCAGTCAAGACTCTAAGTGGGATTATCCATGCATCAACTATGTTTAGAGACTCTAGTGTTTACTTTAGTGAGCACAATCTTATCGAAAATCTAGTAGTCATTCCCATGTTTGAATTCGACGTTATACGAGGGATGGACTGGCTCTCAAAGTATAATGTTAATATCAAATGCAGAAGTAAGGAAATCTCAGTAGTCTTGAATAGGCAACCTACAGTTATCTTCCAAGGGGAGATATCCCGAACCGATCCCTATCTAGAAGCACCTCCTATAGCTTTCTTTACGGAGTTAATCAGTGATGATGAAGAAAGAAAAGGGAGCATACAAATAGAAGATGTTTCAATTGTTCAAGAATACATGGATGTATTTCCCGAGGAGTTACCTGGACCTCCCCCAGAAAGAGAGGTAGAGTTCTCCATTGAACTCGTACCTAGATCTCAATCGATATCAAAGACCCCGTATAGAATGGAAAATGTGGAGCTATAAGAGTTAAAGAAACAGCTCCAAGACTTGTTGGAGAAGGGGTTTATCCGACCGAGTGTGTCTCCTTGGGGGGCACCAGTTCTCTTTGTGAAGAAGAAGGATGGATCAATGCGGCTATGCATTGATTATAGAGAACTGAATGGGATCACAGTGAAGAACATATATCCTCTTCCATGAATTGATGATTTATTTGACCAACTTCGTGGGGATCAATTATTCTCTGAGATTGAACTTCGATCTGGTTATCATCAACTGAGTGTGAAGAAGGAAGATATTCCCTAGACTGCCTTCCGATCAAGATATGAGCATTATGAGTTTACTGTTATGCCCTTCGGCTTGACTAACTCTCCTACTATTTTCATGGATTTGATGAATAGAGTCTTTAAGTACTACCTTGATAACTATGTGGTAGTTTTTATTGATGATATTTTGATATATTCAAAATGTCATGAGGAGCATGAATATCATATGAGGGTTATTTTGAAAACTCTACAGAAGGAGAGGCTCTTTGGAATGTTCATCAAGTGTGAGTTTTGGTTACAACAAGTGGCTTTCGTGGGGCACATCGTAACCAATAAAGGAATCTCGGTTGACCCTGTAAAGATAATGGTTGTGGAGGAGTGGCCTCAACCCACAACAGTAACTGAGATTCGTAGTTTCCTTGGTTTATCGGGATATTATAGGAGGTTTGTTAAAAACATTTCACGGCTTTCTAATCCACTAACCAAGTTGACTCGAAAAGGGGTTAAGTTCATCTGGACAATGGAATGCGAGGAAAGTTTCCAAGAGCTGAAGAAGATATTGGTTACTGCACCCGTGTTAACACTACCCTCTATCGGAGAAGGATTCATTATTTTTTAGCGATGCATCTCTGAAGGGGCTTGGGTGTGTCCTCATGAAAAATGACAAGGTAATTCATTATGTATCTCGACAGTTGAAGATTCAAGAGCAGAATTATCCTACGCATGATCTAGAGCTGGCGGCAGTTTTTTTTTCTCTAAATATATGGAGGCACTATCTTTATTGGGAGAAATGTGATACATACACTGACCACCAAAGTCTAAAGTATATTTTAACATAGGAAGAATTCAACATGAGACAAAGGAGATGGTTGGAGCTTATTAAAGACTATGATTGTTCAATTCATTATCACCCTGGAAGAGTAAATAAAGTTGCGGATGGGTTAAGCAGGAAAGACCATGTTGTTCTGGAAACAATAAGGATCCTATGAGATCCCTTGATTAAAGATCTTGTAAAACTGGACATGGGAATTATAAGGAAAGGGACATCATCAACCCTATTCCCAATGATTTCTCAACCTTAATTACTATAGCAGATCAAGAAGGATAAAAAAGAAGATCCTTTACTGCAGGGGATGTTGGAGCCTGTAAAAGATGGGAATTTCCCTGATTTCAATATTGATCAAGAAGGTGTATTGAGATTTCGTACAAGACTATGTGTTCCATCTATTCCGGAGATAAAGAAATAACTGATGGATGAAGCTCATTGCTCTACTTTCTCTATACATCTAGGAAGCACTAAAATGTATAGAGACCTTCATGATCATTATTGGTGGGATAACATGAAGAGGTAGATTGCTGATTACACTACAAGGTGCCTGGTGTGTCAACAAGTAAAGGCAGAATGACAACTTCTTAAGGGGGTATTACAACTGCTACCCATACCAGAATGGAAGTGGGATAATATCACTATGGAATTTTTAACTAGTCTCCAAAAACATTCAATGGAAACAATGCGATATGGGTTTTTGTGGACCGTCTCACCAAGATAACCCATTTTATCTCTATTTGGGAAGATTTCTCTCTGGATCAACTTGCCAAGATATACATGAATGAAGTGGTAAGGCTGCATGGGGTACCACTATCCATCGTGTCTGATCGTGACCCAAGATTCCCATCAAAATTCTGGATAAGTCTTCAACATGCTCTAAATACTAAATTCAATTTTAGTACGGCCTATAATCCTCAAAATGATGGCCAATCTGAAAGGACTATTCATACACTCGAAGACTTGCTGAGATTATGCTCAATGGACTTTAAAGGTGGATGGGATCAACAACTTCCATTAGTTGAGTTCTACTATAACAACAGCTTCCATTCGCGTATTCAGATGGCACCATATGAAGCTCTGTATGGGAAGCGATGTAGAACTCCTACTTGTTGGGATGAAACTGGTGAGAGAAAGCTTCTTGGGCCGGATCTCGTGCAAGAGATGACAGAACAGTTTCATGCTATCCAACAACACATAAAGGCTGCTCAGAGTCGGCAGAAGAGCTATGCTGACAATCGTCGAAGGGACTTGGAGTTTGGTGTTGGCGACAATGTCTTCTTTCGAATTTCTCCATGGAAGAGAGTAATGTGGTTTGGGAAGAAATGGAAGCTCAGCCCTAGGTACATTGTCCCCTATGAAATCCTTGATTGCATAGGAGCAGTGGCCTATCGTCTAGCACTTCCACCGAACCTAGATCATGTTCACAATGTCTTCCATGTATCTCTCTTGAGGAAGTACATACCCGACCCTTCGCA
This sequence comes from Viscum album, assembly GCA_963277665.1. Taxonomy (NCBI): domain Eukaryota; kingdom Viridiplantae; phylum Streptophyta; class Magnoliopsida; order Santalales; family Viscaceae; genus Viscum; species Viscum album. The sequence goes on from OY728134.1 coordinate 1,000,503,292, forward strand.
TGTACTAAACCCAGAGGTGGTACAACTGGAACATGACCTCTCTTATGAGGAGCGGCCAGTAGAGATCTTAGACCATAGAGACAAGGTTCTACGAAACAAGACTACCCACCTTGTGAAAGTGTTGTCGAGGAATCATAAATATGAAGAAGCGAATTGGGATCCTGAGGAAACGATGAAGCAAAAGTACCCTCACCTTTTCTACTAGGCCTCAAGTATAAATTTCGGGGAAGAAATTTCTTAAGGGGGGAGAATGTAACGACACAATCTTTTTGAGTAGTATATTAACTTACTCTTAATGATTTAATAGAGGTGTTAATGGTTAATGCAGAAAGAGGAGTCGATGGCTTCATCCAGCAGAATCAAACCTTATGAAGACCACTTATCAGAGCTTGGGAAGGAGGTGGCATCTTTGGGCTTCGCTTTGGACCAAGCCCAAGCCGAACTCTAGCGTGTCAAGCTTGAACGGAAACGCTTACGGGAGAAGTTCAAGTTAGTAGAGATTACTACTAGGGAAATGTTATCTGAGCCTCCCTCAGATTCTCTCACCATAGCACACCTTACACTAAGGTCATATGTCGGTGTTATAAGGGGCTATGTGACGAGACCCTAGGTTCTTTTTGTAATCCTTTGGGATGAATGAATTGAGATTTCTTCCTTTAGCGATGTTTGTGAAATTTCAAATGTTCGGATAATTTTAGGATGTATTTTATTGATGAATTCTGAAAAAAAAATATTTTAAAATATTTATGTAAACCCTAAATAATTAGTGATGTGTAATGATTTTCAAAAAATGGTCTTCTGCAAAAGTGTTCAGTAAGGAATTTGGAGTCTAATAAGATCAACTTAATTTTTGATGAATAGTAAATTATGAATAGTGATTTTACTCTTAGGATTAGTAATGTGACCAAATGGATTAGTAATTCCACTCAAATAATGTTTTAATATAATTTAGACACCTTGATTAAGTAATGAGATTCAATAAAATGGGTAAATAACGGTTTCATAAATTATTAGTCAAGTATTAGTATTTTCGGGTGAATAATGTTTTTTAATTAAAAATTTAATTAAAAATAATTAGAAAATTATTTTTATAAAATGGACTTTATTTTTGAACTGAGAGCATCGGTATTATGTTATGGTAATTTTTGGGGATTTTTCTGAAAAAAATGATTTCTCGATGAATAGTGATTTTATTTAAAAATTAAATTAAAATTATTTTGAAAATTATTTTTATAAAATGGTGTTCATAAATGTAATTATAGCATAGATATTTGGTTAAGGTGAAATTTTTGGATTTTTCTGAGAAAGTTGAATTTTTCAGTGAATAGTAAAAATGCAGTTCTAGGGCTTCAGTATGTTTAATGACATCATAACTGTGTCATGATGATGTCATCAAATATTTTAAGTCTTGGACGGCCAATGTTGATGAATTATTGTATTGGGGGCCCCATGTGGACTAACTCCATGGTAAATGTCATGGGAGAACACATGGTTTTGAGAAAAGCACTTGTGAGGTGTCCCTTGGCCATTAATGTCGTGTCCCCTGACTTTCCCCTATAAATACCCACCCTTTCCTTTGTTAGTTTTCACTCCCAACTCCTAACCAACGAAGTTCGGGTCTCCTTACCTCCCAAGGAGTCCTTCTAAGGTTCCCCCAAGACCTCAAGGTGCAAACCTTTGAGTTTTAAGAGTTACGATTTAAGGTAAGGGATCCGGCCTCTCTCTTTCTTTTCATGTAATCTCTTTTATGGCATTCCCTTTATCCTCCATGTTCTTATGTGAGAGGATGTTATTTTATATTCCTCTTACTTCCCTTTTCATGTTTATATGATTAGAGATCCCCTCTTACTCTCATCATTTCGTTTTATGAAAGTTTAAGTGATGCTGTTAGGCTGCCGAATTTATAAGGGATTCTTTCACCCTTCTCATTTTCAAGTTCTATTTTCATGTAAAATCTTTAAAGTTACTTTTTTTGGGGTATGATCTCTATACCTATCATACTGATCTTTTATGATAATATTATGAGATACCCTATTTTATCTCGTCAATTCATTTTTATTGAAGTGTAAGTGACGCCGTTAGGCTGCGGAATTTTCATAAGAGAAATCTTATTTTTGTCTCACTTCTATGTCTTTCATTTCATATGGTATATCATTCAAATTTCATTACCATGTTCTTAAATCCCTTATATTATTCCCCCCTTCTGTTTTATGGATCATTTATGAGTGGGTGACCCATGTCCCCTTTCGTTTCAATGTTTACTAAAACCTTGTAACATAGTCGTTATGCTGAAAAAATTTCGTCTGAAAATGCCTCTCTCTTCTTCTCAAAATTATTTTATGTTATTAATTGAATACTCAAAGCTCTTATTTCTACAGGGGTATTCACATATATATCAAAATTTTCTATTTTAAATTCTTGTATTTACATACATGAAACCCGCTTTCCCTTTCCGTGGGTTTAAAGTGACATAATGATCATGTCATTAAAGTAGTTTTTAAAACTTTATGACAATGAAATGAAACCCATTTATTTTATGCTATATGGGTTGTGTATGATATGATTGATGATGATATATGTGGCTCACATGATAATAAAGAAATGTCAAGGGTGCGCCCAGATAGCGCTCCAATGCATTGGGTAAAGACTTAATCTCTAGAGATGACTTTTTAGACTGATACCTTGGTGAATAACCATGGTAATTTTAATGACACCTTGGGGATGGACCTTGGTGAAATGAAATGATTGTCAATATTAAATGTTGCAGCCACATATTCAAGTTATGAAAAATGTTATTTTTATTATGATGTATCTCATTATTTCTTTCTCATGCCTTAAAGTTCTTTTCATGTCCTTAATGAAGTATCTCAAGTTCACATGTAAAATGTTTCTCTTGTTTCCCTTACTGGGCCTTCTGCTCACCCTTTCTTTTGATTTATGTCCCCAGGTTATGAGATGCAGTAATGAACCTAGGATGAACTTAAGGAGAATCCTTTCAATTGTTTTAAGAAGAAGGTTTTATGTTGTTTTCATGTATTATGTTCCTTGTTTCCAAGACACTAATCCTTAAAGATCCTCAGTTCCATGTAATGAAATGAAAGTTTATGTTATAAAAAGATGGGATGTTATACCGAGGGGCCGGGAGTTCCTATCACAGCCCCATCTACATTAACTTTTAACCATGATGCAATTGGAGGAATCCACCGAATGTATTTAACAATTCTGGGTTTCCTTGGTCGACCTGCAACACCCAACAGTCTAAGAATGTTCAACTCTCAGATCGTGTTAAACATACCTCCAGGTTGCACAACTGAAGTGGTATAGACCTCCTTGTGTAGCTCCATCATACCTTCATAATTAGAAGGTTTCATTTCATTGAACAGCAAATGATTGTGGGCATTCCCGATGTGAGATACCACTGAAAGGCGCTGTCGTGGGTGTTTTCAAATGATATTGTTTCTTTACTAAGTGCAGCACGGTGGATGACCTAGGTCGTTCTCTTGAGGAGTAATTAGTTTAACAACCCTTAAAAGGCTTGAAGAAACCAAAAAAATAAAACAAAATGATAAAATATGGGGGTGGTTTGATTGAAATACTTTTAGAACACGAAACAAAACAATCAAGGCAATCAAGGAGTAAAAGACAATCACAAACAACGTTTCTTTAAAAGCACTACTATGAGAAGTTGTAGCCAATCTAATCTACACCTTCACCATTCTTTAATCATTATCCCATATGATTATAATTCATTAAAATGTTACCCCCTAACCTTGTCAACCCCCGAACCCTATAGAATTTGACACAACCACATGTATTTGAAGAAATGAGCACTAGGTTGTCTTTGAGACTTCCAATCGCCGTACCCTACTTTGATTGTTGTCCAAATACAACTTATGATCAATGTTCAATTAAGGCAGAACCTCATCTCTAGATATGAGAATTAATTAAGTTTATGGATGAGAGTTGAACCCTACAATTCTATCCCAAGTTGATTAGATTTTACAATTGAAGTTTGTCTCTCTCGATTCACACAGGACCGACCTCGCGGTCAGATGCAAGTCGAGTGAGTTCCTTACAACTTAAATCTCAATTAATTGATCAAAAATTATGAATTACAGTATTTTCTCGGATTCAAAATGAATAAATGAAGGGGGTAGGGATTAGATCGACTATGAACGAAACTACTCTTCTATGGTTGGAATTTTCTTTGTGGAGACGTTTTGCATAAGAAACGGATTGAAAGGGAAATACCCAATTTTGTCTCCACTCTAAGATTCCAGAACCAAGAAGCAAAACAAAAATTAGATAGTAAAAGAATTACAAAGAAGATTTATTGAAGAAAGGGACAAGTTACAAGCATGAAAACAATGAAACACAAGTGGAGGTGGGAGAGGAGAGCCTTCTTGGAAGAGATCTTTGCACAAAGCCTCAGTTCTTCCAAGGGGTTAGATGAGTTCCAAGGAAGCCAACTCTCGGATACACCTTTCAAAAGATCCGAACCAGCCTCCCAAAGAGTGAAAATGTCCTTTAAATATAGTTGAGGAGGGCTAGGGTTACAAATAGTTTCAAGTGTGAATGTGGAAATTCTGGAAAATATTTTAATCCCAGTTTCACCGCCTGTTTGACCTCCAAAACGCGTGATCCATCTTCTCTTCCAGAATAATTATTTGCGCTAATTTTTGTCTTCTAGATTCTCTACAAATTTGGGCCTCATCCAAGCACGGATAAGAATTTTATGGCCCAAATACAGAAGCACTATCCAGCCCAGCGAGTCCAGTCCATCTTTGTCTTCATGGCCCATTTACTCCAAGTAAACCCACGATCTATGTAACGCCCCGACCCCAGTTACCCAGAGTCGGTGCATTATTACATAACATTGGAATGATCACAAGAAAGATCAAATATCGAAAGACAGATTGGTTTAGTATCCTTGGAAACACTAGATATATTCATAAGTCTTACATTACATCATAAAATGAAAAACTACTACAACAACATATTGTCTCCATAATTCACACTCATATCCCCACATAATATCCCTGCAGGTCATTCATAATTTACTTCTTCACTTCTTGGGAAAAATAAAACATAGAAAAGGGGTGAGCTCAAATGCCCAGTAAGGTTAACAATATAGTGGAAACTTTCATAAATAAGAATAAACATTTAAGGCAATGTATAACTAAAACAAAAGCCTTTCAAACATGAACTTTCAACATGGTATGGCATAAATAAAATGAAATAATGCCATTTACTTATTCACATGGATATTCTACTAATCGAATAATCACATTCAAAAATCAATAACCACTTTCATAGTGTTGGAATGCATAATGCCAGACTATCATAACCACATAGTCAAGGCCTCGTGCCAAGACTACAAATAAGATTTTGTCAAGGCCTTGTGCCAAGACACTAGTTTGTCTCATGAGACCTACCGATGCATCGAGGAGCTATAGCGGGCTCCACCCGTCACATATTAAGTCCAATGCATTCCCATATGAAAAGGTTTAAACATCACATAAACATTCATATTAAAACTAGCATACTAAATGTCAATACTTTCACCATAAACCATGAATGGTATATATAAAAAAATAGCACATCCACAGTCAAACATATCACAAAACCTTCAATACAATATAAAAGTTTTGTATCATAATAAATCATCTTCAAATAAGCTTAAAATCCATCAAAGGATGTTAACATAGATGAAATCAAAACTATTTGAGAGAAATATCTCTATTTTTGAAATCATTTAAAAGTCACACATTTATAAAGGAAGTAATTAAAAAGAGATTTTTGAATCAAAGTGTCCCATACCACTTTGAATTTTTTGAAAGGAATTAACATTTTTAAAAACATTCATGTCCATATAAATAAATCCTAAAAAACCATTTTGAAGACATTAATTAAAAAGATTTATAAAGATAAATCTTTAAAACATTTAAAATTCTGATTTTGATAAAGAGCACCTTTCTGAAATTCTAAAATTATTCATTTTGAAATCATTTAAAAGTCACATAATTATAAAATAAAACATTTACTTTGAAAATATCCTTGTAACCTTGTAAGGGAAGCTTTGACAATTTTATAACGGCGGTAAATAGCTACACCTGCCGTATAAGTTTAAAAGAAACATTCTTACCTTAAATTTGTCAAAAGGTAAAAAGTGCCTTGTTTGGAAAATGATGGAAATATTCCTTTAAAAACACATAAGGGTATAAATGACTATAACCCATATTCTTTGTAAATAGTAAAAATGTTTTGAAATACATTTCGAAGTAACATGGATGTGGATGATAAAGAAATCCCAGTAGATTATTACGTATAAACAACCTAGAATAATGAAGAGATTGCGAAATAAACCCTTACCTTGTACTTTTCCTTGGTTGGGGTAGGTTAACCTCCTGTATAATGGTGAAATAATTGTTATTAAATTATAAGATAATCATATACATTAATATGTTATCATATATGATCTTTTAATATTGATTTGATAATAATATCTTAGTATTCTCGTTGTTTCGGGTGTTAACTTACTTGTTTTATTTTATATGTTTTGTTATGTAAGACATGTTTGTAAAGGATAGGTTTTATATTATTCATATCCAGAATGATATCAAGTCCTTAAACATCAGTTTTAAATCATCAAATGATAATTATCCTTCAATGGATACGATGGAGAATGAATCTCATCGCGTTCGTGGAGACGGTAGTCCGTACGTACGCACGAGCGATAATATCATTCTTTTGATATTAAAATAATATATAATGGATGGTATATAATATATAAAGAATCCTTAACATGTTATATTTATTATTTACATGAGTTACACATCCTTATTATACCCATCCAAATAATATTATATTGAATAACAATTACACCACGACGTGGAGACGGTAAGCCGTACGTACGCACGTATGGTGACATGTTATTCAAAGGGTGGATAGAATACTGAATATGGTTATACCATATTTATAATAACATCACAGTATATATATGATACTGGATTTATTATTTTAGAATGGTAACAACAATGGAAGAAGAAGTGGAAGAAGAAATGAACTTGGAAAAGGGTGGTGAAATCATTACCTCTTCTTCGGGTTCTTCCTTTTGATTTGATCAAATGGGATCCTTAGGTTGGCTTTCTAATCAAACTAAGGCCCCTAGGTTTTAGTGAGGGAAGTTGGGAGAGTATTTGGGCAGATTTTGGCCAAACCAAAAGGCTTTAAAGGTGTGAAGAAATGAGAAGGATGAGTGCCTTTATATAAGAGGGGTGAGGGGCACCTTTGGAAAAGCTAGAAATATTACTTTATAATAAATTCATATTCGGTTTCTAATGGCTCCAAAGTTAACTATTCAAAGGTTATGGTGGGGATGGGTCGCAAACAACTCAACCAATAGAATTTAGACATGTTTGGGTACTTATATTAACCTTATCTTTAAGTATTAACTCTAAGTTAATTAGTTTCACTTTTACAATGTCTCTTTCTATTTTTATATAATATGGTTAATAAACTTACTATATATATCCAAGAGACCCCCAAGTGGTCCATTAATGATGAACCTATCATGATATAAGTCTCTTGGCCGAATCTTAGATTTTTAGGAATTTAATATCAATTAATAATATAATATTTGTTTTAAGAACTCTTTTATGTCAATTTTGACACTATTCAATAGTTGATTTTTGTGAAACTCATAACAGATTGATTACTTCGAACAAAGTCAATTAAATCAATCATAATATATCATATTATCCTATAAAATTAGTTTAATGCATTAAAAGTTTCATATTATATTTATTTGGGTATTTATAATATCAATTATTTTAATTTTTCACTATTATAGTAATTACTGCATCATCATTGTGTCATAAATAAAATAAATTATTTAATGTCTAAAAATTATAAATAAAATATCATTATGTAGGAAATATTTTTATCTTTATAATGAATATTTATAATATAAAATCCAACATATATAACCCTATGTAACAATTGATTTTCTAAAAGATATATGCTTGTGTCATTTTTGTATTCATTTTAACTTAATTAAAATAAAGTGTCATTATCACTTACAAGTGGATCCATGGGGTCCCCAAATTGACAACAAGATGCCCATGGTCGACCATGTATCAAACAATAGGGTTAAGACACGTTTTAGGGTAATTTATTATTATTATAATATTATTTTTTTAACCCTTATTTACCGGATTTACCCTTAACAATGGTAAATAAAATATTTACCGCAGTAATTATTCAAAATGTCTAAAAATAAAAGTTACCTATTTACACAATTTGAACATCCTGATTCCAAATATGGAATCCATTTTCCTAAATTCAAAACACATAAGTGGCAGAAATTAATTTAAAATTAATTCCCGCTGTCAAAACAAAAAGCGTGTTTTTAAGAGATAATAACTATCAAAAGATTGGCACTTGTTTATGTTCGGTTTAATTGTAAAATTATGTCCAATGACCAACATTATATTAAATGGTAAAAATATATTCTAAATATACTTTAAAACTACTAAAATTGATAATTTATCAATATTAATTATTTTGATTAAAAAAATTGTTTTTAATTAAAATTTAGTAATTTTCACTATTCATCAAAATATGAAAGTTATCCGAAATGTACCAAAATTTCACCTTAGACTAAATTCGATATTGAGAATCCAAAAATGAAGTCCATTTTAAAATATAAAATATATATAATTTCAAAAAGTAGGTATTACTATTCATAACGGCTAGTTTGATTGGTTGTGGTGTGTGTTAAAACTCAAGGTTGCGTACAACACACGCTACTGTATTATTCAAAGAAAGTGTACCGTGGAAGCTTGGGATGTTTCATTTTAAATTTTTGATGTCCCCATTTAGTCAAAAAGTTTAAAATATTGTATTTAAAAAGGTTTCACTATTAGAAGTTGATAAAAGTGAAATACTGAAAATGAATCTGTTCTTGAATTATGACTAAGAAAATCATAATAGAGATTCTAAAATTATAAGGATTATATAAAGTTTAAAATTTAGTTAACACTATTAATAACCTCTTTTTAACAGCTTGTTTGGTAAGTCATGGTGCGATTGAACTTGGTGTTGCGTGTAGTGAAAGTTATTGAATTATTTTGAAGAAATAACACACTATAAAATCTTGGGGTGTTACATTCTCCCCTCCTTCAATAAATTGCGTCCTCGCAATTTGAAATTGTTCATCGAAAATAAAAGGTTGAAAGTAGAAAATATATTTGTGGGAAAACCCACATCGGAAATTGGCTTACTAAAATTTAGTCTTAATATGAGGAAAAGAGAAATGAAAGGATCGCCACCAAATTATGATCTCTATTAGGAGAACATTGGTGGAAATTAGAGACATATAATTGGATGAAAACGTAAATATTTATAGGTAGTGATTGAGGTCATCAATCACAAAAACGTATAAAATTGAGGTCCTTAAATTCATCAATCTATGATGATTTGAAATACCATCGGTTCAACAAAACATAGGGTATTGGGATAACACATTTTTGACGTTTCAAAATATCTTAGTTGAAATCCCACATCGAAAAATGAATTAATGAGGCCTCTATTTTAAATAAAGAGTGGAAAGTATGAAGATTACTGAAAATAACACATACTAGGGTTCCATGTAGGAAAATATGGATATGGAAGAAAAATATAACCATCAATTATCTGATGGAGAGTGGTAGAGAACATGGCTATGAAAAGGCCAACAATCCCAAAGCCATAAATTAGTGATGATTTAAGGTACCATATAGGACAACATTTTTGTTCTAAGTTACTTTTCTTAATGGTGAGGAATTTATTTATGAGATTGGCTAAGATCATAAGGAGATATACTTACTTTAAAATTAGAGTTTTTTCTCTTAATAAATTTCTACCACAAACTCATCTTTCACTCTAAAAGATAATAGAACGTAAATTTTTTTTCTATTAATACTATTCGTATAGGGTTCCAAAATAAATGAATTTATAATTCATCTACCAGATCTTTTATAAAAAACTACATTATTTAATTCAGGACATCTTGTGGGCCAGTGGTAGGTGATACATTCTTCTCGCCCTTCGGTTGCGGGTTCAAGTATCGCAGCCTTGCCGGATGCGACGGGTTGCCGCCCGACATCCGGGTTGTCCTTTTATGGAAATCCAAAAATAATCCAAACTATAACTATCCAAAATACTTCTGTCCAAACTCATAGTCTAACATTTATAAGGAAGGTAAACATAATATAGTTCCTTTTTACCCCGTAATATCATATGAATACCTTCATCATGTATTACAATATTCCTTATTGATTACATTCATGCTCCCTTATTCCATATAGAATGCTGGATATACTTCATTAATCCAAAAATGTTTTAATCCCCAACAATGATGGAATATACAAATCATTAATCAGTTCCAAGGTATTCAAGAATATCAAATATAATTTATCCAAAACAATCACATATTATTCCAAAATCACTACCTCAGTATCTGAACTATATTATGATTTATCATTCTCTCAACCATATATTTTCCAAAAATTTATCCTGCTATTGAGTCACTTTTCTGTGTTCCACACAATCTCAAGTCCTTAATGAAACAATACTGCAGTACAATCCTTATATACTCCATAATTATTATAACAAGTACATTGTTGATACAACACTCAATTGACATAATCAACATAAGAACTCTAATCATTAGTCTTCATCTGTGGTAGTATCATAACTTGATTATTATCCAATATCATCATTTGTAGCATAGTCTGATGACTGGGACATAGGTTCGCGTAGTGTCCAAACTCCTTGCAAATGAAGCATTGTACATTTGAAACCATTTTCTTACCCTTGCAGTCATGTACTTTGTGCCCTTTTCCTCCACACTAATAACAAACTCCCATTCCTTTCAGTCAAGTTCCAGGGTGTTTCTTTCCACAGTTCCCACATATGGGAAAATTCTTCTTTTCCCTCTTTCCTTTGTCCATCTTTCTCTCTTCCATCCTTTTCTTCTCTTGCTTCCCTTCAAAGCCATAGGACTCATTAAACTCTTTAATTATCTTATCAACACATGATATTATTTCTTCATATGATGATAATACATGGGAGACTATTTCTCTTATAAATTCTAGCTTAAGACTATGAAAGATATGATCCTCCCTTCTCTTTGGATCATGTACATTTCTAGAGTTCTCATTCCTTCTACTGGGCGCCATTTCTAAACAATGGCATACACTAGATCAGTTTATGAATCAAAATACATAATCCCATACTTATAAAGCACTTAACATAAATTGAACTATTTATGGATATAATCTATAATCATAAAAATGTTTTCTTTGAGGAAGTATATACTCATAATCCCTTCAAAATGATTTGTAAAGAAAATGAGATTTATCCTAAGCATATCCCCCGAGAGTGTCGTAACAAAGAGTGCAGCAAGGACCGTTGTCGTGCACCAGTTCCCGTTCGAGTCTAGCTCAAAGCGGTGTTTTCGGGTTTTACCCCTAGGTACATCTGTGCCAGAGCCGCCTCTACCTGCTCGTATCCAGACAGGGATGTATTGCTCGGAAAACTCACAAAATCTCTACAATACCAAAATTCTAGGAAGTTCTTCTATACTAATCCTCAAAGTTCATCTTAGGTCTACGTGCTCTAATCAGAGTTTATCTAAATCTAGCTGCCAAGGTTTGTACTAAACTTCCTCTGATACCAACTGTAACGCCCCGACCCCAGTTACCCAGAGTCGGTGCATTATTACATAACATTGGCATGATCACAAGAAAGATCAAATCTCGAAAGACCGATTGGTTTAGTAGCCTTGGAAACACTAGATATATTCATAAGTCTTACATTACAACATAAAATGAAAAACTACTACAACAACATATTGTCTCCATAATTCACACTCATATCCCCACATAATATCCCTGCAGGTCATTCATAATTTACTTCTTCACTTCTTGGGAAAAATAAAACATAGAAAAGGGGTGAGCTCAAATGCCCATTAAGGTTAACAATATAGTGGAAACTTTCATAAATAAGAATAAACATTTAAGGCAATGTATAACTAAAACAAAAGCCTTTCAAACATGAACTTTCAACATGGTATGGCATAAATAAAATGAAATAATGCCATTTAATTATTCACATGGATATTCTACTAATCGAATAATCACATGAAAAAATAAATAACCACTTTCATAGTGTTGGAATGCATAATGCCAGACTATCATAACCACATAGTCAAGGCCTCGTGCCAAGACTACAAATATGATTTTGTCAAGGCCTTGTGCCAAGACACTAGTTTTTCTCATGAGACCTACTGATGCATCGAGGAGCTATATCGGGCTCCACCCGTCACATATTAAGTCCAATGCATTCCCATATGAAAAGGTTTAAACATAACATAAACATTCGTATTAAAACTAGCATACGAAATTTCAATACTTTCACCATAAACCATGAATGGTATATATAAAAAAATAGCACATCCACAGTCAAACATATCACAAAACCTTCAATACAATATAAAAGTTTTGTATCATAATAAATCATCTTCAAATAAGCTTAAAATCCATCAAAGGATGTTGACATAGATGAAATCAAAACTATTTGAGAGAAATATCTCCATTTTTGAAATCATTTAAAAGTCAAACATTTATAAAGGAAGTAATTAAAAAGAGATTTTTGAATCAAAGTGTCCCATACCACTTTGAAACTTTTGAAAGGAATTAACATTTTTAAAAACATTCATGTCCATATAAATAAATCCTTAAAAACCATTTTGAAGACATTAATTAAAAATATTTATAAAGATAAATCTTTAAAACATTTAAAATTCTGATTTTGATAAAGGGTACCTTTCTGAAATTCTTAAATTATTCATTTAGAAATCATTTAAAAGTCACATAATTATAAAATAAAACATTTACTTTGAAAATATCTTTGTAAGCTTTTAAGGGAAGCTTTGACGATTTTATAACGGCGGTAAATAGCTACACCTTCCGTATAAGTTTAAAAGAAACATTCTTACCTTAAATTTGTCAAAAGGTAAAAAGTGCCTTGTTTGGAAAACGATGGAAATATTCCATTAAAAACACATAAGGGTATAAATGACTATAACCCATATTCTTTGTAAATAGTAAAAATGTTTTGAAATACATTTCGAAGTAACATGGATGTGGATGATAAAGAAATCCCAGTAGATTATTACGTATAAACAACCTCGAATAATGAAGAGATTGCGAAATAAACCCTTACCTTGTACTTTTCCTTGGTTGGGGTAGGTTAACCTCCTATATAATGGTGAAGTAATTGTTATTAAATTATAAAATAATCATATACATTAATATGATATCATATATGATCTTTTAATATTGATTTGATAATAATATCTTAGTATTATTGTTGTTTCGGGTGTTAACTTACTTGTTTTCTTTTATATGTTTTGTTACGTAAGACATGTTTGTAAAGGATAGGTTTTATATTATTCATATCCAGAATGATATAATGTCCTTAAACATCATTTTTTAAATCATCAAATGATAATTATACTTGAATGGATACGATGGAGAATGTATCTCATTGCGTTCGTGGAGACGGTAGTCCGTACGTACGCACGAGCGATAATATCATTCTTTTGATATAAAAATAATATATAATGGATGGTATATCATATATACAGAATCCTTAACATGTTATATTTATTATTTACTTGAGTTACACATCCTTATTATACCCATCCAAATAATATTATATTGAATAACAATTACACCACGACGCGGAGACGGTAAGCCGTACGTACGCACGTATGGTGACATGTTATTCAAAGGGTGGATAGAATACTGAATATGGTTGTACCATATTTATAATAACATCACAGTATATATATGATACTGGATTTATTATTTTAGAATGGTAACAACAACGGAAGAAGAAGTGGAAGAAGAAATGAACTTGGAAAAGGGTGGTGAAATCATTACCTCTTCTTCGGGTTCTTCCTTTTGATTTGATCAAAAGGGCTCCTTAGGTTGGCTTTCTAATCAAACTAAGGCCCCTAGGTTGTAGTGAGGGAAATTGGGAGAGTATTTGGGCAGAGTTTGGCCGAACCAAAAGGCTTTAAAGGTGTGAAGAAATTGGAAGGAGGAGTGCCTTTATATAAGAGGGGTGAAGGGCACCTTTGGAAAAGCTAGAAATATTAATTTATAATAAATTCATATTCGGTTTCTAATGGCTCCAAAGTTGAATATTCAAAGGTTAAGGTGGGTATGGTTCGAAAAAAAACTCCACCAATAGAATTTATACAGGTTTGGGTACTTATATAAACCTTATCTTTAAGTATTAACTCTAAGTTAATTAGTTTCACTTTTACAATGTCTCTTTGTATTTTTATATAATATGGTTAATAAACTTACTATATACATCCAAGAGACCCCCAAGTGGTCCATTAATGATGAAAATATCATGATATAAGTCTCTTGGCTGAACCTTAGATTTTTAGGAATTTAATATCAATTAATAATATAATATTTGTTTTAAGAACTCTTTTATGTCAATTTTGACACTATTCAATAGTTGATTTTTGTGAAACTCATAACAGATTGATTACTTCGAACAAAGTCAATTAAATCAATCATAATATATCATAGTATCCTAGAAAATTAGTTTAATGCATTAAAAGTTTAATATTATATTTATTTGGGTATTTATAATATCCATTATTTTAATTTTTCACTATTATAGTAATTACTGCATCATCATTGTGTCATAAATAAAATAAATTATTTAATGTCTAAAAATTATAAATAAAATATCATTATGTAGGAAATCTGTTTATCTTTCTAATGAATATTTATAATATAAAATCAATCATATATAACCCTATGTAACAATTGTTTTTCTAAAAGATATATGCTTGTGTCATTTTTGTATTCATTTTAACTTAATTAAAATAAAGTGTCATTATCACATTCTAGTGGATCCATGGGGTCCCAAAATTGACACAAAGATGCCCATGGTCGACCATGTATCAACCAATAGGGTTAAGACACGTTTTAGGGTAATTTAGTATTATTATAATATTATTTTTTAACCCTTATTTACCGGATTTACCCTTAACCATGGTAAATAAAATATTTACCGCAGTAATTATTCAAAATGTCTAAAAATAAAAGTTACCTATTTACACAATTTAAACATCCTGATTCCAAATATGGAATCCATTTTCCTAAATTCAAAACACAGAAGTGGCAGAAATTAATTTAAAATTAATTCCCGCTGTCAAAACAAAAAGCGTGTTTTTAAGAGATAATAACTATCAAAAGATTGACACTTGTTTATGTTCGGTTTAATTGTAAAATTATGTCCAATGACCAACATTATATTAAATTGGCAAAAATATATTCTAAATATAATTTAAAACTACTAAAATTTATAATTTATCAATATTAATTATTTTGATTAAAAAAGTTGTTTTTAATTAAAATTTAGTAATTTTCACTATTCATCAAAATATGAAAGTTATCCGAAATGTACCAAAATTTCACCTTAGGCTAAATTCGATATTACGAATCCAAAAATGAAGTCCATTTTAAAATATAAAATATATATAATTTCAAAAAGTAGGTATTACTATTCATAACGGCTAGTTTGATTGGTTGTGGTGTGTGTTAAAACTCAAGGTTGCGTACAACACACGCTACTGTATTATTCAAAGAAAGTGTACCGTGGAAGCTTGGGATGTTTCATTTTAAATTTTTGATGTCCCCATTTAGTCAAAAAGTTTAAAATATTGTATTTAAAAAGGTTTCACTATTAGAAGTTGATAAAAGTGAAATACTGAAAATGAATCTATTCTTGCATTATGACTAAGAAACTCATAATAGGGATTCTAAAATTATAAGGATTATATAAAGTTTAAAATTTAGTTAACACTATTCATAACCTCTTTTTAACAGCTTGTTTGGTAAGTCATGGTGCGATTGAACTTGGTGTTGCGTGTAGTGAAAGTTATTGAATTATTTTGAAGAAATAACACACTATAAAATCTTGGGTTGTTACATTCTCCCCTCCTTCAATAAATTGCGTCCTCGCAATTTGAAATTGTTCTTCGAAAATAAAATGTTTAAAGTAGAAAATATATTTGTGGGAAAACCCACATCGGAAATTGGGTTACTAAAATTTAGTCTTAATATGAGGAAAAGAGAAATGAAAGGATCACCACCAAATTATGATCTCTATTAAAAGAACATTGGTGGCAATTAGAGACATATAATTGGATGAAAACGTAAATATTTATAGGTAGTTATTGAGGTCATCAATCACAAAAAAGTATAAAATTGAGGTCCTTAAAATCATCAATCTATGATGATTTGAAATACCATCGTTTCAACAAAACATAGGGTATTGGGATAACACATTTTTGACGTTTCAAAATATCTTAGTTGAAATCCCACATCGGAAAATGAATTAATGAGGCCTCTATTTTAAATAAAGAGTGGAAAGTATGAAGATTACCGAAAATAACACATACTAGGGTTCCATGTAGGAAAATATGGATATGGAAGAAAAATATAACCATCAATTATCTGATGGAGAGTGGTAGAGAACATGGCTATGAAAAGGCCAACAATCCCAAAGCCATAAATTAGTGATGATTTAAGGTACCATCTAGGACAACATTTTTGTTCTAAGTTCCTTTTCTTAATGATGAGGAATTTATTTATGAGATTGGCTAAGATCATAAGGAGATATACTTACTTTAAAATTAGAGTTTTATCCCTTAATAAATTTCTACCACAAACTCATCTTTCACTCTAAAAGATAATAGAACGTAAATTTTTTTTCTATTTATACTATTCGTACAGGGTTCCAAAATAAATGAATTTATAATTCATCTACCTGATCTTTTAAAAAAAACTACATTATTTAATTCAGGACATCTTGTGGGCTAGTGGAAGGTGATACACCCTTGTCGCCCTTCGGTTGCGGGTTCAAGTATCGCAGCCTTGCCGGACGCGACGGGTTGCCGCCCGACCTCCGGGTTTTCCTTTTATGGCAATCCAAAAATAATCCAAACTAGAACTATCCAAAATACTTCTGTCCAAACTCATAGTCTAACATTTATAAGGAAGGTAAACATAATATAGATCCTTTTTACCCCGTAATAGCATATGAATACCTTCATCATGTATTACCATATTCCTTATTGATTACATTCATGCTCCCTTATTCCATATAGAATGCTGGATATACTTCATTAATCCAAAAATGTTTTAAACCCCAACAATGATGGAATATACAAATCATTAATCAGTTCCAAGGTAGTCAAGAATATCAAATATAATTTATCCAAAACAATCACATATTATTCCAAAATCACTACCTCAGTATCTGAACTATATTATGATTTACCATTCTCTCAACCATATATTTTCCAAAAATTTATCCTGCTATTGAGTCACTTTTCTTTGTTCCACACAATCTCAAGTCCTTAATGAAATAGTACTGCAGTACAATCCTTATATACTCCATAATTATTATAACAAGTACATTGTTGATACAACACTCAATTGACATAATCAACATAAGAACTCTAATCATTCGTCTTCATCTGTGGTAGTATCATAACATGATTATTATCCAATAACATCATTTGTAGCATAGTCTGATGACTGGGAAATAGGTTCGCGTAGTGTCCAAACTCCTTGCAAATGAAGTATTGTACATTTGAAACCATTTTCTTACCCTTGAAGTCACGTACTTTGTGCCCTTTTTCTCTACACTTATAACAAACTCTCATTCCTTTCAGGCAAGTTCCAGGGTGTTTCTTTCCACAGTTGCCACATATGGGAAAATTCTTCTTTTCCCTCTTCCCTTTATCCATCTTTCTCTCTTCCATCCTTTTCTTCTCTTGCTTCCCTTCAAAGCCATAGGACTCAGTGAACTCTTTACTTATCTTATCAACACATGATATTATTTCTTCATATGATGATAATACATGGGAGACTATTTCTCTTATAAATTCTAGCATAAGACTATGAAAGATATGATCCTTCCTTCTCTTTGGATCATGTGCATTTCTAGAGTTCTCATTCCTTCTACTGGGCGCCATTTCTAAACAATGGCATACACTAGATCAGTTTATGAATCAAAATACATAATCCCATACTTATAAAACACTTAACATAAATTGAACTATTTATGGATATAATCCATGATCATAAAAATGTTTTCTTTGAGGAAGTATATACTCATAATCCCTTCAAAATGATTTGTAAAAAAAATGAGAGTTATCCTAAGCATATCCCCCGGGAGTGTCGTAACCAAGAGTGCAGCAAGGCCCGTTGTCGTGCACCAGTTCCCGTTCGAGTCTAGCTCAAAGCAGTGTTTTCGAGTTTTACCCCTAGGTACATCTGTGCCAGAGCCGCCTCTACCTGCTCGTATCCAGACATGGATGTATTGCTCGGAAAACTCACAAAATCTCTACAATACCAAAATTCTAGGAAGTTCTTCTATACTAATCCTCAAAGTTCATCTTAGTTCTACATGCTCTAATCAGAGTTTATCTAAATCTAGCTTCCAAGGTTTGTACTAAACTTCCTCTGATACCAACTGTAACGCCCCGACCCCAGTTACCCAGAGTCGGTGCATTATTACAAAACATTGGAATGATCACAAGAAAGATCAAATCTCGAAAGACTGATTGGTTTAGTAGCCTTGGAAACACTAGATATATTCATAAGTCTTACATTACATCATAAAATGAAAATCTACTACAACAACATATTGTCTCCATAATTCACACTCATATCCCCACATAATATATCTGCAGGTCATTCATAATTTACTTTTTCACTTCCTGGGAAAAATAAAACACAGAAAAGGGGTGAGCTCAAATGCCCAGTAAGGTTAACAATATAGTGGAAACTTTCATAAATAAGAATAAACATTTAAGGCAATGTATAACTAAAACAAAAGCCTTTCAAACATGAACTTTCAACATGGTATGGCATAAATAAAATGAAATAATGCCATTTACTTATTCACATGGATATTCTACTAATCGAATAATCACATGCAAAAATCAATAACCACTTTCATAGTGTTGGAATGCATAATTCCAGACTATCATAACCACATAGTCAAGGCCTCGTGCCAGGACTACAAATAAGATTTTGTCAAGGCCTTGTGCCAAGACACTAGTTTGTCTCATGAGACCTACCGATGAATCGAGGAGCTATACCGGGCTCCACCCGTCACATATTAAGTCCAATTCATTCCCATATGAAAAGGTTTAAACATAACATAAACATTCGTATTAAAACTATCATACGAAATGTCAATACTTTCACCATAAACCATGAATGGTATATATAAAAAAATAGCACATCCACAGTCAAACATATCACAAAACCTTCAATACAATATAAAAGTTTTGTATCATAATAAATCATCTTCAAATAAGCTTAAAATCCATCAAAGGATGTTGACATAGATGAAATCAAAACTATTTGAGAGAAATATCTCCGTTTTTGAAATCATTTAAAAGTCACACATTTATAAAGGAAGTAATTAAAAAGAGATTTTTGAATCAAAGTGTCCCATACCACATTGAAACTTTTGAAAGGAATTAACATTTTTAAAAACAGTCATGTCCATATAAATAAATCCTTAAAAACCATTTTGAAGACATTAATTAAAAAGATTTATAAAGATAAATCTTTAAAACATTTAAAATTCTGATTTTGATAAAGAGTACCTTTCGGAAATTATTAAATTATTCATTTTGAAATCATTTAAAAGTCACATAATAATAAAATAAAACATTTACTTTGAAAATATCCTTGTATGCTTGTAAGGGAAGCTTTGACGATTTTATAACGGCGGTAAATAGCTACACCTGCCGTATAAGTTTAAAATAAACATTCTTACCTTAAATTTGTCAAAAGGTAAAAAGTGCCCTGTTTGGAAAACGATGAAAATATTCCTTTAAAAACACATAAGGGTATAAATGACTATAACCCATATTCTTTGTAAATAGTAAAAATGTTTTGAAATACATTTCGAAGTAACATGGATGTGGATGATAAAGAAATCCCAGTAGATTATTACGTATAAACAACCTCGAATAATGAAGAGATTGCGAAATAAACCCTTACCTTGTACTTTTCCTTGGTTGGGGTAGGTTAACCTCCTGTATAATGGTGAAATAATTGTTATTAAATTATAAAATAATCATATACATTAATATGATATCATATATGATCTTTTAATATTGATTTGATAATAATATCTTAGTATTATCGTTGTTTCGGGTGTTAACTTACTTGTTTTCTTTTATATGTTTTGTTACGTACGACATGTTTGTAAAGGATAGGTTTTATATTATTAATATCCATAATGATATAAATTCCTTAAACATCATTTTTTAAATCATCAAATGATAATTATACTGGAATGGATATGATGGATAATGAATCTCATTGCGTTCGTGGAGACAGTAGTCCGTACGTACGCACGAGCGATAATATCATTCTTTTGATATTAAAATAATATATAATGGATGGTATATCATATATACAGAATCCTTAACATGTTATATTTATTATTTACATGAGTTACACATCCTTATTATACCCATCAAAATAATATTATATTGAATAACAATTACACCACGACGTGGAGATGGTAAGCCGTACGTACGCACGTATGGTGACATGTTATTCAAAGGGTGGATAGAATACTGAATATGGTTGTACCATATTTATAATAACATCACATTATATATATGATACTGGATTTATTATTTTATAATGGTAACAACAATGGAAGAAGAAGTGGAAGAAGAAATGAACTTGGAAAAGGGTGGTGAAATCATTACCCCTTCTTCGGGTTCTTCCTTTTGATTTGATCAAAAGGGCTACTTAGGTTGGCTTTCTAATCAAAATAAGGCCCCTATGTTGTAGTGAGGGAAGTTGGGAGAGTATTTGGGCAGAGTTTGGCCGAACCAAAAGGCTTTAAAGGTGTGAAGAAATGAGAAGGAGGAGTGCCTTTATATAAGAGGGGTGAGGGGCACCTTTGGAAAAGCTAGAAATATTAATTTATAATAAATTCATATTCGGTTTCTAATGGATCAAAAGTTGACTATTAAAAGGTTAAGGTGGGTATGGGTCGAAAACAACTCAACCAATAGAATTTAGACATGTTTGGGTACTTATATTAACCTTATCTTTAAGTATTAACTCTAAGTTAATTAGTTTCACTTTTACAATGTCCCTTTCTATTTTTATATAATATGGTTAATAAACGTACTATATACATCCAAGAGACCCCCAAGTGGTCCATTAATGATGAACCTATCATGATATAAGTCTCTTGGCCGAACCTTAGATTTTTAGGAATTTAATATCAATTAATAATATAATATTTGTTTTAAGAACTCTTTTATGTCAATTTTGACACTATTCAATAGTTGATTTTTGTGAAACTCATAACAGATTGATTACTTCGAACAAAGTCAATTAAATCAATCCTAAGATATCATATTATCCTAGAAAATTAGTTTAATGCATTAAAAGTTTCATATTATATTTATTTGGGTATTTATAATATCAATTATTTTAATTTTTCACTATTATAGTAATTACTGCATCATCATTGTGTCATAAATAAAATAAACTATTTAATGTCTAAAAATTATAAATAAAATATCATTATGTAGGAAATCTTTTTATATTTCTATTGAATATTTATAATATAAAATCCAACATATATAACCCTATGTAACAATTGTTTTTCTAAAGGATATATGCTTGTGTCATTTTTGTATTCATTTTAACTTAATTAAAATAAAGTGTCATTATCACTTACAAGTGGATCCATGGGGTCCCAAAATTGACACAAAGATGCCCAATGTCGACCATGTATCAACCAATAGGGTTAAGACACGTTTTCGGGTAATTTATTATTATTATAATATTATTTGTTTAACCCTTATTTACCGGATTTACCCTTAACCATGGTAAATAAAATATTTACCGCAGTAATTATTCAAAATGTCTAAAAATAAAAGTTACCTATTTACACAATTTGAACATCCTGATTCCAAATATGGAATCCATTTTCATAAATTCAAAACACAGAAGTGGCAGAAATTAATTTAAAATTAATTCCCGCTGTCAAAACAAAAAGCATGTTTTTAAGAGATAATAACTATCAAAAGATTGACACTTGTTTATGTTCGGTTTAATTGTAAAATTATGTCCAATGAACAACATTATATTAAATGGTAAAAATATATTCTAAATATACTTTAAAACTACTAAAATTCATAATTTATCAATATTAATTATTTTGATTAAAAAAGTTGTTTTTAATTAAAATTTAGTAATTTTCACTATTCATCAAAATATGAAAGTTATCCGAAATGTACCAAAATTTCACCTTTGGCTAAATTCGATATTCCGAATCCAAAAATGAAGTCCATTTTAAAATATAAAATATATATAATTTCAAAAAGTAGGTATTACTATTCATAACGGCTAGTTTGATTGGTTGTGGTGTGTGTTAAAACTCAAGGTTGCGTACAACACACGCTACTGTATTATTCAAAGAAAGTATACCGTGGAAGCTTGGGATGTTTCATTTTAAATTTTTGATGTCCCCATTTAGTCAAAAAGTTTAAAATATTGTATTTAAAAAGGTTTCACTATTAGAAGTTGATAAAAGTGAAATACTGAAAATGAATCTGTTCTTGCATTATGACTAAGAAACTCATAATAGGGATTCTAAAATTATAAGGATTATATAAAGTTTAAAATTTAGTTAACACTATTCATAACCTCTTTTTAACAGCTTGTTTGGTAAGTCATGGTGCGATTGAACTTGGTGTTGCGTGTAGTGAAAGTTAGTGAATTATTTTGAAGAAATAACACCCTATAAAATCTTGGGGTGTTACAATCTAGCTCCAATGGCCTGAATTCAAGTTGTAGAAAATTTAGTGTGGAATTCGGTCACAAATTATTAAGTTCCAATTCGGGCAATAAAAATATTTATTCATAATATACCACAGAGCACTTTAAAAGGGTAAAACTAGAATTTTCATCAAATTTTCAATTGAGTGATCTAATCCCAAATATTCCATAATTTATCATATATAACAAAATGTGAGAAATTATATCATTTATTATCAATAAAATATTCAATAAAATAGTGTTTTATCAACTCCCCCACACTTACCCTTTTGCACTCCTGGGCAAAACCTCATGTCAAGTAAACATCAATATCAAATCAAAACCAATTTTAAAACACATATCCTTGAGATCAATCAATTTTCCACCAAGAATCAAAAGATATCATGCCTCATAAAAAACATTATTTCAAGTTCTCCATTTATATCATTCAATATATTTCCACTTCATTTATCCTCCCATACACAAAACACTTACCACGCTTGAATTTTCTCTCATCACTCAAATATCAATTTTTTGCAATGTCTTTATCATCCAAACTCATACAAGGGTCACCATAGGCTTGATAGATTCCTACATCGCTACCCGATGTGAGTCAAGGACATATGTTTATCATTAGGACTTTTCAAGGTTGTTCTGGGGATTTCGGTTGGTAGGATTAAGATGTGAAAAACTCTGAGGCTGAATGAGGAGGGCTTGACTCTTTTGAAGCCAAATTGCATTAATCTAATTTTCACTTAAATATAGTCTTCTAATCAATCCCAATAGTATCAATTCAGCTCCATCATCATGAAAAGTTATGAAAGGTTTACACCATTCATCATTTCAACATAAAAAAATTTGAATCTTCTCAAACATGATTTTCATGAAAGCACCAGATGGGCACAACTTTCCACCTCAATTAGAAGCTCCAGAAAAGGCACAAATTCACTTGTCATGAAATCTCCAGAAGAGGCACAACTTTCAATATAATGAATTTCTTCAGCAGCACACACATCTCTTCAGAATTTAATTTTCCACCCAAAGTATCACAGAATGTGGTGGCAAAACACAGGACAACTTCCCCCACACTTAAGCTCAACTAGATTATGCAATTTTACTTCAAGAGTTGGATGGATAGGGAAAATTGGCTTGTAATGTGGCTAACCTAACAGGATGTGCATGAATTCTAAGGGATAAAAGGATTAAATATTCAAGGTAGGCCATTATAAAAAAGTATTTTTTGAAATAGGGGATTTAATACCAAACAAATGCCTCAATCATTTAAACATAAGTACCTCAAAACCTCAAGTTTTGACAGGAATAAATCAAATTCTGGTTAAATCAAACATGGTTTGGTTCTCTCAAGAAGTGAGGTGAATGTAAATAATATGAAAATAATGGTTCAGAAGCCTCAATGGAAAGTGATTTCAAATATAAATACAGTGAGATGTGGCATGGGATTCAAAATTCGGTGTACTTTCCATGAAATTACTAAATATTTGAACATGAAACAAAGTCATTTCAGCATTCATATAAGCTTTGTTTCAAGGGGTAATTGTTTCACTTATTGATATGGATTTAAAAATGGTTATGAGAATCATTTCAGCTCAAAATTTTCAAAAACACACAGAAAATTGTAAAATAGACACACAAAATTTGAAAAACACACAATTTTTTTTGGTTTTTTTAAACAGGAAAGCAATTGAAATTACTAAACTAAAAGGTTCCCTCCCCCACACATAAAATATTGCATTGTCCTCAATTTGAACCTATGAGATGATATATGCACATGAAATGCAGAATTTTTAAATAGGACAAATAATATAAAAGTGAAAGGGTTAGGAACAGCCTGATGTTCTCAAGTGATGATGGGGTTATACAGTGTGATAAAATCCACTGTATTAGTAGGAAGTCCCTCAATGTATCCCTTCAAACGTTTCCCATTGACTGTAAAGCTCCTTCTAGTGTCCTCTTCTGTGATCGCCACTGCACCATAAGGAAAAACATTAGACACAATATAAGGACCTAACCATCTGGAACGCAACTTACCAGGCATCAACTTCAGTCGTGAACTAGAGAGAAGGACTTTATATCTAACATGAAACTCCCTTTATTGGATCATTTTGTCATGAGATGCTTTTGATCTTTACTTTTAGATCCTTTAGTTCTCATATGATGACAGTCGAATTTCCTCAAGCTCTTGAATTTGCAACTTCCTTTGAATTCCAGCTTGGGCCAAATCCATGTTGCATTTTTTTATAGCCCAATATGCCCGATGCTCGACTTCCACTGGGAGATGACATGCTTTCCCAAAAACAATCCTAAATGGGGACATACCAATGGGTGTCTTGCATGCTGTCCTATATGCCCACAATGCATCATCCAAGCACTTTCTCTAATCCTTCGTATTTGGCTGCACGGTTTTCTCCAAGATTTGTTTCAACTCGTGATTTGAAACCTCAGCCTGGCCATTTGTTTGTGGGTGTTATGGTGTTGATGTTTTGTGTGTCACCCCATACTTTAGAAGGAGGGAAGCAAAATTCCTATTGCAAAAGTGTGTCCCTTGGTCACTGATGATGGCCTTTGGTACTCCAAACCTGCAAAAATCTGTGCTTTGACAAAGTCCACAACAACATTAGAATCGTCAGTCCTGGTGGCCTTTGCCTCCACCCATTTACTCACATAATCAATAGAAACCAAAATATACCAAAATCCAAATGAACTAGGAAAAGGACCCATAAAATCAATGCCCCACACATCAAAAATCTCACAGAATAGTATGGGTTTTTGGGGCATCTCATGTCTCCTAGAAATATTACCAGTGTGTTGGCAACGAGAGCATGACTTAAAAACACATGGGCATCATGGAATAAACTAGGCCAATATAATCCAGAGTCTAAGACTTTCCTAGCTATCTGTTGGGGTCCAAAGTGTCCACCACAGGCAAGTGTATGACAGAAATGTAGGACAGACTCAAACTCATGATCAGGGTCACACCTCCTACTTACTTGGTCACTACACATGCGCCAGAGGTAAGGATCATCCCACACATAATACCTAGACTCAATTTTTAATTTTTGGACTTGATGCTTCTTCAAATTTGCTGGTATTTCAGAGGAAACAATGTAATTAACTAAATCCTCATACCAAGGATGTGCACCTGAGATGGTATAGAGATGCTCATTGGGGAAAGTGTCCCGAAGTGGTACCTGGTCCAAGGTGTCATCCACTAGTGTGTGAGTAAGCCTACTCATGTGGTCTGCCACCAAATTCTCTGATCCCTTCTTTTCCTTTATCTCAATATCAAATTCCTGAAGAAGGAGCATCCATCGGAAAAGTATGGGCTTTGTATCTAGCTTCTTCAGGAGGTACCTCAAAGTTGCATGGTCAGAAAAGAAAACTACTTTAGATCCCAATAAATATGAATGGAATTTATCTAAAGCAAATATAACATCAAGAAACTCTTTTTTCATTTTGGTGTAACTGGATTGGGCTGAATCCAGTGTCCTCGATGCATAGGCAATCACATGTGAACATCCCTCCACCTTCTGAGATAAGATAGCTCCAACCGCAAAGTTGGATGCATCACACATAAGCTCGAAAGGAATCTCCCACCATGGGGGATGTATGATAGGCGGAGTGGTCAGACACTTCTTTAACTCATCAAAGGACGTCCTGCATGAATCATCAAACACAAAATCAGAATCCTTTTGAAGTAATCGTGACATATGAAGAGCAATCTTACTAAAGTCTTTGATGAAGCACCGATAAAATCCTGCATGCCCTAGGAAAGATCGAACATCACACACACATGTCGTATATGGCAAGGATGAAATGATGTCTACATTAGATCTATCAACTTCAATGCCATGCTTTGACACTACATGACCTAGGACAATGCCATGATCTACCATGAAATGACACTTTTCAAAGTTCAGGACCAGATTCTTCTCAATACAACGATTCAAAACCTTTTCCAAACTATATAGACATTCATCAAATGAGGAACCATACACTGTAAAATCATCCATAAATACCTCCATGCAGGTCTCAATGAAATCTGAAAAAATACTCACCATGCATCTCTGGAAGGTACATGGGGCATTGTAAAGTCCAAATGGCATCCTCCTATATGAAAATGTGCAAAAGGGGAATGTGAAAGTCGTCTTCTCCTGGTCCTCTGCTACAATGGGAACCTGAAAATAACCCGAGAAACCATCCAAGAAGCAATAATGTGTCCTACCTGCAAGTCTCTCAAGCATTTGATCAATAAATGGGAGGAAGAAATGGTCCTTGCGAGTGGTCTGATTTAGTTTCCTATAATCAATACACACACGCCAACTGTTTTGCACACTCATTGGAACTAAATCATCTTTCTCATTTTTAACAACAGTAAAACCAGTTTTCTTAGGAACAACCTGAATTGGACTTACCCACTGCGAATCTGAAATGGGAAAGATTATACCTACCTCGAGAAATTTCTCAACTTCTTTTTTTAACAACTTCCATGAGGGTGGGATTGAGTTTCCTTTGTGGTTGTCTCACTTGTTTAGCCCCATCCTCCAAGAGAATCCTATTCATGAAAATGGAGGGATTAATACCTGATATCTCAGCCAAGGTCCACCCAATCACCCTGATGTTCTCCCTCAAAATATTCAAAAGCTTTTATTCATGTTAAAAAGGGAGATTTTTAGCAATTATAACAGGTAATCTCTCACCACTCAACAAGTATGAGTATTTCAGATTTGGTGGCGATGGCTTGAGTTCTAATGAAGGAGGGGGTAGTATGGATGGAGACATTGAAGGAACCGAAATATGTGCACAATGAGCATCGGTATCAGAGTATACATCCTCAAAATCAGCGAATAAAGCATCAAATCCATCAGCATACTCTATAGCCATGTCATAATCAGAGTTCACATTAACAAGATTAGAATATGAATCCATTTCAAAATCAAATATTAGAGAGTATTGTTCATTAGAAACAGGTGTGGAAGTTCTCTTAGAAATTAAACCAGAACCAATACTCATAATCTGCCTAAGCATAGGACAATGAAAATCCATGGAGTTTTTACTTGGTGGTTCAAAATGGGAGATAGAAAAAGCAGAATGGTCCTCAGAGGGGTACTTCATGGAATCCATAACATTAAATATCACAACATCATCCCCAAATTCCATGGAAAGTGTACCCTCATTGACATTTATGATAGTTTTTGCAGTTTTGAGGAAGGGCCTACCTAAGATAATGGGGGCATGAGAACTTACCTGATCATCCTCCATGTTAAGAACATAGAAATCCGCTGGAAAGATCATGTCTCTTACCCGGAAAAGTACATCCTCAAGGACTCCTGCTGGATATGCCGTAGCTCTATTCGCCAATTGCACCACTACTGTTGTTGGCTTCAACTCACCAACCTGCAAGGAAGAGAATACAGAGTGAGGCATCACATTTATTGAAGCTCCTAAATCACATAAAGCATCATAAAATTGTAACTCCCCTATGGTGCATGGTATGGTGAATGTCCCAGGATCCTTGCACTTCATTGGCATTGCTAGAGTTGGTGTAATGAGTTCTGAGACATTCTTTCCATGTTTGATCTGCTCATTTCCCTTTATCCCTCTTCTATTTGTACACAGTTCTTTTAAGAATTTCGCATACCTCGGTATTTGATTGATGGCTTCAAGTAAAGGGATGTTGATCTCGACACGCTTGAATGTATCCAAAACCTCTTTTTGCATTGCCTCTTCAGCCATCTTCTTAGTTTTTACAACTCTATTTGGGAATGGAAGTGGTTTAGGAGAATAATCATCGACCTTTTTATTACCTTTATCTTTCTCCTTGGGTTTCTCATCATTTGGTATGGGATGGGGCTTCTCTGGAGTTGAGGTGAATCCTGGTGGTATTGTAGGTGCAGATGTATCAACTATTTTCTTCCCACTTCTCAATGTGATGGCACTGACATTCCCCTTGGGATTGGGAGTAGGTTGGGAAGGAAGGGCTCCAGAGTTCTTACTTACCAGTTCGTGGAGGGCGGTGGCAATCTGGCTCATTTATGTCTTCAACTCCCTCAACTCAGAACCTTGACTCTTTAGCTCATTCTGTTGATTAAGAACAATTTGTTTCAAAATATCATCAGTATTAGAATATAACTTTGGTTGAGAACTCCCATGTTGCTAACTTTTTGATGCTTGGGCCTCAAATCTCCTTTGGGGTTGTTGGAATCCTTGTTGGTAAGGTAGAGGCTGCTGGAAGTTTTGTTGAAAGGGGGGGATTTGCTAATGTCCAGAGCCATACCTCGTGTCCGGTTGATCCTTCCACCCTTGGTTGTATGTTGGAGCAAATGAATCAAACTTCTTTTGGGGATATGGTTGTTGTTGCTGCTGAAATGGTCTCCCTGGAAATACTGCTACACAATCCTCTATCTCTTGTAGTTGTGGGAAACAGTCAGTTGGGTGGCTTGTCTCAGTGAAAATGCCAAAAGGCCTTGAAGGAGGGGGTATAGATGTCTTTTGGGCCAAAGCAATTTGCCTCACCATAGTTGTCAATTCATCTAACTTGGTATCAATCAAATGACTCTCAAGATAAGAAGGACTTACCTGATGTACTCCCCTGATATGTGGTATACCTCGATCACCAAATTGTTGGGAGTTTTGGGCCATCTTGTGGATCAATGCATGTGTGGCTGCTGGTGTCTTTTCCACCAATCCTCCTCCAGCTGTAGCATCCACCATGCTCCTCTCCATAGGTGTGAGGCCGTCGTAGAAGTATTGGATGAGGAGTTGCTCACTGATTTGGTGATGCGTACAGCATGCACATAAATTCTTGAAACGCTCCCAGTACACATACAACGACTCCCCTTGTGCCTGCTTGATCCCATATATCTCCTTTCGAATGGATGTAGTCCTTGATGCTGGAAAAAATCTCTGCAAGAAAAGACGTTTCAAATCGTTCCAATAAGTTACATCTTCGAGTTGTAAATAATACATCCAGTCTTTTGCAACTCCATCAAGTGAGAATGAGAATGCTCTTAATTTGATTTGATCATCAGAAAAAATTTCTTGGTTTAAGTGTTGAGCAAACCACATTAAATTCTTTCAAATGTTTATTGGGATCATCACCAGATAATCCATGAAACTTTGGAAGAAGGTAAATTAGTCCATATTTAAGTTCAATGTCTGATTCAAGAGTTGGGTATGCAATGAAATTTAGTTTATAGTTAATATCTGGTGCGTCCAATTCTCAAATGGTTCTATTAAATTCATTTCCATTATTCTCAGCCATTGGTTCTTGTTTTAGTTTGGATTTAGATGTGTTTCCAATTTCATTGTTTCCAAAATGGAGGAGTTCTCCTATTGGGTAAATGTCGACACTTCCCGTGGATCGAGATTGCCTGATTCGATCCCTAAGGCTGCGTTCAATCTCGGGGTCTAGATCAAAGATATCCTCAGGTTGGGACCGTGTCATAAATCCTATAAAAATAGAGAAATGAAGAAGAAGAATAGACCACAATATCATGCGAATGGAGTTCAATTGCTGGTCTAAAAAAATTAAGAAGAAGAAGAAGAGAAAAATGAACCAACATTGAGAAAGGTGAAAGATGAATGTGATAAGAGGAAGAAGAGAATGAAATAAAAAACAAATACCTCTAATTTATTGAGAAAACTATTTCCTCCCCGGCAACAGTGCCAAATTTGAAAGGCGCTGTCATGGGCTCTTTCAAATGATATTGTTTCTTTACTATGTGCAGCACAGTGGATGACCTAGGTCGTTCTCTTGAGGAGGAATTAGTTTAAAAACCCTTAGAAGGCTTGAAGAAACCAAAAAAAAGAAACAAAATGATAAAAGATAGGGGTGGTTTGATTGAAAGACTTTTAGAACATGAAACAAAACAATCAAGGCAATCAATGAGTAAAAGACAATCACGAACATTGTTTCTTTAAAAGCACTACAATGAGAAGTCGTAGCCAATATAATCTAACACTTCACCATTCTTTAATCATTATCCCATATGATTATAATTCATTAAAATGTGACCCCTTAACCTTGTCAACCCCCAAACCCTACAGAATTTGACATAACCACATGTATTTGAAGAAATGAGCACTAGGTTGTCTTTGAGACTTCCAATCGCAGTACCCTACTTTGATTGTGGTCCAAATCCAACTTATGATCAATGTTCAATTAGGGAAGAACATCCTCTCTAGAGTTGAGAATTAATTAATTTTAGGTATGAGAGTTGAACCCTACAATTCTATCCCAAGTTGATTAGATTTTACAATTGAAGTTTGTCTCTCTCGATTCACACAGGACCGACCTCGCGGTCAGATGCAAGTCGAGTGAGTTCCTTACAACTTAAATCTCAATTAATTGATCACAAATTATGAATTACAGTATGTTCTCGGATTCAAAATTAATAAATGAAGGGGGTAGGGATTAGATCGACTATGAACGAAACAACTCTTCCATGGTTGGAATTTTCATTGTGGAGACGTTTTGCATAAGAAACGGATTGAAAGGGAAATACCCAATCTTGTCTCCACTATAAGATTCCAGAACCAAGAAGAAAAAAAATAATATAGTAAAATAATAACAAAGAAGATTTTTTGATGAAAAGGAAAAGTTACAAGCATGAAAACAATGAAACATAAGTGGAGGTGGGAGAGGAGAGCCTTCTTGGAAGAGATCCTTGCACAAAGCCTCACTTCTTCCAAAGGGGTAGAGGAGTTCTTAGGAAGACAACTCTCGGCTACACCTTTCCCATGCTCCGAACCAGCCTCCCAAAGAGTGAAAATGTCCATAAAATAGAGTTGAAGAGGGCTAGGGTTACAAATGGTTTCAAATGTGAATGTGGAAATTCGGGAAAATATTTTAATCCCAGTTGCACCGCCTTTTTGACCTCCAAAACGCGCAATCCAGCTTCTCTTCCAGACGAATGATTTGCACGAAGTTTTGTCTTCTATATTATCTCCAAATTTGGGCCACATCCAAGAACGGATAAGAATGTTATGGCCCAAATACAGAAGCACTATCCAGCCCAGCGAGTCCAGTCCAGCTTTGTTTTCATGGACCATTTACTCCAAGTGAACCCACGATCTAGCTCCAATGGCCTAAATGAAAGCTGTAGAAATTTAGTGAGGAATTCGGTCACAAAATATTAGGTTCCAATTCGAGCAATTAAAATATATATTCATAATATACCACAGTGCACTTTAAAAGTGTAAAACTGGAATTTTCATCAAATTTTCAATTGATTGATCTAATCCCAAATATTCCATAATTGATCATATATAACACAATGTGAGGAAATTATATAATTTATTATCAATAAAATATTCAATAAAATAGTGTTTTATCAACCACTGCTGCAGCTGCTTCAAGTAGCAGGTGGAAAACCTGCTCATTGTAATTGCCCATACGAAGTGCCTTCATGCACTCTTCAAACTGGTTGTTTCTGTAGAATTTCATATCAAACAGCATTCCGATATATTCCCAAAGTGTATGCGCAAAGTCACATCCAATGAACAAATGATTTGTGCTCTCTTCAGCATGTTGGCAAAGATAGCAAATGGAGGGCATATTAAATCCAGCCTTCTTAAGTCGATCCTGAGTGGCCAGCCTTCCTTTCCAAATTTTCCAGAGAAACACAAACCTTGAAGGCTGAATGAAAGATATATTAAACTACATTAGCCACACTGGTGGTTGGGTAGCAGCACCACATTCAAGTTTGTAAAACTCGTTTGCATTAAAATTCCCCTGCTGATTGTGCTTCCATATGATAGTATCATCGTCTATGAAGTTATAATTCTGAATGTCCAGACTTATCTGATGAGCAATTGTGTCAAACCTGGAAATTTGTGATAGCAGGCTTGCAATTGACATGTGAGTGTCTTCTATAGGGACATCAATGACATCCTGCAATGGTTCATCCATCCATACGGTAGTCCAGTAGTTAATTTGTGAGTCCCTAATCACAATCCACTTGGTGTCAGGTGTGAGTTTCCTGAAAGAAGAATTAAGAGATGTCCAGACAGAGGATGTGAGGTGATATCTGTATCCATTGAAGAGCCTCCCCTTGAATCTGTTCAGCAAGAACTCAGGAGAATTATCACTCGATATAAGATTCCAAATGTATTTCCCAACCAGTCCATCACTAAAAATTCTGAGATCTTCGATTCCAAGGCCTCCCATTTCGATGGGTTTAATGCACTCAGACCATGAAATAGTGACCGACTTCCTCTCATGAACAGATCCTGTCCATATAAAATTTCTGATCATTTCTTGAATCTCCTTCACTAGACCTCTAGGCCATTTATAGAGTGAGAATGGGTACACAAACTTAGAAGTGATCACAGAGTTAACCAGAAACACCCTTGCAGCCTGGGACATGGATTTTCCGTTCCATTGGGCCATTTGATTGATAATTCCTATCTGTATTCTTTCAATGTATTTCCTCTTTACCTTGCCATAAAATAAAGGCACTCCAAGATAATTAAAAGGATGTGAGGCCCTCTTAATGCCCAGCCTCCTGGTTATCCTGTTTTGTTTGTTGATGCTTACACCATCACCAAAGACAATGGAGGATTTATCCCAATTTATGACCTGCCCATCAACTTCCTCATAATAGGCAAAGAGCCCCATGATAATAGTAATGGTCTTTTTTGAGGCCTGACCAAACAAGAGTATGTCATCCGCATACAAAAGATGTGAAGGGACCAGATTGTACCTGCCATCTTCGATTTTCTTGTACAGTCCATGTTGAGCCAGCTCATTGACACATTTGCTCAGGTAATCTTCAGAAATGGAAAATAGAAGCCCTGACATAGGATCACCCTGCCTCACACCCCTGGTGCACTGAAAAAAACCTCTAGGTGCCCCATTAATAAAAATGGACAGTTTGGAAGATTCAAGGATGGAATTAATAATCTTGATGACTTCCTTTGAGAAACCATACCTTCTAAGGATGTCAAAAAGAAATCCCCATTTCAGTGTATCAAAAGCTTTTGATATATTAAATTTGAAGGCAAAGTTTCTATCTTTTGTTGGTCTTCTAATCAAGTTTACTCCTTATGATGCTGTGTACAAACAGTGTTGAATGCTTCGCCCAGGGATGAAACCAAATTATATCATTGATATATGTTCCTTCATAATCTCCCCTATCCTATTCATAAGGATCTTGCTAATGACTTTAGGAATCGTGTTCCCAAGAGCCACTGGTTTGTAGTCCCTGATGTAAAACGCATTCTTCTTCTTTGGAATCAAGGCAATGAAGTTGGAATTAGCTCCATGTGGCATTGAGAAGTGAATAAAGAACTCCCTGATAGCCTGAGTCACCTCATATTGCAAAAAATCCCAATAGAACATGAAAAACATGTTGGTGAAGCCATCGGGGTTAGGAGCACTTTCCATGTTAAGAGAGAAGAGGGTTTCCCTGATTTCCTCCTTGGATGGGGCCATCAGTATGTTGTGATTATGGTGTTCATTAATGCAAGTGTTGATGTTGTCAATTATTTTTTGAGTTCAGTCCACTCCATTATCAGAATAAATCTGCTGAAAATATTCCACAGCTGCTTGTGCAATCTAACTTTCAGAGGTGAAAATGTTGCCATTTATTTTTATAACTTTAATCCCCACCTTTTCCTTCCTTTATTTGTGCAATCTATGAAACAATTTGGAGTTTCTGTCACCCTCCTTCAGACATTTCACATTCAATTGTGCTCTCTCCAGCCTCTCCTTCATAATTAGAAGGTCATCAAGTTTATTGTGTTCTTGTATTTCTTCCATAGACGGTGTGACCTGCTGTCGGCTAACTGCCTGACAATGGGTAAGGAAATCCTCACCATTTTTAATGTCAATATACAATCTGGAGAAAGAATTTTTACTCCATTCTTTAAGCATCCCCTTAAGATGCTTTAGCTTCACAACAAGCCTGTAAAAGGGACTGCCAATGGGCATCAACTTCCATGCTTCCAATACTGTCTCCCTACATCTAGGTATCACAAGCCACCCATTATTGAAACTGAAAGGAAGAGGAACTGAACTTGATGGATGCATGCATAGGTCCACAATGATAGGATTGTGGTCAGAGTGATGCCTTGGGAGAATAAATCACAGCATTCCCATAGGAGCAGTCTTATCATCCATTTGGATAAAAACACCTATCCAGCTTACTTGATTGCCTCTCGTGCATCGTATATCTAATCCATGTGAAGTATGCACCCACAATAAGTACCTCAAAAGGCTGCAAGAATCAATACAAGAGGATAATTCCAAGGAGGCAATGCGATTGAAATTTTCCCCGGTTTTTTCTTCAGGCCTTAACATGGTGTTAAAATCTCCAATAACCAACCATTTCCCATTCATGTTGTCTGTACTAGATTTGAGCTCATTCCATAGTTAAATCCTCTTAATAAATTATGTCATTGCATATATAAAAGATACCAGCAATTCACATCCTGAAATGATGCAAGAGACTGTGACACACTGATCACTTTGGATGAAGGAGTTAATGTGAACAGACTCATGTCCAAACACCCAAAGATGATCAATATTGGAGGTGTGAGAATTATGAGAGATGAATCTATATCCAAGAGATTTCCATTTAAATCCCTTCCAATTTATAAACAAAAATTTGGGTTCAGCAATGCCAATTAGTGCAGGTTTGTAGGCCATGATAAAGTGTCGAAGGGCCTTGGCCGTGGGGTTATTCCCCAGCCCATGACAGTTCCAATAAAATATCTTCATTTTCTAGAGGTAATTCCCCTTGTCTGAGGGCCTGCTTGCTGTGTCACATATTTTTTATTTTTGTTTCTTTTCCCTTTCCCTTTTCTCTCTTTCCCCTCTGCTTTCCTCTCCTCTTCCCGACCAGGTGTATCTGCAGATACGGCATCACCTTCATTTATGGGGTGAGAATCCCGCTCACTGGTATGCATCTCTTCAGCATTCATTGCTACCTCAGTTGGGGGTTCCTCAGCCCAGTGGATCCCATTCAGAGGTGTGAACATATTTTAGAGCGCGTAGTTTCCTCACTTCCCCTTAAAGTGATATTCTTGGCTGATTTGGATGGTGGCACTAGTGAGAATCCCTCGTCATCAGCACCACATTCACCTTCCCCAACCTTAACTAACCACTTCCTCGTATCTCCATCATAAGATGGCTTGGCAAATTGCCAGCCATCAGTTTCGAGCTCCTTCTGAATCTGCAATCCATGTATGCCCAGATTTTGCTTAGCTCCCTCAGTAATGACCAGAGCTTCAGCTTGACTTCCCCTTTGGACATCGATGCAGTCCTTAGGCATCACCTCAATCTTGCTGGCACTTATATCAGCAGTGAAATTTCCCCCCATTTGAGGCCTTCTCGGGCTGCTTGGTCCAGATGTTTTCCCCCCATGCATGCCTATCTCATCATCAGCTACTGCAGGTTGCACAAGTGCATCCTTCCCTTTTCTTCTGCAGGCACTTACGTCATGCCCTCTTCTTTTACAAAAGTCACATTATGTCTCCCTTTTACATTCAGCCAGGATATGCCCAAAGAGATTACACTTCGTGCAGATTTTTGACTTACCTTCATATTGAATACCAATTCTAATTGTATCATCCCTTTTTGTGAGCACCACCTCCTCAACCAAAGTATTGTCCATGTTAACCTCCACAAGAATACGGGAAAAGTGTCCAAAACGTGGGTTCTCAGTTTACCTGTCCATTCTAATGGGGTTTCCAACAGTGGATGTAATGTCCCATAAAATTTTAGGGTTCCCATAAATCCAATTCAGTTTGATTCAGATCCATACCTGAGCACAGGTATTCCAGACATTATCAGGGTCAAAGTCTCTATCCCATTCCTGAATTATGAGAAATCTAGGGTTCAAAGTAATGGATCCCATGCTCCATGCCCTTCTCATGTGTTCGTCAGATGTGAACAGGATATGATAGAATCCTTTTCCCATGGAAATCATTTTCCAATCAGCAAATCCCCATACCTCCACAAGTCACCGAGTGAGATCAAAGTAACTCCACCTTTTATCTCCTTTTGAGACCAGAACTCTGGCGATGATGGAGTATTTTCATAGATTGAATCTCTCCTCAACGACATCCTGATTGGCAGCGACATGTGCAATCCTCCCCTTCCTAACAAATCTTCCAGGCATGGGTGCATCAAAATCAGAGAAACACTGGGGAGTGAGGAATCTTACCACATCCACAAAGTTTCTCCCAGTGGATTGGGTCCCCTCCTTATTCGGGTTACGCCTCTTCGTGAGCTCGAAGAGCTCCTTGTGTCCTACATGTTCAGTCCTGCGTCGCTCGCTTGAGATAACAATGTGATTTCTAAGTTTAACTCTATTATGTTCCACTAGTTCAGGATTCCCTACATTCACGAGCGTCCAATCCACCGCAATCGTCCCTTGTTCCCCCTATTTCACAGATTCATAATTCGCCACATTCACGATGCTAGGGTTCTCCTCTGTCTTCCCATGATCCCCCAACTCCGCCATCCCCTTAAATCAATTACTCCTTATTATTTAATTATAATTAGGTAATAAAATAATTATAATTAGGTTATTAATTAATTATAATTAGTTATATTAATCTGCAAAGTAGTTATATTAATCAGCGAAGTAATTATATTAATCAGCGAAGTAGTTATATTAATCAGCAAAGTAGTTATATTAATCAGAAAAGTAGTAATATTAATTAGTGAATTAGCTATATTAATTAGCGAAGTAGTTGTAAATTACTTCTCGAATATAACTTTGAATTACATTCTACGTATGATAATGAATTTTGTTTCCAATCTACCTTGACCTCGGTTTGTAATTGAATTTATGAACATGAATTTAGTAGTTGATTTTTTTTCATATTAAGTGTTAGTGATTTCATGAAATGATTGCTCTCTTCAGTAAAGTATCCACGGGTAGAGGGGCTTTGGGTCGGACCACCTACATTCCTGGAGGATTTCTTGTCTAGGAATGTGAATGGGGTTGGCTATCTGTCGATCTAGGCTTCTCATGTGGAGTTTTTCAATTTCATATAACTCTATGCGTTTACATGACGTGTTCGTGTACCACATTAATATAATTCATGTGGATATGTATGAATATGTTTGACTTCTATTTTTGGATATGTAACACAGACTTGGGGGTTGTGTAAATAGTTACATATCAATATGGTTTGAACATATTGATTTGGTGGAGGGATTAGGATTCCAACCTAAATTAATAAAAGCATTCATACATAAATTGATTCTTTAATCAGATTTAATTAATAACAATGGTTTCTTTTTGATAAGAAAGACGGTTGCCACATATATTTATTAAAACGGTAAAATAATTGAGACAGAACAAGGATGTAGTTATAGTATACAACCAGAAGCTGTTGTGATGCTTGGAGGATGTACTACATTGGAATATTTATAAAGGAAAATTCATCAGAAGTTAAAACCGGTAGGGAATCAACTGATAGAGTCAATCACATTTAGACATATCCAATTTATAGAATGTTGTTGGCATTTTCCCAATCCGATAAATGATGATGATGATTGGGAATATATACATTCATTGGTTATGTATATACATGTGAATCAAATGATGGAGTTGTATGTCACTATAGCTACAATGGAGGTTCCATCGACATTGGAAGTTGACCCATCTCAAATTTATGAGACCATGTCATATGCTCATTCACATCAAGAAGTTCCATTAGCATCGGTAGTTGTTACATAATTTCCATCAACCACAGATTCAACGGATAGTCCTCCACATACTTTTGATGCATTGGTCAATGAATTTGAGGATGATGAAAATTTCGAAGAAGATGATAAAGATGAAGTTGAAGAAGAAGAAGAGTGTATAGAAGATCAGTCTCTGCTAACTCATGTGAGGATCAACCGACCATTGAACCATCTTCCACTATAGGATTCATGGTCGACTGAAGGCATGAATTATAACGACCCATACTTTACATACATTGTTATTACTTCAGAATTTAAGCTCACTTATTACAACATATAACAAAACCAAGAAAGTACCCTATAGGTATAGTGTCTT
Organism: Viscum album; assembly: GCA_963277665.1. NCBI lineage: Eukaryota > Viridiplantae > Streptophyta > Magnoliopsida > Santalales > Viscaceae > Viscum > Viscum album. The sequence continues at coordinate 1,000,542,293 of OY728134.1, forward strand.
TATAAACTGGGAAACATTATCAACTGGTTCATAAAGCATCTACACTGTCTCCCATTTATTTCATCATATCTATAGTCCCTTTTGGCATATCTTACTTAATAACCTTCTTCCTGGCCTGGGGAAAGAAAACATACAAAAGGGTGAGCTCAAATGCTTAGTAAGGGTAAAAAAAGAAATATCAATCACATCTATACATAAGAACATAACTTTTGGAAATCATAACCTGCAAAAGAGAGCATAATTTCATAACATGGGATAAATCATAGTAGTGAAATTTAATCCTAATAATCATAACAGAAAACATGAAACATTGTGGAATTCACACATAATCATAGATAATCATTTCTTATTAGTCAAGACTCATTGCCAAGACTATCCTAGTGGAAAAAGTCCATTTCTGAACTGATTTCACACCTCGTTTCAGTCCTGTTTCACTGAACCGGTTTAACCTGCCGTTCCAGCCATGTCTATCTCATGAGATATAAAATCTTTACCCAATGAATTGGAAGGAGATATAGGTCCCACCCATATCATAATGATACCATTCATATGTGTTCCACAAAATCATAAATCATACATCATTGCATAACCCATGTAATAAAAATGGGATCCTTAAACAACATGACATCATAAAATAATCCATATAAGATAAAGGAATTCGTAAAAATAATTCCATCACAACAAAATCAAATTAATGTAATAATAGGGATATAAACAGAACCATATATTATCTTAGATGGAAAATAATTTTTATAGAACACTTGAACACCATTCTTGAGGAATATATCCTTTCTACTTCAAAAACATTTTCATTTCTTAACATGTCATACAATTTTAAACTAAAAGAATTTGATTAAAAATAAAATTGAAAACTCTTAAAGTAAGCTTCTTGGAAATAATTTTTTAAAAATCCATTCACGCCGTATAAGTTAAAAAAACATTCTTCTCGTACTTTTTTCGGAAAAGTCAAAAAGTTCCTCGTACGAAAAACGACAAAAGATTTCTTTCATATCTTTTACTAAAAACTCACTAAATGTTAAAATTGGATTTAAACAATTGTAGGTGGATGGAAACAATATTATATATTGAGGAAACATGGATGTGGATGATAAAATACACCCTAGTAAATACCAAAGTATAAAAAATGATTTAAATAATGTTATTAACTTATTATAGAATCATACTTATTTTTATGATATCATATATGGTCATATTCTTGGCTTCTTATTAGTAAAGTTTCATTACTACTTGTTATTCGGGTGTTTATTACTTTTTGTTTTTATGCGTGTTTTGTCGAATAAATTCTTATTTTTCTTTTTAGGTTATAGATACCTCATTTACAAAATGGTATTAGTGTAATATATATCATATTCATTCATTAAATTCATTTATATAATCATTATGCAATGAAGATCATGTAGAACGAGTCGCATCACATCGTGGAGGCAGTATTCCGTACGTACGCATGAGCGATGATATCATTCCCATGATCGTGAAATTGTAATGGAGTGTATATATACTATTTCAGAATCAATATCACTTTACAATAATCATATATAGTTATTATTTACACCATTATACCAATCCAAGTAAGGTGGTGGTGGAAAATAGATTACACCACGGTGTGGAGACGGTATTCCGTACGTACGCACGCGCGGTAATTTCATTTTCTGTAGGATGGATAGATGGTGAAATAGGGTTGTTTCATACTTATAATAACATATCATTATATGAGTGATACTGATTTTATTACTTCATAATGAAACAAATAAATAAGAATAAGTAGAAGAAGAAATAGAGTTGAAAGAATCGGTAACGGACATTACCTCTTCTTTGAAGCGCCTCTTAGATACCTCCTTTTAGGGCACTAAAATTGGTCTTTGAAGAAGACCAGGACCCCTAGGATGTTTGTAGGGAATGGGAGAGGAGAAATTGTCAGGGGTTGGCCAAGCTTGAAGGCTCAATGTGGTATGAGGAAGAGAGGGAGGAGGTGCCCTTTTATAAGGGAGGAGAGGGGAACCTTTGGAAAAACTAAATATATTATTTTATTATAAAGTCAAATTAGGTTTTTAATAGATCCAAATTGATATATTTTGAAGCTAAGGTGGGGATGGGTCGAACTCCTCTCATAAAATATAATTTAGACAAGTTTAGGTAATTATATTAACCTTATCTTTTAGTTTTAACTCTTAGTAAATTAGATTGACATTTACCATGTCACTTTGTATTTTTATATTATATAGTTAATAAACTTACCATATACATCCAAGAGACCCCCAAGTGGTCCATTAATGATACACCTATCACGACATAAGTATCTTGGCCGATACTTAGATTTTTAGGAATATAATATCAATTAATAATATAATATTTGTTTTAAAAACTATTTTCTATTAATTTTCACACTATTTGGTAATTGATTTTTGTGAAAATCATAACAGAATGATTAGTTCGAAAAAAATTAATTAAATCAATACTAACATGTCATATTAACATATAAAATTATTGGAATTCATAAAAAGTCTCAAATTAAATTTATTTGGGTATTTATAACATCAGTTATGTCAATATTTCATTAATAAGATAATTACTGCATCATCATTGTATCATAAATAAATTAAATTATTTTAAGTCTAAAAATTACAAATAAACTACCATTTTTTTGGAAATCTCTTTAGATTTCTAATAAATATTTATAGTCGAATTATCTTACGTATAAACCTATATTGAAAATTATTTACTTATTAAACATTGATTTTAACTATTTTTACCCTTCTTTAAATAAATTAATAATAAATGTCCGAATCTAATCCATGTGGGCCTAAATGGTCATATTTTATTTCTAAAATTGTTTTTGGTCGAATTACACTTATTCAATAGAATTAGGACATGTGTTAGGGTAATAATAATAACACTTCTACCCTTAATTACCCAATTTACTTTTAACCGTGGTAAAAAAAAGTAAATAGTTACTATTCACCAAAAATTATTTTCATCTCATTGCACCGAATTTTAGTCCTTGATATTAACCGTGTCTCTAGGATTTTCAAAATTCCACTCACAGAAGTGGTAAAATTATGTTTTATGAAAAAATCAGTTTTTTTAACTACCACTTAGTGGTTTCACTATTCATCAAAAAATGAACATTTCCAGAAAAATACCAAAAATTAGGCCTAAGATATATTTGATATTATGAGTTCAAAAATGATGTCTATTTTACCAAATTCAAAACACATCAGTTGCATTAATTAATTTAAAAATTAATTTTTGTCATCAAAACAAATAGCGTGTTTTTAAGAGATAATAAATATCAAAAGATTGACACTTGTTTGTATCTGGTTTAAATGTGAAATTACATCCAATGACCAACATTGTATTAAATTGTAAAAATATATTCTTAATATATTTTAAAACCACTCAAATTAATAATTTATCACTATTAATTATTTCTATTAAAAAAGTTTTTTTTAATTAAAATTTAGTAATTTTCACTATTCATCAGAATGTGAAAGTTATCCGAAAAGTACAAAAATTTCACCCTAAGATAATTTCGATATTCCAAATCCAAAAATGAAGTCCATTTTCAAAAATAAAATTTAAAAAATTTCAAAAAGTGGTTATTACTATTCATAACGGCTAGTTTTAATAATATTTTAATAGCATATCGTTGTTTAGTGAAACTTGGTATTGCATACGACGCAAGCTATCAAGGAAGGCCGCTTTTGCGTTTAATGTAATCCAAGCTAGAGTTGTGTGTATTGAAAGATTCATTTGATGATTTATATAACATAAAAACAAAATATTTCTCATAAAAGTCTCAGGTGTTACATTCTACCCCCCTTAAAATGAATTTCGCCCTCGAAATTCGTCACATTGTAACAAAAAGATGAGGATACCTCTCCCTCATCATATCCTCAAGCTCCCATGTAGCTTATTCTAATTGGTGGTTCCTCCATAAAACATTCACTAATCAAGTGGTCTTGTTTCGTAGGACTTTTTCGCTACGATCCAGAATCCCTATCGGATGTTCTTCATAAGAAAGATCTTGCTCCAGCAGTACAACTTCTGAGCTGAGTACATGTGAAGGATCACGTATGTACTTTTCAGTAGAAATACATGGAACACATCGTGAACTTGAGAGAGATTCGGTGGAAGCTCCAATCGGTAAGCTACCTTTCCAACACGATCCATTATTTTGAAAGGACCGATATATCTAGGGCTCAACTTCCCCTTCTTTCCAAATCTCATGACCCTCTTCTAGGGAGATATTTGTAAGAACAATTTATCACCCACTTCAAACTCTATTTCTTTTCATTGGTTATAGGCATAACGTTTTTGTAAACTCTGAGCTGCTCTTATGTGTTGTTGAATAGATCGGACCTTTTTGCCATCTCATCAACAAGATCAGGTCCTAATAGCTTTCTTTCCCCAACTTCATCCTAGCAAGTTGGAGTCCTGCATTTCTCTCCATAGAGAGCTTCATAAGGAGCCATCTGAATACTGGAGTGAAAGCTATTATTAAAATAAAATTCCACCAAAGGTAGGTGTTGATCCCAACCACCTTTGAAATCCATAGAGAAAGCTCTCAGCATATCTTCTAGAGTTTGAACTATTCTCTCAGACTGACCGTCTGTCTAAGGATGATAAGCAGTGCTGAAACTCAACTCTGTATCCAGAGTATGCTGAAGACTTCGCTAGAACATCGTGGTAAATCTTGGATCCCAATAAAATATTATAGAAACTGGTACTCCATGCAATCTTACCACTAACATTACATATATCCTGGAAAGCTGATCCAGAGAGAAATCCTCTCTAATATCAATGAAGTGTGTCGACTTTGTAAGATGATCAACTATGGCCCAGATAGCATCATTGCCTTTGGATGTTTTAGGATGTCCTGTGACAATGTCCATAGTGATGTTTTCCCATTTCTATTCGGGTATGGGTAATGGTTGTAATATCCCCATAGACTTCGGTCTCTCAGCTTTAACTTGCTGACAAACCAAGCATCGAGAGACATATTCAGCAACATCACTTTTCATGCCATCCCACCAGAAGTACTCTTTCAGGTCCCTATACATCTTTTTGCTCCCAGGATGAATAGAGAATGAAGAACTATGAGCTTCATCTAGCATCTCCTTCTTTAATTCTGGGATGGGAGGTACACAAACCTTATTACTGGACTTTATTATCCCATCACAATCAAGGTTGAATTCAGGAATATTTCTCACCTTCTTTTGTAACTCGACATCTTGTTTCTACGCCTTTTTAATATTCACATGTATAGATGGTTGAACATTCATTTGAGAAAGATAATATTTCTCCCCTTCCATTAAAATTCCAAGATCCATCCTTTGTAAATCCATAAATATTGGATCTTTTGTGATCCTCATCATGGATAAGCTAGCATGGTCTTGTCGACTTAATGCATCTGCCACCTTGTTTGCTTTCCCGGGGTGGTAATGAATTGAGCAGTCGTAATCCTTAATCAGCTCCAACCATCTTCTTTTGCGCATATTCAGCTCCTTTTGTGTGAAAATATACTTTAAACTTTTATGATCAGTATAAATGTTACAACTTTCTCCATAAAGATAATTCCTCCAAATCTTTAATGCAATGATTACCACAGCTAAATCCAAATCATGACTTGGGTAATTTTGCTCATGGATTTTCAACTTTCGTGAGGCATAATCTATCACCATATCATTTTTCATAAGAACACACCCCAATCCCTTCTTGGATGCATCACTATAGATCACAAACCTTTCTCCACTACAAGGTAGTGTGAGCATACGTGCACTGGATAACCTTCTTTTCAACTCCTTGAAATTCTCTTCACATTCCTCCGTCCAAACAAACTTAACTCCTTTCCGAGTCAACCTGGTGAGTGGATTAGATAATCGAGAAAAATCATTCAAAAAACGTCGATAATATCCAGCCAAACCAAGAAAACATCGGATCTCAGTTACTGTTGTTGGTCTTGACCATCTTTCGATAACCTCTGTTTTTGCTGGATCTACAGATATCCTCTCTTTTGAGATTATGTGTCCCCAAAATGCAACTTTTTGAATCCAAAATTCACACTTGGTAAATTTGGCATAAAGATTATCCTTTCTCAGGGTCTTCAATATAATTTTCAAGTGATCTTCATCTTCTTCCTTGAACATTGAATAAACAAGAATATCGTCTATAAAGTCTACCACAAAATAATCAAGATAGTCTCTAAAGACTCTATTAATCAGATCCATGAAGATAGCAGAGGCATTAGTAAGACCAAATGGCATCACTATAGATTCATAGTGTCCATACCTCGTACGGAATGTTGTCTTTGGTATATCCTCCCTTTTGACCCTTAATTGATGATACCCTGAACGAAGATCAATCTTGGAAAAGTATTGAGCTCTGCGTAGTTGGTCAAATAAGTCATCAATGCATGGTAAAGGATATTTATTCTTGATAGGGATCTTGTTAAGTTCTCGATAATCAATGCAGAGTCTCATTGATCCATCTTTCTTCTTAACAAACTGAACAGGTTCTCTCCAAGGTGACACACTAGTGCGTATGAATCCTTTATCAAGATTCTCTTGGAGTTTCTTCTTCAATTATTGCAACTCAATTGAGGCCATTCTATAAGTTGTCTTTGAAATAGGCAAAGAACCCGGTACGAGTTCTATTGAAAACTCAACTTCACGATTTGGTGGACGACCCGACAATTCCTCCAGAAAGTCATCGTCAAACTCCCGTACAATGGGCATATTCTTAATCGTGAGTTTCTCACCAAACATTTGAGATAAATAACCCTCATTTAGTGGAATCAAGACCCATAAGATGGAAGAAATTTCCACTGGAAGGTTATGTTCATCCTTGCATCGATAGACAATCATAGATTGATCTGGAATATGAAATGTGACTTCCCTTCTTTGGAAATTGATATGAGCTCCATATAAAGAAATCCAATCCATTCCAAGAATCACATAAAATTCCACTATATTAAGGATCACAAGATTTGCAGGAAGCACTTTCCCACAAACTTCAATCTGAGAAGAATTATAAACTTTTGATGTGACTGTTGTGCCATTAGGGGTTGTCACAGCTAACTCAACATCTAATTTTTGAGGTAATACGGCAATACCCTTAGAAAATTCTTCAGAAATAAAAAAGTGGGTGGATCTAGAATAAAATAAAACATTTTCTACTTTAGAGTGGATGGTAAGTGTACCATTCACCACATCGTTATCGTACCCCACATCACTGATAGAAATTGCATGTGACATTCCTTTTTCTTTAGCCTTAAGAGTTTGTTGACGTCGACCATCATCATCAACCCCTGGATTTGGGCATTGATTGGCATAATTCCCCATCTCCTTGCACTTGAAACATTGAAGTGTGGTATGTTCATTCTTTGTATCCCTTCCTTTTTTTTGCATCATTATACATCTTCTTCCCATCATTGCGGCATTCAAATGCCCGATGACCTTCCTTTCCACATTTGAAACATTTACTTGTCCCTTTAAGATAACTCCCTCCATGTTTCTTTCCACACATTGAGCATAAGGGAAATCTCATCTTCATTTTAGTGTGCTCTTTATATTTTCCTTTGAATTCTATTTTCCTCTTCTTATCGAACCCATATGACTGATGGGTTACTCCAATCTCCATCTCAACTTTGAGAGCACATCGACCGATTTCCTCATAGCTATTGAAGTCCCTTTTGGCTAAGGCCCTTAGAAGACTTGGTTTTATGCCACTAAAGAATCAATCGATCTTACTCTCAGGTTGGATAATAATACCAGAAGCTTACCTTGAAATTCGTAAAATTTGCTTCATAGGTACCAACAGATTCATCATCCTTTTACTTCAGTTCAAGAAACTCTTTCTCCATCTTTGTTCGGAGAATACGAGGGAAGTGCTTATTGAAAAATAAGTTCTTGAACTCATCCCATTCCATGGACTCAATTTCATCCCTTTGCCTCATATTCTTAATAAGATTCCACCATTTATCAACATCTCCTTCCAAACGATACACTGCTAGGATGACATTATCATGTTCAGAACATTGAAGAACTGAAAATATCTTTTCAGTAGTACTAATCCATTGTTCAGCAACTAATGGATCAGTAGACCCGCTGAATGAAGGTGGGCGCTGCCTATTGAAGGATTCAACAGAATGTTGCTCCTTCCTTTGCTCGTATGGAAGTCCTGCATGATTCATAGCTTGAGAATGTTGTGTGAGCATGGCTAAAAGATTTTTCATTCCATCTCCCTTATAGTTTGGTTTCTCAGGGGGACAATCATTGCATTGCCTGTCGCATTCCGCATTAACATGGTTCCTTCGGGTTCCAGCCATTGACTAAAACCAAGAAGAATAGTGTGAGCAACACTAATTATAATAGGAAAACCACATAATCAAGAATAAAATTTCACACTTAAGGTCTTATCATTGGTAATTCATGGCCATTTCTAAAACACTAAGATTGTGTTCAATGCTTAGAATTATCCTTAGGGTTCTTACTAAGGCTTTCACATCCTAGTTTCCAAAGGTTGACTATACCTTTCCTCTGATACCAACTATAACGACCCATAATTTACATACATTGTTATTACTTCACAATTGAAGCACACTTATTACAACATATAACAATACCAGGAAAGGACCGTATAGGTATATTGTCTTTAGAAACTGGGAAACATAAACAACTGGTTCATAAAGCATCTACACTGTCTCCCATTTATTTCATCGTATCTATAGTCCCTTTTGGCATATCTTACTTAATAACCTTCTTCCTGACCTGGGGAAAGAAAACATAAAAATGGGTGAGCTCAAATGCTCAGTAAGGGTAAAAAAAATATCAATCACATCATATACATAAGAACATAACTTTTGGAAATCTTAACCTGCAAAAGAGAGCATAATTTCATAACATGGGATAAATAATAGTAGTGAAATGTAATCCCAATAATCATAACTTAAAACATGAAACTTTGTGGAATACACATATAATCATAGAGAATCATTTCTTATTAGTCATGACTCATTTCCAAGACTATCTTAGTGTACAAATCTCATTTCTGAACCGAGTTCACTCCTCGTTTCAGTCTTGTTTCACTGAACCGGTTTAACCTGCCGTTCCATCCATGTATATCTCATGAGAAATAAAAACTTTACCCAATGCATTGGAGGGAGATATAGGTCACACCCATCTCATAATGATACCATTCATATGTGTGCCACAAAATCATAAATCATACATCATTGCATAACCCATGTAATAAAAATGGGATTCTTAAACAACATAACATCATAAAACAATTCATATAAGATAAAGGAATTCATAAAAATAATTCCATCACAACATAATCAAATCAATGTAATAATAGGGATAGAAACATAACCCTATATTATCTTATATGGAAAATAATTTTGATAAAAAACTTGAACTCCATTCTTGAGGAAAATATCCTTTCTACTTCAAAAACATTTTCCTTTCTTAACATGTCGTACAATTTTAAACTTAAAGAAGTTTATTAAAAATAAACTTGAAAACTTTTAAAGTAAGATTTTTGGAAATATGGTTTTAAAAATCCATTCATTCCATATAAGTTAAAAAAAACATTCTTCTCGTACTTTTGTCGGAAAAGTCAAAAAGTACCTCGTACGAAAAACAACAAAAAATTTATTTCATATCTTTTACTAAAAACTCACTGAAGGGTAAAATTAGATTTAAAAAATTGTAGGTGGATGGAAACAATATTAAATATTGAGGAAACAAGGATTTGGATGATAAAATACACCCCAGTAAATACCAAAGTATAAACAATCTTTGAAAAAATGAGATTGTGATATTTTCCCTTACCTTAGGTCCGATTTGCTTCGTAAGTGTCCAAACCTCCTGTATAATGATTTAAATAATGTTATTTACTTATTCCAGAATCATAATTATTTTTATGATATCATAGATGGTCATATTCATGGCTTCTTATTAGTAATATTCCATTACTACTTGTTATTCGGGTGTTTATTACTTTTTGTTCTTATGCGTGTTTTGTCGAATAAATTATTATTTTTCTTTTTAGGTTATAGATACCTCATTTACATAATGGTATTAGTGTAATATATATCATATTAATTCATTCAACTCATTTATATAATCATTATGCAATGAATATCATGTAGAACGAGTCGCATCACATCGTGGAGGCGGTATTCCGTACATATGCATGAGCGATGATATCATTCCCATGATCGTGAAATTGTAATGGAGTGTATGTATACTATTTCAGAATCAATATCACTTTACAATAATCATATATAGTTATTATTTAAACCATTATACCAATCCAAGTAAGGTGGTGGTGGAAAATAGATTACACCACGGTGTGGAGATGGTATTCCGTACGTACGCACGCGCGGTGATTTCGTTTTCCATAGGATGGATAGTTGGTGAAATAGGGTTGTTTCATACTTATAATAACATATAATTTTATGAGTGATAATGATTTTATTACTTCATAATGAAACAAATAAATAAGAATAAGTAGAAGAAGAAATAGAGTTGAAATAATCGGCAACAGACATTACCTCTTCTTTGAAGCGCCTCTTAGAGACCTCCTTTTACGGCACTAAAATTGGTCTTTGATGAAGACCAGGACCTCTAGGATGTTTCTAGGGTATGGTAGAGAAGAAATTGTCAGGGGTTGGCCGAGCGTGAAGGTTCAATGTGGTATGAGGAAGAGAGGGAGGAGGTGCCCTTTTATAAGGGAGGAGAGAAGAACTTTTCGAAAAACTAAAAATATTATTTTATTATAAAGTCAAATTCGGTTTTTAATAGCTCCAAATTGATATATTTTGAAGCTAAGGTAGGGATGGGTCTAACTCCTCTCATACAATATAATTTAGTCAAGTTTAGGTCATTATATTAACCTTATATTTTAGTTTTAACTCTTAGTAAATTTGATTGACATTTACCATGTCACTTTGTATTTTTATATTATATAGTTAATAAACATTCCATATACATCCAAGAGACCCCCAAGTGGTCCATTAATGATACACCTGTCATGATATAAGTATATTGGCCGAAACATATATTTTTAAGAATATAATAAAAATTAATAATATAATATTTGTTTCAAAAACTATTTTAGGTCAATTTTGACACTATTTGGTAATTGATTTTTTTGAAAATCATAACAGAATGAATAGTTTGAAAAAAATTACTTAAATCAATATTAACATGTCATATTAACATAGAAAATTATTTTAATTCATAAAAAGTCTCAAATTACATTTATTTGGGTATTTATAACATCAGTTATGTCAATATTTCATTAATTAGATAATTAATGCATCATCAATGTATCATAAATAAAATAGATTATTTTAAGTCTAAAAATTACAAATAAACTTCCATTATTATGGAACTATTTTTAGCTTTCTAATGAATATTTATAGTTGAATTTATCTTATGTATAACCCTATATTAAAATTTATTTACTTATCAAACATTGATTTTAACTATTTTAACCCTTCTTTAAATAAATTAATAATAAATGTCCTAATCTAATCCATGTGGGCCAAAATGGTCATATTTTATTGCTAAGGATGTTTTTGGTCGAATTACACATATTCAATAGAATGAGGACATGTGTTAGGGTAATAATAATAACACTTTTACCCTTAATTACCCTATTTACTATTAACCGTGGTAAAAAAAAGTAAAAAGTTACTATTCATCAAAAATTATTTTAATCTCATTGAACCAAATTTTTGTCCTTGATATTAACCGTGTCTCTTGGATTTTCGAAATTCCACTCACAGAAGCGGTAAAATTATGATTTATGAAAAATTCAGTTTTTTTAACTACCACTTAGTGGTTTCACTATTCATAACAAAAATGAATGTTTCCAGAAGAATACCAAAAATTAGGCCTAAGCTATATTTGATATTATTAATTCAAAAATGATGTCTATTTTACCAAATTCAAAACACATCAGTTGCATTAATTAATATTAAAAATTAATTCCCGTCGTCAAAATAAATAGCGTGTTTTTAAGAGATAATAACTATCAAAAGATTAACACTTGTTTATATCTTGTTTAAATGTGAAGTTACATCCAATGACCAACATTGTATTAAATTGTAAAAATATATTCTAAATATACCTTAAAAACACTCAAATTAATAATTTATCACTATTAATTATTTCGATTAAAAAAGTTGTTTTTAATTAAAATTTTGTAATTTTCCCTATTCATCAGAATATGAAAGTTATCTGAAAAGTACCAAAATTTCACCCTAAGCTAATTTCGATATTCCGAATCCAAAAATGAAGTTTATTTTGAAAAATAAAATTTACAAAATTTCAAAAAGTGGTTATTACTATTCATAAAGGATAGTTTTAATTATATTTTAATAGCATATCGTTGTTTAGTGAAACTCGGTATTGCATACGACGCAAGCTATCGAGGAAGGCCGCGGTTGCGTGTTAAGTAAGCCAAGCTAGGGTTGTGTGTAGTGAAAGATTTCTTTGATGATTTATATAACATAAAAACAAAATATTTAGTCTCAGGTGTTACATGAATCGCTTTCCATAATTTGATTATTCAGTTATTACGCCTAGTTCATAATTTCCAAGAATCATCGGTGGCACAAATCAAGTGTTAGATGACGATGTTCTTTATATTTGCAGAGAGTTTGAGATCAAAGAAGCAAAGGAAAATGTGATAAAACAATATAACATTGAAAGACATTACTCATATGTTGTAGAAGAGTCATGGCGGTCTTACTATTTGATCTGTTGTGACAAATATGAATTGAACTGTCAAATGCATCTATGAGCTATTACCGATAACACTATTCATAGCTGGCGCATCACTAGATTTACTCCACACACCAATGATAACCCAAGCTTGTCATAGGAACACTCTTCATTAGATTTTGAGTTTGTTTCAACTATTATTGTTGAAATTATTTGAGCATGTCAAGACGTTCCTGTGGTTCTGGTCATTGAGCGAATCAAACAACTATTTGGGTATCAAATCTCTTACTGGAAGGCATGGGAAGCACAACAAAAGGCTATTGTGAAAGTGTACGGTGATTGAGATGAATCTTATCGAGATTTACCACAACTGTGGGAGCTTCTACGCCACAACAATCAAATAGTCTATCTGTAACATACTGTTGAATATGTTAACCAACATAATCAAATTGACCACTCAATGGTTGTCTTTGATCGATTATTTTGGACATTTTTACCATGTGGGCAGCTTTTAGACATTGCAAGAAATTCATTAAGATTGATGGCAGATTTTCTGTATGTAAAGTGTACAGGAACGTTATTGATTGCCGCCAAATAAGATGGAAATCGAGCCCCTCTACCTAGAGCATTTCAAATTGTGGAGAAAGAGTACTTCTCATCCTGGAGCTGGTTTCTGGAATGTCTCTGAGAGTTTGTTATGGATGCAGAAGGGATTTGTCTTATTTCCAATCACCACTGTGAAATCAAGGAGGCGATATAGTCTAAGGATCTTTCATGGAGACCACCCTATGCCCATCATTGATACTGTATTCGATACATTGCCAACAATTTGGGAAAGAAGTTCATGAATGAGTCGATGAAGAAGGCAATCTTAAAAATTGGTATGAACATCCTTTTTTGTTTTAAATTTTTTTTCAACGTTATTTTTATAAATTTTTAGATGACTGCTTGTATGATAGCACATGAGCCTTAATAACAAAGGATGGAGGTGCGTCTTCAAGATATTCATAGAGTGAATTCAGAAGTGTATGATTACATAATGCAAATTCCAAAGAAGAAATGGTCGTTGGCATATTATGATGGGAGGAGATATGTTCTTATGAAGACCAACATCATAGAATGTATAAATGGAGTTTTCAAGGGAGCACGAAAACTACCTATCACAGGTAAATACGAATAATTTAATCTATGTCACTCAAAAGAGATACTATTATAATATAATATTTGTATAATGTTATAAATATAAATTTCAGGGTTGGTACAAGATACCTTCTATCATAGTGTAATGTACATTCTGGAATGAGGAAAGCAGGATGAAGTGGTCTGGAATAGAGGGATGCGATATGGACACCATTTCCAACGTGGGCTAGATACAGTTCTTTAGGAGGCTGCAACTTACCGTGAAACTGCATTTAATCGTCCAGAGCAACGATTTGAGGTCACTGAGCCCGGTGATGCTGTGGCATGTAGTATGGTCATGTGTGAGTTGTTTTACTATAGAAGTGTTATTGTGAATGTGGAAACTATCAGGCACAGAGACTCCCTGCGGCCATGTGATTGCAGCATGTCCTTACGTAAACGTATCTTGGGAGTAGTTTTTTGATCCGGTTTATCGACTTGAGAGCATCAAATCCTAATATAGTAATATGTGGATGCTAATCAGGGAATATCAGAATTTTTAGCTACCTAATGGTGCACCCACACTTCTACCGAACAATAATAAACTTCGACCTAAAGGGAGGCCAAAGTCGACTCGTATTCGGAATGAGATGGATTAGCCTAGTGAACATCCAGCTGGACGGTGGTTCAGCAATTGCCGCCAGGAAGGTCATACTAAGACATGTTTCCCAAGACACATAGTTCAATCATATAATGGTTAAAATGAATCATGTACTCCATCAGTTACTATAAAACTTTGTACATGTAATCATTTTTATCATTATCACCATTTTAATCATATTTGTTTTACTTGTATATAGAGTAATTTTTGGAAAATGTACCATAATTTCACTTCACATTCTGTCTCAAATTGTCAACATTACCTGAGTAGATTTAAACAAACAATACCAACTCAAAAAAAAGGAATGTACCTGTATAAGAAAACATTTATACGTCTTGTGCGGGTTCATTAAAATTATGTATTATGGTTATTTCTGTTGTTGTTTCTACTAATGTTTATTTTATATCAAACTTTTTTACGTAATTTTTTATATTTTATTCTATTTATTATATGTTTAATCCATGTTTTATGATTCATTTATATTGTTCATATATTTCATATTTTATTGGCTTTCAAAGTCACATACTTGAATCATTTTTAAGAATCAAGTAGGTGGTCTTGAAAGACTATAAAATATTTTTTATCGACATTTTTTATGTAATTGTTTTTATCTTCATCTATTTAATATATGTTTTATCCATGTTTTATGTTTCATTTATATTGGTCATATAGTTTATATTTTATAGGCTTTCAAAGTCACATACTTGAAACATTTTTAAGTTTCAACTTGGTGGTTTTGAAAGACTAAATTATTTTTCTTCAACATTTTTTACATAATTTTTTTATTTTCATCTATTTAGTATATTATTAATCCATGTATTATTTTTAATTCAAATTGGTCATATAGATTAT
Source organism: Viscum album (assembly GCA_963277665.1). Classification (NCBI taxonomy): domain Eukaryota; kingdom Viridiplantae; phylum Streptophyta; class Magnoliopsida; order Santalales; family Viscaceae; genus Viscum; species Viscum album. The sequence continues at coordinate 1,000,557,683 of OY728134.1, forward strand.
ATTTTATAGGCTTTCCAAGCCACATACTTGAAACATTTTTAAATTTCAACTTGGTGGTTTTGAAAGTCTATAAATTATTTTATATCAACATTTTTTATGTAATTATTTTATTTTAATCTATTTAGTATATTTTTAATCCATTTTTTAATTTTCATTTGTATTGGTCATATAGTTTATATTTTATAATCTTTCAAAGTAACATACTTTAAAAAAATTAAGTTTCAGGTAGGTGGTTTTGAAATACTATAAATTATTTTTATCGACATTTTTTTTGTAATTTTATTATTTTCATCTATTTAGTATATATTTAATCCATGTTTCAAGTCTAATTTATATTTTTCATATAGTTTATATTTTATAGGATTTCAATTTCACATACTTGAAACATTTTTATGTTTCAATTAGGTGGTTTTGAAATAATATAAATTATTTTTTATCGACATTTTTTACGTAATTTTTATATTTTCATCTATTTAGTATATGTTTAATCCATATTTTAAGTTCCATTCATATTATTCATATAAATTATAATTTATAGGCTTTCAAAGTCACATACTTGAAACATTTTTAAGTTTCAAATAGGTGGTTTTGATTGTCTATAAAATATTTTTTATCGAAATTGTTTACGTAATTTCTTTAATTTCATCTATTTAGTATATGTTTAATCCATATTTTATGTTTCATTTATATTGGTCATATAGTTTATATTTTATAGGCTTTCAAAGACATATACTTGAAACCTTTCTATGTTTCAAGTAGGTGGTTTTAAAAGAATATAAAATATTTTTTATCGATATTGTTTACGTAATTTTTTTAATTCCATCTATTTAATATATGTTTAATCCATGTTTTAAGTTTCATTTATATTTTTCATATAGTTTAAATTTTATAGTCATTAATAATACTATTGTTATTACCAATTTATTATATGTTTAACAATATTTCAGATTTATTTATAAATAATTACTCATAAGTATATAAACATAGATTAGTAATTATAAATTTAAAATTATATATATATCTACAAATATATAATTATAAATATATAAGTATAACTATAATTACAATATAATACAAAATATAATTATAATTATAATTATACACACACACACACACATATATATATATGATTATTAAATATATTTATAAATAAATTTTTAATATATATGTAACAATATTTTCATAATTATATATTTATAAATATATTCATATTTATATAATTATAAATATTGTTTTATAAATATTGTTTTATAATTATATAATTACAAATATATATTTTATTTGAATAATATGATTAAATAGATTTATATTTATAAATATTTGTTTTTAATTATATATATACATAATTATATTTATACACACACATATATATAATTATTTATAATTATAATATTTATAATATTTATATGTAAATATATAAATAAAATACCCAAATAAGAAAAAACCGTTATATTTTATATAATATGACTATATAAATATAAATAAACCATATATTTTTAATTTAGAACATATTTTTTATTTATAAAATTATATATAAATTTATATAAATAATTATATAAAAGGTTTATATCAATATTTTATTATTTAATTAAATAAGGTTTATAACTATATAAATATAAATTTATAATTATAAATTTATAAATATATTTATATATATATTTATAAATAAGATAACATTTTTAAATACATATTTATAAGTATATTTTTAAAATTTTAATTATTTATTTTGTAATTATTTATTTAAAACCAGATGGGGTGCAAAAAAACAAAAGAAAAAAACAATAAAAAGGAGGGGTGAAAAAAAAAGGGGGTGCAAAACAAAAAAAATGGTGGCAAATCACCACTTGAAGTGGCATTAGCCACCCGAAATGTGGATCTCCACATGAAGTGGTGCTCAACTGACCGATTAACATAATTAAATTCACCTTAAACCCTTTACAAAACCCTTATGGCCAAATTTTCCTTTAATGTACCCTTCCCTTTTAGAGGGAGTGTCTTCAGAAATCAATTCCCTGATTGAGCACTTCGATCTCTCTCTCTGAGGGGACACCACTATAGTGGAGGTAGTGATCCTACCTCCAATAAATTTAGAACTATCCATCGTGCCTTTTTACTGACTAGATACACCTATGAGAACAATTTCTATAAGTGATTTTTTTTGGAACCATGGTCTTCTATGAAAGATTTGGAGTATGGTTTGTGTTTGTTGTCAATCATCAATGTATGTTCGGATCGTGTACCAGGAAAGAGATCATACCGTTCATGAAAACAACAGTATTGATGGTGGCGCTGTTTTCCAGTATTTGCCAAATTTTTGGGGTCCAAAATCTGGAAGTTGCTGAGCATCGCAAAAAGTGAATTTCCATGAAGATAATAATTTAATATGGCAAAGGCATGAATTTCGCGAAGAGATGATTCATGGTTTGGAAATCGTGAAGAACAGAAGAATGGAGGCTGTGAGTCTTCACGATTACGTCAGAGCTTCGCGAATGGCAGAGGATGAGGAGCATCGCGGTGACGAAGAGCTTTGCGAGGGAACTTCGCGGAGAAGGCGCGAAGGAATTGACGGAACGCTCCACGATTACGACGGGCTCCGTGAACGGAAAATTACCATAGTGCTTCGCGGTTTTGAGAGAATTTCGGCGGGAACTTCGGAGCTTCGCGATTTGAGCTGATGTGGTGCTAACATCGAGCGGAAGGGTCAAGGGTTGGTGGAATCTCCTATAAATAGAGGCCGACCCCCTCAAGATAAGTAGATAAATTTTCAGAGAATGACCTTTTCTCTCGGTTCGCAAAGGTCTCTCACGAAGGCAGTGTGCTTTGCGAAAGAGGAGCTTCGCGGCGGCTATTCTAGCTCTGCGAAAGTCGTGCGCCCCGCGGTGGCTTAGTGAGCTTTGCGAAGAGGCAGGAGCTCCGCGATAGCCAAGCATTGCGAAGGATGGAGCATCGCGAGAGTGCTTCGCGATTGAGCTTGGTGAAAAGGCAGGGACTCTGTGAAAGCTTGTTTGAGCTTTGAAAAATTTGGAGCCTTGAGAAGTAGGGTACTTTTTGAAGGCCATTTCCAAAGGTTGTTTGCCCAGTGGACAAGGGAAAAGGGGGTTTTCATCAGTGGTTGGAATTTGGACTTTAACAGAGCATTAACTCAGGACTCTGATGCAAGAATGTCTCATGATGAACAGGAGACAAGGACCTTCATGTCTATCTATTGAAGAGACCTTCACGTCTATAAACTGAGTGTGACTTCACCAACGACAGTGAGCCAGGGGGAGTCAACGGGAGTGACCCGAGGGAAGCAGTGAGCTATGTGTGAATCTTTGTAAAGGCAGTGAGCCTGGGACAGAGTGTCTATGCCCAAACTTTTGTAATCCACAGCTAGTAAAGTTTAGTGGAATTGGGTACGACCGAAAACTTGTCGGCGTATGCTCCTTGGACGTAGCCCTTAGTGGTGAACCAAGTAAAAAGTGATGTGTCTTCTCTGTGCATGTGAATGTTTTCTTTCTTATCATAATCATAATACAAGTTCAACAAGTTCCTACCAACATGGGAACAAGATCCATCACATTAAAAGAAAAAGTTGTCACCCTGATTCACCCCTCCCCTCTCAGGGTGTCCTGGTGTCTTTCAAGTGGTATCCGAGGGAAGGTTGCTGGTGTTGAATCTGATGTTTTTTGTCATGGAAAACACGGTCAATGTCAGGGGAGTCCCTCACTTTGATGGAAGAAATTTCCAGATCGAGAAGAACATACTGAGATCTCATCTAATATCTCTTGTAATGGAAGTTCTCTTTTCTACTGTGCAAGGAATACAAGTCACTAATCCAACAGGCCTAGCTATGACTGAAACAGACATGAAACTTCTTGATGCAGATGCTAAATCATAGAATGCACTCACTATAGCCCTTTCTGATCAGATCTACCTAAAGGTGATGAATTTCACCTCAGTAAAATCTATGTGGGATAAACTTGAGATTATTTATGAAGGAGATAGCAAAGTGAAAGAGGCGAAACTACAAGTGTTGCACAATCGGTTTGATGATCTGAAGATGCGTCCAGACGAGAATGCAGACTCTTTCTTCAATCGAATTACTGAAGTGGTTGGAGCAATTCGAGGTCTAGGCGAAGAAATCAAAGACATTGATATTGTAAAGAAAATATTAAGAAGACTTCCACTTCTGTATAATGCCAAGGTGTCAGCCCTTGAGGAAAGAGATCTTTCTAAACTTTCTCTAGATGATCTACTGAGCAGTTTGGTAGCATATGAAATGAGAGTCAAACCTGAAGATGCTACGACTCAAGTGAGCAAGGAAATGGCATTCAAGGCCATGGATAAACTGAAAATATTAAAGGATAGTAGTGGTGAAGATGACGAAGAAAAAGAAATTCTTTCTCTCATTGCAAAGAAGTTCCAGAAGGGGAAAGGAAAATTCAAAGGGAAGATACCTCTCGCATGTTTCTGTTGTGGAAAAGTTGGTAACATTGCCTTTTAGTGCTTAAGAAAGATCACTGATGAAGATAGTGAAGATGAAAACTTTGAGAAGCCACAAAGAAGGTTCTTCAAAAAGGGAGACTTCAAATCTGGTAAGAAAATGCAAAGGAATAGTTTTGTCTGTGAAGAGGAAGAAGATGATAATGAATTATGTGATGAAGAAGAACCAGAATTCAAAACCGGGAACCATGCTTCTATGATGGCCACTGTTGAAAAATCAGAAGATAATGATGGAGAAAAACAAATAATAACTTGCGTAGATCCTGAGATGCAACTTAAGGATGTAGTTAGTAAGCTTAAGATTAAATATAAGAGCTTCAATAACTGGAAATCAATTGTAGAAGAATAAACTGAATACGTTGATCAACTTGAAGCTGAAATTGGACGACTGGAAGGAGTTGTGAAGGTAAAGTCTAAAATAATTGAAAGAAATGATGATGTAGTAGATCTGAAGCTGAGAATTGAAGAGCAGGCAAAGGTCATCAATGACCTGACCTCCAGACTGGATGAAAAATCCAAGACTGCTGAGGGTCTTGAGGAGGAAGTTGTTACTCTAAGGAGTAAACTGGAGACTGAATCAGTTCCAAAAGAATCGAGGAAGAAAATACAGTTTAGAAGATTATCAGATGCAAGAATTACTAGCAAGAGCCAAGTGTGGTTCAGATGGGGTTGGAAAAATCTTGAGTGATCAAAGACCCGCTTGCATGGGAAAGAGTGGAATTGGTTGTGAGGCTGAGACATCAACTGCTGGAAGTGAAAAGATCCAAAAGAAAGATAAGATGAAAGTTGAACATGTTGAAACGTTACCTAGAGTGCTGAAAAAGGAACCCTCAATCCAATCTAAGAGGAGACCTGAAAATTATCCTCAGACATTCAGAAATGACAGACAATATTACTATTCACCCAAGGAAGAAGGTATGAGGAGAAATTCAAGTGAGAAGTCATTTCCTCTCATGAAGTGTCGGTTCTATGGCTATCTGGGCCATACAATGTCTTATTGTGAAGAGGCAAGAAGCTATCTGAATGGAGAAGATATAGAAGCTCAACAAAGGAGAACAATTTCATATCCTAATTCTTATAGAAGAAATAATTTCTATGGATATTGTTTTCGTTGTTCTAACATTGGTCATAAGGCCACTAATTGCAGGCAGAGAAGGGACATGGACACCTCATACCGAAGTTCAAGACATGTCAAGTCTCGTCAGCAAGAGAGTGTTCCTCTTTCAAACAGGTTTACACCTCTCAAGGAAGACTTTGACTATGAAGAACCTGGGTATGCAGAAGATATAATTGAAAGGCCATCAGTTCTATATACTCAATATAATGTCTCATGGAAGGAAAAGAATAAGATTGAGAAATCCAACCTCGTAGAGGTGGCCCTCAAAGCTAAAAAGAACAACAGTACCTGGATTCTGGATAGCGGTTGTTCATCTCATATGACAGGTAATTCCAGCCTACTAATGAATATCATAAGGAAGGTTGATGGTACTGTATGATTTGGTAATGATGGGGCTCTGAAAATCAAAGGGAGTGGGAGTACCAAACTAGCTAATGGAGAACTAAAGAAGACTGAATTCCTTTACGTAGATGGCCTACGTCATAATCTCCTCAGCGTGAGTAAACTCTCTGACTCAGGACTTATAGTTACATTTAATCAGAAAGGTTTCACTATCAAGGGAATGAATGGAAATTCACTTATGAAGGGATGCAAAACTGAAGGCAACTTGTATCAGGTTGATAGTGAAGAAAATGTATGTTACATGACTGTTGAAGAAGAAAACAATTTGTGGCATCAGAGACTGGGAAACATCAATCAACAATACATGGAGAAAATATCAAAATTGATAATTGTCATGGACATTCCCAACCTGAAGCGTGAGCATGAAAAAAATTGTGATGCTTGTATTTGTGGCAAGATGGTCTGCACTTCATATCGGCCAAAGAAGAAAAGGGCATCTAGCCTTCTTGATCTGATTCATACAGATGTTTGTGGGCCAATAAATTTTGCCGAAACTCATGGAGAAAGGTACTTTTTACTTTTCGTAGATGATTATAGTAGAATGGAATGTGTGATGGTCATTCACAGGAAACGACAAGTCCTTGACTGCATGAAAACATATCGGCGAATCACCGAGAATGATACTGGACGAACAATAAAAGTGTTGCGATCTGACAATGGAGGAGAATACACGTCCATTGAATTGGAAAATTATCTGGAGAAGCATGGGATACAACATGAGGTAGCTACTGTGAGAACTCCACAACAAAATAAAGTTATTGAACGTAGGAATCGATAGGTGAACAACATGGCACGAACTATGCTGATTGAGAGTCGTATTCCACGACATTATTGGAAAGAGGCTGTTCAAGCTGCAGTGTACATTCAGAATCGAACGAGACTTTATATGGGTGAGACGATGACACAATATGAATTGTGGCATGGACGGAAGCCTTCTTTGAAATAATTTCATGTCTTTGGAACTAAATGCTTCATCAGGAACAAAGAAAAAAATCAAGGTAAATATGGAAAAAATGCAGATGAAGGAATTTTCCTCGATTACTCAATGAACAGCAAAGCCTACAAGTGTTTCAACAAGCGTTAAGGAAGAATTGTGGAAAGCAGTGATGTTAATATAATTGAAGAGAAAAGTACAAATTCTTCAAGGACGTCATATGCTGATGTGATAGAATGTTAGGAAGAAAGTTAACGGGAAGATAATACAAATGCAGAAATAGAGGAAGTTGTTCAAAACACTCACCAGTCACATCATGATGTTGACTCAGACGAAGAATCTGAAGAGGAAATCTTGGATGGTGAGAATGCGACTAAACCTCACATGAGAAATTGAAGAGCATAGATTGATCCATCTAACATAATTGGAGATAGGAATACACCCCCACAGACAAGGAGGATGAGGAATAACAGGCCTTCTACATTTCTATCTGTTGTGGAGCCATCCTAATTTGAAGAAGCTACAAAGGATGAATCCTGGGTGAAAGCCATGAATGAAGAGTTAGATCAGATTGACAAGAATCAGACATGGGATCTTGTCCAGAGACCAAAAGGTCACAATGTTATTGGAACAAAATGGATTTTCAAGAACAAGTTTGATGAGCATGGAAATGTTATCAGAAACAAGGCTCGACTTGTATGTAAAGGGTATTCTCAGATAGAAAGTTTTTATGTTGAAGAGACCTTTGCTCCAGTGGCTACACTGGAGTCAATCAGGTTGTTTCATGCCATGGCTCTCCAAAGAAGATATAAAGTATATCAAACGGATGTCAAGACAGCATTCTTAAATGGTGTACTCGAAGAAGAAGTCTACATTGAAAAACCCATGGGTTTCCTTCTTGGTGCTGATGAATCAAAAGTCTACAAGCTAAAGAAATCACGTTATGGCCTGAAACAGGCACCACGGGCGTGGTACTCCAGACTGGATTCTTACCTCAAGAAGCAGGAATTCAATAGAGGAGGAGTAGATCACAATCTCTTTATGATGAATTCTTTGAAAGATCAGTTCATGGTTCTAGTTTACGTCGATGACATTATATTTGGTGGCAGCATGCAGAAACCAGTTGATGAATTTTCCAATCATATGAAATCAGAATTTGAAATGTCAATGATAGGGGAGCTCACATATTTCTTAGGACTGCAAGTGACTCAACGGAAAGACTTCACTTTTATCTCTCAAGAAAAGTATGCCAGAGAGCTGCTGAAGAAGTTTAATATGCAAGACTCCAAACCAATGTCAAATCCAATTGCAGTTAGAACCATACTTGGAAAGCATGAGGAAGGGACATCTGTAGATCCCACCATGTACAGAAGAAGCAATGGGAGCCTACTGTACCTGACAGCAACACGGCCAGATATTGTCTTTGCCACATGTGTTGCAGCCCGATTTCAGAGTAGTCCAAAGGAGGAACTTATGGCGGCAGTCAAAATAATCATGTGGTACATTCAAGGTACACACAGCTTTAGGTTACATTTTCCTGCAGGTAGGGACAGTGAATTATCAGCATTATCTGATGCTAACTGGGCTGGTGATGTAGTAGACAGAAAGTCCACCAGCGGTGGAGCTTTCTATATTGGACAGAAATGTGTTGGCTGGTTGAGAAAAAAACAAGAAAGTACTTCTCTTAGTACTGCTTAAGTAGAGTATATCTCCGCCACAAAGGCATGCACTCAACTGCTTTGGATGAAGCAGCAACTAACAGATATTGGTGATAAGGTGCAGCAACCAATGGTGATTTACTGTGATAACAAAAGCGCAATTGATCGTACGAAGAATCCAGTTCAGCATTCTCGTACAAAACATATTGAAATACGGTATCATTTTATCAACGAAAAGGTTGAACCAGGCGTGATTAGAATGGACCACGTTGGAACTAATGAGCAAGTAGATGATATCCTGACCAAGACACTGTCCGCGGCTGTGTTTGAGAAGCATCAGTTGAACCTCGGTGTTCAACCACCTCCTACTACATAAAGAGGCTCTGGAAATCCCCTCTCCCCATTTTTTATAACTATTTAATCTGTTTATAGCTGTGATGCAGGTTTATTGGGGAGATACTATCCAGGGGGAGTATGGTTTGAGCTGACCGTGAAAAATATACTAGTCTTTGGATTTATTTTCAATGGGGGAGAAAGGAGAAAGGAATAAATTCAGGCAACTTCTGTGATGAGAAGAATGAGAAGGAAAACAGTGGAACCCAATTCAATCCTCCTCTCTTTTTTTCTACACCAAGCATTGCTCACGTAGACTTAGAGTGTTCGCTGAGTTTATTCCTGCGTTTTTATAGAGATCTATTGAATTTATTTTCTGATTGCCAAAAAACCCAAAAGGGGAGACTGTTGGAACCATGGTCTTCTATTCATGATTTGGAGTATGGTTTGTGTTTGTTTTCAATCATCAATGGAAGTTCAGATCGTGTACCAACAAAGAGATCATATTGTTCATGCAGACAACAGTATTGAAGGTGGCGCCATTTTCCAGTGTTTACCAAATATTTGGGGTCCAAAATCTGGAAGTTGTTGAGCATCGCGAAAAGTGAATTTCCATGAATATAATAATTTAATATGTAAAAGGCATGAATTTCTTGAAGAGAGGATGCATGGTTTGGAAATCGCGAAGACCAGAAGAATGGAGGCGAAGAGTCTTCGCGGTTACGTCAGAGCTTCGCGAACCATAGAGGATGAAGAGCATCGCGGCAATGAAGAGCATTGCGAGTGAACTTCACGGAGAATGTGCGAAGGAAATGACAGAATGCTCCGCGATTACGAAGAGCTCCGCAAATGAAAAATTGCCATAGTGCTTCGCGGTTTTGAGAGAATTTTGGTGGGAACTTCAGAGCTTCGCGATTTGAGCTGACGTGGCACTGACATCGTGGGGAAGGGTCAAGGGTTGGTGGAATCGCCTATAAATAGAGGCCGACCCCCTCAAGAGAAGTAGAGAAAATTTTAGAGAATGTACTTTGCTCTCGGTTCACAAAGGTCTGTCGCAAAGGTAGTGTGCATCGTGAAAGAGGAGCTTCACGGCGGCTATTCTAGCTCCGCGAAAGTCGTGCGCCCCGCGTTGGCTCAGTGAGCTTCACGAAGAGGTAGGAGCTCCGCGATATACAAGCATTGTGAAGGCTGGAGCATCGCAAGAGTGCTTCGCGATTGAGCTTCGCGAAAAGGCAGGGACTCCATGACTTCTTGTTTGAGCTTTGCAAAATTGGGAGCCTTGCGAAGTAGGGTACTTTGTGAAGGCCTTTTCCAAAGGTTTTTTGTCCAGTGGACAAGGGAAAAGGGGGTTTTCATCAGTGGTTGGAATTTAGACTTTAACATAGCATTAACTCAGGACTCTGATGCAATCAAAGTCTCATGCTGAACAGGAGACAAGGACCTTCATGTCTATCTATTGAAGAGACCTTCACATCTATAAACTGAGTGTGACTTCACCAACTGCAGTGAGCTAGGGGGAGTCAACGGGAGTGAACCGAGGGAAGCAGTGAGCTATCCCTGAATCTTTTTAAAGGCAATGAGCCTGAGACAGAGTGTTTGTGCCCAAACCTTTGTAATCCACAGCTAGTGAGGATTAGTGGAATTGGGTTCAACCGACAACTTGTTGGTGTATGCTCCTTGGACGTAGCCCTTAGTGGTGAACCAAGTAAAAAGTGTTGTGTCTTCTCTGTGCATGTGAATGTTTTCTTTCTTATCATAATCATCATACAGGTTCAAAAAGTTCCTACCAACGTGGGAACAAGATCCATGAAATTAAAAGAAAAATTTGTCACCCTGATTCACCCCTCCCCTCTCAGGGTGTCCCGGGGTCTTTCAATTTTTTGGAAGCTGTCGATCCATTCATGCATGGATCCTACCCTTCGTTACCTTTTAATGAACCCTATACTCAATTGAATGTTGAAGATGCAGAACCACTCTCACCAAGTGGAAACACCACAATTTGAAGGTATTGATGCTTTGGAAGGTAGAGGTTTCCCCCCCTTCCATTTGGTGTTTTTTTGTTTACCTTCAAAAATAGAGAGTATTCAATTTTCTTACTATTGACTTCTGAATCGCAAACACACGTGTTGGAAACTGTGGTTGATACCTTGATCATTCCCCTTGTCGAAACTGCAGGATATGTGGCTATCAAGTGGGCATGTCGTGCTATAGTCATTGAATTTGGACCTTCAATGGTGACATTCATTCCTGAATATGATCTATATCTGGGTGTGATTCTTAGACTGGCCAAAAGGTTCTATCTAGCCTTCTTCGATGCCACTGGTGTATGGAGTGATATTTGGAAAATATGTTTTCATACAACCATAATAGACTTGTGGGGAAAGCATCAAAAATTGTGCCACGTATTAGTAGTTCTTGGCTATGGGGGGTTTAACTATATTGGAGTACATGAAATAAGCCAATAGTTTCTATCACCTATAGGAAATATTTCATACTCGGTTCTCATATTTCTACTACAATGTCCATGGATCATCATGCTGCGGCAAGATAGAACTTTTTGAATGAAGTTGTCGAGCAAGATGGAGAAGTCAAGAGGCTACAAAGAGAACTCATGAAGAAAATATCCTTGGTGGAGAAGCTAGGTCAATAATTGGATCGACATAGAAAATAGTCGGAGAAACATAAATAATAATGGGAGTCTTCCACTACCGCCTCTAATGAGGGGAATTGGATAGAGGAAAAATTGGAAAAGGTCATTCCTTCCGCATCTAAAGAAGAGAAAGCATTGCTGGAAGGTATGACGGATGATACTAAAATATTGTTACAACTCTACCAGGCCACTAAAGAATCAAATCAGGCATAGATACAATTCTGTGTGTCTGTTGAACATCTATTTTAATTCTAATGCCCTACCCATATGGTGATGCTCCAGGTTGTGGATGCCCTTCATAACAGCATCTAGTGGAATGAAAATGTTTTTATCTCCAGTGCTTCTCCTCTGTCTTTTCCTCCCACGTTAATCATTTACAACTGAATACATCATGAATAAAATTTCACCCAGATATTGATCTAAATCAGGATCCTAGATAATTAAATTAAAATAATCAAATTAGTCTCTAATTTTTCATGAGCTGAGGGAATCAGAGAGTGTTGTTTTACTATTACCAGAGATAAATTAAAAACCTACAAATATTGTATCTTTCCTATTATTACCCTAATTTGTTTCTAAACACATATGATGTGGGTTTAGTGGGTATAACATGAATTATTCCAGGACACTCTTTGTCGGTTTTTGACCTAACAAGAATTGTGTCTCTTTCAATATCTGGGTTTCTCAATATTTTTCCAAAACCATAAAGATCTTAGGTTTAGTGATTTGGTACTCGATATTTTTTTCAGTGTACCCTTTTTGGGTTTTCAACTGAGTGAGTTTCATCTCTTTTTTTGTGGGGTTTAATGTCTTTCCAACCCGACTATCATTATTTATATTTTAGGTTAGATAATTTTGACCAATACTGATATTTTTGGTTGAATAGTTTTGACCATAACTTGTTAGATGAGGGAACCAATTTAGGACTCGCTAATCTGGGATGTACAAATAATATTCAGCCATAGATAAGGGATTTTTCTTGACCTTGATTTTGTAGTTTTAGGATAAGGATCCTAACATGGGGCATGGAATCCAAGAGGCATATTAAGATAAGAAAATCCTCTCTTGATGAAGAATTTTACTTTGGTTAACATACCCCTTTTGTGGGTAAACGTATGTAGAACCACCAGGGAATTGTGTGGATAATCAAAAAAAAGTGTTTTAGGACATTGACCACCAATTTCCAATGACCATGAATTTTTACCAAAGATGAAACCCACAGTGGGTGGATGGTTTCATTAATGATGTCCTAATGTAGGAAATTTGTTTTACAATTGGACTAGAAACCACTCACACAAAAATATTAATTTTAAAAATGAGTGATGGAGTACAGTGAAGTTTAATGTCATACAACCGGTAAATTTGATCTTATGATTTAAAGACATTTTACTCTAAGCCTATGGGGAAAATTATTCATCTTTTCCATGATAGTGTGACCATAAAAATTCTTCATCATTAGGAAATAAAAGAGGGAAGTGAGGTAAAATGTAATCTGGGGGGTTTCAAAAACTAGGGATTGAGGTGGGACATAAATTTCATAAGAGTGTATAAAGGTAGGAAAAGCCTTTCCTGAGGATGAATTTTCCATTGGTTGATAGAAACTTTTTATAGGAAACATATGCAGATCCACCAGGTCATTGTGTGCATAGTCGAATAAAGGTGTCTGTAGGACACTGGCCTTCAATTTTTGATGGTCATGGATGATTTTGGGGATTCATACATTTCACGACATAGTCTATATTGTGTGAAGAGGCGGGATGATCATGATACTAGAAATTTTAGGCTAAAATCTATCCGGAATATGTGGATATGTGCATCTCGTATAGTTGTGAGTGGGTTTGCTATGCAGGTCTGACCCTTGTGTGGGAAAGGAAGGGACAATGTTATTTCCTAGATGAACCTGAGATATGAGAGTAACGATTTACTACATTTCCTATGATTATTGGAATTAAGATATAAATAGTTCTTTTAAGGATTATCCATATGTGGATCATGTTAACGTATATGAATGGAGATTTTTGGTTTTGTACATGGTGTAACCAATGAGGTACGACTCTTGTTTGACTTTTCCATGCAGATTTATTGAATGCATAGAAACTTGGAGGAATACATTATTTGGAATTTCAAGGCCTAAGAATGATACTTTATTGTCATGCATGATGCAGTTTTAATTTCGTGTGATTAAGAATTTGACCTCCCCATTTTGGGGTAGAAGAACCATAACATGCCTTTTAAGGTCATTGTATCATGACCAACTATTGTGGACTAATTTTCCATGGAACATTGTAGAAAACCCTTCCCAAGTTTCTATGATCATGTTAGATATTCTCAGTGTGAGAAGTAAGGGGAACCAAGGGTTTTAATCAGTCACCTGAGGATGGAATTGTCAAGGAAAAGAACATTTTATACTCAGGGTAATATTATGTAGTTTAATGTCATGGAACATGCATATAGGTTCCTTGCAGTTAATCATCATGGTGTAAGGACATAGTTTCCTTGATATTTATCATCATGTGGTGAGGATATAGATGCCCTAACATGAAAGTGGGATGTGGTTGTTCTTGAGACAGTCCAATAAATATGATGTATTTTGGATTCCTCATCTTTGACTTAATCTACGTGCATCAGAAGGGGCATTTTATGACTTTTATGGATTTTATTGGGTCATAGGATTCAGGCGTCATTACATATCACTTTTCATGGGAATAAACTAGATTGTAATTCTCTATTGAAGGACCCATGCATAGGTCTTGATCATATTCATGGGGAGGGACATGTTTCTTGCTTTGGGGTGGCTGAACTAGGATGAATGTCCTTGAATCCATTCATATCATGTGAGGATAGGAATCAAGCGGCACATAGTTCTATTATGAATATTTTTTGGTAACTAATGTCTCGTAAAATGTTATATTTGGTGAGGACATTATAGTGACATGATTTTTAATGTCATGTGGTGAGGATGTTATGGACATGATGTTTAACTTCATGCGAAGAGAACATTTGTGACTCAACATGAACTATATTGATGTTGTGGGTTCATATAGTTTCAAGTCTTGCATAAAGGACATTGGAATCACAATTTAATATTGTTTTTGGGTTCTAAATTTCAGATAAATCTTGAGTAAGTATGGGCTTATTAGGTCGGGATATTCTTGCATTCCAAGGACAAGGGTGGGGAAATAAAGCGTAATGCATGATTCTAGATGCCCTTGGCTTGTGAGGGATGATGAGAGGTTTAGATCCATTGGGTTTTTAGAGGTATTAATGACCTATCATGATGATGGATATTCCATTGGTTGAGAGTCCATTTTTGTGGGCAACGTATGTAGATCCATTAGGGCATTGTGTTCATCGTCAAACAAAGGTTTCCATAGGATTGTGACCTTTAATTTATGATGGCCATGGAGGGTTATAGGGATCTTAGATTTCCCGAAGCACATAGTTTGACTGATGGAAAGCGTATATTTTAGTATGTACAAACTAAACCGACTATGATTATCTATAAATTTTGGATTTCTCAATATAGATCTATCTCATGCATAGGGGTAGGCATGATCATTTGAAACTTCCTTGTTATAGGAGTCATGATTTGAAATCCCCCTATATAGGCATGCAAAATACCTGCAATATATTGGGGGAATTGTTTCTTCATATTTCATGCAAGGACATGGGAATGAGGTCTCGGTACCACTACATATCTCACCACGCTGAGAATCAATCCACATGTAGTTCTTGAGGTACCATGGAGTTTAAGATAATGTGGTTTGGAATTTGGAAATGTAGTGGATTGGTATTCCCATTGGAAATCCCATACAGAAACTCATAATCCCTCATGAGTGATGACGAGTTTGAGAATCAAGGGACAATAAAGGATTAGTCCACTACACAATGTTAAAATAACAAAGGAGGGGGGATTTTAACCTTAATATATTATCTTATCTATGCCCATGTTTAGTAGAATGATTATATCTATGTACCTCGTATCAATGAGAAGCAATCTAGACACAACTTTACAAATTTCCCTATGATAGTCAATCCAATATGTAGTGGGGGTATTTTTTATAGATTATGGACCATGATGTGGGATCCGGGAAGCGCTATGTATCATGCGAAGGCAGGAACCAAGACATACATAGTTTTTAATGTACCATGAACTTCAACATTGTAGGTAAGGTACATTGGTCAGTAGTAGATTTATTCACTCGTGTGGAATCCCCAGTCAAAACTCTTAAGACCATATGAGAAGTGCCCGGTGTGAAAAAAATAGATGAAAAAGGATTACTCTAACACACACAGGTAATATAACAAATGAAGGGGAAATTTCACCTTCGGTCCTTTGTGTATCCAGGCCCATGTTTGGGAACATTGTCTTTACTACATACCTTTTGTTAGCTGGAATCGATCTAAATGTAAATTTATAAATTTCCATGTTCAAGTCTGGGCCATATGTAGGGGATTGATATTTTTTTCCATGGTGGTAGCTAGACCAAGATATGAAATCGAGGAATCACTACATATCTTATGATGAAAGGAATCAAGACACAAGTAGTTCTCAAATTATATTCTATGTAACAGTCTAACACGTAAATTGGGAAGGGGCATTTTTTTCATTCTGTTTGGTGGTGGCCGGACCCTGATGTAGAATTCAGGCATCACTACGTATCCAGAGAGGGTAGGAATCAAGCCACATATAGATCTAAAGAGGGGTCTCCCTACATAGGTCTAGTCCATAAGTAGGAAGAGGGTCATTTTCGACCATTCATTAAATGTGATGGGATCTTTCATGAGCCTCCATGTTGCATTTGTGTATTGAAAACCTTATAACCATTTTTTGTTCCCTTGAGTTATGTTCGGTTATAGGAACAACAAATGAAATTAATTTATCATGCATTGTGGGGATAACTGAATGTATGTTTGGGGAATTTGAATCATGTAGCATCTAGACCAAGATCTAGGATCAATGTGTCACTATGTATCCCATTGATAGATGGGAATCAGGTCGTACATTGTATTTTAGCATCATTTAATAGTTTAGGACAATACACAAAGAAGGAAGATTTTATTTTGTATGGTGGATGGACCTAGATGGGAATATGGGAATAAAAATATATCCTATGATGGCTGGAATCAATCCACACATAGTCTTGTAGAAAATAAGTCCTCATGTGGATCAGACTCTCACCTGGAAATGGGGAATTCTTTTTTCCTCCTATACATATCTGACTCATTTGCAACAGACCATGTATTCTAGAAAAATGATCTCTACAGTGTTTATCATCTTGTGGTTAGGATGATATGGCAATTCATTTTAATGTATTGTGGTAAGGAAAGTTTCATATTGTAGTTTAATCTTGTGTGATCAGGAAAATAATGCTATGTAGTTTCACATCATGTAGCTTGGATGCATACAATGCTATGTAGTTAACATCATATAGCTAAGAAAAATTCTGTAAGGCTATACAATGTATTTCATCCGAAATCTAGAATTTGTGGATTGTGGGATGAGTTTTCCATCTATTGTAATTAAGGAATATGCTCTATTTAGGTCAACCTTGTGTATAGAATACAACCCATCACATTTTGGCCCCAATTTTGGGTGTTTCTTTTGGAGTATCATCAGGGTTCTGATGACCAAAAAAATTATCATTTTAGGGAATAATGAAGGAAAACATTTTTATTGAGGGTTTGTGCAATCAAATTCTAGTAAAATTTCAAATGGTTAAAATATTTCATATATTTTCTCATCCAATTGTTGTAACTCATTCATATGTTTTTTGGACTACTCATCTTCAGATAGATCATCACATGTGGAAACACAGAACGATGGAATTGGAACCTCGAAGGGTAGGACCACCTATATTAAATATACTAATGAGTATAGGGTTTTTTGTGTGGTAGTGTGGTTCGTGGTCTGGTAAGCCCATAGATCATGGTGGAGCCTTTCTAGCCTCAATTTCTTCCCTTTTATTTCATCTTCTAGTGTATACAAGATAGGGTTTTGTTGAATGCCTCTATATGTCCATTGGACGCTGCATAATTGGAAAATTAACGGTATTCATTAATATCATACTCCATGTATAGCTTATCCTTTTCAACAGAGAAGATATTGGTTCCATTTTCCGTTAGTACACTATATAGAACACCATATCTATTGATGATATTGGATTTCAAAAAACTGACACTGCTTCATGCCTCTACCACTTTTAGGGGTATAGATTCTACCCATTTGAAAAAGAATTTGGTTGCTGTCAGAATAAACATGAACGTTTTGGAATAAGAAGGAGGATATAATACCATAACATCCATTCCCCATATGGAAAATGTCTATGAGTACTTTACTATGTGAAGTAACTCCAGGAGTTGGTGGATGAAATTGGCTTCAACTTGAAAGGAATGGCACTTCATGATGAATTCAGCACAATCCTATGTCAAAATAAGCCACTAGTATCTGAACCTCCTAATTTGATGAGAGTGTTTGGATACTGATAGGTGCTCCCCCCATGTTTTGTCATGCACTTATTTTATGAAGGCAATGGTATCTTCTCCATCAATCCACCAGAGAAGGACTCCATCAAGGCCCGGCTTTTAGAAGACCTTTTATTGATTTGTCACATTGTATTGGACAATGTTTATTTTTCACCTCTAGATTTTCTCCCTTACATCCCTACCTGGTGGGAGTTCTCAATTTTTGAGGTTATTTGCAATGGGATCTATCCAGATGCTGGTATGATACTAAGGATCATGGATGGAGCTAATCTTTTCAATTACCTCTTTCTCGATCTGAAAATATTATAGGATCATCCAATAGTGAGAAATGTAGATGACTATCTCATCCCCATGAGAGTCATCCAGTGGTGTAGTGGAATTTTTTAATGCTTTTTCCTATCCATTTTGCAGCCGAGGGACATGTGTTGTGGTCGGATCTAATGGGAATTCATATATGATTTCTCAGATGAGGTCCATCAATAATATTAGATCCTCTTTCATGATAGAAATATCACCATTAAAATTTTTTATGACTAATTATGAGTCACCTTTTACCTTTAATGTCTCAACTTATGCTTGATTTGCTAGTCCCATACCTACAATGAGGACCTGATATTCTGATTCATTGTTTGTTCACCCTTCTAATAGTTGGAAGGAATAAGGAAGGACAACCTTTTCTAAAGTTATGACTATGAATCCCAACCCCAACGTAACAACCCAAGGTTTTGAAAATAAATATAGAATGCAATTTTATAATCTAACCATTAAACACAACTTTGTCTCTTCAATGTTTTGAATTTAAATAAATGGCCATATAGAGTTATGTTCAGTAAGTCATTTGGAATCTGATAGAACAAACTTGATTTTTGTTGAATAGTAACATACCCTTATGAATAGTAATATAAATAGTAATATGAATATTAATATGACCTCTGAATCATAAAAATTGATATTATTTTATTTTCTCAAGGCTATATGATAATGTGATCTTAATTTATTTTTCAATGAGAAATAAAACTAATTGCACTTTAAGATTGTTATTTTTTTAATTAACTATGACCTTATTTAAAAATTAAATTAATAATATATAGAAACTTATTTTTGAAAAATGGATTTCACTTTTCAATTCTACACATTGAAAATGTGTAGGAGTGAATTTTTGGGATTTTTTTAAAATACGTGAATTTTTCATGAATAGTAAAAATACAATTTTGAGTTTTCAGTAGTGTAATGACATCATAATGATGTAATAATTAAGTATAAAAGTATGGTCAACATTTTTTTAGTAACTTATGACATGAGGTTTCCCAAGTGGCTTAAACCATGGGAAAATACCATGGGCAATCCCATGGTTTGGCAAAAACCACTAATAAGGTGTCCCTTTGAAATTACTAAAAAAGTACCTCTCCTTTTCTATAAATACACACTCATACATTCATTTTATTTCATTCCAAAAATCCCTCATACTCTATGATCTGGTGGTTTTACCTCCCTAGGATTCCTACAATGGTGTCCATAAGCCCCCAAGGGCCCATCCTTTATGATTTAGTAGTCATTCTACAAGGTAAGGGAATCCTTCATTCTCTTCTTCTAGTCGACACTTGTTTTATGTTTGCTATTTGAAATTCAGTTATCATATGTTGGGGATTTATTTTATTTATTCATCTTACTGTACTTTTGATTTCAATATGATGATATACCGTTTTTTCTCATCATTTTAATTTATGAAATTTTAAGTGACGTCGTTAGGCTGCCAAATTTTCATAAGAGAACTCTTAACTTTTTTTATTTTCAAGTTTATCTCTTTTATTTTTCTCTACTCACCTCCTCTGTAAAATTGATCATGATAACTCCAGTATCATATATATACTATAATTATATCATGTTAATGGAATAACTATCATTAATATTCTTACTCCCTCCCTTTATTTTATGAATGAAATCAACGTCCATGAGGTTCCAATTTATAGCCTTCGTGGATGATGAAGTTTCATTGATCAATTTCATCTTCATTTCTGGTCATGAAACTGTATTTATATTTGAAACAGACTATAACATATGTATTATAACATAATTAATATTCATGAACCATAATATGTACATATAATTATGTTATATGACAAAACTAGTTCATAATAATCCAAATACCGCCGAATAATCGAAGTGGTTGTTATCTAATGATCCTTCCCCATTCCATGTAACCAAATGATATAAATGACCATTAACAATTCTTTATGTTCATAAATAATATGTAATTCTAATCCATGAGATTTTTAACCTTTCCACATGAACTCCATCACGTAAAAACAAGTGAACCGATTATAAAAATAATGAAAACGAATACCTCGGAAGAATGAAATTCAATTTAATAACTTAGAATTAAGGGTATAAATGGACCAAATAGAATTATGGTAAAATAAATACCTGGCTAATAGTTTCTGAAATAATTTATTGACATGTATAATTTCATATTCCAACAGCTTAATTTCAATATTGGAACACGTTTCGAGTTAAGGTAAGGGTTTTTCCACCCGGACTTCCACTTTCATTTGGGATACTTTCATTGTATGATTACCTCAATGTAATTCTTATGTATTGTCATGTACTCATCATATGTTCTGTTTTATTATCATATATTTGTTTACAAACCATTATACTTCCTTATTTTATGGATAGTTACACATTTTAAAAGGAACTTTAAAAATTGTTTCAAAAATACAAGCCCGATTCAAGTGAATTTCTCAAATTCGTACCTACTTTCAAGTGCACTCAATAATCTGTTATTGGAAACCATTATCTTTATAAAATCACTCATTTTATTATGAATATACAATCTTACTTCACTTCTGGTTTTATAAAAAGATTTTTTCCAAAATAACGCTTCTTTTCAAAAATAAAAGAGTATTTATCTCCAGAATTGCTGAATGATTTTATAAGAGTGTTTTCATTTAATTCAACACTCTTGTTGATTCCATAGTATTATTGGGTTTAATAATTTATGAGACCATATACCATATTTTATTTAATGGTTTATTACTAACTCTATTGTAGATTATTTATCCTAATACCATTCGAAATATTATTCAGAATGGTTAGTGTTTTATGTTTAATGATTGGGGAAAGATAGTTACATTTCATATGATAGTTTCAATAAGAATGTATTTGTTGTTTATGTTTATCCCTGCTCATATGAGGAATGTATTGGACTTATTATGTGATGGATGGGACCCTCTATATCCCCTCGATGGATCGGTACGTCTCATGAGACAATTAGTCATGTAATTGGTCGAGGCCTTTCCCAATGTGATATATAGATTATGGACAGGGCCTTAATCATTAGACGTCTTGGTCGAGGCCTTGAAAAAATGTTTCAGAATTTCCTGCATATGCACTTACCTCATTATGATGATAGTATTTGATGATCATGTGGTTATTCTCCTAGTATAATACCTATCAATATGTTTTATTCAACTCATATTTCTGCTATATTGTGTTCATGTTCATTATTGAAGGAATTTGTTTTCAATTATTCACAATTTATGATGTTTATGCTATCTTCCTCTTTATTGCTTACTCAAACTGAGCGTTTGAGCACACCCTTTCCTATGTTTCATTTTTCTCAGAATATGAAGAAGTAAATTATGAATTACATGCATGAATAAACTAGGAGACATGACATTGCTAGTGGAATAATTTTAGTGTTGTTTTTCCTTTCCATATGTAAATTTTGAACTTATTTATGTAACTTGTTTCCAATAATAATAAACTGCTCAGTCCTTCAGGATTTGTTTTCCTTGTATGTATGCCAAAATTATCAAACAAGGCACGGAATCCATGCAACTGAGGTCGGGTCCTTACAGTTGGTATCAGAGGAAGTTTAGTAGAATACTTGGAAACTAGATTTAGAAAACGTAGAATTAGGGAAGAGTACCTAATTTAGTCTATGAGGATATACATACAATAACATCCTGATATTTTAGTAAGGAATATATTATGTGGATATTTCAAGCAATACATCCCTGTCTAGATACGGCCAGGAAGAGGTGGCTCTGGCATAGATGTATCTAGAGGTAAAACCCAAAAACACCGCTTTGATCTAGACTCGAACAAGAATTGGTACACGAAAACGGGCCTTGCAGCACTCTTGGTTACGATAATCCTGGGGGATATGCTTAGGATAATTCACTTTTTCTTTACAATCCATTATGAAGGAGTTAAATTTAAATATTCCTCAATGAAATCATTTTTGTGAATATGGGATTATCCATGCGTATGATCTCATTTTTTCTAAGTATTTTTAAGTTAAGATTATACATTATGATTCATAACCTAATATAGTGTGTTCCATTATCTAGATATGGCAACCAGTGGACAGAATGGAAATCCCATGAATGCACGTGTCCCCTGTAGGGATTTTCCTCCGACGCAAGACAATGATATTGGATATGGTGCTGTGATTGGGGCTGAGCAACTCTTAACTATACTAGTACAACTTACTCAGGTTATGAATAATAACCTTACCCGTATGGAGAATCCGGATCCACCACGTGGAGGATCCATGCTAGATCGCTTTATGCAACAATAGCCTCCATCATTCAATGGGACTACAAACCAGTTTGTCGTAGAACAGTGGATATGTTTCCTTGAGAAGATATTTCTTTCTTTGGGATGTAATGAAATATGTAAAGTAGTCATTGATGTATATCGTCTATTGGGATATGCCGATCAGTGGTTTTCATTAATCCAAAACACAAAGGACGAGGGAGAGATATAAGAGAAGGAATGGAGGGAGGTTAAGGAAATCTTCGTAAAAAAATATTTCCCTCATGAGAAGCGAGTAGATATGGAGAGACAATTCTTGAATCGGAGGTAGAAGGAAGATGATAATGTTGCATGGTATGAAGCTAACTTCACGAGATTAGCAAGGCATGCTTTAGAAAACATACAAAATCCAAGGAGAAAAATTGATCGATTCTTTGATGGCATAAAGCCATTCCTCCAGCGGGCACTAGTCTCCCAAAGTTTTTCATCATATGAGGATATTGTTTCTTGTTCCATCAAGACATAAAAATAATTCTCTAAGTCTTATAAATTTAAGGTAAAGAAAGAAAAGAAGAGGGCTGTGGAAAACCATGGGAATGGAAATAAGGAAACATGGAAGAAGGGAAGAGTCGAATTTCCACCATGTGACAATTGTGGAAGGAAACACCACGGTGCATGCTTAAAAGGATAATGAGTATGCTATAAATGTGGCTAGAGATGCCATCTTGCTGGTGATTACAAAGGGAAGAAGGAAGCCAATGATGTTCAATTCTATAGTTGTCCGGAGATGGGACACTATGCTAATGATTTTCCAAAACGTCAAGGAAATATGCAACAGAAAAGTCCAAGGGATCAGGGATAAGCTTATGCAATCACAACTACAGAAGTTGAAGTTCCTAATGACGTGGTGACAGGTACTTTAATTGTTTCCTCATGTTTATCCAAAGCTTTATTTCATTCTGGATCATCGCATTGTTTCATATCATCCCAGTTTGCAAAGAAAATTAGATATTTTCAATTTGATTTAACAAGGGAGTTTTCAGTCAAAACTCTTAAGGGAAGTATCATTGCTACAATGTTCTTTCAATCAGCCCCCATTATGGAATATAAATGTTCATTATTTTCTAATCTCATTGTCATACCCATGATTTAATTTGATATAATCCTTGGTATGGATTCTATTTCAGACTATAATGCAAACAATTATTGTAATAAGAAGTAAGTTACGATTTTTTATGACAATGATAAATAACAACTTATCTTTAGAGAAGAATCATCACCACCTGATTCTTATCTAGATCCACCCCCAATAGCTCCACTAAATCCAATTATTGTGGAGGAGGAGAATAAAATAACTGTGGGTGAGGAAAGGAATGTTCATATAGATGATGTACCTATTATGAGAGAATACGTTGATGTGTTTCCAAAATATTTACCTGGACATCCTCCAGAATAAGAAATTGAGTTTTCCATTGATTTAATTCCCAGTTCAAGGCCCGTATCGAAGACCCCTTATAAAAGGGCCACTATGGAATTAGTGGAACTAAATATGCCACTAGAGGAATTGAGTAATAAGGGATTTATTCGACCTAGTGTTTATCCATGGGGAGCCCCTATCCTCACTGTTAAGAAGAAAGATGGATCCATGAGGCTTTGCATTGATTACAGGGAAATAAATGCTATTACAATAATGAATAAGTATCCCCTACCTCGCAATGATAATTTATTTGACCAACTACATGGAGATCATTACTTTTCAAAGATTGATCTTCGATCTAGATATCATTAGTTGTGTGTGAAGAATGAATACATTCCAAAAACATCATTTCGAACCAAGTACGAGCATTATGAGTTTACAGTGATGCCTTTTGGATTGACTAATGCACCCTCTGTCTTCATGGATCTACTGAAAAGAGTTTTAAAGGAATATCTCAATGATTTTTTAGTGGTATTTGTTAATGATATCTTGGTATACCCAAAAATCTGCGAAGATCATGAAAATAACTTGTCCATTATCCTGAAGACTCTTAGATGACATGAATTATATGGGATGTTTAGCATGTGTGAATTCTGGCTTTAGGAGATATCTTTTCAAGGCCATATTGTCTCTAAGGATGGAACCCTAGTTGATCCTGCAAAGACAAAGGCAATCCAAGATTGGCCCACACCAACAAACATAACTAAGGTATGTTGTTTTATCGGCTTAGCAGGTTATTATCAGCGTTTCGTGTAGAATTTTTCCCGACTGGGTAACTCGCTAACGAAGCTCATACGTAAAGGGGTTAAATTTGTTTGGAAAAAATATTGTGAATAATTTTTTAAAGAACTGAAGAGAAGATTAGTCAATAATTTTATATTGAATATACCATCGGGGAATGAAGGGTTTGTTATTTAAAGTGATGCATTAAAGAAAGGGATTGGTTGTGTCCTTAAGAAAAATAATAGGGTTATTTCTTATGCATCACGATAGCTAAAAATTCATGAGCAAAACTATCCTACTCGTGATCTTGAGTTAGCTGCTGTAATCTTTTCTTTGATGATATGGAGACATTATCTCTATGGTGAAAAATGTGAGATTTATACTGATCACAAGAGTTTGAAGTATATTTTCTCACAGAAAGAACTCAACATGAGGCAAAGGATATGGCTTGAACTACTCAAGGATTATGATTGCACGATACACTACCACCCAGGGAAGGAAAATAATGTGGCAGATGCTTTGAGCAGAAAGGATCATGGAGTTTTGATCAAGATGAGAGTTGGAAGGGATCCTATTTTCATGGATATAGTAAAGATGGATATGGGAATAACCATGGAAGGTGAAACATCAATGCTTTTTCATATGGTTTCCAAACCATATTTACTAGAAAGGACAAATATTTCTCAGTATAATGATGAGGAATTTCAAAAGAATATAAAAGTTGTGAATGATGGGAGATTGACTGACTTCATATATGAAGATGGAATTTTGAAATTTGGGAAGAGACTTTGTGTTCCCGATATACGTGATATAAATAGGGAATTTTTATATGATTCACATAGTTCCAATTTCTATATACATCTTGGTAGCACTAAGATGTATAGATATTTGAAGGAACATTTCTGGTGGGACAACATACAGAGGAAGATTGCTGGTTTTCTGTCAAGATGTATGGTTTGTTAACAAGTGAAAGCTAGAAGGCAACAACCTGGAGGAGTATTTCAAACTCTTCCATAACTGAGTGTAAATTGGATAATATCACAATGGAATTTTTCATAGGACTACCAATGACACATATAAGGAACGATGCAATATGGGTCATTGTTGATCATCTTACCAAGTCAGCACATTTTCTTTCTATAAGAGATGATCTACCACTTGAAAGTCTAGGAAGACTATATATTAATAAAGTTTTGAGACTTCATGGAGGACCCCTATCTATTTTTTCTGATCATGATCCACATTTTACATCCAGATTCTGGAAAAGTCTTCAGAAGTCCCTAGATACTGATCTTCGTTTGAGTACTGCCTACCACAGAAAAACTGATGGACAATCAAAACGGACAATTAAAACATTGGAAGTCATCTTGAGGTATTGTTCATTTGATTTTCAATGCATGTGGTATCAATATCTACCTCTCGTATAATTTTCCTACAACAATAGCTTCTCATCAAGTATATAGATGGAACCCTATGAAGCATTATATGGGAGGCGATGTCGTACACCAACTTGCTGTGATGATGTTGGTGAAAGAAAGCTCGTGGGCCCAGAACATGTTGAAGAAACAATGGAAAAGGTGAATATTATCCAGAACCATATCAATGTAGCTCAAATTAGGCAAAAGAGCTATGCTTATAACCAAAAAAAGGATTTAAAATTTCAAAAATGTTACCACGTTTTCTTAAAAGTATCTCCATGGAAGGGTATTGTACGATTCGGTGAGAAGGGAAAATTAAGTCCCATGTTAATCGGACCTTTTGAAATTCTGGACTGAATTGGAGCCATAGCTTACCATTTTTCAATGCCGCCAAGTCTCTCCAAGGTGCACAATGTGTTCCATGTGTCAATGTTAAGAAAGTACATGTTAGACCCAACCCATGTACTCACTTATGGATAAGTGGAACATGAGCCCGATCTATCTTACTGTGAAGAGCCTATAAAAATTTTTGATACTAGAGAACAAGTATTGAGAAATCAGACGACTCGTCTGCTGATGGTTCTATGGAGGAACCATTAGATGGAGGAATCAACATGGGTGCCTAGAGGAGCTTATGTTAAATACATACCCAAAACTTTTTTGGTAAAATTCTATGAATTTTGAGGACGGAAATTCTTTAAGGAGGGGAGAATGTAACACCCCAAGGTTTTGAAAATAAATATAGAATGTAATTTTATAATCTAACCATTAAACACAACTTTGTCTCTTCTATGTTTTGAATTTCAAGAAATGGTCATCTAGAGTTGTGTTCAGTAAGTCATTTAGAATCTGATAGAACAAACTTGATTTTTGGTAAATAGAAACATACCCTTATGAATGGTAATATAAATAGTCATATGAATAGTAATATGAATAGTAATATGACCATTGAATAGTAAAAAATGATATTATTTTATTTTCATATGGCAATATGATAATGGGATCTTAACTAATTTTTCAATGAGAAAGAAAACTAATTGCACTTTAAGATTGTTATTTTTAGAATTAACTATAACCTTATTCAAAAATTAAATTAATAATATTTAGAATTTCTTTTGAAAATGGATTACACTTTTGAATTATACACATCGAAAAATGGTAGGGGTGAATTTTTGGGATTTTTCTAAAATACTTGAATTTTTCATGAATAGTAAAAAAAAATTGAGTTTTCGGTAGTTTAATGACATCATAATGATGTAATAATTAAATATAAATTTATTTTAGACTTTTTATAGTAACATTTTATATGAGGTGTCCCAAGTGGCTTAAACCATGGGAAAATACCATGGGCAAGCCCATGGTTTGGGAAAAACCCACTAATGAGGTGTCCCTTTGAAATTATTAAAACAATTACTTCTCTTTTTCTATAAATACCCACTCATCCAATCGTTTTATTTCATTCCAAATCCCTCATCCTCTATGATCTGGTGGTTTTACCTCTCTATTAGTCCTACCAAGGTTTCCCTAAGCCCCTAAGGTCCCATCCTTCACGATCTAGGATTTATTCTACAAGGTAAGGGAGTCCTTCATTCTCTTCTTTAAGTCGACACTTCTTTTATCTTAGCTATTTGAAATTTATTTTGCATATGTTGGGGTTTGATTTTATTTATTCTTATTACTGTACTTTTTATTTCAATATGATGAGATTCCCTTTTTTCTCATCATTTGATTTTATGAAATTTTAAGTGACGTCGTTAGGCTGCCAAATTTTCATAAGGGATCTCTTAACTTTTCTTTTATTTTCAAGTTCATCTATTTTATTTTTCTCTCCTCACCTCATCTGTACAAATGATCATGATAACTCCATTATCATATATATACTGGAATTATATCATTTGAGTGGGAGAACTATCATAAATATTCTTACTCCCTCCCTTTTTTATAAACGAAATCAACGTCCATGAGGTTCTAATTTATAGCCTTCGTGGACGATAAAGGTTCGTTCTTCAATTTCATCTTCATTACTGGTCATGAAACCATATTTATGGTTTAAATAGACTATAAAATATATATTATCTCATAATTAATATTCATGAACCAGAATATGTATATATAATTAAGTTATATGACAAAACTAGTTCACAATTATCCAAATACCGCCGAATAATCGAAGTGGTTGTCATCTAATGATCCTTCCTCATTCCATGTAAAAAAATGATGTAAATGAACATTACCAATTATTTATGTTCATAAATAATATATAATTCCAATCCTGGAGATTTATAACCTATCCACATGAACTCCATTAATGAAAAACATGTGAACCGATTAAAAAAATAATGAAAACGAACACCCCGGAACAATGAAATTCAATATAATAACTTAGAATTTAGGGTGTAAATGGAATAAAAAGAATTCTGGTAAACTAAATACATGGCTAATAGGTTCTGAAATAATTTATTAACAAGTATAATTTAATATTCCATGAGCTTAAGTTCAATATAGGAACACGTTTCGAGTTATGGTAAGGGTTTTTCCACCCGAACATCCACTTTCATTCGGGATACTTTCATTGTCGGATTACCTCGATGTAATTATTATGTATTGTTATGTACTAATTACATTTTCTGTGTGAGTATCATATATATGTTTAAAAACCATAATCCTTCTTTATTTTATGGATAGTTACATGTTTTAAAAGGAACTTTCAAAATTACTTCCAAAATACAAGCCCGATTCAAGGGAATTTCTCAAGTTCTTACCTACTTTCAAGGGCACTAAATAATCTATTATTGGAAACCATTATCTTTATAAAATCCCTCATTTTATTATGAAGATACTATCTTTCTTCACATATGGTTTTATTCAAAGATTTTTTCCAAAAGAACTATTTTTTTCAAAATAAAATAGTATTTATCTCCAGAATTGCTGAATGATTTTATAAGCGTGTTTTTATCTAATTCAACACTCTTGTTGATTCCATGGTATTATTGGGTTTAATAATTTATGAGGTCATCTACCATATTTTATTTAATTGTTTATGACTAACTCTATTGTGGATGATTGATCCTAAAACCATTCAACATATTATTTCGAATGGTTAGTGTTTTATGTTTAATGATTGGTGAAAGATAGTTACATTTCATATGATGTTTAAATATGAATTTATTTGTTGTTTATGTTTATCCGCACTCATATGAGGAATGCATTGGACTTATTATTTAACAGGTGGGGGCCGTTATAGCCCCTCGATGCATCAGTAGGTCTCATGAGACAATTAGACGTGGAATTGGTTGAGGCCTTTCCCAATGTGATATGTGGATTATGGACAAGGCCTTAATCATTAGACGTCTTGGCCAAGGCCTTGAAAAAATGTTTCAGAATGTCATGTATATTCACTTAACTCATTATGATGCTATTATTATAAGATCATGCAGTTATTCGACTAGTAGAATACCCATGAATATGTTTTATTCCTCTCATATTTCTGCCATATTGTGTTCAAGTTCATTGTTAACGGAATGTGTCTTCAATTATTCACCATGTCTGATGTTTATGCTATCTTCCACTATATTTTTTACTCTTACTAAGCATTTGAGCTCACCCTTTCTTATGTTTCATTTTTCTCAAGATATAAAGAAGTAAATTATGAATGACATGCCAGAATAAACTAGGAGACATGGCGTTGCTAGTGAAATACTTTTAGTGTTGTTTTTCCTTTACATATGTAAATTTTGAGCTTATGTATGTAACTTGTTTCCAATAATACTAAACAACTCAGTCCTTCAGGATTCATTTTCCCTGTATGTATTCCAACGTAATCAAACAAGGCACTGACTCTGGGCAACTGGGGTCGGGTCCTTACACCCAATTTGTTGAGCCTTAGGTCTTCCATCATTTTTCATGTTCAGATTTAGTATACACCATCGAAATAAATCTCCCATGTCTGGGATCCTTCTTGAACAAATAACACTTATACATCGGGTAGTTCAGAAACTAATAGAATCATTTTTACAGAGATGTGTTCTTCCGAAAATATACCAATTCTTGACCATTAATTTATTTTTGAGGTAGAAACCATATATTTAACTATTGTAGGATGATCGCTGAGAATTATAGGCATCTGTTAAACATCATACAACTGAGAATATACTTCAATGGTTGCTACAAGCGACCAGGTGGACCTCATAGTGCTTTATATAATTCCTCAGTTTGTTAAGCACAAATATTTGGTCCAAATAGCTCTTCTCAATAGTTGAATAAGGGGTGTCATCATTAATCATCATTCGGTTGAGATAATATAGACTATTCTCATATCCGATTTCACTATTATGTGTGAGGAATATGCCTAGTGTTCATCCAAATGTTGCCACATAAATTATGAGATGTCTCCCTTCGACTGGTGAAATTAGAACTGGAGGGATCAAGAGGAATTTATTGAGATTTTTGAATTCTTCCTGAAAATCATTAGTCAATTAATATTTGACCCCCCATTTTCATTGACATGGGGAACAATAAACATTTTACAACAATGTTGTCTACGAAAGGAAAAATGCAGGGCAGATTCCCCTAAATTCCACTCAACTCTGTGAGGATGAGAGGAGGTGACATTCCAAGGATTTCCATTATCTGATGATGGTCAACATTTATTCCATTATGGAATATGAAAAATTCAAGGAATTTCTTTTAGGAATCACCAAAATCACATTTTAAAGGGTTTAGCTTTAGATTATGTTGTCATAGTTTGCAGAAAATTGATTCATGATTCGCCAAGTGGTCTGAGAATTGTTGTGATTTAACCATTGGTTCAATATAGAATTCAAATAATCTTCCCCATATAGGATTTAAGATTCAATGAATGTCAGATGGTATGTGGCGCCTTCATTTTTCTAACTGAAGGTCTTTACAATGTCGAAAAATACTCCCTGGGGGGCCTGAAGGTAGTTCCCTCTTCATATTCCCATGACATTTAGATTTTTTTATATCCTGATTAGATGTCATGAAAGATAGAGCCTCATATCTAGCAGTTGTGTCGATTAGAAATTAAATAATTGGAACTAGAAAATCATTATTTAGGAAATGCGGATTGAGATCCATAAAATCAATGTACACACTGATTATCTTGTTCTTCCTTTTAATGGGCACTATTTTTTGTAGACAAATGGGGTATTAAACTTCGTGAAAGATGCTGGATCTGATGAGTTTGTCAACTTTAGCCTCTATATTGGAAACATGTGTCGAGTGTGTTCTTCTATCAACCTTCTGGTAACCATAGTGGTCTTCTAGAAAGCCCAAATGTGGAGTGTCCACCTAATGATCAAGGCATTTCATTTCAATATATTAGTAAGTGAAAACATCTCAATTATTCTTTACGAAGGAGGTGTATAACTCACTCTCATCAGAAGACATGGAAACTCTAATCAGAATGGGCCTCAGATCTTCTTTGATACCTAGGTCTGTTTCTCGTAGTTCATTAATGGTGGTAGAGACACCTACCATGAATACTGGTGTGGTATCCCTAAGGTCTTCTTCATCTTCCTCTTCCAAATCCTCCTCATCAACTTCTCCTTCTGATGGAGAAAAATTCCATCAGATGATCACTTTTGAATTGAGAGAGTATTTTCAATTCTCATATTTGTAGACCAAAGAAACCCCCTATCCCGACTGACTATGGGGAATCATTTTGGGAGGATAGATTGAGGTATTTTGGAGTGTTTTCATCTTTATTTTGGGACAAGACATCATATTTTTTCCTTTGTGGTTGAGACATCTATTTTATGGTTCCTTGAAGATGTATTTAGAGAATTTTCATATATTAAATCATCAACAATTTGATGATATGTGTACATTTCAACATTATCACGCCTGGTGTCCATGACGAAGATCATGAATTCTGTGGAATATGTGTCCGAATATGAACTCATGTGTTCCACCTGATTGATGGGAAGCATATATTCTTCACCAAACTACTTGAGGGGTCAGAAGGAACAATTTTCAAGCAATTTTAGGGGGTCACCCAATCAATATCATCGACTAAAGGCTCCATCCCTTCCGGCTCGTAAATCCCTACATTGATATAATGTTACTCGAATGATTCTAATGGGACCTTATCAGCATGAAATGTCTTTTTAATTCCATTAAAGAAATAGGTGATTCACTAATGGCATAATGATGGAATTCCATCTTACCGGTGTTTCCAGGGCCTTCCTAGTTGTACATTGAAGGGAATATTCTGCCAAAACACCAGAAATTATGATTCAGCAGTGATGTCACCAAAATGAGTTTTGAGCTTGATTTTTCCCCTAGATTTTTCTCACTTTTATCATATCCTGGTAGGGATTTAGTGTAGGGAAATATATTGTCTTCACTACAGCCCAGCCAATGAAGTCTATGTAGTGGGGTGAGATAGACCACATAGCCATTATTGATGAAGAGTTTATGGATATCAACACCATTTATGCTTCCATTCACATATAAGGGTTTGATCTTCCCTTGCATTATGGTGCCTTCATCTTGATCCATGTAAGAGATAATCGTGTGGAATTTTATGGGATTGGTCTCCATCTAGTAAACATCAATGATGACCACCTTGGATTCAAGTTCTTGAGGGATTTAAAAAGCATCCCTGATTGCTCCTCTGAGATCTTCTGATAGATTCAGTGTATCTAGGACTGATATACTTGTTGGTATCGAAGCCATCTATTTCATAATATCATATTTATTCTATAAACTAAAGCACTTCTCTTCATGGTGATGTGATTTCACATGAACATTAGGGACATGAGCATGGGATGCATACTGACAGGCCCCTAGGACTGGATATAGTTCTGCTATTGTGCTTTTTGGATTTGGATGGCCAGGTCTGTCAACACACCATGGGGGTCAGACATCTATTCATCCTCTATCAGATATTCTTATATGATCGGGCCAGAGTTTCTCCAGACAGGGAAGATAAATATTCTTATTTCAATCGGGACTGCTGGAGGACTCTTCTGTGAATTTCTATGACAATAACAGTTTGAGTCCAGGAATATCTTGGAATTTGGTTTATTCCATGATGAAGTCTTCCCATATACCCTCGGATCATGTGTCCTCTTCCTCCAGATCCCATGTTAGGTTAAATTAACTCTAGTTCGTAAAAGTATTCTTTACTAGAGAAGGGTTCCATTAAGTGGATGGCATTAATGAAGCCAATGAGTAGTTCTTCATCTGATGATGAGTCTTCCTGGTTGACTTATTCGAGTGTTCCAATTTAGTAGGGTGGTGCCCATCTCTTCATATATGATGGTATGAAATCCAATAGTGTCAAATCCAACATCCGACTCGATGAAATTTTATCTTATTGAACTTCCATTCCTCCATTATGGTTTTATTTCTTCTTGGACCATCGACTTTCAGAGGATTATGGTATCGAGGATGTCGTTTATGTTGCATCAGGAGATATTGGGGGCATTGTTTTTTTCCATAACTACTATTGCATACTTCTATGGTCTAATTTGACTATTTTCTGAGTCATCCAACTATATAACTTCTTATCCTTTCTTCTCACAACTTTTTTCCACTCCCCTCTTTCATCCAGGTCTGTGGGGGAGACATATTCCACTTGTGTTGGAAGTGGTGTCAATATAACTTGTCCATAATCATGAATTATTAATAGGAGTTCCTTTGGAAAAATTAATCCCAGATGTTGTGCCCTAATATATGGTGGTAGGGACCGTAGTATGGATCGTCGTCGAGAGATACTTCATTAGCACGCATCGGCTTTGGTATCCATAGAAAATTAAAATACATGGAAACTATAATGTAGCCATAGACTTGGTCATCTTGGAACAAGTAAACTATATTTCCGCATTCCTTGAATTTAATTCACCTGGCCACCTTCACTTTTCATATCGTGGTGGGGGTGGCTCCTGTCATCCATGGGGTCTGCATAGTTTGGTGATGGCCATGGATATTGAGATGGTAGATGGTGTGGTTTAATCATAAAAGAATCCGCTTTAGCACTTCCCACTCCTTTTTGTATGGTTGGTGGGGCTACCCGGGACATGAGGTTAGTCTGCTGCATGGAATCTTCTATCCTTTGGGAAATGGAAGAGAAATCCCAAAACCCAGTTTTATATTTCAGCAAAATGAGTGGTGTTCACATCTCATCATGGAGATTGTCATTTCACAGAACAAGCATCTAATCATGGGGTAGTTTCTTGTTTAGGGAGTAAGTTAGACCTTTGCATCATGTAATAAGTTCATAAACTCTCTCATTCCCCCACTATTTTTAGTTCATAAGGTAACTGAATGTTTTCATTGGAACATTGAACTTAACTGGAATAGGAATAATCTCCTGAGATCCCCACACCGTATTATTTAATTAGATTGATTACTAGTGTACCAAATGAAGGCTGAACCATGCTTTGTTCACATGAAGTATCCGAGATTAAATTCTTAATATTACTCCAGGGTTACCATTATTGGATCGTAGTAAGATGAGCAGTGGATCAGATGTTGTTCTGGATCTCCTGATCCATTGATTACTTGGAATACATGGTTATTGATGTTTGGTGGTGTTGGGACATTGTTTACCCATTCCCGGTATGGTTTCCATTCTATTTTTATCAGCATGTGATGACCTTCCCCAGATTTTAATAGATCTCCCAGTGACTCGATGGTATTAATAATCCCATTATGTGTGTCATGCCGAACTTGAGCAGGGATGGGTAAAATAGAGGGAAATATTTGATATGTCGTATCTACTGGTACTTTAAATGGATACCCGGATTGGGGTATCTTATGTGGATTCTATTTATTTTGGTCCAACTGTTTCCTTAATGGATAGAAATATTTAAATCCTTCCCTATCAATATTTAGATATACTGATGGTCCTAGTGCTATTCTGGAAGAGCATCTGGACCTGGATTCATTTATCAGGATAATTCATCATGGAAGAGGTACCTCTGCTAGAATTGTATGTTGATGTTTTTGTGGGGGAACATATCCCATAGAATGGATTCCTTGATGTATCTCACCAATGATTCACCTAAGCTCTTTCATTTTGTCCTCCTACCGACTAAATCTCTACTTGAGCATTAGGGACTCATTTTTATGTGGAGAAGGAGGTGGGTTAGGTATGAAATTTATCTTATTCATCACATTTTGGGTGATTCTCAAGGAAGGAAATTATAGATTGGTTAAAGGAGATCTCAAATTTAGGTCAGCTATGTGGTTCTTGGTATACACACCTTCAAGCTCAGTCTCTGGGAGGGAACCATATTCGTTTGAGTCATCGTTATTTGAATTGTTTCTTGTAAGTTATATGGGATTTATGCCGATGATATTCACTGATACACACCACATTTTAGGTGGCGTTCCATGTGATGAAAATTATGAGTGCATCTTTCATCCGTTATTCAATCTTCTCCTTCCATTTTGTGGTCCTCTTTAGTTTTCTCGGTGAAGAGTAACTTCATGGGGGCCATGATATGACCTTATATTACACCTATATATGGGGAGACATGATTCTTGAGATAGGATGGAATGGATGACATTTCTATTTTTCAACCTCCCTAGGTATGAAAATACTAAAGTCCCCTGGGTTGGAAATTGAGGTAAAAATGCCCACAGCCATACAGACAAGGGTTTCCATATTTCTTTTGTTACCGTTTCTTAGCCTAGATTTATTTGTGTTAATGTGTCTTTTTTGTTACAAATTCCACCATCCTTGACAGCTAGGTTTGATCAAGTACTATAGTAGTTGCTGATTATATTTACACATTCTTGATCTCATAAATTCCTATTATAGTGTGATCTGAATATGGTGTCACGTCTGAATTTTAATTACTAACTTCCAATGACATGATCAGTGCTCATTGATTGGCTTCCTTTATGAGACAAGTTTTACGGATGTTCTCAAGGCCTTGTTCAGATGCTTTCTAATCGATTGATTTCATTAAACCTAATTCTTTTGCATGTTAATGAAGGACAATTTTTGTGGTGAGTACGTTCTTTCCTATCCATGGATTTGGTTTAACTTCCATATAGGGATGATGATATTATAGTATGTCACTTTTAGTGGGTCTAGCTAGATGGGATGTGGGGTAAATTATAATTCTCCATGTTCATTCCATCCTTAAATATAAACACCAGATGATGTGTCACCGATAAGATGACAAAACTTGGGCATCATGTGGAGGAATTAAAATTGCTATTATTTCATCAGCCTCTCTAATTGTAGCCTTCATGCATATGGAAGAGTTCCCAGGTTGATTAGAAGGTGATTCTCCCCTAATAAATAATCATGGTGTATATAACGATTATATGGAATATGTTTTTTGTTATTTGGAAGAAGGTTGTTTAGGTATTGAGGAGAATGTTATGCATATGTTCTTCTAAAAACTCTCTTGGTATGTTAACCTAATAAGTTACTATGGGCCAAAACATAACAGATATGTCATCACTAGCTAATTTCCTTATCATGAGCAACAAATCATTTTTCATGTTTCATATATACTCCTCTACCTATTTTTCCCATCATTAATTATTCTAATGGATTTCATTCCAAGCATTGGGGACAGTAGGAGTCTCATTAATATATGATCGATATGTGGGTGGCTCTAAAGATGGGTGTGGCCCCGAACCATCTTCTGGATGAGAAAGGATATCGCTTTTCATATATAGAGTTTTTAACATGTAAAAACATATCTTTCCACGAACATATGTATATGAGGGGTTTATAGTATTTGGAATTGAGATGGTAGGACCTTCGTGCCGGTGTGAATGTTGACTATATGGAGGAACTCCATAGTTTGTGGTACAATGGAAAGGAATACCATCGAAACATTATTTCTGACCGCAGGGAGGGTTCCTATGTTGTATACCATAAATAGGACCTTTACACAAGACCTCAGTAGAAGGAGGACTTTCTTTCTCCATGACATCATTTAGAGGAGGACCTAAACAAAAACTACTATAAAGGAGAATACTACCATCATAGCTTGATATCAAGCTACCGAAATAATATCTATAGTTTACATCTCGAGAAGGACCTTCCAGATGAACTTCAATTTGGTGAGTAACTTCTTATTGCTTTATGTTACTATTGAGAGGTCTTTCACAGTGATTATTATTAGGTAAAGGGATATAATCATAGCTAGACATCCATCTATGGGGAGAATCATTTCTCTATCATATAGCCTAGGTAAGACCATCAGCGTGGATGAAAGAAGGGGGGATCTTCTTTCTATTCAATTTTATTTTCAAGGGGAGCTCTACAATGACTCTCATCAGGAGATAGGCGCCCATGATCAATAGTTTCTTTCCCATAATGTAAGCCCCCATGGGTGCTCTGAGGACTTCCTTCAGATCTACTGGTAACAACATTGTGGGTGTAAAACCCGATTCATATTTTTGAGGTACGAGTTTCTTCTTTTCCCTTATCTTTAAGTGTTTTTTAGAAAATAAGCAAAATGGGAAAATCCCATATTTTTTGGGTACACAACATGTACTTTGGCCTTGTAGGATGAGTAGACATGGCATGTAGGCCTGTCGGCAATGAAGGGTGTAAAAACTGACTACATGCCGTGTACTTTTTATTTACACGCCATGTAATCAGTCGACAGGTGAACAGTAAGGAAGTGGAGGCAGCCGCCAGCAGAGCGACAATACATTCCGTGTAATTAGGAATACACATCATGTACTCATGTCGACGGATGAACAGTGTCATGGTGGAAAGAAGCCTCTAGAGGAACAGTTAAAAAAAACGATAAGTACACATCATGTACGTGAGAGTATACACCGTGTAGTTTGTTTTTTTCACTAAAAATGGGTCTTAGCCTCCTCATTCGGCAGAGGAGGCTTTGAGTTCGTTTATGAGCTTGGAGAGGAGGCCGGAGCTTTGAAGATCTCCTGACTGCACACCGAGAATCTGAATCCTTCTCTAACGGTCTCGATTAAACGGTGTGGGTGATTTCTTCCCTATCCTTGTGCGTTTCTTACCAATTCTTTCCTGAGGGAAAGTTATTTGAGTTTGAATGAGTTAATGTTTATCCCAGATATATGTTGTTATTGGACGATTCGAGGGGTGTCGTTCACGTATACCGATCAGAGATGATTGAGGTAGGTGTTCTGGTGTTTATTTCCAACTGTTGAGTTGAATTTTTGTATCATTGTGCTACGAACTCAGGTTTGGGGTGTCGTATGGATGTATCCATTACTGAATGTTATCTAGAATTGCATAGATAAACTTTTGATAAGTTAAAACTGCTGTTTGGGATCACTTCTTGGATCCAGGACCACCCTGGGGGTGTGTTCCTATGTTTAGTTGTTTGGCCATAATACCTGTGGGTATACCATGAATTTTAGAATTCTTTGAATTTCCATGAGAGGAATTGTATAAAATTTCTTGCTTATGTGTTGGGAATGTCCCGATTACTTATATATCCCGAGGGTAGTGTTTCATTTATCCTGCGGGAATCCTTTCACTGCCCCTGGGCAATAGTTTTTATTCTTGTGGGTGACACCTCGTACGCCTGTGGCAAATATTCATTATTCCTATCGGCATACACCTATGGGATTCAATTATGGTTACCTGAGGGTAAGGATTTTATGTCTGAGGACAATGTTATCATGAATATTCACCATGGTGACCTTCATATGTTATACCATCCAAGTTAAGTCACAGGTTTGGCATGGTTAAATGAATATTAAAATGACAATATGACTGGTATAGTTAGTTACTTTTGAGTAATGCTTAGTTTATTGCATTTACTATTATGCACTATTGTTGCACATTTTCACTGACAGTTGGGCGTGGGCCTTTGGTGGTTTCCTACTTGGATTTATTTCTCACACCCTGTTTGGGTCATGTCTTCAGCCCAAACAGATCACAATTCTGTAGGTGTCGATAGGGGAAAGGGTCCCTATACAAGTTCATGATTGTTGTAGTAGAGTAGAAGAGCATGGGACCGAGCTTAGGCTTGTGATGATACTACGTTCTGTTTACTCTTCTTTGTTTTGTTTGGCTGTACCTTGTACATGAGTTGTATTGTATTGTATTGCAGTGTATCTTGTCCTGGATACTTTCATGGAATTAATAACATGTTGCATCATTGTATGTATGACTGATGGTTCTCTTTTACATCAGATTTCCATTTCAGTTTTATATTGTTTACTACTTCCGTTGTTGTATGTTATTTATCTTTTCCATTATGCTACATTTTAAAAAATGAGGGCATAGTTTCCCCACCATCAGACCTGGGCCCTCGCTGCTTGTCGGCAGCCTCTGGTGTTTGGGGAAATGCGATTGAGGTCATGTGACCAACCGGGTTCGGGGCACCCGTTGTGTGGCTTCCAGACCTGGGACATTACAAAGTGGTATCAGAGGGAAGGTTCTTTTCTCTGACATACAATTTGGAGCCTATATTCAGGGATAGAACGGAAAATGGTAGTTGGTAATAAGCGGTGCTCGGGAGTAGCTAACCCATGTATAGGGAAAATTCAGTCTACCTTGATTATTGCAATTTTTCTGATCTTTCAAAATTGACAGTTGACTTGATTTTCACCGTTGGGTGATGCACTTGTCGTGTGTTGTTTATATTTTATACATGGGTTCATTTTAGTTTCAACCCAATGAGATTAGGATATGACATCTCATGAATCATTTAGGAACATGGTAGAAATCACATGTCATGCATAGTTTCCATGCCATGTAGGTGCATTAGAGAAATTTCATGTTGTTGTGATAGTTGTTGTGTTAGAAAAACATACTATTGTGATAGCTGCTCTAATAAATACTTGAAATTTGATAGGGTATAGTTGTGTGAGATTTTGATAGAATGAACGCCAAACTTTGGTTTTTGGAGAGTATGGGCCCTCAATAACCAACATTTAGTGGATCGTTGACGAGTTTACTCTGTTATAACATGTATAAGATGCCTAGATTTGATTGGCGGGGAGTATGGCCCCTCAAGGATTGGAATTTGGCACTTTGGGGTCGGTTCTATTGTTTTTCTGGGCTTTAGAGTAGTTTCTAAGACTTAATGTTTGGAAAAACCCAGAATACAAGTCGTGTAGTTTTGATTACGCGCCATTTAATCTTCAGTTCGGGAATAAATGGATAAAAAATTATGTACACACCGTGTATTCCAAGTAGACGTCGTGTAGATTCTACCTATGTCATATGTTGTGTAGGAAGAAACATGGGATAGTGTAACATTGTAATCACACACCGTGTTGTGTTGAACCCGGTGATCCAGCCGTGGAACTAAAAAACACGGGTCGATGTTACCTCTTCTAAAACACGCCTTGTACCAAAGGGACACGCCATGTAGTCTTGACCGGGGAGAGACCGTGTGGTCTTGGTCATGTGGCTAGGAAGAGGGAGTGGTGTACACGCCTTGTGCAGGTGTAACACACCGTGTAGTGTCATCCAAGTAGTCATCCATGTCACTAACAACACATGTAGTTGGAATTTAAGTAGTACACACCGTGTCTCTTTGGAACACGTCGTGTAATCTGAGTTGTGTACTCGGCCATGTAACAGACAACATAGGTCGTTGACGCTCATCAATTACACACAGTTTAGACCTTATACACGCCGTGTAAGCTTGTTCAAAAGATAGTCATGTGGCTAAGCTGTGTAGAGGGACTCGGGAAGGGGAGAAAAATAATGTACATGACATGTGTGTTGACAACACACCGTGTGTTTTGGGGTGTTACACGACCAGTGATGGCAAAGTACATGCCCTTGTGAAAGACTAAAGGGAACACACTGTGTAGTTATTATACAGTCCTCTTAGCATTGTTTTGTAAAACTAGGATGTTTTCTTTCTCATGTCTCATTCATAAACCATGTTTTCAGTCCTTGATGATCTCTATCTAAGGGGTGTGTTAGAACTTATAGAGTCATACCATCGAGGAGACCATGATTTTTTCTCTAGGATAATAGCAATTATTATACTCCAGAGACGGTAGGCCACGAGCTACTGAGGGATCCACAAGCTGGGCCAGATGTGGCACCAGCCGTTATACCATACACAGGCACAGAGGAGCAGTTCCATGAAGGCTTCATGCTGTTTATGCAGACCTTTCAGGGAGCGTCGCTGGTTTCCACATCTATGGAAGAGCTCACACATATCTTCTAGCAGCACCATCTGCCTATATTTTTAGGGTATGGCAGACCACTGGCAATGGAGTCATGCATGGACTCATTACAGAATATCTTCGAGCATCCAAAGACGCCTCTAAGGAGGAGGGTCAAGCTCTTTACATACATGCTATGAGATTCCACCAAGAGGTGGTGGGATGTTACCACCCAATCTGAGCATCACCGAGACATGGAATGGGATGATTTTTAGGAAACCTTCTATGAATTCTTCTTCCCAGAGACGCTGCGGGAAGATTGAGCTGAAGAGTTCATGAATCTGTAGCAGGGCGCCTTGTCAGTGATGGATTATTCATCCCGCTTCACCAAATTTCAGCATTTTTCACCTGTTCTGGTGGGTGATGAGATGTTGAGGGATAAATGCTTTGAATATGGTCTTCGATATGACATCCGAGCACTGGTGAATGTTTCCAGGTTGCATAAATTGCATGCTATTGTGAACTAGACACTGATTACTATGCAGAACCTGCTGGAAGCTTGTGGTGTGGGCCAGGGTGGTTCAACACCAATTTCTGGTACTATTTCAACCAGTAAGAGGAAGAGGCTGATGGAATTCTCTCACTGTGGCAATACTAACCAGAAGAATACTTTAGGTGGTCAGGTCAGGTGCTACTAGTGTGGTAAAGAGGGGCACAAGAGACCGTAGTGTTCACGTGACCCAGT
The DNA here is from genome assembly GCA_963277665.1 of Viscum album. NCBI lineage: Eukaryota > Viridiplantae > Streptophyta > Magnoliopsida > Santalales > Viscaceae > Viscum > Viscum album. The sequence continues at coordinate 1,000,599,722 of OY728134.1, forward strand.
GGAGTGCTGAGCTTGCGGCGAGATGGGTTATCTATAGCATTTTTGCAGTGTGTTCCCACCAGAGGCTAGTGAGAGAAGTTCTATGTAGACATCGTATGCGGGAGTAGGAATAGAAGCTTCTTACCAGTCGGGAAATTGGAATACGTCAGGGAATTCAGGCCGAGAAGGTGGTCGTAGACGTGGTAGCCAGACATCGGGATCTTAGAGGTAGCAGGGCGGGACAGCTCAGGGAAGCCAGGCTGTGTCACAGGGTCGCGGCACTGGGCAGGCATATGCAATGCAACAGACCCAATAGAATCAAGATCATGGACCTTCAACTGTCATAGGTACTATTCTAGTAGCTATTTTTTTATCTTTTGTACATTTCGATATGGATGCTACAAAGAGCATTATATATGTTCCCATTGTAGAGATCCTTGGGCTCTGTGTTTCTTCTTCTTCTGATGTTATGACGCTAGAAACTCCATTGGGAACATGAACAAATATTCTGTGTCAGTACAGGGAGTGCCCCATAGAGATTGGTGGGTGTCACTTTCAATGGGACCTCTATGTCTTGGAGATGACGATCTATGATTTCATTCTCAGGATGGACTATTTGGTACCCTTCCAAGGCTTTTTGGATTACTATCAGCGCATGGTGAGTTTCACGTCACCAGAGGGAAGAGAGTTTCTATACAAGGGTGAATGGAATGTCCAGGCAAGCTGAGACGGACCCGAGCATTGTCGGTGAGGAGGAGTGACAGCCCAAATTGTGATTTTATATCTAGATGATCGTGGGACTTTTCAGAAGGATTTCCCTCCAGCAGTTGATCATTTCTGAGATACCTTCCTGGACGACTTTTCATGTCTACCACCGGAGCGAGAGGTGGATTTCTCTATTGAGGTAGTGCCAGAAGCAGCACCAATGTCCATTCCTCCTTGTAGGATGTCTAAACCTGAGTTGCAAGAGCTCAAGAGGCAGTTAGATGAGTTATTGGAAAAGTGTTTCATCCGACCTAGTACTTCTCCTTGGGGTTCTCATGTCCTCTTTGTGAATAAGGCAGACGGTACCCTCAAACTCTATGTGGATTATCAGAAGCTGAACCTACTGACAGTCAAGAACCGATATCCAATACCAAGGATTGATGATCTTTTTGATCAACTTTAGGGAGCACGAGTGTTCTTGAAAATTTTCTTGAGATCTGAATATCATCAGTTACGCATTAGACCATCTGACATATTGCTTACATCTTTTTTGAGTAGATAAGGTCTATACGAGTACTTTGTTATGTCGTTCGGACTCACGAATGTGCTAGTAGCTTTCATGGCTTTGATGAATCGTGTGTTCCACCCTTATCTGTATTCTTTTGTGGTAGTCTTTGTGGATGACATATTGGTGTACTCTCATACTCGACATGACCAGGACACCCATCTTGAGATCATTTTGAGTACACTGAGAGAGAATCATTTATATTCTAAGCTCTCAAAGTGCCACTTTTGGATGAACTAGATTCACTTCCGGGGTCATAATATCTATGAGGTAGGAGTTTCATTAGACCTAGAGAAGGTGAGAGCATTAGTTTCATGGGACCATCCTAAGAACATGTTTAAAATACAGAGGTTCTTGGGGGTGGATGGTTACTACAGGCACTTTATATAGGACTTCCCCCACTTAGAAGCGTTTTTGATGGGTTTGACAAAGAAGGGTGTGAAGTTCATTTGGTCAGAAGCATGTGAGACAGCCTTTTAGGAGCAGACGGGTAGGTTGACATCAGCACCAATCCTGATACTTCCAAAGAAAGGGAAGTTCTATACAGTCTACTGTGATTCATCAGGTATTGGGATAGGTGTAGTGTTGATACAGGGCGATGGAATTGTTCCATATGGGTCTCGGTATTTGAGGCCACATGAGAGGAATTACCCGATGCCTGACCTCGAGTTGGCTGTCGTTGTTCATACGTTGTGCTGTTAGAGACATTATCTCTTAGGAGAGCATTTTGTGGTTTTCACCGACCAAAAAATTCTCAAATTCATCTTTACTCAACATGACTTGAACTTGAGACAACGAAGGTGGGTCAATTACCTTCAGTCCTTTGACAATGAGCTTGACTATACACCTAGTAAGGGTAATGTAGTAGGTGATGCACTGAGTAAGAAGTCTCATACACAGGCAGTGCAGGAGGCTAGTGGTGAGTGGCATCTTATGGCTTTGTTCCCTGAGATGCATTTGTAGGTTCATGATAGTCCGGGGAAAACCTATCTTTCATCCTTAGCTGTGGCTTTTACCCTCCTGGGTAGAGTGAGGATGAGACAACTATCATATTCGGAAGGCTTAGTTCTACGGGAGTTAGTGGTAGTTGAGTACCCTTCTCCTAGATGGACGATAGGTGATGGTGAGGAACTGTGTGTCCATAGACGAGTGTGGGTTCCAGGGGATATACGCGAGGAGCTGTTGGGGGGGTTTCATGCTTCTTCTTGGGCAGTGCATCCCGGAGTTACAAAAATGTATCGTGACTTGAGAAGTCGGTATTGGTGGCCGGGTATGAAACGAGAAGTAGTTGGTTTTGTTGCAAGATGTTCTACATGTCAATAGGTGAAGTCAGAGCATCAGAGTCCATCTAGACTGTTACAACAATTACCCATTCCTGAGTGGAAATGGGATGATTTCGTGATGGAATTTGTGACTGGGTTACTGAGGTCACCTCGAGGCAGTGATGCCGTGTGGCTTGTTGTGGACAGACATACAAAGGTAGCTCACTTTTTTCGATCAAGGAGACCTACGGTGTCGATGATCTCTAGAAGATGTATATCTGAGAGGTATTACGCCTTGATGGGGTACCTCGTTCTATCATTTAAGATAGGGACACCCGCTTTACGTCTCATTTCTGGTAGTTTTACAGATGGAATTGGGTACACATGTGCTTCTGAGCATAGGTGACCACCCTCAGACTAATGTCCAATCAGAGCGTACGATACAGGTGCTTGAGGACATACAACATGCATGTGTCATGGACTTTGGGGGCTCTTGTGAGAGGCACATACCCCTGGTCAAGTTTTCCTACAATAACAGTTTTCAGGAAACTATTGAGATGGCACCTTACGAGGCATTATATGGTAGGCCATGTTGATCACCATTGTTCTAGATGAAGGCAAGTGAGGCAGCATTACTGGTACCACGTCTCGTACAGGATACTTCTAAGCAGGTCTAGTGGATTCAGAAGAGGATGGCTACTTCACATTCTCATCAAAAAACGTATGCTGATCACCGTAGACGAACCTTGGAGTTCATGGTCAGGGATCAAGGTTTCTTTCATGTTGCACTGAGGTTAAGACACATGAGGATCAGAAGACAGGGTAAAATATCACCAAGGTATGTGGGGTCATTTGAGATTCTAGAGAGAGTCAGGTCGGTTGCCTACCGGTTGAAGTTACAACAGCGGTACCAGGCCATGCACAATGTCTTCTATGTATCTCAGCTACGCTGCTATCATTCAGAGCCATCCCACATTTTTTCACCCGAGGAGGTTGAGCTTTAGGTTGATGCATCCTTTGAGAAGCATCTGATTCGTATTGTTGATAGGAGAGTGAATGTTCTCCAAGGCATATCAGTTCTTCTCCTTCGGGTACTATGGAAGCTTGGTCGAGTGTAGGATGAAACCTGAGAGTGAGAGACTGACGTACGTGCTTAGTGTCCAGATTTGTTCACAGCTGTATCTTCACCACCCTTGTAAGGGAACTTCGGGGATGAATTTAACTAAGGGGGGAAGTTTGTAAGAACTCGGTTCTTATTTTTGAGGTACAGGTTTATTCTTTTCCATTTTCCTTAAGTGTTTTTGAGAAGACAAGGAAAATGAAAAAAATCTAACATTTTGTGGGTACAAGCCGTGTACGTTTCCACACGCAATATACTTTGGCCATGTGGGATGAGTACACAAGCCATATAGGCATGTCGGCAATGAAGGGTTTAAAAAATGAATACACATCACGTACTTTGTATTTACACACTGTGTAATCAGTCGGTAGATGAACAGTAAGGCGGTGGAAGTATCCTCCAGTGGAGCGACTATACACGCCTTGTAATCAAGAATACATGTTGTGTACACATGTCGACAGATGAACAATGCTGTGGTGGAAAGAAGCCACCATAGGAATAGTTTAGAAAAATAAAAATTACATGTCGTGTACGTGCGAGTACACGCCGTGTAGTTTTTTTTACTTAAAATGGGAATTAGCCTCCTCATTCGGCAGAGGAGTCTTTGAGTTCGTTTTGGAGCCAAGAGAGGAGGTTGGAGCTTCAGAAATCTCCCGACCGCACACCGGGAATCCGAATCCTTCTCTGACGGTCTCGATTGAACTGCACGATTGAGTTCTTCCATCTCCTTGTGTGTTTCGTACCAATTATTTCCCGATGGAATGTTATTTGAGTTTGAATGAGTGAATGCTTATCCCAGATCTATGACTCTCTTAGACGATTAGGGAGGCATCGTTCACGTATACTGATCAGAGATGATAGATGTAGGTGGTTTGGTGTTTATTTCCAAATGTTGAGTTGAATTTTTGTTCCATTGTGATACGAACCCATGTTTGGGGTCTCGTAAGGATGTATCCATTACTGCATGTTATCTATAATTGAATAATAATATTTTGATAAGTTAAAACTATTGTTTTGGGTCACTGCTTGGAACTAGGACCACCCCGGGGGTGAGTTCCTCTGTTTAGTCGTTTGGCCAGAATACCTATGGGTATACCATGAATTTTAGCATGATTTGGATTTCCTTGAGAGTAATTGTATATAATTTCTTGCTTATGTGTTGGTATTGGCCTGGATACTTGTTTAGCCTGAGGGAAGTGTTTCGTTTATCCTGCAGGAAACCTTTTTATGCCAATGGGAAGTAGTTTTTGTGCCTGTGGTTGACACCTCATACGCCTATGAGAAATATTCATTTTTCTTATGGGAAGACACCTGTGGGTTTTGATTCTGATTACCTGAGGGTATGGATTGTATTTCTAAGGATAGTGTTGTCATGAATATTCACCGGGGTGACTTTCATATGTTATACCTGCCATGTTAAAGCACAAGATTGGTGTAATGACTCGAAATTTTGAATAATTTTTTTTCCTAACATTGTATGTTATTTTATTTTATACTCAAAATACTATTTCATTTAATAAAATGATTACAGTTAAAATGAGATCGTTGGGTTTCAACTATTATATGACGGTTGGTCAATATGGCCGTTGGAAACTAAATGTTGTGATTATTATCTATAAATACATGTGATCTTGGTTAATTAAAATAGAAAAAAGATTCGATGAACTCATCTATTAGTCTCAGGCTGATCGAAGCCCATCTGATGGAACTTGGGAAGGAGGTAGCACCAATGGGCTTTGCTCTAGACCAAACCCAAGCCTAACATCATCGTGTGAAGCTAGAATAGAATCGCCTTTGTGAGATGTTCAAGCTGATAGTAATCACCACTCGGGAAATGTTGGCCAAGCCGACCAAGGATTCTATCACCTTAGCACACTTACACTTAGGTTATATGCTGGTGTTATAAGGGGCTATGTAACGAGACCTTAGTTGCTTTATGAAATCTTCTGAGTTTAATAAATTGTCATTTCTTCTTATGGAGAAGTTTGTGAATATCAAGTATTCGGATAAATATGGGATGTATATTACTGATGAATTTTTGAAACAGGGTATTTTAAAAATATTTATGTAAACCAAAAATAATTAAAAATGAGTAATGATTTTCCAAAAATGGTCTTCTAAAGTTATATTCACTATGAAATTTAGAGTCTAATAAGATCAACAAAATTTTTTAGGAATAGTAAATTATGAATAGTGAATTTTCACTTATGATTAGTAATGTGATAAAATGGATTGTGTAACCTCACTTAAGAAAGTATTAATATAATTTATGCACCTTGATTAAGTAATGTGATTCAATAAAATAGGTAAATAATTGTTTCATAAATTATTTTTTAAGTATTAGTTTTTTTGGGTGAATGGTGTTTATTATTTAAAAATTAAAATAAAAATATTTAAAAAATTATTTTCATAAAATGGAGTTCATTTTTTAAGTCAAGGCTTCGATATTTGGTTAAGGTGAATTTATGAAATTTTTCTGAAACAATTGAATTTTCAGTGAATAATGTTTTTATGTAAAAATTTAAATAAAAATTTTTAGAAAATTATTTTCTTAAAATGGAGTTGATTTTTGAAATTAGAGAATCGATATTTGGTTAATGTAAATTTTTTGGATTTTTCTAAGAAAGTTGATTTTTTGGTGAATAGTGAAAATACTCTTTTTGAGTATCAGGTGTTTAATGAAAACATTAAGGATGTAATAATTTTTCAATAATTTTGGTCGACATATTAATAGTAAGATAATGTATGAAATGTCTCAAGTGGAAAATACCATGGTCATATACCATGGGAAATCCCATGGTTTTTCTAAAACTACTAATGCAGTGTCCCTTGGTAATTAATGCTTTGTCACCTCACTTCTCCTATAAATACCAAGCCACTCCTTCATTAATTTCATTTACAAATTTTCTACAATGATATTATGGTCTATTTACCTCCAAAGGAGTCCTCCCAAGGTTCCCTAAATTTTCCCAAGGTCCCGACCTTCATGCTTTTGATGTTACTCTTCAAGGTAAGGGATCCTTTCACCCTCCTCTTTTAAGTCATGACTTCTTTTATGTTGTTTCTTATAATTTCCATATCCTTATGTTGAGGGTATGTTATTATATGTTCTAATTTCTGTCCATTTTATTTCTAATTATTGAGAGACAATATCCTCTCTCATCAATTTTTTTTCTGAATTTTTAAGTGACGTCGTTAGGCTGCAGAATTTTTCGAAAAAGAAATCGCATCTTCTCTTTTTTTTCATGTTTCCTTTTTTATGTGGAATGTCATTTAAATATCCATACCATGATATTCTTACATACCCATAATTATTTATGAGTTATTTATGAGTGGGTGACCCTTGTCCCCTCTCTTTTCAATGCTTTCTAAAACCATGTTATATAGCCATTATGCTGTAGAAATTTCATCTCAAATTTTCTATCTCCTCTCTCAAGAAATTCTATTGTTTATTTATGTGAATACCTAGACTTATTTCGTTTCCATGGGTGTTCATAAATATATAAAGATGATATATTTGATTCTGGAATTGACACACATATAACCCTCACTCCCTTTCTATGTGTTATAAATGACATAATGATCTTATTTTTAAGCTCTTTTTAAATGTCATGATTTTGACATGAAACCCATTTCTTTGATTCCATTTGGGTTATTTATGACATGTTTGATTATGATCCATGTAGATAACATGAAAGTAAATACATATTAAGGGTGCTCCCTGATATCACTCCAATGCATTGGGTAAATAATTAATCTCTAGAGATGACATGTTTTACGATACCTTGGTGAATAACCTTGGTAATTTTTATGACACCTTGGGGATAGACCTTGGGGATATATTCATGAATTTTTAAATGAAATGTTGTAGACACATATTTAAGTTATGTTATATGTTATTTTCATTATTATGTGCCTATACTTCCATTTCTCATGTCTTTATGTAGTTATTCAAGTTCTTATTGATAACACAAGTAAACTGATTCCCTTGTTTACCATTACTGGGCCTTCTTCTCACCCTTTCCTTTGATGTATGTCTCTAGGATATGAGATGCAGTATTTTATGTTGGATAAACCTTTTATGAATCCCTAAAAGTGGTTTAAAATAATTAGTTATGTTGTATTCAAGTTTTATTGTTCCTGATTTCCAAGACACTAGAATTTTAAGATCCTCTGTATGTAAAATGTAATGAAAAGTTATGTATTAAAAAGGCGGGATTCAATAGTTGGTATCAAAGGATAGTTTAGTTATTTTTGGAAATTAGGATATAAAAACTCTAGGAATAACCCTATAGAAAAGTTTAAATATAATAAATCTTCATGGCATTTTGATGAGTATTGAGAAAGTGGTTTATCAAGCAAATACATCCTTGTCTGGATACGAGCAGGTAGAGGTGGCTCTAGCACAGATGTACATAGTGGTAAAACCCAAAAACACCTCTTTGAGCTAGCCTCGAACAGGAACCGGTACACGACAATGGGACTTGCTGCACTCTTGGTTACGACACTCCCAAGGGATATGTTTGGTTAATCGCATGCTTTTTATGAATCATTATAAAGGAATTATATAAAAATGTAATTGCCTAAGAATGATGTTTTAAGACATAAAATCCTTTTTTGTTAATAGATTTGAAAATGAAAGAAGTTTCTCATGAAGGATTTATTCTTTTGGAAAATGTACTCATCGTCTAGGAATATGTTGATTTATTTCTTAAAGATTTACTCAGACCTCCCCCAGAATGATAGGTAGAGTTCTCCATTTTACTCATACCTAGATCTCATCTGATGTCAACGTCCCCCTATAGGATGGAAAATGTGGAGCTAGAGGAATTAATGAAACAACACAAAGATATTTTGGAGAATGGGTTTATCCAACCAAGTGTGTCTCCTTAGGGAGCACAAGTTCTCATTATGAAGAAGAAGGATAGATCGATGAAGCTATGCATTGATTATAGAGAAATGAATGGGATCAAAGTGAAGAACAAATACTCTCTTCTATGAATTGATGACTTAATTGAAAAACTTCATGGGGCTCAATTATTCTCTAAGATTTAACTTCATTCTAGTTATAATCAATTGAGGGAGAAGAATGATTATATTCCAAAAACTTCCTTCCAATCATGATATAGGCATTATGAGTTTATTGGTATTCCCTTCGTACTGACTAATGCAGCAACTATTTTTATGGATCAAGAATAAGTTGATTTTGAAAACTTATTCTTTATCTAATGGATATCCGTTGTATAAGAAAATTATTTGGTGATTAAAGGATAAAGATTATTTTGGAAGATGTTTTCAATTTTGGAGTACTATATTCCTAAGGGATTTAAAATAATATAGGATTTAAATTTTGGAGGAATGGTTGAATTTTTTTGTAATAATTTATGTATTTATTATGGAAATATGTTGATTTGGGTTATTTCTAGAAAATTATGAACCTAGCATAGAGAATATGTGATTAGGTTAATTACACTATAGTATGAGACTTTAATAGTAGTTGATGTTATTTGGAGATAAATGTTTAGATTTATTGGGGAAGACTATCTGATTAAATCCTTATGAGTTTTGGGTTCCAATATTAGTTTGGATTATTCTAAAGATCATTAAGGATGATTGTGTATTGAATGGTCTTTCTAGAACTGTGGGTACTTTTTGTTTAATTTTGGAGATTAATAGTCATATTTCTTTTTATAAAGGATTATCCTTTTTGGGGATTATATGATCTCATAGTAACCTTTTTAGTTTTTGTTTATGAATAAAGACAAGGTAAATATATAGTTATTCTTTTCTAGATTATGTGATTCTATAGAAGATGATTCTTGTTCTTTTGATGAGACCATGTCTTTTTGAATGCTCATTATTTGGAGAAACGATTAGTCTTTGTGGAAACTTATTAAAAGATGAAACTCTACTTGACAGATAGTTTATTTCATTATGTTTTTATTCTATGTAGTAAATGAATTCCTCAAAATTATGAAATGGAACGTAAAACAAAAATGTTGTTGGTTAACGTTTCCAACTGGGTAATCAAAGACTGTTTAACACATCATAATTTTGTGATATTCTTGTGGTTAATTTTCTCATAATCATGTTTTATATCACTCTCCATCAGAACTTGACCCTTTGTTTTCTCTTTCATATCCATTTTTTCCTACATGGTATTCTAGTATGGGTTAACTCGGTGACCTTGGTACTTATCTTTCTTTATTTTAATGTAATAGTTTTACTGACTCTTTTTCCGTTGTGGGACTTTCAATGAAATTTACAAGACCAATTTTAAAATTGCAAGGATGAAATTTCTTAAGGGGGGAAGAATGAAACGACCTGAAATTTGAATAAATTTTGTTTCCTAACATTGTGTATTATTTTATTTTATACTCAACAAAACTATTTCATTTAATAAAATGAGTATAATTAAAATGAGACTGTTGGGTTTCTACTGTTATATGATTGTTGGTCAATATGGCCGTTGGAAACTAAATGTTCTGATTATTGTCTATAAATACAAGTTATCTTGGTTAAGTAAAATAGAATAAATATTTGATGACCCCATCTAATAGTCTCGGGCCGATCAAAGCCCATCTGACGGAACATGGAAAAGAGGTAGCAGCACTGGGCTTCGCTCTAGTCCAAACCCAAGACAAACTTCATCGTGTGAAGCTGGAACAGAATCGCCTTCACGAGAAGTTCAAGCTGATAGAAATCACCACTCAGGTAATATTGGCTGAGTCGCCCCAGGATTCTATCACCATATCACACCTTTACCTTAGGACATATGCTAGTGTTATAAGGGGATATGTAATGATACGTTAGCTGCTTTATGAAATCCTTTGAGATAAATAAATTTTCATTTCTTCTTATAGTGAAGTTGGTGAATCTCAAGTATCTGGATAAATATGGGATGTATATTATTGATGAATTTTTGAAAAATGATATTTTAAAATATTTATGTAAACCTTGAATAATTAAAAATTTGTATTGATTTTTAAAAAATGGTCTTCAACAGTTATGTTCAGTAAGAAATTTAGAGTCTAATAAGATCAAACATAATTTATGATGAATAGTGAATTATGAATTGTGATTTTACACTTATGATTAGTAATGTGATCAAATGGATGAAGTAACCTCACTTAAGAAAGTATTAAAATAATTTAGCCACCTTGATTAAGTAATGTGATTCAATAAAATAGGTAAATAATTGTTTCAGAAATTATTGGTTAAGTATTGGGTTTTTAGGGTGAATAGTGTTTATTATTTAAAAATTAAATTAAAAATATTTAGAAAAATATTTTCATAAAATGTAGTTTATTTTGGAAATCAAAGCATCGATATTTTGTTAATGTGAATTTATACGATTTTTCTGAAACAGTTGAATTTTCACTGAATAGTGTTTTTTTTAAATTAAATTAAAAATATTTAGAAAATTATTTTCATAAAATGGAGTTCATTTTTGATATCATAGAGTTCATATTTGTTTAAGGTGAAGTTTTGGGATTTTTCTGAGAAAGTAGAATTTTTTGTGAATAGTGAAAATACAGTTTTTGAGTTTCGGGTGTTTAATGACATCATTAAGGATGTAATAATTATGAAATAACTCTGGTCAACTTATAAATAGTAATATAAGGTATGAGGTGTCCCAAGTGGCCAATATAATGGGAAAATACCATAGGAAAGTCCACTGATGAGGTGTCCCTTGGCAATTAATGCTTTGTCCCTTTACTTCTCCTATAAATACCAAGCCATTCCCTCATTCATTTCATTTCTAAATCCTCCCAAACTATGTTCTGATATTTTTACCTCCGAAGGAGTCCTCCCAAGGTTCCCTCAAGCCTCCCAAGGTCTCGACCTTCAATCTTTCTATGTTACTCATCAAGGTAAGGGATCATTTCACCCTCTTCTTTTAAGTCATGACTTCATTTATGTTGTTTCTTATAATTTCCATCTCTTTATGTTGAGGGTAAGTTGTTATATGTTCTAAATTATTTCCATTTAATTTATAATTATTAATATACCTTCTCTAATCTCATCAAATTTTTTTCAGAATTTTTATGTGACGCCGTTAGGCTGCCGAATATTTCATAAAACAAATCACATCTTCTATTTTCATTCATGTTTCCCTTTCATGTGTTATATCATTCAAATATCCATACCATGATCTTATTAAGTAAAAATACTTATTAATGATTTATTTATGAGTGGGTTACCCTTGTCCCCTCTCTATTCAATGTTTTCTAAAACCATGTTATATAGTTGTTATGCTGCAGAAATTTCGTCTCAAAATTTATATCTCTTTCTCTCAAGAAATTCTATTGTTTATTTATGTGAATACCCAGACTTATTTCTTTTCCATGGGTGTTCTTAAATATATAAACATGATATATTTTATTCTTGAATAGACAGACATATTACCCTCACTCACTTTCCATGGGTTATAAATGACATAACGATCTTATTTTTAAGCACTTTTTAAACGTCACAATTTTGAACTAAAACCCATTTCATTGATTCCATTTGGGTTATTTATGAAATGTTTTATTATGATCTATGTGTCTCACCTGAAATTAAATACATTTTAATGGTTCACCCTAATAGCACTTCAATGCATTTGGTAAGGAATTATTCTCTAGAGTTGACAACTTTTACGATACCTTGGTGAATAACCTTGGTAATTTTATGACACCTTGGTGATGGAACTTTGTAATATGTTAATGAATGTCTAAATGAAATTTTTAGCCACATATTTAATTTATGTTCCATGTTATTTTCATTATGATATGCATATAATTCCATTGCTCAGGTCTTTTTGTTGTTATTCAAGTTCTTTTTTATAACACAAGTAAACTAATTCCCTTGTTTAACCTTACTGGGCCTTCTGATCACCCTTTCCTTTGATGTATGTCTCTAGGATATGAGATTCAGTAGTTGTACAAAGGATGAACGTATGATGAATCCCTACAAGTGGTTTAGAATAATTATTTATGTTGTATTCATGTTTTATTATTCCTAATTTCCAAGACACTAGACTTTAAAGATCCTATGTATGTAAAATGTAATGAAAAGTTATGTATTAAAATGGAGGGATGACATATTTGGCGTGGTTAAATAAATATTAAAATGTCAATATAACTGGTAGAGTTAGTTACTTTTTAGTACTACTCAGTTTGTTTCATTTACTACTGCACTCTATTGTTGCACATTTTCACTGATAGTTGGGCACGATCCTTTGGTGGTTGCTTACTGGGATTTATTTTTCACACCCTATTTGGGTCATGTCTTCGGCCCAAACTGATCACATTTCTACATGTGTCGATAGGGGAAAGGGTCCCTACACAGGTACATGATTGTAGAAGAGGATTTGGAGAGCATGGGACTAAGCTTAGGCTTGCGATGCTACTGCGTTCTGTTTACTCTGCGTTGTTTTGTTTGGTTGTACCTTGTACATGAGTTGTATTGTATTGCATTGCAGTGTATCTAGTTCTAGATGCTTTCATAGAATTAGTGACATGCTGCATCTTTGTATGTCTGACCGCTGGTTCTCTTTTACTTCAGTTGTCAATTTGAGTTGTATTTTGATTACTGCCTCTGCTTTTGAATGTTATTTATCTTTTCCACTGTGGTACACATTTACAAATGAGGGCATAGTTTCCCTACTATCAGACCTGGGCCCTCGCTCCTAGTCGGTAGCCTCTGGAGTTTGAGGAAATGCGCTTGAGGTCATGTGACCAACCGGGTTCGGGGCAACCGTTGTGTGGCTTCCGAATCCAGGACATTACAGTGGGTAGGACCTTCACAATGGATACTACCACTTTAGTAATTTGGTAACACATTGATAATTTCTTGATCCTCGTTTGATAGATGTTTTATGGAATCAAGAGCTTTTCTTTCCAGCAGAGCAGAATCATTAATGTGTTTTTAATTTCCACTATAATTTGGTGTGTATCATTTTTGGTTTCACTCTTGTATGCAACTAGGGCTATCTGTTATTGGTAAAAGCCTTCATATATGGTTCCATGTTTGGTTTGTTCCCACAATGTCACCAGGGATACATAGATGATAATTTTGAGTTCTGTAATGAATATATGCATATCATGGAGTGGCCACCACATTGGATATGTTTCCCCTAGTTAGAATGGGTATTTTTCCCCAATCCACTTGTCCTTGTATCATGGAATATGTTTTTTCACCCTCCTAGATTGGAGAAGGGATGAAAGTCTGATATAGAGTTACAATCTTATTTTTTTCGATGACTCACCCCTCTTGGGGAGACATGGTCGTGGGCCTGACTCCTTTATTTTGTTGCAGATGCGATTATGTTTGGAAAATTCTAGATGATACAATGTGGAATTGTTGTCTGATCCTCCATAATTGTTATGATGTTTTGATATACTGCTATAGCTGGAATGGGTATAAATTCCCATTCAGATAATAGAGAATTTGTTTGTGCCTATTTTGGTTCTACATGTGTTTCTAGTTTGTACTGGCAGTTCTCATGTGCCAAGAAAAAGGAATGAGTTTGGATCTAACATGTAGTTGGGATATGGTTGCCTCATTCTTTGGTTTCCAGCATATTTGTTAGGATGGATTAAAATTTTCAAGAAAAAAAAATGATTCTTCTCATTGGCTTCTATATTTGTCTCATTTTCTTGATATGCATCCATAGGAGTTTGAATCCTCTTATATTTCTTTTCCACTATGTTTCACTAGTGGTAATTACTATGGTAGGTAGGAATTTGCATCTACCTATGGGTTTCCATCATATTTTACTAGTGGGATTTATACTCACTGGATGTATTGTATGATTGCACATATTGTCTTTTTCAATTTAGATGGTGGGCTCAGTGTGCATCCACAATAATTTTCACCTACCTGTAGCTAGTTTATGTTCTATTGGGATAATGGGATTCAGTATCATTTTTAATAATTTTCATTAAGTTATATTTTTTCAACCTATTTTTGAAATGGTACTAGAATTAATTAGTGGGAACTAGTGCCTACTAGTAATGTTCCACCTTATATCTGTGGTGGGATTCATAAGAATGTGTGGAAATATGTGTTCGCTCATAGATTTCCACAGTATTTCCTTAGCATGATTCAGATGTGGTGGAAGATTTTTATATTATTTATCATGGTATGTCACCTAATTGGTATGGTGGATGCCCTCCATAGGAATGAGGGTTATGACCTACTCATGATCATATATTCACCACCCTTAGTGGGTAGAACAAGGGCCTTATGTCTGTTGGACGTTTTCAGGGTCCCTTGATGTGACATCTGTTTTAGAAAGAGGATACTGGGTGCACAACATCATCAGAAACATTCTTCAGCATGGTCCCTCAAGAAAGCATCCTGTATATAAGGGATAAATTAATCAATGTTGACTTTATCAACCTTTCTAAGATAGTGGAGGTACTCATCTTTACGTTTCGGGGACATGCCCTAAAAATGATTGGAAAGGAATTATGGGCTACCGTGTGGTGGAATTACCATCATGAGTGAGGAGGCAGCTAGTTAGATTTCACTGAATGGAGGGTTTTTCTTGTAGTATTTATCATGGGTAGAGTACCCCTCTAGTGGTACTCCCAGATCAGCACATTTTAAACCTAGTTATGAAGATGCTTGGTGGGTGATTGGGTCCTCTTCCTTAAGGAATACATAGTTAGGGAATTTATTGTCATTTGTGTCTTTGATAACATTGAAGATTCCATTGTATTTAATGTTGATCTGAATACATTCAATATATGTAACATGTACTGAAAATAAAACCTTGTCACAGTATCATCTCATGATCACATGCTTAATTTATGATTTTTTTAGACCTCTTCCTTTTTGGTGTGAAGGGGAATGAGGTGGGGTAACATTGTCCCCTTGTTTACATATTCAAGTCAGGTTCATAATTTTTTTCTACAAGGGGAAAGAAAAATGGTCTGATGGACTGTAATGAAATATATATTATTATTGTGAGTTTTACATTGGAGTAACCCTGCCACCTTGGTTAAAGATTCACATTGGGTTCACTATTTTATTTTTGACTTGATTCATGCCATACCCCTTTTTTGGTGAGATGGTCCTATGGGGATTGTTTAGTGTATCCTTTTTATTTTACATAGGATGTTCCACAATTTAGTGGAACTGGTGGGTGATTGTAGTGGGTTTAGTGTTCGTCCAATCGGTCTACATCGGGTATGATGTCGTAGAATGGTCTCTAATGGGTTTATTCACTGAACCAGAAACACCCAAAAACCCTTTCATCCCTGATTATTGGACCTAAATTCCAAAGTAAATCACTTGATTTATGATTTTGATAATGACACTTAAGCTCTCACATTGGTTGAGAGGATCAGAAATTTGGATCATCACCCCCTTTAGGGAGAATTATTGCCTATTCTGTGACTCTCTTATATATTTAATTTATGTAAATATGATTATTAATCCTTGGTTCATTCCAAAGTGTGTGTCTATGTATTACTCCTTGGTTTCAAGATCAATCATAAGTATTCATAAGATTGTAATCATTGATATCAATATGGGGTTCTCCATCAATGAATATATCTATATTTATCTGAAATTCTTCATCAATGATGCACATTTATGGAAAAATAAAAAATTCCTTTGTACTTTTCTGAGACAATGATTGTTCAAGAAACGTGGTGAGGCACTATATATTTCATCCTCATCCTGGGGATGGTATTTTTTGTGATATTGGGATCGAACTCAAAAGATAGGCTTCCAACATATCCTAGAGAGAGGAATCAAAACCCACATAGTTTAGTTCCAAATATATAGGTACATAACTTTTTTAGGTCCTATTATAAGAGTCCATACATGCATTTTAATGTCATGTGGTGAGTAAATCTTGGCGAATGTTGATGATTCAAGGTTTGGTGCAGTACTAAGGTCGAGATAGCATGAGATTTTTAAAAGAGATATGGCCTCCTAGGTGAACACAACCCTATCGGGTATATGGGATGGGTAACATTAGGGTGGTTTGGGTGTTAGGTTTGGACCTCATGGAGTCCTTCTATGTATCCCAGTTACTTGGGAATAAAAAAACTCTTAGTTCAATTGAGTTGGGTCTTACATCCTTGAGGAGTCCCATAAAGGGGTCATGGTCAGGGATTACGCATGGGACATGCCCGTTTGATGGGATTTCAGTAACATGGGTTGGGGAATATATCTATGAAGAATTCACATTATAGTTTGGGCCTCACATGGGAATCTTATGTATCTTTTTTGTTTCAGGAATCAAAGTTCTCAAAGTTCATTTAGTTGGGGGAATTGTGTGGATGTTGGGATCATTACAAACCTTTAATCCTATGTGAGTCATGCTCGGTGTGAGAAAAAAGAGGAAGTGAGATATTCAACAAAGGCACATAATTTTCCTTTCAATTCTGATGTAATATAAGGAAGGGGATATTTGAAGTGGCCAAAATTTGATCCCAAAGGAAGAGAGAGAGAGTGGGGCTTTGAATTTTCCAATTTACACGCTCGTTTTTGAAATCCAAGATAGTCATGTCTATAGATATATCTAGACACGCCCCATATTGAGGAGTAGAGGGTGAATAGATACACCTATGGAATGAATGGATAAGGAATTACCTTATTAGTATTTCCCATTTGGTTAATGGGAAAGGGGAGAACTGTCATTTCTTGTGAAAAATAAATGGAAGCGTGATCTCCTTCATTTATCAATATCCCTCATGGAAGGCAAAAGCCAACAATTATCCTTAAAACCTAGAACAAGGAGGTATATATTATTATCCAAAATGTTTGACACTATGTTACCATTGGAATATAATCTGAGGAAAATTCCATGGGTCCTAACCATTTTGGGGACTACCCACATGACTCCTCTTACCATGGGTATGTAAACTTATAAGGGCATGCCAATGCGCCCGATGGTTTTTTAATATTGATATTCTTGTTTCGGAAAAGGCATTGACATAATTTTATTAGACTATATCATGGAGGGGATATAGAGGATGTGATAGAAATGGAATGAAATGATCAGAGCTGGAGGGTGGAGCGTCAGAGAATACAAAAATCTGCGTAGCATTTCCTTACGCGGGGTGGGGTTTCCACTGCATTGCTTTCCGCTATGCAGATAAAGGGTTCATATGCATACATAAATGGTACATGGACCTAGGTGTGGTCCACATGTACTTTTTATATGTTGAACTATACTCCATCTGTGTATCATTGTGCTATGTGGCACTGTGATCCACCCATATAACCATTTTCTACATGGTGTAGGGTTCCATCCAAATAGATATTTCCTGAACAGGATGCCTATTTTGAAGAAGGGGCACTGAGACTTCACTATGTAGGAAATTAAACTTCAAAGGGAGTGTGGTTATAATTCTACCAATTTGTTTTATCTTCTATTATTTAATGTTATGTGGTGGGTTATACCAACTGGTAATCATCAAAAGATTCTATCTTTTGTGGTGCTCTTTTCCTCTGTACTTCATCGATCTGTTTCAAAGTCCAAAATTCCATCTCATTCCCTGAAATTCATTCCTCTTCAATCCCCCTTGAAATCCATTTATAGAGCTTTAGTGGAGATGGATATATTGATCACATGGAACCTTTTTTGGAACCCCATAGGGGAAACATGGCCAACGGATGACTCGGTCTTTAGGGTACAAGGTCATCATCCAGGATGGTGAAAGTCGCTACCCCACTCCTGGAATGATTTTTTTTCATTCATGGGAGGCCTTATTCTATACCATTCCCACAAAATGTTTGGTTTTTAGGGGAAATTATACCTGTGGTGTATTTAACCACCTCTATTCTGTGAATAACCTCATTCATTTGTGGAGCTTTCACCATCGTCATCATCTCACAAATTTTTCGGTGTGCGGGTTCCTCACGAATCTGCAGACCACATAATGGACTAGAGATCCATGAAGGGATTTTTCTTTGCAACGCAATATTTTTCTCTACCAATTTTGGCTCCACTGACCTTTGTCCTCAAATACGTATCAGGTTCATTTTTTCCTTCTTTGTTAAATCTTTGAGATTTTTTGACTTACCTTTGTATTGTTTTTATGACCCAACATACTCACACATCAAAGATGTGGGGAACTCTTTTTGTTATATAGTGATTCTTCAATAAGTTCATAGGTCGTGTACTGATGAAAATGATTAACTAATAGCCTATGCTGATAGGTTGTTATAGAGTATGATATTCTACTATATACTAATATTAGGATCGAAAAATCACTGAATATGCACAATATACAAGAGGGGGGTAAATTGTATACTTTAAGAAAAATTTATGTAAATTTTGTATAAACAAAATTCACAACACCTCTAATAAAAAATTAACATCTTAGAGAAATATAAAGTTCATAAGTCTAAATATTAAGAAACTTTTCTTAAAAGGATATTCTACCACAAGGCCTATATAATCTCTTACAATCATAGATACATGTTAGAATATTTATACAAAAAGAAAACTTACTAAATTTTACAAAGAAGCGGAAAATTAAAATCTTATTTTAAACCAATGAGGAGGGTGTCCAACAACCTTATATAAAGGTCCCTTGTTTTATACTTACAAGAAAGTCTGTCGTACCCAAACCTGTTTAAGTCCTCAATCCTAATATCATTATCTCTCTTGCTATCCCCTCAAGCCCTCAATTTGTAAGGAAATTGTCACCTCTGACTTCACAACCCGAAGTCTCTGATTTTAAGGAAATTTAACCTCTGTATGATGCAATTTTGCACAAAACAAAGTTTCAACAAGTCGTTCAAATTTTTTTCACAAATCATGAGAGTTTATAAGAGCCTATCACTCTAGAGAAATTCACTTTTAGATAGATAAACTTTTCCATTCGACCATTCATCAATCCATATAGATCTCATCATATCATGTCCAATTTATAGCTTTCAAAAACTACCGGTTGATTCAACTCCAACATTCATATTTCCTTAAATATCAAAGGGACCTGGACACGTGGAAAACATAGAATGGTTAGTTTATAACAGAAACACTGACATCATTTTATATAACTGACCATGTATATAATGATCTTACACCTTAAGTGTCAGGAAGTTGGTATCAGATAAAATTGAAATGATATGAATGAAATTAAAAGGTTCGAAATTCTATGTAAATAAAACATTGAATAATAAATTCAGGAATTATAAATTTTGGAATGGATTTTCCTAAAAATGGTACAAGTAAAGTATAAGGAAATATTTTATGAAAACTTGGTTTTACAAATTTCAGTATCAGTAACATGATTTACAACATGACAGAATATAACATATATTGGATTATAGAAGACAGTGTATAAGGTAATTATCGATACTAGTTTCTTATTCTTCTGTATTGGTATCATAAGATATGATATCACTTTCTCTAACATAAATGGTATTAAGAAAATATTCTTTAAAAATGCAGAAAAAAAAATTTCCGGTATGGAAAAAAACGGTATAATGATTTCGGTATTGGGATTTCCGGTATCGGTATGGAAAATCTGTCTTATGGAACTTCAGAACTAATAACCATGAAGTCATAAATTGAGAATATTAGAAAACCAAAATACTAGTAATCTAACTATATGGAAATTAAGATGTTGGATTTCATTCTAGATGGAAATCGGTATCATAGTAAAAACCGAGAGCGGGAAATGGTGTCTTAAGAAATTCCGGTTTGGTATAACCATGAACCAAGTTTTCACAACCATAAGATCATTTTTCGGTATGGGAAAATAGATTTCTAAAAAACTTAATCAAAATATATTTAACTCAAAAGTCTAAAGAAATTTTGGTTATAAGGAAATTTATGTAAGTGCATGGAAAATATATTTATAAAGAAGGTGTTTGTGATTTTAAAATTAAAAGCATAAATAATGGAGAGATCATGTAGACCTAACAATCTCCCCCTTTTGGAAAGAACAAAAAACTTCAAAAAAATTGACCATGGAAAGAAATAAATGCTGAGAATTAGAAATTCTAAGCTCCCCCTTTTGTGTATGACATAGGGTAAATTAGTCTTCCCTTTTGTAGAATTTCTTGGACTATAGAAATCTCCACTATAATATGTATTCATCAATTTATAGAGACTCCCCCTTAGATGTATAACTCATCCTTATAGGTGAACGTTAGGAAATTTATTTTTCCTTAGATTTTAACCAAGGAAATTTTCCTTTATAAAATTTTGTTCTTTTAACTTCTCCCTTTGATAGAATTCTTCCCATTTGTGATTTCCAAAAAGGAATAGAGATGGACCTGTAAGTTTAGAAAGAAACATACACATGACAAAATATATAAAATATTTTCAAGGAAATTTTCATTAATTTTCACCTGAAATAAAATACAACAAAAATTTGGCATGAGAAATGAAAACTATCAACCCTCCTTTTTCTTCTCTGAAAGAAGCCTTTTCACCAAGGTCATAATCCTTTTCACCTACTTGGGATCTTCTTGAAGCTTATTTATCAAGTTATCTTGCTCAGCTACCTTCTTCTCCAAATCCAGGATCTGGAATTCTTGGGACCGATTCTTATCTTCAAGAAGTTTGACCACTTTCTCTTGTGAATCTGATTTCTTCACAAGACTAGCAGATATTCCTTTCTGATAATTGACCACTTCAGCTACAGTATTCATTTTATCAAGATGATTTTCTCCTTAATTATTCCTTGTAGCTAAATCAATTAAAAATCTCTCTGAGAATGTTGTCTGGACTTTGGTCATCTCATTTTCTACATCATTGAAAGCTCCCTTCGTTGATTCCATGAAGTCTGAGAATTGTGGATATTTATCTGATATGGTTCGGGTCCAAATCCGCACTTTCTTACATGAAACTGTTTGAGCTTGGTAATCAATGATAAGATTATTATGATTGACATCACCTTTCTCCACTATGTCCATCAGCATAGATGTTGAATCCATCTTTTGGTTTAATGTTTCCTACATAATTTGGCTCTGGGAATCTATGTTAGCAAGTACAGGAATGGTACATACTAATTTCCTTAAGGAAATTTTTACAAAGTCATCACCCATAAATGAAGAGGACTTGGAGTCAGATTCTTCTTTATTGACCTTCATAATAGAGGATTCCATATTCTAAATATTTTGAGGAGATTCAACATCAAAAGGAGCAACCATAATGGTCTTCCCTTTATTGACTTTCATCACTGTAGAGGGTTTGAAACCCTAATGGACTACCTCATTTTCTATAGCCTTATTGTCTCCAAATTATCCATGCATATATTCTGTTTTCTCTTTTTCACTTCTGGTATCACTATTTCCGGATTCATGAATTTCATCTTCATCTCTGGTAACATCAATATCCTCTTCTACCTCTTCTACTTCTTCTACTTCAGTCTCAACTTCTTCTTCTTCGTTTTCCTCGTTAGGAACTCTCGGGGTTGTAATATAATCATCAAATAATCTTATCACATCAATTTCTTCTTCTTGAATTATCTCATCCTCTTCTTGTAATTATAATTAAAAATCTGGAATAGGTTCTGGTATCACTACAGGTTTCTTTTCCTTCTTAGTTTTCTGAGTGACATCTGATACTGGTAGCTTCTCAGGGGATTTTTCTACTTCATTTTGCAAGGTTTGTATAATATTTGTCTCAGTTCTCTTTATTTCTTTGCTTCTTCTATTTAGCTTCATTAACTAATACATCAGTAGTTTGAATTTTCAAAGCCTTTACCTCTGTTGGATTTTACAAAAAGGTTGGATCCCTTTATATCCTGGATTCACCTAACTTCCTCCAGCCAGTTACAATATCATTAGAGTAAGCCTTCAGTTTCCTTATAACTAGTAGAAATAAAGCCTGAACTATTGATATATAATCTCTATGAGAGACCTCATCCAACTTTTTCTTCTTCTGAGCACATTTAGAAGATTCTGATACTGAATTTTTTTGTGCCTCTTTGGACGATTTTGGAATAGCTTCCTTCAATACCGGCTTTTAATCTTCTAGGGTCATGAGTTCTTCAAACTACTTAGAGTCTGGATTGAAAGAAAGTTTCATTCTTTTCAGCGTATCATCACTTAGAAACAGAATCTTACAATACATCAAAGTGTACTTCCATTCAATTCCCATTTCGGCTAACACCATAACAAATATCCTTCAGATAGTGGCAGGGTACATCCGGATTTAGGATTTGATGATACCGGATTTCAAAAAATTTATCATATGAAATATATACTTAACAAAATTAACCATACATAGGTTGATGAGAAAGTATAACAAGAGAATTTCATATATCATTTAGGAATATTTATCCCCTTTCGGGATAAATAACCCATGTATCCATAATTCCACCAACCTATGGTCCCCTGATAAGTGTGCAAGCTTCAGAGTCTTAACTCCCCTAATAAAGAGACTTTCTAAAGCACGGTTCTTCTGAAAAGAACCTTCCTTATCCAGATTTTTTTAAGAACCTATGAGGGACTCTCCTTCATAGGGAATCTTCAAGATATCAGCTGCTTTCTGGCATGAAACGATGTAAGATTTTTCATAAGCCTTAAACATGAAATACTCCTTGACGTCCTTCTCAAAGAAATTTATAGAGTCGTAAAACTGTATGACAAGGACATGATATAAAAGATCTTGAAACTTGTCGTTTTCTATACTAATACTCTCCCAATGATTACATTTGATAATACAAGATAAGAGGGAATAATACCAATTGTAAAGGTCTGAATATACAGGTCTCTCCCGAAATAACATCTTTTCTTTATTCTCCTCGACTGTCATCTGGTCGGAACTTCCTGACATTCGGATCTATATGAAATATCTAAAGAAATCTAGAACGACAAACTTTTAGGCAGAAGAACTTCGACTTTAAGGCTTAAGGAACCGGTGGGGTCCTCATGTAGTGGGGTAGACAATATACAAACAAACTATGACCTTTAAACATTCATAAGAAATTCAAATGGATGATATTTTTCCAAAATGATCTAATAGTTAAATATGGTTGAAACGATATATCCATACCGAAATTTTGAGGATTTAGAAAAATAAAAGTCGGATTCTAAGGAAATATGAATCCAGAAAAAATTTCTAAAAAGAATGAAATACCAACAAAATAGAACTGTAAGAAAATAACTAGAGGATAATGAAATTTACATTTAAGGAATCTCTGAACAAATTATCAGTATCGAAGAAACATTTCTTGGGGTTAGAAAAACTAGACAACAGAAATTTGAAGCTAAGAATATCAACTCCAGAAATATGGATTCTGGGAATTTCGATTCTGGGAATTTTAAAAAAGACAGAAAATTTAAACAAAAAAAAACCTTAATGTTGGTTTAACTTAAGAAATTTTTTTAATATGGTAAAATTTACTTAAAGAAATTTATTTATAAAATTTCAAAACCAAAAATTTTGGAACTGTTAAATTTATCGTCTGTTGAAATAATAGATAATAGAAAAATCTCAATTCTGAAACTCACTGATTCTATAAAAAAATTTGTAGAAAATAAAATTTTCAAAATTTTCAAACATATGTACTCCCCCTAAATTTAAGAGTAATTTACTGTTAGGAGACGATTAAACAAGAGGTAGATATGAATTATTATCTTATAGATATAATTCCTAACATCTATTTAATGTATTAAAATCTATCAGATGGTTATGGTTGGGTAAATATATTATCATGTTGTTCTTGTGTTCGGATGAATTGAAGAATTATATCGCTTTTGAGTGTGTGATCCCAAATAAAGTGATGCGTAATATCTATGTAATTAGAACGTGAGTGGTGTTCTAGGTTTTTACTTTGGGTTATGGAACTAGTGTTATCACACAAGATTGGTGTTTTGGTAAACCTCATTCCATAATATGTGAGTGTGTGTTGCATCCACAACACTTGAGCACAACAACTTCCAGCTGCTATGAATTCTACTTCAGTAGTGGGATGTACTACATAATGTTGTTTCTTACCAGAGCAAGAAACTAAGTAATCTCCTAGGAAATGAAAAGTTTCAGATGTACGCTTTCTACCCATTTTACAACCAGCAAAAATAACATCCAAAAAACTTTTTAGTTTAAAAACATTTCCAGAAGAATAAAAATTCCGCAAATGCAAGGTTCCTTTTAAGTACTGTAAAATTCATTTTGTATCCTTAAGATGGGATTCCTTAGGATTTTCTTGATATCTTGCACAGAAGAAAACAGAAAACATTAAGTCGGGTCGACTTGCTTCTAGGTAATGTAAACTTCCTATCATTCCTCTATAAGATGTATAATCCACAGGTTTCCCTGCTTCATCAATATCAAGAGTATTAGAAGTTCTGATAGGAGTACTTATACTCTTGGTGTTATCATACCAAAACTTTTTAAAAAGATCTTTGATGTAATTATGTTGAGATATATATGTTCCTTCTGGTTTTTGAGAAATTTTAAAACCAATAATGAATGTTAACTCACCCATCATACTCATCTCAAACTCATAATTCATAAGATCCGCAAAGTAAACTGTTATGGATTGTTGAGTTGATCTGAATATAATGTTGTCAATGTATATTTATACAATAAAAATGTCTTTCTTTTCATTCTTTTTATAAATTTTTGGACTTGTGGTTCCCTTATAATAGTTGTTTTGAAATAAAAATCCTGAAAGTCTATCATACCAATCTCTAGGGGCATTTTTAAGGTCATATAGAGATTTGGTAAGTTTATATACATGATTATGATGTTTTTCATCTTTAAAACAAAGAGTTTGTCTACATATACTTCTTACTGTACATATCCATTTAGGAAACATACTTCAAATCTATTTGATAATGTTTAAAATTATAAAATGCTTCAAATGCTAGAATAATTCGGATAGTTTCAAGTATATTTACCAGTGCATAGGTTTCATCATAGTCTATGCCTTCCTGTTAGTTATAACCTTTAGCAACTAATCTTGATTTATTTCTAACTTTAATCCCATTTTCATCACATTTATTTCTAAAGACCTATTTTACACCTATAACAGATGTATCTTTAGGTCTCTTAACCAAGGTCCAGACTTGATTCCTAACAAACTCATTGAGTTTATCATGCATAGCCTTTATCCAATCTTCTTCACCTAAGTCATCCTCAGTAGTCTTTAGCTCGAATTGGGAATGAAAAGAATCATGTTCAATTTCATTCCTTAAGGAACTTTTAGTCCTTATAGGTTGATTGACATATCTTATGACATTATCAGATGGATAATTTCTATGTAACAACTGATAAGGGTTTTGTAAAAATTCATCATCAACATAAGGAAGAAAATCTTCAAGGTAAATGTTTCAATAATATTTTCAGGATCATTTTCCTTAGAAAAATCTTCAACTATAGGTTTTTGATCATTTAAAGAAAATATATCTAGACTATTTAAATTAGGTTGTTTGAAATCAAAAGGATCAATTTCATCAAATTTATCATGTACTATTTCCTCCACAGTACAAGTGTTTTTATTGAAAACTCTATAATCCTTACAGTTAGTGAAATAACCTAAGAACATTCCATTATCTAATTTTGGTGAAAATTTGTGTAAGTTATCCTTAGTATTAAGAATAAAAACTTTACAACAAAATACATTGAAGTAAGAAACTTTTGGTTTTCTACCAGTCCATAGCTCATAAGGAGTTTTATTAAGAAAAGGTCTTATCAAAACTCGATTTATAGTATAACAGGAAGTACTTATATCTTTATCCCAAAAAGTGTTTTTCTATATAATAATAACTCAACAGGGTTTTAGTTATCACTTGAAATATTCGATTCCATCTTCCAATAACACGATTTTGATGAGGAGTTCTAGAAGCTGGGAAATTGTGAGAAATACATTTATTACTACAAAGAGTTTCAATACCTAAATTCACAAACTCAGAACCATGATTACTATGAATTGTTATCAATTCTAGGTTTTTCTCATTTTTTACTTGAGCTAGAAAAGTTCTAAAATAAGAAAAGGCTTCATATTTTCTTTCTAGAAAATAGACCAAGGTATATCTAGTGTAGTCATCAACAAGAAAAGATACAAAATATTTCCCACCAATAATTCCAATTTGTGCAGGACCAAATAAATCGATATACAATAACTGTTGGTCATTAGATGTTAAAACTTCACTTATAGATTTAAAGCTAGATTTGTGTTGCATGCCAAACTGACAAGGGTCCCAAACTTTTGAAGAATCAAAACATAGAACTGGTAGACCCTTAACTAATCCTTTCTTTGAGAGATTACTAAAGTTCTTATGGTTGCAGTGTTCAAACCTTCTATGCCAAATCCATGATTGATCTTCAATTTCACTTAAGCAAGGATGATCGTGAATTCTTAAGTATTCTATGTTCAATGTGTAGACATTATCATGCCTATGAGATGTAAGAATGTATTAATCTTTGTAATTTTTAACTAAACACTTAACATTTCTAAAATTCACAAGGTAACATTCATCACATAATTTAATTATTCTTATAAGGTTGTAACGACCCAAAGTTTTTTAATGAAAATTCCCTTCATGTAATTATGTCATAAAATAATGTGAAAACAAAACATAATGAACTACTATTTGATAAGTGACCTTTAAACATAATTTTTTCACTTCTATGTTTGGAACTTTGAAAATATGACATACACGGTTGTGTTCAAGACGATTTTTGGAGTCTACTGAAACAAAAATAATTTTTGGTGAACAGTAACATACCCTTGTGAATACTAACCTACCTTATAAATATTAATATGACCCTTATTAAATTTGAATCATCCAACATAATAGTAACCTTACCCATGAATAATTAAATAAAATTTAGACATCTTCAAAAGTGACAATTTGACCTTAGTAAACGTTTTGGTATTTTGTAAGTCATAAATAATTAATTATAATTAATTAATTAATTTAAAAGAAAATGTATTTTATAAAATGTGTTCATTAATTATCAAATCAATATCTTATAATTTTTAGATAATTTTATAATACCCTACATAATTTTTGAAAGCACTATAAAATCATTTTTAATTTTAAAAACTGCTTTTTAAAGTAAATTATGATTTTAATTAAATATCAAATTAATAATATTTAGAAAATTATTTTTGAAAAATGAACTTCATTTTTGGATTATACACGTCAAAAAATTGTTTGGTTAAATTTTTGGTATTTTTCTAAAATACTTGAATTTTTTATGAATAATGAAATACCGTAATTTACACAAATAAGCTAAATAAGCTAATTATAGAGTCATGTGTGATGTTCTACTGATGTAAGCCCAGTTGGTTCAGGGTCACATGATAAAATTACTATTATTTTTCATTCAAGACTCACTATTCCATGTCTTAGGGGAAATTAATATACTAATGAATTTTATATTAAGGAAACCCCTCTCCCCTCCACTATAAAAACCACCCTTCACACCCTCATTCCCTCACACCTCTAAAACTCTAATACTTCTCTAAAAACTTCCCAAAAATCATCCCTAGACCCTCCCACATGTCCAAGAGCTGATGGGCTCATCAAAATTTCAATATTAGGCCCTTAAGGAGGATCTCAAGAGGAGGATTCAAGAAGAAATTAAAGATAAGGAAGCATTCGGATACAAGGTAAGGGGAAATTCTTGTACCCTACTTTCATTCTTTGGGTTCTCCCTCTTTCACTCCTTTTGATTTGGTTACTCCTATAAAATATTTTTTTCATCATTATATTTACTCTTCTGGGATATAAATGTTTGTCAATGGTATTTATGAGAAACCAAATGTTTTCCAAAAGAACCCTTATTTCAAGAACACGCCTTTTACTTCTCATTCAAGATTGATAGTTCTTATAACATGTATGTTATTCCCTCATTCTTTTGGGAAGAATATGTTTATTAATGTGTTATTATGAGATGAAATCCATTCATTTTTTTGGGTTCATTACGTTAACTTATGTTATATGTTCATTGTGGCATGCATGATAAATGATAATGTTATGATGTGATGGGTGCGCCCGGAATTATATAGCGCAATATGAATGTTTAAATGTGATGGGTGTGCCCAGAATTATACAGTGGTCCAATGCATTGGGTAAAGTGACGAATCTTAGGAGTAAATTTGAAATGATGTGTGAACAAGATTCTAGCTTGGTTCACAAGTTTGTGTGGTAGTTAACCACTACGACATGATGTTTCTTTTTTATGCATTACCATATTTCGAGCCTTATATTTATGCTTCCTATCATGTTCATGATATTTTTCCCATGTTATGATTATGATCACCCCATGCTATATTGTTCTTATATATCCTCTTATCGGGCTTCTAGCTCACCCCTTTTGATGTATATACTCAGGTGGCTACATGTATTAAGGAGAGGACAAGAGATAATATAATTCAAGAGAAGAATAAATTAAATAAATGTTTATGCATGATGTTGTATTTGTTATGTATGGTCGTAGTTTTCCAAAGACACTAAATCT
This sequence comes from Viscum album, assembly GCA_963277665.1. Taxonomy (NCBI): domain Eukaryota; kingdom Viridiplantae; phylum Streptophyta; class Magnoliopsida; order Santalales; family Viscaceae; genus Viscum; species Viscum album. The sequence continues at coordinate 1,000,628,740 of OY728134.1, forward strand.
TTGGATACTCTATTTGTAATACTATTATGTTTTTTATCATTAAAATGATGTAATAGTAATTTAATAAAAGGTTGGGTCTCTATAATGGTTTTTCTTAAGACCATTAACAAATAAAACATTAAAAATTAATAATTTTCCATGAAGAATGATATTACCTATACTGACAATCTCTCTTTGAGAATTATCCTCAAAGGTTACTTTTCCACCTCTCGTTTTGACAATTTTATGGAAATAACTTTTGTTATGAGTCAGATGACGGGAACATACCCTATCCATATACCATATTTTGTTGGTACATTCTTCAATATCTTGAAAAAAAAGTTAGTTTTTTGAATCCAAACTTGTTTGGATCCAGGGTTAGACAATAAAATTTTAGGAAACCACATTTGTTTTGAAAAATAATCCTTTTGGAATCCTAGATATTTAATTTTGCTTAAGGAATAGTTTTTCATCCAATGTCCTCCACATTGACATTTTATACAGTAGGGGGCTTTGGATGGATTAAAATAGTTATTTTTTAAAATATGTTTTCTATGTGTACACCCTACTCTAGAAGTATTTCTGTGAGTTATGATTTGGGAATAAATATTGTCAACGTTTTCTTTTCCATAAGCTAAGTTGGCATGATTTTTCTTAAGGGAATATATTTTGGATTTTAGTCTTATGAATAAATTCCTATCCTTAGGAATTATTTCCTTAGAGTTAGATTTTTTACTCAAAAACATTTATTTTTGAAATAGAATTATTATGATCGTTAGAATGTTTTTCTAGTAGCTCTTCTTATCTTCAACATATCTAGTGATATCTAAAATATTTTTTGTAAGAACTTCTTCAATAGTATATTCCTTTTCTAGTTTATTATAAATTTTACAATTTTTTTCTTCTAACAACTAGGAAAATCTAGATACATCTTCATAAAAAGGTATTTATTCCATATCTGAAGATGAAGTATCTTCATCAGAAGTAATATCTTCAAGATAATAATCCTTATGAAGAGATAAATTTGTTAAATCCTCGGCAGAGCGTACCTTGGCCATAAAAAAAGTATTTTGGAAAGAGGTAGTAGAATTGAATCCGATATTATTCTGTGCTGATGATTCATGTTCAGAAGATTCACTTTCAGAAGAGTCTCTACAACTATCACTCAACGTTTCATTTGCTTTAAGAATTTTCTTTTTCTTGGAATGGTTTAACTTCTTATTGTTTCTCTTTGAATCCCTTTCCTTCTTATCCTTCTTTTTTTAAAAAGGGTAATCAAGTCTGATATGACCTATTATTCTGCATTCGTAACAAGTAACATCCCTATTTTCTTTTAACTTTAGTCTCTCTTCTTAAAATTATTTGGATAGTTCTTCTGAGCTACTATATTGTTCATTCCCTAAGCAAGATTAGAAACCTCATCCTCAGATTTTTTTGTATCACTAGATTCAGACTGAATAGTAAATTTCTTTGACTTTTATCTAGTAACTCTTTCTAGAGTATTGGATTCCATATTTCTATAATTTGTTGTGAATGAAACACTTCCATTTTCATTCTTTTTCTTAATATTATTCGCATCTTTCTTCACTCTAGTCTTCTGTTATAGAAGAGTTCCAAAAATCTCATCCAAGGAAATATGGGTGACTTTCCTGTTATCATCAATTTTTGTCCTCTTGGACTCCCATTTATTATGCATGATGTCTATGATTTTTTCAACAATTATTTCATCAGCATGACCTTTTTCTCCCATGGAATATAAGCTATTAAAAATTATCATGAACCTCTACTGAACATTGATTATGGGTTCTCCATAAGGAAAGCTAAAACCATGATATGCAGCTCTCAACATAGCTCTTCTTGTCTCTATAACTTTAGAAGTTCCAAAATGAGTAACTTCCAATTTCATCCAGATAATATTTTCAGCTTCACATGAGGAGATTTGACAATATATGTTCCTATTCATGGAACATAGCAATGTATTTCTGACTTTGAAAATATTTTTATATTCTACTCTCTCCAGATTAGTAAAAGTTCTCAATTCTTTATCATGAATCATATATTCTTCTATCAGCATTAGGTAGTTATCAACTCTATTATTAATAACGAAATCCTTTATCTTATCTCTTCATTACTCATAATCATTTCCATCAAAAATAGGAGGTCTGGTAGGATTTAAATTTTTCAATGAACCAATATGCATGGATCCTTCCATAGAAAAAAATATTCCTTTCTTTGGAAAAAAATGTTAGCAGTAGTGCTTAAAGAAAATATAATGTCCTTAATGAAAACATTAAGAAAAATTGTAAAGTATAAGAAAAATAAAATAAAATAAAATAAAAATATGATTCCAGACTTGTGAGTCTGAAGATATGAAAAAGTTGATAATTTCTCATCTGAAACTAATCGTGAGATTAATTCAAATTGAACCAACACTCTTAAACAAATTGATAGATTGGCTTAGAGTATGAGGTAACCTCCTCTGATACCAATTAATAGGTTGGTATAGAGTATGATATTCTACTCTATACCAATATTAGGATTGAAAAAGCACAGAATATGCACAATATACAAGAGGGGGTTGAATTGTATACATTAAAAAGTTCTTAAGGAAAATTTGTATAAACAAAATTCACAACACCTATAATAAGAAATTACCTTCTTAGTGAAATATAATGTTATTAAGTCTAAATCTTAATAAAAGTTTCTTATAAAGAGATTCTACCATAATGCATATATAATCTCTTACAATAAAATATACAAGTTAGAAATTTTTTACAAAAATAAAACATCCTAACTTTTACAAAGTAGTGAAAAATTAAAATCTTCTTTTAACCCAAAGTGGATGGTATCCAACAACCTTTAATAAAGGTCCCTTGTTTTCTACTTAGCAAAGAGTATACCTTACCCAAACCTAGGTAAGTCCTCTATTCTAAGATTGGTATCTGTCTTACTATCCCTATAAGCTCTCGATTTGTAAGTAAATCAGCACCTCTGACTTCACAACACAAAGTCTGTTATTTTAAGGGAATCACACCTCTGCATGAAGTAATTCTGCATGAAGAAAAGTTTGAAAAAGTCGTTCTATCTTTTAATGATGCCTAAGTGTTTATAAGATCCTCTCACTCTAGAGAGATTCACTTTTAGAGAGATAAGCTTATCAATTTGACCATTAATCAATCGTTATAGATCTCATCGTCTAAGGTTCTATTTATAGATTTCAAAAACTACCGGTCGGTTCCACTCCAACGACCGTATTTCCTTAAATCTCAGAGGGACATAGACATGTGGCAATCATACAATGGTTAGTTTATAAAAAAAACAACGACATCGGTTTATATAACAAACCATGTATATAAATATCTTACACCTTAAGTTTAAGGAACTTGGTATCCGATAAAATTGAAATAATGTGAAAGAAATTAAAAGGTTGGGATATATAATGAAATAAAGCGTTGAATAATAAATTCTAGAATTATAAATTTTTGAATGGATTTTCATAAAAATTGTACTAGTAAAGTATAAGGAAATATTTTATGAAAACTCAGTTTTACAAATTCAGGTACTGGTATCATGATTTATGACATGACAGAATATAACCGGTATTGTATTATAGAAGACAGTGTATAAAGAAATTCTCAGTACTGGTTTTTTATTCTCCAGTATTTGTATTATAAGAAACGATATCACTATCTCTATCATAAATGTTATTAAGAAAATATTCTTTAGAAATGTGGAATGGAAATTTTCGGTATGGCATAAAAACACTATAAGGATTTTGGTATTGGGATTTTCCATATCGGAATGACAAATCAGTCTTAAAGAACTTCTGTACCGATAACCAGGAATTCAGAGATTAATAAAATTAGAAAACCGAAATAATGGGAATCTAAGTATAAGGAAAATATGATACCGGATTTCATTCTAGATGGAAATCGGTATCGCAGTGAAAAAAGAGAATGGGAAATGTTGTCTTAAGGAATTATGGTATGGTATAACCATGAACCAAATTTTCAGAACCTTAAGAACATTTCCGGTATAGAAAAACAGATTTCTAAAAACATTAATAAAAATATATTTAACTCAAAATTCTAAGGAAATTTTTGTTATAAGGAAATTTATGTAAGTGTAAGGAAAATATATTTATGAAGAATGTGTTTGTGATTTTCAAAATAAAATCTTAAGGAATATAGAGATCTTATAGACCTAACATATGCCTCATGGAAGTTAAAAATTCAAGAGAAAATATATCCAATTATTGATCTGGAATTGGCAATTGTGATCTTTACGTTAAATATTTGGCCGTATAATCTCGTTTGGGAAGAACTGTGAGATATATATTGATAGAAAATGACTCATGTATATATTCACATATAATGAGCATAATATATTCCAATGAAGATGGTCATATTACATCAAGGATTACAACTTATCAATCCACTACCATAATGGTTATGAAAATAAAGTGGCTAATGATCAAAGTAGAAAAGATATAGTAAATTTATTTATGATAAGAATTGAGGGGGATCCAATATTCATAATCATGAAAATGATTATCATGGAAATCATTAATGAAGGAAAATCATCAATCATTTCTCATATTATTTCTCAACTATTACTTGTGGATAAAATAAAGGAAGCTCAAAAAAATGATGAGGAAATATATAAAAAAGAGGAATCTATAGGAAAAGGAAAATTGTAAGAGTTTAAAATTGAGGAGGAATGAGTAGTATGATTTGGGATATGATTAGGTGTACCATATGATCAATAGATAATTAATGATCCTCTGAATGATTCACTTATCTAACCATTCTCTATTCACACAGGAAGCAAAAAGATGTATCGAGATCTCTACATGTACCTTTTCTGGAACAATATGAAGAAGGATACCACAAAATATATATCAAAGTTCCTGGTATATCAGAAAATGATGTTTTAAAGTAAAAATTATAATGTAATGATGAAACTATCACCCACAACAACATGGAAGTGGGAAAAAATCACCATTTAATTTTTCAATGGACTTTCAAAGACATCCATGTGGAATAATGCAATATGGGTCATTGTGGATTGTCTTACAAAGGCAACTCACTTTATTTAAATATGAGATGAATTATCACACAATAAAATTTTAGGGATATACATCAAAGAAGTGGTGAGGTTTTAGGCTTTACCATTATTTACTAAATCTGATTAAGATCCCATATTTACCTCCATGTTTTAGGAAAGTCTCGAAAATTATCTAAACACTATATTTAACTATAGTACAGATTATCAACCTCAAATAGATGGCCAATATGAGTGGACTATTCATACACTAAATAAATTATTAAGAGCATATTCTATGTACTTAAATGGAGTATGTGACTTACATATAACTATAGTTTATTTCTTTTACAACAATAGACTTCACTCATTCATCCAAATGGCTTTTTATGAATCAATTTTTCATAAAAGATGCAAAACACTAGCATTTTTTGATGAAGTCAGTGAACATAGGATACTAGGACCACAAATTATTAAATAAATGGTAAAGAAGTAGTAAACAATTCAGTAGAACATCAGGGAATCTCAATGTAGATAGATGATCTATGTAGACAATCATCCATGGTTCCTATAGTTGATGTTGGAGATATGGTATTCCTCTATATATCCCCATGGAAGAGGATTATGGAATTTAAGAAGAAAGGAAAGTTGAGTCCCATGTACATATTCCCCTTCAAGATTATTGACTATTTTATAGATTGTGATTATTGACTAGCACTTCCTCCTTCCATGTCATAATTAAATGATTTAATCCAAGTATCTCTCTTTAGGAAGTACATACCAAATCCCACACATGTATAGAATTCAGAGGTTGTAAATTTGGAAAATGACCTCTCTTATGAGGTGTAACTGAGGATGATATTTAAAAATAAAGATTAAGTTCTATGCAAAAAAACTACTCACCTATTCAAATTAATACCTTGGTACTATAAGTAATAATAGGAAACATGGGAACTAGAGGAAGCCCTAAAGGAGAAGTACCCTCACTATTTTTCAACTATTAATTTAAAATGAAATTTTAATGGTGAAATTTTTTAATGTGGAATAATTCAATGATCCAAATGTTTATAAATGAAAATTTTCTTCTTAGAATCATGTCCTATTTTATAAATCACATATAATCACAAATATAACACTATACTAAATTGATAAATAATGAATGAATTAAATAAGAGGTATTTCTAGAATGTATGGAGCATATACCGATGAAATATCAACTTGACAATTGAAATAGTAATTTGACCGATAAGAATAGTAATATAACCAATAGAGTAGTAACCTTACCTTTGAAACTGTAAATAATATGTGGGTATCATATTAAGGAAAGTATGATTTCATTATATCATAGTTTAAGTAAATAACTGTTTTAAAAATGATAAATTACATGTTAATATCTTTGTCAAAACTAAATGTTTATTTTTAATTTTGTAATTAAAATAATTATTTTAATGAAAAAATATTATCACAAAATAAGTTCATAAATAAATATTTTGTGTTCTTAAAATTAGAAGACAGTTTTATGATAACATAAATAATTTTATAATGATCCATAAAATCATTTATAATTTAAATGTTTCTATTTTATGGATACATTTTTATTTTATTTTAAAAGAAATTTCTCATATTTAGAATATTATATTCAAAAAATGGGGTTCAGTTTTGAATTCTAAATGTTGAAAATTGGTTTTTGTGCATTTTGTTTTATTTTTTAAAATGAGTTTATTATTTAGTGAATTGTGAAATACAGTAATTTACCGTATTTAATATTATAAGTAAATAATTGAATTTTGGAGTTATGGATATGTTATGGAGAGAATAGGGGACATTCGTTAAAACTCAAATGCATTAATTACTATAATTAGTCACAAGAGTCAACAATATTCACAGTCTTAAGCCAAAATATTAATCAAATTAACAAAATAAACAAAAAATAGACCTCTCCTCCATTATAAATACCAACCCTCATAAGATCATATTATTAACCCTCCAAATAAATGAATAATACTAAAATTATTACCAATAACACTTTAAAACATCATCCACACGTTTTTTTATTTCTATTCTCTCCCAAAAGACCATTTTTATGTCCCATAAGTAAGTTCTCATGGATGCCACAATCAAGAGGCAAAATTTTCCCACTATCTCTCATTCAATTTCTCTTCTTTTTGTATCCTCCTCTTACCTCCCCTATCCAAAGGGAAATGATAATTTAATTATAAAAAATAATGTAAAGTTATTTTATTAATGGTATACCCACTATCAGTTTTCTTCTCTTTGAATTTTGTTCTAAAAATAAAAACATCATACATGTGGTGTCGATTAATCACCTTTATGGGTGATGATTTTCCATATCTAAAACTGCATTCATGGCTGGTAAAAAATCCATTTTAATGGTTAAAAATTATTTTAAAATTTATTATATAACCTTTTTTATGATCTAGAACTAACATATATGGATAATATTAAATAATATAGTAATAAAATTTTGTGTAAATCAAAAAATCACCAATATAATATAAATGGTTATCATTCATGTATTGTCTAATGAATCTTCATAATATCTAATAAATATTATATAAGACCATAAAATATTATGTATGTTAATTAATAACATATAATTTCAATTTTGGATAACTATTCTCATTTTAACAATTTTTTGATGCATATTTGCAAGTGAACTGATAAAGAAAACTAAGGAAATGAACCCTCATGAAAAGTAAAATTGAAACTCACAACTCACTAAAATGGGCATAAATGACATTGATAAATCATAATAAATATAATAAATGTATAAAATGATCTGATTTAATTAATTAGGAAATCTAAATTTATTATCTATGACATTATGTTCTAGTGGAGAACTCTTTTGGGAATCTGGTAAGGGAATCTTTCCAAACCTCCATTTTACCTTTGGGTAACACTTTCTCACTCTTTTCCACAATTTAAATCTTCTTAATTTTTATATAATTATTTTAAATTATACATATATGTTACAAAATTTTGTATCTAGATCAATTCATCAATCTTTTATGAGGAAATACATGTATTATAAGGTTCCCTTTTCAAAATCAATCTCATTGGCAAGCATGACTAAAGGTAACTTTCCAATTTAATAACCATTTTCAAGTACCATTCTCAATTGGTTTTTAGACACCATTATTTTTATACAATCACTCATTTTATCTTAAAAATGATATTTTTTTCATTTCTAGTTTTTGAAAATAATTATTCCTTTTCTGTTTTTATGAATCATTAAAATTTTCCCTCAAACCACACTAAAGTGGCTAATTTCTAAAGATTGTTCGACACTATTTAAAAAACTTTCACTTTAGATGTACATAATTGATCATTATATATTATTATTTTCCATTATTAATTTGTATGTATATTTTAAATCCACTAATTCAAGGACGCCCTTTTGATATGCTTGTTTTTTATGACTTATGATATTCTTTGTGAAACCCATTTAGTTCAATGGGTTACACTTATGTTAAAGTTTGATTATTCATCACTCACATATATGCATGAACAAGGTATGATGGGTGTCACTAGATAGCACTCCATTGAATTGGGTTACTTTTATCCTCATGAGATGTAATGCCCTGACCGCATTTACCCCAAGTTGGTGCATTATTAAATAACATTTGCATTGTCATAAGAGATAATGTCCTAAAAGACTGATTAGTTTAGTATACATGGAAGTAATAGATACAAACATAAGATTTAAATTAGATTATAAAATGAAAAATAAATATTTTGTATCCTTTGAACTCACTCATATCCCTTAGCATATCCCTGTAGGTCAGTCATAATATATTTCTTTGCATGATGGGAAAAATAAAATATAAGAAAGGGGTGAGTAAATATACTCAGTAAGGATAACTATATAGTTTAAAATATCATAATTAAGAAAAAACCATTTAAATAATTGTATGATACTATAACAAAATCCTTTTAATCATTAAATTTATCATAATATGTCAAAAATAAATCAAAATTTATAATTTAATTATTCACATGGATATTTTACTAGTCAAATAATCACATGTAATATCAACAGATAATATCATAATTATGGAATGAATAAATCCAGTCAACATAACCACATATTCCAGGCCTCGTTCCAAGACTCAAAATAAAAATATTCTCAGTGCCTTGTTCTAAGATACTAGTTCATCTCATGATACCTACCGATGTATCAAGGGGTGATAGTGGGCTCCTCCAGTCACTTACTATATTCAATGTATTACTCATATGAAAGGGATGAAACATATCATAAAAGTTCATATTAAAATATCATATGAAATGTTAATACTTTAACCATAAATTGTGAATGACAGAAAATATAACATCAACAGTAAAACATATCATAAAACTAAAAATACAATATGGAATATGTCATCCTAATAAATCGACTTCAACTAAACATAAAATCTAACAATAGATGTTGACATAGATGAAATCAATCCAAAAACTATTTGAGAGAAACATCACTTTCAACATTGAAATCTTTTAAAAGTTTCATAATTATAAAAGAAAACATTTATTTTGAAAATATTCTTATATTCTAGTAAGGGAATCATAGAAGCTACTATAACGTTAGAAAATAGCTTCACATTCTATATAAGTTAAAAAAACATTCATTCATTAACTTTTCAAAAATCTCATAAGGTAATTTTATTCGAAAATGAAAGAAATATTCCTTTAAAAAATTATAAAAATTTAAAAAAGGGAATAAATGACTTTATCCTATAGTCTTGTAAATAGTAAAAATGTTTTTAAATGAATTTTTAAGAAATATGGATGTGGATGATAAATAATTCCTAGTAGATACTTACGTATAAACAACCTTTGATAATAAAGATATTGTAAAATTAACCCTTACCATGTACTTTTCCTTAGTAGAGGTTACGTTAACTACTTTTATAATGGTTATATCATTGTTATTAAATTATAAAATAACCACATATATAAATATAATATCATATATTAAACTCTAATATTGATTTGATAAAAATATTTCAGTATTATCATTGTTTCCGGTGTTAACTGATTCATTTTCCATTATATGTTCTGTTATGTAAGTGATGTTTTTTATTGATAAGATGTATTTGATTCCAATGTAGAATGATATTAAAGTCTTAAAATTTATTTTTAATAATCAAATAAATTTTTTTATTGAATGGTTACGATGGGGAACGAATCTCATCGCATTGTGGAAACGGTAACCCATACGTACGCAGGAGCAAAAATATCATTCTATTAATGGTGGAATCATATGTAATTAGATGGTATATTATATAGATAGAATAATTATAATTTTATGTTTATTATTTCAATCAATTATACTAATTATAATACCCATTCAAATAATGTAGTGTTGAATAACAAACAACACCACGACGTGGAGATGGTAAGAGGTACGTACGCACGCATGGTGACATTGTTATTCAAAGGATGAATAGAATAATGAATATGGTGGAACCATATTTGTAATAAAATCCCATAATTTAGAAGTTATGATTGTTTTTATTTTATTTTGGAAAAAACACTGAAAGAGGAATTAGAAGAAGAAAATACCATTGCAAGAGGTGATAAAATAATTACCTCTTCTTCGAGTGTTTCCTTTTGATTTGAACAAAAGGGATCCTTTGGATGGTTTTTTGTTCAATTTAAGGTAACTAGGTTGTATTTTCGGTAGTTGGGTTGAGATTTTGTAAGGGATTTCAGTGCCAAATTTCTTCGGAGTATGAATTTAATAGAAGTGGATGTTCCTTTAATAAGGGATGTGAGGGGCACTTTAGGAAAACATGAAATATTAATTTATCATAAAATAGTTTTCAGTTTTTAATAGCTCCAAATTTATTTATTTCAAGGCTAACGTGGGTATCAGTTGATAACCTCTCAACAAATAGGTTTTAGATGTAACTCCCCGACCCTAGTTGCCCAGAGTCGGTGCATTATTACATAACATTGGCATGATCACAAGAAAGATCAAATCTCGAAAGACCGATTGGTTTAGTAGACTTGGAAACACTAGATATATTCATAAGTTTTACATTACATCATAAAATTAAAAACTACTACAACAACATAATGTCTCCATAATCCACACTCATATCCCCACATAATATCCCTGCAGGTCATTCATAACTTACTTCTTCACTTCCTGGAAAAAATAAAACATAGAAAAGGGGTGACCTCAAATGCCCAGTAAGGATAACAATATAGCGGAAACTTTCATAAATAAGAATAAACATTTAATGCAATGTATAACTAAAACAAAATCCTTTCAAACATGAACTTTCAACATGGTATGGCATAAATAAAATGAAATAATGCCATTTACTTATTCACATGGATATTCTACTAATCGAATAATCACATGAAAAAATCAATAACCACTTTCATAATGTTGGAATGCATAATGCTGAACTTTAATTTCTTTGTCAAGGCCTCGTCCCAAGACCTTGGGTCTAACTGTAATCGGAACCCAACCCGGAGTGCCTCTAATAACCGGACACCAACCCGGAGTGCCTCTAATAACCGGACACCAACCCGGAGTTCCTCTAATAACCGGAGACCAAACCGGAGTTCCTCTAATAACCGGAGACCAAACCGGAGGGCTTACTTTTACCGGTCCCCAACCCGGAACATACTTTTCTAACACATTCATCTGAATGAATGGTTGAAATATAACATAAACATTTGGATTGAAAATAACTTATGAAATGTCAATACTTTAAACAAAAACCATGAGTGACAGAAGAATAACGTATCCACTGTGAAAAATATCACAAAACCTTCAATAAAATATGGATGTTTTTTATCATAATAAATCAACTTCAAATAATCTTAAAATCCGTCAAAAGATGTTGACATAGATGAAATCAAAACTATTTTGGAGAAATATCACTTTTTTTAAAATCATTTTAAAAGTAACATAATTATAAAATAATACATTCAGTTTGAAAATATTCTTATAAGCTTGTAAGGGAAGCTTCGACGATTTTATAATGGCGGAAAATAACTGCACCCGCCGTATAAGTTAAAAAAACATTCTTACCTAAATTCTGTCGAAAAGGTTAAAAAGCACCTTGTTTGGAAAACAACGACAAGATTCCTTTATAAACCACATATAAAAAGTCAAACAAGGGTATAAATGACTTTAACCCATATTCTTGTAAATAGTAAAAATGTTTTGAAATACATTTTGAAGAAACATGGATGTGGATGATAAAGAGATCCCAGTAGATTATTACGTATAAACAACCTCGGATAATGAAGAGATTGTGAAATAACCCTTACCAATTTGGTAACTTATGAAACATACAACCCATGAAAGAGGTATCATACAATGAATATGTAAATAAACATAAATTAAAGTGTATTACACAAATAATATAATTATGGGCACTACATACACCACATAAAAGGTAATGGTGGCAATATGGCATTAATCTCACAGGAATAAGGAGTGAGATGAAAACCCCTTACCTTGTACTTTTCCTTGGATGGGGTAGGTTAACCTCCTGTATAATGGTGAAATAATTGTTATTAAATTATACAAGAATCATATATATATATATATGATATCATATATGATCTTTTAACATTGATTTGTTAATAATATCTTAGAATTATCTTCGTTTCGGGTGTTAACGTACTCGTTTTCTTTTATATGTTTTGTTATATAAGACATGTTTGTAATGGATAGGTTGTATATTATTCTTATCCAGAATGATATCAAGTCCTTAAACATCATTTTTAAATCATCAAATTATAATTATACTTGAATGGATACGATGGAGAATGAATCTCATCGCGTTCGTGGAGACGGTAGTCCGTACGTACGCACGAGCGACAATATCATTCTTTAGATATTAAAATAATATATAAATGGATGGTATATCATATATACAGAATCATTATCATGTTATATTTATTATTTACATGAGTTACACATCATTATTATACCCATCCAAATAATAATATATTGAATAACAATTACACCACGACGTGGAGACGGTAAGTCGTACGTACACACGTATGGTGACATGTTGTTCAAAGGGTGGATAGAATACTGAATATGGTTGTACCATGTAACACCCCGAGATTCTATGAAAAAAATATTATTTTAATTTCATTAATGTCTTATGTTGTATTCTACACCAAGATTACCCTGCGCTATATGCAACACAGTATTAGCTTGCAGTTTACGCAACACTATTCTTGGACCGTGTTACACAAAATTTTGATAATAGTTATTCTACGCAACATTGAGTATATATATATATATATATATATATATATATATTAAATGTATAAATGAAATATGGTTGGATTCTGTTATACGAAACAACAAAGGATTCTTTCACAACACGCAACCCTGACTTGGCTTGCATTACACGCAATCGCGACCTTCCTCGATAGCGTGTGTTGTACGCAATACCGGGTTTTAATATACAATGTTATATTATTATAATATTGTCATGAACTAGCCGTTATGAATAGTATTAACTAAATTTTTAATTTTATACCATTATTATTCATCTTACACATTTTCTAGAACATGTTATAAGAACAAAATAAATTTTTCAGGTAAAATAAGTATTTTTCAAAAAATGCAGTTTTGCCGCCTTTTGATGGTGCACCCACTTTAAATCTAGTTTTTGACATGTTTATATGTTCAATTTGACAAAATAAAATTCTTCTTTTGAATCAGGATGTAAAAATTTACCTTAGATAATGTTTTGATATTTTTCCGATAACTTTCATATTTTAATGAATAGTAAAAACACGCTATATTTTAATTAAAAACAACTTTTTTCATCATAATATCTTATGTGGTTAAATTATAATATTGAACGGTTTTAAAGTATAAATAGAATATACTTTTACCATTTAATATAATGTATGTCATTAGCATTGATTTTACCTTGAATTCGTAGGTTAAATCAATTCAATCTTTTGCAATGTTTTAAAGAAAAACCTGTTTTCTTTCTACAACGGGATTAATTTTAATTTAATTTCTGCATCTTTTGTGTATTGAATTTCGAAAAATGGATTCCATATTTGGAATCAGTGGGTCCAAATTATGTTAATAAGTTACTTTTTATTTTTGGGAATTATGAATAGTAACTACGGTAAATTTTATTTACCATAGTTAAAGGTAAATCGGGTAATTAAGGGTAAATATAATATTTTAAAATTACCCTAACAAATGTCAAAATCCTATTGGATGACTAAAAGTAGACCCATATCACCTAAGGGACGGATTAGAATCATTTAATGGACATTTGTCTATGAAAATAACTTAATTATTAATTAAAACCAAAGAAAGTGACAACATGTCACTTTCTTAAATCTTATAAGTATATTAATTTTAATTTAGTTATAAACTTCATGAAACTTCGAACATGAATAGTCTCCAGAAAGCTAATGAAATTATCTACATCATATAAATTTATTTATAATTTTTAGGGATTAAATAATTATCATTAATTATGAAACAATAGTGATGCAGAAATTGTTTATCTAGTGAAAAATCAAGAATATTGTTTTTATTAAACTAATAGTGACCATAAAATGCACAAATACCTAACCAAAACTTATTTTCCATGTAAATGTAAACCATAAGCATCCAATGGTCGAATAGTTGACCATTTGGAGCCTTATAAAAGAGATTATGACACTTATATTATTTTATTTTAAATGATGCCAAAGTTGTCACCTTCATAATTTAATAAATATAACAATTTAAATATTGTGATTTTAAGATGATAAATTCGAGTAAAAGTATTATTGTGAAAGGTAATAGATTTATTTCCATGATAGGATTTTATTATTAATTTTTATGCAACAAATAAGTATATTAAATAATTATACAAAAATTTTGTCGTATTTATTTTATTAAGAGATAAACCAAATAAATGGTTTTAAAAATAATAAAATAAATATTATATGAACTATTTAATGTGATGTACTACTTTTATAGATACATATGACCTTTTATTAATATATTAAAGCTTTTATTTCGAACATATCTTCTGTATATATTTTATTTAAATTCAAATAAATGGATAGTGTCAAAATTGACACTATTGTTATTTTACAAAAATAACATATTATAAAATTGTTTAAAAATCACAAAAATATTTAAAAATTATATATTTATATTTATATGGTCTATAATGTTATAAAGTAAACAATTATGGAAAATTCACAACAAATAAGTAATAATTTGTTATAATTTAAAATTTAGAATTTTATTACCACAAATAAACTTAAATAGATTAAATAAGGATAAATCAAAATGATAAGGTTTAAAATAAGATCCAAACATGTCAAAATTTGATTGGTTGATGAGATTACAACCCTATCTCATCTAATCTTGGAATATGAGTCATTTTTGGAGGTTTTTAAGTGGGTTTAGATTTATTATAAATTAATATTTTTAAGAATTCCTAAGGTGCCCCTCTCCTCCCTTATAAAAGGGCACCTCCTCCCCCTCCTCCTCACACCAATTTGAGCACTCAAGCTCGGCCAAACCCTGCCATTTTCTCCTCTCCACTTCCCTAGAATAATCCTAGAGGTCCTGGTCTTCTTCAAAGAACAATCTTAGTTCCCTATGTGGAGGATTCAAAGAAGCGTTCCAAAGAAGAGGTAATATCCGTTATCGATCTTTTCAATTTCTTTCTTCTTCAACTTCTTCTTATTTAGTTGTTTCATGGTAAAGTAATAACATCAGTATTACTTACATACTGATATGTTATTATAAATATGAAACAACCTTAATTCACCTTCTATCTATCCTACGGAAAAATGAAATCACCACGCGTGCGTACGTACGGAATACCGTCTCCACGCCGTGGTGTAATCTATTTTCCACCATCACCTTAAAAGGATGGGTATAATGGTGTAATGAGTAACTATTTATGATTATTATAAAGTAATATTGATACTGAAATAATATATATACTCCAATACAATTCCACGATCATAGGAATGATATCATCACTCGTGCGTACGTACGGAATACCGTCTCCACGATGTGATGCGACTCGTTCTACATGATCATCATTACATAGTAATTATATAAATGAATTGAATGAATAATTATGATATATGTTACACTAATACCATTCTGGATATAAGGTATATATAACCTTAAAAGAAGAATAAGAATGTATTCGGCAAAACACGCATAAGAACAAAAGGCAATAAAGACCCGAGTAACAAGTAACAATGAAATATTACTATCAAGAAGCTAAGAATATGACCATATATGATATCATATAAATATGTATGATTCTGGAATAAGTCTATAACATTATTTAAACCATTATACAGGAGCTTCGGACACGTACAAAGCAAATTGGACCTAAGGTAAGGGAAATATCACAATCTCATTTTTATCCGAGATTGTTTATTCGTAAGTATTTATTGGGGTGTATTTTATCATCCACATCCATGTTTCATCAATATGTAATATTATTTCCATCCACTTACAATAGTTTAAATCCAATTTTTTCCCTTCGGTGAGTTTTTAGTAAAGAATATGAAAGGAATCTTTTGTCGTTTTTTCGTACGAGGTACTTTTTGACTTTTCCGACAAAAGTACAAAGAATGTTTTTTTAACTTATACGGCATGAATGGATTTTTAAAAAATTATTTCCAAGAAGCTTAATTTACAAGTTTTCATGTTTATTTTTAATCAACTTCTTTTAGTTTTAAATTGTAAGACATGTTAAGAAAGGAAAATGTTTTTGAAGTAGAAAGGATATTTTCCCTCAAGAATGGATTTCAAGTATTTTATCAAAACAATTTTCCATCTAAGATAATAAAAGGGTTCTGTTTTTATCCCTATTATTACATGGATTTGATTATGTTGTGATGGAAATATTTTTATGAATTCCTTTATCTTATATGAATTGTTTTATGATGTCATGTTGTTTAAGAATCCCATTTTTATTACATGGGTTACGCTATGATGTATGGTTTATGATTATGTGGCACACATAAGAATGGATTCATTATAAGATGGGTGGGACCTATATCTCCCTCCAATGCATTGGGTAAAGATTTTATATCTCATGAGATAGACATGGCTGGAATGGTAGGTTATACCGGTTCAGTGAAACAGGACTTAAACGAGGGTTACTCGATTCAGAAAGGGACTTTGTCCACTAAGATAGTCTTGGCAATGAGTCTTGACTAACAAGAAATGATTATCTATGATTATGTGTGAATGCCACAAAGTTTCAAGTTTTAAGTTATGATTATTGTGATTACATTTCACTGCCATGATTTATCCCATGATTATGAAATTATGATCTCTTTTGCAGGTTATGATTTCCAAAATGTTATGTTCTTATGAATATGATGTGATTGATATTTCTTTTGTTTACCCTTACTGAGCATTTGAGCTCACCCTTTTATGTTTTATTTTCCCCATGATATAAAGAATGGTTTTCGGTAAAAAAAAGGAAGATCTTTATGGGAGATATTGAAGATCTTTCACCACAATTAGAAGATTACATTCCGAGTTTCCAAAGACACTAAACTATTACGATCCTTGTGTGTGTGTTTTTGTTATGTACTAAGTATTCCGCAAATGTAATGTAATGTCAATATACGTCAGGCTACGGGTCTCTACATACCATATTTATAATAACATCACAGTATATGTAAGATACTGGAGTTATTATTTTAGAATGGTAAGAACAAAGAAAGAAGAAGTGGAAGAAGAAAGGAACTTGAAAAGGGGTGGTGAAAACATTACCTCTTCTTCGGGTTCTTCCTTTTGATTTGATCAAAAGGGCTCCATAGGTTGGCTTTCTGATCAAACTAAGGCCTCTATGTTGTAGTGAGGGATGTTGGGAGAGTATTTGGGCAGAGTTTGGCCGAACCAAAAGGCTTTTAAGGTGTGAAGAAATGAGAAGGAGGAGTGCCCTTTTATAAGAGTGGTGAGGGGCACCTTTGGAAAAGCTAGAAATATTAATTTATAATAAATTCATATTGGGTTTCTAATGGCTCCAAAGTTTATTATTCAAAGGTTAAGGTGGGGATAGGTCGAAAACCACTAAACCAATATAATTTAGATAGGTTTGGGTACTTATATTAACCTTATCTTTAAGTATTAACTCTAAGTTAATTAGTTTCACTTTTACAATGTTTCCTTGTATTTTTATATAATATGGTTAATAAACTTACTATATACATTCAAGAGACCCCCAAGTGGTCCCTTAATGATGAACCTATCATGCTATAAGTCTCTTGGCCGAACCTTAGATTTTTAGGAATTTAATATCAATTAATAATATAATATTTGTTTTAAGAACACTTTTATGTCAATTTTGACACTATTCAATAGTTGATTTTTGTGAAACTCATAACAGATTGATTTCTTCGAAAAAATTAAATTAAATCAATCCTAATATATCATATTATCCTAGAAAATTATTTTATTTCATTAAAAGTTTCATATTATATTTATTTGGGTATTTATAAATCAATTATTTTAATTTTTCACTATTATAGTAATTACTGCATCATCATTGTGTCATAAATAAAATACATTATTTAATGTCTAAAAATTATAAATAAAATATCATTATGTAGTAAATCTATTTATCTTTCTAATGAATATTTATAATCTAAAATCAAACATATATAACCCTAAGTAACAATTGTTTTGCTAAAAGATATATGCTTGTGTCATTTTTGTAATCATTTTAACTTAATTAAAATAAAGTGTCATTATCACTTACAAGTGGATCCATGGGGTCCCGAAATCGACCCAAAGATGCCCATGGTCGACCATGTGTCATCCAATAGGGTTAAGACACGTTTTAAGGTAATTTATTATTATTATAATATTATTTTTTAACCCTTATTTACCGGATTTACCCTTAACCATGGTAAATAAAATATTTACCGCAGTAATTATTCAAAATGTCTAAAAATAAAAGTTACCTATTTACACAATTTGAAAATCCTGATTCCAAATATGGAATCCATTTTTCTAAATTCAAAACACAGAAGTGGCAGAAATTAATTTAAAATTAATTCCCGCTGTCAAAACAAAAAGCGTGTTTTTAAGAGATAATAACTATCAAAAGATTGACACTTGTTTATGTTCGGTTTAATTGTAAAATTATGTCCAATGACCAAAATTATATTAAATGGTAAAAATATATTCTAAATATACTTTAAAACCACTCAAATTCATAATTTATCACTATTAATTATTTTGATTAAAAAAGTTGTTTTTAATTAAAATTTAGTAATTTTCACTATTCATCAAAATATGAAAGTTATCCGAAATGTACCAAAATTTCACCTTAGGCTAAATTCGATATTCCGAATCCAAAAATGAAGTCCATTTTAAAATATAAAATATATATAATTTCCAAAATTAGGTATTACTATTCATAACGGCTAGTTTGATTAGTTGTGGTGTGTGTTAAAACTCAAGGTTGCGTACAACACACACTACTGTATTATTCAAAGAAAACGTACCGTGGAAGCTTAGGATGTTTCATTTTAAATTTTTGATGTCCCCATTTAGTCAAAAAGTGTAAAATATTGTATTTAAAAGGGGTTCACTATTAAAAGTTGATAAAAGTGCAATACTGAAAATGAATTTGTTCTTGCATTATGTCTAAGATACTCATAATATGGAAAAATTATAAGGGTTATATAAAGATTAAAATTTATTTAATACTATTCATAACCTCTTTTGAATGGATTTTTTTTAAGTCATTGTCCAAGTGAACTCGGTGTTGCGTGTAGTGTAAGTTATTGAATTATTTTGAAGAAATAACACATTATAAATTTTTGGGGTGTTACATTCTCCCCTCCTTCAATAAATTGCGTCCTCGCAATTTGAAATTGTTCTTCGAAAATAAAAGGTTGAAAGTAGAAAATATATTTGTGGGAAAACCCACATCATAAATTGGGTTACTAAAATTTAGTCTTAATATGAGGAAAAGAGAAATCAAAGGGTCACCACCAAATTATGATCTCGATTTGGAGAACATTGGTGGCAATTAGAGACATATAATTGGAGGAAAAACGTAAATATTTATAGGTAGTGATTGAGGTCATCAATCACAAACAAGTGTAAAATTGAGGTCCTTAAATTCATCAATCTATGATGATTTGAAATACCATCGGTTCAACAAAACATAGGGTATTAGGATAACACATTTTTGACGTTTCAATATATCTAAGTTGAAATCCCACATCGAAAAATGAATTAATGAGGCCTCTATTTAAAATAAAGAGTCGAAAGTATGAAGATTACCGAAAATAACACATACTAGGGTTCCATGTAGGAAAATATGGATATGGAAGAAAAATCTAACCATCAATTATCTGATGGAGAGTGGTAGAGAACATGGCTATGTAAAGGCCAACAATCCCAAAGCCATAAATTAGTGATGATTTAAGGTACCATCTAGGAAAACATTTTTGTTCTAAGTTGCTTTTCTTAATGTTGAGGAATTTATTTATAAGATTGGCTAAGATCATAAGGAGATATACTTACTTTATAATTAGAGTTTTATCCATTAATAAATTTCTACCACAAACTCATCTTTCACTCTAAAAGATAATAGAATGTAAAAAAAATTCTATTTACACTATTCGTATAGGGTTCCAAAATAAACGAATTTATAATTCATCTACATGATATTTTAATAAAAACTACATTATTTAATCCAGGACATCTCATGGGCCAGTGGTAGGTGATACACCCTTGTCGCCCTTCGGTTGCGGGTTCAAGTCTCGCAGCCTTGCTGGACGCGACGGGTTGCCGCCTGACCTCCGGGTTGTCCTTTTATGGAAATCAAAAATAATCCAAACTAGAACTATCCAAAATACTTCTGTCCAAACTCATAGTCTAACATTTATAAGGAAGGTAAACATAATATAGATCCTTTTTACCCCGTAATAGCATATGAATACCTTCATCATGTATTACCATATTCCTTGTTGATTACATTCATGCTCCCTTATTCCATATAGAATGATGGATATACTTCATTAATCCAAAAATGTTTTAAACCCCAACAATGATGGAATATACAAATCATTAATCAGTTCCAAGGTAGTCAAGAATATCCAATATAATTTATCCAAAACAATCACATATTATTCCAAAATCACTACCTCAGTATCAGAACTATATTATGATTTATCATTCTCTCAACCATGTATTTTCCAAAAATTTATCCTGCTATTGAGTCACTTTTCTTTGTTCCACACAATCTCAAGTCCTTAATGAAATAGTACTGTAGTACAATCCTTATATACTCCATAACTATTATAACAAGTACATTTTTGATACAACACTCAATTGACATAATCAACATTAGAACTCTAATCATTCCTCTTCATTTGTGGTAGTATCATAACTTGATTATTATCCAATAACATCATTCGTAGCATAGTCTGATGACTGGGACATAGGTTCGCGTAGTGTCCAAACTCCTTTCAAATGAAGCATTGTACATTTGAAACCATTTTCTTACCCTTGCAGTCACGTACTTTGTGCCCTTTTCCTCCACACTTATAACAAACTCCCATTCCTTTCAGGAAAGTTCCAGGGTGTTTCTTTCCACAGTTACCACATATGGGAAAATTCTTCTTTTCCCTCTTCCCTTTATCCATCTTTCTCTCTTCCATCTTTTTCTTATCTTGCTTCCCTTCAAAGCCATAGGACTCAGTAAACTCTTTACTTATCTTATCAACACAAGATATTATTTCTTCATATGATGATAATACATGCGAGACTATTTCTCTTGTAAATTCTGGCTTAAGACCATAAAATATATGATCCTTCTTTCTCTTTGTATCATGTGCATTGCTATAGTTCTCATTCCTTCTACTGGGCGCCATTTCTAAATAATGGCATACATTAGATTAGTTTATGAATAACAATACCTAATCCCAAACTTGTAAAACACATAACATAAATTAAATAGTTTATGGATATAATTCATAATCATAAAAATGTCTCCTTTGAGGAAGTATATACTCATAAACCCTTTATAATTATTTGTAAGGAAAATGAGAGTTATCCTAAGCATATCCCACGGGAGTGTCGTAACCAAGAGTGCAGCAAGGCCCGTTGTCGTGCACCAGTTCCCGTTCGAGTCTAGCTCAAAGTGGTGTTTTCGGGTTTTACCCCTAGGTACATCTATGCCAGGGCCGCCTCTACCTGCTCGTATCCAGACATGGATGTATTTCTCAGAAAACTCACAAAACTCTACAATACCAAAATTCTAGGAAGTTCTTCTATACTAATCCTCAAAGTCCATCTTAGGTCTACGTGCTCTAATCAGAGTTTATCTAAATCTAGATTCCAAGGTTTGTACTAAACTTCCTCTGATACCAACTGTAACGCCCCGACCCTAGTTGCCCAGAGTCGGTGCATTATTACATAACATTGGCATGATCACAAGAAAGATCAAATCTCGAAATACCGATTGGTTTAGTAGCCTTGGAAACACTAGATATATTCATAAGTTTTACATTACATCATAAAATGAAAAACTACTACAACAACATAATGTCTCCATAATCCACACTCATATCCCCACATAATATCCCTGCAGGTCATTCATAACTTACTTCTTCACTTCCTGGGAAAAATAAAACATAGAAAAGGGGTGAGCTCAAATGCCCAGTAAGGATAACAATATAGCGGAAACTTTCATAAATAAGAATAAACATTTAATGCAATGTATAACTAAAACAAAAGCCTTTCAAACATGAACTTTCAACATGGTATGACATAAATAAAATGAAATAATTCCATTTACTTATTCACATGGATATTCTACTAATAGAATAATCACATGAAAAAATCAATAACCACTTTCATAATGTTGGAATGCATAATACTGAACTTTAATTTCATTGTCAAGGCCTTGTCCCAAGACCTTGGGGCTAACTGTAACCGGAACCCAACCCAGAGTGCCTCTAATAACCGGACACCAACCCGGAGTGCCACTAATAACCGGACACCAACCCGGAGTTCCTATAATAACCGGAGACCAAACCGGAGTTCCTCTATAACTGGAGACCAAACCGGAGGGCTTACTTTTACCGGTCCCCAACCCGGAACATACTTGTCTAACACATTCATCTGAATGAAAGGTTGAAATATAACAT
The DNA here is from genome assembly GCA_963277665.1 of Viscum album. Classification (NCBI taxonomy): domain Eukaryota; kingdom Viridiplantae; phylum Streptophyta; class Magnoliopsida; order Santalales; family Viscaceae; genus Viscum; species Viscum album. The sequence goes on from OY728134.1 coordinate 1,000,651,945, forward strand.
AAACATTTGGATTAAAAATAACTTATGAAATGTCAATACATTAAACAAAAAAAATGAGTGACATAAGAATAACGTATCCACTGTGAAAAATATCACAAAACCTTCAATAAAATATGGATGTTTTGTATCATAATAAATCAACTTCAAATAAGCTTAAAATCCATCAAAAGATGTTGACATAGATGAAATCAAAACTATTTTGGAGAAATATCACTTTTTTTAAAATCATTTTAAAAGTAACATAATTATAAAATAATACAGTCAATTTGAAAATATTCTTATAAGCTTGTAAGGGAAGCTTCGACGATTTTATAACGGCGGAAAATAACCACACCCGTCGTATAAGTTAAAAAAAACATTATTACCTTAATTCTGTCGAAAAGGTTAAAAAGCACCTTGTTTGGAAAACAACGGCAAGATTCCTTTATAAACCACTTATAAAAAGTCAAAAAAGGGTATAAATGACTTTAACCCATATTATTGTAAATAGTAAAAATGTTTTGAAATACATTTTGAAGAAACATGGATGTGGATGATAAAGAGATCCCAGTAGATTATTACGTATAAACAACCTCGGATAATGAAGAGATTGTGAAATAACCCTTACCAATTTGGTAACTTATGAAACATAAAACCCATGAAAGAGGTATCACACAATGAATATGTAAATACACATAAATTAATGTGTATTACATAAAGAATATAATTATGGGCAGTACATACACCACACAAAAGGTAATGGTGGCAATATGGCATGAATCTCACAGGAATAAGGAGTCAGATGAAAACCCCTTACCTTGTACTTTTCCTTGGATAGGGTAGGTTAACCTCCTATATAATGGTGAAATAATTGTTATTAAATTATACAAGAATCATATATATATATATGATATCATATATGATCTTTTAACATTGATTTGTTAATAATATCTTAGAATTATCGTCGTTTCGGGTGTTAACGTACTCGTTTTCTTTTATATGTTTTGTTATATAAGACATGCTTGTAATGGATAGGTTGTATATTATTCATATCCAGAATGATATCAAGTCCTTAAACATCATTTTTAAATCATCAAATGATAATTATACTTGAATGGATACGATGGAGAATGAATCTCATCGCGTTCGTGGAGATGGTAGTCCGTACGTACGCACGAGCGACAATATCATTCTTTTGATATTAAAATAATATATAAATGGATGGTATATCATATATACAGAATCATTAACATGTTATATTTATTATTTACATGAGTTACACATCATTATTATACCCATCCAAATAATAATATATTGAATAACATTTACACCACGACGTGGAGACGGTAAGCCGTACGTACGCACGTATGGTGACATGTTGTTCAAAGGGTGAATAGAATACTGAATATGATTGTACCATATTTATAATAACATCACAGTATATGTAAGATACTGGAGTTATTATTTTATAATGGTAAGAACAAAGAAAGAAGAAGTGGAAGAAGAAAGGAACTTGAAAAGGGGTGGTGAAAACATTACCTCTTCTTCGGGTTCTTCCTTTTGATTTGATCAAAAGGGCTCCTTAGGTTGGCTTTATGATCAAACTATGGCCTCTGGGTTGTAGTGAGGGATGTTGGGAGAGTATTTGGGAAGAGTTTGGCCGATCCAAAAGGCTTTGAAGGTGTGAAGAAATGAGAAGGAGGAGTGCCCTTTTATAAGAGGGGTGAGGGGCACCTTTGGAAAAGCTAGAAATATTAATTTATAATAAATTCATATTCGGTTTCTAATGGCTCCAAAGTTGATTATTCAAAGGTTATGCTGGGGATAGGTCCCAAACCACTCAACCAATAGAATTTAGACAGGTTTGGGATCTTATATTAACCTTATATTTAAGTATTAACTCTAAGTTAATTAGTTTCACTTTTACAATGTCTCTTTGTATTTTTATATAATATGGTTAATAAACTTACTATATACATCCAATCGACCCCCCAAGTGGTCCATTAATGATGAACCTATCATGATATAAGTCTCTTGGCCGAACCTTAGATTTTTATGAATTTAATATCAATTAATAATATAATATTTGTTTTAAGAACTCTTTTATGTCAATTTTGACACTATTCAATAGTTGATTTTTGTGAAACTCATAACAGAATGATTTCTTCGAAAAAAGTAAATTAAATCAATACTAATATATCATATTATCCTAGAAAATTAGTTTATTTCATTAAAAGTTTCATATTATATTTATTTGGGTATTTATAAATCAATTATTTTAATTTTTCACTATTATAGTAATTACTGCATCATCATTGTGTCATAAATAAAATAAATTATTTAATGTCTAAAAATTATAAATAAAATATCATTATGTAGGAAATCGTTTTATCTTTCTAATGAATATTTATAATCTAAAATCCAACATATATAACCCTAAGTAACAATTGTTTTTCTAAAAGATATATGCTTGTGTCATTTTTGTATTCATTTTAACTTAATTAAAATAAAGTGTCATTATCACTTACAAGTGGATCCATGGGGTCCCAAAATCGACCCAACGATGCCCATGGTCGACCAGGTATCAACCAATATGGTTAAGACACATTTTAGGGTAATTTGGTATTATTATAATATTATTTTTTAACCCTTATTTACCGGATTTACCCTTAACCATGGTAAATAAAATATTTACCGCAGTAATTATTCAAAATGTCTAAAAATAAAAGTTACCCATTTACACAATTTGAACATCCTGATTCCAAATATGGAATCCATTTTTCTAAATTCAAAACACAGAAGTGGCAGAAATTAATTTAAAATTAATTCCCGCTGTCAAAACAAAAAGCGTGTTTTTAAGAGATAATAACTATCAAAAGATTGACACTTGTTTATGTTCGGTTTAATTGTAAAATTATGTCCAATGACCAAAATTATATTAATTGGTAAAAATATATTCTAAATATACTTTAAAACCACTTAAATTCATAATTTATCACTATTAATTATTTTGATTAAAAAAGTTGTTTTTAATTAAAATTTAGTAATTTTCACTATTCATCAAAATATGAAAGTTATCCGAAATGTACCAAAATTTCACCCTAGGCTAAATTCGATATTCCGAATCCAAAAATGAAGTCCATTTTGAAATATAAAATATATATAATTTCAAAAATTAGGTATTACTATTCATAACGGCTAGTTTGATTGGTTGTGGTGTGTGTTAAAACTCAAGGTTGCGTACAACACACGCTACTGTATTATTCAAAGAAAACGTACCGTGGAAGCTTGGGATGTTTCATTTTAAATTTTTGATGTCCCCATTTAGTCAAAAAGATTAAAATATTTTATTTAAAAAGGGTTCACTATTAAAAGTTGATAAAAGTGCAATAATGAAAATGAATTTGTTCTTGCATTATGTCTAAGATACTCATAATATGGAAAAATTATAAGGATTATATAAAGTTTAAAATTTATTTAATACTATTCATAACCTCTTTTGAATGGCTTTTTGGTAAGTCATTGTGCAAGTGAACTCGGTGTTGCGTGTAGTGCAAGTTATTGAATTATTTTGAAGAAATAACACATTATGAATTCTTGGGGTGTTACATTAGACATGTTTATGTCCCCATATTAACCTTATCTTTTAGATTTAACCCTTAGTTAAATAGTTAAGCTTTTATCATGTATTCTTGAATTTTTATACTACATGGTTAATATAGTTACTATAAAATATGATGAAAACCTCATGTGGTTCATTAAAGACATATGTAACATTATCTAATTCATTTTTATGAATGTTAGTTTTTTAGGACTATTATATAATTTAATAAAATATTATTTGTTTTAAAAACTAACTTATGTCAGTTTTGACACTATTCAGTAATTGGTTTTTTGTTTAAAGTCAAAACAATATGATTCCTTTTAACTAAATACATTGAATCAACCATAGCATGCAATATTCAAAATTAAAATTCTTTGATGACATCAAAAGTTTCAATTTAAATTTATTTTAATATTTATAAAATCATTTATTTTACTCATTCATTAATAAGATAATTACGACATCATCATTGTGTCATAAATACATTAAATTATATAATGTATAAAAATTAGAAATAAAATACCATGATGTAGGAAATATTTTTACTATTCTAATGAATATTTGTATTCTAATTTATCTTATGTATAACCATGTATTAAAAATGATTTGGTTATTAAAAATTGAATTTAACACTTTTAACTCTTCTTTAAATAAATTATAATAAATGTCATAATATAACCCAGGTGGATCAAAAAAATATCATATTTTTGTTCTAAGATTTATATTGGTCTAAAAACATATAACCAATAGAATTAGGACATGTGTTAGGGTTAATTTAATATTATTATAATATTATTTTTACCTTTACTTACCATATTTAATTTTAACCAAGGTAAATAAAATTCAAAAGATAGTATTCACCAAAAATTATTTTCATCCTATTGGAAAAAAATTTACTTACTGATGAAAACCATGTCTATTGGATTTTTAAAATTTAATACACAGAAGTGGTAAAATTATGTTTTATGAAAATTTTCAAATGTGCTAAGAAGGTGGGTAAAAGACGTTAAAAGGATCAATAAAATTATATATATATAATCTTATTATATAATGACTCCAATTATTTACATTGGAATAATATAGGTCTTATGTATCTATTTTTACATTAAGATAAAATTCAATTTTAAACATAATTATTTAAATAAAAATTCGGTTTTAAACAATATAGTAGTGTTTTTCACTTTTAATCAAAAATTGAAATTTTTCAGAAAAATGTCAAAAATTCATCCTAAGCTAATTTTGATATTATGAATCCAAAAATTAAGTAAATTTTGAAAAATAAAATTTATAAAATTTTAAAATGTAGGTATTACAATTCATAACTACTTTTTAAATGGCTAGTTTGATTTGACATGGTGTGATGGAACTCGGAGTTGTGTACAACACAAGCTATTGTATTATTCAACAAGAAGCATACCTTACAGGATTCAGGTGTTACATTCTTCCCACCTTTAAATAACATTGTCCTAGAAATTTCTAGAATATTACTTCATAAAAATATTTTGGTGGTTCTTCAACATATGTTCATCAGGTTCCTACATTACTTCTTCCATTTTATGGTTTCTTGAACCAACTTTTACCAAATGAGTCGTCTTGTTTCTCAAAAACTTTTAACTGGTATGAAGAATCTTTATAGGCTCTTCACAATAACACATATCAGTTTCTCGTTCTATTTCTTCAGAGGTGAGTACATGCGTTGATTTTGTCATGTATTTTTTAACAGTGACACGTGGAACACATCATGAACTTTAGAGATACTTTGCTGCATTTCCAAACGATAAGCTACAACTCCAATTTTTTTAGAATTTCAAAAGTTCCAATATACCAGGGATATAATTTACCCTTCTTACAGAATTGTATAACACCCTTCCATAGAATTACCATCCAGAAAACACGAGCTCCAATTTGAAATTACAAATCCTTCATTCAGTTATCAGCATAGCTCTTTTTCCTACATTAAGATTCTTTGGTTTGGGTTTGGATAATATTTACCTTATCCACTATTTCCTAAACATGATCTAATTCTACCAGTTTTCATTCACCACCATTATCCCAAAATGTTGTTGTGTAACATCTCTTACCATATAATGCTTCATATGTTACCATTTGAATACTTGAATAGAAGATACTGTTATAAGAAAATTCTACATGAGGAAAATACTGATCCTACATACCTTGAAAGTCAAGTGATAATGATCTCAACGTGTCTTCTATGGTTTTAATAGACATTTTAATTTTCCATCAGTTTGAGGTATGTAGGCAGGGCTCTAACAAAGTATAGTATCAAGTTATTCCTAAATACTTTTGTAGAATCTTGATGTAAAACGGGGATCACGAAAAAAAACAATTGATAGGGGTACACCATGAAGTCTTACAACTTCATTAATATATAGTCTTTCTAAATTTTCAAGTGGTAAATCTTCTCTTATAGAATGAAAATGTGCTGAGTTGGTAAGACAATCAATAATGACCCATAATGCATCATTCCTTCTATGAGTCTTTGGTATCCCCACAACAAATTCAATCATAATATCAACCCATTTCCACTCATGTATTAGATGAGGTTTCATGAATCCTCTAGGACATTGTCTTCAATCCTTCACCTATTTACAATCCATACATCTTGATACATCACCAGCAATCTCCATATTCGTGGTGTCCAACCAGAAATGTTATTTTAGATCTCTATACATTTTAGTGATACCACAGTGTATAGGGAAATTGGAGCTATGATCATCATCCAACAATTCCATTTTTAGATCAGGTATAGTTGAAACACAAAGCCTCTTCCCAAATTTCAAAATTCCATCTTCATATACGAAGTCAACCAATCTACCATCATTCATATTTTTAGTTTTATTTTACAACTCCTCATCATTAGTCTAAGAACATTTATTCCTTTCTAGTAATGATGGTTTGGAAACCATTGGAAAAATTATTGATGTTTGACATTTAATGATTATTCCCATATCCATCTATACTAGATCCATGAAAATAGGATTCCATTCAACTCTAATCTTGTTCAGAACTCCATGATCATTTCTGGTCAAATCATATGATACCTTATTTTCCTTCCTCGGTTGATAGTGTATTATGCAGTCATAATCCTTGAGTAGTTCAATCCATCACATTTTCCCCACGTTGAGTTATTTCATTGAGAAAATATACTTCAAAATTGTGTGATTTGTATATATCTCCCATTTTTACCATAGAGATAGTGACTATGTATCTTCATAGTAATGACATCAGCTGCTAACTCAAGATCGTTAGTGGGATATTTTTGTTTAGGATTTTTTAGCTGTCATGATGCATAGGTAATAACTCTATCAATATTTATAAGGACTCAACCAAGTCCATTCGTTGATGCATTACTATAAATAACAAACACCTCATTCCCTGATTGTAGATTCAGGATAAGAGAATTAACTAATATACTATTTAATTTTTCACAACATTATTCACAACCCTTTTTTCAAACAAATTTAACCTCTTTACGTGTGATCTTGGATAAGGGGTTATCCAATCGGGCAAAATTCTAGACGAAATGCTGATAGAAACTAGCTAAACTAATAATACTGCATACCATAGCTATACTCATCACTACTGGCCATTCTTGGATTAAAATTTCTTTGAAAAATCAATAGATATTTAATCCTTAGAGAAAATATGGATAAGAAAATAAATTTCTCGAATCCATAATTCACACTTGCTAAACATCTCATATAATTCATTTCTTCTAAGGGTTTTCAAAATAGTACGGAATTGATTTTCATTATATTCATATATTTTGAATTATACCAAGATATCTTCAAAAAATACCACTACCATGTCATCAATATATTCCTTGAAAACTATATTCTTTAGATCAATGAAAACATAGGGTGCATTATTCAGTCCAAAAGGCTTTACTGTAAACTCATAATTCTCAAACATGGTTTGAAATTATACCTTTGGAATCTATTCTTTACTCACACGCAAATAATTATATCCGGATCAAAGGTCTATTTTTGAAAAATATTGAGATCCATGAAGTTGATCGAATAAATAATTAATGCGAGGTAGGGGATACTTGTTTTTTATTGTTATTTCATTGATCTCCCTGTAGTCAATGCATAACATCATAGATACATATTTCTTTAAAAAAAAAGAACAGGGGATCCCCATGGAGAAACAATAGGGAGAATAAATCCTTTATTACCCAATTCCTCTAGTCATTTATTTAGTTCCACTAATTACACAGTGGCCATTCTATAAGGGGTCTTAGGTATAGGTATTGAACCAGGAATTAAGTAAATGTAAAAGTCTATTTCCCATTCTAGAGGATGTACAAGTAAATACTATGGAAACACATCAACATATTCTTTCACAATAGGTAAAACTCTATTTGAACATTCCATTCCTCACCCATAGTTATTTCACTCCCTCCCCAATAATTTAATTTAGTAGAGTCATTGGGGGAGGATCTATATGGGTATTAGATAATGATGTTTCTACTCTAAATATATTGTATTATTTATCATCATCAAAAAATTTAACCTCCTTCTTATAATAAATCTTCGCATCATAGTCCAAAAACTAATCAATGCCAATGATTATATCAAATTCAATCAAGGTAATGACAATAAAATTAATAGATAAAGCACATTTATATGCCATAATGGTAACTAGTTGAAAAACATTGTTTAAATGATACATCCCTTTGGATTTTTCCCTAAGATCTCCATTATTAATTCAAATCAGAAATATCTAATTTTCATGGAAAACTAGGAAGATGTGAAAGAAGTGTGATTATCCAAAATCAAATAATGAATTGGCTACTTTTGATGAAATGATTAATGTACTTACCACCACGTCCTTAGAAACATCAACCTTAGCAGTAGTGATCATATAACCTTAGCCTTTATCCTTTTTCTTTTTCTGGGGAAATTTTCCTTGATGCTTAGGACAATCATTTTCCTAATCTCCCATAACTTTACAATTATATCATCTAACATTTTTATATTCTCTCTTCCCATTGAAATCATGAACTTGGTGACCTTTTCTCCACACTTTTAACAAACTCTAATTCCCTTCAGGAAAGTATTGGAGTGTTTCTTCCCACACTTACTGCAGGTTGGAAAATCAACTTTTCCCTTCTCCCCCTTATTTTCCTTTCGAGAGTGTTCTACATGTATCTTCTTCACTTTCTTCACATTAAAGTCATAAGACTTATAGAATTCATTTTCACCCTTTACTTCACATGAGACTATATTTCTATACGATGAGAAGGATTGTGAGGGTAATGCTTATATGAGAAATGGTTTGAACCTGGTAAAGAATCGATCAATCTTACTTCCTGGGTTACATATCTATGTTTTAACATGCCTTTCTAACCTTGTAATGTTAGCCTCTTACTTTGAGACATTTTCATCCTCCTTTTACTCAGACTCAAAAATTTCTTTTTCATATCCACTTGATGTTCACAATGAAATTTTTTTTTCTATGAAAATATCTTTAAACTACCTCCATTCCATATTTGATAATTATTCATCCTCCTTTTAGTTTTGAATTAATGACGAGCATTGATATGTACCTCCTAAGAGGCAATAAATTTCCATGAAAACCTTTTCCCATTCTCTACACCCCAAAGAATGAAATATTTTCTCTAAATAAATTATTCATTGCTTCGAAAAAAATGGATTTGTTGTCCCATTGAATGTTTGTGGTTGTTGCCTCATGAATCAGTTTAACATTGATCCTCCATGTTATGGATTAGGGTTATCCATATGGGTAAGGAGATTCTTCATAACATGATTGAGTTATCCCAGTATGGTTATAAGTTGTTCCATACTAGTTGCATCACCCACTATACTATAATTAACTTGAATAAGACGGTGATCCATACATGGATTATGTGTGTTGATATAGTTTCCATTCCTTCCACTAGGTGTCATGTACAAAAAATAGCATACACCTGATTAAATTATGAATCACAATACATAATTCCAAACCAGTAAAATACTTAACAAAAAATGAATTGTTTATGCATATAATCCATAATCATAATGAACATAGTCTTTAGGGAAGTATTTACTCATAAATCATTCATAATGGTTTATAAAGAAAATGTGAATTAACCAAATCATATCCCTTAGGAGTGTCAAACCAAGTGCACATCAAGGCCCATTGTCGTGTACCAATATACCATGAGTCAATCCTGAAACTCATTGTCAGAGATTTCCCTCTGAGGTACATCTATTCCAGAACCACATCCCCTTATAGTATCTAGACAGGGATGTATTTCTTGGAATACCCACATAATATCTACATTTGCAAAAAAAACTGATGTTCTTCTATACTAATCCAAAAAGTGTATCTTAGGGTAATGTTTACTAATAAGTGTTTATCTAAATCTAGTTTCCAAGGTTTGTACTAAACTTTCTTTGATAGCAACTATAAGGCCCCGACCCTTTTAACCTAAAGTTAGTGAATTATTACATATCATTAGAATAATCACAGAAGATCACGTCCCGAATGAAAGATCAGTTTAGTATCCTTGGATGTACAAGAAATAAACATAAGTTTTATATTGCATTATGAAATGAAAAAGAAACATTGTGCCTTCTTTGAACACACTAATATCCCTTATCCTATCCCTACATGTCAGTGATAATATACTTATTAGCATCCTGGAAAAATAAAATATAAGAAATGGGTGAGCTCAGATGCTTAGTAAGGATAACAATATAGTGGGAACTATCATAATTAAGAATACAAATTAAAGGAAATGTATATGACTCAAACACAAGACTTTTAAACAAAAACTTTAGTATAATATGGAAAAGATAAATCAAAATTTTTTATTTAATTATTCACATGGAAATTCTACTAGTCGAATAATCCCTTGTAATATCAATAGATAATCTCATAATTATGGAATCCATAATTCCAGACATTATAACCACATAGTCAAGGCCTCGTGCCAAAATTACAAATTAAAAATTCAAGGCCTTGTTCAAAGAAACTATTTTGTCTCATGAGTCCAACCAATGCATCGAGGAGCTATAGAAATCCCCGCCCATCACTTACTACATCCAAGGCATTCCTCGCACGAAGAGGGTGAAACATAACATTAACATTTCTATTAAACTAGAATATGAAATGTTAATAATTTAATCATAACCCATGAATGAAATAAAAATAGAACATCCACCGTCAAACATATCATTATAATATAAATAAAAAATGGAATATTTTATCATAATGAATCAACTTAAACTAAACATAAAATCCCACAATAGATTTTGACATAGATGAAATTAATCCAAAAACTATTTGATATAAGTATATATTTATACTTTGAAACATGTAAAAGTAGCATAATTATAAAAGAAAATGTTTATTTAGAAAATCTTCTTATAAGATTGTATGGGAATATTCAAAGGTGTTATAATGGAAGAAAATAGCAGCATATGTCGTATAAGTTAAAAAACATTCTTTCCTTAATTTGTCGAATTGGTCATAACATACCGTTTTTGGAAAACGACGGAACGACTCTTTTCAACAAATTTTATAAAAATTAAAAAAATGTTTTAAGTTGACTTTAAACCATAGTCTAGTAAATAGTAAAAAATTTTGAAAACCCTTTTTAAGAAATATGGATGTGGATGATAAATAATTTCTAGTAGATACTTACAAATAAACAGCCTCGGATAATAAAGATATTGTAAAATTAACCCTTACCTTGATCGTTTCCTTATTTTAGGGTACGTTAACCGCCTTTATAATGGTTAAATCCTTGTTATTATATTATTAATGTACCACAAACATAAATATGATATCATATAAGATCCTCTAATATTATTTTGTTAATAATATTTCAGTATTATCATTGTTTTGGGTGTTAACTGGTTTGTTTGTTTTATATATTTTGCTATGTAATTAATCTTAGTTAGGGATAAGATGTAATTGATTCACATCCAGAATTATAATAAGTTCATAAAAATAATTTTTCATCATCAAATGAAAATTATTCTTGAATGGTTATGATGGGGAACCAATCTCATCATGCCGGGGAGCTGGTAAGCCGTAAATACGTACGGGCGACAATATCATTCTATTGATGGTGAAATCATATGTAATTTGATGGTATATTATATATACATAATAATTAACATTTTAAATTTATTATTTACATCAATTTTACTCAATATCATTTCTATCCAAATAATTTTTTTTTGAATAACAAAAAATACCAAGATGTGGAGACAATAAGCCATATGTACGCATGCATGGTGTCTTTGTCACTCATAGGATGGATATAATAATGAATATGGTTGTAAATTATTTATAATAAATTAAAATAATGTAGAATATATTTGATTTATCATTTTAGTTTGGAAACAACAAATAAAGTGGAATTATAATAAGGAATGAACTTTGAAAAAGGTGATAAAATAAATAACTTTTTATCATGTGGTTCCTTTTTATTTGAACGAAAGGAATTTATAGTTTGAATTTCTGATCAATTTATGGCCTCTTGGTGGAAGTGAGGGTAGATGGGGGGAGATTTTTCAGGGGTTTGAAGAGCCAATTTTCTTTGGAGGAGTGAATTTAAGAGAAGGGGAAGTTCCCTTTTATAAGAGAGGTGAGGGGCACTTTAGGATTATATTGAATTATTAATTTATTAAAAAATTATTTTTTTGTTTATAATAGATAAAAATTGATTTATTTCGAGGATAAGAAGAGTATGGGTCAAAAAACTCTCATCCAATCAGTTTTAGATATGTTTATACAACCATATTAACATTATCTATTAGATTTAACCCTTAGTTAAATAGTCTAACGTTTACATGCCTTCGTGTATTTTTATACTAAATGGTTTATATAGATACTATAAAATAAAAAAGATAACCCAAAGTGGTTAATTAATGATATATGGAACATTATCTAAGTCATTTGTCTGAATCATAGATTTTTAAGACTATTATACAATTAAATAAAATAGCATTTGTTTTAAATACTCATTTGTGTCCATTTTGACACTATTTAGTACGCGATTTTTTGTTAAAGTCATAAAAAATTTATTCCTTAAAAAATACAGTGAATCTACCCAAAAATGCCGTATTCAACTAGAAAATTCTGGGATGGAATCAAAATATTCAATTTACATTAATTTTAATATATATGAAATCATATAGTTTAATATTTCATTAATAATGTAATTCATGCATCATCATTGTGTTATAAATAAATTAAATTATTTAAGGTCTAAAATTTATAAATAAAATATCAAGATATAGAAAAACATTTTATATTTATAATGATTATTTATGGTCTAATTTATCTAATGTAAAACCCTATATTAAAAATGTTTTAGTTATTAAAATTTGACTTTAACACTTTTAAATCTTCTATAAATAAAATATAATAAATGTTTTATCTAACCCAAGTGGATCAAAAAAAGATCATATATTTGTTCTAAAGTTGATTTTGGTCAATATACAACTATCCAATAGAATTAAGACATATTTTGGGGTAATTTTATATTATTATAATATTATTTTTACCTTTAATTTCTGTATTTACTTTTAATAGTCGTATATAAAATTCAAAAGTTATTATTCAACAATATTTAATTTCATCCAATTGAACCAAATTTTACTTAATAATGACAACTGTATCTATCAGATTTTTTAAATTCAATTCAAAGAAGCTGTAAAATTACACTTTTTTGAAAATTTGCAATTGTGCATAGAAGGTGGGTAAAAGATGTTAAAAAGCTCAATAAAATTTAATATATCTAATCTTGTTATAAAATGACCCCAATGAATTACATTGGACTAATATAGGTATAATTTATCTATTTTTACATTAAATTAAATTAAAATTTAGAAATAATTATTGAATAAAAAGTCATCTTTAAACAATAATACAGTGTTTTCACTATTCATAAAAAATTGAATGTTTTCAGAAAAATTCCAAAAATTCACACTAACCTAATTATGATATTCTGAATAAAAAGATGAATTCCATTTTGAAAAATAAAATTTATAAAATTTTGAAATTTTGGTATTACTATTCATAGATGCATTTTAAATTGCTAGTTTTTTTGGTTGTGGTATTCTAGAACTCAGAACTGTGTACATCACAAACTATTGTATTATTCAACGAGAAGCGTACTATAGAAGCTTGGGGTGTTACATAATTCATTCCTCCAAAAAATTATTCCCTTGAAATTTCTAGAATATTACTGCATAAAATAATTTTTGTGGTTCTTCATCATATGTTCCTACGGTTCCCACGTTGCCTCTTCCATTTTATGGTTTCTCCAAAGAACTTTTACCAGATGAGTCATCAGGTTTCTCAACACTTATTCTCTAGTATCAAGAATCTTAATAGCCTCTCCAAAATAAGATATATAAGGTTCTAGGTCTATTTATTCATAAGTGAGTACATTCATTAGGTCTGGCATGTATTTTCTCAACATTGGTATGTGGAACACATCATGAACTTTGGAGAGACTTAGCGGAATTTCCAAATGGTAAGCTACAAATCAAATTCATTCTATAATTTTGAATGGTCTGATGAACATGTGACTTAATTTACCCTTCCTACCAAATCGTATAACACCCTTCTATAGAGATACATTCAATAAAACAATATCTCCTTCTAGAAATTCTAAATCTTTCCTTCTGTTATTGGAATAACTATGTTGCTTTATTTGAGATGCTTTGATGAGGGTTTGGATAATTATCACATTTTCTATTGTTTCCTCAATATGTTCTGGGCCTATATGTTTTATTCCACCATCATCATCCCAAAATTTTTGTGTAAGAAAACTCTTTCCATATAACACTTCATATGGTTCCATCTGAATACATGAATGGAAACAATTGTTAAAGAAAAAATATACCAGAGCTAAATAGTGATCCCACATACCATGAAAGTCATGTGATAATGATCTCAACATGTATTCTATGATTTTAGTAGTCCATTCTAGTTGTCCATTAGTTTGAGGGTGGTAGGGAGTGCTCAAATGATGTTCAATATCTAGGGATTTCAAAAGAATTTTCTAGAATCATGATGTATAACATGGATCACAATAAGAAAAAACAATAGGGCTACACCATGAAGTCTTACAACTTCATTAATATATACTATTTCTAAACATTAAATTGGTAAATCTTCTCTTATATAATGAAAATGAGATGACTTGGTATGAAGATCAAAAATGACATATTTTGCATCATTCCGTCTAGGAGTGTATGGTATTCCCATGACAAAGTCCATCATAATATCAACCCATTTCCACTCAGGTATGGGAAGAGATTTCATGAATCCTCTAGGATGTTTTCGTCCATCTATTAATTGTTAGCGAACCATACATCATGACACATAATCATAAATCTCCCTCTTGATGTTGTCCCACCAAAAATATTCCTTAAGATATCTATATATTTTAGTGTTACTGTGGTGTTTATTGAAATTGGAGCTATGATCATCATAAAATAATTGTGTTTTTAGATCAGTTATATCAGGAACACAAATCCTCTTTCCTAGTTTCAAAATTACATATTCATATAAAATGTAAACCAATCTCCCATCATTCTCAACATTAATTTTCTTTTGAAAATCCTCATAATCCATCTAAGAAATTTTTATCATTTCTAGTAAAGATGGTTTGGCAATCATTTTAAAAAGAATTGATGTTTCACCTTTCATGAGTATTCCCATGTCCATCTTTTCTTGATCCATTAACATAGATTCTCTTTTAACTCTCATCTTTCTCAGAACTCCATGATCCATTCTTCTCAAAGCATATGCTACCTTATTTTCCTTCTCTGGGTGGTAGTGTATTGTGCATTCATAATCCTCGAGTAGTTCAAGAGATTTCCTTTTCCTAATTTTGAGTTCTTTCTATGAGAAAACAATCTTTAAACTCTTGTGATTCAACATATATCTCACATTTTTCACCATAGAGATTGTGCCTCCATATCTTCAGATAAAAGATTACAGTGGTGAACTCAAGATCAAGAGTGATAGTCTTTTCCATGACTTAGCTATCATGATGCATATGTAGTAACTCTATCACTCTATATAAGGACCAAACAAATTCCCTTCATTGATGCATCACTATAAATAATAAACTCATCATTCCTCAATGTTAGAGTCATGATTGGAGCATTGAAAAATATTCTATGAAATTCCTCAAAACATTCTTCAAACTCTATTTCCAAAACAAATTTAACCCCTTTACATGTAATCCTAGTTAATGTGTTATCCTGTCGGGTATAATTTTGGACAGAATTCCAATAGTAACCTGCAAAAATAATAAAAATTCATACCTTGGTTATACTCATCAGTTTTGGACATTCTTGGATGGACCTTTTATTTTAAGGATTAATAGAGAGATTCCATCCTCAGAGATAGTATGAATAAGAAAACAAATTTCTTAATTCCATAATTCAAACATTCTAAACAACACATATAATTAATTTCTTCTAAGAGTTTTCAGAATAGTTCCCAAGTGATTGTCATGATATTTTTAGTTTTTTGAGTATTCCAAGATATCATGAATAAATTCTAGTACAAAGTCATAAATATATTCCTTGAAAACCCTATTCATTAAATCCAAGAAAACAGAGGGTTCATCTGTCAGTCCAAAAGGCATTACTATAAACTCGTAATGCTCATATCTATTACAAAACGCTATAATTGGAATGTTTTTCTTCCTCACACACAACTGATGATATCTAGATCGAAGTTTAATATTTGAAAAATATTGATCTCCATTAAGCTGATCAAATAAATAATCAATGCGAGGTAGGGGATACTTGTTCATTACTATTATATCATTTATCTACCTGTATTCAATGAACAACCTCAAAGATCTATCTTTCTTCTTAACAAAATGAATGGGGGCCCCATGGAGAAACACTAGGGAGAATAAATCCTTTATTACTCAATTCCCCTATTTGTTTATTTAGTTACACTAATTCCACTTTGGTCATTCTATAAGGGGTCTTCAATATGGTCCATGAACAAGGAATTTAGTCAATGGAAAACTGAATTTCCCATTATGATGGATGTCAAGGTAAATCATTTGGAAACACATCAACATATTCATGCACAATAATTAAATCTTCAATTTGGACATTCCTTTACTCACCAATAGTTATTTCACTCCCTTAATCCCTAATAATTGAATATAATAGAGCTACTAGGGTTGATCTAGATGAGAATTTTATGGTCATGTTTTTTATTTAAAGATAAAGGATTCTTTATCATTATAAAAAATTGAAACCTCAAACTTCTTACAATAAATCATCGTATTATGGTCTGAAATCCGATCCATACAAAGGATTATATTGAATTCAATCATGGGTATGAAAATTAAATCTGTTGATAAAACACTTTTATATGACATAATGGTATCTTCTTGAAAAAACATTGTTGCAATGATACTTCACTTAGGGGTTTTTATTTCCAACTCCCTTATTATGTCAAATTGAGAATATCTAATTTTCTTGGAAAACAAGGAAGATATGAAAGAATGAGATGATCCTGAATCAAATAAAGAATTGGCTAATTTTGTGGAAAAAATTAAAGTACATGCCACCACATCATTAGGAATATCAACCTCATTAGTAGTGATTGTATAAGCTTGGCCTTGCTCCCTTTTATTTTTCTGGGGAAAATTTATTTGACTATTAGGACAATAATTGCATAATGTCCCATATCTTTACAATTATAGCATTAAAAATTGGTAGCTTTATTCTTCCCATTGAAATCATGAGCTCGGTAGCCTTTTTCTCTGCACTTGTAACAAACTCCCATTCCCTTCAGGAAAGTACTAGGGTGCTTCTTCCCACATTTACCATAGGGTGGAAATTCAAATTTTCTCTTCTTCCCCTTATTGGTTTTTTCAGAGTGTTCAGAAGATCTATTTTTCTCTTTCTTCACATTAAAGTCTTATGACATAAAGATTACCTTTTCTGTCTTGATAGCACATGAGACTATATATTTGTATGATGAGAAGGATCATGAGACTAATTATATTTGTAAAAATAGTTTTAACCCATCAAATAATTGATATATATATTACTTCTATGATTACGCATATAATCTGGAGCATGCACTTCTAACCTGGTAAAGTTAGACTCAAACTTTGTGACATTCTCCTCCTCCTTATGCCTTAGACTCAAAAATTGCCTTTCAATATCCTCTTGATGTTCACAAGGAATGTGTTTTTATAATAAAATCTCTTTAAACTCCCTCAATTCCATATTTTATACTTCTTAATACTCCTATGAGTTTTTCATTAATTACCACATTCAATATTCATCTCCTGAGAGGCGATAAAATGAAATGACAACATTTTCCCTTTAACAACTCCCCAAAGCAAGGAATATTTTCTCTAAGTATCTAATCCATTTGTTAGATGCAAATGGATTTTTAGTCCCATTAAATGTTGGTGGTAATTTCTTTATGAAGCGGTCTAACATTGATCCTCAGTATTGTGGATCAGGGTGCTCCAAATGGGTATGTTTATTATTAAAAATCAGAGTGATTTGTCCTTGCATTGTTATAAGTTGTCCATCACCAGTTGAATCGCTAGTTCCTCTATGATTATCATGAATAGGTGGTAAATCCCTAAATAAATTACATGCATTGATATTATTTCCATTCATTCCACTAGGTTTCATTTCTATATAATGGAAAAATCTTGATTAGTTTATAAATCACAATGCATAATTCCAAACATGTAAAATACTTAACATAAATTATACAGTTTATGCATATAATACATAATCATAAAAAAATACTTTGGGGAAGTATTTACACATAAATCCTTCATAATGGTTTGTGAAGAAAATTTTAATTATCCTAATAATAACCCCCAGGATTGTCAAACCATGTGTGCAGTACGGCTCGTTCTCGTGTACCAAGATAACCCAGTTCATGCCCGAAACTCATTGTCTGATTTTTAACTTTTAGGTACATCTGTTCTAGAACCATGTCCACTTGTAGTATACATACATAGATTTATAACATTGAAAACCCAGATAATAACTACATTATCTAATTTTTTTTTGTTCTTATATAATAATCCTCAATGTGTATCTTTTGGTAATGTTCTCGAATCAGAGTTTTTTAAATCTAGTTTCTATGGTTTGTACTAGACTTCCTCTGATACCAACTATAACGCCCCAAACCCAGTTACCCTAATTTGGTGCATTATTACATAACATTTGCATCATCAAAAGAGATTAAGTCCCAAAATATTGATCATTTTAGTATCCTTTTAAGTAGTTGATAAAAATAAAAGTTTGACATTACCTTATAAAAAGAAAAAGAAAAATTGTGTATCCTTTGAACACACTCATATCCCTTATTTTATCTCTGCAGGTTAGACATAATATACTTCGTGACATCCTAGAAAAATAAAACAAAAGAAAGGTGTCATCTCAGATGCTCAGTAAGGATACAAATATAGCAGAAAATATCATAATTAAGTATGAGAATTTAAGGAAATGTATAAGACCAAAACACAAGCCTTTTAAACATAAAATTCAGCACAATATGAAAAGATAAATCAATTTTTTTTCATTTATTTATTCACATGGATATTCTACAACCCAAATAATCACATGTAATATCAATAGTTAATCTTGTAATGATGGAATGCATAATGTTGGAAATCATAACCACATTTTCAAAGCCTCATTCCAAGACTACAAATAAAAATATTTTCAATACCTTTTGCCAAGACACTAGTATCTCTCACGAGACCTACCGATTCATCGATGGGTTATAGAGGGCCACACCCGTCACTTACTATGTCCAATGCATTCCTCATATGTAAAGGGTGAAACATAACAAACACATTCCTATTAAACTACCATAAAAAAGGTTAATACTTTTACCATAAACCGTGAATGACATAAAAATCACACATCCACAGTCAAACATTTCATAAAACAATCTATACAATATATTTTATTATATTATAATGAATTAATTCTACTAAACATAAAATCCAATAATAGATGCTCATACAGATGAAATCAATCCGAAAACTATTTGATAGAAGTATATTTTTATACATTGAAATAATTTAAAAGTTTAATATTGATAAAAAAAATTTATTTTGAAAATATTATTATAATAATTTAAAGGAAGAATTGAAGGTTTTATAGTGGTGGAAAATAGTTTTGACCACTTTATAAATTTAAAAAAAAATTATTCCCTTAATGTTTCGAAAAGGTCATAAAGTGCATTGTTTGGAAAACGATGGAAAGATTCCATTCAAAAAAAATTATAAAAAAGTCAAAAAAGGGTATAAATGAATTTAACCCAATGTATAGTAAATAGTAAAAAAATTGAAATACATTTTTATGAAATATGGATGTGGATGATAAAGAAGTCCCAGTAGATACTTATGTATAAACTACATCAGATAATGAAGTGATTGTAAAATTAACCCTTACTTGTAATTTTCCTTAGTCGAGGGTATGTTAACCTCCAATATAATGGTTAAAGAGTTATTGTTATATTATAAATCAGTAATATCCATAAATATGAAATCATATATGATCCTCTAATATTTCAATGTTAATTATATTTCAGTATTATATTTGTTTCGAGTGTTAACAACTATGTTTTACTTTATATGATATGTTGCATAAATCATGTTTGTTAAGGATAAGATGTATTTGATTCATATCCATAATGATATTAAGTTCTTAAAAATTATTTTTAATCATCAAATGAAAATTATTCTTAAATGGTAACGATGGGGAATGAATCACATTACGTCGCGGAGACGGTAAGTCGTACATACGAACGAGAAACTATATCATTTTATTGATGGTGAAATAATATGTAATTGGACGGTATATTTTATATAAATAATAATTGAAATGATATATTTATTATTTACAAAAATTATACTCATTATCATACCCAGCCAAATAATTTATTGTTGAATAAGAAACTACACCAGGATGTGGAGACGGTAAGCCATACATACGCACACATGGTAACTTTGCCATTCATATGATGGATAGAATAATAAATATGGTTGTACCATATTTATAATAAAATATAAGTTTTAATAAGTTACTGTTGTTATTATTTTAGTATGGAAACAACAATAAAATTGGAAGTAGAAGAAGAAAGGAACATTGAAATAGGTGATAAAATAATTACCTCTTCTTCGGGTGCTTCCTTTTGATTTGAAAAAAAGGGCTCCATAGGATGGCTTTATGATCAATGTAAGGCCTCTAGGATGAAGTGAGGGTAGTTGGTAGAAGAAATTTTTAATGGTTTTATGATACAATTTTCTTTGGAGGTTTGAATTTAGAAGAAGGGGAAGTTCCCATTTTTAAGAGAGGTGGGGGGTACTCTAGGAAAAGCTTGAAATATTAATTTATTATAGTTCTTTCTCATTATAATACCTCCAAATTGATTTATTTCGAGGATAAAATATAATGGGTCTAAAACGACTCAACCAATATGTTTTAGACATGTTTGGGTCACTATATTAACCATATATGTTAGATTTAACAATGGGTTAAATAGTTTATCTTTTACAATGTCTTCTTGTATTTTTATACTTCATGGTTAATGTAGATACTATAAAATCCCAAGATAACCTAAATTGGTTCATTAATTACATATGTAACATTATCTAAGTCATTTTTACAAATCATTGATTTTTTGAACTATTATATAATTAAATAAAATTTGATTTAAAAAAAACTTATTTATCACAATTTTGATACAATTTATGATTGAATTTTTATTAATGTCATAACAACTTCATTGATTCAAATAAAATACATTTAATAAACCCTAACATTTCATATTAAACTTTAAAAGTCGTGTATGGCATAAAACGTTTCAATTTACATTTATTTTAATATTTATAATATCATTTATTTTAATATTTCTTTAATATGGTAATTATTACATCATCATTGTATCATAAAATAAATTTACTTATTTAATGTCCAAAAATTATAAATAAAATACCATGATATATAAATGCTTATCATATTTATAATTAATATTTTTAGTCTAATTTATATTATGTATAATCCTATATTAAAAATTGTTTACTTATTAAAATTTGAATATAACACTTTGAATTCTTCTTTAAATAAAATTTAATAAATGTCCTAATCTGGAACAAGTGGATCAAAAAAGGATATTTTTTCCATAAGGTTTATTTTGGTAAAAATACACTTATCTAATATAATTAGTATATGTGTTGGAATAATTTTATATTATTATAATATTATTTTTACCTTTATATACGCTATTTACTTTTAACTGGGATAAATTAAATTCAAAAGTTACAATTATCTAAAAATTAATTTCATTATATTTAACCACATATTTATTAGTGATTAAACCCATGTATGTCATATTTTTAAAATTCAATTAACATAAGTGGTAAAAGTATGTTTTATGCAAATTTGCAAATGTGCCTAGATGGTGGGTAAAAGACGTTAAAAAGTTCAATAAACTTTTATATGTCTTTTATTATTATAAAATGACACTAATGAATTAAATTAGACTAATATTGGTATTATGTATCTATTTTGACATTAAAATACATTTAAATTTAAAAATAATTATTTAAATAAATGTTCGGTTTTAAACAATAACGCAGTGTTTTTCACTAATCATCCAAAATTGAATGCTTTCAGAAAAATACCAAAAAATTAACCTAAGATAATTTTGATATTCTAAATCCAAAAATGAAGTAAATTTTGAAATTGAAAATGTATAAAATGTAAAAAAGTGGGTATTATTATTCATAACTACTTTTAAATGGACTAGTTTGACTGGTCGTGGGGTGCTAGAACTCGGAGACGCGTACAATGCAAACTATTGTATTATTCAATGATAATAATACCATAGAAGCTTGGGGTATTACATGAGACATCATGTGAAATGATCTTGTTGGTTATCCTTGACTCATGATCCTCCATGTGCAATGGTCATTTTGGTGATCCTTGACCCAAGATCATTCATGTGAGATGGTCTTGGTAGATAGCTTTGACATTGGATTCTCTATCTACAATGAGAATTTACCCATGCTTGTGTTATGTGGTATATTGTTTACATATTACTATTAATCCATTATTATATTATCCCATGTTATACCTATTAGGTTTCCTTATGTTTATTCATGTTCTATTACTTTTTATTTCATCATGTTATTCCTTCAAACCCATGTTACATAATTTTTTCTTATGGTTATTCCCATACTAGACTTTTTATCTCATCCATTTTGTTCATGTATATCCGAGGTTATACTATGTAGATGTAAGGGATCAAAGTATTTAGGGACTCATTTTTAATATTATGTAAAATTTGTTTTATTTTTGTTTTCATAATGATTAATTACGTAGCTAGTTATCCAAAGAAATTGGAATTTATAATCCCTGACATGTAATTGGTGGTAATAATTTTTTAAATCTTGTATTAATTTGTGTAAATGTATAAGGTCTCTATATATAACATCATTTAAATTACTCTAAAAATTAAATCATATTTTCAGATAATTGAATATCATAATTTATGACAATTCCACTATTAATCTCCTTGAACACGGAATTTGAACACTATTAGATGTTTTTATTCATTGTAATAGTTTCGGAATTATTTGCCACTATATCACTCCCATGGATTCTCATATCCAGGAGGCATTGAAATTTATATTTTACCCAGATTCCTATGATACCATTGTATTTCCTCCCCCAATGTTGGGGAGGTTATAATGCCTTAACAATTCCACTAACCATGTTTCTTATATGAATATCCATTCCATTTATACCATCAGCCAAAAATTTATATCAACCAGATTCATGAAACTAGACCATCAATATTCCATTATCATAACACTATATTATAACTGGACTGCGCATTACACCAGTCACCACCAACTACCTAGGTCCTAGTAATCATGTACATAGACCACATCCAAGTGATACGTATCCTATTTCCTGGACCTAGAAAAATAAAATATAAACAATACCAAAGGTAAAAGGTACAGTGTGAGGAAATAATCCTAGTATGATCTCAAAAATTATGTCATAAGAAGTCTACAATAAATAAATGAATTTTTATCAAAATTAAATAAAACACGGAAGGGGTGGATTTTCACATTTCATATCAAAATATGATTTTCAATTTCAATCACTACTATAAAATGGGTATCTATGTGAATTATCATCAAATGAAGAATATATAAGAGTCTTTAACAAAATAGGAATGATTAGGAATTTCTCTCAAAATAAACCTAAGTTAGTTATTTCTATTAAGCATTGGAATATATAAATGATTTTAAATCATATAACCATGGTAATAATATTTCAGGTAATATTTGAATACGGATTCTCACTCACTATAGTAATGTACATCTCTATCCATGCACACACTTCCCAGATCAAAAAATCATTGTTGGTATATTAGAGTACCTAAAAATAAACTCACTTCCCTCAAGACAGTTATGTTGGAATTTTCATCATCAACCGTCCATTACTATGTACATCTAATACATACCCAATGTGTGTTATTCATACCTACCTTCCAAATATCCCATGTTCTTTAAGGTAAATCAAACATTTATGGTGATATAAAACAATTCAGTCAATCATAATTATTTCAAATAATAAATTCATTAATCCTAATGTTTAAGTATCAAAACATACCATATAATTTCAAAAACCTACATCAATTTTATAGTTGAAAAAATAATTTATTTCAAAATAATAATTTAATATAATAAATAAAATTAGTTACTCATATCTTCAAAATCATGATACAAATCATTCTGTCAAATCAGGTTCTGTTTCAGTAAATCACATGTCAATTCTAAATCTATTTTCCTGGGATTTCATCAAAGACACCAAAACCATGAAATATTGAATCATTCTTAAAAATTACCAATTCAATAATTTAAAATATATTAGAAACCAATTTAAAATAAATAGGAATAAAATGTTTCAGTATATTGAGATAGCCTTACAAAACCACCTACTTCAATCAAGATCAATAAATACACACACAAGATCCCCTAATGGAGTGTCAAGGGATAGAATTATCAATGGAGGATCCGAGAATCACAATCCATCATGTCTCAATCAAGATCCATTAATGGAATGTGGATTCATTATGTTCAAATATTGGGAGTTGGTTAGAAAGAAGAAATTATGACCAAAATGAGATAACACTTACTCAAAGAGAATCAATGCATTAACGGAAGCATTAATCGATGAATAAATGTGGTTGGGAGTGCCAAAATCATCTATAGAGAACCTCAATAACATTAGGGTCTAATTTAAAGTACAGAGGAGACATGGAATTAAACAAATAATTTAAAAAATCAATATTACATGTTTAACCTACTTTTCTTTGGCTCTGTTGACATCCCCAACAAGCTGGTGGCCTCCACCAACTACCTAGTAGAACCGAGAAGATTGAAATACATTATATAAGTCCAACCATTTTCTTGTGGTCTTCAAACGAAATGAAAATTTATGTCACCGATGAGCTGATTTTCCTCCTATATATTTCATTACTACATGATCATGCCAATTCCATTACTATAGGACACTACCACCTCGCAAAAACTAGTCCTAGATTCAATCCCTATCCCACAACAATCTAAAAAATCCGAAAGGGTGAAATAAAATAAAATAATGATAAAATAATGGATCTAAAAGAATTTAAAATGAATCAACCAATAACAAATGTAATCCATGAAAAATATGAGGTGCATACATAAAAGATGGTATAGGGATATTACAATCACCCCACTATAAATTCCTTCTTGCCTAATAAATCATGTGATGGTGAATCCATCAAATATAGTTGAGGAAAGAACTCCCTCCTTAGAACTTCACATTCACATGTCTTGTGAGAATCTAAAAAATTATTCCAAAGTTCCCAAACAAAAGGTATAAATTTTCCATGTAAAAACAACTAATGGGAATCAACATTCTAAACTACCCACTCGATTTGGGATAATTTATGTCCCACTTCAATGTCCTCCCAACTAATAACATGAGATGAGTCCAATATATTCATTATATGATGTGACATGTGAAACACTTTACGGATTGATGTCATCTGAGGTGAAAAAAGATAAATAGTAAGAAACCCTTCCAATATTCTCAACAACCTTGAATGGACCCCCATATCGTGAGGCTATGATTACCTATTTCTTAATCCATCAAGGATGCAATCAATTTGAAACTATCATAAACACCATGTCATCAAAAAAGAACTGACAAGGATATCAATGGTTATCAAAATAGGATTTGTAATGGCAATGTGTCATTTCCATTTTCAATATGGTCAACAAAATCATCGTTGTTGTCTCGTTGACCAAACTATGTCCAATTAGGGAACATTCTCTAATCTCTGACCAACACAAAAAATTATTACATGTTTCAAAATAAAATGTCTCAATCTGTTCTCCATATGAATGTAAGATGTTATTATATAAAAACATGACCATCCGCAAATGGATATCCTATGATCCTCCAAATTCAATAACACATGATAAAAGCTTGTCCACATAAATGCAAAAAGCCCTATCCATATAAATATTTTTCTGCGTATGGTAGATTATTCTCAAATTTACCATGGATGTTATAGCATCCAAGAGGCCCCTATAAAAGTATTCATAGATCGGGGATCCCCACCATAAACATTGGCTTATGGAAATCTAATTTAAATTAAGATATCCTATATTTACATATTACCCATTTCCAAAACATTAGTCAAATCTTAGGTGGCAGTTATGTAACCTAATATGGTCAATTTTTCAATAACTACCAATATCACATTATTTTCCCATAGATGTACATGAGAACCAAACCACAAATTCCACCAAAATCACATCCCACATTGATGTCAAAATGAAATGGGGATGAAGAAAACATGAAATGTTTTGATGCTCATCTATAATCTAATGAAAATTATGAAAATGAGAAATAATATCTGTAATGTACACTCCTAGAAAAGTACAAATTTGGGATGGAATATTTTAAACAGATACAAAGCCATCATAAGTAATCCTGAATACCAACCCTTTCTGATAGATGTTAACATCCATCAAATAAGATATTATTTTCAATTCTTAATAGAGATGTACATTATTTCCTTTAACTATTACCCTTCACAAAAATATTAATAGTGACATATAAAATAAAATGTCACAAATGGTTCAATGACATTATTTTTAGAGATGGATAACATGATCTGTCACAGAAGGACTCACAAAATATATTTTTAGAAACAGATTTCTTGTCTCTATTAAATTGTAAAAGAATTAATTAAAAAATAAGACAAACCCTTTTCTCATCCCCTATAATGACTAACATCCTTTCAAGATCACATGTATTAGTTTTCTCACACCCGATCGAAGGGACCCACACCAATTCATCTATCAAATCTAATTTTTTTATATTTTTGTTCTAATCCCATAGGCATGAACTCCCCTTCTCTCCTCCATTCTTATTTTTTTGATTTCCACTTCCATCTCATAGACATAGGTTTGTTTGATCCTTATGTTAAAAATATAACCAATTTATTTAATTTAATCTATATTTTGGGTTATTATAGGTATATTCATCCCAATTTGGGTGTCCATCATCATAGATGATGAATTTTTTTATCCGCACTGGTTGATTCCACCTAATTTTGACTAGTTTTCCCAATGTTTATACTTCATATTTTAGAGTATTTCCTATTTGGGTGTTCGTATTTGTTTTTTTAATTTATTTGAGATT
Source organism: Viscum album (assembly GCA_963277665.1). Lineage (NCBI taxonomy): Eukaryota > Viridiplantae > Streptophyta > Magnoliopsida > Santalales > Viscaceae > Viscum > Viscum album. Next base: position 1,000,679,323 of record OY728134.1, read on the forward strand.
CTAAATAAAAATATTGTAAGATTTTTTTGAATGGTAGCTTCCATGTTTTTTCATATTTCATTTACATTAATTACTTTATTGGAATTTTTTAATAATTATTCTTTATCATATGATTCATGTTATTTAAGCCTCATATTACTATTACATATTTTACCATTGATGTATTATTAATTTTGAATAATTATATATTTTCTATTATATCATTTGAAAGTGGTCACACCATATGATTCATTTATATTTATTTTATATGATTTTATTATGTTTTAAATATTATAATCATTGATATATATGAAATATTTGAACTACATGTTCATTGTTATTGGTTTTATTAAATATTTTAATGTTATATATCACTCTCTAGTGATAGATAATTATTAATCATATGGTATTTCATTATTTTCCATGTTTGATATTATTTATAATATATTAGTATTATTTTTTAATATTTTATTTATAATTTACAATTAATTATTATTAGATATCAAATGTATGTAATTAGTAAAAAAAATTAATTACTTGAAATAAAATTATTAAAAATTAAATATTCTAAGAAATTCACAATGATTATTTAAAATTTAGTAAAAATAAAAAATAGTATTTATTATTAAATTATTCTTAATAATTAATATATGATTTGACTATCATATTAATTAGTAGTAAATATTTGTAAATTACAAGGATTTTTATTTAATTTTAAAAAAGATATAATATAATAATAACTATTAAAATTGAGTAACATTTATTTAGAAAATATTTATTAATAATTTGTCAAAAAATTATTACATTATAAAAATTATAAAAAATACATATTTTTTTAAAAAACTCTAAAAAATTAGTAAAAATGTGGTAACGATTAAAATATTTAGCAATATTAATTAAATATTTTAATAATTTAAAATTTATTATTCAGTAATAATAATAATTTTTAAATTTAAGAATAAATTAATTAATTTTAATAATAATTTTTACATATGCTTAAATAATAATAATTTGAAATTATTTGTAAAAAATGTAATATTGATAAATATTAAATATTGAAAATATTTCTTAGAAAAATAGTTATTATTAATAGATAATTAGTATAACTTGATATATAGTTTTTTCAATTAGTAAAAATTAACAAGTATTAGTAATAGTTAGTAAAATATTTTCTAATTCCTTGAATTTTTTTAAGAAATTTTGACAATTATAAAAAATTCACAATAAATAATATAAATGTTGTAATAATTAAATTATATATTACTAATCATTTAGAATTTATTAATTAAAAAAACATATTATATATAAGTAATTGTTAGTAAATGATAGAAGTAATTAATTAATATTATTAATAATTCTTAATTTTTAGTTAATAATGATAATTACTTATAAATATAATAAAATTTATTTAATTAAAATAATTCTTAATAATTCTTATGAATTGTTGAAAATTTTGTAGAAATAAATAAATTAATTGAAAGTATTAAATAAATTGTATAAATTTATAAATAATTAGTCAACATTAGTAATAATTTGAAAATGCTACTAATAATTAGTAATATTGTTAATAGTTTTTTAATATTTTTAAAAATGTTGATGATTTGTAGTGACCAGTAGAAAAATATAAAATATGAAAATAATTATATAAATTATTTATATTGAGTACAAAAAATTACTAACAAATTACTATTAATAAATAAATATTTTTAACAACTATAAATCATTAATAAATATTAGTGAAAATTAGGAACAATTATTAACAATGCATGATAAATAGTAGCAATTAGTCATAACTATAATTTAATAGTAATTTTAAATTAGTCATAATGAGTAATAATTATTCCTATTTATGTTGTTTTTTAAATAATTATAGGCCTAGGAAGTAGACACTCCTCTCTATTACGTGATCATGATTGGATAAATCATCACAAACATCCTAATGGATTAAGTTTAAATGTTATCTAATTTGGGGGTGTTGAAACATTTATATCATTTTCATTTTATTTTTCATAATTTTTTACAAAGGAACTATTACATGTCCATTTAATAAATGTGATCTTATGAGATTAGTATTGTCTGACAATATTGGGCATCATCTCCTATTTTTTGTTTTCAAAATAAATATTTTATGGTATAAATATAATAAATGACATTCAGTAGGAAAAAAATGTTCTGGATCCTTCATTTCAAACTTTATTACCTGAGTTCAATGACCCATTTATTTTGGATAGAACAACTCATACTGATATTCGAAATCATGAATTATATCCATATCAATTTTATAGCCTTTTCCAATTAGATAAGGTGGCCTTATATCAAGGTTGATGGATAACAAAACCTAAATATGTTACAAAACTATTTCCATTAAATAAGATTCTATAATGTCAATTATTTGTTTTGATCAATCATTTTTGATTGGTTAAATTGATGTTTCCTCACATAAATACATTACCTATAATATTCTATGAAAGTAATAATTTAGCCCATAATTTGTTTCATAGATATCATAAGATCCATACTTGTTCAAATAACATCATCTTATATTTATGTTCATTATGAATCATTATATAATTTTCCAAAATATGAAGAATTGAGGTATTAAGTAGAACAATAAATAAAGTCCATATTTCTTATTAATCAATTGAGGTATTTTATAATTACACCTCATTTACAGTGTCTATTTATATCTCACAAAAATATCTTAATTGGTTATAATGAACAAATGAAATATTTCAATCAGTAATAATTTAATTCATCCATGTGATGGTGATTAATTGATAGACATGTATAATATACATCTGGATTTTTCTTTTAAACCTCAAAAATACAATTAAGTATTTCCAAGTATGATTTTTCCCCATGGTTCTTAAGATAATCAATATTCTTGTTGGGCTATTTTAAAAACACAATATAACATACATTCTTGTATGTTTGTAACAACCATAGTTTTAAAGTCCTTTTTTTCAAAAAATATATAATTTTCATTTATATATTGAAATTCACTATGTCACATATTACTTTCACACACAACACTGAATTGGTTTATGATACATTCAAGACTAAGTTGGTGTACGATACACGCAACACTAAGTTTCTACAATAAATAATTTTCTTGATATTATTATTTAAATAAGATAATCATAACCTATCTATTAAACATTGTCATATGAATAGTAATAACCACTTTTCAAATATTTTCTATAATTTATTTATATAAATAAATCATATTGATAATTAAAGATATGATTTTTTGTATAGTCCTTACATGTTTACCCAAATAGCCCGAATACCTTCTTTTTTTTATTGATTTTTTATAACCCCCCTTTCAAGAGATGAGGGGGAACCCTTACAAGGCCTGTAGGCATAATGATTACATGACCCTAGGTATTAGGAAATGTACAGGCTATAACTGCATTGAACTGCTCCTCCCCAACTTCTTCATCGTGATGTTAGCTCTCCACCATCGCATGGCTAGTTCGGCTAGGCATCCTTTGAAATCATAGGTTTGTCCTGATGGAAATGACATGCCCTCTCTTTCTGACCAATCCCCTTGATCTTCTTCTTTGGTGACTGCTCCTGCTCTGATTCCTCTTCTGGAGTATGCTCCTTGTAGAATATTTCTGGTCATTAAGCCCAATTTCAGTTCTCCTAAAGGCCTTGAGGTATCCTGAAGGCCTTGAGGTGGCCTGAATTCCTTGAGGTAGCCCAAAAGCCTTACTAGCCCAAAGGACTTTGGTGGCCCAAAGGCCTTGAAGGACCCAAGGCCCAATTCGAAGGCCAGAAAGCCTAATCAAATCAATAGTTTTAGCTGCTACAGTATTGAATAGTGCATGCTACACTTCTTGATACATTACTGCTATAGTGACCCATAAATAAAGTTTTCCTGGTTTTGAACCTAGGTCTCTTAGATGCACTTGTTGAGCCCTCACCAACTGGGTTGAGGCTCTTGTGCGTCCTTCCATGTTTACAAAAATCGTTTTATCGAATAAACTACTTTTACTATACTTTTAGTAAAATTAATAATATATATATTTAAAAATTTAATTTGAAAAAATAAACTTCATTTTTTATTTCAGAACAACTAAATTTTATTTGGGTGAATAATTGGGATTTTCTGAAAAACTTCACTTTTAGATGAATAGTAAAAAATAACAAATTTGAATTCAAAACTACATTTTAATTTAATTTATTTATAAGGTTAAAATATATTTTAATTTTATTTCAATGTTTAATTAGATAATATATTTAAAAATTAATCCAATTTTGGTCATTGGAATAATTTCCACATTTAAATTTAACATAAAAACTTAAGAAACTTTTGGCCCATTTTTACTTTAAGACCTCGTCTTGCCATCCCTATAGAGGGATGAATTTTAAATTAATTTTTCCCACTTATTTTGGTGAGAAATTGGAAAATTTTAATTCATATTTAGAATCCAAATTATTTACAATTTCTAAAAGTCTCATTTTTTTTACCAAAATGATTAGTGAATGTGATTAAAATTTATTTCATTAGTTAAGACATGACATATGAAAATAATGAACTAAAAAATAAATATAAGACCCAAATAGACCTATACAGATGTCCAGAATCCATTTTTTGTCCATATTTCGGCCATAAAACATATATTCTTTAGTTTTTTTGGGTTTCTAATTACATTCTTTAGGTGTGAACATGTTCACACCTAACATGTTTGTAATCATTCCATGTGAGTCCTTTTTAATCCCTATAAAAGGACACCACCTCTACCCATTCCTCACACCTATAAAACCTCTTAAGTTAGAAAATTCCCTTCACAATACACTTCCCAACTATCCTATCTTCGACCTTGAATTCTCCATTTTGGCATAAACCCTCTCAAGGAAACCTTTTGGCACAAACCAACAGGAGTTTCCTAATTTAGAGGCAATGTCTTCTCCCAAGCCCCTTTACTTTATTTTCATTATTAACCCCCTCCACTCAATTTATTCCATTATTTTTTGAAAACTATAGTATACTACTTATTATAGGATTTTTTCGGATAAGGCTTTGACATACACTTACATACACCTCCATCTAATGGATATCGAATATAATGTATCTGTGTATGGAGAATTACTACCTCACAAAATGATGATTGTTCATTTTTTGTTTACCATCTATCATGTTGTCAATTATTATAGACACTCTATTAAAAATTTAATTTTATATATTTATTATTTATTTAATAATTTTTATTCCTTTTAGAACACACATATTTTTACCTACCATTTAGTGTCAATATTATAATCTCATTGGTGAAAGTGAGGACTACCGCCCCCTCAAAGCGATGTGATTCATTCACACAGGACATGGAATGTATTAAAGATGGGTTTAATGAACTTATATGATATATATAATATAATAATTAAAATGTAATAGGGATATATATATATATATGTACATATTTCATTTCAATTCTTTCTTCCAATACGACATTAAAAACAGAAACAACATTCATGCGTACGTATCACTTACCGTCTCCATGAACGATGTATTATATATTGTTCTTTGTTATGCTATAAATTAGAATAATACACATATAATTTTTATAAATAATATTTATATCATTATTAACATTCTTTAATCAGGATATAAGTATAAGTAACTACACTATAACAAATTAAGACACATGTGAAAAACATAGTGAATATTACTCTAAGTTAATATTTAAAATAGGATCATTAACAATTGGTTAATATAAGGTCATAATAAAACAATATATTGTAATATATATTAGAATATCATTCTTCATATGATTTATAATAAACATATATTTATTATACATGAATCTTGTATGAGTATGGAGAGAGTCAAGACAAAAGGTAAGGGTATTTCATCTCACCTTTAATTTCCATGTGATACATGTTATGTTCACTACTCTTTCCTTTTGAGTTGATTATGTTATTAAGATGATTGAATTATATGTATCCTATAAATAAATTTATGGGTATTCACATATCCATTTTATGATCCTTATTTCATGGTGTTTATGTAACAAAATTTACCAAATCAGTAAAACAATTTTGTCTCAATTTTCCATCTTTGAGACTAATGTTTTGTTATGACCCAACACACATTTTTGAGGTATATATAATTCAATTTTACATGTTATATCGTGTATTTAATTTCTTCATGATATTTTATGATTAATTTAATTTCTTTTCCTTACATGGAGAGTATGATTCAATGTTATCAAGTTATAAGAGTATATTGAGTCAATCTCATCTCTTTTTGAGATTCTTATGTTTTTTACATCATTTGATTAAATCTAATGATCCATCCCTCAAGAATATTTATGATCTTCCTTCTACTATGTTTAATCTATATATCCTCATTTGTTAGTACCATTTTTAAACTCTTTGGTTCTTAAGGTAATGTTGTTAGTAAAATCAGACCACCCCTCTCTTCGGTCATAAATCTATTGTATTCAAAAACCATGTTTTCAAAAGACCCTTGAAGTTATTTTTATAGAAAAATTGAGATTAAAAATGATTTTTTTACAAATATTATGTCACATGTTTTCAAGTATATTTTCAAAGACAAATTTTTGCAAAAGGTCTAGTGTAATAAGAATAATTTTCCAAATAAGAAAGGAAATTTTCATCAGGAAATGTTTTTAAAATATATTTCAAAAAAAAAATACCTTATAAGATAATAGAAATTGGTGTTACTCATGCCTTTATGGGAAAATTATTCAATGTTACCATTCATATTATTTCTCTAAATGGATAATTTTTTGATAAAATTATGTTATGAAACTCGTTTCTCTTTCACGGGTCATATGCTTTTGAAACTCCTTTATATTTAACAAGTTATATTCTTCTGAAACCCTCGTCTTTTCACATGTTATGTTTATGATGAAATTATTATGAAACCTTTCACTTTCCATAGGTTATGGTATGTTTGCATGTTTATGACACGGATTTTATTTCATGCTTTATGAAATGTCTATTTATGATCTTGTGGTACACGTATGTTTCATTTCATTAGGATATGGGTGGGACCTATATCTCAATCTAATGCATTGGGTAATGTTTTACATCTCATGAGATAGACTAATATGGTACGAGGAGTGAAATCATGATACTATGATGGTCTTTGGAGTGAATCATGACTATTAAGATGGCCATGGTAGTAAACCTTGACTGCTATTATTATATGAGGAGTGAACTTATGCTACTATGATATAAAATGAAATGAACCATGGACACTAAGATGGTCTTGGAAGAGATTTCTTTGATACTATATAAATCATTATATGATTATGTGTTTTCCATAATTCCATGTCTTACTCCTATGTTATACTTTCATGGATTATGTCCTTTAATTCGTTTTGATTCATGTCTTATAAACTACCAAGCATTATTCCATGATTCATGTATATGATCTTAGACATGAATGCATGATCTCTTATTTTTGTGACCACTTTCTCATATCCTTGTGCTCAAGTTTATTCTTACATGTATCCATTTTTTCCATTATGAGCATTTTATCTCACCCCTTTTTATATTTCTTTCCTTGGGTTATGATGATATGAATTATGTTTAATGTGTATAATATGGGTACGAGTCAATAAGAACCTAGCAGGAGATAATGTCGATCATTTATGTACCAGTGTTTATGTTTCCATTTTTTCAATGGAAATAACTACTACGGTCTTCACGCATCTGTTTGTAAAAATTTTATGTATTCTTCTAAAGTTATGTAATGTTAATTTTTGTAAAGAAAGGGTTTCTATAGGTGGTATCATGGAAATATTTTAGTTAAAAATTTGAAACTATGATGAGAAAACCATAGTAAGAACCCTAATGACTTATCTAGGGATAATTTTATGGATATGGAAAAGTACAAGAAAATGTCCTTGAAATTTAGTGAAGGATATAGTGAGTGATTTACTAAAAATGCATACCAATATATATACTACAAGTGGATGTAGCTCTAGAATAAGTTTAACTAGGATTAAAATATCCTAAAATATTTTCTCGGTTCGACTCGGGGTAATCTGGTACATCAGAATAGGCTTGGCTTCACTCCTTGTTTGACACTCCCATTGGATATTCTTTGGGAATTATCAACCTCTTCAAAATCCATTATGAAATATTTAAATGTCATTTGGATATTAATAATCTATAATAATCCTCATTTATCATAGATTAAAGATGGTTTCATACTTTAGACATCCAAATGGTAGGATAATTTCATCTCAGGTTAATGCTTCTTCCCCGGTTGATGTTTGTGTGAATGTGATTCTAGAAAATATTTTCATTCATCCTTTAGTCAGATTTGATGTCATATTAGGTATGGATTTTATTTCTCTACTTTAATAACACATAAACATTCAATGAAGGGAAGTAATGTTCGATATTTCAAACCCCCTTATGATCATCCATCATTGTGAAAATAATTATGAACATCCTTTGGAGGTTTCAACCAGTGTATGGGTATTAATTCCAATTCAAAAGGGGTTTTTATATCAAATGTTTGGGGAGAATATTAAATTTGATTATATTCCATTTTGTTGTGATTTTTTAGATTTATTTATGGATGAGTTTCCTAATCCTCCACCAAAATGTGAATTTCATGTCTCAATTTAACTTGTACCCGGTTCCACATTGATTACAAAGACTTCTTATAGAATGGACTCAATTGAGTTGCTTGAATTTTAGAATAAACTCCCTGAAAACCTTGATAAGGTATTAATTCATCCAAGTGTGTCACCATGAGGTGCACTAGTTATTTTTGTGAAAAAGAATGAGGGTTTAATGAGACTATACCTTGATTATTGAGAGTTGAACAATATCACAATCAAGAACAAGTATCCTCTTCACCATATTGATGACCTATTTGATCAATTCCACAGAGCTCAATTCATTTCAAAGATACACCATCATTATGGATATCATCAATTGAGGGTCATGGAGTATATATCCAAGACAACATTCTGTACGAGTTATTGTCACTATGAATATATAGTTATGCATTTCGGTCTTACTAACTTCCCTGCTATAATCATGGATTTAATAAATATAGTCTTTATAGATTACCTTGATATGTTTGTGGTAGTATATATAGATGATATTCTTATACATTCAATGATAAAGGATGATCATGAAGATAACTTGATAATTGTACTAAAGACCCTATAAAAATAGAGGATGTATGAAGTATTTATAAAGTGTAAATTTTGGCATAAAAAGATTTCATTTATAGGTTGCATAATATTTAGAGATGTTATAGTAGTAGATCCATCAATGGTGGAGTCTATTGAAAGATAACATTGACAAACAATGTTGACTGGGATTTCTATTTTTTTTGTTTGGATGGATATTGTTAATGGTTTTTGGGGAACTTCTCAGAAAAATCAAATCCTAAGACCAAGTTAACTTAAAATGTGGTATGTTCCTATAGATTGATGAATGTGAGGAAAATGTTCATGGATCTGAAGAGAAGGTTGGTCAATGAACATGTGCTTATATTACCACATAGTAGAAAAGTGTTTATAATATATAGTGATTCATACAAAAAGGGATTGGTATGTGTTATTAGGAAAAAACATGGTTATTACTTATTCCACATGATAGTTGAAATTCATATGAAAATTACCCAACTCATGGTTTGGAGTTAACAACAGTAAGTTTTTAATTAAATATGTGGATGTATTATCTTTATTGAGAAAAGTGTGAAATAAATACCCATCAAAAAATTATGAAAGATATATTCACACAGAAGGAGTTGAACATGAATCAAAAAATATTTTTAGATTAGATAAAGGATTATGATTTTTCAATACATCACCACCCTGGGAAAGAGAATAGGGTGAATGATGCTTTGAGTAGAAAAGATCGTGCTAGATTATCCATGATGAGGATAACAAAATAACCAATATTACTAGACTTTCAAAGGATGGATCTAGAAGTCCTGAAGAAAGGAGAAAAATATTATCTTTCTTAGATAAATGACCAACCCTCTATCCATGTGAATATTAAGTAGGCATAGAAGGAAATGATGAGCTGGAAAATAAGGTAGGCAATGTTCTTAACTTTATCCATGATTAAGATAGAATGATAAGGTTTTGGAACTGTGTATGTGTTCCTTCCTTAACATAATAGAATAATGATTTGTTCGAGGATGTTCATAGTTCTATATTCTTTATTAATCCAGGGAGTATAAAGATGTATAGGTACTTAAAATAATACTTCTGTTGGTATGACATGAAGACAGATATCACGTATTTTGTATCTTGGTGTTTGGAATGCAAACAAGTTATTTCTAAAAGAAAAAATTCAAAAGGGATGTTTCATCCAATACCCATACCAGAATAGAAATGAGAGAATATCACTATGGATTTTGTTATTGGACTACCCAAAACCTCTAATGAGATTAATGTTTTATGGGTGGTTATCGATCGCATTACTAAGTTACCAAACATCATTTCAATCAGAGAAGATTTATCTCTTGATCAACTTTTTATGTTATACATTAGGGAAGTGGTAAGGGTTCATGGAGAAGCACATTCTATTATATCATATCATGATCTGAGGTATACCTCAATGTTTTGGTTATGTATTCAAAAATCACTTCATACAGAATTGAGTTTCATCACTTATTATTATCCTCAAATAGATGCCTAGTCTGAATGAACAATTAAAACCCTATAGGATAAGCTAATTTCTTGTTCTCTATATTTAAAAGGTGTTTGGAATCAACCCTTTCATCTAGTTGAGTTATCATACAACAATTTATTTCACTCAATAATTCATATGGAACATTATGAAGCCCTATTGGGGAAGAAATGTAGAGCTCCAACGTGTTGGGATGAGGTTAGAGAAAGAAAGCTATTAGGGATGAAGATCGCTGAAAAAAATATCGAGAAGGTTATAAAAATTTATTATCTTATCATCGCAGCTCAAATATGTCAAAAATGTTATGCAGATAACCATTGGAATGATCTAGAATTTTATGTTGGTGAAAATGATTTTCTACGAATCTCACCCTAGAAGAAAGTTATGGGATTCATGAAGATGAGAGAACTAATCCCTAGGTATATCATCCCCTTGGAGATTCTTGATCATATTAAGACGGTATCCTATCACATTGGACTCCCTAAAAATATTTCTAAAGTACATTATGTGTTCTAGGTATCTCTCTTGATGAAGTACATACCTGACCTATCACATGTACAAAAATCATAGTTCATACCGCTGGATCAATATCGTAATTATTTAGAGAAACCAGTGGAAATTATGGACTGATCAGAGAAGGTTATTTAAAATAAGACCACTAACCTAGTCAATGTTTTTCTGGGAAATCACTAATTAGAGGAAGTTGTGTATGAACTTGATGATATGATGAAGCAGATGCATCCTCATTTTTTTACTTGAGTGAAGAATTTCGAGGTCAAAATTCATTTGAAAGGGGTAGAATGTGACACCCCATGTTTTTATGGACCTTTTTTGAATAAGTTAAAATTTTAATTTATATCTTAAAATTCACTAAGTAAAATATTACTTTCACATGAGACATTGAGTTGGCGCATGATTCATGCAAGACTGTGTTGACGTATAATACATGCAACACGGAGTTTCTATGAAACATCATTTTTTATATAATTATTTAAATAATATAATTATAAACTAATCATTAAAACATTGTGTTATTTATAATAATTACTACTTCTCAAATATTTTCTATAATTTATTTATATAAATAAAACATATTGAAAATTATTTATACGTTCTTTTGGTATAGTCCTTCAATGTTTAAAAATATTGTTTTCTCAAATAAACAGCTTTTAATGTACTTATAATAAAATTAATTTTAGAAAAATTTAGCAATTTTATTTTACAAAATAGTATTCATTTTTAAATTCAGAATGTTGAAATTTCTTAGGGTGATTTTTTGGGTCTTTCTATGAAACTACATTCCCGGATGAATAATAAAAAATATCGGATTTGAATTCAAAACTCTGTTTAGATTAATTTATTTATAAGGCTAAAATATATTTTATTTTGATTTCAATGTTTAATTATAATTTCATTAAATGTCATAGGATTATGGTCATAGAAACCATTTCCACATTCATATGGGATATAAAAACATAGCAAACCATTGACCCATTTTTTCTTTAAAAACCCGTAGTGTTTTCCCGAAACTGGGATTAAATTTAAATTACATTTCTCCAATTTTGTTGCTATAATTTCTAAAAATGGATTCCATATTTGAAATAAGAATAATTTATAAAGTATAATAAGGTCAACTATATTTTTTACCAAAAATATTAGTGAATGTGATTAAAATTAATAGCATCGGTTAAGAGAAGAATTAGGCTAATAAAGTACTAAATAATTAATATAAGACCAAATGCAACCTAAAAACATACTCAGAACGAATTTTCTATCCATATTTTGGCCATAATAATTATATTATTTTTCTGTTAGGTTTTTTATGACTTTTTTGAGGTATGAACATGTTCACACCTAACATGTTTCTAAAAATTCCATGTGATTACTTTTTCTTCCCTATATATGGCCACCACCTCTACCCATTTCTCACACCTATCAAACCACTTAATTTCAGAACATAACTGCTCATATAAACTTCCCCTTAATCCTCCCGTATACCTTGAATCCTTCATTTTGGAATACGTCCTCTCATGGAAACATTTTGGAATAAACCAAATGGAGTTACCCGATTTAGAGGTAACCTCTTCTCCTAGGATCTTTTAATTTATTATCCTTCTACACTACCTATACTCTCATTATTCCATTATTGTGTGAAAAAAAGTATCATAAATATAATAATATATTTTTAGGAAATTTTATAGATCTAATAATACACACACCTCCATATAATGGATATTGAACATAATGTTTCTCAGAATGGAGAATTATTGTCTCACAAAATGACGATTGTTCTTTTTTCATTTACCACCTATCATGGTGTCCATTATGATGGAAACTATATTTTATATGTAATATATTATATTTATTATGTATTTGAGATTCTTTATTCATTTTAAAACTCAAATATTCTTGCCGTCCATTTGGTGTTAATGCGATAATCTTGTTTGAGAAAGTGTGGACTACTGCCCTCTCAAAGCGATATGATTCATTCACACCTATATTGAATGTATTTAGGATGGGTTTAATGAGATTATATTATATATATGACATAATAATTCTACATAAATAGTGATTTATTTATATATACATAAAAATATACATATTTCATTTATAATATTTCTTTCAATTCGACAATAAAAACAGAAATACTGTTAATGTGTACGTATGGCTTACAATCACCAAGAATAGTGTATTCTATTTTTTACTCATTTATGAAATAAATTATTATAATACACGTATAATTGATATTAATGATATTTATATCATGATTTATTTTCTATATTTGTGATATAATTATATGGATGCATGCTATAACAAATAAATACCTATGAGAAGAACAAAACCAATATTAGCTAAAGTGAAACATTAACATATTATCATTAAAAAGTGGTTAAGGAAATATCATAAAAGAACCATATATTATAATATATAAAATAGTTTTATTATGTAAAATTTTTATAATAAATCTATATTTATTATACATCGATCTTGAATGAGTACGGATAGAGTCAAGACACAATGTAGGGGGATTTCATATCACTTTTAATTTCTATGAGATATATGTTATGTTAACCAATATTTCATTTTGTTTGGTTTATGTATTGACCATGATTGTATTTTATGTATATGATAAATTAAATTATGGGTTTTCAAATATCAAATTTATTATCCTTATTTCATGGGGTTTACGTTTCCAAAGATACCAACTATAAGGCCCCGGCCTTAAACCTTACTTAATATTGAATTAAATGAATAATTCACATTGAGGATCTTTTCAGGTTTAGAGTTTTAGAGAATTAGGACATAACTATTACATCTCAAAAGATTACAAAGTAGAAACTTTTACTAAGTTTCCATAAAATAAAAACTCTTAAAATGAAGCATGTCCAGTTCCATGTTTTAGGTTGCATGACTTTCCCTTGATCCCATCCTTGACCCTATTCCATGTTAAGTCCTGTGAAAAACATTTCAAAAACTTTGGATGAGCATAAAAAGCTTAGTAAGGGATACACAATGAATGAAAACAGTTAGTTTTTCAAAACAACAAGTAAACCATGTATTCTTTATCAAAGTAATACTTTTCACCTTTTTGAAGTAGTAAAAACACTTCACTAAATAAAAGTTCATTACTCGCCCTTCTGTAACCAAAATATTACCATAAAACCCATATAAAGATCACATGACATATAAGGTAACTTGGGACATAAACATACTTAAGTGGAATAACCATAAGGTCGACTTCCACACATATCACTTAATGGAATATCCCTTCGGCCAACATCCATACATACTTAATGGAATAGCCATACGGCCGACTTCCATACCCAATGCATTGGAAGTTATAACGTAACCACCCGTCCTGGTATTCACGGCACCACCCGTCATATGGTTTATCATGTAACCACCCGTAAAATGTCCAAGTACCATTATAAAATTATAACACATAAAACCAATATAAAGGAAAGATAACATATCCACATTTCAATCACAACATATCATTTAAATATATTGAAAAAATAGACTCCTTTATCAAAACCATTTTCAATACCAAAATACATAAAAGAGTATATGGTATTTATTTTATTTTAGAAACATTACGGCTTTTTGAGGACGCCAAAGATCAAATAATACTCGCGGTGGCGGAAAAGGTCGTTGTCACCGCGTACGTTAAAAGAAACATTCATTTTTGTCATTTTGTAAAACGCTTCGTAGAAAAAGATTCCTTTTGTATAAAAGTAAAATTAAAAGGGTTTTATACACTATATAAAAGAAAGTTGTGTATAAAACTAAATATTCCTCAATGAAAGGAGATTGAGATGAAGTCCCTTACAAAGACGGTATCCTTGGTTTAAGGATAAATCAATTAAATAATTATGTGTGACAAACGAATACACCAAATATAAGTGGATATTAAATGTAAAACAATCAAATATTATTCACACATATTCATAGAACGACATATTCAAGGAGTATAAGTTTATCCCAAAGAATCAAATTTGGGTTAAGAAGTTCCCTTGCAAAAATTTGACAGCCTAATGGTGTCACTACAAAATTCAGAAAATGAGTTGATGAGAGATAAAAAAGATATCTCATCACATGGTAATAAAATTTAAATCAATAAGGACATATAAGAACATATCCCAACATAATAGTATGTGAATTAAAAGACATAACAAAAGAATTCTTTTAAAAAGAGGAGGGTGAAAGGTTCCCTTACCGACAAGGGTATCTTTCGAAACATACACCCCGTGAAAGAAGAACAATGCAACATTGATATAAATACTCATAAATGAAATTATATTACACAATGAGTAAAATAATGGGAATTACATACACCACTAAAAGGAAATTGTGGAAAATGTAGCATAAATCTCACGGGAATAAAAGTGAGATGAAAAATCCCTTACGAAAACTCGACAGCCTAACGGCACCACATAAAACTTACAAAAATGGATTCATGAGATCAAATATGGTATCTCATCAAATTAACATAAAGTTTATAGAAATAGTAATATAAAAGAACATCCCCCAACATAACAAATAGGAGTTTAAAAAAAGTGACATAAAGGAGAGTACCTAAAAAGAAAGAGAGAGGTTAGATCTCTTGCGAAAATTCGGCAGCCTAACGGCGCCACTCAAAACTTCCAAAATGGATTGATGGGAGAGAATAGGGTCTCTCATCATATGAACATAAAAATTACAGTAAGATTAATATAAAATAACTTCCCAATAACAAGAAATATTATCTTTAAAAGGAATGACATAAAAGAGCGTACTTAAAAAGAAAGAGAGGAGTAGGATACCTTACCTCGGGTCCGACTTGACTCGATCATTCTTTAATCTCCGGAATAATAAACTTGAGTTAATTTATACTTGTATAAGAACCTTTTTAAAGTTCATTATTCCTTTTATATCAATTATTGACATGTTATAAACAATATGTAATCATTTAAGTTAATAATTTTTGTTCTGTCGATATTTGGTTCTTAAGTCAAAAGTGGACTTCTTACAATTACATGTTGTTCATGTGGTCAAAAGATCTTTATATCCAGAATGACATTCCTGATTTGGATATCATATATATCATATATATCTAGAATATACATGTATTTATAATATTACATAATCATTTAGAGTTAAGAAATGAAATGCATCGTTCATGGAGACGGTAAGCCGTACGTACACATGAACACTACTTTCATTTATTTGTCATATTAATGGAATTAAAACTAAATGGGTGGTATGTATATTTTAATTCCAGAATTATATTCATCATTTAGATGTATCATTCATCATATATATCCATTATATACTTGTACTTATAATAGTACATTACATTTGGGGATAAGAAATGGAATGCACCGTTCATGGAGACGGTAAGTCGTACGTACGCATGAACGCTACTTTCATTTCTATCTCATACTTTAATGGAAAGAAATAATAATGATATAGAGTTATCTTATAATTCCAGTATAAAATCATATATAATAACTTTAAATCCATCCTTTATACGTCCCACATATGGCATTAACGAATCAAATCACTTTGAGGGGGCGGTAGTTCGCACTTCCTAAAATGAAATTATCGTGTTTACCCACAATGGAAACCATAAAGTTATACCACAAATGAAAAATACAGAAGCATAAGGAAAACATAAAAATAATATATATCATATATAAATAGGGTCACATTTTATTGGCCACCTTTTAAGTTGTTATATGAGTGTTGAACAATCATCATTTCGTGAGGCAGAAATTCGCCATCCAAAGAAACTGTATGTTATGCAACCATTAGATGAAGGTGTGTGTAAGTGTATCTCGAATAATTAGTATAAAAAAATCCTAGTATATTTAAGATACTGTAGTTCTTACAAAATAAATAAATAAAAATATTTTAGGGGGTTGGAGAAGAAAAATAAAACAAAAGAGAACAAGTGAAGACGTTACATTAAAATTGGGTAACTCCCTTTGGTTTGAACCAAAAGGGTTTCTTGAAGAGCTTCCTGCCTATGTTAAGGATTCTATGATGAGGAGAGGGATTTGGAGAGACAAAATGATCAGATCTCGGCCGAACCAAAGGTTTGAGAGGTGTGGGTAAGGTGGTAGGGGTGGGTGCCTTTTATAAGAGGAGAGGAGGGGCATTCTTGGAAAAGTATAAAATGTTACTTTATTTTCAAATGGTTTTCGGATTTTAATGGTCCCACATTGATGTGTTTCGAATCTAAGGTGATAAGGGTTCTAAATACACCAATACAATAGGTTTTTGACATGTGTAGGTCCTAGATTTTGCATTATCTTTCCATTTTATTTAAATCGTTAAATAATGAGGTCATCGCTACATTATCATGATGTCATAAATAATTTAATTTATTTAATGTCTAAAAATTATAAAAAAAATACTATGATGTAGGAAATCTTTTTATATTTCCAATGAATATTTATAGTCAAAATTCTTACTTGTATAACCACATGTAAAAATTAGTTTAGTAAAACAAATCATGTTTGTGACATTTTTATTTTAACTTTAAATAAAAGGCATAAATGTCATTATCAAACCCAAGTGGATCCATGGGGTACCAAAAATCTACCCATGGGTTGTCTTGGTCGGCCATAACACATACAATATGGTTAGGACAAGTCTCAATATATTTTCATTTTATTATAATAACATTTTTACCTTAAATCACACTAATTACCTTTAATCACGATTAATAAAACTTAAAAGTTACTTTTCATCAAAAATTATGTTCATCCCATTGAACCACATTTTACTTAACAATTAAAATCATTTAAATTGTATTTTTGAAATTCAAATCCCAGAAGTGGTAGAGTCTCATTTAAACGAAAAATCAAATTTTGTAACCACCACTTTGTGGTTTCACTATTCATCAAAAATTGATGTTTTTCAGAAAAATACCAAAAATTCACCCTAAGATATCTTTGATATTCCTAATTCAAAAATGATGTCTATTTTACCAAATTCATAACATAGAAGTTGAATTAATTAATTTTATAATTAAATCCCGCTGTTATAACAAATAGCGTGTTTTTATGAAACAATATCTTTCAAAAGATTGACACTCGTTTATGTCAAATCTTAAAGTAATATTAATTAAAATGACCACCATTGGATTAAATGGTAAAAATATATCCTATTTAAACTTTAAAACCAATTAAAATGATAATCTAATCATATAAATAAATTAGATTAAAAAGTGGTTTTGAATTAAAATACAACATTTTTCACTATTCATTAAAAATTGAACATTTTCGGAAAAATACCAAAAATTTACCCAAAGTAAATTTTGATGTCCCGATTATAAAGAAGAATTTTATTTTGTCAAATATAACACATAAAATTTTCAAAAAGTGTATTTAAAAGAGGTTCGCCATCAAAAGGCGGTTAATCGACCTTTTAAAGAATATTAGACTGTCTACGCTTAAAATTTGATTCATTCGCATTTTTAATTCTCTGACATATATTGTAAAGAGTAAAAATATTTGACAAACATATATAATAATTTTGTTGTTAGTTCTGTTCATTCCCGCCATTACAACGACTAGGCATTAACTACCATTTAAAATAATATTATTTTATTATTAGAGTGCAACGTAAGATTCCCAACAAACTCATTGTTGCGTATTGGGTACGCCATCGAGCATAGAATACCCTTTGAGTAATATTAATATTTTATTCACAAATATGGATAAAAATAAAAATTTCATATTCTTTATTAACATGGGGTGTTACATCCTTCCCCCCTTTTGGGAATTGCGTCCTCGCAATTTTAAAATTGGGCTTGGAAATATCCTTGAAAGTCACACATCGGAACACGAGTCGGTAAAACAATCACTTTAAAATAAAGAAAGATAAGTACAGAGGTCACCCGAGTTAACCCATACTAGGATTCCATGTACGAAAATATGGACATGGGAGAAAAAAAACAAAGGGTCATGTTCTGATTGAGGGTGATAGTAAACATGTCTAGGAGAAAGTTAACCATAAGAAAATCACAAACTTGTGATGGGTTAAACGGTATTCGATTCCCCAGTAGGAAAAGTTAACAGACAACATTTTTGTTTTAAGTTACTTTTCATGGAGGAATTTATTTTTGAGCTTAACTAAATCATAATGAAACATACTTACTTGTCATGTAGACTTTCAACTTTTACTAGATTACTTAATCAAACTCATATTTTCTCCAAAAGATGGGTATTTAGGAAGACTTGTTCACATTAAGAGTACTATAATCAATTTCTAGAGAATCACCTAATCCACGAAAGAGAACTATACACTTCCCATGTCTTTAGACTCTAACCAAAACCAAAACCAAAAAGGTTAGTACAAGATCAGATAATCCAGGATAGGATAACCCTTTATAAAAAGAAAATCTATTCTTAATCTCCAAAATTTGTCCAACAAAACCCAAAGTTCAACGCGGACCATTCGATAAAAAATTTGTCTATAAAATTCCACAAAGTAAACCAAACTAAGATTGAAACCCAAATATTTGAAGGATTTAGTCACATAGTCTTCCAAGTTAAATCGTAACATTTATCTCCAAACAACATCAGTTGCTCCTAAAGTCTCGTATTGAAAAGTAATTAACCTAATCACATATCATCCATGATAGGTTAATAAATTTCCATAGATATCCCAAAATCAACATACTCTTAATTCATAAAATAATTTAACTAAAAATAATTAGTCAAACTAACCAGGGACTTCACGTAGTCCAGTGGTCGGCGATAAATACCCATTTCACTTTGGTTGTGGGTTCGATTCCCGCAGCCTTGTCCGACACGATGGGTTGTCACACGGTCTGCGTGTTGTCCTTTTTACAAAACTACATAATTCTTAAAACATTCCAAAATAACGAGATAAATTCTTCAAAAATAACCATAATGTAATTTAACCTCAATTTTATCTCATGACTTTCACTTTCCGTCATTACATATAGTAACCCATAATTACCTCGAAAGTAAGTATCATATAAACCCAAATGGTTCTTTATAACTATGTCCACAAAAGAACATATTACTATTCTTTGAATAAAATTTTCATATATCAGACATCCGTGTTACACATACTATAAAAAGTCTTCTAATGTACCCCATCATCAAAAGACACTTAATGCTCTTAAGAATTTCACCATAACTCTTGAAGCCCTTATATGTTGACTTCTTACTCATTCAACATTCTTCATGATCCATTAACCATTCCTTTCCAACTTATTCTGAAATACATCATTCCTACAAAAAAAAATCATGAATCATATCCTAAGATTCCAAAATAGAAAACAATAGTTAAGAAATAATCCATACCTTTGATTGGTCATTGTCAGTTTCTTCATCCTCAATCAGAATGGCATTAGGTATTGGTAAATGAGTATTTGTATGATCTTGGTGATCCCATTCACGAAACTTCTTCATAAGACATGTGTTTGCATAATGACCATGCACACCACATTTAAAACATTAAATTGATCCCTCAAGAAAGAACTTATTTCCCTTCCCCGAGTCAACTGGATGCTTCCTTTTTCCATGGCAGGTTCTTGCTTTATGACCTTCATTTCCACATCTATAGCAAATTTATATCCCTTTGAAACATTTTACTAGGTGTTTCTTTCCACATCTATGACACATAGGTTTTTGAACACACTTACCTTTATGATTAATACCTGTAGTTCCGTAGGGATTTGTTTCTCGCATATATGATGCCTTATAGAAATCACCAAGGTTTCGGTGGTCAATCATGACTCCAAATAGTTGGTTGAGGATAAACATAGGAGTTCTCATTGAAGCTCCCATATCATTCAGTTGCTTGCTCAGAAAACTGTCACAGTTTCCTTCACATCCACCGTTACTTTGGTGCCTGCTAGATCCAGCCATTTACTAAAACCAAAAAGGTCATTGTGAGTATATCAACAGAACCATCATGTACTAAATAGGAAGATAAACACTAAGATATACTTAATCATTCACTTTATCTAAAACTAGGACTATTTATGAAATCCTAACCATTATGTTTATGTCACTTATGCTTAATGAATACCCTAACCTCTAAAGTTATCTAAACTGACCTTTGATACCAACTATAAGGCCCCAGCCTTAAAACTTACTTAATATTGAATTAAATGAATAATTAATATTGAGGATCTTTTCAGGTTAGTGTTTTAGAGAATTAGGACATAACTATTACATCTCAAAAGATTAAAAAGTACAAACTTTTACTAAGTTTCCATAAAATAAAAACTCTTAAAAAGAAACATGTCCAGTTCCATGTTTTAGGTTGAATGACTTTCCCTTGATCTCATCCTTGACACTATTCCATGTTAAGTCCTATGAAAAACATTTCAAAAACTTGGGATGAGCATAAAAAGCTCAGTAAGGGATACACAAAGAATGAAAACTGTTAGTTTTTCATAACCACAAGTAAACCATGTATACTTTATCAAAGTAATACTTTTCACCTTTTCTAAGTAGTAAAAACTATTCACTGAATAAAAGTTCATTACTTACCCTTCTGTAACCAAAATATTACCATAAAACCCATATAAAGATCACATAACTTATAAAGTAACTTGGGACATAAACATACTTAAGTGGAATAACCATAAGGTCGACTTCCACACATATCACTTAATGGAATAGCCCTTCGGCCAACCTCCATACAAACTTAATGGAATAGCTATACGGCCGACTTCCATACCCAATTCATTGGAGTTTATAATGTAACCACCCATCCTGGTATTCACGGCACCACCCGTCATATGTTTTATCACGTAACCACCGATAAAATGTCCAAGTACCATTATAAAATTATAACACATAAAACCAATATAAAGGAATGATAACATTTCAACATTTCAATCACAATATATCATTTAAATATATTGACAAAATAGAATCCTTTATCAAAACCATTTTCAATACCAAAATACATAAAATAGTATATGGTATTTATTTTATTTTAAAAACATTATGGCTTGTTGAGGAAGCCAAAGATCAAATAATACTCGCGAAGGTGGAAAAGGTCATTGTCACCGCATACATTAAAAGAAACATTCCTTTTTGTCATTTTGTAAAACGCCTCATAGAAAAATATTCCTTTTGTATAAAAGTAAAATTCAAAGGGTTTTATACACCGTATAAAAGAAAGTTGTGTATAAAACGAAATATTCATTAATGAAAGGAGATTGAGACGAAGTCCCTTACAAAGACGGTATCCTTGGTTTAAGGATAAATCAATTACGTAATTATCTGTGACAAACGAATACACCAAATATAAGTGGATATTAAATGTAAAACAATAAAAGGTTATTAACATATATTCGTAGAACGACATATTCAAGGAGTATAAGTTTATCCCAAAGAATCAAATTTGGGTTAAGAAGTTCCCATGAAAAAATTTGACAGCCTAATGGTGTCACTACAAAATTCAGAAAATGAGTTGATGAGAGATAAAAAAGGTATCTCATCCCATGGAAATAAAATTTAAATCAATAAGGATATAGAAGAACATATCCAAACATAATAGTATGTGAATTAAAATACATAACAAAAGAAGTCTTCTAAAAAGAGGAGGGTGAAATTTTCCCTTACCGACATGGGTATCTTTCGAAACATACACCCCGTGAAAGAAAGACTATACAACATTGATGTAGATACTCATAAATGAAAGTATATTACACAATGAGTAAAATAATGGGAAGTACATACACCACTCGATGGAAATTGTGGCAAATGTATCATAAATCTCACGGGAATAAAAGTGAGATGAAAAATCCCTTACGAAAACTCGACAGCCTAACGACGCCACATAAAACATACAAAAATGGATTAATGATATCAAATTGGGCATCTCATCAAATTAACATAAAGTTTATAGAAATAGGAATATAAAATAACATCCCCCAACATAACAAAGGGTAGCTTAAAAGAAGTGACATAAAGGAGAGTACCTAAAAAGAAAGAGAGAGGTTAGATCTCTTGCGAAAATTCGGCAGCCTAAGAGCGCCACTCAAAACATCCAAAATGGATTGATGAGAGAGAATAGGGTCTCTCATCATATGAACATAAAACTTACAGTAAGAGTAATATAAAATAACATCCCAATAACAAGAAATATGATCTTTAAAAGTAATGACATAAAAGAGCGTACTTAAAAAGAAAGAGAGGAGTAGGATCCCTTACCTCGGGTCCGACTTGACTTGATCGTTCTTTAATCTCCTGAATAATAAAATTGAGTTAATTTCGACTTTCTTAAGAACATTTTTCAAGTTAATTATTCCTTTTATATCAATTATTGACATGTTATAAACATTATGTAATCATTTAAGTTAACAATTTTTGTTTTGTCGGTATTTGGTTCTTAAGTCAAAAGTGGACTTCTTACAATTACATGTTGTTCATGTGGTCAAAGGTTCTTTATATCCAGAATGGAATTCCTGATTTGGATAACATATATATCATATATATCCAGCATATAAAAGTATTTATAATATTAGATAATAATTTATTGGTAATAAATGAAATGAACCGTTCATGGAGACGGTAAGCCGTACGTACGCATGAACGCTACTTTCATTTCATTGTCATATTAATTGAATTAAAACTAAATGAGAGGTATGTATATTTTAATTCCAGAATTATATTCATCATTTAGATGTATCATTAATCATATATATCTATTATATACATGTACTTATAATAGTCCATTACATTTCGGGATAAGAAATGAAATGCACCGTTCATGGAGACGGTAAGACGTACGTACGCATGAACGCTACTTTCATTTCTATCTCATAATTTAATGGAAAGAAATAATAATGATATAGAGGTATATTATAATTCCAGTATAAGATCATATATAATAACTTTAAATCCATACTTTATATGTCCCACATATGGCATTAACAAATCAAATCACTTTGAGGGGGCGGTAGTCCGCACTTCCTAAAATGAAATTATCGTGTTTACCCACAATGGAAACCAAAAAGGTATACCACAAATGAAAAATACAGAAGCATAAGGAAAACATAAAGATAATATATATCATATATAAATAGAGTTACATCTTAATGGCCACCTTTGAAGGTGTTATATGAGTGTTGAACAATCATCGTTTCGTGAGGCAGAAATTTTCCATCCACAGAAACTGTATATTCTTTAACCATTAGATGAAGGTGTGTGTAAGTGTAGCTAGAAAACTTATTATAACAGCATCCTAGTATATTGAATATACTGTATTTGTTACAAAATAAATGAATAAAAATAGTTTAGGGTTTTGGAGAAGCAAAGTAAAACAAAAGAGCACAAGTGAAGACGTTACCTTAAAATTGGGTAACTCCCTTTAGTTTGAACCAAAAGGGTTTCTTGAAGAGCTTCTTGCCTATGTTAAGGCTTCTAGGATGAGGAGAGGGATTTGGACAGACAAAAGGATCAGAGCTTGGCCGAACCAAAGGTTTGAGATGTGTAGGTAAGGTGGTAGAGGTGGGGGCCTTTTATAAGAGGAGAGGAGGGGAATTCTTGGAAAAGTATAAAATGTTACATTATTTTCAAATGGTTTTTGGATTTTAATGGTCCCACGTTTATGTGTTTAGAAGATAAGGTGATAAGGGTTCTAAATCCACCCATACAATAGGTTTTTGACATGTGTAGGTCCTAGATTTTGCATTATCTTTCCATTTTATTTAAATCGTTAAATAATGAGGTCATCGCTGCATTATCATGATGTCATCAATAATTTAATTTATTTAATGTCTAAAAATTATAAAAAATACAATGATGTAGGAAAACTTTTTATATTTCCAATTAATATTTATAGTCAAAATTCTGACTTGTATAACCACATGTAAAAATTGTTTTAGTAAAACAAATCATGTTTGTGACATTTTTATTTTAACTTTAAATAAAAGGCATAAATGTCATTATCAAACCCATGTGGCTCCATGGGGTACCAAAAATCAACCCATGGGTTTTCTTGGTCAGCCATAACTCATCCAATAAGGTTAGGAAAAGTGTCAATATATTTTCATTTTATTATAATATCATTTTTACCTTAAATCACACTAATTACCTTTAATCGCGATTAATAAAACTTAAAAGTTACTTTTCATCAAAAATTATTTTCATCCCATTGAACCACATTTTACTAAAAAATTAAAATCATTTAAATTGGATTTTTGAAATTAAAATCCCATAAGTGGTAAAGTCCCATTTAAACGAAAAATCAAATTTTGTAACCACCACTTTGTGGTTTCACTATTCATCAAAAATTGATGTTTTTCAGAAAAATACCAAAAATTCACCCTAAGATATATTTGATATTACAAATTCAAAAATGATGTCTATTTTTGAAAATTCATAACATAGAAGTTTCATTAATTAATTTTATAATTAAATCCCGCTGTTAAAACAAATAGCGTGTTTCTATGAAATAATATCTTTCAAAAGATTGACACTAGTTTATGTCCAGCCTTAAAGTGATATCAATTACAATGACCACCATTGGATTAAATGGTAAAAATATATCCTATTTAAACTTTAAAACCAATTAAAATGATAATCTAATCATATAAATAAATTAGATTAAAAAGTGGTTATCAATTAAAATACAACATTTTTCACTATTCATTAAAAATTGAACTTTTTCGGAAAAATACCAAAAATTAACACAAAGTAAATTTTGATGTCCCGATTATAAAGAAGAATTTTATTTTGTCAAATATAACACATAATATTGTCAAAAAGTGGATTTAAAAGAGGTTCGCCATTAAAAGGTGGTTAATCGACCTTTTAAAGAATATTAAACTGTCTACGCTTAAAATTTGATCCATTCGCATTTTTAGTTCTCTAACATTTATTGTAAAGAGTAAAAATATTTGGCAAACATATATAGTAATTTTTTAGTTAGTTCTGTTCATTCCCGCCATTACAATGACTAGGAATTAACTACCATTTAAAATATTATTATTTTATTATTAGAGTGCAACGTAAGATTCCCAAGAAAGTCGTTGTTGCGTATTGGGTATGCCATTGAGAATAGAATCCCCTTTAAAGTAATATTAATATTTTATTCACAAATACGGATAAATATAAAAATGTCATATTCTTTATTTACCTGGGGTGTTACATCAAATCTGTAAAACAGTTTTGTCTCAATTTTCTTTCTTTGAGGTTCATGTTTTTTATGCACATATACTATTTTTCGTGGTGTATATACTTATATTTTACTTGTTATATCATAAAATTAAATATTTAATGAAATTTTAATCCTTATGTTACTTCTTTTCCTTACATTGAGAGTATAATTTCAAGTTGTCATGTAATAAGTGAATATTGAGACAATCTCATCACTTTTCGAGATTATTTATTTATTTTATTCAGTTGATTAAATCTTATGATCCATATATCCAAAACATTCCTGAGTTTTCTTCTCCTCTATTTATTAATGATTTCTTCATTTTTTGTACCATTTTTTCACTCTTTGTTACTTAAGGTAATGTTGTTAGTAAAATCTGATTGTCCCTCTCTTCGGTCGGAAGTTGGTTGTATTCAAAAACCATGTTTTAAAAAAATATAAAAATATACATAATGATAATTTCCATGTAAATGGAATTTAAAACTTATTTATTTTTTCGATTATTCAATCATATTTTTTATAAACTATTTTCAATGAATTTTTTTTTCAAAAGGTTTTAAGGAATATAAATTATTTTTCAATGAAAGGATATTTTCTTCAAGAAATGATTTTAAAAGATATTTTAATGTTTTTTCACATCTAAGATAACATGAATTAGTGTTAATTATGACTTTATTGTAATATTATGCAATGTTTCCATTAATATTTTTTCTTGTAATGGATAATTTGATTTCATGGAATGATGTTTTGAAACCCATTTCTATTTCAAAGGTTATATGTTTTTGAAATTGGTTTCTCTTTCACAGGTTATATGATTTTGAATTACATTTATTTTCATGAGTTAGGTTAATGATGAAATGATTATGAAACCTGTCACTTTCCACAGGTTATGATATGTTTACATGTTTAGGACACCCATTCCATTTCATAGGTTATGATATGTCTATTTATGATCTTGTGGAGCCTGTATGAATGATTTCATTATGTGACGGGTGAGACCTATATCTTCCTACAATGAATTTGGTAATGTTTTATATCTAATGAGATAGACTACGATGGTATGAGAAGTGAACTCATGCTAATATGATGGTCTTGGGAGTGAACCTTGACTACTAAGATGGCAGTGGGAGTGAACCTTGAATCGTATAATGTTATGAGGAGTGAACTCGTTACACTATGATTTCCATGAAAATGAACCATGAATTCTATGTTGGTCTGGGAAGTGATGACATAGCTACTATCTAAATCAGTATATGCTTATGTGTTTTCCTCATTTACATGTCTTACTCCTATGTTTTTCTTTCATGGATTATGTCATCTACATCCTTTTTAATTCATGTCTTATGAACTGCCAAGAATTATGCCATGATTAATTTTTATGATATTTGATATGAAGGGTATGATATTATATTTTTACGATCACTTTCTCAAACCCTTATTCTCATGTTTATGCTTATATGACTCCCTTTTTTACAATTATTTTTCGTTTAAGCTTACCCCTTTTATGTTTCATTCCCCAGGTTATGAAGATACGTTTTATGTTTGATGTGTATTAGAAGGATTCAAATCATGAAGATCCTATAGGGAGATAATTTAGATCATTTATGTATCATTGTTTATGTTTCCATGTTTCCATGTTTCCAAATCCACTATACTAGTACGGTCTTCACACGTCTATTTGTATAATGTTTATACATTCTGAAAAAGTTATGTAATGCTAATGTTTGTAAAGAGAGGATCACTATAATGTTGATGGAGGTACCAAATATATATTTAGCTCTATTACCACCGAGAAATCTAAAGAATAATATCAATTGTTTTTGAAATCCTCTAATTGATGAGTAAATTTCATTATAGAATAACGGTGAAACTATATATGATATGGTTCCATATCACAATTTCACTAAAAATATGCATAAATTTGGGCAATAAGTGATGCATTTAATGGAATTTTATCTTGATGTTGTTCACATGGTCTAAAATCTTGTATATAATTTGTGGATGAGAAAAAAATTGTGATTGTTATGGGATGAAATACTAGTTATTTTGACTATCATTTCATATTTATTCCTTCAGATAACCCTTTTCTAAGGAATACAAATAATTTTTCAAATTGTAAAATTGGATGAGGTGAACCTCCAGTAGTGATCTCAAGTGTTAAGAAAAAATCAATCATCTCTATGTTAGCTACATTTACTTTTGTATCAACAATAATGAAAAAAATTATATGGTTTTGGGAGAGAACATAATTGGACAAAGAGGATTATATTTTATAACCTTCTATATTGGTATGATTTGTTTTTGTTTCAGATATTAGATTTAATTTATATTGATAATATTATTTTTCACACAATGTATTATACCGGGTTGGACACACCAGGCAGTACGAAGGATAATATAAATAAATGGTGAGATGTTGCCTTAATTTTCATGAATCCTAAACATAAATTATTTGAGGATTATATATCACACAATTTAATGAATCAAAATTTATCTTATAAACTTTCAAAAGAAATTAATTTAATATTGTTTCTGTGGATTTGAGTTTTGACGTAACCATATCGTTATGATTTGAACATTTTTCATTGCATTTGAAATGGACATCTTACCAGGTTTAAAATTCATAACTGTCATTTCACAATGGAATGAATAAATCATGTTGGTCTTAGAGGGATGTTGAATTATTAAATTTGGGATGTTTTTATTTATATATCATATTTATTTTGAGATATGTTTGAAAAATAATCCTATTATGATTCCTTTAGTATGCTATAATTTATTTTTATAATTTTATATACATTATAAAAAATAAACATGTTGGATTTATAGACTCAATGAAATAGTTAATAGTTCATTTTTCATAAGAAGAATAATGTGGATGGTTGGTAAAATTATGATTTATGCACCAATTAGAGATATTCAATCATTAATTAAATAATAATTCATGTAACAAATCATTATTTGGAGGTTCAATTGAAGAAGTATACTTATAATAGGAAATTTAAAATTTATCCACTTCATCTTTTGAATTTTAAAATCCTTCAAAACATAATCTAATGGGTTTTAATGAAGAAAATGTAGATGATATCAAGGACCTCCAATTGTTTGTTTTTTTATCATCCAAAACATGGATTTGGTGGTTATTATGAATGATTGATTTCAAATGATGAACTACGGAAATATGAATCATATATTTAGATAAATTGTGAGGAAATTATATGATTTGTGCAGTAAGTATTACATTTTATTATTTTGAAAAAGTTTATAATAGTTAAATGTATTTATTTTTTTAATACAATATGTTGACCATATTGAAAAAAATAAAATTACACCTACTATACGTAATGAACATTGACGATGAACCCCCTAGTTAAGAGTCGATGATATTGATAATATCGATGATGTAATAAAGGATAATAAAACTGAAAGTCATAAGGAAGATGATGAGGCTGAATGGGAAGATTAAGATGATATTGTTGATGATGTTGAGGAGGAAAATGACAAATGAGGTATTATATGTAGTTTTCTATTAGTCTTTCATGTTTGAAATCTATATTAAAAATTGTTTAGGTGTAAATTTTTTATTTCATATGAGAGACATTGTATGGTTTCATGAATGGTCGGATGACTAGTATTCCATCATGATTTATACATGTTATTTATTATGTTACTTATATGTTATCATTGGTTAGATCAAAGGGAGATCATGAAGATTCATCATCATCATTAATTTCATATTATCAAGAGAGGTTATGAGCATTAGATGACATGATGTAGCCATTACAGAGAGAGTACGAGGAGGCGCATGAGCAACATTAGAGAGATTAGAATATGTTGGAGTATATTCTATGAATTTCACATGTTATTGGTTTGGGTCCCCACAAACCCTTATGGTGATCCTCCTCCCCATGATACAAGTTGATTGTTAATATGATTTTATATATTTTTTTATAAACATATTATAAGGGAAATGGTTAAATAATGTAATGAATGTTTTAATTATATATAAAAATTAATTTGTTTGAATTGTAGTTTTATAATTTATATATATATATATATATAATTACCACTTATTTGGTAATCCATTTCAATTTTTTTAATGAATGTTGTTTTTCTAATATTTATGACATACAATCATATCCCACTACAAATAGATGGTAATTATGAAAGTCCATCATAAATTGTTTTCTAAAAGAATATTTGAACATATTTTATATAGTAATGAAATCATTTCACAATAAAAAATATCTATGATGAATCACAAAAAATAATAATATTTGTGATATTTTTTTAGTGAAGGTATTTTCAAAAATTAATCTTGGTTGTAAAATAAATTTTTAATTTGAATCTATCATAGAATCCCATAGTAAGATCCTAAAAATCCAGTTTTGGCCTTGTTATATACCTTGCCCACATAACCATCACCTCATATCATAATAATTCATTGTGTTTACATGGTGTACAACACATTGGAAATTATACTAAACCCTTATCATAGCCTTCCACATATGTAATAGAATGATATACATGAATTGAAATCATCAGGCACCTTCATATGGTAGATACCATTCACTGATTGTCTCCTCACCATAAATATAATTCCTTATTCCTCAAAACTCATCATTAAGTCGTTGTTCCTAGATAATCATCTTAATAAGTGAGCATATTTACTAAGCACTCAACAATACCACAATAATATTCTCCACTATAACTCTCAAAATCTTATGAGATAAATGAGACATCATACTAGATTTCTCAAATTATTCTATCATGGAATGGGAGGAAATTGTACTTCTTAATTCCTTAGAAATGTCATTTCCCTTATGAAAATTTTAGGAAATGTCAAAACCAAAGGATTTCATGTATTCCCCCACCCAACTCTGAAATATCCTGTTTTATTTTGTGATAAAATGTACTAGAGGATTTTTTTTATCCATGTTGATGGAAATATATTCATCAAAAATGTAACACCACCAACTCTTTAGAGTTTACATCATAGCTACATGTATTTGGTAATGTGTGAGATAGTCCTACTCTTTACTCTGAAGCTTACAAGTACAATATGAAACCATGTGATAAGACTATATAATAAAACAACCCTACCCCAAACCATATGAATAGAAGGATACCATATATCCCTACAATACTTCTAGATGAATCAAAATAGGATTGGAAGTCATCAAATGCTTCAACTCATTAGGAAATTGTGATTTTTTTGCAATCCCTTTCAGTTTTTTGTTTATATTCCAGTCCTCTGATTCAATAAAAAATAATTTTTATTTATAAATACATTAAAATTTATGGTAATAACACACTAATCCTGTTAACCATCAAATCCCTAGTTCATTTTGAGGTCCCTCCCATTTCATAACATAATTCACCATATCAGGGTAAACTAGAACACTATTTTTGGAAACAAATTGTTTTTGGAACATTAACAAGTAAATATAGAGGTTTCATTTGAAATTATTTGAATAATTCCAAACCAAATTAGGATATTCAGAACTATTCTCAACTAACGCACATGATCACACTTGGACTTGGAGTAATCCAAGTCGTCGAACACAAATACCACACTAAAATATTTTTTTGTAATGATGTAATATATTTATTATCATTTAAATGAATATATAGAGTGAATTAGTTATACCAAAAATCATTATAAGGTACACATAGTGGCTACACCAACTCTTGAATAATATCGTAGGAATATAACACTCCATGATCATAAACTGGTGATAATTGGACTGAAGATTTATCTCTTAGAATTATTTCCCCACATTTAGTTGACCGAATGAGTCAACACTTCTAGGAAACATATACTTTTTATTGATCATTTCTTGATTAATCATTCCATAATATACACAAAGTTAAATAGTTCTATGACATTTCTTTGAGAAAATATCACACACTACCCAAAAATTACATACATGAAAAATCATATATAAATACTTATGGAAAATCATCTCATACTAAATAATGATCACCGCATGAAGAATCCTTCTTTGGTTCAAATGAAGACATGGATATCATCTTACCCAACTATGTAGGTGTAGGAAAAATCTACTCAACCATGTGTTCAATTCTCGATAAAAGATATAAAACATGCCATCAGGAGGATTTAAGGAGACCCATTGAAGATTATAGTCAATAAAATATTTCTATCCAATCAACCAATCCATCCTAAGAATGAAATCAAGAGGATTCATACCAAGAAACAAATGGTACCAATCATGATCAATATCCATTAAACACAAATTTAATGTGTATAATTAGAGTCTATAGTCATTTATTATCCCAAGAGGTGTAATGATCTACATAACATAAGTCATGAGATTTATAAAAAGATTTATAATGTAAAAAATACTAGTAGATATGCTAGAATGAGTGGAATTAGTGTCATATAAAGTACTACATAATGGTGAGGAAATATTGAATTTACTTATCACTATTACAAGACCCACATAATCTATTTCTGGAGACTCTTACACTATTTGAAGTATCGTTGTTATTATTTCATTGTATGGAACCCCATTATTCTTCTAAAGTTGGATTTCAACATAGATCCTCTTAGTAATATCAAAACCTTACCACTACATGGAATGGTATAAATATTGAGAATATAGACAAGTGTCCTAAGCCTCTAAAAGAGATGCTGACCTCTGTTACCTTTGTACAAGATTGCTTTTGGTGCCAAAATTATTCCTAGTGAGGACAAATTTATGGTCGTTTTCTAGATACTTAATTGGATTTAGAAGAAGTATCTTACCAAGATCTGCCACTATAGTTTCCACCAAGATACTCATCCGTATCTCTATTCCTATTACATAGAGATCTCAAGACACCAATAGAAATATGAGGACCTCTCAAAAATCCAAAATTAGTATCCACGTATTGTTATTACATCAATGATCAATCTAAAATTTAAGCATAGAAGTTGAGATTCATAAGAAAATTCTTGGATTATATATATTTTCTAGAACCATCTCAATTTTATTGTATTTTTTATTCTCATTCGATACAACCTCATGTGAGAAATGAATGGGCTCAATAAAATGATTTGAATGTTTAGTCAGTGTCTAATAACTAGGATCATGTTTGAGGACCTCTATAAACATAGAAACAATGGATTCGGGATAGAATTAATCCCTAAAAAGACTTCAAGTATTTCCACTCCATGACCACATTCGTTCCCATTTGAACTGTTAAATAACACCATCGTCTGTTGGTCCCTTTATATTTTATGGTGTTGTATTTCACCTTTATAGAGTTAGGAGTTTCCAACTACTCAATGATATTATCTACCTTTTTAAACAAATACTATGCCTCCAATGGACCATTGGTACTTTAAAAAATATGTTTTTATACAATTTTAATACTTGTAACTATCTATTCTATTGTAACTATTGTATACAACCATTGTAGCTTGATTAAAATATGGTGTAGCGACATTGACCATATCTAGGATCGTATACACAACCAACTCCACAAGAATCCAATCAATTAGAGGGTTAAATCTTTATGGTTCCTCATTATATCCCCCCTGATGTATGTTCAAGCATCATCATGGATGTACTATTCTAAACAAAATCAATTAATAATATTGTAATCATGTGTTAGGAGACATTAGTTCAATATTTCAATTAATTATATTTCAATTATAGGAACACTAATCTCAAAAAAAATCTTTGGGAATAGTCTTGAATTAGATGAAACAATTACTAAATGAATATTTTTTCTAATATCTAATGGTAACAAAATATGTGTTATGATGGATTTTGCCCAGAAACTTGATCATATCCTACCCCATAGGACTCAAAAATCATGTTCTCTATATACCATGAGATCCAAAAATATATATGAACATCGAATATGATGCATGACCATATTTGATACCATTTTCTCAAAACGTAACCATGATATCCGACATAAAAGGTAACAAAATCTTTCGTAACATGTCCTAAAAGGCTTTCCCGATTTCCACTAGCTAGTAACAAGAATTAAGGATTTAATGAAATATAGGGATAAGGATTACACCACATGAATAAGTCATCAAAAAACTAAACATGTATAAAAAACAAACAAACAGTTTTTCCAACACTCCTCAAGAGAGAAAATACAACAATTAGATAAATAAATGTCTTAAAATTGTACATCTACTAAAGTTATAAACCAATATCATCATGATTATATCATTAAAACTCTGTAAAAAAGTTGATTTCAGATTCTCAAGGTCACCTCCAACTCCCAATATACATGTAATGAACTCCATGTAGTATTTTCCCATAGCATTGATCTTGAATAAGAATATATTTAAACATAAAATGTAAAATTTAGTTAGCGATAAAAAACCTAGTATAATCCCACCAATAATTCCTTAAAATCAATGTCTAAGAAACCTTCATTTCTCAACATTAATCCGAACATGAGATTAATGGATTTTCATATTTCTTTTCAAAATATGACTTTCAAAACATTTAAATGGATATTATAAAATGGGTATCAAATTTAAATTATGTTAAAGTTGGATGATATATGAAGCTTTATCAAAATAGGTAAGAATAAGAATATATCTATAAATAGACATTGTTAAACCATTTCAATATTCCATTACCATGTATAAAAACATTCAATCATAGAACCATTATAATAACACACATGGTAATATTAGTAAATGTATTATCACAAATATCAATGAAGTATGGATCTAGGTGTGCACAAGTTCCCTATAATGGAATGCATAGGGGGTATGAGAGAGAAAATGAAATAATAATCTCTTTTCCTGTAGTATATTATAAATTCCATTGTCATCATCAATCATCCATTTATAGGAAGAGCTAATAAATTTCCAAGGTTTGTTCTCCTAACCTAATTAACTAGGCCCCCACATAATTCAATGAAAATAAAATATTTATGGGGATATCATTCAATTAAATCAATATCTATTATTTCAAAAAATCAATTTATTCAAAGGAATGTTCTTGTTTAAAAACATTCCATGTCATTTGAAAAACCAATATCAATTTTAATTTATCAAAAATTATTATCTTTTAAGTCAATTATTTTCATTTAAAATAATAAAATATTTCTTTTCTTTTCTCTCGTAAAACTCAAGCTTTAAATCAGCATCATAATCATGATCCTTTTTTGTATATCACTTTTTTTGAAGTCGTTGTCAAAGTATTTAATCCCTAACATACACACCACTACCTCTCAAATAAATAATAAAAAATAACAATTCAATCATTAAAAGTGTATTAGTAATACATTTAAAATTCAATAAGAATAAAAGGATTAAATTGATAGAAACTACCCTATGAAAAACCCTAACTCTATAAATCTTGTTAAACATCCACATAAGATCCACCAATATATATTAAAGTGATAAAAAATCAAACGATAATCCTATAATCACAATTCAAAAATTTATGATCTACATCAGTAAATGACAATAGGATCCACCACTCTCAAGGAAAGTGAGAAGGTGGGGAAGTAAAATAATTATGATAAAAACAACACAACACTAATCATAAGATAATAAAAACATCAACTAGAATTTCAATCCGTGAAGAAGAAAAGTTAGCAGAGACAAAATCCTCTATATAGAGCCTCCTTGTAATTTAGAGTCAAATGAAAATTGGGGGATGATCCTTGAATAAATCTATAAATTAAAAAAAGAAAAGTAAAAGTTGTACCATGTCATTTCATGCTTCCATTGGAATGACCAGAATGCTAGTATCCACTATTGGTTATCTGATGCTAATGGAAGAAAATAATTACATTATAGAAGTCCTGATTTCTATAAATAGATATTTTACTTTCTATATGGTGGGATTCATGTAAGAATTTTCATTTCCATGCTTCCCAATGTCTAGTCAGTGAGTCTCATATAGCTTTTCTAGTAATATAATAAAACCCTCTTTCATGATAAAGGACATAACAAACTCCCAACCAATGTACCCAAATTCATCCATAGTCCAAAAACACACATAAAAGAAAATAAAATAGGAAAAAAACCAAGAAAAAAAATCACAAATCAATGAAGTGATGATATAAACAAGGAATAAATATGAAAAGAAAGTGAACCAAGAAAAAAATGATGTATATACCAAAAATATGTTAACGAACTGTTACAGGACATAATGATGGGATTAAATGTGATGAAATAAATTTCTATATTGTATTATCTATCTAAAAAACAAATTAATGTATATGAAATGAATATGTCATGTGGTTGCTGGATTATATATCCTTCCAATTCATTGGGTAATGGTTTTCAATCTCATGAGATACATGTACAATGTACATGACATTTTTCTAAACACATTTTGTTATGATATCATTGTGGTTATCCTAGCTATATTCTAACTATGTCATTTTTTATTTTGTTTCAAAATTTCTATTATTTTATCATCTTATATCATTCTTCAATATTCACGACTATGTATCCCATGCTTTTAGGTCATCATGTCACACCTATATACTCACATGTTTTATTTTAAATTATATTATTCTTTTATTATTCCTCTACTAGTCTATATAGCTCACAAATTTATTATGTACATACCCAGGTTATCCTATGTGGTATTAGAAGATCAATGAAATTTAATGGAATCTTTATGTGTTCTAAAATATTATCCTTGTATCTCGGTTTCATGTTATTATGATATGTATCTATATTACCAAAGACACTAGGCCTCAAGATATTTTTTTGATTATGTTTTTTATATATTTTTATAATATAACATGAAATAAACATTATAAAACATATGGGTTATCATGGTTAATATAAGAGTAATGTTTAATAATATTTAGTTATTTTGATTCGAAGGCCTTAGTAAAAACCATAGGGACAAAACTAATCTTAGGGAAAACTCACTAAATTTTGTTAAATTATAGTATAATTAGTTTTTTTATAAAATAAATCCCTATCTAGATATTTGAATGTGGATATATCTTTTGAATAGACATACCTAGGTGTAGTAAATCCAAAAGGTTTTTTTGTTAAAAATATTACCATTACCAGGAGCCTGAAAAGCTGTCCTAAGACTACAAACCATTCTAGAAACTCTAAGGGGATATCCTTTGGTTAATCTGTGATGTTTAAAAACTATTTAAAATGGAAGAAAAATACCAATGATATTTTACATTCTAAAATAGAACATAAATAATATGAATTGAAACCTATAAATTCAATATGTCAAGGAATGAATTCCATTTATAGGTTATCCCTTTATTGTTCATAGTTATCTTTTTATTAGATTAATAGTTTGAAAATTATCTTCTATACTTTTCCGTTATGTAAACATTGTATAAATAAAAGTGGAACTAAGTCAAAAAAATATTGTGATTAAAAATGTTATGTCATCCCAAATGAGATATCCAACCCGATGGGAGAAGGATCGATAACTACTTGAAAATATTCGAAACTAAACTAATTATATGAACAAAAACATGAATTAAGTTGATAAACCACATCCCCCTAAGAATGATCAACATTCAATTTAGACCTTTATTTGACAATGGCCTCCAGAATTTAGTGGATCATCAAATTCCATACTCATGGAAAAATAAATTAACTCCTTTGAAATTATATCATATATCCTTAAATGCTTGGATTGAGATAATTTCTTTATGTCTACTTATTGTGTTGGGGATAATCTGATCAATAGTTTACATTGAAGAAGAATATTTAGCCCAAGAAAGATATCTATGATATTGAGAAGAATGAATTCAGTAAAAAAAAATTCAATAAATATTTTCCACACTCTCTCCAATATAAAATATAAAAAATTCATTATCTTAGTGAAATTGGAAGAGAATTACATTTTAGAAAATGAAAAAAACATCGAAATAATTACATGATACACCTTTTTTATATTCATTAACTCTAAAACTAAATTTGAAAATTTATTTAGTAGGATAAATCCCAATGCACAAAAATATTTAGAAAATTTAAACTTGTAAGGATATGAAGAAATTGTGTATTATTACTTAAATATTGAAATTTATATCTTTAAATTTCATCAGTATCATGGTTCTAGATATATTTATTAGATAATTGAGTATGATTCTATAGTATAGATGCAAAAATATCATCATGGAATAAATTCTAACATCTCACATGTAAACAATGATGGATAAAGAAACCTAGAAATTTTTTGATGGGGATGGAGAAATGATTTAGGTTTAGGAAATAGGGGAACCTAGATAGTTCATACTAATAAAATAATTCCATTGATGTTATTGAAGAATGGAATGCTCCATTCACGCCTTAGCTTATTTTTCAATATTACACATTCAAAGAAATTTTATGCTAAAAATACTAAATATTTATTTGAATAGTTTTTTATGATAACTAATGGATACAATCTCCAAGTCCTAGAGAGAAATATCTGGAATATTTCATCATAACTATAGAACTGGATATTTAAAATAATGTGGCGACAATTACATTATACATTAATTCATTAACATGGAATAAATTTTTTTATTTTTTGTCAATAGATTCTTTTATATCATGCTTGTTTAGTAGAACAACTCAAACACCCCAACAAATCATGGAAATCAAGTTAATGGTTAAAATGCGAAGTGGGGAAATTATTCCTTCACAGGTATATAACTTTTCCCATTAAAATATTTGTTGGATGAATTTTGTAGATAAACATTTTAAACTTTCTTTAGTATAATTTGATGTAATTATGGATATTTAATGAATTTACTTATATATATTTAACATTAATCGTCAGTAGATGGAAATTGGGCTTTCTATTATGAATCATCCTTTTGTTATAGACATGATTAAAGAGAAGGATGAACCTCCTTTGGAATAATTATCTCAAAAAGTATATTATTTCATTATGAGGCAGTGTATCTACATATAATGATTGTGAATAAGGAATTGTTAATCCTTGATTGTATACCAATTATAAGAGAAAACACGTATGTGTTACCTAGAGATTTTTATGGTCCTCCTCAATGTTGAGTGGTTCTGTTTTCAATTTAAATTATACTTCGATATTTTCCAATATCCCAAACCCTATACATAGTAGAAATAGTTGATCTTTAAGATATAGAGATAAAATTATAAGAGAATATGGGTAAAGGGGTTATTTTCCCAAGTGCTTCACCATTTTGTGTTCTTGTCGTTTTCATCAAGAAGATGTATGATCCAATGTTCCTATGCATTGATTATCATGCCCTAAAAAATATCATTATAAGGAACAAGTTACATTTGAAATGAATTAATTAATAGTTTGATCAACTACATAGTTCCTAAAACTTTATTAAGGTGAGTATTGGTTGAGACATTATCATGTAAATGTAATGAAAAATTATATCTCCAAGACCTCTTTTTTATAATGTTTTATAACAATGAGTTCAATGTGATTTCATTTGGGCTCAATAAATCTTCAAATATCTTCATGGAAGTTAAGAATATTTTCTTTAGGGATTACCTTGAAAATAGGTTGTACCCTTTATAGTCGTAATTCATAACTAATAAAAAATAGAGGAGGAACATGGGGAGATTTCTATTAATGTACATATGAATTTTTAATATAGAAATTTATAAGAAATGAATAGTAAATGAGAGATTAGGATGGATCATGGAACATTCTTATGGAATTTTCTCACTATGGAAGGGATATTTTTGGATCCTTTAAATTAAAATTCCATAGAAAGATTGATCAAACAAACATATATGATGGGGATCCATAATTTCCTTGGATTATATGGGTATTATTGATTTTTTTTTAGAAGATTCTACAGATGATAAAAAAATGACCAAGATAACTCAGAATAGAGTGACGGTTTTATGGATTAATAAATATATAGATATGATTGAAGAGTAAAAAAGAGGCTAATCGTTGATCTTATTCTCACATTAACCACTAGGGGGGTTGTATTAGTGATCTATATGGTTGTGTCCAAAAAACATTTGGGTTACATACATATAAAAAATGATATTGTGATAGGTTATTCCTCTATCCAATTAAATTCACTAGATATGTACTACACAGTTCACGATCTAGAATAAGATATGTTAATTGGAGTGGATACTGAAGAGGCGGATGAATTGAGTTCCAATTAAAAATTTCTATTTAAAAGATTTATATAAAAATCTCCCAAATTAAATAATAAGATAAACAGTCGTGAATTTGTAATAAAGTAAAGGTTCAGTTAGGTTCTCAAGAGATTGATTAGTTATTAGTTAATTTAATATAAATATTAAAATGGCTTTTGAAACTGACTTACTGATTTACAATAGTTACAAACACTTTCTAGTTTAACTATCAGAGAAACATTAAAATAGATTTATATTTAAAGTTCTTTGCAGTGGAATATTCAAAATAGTTTTAACAAAAGAAAAATGTGAATAAGTTTTAAAACTAGAAGTTTAGTCTCAAGGCGAGACTTAGTCCTTTCAAATATTTTATATAAACTATGATCCACACCCTGGATCATGGTTTTACAATAGTACTCATATTGTTCAAGACCCCAGACCTCTATCACAATTCAACGTGGGTAAACAACGAAAACCGCACTCAGGCTATCCAGGTCACACATTACCACTTCCACAATTCACAGTGGGATACAATAAGGTGTAAAAAGTTTGGTGTGAGGATTTAGTATCCTCCGCATCAATCCAAGAGTCAGTGTGTGTCTAAATAGACAAATGCACACACACTGCTCAAAATGTTAATCAATGGTATAATACAGAGGAAATAAATGGATAATGAGTTTAGAATGGTCTGAGTGATTGGAGATGATCCTTGGACTCATTTGGATGTTGCAGATATTGTTCACGTCCTTTAGGGTGATGTTGACACAAAATAGAGTGTCGTTGTTCTTCCCAGCTATAGTTTTTCAGCCTTGTGCATATGATGTTCAGTAAGGCATAACAACTTGGCTTCAGTGTTTTTTCCAGGTGAAATATCTTCCTGAATCTCTCAGGTTTTCATAGGTGTTCTTCAAGTTATTCTTTTTTTCATGGACCTTCACACACACGAACACACTTTTTTCTCTTGTGTGTCTCTGTCTGCGTTTGTTTGTATATGTGTCTCTCTTTCACTGCAGATCGATCTTCTTTTTTATTCCTTGAGATCTGGTAAAGGTAATGATTACCTATTTGATAGGTACGAGGTACGGTTCCCTGACATCCAACAACCAACATTAATTAATTGAAAGGAAATTAAATTTAGCAAATATGACCATTGGAATTAAATAAGAGTTAATAAAAAATCAAACAGTTTTTATGACTATCGGTGAGTCATGAGATCGGTAGGACATTTGAATTTGCAATGGTATCGGTAGGTCATCTGATCATCATCGATTTCGGTAGGTCATTTGATCATCACCGGCTTCTGTAGTTCATTTGATCATCATCAGTTTCGTTAGGACATTTGATCAGCATCAGTTTTGGTTGGTTATTTGATCTGCATTGGCTTCGGTAGGTCATTTGATCTGTGTTAGCTTCGTTAGGTATTTTTATCCGCATCGGCTTCAGAAGGTCATTTGATCAGCATCAGCTTCGGTAGGTCATTTGATCAACATCGGCTTCGGTAGGTCATTTGATCAGCATCAGCTTCGGTAGGTCATTTGATCAGCATCATGTTTGGTAGGTCCTTTGATCAGCATCCGCTTCGATAGGTCATTTGATCAGCATCAGCGAGATAGTTGTATCATCAGTGTGACCATTATCATCGATGCGACCATTTTCATCGGTGTGACCTTTGTCATTGGTGCGACCATTGTCATTAGTGCGACTGTTTTCATCGGTGCGTCCATTGTCATCAGTTTGTCACATCGGTGTCTCATTCCTTTAACTATCGATGACTCAAGAATATAACTAACGGTGAGTCAAAAACATTAAACTCTCACAAAAGTGTCTGTTTAATCCAGAATACTTCCAAATCAATAGTAAACCATAAATAATCATAGATAAACATATGTAGACATGATTAAACATATATAAACACATATTGAACAGATTCAATAATTGACTAAATTAACTTATAAAATAAAACATCAATGATTGGTGATTATTAAAATAACTATTGCACAGAGGGTTCAATAATCTACCCCTTTTGATAATCACAAATCTATGACATAAATAAAGAGGGAAGATGATATAACACTCAGTATGCTCCCCCTAAGTAAAAGAGGTTATATTCTAAAGGTAAGCATGTCATCAGAGCATGGCATCATATCGTAAACAAAGTTAGAGTATATCAACATAGGATCTGAGCTAGAAAACATGACATCAGAGCTAAGAATAAAATAGTGCTATATGCCTATTGGAACTTATATAATATATATCATTACATTGGAGCATAAAGCTTATTTAGAGCATATATATTGTTCTCCCCTAAATTATAATTATATATACTATTCTCCCCCTTAGATATATAGTTATACAGCTCTCCCCCTTTGGGATTATTAAAATGAAAAATAGAAAGAAGAGAAAAAAATATGAAAGTTTCATTGAATTAACATCTAAAAATATACAAGGAAAATACACCCTATCAAATACGAGAGAGGCAGCTATTTTGGGGGTTTCATAGGTGCTTTCCCTTTGGAAGAGGGAGGAATGGATGTGATAGAAGGTGCTTTGGTTGAAGATTGATCTGTTCGGATGGATAGAGGATGTAAGGCAACTCTGGTTGGAAGCAGACTGGGTGATAAGGTTACTTGCTGGTGACTAGAAGGTCCTTTTGAAGTTTTCTGCTGAATGACTGGCCGAATATTGGATAGAGATTGAGAAACTCATATCTGGCCAGAAGTAACACTGGATTGACTGAGAGGCTCATAAGTAGGAAGAAAAATTGCCTTTGCATTCACATGAAGATATGGTTTGAGCATATTGATAAAATCATGAATTACTTCACCACCATATTTCATGGCCTTCTCAAAATCATCTTTGTTC
This sequence comes from Viscum album, assembly GCA_963277665.1. Taxonomy (NCBI): domain Eukaryota; kingdom Viridiplantae; phylum Streptophyta; class Magnoliopsida; order Santalales; family Viscaceae; genus Viscum; species Viscum album. The sequence goes on from OY728134.1 coordinate 1,000,722,518, forward strand.
TACATGAAACTCTCTAGAATGGGAGTAAAATCTTCCAACTGTTGGACCTAAGCCTTAAAGGGTTGAGTGACTGGAGGTGGCTTCAAATTCTCAGCCAGGACATTAATCTGATGGTTCTACTCATGCTGGGTATAAATATTAGAAAAATAGTGATCCACTTTTTCTTTGATCTCTTTCTGAGCATTTATAGCATTATCTAAATATAGCTTTACCATCTTGTGAATATGATCACTATTTGCATTCATCTATTTAAAAGAATCAAGGTCCAGAATCTGTTCAAGGGATGATAACTCTTCTTTTATAACATCTTTTAAGGCATTAATCTCATGTCCAATGATCTTGGTCGCATTGGAGGAGCTATCCAAAGCAACAATCTAAGTTATCTTAGCCTTCAATCTTCTCAAATAAGATTTATTCAGGTGATCTATCATGTTTTTCAAATCTTCCATCATACCAGTGATGGTTGATCTAAATTCTCCTAACAATGATACTAAGTCACTGCTCAAATCATTGAGCTCATGATTCAGAGAGGAAATATGCCTACAAATTATCTCACCGGTATTGCATAGGTCTGGTTTAATAATATTTACCAATCATTGAGTTATATCATCAATAGTAGCTTTAGATTGATTCACAGGAGTAGGAGCATGAGCATTAGATAATTCCTCTTTCATTTTTTCTCTGACTGTGTGGAGAAACTCATCTTTAAACATGGAAAAATTAGATTGAGAAATAGAAGAAACATGTCTTTCTATAGTGATTTTCACTTCCACATCAACTGGTCCATCCTCAACTGGATGGAATACTCTAATGATATCCACTTCTTCTTCCTCATCCTCTGAATAATCCAAACCTAGAACCACAAAACCTGGGTGGACTTCCCATTCAGTTGTACAAGAGGTATACATAGGCTTTACAAAATCAACTTTACCATAATTTGATATAGAGTCTTCCCCATCAACATCAATCATAGTATGCACTGTCCTTTCAGCCACAGGAAGAGTTTCTTGCTCAGTTGGTTGTGGTTGTGGATTAGCTTGAATCATATCGTGACTATCTACAGGTCGAGTACTTGCATCATCATCATCATCACCATTACTATTTCCATCATTATTTACTGAAGTCTCTTTGGTATTGTATTTTTTACTGGATTCATACTGTTCAGAATTACATACTTTAGTGTCAACTTCTTCTTTATCACCAAGAAGGGGTTCTGACTCAGGTATCTCAAGGGGTGGACTTGATGGTCTAAATTCCAATCTTTTCTTAGGAAATACTGTATCAGGGTCACTCCTAACATCAAGAGGTGAATCAGGTTCCTTTTCAGTATCAAAATCATCATCAGCTTCAACTTCCCCTTTTTCCTTCCTGCAAGACTCTCCAGTGTCCTTTGGAACTTCTGTCTCTTCTTCCTCATCAGAATAAACAATTTCCTCATCAAGTTTTAAATCGGGATCTCTCATCCCCCTTGGTCTCTTAGAGTGGTCACGAGGATTATAGGATTTATATAACCCATCTTCATCATAAACCCATGTCTTCTTCCATGTATTCCAATTAATTTTCATTCTTTTTTAGATATCCTTTCTAATAAAAAAACCACTACTAGATGATATACACTCATGTCTATCTTCAACACATCCGAAAAACATTAGCATGGAAAAGAGTTTCTTAGAATAGATCAAGGTTGTAGCCTTCTTAGATGGTTGTACAATCTCAGAAATATGAACAGTAATGTATCTAAACAATTTGATCTTGTCATCAATTAGAAATAAAAATAACAAGAAAATATCTTGATACTTCATAGAAGAAAATTCACCCTTTCTGGGATAGATTTGGTGTTGAATGAACAGAAACAAAATTCTAATTTCTCCATCTAACTCAGCATCTGTTATTCATCTGGATTCATATTTCCTAGTCAACATCACTAGAAAAAACTCATACAAAAAAATATTCAATGGTAGGAGGAATATTACCATTGAAATCCTCATATCTACCTTTATGTGGTATCCCCAAACACTCATCCCACTGCTTCGATGAAAAAGATATATTTTTTTCCTTTGATCACTAAAGAAAATCTTGCATCTTCTGCTCTATCAAATGAAATACTCAAATTCAAAGAAAAACCATGCACTAGCTTTGGGTAGTAGACTCGGATATTATTATAGAACCAATATTTACATCCTTGCATCTCTAACACATTTAAAAGTTTAGACCTACTGGATAACACCCATTCGAAACTTACTTCCTTTTCTACGATGACCACCTGAGACTCCAATTTTGGTTCACAGACTTTTGAGTCATGCGGATCAATTCTCCTCAATCACGTTTCAATGTTGAGGAGATTTTAGATTCCTTGTCTTGCCACTTTTGATTTTTCATTTGTAGGTTCAAGAGGATTTGAGAGGTTTGAATGTTCGGGATTCAGAAGATGTGGAGTTCGGTGGGATATGGAAGGTCAATAGTTCTTAGGAATTGAAATAGCTTTGGGTCATTAATTTTATTATTTAGGGTTACAATATTAAATATAATATCAATTATTTAAAACAACGTAGTTTTGATAAACACTAATGGTGTCATATACTGTATAACTCAATCGATAGTATAGATCGGTTTCACTGATCGGTTTCACTGATCGGTTTCACTTATCAGTTTCACTGATTGGTTTCACTGATCATTTTCACTGAGCAGTTTCACTAATCGGTTTCACTGATCGGTTTCACTAATAGGTTTCACTGATCGATTTCACTGATCGGTTTCACTGATAGGTTTCACTGATCGATTTCACTGATCTGTTTCACTGATCAATTTCACTGATCAATCATACCTAACTCTTATTTAATAAAATCTAGCCTTTCATAGCATAAATTATTGGGGAAAATATCATCCAATTGATGTTCATAGTTAATGAATTATAGAGAAATATCACCCTTTTGATACTAATCTCTCAAAATGGATGTCTAACATCAAGGTGCTTAGTCCTAGAGCAAGTCACTAGATTCTTAGAGATGTCAATTTCACTAGTGTTATCACAATTTAGAGACACATGTATAAATTGATATCCATAGTCCACTAAAGTTTGTTTCATCTATATAATCTATGCACAAAAACTACCAAAAGTAATGTATTCTGCTTCAGCAGTAGAAAATGCAATCGAGTTCTGTTTCTTACTTCACAAAGATACCAGGGACTTTCCCAATAGATGACATGTTCCAGATGTGCTCTTCCTATATGACATGCATCCAGCAAAGTCAGTATCTCAAAAAAATAATTAGGTCAAAAGGTTTTTCTTTTGGATAAAACAATCCAAAATTGGTAGTATGTTTAAGATATTTTAAATTCTTTTTAATAATAAGAAAATGATATTCTTTAGGATTAGCTTGAAATGTTGCACACATGCATACACTAAACATGATATCTGGTCGACTAGAAGTAAGGTAAAGTAAGCTTTCAATCAAACCTCTATAATTGGTTTGATCAACTAGTTTCCCAGTTTCATCATCATCCAACATACAGGTGGTACTCATAGGTTTATCACTTCCCTTATTACTATCCAAACCAAAACGTTTTAAAAGATTCTTTGTATATTTACATTGATTTAAAATAATACCATCTTTCTTTTGAAAAATTTTAAATCCAAGAAAATACTTGAGTTCTCTCACTAAACTGATTTCAAATTCATTTTTCATAATCATTGAGAAATTTGTACATAATTTATTTTTAGAAGATCTAAAGATAATATCATCAACATAGATTTGTACAATAAAAATATCTTTATAAATTCTTTTAATAAAATTATTAAGATCAGCAATTCCTTTAGTAAAACCTTTAGAAATAAGAAATTTTTCATGCCTATCATACCAAGATCTTGGATCCTGTTTTAAACCATATAAATCTTTAGAATGTTTAAAAAACATGATTTTGAAAATGGGGGTCTGTAAATCCAGGTGGTTGTTCAACAAAAACATCTTCAATTATAAAACCATTTAGGAATGCACTTTTGACATCCATTTTATATAACCTGAAATTAAGATGAGATGCATAAGCATGTAAGATCCTAATGACTTATAATCTAGCTACAGGTGCAAAGGTTTCCTCATAGTCTATTTCTTTATCTTGATTGTAACCTTCTGTAACTAATCTAGCTTTGTTTCTAATGATGTTTCGAGATTCATCAATTTTATTCCTAAACACAGATTTAGTACCTATGTTTAATGTGTCCTTATGTATTTCTACTAATTCCTAGACTTTTTTATTTCAAATTGATTTAACTCTTCTTGAATAGAAATTACCTAAAATTTATCATTGATTGCATCATTGATATTTTTAGGTTCTAGCTGTGGAAGAATGGCTTGATGTTCATCCTGATTTCTTAGAGAAGCTCTTGTTTGTGTTCCTCTATCTAGGTTAACTAAAACTGCATCTAAAGGATGGTTCTTTAGAATAATATTTGATCTAGTAAAGGTGGGACTATAAATTTCAGGTTCTTCTCTACGATCGGGTTCAATAGAAGCAGGTTCTGGTGTATTTCCAGAGCTGGTTGTCTTTACAATAGGTCCACTATCTTTATAATTAAGATTTATAATAGACAAGTCATCTTTAGGATTTTCAACAGTAGGTTTAGGTTCATGTGGATCAGTTTCATCAAATTTTATGTGAAAAGATTATTACACACATTTGGTTCTCATATTAAAAACTCAATAAGATTTGCTAGTAATTGAATATCCTAAAAAGATTCCTTCATCACTCATGGATGAAAACTTGTCTAGATTATATTTAGTATTAATAATGAAGACTTTGTATCCAAAAACATTGAAGTAACTAATTTTAGGTTTCCAATTATTCCAAAGCTCATAAGGGGCCTTCTTAAGAACAGGTCTAATCAAGACTCTATTTATAATATGGAAGGCTATATTGACAACTTCAGCCCAAAAATAAATAGGTAAATGATATTCATTTATCATAGTTCATGTGGTTTTCTGAAGGGTTCTATTTCTTCTTTCTACTACACCATTCTGTGAAGGTGTCTTATGGGTAGAAAATTTGTGATTATAGCCATTATGTGAGCAGTAAGATTCAAACTCATGATTTTCAAACTCCTGACCATGATCACTTCTCAAGATTTTAATCTAAAGTCCACTAAGGTTTTCTATATACTTGGAGTATTTAACAATGTAAGAGGAAGATTCACATTTGTGAGATAAAAAGCATACCCAAGTATATCTAGAAAATTCATCTACTAGAACATAATCATAGTGCTTACCATTTAAACTAGAAACTCTAGAAGGTCCATAAAAGTCCATGTGAACCAACTCGAGAGGTTTAAAATTTGAAACTTCTTTATTTTATTTAAAATATACTTTATGTTGCACTCCCTTTTTACAGGGATTACAAACTTTATCAGCTGGGAATTCATGTTTAGGTAGGTCTCTAACTAAGTTCTTCCTAGTTATTTTTCTATGTGAATGTATGTTGTAGTGTCCTAATCTTCTATGCCAAAGCCATGATTCATTATTAAAATCATGTAAATAGGTAATATTCTACTTAGCTAAAGAATTCAAATCTATAGCATAAACATTTTTATTTCTTAAGGAAGAAAATACTAAAACATTTTTCGAATTAAAAACATTTCAAGAATCATTTTGAAATTTAACATTAAAACCATCGTCACATAACTGAGAAATGCTTAAGATATTATACTTTATTCCATCAACAAATAAAGCTTTAGAAATTAAAATTAAATCAGTGTTATCAATTTGGCCTAGGCTGCTGATTTTCCCTTTAGAGTTATCACCAATGGTAACAAATCCTCTATCAACATTGATTAATCTTTTTAAGCATGAGTGGTCTATGGTCATGTGTCTTGAACATCCACTGTCCAAATACCATGTCTTCCTACATGAACATCTCAAGAAAGTTTCCTAGAAAACAATTTTATATAGAAAATGATTTTGGTACCCACAACTTCTTAGGTCCATACAGGTTAGCAAGGAAAACATTTGGTACCCATACTTTCCTAATGGGTATCAAATACTTAATAGAATTGATAGATTTTTATAGATAAACCTTGTTTGATCTATAACTATGTGAATATCTAGTTGAGGCATAGGAATATTCAGAACTAGAACCAGCATTATACTGTCCAGATTTAAGAATAAATTTATTCATTGTAATCTATTGTTGTCTAGGTTGATAACCTAAACCAGTAGTATACTTTGGTTCCACTTTCTTCCTAGAGTTTGTGTAAGTGTGTCCTTTCCATTAGTAAATTTTTCCATGTCTTTCCTTAGTTGATCATTAGAAAATTTCAAGTCATTATTCTCTTTGAGTAGTTGAACATTGTTTTTTGTTTCTACTTCTAGTGCAGATTTGACAGTTCTAGTTAAATCATGTTGTTTCTTTAAGGATTTATACTTATCTTTCATCTTATTGCAGGTATCTTCTAACATGATACAATATTCAAATAAATCTTCACTAGACATGTTTTCAGAATCAAAATTATCTCCATAATAATAAGAATTCAAAGCAAGAGTATCTGATATTACCTCATAATTGTTGGTCATGAAACACATGTTAGATTTTTTGATATTTTTCATCCTGAGTGGAATCAGAATCACTTGAGCAGTCTTTTGAAGCACTCAATGTTGCTTTCATATCTTTCTTGTATTTTTTAATTTTATAGTCTTATTTCTTCTTGAACATTAATTTTGGACAGTCATCTTTCACATGTCCTTTCCTCTTGCATTCGTAGTAGACTATGTCATCACTATTATGAGTCCTTTTCCAATATTTCTTCCGATAACCTTTGTTGTCATGCATTCCCTTGTAGTTAGATTTTCTGAAAAACATCTTTTTCCTATAATACTTCTTAAATCTTCTAGATAACTGATCTATCTCAGCATCGCTGTCTGATGCAATTTCTTCACAGATTGAGCTATTACATTCACTTTGAATTTTCCCTTTGTCCTTAATTTTTGAAATAGAAGTCTTGAAAGCTAGAGAATTATTCCTCGATTCATCATCTTCTTCTTTTTTTACCTTCATCTCTTCTTCATACATCATTAACATACCAATGAGTTACTTGACAGGCAGCTTGTGAATGTCACATGATTCTTGTATAGAGACAGAGGCTCCTCTCCAACTATCTGGTAAGCATCTTAGTATCCTCGTGATTTTCTACATTGCTGGAACAACTTTTCCCAGTGATCTCATTGTATTGAATATCTCATTAAACCTAGGATACATATCATAAATATATTCATCAGTTTTAATTTTAAAATTATCATACTTAAAAGTTCTTTTGTTTAGTCTCATTTCATTAACATTGGTTGTTCCCTCATGGGAAATAGCCAGAGTATCCCATATTTCATAAGCAGTCTTACAAGAAGATATTCGATTAAATTCTTCTCCTCCTAAACCACAATACAGGGCCTTTATTGCATTACAATTATTATTGTAAGAAACTTTAGTAGGTTCATCCCAAGTAGTTCTAACAGTTTCTGGAATCTTATATTGAGTCTCCATGGTAGTCCAAATGTCAAATCCCATACTTTCTAGATGAATTGTCATTTTGATTTTCCATTGGGCATAATTTAAACCATTAAATAAGGGTAGTCTTTTGTTAGCTACACTTTCTAATTTTTTATCCATATTTAGATTTTAAAAAATGTATTTAGAGAGCTAAAATTTTTGAAATGACATAAATTTTATGATCTTTAAGATACAAATAGAATCATAGTTGAAAGATTTTCACAAACAGAGTGTTTTGAAATCCTATGATACCAAATTTTGGTCAGAGTGGATACTCAAGATGGGGGTGAATTGAGTTCCAATTAAAAAAATCTCTTTAAAATATTTATATAAAAATCCCCCAAATTAAATAACAAGCTAAATACTAGTGAATTTGTAATACATTAAAGGTTCAGTTAGGTTCTCAAGAGATTGATTAGTTCTCAGGTAATTTAATCAAAAGATTAAATTATCTTTTGAAACTAACTTACTGATTTACAATAGTTACAAACACATGATAATTTAACTATCAAAGAAACTTTAAAAAAGATTTATATTTAAAGTACATAGCAGCGTCATATTCAAAATATTTTTAACAAAAGAAAAATGCACAGTAGTTTTAAAACAAGAGGTTCAATCTCAAGTTGCGACTTAGTTCTCTCAAAAAGTTTATATAAACTATGATCCACACCCTGGATTAAGGTTTTACAATAGTACTCACACTGTTCATGTCCCCAGACCTCTACCACAATTATAAGTTTGTAAAAAACAACAACAACATTAGGCTATCCAGGTCACACTTGACCTCTTCCACAATTCACAGTGGGATACAATAAGGTGTTTAAAGATTGCTGTGAGGATTTATTATCCTCTATTTCAGCCCTAGAGTTAGTGTGTGTGTAAATAGATAGATGCACACACACTTCTCAAAATGATAATCAAATGTATACTACAGAGGAAATAAATGGATAATGACTTTAGAATTCACTGAGTAATTGCAGATGAGCTCTGGACTCGTTTGGATGATGCAGATATTTTTCGAGTCCTTTCTAGTGAAGATGACACAAAATAGAATATCGTTGTTCTTCCCAGCTATATTTATTCAGCCTTGTGTGTATGATGTTCAGTAAGTCATAGCAACTCGGATTCCATTTTTTTTCGAGGTGAAAGATCTTCCTGAAGCTCTCTGGTTTTCACAGGTGTTCTTCACGTTCTTCTTTTGTTTCGTGTACCTTCAGACACACGTATGCTCTTCTTTCTCTTATGTGTCTCTGTCTATGTATATTTGTATATGTGTCTCTCTTTCACTACCGATCGATCTTCCTTTTTATTCCTTGAGATCTGGTAAAGGGAATGATTTCCTTTTTGAAAGGTACGATGTATGGTTCCCTGAAATCCAACAACAAACATTAATTAATGTCAAGTGTATGAAATTAAGAAAATAGGACCGTTATAATTAAATAAGAGTTAATAAAAATTCAAACAGTTTTTATGACTATTTGTGAGTCATGAGATCGGTAGGTCATTTGAAATATTCAACGGTATTAGTAGTTAATTTGATCAGCATCAGTTTCAGTGGTTCATTTGATTAACATCGTCTTTGGTAGGTCATTTGATCAGCATCAACTTTCATAGTATATTTGACCTGCATCGGTTTCGGTATTTCATTTCAGCAGCATCAGCTTCAGTAGGTCATTTGGGCAGCATCAGCTTCGGTAGGTCATTTGACCAGCATCAGCTTCAGTAGGTCATTTGATCAGCATCAACTTTGGTAGGTCATTTGATTAGCATCAGTTTTGGTAGGTAATTGGATCAGCATCTGCTTTGGTAGGTCACTTGATCAGCATTGACTTCGGTAGATCATTTGATCAGTATCAGCTTCGGTAGGTCATTTGATCACCATCGGTGAGGCAGTGGTATCATCGGTGAGGCCGTTGTAATCAGTACGACCGTTGTCATTGGTGTGACCATTGTCTTCAGTGTGACCGGTGTCATCGGTGTGACCATTGTCATCAGTTTGTCACATCGGTGTCTCATTCCTTTAACTATCGGTGACTCAAGAATATATCTAGCGGTGAGTCAAAAACATAAAACTCTCTCAAAGTGTCTGTTTAATCCAGAATACTTCTAGATCAATAGTAAACCATAAATAATATTGATAAACATATGTAGAAATGATTAAACATATATAAACACATTAAGAACATATTTAATAATTCAATAAATTTTATTATAAAATAAAACAATAATGATTTTTGATTATCAAATTAAATATCGCACAGAGGGTTCAACAAGATACAAGGATCTACATATAAATGATTTAGATAAAATTACTATGTGGAAAAAGTGTGAAATATATAGGAATCCTAAAATATTCTAGTACATATTAACAAAAAGTTATATCTATATACACCAACAATGGTTTTTGAATTTGATCGAGGATTATGGTGATTCAATCCATTTACATCATAGGATGGTGGAAATATTTGTATATTCTCTGAGTAGAAATAACCACACAACCCAATCAATGAAAAGGATTAAAATGGATCTAATATTTCATGAAATGAAAAGGGTATACATGATAATCCTTAATGAAATGTCATCCAACATTTTTTATATAACAACTCAACCATTGTTTTATAAGAGGATTAAAAAGGTCCAAAAAAGGATCAGATTCTGGAGAGAAATGTAGTATATATTTCAGAGTTAGACTCTAATAAATATTTATTTATAAATATTGGAGAAAATATATATTTCCCATAAAAATCCGAACAATAGGGGGATCTTATCAATGAAGCACATAGCTCATCCTTCCCAATTCATCTAGTAAGAGCTGATATGTATTGAGACGTAAATAAAACATCAGGTGGTATAACATGAAAATATAGATTCCATAATTTTTATCTCAATGTGTGGTGTTAAAAAATCAAGGATGAATGACTTATGTCTATGGATATAAAGTCACCATTTCCAATACTTGTATGTAAATATGAAATTGTAACCCATTATTTTATCATAGGAATCCCCAAGATATCTAATGGAAATAACAATCATTGGATGGTAGTCGATCACCCAAAAAGTAAAAAAATTTCATTTCTATCATTTTAAATTTCACTATTGAAGAACACACTAAGATATACATAATAGACGTGAAGAAAATTCATGGAGTTACATACTCCCATTATGTATAATCAATATATTTGTTTTTTCTTAGGTTGTTGGGAATCATTCTGAAATAATTTGATTCAGAGTTTCTTTTCAGCACTACATATCACCATCATATGAATGGTAAATCATAAAGAACAATTCCAAATTAAGGGAATATTCTGAGATCATGTTCAATGTATTTTGAAGAATGTTTGTATCAACACCTTCTCATAGTGGTTTTCACTTATAATAGAAGTTTCCATTCGAGTATTCATATTTCACATCATTGGGATTTCATTGGGAAGTGGTGTAAGAATCCCACATGTTCCAATTAATTGGAAAAGAGGAAGATAATGGGACATAGTATTTTCTATGTGATGATAGAGAAGGTTTAGAACACTCAATGTCACATAAATTATATATAAATTTAAAAGAAAATATTCCCATAAAATCATCAATGAGGTATAGAGTTTGATATTAGATGTATGGTTTTCCTTATTATATCACTGTGGAAGAAATTAATGCTTTTGGGAATAAGGTAAAACATTTTCCAAGATACATCTATAGCTTTGAAATCCTTTATTACATTTCAACATTGGCCTTTCGACCATTACTCCCATTTAACCAGTCTTGATTGCGTGATTTTTTTTACATGTCCCTCTTAAAAGAGTTCATACTAGATCCATCACATGAACTAAATCAAGAGGTTGTACCCTTCTAGTGTGATTTTTCATACAATAGGATTATTTTTAATATATTAGAGAAAAGATACAATGTTGTAATAAATAAGAAAACACATATAGTAAAATTAAATTGGTGGAACAACATGTTTTATGATGCAACAAAGGAAAAATAAGAGGTGTTGAAAATAAAGAACTAGATTCTATTTAAGTATAAAAAATGAAATTTGAAAACTATAATTTCTAATAGTGGAGGAATGTAAAAAATATTCTTATAAATAGAATTTTATTCTGCTGGAATAAATTCCATATTATGTAATATAGTTTTAGACAACACATTTACTATATTAAATTTTTTATTCCAATCTATTATTTAATATATCAATAATTGCCTATCATGTTTAAAAGTCCATTAAGAATAACAATAATAGTCAATATACCAATTATTTAGTGATGGTTAATGTCACAAACCATTCAAATGGGGCATGTTCCATAACTCCCAAGGCCTGCCTCAAATAGGACATGGGTTGGGGACTAGCGTTGAGTAGGCATATCACTAGAATTGTTGGACTTAGACTAAGTATATGTCCACACACACACATATCCTATCCCATAAAATGATAAAATGAAAAAAAATCTAGACAACCACGTATGCATACATCTAAATACAACATCATGAATATGATAAGAAGTAAAGGAAACCAAATAGGGTTGGTCTAAATCCCAGTACAAGATTCTGAAAAAAGTCCACCAAATATGTAAAACTAGGTCTACTATTATGACACCACAGGAACACACTATGGTTTATATTTTATCACTAAGAACTGTCTAGTTCAGGTTCATCAAGGACAACGTCAAAAGGTCGATCATCTTCAAAAGACATGACACGTGAGGGAAAATCCTATGCATGGGTGAGTATAAAAATACCCAATAGGATACCCTGAAACCATAAAGAATACAACAAATGAAATAATATCAACTCTACACATTTATATGTATATAGCATAGATAATAAGAATATCCATAAATACTCAAACAATACAGACATTTTAAAGGTAAGTCACAACCATACCTCTAGCCTTGGATTCCATCTCAATGATTCCACATACCACTTGTTTGGGTGGACAAACATGTAAATCTTATAACTCTGATTTCATCCCTCTGAAAGGTAATGACCATCAGTTCTCACAATAAGTAGTACACATTTTTAGTCTTAATAGATATGATACATAGAGGAGGATCACACCCATTTACATGGGGTATATCAACAACTCAATCTGGATAAACCGACTATGTTGAGGATTGGTGCCCAGGTAGTTTTGGTCCTAATGATACCAAGAACTCCACCCAAGGTACAAAGATGAATAGACGATCTAACCACTTTCCTCATGGTAGTATTCAAATAACTATATCACTTAATTCAAGCTGATGGGATCGTTTCCCTATGTTTAGGATGTTATTCCATACTAATCGTCATGGAAAGGATAGGGGGAACAGACCCTAATGAAATTTTTTGAAGATATAGAGGAGAATGTATCCATGAAATGTTTCTAAGGAGTAAACTACATGTACTAGGGGTAACATCCCATGTCCCATTGACCTTGGGTCCTTCCAATGTAAAACAACCTGTTTCCATGTCAGTGTAGAAGTACATGACATGCTTCTTCCATTCTACTTATTTATATGAAGCAATACAAGGATTATCCTATGGAAATTTTCCCATTCCATATCTATGATTGATCATGTTATGTGACCATGCAGTCGTATTTATTCTCAGGTCCGTTTATCCTCAGAGGTATACAATGACCCCCCAGGGAGACATCACACGTCGTAGGATAGAGCCATATATAATTTGATACATGTCTCTTTTCTAACACCATAGCCAATGTAAGGGGGACACAATGTGTGGTTTCTCGAAATACAATCCATTTGTATCTGGATTTATAGATACCCATAGGTTCCTTTAGAAGATTACTAAATCCTTTTATGAAACCATCGATCCTGCCAATAGAGGCCAGATCTAGTTTTTTCTAGGACTATCATCATTTGAAAGACGATTGTTGATAGCCATTATCATTCGGGAAGCATCCCAAAAATCCACCGGCACCATGCATTCCAAGAACCACACCTTAATGTTACTAACCCATCCAAATAATCTCATTGTTGTCATCATCACACAATCGTCATATGATATAGAGTCTGGATCTTTGATATTGAAGCATTGCACCATGAAATGATTTTTCAATGTTTGATTCCATGGTATTTGGTTTGAATCACCATGAAAATGAAACACAAAGTATGAATGTGTGTAGACTAATGGGAGAAATCCATGAAACCTTCCAAATATGAATACATGATGGCTATTTTTTGTTGGACTTGATTTGTTATTATTATAATAGGGAACAAAATACCCTAATAAATAAATTACCAAAATAAAATTCCCACAAAAAATAATCTCATCCTATAGTATGCACGATCAGAAGACTAATCCATTGGTAGATTCATTTGTGTTCATCATAGAAATTAAATATGGGGAAGAAATCCAATCAATGAAAAATCCTACCTCAATTAGGATTGATCACTATCGAAGAATGAAGCAGTGTCATTGTTTTTTTTACAACCTCAGATTATGTTTAATGTTGATTATTGGTCTATGATCTGAATTTTGTTCAACTAAGATAGATCCTCTATCGCTCTCCATGACGACTCTCCCATGGCCCCAGTGCTATGTAGCTAACCATAGATTTTTATCATAATAGTCTACTTTAAGAATCTCTAGTCACTATATTAGTAAAATAAAAATAATCTATTCTGTTTTATTATTTTATTCAATTTCACATGCATGATGAATGTTACACAAATGACAGGTGCTGGAAAATGATATATAGCACCTAGGGTAAAACTAAAGTTTTATACTCAATTGCACACTCAAATTTCTCATGAGGGCCCCCGTTTAATCTTTATTCCACATTTTTATGAAAATTGTCTATGTATTCAATTTATAAAATTTAATATATTTCAACATTTTCTTCGGGGAACACCAGGCCTTATAATATCACGTTGTCTTAGTGGCTAATCTCATAAATAATTGACACAATATCCAAAACCAATAAATGGATAATTTGATTCATTACACTCTCCCCACTTTGAGGCTTTATTTCTCAAAAATCTAAAACAAATTTTACAAAATGAGATGTGGGTAATGAGAACATATTTGAGCCTCCTCCTCCCATGTACTCTTTATAATATTAACGTGCTTCCACCAGACACACACTAAAAGAATCACTCTCCATTTAAGGATCATATCATATTGATCCTCAGTCTCCATTAGGTAAATAGAAAAGGTAGCTCTATCCTTGATGTCTTGATCATCTGAGTTGATAATGTGTGGTGGTTCATGCATGTACCTCCTCATATGAGACATATTGAAGACGTCATGTACTCGGTCTAACTATAGAGGTAGAGGTAAGTGATACACCACAACTCCAACTCTACGTAGTATCTGGAAAGGTTTAATGAATCTTATATATAGACTTCCACCCTGTTTAAATTAATATAATCCATTTCAATGTGAAGCTCATAGGAACACAAGGCCTACCTACACAATCTCCATAGTCCTTCATCAACTATCTTCATAAGACTTATGAAGACACTGTGTAGTCCTCATCCACTCAAATATGATCTATAACTTCTCAGTAGTTTCTCATACCAACTGTGGAACCATTTGTGTTTAATATCATGGATCAGTCTTGCAAAGTTGTGACCTATAGGTTCACCCATACAAAGCCTAAAATGGTTCCATATTGATGGTGGAATGGTAGTTGTTGTTGTATGAAATATTTACTAGTAGTAGGTGATTCTCCCAACTAGGGCCAAAGTATAACATGCTATCCCACAATATTTACTCTAAGACCTAAATCATCTGGTCCATCAGTCCATCAGTTTGAGGGGGTGAAATTTTGTGTTCAAGCATAACTGGGTCCAAAATAACTCTTACAATCCATTCCAAAACCGGGATGAGAAGTTACCATCATAGTAAAAATATGATTGTAAATAGAACTCCATTGTGTCAGACTATATCATGCAAGTAGAGTTATCTAAATCTCTCTACTAAACTTTTCTCCCAAGTAGCATAGAAGTGAGATGACCTAGTGATTTGGTATATAATCACCCATATTCCATCATTAACCCTATATGTAAATGGTAAACCCATCATGAATTCTAGGGATATCTCATTCCACTTCCACTATGGCCCCTAAAGGGGTTGAGCAATACCTATTGGAACATGGTGCTCATCCATCACTAGGTGACATGTAATGTATCATGAGACAAACTCTACAACTTCATTCCTCATCCCTAGCCTCCAAAATCGACGTTAATGATCATTGATAGATATTTTAATCACAAGGATGTTCTACCAAATAAGATATATGAAACTCTCTCATATCCCCATTCTTCAGTGTCACTAGTTCCATATTATAACCTTGGAAAAGAACAACATGATCCCCACCATTTTAAAATCTATCAAGAACATGTTCAGTGGAAAATTGATTACATAGGGTCTCACCATCAGTATCCCCAAGTTGTTCCCCCTATCACCGTTGTAAGAGATGAGGGGTAAAAACCATTAACTAGAGGTAAGATACTCTATCTCTATCCATAAAGGAAAAATACATGAATCCAACTACTCTGACACATAATTATAATATTTCTATCAAGATCTCTAGCAAAGATAATATGCTACCAAGTTCTCCTTCACTTGATTATTGAAAATCATTATGTCATAATCCAAGTTGTACTCTATCCATCACCTCTTTCTCAATTAAATTTTATTCTAAGAGAATATATACTTGAGACTCTTCTGATAAAAATAGACTATTAACTTCACACCAATCAGGTAGTGCCACCATATATTTAGTGTGAAGACTATCTCTGTTAACTCAGGATCATGGGTCACGTAGTTCTTCTCATGTGGTCTCATTTGTAGTGAACCATCGAAAATCAATGCTTTCTATTTCATTTCAACACATCCATGATTGGTTTCTTATTCTTCGCCTAACACTATGTACTAAAAACCCTCCTCCATAAATCTCAAAATGGGAGTGAAGATGAATTTCAATATCAATTGCTTAAAAGACTACTCTCACCCCTCAGTCTAGGATTAAGGCTTCCCCTTTTGGTCGAATCATTCATGGGTTATGATTCCATAGATAAATCTATTATGAATCTTCCATAATATCCTTCTAACCTTAGGAATATCTACACCTCCATCATGTTATTGGGTGGATCCCTAGCTAACATTTCCTCGACCTTGGTTGAGTCCACTGCCACTCTATCTGCATAGATAATATGCCACAAAAAATGGACATCCTATAAACAAAACTGGAACTTGGAGATATTTATATAATGTCGGAGGTCCTATAGTATCTTCTAAACCATCCTTAGGTGTCTCACAAGATTCTCCTAAGATGCTGAATACATTGGTATATAGTGTATTAAGAAGAAAAAAACTGGTCTAGGAATGGTTGAAAGATCTAGTTCATGAGTCCCATGAACACTACTAGGTAATTCATCATGCCAAATAGCATCACTGTGTACTCATAATGACGGTAGGAAAATCTAAATTTCATCTTGAATATATCCTCATCCAATACTAGATATTGGTTATAGTCTCACCTATGTACAAAATTGAGAAACATCATGCCCCTTTAGACTAATCAATGAGCTAACAAATTATCAATAGTCGATACTTATTATTCATGGTCACCTAATTTATGTTCTCGTAGTCTAAACATAACCACTTGATCCCATATGCCTTCATTGTGAAAAAAATAGTTCTGCCTAAGGTGAAGGACTCGGTGTAGAAAATACATTCCAATATATTTCCTCCAACTTCACCCTCATCTAATGAAGCTTTGTGGGAGCTATTCAACATGATGGTGTAGAAATCGATGTCGTATCAGGATGTAGATCAATAAAATATATATATCTTGGTGGAGAGGTAAACATTGAACTCACTTAGAGAAGACATCATCATACTCTTTTACCACTACAAAAAAACTATAAAATAATAAAATACACTATATTAGTGTCCAAGCAATCCAAATGATGGGAAACTGGATCCACCCTCCTATGCATGAGTCCATTATTTTCCACCTATCTTTCAATTTCACCAAAAAAAGGAGAACCTACTCCCAGAATTGCAGACACACCACATCATCCACCTAAAAAATTCAATATGAGTAGGAACTAGGGATAACCAGTTAATAACTAAAGATGATGTTGTGAGGACTCATCACTTCTAAAAAGATATTATAACAGAAATTATCACCTACAAGAATTTGGTCACACTGTCGTCATACATGTCTGATCACTAAGTCATCTCGAGTAGGATTCTCCAAGTGAAATGCTTTTTCTGAAGAATCAACTGGAATCTCTATGACAAGAAAATGATATGGGTCATGAAATTAATGACTAGAACCTATGTCTATTAGAGCTTTATCTAAGGTAGAAAATACATAGATCATACCTTGAATCATTCCTAGAGCATCTTGGTCATAAAATTCTATCTTTTGTACTGGTACCCTCCCCTACCCTCTAGCTCCCAGAGCCTCACATGAAACACCTGGGCTGTTGGTGTTAACAAATAAAATATTCTACCACCTCATACTACTCTCCCTGCTACCCTAACTTGTCTACTACCCTACGAACCTGTTTATTCCTACTACTTCCTCTTCCTTGGGGGTCATACATGGTCTCTCTATTAGATGTACAACAGGTTAAATAATAAGGAGCAAGATGTCCCATATAATCACATGAGTAGAACCGCCTATCTCTATAATTAATATGCCTAGAATGTGAGCCCTAAACTATATACCCTATTTCTTGGGACCTCCTCTAAAAAATGCTTGCATGTCTTGATCAATAATACTAATGTCGGCTCCCTACTACTAAGATCTCTACTCCTGCATGCCCGCTACCGATAACCATTGTCTATGTCTACTCAACCATGAATCTATAAACCACCAAAGAAATATCTAGAACCTCAGGGTAGTTATAAATGTATATATGAATAACAATAGCTTATATGTATCTACATAAACCTCACTCGAATGTCAAATCCATAATTATTTTTTCATAAAACATATACATCAGGAAACTGGAGAGGTTTGTAGACCTCGATGAATACTCAGGTACTGTCGGGATTCCCTAATTAAGATACAGAAGATCCTGGATAGTTATATCACTCAGCATAGCTAGATAGTACTTCACTGTAATGAGATTCTCAAAACATGACCATGGTATAGTCTCATCACCATAATACTAGGTCACTAAACCCCACCATCGTCTCATTGGTCCATGAAGAAGGCTCAATTCCAGGACCACCTTCTGATCTACTGGTGTCCTGACAAGATGAAAAACTAATGGCATTGCCTCATGAATGTCCTTTTCCACCAATACATTAGTCTCATCTAATAACTTTAGGTTTCTCTTTCACTAGAACTAAAAAAGTATTCTTAGCAGACACAACTCATCCATTGGTACTTCAGGTACTATGTGTTGCTCTATAGGTGGGGTGTAATATCCCAGGTAAATAAAAAATAATACATATTCAAATTGATTAATTTTTTTGAAATAATTTTTTTTTACATTAAATGGGATTATATGTCTGATAGCATACTCAATACGCAACAATGGATATCTCTGAAATCATATGTTGCACACAATGTTGAGTTATTCCAAAAAATAATATAATTATATTATTATTTTAAATGGTAGTTAACGCATAGAAACTGTATTGGAAGGATTGAACAGAACTAACTAAAATATTATTATTAAATGTTTTTACATTTATCCAATAAAATTCAGTGGCATAAAATAAGAATGTATCTAATTTTAGGAATGAAATACTCTAATATTTCAAAAAAGTCGGTTTACCGCTTTTTGATGGAGAACGCTTTCTAGATCTAGTTTTCTTCACTTTTATTTGTTATATTTGGAAAAATAAAATTCTTATATAGAATCAAGACCTCAAATTTTAATTTGAATAATGTTTTGGTATTTTCTAATAAAGTTCATTTTTTAATGAATAGTGAAAAATATTGCATTTAAATTTAAAACTACCTTTTAATATATTTTATCTATATCTAGATTGTAATTTTTATTGGGGCTGAAGGGTAGTTGAATTATATGTTTATCATCTAATCCAATTTTGGTCATTATATGTAATTTTACATTGAAATTGGACGTAAACACATGTAAAACTTTTGGTAGTTCTTACTTCTTAAAAACACGCTTTTTGGTTTTGACAAAGGAAATTAATTTTAAATTTTTTTATTAAATTTTTTTATTTTGAATTTGGAAAAATGGATTCCATATTTGGAATAAAGAGGTCCAAATTTTATAAATAGGTAATTTATAGTTTCAGATATTATGAATAGTAACTTCAGTAAATATTTTATTTAGCATGGTTAAAGGGTAAATCTGGTAAATAAGGGTAAAAAGTAATATTATAATAATATTAAATTACCCTAACACGTGACCTAATCCTATTTTATGAGATATGTCTGACCCTTTACATCCTTGGGTATATTTTAGGATCCCATGGAGCCACTTGTACGTGAAAATGACATTTAAATACATTTAATTTAACATTAAGGAAAATATAGCATAAACATGTATCTTTTACTAAAACCATTTTTATATGCAGTTATATAAGATATACATTGGAATAAAAAAGTCATTATAATGTTAAAATTATTTCCTACATCATGGTAGTTTATTTATAATATTTAGACATCATATAAATATATATATTTAAGACACAATGATGATGTAGTGATTACCTTATTAATGAATGGTTTAAATAAATGATATTATAAATATTAATATAATTTTATTTTGAAACATTTTATGCCATAAAATAGTTTTATGGATTTTTATGACTTTTTATTTTTGAATTTAATATGTTTTTGGATATAATTAACATCTTATGGGTTTATAAAAAGTAATGATATGAATATTATAAAAATTGACATAAATGAGTTTTTGTAACAAATAATATTTTATTGAATGGTATAATTGTCATAAAAATCTAAGATTATACCAAAATACCTAGATAATGTTTTAAATTTCATTAGTGAACCATTTTAGGTTTGATTGGAATTTTATAGTAACTGTATTAACCATATAATATGAATATTCATGAAGACATGGTAAGAGATAAATTAGTAAAGTAAGGGTTAAAGCTAAAATATAAGGTTAAATTTGTGACCTGGATGTCACGAGCCATCCTCGGGGCCCGTGTCGTGACTACCCCAAGCCCGCCTTCCATAGGCCAGGGGCTGGCGACTAGCACCAAGGCATAAATCCCGGAAAAAGGGAAGGCATTGCCTTTGTAAGGTAAACAACAAACACCACAGAGAAAGTAGGAAGAAGTAAACACTAAGTAATAACTGGTACAACAGTAAGTGCGGAAGAGTATGTGGGCCAAAATACAAACCCAAACTGAAAGTAAAGTACAACTGGAAGGGAAAAACAACTGAAAAGTAAAGCCGCAACGTCGAGCCGTCCACTGGAAATCCCACCTGAAGGGTGGGTACAGATAGGCTCCTATGCTCCTCGGGTCCAGTCGACCGCTCCGAGTACGTCCCGCCCAGTGGTCCACCTCCAGGTAACTTCCTTCTCGGCAAGTCTCAACCACGATTAGCGCTTTCTGTCATCTGCAACCAACACAACGTATTATGGGCATAGCCCGTGCAGGGGCGAGTATAAGCTACTCAGTAGGGACCCTGAGACCCCCGAAGGTCTTCCAGAATCCACAAAGGATAATCCACAAAGGAAAGATATAGTCACGAAGTAACATCATACACTGCTTAGGTATATGCCCATACATATACCTAAGTAATCAATTCTCATTCAGCTCCAACATCTGAACCCAAGTACAACCAAGTCCATACAGGAAAGCAAAACGTAAATCCACAGAGGATAGCACAACACAATCCACAAGGAAAGAAAACAGGAATCATCTCACACAGGTATACTTTTTTGGATGACGATAAAGATGACCAGATATTTCCACTGATTCATCTAAGCCATCGGACCCACAAAGGATCGATAGGTACTAACCCCACAATGACACAAAAAGGATCTGACCCACACAGGATCGATAGGTAACTAACCCCCGCAGTGACTCACAAAGGATCTGACCAACAACGGATCGATAGGTAACTAACCCCCGCAAAGACCCACATAGGATCAGACCCACACAGGATCTGTAGGCGCTGGCCCACACAGGACTGCTGAGCGCTGACCCACACAGGATCAGACCCACACTGGATCGGTAGCACTTCCCACAAAGGATCGCTGAGTGCTGTATTCGTCATCGAATCCAATGAGGATCTCTGCACAGTCGTCGTCGAATCCACTGAGGATCTCTGTACAGTCGTCGTCGAATCCATTGAGGATCTCTACACAGTCGTCGTCGAATCCACGGAGGATCTCTGCACAGTCGTCGTCGTCATCGTCGCAGCCAGTTCTAGGGTTCCCGCACATAGCAAGCTCGTTCGGGAGGGTCCGCTCCACGAGCCGAGAGGCTGATACATCAATTGACACATAGTCCAGAGTTGATGTATCCAAAAGTCCCATATCGTCAACAAGAACTCAACTTCGTAGACGGCATGTCAATCGGACGCCCGGTCTGAGGGTTATTGCCTTTTTCGTTCAAGGGGCTCGGTTGGTTTTTAAGGAAAAACTAACCTGACCATACTCCACCTACGTCCAAACCTTATGCAGAGTAATCCAAAAGATCTGTCTCACTAAGAGGAATCCAACAAAGTCGACGGCACGTCAATCGGACGTCCGGAGCTCAAGTTATGAACGTTTCCGCTCCGAGGGCCCGGTTGGTTTCATGTATGAACCAACCCGGACGAACCCAAAGTATTCAGAAACCTTGATTGTAACATACAGAAACGACCTTCTCGATCCAAGGATCGCATCGCCGCTAACTGCGCGTCGATCAGAGGCTCATAGCTCAAGATATGGGCAAAAGACCGAAAAGGGTCCGAAAACGGGGGGTCTGGGCCCTGACCGACCCGGCCCAACCCCCCTAGGTCGACCTGAACCGGGACGACCTGACACGGGTCAGGGTCCAACCCGGACAGCGTGGCCCGGCCCGGCGGTCCGGCCGGGCGGCTCGGCCGGTGCGCGGGCGCTGGCCAGGCGCCGAGCAAGGCAGCTGCGGCCCCCCGCGCGGGGGCCGCTCTGTGACACCCGGACGCGGCTTAAGCCACGTCCCTCCTCCGCGGTCTCGTGCGGCTGCGGGACCGGCCAGTGCCGCCGCGGCTTCAGCCGCGGTGGGTCTTCCCGGGGGCACACGGGGCGCCGCCGCATCCTAGCGGTCGGTCGCTGCCGGCCGGTGGGGGGTTCCGCGGACCACCGAACGCGCTCCGGTGGTCCGATTTGCGCGCAGTCTTCGCCAGTGCTCGTACCGGGACTCCTTCTTCAATGAAAATCCTTCAAAATTAACTTGCGGCCCCGTTAGTCATCGCCCGCCAATCCGAGCATCAACGAAAAACTGCGGAGGGTTGTCGGGACGTGTTTGTTTGGCCCGCACCCTCCACGTTAGGTGATAACAATTGGGAATAAAAATCAATACATGAAAAACATAATAAGGCACAATTTTAATAAATTAAAATTGTTCTTTGTTCCGGGTTCTTTGTTTTAGAAGAAACAACCATGGGAATAAATATTATTCTCAAATAAAACCCCTACCTCATAGATATCATCGGACGAGAGTTCTTCGCGGAATTGACCGTCATGGAAGAACAGGATCATCGCGTCGCGGAAGGGCGTCACGTCGTCGGGGAAGGGCGTCGCTTCGACGATCTCCAAGGGTTATAGAAAACACATGGATTTAATTTCATGATTTAAATCCATGTTAAGGATAAAATCCATAAAGGAAATTTAAAAGATCCGTAATCTCCTACCTCAAGCAGTTGATGATCAGAGATTGTTGCGGCGAAGAACGTCACAGAAGAAGCATCATGGAAGGAGAATCGTCAGCGTCGCGTAACACGGCGTCGTGTCGTCGATCTCCGAGGGTTCGGCGTTCTTCGCGTTCTTCGCGTTCTTCGCGTTCTTTGCGTTCTTCGTGAAAAAGGATGAAGGTGCAGTTTTTTCAAATCCTCTCAACAATTCACACCCAAGAAGAAAGGGTGTTGGTCTTATTTTATTATTATGCCAACAGTTTGAAAACAAGGTTAAAAAACGAACCATTACTTTGGTGAATTAATGGTAACGTCTTAACAGTCCAATAAATAGGAGCGTTAAGAGTTTTAGAAAACGCCCCAGTTGACTTTCATTAATGAGGAGTTTTCGCAGGTGCGTTAATTAGATGAAAAGAAATGGTGGGGCTCGTGTGGGCCCCATCTTACAAATATCCTACCAAGAGGATAGGATATTTTGGATTTCACCCTATCCGCTTCAACTTAGTTCAAGTGGCTTTAAGTCGCTTTTAAGTGAAATAAAAATAAAGTTGTCGCTCCACTTTATTTTATTTCTTAACTTAACCCCAAAATTTTAAAAACCACACCCGAGCAAACGCAACTCCGGAAGAGGCGTTTCTAAGCAAATACTGGAACTGTGATTCCATCGTTTCCCTCAGAATTTGATTCCAAGCACCGTTTCAAAAGATAGAAAAACCCGCTCGTTCGTTCACTAAACGTACCCGAGCCAATCTTTGGAAAATGATTCCGGGCACACCGGGCCTCGGAATCACGTGCCGTCAGAAACAACATTCTTGTAAAATTCCAAAGAAAATTAAGAAAAAAAATTTCCTTGAATTTTACGGGTCTTTACATCATCCCACCTCAGGGATTTACGTCCCCGTAAAGATACATCATAAACTAGGGAAACAAATGTGGGTACTGAGCACGCATCTGAGGCTCCCGCTCCCAAGTGCTCTCCTGGAGGTTCCTGTGCTGCCATCTGATGCGCATAAGAGGAATCGATCATCCACGTAGGACCCTCTCCTGTCGATCTGCGATCTCCACCGGGACCTCCGCAAAAGTCGCCCCATCATCAACGTCTAGCTCCCCATGGTCAATGATGTGCGTCGGGTCGTGCACGAATCTCCTCAGCTGGGATACGTGGAAGACGTCGTGCACCCGGTGCAACTGAGGTGGTAGAGCCAGGCGATAAGCCACCTTGCCAATCCTGCTGAGGATCTGGAATGGTCCGATGAAGCATGGAGACAACTTTCCACCTTGGCCAAATCTCCGTAATCCACGTCGAGGTGAGACACGCATGAAGACGTGGTCGCCATCCTCGAACTCTAGTGGCCTCCACCTCCTGTCAGCATAAGACTTCTGCCGGCTCTGAGCTGTCCTCATCTGCTCCTAGATGACCTGGACCTTCTCTGTTATGGCCCGGACCATCTCTGGTCCCACATGTGCTGACTCCCTAGGGTCTGTCTAGCACAAAGGAGATCTGCAAGTTCGTCCGTACAACGCCTCGTACGGTGCCATCCCGATGGTGGAGTGGTAGCTGTTGTTGTACTCAAACTCCACCAAGGGTAGGTGGTCCTCCGAGCTGCGACCAAAGTCGAGGACACGTGCGCGGAGCATGTCCTCGAGAGTCTGAATGGTCCTCTCCGTCTGACCATCCGTCTGAGGGTGAAAGGCAGTGCTTAGACGTAGGTGCGTCCCGAACGCCTCCTACAACCCCTTCCAAAGCCGAGAAGTAAAGTGAGAATCTCGATCAGAGACGATAGATAATGGCACACCGTGAAGACGTACAATCTCTTGAATGTAGAGACGCTCCATGATCTCCACTGAGCCCTGCTCCCTGATGGGTAAGATGTGAGCCGACTTGGTGAGTCGGTCGACAATCACCCAGATGGAGTCGTGACCTCTGGAAGTTCGTGGAGGTCCAGTCACGAAGTCCATAGATATCCTATCCCACTTCCACTCTGGGACCTCCAAAGGCTATACCAAGCCTGCTGGTACTTGATGCTCTGCCTTCACCTGCTGGCAGGTGAGGCATCGTGAAACGAACTCCGCCACAACCTTCTTAATGCTTGGCCACCAGTGCTATTGTCTGAGATCCCGGTACATCTTCGCCACTCCAGGATGTACCTCCAAAGGAGAAGTGTGAAACTCTCTCAGCACCTCCTCCCATAATGCAACTGGTACCAAGGTACGTCTTCTGAAAATGACATTGTGCTCTACTCCAAAGGAGAAACCATCAGGTACCCCTCCTGAGGATATCTGTACACGCCGCGTCTCACAGTCAGTGTCTCCGTGTTGTGCCTCTCTGACCCACTGTAGTAGTGGAGGGGTGATTGTGAGAGACTGAAAGAAGGCTGCTCCATATCTATCCACAAAGGATATCCACAAAGCGGCTAGCTGCTCTGTCACCTCCTTGAGTAGCTGAATGCCCGTCCTCCTACTGAGATAATCGGCTACTACATTCCCCTTATCAGGAGTATAGACTATCTCAAAGTCATCGTCCTGGAGAACTCGAGCCATCGCCACTGTCTCAGGTTCAGGTCCTTCTGAGAGAAGATGTACCTAAGACTTTGATGGTCAGAAAATCCTGTAAAGTGCTCACCCATCAGATAGTGTCGCCATGTATTCAGAGCGAAGACCACTACTGCTAACTCCAGGTCATGGGTAGCGTAGTTCTGCTCATGTGGTCTCAACTGACATGACCCATAGGCGATCATTGCCCGCTCCTGCATCAGGACACATCTGAGTCCGGTTCCGGATGCATCGCAGAAGACTACGTACCCTATCCCCTCCTCCGGCAACCTCAAGATAGGTGCGCTGGTCAGTCTATGTCTCAGCTCTTGGAAGCTCTGCTGACATCTGTCTGACCACACAAAGGGTTTCCACTTCTTCCTCAAATCTGAGAGTGGTGCCGCATCTTTGGAGAAGTATGGCACAAATCTCTGATAGTATCCAGCTAGTCCCAAGAAACTCCGCACCTCCGTCACGCTCCAGGGTGGCTCCCAAGCTAGCATTGCCTCGATCTTCGCAGGATCCACTGCAACTCCCGCCTCAGAGAGGACGTGTCCCTATAAGTGGACCTCACGTATCCAGAACTGACACTTCAATATCTTTCCATAAAGCTGGTGCTCTCGGAGTGTGTCTAGTACAACCCGTAAGTGGTAGGCGTGCTCCTCCTCAGTCGTCGAGTAAATCAAAATGTCGTCGATGAAGACCACGAAAAATCAATCGAGGTATGGCTGAAAGATCCTGTTCATGAGGCCCATGAAAACCACTAGAGCATTGGTTACGCCGAATGGCATAACCAAGAACTCGTAGTGGCCATACCGACATCTGAAGGCCATCTTCTGCACGTCCTCATCTCGAACTCTAAACTGATGCTAGCCTGACTTGAGGTCTATCTTCAAGAACCACCGGGCTCCCTTGAGTTGATCGAAGAGGCCATCAATCCTCGGTAGCGGATACTTGTTCCTCACTGTCACTTGGTTCAGGAGACGATAGTTGACACAAAGTCGCAAGCTCCCTTCCACCTTCTTGGCGAACAATATCGGGGAAGCCCAGGGTGAAACACTTGGTCGGATGAATCCCTTGCCCTGCAAGTCCTCCAACAATACTCATAGCTCTCGAAGATCATAGGGGGCCATCCGATATGCTGGAGTCGATATCGGGGTCATCCTAGGGTACAAGTCAATATAAAAGTCTACCTCTCTGCGAGGAGGTATCCCTGGAACGTCGTCAGGAAAGATGTCTGCATACTGATCCCCCACTGCAGGAAAAATAGGACTCCGCACGTCAACTGCTCCTAGGATGAGGCTAGCCAACTGATGAGTGATGGGATGTCCTCTCCTCTGCAGAAGTCCATCCTGTGCTACGAAGGCTCCCTTCTCGCCGGTGAAGGTGAACCTTCTCCCGTCAGTGCGTACGCATCGCACCATGCGCCTAATACAGTCAATCTATGCATGGACTGTAGATAACCAATCCATGCCTAAGATGACGTCGTAAGGCCTCGATGCTGCTACAAGAAGATCTCAGCTGAAGATCTCACCTCCTAGAGTAAGCTCACACTGCCGGCACCAGTGTGTAATCATCGAGTCTGCTGCCGTATGAGTCTCTAGCAGTAAGGACCGAGCCAACGGCTCGGTCGGAATCTCCGAGCTCCGAACAAGGGCAGCGTCTATGAAAGAGTGACTCACTCCTGTGTCTATAAGAACTACTGCAAGGATGGAATAGACACAGATCGTACCTCAAATCATCTCGGGCGCGCCGTGGTCGTAGGCCTCCACTGCCTGGAGCTGTGCCTGTCTCTGCCCGCCAGCTCCCTGTGGTCGGGGTGGACCTCCAGGTGGTGGTGGTGGTAGAGCCTCAAAGCGTCGCCCACCACCTGCTGCTTGGCCAGCTCCTCTGCCTCGTCCGCCTGCTCCCTGCGGACCGCCACAGTCGACCCTCTTCCTCTGCCTGGGTGGCCCCTCAATCGTCTGCTACTCCTCGTCATGGTGGGTCGGGCAGTCACGAGCCACGTGGCCCTGCCCGCTGCATGTGTAGCACTGCCTACCTCTCGAAACACTGGCTCCACGCTGTGTGCCCCGCACTGCTGAGCCAGTGTCCTGAGGTCGTCTGTGTGAGGGTCTATTCTGCCTGGATGCCTGAGTCATCCATCGACTGCCTGCCGCAGAATACTCTGCTACGTGCCGCCCCGCGGTAGGTCTCGCCGCTGGAGAAGTCTCAGCAAGAAATCTCTCGATCAAAAGGGCTCGCTCCAGTACTCCTTCCTGGGTCGGAATGCTGAGGGAGATCAGCGATGCCCTGATCTCATGTCTCAATCGCTGTTCAAAGGTCTGGGCCAAGAAGAATGGGTCATGTACCATGTCTATCGAGTAGCATGAGAGATCGGTAAATCTCGCCGAGTACTGGGCAACCGCCATGTTGCCCTGTCATAGCTGAATAAGCTCCTGGATGCGCACCACACGGAGGGTGGCTGGGACGAACTCTGAGCGGAAGAGTCTCTCAAAGTCCGTCCATAGAAGAGATCCTTATCGTGCACCTGTAGCATCAAGCTCCACCATCGGCCCGCTGCCTCGTGCAGTAGGCTCGCTGCAAGGATCACCATGAGGTCTGATGGTGTCATCACTAACCGGAAAACTCGTACAACTGCCTCCAGCCAGTACTCGGCTGCCTGGGGGTCCGTCTCCCCGCGGAACCTGGGCGGTCACTGGCGCTGGAACACATGCAGTGCACTAAGGCAACGTGCATCGTCAGCGGCTGGGGCTGGAAGCATCGGTGGCTCGGCAGGTAGAGGTACTGCTGGTGCCTCTGCGGTCAAAGGGCCCTGCACCGAGGCCTCATCGCTCGGCAGGCTGTCATCACGATCAACTCTCGGAACCCTAGCTGGATGCCATCATGGGGCCATCCTAAAAAGTAAACAGATGTGCCACGGTCAGAACAGTATACCTGGTGAGCTGACACAAAGTAATCACAAAGAAAACTTGAAACACACACGCAATCAATGTTTTCGTGCATTAAGTCGGAAATCAAAAGTTTGGGTCCTGGTGTACAGATACGTCGGCCGTCGCACCAACCCTGGACTTCCTGGACTGATAACCACACCCAATGCGCTAAACATTATTGTTTCACATAGAAAAAGATCAGATTCTATTGTAGAACCGAACTCCTCTGATACCAATTTGTCACGACCTGTCCTTGGGGCCTGTGCCATGACTACCCCAAGCCCGCCTTCCATAGGCCAGGGGCTAGGGACTAGCACCAAGGCGTAAATCCCGAAAAAAGGGAAGGCATTGCCTTTGTAAAGTAAACAACAAACACCACAGAGCAAGTTGGCAGAAGTAAACACTAAGTAGAAACTAGTACAATAGTAAGTGCTGAAGAGTAAGTGGTCCAGAATACAAACCTAAACTGAAAGTAAAGTACAACTGGAAGGGAAAAACAGCAACTGAAAAGTAAATCTGTAAAGTCGAGCTGTCCACTGGAAATCCCACCTGAAGGGTGGGTACAGATAGGCTCCTCTGCTCCTCGGGTCCAGCCGACCGCTCTGAGTACGTCCTGCCCAGTGGTCCACCTTCCGGTAACATCCTACTTTGCAAGTCTCAACCAGGATCAGTGCAGTCCGTCGTCTGCAACCAACACAACGTAGTGCGGGCATAACCCGTGCAGGGGTGAGTATAATCTACTGAGTAGGGACCCCGAGACCGCCGAAGGTCTCCCAGAATCCACAAAGGATAATCCACAAAGGAAAGATACAATCACGAAGTAACATCTGACACTGCTTAGGTATATTCCCATAGATATACCTAAGTCATCAATTCTCGTTCGGCTCCAACATCCGAACCCAAGTACAACCCAGTCCATACAGGAAAGAAAAACGTAAATCCACACAGGATAGCACAACACAATCCAAAAAGGAAAGAAAACATGAATTAGCTCACACAGGTATACTTCTTTGTATGATGATAAAGATGACCAGATATTGCCACTAATTCATCTAAGTTGTCGGACCCACAAAGGATCGATAGGTACTAACCCCGAAATGACCCACAAAGGATCTGACCCACACAGGATCGATAGGAAACTGACCCCCGCAATGACCCACAAAGGATCTGACCAACACAGGATCGATAGGTAACTAACCCCCTCAAAGACCCACACAGGATCGGACCCACACAGGATCTGTAGGCGCTGGCCCACACAGGACCGCTGAGCACTGACGCACACAGGATCGGACACACACAGGATCGGTAGCACTGATCCATAAATGATCGCTGAGTGTTGTTTTCGTCGTTGAATCCACTGAGGATCTCTACACCGTCGTCATCAAATCCACTGAGGATCTTTGCACAGTCGTCGTCGAATCCATTGAGGATCTCTGCACAGTCATCGTCGTCGTCGTCACAGCCAGCTCTAGGGTTCCCGCACACAGCAAGCTCGTTCGGGAGGGTCCGCTCCACGAGCCGAGAGGATGATACATCAACTGACACATAGTCCAGAGTTGATGTATTTAAAAGTTCTGTATCGTCAACAGGAACTCAACGTCGTAGACGGCGCGTCAATCAGACGCCCGGTCTGAGAGTTATTGTCTTTTTCATTCTAGGGCCCTGGTTGGTTTTTAAGGAAAAACCAACCTGACCGTACTCCACCTGCGTCCAAACCTCGGGTGGAGTAAGCCAAAAGATTCTTCTCACTAAGAGGAATCCAAAAAAGTTGAAAGCACGCCAATCGGACTTCCGGAGCTCACGTTATGAGTGTTTCCACTCCGAGGGCACGGTTGGTTTCGTGTACGAACCAACCCTGCCGAACCCAAAGTATTCCGAAACCTTGATTGTAATATACCAAAACGAGAGTCTCGATCCAAGGATTGCATCACTGCTGATGGCGCATCGATCGGAGGCTCGTAGCTCAAGATACGGGAAAAAGACCAAAAAGGGTCCGAAAACGGGGGGTCTGGGCCCGGACCGACCCGGCCGGCGCGGCCTGGCCTGGCTGGGCGTGGCTCGGCCCGACGGTCCATCCGGGCAACTTGGTCAGCACGCGGGCGCTGGCCAGGTGCCACGCAAGGCAGCCGCGACCCCCCCCCCCCCCCACCGCGCGGGTGTCGCTCCGGGACACCAGGACGCGGCTTAAGCCACGTCCCTCCTCCGCGGTCCCACGCAGCCGCGGGACCGGCCAGCGCCGCCGTGGCTTCAGCCGCGGTGGGTCTTCCTGGCGGCACGCCAGGCGCCGCCGTGCCGGTGTGGAACATCGTCAGGGGGTTCCACAGACCACCGGACGCGCTCCGGTGGTCCGATTTGCGCAGGGTCTTCGCCAGTGCTCGTCCCGGGACTCGTTCTTCACTACAAAGCCTTCAAAATTAAATTGCGGCCTCGTTTGTCATCACCCGCCAATCTGCGCATCAATGAAAAACTGCAGAGGGTTGTCGGGCCTTGTTTGTTTGGCCCGCACCCTTCGCGTTAGGTGATAACAATTGGGAATAACAATCAATACATGAAAAACATAACAAGGCACAATTTTAATAAATTACAATTGAACTTTGATCCGGGTTCTTTTTTTAGAAGAAACAACCATGGGAATAAATATTATTCTCAAATAAAACCCCTACCTCGTAGCTGTCATCGGACAAGAGTTCTTCACGGAATTGACCGTCGCGGAAGAAGAGGATCGTCGCGTCGCGGAAGGGCGTCGCGTCGTCGTGGAAGGGCGTTGCTTCGACGATCTCCGAGGGTTAAAGAAAACACACAGATTTAATTTCACGAATTAAATCCATGTTAAGGATAAAATCCACAAAGGAAATTTAAAAGATCCGTAATCTCCTACCTCAAGCAGTTGATGATCAGATATTGTTGTGGGGAAGAACGTCAGGGAAGAAGCATCGTGGAAGGAGAATCGTCGGCGTCGCGGAACAATGTGCCACATCATCGATCTCCGAGGGTTCGGTGTTCTTCGCATTCTTCACGTTATTCACGTTCTTCGCGAAGAAGGATGAAGGTACAGTTTCTCCAAATCCTCTCAACAATTCACACCCAAGAAGAAAGGGTGTTGGTCTTATTTTATTATTATGCCAACAGTTTGAAAAAAAGGTTAAGAAACGAACCATTAATTCGGTGAATTAATGTTAATGTCTTAAAAGTCCAATTAATAGGAGCATTAAGAGTATTAGAAAACGCCCCAGTTGACTTTCATTAATGAGGAGTTTTCGCGGGTGCACTACTTAGAGGAAAAGAAACGGTGGGGCTTGTGCGGGCCTCATCTTATAAATATCCTACCAAGTGGGTAGGATATTTTGGATTGCACCCTATCCGCTTAAACTTAGTTCAAGTGGCTTCAAGTGGCTTTTATGTGAAATAAAAATAAAGTTGTCTCTCCACTTTATTTTTTTTTCAACTTAACCGCAAAAATTTGAAAACCACACCCAAGGAAACGCAACTCCGGAAGAGGCGTTTCTAAGAAAATATCGGCGCTGCGATTCCATCAGTTCCCTCGGAATTTGATTCCGAGCACCGGTTCAAAATTTAGAAAAACCCGCTCGTTCGTTCACTGAACGAACCTAAGCCAAACTTTGGAAAATGATTCCGGGTACACCGGGCCTCGAAATCACATGCCGTCAGAAACTGCGTTCTTGTAAAATTCCAAAGAAAATTAAGAAAAAAATTTCCTTGAATTTTACGGGTCATTACACTGGACTTGTCTAAAACCTATTGGTTGAGAGTTTTTTGACCCAATATAATCTTAGCTCTCAAAAAAATCATATGGGACCTTTTTAAACTGAAAATAATTTTATAATAAAAACAATACATTCAAACATTTCTAAATTGACCCTCCACCCTCTTATTAAAGGTCATCACCTATACCCATTTAATCACACCACTCAAGCCCCATGTATCATCCAACCTCTACCCAAGTATTCTCCCAAAATCCCTCTATAACTATTATAATCCTTTAGGAATTAGGAAATTCAAGAAATCATTTTGGCTCAAATCAAAGGGAGTTACATGTTTTGGATGATGCGTCTTCTCTAAAGTTCCTTTCATTTATTTTACATCATCACCCCATATTCTATTTCTATTATTTTATTACATAAAAAACAGTATCATAAATATACTAGTATGTTATTATGATATGGATTCTAACTATACTTACACACACAACCGTCTAATGGTTACGAACATATTGTTTCTGTGTACGGTGACCTACTGTCTCATAGAATGATGATTGTTTGATTTTCCTATACCACCTCTAATGGTGGAAATTATGATGAAAAAATATTTATATATGATATATATTATATTTATAATGTCTTTATGATTCTATTTTTTTATTTAAATCATATCATTAAGCTTTCCATAATGTGTAAATACGATAATTTCATTTGAGGTAGTGCGGACTACCGCCCCCTCCATGTGATATGACTTGTTCATGATATAAATGGAATGTATAAAGGATGGTGTTAATGATATTATTTAATATATATATATAATGATATTATACTAGAATTATAATATAAATATGTATCATTTAGTTTTCATTCCATTAAATATGGAAAAAATGAATGTAGTGTTCATGCATACGTACGGCTTACCGTGCCCAAGAACAGTGCAATTAATTTCTAGTCTCCAAATGTTATGGGATATTATAATTACATATCTACTGGATATACATGATATTTAAATCATTAATTAAATTCAGGATATAATTTACTTTTTACCACATTGAAATTTTTCAATTATAACAAGTTTATTTTTTACTCAAGTACCGAACATTGACAAAACGGTCGATAAGAACTTGAAGAATTATATGATTGTTATATAAGGGTAATCATTCATATAAAATAAATAATAAAAATGAAAAATTTTATGAAGGTAGTATAAATTAAGTAAGTTTTGTTATTCATGGAGATATAGAAAGAACAAGAAAAGTCAGACCCAAGGTAAGGGACTTCGTCTCAATCTTCTTTCACTGAGGAATATTTTTATTTATAAATGACTTTCCTTTATATGGTTCATAAACCCCATTTTAATTGTATTTTCATTCAAAGTGAATATTTTTTACTAAGCGTTTTACTAAATGAAAAAAATAATGTTTCTTTTTAACATACATAGGGACAACGACCTTTCCGCCGCCACTATCATTATTTGATATTTGGCTTCCTTAACAAGCCATAATGTTTTTAAAAGCAAAGTCAATACCATATACCCTTTTTACATATTTTGGTATTGAAAATGGTTTTTATAAATAATTGATTATGTCAATATAATGAAATTATATATTGTGATTTCAATTTGGAAATCATATCTTTCCTTTATGCTTGTTTTATGTGTTATGAATATGGTATAGTTAATGGGAATTGTTTACATATATAGGTGGTTCTGTGATAATCCAAGGGCAGGTGGGCCCACGATAGCTCTCTAATAAAGTGTGTATCATGGCAGATGTAAAAATTAATGTTTATCCAAATAGATTTAGGGAATATATTGTGATGGGTATTCCAAATGTAACTACCTATGTAGTTGTGAAAGCTATAATGTAATTATATTACTGATTCCACAAATTACCTTTATGATTTATGATTTCTATGTGCTATTCATAAATATTATGATTTCTTGAGGTATGTTAAAGAGCTTGTGTTTCATGAATGAAAATATGATTTTATTGATTTGTATGTATTGATGGGATAATGTTTTGTTTCCTTATTTTATAACCCTTACTGATCTTTTTATGCTCATTCCAAGTTTATGAATTATTTTTAATAGGTTATAAGGAAGGGTAAGATAATGGAGAAATTCAATTATATTTTTATCAAGAAAATAATTCTTATTTTATTTAAGAAGTTTTATTGTTATGAAAATAAATTGGTTAGAGTAATAGTGTTTACTTTATAATATTTGAGTTGTAATGTAATAGCTATAACCTAATTCTCTAAAACTCTAAACCTGAAAAGATCATCACTGTCAAATTCTTG
Source organism: Viscum album (assembly GCA_963277665.1). Classification (NCBI taxonomy): domain Eukaryota; kingdom Viridiplantae; phylum Streptophyta; class Magnoliopsida; order Santalales; family Viscaceae; genus Viscum; species Viscum album. The sequence goes on from OY728134.1 coordinate 1,000,757,323, forward strand.
ACTCTGCTCAATATTATGTAACGTTTAAGGTTGGGGCCTTATAGTTGGAATTAGAGGTCAGTTTAGAAAACTTTAGGAGTGAGGATATTGCTAAATTAACATCAAAAAATTAAATTATTGAAATTTTTAAATGATATTGAATTTAAAGATTATAATTTTGCTTCATATATGATATTTCTATGTTTAGAATGATTTTCCATAGAGGAAATAGGGCACCTATGATATGATGATATCCATAGAAAATAACCATCCAAATCAGCAACCTGAGATTGTTAGAATCAGTGCTAAACAGTTTGTTGATGTGATGGAACAGTTGACTCAGGCTATAAATGGTGGTGGTGTCCATGCCTGAGATCAGCCAGACCAAGCACAAAAGAACATGTCAGTAGTGGAGAAATTCATGAGGCAACAACCCTCGTCATTTATAAGATCTTCTGACCATTTTCTAGTTGAAGGGTGGATTAAATCATTGGAAATGTTTTTTGATGTCATTGGATGTTCATAATATCAAAAGGTTAGTCTTGTTGTTTACCATTTTAATGGATAAGTCAATTATTGGTGGTTGATGGTTATAAATATTAGGGATTTTGAGGAGATTGGTGATCTTGATTGGGATGAATTCAAAGGTATGTTTATTGAGAAATACTTTCCTAAGGCGGTTCGACTTAGGATGGAAAAAATATTCTTGGAATTGAGGTAGGAGGATGAATCAGTGGCTGTTTATGAACAAAAATTCACTCGACTGGAAAGGTATGCTCCCAATGTCATATGGGGTTGTGATAGTAAAATAACTCCTTTTTACTCAGGACTAAAGCCAAAGTATTAGAGGGATTTAGTGTATTGTGAGTTCAAAAGTTATGAAAAACTTGTTTGATGTGCGGAGATGGTGGAAATAGAGTTTGTCAATGGCACGGTGTTCTTTGAAAAACAAAAGAGTAAGAGGTCGACGGGGTATGTGAAAGGGAATAACTCTTTAAAAAATTATTATAGTAATAAACGTATGTTTACAGTGTGTGAAAATTGTGGTAGAAAGCACATTGGGGAATGCCTTTTGAATTCTATAAATTCCTTCCCATGTGGTAAAATGGTACATAAGTCTCATAATTGCACTAAAAAAGATCAGGGTAATGCTAAGACAAAATCCCATTTACATTCAGTAAAATCTTTTAAGTGAAATGAAATGGGTCATTATGAAAATTAATGTCAATCAAAGAACTCAAATGAATGAAAGAAGTTGTACTAAAAGCAGATAGGGGTGGTGAAATATTTTTCAACTACTTCAGCAGATGTTGGGATATCAAATGAAGTAGTTTCAGGTACACTATTTGTTTATTAAAATTATTCCAATGTGTTTTTTGATTTAGGTTCTACACATTCATTAATTTCTATGATATTTTATAATAAACAGGGAATTCAATATCAAGATATGAATCCTGAACATACGGTAAAAACACTGGGAGGAAGTGTTGAGACAAAAAAATTATAAGAACCTTCCTATCCTAGTGTGTGGAAATTATATACTTGAAAAACTTATTTTTCTTCCTCAAGTAGAGTTTGATGTTTTTTTGGGTATTTATTGGATTTTCTTTTATCATGCTATGATTAACTGGAAAGCTAAAGAAGTTTATTTTTAGAAAGAATTTCAATTTGTATACAACAATGAACCCTTACTTTTGAGAACATATTAGAAAGCTGAGAAATTATTAAAAGATGGAAATGAATGTTACCTTGGGAATATTGTCAAAAACCATGGAACTGTTCAGATTAATGATGTACATGTGGTAAATGAGTATCTTGATGTTTTTTCATATGAGTTTCTTGGTATAATAACCCATCAGTAAGTTGAATTTATAGTTGACTTAGTTTATGAGGCGAATCCAATTTCAAAACCCCCTTATCGAATGTCTCAAATTGAACTTTTATAGTTAAATAATAAATTGCACGAGTTGTTGGATAAAGGTTTAATTTGACCTCGCACATCACCATGGGGTGCTCTTGTCTTTTTTCATAAAAATAAAGATGGTTGAATGAGAATTTACATTGATTATAGAGCCTTTGATAGAATCACTGTTAAGAAAAAGTATCATTTGACTCATATCGATGATTTGTTTGATTGGATCTAGGGAGATCAGTCTTTTTTGAAGACTGACATGTGGTTGGGGAACCATCAGTTGAAAGTAATGGAAGAAGAAATTATGAATACCACATTTCACACTTGATATATCCATTATGAATTTGTATTTATGCATTTGGGTTAACCAATGCACCTATTGTATTCATTGATCATATGAATATAATTTTCTGTGAGTTCTTGGATAATTTTTTGGATGTGTTTATTAATGGTATTTTGGTTTATTCTAAAATAAAAAAGGATCATGAATATAATTTAAGGGTTATCTTGAAACCCTTAAAATAAAAGAAACTATATGGTATATTCCACAAGTGTGAGTTTTGGTTACATAAAATTTCTTTCCTTGGTCACATTGTTTCTAAATATGGTATAATTGTTGGTCCTTCTAAAAAAAGTTGTTAAAGAATGGCCAATACCCAAAAATATCACCTAGATTCATAGTTTTCTTAGTCTAAAAGGTTATTTTAAGAGGTTTGTTGAATCTTTTTCATAGTTATCTGGCCCACTGAATAAGTTAACTAAAAAATGTGTTATGTTCATCTGGAAAAAAGAATGTGTTGAATGTTTTTCGGAATTGAAAACAAGATTGGTGAATGATCTAATTTTGTAATTTCCCTCTAGAAATTGATAATTTGTTATCTATAGTGATTATTTATTGAATGGACATGGTTGTATCCAAATGAAAAATGATCAGGTAATTTCTTGGGCTTCAGGTCAGTTGAAATATCAGGAGTTAAATTACCCTACACATGATTTGGAATTAGCTGGTGTTGTTTTTACATTAAAAATATGGAGGAATCATTTGTATTGTGTAAAATATGAAATATATACTGATCACAAATTATTGAAGTATATATTCTCTCAAAAATAATTAAACATGAGATAGAGGAGATGGAAAGAATTAATCAAGGATTATGATTGCATGATCCATTACTATCCTGGAAAGGAAAATAAAGTGGCTGATGCTTTGAGTCGAAAATGTAATGCTACATTTACCATGCTATATTTGGAAAGAGATCCTCTGGTTTTTGTTTGATGAACATTGTCATGGAATTTTTTGGTGCAAGAAATTACTCAGTTTTGTTTTAGGTTTCAGTAAAATCTTCTCTAGTAGAAAGACTAAAGTAAGTGTAGAAAGATGACATTGAGTTGTAGAAAAAGGTAGAATTGGTTTATAAGTGTATATTACCTGAGTTTTACAATGATAAAGAATATTTTTGAGGTTTTGAAAGAGATTATGTGCGCCTTGTGATTCACAGTTGAAAAAAGAGTTATTATGTGAAGATTATAGTTCTATGTTTTCAGTTCATCCTAGAAGTACTATGATATACAATGATCTTTTGGAGTATTACTGGTGAGATGAAATGAAAAGAGGTATTACTAACTTTATTATGAATTGTTTAACTTTTCAATAGGATAAAGCAGAAAGGTAGTTACTGAATGGGATGCTTCGGCCTTTGACAATTCTAGAGTGGAAATGGGAAAATGTGTCCATGGTTTTCATAATGTTATTACCAAAGAATTTTCTATGTAACAATGCAATTTGTGTTATTGCTGATTGATTGACTAAATCTGCTCATTTTCTTCCTAATCAAGATACTCTATCTCTAGATCAACGTTCTCGATTATATATTAAAGAGATAGTTAGGTTACATGGAGTCCTCCTCTCCATTGTATATAATCATGGTTCTAGGTTCACTTATAACTTTTGGAAGGGCCTTCAGATGTCATTGGGAACAGAAATAAATTTAAGTACATCTTTTCATCCTCAACTAGATGCATAGTCAGAACGAACAATTCAAACCTTGGAATATATGTTGTGTGCCTATTCAATGGATTACCAAGGATGGTGGGACAAATATCTTTCTTTGGTTGTGTTTTCTTATAATAATAGTTTTCATTCTAGTATATAGATGCCACTATTTGAGTCATTATATGGAAAGCAGTGTTGAACTCCAACTTTTTGGGATGAAGTAGGTGAAATGAATTTTATGGGGCCAGAATTGGTAAAGTGGATGGTTGAAAAAGGTCAATTGATTCAGAAGCACATGAAAACAGCTCAGAGCAGGCAGAAAATTTATGCAGATAACCAGAGGAAGGATCATTCTTTCAAGGTATGTGATCATGTCTTTCTCAATGTTTCTCCTTAGAAAAGTGTTATGGGTTTTGTTAATAAGGGAAAGATGAGTCTGAGGTTCACTGGTCCCTATGAAATCGTGGAGAAAGTTGCATCTGTTTCATTGTAGACGCCGGAAAAGTCCGTTGTTCCCAAACGAAGCTCCGGATGCGGAAAGCGAAGTGATATTTGGAGTCAGAGGCACGTTCCGGAGGGCCCGGAGGGCTTGCGCGAAATTTCAGAGGCTCGCGCGCAAAGTCGAGCCGCGACGCGCAATCCTCCCGGGATGCGCGCAATGCGCTGGGCCGGCGCGCTATTTTGCGCGCCCGCGGCCTGCGCGGCGCCCTTTGCGCGCTGGGTCCTGATTCCGCGCCCGCGAACCGAATTGCGCGCCCGAGACCGGATTCCGCGCCCGGGGTTGCCTATAAATATAAGGCGACCCCCGACGTTTTGAAGGTTTCCAGAATCCGAAGCGTCGCTCGTTCGCGCAATCCAACCCCTTCCGCGCGCAATGCCGATCTTCAGGTAACCTCCTTTCTTTCGCGCAATAGAGCCTTGGGGTCTGCCTTCGCGGGCAATCCCCTTGGCTCATTTCCTTTGAATAAATTTCAACCCGAAGGCCTTTGCGCGCAAAAGAAGCCTCTTGCGCGCAATTTCCCCCGGGTGCGCGCAATCCGACCCGATTGCGCGCACCCCCCATTTTCAAAGTGGCCATTCGTTAGAGAATGAGCCGTTGCCCCCGCGCGCTATCCGAAGCCCGGTGCGCGCAATCCCAACCATCCGCGCGCGAAGCGCTGGCCCAATTGCGCGCCAGCCCCCCATTTTGCGCGCCGACCCGCGGTTTTGCGCGCAAAGCTCCTCTTTTGCGCGCAATCCGCCAGGGTCGCCTCCCTTGACCCCCCGAGGGTACCCGCCTGCGTGGCGCCCGATGATCCTCATCCTGGGTGCCCGCACCGTGCGTTGTCTTCCCGTGCGGCCCTCCAGGCTTGCGCGAAGTGACACGCACGTACGTCCAGCATGACGTTAAACTGCATATTTGTCCAGCATGACGTTAAACTGCATATACGTCCTGCACGACATTAAACTGTACCTCGTCCGAGCTACAAGACGTTAAACTGTTCAGCATACGTCCAAGCTGCACGACGCTAAACTGCCTAGCCCCCATCGTCCGCGCTGCAAGACGTTAAACTGCCAAGTGTTTCGTCCTCAACACACGACGTTAAACTGTACTTCGTCCGGCAAGACGTTAAACCGTCCGCCTCGTCCTCAACACACGACGTTAAACTGTACTTCGTCTGGCAAGACGCTAAACCGTCCGCATCATTCGATCTCGTGCCTCGCATGCAGGGTCTCCCCCGGTTTGGATGTGGCCCCCACCCGCTCGTCTCTGCAGGGATGTCGGGATTATCCCTCTTTTGGGACGATTTAATGGGAGTGGCTTTTCCCTACGGGGGCAGGGTATTACAAACCCCTAGTTTCTCATGGGAGGCTGCACATGTGTATCTCCATTGCGCCTCCCCACTGCCGAAGCCAGTAGAGGGTATGACTGGGATCGAGGTGTCTTCTGCTTTCGGTCCAAGTCCCTTCCAACTGAGTTTTGCAGCACCCGGGCTGCCCCAAGTGCGTAAGTCCTGACAGAATGAACTACGTGGACTTTGATCCCTGTCTTCTATACAGGGTACGTAGGAAGCCTCCCTGAGGTCCAAGCCCACCACCTGGTCGTCCCGGTCGTATTTACGTCGGTTCGTCCATCAGTGGACCCCTCCAGGGTTCACGCTTGCGTCGATTCACCTATGAATCCGCTCCTGTGGGAGACTGCCCGTGTGTATCTCCACGGTGCCTCCCCACAGCCCCCCTTTTTCCGTTTCTCCTTTTATCGTCCAGCATGACGTGAAACTGTGATCCACCCGGCCGTTCCATCCCCCTCTGTGCGAGGTGGTTCGGTTCAATCCTCCGCCCGGCGGCCTCGATCTCTTCGTGAGTCGGCTTGCCGACGTCCAGCATGATGTTAAACTGTATACCCGAACTACGTTGACTTTGATCTGTGCTAACGCGCGGTACGTAGGAAGCCCCTCCGGGGTCCAAGCTCTTCACTCCATCATCCATCCTGATCCTTACCCGGGCCGCCACATCCCGGTGGGGTCATGCCACTTCACTCCACTCCATGTTACTTGGGAAGCCGCCCATGTGCTGGCCCCAGCGTCGGAGGTTCCCCGCAAGGGGTTCTGTCATCTGATCCACTTTTCGTGTTGATCGGTCCGATGCCGTCCCCGCTGGACGTTAAACTCGCGGCATACCCCGTGTTAAACATGGGAAGCTGAGGAAAACCTCAGGTGACACAGTTCCCCGCACCCAGTACGGGATGCCTCGGGCCATCATGCCTTCGAGAAGCCCTATTAGGGACGGAAGACAGACGTGCAGAGCCGCAGTGTTACGACACGCCCCCAGCACCCAGGGCCACCCGGCCTTCTCACCGCAGGTTGCTGCCCCGCCCAGACTCCTTGGAACGTCCGGGCGGAAGCAGCGTAATTAACCGGTGTCCATGAAGATATGGCGCTGGGAACGAGATTCACGAACATTCTTAAGTCTATGAGGGAGACACAGATTAGGTGACGAGTTCCGAGGAGACGTCCAAGGAAGGAGGAGCCGACATCCCATCATCCCGGTTTCGATCAAGGAGCAGACGCCCCTGAATAAGGGACGGATGCCGCCCGCCCTTGGAAAGCGGGACTGCGGGACCACAAGCCGCGCGCCCATCCCCTCGGGTTGACGGGTGCACGCGCGAACGCGTCCTGGCGGAACAGCGTAACCCGACGCACATCCGCACCGAAACAGAAAAATGGTGAACCCGACGTGAATCTCTTCTCCTCGATACGAGGACCGATGGCTTTCAGAGGTGTTGGAAGACCGGCATATTGCCCGGCCAAGCATTCAGTCTTACCCGCCAGGGGCTGGGGAAGGAAAATCGGGCACTCCGTCTCACGACGTCGATGGCCTGGGTTCCCCCCCCCCCCCACGTTTTTTTTTTGGGTACGCTTCGGTTAACACCGTCGAGCTGGTAAATCCCTTTTCGGTTCCCGACGTTGAAGAACACCAGGTGGACCTCCCTAGTGTCCCCGGTCGTCGCCACCGTCGGAAGAACCGCAGCAGCAGGAGTCGCCGGGGCACAGCCGTTGGTACCTCCAGCCAGGCCGTGCACGCCACTGAGACTAGGCAGCAGGCTCAAAACCGAGCTCAGCACGCGCAGCCCCCCCATCCGGGGATGACGGATTCGCCTCCGCCACTATTTGTGGTGTGGGACCAGGCAGAACCGCCTCAGCCGCGTCGTGACCAGCTCCGCCCTGCCACGAGTCCATCCCGGCCTCCTGACTCCAGTACGGTGACCATTTCCCGGACTGCGACCAGTGAACAGCAAGATGCGCCAAGTACCAGTCGGCCACCGATCCAACCGGCAAGGCCCGTCATGCCACCAACCGCAGAGCAACCTCCTGCAACCAGGGGCTCGCGCTTGGCCAAAAAGTATGATGTCCTGAAGCACTTGGCCGACATCCCAGCAAGGCTCTCCATCCTTGAGGCTCTGCGCATGTCATCTGAGATGCGCGAGGCACTCGCTGAAGCCCTGAAAAGCCCCCTCCAGTTTGAGACAGAGGTTGCGGCTGCAGAGGCCTTTCACGCCGAAACGATCGAGGACGCCGAATGTCAGGCAGTTATCTCGTTCTCTGGTAAGGATGAGGACCCTCCTATACAGGGACACATTCGTCCGCTGTATGTCACTGGCCAGTTCAATGGCCTTGAAGTCCGGCGTTGTCTCGTCGACACGGGGTCCGGGATTAACCTGATTCCAACTCGGACGCTCTGGAGATTGGGGTTGTCTGAGGATGACTTGATTCCCTCCGACCTCAGGATCCAGGGGTACGACCGCACCGAGCAAACCCCGGTCGGCAAGATACGTTTGAAGACCCAGTTCGGTGATTTGGTTGCCAACACCGAATTCATGGTAGTCTCTCAGGACACTGCGTATAACGCATTGATGGGCAGGCCATGGCTTCACCTTCACGTGGCGGTTCCCTCGTCATACCACCAATGCCTCAAATACTCCCTTAATGGTCGAGTAGGCGTGCTTCAAGGAGATGCCTCTCCTTTTGCCTCATGTGAAGCCCGCTATCTGGACGCGGACTATTACAAGAGCAAGGATAAGCAGATCCTGGCAGGTGAGGTTGAGCCTGTTGCTGTTGCGAGCGATCCCTGGGCAAGTCTGGATGACGCTTACGTCCTCCCGATTCACCGGTTGGACGTCGCCATGGTCTTGACGGTCCGCGAGTCTCCTGATGAGATGGCTGCGACCGCCCGCGCCAGCACCAGTGGCCCAGCAGGATCTAGTAGCCCCAATGCAGTTTCCAACGCAGTCTCCCCCGTGGACGATCCCTCCCCGAGCGGAGAGGATATGGAAGACGCACCCCCAGCCTTTGAGGAGGGTGTCCCCGCCACGGTCAATGAATTAATACAGGTGAACCTTGGAACCGAGGCCGATCCAAGACCCACATTGGTTAGTGCCGCCATGCCCTCTGAGGAGCGGCAGCAGTACGTGGACTTTCTCAGGCAGCACCGTGATGTGTTCGCTTGGGGCTATGACGAGATGCCGGGGCTAGATCCTCAGGTAGCCGTCCACCGCCTTGGTCTCCCGGCGAACCATCGCGGGTTCAAGCAGCCTCCCAGGAATATGCACCCATCCCACGGTGCCATGGTTGAGGCCGAAGTTGACAAGCTTATCAAAGCCAACTTCGTGAGGGAAGTTCAGTACCCCAAATGGCTGGCCAACATTGTGCCGGTCAGGAAGAAGAACGGGCAGATTAGAGTCTGCATCGACTTCCGCGATCTCAACCGCCACTGTCCGAAGGATGATTTTCCCCTTCCAGTGACAGAGCTGTTGATTGATGCCACGGCAGGGTTCCAAGCCCTCTCCTTCATGGATGGATACTCCGGATACAACCAAATTCGGATGGCCCCTGAGGATGAGGAGTTCACTGCCTTCAGGGCCCCCCAAGGTACCTTTTGCTACCGGGTCATGCCCTTCGGCCTGAAGAATGCAGGTGCCACCTATCAACGGGCGATGCACCACATATTCAAGCCAATCCTCGGCACGCTAGTGGAATGCTACGTCGACGACTTGGTTGTCAAATCGCGCCAGCGTCGGGACCATCTCAAAGATCTTGAGAAAGTGTTCAGCTTCCTCCGGTCTCGCTGCCTGAAGATGAACCCGTTGAAGTGTGCCTTTGGGGTCACCTCCGGAAAGTTCCTTGGATTTGTAGTAAGATACCGGGGTATTGAGATCGACCCAGAGAAAATCAGGGCGATTAGCCAGATGCCTCCCCCGGGTACCGTCCGGGAACTGCAAGGGTTCCAAGGCCACTTAGCCTATATACGCCGATTCATCGCGAATCTGGCCGGCAAGTGTAAGCCCTTTTCTCGGCTTATGAAGAAAGGTGCCACCTATGTATGGGATAAAGAGTGTCAGACCGCTTTCGAGGAAATCAAGCAGTACCTGCTTCAACCTCCGGTCCTGATGCCGCCCGTATCCGGAAAGCCGCTGGTCCTTTATGTGACCGCCCTGGAACGGTCCCTGGGTTCCCTTCTCGCCCAGAAGAACAACGAGGGAACAGAGAATAGCCTCTATTACCTCAGTCGCATGCTCCTCGATGCGGAAGTTAGGTATTCCCCCATCGAGAAGAGCTGCCTGGCGCTCGTATTTGCCGTACAGAAATTACGGCACTACTTGCAGCACCATGAGGTACAGTTGGTTTCTCGGGTAGACCCGTTGAAATATATCCTGAGCCGGCCTATGTTGACTGGCCGCCTAGCGCGGTGGGCTGTGATTCTCCAGCAGTTCGACATCAGGTATGTGTCTCAGAAGGCCATCAAAGGGCAAGCGTTGGCAGACTTTCTGGCCGCTCACCCGACCTCCGCGGATCAGCCGCTGGATCTAGGCTTTCCTGATGAGACCATTCTCTCGGTTGATCGAGCCGATCCATGCTGGCAGATGCACTTTGACGGTGCATCCCGGAGCCCCACCGGTAGAAGACTCGATAATCCTAAGCTCAACAGAGTGGGTTTGGGCATCGTCTTCATTACCCCGGAGCGAGCCGTGCTGCCATACTCTTTCCTGTTGTTAGAGGGCTGTACCAACAATGAGGCGGAATACCATGCCCTCATCACCGGCCTCGAGTTGGCTCTCGAGATCGACGTGCCCCGTCTGTGCGTGAAAGGGGACTCCGAGCTGGTCGTTAAGCAGATCAATGGCGACTACGTTGTCAGGAAGCCGGAACGTGTGCCATTGTTGGAGTGCACCCTCCTTCTGATGGCCCGGTTCCCTTCTCGGCCGGAAATTGTCCATGTTCCCCGGTCGCAGAACGGTCAAGCAGATGCTTTGGCTAGCCTCGCTGCGTCACTTGCAGAGCCTGAACAGGACAACCTGATCGTTCGCGTGACGCGCCGCAGGCTCATCGCTCCCGTTATCCCGGAAGAAGATTGCGGCCCGTTGGTAAGTAATCTCACCACGGTTGCCCCTCTGCCCGGAGCCCCGAGTACCCCAGATATGACAGTCGGATCAGCCCCTGATTGGAGGACGCCTTTGGTTGAGTACCTCCAACATGGCACTCTTCCATCGGATCGGGCCGAGCGCGAGCGAGTTCGACGCCCCGCATCGCAGTTCGTCCTCCAGAGCAGTCCCGGTCTGGAGCAGATCCTCTACAAACGCGGGTTTGATGGTGTTCTCCTCCGTTGCCTTCAGGGAGTTGAGATCCCACGAGTCATGCAAGAGGTTCATGCTGGTTCGTGTGGCGCCCACCAGACTGGGCCGAAGCTGTCCCACCAGATTCGGAGGTTGGGATACTTCTGGCCCTCTATGATCCATGACTGCATCGAGTATGCCAGGAGGTGCCATGCGTGCCAGGTTCATGCGAACTTTGTGCATCGGCCGCCGGAGCCTCCCCATACCACAAGGTATTCCTGGCCCTTTGCAGTCTGGGGTCTGGACGTTGTGGGACCTTACCCACCGGCGACAGCTCGCCAGTGCCGGTTCATTCTGACCGCCACAGACTTCTTCTCCAAATGGGCAGAAGCGATTCCGCTCAGAGAGGTCAAATCATGTTCGATCGCTGACTTCGTGACCTCCAACATCATCTATCGATTTGGAGTGCCTCACGCTATCCTCACGGATAACGGAACCAATTTCCGGGCAGCCGAGTTGAAGAAGTTGTACGCCAAGTATAACATTCGCTCGAACCATACATCTCGCTATCATGCGCAGGCGAATGGACAAATCGAGGCGTTTAACAAAACCCTCTCTAACATTCTGCAAAAGATGGTTGGTCAGAACAAGAAGAGTTGGCCGGACAAGCTCCCCAACGCCCTCTGGGCTTATCGGACGACGACTCGCAATTCCACCCAGATGACCCCTTATTCCCTGGTGTATGGAGCTGAGGCCGTCCTGCCCATCGAGATCCAGTTGCCGTCCTTGCGCACTGCGGTCTACGACCAGCAAGCGCCGGACAGAGTCGCTGAAGCCCGTCTAGTCGAGTTGGAAGCACTGGATGAGAATAGACTTCGCGCTTTGCACAACTTGGAGAGGCATCAAAGCAGAATGGCTCGAGCTTTCAATAAGAAGGTTCGCCTCCGCTCCTTCCTGCAGGGTGATCTAGTGCTAGCCCTAAGAGCGCCAATGATCCCCGGCAGGAAGCCGCCCAAGTTGGAGCCCAAGTGGGAGGGACCTTTTGTTGTCCACAAGGTCTATCCCAATGGCGCGTACTCCCTAGCGACTATGGATGGTGAGCGTGTCACTCCTCCCACCAACGCTAGGTTCCTCAAGCAGTACTTTGTCTGAGTGTGCCTACGTCCTGCACGACGTTAAACTGCATTCGTCCAGGCTACAAGACGTTAAACTGTTCAGCATTCGTCCGCGCTGCAAGACGTTAAACTGCCAAGTGCTTCGTCCTGCATGACGCTAAACTGCACTACGTCCGAGCTACAAGACGTTAAACTGTTCAGCATTCGTCCTGCATGACGTAAAACTGCCCCTCAAGAACTACGTGCGGCTTGATTCCCATCCTTATGGGATACGTAGGACCGCCTGAACCTTCATGTTTCAGGCCCAGCCCCATCTTTTGGGAATTTCCATCCCATCTCGGGCCCTTGGCCCAGTTGCCCCCGGGTGTGCGGCGTATGGTGTGAGCGCGGGGCTATTCCCTCATTCACGTCGGTTTGCTCGTCAGGCTGTACGCCCCCCCACGTTTGGGGATGCCTTCTGCTCCCCCCTTCCTTTTTTCCCTCTCATCGTCCTGCATGACGTTAAACTGCCTCTCCAGAACTACGTATGGCTTGATTCCCATCCTTATGGGATACGTAGGACCGCCTGGACGCTTATGTTTCAGGTCCAGCCCCGTCTCTTGGTTGATCATAGGGATCTGCCCTCTTTTGGTTGCTCTCAGGGTGAGTCCTCCGACCCTTTCCGATGATCTGTTAACATGTTTTGGGTACTTCGGTCTATGACTCGTAGTGTCAGATTCAATCCCGACAAGCCCTGTGTTGCTTGTCGGTTCTCGCGCTTCCTCTTGTTTGAGCCTTCACTCAAAGGGATCCTCGTTAGCGGTTTGGGTACGATGCCTCAGTGCTCTCCCACCGCTCCGGGTCGATTTACCGGCGGGTCTTGGGCCGCAAATCGATATGAATCCTGCGATTGAGCGGTTGATGCTCGTTTGCTTGCCCCGTCTTAGGCTGACGCGATCGGATGTTGTGTTGCGAATGCGTCAGCAACATCCTTGATCGCCATGTCGGCTCTTTCAGGCTCTGAACATTGGTTGCGCAGTCCTCATCACACTCCGCCTTTGTGCGTTGTAGTGGAATCTCGACACTCTCTTCATACTGACCTCCAGTACACCTCTACACGTTAGGCAGACCAACCAAGGTAATGATGTCGTTCGAGGCTCCCATGATCTGAGCACCAAGGATATATGCGGATATCCTCCCTAAGGGCCATGCGTAGCTGGACCCTCGTCCCCATAAGGAGGAGGGAGTCGCCCGAACAATTGCGTTCTGGGCCCAGTATATCTGGAGGCTAGCATCTCTGCCCCTCGGGTGATGGACATACGCAGACCCCTATCCCAAGACTCTTCTCCTGGAATCGTGCGTGACCGCAGGGCTGGGTATGTTCCCACCTCCGCCGTGTCTGCCGTACCGCGATAAGCGGGTTCCTCCATGGTCCGAACCACACGACCTTAAACTGTGTTGTCTGGTCCTACCACACGACCGTAAACTGTGATCGTCTTGGCCGCCCGACGAGAAACGGCACTGCATCGTGATGTCCTCCTCAGGGGACACTCATGTTGGGCGCTGGTTAATGACCACGCCATTCATCAATGCCTTCCATGGCTTGATTATTGTGGCGATGCCAGAGATTTCTCAATCACAGGCATGTCGCCGCACAAAGAAAAACCATTCATCTTTAAGGACAAACAAGAAATATCAAATGCCGCTCCTTCTGTGTGCGAGGGTCAGACCCGCACTCTTCCCCGCGCTGGTGCCCGATTGTGTTGCGCCGCGCTTCAAGAACTACGTGCGGCTTGATTCCCATCCTTATGGGATACGTAGGAACGCCCGGATGTTTGAAACTTCGGGTCCATCCCCCCACCTCTTAGAGATTCCCCCTTCTCTGGGGAATCCGCCGCCTTCAGGTCACCCTCAAGGCGTGTTCCCCGACCCCTTGCCGTGGTCCACCGGTGTCAAGAGTACTCTGGTTTATTGCCAGGAGTGTCAGGTTCAGCTTGGTCAGGTTCCTTCCACTTTTCAGGCTTCGTGCTCCCTTTCATTCGGACCCATCGTCTACGCCCTGGGTGGAGCCCCCGTGAACGGTTCGGACACAATGCCTCAGTGCTCTCCCACCGACTCGGGCCGGTACCCTCAATGGCCTCGGGCAGCAAATCGATATGAATCCTGCGATTGAGCGGTCGATGCTCGTTTGCTGCCTCATTCCACCAACGGTTAGTGCGATATTGATGCTGCTTTTCCGCCACGGTCGGCAGTACTCCCATATCGTTTCGCCGGTGCCCCCAGTCCTTGAGTGAATGGCCGCATGATTCACATTTTCCACCTCTCATTCCGGCCAGGCGAAACCTAGACACTCTTGACACTATCCCTCAGTGCATCTTCGCATATCCAGGGGATAGGACCACGATGCGGCGTACTTTGAGGTCCTTATGGTCCGAGCTCTAAGACCTTAAACTAAGATCTCTCCTTATGGTCCGAGCTCTAAGACCTTAAACTAAGATCTCTCCTTATGGTCCGAGCTCTAAGACCTTAAACTAAGATCTCTCCTTATGGTCCGAGCTCTAAGACCTTAAACTAAGATCTCTCCTTATGGTCCGAGCTCTAAGACCTTAAACTAAGATCTCTCCTTATGGTCCGAGCTCTAAGACCTTAAACTAAGATCTCTCCTTATGGTCCGAGCTCTAAGACCTTAAACTAAGATCTCCCCTTATGGTCCGAGCTCTAAGACCTTAAACTAAGATCTCTCCTTATGGTCCGAGCTCTAAGACCTTAAACTAAGATCTCTCCTTATGGTCCGAGCTCTAAGACCTTAAACTAAGATCTCTCCTTATGGTCCGAGCTCTAAGACCTTAAACTAAGATCTCTCCTTATGGTCCGAGCTCTAAGACCTTAAACTAAGATCTCCCCTTATGGTCCGAGCTCTAAGACCTTAAACTAAGATCTAGCCCCATGGTCCGAGCTCTAAGACCTTAAACTAAGATCCCCCCTTTATGGTCCGAGCTCTAAGACCTTAAACTAAGATCTAGCCCTTATGGTCCGAGCTCTAAGACCTTAAACTAAGATCTACCCCTATGGTCCGAGCTCTACGACCCTAAACTAAGATCTCCCCAAATGGGTTCCTACGTCCTGCATGACGTTAAACTGCACTCTCAGAACTACGTGTGGCTTGATCTCCAGCCTGATGGAGTACGTAGGAACGCTCGGGCATTCCGACTCGGGTCCAGCCTCAGGGATCGTTAAGTCCCGCCCCTCCTCGTCGCCGGCCGTCTGGCCTGGCTTCTGGTAGAGTGGTGCAGTTGTGATATTCTCCCCGATTCAGCTCGGGATGCCCCATCGCAATGATGGGAAGCGACGGTTTCCTCGTCAGAGAGGTGCTGTCTGAGGATTGAGGTGATTCACGGCCAGATTAGTGCGTCCGCCTAATACGCTTTCTCCACGGTGGCGCAATTTTGAGAGCGTTGGATTCTGTCCGAACAAACCGTCACTTCGCCCCACGCTTCGCATGCCCTGTTGATCTGGATTTTCCACCCTTGTGTCTGAAGGAACCCCAAAGCGGTATTCATGATGACATGTGGTCCGCCTCCTGCAATATGAATGATGACCTTTTTCGGTCCGTCTATTGCAGTTGTTATGGTCGATCCACTGTCCGCCTACCGTCTTGGGCATTTCCTGGAAGGCCGACCGTTGTGGGTGTCTGGATTTGGGACACGCGATTCACCCTTTCTCATTTCCCTATGTTCGGATAAAATCTCAACGCCCCTAGCGTTGTCCTGCTCGTGTGTTGGAACAAGTTGGGGGGATGATACATTGATTAGGCTTGAGGTCTCCTTTCCTAGGAATGACCTCCCTCTTTTCTCCAGAAACCCGGGCCCAATTATGGATGCCTGATGCTTGGTTAACACTCCCGCAAGACAACGAATTGTGGTTGAGCATGCTAAACCAAAAGATGCAGATAAATATATTGATTCATACAGATGGATCAAAAGTAGTGGAAGAAAATGTTTTGGGAATGGCAAAACAAAGCCCTTAGGGATTAGCGTGCTGAATGAGTCTTTCTAATGCCGCTACCCTTTGGCTGGTGGCCTCCAGGGCTGCTTCTCGCTCTCTGCGTGCCCTCTCTTCGTCGGCGGTCGCAGCGCGCAGTTCGTCGATTCTGGCCTGTGCACGCTCCCGCTCGACCTGAATTGTGACCATCTGTTGGCCCGCCTCCGTCAGCTGTACCTGAGCGTCAACCAGCTGGGCTGCTAGTTGCTCCACAAGCTCGGTACACGTTGCGACGAAGGCCTCCTTCTCTGCCGCCTGCCCTTCGAGGCGCCGGACTTCCTGCTCCGCCGCAAGGAGCGCCCGCGTGCTCTCCGACATGTCCCGACTTTGTGTGACGTCGGCACGCCGGCAGCTCTCGCGCATCTTTTCGGCCATGAAATCACGGACCGTTAGATGGAGGCATTGAGCATCAGCTCCCCCGGCGCACAGAAAGCGCAGCCAGGTTTGAAGTGATCCCATGCGCCCCAGCCACTCCGACGGGTCTCGCTTGAGGAAGCGCTGGATGCACTTCCACCCCCTACGGCGCGTTATCCGGCTCTCCTCGACCGCCTCCGTGTCTGAGTCGTCCATCTCCTCGGGATCGGCAGGCCGGTAGGCAGGGAAGGCAGCCAGCAGGTCTGCTGCAGGGTCCGCCCCTGGGAGGTCCTCACGAGGGATAGGTTCCCCAACATCCGGGCGACCTTCTTCTCTCTCCCCAGCGGCGCTGACACCTTCGTCAGCCCCCAACCTCTCTCCGGTGGAAGCACCGCCGACGTCCGCAGCCCCTTGATCAGCAGTTGGTGGGGCCGGCTCGGTTTGGGAAGCCTGTTCCGGAGCAGGCGGCATGTCCACCACTGGTCCACTCGTAGATGGCCCTGGTTCGGCAACCCGATGAGCCTCCAGTGTTGAGATCACTGCGCAGGGCATGCCATGGTAAGTCACGGATCATCAACGGAAAGCACCAGCAGTAAAGTAAGGAGACTTACGGGAGTTCGGAGCGTCATCTTCCGCTATCCCGGTCGCCGAAGGAACAGTTGCAGTAGGGGACCCCTTAGCGCTTGTCAGTTCGATAATGGGTGCCTGGCCCCCGCCTTGTCCTGCTGGCGCCTCTCCTACTCCTGTTGAGGACGCCTGACCGACATCCGTGTGCTCCTGAGAAGGATGGAGAAACGGGTTAGAAGCTGCATAAGAGAATGGATGAAGCAGGTTGAGTAGGGATAGAAGCGGACCTCGAGGAGCTCAGTGACATCAACGTTGTCAGAGCCGGCCACCTCGCCACTCTCCCGTGGGATCCCCCGATGGGACCTTCCCTCGGAGCCTTCATCCTCCCCCGTCTCCTCCTCCTCGGAGTCGCTACTGTCATCTTCTTCCGTCGGCATCTGTTCCGGAGCGGGCTCGAGACCGAGCATCACCTTCACCAGAAGGGATGGCTCCGCGCGCTGACCACGTTGGCGCGCGTACTCGTCCATGGCCGTCAGATACGCATACTGCCGGTTGAAGTCCACTCTGTCGGCAATCTGGAGGTGCCCGACCTCTGGCAGATAGATTCCTTCTCTGAGTATCTTTCGCCAGATGGCATCGGTCCCCAGTGACTACCGCAGAGTCATCCAGGCCGACCACAGCGCCGGGAAGACCGCATCATGGGAAGGTTCGAGCAGACGTCTCACCTGCTTCCCGGGCCGCTCGTCGACCACCGCACGTGCCCCCTCTCTGGGCGCTGAGGTCGTGGCGGCAGCTCGCGATGTGCCCGCCGTCGAAGTCCCTGCTCGCGCCGGCTCCGCTGCTTGGCACGCCTCCGTTCTCCCCCGTGTGGCGGCGCCTTGCCTCCTTCCTTGACGCCCGGTCTCTGCACGGGTAACCTCGAGCCGCCGAACTAGCTTCCGCAAAAGCCCCTCGGGGTACGCGATGGCCCAGTGTTCGGCGTACTCGGTTTCCAAGCCTGCGTCAACTCCGGTAGGAGGGAGAGTGATGACGTCGCCAGAGCCGAAAGCGGCAAACATCAGCCACATCTGACGAAGGACGCCAGGGTTCGTCTCCTCCCGGACAGCAGTGAATACCCTCTTCGGCATCCGTTGAAGGCACCCGAACTGCCTGGCGAACCGGGTCGGCAAGTAAGGCTCGCAGATCACCTTCCCGTCGATCCGAGCCACGAGCACCCCGCCCCGCATGTTCAGGAAGTATTCATGCTGCTCCAGCGGACCCTGCCCGTTGTCGATCATTTGGCCAACGGGAGTGGGGAACGGACTGAAGTTGAAGTTGGCATGATTGACAATCCGGATCCGCACGCCCTCCTCACTTAGGGTCATCGGAGCGACCCCCGCGATGTTCAGCAGGGAGGGTCGCAGGCCGTTGCCCGGAGGAATGATGGCGTTCGGAAACGTGTACCCACCGAGGTGAGCAGCCACCCAGCCGTGGAAGAACTGAAAGGGCCCACAGATCCTTCGTGGCGACCCCCCTCGTGAGATGCGTCCCAGGATGGCATACAGCCTCGCCAGCACTGGGACCCCGAGGTTGTATCTCTTGTTGGCGGCCATAGCGCCCGCCATCGCCAGAGTCGTCGGGCGAACGCCCATTCTCGCATCCCGCACTGGCAGGAGCCACCCACTCAGAAAGGCGGCCAGGAATGCCGCGTACCGGACATTTGGGTCCCGAGCCTCGATGACGCGGTACCCCCATGAGCGGTAGTCACCCGTCTCCAGGACCCGCCAGTACGACCCGTTCCGGCTCCTCTGAGCTGCGGTCGGGCACCGCTTCCCCCTGCCTAGCATCTTGACCGCCGGGTCATGCTCCAAGAACTGGCCGAACCATTCCTTGTAGGCTATGTCCTTCTGGAAGTCTTTGATCCCGAGCCGCTGCGTAGCCAGGTCAAGCAGATGCCAGGTCAGGATGGGAGTCCGTGACCTGTCCTCCCAGGTGTTCTCCGGTGGCAGGAACTCATCGTATTGGTAGCCCTCCAGCGGGATACCTCCGATGCAGTGGATGTCCCAGAGACCGATGCCGACCTCCCCATGGTGAAGATGGAAGGTGTTGGTATCCGGAGACCATCGGGTGAACAGCTCCGGCCCGAGCTCGGACTGCTGGTAGAAGTGGAACTGCGACGTCCACACCGCCTCGAACAGGCCGATGTACCGCAGCTCCTCTGCGAAGTGATCGCAAGTGTGGCGTACCCAGAACGCCCAGGCCCACTCACTGGTGAAGTTTCCCCCAGACCGCAAGTCCCAGTCCTTCAGCCAGCCCTTGGTGTCGTCCGTGACACTCTGGCGGTATATGCTCGAGTAGAGGGCTGGAGAATTCTCCGCAGTAGGCTCACCCCCGTCAATGGTTCGCGTCCTCGGGTTCAGGACGTAGACATCCAAGTGCCTGGTCTCCCTGGCAGGATGCCCATTGTTGGTGATGTTATAACGGAGAAGCTCGTCCTCCCGGGTCACCCAGGTCCGCGGCGCATCAATCTCGAACTCTGGCACCGGAACCTCATCTAGGATGCCGAAGTTCCAGAGCGGCAGGTTGTCCGACAGTGGATATGTCTTCTGGGCCGGCGTTAGTAAGTCGAACAAGGATTGATTGTTGGAAACAATCTCCTTGGCTCTGTAAACCTCCTCGTTCATCGCCATCTCAGCCCTGCGAGTGGCGGCATCCCCCTCATTTCCTCTGTGCGCGGCCATCTCGGAAGTTTCGGGAGTCGTGCGAGTTAGGGGATGAAGCGTGCGGGATCGGACGAGGCTGGTAGAGAAGTTTGAAGGCCGGCGCGCAATCCAAGAGGACGGCGCGCAATTGGGAAGACTGTCGCGCAAAGTCCCGGGTTTTCGCGCAAAGACAGGCGAAATCCGGACGGTTTTGCGCGCCGATCGGGCGAATTTCGTGACCGGAAGAGGCAATTTCGCGCACGAGAGCTTTGGAGCTTATCGCGCGGAAGGCCAGAGTACGGAACGCGGGACCCAGGGCCCCTATTTATAGGCGAGGCCGGGTCCGCGCTGCGCAGAACGCGCTTTGCGCGACCGCAGCGGCGAATTTCGCGCCCGGCACCCCTTTTTGCGCGCCTAAGTCCCGTGCAGCCCAGGACTTCGGCATTCCGGCGTCTCCCTCGGAACCCGATCGTTGCGACCTCTCGCCGATCAGATTCCGAGGGGGGGCTTTTGTAGACACCGGAAAAGTCCGTTGTTCCCAAACGAAGCTCCGGATGCGGAAAGCGAAGTGATATTTGGAGTCAGAGGCACGTTCCGGAGGGCCCGGAGGGCATGCGCGAAATTTCAGAGGCTCGCGCGCAAAGTCGAGCCGCGGCGCGCAATCCTCCCGGGATGCGCGCAATGCGTTGGGCCGGCGCGCTATTTTGCGCGCCCGCGGCCTGCGCGGCGCCCTTTGCGCGCGGGGTCCTGATTCCGCGCCCGCGAACCGAATTGCGCGCCCGAGACCGGATTCCGCGCCCGGGGTTGCCTATAAATATAAGGCGACCCCGACGTTTTGAAGGTTGCCAGAATCCGAAGCGTCGCTCGTTCGCGCAATCCAACCCCTTCCGCGCGCAATGCCGATCTTCAGGTAACCTCCTTTCTTTCGCGCAATAGAGCCTTGGGGTCTGCCTTCGCGCGCAATCCCCTTGGCTCATTTCCTTTGAATAAATTTCAACCCGAAGGCCTTTGCGCGCAAAAGAAGCCTCTTGCGCGCAATTGCCCCCGGGTGCGCGCAATCCGACCCGATTGCGCGCACCCCCCATTTTCAAAGTGGCCATTCGTTAGAGAATGAGCCATTGCCCCCGCGCGCTATCCGAAGCCCGGTGCGCGCAATCCCAACCATCCGCGCGCGAAGCGCTGGCCCAATTGCGCGCCAGCCCGCCATTTTGCGCGCCGACCCGCGGTTTTGCGCGCAAAGCTCCTCTTTTGCGCGCAAAGCTCCTCTTTTGCGCGCAATCCGCCAGGGTCGCCTCCCTTGACCCCCCGAGGGTACCCGCCTGCGTGGCGCCCGATGATCCTCATCCTGGGTGCCCGCACCGTGTGTTGTCTTCCCGTGCGGCCCTCCAGGCTTGCGCGAAGTGACACGCACGTACGTCCAGCATGACGTTAAACTGCATATTCGTCCAGCATGACGTTAAACTGCATATACGTCCTGCACGACGTTAAACTGTACCTCGTCCGAGCTACAAGACGTTAAACTGTTCAGCATACGTCCAAGCTGCACGACGCTAAACTGCCTAGCCCCCATCGTCCGCGCTGCAAGATGTTAAACTGCCAAGTGTTTCGTCCTCAACACACGACGTTAAACTGTACTTCGTCCGGCAAGACGTTAAACCGTCCGCCTCGTCCTCAACACACGACGTTAAACTGTACTTCGTCTGGAAAGACGCTAAACCGTCCGCATCATTCGATCCCGTGCCTCGCACGCAGGGTCTCCCCCGGTTTGGATGTGGCCCCCACCCGCTCGTCTCTGCAGGGATGTCGGGATTATCCCTCTTTTGGGACGATTTAATGGGAGTGGCTTTTCCCTACGGGGGCAGGGTATTACAAACCCCTAGTTTCTCGTGGGAGGCTGCACATGTGTATCTCCATTGCGCCTCCCCACTGCCGAAGCCAGTAGAGGGTATGACTGGGATCGAGGTGTCTTCTGCTTTCGGTCCAAGTCCCTTCCAACTGAGTTTTGCAGCACCCGGGCTGCCCCAAGTGCGTAAGTCCTGACAGAATGAACTACGTGGACTTTGATCCCTGTCTTCTATACAGGGTACGTAGGAAGCCTCCCTGAGGTCCAAGCCCACCACCTGGTCGTCCCGGTCGTATTTACGTCGGTTCGTCCATCAGTGGACCCCTCCAGGGTTCACGCTTGCGTCGATTCACCTATGAATCCGCTCCTGTGGGAGACTGCCCGTGTGTATCTCCACGGTGCCTCCCCACAGCCCCCCTTTTTCCGTTTCTCCTTTTATCGTCCAGCATGACGTGAAACTGTGATCCACCCGGTCGTTCCATCCCCCTCTGTGCGAGGTGGTTCGGTTCAATCCTCCGCCCGGTGGCCTCGATCTCTTCGTGAGTCGGCTTGCCGACGTCCAGCATGACGTTAAACTGTATACCCGAACTACGTTGACTTTGATCCGTGCTAACGCGCGGTACGTAGGAAGCCCCTCCGGGGTCCAAGCTCTTCACTCCATCATCCATCCTGATCCTTACCCGGGCCGCCACATCCCGGTGGGGTCATGCCACTTCACTCCACTCCATGTTACTTGGGAAGCCGCCCATGTGCTGGCCCCAGCGTCGGAGGTTCCCCGCAAGGGGTTCTGTCATCTGATCCACTTTTCGTGTTGATCGGTCCGATGCCGTCCCCGCTGGACGTTAAACTCGCGGCATACCCCGTGTTAAACATGGGAAGCTGAGGAAAACCTCAGGTGACACAGTTCCCCGCACCCAGTACGGGATGCCTCAGGCCATCATGCCTTCGAGAAGCCCTATTAGGGACGGAAGACAGACGTGCAGAGCCGCAGTGTTACGACACGCCCCCAGCACCCAGGGCCACCCGGCCTTCTCACCGCAGGTTGCTGCCCCGCCCAGACTCCTTGGAACGTCCGGGCGGAAGCAGCGTAATTAACCGGTGTCCATGAAGATATGGCGCCGGGAACGAGATTCACGAACATTCTTAAGTCTATGAGGGAGACCCGGATTAGGTGACGAGTTCCGAGGAGACGTCCAAGGAAGGAGGAGCCGACATCCCATCATCCCGGTTTCGATCAAGGAGCAGACGCCCCTGAATAAGGGACGGATGCCGCCCGCCCTTGGAAAGCGGGACTGCGGGACCACAAGCCGCGCGCCCATCCCCTCGGGTTGACGGGTGCACGCGCGAACGCGTCCTGGCAGAACAGCGTAACCCGACGCACATCCGCACCGAAACATTCATAAAAAGTGGATTTAAATCCATTTTTATCTCAGGTAAACAATATTTTTCATGTTTCAATTTCAAGAATGTATATATCTGATAAATCTCATGTTTTGATTCCAGAGGTAGTTCAGTTAGAGGAGAATCATTCTTATGAGGAACATCTAATCTTGATTCTTGACCAAAGAGAGAAAGTGTTGTAGAATAAGTTAATTCATCAGTTCATGTTTTTTTGGAAAAACCATATAGTTTAAGAGGCAACATGAGAATCTGAAAATGCTAAGAGGAAAAAATACACCCACTTATTTGATAAGTGAATAGAATTGTAGGGATGAAATTCCCAAAATAGGGGAAGGATGTAACCGCCCAGGTAAATAAATAATATTACATTTTCACATTTTTTATTATTTTTGAATTAAATATTAATTTTACTTTAAAGGAGATGCTATGTCTGATAGTGTACTCAACGCCCAACAATAGATCTCTCTGAAATCTTACATTGTACCCAATATTGAGTTACACCAAAAAATAATATAATAAGATTATTATTTTAAATGGTAGTTAACGAATAGATATTTTATTGGCAGGAACGAACAGAACTAACTAAAGTATGATTATTAAATGCCTTTACATTTATCCAATAAATATTAGAGGCTTAAAATAAGAATGAATCTGGTTTTAAGCATGAAATGTTCTAATATTTATAAAAGGATGTTCTACCACCATTTGATACTGAAACCTTTTTAAATATAGTTTATTTCAAATTAATATTTTCTATTTGTAAAAATAAAATTATTTTATAGAAGAAGAACATCAAAATTTACTTGGGATTATGTTTTTGTATTTTTCTCACAGTGTTCATTTTTAATGAATAGTGAAAAATATTGCATTTTAATTCATAACTACCTTTTAATATTATTTATTTATAGCTATATTGTACTTTTATTTGGTTTTAATGTTTAATTGGATTATATTTTTATCATTTAATCTAATTTTGGTCATTGTACATTATTTCACTTTGAAATTGGACATAAACACATGTCCAACTCTTGGCAGATTTTACATCTTAAAAACACGTTTTTTAATTTTTGAAAATAGGAATTAATTTTAAATTAAATTCTTCAATTACTATGTTTTGAATTTGGAAAATGGATTCCTTATTTGGAATCAGGAGGTCCATATTTTGTAAGTATGTACTATTTTTTTAGACATTATGAATAGTATCTTCAGTAAATATTTTATTCACCACGGTTAAAGGGTAAATATGGTAAAAAAGGGTTAAATTTATATTATAATAATATTATATTCTCCTAAAACAAGTCCGAGTCCTATTGGATGATATATGGATGACAATGTGCATTCATGGGTCAATTTTAGGATTCTAGGGATCCACTTATGTGTGAAAATGACATTTAATTACTCTTAATTTAAAGTAAAGGAAAATATAACCTAAACATGTATCTTTCACTAAAACCATATTTATATGGGGTTATATAAGTGATTATTTCGACGAAAAATAATAATTATAAATTTATAAATACTTCTTACATCGTGGTATTTTATTTATATTTTTCGACATCAAATAAATAAATATATTTAAGACACAATGATTATTTGGTGATTACCTTATTAATGAATGATTTAAATAAATGATATTATAAATATTAAAATAAATTTATTTTGAATCGTTTTATTCCATAAACTAATTTTATGGATGATTATTACTTTTTATATTTTAATTAATCAATATTTATTTATAAATGATCAAGTTGTTATGGATTTTTAAAAACTCATGATATGAATAGTATAAAAATTGACATAAATGAGTTTTTAAAACAAATACTATCATATTAAATGATATAATAGTCCTAAAAATCTAATATTCAACCAAATGAATAAAATAATGTTGAAAATGTGAGTAATGAACCACTTGTGGTTAGATTGGGTTTTTATAGTAAATATATTAACCATATATTATGAATATACAAGAAGACATTGTTAAAGTTAAATTAGTTAACTAATGGTTAAAGCTAAATGATAAGATTAAATTTTTTACATAGACTTGTCTAATACCTATTGGCTAAGACGTTTTTAACCCAAAGGCATCCTATCTCAGAAAGAAATTTCAGTGGGACCTTTTGAAACCAAAAATCATTTTATAATAAAATAATACTTTAAACCATTTCTAAAGTTCCCCTCTTCCTCTTATTAAATGGAATCACCTCTACCCATTTAATCACACCTTTCAAGACTATTATCGCATCCAACCTCTACACAAATAATCTCCCAACATCCTTATCTTCTTCTTAGTATCCTTACCTTTGTCAGAAGGCAATTCAATAAATCCTTTTGGCTCAAATCAAACGGAGTTACAAGTTTTCGAGGCAGCGTCTTCTATAAAGTTACGTTTAATTATTTTACTTCTTCACTCCCTATTCAATTATTATTAATTGATTACATAACAAAACCTGTATCCTCAATATTATAGGATTTTTTAATGATATGTATTCTAACTACACTTACAGACATCTCCATTTAATGGATACGAACATACTGTTTCTGTGTACGACGAACTACTGCCTCACGAAATGATGATTATTTGATTTTACCATACCATATCTCAAGGTGGCCATTTTTATGGAAATGTATTTATATATGATATATATTATATTTATATTGTCTCCATGATTTTTTTATTTAATTCATACCTTTATTCTTTCCATAATGTGTAAAAACGATAATTTCATTTGAGGAAGTTCGGACTACACCCCCTCAAAATGATATGACTCATTCATGCCATACATGGAACGTATAAAGGATTGGGTTAATGAACATATAAAATGGATATAAAATATTAAATTATATTATAATTATAATATACTTATGTATCATTTTGTTTTTATTCCATTAAGAATGAAAACAATTGAATGTAACGTGCATGCGTACGTACGACTTACCATCTCCACGAACGGTGCATTTCATTTCTTATCTCCAAATGTTATGGAATATTATAAATACATATATACTATATATATAAATATGATATATAAATCATAAATACAATTTTTGAGATAATGGACTTTTTAACACATGTAAAATTTGTAATTATAACAAGTTCATTTTTTGACTCAAGTACTGAACATCGACAAAACGATCGATATGAATTTGAATAATTAAATGATTGTTATAGTAGTGTAATAAGTGATATAAAAGGTATAATAGACATGGAAAAGGTTCTAAATCAAGTAGAAATTAACTTAGGTTTATTATTCATGGATATAATGAACAAACAAGACAAGTCAGACACAAGGTAAGGGACTTCGTCTCAATATCCATTCACTGGGGATATTTTGATCTATACACGACCATATTTTTTACAGTTTATAAACCCCTATTGAATTGTATTTTCATTCAAATGTAATTTTTTTTATGAAGAGTTTTACTAAATGAATAAAATAATGTTTCTTGTTAATGTACACGGTGACAACAACCTTTCTTCCACAATGAGTATTATTTGACATTTGGCTTCCTTAACAAGATGAAATGTTTTTAAAAGAAAAAATAAATACTAGATACCCTTTTACATATTTTGGTATTAAAAATGGATTTTAGAAAGCATTGATTATGTAAATATATTCAAATGATATATTTTTATTGCGATGTGGAAATTTTTTATTTCTTTTATGCTTGTTTTATGTGTTATGAATATTTTAATGATCATGGGAATTGTTTATGTATACC
Source organism: Viscum album (assembly GCA_963277665.1). Taxonomy (NCBI): domain Eukaryota; kingdom Viridiplantae; phylum Streptophyta; class Magnoliopsida; order Santalales; family Viscaceae; genus Viscum; species Viscum album. Next base: position 1,000,783,998 of record OY728134.1, read on the forward strand.
GGTGGTTCTGTGATAATCCATGGGCGGGTGAGCCTGAGATAGCTCTCCAATGAATTGGGTAACGTGACATAGGTATGCTTTAATGTTTCTCCTAAGAGATTTAGGGAATATACTGTGATGGGTATTCAAAACATAACACTCTATGTAGCTTTGAAAGATACATTATAAGTATGTTATTGATTCCACAAGTTACCTTTATGATTTATGAATTCTATATGCTATTCATAAATCTTATAATATCAGGAGGTGTGTTAAATATCATATTTTTTATGATTGAAAAGTATGATTTTATTGATTTTTATGTATTTATGGAATGGTGTTTTATTTCCTTATATTATAACCCTTTTTGAGATTTTTATGCTCATCCCCCATTTTTGAAATGTTTTTACACAGGGTATACGGAAGGGTTAGAGAATGGAAGAATTCAAGAATATTTTTATCTAGAAAATATTTCTAATTTTATTTAAGATGTTTTATTGTTGTCAAATAAAAATGGTTAGAGTATAAGTATCTACTTTTTAATATTTGAATTGTAATGTAATAGTGAAGGCCCAATTTTCTAAAACTCTAATCCTGAAAAGATCCTCAATGTTGAAGTCTTTAATTTACTAAAGATTATGTAATTTTTAAGGATGGGTCCTTATAGTGGGATAGTAAGAAAACACATGGAGGTAACATCTCTAGAACTAGCCCCTCTATTTAAGCCAAATCATTGAGGGGATCATCCACATGATCCTAAATGTGACTCCTAGTTCATATACAATATGGAAGAATACATGAAGTTACTAGATGTACTATGGTCAAGGACTATATCTAGATATATGACTCAAGAAATACATGGAAACCAGAACCCATTAATATATGATTCATGTACCATTTTTTCCCTACAACCAATGTTATAATGATTCAAGTCAAAAATTAGGTAGTTATATTCCTAGTGAATGGATATGTTGGTCTCCGCACCATCACTGGAGTCCCTCGCCTGAAATTCAAAATCAAAACACTTAACATTGTTTCTCCAAAACAATCCCATAAAATTATATACTAATGTAGAACCGAATCCTCTAACTTTACTCTGTCACAACCCATCCAAATGGGTCTCGTTCCATGACTTCTGAATACAACCTTCCACAGGATAGGGGATGGAATATATGACAGAGTAGGCATATCACTAACATGGTAGGCCTTAGACTAAGTACATACTCACACACACACACATCTCCAAGCCCATGAAATACTGAAATGTCAACAAAAACCTATATAAAAATACTTTTTTACATATAAATCCCACAACGTGAGTACAGTTGAAAGAAAAGAAACATAAAAAAAGTCCAATCACAATCCCATTAAAAAAGTCGATAAAAAATTCCTACCTGAATATAAAACTAGGACTGTTGTCAAGATAATATAGGAACATTCCTTGGTCTATCTCATCTCACTATATTCCATCGAGTCCTTGTACATCAAGGAGTCTGTTAAAAGTTCAATCATCTTCACAATATAGGACACGTGCTGGTGAAGCCCATGTAGGGTGAAAAAATAATACCTAGTAGGACACCCATGAAATAAAAAATTATACAAAAATGTAAATATTTTTATCTCCACATAAGTATATGTGGACAAAACATATAACAATAATATACAGTTACACTAAACAACAACACATAGTCTAAATGTAAGTGGAAACTATACCACAAGCCTAGGATTCAAACTCATTAATTCCACACAGTAATCATCTGGGAGAGCACACTCCTGAGTTTGATAACACTAATGATGTCTTTCTGAGAGGTAATTCTCATAGGGTCTCACCAATATAAGTACATGCTGATAGTTTGAGTAGATATGATGCACAGATGAAGACCTCACCCAGGTTCATGGAGTATACCAACAACTCATTCTTGATTCACCTGCAAAGTAAAGGATTACCAACCACATAGTACTGGTCCCAACAATACAAATAACTCTACCATGGGAACAAAGTTGAATAGTGGGTCTCACCCCAGACCTCAAGAAAGGATTATAACAACTATATCAAAGTTGTTCTACTAAAGGCATTATTTTCCTATGTATAAGATGTGATTCCATACTATTTCATAGGGAATGGATACGGGAAACACAAGCTAAAAAACATTTTCATAATACAGAGGACAAGGGATCTAGTAAATATTTTAAGGAGTACATGACTTTTATTAGGTGTAAAATTTCATATACCATCAAATCCAGGTCATTTCTATGCAAAAAACAGCACATATCTGTTTCTATCTATATTTACATGGTGTGCTTCTACCCATGTACTTCTCCTCGTGTACCAGCACACAACATAGACCATATATATTTTCACAAACTCTATCAATGTCAGAGTACCTGGCGTGCCATTGTACATCATCCCATGTCAGTGGACACTCCACTATGCACACAAAACCACCAGGGAGATCTCACATACCATGTGATAGGGTCACAATCAATGTAGTACATATATTCTTCTTGAAACCCTATCCACCACTACGGGGGGACCACGTGACATGTGTTCATGAAATACACCCAATGTGTATTAGGATTTTCAATAACTCGTATATTCATCACTTGGATTCCCAAATTTTTCACTACTTCCATCGATCATTCCCATGGAACATAGATCTAGGACAACCAATGTCGTTCATCATTGGAAAGATGATTTCGAGTGTCCTCGTTCATTTCGAAACCTTCTAGAACCTCCACAGTCATCTTGTGTTCCCAGAACTACTTCTGTGTGTGCCCAACTTCACTTGATCTACATTCCACTATCATGATACCATAATCAATGCTCAATACCAAGCCTAAATCTGAAATATCATAGAATTGGGAAATGAAAACAGTGAAAAATGTTTGATTTCCTGATATTTTGGTTGAATAACCAGGAAAATGAAATCACAATGAAGAAGTCATGAAAAAAATGGGAGAAAACTATGAAACAAACAAAATTGAAATAAAAATTGGCCATGTTTGGTTAGTATTGATTCTTTTCCATTATAATGAAAAATTAAGAACAATAAAAAATAAATTCCAAAAAGTAAATTCCATCATAAATAACCCCATCCCAAATTATGCATGATCCTTAAATCAATATGTTTTTCAATTGATTCACATTAATCATAGAAATTATAAATGGGGAAAGAAATCCAATCAAATAATTGTTCTACCTTGATTTGGATCAATCGCTAATGAAGAATTAAGTTATATCACTTTTTTGGAGAGATCCTTTGATTCTTCTTCTTATCAATTATTTCTCTATGATTTGGCTACTTTTCATCTGAGATACATCCTCCATTATTATCTCCAATAGCTCTCCAATTACTCCAAGGTTATTCAGCTAACCTTAAAAATTCATTATAATAGTCTACTTAATGACTCACTAATCATTACATCAATGAAATAAAAATAATATAATTTATTTTATTATTTTATTCATTTCTATTCCCATGATTAATTTTCCACAAATGACCTTCACTCACAAAGGTTATGTCTCACCTTGGGTAAAACTGAAGTTCTAAACTCAACGATGCCTTTAGATTTATGATCTAGGGACCCATTTAGAAGTTATTACACATTTTAATGAAAAAATAGTTCATGTGATCTTTAATATATTTAATATATTTAATATATTTTAAACAATAATTCCAATAAAACTAGGCCATCGAATTGCACATCGTCCCAACATTTGGTCTACAAAATAATCCATATAATATCCAAAAATAGTACATAGAAGATATTATTCATTATAGATAGAAATAATTTTTATTAATAGAAATAATGAAATATAATTAATATATAATGATGATGTTATGGTCTCATCATAGAGGGTGTTCCCCTATAATTCCCATTTATCAGATAAACTATCTGTGATAGAATATTTGGGATTTATACATGACCAAAAAAAGATGATATTTAAAAACAAAAATTGGAGTGAAACTATATTCAATATAATTTCAATCATATAGACACTAATACCCACACTATGTTCTCTAAACCACCCTAATAAATTACTTCCATCACACACCATACCATTTGGTTTTATGCTCATGTAATAAGAGTTCATGTATCAAGGTGCTACCAGAATGAGTTTTTAAATATTATTTTTAATAAAATAAGGATTGCATTTATCTATTTTCATTTTTGTTTTATATAAATACATGATTATGTATGTGTTTGGTAAAACTTATATTTTTATATGATGAAAATAAAATTTCATTTCATGAATAAAAAATGTCAATTAAAAAAATGTTAATTTCAAGAAATGTTGTTATTAATACATATTTATCTAAATATAAAAGATAATATAAATTAATGAATTCTAAATAAATTTCATATATGGTACTATAAGTTTTTATTATTCCCAAAACTATTACTTTCTAATAAATAAGTATTTTTTGAAAAAACATTTCATTTTCATATTTTTAATATTATTTTAGTATAGTATTTTTTTTGAAATCTATTTTTCACAATTTACCGATGGTTGTTTTTTAATAATTTTATAATATAGTTTTATTATTGGGTAAAAAAATTTTAACGTTTAAATGTAAGGTAAGAATTATCTCACATAATAGCCCAAAAGTGATGTAATTTATATTATAAATGGTATGCATGACCAAAAAATCAATTTACCATTAATATTATATTGTTCTAATTTTTTGTAATTAAATTTAAAAACCTATATCGACTCCTCTAAAACCTATATTATATTTTAATATTTTTTAAACTATTCATTATGAACATGACTAAATTCCACATCATGAAAGGTATTATATTAATTTTTTTGGTAAATAGCATAATAAATTATTGAAAACCACTACTATTATTTAGAAACAATCGGAAAAAACTATGGGATAATGTTTGATTTTGATTACATTTTAACCTAAACCCAAAAACATAGGTTTAGCATAAAAAGTTATTTACCATATATTTTTCTATAAATACAATCCCAATATTCAAATAATCTTCACTAAAAACCCATTTATATGAAATATTCTCTTCCTACACCTCTCTAAATCCCAACCATTATGTTCCCATTCTCTTAAGAAGCTCATCCTAATCTTTAAGAGGAAACTTCTAAAGTAATGGATTCTCTTCCACATCTTTTTTAATCATTTAATTTCAATGAATAATGCCTTTTTATTTCCAATTAATCATGTTTTAATTTTTTTTACACATTTATTTATTGTATTTATAATTCCCATGTAAATACAGACCATGTTTCACTCTCATTAAACCATTCAATGAATCATTTTGTACACTAGTTATGCTACCAATATTTTCCCATGTTTTTTAATTCGGAAATTTTATATTATGAAGACACATCCCCATTTATTATCAAGGGTATTCATCTAGATGTTATTATCATTCATCAATTTTGGTCATCCATCAATATAACCTAATCACCCTAATCATGGGATTAAAAGTGATAAATAATGTTCTTATATTGTATGATCTATCTAAAATGCAAATTCTTGAACATGATACGAATGTGATGGGTGGGTACATAATTTTATTGATATCTAATTAAATTGGTAATGTTTTTTCATTATCATAGTAAATCATGTATTTTTCAAGGGTGGTTATCCTAATAACACATTATTTTTATGTCTTATATGTTATCCTTGAAATATTCTTATGATGTTATGTTAGTTTTTTTTTATTGTATTCATATGATTTTATCATATTATATCGAGGATCAATATTCATGATTATGATTCTAAAAATTCTGTTTCATCATGTTAGGTATATTAACTCACATGTGTTGTATTACTTCACTCATTTCATTTATTATTCGCTTGCTAGAATTTAAATTTAACCCATATCTAAATTATGTTCAGAAGTAATCATATGTAGAATTAGAAGATAAATGTAATTCAATAACATGTTATGGAGTTTTAAAATAATGAAGTTGTACCCCTATATTATACTACTATGATATGTATAAAATTATCAATGAAACTAAGTCTCTTGGTCTTTTTGGACTATATATGTGAATATTTTTATGTAATAAATCATTTAATAAATTATATAAAAATATATAGGTAATAGTAGTTAAAAATTTCCCTTGTATTGTTATATTGTTGTTTCAATGGGATATTTTTATAAATCCACATATTGATAAGATCTAAGGTTTTTAAAACATTTGTAGTCTATTCTTCTATCTCTCTACAGATCATTATGGGTGACTCTTCATTTATGTATGTTGATCTAGTGACCCCGAGTTTTCTAGGGGAGGGGGATCACTGAGTGTATATATTAGGCTCACATGAGATGAAATTAATTTATGAGGTATGAATACTTATTCACTAGTGAAGATGTAGTGGAAGAGGATCAGATGCCTTCATATATTGTTTTTGGTGAGTATCTCTAATCTGATTCTAATTCTTATAGTCTTCTCTATGATCAAATAATTATAATGAGGATGGATGTTCTTTTTATAACGATGACCAGTACCTACAGCATTGGGGATCTATGATGGCACATAGGTGAAACTGACCACTGGTAAGGGGGTCTTAGTTTAATATCTTTTTAATTATAGATTCATGTATTTAGTATTTTTTCTAATTGTTTTTCTATCACATTATGATTTATTTAACCCAATGATTGGGTTATATTTCATATCATTTTCTTGATTTCACACAATTTTATTCTCCTATAAGATCCCATCCTTTGGATAGTTTTCATATATGACTTTTTTTACCATGTTTCTATTTACATTTACATGTATTTTCATTATTCAATTTATTATTCATTATGGAACCTAGTTCCCATCATCCATGAACATAGGCCTATTGGTCAAAGAAAATAAAAAAAATAGTTTTCTATTTTTATATTTCATTACTTCTTTAAATCGAACATTAATACTAATTTTTTCTTCACTCATATATTGGAATCATATTTGTTGTTGTTATTTTTAAATATTAGGTTTATGGTTTTTGTGAAGTTTGTTTATCATGTTATCAATTATTAAAAATTATTACAAGAATATAGACTTTATATTTATATTTTTTCATTTTGTATTGATGGAATAATTTGAATTTTCTTTTACTAATGATAATTCAATGAAAGATGAATTTTTTTCAAGTGATACTACTACTACAACCAATTTTATTCAAAATATTAAACATGATATTCATTGTGTTTGGGATTTTTTAATCGAAATTTATTTCCTTGGGTCACCTTTGGTTGTTTAATAGGGACTCTGATTATTATAAAAAACCTAGAAATCATCCCATTGGATGTAAAACTACGAGGTATTGTGATCATAGAGACCATTCACTGGCTAAAAAATGTGTTCCACGTTATGAATTTTGATGTGTATAGAGAAAACATTTAAATGTGATTATTTTGGGGGGTCTTGAATCTATTCCATGAATTAGTGATAAAGAGGAAGACTGTAGAATATCAATGGATTTTGGGATTCATTATCTTATTGATGATGAAACCTAATCGTGGGTAAAATGAGAATATAGTGATGGATGGGAATACCGTCCCAATTTTTTATAAAGGACTTAATAAAATTATTTTTTGTTCTTATTTAACAATTATTTAAACCATATTCTAGATTCCAAATGATTTACACCTATATAGAACCTTATTCCTTATATTTTGTTGTAGTTTTGAGAAATTCCATCACGTAATTCAATCCAATCCACTTATTAAGAATATATATATATATATATAATTGAATGGAATACTAATAAGATGAGATATATTTTTTTTATTTGTATTCTTATCTGAATCCATTATATCTTGGTTTATATATTTTATTTCGGTTATCCATGATTCAAATTCCCTTTTGGATTATGTTAGTAGACAAAATTTTTGATTTTTTAAGAAATTGTTCTTTATTTTATGTTAATAATTCTATTTTATTTTTAATGCTAACATTAATTATTTTATATGATGGTTAATTATTTCAATTATTTCATACATTCATTCAATGTTTTTTGTTTATTCATAAGAAATATATTTCTTATATGATATTATAGTATCTATTAATTATGTTTTAGTATTTCATTTTTCATTTTTGTGTTTTCAATATAGTTTTTTTACTATCTAAAAATTTTCTATTTTCTATTTTCAAAACATTAATATATATAATTTTATCATCGTATATTTCATATAATTTATAACAGTTAAAGGAATTGGATAATTATAGTTTTGAAGAACCATGGAAGTCTAAACTCAAAGAAAGGTTGTTATAATAAGGACAACATGATCCGGATGATGGAAGTATGAATGAAATGATTGACTTATGTGGGACATACTATGATGTTATATAGTAATTAATCAAAGGAAATTAAATCATATGTAAGATATATCATTGGTATGTGTATGTGTAATGTCAATTGTATGTACTATTCCATAGGAAATTAAAGTCTAAGCAATGCATGTACTGGTGGATTTAACCAGGAAGATTGATATATGTGATGATGGGAAGGCGATGGAACCAAATCAAATTGGTGAGACCTATTATAAATAGTGATATGGGATAAATTTTTGATAGTTGTTTATTTACTATCTTATTATTAAATAGTTAATAATTCAATAGTGATTCTCCAGTGGAGTAGGAAATACATTGAACATAGAAATCCATTTAATGATCTATGTATGTGTCATTTATTCTTTTCATTCACTTGTGTATGTGTTCTATTGGATCTATTAAGGTATAGGGATGTTGTAATGAAGTTACATAGCCCAAACATCATCATTAGGTGCTACGTGTTTTATAACTTCTAAACATTATACTACATTAGAGTCATCTAATAGTAGTATCTGGAATATAGGGAGTTCATCTTTATATATAGAATACAAGTATATTTTTTAACTTTTAATGGTTTATTTATTCCTTATCAATTTTATATTTTATTATGAGATTATAATTTTATAAGTAATATCATTATAAGAACGAAGATTCTTTCTTGAACAGTTCAATAGATCAGTACTAATATTTTGGAGTATAATGATTGAATATTAGTTACTCTTAAAATATATAATGATTCATTTTAATGGGATAAAAATTGAAATATTGGGAATGTTTTAAGCTTACTGACGCTATAGGAAATCACTTTAGAATTGTTTTGATGATGTTTTCCTAGGAAAAGTCCTTGAACATTTTTATGGAAATTAAAAATTCAAAATGGATGTCACTATGTGTTATCACATATGGGAATCCTTCCCCAATGTACATGGTTTTTCTTTTTTTACGATTATTATAAAATATTATATTATAAGTATGTTTTATGGTTGAAAAAATATAAATTTTAATATTTTCTATATTCAATAGGATTCCATTGGAGTGTATTTTTCTAAAGTCATATAGGAATTGAAACTTCTTTCATCTCTTCCAAAATCATAGAATGTAATATTCACTACATTGATTAATTCCTATAGTAAAAAAAATAGTATTAGAATATGTATATTGTTTCATTATAAATGTTTATTTAAGGATGAATTATGTAAAGGTTTCTAACAAAACAATATTTAATGAAGTTTGTATGGTACATTCAAATCGATGGAAAACTCCAATAAAGGGGACGGAGACAAAAAACATGTGATAAGGGAAATCAGTGGGGCCTAGATCCATATTTAATAATTGCATGAAATAATGGAAATTTATGAAATATTATGGTGACTATATGTAAATTCAAAAAAGGATTACTTTAAATTATTCTTTTGAAAACATCATAGGTAAAGCAGAAGGCCCAATTTGTATGATATTTACAAAAAAAGACATATGGTTATTATACATATATCATAATGATATGTTGAAACCGATGTATCATGAACTCTTAGAATGACATTAGGATGGTTCTAATGGATTATTTTTTCATGTGATGTAACCTAAGATATTGTTACACCCAAATTAGTATTCATATACCCTGTAATATTCTCCACACATGGTTTCCATAGTTATGACCAAAAGGGGGGATCATAATCGATTGAATTCATTATATTAGTTCAATTTATAACTCCAAAATGATGTAATCTTTGTTGATAAGTTAAATAGAGTGTATGTTATTTATAAAATAAAAACAATATGCAATAACTATAAAATGGTATGTGATCCCCCTAATTGATAATAACTAATTTAATGTTATAATACGCGTAACAACCGAATATTTTATTAATGTAAATTCAACTTGATATAATTAAATGTAATATTATGTATAATGGATATATAAAATATGAAATTCATTGGTTTTATGTTTTTGGATTTCAAAATACCGTTAAGAATTGCTATTGTTGCTAATATAGTCTTTGAACAGTGATCACATGATTAGTATAGATAGAGGGCGTTAACAAATCTAATTTATTCAGAAAAATGAAGTGATGGCCTCATCTAGATGAATTGCTCCATACGAAGACCATTTTTCAGTTCTTGAAGAGGAATTGATGTCATTGGGATTTTCTCTTAACCAATAACAAGTTGAGATTCAACATGTTAATCCCGAACATAACTTCTTACATGAGATGTAGAAGTTGATAGAGATTACCACCCGAGTGATGTTATCTGAGCCACCCCAACAGTCTATCACCATTTCACACCATATCCTTAGGTCATTTTCAGGTCTCTAACAATCTGTCACTATATTAGTTTTTATTAAATATAAATGATCGTCTAATTGTTATGTATAAAATTTTAATTTTTATTAGCGCTTCAAATATGATTTTTTTTCGAACCCGTGAATTTTTGATAAATGTAGGTTATTATTTTAAAAGTAAAAATTCACATATTTTGAAAATTATTTATATAAAATAAATATTATTTTTTGAATATAGACATCGAAATTATCTAACACTGAATTTTTCATAATTTTCTGAGACAATCAAATTTTTGGGTAAATATTAACTATAATTTAATTATATAATCTCTTTTATGACATCATAATGACCCAATATTAATGTAATAAATTAATTTAATTGGGTTATTAATTCTACAAATTTTTTTAAATTAAAATAATATTATTTAAGGCTTATTTTATTTATTTAAAAAGCCTTAGTGGACGCTCTAAAACTTATAAAACATTTTATTGTTTTAAAATGGTTTCCTTAAGAGTGTGACTCACCACCATACAAGAAAGCCTAATATTTGACTAAGTTCTTACATTAGCCTTATAAAATAATATTTTCCACTCCCCTTCGGAAACAAACAATGGAAAAAACCATGGGATGGTTTGTGGTTTTGATAGTTTTAATGTGTTGGGTCCAACATCTTTAAAATAAAGAATTCCCTCCCTATTCCTATATAAACCCACCCATGCTCCCACTTCCTCTTCCAAAAAAGACTTTGGAGGTTGACCAACCTCTTCCCTTACCTCTCTATAATACTCCCATGGTGACCCAATCTCCCAATAATCCTCTCTCAAGCCTCTCCCAAGCCTTTGGTATCACACTTCGAAGAAAGGGATTTCTTCCTTTCTCATTTTTTGTCCAAATATCATTATGTTTGATACAAATTTTTTCAATTAAAAATGTTGGGGTATATTTTCTGTCCTCCCAAATACATTCCTATTTATGTTTGAATTATTAGAGACCCCTTTATATCTCATTAATGCCTCCCATATACACTCATTTCCATGCTGAAATTCAGTAAGAGATTTCTCTCTCCCCATTTAAATTCAATAAATTCATTTTTATTATGAATCAAAATTACATTACATATGTTGTTACATGTATCTATATGACACCCATATTTTCCATTTAATGTACATGTTATGAGACACTACTTTCTCTATCATAAACCATTTTTATTAATTTTTATGCGACATCGTTATGCTGCCAATATTGCACCGTGATTTTCCAATCCAAACTCTGTGTGTAGTAAATACCATGCCCATTTCTCTATAAAGGGTCTTCACCATTATACACATTTAAACATTAATTATATAGATTCATGTATAAATTCCACATTTTTTTCCCATTTATTAAATGATTATGTTTAATGAATCCATGTTGTATGATCTATGTGGTACACTTATGCATGAAATGAAATGATTAAGGAGAGTGTGCCATAATAGCGCTCTAATGTATTGGTTAAAGATTAGTATCATGGTATATCAAGTTTACTAAGGTCTTAATCATTAAAATTCTTGTTAAATTATGTTTTACTCATGATCCATGTGCAATAATCATTGAATCATTATAATATTATGTTAAATGTTGTTGCCACATTTCCATGTTATTCAATATCATTCATTTATGTTCATTTTTCTCTTATGATACATTGATATGCCTATTTTCATACATTTACTATATTATTCATCTTATTATTTATTTACTCCCTTACTGAGCTTTATATCTCATCCTTTTATTATTCATGTCCTCAGGTTATCTCATGCAATGCTATATATGAAGAAACGATGTGGACATGTCAAAGAAGTTTTCAATAAGATGTTGTGTTTTATGTTTTAAGTTGTTATGTAATTTTTCTAATCCCTAAAGGCAGTAGATATCTCGGTCTTCTATTATTTATCAAGTGATGTATTTATGTAATAAATTATTTTTAATTGTGTAATAAAGAGTAGGGTTGTTATAGTTGTTTTCTGAGGATAGATCTAGTTATTTTTGGGATTAGGATTAGAAAACACTTGTGAAAGCCTTAGGGATAATACTGAGTAAAATAAAAACATCCCTAAATTTTTTGTTGTATTGAGTAAGTGGTTTATCAAGAAAATACATCTTTGTCTGGATACGAGAAATTAAAAGTGGCTATGGAATAGATGTATCTAAGGGTTAAATCCAAAAGCACTACTTTGAGCAAGACTCGAACGAAAACCCATGCACGACAATGGGCCTTGCTTCACTCTTGGTTACAACACTCCCTGGGGATATGCTTTCGTAAATTCATAAGATTAGTATGGACTATAATTAAGGTAATAAAAAATTTCCCTAAGAATATATGTTAGGGAGTAGATCATGGATAACATATATTGAAGCCTATAAATTCACAAGTTAAGGAAATAAAGGTAATTTATAAGTCATCTATTTTTGTATATGGATTTCCATTTATGTCTTACCCCTAACATTACTTTTATTCCATCCAACTGCCGGTAATAGGAGGACATGGGCTGACAATCGATGTGAAGTTCAATGTGACGACAGTTCTAATGAGATTACCAAATTTATGGGAGTGGGAATCAGGAACTTTGTCATGGTACCACCTTATCTAACTCATGTTTTGAATAAAAAAAATGGTTCAAGATGAATGTTAAACCCCTCCCCCCTAAGAATGAACATATTTCAATCAATAGATTCATGAGACAAAGGCCTCCTACTTTTAATGGATCATTTAATCCCTCAATCATCGAACAATGGATCAAATCCATTGAAAATATCTTCTCCATCCTTCAATGTTTCGAACAATATAATCTTCTTCTAGCTCCTTATCATATGGAGGGTGAAGATAATCAGTGGAAGACATTGATTATAAATATAAATCTTGAGGAAGAGATAGAGTCATTGGTATGGAAGGACTTCCAGAAGAGTTTTTTCAATAAATATTTTTCACGCACCCACTGACTTGTGATGGAAATGGAATTCATTTCCCTCAAGAAAACAAAGACAACGAATCTATTAGAGCATACAAAGAAAACATCACAAGGCTTTCTTAATACGCCTCTATCTTTTTCGTTACCCCCAAATGAAAGGTTAACTACTTCTTTGGTGGGATAAAACCATGCCTACGGAAATCTCAAGCGATCCATGACATCGAGATCTATGAGGAAATTATTAGATGTTCCCTCAAAGTTGAAAGGGGGATCGTTGAATCTTAGGGTTATCATGGGGAAATGAATCGTATGTTTGAATTTAATTCTAGAGGTTTGATGGATGAATCCAATGGTGCTATAAATTTCCTGCATCCCACTTTCCAAAAGTGTGTAAGGAATCACCCTAGAAATTTCTTAAAGGGGTGGGGCAATGCTTTAGGTGTAGAAGAGAAGGGAACCTGGCTATTAACTAACGACATGGAAAAATGCAGTTGCGATAGAGGAGGAGAACTTTATGTTCAACACACAATGCATTGTTCATTGCTTCAACGACAAATAACCAGGGTACTTTGAAAACAAGTTCCCTAATCTAAGGGTTTTTTGAGCAACCTGCAACTACCCAGGCATCAAGGGAGATATTTTTCCATCACTACCACCGAAGTGAACCCAAACAATAAAGTGGTGACAGGTATGCTAGATATTCATTCAAGAATAGTGAAAGTACTTTTTGATTCTAGTTCTACGCACTCTATTATATCCCAAAAGTTTAGTAAAACAATCCAAACACCACCAATAATCATGGAAGAAAATAAGTCGATGAGTATGACAAATGGGGAAATCATTACAACACATGAATATAACTCCTCACCTATCAAATTTGTTGAATGAACATCCTGTTGAACCTCGTCATTTTCCCTCTAGTATAAATTGATTAAATTCTTGTCATGGATTGTATTTCCTTATATAGATCAAACATAAATTTCCATGATATTGAAATCACTCTACATGAGGATATTTTACCCCCAATTCTGTACAAGTTCAAGAAAGAGGATAAATCTTTTTTTGCACAATCATCTCAATTGTGGATATTACTTCCCTATGAACATGTGTACCTGGATAAGATGATTGATTCTACGTAATAAACCATCCTTTATGAGATTACTATTGTGAGAGAATTCTTTGAATTGTCTCCTAAGGAATTGCTAGTCTTCCTCCAAGAAGAGATGTTGAATTTTATATTGATCTTATAACTAGGGTGTTGCCAATATCCAAGAATCTATATAGAATGACTTTTGAGGAGCTTGAGGAGATGAAGAAACAACTAATGGGGAATTTGGATAAAGTTTTTATAGGCCCAATTGATTCACCATGGGGTGCACTAGTCCTATTTATCAAGAAGAAGGATGGGTCAATGCGTGTTTTCATTGATTATCATGAGCTCAACAAAATCATGATACAGAACTAGTATCCTCTTCCATGAATTGATGACTTGATCGATCATCTGTTTTGAGAAAAATACTTTTCCAAGGAATATTTGTAGTTTGGATATTACTAATTAATTGTAAATAATAAGGATATCACAAAGACAACTTTTCGTACAAGATATTGGCACTAGGAATTCATAGTAATGCCTTCACGACTCACCAATACTCAAGCAATCATCATGGATTTGATGAATATAGTATTTATATATTACCTCGACAAATTTTGGGTTGACTTTATAGACAATATTCTAATATACTCTAAAACCAAGGATGGGCATGAGGAGCATCTAAGCTCTATACTAGAGACCTTGCGAATGGAGAATCTCTATGCAATGTACATCAAGTGTGTGTTATTTTTAAATGAGGACTCATTCTTGGGTCATATCATCACATGAAATGGGATATCTGTGGATCCCTCCAACATAGCTATTATTGAAAGATTGTAGCTTCCTAGGGTTAACTGGATATTATCCCCGATTTGTGAGAAACTTCTCACAATTCTCCAACCATCTTACCAAGCTAACTCGAAAGGGAGTCAAGTTTTCTCGGTTATATGAATGTGATGAAAGCATCAATGAGTTGAAAAGGAGGCTTATCACTGGGAATATTCTCACACTACACAAAAGTGGAGAACTTTTTCTGGTATTTAGTGATGCATTGAAGAAAGCCATGGGTTGTGTGTTGATGCAAACTGACAAAGTAAATTCTTTTGCATCAAGGAAATTGAAAGTTCATTAGAAGAACTATCCAACACATGATATGGAGTTGGATAAGGTCATCATCACTTTAAATATTTAGAGACATTTCCTATTTGGGTAGAAGTGTGATATATACACGGATAACAAAATCCTCAAGTATATATTCAAACATAATGAGTTGAATATGCCCCATCAAAGATGGTCATAGATGTTCAAAGACTATGACTGCTCAATCCATTACCACCTTGGGAAAACAAACTATGTGAAAGATTCTCTAAGTTGAAATGATCCAATAATTCGACTATTGATTAGAATTGAAAATAATATAATCTTCTTAGATTTGATGAATATGGACATGTTAATCACAAAGAAAATAACATCATCAATCCTTCCACTACTGATTTCTCACCCTTCTCTTTTGGAGTGGTTAAATGATGCTCAAAAGGATGATGTGAGAATTCAGATGAAATTAGAAACTATTATAAAAAGTAAATCCATGGAGTTCAATGTTAATGAAGAAGGAATTTGTGAGATTTGGGATAAGACTATGTGTTTTATCAATTCCTGAGTTAAAGAATACACTTTTGGATGATGCACATAGTTCGAACTTCTACATTCACCTAGGAAACACAATGATGTATCAAGATCTCTAATATAATTGTTGTTGGGATAACATGATCAAGAAGATCACTGAGTATACATCAAAGTGTCAGGTATGTCAGCATTTGAAGGTTGAGAGACATAAGTCTAAGGGGATGTTGAAACCATTACCCATTCCATCATGGAAATGGGAGAACATCCCCATGGACTTTTTCACTGGACTTCTGAAGACATCCAAAGGAAAAAATTATATCTGATTTGTTCTAGATCATCTTACAAATACATCACATTTCATTGTAATTCAAGAGAATATCTCATTAGATCAACTATCAAATATATATATTATAGAAGTGGTAAGGCTGTATGGAGTACCACTATCGATTATATCTGATCGAGAGCCCGTATTCACCTCTATTTTTTGGAATATTCTTCAACTTTCTCAGAATATTGAGCTAAACATCACTATGGCTTATCATCCTAAAACTGATGGCCAATCTGAGTGGACTATTCAAACACTTGAGGACATGTTGAGAGAATTCTCAATAGACTTCAATGGAAGATGGGATCAACATCTTCCTCTGGTTGAGTTCTCTTATAATAACTCTCTCCACCTAAGAATCCAAATGTCTCCTTATTAATCACTTTGTGGGAAGAGGTGGTGGACAATGACATGTTGGGATGAAGTTGGGGAGAATAAACTCCTAGGTCCAGAATTGGTTGATGAAATGGTGGATAAGGTTAGGACCATCCAACATCACATTAAAGCTTCTCATAGTTGGAAAAAGTTCCATTATGATAATAATTGATGATACCTAGAGTGTGACATCTGAGACATGGTCTTCCTCTTCATATCATTGTGGGAAGAGTTATGATATTTGGGAATAATTAAAATCCTAGTCCAAGGTACATCGTCACTTTTGAGATCCATGATCACATTGGAGAAGTGGCCCATCGACTAGTACTCCCACCTAACCTATCTCATGTATATGATGTACTCAATGTATCACTCTTGGGGAAGTACATACCAGATCCATTGGATGAACTCAATCATGAGGTGGTACCATTGGAAATTTACCTCTCCTATGAAGAGAAGTTGGTGAAGATCTTAGATCATAGGAACAAATTTCCATGAAATAAGGCAATGCCCCTCATCAAAGTGTTGTGGTGAAATAACATGTTTGAAGAAGCAATGTGGGAATCAGAGAAAGTGATGAAGCATAGTTACCCACCTCTGTGTTAGTGTGGGAAAAGGAAATTTCAAGGGTGAAATTTCATAAGGGGGGAAGAATGTAACGACCCAAACATTTATTAATGGAAATTCCTCTTGATCTAATTAAATGTATTATTTTGTAAAATGGTTATATAAAATATGAACTTCGGTGGTTTTACTTTTTGGATTTAAAAATATTGATAAAAGTTGTCACCATTTCTAATATAGTCACTGAACAATAATAACAAGATTAGTATAAATATAGGGCATTAACAAATCCCTTTTACATAGAAAAACAAAGCGATGGAATCATCCAATAGAATTGGTCTGTACGAAGCCCATTTGTAGGAGATTGGAAAGGAGGTGGCATAACCAGGATTCACTCTTGACCATTCCCAAGCCGAGCTTCAGCTTGTTAATCTCAAACAAAACTGCCTACGGAAGAAGTGGAAGTTGATAGAGATTACCACCCGAGTGATGTTATCCGAGCCACCCCAAGAGTCTGTCACCATCGAACCACTCACCCTTAGATCATATGTGGGTGTTATAGGGGGTTATGTAACAAGAACCTATCACTATGATTATGTACATTATTTTCTATAAATAAAATACATTCATGTTATCATTGTCACTATGTAAATAGTTTTTAAATCACAAATAGTATTTTTTGTTTATATTCAATTAAGAAATATATATTGATGAAGTAATGGATATGTAGAATTATATAATATTTTAATAAAATATTGTTTTTACTAAAATACTTTTTCTTAAATATAAATGATCATATAAAGTTTATGTATAAAATTGTAGTTTATATTAAGGCTTCAAAACTGTTTACATCATAACCCATGAATTTTTTTATAAAAATCGATTTTAATTGTAAAATTAATAATTCACTTATTTAGATAATTATTTAGATAAAATGAATTTTATTTTTCGAATTAGAATGTTGAAATTAACAAATGGCGAATTTTTCATAATTTTCTGATATAGTAAAATTGTGGGGTAAAAATTAAATATTGTTTAATTATATAGTGTGTTTTATGACATCATAAAGACCCAATATTGATGTACTAAAATACTATAAATGGGTTTTTCTGTCAATATATGTTTCTTCATTAAAATTATTTGATTTTAGGATTTTTTTTGTTTATTTTAAAAATCCTTAGTGGACCCTCCAAGACTTACAAAACATTTTATCTTTTTAAAATCATTTACTTGAGAGTGTGACTCACCACCACATAAGGAACAATAATACTTTAATAAGTTTGGCCATTTTAATTATAAAATAATTTTTTCCACTCCAGATTGGAAAAAATCATCGTAAAAAACAATGGGATGGTTTGTGGTTTTAATTATATTAATGTGTAGGGTCCAAAACCTAAATAATAAAGAACCCCCCCCCCCCCCTCTTATATAAACCCAACCAGTCTCCCACTTCCTATTCACTAAAATCCTTTGGAGATCAACCAACCTATGAAATATTCTCTATATAATCCTACAAATGAGGCCCAAGCTCACAATAATACTTTCCAAAGCCTCTCCCAAGCCTTTGGGATCACTCTTCCAAGTAAGGGATTTCATCCTTTCTCATGTTTTTGTCCTAATCTCATTATATTGTTATACCCTTTTTTCAATTTCCAATTTTGGGGAATGTTTTTTAACCTACCACATACTTCCTTCCTTATGTTTTAATGATGATAGAGCCATTATCTCTCATTAATTCCTTCCATGTACACCTGTTACCATTCCAAAATTCCGTAAGGGATTTCTCTCTCATTTACATTCAAGCAATTCATTTGTATTATGAATATCAATTCCATTACATATGTTGGGACATGTATCTATAAGACCCAATTACAATAAATTTCTTGTACATATTATTATACACCTATTTATCTCTCATAAACTATTTTTATTAATTCTTATGTCTTGTTGTTATGCTACCGAAATTGCAACGCAATTTTCCTAGCCAAATTCATTGTGTAGTGAATACCATGTCCCTTTCTCTATAAAGTGTATTCAAATTTATGCCCATTTACATATTGATTTAAGAGTTTCATGAATTAATTACACATTCCATTATATTTTAATAAATTAATATGTTTAATTAATCCATGTTTTATGATAAATGTGGCACACTTATGCATTAAATGTAATGATTAAGGAGGGTGCACCCCGATAGCGCTTCAATTCATTGGGTAAAGATTAGTATCATGATACATCAAGTTTAATGACAGTTTACTCATGATAATTAAAGTAAAATGAGGGTTTAATCATTCTTCATGTGCAATGGGTCGTGGCTCATGCTAATATCATGTTAAATGTTGTTTCCACATTTACATGTTATTATATATCTTACCTTTATCTTCATGTTTCTCTTATGCTCCATTGATATGTCTATTGCCTAACATGTACTATATTATTCATGTTATTCATTGTATAATCTCTTATTGGGCTTTATATCTTACCATTTTATTATGCATGTCGTTAGGTTAATCCATGCAATGCTAAGTACGAAGGAATGACGTGGTCTTGTAAAAGAAGTTTTCAATAAGATTTTTGGTTTTATGTTTTATGTTGTTATGTTGTGTTACTATTCCCCAAATATACTAGACCTATCAATCTTTTATGCTGTATCAATTGAAGGTTTTATGTAATAAACTATATTTAAATCTATAATAAATAGAAGGGTTGTTATACTACCACTAATAGTTTTCACAAAAAAAACATAATTTTTCACTCAACAAAGGCAGACTAATTCCTTCTATCATCAATAAATGTTATAGTATCCAATGGTCTGTGTATTTCCATTAATGGCATGATTCTTTCATTTTCATTGAAATTTTTCATTATAAATCATATAACAAAGAGTAGAATATGGATTATACATCACTTTTGTTATGAACCATTGTATTCTTCAATACAAAATGTTGATTATATCATGGATAATACAAGAATTTATATGATTTAATTTTCTTATATGTTCCTTAGATTAACATCCAAATCTGATAAATTGATTTAGATAAATCAATTTCTATGGATTAACTTGTACATTTAACATTTTTGTGAAAAAAATGTATGACATAATTAAACTAGAATTCCCCCAATACATTTAGTAATTTGATTATGTAATGTCAAGAGTTTATCCTTGAAATTATGTTATGTATTAAATTATTTTTTATAAGTGTGTAAGTAGATGATTCTGTAATGACACATCATGATCTACCTATTGAAAATGTATTAAAAAACTAATGTAATTTGAAGTATGGGTGTAACATACATTATATGTATAAAAAATACTTCATCCATGCCACGAAAATAATAGTATCATTTTTCATGTTCTTAATGATATACTGAGTGAAAATGTATTATGTATAGTAAACCTAACACTACATTTGGATCAATATAATTTCATGTTATCTTTTATAAAAATACTATGGGTGTCAATATAATGATAAAAAGTATCATGTTATATGTCATAAAAATATGAATAGTATATATCTATAAATCATGTTTTAGAAAATAAATACAATTTTAGTTTATTTATTAACATAATTTAACATTAATATATATTATTTTTTTTGAAAAAAAATATATATTTTTTGTATATAATGTTATGTTATATATTTCTTCTTGAAGATATAGTTTTAAATTACATGTTTTGTGATATTCTGTAACATTATTTTTTCATCAACCATGACCTGTGTGTGTAATAAAATCTAATTACATGAATTTAGTTGTTGAGGGTAGTGTGTTAATATTAGGATTTAGAATTATTATGTATTGGGTTCTCCCCTAAGTAAAGTATCCCAATGTAGAAGAATATTTAGTCACTTATTCTTCAGGTGATTGAGTGTCTCCAAATATGTATTTATGAGGAGCTCGAATTGATTCTCTGAAATTTATAGTAAAAACGATTATCACAATGTGTTATTTTATGTTTGTTGAAAAAGATATTGATATTTGGTATGATCAACCATTCCATAGTCAATTATTGCATGTATGTTCTCATTTGAATGATCACTCTATGATTTAGTAATTCAATAACTTCTTTAACTCTATAGCTCACAAGGAATTATTCTATGAATATAAGGCATTGCATGAACCCATTGAATAATAATCATTTAGATCTTAAAGATCCATGAAATGAGCTATGAAATTGTATTTAATGTGTTCCTTCAATAGTTAAAAATATTATTATAAAATTACTCTCTAGATTAATTTCATTAAAATACATATAATAAGAATTAATTCAAAAATAGGTTGAACAGCAAAGGTACCTCATCTGGAAGAAATATATCCAGCAAGCAAGACATCCTGGGATCCGGAAATCTCTTGCTGAAATAAATATCTAGAAGCAAGAAAACACTAGAGGTAAGATATATATGGTAGTATTACATCATTTGTTGGAATACGTATCTAGTGTTATGTTAGTATGGCATTGACTCATTTAAACTAATGGTCACTTAGGCTAGTGGTGACTCAACTGGAGTAGATTCATTTTAACTAATGGAGAGACATGTATGGTCGAAGCTCAACTATGGTGGTCAGAAATTTTTTAATTGAATCATGTCTGGTGGCAGCTCAACTTTGGTGGTCAAACGTTCATATGTAGACTTAGGTCTATTCTCATTTCAACTATGGCTATCAATAAATTCTGGTGGTGGGACATTTTGAACTAATGGTGACTCATTCCAACACATATAAAAATTTTCACCACATTACCTTAATATTTTAAATACTATGATAAAATAGTAATTTGATTAATAAACATAATAATTCTAAATCATGATTATTCAAATAATGAGGTTCTAACAATCATCTTCTTTTTTATGACCATAAATTGTATCATTTTTATAAACCATTTATATGATAAACATAGATATACTTAAATAAAATTAAAGGAAAATAGTCTGTTTAATATTCGAAAAAGAGAATTCAATAAATAAATAAATGTGGTATCAAGGATACGATGTCAATGAAATGATTCATCAAAGGATAAAATACATGAAAAATGTTTGTATTAGAGAATAAAATCCCAAATAAATATATGAAAGAGAAGTTCAATATCATAGATAAATGTAATTAATCTTATCAACTGTAAATTAAATCACATCCAAATAATGATACCATAGAGCAAATAAGGATTCTATCAAAGGTTGAATCTTAAAAAATTGTTATCAATGAAAAAATTGAATACATACATCCAAATGTGTACGGTACCAAAGATAAACTAGGTATTAGTTGTAGCAAAGATAAATTTGGTATTAAAGGTAACTTGTTAAGGATAAATTAAAAAATTGTATAAAATAATAAGTTCAAATGAAAAAAAAATGCATGAAATCCAAAATTCTCTCCTTTTTGGGATTATCAAAAATGTAAAATTAACGATAGTAAATAGAAATATTTGAATAAAATAGAATAATAGGGAAATATATTATCAATGGAGAACTAATAAAGTATATTAATAAAAATAGAAAATTATTTCATTAATTAGAAAGAGATATGATATTACAGCCTAAGGAGATATAGGAAAAATATAAAAACAACACATATTAAAAAATAATGTCAATCAGAGTCACTCTCAGCCTAGGATGTTGTATCTATAGGTTCCTTCCCTTTATTAGAGGCATGAGTCACTAAGGATGAGGTTTATGAGGCTGAGGTAGCGTTAGGAATCTCTCTAATCAAGAATGGACCGGGGTGTTTGATGGAATCCCTAAGAGACATGCTTAAAGGATGGTACTATGGAGGTAAAGGAACTGTAGTAGATGGATTAAAGGCCAAAATGAAATTAGAATAGCTTCATGAGTGATAATGGTTCTCCCGATAACAAATAAAAATGGTTTTATGTGGTTGATAAAATATAAGATTATATTCCCTCCTTGATTCATAGCACAAAAGAAGTCATTATTCCCCTCCATCAATAACATGAGATTAGGAGTAATAACCTTAATATAATTGACTTATTCCTTAAAATACTTATTAGCAGGTTGAATAATCATGTTTTCAGTATAAAGAATGAAATTTTTACACAACTCGTTTTTAGTATATGCACATGAAAGATATTATTTATTGTCCTTTTTAATGGTAGCACAATGAATTTTGGGATTTTTTTATAAATAGTTTTACTAGTTTTTATATGTCTCACCATGCTAATTAATGTATCACAAATCATATTGATAAGTTGTATGAACATCTACCATAGTACAATGAAGCTCCACTTGAACTATAGATCTGATCAACTCAGAATCAACAATAACTGAGTGAGGTGAATCACATTATGTATATTCCATTGAAGGTAAGGACTCCAACCTCTCCATAATAGTAGACTGACTAGAAGAAAAGGAATCTCTCATTTCCTCTATAATAAACCTCTATGTCCATATTTCATTGGCTAATATTATTTTCTAAATTTTAACTTCCTAAGAGTGAGAATTAATCTTTCGCTGTATATGACATATAACATGATCAAATAAGTTACCTGAATACCTTTCACTAAGATGTTTAATATGATTTTATTGGTAAATAAATTTTATACAGATGATATGTAAAAGTATTCCATAAAAATTCACTATGTCTGCATTTGAAGTAGCATCTGAATAAACTAGTGAAATAGGTAGAGAATGATAAGTAAGCCTCTCACGACTAGGAATAGCAAGCTATATAGGATCTGGTCTAGATGGAGGTGCATCTGAATGGAAGGCCTGAACAAAAACTAATCATACCATTGGATTTTTCCCATCTCCATCTGAGAGGGAATGTCCACCAACCATTTGTTGAAGGCTCCCATTATAATCCAAATGATAATAATCCAATCAAAAAAACATAATTCCTTGGGATGGCTCCCCCTTAGGGGATACATCAACATCTTCCAAAGCATCCCTATGAAACACAACATCCTCCTCAACATATTTGGACTATAAATAGTAAAAAATAGGATGGATATAGCTAGGAATTTTCTCCCATTTGGCATGAGTAGTATCTATTGTGATATAACTATAGGATTTCTCCCCCTCAGTAGATACTTTAGTCTATTCTCAAGGAGATGAAAATTCTCTAGAAGGTAGATCTATAATTGATCTATCAATAGACATAGATTATTTATAACTATGACTCTCTGTAGACCTAACTGAATTAGAAGAATTAACATGTGATGTATGAGGTGATTGAATCCTCTCACCATCATGATCATGTAAGGCATCCATCATCATCCTCCTCACCATATCGATTACCATGATCAAATACCTCATATCCATTTTCCTAATCCAAAACACCCAAAACATATATACAATATTAAGATGAATTTATAACCCTATCACCTCCAGAAATCATTGTATCATCATCACCATCTTCTATCTCAGTTAAAAAACTCTCCCTAATAGGGAGATGTGTAGGTGTAAATACATGTTCAAAATTTTGATAGGGGTCTTAGGGATATCATGGCCACTAACCTCCTCAATTGAGGTGTCCACCTCCTCAAAAATAGAAACTTCCAAAAATTCATAAGAAGAATAATATACTATCTCATCTAGCTCCAGGAAAGGATCAACATGGTTTTTTTTATTGGGAGGATTATATATAGGATTAAAACCGTAGAGAAAATATCATTGTCTCTAACCAAAATTTTTCAACCAGTTATTTTGGCTTACCCTCATACATTTACAAATAATATTAATAAAATAAAAACCGCCACATTTAACATTATATTTTTTCTATTCATCAATAAAAATTTATGTTTCAAAAAATGATGAAATTAAAATGTTATTAAAAGAGAGAATTGAATATAGGGGACGAGCTTCATAAATAAAACATGTGTACCTTATACTATCAATATAGATTGATCATATCCATTATTTTTATAAGGAAATAGTGGTAAACATCTTGACATCTTAGGGTATTTATATCACCTTTCCCAAGAAAAAATAAGTTCTTAATAAACATAAGCATCATCTGACATTCACCATTCAATGTAGTAAAAGTATACCTTCATAGAGTTTTATCTATATTCAGGTCAAGAAAAGATTCCTCATACCTAAGAGATTCACTATCACTGGGTATCATACATTTAAAATCATCCAAAACTCCTTATTTATTCATTTTCAAACATCTTTTCCATCCTTTTGATGAAAAGGTAAACGTCATACCAGATATAACACTTGGAATTAGATATTTTTTAATGGAAAAACTGAACCCTACATATTTATAGAAATGATGAACTAGCATAGGAAAAAATGTTCTATCATTTCATGATAAATAGTCTACCAATAAATTTTTTTTAGATCTCCATTAGAAATAACATGTACTTGAATGAAACCATTTAAAATCTAGTTTTTTTTTCGGAAACAAATACAATGGAATTTTAATAAAGTAGAAGAAAGGGAATAATAAGGTGAAGTATAAAAGAGAAAGAGGGAAGATGAAATGGATATAAGGAAGCGGGAGCATGTGAGAGTGACTCATATTCATTATTATAGACCAAATATATCATTAAAAAATTCTTAATAATAAAATATAACAAAAATGAATTACTAAAAAAATAATTCCACAAAAATTGTGGTGTCAACAACACATGACACTGAAAATGGTGGCTCACCAACTAAAGGTCATTCAATGGTGACTTTCCAACAAGAGCATGTCCAACATTGACATGCCAGTGGAGACTCTCCAAGGTAAACTAATCCTATATAGAGACACCAATGATATATTTTTCAATGGTGAATCCCCAACACTGACTCTCCAATGGTGACTTTCTAATGGGGACTCAATAATGGTTACTCACCAATGGTGACTCGCTAATGGTGACCCACCAACAGTGACTCTCCAATGGTGACTCCTATAATGGTAAATTGACCAAATTTATGTTTAACCAAAAAATATCATTCCTAATTCATGTTTGATATTATTTAAACTCTTACAATTCAGTGGTTTTATAACGATATAAGAAACAAGATGTCTAATTCATATAAATTCAAGATTTATATCTCCCTTGTGGCGATGATCACTCAAAAAGTGATTTCATACTTAAATATTCATTGTTCAAGAATGATAAACAATATTATTAGAAATATTAATATGAATATTTTTTCAAAATTTATAGGTACATGTATGAATTGATATCTGTAGTCTAGCAATGTGTGTTTCATAGATAAAATTTGTGCACACAAACTCCTTGTAGCTATGTAAACAACTTTAGTAGAAGGCCATGCAATAGAATTGTATTCCATCCTATGCCAATATACTAGATACTTTCCAAAAACATTACATGCTTAATATGTGCAATTTTAATCTATGTTACAACTACCAAAATCGACATCTGAATAACATACTAAGTTAAATACTTTTTCTCTAGGATAGAACATAAATAAATTGTTATTATTTTTGAGGTATTCAAGAATCTTTATAATGAAAATCCAGTTAGACACTTTATGGTTTTCCTGAATATGATAACACATACACATACTATATATAATATCAGTTTTTCTAGGAGCTACTTAAAACAAACTTCTAATCATACCATTGAAATTATTTTGATCTACTGAATTTCTAGCCTCATCAAGATCCATCTTATAGGTGGTTCTCATAGGATTTTTCATACATTTATTTCTATCTAAAACATAACATTTTAGAAGGAATTTAGTGTTCTTCCATTGGTTTAAAATAATTTGATATTGATTTTGAGAATTTTTATTACCAAGAAGTAATTTATGTTCAACAATTAAACACTTTTCAAATTGATTTTTAATTTTATTTGACAGATTAATAGATAAATAATTTTTTAAATATCTAAAAATAATATCATCATAATATATTTGAACAAATAAAAAATATTATGAAATTATTTTTATAAAAATGGTAGGATTAGGTATACCTTTTTAATAACCTTTTCAAATTACAAAATAGATAAGCTTATCATCTGAAGCTCAAGGTGTAACGACCCAATGTATTGTCAATGTAATACCCATTATATAATTTTTTACAAATATTATAATCACATATAATTACATATAGAACAAAATTAAAACCTTATAAATGAAGAATGAATGAATTATAAGGTATCTATAGAAGTTAAGGAAAATCTAATGATAAAATAGTTACTTGACCTTTGGAATAGTAATGTGACCCTTATAAAAAGTAAAATGGACAATGTAATAGTAACCTCACTAATGAAAGTATAAATAAAATTTATCAATCTTATAAGTGACAATAAGGTATAATTATATCATAGTATATGTAAATAAATATTTTAAAAATTATTGATTATGTGTTGGTATTTTATATAATTTAAGAATATTTAATTAAAAGTTTAGGATTAATTTAATAAATTTAAAGTAAATTTATTCTAAAAAAATTGATTCATAATTTATTATTTTGATGTCTTATGACCATAATCAAATTTTATGTGACCATTGTTTTTTAAAGTGTTATAAAAGTAGTTTTAATTTAATAATTTGTATTTTTCAAGTAAATTATAATTTTAATTAAATATTAAATTTCAATTATTTAAATAATTATTTTTGAATAGTGGAGTTTATTTTTGGATTATACTTTTTAAAAAATGGTTTGGATGAATTTTTTGAAATTTTTCTAAAATACTATAATTTTTTTTAATAGTGAAATATGATAATATAAAAAATTTGAAAAATACATGAATTTTTAATTTATGGATGATGTTATGCTAAGGTAATCACCCTTGGTTCAAAATCAAATTCTTACATTATTATATTTGGTCACATGAATCAAAACTATTCATAGTCATGATAAAAAATATTAAATGAATGATTAAAATAATGGGAATCCCCTCCTCTCAACCACTATAAATTCCACCCCCTTTACTTCTTCGCCTCACGCCTCTCATGCCTTGTGCATAATACAAATTATAATCCAATATCTCCCTAAACACCTATAACACATTATAGAGCTCTAAATATCATAAAAAGGCCAAAACCTCTTCCCAATGTAGGATCTCAAGAATGATATATTCAAGAGGTAAATTCTTCTTTTCTTTTCTTTTCTTTTATTTTCTTTTCAAGTTCCATTGTTTTCTTCTCTATCACCACCTATCCTCACCCCAAATGTTACGATAGCTCCTATAAAATAAATTTTCTGTAATTTTGGTATGATAATGGAATATTTCATCATCATATATTCTTTCCCATCCTTTTATACTAGAAATGAAAACATCATCCAAGATGTGTTAATTTATCACATTCAAGGACGACAAGTTTTCAATTTCTATTATCATTTTTAATTTTGGTAATTAAAAATTATTTTATGGTGAAAAAATACAATAATATATATATTATGTATTATGTAAAGTTTTGTAGGATTTTTTACACATTATATTAACTTATAAAGAAAAATGAGTTCATTGTGATCAAAAATCGCCAATTAACCAAAACAGTTTTCATTAATGTTTTATACAGTCATTAATCTTTACTCAAAATAATAAAATTAAATTTATAACCATTTAATCTTATTTATGTTAAATAATAACATATAACATCAATTATGGACAACCATTCTCCTCTTTCATGTTTATCCTTACAAGTATATAAGTAAACAAATCATGAAAACAAAGGAAACAAACGATCCCAAACAATGAAATTGAACCTGTTAACCAATAAAAATAGACATGAATGAAGCTAATAAGGTTATTATAAATAGATTTAATGTATATTAGGGTATTTAATTATTAATTTAGGGACTTAATTTTATTATTTTTGTCATTATGATCAAGGGAAGAACACCTTCGGCCTTAAGGTATGGGATTCTACCCGAACCTCCTTTATTTCTTCGAGTTGCTCTATCATTCTTATTACCCAAATGAACTAAAAATTTATTTTTAGGTAAATAATATAAATTCTGTTTATATTCTAATAAATAATTTATCAATATACATTCATCATTTTCTATTGTGGATATACATGTTTGTAATTGGCTTCTTCTTAATTCTTCCCAATAAGAAAGAATGTATTAAGGGAACATCACGAATTATTACCCAATTTCAAGTAGACTCTATAATTAGTTTTAGGTAACCATTAATTTACTAATAAAATAATTTTTTATGATCACCTTATTGGTTAAGTTTTGGATTTATATAAAATATTATTCTCTTTTTTATTTTAAATTATCTTTGATATTCTCCTTAAATACCACTAAAATGTTTTAATTCTAAATGTTATTAAATACACTTTTTACATGTTATCACATAAGTTTGTCATCACTTAGCATGATATATTTCTATTTTTCCTTATTATTTTCCATGCATGATCTAATTCATTTCCTTTATGGACACATTTATGATACATCCATTTGTTATGCTTTATAACATGATTATAATGCACAATTCTTTCTATGGGTAACCTTTATGTTTAGGTATGACTGATTATGTATGATTTTTTATGTGAAAAGCATATTCAGGAACATTTTATAATGGGTACTCCCAAATGATCACTAATTTATTGGGTAATTTTGAGTCTCATGAGATGTTATATGCAATGGTCAAGGTGGTCATCCTAGAATTGTGCTACCATTTGGAATAGTCTTGATTTTTAACCATGACATGGGATCCCTTATGTGCGATGAGCCTTCACTCATAATTATGTCATGTTTTATGTTGTTTCCACATTATTATTATTCCTTGTATATATGTTCCCATTTTTTATATGTTTTGATTCTATTTGTTTAGTTATATTCCATTCCATTTTATCTCATTACATAATTCCTTCTAACCCATGTGCTTAGGATTTATTAATATGTTTATTCCCTTACATGGATTTTTATCTTATCCCATTATTCATGTTATCCCCATTTTATCCTATGATGATGTATGATAGTAATGGAATATAGGATCTCTTTATGAATATTAAATAAAGAAATGTTTTTTTAGTTCCATGTTTTCAGTTTTATTTACTAGTCTTCCAAGACACTATAATTTACGATCCATG
The DNA here is from genome assembly GCA_963277665.1 of Viscum album. Classification (NCBI taxonomy): domain Eukaryota; kingdom Viridiplantae; phylum Streptophyta; class Magnoliopsida; order Santalales; family Viscaceae; genus Viscum; species Viscum album. The sequence continues at coordinate 1,000,814,448 of OY728134.1, forward strand.
GCTTGTAATATGATGTTTAATTATTATTTAGATCATTTAATGTTAAGTGTAAAATGATAGGTTCTCTATATTTTGTATCATAGGATGGTATATTAATTTTTTGAGATTAGGAATAGAGTACATTAGTAAGAACAATAAGTATGAGACTAATTGTAAGAAAACGTCCCAAAATTTTGGTAATCATAGACTAAGTGATTTATCAAGAAAATACATCCCTATCTAGATAAAAAATGTTATGTGGATCTATAATAGATTTATCTATGGGTAAAACCCCAAAACACATCTTTGAACGATACACAAATGAGAACCGGTGCATGACAATGGGCCTTGCTGCACTCCTAGTTTAACACACCAAGGGGATATGCTTTAGTAAATTCATAAGCATAGGGAAAGCCATTATTAAGGGAAAAAAAGAATCCAATATGATTAAATTTTAGGAAAAATATCATTGATATCCTAGATTGAAACCTAGGGACTCAAAATTTAGGATATACTTTAGATTTTCATGTTGATCCTTTTTTATTTAATGTTTCATTTTTATAGGTATTAGATATGTATTAGTTCCCTCTAATTGTAAGTTATTTTTCTTAGATAATGGCATGAAATATAATAACACATTACAACAATAAATGTAATATAAAACATGATGATTTACTGAATGATATGCATGATATGATGGGAACAGGTGCTCAAAATCTTATAACAGTACTTACTAAGATGGATCAGGTTATGAATAATATCATAAATCATGTGGACCACCCTCATAATCCATGAAAATAGAATTTTTCCATATAATAATTCATGAATCAATGGCCTCCCTTGTCTAGTGTATCTTTTGATCCCCTCCTCATGGAATAGGGCATTAACTCCATTGAAAAGATTTTCTTTGTACTACAGTGCTTAGAAGAAGAGAAAGTATTGCTGGAAGTCTGTCATTTTGATGGGGAAGCTGATCAGAAGTTGACACTAATAAAGAATACAAAGTACCATGAGGAGATTTATTCCACGTATTGGTCGGAATTGAAGAAAAACATTTAAATAAATATTTTCCCCAAACACTCTATCTCATGATGGAAAGAGAGTTCTTCAATGTTAAGAATAATGATGAGGATTCCATATGGGTGTGCGGTGAAAACATCATAGGGAATTTAAGATACACCTCCATCATTTTCAAGAAAATTTAATGAAATTTCAATCAATTATTCAGCACACTAATGTCGAGTCTATGAAAACTATCAGTGATTCTATAGATTAACAGTTATGTAGAGATTGTCTATTTTTCCCTCAATAATGACATGAAGATCTGAGATGCTTTGTGGTCTAATGGGCCTAGTGAAAAAAAATGGAAAATAGATTCTAATATGGATGGTTTGAAAAATAAATCCCATGATGGAATAAATATTGAACATCCCATGTGTTAAAATTGTGGAATGAAGCATCCTAGGAACTATCTAAAGGGAAATAATAATTTCATCAAATGCGGATGAATGAGACATCTGGATAAGAACTGCAAAAGGGATATGAAAAATACAAATAATTTGGATGAAGAAAGAAGGTTCAAATCAACCCTTATCCTATAGTGTAGAGTTAAAATTGTATGGAACATGGACATTCTGTGAATAGTTTCCCCAAGCAATGGGTTGTCAAAGGAAATCAATAGAAACCTATAAGGAAACAAAGAAGGTCTTATGATATCACTATGGCTGAGGTGGATGCAGACAATGATAAGGTGTTAGGTATTCCAGTTAATCATTCATGAATAGTTAATGTACTATTTTATTCTGGTGCTACGCATTATTTTATAACATGTAAGTTTAATAGAACCATTCAAACACCACCTCAAAATTTGGAGATTGAGTTATCTTTGAGAAAAGAAAATGGGGTAATTATTACATCAAAATTATATAACTCCTCCCAAGATAACATTTTACGGATGAACCTCATAGAAAATCTCATCATACTTCTATTGGTAGAGTTTGATTCTATTTTGGGCATTGATTGACTGTCTTTATATAAATCCAACATCAATTGTGAGGAATGGGATATCACTCTTCAAATCCCAAAGCATCCTCTGATTCATTACATGTGTAAGGAGGAAAATTAATCTCTTTTATAATCATAATCTCAAGTGGGGATATTGATTCCTTATCAAAAAGCATAACTTTCTCAAATTATTGAGACAATGGAGAGAATTGTGTTCCATGACATGCCCATAATGAGGGATTAAACTAATGTGTTCCCCGAAGAGTTTCCTAGTATTTCTTCTGATCGATAGGTTGAGTTCACAATGGAACTAATTTTTATTTCTCTACATATATCAGAGACACCATATTTAATGGCCACCATAGATATGGTAGAGATTAAGAAGCAGTTTCAGGTGAATCTAGACAAAGGTTTTATATGCCCGAGTGCTTCACTATGGGGTGAATAAGTCCTCTTTGTCATGAAAAATAAAAGATCAATTCACATCTACATAAATTATCATGAACATAATAATATCATGATAATGAACAAGTATCCCCTGCCTCAGATTGATGACTTGTTCAATCAGCTTCACAAAGCTAGTTATTTCTCAAAGGTGGACCTTCAATCTCGATATCACCAACTAAAGGTGAGGAAGGAGTATATTCCCAAGAATTCGTTTTCAATGAGGTATGGACACTATTTGTTCATTGTGGTTCCCTTTGTACTAACTAGTGATCATGAAATTTTATTGGATCTAATTAATATAGTCTTGTGATAATACCACAACAAATTTGGGGTAGTCTTTATCAGTGATATTATGATATACTCCCAGAGCAAGTAGTAATACAAGGAGCATTTTATTACTAGTATAAATACTTTTATAAGGTAGTTACTATATGAAAATTAAAATAAATGTGATTTTTGGATGGAGGATGTATCATTCATTGGGCATGCTATCACCAGCAAAGGGATATCTGTATACCCATCTAATAGAATGGAAATCAATGTGTGTCCTATGAAAAAATATGTAATTAACATATGTAGCTTCCTTGTCCTAGATTGTTATTACAAATGATTTGGGGATAAATTTTTAATCTTTTCAAACCAAATTTCCAATCTGACATGGAAGGAAGTAATGTTATTCTGGACTGAAGAATTTGAAGACTGTTTTAAGGAGTTTAAAAAGAGGCTTATCACTTCGCCAGTACTCACACTCCCAACAAGTTGAGACCTCTTTGTGGTGTACAGTTATGCTTTAATGAAAGGCGTAGACTATTTACTAATTGAAAATGTTAAATTGAAAGCCTATTCCTCAAGAAATTTGAAAATACATGATCAAAACTATCCCACACATGATCTAGAGTTGGTAGTTGTGATCTTTTCTTTGAACATTTGGCAACATTATCTCTATGGGTAGAAGTGTGACATATATACTAATCAAAAGAGTCTAAAATGTATATTCTAACATAAAGATATTATCATTATCCAGAGATTATGGTTAGATCTTTTCAAATATTTTGAATCCTGAATCCACTGCCATCATGGTAAGGAAAATAAGGTGGAGGATCCTTTATGTTTAAAGGAGCCTGCATCTTTTTCAAAGATGAGAGTTGAGAAGGATATAATATTATTAGATTTGTAGAGGATAAAAATTAGAATCATTAATGGAGTAACATCATCAATCCTATCTCAAATGATTTCTCAACCATCCCTCTTGGAGAAAATAGAGATTCTAAACGGAAATATATGGAGATTTTGAAAAGGGTGGAAGCTATTAAGAATGAGAAATACTCTAAGTTAAAGATCGATTATGAAGGAGTTGATATATTTGGGTCACAACTATGTGTACCATCCGATATAAAGATAAAGAAGGATCTTTTGAATGATGCACATAACTCAGTCTTCTATATTCTCCTAGGGAGCATAAATATGTATCGAGAACTCTAAATGAACTATTGGTGGTACAATATGAAGAAAGAGATCATTGAATATACATAAAAGTTCCTAGTATGTCAAAAAGTGAAGGATGAAAGGAAAAAGTATAAGGGGATGACGCAACCAATACCCATACCAACATGTATGTGGGAGAACATTACCATTGCCTTTGTCAGTGGACATCCAAGGATATCCAGAGGAAACAATTAAATATGGGTCCTTGTTTATCATCATACAAAGACAACCCACATTATCACAACATAAGAGGAATTTACCCTGGATAAACTTGCAAAGATATATATCAAGTAGGTCATAAGGATTTATGGAGTACCACTATCTATAGTATCTAATTGACATCCAAGATTCACCTTGATGTTCTGGAAAAGTCTTCAACATGTTCAATGCATTGAGTTGAACATCATCATGACATATCATCTACAAATTGATGGCCAGTATGAGTAAACTATTCAAACATTAGAAGATATGTTGAGAGAAAGTTCTATGTACATAAAAAGAGGGTGGAGCAATTATCATCCACTAGTCAAATTCTACTACAATAATAGTTTCCACTCCATCGTCACAATGGAACCATAAGAAGACCTTTAAGGGAAAAGGTGCAGAACACTAGCGTGTTAGTATAATGTTAGTGGGAATAAGATACAAGGACCTGAAATGGTTGAATAAATGGTTGAGAACGTGGAAACCATTCAGAAGCACATCAAGTCAGCCCATAGTCGACAAAATATTTATGCAAACAATCGTCAATGAACATTAAGTTCAATGTTTGAGACATGGTATTCCTCCAAATATCTCAAGGGAAGATAGTTATGAGGTTTGGGAAGAAAGAAAAGCTAAGTCATAGGTACATCAGGCCATTCGAGATTCTTGATCATTTTGGATTTGTGACCTATTTACTAGCACTTTCACCCACCATTTCTAAATTACATGATATATTTCATCGATCCCTATTAAGAAAGTACATACCAGATCCTTCACATATACCCTCTTCATATTTCATATAGGTTTAGAATGTTCTTTCATACAATGAGCATACATTGAAGATCTTAGATCATAGAGATAAATTTCTACATTACAATATTACTCACCTAGTCCAATTACTATAGTAGAACAATAATTATGATGTGGGAACATGGGACCTGGAGGAATCAATGAAGAAAAGTCAGCCACACCTATTTATGTCATACAATGAAAAACGAAATCTCAAGGGAGAATTTCATAGGGGGAAGAATGTAATTATCCAATGTTTTATTAATGGAATTCCATTATTATAAGTTTTCCTTATATTATAATAATATAATATTACATTTATAACACAATTCAAATATTAAAGATGAAGAATGTTGAAATAAAAGGTATCTCAAGAAGTTAAAGAACATATACTGATTAAATAGTTACTTGACCTTTGGAATAGTAATGGGACCCTTATGAATAGTAACAAAAACAATGTAATAGTAACCTCACCAAGGAATGTATAAATAACACTAATCCATCATATGAGTGAAAATATGGTATAATTATTGCAAAGTATATGTAAATAAATATTTTAAAAATTATTGATTAAGAGTTTCTATTTTTGTAATTCATCTATATGTAATTACGATTTTATGATTAATTTAATAAATTACATGAAACATTATTCTCATAAATTTAATTCATACATTATTATTTTTATGTCTTATGATCATAAGATAATTTTATGAGACTTTATTGATTTTTAAAGTGTTAGAAAAGCAGTTTTAATTTTAAAATTTGTATTTTTCAAGAAAATTATGATTTTAATTAAAAATTAAATGTCTCATTTTGATAAAATTATTTTTTAAAAATGAAGTTAAATTTTCATTATGCTCATTGAAAAATTTTTAGAGTTAATTTTTGTTATTTTTCTATTAATGTTGAATTTTATGAATAGTGAAATCCAGTAATTTGAAAATTATGAAAAATACATGAATTATTGAGTCATAGATGATGTTCTTGTGATGTAAGAACCCTTGGTTAGAATTTAAATACTCTATTTACTATTTTTGGCCACATGAATCAATACTATTCAGTTTCTTGAGAAACAAATATTAAAATAATGGGAAATCCCTCTTCTCCGACCTATAAATATCACCCCTCTTTACCTCCTCTCCTCGCACCTCTCAAGACTTGTTCCAATTCCACAATCTAATAATATTTCTCACTAATACATTATACAACATAAAAAAGCACTTTATATCATAAAAATATCAAAACCTCTCCCATAAATAGGCTCTCGAGGAAGATATATTCAAGAGTTAAATTCCTCGTTTATTTTCTTTTATTTTCTTTTCAAGTTCCTTTATTTTCTTTTCTGTCCTCACATATCCTCATACAAATGTTATGAAAACTCCAATACATAAAATGTACTATAATTTTGTTATGATAATGTAATAATTCTTCATAATCTTTACCTTCCCCTCCTTTTATAATAGAAATGAAAACACAATCTGTGATGTCCTAATTTATCACATTCAAGGATGATGGGTTTTAAATTTCTAGTACCATCTTTAATTTTTATCATGAAAAAATTTTTATGATTAAACCAGACAATAATATATGTATTATGTATTATTTGAGGTTCCATAGTCTTTTTGTACACATGATACTAATTTATAATGCAAAATGAGTTTTTTGTGATAAAAAACTACCAATTAACCATAACGGTTATCGTTAATGTTTTATATAATGATTCATCTTCAGTCCAAAAAACCAAATGAATTTCATAACAATGTAATCATATTGATATTAAATAATAAAACAAAACTTAAATTCTGGAAAACCATTATCATCTTATATGTTTATCCTTACATGTATATAAGTAAACCAATCATGAAAACCAAGGAAACAAACATTCAAAAACAATAAAATTGACCCTCTATACGTATCAAAAAGGCCATGAATGAACTTAATAGGGTTATAATAAATAAATTTAATGTATATGAGGTTATTTAAATATTAATATATGATCTTAAGTGTATTACTAAAGTCATTAAGTTCAATTTAAGAACACATTTTGACTTAAGGTAAGGGATTCTGCCCAAAAATCCTTTATTCATTTGGGTTTCTCTCTTTCCTATTTCCCAAATGAAATTATCATTTCTATTTATTTATATCTTATAAATTATGTTTATATACTCTAAAATCAAGTATCAATATCCATTCATAATTATCATTTGGGGGATATAAGTTTTTTTAAATGGTTCCCTCATTAATTCTTCCTGATAAGCAAGCTCGTTTTAAGGGAACTTACCAAATTATTTCCCAATTTCAAGTTAACTCTATAATATTTTTAAGACACCATTATTTTTATAAAATCACTACTTGTATTATCCCAAACTTATTGGTTCAATTGTGGTTTTATATAAATGATTAGTCCCTTTTCTGTTTTAATGATATTGGATATTTTCTTTAAACCTCACTAAAATGTTTTAATTATAATGTTTCTTAGATACTCTTTTTGCATGTTATCACTTAAATTTGACCTAAAATATCATGATAAATTCATAAAATACCTTATTATTGTCCATGCATTATCTAATTAAATTTCCCTTATGGACGATTTTATGATACACCCATTTTTATGCTTAATGACTAGATTATGATACCCAACTCTTTCCAAGGGTATCCCTTATGTTTATGTATGATTGATTATGTATGATTTTTAAGGTGGAAATAAAATTCATGAACATTTTATGATGTGTACTCCTAGATATAACTCTAATGCACTGGGTAAAGTTGAGTCTCATGAGACATTATGTGCAACAGTCTGAGCGATTAGCCTTGACTAGCACTATCTTGTGCAACGGTCTTTGTGGTTAATGATGACTTGTGATCCTATATATTTAATGAGTATTTATTTGTGATAAAGTTATGTTTTATGTTGATTCAACTTTTCTATGATTCCATTTTTATATTATCCCTTTTTTTATAATTTATGATTATATATGTTCAGTTGAGTTTCATACCTTTTTATATCATTATGTCATGCCTTCTAACCCATCTTCCTAATCTTTATTCTTTTGTGTATTCTCTTACTGGGGTTTTTATATAATCTCTTTTATTATTTTATCCCATGGTTATCTTATTAAGATGTATGAGTACAATGTAATTTAGGATCACTTTATGATGATTACATAATGAAATTTTTATTTTATCCCCATGTTTTCAGTTTTATCTACAAAGTCTCACAACACAATATAATTTATGATCCTTGGAATGAAATATGATGTTTAATTATTCTAATGATCATGTAATGTTATGGGTAAAAGGATATGGTCACAATAAATGGATACCATTCTATACCATGTGAAAATATTTCTAATTTAAAAATATTATTTGGAAGATATGGGCTTTGAAATCTAGTGGGTTGTTCCGTAAAGACGTCCTAAATTGTAGATCCATTTATGAATATCTTTTGAGATCTATTTGATATAGTTTGAAATAAAAAAATTCTTAGTCAAGAAACATTATGATGACATCATTTCTATCCACTGGTAAAAATATTTCATCAAATTCAATACCATCTTCTTGATTATACATTTTTTCGACCTACCTAGATTTATTTATAACTATGGTTCTAGATTCATCAATATTAATTTTACAACCCCACATAGAACAAATAGTTAGAGTGTCTTTTGGTTTAGCTACAAGTAACCAGCAATTATGGTTTTCAAAATGATTTACTATTTCATGCATTTCCATTACCCAAAATTCATCATTAATAGAATCATTAATGTTCTTATGTTCAATATGTGACAAGAAATATTAATTTTCAACCTAATATACTTGATAACATCTAGTCTATGTACCTCTATCTATGTTTAAAACAATTAAAAAATGATGGTAGCTATGAGTTCTATCATATATAGGAAAAGAAGGGCTGGTTATCCCATTTTTATCTATAGGTTCAGGTTCAAGTTCAAGATGTTCTTCAAAACTAGATGTTTTTTTCTTGTATTACAAAATTTTCAGAAGGTTTCACATTGATATTCAGAATTTAAAAGTCATCCTCATGATTATCTATAGGGGTATTAGGATCATGCTGATCAATTTCATCAAACATAACAAGGAAAAAAACTTCCATAAATTTTGTTCCTATATTAAACTCCATATATTATTTATTACAAGTCTAATATCCATGGAAAATTTCTTCGTCACTCTTGGAATAAATTTATTAAATATTATGCTTAGTGTTAAGAATGAATACTTTGAAACCAAAAAATATAAATTAATTAACAATTGTATTTTACTATTCCATAAATCATAATGGATTTTCTTTAATATATGTCTAATCAAAACAATATTCATTATATAATAGTCTCTATTAACAGACTTTTCACAAATTTAAAGAAGAATTTCATGCTCCTTAATCCTATTCCTCATAATTTATTTCATTTATTTGAGAGATATATTGTGATGTTTCCCTTTTTTACTGTGGTTATAGACCTTTTCATTTGGTAATTATATATTTGGTATATCTTTGACAAAACCTGTCCTAGTGAGATTTATATATTAAAAGATAATTCATTAGACAAGAATATTATTAAAATTCAAGGATTATTTGAAAAAATAACATACACAATAAATATTTTTTGAAAATAATCAGCCTAAACTAATAGTATAAATATTTTCATTCCACGAGGTAGAAAACACTAAATCATTTTTTGGAGTAAAAAACAATGAATTATTTATTTTAAAACATCCAATGAAAAACATCATCACGTAGCTATGATATTCTATGAATATTGTACTTTAAACGATATAAAAATAATACTGTATAAATTCAAACATAGTTAGAATTAGATAATTGTACAAGGAAAATGATTTTCCAATATATATAGTCACTAAAAGTGACATCTGCACCATTCACCTATCTCAATTTATTTAAGCTTTAGAAATCTCCATTTATGTGTCTGAAACATCCACTATTAAGGTATCATATTCTCTTATGGGATATTTTCTTGCATTTCCCCTAAAAACTTTTACACCAAAAAATATTTTTCTAACCAAATATTCTTTAGTCCATAAATGTTAGTAAATAATGATTTGGAACCCACATTTTCTAAATATATTTCAAATAAAAATATTTTAATAATTTTCAAATTAAGACTTATTAGTTCCTGAGGAATAAGAACAAGTGTTAGAGTTATAATAATTAGAACTATGAAAAAATATGTTTTCATTGACCCTCTTCTATCCATAGTGATACCATGTACTTGTAGACTACTTTGGAGTAGTCTTTTTTCTAGGAATTTTGGATAATCCATCACAACCTTTGGTAACTATTTTTTTATAATTTTTCTGTTTCCCATTAGAAAATTTCATTTCATTTTTATCTTTTAAAAGTTGAATTTTTTTCTATTTTTCAACTATAAGATCATAAATAAAACTAGAATTTAGAGCATATTGTTTCTTCACAGTCTTATATTTATCCTAATACTCATTAAAAGTGTCTTCTGTCATAGTAAAATATTAAGAAATTCATCATTAAACATATTTTTCTCATTCTTTTTGTATCCAGAATGATTAAAAATATGTTGTGATGTACTGAACCATGATTACACTCAAAGGTTACCCATGTTCGGTTGGAAATATTTCCTCATGCGTATCTCCCCAAATGTAAGTGGATGTCAACTAGTAGTGAGGGACTAATGTGTGTCCTATGGGAGACTACTCTCTCGTTACCAGAGTGTGTCATAGTGGTAACACATACTAATAGGTAGATACCAAAAGTAGAATAAATAGGTCACACAATAAAATAATATAGGAATAAATAATAACAAAATAAATAGGTAATAATACTCAAAAGATGATGAAAATTTATGTCATCTATCTAAAAAAATAAATGGAATGTATAAATTATATAGGCTCGTACATGCAATTCAAAAGAAGAAAATAGAATCCATTAAATTTAAAATAATCCCAAGATCTGGCTCAATCATCTACTACAAGGCTCTATATTAATGTATGAAATAAATATCAGGTTATAGGAGAGATTCTTCCCTTTGTAAACACTTGCATAACGGCAATATACCTTGGTACTAATGGTTGCCCGGATATGGTTGGAGATAAATCTTAGTAGGCCACCAACAATGGAATCTATAACATCTAGTCCATGTAATATATACTAAAATAGTGTGCATAAAGGCATATATAAAATTAAATGTGTAAAAAATGTAAATACCTAGCACCTGCTTCATCCTCAGCTGGTGTTTGAACATGTAACCATTTCATTTATTAATTATATTCTATTTTATATATAATGTCACCTGGAGTCTAACTATCAATGTCATCATGTCATGATAATAACAATTAATGATCCATGTTATAACAAGTTATCATGTAATAATGATAATAATGAAAGGGATCCAAGGTATTAACCAAGGAATCCTTGACCTCAAGGGTTGATCCAACTCATTAATGACCTATAGCCTAGATATAATGGTAATAGTGTAATCCAAGGGGAACCACCCAATTTATTCCACAATGAAATAATTTAATATAAATTCAAGGATCCCATACATGGTAAAATGGTTAATAAATGACTAGTCTAGATTGGTGTAACCATGAATCCACATGTTCATAGACACCACGCTAGATCCATGTACTATATCTAAGGCATCCCAATAATAGAATGATAATGGAGGGACCCAATGACACTATAAAGGGAATCCATTAGTAAATAAATTATGATTATATAGTTGTTCTCGACCTTGGAAACTAGAATATTTGAATGGGAATGACGTCCATGAGTGCTCAAGGAATTACCTTGGGAATCCAATGTTAGCTCGAGTCTGATCACTCCTAAAAAGATGTCCTGCTTTGTATGAATTTGGAAATGTTTACATAATTCATTAATTAGATAAGGGCATGTTATAATAATTCCATTTAATATGTCAAAGGGTTCATTCTGTACTTACAACTAGTGTGTCAAGGCATTTCAAGGACATAAAATCATTTAATTCTTTAATTAATTACTCAATAGTTTGGTTCACCACACTACCTTCCATTAACATGGGAAGGTGTTCTAAAGGTATGTATTTAGGTTATTTTATAATAAATGTCTAGGCCATTTGATATCCATAAATATACTTTCAATTAACCATTTATAGGTTTATTTAATTACATAGAAAAATTACAAATGAATGGACATGTAAAAATTTAATTTTAAAGGAAAATGATAAGAATTCATTAATTAAATTAAGAAATTCTCTTTTTCAAGGTCAAGTTAAGGCAGACCTGAATGATGTTGTAGATAATATTAAAATATATATAAAAAAGTATAAATTTCTAATCTACCTACATGGGTAGTAAACATTGAAGAAGTAACCTCAAATGATAGATGAAATATATGATAAGGGTCTTAAAATATGATTCTAATGACTCTAAACAAGGAACAATAATTTAATAGGCCACACATGATAAAATTGGTTTGAATAAACTATAATTTATAAATTTGTGAAACATAAGGGTTGAGTTAGAGACCACCGACCATACCAACATACAACTATCGGTGTACAGTATAATTCTCTTGTTTATCTGGATGGGAAGAGATCTAAATAATGAACCATTTCCCTGACAATAGGGTAGATGAACATATATCAATATATTTTTTCGATAGAATGAATAATGAAAAACAACTAAAATGTAAATGAGTACTTAAATATGTATAATCAACCTGATGAACAGAGATTAAATCGTAATTTGGATGGATTGTTGGGATAAAAAATTTTGAAATGTGGTTTTGAGATCTCAAAAAAGGAGAAGAATGGTCTTTTTGTCTATTGGAAAGAACCAATTAGAGGAACAATTAAAAATATAACTCATTAAAAAAAGGTTATTTCTTCCCAATTTTAATGGTATGATGGTTTGGCTACATGGTTGGAAAAACCATGCACAAACCATGTTCCTTCAACTTCTTATGGAGGGAACCCACATGTTTAGTTAAACCTTGTGCTAATCATAAAAATATCATCTCCTAAAAACTACAAACATTTCATACAAGTGTGAAAACCTTATCGTATGGTTAGAGAAAACTGTACACCCTTCTTGCTCCTCTGTATTGACTTGCATGGTTATGGGTAACCATGAAGCCTGCTCTGCATAGTTTCTTTTTTCCATGAGGATAACCAGATGTTCCCACTGGTTTTGGTTCTAGGTTATGAACAAGCCTCATGCACCCCATATAACCATCATAGACTCATTAGGCATCCTTATAATTCCCAAAAAAAGAGTTAAAACTAATTTTAATGTATCCCTCCTGGAGATAACAACATGTTTCTTATAATTATTCCCCCTTAAATAAATAAATCCATGAGTTTATCTTCCAAGGTTAAAGAAACACTATTTGAGAAAAACTCTTGCCACTAGGCACTTATTTCAACCTCCCGATACAATGTCTCATCTTGTACACAACCATGCTGCCATAGAACTAAATCTAATGGGAAAGGATATCCTTAGAGAGCCTTCTTGATCTTGTCAAATATTCATATAAGATACTCCTCAAATAAAGCATTAACATCTAGATCTACTTCATTGGGATCAAAATCATGAGAATGTTCGACACGATTATGATGATGCTATTAATTGTGGAAGATATTGTTCTTGGCATGGTACCTCTGAGGGTGTAGAAATAAATAAGGTACAATCCATAATCTCTATAACATGAAACATTTCCCAACATAATGAGGCGACAACTTCCCTTGCCTTTGTATCTTTCTCAACCCTTTCCTAGGCGATACCTGTAGGGAAACACGATCCCCAACCATGAGCTCTGTAGGTTGTCAGTGATGATTAACATAATATTTTTGTCTAGATAGAGTAGTATATGTACACATCATGATTAGAAGAAACTACTCCTATGTCCCCAACATGAGGCAATGACCTAGTATAACTATAACTGCGACCTCTATCCAGCACAGGGCTGAATGAAACGTCCTAACATAAAGGCCCCAAAAGGATCCATACGATTTGTCTCATGAAGGATACTATTATAGATGAACTCAATGAGAGGGATTTGATTCTCTCAAGACCAGTCGGAATCATGGACACATGCCCAAAACATGTTTTCTAAGACCATTATCGTCTATTTTGACGGGCCATTAGTCTGAGAGTGGAAGGATGTGCTCAAAGAACCTTTGTACCCATTACTCTCTTCATCCCCTTCCCAAACAATGGTGTCAAATGAGCATTACAAAATGAAATGCTTTTAAGAGGGACCCTTTGTTGTCATGTGATCTCAAGTAAATATAGTCTTCCAAGATCATCAAAAGATAATGTCTTCCATATGGGAAGGAAGTGGGAAATGTTCATTATTCTTTCAATGACTACACATAATTTGTCCCCAACTCTAGAAGACCTCAGTAAGATGAATAAAATGTATATGGAAACATCTTCCCATTTATATTATTTGACAATAAGTTTCTATAATAACACAAAATTCCATTGGTTCTCCACCTTCACATAGTGATCATTGGAACACCAAGTAATAATGATTTATATCTAATATTTCAACCTAGACCCCCAATACTAGCATCACATATCACAAAACATCTTGCAGATTACTGGATAAACTACACACTAAGAAACATGGGAATCACATATCAGTCCTCTATTATATCTATAAGAACCTAGACACCTCCATGAATAATCATGATGTAATCTCTTTCAATAGACCAATCCAATGGTGGGTCCTCACCAGCAATTCTCCTTAAGAGAACCAAGCCTTCATGATCTGGAAATTGTCTACACTTCACCAAACTAAAAAGAGAAGAGGTAACTATCAATGCTGATAGAAAATACTAGTTGTTACTATCATGAGACTCTAGATGTATCTCAGAAAGAGGTCCATCAATTTCAATTGACCACTAGCTTCCCATACAAAATGTTTCGGTGTTTTTAGAATCAGCGCATCTGCTACTAGATTTCTGTTTCTCAACATTTAAGAAAGATCAATGTCAGGGGAATGAAGATATCCTACCCATATTCAATGTATGATATTCATGTCACACTGTGAAAATATGTATTTTAGGGTCTAGTGGTCTATATACACCACAAAGAGCCCGAAAATCATAAATCATATCCAGTATCATATGGCATGAACAACTCCTATAAGATTGAGGTCATGTGTCATGTAGTTTATCACATGAGTCCTCAACTGTTGAGATCCATGCTCAACCACTCGTTTCTCCTGCATCAAGACTACTACATAGCTAATTCCTAATACATCACAGAACAATATGTATCCTCTTAATGGCTCTGTAATAACCAAAATAGTTTCTGATTCAAGAATACATTTCTTCTCTGGAAATAATTTCTCACATGCTTCTAATCATGGGAACTTAACACACTTCATTGAAATACTAGTAATAGGTGGAGAAATGTGTGATAATTCATGTATGAAATGCCTATAATATATATCCACCCCTAAGAAACACCATATAGAAAAAAAATTCTTATGCTTATCCTAGACACCACATCCCTCACCCTCTATGGGGCAATAGATACTCTTTGTTCTATGATAATATGACCGAAGAATTGAAAAATTTTCAATCTAGAAGTAGTACATAGAAATATTTGAATTTAGATATTTCTCTCTCACTTTATTCAAATTTATCTCAAGATGATTAGCATAGTCACTAGAAGTGTGATAATACACCAAGATGTCATCTAAAAAGACTATTGTAAAATAAATATAGATAGGGATGGAAATCCCTATTCATTGAGGCCATAAAAACGATAGGCAAGTTCGTATTACCAAAATGCATAATGAGATCCTTTTACAGATCATACCTACTATGAAAATTGATATGAGGTCTGTATGAAGGTTTAACTCTCACCTAATGATATCCAAATCTCATGTTGATCACTCATAATACCCTATAACCTCATAGATAGTTAATGGGAGTATCTATTTGATGTAGTGGATATCAATTATTGACTATTAGTTGGTTGAAAAATTTGTAATTCATGCATAAAATGGGTTCACATCCTCCTTCATGGGTAAATGTAAGGGTGAAACTTAAGAATAAGTGTTAATACATATAAAATTTTTGGTATCTAATTATCCAACTATCTATCGAGCTCCTGGATCGTAGTAGATTTCATCATATATTGAGGAATGTAAACTATAGATAATCCTGTAATAAACTCAATTGTAAACACTACCTCTCTCTTAGGAGGAAATCTAGAAAAATCATCGGTAATGAATTTCTAGAAACAATCTACTATTGGAGGAAATTTTACTAGATATTCCACTTAAACCTCCATAAAGAGAACGAAATATAGGTGGTCATTCTACCTTGACCATGATACTCTAGTCTAAATCTACTGTTTTGGAAATCCCATTATCCCTTATTTAGGTCAATGATGTCCTCTACTAATGTAAACGATACCATGTAATGATATAAATCTACAATGTCATGATACAAGATCAACCAAACCATCCCAATAATGACATTTAATATTTTCATCTCGAGAAAAGAGGTCTCGCATGAAAGAGTAATTGGCTACCTCAAGGGGAAATCCATGGATTAGCATATTACCTCTATCCACACTGCAAACAGTGTATCTAAGTTCATTAAACTATAGTAATACATAATTTCCTACTCAATACATTCCTATATAGACAAAAATATGATTGTATTTGAAGCACCTATATTAAAAAAATGATACTATCATGGATTCCAATATAATAGTAACGTATATTGTAGATGGTTGTGCTCTATGTTCCTCAGGTATTAGATGTAATCCATGAAACTGACTTGATTCATGGCCCTATTCTATAGCTGGACTACCCTATGTAAGACCACTCTACTAAGAATGATTAACTAATGTCTTTATACCATATTAATCACTGCCTCCTTGGCTGGGCATGCTGATGCTACTCTAACTCCTCAACTTCTATAGAGTAAAAGAACCTTCCCCTGAAGGTGCAGCTGGTGTATAACCTATTTCACTAGAATGTGATCGAAATGGGTAATAGAATCAATGAAGGTTCACAATATGGCTGCAAGCCCGAAACTCCACATGGCCTTTATCAAACTAAATCTTTAGAGTCCCCTATCTTTAAAATATTTGGAAACCCATATAGCTATTATTATTGGTATTATGGCTAACACTCCCTTGATGATAAATATTGAGGGAACATTTATATGTACCGTATGAACTACTAGCCAACCTCAGTACTTATCATATTTTCCCAGTACCATCAAATTCCGTTAGTTTGTGCTCAGTGAAAATAGTAGGATTTGTTATCTCAGAAATGGTAGGTGGTAGAAAGACACTCACCTAGGTATGGGTGGAATACTAGAGAAATCCTCAATAAATATAGCAAGTGATAACTCATCACAAGGTAAAAGTGTTGAACTGTTATGTAACTCAACAAAATGAGAGCAATAATCCCTGATTGACATAGAACCCCACTCAAGATGAAAGAACTCTCTAGATTTATCTTCCCTTAGCATTTTAGGTGAGAAGTGATCATAGAAGGTAGTCTAAATATAATCCCAGATCAAACCCTGATGATGACAATCCTAGGTAATTACATCCCATTAGTGTTTGGATGAATCATGTAGTATATATGTGTAATTATTAAACCTTAACACTAGAGGAATCTCTAGATTCTCGAAGGAATATTGGGTGGCCTAAAGGAAAGACTCATCATCCTGTGGACATCCATCCTTTGAGAATCGAGATGATGATACTACATAAAATCACGGGTCAAATCATCCAACATATGTGTAGGTTGTGGAACAAATGATATGGACTACATCAGACATAGGAAACTCTCACAAAGTTGAGTGTCAGTTCATTGATAAGGTATAGAAGGTGGTTCCCCAAGTGCCACTCCCAACGGTAATACTGGAGGCTCAATACCCACCATGTTTAGAGCATGGTTGTCGACACCCATGTGGAATAGTTCATAAGGTTGTTGGTGTAAAATTTGACTTCATATTTCAAGAACATACCTCAAAACAATATTTATGAATATAGATATTCGATCAGATGAAAAACATAAATCAAAAGGATTACAACATGAGTTATACTACCCAACTACCAACTTATAAAGATAGGTATAGGTTGTTTAATTACATGTGTTCCAATATATTAATGGTAAATAGTACTTTACCACTTTATTTAAAAGAAACCATTTCAATTTTTCAAGTAAATCATTAATTTTGAAATTGAATTAACATATATCTTATATCAATATCTGATTAAAATGGATTTTATTCTCAGTGAATCAAGGCTGGTATGCCTTATCACTAAATGTGACACATATTTAATCTCAATTTTCCACCATCTAAATTGGTTCATAAAATGTATTGTGTTATATGTGATGGACTTACTTGGTATGATACCCATTGAAACCTATATGATCCCATAAACCTCATGAATTAGAACTGGGGATCACTCAATCACAACCAAAGGGAAGCAAATCCATAATATAACAACTACCATAGGATTGACTAAGAATCATGGAAAAACAAGTAATGAAACCACTGAGATGAACCTATAAAGAATGGAATATGAATGAAATTTGATTTTTAGGTTCTTATAATGATTCATGTGACAATTCTTCTTACCCTCATTTCATTAGGCTAAGGATATAAATTAAATCCTCAATCATAATAATTACAATAAACATCGCATAACATGTGTGTCACCCAATGGTGGAAGGATATCAACTGCAATAGGAACATGCATAATGGAAATTCTCATTTCAGGAAACTCATCATCTACCATGAATGTGGATTAGATACACATAATCGTATCTTATGACGTTATTATAAAATGCTCCTAATATCAATTCTATTGTATCAAAATAGAAAAGAAAGAAAATAATCACTTGATACCAATTTGTGACATCCCAATCTTTGATGACACTCAAAGGTTCCCCGAGTCTTGTTATCCACATGGCCTCATGAAAATTTCCTATAATGGAAAAGGATAACAAAAAATCAGTGATGGATTATAGTGTCTCTTAACACTCCAGGTTTATAAAGGGTTAAATGAATAAATTTTATGAATCATGTCAACAAGGTGAACCTTAATTTTCATGATCCTACTTGATTAGAACTATACAGTTAAGCAAGCTTGGACTGGAGTAGTGATCAGGATGGATGAAACCCTAGGAAGTTTCTCATAATGTTTCTGAGTGAGGAAATATCAAACTGGAAGGAACTTGAGTTGGCCTTTCAGGATAGTCATTAGTCAGATGACCAGTTCTGGCATGTGGGTGGGCCTCATGGAGGGTAAAACATGTCATTGAGGCAACTGGTGGTACCTAGGAATCCAAGACCCAACAACCATGTTTAGGTGGGGAAATCAATGTGTCCTAATTTTTATATTTGTATTTAGATCTTGATCCCATCCTTAAGAGTGGTGGAACTACCTGGGGTTAGAAGTATGGTCCACAACGTGGATGTTCTACTCTAATGGGGGTGAATGTAAAGTTTCAGAATAATAAATGGATAAATTACTAAAATATGTTTCTCATATCAACATGATTCAAGTTTCATTTCAGGTTCCTACTGGATTAGAACTCCACAGTTAAGTGTGCTTAGAATTGAGTGATGATCAGGATGGGTGACCACATGAGAAGATTCTCAAGATATGTGTAAGCAAGGAAATCCCAAACTAGGAAGAACATGTGATGTATTTTGGGGAAAATCATTAGTCAAATGGCCCATTTGGGCATGTAGGTGGGACCCACAGAGGGTAACACTTGCCTACGGGGCAATTGGTGGTACGTGGCAGGCCAAGACCCAACAACGATGTTATGTTTAGGTGTCTATGATGTCAGGGGGGGTCTAGTTGTTACAATGCATATGGGAGACTATTCCCTCATTACCAAAATATATCCCAACATTAAATATGTAATAATTGGTACATACTAGAGAAGGATAAACATCTTTCACTATAGAAGAAAACATGAATGATGAATAATTGATTCATAATGTATTAATACTTATAAGCTAATAATAATGTATTTCATATATCTACAAAGATGAAAACTATGTATACATGGAAGTAGAAAAAACGTGTTATAAAAAAGAAAAAAAGGAAAAAAAATATTCAAACATCCCAAGATCTATCTTGGTCATATTATACCACTCTCAATCCTAATGTATGAAATAAATATCATGTTTTGAAGGTGGGATGTTTTCAGTGGGGATAAGGACACTAAAGAGAACATGTGTTTTACTATGGGGATATTCATTAGAGAAATGACCCATTTGGGCATGTTAGTGGGCCCCACAGAGGGGACCACGTGTCAGTGGTCAACTGGTGGTATGAGGCTAGACAAGAATCGACAACCATGTTATTATCGGGAATGTCTGTTCTGTCAATGGGGACAAGTTGGTACAGTTTTTGTGGGGAGACTATACCCTCCTTACTAGAATGTCGCACAATAGTATATATCTAATAATAGGTACATAATGGAAGAATTATAATTAGGTTTCATTGTAGAAGAAGAACTGAATAATGAATAATTGATGTAGTAGGTAGTAATACTCAAAATCTCTTAACAATGTATGTTATGTGTATACAAAAATGGAAAATAGGTATACATGGTAGTAAGAAAAACATGTTTTGAAAAAGAATAAAAAAATACAACAAAATATCCATGCATATCGATCTCTATATTAGTCATCTTCTACAAATCTCAATCATATTTCAAGAAAGCAATATCATGTTTCCAAGGTGCGATGCTTCCCATTGTTGACACTTGTATACATGTAATTTTCTCAGGTCCTAATGGAGGCCTCAGTATCATGAGAGATAAATATCATTATTCCACTAAAAATAGTGTCTATAACTTCAAATTTGTGTAATATAAACTAGAATATTGTACAAGAATGCAAATATAAATTTGAATTTGTACACAAATGTAAATACTTCGTACTTGCTTCAGCCTCAGCTAGTGTCTGAACATGTAACCATTTCAATTATTTATTATGATCCAGTTTATATAGTAAGTCATGTGAGGTGTAACAAGAATTGATATAATTTCTTGATAATAATAATAATGTATCCATGGTAAAACAAGTAATTCTATTATGATGATAATAATAAATAGGATCCATTGTAATAACCAAGGAATCATTGATCATAGGGGTTTAGCCAACTGAAAATTAACATGTAGCTTGGCTATAAGGGTAAGAGTGTGATTCATGGGGTGTCTCCCAAGTAAAAACATAATGATATAATTATATCCAAGTCCAAAGATATCATCCAAGGAAAAATGTATTAGCAATTATTGGGCCTAATGGGTGTAACCATGGATCCACATGTTCATAAAGGTCACGTTGGATCCAAGGAGTGCATCCAAAGAAGACTATAATCTAAATGTTAATGGAGGGATCCTATAGTTTTGTATCAGGCATCCACTAGAAGTGAATGATCATTTTCCAAGGTTATTATCACCCATGGCATCTAGAATACCTGAATCATAATGGCATCCAATAGTGCTCATGGTATTCCCTCAAAATCCTAGGCTATCTTGAGTCTAACCAATCCTATAAAGATATCAAGGTCATTCATCATTAAGAACCTTTTACATGATTCATTAATTAATTATACCATGTAATAATTATTACATTTAATTACTCAAAAGTTTCATTCCTTACCCTTCATTTTTCTGATAAGGAATTTAAATAACATGCAACCATTTAATTAATCAATTATAATTCAATAGTTTGGTCCACCATGCTACCTTCAACCATCATGGAAATGTGTTCTACCATTATCAACAAAGTCATTCTCTTATAAAATTTTATTCCATGTGATATCTACATGTATACTTTCCATTATTCATTTAAAATTTCATTTAATTAATTAGAACACTTACCTTAGAAGGGTCAAGTAAAATTGGCATACTCAAGGGAAAACATTATAATCCATTGATTTAATTAAACACTTTACTTTTTTGAGTTCATGTCCTGGAACACTCAAACGATGGTGCAGATAATCTAAACAAGATAAAAAATCACAAATAACGAAACACCAAACATGGATTAGTATATGTTTAGTATGAAACCTCCAATGATGGATAAAATATACGAAAACGGTCTCAAAATATGGTTTTAATGACTATAATCAAAGAAAATTAATTTAATAGGCCACCCCTGATGGAATCAGTTTAATGGCCCATACTTTACATACATTTATATTACCTTAAATTTTATGAATATTCATTACAAAATATAACAATACCATGATTGTACAATATAGGTTTAGTGTATTTAAAACTAAGAAACATAAACAATTAGTTTATAAAACATCTCAATTATCTCACGCTTATTCCTTCACAACTATACCTATTTTTGAAATATTTTACTTAATACCCTTCTTTATGACCTGGTAAAAAGAAAAATAGGAAAATGGTTAGCTCAATTTCTCAGTAAGGGTAAACAAAGGATATAATATACATATCATAATCTTAAGAACACAAAATTTAAAATATCATATACTACATATAAAAGATCGTAATATCATGTCATGCGACAAATCATAAAAGTGAAATGTAATAACAATATTCAATAAATAAGACATTGAATAAAGTTGTATACCCAAATAATCATAGAAAATAATTTCATATTTTTCAAGGTTTGTTTCCAAGACCATCATAGTAGAAAAATTCCATTACTAAACTGAGTTCCCTCCTCGTTCCAGCCCTGTATTACTGAACCAGATTTACCTTCCATTCAAGTCATGTCTATATCATGATAAATAAATCATTTCCCAATGCATTTTAGGGAGATATATGTCCCACCAATATCATAATTAAACCATTATTATTTGCTCCACAAAAACATTCACCATAGCATACCCCGTGAAATAAAATGGGTTTCTTAAACATCATTAATCCTAATTCATATAAAACAAATTGATTTCCTAAAAAATACATCATAAATAAAATAAAATCTTAGTAATAATAGAGATATAAATATAACCCTATATAAAGAATTTCATCATATAAGGAAAATTATTTTGTGAAAACACTTGAAATTAATTCATGAGGAAAATATCCTCTCTTTTTCAAAAACCTCTTCTTTTCTAAAAATGAAACAAAATTTTATAAAATATAATTTTATGTGAAAATAGAATTTTAAAATTATATGGTATGCTTCAATGAAATGAGGCATTATGAAATTGTAACAATCCATTCATGCTGAATAAGATAAAAAAACATTCTTCTCATACTTTTTCTGGAAAAGTAAAATAGTACCTCATACCGAAAACAAAACAAAATATCATTCATGTTATTTATTAAAATTAACCAATGGGTAATATTGACATCAAAAAATTGTATAATTATTTAAATAATATTACATATTAAGAAAATATGGGAATGTATGATAAATATGCCCTACTAAATATTTGTGTATAAACAATCTTGGGTAAAAATGTGATTGTTAGATTATCCCATACCTTATGTCTGATATGATTCATATGTATCCCAAACTACTATGTAATGATTTAAATAATTTAATTGAATTATTCTAGAATCGTAGTAATTTTTATGATATCATATAGGTTCATATTCTCATCCTTTTATTTGTAACATTTCATTGTTACTCATTTTTCAGGTATTAACTGCTTTATGTTCTTATGTATGTTTTGTAGGATAATTTCTAGTTCCTATTTTTAGGTTATAGTTATTTCATTTATATAATGGTATTTGTATAATATATATATTATTTATTTATTTATTTTATTTATATAAGCATGCTTTAAGGATGATTAGATAGAATGAATCACATCATACCATGGAGATGGTAAGTCGTGCGTACGCACGAGCAATGATATTGGTCCCATAATTGTTGAATTGTATGAAGTGGATAGTGTGTAGTATTTCAAAATCAATATCATTTTATAATAATGATAAATATTTATTAATCCCATAAGTATACAAATCTATGTAGGGTGGTGGTGAAAAAAAGAGTACACCACGGCATGGAGATTGTATGTCATACGTACGCACATGTGGTGATTTCATATTTTTCTAGATGGATATAACATGGAATATGGTTGTTTAATATTCATAAAAACATATTAGTATACAAGTGATACTATATTTACTGATTAATAATTAAACATCTAAAAAATATGAATTATAAGAAGAAATAATTTTGAAAGAGGTGGTAAACCAATTACCTATTTATTGTGTATCGGCTTTTGATTTGCACAGAATATTCCCTTGGATAACTTTATGCCCAAATTTTGTTCTCTAAGAGGAAGGTTGGGATGTTGGGATGGGTTTTGGGTAGGGTTTTGTCGATCCATGTTCTTTGGTGGTGAAAGTAAGTGGGTATAGGTGCTGGCCTTTTGTAATAGTATGGAGGGGCACTAAGGAATGTATTGAAATATTATTTTATTATAAAATGTTTTCAAATTCTAATAGTTACAAATTGATAAATTTTGAGGATAAGATGAGGATGTATCTAAATACTCTCAACCAATTGGGTTTAGGCAAGTTTAGGTCACAAAATTAACCATATCTTGTATCTTTATACCTTAGTTAAAAAAATTATCTCCTTCCATATATTATTGTATTTTCAAAATTTATGGTTGTAACGTCCTAGACCCAGATTCCACCTAAAATGGTTCTCCAAGATCGATTGGTCACAAGGACTAAAGCACATCACCCCAAACTCTAGAGGCTATCAACTAGCATTGAGTAACTGTGTGAGTTAGTGGGGAGACTATGCCCCCATTACCAGAGTATCATAGCGGAAGTCAAATATATTCAATAGCGAAAGTGAAATAAAAATCAGAAAACTGAAAGTAAGACAATAAGAGAAGAATACATAAAAATAAGCAAAAGTGTCTCATATAAAAAAATGATGCCGATGGTACAAGTTTCTAGAAAACACCCTGAGTAGTTAATCGAAATACAATACAAGTATCCAAAAAATAATAAAAGACAAAAAAGGTATACTAGTATCTCAAGACTCAGCATGGTCCTATGATCCTCTACTCCAAAGCCACAATCAAATACCATTACTAGGATGCTTTCCCCTATCATCACATGGAATTTTATAATCTATTTGGGTCACCAAGGAGGCCCAAATAGAGTGTGAGATAAGAATCCCAGTAGGAAACCACCCAGGTCTATACAATTCTAACAACAATTTTACAAAAGTTCTAGAAAGTGTAAACAACCATTAAGTGAATGTGTATTCCAAAGGAATAAGTATACTATATCATGTAAAACTGAACAGCCCTCACAGCTACCTTCAAAAGAGAGTCATCTCTTAACAAGGTAGCTATAACAAAGTAAATAAGCAAGTCACACGACCATGGTGTTCATCCATCTATATCATCAATCAAGAACCATGATATATAGTGAAGTCAAGTGATCCACGACAACGTTATATAGTGAAGTAGAATCCCACAACCACATTGTATAGTTATGAAGTCGACCACAAGGGTCGAATCCAAGGTGTCAGCAGAACAAGGTATCCATGTAATAAATGTCTACACCACAGAGGGTTGCATCCAAGGATCGTGTCCAAGGCATCCCATTGAGTCCCATCGGAATCCTTGGTGGAAACTCAATTAGGCACTAGTTTGGTCCTAGGAGCATGTCAATAGAATGTTTGGTACGAGCACAAGAAAGTCAGATCATATGGGGTAGCAAGGCCAAAAGCATCCCATAGAATCCAGACCCAAGGGGAAAAGTACACCCATGAAATCCACTACCATGTTATAGATCCAAGGAGAGTTGTCCAATGAATCTATCATACCATTAATTTAAGCATTCAATCATTTAAATTAAACATTTATAAACATGGGAGTATAACCACTAACATTTACTTGCACATGCCATGAGTATACCCACTTAGGCAATCCATTTTTAATTTCACAAGGATATGGGCCTACACTCCAATATAATACATTTAACATTCCATTAGTTATTTACATATAGGTATACCCACCCATATAAAAATATTTCATTTATGCCAAGATATCAAAATAGATGAGGCATAACATGATATTCAAAATTCAAGGAGGAGGTACATCTCTTAACCAATCTACTCAAGCTATCAATGCATCTAAGGTCTTACTCAAACTAGGCATTCACAAGAGCACACCCCTTGGGTGGTTTAAATAGGCAAAAACAAGTAATTCTCTTAAGGCGCACGACTTAGGTGACCTCAAAATAGGAAACGGGTTCCAACGCACCTAAATAGAACCCATGGTCAACCTCACTAGATCCAAATATAGAAACTTAAACCAATTCACTAAAAAAAATATCCCTCCAGAAAGTCTGATGAATGGAATATCGGTAGAATGCCCGAAAAAGACCAAGAAAAACCGAAATAAAGTATAGACCGCCTACCTCACCTCGGTAGTAGACAGCTCGTCCAGTATCGTGTCCTGATTCATCCTAGTTTAAAAGAAATATGAAGAATGGACGAAGAACGGGATATTAGGGAATACGATCCTAAATCCAAATAGCATCGTCATTGTTGTGGAGAATCAATAATGACTAAAAAGTAATCGAGGTCTCACCACTACGGATTTGTAGAGATGATCAGAGATCAAAATGGAAGTCAGATGTAGAGTAGGGATCAAAGCCTATATTAGGTGCCAAAGGGGATTGACCAGATGGCTTTCTGTGCATGGGATAAGAGAAACACATTTGGGTTTAAAAATAAAATTATTTTTAATAGAATAATTTTTAAAAAAACACCCAATAAGGCTCCCACGGTTGACCTGCATGGTTTCTCAAACCCTACGGAGACCGTGCAAACCCCTCTTCCTAAGAGGTCCACCTTGCATGGTTACCCCGTATGATCTAACTAACAATTTGGTAACTTTTAAGAATGATCTATCCAAGAACTAGCAGTTTCCATACCTCCTTCTTGTTTTAAACTAACCATGTGCAGGTTGTGCGCAAATGGTGCACCAGGTCCTTTTCAGCCCAAAACATAGTTTCGGCCTCCGAAAAATCCCCAAACACCTCCAAAACAACCGTCATCAAGATAATCATTCACATAAGGTCGAAAAAAGGGACAATAATTCTGCCTTATATCAATTCGTCCACAAATTGCTCTCTAAAGGGTGGTCATGATTCATTTAAGAACAACACCAACCACTGAGCACGTATATCGACCTCCCTCTCCCAATTCTAATCATGTAAACGATAGTTCTACCATTGCACCCATATTATAGTAACTGACTGGCCTCAGAGAACCATCATCCTCCAGTCAATGATATAAATTAGATGCTCCTCAAAGGATGTATCAACCTAAATCTCAAACTCCTCAGGCTGAAAAACATGATACAGGTATGAGTGATAGTGACACAGCTAAGATACATGGAATACATCATGCAGAAATTGGTACCTCTGATGTAACTGCAACCGATATGACTCTCTCTAGTACCTCGAATGGACTGACATATCTTGGTGAATGTTTACCCTGTCTCCTGATCCGGTTGTGTCCCAACCTCGGTGAAGAACACAAGAAAACTCATTCCATGACCACAAACTCTAGAGGACATTTGTAGTGATCGGTGTAATATTTCTGATGAGACTGTGTAGTATCCATCCATTTATGAATCATTGGGACCTTCTTAGATGTCTCCTTCTTGAGACGTGGTCCCAATAAAGCTTCTTATCTTACCTCTAACCTGCACAGGGAAGAATGACATGGACAACCGTATAAAGCCTCATAAGGTTCCATCTGTATTGTCGCCTGATAATTGTTATTGTAGATGAACTCAACCTGCGTAATGTGCCTCTCCCAAGAGCCCCTATAATCTAGGACACATTCTCGATGAATAGCCTTCAGTAATTATATCGTACGCTCTGACTGGCCATCAGTTTGAGGACGGTATGCTTTTCTCAGAAGCACTAGTGTACCCAGCACCCTATGAAAACGCTGCTTGAAACAAGATGTAAATCAGGCATCTATATATGAAATGATAGTGCACGGGACCCCATAATGGCATACAACCTATTGGGAGTACAAAATTCCAAGATAATCATCACTTAAGGTCTCTTTAATTAGCTAGAAATGTGAGAAATTTGTAAGCCTGTCAATGACAACCCACATAACATCATTACCACATGGAAACCTCAGAAATTATGTCCTTAAATCCATTACGACATCAACCCATTTCCACTCCGGGATGGGTAACTATTGTAAAATCCCATCTGATCAATGAGGCTTCGCCGTGACCTACTGATATATGGAACACATCACAACAAAAATATCTACCTCTATCTTCATTATCGGCCAACCGTACTAATGTTGCATGTCATGGTACATCTTGGAAACCCCATGATGAACTATCCATACTGAAGCATGAAACTCCCACATCAACTCCTCACATATATCCACTGGAACCCAGACACGTCCATGGATACACAAGATCTCCTCATCACCTACCATCCAACTAGGAAGAGGGTCATCACCGGCCACACCGTCCAGTAGAAATAGGCCTTATAAATCTGATAACTACCTCATCCTAACTCTTTTCAGCAGGGTAGAGGTAAAAGATAATGATGAAATAAAAGACTTATCGTTTCATTCATGCACCTCCAAATGCATCTCAGATAACAGTGGAATAAGCATCCACTCGTTACAGGCCAGCCTCACTGCCTGTATCTGAGTCCTCCAACTCAGTGCATCAGCTACTACATTCCCATTACTAGGCATGTAGGAAAAATCAAAGTCAAAAGAAAATATGTATTCCACCCACCTTCATGGCCCCAAATTCATATCACTCTTTGTAAATATATACATGAGGCTTTTTTGGTCCGTGTACAACAGAAAACACTATCCTAGTAAAGAGTGCCTCCAACAACGCAACACATGAACAACTATAACTATCTTGAGATTGTGCGTAGGGTAATTCCTATCGTGAGGCCTCAACTATCGAGACCCATACACCACTACTCAATTCCCCTGCATCAGCACTACCCCCAACCCAATAACTGAAGCATCATAGTACACTGTGTAGATCTTTCCCTACTCTAGCAGTATCAGGACTGGTGCTGATGTCAGCCTCCCTTTTAGCTCCTGAAAGGCAGTCTCATAAGATTCTAACCACAAAAACTTCACACCCTTCTAAATAAATCTCATCAATGGTGATGTTAAGAATGATAATTCATTTGTAAAATTCATGTAGTAACCAGCTAGTCCCAACAAACACCATATTTCAAAAAAAATTCTTGGGCTATTTCTAGGAAACTATAGCTCTCACCTTCTGTGGGTCCACTGACACTCCTATATCTGAGATGATGTGAATTAGTAAGTGAATATGGTCCATCCAAAAGTGGAACTTTGTGAGCTTAGCATATAACTAATGCTCTATCATTTTATTCAAAATGATCTCAAGATGGTTGGAATGGTCATATTGATTGTGAGAATACACCAAGATATCATCCATGAAAACCCCCAAAAAAGAGTCTATGTAAAGATGGAGCACTTATTTAATCAAAGCCATGAAAACTAATGGCTTATTCATGAGACTAAATAGTATAACCAGATACTCGTATAACCTATACCTACTATGAATGGTTTTATAAGATATGTCTGCAAGTCGATTCTGCACCTGGTGATATACTGACCTCAAGTCAATCTTCAAGAATACTCGAGCTCCTTTAATTTGATGAAATATTTCATCAATCCACAGAAAGGGATATCATTTTTTAACCATCTACTTGTTCAATTTCCGATAATCCACGCATAGCCTAAGATTTCCTTCCACCTTTTTTACAAAAAAGACTAGCAAACCTCATGGAAATGTATTCATTCCGATAAACCCCTTCACCTCCAAAATCTTGTAGCTACCTCTTGAGCTCCTACAACTCTATGATAGCCATCCTGTATAGAGGAATGGATTCTGGCGCAGCTCTGGGCACTAGTTTTATTGAGAAATCCACCTCTCTCTCATGAGGTAAACCAGAAAAGTCATCAGAAATGTATTCCTTAAGGACCTCAACCACTAGAGTAATGTCCGCCTGACTCACTCCTCAATCATCTAGAAACAATCAAGAAATATGTGATGTCATCCATCCAAGACCATGATGCTTGGGTCCAGTTATGCTCTCCTGGTCATCCCATTCACTCTTGTGAATAAACAAAACACCCTCAGGTGATGTGAAAGTCACCCTTTGGTGATAAAAATCAATGTACACTCGATAAGTTACAAGTAAGTTCATTCCAAGAATGATTTCAAACCCAGTCATCTCAAGGACATAACATTACCAGATAAATTTACAACCTCCAACCTCAAGATGAAACTCCATAAACTATTTTACATTACCCATTATAACCCCCAACGGTGTGTCTAGCGTCAAAACACCTTCAGAAGGAAAAACCAAAAGCCAAAGTATTTTCACCACTCATGTCGAGATAATGTAATGAGAGTGAACTATATCATAAAGAGAAGATGAAATAGTAGAAGCTACTAAGATCGTACCTCTTATTGAAGATGGTCTGAGATCCTGCTCATGTTGGGTTTGTTGCACTGCATAAGTCTGGCATGCATCACAGCCCTGTGACCTGACCTACCTACACTGAGATAATTTTCCCAACTTCCTCTATGAACCTGATGTCTGGATAACATAGCCATGACCAACACTACCATGTCCTGACCATCTAGCACTGCTCCACCTCCCATCCTGATGCGAAGCTGAAGACCCCACTCTTGAACCTGGTTTCGAAGCTGACCCCCTACTACTCACATCTGGAAAAAAAGGTCTTGCAAAACTGATGCATGTTCCCTATCCTGAAGTAAGATCGGAACTTTACTGGGTCACAGTCAGAATTATTTTTCATGTGGACTCACCTACCACATTGATGAAAAAACACCAATCTTCCTGCAGCCCTAGCCTGACTAGCACTCACATCGTGGGAAGACTCAAAATGATGTTTCCTGCCTGAAGACATAGATCCTCAGGGCTGAGAAACATCCCTTCCCTACTCTATACCCCCACCATCCCCAAGGATCCACTCTATAATTAGTACCTAAGTCACAATCTCAATTATATAGGGAAACCTGAACAATTTGACCTAATATCTAATAGCATTTCTGTGAACTTACTCATAACGCCTCACCCATGAAAGCTCATCAGAAATATACATCAGTGCAAAACCCTACAGCTCTGTAAAGAATTCCAATAATTCCATAACCATCATCGCGCACTACTCCAAATGCATGAACTCACTAGACTGCTCTTTTCACAGAGTCACTGGATCTAAGTAGTTGTATAAGCAGGTCTGAAAATCATCCCAACCCATATCACGTATCACATTATCCTGGTTCAACCCATTTCACCAGTACCTTTCTGATCCACATAACTTATAAGTCGTGAGCTTTATCCTCTACTCTGGAGGTGTCTCAAGATTCTCAAAAATTACTAAGGTGGTCTCTTGCCACAAATATGTAACCTATGGTCCACCATCCTCTGATATGTAGGAGGATTCTACTGCTGGAACACTCGGGTCAGCTCAGCCATAAAAATGGCTGGTTGTGGTGCTCCCTAGAAATTCTGCATATAGAGAATAAAGACCTCATGGAATTGTGCCTCGACACCTGTGTCTAGAAGCTCCTCATGTGCTACAGCTGGCACTATAGGAGGATCAAGCGGTAGCCCATGGCCCACTATCTTTGAAGTATGGTCCTCGCCTCCATTGTGGAGTACCACTATAGGTCGTCATGCAGGAATGTGTCAAAAATGATAAACACTCATCTCAGGAAATAACGACATCAAGGCACAAAGCTCAAAAGCATAGGACAGGTCAAAATCCTCTTAGAAACCAAGTCAAACTCATAGTCTGCTCCTAAATCTAGGAATTTATAAAGAACATACATTGAACTACTTGAAATTTTGCCTCTCTCCCACTCAAAAAACTGGTCAATGTAAATTCTCTATTCACCATTCTAGTTATGTTTCAATTTCACATTCAGTTATTCAGGAATTTGTTTTTTACTAAGGGATTACCAATTTCCAAATTAGTGAGGGCCCATAACACCTCATAAACCAAAAACTAGTCTCACGTTCAACAATACATATAAATTTGAATCAAAATTTATATTTTCTTTGTGTTTCATTTCCAAACTCATAAGGTTCATACATCTTATGGATTGAAAGATGATGTCACACCTTTTTCTACTACACCCAACTAACACAACAGTAGGCACAACTATCACAACAACATGAAATATATAATGCATCATATATGTCATGGAATAATGCATGGCATGTGATCATAACATGTCATGGAATAATTCATGAGATGGAACACCCTCATCTCATTGGGTTTCAACTAAATAGAACTCGGAATTACAACAATAGTAATAGTAGAAATCAAGTTCATCACCCAACGATGAAATCACATCATCTGTAATATCAAAATCTAGAAAATAAAAACTCAATTCAATGCAATTTTCCATTTCCCTATACATGGGGTAGCTAATCCCAAGCATAATTTATTAACAAATTCCATTTCCTTCCTTTCCCTATTTAATTTCACCAAAGAGTAACTCAACCAATACATAAATATTCCTCTGATATAACTTTGTAATGTCCTAGAACTGGATACCACCTGAAACGATGCTCTGATCTTGGTTGGTCATAAGGCATCAAGTGAATCTCCCCAAATGAGAGAGGCTTCTAACTAGCAGTGAGGTTCTAGGTAAGACAGTGGGGATACTATGCCATCATTACTAGAGTATCACAGCGGAAGTCAAACATATACATTAGTGGAATAGAGATAAATAATAGACAACTAAAATTAAGAAAAGCATATAGGAATACCTAATAATAACAAAATGTGTCTCATATAAAAAATGATGAAGATGGTTCAAGTGTGTAGAAAACATCTAGAACATTACATGGAAATATAATACAAGTATCCAAAAAAGAAAAAAAGACCAAAATGAAATCTCAGTATCACTAGCCTCTATTTGGTCCTATGATCCCTTTCTCTAAAGCCACGATTAACAACATGTACTAGGGTGCATTTCCCAATCATCACATGCAACAATATAATCTATTTGGGTCCTCGAGGAGGCCCAAATATGGTGTGAGATAAGCATCCCAATATGCAACCTACCCAGTCTATACAGTTATAACAACCATTCTAAAAAAGTATTAGAATGAGCCAACAAATACTAATTATGTGTGTATGCACATGGAATAAGTCTAATGTATCATGTAAAACTGAATAGTAGTAAAGGATAACGAAAAAAGAGAGTCATCTCCTAACAGAGAAACTATAACCATGTAAACTAGCATGTCACATGGCAACATCATACATACATCTGTATCAACAATCAACAGCCACACTCTATAGTGAAGTTAAGTGATCCGCAACCATGTCATATAGTGATGTGTTATCCCATGACCACACAGTATTGTGAAGTATCAGACCACAAGGTCTAGGGCCAAGGTGTCAGTAGACAAGGGAATCCCTATAATAAATGACTAGACCAGGGAGGGTCGGATCCAAGGAGCATGTCCAAGGCATACCATCGAGTCTTACAGGCATACCTCAGGTAAACTTGTTTAGGAATAGGTTGGGGTCGTAGGACCAATGCAATAGAAAGTCCTACATGAGCCCAAGAAAACCGGATCCTACAAGGTAGAAAGGGCCAGAGGCATCCCACAGAATCAAGACCCAAGGGGATGATTTAACCCAAGGTGTCCACTACCGCATTCCAGATCCAAGAAGATCAGTCAAAGGAATCCATCAAAACATTCATTCCAGCATTAAAGAATTCAAATTAAACATTTATTAACATGTGAGTATACCCACTAACATTAACAAGCATAATCCATCAGTATACCCACTCATGCAATCAATTTATAATTTACCAAGCATATGGGCCTACCCTCCCAAATAATCCATTTAACATTCCATTAGTCATTTACATATAGGTATAATAACCCATATAAACACATTTCATTTATGTCAAGCTATCAAAATAGATGAGGAATAACTTGATATTCAAAATACAAGGAGGTAGTACTTCTCTTAACCATGCTACAAAAGCTATCCATTCATCTTAGGGCTTCTTCTAACTGGTAAAGAACAAGATCATACCCCTTAGGTGGTTTAAACAGGCATAGTCAAGGTATTCCCTTTAAGGCGTACCCCTCAGGTGACCTCGAAATGAGTAATGGGTGCCAACACACATAAACAAAACTTATGGTCAACCTCGCTAGGTCCAAATATAACTACTGAAAGCAACTTTCCAAAAAACGAGACCCCATCTGAAATTCCGACGAATGGCATATCAGACAAATGCATGATACACACCAAGAAAATCCAAAAGAAAGCATAGACCACCTACCTCACCTCAGTAGAAGATAGCTCATCTAGTATCACATCTTAATTTGTTCCGGTTTGGATGAAATCTGAATAATGGACGAAGAATATTATATTATGGCATTTGATCTTAAATCCAAATAGCGCATTTATTATTCCAAATAATCAAGAACGAATAAAAAGGAATTGAGGAAATACCACTGTGGATATGTAGAGACGATTAGATATTAAAACAGAAGTTGGATAGAGAGTTGGGCTCGAATCCAATCTTAGGCACTAAAGGGGAGAGATCTGGTGACCTCCTGTGAATGGGAGAAGAGAAACTTGTTTAGGTTTAAAAATAAAATTATTTTTAATAAAAATTTTAAAAAACACCCAGTAAAGGTCGCATGGTTTACATAGACAGTTTCCCAAACTATGTGGAAACCATGCACACCCCTATTCCTAAAAAGGACACATCGCACAGTTAGCCTACACAATGTGACTAACCATGCGGTAACTGTGTAGAATTTTCCTACCAAAAACATTAAGTTTCAAGACCTCCCACACAGTTTAAACTAACAGTGTGCAGGTCGTGCAGAAACTGTGCAACAGGTTGTTTTCAACCCAAAACAAGGTTCTGGCCTCCGAAAAAGCCTCATACACCTCCAAAACACCCATGATCATAATAATCATTCACATAAGGTCATAAAAAGGTATTTAAGCTAAAAATAAAATGATCTACACCACGTACGAAAATCTGGGTTCTTACAATGTTCACTATAGTTACTGTAAAATGCTAAGAGAACCCAAATTGGATCACTAATGAATTTTTAAACATTATATAATTCATTTGGTGGAATATTATATTTTTTGGGATATTATATCATTTAATAAAATATTTTTTGTTTTAAAGACTCATATATGTCCAATTTGAAATAATATAAATATTTATTTATTTTTGAAGTCATAACAACTTTCTTACTTTGAACAAAACTCTTTAAATAAAATATAATATTTCCTATTCAACCCAATAATACTTGGATGGAATAAAAATATTAAAATTTCTTTTACTTTAATACTTATGATATCATTTATTTGAATCATTCATTAATAAGGTAATTAATGCATCATTACTATGTCATAAATAAATTTATTTAGTAACTATGTAATAATTATAAATAAAATATCATGATGTAGGAAATTTTTTTATCTTTATTATGTATATGTGTAGTCAAAGTGATCAGTTATATAACCGTATATTAAAAATGTTTTAGTAAAACATACATGTTTATGTTATATTTCTCTTTTCATTAAATTAAAAATTATAAAAGGTCATTATCACACCCATGTGGCTCCATGGGGTCCTAAAATCAACCCAAGGATGCTTAGGTCCGACATAACTCATCCAATAGGATTATGAATCGTTTTATGATAGTTTTATATTATTATAATATTATTTCTCACTCTTATTTTTTTGATTTACCCTTTAAACATGGTAAATAAAAATAATTACTGAAGTTACTATTCATACTTTCAAAAAATAAAAGGTACCATTTTACACAATTTGGAAATTATGATTCCAAATATGGAATCCATTTCTCTAAATTCAAAACACATAATTGGAAGAAATTAATATAAATTAAATCTCGTTGTCAATACCAGAAAGCTAGTTTTTAAGAAGTAAAAACTATCAAAAAATTTACATGTGTTTATATAAAATTTAAAAGTGAAAATACTTTTAGTAACATGTATTGGATTAAATTATAACAACATATTACTAATACACATTCCAAAAAATTAAAAATATAATCAAACTATGAAAATAAATTATATGACAAGGTTGTTTTGAATTAAAATGAAGTATTTTTCATTATTCATTAAAAGATGAATTGTATCTGAAAAATAGAATATATAAAACCAACGTAATTTTTTTTGTCCCACGTCCAAAGACCATGTTTAATTTTTATATTAAAATTATTAATAAATTATAATCATAAATTAAAATTGGTTCTCCATTAAAAGGCAGAAAATCCTCCTTTTTAAATATGTCGATTTGTATACATCAAATAGGGTTTATTAATACCCTATAACAAAAATATATGTTCAGTGAATATAAATTTTTTTTATTAAGTAAATAATATATATATATATATATTTCATTAATTTAATTCACTAATATTAATTCACTCAATTTATTAATATGACATATAATTGATGTACATTTTTCTTAAATAATTTTGTTGCTGAAGTTTTCACCATATATTTTAAAATTTTAGGTATATTTATTCCTAATAACATAAGGAATAATTTATAATGGTCATTTTATACTAAGTATGTCTTGTGATTCATTTAAACATTCAATTTAATTCAATTCAAGCAATTTTTTAATTTAAATTTTTTTAAAGAAATATTTCATAAAAACATCCGGGTGTTACATTCCACCCCCCATAAACTGAATTTTTTCCTCTAAATTTTTCATTTAGAAACAAATAGATGAGGATACCTCTCCCTCATCAAATCCACATGTTCCAACATATCCTTATCAATTTAGAGGTTCCTCCATAAAACATTAACTAAGAAAGATGCCTTGTTTCGTAGAACTTTTTCTCTATGATCCAGAATCTCTATCGGTTGTTCTTCATAAGAAAGATCTTTCTCCAGCGCTATGTATTCTAAGCCTAGTACATGTGAAGGATCTGGTATGTACTTTATCCAGAGAGATACATGTAACCCATAATGAACTTGATAGAGATTTGGTGGAAGTTCCAATTGGTAATCTAACTTCCCAACATGATCCCTAATTTCAAAAGGATAGAAATACCTAGGGCTCAACTTTCCCTTCATTCTAAATATAATTACTCTCTTCCTGGGAGGTATTCATAGAAACACATTGTCCCCTACTTTAAACAATAGTTCTTTTCATCAATTTTCCACATAAAATTTTATGGACATTGAGATGCTCTAATGTGTTAATAGATAGATCTAAACTTTTCTTCTATTTCATCAATAAAATCAAGTCCTAATAGCTTTCTTTCCCGAACTTAATTCCAGAAATTTGGAGTTCATCACTTCTTTTCATATAGGGATTCAAAAGGATCGTTCCAGATACTAGAGTGAAAGCTAATGGTGTAAGAAAATTCCACCAAATGTAGGTGTCGATCCCAAATACCTTTGAAATCCATAGAGAAATATCCCAACATGTCTTTTAGAGTTTTAATTGTCCTTTCAGACTAACCGTCTGTCTGAGGATGATAAGCGGTGCTAAAACATCACTCTGTATCAAGAGCCTACTGAAGACTTCACAAGAACATTGAGGTAAACCTTAGATCCTGATCAGATATAATGGAAAGTGGTACTCAATTCAATCATGAAACTTCCTTTACATATATCCTGGATAGATAAAAAAGAGATAAATCCTCTATAATTGCAATGAAGTGTGATGAATTCAAAAGGATATCAACTATAACCCATATAGAATTATGGCCTTTGATGTTTTGGGATGCTCGATTACAATGTCCATAGTGATGTTTTCCCATTTCCATTCTGGAATAGGTAATGGTTGTAACATCGCTTTAAATATATGTCACGTTGCCTTAACATGGTGAAAAATAATGCACCAATAAACATATTTAGAAACATCTATGTTCTGGCCCTCCCACCAGAAATACTCTTTTAGGTCCTTTTACATATTTTTACATATAGGATGAATAGAAAATGAACAACTATGAGCCTCATCCAACAGTTACTTATATAATTATTGTATGGGAGGAATAAAAACACGGTTCATGAAACCTATTATTCCATCATAATAAAGGATGAATTCACGAACATTTCTCACAATATTTTATATCTCTACATCTTCCTTCAGCACCTCATTAATCATCACTTGTGTATATGGTGGAACATTCATTTGATAAAGACAAAATGTATACCATTCCATTAAAATTTCATGATCCATCCTTTGAAAATCCGTAAATATTGGATCTTTTGTGATCCTCATCAGGGATAGGCTAGCATGGTTCTTTTAACTCAAATCACATGCCACCTAGTTCGCCTTCCCAAGTTGTCAATGTATTAAGAAGACATAATCTTTAATCAGCTCCAACCATCTTCTTTGGCATGTATTCAAATCCTTTGATGTGAAAAAATACTTTAAATTGTTATGATCATTATAAATGTCACACATTTCATCATAAAGATAATTCCTCAATATCATTAATGAAAATATTACCACAGCAAACTAAACATCATGTGTTGGGTAATTTTGGTCATGAATTTTCATTTTTCGTGGGACATAAGCTTTCACCATATCATTTTTCAATAGAATACATCCCAAAAACTTATTGGTTGCAGCACTGTAGATCACAAACTTTTCTCAACTACAACGGAGTGTGACCATATGTGCACTAGCTAACTTTCCTTTTATCCTTTTCAAATTCTCTTCACATTCCTCCATCCACATAAACATAACTCCTATTTGAGTCTACCTAGTGAGTAGATTAAATAATCATGAAATTTTTTTATTAAAATGTCGATAATATCCAGCCAAACTAAGAAAACTTTAGATCTCAGTCACCATTATTTGTATCAGATATCTTTAAATAACATATTTTTTCGTTGGATCCAAAGATATCCCCTCTCTTGAGATTATGTGACCAAAAAATGAAACATTCTAAAGCAAGAATTCTCACTTTGTAAATTTTTCACAGTGCTTCTCCTTCCTTAGGGTTTTTAGTACAATTCTCAAGTGATCTTCATGTTCTTACTTTATTTTCGAAAATTTTAGAATATCATCTATAAAGGATACCATAAACCGATCAAGATAGTCTCTAAAGTATCTATTAATTATATCCATGAAGATAGCGGGGGAATTAGTAAAACCAAAATGAATCACTATAAATTCATAGTTTTCATACCTTGTACAAAATGTCATCTTTGGTATATCCTCATTTTGACCATTAATTGATGATTTCCCAAATTAAGATCAATCTTGGAAAAGTATTGAGCTCCATGTAGTTGGTCAAATATGACATCAATGTAGGGAAGATAGTATTTTTTTCTTGATAATGATCTTGTAATGTTCTCAATAATCAATGCAGAGTCTCATTAATCCATATTTCTTCATAGAAATAGAATAGGATCTCCCCAAGGTGATGCACTAGGGAATATGAATCCCTTTTCAAGATTCTCTTGGATTTTTTTATTCAATTATTACACCTCAATTAGGTCTATTCTATAATGTGTATTTGAAATAGTCATAAAAACTGGTATGAGTTCTATTGAAAACTCAACCTCACGATTTGGTGGAAGACTTGGAAATTCCTCTAGAAATACATCATCAAACTCCCATACAATATGTGTATTCTTAATGTTGATTTTTTCCCCAGCCATTTGAGATAGATAAACTTCATTTATAGGAATAAAGATCCATAATATGGAAGATATTTCAACTGGAAGGTTATATTCATCGCTGCATCGATAGATGATCATTGATTGATCAATAATATGAAATGTGAGTTCCCTTCCTTGGTAATTGAAATGAGCTCCATATAGAGAAATCCAGTCCATGCCATGAATCACATAAACTTCTAATATAGGAAAGAGAACAAGATTTTTAGGAGGAACTTTTCCACAATAATAAACTTGAGAATAATAATAAACTCTTTTTGTGACCGTTGTTTCATTAAGAGTTGTCACAGCTAAATTAACATGTAATTGTTGGGGTAATATGGAGATACCCTTAGAAAATTCTATAGAAATAAATGAGTGGGTAGATCCAGAATCCAATAAAACATTTTCTACTTTAGAGTGGATTTTAAGTGTACCTTTCACCACTTGTTTATCGTACTCCACACCACAAATAGTGATCACATGTGACTTGTCTTTTTCATTGGACTGAAGAGTTTGCTGACATTTATCATAATAAATAATCATTGGATTAGGGAACTGCATGGAATAATGCCCCATTTACATTCACATGTAACATTTAAGTGTTGGATGTGCATTCTCTATAACCTTCTCTATATTCACATCATTAGGAACCTTTTTTCCATTACTTCAGCATTCAACTGTAGGATGAGGTTATCTTCCATAGTTAAAAAACTTTTTATAGTCCCTTTAATACAATTTAACCCATGTTTCTTTCCACACATTGAGCATAAGGGAAAAATCATTTTCATTTCAGTTTAGTCTTTATATTTTCCCTTGAATTCCATTTTCTTATCTTATCAAACCCACAAGACTGATGGGTTACTATGATCTCCATCTCAACCTTTAGAGCAGATAGAATGATTTCTACATAGCTATTGATGTGCCTTATGGATAATTCCCTTCATATACATAGTTTTAAACAACTAATGAATGGGTCAATTTTACTCTCAGGTTGTATAATAATTTTAGAAGCATACCTTTAAAGTCTGGAAAAATATTTCTTCATAGGTATCAATTGATTTATCATCCTTTTTCTTATCCTTAGAAAACTCCTTCTCCATCATTGTTTGAATAATACGAGGAAATTAATTATTCAAAAATATGTTTTTGAAATCAACCCATACCATAGAGTCAATTTCATCTCCTCAACTCGTATTCTTGATAGGATTCAACCATTGATCGGTTTCACCTTACAAAACATAGACTACTAAGATGAATTTATCTTGTTTTGAAAATTGGAGAACTTAAAATATCATTCCAATGGTTGTGATCCATTTTTCATCCACTAATGGATCAGAAGACCCACTGAAAGAAGGTGGAAGATGCCTCATGTGGGTCTTAAAAGAATTTCGTTCCTTTGTTTGATCTTTTGGGAGTCCTTTATGATTCATAGCTTGATAATGTTGTGTGAGAATAGAAACATGTTTTTTCCTAGCTCCCATGGAATTTGGTTGCTCAGGAATACAATCATTTCATTGTCCATCACATTTAGCAATAACGTGGTTCCTTCAAGTACCATCCACTGACTAAAACCAAGAAGCATAGCGTGAGATAAAATAATCATAATAGGAATCTCACATGATGAAAAATAAAATTTAAATTTATAACACTTTAGGTTAAATCCTAGGTCATTCATGATAATTTATACAACATTAGGATTATAACCTATACTTTTATGTGTCATTTGGGTTCTAACTCTGGATTTCTTATCCTAGTTTCTGAAGGATAAAAATACATTTCTTCTAATACCAACTATAATGGACAATAATTTACATGCATTGAAACTACTTAAAAATTGAAGAATATTCATTAAAAAATATAACAACACCACAAGAGGACCATATAGGTATATTTTCTTTAGAAACTAGGAATCATAAACAACTTGTTCATAAACCATCTACATTATCTCCAACTTATTCCTTCACCACTAGACCTCTTTTTGTTGTATCTTACTTAATAAACTTATTCAATGCCCTGGGAAAATAACCATAAGAAAGGGGTGAGATAAATTTCTTAGTAAGGGTAAACAAGGGAGACATGAGTCATATCATAATCATAAGAACTTAACATTTGAAAATATTATCCTGCATATAAAAGATCATAATATCATGTCATGGGATAAATCATAAAAGTGAAATTTAATCCCAATTATCATAAAACAAGACATGAATCTCTATTTCATACTGACATACGCATAGAAAATCATTTCATATTAGTCAAGGATTATTTCCAAGACCATCATATCAGAAAAGATCCATTACTAAACAGAGTTCACTCCTCGTTCCAGCCCTGTATTATAGAACCAGATTTACTTATTGTTCAAATAATTCTTATCTCATGAGATATAAATATTTACCCAATGCATTGGAGGGAGATATATTTCCCACCCATCTCATAATGAAACCATTATTACATGTTCCAAAAAACATAAAAACATTCATCATTGCATAACATGTGAAATAAAATGGGTTTCTTAAACATCATTTCATCATAATTCATATAAAAAAATATATTTCCTAAATAAAATTCCATAATAAACACAATAAAATAATATTAACAATAGTTATGAAAATATAACCCTATATAAATAATTTCATCTTATATGGAAAATTATTTTGAGAAAACAATTGAAATTAAATCTTGAGGTAATTTTCCTTTCTTCTTCAAAAAACATTTCCTTCTTAAAAATGAAACACATTTTTAGATGAAATCATTTTATCTGAAAATAAACTTTTAATATTTTTGGTTAAGCTTCATGTAAATAAGTCACTATGAAAGAATTAATATCCATTCATTCCATATAAGATAAAAAATCATTCTTCTCATACTTTTGCAGGAAATGTCAAAAAGTACCTCGTACCTAAAACGACAAAAGGATTCCATTCATAAAATTTAATAAAATTAACCAATGGGTAAAATTTACATTAAAAAAATGTATAAGGATATAAATAATATTAAATATTTATGAAACATGGATGTGGATGATAAATATTTTCTTGTAAATACTTATTTATAAACAATCTCGGATAAAATGAGATTGGGAGAATATCTCTTACCTTTGGTCCAATATGATTCATATGTCTCTAAACCACCTGTATAAGAATTTATATACTTTAATTGATTTATTGAAGAATAATATTCATTTTTATGATTATATATATGGTCATATTCTCATCCGTTTGATAGTAACATTTCATCGTTACTCGTTATACTCGTATTAACTTCTTTATGTTCTTATGCATGTTTTTTCAGACAAGTTCATGTTACCCTTTTTAGGTAATAGATATATCATTTAAAACATGGTATTAGTATAAAATATACCATATTTATTCATTCAATTTATTTACATAATCATTCTTTAATGAAGATTATGTAGAATGAATCACATCGCACCGTGGAGACGGTAAGTCGTACGTACGCACGAGTGATGATATCATTCCCATAATTGTTTAATGGAATTTAAGTGGATTATGTGTAGTGTTTTGGAATAAATATAATTATATAAAAAACGTATATATTTATTGATACCATCATTTTACCCATCCATGTAATGTGGTGGTGAAAAAAAAATACACCATGTCGTGGAGACGGTAAGCTGTATGTACACACGCGTGGTGACTTCATTTCTTGTGAGATGGATAGATGATGGAATATAGTTATTTAATATTAATAATAACATATCAGTATAAAAGTGATACAGAAGTTATTAATTAATAATTATACAACTCATAAATAGGATGTAGAATAAGAAAAACGTTTGAAAGATGTGATAAACCAATTTCCTGTTTTTCGAGTATCGCATTTTGATTAGAACAAAAGTTATCACTATGATAGCATTATGACAAATGTGTGGACTATAGGATGAAGTTAGGGGTGTTTGGAGGAGATTCAGGTAGAGTGTGGCCATGCCAAATGGAGTTTTAGGTGTAAGTAAGTGGGTAGAGATGGTGGCCTTTTATAAGTTGAAGGAGGGGCATTTTGGAAAGCCTTGAAAAATATTTTTATTATAAAATGATTTTCGAATTCTAATAGTACCCAAATGATATATTTAGAGTATACTATGATTATGGGTTTAAATAATCTTATCCAATATGTTTTAGAAATTTTTACGTCCCAATATTAACCTTATATTTTATCTTTAACCCTTAGTTAAAAACATAAACGTTTACCATGTCTTCTTGTATTATCATTAATATGGTAACCATAATTACTCTAAAATGCCAATATAAGAAAAAGTGGATCATTAATGAAAATTTTAGCAACATATAAGTCATTTTTCCGAATGTTTTATTTTTAGGGCTACTATATAATTTAATAAAAGAGTATTTGTTTTAAAAACTCATTAATGTCAATTTTGTCACTATTTAAAATGATATTTTTGTTAAAGTCATTACAACATTATTACTTCAAAAAAACATTAATTAAAAAATAATTTTTCATATTAATCCATAAAATTATTGTATGGCATAAAAATGTTCAAATTTCATTATTTTAATATATATGAAATCATTTATTTGAATCATTCATTAACAAGGTAATCACCACATCATCGTTGAGTAAAAAATAACGGAATTTAATTAATTTCAAAAAATTATAAATAAAATACTAAGATGTAGTAAATATTTTTATATTTATAATTCAAATTTATATTCCAATAGATCAGTTATATAATTTTATATTAAAAATTATTTAGTAAAAGATACATGTTTATGATATATTTCTCTTTACTTTAAATTAAAAATTATAAAAGGTCATTATCACACCCAAGTGCCTCCATGGGGTCCTAAAATCGACCCAAGGATTT
Source organism: Viscum album (assembly GCA_963277665.1). Lineage (NCBI taxonomy): Eukaryota > Viridiplantae > Streptophyta > Magnoliopsida > Santalales > Viscaceae > Viscum > Viscum album. Next base: position 1,000,858,902 of record OY728134.1, read on the forward strand.
TCATGGTTTGACATATCACATAAAATGGGATTAGCATATGTGTTAGGGTAGTTTTATGTTATTATAATATTATTTGTTACCCGAATTTACCTGATTTACCCTTTAACCATGGAAAATAAAAAACATTACTAACGTTACTATTCATACTATTGAATAATAAAAGGTACCTTTTTACACAAGTTAGACCATCTGATTTCAAATACGGAATCCATTTTTCGAAATTAAAAACACTTAATTTCTATAAATTAATTTAAAATTAATTCTCGCTGTCAAAACTAGAAATCTAGTTTTTAAGAAGTAAAAACTATAAAAAAATTGACATGTGTTTATATCCAATTTAAATGTGAAATTATATTCAATGAACAACATTTAATTAAATGATAAAAAATAATTCAATTACACTTTATAAATAATTGAAAATATATTCAAACTCTATAAATAAATTAGAGGAAAATTCTTTTTTTAATTAAAATGTAGTATTTTTCACTATTCCTTAAAATATGAATTTTATCAAAAAAACTACCAAAAAATAAGCCAAAGTAAATTTTCATGTCACACATAAAAATAAAATTTTTAAATTCTCATATTAAAATTACTAATGTGTCAAAATATAAAATTAAAATGGTTTCACCATTAAAAGGTGGAAATCATCCTTTTAAAATATATCTGTTTTTATAACACAAATAGGGTTTATTTACACCCTATGATAAAAATATCTATTCAATGAATATGAAAAATATTTTATTAATTATAATATATATATAACATTAATTTCATTCCCTAATAGTAATTCACTCAGTTTGTTAATACAACATATAATTGATGTACATTTTTCTTAAATAATTGACAGGCAAAGAATTCGCCTTATATTTTTAATAGTAAGATATATTTATTCCTGATAACATAATGTCTAGGTTATAATGGTCATTTTATACTAATGGAATATTTCAATTCATTTAAAATCGCAATGGAGTGAAATAAAAGCTATTGAAGAATTGAAAATTATTTAATGAAATAATTCTTAAAAACATACAGGTGTAACATTCGGCAAGTGCATGTGGAAATTGGTAAAATAGTAAAACATAAGAGCTATGTATTAGACCACCTAACTTTATCTAATAAAACTCTCCTCATAAAATATCAACCTCTATTGTTTTCCTAGATTAGAAGAGATCTGAAGAATGGAACAACACCCTAAAAATAAGGCATATGTGCCTATGTCTAAATAGCTTCACTAATAGAATAAAGAAATAAAAACTAATGAAAAGGAATCATATAGTTACCAATGGACATATAATGTGGTGAATGAGGATCAAATAAGACATCATATGAATGAATTGGATAAAAAGAAATGAAAAGAGGGTTTCAAAGCTCAAAAAGTGATAAAAAGGATCTTGTGATCCACTAGAAAGAGAAAATAACAGGTGGGATTAATAATATAATTCATTTATCAAAAATATTAAAAATTTATCAATTTTCCTGGGTTACATGGTCTGTCTTCATGGTTGGCCAAACTGTGCACCAATTTTCCACCATTCACATCTTAAGGAGGGAACTAACATAGTTAGGCTGCATGGTTAGGGAAACCAGGCTCCAACAGTGTAACTCTCCTCTACTAAAAATAGCAGACAAATCACACAGGCATGTGGACCTTGGAACACATTTTGGGAAAACCATGCACCCTTACTGATCCTATATCTAGACCTGCATGGTTAGGTGTAATTGAAATCCCTTCCCTATATGGTTTCTCCTAAGCATGATGAAATCCTTTTTTCCTACTAGTTGGGGTTATGAGCATCGTACCAGTCACAAACACCCCTGTAAAATTTAGGAAACATTGCAGGAATCTGTATTATGTCCAAAATTATAATTTAACTAAATTTTAATGGCTATATACCATACAGAAAAACTGGGTTCTTTCATATGTACAGGAGAAGTAAGTATAACATTTGGTACCTCAGATGTGATTTTCATAAAATACTTATTTTATCTATCATTTTTATCCTTTTTTATGAATCTGAATTAATTAATCTATCCTTAGAGTCACTCTAAATTTTATTCAGTAAATTATTATATCACCTATACTTATCAACATATTTGCTTTTGTATTTTATCTTAGGATACTCATCCTTGACAAGTCCTTTACTTTTAAACTCATAAAAAATGATCTCGTTTGAAGCATCCTCTGTCTTCCAATACCATTTCAATTTTCTTATATTGTCATATTTAACTTTTATCTAGGTTTACCAAAGAAGCTATTTGACATGTAAAACTTTTTAAATTTTCTATATATATGGGCCATCTTCTCATCACTGTCTGTAGTTGATTATTCATCACATGAACTTTCTGCATAAATGTTTTCCTATTGTGATGAAGTAGTGGATTTGAAGGATAATTTTTTTATGTTTTATCCTCCTCTTAAAAATTTAAAATGAGTTCTTCCTATTAAATTTTAAATTTTTCAATCAACTCCCTCATAGGTAACTTACATATATCACACAATTCTCTAAATGAGATTGAGGTTCCTCCCCATCTTTCTGGTAGAGACCTAAATATTTGTATGACTTTGTCATTAACAGGAATAGGTTTCCCCAGAGTGTGAATTTTATTAATGATCTCATTGAATGTGATATATATTTTAGAAAAAGGGTCATAAGTTTTCATTTTAAAATTATCATATTTGATGTTATAATATTTAGTCTCATCTCATTGACATTACATGTTTCCTCCTATGAAACAACTAATGTGTCGTGAAATTCAAAAGTGTTCTTAAATTAAAATATTATGTTAAATTTTTCATGATACAAGGAACAATTAAACGAATTAATAGAATTGGAATTTTTATTATAATAATATTTTGTGGCATCACTCCAGTCAACTCGATCAATTTTATGTTATTTATATTTATCTTTAGTCACTGTCAGATATTAAAACTGATATTCTCAATATGAACTTTCATTTTAATTTTCCAATAATCCTAATTACCTCCATTAAATTATGGAAGTATTTTGGTGTAAAATCCTTCCTTTATATTATATAAAATGAACTCAATTTATAACTTAACAAATATTGATATCTTTAAAACAAAACAAATATTATAGTTGAAAATATTTTTGAAAGAACCATCGATACCAAATTTTGGTCGGAGTGACTAACTCATGAGGTGGGTGAACTGAGCTCCCAATAAAATTTTTTATTACAAACAAGTTCAAATAAAATCACATAGTGAAAATAAATTATCCCAATTAATCAAAATAGTATATTGATTAGTTTTTTTCTATGAAAATATTTTTCAAAGAGTCTTTAGTGCTCTGTGAAAACAGTATTTTAAATTACCTTAAAATTTGAAATAAATTATATTAAAAAATCCTAATACAAACACTATTTATTTATAACTATCAATTTACAAATGTTTTTTATAGATTAAATAAAATAAAATTTAAGGATTTGAAAATAATAATAAAAAACAAAATCACAAGATGCGGCATCCTAAGAATTCTATTTCATATAGGTATCATATTCCACATATTTATCTTTATGGGCATCGGTGTTGTGAGAGATACGACGATAGAGGCCATATGTGGTGCTTATGCATATGAGACCGCCTTACGTTACAGATTTGGGAATATTTCCCTTTAATCAGGAATGGGATGTAATTACACTCACATCCCAAAGGTGATGATGCCATATTTGGGGAATTCTCATCATGCTATTGGTTTAATTCAAACTGGTATCTAAGCCCCTACGAGCCATACTTGGTGTGAGAAAGAAGATATAGAAGAAGATTGGGCACATTACATGAGAGCATATTTTCATGTGTCTTACACATTAAGGTCACCCTTTGAGGGGAATGATCACCCATATCCTAGAGAATCTGGTATGGAGCTTGGTACTTAGGAAGGAAACCTATGTATCCCATATATGGTGAGAAATGCTTGTGAATGAATCCTCTTCTCATCCACTGATGGATAAGGGAGGATGGAATACTTTAAGAAGAATTTAATCTTGAAAGATATGAATAATTGGAATATTGATGTATTTACACTAATGTGGATTCCCATTAATTATTTTCCCTTACGACGGTTTCTTACATATCCTTGGTTATGGAGGGAATCATAGTTCTCGCGGTTCTCTTATCTCTTAACCTGGTGATGGGTTAAGGTGGATGATCACATGTGGAGATATTATGGATATCATTGGGTTTTAGGAATTCTATGGTATTATATTAAAATGGATTCCCTATTTCCAGGGACATACTATATTATGTCCATTTTAGGGGATTATGCAATAAGGCTTCCCACTGACACACTCATGTCATATCATTTATCAGGGCATAAACTCTAACATCAACAAATTGGTTATGGATTACACTATAAGGCTACCCACTGAAATACTAATATCATTGATTAGGGATTAAACTCTATGTTTAACTGATTTGTTAGGGAATACACTCTAAGGATTCCTACTGACATACTCAGATCATTAACTGGGGATTACATTCTAATGATGCCTGATTGAAAAGACATAAACTCTAAGGCTACCCAGGTGACCAGGAAGGCTTTTCTATATGGTGTTTCTTGACCCAGATGACATGTCTTGGTGTCATTTTCATGAGTTGGCTTAACACACATGGTGGGTGTCCAAAGAGTCAGTATGACATGGCTTGAAGGATGTCACACATCATAGTTAACATCCCTGGAAGGATTCATTAAAACATCCAATCAAGTTTTAAGGGAATCATGTGTCTCAACTAACTTACTTTAGAGGGTACTATGATACCTATCAATCATATGTGGATGATTTCATGGGCTTTGGCAGACTTGGACATACAGTTTCATGAGACTTAGCCAATATGTCTGGAGGGTATCATGGGTCTCAACTGACTCACCCAGAGGGTGTCATGAGAGTTTGGTCTTCATGCCCAAATGAGATGGAAAGACTTGAATAATATGAGAAAGAACCATTATAGGAGTCATATGATGTTTCTAAAGGATGTCGCATGTCTTGGTTGATAGACTCGGAGGGTTTAATGAGATCAAAGTGGTGTCCCCGAATGGATTGTGTGACTTTCTCTGATATGTCTAGAGTATTGTGCATGTCCCAAATAGAATTTTGAATGAGAGTTGAAAGATCTGGGCCACATGCCCTGGTGTCATCACGTTTCATTGGGTGACTCACACAAAGTGCATGATAGTCAGCAAGCATGACCTTCGCTTAAGTCTCTCACTTGTAATCTAGGTTATAACTCTTTTATTTTGAGGGCCTTATTCTAATTATGTGTCAATCTATTTGAGTATCACGTGATCTGGAAGTCATGCAGTATGTTCTTTGCATGACTTGCTAGAGGACCTTCGCGTGATCCATGTTGGATCACACAAAACACCATATGTTTGGCACATTATTTTTCTGGTTTTCCTCTAGTGTATTACCTAAAATAATGTTGATCAGACATGTGATAAATTTCTATAAAAAGTCCAATCTGGTACTAGTATCTTCGTCAATGAGTGAGTATCCCTCCAAAAATGCATCCCTCCATTCTTATTGGGGCTAGGAATTTGTAAGCATCACCACCCCAGTTTTCTAGTGCTTTGTGCATCGTATCTAGTTTGAGTCAAGGATGGAGTCAGCACAGGGGTATCGAGCCACATGGCTTCATGAGTCTCTTCCATGGACCACTCAGAGTGTGTTTCCTGTTTATCAACAATTCAGAGTCCTAATAATAAACTCTTCTGTTATTTTAATATATCTAATTAATGAGGACGTGTTGAATCATGTGGACTGGAAAAAGACTTCAATTTTGTTGTGTTGACATGTCCATGGGACATCATAGTATCCATGTGTCTTCTGTGAGATTCATGATGACTTGTATGGGCTAATCTGTAAGACAATGATGATTTTTATAAGGGTATTTTGGGACCACGATGCAGGTTCGTTGGGCACATTGTATATCCTTCAGCGACCATGAGTTCCTTTAACCTCCTCTATCATTTATTACCATTGTTTTATGTGTAAAAATTGGGAGTCATGCGAGATTTCTTGAGTAATGTTAGGGAAAATTACTCTCTTTTTTGGTGATTCATCGCATACCAATAAAGGACCTATGGATATGTGTGATCATTTTATGAAAAAATTCTTTCGTTCATCCTTAGAGTGTCGAATGGGGAGCATGGAATCGCCTAGAAATACCGGAGGACTTCCGCATGGAAAGGATGATAGAAAAAAGTGACTTTACATGATGAGGTGGACATGTCATCGAAGTGTTGTAGTGTCTTTTGGATCATTAGGGTCTCATTTCATGTACTTCCATGAAAGAAAACACCTCTCACATCCCCCCTTTTTACCCCTTTTTTTATTTTACATGTTTTAGGGATTATGTGTGTTTTTATGAGTAATGTCTACGATTTTTAATCAATTTTTATGGTGCCTCCCATAGAAAATATGGTCCATATTAGGGTATGTGTGCATGTCATGGAAAAATCAATACATTTTTCCATAGGGAACCTGAGGGAAGCACATGGATTCCTAGAGACACCCGAGGAACTTCATGTGTCAAGGACAACAATCCAAAGGGCTTTTTTAAGAATAGGTGTACATGTAACTAGGAATGTGCAGTGCCAGGTGGATCACCAGGAGTGATCAACATGTTTTTTAGTACCCGCAAACACTTATTGCCTCATCCATTTTACCTTCTTTGTTTTATCATACAAGGGTTTAGGGGTCTGGCATGTTTTTTTAGATATCATCAATGAATTTTTTTCTCCATTCCAATGATTATTTTGTTCATGAGCCTTGTGACCACTGGGGGTCTCTCCCTTTGTATATCATTCCACCCGTTTTTTCAAAGGATTTCGAATAGGTTTTTAAGAACTTGTAAATGACAAACCATGTGTCTGAGGGACGCTCATTCAACAATCATTGTGTTACAATTATTTGTATGGAGATCCTTTTCATGATCAACATAAGATCTTGGGATGGTGAGCGCACCTTGTATTGGTCATTCATGTTGTTTTCCTATGGTGTGTCAGAAGATCAGTGCAAGATCTTGAGACAGCATGTAGATGTTGTCAGGGAAAATTTATATTATTGGCATTATTGCTCCACATGATTTTTGAAGGATCTCGCGATTGTGTGAAAACATTGTCCGGGACAGTGTAATTTGTTTCCCATGACATGTATTGTATTCAATGGTGAATGTTGTGACTGGGGAAATCACTGTCATGGACAATGCTTTTATTTTTTTGTGGTGCATCATCTGCTCAGTGATGAATATTGTGATGGAGTAAAGACATTATCGAGGGAAGCTGCTCTGCTCGCCTTGGATATCTCTTGTGTTCATTCATGGAATATTATCAATAGTTGAAGAAGACAATATATGATATCATTTATCAATATCCCAATATTCATGACGTGAATCCTTCCATGAAAAAGTGTGTGATGAAAAAATATGACCGTCAACAAATGACACCTACAATTAGATTCATTTGAAACAAAAAGAATCTGATTCTAAGGTGCATATATGAAACTTATATATATATATATATGAATGTCTAATGATCTATTATACTAAAACTTGTAAGAGTTTTTGTTTTGAGTATTTCTTAGGATCCCTAGAGTGTAATGAAGATGGAACAGCTAGACATAACTACTATACTGAATCCAATATAAAAAAGTGGATTTAGATCATGGCATAGATAACCTAATATTGTAATGTATATACATCCTAGAATAGAACAAGGATTGGATGGAAATGAATTTGGAGAAAAATAAAAAGTAAATTACATGGATGTCTCTACTTATCTGATGAGTATGGGAATCAAGATACAATTAGTTTTGAAATCTATCCAGATAAAACTCATCCATAGGATTCATAGGTTCATAGATATATAACAATATGGTGAATGTACTTATGTAGATCTGTTCATATATAGGATGGGAAATATAACTATTTTATGATGAAATCCCATGTATAGATCCATTTTTCAGTGGAGATGTTGATCAGGTCATCCACGATTCCCATCCTTTGTTTGAAACACCAAACATATCTGATTTCCTTGATTTGAGTACTTGAATTTAAACTGGTTGATTTTTGATAAATTTTCATGAATTCCCACTGAAATGAATTCCTCATTGATTTACCTTCTCTAGTAGCCTTGAGATCATCTGATTTATAAAGATAGTTCACGCAAGGTATCCTTCCCAAAGGTGAAATTATCTAACTTTTTCTTATGTCAAGGGATTTATCAAGAATATCATGATATTTTATAAGGCTATATGAATGGACCAACATGCTTTGTATATTTTTATTTGTTTTACCATAACAATGGCCTAAGCTTCATATAGATAAAGGAATAGAAGGCATGGACTTGGATTTTTCTTTGGCCATATTCTTATAAATATAGATCTGGACATGTCACTACGCCTATTCTTTTTTATATATACTCAATATTTCATGGATCACATAATGTTTATTTACAGCAAGTGGATACCTTAATTTTTCCCCAGATTCACTTATCAGTTTTTCAACTTGGTTAGTGTTATGTGTCATACTATTTTGGGGGCATGTATGTTTGGCAATCATTGTGTGGTATTTTATTGTCTTCTAGCTAAGAACTTTTCTCTACTGCTGTTTAGGGTCCTCTAGCTTGGACCTTTTGGGGTACATTATCTTAAGGTCTTCTAACTCAGTCCTTTATTGAATATAGGGCTGGATGACCAAGGATGACACAAAACACTATGGGGTTCGATGTTCTACCATGGTATCGCAAAGGATCACAAGGATTAGAGTTCCTTCTATACAAGGAGGACAGGCCTTTAGTTGGTGGGTTAAATCCCATATTCATTGATATCATGGACATGAAAAGCTGGTCTCTACTATTTTCAAAGGTCTATGGAATAATTATCAATGGAGGTATGGTTGAGGGAGAAATACAATGGATAATAGAAATTCCAGGATAGTTAAAGTGTGGGTGATATAAATTGTAACCCAAAATCATGAGTCCATGAATGTGGGATGGGGCATACATGTCGGGTACATCCCAAAACATTTTGAGATGATCAGTTCTACCTTAGTGTTGCTGGGGCTCATAGAGGTTGGTGTTCCATTTAATAAAGGGGTAGATTACTTTTGTTATTGGGTTAAATACATTATGCATTGATAGCATGGAAAAACAAAGATAATATCCACAATTTTATAGGGGTAATGTATATTTTTTGGAGACTCAAACATCTACATAGTGAAGTTGGGAATTAAAGGAAAGCTATCTAGGAAGGGCTCTAGACCCCAGGTAAATTTGACTCTTATGTGATGGATCATGATCCCTACACCCTATGGTTTCAAATCACGTGGTGTGGTCCATAAAAGCTTTGAGAATGAAGTGTTGCATTTCATCATTGAGAAAAGGTACAAAATATGGGGATGCAACATCTACGATTTCATGTCTACTTTAATAGTCTGGTATGAAGATTGTAAATCATAGTTAAAAGTGCTCAGGTCTTGAGGAAGGTAAGGTAAAGTCACACTCAGGATATCAGAAAACACTATCAGGTGCTCTGTTCCACTGTAATTAATCCAGACTCATAAGAATTAGGAAGTCATTTATATCGGACCAATATGTCATCTGTTGGTGGGTCTAGAAGTCTTCTACATCAGTAGCATGTCCGAACTAAGAGATCCCTATTATTTTTCCAATACAATGAAAGGATTTTAAGGAAACGTGACACATTAAATCATGAAGTATGATTTATTGTAAATGTAATATCCAAGAAGGGTTTTAGCACCCAAAAAGTTGTTCCACCACCTAACGAACATATTATTGCTGTAAGGAAATGCCAAAATCATTTATATTACTTTTTCATAGACCAGGGGATCCAATCAGAATATATTGTATTTTACTAGGGATATAGAATGGAACCTATGTGTTTTATGCCTTTTATTTGGGCCATAATTTTTTTTCCTAAACTCCAGACATGTAAAGTTTACTAGGAAAAGACTTGACATTTTCTCAGAATTATATTTTCATGTTTTCAGCCTGATAAGTTTTGTGGCATGTTTGTTTTCAGTTTAAGGTCTTTAGATTCGAAACATTATAGTCTATAGTTTAAGGTAATACAACTTTGACCAAATAATTGGCAATTTAGGCTCATAATTCACATGGACCTATAATGGGAGATGTTATACAAGAGTCTCATTAAGATACCATGGGACTAGAGTACTCTCAAATACTTTTGAGAGGATTGTGGAAAGCTTGTAAATCATGGATTGAATTCCCTGTATCATGTGAAATGATATGGGACAATCATATTTGGTATTTCCCACAACACCCTAAGATGTTCAGTTTCTCCTCGGTGATGTCAGGCTCACGATATATGGAAGGCCCTTTATATTGCAACAATATATCACCGGTTTTTTGTGTCTAAATCCATTCTGTGTTAGTATCATGGTCAACTGAGAGATCTTAATTTTCTTTTTCAATGGTAATGAAAGGCTGGCACAAAGATGAGGCATACAATATGTGAAATGTGTCATAAGAGTTCAGGTTCTTCTCAAGGATGGTAGAAGCACCCATACTCTAGTTAATAGAGGTATGTCTCTTATTGGAATTTTATAAGGACTAAAATATGAGAGATGTTCTACAAAGCTTATCGAAATATAGTGGGGACATTTTTTTTAGTTTAAATTTCCAGAGACCAAGTGGTTTTCCATCTAGTTTAACATATTGTGGTAAAGACGTACATCGATGTAGTTTAATTTCATGTGGTAAGGACATAATTCCATGATGTTTAACATCATGATGTATGGACATACATCTTTTCAGTTTCACTTCATGTGTTAAGGACATAGGAACCAATGTGAATGTATAGGAATAATGCAGATGGCCCGAAAGATGGATACTTCAGTATCACTATATATCTCATGAGAATGATAATCAAGCCAAATATTCCTCTAAAATGGGAAATACACTATGATGGAATGACCCATACATAGAGGTGGGCATTATTTCTATTGACAATTACAGCTGGGCCAAGGATTGGAGATCCATACATCACTACATATCTCATGAGGATGAGAATCAAGCCGCACATAGTTCTGGATTTCCATATAGTTTAACATCATGCGGTGGGGATGAAGGTGATCTAACATGGTTAAATGGAATAGTTGTAGCTAGTCCCAATAATGGATTTTCGATAATCACTAAGTATCTCATAAATAGTGAGAATCAAGCCCTACATAGTTCTAGAAATTCCATGTAGTTTGACATCATGTAATAAGGATGAAGGTTAGATAACGTGCATTGATGGGGACATTCTAGTTGGGCGCAACAATTAAAGCTTGTGTGTCACTATGTATCTCATGAAAATGAGAATCAAACCACACATTGTTCTTAGAGAACTGTTCAATTTTACATCTTTCATAAAGGACATGTGGTATTCCCTTAATGGTCTTTCACTCAGGACTATAATAGACTTTGTTTGTAACATTATTTCTTACTTGTACAGGTAATTCCTTTCTACAATTACTAATCTCATGTGAGTTATGCTTGATGTGAGAAACAAAGAATAACATAATTTTATCTATAATGTAGTGACGGAAGGGGGTAAAACAAGGGAATTTGTATCATGTAGTGTTTGGAAAAAGATATTAGATCAAGGCATTCCTATGTATCTCATCATAAATGATAATCAAGACATATGTAGTTCTAGAGGTGTCATGTAGTTTGACATCATGCGTCAAGGATGTTGGTGACTTGACCAGAATGGATATGGATATCTATTTCCCTCTGAAATTGGGGATGATCTCATTGATTTAAGATTCAAACATTCCAAGCGGTTTCTAACGGATTTGTTCATAGATCCAAAAACATCTAATGAATCCATATCCATTTGAACCTACTTTCCAAAGGTAGGCGCTCATTAGTTGTGGACTGATGAGGCTTAAGAATTTGCATTGATCAAGAGGATGGGAGGTCGGACTCAACACACCTTTTTGAGGGGAATTATTATCTACTTCGGGACTCTCTTTATAGATTTAAGTTATGTTCGTGAATCCTTATTACATTACCAAGTATCAAATGAGTTTTCCTTTAGATCTGACAATCAATGAATGCTATATAAGACATTTATAGAATCTTTTATATGTATTCGAGGTTCTTCATTTATAGAGAATCATATGTATTTGTTATAGATTCTTAGTCAATGGTATCCTTTGATACATAAATGTCTCTTGGTCATTATGATGACCATACTAGTTTTAAATCCACTCAGTGGGGCACTTGAAATTTATTGTTATTCAGAAGGACATTGATTATTTCAAAGTTGGGATCGTACCCGCACATGGGATACCTACGTATCCATTGTTTAGGAAAAGGAATCAGAACACATGTAGTTCAATTAAGGGAATATGATGTTTATGATTGATAGCTCAAAGAAAGATGTCATAATTACTTTTATGCTCTAATATCACGTGAGTCATGCTCGGTGTGAGAAACAAGAGGTATTGGTAAAACCAGACAATTGTTCCATGAAAGATGTAATCATAAGAAATGATGTGGGGCTTATTTATGTATGACTACCCAAAAAGATGAAGATTAAGATTTACTTCAGTGAAGAAATCCAGGAAAAGGGTCCATAAAGGTATATGTACTTTATGGAGATTTGGATAGTCTAACTTGTGGCTTACTCCTGAAAAGGAGGCCCAAATTAGGAGGGGACTTATGATTAGGTTTTACTCCTGAAAAGGATGCCCAAATCAAAAGTAAATTAGGACTGGTTAAGAGAAAAATTAAGGGACTTGGGGCTTACTCATAAGGAGGATGCCCATATTTTGAACCCAGGGCTTACTTATGAAAAGGAAGCCCATGTTAAGAGAATTATGGTTGGGGCTTACTCGTAAGGAGGATGCCCATATTTGAGACTGGGGATTACTCCTGAAAAGGGGGCCCAGGTTAATGAGGACTTGCGGCTTACTCCTAAGGAGGATGCCCAAAATTAATGGGAATTATGACTGGGACTTACTCCTGAAAAGGGGGCCCAGGTTAATGAGGACTTGGGGATTATTCCTAAGGAGGATGCCTAGATTTGAGAATTATAACTGGGGCATATTCTTGAAAAGGAGGCACATTGTGAAGGGGTTATCTCATCATAAAGGATGAGGTTGAATGAATGAAATCTCATTCGTTAGTGACATAAAGATTATGTGAATTACTAAGTTTTGAGACATATTCCATAGAATTCCTTTCAGATAAGGAAGTTAATCAAGAATGCATTCCATAAATGGCTTTGAAGAATTTCTTGAAGACTGAATCTTGAATAGGAGATGTGGAATGATATAAGAGGGGTTAAGTGGGCAAGAAGGGAACCCAAAAAGGCAAGGGCACGCATGTCCTAGAAGGCGCGTAGGTACTGCGTGGGTGCGCAAGTCCTGGTCGCACAGGTATACCTGGGCGACACATGGGTACTTGCGCGATTGTTAACCAGTAGTGTAACCCTTGGGCGATCCTTGACCAAAGCCTTTTAATTATCTTGAGGTACTTCCAGAAGAGAGGCGCGCAAGTTTTAGTGAAGAAGTAGGGCGGCGCGCAAGTATGTTCATTTCCTATAAGGGTAAAACACCTTAGGCACGAATATGTTAGAGAATTCTAACACTTATACCTTACTCCTCTTGTTTAGACCATCCATTCTAGGAAAATAATTACCTTAGATGTGTTCGGAAGACCTGAAGAAGAGACTTGGGAATTCATAGATCTATATCTAAATTCTAGAAAAATTAATTTTTGAAATGGGGGGCCCACAGGGTCTATTTATTGGCTGGAGAAATCCCTAGGCGGTTATCACATAGGGCGCGCAAGTCACTTGCGCGACCATTTGGCGTCGTGCAAGTGGACTTGTGTGACAGTGATGGTACTTGCGTGGTGCATGTGCTTTTGAAGCCTTGTTCATTCCTTTATCGATTTTTGATGTTTTCTTCAAAGCATGAATCAATTTGTGCTAAGTCATTTCCCTTTACATTCCTTTGGACTCTGTGACAAAAAGGAGCATCAACAAAAGTCCCCCCTCAGAGTTGGATCTGAAAGAAATGAGGATGTGACTTTGAGGAAAAGAAGAAAACCAAAGGAAAGGCGAAGCACAAGTATTCAGTGTGCAACAATCATCGCGCAGGTGTGAGTCGCACATGGCTGGAGTGCGCCGGCTGTAGGCGCGTAGGTGGGTAGCCTGGCCTATAAATATGCGCTCAGTTGTCGCGCATAACACTGACTTCCGGATTTTTGAGCTCTCATCGCGCAGGTCATCACTGCCGCACAAGTTGTTCATTTTCTACTGTTTTTTTTTTCATCGCATTGTTGTCAAGGTAATAGGACTTACACGGTGATACTTGCGCCCCAAAAAACTTGTGCGGCACATCAACACTTGCGCGAAACATCAACACTTTCCCGACAAGTTTAGACTTGCGCGCCTTAATGCCTTTTCCATTTTTTCTGAAATTCCTTCAAACATTTTATGAAAAATCAACTTACATAAGAGTTAATTTATTCAACTTTTGTGCAAAATCAATGGCTCTTAGAACCGGAATAGCTGATGAACTGGCTAGAAAGTGGATTAATGATATGATGAACATCATTGGCCATGATTATTATACAGTCAAAAGTATCACTCTTCCGGATTTGGCTATGTATCTGAAGAAATATCATCGCGACTTCCCCCAAAGCATTTATTTGCCTTTGTATGGATATGGTCATCTGTGAGAAGTTACTATTCCATAAGCAAAGAACTACCTCCCATTTTCGTGGTTTCAGAATTATACCAAATTTTCATCAGCAAATATCTCATGTGGAGGAGGATTTAAAATGATGGAACAGTGGAGAAGGCCCACATGATGCATCATTGCCCTTGTACGCCAGATCTGAAACTTCATACGCTTGAGCTACAACCACATTATCATCCTTCAATCCTCTAAAATGCACAAATGGATCAATCCAATGGCTGGAAGAAAAGTTGGGACTTCCGTCCTAGGGGAGGTGTGAAGCCAACTTGGATGTGGGCGTACTGGGTACGACAAACCTATGCAGAGTTTTTCAAGGATCTGAAAGGAGTGGCGATATACGAAGCTGTTTGGGTTGGGAAAACATATGCTTAAAAACATGATAACTTCGTGCCGGAGATACTCAGCCACTGGAGCCCAGAAACTAATTCTTTCCATCTGACTCATGGAAAAGTAGGCATCAGTCTATGGGATGTCCACAAGATCTCTGGGGCTCCAATTTTGGGCGACATGTATGATGAATTTATTCCACCCAAGGTGACTTGGAATGATTCAGAGAAGACTCTTTCTTTAGCTTGGGAATTATTTAAAATCTTCCACAGGCTCAAGAGTTCAGAGACATCGTTAACTCATTCTTGGAATTATATTCATCCGGAAGATTGGATGAATATATGTCTTATTGAAGTGAAAGAGAGGGAGCCAAAGGAGAAGGAGCTGAAGGAGAAAGGATCCAAGAAAAAGAAATCCATGGAAACGAGGCCCAAATGTCCTACCACTTTCCAAAAGCCTGAGAAGAAGGGTGCTCCTAGCACATTCTGGCCAACTCTAGATGGAGGAGAGTTCGAGAAGTGGGATATGAGGTGAATCAAAGGATCCCAAATAAGACTTGTCTGGTGGGATTCTTGGATTTATGGCCCAGCGTTTATCTCTTGCCAGTCAGAGATTCGATGGGAGGCGTCAGGCCAGCGACCTTCGTCGTTGTGGAAAAGTTGGCTGAGGTAAAAATGGTTGGGTTGGCTACCCCCATTTTAGCAAATATTCACAGGCTTTTACTTCAGGTCTTCATGGGTAAATCTCCTTTAATAATAGTGGGACCATTCCATGTTTTATGGGGATGGATCGCCACTCACTTCTGGTCTTACAATGTACAGAATGGATTACATATTCTTGGAAGATATTTCAGGCCATCAGTGCATAATTTTCTGGATTTGCTTCATTAGATATTAATGCCAATGACATGAATGTGAGGCTGAGCATGTTTAAGGAATTCGACTTCTTTCCTTATGGAAATCTGCCAACCGGGCGGTTTGTTGATGATGGAACAGCCCATTTGGATTTGAGGGCATACAGGCTAGATTGCAGAGATGGAATTATAGTTTCCAGGATTGACGGTGAAATTATATGCGAGGCCTATGCTCCATATATATTTGCACATCAATTCAAGTGTCTGCAATAGATTGTTTTATCTCTCCCAGTACTTTTTAGGTTAGAACAACATCTAATAGTTGCACGACAACTGTGGCTGCTGATGTCAAGGGAGAATACTGGGGTGGTATTTGATCTACCAGTTGAAAAAGCGGCACATAACTTGACAACATATTATGTCGATCACTGGATAGAATCATACCAAAAAGGGGTGCTGAATCACCCAGTTTATCAGGTGTGTAAAAGGAAGAGGACTGTAGAGCAAGAAACCCTTCCTCATGAAGGTGATGCTTCCCCACCTGAAGCTGATTCGCTAGATTCCTCCTCTAGGAATGATTCACTGGATTCCCATGATGGGGATGATGAGGCACAACAAGTGGAAAAGCGGCCTCATGCCTGATATAATCCTCCGGTCAGAATCAAAAGACCCACTCCATCAACTCCTGGTGTGTTACTTCCTTGGTGTACTTTAATCACTTCTACTTTATAAAGAAATAAGTCTTATTTTCTTATTCTCTATATGCAGTTTCATGAGATGGGAAGAAATTGAAGTCAAATATTATAGGACCTTCCTCGTAGCATTCATATCTAAGCCCAATGGTTGTCCAGTTATGGTAGAGTTTATACTGTGGTACTGAGACTGCCTGGCTGGATTTGTGTGAGGGCCTACAAATTCATGGAATAGGGAATCTTCTCTCTTCCACAGATATCCAATACGAGGATAACCCCAATGAAGTGCAGGATTACATCAGAGAGCTAGAAACGCTCATATTTTCCACTGATGAGTCCGTTCCTGTCACCAGGCAGGTGAAGGAATTGATTGATCGTGGCGCCGGTGAGGGGACTGATGAGGAGTGGCACGATTATGTGGCCCCTGAAGATGTAAGTTTTCTTTCCTTATTTTCATTAAAACTTGATTCCATTTTAAGCTTTTTTACTTAAGGAAGTTATTTTATTCATCTTTCAGATTTCAAAGAAAGAAACTGAGGTTCCTTCGCCACAGTATAGCCCTGGTGGTACTACCATCGGGGCTGCTACTAAATCTCCTCGCGAACCAGGCGAGATATCTCCAGGCCAGAAGGCCATGGCTGAGGAGTTGCACACATCTTTCCCCTCTCCCATCCAGGTACCTATAATGGAGACTGTCGATACTCCCAAAAAACCAAATATGCAATGTCAACGAAGGAGTAAGTCCGTAGATACACGCTTCATTAACAGCGGTAAGTCCTTCGGGTAATCACGAGTCTATACCCTTGAAAAGGTTTCTCATATTTCTGAGGACTGTAGGGGATTATTCAATTTCCCCCCTGATGGAAAGGACTTATCCTCATTCAAGGGCCACAGAGGGTGTGGAACAATTGCAAATTCAAGGTGAGTTGGCTTCTCTCGGAGACGATCCAACATTCGTTCCCAGTGTCCCTCCTGCTGTTATTGCAAGAAGAGAAGAACTTGTTTCTGATAAGTTAACAATGCTTCATAAAAATGTTGAATGAAACACCAATTGACTTCCATTCTGTGATGCTTTAGGTTCAACTCCTGCATTAGAGCTTCTGGAGGCTATTGCAACTATTTCCGTGATTTTATCTGACAATTTTGTCCAAGGTCAGGGGCCGCAGGACATAAGTCATCCGGAAGACACATCAAATGCTCCCATGGGTGAGACTAACCAGGATTCTGAAATATCATTGGATGAAATGATGAATCATGGCTTGTGTTTCGAAGAATTTTATGATCATTCTATGTTATCATGTGATTTCGAAGTCCTTAGGCGTGAGTGTTATCCTTCGCCCAGTAAATTTTCTTATAATTTACACTTCTAATCATGATTGAAAATAACATGCAGTTCCATCCATAGAAGCTGCTGAACTGCAAGTGCCTGAAGAGGGTGCAGACATTGATGTCAACCCTACCATTGCAAAAACATTAGCTCAAGTAGAGCTAAACCCAGTAAACCCTCCTGAGAGCCATCTTGAAGATCCTATTGAGGCTAGGAAAGATGGGGAGGAGTCTTATCAGGTTGCTGATCTACCGTTGGTTAAGGGATAACAATATTTGTGATTGTACATAATTTGCAAGACAATCGATTCTTTTTTTATCCTTTGAAACTAACCAATGCTTTCAATTAATTATGTTGGGCTATCAACTGTAGTTGCTAGATCTAGAGGTGAGGCCCCAGCCTCTACCCCAATGGGAATTGAAAGCGAAGAAGCACAAGTCAGGGGGGAAGGAGTAGAACAGGGCACTTCCTTAAGTACATTAATCCCAGATTACATGCCCCCCTATGTTGATGATGTTGAATCAGACCCATAGGTGCTTAAGGCGCTCATATTTTCACGACACACGGCATGGTACAACATATGGAAAATCATATCTGAGGTGCCTTTAGAAGAGCTATCATTAAAGATCCCTCGATTATCGTCCCAGTTCCTCGTGCTAGGACTTGGCGGTTTTGGATACCAAGAGATCCATACCGCGGTGAAACAAGTCATCTTCAAGAGGGAGTAGGAGCAAAAGTGTCACGAAGATCTGACCAGGGTGAAACTGTCAGTCAACATCGGTGAATTTGAGGCTGCAGTATCCCGAGCTGAGGCTGACTATGCTGCCAAGATGAAGGAGTTGAAGCATAAGATCAAAGATAAAGTCATCCAGAATATGCACCTTCAGCAACAGTTAGATGCTGTTACTGGGGAACTTGACCAACTCAATAATTTACTGGAGGGAGTTCAAACTAATGGTATGAAGACCATTGCAGATTCTAAGAAATCACTCCATCAGGATGAAAAGAGTGAAGTTGGTCGAGTGCATCAGCTTCAAGTGGCTGCTGATGAAGCTCGGGATACGGTTCATCAAGTGAAGACTTATGTCGACAGCCTTTTGTAATTTCTTGAAAAAAGAGAGAAGAGACTCCAATATTTGGATATACTTATAATTCTTGTGCATCAATGGAGAGAATGCTTTCATCTTCAATCACTTGTGCACGTATTTTCCTGCTACCTGCTTTAATTTTTACCTAACCCAATGGGCCTAGTAGGCATAGTTTTATTTTTACTAGGATTATTATAAATAACCCTACAAACTTTGAATCTTTTAATTTTCTCAATATTACCTAAATCATACAAAATATATGTTTAGTGAGCTGGAACTTGACTTTTATTCAGAGTTCCTTTGTCTTTTGTGGGTAGTTTAAAGTCATGCATGTCGGACATAAAGAGGCTAATGTTTAAGGTCAAAATAGCTTTGACCGAATGAATTAGAATTGACTCAATTCCTTGACAATTCATCTGAAAACATATTACCATACTCAAGTATGAGGGAAAATATGTAAACTATGACTTAAGAATATTTAAATCTGAGGAATGATATGAAAAATAGATAAAAAGGCATTAGAAGAAGTAGTTCCCAAGAATTAATTTACCATTATTTAAAAAACCCATTGGGGGGTTGAATTATACAGGGCCACCTAAGGGCATTGGCTGCATAGTCAAATAAATAACTTCTTTTGGCTGACAGGTCCGTTATGTAGAGTACTTATGCAAGGCCACTTAAGGGCACGTGTTGCATAGTCAAGAAAACGAACTCTCAGAAATTTACTTTCCTAGTGCTAGAAAGCCAGTGAAAGTTTATGGAGATTCAAAATTTCCAAAGTATAGAGTTTTCTGTAGGGAAAGAGGTATTTGAATATGGACAAGATATTTCCAAACAAGATTATTGAAGAACTAGATGGATATCACTCCTAAGAAGGTCAAACCCAAACGTAGGGAAGGAGAATATAAACCATAGACTTGAATACATACAAATCATGAAAAAGGATATGGGAAAAATATGTTAAGGATGGCTATTTTGTGGATCCCTACATATTTTCATTTAAGACAAATAAGGACAAAAGAGGCTTTCTTCCCAAGAATCAAGTTACCAGTATCTGACATACCCATTAGGGGGTTTAATTATGCAGGGCCACCTAAGGGAATTGGATGCATAGTCAAATAATAGCATCATTTGGCTGACAAATCTGTTATGGAGACTGTTTATGCAAGGCCACCTAAGGGCACGTACTGCATAGGCAGGAAAAAGAACTCTCATAAGTTTGACATTTTTGTGACTAGAAGTGAAGAAAAGTGTTATGAAGATCTGTAAATATTTAATGTTAGGATTATGACACACAAAGATGGGTATTTTCCAATGTATGCATAGATACACAAATCAATACTAACCATAATCATGTTGTGGCTGGGTCCTAAATGGAAATGTTGGACTTCACTATGTATCCTATAAGGATAGGGATCTAGCCATACGTAGTTCTTGAACTACAGTTTAACGTCGTGTGGGAAAAAAGGATTAGAGATCGTAGTTTAGGGTCATAGAGCTTGGACCATTATAAGAAATAAACAGTGTGTGCTCTCATGGGGACTTTTCAGCCAAGGGACTGAAAGTGGAATTTGGGGTTAGGACAAAAAAAGATTGCGGTTGGATTCAAGGGACACTCGATCGTTCCTACGTATCCCATAAGGATAGGAATCAAGCCCACGTAGTTCTAGAACTACCCTCTATACAAATTTGGTTCGTACATGTGAAGGGTGAAAGGGGACCCTAGTGAAATGATGGTTTAACCCAAAATAAAAGGTTCAGGTATCACCATATATGCACATAGTCTTTGAGATGAAACATGATTGAAAACCAATGTAAGTAATGATTCCCTCTCAGGTGAAAGTATCAAAGAATATTGTAGTTTATTATCATACTGGACAAAAGTATTGTATAGTTTAACGTCGTATAGCAAGGAAAAAAGTGAACCAATGTAAAGATATTGATTCTAGAGGTAGTTTCACGAATCAACATCATATGATATGGAGGTGAACCGATGTGAAGAGATTGGTTTTGGGCTTGAACCTTGGGAGGTTTCCTACGTACCCAGCCTGGAAGGCAAGGATCAAAGTCCGCATAGTTCAATTAAAGAATGAATTAGTGATCAAGTTGTTCTTAGGGACAAAGTCCTAAAAAATGATGTCGTTGGGACATACACAGGGTTATTATCCCATAGAGAGTGTTATGGTTGAATTTTTCTCTAAGCTCACGTGAGTCATACTCAGTGTGAGAAACAAGAGGTAGCAACAACCCTAATGATGCACAGTTTAATGCCATGATGGAAAAAAAGAGGACTGTGTAGTTTAATGTCATGCAGCGAGGACAAAAGAGTACACCATTTCACATCATGTTGGACATATTAGGGACTTTTTCACAGTTTAACGTCATGTTGAATGAAAAAGGGACAATACAGTTTAGCATCATGTTGGACGAAAGTGCAAATAGTTTAAGGTCGTATGCATGGACCGTTGGTTATGCAGTTTAACATCTTTCTGGATGTAAGGGACTTCTATATAGATTAACTTCATATAGAAAGGACTATGAAGGGGGACACAATTTAACATCATGTTGGACGAATGTGAAAATATTTAAAGTCATATGCATGGACCGTGGATGTTTATGAAATTTAACGTCTTGATGGACGTGATGAGAAGTTTTAATGTCATGCAGGACCATGGTGCATTTTAAGGTCATACTGGACCATGGTGCAGTTTAAGGTTATATTAGACCATGGAGATATATTTTGTGTTTATACAAAATACTTCTTCAAAAATCTGGCATTGGTTGGAGTAGTTATGAATTCTCCATCCATCGAGATTAATGAATAAACTCCATTGGAGTAGACCTTATATATTGAGTAAGTCCTTCCCATTTTGGCTCAAACTTGGGAGCTTTCTTTCCTGGTATCATTGGAGTTCTAATAACTAAGAACAATTCCCCCTAAGTTAATGAATGAAGACGAACTTTTTTGTTCAAAGCTCGTGCTATTCTATTCTGATAGATTTCCAAGTGGTGCAAAGTGAACAATCTTTTCTCATCTAACCATTCCAACTCATTCAATCGCTTTTGATATTGTTCATCTATAGATGACTGATCACAAATAACTACTCTGAGTGAGGGTAGATGAACTTCAATGGGAAATACTACTTCCGTTCCATATACCAGTGAATATGGAGTTGACCGCGTTGCAGTACGGGTGGTAGTCCGATAAGCCCATAAAGCATGAAAGAGTTTATCAGGCCATGACTTCTTATCTTTATCCACCATCTTTTACAGTATATTGGAATGAGTCTTGCTGAAGGCTTATATCTGGCCATTGGCCACTGCATGATACTGAGATGAATGATTTGATTTGATGTTGTATTCTTGATACAACTTATTTACCTCGGATGAACAGAAGTTGGTGCCATTGTCCGTCAATATGGTATGAGGGACACCAAATCTGGTAATGATGTTAGACTTGATGAAGCTAACAATTCATTTAGAACGGACTTATTTGAGAGGTATTGCCTCTGCCCATTTGGAAAAGAAGTCAGTAGCAGTAAGAATATACTTAAACTGCTTGGTCGTAGCTGAAGAGTAAGGTCCCACCACATCCATTACCCATGTGGAAAATGGCCACGAGTATTTAGCTGTATGAAGAAACTCTGGAGGTTGATGAATGAAGTTGGCATTTTCTTGGCATGTATGACACATCATTGTAAAATCAACACAATATTTTATCATAGAAGGCCAAAAGTATCCAAGCCTTCGAATCTGATTAGACAGTTTATGTCCAGACTGGTGGGCACCACAGACTCTTGCATGAACTTCTTTCATGACACCCATTGTCTCTTCACCATCAATGAATCTGAAGATAACTCCATCAAAACCACATTTGTAGAGAATTTTCTCTATGTGATCTGGGCTATCATAAAGTGTAAAATTGACCACACATCGTCGGATTTGTTCTTTCTAGGCTCTATCAGGTGGAAGTGTTCCATTTTGAAGGTATTCCATGATAGGTGACATCCATCCTATTGTATGACCAAACGGTTCAGGAGTGTGACTAATTTCATTATTTTCCTCTATTCTGGTTTGAACATAAGGTGAAATTGCATGACGGTGGGCAATACTGATGTTTGTCTTGTCCCGATTTGGATCTTCTAGAGCTGTGGCTATATTAGCCAGTGCATCAGCTTGAGCATTTTGTGATCTCGGGACATAAGAAAATTTTGGTTCCAATGGGAATTACGCCATTAACTCTCTGAAGTAATCATACAAAGGGATTAGTTCTTCTTTTCTGATGGCATAATCCCCATTGACTTGTTTGATTACCAGGTCTGAATCACCTTTCATCTTTAAGTGATTCACTTGTGCTTGAAGCGCCAATTCCAAGCCTGCGATGAGAGCTTGGTATTCTGCTTCATTATTGGTACCACCTTCCTACAATAAGAAGGAATAAGGTAACACTGCCTTTTATGGAGAAATGAGCACAATTCCTAAGCCAACTTTGTTGAATTTAGGATTTTCCATTTTCCTCCCTGTTGGACTTCTGGAAGACCCATCAAAATACATTTCCCATGCCTAAGGACTTTCTTGAATAAAGAAGTCTTACTCATCAGGGAGTTCAATATCTGAAGATGTGTCTTCTACTGAAGGGTGTTCAGCAAAGAAATCAGCCAGATATTGGACCTTTTATTTCCTTTTGAGACACATACTGAATGTCGAATTGCTGCAAAATAAATGCCCACCTTTCCAGACGTCTTGTAAGCATTGGACGACTAAGGATGAATTTGAGTGTGTTATTTTGTGATACCAATTGGACCTCGTGATGTGTCAGGCAGTGTCTCAACTTCTGAACTGCAACGATTAATGTTAGGCAGCACTTCTCAATACTTTAATACTGGGTGTCTACTTCAAGCATAGTCCGACTGAAGTAGTAGATGTTGTTTTCATTCCCAAAGTCATTCTTCTGAGCAAGAAAGACACCCAATGATCACTCTAAAGTTGTCACGTAAAGGATAAGTGGTATTCCTTTAACAGGTGGCATGAGTACCAGTGGAGTCAAGATTTATTTCTTGAGAATATCAAATGCACCATGACATTCTTCAGTCCACTGATAAGTGACTCCCTTCTTCATCAATTTGGTGAAGGGTAAAATTTTTCCTGCCAAATTGGCGATGAAACGCCGAATATAGGCTAAGTGTACATTAATTCCTCTTAATTCATTCAAATTTCAAGGAGGTGACATACCAAGGATTGACTTTTTCTTCTCAGGATCGACTTCAATACCACGATGGAGTACATAAAAGTTGAGAAATTTTCCTGAGGTTACCCCAAAAGCACATTTTAAGGGGTTCATCTTCAAATTATGTTGCTGAAGTTTGAAGAATATGAATTCTAAATCAGAAAAGTGATTATAACATTGTTTGGATTTAACCACCAAATCATCCACATAACATTAAAAAAACTTCACTAAAAGGGTTTGAAGATACGATGCATGGCACGCTAATATGTTGCGCCTGTATTATTTAAGCCAAAGAGCATTACCCAATAGAAAAACACACCCTGAGGGCCTCTGAAGGCTGTGGATTTCTCATCTTATGGAGCCATACTGATTTGATTATATCCAGAATATCCATCCATAAAAAAGTGCTTCATATCCAGTTGTTGCATCATTTAAAAGTTCTGTAATAGGAACTGGGAAATCATCCTTAGGACAATGCCGATTAAGATCTCTGAAATCGATGCAAACTCTAATTTGTCTGTTCTTCTTTTTCACAGGGAAAATATTAGCCAACCACTTGGGATATTGAACTTCTCTGAAGAAGTTAGCTTTGATAATCTTATCCACTTCAGCTTCAATTTTGGAAGCATAAGTTGGGTGTGTTCTTCTCGCAACTTGCTTAAATCCTCGATGTTCTTCTGGTAAACCCAAATGATGAGTAGCCACATCAGGATCAAGCCCCCGAATATTTGTATAGTTCCAAGCAAATATATCTCAATTTTGCTTTAAAAAGGAAATATACATCTCTTGTTCTTCAAGAGTCATGGCCGCATTGATTAAAGTGGGGCGTGGATCTTCTTTTGTACCCATATTTATTTCTCTAAGTTCATCCACAATGGTAGAGATACCCTCTTCAAATGTTGGAGGAGAATCTCTGAGATCTTCCTCTTCTTCTTCATCATGTGTTATTTCTTCCATTTCTACTGGCATAGTAGATGATAAAGAAGAATTTCCATGATCAGAAGAGATGATAAAATTTGAACATTTTGAAGAAAAAACTTCCATTTCTAACCCAATTGATGATGAAGGGTCTTCCTTGGGAAATAAACAAGAGATGATGGATTGAGAATCGACATCATTTCTCACCTCTGATGTTGCTATAACTTCTTCTGGCCTGATTGGCTAAGTATAGACATGTTGGATTTCAGCAGATGAAATGAAGATGTCTCCCATGTTGTCTGGCTCGATTATCATAATTGACATTATGGATCTTTTCATAAGAGTATTTTGATTTAGGTCAATCTTGTCAATTTGACTGATATGCAACACATAATCTGTACTCACATGTGTAAATGGATTTACTAGAATCTTCTCCAAACCATATGGAGCATTAATTTTGGTAAGCTTTCTTGTTGTGGATTTATCCTTTCCCTTCATGTGATAGAATTCCGCCTCAATGTATTGAGACTCACATGTCTTGAACGGGGCCTTATCACCATACAATTTCCCAACTTGACCATTGAAACAATACTTGAGACAATGATGGTATGATGAAGGGATAGACACATGTTGATGTAGTCAGGGTCTTCCAAGAAAGATGTTAAAGGTTGAGTCTTGATCAACAACCATGAAATCTGAATTAGATACAAGATCTCCAAACTGAGTTCTGAGTGTAACTTCGCCCAGTGGTTCTAGTTCATTTTTATCATATCCTTGTAACATCATGGTAGGAGAAGATAAATCAGATTCCGTGATGCCCAATCGACGAAGTGTACGAATGGGCATGAGGTTGACTCCTGAACCATTATCAATGAAAGCTCTTCGGACGTCTACATCATTGACCTTGCCAGATAAGTACAAAGGTCTAATATGTCCATGCACAACATCATCTTCATCTTCATCAGTGAAAGATATCACTCCATGGCATTCCACATGATTATTCTCTACGTGCTAGTATTCAGCTGCAGCAATTTCAGTTTCAAACTCCCGAGGACTTGACAAAGCCTCGATGAGTGCCTCCCGAAGATCCTTTGACAAATTTAAAGCATCCGGAATTGATAACTTGGCCGATACATGGGCCAGGTGTGTCAATACATCATACTTTTGATCCAGATGTCTGCGTTTCCAAACAAGAACATGTGGTTTAGCAGGTGCCTTGGAAGTTGATGATTTGGAATTTGATCCATCTTGTATCAGGATAGGAGTTAGAAATATTACTGGTTTTGGAAGATTAGACTGATTAGATCCATTTACTTGCTAAGAGGAAGAAGATGGAACCTTCAACTGGTCTTCTAGAATAACGGTGCCAGGACTGAATTTGCTATTGGTAGAAGAACTTTCTTGTTCTTGCTGAGCTCGCTGAAGGGCTCTACCACGAGTTTCTGCTGCATACACAGTTCTAGCAGGGGTAGAATTGGAATAGTGGCTTCTGAAAGATCCATGTCTTCCCCTGTATCCTGATCCTCTATAACTTCCTCTGATTCCTCTATTTGATAAAGGGAATTCAGTCTCATCATAATAGAACTGCAACTGGCATATTGATCTGTTAATTGAATCATATTAACAGAACCAAAGATTAAATCTTAATCCAATGAGGACTCTTCTTGACTATCCAATTTAGGTTGTTCCGTTTGGTGGGATGATGCCCGTGGCTTCGAAGTAGATGGCATGAAATCTATCAGAGTCAAAGACAGCTTAGGCTTTGACACATACTCATATTCTTCTGATTGTTCCTCTTTCATGGAATTATGTCTCCCTGTTGAGGATTTGCCCTCTGAAGAGGATTTTGTTGCGGCATTCATGGTAGAAGGCACAATTGGTTTCTTCAATTGTGTTCACAAAATAGAATGAGTTTGGTTGATTATCTTTTTGACCATCCAATCATCATATTTTTGTGCATTTTTTCTTTTTACTTCTTACCACTCGCCTTCCTCCTCTGGAACTATAGCAGTAACACATGCTACATGGGCTGAAGAAACATTCAATTTGACTTGTCTCGAGTTGACCATCTTTTTCAGGAGGTCCTTGAAGACAAAAAACTCATGGATGGGATGCCCCAACATTTGATGAAATGGGCAATAATTGGGACGGTCTTCATCTCCTTCCTTGTTTGGCCTCTTGGGCCTTGGCAATTGAACCAGATTATTTTCCAGAGCCGAAATGAAGTAGACAGGAACGTGTTCATTTCAGAAAGAGTAATCTTTGCTCTTCAACTCATCGAACTATTTCTGTATTTGATCTCTTTTATCATCTTGATGAAACGGCCTTTTTTGTTGGCACTTAAGAGGTGGATCCCTTCGAGAAGATGAAGGTTTTGAGGTAGAAGCAGGTACATGTGTTTGTTTAAGTATAACTGTAGCAGTATTTGCCTTACCCATTCTCCTTCCTGGAGATGATGGAATTACATAATATTTATCATTAGTCTGTATAAGAGAATCTTCAATCTGTTGAGCGATTGAAGTATTGTCTCGAAACCCTCTTGTGTATTTCACAGGGATTAGTAGTGTGCATAATTCATCACGTAGATTTTCCAAACATATTGGCAACAGTTCCTCTTGAGGGACTGCTAATCTTAGGGAATATGTTAATCCCTTCCAGTGAGCAATGAAATATGAGAACCTTTCATTCTCCCTTTGATTACAGTTTTTAAGATTGAAAACTGTTGTCTTTGGAAAAGTTGAGCTTAATTGAAGACGAAATCTTTGATGGAGATATTTCCATCTGGTAATTGACCGGGATTGCAAGATTGTGTACCAGACAAAGGCTGTTCCTTGCAAGGTTCTCACGAAGCATCTGATTTTCACTGCTTCTTGCTGCTCTGGAGTTCCCATCATAGGATCGCAACAAGACACGTAATGCGTCAAATGCTATTCAGGATCACCTTATCCATTGAAAATAAGGAATACAAGGTTCCCAAAACTTGATGGGGGAGAGACTGAATCTACCCATTCAGGGTAATCTCCCTTTTATGGTTGAACCTACACAATCTTCCCTTCCATGGTCTCTAACTGAGCTGTTAATGACTCAATGATAGTTATTATCTTTTGAGAAACATCCGGTTGAACTTAGACTTGGGTAGGTGCAATGACTAGAGTTTTGATAGGTAAGGCAGTTAGTGCTGCAAATGATGGCAGCACTGCCAATTATTGTCGCACTTGACCCATAGGATTAGACCTGTGAGGGTGTACTGATAATGGAGGAAATTCTTGATCCATATCAGTAACTGCAACAAATTACCTTGGCTGACTGACTCAAGCACATTTAGGAAGAAGACGTCCCTGAAATATTTATACATTCAACCTCCTCAATTCCTTCATCTCTTCCTCCTTTTGTGCAAACCTTTTCTCTAATGAGAGCGATTGGCCTTCTCCATAGGAAGGATATGTGACCTGATTCTTTCCCTTCCCTTGTTTTATCCCTTTAAGAGAGGGGGAAGTGGGTTACTTGAAAGATTACCTAGGTTCTGAGTAATCCTTTGATTTCGTGTATGCACACCTTCTTCATTTGTGTCTGTGTGTACATCTTCATGAGCAAGAACCTCTTCATATGAATCCCCTGAGTGAGCCTCATCTGGGGGATCAACAACAATGGCATTGATGACATTGATTGATGCATAATGAATTGCATCCCTCCTATCGTCATTTCTGGGATATTGTCTCCTTCCATGAATTTGATGATACATTTCCTTTTGTTGATTCGATCCCTCAAGAACTTCTTGATGAACCGTAATTTGGAGAGAATCTCCTGATAATTTGGCTCTTCGTTCCTCTTGAGGCTTCTTCCCTAATCGAGAAAAGACAGACTTTCACTGAGGATAGGATTGATGATTTGAAAAAGTCCCCAGTCCGGTGGACTGGGGATGTTCCTTCTACCTTTGCTCAACACATTGAATCCTATTTGTTGATTCTAAGGGTTGGTTTAAGAGAGTCCCCAGTCTGGCAAGCTGGGGTGGCTCTTGAAATGCTATGTCTGAGACTTTCTTAAAATCTCTCCTGATCTTACGAACCTTAGTCCTAAAATTAGCTGGATGCATCAACCTGCATCCTCCTTTATCACCCAGCTCAAAAGACCATTGGATGATTTCTGACACTTCTGTCACTTGATGATGTGCTTGCTCCATATGACAGGCATGTTCAATATTCTCGTTTTCTTGATGTAGGAGTAATTCAACAACTTGTTCTCTATATTCTTGATTTTGATAGGAACTAGTTGAAGCATGTTCTTGGGAATGCTTTTGATTACAAACAAAGACAAGTATTCATGGTCGTCCATGGGCAATTACATTACATGAGACCATTTTCGGCGGGCTTTGCTGACTGTAGAGCACCGTGAAATGCAGTGCTCCATGAACACCGCTTCCTCTGACATGAATACCAGATGGGGCATTGGCAATTAACTGGCGCAACCTTCTTAGTGTGCCAAGGCATGAACGCTGAAGGGCTCTCTACTGCTTTTCAGCCTTCGGATATCGAGATACTGATAGAGATGCCATGTCAATTTGGCATTGTAACCCTTATATTATCATAACATGATTTTCATATTCATTATAAGATAATACTTTCTTTTTCAAATGACAAAGTGTTTTCCATATGTTGAGATGAATATCATTAATTCCATCTTCCGTCAACATATCTGGAATGTCATACTGAGAGTCAGCCAGAGGCCATAACATGACTGGTACTTCACCTTTTGCTAGTTTTTTTCTCATGTTCAGCATTTCCTCTTTATCATTCAATGAATATTCTTCTACCTGATTTGACCAGAGCAGGTGCTTCCTTGTTGCTTCATTAGATTCAAAAAGATTGGTAGAGAAACCACTGATCAAGCTAGAAGATGCATGACTTAGGGGTGGTTCTGAGAATGACCTACACCCTGGGCTATCTTCCGATTAAGAAAGTATTTCACCCGCTAGCGATGAAGCATCATACATGACTAGTTTCGCTTTTTCAAGTGCCTCAATATAGGAGGGATTTCTCGGCACTACATTGTCCACTAGAGCATTTTCTAGGAAATGTGCATCACTACTATGGAGAAAACGTTCGTAGTGAAACTCATCATCATGGGAAGTACCACCATGGTGGGTTATAGCAAAAGATGAGATCTCTTGCTCCTTGGTCTTCTGACCACATAGTGGGTTCCTATGGCTCTCATCTAAAGATGAAACTTCGAGATCGAACGAATTGTCATTAAACAAGCCTTCATGAGGAAGTGTCTATTGAAGACCTTCGAAATTAATGTTACCACTGTTGGGAAATGAGGGAGTAGAATCTTTCATTCCAACAGATAACTATCTGAGGGCTTCAAGAAATCCAGCATCGAGAAAGGCCTTGTTACAGATTTACTCTTGATTTCTTGACTGTTCTGGGTGTGTCTTCTTCTTAGACACCTTCTTACTCAATTTAGCAGGTGTGTGTGCCTTCTTAGGAGAAATGATCAGGTTAGACTGATTATCTCCGCTCAAACCAGGTGTATGTGCCTGACTTGGTTGTCTGTATGATATGGGGGAGTACGCCCCACCACCCTCTTGGACTGGAACAGATGTGTGTATCTGCTCCGGAGTGAACTGTTGATGTGTCACTCCACTACTAAGGACATATTTATGTGTCTTTCTCTGAGATGTTGTTGAAGCTGTTATAATATCCTGGCAAGAATCTAGAATATGAGCAGGGATTTTCTTCTGCTCTTTCACCATTGACAGAATATGCTTGGTGACTTCAGTTGCCAGAATGGGGATATATGTCCATTCCGTGCTTGGAGTAGGTGTATGTGCCTGCTCCTGTCCTCATTTTCCTATCATTGAATCCTGATAGTACTCAAGTGTAGGGGAAGAGAGTTGAGTCTGCCTACTGTTTGTCACCAGAGCTTTCCAACTGACTTCTCCGAATGCTACCAAGCGAAACTGTTGCTAGGCTTGATCAGTACTAGTAGGTGTATGTGCCTGCTAATTGCACTTCTCTGAACGTGGTTGATTATATCCATCATATGTAGTCAAACGAGCCTGCTGACTAGCTGATGACGTATAAATAGGTGTATGTTCCTGCCTATAATACTCCACCAGAATTGTCTAGCGGGATTGGCATGATGCTGCCAGACGTGTCTGCTGGACAGCGGAATTAATACATGAAGGTGTGTGTGCCCGCTCATTACTTGCCACCAAGTTAGGTTGGTGGAATTCTCTGAAAACAGCAGAGATGAGAACCTGCTCACTATTAACCGGATTTCACCTCTTGAGATTCATCTTGCCTGCTCGGGTTTGAGGAACCTGAGACGAATGTCTGGAGTCGGTACCCTCATCATGTTGAGGGCACACTGCCGCACAAGTCTGGCGGTGATTGTTCATAGGAGCCCTTGGGAAGAACTCGTGTCTTCTTGAATTAAGGCCCTAAGGGACCTGATCATTCACATCCCCAGAATAAGGGAGCGAATGGTGATTGCGTTCTAGGGATAATGACCCGAAACGGTTGGAGATAGTGGTTAGCACCGCCTGTTTCTTGATCACTGGTCGTCGCTGTCCGGACAACCAGGGTAAATTGTTTACTTGGAGGGCTTGTCGGGCAGCCTCCAGAGTTGCAATAGTACCATTTTGATGGTACTCCTTAACCAGCATGTTTGATACCTAGTGTTGAAGATGCTGAGTAGGTGATATCATCCTCAGAGTGGACGATGATCCAGCAGGAGTAGCAGCAATGACATTTTCAGCGGAAGTTTTCACAACAGACGTATTCACGGATGTGAACTTAAGAGAAGCCATTCTGGAAATGTAGAAGATCTTGGAAAAGAGGTCCTGTTTGATATAACAGACATAATCAAGATAAATTCAGCCACTAAATCCTTTGGATGAGCACATATGTCAATGATTGTTTTTTTGGCCCTCTCATTGTGTTTTAAATCGGGGCCTAACAAATAAGAAAAACATCATTTTGACTTGGTTAAGGATTCACGTCGGGTTCACCATTTTTTGTTTCCCTCTGGAGTTGGGGATGATATCATTGATTTAAGATTCAAACATTCCAAGAAGTTTCTAATGGGTTTGGTCGCAGAACCGGAAACATCCAATGATTCCATATCCATTTGAACCTACTTTCCAAAGGTAGATGCTCATTAGTTGTGGACTAATGAGGCTTAGGAATTTTCATTGGTCGAGAGGATGGGAGGTCGGACTCATCACACTTTTTTTGATGGGAATTAATTTCTACTCCAGGGCTCTCTTTATAGATTTAAGTTATGTTCGTGAATCTTTATTACATTACCAAGTATCAAATGAGTTTTCCTTTAGATCTGACAATCAATGATTGATATGTAGGAAATTTTTAGAATCTTTTTTATGTATTCGAGGTTCTTCATTGAGAGAGAATCATCTGTATTGGTTATAGATTATTAGTCAGTGGTATCCTTTGATACATAAAATTCTCTTGGTCATTATGATGACCATACTGGTTTTAAATCCACTTAGTGGGGCACTTGAATTTTATTTTCATTCAGAAGGACATTGATTATTTCAAAGTTGGGATCGTACCCGCAGATGGCCTACCTACGTATCCTTTTTTAGGAAAAGGAATCAGAATCCAGATAGTTCGAGTAAGGGAATATGATGTTTATGA
The DNA here is from genome assembly GCA_963277665.1 of Viscum album. NCBI lineage: Eukaryota > Viridiplantae > Streptophyta > Magnoliopsida > Santalales > Viscaceae > Viscum > Viscum album. The sequence goes on from OY728134.1 coordinate 1,000,891,753, forward strand.
TTGATAGCTCAAAGAAAGATGTCATAATTACTCTTACGCTCTAAGCTCACGTGAGTCATGATCGGTGTGAGAAACAAGAGGTATTGGTAAAACCAGAAAATTGTGCCATGAAAGATGCAATCATAAGAAATGATATGGGGCCTATGTATGTATGACTTCCCAAACATATGAAGATTAAGATTTACTTCAGCGAAGAAATCCAGAAATAGGGTCCATAAAGGCATATGTACTTTATAGAGATTTGGATACTCTAACTTGGGGCTTACTCCTAAAAAGAAGGCCCAAATTAGAAGGGGACTTATAATTTGTGTTTACTCCTAAAAAGGAAGCCCAAATCAAATGTAAATTAGGACTAGTTAAGAGAAAAATTAAGGGACTTGAGGCTTACTCCTAAGGAGGATGCCCATATTTTGAGACTGGGGCTTACTCCTGAAAAGGAAGCCCAGGTTAAGAGAATTATGGTTTCGGCTTACTCATAAAGAGGATGCCCATATTTGAGACTAGGGATTACTCTTAAAAAGGGGGCCTAGGTTAATGAGGACTTGGGGATTACTCCTAAGGAGGATGCCCAAAATTAATGGGAATTATGACTGGGAATTACTCTTGAAAAGGGGGCCCAGGTTAATGAGGACTTGGGGCTTATTCCTAAGAAGGATGCACAGATTTAAGAATTATAACGTGGGATTATTCCTAAAAAGGAGTCCCATTGTGAAGGGGTTATCTCATCTTAAAGGATGAGGTTGAATGAATGAAATCTCATTCTTTAGTGACATAAATATTATGTGAATCACTACGTTTTGAGACATATTCCACAGAATTCCTTTCAGATAAGGAAGTTAATCAAGAAAACATGCCATAAAAGGCTTTGAAGAAAGTCTTGAAGACTGAATCTTTAATAGGAGAGGTGGAATGGTATAAGAGGGGATAAATGGGCAAGAAGGGCACCCAAAAAGGTAGGGGCGTGCAAGTCCTGGCAAGCGTGCAGGTACTGCGTGGGCACGCAAGTCCTGGTCACGCAGGTAAACCTACGTGACACATGGGTACTTGCGCGGTTGTTAACCAGTTGGGTAACACTTGGGCGATCCTTTACCAAATCCTTTTAATTATCCTGAGGTACTTCCAGAAGAGAGGCACGCAATTTTTGGTGAAGAAGTAGGGCGGCGCGCAAGTATGTTCATTTCCCTTAAGGGTAAAACACCTTAGGCGTGCAAGTGTTAGTGAATTATAACACATTAACCTTACTCCTCTTGTCTATACCTTCAATTCTAGGTAATGAATTACCTTATAAGTGTTCGGAAGACCTGAAGAAGAGACTTGGGTGTTCAGTGCTCTATATCTGAATGTTGGAAAAATTCCTTTTTGAAATGGGGGGCCCATAGGGTCTATTTATAGGCTGGAGAAGACCCTGGGCGGTTATCAATTAGGGCGCGCAAGTCACTTGCGTGACCATTAGGAGTCGCGAAAGTGGACTTGTGTGATAGTGATGGAACTTGCGCGGCACATGTTCTTTTGAAGCCTTGTTCATTCCTTTGTCGATTTTTGATGTTTTCTTCAAAGGCTGAATCAATTTTTTCTATGTCATTTCCCTTTATATCCCTTTAGAATCTGTGAAGAAAAGGTGAGTCAACAATATCCTGAATCCATGAAATTTAATGTCATGTTGTAAGGGCATTTCACATGCTGTTTAATATCTTGTGGTGAAGATGAGCTCCATATAGTTTAACATCATGTGGTGGGAAGATGTATTACCTGACATGAAGGGTTGGGGAGATATGGATCCATGCAGTTTTACATCATGTAAGGAGGACATTGGATTAATATATGTGAAAGGAATGTAATTCCACATCTAGGCCTGTGAATAGAGGTTTGGGTTTCACTATGTATCCTGTGTTGATAGGAATCAAGCCATACGTAGTTCTTAGAAAATGATGCAGTTTAATGTCTTGCGGCAAGGATGATATCCATATAGTTTAACATCATTTGGTTGGGATTTACTTCTTTACAGTTTGATTACATGTGGTTTGGAAAAAATTTATATAGTTTAACATCATGTGGAGAGGACAATGTCCATTATTTTTAACATCTTTTAGTAAGGATGATGGGTTACCCATTGTGGAAGGCAGGGAGAACTATGGATTTGTGTAGTTTTGCATCATGTAGCCATGGAAACTGCCATTGGTTTCTTACATCCCTTCTTGTAGAAACATGTTTCTTCATATGTTTCTTTAAGAGTTTTAATGTGGGTGTTTTCACCATGTAGGATACTAATTTTTTCACCTGATTCTAATTATATCACCCAGAGATTGAGACATTGAACGGTTTATCATCCTGTGACTGGAATGTGTTTCATGAAGTTTGTTGTCATGAAGTAAGGATGTAAATATAAGTGAGTACATCAATAGGTATATGTATGTGGTGCAATATTTTAACTCGATTGGAATGAGGACCATGAAGGCCCATGTTGTTTCCAAAGTTTCTAAGGAAGTCTTGTGGATGGGCCCAAAGAAAAAGTGTATGGGAATAATTATATATCCCATATGTATGGGAATCCTGCAATATGTAGTTCTGGAATGTAGGTGTAGTATGAGACCAACACCAGCAATGGTGGTCATCTCAGGTGAGGTTAATTGGGACTTACAATTTTATGTCATGTAAGGGACATCAAACACAATGTTTAACATCATGTTTTCAGGACTCTATATGCATTTTATCGTATTGAATTTGAGACTATAATGAGCTTACCTCAAGCCTATATGGCTTGTTTTGTGTGGGGAACCCCTTAAAAGAATTTATAAGCTCACATGATCTATTTTCAGTATTTTAAATAATGAAAGAAAAGGTCTTCTTTCACCATTAGATGCAATAAAGGACAATATATGAGTATTTTACATCATGTGGTGGCTTGACCAAGTCATAGGATCGATGCATTCCTCCATATCTCATTGAAGTTGAGAATCATTCCATATGTAGTTCTAGAGAGTCGTTTAGTTTAACATCAATCAGTAAATATGTAGCCATGTAGTATAATTTCATATGTTAAGGATGATATTCAGTAACCTATTAGGCGAATATCTCGTCTAATGGATATTAGAAAACCCTTATGCATATTGCATGACATTCGAGATCACCAAAATCTATCATGACATATAATACTTATTCTTCCAACTGATCATTGAAGAGAAAGAAGCTTTCAGTTGTGTTCTAGAGATGTTGATGGTAGGGGAAATAGTCATCATGGCCTATAAACCCTTCCTCATGTGGATTCCTCATTGTTGGGAGTTCCATCAAACAATTTTTAATGGTGTGGTCAAAATATTTTTAGATGTTCTCTTTTTGGAAGGAATAAGGTTTGTTTAATCATTCATTCAAAGATGCTCATTTCACTTTTGGATGATGGTAGCTCAAGCTCTTATGCACAATTGGTGTGCCCTATTAAGTGTAATCATATGCCTAGAGTGGGGATTCATGTGTTGGTGGTTCCAATATCTCCTTTTCCATCTACACATGAAGCTACTTTTTAAAGGAAAATCAACCTTCTATTGATTTCATGAGATATCGGTGGTAGGGGAAATAATTTTTGTGGTCTATCAGTCCTAACTCACTCAGATTTATTATCGTTGGGAACCCTATCAAACCATTCTCCATTGTATAACTGAAATACACTAAAACATGTTTGGCATGGTAGGAATATACTTTTCACTTCATGTATTCAATAGATGGGAAACTATACTTCTTCTTCCACATGTTATCTATGCCACCATTGGGGTGGTTGTATGGTTGAGTCTGGATTCTGGGGTATAGTTTCCCAATATTTATTTATTCAGGGAAATGTGATAAAGCATTTTGAGTCTTGGATGATGAAGATGCTTCCCATTGAAAAAAATATCCTGACTCTCCTAGAGGTTTTATAGCAGCACCTGAGGTCGAATGATTCCCAGAATAACCCTGATATAGAGGTACAATGTATCGAAATTCCCCCATCCCCATGTGTTGGGCTGAAATAGAAAAATTTATAGATTTTTCCCGATGAGGGGAGGACAAATATAAAAATTCCCCCATCCATGGGGCCTGGGAACTTAACTTCAAGGTAGGCTTTCTTAGGTAGACAATGGCTCGTCATCCTAAGATAGAGACCTCAAGATTATTACCACAATTTTATCCTGAACATTCCTATTATCTTGATGGATTTTAGTAATCTATTATTCTACAACAATTTACTTGTCATCCTCAAGGGGATGTTTGGCAGGAACCATGAAAATTCCCTTTTCTCTATCAATGTCAGGGAGAGTGGATGTTGATGGGAGTCCTAACGTGGACCCCAGATATAGAATCCACTACTTCCATTGTTCATGTGATCTATTGTTATCATCCTATGAAATAAAAACACAGTTTGAAACTCCTTCTAAAGGTTCATGGTGGATACTATTGAGCCTTTCTATTCTATTTCTAACAACAGGAGATTGGGTAAACTGATGCGACTCCGATGATCACAATACAGTATGATTGTACACTTAAATAGCATGATTATTCAGATCCAATGAGGAGTCTCTGTATCCAGCTTATATCCTATTGACAGAGAAACAATCAGGCTACTTCACTACCATGATGGAGTATCTCATTTGACAGTTCGGTGCTTGATGTACCACTTGAGGGGTCGATGACCATGGTACCATTTCAAGGATTAGTGACCATGATAATATTTGAGGGGTCGGTACCCATGATACCATTTGGGGGGTCAGTTCCCATGATAAAATTTGAGTGGTAAGTTCCCATGATACAATTTTAGGGGTTAGTTCCCATGATGATGATGATCCAAGGGTGCAATATGGTAAAACATCTCCCAGCCCTGTGGGTTTGAGTGTTCCCTGGGATCCCAAAATCACTGAGGCTATCTAAGATGAAGTCAAAGTCTCTTGGAAGTTAGTGATATAGGATTTATTCTGGTCCACTTTAAGGAAATATTAGTGGACCTCAGTCATATTGGAAATAGTTGGGATTTGTGGTTACTCTAGCGATACATTGTTTGGATACCCCAGATGGGATCTCTTGTTGTCTATCCCATCCTGGACAGTTGGTTTAGGCACAACCACCTCTGTAGATCCTTGTATAATCATAGATGCATATCTCAAATAATGATCCAAATGGATGGGATCCCTCCTAGAAATCTCCTGGGAAATTGAGTTTTCAAGTGGACTATCCACATCCACCTCCCTAACATAGTGATGGTGTTCATTGCTATATTTCCAACGATATGTCCTCAAAGCGGTTGAATGTAGTGACAAGGGACAATTCCTCTCCTCCAACTTGTGGTGAGAAATATAGACAATGGGAAATCATCCCTTGAAGGATTTCATGAGATGATTCCATATTCGTTATGGATTTTTTGGTGTGGTATTCCCTACCCAGGATGTTCACAAATTGATAAAGTATGAGGTGTGTTGGAGATAACATACTTCAGGGCCTCAATTCCAAAAAAAAAACTTGTATAGAGGTCTTGGAATCACTTATCACATTTGATTATGACATTTGGATTACCTAGAATCTTGAATATTTGATTTGAAAAAATAAAACAATACACCTTATCAGTGAATCATCGTATATGTAAGAGTACATGTTTGATCAATAACATTCACAGTTATAAGGTAAACAGGTTGTCCTTTATTTTCACACAAATTTTAGTATAGTTAAAAGAAACATTTTGGGTTCATTATTTGGTTGTTTATTGAGCAAAAAAATAGATTTAATTGATAGGCACTGAACAATCTATTCTTTTTGACCTCTTAAAGGGATTACCAAACTAAAAGTTAATTTTTTTTATTAAAATACATTTATGGGAAAAGTGAGGAACATTTAAGTTCAACGAAGAGCATCAACACTAAAGTAGATGACCAAAATGATAAACACATACTTAAAACAATTAGATGCATCATCCTTAAATAATTCGTAGGAATGTTATGTTACCTTTCTATCATTATATTCTTTGATGACTATTACAAATTGATAGGACACTTTGTCCCACTCTTCCAAGAAATCTTCCACTATAATCTTATTAGCATCGAATCCTCTAGTTAGGATTAAATGTTTCTTAACAAAATAATATCGCTACTCGTTGTTTGTGTCCACCTATATTAGTCGCTCATTCATCCATTCCACATCATACTTAGACACAAGAACGATCATGAACTTCTCTAGTATCTCTTCCTCAAACTACAAAAGAAGGTACCATGATTCCCCTGGTCTTTGTATCTACAACCTGCTACATCCCTACCATATTAATTAATGACACATTCAAAACATCATCCACCTTTCCTTACATATCTAAAGGAGTAGTTAGAGGGTCATCACAAGCCACAACATCTTCCTGGGTCTGAGACCGCCCTTTGTCTGCCACCTTCTCCTGAGCTTGATACTTGGATAAACAACCATAAAATGTTACAATTCCACTCACAAATTTCAATATGTACTCCATCACCTAGTCTATTTTAGATATCTCTCCCTCTATTACCATGGTACTACATTGTTATATGATATTATATCCATTGGTCATGGAAGGTATGATTAGTACTTGCGAACCTTGGATTTCCTCCTCTTACACACAATGTATCTACTCAGGTCCCGATTTTATTTCAGACCCTTCTTCCTATTTGGACTGTGAAGCTATCTACTAGATACTCCATTTGTTATTTCTTAAAAAAGTTGGAAATTACTCCCCACCCCTCAACTCTACCTTTGAGAGACACCCTAAACCAATTGGATCCTGATTAGGTGTATGATATACCAAACCATCGTATCGATTACTAATGTAAATTGAGAACAGGATCAATCTCATGTTTTCTCTTCCCCCAACATTCACTCAATTATTTAATTTTCTTTGTAATTCTTATATTTGAGATTTATTGCCACTTTTGTCAAATGCCTCAGGTTCATTTCCAATCCAAGAAACATCTACAAAAAAATGAATCTTAGCAGAAATAGATTACAGATGGTCCCCTGACCCTGGTACATCCTGCTCAGACAAATTACTCCCAGAAAATTTGTTTCTCATTCTATTGAATATATCCAAAAACATTTGATTTGGATTAATTAGTATTGCCTCCTTCTAGATGTGATTATCACATGAATCCACTCTATTCAAATGGTCATCCAGGGGGAATCTGGCAAAAGATACTATCTATCATTTAGGTCCATAATTCACCTACAACAGGAGCAGATAGAATGCCCCAACAGATTGTAGTCCAAGAAAAATTCAGTCCATGATTCAAACATAACCCCTTGTTTACATAACAATTTTTCCCCAGTAGTGATCTAGATTCACTCCACTAGTGGTCTTGACACATAAACTACAATGAAAATTCATGGTGAAATTGGGTGACATAGAGCATCGGTCTTATAATTAGTGGACAAATATTATCATATGATGATCCTTATCATGCGTAAAATTGAGGGATTTTGAAAGGGAGGTGGGAGTTATGGAAAACATAACCACAGCGTCGACGTAGGTGTATCATGATTCGTGTTCAGATCATATGAACAATGAAATAGATAATAGAGACACCCATTGAAAACCATAAATGATCTAGACCATGAAATAATCATGTATTCTTTGGAGGCAAATATAACCATCATGTGACCTTTGCCAAGAATTTCCAACATCTATTAGGAAATCTCATTGATCAAGATCATGGGTGGTCAGGTTCATCGCAACTCTTGGGGAAATTATTTCCTACTTTAAGAATATCTTATATATTTATGATACGTTTGTGAAATCCTTCACAAACTCTAATATGGGATTGCTTACCCCTATGGAAATGACATAATTTGGAAAATGTATCGATAGGGAAAATTGTGTGTATATCATGGATTCTCTGTTACTCTCTTAATTAATTATGATTCTTTTGGTCAGGGCCATATTATAGCACTCTGGAGTTGACTGATGTCCAGGGAGATGGATACTATCATGGGGATGAGACTAAACCTATATGAAGCATCATACATGTCCCATTAAAATAGAAATCAAAAACCTTGTAGATCGTTTGACATAGTTTAAGGTCATATGATTGGACCCATCAATGTTGTTTAACGTCATACTATCAACATGTGAACTTCGGGCATGGACCTAGATGAGTCATCCTATGTTTCCTATTTAATATAGGAATAAATGTCTATATAGTTCTTATGATAGGGATTTATGTCATAGGAGACATGAAGATAGAGTCCCTAGGTGGGGCTTATGCATATGAGACTTCCTTAGGTTGCTTCTTCGGAATATAGCCCTTTGAGTGGGAATGGGATGAAATCAGACCTACATCCCAATGTTAAAGATCCTATTTAGGGGTCTCATCAAGCTACTGGTACAATTATCCATGGTCTCTAAGCCCATGTGATCCATACTTGGTGTAAGAAACAAGTGACAGAGGAATATTGGACACAATACATGAGAGCATATTTACATGGGGCATTCACATTAAGGTCTCACTTTGAGTGGAATGATCACCCATCTCATGTGGGATATGATATGGATATTGGTACATATGAAGGAATCCTACATATCTTGGATATAATGGGAAATTCCCATTCATGAATCCTATTCTCATCCAATAATGGAGGGGGGAGGATGGAAGACATACGATAGAATTTATTCTTATAAGCTAAGAATAATTGGAACATGGAGGGACTTACACCAAAGTGGGTTCCCATTGGAGATCATACATTATGATGGTTTCATATATACCCCTGGTTATTGAGGAATTCATAGTTCTCATACATTGATTATCTCTTAACCCGTTGATGGGTTATGGTGGATGATCATACTTGGTGACATTATGGATATCCTCAGGGTTTTAGGAATGTTTGGGGACTATACCAAAATGGATTCCCTATAGTCGGGGTCCTATTACATATTGTCATTAATCAAGGTTTACACACTATGTATACCCACTAAAACACTCATATCATGTATTTGATTGAGAATTACACTCTAAGGTCATTTGATTGGACCAGGCATACACTCTAAGGCTTCCCATTGAAATACTCATATCATTGATCATGGACTACACTATAAGGCTTCCCAATTGGTCAGGGAATACACACTAGGACTACCCATGTACATACTCATATAATTGATTATGGATTACACTCTAAGGCTTCTCGATTTGGTCTGGGCTTACACTCTAAGGTTTCCCTTGTGACCTGACTTAATTTACTAGAGGGTGTTGCATGACCCAACTGACATGCCTTGGTGTTATTCAGAATAGTTGGCTTGAGACACATTGAGGATGTCATAAGATTCAGTATAAAATAGATCAAAGGATGTCCCATATGTTGGATAAAATCATTAGTTGGATTCCTGAGACCAGACATCATGTTTGGAGGGAATCAAGGGTCTACTATGAATTACTCAAGAAGGTGTCACAATACCTAGTTGTCATATGTGGAGGGTGATGCGGGACTCAACTAACTTTCCCAAAGGGGGTCACGATACCGAGAAGACATGTTTGGAGGAAATCATGGGTCATAGCTAACATTACTAAAGGGTTTTGGTAGGTCATGGTCATCATTCCTAGATATGACGGTGATACTCGACTGATATGAACGATTGTCATTTTATGAGTCGAACTATGTGTCTAAAAGGATGTTTCAAGTGTTTAATGATAGATCCATATGGTTCATCAAGATCAAATCAGTGTCTGTAGATGGACCATGTGAGTTGGTCTGAAATGTATTTAGTATTTCATGTGTTTATCATGTTTTAGGAGAGTCGCGAGATCTGGGTGACATGCCTGGGTGTTTTCATTTATCTTTGGGTGACTCAGGAGAAGTGAATGAGGTTCATTAGTAATGTCCTTCACATAAGTCTCCAACTTTTAGTCTTGGTTCTAACCCTTTTAATTTGAATGTTTTAAACTAATTAGGTATCAATATCTCTGATTCTCATATGAATGGAAGACTTGTGGTACGTTCTATTCATTCCATGATGGTATCTGTTTTCATGATCCATGATCTTTCACACAAAGCACCTTATGTAGAGCGCATGATAGTGAGGTTTTCTACCAATGTATTACCTGACATAATGCTTTCCAGTCTCATGATTGGATTTTCTAAGAAGTATGCTCAAGTGTGGGGATCATCGTTCATGCATGAGTATCTATAAGAAAATCCAACCCTCACTTCATGCGTGGGTGAGGAATTTATATTCATCACCACCCTGGTTGTCTGGAACATTATGTGGCATATCTACCAAAATTACAGGCTAGAGTTTGTGAAGGGATCTAGCACCAAGCAACTTCTCCAGTGTCATTCGTGGACCACTCCAAGTGTGTCTCTTGATTTCCAGTGATCACGAGTCCCTCTCATCAACTATTCCATTATTTTGTTATATACAAATAATGGGGACATGTTGATCATTTGGGAATGGTGAATGTCTTCAATGTTGTCATGATGTCATGTTCATGGGCCATTTTAGGATCCATGTGCTGGTTCAAAGGCATCCATGAGAAACCTAATGAATTTTATATGGCCTTTTTTGTGACAAGAATGGTTTGTGCGGGGGTCTTCCATGACCATACTGTGGATGCCCAGGGTGTCTCCCATATCCATAATTGACTGCAAGTACCTCCTACCTCCTCCCACTTTTATTTCCATTGTTTTATATTCCCAAGGATGGGAGTAATGTGAGATAATGATTAATGTCAAATAAAATTACTCCATTTTCGGTGATTTTTCGTGTGACCATTAAATTTCCTATAGTGATTTACAATCATTTAATGGAAAAATCCATTTATTCAACCTTAGAGCACCAAAGGGGGAGAACATAATCGCATAGATACACCCAAGGACTTCTACATGGAAACCCTGATAGGCCAAAGGGACTTCACAAGATGAGGTGAACATGTCTTTTAAGTCTTACAGTGTCTTGTGGATCTACAAGGGCACGTCTCATGTCCTTTATCAACAAAGAACACCCCTCTCCTCTTTTGTTTTTAACCCTCTCATATTATTTTACATGTTTTGGGGATTATGAGTGTTTACACGAGTAATGTCTATAATACATACACAATTTTATGATGATTTTCCATGTGGCCAATATGGTCCACATGAGGGTATATGAGTAGTTTTGTGGACACATCTATCCATTTTTTGTTAGTGCATCGAAGGTAAGTGTATGGTTTCCTAGAGACACCTGAGGTGATTTACATGGTGAGGATAACAAGACAAAGGGATTTCACTATACGAGGTAAACATGTTTCCAGAAACCTATGGTGCCTTGCGGATCACGAGGAGCATGTAACATGTCATTTAGGGACTGCAAGCACCTATCACATACTTCTCTATATCTCCTTTTCTATCATATAAATGTTAGGGGGTCTTGTGAGTTTTCCGGGATATCATCAAGGAATATTATTCTTTCTAATTATGATTTGGCACAAGATCTTTGCGACCACTAGGGGTCTCTCCTTTGGATATTATTCCTCCTTGTTTTCAATGGATTTGGAATGGTCTTTAGAAACATGCCCCCTGATAAAACATGTTTCATGGGGTGCTCATTCGACTATAATCATGTGGCACTTGGTTGTCTGGATAGCTATCGCATGATCTGCATGGGATCTTGCGATGGTGTGTGCACCTTGTCATGGTTAGTCATCATTTTTATCTATAGCTCATCAGATGATCATTGCTAGATCTTAAGACTGCATACATACATTTTCAAGGAAAATATATCTTCTGGACCATGATGCACCTCATGTTTATTGATGGATCTCACGATGGTGTGAGGACATTGTCACGGATAATCACTTTGATTTCATATGACATGTCGCATGTTCAATGATGAATCTCATGATGGTATAAAAGATTTATCATGGATAATAATTCTATTTTTCTTTGGTGTATCGTATAACAAGTGATGGATCTTGTGATGGCCCACTAACATTGTCAAGGGAATCTTATTTTCAATCCTTGGATATGTTGTGTTTTCAGGGATGGAATATTATCATGATCATGAAGAAGATTATGCATTATATCATTTATTTATATCCAATATTCAGGACATGCATCCTTCCACAGAACAATGTGTGTTGTTAAAATATGTTTTTCTTCAATTATTCATTGAATTTAATTTATTTCATGACTATACTTCACATTTAAGACATTATATTGCGACAATAATTTAATCATGGTGGTCTAAGATTAATATTAATTTGTATACTTCAATAGGTTATGATCTAATTTCTACCCAACACACAAGTGGGGTGTTTCATAATATTTTATTCTTTGGGACTCATGTTTTAATCATAACCTAGTTTCATTTATGTGGTGCTTATGTTACCATGGAATTTTTTTCATCTTACTAAAAAAATAGATTTATATGTATATGTTTTAACCTTCTCTCATACTATTTTCATTTAATAATTGTGTTTTTCTTATTAGAAACCCATTCTATTTTTTAGTAATGTAAATTTTTGTGTAATTTCCTATTAAATATACCTTTATTTGGATACTAGAAGGTATGTACAGTTGTGTCAAAATGCATCTAGGGTAATCAAACTTAAAAGATTTGGTTGATTATTGACCCAATCATCATCCTAATTCAAGAAGAGTGGGACTATGAATAAACACCTAGGGAGACACTCTAAAGGTATATTCATTGGAATATTCCCAAGCTCTTAATGAACCATGATAAGGGATTTCTCCTACCATTTCCTTGGTCTCATTAAAATTCAAACTTTTGAGCCCAAATACTATCTACCATGGATAACCAAGAACGTTGAATGTAATATCTCCCATATATTTCATTGATTAGGATATACTCCCTATTAATTTTTCAATACGCCAATACTTAAATTTTGAGTAGGTTATTTTCTCTGTGACATCCACAAAATTATATTTAATCAGGATGAATTTCATATCCATATTTTCTAATATATGGATATACTTGTTTATTCAAAAATTGGTTCCTTAGTGAATAGAATTAGTGGTATTGGTGGCTCTTATGGTGAATGCATTAGACCTAGTTTAGGGATTGGTGGGACACATAATTATGTAGCTACATGTTGTATCTATATCTATCAAGATACAAAACATTCTAGGTTTTTTCTTTCATCTCTCCCAATGATAGGAATGTGACCTAGCATAAAGCCTTTAAATAAATTTATGATTTCTAGCATTATTAATTCCATAATTATGAGATCGAAAATTTTAGTTATCCATGTTTTAATTTATTATAATGGATACAACATGCCCATAATTTTAGTCAGATGTGAAATTATATTATTATTTTATTATTTTCATATCACATATTAAATGTTTATATTGTTTATTAATCCATTATATGCTACACCATGTTAAGAATCTTTGATCACCCTTATTTTTTCATTTTCCCAAGAATCCTAAAAGTGGAATGCGAATAGATTTTTAGGTTTTGATGGAATGGATAAACATGTTCTTACTATAATTTTACATTATATGATAACTTATTCCAATGAGTTATATGAATTTATTAGGTCTCCCATTAATACTAAACTTCTCAATTCATTGTGAGGTCATCTATTTTTTACTAATAACATAATATATCTACTAGATCTTGGTTTATGGAGTATGGGATGTTATAGTTGATATCAAATTAATTTTAATAGAATCCTTGTGGATTACATTTATAGGAACCATGTAAGATAGTATACGTTTTATAAAAAACAACAATATTTATAAGTAATATTATAGAAATAAAAATAGTATGTGTATCTTAAAATTCAATGTAATGTGTTAATTATTTGTAGTCCATTAAAGAAGGATATGAACTAATTGAAGGAATGGAAACTGTATCAACACTCATAGTCAATGGAGGGATATTCTCCAAGAATATGTTAACAAATTTGGAGTTCATGCTAATTAGTTCATAAGTATATTTATACAGTTGAATTTAGTAATGAAAAATAATCTCTCCCACATAGAGAGTCCTAATTATCCATATGGTTTAACTTTGATGTATCACTTCATGATGCAATAGCATGCAATATTCATTAGAACTAGTAATCCATTTTTAGATAAAATGTGGATCAAGACCCTAGATCAGACTTTCCTCTATTTGGGATGTAGGGAAAATAAAAAATTATAATGGTGATATATCAACCTTAGGGAGACTCAGAACAGGGGTGGTTAATATTTCAAAACACTATAGGGTAATATTATATCAAGTACATGGAACATGAAAATTTTAGGTCATATTTTATGGAAAATAATTCCCTCATGAATATAGAGAGGAAGTGGAATGTGGGTTCTTATTTATTAGAAAAAAAGGAGGAAAAATGTTTTTGAATATAATCATAACACTATAAGTTTATCTAAGAATTTTGTAGACTATGTGCATAGAATGGAAAAATAGATTTTCTATTTCATTTATTATTTAAATACTAGAATTCTAAGGGCATTGGTATCTTAGATTATTTCATCATATGAGTATATAGTCTCAAGCACCATTAATATAGAAAAACAATTCTATAAAACATATGTATTTGAGAGAATCAAGAAAAGAATTTATTGGCTGGGAATCGTGGGTGGAAAAATATAGCTAAGTTGAATAAATTAGTGACCTGAATTCCCATATGTGATAAAAACATGAATAAATTCCATCGGTAATGATGTAAGTAAAGAATATTTTTTTACATGTATAGAGAAAAAGTACATCGTATTCACTAATATAAGGGAAAGGAATAAGATAATGATGTTCAATTCCTTATCTTTGTGGAGAATGGAAATAATTCTAACCAATTCCACAATCTCTATGTAAATTTTACTTATAAAAAGAAAAGGTATAAAATCTAAGATTATGAGATTACCACAACTGAAGTCGAAGTTTCTACTGATGTAGTGGTAGGTACTTTTGTCATTTCTTCAAAGATAACTAATGTTTTATTTTATTCTAGATATTTACACTATTTTATCTAATCTATGTTTTCTAAAAAAACATTAGACATATCACTAGTATAATTTTATGGGAGTTATAATTTAAGTCAAAAATGAGAAGTCTTATTTCAAAAAAAATATTCTTTAGGTTATTCCAATTATGATGAATGTTTGTTAGTATTTTCAAATAAGTTTATCATAAAAATGGTTGAAATTGATATGATCATTGGTACAGATTTCATTTTAATGTTAAATGCAAGAATTTATTTATAAAATATTTATGTAACAATTCATGATGGTGAATTCAAATCTCCCATCTTTTTAGAGAACACTTAATCATCTATGTCATGTCAAGATCAAAACCCAGTATCCCTCTATAATGAAATTATAGGTAGATACAAAGATCAAATGTTATCCATTGATTATGAAGATATTCCAAAAATAGAGGTTGTGCCTATGGTGCAGAAATTTTATGATGGTTTTCCATAGGAATTATCTAGTCATCCACTATATTTTTAATTTTGTATCCCAAATGAGCTAATTCCTATTGTAAGGAATACATCTAAAACTCCTTATAAAATATCACTCGTTAAATTTTTGGAGCTTAAGAAAACATTTCATGAGTTATGATATAAGGGGATTATATTCCCCAATATTTTACCCTTGGGATCCCTTATTTTATTTATGAAAAATAATGATTGGTATATGAGATTTTTCATTGATTATAAGATGATTAATTCCATAACAATAATGGTAATATACCCCTTAAAACAAATTAATGAATTATTTTTTATCATTAAGGATCCTAATACATTGAAAATATCAATATTTTCTCAATTTATCATCAACTAAGGGTGAATAATTATTTTATGAAAAATATGATATTTTGAACAAGTTTTAGACAATGTGAATTTAGGAAAATGCCTTTTGGATTGACTAATGCGCCTTCATTCCTTATAGATTTGATGAATAAAATATTCAAGGAATATCTTGATATCTTTGTAATTGTATTCATTGATGGTATATTGATATTCTCTAAGGGGTATAACGAACTTTAATGTCATTTGAAAATAATTCTGGAGACCCATTATAAAAAAGGATTATATGGGAAGTATAATTAGTGAAAATTTTGGTTTAATGAACATTATTTTCTAGGATATATTGTCTCTAAATGTTGAATATCATGGTGACTGTTAAATGAAAAATACAGAAAAATATTTTCCTATACTGATGAACATGATTGAGATCCAATAATGAATGTTTTTATTAGATTACTATGAGTGCTTCATTCAATATTTTTCCATGTTGGACATCATGTTGACTATGTTAACAAATATAGGGATTAAATTAAAAAGGAAATGGAAATAGAGGAATGTATTAAAAGATCTAAATAGAAGATATATTGGTGCTTGGTCTTTTAATCTACCATCATATATGGAAGGATTTTTAATATATAATAATTCATCGAAGAGAGGACATGGTTCAATAATTATTTATAAAAATACAATTATTACTTCTGCATCATGAAAATTTAAAATCCACGGTTTAAACTACTAAACTTTGCTATTTGATTTGTTAGACATAATATTTGCTTAAAAATTATTGGGAAACTACCTCTCTATCAAATGATGTCATATATATACAGACTATATGATTTTGATTTATATATTCACTAGTGAAGAAAATGTTTTTTACGGCGGTTATTTTTTTGTTTTATGTCGGTTTTTGGTCGACTTTATTACAATAGATGTTATAAATATTGTTTTTTACGTCATTTAATTTAAAACTGACGTAAAAAACAAAAAACCGAAGCATTTTTCACGTCGGTTACTCAAAAACCGACGTGGAAACGCTTCGGATTCGTGATTTATTACATCGTTTATTTAAAAACTGACGTTGTATATACTTTATCACGTCGATTATTATATAACTGATGTCCTAAATCATGCCTTTGAAGAATTTATCACGTAGGTTATGAAAATAACAGACATTATAAAGTATTATTCCAAGTGTTTTTCAACATTGGTTAAATAATAACTGATGTGAGAACATATATACTATGTCGGTTATAAAATAAATGACGTATAAAACTATTCCTTTCCATTTATTACGTCGGTTATGAAATAACCGATGTTAAAATTAATCCCGGTGCATTTTTTACATCGGTTATAAAATAACCGACATAAAAACCATTTTTTATTTAACTGTTTAACCATAATTATGCATATCCAAAAGAATAGCTGAAACATAATAAATACAGACCAAAACCCCCCACCCCACCTGGACACCCCCACCCCTGGAAACCCCCCAACCCAATAGACATCCCCAACACCTCGGGACTGCCCCCCACCCTCCTAGACATCCCCCCACACCCCGGGACACCCCCCCCCCACCACCACAGCCCTGGAAACCCCCACCCCAATAGACACCCCCACACCCATGAACTGCCCCCCCCCCACCCTCCTAGACAGCCCTCTATACCCTTGGACACCCCCCAAAACTATGCCTAGCCAAAAAAACCTGAAACAGAACAAAAACAGACCCCCCCCCCCCACTGGACAGCCTCCCCCACCCCTAGGCAGCCCTCCCACACCCATGACCGCACCCCCCCCCCCCCACCTCACTAAATATCCTGCCCACAACCCTGGACACCCCCACCCTCTTGGACATCCCCCACCCCCTGGATAGCCCTCCCACCCTCCTGGACACCCCTAACCCCATGGACAACCTAGACACCTCCCCCCTGGACACCCCTCCCACACCCCTAAAAACACCCTCACACCCCTGAACACCCCCTAGACTGCCCCCACCCACATGGATACCCTAGACAACCCCCACCCCCTGGACAACCCTCCCACACCCCTGTAAATCCCCCACCCCACTGGACATCCCTCCCCACACCCCAGGACATCCCTCCTACACTCCTAGACCCCCCCCCCCCCACACACACACACCCCTAGAAGCCCCTTGGATAGTTCTCCCACCCTCCTGGACACCTACCCCCCCACCCCACTGGAAAACCGTCCCACACCCCCTAGAAAGACCACCCACACCCCTAGGACGCCCCACCCCCACCCCACTAAACAGCATGCCCACAACCCTAGACACTCCACCCTCCTGGACATCCCCCACCCCCTGTACAGCCCTCCCATCATCCTAGACACCCACACCCCCATGGATACCCTGGACCCCCCCCCCCCCACCCCATGACAACCCTCACACACCCCTAGACCCCCCCCCCCACACACACACACACAAACACCCCCCCTAGACACCCCCTAGATTGCCCCCCTCCCTAATGGGCACCCTAGACACCTCCCCCCCCCCCCACTGGTCAGCCCTCCCACACACCTAGAACCCCCCCCCCCCCCCCCGACCCCCTGGACAGCCCTACCACCCTTCTAGACATCCCACTCCCACCCCACTGTACAGCCCTCCCCCACCCACTGGACAGCCCTCCCACACCCCTGGAAACCCCCTCCCCACCCCACTAAACATCATACCCACAACCCTGGACACCCCCCACCCTCCTGGACAGCCCCCAACTGTAGAGGCCCAAACCTTGACGTACATGGACATTACATTAATTTTGTGGAATAATTAATACATTACAAAACAACACTCAAGGACCGTAATAGTTTAGTGTCTTTGGGAACTTTGAATATAAACTTCCAATCATGTTTAAAGATCTTCAACATCTCCCATAACGATCTTCCCCTTTTGTTTTCATAGATAAAGCCTTTATTTATATCCTGAGGAAATGAAAACATATAAAGGGTGACCTCAAATCCTCAGTAAGGGTAAGCATGGAGAAAATAAAACAAACCATATACATTTGAACTTCAAAACATGAACATAATATTTAAACATCAAAATCTTGATCAATGACGTAAAACATGGAAGTACGTAAGGCATAGATCATAAAGAAACGTTAATCATGATAACATATAATGGGAATAAAACATGTAATTGTGGAAACCATTAAGCACATGATATTATTTCCATAGAAGACAAGGCATTTCTTCCAAGACCATCTTAGGGGACAAAGTCCCTTTCTAAATTGAGTTCACTCCTCATTCCAGTCCTGTATTACTGAACCGGATTAACTTACCGTTCCAGCCATGTGTATCTCATGAGATATAAATCTTTACCCAATCAATTGAAGGTAGATATAGTTCCAACACATCTCATATTGAAATAATTCTTACGTGTGCCAAAAAATAATCATAAATCATTCATCATAACCCGAAGAATAAATTGGGTTTCATAAACATCATTTCATCATAACATAATTCATATAAAACAAATGGATATCATTTCATCATAAGAAAAGTGAAACCATATAAATCATAGAGACATTATACTAGAAACATACACATATGAAATAATTTCATCTTAGATGGAAAATGGTTTTGATAAATCATTTGAAATGAATTCTTGAGTAAAATATCCTTTCTTCTTGAAAATCATTTTTTTCACAAAATGCCATTCAATTTTAAAATAAAAGGATTTTGTTGAAAATAGTCATGAAATCTTGTAGAGTAAGCTTCATGAAAAAAATGCATTATGAAACTGTAAAAATACATTCATTCCGTATAAGTTAAAAAACTTTTTTCTTGTACTTTTTCCGAAAAGTCAAAAAAGTATCTCATACGACAAAAGCTTCCTTACATATAATGTAGTAAAAGTAAAAATGGATGAAAAGGACTTTAAACATACATCAAAAAATTTATAGAAAACATGTACATGGATGATAACAATAACCCCAGTAAATACTTACTAATAAACAATCTAAGATAAAAAATGAGATTGGAAACGTTATCCCTTACCTTATGTCTGATATGCTTCGTATGTATCTGAACCTCCTCTTCTTCGATGCACCTCCTTTAAACGTCTTCTTAGGGAACTAGGGTTGGTCTTTTGAGAATACGAGAACCTATATGATATAACTAGAGAGGTTGAGAAGATGAATTGGCAGGGTTTCGCAGAGCATCAAGGCTTAGAAGGGTGTGAAGAGAAGTAGAAAGGGGTTCCCTTTTTGTAAGGGAGGAGAGGGGCACCTTTGGAAATATTAAAAATATTAATTTATAATAAACCTAACCCCACATAAAAATATCAAAAAATGACTCATATTTGAATATTTGATGAGATAGGGTTGTAATCTCATCAACCAATAAAATTTAGACATGTGGGGAATTTATTTTAAACATTATCAACTTTATTTATCCTTATTTAATCTATTAAATTTTATTTGTGGTGATAAGATTATACATTTTAAATTGTTATAAATAATTGCTTATGTGCTATTAATTATCCATAATTAGATTATTTATGAAATTTTAGACTATATAAATTTCAATTTATAATTTTTAAATATTTTTGGGATTTTTAAACAATTTAATAATATGTTATTTTTATAAAATAACATTAGTGTCAATTTTGACACTATTAATTTATTTGAATTTAAATAAAATCCACAAAGAAGATAAATTTGAACTAAAATATTTAATAGGTTCCTAACATGTCATAGTAATCTAGAAAATTAGTGGATTGCATTAAATTGTTCATATAATATTTATTTTACAATTTGTAAAAACATTTATTTGATATTTCTCTTAATAAAATAATTACTACAACATTTTTGTATAATTATTAAATATACTTACTTGTGGCATAAAAATTAAAAATAAAATACTAAGAAGAATATAAGTCTTATATATTTCATAATAATACATTTATTCAGATTTATCTTCTAAAACACCTAAATTTTAAAATGATATATTTATTAAATTATGAAGGTGATAACTTTGATATCATATAAAATAAAATAATATAAGTGTCATAATCACTTTTATAAGACTCCAAACGGTCATATATTAGGTCATTTGATGCTTATGGTGCAGATATACAATAAACATTTTTTTGGATCAGTTTTTTGGGCCCTTTAATATGTATTACTGTTTCAATAAAAACAATATTATTGATTTTTTTTGCTAAATAAATAATTTCTGCATCATTAATGTGTAAGCTAATAAGGTAATTCAGTAACTCTTAAAAATTAAAAATAAATTACCCATGATAAAGGAAAACCTTTTAGGTTTAAAATGAGTATTTATAACCGAATTTATATTATCTATAATCTTATATTAAAAATACTTTAATTAATAATGTTTGAGTGAGACATATTTCACTTTTCATTAAATAAAATAAACTAGAGGTCTTAATCACATCCAAGTGGGTTCTAATGGATTCCATTTCGACCCAAATATTACCTAGGAAGAAATTTAATCATCCAATTGTATTAATACAAGTGTTAGGGTAATTTTATAATATTATATTTACCCTTAATTACCTGATTTACCTTTAACGATGGTAAATAAAATTTACCGTAGTTACTATTCATAACGCCAAAAAATAAAAAGTAGTTTATTAATATAATTTGGACCCACTGATTCCAAATATGGAATCCATTTTTCCAAATTCAATACACAGAAGTTGCAGAAATTAAATTAAAATTAATCCCACTGTCCAAAGAAAACGGGTTTTTGTTTAAAACATTGCAAAAGATTGAATTGATTTAACCTACGAATTCAATGTAAAATCAATGTTAATGACATACATTATATTAAATAGTAAAAATATATTCTATTTATACATTAAAACCATTAAATATTATAATTAAACCACATAAATTATTACGATGAAAAAAGTTGTTTTCAATTAAAATATTGCGTGTTTTTACTATTCATTAATATATGAAAGTTATCAGAATAATAAGAAAATTTTATCCTAGGTAAAATTTTATATCCTGATTTCAAAGTCTAATTTTATTTTGTAAAATTGAACTTATAAACATGTCAAAAACTATATTTAAAGTGGGTGCACCATCAAAAGGCGGCAAAACTGCATTTTTTTATAAATACTTATTTTAACCGAAAAAATTATTTTGTTCTCATACCATGTTCTAGAAAATGTGTAAGATGAATAATAATGTTTTAAAATTAAAAATGTAGTTAATACTATTCATAACGGCTAGTTCGTGATAATATTATAACCATATATCGTTGTTTAGTGAAACCTAGTATTGCGTACAACACACGCTATCGGGAAAGGTCGTGATTGCGTGTAATGCAAACCAAATCCGGGTTGTGTGTAGTGCAAGACTCATTTGTTGTTGCGTATAACAAAATAAAACCATATTTAATTTATACATTGAATATATATATATATACATACACACTCAATGTTGCGTAGAATAACAACTATCAGACAAACTTGAAATTGTCTGTAACACGATCCAAGAATAATGTTGCGTATACTGCAAGCTAATACGGTGTTGCATATAGAACAAGATAATCTTGGTGTAGCATAAAATATAAGATATGGAAGAAATTAAAAAGAATATATATCTTATAAAATCTCGGGATGTTACATTCTACCCCCCTTAAAATGAATTTTTCCCTCGAAATTTTTCGGGGTTATAAATGGTTTACTACTTGAAAGTTTCTTTAACAGAAACCCACATCGTAAAAAGGAATACCAAAACTTAACTTTAAAAACTAAATTATGAAATGTAACAGTTACCCAAATTAACTAATCACTATGTTTCCACATAGGAGAACATAAGTGAAAAATATGGATATAGAAGAGAAATATAACCGTCAAGTTCTGATGGAGAGTGGTAGAGAACATGGCTATGAAAAATCCAACAATCACAAAGCCATAAATTTGTGATGATCTAAGGTATCATCTGATTCATCAGATATAAGAGCACTAGGACAACATTTTGGGTTTTCAATATCATTTCCCTAAAGTTGAAGAATTTCTGAATTAAAATAAATACTTACTTGATTTTGGTACAATATTACTGTTGTTTGTGCCTTGAACAATTTCCCCATCATGTCTTAAAGAAATGAAGTTGAATTTGTCTTCCGTGAATTGTTAGCAGATCATGTGATAGAATTATAGGTCATTCCATATGTCTCAAACAAAAGGATAGAAAAAGTTCTTAAATATATATAAGTTCATTAATCATATATAGATCCTAAAATGGACTTATACTTCATATATCATACCGCTCAATATAATAAAACTATTTTCTACTAACCAGGGACTTCCTATAGGCCAGTGGTAGGCAATAAAGGCTTGTTGCACTTCAGTTGTGGGATCGATTCTCGCAACCCTGTCCGACGCGACGGGTTGTCGCCTGTTCTGCAGGTTGTCCCATTTCTTAAACTACACTATTATAACATTCTATCAATAATATCGAAAAAAATTTCTAGCCTTAAACAATACTAACTTATTTTCAACATAATCCATTCTAATATTTAGGCTTTTCCAAAATACGTCTTTCCAAACTCATAGTATAAAGAGAACGATTGCTAAAAAGGTCATATAACAAGCACATGAATACCATCATTTATCCCTTATATATCACAAGATATATCTTTTTGATCGCATTCCAAACATGTGAATACCTTAATCTTGTATTATCTTGAAAAAATAAATACCCATTGAACCTTAGTGAAAACATTAATGCTGTCAAAAGTTAACTCTTTCCACATAACAAAATCCAAAAAATTCTATTTACTCAAACCATGATATAGCTTTGTCCTTATATCGGTCATGATCTCATGAATACTATCAAATAACACGTTATCTCCTTATCCCTTCATTATGCGCATATCATCTACTTTCCAAAAATATAAGAATAACATTTCATGGTTACCGGTACCATTCAACATATACTTTCAAATACTTTAGGAAAAACAATAGTGTAACAATCCTTAGATGTGTCTTTATTCCATAGTACCATTACCTATACAACATAACTCTTGATAAACATAAATCATTCCACTACCTTCTTAAACCATTGACCAAGCTTCATCATTTTATTCCTCAACACATCTTTCATCTCATATATCATTTTTAGTCTCTTCATCATCATCAATATAAACACTACTCATACAACCATGCTGATTCTCTTCATGAGATTTTCCCTTAGGACATTGGTTTTCATAATGCCTGTACATCCCACATTTAACCGTTGAATGAAAATATCCAAAGGGAGCCTTTAGACCTCTTCCTGTTCATATAAATAAGTGTGGAAATTATATAATTGACTTTTTTCCAAGAATAATAAGGACTCTAATGAAGTACAATGTTATATGGGTCATTATTAATCTTTATTTTATGAATTCTAATTTATTAGTTATAAGATAAGTTATATGCCTTGATCCCATTTCCAAAATCTAAATTAATAAAATAATATTACTTCATGGGGAAACATGTTTAATTGTATCTAATCTTGAATCCTGATTCCAAAAAAAATCTGTAATATTATTCAATGGGGACTTGACATTGTGATGAATTTAAGCGTGGCCTATCATCCTTAAGTGGAATGGTAGTCTAAAAGGTCTATCTAGACATTTGGAGATATTATATGATCATATTCTCTTAATATACAAGGTATGTGGGACTAGTATCCTTCATTAGTTGAATTTTTATAAAATATTATCTTACATCCTTTAATCCAAATGGAATTATATGAAGAATTCTATGGAAAGAGGCATCATACTCCAACCCATAGGGATTAAGTTGGATAAATAATATTAGTTATCCCTGATCTTGTGGAGGAGATGAATTTTAATGTACATACTATTCAAGATCACATTGAATTACCAAAATTTTTACAAAATAGATATGATAATAATCGAATAAAAGTTATGTAATTTAATTTTTTGGATCATGTATTCTTGATGGTTTCACCCAATAAAAGTTTTAATATTTGGTAAAATTCAAATTTAATCCCTTAGTACATTGGACCTTTTGAAATAAAAAAATGAATTGGTGTTATAGCTTATTTGTTGTATTTATAGCCCAACATTATTGAAGTACATAATGAAATTCATGATTCATTACTGAGGAAATACATGATAGATCTTTCACATGGGATCACATCTGAGATAATAGATTTGGAGATTGACTTGTCTTCTACTAAGGAGCATGTCCAAGTTCTTGATACTGATGAGAAAGTGTTATAGAATCTAACAACTCTATTTGTGATATTTATAAAGATAAATAAAAAACATGAATAGGTAATATGGGAACATATTGATTCTATGAGGAATAAATACATAAAACTTCTAAACTTTTGATATATAAACCAATTTCAATAAAGAGCTTGGTTGAGGTGTGGAATGTAATTACTGAGACCCTATTGTAGTAGAAAAACACCATATCTTGAATCCTCATGCAATTCACATAATAAAGTGACTCAATTAATTCATTTATTTATAATATTAATTTTATAATTTAATATATATAATAAATAAATTCATTTTTTGAATTTATAAGATCAAAAATAATTTAGTATGAATTGAAGAACTTTTTATGAAAAGGTCGGTATTAAGTCCAAAAATACCATTTCCATAAAAAATTAAATTTTTATGATTTTATATATTTATAATTAAGACATAAAAGTTTAAAAAAATTTATGGATTAAGATATAAATTTTAATAATAAAAAGCATTCACTTAGAAATATTCTTTCAGAAAAAAAAAATTTATGTTTAATATTGTTAGAACATATAAAATCATAATTAAATAAAAAGTGGTTCCACACATTTCATTAAAAACATATTTTCATGGAGGATTCAATTTTATCTTTCCTTTAGGGAATTATATACTTTATTATTTAACAATAAATTAATTTATTTCCTTAAAATCAATGTCCAATATAATTTTCTATTATATATAAATTTACAACTTACGAATTTTTTTAAACTGTATTACATAATTAACTGTATTTATTATAAAATTAACTTTTCACACTATTAGAAATATTATTTACTAAAATGATTTTAAAATTTATAATTATAACTATTAAATTCGTTAAAAAGTATAATCTTAATTGTTTTAATTAATATTAATTATTTGGTTAGAAATTTATTTCCAATGTGAAAGTAAATCAGGGTAAATGATATAAATTTAAAAAATCCATATAATAACCGATATTGTCTCAAAAAGTATTTTTTTACATGAGTTTCAACCAAATACCCTTTTTACCTCCTCTATTTTCCATTTTGTATCCTTTTACACTTGAATAGTAACCTTATAGTACTGAAAATGTTAAGATTACTCCCAAAACTACCTCTATCATCACTTATAAAAGGTTAACCTCTTCATAAATTCATGAATCTCCATTGATATGAGTTTCTACTATAACTATTTCATTTTATCCTCCCATAACCCTATCACATTTTAAAATCCTCAAGTCACCATTATTTTTTATAATTCATTATTTCCAAGGAGACTTCCATGGAAACATCAAGTCCTCGACATGAGAATTATCAAATGATTAGTTTTTTATTCTTAAATTTTTAACTTCAAATTATTTATTTACATAAATAATATTATATAATTATTATCATTTATATATGTTAATTTTACTTTATTTATTTAGGTATCATTTTTATTCATATGCTCCATCCATTAAAAAAATGTTGTTTCTATGTTATGAAAACTACCACCTTCATGATGTAACATGTTTTATATTCCTTAAACTCCTTAAAAGGATGGAATTAAAGGATAAATTGTATTTTTATAATATCATTATGTTTATGTTATGTAAAATTAAAAATATTATTAATAATATGACAAAAAATGATCAAAATTAATTTAATCCTTTTAAATTAGCATGTTGGGAACATAATTTGTATTCAAGTCTTATAAGATTTCATATCCATTAATTATTCATAAAATTACACTAAATTATAAAATATAAAACAAATAAAAACTAAATAATATCAATAAACTCCATTTTAATTATATTAAAAACACATTATAATTGTGCATTAAATTGGTGCCTCTTTATTTTTTGTCGTTTTAACAACCTAGTTTAATTTTACTATAAATTTATCTCATGGATGAAAAAAACATATTTATAGGTATAATAGGATATAAATTAATGAATAATGATTTTTTTTTTGTTTTTTAGATATTATATTAATAAATTATTCATTAATTAAGGAAACATCATTTTTTCATCATAAATCACCTAAAAATGTTAATTACCAACTTCATCTTTAAGTATAATGTCTAAAAAATTCATGAAATGACTTAAAAATCATTAATTATTATAAATAATACATTAAAGTACATTGAACGACCTGATAAAAATTAATGTTTTATGATTAATGAATATGAACACAACTATTATAAAACTTATGCAAATGATCGAAACTATAAACACTCATGTGGAAAACTTAAGAATTCATGTGGATAAGGACTATTTTTGTAGAGTATGAATTAAAATGTATATGAGTAAGGTTCTCAGTTATGCGACATATATATATATATATCTGTGTGTGTGTGTGTGTTTGTTTTATGATGTATGAGGTTGAATTATGTTCATGGCATTCAATACATAAGGTAAGGGATTCCAGTCTTAAATTCGGCTCTTTGAGACATATTTTGAATTATGCACCTAATTTCTTCTATGTGGTTTATATAATACCTATTTAGGATGTTAAATAAGTAAATTAGTTTATTCATAATATCTTAAGATAAATTATAATACCTTTCTTTCAAGATGGCATGATTGCATCTCTACCCATACAATAATTTGGGGGTTTACATCTCAATTTTTAATCTTTGGTACTCATGATATAATCACCACATATTTTGTTTTGTCTGGTGCATACATTTCCATGGAATATTTTTTACTATATTACTAGTAAAATTTAATGAATTTAAATTTATATATTTTTATCCTTATTTCATATTAATTAGATTTAAGTGTTATATTTTCCTTGATAGAAAACTCGTCATTTTTTTCAGTAAAAAAAAATTGTGTTTAATTTCCAAGAGAATACATCATTATTTGGATACTAAAAAGTATATGGAGATGTGAATTGATGAACCAATTGGTAATCCCCATGAAAATTTTTCTTTCACCATTCTTGCAATCACCACAACGATACACGGTGAGTTGGATTAAAATTTCACGTCAAGAGATACAAGCCTGGGGGATATGATTTGGAAAATTCATATACTCGTAGTGAATAATGATGAAGGATTTTTCCTACCATTTCCTTATTATCCTGGAAATAAAAACTATTGACCCTAAATATAATCTTTCATGGAAAACCAAACACATTTAATTTACCTTATCCTATATATTTCTTTTAAATGGTTACTACCAGTTACTTATATGATACCCCATGACTTCCATGCTGATTAAAGGATGTTATCCTTACTATAAATATTATTAATTAAATATGAATGTATTTAATGTATATACTTCTCAATATTTGGATATAAATATTTTTTGTAATAGGTTCCCCAAGGAAATATTTCGTAAATTCATGATTACTATTATGGTTAATGCATTATTCATAGTCTGATGATAGTTGGTCCTTGAATTATATATCCCCTTTATTCATCATGAAGTTTCATGAGACAATACATGATGGGTTTTGGTGTATACATATTCTATTTATATGAAGGTTTCTTAGCATGATTCCTTGATGTAGTGTTTTAATGTCCAGAATTATACATTCAATTAATATGTCATTATTTTTTTATTTTTTATCCTTATTTTCATTTATTGTCCTGGATATAGTGTTCCATCAGTTTTATTTTATTATACATTCATGAAAATTTATTCATGTCTAATCACATATGACATATTTATTTTATATAAGAAAACATTTTATGCTACTCCCATCCATATTTTTCTTTTATTCCCAAGGAATCCTGAAAAAGTTATATATTTATTTTTTAGGGATATGATCAAATGACTAATCATTTTAACTAAATCTGTTTATTATCATTCTTATATTTTGAATTGTATTATATGTACATATCTGGTCTTACAAGAATTCTAAACTGTTTGATCCTTTGGGAAATATATTAATTTGAACCCATAATTTAATATAACTATCATATCCTAGTTTCATGAGTTTTTAATTTTATAATTATGTTTTGGAAGAAGTGTATAATCTAAAATTAATAGACATAGATGAATAATATCCAAAAGGGGGATTGTAATTATTCATAAATAGTTGTGATATTTTGTACAAAATTTATTATAAATTTTCATGCAAGGGTGATATTATAGGATATGAACTAAAATAAATATGTAAAATAAAATTATGTCTTAATTATACATTAAGATGAAAATATTCCTAATATTGGTCGTGCGGTTACACTTGTTCCAATGAAGATTTTTTCTATTTTATGGAACCTAAGACCACGTTTCCCACAACATATAATTCATGTGCTCTAGCACAATATTCCTTCATGGTTTCATCATTTATAATCTAGAGGGTTAGAATATAATGTGTTAAATAAATAATAGGTTCCCAATGAATATGTCTAAAGGGAATTTATGTTTTTTGATATAGTAAATGTAATCAAATATTTTGCTTATATTAAGAGTCTCAAAAATGAAAATCTAAGGGAATTAAATCCCTCCTATTGATGATATAAAATTACATATAAGCCTTATGGTACTATAATCAACCCTATTACAATTATATCACATTTTTATGTCAGTATAACCCATTCAATAT
Organism: Viscum album; assembly: GCA_963277665.1. Lineage (NCBI taxonomy): Eukaryota > Viridiplantae > Streptophyta > Magnoliopsida > Santalales > Viscaceae > Viscum > Viscum album. The sequence goes on from OY728134.1 coordinate 1,000,921,226, forward strand.
GTTTTTATCCTCATGAAATATTCTAGGATCCAATGGTGATGTAATTTCCTCTAAGGCAAGAGAATTTCTTCTGCTACTAAAATTTTCTTTATTAGGACTATAACAAAGCATAATATATATTTTTTGATTTATATTAGCTATACATGTTTTTTTTAAATAAAAAATATTGATTCTATCATGTATAAATAATGAAAATCCAGTTTTTCTTCTACATATACATTCTTGAGATGAACAATAGAAACCCATCAAATCATTTCTAAGTGTATCCAATTAATGGATTTATTAATCATTTATTCTGGGGAATAATTTTACAAAATTTCTAGGTGGGAAAACATTTAGATTTATGTATCATGAGTATTTGGAGAAGTTCAATTTATGCATTAAATAAAATGCATAATAGTTGTAAAATTTTATTTGAATGTCCGAAAAGTAACCTTATACTTTCTTCAGTTATGAGGGATATGAAACATTGTCAATTTAACATTTTCTCCTTATTATTCCATTATAAAATTTAAATAAAAAATATTTTTATAATAAAATATTACTAATAAAATGAAAATGGATCCAAATATTTCCAACTAAATCAAATATTCTTGATATATAGTTTTAAATTTTTTAAAAATGGGTCCCTTTTTTAAAAAAACAATCATTTAATATAAATCCACATTTATATGTTAATTGATTCCAAAATATAATACTTCACTAATGATATTATTTCTACTGAAACACATCATTGATACTCATGGAGATCATTATAATTATTTGTTTCAAACATATCCATGATATGTTGTTAGAAATTATTTAATAATTCCTCAATATAACATTATTACAAGTAATATACAAATGTTTTAATATTTTTAGGGAATGTAATATCTTGATCTTCAATCCGTATTTTATTAATCATAACTAACCTTGAAATTGAAAACTATGATGGTTTTTTTGTACAGTGTTTTGGGAAGATGATTTGACTTTAACTATTCCACATGCTCTACTAAAAATGAGGTTTCCATTAATATTTTCTACATATTCATGAAATATCAATGTACCAAAACACTCAGATATAGGGATACTATTTCAAGTCAACATTCTTATAGATAACATTTCTTATGTGTGTACTCATAGAATACACAAACCCTCTAACAAAAAATGTAAATACTTCCCTATATTCATCTTGGAAATGTTTGAGATTGCATATTTTACATCCTTGATGACTACTGACATATGATCGTTGAAATATAAAAATATACTTATTGTTCCATTTGAGTAAATATTAATAAAAACGATTCTATATTACATATTAATTTTTTCTATATATTATAACCTTTTTTATAGTTTCAAATCACATAATTGGAATGAATTTGGCCATTCAATGTTTTTTGATTCCCATAAAAAAATTGAGATAGGTGAGGGAAATATCACACAATAAATGATCATTATAGAAAAAATGGAAGTTCCTATTTAGGATGATAAAAAAACCAATTTATTTATGATCAATGAATATTTCATAGTTGGCATTACTAAATTACATGACTAATGTGTTTTTTTAAAATTGAACTATTTAATTACATAAGAAAGAGATGATATTTTCATATTAAATTTATAAGTATTTTAATAAAAAATAAATGATACAAATGAATTGAGTTATTTCTTCATAAAAGGTGTTGATCATTAAAACCCCATTAATTGTATCATTATTAAATCATGAGGAAACAAAGAATATCTCCTCTAGTGGTGATCCACATGTGCTCCTTCGATCTCTGAACAATAGTGATGGAACGTCATGTTCTTGAATGGTCGATCAATCATTTTGTGTTATTAAACATCATCGCTTCATGTTTTTAAGGTTTGATGGAATATCTATTATTCTTCTCAATCTAGATAGGTTGAATGTAACTATAATATGATATCTTTATAAAGAGAGGAAATTCAATTGAACACCATCATTTGAGAGATTTATCTAGCTGGTATTTTTATGCTCAACAATTGACCACTCCTTGATATAAATAATAGTCTATTTTTTGACCTAGTATTACAGTTAATTATTAAATAATTTTTTAAATTACATTAATAATATTTTTAACAGATTATAAAATCCATTTCTTGTGCAATCCTACACACTGAAAAATATTATTTTTATACTAGTAAATTAAAATTTATCACTATACATAAATTTAAGTCCTCTTATCCTCTTAATTTATTGAATTCTAGATTAATATTTAAATAAATTTTATTCAATTAATAAATGAACTTAATATGCATAGTCAATAAAATTAATATCTATTTTTTACATCTACATAATAAATTATTTATTTTATATAAAAATAATTATTTCCTTTGGAATAAAAAGATACAAAAAATATATATATCTAGGTAATTATTTTATTTTATTGAAAATAAATAAATATTTAATATATTTGTTCAATAAACCATGAATAAATATTACTTCTTCATCGACAAAAATAATTTATATTCTAATTTTAAAATAATAATAGAATATAGTTGAGATAAAAAGATTCACATAGTGTGTGACCCTCTAGGATTCATTCACAATACTATTTGGAAACATTGACAAAAGTCCATGATTGATGTCTAGTAATGCATGCTTGGGCCCTGTTGATGCTCTTTTCCGTCACAGAGTCTAAAGTAATGTAAATGAAAATACCTTGGACCCAAAGTGACTAATCCTTTGAAGAAACATCAAAAATTGACAAAGGCATGAACCAAGATTCAAATGCACTTGGGTCGCACAAGTTCCACCAAGGTCGTGAAAGTATACTTGCACGCCACCCATTGGTCGTGCGGATGACTTTCGTGCCTTCTTTGAAATTCACCCAGGGTATTCTCCAGCCTATAAATACCCCCTGTGGGCCCCCCATTTTGGGGACGAAAAATTCCAGAACCTCAGATTTGAGCTCTCGATGCCCTAGTCTCTTCTCAAGGATTCCGAACACTTCTAAGGTAATTTCTTACCTAGAACGGAAGATCTAAAGAGTGGGAGTAAGGCCTAAGTGTTGAAGCTCATCAACACTTGTGCGCTTAGGTGGCCATCCCTTAAGGGAAATGGCCACACTTGTGTGCTGCCTTGCCGATTCCACATAACTTTTGTGCCTCTCTTCTAGAAGTCTCTAGGGGTAGTACTAAGGGTTTGAGCCAAGCCTCGCCCAAGTTTTACTCTATGTATTGACCGGCGCGCAAGTACCCATGTGTCGCCCGAGTGTACTTGCGTGAACAGGACTTGCGCGCCCATGCAGTACTTGTGCACCTACGCAGTACTTGCGCACCCCTTTCTTTTGAGGTGCCCCCTCCTGCCTATTTCACCTCTCTAATGCCTATCCACCTCTCCTCTTCAGGATTAAGCCTTCAGAACTCTCTCTAAAGACATTTATGGCATGATTTCTTTGTTTGATTCCTTATCTGAAAGGAATTATGTGGAACATCTCTTAAAACCTGGTGATTTACACATCTTTATATCACTAAAGTTAGAGAGTTCATTCATTCAACCTCATCCTTTAAGATGAGATAATCCTTAATTGGGACTCCTTTTCACGAGTAAGACCCTGTCTCAAATATGGGCATCCTCCTTAGGAGTAAGACCCAATCCCTCATTAATTTGGGAATCCCACTTAAGAGTAAGCCCCAAGTCCTCATTAATTTGGGCATCCTCCTCAGGAGTAAGCCCCGGTCTCAAAGATCCCAAAATCTGGGCATCCTCCTCAAGAGTAAGCCCCAACCATAATTTCTAAAATCTGGGTTTCCTTTTAAATAATAAGCCCTAGTCTCAAATATTGTCATCCTCCTTAGGATTAAGCCCAAAGTCCCTTAATTCTAAAAGTTCCTTAACCTATGCCTCCTTTTTAGGAGTAAGCCCCAGTCTCAAATATAGGCATCTACCTTAGGAGTAAGCCCCAAGTCCCCTAATCTGGGCATCCTCCTTAGAAGTAAGCCCCAGTCATAATTCCCTTATCCTGGGCTTCCTTTTAAAAAGTAAGACCCAATCTCAAAGTATAAAAATATGGGCTTCCTTCTTAGGATTAAGCCCCAAGTCCCTTAACTTGGGCCTCCTTCTCATGAGTAATTCACAGTCTTAATTTCTCTTAACCAGTCCTAATTTACTTTTGATATGGGCTTCCTTCTCAGGAGTAAAACCCAATCATAAGTCCCCTACTAACTTGGGAATCTTCCTTAGGAGTAAGCCCCAGGATTAGAGTATCCAAATCTCCATAAAGTACATATACCATTATGGACCTTGTTCCTAGATTTCTTCCCTGAAGTAAATCTTAATCTTCATCTATTTGCGTAGTCATACATACATAATCCCCACATCATTTCTCATGATTGCATCTTTCATGACACAATTGTCTGGTTTTACCAATACCTCTTGTTTCTAACACCGAGGATGACTCACGTGAGCTTAGAGTGTAAAAGTAATTATGATATATTTTTTTGGGCCATCAATCATACATAAACATCATACTCCCTTACTCGAACTACGTGGGTTGTGATTCCTTTTCTAAATAAAGGATACGTAGGTAGCCCATCCGCAGGTATGTTCCCAACTCCGAAATAATCCATGTCCTTCTGAATGACAATAAACTTCAAGTGCCCCACTGAGTGGCTTTAAAACCAGTATAGTCATCATAATGACCAAGAGAATTTTATTTATTGAAGGATACCATTAACTAAGAATCTCTAACAAATTCTGATTATAATCTATCGATGAAGAACCTCTAATACATATAAAAGATTCTCTAAATTTCCTACATATTAATTCATTGATTGTCAGATCTAAAGAAAAGAACCTTTTATACTTGGTAATGTAATAAGGAGTCACGAACATAAATTAAATCTATAAAGAGAGTCCCGGAGTAGACAATAATTCCCTTCAAAAAGGTGTGATTAGTCTGACCTCCCATCCTCTCGACCAATGCAAATTCCTAAGTCTCATCAGTTCACAACTAATGGGCACCTACCTTTGGAATGTTTTTCCAAATGGATATGGAATCAATGGATGTTTACGGTTCTACGAACAAACCCTTTTAGAAACCACTTGGAATGTTTGAATCTTAAATTAATGAGATCATCCCCAATTCCAGAGGAAACAAAATATGGTGAACCCGATGTGAATCATTAACCATGTTAAAATTATTTTTTACTTATTTGTTAGGCCCCTATTTAAAACTAAATGAGTGGGCCAACAAAAAAATCAATAACATAGGTGCTTATCCAAAATATGTAGTGGACGAACTTATCTTGATTACGTCTGTTATATCAAACAGGCACTATTTTCCAAGATCTTCTGTATTACGAGAATGGCTTTTCTTAAGTTCACATCTGTGAATACCTCTGCTCTAAAAACCTCTGCTGTGAATGCATCGGTTGCTACTCCTGTTAGATCATCGTCCGCTCTGAGGACAACATCACCTACTCCGTGTCTTCAACGCTGGGTATCAAATGCCCTGGTTAAGGAGTATCGTCAACACAGTACCATTCCAACATTGGAGGCTACTCGACAAGACCTCCAAATAAAAAATTCCCCCTGGTCGTCCGGACAGCGACGCCCAGTGATCCAGAAGTTGGTTGTGCCAACCACCATCTTCAACCTTTTTGGGTCGTTATCCCCAGAACGCAATAACCATTCACTCCCATATTCTGAGGAGGTGAATGAGAAGGTCACTTAGGGCCTTAATTCAACGAGACAGGAGTCCTTACCAAGGGCTCCCATCAACAATCGCTGCTAGACTCGTGCGGCAGTGCTCCCTCAACATGATGAGGGTATCGACTCTAGGTGTTCGGCTCAGGTTCCTCGAACTCGAGCAGGAAAGACGAACCGCCAAAGGCGATATCTGGTCTACAGTGAGTAGGCTCTCATCTCTTCCATCTTTGGAGAAGACCACCAACCTATCTTGGTGGCAAGCAACGAGCGGGCACATACACCCGTCCGTTTTAATTCCTCTATCCAGCAGACTCGTCTGGAAGCATCACGCCAATCCTGCAAGGCAATTCTGGTAGAGTACTATAGACAAGAACATAAAACTGTTTATAAATAATTGGCTAGTCAGCAGGCTCATCTGACTACATGTGATGGAGCCCACCAACCCAATGTGTTGACAACTGGTAAATAGGAACATACACCTTCTTACACTCATCAATCATGTTAGCAGCCTCGTCTGTCAGTATTGAAGAATTATCGTCAACCACGTTCGGTAGAGTGCAATCATCAGAAACATACACCTTCTAGTATTGATCAAGCCTATCAATAGTCTCGTTTGGTAGCATTCAGAGAAGTCAGCCAGAATGCTCCGATGACAAATAAGAGGCAGACTCAACTCTCTGCCCCCACACTTGAGTACTGTGAGGATTCACTGATAGGAAAAGGAGGACAGGAGCAGGCACATACACCTAATCCAAGTACAGAATGGATGTATATCCCTGTTCTGGTAGCTGATGTCACCAAGAATATTTTTTCAATGGTGAAAGAGAAGAAGCAAATCCCTGCTCATATTCTGGATGCCTGCCAAGATATTATAACAGCTTCAGCAGCATTTTAGGGAAAGACACATAAATCTATCCCTACCAGTGGAGTGACACATCAATAGTTCACTATGGAACAGACACACACACATATGTTCCAGTCTAAGAGGTTTGTGGGGCGTACTCCCCCATATCATATGGACAACCAAGTCAGGCACATACACCTGGTTTGAGCGGAGATAATCTGCCTAACCTGGTCATTTCTCCTGAGTAGGCACATACACCTGCCAAATTGAGTAAGAAGGCGTCTAAGAAGAAGACTCGCCCATCACAGTAAAGAAATAAAAGGCCCATTTGTGACAAGGCCTTGCTCGATGCTAGATTTCTTGATGCACTCAGACAATTATCTGTTGCAACTCAAGATTCTACTCCCTTAGTTACCAATAGTGGGAACATTAATTCCGAAGGTCTGCATTAGATACTTCCTCACAAAGTCTTTCTTTATGATGATTTGATCGATCTCGAAGTTTCATCTTCATATGAGAGCCACAAGAACCCTCTGTGTGGCCAGAATCCCAAGGATCAAAATGTTTCATCTTTTGTTATAACCCACCATGGTGGTCCTCCCCATGATTATTAATTTAGCTGCAAAAGTCCTCTCCGTAGTAGTAATTTGCATTGTCTGGAAAATTATTCAGAAGAAAATTTAGTGATGAGAAATCCCTCTTATCTTGAGGCACTTGAAAATGTAAAGCCAGTCATGTCTGATGCTTTACCACTAACAAGTGAAACACTTTCTCAATCAGAAAATAGCTCGAGATGTAGGTCATTCTCCGAACCACCCCTGGATCGTTCATATTCTAGTTTGATCAGTGAATTCTCTACCAATCTTGTTGAATCCAATGAAGCAACAAAAAAGAACCAGCTGTGGTCTATTCAAGTAGAATAATATTAACTGAATGGTAAAGAAGAGGTACTAAATATGAGAAAAGAACTGGAAAAAGGTGAAGTGCCAGTCATGTTTTGGCCTTCAGCCAACTCTCAGTATGATATTTCAGAGATGTTGATGGAAGATGGAATTCATGATATTCGTCTCAACATATGGAAAACTATTTTTCATTTGAAAAAGAAAATATTATCTTATTATGAATATGAAAATCATATCAAGATAATAGAAGGGTTACAACGCCACATTGACTTGGCATCTGTCTCAGTTTCTTGATATCCGAAGGCTGAAAAGCATCAGAGAGCCCTTCAGCGTTCATGACTTGGTGCACTAAGAAGATTACGCCAGTTAATTTCCAATTCCCCATCTGGTATTCATATCAGGGGATGGGGTGTTCATGGAGCACTACATTTCACTGTACTTTATAGTCAAAAAATCCCACTGAAAATGGTCTCATGCAATGTTATTGCTCATGTCCGGCCACAGTCAATGGGTTTTGTTTGTAATCAAAAGCTTGCCCAAGAACAGGCTTTAACTAGTTCCTCTCAAAATCAAGCATACAGAGAACAATTTTTTGAATTACTCCTGCATAAAACAAACAAGAATTTTGAACAAGCCTCTCATTTGGAGTAAGCACATCACCAAGTAACAGAAGTGTCAGAAATCATCCAACGGCCTTTTGAGCTAGGTGATAAAAGTGGATACAGGTTGATGCATCCAGCTAATTTCCGGACTAAAGTCTGCAAGATCAAGAGAGAATTCCATAAATTCTCAGATGTAGCATCTCAAGAGCCACCCCAGCTTTCCAGACTAGGGACTCTTTTAACCCAACCCTTAGAATCAACAAATAGGATTCGAGGAGTTGAGCTGGAACAAACCCAGTCCACCGGACTGGGGACTTTTTCAAATCATCAATATCTTCCGTAGATAAATTCATTCTTCTCCTGATTAGGGAAGAAGCCTCAAGAGGAACAAAGACCCAAATTATCAGGAGATTCCCTCCAAGTTACAGTTCATCAAGAATTCCTCAGGGATCGAATCAACAAAAGGCCATGACTTATCAAGGACATAGAAGAAGACAATATCACAGAAATTCTAATAGAAGGGATGCGATGCATTATGCATCAGTTAATTTCATCAATGTCGTTGTTTCTGATCCACCAGATGAGGTTCACTCAGAGGGATCAAATGAAGAGGTTCCTGCTCAAGAAGTTGTACGCACAGACACAAATGAAGGTATGCATACACGAAATCAAAGGCTTATCCAGAATCTAAGTATTTCTTTATGTAACCCAATTCCCCCTCTCCGAAAGGGATCCAACAAGGGGAAAGGAAAGAATCAGGTTACATAACCTTCCTCTAGAGAAGTCCAATCGCTCTCACTAGAGAAAATACTTTCACAACAAGAGGAAGAAATAAAGGAATTGAGGAGGATGAATGCAGAACTACTTCAGGGTAGTCTTATTCCTAAGCGTGATGTAGTCAGTCAGCCAAAGGAATTTGTTGTGGCTACTAAGATGGATCAAGAATATCTTCCTTTATCAGTACACCCTCACAGGTATAATCCTACGGGTCAAGTGCAACAAAAATTGGTAGTGCTACCATCAGTTGCAGTACCATCCACCACAACTGTCCAAGCTCCAGTTATTGCATCGGCTCAGGTCCATGCTCAACCGGATGTTTCTCAATAATTAATAACTACTATTGAGTCAATAATAGCTCAGTTGGAAGCTATGGAGGGAAAACAATCTCAAATTCAACCAGAAAGGAGAGATTATCCTGAATGGGTTGATGCAATTCCTCCCCCATCAAATTTTTCAAGTACCACGTTCCAAATCGTTAATGGTTTGGGAGACCCAGAGCAACACTTAATACATTTTGTTTCTCATTGCGATCCTATGATGGGAACCCTTCAGCAACATGAAGCAGTTAAGCTCGGGTGTTTTGTATAGTCATTACAAGGACCTGCTTTTGTCTGGTACAGAAGCTTGCAATCTCGGTCAATTACCGGATGGGAGGATCTTTGTCTAAAATTCCTTCTTCAGTTCAGCTCAATGTTTCCAAAGACAACTGTTTTTGATCTTACAAACTGTAAGCAAAGGGAGAATGAAAGGGTCTCAGATTTCATTGCTCGTTGGAAGGGATTAACATATTACCTAATCTTAGCACTCCCTCAAGATGAATTTTTTCTAATCTGTGTGGAAAATTCATGTGATGAGTTGCGCACACCGCTGATCCATGTGAAATACACAGGAGGGTTTCGAGACCTTACTTCAATCGCTCAAAATATTGAATATTCTCTTACAAAGACTAAGGATAAAGCTCATGTAATTCCATCAGCTCCAGGAGTGAGACTGGGTAAAGCATAGACTGCTACATTTATGCTTAAACAAGCACCTGTACCTGCTTCTACTTCAAAAACTTCATATTCTAGAAGGGTTCCACCTCATAACCGTCAACAATAGAGGATGTTTCGTCAAGATGATCAAAGAGATCAAATATGAAAACAATTTCAGGATTTGAAATGCAAAGTTTACTCTTTCTGAAATGAACATGTTCCTGGTTTCTTCATTTCAGCTCTGGAAAATAATTTGGTTCAATTTCCAAGTCCAAAGAGGCCAAAAAAGGAATCAGATGAAGACCGTCCCAACTATTGCTTGTTTCATCAAATGTTGGGGCATCCCATTCAGAAGTGTTTTGTTTTCAAGGACTTCCTACAAAAAATGTTCGACTTGGGACAAGTCAAACTGAAAGGTTCTTTAGCTCAAGTAGCATGTGTTACTGCTACAGATCTAGAGGAGGAAGGCGAGTGGCAAGAATTAAAGAACAAAAATGCAAAAAAAATATGATGATTGGATGGTCAGAAAGATGATCAACCGAAATCTTTCTATTTTGCGAACAAAATTGAAGAAACCAATTGTGTCTTCTGCCATGAATGCCGCAGCAAAACCCTCTTCATCAGAGGGAAAATCCTCAAAGAAACAGCATAATTATAAGAAAGAAGAAGAATCATAAGAAGATGAGTATGTGCCAACGCCCAAGTCATCCTTGACTCTGGAAGATTTTATGGCATCTACTTAGAAGCAAAGGGCACCGCCCCATTAAACGGAACAACATAAATTGGCTAGTCATGCAGAGTCTTCATCAGATGAAGTGTTAATCTTTGGTTCTGTTAATATGATTCACTTAACAGATCCTTATGCCAGTCATAGTTTCAAACTCGATGAACCTGGGTTCCCTATATCAATCAGAGGAATAAAAGGAATTTCTAGAGGCTCATGGTATAGGGGAACACGTGGATATTCCAGAGGAAACTATTCCAATTCTAACCCTGCTTGAACTGTGTATGCGGTAGAAACTCATTGTAGAGCCCTTTAACGAGCTCAACAAGAACAAGAAAGGTCTTCTACAAAAGGAAGATTTTGTCCTAGAACAGTTATTCTGGATGATCGGTTAGAGGTTCCACCTTCTTCTTCTCAGCTAGTAAATAGACCTAATCGGTCTAATCTTCCAAATCCAGTAGTATTACCACTCTTATCCTGGTACAAGATGCATCAACTTCCAAAGCATCAACTTCCAAGGCACCTGATAAACCACATGTTCTTGTTGGGAAATGCAGACCTTTGGATCACAAGTATGATGTATTGAAACACTTGGCCCAAGTACCAGCCAAGTTATCATTTCCGGATGCCTTGAATTTATCAAAGGATCTTTTGGAGGAACTCATTGAGGCTTTGTCAAGTCCTCAAGAGTTTGAAACTGAAATTGCTGCAGCTGAAGCCTTCCATGTAGAGAATAATCTTGAAGAATTCCATGCAGTGATATCTTTCACAGATGAAGATGGAGATGATGTCGTGCATTGACATATTAGACCTTTGTATTTATCTAGCAAGGTAAATGGTGTATACATCCGAAGAGCTTTAATTGATAATGGTTCAAGAGTCAACCTCATACCCATTCGAACACATCGTTGATTGGGCCTCACGAAATCTGATTTATCTCCTTCTACTATGACGTAACAAGGATATGATAAAAATGAACAAGAACCACTGGGCGAGATTACACTCAGAACACAGTTTGGAGATCTTGTATCCAATTCAGATTTCAAGGTTATTGATCAAGACTCATCCTTCAACATCTTTCTTGGAAGACCCTGGCTACATCAACATGCGGATATCCCTTCATCATACCATCAATGTCTCAAAAATTATATCAATGGTCATGTTGGGACATTGTATGGTGATATGGCCACATTCAAGACATGTGAATCTCAATACATTGAGGCGGAATTCTACCAAATGAAGGGAAAGGAGGAATCCACAACAAATGAGATTACCAAAGTTAATGCTCCATATGGTTTGGAAAAGATTCCAGTAAACCCATTAGCACATGTGATTACAGATTATGTATTTCCTATAAGTCAAATTGACAGGATATATCCAAATCAAAATACTCTTATGGAAACCTCCATATGCCAATTACAGAAATCAAGCCAGACAACATGGGAGAAAGTGGTGATCCACCAAGCAATGATGAATGCTCAAATGGAGATGTCTTTATTTCATCTGCTGAAATCCAGCAAGTCTATAATTCACCAACCAGGCCAGAAGAGGTTATATAAATGTTATAGGTTAATGATGATGTCGATTCTCAATCCATCATCTCCTCTTTATTCCCCAATGAAGACCCATCATCATCAATCGGGTCGGAAATGGAAGCTTCTTTTTCAAGATGTGAAAATTTTAGTGTCTCTTCTGATCATGAAAATTATGCTTCATCATTTACTATGAAAATAGAAATCGAAGAAATAACACATGTTGAAGAAGAAGAGGAATATCTCAGGGATTCTCCTCCTGCATTTAAAGAGGGTATCTCTACCACTGTGTATGAACTCAGAGAAATAAATATGGGTACAAAAGAAGATTCATGACCCACTTTAATTAGTTCTGCTCTGACTCTTAAAGAGCAAGAGATGTATATTTCCTTTCTAAATAAAAATCGAGATATATTTTCTTGGAACTATACAGAGATTCCAGGGCTTTATCCTGATGTTACCACTCATCATTTGGGTTTTCCAGAAGAACATTAAGGATTCAAACAAGCTGTTAGAAGAACACACCCAACCTATGCTTCCAAAATTGAGGCTCATGTGGATAATATTATCAATTCTTACTTCATCAGAGAAGTTCAATATCCCAAATGGTTGGCTAATATTGTCCCAGTGAAAAAGAAGAATGGTAAAATTAGAGTTTTCATTGATTTCAGAGATCTTAATCGACATTGTCCTAAGGATGATTTCCCAGTACCAATTACAGAACTATTAATTGATGCAACAGCTGTCTATGAAGCACTTTCCTTCATGGATGGATATTCTGGATATAATCAAATCTGAATTGCTCTCGAAGATGAAGAATCTACAGCATTCATATCCCCTCAGGGTGTGTTTTTCTATCGGGTAATGCCTTTTGGCCTAAAGAATACAGGCGCAACATATCAGCGTGTCATGCATCGTATCCTCAAAAACTTTTTAGGGAAGTTCGTTGAATGTTACGTAGACGATTTGGTGGTCAAATCCATGAAATGTTCTAATCAATTGGAAGATTTGGAAATCATATTCCACAAACTTCGGGAACATAATTTGAAGATGAACCCCTTAAAATGTGCTTTTAGGGTAACCTCATGGAAATTTCTTAGCTTTGTTGTACGCCATCATGGTATCAAAGTAAATCCTGAGAAGACAAAGTCAATCCTTGGTATGTCACCTCCTCTAAATTTGAAATAATTGAGAGGAATTCAAGGAAACATAGCCTATATTCGGCACTTCATCTCCAATTTGGCAGGAAAAAGTTTACCCTTCACCAAATTGATGAATAAAGGAGTCACTTACAAGTGGACTGAAGAATGTCAAGAAGCATTCGATATTCTTAAGAAGTATTTCTTGAGTCCACCGATGTTAATGCCACTTGTTCAAGGAAGACCACTTATCCTCTATGTGACTGCTTTAGAGCGATCATTGGGTGCCTTTCTTGCTCAGAAGAATGATGATGGGAATGAAAACAACCTCTACTATCTCAGTCGGACTATGCTTGAAGCAGAAACCCGATATTCAAATATTGAGAAGTGATACCTAGCATTAATCTTCGCAGTTCAGATGTTAAGACACTACTTTCAACATCACGAGGTCCAATTGGTATCTCACAATAACCTGCTCAAATTTATCCTTAGTTATCCAATGCTTATAGGATGTCTGGAAAGGTGGGCAGTTATTTTGAAACAATTTGATATCCAATATGTGTCTCAGAAGGCAATAAAGGTCCAAGCTTGGGATGATTTCCTTACTGAACACCCTTCAGTGGAAGACACATCTTTATATATTGAACTCCTTTATGAGGAAGTCTTTTTTATTGAAGAAAGTATTCAAACATGGGAAATTTACTTTGATGGTGCTTCCAGAAGTCCAACAGGGAGGAAAATGGAAAATCCAAAATTCAACAAAGTTGGATTAGGAATTGTGATCATTTCTCCAGAAAAGGTTGTGTTACCTTATTCCTTCTCATGTTTGGGTGGAGGTACAAATAATGAAGCGGAATACCAAGCTCTCATCACAGGCTTGGAGTTAGCACTTCAATCACAAGTGAATCACTTTAAGGTGAAAGGTGATTCAAACCTGGTAATCAAACAAGTCAATGGGGATTATGCTATCAGAAAATAATAACTAATCCCTTTTTATGATTACATTAGAGAGTTAATGGAGTAATTCCCTTTGGAACCATCATTTTCTTATGTCCCACGGTCACAAAATGTTCAAGCTGATGTACTGGATAATATAGCCACAACTCTGGCAGATCCAAATCGGGACGAGACAAGCATCAGTATTGCCCACTGTCGTACAATTTCACCCTATGTTCAAAGCAGAACAGTGGAAATCAATGAAATTATTCCCATTCCTGAATCATATGGTCATACTACAGGATGGATGACACTTATCAGGGAATACATTCCAAATGGAATACTTCCACCTGATAGATTCGAGAAAGAACAAATCCAGCGACGTGTGGTCAATTTTACGCTTTATGATAGCCCAGGTCACCTAGTTAAAATTCTCTATAAGTGTGGTTTCGATGGAGTTCTCTTCAGATGCATTGATGGTGAAGAGATAATGGCTGTCATGAAAGAAGTGCAAGCAGGAGTCAGTGGTGTCCACTAGTCTGGACACAGACTGTCTGATCAAATTCGAAGTCTTGGATACTTTTGGCCTTCAATGATATAATATTGTGTTGATTTCACAAAGAGTGTAATTCATGCCAAATACATGCCAACTTCATTCATCAACCCCCAGAGTTTCTTCATACAGCTAAATACTCGTGGCCATTTTCCACATGGGGAATGGATGTGGTGGGACCTTATCCTTCAGCTATAGCCAAGCAGTTGAAGTATATTCTTACTACTACTAACTTCTTTTCAAAATGGGCATAGGAAATACCCCTCAAAGAAGTCAGTTCTAGAATCATTGTTGGCTTCATAAAGTCTAACATTATTACTATATTTGGTGTCCCTCATACCACATTGACGGACAATGGAACCAACATCTATTCATCTGAGATGAAGAAGTTGAATCAAGAATAAAACATCAAACCCAGCCATTCATTTTGGTATCATGCAGCGGCCAATGTCTAGATAGAAGCCTTCAATAAGACTTTTTAAAACATAATGCAAAAGATGGTGGATAAAGACAAGAGGTCATGGCTTGATAAACTCTTTCATGCTTTATGGGCTTATCGGACCACCACCCGCACTACAACGTGGTCAACTCCATATTCACTGGTATATGGAATAGAAGAAGTCTTGCCCATTGTAGTTCAATTACCCTGGCTCAGAGAAGCCATTTGTGATCAGTCATCTATAGATGAACAATCTCAAAATATATTTAATGAATTGGAATGGTTATATGAGAAACGATTGTGCAACCTGCACCATTTGGAAGTCTATCAGAATCGAATAGCACGAGCTTTCAACAAAAAAGTTCATCTTCGTTCATTCGTTCAGGGAGAATTGGTATTAGTTCTCAGAACTCCAATGATACCAGGAATGAAACCTCCCAATCATGATCCAAAATGGGAAGGACCTTATTCAATACATAAGGTCTACTCCCATGGAGCTTATTCATTAATCTTAATGGATGGAGAACTCATCACTACTCCAACCAATGCCAGATTTCTGAAGAAATATGTTTTATGAACACAAAATACACAAAGGGTCCATCCATATGACTTTAAACTATTAGCACTTACTTCCAACATGATGTTAAACTATGACGTGAAACATGACATTAAACTGTGACTTCCAAACTACATGATGCTAAACTGTACAGAAGTCCATTACATCCAGCAAGATGTTAAATTGCATAACCAACGGTCCATGAATACGACCTTAAACTATTGGAATTTCTCTCGTCTCACAAGACGTTAAAATACACCATCTATAGTCCATGCATATGACCTTAAACAATTCACACTTTCATCCAACATGAAGTTAAACTATGTCCCTTTCATCGTCCTATACGACGTTAAACTATACAGCAATGGTCCATGAATATGGCTTTAAACTTTTTGCACCATCATCCAACATGACGCTAAACTGTATCATCCCTTTTTCATCCAACATGACGTTAAACTATGAAAAATTATCTAATACGTCCAACATCACGTTAAACTGTGTCCTCTTTTATCTTTATTGCATGACATTAAACTAAACAGTCCCCCTTTTTTGTCCAACATGACATTAAACTGTATTATTCCCATCGTCCTAACTACCTGACGATAAACTGTACAGAAATCCCTTAATACGTCCTACATGACATTGAACTGTATTTTTTCCCTACTACATGACATGAAACTATGCAGTACCAGTAGTCCCAACTACAAGACTATAAACTGCATAGTCCCTTCATATGTCCTACTTGACATTAAACTGTGCATCGTTAAGGTTGTTTCTACCTCTTGTTTCTCACACCGAGTATGACTCACGTGATCTTAGATAAAACATCAACCATAACACCCTCTTTGTGCCGTTAACCACGCGTAAGTCCCAACACCATTTTTTAGGTCATTGTCCCCAAGAACAACTTGATCACTAATTCATTATTTAATTGAACTATGCAGACTTTGATCCTTTACTTCCATGTTGGGTATGTAGGCAACCTCCCAAGGTTGAATCCCAAAACCAATCTCTTCACATCAATTCACCTCCATCTCATACGATTTTGATTCATGAAACCGCCCCCAGAATCAATATATTTACATTGGTTCACCTTCATCCATGTTATACGGTGTTAAAATATAAAACATTTTTGTCCTGTATGACAATAAATTACAACATTCTTTGATAACCTCACCTGAGAGGGAATCATTTTATACATTTATTTTCAATAATGTTATATTCCAAATACTATGAGTATACATGGAAATACCTAAAGCTTTTATCTTGGGTTAAACCATCATTGCACTAAAGTCCCCTTTCACCCTTCACATGTACGAACCAAATTTGTACAGAGGGTATTTCTAGAACTACGTGGGCTTGATTCTCATCCTTATGGGATACATAGGAACGTTCGAGTGTCCCTCGAATCCAGCCCCAAGTTTTTTGGGCCTAACCCCAAATTCCACTTTCAGTCCCCTGGCTATAAAGTCCTCATCAAAACACACACTGTGTATTTATTATAATGGTCTGAGTTCTATGACCCTAAACTAAGATCTCTTATACTCTCGTCACACACAACGTTAAACTGTATTTCAAGAACTATGTATGGCTTGATTCCCATCCTTATGGGATACGTAGTGAAGTCCAATATTTCAATTCAGGACCCAGCCACAACATGATTATGGTTAGCATTAATCTGTGTATCTCTACATACATTGGACAATACCCATCTTTATGTGTCATAATCCTAACCTTAAATATTTTCAGATCTTTATAACCCTTTTCCTGACTTCTAGTCACAAAAAATGCCAAATTTCTGAGAGTTCTTTTTCCTAACTATGTAGCATGTTCCCTTAGGCGGCCTTGCATAAACAGTCTACATAACAGACTTTTCATCCAAAAAATACTATTATTTAACTATGAAGCCAATTACCTTAAGCGGCTCTGCATAATTCAACCCCATAACGGGTTTGTCAGATAATGGTAACTTCATTCTTGGGAAGAAACCCTCTTTTTTCCTTATTGGTCTTATCAAAAATATGTAAGGATCCGCAAAAAATATCCATTCTTAACATATTTATTTCATGTTATTTTTCATGATCTGAAAGTATTCAAGTATATGGTTTATATTTCTCTTCCCTACGTTTGGGTCAGACCTTCGTAGGAGTGACAATCATCTTATTCTTGGACAATCTTTTTTGTAAAATCTTCTCCATATTCACGTACCTCTCTCCATACAACAAACTCTATGCTTTGGAAAATTTGAATCCCTATAAACCTCCAATGGATTTTTAGTAGTATAAAAGTAAATTTCTGAGAGTTCTTTTGTCTGACTATGTAGCACATCCCCTTAGGAGGCCTTGCATAAGTAGTCAACATAACGGACCTATCAGCCAAAAGATACCATTATTTGATTATGCAGTCAATGCCCTTAGGTGTCCCTGCATAATTCAACCCCCTAACGAGTTTTTTAAATAATGGTAACATCATTCTTGGGAACAACTTTTTCTAATTCTTTTTAGCCCTTTTTCATGTCATTCCTCAGATTTAAAATTTCTTAAGTCATGGTTTACATTTTTTTCCCCTCATACTTGAGTGTGGTAATATGTTTTCAGATAAATTTTCAAGAAATTGAGTAAATTCTAATCTATTTGGTCAAAGATATTTAAACCTTAAACATTAGCCTTTTTATGTCTGACGTTCATGACTTTAAACTTCCCAAAAAAGACAAGGGAACTATAAACAAAAGTCAAGTTCCCGCTCACTAAACATACATTTTTCATGATTTAGGTAATATTTAGAAATTAAAAGATTCAATGTTTGTAGGGTTATTTATAATAATCCTAGTAAAAATAAAACTATGCTTACTAGGCCCATTGCCTTAGGTAAAAATATAATGTAGGTAGCAAATGAAAATGTGTGCACAAATGATTGATGATAAAAGCGTTCTTTCAATTTGATGTCCAAAAATTTAGAAGGACATCCATAGATTGGAGTCTCTTCTCTTTTCCAATAAATTACAAAATAATTTCAACATAAGTCATCACTTTATGTACAACATCCCGAGATTCATCAGCATCTACTTGAAGCTCATGAAATCAACCAACTTCACTCTTTTCAGCCTGATGGGGTGCTTTCTTGGCATCTGCGATGGATTTCATCCCATTTGCTTGAGCTCCATCCAATGAATTATTGAGTTGGTCAAGTCCCCCAGTAATAGTATCTAATTGTTTCTGAAGGTTCATTTGCTGGACGAATTTATCTTTGATCTTGTTCTTCATCTCCTTCATCTTGGCATCATAGTCAGCCTCAGCTCGAGAGACCGCAACCTCAAATTCACTAATATTGGCTGACAGCTTCACCCTGGTCAGATCTTAACGGCACTTTTGCTTCTGCTCCCTCCTTAAGATGACTTGTTTTACCGCGGCATGGATCTTGTGATATTCAAAACTTCCAAGTCCTAGTATGCCAAGTCGGGATGATAGTCTAGGGATCTTCAATGACAGATCTTCTAAAGGAACTTCGGATATGATCTTCCATATGTTTTTCCAAGCCTTTCGTCGTGAAAATTGGAACACCTTCTGTATTTCTGGATCCGACTCAGCATCACTATCATAGGGGGAATGTAATATGGGATTAATGCACTTAAGGAAGTTCCATGTTCTGCTCCTTCCCCCCTAGCATGTGCTTCTTCACTTTCAATTACCATTGGGGCGAAAGCTGAGGCTTCACCTCCATATCTAGCCACTGAAATTTATGTCCCTGGATAATCAATTGAAAGATTTGGTTAGTTTCAAAGAATAAAAACGTTTATTGACTGTCTTCCAAATTAATTACAGTCTCAAATATTGTTATCCCTTACCCAATAGTAGATCAGTAACTTGAGAAGGCTCTTCCCCATCTTTCCTAGCTTCAACATGATTTTCAGGGTAAGTTTGAGGAAGCTCTATGGGGTTCAGCTCCACCTGGGCTAATGTCTCTGCAATAGTAGGGTTTTCTATACCCCCTTCAGGTATTAGTAGTTCAGATGCTTTCTCAGATAGAGCTGCATATTTGAACCGATCATGATTATACATGTAATAAGAAGTTATTTTTTAATAGGACAAAGGATAACACTCACGTCCATAATCTTCTAAATTACATGGTAAGTTAACATGATCTAAAAAATCTTCAAAATATGTGCCAAGTCCCATCATTTCATCCAATGTAATCTCAGAATCCTGGTTAATCTCACCAGTGGGAGCATTTGGAATGTCTTCTTGGCAACCTTCATCTTGCGGTCTCTGACCCTAAATAGCATCTTCAGATAAAATAGAGGCATCAATTGCAATGGCCTCCTAAAGCTCAAGTGCATTGGTTGAACCTAAAGTATTACACAATGGAAGTCATTCATTGTTCCATTTAACATTTTATGAAGCATTTTTAACTTACCAGAAGTAGGTTCTTCTCTTCTTGCAACAGCAGCAGGGGGATACTGGGAACAGATGCTAGCTCTTCTCCAGGAGCATCCAAGTCAGCCTGAACTTTTGATTGTTCACTAATACCCTCTGTGGTCCTCAAAGGAGGGTCAGTCCTCTCCCTTAGAGAAGAAATTGAAGAATCCCATGCAATCCCAAGGAAAATGAGAAATCTTTTCATGGTTTAAGACTCATTATTACTCAAAGGACTTACCACTACTAATGAAGCATTTAGCTGTGGACTTCTTCCTTCATTTCTTTTTCTTCCTTGGATTTTTGGGAGTGTCGGCAGTCTCCCTTACAGGCACATGAATTGGAGAATGGAAAGCCTTGTCCAACTCCTCATTCATGGCTTTATGTCCTGGAGATATCTCCCCCGATTCAAGAGGAGATTCAGTAGCAACCCCGATGGCAGTACCACCAGGGCTATATTGTGGCGAAGGAACCTTAGTATTTCCTTTCTTTGCAAGCTGAATGATGAAGAAAATAATTTCCTTGAGTAACAAAGCTTTGACTGAAATCAAGTTTCAAAGAAAATAAGGAAAAAAACATACATCTTCATGAGCCATGTAATCATGCCACTCCTCATCTCTGGAAGCATCAGTCCCCTCAGCGGCACAACGATCTATCATTTCCTTCACCCACTTAGTGACAAGAATGGAATCGTTAGTGGAATAAATGAGCATTTACAGCTCTCTAATATAAGCTCGCACTTCATCGGGGTTATCCTCGTAATGTATATTTGTATATGCCACCAGATTCCCTATTCCAGGGAGGTGCAGCCCCTCACACAAATCCATCCAGGCAGTTTCAGTAGCACAATATAAACTCTGCCATGTCTGGACAGCCTCTGGTCGTAGATATTCAGTATGTGTACCAGAAGGCTGCAAGAAAGGTCCTACAATCTTGGACTTCAATTTCTTCCCAGCTCTTGCAACTATTGATAGTGAATAAGAAAATAAGACTTGTTGCTCTATAAAGTAATGGTGATTAAATTTCCACAATGAAGTAACTTACCAGGAGTTGATGGAGTAGGTATTTTGATTCTGACTGGAGGATTATATCGGGCATGAGGTCGCTTTTCCGTTTTTTGTGCCTCATCATCCCCATCTTGGGAATCAAGTGCGTCAGTCCTAGAAGAGGAATCTGGAGAATAAGCTTCAGGTGGGAATGTATCACCTTCATGAGGAAGGGTTTCTTTCTCTACAGTCCTCTTCCTTTTCCCCACCTGATAAACCGAGTGATTCAGCACCCCTCTAGGGTATGATGCTATCCAGTGCTCGGCATACCATGTAGTCAAGTTATATGCCACTTTTTCAACTGGTAGATCAAACACTGCCCCAGTCTTCTCCCTAGATATCAGCAACCATGGTTTTTGGGCAACCATCAGATGTTTATCTAACCTGACATGTACAGGGGAGATACAACAGTGTGTTTCAAACACTTGAATTGACATGAAAATATATATGGAGCATAGGGCTCGCATATAATATCTTTTTCAATCCTGGAAACCAGCGCACCATCTCTTTAGGCCAGCATGTATGCCCTCAAATCCAAACTGGTCGTTCCATTATCAACAAACCACCCGGTTGGTGGATTTCCATAAGAAAAGAAATTAAATTCCTTATACATTCTCAGCATCACCTTCATGTCATAAGATTTGAGAGCTAGTGGAGCAATTCCAGAGAATGCCTGCACTGATGTCCTAAAAGAACTACCAGGAATCAGTACTCCATTATGTACATTATAAGTCTTTAAGTGAGTGGTGATCCATCCCCATAAAAGATGGAATGGTCCCACTAATCTCAAAGGAGATATACCCATGAAGACATGGATTAAACTACTATGAATCTTTGCTAAAATGGGGGTAGCCAACCCAACCATTTTTCACTCAGCCAACTTTTCTGCAATAACAAAGGTCCCTAGCCTAACACCTCCCTTCGAGTCCCTAACTGGAAGAAGATAAAAACTGATCCACAAGGCCAAAAATCCCGCTAGAAAAGTATTCTTTGGGATTCTCTGATTCACCTCATATCCCCGCTTTTCAAATTCTCCTGCTTCCAGGGTCATCCAGAATGTTCCAGGAGCACCCCTCTTATCTGTTTTTGGGAAGATGGTAGGACGAGTGTGGCTCTTCTCCTTAGGCTCCATCTTCTTGGATCCCTTCTCTTTCGATCCATTCTCCTTCAGCTCCTTCTCCTGCTTCTCATTAAGAAATATATTCATCCACTCCTCTAGATGAATATCCTTTCTAGAATGAGTTAAAGAGGTCTCTGAAATCTTGAGCTTGTGGATGATTTTCAATATTTCCCGAGCTAAAGCCAGAGTCTTCTCAGAATCATTCCATATCACCTTGGGAGGGATGTATTCATCATACATATCAACCAAAATTAAATCCCCTGAGATCTTGTGGACATCCCACAGACTGATTCCTACTTCTCCATGATTCAGATGGAAAGAATTGGTTTCTAGGCTCCAATGGTTGAGTATCTCCAGCATGAAGTTATCATGCCTGCAAACATATGTTTGCCCAGCCTAGACGTCTTCATATATCGCAACTCCTTTCAAATCCTCGACAAAATCTGCACAGGTTTGTTGCAACCAGTATGCCCACATCCAAGTTGGATTCACACCTCCTCTAGGATGGAAGTCCCAACTTCTCTTCCAGCCTTTGGATTGATCCGTCTGAGAATTTTGGAAGAATGAGGGATAACAATGTGGTTGCAGCTCAGGCTTATGAGGTTTCAGATCTGGATTACAAGGGATATGATGCATCATATAGGCCTTCTCCACTGTTCCATCACTTAGAAATACTCCTCCACATGAGATATTTGCTTTATAAAAGATGGTGTAGTTCTGAAACCAAAAATTAGAAGATAGTTATTTGCTTCTGGAATGGTAACTTCTCACAGATGATCATAGCCATACAAAGGCAGATAAATGCTCTGAGGTATGTCACGATGATACTTCTTCAAAAAAATAGCCAAATCCGGGAGAGTGCTGTCACAGAGGGTATAGTAATCATGGCCAATTATGCTCATCATATCATCAATTCGCTTGCTAGCTAGTTCATTAGTCATCCCGATTCTCTTGGGAGCCATTGAATCTGCACAAAGGATGAATAAATTAACTCTTAAACGGGTTGATTTTTTATAAAATTTGTGATGAAATTCAAAAAAAATGGAAAAGGAATTAAGGCGTGAAAGTCTAAAGTTGGCGCGCAAGTATTCATGTGTCACGCAAGTATGGATGTATCGTGCAAGTTTTTGGCATGCAGGTATCACCGCACAAGTCCAAATACCTTGACAGCAGCGTGACAGTGAAGAAACAGCGAAAAACAAATAACTAGCATGATGAGACCAACTTGCGTGATGAGAGTAAGAACTTTGAGATCCAGTGGATTTGCACGAGAATGACCGCGTATTTATAGGTCAGGCCGCACCCTTGCACGTCGACACCTGCACGGTTCAACACTTGTGTGCCGCCCTCTGCGCGCTCAACACTTGCGCACTGCATGTTCCTCGGTTTTCTTCTTTTCCTCAGAGTCACATCCTCATTTCTTTCGGATCTAACTCTGAGGGGGGTCTTTTTTTGACACTACTTTCCATCAAAGAGTCTAAAGGAATGTAAAGGGAAATACCTTGGACCCAAAGTGATTCATCCTTTGAAGAAACATCAAAAATTGACAAAGGCATGAACCAAGATTAAAATGCACATGGGTCACGCATGTTCCACCAAGGTCACACAATTATACTTGAGCGCCGCCCATTGGTCACGCAGGTGACTTTCGCGTCTTTTTGAAATTCTCCCAGGGTCTTCTCCAGCCTATAAATACCCCCTTTGGGCCCCCCATTTCGGGTACAAAAAATTCCAGAACCTCAGATTTGAGCTCCTAGCACCCTAGTCTATTCTCAAGGCTTCCGAACACTTCTAAGGTAATTTCTTACCTAGAACAGAAGATCTAAAGAGGGGTAGTAAGGCCTAACTGTTGAAGCTCATCAACACTTGCGCGCTTAGGTGGCCAGCCCTTGAGGGAAATGGCCACACTTACGCGCCACCTTACCCCTTCCACATAACTTGCGCACCTATCTTATGAAAGTCTCTAGGGGTATTAGTAAGGGCTTGAGCCAAGCCTCCCCTAAGTTTCACTCTAAGGATTGACCAGCACGCAAGTACCCATGTGTCGCGCAACTGTACTTGCGTGACCAGGAATTGAACTCCCACGCAGTACTTGCGCGCCCCTTTCTTTTGAGGTGCCCCATCCTTCCTATTTCACCTCTCTTATGCCTATCCACCTCTCCTCTTCACGATTAAGCCTTCAGAACTCTCTCCAAATCCATTTATGGCATGATTTCCTTGTTGGCTTCCATATCGGAAAGGAATTTTGTGGAACATCTCTTAAAACCTGGTGATTTACACATCTTTATATCACTAAAGTTAGAGATTTCATTCATTCAACCTCATCCTTTAAGATTATAGAATCCTTAACTTGGGCCTCCTTTTCAGGAGTAAGCCCCAGTCTAAAATATGGGCATCCTCCTTAGGGGTAAGCCCCAATTCCTCATTAATTTGGGCATCCTCTTTAGGAGTAATCCTCAAGTCCTCATTAATTTGGGCATCCTTCTCAGGAGTAAGCCCTAGTCTCAAAGTTCCCAAAATCTGGGCATTCCCCTCTGGAGTAATCCCCAACCATAATTTCTCAAATCTGGGCTTCCTTTTCTGGAATAAGCCCCAGTCTCAAATATGGACATCCCCTTTAGGAGTAAACCCCACGCCCCTTAATTCTAAAATTTCCTTAACCTGGGAAACCTTTTTAGGAGTGATCCCTAGTCTCAAATATGGGCATCTTCCTTAGGAGTAAGTCCCAAGTCCCCTAATCTGGGAATCCTCCTCAGAAGTAAGCCCCAGTCATAATTCCCTTAACCTGGGCTTCCTTTTCAAGAGTAACCCCCAGTCTCAAAGTCTAAAAATATTGGCATCCTCATTAGGAGTAAGCCCCAAGTCCCTTAACATTGGCCTCCTTCTCAGGAGTAAGTCCCAGTCTTAATTTCTCTTAACCAGTTCTAATTTACTTTTGATCTGGGATTCCTTCTCAAGAGTAAAACCCAATCATAAGTCCCCTCCTAACTTGGGAATCTTCCTTAGGAGTAAGCCCCAAGATTAGAGTATCCAAATCTCCATAGAGTACATTTACCTTTATGGACCCTGTTCCTGGATTTCTTCCCTAAATAAAATCTTCATCTTCATCTATTTTGGTAGTTATACATACATAAACCCCACATCATTTCTCATGATTGCATCTTTCATGACACAACTGTCTAGTTTTACCAATACATCTTGTTTCTCACATCGAGCATGACCCACGTGAGGTTATAGTGTAAAAGTAATTATGATATCTTTTTTGGAGCCATCAATCATACATAAACATCATACTGCCTTACTCGAACTATGTGGGTTCTGATTCCTTTTCTAAACAAAGTATACGTAGGTAGCCCATCTATGGGTACGATCCCAACTCTGAAATAATTGATGTCCTTCTAAATGAAAATAAACTTCAAGTGCCCCACTGAGTGGCTTTAAAACCAGTATGGTCATCATAATGACCAAGATACTTGTATGTATTGAAGGATACCATTGACTAATAATCTATAACAAATACTGAGGATTCTCTATCGATGAAGAACCTTGAATACATATAAAATATTCTCTATATTTCCTATATATTTAATAATTGATTTTCAGATATAAAGAAAATATCATTTTATACTTGGTAATGTAATAAGGATTCATGAACATAACTTAAATCTATAAAGAGATTCCTGAAGTAGAAAATAATTCCCCTCAAAAAGGTGAGATGAGTCCGACCTCCCATCCTCTCGACCAATTAAAATTTCTAAGTCTCATCAGTTCACAACTAATGAGAACCTACCTTTGGAAAGTAGGTCCAAATGGATATGGAATCATTGGATGTTTCCAGTTATACAAACAAACCCGTTAGAAACCGCATGGAATGTTGGAATCTTAAATTAATGAGATCATACCCAATACCATAGGAAATAGGCCCACGGTGAAGTAAATTAATTTCAGAATCATGAAAACCACATATGAGCACTCACTATGTAAAATAATCACATTGTTTAAATATATCATCAAGATTATATCATTATATTTTCATCCACCTATGTTCCTGATACATTTTTATTTAACAACATAAAATGAAATCTTCAATACACAATTCTCATGGATTTTACTCAGAAGGTTGAATTCCAATCAATGTTTTGAGATAAATACTTTCATAAATATTTGACAGGTGGCTCCTTCCTTCACATATTCATTAATTCATATCAATCATGACACACCCATCATATCATACTTTGCATGAACATAGAGCTTCATGAGGTTCATCAATACATTAATGTTTTTTACGTGTATCACACATGAATAATATTCCCAAATTTTAATGACCATTGAATGCTTCCATATACTGGAATCCAACTAAAATGTAAACACGTAGTATTACCATTGGCTGAAATTTCATCATGAACCTCGTGTATTGGATATCACAAACATGAAAATGCCTTGAGAAAAAAAAATTATATAGATACATGAACTCATACCACATAGTCGAAATACTATGTTCACTACCATTGAATTTCATCAAAATATTAAGCCTAAAATTTTAAGATATATCATCATAGAACCTCAAGGAAACTATCATAAAATGGAGTTTTATAACTTATATTTATGTTAAATATACTCTTAGAAATTCTTAAAACAAAAATAAGATAGAAGAAAGAGCAATATGGTATATAGTATTTAATCATATTAATGTGTTTAGATATTTATTGGAAATATAATTCTCAAGGAAAGTTAGTGGCATGAAACCAACTATATAAGAATCTCCTATACACTAAATAGATCTTATAATAGCTCTAGGTCTTCTAGAACTCACGTTATGTTCTTGATTATAATATTTTTAAATTATTGAAGTGTTTCACAATGTTTGTTTCCATGAAAATATTTCCCACTTTGACTTCACCGGTCTAAGAAAAAATACATTAAAACATTAGACACTAAGATTATGTTCTCCATCTACTGACGTGACATTGGTAACTTGGTGAGATCCACCATTGTAGTATTATCATAGTATAGTGTGATAATGTATATATTAATGGAATAATATCTAAACCTATGATAAATTTTTGAATCCATACCACTTCATTATTTTCCTCAATATCTACAATATACTCTAAAACTACTATAGACATAGAAACTACATAATTATTTGATATTCTACATCCCAATGTACCTCTATTGATGGTGAATATGTATCCTATAAGTAACATCAGATCATATAGATAATAATTGAAAAAAAAATATGTGTATCCTCTAAGGAGTATCTCTTCATCTCATTTATATACAATGAACATATCCTTAGTACACCAATGATACATAAGGATATTCTTGACTTACATCCAATGGTAGTCTCCAATATCTACTACATATATGTCTACCATACTCAAGTCATATGAATCATTAATCCATGTACACAACATGGAATACATGAATAAACCTATATCTAATAGATATGGTATCTTGTTCATTCTAAATTTCTATTCATGTGATTTGGGACACATTTTATAGGAGATATTTATGCTATTTGAAATTAGAAAAAAATCCCTCTTGGATTATTCTATGCATAATATCTTCAGTATTTTGTGAATGTTCATAGGATTTATTAGTCTACAAAACATCTTTTATCAATCATGATAAATGTTGATCCTAATAATATATTCTACATACCATATTTCCTTTATTTAAAATCATGTGTTTCACCATGTCATAAAAGATGATAAAACAGGTATCACATTTTCATTATTTAATATTTCATCAACATATATTATAATGTAAACTACTTCACTCCCATTAAATCATTCATAAACACAAGTCTCTCATTAATTCCTTACGAAAATAATTTTTTATAGATTCATAAAAAATAATGTCTCATTATTTGGTTGCAAAATTTAATCAATTAATGTATTTATGCATCATTAATTTTTTATTAGCATTATCAAGAGTCACAAATCATTTTCGTTGTGTCATATAGACATCCCTTGGGTGTTTTCTATTTAGGAATATTATTTTTATATCAATCTTCCAAATAACATATTCATGGTTGGATTATATTAAATGTAAAATTATAGTGTATCTATGTATAATAACTATTGATATGTTTCATTAAACTCAATATCTTTATGATATTTTTAACTTTTTCAACCATTTGTGATATAAAATTAATGACATGTCCAGACATATTTAGCTTCTTCCTCAAAACCCATTTCCAAAAAACTATCTTTACATAAACTATAGTATCAAAAAAATTATTTTTAGATTTTTTACATGGAAAAAATTTCATAATTCATGTCTTCTTATCATTTGGTTGCTTTCATGACACTTACTTCTTTCACATAGGTTACAAGATCATTATTATCAACTAATTATGATTCACTATCATTAGTGACTATAAAACCATATAATTCTAGTTATCTAACATCTTTTGAATCCTATGTTATACTTCTGTCTCTAGAATATCCTCTTCTAGGGGTCTCAATGAAATCTGTTCTTTTTCCAACTTATATTTATCAGGATCCTGGACTTCATTTGATCATATTTCACTCCCTAAATATCTTTGGTATATGTTATAAATATTGAGAAAAAACATAAATTCATGACACTATAAACGTTTTAGTGATTATTTACATTGGGTATCCTATAAATATTTATTTTTTCCTCAGTATGTAATTTCATTACTTTAATAGGCCATACTAAAATCATTAAAAGCCTAAATTTGTAAATTTAACAATATTTATTTTCATTACACACCAAATAATCCATGAAATACGATTTTATTATTTATTTGGAACTTGGTTTTGTAACACCCGAAGCTTCCATGGTACGCTTCTCTTTGAATAATATAGCAGTGTGTGTTGTACGCAACCTCGAGTTCTAACACACCGCAACCAATCAAAGTAGCCGTTATAAATAGTAATACCCACTTTTTGAAATTATATAAATTTCATATTTCAGAATGGACATCATTTTTGGATTCAGAATATCTAAATTAGCCTATGTTGAATTTTTGGTATTTTTCCGAGAACTTCCAATTTTTTATGAATAGTAAAAAATACGTAAAAACAACATTTTTAATAAAAATAATTTATTTTGATAAATTATACTATTTAGTGGTTTTAAAGTATAATTATAATATAATTTTACCATTTTATCCAATGGTGGTCATTAGAATTAATTTCACTTTGAAATTGGACATAAACAATTGTCAATCTTTTGATTGATATTGTTTCTTAAAAACACGCTATTTGTTTTGACAAAGGGAATTAATTATAAAATTAATTAATGAAACATATATGTTTGGAATTTGTTAAAATATAAATCATTTTTGAATTATGAATATCAATTATATATTAGGGTGAATTTTTTGTATTGTTCTGAGAAACATCAATTTTTTATGAATAGTGAAACCACTAAGTGGTAGTTAAAAAATAATTTTTCATTTAAATGAAACTTTTCCACTTCTGTGAATTGAATTTAAAAAATCCCACATACATGGTTGTCAATATTAATTAAAATTTTGTTCAATGAGATGAAAATAAATTTTTGGGAATAGTAACTTTTAAGTTTTATTAATCGTGATTAAAGGTAATTAGTGTAATTTAAGGTAAATATAATATTATAATAATATGAAATTACCTTTACACTTGTCCTACCCTTATTGGATGAGTCATGTCCGACCAAGACAATCCATGGGTAAACTTGTGGACCCCATTTATACACTTGGGTAAGAAAATGACATTAATAACTTTTTATTTAAAGTAAAAATAAAATTGTCACAAACTTGTGTTGTTTTACTAAAACAATTATTACATGGGGTTATATAAGTTAACTTTTAGACTATAAATATTAATTGGAAAGATAAAACGATTTCCTACATCATTGTAATTTGTTTATAATTTTTAGGCATTAAATAAATAAATTTATTTATGACACCATGATGATGCAGTGATTACCTCATTAATGAAAATTTTAAATAAAATGAAAAGATAAGGTAAAATATAATACTTAAACTTCTCTAAAACCTATTTTCCAGGTATATTTAAAACCCTTTTCACCTTTTCCTAGAAATATATCATTTTTGGACCTTTAAAATCCGAAAATAATTTCATAATAAAGTAACATTTCATGACATTGCTAGAGTGCCCCTCCTCTCCTCTTATAAAAGGCCCCCATCTCTACCACCTTATTCACACCATCAAAGACATTTGGATGGGCCAACCTCTGCCCAAATACTCTATCAAATTCCCTCTCTTACTCCTATAAGCCTCACTTTGGGAAGAAGTCTTCCCAAGGAAGCCTTTGGCTCAAATCAAAAAGAGTTACCCGCTTTTAAGGTAATGTCTTCTCTTATGTTCTTTTGTTTTATTTTGCTTCTACAACCCCTCAAACTCTTTTTATTCCTTTATTTTGTAACAAAAAAAGTATCTTCAATATACTAGGATGTTGTTATGATTAGTATTTGATTTAAACTTACACATACCTTCGTCTAATGGTTAACGATCATACTGTTTTCGTGGGTGGAAAATTATTGCCTCATGAAACGATGATTGTTCAATATTCTTTTAACATCTCTCATGGTGGAGATTAAGATGTCACTATATTTATATATGATATATATTATGTTTATGTTTTCCTTATGCTTCTTTATTTTTTATTTATGGAATACCTTTATGATTTCCATTATGGGTAAACACGATAATTGCATTTTAGGAAGTGCGGACTACCGCCCCCTCAAAGTGATTTGAATCGTTAATGCCATATGTGGGACGTATAAAGGATGGAGTAAATGATATTGTATATGATATTATACTGTAATTATAATATACCTTTATATCATTATTATTTCATTCCATTAAATACGAAATAGAAATGAATGTAGCTTTCATGCGTACGTACAGCTTACCATCTCCATGAACGGTTCATTTCATTTATTACCTCTAAATGTTATGTAATATTATAAATGAATGTATATACTAGATATATATGATATATATAATATCTACATCATGAATATAATTCTGGATATAATGGATATTTTACCACATGAACAACTTGTAATTATAAAAAGTTTATTTTTGACTCCAGTACCAAAGATCGAAAAAAAGACCATTATTAACTTAAATAATTACATAATGTTCATAACATGGTAATAAGTGATATAAAAGGAATAATGAACTTTAAAAAGGTTCTTAAGAAAGTAGAAATTAACTCTAGTTTATTATTCAAGAGGTTAAAGAACGATCGATTCAAGTCGAACACGATGTAAGGGAATTCGTCTCAATCTCCTTTCATTGAGGAATACTTTGTTTTATACACAACATTACTTTAAACGGTGTATAAACCCATTTTACTTTTACTTTTATTCAAAAGCAATCTTTTTATATGAATAATTTTTAATAAATAACATAAGGAATGTTTTGTCTTATGTATGCGGCGACAATGACTTCTCCGCCGCCGTGACCATTATTTGAGTTTCAGCTTCCTCTATAAGCCATAACTTTTTTAAAATGAAAATTAAATACCATGTTGTACTTTTCTATTATTTTTCTATTAAAAATGGTTTTGATAATTTTTTTATTATATCAATTATTTTTATTGATATCTTGTGATTGAAATGTGGAAATGTTATTTTTCCTTTATGCATGTTTTATGTGATTCGATTATGTTAGGGTTTATGATATGTTTAAACCTTTTCATATAAGGAATGAATTATACTTAATATGTGATGGGTGGAGCCCACTATAGCTCCTCGATGCATCGGTAGGTCTAATGAGACAAACTAGTATCTTGGAACAAGGCCTTGACAAAATATTATTTGTAGTCTTGGCACAAGACCTTGACTATGTGGTTATGATAGTCTGACATTATGCATTCCATCATTATGAAAGTGGTTACTGATATTGAATGTGATTATTCGACTAGTAGAATATCCATGAAAATAATTAAATGGCATTATTTCATTTTCTTTGTTCCATATTATGCTGAAGTTCAAGTTTAAAAGGCTTTTGTTTTAGTTATACATTGTCTTAAATGCTTATGTATATTTATGAAAGTTTCCGCTATATTGTTATCCTTACTGAGCATCTGAGCTCACCCCTTTCTATGTTTTATTTTTCCAATGATGTGAAAAAATATTTTATGACTGACCTGCAGGGATAGTCTGAAGGGGATATGAGTGTGTACTATGGATACCATGTTATTGTAGTTTTTCACTTTATGATGTAATGTAACATTTATGAATGTATCTACTGTTTCCAAGGCTACTACACTAATTAGTCTTTCGAGACTTGATCTTTTTTGATCATGCCAATGTTACATAATAATGCATTGACTCTGGGTAACTGGGTTCGGGGCATTACAGTTGGTATCATAGGTAGTTTAGTACTAACCATGGAAGCTAGATTTAGAAAAACACTGATTAGAGCACATATCCCTAAGATAGACTTTGAGGATTAGTATAGAAGAACTTCCTAGAATTTTGGTATTATATAGATTTTGTGAGTTTTTCGAGTAATACATCTCTATCTAGATACGAGAAGGTAGAGGTAGCTCTGGCACAGATGTACCTAGGGGTAAAACCTGAAAACACCGCTTTGAGCTAGACTCGAACGGGAACTGGTGCACGACAACGGGCCTTGCTGTACTCTTGGTTACAACACTCCTGGGGGATATGCTTAGGATAATTCCCATTTTCTTTATAAACCATTATTAAGGGTTTATGAGTATATACTTCTTCAAAAAAATTATTATTATAGATTATATCTATAAACTGTTCAATTTATATTAAGTGTTTTATAGTTATGGAATTATGTATTTTTATTCATAAACCGATCTAGTTTATTCCATTTTTTAGAAATAGTAACTAGTGGAAGGAATTGAAACTGTATCAATGCATGCACTCCATGTAAGTATTTCCCTCATGCTCAAGATAATTATAGTGGAGCTGGTGGTACAACTGGTGCTGATCAACTTATCACCATACTGGGACAACTCACTCAGGTTATGAATAATAACCTTACTCGTATGGAGCACCCTGATCCGAAACGTGGAGGATCAATATTATACCACTTCATGAGGCAACAACCACCAACATTCAATGGGAGTACAAATCCCTTAGTAGCTTAGCAATGGATAAATTCCTTAGAGAAAATATTTTGTGCCTTGGGGAGTAGTGAAATGGAAAAGGTTATCATGGCAGTTTACCGCCTCACTGGAGATGCTGGTCAATGGTGGTCATAGATTAAAAACACAAAGGAAGATGATGAGGTATCAAATATAGAATGGAGGGAGTTAAAAGAGATTTTATTAGAAAAATAATTTCCTTGTGACCATCGAGCAGATATGGAAAGACAATTTCTGCGTCTAAGACAAATGGGGGATGAGAATGTCGCAAAGTATGAGGCCAACTTTACAAGGTTAGCGAGGTATGATTCAGATTATATATGTAACCAAAGAAGTAAGATTGATCATTTCTTTGATGGGTTAAAACCACTTCTATTTCGAGCATTGGTCTCACAATCCTTCTCGTTATACCAAGACATTGTCTCATGTGCTATTAAGACGGAAAAGGAATTCTCTAAGTCTTACGACTTTAAATCAAAGAAAGAGAAGAAGAGATCTTCTGATCACTCTGGATATGGAAAAAAGGGGAAGAAGGTTAAAGTTGATTATCCATCCTGTAGTAAATGTGGGAAGAAACACCCTAGTACTTGTTTGAAAGGAATGGGAGTCTGTTATATGTGTGGTGAAAAAGGCCACAAAGATCGTGATTGCAAGGGGAAAAAAGAATCTATCAATGTTCAATTCTATAATTGCAGGGAGATGGGACATTATGAAAATGAATGTCCTAAGCGTCAGGGGAACTTACCTCAGAAACTTCCAAGGGATCAAGGAAAAGCTTATTCTATCACTACTGCTGAGGTAGAAGCTCCGAAAGACATGGTGGCAGGTAATTTAATGGTTTTCCTCAAGTTTAGAAAATACATTATTTGATTCTGGATCATTGCATTCTTTCATATCTTCCCAGTTTTCTATGAGAATTAGATATTTCCAATTTGATTTAACAAGGGAGTTGTCAGTCAAAACTCCTATGGGAAATATCATTGCAATAATGTTTTGTGAATAAGTTCCCATTAGAGCACATAAATGTTCTTTATCTGCTGATCTCATCATCATACCCATGATTGAATTTGATATAATACTCAGTATGGATTGACTTTCAGACCATGATGTGAATATTTATTGTAAGAAGAAGGAGGTTATGGTTTTTGATTATGATGATAAGGAAGACCTTATCTTTAGAGAATAATCGTCACCACCTAATTATTATCTAGATCCACCCCCAGTAGCTCAACTAAATTCAATTATTGGGGAGGAAGAGAATGAAATAAATGTGGGTGAGGAAGGGAATGTTCAAATAGAGGATGTACCTGTTGTGAGAGAATATGTTGATGTCTTTCCAGAAGATTTACCTGGGAATCTTCCAGAATGAGAAGTTTAGTTTTTTATTGACCTAATGCCTGGTTCAAGGCCCATATCGAAGACCCCATATAGAATGTCCACTGTGGAATTTGTTGAACTAAAGAAACAACTATAGGAATTGAGTAATAAGGGATTTATTTTCCCTAGTGTTTCTCCATGGGGATCCCATATTCTCTTTGTTAAAAAGAAAGATAGATTTATGAGGTTATGTATCAACTACAGGGAGATCATTTCTATAACAATAAAGAACAAGTATCCCCTACCTCTCATTGATGATTTATTTGACCAACTGCATGGAGCTCAATACTTTTCAAAGATTTACCTTTGATCTAGATGTCATCAGTTGTGTGTGAAGAAGGAAGACATTCCAAAGAGAGCATTTTGAACTAGGTACGGGAATTATGAGTTTACAGTAATGCATTTTGGGCTGACTAATGCACCCTCTATTTTCATGGATCTAATGAATAGAGTTTTCAAGGAATATCTTGATGACTTTGTAGTGGTATTTATTGATGATATCTTGGTATACTCCAAAATATATGAAGATCATGAAAATCACTTGCGCATTATTCAAAAGACTCTTAGAAGACACGAATTATATGGGAAGTTTAGCAAGTGTGAATTCTGGATTCAGGTGATTTCTTTTTTTGGCCATATTGTCTCTAAGGATGGAATCTCTATTGATCCTTCTAAGACAAGAGTGATCCATGAATGTCCAGAACCGACAAGTATAACTGAGGTATGCAGTTTTATTGGTTTAGCAAGTTATTATCGACGTTTTGTCCAGAATTTTGTCTGATTGGCTAACCCATTAACGAAGCTGACACGTAAAGGGGTTAAATTTGTTTGGACAAAAGAGTGTGAATAATGTTTCGAAGAACTAAAGATAAGATTATTTAATGCTCCTATATTGACTCTACCATCATGGAATGATGGGTTTTTTATTTATAGTGATGCATCGAAGAAAGGACTTGGTTGTTTCCTCATGCAGAATGACAGCGTTATTGCCTATTCATCACAACAGTTGAAAATTCATGATCAAAACTATCCTACTGATGATCTCAAGTTAGAAGCTGTGATCTTTCCATTGAAGATATGGAGACACTACCTCTATGGTGAAAATGTGAGATTTATATTGATCACAAGAGTTTGAAGTATGTTTTATCACAAAAAGAACTCAACATGAGGAAAAGGAGATAGCTTGAATTACTCAAGAATTATGATTGAATGATACACTACCACCCGGGGAATGAAAATAAGGTGGTAGATTCTATGAGCAGAAAAGATCATGGAGTTTTGAACAATATGATAATTGAAAGGGATCTTATTTTCATGGATCTAGTGAAGATGGACATGGGAATAACAATGGAAGGTGAAACATCAATTCTTTCTCAAATGGTGGCCAAACCATCTTTACTAGAAAGGATTAAGAGTTCTCAGAAAAATGATGAAGTGTTTCAAAAGAATATTAAAGCTGTGAAAGATGGGAGATTGAGTGACTTTGTGTATGAAGATGGAATTTTGAAATTTGGGAAGAGAATTTGTGTTCCCAATATAGCTGGTCTAAAAAGAGAATTATTGGATGATGCTCATAGTTCCAATTCCTCTATACAGCCTGGTAGCACTAAGATGTATTGAGATTTGAAGGAACATTTTTGGTGGGACAACATGAAGAGGGAGATTGCTAATTTTGTATCAAGATGCATGGTTTGTAAACAAGGGAAAGTTGAGAGGAAACTTCCTGGAGGAGTTATGAAACCTCTTCCCATACCTGAGTGGAAATGGGATAATATTATGATGTACTTTTTCATGGGACTACCAAAGACTCCTAGAAGGAATGATGCAATATGGGTCATTGTTGATCGTCTTACCAAGTCAGCACATTTTCCTTATATAAGAAAAGATTTACCACTTGAACGTTTAGAAAGACTGTATATTAACAAATTTGTAAGAGTGCATGGAGTACCCCTATCAATTTTTTCGGATTGTGATCCCCGTTTTACATCAAGATTTTGGAATAGTATTGAAAAAGCCTTGGACACTGAACTTCGTTTGAGCACTACTTACCACCCTCAAACAGATGGACAATTAGAACAGACTATTCAAACCTTATAAGACATGTTGAGATCATGCTCACTTGACTTTCAGGGTATGTGGGATCAATATTTACCTCTGGTAAAATTTTCCTATAACCATAGCTTCCATTCAAGTATTCAGATGGCACCATATGAAGAATGATACGGAAAGAGGTGTCGCACACCAACCTGTTGGCATGATGTTAGTGAAATAAAACTCATAGGCCTAGAACTTGTTGAGGAAATGATGGAAAAGGTGAAGTTAATCCAAAACCACATCAAAGCAGCTCATAGTAGGCAGAAGAGCTATGCCGATAACTGAAGGAAGGATTTGAAATTTTAGGTAGGAGATTATTTTTTCTTGAAGGTATCTCCATGGAAGAGATTTATACGATTCAGTTAGAAGGGAAAATTAAGTCCCAGGTACATCGGACCATTCAAAATTCTAGAACGAATTGGTGTTGTAGCTTTCCGTTTGGTAATGCCTCCAAGTCTCTCTAAAGTTCACGATGTGTTACACGTATCACTGTTAAGAAAATACATGCCTGACCCAACGCATGTACTCACCTATGAGGAATTAGAACTGGAATCCGATCTATCTTATTGTGAAGAGCCTGTCAGGATTCTGGATACGAGAGAACAAGTGCTGAGAAACCGGACGACTTGTCTGGTAAAAGTTCTATGGAGGAATCATAAGATAGAAGAGACAGCGTGGGAACCCGAGGTACTTATGATGAAGAACCACCAATATCTTTTTATGTAGTAATATTCTAGAAATTTTGATGACGAAATTATTTGAAGGAGGGGAGAATGTAACACACCAAGCTTCCATGGTACGCTTCTCTTTGAATAATAGAGTAGTGTGTGTTGTATGCAACCTCAAGTTCTAACACACAGCGACCAATCAAAGTAGCCGTTATTAATAGTAATACCCACTTTTTGAAATTATATAATTTTATATATCAGAATGGACTTAATTTTTGGATTTGGAATATCAAAATTAGCCTATGTTGAATTTTTTGTATTTTTCCGAGAACTTCCAATTTTTGATGAATAGTGAAAAATACTTAAAAACAACATTTTTAATCAAAATAATTTGTAGTGATAAATTATAATATTTAGTGGTTTTAAAGTATAATTAGAATATAATTTTACCATTTTATCCAATGGTGGTCATTAGAATTAACTTCACTTTGAAATTGGACATTAACAATTGTCAATATTTTGATTGATATTGATTCTTAAAATCAAGCTATTTTTTTGGCAATGGGAATTAATTATAAAATTAATTAATGCAACTTATATTTTTTTAATTTTTTAAAATATACATCATTTTTCAATTTGTAATATAAATTATAGCTTAGGGTGAATTTTTGTTATTGTTCTGAGAAATGTCAATTTTTGATGAATAGTGAAACCACTAAGTGGTAGTTAAAAACTAATTTTTCATTTAAATGAAACTTTACCACTTCTGTAAATTGAATTTAAAAAATCCAACATACATGGTTGTCATTTTTAATTAAAATTTGGTTCAATGAGATGAAAATAATTTTTGGTGAATAGTAACTTTTAAATTTTATTAATCGTGGTTAAAGGTAATTAGTGTAATCTAAGGTAAATATAATGTTATAATAACATGAAATTACCTTTAAACTTTTCCTACCCTTATTGGATGATTCATATCATAACAATACAATCCATGGGTCAACTTGGGGACCCCATGGAGCCACTTGGGTAAGAAAGTTACATTAATAACTTTTTATTTAAAGTAAAAATAAAATTGTCACAAACATGTGTTGTTTTACTAAAACAATTATTAGATGGGGTTATATAAGTTAAAATTTAGAATATAAATATTCATTGTAAAGATAAAAAGATTTCCTACATCATGGTAATTTTTTTATTATTTTTATGAATTAAATAAAAAAATTTATTTATGACACCATGATAATGCATCGATTACCTCATTAATGAACAATTTAAATAAAATGAAAAGATAAGGTAAAATATAAGATATAAACTTGTCTAAAACATATTGTATGGGTATATTTCGAACCCTTATCACCTTATCCTCTAAATATATAACTGTGGGGCCTTTAAAATCTG
Source organism: Viscum album (assembly GCA_963277665.1). NCBI lineage: Eukaryota > Viridiplantae > Streptophyta > Magnoliopsida > Santalales > Viscaceae > Viscum > Viscum album. The sequence continues at coordinate 1,000,960,093 of OY728134.1, forward strand.
AAAATCATTTCATAATAAAGTAACATTTCATGACTTTCCAAGAGTGCCCCTCCTCTCCTCTTATAAAAGGCCCCCCACCTCTACCACCTTATTCACACCTTAAAAGACATTTTTCTCGGCCAAAAGCATCCCAAATACTCTCTAAACTTCCATATATTACTCCTAGAAGCCTCACTTTGGGTAGAAGTCTTCACAAAAAAGCCTTTGGCTCAAATCAAAAAGAGATACCCGATTTTAAGGTAATGTCTTCTCTTATGTTCTTTTGTTTTATTTTGCTTCTCCAACCCCTTAAACTATTTTAATTAATTTATTTTGTAACAACACCAGTATCTTAAATATTATAGTATTTTTTTATGAGAATTATTTGATTTAAACTTACACACACCTTTGTCTAATGGTTAAAGAACATACTGTTTCTATGGGTGGCGAATTACTGCCTCACGAAACGATGATTGTTCAATCTTCTTTTAACACCTATCATGGTGGCCATTAAGATGTCACTATATTTATATATGATATATATTATGTTTATGTTTTCCTTATTCTTCTGTATTTTTCATTTATGGAATACCTTTATGATTTCCATTATGGGTAAACGCAATAATTTCATTTTAGGAAGTACGGACTACCGCCCCCTCAAAGTGATTTGAAGCGTTAATGCCATATGTGGGACATATAAAGTATGGAGTAAATGATATTATATATGATATTATACTGGAATTATAATATAAATTTACATAATTATGATTTCATTCCATTAAATTTTAAATATAAATGAAAGTAGCATTCATTCATTCGTACGGCTTACCATCTCCATGAACGGTGCATTTCATTTCATACCTCTAAATGTTATGTAATATTATAAATGAATGTATATAATGGATATATATGATATATATAATATCTAAATCATGAATATAATTCTGGATATAATGTATATTTTACTACATGAACAACTTGTAATTATAAGAAGTTTACTTTTGACTCAAGGTCCAAAGATCGACAAAACGACCGTTATTAACTTAAATAATTACATAATGTTCATAACATGGTAATAAGTGATATAAAAAAATAATGAACTTGAAAAATGTTCTTATGCAAGTAGAAATTAACTCTAATATATTATTCAGGAGGTTAAATAATGATCGAGTCAAGTCGAACACGAGGTAAGAGACTTCATCTCAATCTCCTTTCATTGAGGCATATTTTGTTTTATACACAACTTTCCATTATACGGTGTATAAACCCCATTGACTTTTACTTTTATTCAAAATGATTCTTTTTATACGAAGCATTTTTACTAAACGTAAAAAAGAATGTTTTGTCTTACGTATGCGGCGACAACGACTTCCCCGCCACCATGACCATTATTTGAGTTTTGGCTTCCTCTACAAGCCATAACTTTTTTAAAATGAAAAATAAATACCATGTTTTACTTTTCTTTTATTTTGGTATTGAAAATGGTTTTGATAATGTTTTTATTATATCAATTTGTTGTATTGGTATCTTTTGATTGAAATGTGGGAATGTTATGATTCTTTTATGCATGTTTTATGTGGTATGATTATGTTAGGGTTTTTTTATATGTTTAAACCATTTTATATAAAGAATTAATTGGACATAATAAGTGATGGGTGGAGCCCTATATAGCTCTTCGATGCATCGGTAGGTCACATGAGACAAACAAGGGTCTTTTCACAAGGCCTTGACAAACTCTTATTTGTATTCTTGGCCCAAGGCCTTGACTATGTGGTTATGATAGTCTGTCAATATGCATTCCATCATTATGAAAGTGGTTATTGATATTGCATGTGATTATTTGACTAGTAGAATATCCATATGAATAAGTAAATGTCATTATTTCATTTTATTTTTTCCATATTATGCTGAAGTTCAAGTTTAAAAGGCTTTTGTTTTAGTTATACATTGCCTGAAATGCTTATGTTTATTTATGAAAGTTTCCGCTATATTGTTATCCTTACTGAGCATCTGAGCTCACCCCTTTGTATGTTTTATTTTTTCCAGGATGTGAAGAAATATTTTATGACTGACCTCCAGGGATAGTCTAAAGGGGATATGAGTGTTGACTATGGAGACCATGTTATTTTTGTTATTCACTTTGTGATGTAATTTAACATTTATGAATGTATCTAGTGTTTCCAAGGCTACTAAACTAATCGGTATTTTGAGACTTGATCTTTTATGATCATGCCAATGTTACGTAATAATGAACCAACTCTGGGTAACTGGGGTCGGGGCATTACAGGTTTAGTATATATTCATTTTTCTATAAGGAATATCCTCAATAGTATAATTAAATACTAGAATGACTCATTGTTTTTATCACCATGTAGAACAATGTGTGGTTCATCCATTCACTCTCGCTATTGAACTGAGGTGTGTTGGGGAGAGTTAATATTTTAAAAATTCAATAATATCATAGTTAATCAATAAATTTCTAATTAATATACTCTCCACCATTTTCAATGAAAAATTTCATTATCGTATAACAAGGATAGTTCCGAACATAAATAATAAATTCATTAATCTTATAAAAAATTACTTATGATTCATTAAGTTGAAATATAAATATATTATTAAATCACTAGTAAATGTTATAAATTATGAGTAACCACTCCTTTATTTAACTAGAAATAATCCAAACAAATATCTATGAACCAATTCAAGACACTGTGTATCCTTTTAACTTATTCTAGTAAATTAGGATTTAGTCATTTTCATTATATTTAATAGGAACACATACACTCTAATATTTTAGTTTAAAATAATTTAAATACCCATATCAACATAATAGAATCAAATGGTATTTTCTTACAAGACCGAGTAATTGGTTCCAAAATTGGGGTGGTTTGAGTTATGAAAATTACGTTCATTATCTACTAATATTACATTGTTTGTGCATTTCAACACATAAAGAACTGATATTTAGATATTATTTACAATACAAGTAGGTTTCTTTGTAAAAGAAGAAACATTAATTTCAAATTATGAAAAATAAATTCACATATATCATTCATAAACACAGAGTAATTTGTTTTGAAAATGATTGAATAAAATAAAATATTTTAAAAGAAATATCATTCTAGATAGTAATGTGAGGTGGTAGTCTCCTATAGCCACGGTATAAATTATAGGTTTGTTGGGAACTTGTTGATCAACCCCTTGGTATGAATCTATATTAAATTAACTTCATTCCTTTATTTTAATAAAATTTTGAGCTCCAAATGATGTATCTACTACCCAGTGTGATGAAATAAATAAATAGAACTGAATAATGAACACACTAGAATATTCACCTTTGTAATTCACTTGGGAGTAGTTCCACTTCCAGTGGTCATTATTTCCATATGAAATGTTTAATTATTATTATTCCATTAAATTCACATTAGTTTATCTTCACTTATTCAGGTGATTCATAGGTTCCTTAGACCTATTTTTAGGGACCATATCCTTGAACTTCCTCTTATCTAACATAAGAACTAAATTATTTTTATGCTTTATTTACTTATTTACTTCATAAAAGAGAGTCAAGATATTAGTGAGAGAGTTATCAATATTTTCCATATTTTAATTCTCAACAAATATGGATATTCTCTATGTGTGTAAGGTGATAATCAAATATATAATAAATTCATCATGTATTTCAAACCCATTAATTTCTAGATTCTCAATATAGCTAATATTCATAAAAATAAGTTTTCTAGTTGGTGCACCCTCTCTATGATTACACCAGAAGTGTGTTGTATATATCTCAACCCCTTTTAAAAATTCACTCTCCTAATAAAGATCATAGATATTATTGAGAATAAAATATCAATAAATGGACATATTTGAATGTTGGTGATCACCTAAAATTAGTTATTGGATAAAACACTATACTTGTACTACATTTTCTAGGTGTTTTAAATTGAAAAGGAACTCTTCCTCACTTGAAAATTTAGTAGGAAGATCTGGAACTAGGTAAAAAATCACTTAATTCATTGTTTTTAGCAAAGGAGAATAAATAATTTCTTTTATCATTCTTGGGAGTTACTATATGTTCTGATATTTCCATTATCTAGTGTTGTAAGTAGGGATAACATGGTCGAAAAACATTCCATTTTATTTCAAAACTATATAAGTGTATATTATTAGTAATTTACCTTAATATCCTATAATGAATGACCAAGTAGTTTTATTATTTTATTTATTCTCCCAATATTTTATTATCTCCCAAATCCCTCCCCATTGGACTTGGAATGTATATTTGTGTGATTCCTCAACATAGACCACTAGGTGTTATTTGAGGTTCTATATAACCTCATGCACACATCTCTATACCCAATAGGTTCTTGAAAATTAATGAGGATCTGAAGAGTGCAGTATAAGATTATACCCTCAATAGAAATAGTAACACACCATAATCATAATTAGTTTAATAAAAACCCTAAAACTATGAAACTAATAATAAAAATTTCTATACCTGTTAGAATGAAATATATCATAGTGTTATACATTAATGTAATCCAAGGACCCTTAATGTCATATGATAAACTAATTTAAAAGATAACGTAGATAAATAAATAAAATAATAATCTATAATAATAATCTTGATTCGATCTTGGTGCTAATTACCTCACCAAGATCCATCTTCTTAGAAACCTAATATGGGGACCTTTCCCTTCCCTGTATCCATGATCTTTAATTCCTCATGTGCATTATGATTCGTATGTCTTGTGTTAAAATTAACCCCTGAGGACACAACCAATGCATATTTAACTTAACTAAACATGCATAAATGGAATATTCTAGTGTGACAAGTTCTTGATCATGTAATAATCAATAAAGTTACAATCGATCCTGTACTAAACAAGCTTTTATGGTCCCTAATCAGAACTACCCTAACTCCATGTAGGAAGATAATGGATATACAAATTTATCATTGGTCATCCAAAAGGTCAACCCATATACCTCTAAGAATCCACATGGACAATAGGTCTCATGTCCAGCCACAAGTCCATCATGCATATCCCTTATCACTTTTTTTCTCACATCCATCGTACCCAATATCTATCTCAGATCAAACCTCAATGATTTCATATCCCACCACTCCCTCAGGTAAGGTGATAAGTACATTTTATCCTGAAACACACTTGGGTATACCCCCTCCTAATTTCTATGTCCACTTTCATAGTCAACACATGTCACATATGCCACCCGTAAAAATGTTAACCAAGATATGATGGTCGACCATTCATTTTATATGAGAATAAAAACGTCTAAATTCCATATATTAACAAAAAAACATGGTATAACACATATAGGCACAATCATAGTTTGTCAACAATGACCCTTTGTATACATACACACTATACATCTGATCAAACTGAAAAATGAGTCTCACAAGCTACACATGCACACACATCTGATTAATATCAAACATCGGTCTCAAAAATATAATATAAAATACCCTAATATGATGTTAAAATACATATACAAGGGATATATATGGTATGTATCCTTCTATATCATGTTTGGAGAAATCAATTCAAAGATTCATCAATATTCAATTCTGAAAAAAAAATTCTTCACCAGGTGGATAACCATTATTTCCAAGGGTCCCTAGAAGAGATTCAAGAAAAAAATCAAGTGATTAATAACAAAATTAATGATTTAAATCAAACCAAAGGGTAGAACCATATCACATACATAATGAAAATTGTCATCAAAGGTAGATCTTGGTGCAGTTGGAGGAAAAGAACATGTCACTCCCAGAGAAGTGACATGATAAAATATCATGATATCCCCACGAGTACATATTATCAAGAAAATGTCATTGATTAAGGAATATCCCAAGGTTATTTTTCTAATAAGGATAATTTTTTAATTTTTCATCCAATATTAATCAATAAATCCTCTAAATAAAATAAACTAGCTTGGTATGGAGGTAAAAGTGTTAATTTTATGAATAAATTGAGTGAAACCCTAGAAAATAACTCCCTTGAGTAATTTCTTGTGGTTTCCCCTTTTAAACACCAAAATATTCGAATTTAAGTATCCTAATATGGTGGTTCATAAATTTTGAATATCTATCTCAATGGAATAGGGTTTCCTAGCACAGTTATGTTGGTCTCAATCACAACCAGCCCAAAAATTCTAACACGATGAACCTCTAAGGAATTATATAAAATCACATCTCGTTTTTTCAAACAACACCTTACTCTAACATGTGGATAGTTTTTTCTTGTCATGTTCCAAAATGGGACTTGCAATTCACCACACCCATGAACATGTCCATCCTATGAATTTTGGTTCTAGCTATGGCTCAAAATAGTGCCCAAAAAGAATCAAGGATTGGGACACACCCATTATAGGTGAGGTTATAGTAACCATGGAACACATGATCACTTGAGACCCAACACATCTTACACTATTATAAGGTATAGTCCATATTGAATCAAAAAGATCTATGAATCCACTCAAAATATCCCAAGAATTATCAAAATCAAGGATAAAAACAAACTTAAAACAATTCTATAAAAGAGAATCAATATAGTTAGTAGAAAAAATCATGAATTTACAATATCCCCTATAAGGATATATCACCCATGAGAAGTGTATCTAGATGTAATTCTAAGACAACTTGGTCCACTTCTCTCAACTAACATATCATCAATCCTATTTGTCTTCATGGATTCATTCACTCTACAACAAATCTCAAACCATAGGATCTATCTACCCTCGTAGAACATTCTTTGTTTGATCAATAATAAAATCTGGTAGTTCCACATATGATGCATTCAATTCCAACTCAAGCTATTAATTGTTTATCACATGTGTAATATTGGTTTTTTACCATCAATATTGAGAGACATGGATCATATTGTTCATAAATTTTTATCACGGAGAATGATATATGTGGTAATACACTACTCTGATAAACTTAATTATTCCTATAAATTCTATAAAACATGGTTCCTGCTTCACCTAACCTTATATATAATGATTTCTCAACCTTGGTGACACCGATAAAAAAATCTAGTCACCTATGGAGAACTCCAATGGATGTTTAGTCAGGTAAGAATATGATTATTTTTTGTTATTAGAGGTAACAATAACTTCCTTATATCATGATACATCATCATAAAACTTAGGTTCACATCCCACTATTATTCATGTTAGTCTATCATAATCTTTTTTTACATGGAAGCTATAAAAATTATTCTCACATTTAAATACATAAAGTCATCCTTACCCATAAACCATCATGGAATAAAGTCACTTCATGTTAGTAATTCCTTCATCACAAAAAATTTAGGGTTCAACACCTGGCTGCCCTTTATATGGTCTTCCAATGTATAAGTGATCACAAAATTATCACAAGGTATCATAGCTTGGTCCATAGATTTATGCACCATCCACTCATCCATCCATTTCATTGGGTGATATTCTCCCTATAAAGGCCACCATCCAACCTCATGTGTTTTCCAACTAATGGAATCTGTAATGAAATTTTAATTTCTATATATGTAATACATCTCATGGTAAAATTTTTATATATACTCCTACCAATTCCTTTATCAGTGAATCAATTATTGAAGTAGGAGACATGTCACAACCTCAAGTGGTTCTTGTAAAAAAAACCCCTCTCACTGAAGAGATAATGTCTCCAATAACATATGGTATAGACCATAGCCACTAAACTAAATTATTTCATAGAATAATTCCAATCATTGTGTTTATACTGATGTCTTCTATAAACTTCTACATATTCCCACTATATTATAAAAACTCATAAACCAACACCCGGTAAACCTATATAAAATCCCATGCTCTGGAAATGTCTCGTTTAGGGCTGAATTCATTTTCCTATTCATCTCTCAAAGGTCCTCCTCCCACAAATCTATCCACTCAAAATTTACCATTGTCTTGGTAATCCCACTTATGGGTGCTTCCAAATGGGAGAAGTCATGAATAAACTTTTTATAATACATGGCCACTCCATGGAAACTCTAGGTTAGAAAAAAAAATCTAGGGAATTTCCCTAAAATATTATCCTATAAAATCTTTTGTTAAATAAAAATTCCATCATTATATATCCCAAAAACAATAAATCAAACCTCCTAAATCCATAAATAACACTTTGAGGTCTCAATATATAGTTAATACACTCTAAGTCCAAAAAACACATTCTTTATGTTTCTAGCATGAATCTCTAAAGTTCATAAATATATTTGTATATTATCAAAAAACATAAAAAAAAATAAGGAGTTGAGATATGTATGGAAGATCCAATTAATGAGATCCATGGAAATCACTGGTGCCTTTGTCTACCAAAATGGAATGAAATGATACTAATACAGTTAGTATGTATTCCTAAATAATATATTAGTAAAATCCCCCCCTCTGACTTGAATTTATTGTTAACATGCTCATAGGTTTGTCATGGATAACCACCAGGATCTATAAAAATGATCAAAAAGTAATCAATATTGTGTAAATGGTATCTTTTCTTTGTGATCACATGGTTAATATTGATTAAGTCAACACATGGATAATGACTATCATCCACATTCATTGTGAACAACACAAAATCACCCTTGGGACATATGATTAGTTAGATAATACCTTTTACCTTTAAATCATCATGTTATACCTTTAGATCCTTCAACTTAGCTGGGGAAATACAATATGTAATATTTAGTTTTCACCCCCATCATCAGTTTGATGTCAAAATTAATTATCCTATAAGGTGGATGTCCGATGAAATATTTAAGAAATTCATTTGAATACATTTCCACTATAAGAGTAAAAAAAGTAGGCTATATGTGGATCCACTACAAGAACAATCACTACTAATTGTGTTGTAATAGCTCAAAAATGAAAAAGAACCATATTCCTTCTACATTCTCTAACATCCCATTCACTTATCATAGAAAACATATTTCACTTGGGTTTAGTAAATGATACTTATGTATGGTAATACTCAATGTATGATTGAAAACTTTTCATCATTTCTATTCAAAAGATCACATCAAATCTAGTCATCTTAAAAATAATTAAATCCAAAGAAAATTCATTTAAACTACAACTACTATAGAACATTCTTGAAATACCTGGAGATAATCCTCTTTTTTCCAATGTGTTTATCAAGGGAGATAAATTCATTAGGAAAATTGACTTGATAGTCTTGTATAGAAACGTTTTGAGAAAATATAGACAATGGTACTCACCCAAATCATAAAATTTATATTAAATAATTGAGGTAATCCAGAACGTACATAACATAGTTGATTATCCATCTCTTCCATTATCTATAGCCTATTCTACCACATGCATCCTTCATTTTCTGAACCATGACCTTACCTCAGTGGATTGTGACTATCCATATATTAAAAAGTATATGGAGTCTAATCCTGCTGCTATGGACCACATTTGGACCCCTATGTCACAGTCTTCATATGATCCATACCCCTGTGAGTTTCTATCCAGAAATCCTCTAATAGTACTAATAATATCCCCCCATATTTCCACACCAACGACACTTAAGTGGTGGTTTTAAGGTTATTTTTTGATAATTACCACTCTATATATAGAAAAACTTTTTGGTTTCCTTATCTTAGAGAGGTTCTAAATAACATATTCTCATATACTTCTTTTTACAACCACCCTAGCATGCATCCTGATCCTTAAATGTCCTAATAACAAAAGAGGTATCCATTGTATCTCCAGGAGTCCCTTTCATCCATGATCCAAAGGATAAAATAAATCTATATTATTTTTCATATTATAGGATCTTGGGCCTTATGAATAACCTCTATATATCTATTCAATTCAATATTTATAACAGAGTGCCTTAGTTCAAGAGGAAGGTCTTCCTAAAAAATTATCGACTTTTGATCTGTATTCCCATCCAAGAGAGGAATGAAGAGAAGTAGGTTTTTGACGAACTCCAAATAAGAATAAATCATCATAAATCTCTATTAAAGAACTATGAAATCCATGGCATAGTCCACCGATAGTGTGTATGGAAAGAACTCCTTGAAGAGTATTTTCTTGAAGGTTTCCCAAGTATGACCCTCAAGTCTACTATCTTGGTTCATGAAACCCCAAAATATCCTAGAAGTTTCTTATAGCATGAATGTGTCTAGCTTCCCATGTTGATAATTTGATGTCTCAGTCATTTCTAATATACCATTAATAACCTTGATAAAATCATCAGTATCCTAATGGATCCCATGACCTTTAGGATTGGGGGGGAAATCTAAAATTATTTCCCATAATAAACCATTAATCATTGTGCCACTCCATATTATATAGGCACTAGATGGAAGGCTCTAGAATATAACAATTTTTTTCTTAAACCACTAGAGTAGGTGCGGTAGAATTATCATGTTGATCCTCCTGTACAATTAGTGGTGGAATAGGTACATCCTAACTAGTAGGATCCTTCTTGTTTTCATCACCAATCAGTCCCATGAAATGTATATGTGTTTTAATTGACTAAAATTATAGTAAAATACATAGAAATCTTATACCATCTCTCTAAAGGTAGAAAACAATTATATTAATGAGGGTAAAAATTTATTCTATCATAAGACCAGTCCTAGGAGTACACCCACAACCATGTGGTATAACCCTCATTGGATTAACCAAATAATATTTAATGACATATGTACCTTCACATTAGTTATATAAATTTATATATATAACAAAACATAGAATAATTAGTAAATTTATTCAAATTTCTTAAAAGGTACATATCAAAAGAATAGAGAAAAAATCCAAACAATTAATAAATTTTAAACTTTATACACATAAGGAATAGGTATATGACATATGATCCTTTGTTCCTTGTCATCATGGATGAATACTCCTAAATTCCAAAAAAATGACGAAAATAATAGATAAAGGACCAATAGAAAATCCGAAATTATCAACTTTAACAACATTCCAAACACTTGTAACATAGAATTCAGTTAAACTTGTCATTTTTAGAAACAAATACAACTCCCCTACCAAAGTTCCACATATCCTAACTCCTTCTACCACATTATCAAACATAACTAAGAATAAAAATGAAGTATATTTCCTTTGATTATAATTTTGTACACCCCATCTTGGATCACTGGGTTCGAGATGTGGGGTCATGTCACCTTATTTTTTCCTCCTCATATACAAGAGTTTACTGAAAATAGATAGGGCCAAAAAAGTATATTGGGGATACTATAAATATAGTATTGATATCCATACACCACAACCCTAAAAATTATAATAAACAATATAAAATATAACTACAAATCCAAAGTTAGTAAATGATATATCAGATGGAATTCTATGAATCATAGTGTTATATAATAAAGTAATGAAAGGACCTCCAATGTGTAAGTAAAATCTTTGAAAATGGAATGGATTATCAATAAATAAAATAAAAAACTATAGTAGTAATCTAGGGTCTATCCAAGTACTACCTTTATAATTATGCATTATCTCTTTAGAAACCTACTACCAGTACCTTTCCCTTTCTAATATCCCTGATCATGAAGTATAATAGCTCATTGATATTCCTTTTCATGGTTTGAGTTTAATCCCAATAGAACACCAATAATGTGTTCATAACATATGTAAACATGAAGAAAAAGTTGTATTTCATGATAACAGGTATGTTCAAAATAATGTAACTATCAATCGTGTGTTAAGAAATCATGTGTTAATCATGCTTCCACAAGACATAATAGTAAATTATTTGGCTTGTTGTTGGAAGATCAAACATTATAGAAATTTATAATGATTCATCCACAAGGTAACCACATATATCTCTAATTAGCTACATGGACAACATGTCTCGGTTTAAGACATATTGTCTAGTTCCTATCCCTAGTAATGGATTAGGACTCAAGGACATCATAACTTATATCTTCCTTAGATTAGACCACAAGGTCATCATATCCATCCAATTACATGATTAAAACATTAAGTTCATCATATCATTTTTCCCCCTTAGGTTTGGCATAATGTTCATTATACCCCTGTTTTGTGTCTTTTTCCACTATCATTATTGTCAAATTTTACACATCCTCCCTCTCAATGGGATGACTAAACCATGATATTAAAGGACCCTGGGACACCCTGAGAGGGGAGGGGTGAATCAGGGTGACCACTTTTTCTTTTTAAAGTGATGGATCTTGTTCCCAAGTTGGTAGGAACTTCTTGAACCTGTATGAAGAATATGATTAGAAAGCAAACATTCACATCCACAGAGAAGACACATCCCTTTTTACTTGGTTCACCACTAAGGGCAACATCCAAGGAGCATACGCCGACAGGTTGTCGGCCGTACCAAAAACCACTATGCTTCACTAGCTGTAGATTACACAAGTTTGGGTACAGTCACTCTGTCCCAGGATCACTGCCTTTACAAAGGTTCTGAGATAGCTTACTGCTTCCCTCAGGTCACTCCCGTTGACTCCCCCTGGCTTACTACCGTTGGTGAAGTCACACTCAGTTTATAGACGTGAAGGTCTCTTCAATTGAAAGTCATGAAGTTCATTGTCTCCTGTTCAGCATGATACTTTTCTTGCATCAGAGTCCTGAGTTTAATGCTCTGTTAAGATCCAAATTACAACCGCTGAGGAAAACCCCCTTTTCCCTTGTTCACAGGGCAAACAACCTTTAGAAAAGGCCTTCGCAAAGTACCCTACTTCGCGAGGCTCCCAATTTTGAAAAGCTCAAACAAGACTTCGCAGAGCCCTGGCCATTTCGCGAAACTCAATCGTGAAGCACTCTCGCGATGTTCCAGCCTTCGCAATGCTTGGCTATCGCGAAGCTCCTGCCTCTTCGCAATGCTCACTGAGCCAACGCGGGGTGCACATATTTCGCGGAGCTAGAATAGCCGCCGCGAAGCTCCTCATTCGCAAAGCACGTTGCCTTCGCGAGAGACCTTTGTGAACTGAGAGCAAAGGACTTTCTCTGAAATTCTCTCTACTTCTCTTGAGGGGGTCGGCCTCTATTTATAGGCGATTCCACCGACCCTTGACCCTTCCGCGTGAAGTCAACGCCACGTCATCTCAAATCGCGAAGCTCCAAAGATTCCACCGTAATTCTTTCCAAATCGCGAAGCACCACGGCACTTTGCAGTTCGCGAAGCCTGATGTAGTCGCGAAGAATCACCGTCAACATTCATTTTCTCCTTCGCCGCGAAGCCCCCTCGCAAAGCCCTTCATCGCTGCGAAGCTCTCCAGCCGCTGCTGTTCGCGAATCTTGACGTAATCACAAAGGCTCACCGCCTCCATTCTTCTGGTCTTCGCGAAATCCAGTCCATGCATCCCATCTTCGAGAAATTCATGCCTTTTGCATTTAATATCATGATCTTCATGGAAATCCTATTTTCGTGATGCTCACCAAATTCCAAATTTTGGACCCAAAAATTTGGCAAACACTAGGAAACGGCGCCACCTTCAAAACTGTTGTCTGCTTGAACGGTATGATCTTTTTGCCGGTACACGATCTGAACTTCCATTGATGATTGACAACAAACACAAACAACACTCCAAATCATGCATAGAAGACCATGGTTCCAACAATCCCCCACTTTGGGTTTGTTGGAAATCAGAAGAAAAATTCAATAGATCTCCATTAATGTGAAAACCAAAACAAACAGGAATCAACCCAGCCAACACTCTAAGTCTACGTGAGCAATGCTCGGTGTAGAAAACAAGAGAGGAGGCTTGAATCGGGTTCCAATATTTTCCTTTTCATTCTTCTCATCACAGAAGTTTGCCTGAATTTATTCCTTCTCCTTTCTCCCCCATTGACAATAAATCCAAAGACCAGTAAAATTTTTCACATTCAGCTCAAACCATACTCCCCCTGGATAGTATCTCCCCCATAAACCTGCATCATATCCATAAACAGATTAAAACATTTATAACAAATGGGGAGAGGGGTACTCTGTATCCTCCTTATGCACTGGGAGGTGGTTGAACACTGAGGTTCAACCGATGCTTCTTAAACACAGCCGCTGACAGTGGCTTTCTCAGGATATCAGCCACTTGTTCATCTATTCCCACATGATCCAATCTAATCACGCTTTGCTCAACTTTCTCTTTGATAAAGTGATACCTGATTTCAATGTGATTTGTATGAGAATGTTGAACAGGATTCTTCGTAAGATCAATTGAGCTCTTATTTTCACAGTAAATCACCATTGGTTGTGTCACCTCATCGCCAATGTCAGTTAATTGATGCTTCATCCATAGCAGTTGAGTGCATGCCTTTGTGGCGGAGATATAATCGGCTTCAGCAGTACTAAGAGAAGTACTTTCTTGTTTCTTGCTCAACCAGCCAACACATTTCTGCCCAATATAGAAAGCTCCACCACTAGTGGACATTCTGTCTACTACATCACCAGCCCAGTCAGCATCAGAAAACGCTGATAATTCACTGTCCCTGCCTGTAGAAAAAAATAACCCGAAGTTATGTGTACCTTGAATGTATCGCATGATTATTTTTACTGTTGCCATATGTTACTCCTTTGGATTACTCTGAAAGAGGACCGCAAGGCATGTTGCAAAGACAATATCTAGCCTTGTCGCTGTCAGGTACAGTAGGCTTCCAATGATCCTCCTGTACATGGTGGGATCAACAGAGTTCCCATCCTCATGCTTTCTAAGTTTAGTTCCAACTGCAATCGGAGTTGACATTGGTTTGGAGTCTTGCATATTGAACTTCTTCAGCAACTCTCTTGCATATTTTTCCTGAGAAATGAAAGTGTATTCCTTCTTTTGAATCACTTGCATCCCCAAGAAATATGTGAGATCCCCAATCATAGACATTTCAAATTCTGATTTCCTGTGGTTGGCAAATTCATCCACTGATTTCTGCCTGCTGACACAAAATATGATATCATCAACGTAGACAAGAACCATGAATTGATCTTTTGGAGAATTTTTCACATAGATATTGTGATCAACTCCTCCTCTTTTGAATTCCAACTTCTTGAGATATGAGTACAGCCGTGAGTACCATGCCCGTGGTGCCTGCTTCAAACCATATAGAGCTTTCTTCAGTTTACAGACCTTTGTTTCATCAGTACCCAAAACAAATCCCACTGGTTGTTCAATGTAGACTTCTTCTTCGAGTACACCATTCAAGAATGATGTCTTGACATCCATTTGATAAACTTTATATCCTCTTTGGAGTGCCATGGAAAGGAAAAGCCTGATTGACTCCAGTCTAGCCACTGGAGCAAAGGTTTCTTCAACATCAATGACTTCAATCTAGGAGTATCCTTTACATACCAGTCATGCCTTCTTTCTGATGACACTTCCATGCTCATCAAACTTATTTTTGAAGATCCATTTGGTACAATTAACATTGTGACCTTCGGGTCTCTGGACAAGATCCCATGTCTGATTCTTGTCAATCTGATCTAATTCATCATTCATGGCTTTCACCCAAGACTTATCTTTTGCAGCTTCTTCGAATGAGGATGGCTCTACAACTGATAAAAATGCAGATTGCGTGGTATTCCTCATCCTTCTTGTTTGAGTGGGTGCACTTCTGTCCCCAATTATGTTGGATGGATCAATCTCAGCTCTTCGATTTCTCCTGCGAGGTTCAGCAGTATTCTCTTCAGCCATTGTTTCTTCTTCAGATTCTTCTTCTGAGTCAACATCTTGATGTGACTGCTGAGTGTTTTGAACAGCTTCCTCTATTTCTGCATTTGTATTTTCTTCACGTTCACATTCTTCCTGACTTTCTATCACATCAGCATATGCCATCCTTGAAGCATTTGTGGTTTTCTCTTCAATTATCTTAACATCACTGCTTTCCACAATCCTTCCCAAATGCTTGTTGAAACATTTGTAGGCTTTGTTGTTCATTGAGTAACCGAGGAAAATTCCTTCATCTTCATTGTCACCGTACTTCCCTTGATTTCCTTCTTTGTTCTTGATGAAGCATTTACTTCCAAAGACACTAAAGTATTTTAGAGAAGGCTTTCATCCATGCCACAATTCATATGGTGTCTTCGTCTCACACATATAAAGTCCTGTTCGATTCTGAATGTACACTGCAGCTTGAATAGCCTCTTTCCAGTAATGTCATGGAATACGACTCTCAATCAGCATTGTTCGTGCCATGTTGTTCACATATCGATTCCTATGTTCAAAAACTCCATTTTTTTGTGGAGTTCTCACAGCAGCTACCTCATGTTGTATCCCATGATTCTCCAGATAATTCTCAAATTCAATGGACGTGTATTCTCCTCCATTGTCAGATCGCAACACTTTGATTGTTCATCCAGTATCATTCTCGGCGATTCGCCGATATGTTTTCATGTAGTCAAGGACTTGTCGTTTCCTGTGAATGACCATCACACATGCCATTCTACTGTAATCATCTATGAAAAGGACAAAGTACCTTTCTCCATGAGTTCCGGCAACATTTATTGGCCCACAAACATCTGTATGAATCAGATCAAGAAGTTGAGACGCTCTTTTCTTCTTTGGTCGATATGAACTACAGACCAGCTTCCCACGCATACAAGCATCACAAGATTTTTCACGCTCACGCTTCAGGTTGGGAATGTCCATGACAATTCTCAATTTTGATATTTTCTCCATGTCTTGTTGATTGATGTGTCCCAGTCTCCAATGCCACAAATTGTTTTCTTCTTCAATAGTCATGTAACATACATTTTCTTCACTATCAATGTGATACAAGTTGCCTTCTATTCTGCATCCCTTCATAAGAGAATTTCCAGTCTTTCCCTTGATAGTGCAGCCTTTCTGATTAAACGTGACTATAAGTCCTGAGTCATAGAGTTGACTCACGCTGAGGAGATTATGACGTAGGCCATCCATGTAAAGGACTTCAGTCTTCTTTATCTCTCCATTAGCTAATTCGGTACTTCCCCTCCCTTTGATTTTCAGAGCCCCATCATTACCAAATCTTACTGTACCATCGACATTCCTTATGATATTTGTTAGTAGGCCGGAATTACCTATCATATGAGATGAACAACCGCTATCCAGAATCCAGGTACTATTGTTCTTTGTAGCTTTGAGGGCCACCTCTGCATGGTTGGATTTCTCAATCTTCTTCCTTTCCTTCCATGAGACATTAGATCGAGTATAAAGAACTGATGGTCTTTCAATTATCTCTTCTGCATACCCATGTTCTTTATAGTCAAAGTCTTCTTTGAGAGGTGAAAACCTGTTTGAAAGAGAAAACCTATCTTGCTGACAAGACTTGACATGTCTTGAACTTCGGTATGAGGTGTCCATGTCCCTTCTCTGCCTGCAATTAGCGGCCTTATGACCAAAGTTAGAACAACAAAAAAAATAACCATAGGAATTATTTCTTCTATAAGAATTAGGATATGAAATTGTTCTCCTTTTTTGAGCTTCTATATCTTCTCCATTCAGATAGCTTCTTGCCTCTTCACAATATGACATGGTATGGCCCAGATAGCCACAGAACTGACACTTCATGAGAGGAAATGTCTTCTCACTTGAATTTTTCCTCATACCTTCTTCTTTGGGAGAATAGTAAGATTGTCTGTCATTTCTGAATGTTTGAGGATAATTTGTAGGTCCCCTTTTAGTTTGGAATGAGGGTTTCTTTTTCGGAATTCTAGGCAACGTTTCAGCATGTTCAACTTTCATCTTATCTTTCTTTTGGGTCTTTTCACTTCCAGCAGTTGATGTCTCAGCCTCACAGCCAATTCCACTCTTTCCCATGCAAGCGGGTCTTTGATTACCCAAGATTTTTCCAACCACATCTGAACCACACTTGTCTCTTGCTAGTAATTCTGCATCTGAGAATCTTCCAAACTGTATTTTCTTCCTCGATTCTTTTGGAACTGATTCAGTCTCCAGTTTACTCCTTAGAGTAACTACTTCCTCCTCAAGACCATCAGAAGTCTTGGATTTTTCATCGAGTCTGGAGGTGAGGTCATTGATGACCTTAGCCTGCCCTTCAATTCTCAGCTTCAGATCTACTACATCATCATTACTTTCAATTATTTTAGACTGTACCTTCACAAATTCTTCAAGTCGTTCAATTTCAGCATCAAGTTGATCAACGTATTCAGTTGATTCTTCTACAATTTATTTCCACTTATTGCAGCTCTTACATTTAATCTTGAGCTTACTAACCGCATCCTTAAGTTGAATCTCAGGATCTACACAAGTTCGCAGTTGTTTTTCTCCTTCAGTATCTTCTGGCTTTTCAACAGTGGCCATCATAGAAACATGGTTCCCAGTTTTGAATTTTGGTTCTTCTTCATCACAGAATTCATTATCATCTTCTTCCTCTTCATAGACAAAACTCTTCCTTTGCATTTTCTTACCAGATTTGAAGTCCCCCTTTTTGAAGAACCTTCTCTAAGGCTTCTTGAAGTTTTCATCCTCACTATCTTCATCATTGATCATTTTTAAACACTGAGAGGCAATGTGCCCAACTTTTCCACAACGGAAACACGCGAGAGGTAACTTCCCTTTGAGTTTCCCTTTCCCCTTCTGGAACTTCTTTGCAATGAGAGAAATAATTTCTTTTTCTTCGTCATCTTCACCGCTACTATCCTTTGAGATTTTCAGTTTATCCATGGCCTTGAATGCCATTTCCTTGCTCACCTGAGTCGTAGCATATTTAGGTTTGACTCTCATTTCATATGCTACCAAACTGCTGAGTAGATCATCTAGAGAAAGTTTGGAAAGATCTCTTTCCTCAAGGGCTGACACCTTCACATTATAAAGAGGTGGAAGTCTTCTCAATATTTTATTTACAATATCAATGTCTTTGATTTCTTCGCCTAGACCCCGAATAGCTCCAACCACTTCAGTAATTCGATTGAAGAAAGAGTCTACATTCTCATCTGGATGCATCTTCAGATCATCAAACCGATTGTGCAGCACTTGTAGTTTTGCATCCTTCACTTTGCTATCACCTTCATAAATATTCTCAAGTTTATCCCACATGGATTTTGCTGAGTTGCAGTTCATCACCTTTATGTAGATCTGATCAGAAAGGGCTGAAATGAGTGCATTCTGTGCTTTAGCATCTGCATCAAGAAGTTTCCTGTCTATTTCAGTCATAGCAAGGCCTGTTGGATCAGTGACTTGTATTCCTTGCACAGTAGAAAAGAGAACATCCATTCCAAGAGATCTCAGATGAGATCTCATTCTGTTCTTCCAGATCTGGAAATTGCTTCCATCGAAGGGAGGGACTCCCCTAACATTGACCACGTTTTCCATAACGAAAACAAAGGTCTGATTCAACACCAGCAACCTTTACCCTCTGATTCCACTTGAAGGACCCCGGGACACCCTGAGAGGGGAGGGGTGAATCAGGGTGACCACTTTTTCTTTTTAAAGTGATGGATCATGTTCCCACGTTGGTAAGAACTTGTTGAACCTGTATGAAGAATATGATTAGAAAGCAAACATTCACATGAACAGAGAAGACACAACCCTTTTTACTTGGTTCACCACTAAGGGATACATCCAAGGATCATACGCCGACAGGTTGTCGGTCGTACCAAAAACCATTATGCTTCACTAGCTGTAGATTACACAATTTCGGGTACAGTCACTCTTTCCCAAGCTCACTGCCTTTACAAAGGTTCTGAGATAGCTTACTGCTTCCCTCGGGTCACTCTCGTTGACTCCCCCTGGCTTACTACCATTGCTGAAGTCACACTCAGTTTATAGACGTGAAGGTCTCTTCAACTGAAAGTCATGAAGTTCATTGTCTCCTGTTCAGCATCAGACTTTTCTTGCATCAGAGTCCTGAGTTTAATGCTCTGTTAAGATCCAAATTCCAACCACTGAGGAAAAACCCCTTTTCCCTTGTTCACAGGGCAAACAACCTTTGGAAAAGGCCTTCGCAAAGTACCCTACTTCGCGAGGCTCCCAATTTTGCAAAGCTCAAACAAGACTTTGCATAGCCCCTGCCATTTCGTGAAGCTCAATCGCGAAGCACTCTCACGATGCTCCAGCCTTCGTAATGCTTGGCTATCGCGAAGCTCCTGCCTCTTCGCGATTCTCACTGAGCCAACATGGGGCGCACGTCTTTCGCGGAGCTTGAATAGCCGCCGCGAAGCTCCTCTTTCGCGAAGCACGCTGCCTTCGCGAGATACCTTTGCGAACCGAGAGCAAAGAACTTTCTCTGAAATTCTCTCTACATCTCTTGAGGGGGTCGGCCTCTATTTATAGGCGATTCCACCGACCCTCGACCCTTCCGCGCGAAGTCAACGCCACGTAATCTCAAATCGCGAAGCTCCAAAGATTCCGCCCGAATTTTGTCCAAATCGCGAAGCACCACGGCACTTTTCCATTCGCGAAGCTTGATGTAGTCGCGAAGAATCACCATCAACATTCCTTCGTGCCTTCGCCGTGAAGCTCCCTCGCAAAGCCCTTCATCGCCGCGAAGCTCTCCAGCCGCTGCCGTTCGCGAAGCTTGACGTAATCACAAAGGCTCACTGCCTCCATTCTTCTGGTCTTCGCGAAATCCTGTCCATGTATCCCATCTTCGCGAAATTCATGTCTTTTCCATATTAAATCATGATCTTCATGGAAATCCTATTTTTGCGATGCTCACAAAATTCCAAATTTTGGACCCAAAAATTTGGCAAACACTGGGAAACGGCGCCACCTTCAAAATTGTTGTCTGCTTGAACGGTATGATCTCTTTGCTGGTACACGATCCAAACTTCCATTGATGATTAACAACAAACACAAACCACACTCCAAATCATGCATAGAAGACCATGGTTCCAACAGATATTACAGCTATAAGTTTTTATCTTCAGGAACATATAAAAAGGATATATATTCCCAAACTACATGATATATCACGTGTAGTAATAATTATAAAATATCAATTAGGATTCTAAGAACCCATACACACACACATACATCTAGCCAAAATCAATCATGTCTCTCATAATCTACACAAACATGTGATCAATATCATTAATGGTTCTCATAGGCTATACAAACTCACACATGTTATCATTATCAAAAATTGGTCTTAGATAACACAAGAACATACCACGATATCCGGAATATAACCATATATAAGTGATCTATATGGGAAGTACCTTCCACCCTCAATGGTGTCAACATAAACACCGAGATTCATCATGAACCAATTCCCAAAACATGATCACAGACAAAACAGATCAACTAACATTCCAAGGGTCCCTATAACCTATTCCATAAAAGTATAATAAGGGTTATATAAATAGATTCATGAAGGGAACCAAACCAAGAGGGTATAACCATATCACTTTCCTAATTCATTCTACCATCAATGGTTGATCTAGGTCCAAACAATGGATGAGACCAATTCATCATAATTACGTGGTTATTCCCACCATATCCATAGTATATTAAATCACCCCAATACCTTGCATATCATCATGGTGACCCTCTTTGATGTGGTGTAAGAAAATTTCCCATTTGGGACTTATCTTGTCTTCCCACTCAGTGTGTGGATATTGCTGTTATCCTGGTCCACAAGGGGTCTCACATTACTCCATGCCTAATACCACACCCATCCATGGAATTTTGGTTCTTCCTATACCTCATATGAGATCTACAAGAGAAAAATATCATAAATTATTAATAAATAACACATCAAATAACTAAAAATTTTGTTATGCGTATTGATTTAACAATTGTGGAATATAATTTATGAAAAAACCACAGATGAATTGTATTTCCGACTAAAATATCTGATTATATAATAATTTTATATAATAAAAATCCAATGAAAAAAAATTTACTATCAATAAATGACACATTAAACACATGATTATATTTTCTAACAATGTTATAAATTAAAAAAACTCAGTGTAAATTGGTAGGTTACATAATATGTGAAACTTAATCACATTCCATGTAGAGAGCTTCATTTAATATCTATATTACACACCTAGGGAATTATTGTGTTCTTTATGTTAAAATATATGAGATATAAAATACGTAAAAATATTACAGGACGTGTTTATTCAATGTTTTATTTCCTACATTATATACTCATTATGTATTAAACACATGTAGGGTATTTACACAATGCATCTTGACTCTGAGTATTCCTTCATGAAAACATTTCAATGACACATTGTTTATGTGAGTTACACAATGTGATGTATTGAAAAACATGTTCCAATCTGGCTTGGCTGATACATGGTGTTCACTTTTTTCTCAATATTTTTATTTATAACATGAGGAACTTGAATCAATATCAGTGTCCTAGGGTATTAAACATAGATACATGGTATATGAATTTGGGTTAATTTCCATGTAATCATGTTTTATCTGACATAAATCATCATCACCATTAGTTGAATACTTAAAAATTACATTATTATATGTTAACTAAATCTGAGTTTTAAAATAGGTAAACTAATATAGGATTAATATATTTCATTAATTTGATAACAATAAAATATATACTAGAAATAAAATCAGACATTCAATGTATATAATGATTAGTAAACAATAAATAGTTATAAATTTAAATTTGACTTCTTTAATAAAACATGAATATTTTAAAAATAATAGAATTTCAAGTTTATTCCAAGAAAAACTCGAATATTGTTTAATTTAATGAATATTTTTTAATTTACCTGAATGAATGTCAAGAGCAATGAATTATTCAATAAAATTAGGGAAATCAATTTGATAACCAAAAGGGTAATTTTTCATGATAATTTTAAAATTAATTTTATAATAATAATGAAATACCTCATACATGAGTTCTTTATTAATTAATGGTGTTGTTCATTCAAACAACTTTTTGTGAATTTTCAATGCATCATTTGGACCCAGTTAATATTCACTCTAGAAATGATACACATGTGATCCTTTGATATTTGAATAACACCAATGGATCATCAAATTCTAAAATGATCAATCGATCATCTTTGATTATAAATATTGATATAATCACTTTCATTATAACATGAAGGAATAACCATTGTTATTCTCAATCTTTAGATGATCAGAGGAGGAATAGGTTCTCTAGAGCTCAAGAGAAAACCCAAGAATATATCTTCATTTGAGAGAGTTCTCTAGGAAGAGACTATTGTGTAAAAAGATTAACCAATCCTCAATTTACATATTATTCTATTTATAGTCCTTGTGGTAGGGTTAATCACTAACTAATTATAAAAAGAGACATAATAATATATTTAACTCATAATGAACCTCAAGCTATGTAAAATAATAATAATATTATTATTATTATTTTATCTCAATGTGTCCATTATCCCACACAATGACATATTTTTTTATTATCTGCAAAATAATATTTATTACGAGGCCTAAAAAAATGACATATGATCTCCCTCACTATTTATTGAATTCTAGAATAAATATTGAAGTAAACATTATTCAATTAATAAAAAAAATATTGTATTCATAATTTTTAGAATAAATAATTTTTTATTTTCTTAATAAATAACATATTTAATGAATAAATATTTATCACCTAGAGAATAATAAAAGATAAATAAATATTAATATATTGTAATAATTAAAATATTACCTGGTGAATAAATATTTATTCTATAAATGAAATCAATAATTGCTGAAAATATTACTTTTTAGTCTAGAGAATAATAATTATTACAATTCTTGAATTCAAATTGAATTTCATTAAGATCCAAAGATACACCTACTGTGTGACCCTCTAGGATTTCCTACTCAATGGAATTAATTGATATTGCCTTATTTCCATGATTATAGTCTATTAATGAGTCAAGACACCCAAAGAGAAGTAATTTAATGTCACAACATCGACAACAACAGAAGAAAACTCACTCGGTAATATTTTCCTTTTATCTCAATATATAATCAAAGAAGTTCCATTCTCATGTCATCAATATATTTTATTGACACATATTTTGTTAATGCCTATGTTGAACTCATCTATACACCATATTGGTGGATTTTAGTCCAATAGTTCCATTCTAATCAATGGAATATGATATCTTTATCCATAATGATAGAGGGGACAAATAATCCCTTGAATTATTAATTAATACACATTAATCATGATTAAGACATCATATACTATATAATAAAACATATAGGATCACAATTTTTTTTCAATTAATCGATGTAGGAAACTCATAACAAACTTTTATAAAAAACATAATGACTATGGTCCATTACACTTATTCATGGAAAGGAATATCATTGACATTTAAACATTGGGATTTTCTATTGGATGCTCTATCCTCATAATCTACATGTATTATAGATCATTAAGTGTGAATTTCATAGTAATAATTCTCAACCACTTATGATTAGTCACTTCTAATATTAAACATACCATTTTCCCCATTATAGAATGTCATCCTTTCCACAGGACTGGATATTTAAGATATTTTTTCATATCACCTCAAGGTTCTCATCATAGAAGTGAACTATGTAGACACATATTAATACACAGGATACTCTCATACATTAATGACATTAATTTCACAAATAATAGTGGAAAATATATGATAAGGTGTTTATTGGTATTAAAAAATTGAATGTGTCTAGGTAATAAAAATTCAAAATATTATTCGTAGTAGGAAACCTACTCCAAAATGAATATCCAATTTGATGTTAAACTATTTGGGATTTTATCAGAGTGATTATTCACTATCAACATTGTATGTTCCTATATTGAATTTTAATGGGTACAGTGAATTCAATAAAATGAGGTAGTTATCATCCTCTATATATCGAGGCTGGGATTTACTGGGTCATAGAATGATTTTGTAATATGAGGTAATGTTTTTATTTATCAACTAGTTGAAGTTAAAACATGTTAGTGAGGAAGATTATAATTTAGTAGAGAAGGAGGGGAAATTATTTTAAGAAATATGGGAATTAAAAAATTATGGTCAACATTATGGGTGGGGTAAGGAATAAATGGCATGCACATGTAGTAAGTTTCACCCTCTGCACCACACATGACTAAAAGTAGAATCCCATTGAAACACCCTTGTAATAGTTTATAAAGGATTTCTTACAATGCATTCATACAATTATTTCACAACTGGTTATGAAATCCATTGAATTATAAAAGGATTGAACATGTATATCTCTACGTTGATGTGTTATTTTAATTTTGAGACATTTCATATTATTATTCCACCTCATTTATATGAGTAAAATATACAAAATTTATAGGATTATATATTAAATTGGAACCCATTTTCAAATATTTTAATTTATCATAGAATTTATTCAATCATATTTTTATAATAACCCTTCAATTAACCTTAAATTAAAATCAATTATAACTTATATTAATTTTATAATGTTTAACTTGTTTGCAATATAATTATTTATTTTTGATATCTCATTTTGTATGATATTAATTTATAAAAATTATTATTTCATTACCATCCTACACAACGTCATTGATTCCAAATGGGAATTGGTGAGATAATAAATTTATATGTTCCAAAATAAAATATCTACAAAGGTGTAATTGTGGCTGTATAGTGTCAAACCCATAGAGAAGATATATCAATCTAGTGATCTAGCAGTTCAAACCTATTAGGTGGATTCCTTATCAACTTCTAGGTTTGGATTTTTAATGTTAAGAACATTGGTATTACATTATAAGGAATATATGGGATTATGTTCATTTTTAGGGATCTTATAAAAATAGTAATCCATTATATTTATTGGGATTATTCAATGGATTATATTGAAAATTATTTCGGATGTAACAAATTAGATCTTAATATATTGGAAAATACTATTTGGTATAGAGGTAGTCAGCAACCAAGGAGCATAAATATTTTTTCTAATTGTATAAAGTGTAACAGACTATTGGTCCTAGCCTACTCTACAACAATTAGATCAGGTTCCTTATATTAGAATTATCGAGATAAGGGTTCTTTAAAAGAATGTGATTATGAAGAATTTATAGTATAATTAATTGCCAAATGGTTACTCATATTTTTACTTAAGAATTCAATAAGTTAAAACTACCTCAATTAACAACCCCTAACCCTAAAACATAAACCACACATGATAACAATGGTATTAGATGAAAAAAAATGGTTGCTTTCGGAACATATTCATAAATACTTTTAGGATTTAAACAATTAAAAATTAAAACAATTCAAACTAATCAACACACTAACACATAATGAAAGGACATAAGAAAATGCATCAATTGATGTTGAAAGTGGTAATGGGAATATAAAATTTAAATAAAAAGAAGGTTCAAGTAATCTAAATCATCATGGATCAATGTTTAGTAGAAACTAAGTAATAAAACAATAAATTATATAGAAGAAACATGATCTCAAACATATGGAGAAGAAAATGTGAATGGAATAAAGAACGTGTTGGCCATCAACTACCCAGAAACCTCACGATAATATTTATAATCCGATAAATCTTACAATGTATAAATCTATCATATAATTTGTCTTTTTAAAATAATTTTCACCTCGTTTAATTCACAACATGTAGTGGCTTGTCACGTCATGTAATGTGATCTTCAATATCCTCATGATTTTCAAACAATCTCTATTTTAGGGATTGTATCATTTTTTTGGGTACTTCTTAAATATTTCAAATATTATTTATGACATGAAACATCATTTTTTAGGAGGTTTCATGACTTTTAGTACTTTAACAAGTTGAAAATCTACCATAAAGTGTACTAATTTCATATCCTAAAAGTTCTTTATCTTGGATTTCATGACTTGTATCAAATTTATTTCCTCTTCTTTAGGTTGTAGGGGTACAATTCTTCAGGAATACACGTCGTGAACACATTCCATTCCATAAAATGTTTGAATGTTATGAAATTTAAAAAAAACTTCCTTTCTAAATAAAATACCTATTTATTAGAAAAACTAACCAAAACCCAACATAATATCTAATAAATCATGAATAAATCACATGGAAATGTTTACGAATTATATATATGAATTATAAATATCATATTACCCCACACTTGAAAAAAAATAATTTTATCAAGAAAAAAGAAACTTTATAATGTTTCCCAATAAAAGAATTTTTAAATAGAAAACAAGCATTAGAAATACCAAATAAAACTGTGTTTTAATGGAAAAAAACTAGTCCTCCAAAATTACTCCAATTGTGAAAATAAATTATGCCTCAAAATTATTTGTATCATTCATCTTTTTTCATCCTATAATTAGGAATTTTCAACTATTCCTAAGAAGATATGACCATTTTTAAAATTAACGTAAACTGAATTTTATCTCATCACATAAGATAAAATGAATATGGGGTTATGATCAAACCCTTGAATACATGTTCGTAAACATAGGATTTAGTTTTCTATATCATCTCTACTTCATAAATATAAAGAAGAAATTAATCATAAAAGCTTCATAATTACGGTTCAAATGACTTTGTGAAGAGGGTAGGTGGGTAGATGATAAAAAAATATCAAAAAATAAGGTAAAATATCATGTATAATGTAAGATCATGGTGAATAGTGTAATGAAAAAACACCTCTGAAAAGAAGAATTTATACATTCCAAAGAGCTCTAGGAAATCCAATGGATATTTTCGTACAAGTGAAATGAATATATCATGTTTATTTTTTCACTTTTTTTTAAATTCTAATCTGGGCCATTTCTCATATCCATCAATGAAACAAATATGATCTATCATTTGATCCATCAGTCTGGTAATAGTGATTTATTACCTTCATAATACACAACCCATTATGTTTTTTAAAGTACAATCATGAAACATATATCAAAGTATCCCTGGACCACATTACCTAGATCATTTTGAATGATCACCTATGTCTCCTCAATAGAAAACATACTGGGTCCATATGTAATGACTATCTCCCCACACATATTCAAGATACCGTCATGTGATCATTCCAATATAAGGGTAGTAATATATTAAATGGGCATGTAACATGTCTCCATACTAAAAGGTTTATTCATTGATTATACATACTTAAGAAGGATAAATGTATAAGTGGGTATTAGGATCAATGGATCAAAACAATTCCTCAATCATTTCAATTGTGAATTTTTTTTATTCTTAGTATTAATAAGATCTCAATGCATATCCCTATAGTTTTAAATTCCCCATGTATCTATTAATAAATATATTGAGAAAAGAATATGAAAATGTAGGTCCATAATCCTCTTAGTAATTGGAATAAAAAAAATTTGTAATCACTTAGGGATTAGTAAACTGTAATAGGTCAATCAAAATCAATTAGAGTAATTAAGAATCATAAATAAATTACACAATTCTATAATCATGCTAAAATTTTCACCAAAAAATAGATTTTATCATTTTACATCCAAATATTTCTTTAGTTTACATGTGTGTAATTAGATTTCATGTTAAGGCATGATTAAAATGAAAAATATTTCCTATATGAATGATAATAAAAAATAATCTAGGTGTAAACACAATAAATCTCAATAATTTTCCTCCTTTTCTATTAAAGAAAAAATATATGAACTATTTTGGAAACTGTATTGGGACATAAATAAATAATACCCTAGAAAAACTATAAATGGAAATTATGAATTTAATGTATGGAATCTAGATCCCTTTGTGAAAAAGATCATGCCATCGGGAAAATGGTGAAGGTTGATGTGAAACTAGGAACACAAAAAATATTATAATAAAAATATACCTTAAATATATAATACGTCAACATAAAGGATAAAAACAATATGTTATTAAATAATTGAAATTGTTCCCATAGTTGACATTATAAGGATGAAACTATGATATATTCTTGGATCTGATTACAATGAAGTATCAAAAAATCAAGGAATAGAAAGATTCAGAAAAACAAAAATAAATGATCTTAATTACCTCATAAAAAACTCAGACAACAAAAATATAGGTTTCCTCCCATAAAGTGATAATAATAGTGTTTTGAACCTGACAGGTTGAAAACAGATCAATTGGTGGTACCAATCAGCTTAGTCAAACTCTAAATATTATTGGAACTAGAATTTGTGTCCCCTTCATTTATTAGTCACTTAGTGGGATTTAAAACCTTATAAATTGTTTGACTAAAATTCTCATGAGGTATATGGAACATCTCTGCGGGTTAGAGAAGGGGATTATGTACAAGTTGTAGAAAAAGATCCTAGATATCTCCAAATATAATATTGATATGAAAATAATTATTGTGGGAATATATATGGTATACTAACAGCCTCAATAATAACCAAAGTATAGGTTGATGTTTGAGACATGTTTATATAAATTCATAATTAATAATGATCATGAAATAAATCCATGCAGTCAAAGATCATATCTCATCCATTAGATAAATAAATGATACACAATAGAACATGGAATACAATGAGTACCATGTACACAAAAAAACATAGTAAAATAGTGGATGGATACATTGTAAAAATAAACAGTGTGAGAAGATTCTCTGCTATCATTATCATAGGTACCCACTTGAACATGGTTGTATGTATCATCTCCTCTATATCCATGGTTGTGATGGATGAAGGGGTAGATTATTCAATCTCTAATTCTTGTTTTGTGGTGTTATTAGTGTGTTAAGTCTAAACTGGTGAGGTTTTCATCTATATAGTAGTCATGTGTCTAACAACTGGATCAATTGATTACACCACAGATGTAGAAAGTAATTCAACGACCATACCCCATTGAGAATTTTCTACAAAAAATTCCCACTGGGAAAAACATTAGTATTCTCTAGATTTATTGAATGGTTGCAATAGTAGTGTATGATATTAGATGTATGATAATAGATAAGTGGGTGACATCAGTTATTGTAGTAGGTTGGTGAGTTGAATAAGTGGTAGTGGAATGATATTGGGAAGCTGTCAAATTCTAGTAATGATCTATGAAGGGAATATGGAAGTGTGGGAAGATATTCCAATGGTTCTACAGAAGTCACTATAGAACACTTTCATGCCTATGAATCACCAAACACATTATGTAATTAATTGGTTGGATAATCATAAAATGGGAAGATAGTTCTATCTTTGTTAGAGAAGGTGAGGCAGGGGTCATGTAGTCCTAGTATTAGTATAGGATGGTTGGATGGTAGGATATGTTTTATGGGTAGTAGGAAATGGTGATTCATGAGATAGAACAGAAGTATTTGGGGCCTCATCATCATCCTTTATATACTCATGAGTCCCCTCATAGTGTTTCCCAATATTCTATAATATCCACATCTATCGACGAATTAAGATATAAATTGACTCCAACATACCAAGAGAGGAAAGGGTCTAAAATGTGTTTAAAATTACAATATGAAGCATGATATGTGTAATGAAACATCCACTTATCTATGTATCATGAGACCTCCTCACCTATTCCTCATAGTATAGTGAGAACATCTATGTCATGTTGAGGATAAGGCCTCTCTTGGTATAGGATATAATGAAAACCTCAATCTGAATGATACCTACATGATAATATTCTCTATCTAGTCAATCATTGGCTAATTACTAATGAAAAATCTTTAGAGTGTCACCCCATTACTATGTACTCTTCCTTGATCATGGGTCATGAAAGCTATGGGGGTCATATTCTATCATCTTCCAGCTCTATTGAGTTTCTTCTTTTGTTGGTTCAAGATGTAAGGTGACATATACTATGGAAAAAGTTATATATATATATATATATATCGACACCAACAATAAACTCTCCTAATTTCAATTTCGATGGACTTACACCCATATGGAAGTTGTCATGAGTGGTGTCAAGATCCAATAAAGTGAGGAACTATAGAAATAGATTCCAATATGTCTCCTTGTGTACCTTATTAATACTCCAAATATGAATCTATATAATGATCTATAGGAATTACTTGTGCATGGCTATCTCCCCGATAACATCCATATCAACAGTCTTTTTGGCCCTCATGAGATTAGTTTGATGACTGACCATACGACACAAATGCTTAGGCTTAGAAAAGTATAATGAGGGATATCAGTGTGAGTGTTGTTCAGTGCCATTAGGTTGGTTGGAAGAAGAGTGGGAATAGTTGGGGGCCTTGGGTGGAATAATAAGATGGGGATGATGGTGGGGATTAATCTATTGGTGGTTGTGAAGGATTCAACATTGGGAACCTGGGTTCGGGATAATTATCTCACAATACCACTCATTTAATATACATTATGTTAATGGTCTTCATTCCATCCATATAGATCAGAATGAATGATCCATGAAGTGAGGGGATCATGGCTGGATGCTCGACTAGTAGTAGGAGAGTAGGAAGAATATATGGGGATGATCGGGGGAGGTCATGGGAGAGGAGTGTGATAGAAGTATGAGAGAAGGTAAAGGAATGGGATCCACCCTTTAAAATGAGATTTACATCATTTTAAAGAGTCCTCTATTTTCACACATTGTGTAAATAATTCATGATGTTTAAATTTATAAGGAGAAAATTTCATTCCAAGCAAGACTTGTGTCTTAGACCATTTGCACTATGTGTTTTTTATTTTTTATTAATACAATTTTTTTTCGAAAACAAAATAATAATCTCTTCATCCAACTAGCATTTTTTCTTAAGCCTTCCTAAAATTTATAAAACATAAATTAACCAATAGATTCTATCCTAGGTTTCCTCCTAATCACCACTTTTTAGAGCATTTAGATCTATACCGAATTTGGTTCAACTAAATTTTAAATAACTAACATTTATCTCTTGGAATGGTTCATGATATATTTACAATCATTGACCATTGACCATAAAATTTGTTAATTCATCCTTTTATATTTTGATTATCCAATGTGAAAAAACATTAAATACTTCAATATAACTGACCAATGGGGTTTTATTTATCTAGGGAATATTTTTAGGTATGACTTAAACATTAACACCATATCCCATGGGGTACAATTAAATCACGTGATGCTTCAATTAGGAAATTTCATTGTTTTTTCTTTATAAATTATTTTATTTTTAGAAGTATCCCATCAAATCTCTTCCAGCTAGTTCCTGTGTAGTATTATTTATTGGCCATATTTTTTAGTGTCCATGTTTATCATTTTTATTTTCCAAAAAGATAGATTTTATAATTGAATTCTTAGGTAATAAGGCTTCCCCAAAAAAATTAGAACAAAGTCGTGTGGATGGTTGTCCTATACGTCGTGTGATACACACAAAGTGTATCATCCAATTTGAGTCTGAAATCCTTCCAACAAGTATTAACTATATTTCTTCATTTCCTGAATGGATAATTCAATATGAAAAATTTTATATGATTGTAAAGGGGTTCCATTATAGTATTTAATTCCATATTTTTATAATATTACTAGAGTAATATTATTTTTGAAGTGTGTTCCCTGACCACTAATGAGTAATTAGGGTAAACCAAATCTGCCAAAAATCATTAAAAAATTTATGACCACCTCAGTTGTGTTGTGAAACATGGCTCTATATTCTACCCACTTTGAATCACTTTCCACACAAAATAGGATGTAAAATTTACCATGATAATTTTTGAAATGATCTATAAAGTCAACTCCCCGCACCTCAATGATTTCAACTTCATGAATTAAGATTAGGGGATTTTTGTTGCCTTTTTAAATAGTTCATGTTTTCTAGTACTGATCACAACATTGTACAATACTCCTCACATCCCAAAAGAGTGTGGGATAGAATATTCTGGTTTGTAGGATATTAACCAAGCTGTGTTTATCCTAATAATTTCCTTCAGTTAGAGATGTATGGAATATTTCATGCTCACATTAAATTCGATCATCAGGGATTCATCGTCAGGTCCATCCATCAACAGAATACTTAAATAAAATATATAATCCCAGTAATAGTGTGAAGCGTCAATAAATAACTTCTTCCTTTTTTTATAGAGATGTGTGAGTAAATAGATCCCACATAAGGATAGTTCACAATATCATAAAACCATGATTCTTTTGTATGTATATTTAAACATTTTCATGGGGAAAATCTTCCTCAATACTCCGATCTCCATCATCCATGATTCTTGGAAATGGAATTCAATAAAAGTGGTTAGAAGGACATTTTCGGTCCCATTTGTTTCTTTTATGACTATATAAAATTCTTATAGAACTAATTTCCATCTTATTGGTCATTGTTTGGAATTCTCTTTTCTCGATCATTATTTTAGGGCTTCGTGATTTGTGTACACCACATGTTTGGAAAGCATGAGGGGTGATGGAAATTTTTCAAAATAAAAAATAATTGCTAGTGGATAATTATCTGTGGTAACGTAATTGATCTAATCCTCATTTAGACTACGGATAGAATAATAAATGGGGCCCAATATTTTTTCTAACATGTTTCCTTAAAAAATTTCCCACTTTTAATACACTAGAATCGTACATCATTTCAAACCCATTATCCCATTTGGGTGATACTATAAAAAGAGTTTCCACCATTCTATTATTTAGGGTATTTAATACCTACCAACACATTTCACTAAATGCAAATGGCATTTACATAGAAAAACTATTTATTTGGCAGGGCTATTTTTGAAAAATATTCAACAAAGCAAGCATAAAATCTGATGTTTCCTAGAAAACTCTTTATACATTTCAATATTATGGGTTCAAGTAAATATTTAATCATGATGATATTCACCAGATCATTTTCCATGAAATTATTTGATATTTTATTTCTGGGGACTATGACTCCTTAGACCATGAAATTTCATTTTTCTAGTTTTCACTATGAACTTTTATCCATATCACTACATAATTATCTCATGATTATTCGAAAAAACATTGAAGGATCCAATATATATAGAGTAATAATATATGAATATATCAATTATTTCATCTACCATATATTGAAAAATTTGTGTTATACACCATTGTAATGTTTTTGGTGCATTACACATTTCAGACTACATCCTTTGATAGGTGATGGTTCTGAAAGGACATGTGAATGTGGTATTTGAGAAATCGTTTGGGTCAACAAAAATTTGATTCTATCAATTATATTTATCTAGAATGAAATTGAATTTAGTTCTAGATAATCTCTCCAGCATCTAATAAATTAATATAGGTGAAAATTTTCCTTTTCATGTTGTGTTGTTGAGATTTTTTTGTCAACACATATTCCCCAACCAGTAGTGGTTCGAGTGGAGATTAAACAATCTTCACTATTTTTTATAATATTTAGGCCGCCTTCCTTCTGGTTGACTTATATCAAGATCACCCACTTACTATTTGAGATGGGAAAAATTATACCAATAATAATATGTTTAGGAACATCCTTTTTAATAAATTATTTCATTGATGGGGTGAGTCATCTATGGGGTTCTCATTTTGGTTTAGTACCTTCTACCACTAGAAATGTATAGTTTAAAATCATGGGGATGGTCCCCTTGTGGTCAGTCACACCCTAGGAAATCAAGTTTTTATGCCTTTTCATGTATTCAATTTCATTACCTTTTGGAACAATATTAACCTATAAACTAATGATAAATGGTTCTGTAGCTTCAGTTTCATAAAATGAGTACATTAATGTTCTTGTAAGAGAATTCAATTCTGACAATGGTGCCATGATGACTAAGGGTATGAATAGTGGGATAGTTTCTCCCATCTGAACATCATGGTAATTTACTTCCTTATTATCACTACACTCATCTTCATCAGTTTATAGGGTATCTCATTTATCTTAAATGGTTATGAAATCTAATTTTTTTTTAATAAGATGGCCTAACAATCAAATGAATTGCCACTTTTCATGTTGTATTTCACTAAATCAAACACTGCATTTTCATATCCCGCAAAAAATATCAGCCTTCTTTGATTCATAAATATCATTACCTTACTAGTAGAGATAAATTGTCCCTATATAATTATTATAACTCCTCTTTTCCCTCCAACTCCAAGATAAGGATATCAGTAGAAAACATGGATTTTATAACCCCGGATATGACATCCTTAAGAAGCCCTTTAGGATACTTTACTAATCTATCAAATTGAAAAATTGAAACTATTTTATGTTTCAAATATTTAGTCCTTAATATCTATAATACACTCACCATAATAAGTTTAATACTTGCATTGAGATCACCCAAGTATTTTCCAAATTTTAACTTCTATATAGTATATGGAATCGAGAAGCATTTGTGGCCTCTCGTCATTGGTGGGACCTTATTCAAAACAACTAAGGGGCATTATTCATTCAAGTGGATGACCCCATGTTCTTCCATATTTATCTTATTAGATTGTATCTTCATTAAAAGTTTCACATAAATAGGAATTTCAATGATTACCTCAATAAAGGGTATTTTAATGTGTCATTAATTATTCATATATTAAGGATTACTTTTATTTCTGCACTATTTTTCCTTGTCACATTGTCTCTAGATAAGGAATATGGTGTTTGTATAGTGGTTGTGGTTCCACGTAATCTTATTTTTTTGGAATATTTTTTCTATGAGATTTATTATCCCAATTAAAATCTATATACTATTCATTACATGATTTATATATGATATCCTCAAAATATTTTTTAATTATTTTCATATGTGCTTATGTTTCCTTGAGAGTATCTTTTTATCCTATTTAAAGATACTAAAAACTCAACTTTATTACACTCCAAAGGACCACATCTTTATCCTCCTCTCATAGATGTGTCTCTGCATTAATGGGAATTTTACCCAATAATTGATATGATAGAGTCTTTTTGATATATTCCACATGGTTCTCTATGATTTAGAGGTAATCCATTTGAATTTTTATCTCTCTTTCCCAAGTCTATATTCTCTAATCTTATTCTTAAATTAATGTGGTTAGAAAAATATCATGAATTTAGTGTTGAGGTAGGGAATCTTGTGATTGTCTTGGTGGAGCTCTCTAGAACTATTTTTTTGGTGGTGTAAATTTTTTGTCATTAGGGTAAATGTTTACCGAATAATTGTTTACTATGTTTGAGGTGTATGATTTTGATGTTCGTAGCCAGGTAGTCCCAGATTTTTTTGTTGTTCTTGAACAGTCCACTATTGGTAGTTACCATGACTGATTTGATGTGGTTATTGATCCAATATTTTTTGATAATATGACTACTTTTTTGGGGTTGTTGAAATTTTTGGTTTGGTTGAATGTAATTTATGTAATAAAGATACTAATTTTCTATTTCTTCATTTATTACTCAATAATACTAGTTTGGGTGTTAGACTCCGTAAATTTTACATGATTGAGTTTCCATAATAGCGGATGGAAGTGGTGGTGGTATAAAAGGAGTTTGAAAGGTCTATTGATTTATTGTGTGGGATTAATTTTAGGCTATAATTTGGTTGTTCTATTCCACTTTGTGAATTATAAATTAGTGTAGTCCTTAGTCTCCCTACAAAAATCTAGAATTGTGGAATATTTCATCTAGAAGTTATCTTACAACTTCTAGTGCCATGAACATGAGTCTTCCATCAGTAGTGGTATCAATAACATTACATATATCTGGTTTTAGTACATAGTGAAATGTTTCAAGATGTAGACACACATCATGTCAATGATGTGGTCACTCTTGGGTATGTCCTTTGAACTGATCCAAATCGCCCCAAGATAATTCTCCATTCTCTTGGGTAAAGTAGTTGAAATTGTTTCTTAGTTACCATGTTTTATATGTTTGAATTATTTGTCTAAAATATTCTATGATAAATCATAAAAATTCATATTGGACTAAAGACCTTGAATTTTAAGACTTTCCTTAGCTTTCTCATTAAAATAGAAGGGGAAAACTCTTTGTCTAGTTGTGTCATATGTGACACCTCGACTTATAATGGTGTCACAGGTATTCAGGAAACATGGGATTTATTCATGTGGATCATCACTCTAAAGTATACAGAATTTTACATAGTTATTTATCCTATGAATGATCCCACGTTCTTTTTTGAAATTGTGATCATAGATAATTGGATGAATGATGCTAGGCGCAACACCACTAATGGATGAAAATACAGAGTGTGTAATTTTCTTCACCTATAGTGGTGGTCACACTCACTACTATTTAGTTGGAACAAATTGAACTTTTTTTGGTTGGTTTGTAACAACTTATGATGCTTGGATATGATGAATCATCGGTGTATAGAAAGACATCTTTCAATATCAATATGGAATGTAAGAAATTATTGAGTGTCCAAGTTACTCAAACAAGTTATAGGACACTAAATCATTCCCCAAATGATGAGCACTGATGTAGGTGCTTGTATGTGAGTGATTTTTACAAATGAAATGGGTTGGAAAAAGAAAAGGTGATGAAATCATAGGTTTTCCCCAAAGGTCATTATTCCAAAAAAAACAGAAGATCCCTAGAAAATACATTGAAATTTGATCAGTCGGTATATTATCATTGATTCCTCCTAGGAATTAGTCAAATTTGAAATTTATAAATCCCAAACAACACTAGCTATAATGATGAAGAATGGTGGTAGTGTGAGGTCGAATATAGAGGATAAATCAGGCAAGATGGTGACCTAGTGATTAGAACCTGATTGGTGGATTTCATACATAACTCTTGTAGGTTTGGATTTACAAGGGAAAATGATTTTTCTACTTCATAAGAAATTCATGTTATCAAGGAAATTTTATAGAAGCATATGAAAAGATTATTCCAAAATATAGCTTGTGAAGGTCCTATGGTTTAGCCTATACAGTAGAGTAGAAGTCGCAAACTACGTTTTATCAAACCAATTGGATGTACTTGGATTGGAAACTACTCTTTGGTCTAGATGAATTCACTAACATAGTTTTGAAAAGATTTGATCCAATAGTATAATGTTTCATAGAAAATTAGTCCTCGTCTACTTAAATCTTATTAGATCAATGTCCTGCTATCGTAATTCCCTAGATGAGGGTTATGAAATATAATTCTATTATCATGAGTTATTAGCCTAATTACTATTGAAAGGTTTATCCAATATTGATTTAAGGATTTTTTTTTAATCAAAATACCCCTACTCTTGACCCCTAGCCCTAGTGAATTAGATTTAAATGATAAAAACGGTATTAGAGGAAAGAGAAAATGACAACATGAAAAAAAAAATTATAATGATTTTAAGAATTTATGAAATTCACAATTAAAATGAATAAAATGAATCAATTCACTTAATCATAATGAAATTCTAGAATAACACATAGTAATTGATATTAAATGTGGTAATTTAAATTGAAATAAAAAATAAATATAGGGTTCTTGAAATCCCCAAATCATTTGAAGGAAGTGTTGTAGTGAAAGGTGAATAAAATAAGAATGGAAATAGAAGAAACTAGGTATGGAAAATATGGATAAGAAATTATAAAAGAAATATAGAGTCTTTCATCTTCTAATACATGTAAGAACTGGAATATTTATAAGAATAAAAATCTCATGAAAAGTAAATATCTCACATATTGTTTTGGATTAAATTAAATTTCCACACAATACAATCAAAAACTATAATATATATTCAATGTCATGTATGTAGATCTTTAATATCTTCATGATTTATTTATCTTTATAATTTAAAAGCATGTATCTTTTCACTCGGTGCATCTTACACCAAATATAAATGATTCACAATGTGTGACTTATTTGGTAGGGAGGATTCATAAAACGTACATCTTTTAGGGGTTGAAACTTTTCCTTGGTATTTATTGAGTCTCCATCATGCAACATCTTCATCCTGGATTTCACAACTTATTTAAACTTGATGGATTTTCTATTGCACTATTGGAGTCTCATAAATGATGAATACTTATTTTTAATAGGTTTTATATTTTATAGAAACAAAAATTAATGAAATTTCCTCAAAACCTTCTTTCATAATTGAATTCATATTTCCTAGAAAAACTAACCAAAACCTGTGGAATTATCTAATAAACTTTGAATAATGGAAAATTAATTGAATCTTATATATACATATATATGAATTCATCATATCTGGTGAGATGAATGTGGTTTATTTTAATTATTTATTACATTCATTCTATATTTGTACTCCTTCACTATAAATATAATTCTTTTTGGTTTAATAAAAAATATTCAACAAATTGCTTAATTGATATTTTATTTTTAGGTATTGAATTTTTTTAATACAGTTTAAAAAATTTATATTTCATGTTTTCAAAATATCTCAAAAAAATATTTTCCTTTTCTATTTTAAACGATAGATAACTATTAATGGAATTTTGTTAAAATATTTTAGAAAAAATAGGGAAATCTAAAACCAGTGATAGGTTGTAGCAGTGGAGAAAAATACATTTAGAAGACTGATTACAGATGATGAAATTCACAAGAAAATGAATAACTCTAACGTTATATTAGAATAATTTGATGGAAAATAAATCCTATGAAATATTCATTAGAGGTATACGTATGAGTGAAAATATTTCATTCACTATTCACTAGGAAATGAAATTTATTGTAATGCATGATCCATTGGATTCGACCAAATGGTGGGACCCCCATGAAGATTGAAATGTTGTAGAATTGAATCAATCAGATAAATTATATTATAAATAGTGGGTGGGATCACGTGTTTTGTAATATTATAATTTATATCTTCATATTCTATTAGTAACAATGAAATAATCGTTCCCTATAGAGTTGGACTAAATTTGAACAATATTAATACCTTTGTTTTATGTGAGTGTGATTTTACTATTCTTTCATATCTTTGTACCCTCTATGGGATCTTATGAAATCAAGGTGAATTGGAATTAGATTTTTCTGCATTGTTATCTTTTTTGGACATCAATATCAGGAGTTACCAAAAATTAAACATTTGAAACATACTTCACAAGTTATAAATTGTAAGGTATCTTCTTGGACTTGGCATGTTTGACACTGATAGTTTTAATAAAGTATGAAAGTAAATATCAAGTGGTTTCTATTTCCCTTAGAACATTTTGGTTCAACTAATAGATTGTTATTTTATATAGAATAGTGTTTGATGAAGGAGTGGTCAATATTGCATCATTCATGGGTTACTCTTCCAATTCTAGAGGATACATATTTCATTAGTATTAGTATCCTATAACCAACTATCATTGTATATTTTTTTACCATAATATTTTGGGTTTATATATTAATTAAAATCTGGTCACATATTGATTTTTATTTTATGAGATAATGAATTATATAATATCCTAAGATACTTTATGCATTAAAAGTATTCAATAGTTCCCTATTATGATGAGATACATTAGATGTTATGATATTATTCCATAAATATATGTTATATAGATGGAAGACATCATATGAAGGAGAATAGATGATACAGAAAATAAGGAGTAGGTGACACATAATACGTTGAGACATTTTCTCATGGTTTTATCCCTTATAATCTCCTAGATATGATATTTTAGAAACATGACTATACAATAAAAATTCATAATGTTTATGTGTCATTAGATATTCTTATTTGTGGATATGTATAATTCTCCTAAAAATGTATGGTAATTACTAATATTTATATTAGTGTTCTTGTACGTTGATGTATTTATGAAAATCATGATTACATTTAATCATGAAGAT
This sequence comes from Viscum album, assembly GCA_963277665.1. NCBI lineage: Eukaryota > Viridiplantae > Streptophyta > Magnoliopsida > Santalales > Viscaceae > Viscum > Viscum album. Next base: position 1,001,000,590 of record OY728134.1, read on the forward strand.
ATTGGAAATTTTGAGTGGATCATGACTAATTTTTTGTTAATTAAAAATGTTAGAAATCATTTTTCCCTTCCCAATTTAGTGGAAATTGATATCCTGGGTCCTTTTCTAGTGTTCAATTAGCTTGACTATGTCCATGATTGTGGTGGTTAAAATTAGAAGATTCGTTTATGACATGTCAATGGAATATATTTGAGCACATAGGTTGATGAAATGAGTTATAAAACCAACATAATGGGTGATTTCCTTGATAAGGGATTATATTACATGGTAAATATTTAAAGGATTTTTTAATGTCATTGGGACATTTATGATATTTTTACAATGGTTCCTTGACCCTTCACCAGATAGTAATCCTAGAGTTTAGGAAGTTTTCACTTAATTCAAATAAGAAAGAATGTCAAAGGGCCACACACTAACTATGTATAGAACCTTGGTTAAATTATTTATGAATTTAATTGTAAAATACAAAAAAATGTCAAAGACTACGAAATAATATTTAATCTGTTTTGTTATTGGATCATATATTTTCACTCACTAATTGTTCAAAATAATATATGTGATTTTACTATATAATAACTATTTATTTAATCGATTTGAGAATATAATATATATTATTTATTAGTGAATAATGATATTTATAAATATTAATTGTTCTCGGGTGATAAGTATTGAGGATAATGAAAGGAGAATGTTATTGTATGGTGGAAAATAACATAAAAAATATTATTTCAATAAATATTAATTTATTTTTTTATGAAAATAATATTTTCTTGAACACAGATTTATAAACATGTCTGCTAAATAATAATGTTATTATTATTCTAACATGTGATTTTCTAGATATTAAAAGATTCATTAAGGGTCAATGTGAAATTACGTTCTATTCTATAGATATATGAATACATTATTATATAATTACACTAAACCATGTCCACCATTTCCTTGTAAAATGTTGTGAAAATTAGAAAGGAACTCTCCAAAAGAATTCTTCCAAACCCAAGAAAAAGTGTCTAGAATATAATTTGGTGCCAATCGTAATCGAAAATGGTAAGAGAATTCATCATAAGTTAATTATTCTTCATGACATAAATTAATTATAAATAAAATTTTAAGATAGTGGGTTATATATTTTAGGGATATTATTTTCTTGGTTTGTAAGAGAAACCCTATGATGTTGAAAAATATTCATCATTGAGATCCTGCCCAATAATTCTTCTATTACTCCTAATAACATTCATGTGGTACCAAATTTTTCTCATATAAATTTCAAATTATTTAATATTAGTTTATAATTTTATTAATTTTTTATAATATTAATATCTATTTTATTCAATTAAAACTTAATTGATAAATATATTTTATTTTTCCTTCATTTATTTCTCAGATGACCATGATCTGGTTATAAATAACTTTATAATATATGAAGAAAAATCTAGGATTTCATTGGGAGGTTCATGGATTATGGATAAATGGTTTGGATACAACCCATGTAGACTGAAGGTACATGTTGTTTACCCAAGTAAACTATACTAGGAGGATCCATGTGATTTCCATCTCATCATATAGTAATAATTTATTGGCTATGTGAAATAAATGTTCCATAATATATGGGACTTCCTGGAACAAGGTTGTCAAACTAAACACTATGTGACCATCTTAAATTTTGTCATGTACATGTGATATGCAAAACCCTGTAGTCAAGATCTGTCGCATATTTATTTTATAATGTGTGGGCCGACAATTGAGAAATTGTGTGGCCATGTTCTAAGTAACACCTCTATACAATTTAAGGCTATATAGTTTCCACAAGGAGTACATACCAAGTCTCGAAGTGAGTACCATAGAGACAAGATAGGCAGCTGACATATTCTGTATCTCATTAGTATATGACATGTAAGAAAAATATTTACATGAAAATATTTTAAATTAATTAATTATTTTACTAAACCTCCTCTTCACATGTCCTTGTATCATTTTATTGAATGTACCAAACTTGAGATAGGATTTATTAAGTATTAATTGAATCATTAATTAGCAAATAAATTATTTTCCCTGATTTATATTTTTTACCATGTATTCCATATCCATTTAATATTACCCCACATAATCTAATGGTGTTCCATGTGTCTGTTTATTGAAAACACAGTCTACTTAATTATGATACTCTCGTTTTATGTTATATATAATATGAATATATAGTTATTTCTAAGGATCGAGTCTAAAATGATAGGCATGTATTTTCCTAGATCCCACCTTGTACACATGATGTACTAAATTATTTATAAATGTAAAATAAATTATTAAAATTATTTTAAATTATGGTTGATGGGAATCTCTATGATATTTTTAAAGAACATTAAGGTAAAATAATTAATTGATTAATTAGATTAATTGAATAATTTCTATCATGATATATATTAATAAAATAATTCATATAAATAAATTCTATATAGAATAGATATATATGTTCATTATATGTATGTGGATGATTATTATAATATATTTTCATTTCTATGGATTTTTTCTACTAATTTAATTTAATTTTTGGGATTTGTGAAAATTTATTATTAAATTTAAAACGATTTCATGTGTTTTGAACCTTCCACCTTCATTATGTAGGACCTTTGTGTGTAAGGATGTTTTATGTAAAATTTAATTTATCAAATCTTATGGTTCAAATCACCTATGTGTTAGTTATAAAACATATGTATTAGAAGGAGTACGTAAGGCGTATAGAGGTAGTTCAAGTAAGATCCAAAATGAAATAATACTAGGAGACTAATTGATGGTCATGTGGAATGATGTAACTCAAACCATGAACATCTAATGTAGTTTTTCCCTAGGGATATATTTTGTTTATCATCTCTTATATATACTTATAATTATATAAATCTCGTAACCATACCAGATTATTGTTTTTTATTTTTACCTCGATTACATGATTAATTGTTCATTTTTATGAAGGATGCAATAAAAAATGAATTAAAAAACACTTATGACATAAATAAGAAAATAGACTATGTGTAAATATATTTACCTAGACATTGTTAATTATTGAAGTAAAATCCATTTTAAATTAATAAGACAAGTTTATCGATAAAAAGGTAATATTTACAAAAATAATAAAAAACCCTCAAATTAAATATTATATCATAAAATACGTTCATTTCATTATTTTAAATAGAACCATAGTTAAAATTATATGACCATCCGATATCAGGGTGATTTCAATTATCATGGAGCTCTAACTATGTTTTTTGGTAAATATAACTAATTAATTTCAGTGGTTAAGCTTATAATAAGTACTTGGTATAACATAGTGGCAACTATTGAGGAAATATTAAGTGCATGATTTTAGGATTGGGGAGTCCTCTGAATGGATCAATGAGATATGATTTTGTAAATTGTGAAGACATTACTACAAAAATACATTCGAATAGCTTGAACAGCCAATGTCATGGTTATGGTAAGTGGGATATATTTCCTTTACATTATAAAATCCATGTGATAGGATGTTATAAGTTTTATGTTTATGGATATAGAGATGTCAAAAAATAGTTGGGTATAAAGAAAGAAATTTATTATTTCATATATTCTATAATTAATGAATTTACTAAGTATTCTCAATATTTTATTATTGAAAATTTTAAATAAATTAATCATTACCATTTTCATAGTGATCCCAATTAGTAAATGAAAAACTTCTCATAGTTAGGAATTTCTAGGAATGGAATATGCACAAGCACATTGTACTATTCAAATAGATGAAATTATACATTGTTGAATCCTAGATTCCCATGGCTCTTTCTAAGGATGTTGGTGGGGAAGAAAATATATTTTTATGATTAATACATGGGTGATGCACTAAATTTACAATGTTTGATGTTACTTATGATGTCCAGTGAGCACTAGAAATAATATAAGGAAATTGATCCCTATAGAATTTTTCCTTATTACTATTAAGGGAAATACAGCCAAGAGATATATTGGTTATACTTATAACTATTCACATATATTATTAGATTGATGGTATGATCTAGGACACGTCTAGGGAATGTAATAGATAACTGGAGAAATTGACCATATTATGCTATATGATACCATATGAGTTATTCTCATATCTCATATTATCCACATTAATTCATTAATTATCCCGTTGTTTTGAAAATTATTATATCATCAATAATTAAAGGATTGCTTCAAAAGTATATGCCCTAAATTACCCAAGAAGACATGGAATTTTCATTTGAAAATATATGATCTTTGTGGAGAATAAGAATAGGTGTAATTTAAACTACCATTTGTATCAGTCTAAGTTTAACAACACTAATTAGTAGTTTTATGTGAAGAGATTGGTTCAATGGAAATAAAATTACTGTAAATATATATTATTTTATTATGTGAAAAAAGGTCACTATAATCCAAATTGTAATAAATTTTAAAAAGACTAGATCTATAGATTCTACTTCAGGTGTATTGATCATTCTATATATTAAAAGTATTGAGTATTATAATACTATGTCTTGAATCTTCATCTTTGTCCATAGTTCTATATGACCTTATTTGGCCCTCCCCTTGTTCAAAAGGTTTCAAACTAGCGGTGAGCGCCTAATAGTAACATCTTCGTTGGAAGACTATTCACTCAGTTAGATGTATCCATTAGAGTAAGTAACCATCAAATTAGTAATCATAATTTAATGTAGAAAAATATATTTTATCTAATAATACTAATAAAAAACGTAATATCATATGGAAAAATATGTCTAATACAGTAAAAGATGGATCCCAATACTTAGTATATAAATGTATAAAAACAGACATTTAAAAACAAATAGTAAATTAACATAGAATAAATTCTCCATAGTATGTATTAGGGATCCCTCTTTCCACCTATCACCACTTTCTCAACTATCTTCCATAGGACCCTTGACTTTCATGAGATCCCTACTAATGGAATTTAAACATCCACCAATATTTGTGTGCATGTTGTGAGTATAACCATAGCCGGAAGCATGTTATGTCCCTTAGAAAGGAATTAGTGACTAAAGGGGATGAATAGTCCATTTTGAATTATTAAAATCAAATAATAATTTATCAGAGTTATAAAAGTGTTAAAAATTGTATAGGAAATAATATAGATAACATAGGATGTTTTTATAGAGGTTCATATCATTAAGATCCTAGTCCTCTCATCAATTTTCCATACTCAATGATGAGGCTGATAAACCAATAACATATATATATAATGTACCTTTTTCACACCTGGTGGTATAACCTCGGACATTGGTAGGATTCACAGCATACCTTCCTTTTTCTGGGAGGAACAACCCAATCATAATTTTAAATGGGAGGAATAATCCAATGAAATAATTTTTATGGGAAAATAGTAATCCCAAACTCTATAGGAAAATCAGATGGTAGGATAAATTACAATATAAAAATATAAAAAAAATTCAGAGACAACATAAGAAAATGATGTATAAATTTAGTGAATCTATAGTTCTTTGATCAAAGCAGTGTAGAAGATGAAATTGATGAAGATATTCAGTGATCAAAAAAGAAGAATAAAAGTCGAAGAAGTTTCACAAGTATTTCAGAGCACTAGAAATTGATTAATAGTATTCTCATGGAATGAATCATCTACACTTAAAAACGTTTTAATACTTGAAGTGGAATCTCAGATCATTAAAATAAGATCTTATAGAAGAATATTCATATCTAATATCATCACAACACATGTCATTGTGAAACAATACAATAATATAACTTCTACCTTATTTTGATTAGGAAATTCTGAAAACAAAACAAAATCGGGCTTATATTTATTCATAAAATATTATTGAAAAATAATTCATATTTTAATTAAAATAATTATAAAAAATTCCCATTTAAAAAAAAAATAACTAAAAACATAATCTAAAGGATTTTAAATATAAGAGAAATAGAGCATCATATGGACTTTTAAACTACTAGTATATGTTTCCAAAAAAATAATGTAATAATTATTTTCACATAATATTACCATTTTTTATGAACCCAAAAATATTAAAAGAATTAATAAAATAATTATTTTAATTATATCAATTGAAATAAGAAATAAATTTTTTTGAACAATATTTTAACTAACAATGGGCCATTGACCTACCATTATAAATGTCAAATGGTGGAAAAAAACTGCATGACCTACCATGGAAATTTTAAGTAAAAAAAGAAATAATCAAAGAAAATAGTAATTCCATGAATCTTTTTAATAAATGTATTAATGAGAGGAGTAAATTATTGCATATTGTTGGATGTCCAATGGTGAATCATGACCCATTATTCGGTTCCAATGGGGAATCATTACCTATCATTGGGTTCCAACAGTGGCACATTATAAATTATTGTCACAAAACATACTGAAGATATTGAATGACAAAAAAAACTATTGTTGCTCAATGAAATATAAACAAATACAAATAAAAATATTTAATGAACAAAGAAGCTACTTCCAAGCATCCAAGAACCCAAGGGAATAAAATATTACAGAGAAACTGCACAAATATTTGTTTAAAAATTCTAATAAAAATAAAAACAAAAATAAAAACATCTTTTAATATTATGAAAAATACACTTCACTTAAAAATGAAAGGGTATCTCTTATAGGAGATTGATGAAGGTGTTTTCAATACATAGTATAGTAAAAAAAAGAAAAAGTGGTTACTTAGAAGATTGTCCATTGTTGATTTCCAATGGTGGATAAAAATACTTACCATTGTGGTTATAACTGAAGGGTAAATCACCTACCATTTATGTCTAGTTATGGGTCACTGACCCACCATTGGTATTTTTCCAAAGGTGACTAGTTACTCACCTTATTTTTTTTACCTGTGGTAACTCTCCACCCACCATTTTTAATTACAATGATCACTTGTAAAGTATCCATGTTAGGAGCTCTGAATTGAACTAGATAAACAAAGCTCTTGTTGATTCCCATAATAAAATCATATAAGGGAAGAAAAAAATGATGAAGAAGAATAGGTCATTCCTCTGTTTTCTTGAGAGAGTATGCAATACAAATAATCTGAGACAAAAAAATATGAAAAAAAAAATCTTGATGACACTCAGTTACAACCAAAGAATATTCCAAGAAGATATTTGGAGAACTAAAAAAGAACTGCCCACCAAGGAAGATGATAGATATTTGAACTAAAAGAAAATGTGGGATAAGAAAATGGAATGTTTGGGATAAGAAAATGTAATGTGTGGGAGTTTGAAAAGTAAGCGAGGAGAGAAGTGGGATCATATATCCAAGATAAAAAAGAACATATGGCCGATATTAAAAAATAAAAAAAATCCTAAAAACAAAGTCCCACATTGAATTGATTAAAATAAATGTGCAACGTATATGAACCCAACTTTTAAATAACTAGGTCAGAATTGAAACAAATAGAACATAGGGCATGTGGGCCATGCGGCTAAACCATGATCAACCAATAGGCTATGGAGTCATGCACTCATTGTTCAATATAGGGTCCTCGCCTGAGACATGCAAGCACTATGATCCTCCTAGCTTCTGAACATCCTTAAGGGATGGTCCTGCGATGATGGTTGACCTTTGATTCCCCCCAAGAGTGGTTGTGTGATTGGACCAAAGGGCTTTTGAGGAAGGGAATATTTTTCAGAACTCATAAGACGAAAAATAAAAATACTAAGAATATAAATTAACAAACAACAAATGATCAAAATATAATATAAAAATAAGTTAATGAAAGATATTATTTTTAAACCAAATTGAATTTAATTAAATTTTATTTCAATGTAATTTATCGAAACAATGAGAGATATAAAAGTGTTAACACCAAATTAAAAAATCAACCCTTTTTTTAAAATAATTACATTACATTTATTATATTTCCATACAACATAAAACAATTATTAGATATTCAAAAAATTATCCCCCTTTTTCAAATATATAAAAAAGTATAATATTATTTAAAAATACTATCTTTTAATAAAAAATAATTACTTTCAAAATATCAATGTAATATTTTATAATGTGTGTAAAAAGATATATTATTCCATGAAATGTGAATTAAAACAGTGTTATTTCAACATTTATTTTTAAATAGATTGATTTAATTATCATTTATTAAGATTATAAAATGATAGTGAGATACAGAAATAAAGTAAAAATATTTAATAGTTTTATCATAATAAAAAATATACTATGTAGAATTAAGCTTCCATCATACCCAATTCAAATATTATCTATAAGAAATTAAATTAATCCAATTATTGTTAGAATATATCAGAAAATTGTTTCTCATTTGGAAGAAAATCAAATGAAATATCACCATTATTAACATGATCCCTATGGAAATGAAATATTACATCAATGTGTTTAGTTCAACAGTGTTTAAAAACATTTTTAGAAATTAAAATGGAACTACTATTATCAATGTAAATTGGAATTTATCAAAACCTATAATAAATTCCTACAAAGGTTGTTTTATCTGGATACTCTATGAATTGAAACTAATAGCATAAATATATTAATCCTTATGTGTTGATATTCGTAATGAAAATTATTTCTTAGAGCTCCATGAAATTATTCTTTTTTCTAAAAAGTGACACAAATCTGTAGTACTATTTTGGTCATGTATTAAACCTCCAAAGTCATAATCAAAGTAAGATTCTAAAGAAATTAAATTCTAATTAGCATATAATAGTCCAATACAAATAGAACTTTTGATATATGTAATTACTATTTTAACATATTTATGGTTACTTTTTGGGGGTTTGACTAATAACTATCACACATACGTAGTGAAAACATAATATATGACCTATAAATAATAAGATACAGAAGGCTACCTATCATGAAACTATACAACATATCACTAAAATACTTTCTATATTCAACTGCATCCATTATAGTGTTTTTTATCATAGGGGTAATGACAGTTTCATGAGAATCAAGTCCAAATAATTTAACATACTATTTTGAACACTTATCTTGAATTAAGAAATTACCATCTTTACATTGATTAATTTGCCGACCACGAAAAAATTATTAATTCCACGATTAAGATAATATCAAATTCATTTGTAGTTAATTTTTAAAAATCATCAATAATTTTATCATTGGTAGAACCAAAAATAATATCATAAACATAAATCTTTAAAATTAGTATATCCTCTAAAACTCTTTTTATAAATAATGTTGGATCAACCATACTTTTGAAAAAGTCATTTTGAATTAAAAATATTTATCCTTTCAAACAAAGATTGAGGATATCTGTTAAGACCATATATGGATTTAGAAATTTTCAAAACATTATTTATAAATTAATTATTTTCTAAACTAGGTAGTTTTATAGTTTAATCATATTCTGGAATTCCACTATTTAAAATTTTACTTTTTACCTCCATTTAGAAATTTATTAATTTTTTAGAAACAAGAAAAGGTTAATAATATCATAATTTATTATAATCTAGAAACCGGGTCAAATTTATTTCCAATATCAATTCATTTTTATTAAAGATAACCATGTGAAATTAATATTTCATTATTTATAACTATATTTCTAGATTCATACAATTTCATTCAAAAAATTAATTTTTTCCTATAGACATTATACATTTATGTAAATAAACTAGATTCCAGAATTTATTTCTATCAAAATGGTCATGTTCATCATGCCTGACATTAATACAATTATTATATTTCAAATAATCATTAATATTGTTGATTACCAAAAAATTAGTATTGTCCCAATTCACAAAGGCAGAAATACTTGAATATGGGTATTGTTTCCCTCGTAAAAGAAAATAAATAACAAGGTGGCAGAACCTCATGAATCACAAAAGCATCTAAGAGACTTGTAGTCGTGTAACCATCATGAGGTCAAACAAAAAAACCATGACCAGTTAATAATCATTGATGGATAATGTTATTCCCTTTTTCAAAAATTACCCCTACTCTTGGAAAGGCTCTCCGAACAACTAACTATCATGCAATAATATTCATACATGTTCCACCAGAGAAAATGGTTTTTCATTGGTGATAACCTGACAAAACATTCGAAAATCTTTTGATAATAGTAAGGGGATTGTCAAAAAGTATAGGCTTCTATAAATTTCAAAGACAATGCTACTTATCACCAATGGGAAGAACAATTTTACATAGTTACATCCAAGAAAAATTGTGAACTCTTCAAAATATTTTAATGTAAAACAATGGAAATACAATAAGTATATACGGTAGCTACTCCTGACCATAAATTGTGTGTGATGAACCAATGGAAGACCATATAATGTCGTGATACCCCAATGAAAATTCCAAATCTTTTCACAAAATCCTTTTAAATTTTTTATCCCCTTCATGTGAAAGACACCGAGTATGTTCAGAAAACATTATTATTACCCTTTTTCTCATAAGGAAAGGCCGATGAATTTGTCAAATAATATTATTTTTCACTTTCATATCTCCCATATTGGTCATGATGTGCATAATTAGGATATAGATTATTTATCATTAACATTACTTATGAAATATCGCATAACTTTTGAACATAGTGTAACAAAATAACCTAAATAAAAGAGAGAAGAGTCATGATCCTCTTGCGGTAATAAATTTATTATAACATGATACAGACATTCACAGTACAATCTTGAGAGACTCCTAAACATGTCACCCTGATCTCATGGAGTCCCCTATACTAACCACACATGACTTGAAAAATGTCCCAGGAAAGCCATTGAGTATCTCACGAAGGCCTTTTAATATGCATTTTGATCTCGTGAAGGCCCTTAGGCATTCTAATATGACCACATGGAAGTCCATCGGCATGCCTACATGATTCAAAAAGTCCTCATTGATTAGAAATAATCCCATAAAAGAGGCATTGATTGGAGGGTCTTGAGGTCACTGAAAATTAGGAGACTCCCATAGAGTGATCCATGGTAGAGACCAGTGAAGACGTGTGGCATAAGAGCCCTCATCTAACTCCGACCTAGATAATGCTATATTTTCTTCACAAACCGGTGAAAAATTGGGGTGGTGAGGCCTAAAAATTCACAACACCAACCTCAATGAATGGTTTGGACTCTCGGGGTTTTTTTGATGGTTCTATACTCAAGTTCTAGACCTCTAGACCACTGGATCTTTAGATGGTCTGACACAAGTATTTCTTTGAGTTACTGATATTGTGACAAGAAAATCACTTGCTAGGTAATTAGCTAGTGAACGGTAAAAATTTTGATTCCCTAGGAATAAAATAAAATTTCATGATTGACATAAGATCAAACAAAGTAAATCTTTCTAAATATGTGTGGAACATCCTACATGAGTGCTAGATCATACGAGACATGAAAAAAACTTACACTGAATAAATATAAGGCACTCGTAATGAAAAGGATAGGACAAAGACTAAAGATGAAAGACTTAAGAAAAACATGCTAGCCGAACCTCATGTACTTCACATGAGTCGTTAATTCTCTCAAGATAGTACTATGACATATCACCTAGATCTCACAACGCTCATTCCGTATGCTATTGGGGTCATGTGAAATCCTCTAGAAATATTAAAGAAACTCACACAGTTCCCATGAACGTGTCACTTAATTCCCACGAAACCCTATGGGGTTACCAATGTGGCCTTGAAATCCCCTTAGGATGCATAACATGATGCATATAATAGCTCTAATTAATGTCAGCCAAGTCTCAGAACACATGATAGACAAGTCGGCCAAGACCTACGATGTCATCCTGATATGTTGGAAAGGTATCGTTATTCCCTCTATGAGTGTCATCCATGACATGTGGAACCCTCTAAGGCATGTCACACTAAATATTGTGGCACTATCCTTATATTCCAAATAGCACTTATGATGAAACCAGGGAAAGGTTTCTGTATCAAGTGACACACTCATGAAAACTCTGGCAAGATCACATGATGGCTCCTAGAATCAGTCGGCCAGGTCTCACGATGTCCCCTAGAAAAGGTGTCCTTCATCATGTGATGACTCCGGAGAAGTAATCTAGGATATGATACACCCCTAGTACAAGCTAACTAGGTCATATATCAGTCTTTGACATGACCAAAAAATAATCGGACATGCACAGTCTTCTGATCGATATATCAAAATAGATAATCAAAGCATGATAGGAAGGTTAGCAGGCCAAGTTACTTGGTAATCCTAGGAATTGATGAACCTATTTATCCCTAGTGTGTATGTACTAATATAATGGAAACCTCATGAAGAAAGCCCTAAGAAAGGGAACTATTATGACTCAGATTTCTGACATAACTAGGATATGTATGATTCCTCTTAGTGGTTTGAGTTCTATATTTATCATCAATAGGAATCCCTACATATAAATCCCATGCTCAAAATAAATGATAATGATTACCTTAAATATCTTGTTTATCATAATAATTATATCTCGTGTGATCTTAGGGAGGTTCAATAATTATCTCATTCACATCTTGATCCTCCAATTTGTAGGTCAATATAAATATGCAAGTCCTGATGAGTAGCATGACATATTCGACTCAATATAAGAGCCCATACCTTGGCTCCATTACCATGATAAACTGAACTATGAGAACTGTGATTCCTACTATTACCAAGATACATTGGATATCTTCCTAATGACCAAGTTCAAATAAACATAAATTATACTTCAACCATTAAGACCCAACCATTCCCATGGGTAGATCACTCTACCTCATCCATTGATAGATTGAGAAACTAAACTGAACTAAGATACCAATGTTTCCTACAATAACCATGATACATAGGAAATATCTTCCTGAGGATCAATATCTATAATAAAACACTTCAAGTTATTCCCAGTATATATTTCTCGCACAATGAGAAATGGAATTCATCATTTTCCATCCTTCATTTCTCACATCTATCATAGCTCATATGGGCTTAGGGAATAGAAATAATTGTCAAATATATACCCTAAGAATCTATGATGAAAAAAAACCCATTGTATAATCCTTAATAAACTGAACGATGAATACTCTAATTCTCACCATAATAAGAATATATAAAACATCCCTTGAGCACCCGATCTTGAACACTTAGTTTCCTAGAGCACTTGCATATGTCTTTACCGCATGATGTTAAATTTCATGTGTCTAACAAACTACATGGGTTTTTATTTCTATAATAACCAACATAGGTATAATGCCTCATAATAGCTCAATCCCCTCCTCAGAATATCGCCCCATCCTTTTTTGGTATAAAATATTGATTCTCATGGATATATGGATTTCTCTCCCAAGAAATCACCCATTACTAGAAAACAATTAATATCCTTGGATATATATAGAAGTATTCACTAAGGGAACTCATTTTGTTTCACTTAAGAGATAATTATCCCCTAACCATTTTTTTAGGGTATTCGGTCCCCTATAATGATTATGAAAAGATTCAAGAAGATATCTTAAATCTATAAGATAGTGCTAGAGTGTTCAATAATTCCCCCCAAAAGGGTGTGATGAGTCCAACCTCTCATCCTCCCAAACAATGTGATTCCCCAAGATTCATTGTGACTGAAAACCTAGATAACTATCAGCATTTGGAAAGTAGGTCTGTACCCTAGTACAGATGGGGGAACCATTGTGAGTTTCAAGGGAAGACAAAAAGAATTCAAAACCCAATGTGATCAATCGATCATGGCCTAAATTCCCCCTTAATGAAACCATTAGGTTAATCTTGAGTATCCACATCTCATATCCCAATAAAACAAAAATGGTGAACCAAAAATGAAACTATCTAACAAGAAATGGTCATTTATTATCCATCAAAGCATTTTTTTTTACCCACTATGTGAAAGAAATGAGGGATCCAACGTGAATCTATATAACTAAAAAACAATAATTTATTATCCATTGGACCATTTTTTTATACTATGAGAAAAATGGTGAACATGATGTGAAAATTTCACATTTTCTTGAATACCCAATAATAACAATGTTGTATAACCAATATGATCCTATAGATGATCCTCTATAACCAGTGTTCACATAAAATAATCCCATCCTCACTTTGACAAGTCCAAGAGAGTAGAATGGATCGATTGGGAATATTCAGACAATTGTGTTAACCATGAAAATCTGATTGAGAAAATTATTCCTAGGATATTTCAATGATTAGTGACCTTGTTCCTTATTGAATGTATGAATGTAGATATTGAAAAACATCCTTATCCAAGACAATTTCTTCATTATCCATCATTCTCTCCAATAAATCATCTGTAGATACAACACTTGTAGCTCACAAAACAACCACACCATCCCAACAGCCCCAACATTATGTGATAAATATAATAGATAGGTTATTCCATTAACATAATGAAATCCCAACTATGTAAAATGCATGTGTGGTTCTCCAGGAATGGTAATCGTTGAGTCCACATCACCTAAGAAAAAATGTTTCTAAGCCAATATCCCTTGTTTCTACAACCAAACACTTTGGGAGCTTATCCCTAGAGCATGATAATTACCTCATACAGTCTCTGATGAATATAGATTTGGAATCTATGTACTTCTTCTTTTCGTAGATGGTACCACCAACGACAACACTTATTTACCCCTGTAGCCAATACTATCCCACTAGTATCCACTGGTCGCCTACTAACCATACCACCTGACACATTTCTGCCTCTAGTTCCCATGCACAATCTACAAGGGAGGATCATCAAAGGAGGAAAGAAATAGATATCTAGTATATTGCTCATATCTCCACATCTACTCATGATTCTTGTTGGAATAATCCATAGGGAACTAGTAAGAAGGCACAATTTCCTACTCACTCAATGGAAGTTTGTGGGAATATTCCTATTGCATGTATTGGGGAGGCGCACATCCCAACCCAAGTGTGTAATGACTGAAGTATTATTTTGATGCAGAAGAGGAGGAAAAAAGTGAGCACATATTCTTTCTTCAATTTAAGACATCTTCCTGTATATAATGGACACAGAAATTGTTCTATCTTATATCCATGTACACACATTTATAAAATGTCAATATATTTTAGCAACAACTAAAGTGATATGTAGGAATATTCAAGAACTATTAAAGATAAAGGGATATGAAAATACTCTAATCTATATAGCCATGGAAACAAAACACTATAATCATAGTGAAAAAGTGGTCATTCTGGGAAAAATGCACATTCGTACTCCCTTCCATGAGGATTATTGGAATATACCGATAAAGGGTGATACATCGGACCAAGATCATACTCCCATTCCAACCAGGGCATACCAGGTGAGAGAGGCACTTGCCTCAGGATAGTGGAAAATGCCTATCAAAAATTTCTTGAGGTATATTCAAGAGGCCTAGGATCGAGCTCATATCCCATATTTGGTCGAGGCTCACCTAGTGAGGGGGAACAATCCTTGAGATAGGCTCATATTCATATTGAAGAAGTCCATTTTCACACTCTAAAGGCCTAAGATAAGGCATATATCATTATTTCAGCCAGGGTTGACCAAGTGAGAATGGAACAAGCCTAAAGGACCGCTCATATTCCTTTCAATGAATCTTCCTGGTATATTAAATAAGATCACGAATGTGAGGAACATATCTCTACTTATACCAATGAATGATTGTGCCAGCACCATCCCAAGGCAATACAAGAGGATGCCCATATAACTTCTCCCATTCCAAAGGTCTGTCGACATATTCTTTGAGGGAATGAATATTCATACGAGGTCCATACTCCTATTCAAACTGGGGCTCACCAAGTAAGGGTGGCACATGCCTTGGTGAGGGCTCATATTTATTCCAAGAAAGGCCAATAAAAAATCAAAAAGGCTCAATATTGGGCTCATACGCCCATCTTGATTGAGGATCACTATGTAAGAATAGAACACACCTCATGATTGGATCATATTCCGATCAATAATGAGATAACTCAATGGAATATCCCAACCAATTCTGATTAATGGACACATATCTTCACGACACTAGACAATTGTAAGAAAGTTCTAGAAATAGTCACACACCAAGATCATATCCTAGTAAAATTCCAAAATGTAGGTTGGTATGTTTTGACCATGATGTCGATCTTGGACCATATTCCTAATTAGTTCAATTCCAGAGCCCTTAAGGTCATTCGAGACACTTTTTCATCACCACAAGGGGATGATGACACTTCTATCGAATCAGAAGAAAGATAAGTTTATTACAGTGATATTCTTTCTAACTATAGTGTAGAGAAAGATTATATGGACATTATTTTTTATATCCACTATGGTCAACCACCCCATGGAGATATCTCCCATGGACATAGAAATCCTTCCATTTCCCAAACACATTTATATAAAGATGTGTTCTAAACTCAAACGTCTTCATATAGAGAGGTGCTCGATACAATGGGGTCAACTATATATGGTTCTCCATCAACTTTCTATAGCACCCCACTACCATTAGTAGGTGACCATCCAATCAATCTTCTATAGTCTAACAGGATTGGGTAATGTTTGTCTAATGATAAAGAATCCAAAATCGATATATAGATAGAGTTATATAGAAACAACCTCTCATGTGGTTCTCTTCCCTCACTACTATTGACTATGAGATCTCGGATGATCTAGAAGAGGAAGGCATGCCTTATCTACAACAGAATATGTGGGCTACTCATGTAATGCCCTGACCCTAGAAACCAATAGTCAGTGAATTATTTTAGTACATTGGCATGATCACAAGGAATCAAGTCTCGAAGGACCGATCAGTTCAGTAGTCTTAGAAACAAGATACATACATAGAGTCCACTTTACAACATGAAATGAAATACATCCCTAATTTATTCTATTAGAAACATCCATGCCTCCAAGATTATGCCTGAGAGTCACTCAAAACTAACTCCTTCTTATCCTGTGAAAATGAAACATAAGAAAGTGGTGAGCTCTAACGCTCAGTAAGGGTAAGGAATACATCAGAAGAGAACATAAATATTAAGCATGCTAAATAATTGAAAACACATGCCTTTAAAAATAATTAAAATGAACACTTTTATGGCAGAAATATGAGATGAGTAAATAATGCCATAATAAAACATAATAATGGTTATTATACTTATATAATGACCAGATGAACCATCAATATTACTTTCATAATGAGGGAATTTATAATACCGGACATTCTAAAACATTTTTTCAAGGCCTCGGCCAAGGCTTCTAAAAATTATTTAGGCCTCATCCAAAACCATATATCAAATTGGGAAAGGCCTTGGACAATTCCACATCTAGTTGTCTCATGAGACCTATCGATGCATCGAGAATCAATAGCGGGATCCACCCGTCACTTACTAAGTCCAATTCATTCCTCATACGAAATGTTTGAAACATAACTCAACATTTGTTTTAAAACTATCATATGAAATGCCAATATTTTAACCATAACCCAAGAATGGCATAAAAATATCACATCCACAGTCAAAAATAACTCATTCAATACAATATAGATGATTGAATTATAATAGATTAACCTCAATCGAGAATAATGAAGGATATTGATATAGATGAAAATAATCATCAACACTATTTTAGAGAAATAACCCCCTTCTTCTTGAAAGAATTTAAATGTATCACTATTTCTCAAGAAGATGTTTAAAATAGATTTTTGAATCAAAGTGTACCATACCACATTGAAACATTTGAAAGGAATTAATATTTTATAAAATTAATGTCCAAATAAATTAATCCTTAAAACCATTTTTAAAACATGTACATTAATGAAAAAGATTTCGAAGAATAAATTTTTTAAACATTTAAAATGATATTTTGGTTAGAGTTCTTAACCGAATGAGAGACACTTGAATAAAAATAATTGAGGTAATCAAAATGTAATAATATCATGAGAATAAAGGGATTCATGATATATTATGTCAAAGTACAATATATACACCAAATAAAAGTTAATTGTCATAGAACAACAAAGGAGTCTCAATGGAATGTAAGTTGAGATGAAATCCCTTATAAAGACTGTATCCTTAGGTTAAGGATAAATCAATGACATAATTATTTTTGAAAAATATAAATAAACTAAATATGGTTGGATATTCAGTGTAAATAAATCAAATGAAATTCACACATATTCTTGTAAAAACTACACCAATGACTTGGATGTTTAACTCAATGAATTGAAATTGAGTTAAGATTACTCTTATCAATTTCATGTCAATGACCTGAGAAATAGTTAATGTAGTGATTATGTGTACCAAAATTATATCCACACAAAGGGGAGTGTAAATTACTACATAAATAATAAATAGTGATTCCATATATAATCTTGGAGTAAAATAATCAGTGAAGTATGCATAAAGCACAATGAGTGGAAATTGGAATTTCAAATTCCCTTACCGATTTGGTAACTCACGAAACATACACCCCATGAAAGAATGATTATTCAATAAATTTTTAAACACCCATATATTAAATTATATTACCCAATGAATACAATCATGTCCAGTACATACACCACAAAAAAGGAAATAGTGGCACTACAGCATGAATCTCACGGGAATAAGAAGTGGCTTGAAATCCCCTTATCACGTTGTAATCAATCGAGTCGTATGAACAAAAGATAATAACCACCAAATGATTCAAAGAATACTTTGAATATAAAGATAATAATGTAAATATATATCAAATTTTATTAAACAATACCCCATATGCAATAAATAAGTGGAAAACAATGGAAATCTCACGAAATTAAGAGTGAGATAAGAAATCCCTTACCTCATGTCTGACTTGTCTTGTATGTTCCTAGTTATTCCTAAATAATAAACTTAAATTAAATTATAATTGATTAAAAAATCACATTAATTATATATTTTATATTACTTATTACATTTCTATAACAATTAATTAATTATT
Organism: Viscum album; assembly: GCA_963277665.1. Lineage (NCBI taxonomy): Eukaryota > Viridiplantae > Streptophyta > Magnoliopsida > Santalales > Viscaceae > Viscum > Viscum album. Next base: position 1,001,019,476 of record OY728134.1, read on the forward strand.
TGAGTTCATATTGGATATTTTATCGATGTTCGGAACTTGAGTAAAAAAATGAACTTGTTATAATTTCAATTTTTCCATTAGGTCAAAATTACATTATATCCATAATGATATAAATGATTTATATATCATATATATATATTATATATCCATTATATATATATTTATTTATGACATTACATAACATTTGGAGATAAGAAATCAAATGCACCGTTCATGGAGACAGTAAGTCGTACGTACGCATGGACCCTACTTTCATTTCTATTTTGTATTTTAATGGAATTAAAAAATAATTATAAATTGGTATATTATAATTCCAGTATAATATAATATATAATATCATAAAATTCATCCTTTATACGTCCCAAATATGGCATTAACTATTCATATAACTTGGAGGGGGCGGTAGTCTGCACTTCCTCAAATGAAATGTTCGCGTTTTACCCATAATGGAAACCATAAATTAATTATATAAATGGAAAATACAGAAGCATAAATAAAACATAAACATAATATATATCATATATAAATATAGTTTCATCTTAATTTCCACCATGAGAGGTGGTAGGATAAAATTGAACAATCATTGTTTCAGGAGGCATTAGTTTTCCATCCACAGAAACAATATGTTCTTTACCCATTATATGGAGGTGTGTGTAATTTTAGTTTAAATACTTAATGTAACAACATCCTAGTATATTTAGGATAGTTTTTTTGTTATAAAATAAAATAATAAAAAGATTTTAGGGGTTAGAGAAGTAAAATAAAAGAAAACAAGTTAAGAGAAACCATTACCTTTAATTTGGGTAACTCCATTTGGTTTGAACCAAACGGACTTCTTGAAGTGACTTATGCCTAAGTTAAGGATTCTAGGTGGAATAGAGGGATCTTAAGAGATTATTTGGACTAGTTTTGGACGAGCCAATGGGATTTAGATGTGTGAGGAATGAGTTAATAAGTGGTGTCCTTTTATAAGGGAGAGGAGAGGCTCTTTTGGAATGTTTGAAAATGTTATTTCATTATAAACTTATCTTCGGTTTCAAAAGGTCCAAAACTCATTAAATTCGAATATAAGATGACTCATGTTTGAAATAAAATCATCCAATAATAATTGGATAGGTTTTGGATATTTTTTTAATATTAATAATCCTATTTATTTAAATCATTTATTAATGAGGTGAATTCTGCATCATTATTGTGTCATAAATAATTTAATTTATTTGATACTAAAAATTATAAAAAAATTCCATAATTTAAGAAATATTTTTATCTTTCCATTGAATATTTATAGTCGAAAATATGACTTATATAACCCCGTGTAAAAATTTATATACTAAAAGATATTTGTTAATGTCATTTTTGTCTTTACTTTAAGTTAATAAAAATAGAGTGTCACTATCACTCTTAAGTGGCTTCATGGGGTCCCCAAATCGACCCAAGGATTACCATGGTCGGACGTGAATCATAAAATAATGTTAGGACATGTTTTAAAGAAATTTGGTATTATTATAATGTTCATTTTACCTTAAATTACCCTTTTAACCTTTAACTGCAGCAAATAAAAGTCAAAAGTTACTATTCGCCAAAAATTATTTTCATCTTATTGAACATCATTTTACTTACTAATAAAAACCATGTATATTGTATTTTCTAAATTCAATTCACAGAAGTGGTAAAGTTTCATTTAAATGAAAAAGTTTGTTTTTTAACAACTACTGAGTGGTTTTACTATTCATCAAAATTTGAAGTTTTATAGAAAAATACCAAAACATCTGCCCAATATATATTTGATATTATGAATTCTAAAATTATGTCTTTTCTAAAAAATTCAAAACAAATAATTTGAATTAATTAATTTAAAATTAATTCCCGTTGTTTTAACAAATAGTATGTTTTTAAGAAACAATAACTATCAAAAGATTGACACTTGTTTATGTATAATTTCAAAGTGAAATTAATGCCAATGAACAAAATAGGATTAAATGGTAAAAATATAATTTAATTATACTTCCAAACCATTCAAATGTATAATTTAACAGTATAAATTATTCTAATAAAAAAATTGATTTCAATTAAAATTTGGTATTTTTCACTATTCCCTCAAATATGAAAGTTATTTGAAAAACACCAAAAGTTTATCAAAACTAAATTTTTATGTTCAGATTCTAAATAAAACGTTTATTTTGTAAAATTGAATATATAAAAGTGTCAAATATTATATTTACCATTAAAAGGCTGTAAAATTTCATTTTTGAAAAATACTTCTTTTATTTGAAAAATTGAACTAGTTCTTATATTATGTATAAAAAACAAAAAATAGGGATTATAAAATTATATGTAGTATATAAAATTTAAAATTCAGTTAATAATATTCATAACCACTTTTTGAACGGTTATTTTGTTAAGTCGTTGTGCGCCTAAACTCGGTGGTACGTGTAGCGCAAGCTATTGAATTACTTTAAAGAAGATAACTTAAAATGAAATCTGGGGGGTGTTACATTATTCCCCCATTTTGGAAATTGTGTCCTCAAAATTTTTAAAATTGGGCATGGGAACATCATTGAAAGTCCAACATCGGAAAAAGATTCAATAAAACTATCACTTTAAAATAAATAATGAGAAGTACAAAGGTCACCCGAGATAACCCATACAAGGATTGCATGTAGGAAAACATGGATATGGAAGATAAAATAAGTGTCATGTTCTGATGGAGAGGGATAGAAAACATGATCAGGAGAAAGTTAACAACAGGAAAACCAAAAACTTGTAATGGGACAAATGTTCATTAGTTTCCCTGTAGGAAAAGTAAACAGACTATGTTTTTTTGGTTTTAAGTTCTATTTTATAAATATGAGGAATTTATTTATGAAATTGACTAAGAACATAAATAGATATACTTAGTTTTTAAGTATAGTTTCATTCTTTAATAAATTTCTACCACTAACTCATTTTTTTCAAACGATAAGTATTCAAGATGACTTGGTCACACCAGAAGAGATAGAATCAACTTCTAGATAATCACATGATCCACAAAGGATAAACTATATATTTACCTAGTCTTTATGGATTAACCAAAACCAAAATGGTTATTACAAGATCAGATGATCCCCCAAGAAGATAATATTCTAGGGAAAGAAACACAAATCTTAATTTCTAAAATTAAACCAACAATACCACAAAGTTATATAAATACAATTCAATAAAAAATTGTCCATAAAATCCTTCAATATAATCCAAACTAATATTGAAACCAAAAACTTAGAAGAATTTGGTTATATAGTCTTCCATGTTAAATTGTACCTACAAATGACATCGACTACTCTTAAAGTAACATAATTAATAGTAATTAACCTAATCACATATTCTCTATGATAGATTAATCATTTCCATAAAAAACCCAAATCACTATAAATCCAAAATAAAAACATAGATAAAAATCTACCATTACTCCTCAAATGAAATCCCATAGTATTCTATTTTCCATAGGCATATAGTGTTCCCAACAGAGCGAATGTCTTCCAAAATTACATTTATCACTTAATCACCAAATCATTTTTCTATACTAAGGGTATCCATTTGATAAGACATAGATCCCAAATCAACATATTATTAATTAATAAAATAATTTAACTAAAAATAATTTTCACACTAACCAGGGACTTCACGTAGTCCAGTGGTAGGTGATAAATCCCAATCACACTCTGGTTGTGGGTTCGATTCCCACACCTTCTTCTGACAGGACGGTTTGTTACACAGTCTGTGTGTTGTCCTTATTTATAAACAATATTTTATAATATTACCAAAATGAGATAAATTCCTCAAAATATCCATAACATAATTTAGCCACAAATGTAATCTCATACCTCTCATTTTCATCCCAAAATTTAATAACTTGTAATTTCATCAAACTCAATGATCATATAAAACCAAATGGTTATTTATAACTATATACACAAGATAAAAGATAATTCTTCCTCAAATATCATTTTCACGTGAAACAATTCAGGGTTACAAATACAAGAGAAAATTCTTCCAATGTAATCCCATCAAAAAAAGATCACTAATAGTTTTAAACATTTCTCCAACCATTTATTTCCACATAGCTTCTTCTTTGACTAAGAGGATATCCTATAGAATTGGGGACTCACTCAGGTAATGGATAGGTCCCCTACATTTATAGCAAATGACTATAAATGGATTATTGGGACCATTTTTATTTTCTTCCATAGTAATCTTCATTTTTCCTCAGCAATTCTTTACTTTATGTACTTATTTTCCACATGTAAGGCATTTCTTTGTTCCATTGAGACACTTTCCTGGGTGTCCTTACACATTTCTTAAATGGTTGAAATTGGGGTTGCTTTTTTCCATGGTCTCCATTGCTGGAACTCTTATCATTTATCACCTTTGTCTTCTTTTTTGAGTCCGGGAGTTGGTTAATATATATATTGTTGATCGTATTTTTTGAAACTGATTTGGCATGAACACGATCTCTTTTATTCCTATCATCATTCCATTTTTTTGCTCATTTCCACCACTATTCCCACCTTATACATCATGCTCAAAGTTACTATGACTTCCTTGGAATCCATCCTTTGACTAAAACTAGAAATAATTATGTGAGTAATAATAGTCATAAAATCCTTTAGAGAATATCATGACACAATATTTTCAATTTGATACACCTTAGGATTAACCAAGGTCATTTACTCTAATCTTATATTAAAATAATTCAAATAGGTTTGTAAAGAAAATGTAAATTATCCTAAGAATATCCCCCGGGTGTGTCGTAACAAAGAGTGCATCAAGGCCTGTTATCATGTACCAGGATACATACATAAGTTCAACGTTACAACATGAAAAGAAATACAACACTAATTTATTCCATTAGAATCATCCAAGCCTCCTAGATTTTGCCTGCAATTCACTCATAACTAGCTCCTTCATATCCTGGGAAAATGAAACATAAAATAGGGGTGAGCTCAAATGCTCAGTAAGGGTAAGAAATACAGCGGAATATAACATAAATATTATGCATGGTGAATAATTGAAAACATATGCCTTTACAAATAATAAACATGAACACTTTTATGGAAGGAATATGATTAGAGTAAATAATGCCATAATAAAACAAAATCATGGTTATTCTACTAGTAGAATGACCACTTGAACCATCAATATTATTTTCATAATGAGGGAATATATAATTCTATACATTCTGAAAAAGTTTTTCAAGTCCTTGTGAAAGAATTCTAAAAATGATTTAGGCTTGAGCCAAAACCATATATCAAATTGGGAATGGCCTCGGAAAATTCCATGTCTAGTTGTCTCATTAGACCTACCGATGCATCGAGGAGCTATATCAAGATCCACCCGTACCTTACTAAGTCCAATTCATTCCTCATATGAAAATGTTGAAACATAACTCAACATTATTATTAAAACTAACATATGAAATATCAATATTTTAACCACAAACCATGAACGGCATAAAAATAGAACATCCATAGTCAATCATAACTCCTTCAATACAATATGGAAGATTTTATTATAATATATTAACCTCAATTGAGAATAATGAAGGATATTGACAATGATTAAAATAATCAAAAAAACTATTTGAGAGAAATATCCCCCTTCTTCATGAAAACATTTAAAAGTGTCACAATTTATCAAGAAGATGTTTAAAATAGATTTTTTAATCAATGTGTCCCATACCACTTTGAAACTTCTGAAAGAAATTAACATTTTAAAACATTAATGACCATATAAATAAATCCTTAAAACCATTTTTAAAACATGGAAATTAATGATAAATATTTAGAAGAATAAATTTTTAAAACATTTAGAATGATATTTTAGTTATTGTTCCTAACCAAATTAGAGACACTTGAATACAAATAATAGAGCTAATAAAAACTTAATAATATCATGAGAATAAATGGATTCATTATATATTATGTCGAAGTACAATATATACACCAAATAAATGTGAATTGGCGCACAACAACAAAGAATTCTCAATGGAATGTAAGTTGAGATTAAGTCCCCTATAAAGACAGTATCCTGAGGTTAAGGATAAATCAATGACATAATTATGTGTGAAAAATATAAATACACTAAATATGGTTGGATATTCAGTGTAAATAAATTATATAACATTCACACATATTCTTTTAAAAACAACACCAATGGCTTGGATGTTTAACTCAATGAATGGAAATTGAGTTAAGATTACTCTTATCAAATTCTTATCAATGACTTGAGAAATAATCGATGGAGTGATTATGTGTATCAAAAGTATATCCACACAAACATGAGTGGAAATTACTACATAAATAATAATTATTGATTCCACACATAAACTTTGTGTAAAATAATCAATGAAGTGTGCGTAAAGCACAATTAGTGGAAATTGAAATTTGAAATTCCCTTACCGATTTGGTAACTCACAAAACATACACCCCATCAAAGAAAGATTATTCAATAAAGTTTTAAATACCCATAGATTAAAGTATATTACACAAGGAATACAGTCATGTCCAGTATATACACCACACAAAAGGAAATAGTGGCAATAGAGCATGAATCTCTTGGGAATAAGAAGTGAGATGAATTCCCCTTGCCACGTTGTAATCAATCGAGTCATATGACCAAAAATTAATAACAACCAAATGATTCATAGAATACTATGAATATAAATATAATCATGAAAATATATATCAAATGGTATAACACAATACACCACATTAAATAAATAAGTGGCGAATAATGGAAATCTCACAAAATTAAGAGTGAGATAAGAAACCACATACCTCAAGTTTGACTTGTCTTGTATGTTCCTTGTTCTTCCAAAATAAAAAAACATAAGTTACTTTATACTTTATTAAGAACATTTTTCAAGTTTATTTTCCCTTTTATATTACTTATTACCTAGAAATAACAATTAGTTAATTATTTGAGTTCATATTGGATATTTTATCAATGTTCGGAACTTGATTCAAAAATTAACTTTTTATAATTACAATTTTTCCTTGTGGTCGAAATTAAATTATATCTAGAATGATATAAATGATTTAGATATAATATATATATTATATATCAAGTACATGTATGTATTTATGAAATTACATAACATTTGGAGATAAGAAATGAAATTCATTGTTCATGGAGACGGTAAGTCATACGTACGCAAGAACGCTACTTTCATTTCTATTTTGTATTTTAATGGAATTAAAACAAAATTATACATAGGTAAATTATAATTAAAGTATAATATAATATATAATATCATTAACTAAATCCTTTATATGTCTCACATAAGGCATTAACGAGTCATATCACTTTGAGGGGGTGGTAATCTGTACTTCCTCATATGAAATTATCGCGTTTTACCCATAATGGAAACCATAAAGAAATGATATAAATGGAAAATACATAAGCATAAATAAAACATAAACATAATATATATCACATCTAAATATAGTTCCATTTTAATGTCCAACCTGAGAGGCGGTAGGATATAATTGAACAATCATCATTTCATGAGGCGTTAATTTTCCATCCACAGAAACAATATGTTCTTTACCCATTAGATGGAGGTGTGCGTAATTTTAGTTCAAATAATTCTCATAAAAACACCCTAGTATATTTAGGATACTATTTTTGTTATAAAATAATGTAATAAAAAGAGTTTATGGGTTGGGGAAGTAATATAACAGAAAAGAAGTTAAGAGAAACCATTACCTGTAATTTGGGTAACTCCCTTCTGTTTAATCCAAATGGGATTCTTGAAGTGAATTATGACTAAGGTGCGGCTTATAGGTGGAATATGGGGATCTTGAGACCTTATTTGGTATGTTTTTGGATGATACAAGGGGCATGAGAGGTGTGAGGAATGAGTTAGAAGTGGTGTACTTTTATAAGGGAGAAGAGTGGCTCTTTTGGAATGTTTGAAAATGTTATTTTATTATAAACTTATCATCAGTTTCAAAAGGTCCAAAAAACATTAAATTCAAACATAAAATGAATACTATTAGAAATAAAATCATCCAATAATAATTGGACAGGTTTTTGATATTTTTTTAATATTAATAATATTCTTTATTTAAATCATTTATTAATGATGTGAATACTATATCATTATTGTGTCATAAATAATTTAATTTATTTGATATCTAAAAATTATAAAACTAATACCATAATGTAGGAAATATTTTCATATTTTATATTAATATTTATAATCGAAAATATGACTTATATAACCCCATGTGAAAAATGATTTACTAAAAGATATTTGTTAATGTCATTTTTGTCTTTACTTTATGTTAATTAAAATAAAGTGCCATTATCACTCTTAAGTAGATCCATGGGGTCCCAAAATCGACCCATGGATTCCCATGGACAGCCATGACTCATCCAATAAGGTTTGGACAAGTGTTAAGGTAATTTTGTATTATTATTATATTCATTTTACCTTAAACTACCTATTTTCCTTTAACCGTGTTAAATAAAAGTCAACAGTTACTATTCACCAAAAATTATTTTCATCTTATTGAACCAAATTTTACTTACTAATAACAACCATGTATGTCATATTTTCATAATTCAATTCACAGAAGTGCTAAAATTTCATTTAAATGAAAAATTCAGTTTTTTAACTACTACTAAGTGGTTTTACTATTCATTCAAAATTGATGTTTTTTTGAAAAATACCAAAAATTCTGCCTAATCTATATTTGATATTCTGAATTCAAAAATGATGTCTATTTTAACAAATTAAAAACATACAAGTTGTATTAATTAATTTTAAATTAATTCTCGTTGTCAAAACAAATAGCGTGTTTTTAAGAAACAATAACTGTCAAAAGATTGACACTTGTTTATGTATAATTTCAAAGTGAAATTAATTCCAATGACCAAAAATGGATTATATGGTAAAATATAATTTAATTATAATTTAAAACCATTAAAATTTATAATTGAAAACTACAAATTATTCTGATTAAAAAAGTTGTTTTCAATTAAAATTTAGTATTTTTCGCTATTCATCCAAATATGAATGTTATCAGAAAAACACAAAAAAAATTATCAAAACATAATGTTTATATCTCAATTCTAAATAAGAAGTTTATTTTGTCAAATTTAATATATAAAAGTTTCAAATATTGGATTGAAAAAAGTTCTCCACTAAAAGGCGGTTAAATTGCATTTTTGAAAATACTTCTTTTATCTGAAAAATTGAACTTGTTCTTATATTATATCTAACAAACATATAATATGGATTCTAAAATTATATTTAGTTATAAAATTTACAATTCAGTTAATACTATTCATAACCACTTTTTGAACGGCTAGTTTGGTAAGTCTGGGTGTGCTCAAACTCGGTGTTGCATGTAGCGTAAGCTATTGAATTATTTTAAAGAAGATAACATACTATGAAATTTTGGGGTGTTACAACTCATCAGTGATGGAAAGATCAACATTACCCTTATCTAGGATACAAGTTCCACCTTCAAATAATCAATATACTATATTTTAGATAGGCATATCCTCTATCTCCGAAGTCCAAGATCCAAAACCAGAAAATCATATTTCAAATTTACAACATGGTTGCGACCATTTCATCATGTCACATTGGTAGGTGGTATTCGAAGCCACGCCATGTATCCAAATTAAATGGTGGGGATAGTATGAAGAATCACCCTTTGGGGAACCCATTGAATAATATAATCCCTTATATTTTTCATCATGTAATGTCATATCATCTAGTTAAATAAGGGGTTTGGGTGATGCTTCATCTATTTGGTAACTACAACTGAATTCCCCTGCTTAAATGATGCCTATAAATCATGAACGGAGGAAGTGGATAGACAACAAAACATCAAACATGGAATGTCAATTTAATTATAATGAACTTTAGACATGAATACCAATGTTGTGATCATCTATAAAACTTCCTTTAAAGAATAATTCTCTTCATGGTCTGTCAATGCACTAGCTCCTATAGAGCACAACTGCACCACAACAAACAGGTCACACTAGCAGCCTCCATAGTAGCGATCTAAGAGAGGACCTAGTCCATTTGTCCAAGGGAATGTCTACCACCACCTCTACTCCACAGATTTTCAATCCCTAATATGATTTATGTCATATCCATAGAAGTTGCGTGAAATCCCCATCCCTCTAGGATGGGGAAATTTATATCTCAGTCCCCACATATAGGCTCATTATTCCATAAGAGGACCGTGGAGACATCAATAGTGGTTCCATATCAACCCCATCCTATTGAAATGGGGGATGTATATCTTTATATCCATCCATATAATAATCAAATCCACTACTGGAGTCATTTTATCCACTACAATTGGACCAATCATCACCAATTGTATCCTGAAATAACCCCAAACCATAGGGCTGGGGAATTTTTATCATAACCATCATCATGGATAGAATTATTCTTCTTAATGTTTGGAGGAAAACAGTTGGTGTCCCACATACCCCTCCAATCATGGGACAAACCTCTACTGTTCGGGACCCATACAACAACCATAGTTGAATATTCCCTCAAAGTCACCATTTGAATACCAAGATAGGACGATAATATGGAAAAGGTAATAATACCCTTCTAGGGTCGCAATGAAAAACATATCAATAAGTCCAATGGTCCAAATATCGACCAAAGTGAAGGTAATGAAGAATAATCATATTACTTTGATAGTAATGGAACAACTACCATTTTACAATATGACTCTATGAATGTTTTCAATATCAACATGACATGAAATAACTAGGAAGCCAATGTAGAGGGCCACAGTATGGAAAATTTTACCCTGATAGGAGGGTGATTTGGATGCACCAACTGAGGATGCACGCACCTGGAACCAGAGAAGGATTCCAAATCTGGAACCTCCAAATAATGAGCTTCCACCACTCATGTGGAACGCTTCCAATGAAAAAGGGAAATTTGCAGCTACATCTTGATCTCCATCCAGAATAATTGAGATTCCTTCTATGGAGGAACAATTGTCACAATATGAGAATGAAATAAAAACTCTTAGAAAACTCAAAAAGGATATAATCAAGTAAAATATTCCCACTATGTATCGTCTATATATAGAGAAGAATATATTTCCACCAATTTTTGATCCACTAGCAAGAGATGTATCTGAGCATCAGGTCAGCTATAGATCTAGACAGGTAGTCAATATAAACGAGGAAGTAAAAAATGATCGTGAAATCCCTCTGTTGTAGTTACAACCTCTCCCTCATTAGAGAAATCATTCAGTAATAAGAATAATTGAGAATCAATGAGAAATTAAAGTGGGGTCACCTCATCAGCCTCCGCCTTCTCCCTATGGGCTAGAGACTGCTCATATAGTTATTCCCATATAATTACTCAAAATCATCAAGTCCCAGAACTCATGAATAGAATCCATGGAAGGGAAATGTGCCCCATGAAACCTGAAAAGAAGATATATCCCAAATGGGTGGATGATACTCTACCTCCACCCAACCTTGGAAATCCCACTTTCTATACCATTGATGGTGAATGTTATCCAAAAAAACATCTCACACACTTTGAATCTCTATGTGGGTCGTTGATGGGCCCTTGAGATCAACGGGATGTGAAAAAGATGAGGTGTTTCATAATGACTCTAACAAGGCCAGTCTTTCTTTGGTATAACAGCCTACTGGGAAGATCCATTGTATGATGGGAAGATCTTCACTGATAATTCTTGCACAAATTTAGTTCCATACAGAGTAAAAATATGATATTCAACATAACAAACTACAAGAATCATGAGAATGAGAGGGTGTCTAATTTCGTTTCTATGTGGAAATATTTAACCTCTTTACTCAGCATCTCTCTCTCACAAGAGAAACATCTAGAACTCTAGGCTGAAAATCATTGGGATGCATTATAGACACCTCACATCCCAATGAAGTATCCAAGTGGATTCCATGACTTCAATAAAATGGTGCAACGACTTGAGAAGTTTATTACAGAAACCCGATCCAAAACTCAACTCATGCTTGTAGAATAGGGGAAATGTCCAGGTAAAGAAGAAGTCTTAGCTTCCACTATCAAGATGGTATTTCAACCCATCAAAGCTCCTACACACATTCCAAATTGTCCAACACCTCCTATCAAGAGTAAACATCTGCTGAATCTCTGTCGACCAGAAGCATAGAAGAATCAAGTTCATCAGATATTTGAGGAACGAATGAAAAAATTATATTCCTTCTGAAATGGAAAAGTCCCCAATAATTCTTAGCATCCATAGACAATAACCTACTTAGGCTCTCACATTCTAGGAATCCTGATGATGTCAACCTCACTAACCCTCCCAACTTCTTCCCTTATCATAGAAGGGTGAATCATAATATCCAAGACAACTTCATCATTAAAGATGTCCTTCAAATCATGGTTGAATCTGGATAGGTGTAACTAGATGACTCCATGGAATAGTTGTTGTGAATAATAAAATTTTAGTTTGAAGAAGAAGATGGATGTTAGAAATTTCTGGCTAGGTGTGTACAAAAGCATGAAAACTAGATGAATCAAAAAATGGTTGATCGAGCTCATGCCACCCTAAAAGAACAATTGGACAGAACCTCAATAGTTCCATTGTCTAAGGAGAATAAATCAGGTGTACCTCCCAAAGATGTAAGCGACCAGTAGATGGAGGAATAAATAGAAGAGGAGGAGTCATATTCTCTTCCAATACAAGTTCTGACCCTTGTCTATTTTTTCCTACAACATCCATTGTAGGGGAACTACCCAACCAAATAGAACTGGCTTTGGATGAAGACTTAATATTTGGTTTTTTCGATGTGATAAACATGGAAGATCCCTTCTTCAATAAGTAATACTCCCTTGAATATGAATTTACAACACATAGATGTGGAACCGGAGGCCACATGCACTGAAACTGAGGGTACATGGTATAACAAGGATGTTGTGAGACCCAATATTCTAGTCATATCCCTACAAAGGACATATATGTAGATGATACTAATGATAAAACACTTTAGTTAACCTAGAAAGGGTATGTAGGTGTTAGAGAACCATCTAAAATTTCGTATACACCCAATTGTCTTTCAAGACGGCCTAGCGGGTTCTAAATTATCTGATCATCCTAGACCATGAGTAAGATAAGCACAACATATAACACTAGTAGTAGAAACTCCCACAACTACCATAGATGCACTAGGCCTATCCAACCATTATTCTTATGCTCTTGAAAAAACATTATGAGGAGAGACCCAGTATCAGGAAATTCCTACCCTTGGAAAACAAATTATGATGTATTGAAATAGCTTGCTACTATCCTAGATAATCTCTCACTCCTCAATGCTCTTCGTCATTCAAAAGAACTCAGAGAGGGACTTCCTGACGCCCTCTAAAGCCAACAAGTGTTCACGATAGAAGTCACTACAGCTGAGGTTAACTGAGTAGATTCCATTCCCTCTGAATGTCATATCAACATCTTATTCATTGACCATGATTTGTAGGAGGTCATCAAAGGTAACATTAGACCCCTATATGTATTAGGAAGACTCAATAATTTCAACTTCCAAATGTTCGTAATTGATTATGGTTCTAGGATCAACCTCATCCCAATTCTATCCCTCTAAAATTTAGAATATGGAGTGAAGGACTTATCTCTTAGAAAGATAACCATTTAGGGTATGAAAAACATGATAAATACCTCTCTGGAGGATAAAACTTAAAGCCCGATTTGGGGAACTCGCATCTAATGTTGAATTTAGGGTTGTCTATAAAGAAACTACATATAATGTTCTACTTGGGTGGCCATAGATCCATATCCATTTGGCAGTACCTAAAACATTCCATCATTGTATGAAGTACCCCATTAATGGGAAAGTAGTAATACTGCATGAGGAAAACACCACCTTCAATAATTACAGAGCCATATATGCTAAAGTAAATTTCTACGTTAAGGGGGGAAGAAACTGATGAAGGAAGATGATATACAGGTTGCATACCCTAATGGATCCGGGACTTCCCATGTATTTCTAAGTAGTATGCTCAAAATCGACAATGTACTCCCCATAAATCTGGTTAAGGTAATAGATTTTGTCCTAGAGGTCCATGCCCCTCCAATCCTCAAAGATAGTGTAAAATTCAATCATCTTTGATGTCTCTCATTGAAGACTCAGATAGAAAGGGATTATGATGAATCTCCTCATGGTCTTCATCAACCTAATAGTGATGTAAAAGCCCCCAGATTAGTATATTCTCACAAAAATGTCTCTAATGACATATAAATAGAAGCGGCTAAGGATGAACTTAGGAATTAGCCTCCTACATTCAAGGAAGGTGTCTCCACCACCATTGATGAGCTTAGGAAAATAATACTAAGAATGAAAGAATATCAATGAACTACTCTGATTAGTGTCACCATGCCTCTCAAATATCAAGAGGTTTGGCTTTCATTTATGAAATAACACCAATATGTATTTCATGGAACTATGAAAAAATTCCCAGACTAAATCCAGATGTTTCTACCCACCACCATTGACTACCTGGTGATCATCAAGTTTAAAAAACATGAATCCAGTAGCATTGACCCCTCTCATGCCACCAAAATGGAGGTGTATGTTGTGGGTACCCACCACCTCAGTCAACCCGATGATCATTGAGGTTTCAAATAGACATATAGGAGGATTCACTCCTCTCATGCCTTTAATGTAGAAGGGGAAGTTGAATAACTAATCAAAGCCATCTTCTTCCAAGATTTTCAATACTTAATATGGATTTTTAACATTGCCCTTGTCAAGAAAAATAATGGGCAGATTAGAGTATTCGTTGAATTCAGATACCTTAAGTGGTTTTCTCGAAGGGTGATTTCCCATTATCGATCACAAAACTCATAATAAATTCAACTGGTAGATTTAAATCCATTTCTCTCTTGTAAGGGTATTCGTAGTACAACTAGATTAAGGTATCCTATGAATATGATGAATCCACCACCTACAGGGAACCTCATGGGTTCTTATTCTATTAGTTTATTCCATTTGGATTATAAAATTATGGTGCTACATATCACTATTTTATGCATCACAACTTTAGGCCATTCATGGAGCAGATAGATAAGTTTTATTTCAGTGGTCTAGTTGATAAATCCCACAAAGAATGTGATCACATCAAGGATCTCAAGAAAATATTTGACAAGCTATGACATCACAGTCTAAAGATGAATCCATTGAAATGTGACTTTGGGGTAACATTAGAGATGTTTCTTGGATTTTTTGGTGCACCATCGTGGGATTTAGGTTGATCTAAAAAAGACTATAACTTTTTTAGAAATGTCACCCCTATATATCTCATAAAACTGAGGGGACTAAAAGGGAACCTCACCTACATTCGACGATTCATAGCTTACATAATTGTAAAATATTTCCCCTTCACTAGGCTAATGAAGAAGTAAATAACCTGTTAATAGGTTGATGACTGTCAAATGGCCTTAAAAAGTCTCATGAAGTACGTACTTCACCCACCAATCTTAACGCACCCAGTGTAAGGGAAAACACTCATCTTTTATATGGTCTCCAAGGAGAATTCATTGGGAACCCTCCTAACATAGAAAAAATGATGTAAGAATAACTACTACAAATACCCCTTTTATCAGCGATAAGAAACCCCTTTTATCAGCGTTAAAAAAATGCTATTAAAGCCGAAGAAGATAAAGGGGGTCCCCATTATCAGCGCTCCAAAAATTGCTGATAAAGACAACTTTTATCAGTGCTAAAAAAGCGCTGCTAACAGGGGTCTTTTATCAGCGCTAAAACAAAGCACTGATAAAAGGGTCCTTTATCAGCTCTTTTGTTTTAGCACTGATAAAAAGGTCCTTTATCAGCGCTTCCTTTATCTACTCTTTCTTTTTAGCACTGATAAAGGACCCCTTTTATCATCATTTTTTTAAAATCATTGTTAAAAGTTAAAAAAAAATAAAAAAAATAAAAAACAATTAACAAAATCTTCCCAATCAGGGGGGGGATTTTATAGCATTTGAGCCCCCCCCCCCCCCCAGTGTAATGACCCGAATCCGAAGCCCCTCCACTGGTGCCCCGTACTCGGTTCTCCACATGACCTAAAGCGCATTTCCCTAAACGCCAGAGGCTGCCGACTAGCAGAGAGGGCCTTGGTAGGTTAATGGGGAAACCATGACCTCATTGGGTAAGGTATACAAAGAAAAGAAATTAATAGTAAATAGCAGAAGCAGTAAACAATACGCAATAACTGAAACCAAACCGCAGAATAAATGGATATATAGTAATGATGATAATGATGCAACAAGTACAAGTTTCTAAGGAAAGAAGCAAACACAACAACGTGCTGAAATACAAGTAAAACAAAGTACTAAAATAATGGAAACTCCTACAGTATCGCAATCCTAAGCTCGGTCCCTTTCTCTACAGCTCCAAGCAATCAAGTACCGAAAGTTGAAGGGTGCTTGCCCTTATCTATTCCTGAAACAACAAAGTCTACTTGGGCCCAAAATCATGGCCCAAATAGGGTGTGAGATACAATCCTAGTAGGCAATCACCCAAAGATCTGTTCCTAACAGTCAGTGAATACAAGGCAAGTAAAAGTGTGGAAAGTAGTAAACAGAAAAGCACACAACAGCTACAATCCACAATTCTAGCATATGAAGTACACAAGTAAACAACCAACAACAAGTAGAAAATAGGTAACCCTCTAGGTAGCTCTCATAGCCTAACCCCTATGGTTCATCCTTCAAGTAGTAGTAACCCACTAGGAGGCACACAATGTCTCACCCCTCTAGTTCAGCTAAGAGTAGACTTTCTGAGGAAGCACTCACCATCAATTCCCCCTATAGTCTTGTATCGTACTAAATGCTTTCTGGGGAAGCACTCAACATCTCATTCCCCCTATGGCCCACATCGAGGAACTACAGACTCTATGAGGAAGCACTCATCATAAATTCCCCATGCGGTCTTGTATCATTTTAAAATACACTCTGTAGAAGCCCCTACGTCCATTCTCCCTATGGTCTACTACACTAGGTTCTCGCAGTCCTGTGTGAAAATAAACATGCTCATCACACGTATATCATCCAAGTAAACCTCAAAACTACTTGGCTATCATTCTAAGGCTCAACAGCATAACAAAGCAACAGTTCCACTTTCCTACAACATGGCATGGAAACTGGAAAACGCCAAACAATCAAAACAAGAATGGAAAGCATTCGGAGTACAACAAAAACTACTCTATTCACAAAGGTAAACCTCTACTATAGAAATTAAGAAAGCAGGCAATCAATCAAGGTCAAAACAAGAAAACACACAATTCTCGTTCAAGGGAATTGGTGTATTTGCACAAAATACTCAAAGACTTTCTACAGAAAGGCACAAACCACATACCTCGATCCTAGGAGATCGGTATACGTGAAAAGCGATAACAGATTCTCCTTAGAACATCTTAAATCTGAGAAAACGTCTAAAACACATAAACCACGATATCATGAAAAGGAGGAGGAATTGGAAAACAAGGCTCAAGCAGAAGGAAGAACTCACTGCTGCGATTCCAATGCAATCAGCGGCGGTTGGAACGGATATTAGACGGAGTCACGGGGGCTTGGGGAAGATTTTTGTCCGTACGGGTTGCTCTCGGATGATGATCCTGATGAAGAAGAATGTTATGTCTGTCAGGCACGACCCCTGTGCGTTTAGTGAACAAAAAGTACACAGCGTGTACTTTTAGAGTACATGGCGTGTACTAGGCTTTTTCATACTCTGCCAAAATCGGCCTCCACATCACCCCTACACACCGTGTGTGTGGCCCAGACACATCCAGCACACAGCTTCGAGTGGGAAAAGAGTACACGGCGTGTACTCAGAAAGTACACGGCGTGTACTTCAAAAATTTCCAGAAACTCCAATTTTCTTAAAAACTCCAGAAAAAGGAAAGGCTTAATTGAAAAAAAGATCCGAGTTCTTACAAACATCCCCCGTAAAGAAATTCTCCCTCGAATCTCCCTAGCGAGTCATAGAAGAAGAAACCCTGAACTGCTCCGGCCACTGCGATTGTACATCGGCCTCCCTCTCCCAGGTCTCATCCTGTACTTTCCCATGCTGCCATAGCACCCATACAAGAGGGACAGACCACCCACAGAGAACCTTCATACTGTGATCGACAATCCGGATGGGATGCTCCTCAAATGATGCATTCGCTTCGAGATCAACTTCCTCGGGCTGAAAGACATGAGACAGGTCCGAAAAGTAACATCGGATCTGAGAGATTTGGAAGACGTCGTGCATGGTCCGATAATTTTGACGTAATTGCAGCCTATAGGAAACCGGACCAACTCTCTCCAACACCTCAAATGGCCTGACGTACCGCTGTGAAAGCTTACCCTATCTCTGAATCCTCTTGTGTCCCATCCTTGGTGCGACACGCAGGAAAACCTGGTCCCCGACATCCAACTCCAGAGGTCGTCTCCACTGATCAGCATAAGACTTCTGTCAAGACTGTGTTTTAGACATCCTTTTCTGAATCAACTCTATCTACTATGAGGTTTCTTGAACAAGACGAGGTCCCAGCAAAGCTACCTCTCCTGTCTCCAGCCACCATAAGGGTGATCGGCATGGCCTACCGTACAAATCCTTGTAAGGTTCCATCTGAATAGTCGCCTGAAAACTGTTGTTGTAGATGAAATCCACCAGAGGGATATGCTTATCCCAAGAACTGCCAAATTCTAGAATGCAAGCTCTGATCATATCCTCTAGCACCTGGATCATACGCTCAGACTAGACATCTGTCTGGGGATGGTATGTTGTACTCAAAAGTACCTGTGTACCCAAGGCCTTCTGAAGTCCCTGCCAGAACCGAGAGGTGAAACGCGCATCCCTGTCTAAAATAATGGAGTGTGGAACTCCATGCAGACATACAATATATCAGATGTTCAACCATCCCAGATCATTAACACTAAAGGTCTCCTTGATCGGTAAGAAGTGATCAACCTTCGTAACCCTGTCGACGACAACCCAAATAGCATCGTTGCCTCGGGGTGACCTTGGAAACCCTATCACGAAGCCCATCACGACATCGTTCCATTTCCACTCCGGAATGGGTAACTGCTGTAGAAAGCCTGCTAGTCGTTGATGCTCCACATTCACATGCTGACAAGTAGAACATATCATGACACAACCAACAACGTCTTTCTTCATACCTGGCCACCAGTACTGGCAATGAAGATCCAGATACATCTTGGTGATGCCAGGATGAACTACCCAAACTGAGGAATGAAAATTATGCATCAGCTCCTCGCGTATGTCTACTGGAACCCATACGCATCCTTGGAAATGCAAGATCTCATCCTTGGACACTGTCCATGTAGGAAGAGGGTCCTCTCCGGACATGCTCTCCCGCAAGACTAATCCTTCTGAGTCTGATAGCTTCCTCATCCGTACCCAATCAAGAAATATAGAGTTTATAACTACAGAAGATAGGTAAGTCTGTCCCTATCTGTCGTGCACCTCCAGATGCATCTCAGAGAACAAAGCCATCAGCTGCCACTCACAGTTGGCCTCCTAAACTTCCTGAATCTGAGTTCTCCTACTCAACACATCTGCCACCGCGTTGCCCTTTCCCAGTGTATAGGAAAGCTCGAAATCAAAACACTGAAGATACTCGACCCACCTGCACTGCCTCAGATTCAGATCACACTGAGTGAAGATATACTTGAGATTCTTGTGGTTAGTGAAGACCACAAAGTGCTCTCCCAGAAGATAGTGTCGCCAATAGCATAAGGCATGAACAATAGCTGCCAACTCCAGATCATGCATCGAGTAGTTCTTCTCATGTGGCCTCAACTGTCGAGACTTGTACGCAACGGCTCCATCTCCCTGCATAAGCACAACGCCCATCCCAATACCTGAAGCATCATAATAAACAGTGTAGCTCTTTCCTGGCTCTGGCAAGACTAGTATCAGTGCTGATGTCATATCTTTCCTTCAGCTCCTGAAAGGCTGACTCGCAAAAATCTGACCATAAGAACTTCGCCCCCTTCTTAGTCAGTCCTGTCAAGGGTGCTGCTAGGCATGAGAAGTCCTGAATGAAGTGTCTATAGAATCCATCCAGCCCTAGGAAACTCTGTATCTCAAAAATGTTCTTCAGCTGCTCCCAGGAAACTACAGCTCTCACTTTCTCTGGCTCCAAAGATACTCCTGCCTCTGAGATGACGTGACCCAAAAAGTGAATCTGATCCATCCAGGAGTGGCACTTCGAGATTTTAGCATAAATATGATGCTCTCTCAGTGTACTCAAAATGATCTCAAGATGGGTAGCATGGTTTTTTCGAGTATGAGAGTACACTAAGATATCATCCATGAAGACCACGAAGAAGGAATCCATGTAAAGATGGAACACTCGGTTCATCAGTGCCGTGAAAACTGCAGGCGCGTTCGTGAGACCGAACGGCATGACTATATACTTATATAGACCATACCTACTCATGAAGGCTGTAAGAGGTATATCTGATGGTCTAATGTGAAACTGATGGTAACCGGACCTCAAGTCAATCTTCGAGAACACCCGGGCTCCTCGAAGCTGATCAATGAGGTCATCGATCCTTGGTAAGGGATATCGGTTCTTGACCGTCAACTGGTTCAGCTTCTGATAATCCACACAATGTCGAAGGGTATCATCTGCCTTTTTCGCAAACAAGACAGGTGAACCCCAAGGAGAAGTACGGGGTTGGATGAAACCCTTTTCCTGCAACTCCCCCAACTGCTTCTTGATCTCCTGCAACTCAAGTGTAGCCACCCTATAAGGAGGAATGGACACCAGTGCTGCTCCTAGAATGAGATCAATAGAAAAGTCTACCTCACACTCCGGAGGCAAACCCAAAAAGTCCTCTGGAAAGACATCCCTGAAAAGATCCACCACCAGAGTAAAGTCCAACTGTGAAGTCCCCTGGTCATCCAGATAAAGACTAGCAATCTGGACTGTCACCCTTCCTAGCCCATGATGCTTGAGTCCTGCTCGACTCACCTGTACATCCCATTCACCTCTATGAAGAAATATATTCACCCTATGGTGAAACGAAACTCACTCTGTGGTGATAATAGTTGACGAATGCATGGAAGGGAACAAACTAGTCCATCCCGAGAATGACATCATAGCCTGTCATCTCTAGGACATAGAGATCCCATAAGAAACGATACCATGCAACCTCTAGAGTTCAGTCTCTACACGGACGTACACTAGATGTCCTCGTCCCCAAAGGTGTGTCTAGTGTCAACGAGTCCGTAGAAGAAAAGATGCAGAGCCCAAGACTCTCCACGACAGCAACAGAGATAAAGCTCTGCGTAGTACCAGAATCGAAAAGAGCTGAAGATAAAACTGAGGCTACTAAAATCATACCTTGAACCGTAGAAGGGTCGCGATACTGCTCCTGATAGGTCTGCTCCATGGCAAAAGATTGGCCTGCACCGCGGCCCTGCGCCCCTAGCTGACCACTCTGAGCTGATCCACCTTGATGGTGCTGAGGGACTGTTGGCTGACCGCCACAGCCTCCACCTCCACCTCTGGCCAAACGGCCGGAAGAACTCCAGTTCCCCAACTGGTGAGAAACTGGTGGTGCTTCTCCTGAATGAGGAGTCATGGAAGAACCCCAGTCCCTAGCTGCTGGTGAGAAAACCTAGCAGAAACGGTGAAAGTGACCCATATTACCACAAGATCGGCACTCCACGGGGTCTCTCTAGCACTGCGGCCTCGTGTTCCCTGACCAGCCACACTGGTAGCATATCACCTGGTTGCCTGACGATGCATCTTGCTTCCTCAGATCACTGCGCATAGACTCCCTATGGTGATATTTGCTGTTATCTGGAGGAAAACTAGCTCTGGAAGCATAACCACCCTGGCTTTCATCTCCTGAGTCTCTCAGATTGCGCTCCACAATCAGTGCCTGGTTGACGATGGAAGTGAAGGAAGTGAATTGGAAGAGATTCACCTACGAGCGGATCTCCCTCCTGAGACCATCCTAAAACATCCTTGCCAAGAACACCCCACTCCCATCCTAGAGGGGTGTGAAATGCTGCAGCTCGGTGAAACGAGAGGAATAATCCATGACAGAAAGAGTACCCTGCTCTAAAATCATGAACTCCCAGGCTCGGTCATCCCTCAGGGTCTCTGGGTATAAGTTGTCATAAAAGATGCGCTGAAACTCCTCCCAAGCCATAACATGCTGGTGACCCGCCTATGAGATCACGTCCCACCACCTCTTCGCAGAGTCTCGGAGCATGTAGGTAGCGAGCTTGACCCGCCTCTCTGGAGGCATCTCCAGATGCTCAAAGATGGTCAACATGGATTCCATCCATGACTCTGCTGCCTGAGGTCCTCCTTCCCCCGAGAACGTGGGAGGATGCTGCTGCTGAAAAACCTGCGGCAGGTCTGCCATAGTCAAGGCAAGAGGCAGTGTTCCCTAAAAGGTCTGCATCATCCTCATAAAACCTTCCTTGAACTTCGCATCAGTGCCTGCAACTAGTATGGCAGTCAGTGCCAAGGCTGGTCTGACTGGAGGGTCTTCAGGAAGTCCCTGATCAGCCATATCTAGCATCTGATCACTGCCTGACGATAGACGTACAACCGGAGGACATCTCGGAGGCATAGCTCTAAAAGATCAAAAGCACACCTTAGATTAGAAAACAAATTACAGGAAACACAAGAGTACAAAATGGGAACAGGGGAAGGAAAACACAAAAGTTTACAAAACACGACTACACAGCGTGTATAAAAACTACAAGGCGTGTCTTCTTAATCAATTAACATGGGCGTGTACCCCTTCCCTATAGGTCGTGTAACACCTCAAACTACACAGCATGTTTATCCAACACACGGTGTGTACTTGAAAACTATTCCCTTGCCCGAGTCTCTTTACACAGCTAACCCACACGGTCTAACTTAACCCGAGACTTCACGGCGTGTTTTGAACGAACATGGCATGTACTAGACAAGGATTCGGTGGCCCGTGTTGTTAAATACATGGTCGGCTACATGGATGGACCCTACACGGTGTATTCCGAACAAACACGGCGTGTATAGTTGATGGTGACATTGTACCGTGTTGTTCGTGACATGGTCGGGTACCTGAACAAGACTACATAGTGTGTTTAGAAAACCACACGGTGTGTATAAGAGAAGGTGACACGGACCCGTGTTGTTCGTGACACGGCCGGGTACCTGGACAGGACTACACGGCGTGTTCCTTTACAACACAGCATGTTCTACTCGAGCTTCCCCGACCCGTGTTGTTAGTGACACAGCCGGGTACACGGCTCCGAACTACACGGCGTGTACAAACCGTACACGGTGTGTTCCTGAAGTTACATCAAAAACAGCGTGTTCCTACTCACACAGTCAGTGACACGGCCTAAATACTACACGGCGTGTACCCAAAAAGTACACGCCGTGTATTCTGGGTTTTTCTAGGCAGTAGCTCGGAAACTGCAGAGAAGCCCAGAAAACAAGGCAGAGAGGTGCCAAATTCTGATTCATGAGGGCCCATACTCCCCGCGAATCAATGTTCAGCATCTCCTACAGTCATAAACAAGAGAAAACAGGATCATGATCCACCAATTTCAGATTCATGAGGGCCCATAAAACCTCAAGAATCAAAATTTGGCATTCATTTAAGCAAATAATAATACAATAAATCCTCTATCAAGGCAGCAGAGATTCTATCAAGAATCTATCACAACAGTATACATAATCTACACAAATTCTATCACAACATCATGCAATCGCTAATGCACCCTAGATGGCATGGCAATAATTCATGGCATGTGATTTCTAAAAGTGTCTATATGATGCATGAAATGGAATACCCTCATCTCATCAGGTTGCGACAAAAATAAAACCAAAATAGTCAAGACAATAACAACACAAAGCATGTGAATCACTCTAGGTGAAATCATATCAACCGTAAAATCTCAAGACCAGCAAACTGTAATAAATGAGGTAGTATGGATTTTCATTGTACATGGGTTAGCTACTCCCGGGCATAGCTTAATACCAAGTACCAAATCCATCCTACCCCTGGCTAAAGGCTCCAAACAGTAAATCAAGAGAAAAAAATCTCCTATGATACCACTTTGTAACGACCCAAATCTGGAGCCCCTCCACTGGTGCCCCATACCCGGTTTACCACATGACCTCAAGCGCATTTCCCCAAATGCCAGAGGTTGTCGAATAGCAGCGAGGGCATTGGTAGTTAATTGTGGAAACTATGCCCTTATTTGGTAAGGTATACAATGAAAAGAAATTAACAGTAAATAGCAGAAGTAGTAAAAAATATGCAACAACTGAAACCAAACAGCAAAAGAAATTGATATACAGTAATGATGATAATGATGCAACAGGTAAAAGTTTCTATGGAAAGCAGAAAACACAACAATGTGCTGAAATACAAGTAAAACAAAGTACTAAAATAACGGCAAATCATGCAGCCTCGCAAGCCTAAGCTCAGTCCCTTTCTCTCCAGCTCCAAGCAATCAAGTACCAGAAGTTGAAGGGCGCTTGCCCTTATCTATTCCTGCAACAACAAATTCTGCTTGGGCCCAAAAGTATGGCCCAAACAGGGTGTGAGATACAATCCCAGTAGACATTCACCCAAAGATCTGTGTCTAACAATCAATGAATACAAGACAAGTAAAAGTGTGGAAAGAAGTCAACAGAAAAGCACAAAGCAGCTACAATCCACAATTCTAGCATATAAAGGACACAAGTAAACAACCAAAAACAAGTAGAAAATAGGTAACCCTCTGGGTAGCTCTCACAGCCTAACCCCTATGGTTTAACCTAAAAGTACTAGCAACCCTCTAGGAGGCACACATAGTCTCACCCCTCTTGTTCAGCTAAGTGTAGACTTTCTGAGGAAGCACTCACCGTCAATTCCCCCTATAGTCTCGTATCTTACTAAAGGCTCTCTGGGGAAGCACTCAATGTCTCATTCTCCCTGTGGCCCGCGTCAAGGAACTACAGACTGTCTGAGGAAGCACTCATCGTCAATTCCCTCTGTGGTCTCGCATCGTATTAAAAGACACTCTGGAGAAGCCCTTACGTCCATTCTCTCTACGGTCTACTACACTAGGTTCTTACTGTCCTGTGTGAAAATAAACATGCTCAGTGCGCGTATATCGTCCAAGTAAACCTCAAAACTACTTGGCTATCATTCTACGACTCAACAGCATAAAAATGCAACAGTTCCACTATCCTACAACTAGGCATGGAAACTGGAAAATGCCAAACAAGAAAAACAAGCATGGAAAGCATCCAGAGTACATCAAAAACTACTCTATTCACAAAGGTAAACCTCTACTATAGAAATCAAGCAAGTAGGCAATCAATCCAGGGAAAAATAGGAAAACGCACGATTCCCGTCCAAGGGAATTGGCGTATTTGCACAAAATACTCAAATAATTTCTACAGAAAGGCACAAACCACCTACCTCGATCCTAGTAGATTTATATACATGAATAACGACGATAGATTCTCTTTAGAACATCATAGATCTGAGAAAACGTCCGAAACACATAAACCACGATATCATGAAAAGGAGGAGGAATTGGAAAACAAGGCTCAAGCAGAAGGAAGAACTCACCGCTGTGATTCCCACGCAATCGATGGTGGTTGGAACGGAGATTGAACGGAGGCACGGGGGATCGGGGAAGATTTTCGGCCATACGGGTCACTCTCGGATGAAGATCCTAAAGAAAAAGAAAGTTCTTTCCATCAGGCGTGACCCCGGTGTGTTTAGTGAAAAAAAAGTACACGACGTGTACTTTTAGAGTACACGGCGTTTACTAAGTTTTTCCGTACTCCACCAAAATCGGCCTACACGTCACCCCTACACACCATGTGTGTGGCCAGACACGGCCAGCACACGGCTTTGAGCAGGAAAAGAGTACATGACATGTACTCAGAAAGTACACGGCGTGTACTTCAAAAATTTCAAAAAACACCATTTTTCTTAAAAACTCCAGAAAAAGGAAAGGCGTACCTGAAATAAAGATCCGGTTTTTTAAATCCAGTGCCTCCATGCACCCCTTCCACCCTTTAGTAGCTCTAGATCTCATATTCCCCCATGCGCGCACGCCCCTGCCTCCACCAGGTTTTAAACTCGAGACCTCCCCCCTAGGCGCCTAAGCTCTTACCACTCCTCTATTTTGATTTTTTTTTCCATTTCATTATATCTATATATATATATAGTTATATTTATTCGTATAGTAATATATATTTATATTAATATATATATATTTATATTTATTTATTTATTTATTTATATTAATATATATATAGTTATATTAATATATATCTCTATTTATATATATATAGTTATATTTATTCATATAGTAATATATATTTATTTTAATATATATATATATATAGTTATAAGAATATATATATAGTTATATTAATATATATATTTATAGTGATATTAATAAATATATTTATAGTGATATTAATATATATATTTATAGTAATATTAATATATATATGTAGTTATAGTAATATATATATAAATATAGTTAGATTTATATATAGGTATATAAATATTCATATAAATTTATTTTAAATAAAATGGATATTAGTTATTATTTAGATAAAGCTAGTATATTTTATATGTAAATATATCTTATTATTTATATTTATAATTAAATTTTTATGTGTGAATATATAAAAAATATGTATATATTGTTATATATTTGATTATAAATAGTAGTGTATTATAAAAATGATAACATTTCAAAGACATAATATCAATATGAATGTAATACCTTGGAATAATTTCAGTCCCCACCCAAATAAATCCAATAATACCCCCTTAAATGAGGCTAAATATCCACAAAATGTTAAAAAATCGGGGTACCCCGATTAAAAACTCATTTTTTGAGGCCTTTTGGGCCTTTTTTGGCCTCAAAAAAACTTGACCGCGGTGCACCCAGTCACAGTGATGTATATCTTGTCACAGGCATCGATTTGGTATGTGGTAGAGCTCAAACGGACACCCGGATCAAAAGTTATGGACGTTTGAAGTTCGAGTTGCATTTTCAACATATTTTGGATATTTTTTTAATTTTTTTAATATTTTTATTCTTCAAATTATTATTAAATGACTATTACACCATAATAATTAGAAAATTATTAATTAAAAATATTTTTTTAATTTTTTTTATAATCCATTTTCACTAAATATCTTATATATTAAGTGTAACTGTATATTTATACTTATCTAAAATATATTTAAAATTATATTTAAAAAATATATAATATATTTATATCAATATAACTAAATCTATATATTTAAATATTAATATATATTTTTAATGAATATTTTTGGAAGTAGACACTGTATCCGCACTTTTAAAAAAAGCGCTGATAAAGACCCCCATTTATCAGCACTAACGAAAATGCGCTGATAAAGGGGGGTACCTTTAACAATGCTAAAAAAACGCTATTAAAGGGGTACCTTAATGAGCGCTAAAAAAGCACTGATAAAGGGGTATGTTTATCAGCACTTTTTTTAGCGTTGACAAAGGTACCCCCTTTATCAGCACTTTTTCGTTAGCACTGATAAGAGTGTGGCACTGTCCTTGCACCGTTTTGTGGTAGTGAAGTGAGAACAGTCTCTACTACCTCATTCATATTATACTAGGTACTAATACTTGATATTATGATGTTGGGAGGAACTCCCTTGCACTTATCTTTGAAGTTCAAAAGTCGAGAATTACTTGCAACACCATGAAGTCCATCTGGTATCTCGTATTTATATACTAATATAAATCCTTAGACTCCCTATGTTGAATGGGATATTGGACCAATGGGAGGTCATTATGAAAAAAATATGACATTCAAATCAAATCATAAAATTTTGTGAAATAGAAATCCCTTGCAGATATCCTCGCAGCACATCCTACCCCAAAAAATAAACCAGAGTACACTGAGTTTTCATAAGAGGAAGTGTTATATGGCCATGACACTCCCTGGACATGGGAGATATAATTTTATGGAACCTCCTCATGTACTCTTATTACAAGGATGGAAAACCTAAAGAAAATTTCAGGTAGGTCAAGGGATTGTGTTTTTCTCTACACACAAATCAGCTTTACACTACTATTTCTCACTATCAAAATGCTTCACAAACAAAGAATCTAAATATAAATTCCTTATTTTTTTGCTAGAACTATCCCTACAGATGCTCATAGCCCACCTAATTATCAAAAGGGACATGGAACTAGAGATAAAGAAGAACAATGGTGAATATGACATTAAAAGGGAAGAACTAGACCCCCCCCCCCTCATTTTCTATGTGAGGGGACTAATGGCAGGTTCCCCTTTTGAGCCCACTTTGTTTCATGTTCCCCCAATCATTGAATTCTTTTTCCAACCCCTTGGATAATGCAGCCACCATCCAGGCTGACCCTGATTAGGAGGAAATAATCAGCTGTATTACATATCGAATAATGGCCTCATTAATCATTGTGTGCAATATCAAGGAAATCAATCAGGCCAACATCACCCCAGAGGAGGAGGAACCAATGGCCACCCCTTGATGGATGGAACCTATAATTAGTTATATCCAAAAACATATTCTCCCAATAGAAGAAGTGAAAAAATTAGGCATCACATAACAAATTTTACTCTGCATGATGGTCCAAATGAGCAAGAAACTCTCTACAAATAGTGTTTTGATGGAATCCACCTTAGATGCATAAAACAAGGTGATATTCTAAACATTTTGAAGGATGTCCAAGAAATATATTGTGGTTCCCATCAACCTGGGAAAAGACTCTCCCACCAAATCAATAGGTTGGGATACTACTTGTTGAGGCCCAAAGCCTGACGTACATGTAAATTACATTACTTTTGTGGAATACTTAATACATAACAAAACAAGACACCAAAGGACAATAATATTTTATTGTCTTAGGAAACTCGGAACATAATTTTCTAATGTTGGTGAAAGATCTTCAACATCTCCCATAAATATCTTCCCTTTTTTTACCTAAAACCTACCTTTATATCCTAGGGAAAAAACATATAAAGGGTGAGCTCAAATGCTCAGTAAGGGTAAGCATGAAAAAAAATATAAACAAACCATACACATTTGAACTTAAAAACATGAACATAATGTTTAAACATCAAATTCTTCAACAATGACATAAAACATGGTAGTACGTAAGGCATAGATCATAATGGAACATCAATCATGATAAAATTGCATGGGAATAAAACATGTCATTGTGGAAACCATTAAGCACATGATATGATTTCCATAGTAGCCAAGGCATTGCTTCCAAGACCATCTTAGTGGACAAAGTCCCTTTCTGAATTGAGTTCACTGCTCGTTCCATTCTTGTATCACTGAACCAGATTAACTTACCGTCCCAGACATGTATATCTCATGAGATATAAATCTTTACCCAATGCATTGGAGGGAGATATAGGTCCCACCCATCTCATAATTAAATCATTCTTACTTGTGCCACAAAATAAACTTAAAACATTCATCATAACCCAAAGAATAAACTGGGTTTCATAAACAGCATCCCATCATAACATAATCCATATAAAACAAATGGATATTTCATCACAAGAAAAGTGAAACCATGTAAATCATAGGGAAATTATACTAGAAACATACACATATGAAATAATGTCCTCTTATATGGAATATGGTTTTGATAAAACACTTGAAATGAATTATTGAGGAAAATATCCTTTCTTCTTCAAAATCATTTTCTTTTCACCAAATTCCATCCAATTTTAAAAGAAAAGTATTTTGTTGAAAATATTCATAAAATCTTGTAGAGTAAGCTTCCTGAAAATGAGGCGTTATGAAACTGTAAAAATCCGTTCATGCCGTATAAGTTAAAATAACATTCTTCTTGTACTTTTGTCGGAAAAGTAAAAAAGTTCCCTATGTGGTAAAAAAAAGTAAGATTCCTTTCATAACATGTGGTTAATTTCAAAAATGGGTAAAAATGACTTTAAAAAAATATGAAAATTTTTTTAGAAAACATGGGCGTGGATGATAACAATAACCCCAGTAAATACTTACGAATAACAATATCGGATAAGAATGAGATTGGAATAGTTATCCCTTACCTTAGGTCTGATATGCTTCGTACGTATCCCAACCTCATGTATA
Organism: Viscum album; assembly: GCA_963277665.1. Classification (NCBI taxonomy): domain Eukaryota; kingdom Viridiplantae; phylum Streptophyta; class Magnoliopsida; order Santalales; family Viscaceae; genus Viscum; species Viscum album. The sequence goes on from OY728134.1 coordinate 1,001,049,679, forward strand.
ATGATTTAAATAATGTCATTGACTTATTACAGAATCATATTCATTTTTATGATATCATATATGGTTCACTTATGACTTTATATTTCCCGTTCTTTTGTAAATTCCATGTCAAAGCAGCATTTTGGGTAAAATCGTTTTATTTATCATTCGTGTATGGACTTGTTGTTATTGATATTATTATTACTTATATCAGGATTTACTTACTTCTATAATGTAAATAATTATTTATATATCATATATATTCAGTATATATATATATATAATAGATAGATGAATTAAATGAAATACATCATTCATGGAGACGGTAGGTCGTACGTACGCATGAACGCTATTTTTCGTTCTTTATTGACTTGAATGTAAGTATGTAGATGACATATATACATATATAAATAAATAAATCAGCTTAATTATGTCATATATTTCATTATTATTCATTATATATACTTTATAATCATCCTTGAATGGTTAACATGGAGAATGAATCTCATCGCATCGTGGAGACGGTAATCTGTACGTACGTATGAGCGATGATATCGTTCCCATATTTATTGAATGGAATTTGAGTGGATGATATAATACCTTAGAATCAGTATGATGTTATTATAATCATATATATTTATTCTTTACACCATTATACCCATCCAAGTAAGGTGGTGGTGAAAAAACTGATTACACCACAGCGTGGAGACGGTATTCCGTACGTACGCACGCGTGGTGATTTCGTTTTCCGTAGGATGGATAGAAGGTGAAATAGGGTTGTTTCATATTTATAATAACATATCAATATATAATTAATACTGAGGTTATTACTTTATAATGAGACAACTAAATAATAAGAAGTAGAAGAAGAAAGAAACTTGAGAGAATCGGAAGAAGAGATTACCTCTTCTTCGATGCACCTCCTTTAAGATTCATCTTAAGGAAGTAGAGTTGGTCTTTTTAGAATAAATAAACCTCAAGAATGTTTATAGGGAAGTGGATAAGAGAAATGGAAAGGGTTTGGCTGAGATTAAAGGCTCAAAATGTTGTGATGAGAAGAGGGAAAGGGTGCCCTTTTATAAGGGAGGAGAGGGGCACCTTTGGAAAAACTTAAAATATTATTTTATCATAAAGTCATATTCGGTTTATAATATCTCCAAATTGATTTATTTATAATCTAATGTGGGTATGGGTCAAAATTATCTCAACCAATATGTTTTAAACAAGTTTTGGTTACTATTTTAACATTATCATTTAGATTTAACTATAAGTTAAATAATTTAACTTTTACCGTGTCTTCTTGGTTTCTTACACTATATGGTTAATAAACTTACAATAACCAGATAAAAGAACCACAAGAGGTTCATTATTAATAAATATCACCTTATATAAGTCATATGGACGAACCTTATATTTTTAGGAATATAATAAACATTAATAATATAATATTTGTTTTAAAAACTATTTTATGTCAATTTTGACACGATTTGGTAATTGATTTTTGTGAAAATCATAACAGCATGATTAGTTCTAAAATAGTTAATTAAATCAATAATAACATTTCATATTAACCTAGAAAATTAGTTTAATTCATAAAAAGTCTCAAATTACATTTATTTGAGTATTTATAACATCAATTATGTTAATATTTCATTAATAAGGTAATTACTGCATCATCATTGTGTCATAAATAAACTAAATTATTTAATGTCTAAAAATTATAAATAAAATACCATTATGTATTAAATATTTTTATCTTTCTAATGAATATTTAATTTCGAATTTATCTTTTGTATAACCCTATATTAAAAATGTTTTAGTTATTAAACTTTCATTTTAACTATTTTAACTCTTCTTTAAATAAAATAATAATAAGTGTCCTAATATAATCCAAGTGGACCTAAAGGGTAATATTTTATTCCTAAGGTTTTTTTTGGTCTAATTACACTTATCCAATAGAATTATGATATCTGTTAGGGTAATAATAATATCATTTTTAACCTTAATTACCCTATTTACTTTTTACCGTGGTAAATAAAAGTAAAAAGTTACTATTCACCAAAAATTATTTTTATCTTATTGAACCACATTTTACTCCTTGATAATAACCATGTCTCTCATATTTTCAAAATTCCACTCATAGAAGCGGTAAAATTAAGTTTTATTTAAATTTTCAAATTCTCCTAGGAGGTGGGTAAAAGACGGTGAAAAGTTCAATAAAATTTTTATATAACTAAAATTATTATAAAATGACTCAAATGAATTAAATTTAACTTATATAGGTATTATATATCAATTTTTACCTAAAATAAATTTAAATAAAATAAAAAATTATTTAAATAAAAAGTCGGTTTTTAAATTGTAACCCAGTGTTTTCACTATTCATCAAAAATTGAATGTTTTCAGAAAAATACCAACATTTCCACCTAGGATAATTTCGATATTACGAATCCAAAAATGAAGTCCATTTTGGAATATAAAATTTATAAAATTTCAAAAAGTGGGTATTACTATTCATAACGGCTTGTTCATAATAATGTTATAATAATATCTTGTTTAGTGAAACTGAGTATTGCGTACTACACACATTGCCGAGGAAGGTCTTGATTGCATGTAATGCATGAAAAGTCAGGGTTGTGTGTAGTGAAAGCTCCGTTTGGTGTTGCGTATAACATAATCAAAACTTATTTCATTTAGACATTAAACAGAATCTATAATTAATGTTTCGTAGACTAATTTCTACAAAACGAACTTGAAATTGTGTGTAACATGAGCCAAGAATAGTGTTGCGTATACTGAAAGCTAATATGGTGTTGCTTATAGTACAATATAATCTTGGTGTAGTGTATAATAGAAGACATCAAAGAAATTAAAAATAATATATCTCATAAAATCTCGGGGTGTTACATTCTACCCCCCTTAAAATGAATTTCGCCCTCGAAATTCGTCGGGGTTATAAATCGTTTACTACTTGAATGTTTTGTTTGTAAAAACCCACATCATAAAAGGAATACTAAAACTTAATTTTAAAAAGTAAAGTAAGAAATGTAACGGTTACCCAGATTAACTCATCACTGGGTTTCCACATAGGATAACATAGGTGCAAATATGGATATGGAAGAAAAATCTAACCATCATGTTCTGATGGAGAGTGGTAGAGGACATGGCTACGAAAAAGACAACAATCACAAAGCCATAAATTTGTGATGATTTAAGGTACCATCTGATTCATCGGATATAAGGACACTAGGACAACATTTTTTGTTTTCAAGATCATTTCCATAAAGTTGAAGAATTGTTGAATTATAAGAAAAACTTACTTGATTTTGGTACAATATTACTGTTGTTTGTGCCTTGAAAAATTTCCACTTCATCTCTTAAGGAAATGAAGTTGAATTTGTCTTCTGTGAAGTGTTAGCAGATCATGCGATAGAATGATAGGTCATGTCATCTTTCTCAAACAAAAGGATATCAAAAGTTATTAAATATATATAAGTCCATCTATAGTGAGATTAATCATATATGGTTCCTAAAATGGACTTATACTTCATATATCATACCGCTTAATATAATAAAACAACTTTCTACTAACCAGGGACTTCCTGTAGGCCAGTGGTAGGTGATAAAGGCCAACCGCACTTCGGTTGTGGGTTCGATTCCCATAGCCTTATCCGACACGATGGGTTGTCGCCCGCCCTGCAGGTTTTCCTTTTTCTAAAACTATATTATTATAACATTCCATGAATAATATCAAAAAAAGATCTAGCCTTAAACAATACTATCTGATGTCTAGCTTAATCTATTCCAATCATTAGGCTTACCCAAACTCATAGTATAAGGAAAAAGATTGTTAGATAGGTCGTCTACCATGCATGTAAATACCATCATTTATACACCATATATCATAAGATATCACTTGTTTTTCACATTCCAAACATTCGAATGCCTTAATCATGTATTCTTTTGAAAAACGAATACCCATTGAACCTTAGTGAATACATGAATGCTGTCAAAAGTTAACTCTTTCTGCATACCAAAATCCAAAAAATTTCTATATACTCAAACCATAATATAACTTTGTTCTTATATCAGACAGGAGCTCATTAATACTATCAAAAATCTCATTATCTCCTTATCCCTTCATTATGCGCATATCATCTACATTCCAAAAATATCTGAATAAATTTTCATGGTACTGGTACCATTCAAAATATACTTTCAAATACTTTAAGAAAAACAATAGTGTAACAATCCTTATATGTGTCTTTATTCCATAGTACCGTTACCTATACAACATAACTCTTGATAAATGTATATCATTCCACTACTTTCTTAAACCATTGACAGAGCTTCAACAATTATTTCATCACAAAGATCATTTGTAGTCTCTTCATCATAATCAACATAAATACTACCCATACATCCATGCTGATTCTCTTTATGAGACATTCCCTTAGGGAATTGGTTTTCATAATTCCCATACATTCCACATTTAAAACATTCAACCATTTTTGATTTCTTAGCAATACCATTATCCTTGTCCATGGTGTTAACTGATCCTTTTCCTTTGCAATTACTGGCTTTCTGTACTTCTTTTCTACAACCAAAGCATCTTCCAGTTCCTTTGAAACATTGTCCTTGATGTCTCTTCCCACATGATTCACATGAGGAAAATTGAACTTTCTTTCCTCAATGATCATCAGGAAACTCCTTCTTTATCTTATTAACTGAGTCAGGAAACTTACCAAAGTTGAGATTATTGATCATATTATGAGATTTCTGATTAGGCATAGTAACGATATTTTGCCTTCCAAATCCCATTTCATTTGCTTGAACATGAAGAATATAATTCCATTGTCCATCATATTCTCCATTAACATGAATCTTCTGGTTTCCATCAATTTTTTAAAACCCAAAAACAATAGTGTGAGAGGCATAAATCATGCTAGGAAAACAACATAATCGAGGGGAGTACATTCAATCTCTAACATCATAGGTTTAATCCTAGGTTATTCATGATCATTTTCATAATTCTAGGACTATAACCTATTCTTATACCTAACCTTAGAGACATCCCTAGACATACCTTAGAAATATCTCTAGGGATTTCCCTAAAGTTTTAGCATCCTAGTTTCCAAAGGTTAACTAAACTTTTCCTATGATACCAACTATAGAGGCCCAAAGCTTGACGTACATGGAAATTACATTACATTTGCAGAATACATAATACATAACAAAAACAGACACCAAAGGGCCATAATAGTTTAGTGACTTTGGAAACTCGAAACATAATTTTCTAATCTGGGTGAAATATCTTCAACATCTCCCATAAATATCTTCCCTTTTTTTACCTAAAACCTTTATTTATATCCTGGGGAAAATATAACATATAAAGGGTCATCTCAAATGCTCAGTAAGGGTAATCATGGAAAAAATAAATAAAACAAACCATACACATTTGAACTTAAAAGCATGAACATAATGTTTAAACATCAAATTCTTGAGCAATGACATAAAACATGGCTGTACGTAAGGCATAGATCATAATGGAACATCAATCATGATAAAATAGCATGGGAATAAAACATGTCATTGTGGAAACCATTAAGCACATGATATGATTTCCATAGTAGCCAAGGCATTTCTTCCAAGACCATCTTAGTGGACAAAGTCCCTTTCTGAATCAAGTTCACTCCTCATTCCAGTCTTGTATCACTGAACGAGATTAACTTACCATTCCAGCCATGTCTATCTCACGAGATATAAATCTTTACCAAATGCATTTAAGGTAGATATAGGTCCCATCCATCTCATAATGAAATCATTCTTACTTGTGCCACAAAATAAACTTAAAACATTCATCATAACCCAAAGAATAAAATGGGTTTCATAAACATCATCCCATCATCACATAATCCATATAAAACAAATAGATATTTCATCATAAGAAAAGTGAAACCATGTAAATCATAGAGACATTATACTTGAAACATACACATATGAAATAATGTAATCTTATATGGAAAATGGTTTTGATAAAACACTTGAAATGAATTCTTGAGGAAAATATCTTTTCTTCTTCAAAATCATTTTCCTTTCACAAAATTCCATGCAATTTTAAAATAAAATTATTTTGTTGAAAATATTCATAAACTCTTGTAGATTAAGATTCATGAAAATGAGGCGTTATGAAACCATAAAAATCCGTTCACTCCGTATAAGTTAAAAATAACATTTTTCTCGTACTTTTGTCAGAAAAGTCAAAAAGTTCCCCGTGTGGTAAAAAAGTAAGATTCCTTTAATAACATGTGGTAAATTTAAAAAATGGGTAAAAAGGACTTTAAAAATACATGAAATTTTTTTTAGAAAACATGATCATGGATGATAACAATAACCCCCATAAATACTTACGAATAACAATCTCGGATAAGAACAAGATTGGAATAGTTATCCCTTACCTTAGGTCCGATATGCTTCGTACGTATCCGAACCTCCTGTATAATGATTTAATAATGTCATTTAATTATTACAGAATCATATTAATTTTTATGATATCATATATGGTTCACTTATGACTTTATGTTACCCATTCTTTTGTAAATTCCATGTCAAAGCAGCATTTTGGGTAAAATCGTTTTATTTATCATACGTGTTTGGACTTGTTGTTATTGATATTATTATTAATTATATCATGGTTTACTTACTTCCAAAATGTAAATAATTATTTATAAATCATATATATTCAGTATATATATATATATAATAGATAGATGAATGAAATGAAATACACCGTTCCTAGAGACGGTAGGTCGTACGTACGCATGAACGCTGTTTTCCTTTCTTTATTGACTTGAATGGAATTAAGTATATGAAATATATACATATATAAATAAATAAATTAGCTTAATTATGTCATATATTTCATTATTATTCATTATATATACTTTATAATCATTCTTTAATGGTTAACATGGAGAATGAATCTCATCACATCGTGGAGATGGTAATCCTTACGTACGCATGGGCGATGATATCGTTCCCATATTTATTGAATGGAATTAGAGTGGATTATATAATACCCTAGAATAATTATGATGTTATAATAATCATATATAGTTATTCTTTACACCATTATACCCATCCACGTAAGGTGGTGGTGGAAAGATTCATTACACCACGGCGTGGAGACGTCATTCCGTACATACGCACGCATGGTGATTTCATTTTCCGTAGGATGGATAGAAGGTGAAATAGGTTTGTTTAATATTTATAATAACATATAAGTATATAATTAATAATGATGTTATTACTTTATAATCATACAACTAAATAAGAAGAAGTAGAAGAAGAAAGAAACTAGAGAGAATCGGAAGAAGAGATTACCTCTTCTTCGACACACCTCCTGTAAGATTCCTCTTAAAAAAGTAGAGTTGGTATTTTGAGAATACCAGAACCTCAATAAAGTTTCTAGGGAAGTGTATAAGAGAAATGGGCAGGGTTTGGCCGAGATTCAAGGCTCAAAATGGTGTGATGAGAAGAGGGATGGGGTGCCCTTTTTATAAGGGAGGAGAGGGGCACCTTTGGAAAAACATAAAATATTATGTTATAATAAAGACATATTCGGTTTATAATATCTCCAAATTGATTTATTAAGAAGCTAATGTGGGTGTGGGTCGAAATCCTTTAAAACAATTGGTTTTAGACAAGTTTAGGTTACTATTTTAACCTTATCATTTAGATTTAACTCTAAGTTAAATAATTTATCTTTTACCGTGTCTTCTTGTTTTCTTACACTATATGGTTAATAAACTTACTATAACCAGACAAAAGAACCCAAAGTGGTTCATTATTAATATATATAACCGTATCTAAGTCATTTGGCTGAACCTTACATTTTTAAGAATATAATAACAATTAATAATATAATATTTGTTTTAAAAACTATTTTATGTCAATTTTGACACTATTTGGTAATTGATTTTTGTGAAAATCATAACAGCATGATTAGTTCAAAAAATTTTAATTAAATCAATAATAACATGTCATATTAACCTAGAAGATTATAGTAATTCATAAAAAGTCTCCAATTACATTTATTTGAGTATTTATAACATCAATTATGTTAATATTTCATTAATAAGGTAATTACTGCATCATCATTATGTCATAAATAAATTAAATTATTTAATGTCTAAAAATTATAAATAAAATTCCATTATGTAGAAAATCGTTTTATCTTTCTAATGAATATTTAATTTTGAATTTATCTTATGTATAACCCAAAATTAAAAATGTTTTAGTTATTAAACTTTGATTTTAACTATTTTAACTCTACTTTAAATAAAATAATAATAATTGTCCTAGTCTAATCCATGTGGACCTAAAGGGTAATATTTTATTCCTAAGGTTTTTTTTGGTCTAATTACACTTATCCAACAAAATTAGGACATGTGTTAGGGTAATAAGAATATCATTTTTACCCTTAATTACACTATTTACATTTTATCGTGGTAAATAAAAGTAAAAAGTTACTATTCACCAAAAATTATTTCTATCTTATTGAACCACATTTTACTCCTTGATATTATCTGTGTATCTCTGATTTTCGATATTCCACTCACATAAGCGGTAAAATTATGTTTTATGTAAATTTTGAAATTCTCCTAGGAGGCCGGTAAAAGACATTGAAGTCCAATAAAATTTTTATATATCTAAAATTATTATAAAATGACTCAAATGAATTAAATTTAACTTATATAGGTATTATGTATCAATTTTTACCTAAAATAAATTTAAATAAAATAAATAATTATTTAAATAAAAAGTCGGTTTTTAAATAGTAACCCAGTGTTTTCACTATTCATCAAAAATTGAAAGTTCTCAGAAAAATACCAAAATTTCACCCCTGGCTAATTTCAATATTACAAATCCAAAAATGAAGTCCATTTTGAATGATAAAATTTATAAAATTTAAAAAAGTGGGTATTACTATTCATAACGGCTTGTTCATAATAATATTATAATAATATCTCGTTTAGTGAAACTCGGTATTGTGTACTACACACGCTGTCGAGGAAGGTCTTGATTGCATGTAATGCATGCCAAGTCAGGGCTGCATGTAGTGAAAGATCCGTTTGGTGTTGCGTATAACATAATCAAAACTTATTTCATTTATACATTAAACAAAATCTATAATTAATGTTGCGTAGAGTAATTTCCACAGAACAAACTTGAAATTGTGTGTAACATGAGCCAAGAATAGTGTTGCGTATACTGCAAGCTAATACAGTGTTGATTATAGTACAAGCTAATCATGGTGTAGTGTATAATAGAAGACATTAAAGAAATTAAAAATAATATATCTAATAAAATCTCGGGGTGTTACACTACTAGCAAACCATTATACAAAACCGCATGGAATTCACCAAGAAATTCAATGTGTTCTAGATCCATGCTATCTTTATCCATCATCCCCCCTAATTTCTATACATAGCTAAATATTCCAATATATTTTCTATTTGGAGAGTGGATGTTGTGGGTAAATATCCCCAGACAACATCTAAGAAGTTCAAGAATAACCTTACTGTTACAAACTTCTTTTCCAAATGGGTTGACGCAATACCCCTGAAGGAAGTCAGAAAAAAGAATATCATCAATTTCATAATGTCCCATATATTCACATGGTTTGGAGTCCCCCATAAGATATATATGAATAATATTACCAACATCAGTTCTGTATATTTGAACAAACTTTACCTGTGGTACAATATCATGTCCAATAAATCATCTCACTACATGACATAGAAAATGGACAGATAGAAGCCTTCAATAAGACTCTATAAAACATAATCCAGATGATGGTGACCAAGGATAATAATTCTTTGATGAAAAAGATCCTTTGTGCCTTGTGGGACAACCATAACACCATACATACTACCACACAAGAAACATCGTACTCATTTGTGTACATGACCAAGGTAGTATTACACATAGAAGTCTTGTTTCCTTCACATTGAATATTTGCCTATGGAAAACTCTCAGATTATGAGAAATCACAAAAGTGGCTGGATGAATTGGAACAATGAGATGATATAGGTTTCATTCACTACACAAACTAAAGGTCCATCAGAATGAGATTGCATGTTCCTTTAATAAAAACGTTCTCCTATGTTTGTTCCTCCATAGAGAACTAATGATGACTCTCAGAACCCCGATGATACAGAAAAAGAACCCCCTGAAGTAGGAACCCAAATGGGAAGGGCATTATAAAATATGTAATTTTTATTATAATAGATCCCACTCATTGGTTACCATGGATGGAAAGCATGTTACACCACCCACCAATATAAGGTTCCTCAAAAAATACATTTTATATATTTCATCACTAGGGGAATCCACATCAGTGTATGTCCCACCCTTCTTAACCACATGATCTTAAACTGTGCGGAATCTATCTTAATCACATGAAGTTAAACTGTATGAAAAAAATCTTAACTACATGATGTTAAACAGTATAGAAACTATATTAACCACATGACACTACACTGTATGGAAATTATCATAACCACATGATGTTAAACTGTACAGAACCTATCTTAACAACATGATGTTAAACTTTATAGTACTTTTCTAAACCACATGAAGTTAAATTGTATGTAATCTGTCTTAACCAAATGATGTTAAATTATACAGAACCCATCTTAGCCACCTGACATTAAACTATATGGAAACCCATCTTAACCACATCATGTTAAACTATATGGAACCCATATAAACCACATGACGTTAAACTATATGTAACTCATCTTAACCACATGATGATAAACTGTACTGAACCCATATTAACCACATGGAGTTAAATTATATGAAAATCATCTTAAACATGTGATGTTAAACTACATGGAACTAATCTTAACCACATGACGTCAAAATGTACAATAATTTTCTTTACCTCAAGACGTTAAATTGTAAGGATCATGTCTTGACCGCATGAGGGTAAAACTATATGGCCCATCTTGAACTAAATACATCCTAATTCTCATTTCCAATAAGATACATAAGGATGCCTCAATCATATATCTTGTTCTAGCCTATACATGATACAAATTACCCAATTTTTACCCTCAAATGCCTCTATATTGTGAGAGAACTCATTTCTATTCCTTTTTTCTCACACCGACCTTGTATCACGTGAGGTTAGAAATGGAAATAAGGGATTATCCATAGGAATAAGAAATATAGTACACGATAGGTCCATCATGGTCCTAAATGAAATACCATAAGCGGTACACTATGGGTCCTTATTGCATAATGGTAAACTACATGGTTTAAAAATAACTACATGTTTATTGATTTCTATCATCACAGGATACATAGTGAAGCCCAAAATTTAATTTTGATCCAAATCACCAAACATTTTCATGTCATTTGACCCACATCCTTACCATAAGACATTAAACTATATGTCTCCCAAGAACTACATAAGGCTTGATTCTCATTTCCATTGAGATACATAAGAAAACCTCGATATGATATCTTGGTCCATCCACTACATGATACAAAAACCCATGTATGACATTTAAATTGTCTCTTCATGATGAGAGTAACCCTTTTCGTTCCTTTTTTCTCACACTGATAATAGCTGACATGGGCTTAGGAGTCTCATTAAGGGTTTTCCCTACACTAACATGGAATATAATATATGGACATTCTAATCTAGGTCCTTAATGCATGACTAGAAAAGGAATACCATGAGTCATTTCTGAAGGATGTTAAACTACATGGCTCCTTCAAAACTACAAGATTCTTGATTACTGTCATCATGAGATATGTAGTGACACCCGGATCTCCAATCATGGGTCCAACAACAACAATCAACAAAAATAATGCCCAAACCTATTTATGAGTAACACATATGTAGAGTATTTCCCACTCAAGAACTATGGGTGACTTGATTCCTATCATCATATGATATGTAGCGATGTTCGGATTCTCAACACTAGGCCCAATCACAAAAAAAAAGATCAATATAAATATCCCCCACCATTGAATACGGGTCAGACCTATATAGGGAACTTCATTTAGAACTACATGTGGTCTGGTTCCCATAATCATAGTATATGTAGAGATAACCATAATTCCATTCATACTCCCAAATTCATTACCACCACTTCACGTTGAGGGATCGATGTCCTCACTGCGAGATGTTAAACATCATGGGTTCTTATGAACTACGTGTGGTGTGATTCTCATTATCATTAGATAAATAGTGACTCCTGGAATCCACCATCAAGCACAATTGTTGAATCTTCATCCATTCACGTCAGTTACAACATTCTTACTGCATGACAATAAACTACATGGAAGTGTGTCCATACCACATTACATTAAACATCAAGGTGAACATCCTCGCCGCATGACATTTAAACTGGATGGAAGTAGAACATATCCCAACTACATGACAATAAGCTGTGCATACCAACATCCATATTTCATCCCATTTCAAAGGACCACAAGAGCCTTATCAAGGTCAACCAAAGTACGGGGGGATCCCTCCATCTATTAGAGAACCTCAATACATATACCACACTTATTTTCATAGGCATCTAAGTTTGCTAAAAACAATTCATTTCCCATGAAAAGGAAAAGGAGTTATCTCTAATTGTCCCTGATATCAATGCATAAGGGTATAGACCTATGAAATAGATACTTTTTTCCCAATGTAAAAGGGTTTTCTTGATTCTCGTGAGCCTTGTGACACCATGGCCGAACCGAACATCTCAAAATGTTATAGGACAAACCCAGTATGTCTTCCCTATATTGTTAATCATTTCTTGAGAAACTCAAGTTGTTATTTTCCAAAAATTTATCTCCCACTCAAATGGATGTTGGGAGGATCTTGACCCTGTGTATTCTAATTAGTCTTTTGTGTAACATCCCCTATATTAGGTCCTTGTGCCTCATGACCTTAAAATTCCCACACCATGGACAAATCTATACGACCTAAAACTAAAGCCTATAATGATACAATTCACAATAATTTAAGCTATTATTGAAAGAGACACAACGCTTTTCAGGTTGAAAACCCACAATGTGTAGCCTAGGAAAAAGTTAAGTATTCACTCGCTACACTCTTCACCTACTGAGTTTTAGAAAAAATTATGGAAAAAATAAAAGGTATTAAGCTTATTGGTTCCACTATATAACCCTAGTAGAATATAATCTATGATTTCTAGATCCTCTAGTCTAGTTAAATGTTATAGAAATGATTTTTAATACTTCCTTGCTATGATAATGTGTTCTCTAGGTGGTGGTTAAAATTTTAGGGTGCTCAAACCCTTAATGGATCATAAATTTTTCATTAATCACACATCATGATTTAAAGCATCCCGGATCATCGTAAACCTTCAATGGACTTTGGAAAAGATAACTGGCATCAGGGGACCCTTTTCTTGACTATGCATGCATGACTGTGTCTTAGAAATATGCCCTTATGGTCATCAACCAAATGCATCACTATACAAAAAGGATATTCCAATCCTTGTAATCCCAGACATAATCATGATAGAAATCAACACTTCTGTGTGGATAAACTACTCCCAACAAGATTTTCCCACATCACCCACTTAATTAGAGAACATTGAAGCATGGTTTACATTCTCCATACCAAACAATATGAGAAGATTTGACATCTCGATGATATATCACCATTTTTTTAACCTTTATCAAATCCAAAATGTAACAACTCTTTACCAAACCTTTTATGGGACATACATCGTGAATTGAAAACACACGGTGTAGAGATCAATCTTTATAATATGTGATCTGGATTTCCCTAGGATTCCAGAATACTTCCTAGATAGCTTTCCTTTTGATACCCAACCTCATTATCCGAATGATTGGAACTTCATATCCTGTTAATTTCCATCAGAATAAGTTGATATCATATTTTCTTATCCATCGTATCGATGAAGAAGGCCATAAAACCACAAAATAAAGGCATCTCCACATTGAAAAAATGAGCCACCATCCCTATGTTCCCTTATGACACTGAGATGGAACCTTACACTGCATAATGTTCTGGTACATACATAGAATGTCTATCTCATACCATATTCAATGACCCATTTGTTTGGAATTTGATTTTTAACATCCATATCCCAACTATCGAGTCAGACATAACATCCCTAGTATTTTTCACCCAATCTGTATTACTTCCATAAATCGTTCATATCCCTTGGAAAGGAGTTGATGTTAGCTTTTATTGTCCATTCCATAAAATCATATGGGATTAAACCAACCAACTAAAGGAATTCCATTTTTTAAAAAAAAAATTAACTCCAATCCTTGTGATCCCTGACAAATCCATGGCAGAACTCAGCACCCCAATAGTGTTTTGAGTCATCCTTGGTCTGCCAACCCCATATCTCTTCTAGTCTGAGATATAAGGCCCTAAACTATAGTACATAATGTTCTAATAAAAAATAATATAATCTAAAAGTAATATCAGGTCTGAGATGAAATAAAATAAACTAAAAGAAATATCTAATCTGAGTTATAACAACATAAACTGTAATATATAATGTTCTAAGATAAAAGACCATAAACTAAATGAAATAGCATGTCTGAGCTAGTAGGCCCTAAACTATAATACAAAATGGTTCGAGCTAAAAGTCATTATACCAAAATAAATATTAGTTTTGAACAAAATTACCATAAACTAAAATACAATAATAATGTAGCATGTAGACATGAAAAAGATCATAATAAAGGACCACAGAACACCCTGAGAGGGGAGGGGTGAATTAGCGTGTCAGATTTTTCTTTTTAAATTTGTGTATCTTGTTCCCACATTGGTAGGAACCTGTTAAATCTGTCTTAAAAATTTAAGTAATGATATGACACACCAACTTTACTTGGTTCACCACAAAGGGCTACATTGTAACTCCCCAACCCTAGTTACCCAGAGTCAGTGCATTATTACGTAACATTGGCATGATCACAAAAGATCAATTCTCGAAAGACCGATTAGTTTAGTAGCCTTGGAAACACTAGATACATTCATCAATGTTACATTACATCATAAAGTAAAAAACTACAATAACATGGTCTCCATAGTCCAAACTCATATCCCCTTCAGACTATCCCTACAGGTCAATCATAAAATATTTCTTCACATCCTGGGAAAAATAAAACATAGAAAGGGGTGAGCTCAGATTCTCAGTATAGATAACAATATAGCAGAAACTTTCATAAATAAACATAAGATTTTAAGGAAATGTATAACTAAAAAAATCCTTTTAAACATGAACTTCAGCATCATATGGAAAAAATAAAATGAAATAATTCCATTTTATTATTCACATGGATATTCTACTAGTCGAATAATCACATGAAATATCAATAACCACTTTCATAATGATGGAATGCATAATGCCAGACTATCATAACCACATATTCAAGGCCTTGTTCCAAGACTACAAATAATATGTTGTTAAGGCCTTGTGCCAAGACACTAGTTTGTCTTATGAGACCTACCGATGCATCGAGGAGATATAGCGGGATCCACCCGTCACTTATTAAGTCTAATTCATTCTATATATGAAAAGGTTTAAACATATCATAAACCCTAACATAATCGTATCACATAAAACATGCATAAAGGAAACATAACATTTCCACATTTCTATCACAAGATATCAATACAAAAAATTGATATAATAAAAAATTATAAAAGCCATTTTCAATACCAAAATAAAATAAAAGTAAAACATGGTATTTATTTTTCATTTTGAAAAAAGTTATGGCTCGTAGAGGAAGCCGAAACTCAAATAATGGTCATGGCGGTGGAGAAGTTGTTGTCGCTGCATACGTAAGACAAAACATTCATTTGTCGTTTAGTAAAAATTATTCATATAAAAATATTCCTTTTGAATAAAAGTAAAATTCAAAGGGGTTTATATCCCGTATAAATGAAATTTGTGTATAAAACAAAATATGCCCCAATGAAAGTAGATTGAGATGAAGTCCCTTACCTCGTGTTCGACTTGACTTGATCGTTATTTAACCTCATTAATAATAAACTAGAGTAAATTTCTACTTGCTTAAGAACCTTTTTCATGTTAATTATTCCTTTTATATCACTTATTACCGTGTTATGAACATTATGTAATTATTTAAGTTAATAACAGTCGTTTTGTCGATCTTTGGTACTTGAGTCAAAAATAAACTTCTTATAATTACAAGTTCTTCATGTGGTAAAATATTCATTATATCCAGAATTATATTAATGATGTAGATATTATATATATCATATATATCCAGTATATACATTCATTTATAATATTTCATAACATTTAGAGGTAAGAAATGAAATGCACCGTTCATAGAGACGGTAAGCCATACGTACGCATGAACGCTACTTTCATTTCTATTTTGTATTTAATGGAATGAAATCATAATGATATAAATGTATATTATGATTCTAGTATAATATCATATATAATATCATTTACTCCATCCTTTATACATCCCATATATGGCATTAACGATTCAAATCAATTTGAGGGGGTGGTAGTCCGCACTTCCTAAAATGAAATTATTGTGTTTACCCATAATGGAAATCATAAAGGTATGCCATAAATGAAAAATACAGAAGCATAAGGAAAACATAAACATAATATATATCATATATAAATATAGTGGCATCTTAATGGCTACCATGAGAGGTGTTAAAAGAATATTGAACAATCATCGTTTCGTGAGGCAGTAATTCGTCACCCACAGAAACAATATGTTCTTTAACCATTAGACGAAGGTGTGTGTAAGTGTAAATCAAATAATTCTCATAAAAATATCCTAGTATATTTAATATACTTTTGTTGTTACAAAATAAAGAATAAAAATATTTTATGGGGTTGGAGAAGAAAAATCAGACAAAAGAACATAAGAGAAGACATTACCTTAAAATCAGGTAACTCTTTTTGATTTGAGCCAATGGCTTCCTTGGTAAGACTTATTCCCAAAGTGAGGCTTCTAGGAGTAAGAGAGGTAAGTTGAGAGAGTATTTGGGCAGATTTTGACTGAGCCAAATGGATTTGAAGGTGTGAATAATGTGGTAGAGGTGGGGGCCTTTTATAAGAGGAGAGGAGGGGAACTCTTGGAAAGTCATGAAATATTACTTTATTATGAAAAGATTTTCGGATTTTAAAGGTCCCAAAATTATATATTTCGAGTATAAGGTGATAAGGGTTCGAAATATACCAATCCAATAGGTTTTAGACAAGTGTAAGTCTTATATTTTACCTTATCTTTTCATTTTATTTAAATTGTTCATTAATGAGGTAATCGCTGCATCATCATGGTGTCATAAATAAATTTATTTATTTAATGGATAAAAATAATAAAAAAATTACCA
Organism: Viscum album; assembly: GCA_963277665.1. Taxonomy (NCBI): domain Eukaryota; kingdom Viridiplantae; phylum Streptophyta; class Magnoliopsida; order Santalales; family Viscaceae; genus Viscum; species Viscum album. The sequence continues at coordinate 1,001,067,074 of OY728134.1, forward strand.
TGATGTAGGAAATATTATTATATTTACAATAAATACTTATAGTCGAAACGTTAACTTATATAACCCCATGTAATAATTGTTTTAGTAAAACAACACATGTTTGTGAAAATTTTATTTTTACTTTAAATAAAAAGTTATTAATGTCATTTTATTACCCAAGTGGCTCCATGGGGTCCCCAAGTTGACCCATGGATTTTTATGGTCGGACATGACTCATCCAATAAGGGCAGGATAAGTGTAAAGTTAATTTCATATTATTGGAACATTATATTTACCTTAAATTACACTAATTACCTTTATTCGCGATTAATAAAACTTAAAAGTTACTATTAACCAAAAATTATTTTCATCTCATTGAACCACATTTTACATACTAATGACAAACATGTATTTCGGATTTTTTAAATTCAATTCACAGAAGTAGTAAAGTTTCATTTAAATAAAAAATTATTTTTTTAACTACCACTTAGTGGTTTCACTATTCATCAAAAATTGAAGATTCTCAGAACAATACCAAAAATTCACCCTAACCTATAACTGATATTCCGAATTCAAAAATGATGTCTATTTTAAAAAATTCCAAAAATATAAGTTTCATTAATTAATTTTATAATTAATTCCCGTTGTCAGAACAAATAGCGTGTTTTTAATAAACAATATCAATCAAAAGATTGACAATTGTGTATGTCCAATTTCAAAGTGAAATTAATTCTAATGACCACCATTGGATAAAATGGTAAAATTATATTATAATTATACTTTAAAACCACTCAATATTATAATTTATCACTATAAATTATTTTGATTTAAAATGTTGTTTTTATGTATTTTTGAATATTCATCGAAAATTGGAATTTCTCAGGAAAACACCAAAAAATCAACATAGGCTAATTTAGATATTCCAAATCCAAAAATTAAGTCCATTATGAAATATAAAATTTATATAATTTCAAAAAGTGGGTATTACTATTTATAACATCATCTACTTTTATTGGTCGCAGTGTGTTATAACTCGAGGTAGCATACAACACACGCTGCTCTATTATTCAAAGAGAACTGTACCATGGAAGCTTGGGGGGTTACATTATCCCCTCCTTCAAATAATTTCGTCCTTGAAATTTCTAGAATATTACTGCATATAAAGACCTGGGTGGTTCTTCATCAAAAGTTCCTCGGGTTCCCACATTGCCTCTTCCATCTTATGTTTCCTTCATAGAACTTTTACCAGACAAGTCATCCGGTTTCTTAGCACTTGTTAACTTGTATCCAGAATCCTGACAGGCTCTTCCCAAAAAGACAGATCAAGTTCCAGTTCTAATTCCTCATAGGTGAGTACATGCGTTGGGTCAGGCATGTATTTTCTCAACAGTGATACGTGGAACACATCGTGAACTTTAGACAAACTTGGATTCATTGCCAAACGTTAAGCTACAGACCCAAATCATTCTAGAATTTCGATTGGTCCGATGTACTTGGGACTTAATTTGCCCTTCTTACCGAATCTTATAACTCCCTTCCATGGAGATACCTTCAAGAAAACATGATCTCCTACCTAAAATTCAAAATCCTTCCTTCGGTTATCAGCATAGCTCTTCTGCCTACTTGGAGCTAATTTGATGTGGTTTTGGATTACCTTCACCTTTTTCATCGTTTCCTAAACAAGTTCTGGGCCTATGAGTTTTCTTTCACCAACGTCATCCCAGTAGGTTGGTGTGTGACACCTCTTTCCGAATAACACTTCATATGGTGCCATCTGAATACTTGAATGGAAGCTATTGTTATAGAAACATTCTACCAGAGGTAAATATTGATCCCACATACCCTGAAAGTCAAGTGAGAATGATCTCAACATGTCTTCTAAGGTTTGAATAGTCCGTTCCGATTGTCCATCTATTTGAGGGTGGTAAGCAGCGCTCAAACGAAGTTTAGTGTCCAGGGCTTTCTGAAGACTTTTCCATAATCTTGATGTAAAACGGGGATCATGATCCGAATCAATCGATAGGGGTACTCCATGTAGTATTAAAACATCATTAATATATAGTCTTTCTAAACGTTCAAGTGGTGAATCTTATCTTATAGCAAGAAAATGTGTTGACTTGGTAAGACGATCAATAATGACCCATATTGCATCATTCCTTCTAGGAGTCTTTGGTAGTCCCATGACAAAGTCCATCGTAATATAATCCCATTTCCACTCAAGTATGGGAAGAGGTTGCATAACTCCTCCAGGAAGTTGCCTTTCAACTTTCACTTGTTGAAAAACCATGCATCTTGACACAAAACCAGAAATCTCCTTCTTCATGTTGTCCCACCAAAAATGTTCCTTCAAATCTCTATACATCTTAGTGCTACCATGGTGTATAGAGAAATTGAAACTATGAGCATCATCCAATAATTCCCTTTTTAGACCAGCTATATTGGGAACACAAAGTCTCTTCCCAAATTTCAAAATTCCATATTCATACACAAAGTCACTCAATATCCCATATTTTATAGCTTTAATCATCTTTTGAAACTCTTCATTATTGGTCTGAGAACTCTTAATCCTTTCTAGTAAAGATGGTTTGGAAAAAATTTGAAAAATCATTGATGTTTCACCTTCCATTGTTATTCCCATGTCCATCTTCACTAGATCCATGAAAATAGGATCCCTTTCAATTCTCATATTGTTCAACACTCCATGATCTTTTATGCTCAAAGCATCTTCCACCTTATTTGCCTTCCTCGGGTGGTAGTGTATCGTGCAATCATAATCCTTGAGTAATCCAAATCATCTCCTTTGCCTCATGTTGAGTTATTTTTGTGAGAAAATATACTTCAAACTCTTCTGATCAGTATAAGTCTCACATTTTTCACCATAGAGGTAGTGTCTCAATATCTTCGAAGCAAAGGTCACAGCTGCTAATTTGAGATCATGAGTAGGATAGTTTTGCTCATGAATTTTCAACTGTCGTGATGCATAGGCAATAACCCTATCATTCTTCATGAGGACACAACCAAGTACTTTCTTCAATGCATCACTATAAATAATGAACCCATCATTCCCTGATGGTAGATTCAATATAGGAGCATTGACTAATCTTCCCTTTAGTTCTTCGAAACATTCTTCACACTCTTTTGTCCATACAAATTTAACCCCTTTAGGTGTCATCTTCGTTAATGGGTTAGCCAATCGAGAACAAATTCTGGACAAAATGTCGATAACAACCTGCTAAACAAATAGAACTACATACCTCAGTTATACTTGTCGGTGTTGGCCATTATTGGATCGCACTTGTCTTAGAAGGATCAATAGAGATTCCATCCTTAGAGACAATATGGCTAAGAAAAGAAATTTCATGAATCCAGAATTCACAATTGCTAAACTTCCCATATAATTCGTGTCTTCTGAGAGTCTTTAGAATAATGCGCAAGTGATTTTCATGATCTTCATAGCTTTTGGATTATACCAAGATATCATCAATAAATACCACTACAAAGTCATCAAGATATTCCTTGAAAAATATATTCATTAGATCCATGAAAACAGAGGGTGCATTAGTCAGCCCAAAAGGCATTACTGTAAACTCGTAATGCCCGTACCTAGTTCGAAATGTTGTCTTTAGAATGTCTTCTTTCTTCACACACAACTGATGATATCCAAATCTAAGGTAAATCTTTAAAAAGTATTGATCTATATGCAGTTGGTCAAATTAATCATCAATGCGAGGTAGGGGATACTTTTTCTTTATTGTTATAGCATTGATCTCCCTGTAGTTGATACATAACCTCATTGATCCATCTTTCTTTTTAACAAAAAGAACAGGGGATCCCCATAGAGAAACACTAGGGCGAATAAATCCCTTATTAATCAATTCATCTAGTTGTTTATTTAGTTCAACTAATTCCACAGGGGCTATTCTATATGGGGTCTTCGATATGGGCCTTGAACTAGGCATTAGGTCAATAGAAAACTCAACTTCTCGTTCTGGAGGATTCCCAGGTAAATCTTCTAGAAACACATCAACATATTCTCTCACAACAGGTACATCCCCTATTTGAACATTACCTTACTCACCCACAGTTATTTCATTCTCTTCCTCCCCAATAAGTGAATTTAGTTGAGCTACTGGGGGTGGATCTAGATAAGAATTAGGTGGTGACGATTCTGCTCTAAAGATAAGGTGTTCCTTATCATCATCATCAAAAATCGTAACCTCCTTCTTCTTACAATAAATCTTCGATTCATGGTCCGAAATCCAATCCATACTGAGGATTATATCAAATTCAATCATGGGTATGATAATAAGATCAGCAGATAAAGAACATTTATGTGCTCTAATGGGAACTGATTCACAAAACTTTGTTGCAATGATATTTCCCTTAGGATTTTTGACTGACAACTCCCTTGTTAAATCAAATTGGAAATATCTAATTTTTTTAGCAAATTGGGAAGATATGAAACAATGTGATGATCCAGAATCAAATAATGCATTTTCTAAACTTGAGAAACCATTAAATTACCTTCCACCACATATTTCGGAGCTTCTACCTCAGTAGTAGTGATGGCATACTCTTGTCCTTGATCCCTTGGAATTTTCTGAGTTAAGTTCCCCTAACGCTTAGGACATTCATTTTCATAATGTCCCATCTCCCTGTAATTATAGCATTGAACATCGGTAGCTTCTTTCCTCCCCTTGCAATCGCGAGCTTGGTGGCCTTTTTCACCACACTTGTAACAAACTCCCATTCCTTTCAAGAAAGTACTGGGGTGTTTCTTCCCACATTTACTACAGGATGGATAATCAAAATTTCCCTTCTTCCCCTTATTTCCATTTCCAGAGTGATTAGAAGATATCTTCTTCCCTTGCTTTGCTTTAAAGTCGTAAGTCCTAGAGAATTCATTTTCCGTTTTAATAGCACATGAGAAAATGTCTTCGTATAACGAGAAGGATTGTGAGACCAATGCTCAATGGAGAAATGGTTTTAACCCATCAAAGAAACAATCAATCATACTTCTTGGGTTACATAAATAATCTACAACATACCTCGCTAACCTTGTAAAGTTAGCCTCATACTTCACGACATTCGCATCCTCCTTTTGTCTCAGACTCAGAAATTGCATTCCCATATCTGCTCGATGGTCATGAGGAAAGTATTTTTCTATGAAAAGATCTTTTAACTCCCTTTATTCCATATTTGATACCTCATCATCTTCCATTGTGTTTTGAATCAATGACCACAATTGATCAGCATCTCCAGTGAGGCGGTAAACTGCCATGATAACCTTTTCCCTTTCACTACTCCCCAAGGCATGGAATATTTTCTCTATGAAATTTATCCATTGCTCGGCTACTAAGGTATTTGTACTCCCATTGAATGTTTGTGGTTGTTGCCTCATGAAGAGGTATATCATTGATCCTCCACGTTGCAGATCAGGGTGCTCCATACGAGAAATTTTATTATTCATAACCTGAGTGAGTTGTCCCGGTATGGTGATAAGTTGATCAGCACCCATTGTATCACCAGTTCCACTATAATTATCATGAGCAGGAGGGAAATCACTACATGGATTGCATTCATTGATACAGTTTCCATTCCTTCCACTAGGTGACATTTCTAAACAATGGCATAATCTAGATCAGTTTATGAATCAAAATACACTACTGGAAATATAATATTTCCCAACGGTTCACAACCGTTGGGAAATCCCCTCTAACCGTTGGTATATGATATACCAACGGTTGTGATAACCGTAGGGAAGTAAGCCGTTGGGAAAAGTCTTTCCCAATGCTTTACTGGAAACCGTTGGTATACGCTCACAAAAGCCACCCTATCCCAACGGTTCTGCCAAACCATTGGGATAGTTTTTTCCAACGGTTTGGGAGAACCATTGGGAAATATCAATATCCCAAACTCTTTCCCAACGGTTTAGAACCGTTGGGAAAAGAGATATTTACCAACGGTTCAATGAACCGTTGGTAAAAAATTCTTTAGGATTATATGCCAACAGTTTTAAACCGTTGGCATACCCTATGCTGCAAATTGCAGCACCCTGCAATTTGCACAGCCCCTGTCCATCCGGCCCCTCTCCATCAGGCCTCATTTTGACCTCATTTTCAATCCAATTATTGTACCTGTAATAAAATAAAACATACATATACAATTACGAACAAATTCATACACATTTAACATATAATGGATCCTGAAACTATACACATCCATAATTAAATTAGAATTCATAACGTAATTATAAACGTACATAATTCATATAGAATTCAATTTAAAATTTAGATGACAATTATATGTGGAATCTGAAATTCAATTCATAATTTGATCGCTTTTTTCTATACCATATATTTTTACCTCAAATGATGTCCATTTTAAACAAAATACATACACCTGAAGTGATACCGGCCACACTGCACCTCAGATTGAGGCGGGGTTGACTCTTACACGTCACATTTGACCCATGGATCATTGTGCTAAAGTATCGACACTATCCGAATGCGTTTGGTCGGTTTTCCGTATGCCAGTTGATGTTTTTCACTTAAAATGACGTCCTTTTGAAACAAAAGACGGACACTATGTGTGGTGCCGATCACACCGCGTCTCCAATTGAGGCGGGGTTGATTCGTACACTTCACATATGACCCATGGATCGTTCTCCTAAAGTTTAAATGGAAACCGAATGTGTTTGGTTGGTTTTCCGTATGTACTTAAAATGTTGTCCATTTTAAACAAAAGAGAGACACATAGACTAATCCTGACCACACCGCGACTCAGATTCATCCTGGTTTGGCTCGTACATGTCACATATGACCCATGGATCGTTGTGATAAATTATCAAAAGATTCCGAATTCGTTTGGTTGGTTTTCCGTATGCCATTTGTTCTTTTCATTTATAATCATGTCCATTTTAAACAAAAGAGATAGAGTTAGAGCGGTGTCGGCCACACCGTGTCTCGGATTAAGAAGGGGTTCACTTGTACACGTCACATATGACCCATGGATCGGTGTGCTAAAGTATCGATAGAATCCGAATGCGTTTGGTTGTTCTTCCGTATGTCAGTTGATGCCTTTCACTTAAAATGACGTCCTTTTGAAACAAAAGACAGACACTTTGAGTGATGTCAGCCACACCGCATGTCGGATTGAGGCGGGGATGATTCGTACACGTCACATAGGACCCATGGATCGTTCTCCTAAAGTTACAATGGAAACCGAATGTGTTTGGTCGGTTTTCCGTATGTACTTAAAATGGTATCCATTTTAAACAAAAGAGAGCCATTTAGACTGATCTCGGCCACACCGCGACTCGGATTGACCCGGGTTGGTTCGTACACGTCACATATGACCCATGGATCGTTGTGATAAATTATCAAAAGATTCTGAATGCGTTTGGTCGGTTTTGCGTATGCCAGTTGTTCTTTTCACTTATAATCCTGTCCATTTTAAACAAAACAGACACAGTTAGAGCGGTGTCGGCCACACCGCCCCTCGGATTGAGGCGGGGATGATTCGTACACGTCACATATGACCCATGGATCGTTCTCCTAAAGTTTCAATGGAAAACGAATGCGTTTGGTTGGTTTTCCGTATGTACTTAAAATGGTGTCCATTTTAAACAAAAGAGAGCCACTTAGACTGATCCCGGCCACACCGCGACTCGGATTGAACCCGGGATTTCTCGTACAAGTCACATATGACCCATGGATCGTTTTGATAAATGATCAAAAGATTCGGAATGCGTTTGGTCGGTTTTGCGTATGCCAGTTGTTCTTTTTCACTTATAATCATGTCCATTTTAAACAGAAGAGACATAGTTAGAGCGGTGTCGGCCACACCGCGTCTCGGATTGAGACGGGGATGATTCGTACACGTCACATATTACCCATGGATTGTTCTCCTAAAGTTTCAATGGAAACCGAATGCGTTTGGTCGGTTTTTCGTATGCTATTTCTTTTCACTTATAATCCTATCCATTTTAAACAAAACAGACACAGTTAGAGCGGTGTCAGCCACACTACGCCTCGGATTGAGTCGGGGATGATTCGTACACATCACATATGACCCATGGATCGTTCTCCTAAAGTTTCAATGGAAACCGAATGCGTTTGGTCGGTTTTCCGTATGTACTTAAAATGATGTCCATTTTAAACAAAAGAGAGCCACTTAGACTGATCTCGGCAACACCGCGACTCGGATTGAGCCCGGTTTGGCTCATACAGGTCACATATGACCGATGGATCGTTGTGATAAATTATCAATATATTAGGAATGATTTTGGTCGGTTTTGCGTATGTCAGTTGTTCTTTTCACTTATAATCCTGTCCATTATAAACAAAAGAGACACAGTTAGAACGGTGTCGGCCACACCGCTCCTCGGATTGAGGGGGGATTGACTCGTACACATCACATATGACCCATGGATCCTTGTGCTAAAGTATCGACACAGTCCAAATGCCTTTGTTCGGTTTTTCGTATGTCAATTGATGCTTTTCAGTTAAAATGACGTCTTTTTGAAACAAAAGACAGACACTTTGAGTGGTGCCGGCAACACCGCGTCTCTGATTGAGGCGGGGTTGATTCTTACATGTCACATATGACCCATGGATCGTTCTCCGAAACTTTCAACGGAAACCGAATCCGTTTGGTCATTTTTCCGTATGTACTTAAAATGGTGTCCATTTTAAACAAAAGAGAGCCACTTAGACTTATCCTGGCCACACCGCGACTCGGATTCATCCTGGGTTGGCTCGTACACATCACATATGACCCATGGATTGTTGGGATAAATTATCAACAGATTCGGAATGCGTTTGGTCGGTTTTCCGTATGCCAGTTGATGCTTTTCACTTAAAATGACATCCTTTTGAAACAAAAGACGGACACTTTGAGTGGTTCCCGCCACACCACGTCTCCGGATTGAGCTGAAACCACCGTGCAACATTCTAATTATTATTCGTGATGTGTACGCGTAGACGGCACGTCAATCGGATGTGCGGTTTGCGCGGTACGGCTCAATATTCGTGTTTTAAGTGATGTGTGCGCTTCGTAAACGCGCGTGAGGGGGGTCCAAACGGGCCGAACGAAGTCGGAATGGCCTGAAATCAGACGAAAAATACGGGAGAGTGATTTCTGAAGTGTTCGATCAGACGGCACGTCAATCGGACGTGCCATGTGCCCGCGGTGACCGACAACGCAATTCCGGTGTCATAAACGGCCAAAACGGGCGTCTAATAGTCAAATTCATAGCGGACGACCTCAGATTGAGCTGAAACCACCGTGCAACATTCTAATTATTATTCGTGACGTGTACACGCAGACGGAACGTCAATCGGACATGCGGTTTGCGCGGTACGACTCAATATTCGTGTTTTAAGTGATGTGCGCGCTTCGTAAACGCACGTGAGGGTGGTCCAAATGGGCCGAGCGATTTCGGAATGGACTGAAATCAGACGAAAAATAGGGGTGAGTGATTTATGAAGTGGTTGAGCAGACGGCACGTCAATCGGATGTGCCGTGTGCCTGCGGTGACCGACAACGCAGTTCTGGTGTCATAAACGGCCAAAACAGGCGTCAAACGGTCAAATTCATAGAGGACGACCTCTGATTGAGCTGAAACCACCGTGCAACATTCTAATTATTATTCGTGATGTGTATGCGCAGACGGTACGTCAATCGTACGTGCGGTTTGCGCGGTACGTTTCAATATTCGTGTTTTAAGTGATGCGCGCGCTTCGTAAACGCGCGTGAGGGGGGTCCAAACGGGCCGAACGAAGTCGGAAAGGCCTGAAATCAGACGAAAATACGGGAGAGTGATTTCTAAAGTGTTTGAGCAGACGGCACGTCAATCAGACGTGCCGTCTGCCCGCGGTGACCGACAACGCAGTTCTGGTGTCATAAACGGCCAAAACGGGCGTCCAACGGTCAAATTCATAGCGGACGATCTCAGATTGAGCTGAAACCACCGTGCAACATTCTAATTATTATTCGTGATGTGTACGCATAGACGGAACGTTAGTCGGATGTGCGGTTTGCGCGGTACGGCTCAATATTCGTGTTTTAAGTGATGCGCGCGCTTCGTAAACGCGCATGAGGGTGGTCCAAATGGGCCGAACGATTTCGGAATGGCCTGAAATCAGAGGAAAAATACGGGTGAGTTATTTATGAAGTGGTCGAGCAGACGGCACGTCAATCGGACGTGTCGTGTGCCCGTGGTGACCGACAACGCAGTTCGGGTGTCATAAACGGCCAAAACGGGCATCAAACGGTCAAATTCATAGCGGACGACCTCGGATTGAGCTGAAACCACCGTGAAACATTCTAATTATTATTCGTGACATGTAAGCGTAGACGGAACATCAATCGGACGTGCGGTTTGCGCGGTACGGCTCAATATTCATGTTTTAAGTGATGCGCGCGCTTCGTAAACGCGCGTGAGGGGGGTCCAAATGGGCCGAACGAAGTCGGAATGGCCTGAAATCAGAAAAAAAATATAAGAGAGTGATTTATGAAGTGGTCGAGCAGACGACACGTCAATCAGACGTTCCGTGTGCCCGCGGTGACCGACAACGCAGTTCTGGTGTCATAAACGGCCAAAACGAGCGTCCAACGGTCAAATTCATAGCGAACGACCTCATATTGAGCTGAAACCACCGTGAAACATTTTAATTATTATTCGTGACGTGTAAGCATAGACGGCACGTCAATCGGACGTATGGTTTGCGTGGTACGGATCAATATTCGTGTTTTAAGTGATGTGCGCGCTTCGTAAACGCGCGTGAGGGTGGTCCAAATGGGCCGAACGATTTCGGAATGGCATGAAATCAGACGTCAAATACGGGTGAGTGATTTCTGAAGTGGTCGAGCAGACGGCACGTCAATCGGACGTGTCGTGTGCCCGCAGTGACCGACAACGCAGTTCTGGTGTCATAAACGGCCAAAACGGGCGTCAAACGGTCAGATTCATAGTGGACGACCTCGGATTGAGCTGAAACCACCGTGCAACATTATAATTATTATTCGTGATGTGTACGCGTAGACGTCGCGTCAATCGGACGTGCGGTTTGCGCGGTACGGCTCAATATTCGTGTTTTAAGTGATGCGCGCGCTTCGTAAACGCGCGTGAGGGGGTCCAAATGGGCCGAACGAAGTCAGAATGGCCTGAAATCAGACGAAAAATACGGGAGAGTGATTTATGAAGTGTTCGAGCAGACGGCACGTCAATCGGACATGCCGTGTGCCCGCGGTGACCGACAACGCAGTTCTGGTGTCATAAACAGCCAAAACGGGCGTCAAACGGTCAAATTCATAGAGGACGACCTCAGATTGAGCTGAAACCACCGTGCAACATTATAATTATTATTCGTGACATGTACGCGCAGACGGCACGTCAATCGGACGTGCAGTTTGCGCGGTATGGATCAATATTCGTGTTTTAAGTGATGCGCGCGCTTCGTAAACGCGCGTGAGGGTGGTCCAAATGGGCCGAACGATTTCGGAATGGCCTGAAATCAGACGACAAATACGGGTGAGTGATTTATGAAGTGTTAGAGCAAACGGTATGTCAATCGGACGTGCCGTGTGCCCGCGGCGACCGACAACGCAGTTCTGGTGTCATAAACGGCCAAAACGGGCGTCAAACGGTCAAATTCATATCGGACACCCTCAGATTGAGCTGAAACCACTGTGAAACATTCTAATTATTATTTGTGATGTGTACACGCAGACGGAACATCAATCGGACGTGCGGTTTGCGCGGTACGGCTCAATATTCGTGTTTTAAGTGATGCGCGCGTTTCGTAAACGCGTGTGAGGGGGGTCCAAACGGGCCGAACGAAGTCAGAATGGCCTGAAATCAGACGAAAAATACGGGAGAGTGATTTCTAAAGTGTTTGAGTAGACGACACATCAATCGGACGTGCCGTGTGCCCGCGGTGACCGACAACGCAGTTCTGGTGTCATAAACGGCCAAAATGGGCGTCCAACGGTCAAATTCATAGCGGACGACCTCAGATTGAGCTGAAACCACCGTGCAACATTTTAATTATTATTCATGACATGTACGCGCAGACGACACGTTAATAGGACGTGCGGTTTGCGCGGTACGGCTCAATATTCGTGTTTTAAGTGATGCGCGCGCTTCGTAAACGCACGTGAGGGTTGTCCAAACGGGCCAAACGATTTCGGAATGGCCTGAAATCAGACGACAAATACGGATGAGTGATTTATGAAGTGGTCGAGCAGACGGAACGTCAATCGGACATGCCGTGTGCCCGCAGTGACCGACAACGCAGTTCTGGTGTCAGAAACGGCCAAAACGGGCGTCAAACAGTCAAATTCATAGTGGACGACCTCGGATTGAGCTGAAACCACCGTCAAACATTCTAATTATTATTCGTAACTTGTACGCGCAGACGGCACATCAATCGGACCTGCGTTTTGCGCGGTACGGCTCAATATTCGTGTTTTAAGTGATGTGCGCGCTTCGTAAACGCGCGTGAGGGGGTCCAAACGGGCCGAACGAAGTCGGAATGGCCTAAAATCAGACCACAAATACGGGAGAGTGATTTCTGAAGTGGTCAAGTAGACGGCACGTCAATCGGACGTGCCGTGTGCCCGTGGTGACCGACAACGCAGTTCTGGTGTCATAAACGGCCAAAATGGGCGTCCAACGGTCAAATTCATAGCGGACGACCTCAGATTGAGCTGAAACCACCGTGCAACATTCTAATTATTATTCGTGACATGTACGCGCAGACAGCACATAAATCGGACGTGCGGTTTGCGTGGTACGTCTCAATATTCGTGTTTTAAGTGATGTGTGCGCTTCTTAAACGCGCGTGAGGGTGGTCCAAATGGGCCAAACAATTTCGGAATGGCCTAAAATCAGACGACAAATACGGGTGAGTGATTTCTGAAGTGTTCGACTAGACGTCACATCAATCAGACGTGTCGTGTGCCCGCGGTGACCGACAACGCAGTTCTGGTGTCATAAACGGCCAAAACGGGCATCAAATGGTCAAATTCATAGCGGACGACCTTGGATTGAGCTGAAACCACCGTGAAACATTCTAATTATTATTCGTGACGTGTACGCGCAGAGGGAACGTCAATCGGACGTGCGGTTTGCGCGGTACGGCTCAATATTCGTGTTTTAAGTGATGCACGCGCTTCGTAAACGCGCATGAGGGGGTCCAAACGGGCCAAACGAAGTCGGAATGGCCTGAAATCAGACGACAAATATGGGACAGTGATTTATGAAGTGTTCGAGCAGACGTCACGTCAATCAGACGTGTCGTGTGCCCGCGGTGACCGATAATGCAGTTTTGGTGTCATAAACGGCCAAAATGGGCGTCCAACGGTCAAATTCATAGCGGACGACCTCAGATTGAGGTGAAACCACCGTGAAACATTCTAATTATTATTCTTGACGTGTACGCGTAGACGGCACGTCAATCGGACGTGCGATTTCCGCGGTACGACTCAATATTCCTGTTTTAAGTGATGCGCGCGCTTCGTAAACGCGCGTGAGGGGGGTCCAAATGGGACGAACGAAGTCGGAATGGCCTGAAATCAGACGAAAAATACGAGTGAGTGATTTCTGAAGTGGTTGTGCATACGGAACGTCAATTGGACATGCCGTGTGCCCGCGGTGACCGACAACGCAGTTCTGGTGTCATAAACGGCCAAAACGGGCGTCAAATGGTCAAATTCATAGCGGACGACCTCGGATTGAGCTAAAACCACCGTGAAACATTCTAATTATTATTCGTGACATGTACGCATAGACGGCACGTCAATCGGACGTGCGGTGTGCGCGGTACGGCTCAATTTTCGTGTTTTAAGTGATGCGCGCGCTTCGTAAACGCGCGTGAGGGTGGTCCAAACGGGCCGAACGATTTCAGAATGGCCTGAAATCCGATGAAAATTTCGGGTGAGTGACTTATGAAGTGGTCGAGTAGATGGAAAATCAATCAGACATGTCGTGTGCCCACGGTGACCGACAATGCAGTTCTGGTGTCATAAACGGCCAAAATGGGCGTCCAACGGTCAAATTCATAGTGGACGACCTCATATTGAGCTGAAACCACCGTGAAAAATTCTAATTATTATTCGTGACGTGTACACGTAGACGGAACGTCAATCGGATGTGCGGTTTGTGCGGTACGGCTCAATATTTGTATTTTAAGTGATGCACGCGCTTCGTAAACGCGCGTGAGGGGGTCCAAATGGGCCGAACGAAGTCGGAATGGCCTGAAATCAGACGACAAATACGGGTGAGTGATTTATGAAGTGGTCGACCAGACGGCACGTCAATTGGACGTGCCATGTGCCCGCGGTGACCGACAACGTAGTTCTGGTGTCATAAATGGCCAAAACGGGCGTCAAACGGTCAAATTCATAGAGGACGACCTCGGATTGAGCTGAAACCACTGTGAAACATTCTAATTATTATTCGTGACGTGTACGCACAGACGGAACGTCAATCGGACGTGAGGTTTGCGCGGTACGGCTCAATATTCATGTTTTAAGTGATGCGCGCGCTTCGTAAACGCACGTGAGGGTGGTCCAAATGGTCCGAATGATTTCGGAATGGACTGAAATCAGATGACAAATACGGTTGAGTGATTTATGAAGTGGTCGAGCAGACGGCACGTCAATCGGACATTCCGCGTGCTAGTTGATGTTTTTCACTTAAAATGATGTCCTTTTGAAACAAAATACATAAACTTTGAGTTGTTCCGGCCACACCGCGCCTCGGATTGAGGCGGGGTTGACTATTACACGTCACATATGACCCATGGATCATTGTGCTAAAGTATCAACACAATCAGAATCCGTTTGGTCGGTTTTCCGTATGTCATTTGTTGTTTTCACTAAAAATGAAGTCCATTTTAAACAAAATAGAGACACTTTGAGTGGTGTCTGTCACACCGCGCCTCGGATTGAGGTGACGTTGACTCGTACACGTCACATATGACCCATGGATCGTTCTCCTAAAGTTTCAACAGAAACCGAATGCGTTTGGTTGGTTTTCCGTATGTACTTAAAATACTGTCCATTTTAAACAAAAGAAAGTCACTTAGAGTGGTCCCGACCACACCGCATCTCGGATTTAGGCGGGGTTGACTCGTATACGTCTCAAATGACCCATGGATCGTTTTCTTAAAGTATCAACACAATCCGAATGCGTTTGGCCGGTTTTCCGTATGCCATTTGATGTTTTTCACTTAAAATGATGTCCTTTTGAAACAAAAGACATACACTTTGAGTTGTGCCGGCCACACCGCACCTCGGATTGAGGCGGGGTTGACTAGTACACATCACATATGACCCATGGATCATTGTGCTAATGTATCAACACAATCAGAATCCGTTTGGTCGGTTTTCCGTATGTCATTTGTTGTTTTCACTAAAAATGAAGTCAATTTTAAACAAAATAGAGACACATTGAGTGGTGTCGGTCACACCGCACCTTGGATTGAGGTGGCACTGACTCGTACACGTCACATATGACCCATGGATCGTTCTCCTAAAGTTTCAACAGAAACCGAATGCGTTTGGTTGGTTTTCCGTATGTACTTAAAATTCTGCCCATTTTAAACAAAAGAAAGTCACTTAGAGTGGTCCTGACCACACCGCATCTCGGATTTAGGTGGGGTTGACTCGTATACGTCTCAAATGACCCATGGATCGTTTTCTTAAAGTATCAACACAATCCGAATGCGTTTGGCCGGTTTTCCGTATGCCAGTTGATGTTTTTCACTTAAAATGATGTCCTTTTGAAACAAAAGACATACACTTTGAGTTGTTCCGGCCACACAGTGCCTCGGATTGAGGCGAGGTTGACTAGTACACGTCACATATGACCCATGGATCATTGTGCTAAAGTATCAACACAATCAGAATCCGTTTGGTCGGTTTTCCGTATGTCATTTGTTGTTTTCACTAAAAATGAAGTCCATTTTAAACAAAATAGAGACACATTGAGTGGTGTCGGTCACACCGCGCCTCGGATTGAGGTGGCGTTGACTCGTACACGTCACATATGACCCATGGATCGTTCTCCTAAAGTTTCAACAGAAACCGAATGCGTTTGGTTGGTTTTCCGTATGTACTTAAAATACTGTCCATTTTAAACAAAAGAAAGTCACTTAGAGTGGTCCCGACCACACCGCATCTCGGATTTAGGCGGTGTTGACTCGTATACGTCTCAAATGACCCATGGATTGTTGTCTTAAAGTATCAACACAATCCGAATGCGTTTGGCCGGTTTTCCGTATGTCAGTTGATGTTTTTCACTTAAAATGATGTCCTTTTGAAACAAAAGACATACACTTTGAGTTGTTCCGGCCACACCGCGCCTCGGATTGAGGCGGGGTTGACTATTACACGTCACATATGACCCATGGATCATTGTGCTAAAGTATCAACACAATCAGAATCCGTTTGGTCGGTTTTCCGTATGTCATTTGTTGTTTTCACTAAAAATGAAGTCCATTTTAAACAAAATAGAGACACTTTGAGTGGTGTCGGTCACACCGCTCCTCGGATTGAGGTGGCATTGACTCGTACATGTCACATATGATCCATGGATCGTTCTCCTAAAGTTTCAATAGAAACTGAATTCGTTTGGTTGGTATTCTGTATGTACTTAAAATACTGTCCATTTTAAACAAAAGAAAGTCACTTAGAGTGGTCCCGACCACACCGCATCTCGGATTTAGGCGGGGTTGACTCATATACGTCTCAAATGACCCGTGGATCGTTGTCTTAAAGTATCAACACAATCCGAATGCGTTTGGCCGGTTTTCCGTATGCCAGTTGATGTTTTTCACTTAAAATGATGTCCTTTTGAAACAAAAGACATACACTTTGAGTTGTTCCGGCCACACCGCGCCTCGGATTGAGGCGGGGTTGATTCGTACACGTCACATATGACCCATGGATCGTTGTCCTAAAGTATCAACACATTTCGAATGTGTTTGGTCAGTTTTTCGTATGTCACTTTTTGTTTTCACTTAAAATCTTATGGAAATTCATATAGAATATTTTTATATCATATTTAGTATGGATTAGATTTTAGTTGATCGTGCTATGAAACATTTCAGAGCTAATTAAATTAAGGAAGGTGGAGGGGCTGTCTGGGGGGCTGTCGGGGGGCTGTCCGGGGGGGATGTCCGGTGGGTGTCCGGGGGGCTGTCCGGGGACCAAGGAGGAGGGTGGGGGGGCTGTGCGGGGTCTGTCCGGGGGGTGTTTGGGGGTTGTTCAGGGGGATGTCCGGGGTTGTTCAGGGGGCTGTCCGGGGGTTGTTCAGGGGGGTTGTTCAGGGGTTGTTCAGGGGTTGTTCAGGGGGTTGTCCGGGGTTGTTCAGGGGGCTGTCCGGGGGGCTGTCCGGGGGGTGTTTGGGGGGTTGTCCGGGTCCAAGGGGGAGGGTGGGGGGTTGTCCGGGGGGCTGTCCGGGGGGGCTATCCGGGGTCCAGGGTGGAGGGTGGGGGGCTGTACGGGGGGCTGTCCAGGGGGCTGTCCGTGGGGCTGTCCGGGTGATGTTTGGGGGGTGTTCGGGGTCCAAGGGGGAGAGGGGGTTGTCCAGGGTCCAAGAATGAGGGGGGTTGTCCCAAGAGTTCTCAAACACACAACCACTAAAAGACAACAACATCCATAAAAACAGACAATATATAAAAATAACTCAACTCCAATACTATACTACGAGTCTAGATAAAACCAACAACTAGAATAGATTAAACATCAAATCTCATTAATATAAGTCAAAAATGTAACAGATCAATATGTCCCACATCAGCATCACCATCACCATCATCATCATCATCATCACCCTCGTCATTGTCCTCCTCATCGTCCTCACCCTCCACAGCGCCCTCCTCCTTGCCTCCGCCCTCCTCCTCGCCCTCCTCATCTCCCTCCTCTTCCGCATCAGACTCCTCGCCATCATCATCTTCAAGCTGGACATCGGCCTGACCACCACTGGAACTTCCACCTGGTGCACCATATATAGAATGTATCGATGATATGTATTCATCAATCGTTGGGCTGGCCTCTGGTGGAAGTGTTGGACGTAGAACTTCAATAAATTTCATAAATGCACTGTTTGCCCTAGCAGACTATTCTGCCGTCTCTGTGGCCCTTTTCTTAGCCTGTTCTGCCTGTGCCCTAACTTGCTGCAGCACGGTGGCACTACAACTCGTACCTGAGGCAGGCCAATACCTCGTCGGGGCTATCCTAGGTCGGCAGCGTACTCTGCCAGAATGATCCTCTCCCCACACCTGATGTAAGTGATCAGATGGCCCAAAATTGTCTGCTTCTTGGGCATCTAGGGCCTCTAAAGCATCCTGTTACAAATATAAATATATTATTAAGTTACAAAATAGATATTTAAATATAAAATCAACAGATTAAAACTTACAATCTGCTGCTGAGTCGCTTCGTTGACAGCACTTCCATCCTTTTTTCGTCTACTCGAGCAAAACAGTTTTGCTCGAGGCACACGTCCTTCGATATTTTGTACTTGCCTCTACAATGACATTGAAAACAAAAGTTATATAAAAACTTTAGCAAATGATTAAATAATTGAGGAAACAAAAGAAAATGTAAGTCGTAAAGAAAACTTATAAACAATTGTCATACCTACTGCCTCTCATGATCCGGCATCGTCGTGCGTCCTAGTGTATGGAGGTATTTTTTTTCATCAATGTTTTTTTTATTTTTTCTAGATGATTCATAAATAAAATTCGATAATGCAAAGGATAATATTAATGCAAAACTTGAAAGTTATTATTTAAATACCTCAAATGTAATTCATACCTTAAACTAGGTACTCGTCCAATGAGTAATCATCTGACGATACTGCTCTATAGGACAATCATCCACGACTGGTACCGCCTCTAACTCAGTGCCAACTCTAGCACGCCAGCCAATATACAGCTCATGCTTGTAGGCTCTCCAAAGCTCACCTAAATCCTTTAGACGTTCCAGTCGTGCACCCTCACCATCAGGAAAATTAAATCGAAGCTGAAATCAAAATATTAATTCATATAAATACAAAAATAATTCATGGCATTAAATACAACAGATTTTTTTACCCATATCTCTGCACAAGCTCTATCTTTGACCTCATGTGGCAAATGTCTCCACGACAGCGGGCTGATGGGAATGATGTCGGAGTATTTGGCAAGCGTCGCCAAAAAACTCCGACATTGCTGCCCTGTTTTCTCAACCATCTGATTGTCTTCATTCTATTCCACCATAACCTGTGTGCGACGGTTCCACACCGAACGCATGCGTGTACGGCCCCGCCCCCGCCTACTGTCAGTAGATGTATCTTTCATGAAAGAAAAACAAATATTTTATCAAAACATGTTATAATGAAAATAAATATTGCTATAAAATTTTGTTAGGGTTTTATAAATATACCTGTGCTAGTCTGATCAATGAGTGGCGCCGGATCCACAGAACCTGATGGAACACCCTCTGGTGGAATAGGAGTCGAAGGTGATGGAATATAAAAGCTCGGAGAGACAGAAGTAGAAGGAAAAGAAGATGGAACAGTTGTATGACCTGATGCTGACTGGGGAGTGGGAATCATCATGGGATGTGAAAATGATGGGGCAGAAGATGCAGAAGGTAGCGAAAACATGGGAGGCCTAAATACCCCGTGTATCCCTAACAACACACCGGGATCAGAATGTGGGAAGGCTGAAACGTCAGTGGGAGGGGCAGGGTCTAGTCGGGCACGCGCAGCTCTACGTCCACCTCTGGTACGAACCCTCCTCGTACCACCGGCCTGAGTACTAGGACCAGTACTAGGCTCCTCGTCGAATAACTGTCGACGTAACGGTGGATCCTACAAAAAAGTTTACAAAAAAATTAATCACATGACATTATATATTCTGTAAATATATATATATATATATATTTGAAATAAAGTACTCACTGTAGGCACTAATGGTGGAACGCCCAGCTCCTCCATCCGATGATTGTTCTCCGCCATTTTTTTTCTTCGTCTCTCTTCAATTGGTTGCATTTCCTGCATTTGAAAACAAATATGTAATTAATTAGAAAAAGGAAATTAATGTGTAAACCAAAAAACTAAATATATGAGGGAATGAGGGGATTCATTGGTAATTTAGCTATCAATTGTTTTAGAAGATCTTGAATGAATTTAATAAAACATACAAGTTGTAATGTTCACCAAGTTAGAAATATTGTTTGATTTGGTTTGAATACGGTTCAATTCCAAATTAGAAAATGCAATTCAAATAAAACAGCAACCAATAAACATTGAAAATTCACATAACGGTCAAGTCAGCTAAAACATATTTGTGATCAATACAAAATAAATATGAATATTACCAACCTTAACAACCCAACTCGAGGTAAACCAAAAGAATTGAGAACATGGATGAATGATTCTATATATTTCCAACCACAACTTCAGGTTCACAATCAACTCTGACAATTGAGCTATTGGAGTCATCAAAAGAAATAAATGGATTAGTTCCAATGGCAATAGGGACAGTGTCAATTTCATCATCATCATCATCAAAAATATGTCTTGGAATTACTTCAACTATGACACCAAATTCAGGTTGAGTTGATCTATGACATAAAAAACTTGTTTAGCCATTGATGCCAACACATATGGTTCTTCGGTAGCAAGAGTGCGGGTCATATTAATTACTCGAAATCCACAATCATCAATAAATGTGTCATGTCTCGTCATCGAATCAAACCAATGGCATTTCATCATTGTGACTCGTCCATGAGAGTAATAATCCAATATTATTATTTTCTCAACGACTCCATAATAACCCACATTTTCAAGTCGCGGTCTACTATCTGATGCACTGGCATAACAATCTGTTGTGGCAGTAACCATAATACCATCATGTTGTGTTCTCATGTTTTTGGCTCGTTCAGTGAAAATAAATCTGTACCCATTGATAACAATTGATTTACAGTCACGAACCACGGTATTAGGACCGAAATCCAAAGATCTTATTTCCTCAGAGACAGAGTCAGCAGACAAACTCAATACCTGCAATATAAATGACAGTTAAACTTAAGTAAATATTGAAATAATTATTTTAAACAGTAATATTGTTACCTTCAATTTTAACCAAGCAGAAAACTCTTTGCTATGCAAAGTCTCTCTCCTTCTCAAAGATAAAGAACGATGCTTCCTATTTATCATTGTTTTATGTTCCCTATAGATAAAAAAATATGAATAGTTTAACAGATATATATGTAAGATATACATATTCAATTTTGTTACCTGATATAGTCATCGAACAAATCACAGTTGAACAAAACTGTGTGATGTGCCATCTCCCGATCTTCATGGCTTAATGTATTCAATGTATATGATCCAGGAATTCCTCCTGTTGGAGGAAGTGATGGAAAACTGGGTTCAATTTGCTCATATTGTTCTTCTTCATTTCTCATTGGTCTGTTCATTCTTGTAGTAAGATCAGACAAATACATCGAACAGAAATCCATACATTCTTGAGCTAAGTAACTGTTCATGATAGAACCTTCGGGATGATTCTTGTTTCGAACATAAGACTTTAATGTGAACATATTTCTTTCAGTTGGATACATCCAACGAAAAGAAACAGGTCCTCCGAGAAGTATTTCAGTTGGAATATGGACATTCAGATGCAGCATGCATGTGAAAAATGATGGGGGAAATATTTTCTCCAACTCACACAAAATTAATGGGGAATCTGTCAACATTTTTTGCAAGAAAGACTTGGACAACTTCTTATCACAAAGATCTCTAAACAAATGGTACAACCAAATAACACTCACCCTTACATTATTGGACAAAAGATGACGGATTTCTATTGGAATCAACTCATGCAGTAGAACGTGATAATCATGAGTCTTCAAAGATTTTAGCTTCAACTCTCTTCTATTGACCCGTTTAGATATGTTTCTTGAATAGACATCAGGAACTCTAATAGTCTCTAATACTTCCAGAAATTGTTTTTTTTTCAGTAGGTGTCATCACATAAGAAGCACATGGAAGTTGCCATTTATTTTCACTGATACGCACAGGATGCAATTCTGGCCTGATGCCCCAATCCACCAAGTCACGTCGAGATCGTAAATCATCTTTTGTCTTCCCCTTGACATTTAGAAGAACTGAAAGCAAAATTTCACATATATTCTTTTCAATATGCATTACGTCTAAGCAATGACGTAGCAAATTGGTTGACCAATAAAGAAAATCAAAAAAGATACTCCTCTTCCTCCAATTGTAACAGGTTTCTGTGGAAACATTCTTCCTCTTTCCAGATTTCATTTGACCCTTCCCGAACGAAAAACTAAAATCTTTCAATTCATTAAGAACATCAGTTCCAGACATACACTGAGGTGGATCATCGGTCTCTATAGTATTATCAAATCTTCGACGATTCATTCTATATGGATGATCCTTTGGCAAAAATCGTCGATGTCCCATAAAACTGAAACTACAACAATGTTTCAGTCTTCTGGATCGTGTATTCTTCATACAAACTGGACATGACAGTTTTCCCTTCGTGCTCCATCCAGACATCATTGCATAAGCCGGAAAATCATTGATCATCCACATAAGCGCAGCACGCATCTGAAATATGTCTTTCGAACATGCATCGTATGTGCGCACACCCACATCCCAAAGAAGTTTCAACTCTTTCATTAAAGGTTGCATGTATACATCAATATCAATGCCAGGATCAGAAGGACCAGATATGAGTATACTCATGGAAGTGAAAGATTTTTTCATACACAACCATGGGGGAAGATTATAAATGTGTATAAAAACTGGCCATGTGCTGTGCGAAGTAAGCATCTGCCCAAGCGGATTAAAACCGTCGCATGAAAGACCCAGCCTCACATTACGCACATCAGCTGCAAAATCAGGATGTCGAGCATCAAATCTCTTCCATGCAAATCCATCTGCAGGATGAACCAACTCATCATTAGTCTTCTTTCTCTCGGTATCATGCCATCTCATTTTTATTGATATGTCATCAGATATAAAAAGATTATGGAGTCTGGGGATCAATGGAAAGTGTCACATTACTTTCTGTGGAATGCGGGATGGTGTTCCATTAGATTTTGACTTCCAGCGGGATGTGCCACATTTTATACATTCATTTCGTTCAGTGGTTTCTTCCCAGAATAAACTGAAATCTTTCGGGCAAGCATGAATTTTGTTTCTGGAAAATCCAAGTTCTTCAACTAACTTCCATGCCATATAGTGGTTTGAGGGAATATCTGCATCATCTGGAAGTAAATCCTTCAAGAGGGTAAGAATGTAATCGATTGTTGTATAAGAAATCCCATACATTGTTTTTCCATGAAACAATCAGATTAAAAATTCCAGCTTTTTCATTTTATTGCATTATCGATATTCTGGAGTCATGGCAGCATCATTCAATTTTTTCACCCTATCAATATCATCATTTTCACTAGATGCATCAGTTGCCCTCATATCAACGTCTTCTTGAGTCGAAATCCTTTCTTTTTCATGATGACGAATAAACGGAAACCGATCATCTAACAAATTCTTCATTCCAGTCCTTTCATTTCGATCATCACCAATTTGAGATTTCATTTTCTCCCCATTGTGATACCACACAAAGTAGTTTGCTTGAAAACCATTTTTGGTTATGTGGTAGCTGACTTCTTCACGACTCAACCAAGGTCTACCAACACAATTGGAACATGGGAAGTGTATGCGACCACTATCTGAAGCATTGTGAAATGAAAAATCTATAAAGCTCTCCAAATTTTTTTGAAAATCGCTTGAGATACGATCAGTTTCATACATCCAACTTCTGTCCATTCTGTAAAAAGAATTCATATAAGTCATTTTGTCATAAACAATTCAATAGGATTGAACTTTAATAGAAAATACATTTAAGTAAATGATAAAGGAAGAAAATAATCATGGTATCAACTACACATGTGAAAAAAACATACTAATGTGTTATTGAAAAAATGTAAAACCAACAAGAACTTAATGTGTTATCACATCAGAGCATGCCTCATCCCATAACCATATTAGTAGGGTATCCTCATATGCGATTTACCTTTTTGAATTAATATGCACTTCCTCACCAGGTACCTGAGTAGATTTCATAGATATAATCATCTCACATCCTGTAAGGCTTCCATTATGTATGATCTGCAGAATAATTTGAGTGATCATGAATCATGCATGGGATCTTCCCATGATCACTATAGATTATGAGAAGGAATTATGATAGGTCACGTGAAGAACATCAAACACATATTTTAGATAATTTGAGACATAATATAATAAAATAATGTATAAATCTATGGAATTTGGGATAAAAGGTGGGTTGTCCACGGGGGTCGATGATGTTCAGACGGGGGGTTCGCGAGAGCACGGCCACCCCCTGTGGCCAGCCCACCCACCCCCCCTGGACAGCCCACCCACCCCTCCTTCATAGCCCGGCCACCCCCGTGGATAGCCCGTCCAGCCTTGTGGACAGCCCGCCCACCCCCGTACCCCCCCGGAAACCCCGTACCCCCCTGGGATAGCCCCGCCCACACTCCCAAACAGCCCACACCCCCCTCCCATGCAACCCCACCACCACCACCTAGACATACCAACACCCCTGGACACCCCACACACCCCTCCCCCACCAGGACACCCCACCAAGACCCCCATGACAGCCCACACCCCCTAGACAGCCGCACCCACCCCCGTGGACAGCCTTTCCCACCCTCATGGACAGCCCCGCCCACCCCCGTGGACAACCCACCCACCCCCGTGGACACCCCCTACCCCCTAGACAGCCCAACCACCCCCGTGGACAGCCCACCCACCCCCCTCGACACCACTTCTCCCTATTGACAGCCCCCCACCCCCTTGGATAGCCCGCCCACCCCCCTGGACACCCCTACCCCCTGTGGCCATCCCACCCACCCCCCCTGGATAGCCCGCCCACCCCTCCTTGACAGCCCTGCCACCCCCGTGGACAGCCCGTCCACCCTTGTGGATAGCCCGCCCACCCCCGTACCCCCCTGGACACCCCGTACCCCCCCGGGATAGCCCCACCCACCCTCCCAAACAGCCCACACCCCCTCCCCTGCAACCCCACCACCACCACCTAGACATACCAACCCCCTGGACACCCCACACACCCCTCCCCCACCAGGACACCACACCCAGACCCCCAGGACAGCCCACACCCCCTGGACAGCCCCACCCACCCCCATGGACAGCCTTTCCCACCCCCGTGGACAGCCCCGCCCACCCCCGTGGACAACCCACCCACCCCCGTGGACACCCCCTACCCCCTAGACAGCCCAACCACCCCTGTGGACAGCCCACCCACCCCCCTCGACACCCCTTCTCCCTATGGACAGCCCCCACCCCCTTGGATAGCCCTCCCACCCCCCTGGACACCCCTACCCCCTGTGGCCAGCCCACCCACCCCCCCTGGACAGCCCGCCCACCCCTCCTTGATAGCCCGACCACCCCCGTGGACAGCCCGTCCACCCTTGTGGATAGCCCGCCCACCCCCGTACCCCCCTAGACACCCCGTACCCCCCCTGGATAGCCCCGCCCACCCTCCCAAACAGCCCACACCCCCTTCCCTGCAACCCCACCACCACCACCTAGACATACCACCCCACCTGGACACCCCACACACCCCTCCCCCACCAGGACACCCCACCCAGACCCCCAGGACAGCCTACACCACCTGGACAGCCCCGCCCACCCCCATGGACGCCCCTACCCCCTAGATAGCCCAACCACCCCCGTGGACATCCCACCCACCCCCCTCGACACCCCTTCTCCCTATGGACAGCCCCCCACCCCCTTGGATAGCCCGCCCACCCCCCTGGACACCCCTACCCCCCGTGTCCAGCCCACCCACCCCCCCTGGACAGCCCGCCCACCCCTCCTTGACAGCCCGGCCACCCCCGTGGACAGCCCATCCACCCTTGTGGACAACCTGCCCACCCCCGTACCCCCCTCGACACCCCGTACCCCCCCTGGATAGCCCCTCCCACCCTCTCAAACAGCCCACACCCCCCTCCCCTACAACCCCACCACCACCACCTAGACATACCACCCCCCCTGGACACCCCACACACCCCTCCCCCACCAGGACACCCCACCCAGACCCTCAGGACAGCCCACACCCCCGTGGACAGCCTTTCCCACCCCCGTGGACACCCCCGCCCACCCCCGTGGACAACCCACCCACCCCCGTGGACACCCCCTACCCCCACAATCCATTATCCAAAACATATCAAATTGGTTTGAACACAATCCATAATTCCCACAATCCATTATCCAAAACATGTAAACGTTCACGATATCCTCCCCCAACTCTGATTTACATGTTTTGAACACTCTCCTTCCAAACATAGAATACAAAAACATTAAAGAAGTCTTCACAAACACAAACAATATCCTATTTAGATATTAATTTCAATAATCAATTAAACCACCAACACCTGGAAAAAATATATTCATTAAAACAACTACAACAATATGGTTGAGATCAAATTCTACCTATTCATATGGGGGTGTACCTGTTGGGATGGGGGGTGCTGGTTCGGATTCGCGAGAGCAATGGAGTCGGATGGGGTTCGTGAGAGCAGCGGAGCGAATAGATTAGGGCTCTGTTCGAATGGGGAGAGGAGATCACGATCTGGAATTTGGGGGAAACCTTTGCCAACGGTTTATAAAAACCGTTGGCAAAGGCACACATTTCCCAACGGTTCCAGTGAACCGTTGGGAAATGTGTGAGTTTAGCACCCCTTTCCCAACAGTTCCAGTGAACCGTTGGGAAATGTGTGAGTTTAGCACCCCTTTCCCAACGGTTCCAGTGAACTGTTGGGAAAGGGTCCACCGAAATTCCCTTTGCCAACGGTTTAAGTAAACCATTGGTATACTACCATTGGGAAAAGACTAAATTCCAGTAGTGATACATAATTCCATACTTTTAAAACAATTAACATAAATTGAACTGTTTATGCATATAATTAATAATCATAAAAATGTTTTCTTTAAGGAAGTATATACTCATAAACCCTTCATAATGGTTTCTAAATATAATGGGAATTATCCTAAGCATATCCCTCGGGAGTGTCGTAACCAAGAGTGTAGCAAGGCCAGTTTTCGTGCAGCAGTTCCCATTCGAGTCTAGCTCAAAGTGGTGTTTTTGGGTTTTACCCCTAGGTACATCTGTGCCAGAGCCACCTCTACCTGCTCGAATCCAGACAGGGATGTATTTCTCGGAGAACTCACAAAATCTCTATAATACCAAAATTTTTGGAAGTTCTTCTATACTAATCCTCAAAGTCTATGTTAGGGCTATGTGCTCTAATTAGTGTTTTTCTAAATCTAGCTTCAAGGTTAGTACTAAACTTCCTCTGATACTAACTGTAACGCCCCGACCCCAGTTACCCAGAGTCGGTGCATTATTACGTAACATTGGCATGATCACAAAAGATAAATTCTTGAAAGACAAATTAGTTTAGTAGCCTTGGAAACACTAGATACATTCATAAATGTTACATTACATCATAAAGTGAAAAACTACAATAACATGGTCTCCATAGTCCACACTCATATCCCTTTCAGACTATCCCTGCAGGTCAGTCATAAAAAATTTCTTTACATCCTGGGAAAAATAAAACATAGAAAGAGGTGAGCTGAGATGCTCAGTAAGGATAACAATATAGCGGAAACTTTCATAAATAAACATAAGCATTTAAGACAATGAATAACTAAAAAAATCATTTTAAACTTGAACTTCGTCATGATATGGAAAAAATAAAATGAAATAATTCCATTTAATTATTCACATGGATATTCTACTAGTCGAATAATCACATGCAATATCAATAACCACTTTCATAATGATGGAATGCATAATGCTAGAATATCATAACCACATAGTCAAGGCCTTGTGCCAAGACTACAAATAAGATTTTTTCAAGGCCTTTTGCCAAGACACTAGTTTGTCTCATGAGACCTACCGATGCATCGAGGAGCTATAGCGAGCTCCACCCATCACTTATTAAGTCCAATGAATTCTTTATATGAAAAGGTTTAAACATATCATAAACCCAAACATAATCATATCACATAAAACATGCATAAAGGAAACATAAAATTTCCACATTTCAATCACAAGATATCAATAAAACAAATTGATATAATAAAAAATTATCAAAACCATTTTCAATACCAAAATAAAATAAAAGTAAAACATGGTATTTATTTTTCATTTTAAAAAAGTTATGGCTTTTAGAGGAAGTTGAAACTCAAATAATGGTCACGGCGGCGGAGAAGTCGTTGTCGCCGCATACGTAAGACAAAACATTCCTTTTGTCATTTAGTAAAAACGCTTCGTATAAAAAGATTCCTTTTGAATAAAAGTAAAAGTCAAAGGGGTTTATACACCATATAAAGGAAAGTTGTGTATAAAACAAAATATTCCTCAATGAAAGGAGATTGAGACGAAGTCCCTTACCTCGTGTTTGACTTGACTCGATCGTTCTTTAACCTCCTGAATAATAAACTAGAGTTAATTTATACTTGATTAAGAACATTTTTCAAGTTCATTATTCCTTTTATATCACTTATTACCATGTTATGAACATTATGTAATTATTTAAGTTAATAACGGTCGTTTTGTCGATATTTGGTACTTGATTCAAAAATAAACTTCTTATAATTACAAGTTGTTCATGTGGTAAAATATCCATTATATCCATAATTATATTCATGATGTATATATTATATATATCATATATATCCAGTATATACATTCATTTGTAATATTACATAACATTTAGAGGTAAGAAATGAAATGAAACGTTCATGGAGACGGTATGCCGTACATACGCATGAACGCTTCTTTCATTTTTATTTCATATTTAGTGGAATAAAATCATAATGAAATAAAGGTATATTATAATTCCAGTATAATATCATATATAATATCATTTAATCCATCCTTTATGCATCCCACATATGGAATTAACGATTCAAATCACTTTGAGGGGGCGGTAGTCCGCACTTCCCAAAATGAAATTATCATGTTTACCCATAATGGAAATCATAAAGGTATCACATAAATGAAAAATACAGAAGCATAAGGAAAACATAAACATAATATATATCATATATAAATATAGTGACATCTTAATGGCCACCATGATAGGTGTTAAAAGAAGATTGAACAATCATCGTTTCGTGAGGCAGCAATTCACCACCCACAGAAATAGTATATTCTTTAACCATTAGACGAAGGTGTGTGTAAGTTTAAATAAATTAATTCTCATAAAAACATCCTAGTATATTTAATATACTGGTGTTGTTACAAAATAAAGGAATAAAAAGAGTTTAAGGTTTTTGAGAAGCAAAATAAAACAAAAGAACATAAGAGAAGACATTACCTGAAAATCGGGTAACTCTTTTTGATTTGAGCCAAAGGCTTCCTTGGGAAGACTTCTTCCCATATTGAGGCTTCTAAGAGTAAGAGAGGGAAGTTGAGAGAGTATTTGGGCAGATTTTGGCTGAGCCAAATGGCTTGGAAGGTGTGAATAAGGTGGTAGAGGTGGGGGCCTTTTATAAGAGGAGAGGAGGGGCACTCTTGGAAAGTCATGAAATGTTACTTTGTTATGAAATGATTTTCGGATTTTAACAATCCCACAATGATATATTTAGAGTATAAGGTGATAAGGGTTATAAATATACACATCCAATATGTTTTAGACAAGTTTATGTCTTAGATTTTACGTTATCGTTTCATTTTATTTAAATTGTTCATTAATGAGGTAATTGTCGCATCATCATGGTGTCATAAATAAATTTATTTATTTAATGCCTAAAAATTATTAAAAAAATTCCATGATGTAGGAAATAATTTTATCATTCCAATTAATATTTATAGTCGAAAATATAACCTATATAACCCCATGTAATAATTGTTTTAGTAAAACAACACACGTTTGTGACAATTTTATTTTTACTTTAAATAGAAACTTATTAATGTCATTTTCTTACCCAAGTGGCTCCATGGGGTCCCCAAGTTGACCCATGGATTGTCTTGGTCGGTCATGACTCATCCAATAAGGGTAGGACAAGTGTAAATGTAATTTCATATTATTATAACATTATATTTACCTTAAATTACACTAATTACCTTTAATCACGATTAATAAAACTTAAAAGTTACTATTCACCAGAAATTATTTTCATCTCATTGAACCAAATTTTACTTACTAATGAACACCATGTATGTCGGATTTATTAAATTCAATTCACATAAGTGTTAAAGTTTCATTTAAATGAAAAATTAGTTTTTTAACTACCACTTAGTGGTTTCACTATTCATCAAAAATTCTAGTTTCTCAGAACAATACCAAAATTTCACCTAAGATATAATTGATATTCCGAATTCAGAAATTATGTCTATTTTAAAAAATTCCAAAAATATAAGTTTCATTAATTAATTTTATAATTAATTCCCATTGTCAAAACAAATAGCGTGTTTTTAAGAAACAATATCAATCAAAATATTGACAATTGTTTATGTCCAATTTCAAAGTGCAATTATTTATAATGACCACCATTGGATAAAATGGTAAAATTATATTCTAATTATACTTTAAAACCACTCAATATTATAATTTATCACTATAAATCATTTTGATTAAAAATGTTTTTTTAAGTATTTTTCACTATTCATCGAAAATTGGAAGTTCTCGGAAAAATACCAAAAATTCAACATAGGCTAATTTTGATTTTCCGAATCCAAAAATGAATTCCATTCAGAAATATAAAATTTATATAATTTCAAAAATTGGGTATTACTATTTATAATGGCTACTTTGATTGGCCGCGGTGTGTTAGAACTCGAGGTTGCGTACAACACACGCTACTCTATTATTCAAAGAGAAGCATACCATGGAAGCTTGGGGTGTTATATACATCCAAGGTGGAAATACTAAAAGTGTGTCAATCGTACCTAAATCCACTAATCTTCACCAGCCGTGGAGTTCAACAGTTATGTCACAGTCCCTTTGTGCTAGGCACACTATCCTTAAAAAATTTTAGGGATGTCACAACACATCCCTCCGAACAATTCTATTAACTCCCCTAGCTCATTGTTGTGAAAGATGACTAATTCAGTTTCTCGACTTGATGTTCGCTTAAATGGAAATTCATTGGGGTCTTTGTCCCTGACTTAGCATGGGACACTTCTTTCATCACAGACCTGAGTTGATGAACACTAAAATCCTTGTCCTTCAAACTAGTATATCTAATATTGTCTTTTACAAAGCCCCTTCATAGAGCTCTACCCCTAGCAGAGCTTGTCCCTTTGCATAGCTCACTACTTCTCATAGCACTAAGATCCATAGAGCACAACCCTTCACAGAACTCAATCTTTTGTAGGGCTAATGAATTCACAGAAGAACTTCCTTTGTGAAGCTCACTGATCCAACACGGTACATCCAATCTTTTTGAAGCACACAGAACATTGAAGCATTGAATTTGTTGGAGACTAAAGTAGTCATTTCTCAAATCACAAGCTTTCATAGACGAACGACTTCATAGAGGACCCCTAGAATCTCAAATTCAAAACAAATACATATATTCTCTCCCATGATTATGAGAAATGGAGAGGGTAGGCCTCTTATTTATAAGCGCGGTCGAATGTGGAGCTCTACTTCTTCATTCCCGAATTCTGGATCATTCAAAAATGCATTCAAGGTGAATATCCCTTTGTAAAGCACCATTGGAATTTTCCGTTTCCATAATGATATCCATTAAATTATTCTCACTGCCTCAATGATCTAATTCAGGTAACAGCAAAGCTCCCCGTTATATCTCCTCACACTGCTACAATTCTCCAATTCTCGTAATCGCGATGTAACACTGTCTCAAATCGCAATGCTTCATTTATTTGAAATCCTTAGAGTAGTCTTCAAAAATCCATGCATTTGAAAAATTTATAAAATGATGAGTCCATAAAAGTACCTTTTGTGAAGCTCAAATATTACAGTACCTTAATCACAGAGCACACCGTCACAATCTTCATTTGTTTGTAAAATACACTTTAGTAATCCCATATTTGTGAAACTCATGACTTTTCCCAATATTCATGAGATCTTTGAGAAAAAACCATTTTTCGCAATTCTTCCCATTATCCAATTTTTAAACCCAAAAAATTTGGCAAACACTGCAAAATGACGTCGCCTTCAATACTACTAATGGCTTGAACTATATGATCTCTTTCTTTGAAATCTCTATGATCATCTATTCAAGGATTTACAATAAACACAAAACAAACTCCATTTCTACAAAATAACAACCTTGGTTCAAATAATCTCCCCCTTTGGGTTAGTTGGCAATCTGAAGAAAAATTCAATAGAGCACCAGCCATTATTAAAACCTGATACTCAAGAATACTCTCAGTCAACACTCTATGTATACTTGATCAATGCTTTATGTAGAAAACAATATGGAAGACATTAATTGTGTTCTCATGTGTTCGAAAGAATGATATTACTATTTCCTAATGACACCAGATATTTTTTAATTGTTTTTTCCTTTTATATCCCTTCATATTCTCTTGCAACCAACCTGCAATTAGAAAATCAATGCACTGACTATTTTCTCATGACACCGGATTTATTTGTTGTTTCTTTTTTCCCTTTTATATCCCTTCACATTCTCCTAAAACCTACCTACAAATAGTAATTCATTACATCATCCATATTTCTACATTGAATTCCACACTGAATTTAGACTTCTTGCCCCTATTAGAAATAAACCCAAAGACTGTATTTGTATGTTGTAGAGCTTAGAACATACTCATCATGGATCTTATTTTCTCTACAAACATGCATCATGAAGGCAAAAAGTAAAAAAAAAGTTAACACAATTAGTAATATGGGATAAATTATAACCTTCTCATGCACTAGGAGGTGGCTAAACACTGAGGTTCAATGGATGTTTCTCAAACACAGCTGCTGAAAGTGGATTGGTCAGAATATTGGCCATTTTCTCACCAGTTCACACATAATTCATTTTATCTTTTCCTTGTTCAAAATTTTATTTGATTCAGTGATATCTGATTTCAATATGTTTCATTCGAGAATGCTGAACTGGATTATTTGTGAGATCGATCGCACTATTTTTTTCATAGTAAATCACCACTGGCAGTTTCACCTCATCACCAATATCAGAAAGTTGTTTTTTCATCCAAATTATATGAGTGAAATATTTTATAGGAGATATATATTCATCATCAGTAGTACTAAGATATTTATTTTCCTATTTCTTGCTCAACTATCCCACACATTTCTTCCCAATATAGAATGATCCACCATAGGTGGACTTTCTATCCACAACGTCTCCAGCCCAGTCAACATCAGATAATGTTGAAAGTTCATTATCGCATCCTGAAGAAAAGAATAAACCATAATTATGAGTACCTTAAATTTACCTCATGATTCTATTAACCGGTTCCATATGTTCTTCCTTTGGATTACTCTAATAGTGGGCTACTAAGCACGTTGGAAAGACAATATCAGGTCGTGTTGCTGTTAGGTACAGTAAGATCCCAATGATTCTCTTATACATTATGGGATCTACAAAAGTGACATTCTAATGCATTCAAGTTTTTTCCCAGCCGCAATTGGAGTTGACCTTAGTTTAGAATCATGCATGTTGAATTTATTCTGCATCTCCCTTTCATAATTTTCCTATGAAATGAAAGTGTGATCCTTCTCTTGAACCACCTATAACCCTAAAAAATTTGTTGGTACACAAATCATGGACATTTGAAATTATTATTTCATGTGATTTGGAAATTCATCCACTGATCAGGGTCTGCTTCCATAAAAATTTACATCATCTATCTAAACCAAGACCATGGAGCAATCCTTCTAATAATTCTATATATAGAGTTTGTGATCCACTCCTTTTATTTTGAATTAAACCTTTCACATATAAGAATCCAACTGAGAGTACCATGATCGTGGTGCCTATTTCAAGCCATAGATATCATTCTTTAATTAGAAAACCATTATTTCATCATTGTCAATCAAGAACCCCACGGGTTGTTCAATGTAGACTTCTTTCTCCAAAACTCTATTTAGAAATAATGTCTTAACGTCCTTTTGATATACTTTATAGCGTTTTGGATTGTCATGTAAAGAAATATATCGATGTAATTCTGTCATTCTACAGGAGAAAATGTCTCTTCAACATCAATGCCTTAAATTTTTGAATATCCTTTTCAAACCATGCATGCTTTGTTTCTGATCACATTTCCATGTTCATCAAATTTTTTCTTGAAAATCCACTTCATACTAATGACATTGTGACCTTTGGGTCTCTTGACTATATCCCATGTTTGATTTTTTCAATATGATGTAACTCTTCATTCATGGATTTCATCTGTGATTCATCCTTTGCAGATTCGTCAATTAAGGATGGTTCCACAACTGATAGAAATTCATATTGATCAGTAATCGTCATTCTCCTCATTTTTTTGGGTGCAGTCCAATTCCCAAAGATGTTGTATTGATCAATTTATAAGCTATTATTTCTCCTTTTAGATTCAACCATGTTCTCTCTAGCCATGGTTTCCTCTTCAGATTCTTATTCTGGGTCAACATCATGATGTGACTCATGAGAATTTTTTACACCTTCCTCTATTTCACTATTTCCATTTTCTCTATGTTCACGTTCTTCCTATTCTTCTACCACATAAACATTAGAATTCTATGAAGCATTTGTGGTTTTATCTTTAATGATCTCAACATATATACTTTACACAATCCTTCCCAATCATTTTTTGAAACCCTTGTAGCATTTTCTATTCATTGAGTTTCCAAGGAATATTCCTTCATCTATATTGTCACCATACATCCCCTGATTTCCATCATTGTTTCGGATGAAAATTTTACTCTTGAAAACATGGAAATATTTAAATGAAGGACTCCTTCCATGCCACAATTCATATGGTGTCTTTGTCTCATCCATATAATGCCCTGTTCAATTTTTAATATACACTATAGATTGAATGGCCTCTTTCCAGTAATGTCAAGGAATACGACTCTCGGTCATCATAATTCTTTCCATTTTTTTAACCTATCAATTCTCATGCTCAAAAACTCCATTCAATTGTGGTTATCTCATAGTAGCTACCGCATGTTTTATCCCATTCTTCTCTATGTAATTTTCAAATTCAATGGATGTGTATTACCCTCCATTGTCAGACCGTAGCACTTTGATCATCAGTCAAGTATCATTATCGGTGATTTGACGATATGCTTTCATGAAGTCAAGCACTTGTTATTTCCTATGTATAACCTTCACACATTTCATTATACTATAATCATCTATGAAAAGGATAAAGTACATTTCTCTATGATTTCTGACAACATTTATCGGTCAACATACATCTATATGAATGAGATCAAGGAGATTAGATGCCCTTTTATTCTTCAGATGATATGAACTGCAGATGAACTTCCCCCGAATGCATGCATCACAAGAATTTTCACTTTCAGGCTTCAGATTGGAATTATCCATTAAAATATTCAGTTTTGATATATTCTCCAAGTATTGTTGATTGATTTTCCCTGATGATCAATGCCACATGTTATTTTATTCATCAACAGTCATATAGAAAATGTTTTCTTCACTATCAACCTAATACAGGTCTTCTTCAATTTTGAATTCTTCTATAAGTGAATTTCATGTCTTTCCCTTGATATTGTAGCCTTTCTGATTGAATGTTACTATAATTCCTGAGTCACAAAGTTGACTCACACTGAGAAGATTATGATGTATGTTATCCACATAAAGGACATCATTTTTCTTCAACTCTCCATTTTCTATTTTAATATTTCCACTGCCTTTGATTTTCAAAGTCCCATCATTAACCAACTGTATAGTTCCATCAACCCTCCTATTGACATTCATTAACAAGTCTCCATTTCCTTTCATATAATATGAATAACCTCTATAAAAAATCCAGGTTTTTTATATTTTTGTAGCTTTTAGGGATACTTATGCATGGTTAAATTTCTCAATTTTCTTATTTTCTTTCCATGATACATTGGATTGAGTGTAGGATGCTGATGGACTTTCAATTATCTCTTTAATGTACATGGGTTCTTTATATTAAAACTCTTCTTCCAGAGAAGCAAGCCTATTTGAAAGTGAAACATTGTCTTGTTGAAAATCACTGGCTAGTATCTGACTAAAGTATGAGGTGTCTATGTCACCCATCTTCCTATAAGAAATGGATTTATGGACAATGTTAGAACAAAGAAAACAATATCTATAGAAATTATTTCTTCTATAAGCAATTGTATGTGAATTTTTTCTCCTTTGTTGAACTCCTAGATCTCCTCTATTTTGATATCTCCTTCGCTCTTTCAAATATAACATAGTTTGAACCAGATATCCACATAACTGACACTTCATGAGAAGAAATTTCTTCTCCCATAAATTTATCCTCATCCCTTCTTCATTGGGAATTTGTTTTACTTCCTGTCATATCGAGAATCTTGAGGATACTCTTATGTTCTCCTTTCAATTTGATTTAATGGTCTATTTCTCTGCACTTCTGGTGGTTTTTCAACATGATCAACTTTCAACTTGCCTTTATTTTTTTCCACATTATTTTCATCACTTCATGTTTCGGAATCATAGATGATTCCATTATTTTCTATGTGTGTGGGTGTTTGATCTCTAAAAATCTTTTTAACTCCACCATAACCATGTTTTTCTCTCTCCAGCAACTCATCATTTGAGAAACTATGAAATTGTATTTTCTTCATTACTTTATTTGAACATGATTAACTTTTTAGCCAACTCCAAAGAGTAACAACATTTTATTCAAGTCCCCCAACAGATTTGGATTTCTCTTTTAGTCTCTTAGTAAGGTTATTAATGATCTTTGCCTGTTCTTCAATTCTGAGCTTTAGTTCAACTACATCATTTGTTCTTCATATGATTTATGATTGTACTTTCACTAGTTCCTACGGTCATTAATTTTTAGATTCAAGTTGATCAACATATTTTGATGATTCCTCCATCATTTATTTCCACTTATTGAATCTCTTATATTTATTCTCAAGCTTACCAAAGGCATCCTTATATTTCATCATTGGATCAGCATTAGTAGTCATTTGAATATATTTCTCTTTATCTATCGATGGTTGATAATTTTTAGGGTAGCCATCATGGAGGCATAGATTCCAGTTTTAAATTATGGTTCTTCTTCTTCACAGAATTCATTATCATCATCTTCCATTTCACAAAAAAACTCTTCTTTCATACTTTCTTTCTATATTTGAAGTCTCTCTTCATGAGAAACCATTTCTAATTCTTCTCAATGTTTTTTGCTTCGCTCTCTTCTTCATCAAAAGTTCTTGAGCACTGAGAGGAAATGTGCCCAACTATGCCACATTGAAAACATGCCAACGGTAACATACCTATAAATTTACATATTCCCTTCATGAGCTTCTTGGATATGAGAGAGAGAATTTCTTTTTCCTCAACAGATTCATCACCACTATACCCTGAAATCTTTTGTTTATCCATGGAATTGAATTCCATTTCCTTTCTTACACATGTCGTCGCAAATTCTAGCTTAACTCCCATTTCATATACCCCTATATTTTCTAGTAGTTCATTTAGACATAGCTTAGAAAGATCCATTTCCACAAAGTCGTCCACCTTTTCATTGTAACGATTTGGAATCTATATCAATTATTTCTTTACAATATCAATATCTTTGAGATCTTCACAACATCCATGTGTTTCCCCCTACAACTTCAGTAATGCGATTGAAGGAGTCTGCATTTTCATGAGGATACATCTTCAAATCATCTAACCAATTGTGAAATACCTGGAGTTTCACCACCTTCACTTTACTATCTCTATCATAAATATTTTCTATTTTTTCCCACATAGACTTTATTGAATTAAATTTCATAACCTTTAGATTAATCGGATTAGAAAGAGCGGCGGTGACGACATTCTGTGCTTTAGTGACTGCATCAAGAATTTTCCTATTAGCATCAATCATAAATAGCCTTGTTGGATCAATAACTTGCATTACTTGTGCAGTAACAAAGAGGAATTCCATTCCAAAATATCTTAGATGAGATCTCATTCTATTATTCCCATTTTGAAAATTAATTCTATCAAAGTGGGGGAGTCCCCTAACATTGATGGAATTATCTATTACAGAATGAAACAGATCTAACAAAAGTAACCTACCTCTGATACAACTTGAAGGACCTCAGAACACCTTGAGAGGGGAGGGGTGAATCAGGGTCTCCGATTTTTCTTTTTAATGTTTCAAATAGTGTTTCCATGTTTTTAGGTACCGGTTAAATGTGTCAGAAAAATATAAGCAAAGAGATTACACAACACTTTTACTTGGTTCCCCACAAAGGGCTACATCCAAGGAGCGTACGACGAAAGTGTGTTGGTCATACCTAAATCCACTAATCTTCCCCAGTTGTGAAGTATAACAATTTGGTTACAGTCACTCTGTTCTAGGAAGACTAACCTTAAAAAAGTTTAGGGATGGCTCACCACTTCCCATGGAACACTTCCATTAACTCCCCCTAGCTCAGTGCTGTGAGAAATTTCTAACTTAGTTTCTCGACTTGAACGTCACTTCAACAGATAGGAATTGGATTCTTTTCCCCTGACATAGCACGAGACACTTCTTTCATCATATACCTATGTTTATGAACACTCAAATCCCTATCCTCCTTACCAAGATATCAAATATTGTTTTCTGAAAAGCCCATTGGAAAAGCTCAACCCCACGATGATCTTGCCTCTTCGCAGAGCTCACTTATTCCTAGAGAACACTGCTTCATAGAGATCACTGCTTTGCAGAGATCCCTGATTTGTAGAGCACAACCCTTCGTAGATCTCAGGAATTTGCAGAGCTCAAACCTTCATAGAGAAACTGCCTTTGTGAAGCTCACTAAGCCAATGTGGTACGCCCCATCATTGCAAAGCACCCAAAACATTGAACAATTGACTTTGTTCAAGACTAATGTAGTATTTTCACCAAACAAAAGCATGTATAAACAACTGGCTTCAAGGATCACCCTTTTCATTGCAAAATGAAAACAAATCTAGATTTTCACTCTCGTTTTCGTGTGGAATGGAGAAGGGTGGCCTCTTATTTATAGGCATGGTTGAACGTGGAGCTCCACTTCTTCAGGCCTGAATTCCATATCGGTCAAAAACATCTTTGTAGTGTATCTATATTTGCAAAGCAGCACTGGACTTTTTCCTTGGTCCAATTCTCTCCATCAAATGCTTTACACCTCCGCAATACTCCAATTCTCATGACTACATAGCTACCCCCCAAATCTGTAACACCCGAGATTTTATGAAGAATATTATTTTAATTTCGTTGATGTCTTGTGTTGTACGCTACACCAAAAGGAGCTTACACAACACGCATCCCTGACTTGGCTTGCATTACACGCAATCACGACCTTCCACGATAGTGTGTGTTGTACGGAATACCAGGTTTCACTAAACAACGATATATGGTTATAATATTATTATGAACTAGCCGTTATGAATAGTATCAACTACATTTTTAATTTTATAACATTATTATTCATCTTACACATTTTCTAGAACATGGTATGAGAACAAAATCAATTTTTCGTGTAAAATAAGTATTTTTCAAAAAATGAAGTTTTGCCTCCTTTTGATGGCGCACCCACTTTAAATCTTGTTTTTGACATGTCTATAAGTTCAATTTGGAAAAATAAAATTTTTCTTTGGAATCAGGATATAAAAATTTACTTTGGATAAAATTTTCAAATTATTCTGATAACTTTCATATTTTAAATGAATAGTAAAAACACGCTATATTTTAATTAAAAACAACTTTTTTCATCGCAATAATTTATATTGTTAGATTATCTTTTTAATTGAGTTTAAAGTGTAATTAGAATATATTTTATCCATTTAATCCAATTTTGGTCATTGGAATTAATTTCACTTTGAAATTGGATATAAACAAGTATCAATCTTTTGATTGTTTTTGTTTCTTAAAAACACGCTATTTGTTTTGATAACGGGAATTAAATTTAAAATTAATTAATTCCAATTATATGTTATGAATTTGGAAAAATAGACATCAATTTTGAATTCTGAATATCAAATAATGCTTCGGCTGGATTTTTTGTATTTTTCTGAAAAACTTCAATTTTCGATGAATAGTGAAACCACTTAGTGGTAGTTAAAAAAACTGATTTTTTTTAATTTAAATTAAATTTTACCACTTCTATGAATTGAATTTCGAAAATCCAAGAGACACGGTTAATATCAAGGACTAAAATGTTGTTCAATGAGATGAAAATAATTTTTGGTGAATAGTAACTTTTTACTTTTATTTACCACGGTTAAAAGTAAATAGGGTAATTAAGGGTACAAATGATATTAATATTACCCTAAAACATGTCCTAATTCTATTGGATAAGTATAATTCGACCAAAAACAACCATAGGAATAAAATATGACCATTTATGCCCACTTGTATTAGATTAGGACATTTAATATTAATTTATTTAAAGAAGGGTTAAAATAGTTAAAATCAATGTTTAATAACAAAATCATTTTTAATATAGGGTTATACATAAGATAAATTCGACTATAAATATTCATTAGAAAGATAAAAATATTTCCTATATAATAGTATTTTATTTGTAAATTTTAGACATTAAATAATATAATTTATTTATGACACAATGATGATGCAGTAATTATCTTATTAATGAAATATTGACATAATTTATGTTATAAATACCCAAATAAATGTAATTTGAGACTTTTTATGAATTCCACTAATTTTATAGGTTAATATGAAATGTTATTATTGATTTAGTTAACTTTTTTAGAACTAATAATTATGTTATGATTTTCACAAAAATCAATTACCAAATAGTGTCAAAATTGACATAAAATAGTTTTTAAAACAAATATTATATTATTAATTGTTATTTTATTCCTAAAAATCTAAGGTTCGGCCAAATGACTTAGATAAGGTTATATATATTAATAATAAATATCATGGGGTTCGTTTGTCTTGTTATAGTATGTTTATTTACCTTATAGTGTAAGAAAACAAGAAGACACGGTAAAAGAAAAATTATTTAACTTAAAGTTAAATCTAAATAATAAGGTTAAAATAGAAACCTAAACTTGTCTAAATTCTATTGGATGAGATTATTTCGACCCATCCCCACCTTAGCTTCTAAATTACTCAATTTGGAGATATTAAAAACCGAATATGACTTTATAATAAAATAATATTTTTCGTTTTTCCAAAGATGTCCCTCTCCTCCCTTATAAAAGGGCACATCCTCCCTCTCTTCCTCACACCACTTTGAGCCTTCACGCTCGGCCAACCCCTACTAAATTCTCTTCTCCACTTCTATAGAAACATCCTAGATGTCCTGGTCGTCTTCAGAGACCAATTTTAGTGCCTTAAGAGGAGGTCCCAAAGAGGCGCTTCAAAGAAGAGGTAATGTTCGTTACCGATTCTTTCAACTTTATTTCTTCTTCCACTTCTTCTTCATTAGTTGTTTCATTATGAAGTAATAACATCAGTATAAATCATATACTGATATGTTATTATATGTATGAAACAACCCTATTTCACCATCTATCAATCTGACGGAAAACGAAATCACCACGCGTGCGTACGTATGGAATACCATCTCCACGCCGTGGTGAAATATATTTTTCCACCAACACCTTACATGGATGGGTATAATGATGTAAAGAATAACTATATATGTTTATTATAACATCATACTGATTCTGATATATTATACCATCCACTCCAATTCTATTCAATAATTATGGGAACGATATCATCGCTCGTGCGTACGTACAGACTACCATCCCCACGACGCGATGAGATTCATTCTCCATGTTAACCATACATGAATGATCATAAAGTTTATATAATAAATAATAATGAAATATATGAAATAATAATTCTACTGTATTTATGTATATATATATATGTATGTCATCTATTTAGTTTCATTCAATTCAATAAGGAAACGAAAACAGCGTTCATGCGTACGTACGACCCACCGTCTCCATGAATGGTGTATTTCATTCCTTTTATCGATCTATAATATATATATGTATATGATGAATATATATTATATATAAATAATGTTTTACATTCTGGAATTATGTAAATCAGGACATAAGTAATAATATCAAGAACGACAAGTCGAAACACATACGATAAATGAAATGATTTTACCCAAAACGCTTCTTTAACATGTAATTTACAAAAGAACGGGTAATATAAAGTCATAAGTGAAACATATATGATATCATAACAATGAATATGATTCTGTAATAAGTCAATGACATTATTTAAATCATTATACAGGAGGTTCGGATACGTACGAAGCATATCGGACCTAACGTAATGGATAATTGTGCAAATCTCATTTCTATCTGAGATTGCTTATTCGTAAGTATTTACTGGGGTTATTGCTATCTTCCAGGTCCATGTTTTATAAAAGTGTATTCATGTATGTTTAAAGTCCTTTTTACCCATTTGAATTTTACCCCATGGTATGGAAGGAATCTTTCTTTTATTTACCCTACAAGGTACTTTTTGACTTTTCCGACAAAAGTACGAGAAGAATGTTTTTTTAACGTATACGGCATGAAAAGATTTTTACGGTTTTATAAAGCCTTATTTTCATGAAGATTCCTCCAAAATATTTCATGACTATTTTCAACAAAATCATTTTCTTTTAAAATTTCATGACATTTTGTGAAAAGAAAATGATTTTGAAGAAAAAAGGATATTTTCCTCAAGAATTCATTTCAAGTGTTTTATCAAAACCATTTTCATCTAAGATGACATTATTTCACATGTGTATGCTTCAAGTATCATGTCTCTATGATTTACAAGGTTTCACTTTTCTAATGATGAAATTATATCCAATTTTTTTGTATGGATTACGTTATGATGGAATGATGTTTATGAAACCCCTTTTATTCATAGGTTATGATGAATGATTTATGTTTATATTGTGGCACACGAAAGAATGATTTCAATATAAGATGGGTGGGACCTATATCTCCCTCCAATGCATCGGTTAAAGATTTATATCTCATAAGATAGACATGGTTGGAATGGTAAGTTAATCCGGTTCAGTGTTACAGGACTGAAACGAGGAGTGAACTCGATTCAGAAAGGGACTTTGTCCACTAGGATGGTCTTGGCAGCAATGCCTTGGATATCATGGAAATCATAACATGTGTTTAATGTTTTTCCACAATTAAAAGTTTTATTCCCAAGCTATTTTATCATGATTGATGTTCTATTATGATCTATGTCTTACGTACTGTCATGTTTTATGTCTTTGCTCAATATTTCGATGTTTAAACATTATGTTCATGTTTTTTTGTTCAAATGTATATGGTTTGTTTTATTTTCTCCATGATCACCCTTACTGAGAATTTGAGCTCACCCTTTATATGTTTTCTTTTCCCCAGGATTAAAAGAAAGAATTTAGGTAAAGAAACAAAAAGGGGAAGATCTTTATGGGAGATGTTGAAGATCTTTCACCACGATTAGAAGATTATTTTTCCGAGTTTCCAAAGACACTAAACTATTACGATCCTTCTGTGTCTGTTTTCGTTATGTATAAAGTATTCCGCAAAAGTAATGTAATGTCCATATACGTCAAGCTTCGGGTCTCTACAAAATCACTTCATGCTGCCACAATGCTCCAATTCTCGTAATCGCGAAGTAACACCATCTCAAATCGCAATGCTTCATTTCTTCAAAATCCGTAGACTAGTATTCATAAAATCGAAACCATTTCCATCTTTATAAAATTTTATGTCCGTAAAAGTACCATTCATGAAGCTCAAAGATTAAATTCTCGTAATCATAGAGCACACTATCACAATCTTCATGGATTCTTGAAATACACTTCATTAATCCCATCACTGCAAAAATCATGCATTTTCTATATTTTCATGAGATCATCAAGAAAAAAAACTTTTCCCAAATCTTTCTCCAAATTTTGAACCCCAAAAATTTGGAAAACACTAAAAAATGATTCCATATTCAATAATACTAACGACATGAACTGTATGATCCCTTTACTTGAAATCTCCATTATCATCTATTAGAGGATTGACAACAGACACAAACCATACACCATTTCCAGAAAATAAATGCCTTGGATTTAACACATAAGGCCTAGTACACGACCTTACATGATTGAGCGACTCTAGCCAAGTCCATTATCCTTGGGAAGTGATAGAGAAA
The DNA here is from genome assembly GCA_963277665.1 of Viscum album. NCBI lineage: Eukaryota > Viridiplantae > Streptophyta > Magnoliopsida > Santalales > Viscaceae > Viscum > Viscum album. Next base: position 1,001,111,467 of record OY728134.1, read on the forward strand.
TCCCCCTCCGGGACAAGTATTGTACACAAGAAATCCTTCTGCAATATCAGATAGCCTAAATATTTCTAGAATGATCCATCAGTAGATATTCCCATTTTGGGGGGGCATTCATGTGTACTTCTCCAAAGAAATCTATTACGGAAATAATATTTAAATCCATACATTCATTTTTATCTAATTACATGTGAAGGATGGGTGGTGTTGGAGAAACACATAATATCAAGAAAATAGGATGAGAATCATATTATTGATGAAAATAAAATGAACAATTAATGTGAAAAAATCAAGAAGCTCATTCATTTACAACAAACAATAAGGGGGTAGGAATCTCAAAATTCTTTTGGAGTCTCTCCAATGTCTAAAAATGATTTGTACTGTGAAGTACATAATTGTCCTCACTGGAAAGGCCAACAAGAGTTTGGTAAGAACCATCAATTGAATGTTAGAGTTCCACTCTCCCCACCTCTTCCAGTTGAACTCTCAGATGGAGTATCTCAATCAAAGAAGTAAACTCTTCGACCCTCATTAGAGTAGTCTCCGGTGTAGGTGAAGATGTTAAGAGGTCATATCTCATATGATAAATTATCTCCTCACATCTCTATATCTACACAATCCAAGCATTCATCAGAGCCTACAACTTGGATATCAACTGACGACTTTGCTCCAATGCCTTTGACGTCTCCCTAATCTACCTAATAAGAGGAGCCTCTTCTACATTGTTGAGAAAATATCTTTCATTTTCAGCTAGATATCGTTGATTCAAAATGATTTGCTTCATGATTTCATTCATAGGCTGACGATCAAAACCACCCACCCCATGTCGTGAAATAATTGGTGAAGTCACTCCCCTTGGTCATAGAATACTTCCAATGGTGTTTCAGTGATCAAAGCATGAATCAGATTCCATATTGACCTATGTTTCACCTGACATTCTATGATCTATGTGGTAGGTATGGATGGTGGAAGGATAATCATTTGAACAAAAGAAAAGGAAGTAGAAGAACCTTCATATGCCCTTCTCCCCACAAGTGTATCATCTGTATCCTATTCTGAAGGGTTAATCTCCTCAAAATAGTATATTTCACCACCAGGATAATCATCACTCAACGGAGTTCTCTTTCTATACATCTTTCCTAGGTATTCGATCAACTCCTTGCCACCACTGATAATGGTGTTGAGGAAGCAAGAGGTATTTCCACCTGACAAACCGTCTAGTTTAATACACCATCTAGGTAAGTGTATTCCCAAGCCTAGAAAAAATCATGAGTAAGGATGATAGATGTATTAAAAGGTGGATGTATAATTACAGCCTCACTATCTTCATGCGCCAGAAACATCCAAAATTAGTGAATGACTCCAAGATGTCGCTCCTCCCGAATGCTAACAAATGGAAGGGGGGTCCTTTGAATAAATCCAAACTTACGAGAAAACAAATAGGGTGTATAAGGGTCAAAGATAACCAATTCGTCCAACCAAGCTGTGAGAACCCCATCTAGAAGATATATCATATATGACTGTTTATCATGGTAACCGCTCGAATTATCGGTAAGTGGTCCAACTGGTGCATGAAATGGGCTAATATCAAAGCTATTATATTGTCTCAACACCCCTTTAACCTCAGCAGGGCTTAGAGACAAGGCTGCCACCCCAGATATATTCAACAACGTTGGGAGGCATGAGGAATTATGAATCTAGGAGGTGTTATAATATTCATCAGAATTGAAGTCCTCACTTATCCAGCCGAACAGAAACATGAATGGACCACATATCCTATTAGTGGTTCTACCTTGTGGATATATACCAAAAGTTAATAAAGGAGTGCAATGACCGCTACTATCAAATTGAGGTTTCATCCTTCTGTGAGCGGCACCACCATCACTATCGTGCAAACATGGAGTCCAGAACATGCATCCCTACCCGAGAAAATCCATCCATTCAAAATCATGGTTATGAACTGTTCCAACCTAAGGATTAGGTGGATCATTGAATTCACTTGGTAGCCCCATGAGGTATAATCCACAGTTTCTAAAATAGCCTAGTATGTGTTGATTCCATCACAAACATGTTGAGAAGGGAGCTGATGAGGACGTATGGCAGTTGGATTTTCTCCATTACTGCAAAGGAAGATATTTCTCTAATCCTTGAATGAAATGATTGAATGAATTTTCAAGATTTTCTTTTATTTCTACTTCAAGATGGGGAGCATCTCCCTCACCAAAAGTGGGGTCTGTAGCGGATCATTCTAGACATCTATGGTAAGAATTAATTCATCATACATCTCTCCAAGAGCAGGAATACCACCAAGTTGGTAGATGTCCCAAAAGCCGATACCCAATTCGCTGTGTGATGGGTGGAATGTGTTCATTCCAAGACACCAACAGCAAATCATATCTCAAAGGAGGTTATGTTGACGATAAAAGATGAATTGGGATATCCACACAACCATCCACCGCTTCATGCACCATCCACCACTTGGATTGTTCAAATAGAATGTAAATACGATCAAATAACATTGAGAAATTGGTTGATAGGATAACTCACAACCATCCAGACCAAGCAAATAATTCTCCAACAGATATGAGAAACCCTGTGGTCGAGCTATAACTCGCCGACCATCCTCATCAATTATCATTTGAACACAATAAAGGGATGTTGATACCCAATGGGTCGGTAGGATGAAATCTAGAGGAGAAATTATTGCATCATCGAGAAAAGCAAACAAATAGAAAGGCATTCGATCTGATAGAGGTAATCACATAATTGTAACGTGAGGAATTTCTTCAAAACTACATTTTCTGAATTAAAGCTGTAACGAGGATCAGCATTGAGATTCCTAGTGATCATCTCCCTTTGGTTGGTTACAGTAGATGAACGATGAGGACCAAAATCCATCTGGATACAAGTGTGTGGCGTGTCTCTGACAGATAGAATAAAATCATGTCTGGAATAATGGTATGAAAATCTCGGTAGCATCAAGCGCATCGCATGCATCAGCCAGAGATTTGTGACCCACATAAAGGAATCATGAATCGTCTGAACCCCTGATGTCTCGCAGGTCGCATAATCCCCCAGGGCATCACACAATCGCATGACCCTTTGGAGATCCAAAGTCCCGTGACATGAACATGCTCACGCGAACCGCACAATAGTTAGTCGATCGGATGATAGAGCCATTGGATCCTGTGAAACCCCGAGTAGAGTCGCAATCCTCCGGGACGGAGTTCAAAAATTGACCTAAATAAAAGTGGTGTGGCTAGTCTGAACGGTCACTTTAAGAAAAATGGTCTTTTGGAAACATTTCTCATGATGAAGGCTCGCGAACTGTTCTCACGATCAGTGCTCACAAAGTGGATCACGAAGAAATCCCTGAACGACAGTGAATGAAGGATGCTCTGGAGAAAGTGATATCTGGTGATTCAAATTCACCCTCTGCCCCCTATATATACTTTGTATCTGCGAATACCAAGCATCGCCGAGCAGACCAGACGTCACCCAAGTCACTCATTCACGGCACTTCCATAGACTCCGGTGGGATTTTACAATTTTTTAACACCCACCAATTGTGTATCATCATAATATAGAAAGGAATCAATACCCAAATATGTGTATTATGACCCCCAAAAAAGTAAAATAAAGAAGAATGTGGAGGAATCCCCCAAATCAAGAATGCCTCTAAGAGACTCACGGTCCCATGAACATCATGAGGTCACATGAAAAGATCATGAGTAGTGCAAATTCTGTGATGGATCAAATGAACCCCTATTTTGACAAGTCTCCCTAATCTTGGGAAGGCTCTCCGGACAACAAATGGTCATGCTGAGACAGTCGGACATGGTCCTCCTGGTCAAACAGATTGTCATTGGAGAGCTCCTAATAAACCATTCTAAAATCCATTGAAAATAGGAAGGGAATAGTCAAATTGTAGAGGCTTATGGAAATCTCAAAGATTATGTTACTTATCACCAATTGGAAGAATGATTTTCTTTAATGACATCCATGTAAAATCACATACTCCTCGAAACATGGTAAAAAAAAAGGAAATAAAAGGAGGGTAGATCGGAGATACTCACAATCATAACGGATGTGTGATATGGCTATGACAGTCCATCTGATGTTCTGAAAACCCCAATGACATGTCCAAATCGTCTCAGGAAATCCATTTGGCTTGTCAGACCCATCGTGTGAAAGGCATCGAGTATGTCCAACAAACCTCAAGCTCACCATTTGGCCCATCATGTTAGGTAGATGAATTTTTTCAACCAAATGATTAAGTGCTCCCATATGACCCATATTGGTCACAAGGTGCATTATCAAAAAATAGAGTAATTGTCTTGGACATTTCACGTGCAATATCACTTGACTCCTGAACTTTTTAGAATAAAACAATTAAAATAAAAGTGAGAGGAGGCGGGAGCCTCTTGTGGTTGAAAAATGCTTGTGAAGTGCTAAGGAAGTTCCAAATACAGTCATGTGAGACTCATAGAGAAGTCACCCTGATCACACAGAGATGCCCAGATGAACAAACCCATGCCTCACAAAAATATCCCAGGAAATGAATTGATCATCTCACTAAGTCCTTTTAACTGGAATATAGGTCTCAAGAAGGCCCCTAGACATGCCAATATGACCAAATGGAGGTCCTTCGGAATTCCCGTATGATTTAATAAGTCCCCGGAGATTGGAAATAATCCCAAAAAGGAGTCATTGATGAGAGGGACTCACGGTCACAGAAAATTAGGCTACGCCCTAAGAGTGATCCATGGTAGAGACTCACGAAGACGCATGGCGCAAGATCCTTTTTCTGACTCCATCCTAGACTCATGCTATATGTGCCCAAAAAACTAGTGAAAAATTGGGGTTGTTATGCATATAAATTCCCTACCCTAACGTCAATAAAATGGATGGGCTCATTATCACGTTGGGATGTTGGAATCTTGAGTGCTAGACCTTTAGACCGTTGGATCTCTGGATTTTCAGACGGAAGGATTTCCCATACAAACAGTTCTCGCGACCTGAAATCTCTCATTTGGTAATAAACTAGAGAACAACTAGAGATATCATGTTTTAGGCATAAAATAAACTCACATGATTGACATAATATCTTGAAAAGGACTACTGGGGGGATATGCTGGGAACATCCCACAATACAGTTAGATCCCATGAGACGTGAAATAAAATGAAACTGAATAAATTTAAGGCACTCGTAATGAAAGGTATAGGACAATGACTAAATGTGAAGGACATAAACAAAAACATGCTCACTAAACCTCGTGTGCTTTGTGTGAGTAATCCAAGCTCTCACTACTGTACTAGGATATATCGCCCAGATCTCGTGATGCTCCTTTAGTATAAAATTTGGGTCATTTGAAATTCTCTGGAAATGTCATCGAAATTCAAACAGTTCACATGAATGTTTCACTTATGTCTCAATAAACCCTGTAAGATCACCATACAATCCTTGATACCCCCTTCATATACATAACCAAACTCATATAATGGAACTATTTTATGTCATCCAAGTCTCACAACACCTAGTAGACAAGTCGGTTGAGACCGACGACACCTTCCAAATACATTGGCTAGGTCTCGCGATGACTTCTAGGTGTGTAATCTAAGACATGTTGTTCCCTCTGATGCATGTCAGACTGATTGTCATGGAACCCTCTGTATGTGTTAACCTACTCTTGTGATGACACCTGATTAGGATCATTGGATCATGCAACACCCTCCAAAAAAGTTAGCCAAGATCACACAATGTATCCCAGAATCAGTCAGTCAGGTCTCGCAACATCCCTTGGACCAGCTGGCCATGATCATGTGATGTCTCCATAAATGTCACCAAGATATGAGACATCCCTAGGATAAGCTAACTAGATCATATGACAATCTCTTGACATGTATGCAACCTAACCATTCATATCTAGACTTTACTTCGATATTTTGAAATATATAATCAAGGCTTGACCAGAAGGAAAGAACTCTATGTCACATGGGCATCCTAGGACATGATCAGCATGTTCATCCTTAGTGTGTAGGCCCTAATATAAGGGAAACCGTAACTTTTAAGCCTTGATTAAGGGAACTACAATGACTCTAATTCCATCCATAACCAAGATACGTAGGACTCCTCTTGAAGGTTTGTGCTCCAAACTAACTATCTATGGAAATCCCTGCATATAAGTCCTATGATCCCAAGCAATGACATTGATTACTTTACATGCCTTGTTTCTTATACTGATCTTAGATCACCTGATCTTTGGGAGGTTTAATATTCATATCATTTGCATCTCAAGCCTCCCTCGTCCAGAAAAATATAATTATGCATGTCTCGATGAGTAACATGATATATTAGAATCAACACAAGAGAACCTACCTGAGGTTCAGTTCTAATATAAATTGCACTAGGAGAACTCTAATCCTATAATAACCAATATATGTTGGACATAATACTAGGGCATGAGCAAAAAAAAAAACATCAATCTTAGTTCAACAATTGGGACCCAACCATTCCATTGGGATGATCACTCTACCTCATCCATTGACTGGTTGAGAATGTAAACTGAACTATAAGAACACTAATTCCTATAACAACTAGGATATGTAGGATATCTCTTTATAAGGCATGTTCTATGCGATGAATACTTTCAACTTAGGGCCATTATATATTTTATGCACCATCAACAATGACATTGATCATTTTCATCCCTTTTTTCTCACATCGATCTTAGTTCACATGGGCTTAGGGAATTTAAATAATCATGATATCTTCACCATAATTTTCAATAATTACAAGGGAAAACCAAATGTATAATCCACAATAAAATGACTGATGAAAACTCTAATTCTCTCCATAATCATAATACATAGGATGTCCCTCCAAGATCAATGCTTGAACACCTAGTGTCCCAGAGAACTCACATAATTCCTTACCGAATGACGTTAAACTACATGGGTCTAATGAACGATGTGGGTTTTGATTATTTCAATAACCCAGATACGTAGTATTTCTTATAATGCCTCAATATTCTCCTTAGAATATCAACCACATCTTTGTGTGGTAGTAAAATTTGAATCTCTTGGCTATATGGTTTCATCACTTAAGAAACCTCCCATTGTTGAAAGACAATGGATAACCTCGGATAAAAACACATGGATTCAGTAAAGGGACCTCAATTTGTTTCACTCAAGAGAGAATTATTCTAAGATCATTTTGTTAGGTCAACCGATCTTGAATTGGGATTAGGAAAATATTCAGAAAAATATCTTATATCTATAAGAGATTCCCATAGTAGACAAAAATTCCCCCCAAAAGGGTGTGATGAGCCCGACCTCCAAAACTATTGACCAATGCGAGTACCCAAGAGTCACTAGGCCTAAAGCCAAAAATTAGTACTGTCTTTTGGAATGAAGGTCTATACCCAGCTACACATGGGGGAATCATTGGAAGATTCTAGGGAAGAAGAAATGAATGGAAACCCCAATGTGAGCAATTGAGAAGGGCCTCAAATCCCCTCAATCAAACTGTTAGGAAAGTTTCCAATCACCTCTTCCCACATCCCAATGAAACAAATATTAACAGGAACAAAATTATATACAGAAGGAAGAATTTTTTAAGAAATTTAAAACATAATTTATAGTCCACTTTCCAGATTCAACATTTCCTTTAACATTTTATAAATAGTGATCTTTGTGAGTTTCCCAAATTAAAGGATTAGATTGATATTATATATACTCCCCCTAAACTAATGCATTATTATTTTAAGGATTATATTCACCAAATTTTAATTATTTAAAATATTCCATTATCATATTTATCTTATTATTAATCGTATGATTTTTATTTTTATTGGATTTTCCCAAATAGATTCCTTCATTACTTTTTTAATCAATTTTTTCTAGATTATCTTTAGTATTTAAAATATAGACAGAAAATCCAAAAAAAATAAAAATAAACAATTTTTGGTTACTCATTTTTAAATAGTTCATAGGGAATTTTATTGAACATGTTTCTGAAGTAAATTATATTAAATATATAATAAGAAGTGTTAACAGATTCAGCCTAAAAAAATTGGAAGGTTGAATTCATTAAGTATTTTACTTTACATTTATTGAATAATTTTAGTTTTCCTCTTTATAAAATTATTATTTTGTGGTGTAATAAGGGATGATTTTTTTGAAAAAGGCCATTACTTTCATAGAATTTTTAAAACTCTATGTTTAAAAAATATTATCATTGTCACTTGTAATAGAATAAATTATATGACCTTTCAGATATTGAGTTAGCTTATTGAAAGTAACAAATTTGTTTAATTTTTAAATTTTATGAAATAAGAAAATGGAACATGTAAATTTATAGAAATCATATTCAATTACAAAAACATATCTTTTTGATCCTAAACTTGTAGTTCTCATGGGTCCAAAAAGATGAAGATGAAGCAATTATAAGAACCTAGAAATATTGACCCCATTAAGGAATCTAAAAGACTTTGTGTTTCTTTCCTTTTAAACAATTATCACATAGATAATACTTACATGTACTGAATTTTTAATGTTCTAGAAACTATTCATGATTAATGAGCTTCTACGAATATTAATGATGAATATGTACCTGCCTTTTATGCCATATAATGTGATCTGTATCTATAGAATTTAAGTATTTTACATTATGATGGGTTAGTTAAAGAAAATCAATAAAATATATTTTTTATATTCTATTAGAAAAAAATATATCAATATTATTTTTCTAAATAAGACATTTATTATGTTCAAACTTAATATTCAGACCATGATCACAATACTTTGATATGCTAATTATATTTTACTTTAAATCTTATATAAAAAGTAGTTTTTGAATTATAACACAAGTTAATATACCTACTTCTCCAAAACCATTTATCATAACTTTAGTGTTATCATTTAATGTAAAAATACCTCCATAAAAAGAATTAATATATTTGAAGTTAGAAATTTCAACAGTCACATTCCTTTAGTACACATTTTCCATATTCCATGTACCATTGAAACCCTTTATAAAGGCTTCCTAAAAAATAAATCAAGAAGATGGATGTTTTGGTAACCATAATAGTTTGGGTATAACTAGATTAGTAGAGAAAATTTTAGATTCCCATATATATTTGAGAAAATAATTGAATGGTAATCTAGAAGATAGATGTTTATAAATGAAAGTCTTAGTATGGCATAAAATCTGATTAAACATTAAAGATTTTTTTTGATAATTCCCTTTCAAGTTACATATAAAGTATGTAACATTCCAACTATTTCCTTTTTTACTTTTAAAAAATAGTTCTATACATCTTATAAAGCTAATTATTATAGCCATAAACTATTTTACCATATTTGGGTTTGTTTATACCCAGTATTTTATCAATTTTCTACTGGACTCAGAAAAAAAATACATAAGGTGTCTGTTAATCAATAAATTTTCTTTTTTAATATTTTCATTATATTCCTAAATAACTTCCATTTCATTAATTATTTTCCCATTTGACATGATTAATAATTTTTTGGTTTATTATTTTCTTGTTTAAGATTCTTACATTCTTTTTATATTCTATCAAAATCATTAAAAAATAATTTAAATCATATAATTTTAAATTCATCAGTATTTTATATGAAATATTTTATTCTCATATTCTCATCCATATATTTTAACAGTTCATAATCTACAACATTTCTCTCTTCTATAATACAAAAAATAGAATCATTATGTTTTTTGTTTTTTCTTTATTTTTTTCCCTCTTTGTAGTTCCCTATATATTTCATCCATTGTCAAAATATCACTTTGAAAATTTTCATTTTGAGTATGTAATTATTTAAGATCATTCTTTATATCTAGAAATTAATTTATAATAAAAGTGAACCTAAATTATAGTTATTTTCATCAAACATTGATTGAAAGATTCTTTTTCAGTTTCAAAACCATCAACACTTGAGTTTGACTCTTTTTTCAACTATATTCTTCTTGATATGCCTTTCTTTGTTCTTTTATGTATTTCTTCTCTTTTATATCATGTTTTAATTTGGGACAGTCTAATTTTATATTCCCCTTTTTCCTACACTCATAGAATATTAATTTGAAAGCATTATATTTACTAGTTTGACATCATTTACTACCCTTTATGTCATCCTTTTGATGATCTCATCAGGAATTATTCTTAAAGTCTCTCTTTTCCTTCATTAAATTGTAAACACATCTGGTGAAATTTTAAATTTCATCCATCTCAATTTTTTATAACTTTAAATTAAAGGAATTATCAATTACATTTATATATGATTTAAATGTTATAATATTCATTTTATCATGGTCATCAACATTTTCATTATTCATTTCCAGGTCATATTGATAAAGTAATCATATCAATTCAAACATTAAAAATTTAGTGAAACCATTATATTCAACAATTGTAACATTCATTGAATCCCATCTATTGGTTAAATCTCGATGTAATTCTTATATTAGTTCATCATTATATATGGTATCTCTGATTGAAACCATACCATTGAATATATTATACATATCACTTATGCTTTCTTGATCGGTCATTCTAAATTCATGAATCTCAGCTTTGTGTATAATAATATTGGGTCTCTTCAACTTCTCAGTTCCTCGATGAGTGGCTTTTAAAGTCCTCACAACGTTATAAGTAGTTTTACAAGTTGAAATATAACTATACATATATTTATATGGATATCAGTATATGTAAACCATAAATTTGTAATATGAAATGTATTTCGTAGAATTTTTTCTAGTGAGAGTCTCTAAATCAACATCATGTAGTTTATAGGATTATGAAATGATATCCCAATAATCAAGACCTATATTTTTAATAAATTCCTTCATTATATCTTTCTATTTAACATAGTCACTTCTATTGAAGTGAGGTGGTCTGATGGGATTCAACATCGTGAAATCCAAAATATCCATAACATAGTAGTGGATCTTTTTATAAGACAGGTTTTTCTAGGATATTGGTTTGATTAGAAAAAGATAATGAAATAACTAAAACAAAATCATTAAAAAGAAACCACCCTATGATACAAATTTTTAGGTACCTAGATATGGAAATATAAACTAGAGTGTGTTGAATAGTACCTTTTGAATTATTAAAATCAAATGTAAATTTAACTGTGTAAGAATAGTGTTAAAAATTATAGTGGAAATAGAATAGATAACATAAGAAGTTTTTATAGAGGTTCAGATTACCAAGAACCCAGTCCTGTCATCAATATCCTCTAATCCATGAGGAGACTATTAATCACTAGATCCTCACTTTTTATAGGGAACGATAAACAAATTACATATTGATAAAACATACCTTTTCACACCTTGTGGTATAACCCCTGATTTTTTTAGAATCACAATCTATATTCCTTTTTCTGGGAGGAACAAATCAACCTTCCTTTTATATGGGATGAATAACCCAATGATATTTTTTTGATGGGAAAAGCTTAAACCAAAAAATTCAAGGGAAAAAAATGGTATGAATAATTATAAAGAAGAAATTAAATAATTAAGACAGCGACTGAGCAGATAATGTAGAATTTTGGTGCAGCTCGAGTTCTTTGATTACTCCAGAGGTGGAAGATGAAATCTATTAATAACTTTAATGATCACAACATAAGAATAGAATTCAAATAATTTTCATGATTATTTTAGGGCATCTGAAATTGTTTTATCATATTCTTATGGAATGAATCATCATCACATGATCTTTTTTCAATCCTTCAAGAGATCTTCGAGATCCTTAAAGAAAGATCCTATAGGAGCATATCTATATTGAAAATATACACAACACATGTCATTTTATACCAATATAATAATATAACTATTAACTTATCTGGTTTATGTCATGATGAAAATTATTCACGATCAGGATTATATTTATTCATGAAATTTTAAATAAGAACATTTAATATTTTAATTAAAACAATTACAATCAAATCCTAATAGTAACAAAGTTGAACTAAAAGCTAAATCTTCTATATTATACATATAGAAAAAACTATAGAATAAAAATATTGTTGTATGGACTATTAAATTGAAATTACATTTGTCTATAAAAATTACATAACAGTTATTTTCACAAACTTTAACAATTTTAGATCAACAGAAAAAAAATTAATAAAACATTTATTTTAATTATATCAATTGATATAAGAAATAAAAAAACTTATAAAAAATATTATCTTGCGATGTGTCATTTTCTAACCGTTACAAATGTCCAACGGTGGAAAAATAAAGCATGACCTACCATTCAAAATTTTTCAGAAATAAATAGAAATAATAAATGAAAATCTTAATCCATGCATCTTAGAAATAATTGGATTCATGAGGCGATTAAAAAATTACATACTGTTGGATGTCAAATGGTGACACATGCCTCGTCGTTGGGTTTAAAAGGTGACTCATGACCTACTATTGGTTTCCAATGGTGGCTCATTAATAATTATTTTTAAGAAATATATTGATGTTACAGATGTATTAAAAAAATTATAGATTCTTAGAGTAATGTAATTGAGTAATAATTAAAAAAATGAAAAGAAAAAAATATTCTTCAAATCTTCCAAGTATGTGAGGAAATAAAACATCACAATGAAGATGTAAGTAAACTAAATTAAAATATTAGGATAAATAAAATTAAAACATCATGGAATAGTTATAAGAATACACAATATTTGAATAAAGAAAAAGGAGCTATTATTGGAGCATGATGAAAGTACTTCTATGAAATTGTACAAAAAATAATAAAAAACGGTTGAGGGGACTTGAACCACCATTGATGTCCAATGAAGGGTAAAAATACTCACTGTTTATGTTCTTAATGGTAGGTAAATCACATGTCATTGATGTATGGTGGTGGGTCATTGAAAAATAATTGTATTTTTCTAACGGTGACTCATTACTCACTGTTGTCCATTACCAACAATGACTCACCACCCACCATTGGTAAATTACAATGGTGACATGTCAAGAAATCAAGAGAGGGACTAAGACTATAACCCGAAGAACAAATATCATGTCAACGCCTACTTGAAAAGCTTATAAGAGAAGTTAAAAAATGAAAAATAATAATATATTGATCCACTGTTTTCTTGAGGGAGGTTGAAAAAAGATGAATCCAAGACCAAATGATACAAAATTGAAAGCTTGATGACACTCAAGATGAACCAAGGAAGAGGATACTAAAAATCCAAAGAATCGAAAAATAATCATCTGGTGTGGAAGATGATAGAGATTCCATCCTATAGAAAATAAATGATAATATTTTTTAATGTAGTGGAGTTAGAAAAAATAATTGATATGGGAAGAGGGATTGGATGGCCATGATAAAATATAAATGATGGTTGAGATTAAAATGAAAGAATAATAATCATATAAATATATCCCCATATTGAATTGAATAAAAATAGGGTGCATAGTATATCAACCAGAATAAACAATAGCTCAGTAATAATAAAAATGAATTAAATACATAGTTGTGGACTAAGAGGGTCTAGAATGCTTGAACTATACATCAATGGGGTGCTCACTCAATGAATTATACAATGGCCCCACACATGACATGCATGCACTATGCAACTCCCATCTTATGTGTGGCATAGAGGGCTAGTACTTCCATTGGGGTTGACCACTAGGTCCCCCTAAGTGTGGTTGTTGGATTGGCATAGTGGACTTGTGTAGAAGGAAATATATTTTATTACTTTAAACAAAAAATAAAATAAAAATATTAATAGTATAAAATAGAAAAAAACAAATGATCAAAATAGAATAATAAAATATGTTAATGTGAACCATTATTTTTAAACAATATAAAATTTAATTAAATTTTACTTAATTGTAATTTATCAAAACAAATAGGGGTGTTAAAGTGTTAACACCCAATTACAAACAACACCCCCAATGGGTTATTATATAAGTGAAGCGCATATATAAATGTGCATGAATTTACAAGAAAAGAAAATAAATGCCTAAAATAAATATTCAAAAATTCAAGTAATAATTGAATATCTTGATAATCCAAAACCCTTGTTATACCTACTTAATCACTATGATGGAAGAAATTCATTACATGACACTAATAAGTCTTAACAAGGTTACTCAACTACAATTCAAGATTCAATTTTAATATACATAGTGTGGGTACCATAGAGTCACGATTTCTCCCCCTTCGATCATTATCCATATATTCATAAGTTATTATCCATTTTTCATGAACCATAGAGTAACAATTTTATCATCATTTGTCCGGTTCTATATAGTCACAACATAATTATATCATAATTCAATTATAACGGGTTTCCAAAAAAAATTATTCAAAATATTCCCCTGGCTACACACACAACAACATGTCATTAAATGTAGATAGATAGAGTTCACATGGGATTCACATAAACCCACAAGCCATAACAAACCATACATCACAACATACATGCTATAAAATAATAAGAACCACTTACATCAAGTGTAATAATGCTGAATTTCCGAGAACTATAATTGTATCTTCCCATATAGGCCCCTTCATGAATTGTATCCCAATGATTAAACATGTCCAATCATATAAATAGTTTAAACTTGAATAAATGAAGAAATGATGAGTTATAAGGAAAAAAAGTTTCTAGACTTACCAAATGAGAACCAACAGATGGGATGGAACTCTGAACACCCAATAGTTGAGAGGGTGGAAGCCAGCAACACTAGGAAGATCTCTCTATGTTACCATGGATGAGTGAGAGACCAATAAGGATGACAATAAGAATAAGAATAAAGATTTTTTTATTTATGTCATAGCCCCAAAATTCTATCTATCTTATTATTATTCCACCAATGAGCTGATGGCCCATTTCCACTCCACTAGCTAGTCGGTGGTCTCCCACCATCCAACTATTCGATGTAGGAATAATTGAGGTATACCAAAATCATAATAATGATATTGTGGCTCCCATAATATTCCTGATGGGTCCATGTTTTTTCTACTATTATATGAACGTCCACCAGCAGGAAAGTGGCTACCACCTATGAGCTAGTGGCCCCTATAATATTCTACCCCATTATTTTTAAACCCCCTTATAATAAACAACCTCCAAAAAACACTCTTAATTCACGCAGTTCCTAAAAACCATATAACGTATGCAATATCTAGGTTATACAAGTAAACAATAATGAACATATAATTCAAGGTGTGTTACAGACTCCCCTATAAAAGACTTCAAGTCTTCACGAATCATCTCTTAGTTTTTTTATCCAATAAATATTCCTATTTCACTTGAACATAACACTATCTCTCTAGTCTCTCTATGATATTCCCATGTTACCAAATATATAAAAAGGGTTAACATCTTCTACTGAAGTATATTCTCACACTGGTCCACTATCCAAATAGGATATTCCTCAAAATATAAATCTGTCTCAAACTTATCATCATCATTATCAATTAGATATGTTTGATTTGGCTAGTACTTATGAAGCCACAATATAGAAAACAAATCATTTAGACCTTGATGTCATTGAGGATATTCTAAATAATAATAAACATCTCATATCTAGTCAACAATCTGAAATTTTCTAATGTACCATGGTTCTACCATCCCTTATGTCTACAACCCTCAATTTCCCATGTGAGGTGATAACCATAGAGACACGCACTCGCCCATGCTGATCTCTAAGGACCGTCACCTTTGGTCAGTGTGTGAATGTTTCCTCCTATGAGTAGTTTCCAAAAACTTTTGAATTAAATGAATCCACTAAGAAGCATTATTCACTATTCTTGGTCAAAACACCATTTTCTCACCATATTGAAGCTAACATAACACTGAATGATGAGGCTCTACATAAAGAGACTGAAAAGAATCTAGATGGATAGATTCTAGATATCTAATGTAATAAAAAATAATTACTAAGGAAAAATGGTCTTCCCATGGTCCTCCAAAATCAATAACACATGTTTTAAGAAAGTAATGTAAGATATAAATCATCCCCAAAAACTTCCAATTGGTTTGAGAATAACATATCTTGATTAATTTCAACTAGTAAACTATTTTTTCATGCCACTCCAAAACTCAATTTTAAAGCATGTATCCTGATATGACACTATTATCAATGAAATTCCAAGATCTTGTATGATATATCATACATATACCCATATAAACTCTTAAACTATATATATCTCTAGTATAGGAAAGTAGTGTGCCACCTTTTTCAACTGATCTATTATAACTCACATAGCATCTAGGTTCTCAAGGATCATGGGTATTACATTGATGAAATCCATGGTTAACAAATCCCATTTCCTTACCATTTCTAGGAGTGGATAATGAAACCCACCTATAAACTGGTACTATTATCCTTTGGTAGGTGAGGAAGTGAGTGACAAAACCCACAATCAACTTATTCATACCTATCTACCATAAATGACATCTAATATCATGGTACATATTTGTACACCATGGGTTTAATTTCCATTATTTGGTTTAAGAGTCCCTCATTAGTTAATCTTACTGAAAATTAGAAACTTTAACCCTTTATTGAACATGTATCAGGTTATTTTTATCTAATGTACACCATGAAATAGAATTGTCTCACAATAAACATTCATGAATCACATTACTCTTTAAATATAATTCATTTTAGGCCTTCACATTATCCACTAGTGATGATGTGATAACTAAATTAGCACAAGTCACAACTCCTCAATCCTCAAATGCATCCCCTTCCATTCAAAAAATAATATCATCAATTCCTACTCCTCTGAAGTTTCAGATCCAATCTCTTATCTCATCATATTATGGGAATATAAATCTGCATTTCCATTCATATGGGAATATTCCAACTCATTATCAATGGTTTACAAGAACATAAAACCAATATATCTACCACAAATTCAATTCTCATGAGCAGAAATTATACCACAGGCTCATATGGTTTTAGTACACACAAAAATCTCCCTCTAAACATATATTGATGCTATATTTTAGAGGTGAGTACCATAGCTTCAAAATATATATCATGTGTTGGATGGTTTATATCCGGTGTCTATACATATTAAAACTCATATGTGACTACCCCATCTCCATCCATAAATACTACCCCTTTGATAAATCCAAATGTATCTGAAAATCTAGTATACCCCATCCCTAGTATTAGATGGATCATTATATTAGCTAATATCGATCTTCACATCAATTATTAAAGGGCACTCTCACATTTATCTATCCATTAAAACATTAATCATTTTGAAGTCAACTTGGTCATTGTTTCCGACCAACTAGATATGTTCTCAAGTAACCTCTAGTAAAAATCAGCTATTTTGAAGAATCTACAAATAGAGAACACATTCATATATTGTTACCATGACCTCAGTACTTCTAATTTGATGAGGAAATTGGATATTCCTAACTCATAGATTCACATGGCCAATAAAACATACAACGAGATTCAAATAGTGTCACTTAAAATTCATGGAGTGGAGATGATTTACACTATGTGTATTTTATTAAATCTCTAGATTTCTATTGTGCAGTTCCCCAGGCTGTGAATAAACTAGAATTTCTTTAACAAACGCCATGAAAAAACAATCTAAATAAGGGTGGAATATATAATTCATGTGACCCCTGAATACCATTGATGAATTTTTCAATCCAAAATGAATCAAAAGTTATTTATAAATTTCATACCTTCTCTTAAATGAAGTCTTTAGTATGTCCATTGCTCTAATATTGAACTGATGGTAGCTTGAGCATAAGTCAATCATATAAAACCATTAGCTGGACCTCAGTTTATCTAAGAGGTTGTATATACTCAGTATAGGATAATTATTGAATATGGTGACATGATTCAACATCTAGTAGTCCTCACACAATAATGTATTACCAGCATCCTTCATTTCAAATAGAATATGGGCACCCCAAGGAGATTTTCTCATTCAGATAAATCACTCTACTTATAGATCCTCATGTCGTACCTTCAAATATTTTAACTTATCTGTTATCAAATGATATGGAGTGATAGATATCGGTTAACTAACCATCATGAGTTCAATTACAAACTAGATTCCTCTATTAATTACAATTATATGGAAATCTATTATAAAGACACCCCAATATATGTGCACTGGATATGGAATATCATAAGGAATGGTAATTTGTTTAGCTGTAAAAACAACACTTATTGCATCAGTTCTAATAGTTGCGATTTTTCAAAGTTCCATTCCTATTTAACCTGATACTATATTCAAATATATTATGATAACATACTACTTTTTGTTAGGGGATTTAAAGGACACACTCTTTTGATAATATTCTATGGGAGCATAGAATCTCATAAGTCAATACAAAAAAAATTACATCAAACTCTCCATTTATAACACTAAGAAATCACATTGATTCCTATATCCTATTGTTAATATGGGAAAATCTTGTAATCATTGAATATGATCTAACATCATTCACAGAGTTATGTCAAGAGACATCAGTCCTATAGTAAACCTAACCAAGAGGCCTAATCTGAAAACCACTTACGTAAAAATAAATAAGTGAGTAGGCATTTTATTAAACAATGAATAAGAGAGGATAGATGGAATAAAATATGTTCATGTCACTAGTTATGATCCATTTTATGAAATACCTCAATCTAGGTCCATCATATAAACCTTACCTTAATTGAATCCATGATCGTGCCCCCATAATCCCTATCTCCCTTAAACTTCTTAAATCTAGGGGTATGAACTTGTTGTTATCTCCTTGGACTAATCAAAATCTAAACCTCCATAATGTAGCTCAACCATTATCCCAAGTTTCCTATAACCATTTCATTAACACCTATGTTTTGACATTTTCTCTACTTGAACCCCTCTATGGTGTCATTGGAAGAAACTGCTGATGATGTGCCATTTTTTCATAGTAGTGGTTCTATCTTTCTTCGTTAGGAAAACTTCTATGGTAACATACCTTGTACCTTCACTAATATCAATGAGGATATCCCCCTCCACCATATGAAAATGGATAATTATTCTACTATTCTTACAACCACATAATTCCATAACACATCTCCTCATCTCTCATTTTCCTCCCTCTATAATATTTAACCACAATTCCTCTTTAAAGTCCTATTATAGTTCCACTGATATAAAGAAGAAAAACATGATGCCCTATCCTCATCTATACCCTTATCAATTGTGGGGTACATGTGGAGAACATCTGGGGTTTTCATTAGGTCAAAATTAGTTACTAGACACATCACTTCAGATTGTAATCTGATCAAATATTTCTAAGCCTTATATGTCTCCTTCCCCAATAAGAGTGGTCAAAAAATTAAAATTCCTCAAAATGACAAGTATAAGAATATTCTGGCTTCATTTTAAACTAGTGATCAATAATCCCTTATACCTAATCAGGCCTCAAAAACTTCTAGAAACATCTATAAAAGAATATTTTGTTTCCATCCCTTGATAGGACTTCATTCCCCTTCACCCAAACAATAATACCCCCACCATCTTCTCATGGGTCCCTGAATACTATAGGCACCTAACTTCACCTTCCAGTCATTAGGTGTCAAAATTTGAATAATTCTTCTTTTAACGATTTTTATCCAATACTCAATACCTTAATGGCATCATGTACCAAAAACTTACAATGGATACTATAACCATAAATACCATGAATAGTAAGCTACCATTAAGACAACCCTATTAGTTCCTCCTCCCTAAACTGGTACCAAATGAAACACCTTGGCCTATAGTGGATCTTCTACCCAAAAAATTGGATCAATCATCATGCCATTAATAGCCACAACATCTTGTACATAAGGAACTACGAAAATTTAATTTCCTACCACAAGTACCACAAGTCATAGTCCCCTGTGTTGTGAAATAATACATTATATAAGATGATTTTTTAATTTCCAAAAGAAAGCTATGATATATATTTTACCATAATAAGGTTATCAGCAAGATTTAAGAATCAAGGAAGAAATTTATTAAAGTAAAAACTCCATAATAGCATATTCATAGACACTAGACCAACTATCTTCAAACATTAAACATTATATTCCCATAATATAACCAATAGATTAGTTGTAACAACATATATATAATATTCTATAACATAATTATTTCATTTAAATCACAAGAAACTAAGAACTAGAAATGAGTACCTTCATTCCTATCTATGATGTATGAACTCAAAAAAATTTACAAGGTAAAAAATATTAAATCCTCATACACTCTACCAACACATTAATTCCTATGAGAACTACAAAACAATAATTACTTATTCGGTAAAACAAATACCATTTACAAGGTAACTCATAGATCCACTACATTGTGTTGGCCAGGATTGACCATGATTCCCCTAACTAGGTTCCAAACATCCTGTCTCTATTCTTCCAACAACCAAAAAAATAGGGTTCTCTAATACCATTTGTGATGACCTGAACCACATCATCTTGTCTAGAAAGTGTGGTTTAAGACCACATTACCACCTCCCCTTACACAAGTGTCTACTGAATAGTTCTGAGAACCTAACAACAATGACTTCTTTGGAAGAAAATGACTTCAGTAAAAGAGTTATTATAATCAGAATATAATGGAAACAAATATTGTTGAGCAATTATACCAATTTATCTTGTAAGATATATTAGAAAATAATATCAAATATTGTAACATAAGGATCCCCATAAATGGTAGATCAATCTACCAAAAAACATTATAAAATAACGTGAAAATAATAAATAATAAATACACCAGAGTATATCCTTTTTTCTACATCCATCCAGCTGTATCCACCTTCTCAACTTCCAAATATATTCCTCTTTTTTTAACTGGATCCTTGATAATGAAATATTAACATGCACCAATATTCCTATTCCGGGTGTGAGTTTAAACGCAATGGGATACTACCAAAGTGTTTTTAGAAAACTAAAAAAGGCATATAAAGGTTTATGCCTTGATTGAAAAAGAAATTAAATAAAAAAATGTAATCCTATAGGTAACTATGTTCCATTTTGGATTGCACAAACCCTAGGACCACCTGGTTCTTGTCTATATAAGATGAAAATTTCATCACATGCCCGTAAATAATCCAAAAAATTTCACACAATTTCAATTTTATTCCCCCATCAGCCGAGAACCATATTTTCACCATTTATTCCCCATCAGTCAGATTCTATATTTTATTAATTTAACACATATTGATCGTCTCTATATAGTAAAAATTTATCCCCCATTGGGGACCTCAATATTATAAAAAATTAATCATATAAAAAATCAATCATACCTTCTTCCCAAAAATGAAATTCAAAGGGTTATTATGGGTAGAAATTCCCCCACATGTTATTTAATTTAGAATGATAGTGTTTTTATAGGATATGAATTCATCCTCAGTTCATATCAAACAATAAAACAATGAAAATGAGGTGTAACATGGTTAGAACTACTTATCACAAGTGAAACAAATCTGAATCACAACGAACCTTTAGGATTACCACCCAAATAAATCCTTTATTAAACCAAATCCATATGATCAACCTATGCCCAAAAAATCAACAGTTCTAATAATATGAAATTTAAAATAAAAAATATATAAGGCCAACATGAGTCATGACTAACAAAATGATAACTAATAAATCGATCAGCACATCGAATGACAAATATTTGAGAGTGTTAATTCAAAAATCTCTAGGAAGATATCTATAAGTAAAAAAATCAAGTTAAGGGTTAAGGGAGAGGATAATTAGAATAAACTTAGATATATAATTATTTATATTACAACCAATTGATCCATTACCACTTGTTACGATTCCACTAGCCAATCTATGGCCTCCACCAGCTAGTCGATGGCCTATTTCCACTCCACCGGCTAGATAGTGGTCTCTTTCCAACTAGATGGTGGATATAGGAAGAATTTGGGTTGAATGGAACTCTAACTAGATAGTCGGTGGCTAATGTTGGCTATATGGTGGCCACTATAACATTACACCATGAATAGGTTCAAGACCCCTTCTATGAAATAACTTCACAAGACATCCCTAAGAAAATCAATAACCAAAAACCTAGTAAATCACACTTGATCAGGATGATAAAAATAATCTATAAAACACTTGGAATTCAAGGGATTTAACATGTATTAAATACAATAATATCTATAAAAATATATATTAAATACATTAACAAGAGATACATAACCATAATAAAGTTGTATTCTCACTAATGTCGATAAAGGGTCTTTCATATTTTAATAATTAGATGTTAGAAAAATTAGATTTTTCACAAATAGATAGATTATAAATTTTATTAAGTGTTAAAAAACATTTATCTCAATGTTTATTTAGATACAATAAATGTAATTTCAATTATTACATGAATTTTTTTTGGTAACTCACACATAACTTTTTTTTAACTCTTGAATAACATTTATCCATAGCGGTGAATAATGAATATAAAATGTGAGACTCTTACTTAGTTATGTATAGATAAGTCTTTTTCTAGTGTATTAATGTAGTATTTACTAATAATAGTGTTTGGTATTTAATGAGATAAAACACATGGTAGGATAAAAATCTTACTTAATGAACAAAGAATCATCTAATATTAACAATACACAATAAAACCACTATAATGAGTTAAAAAATCCTAGGAACTATTATGACAAGAATCTAAAGGTAAAATTCATTTAATTTATGAGAATAATTTTGGAATAATAAATGAAAATGAATATATATTTTGAAAGTTAGTAAATCTATGGTTTATCTTAGGATGTAGAGAAAATACAACCTTCTTCCATGGTGACTCATTATTATGTACCTTAAACCAAATTTCCTTCATTCACAGAGTAATGATTGGTCATATTACATTTATATAATGCATAAACAAGGTAGAATCATAGGGATTGAAATATACATATATATACATATACATACATACATATATATATATATATATATATATATAATATTCCATAAATTCTATAAGACATGATTATGAAAATATTTACTAAACACATTCCAATCGTTTTTATAAAATAATATCATATGATTTTCTATATGATGGGAATCCATTAAGAACACAAGATAATGAAATTTGATGAGGATCATTTATTTAGATGAACATAGGTTGAAATGTTCATCAAAGGATATAGAAGGTGTAACTAAGATAATTACACAACATATTATAAGTATTTTAACATCCCTAAGATCAAAATATATTTTCATAAAAACTATAATTCTATGGGGAAGAGGTTATATTTTATGGAAGTAGGTTTAAGATAGATTTGTTTGAAGTCTAGTATCTCGATTTTTATTGGTTTTCATGGAAAAAATAGGCTCCACAAGAGACAATGGTAGGTATTGTTCCATTATAACATATTACATATGAAATATAAGAACATTATTAATATTTAATTATTTTGTTGGGTGATATATGTTTTTTGGAGAATAATAATTCCTATAATAGTAAATATGTTTCAACAAGTTGGGACTAACATTTTTATGATTTCTAAGATGGGTTACAATCTCAAAAGTATAATTATGTATTTGTTTGTTGATATAAAGACATAATTAGTATACAATTGAAACTTCATAATAATGTAGAGGTATCCAATAATAAGACTCAATTGGTTGGACCGGGTCCTTATACATAAATTTCATTTAAATTATTCTAGTCATGGATTTATGATAATTTTGTTACATATTATCTCAAAATTTTATTTTTTACTTATTGGAAACCCTATGGATAATTTCTATATGATATGACTAAGAGGATAGGTTGCAATAGAAAATTTTAATAAGGAGTTAATGATAGAAGGATCTATTTTTTATTAAAAAAACTAAAATGATCCTAGTATATATTTGTTTGAAGAATAGTTTATTATTTTAAAGATTTTAGTGGGAGATCTATAATTTTAAAATGACGATATATTTAATAAACCTATGGAAAAATGATTATTCTTGTGACTAATTATAGACTATGGTTAATTTACATTATGATGATTTAAGAAGTAATCCATGTTTGAGTAAACGTGAACTATTAGTATAAAACATTGGGGTTACATTATCCAAATCTTATACACAAATTGAAATTATATTTGGAATACATGATGGAATAATTCCCTAAAATTGTTTCTAGTATCATGTGGTATTTTTGATTTATGGACTACATATTCCTAAGGGTACTTTGTAAATCTATCACTCATATCATGGAGTGTACTTATCATTGTTTTTAGATTTCATAAATAAATGTAAGTAAATATCAAATAAAACTAGATGAACTAAAATGGTTGTTTGTCTATCCTATTCAAAAGTGTTTGAGAAAGAAAAATTGTATAAATTACAAGTAAATATTGAAATGGGAAAACTAATTTTTATGGTATATAAAACCATTCTTCTTTCAAACCATGTTTGAATTAGTATCTTATGTAGACTAAGGTAATGTGAAATGATAAATCGTATTATAGATGATTATGACCATAAAAACACTGAGTACATTATGTCTCTTAAAACATCTTAAGAGCAAGTGTAATAATGACTTATTCAAATCTTGGTCTACACCATTAGTTTAATTTTGTTGTAATAGTAAGAATTTTATTGTGGGGTTAGTCAAGATTTTAGGATTTTAAATGGTAACACGTATTTTAATACTCAAGTATATCTAGATGAGGTCATAGTAATCATACTAGTCATATGGTTTTATGTAAATTCAAACATCTACCATGTAAAATTTCTTTCACCTAATATCTGAAGCCTTAACTCTATGTAATCACCTTTATCATGTGAAACTAATAGGTGAGCTATTAGTTTTCTCATTGAGGCATCCTTTTCTGGAAAGAAGTTGGTGGGAGTGGACACTAAGTCTAAATCAGCAATGGATGACAAGCATAAATCACAGGAAGTGAATCCTTTGGTGTCCGATGTCTTCCTTTGCTTAAGGAATGATTTGGCTGTACCCTAACCCTCTCTACCTGATTTGGGGCTAGAGGGTTCTGTTGTGGTGGAGGTGCGTCCTGATAATGGTCCCATTCTTCTGCATCCACACACGGTGGATGAAGGAGGCTTCGTGACTCCTATGGCTGTTTCATACGCCGAGGCAGTGCGCTCAGGGGCTAGTACCTTTGACAAGGGTCTAGATAAGGCCTCTAAGTCACCATGGGAGAGAGACTCATCTAGTTGTAAAGTGTTGCAGTGTGAGGAGGTGGCTGCTATTGCACTGAGAAACTGATTTGAAGGGTTTTTGCATGATAATCTGGTTCAGGAGGTTGAAATTGACCCGGTTAGGCCTTCATTGGATCAAATGGGGGCCTTAGGGACCATGTTTAGTGATGAGGACTCTGAATATTCATCAAGCGATATTGAAGGTGACACCCAAGGTGATTGGCCTTCAAGTATTAGGCGCAACAAGAACCAGTGGGGTACTTGGAAAGTGAGGAAGTATTATTCATATTTTCCTCCACCGAGGGAGACCAGATCAGTGATGAAATTGAAGGGAAGTGTTCCTCCCTCCAAGGTTGATTCTCGAAAGTAGGGGGATCTTGGTGTGGTGAGCGACTGTTCTGTGGAGTTTCTTATGCACTTGGAAGAAGAAATTGTTGAATCGGTTTTGACAATTAAGGGTTTTAAAGAAGATGCTGACAAGATGATGGAAAGGTCAATAAGGGTGGATACCATTGAGGAGAAATGTAATTGGATTGACAAGCAAGATCTAATATTGATCAGGGGATTCAATGCTGGGAAGATCAGTCAAGAGGAGTACATCCGGTCTTGGGATAAGTTGGCGTATCAGTTTAAAGATCTTTTGAGGGACGATCCAAATTCTGAGGTTAGTACTACTTCTTGGCAATTATGTAGGGAGATCAAATCTAATAGACTTATGTTGTCCTTTAATGGTTCCATTATTTCCTTTAGTTCTTGAACTATGGTTTCTCACTTTTTCCTTAAAAGTGTTTTCTATAATAAATAATTAATTTTTAGTCAGTCAGCTATTAGTTTACTCTATTATACGCGGTAGTCGATTTCAGTTTAATCCCTTACACCACTTATACTTTTTTTTAAATTACCATTACATTCATGGATTTAATTTTAATTAATATCTTATCATATCTTCAACATTAATTTATAATATATTGTATATGATGATTTCCAAGGATACTTGTCACATAAAAATTACTTATAAATTACATGTTATGATTACATACATAAGATATTACGATAGTATAACTTAAACTTATATTATAAGGATACATGAAATCAATTGATGGGGGAATTCATGATATTGGAAATCTTCAATTGGATACTTATAATACATTAATACAAATTCTTAGGGATTTCTCACTTGGTGATCTCCTAGAATGAAATTATAAGAACATGACCTTCAAATAGTAATTCCACATGTTAATATGTTTGTGGATATTCATATTTGGGGATGTGTGTACTAGTCCCTCAACTATAAGGTTATTATTAATAAAAATTATTTTTCATTCACTTTTATGTATTAATTAAAACTATGATAACATGTGCTTTTATTGAGGTATGAAATATTTGGTGTGTCACAATAAAAATGTTATTAAGGAATAATGAGTGAAAGTATTTTTCACATCCCATGTTAGAATTATTTGATATCTTAAGACCATTGATGGAGTTCAAACAGAATAACTATATCAATGTTCATATTAGTTAAACATATTAGCTTCACTTCAAGAATGTTACACAAAGAGAATCGAGTGCATGGGTTAATGACATGAGTTATGAAGCCTTCTTGGTGAGAGATTTTATGAAAAAGGGATTATATTACACAGTAATAACTCATAGTAAGTTGTAATGTTTTTTAAACAAATACTATATTTATTAATGAATGATTTGACATATTTATAGACATTAATCCTATAATTTAGGTTGTTTTTACATTTTTTCACTACGAAACGATCCTAGTAGTAAACCCACTAAGTGTATCCATAACTTCAGTTAAATTATATATTAATTTAACAGTGGATAAGAATATTAAATTCATGATAGAGAAATTATATTTAATCTATTTAACAAATTAATCACAATTATTAAATGTCTAGTTATTCTAAATAATATATTTTATTTTAAAGTTAAATAAATATTTATTTTATGGATTTTTATTATAGTACATATCTTAATTATCAGTGATTAATGTTATTTATTAATATTCATTATTTTAGGCAGATGGCTATTTATGAGAATGAGCGGAATGAGTTATGTTCTAATGGGAAATAGCACATTAAATATTATTTCAATAAATATTAATTTACTTATTCAGTAAAATACCATTTTTTATACACAAATCAAGGGTCATGTCATGTAAATATTATTATTACAATTATTATTTAGAAATGGGATTCACTGAGGTTTTAAAGAATTATTAAGGTCCATTGTTAAATTATGTTCTCTACCCTCTCTTTATAAATACTGAGAAATGTAATTTCACTCAACCCTAGACTTATTCACCACAATGGATATTGTTATCATAAAAAATGATCCCTGTAGAGAATTATCCCAAGCTATGGAGGAATTATAAAGGATGCCTAGAATGATGTGTGATGACAATTTTCCACCATCTTCTCACATTATTGAAAAACCTAGAGAATTCATCATGCCCATTGGGATTATAAGATGTGGCCAAAAAATGTATGACATATATATTGATATAGATTATAGCATGTAGAGAACTATACAAAGATATTTATAGGTTCATTGTTCACATAGAGATCACCACTATATGGAATCTACTTTGGCTCCTCTAATACAATCATGTTTCGATAAAGAGCATTCAATCATAATTGAAAATGATGAAATAATTCAATGTAAAGTAATTATTTGTCATTATATAAATTAATTGAATTTTATATGTTAATATATATCATCTTAGATTGAAGTGAAGTTTTTTTCTAATTTTGAGGGAAAATCTAATGATTTTTCAAAAAATTCATTACTGTGTATTGCCTAACCATGACTCAACTACTCCTAGAAAAATTCATATTGAATATTAATTTTACCTAATAGAGCTTTAGATTCTATTTAAGGGGATAAAACTCAATGAAAATGATGTTATAAAATTGGATAAACTTATTATGAAATAACATGGAATTATTCAGATTTTGTTTTACAAGAATCTGCTATTAAACATTCCGGAGGTGAATACAACTAAAAAACTGATTTAAATTCATTAAAACATATATGAGAATACTTATAGATTGATAATGGTATTTATTATATGAATATTATTATATATGATTATATTTTATGAAAGGTTAGTGGATAATCATGTTAATAATCTCACTATCATCGAGAGTCAGGGGGATTCCATTGGGTTAAGGTTTGTAGAAGGATTGTGGTAATTGATACATCTATAATCAATTAAAAACCCATTGGATTTGATGGTTTCAACTATGAGTAATTGTAGTGGATAGAATTAATTATTATTTGATTATATATCATAACTAGTTTTTAGTGGGGAAATATAGATAAAGGAAGTCTAGGGTGCTACTGGAATAGTACTTAATATATATGGTATGGGAAATTCTACTACAAGGGAAACCCAAATCTAAAACAAAGGGAAGGAGAAAATTTTTAAGAGAAAAGGGATATTTGTGAAACCCATTCTAGTACACTAGATCTATAGGAAATGTGGCCACTTTATGTAAGATTTCTGATATCAATAGAAAATTAAAAAATGATTACTTATAAACGTTTTTCTATAAAAATTATAGCAGAGTTGGAAGGAACATTGTTAGTAATTGTCTCGAGTCTGTTGGAGTTACGAATCATTGATTTTTGGGCATCATTTCAATCAACATGAGAGTGGGGTATCATTTATAATTATATCTTTGGTTTATTTGTAAAGGGTAATATTATTCAATATAGAGCCCTCAATATGGTTTGAAACGTTAATGTGAATATACTAATAAGGAGTAGATACTTGTTGTAGTTACAAGGGGTGTATCACATACAAGGGTTAAGGAAGAGTTTGATCATGTTTTTGTAAGGAATATTCCCTAAAGTTTTATCTAGAGAATATATTTCCAATAACATATCATTAATAAAAAAATAGAATACATTTCTACTAACCTATTTTGAAATAAATCCATAAGAGTATATAGACACCAATTTGTTGTAGTATGCATGACATGCATATCATAATTCTGTATTGACCAAACATAAAATAGGATTGTAGCATTCATGCTACAATTAGAAGTAAAAAAATTAACGTGTTAACATTCTAATAAATGTACCAACAAAAGATAGTATTAAAGGTAGTGTTGCGGGAGATGTAATTCAAGGATATTGTCACATTAATAAAAGAAATGCATGAAAAATTTAAGGATTTAACTCATGTGTTATAATGCATGTGTTAATGAACTCTTCACCGAGTAGAATCCTTAGAGCTATATAAATACCAATTCAACATGATGGTAACCATATGAACATATGAATGTGTGTCTGGTGTATGATTCTTGGTCAAGACACCCTATCAATTGTTAATCTATCCGTGTACCTCCTTTACACCGAGGAATTAGCATATCATAGAGGATGGAAGGAACCATACAATAAAATGATTGATCCTGCTCCACCAATGGATATATCATGGAGAAGGATGTTATTTGGTATCCCTTTAGTGATATTCATCAAAACTATAAGATGATGATGATTTAGTAGAAGCTTTCTGGTATATTATATGTAAGAACACTTATTTTAGTCAAGGTATAGTGCATTTAATTTTCATTATGAATCATTTATTTTATCTATATAAGTATACCCTATGGTTTAAGTAAGGGCATTGGAGAATATTGGGCTTGTTCTGATCCCATATCATCAGCTTTTAGAGGAAATAACTGGGCCGCACAACTAGTATAAACTATAATGCCAAGACAGTGTGGTTAAATAAACTATGAGGTGTGTTTCTTGACTTCACAAAGGGGATCATAGGGGTTGCATGTATTTTTCTGAATCATTCATTATAAGCTATATGAGGTGAGGACCTTATGAGGGGGGGGGGGGTAATGGGTACACTAACATTTTAAAAATCATTCTCCACCAATCGTGTAGGCCACTATTCCTGGATACTGTTTAGTTCATGGCTAGAAAATGATTTTGCCAACAATGTTTTCAAACGATGCCTATTTTAAAAATTGGTTGTTCTTACTATCTTCCAGTACTTATTTAAAAGGTAACAATGCTTTATCTCTTATTTAACCATTAGAAATAATCCAAAACTCTCATCGCATTGGAAGCTGTCAACTCCATTAAAGCTAGGAATTGATGTTATTTCTCCATCCAGACTCTGATTCAACATTTTTATATCACATTGGATAAACATTGGTATGATCTCAATTAATTTGGATCCATTATTCTTTCTTATCCTTTCTGTTATGTTATTTCGGTTTGAGATCATATTCCATATTTTAGGTCATTTTTCTATTTATCTTTTTTCTTCCTTTATGTTCCAAATCAAGAGTTGATACTAGATGAGGTAACTAATGAAGGAATAAGGTTGGTGGTATAATATTTTTTCATCAAATATTTCTATATGGAAATGTTTTTTGTTATGCCGCATGCTATTTTCACTAGGCATTGTAGCTAAAATTCATCTACTTAAAATTTAAATCTCCTCAATTGTAATCTAAGACCATAGTGAGACATTTTGACACTAATGTAGCTTGATACATCAATTATACCAAGATAAAGTAGGGTGTGTTCATTATTATAGTTTTTGTGACCCATATTGTGTTAACCAGAGGCATTTTTGACTATTCATGACCTGGACTTCTGTAAGGTAAGTGTTTCATCTTAATAAAAAAATATTTTAAGAATTAAATTAATAGTATATAATGATAATGATTTCACTTGTCCCTTATCTTTATAATTATTTTTTTAAATGGTTTCGTGTCCTTATTTTACATTTTTATGTAAGATGAATGGTAATAAAATGAACCCAATGAAATAAAATTGGAATGAATATTACATGGCCTAAGATGAATTGTGTATGAAAATGAAATGAGTGTGTGGGACTATTTCATATGAACCTTTAATCTTTATAAGAATGGCCTTACATGGGCCCACCTTGAATTCCTCAGGGAATTCATTAAGCCCTCAAAATACACCATCCTGATTCATTGATCTAGTTTATTTGGGAGACACCAAACATTGAATTATATCATTTTCTTATTATCTAAATGCCTAAATTATTTACTAATGATTCACTTGATTCTTTTCTGGATTTTATAATGCATTGGATTAACTCCTTGGATTCATCTTGGTTTCTCCGAACACACGGTTCCATGAATTCACCCCATTAGGCCCAGTCATGATTAGCCTGGGATTACATTGGATGAGATACATGGACTCATTTAGACGCTTTTACTGTTGAATTACTTGGTTTTACCACTTATATGACACCCATAACTTTATTTAAATATTACATGAGTTCCCACTATGAGTTGGCTCGACCACTAAGCATAAGTACGCTTTGGATTCACCATGGGTCCATTTTTAAATATCATTACTATTAATACAATTATTAATAGTATAATACAAATCATAACTATATGATAAATAATTAAATTAATAATTCATATTGATATTTCACTAAGGGTGATGTATAAATGGGTTATTTACATTTACACTACCTTAATTTTGATATACCTTTACAGTCTTATAGATTCCATTCCAGGCTGGATATGTGTAGACATTTTTGGTGGTGTAAAACTGAGATTTATTTCACATGCTACATATATCAATGATGGCACCAGAGATGATTATATGATTGTAGATGTAGAAAAAGGGAAGCATCCCACTTTGGACTCGTAACTTCATTCATTAGGGTGGGACATTTGTAGTAGATGATTGAGTAAGTTCTTGGGATTCTTGTATAGTTTTTTCTTCTCTTATTATTTTGTGAATGAGGTATTTTAATGTCTACTTACTTCCATGTTTTCATGTTTTTCCTTTTTTTAGATACATTCCATCTTCTTTCATACAATACAGTTTACAATTTTTGATTATTATTCATTTATTTGATGTTTATGCTTGTTTCTGTTTCATTATTCATTATTATTATTATGATTTATCTATTTAGATACCTATATTCACCACTGTGCTTCAATCTGACTAGAGGGAATAGCCTCCCCTTAAACACACCCTAGGCCCTCACTATAGTTATCAGACTTCGGAATATGGGGAGGTGTGATTGAGGCCATGTGGCTAACCTAGTTCGGCTACAAACGAGTGATTCAGGTCTGAGATGTCACAAAGTGGTTTCATCGATTTCTATTCAGGTCATATTTTTTGGGAAATTTAGATAGAATGTTAGTAAGGTGACAGAAAAAGTCCATAAGAAATGCCTAAGCATAGCAAACCCATGTTCATGGTTACTCTATGTTTTATGTTGATAAGAATTGTTGTTTTATATTTCCACTTATTACAATTGACATACTTCCATGTTTGGGTAATTTAGATGAAATGTGGTGTGTTTTATTTTTTATAAATATTTTACCATTGCTCAGTATGGGTAGGATCATTGTTAAATGCATCATTATAAGCACCTAGGATTCACATTTCATGCATATTCTATTCCTTACAAGTTAATTTTTTTTCATTCCTTTATTATGTTGCCTAAGATTATTTCATGTTCCCTAGTTGTGATATATGACTGTGGTACTAAATTCATCTATATAGAAGGTAAATTTGGGTTTTTAACATGTCATCATCAACATAAATAGTGTTTTCCCAAATAATTTGATGGTGGAATCTTAAATAGCCAATTTCAACCCATGTAAACTATGTATCCCAAGTTACCTGAGATCGGATTTGGATATGATTACATGACTACTAATTTCAATTTATTACGATTATGAGACTTTATAAATTACAAAGGGTAATCAATATGATTGTGACATATTATCTTACCAATTATATTTTTATACCAAAAGTAAGGGAAATTGGTTATAATTGAATGGCTGTAAAATTCTATTTATAAATATTATTATCCTTAATAAACTAGGAATGAGAATCCATTTAATTGAACTTTGTATTGTGTATATACTCACTTATAAGGGTAATATATACATTATGGATTATAAAATAAATGGTTCCTAGTAAATAGAGAATCCCAGTGTAATTTAAAGATTGTTTTCATCTTTAACATGCAGTTTACCCTCCATATATTGGAACCCGTATAATTAATAAAATGAACACTTACCAATACACAGACCTTCATTTTGGGTAGTTGGGGAAGTATGTGGGAAGTGATCCCTTTTATTTTGTCACATATCTATTAGTGATCCTATCTACTTTTGTGTAATGTTATGATGTGTTTTATTGGATTTTGTAGAACTACACCACCACGATATCCTTGAGTATGCACCCAGAGTGTGGTGTTGACCCCTCTCTAGATATGGATAGCCTTGAGCCACCAGTTTTACCTCCAATAGGACTAAATTAGGCTCCACCTCATGTTACCATACTAGGAACACAAACATAGCTTCGAGAGAGATTCCCAAGCTTGATGCGGCCAATATAGGGTGCTCTATAGCCTAAACCTATGATATCGTATCTTACTCATGGTTTTTGGAAGCATAATCCTCCATATTCTCAAGAGATGGAAGTGCCCAGGCTACGGATACATGTAATGAATCCATTTAATTGATCTTCAAGCATCTCGGGATGCCTCTAGTTAGGAGGGTGAAACAATCCACCTACTTGTTGTGTGATTCGAACAAGATTTTGTGGGATGTAATTACCAAGGATGGTCTTTACAAGGGAATTGTCTTGGAAGAAATTCATCCCACCTTTTATGATTAAATTTTCCATGTGAAACTGAGATTTGACCAAGCCAGGGAATTCATGCACCTAGATTAGGGTGCTATATATATCACAAACTACTTTGTGTGTTTTACTAATCTTCAATTCTTTTCACAGCTTCTTTTTAGTGATGAGTTATCACGAGCGATATCCTTCAAATATGAGATCAGTTATTTTATCCACTCTTGTGTCAATGTCTTTCACCAATCAACCATTTCTATGATTGTGAACCATGTTATTATCATCTAGCACAACTTGAGGGAAGATGATAGCACATGGAATAGATGGAAAGTGTGGATTGAGGATAGTAGTTCCTACAGTGAAAGAATTCATCTTTTAGAGGATCCCTATTAGAACAGTAGCTTCCATATTATCTATATTGGTAGCTCAGTTATATACCATCTGTGTTAATGGATAGGGAAAGTGAAGTCATAGTGTGATAGAGACCAGCTAGAGTGTCTTTTTTGTGTTCATATGGGTCATATTTAGAGGTTTTGTTAGTCCATTCTACATATTTAGAGTGGAAGAGGACCCTCACCATCTCCACCTTTAGAATAATGATCAGTGAATCTTCACCAAGAAGGAAGTTGGAGTAGTACTGGCCAAATAGGGTGAGGAGGAGTTCATAGCTAAGGTAACACGATTTATTATTATTAGCACTAGTAGAGTAGACCTGCTTATAGTAGTACACATATAGCTTACAGTTGTGGACCAATCTAGTTTCACACATTACAGCTGATACTTATGGAGTAGAGTGTAGTATTGCCTATTATAAAAGGCACTCTCCTAGTATCTTTACTATCATGTCTCCTTTTCTCAATACATGTGTATCAATATATTTTATATTTTTATTTATCATGGAATGTTTTGGGATGAAAATCTTGGACTTTTGTGGGGTTATGACCCTGGATATACCCTTGGGTGTATGGTCAGAGGGTATAGGCCAATGGAAGGAAAATCCTCTTGTGATTTATGGTATTACTTCATGTGTAATTTATTTATCCTTGATATGACATGATTTTATGACATGAACAGGATGTATTGGGTCATCATTATAATTCACAAATTGATTTCTATCATCATAGGGTGCATTTAACATCACTAAAGGTAAGCTGATATATATAAGGGAGAATGAGATGTCTGATTAAGTCAAAATAGAACATTGTTGGCTATAGGAGGGATGACCTATATTTCCAACATTTTCTTAGAAGATCAGACGATGAGTGTGACTTATTATCCCCCAATGGTGGATTTTTATAGTGATGTTTTCTTAGATTACTTCTCTAGACTACCTTCAGATAGTGTGGTAGAGTTTACAATCGATCTGATTCTAGGATTGGCTCCAGTATCTATTACACTATACAAGATGGAATCTAAAGAGCACCTAGATCTCAAGAGATAGTTGGGAGATTTGTAATCTAAGGATATTATCTGATCCATTACATCTTCATGGGGCTATTTTATAATTTTCTATAAGAATACATATGGTTCCCCACAATTTTTTGTGGATTAGTGAGGGTTGAAACAACTTGTGGTTAGTAAAAGTTATCCTTGTCATAGAATATATGATCTCTTCAACCAACTCTGAGGAGACTGAGTGTTCTCAATAATCGAACTAAGATCATGCAATAATCATGTGAGAGTTAGGTCATCATAAATACCATGTACAACTTTTTAAATTCAATACAATTTAAATGAGTATATGTTCAAGTCGTTCAGTCTTACAAACACACCATCCATTTTCAATAAATTAATGAATAGGGTTGCCCACCCCTGCTTGGATCTATTCACTGTGGTTTTTGTGGATGAAATCTTGGGGTATTATCATACTCAAATAAACAAATTCAAACATGTTGTTATATTCTTTTTTACAATGAGATATCATTAGTTATATGCTAAACACACAAAGTAAAACTTCTAGATCAACAAGGTTTACTTCATATATCATATTATCTTGGAATCAAGAGTATCGTTTGACCCATAAAAAGTGATTGTTGTTATTTCCTAGGATCATCCAATGAGCATTCATGATATAAAAATTTTAATTGGTCTTGATGGATAATATAATTGTTTTATAAAATCCTTATCACACCTTGTTATACCTCATTCTAGTCTGACTAAGAAGGGTGTGAAGTTCCTATGGTCTTAAGTGAGAGAGAAGGACATTCATCAGATTAAAGGAATACTTACTTTAACATTGATATTGATTCTTCCAGATCCTTTAAGAGTTTATATAGTGTTCTATGATGTATCAAGCATTGGGATAATTGTGGTATTGATGCAGGGGGATTGATTCAATTGATACAAGTTTTTTAGTTGATACCTCATGAGTATAATTACCTAATGTGTATCCTCGATCATGAAGTAGTTTTTCATGCATTGCACTGATAGAGGAACTATATTATGGGAGAGAACTTTTTTGTGTTTTATGACCTCAAGATCTACACATATACCTTGAAACTTCATGAATTGAATCTCATATAGTGAAGATCAGTTGAATACCTTCAGTTTGTAGACTTTGAGATTGCATGTATTCCTAGAAAGGTAAATGCAGTCGTTGATGTGCAGAGCCAGAAAACATAGGAATATTGCATTATGTAATCTAGTGATGAATGAATGTTTATGAACCTCTTTTAGGAGTGGAATATGGAGATTGAAGAGACTTGCAAGAAGCCTTTTATTGTATCCTCGGTAGCTATGTCTTCACTCCATGATAGGGTAAAGAGAAGGCGAGTTTTTAGATTCTGAATTTCTATTGTAGTGGAAAGTATTTCATGTGAGGACCCGACATAGGATTGGCCAGTCTATAGAGATGGAATATTGAAAATACATGGTTACATCTGATAAACTACAGATATACATGATTATTTGATGTGAGATTCCTATTCTTATCAGTGAGAAGTGCACCAAGGTATCTTCTACATGTATGTTGATATGCACTGCCAGTACTGGTGTCTGGGGATGAAACATCATATTATAGGATTTAATACTAGATGTTCCACCTATGGTTAGGTAAAAGTAGGCCAACAGTTGACGTTTGTCTTGTTACAGTCATTCCTTGTCCCAAAATGGACATTGGATGACACTGTATTGGATTTTGTGACTAGTTTACTATGGTCACCTTGAGGTAGAGAAGCGGTTTTAGTAGTCACAAATCAACTTGTGAATGTATCCCACTTACTTATAATACACGAAACATTCTCAATTGATGATTTGGGAAGATTGGACATCCTTTAGATTATATTCCTACATGGGTTCCCTCATACTTCATTTTTTTATAGGGACCCTCCTTTCCAATCAATGATCTGGAGGTGGTTACAGAACACTTTCAGTACACACATACTTCTGAGTACAACTACCACCATTAGTCCAATGGTAGGAGAGAGTGGAAAATACAGGTTTTGGAGGACATCCTCAATGTATGAATAACTTATTTTAGGGTATTTCATGGGAAATATATACCTCTCATAAATTTTTCCTACAATAATAAATTTTGTTCAATAATTCAGATGGATTCATATAAGGATTCATATGGTAGCGCATTACAATAAACCCTTTGCTAGCATCACTAATCTATTTTTTTGTATTTTCAAATGACACTTTTAATAGTAAGTGTGAACCCTAACTATTTAATACAAATAAACCATTAAAAAGAAAAATTCATCCTAGATCAAGATAATTTGTAACTACCGCTACCCAGCGCCTACATCATTAAGTCAAGCCTCCATCTTCACATTGCCACTTGATTAGCTATCCCACATAGGGTTTCATGGGCCTGGTACCGATGCATGTCTCCATACCCTCTCATTCTTCAAAATCTAGATGTCTATGGTCTGGTGAATGCTTGCTGCTCTGAAACCACATCTAAGGTTGTTCCTAGTAGTATTTCTAGTGGCTATCACATTAAAAAATAAAAATGAAACCAAATTCAAAAAAACTATCTCTAATTTGGTATATGGTAGAAAAACTCTCACTTGAATCGGGATCTAGCTTGACTCCTCATGAAAATGTGGTTATCTGTGTCCACTACTATTATCTTCCCGAACTTTCCCCTCAGGGAGAGGTGAGTAGGATTAAACACATTATGGCTGATGTTTCATAACAAAGGATGAACCAAATTTCTAGAACATAATCTATAAGTGGTATAACCACCACCAAAGTCTAATGAATCTTTGGATGTTTCCACACCAGGAAATAATGAGTGGATAAAAATGTGAGAGCATAAAGGAACCTTTCCCTGAGATTTTGACGTTGGCTTGGATGAAGCCGCGATATCAATTCATGACTTATCTTCCCAGCACTGAGGATGAAAAGGTAGGTTCTCTACTTCAGACCCAACCATTATATCCTTGGAGGAGGAACAATCCAAGCACATTTTTATCCTCCTTCCTTGGAAGAGAGTAAAACTATATTCACCAACTAGAAGTTGTTTACCCATATTCATAGGATTCCTTTGTGGATCCCTTGCAGTCGAAACCACCACAGTAGGAACAAGCAATGGAAACAGCAGACGAAAACCACCATTTGACACATGCCCTTCCCTAGGAGAATAGTGAGAGTGTGGGTAAAACTATGTGTCGCCATTGTGAACCCTCTTATCCCCTTTATTATCAAGTACCTCTGGAAGAACTGACATGAGGGTGGAACATGTGAATCCATGGGTCACCGAGATTGGGGTGTGGATAGAGGAGGGAGTCGTCACATTCATAGTGGATGGAGGTTGAATAGGTTCTTCATCAGTAGAGGGGGACACATCCACCTGAGCATCATAGACTGGGAGGACCTCTTTGACAATGACCTACAGCCGATGACATCTAGATTTCAAATTCACCTGGAAGATGAAATAAGAACATTAATAATAACCTCCTCATAGATGATCAATTTAAAAAATATATCCTCACCACCCACATATATCCAAATGTGATGAGGAATATCCCTTGAAAATTCGATTTCAAAGAAAACACACTCACACCAGGGATGAAATACATGAGATGTAAAGTTATCAGCTCACAAGAAATAACCAAGCTGGTATCCAATCCCCTTTAAGAGACCAAGGTTCTTAAATGTATGATTTGGGCTAAGAAGCTGGATCTACAAGGCCGAGCGCTAACATTCGCATCCTATATAGGAGTCAATAGTCCAACAAAAAAAGGAATAGGTGGTTTTCACACCTCTGTGAACCACACGACGAAGCCCAAAAAAATCCTCAAAATAATAAAGATGAATACTAAAATGGAAGTGATTGAGAACCCCAATAGTAGCTAGTTTCTACAACCCCCAAGTGGAATTCACATACCTTGAAAAGATACTCACTATGGGTTGATCCAGACCATACGTTGCAACTAGAGTGTATGAATGAATCACCAGAGCTTCATGGAATTCAGAAGGAAACACAAAGAACACTACAGACCCATTATGAAAATCTGAACCCTTCTTCAAGATACTAAGAGCAAGAACCTGTGGGAGAAGCGAGAAAGGGAAAGAGTGAGGGTCTGAGTCCCTTGGAATCTCATGTTGATAGGAATAAGGGTGTATTGTCGGCCCCGCATGATCGACCTTCATATGAGGGTACGACGCCACCACGGGCAGCGCTAGGGTTTTCTCTAAGCTAAGGAGGATCTCTCTCCCCATTCCAATAACCTATATATTAGTAAGAAGAAGGGGATGTAGTGTTACATGGTCCGCGTCTCGTGAAGGAGACTTCATAGCAAGTGTAGTTGAAAAGAAAACCAATGGCTACTACTCATTCTATAAAGAAATTTTATGCTGATCATCATCAAATACTTCTATAGTTTGAGGTCAGGGATCTTGTTTTCATAAAGTTATCACCCGAACATTGGAATAGAAGGATACAAAGGTATGGGAATATACATCCACGTTTTCTCAAGTATTTTGAGATCTTGGATAGATTTGGGTAGGTATCCTTTCAGTTGTTGTTATCTCAGATGTACCATTTCATGAACAATGTCTTCCAACTTTCACAACGTCATCTTTACTAGGAAAACCAATCTCATAATTTTTATCTTGGGATGTTGAATTGGGTGTGATTCTTCTTTTGGTGAGTACACTATTCACTTAGTTGACCATAACATAAAGGCTCTATGAGACTGTTCTATTCCTTTGGAATGAGTTCTATGGAAGCATGACACAGTATATAATTATTCTTGGGAGAGAGAGTCCAACATATATTCTTAGTGGTCGGAGTTATTATTTGAAATAGAATTACAACCCATGGAGGGAAACTTCGGGTTGTTTTTCATTAACGGGGGATGACTGTATGTACCAATATTTTATTAGAGGTATGGATCATTTATTATTTTGTTTGAATCTTTTCTTTTACCCTTATAGTTACTCAATATAGTTTATGATAAGATCCAAGAGAGTTTGGGGCTTGTTTAAAGCTTGGAGCTCTGTCTTTTGGAGGAAACAACTGGACTCCATGGATAGTTTTAACCGTGCTACCCAGTCTGCACGGTTAAAATAACTATGTGAGGTATTGTAGGGATCTATAGAGGGGAGAATAAGGGATACACATAGTTTTCTAACCATTCATTATTGGTTGTGTGGGGTGTTTTCCTTGGATAGAGGGGAACAATGGTAGAGAAATATGCGACAAACTATGCTTCCCCAACCTACATGCCACTGTCCTTATAAAGAAGTTGGCCCACAGCTGGCAACTGTCAATAAGTGTATAAAAATCTCATGTGTGGTTGGAATTACCCACAATAATTTAAATAGGATTAGGATATAATATGAATCATCCCAAAATACTCTAATACATGGTATAAAAAGAAACCCAAAACATCCTGTAGTTCACATATAAATGAAACAGATGCAATAAAATTCTACAAATTAAATACCCAAAAGAAAAGATAAAATAGAGACACAAAAACTGTCAATGATTTGAGTTAGTAAGGTCTAGAAAGTTCCTTGAAATCCTCGTGGAAACCAGTAAATAGTTTTTATATACATTGGATGAGCATACAAGTATACTCAGTTGGGAAAAACCAAAGTCTCTCCTACACATGTGAAATAAGCATACTAATGTGCTAGGGAGAAAATATTAGAACCAAACAGAACCAAAATAAGTATACTAACCAAACCCAACCTCACCAAGGAATGCTAAACAAATAACATTGGTCAAGTAATATAATATAATAGGATCACATAGATAAGGTTTCCTCACACAACTTTCACACCGGTATGTTGATCTCACACTCAACGTCATACATCCTGGTGCTCCCATACCTTTTTCATACCACACCGCCCCACAATAATGGTCACAACACACCTCTCCCAAAGACACATGGTCTCATCACCTAACAATCACGACTATATAAAATCACACCTGAAAACACCTGGGCCCACCACAAAAACACCTTATCTATCACAAACACCATCTAATGAACTAATAGACCTCTGGCTAGCACAACCTATGCAATACCGACCTCACCTAGAAGAAAGAGATGGAAATATTGGGTGTCCAACCATCTATACTCCTTACCAGATTTCGCTCAAACACCCTCTATGTGACTTTGTAGGTGCTGACATATAATGATAAATGGGGGTGTGGTGCGTATAGGAATAACAAGAATGTAAATGTATATATATATAGTATCAAAAAATCAAACAAAACTTGTGGTATCACAAAAAATCTAACCAACCAACAACACTTTTACTTTTGTTGCCACCTAAAAATGTATAACACAACACAATAAGAAATAAACCCCATTTCACATTTTCCACCAAATCCATTTGTTCAATCCATTCTTCTCATTACTTTTCATTAACCACATTTAATCACATAACATATCATTTAATTATTCATTAACAATTCCACCCCATTAACCAAACTATCCCATGAAATTTCAACATTGTTAAACAGTTATTTATTGCACCACTATTTGGGTTCTAGAACAAAACAAAAAAACATAAAAAGAATCTCATGGAGTCCATCATACCATCACATCAATTCCAAAAAATCACCACCAAACAAGACACCTCCTCACCACCCTAAAATCATGGACAACTAAACCACCCCATCATCGCCAAAATAGTACAAATAAAGAAACCATCAACACCACTTTTCCCAACTACACATCACTATCCCAGAAGCACAAACACAAATCATATCACATCAATATCATTTTAAATATTTACAAAGGGGATTTCATCACATTCCACTTTATGTTGGGATTGTAATCACACAGGCCATAATCTTGGGGAAACTATTTTATTAGCCACATATATATATTGTTAACCAATTTCCATTTTGGATGATATCACAATAATTACAATAGTTACGAAATTTACAAAACATATATCCAGTAAAAGAATCCTCAGATAGCCAAACTTCTTAGTGGGGCATCAATCCCGAACAATCCGAGTGTCACAATCATGTCATGGTTGTAAAAACATGCGAGAGAGCCCCTTTTCCCTCAAATTTCAGCTTAAAAATTCAATATATTTAATTAATTATATATAAACATAGCTTATAGGTAAAAAATAAAACCCAAACTGCAGGATACATAATAATGTGAAATGTGGGAAAACATACCTCATAGAATCTTTCCTGACTCGCTGCACACTACAAGGAGAAGAAGAACCCCTAAAAGCCATAAATACACCATGTGAAACCATGAATCAACCTACACTACACCCCAAATACCATTAAAACATATCCCAAACAAACAACACAGACCAAAATGCACCACTATAGTTAATCTCAAAAGATGAATAGAATAAAACAATCCAAGAAGGAAGGGATTACCACATATTTTCAATGAAAAACAACTAAGACCAATGGATCAAAGAGAGTTGAAGACTGATTGACGAAATCATCAGGGTGCCTAGGGTTCACCTAAAATGTTGGAAAGAGGAATCCCAAACCCAATGAATGAAAATTTTGTAAGAAAATATCTTCTAAACAACACTTCATTAGGGGGTTTATATGATGTGTAATCCTCTTTAATGTAGTTTAATCCATGGGGATCAGTTTCACTGAACAAATATTCTTCTTTTTATTATTTAACATAAAAAATCTACACATTGTGAACGGGACCTGGAAAAGTTGTGAAACCAACTTTCACATAGTGTAATACACTTACACAGAGTTTATTTCATACATAAACAATGTTTCACCTCCAACATCCTCCAAAAACATTTGAAACCTCCCCAGAACACCTCAAACCACCAAAACTGACAATGTAACAGACCAGGAGGGAAGTCACCATTATATCAGATACCTATAAAGTGATTATCACCCTCGAGAATCTAAAACCAAGTATATAAGAAAAAGGTGTCCAAACAATAAACCTATGAGATACCTCTCAAGGATCTTTTCATACCTAAAATGCTACCACCAACCTAACATCCCATCCCAAAAACACACAAATCACACTCCACAACCATATCGCCACAACCAAAAGCTTCCTCATCTCAAAAAACCAAACTTCCACATGACCCCAACAAAAACATCTTGACCACCACCCATCCCAAACCAATAACCATGGAAACCAACAAACTGCACCGTCCCGAACACACCAATCAAGGAATTTCATTATACATGTCTAGATACTATCTGATATGGGTAGCGCTGACTCACTCGTAGGGGTTTAATAACATCACAGTTAATGCATCTCAATTAGGAATCAGGTCTTCTACTTTTCATATATCAATAATTTTTCACACATAACACAACACACATTATAAAGGAAAAATGTTCTTCTCATAAAACATGGTTCAATATTTATATCACAAAGAAAAATAGAGCAAATAAAAACTCAAAACAACTATTGGTATTGGTCATGTATCTATGTCTCTCGCTCCCAAGTACTCTCCCCTAGAATTTTATGCCTCCACAACACACACACAAAAGGAATAGTCCATCCATGCAGTGCATTCTCTTTGTGATCATAGATCTCTACTAGAAAATCCACAAACGTTGTGTCATCCTCAATATCTAACTCTCCTTAGTCAATGAAATGGGATTCATCCTAAATATACTAATGATGTTGAGAGAAATGGAAAACTTCATAGATTCTTTCCAACCACCGTGTCAACGTAAACTGATATTCCTCCTCACAAACTCACCCCAACACCTCAAGGGTCCGAAAAAACCTAGGTGAATGCTATCTCTCTCTTCCAAACCACTGATGCACACGTCGCAGGGACACCTTCAAGAACACATGTTACCCAACCTCAAAATCCAATGGGTCTACTTATGTGATTGAAATAAGAATTATATAGGTCCTTAAATTCTTTTATTTTGTCATAAAAAAGATGAACTATCTATTTAATGCTCTCCACCAAATTGGGACCAACAACAGCTATCTCCCCAACCTCCATCCAGCAAAATAAAGAACAACATGGTCTCATGTACAAAGCCTCAAATGGGGCCATGCCATTTGAAGAAGGATAGGTACTATTATAAGAAAACTCAACCAGGGTAGGTGTCATACCCAAGATCCACCAAAGTACAAGACACACAACCATAATGTATTCTCCAATGAATGGATAGTCTGTTACATATACCCATATATTTGAGGGTGGAATGTAGTTAAAAGTCATAATTGGGTTCCAAAATAATGCTGCAATCCCCTAAAAAACATGTGGTAAAATATGAATCCCAATCCAAGATGATAGACCTCAAAACTCCATGAAACTGCACCACCTTATCCATGAACCTCTTAGTGAAATAAACCATTGTCTCTAACTCCTAGATCTCTGTGAAGTGGGTTGATTTCATCAACCATTCTATGATCACCTGGATAGCAACACAATGTCCTTGAGATATGGGTAATCCTATGATAAAATCCTTCAATATTACATACCATTTCCACTCGAGAACATCTAAAGGATGAAAAAACCCACCATGAACATGATGCTTGGTCTTCACATACTATAAAATCATGCACATTTTCATTAACCTTTCCACTACCCATTTATTCCCACACCACCAAAACAACATCATTAAGCCACATTACATATTGGAAACTGCTAGTTGTACTATTAAGGGTGATCTATGAAACTCATGAAGGACTCCATGATGCATTGTTGTCGGAACAGACAACCACCCTAAAAAATGAGGTTCTAACGATCCTTTAGCAATCTCTATGGAGTATCACCATGGACAACGTGGTATCACATCACCTCTACCGCTA
Source organism: Viscum album (assembly GCA_963277665.1). NCBI lineage: Eukaryota > Viridiplantae > Streptophyta > Magnoliopsida > Santalales > Viscaceae > Viscum > Viscum album. Next base: position 1,001,156,452 of record OY728134.1, read on the forward strand.
AGTCTCCCAAATGAGACACCTCCATTTGTTGCATTAGAGAAGATTTCACCATTATCTAAAACAAAAAACCTCTACCACCTTCCACCATTGCATCTAAGTACAAGGCTGTGAAATACTCAATTACCCTACAAACATCCAAAGACTCTCAAACAACATCCTTCTGTGACTTTATGAACAAATAATCATCCAATAAATTATTCTTTCTTGAGGTATATGAGATCATAAAATCATATACATGAAGAAAATCAATCCACATCCACTGTTGAAAGTTCATATAACGCTGAGAAAAGTTATACATAAAGATCTTGTGATATGTGAAGACTACAAAGTGCTCCCCCATGAGGTAATGCTGCCACAAATATTAGTGAAACACAATCACTAATATCTCCAGATCATGGGTGTAATATTTATTATCTTGGGTATGTAATTTTCTAGACCTATAATAGGTCACCCCTATATCTAAATTAGAATGCATCCTAAGTACATACGGGAAGCATCACAAAACACCTCAAACATCACCCCTTACTAATGAAACTGACACACTGGAGAACTAACAAACATCCCCTTAAGGTAAATGAACACTTCTTAACACTGATAACTCCACATAAAATCTTATCTATTCCTGGTCCAATCCTTCATTGATTTATCAAATTCAAAAAAAATATGATAAGACCTATGATAATATCCTATGAGACCAAGAAAACTATGAACCTATGACACATTATTGGGTGATTCCCATTAAAAAAATGCCTTAAATATTGACAGGTCTATATCCACACCCTATAGAGATGCCACATGTCCCTAGAAATTAACTTCTAATGTCCAGAATCTACACTTGGATAACATTCCATAGAGATGGTGGCGTCGAATAACATGAAAGATAGATCTAAGATGCTCGACATGATCCTCCTCTAACTTTTAGGAGATCAATATATCATCGAGGAATATGATGAAAAACTAGTCCAACAACTCAAAGAACACAGATTTCATAAGCACCATGAACATGGCTGGTGCTTTCATACCACCAAATGGCATGACCAGATACTCAATGTTCCCATACCTGCATCTAAAAAATATATTTGGGATATCTTCCTCTTTCTCCATCAAGTGGTAATATCTATACTGTATGTTGATCTTAATAAACAAACCCTACCCTCACATCTTGTCAAAAATATCATCAATCCTTTTAAGAGGGTAATGGTTTTTGACCATCACCTGATTCAATCATTGATAGTCTATAAATTACCTTAGACTACCATTATGCTTCTTGGGGAACAAAACTAGAGCACACCATAGTGACACACTGGTCTAGATAAAACCCTTCTACATCAGACCATATATCTAAATCCTCAACCCTTGAAACTCCGAATGTGCCAACTGATAAGGATCCATCAAAATAGAAGAATAATTGAGTTAAAAGTATATCCCGAAATCAATATCACATCATTGAGATAACATCAGAACCTCCTTAACAAAATCATCTAGGAATTCTCCAATGATCCTGGTGACCTCCACTATCATGGAATCCACTGATTCCACTGACAAATCATTCATTAAAGAAATATGGGGATCCACATGCTGACTACCCACCTGATAACCCTTCTCGCCAAAAAAAAACCACATGTTGGCCATCCACATCCAAAAACACAACTCTACTCTAGAAGTAGATGATAACAACACATATGGAATATAACCAATAGAGGATGAAATAATATGGATTCATATATAGAAATAAAATACCCCCACGAGACTTATGTGACCCCATCATCGGTCGACATCCCCAGCATACATCCAACAAGTTGGTCTGGCCTCCGACTGCTATAGTCAACACCAGGGGAACATGAAGCCTCTATACTTATAGTCCCAGAACATTTTCTAGAGTGGGTGAAATAAAGGAGTGTGAAGATACTGAATCGAACAAGGTACAAAATAGAGTATTGGACAAACTGATCATACCTCTAATGTTCTCTAGCCCCTCTAGAACTACTACCTCCACTGTGTGAAACTAACGACTCCCAACACCTATACCTCTCTACTGATGACCACCTCTACATCCATGCTTGGGTCTTGGTCACTATACATGAGTAACACCTTGATATCAGCCTCTACCTACTCTATCTCACCATAGTGGAGAAAAAAACCACTTCCCTTATTGTTGAAATGGTCTCACTAGAAACTGATGTTGAGGATGGTGATGAACCTATCCACTATAACCAAACTATTCTCAGGGAACCGCATGTAAGTGGTTCTGGAAATGGCTAGGAACGAAAAAAATAAAAAAATGGAACAAATATCCCTTTTAAAGTTCAGAAACCACTATAGCAAGATGCCCAGAAAGGAATATGTTGTGTTCGACTCCATATCCATCAAAACCTCAAAGGTCCTAGAGCCCGAGACCTACAATTATTAACTCTACTCCGCAAGGAACCCTCATGGTTCCCATCCCATGGAAAGCCTCCTCATGAGTGTATCTTCTTGATCAACTCTACCTTATTATGAACATCTAGATACATTGGTATCATAAAAGAAGTAACTCCATACCAGATATAAGGACTTTGTGCCTCCTCAAGATTTTATTCTCAGGACACCTCATCTGAAAAAAGATCTAGCATAAAATGAAGAAGATCCTTGAACATGATTACTAGCTCCCACACAAACATGCTCTCCTAATAAATACAAAGAAGATCCTTCCTCTTTACTTAAATCATTGTTTAAGAAAGTAACTCTACCCGGAAATCCTTCTGGAGGTCTACACACAAAACAACTACCTTCTTCCACTCTCTTAGATATAGCATCCCCCACTAATGCGAGGCTCCCCACATCTGAAAAACAACCAAAGTGGCCATGTACTCTTATGGGGCATGGATCAAACTAAAAAGAATCTCAAGATCATATAGAAATTTAATTATCTCCACATTTGAAACACCTCCCTCAAACATTCCCAAAGACTATAATTGGAAGGCACACAAATTCCTCTGTCACAGATCATTATTCTAAACTAGATCAACCCCTGGATTATCAACTAGATCATCCTTATAAACCTCATATTTATAAGCCCCACACACATGACGAACCATAGAAAAGGTTAAAAGGAAGAAAAGAAACATCCTATGCCCGATAGCGTGGAGTTTTTATTAAGATTAAGATTAATTTTTTTAATTTTTTTTTAATTTTTAATTTCCCAAAACAAAAATAATTTAAACAAGAACATAAGTCATTATATTGCATGTACCTATCCTAGTTCTCTACCCTAAAAGTATTTCAATATAACATGGTTTATAAATAAGCTCAGTGTCCATGGACTCGATCACAGGGGCCCTAAAATCCCTTTTCCTAGCCATTCTACATGTCCTATGTCAAGCACCATGGTCAACTAGAACTATTTCTATACCGACCAATGAAAATCTCACTATTCATTACTCTAAAATCCATCCTATCTATCACCCATTAGCTTTGATATAACCCTTTCATGATCCCATCCCTCCAAAGATACAATAATAAGGAGGGAGAGATAATAATCCCTAAACCCTGCCTCTAGTAGGCCCTGAGAAGGAGACTAGCATAGAGGGTATAAAAAATATCATGTTTGGGTTGAATTACCCTATATAATAAAAATTATTTCTTGAGAAAAGATGAATAATCTCCAAACAACTCCAATACATGGTATAAAAATAAACCTAAACTATCCCACAATGCATGTATAAATGAAATAGAAATAATAAAAGTATCCAAATTAAATACCCAAAGAGATGCTAAAGCAGCGACACAGTAACTGTGAAGGATCTGTGCATGTAAGTTCCAACACAATCAATGAAATCCTCCTAGAAAACTAATAACAATTTTTATATATGTTGGGTGAACATATAAGTATGCTATGTAAGGAAAAAACAATTTCTCTCTTGCACATGTGAAAGAAGCATACTAATGAACCTGTGAGAAAATAACAGAAACAAAAAGCACCTAAAAAGGTATAATAACATATCCTAACCTCACAAAGGCACGATAAAAAATAATACAATTCATGTAATATAATATAACAGGATCCCATCTATAAGGGAACCCTGCACTCCTTTCTCGCCAGTATGTCGCTCTCACACAAAACATTTTATGTCCCGACTCTCCCATCCCTTTTTTATACCACACCACCCCACAAGCAGTGTCTCACAACACCTCACCCGATTAAACCTAGTTACACTACCACATAAGCATGAAAACATCACATCTCACCCAAAAACACCTAGGAAATCGCCCCACAAGCATGGTCTCATCTCGCTCGAAAAAACTTGGACCCGCATAAAAACTCTTGGGCTAACACAACAACCATACAATACACTAAAAGAACTTTTTATATCATAGACTATGCAATACCAACCCCTCCTATAAGAAATATTATGAAAGAGTAGGTACCTGGAAATCTATAATCAACACCAGATTTTGGGAAAAACAACTCACATGTGACTATGCTAGTGTCGACACATGTTTCTCAACATGGGTGGGGTGCATATTGAAATCCCATTAATACAGTAGTATATATATATATAGTATCAAAAACTCAATCCCAACCTATGGGTTTATAAAAAATCCAACTCACAACACCATAACTTTTGATTCCACCTCTAAATTCATAACACCACACAATAACCCACAAAACCCATTTCATATTTCCCACTAGTTCCATATAATCATATCATTATTTTAATTATTTAGGATCAAACAAATTTAATCACACAAACCATCATTTACTTATTCATTAACATTTTCTTCTAATTTTCCAAACCATCCCAAGACATTTCATCATTTTTAAACAATATTTTATTCCATCACTATCTGGGAATCTAGAACAACACAACCAAACCTAAAAACCAAATCATAAACTACATAATAAAATCACCTCACCACCCTAAAATTATGGACAAACAAACCACCTCCTCACCACCCCAAAAAAACGTCTAAACAAAACACCTCCTCACCACCATAAAATCATGGAAAAATAAACCATAAAACCCAGAAGCCCCAACCACAAATAGCCATCCCACAAGAATTATCATACATCACATCAAATAAAAATCATTTTATATAATTACAATGGGTATTTCATTACATTAAAAATTATTTTACGGGTGTTATCAAACAATACATAATCCAAGGGAAACTGTTTTATTAGGAAAATATATGTGGTTAACACATTTCCATTTTAGGGTGATATCACAACAATCACAATAGTCACAACAATTACAAAACATATATCTAGCATAAACAAAGCCACCAATAGCCACAATTATTATTGGGGTATACAGACTGAATAATCACAATATCAGAATCATACCAGGATATAAAAACATGTAAAGTAATCCCATTTATACTTCAATTTTAATTAATTTTTTTACCTTTAATTAAGTCATCTCAATCATAACTCATATTTAATCTAAAGAAAACCCCTCCTGTATGATACAAAATAAATATAAATGATGGAAAACCTACCTCAAAGAAGCATTATCGACTTTCAGTACACCATAGGGTGAAAAAATAATAACTGCAAACAAAAAACACACAATTATAACCCAAGAGTCAACTTACACTACACCCTAAAGACCATAAAAATGCATACCACACAAAAAACCCAGGAAAAAATTCACCATCACAGCAAAAATTAGAAGAATATTGGAATAAAAACATCCATTAAGGAACAGATTACCTCAAATTTTCAATGAAAAACCACCAAGACCAATGGATAAAAGAGGGAGGAAGGTATATTGAAGAACTCCTTTGGGCTCCTAGTTTTTTCCCAAAATGAGAGAAAGAGGAAGCCATGGCCGATTGAATGAAAATTCATCCACAATAGCACATTAAAACTACACCACAATAGGGGTGTTCATGACTTGTAATCCCCATTCACATAATTAAATAATCATTTTTTAGTTACACCAAAAAATGTGTTGAATTTTTATTATTTAACCCCAAAAATATAGATGTCATGAACTAGCCCTAGAAAATCCATGAACCCAACTTTCACATCATGTAATACACATACACTGCCTTTATTTTCTACAGTAGCTATATTACACATCCAATAGCCACTAGAAACTCCTGAAACCTCCCCCACATAACTCCAACCACCAAAACTGGCAATGTAATAATAGGGAGGGCATATCCCATTACACTAAGATTTAGAATACCAAAATAATATAGTTTAGTTTATCAACATGTTAGATTTGATGATGATTTTTCTTCAAAAGTAAACAAGAGTCATATATGATATGATTTGGATGATTCCCAACATAAAATTAAAATTGGTGAATGTAATTACAAAAAGAAAATAATTATCAGTTAAATATGGATATTGACCCACTAATTGATATGATTTGATTTCAAATGGTTCATCATTTTAGTGAGATCCAATTAAATAATTGTTCTTATTCAATGGTTAATGGAACACGAAACTTATCTAATAAAAAATCTAGTCTAGATAATATCATCATCATCTTTCAAAATTAAATTTAAATAAGTCCTTTGAAGTAGAGGATTAATATATGAAACATCATTATCTTCTTTATCAAGAAAAGTTATTAAATATAATATAACCTTTATCTATCCAAGTAATACATATTATAGAGTATCTAATTTTCACATTTTATTCAACAGGTGAATTTAGAATCTTATTAGAAACATAGAATTATTTTTATGATATTTCAAAGGCATAAAATGAAAATTAACCACAATTTGTTTCACAAATATACATAATATGATTGTGATTTTCAACGATATTTTATTTGATTTAATGTTTATAGAGAGTATAATGGTTCTTATAAGGCTAATTCTAGTTAAAGAGTTCATCTTATATTCATTAGTGGAAATGTTCTGAGAATTTGAATAAGATTATGAAAATATTACTTGATATTCTCAAAGTGGTGAGGATTGATGAACTAAGTGTATTATTTCTAGATTTAGGTAGTATACTGATAGTACAAATGGTTGAAACTTTAAAACCAATAGTTGAAAAGTTTTCTAGGGAGTATAATATTTTTTTCATGTTTCCAGATATGGTAATTGAGATATAATGGTGTTTTTAGGAAGGGGTAATAATTTTATCGGTAAGAATTTTTCAATATTTCTAGAAAAAGATTTCGTGAAACTCTATGAAATATAAACGTTAAGTATCATTATTATAGAAATTTATTCTTTGGTTTTGAAGAGTATTTGATATCAAATGTACAATTTATATGTGTTTTAAGCATTCTTATGATCAAAATAGAGGAATATGGAATATCTTTTAGTTTTATTTTATGTGATGAAATAAATAGTTGAAATATTAGAAATTTGAATGAAAATGATTTGATCATGGAAGGATATATCCATGTAAAGGATTTATATCTTCATCTCATTTTTCATATATAATAAAAGAATTTATTTATTAATAAGGATTTATTTTGAAGATGATAAGAAGATTAAATGAATTAACATAGTTTATGATTCATTAGATTAAATAACATAAAATATAATGAGGCAAGGATAAATTTTTTTTACCCTGGATAATAGAGATTTATCCATATTTTTATTAAAATAGAAGGGAATGTGTTTTCTTCAACCATTAGTTTATTATTTTAACGAATGGTATTCATTTAATAAAATGATTCATACACATTGAATGCAATGGATTATATGAGAAAAATAGTTTATTAATAAGATATTACAAATTAATGAAAATAATTTATTCCCTAACTTAAAAGAATTTTAAAATCTTAGTATGTTATTTTTAAATGAATATACTATATAAGAGGATAGTGGGTGTATTTTTAAACTGAAAATGTTCAATTTTCATGAAAAATGGTTTTTAACCAAAAAAATTAAAATATTTTTCACATAATATCCTAAATATTTAAGTATATGTTACAATAATGTGAAATTTAAAGAGTTATGTTTAGTTTTCATGAGAAATTGAATATCAATATTTCATTAAGGATTGTTCTGGTTAAGAAAAGTCATTAATTATACTTAATATCCAAAAAGTGTTTTAAGATATGATGGTAAAGTAAAATATAAATATTAACATTTATTTATCAAATATGTGATGATGGTAATGTAATAATTTAAATAGTTATATTAGCTATAAAACTATTTTAAGGGAAATTTCTATTGGAAAGATAAAAACTGTGATGATTATGTATATTGAAATAGTTAAATGTAGAATATATAATTTGACATCATAAAATTTAATTTTTAGAGTTAAGTAATTTCAAATATGTTTAATAATTTTAACATTAAAGGTATGATTCCTATGTCTGAAAATTAATCTAACATACTTATATGTTATATTTTTTTCACTAAAGTCATTCTGGGAGGGTTTTTTAGAAACCAAACACCATTATCCAAGAACAAATGTTTATTTAACTAATTTTTTCAAAGAAAAAGGGATATCATCCTAAAGTAATAAATTGTTGTATAGTATTGGGAGAATAGATATATACATGTTTTTAACATTATATAAGAAAAAATGAAATATAAATTAATAATTATTATGATAAAATTATTATTTCATCGATAAAATTTCTGATTTCATTCATAGATCACTTCTTCATATCATGGGGAATGGAAAACATAATAAAGGTTGATGTTTGACGCTCAGTAAGGGAAAATGTAAATCCTAAATAATATTTTTGTGATAAAAAATATTCAAATATGTCATATAACTAATAGCATAAAATGGTGACTAAATCCATTTATAAAATAAAAACATAATCAATTTCATGGATGAAAATAACTAGTTCCATAATAATTGAATACATAATGTTAGTAATTTTTTTTTACAGTCAATACCTTATAAAAAGAAAAAAAACATAAAAAGGTAATGTATAAACAAAAAAACCAAAACAATTGTCTCATGAGACCAACTGATACATCAAGTGGATATAGCGGGCCCCACTCACCACATACATAGTCCAATGTAATCATCGTATGAAAGGAGTGAAACATAATCAATGTAAGAATTAATATTAAAAAAAAACATAAAAATGTTAATAATTCATTCATTAAAAATAATAATAATCCATCCAATAAAATATGTAGAATAGTATGATAATTTTACATCTCGAGTAAAGAATAATATTCTTCAAATAATTTTTACCTAGATGAATATAGTTTCAAAAGAACACAAGAACATTTATTTGGGGAAATACAATTTTCAATTATAAATATCTCATTAAAAATATAAATATTTCAAAAATATTTATATATGAATTTTTTTATAAAGAATTATTGAAAAAATTAATATTAAAAATAATGAGGGTTCATGATTGTGGGTGATTCCCTTCAAACCGTATAAGTTAAAAAAAGTTGTTTCACATTTTATAAAAATATCAAAAGTATCAAATTCGGAAATGATTACAGGAATACTTTTAAAATATTTTTTAGAAATTAAAACATGGGTAAAAGTATCTTTAATAAATCATTTTATAGTATTGAAAATATTATTTTATATATTTTAGGGGAAATTATGAAATGGAAGAGAAATATGCCTGACTGATAAGAAAAAGAAGGATGGTTTTACAAAAAAACCTTATTTTAGTATCTTCAGTACATAAAGAGAGAGAAATTAAATTAAAAATATAATTTATATGAAACATATAAAAGATTAAAATAAATTATTTCTAATGTAGATATACCAAAAAATTACCCTAGTAGATACATAAACATAAACAATCTCAAATAATGATGAGATTCTGAAATAATCCCTTACATTAGAACTAACTTCCTTTGTAAGATATTTTTCCTATTATAAATAAATTAATATTTATTATAAGTATATAAATGAACCATATAATTATATATAATATCATATATAATCCAATAAAAATATTTAAATACCCATTTATCATTAATTATTTATTAATTTTTTTGTTTTTATGGAAAACGTTTTTTATTCATGTGTCTTTTGGTTGAATACTTTTGGACCTTATACTTTAATAATGGACCCATAATCACTATATTGTTAATAATGATATAAATATCAAATATATTCATTATATATTCATATAGTTATCCATTAAATCTATAGATAGAAAAATGAATAACGTTGTTCATAGAAACTGTTGGTCGTACGTACACATGAACAATGTTTTAACTTTTAGATTCATGGAAAGAATGAATTGTAAATAATAATTAACCTTTAGAGAATAATTATTATTTCATATAAAAGATATATATCCAAAAAATCAATACATATTACCATCTATTTCAAAATAAAATAAAAAAACAATCACATTACTTCATGGAAGTGGTAGTCCACAAGTACAAACATGCGACATTATAATATTCCAAAAGATTAGAAGGTAAGATGTAGATGTGATATTTTAATTATGTATGTATAATTATTTCAGAAATATCATCTATACACCTTAAACTCATAATTATGTCCATATTTTACAGTTGGTGATGAAAAAATAATTACATCAATTCGTGAGATGGAATTACACTATACAAATGATCGACAGTTTTAGTTCCCATTTGATGGAAGAATATATGGTTATAGGATATGATATTTAAATAATAAACTCCCAGTATATTTTAGATAATGGTGTTATTATATTTTAATTTTTAATACATTATTGAATATGTATAATTAAGAAGTAAAAAAATAAATATCTTGGTTTTGATGATTTCCCCTGTATAGAAAAAACCATCTTTGGATATCTTATTAAGGACCAGAGGGATGGTATTTAAAGAATAAAATCTACCCCATAAAGTAGATAGGGATATTAGTGAGGTATTTCTTTATGTTTTTTTCAAAATTAATGGATCAATAGGTGTGAGTGAGTGAGGGGATGATGTGCCCTTTTATAATTGAGGTGAGTGGCACACTTGTAATTCTTCAAAGTCTCAAAACCATGTTAGGTCCAATTCCTATACAAATATCTCTAAATAGGATCATATTTTAAGGGTATAATGATAATGGTTTAATAAATTCAACCAATTTGGTTTCATAATTTTTTTATATAATCTTAACACTTATCTATTTAGGTTAAACCCTCATGAAACCCATTTTAACTTTAACCTCATTAATTTATTTTTAACCCATTTTACTATTCACTATGAAAAATAATAATTTTTATTTTATTAAATAATTTTATTTATAATTATTTAAAATATATAATACATTTTATCAAGATAAATTCATATAAGTGTAAGAGTTTAATTTTTTAATTAAACCTTCATAACGTCTCAAAAACAGTTTTTCATAAAATGCATTTTTCAAGTATAAGATGATCTTATATTAACTATATGATAGGTAATCATCATTTTATGGATTTAAATTCATAAAATTATATATAAAATCTATAAATTTAATTGAAATCATTGTTTATTATATCAGATTTTCATTAATACAAATAGAGACATAATTCATTTAAAACAGTTTTTTGAAAAATATACTTTTTACCTCCAAATGATCTTTTGGTTTTCCTATAAAATTGGTAGTCATAAATAATTATTTATACAAATTAATACACATTAATAAAAATAAAATTCGTATAGTTAAATACGGCATTTTCAATTATTCATAAAATCTTATTACTATTGGAAAATTTCAAAAACTCATTCTATGATTATTTTGAAAAAGTAAGATCAAATTCAATATTCATCCAATAAAATTAGATTTTTTATGCCAGGAAATATTAGAATATTCATTATATTATATTTTTGTTAAAATAGAATGTTCATTTACAATATTGTAAGATCGGGTCTCACATTCTTCCCTCCTTCAAACATTTCATCCTTCAAATTTCTAAAATATCATCATAGGAACAGATTTGGGTAGTTCTTCAACTTAACTTGTTTTATCTCCCATGTCTCCTCTTCTATCATATTATTTCTCCAATGTAACTTTTAAATTTTAGTCATCAAATTTCATTACAATTTTCTTATAGTTTCAAGAATATGGATGAGATCGTTACATTATGATAGATCATGGTTGAATTTTAATTCATCAAAGGTTAGAGCGTGTGTTGGGTTTGGCATGTACTTATTTTAGAGTGAGATATTGAACACATAATTTACCATAAATAGTCTCTCTAGAATAGAAAAATGGTAGTCCACTATTCCAATTCATTATAGGATTTCAAATGTTTCAATGTTTGTGGGGATCAGTTTCCCTTTCTTATAATATCTTATAATACCATTCCCTAAATATGCTTCCATGAAAACATAATACCTACATAAAATTCCAAATATTTCTACTGGTTATTGAAAAAACTATATTTCCTTCATGGATCTTCATTTAAATTATCCTTAATAGTCTATAACAATTTTTTTTCTCCACAACATTTTTTGGTTCTATAATATTTCATTCACTAACTTCATCATAAAAAGTTTGAGTACAAAATCTCATTCCAAATAAGGTTTTATATGATTCCATTTGAATAATAGAATGTGATCTATTGTAATAGGAAAACACTACCAAAGGTAAATACTAATTTCATATACCTTTACATTCAAGAGATAATTACCTCAACATGTATTATAAGGTTTGGATAGTATTTTATGATCAACCCTCAGTTTAAGGGTGATAAGTTACACTCAAATGAAGCTTGATATCTAGTTTATTTTTAAGGTTATTCCAAAATTCAGATATAAATATTGGGCCATGGACAGACATAATTTAAATAGTTACACCATTTTTGACACTCTCCATTAACAAAGGAAAGATAATAGATTTTGAAGGGTACTTTAAAAATCCTAAAGTTTTGAAGAAACTAAAAAAAAAATAACTACACTTCATAAGGATAGCGTAACATTTTCCTATATGGCCTTCAAGACATAGTACTTACATGGAATAGTTACGTGGGGGAGCTACGTGGTGCAGTTACACTGGAGACCTATGCAGACCAGTAATTTCCATAATCCTATTCATAAGAGTTGCACTAAGAGCTTAGGCGGAATTCTTACACGCACAACTTTCTTCTGACCATCCCCCTTCCTTGCCTATAAATATAACTCTTGGGCTTCCCATATTTAGATCTAAAAAAATGGAAGAAACTCTAGAGCTCCTATTGCACTGCTATTCCACCCATGCCCCTCAAATATTATCAGGTACCTCTCTTGAACGCTATAGAAGTGGAAATGAAGAGGGATAAACAATATTGAGGTCCTTTCAGAGTTTTAAATAAAAATATCTAACAAAGGACCCTTCTTTCATAAAGAAGAGGACACCTATTCAAGGCCCATTACATAAGGAAGGACTTGCACAAAGCTCTTACAAAGACACCTAAGGAGACCCAAGGTGTTTAGATCAAAATATCACTCATGTGCTGTCTTCCTAGTAGTCCATTCACACATTCATAGGATTACTCCCCTTTTTAAAGAACCTTTTCAATTCCTCCTAAGACCTGTGCAGCAAAAATAAGCGTCATAGTAATATAGCACACTTAATCTGGTAAGATACACCACACAATTAATATGTATAACTATGTGGCACACTTAATCTGCATAGCTACACAACACACCTACATCAAGTACTTACGCGAGCCATCCATTAAGCCATCTTCAAAGCCATTCAAGGAAGGGATTATTCATCATTGGCTCCCTTATCTAAAAGGGACTGAATTTAAACCTCTACCAAAACCTCATGACATACCGAATCCTTGAAAATGGAACATCAATGTGTCTCCCATTTATGTTTATATATCCACAGTTAGAGGTTTCCCCCAATTGTTTTATTATGGGGTCGGTATTCATGAAGTGTTTAGGGATTTCTATACCATAGTCACATGGACCTTTCTCCCAGGAATAGTGTGGGCGAGTTTTAGGTTCCTAGTAGGGAAGGAGAAGGGTTACATCCTATTTTCCTTTTGAAAAAAGAAATTTCTCCCTCCCCTACCTGGACCAATTTTAGGGCAGTAATCATACCATAATCCCCTAACCTTTCGGTCCGGACTCAATGACCATTAATTTCATTTCACATTGAAGGTTTCATTGCACTGTGCCCTTGTTAGCAATCATCTCAGCCTATTTCATCGTAGACCCACCCTCTTCCATTAATGGTGGAAGGAAATATCATTATTTTTGTTGAATCTTACACATCCTCTTGTTTCTAAAATTGATCATGACTCACATGGGCTTAGATATTGGTTATGATCAAAACATTTTCACAAACACCTCATTGAATGAACAATGAGAACTCTGCTTCCCATCAAAATTAGGACATGTAGGAATCCTTCCTAAGTCCCAATCTTTATATCATGTCATCTATAAATGGGCATACTACCTATAAGTAACCCCTAATTAAAACAAAAAATCACCAAGGTATGTTTTTTAGGAGTTAAGTACAAAACCATTTACCTCAATGCACTACATTATCCTATGAGACTTCCTCAACAATGTGGGATTTGATTCTCATCAAAATAATATATGTAGGAAACCTCTTAATCATCAAATCCAACAATCTAAATCAACCCTTTCCATTATGGGTCACATTCTCAAAAGGTTCTAATTCAAATTGTAAATTCAAGTCCCTTCCAGGTTCCTTATGCTGCTTCATTATAAGTCCCACACCAAAATTTTATTAGGAATTTTTCACCTATATATCCTTACAACATGAAATTAAACTATATGGTTTGATCCTTATCAAATAAACTTAAAATGTATGATGTTTCCCCTTAAGAGACACCAAACTATATGGTTATTAATTTCTTTCATAGTGATACGTAGGTAGTGCATCTATGGTTATGATCCCAACATCAAAACAACTCTTGTCTCTCTAGGTGACGATAAAAATCCTGAGCACCCCACTGAGTGGTTTTAAAACAGGTATAATCATAATAATTACCAAATAATCTCTATGTAGTATATCAAAGGATACCATTGATTGAGAATCTCGGACACATACAGATATCTTCATTGATGAAGAACATCAGGTACATACAAATGATTCTTGAATTCTACGCATGATTAATCATTGATTTATGAATCAAAAGGGAAACTCATAGCATATTTGGTGAATTAATATGTATTCATAAACATATCTTAAATCTATACTAGAGTCCCAGAGAAGTCAATAATTCCCCCCAAAAGGGTTTGATGAGCCTGACCTCCCATCCTCTCAACCAATGTATATTATTAAGAATCGTCAGCCAAATGACTTGATGAATACCTACCTTTGGAAAGAAGGTCCCTATGGATATAGAACCATTGGGTATTTTTGGTTCCATAAATAAATCTTATGGAAACCGCTCAGGAATGATAACTCTTATCAAAGTCCCATTTTCAAGAGAAACAAAAAATGGTGAACAAGACATGAATCCTTAACCACGTTAATGATGATTACCCATTTTTTGGCCCCTATCAATTGATAAGAGTACCAAAATATCAATTAATAACACATGTGCTCATCCAAATGATGCATCTTTCACCAGGTTATTCTTGATTATGTCTGCCATATATCAACAAGCACTCTTTTTTCGAGATTTCTATACAATCGTAATGACATATTTAAGGTTTACACTTACAAATGCCCCATATGATCCGAATGGATCCTCATTTTATCAAATGATGAAATCACCAACTCACCTTCTTCAACG
Source organism: Viscum album (assembly GCA_963277665.1). Taxonomy (NCBI): domain Eukaryota; kingdom Viridiplantae; phylum Streptophyta; class Magnoliopsida; order Santalales; family Viscaceae; genus Viscum; species Viscum album. Next base: position 1,001,172,018 of record OY728134.1, read on the forward strand.
ATGGGTCTCAAATGAATTGGTTAGGGAATACCATCAACACATGAATACAACAACCCTAGAGGCTTCCTGAAAGGCCCTCTAAGTTAACAACAAACGTCAACCGTTTAAAAAACGATGACTAGTGATAAAGAAGTAGATAGCACCAACCACTGTCTTCAACCATTTCGGGTCCTTATCCCTATAATGCAAAAACCATTCCCTCTAATAATTTATAGAAATCATTCAGTAGGTCACTCATGGCCTCAACAAGAAGACACATGGGTCCTTCCTGAGGGCACCCACCAAAAATCATCGCCAACATAATCATGCAGCAATGAACCCCCAACTTGATGGTGGTGTTTCCTTTGGTTGTCTAGTCCAGGTTCCTCAAACTTGGACTTAAAATATGGCCTTTCTAGGACAAAAAATGGCCAACAGAGAACAGGTTCATACCTTTTCCCCCTATGTAGAATCCCACCAACCCAGTTTGGTGGCAAACAATGAACATGCATATACACCCACCGATATTAATTCTACCAGCAAGAAGACTCACATGACGATGCCTAACCAATCTCACCGAACAAATTTGGTGGAGTATTATAAGTAGGAACAAACCCCTTATTACAATATTTCATGTAGCTAGTATTATTGTTCAGCTGAATTTAAAGAATCTTCTCAAAAAAATATAGCAACAATATGCATGTAGAAATATACACCTGATTATACTCATCATGGATTGCAGTAGTCTTTTCTAGAAATGCCTAAAGAATCCCTCCAACCATGTATGATGGAAAAGAGAAAGTAGGAACTTACACTTGCTAGCATTCATCAATCCTACCAACATTCTCATTTTCCACCATTTGGACAATTCATTTGGAAATCCCCAATGACAAATAAGAGGCAGACTTAACTCTCTACCCCCACACATGAGTACTGTCAGAATTCACTAACAAGAAAAGGGGGACAAGAGTAGGTACATACACCTAATCCAGACATAGAATGTATGTCTATTCACATTATTTATACTAAATTCTCCGAACACATTTTGGTAATGGTGAAAGGGCAGATGCAAATTCCTTTTCATATTCATGATTCTTTCCAGAATATTATAACTACAACTTCAATAGTACCCAAGGGGCAGAAACATAACTTTTTCCCCATAAGTGAGTTACCTCATTAACATTTCACCCCAAAGTAGATATACACCTATGATTCAGTCCAAGATGGTCTTGGGTCATACTCCCCCATGTCATATGGACAACCAGATCGGGCACACACACCCAATTCAACTAAAGGTAATCGGCCTAACACAATATCTAATCTAAGGCATTCACATACATCTTCCCCTAATAACAACTTTTCCAAGAATGTGGCTATAACTATTGGTAGAAAATCATCTAAGAAGAATCCCCAACAAACAAAGTTGAAATATCAAGAGTCGATCTACAATTTGGCTCCACTCAATGCTAGAGTTCTTGAAGCGCTCAAAAATTTATTTTCTTTAGCTCAAGAACCTACTCTATCGTTATCAAATTACGGGAATGGTATAATTAACTCTGAAGGTCCTCATTAGATGATTCCTCATGAAGGCTTACTTCATGATAATTTAGTCAATATTGAGACCACATCTCTAGATGAGTGCCACGGAAACCCTTTGTGTGACCAAAAGACAAAGGATCAAGAGGGTCTACCCCTTATTGTAATGAACCATGGTGGTCATCCCCATGATTATGACATTAGGTAAAAAAGTAATCTCTATATTAGTAATTCACATTGTTGGGAAAATCATATAATATACCATGCAGTAATAGTAAATCCCTCTTATCTTGAGGAAATTTCAAATACAAATCAAGTCATGTTTGATTCCTTATCACTAGCTGGTGAAATACTTTCTCAACCAAAAGATGGACCAGGCTGTCAGAAATTCTTAAAACCACCTTTGGGGTACTTTTATTCCAACACAACAGAGGAATTCTCTACAAATCTTGTTGATTTTAATGAACCAGCATAGAACCACCAACTTTGGTCCGATCAGGTAAAAGATACTCTAGAAAAAAATGAGGAGGATGTGCGAAATATGAGAAAAAATAGAGAAAAATGAAGTACCAATCATGTTCTAAGCATTATAAACTCATCAATATAGTATTCTAGAGATGTTGGTAGAAGATTGTTTTAATGATATATACCTTAACATATGGAAGACTCTTCTTCACCTAAAGGTGAAGTTATTAACTTATGAAAAATATCAAAGTCATGTAATGGTGATATAAAGGATGCACCACCAAATCAACATGGCATCTTTCTCAGTTTCATGAGATCCAAAGGTTGAAAAGAAGTAGGGAGAACTTTAGCGAGCATGCATTGGTACATTAAAAAGGCTATGCAAGTTAATTAATTCTACACTATCAGGTTTTTATATCAGAGGATAAGGTCTCAATGAAGCATTGCATTTCATTGTACTCTCCAGCCAGCAATTCCCACAAAAAACGGTGTCTTTCAAGGCTATTTCTCATGATGGGCATCAACCTATAAATTCTGTGAGTAATCAAATATATTCTCATGAGAATTCTTTGAATGGTTCTTATCAAATTCGGACCCATAGAGAGAAGGTTTTTGATTTACTTTTGCATCTAGAATATGAAAATATCGAGCATGATTCTCGTTTAGAAGAAGTACATCATCATATGATGGAAATTTCAGAAATAATCCAACAGTTGTCTGAAATAGGTGATTTTTCTAGGTGTCAGATAAAGCACCCAACCAATGTTTGGACCAAACTCTAAAAAATTAGACAGTCATCTAAGGAAATTTCATCCATAGCGGTTCTAGAACCACCCTAGCTCGCTAGGATAGGGGTCCTTTTAACCCAACCCTCAAAGCCAATTGAAAGAGCCCGAAGGGTAGAGTAGGAAGAACCTGAGCAGCCCAACCCACAAGGCTGGGGTATTTTTTAAATACACAATCTGTTTCTATGTGAAAGTCAGATTTTTCTTAATTAGGCACAAAGCCAAAAAATGAATGCATAGATGAGCTGCTAGTAGAATATATTCAAATTATTTTCACCAGGAAATTCCTAAGGTATTAGTCAACCGAAGGATAAAATCTTATGGACGACATGGAAGAAGATAATTTCGTAGAAATATAGACATAAACCCCGGAATGCACTACACATCGGTAAATGTCATTAATAAAGTCACCATAGATCCTCCAAAAAACAATTCCAGCTCGAGGGAAATAGAATAAGAATTTATTATTGAAGATATGGTACACATTGAAACAAATGAAGGAGGTGTACATACCAGAAACCGGAGGCTATCCTAGAATCAAGGAATTCCATCAAATAATTTACTTCCACCTTTTCCAAAGGTACCTACCATGGAAAAAGGTAAAAGTCAGATTATGACTCACCTTACCCTTGGATAAGGTCAATCTATTTCATTAGAACAAATATTTGTACAGTATGAAGAAAAAATAAATGAGTTAATAAGATTCAATATAGAATTACTCTAACAGAGTCTTACTCCCATACATGCTCCATAAGTAAATCCCAAACTAGCACTTCCAGTTGGACCACATCATTAAAGCTAATCTGTGGTAGAAACTGACGTAGATCAAGAATTCCCTCCATTTTAGGCACATCTTTATAGGCCTATCCCTATGGGCTATCTGCAATAGATTGCAGCAGTTCCACCACCAATGGTATTACTAGTTGTTGCACCTGTTTAGGCTCCCACCATTTCACCTGCTCAGGTCCCATCTTAGTCAGTTGTTTCCTGAGCACTCATGACCACTATTCAATCATTAACCACTCAATTAGAAGCTACGGAAGGATGGAGTGAACTGATACAACCAGAAAAGAAGGCTTGCTCTATGGGTAGATCAAAATCCTTCCCCACAAAAAATTGGGAATCCCACATTTCCAATATTAAATGTTTCGGGAGACCTAGACAAACTCTTAATGAATTTAATCTCTCATTGTAATCCCATGATGGGGACCCCTGAACAAAAAGAAGTAGTGAAACTCAGATGCTTTGTGTAGTCACTATAGGGGACAACCTTTATCTGGTATACAAGATTGCAATCTTAATCAATTACTAGATTGGAATATCTTCATCATAGGTTTCTCTTTCAGTTAAGCTCCACACTGTAGAAGACTATAGTTTTTGATCCTACAAATCGTAAACAAATGGAAAATTAAAGAGTTTTATATTTCATTGATCGGTGGAAATGACTGACATATTCCATAAATATACCACTCCATCAAGAAGAGTCGCTGCATATTTTTCTCATCACTCTCCTTGATGAGTTGCGCACACCACATATCCCTATGAAATACATAGGAGGGTTTTGGGACCTTGTTTTAATTTCTTAGTAGGTGGATAATTCAATCGTAGAGATGAAGATTAAATCTTGAGTAATTCCATCAGCTTTGAGAAGAAGAATCTGAAAGGAAGATGCTATTATAGTTACACTTAAGCAGACCCATGTACCTGCTCATACATCAATGGCCTCATCATACCATAGGGATCCAACTCCCAAGCATCAGTAAAAACGACCTCTTAATCAAGAAGATTCAAAACATCATAGGCAAAAATAGTTTGAGGTGTTGAAGAAAAATTTTATTTCTTTTGGAACGAATTGGTTCCTAGTTACTTCATCTTAGACTTGGAAAACAACTTAATCCAGTTTCCAATACCTAGGAGGCTGAACGAATAAGGAGATGAAGACATCCCAAACCATTTCCCCTTTCATCAAATGTTGGGGCACCCCATCCAAGATTTTTTTATGTACCTTTTGTAAAAGATGGTGTATTTAGGGAGAATGAATTTAAAAGGTTCATCAGCCCTGGAAGCATCTATCTCCACTACTAAAATGGATGAGGAAGGTGAAGGGAAGTAAGTTAAAAGAAAGAATGCATAGAAAATTGATTACTGGATTGTCAGAAAAAAAAATCAACAGAACTGACTCCATTCTGCGATCACAGTTGAAGCAACCATATGTGCCTCATTCCATTTCTGCTATAGAAAAATCATCTTCATCAAATACTAAATCCCCCAAAGGCCAATCATCAAATAATAAACATTTCCCAAAGGATAAAGAATAGTCCAAATAAGTTGACTATGTGTCAAGTAAAAATTTATCCTTGACTTTTTCAGATTTCATGCTAACTGTTTCCAAATCACGAGAACCACCCCACCAAACAACACAATAAGAGTCGACCTTTTAGGAAAAAGCTTCATTAGAGGAAGATCTGATTTTCAGTTTTGATCACATTTTTTACTTAATAAATCCCCTCTCAAATGATGATATTGATTTTGGTCTCGATTTCCCTAGATAATATTGGGAAATGGAAGGACCAAGTTGTCAGGGTTGAGGATACAGGAGAAGACATGAATATGCCAGAAGTCACTACTTCAACCAAACCTCTGCTCGAACAATTTATACAGCATAAACTCATGGGAGAGCCCTTAAGTGATCTCAGTAGGAATGAAGGAACTCCCCTACACAAGGAAAAGTATGCCCTAACATAATTACCACTGAATATCGGTTAAAAGTTACACCATGGACACATTGGTAGATGGGTGGGTCTGGTTGACCTTGTCTTCCAAGAGCAGAAACACTTTAAGATCCAATGGGAAAATATGGTCCATATATATCATGTACATTTGATCACATGGAACCTGCAAAAGAGAATATCTATATGGAGAAGTGTAGAACTCTAGAAAAGAATTATGATGTTTTGAAACTATTGGACCATGTTATGGCCAAATTATCCATCCTAGATACTCTAAATCTGTCAAAAGATCTTTGGAAGGCAGTTAATGAGGTTATGTCAAGACCTTAAGAGTTTGAAACTGAGGTTGTTGCTGGTGAGGTTTACCATACAGATAATGATCCCGTGTAATGTCATGCAGTCATTTATTTCATGGATCAAGATGAGGATGATGTCGTGAAAGGACACATCAGGCCCCTGTACTTGTCTGGAAGGATTAATGACGTTGATATCCCCAAGCCTCCATTGATAACAGCTCAAGGGTTAATATCATTCCAATCAAGACACTTCGTTGGTTAGGCATTACTAAATCACATTTTTCACCTTCCACATTGATGTTGATGGGTTATGACAAGGAGCAAGAACCCCTTTGTGAAAATATGCTGAAAACCCAATTTGGAGATCATGTTTCTGATTTAGAATTCAAGGTTGTATAGAAGAACACATCATTTAATATCATGTTAGGAATACCTTGGTTACATCAACTTGTGGATATCCCTTCATCATATTATCAATGTCTTAAGTATTTTTTCAATGGTAAAATTGGAACATTACATGGCGATAAAGCCTCATTCATGAATTGTGAATCACAATATATTGATGTAGAGTTTTGATATACTGGGGAAAATCAGTCCATGAAAAATGATATTACTAGGATCAATGATCTAAATGGTCTGGAAAAGATTCCAGCTAACCCATTCAATAATCACTGTGCGGATTACGTACTACCCATTAATCAAATCGATAGGGTAGACCAAAATCCACAAAGAACTCTTTATTTGGATTATATAATGTCAATTGTTATAATCAAATTTGATAACATAGAAGAATTCATCAATTCTCAAAGTAATGATGAAAACATGGATGAAAGAAACTTCATTACATATCATAAAATTCTTCAAGTTTCCACTTCATCAGTGGAATTAGAATAACTCATCACACTTATGGAAAAGGATAGACACATCGATTTAGAATCCATTATTTTCCCTTCAAAACATCAAGAGGATCCTCCATCATCAGTTGAATCAGGAATGGTTGCCTCTTCTTTAGGATGTCCAAATACCGACTCCCCCCATAATCCTGAAAATATTACATCATCACCTTTCCTTTGAGCTATTATTCAAGAGGTGGTAGAAGAAGTAACATGTGAGGGAGAAGAAGAAGAAGAATATCTTAGAGACACCCTCTAAAATTTGAGGAAGGCATGTCCACCACTGTAGATGAACTCAAAGAAATAAATATATGTATAGAGGAGGAGACACGGTCTAATATGATTTGTGCGGTCATGACTCCTGAAGAAAAAGAATTTTATAATTCTTTTCTAAAGAAACATCGAGATGTGTTTTCCTAGATCTATAAAAAAATCCAGGTCTTAACCCTAAAGTGGGCACACATAATTTTGGTTTTCTAGAAGTTCATTGAGGATTGAAGAAGGCGGAAAGAAGAATGCACCAAACTCATGCTTTAAAAATTGAGGCATAAGTTCACAAGCTTATCAAAGATGACTTCATCATAGCAGTGAAATATCCCATGTGTCTGGATAATATTTTCCTAGTGAAAAATAAGAATAGGAAAATCAGATTCGTGTTGATTTTAAATATCTCAACTGGAATTTTCCCAAATATGATTTCCTAGTTCCAATCAATGAGATCTTAATTGATGAATAAACTAGTTATGATGCTCTCTCCTTCATGGATGGATACTATGGATACAATTAAATTTTGATGGACCCAGAAGATGAGGATTTTATAGCCTTCAGAGCCCCTTAGGTTGTGTTATTATTTCAGTTAATTCCATTTTTTCTTAAAGATTGATAGTGCAACATATCAATGTGCCATGAAACATATCTTCAAACCATTATTTTGAAAAATTTTCAAATGTCATGTGGATGATTTAGTGGTTAAATCCAGGAAACGTTCTAATAACTTGTCTGATTTGGAAACCATTTTTAGTATACTTTGGAAACATAATCTAAAGATAAGCCCCTTGAAATGTTCTTTTGGGATCAACTCATGAAAATTCCTTGGCATCGGTGTACGAAATCGTGGCATCGAAGCTGATCCCAGAAATAAAAAAGGTAGACTTGGAATTTCACCCCCTAGAAATTTGAAAGAATTATGAGGACTTCAAGGAAACATGGCTTATATTAGATGCTTCCTAGAAAATATAGTCGGAAAGTGTTTACCCTTCACCAAATTAATGAATAATGGAATCACTTATCAATGCACCAAATATTGAAAAGAGGTATTTGATACCCTTAAGAAATATCTCTTGAGCCCATCAGTATTAATGCCGATTTTGAAGTAAATCCACTCACTCTCTACGTGATAGCTTTAGAGTGATCACTGGGTGACTTCCCTTCATAAAATAATGATGCTGGGAATGAAAATGGCCTGTATTATCTCAGTCAAACAATGATCGACACAGAGACTCGATATTCAAATATCGAGAATAGTTGTCTGGCATTAATCTTTTCAGTTGAGAAGTAAAGAAACTACTTATCACATCATGAGGTCTACATGGTATCTTGAAATAACCTTCTCAAATTTATACTCATTCGTCTAGGTCTCACCCAAATTTACCCAAGTTTTTATGTTTAAGTGGTTGACTGTAGTGTAGCTTGGGTTGTCAAATCCTCAGAGACCTAAAAAGAAACCTACAGACACATACATTCTATGGATTTTTTTCAGATATAAATTAGCCAACATTGAGTATATTTTAGATGGGCTTGTGTGAACCCTGAGAGACATAAGTGAATTCAATCTAAAATATTGAGTTTCTACCTATTTGTCACTTGGATAGGATTAGATTCATTTCTCTCTCAACAATTTCAATTTCTTATATTTTAGATGGGTTCATTTAAGAATCTAAAACAACATCATCATTGCCTAATTTAATACCTAATCACCTTAATTATAATCACATATACACTGGGAGGGTCATATTTATGATCAATACAAGGTTATGGTTTGTATTAGCACTGGAAGTGTCGGGCCTTAAATTCAAAAAGGGAAAAAGAGTTTAAAGATCATCAAACAAAATACTCAATTAAAATAAGTGATTAGACATTAATGGAGTGAGAAATAATATCCAATACAACCCTTTTATACTCTCTTGGATCAACCCATAAATGTGTTAGACATCCATTGATACTATTTTATCTAATGAAGTTGGAAGTAGACTCATGAGGGAAGAATTGAAGAATTGAAAAACAATAAAAATAAAACGATCACTCCACCGTTGTGTAAACAATTTCACAAGGTTTGGTGTCAACAAGTTCACACATTGAGAAACAATATCAACATGATAAGAAGAAGAATATAATAATATTAGATGAAGAACTATTATTAATAAAGTAAGGTGAAATGAACAACTTACAATTTGAGAAAAGTGATTACAACATCAAATTGGAATCATAACATTAAATGAAAACAACACACCATATCTATAACACCTTCACCACCACTACCTGAAATAGGCATCTCAAGAGGCATGGGTCGATCCACTAATACTACAAGTCTTACCACATGAGTATGGTAGGCCTAGGGTGGTGGAAATTTTGTGGAATGTGGACATTTCTACCCTTGAACCGAAATGGTAGACAACTTCCAACCACCAAACAGAGGCACCTAATTGAGATTCTACATGAAAAAATTAGAGTAGTCCATAGAAGAAAAAAATTAATCCTTAGATATCTCCTAAAATACTTTAAAATTTGATCCCTAATGGAATTCTTTTTGTGAGATATTATTTAGATGGTGTGTTTTTCTTATGAGCCGCAGAATTTGGATCAGAATTACATCTTCAACTTGGTCCGCCTGGAACACTATTAAAAATTCTGGGGTCCCTATGTGAAATAATGTTCATAATTTAAAATGAACTAAAAATGGGGTTTATTAATAATGAATATAATGAATATTATATATATTAACAATGAATATTAGTCCATTTCAGTGTCTAATCACAACCTATGCTGACAGGATGTCTTGAATGGTGGGTATTTATTTTGCAATAGTTTGATATCCAGTTTGTGCTTCATAAATTAGTAAAAGGCCTAGGCTTGGCAGATTTCCTTGTTAAACACCCATCTATATAAGATACATCTTTGAATACTGAACTTCCTGATGAAGAAATATTATTTATTCAAGAGATTCCCCATATATGGGGAATGTACTTCAATGGTGCTCTCAGTAGTCTAATGGGGAAGATAATGGAAGACCATAAACTCAAAAAAGATGGGTTAAGAAATGTGCTTATCTCTCTTGAAAAAGAAGTGTTTCCATATTATATTCTATGATCAGAAGGAGGTACCAATAATGAATTAGAATATCATTCTCTCATGCAGTTTTGGAATTGGCACTCTAGGAACAAGTGAACCACTTGAAAGTGAAAGGGGATTCAGAATTGGTAATAAAATAGATAAATGGGGATTATTCTATCATAAAAGAAGAGTTAATACCTTTTTGTGATTATGTCAGATAGTTAATGGATGAGTTTCCTTCAAAACCAAAATTTTCATATGTCCGGTGATCCAAAAATGCCCATGCTGATGCATTGGCTAATGTAGCCATAGCCCTGGAAGATCCAAATCGGGATGATACAATCATCTGTATTGCCCATCGTCATGTGGTTTCACCTTTCGTTCAAATTAGGATAGAGGAAATCAATGAAATCAACCCCATTTTTAAAAAATATGGTAGTACCATAGGATGGATGACACCTATCATATAATATCTTTAAAATGGTGTACTTCCACCTGATAGATCTAGGAAATAGAAAGTTCAGCGATGAGTGTTCAATGACACTCTTTTTGATAGCCTAGATCACTAGAAGATCCTCTATAAACATGGATTCGATTCAATCCACATAAGATGCATTGATTAGGAAGAAACTACAGCTTTCTTGAAAGATGTACATGTAGGATCCAGTGGTGCCCACCAGTCTGGGCATAGGATTTCTGATCAAATCCAAAGGATTGGATAATTATGGCCATCAATGATGCAGGATTGCACAGATTTCACTAAGTAGTGTCACCCTTTCCAAAAACATGATAAATTCATTCACCAACCCCCAAAGTTGCTACATACAGCTAGATACTCCTTATCATTTTTTATATGGGGGAATGGATGTAGTGGGGCCTTATCCCCAAGCTATGTCTAACTAGTTCAAGTACATCCTTACTGCTACTATTTTTTTCTCCAAATGGGCTATGGAAATACCTCTTAAATAATTCAGGGCCAAAATCATTGTTATCTTTGTCCAAGCAAATATCGTTACCATATTTGGTTTCTCTCAATCCATATTGATGAACAATGGCACCGATTTTTTCATTACTATTGTAAAGAAGCTATATCAGAAACACAATATCAAATCTAACCATTTATCCCACTATCATGCATTGGAAAATGGATAGATAGAGGATTTCAACAAAACCCTATCAGACATACTCCATGAAATGGTGGATAAAGATAAAAATTCTTGTCCTGATAAACATTTACATGCCTTTTGGGCTTATCAGACTACTACCCATACTGCAACATGGTCAACTCTGTAGTCAATGGTATATGGAACATAATTAGTCAAACCCATTAAAGTTCAATTAACTTCACTTAGAATTTATATTTGTGACCAGTTATCTATAGATGAGAAATACCAAAAGCGATTTGATGAGTTGGAATGGTTATATGAAAAGAGATTTCAATCCTTGCATCACATGGATGTCTATCAGAACCGAATTGCATGAGATTTCAACAATAAATCTTTCCTTCATTCTTTCATTCAAGGCGAATTGGTACTAGTCCTCAGAACTCTAATGATACTAGGAACGAATCCTACAAAGCTTAAGCCAAAGTGGGAAGGAACTTACTCTGTACATAATGACTACTTTAATAGGGATTATTCCTTGATTTCAATGGATGGAGAACTCATTAAAACTCCAACAAATTCAAGGTTCCTAAAGAATTAATTTGTACAATTATACAAAATCATCCTATTTGTATGATGATAAACTAAATAAAAACCAACATCTCTGTTGTGTGACACTAGATTGCATAACATCCCTTTATGTGCATACTATATGACATGAAATTGTGTATCATATTCATCCTTGTTGCATGAAGTTAAATTGTATGACAAAATTCGTCTCCATTTCATGAAATTAAATAGTATGGTTAGTGTCTCATTCATTTATTATTAAGAAATCCTCAAAGGTACCACAAATTTGCATACCATGTGGTTCTTTCAAAATGAGTATCATCCATATATAAGTATTTAATCATGTCATTTGTCAAATTTATAATGACATTTGAAACCCATTTCTCTTTATGTTGGAAATAGATCCACATAGGGACCTCGGTTCAAGAACTAAGTATGGCTTGATTCTCATAAAAATGAGATATGTAGAGATTCTCAGATCTCAAATCATGATCATATCCACAATAAAAAGTTCCCTCATTCTGTGCATGTATGAGTTAGATCTACATGGGGAATATCATCTCCAGAACAACGTATGGGTTGATTCCTTCCCCTAGAAAGATACATAGTGATGCCGATATATTATATATTGGCTCTTCCAACATTCATTCATTATACTCTTATCGACTATTTGTTATAACTTTGTGTTGTGGGAGAAACCTTTTACCACTAATTTTTTCTCACACCGAGCATAGATCATGTGGGCTTAAGAGTTGTGTAAAGAGATTCTCTGCATAAACAAGGTATCTCAATTCCTATTTGGGTCTATCTATGTTCCTAACTATATGATTTTAAAAGACACAATAGATGTCTTCATTACTTAATAATAAACTTCATGATCATCTACAAAAACCATGTGTGATTCAATTCTTATTTTCATAGGATATGTAGCCATTTCGTGTCATTCTACCTTCGTCCTTACCATATGATGTTAAACTGCATGAAAGTTGAAGAACTACATGTGGATTGATTCCCATTTTCATTGAGATGTGTAGTGATATCCGGATCTTCTATCATGAGTTTAGTTATAATATTAAAATCCCACATAACCCATGTATGGATTCGACCTGCATTGGGAGCCTTACCTAGAGAACTATGTGTGGCTTGATTCTAATCCATATGAGATAATTAGTGATGTATAGACTATAAAATCTTGGACCTGACCACAAAATCATGTAATTAATGCATTTATTCTCCCATGTATGAGTTAGAGCAACATGACAAAATTCAATATGATTTTCCATCTCTTGTATAAACCCATATTTAAAAAAATATTATCCCTCACTTTTTAAATTCAATTAGAGTGAGTGAACCTTTATTTAAGAACTGTGTGTGGCATGATTCTTTCCCAAACAAGATAGATAGTGATGCTTGGGCCTTATCCCCTAGTACAACTACAATATTTATTTTCATGTCGGAATCACTTCATGTCCTCTCCGCACGACAACAAACTGCATGGATAGATAAAAACTATGTGTATCATGATTCTCATTTATATGGGATATGTAGTGATATCCAAATTTCTAATCCTGAACCCAGCTGCAGCATGATATGAAAAAATGCCTCTTTTCTCCCATGTATGAGTTAGATCTATATGACAATATTCAATTTCTCTTTATATCAAAGTCCCTACTGTCTTCAATGCAAGAATTTAAACTACATAGTACTCAAAGAACTACGTAAGGCTTGAATCTCATCCCATTGAGATACATAGAGAATTCAAGGCCTTACCTCTTATTAGCATCAATGAGATAAATTAAAAATTCTCCCCCTCCCACATTAAATTTAGAATCTATGCAGAAGCTCTTATGTTGGGTCCTCTCCTTAGAGAACCCATCAATGAAACAAGAAATGTCCCCATTTTACATATGAGTCATATATATGTAAGGAGTTCCAAAATTATGGAAAATATCTATTCAAATACTTCCCTTGTGTGTTGAACATTACCCCTTCCATATTTCATACTCCTTATATTGAATACTTTCAGATCTTTATAATATTACTTTGGTAGTTGGTGATAAAACTTCTAATACCTGAGGGCTCCTTTCCATGACTATGCAGTATGTTCCCTTGGGTGGCCTTGCATAAAATTCACATATATAACAGGACTATTAGTAAAAAAAAAGAAACTTTTTGGATATGCATCACATGACCTAGTTCGCCCTGCATAATAAATCCCCTATAAAGGTTTTGTTAAATAATGGTAACATAGTTCTTAGGAGAAGCCTCTTTTTCCCTTTAAACCTTGATGACGGTATGGGGGAACCCATAGTTTAAAGTGGTCATCCTTTGTATACTTGTCCCAAATCCTTTCTCCCAACATAAAAGTTTCCATGATTATGGGTGACAAATTTCCCCTCTCCATATGTTCATTTAATCTGGAAATAACATTTGATAATTTACCACATATCATCCATTGTTTCCATAATATTTTAGTCATAGTCGGATGACCTAAAACTACATACACCATACATCCTATGTTTGGGTCAGACCTTCATAGAAATCCTATTTCTCTGATACATTTTAAATAATAATTGGAAATAATATTTCTATATTCAGGTACTTTTCTCTATAAAATAAACTATATTCTTGGGAGAATATGAATCTTCATAAAATTTCATCGACTTTTAGCAATAAAATGTCAGATTCTCGATTGCTCTTTTTCCTGACTATGCAGTAAGTGCCCTTAGGTGGCCTTGTATAAACTTCACCAACATAACATGCATGTTATTCAAAGGCTACAACTATTTGGCTATGTAGCACATGCCCCTATTGGCCCTGCATAATAACACCCCATAATGGGTTGGTCAGACATTGGTATCTTCATTTTTTGGAAGTGACCTCTTTAAATGCTATTATCCCTTTTCAAATGTCATTATTGGGATCTGAAAGTTCCCAAATTGTAGTTTAGAATTCCCCCTTTCCATATCTTAATAATATAGCATGTTTTTAGAAAAATTTCCATGAAATTAGAGAATAAAAAATCTTTATTCAGAGATGAAGACCATAAATTAAATCACCCTAATGTCATGGTTGCATGACTTTAAATTTCACAGTATAATGTCCTCACTGTATGACTTTAAACTATATAACATGATATCATAAAGCCTCCTTTCTTAAAAAAAATTTACCATTCTTTACATACCAAATTTTTGTAGGAGTGGTTTCCCCATTCATCACCTTTGTTGGCACATATGGCCTTTATTTCTTAGAAACCCTTCCTAGGAAAACCCACCCATTGTGGTCTTCAGACATCTAAATCTTATTTCCATTTTCTGTCAACAATAAAATGTTAAATTTTCTAGAGCTCTTTTTTTTACTATGCAATACGTGCCATTTAGTGGCCTTGCATAAAATTTTCCTACATAATGAGCCTGTTAGTCAAAGGATACCACTGTTTGGCTATGCAACACATGCCCCTATTAGCGCAACATAATACAACCCCCATAATGGGATTCTTAAAAAATGATAACATCATTCTTGAAAAAGAAATCGTTTATGTTTATACTTATATTTTTAGATTTGGCGACAATAAAAATCATTACTCAAGATTCACCTTGGAAGTATTTAAATAATATTGGAGCAATTCCTAGCCACTGAGACTTGTTTGGGATCTAATTTCAAAATTTATGGACAAATCTATTAAACCTTAAACACTAGCCTTATTAGTCTAATATGAATGACTTTAAATTTCCCTTAAAAAGAGACATGGTACTCACCAGATTAAAATCCCGCAAAGGGAACTCTGGACAAAAATCAAATTATCAACTTGCTAGAGCAACATTTTGTATGATTTAGGCAATATTGAGCAATAAAAAGTCAAAAGATACAATGTTTGTGGGTTTATCAATATAATACTAGTAATAATCAAACTATCCTCACTAGGTCCCTTGGATTATGTAAAAATTAGAGAACACCAATCCTTTTTATTGAAATTATGATTATCTGACATAAAAATTTAATGTTACGAGAATCACCTTTGGTATTTCCATTAAAGAAAGAAATAAAGACTGAAGGCGTATATTATTAGAGACTACACTCTCTTCCTTCATATGGTAGAATCAGAGGAACACCCACAAAATGGAGTCTCTCAGTCATTTATTATAGGAATCTCTCAGTGTGACTCTTCATCTATTGAATAAATTCTTGAGATTTATCGGCCGCTCGCTATAGCTCAGTCAATTGTGTAGATCCAACTTCCTCAGCCTGATGAAGTGCTTATTTGGTAGTTGAAATGGATGTTATCCCTTCCAATTGGGTTTATTCTAATGTTCAGATCAATTTCTCAAGATTGTGGCTGACATCATCCATTTGTTATTAAAGATGTATCATCTCCTTCGTTTCCTCCTTGATTTGCTGGCCAACTTATATTGAATTTTTTCTATGGTTGGCCTCTTCCTTATCTATTGCAGCCTGAAAACACTCAACATTAATTAGTATTTTGAAATTTTCAATATATTTCTCCAACTTATGTTCTTTCTACCATTGGAGAATGTTCTCTTTCATTGCGTTATAGATTGGGTGATAATTAATGCCACCAAATCCCAATACACAAAATAGTGCTATGAGTTTTCCAAAAAAGGTTGGGGGAGATCATCAACAAGTTTCTCAACAATTATCCTCCCAATATAGGGACATGTTTTTTATTTTCTATTCCAAGAGAAACTTTCATTTTTTAATATGAATCTGAGTCACTACAATGAGGCAGAATGTACTCTGTAATCAAATTAATTAATGAAGTGCCTTGCTCTACTTGTTCCAAAATAGCAGATACTTCACCTTTCATTGATGTTTTGGCCAACGTAGAAGCTTTACCTTTAGATCTATATATGGGAGATGGTATAATTAAATGGTGAATCAGAATCATTCATAGTTTCATAATAATGGAAGAAATTGATAATGGTATAAATAGTAAATAACATTTACCATATAATATGTTGGCCACTTGCTTAGATTCATCCTTGATTTTCTCAACTTTAGTGGTTTAAGAAAGTGTGAATTGTGTACCCGAAATTTTGGGCTTAATGGGTTGGCGTGGCAAGAGAGGAAAACTGCTAACCATGGTGGAAACGCAGCGTCCATATTGTGTTAGCCTGAGGTGGGAACAACAAATGAGCATCGACCGCTGACCACATTCGCAACGCGGGATTTTATCGATTTGTTGTCTGAAACCCTCGGGGGCGTTGGCCTGTAACGGTAGGAGAGACCTTGGGCGTAGTATCCAGGCCATTCTTGGGGGTCCCTCCGGGTGTGAAAGATGATGGAAGCCCTGATGCAGGGATACACAAATCCTGGAAAGCGGGTGCAGACGTGTCCGAGTAAAGCTTGGCATTCTAGGTAATAAACCAGAGTACTCTTAGGCACATTGGTGAACCGCCGAAAAGGGATCGACGAAACAGCTCATGAGGGAAAGGTACAATGCGTGGTCATTACGAGGCCGACGTGAATGAGGACATAATCCCACACCACACCATATAATCCTCTCATGGAGGAAGGGTAGGCCAAGGGGCCAAGATGGGATGACGATTCCTGAGAGATGGGGATGGACCCGAATCCTAGACATTCAGGTGGTCCTACGTATCCGATGAGGATGGTAATCAAGCCACACGTAGTTCTATAAATGTAGTTTAACGTCATACGAGATGAGGGGAGAGTAATATACCCCCAAACAAGGGAGGCGTACGGTACGGCGAAGAAGCCGACGTGAATGAGAAAATACCCTCACGCCACACCATACACTCCTATAAGAGAGGACCTGGCCCGGGGCCCAAAAGTCCAAGTGGCCTAATGGTTAGGCATTGGTCAGGGAGGCCTGACCTGCTTGCAGTTTAACGTCTTGCAATGAGGACAAGGGCCGGGGACCCAAGGAGGCCAAGGGGCCTGAGGCTGGGCCTCATAAGGGAAGGCGTACGACACGGTACATGATCCCTACGTAAATGAGGACATAGTCCCACACCACACCGTACATCCTGGGTAAGAGGTTGGGTGGAGGGGCCCGAGAAGGCCAAGCGGCCTAAGGTCAGGCATCAGTCAGGAAGGCCTGACTGGTCTGCAGTTTAACGTCTTACATGAGGACGGGGGCCGGGGACCCGAGGAGGCCAAGGGGCCTGAGGCTGGGCCTCGTAAGGGAAGGTGTACGGCATGGTACATGATCACTATGTAAATGAGAACATTGTCCCACACCACACCTTACACCCTGGGTAAGGGGTTGGGCGGAGGGGCCCGAGAAGGCCAAGGGGACTAAGGTCAGGCATCAGTCAGGAAGGCCTGACTGGTATGCAGTTTAACGTCGTACATGAGGACAGGGGCCAGGGACCTGAGGAGGCCAAGGGGCCTGAGGCTGGGCCTCGTAAGGGAAGGCGTACAGCATGGTACATGATCCCTATGTAAATGAGGACATAGTCCCACACCACACCGTACATCCTGGGTAAGAGGTTGGGCGGAGGGGCCCGAGAAGGCTAAGGGGCCTAAGGTCAGGAATCAGTCAGGAAGGCCTGACAGGTCTGCAGTTTAACGTCTTACATGAGGATGGGGGTCAGGGACCCGAGGAGGCCAAGGGGCCTGAGGCTGGGCCTCGTAAGGGAAGGCGTACGACATGGTACATGATCCCGACGTGAATGAGGACATAGTCCTACACCACACCGTACACCCCTTATAGGGGAATCAGGGCCGTGGGCCCGACCGCTAGCACCACCCGGGGGGAAGTTTGTCACTTCGGGATGGGGTAGAACGAATCACTGCACTCGATGTTTGGGACATATCGGGTTTGACCCGAAGATCCAGGACACTTTTGACCATGTTCGAAACACAGCGTTCCTATGGTGACCTGATATGGGAGCAACAAATGAGCATCAGCCGTTGACCAAATTCGCAACGCGGGACTTGTATCGGCTTGTTGCTTGAAAACCCTCGGGGGTGTTGGCCTGTATAGGTAGGAGAGCCCTTGGGCGTAGTATCCAGGCCGTTTTTGGGTGTCCCTCCGGGTGTGCAAAAATGATGGAATCCTAGTCAAGGAGTGGGTGAAGCATAGCTGTATCCATCAACAAAAGAGGCAAACATCTCCAGGGGGATGTGCAGCCGGGTCGAGGCTTGCTTAACGTGAGTTGGGGAAAAAGTGCGCACCCTGCCATATGTCTTGACCCGAGGGGAAGATTTTGGCTTTCGGGGTGGGCCAATGGACGAAATTCCCGGGCGTTCCTACGTATCCCATTAGGATGGGAATCAAGCCATACGTAGTTCTTGAAGGTCGTTCAGTTTAGCATCATGCGGTGAGGACATGGAAGGGTATAATAACGGGAGTGGGCACATGGTGCAACCCTTACAATCCTTGTATGAGCGGAGTTGTATGAGTGGGGCTAAGAAAGCCTACTCCTCGCTACACAAAGATCCTCCAAGGAAACTATTCCCAGGGGGGATAGTGCAAAAGAAAAGCTTAGGGCTGGGCTCAAGACGAGGCGTCCGAGCATTCCTACGTATCCCATTGATATGAGAATCAAGCCATACGTAGTTCTTGATGGTAATGCAGTTTAATGTCATGCGGGACGAGGATGCATCTCATTTGGGGATATGTAAGGTACGACAAGTAATCCGACATGAATGAGGACGTAGTCCCACACCATACCGTACAATCCTGCAAGAGGGTAAGTCGGGGAAAACCAAGGGGCCTGAGGCCGGACCGCGGTCAGGGAGACCTGACCAGCTTGCGGTTTAACGTCTCGCGGTGAAGACAGGGGTCGTGGGCCTGAGGAGGCCAAGGGTCCTGAGGCTGAGCCTCGGTCAGGAAGGCCTAACTGGCTTGCAGTTTAACATCTTGCAGTAAGGAAGGGATGAGATCTTAGTTTAAGGTCATAGAGCTCGGACCATTTTGCAGTTTATCGTCTTGCTGGATGAAGATGCAGTTTAAGGTCGTGCAGGACCTTACAGTTTAAGGTCGTGTAGGACCATAACGTGCTGTTTAAGGTCATGCAGGACCAGCTAGGATCAGGCGAAGTACCTCTTGAGGAACCTGGCATTGGTGGGAGGGGTTATCCGTTCTCCATCCGTGGTCACCAAGGAGTACGTCCCATTGGGGTAAACCTTATGGATGATATAAGGACCTTACCATTTGGGTTCTAACTTGGGCGGTTTCCTACCGGGAATCATTGGTGCTCGATGGGCCAGTACTAGGTCGCCCTGTAGAAAAGAACGGAGAAAAACCTTCTTGTTAAAGGCCCTCACTATCTTATCCTGATGCCTTTTCAGATTGTGCAGGGCACGAAGCCGGTTCTTGTCCAGTGCTTCTAATTCAGCAAGACAGATTTCGTCTACCTCATCTGATGTCTGGTGATCATAGACTGCAGTGCGTAACGATGGCAGCTGGATCTCAATGGGTAGTACGGCCTCAACTCCATACACCAGGGAATCTGGGGTCACCTGGGTAGAGTTGCGAGTCGTCGTCCGATAAGCCCAGAGGGCATTGGGGAGCTTGTCCGACCAACTTTTCATGTTCTGACCAACCGTCTTCTGCAGAATGTTAGAGAGGGTTTTGTTGAACGCTTCGATCTGTCCGTTTGCCTGCGCGTGGTAGCGGGAGGTATGGTTCGAACGGATGCCGTACTTGGCGTACAATTTCTTCAGTTCAGCCGCTCGGAAGTTGGGGCCGTTATCGGTGAGGACGGCATGAGGGCCCCCAAACCGGTGGATAATATTGGAGCTCACAAAGTCAACGATGGAACGTGCCTTGACCTCTTTGAGTGGAACTACCTCTGCCCACTTGGAGAAGAAATCTGTAGTAGTCAGAATGAACCTACACTGGTGGGCTGTTGCCGGTGGATATGGTCCCACTACATCAAGTCCCCATACCACAAATGGCCAAGAGTAATTGGTGGGGTGGAGGGGCTCTGGCGGCCGATGCAGGAAGTTGGCGTGAACTTGGCACGCGTGGAATCTATTGGCATACCCAATAAAATCGTGGATCATAGAGGTCCAGAAGTACCCCAACCTCCGGATTTGATGGGACAGCTTCGGCCCATCTTGATGGGTGCCATAGGAATCGGCGTGAACCTCTTGCATAAATTGAGGAATCTCTACTCCTTGAATGCAACAGAGGAGGATGTCATCGAAGCTCCGCTTATAAAGGATCTGTTCAGGACTAGAGCCGCTCTGGAGGGTAAATTGCAGCGCGCGACATCGAATTCACTCGCGCTCTGCCCAGTCGTCCGGGAGGCGACCATTTTGGAGATACTCGACAAAAGGTGCCCTCCAGTCGGGAGTGGCTTCAACCACTATGTCTAACGAACCTGGGACCCCTTACGTAGAGGGTCCGGTAGTGAGATGACTTACCCGCAAGCCATCATTTTCCTCTTGGGTGACGGGGGAAATGACTCTCCGGTGTGCCACATGTATGATCAAATCATCTTTCTCGGGTTCTGCGAGCGACGCGGCTAAGCCAGCCAAGGCGTCTTCTTGACCATTCTGTGATCGTGGGACATGGGTAATCTCTGGTCGAGAAGAGAACTGGGCCATTAGGCAGAGGGTGTACTCTAGCAATGGTACAAGCTCTGACTTCCTGATGACATAGTCGCCATTAACCTGCTTGATTACCTGCTCGGAATCTCCTTTCACATGTAGATGGGGCACATTGATCTCAAGGGACAACTCGAGACCGGTGATGAGAGCCTGGTACTCTGCCTCGTTGTTCATATAGCCTTCTGACAACAGGAACGAGTATGGCAGGATGGGTTGCGCCGGGGTAATGAAGACAATACCCAGGCCCACTCTGTTGAGCTTAAGATCATTGAGCCGCCTACCGGTGGGGCTCCAGGAGGCACCATCGAAATGCATTTGCCAACATAGGATGACATGATCGACTGAGAGGATCGTCTCATCAGGAAAATCCAGGTCCAGGGATTGATCCGTGGAGGTTGGATGGGCAGCTAAAAAGTCTGCCAACGCCTATCCCTTAATGGCCTTCTGAGGTACGAACCTGATATCAAACTACTGGAGAATCACCGCCCACCGTGCTAGTCAACCAGTCAGCATGGGGCGGTTCAGGATGTACATCCGTGGGTCTACCCGGGAGACCAATTGCACCTCATGGTGCTGCAGGTAATGTCACAACTTCTGCACGGCGAAGATGAGCGCAAGGCAACTCTTTTCAATAGGGGAGTATCTGACCTATGTATCGAGAAGCATGTGGCTGAGATAGTAGAGACTGTTCTCAGTACCCTCGTTATTCTTCTGGGCGAGTAGTGCACCAAGGGATCTTTCCAGGGCGGCCACGTAAAGGACCGGCGGCTTTCCGGAGATGGGTGGCATCAAAACCGAAGGTTGGAGAAGACACTGCTTAATTTCCTTGAAGGTGTTCCGACACTCCTCATCCCATTCGTAGGCGGCACCCTTCTTCATGAGCCGGGAAAAGGGCTTACACTTTCCGGCCAGATTCGTGATGAATCGGTGTATATAGGCTAAGTGGCCTTGGAGGCCTCGAAGTTCCCGAATGTTGCTCGGGGGAGGCATTTGGCTAATGGCCTTGATCATCTCTGGGTCGATCTCAATGCCTCGGTATCTAACAACAAAGCCCAGAAACTTCCCAGAGGTGACCCCGAAGGCACACTTCAACGGGTTCATCTTCAGGTGACAGGAACGGAGGAAACCGAACACCTTATCAAGGTCTTTGAGATGGTCCTGGTGCTGACATGATTTGACCACAAGGTCTTTTACGTAGCATTCCGCCAATGTTCCGAGAATCGGCTTGAATATGCGGTGCATGGACCTCTGATAAGTGGCACCTGCATTTTTCAAGCCGAAGGGCATAACCTGGTAGCAAAAGGTACCTTGGGGAGCCCGGAAGGCAGTGGACTCTTTGTCCTCGGGGGCCATCCGGATCTGATTGTACCCGGAATACCCATCCATGAAAGAGAGAGCTTGGAACCCGGCCGTGGCGTCAATCAATAACTCCATCACGGGGAGTGGGAAGTCATCTTTTGGGCAGTGGCAATTAAGATCGCGGAAGTCGATGCAGACTCTGATCTGCCCATTCTTCTTCATGACTGGCACAATGTTGGCAAGCCACTTGGGGTACTAGACTTCCTTAACGAAGTTGGCTTTGATAAGCTTGTCAACTTCGGCCTCAACCATAGCACCATGAGAATGGTGCATCTTCCTGGGAGGCTACTTAAACCCACGATGTTTTTCTGGGAGGCCCAGACAGTGAACGACTACTTGGGGATCTAGTCCTGGCATCTCACTGTAACTTCAGGCAAACACGTCATGGTGTTGTTGGAGGAAGTCTACGTACTGCTGCCGCTCCTCGGAGGACATGGCTGCACTGATCAACGTGGGTTTCAGATCTTCCTCGCTACCAAGGTTCACCTGGACTAGTTCAACAACCGTGGTAGAGATGCCTTCCTCAAAGGCGGGGGGATCATCCTCCAGGTCTTCCTCTCCACCCGTGGGGGGATTTCCCGCGACGGGAGATACTCCTGGGCTATCAAAGCCTGAGGGGAAGCTGGTGCCGGCTTGGGCAGCAGTGGTCATCATATCAGGAGACTCACTTTCCATTGAGACCATAGCAATGAAGGCAGTCGACCCTATCCCATCTGGCCTTCGGCCCAAGGGGCCACGTTTGATGATATCAAAGCAGTGATGACGTGTCATCCTGAGTCGGTTGATTCCAGCCCAGCGGAAGAGGCACGTATGGCGTACCACCGTCATCATAAGCTCGACATTCCGGTACCGTACAGGGGTAGGAGGTTCCGGGATCACCTGAGCCTGGTTGATGTAGGAGTACGAGGTGATTCTCCGTCGTCGCTTGGACACGGGGACATGCCTTACTTGTGTACCCAAAACAACAAAACATTGCCCCATGTCGGGGGTCGTGGCCTCCAATCGGTGGACCGGGAGGATGTAGGAATCATCCATGCTCGCCCAGGGATCACTTTTGACTAGGGCGGGTTCATCCTCACTTACTAGGATTTTCTTATCCTTACTCTTGTAATAATAAACATCCAGATAGTGGGCTTCACAAGAGGTGAAAGGAGACGCATCTACTTGGAGAACACCTACTCGACCGTTGAGTGAGTATTTGAGGCACTGGTGATATGATGAAGGGACCGCTGCATGCAGATGGAGCCATGGCCTACCCATCAACGCGTTGTAGGCGGTGTCCTGAGAGACAACCATGAAATCGGTGCAGGCAATTAAGCCAACAAACTGAGTCTTCAGGTGGCTCTTGCTGACTGGGGTTTGCTCGGTCCTGTCATACCCCTAGATTTTGAGGTTAGAGGGAGTTAAATCACCTTCAGTCAGACCCATCTTTCGCAACATCCGAGTCGGAATTAGGTTGATTCTGGAACCCGTGTCAACGAGGCAGCGGCGGACTTCCACACCATTGAAGTGGCCAGTGATGTACAACGGGTGAATATGCCACTATATAGGAGGGTCCTCATCTTCACCAGAGAATGAGATAACCGCCTTACATTCGGCGTTCTCAATTGTCTCGGCATGGAAGGCTTCTGCAGCTGCTACCTCCATCTCAAACTGGAGGGGGCTTCTTAGGGCCTCGGCAAGTGCCTCGCGCATTTCAAATGATAGGCGAAGGGCCTCGAGGATAGAAAGACTTACCGGAATGCCGGCCAGGTGCTTCAGGACATCATACTTTCGTACCAAACGCGAACCTCTACCTACAAGAGGTCGTTCGACAGTTGGAGGCATAGCGGGTCCTGCTGGTTGAACCGGCGGTTGGCTAGTACTGGGTACATCCTGCTACCTACTAGTTGAAGCCTGGAGAGTAGACGTCAGACTAGGATCGGACAGCGGAGACTGGCCTATAGCCGGGCGAGACTTACTGTGGTACGAATGAGGCAGCTCTCCCTGGTCTAGTAGCACAAATGGCGGTGGAGGTAGAGCTGATGGCGTTAGATGGGGTTGCGCGTGCTGAGCTCTGCGCTGAGCCTGTTGTCTGGTCTCAGTATCGTGCATGGACTGGATGAAAGTGCCTATTGATGTACCTCGATGACCGGAGTGGTTTTGGTTCCGCTGACGTTGACATCGGCTGGAAACGTTGGGGAGGTTCACCTGGCGTTCCCCCTCGTCGGGAGTCACATAGGGCTTTACCAGATCCACGGTGTTAACCGAAGCATACCCCTGGATGTTGATTGACGAGTCACCCACCACCGGGCTGATTCTGGAAGGAATCCCTATTTCAGGGGGCATGAAGTCGCTGAGAGTGCGGGATGACGACAACACCAGTGGAGCGCGTTGCTTCTTCTTGCGTCGTCACTGCTTGCCCTTTTCAGAAGAGGTCGGCTATGAAGACGATGCAGAGGTACCAGATACTTCTTCTGAAGGTTCCAGCTACCTCAGGCGTGCCCAGATGATACCATGGGCATGAACGATAGTTTTTCGAGCCATCCAGTCATTGTATTTCTGGGATCCGCAGCTGGGAACCTGCTGCCACTCGCCTTCGCTGTCGCTACCAATCTCTGACCCTGCAAAGACACCCTCCACTTGTGTTGGTGCCGGCCCCAACCTGACTATGTTGTTGTTGACCTGGTCTTGAATCTAGTCTTTAAACACATAGCATTTCTTGAGGGTGTGCCCTGGAATCCGATGATAAGGACAATAGTTGGGGTGATCAGTGAGATTCGCCTCTGCCGGCCTTCTGCCCTCAGGCAGGCGCACAATCCCTTGCTCTAGAGCACTTTGGAAGTACCCAAGGACATGATTTTCGTTGAACGAATAAGTCTGGTGTATTATTTTCGGATAGGGGGCCCTGGGGGCCTGGCCCTGACGAGGGGCCAGAGGGGCCTGCCGAGGAGGCGGTGCCTGATTGTCTCACCTAGGTGGAGGTGCTGCATTGCGCGAGGGAACCTGTCGATTATGAGGCGGTCGCTGCTGGGCAGGAGCCTATGCTTGAGGTGGAGGACCTCTGCGGGGTTGCGGGGATGGTGCCGCTGGCAGTAATTCCAACTACCTAGGGGCTTCTATTTGGGCCACCGCAGCGGGTTCGGCTCTGGCGGTCCTCTTGGCTGGGATCATAGGGGGCAATGAACGTGCCTGACTAGCCTGTTGCAGAGCCTCCTCAAGGCGCTGAGCCTTATCTGAGAAATCTCTGAACCCTCCAGGGTAGTTCTGGGTAATCAGGGAGGGTACCAGCTCCGTTTTGACATTCCCCACACACATCGTCAGTAATTTCTCCGGAGTCAGTGGCATATCGAGGGAATACGTAAGTCCCTTCCACCGGGCGATGAAATCTGCGACTCGCTCATCGGGCCTTTGCTTGCACTTGAAGAGGTCTGCAATGCTGGTCTTCCGCATGGTGGAGATGAACTGGTATAGGAACTGCCGGCGGAGATCCTCCCAACCGGTCACCAATCTGATAGGGAGCTGGCTGTACTAGACGAATGCAAGACCTTCCAATGTCTGTACAAAACATCGGAGCTTGGAGGCTTCTTGCTGAGCCGGGGTCCCCAACATGGGGCCACAACTAGAAGAAAAATGAGCCAAGTAATGCGGCGGGTCCCCTATCCCGTTGAAGGGCGAGAAAGTGGGGTTCCCAAAACCCAGTGGTGCAGGCATATCATCCACCCACGCGGGATACGACTTGCCATACGGTGGGACCGCCACCTGCCGCGTTTCCAATGCTTCGAGGCGGGCTGTGAGTGCCGCTATAAGATCATCCAGGTGGGGGTCCCTGTCTTGACGGGGATCCCTAATCACAAGTGCATTGCCAGGTTCTTCAACACAGTATATGGCATCGGCAGCTCGTGGATCGACTGGCAGAATGACCTGTGGGGCGACTGGGGGAATCCGGACTGGATTTTTCATATTTCCCCGTCGTTCAGGGGGGTTTGGCGAGACATATCACGCCCTCTTGTCGTAAGTTCTAGCTTCTGCCCTATCTGCGTAAGTAGCATGATCAGGGTTACCCGAAGGCATCTCACCGGGGGGAAATTGTTCCTACCCCGGCCTGGGATTACCAAAGTCAGGTCGCCGCTCCGCAGCACGCTCAACCAATAGTTCGTCAACCAGCCTCTTCTGCTCAGCAAGCTGCTGGCGTAACGTGGCCTTCTCGGGATCTTCGTTCGTTTTCTACATAGAGGCAGACGGGTCAGAGTGCTTGACAGTTCCGACATGCTCCTTACCCTTGCCGGTATTTCGACTGAGTACCAGTGACTCGGTGGGTATAGGGAGGCCTAGTAGGTTCCTCTGCTGACGGGTAACCCTCCCTGATGGGTCCAGTAGTGGAGGTACTCCCTCGAGGGGTAAGTCTCCATCAAGAAATTCAAGATCGTCTTCCTTGTCCACTACGTCAGCCATGTGGACCGCGACCCCTCTCGAGGGCATGTCCTCAATGTCGCATAACGAATCAGGATGCCGTCGGATAGGGTCGAAGAGGAGAGCGGCATAGTGTCCCCAACCACGGACTTGCACATGGGGGGTAGCTTCCCTGACGACTCTACGGATTAATTTGTAACTCTGAACGCATTTCCATTGAAGGGCGCTCTGACGGCTTGGAGACTCAGGGTGCTGGTCCACAAGGAGTGCAGCCAAATCAATCAGGCGACATTGCTCGCCGATTTCTTTGAAGTGATCTCGACTTCTGGGGTACACCACCAGCTCGTAACGAAGGCGGAAGTGTGTCGCCCATAGGGTTCGACAAAAGTACCCCACTTCTTCAGGGGTAAGGGACTCTGGTGCGCTAAAGTTCAGCACTGCCGTCAGCCAGAATTTCTCCGGGAAGTGATCCGCTGTGAGAATAATCCAGAAGCTCCTATGTTTGGAATCGAGGTCTGGCCCTATATTGCCCCACTCGTCAACCAGGGGTGGCTGAGGGACTGGTAGCGGTACCGAGGCAGACCTCTGGGATAGTAAACTCAGTGGTAGAGAATACGACAAACGAGCTGACTGGCCGCCGAATTCCGGGCCATCCTCTGAAGAGTGAGGTGACCTGGCCACAATGTCACGATACGATGGGCTGATAGACATAGCTTCCAGAACAGGAGTCGCGGCTGCCGGCGATGGGTCATGTCGTCGCTCTACTGCCGTTGGCCACCAAAATAGCTCTCTGTGATCTCTTGTAGAGGTAGAGGGCGCTTCTGGTGACAATGGTGGTGATTGCACGGTCGAGACCTGCGGAATTTCCACGATTTATTCCTCCTAGACGTACCTGCAGAGAGAGGTGGGAATCTGGTGGACCTCGCATTCCGGGAGAATGAGGCTAACACACCTGGTTCCCACCCCAGTCCTTGATACGGAGGAGCGGGGAGAAGGTTCCATCACTGAGTCGCATTCCGCTTCAGAATCCGAGAAGTGGGCAGGTTTGATCTCCACCCGGGCCTTCCCAGGACTCTTCTTGTCGCAGCGACGACCCACTCTCCTGCCCCGGGGTGGCTCTTCGGGATAGGGTTGATCCCTAATAGGTATCCTTGGGGTGGTGATGATGCCATGGAGGAGAGGGCCCCCGCTCGAGATAGCCGAGGTGTGAGGGGCACCGGGACAAATGTCGAAGGGTACATGGGGAGGACATCCATGGAAAACACCCATGTAGGCGGAGCCTCTGTTGGAATCGGCAGGAGCATGGAGAGGACCTCCATGGTCGATGCGGGCGGAGCGAGTCCGACCTTCACTCCCCAAGTTGCTGGGGTGAGGAGGACCTTCGCTCGTTGCAGAGAGGACGTAGGGAGGGCCCCCACGCTAGAGAAGGACCGGATGGACAGTGACTTCAGATCGTTAATCGGGGGCAGGAGGATGGACTCCATACCCTGTATAGTGGGAACGGGAAAGGTTTCCACGTCGAGCGTCACTGCCGTTGGGCAGGTCTTCTTTCGGGATGGGGGTAGCACGAGGCATTCCTCCATGAAGAGCTTCGGAGAGGGGAAGGCCCACGCTCTGTGGAGTAATGGTATGAGGAGGGCCTCCGTACGGGGGACATCACCGCCGGTTAGTTCGCGGCGATCACCACTCGGGCCTGCAACCCGGAGAGTCAACCCAGCCTGCCCGTGGGGCAGTTGGGGTCTCAATCCTGGTTGGGTGAAGGAGTGCCCCTGCTCAGTGTATGAAAGGACTCCGTAATGCACGTCGGCGGTGGCTCGGGCCACTGTAGCTGTTGAAGGTGACGCATCTGGACGAGCATCCTCAGCCCAGGCCCAACGCTGATGTCGGGTCAGACGAGCTGGCGTAGGTGGTGCAGGGGCATGGAATGCCTGCTCTTCCGGTGGAGCCGGACGGCAGCGCTGATGCGGCTGGACGGGATCCCTTGCCTAGAGCCCTTGGGTCGGGACCCTGAGCGGGCCAAGCCGAACGGTGCCCGCCTCATCAGCGTAAGGCGAGGAGTTGTCAAGGCGTTCCAAGGACAGTCTCCCGAAACGGTTGAACGTTGGGGTGGGGAGCAGGGGCTCCCTGCGCGGCCTGTTAGGGTGGCGTTGACGGTGGGGACTGGATGCCTCCAGGTCCAGGCGGTCCATATCCTAAGTTTGTATGAGCCCTTCCTCCTCGTACATGCATACAAGGTTGTTGATCACCCTTCGCTGGATGATCTCTGATAGGGAGAGGGGACGTGGGTGCCCCGTATTCTGCGATGTAGCGGCCGTCGTGGCGGTAGCGGCACCATGCGGGGTGGATGTGGCGGTGTTTCCCCTACCCCCGCATAGGCGACCAGGCGGTGATCATGTCTCTGTAATAGAAACCTGGTTCCTGAGAAATGAAGGGATCAACTCATCAGCACTACGAGGAAAAGGATTGACAACCAGTGCCCCAGCGTCCTTCCATTATCCACGTCTATAAGAAGGATCCACACCAACAAGCTGTAGAATGGAGTGCCCCACATTCTACTGCCCCAACTTCTGGTGAGTTTCATGACAGGCCCTCTATTTTCTTGGCGGGACCAGGCGCCAGATATCTGGATCCGGTGACACGTCAATCTACTGATTTCTCGAACGCTACTAATCTCCACATTAAGGAGAATAAATTCACGTCGGGTTCACCATTTCTGTTTCCAACACTTTCGCCAGGGTGCGTGCATCCGTTCGTCCGCGGAGGAGGATGCGCTGCACTGTTTCCCCGCATTCCCACTTTCCAAAGGCAGGCGGCATTCGCTCCTTATTCAGGGACATCTGCTCCTTGATCGAAACAGGATGAGGGGATGTTGGTTCTTCCTTCCATGGATTCCTCCTCAGAACTCGTCACCTAGTTTGGGTCTCCCTCATAGATTTAATACATTTTTCATGAAACTCTTCTGAGTTCCATGTTTCCATGGACGCCGGTTAATTACACTGCTTCTCTCGGGACATTCCAAAGGGTCCGGTCAGGGCAGAAACCTTCAGTAGGGGGAGTAGTCACGTTGAGACATCAGTAGCATGTCTGGATGCTGGGGAACCTGGCATGTCTGTCTATTATCCCTGGTCACAGGGCTTCTTGAGGGCGTGGAAGCCCGAGGCATCCCACATCGAGCGTGGGGAATTATATTCCATAGAAACATATCTGAGGTTTTCCTCAGCTTCTTGTGTTCAACACAGGGTACACTGCGAGTTTAACGTCCAGCGGAGACGGAACAACCCAATCAGGGCATTATCTAGAATGGATCGAATCGAGGGATTTCCCTTGAAAGATTGCCGATACTGGGACCAGCCCATGGGCGGCTATGAAGAAGAGCGTACCGACAT
Source organism: Viscum album (assembly GCA_963277665.1). NCBI lineage: Eukaryota > Viridiplantae > Streptophyta > Magnoliopsida > Santalales > Viscaceae > Viscum > Viscum album. The sequence goes on from OY728134.1 coordinate 1,001,202,387, forward strand.
GGTCTCACTAGGATATGACGGTCCGGGTGAGAATCAGGGTGGATGATGGATAGACGAATGAAGTGGAGGGGGGAATGGCATGGGACCATCGCAAGGGAAACGGTGAAGTTGGGCTTGAGCCTTGAAGGAGATTCCTACGTATCCCCGTGGTAGGGAATCAAAGTCCACGTAGTTCGGGATGGTGCTGGTGAACCGACATGAGGGTGGAACTTGGTCCGATGGGAATCATCTGCGAACTGACGTGAATGGGGAGGACCAAGAGGGTCTTAGTGGTGGTGGACTTGGACCTCGTGTAGGCTTCCTACGTACCATGTCGTGACATAGATCAAAGACCACGTAGTTCAGAGGGGCTTCGTCGGCGAACCAATGTGAAGGTGGACCTTGGTCCGACGGGTGGTGGGCTTGAACCTCTGGAAGGCTTCCTACATACCATGCCTTGGCCTGGATCAAAGTCCTCGCAGTTTGGATGATGGAATTCATCAGCAAACCGACGTGAAGGTGGACCTTGGTCCAATGAGAGATGGGCTTGAACCTCGGGGAGGCTTCCTACGTACCATGCCTTGACATGGATCAAAGACCTCGTAGTTCAAAGGGTTTCATCGGTGAACCGATGTGAAAGTGGACCCGGGGATCCACTAGTGGTGGGCTTGAACCTTGGGAAGGTTTCCTACGTACCATGCCTTTACATGGATCAAAGTCCTCGTAGTTCAAAGGATTGATGGAATACAGTTTAACATCATGCGGGATGGTAGTGAACCCTGACGTGAATAAATGACGGGCGGCGGGCTTGAGCCTTGTGGAGGCTTCCTACGTACCATGCCTTGACATGGATCAAAGTTCCCGTAGTTTGGAATGGCAGTGGGTGTCGGCGAATCAACGTAAATGAGGGACCTTGGTCCGATGGGAGATGGGCTTGAACCTCTGGGAGGCTTCCTACGTACCATGCCTCGACATGGATCAATGTCCTCGTAGTTCGGGTGAGAATGGGGGGGGGGGGGTGGCTTGGAAAACCGACAAGGAGACGGTCTGGGCCAATGATTGTAGTGCTTAAACCTCAGGAAGGCTTCCTACGTACCATACCTTGACACAGATCAAAGTCCTCGTAGTTCGGGTGGTCACAACGGCTGGCCATCGGACTGAAATGCAGTTTAACGTCACGTTGGACGCAAATGGGACTCGACTTGAAATAGATGACGGGTGGGCTTGAACCTCGTGGAGGCTTCCTACGTACCATGCCTTGACATGGATCAAAGACCTCGTAGTTCAAATGGGTGTGCAGTTTAATGTCATGCGGGACAAGGGCATACATTTTAACGTCATGCTGGATGAGGGTGAAACTCGACGTGAATAAATGGCCGAGTGGTGGGCTTGATCCTTGTGGAGGCTTCCTACGTACCATGCCTTGACATGGATCAAAGTCCTCGTAGTTCGGTAGGTGGGGGTCAGGGTCGGTGCTCGCTCTAAGCCCATGTGAGTCATGCTCAGTGTGAGAAACAAGAGGTTGCAGGGACCTGACGACCACGTCGCGAAGGATGCGTCCGTGAGAAGTGAAGAGGGGCTTATGCATTAGGCGGCCCATTGTGTTGGGACTTACTCTAGGATGGAGGCCCGAAGTGCGACAAAGCGCAGCGAAAGAGGGATTTGGGACCAATGATGGGAGGTGCCTCGTTCCCTATCACACCCTCCAATGACCTTGGTAGTGGGGGAGTACGGAGATGCAGGGGTGCAGTCATCCATTGAGAGGCTAGGGGGCTTACGCTCTGAGGCGGACCTTCCCCCGCGGACAAACGCCACTCCGACAAGGGGGATCTCATTCCATGTGAGGAAGAGTCCATTCCCGTGGAGACGAGTGGGCGTAAAAAATGTCCGAGCTGGGGGGACCCTGCGTGCGAAGCACGGGGTCGGGTCACAGTTTAACGTCATGTGTTGAGGACGTGGTGCTTGGCAGTTTAACGTCCTGCAGCTCGGATGAGGTGGGTTCACTCCCCACCCCTAGGACTTACATAACCGGTACCCACTGGTCCTTGGGGGAGGGAAGGTACTGGCAAGGCCATGGTCAAGGGGGGTGGTGGAGCGAACCATCGAGGGGTCCACATTAGCATGGCTATGCGAAGAAGCAATAGCCGTTAGTGTGCCTATGCGAAGAAGCATTAGGTGAAGCAACGCTAAGAGTGGTATTGTCCGTGGGACTTTGAAATCAAATCATGCATACCTAGAGGGTCACACGGGAAGAGTAATTGCCAAGAAAAGGAGTGTGCTTCGCGAAGTGGAGTGCCTTGGCCTTAGCACGGGGCATAGGAGTGAGCGGAGGGTGCTTTGCGAAGTGGAACAGTATTCGCGGAGCACTACCTCGCGAACAAGAGGTGCCTCGCGAAGCAGGGTGCTGCGAAGTAGTGTGCTTCGGGATGTGTAGCGATCCTACCTTGGCATAGGGATCACTAGTACAGGTTGGGTGTTTCGTGAAGCAGAAATGCTCCGCGGATGCCCGAGTTCCTTTGGGAATCCCCCTCCTTCACGAATACCCTTGAGCTTCATGAAGGGCATCCCTCCCGGAAGAGGGGCTCAAAAAGAGTCAAAGCGAAGGCGTCACGCGAAGTTGAAGTACCTTGCGGAGCTCATGATTCCCGGGGGGCAAAGGGTGCTTCACGATTCGGGAGAGGAGAAGCTGAAAGGTCGGATTGTCCATCCTCGGGACTCAGGGGGAGTCCAGTATTTATAGGGAAGGGTCGCCGTGAAGCAGAACTCGCGCACCGCCTCAGGTGCTTCGCGGCGCGCTCGCGAACGTCAAACTCATTCACGAAGAGTTACCGCCTCCGGAGCATCACGGCGGGCTCGCGAACGTCAAACGCGTTCGTAGAGAGTTACCGCCTCCGGAGCTTCGTGGTGGGCTCGCGAACGTCAAACTCATTCGCGGAGAGTTACCGCCTCCGGATCTTCACGAGACCGCGATGCTCGGGGTGCTTCGCGTCGGTGCTTCGCGAGGCGGCACGCCGACCTTGTTTTTCGTCCCTTCCTTTCAGGCAATATTTTGGTTGCCAACAGTGGTCTAGTTGGATTTAGGTTGTCTATGGAACCAACATTGATTCTTGCAATCTTAATGAAAATCATTCCACACAAACTTGTTAGTAATAAATGTCTGTAAATAAGGAAAATATTCCACAGAAAAAAATATAGAACAAGAGTATCTCTATGAAAAATATGAATATGGACCTGTGTGTCTAAAAATCTGATTATGAAAATAAAGTAGAAGATGAATTCTCTTCTGAATCTAATTGTGAGATTAAATAAGATTGAACCAAACCTGTGATACCAATTGTTAGGTTGGTATGGAGTGTGATATTATTCAATGATACCAACTTGAGGATCGAAATGATACTATAGATTCTCAATATACAAGGGGGGGGGGGGGTGAATTTTATACTTTAAAAAATACTTTTGAACTTTTAAAGATGAATATGTTTAACAAGTTTAAACAAAGTAATTCACAAAACCTCTAGTTCTACACACATGCCTAATTCCGGAAATATGATTCTGGGAATGGAATTCCGGAAAAGTTAACCCGAAAAAGAAACTTAACAAAAGTTTAAAAAATGAAGATTCTACCTTAGAGCGTATAGAATCTTACTAAATCAGAGTGTACAAATGTAAGAAAGTATAAGATAATTATACTTTCTTCAATAATCAAAATGCAGCAAAAAACTTGAAACAAACAAGTAACAAGTAGTAAGTCTTTTGACCCAAAGAGAAGGGTATCCAACAACCCTGGATAAAAGTCCCTTGATTTATACTTTAAAGAAAGTATGTGTTACCCACAATAGGGTAAGCCCTCGATACAAATATCAGAGTCTGTCTTGCTATCCTCACAAGAACTCAACTTCAAGATAGTCGGCACCTCTGTCTTCCTCAGCAAGGAAGTCCTTGAGCTTTAAGGTAGTCAGCACCTTTGTCTTTCTATCCTCGGAAGCCCTCGAATGTACTCAGCACCATTCAGAGTCGCACGAAGCAAATCTGAACAAGGTGTTCAGTATGCACAAAGCATGAAATTCTATCTATGGAAATCATTTCAGCATCATGTAATCTCTAGAGTTATAGAATCATTCATCAAAGTTATTAGCTATTTCAAATGAACTCATATTTATAGTCACATCCTCAACGGTTTATTCCATCCTCCAACAGTCATATTTTTCCTTGAATTTCGAAGGGACCTCTACACATGTCACTCAAACAATGGTTAGTTAGTTACTGAATACACGACATGGTTTTATAACCAAAACAGGTGTAGGCAAAAATATGATTACCTAACCAAAACCATTTTTCAGAGTGTAAGGAAAAATAGTTCGGAGTCTAGCAAAAAACACATTCGGTGTCTATAACACATAGATATTCAGATTATTTTTATCAGAGGAATTCGGAGTTATAATTCTATAGAATTCTAGAGTCTGAATTTCAACAAAATTCAGAGTATTGAATTCAGTAGAATTCGGAGTCTGAAATCATGAGAGTTCAGAGTCTGAACTTACAATGTTCAGAGTCTGAATTCATAAGAGTTTGGAGTCTGAACTAACAAAGTTTAGAGTCTAAATTCATAAGAGTTTGGAGTCTGAAATTACAATGTTCAAAGTCTGAATTCATAAGTGTTAGGAGTCTGAATTCAAATAACTCGGAGTCAGAACTCATAAGAGTTTCGATTCTGAACATACAATGTTCAGAGTCTGAATTCAGAGAACTCAGAGTTAGAACTCAAAAGAGTTCAGAGTCTGAATTTAGAGAACTCGAAGTCAGAACTCAGAAGAGTTCAGAGTCTGAATTTAGAGAACTCAGAGTCAGAACTAAGAAGAGTTTAGAGTCTAAATTCTGAGAACTTGGAGTCAGAATTCCGAAGATTTCGGAGTCTGAATTCAGAGAACTCAGAGTCAGAACTCGTATCCTGAAATCAGAATTGTTTAGGTCTAAGTATATATAAGATTCCGAGGTTTTTTATATGAAATTGATTTTTATACTTAGAGATAAAATGAACAATGAAAAACATGGTAAGGGTAAATTTTATTGGGGAATAAAATTTTTCCTTATGAAAGTAAAACATAGGGTAAATGAAATTTTCCTTTAGATAAGGTGTTTTTGATTTTCAAAAACATGAAGGAATGGTAAAGTCATAAGGAAACCTTATTGACTCAACAATCTCCCCAAACATGAAGGAATGGAAAAGTCATAAGAAAACCTTATTGGCTCAACTAATCCATCCCCACGACACTTGGAATAGTCATGAAAATATGAATGGAGCTTCCCGTTGTATAAATGTAATGAGGACCTGTATATTCTTTCCAATATAGGGGTAGCTAGCCTGTTGTATTTTCACTATTCCAATTTGGCTGCAATAACAAAAATATGTTCCCTAAAAATGCCACCAGAATCATGGACTAGGAGAAAATAAGTTCTTAGCTGCATTTCTAGAAAGCCAACTAATCATACCCTTACATCAATCTTGGGTTTAATCCTATAGCCTCATGGCTTGTAATCACTTTTCACTAATATGGACAAATACATGCCTAAAATCTTCCGATTATCTATGCATCAGAAATTAGTCGGTCATCCGAAAGTGGTGTCTTTCTCTTTCAATAATTCAACAAATGTTTCCATCCATACTCTAGTATGAATGTCGGCCCTGTGATGAGTATCCTACTTCTCCTCATGTAATTTCCTTAATATTTTTAATAGCTAATGAGCTAATTGTGGAATCCTCTCAGCATCACCCCATGTTGTCATTGGTGGAATAAATTCATCATACATCTCCCTGAGAATGGAAATCCTAGATATTTGATAGATACCCTATAAACTAATTCCAACCTCACTAAGAGTCAAGTGGAATGAATTTATTTATGGAGTCCACCAACTCAGTAGTTTAGTAATGATGTAATTTTTATGGATATAAGATTTTCCCATCCAAACAACATTATAAATATGAATAGCTATCAGTTATTTATTTAACTCAACACAATTCTGGAATTCCCAGAATTCCCAAATCCATTCCGGCTTCACTCCTCCTCCAGAATGAAGATCCCAGTCTTCTTTCAAACCATTTTATTGAATTATTATTGATGGATGAATAGTTGAGACTTAATAATAGGTCCTTGGATCTAAAACATGATTCTTCATATCAGGAGCACAACCATTATGATGTAGGAAGTATGAAATAGGGGAATTCTCTTCATTAACGAGAACACCATTTGTACTGATGTTCATATGATGATAGTTTGTGTGATCCAAAAACCAGGTCTTTGGGAAGAATTTATTATAAGCTGGAATATGGACATCCTATAGGAGCACAAGCTTGCACAAAGGTAGATAATATATACGAGGCTATTCATCTTGATATGGAATCAATATTTTCCCTAATTTAGGAAAGGTGATTTGGACAACATCATAATATTCATGTCCAACAACTTTCATCATTTCAGTTTGATGAACATTAGCCTCTTCTGTTGAAGTCATCAAGCGATCCATTTCCTACAAGGGAATCATAATAGTTTCCTCATTAAATTGAAGTATTGGCTCAAAAAAATTCATGTTTTAAAGGATTTTAAAATTTTGGAAAATGAAAATTTCCTCATAACCGCTCTGACAAGGTACCCCATGTAGTTATATCAAAGAGGTACCCTATGTAGTTCTATATACAAGTTCCTTCCATGCAGCTCCTTCAAAAAAAAGTTGTGTAGCTCTATATTCTTTTGTATTTTTACCTTAGAAAATTTTGAAAGGAATTTCGCAGTAGATCTACGCAATCAGGCTTGACGAACAACTTACACAACAAGAGTGAAATTCTTCTAATACAGCTAAAAATCGGTGCTGAAAATGACAATTTATTGGGGGTATTTATAGGTTTTGGATACCCTACGATGTGCTATTAATCCGATGTGTTACACTGATGAGAAAAGTTGACGAGTTCCATAGACCAGCTGCACTGCATACCTAGGAAATCTAGAATTATTTATCCATAATATGGTCCCCATGATTTCACCATAAGATTAGACCCTCTTTTTTAGTAGGATCTAATCCTGAGGGGGGGGGGATTCTATTGAAACTACCCTTTAACAGATGCATGATAAAATATTATGAAGGGTTCTTTAAATATCCTAATGTTTTTATGAAACTAAAAGAAAATTAAATAAAAGAACTATGCATTATAAAGACAAAACAATGTTTTTCTATATGCCCTTAATGTCGTTGTACTTGTGTAGAAGAGTTATGCATGGGAGATAAATAGTGGAGTTCTGTTGGATACCTATGCAGACAAGCAATTTCCATACCCCTACGTGGAAGAGTTTCGTTGAGTGATTACATAACATACTTAAGCAGACAACCTATTTTCAACCAGACCCCTCTTTTCCTATAAATAGAACCCTTGGGATTCCCATTTTGATATATGAAAAAATTCAATGAAACTTGAGAGCTCCCATTACGCAGCTATTCCGCCCAAGTCCCTCAAATCATCTCAGGTACCTCTCTAGAACACTATAGAAGATGAAATAAAGAGGGTTAATAAATATTGGTGTCCTTTAAATGATTGAACTAAAAAAAATCTAACAAAAGATCCTTCTTTCATAAAGAGTAAGGCACCTATGAAAGTCCCATTCCTTAAGGAAGGAATTTCGTGAAGCTCTTCCAAAGTCACCGAAGGAGACCAGGGTTGTTTAGGTCAAAATCTTACCCAAGTGTTGTCTTCTCGGTAGTCCATTCAAGCTTGTATAGGATTATTCCCCTATGTCAGGCACATTTTCAGTTCCTCTTAGGAAATGCATGGATCACTTAAGATACATAGCTATGTGACACAATTAAGATACATTGCTACATGGCGCCCATAAGATTCATAGCTACACTACACACTTATGCTACATAGATATGTGGAACACCTACCTCAGGTACTTACACAATCCATCCTTTAATCCCTCTTCAAATTCATTCATGGCAGGGATTCTTCTTCCCTGGATCCATTATATGAAAGGGACAAAGTTTAAACCTCCACCAAAACCTCATGACTTTCCAAACCCTTGAGAAAGGCCCAAAATAATGTCTCTCATTTGGGTTTGTATATCCGTAGTCATAAATTTCTATCATTTTATTATTATGGGGCTAGGATTCATGAAGTGTTTGTGGATTTCTATATCCACTGTCACATGTACCTTTCTCTCGGGAATGGTGTTGTGGAGATTATGGTTCTTATTTGGGAAGTAAAATGGTTAAATCGAATTTTCATTTTATTAAAAGAAAAGTCTTCCTCCCTGCATGGAACAATTTTAGAGAAGCAATCATTAAATAATTCCCTAACCTTCCAGTACAGACTCAATGACCATCAATTTTATTTCACATTGAAAGGTTAATTGCTCTATGCCCTCTCCAACCATCGTCTCGACCTCTTCCAATGTAGGTATTCCCTCTTCCATCGTCAGAGGAAGGATTTTTTGTTCTTTTGTTGAATCATTCAAATACTATAGTTTCTCACACCAATCATGACTCATGTGGGCTTAGATTTTTTTATGATCACAACATTTGCACAAACACCTCATTGAATGAACTACGAGAACTCTAATTCCCATAAAAACTGGGATACATAGGAAGCCTTCCTAAGGCCCGAGCTCTATATCATCTCATCTATAAATGGGCATCCTCTTTATGAGTAAGACCCTAATTAAAACCCAAATCACCAAGGCATTATTTTCAAGAAGTAAGTCCAAACTGCTTTATCTCAAAGGACTACATTCTCCATGGAGACTTCCCAAACTATGTGGGCTTTGATTCTCATCCAAACGAGGTACATAAGAAGCCTCCATAAGATTCAAACCCAACATTATAAATCAACCATATACTTTCTAGGTCATATTCCCAACATGTTCTAATTAAAAATGGAAATTTATATCTCTTCCAGGTTCCTTGGGCATCTTTGGTATAAGTCCAACACCAGACATTGATTATCCATATTTTGACTCTATGTCTTTACCATATGGCGTTAAACTATATGGTTTGGTCCTTATCACATGACCTCAAAAGGTATGATGTGTCCCATCAAGTGACACCAAACTACATGGGTTAGGATTCTTTTCACAAGGATATGTAGGTAGCCCATCAATGCGTATAATCCTAACATCAAAACAACTCTATTCTCCCTAGATGAATATAAAACTCTAGATCACCCCACTGAGTGGATTTAAACCCAGTATAATCTTAATAATAACCAAAGAATCTATAAGTAGTATATCAAAGGATACCATTGATGAAGAATCTTAGATACATACAGATATCTCCATTTATGAAGATCCTTTGATACATACAGGTGATTCTCAAATTGTATTCATGATTAATCATTGATTGCAAAATCCCAAGGGAAACTTATTTCATACTTGGTGAATTAATAAGGATTCATTAACATATCATAAATCATTAAGAGAGTCCCAAAGTAAGAAATAATTCCCCCCAAAAGGGTGCTATGATCTTGTACTCATATCCTCTAAACCATTGTATTTTCTCTAGAATAGTTGTCCAAATGACTTGATGAACACATAACTTTGGAAAGTTGGTTCCTATGGATATAGAACCATTGGTTGTTTTTGGTTCCATAAATATATCCGAAGGAAACTACTTGGAATAATGACTCATATAAAAGTCCCATTTACAAGAGAAACAACCATGAAGTCTTATAAAATCATTAATATATGGTCATGCAAAAAACATTGGATGTAAATATTCTCTTATAGTGAGGAAATTTATATATTTGGGGTGACAATCAACAATAACACATATCGAATAAAATATTTTATGATTCTTTCGAAATATAGTATGAAATTCAAATTTAATTTCATCACATTTACATATAAAAATAGGTAGAGGTTGACTAGATCATCTTTGTTGAAGACTGTCATCATTCAACAATTGAAAAAACAATAATTTTTACAAATAATTATTAATTTCCTACTTAATATTTTCCTAAAAAACATTCCTTCATATCCTTTTATGTCTCTATGATACCAAGGTGTATATAGAAATCAGAATTATGAGAATCATCCAATAACTCCATTTTCAGATCATGTATAGATGAGACACATATATTCATTCCAAATTTTATAATTTCATCTTCACAAAGTAAGTCTACCAATTTTTCATAATGTATGGAATTAATGTTTTTTAAAATTATCGTCATCAGGTTGAAATTTTTTTATCTCTTCTGAAAATGATGGTTTGGAAATCATATAAAAACAGATTGATGTATCCACTACCTTAATAATTTTTATATTATTTGTTAAATTATCTAAGAAATAGGATCCATTTCAATACTCATTTTCATTGTAACTCAATGGTCTTTCCTACTAAATTCATCAACTGCCATTTTTTCATCCCTGAGTTCTTGTGTATTAAAAAAAATCAAAATCTATGAGTAGCTCAATCCATCACCTTGTCATTGTTTTGATGATATTATGTTCAAATTTTTATATTAATAACTTTATATCCATATATATGTCACATTTATCAACATAGACATAATTTCTCTATAACTTCAAAGAAATGATTTGAGCTACAAACTCAAAATCATTGGTTTGATAGGTTTGTACATGAATATTTAACATCATTAATGAATATTCAATATATTTATCATTATAAAAAAGGAAACAACCAGTTACCTTCTTCAATGAATCACTTTATATCAAAAATTCATAATTTCTCGATTGTAGTGTCAAAATCAGAACATTTATGAATCGCCTCATCAATTCTTCTAAACATTATTCACATTCATTTATCTATATTTATAACACCCTCTGATTTTAAAATATTTACATATTTTTTAGTGGAATATGGAACATGAGGAACCAGGAATATAACCTAATAAAACATGCTAGACATTTATAATGTATGTATTTTAAAATAAATTTAATCTCTTCAATTGCTTGTGATAGACATAACACTGGGTTTAAAAAATGTGATACTCTTTTAAAATATTATTCAAACATAGTCATTATAACATAGTTTCAAAATTAATAGGTATGAATGGTAATAAATAAAATTTGAATATATATATACATTACACATGTACATTTCTAATATATTTATCAGAAATAAAAAATGTATCATTTTAGGGAAAAAGAAATTTTTTCAGAAAAACTATTTTTTTCTAAAAGGTTGTTTAGTAATGCTTTGAAAACCAAACAAGAAAACATATTTACCAATTTTAGAAAATTAATTCTATAAAAATCACTTAATTTTTGGAATATTCATATTAAAATTATCTTAGGGTGAAATTTTTGGAGTTTTCTAAAATGTTTCATTTTTTTCTGAATATTGAAAAATTAGGATTCTTAATTGAAAGTTTCTTTTTGTTTAAAATATTTAGGAATTTAAATTATATTTTAATTTTTTAAAGTAAAATTTGTTCAATTATATATATTTTAACCCACTTTAGTTCATTGTAATAATTTTTATATTTAATTTTGAAATAAAAACAATATAAGGTTTTGAACATTTTTACTTTGAAAACCTACTTTCTTGTCACTTTTGTGGGATTATTGTTAAATTAAAAATTTCCTCTTTTATAAATGTAATTAGTAAAAAATGATTCCATATTTGGATTTAGAATAATTTTTATTGTCTAAATAGTTCAACTTTATTTTTTTCAATAATTAAGGGTGAAAATAGTAAAAACTAATTACCACAGTTAATGTAAAAATCGGTTTAAATGGGGTTAAATTAATAATATATGGTTTAAAATGACCTACAAGATTGTACAAAATAGTTTTTATGGTAACAATTAGTTATTATAATCTCTAAGTCCAGATAAAAATCCATTTTTGAAAAAACTTTATTTGAAAAACCTCTATAAAATTTTTTATTTTCCAAAATTACAAGTGTGCCACAAACCTCACTTATAAAAGGACACTGACACTTCTCTCTTCCTTACACATTCATTCACTTTTGGTTCATCCAGGACCTTCCAAAATCACATAAAAAATTATATACCCTCATCACAGAAACCTTTTATTGTTTAGAAATATATTCTCATAATACTTTATGTATAATCATAAAGAGGTGGCCTGAGAAGCATTAAAATACTTAACTACGTGTTTTTGTATTATTTCTTCATTCACCTCCTTCGAATAATATTAATTGATGAATATATAAAAAAATATCACATATAATTAGATTTTTTATATTATTTTCATGACATAAAAACTTCCCCACTACCATCAAATGGGTTAGGAACTAATCATTTAGGTGTATGGAGGACTACTGCTTTGTGAACCAATGTGATTCATTTTTTCCATTAGAAACTCTCAAGGATTGGTATCACGTTGGACATAAAGTTTGTGTATGATATGTATAACATAATTGTACCATTGGAGTCATTATTTCATATATAAATGTTTTTACATTTCATTCCAAATGGGATATGATAACATCGCTTGTGGGTATGGCAGAGTACCGCATCAAGAATTGATGTGATTCATTTTTCACTAACACATTACATGGAAGGTGAAAAAGATAATTTCAATGATTATATTTGATATAAATTATGTAATTATTATATTCCTGACATATTTATAATTCTAAAAATAAAATATATCATTTTTATTACCTTTTAACTCACTAAAGGATGATAATATCGTTCGTGTATGTGTGGACTACAACCTTCACGAAGCGATGTGACTCACTTTTCCCCACCATACCACATGGATAGTATATAGAAGTAAATTTAAGGAGATAATATGGTATATATGATATTATTATTATTATATAAAGATAAAATCTAATTTACATTCTTCCCATAATTATCTTTAAAATATATAAATATTACTCATACGTACGTACGACCTACCGTCTCCATGAGTGTAACATAGTTCATTTTTCATAACCATAATTCATGATTCGTTTTAAATTATAATTTATGTATAAAAAATATAGTTATTTAATTATTTTAATTATAGATATGTTTAAATAATCATCAATTTGACCATAGTCAACCTACCAATGTCATTTTCTAACACATAATCCAAATATCATCGACTCATCATAAGTAATCATAATTGATTAAATAAAAATATATAAAATGGTAATAAGTGAAATAAAATTAATTTAAAACATGAAAAACATTTACATAAAAAAATAATTAACTATGTTTTATTATTTAGGAATATAAATTACGTACATGATGAGTCACACTTAGGGTATGGAACTTCATCTCAATTTCACTTCCTTGAGAAATATTGTAATTTCACGCACTTAATATATTTTATATGGTGTATATACAACCCATTCGACATGTAATATCATGATTACTTTATAATTCATTGTATTTTATTTTCAATTTGATTTATTTCATCAAAGGGTATTTTAAATAATAGTTATGAAGTAGTAAATAATTTCATAATTCAATTTCTTTTCATTGGGATATATTAATTTTAAATTGTATTTGATATTGGAATATTATGTGTGTGATAAATTATGATTATATTATGTTTTATTTCGACTTAGTTTATGTGGATTTAAATATGATACACATAATCCATCCATTGATTAATTCTCACATTAACATTATGATCATTTCTAGGGTTTATTTTTCAATCTCATTTTAATCGGGATTATTTATACTTGAATTTATATTAAAGTAAATTATTTGAGAATTGATTAATAAACCCATTAATTTTATTCTCGCCCATTTATTCATGATCTTTTTCAAGAAATAATACCATTTTCCACTCATGGGTACATAATATTAGTGTGAATAATTCTTAATGAAATCTGACTTCATTTATCTCTTTAGTTAGAAAACGATTTTCTTCCGACACCATGTTTTCTAAAAGTATTTTGAAAAATGATTTTAACCCTTTTCCAAAATATTTATTGAATAAATTTTTTCCCATTTTAAATTTTCTCCAATTTTTTTAATGGAATCTTCATTTCCATCTCAAAAAAAATTCTTGCTTTTATTCTACCAAAAACTTGAATTCAATCTTTGTTTCGACATACTCGTTATGTGAATAATTCCCATTCATTTTAACAAATAAATGTATTAAAACTTATTTTATAAGTTTCAAAGGATATTTTCAAATAAAATGTTTTTCAAAAAAATCTATTAACTTTTAGTTTTAAGATTTTAGTTACAAACTAAAAATTATATTTTCCTCATGAATGTTTTTAAATATACTTTTATGGTATTTTTATTCATTAACGGCAACAAAAGTATATATTAAATATACCCCATTCGGGATATGTTTTATTTATAACATCCGTATTTGTCCTTTTGAATTTTTTTATTATTTTGATAGGTTTAGTATTAAAATTCAGTTCCTTGATTCATTTTTGTAGTCATTAACATTCCCATGAATTATTAACTTTCATATGATCACATGACATTAAATTTTTCAAGATATTGATGTTATTTATCGTGGATATGAATATTTATTAAGCTGTAAATAATTATTATGTATAGTTTTTTGGATTGAATTTTTTTTTATCTAGAAAAATATTGATAAATCCAAAGGGTTTGATCACTATAAATACTTTAAGACAAGGAACATTTATAATGAATTTAGTCGATTATTTGATATACAGGGAATGATATAAAAATGAAGTGACTAGTGGGGCTCATAATTACATATCCCTTTGATGCATTGATAGGTATCATGAAACAAATCAGTTGGATAAATTAAAAAAATTTCTTGATGTAATTTTAAACCATATTTTGAAAGGTCTTGACAATAGAGGTATCATGATTCCTATGACAATAGAATCCAATAATTATGCATCTTCTCTATTAAGAATCCAGTTATTATAATCATTGATATTTTCACAATGATATTATATTTGGATTCATTTTATTCATATATTTTTTATTAAATGGAATGTGTTTTCAGTTATTTACATTGCCATATTTATTCATCCTTATCTTATAATGTTGGTCTTGTTATTTAAATGGAATGTGTGATCAGTTAATTTATATTCAGTGTTGATTTTTCTTATATATTCATTAGATAATACACTTTACTTAACCTTTAATGATCATTTTATCTCACCCTAATTGTGTTTTCATTCCCTAAGAAATGAAGAAGAATTCTTGGAATGAGTTCCAGGATGAAAAATGTTCTCAATTTCATTTTTTTGAATTTTATATCCCTATGTAAAATGGGAATCATGTATGTATTTGGTTCTCCAAAACTGCTAAAATAGTCAGCCCTTTGGTATTTGAAACTATTTATATATACTAATGTAATACATCAAACATGGGTTCTGAGTTACTAGAGTTCGAGTCATGACAGTTGGTATAAATGGATGTTAAGTTTAAACCATGTGAACTAGATTAAAGAACATAACCCTATGATTGAAATTCATTATATGTATAGATAAAAATACTAATTTTTTGGTAATGAAGATATTATATCATGTTCCCAGGAAATATATCCATATCAAGATACTACCAGATGACGTGGTTTTGGAATAGAGGTACCTAGGGGTAACAACTTTGAAAATGGCACATTGGGCTTGACCTGATCATCACTTGGTGCTCAATAATGGGCCTTACTACACAGTTCCTTTGAAAATATTTGGGTATATTCATAGGATAAGTCACATTTCCTTTTTAAACTATAATATATGTTTTTATACTAATGATATCTCAAAATAAACCATGTTTATTATTTTGAGATTAGTTTAGAAAAAAAATTTTGATATGTATTTAATTTATTTTAGTATTATACAATTTGTTTCAAAATTTTATGATCTAATTTACACTATGACATTGTTTAGAAATGGGACATATTGGAAAGAATGAAAATTTTACCAATTCACATAATCCAATGAATAAGAATGATCATTTCTTTGATAGTATGAAGATAATATTTTCAAGGTAACTATCCTCCAAAATATTATTATCATATAAATATATACATTGTCTTGTGTTATCAAGTGATAGAATCTATTTTCTAATTATTATGGATTTGAAAGGCATCTGGAGAAGTTGAAGCTGGCCAAGGATAAAATGGATAAGGTAGAGAAGGGAAAGAAGGGTTTATCATCATGTGATACATGTTGAAGGAACCAACTTAGTACAAGCTTAAAAGTAAAATGATATTTCTACATGTGTGGAGTGAAATTCCACCACTCTCTTGATTGTAATGGAAAGAAACAAATTCCCAATTTTCAATGCTTCAACAACACAGATATAAACCATTATGCAAACTAATTCCCCATAAGTCAAAGAATATACATCAAAAGAAGCTAATGGATCATGATAACACATGTGATATTACAAAAGTTAAAGGGGAATAATTAATTTGATTGTGTTTAGATTTGACAATTATGTAATTTGATTATTTTACCAATTATATCATATTTAGAGGAATTATTAAATTTATAAAGATTGTTCTGTAGAAATTTTTCATAAAGGATCAAAAATCATATGTTGAACAATACTGATATCCAAGAATGTTGATTTAGTGGCCTTTTGAAGTTACTGTAAAACACATTAGTGAGGTAAAGATAACCCTTAATATGATCATAATATAGAGAAATGTTTTTTTTTCAAAAACAAATATTTGATATGAATAATACTAACTACCTTTGAACAAAATAATCATTAATAAAAAATTTGTTTATACTATCATTAATTGAGTTTATATCATTTTGGATATTAGGAATATATCCAATAATTTGTGTTTTATTTAAGGAATAATGGTGCATGTATTTTTTCAATAAAATTTTGTGGTAATTTATATTATAACCATGTTTCATAACAATACAGAATTAGGTTTCACATGCATGTTTTATGATGATTAAGAGCTAATTAATGTTTTTTGGGGATTAATAATAAGTACATATGAAAAATTTAGTGGCCTTATTTCAAAGGTTTTGGATCTTAGTATTTCGATAGGGACATAAGTTTCACCATTTATGAAATCGTTTAAGATGAAATTTTGATTAGATTTTAGATATTATTGTATTACTTCACCATATAATGATTTATCCATATTTAATAACTTGTGCTAACTATTTGTTTTATAATGATAACTAGATATAGAAGGAATGTTTTATCACTATTATAATCTATTATTGAATCATGTATAAAAATTTAATCCTCATTTATTTTAGTATCAGATGAAGTGAAAATTTTTTAGGTCATAGCCAAATGATGAGATTGTGCTTATGAAATGGAATGAAATAAAGTAAGTATATCTTAAAATGTAAATTCATCAACTTTAGTAAATTGATCTTGAAATAAAATGTTATCCTATTACCATCATTTCGGATGATATAAATGACATTGTTTTCACCTATTTGGTTTATGGTTTCATGGTTGTGGGTTTTCACATGATTAGTCAATTTCTTGTAAACAATGATACCTATCCCTCTGAATCATTATTTAGACATCGTTCTTTTCTTCTGTGTCAAAATCATAACTTCCCACCTATGTTTTTCTGTTTAAAAACCTAGTACGTGTTATTCTAGATATAATTCACAAATCAATTTTCCACTTACCTAGATTATTTTTTATTTAAATTTTTTATGATGTGGGTTGTGAACAAATTTATTTTAAAATTAGAAACTCTTGATTACCAAAATCAAGATTAAATTTCAAGTAATTTATTTATTTTAATTGGTAGAATGTAACACCATAATATTTTAAAATAAAAACATATTATTTGATAGAATATTTTACATGAAACCCAAAAAATATTTGGGAATATTACACCCTACTACTTAATGATATATTTCTTTCAAAATAATTTTAATCACTTTGATAGCTTGTGATTCACACAACACTAGGTTTAAACGAAACATAATACTATATTAAAATATTATTTAAAAATAACTATTATAAATTAACTATTTAATTTAATTTTATTATTAGGAATAAATAAAATATGAAAAATATATAGTTTACACATGTACATTTTTTATCAGTTTATTTGAAATAAAAAATACTATTCCATTGAAAGAAAAAAATGCATTCTCTAAAATTGTATCTTTTCTAAAAGGCGGTTAAGTAATGCTTTGGGAAGCTTATTTAAAATTAATTTATAGTAATTTTAGGAAATTTATTTCCTATATTTAAATTTATTTCTGAAATCAACATATCAAAAATGTCATAGGGTAAATGTTTTGTTTAAAAAGATTTGTTTTTTATGAATATTAATAAATACCTATTTTAAATTGAAAACTGTCATTTTGTTTAAATAAATTAAACTATTAAATTATATTTTAAATTTGTTATAATGTAAAATGAGATGAATTTTATATCCATTAATTAAATTTAGGACATTATAATCATTTCCATATTGGATTTTGATATAAAAACTTTGTAGGATTTTTAACATTTTCCCCTTGAAAACCCACTTTCCCGTAATGTTTATGGAATTAATTTCTAATTAATTTTTTTTATTATGTGAATGGAATTTAAAAAAATGGATTAAATATTATGAATTAAAATAATATATTTTTATAATTTGGTAAACATAATTATTTAAATTAATTAATTGTGAAAAGGTAAAAATTAATTACCATAGTTGAGGTAAAAATCAGTTTTTCGGGGGTTAGAATAAAAGGATAAGGGTTAATGAGACCTATAAACATATATAAGATATAAATTATGGCAATATATAGATATTATCATGTATGTGTGTTTTGAATACACCATTTGGACCCTTTTTTATATGAAATTTGTTTGTAGATTTGTTTTCTTTTCTAAAGTTACATGTATGCCACTAACCTCGCTTATAAAAGACCACACCCTCTTATATATTTATCAGACAATCCTGAAAATTTTGTTCATCCAATACCTAAAAAAATAACTTCAAATATTCAATAATATAATTTAAAAATATTTTATTTGGTAATAAATCCATTCTAATAATACTTTAGGTATAATCCTAATAAGGTTGTCCAATAAGAGGTAAATTTCTTAACAATATTTTTATTATTTCTTGTCTCGCATCATTAAAATTATCTTAACTTATAATTATTTAATAAAAATAGTATCTATTACATACTAATATTTTTTTAATGTTTATTTTATGACCTAAAAAATTCCCACTTCCATTAAATAGGTTACTAAATCATCATTTTTTTGTATGACAAACTAGCATCTTGCGAACCAATGTCATTCATTTTACCATTACCAACTATTATGGTTGCTTATGATAATAGATATAATGTATATTTATCACATGTACAAACTAATTACACCAATGTATTAATTATATCATATATAATGTTTTACATTACATTCTACAGGGGATACAATAATGTCACTTGTGGAGGACTACCACCTTACAAAGCGATGTGATTAATTTTTCACTAACGATTTACATGGTATGTGATAAGATAAGGTTAATTAGTATATGTTATAATTATGATATTAAAAAATATATTAATCATTATAAAAATATAATATCTCATTTTATTTCTTACCATTTCACTCAGTGAAAGATGATAACATTGTTTGGGTATGTGTGGACTACTGCCTTCATTATGTGAGGTGTCTCTCTTTGCATCACTAGACCACATGTATGATATATCTATATATATAAGTATATTTAAAAAAAATATTATGGTATATATGATATTATGGTCATTCGTGAGTGATAAAATATTCCTTACTGTATTGTCGTAGTTATTATTGAAAAATGTCAATGTTACCCATACATACATTTGGCATATCATCTCCTTGATTGTAATGTAGTTTAATTTTCAAAACCATAATTAATTATTGGATTTAAAATTTTAATTGATTTATAAATATTATTAATAATTTTTTATTATTAATCTAGATATGTTTAAATAATTTCCACTTTGACCATAGTCAAACTAGAAAAATAATTTTTGAAATATAAGCCCAATATAATCGAATCATCTCATGAAACGTTATTGATTAAGTAATTATATATAAATTGGAAATAAGTGAAATAAAAGGAATAATAAACATGTAAAATGTTATTAAGAAAATAAATAATAAACTTATGTTTATTTTTAATGATCATAAATAACCTATGTGACGATTTAGACTTAAGGAAAGGGACTTTGTCTCAATTTTCCTTCATTGAGGCATATTATAATGTAATTCACTTAGTTTATTTTATTTTGTGAATATAAGTCTTATTTGAAATGTAATAACATGATCCCCTAATAATTTATGGTATTTTAATTTTAATTTTTCATTATTTCAAATAAGGGGATTTAACTTAAATATTACCAAGTGGAAAAGAATTTCAAAACTCAATTTCTTTTTATTTGGTTATATTACTTCTTTATTATCACTAATATTCGATGATTATGTGTCTAATGACTTATTATTATCAAATGATTTATTTAAACTAATTATATTTTTTATTTACAATTAATATGAATAATTGATTAATTAATTAATTATCATTTCAACATTATGACCCTTTCAAAGGATTATTTCAAAATCTCATTTTAATCAGAATTGTTTATACTTGAATTTATATAGAAGGAAATTGTTTAATAATTTATAACGAATAAATATTTTTATTATTTTAAAGTTATTCATGACCATTTTAAATTAATAGTAACTTTTTCTAAAGGTCTGGTACTTAATTTGATTGATAAATTGTTTTAATAAAATCTGTCTTCATCTCTCTCTTCCATTAGATATCTTTTTTCTTCCAAAACCATATCTTCTAAAATATTTTTGAAAAATGTTTTAAAGAATTTTAAAAATGATTTATTGAATAATTTTTTTTACCCATTTTGAATTTTTAAAATATATTATCAATACAATAGTCAAGATGTTTTTAAAACAAGTCCCTTTTTTCTTTAACCAAAATAGTGAAATGAATCATTATTTTATCGTACTCGACTTGTATGAAATTTCCTTCCATCATAACCACTCAACGAATTAAAAATATTTTATATGTTTAAAAGGTTATTTTCAATGAAAATTTTTTTCAAAATATTTTTTGAACTTTTAGTTTCAAAAGGATATTCTCAAAATTAATATGATGTTTTTATGTAATTTTTTAAAGATATTTTGATGATATTTCTAACCACCAATGGAAAAAAAATTATTTTTATGATACCCCACTATAGATATGTTTTATTGATTCAATGCTTATTATTCTTATATATGGTTTATTATTATTTTAGAAAGGATACTATTGAAATTAAATTCCTCAATTCATTTTTTTATTCATTAACTTTACCATGAATTATTAACTTTCCTATGATATTTAGAAAATAAATTTATCCTAAATATACATATTATTTATCATTGATATGTTTGTTTCATAAAAAATTAATAATTTCTAAATTTTCTATTCTACATTTAATTATATTTGATTATATGGGGAAGTATTTATATATCATTATTCTTTACTCAATATGGATATTTTATGATACGACACATTGTTCATCAAATTAATTGATTATTTGATATATGGGGAATGCTTTGAAGATATAGAAGATATAGGGTCCCAGCATAATATAGACCCTTTATGCATAAATAGGTATCATGAGAAAAAGAATTTTACCAAATAAAATTGGTTTCTACCTATTTTTTTAAACTGTCTTGTGAAAGGTCATGATGGTAGTGGTGTCGTGATGCCTGATATTAGGGCATCCAATAATTTAGAATTAACTTCATTTATAATTTAGTAACTTTTAATAATGATATTTTTGAAAATGATATTATATATAGATGAATTTAATTTTTATATTATTTTTTAAAGGATAATTTTATTCATTCATTTACCTTTCCTTATTGATTGTGAATTATATTTTCACGATAGTCATTTTATTTAAAAGCAATTTTTGTTCAGTTATTTAGATTCCCATTTTATTGTGATTAATGATCCATGATTATTCCAATATAATTAACCATTAACAATCATTTTATTTAACACTTATTTTATCACTTTCCCAATGATATGAAGAAGAATTCATGGAATGAGTTCAAGGACGTTTTTTCCATTTTTATTCTATTATTTTATATCACTATGAAAAATTAGTATAATATTTGTATTCAGTTATCTAAAACTCATAAACTGAGTTATTATTCATATTTCACCTCATCTGTAGATTATAATCCTGGAAAGAATACACCATCTTTGGGTTATCAGATTTGGGTTCATTATAGTTAAAAATTAACCCCTTTATGAGTAATGTTTCTTATCAGGTTTTCCAATTTGGGAAAAGTTTGTACAAATTACAAATAGTAACCTCCCAACCCAATGAAACTATATAAATCAGTAATACTTTTTGGTATATTCCATTCTTGGACTACCTTTTTATTTATAGAATCAACTATGTTTCCATCCATGGAGAAAATGTATCTAATGAACGAAACATTCTAATTCCATAATCCAAACATTCTAAATATCCTATATAAAATTTCTTTTCAAAGAATCTCATGATTAATTCACAAGTGATTCTCATGGACCTCCTAGATCATAGAGTACGTAGATATATCATAAATAAATATCATAACAATATTATCAAGATATTTCATGATTAATTTGTTAATTATATTCATGAATTTTTTCCTTTACTCTATCTAAATGGAATTATTGTAAATTCATAATATTAATACCTTTAATGAATTATTTTATTCAAAATATCTTCATTTATTCATAATTTATGATACCAAAAGTGAAATTTAATCATTTTAGAACATTGAAAACCATAAAATTGACAAAATTAATCATTAATGATAGGTAGAGGAAACTTGTTCTTTATCATAATTTCATTGACTTCACTATATTTAATGAAAAAAATCACGATCCATATTTATTATTGACAAAAACAATAGGGCCTCCCCACAGTGGAATACTAGGGAATACAAATCCCTTACTACCAAATTACTCTAGTTTTTTATTTTACTCCACTTATTCTGCTATGGATATTTTATATGATGTCCTTGATAAAGGAAATAGAACAAGGAATAAATCAATGGAAAACATATCTTCTCACTCTCATGGATATCAAGGTAATTCTTTTGTAAATAAATCAATATATTTCTGTAAAATAATTACAACAAAATTTGATGATTGAATTTTTCATCTGTCAATTTTTTCTTCTATTTTTCCCCAAAAATATCATTCAAAAGGGATAATGGGTATGGATATGGACATGAATTATATGATGATGTATCCACTCTAAAAATAAGTTCTTATATGTCTTTATAAATAATCACAATTTCTTTATCTTTACAATAAATATTTTCACCACATTTTGAAAGATAGTCCATAATAAAGACTATATCACAATCAACTATCAATATGATAATATATTCAGAATATAGGGAATGTTTATGTTCTAAAATTTGAACTAGTAAACCTATCATTTTTTCAGTGAGATTTACTCTATGTATTGTGATTGATAAATTCTTTATTATGGTTCTCGGTAAATATGTAATTTTATTAGAAAATAATAGAAATATATTAGTGAAAAGATCTAGAATTTGATAAAGCATTATATAAATTTTTGTATATGATAATAGTACATGCCACCAAATATTTATGCATGTCATTCTCATCTATTGTGATCTAATAAACATGAACTTTCTCTCTTTTCCTTTTCTAGGAATATTTATTTTTCAATTTGGGAAGATCATTTTCATAGTGCTTCATCTTGTTAAAGATGATTCATTAAACATTAGAAACTTCGTTCTTTCACTTAAAATTAAGAGGCCAGTGGCCTTTCTCTCAACACAAGAAGAAAACAACCATTTTAAATAAGTATGATCCATAGTATAGCTTCCCACATTTATTACATGTTTTAAATTGAACCCTTCCCTTCTTATATTTTTATATATCTTTTTCCAGAGTACTTGGCCTCCCTCTTCTAATTTTGCTTTTATTAGAAGTCATAATAAATAAATAATTATTTATTTATTTTGATCGAATTTGATATTATGTCCTCTTATGAGGATAAGGTTTAGAAGACTAGTTCTTATCAATTTTTGTCCCTATCCCATCAAAAAAATTGTCAATATTACTCTATTGATTACTTATGTAGTTCGTAGTGTGTCTTTATATCCTTGTAAGGTTGGCATCATACTTAAAAACATTTTCATCTTCCTTTTTCATTAGACTCATTGATTTTCTCTCCATATCTGCTCATTTCTCACAAGAAAAATATTTCTATATGAGAAGTAACTTAAAATACTTCCACTCAATGATTTATATTTTTTTCCTCAAACTAAATGCTTTGAAAAAAAAATATCCACCGTTAATATAAATCACTTGTGAGATGATAAAATCCCATTACAACCATTTATTCCAAATTATTTCCCCAAGAATTAAACATATTCTATTTGAAAATTATTTATTACTCATCCAAAAATGGATTTCTAGTCCCATTGAATGATGGAGGTTGTTAACAGGTTAAAGTGTCCAACATTGTTGCGTCATGGTGGGGATTATTATGTTTCCTTATAGGGGAAATGTTATTTTTCATAACCAAAGTCATATTCCCCAATTCAGTTTTAATTTATTTAGTTATAGATTCATCTCCTACTCAAGAGTCATGGTCTTTCCTTAGTGGAAAATATCTAAATGAATTACATAGATTGATATTATTCTCATTCCTTCCACTGGGCTCCATTTCTATACAATAGCATGCACTAGATTATATTATAATATTATGAAACATACTATATAATTTTCAAACTTTTAAAACACTTGATATCACATGAAATTTTTTTCCATATTAAATCAGGGAATTATAATCCTAGTTTCACTATGAATTTTTTAGAAATTTTACACTCTTTTATAATGGTTTGTCATGAAAATTTGAATAAACCCAACTCATCCCATAGGATTTTCAACCAGGATACGTAGTGAAGGCACACTCACCATGCTCCAAAATGATGTCAAAGATACACCAGACCCAAATTTTCAAGTATATTACCCCAAAAATGTGTCTATGCTAAAACCATATCAAAATTTAGTATACTGACCAAGATATATTTGTAGGAAAACCACTTAATCTATACCTTACCAAAAACATTATGATATTATTTAAAAATTGATAATATCATGGTATTTTTCCATAGGGTAATGTTCACTAATATATGTTTCCCTAAATCCAATTACAAATGTTTCTTCAAATTTTACTCTAATACTAGAAAAACATCTTGAATCCATTAGCTTATAACAAGTTTTTATTTTACAAAATAACAGGAAATAAAAGTGATTTTATTCTGAAGGACCAAATAGTTTAGCAGTCTTGTGATACTAGATACATTCATTGTTCTCACATTACATAAGAAAAAATGAAATAAAATATATTAATTAATATGAGAAATTTATTATTATAACTAGAAAATAAATTTTTCTATTCATATATCCATCATTTATATCCTAGTGAATGTAAAACATATTAATGGGTGATTTTAGAAGCTCTATATGTGAAATCGTACAGGAGAATATATTAAGATTTAAATAAAATAAAATTAATATGGATGAGATGGAGAAATAATCAAATATAACATATAACTAATACAATAAAAGTGGAATACATATATTCTTGATGAAATAACACAACTAATCACAAGGATAGAAATAACTAGATTCATAATGATTGAATGCATAATTCCAGACATCATAATCTTATCGTCAAGGTCGAGTGAAAAAAAAAACATACATAATTAGGTAATGTGTAATATAGAAAACAAAACCAGATTTTCTAAAAAGACAAACTAATTTATTGAGGGGATATAGTGGGGCCCTATAATTGTACTCAATGTCAAATTTATTCCTCATATCAAATGGGTAAAACATGATCAATGTAAACATTACTATTGGTAAACTATTACACCAAATATTAATAGTTACCAAATTAATATAATCATAGTCTATCCAGAGTAATATGGTAAATATTATGGGAAGTTAACATCCCCAGTGAAGAATAATATTCACCAAATAATTTTATCATAGATGAAGAAACATTAAAAATATTATTGGAATATTTCATCTGGAAAATGACATTTTCATTTTGAAAGCACTAATTGAAATTATCAAGTCCAAAATATTAAAGGAAATATTTTATTTAAAAATATTACTATAAAAATGTAATGTAATATTCATATAAATGTCTATATACAGTGGTTGGAAATTCCATTAATGTTTTTTATATTAAAACTACATTCATTTCACACATTTTAATTAAATTCAAAAGTACTTCATTTGGAGAATGACAAAAATATTTCATTTAATATATTTCATATAAATAATAAATTGGTAAAAATTTATTTAATAAATAAATAAATATTATTATAAATATTATTTTACACATTTTATTGGGAATATGTGCATTGAATATAAATATTCTCATCCAAGTAGAAAACAGGGTTTGTTTTCTTTAAAATATTATTTCAGTATATTAAGTACTTAATGAGAGTACAATAAACTGAAAACATATAATTTATTAAAATTAAAGTATTATAATTAAATAATTTGGGGTTTAAGGTAGAGATATGAAATAATCCCCCTTGTAGGTACTTAAACATAATCAATCCCAAATAGTGATGAGATTGTGAAATAAACCCTTTCCTCTAGTTCAAGTTATATTGTAAGTGATTTTAGACTCTAGTATAATAAATATTAATTTATTATGGATATTTAGAATAAAAATAGACCTAATTATAATATAATATATTATCTAATTATAATATTACAATACCAATTTATCAATTAATTATTTATTAAACTTGTCATTTTTGTAGTATTAACTGTTTTACTTTTCATGTATGTTTTGATTCTGTAGTTTCAATCCTTGTACATTGATAATGGGTCCAGTATATTAAGAATTTAAATAATGATATAAATATAATATTTATTTATTTTACATATATCTATATTTGTTGATAAATTTTAGTGGTATAAAAAATGAATTGCATCGTTCCATGAGACTATAGGTCGTACATAGGCAAAAATGTTGTTCTTAATTTTACACTGGTCAAGTTAATGAATGTTAAATAGTTATTCACCATTTGAGAGTCATTATTATATATGATCATATATATATATACACACACACACACACATATATATATATATATATATTATTCATTAAATCCATACTTATTACCATCTATGTTAGAATAAAATAACAAATAAAGCACATTACTTCAAGGAGGTGGTAGTCACATGTATGCACGAGCAACGTTATCATTTTCCAACAGGTTGTTAGGTAAGAAGGTAAGTGTTATGTTATAATAAATTATGTGTAATTATATATATATATATAATATACATTAAATCCATCATTAAATCCATCTATGACAGTTGGTAATGGAAAATGAATTACATCGTTTCATGAGGTAGTAGTCCATTTTACACATTGTTGGTGGTTTCATTTCCCATTTTATGGAAGAGGAGATAGATATAGGTTATCAAATTAACATATAAACATATTATTATAAGGGAAATAATTTTTTTATTATATTGGAGTTTTTAATTCATAGTTGAATTTTTAAAGAATAAGTAAAAAAATAAAGAACATGGTGATGAAGTTTACCTTTTCTTAGGAAATCCTCATTTTGATCTTTTATTAAGGACCCTAGGCTTTGTATTTTGGGAAAAAAGTTTCTATAGAACATGTATAAATATTTTGGGTAGATATTTAGATATTGTTCCATTATTAATACCTCTAGTGGTGTAAATAAGTGAATAAAATTTGTGCCCTTTTATAATAGAGGTGGGAGGAACAATTGTTTTTTTTATTTTTCAAAATAATTTCAGTTCACATTCCTGGAAATATTGATTATAAATGTTTCATATTACGATTTTATAAGTTAAAGTTTTAAATACTGCCATTTAATTTTCTTTTATAAAGTTTATAGATCATTTTAATCCTAAACCATTCTGGTTAACAACCCATTAAACATGTTTTGACCTTGATGGCGGTAGTTAATTTTCTATTATTTTCAATATTAATTATGGAAATTATGTTTAACACACTAAATAATATTAAATATTATAATTCCCAATATGGAAATCATTTTATCAAATTCAATTCATAGAAGTGGAATAATTTAAATTAAAAAATAAACCTGCAAAACATGTTGAAAAACTGTTTTTCAAGAAATGTATTTTCCAAGAACAAGATGATCTTATATTAGATATTTGAAAATTAATAATCAATATAAATATTTAAATTAATATTTATTTATATATAATATACATTTAATTATAAAAATATTATTTCAAAGGTAATTTTATTAATTAAACTGGACAAACAATATGAATTTAAAAAGGTTCTTTGAAAGTTATCCTTTTCTTCCTTCAAATGATCTTATCTGTATATATAAAATTGGCAGTCAATAAATTTTATATTTTTCATATTATGAAAAATTATTATAAATAAATGGGGGAAAATACATTTACTTCATTTTCAAGTATTCATATAAAAATTTTCAAAGTAGAATTTTTAAAAACTCATTCTATGCTAAATTAGACCAAGTATGTTCAAAATCAATATCCATCTTATAAAATTAGATTTTTTGTTCCATGAAATATTAAAAATTTATTTTATTATAGTTTTATTAAAATATTATCATTAATTACTATATTTGAATCTTAATTATCTCATTAATATCATTTATAAAAATAAATATATTGAAGGAATTACACAAAGATGTAATGAGTTAAAGGCCCATCGAAGTAATGAAATCATTGGTATGATTTCACAGTCTATCATATATAATATATTTTATAGGGTTTTGAATTAGTCTTCTAAAATTTTCTTAATAGAGTTTAGGAGTAAAAAATGTATCATATGGAAATAAATTTATATATTATCATTCATCCATGTTGTCTTGATAATTTATTTATTGATATACATTTTTTAATGTCAATAGATAATTGATCTCTCAAAGAATGATTTTCATTTACCCATATCCATTTTTCATTATAGATTTTTAAAGTTTAGGTAAAAATGTTATTTTTGGTTTGAGAATAACTATCTTATAGAGATATATAATATTCTCATGAGAGATAAAAAAATTATATTCCTAATGACCTATTATGTATGCAATATGGAGTGTCACACCAAATTAATTTTGTATAATAGTGGTTAATATATTACACATGAGTACCTACTACCTACATTTGGATAGATACCTATAATTAGAGCCTTCATACTTCGATAAATTTTTATAGAAGTTAAAATAGTCTTAGCTAATTAAGGGTTGATTGGGTATGTTTTTGATCAGGTTGTTGCTCTTACCTAAAACAAGGTGGCATTTTTTTCTTATATGATGAGTATGACATATGGGACATCAATTGAATTAGAATATTGAGAGTTAATCAACAAATAAATATTATATGATATGTTCTTATACATATGTATGTGGGACATGTGATGTGATTATAAATAAAATTAAAGTGCCTGTAATGGATTTATCAACCAGGATATAATATACTCAAAGAATAAATAATACCTGACTTGGATATTTGTGATTGAAATACTCCATATCTCATGGTCACTCAATGTCCTGGATAAATGGAATATTTGACAATGCATT
Organism: Viscum album; assembly: GCA_963277665.1. Taxonomy (NCBI): domain Eukaryota; kingdom Viridiplantae; phylum Streptophyta; class Magnoliopsida; order Santalales; family Viscaceae; genus Viscum; species Viscum album. The sequence continues at coordinate 1,001,231,902 of OY728134.1, forward strand.
CAAGCATGTGATTTAGTTAGTGGACATGGGTTTGGAGATATCTGTTTTTTTATGGAGATCATTCCTGGTCTATTTTTAGTTTTAGTATAATTGATTCATTTAAAGTGGCATATCATTGCATACATTTATAGATGAATAGATTCATAATTGTTTTCAAAACTATAATGCCTAATGGGATAACACTATGAAGATTATTTCATATGGATTTATTTGTATATAGAGATAAAATTTAAAAAAATTAAGTTAATCCTATTAAATTTTTATGGTTATTCCCAATTTATTATGTATTATGTCATACACAGTGAAGTTATCAAAAGCCTTAAAAAATTGATTTTGATGATATCAAAAAGTATTTTTGGATATGATTTCATATGTTATGGTATATGAAAATATATAATATGAAATGGAACAATGTATTTTAGGATTTTGTACATGTGGGTGATTGAAATGAATATACATTAAAGCATCATGTTTAGAATATATTTCCACTATTGTATCCTTATGAAGATCCATGAAAATACATTACTACCAATGTATTCTTATGAAAACAAATGTGAAAATTTTGACACTACCATATCCTATTTTGTACAAGATTCATGTCATTATAATATGTTGGACAAATATTATATGGGATTACAGCATTTATGAGATAGTGTAGTTTTTATTGTAAGTGAAATATAAACATGTTAACATTTGAAAAAAACATCCAACGTTTGCTATCATTAAGGGAAGAGTTACATGAGGTGTAATGTGTTGGTGAAGTATCTTTCATGCATTTGGTACAGTAACTACCATTGGAATTAATATATGCATTATGATGAATTATTTAATGTATGCATCATCAAGGAGTATCCTTGTGGATCAATAAATACCAATTCCATATGATAGAATTTTTATGTATGTATATTTGTTTGTGTGTTTATGAGATACTCAAAAAAGACTCCCTACCACCCAATAATCCCTTCATGAGCCTCCTTTTTACCTAATTCACTTGTATTCCATTGAGTATTTAATGATCCATATAATATAATGTGTGTTTTAACTCAATCCTTGGATTTTCCATGTAGTGGGGGTTTCATTTAGATACCTTTTACTGAAATTCTTTTGAGAGTTATGATTATGGTCATGATGTTGTGGCAGATAATCAGTGTAAGGTATGGATGATTTTATTATGTTCTTCACTAACTTGGACACATGATTTCAATAATAAATCATGGAGTTCATCATATTAGGTTACTAAATTGTTTGTACTTCATTAATAAGCGTGAAAATACATAAATGAAACCCACCAATAGGGTCATCATTTTGATGTACATTTCTTTATATATTTTTTATAAATTGGATAAAATATTACATTTAACTTTATAGTGGTGGTTAAATGTTTGAAATATGGTATGATCTATCTTAATTGGATTTTGAAAGGTGAAACACTTTTCAGAACAATAAATTCTAAATATGTGAAGCTAAGGCATGATTGTTTAGGTCACATTACAGAGAAAGGTTAATTTCTATGAAAAAAATAGAATATAAGAGATGAACATGTAAAGTTCAAAATATATGACAAGTGTATTATTGATTTGAAGTAGAAGGTTTCCATATATAAAAAAGGAATGGTTCCAAAAAAATCCAATGTTCAAGTTTGTATATATAGATGTATAGGAAAAAGCTCTATTTTCTTCTCACATAGTGTAATTTTTCTTTTATACCTTCATTACTAATGTGTCACAAAAGTGTAAATGTTATTTCTCAAGAACTTCGTTGATATTTTCAGAACCTTCATTCGATGGATGAACATATTTCAAAAATTGAATAGTTTAAATATTAAGTTCTTGAGGTTAGATAATGGGGGAAATATGGAAGTAGAGTGTATTTGTTATTCTATTAGAATAAAATAATTTATTTTGAGAACATAGATCATGAAAAGAGGGGAAATGGTGTGTTAATTAGATGAATCTAAGACTATATGAGAAAGAAATAGTCATGTTAATACACATTGGGTATCCAAAGATGTTTTGGGTGGAAATAGTAAAACTTTTTCTATACATCATGAATAGATGTCCATCTGCACCATTGGGGTATGAAATTATAAAAGAGTTATAGGATAGAATAAATGTTGACATATCCCACCTCAATGTCTTTAGGAGTAATCCTTATGTCCATTTTTATTACTGGTAATGTGGATATTTAGATGAAAATTAAATGGAATATTTCTTTATAGATTATGATATTAATGGCACTGGATTTTTGATAGAGGATATTTAATCCTATAAATTCATAAAAATATACATTTTTACATAATTAAAGGGATCCTATCGAAGGTTCATGACATCATTGATGATGTAACATAGAAAAAAGTATTAGTCTAGTATTCCATGTTTTATCTGAATAAAAGTATAATAGATTTGGTTAGTTCTATAAGCACACATGTTTTGGAAGTAACTGACAGTATTAAAGGTGTGGTTTTCTATGTAAGTTCACTTTAATAGGTTAGGATGAGACTAGAATACCAAAGAGATTATGAACTATGCAAACTAGAGGAAAAATTTTCTTCTTCCAGTTTTGGAATGAGCATAACAACAAAAATTGATTTAATCTAATAAATTCAAAAGAATTTTATAAATGTTGAGATCTAATTTTCATTATTTACATTTAATAGATGTTAGAGAATCTAAAATCCTAAAAGTGGTGGAAAGTCATTGTGTGTAAAAATTCTGGTAGTTTATAATGATGGATGAGATTGACAAATTTCATGGTTTTGATAAATTGGAGAATTTGAAACATCCACTATAAAATAAATAATTATAGAATAAATATTTCCATTATTTTAATAAAGAAGATGATGGATGGAAGTTATAAATACCATGGTTAGTTTATATATGGATGTAGTGTAATTATCATAAATTTTTTCTTTGGTATTTAAGAAAAAATATAACCTATAAGATTTATTAAATTTTCATGAATTTTGGTTTATGTCTTGAAAAATAATATTTGAGTATAGCTTTCCATCATAGATATTTAGATAAGGAAGTTTACTTGAAGATATATAATGGATTTATCAAATCTTAATATCGTATATTTTTCATTAGTAAAATAATTATATATGTGTTGATGTAAGAACACATGTAATGAAACCATTAGTTTTATTCTTATATCGTTAAAAAATATAGAGTAGTATAGATCATCGTTGTTTCCGAAATGTGTTTGGGGATGAAAGTATCATTACACTCCTCATGTACTTGGAAGAAATTATCTTTCCAGGTCTAGACATGAAATATATTAATTGTATAATGGTTCATTTATCTAGAATTTTTGAGAAAAATTATATTGATGAAGTCAAATATATTTTAGGTTTAGGGATTTGGAAGGAAATGGATCATATAACATATATTTTATCTCAGTTAGAGTACATGTATAATATAATTAATAATTATTTAATGTTTGTATGTAGCCTAGTTTCTACTCTATTTCATGAGAATTTAGAACTATACAGAAATAGGGAACTATGATTGGATGTTGTGGCTTATTATATAGAAAAATTTCCTTTTGAATCATTAGTTGTATATTTAATGTATTCTTTTATTTTCACATGGATTGAAATTGATCATGAATTAGAGGTTGTTTGTAGGTTCATGTAAAGTAAAGTAAAAGGGAAATGGGAATCTGTAAATAGGGTACTATGGAATTTTAAATGCCTGGAAATTAATTATATTTCAGAATAAATGATCTATTGAAAGGTTATGTTAATATTGACATTCAAGGTGATGTAGACTACTAGGGAAGTTACAATAGTTTATTATTTACCTATGGAGGAACTTCTATAAGTTGGAGCTGGATGTTACATTATCTACCTTGGAACCAAACCATACTTTGACCAAAACATAATGGAATGAGTTTGTATGAGTAAATGGTTTATTAGAGAAAATCATAAGGAAATATGGGTCCAAAATAATAATATGAGATTTTTAAAGTTTTTCCCATATTTTAAATAACATTTTGTTTTAAAAATAAAAAAAAATATTTAGTTAAAGTATAACTTCATTAGGAATCTTGTTGAAAATTGAGTTCTAGAAATATTAAATATGGGAGGATGTGAGAGTCCAAATAATAAGTTAATATATGTTATAATATGGGAAGGTTTGAGATATTTTTCTTCCTTACTATGACTTGGGTGACCGAAAAAAATGAATGGAAACTTGCTAAAAAAAAATTGTCAAAGGAAGGTTGAAATTTTATTAGTTATATAATAGAATTTGTGAAGAAGTTGATACGATTATCACTTGAGAGATTATTGGGCTTGTTTTGATTATAGTTTTCTAGCTAAGTAAACATATCATCTGCAGGGACTAATTCTAAAAGTATGTTTTCAGAATGAAAGGATAATAGTATAGACTTAATAGGGGTGTAATAAAATAAGTAGAAGATTATAGTTGTGAGGATGACTGGGTTTGGAAAATGAAAGTGGGAGTGATGTGATGAGATACATATGAGTAACATTGAATTAATGTAATAATAACCCCATATAATTCAATGGATATGTAATATTCACCATTGGGTTATAAAAGAGTAGATTTATTATATAATTCATATGGTATTACAATTTGAGGTTGTTCATGATCTGCTGGATTTTACCAAGAAAAGATAATCACATCTTATTGATAAAATGGTGGTGGGGGAATTTAATTACATAGGATTAACTTTGAGTTTATGTAAGAATAAATTGATAGAATTCAATTCATATTTAATATTTCTCATAGTTTTATGTAAAATTAAAATATATTTCTATCAATATTAATGGGGTTATGGATTCTAAAGAAGTGCATGAGCCGGTGGCATTGACCATGCAGTGGGATATCTATGAAGATCAAAAGGAGGTGGAACCAGATCAATGGTCTAGAACATATTATAAATAGTGTTATAGAATTAATTATTATATAATCCTAAAATTAATCTCTAAAATTTAATTATTGATAAAGAAATTGTTTATCTCCCATAGAGTTTTTCGAATTCCAAAACCAAAAAATATCTTGGAATTTTCAGGTGATTTCTTTTGTTCTTTAACTTATGTCTATGTTTAGGAGGATCTATTGAGGCCATGGAGAGTCAAGGTGAGAGGTTAAAGCATAGTTCCATCATATTAACATTAAATGGATTATGTATTGATATTATAGGTACATTCAATGACTTACATGTGGTTTATGGATAGATTTTCTACTTCTATATTGTCCACCTAAAGCTAACGCCCCCCAGTTACTTCACTATTTTTACTTGATAAATATAACATATAATATTTGTTAATTAATCTATATGAATGGGTTTTTATAAAAAAAAATTAAAAATTAAAAATATTTTTAATTGTTCTATTTCTATAATTATTTTTGATAAAAAACATAAACCGAACACAAATAATTTAGATGAACACTATTTGTGTCATACTTTTATTTCAACACAAAATTTATTTATGATATATCATTATTCATGTCCCCAAAAAAGTTATTTCTAAACAAAATTGAAATACTCTATTATTATTATTACTAATTGTGAAATAATATTCCAAAATGGGTAATTTGGGATGGCAATACCTTACAGATAAGTAATTTTATCTTTTTAAAGTGTTCTAGGTGAGTTTTAGAGTTTGATTTCATATAGAATTTTCTTTTAATTAATTAATTTGTGATATGTGGGATGATATATCATTTTCTATTTTGATAAAATTTAATATTTTTTTAGAAAATAAAAAAATATATCTAATAATTTCGATTTATTATTTAGTTTTTCGTTGTCATATTATTTGTCTTAAATGTTTTTGTTTTGTATTCAAGGTAAAATATGATGTTAGCGGAAAAGTGGGTAATCGTTATATTCAATGTAACTATTGAAAATGAATTTTTTATGGGTTAATGTTTGTTTAAGATTAAATATTATATTGGATTAAACTATAATTATTATTTTTTATGTTTAGTTGTTCTTGTTTTTATTTTATTTTAGATTCTACTGATATTTTGTTGATTTGGTAAATTTTTCATAACAATAGCTAAGTTGTGGTGGTGGTTAGATGAAACAGATTTACATATTGATGAGTGTGGATATATATAGTGGATATAGCGAAAAACTAGTTTATGGTGGATGTTTTGTTTATTCTATATATATGTAATTACTGATTTCTATATGCATATTATATATATGTAAATATTGTGTTATTATATATATATACATTAATTAATATTTAGTTATATTTTATGTCATATAATTATTTAAAAAAATTATTTTTTGACTTTATTATGATAAATATTTAGAAAAAATTTGAACAAACCATCACTGAAAGAAAATATTGTTATAAATTTTAGTAGTGGGTTTCGATAAATTCTGGTTTTTTAGGTTCAGTGAAGGTACATAATAACCGCCATTAAATTTTTTACCAGCGGTCTCTATATATATTTAATGTTTATTAAATTTAAAAATATATGAAATAAAACAAAGACTAAATGAATATAAAATTGGTGGAAAATATAAAAAATTGAAACAACTATAAACTACAAAAAAAAAATTAAACACCGATTTTTAATTGTTGATAATGTAAATGTGATGGTTAATATAAGGCCCCAGCCTTAAACCTTACTTAATCTTGAGTTATTACAAGATTACACATTGAGGATCTTTTCAGGTTTAGAGTTTTAGAGAATTAGATCATGAAACTTTCATTACATTCCACATTTAAACAAAGTGGTTACAAAAAAGACAATATTCATTTTCCCCATAAACTGAAACTTGTTTAAAATAAAACACAGATTCTTTCTTGACAATCCTTGACACTATCATCACATCATGTACCTTTCCCTTGACCTGTGAAAAACATTTCAAAAACTTGGGATGAGCATAAAAAGCTCAGTAAGGGTTATAAAAATATGGAAAGGAAACATGAGTTCATATATACATAAGAATGAAATCATACTTTACCCATAAAACATAGGCACATTAACATACCTCATCAAACCATGAATAAATCATAGAAAACATGAGACATAAAGGTAACTTGAGGCATTTATAACATTCTTACATAGGGAGTAACCCTCTTGGTTACGTTTGGAATACCCATCACTGTATATTTCCTTAATCTCTTCAAAGAAACCATAACGTTTCACTCCTTCGCGTTACCCAATGCGTTGGAGAGCTATATCGGGCTCACCCGCCCTTAGTTTATCACGGAACCACCCGTCTTCATAATAATGCCCAAGAACCTCAACATAATCGTATCACATAAAACATACATAAAGGAAACATAAAATTTCCACCTTTCAATCACAATATATCAATACAACACATTGATATAAAAACATTATGAAAACCATTTTCATTACCAAAATAAAAGAAAAGTAAAACATGGTATTTATTTTTCTTTTAAAAAAAGTATGGCTAGTAGAGGAAGCCGAAACTCAAATAATGGTCATGGCGATGGAGAAGTCGTTGTCACCGCATACGTACGACAAAAACATTCCCTTTTGTCGTTTAGTAAACGCTTCGTATAAAAGATATTCCTTTTGAATAAACATAAAAGTCAAAGGGGTTTATACACCGTATGAAAGAAGGTTGTGTATAAAACAAAATATGCCTCAATGAAAGGAGATTGAGATGAATTCCCATACAACCTTGAAGCTTTTAAAATTTTAAACCATTAATATCCATATAAAAAAATCCTTAAAACCATTTTTAAAACATGGATATTAATAAGAACAAATCAATAAAACATTTAAAGCGATATTTTGGTTAAAGGGTTTTTAGCAAAATTAGAGACACTTGAAGACAATAATTGAGGAGTAACATTTAATCAGAACATTATAATATCATGAGAATAAATGGATTCATTATATAATATTCCAAAGGATAGTATATACACCATATAAGAGTGAATTGGTGCATAACAACAATGAAGTCTCAATAGAGATGTAAAATGTGATGAAATTCCTTATAAAGAAGGTATCCTTAGATTAAGGATAAATCAATCTCAAAATTATGTGTGAAAAATATAAATACACCCAATATAATTGGATATTAAGTGTAAAACAATAAAATTTCATTCACACATATTCAAAGGATGACATATTCAATAACAACATGTTGAACCCAAAGAAATCAAAATTGGGTTAAAAAGTTCCCTTGGTAAAATTCGACAGCCTAACAACGTCACTTCAAAAATTCAGAAAATGAGTTGATGAGAGATAAAAAGGGAATATAATCACTTGGAAATAAAATTTAAATCAATCAGGATATATAATAACATATCCCAACATAATAGTATGTTAATTAAAAGACATAACAAACAAAGTCTTTTAAAATGAGGAGGGTGAAAGGTTCCCTTACCGACTTGGGTAACTTTCGAAAAGTACACCCCATTGAAGAAGTTTCATACAATGAATATGTAAATACCCATAAATGTAATTATATTACAAAAGGAGTGTAATAATGGGCAGTACATAAACCACTCAAATGAAATTGTGGAAAATGTAGCATAAATCTCACAGGAATAAAAGTGAGATGAAAAATCCCTTACGAAAACTCGGCAGCCTAACGGCGCCACTTAAAACTTCCAAAATGGATTGATGAGAGATAATAGGGTCTATCATCATATGAACATAAAAATTACAGTAATTTTAATATAAAATAACATCCCAATCACAAGAAAGATGGGCTTAGAAGGAATGACATAAAAGAGTGTACTTAAAAAGAAAGAGAGGAGTAGGATCCCTTACCTCGGGTCCGACTTGACTCGATCATTCTTTAAAATCCTGAATAATAAACTTGAGTTAATTTCCACTTTATTAAGAACCTTTTTATAGTTCATTATTCCTTTTATATCACTTATTTTCATGTTATAAACATTATGTAATCATTTAAGTTAATAATGTTTGTTTTGTCGATATTAGGTTCTTAAGTCGAAAGTGGACTTCTTACAATTACATGTTATTCGTGTGGTCAAAGGTTCTTTATATCCAGAATGAAATTCCTGATTTGGATAGAATATATATCATATATATCCATAATATACAGGTATTTATAATATTACATAATCATTTAGAGGTAAGAAATGAAATGCACCGTTCATGGAGACGGTCAGCCGTACGTACGCATGAACGCTACTTTCATTTCTTTGTCATATTAATGGAATTAAAACTAAATGAGTGGTATGTATATTTTAATTCCAGAATTATATTAATAATTTAGATGTATCATTCATCATATATATCCATTATATACATGTACTTATAATAGTACATTACATTTGGGGATAAGAAATGAAATGCACTGTTCATGGAGACAGTAAGCCGTACGTACGCATGAACGCTACTTTCATTTCTATATCATACTTTAATGGAAAGAAATAATAATGATATATAGGTATATTATAATTCCAGTATAACATCGTATATAATAACATTAAATCCATCCTTTATACGTCCCACGTATGGCATTAACGAATCACATCACTTTGAGGGGGCGGTAGTCCGCACTTCCTAAAATGAAGATATCGTGTATACCCATAATGGAAAAAATAAAGGTATGTCATAAATGAAAAATACAAAAGCTTAAGGAAAGAATAAACATATTATATATCATATATAAAAATAGTGACATCATAATGGCCACCTTTGAAGGTGTTAAATGAGTATTGAACAATCATCGTTTTGGGAGGCAGAATTTCGCCATCCACGGAAACTGTATGTTCCTTAACCATTTGATGTAGTTGTGTGAGAGTTTAGCTCGAATAAATCTTATAATAACATCCTAGTATATTGAAGATACTGGTGTGGTTACAAAATAAGTAAATAAAAAGAGTTTAGGGGGTTGGAGAAGCAAAATAAAACAGATGAACATGAGAGAATGAATTACCTTTAAAAGTGTAACTCCTTTTGATTTGAGCCTAAAGGCTTCCTTTGAAATGATTCTGCCCAAAGTTAATCATCTAGTATGAGGGGAGGGATGTGGAGAGAGTAAATGGGTAGGGTATGGACGATCCAAAGGCTTGAGGAGTGTGTGAAATGAGGTAAAGGTGGGGGCCTTTTATAAGAGGAGAGGAGGAGCTCTTTTGGAAATCAGGAAACTATTATTTTATTTTCAAAAGTGTTTCGAATTTATAAGGTCCCACATTGATATATTTCTAAGATAAGATGATAAGGCTTCGAAATATTCCCATCCAATAGTTTTTGGACAAGTGTAGGTCTTAGATTTTATATTATCGTTTCATTTTATTTAAACTGTTCATTAATGAGGTCATCGTTGCATCATCATGATGTCATAATTAAATTAATTTATATAATGTCGAAAAATTATGAAAAAATATCCTGATGTAGGAAATATTTCTATCTTTCCAAAGAGTATTTATAGGCAAAAATATGATTAGTATAACCCCTTCTAAATTTTTTTTAGTAAGACAATTTATGTTAGTGTCATTTTCACCTTTATTTAAAAAAAATGCATTAAAGTCATTATCTCACCCAAGAGGCTCCATAGGGTCCCCTAAATCGACCCATGGGTTGTATTGTTCGTCCATGACTCATCCAATATGGGTAGGACAAGTGTCATGGTGTTTTCATATTTTTATAATATCATTTTTACCTTAAATTACACTAATTACCTCTAATCGCGATTAATGAAAAAAATTACTATTCACCAAAAAAAATATTTTCATCCCATTGAACCACATTTTACATACGAATGAAAACCATGTATGTAGTATTTTAAAAATTCAATACACATTAGTGGTAAACATTCATTTAACTGAAAAATCAGTTTGCTTGATTACCACTTAGTGGTTTCACTATTCATCAAAAATTGGAGTTTTTCAGAAAATTACCAAAAATTCACTCTAAGCTACATTCGATATTCTGAATTCAAAAATGATGTTTATATAACCTAATTCAAATAATATAAGTAGAATTAATTAATTTAATAATTAACTCCCGCTGTCAAAACAAATAGCGTGTTTTTAAGAAACAATATATATCAAAAGATTCATATTTGTTAATGTCGAATTTCAAGGTGAAATTAATTCCAAAGTCCACCATTGAATAAAATGGGAAAAATATTTTATGGTTTCACTTTAAAACCAATTCAAAAGATAATCTAATCATATAAATAAATTAGATTAAAATAGGTTTTGAATTAAAATACAACATTTTTCACTTATTCATAAAAAATGAACTTTATCGGAAGAATAACAAAAGCATACACAAAGTAAATTTTGATGTCCCAATTATAAAGAAGGATTTTATTTGGTCCAAAAGAATGTATAAGAGTGACCAAAACTATATTTAATGAGGGTTCTCCATCAAAAGGTGATAAGTGAACCTTTAGTGAAAACTAGGGCATATACGCCTAAAATTGAATTCTTTCCGTATTTTAAGCCTTTATCTTTTATTGGATAAATGTAAAAACATTTAAAAACATATATAATCATATTTTAGTTATTTCTATCCATTCTCTCCAATAAAATGCCTACATGTTAACTGCCATTTAAAATAATATTATTTTATTATTTGAGTGCAACGTAAGATTCCCAAGAAACTCGTTGTTGCGTGTTGGGTACGCCATCGAGCATAGCGTCCCCTTTAAAGTAATATTAATACTTTATTCACAAATATGCATAAATATAAAAATGTCATATTCTTTATTTACCTGGGGTGTCACATCCTTCCCCCCTTTTGGGAATTGTGTCCTCGCAATTTTAAAATTGGGCTTGGAAACATCCTTGAAAGTCCCACATCGGAAGAAGAGTCGGTAAAACAATCACTTTAAAATAAAGAAAGATAAGTACAAAGGTCACCCGAGTTAACCCATACTTGGATTCCAAGTATGAAAACATTGACATGGAGGAGAAAACATAGGGTCATGTTCTAATGAAGAGTGATAGAAAACATGTTTAGGAGAAAGTTAACCATGAGAAAATCCCAAACTTGTGATGGGTTAAACGGTATTCGATTCCCCAGTAGGAAAAGTTAATAGACAACATTTTTGTTTTAAGATACTTTTTATTGGGGAATTTATTCATAAGGAAACATAATCACTTATCATGTTGACTTTCAACTTTTATTATATTCCTTACACAAGCTCATATTTTCTCCAAAAGACGATTATTTAGGGAGACTTGTTCGCATTAAGAGTACTATAATCAACTTCTAGAGAATCAACTAATCGACAAAAGAGAACTATATACATCCCATGTCTTTAGGCTTTAACCAAAACCAAAACTAGAAAGGTTAGTACAAGGTCAGATAATCCAAAAAAGGATAACCCTTTATAAAAAGAAAATCTATTCTTAATCTCAAAATTTGTCCAAAAAAACCCAAAGTTCAACGAGGACCATCTGATAAACAATTTGTCCATAAAATTATTCAATGTAAACCAATCTAAGATTAAAACCAAAATATATGAAGGATTTAGTCGCATAGTCTTCTAAGTTAAATCGTAACATTTATCTCCAAACAAAATCAGTTGCTCCTAAAGTCTCGTATTGAAAAGTAATTAACCTAATCACATATCATCCATGGTAGGTTAATCATTTTCTAAAATAACCCAAAATAAACTTACTCTAAATTCATAAAACCATCTAACTAAAAAGAATTAGTCAAACTAACCAGGGACGTCAGATAGTCCAGGGGTAGGCAATAAATACCAGTTGCAGTTTGGTTGTGGGTTCGATTCCCACAGCTTTGTCCGACGCGACGGGTAGTCACACGGTCTGCGTGTTGTCTTTTTTCCAAAACTATATAATTCTCAAATCATTACCCAAAAAGAGATAAAATCATAAAAAATAACCATAACATAATTTAACCTCAATTTTATCTCATGCCTTTCACTTCCATCATATCATATAATAACCCATGATTACCTCAAAAGTAAGGATCATATAAACTCTAATGGTTACCTTTATAATTATTACCTGAACTTCCACATGGATTGGTCATCTCGTACATGATGCATTAAAGATCATACCAAGGTTCAAGTGGTTGATCATGACTCCTTGATAGTTGGTTTAGAACAACCACGGGTTTCCTTATTGAATCCCCCATTTTATCTAGTATCTTAATCATAGAACCACCACAGTTTCCTTCAAACCTATTGTCTATTTAGTGCCTGTTAGATCCATCCATTCACTAAAAAAAGAAATGTCAGTGTGAGTATATCAACAAAACCATCATGTACTAATGAGGAAGGTAAACACTAAGATATACTTACTCATTCACTTTATCTAAAACTAGGACTCTTTCTGAAATCCTAACCATTATTGTAATGCCACTTATGCTTAAAGAATACCCTAACCTCTAAAGTTATCTAAATCGACCTCTGATACCAACTATAAGGCCCTAGCCTTAAACCTTACTTAATCTTGAGTTATTACAAGATTACACATTGAGGATCTTTTCAGGTTTAGAGTTTTAGAGAATTAGATCATGAAACTTGCATTACATTCCACATTTAAACAAAGTGGTTACATAAAAGACAATATTCATTCTCCCCATCAACGGAAACATGTTTAAAATAAAACAAGGATTCTTTCTTGACACATCCTTGACACTATCATCACATCATGTACCTTTCCCTTGACCTGTGAAAAACATTTCAAAAACTTGGGATGAGCATAAAAAGCTCAGTAAGGGTTATAAAAATATGGAAAGGAAACATGAGTTCATATATACATAAGAATGAAATCATACTTTACCCATAAAACATAGGCACTTTAACATACCTCATCAAACCATGAATAAATCATAGAAAACATGAGACATAAAGGTAACTTGAGGCATTCATAACATTCTTACGTAGGGAGTAACCCTCTTGGCTACGTTTGGAATACCCATCACAGTATATTCCCTAAATCTCTTCGGAGAAACCTTAACGTTTCACTCCTTCGCGTTACCCAATGCGTTGGAGAGCTATATCGGGCTCACCCGCCCTTAGTTTATCACGGAACCACCCGTCTTCATAATAATGACCAAGAACCTCAACATAATCATATCACATAAAACATGCATAAAGGAAACATAACATTTCCACCTTTCAATCACAAGATATCAATACAACACGTTGATATAAAAACATTATGAAAACCATTTTCAATACCAAAATAAAAGAAAAGTAAAACATGGTATTTATTTTTCTTTTAAAAAAATTATGGCTAGTAGAGGAAGCCGAAACTCAAATAATGGTCACGGCGGAGGAGAAGTCGTTGTCACCGCATACGTACGACAAAAACGTTCCCTTTTGTCATTTAGTAAACGCTTCATATAAGAAATATTCCTTTTGAATAAACATAAAAGTCAAAGGGGTTTATACACCATATAAAAGAAGGTTGTGTATAAAACAAAATATGCCTCAATGAAAGGAGATTGAGACGAATTCCCATACCACCTTGAAGCTTTTAACATTTTAAACCATTAATATCCATATAAACAAATCCTTAAAACCATTTTGAAAACATGGATATTAATAAGAACAAATCATTAAAACATTTAAAGCAATATTTTGGTTAAAGAGTTTTTACAAAAATTAGAGACACTTGAATACAATAATTGAGGAATAACATTTAATCATAACTTTATAATATCATGAGAATAAATGGATTCATGATATAATATTCCAAAGGACAGTATATACACCATATAAGAGTGAATTGGTGCATAACAACAATGAAGACTCAATAGAGATGTAAAATGGAATGAAATTCCTTATAAAGAAGGATTCCTTAGATTAAGGATAAATCAATCTCAAAATTATGTGTGAAAAATATAAATACACACAATATAATTGGATATTAAGTGTAAAACAATAAAATTTCATTCACACATATTCAAAGGATGACATATTCAATAACAACATGTTGAACCCAAAGAAATCGAAATTGGGTTAAAAAGTTCCCTTGGTAAAATTCGACAGCCTAACAGCGTCACTTCAAAAATTTAGAAAATGAGTTGATGAGAGATAAAAAGGAAATCTCATCACTTGGACATAAAATTTAAATCAATCAGGATATATAAGAACATATCCTAACATAATAGTTTGTGAATTAAAAGACATAACAAATGAAGTCTTTTAAAATGAGGAGGGTGAAAGGTTCCCTTACCGACTTGGGTAACTTTTGAAAAGTACACCCCATTGAAGAAGTGTCATACAGTGAATATGTAAATACCCATAAATGGAATTATATTACAAAAGGAGTGTAATAATGGGCAGTACATAAACCACTCAAATGAAATTGTGGAAAATGTTGCATAAATCTCACAGGAATAAAAGTGAGATGAAAAATCCCTTACGAAAACTCGCCAGCCTAACGACGCCACTTAAAACTTCAAAATTAGATTGATGAGAGAGAATAGGGTCTCTCATCATATGGACATAAAAATTAAAGTAAGTGTAATATAAAAGAACATCCCAATCACAAGAAATATGAGATTAGAAGGAATGACATAAAATAGTGTACTTAAAAAGAAAGAGAGGAGTAGGATCCCTTACCTCGGGTCCGACTTGACTCGATCATTCTTTAACATCCTGAATAATAAACTTGAGTTAATTTCCACTTTATTAAGAACCTTTTTCTAGTTCATTATTCCTTTTATATCACTTATTTTCATGTTATAAACATTATGTAATCATTTAAGTTAATAATGTTTGTTTTGTCGATATTTGGTTCTTAAGTCGAAAGTGGACTTCTTACAATTACATGTTGTTCGTGTGGTCAAAGGTTCTTTATATCCAGAATGACATTCCTGATTTGGATAGAATATATATCATATATATCCATAATAGACATGTATTTATAATATTACATAATCATTTAGAGGTAGTAAATGAAATGCACCGTTCATGGAGACGGTAAGCCGTACGTACGCATGAACGCTACTTTCATTTCTTTGTCATATTAATGGAATTAAAACTAAATGAGAGGTATGTATATTTTAATTCCAGAATTATATTCATCATTTAGATGTATCATTCATCATATATATCCATTATATACATGTACTTATAATAGTACATTACATTTGGGGATAAGAAATGAAATGCACCGTTAATGGAGACAGTAAGCCGTACGTACGCATGAACGCTACTTTCATTTCTATCTCATACTTTAATGGAAAGAAATAATAATGATATATAGGTATATTAAAATTCCAGTATAACATCGTATATAATAACATTAAATCCATCCTTTATACGTCCCACGTATGGCATTAACGAATCACATCACTTTGAGGGGGCGGTAGTCCGCACTTCCTAAAATGAAGATATCGTGTATACCCATAATAAAACAATAATGGTATGCCGTAAATGAAAAATACAGAAGCTTACGGAAAGAATAAAAATATTATATATCATATATAAAAATAGTGACATCATAATGTCCACCTTTGAAGGTGTTCAATGAGTATTGAACAATCATCGTTTCGGGAGGCAGAATTTCGCCATCCACGGAAACTGTATGTTCCTTAACCATTTGATGTAGTTGTGTGAGAGTGTAGCTCAAATAAATCTTATAACAACATCCTAGTATATTTAAGATACTGGTGTTGTTACAAAATAAGTAAATAAAAAGAGTTTAGGGGGTTGGAGAAGCAAAATAAAACAAATGAACATGAGAGAATGAATTATCTTTAAAAGTGTAACTCCTTTTGATTTGAGCCTAAAGGCTTCCCTTGAAATGATTCTGCCCAAAGGGAATCCTCTAGGATGAGGAGAGGGATGTGGAGAGAGTAAATGGGCAGGGGATGGCCGAGCAAAAGGCTTGAGGAGTGTGTTAATTGAGGTAGAGGTGGGGGCCTTTTATAAGAGGAGAGGAGGGGCTCTTTTGGAAATCAGGAAACTATTATTTTATTTTCAAAAGTGTTTCGAATTTCTAAGGTCCCACATTGATATATTTCTAAGATAAGATGATAAGGCTTCGAAATATTCCCATCCAATAGTTTTTGGACAAGTTTAGGTCTTAGAATTTATATTATCGTTTCATTTTATTTAAACTGTTCGTTAATGAGGTCATCGTTGCATCATCATGATGTCATAATTAAATTAATTTATTTAATATCTAAAAATTATAAAAAAAATATCCTGATGTAGGAAATATTTTTATCTTTCCAAATAGTATTTATAGGAAAAAATATGATTAGTATAACCCCTTCTAAAAATTGTTTTAGTAAGAAAATTTATGTTAGTGTCATTTTCACCTTTATTTAAAAAAAAGGCATTAAAGACATTATCTCACCCAAGAGGCTCCATAGGGTCCCCTAAATCGACCCATGGGTTGTCTTGGTCGGCCATGACTCATCCAATAGGGGTAGGACAAGTGTCAGGGTGTTTCCATATTTTTATAATATCATTTTTACATTAAATTACACTAATTACCTCTAATCGCGATTAATGAAAAAAATTACTATTCACCAAAAAAAATATTTTCATCCCATTGAACCACATTTTACATACTAATGACAACCATGTATGTCGGATTTTCAAAATTCAATACACATTAGTGGTAAACTTTCATTTAACTGAAAAATCAGTTTGCTTGATTACCACTTAGTGGTTTCACTATTCATCAAAAATTGGAGTTTTTCAGAAAATTACCAAAAATTCACTCTAAGCTATATTCGATATTCTGAATTCAAAAATGATGTTTATATAACCTAATTCAAAGAATATAAGTAGAATTAATTAATTTAATAATTAACTCCCGCTGTCAAAACAAATAGCGTGTTTTTAAGAAACAATATATATCAAAAGATTGATATTTGTTTATGTCAAATTTCAAAGTGAAATTAATTCCAAAGTCCACCATTGAATAAAATGGTAAAAATATTTTATGGTTTCACTTTAAAACCAATTCAAAAGATAATCTAATCATATAAATAAATTAGATTAAAAGAGGTTTTGAATTAAAATACAACATTTTTCACTTATTCATAAAAAATGAACTTTATCAGAAGAATAACAAAAACATACACAAAGTAAATTTTGATGTCCCAATTATAAAGAAGGATTTTATTTGGTCCAAAAGAATGTATAAGAGTGACCAAAACTATATTTAAAGAGGGTTCTCCATCAAAAGGTGATAAGTGAACATTTAGTGAAAACTAGGGCATATACGCCATAAATTGAATTCTTTCCGTATTTTAAGCCTTTATCTTTTATTGGATAAATGTAAAAACATTTAAAAACATATATAATAATATTTTAGTTATTTCTATCCATTCTCGCCAATAAAACGGCTACATGTTAACTGCCATTTAAAATAATATTATTTTATTATTTGAGTGCAACGTAAGATTCCCAAGAAACTCGTTGTTGCGTGTTGGGTACGCCATCGAGCATAGCGTCCCCTTTAAAGTAATATTAATATTTTATTCACAAATATGGATAAATATGAAAATGTCATATTCTTTATTTACCTGGGGTGTCACATCCTTCCCCCCTTTTGGGAATTGCGTCCTCGCAATTTTAAAATTGGGCTTGGAAACATCCTTGAAAGTCCCACATCAGAAGAAGAGTCGGTAAAACAATCACTTTAAAATAAAGAAAGATAAGTACAAAGGTCACCCGAGTTAACCCATACTTGGATTCCAAGTATGAAAACATGGACATGGAGGAGAAAACATAGGGTCATGTTCTGATGAAGAGTGATAGAAAACATGTTTAGGAGAAAGTTAACCATGAGAAAATCACAAACTTGTGATGGGTTAAACGGTATTCGATTCCCCAGTAGGAAATGTTAATAGACAACATTTTTGTTTTAAGATACTTTTTATTGGGGAATTTATTCATAAGGAAACATAATCACTTATCATGTTGACTTTCAACTTTTATTAGATTCCTTACACAAGCTCATATTTTCTCCAAAAGATGAGTATTTAGGGAAACTTGTTCGCATTAAGAGTACTATAATCAACTTATAGAGAATCAACTAATCGAAAAAAGAGAAATATATACATCCCATGTCTTTAGGCTTTAACCAAAACCAAAACTAGAAAGGTTAGTACAAGGTCAGATAATCCAAAAAAGGATAACCCTTTATAAAAAGAAAATCTATTCTTAATCTCAAAATTTGTCCAACAAAACCCAAAGTTCAATGAGGACCATCTGATAAACAATTTGTCGATAAAATTATTCAATGTAAACCAATCTAAGATTAAAACCCAAATATTTGAAGGATTTAGTCGCATAGTCTTCTAAGTTAATTCGTAACATTTATATCCAAACAATATCAGTTTCTCCTAAAGTCTCGTATTGAAAAGTAATTAACCTAATCACATATCCTCCATGGTAGGTTAATCATTTTCTTAAATAACCCAAAATAAACTTACTCTTAATTCATAAAATCATCTAACTAAAAAGAATCAGTCAAACTAACCAGGGACTTCACATAGTCCAGGGGTAGGCGATAAATACCAGTCGCACTTTGGTTGTGGGTTCGATTCCCACAGCTTTGTCCGACGCGACGGGTAGTCACACGGTCTGTGTGTTGTCTTTTTTCCAAAACTATATAATTCTCAAATCATTACCCAAAAAGAGATAAAATCATCAAAAATAACCATAACATAATTTAACCTCAATTTTTTCTCATGCCTTTCACTTCCATCATATCATATAATAACCCATGATTACCTCAAAAGTAAGGATCATATAAACTCTAATGGTTACCTTTATAATCATTACCTGAACTTCCACATGGATTGGTCATCTCGTACATGATGCATTAAAGATCATACCAAGGTTCAAGTGGTTGATCATGACTCCTTGATAGTTGGTTTAGAACAACCACGGGTTTCCTTATTGAATCCCCCATTTTATCTAGTATCTTAATCATAGAACCACCATAGTTTCCTTCAAACCTGTTGTCTCTTTAGTGCCTGTTAGATCCATCCATCCACTAAAAACAGAAATGTCAGTGTGAGTATATCAACAAAACCATCATGTACTAATGTGGAAGGTAAACACTAAGATATACTTACTCATTCACTTTATCTAAAACTAGGACTCTTTCTGAAATCCTAACCATTATTGTAATGCCACTTATGATTAAAGAATACCCTAACCTCTAAAGTTATCTAAACCGACCTCTGATACCAACTATAAGGCCCTAGCCTTAAACCTTACTTAATCTTGAGTTATTACAAGATTACACATTGAGGATCTTTTCAGGTTTAGAGTTTTAGAGAATTAGATCATGAAACTTGCATTACATTCCACATTTAAACAAATTGGTTACATAAAAGACAATATTCATTCTCCCCATCAACAGAAACATGTTTAAAATAAAACACGGATTCTTTCTTGACACATCCTTGACACTATCATCACATCATGTACCTTTCCCTTGTCATGTGAAAAACATTTCAAAAACTTGGGATGAGCATAAAAATCTCAGTAAGGGTTATAAAAATATGGAAAAGAAACATGAGTTCATATATACATAAGAATGAAATCATACTTTACCCATAAAACATAGGCACTTTAACATACCTCATCAAACCATGAATAAATCATAGAAAACATGAGACATAAAGGTAACTTGAGGCATTCATAACATTCTTACGTAGGGAGTAACCCTCTTGGCTACGTTTGGAATACCCATCACAGTATATTCCCTAAATCTCTTCGGAGAAACATTAACGTCTCACTCCTTCGCGTTACCCAATGCGTTGGAGAGCTATATCGGGCTCACCCGCCCTTAGTTTATCACGGAACCACCCGTCTTCATAATAATGCCCAAGAACCTCAACATAATCGTATCACATAAAACATGCATAAAGGAAACATAACATTTACACCTTTCAATCACAAGATATCAATACAACACGTTGATATAAAAACATTATTAAAACCATTTTCAATACCAAAATAAAAGAAAAGTAAAACATGGTATTTATTTTTCTTTTAAAAAAAGTATGGCTAGTAGAGGAAGCCGAAACTCAAATAATGGTCATTGCGGCGGAGAAGTCGTTGTCGCCGCATACGTACGACAAAAACGTTCCCTTTTTGTCTTTTAGTAAACGCTTCATATAAGAAATATTCCTTTTGAATAAACATAAAAGTCAAAGGGGTTTATACACCGTATAAAAGAAGGTTGTGTATAAAACAAAATATGCCTCAATGAAAGGAGATTGAGACGAAGTCCCATAACACCTTGAAGCTTTTAACATTTTAAACCATTAATATCCATATAAACAAATCCTTAAAACCATTTTTAAAACATGGATATTAATAAGAACAAATCATTAAAACATTTAAAGCGATATTTTGGTTAAAGGGTTTTTACCAAAATTAGAGACACTTGAATACAATAATTGAGGAATAACATTTAATCAGAACTTTATAATATCATGAGAATAAATGGATTCATGATATAATATTCCAAAGGACAGTATATAAACCATATAAGAGTGAATTGGTGCATAACAACAATGAATACTCAATAGAGATGTAAAATGGAATGAAATTCCTTATAAAGAAGGTTTCCTTAGATTAAGGATAAATCAATCTCAAAATTATGTGTGACAAATATAAATACACCCAATATAATTGGATATTAAGTGTAAAACAATAAAATTTCATTCACACGTATTCAAAGGATGACATATTCAATAACAACATGTTGAACCCAAAGAAATCGAAATTGGGTTAAAAAGTTCCCTTGGTAAAATTCGACAGCCTAACAGCGTCACTTCAAACATTTAGAAAATGAGTTGATGAGAGATAAAAAGGGAATCTCATCACTTAGACATAAAATTTAAATCAATCAGGATATATAAGAACATATCCCAACATAATAGTATGTGAATTAAAAGACATAACAAACGAAGTCTTTTAAAATGAGGAGGGTGAAAGGTTCCCTTACCGACTTGGGTAACTTTCGAAAAGTACACCCCATTGAAGAAGTGTCATACAATGAATATGTAAATACCCATAAATGGAATTATATTACAAAAGGAGTTTAATAATGGGCAGTACATAAAACACTCATATGAAATTGTGGAAAATGTAGCATAAATCTCACAGGAATAAAAGTGAGATGAAAAATCCCTTACGAAAACTCGGCAGCCTAACGACGCCACTTAAAACTTCCAAAATAGATTGATGAGAGAGAATAGGGTCTCTCATCATATGAACATAAAAATTACAGTATGTGTAATATAAAAGAACATCCCAATCACAAGAAAGATGAGCTTAGAAGGAATGACATAAAAGAGTGTACTTAAAAAGAAAGAGAGGAGTAGGATCCCTTACCTCGGGTCCGACTTGACTCGATCATTCTTTAACATCCTGATTAATAAACTTGAGTTAATTTAAACTTTATTAAGAACCTTTTTCTAGTTCATTGTTCCTTTTATATCACTTATTTTCATGTTATAAACATTATGTAATCATTTAAGTTAATAATGTTTGTTTTGTCGATATTTGGTTCTTAAGTCGAAAGTGGACTTCTTACAATTACATGTTGTTCGTGTGGTCAAAGGTTCTTTATATCCAGAATGACATTCCTGATTTGGATAGCATATATATCATATATATCCAGAATATACATGTATTTATAATATTACATAATCATTTAGAGGTAAGAAATGAAATGCACCATTAATGGAGACGGTAAGCCGTACGTACGCATTAACGCTAATTTCATTTCTTTGTCATATTAATGGAATTAAAACTAAATGAGAGGTATGTATATTTTAATTCCAGATTTATATTCAACATTTATATGTATCATTCATCATATATTTCCATTATATACATGTACTTATAATAGTACATTACATTTGGGGATAAGAAATGAAATGCACCGTTCATGGAGACAGTAAGCCGTACGTACGCATGAACGCTACTTTCATTTCTATATCATACTTTAATGGAAATAAATAATAATGATATATAGGTATATTATAATTCCAGTATAACATCGTATATAATAACATTAAATCCATCCTTTATACATCCCACGTATGACATTAACGAATCACATCACTTTGAAGGGGCGGTAGTCCGCACTTCCTAAAATGAAGATATTGTGTATACCCATAATGGAAACAATAATGGTATGCCGTAAATGAAAAATACAGAAGCTTATGGAAAGAATAAACATATTATATATCATATATAAAAATAGTGACATCATAATGGCCACCTTTGAAGGTGTTAAATGAGTATTGAACAATCATCGTTTCGGGAGGCAGAATTTCACCATCCATGGAAACTGTATGTTCCTTAACCATTTGATGTAGTTGTGTGTGAGTGTAGCTCGAATAAATCTTATAACAACATCCTAGTATATTGAATATACTGGCGTTGTTACAAAAGAAGTAAATAAAAAGAGTTTAGGGGGTTGGAGAAGCAAAATAATACAAATGAACATGAGAGAATGAATTACCTTTAAAAGTGTAACTCCTTTTGATTTGAGCCTAAAGGCTTCCTTTGA
The DNA here is from genome assembly GCA_963277665.1 of Viscum album. Classification (NCBI taxonomy): domain Eukaryota; kingdom Viridiplantae; phylum Streptophyta; class Magnoliopsida; order Santalales; family Viscaceae; genus Viscum; species Viscum album. Next base: position 1,001,255,348 of record OY728134.1, read on the forward strand.
AATGATTCTGCCCAAAGTTAATCCTCTAGGATGGGGATAGGGATGTGGAGAGAGTAAATGGGCAGGGGATGGCCGAGGAAAAGGCTTGAGGAGTGTGTGAATTGAGGTAGAGGTGGGGGCCTTTTATAAGAGGAGAGGAGGGGCTCTTTTGGAAATCAGGAAACTATTATTTTATTTTCAAAAGTGTTTCGAATTTCTAAGGTCCCACATTGATATATTTCTAAGATAAGATGATAAGGCTTAGAAATATACCCATCCAATAGTTTTTGGACAAGTTTAGGTCTTAGATTTTATATTATCGTTTCATTTTATTTAAACTGTTCATTAATGAGGTCATCATTGCATCATCATGATGTCATAATTAAATTAATTTATTTAATGTCTAAAAATTATAAAAAAAACTATCCCGATGTAGGAAATATTTTTATCCTTCCAAAGAGTATTTATAGGCAAAAATATGATTAGTATAACCCCTTCTAAAAATTGTATTAGTAAGACAATTTATGTTAGTGTCATTTTCACCTTTATTTAAAAAAAGGCATTAAAGTCATTATCTCACCCAAGAGGCTCCATAGGGTCCCCTAAATCGACCCATGGGTTGTCTTGGTTGGCCATGACTCATCCAATAGGGGTAGGAAAAGTTTAAGGGTGTTTTCATATTTTTATAATATCATTTTTACCTTAAATTACACTAATTACCTCTAATCGCGATTAATGAAAAAAATTACTATTCACCAAAAAAATATTTTCATCCTATTGAACCACATTTTACATACTAATGACAACCATGTATGTCAGATTTTCAAAATTCAATACACATTAGTGGTAAATTTTCATTTAACTGAAAAATCAGTTTGCTTGATTACCACTTAGTGGTTTCACTATTCATCAAAAATTGGATTTTTTCAGAAAATTACCAAAAATTCACTCTAAGCTATATTTGATATTCCGAATTCAAAAATGATGTTTATATAACCTAATTCAAAGAATATAAGTAGAATTAATTAATTTAATAATTAACTCCCGCTGTCAAAACAAATAGCGTGTTTTTAAGAAACAATATATATCAAAAGATTGATAGTTGTTTTTGTCGAATTTCAAAGTGAAATTAATTCCAAAGTCCACCATTGAATAAAATGGTAAAAATATTTTATGGTTTCACTTTAAAACCAATTCAAAAGATAATCTAATCATATAAATAAATTATATTAAAAGAGGTTTTGAATTAAAATACAACATTTTCCACTTATTCATAAAAAATGAACTTTATCGGAAGAATAACAAAAACATACACAAAGTAAATTTTGATGTCCCAATTATAAAGAAGGATTTTATTTGGTCCAAAAGAATGTATAAGAGTGACCAAAACTATATTTAAAGAGGGTTCTCCATCAAAAGGTGATAAGTGAACCTTTAGTGAAAACTAGGGCATATACGCCTAAAATTGAATTCTTTCCGTATTTTAAGCCTTTATCTTTTATTGGATAAATGTAAAAACATTAAAAAACATATATAATCATATTTTAGTTATTTCTATCCATTCTCGCCAATAAAACGGCTACATGTTAACTGCCATTTAAAATAATATTATTTTATTATTTGAGTGCAACGTAAGATTCCCAAGAAACTCGTTGTTGCGTGTTGGGTACGCCATCGAGCATAGCATCCCCTTTAAAGTAATATTAATACTTTATTTACAAATATGGATAAATATGAAAATGTCATATTCTTTATTTACCGGGGGTGTTACATCCTTCCCCCCTTTTGGGAATTGCATCCTCGCAATTTTAAAATTGGGCTTGGAAACATCCTTGAAAGTCCCACATCAGAAGAAGAGTCGGTAAAACAATCACTTTAAAATAAAGAAAGATAAGTACAAAGGCCACCCGAGTTAACCCATACTTGGATTCCAAGTATGAAAACATGGACATGGAGGATAAAACATATGGTCATGTTCTGATAAACAGTGATAGAAAACATGTTTAGGAGAAAGTTAACCATGAGAAAATCACAAACTTGTGATGGGTTAAACGGTATTCGATTCCCCAGTAGGAAAAGTTAAGAGACAACATTTTTGTTTTAAGATACTTTTTATTGGGGAATTTATTCATAAGGAAAAATAATCACTTATCATGTTGACTTTCAACTTTTATTAGATTCCTTACACAAGCTCATATTTTCTCCAAAAGACGAGTATTTAGGGAGACTTGTTCGCATTAAGAGTACTATAATCAACTTCTAGAGAATCAACTAATCGACAAAATAGAACAATATAAATCCCATGTCTTTAGGCTTTAACCAAAACCAAAACTAGAAAGGTTAGTACAAGTTCAGATAATCCATAAAAGGATAACCCTTTATAAAAAGAAAATCTATTCTTAATCTCAAAATTTGTCCAACAAAACCCAAAGTTCAACAAGGACCATCTGATAAACAATTTGTCCATAAAATTATTCAATGTAAACAAATATAAGATTAAAACCCAAATATTTGAAGGATTTAGTCGCATAGTTTTCTAAGTTAAATCGTAACATTTATCTCCAAACAATATCAGTTGCTTCTAAAGTCTCGTATTGAAAAGTAATTAACCTAATCACATATCCTCCATGGTAGGTTAATAATTTTCTTAAATAACCCAAAATAAACTTACTCTTAATTCATAAAATCATCTAACTAAAAATAATCAGTCAAACTAACCAGAGACTTCACATAGTCCAGTGGTAAGCGACAAATACCAGTCTCACTTTGGTTGTGGGTTCGATTCCCACAGCTTTGTCCAACGCGACGTGTAGTCACACGGTCTGCATGTTGTCTTTTTTCCAAAACTATATAATTCTCAAATCATTACCCAAAAAGAGATAAAATCATCAAAAATAACCATAACATAATTTAACCTCAATTTTATCTCATTCCTTTCACTTCCATCATATCATATAATAACCCATGATTACCTCAAAAGTAAGGATCATATAAACTCTAATGGTTACCTTTATAATTATTACCTGAACTTCTACATGGATTGGTCATCTCGTACATGATGCATTAAAGATCATACCAAGGTTCAAGTGGTTGATCATGACTCCTTGATAGTTGGTTTAGAACAACCACGGGTTTCTTCATTGAATCCCCCATTTTATCTAGTATCTTAATCATAGAACCACCACAGTTTCCTTCAAACCTGTTGTCTCTTTAGTGCCTGTTAGATCCATCCATTCAATAAATACAGAAATGTCAGTGTGAGTATATCAACAAAACCATCTTGTACTGATGAGGAAGGTAAACACTAAGATATACTTACTCATTCACTTTATCTAAAACTAGGACTCTTTCTGAAATCCTAACCATTATTGTAATGCCACTTATGATTAAAGAATACCCTAACCTCTAAAGTTATCTAAACCGACCTCTGATACCAACTATAAGGCCCAAGCCTTAAACCTTACTTAATCTTGAGTTATTACAAGATTACACATTGAGGATCTTTTCAGGTTTAGATTTTTAGAGAATTAGATCATGAAACTTGCATTACATTCCACATTTAAACAAAGTGGTTACATAAAAGACAGTATTCATTCTCCCCATCAACGGAAACATGTTTAAAATAAAACACGGATTCTTTCTTGACACATCCTTGACACTATCATCACATCATGTACCTTTCCCTTGACCTGTGAAAAACATTTCAAAAACATGGGATGAGCATAAAATGCTCAGTAAGGGTTATAAAAATATGGAAAGGAAACAAGAGTTCATATATACATAAGAATGAAATCATACTTTACCCAAAAAACATAGGCACTTTAACATATCTCATCAAACCATGAATAAATCATAGAAAACATGAGACATAAAGGTAACTTGAGGCATTCATAACATTCTTACGTAGGGAGTAACCCTCTTGGCTACGTTTGGAATACCCATCACAGTATATTCCCTAAATCTCTTCGGAGAAACCTTAACGTTTCACTCCTTCGCGTTACCCAATGTGTTGGAGAGCTATATCGGGCTCACCCGCCCTTAGTTTATCACGGAACCACCCGTCTTCATAATAATTCCCAAGAACCTCAACATAATCGTATCACATAAAACATGCATAAAGGAAACATAACATTTCCACCTTTCAATCACAAGATATCAATACAACACATTGATATAAAAACATTATGAAAACCATTTTCAATTCCAAAATAAAAGAAAAGTAAAACATGGTATTTATTTTTCTTTTAAAAAAAGTATGGCTAGTAGAGGAAGCCGAAACTCAAATAATGGTCACGGTGGCAGATAAGTCATTGTCGCCGCATACGTACGACAAAAACGTTCCCTTTTGTCGTTTAGTAAACGCTTCATATAAGAAATATTCCTTTTGAATAAACATAAAAGTCAAAGGGGTTTATACACCGTATAAAAGAAGGTTGTGTATAAAACAAAATATGCCTCAATGAAAGGAGATTGAGATGAAGTCCCATACCACCTTGATGCTTTTAAAATTTTAAACCATTAATATCCATATAAACAAATCCTTAAAACCATTTTGAAAACATGGATATTAATAAGAACAAATCATTAAAACATTTAAAGCAATATTTTGGTTAAAGGGTTTTTACCAAAATTAGAGACACTTGAATACAATAATTGAGGAATAACATTTAATCAGAACTTTATAATATCATGAGAATAAATGGATTCATGATATAATATTCCAAAGTATAGTATATACAACATATAAGAGTGAATTGGTGCATAACAACAATGAAGACTCAATAGAGATGTAAAATGTGATGAAATTCCTTATAAAGAAGGTTTCCTTAGATTAAGGATAAATCAATCTAAAATTATGTGTGACAAATATAAATACACCCAATATAATTGGATATTAAGTGTAAAACAATAAAATTTCATTCACACGTATTCAAAGGATGACATATTCAATAACAACATGTTGAACCCAAAGAAATCGAAATTGGGTTAAAAAGTTCCCTTGGTAAAATTCGACAGCCTAACAACGTCACTTCAAAAATTCAGAAAAAGAGTTGATGAGAGATAAAAAGGGAATCTCGTCACTTGGACATTAAATTTACATCAATCCGGATATAGAAGAACATATCCCAACATAATAGTATGTGAATTAAAAGACATAACAAACGAAGTCTTTTAAAATGAGGAGGGTGAAAGGTTCCCTTACCGACTTGGGTAACTTTCGAAAAGTACACCCCATTGAAGAAGTGTCATACAATGAATATGTAAATACCCATAAATGGAATTATATTAAAAAAGGAGTGTAATAATGGGAAGTACATAAACCACTCAAATGAAATTGTGGAAAATGTAGCATAAATCTCACAGGAATAAAAGTGAGATGAAAAATCCCTTACGAAAACTCGGCAGCCTAACGGAGCCACTTAAAACTTCCAAAATGGATTGATGAGAGATAATAGGGTCTCTCATCATATGAACATAAAAATTACAGTAATTGTAATATAAAAGAACATCCCAATTACAAGAAATATGAGCTTAGAAGGAATGACATAAAAGAGTGTACTTAAAAAGAAAGAGAGGAGTAGGATCCCTTACCTCGGGTCCGAATTGACTCGATCATTCTTTAACGTCCTGAATAATAAACTTGAGTTAATTTCCACTTTATTAAGAACCTTTTTCTAGTTCATTATTCCATTTATATCACTTATTGTCATGTTATAAACATTATGTAATCATTTAAGTTAATAATGTTTGTTTTGTCGATATTTGGTTCTTAAGTCGAAAGTGGACTTCTTACAATTTCATGTTGTTCGTGTGGTCAAAGGTTCATTATATCCAGAATAACATTCCTGATTTGGATAGCATATATATCATATATATCCAGCATATACATGTATTTATAATATTACATAATCATTTAGAGGTAAGAAATGAAATGCACCGTTCATGGAGACGGTAAGCCGTACGTACGCATGAACGATACTTTCATTTCTTTGTCATATTAATGGAATTAAAACTAAATGAGAGGTATGTATATTTTAATTCCAGAATTATATTCATCATTTAGATTTATCATTCATCATATATATCCATTATATACATGTACTTATAATAGTACATTACATTTGGGGATAAGAAATGAAATGCACCGTTCATGGAGACGGTAAGCCGTACGTACGCATGAATGCTACTTTCATTTCTATGTCATACTTTAATGGAAAGAAATAATAATGATATATAGGTATATTATAATTCCAGTATAACATCGTATATAATAACATTAAATCCATCCTTTATACGTCCCACGTATGGCATTAACGAATCACATCACTTTGAGGGGGCGGTAGTCCGCACTTCCTAAAATGAAGATATCGTGTATACCCATAATGGAAACAATAATGGTATGCCATAAATGAAAAATATAGAAGCTTAAGGAAAGAATCATCGTAATGGCCACCTTTGAAGGTGTTAAATGAGTATTGAACAATCATCGTTTCGGGAGGCAGAATTTCGCCATCCACGGAAACCGTATGTTCCTTAACCATTTGATGTAGTTGTGTGAGAGTGTTGCTCGAATAAATCTAATAACAACATCCTAGTATATTGAAGATACTGGTGTTGTTACAAAATAAGAAAATAAAAAGAGTTTAGGGGGTTGGAGAAGCAAAATAAAACAAATGAACATGAGAGAATGAATTACCTTTAAAAGTGTAACTCCTTTTGATTTGAGCCTAAAGGCTTCCTTTGAAAGGATTCTGCACAAATGGAATCCTCTAGGATGAGGAAAGGGATGTGGAGTGAGTACATGGGCAGGGGATGGCCAAGCCAAAGGCTTGAGGAGTGTGTGAAATGAGGTAGAGGTGGGGGCCTTTTATAAGAGGAGAGGAGGGGCACTTTTGGAAATCAGGAAACTATTATTTTATTTTCAAAAGTGTTTCGAATTTATAAGGTATCACATTGATATATTTCTAAGATAAGATGATAAGGCTTAGAAATATTCCCATCCAATAGTTTTTGGACAAGTGTAGGTCTTAGATTTTATATTATCGTTTCATTTTATTTAAACTGTTCATTAATGAGGTCATCGTTGCATCATCATGATGTCATAATTAAATTAATTTATTTAATGTCTAAAAATTATAAAAAAACTATCCTGATGTAGGAAATCTTTTTATCTTTCCAAAGAGTATTTATAGGCAAAAATATGATTAGTATAACCCCTTCTAAAAATTGTTTTAGTAAAACAATTTATGCTAGTGTCATTTTCACCTTTATTTAAAAAAGGCATTAAAGTCATTATCTCACCCAAGAGGCTCCATAGGGTCCCCTAAATCAACCCATGGGTTGTCTTGGTCGGCCATGACTCATCCAATAGGGGTAGGACAAGTGTCATGGTGTTTTCATATTTTTATAATATCATTTTTACCTTAAATTACACTAATTACCTCTAATCGCGATTAATGAAAAAACTACTATTCACCAAAAAAAATATTTTCATCCCATTGAACCACATTTTACATACTAATGATAACCATATATGTCGGATTTTCAAAATTCAATACACATTATTGGTAAACTTTCATTTAACTGAAAAATCAGTTTGCTTGATTACCACTTAGTGGTTTCACTATTCATAAAAAATTGGAGTTTTTCAGAAAATTACCAAAAATTCACTCTAAGCTATATTCGATATTCTGAATTCAAAAATGATTTTTATATTACATAATTGAAATAATATAAGTAGAATTAATTAATTTAATAATTAACTCCCGCTGTCAAAACAAATAGCGTGTTTTTAAGAAACAATATATATCAAAAGATCGATATTTGTTTATGTCGAATTTCAAAGTGAAATTAATTCAAAAGTCAACCATTGAATAAAATGGTAAAAATATTTTATGGTTTCACTTTAAAACCAATTCAAAAGATAATCTAATCATATAAATAAATTATATTAAAAGAGGTTTTGAATTAAAATACAACATTTTTGACTTATTCATAAAAAATGAACTTTATCGGAAGAATAACAAAAACATACACAAAGTAAATTTTGATGTCCCAATTATAAAGAAGGATTTTATTTGGTCCAAAAGAATGTATAAGAGTGACCAAAACTATATTTAAAGAGGGTTCTCCATCAAAAGGTGACAAGTGAACCTTTAGTGAAAACTAGGGCATATACGCCTAAAATTGAATTCTTTCCGTATTTTAAGCCTTTATCTTTTATTGGATAAATGTAAAAACATTTAAAAACATATATAATCATATTTTAGTTATTTCTATCCATTCTCGACAATAAAACGACTACATGTTAACTGCCATTTAAAATAATATTATTTTATTATTAGAGTGCAACAGAAGATTCCCAAGAAACTCGTTGTTGCGTGTTGGGTACGCCATCGAGCATAGCGTCCCCTTTAAAGTCATATTAATACTTTATTCAAAAATATGGATAAATATGAAAATGTCATATTCTTTATTTACCTGGGGTGTTACAGTTAAGATAACCATATCTATTTTTTTATGTGGATAAAACAGCCACTAAGTGAGAGAAACCCAACAGTATATGTTTCTTTAGTGGTTCGAGATCGATACTGATTTGTTATTATGGCACTATACCGATGAAATCAGTCAACTCAAAGAGAGATCATATCAGATCAACTTTATTTGATTTCAAATGGTATGAGGAGAGGATTTTATCAATGGATGAAACTATACAATGACTTTACAACATGAAAAATGAATAGCATTAGTAGAAGGAGATAAAATCTCAAGAGCAGCAGTATCATTTCATGAGTAGATATTGATTTAATATGATCAGTTATATATTTTTTTAGATGATGAATCAGTACATATGTATATGATGGGTCATAAATCCATCATATGAATGGTGAATGGTTGAAGGATGGAGACGATGAGTACATGTGACAACTTGCACGTGATTTATGCACAGAGTTCCTTAAGGTTGTTGGTCCTCCTAAAGTTGATCCCCTACCCCATTATCATTATAATACTTTTTAAAATAATATAGTGCATTACATGTTTTCTAATATTTTTTATAATGGGATTTTATATTTTTTTATTTATTATTAATTTTAACTTTTATAATTTTTCAAAATTTTATGATAGACAATTGAAACAAATAAAAACTAATTTAACAGAATATTATTTTTGGCATGCTTTTAAATTCTCAAAAATTGCGTTTATGATTGATATTTTTCTATGACACTAATATATTTAGTCTCATCATATTATCAATAGTCCAACATAAATACTACTAATTAGAACACTGGTTTCCAAAACAAGTTATCTTTTATGGTAATACATAGAAAATAATATATCAAAAAATATAGAAAAAAATTATAATAGATTGGTTTTTATATTTTAATGTGATATTAAAAGACCATGTTAACTTTTAAAATGAAAAATATTATTTTCACAAAAATAAAATAAGATATATTTTTGAAAAAAAACTCATATTAAAAATTTTATATAAAATCCATCATATCAAAAATATATTCAACTAAATGTAAGAATACCTATTTAGTCAACTCGTATTATCTCTATTGTTATTTTTATGGGTTTTATGGGTTTTATTTAAAAGATCTTATGACTAACTATGGAATAAAAACTTTCTTTTGGGAAAAACATACTCTTAATAATAAACAAAATATTTTTGTGACTTTATTTTTTATTAATTTTAATATTTGAATAAAAATACTAATTAAATTTATAATTATTTTAATTGAATTTTCGTATTCAAATGTACTCTATTTTAAAAACATTAGACTTCATCAACACTTCTCACTCATTTCACAAACACCATCAGTATTAATTGAGCTCGTTTTGGATGGACGACTGAAACCCAAACAAGCGATTTTGTGGGAAATAAATTATTAATTTACTATTCAAACATTTTTAAAAGTAATTTAAAAATATTATCTTGTGTACAGAGAATAGAATATTATGATATGTGGTATTTATTTTAATAATCAACACTCTTGTATGAGTCATTCTCTATCATAGGGTTTTTTTAAAGCAATGGTTTGGGAATGCATCTTCGTCTCATATATCCTTTTATAGGGACCTCAAAAATGGTTTTGGTGGGGTTCTGAAAAATATTACCACATAAAAAAAATTCTAGAAGCTTCAATTCATTGTTAATATCATATCTATCTTTGACTCATTCAATTTATTTTTTGAATTGTCAAATCTTCTTGATTTTTTAATCTCCCTTTAACACATTCAATTCCATTTTGAATCTTAAAATATCCTTGATTTTCCATAATGATTTCCCAATAAAATTTTTCATTAAGAAATACCGATATGATTTTTTTCATTAACACATACCAGAATGATTTTTTCCTTAATAAATCCTAGTATAGTTTTTTCATTAAGAAATTCCAATATGATTTTTTTCATTCTAAAATCTTATTATAATTTATTTTGAACGATTTATTCAGTATGATTTATTTTGTATGAATTCTTCTGTACAAATTCTTCAATATGATTTCTTTAGTAAAAATTATTCAATACAGTTTTATCAGTTCTGGATTATTCAATTTGAAATTATTCAGTACTAAAATCAGAGTATGGAAAACTGAGTACAAAAATCCTAGTATTATTTTCCCAGTTCAATTCTTCCCAGTACGATTCTACCAGTATGACTTTTTCTCTTCATATGGCTCAACAACATCATTTTCTTCCTGATACTCAAAATTTTTTTTTCTTCCAAAGCCTCAACAACATATTTTTCTTCCTTATCCTTAACAACATCTTTTACTTCCTAATCCTTGTAAAAAAAAATTTCTTCTGGATCCTCATCAAAAACTTTTAATTCCCAACCTTTTTCTTCATATATATTTTATCATATACTTTACAACTTAATTATGATTTATGAGAAATGAAAAAAACCAAAACATTATTAAATTTAAATTAGGTTCAATAAGATTATGATTAGGTTGTACTTATGATCGACACTTTCATTCTTGAAACAATACTAGTTCCATAAACTTTCAACAGAAATCCCAAAATGATAAATCATATAAATGAATCACACTAATGGGATGATTCTAATTCCCCAATATGATTTCATGGGTCAGGAAACTAGAAACTTCACATGTTCATAACATCTAACATATATCAACTATGGAAAAAAAATATAACCAAAAAACCTTGGGTCCAATAATCTCCCCCTTTGTGTTTGTTTTTAATACCCACTATGTCAATATTCACTGTTATATAATAAGTTTTATTGGTTCCATTTATCCATTTTTATTTTCCATGGCTTCTTTTCTTGGTCCCCTTATTCCTTGTCTCTCATTGGTCTCTTTTCTCTCCCCTTAATATATTCTATACCTCTTATTGATAATAAAATTAGAAGGGGTTTTCATGACAAGTTTCCTTCCTTATTGAAAAATTTTCTCCTTTAAAACTATTAGATGTTTTTGTCTCTAAAACATGAAACTATTCATTAGGAGAACATAAGTATCAAATTAGTTTCTTAACAAATGGAATTTAACTAAAAAAATATAAGTATACATGGGTGGACCTGGTGTAGAAAAAAAGAGGGTATAATCAAGGTAATCAGTGTTTTCAATTAGTCAACTTTCATGTAATACCTTTTCATGTTTTGTTCAACATTAGCATTTTTGGGGAAATCTTGAAAATATTTTTTTATAATAATAATAACATACAACCATATCAAAAAAAATATCAAAAGGTTTGGGTGTATAAACATAACATTCAAAAAAAAATTCGGTAACCTCATTACTTTTTTTGGAAGAATATTAAGAGAATCATCATCATCTTCCATAATTAAACTCATTCAATTCACTGTAGGTTATTACAAATAAACAAATGTTTTAGAAATAAAGAAGAACCTCACAGATTCTCAAAAACAATGTTTGGAATGAGTTTCTTATCTTATTATTAAATATTTCTACTTCTTCAGGGATTTTTCATTGGATATATTTTATTTATATATTTCATCCTTACTAGATTTTGTAACAGGTTTCTCTTAATCTGCTGACTCTTTTAATAAGGACGTCAACTTATTTTACCCTTTTGGAACCTTTTTTATGTAGTGAGTTTGTAAAAACACTTTCCTTCCATCCTATTATTCTATAAATACATTCAATCAACTTTTAGTAACATTCCATTCTTTCTCACATCTCTTGCATCTTTTCTGAATTTTCAAACCACAATCTGTTGATATATTTTTATCAACTTTTATAATATCTTCATAAACATGGTTCATTCTATTTTATTCAACTTATTTTTGTTCTTATTTTAACTTCACAGCCAACCTAATCTTTATAACTAAATAACTAGGAACTTATTTTTTTCAGACTCATCATGAATACTTTTCTCAACTTTGTTAAGATACATAGATTTCTTGACATACTCAAATTATTCACCATAAAAAAAATTTAGGAACATTTGGTCTTATTTGATCATCATGTATCCATCTTAATTCATAAATTTTTCTTAGTAGATACATGTTATACAATACTAAATAGAATCTATGTTTGAAAACTCCACAACACCAACAGTGTCGTATAAATCATAATTTTTCAGACTAATATTTAATGTTTTCAAAACATTCATATTGTAGATTTTTATTCAGAAATCATGGACAACTCTCCTTGGGAGGGTACATTCCTGAACAATTCCTTTATTTATTGATGAAATATTTTCTCTCAAAAACCTTCTTTTTTAAACCATTCATTTAATATTTTTTATATTTTTCACCATTAACATCAACTTCCATGGTGAAGTTTTCTCTCATATTTTTTATCTGACACTGTGCTTTATAAAGCATTGGTTGTGTTTCTAAAAACTCTTTTTCTTTCTCAACCATCTTAATTTTCTGAAAATTTATAATTTTTTTGGATATAGCTACCTTCAAATCATTATTTTTTACATTCTTTAATACGTGTTTCTTGTGGGAAATCTCATTTTCAGTTGACTTTTCTTTATAAATTTTATATTTTCATTCCATGTCTCAATTCCTAAAAGTTATGCCTTTAAAATTTTTTATCCACTTCCTTATTTTTTCAATGATTTGAGTATATTGATCATGTGTATTCACCAAATTATTTTTTGGTATCCATTCTATTTCTATTATTTCCTTATCATTATCATCACTATCGGAAGAATCACTTAAATTTATAACTTCAGAACAAAAGTTGAGTTGAAGATCAGATTTATCATGAGATGAGGAATAATTCTTCTTTCTTATTCTCAGATAAATTTTCTTCTTCTATTCATGAGTAAATATTTCCTTATGTTTCTTATACATTTTTTTTGAGGTTTCTCATCATCATCTTCAGACTAAAATTATTCAATTTTTTTCCAAGGGAAATTTTGTGTGAACTTTCCTTTCCTTTCATATTTCCTATATTTGATTTTTTTATATTTCTATTTTCCCATACTGTATTTCTTTGAAAGAATGCAAATTGTTTCATTGAAATATTTATCTTCTTCCTCCACTTCTGAATCGCATGATTCTTCATTAATTTTCTTATTTTTGTTTTTTCCTTTTATCACAGATTTAAAGGACATTTCCCAATCAACCTTTTCTTTCCTTTCCAAAACATTCTCTCTTATCATTTCATATGTAACACAAATACTATTTAGATCATCTAGAGATAATGATCCAAGATCTATATCTTCCAATGATGAAAATTTGGAATCAAACATATTAGGAGGAATTGTCAATATCTTTTCAACAATAGTTGAGTCTTCTAATTTCTCACCCAGACATCTTATGATATTAATTATATAATTTACCCTTGTAAATAGGTAATCAACATATTGATGCTCAGAATGTTTTATATCTTCATATTTTTTTTCACCAAATTTGAATCTTTTTTTCCTTACCTTTGTATTACCGTCATAAATATTTTTTACATATCCCAAATACCTTTGGTAGTTTCATCTATCATTACTCTATGAAAATCACTTTCAGTAAGTGATGAATGTAATGAATTTTCCACTCTTCCATCAGTCTCAAGATTTCTCTTATCACCAGAAGTAAGAGCTGTAATCTCAATATGAGGATGAAATCCTTCTGTAGTAACTTCCAAAACATCATACCCAAGAGACATAAGATATGGAAGCATTTTATATTTCTAGATATGATAGATTTTCTGTTGAAAACTGGAACCCATTATAGTTCATAGAATTAGAATTCTTCATTCCCATGATGGATCTTTTAGAGGCAACCATTTTTTTGATACCAATGGTTCTTCCCATGTAGGATCAAGACCACTAAGAGAGGGGTGAATCAGTGGTTCCATTTTCATTCATAAGAATGTTTCTTATCTCCTTAACATAATTTTTTATAACCTTTTAAACTTGTTATGGTTACAATCCACTCAAATATAAGTCACAACCTCACCATTCATATGAAATATATATATATATATATATAATGATGCATGTCATATTTACATGGTTCAGTACAAAGAAAAAAAATCCATTTCATGTTAGATAGTCCCATTAAAATCACAACTAGAAAAAGGCCTATTGCCACAGTTCAAAACCGTAGCAATATGCCCCAAAACCGTGGCTGTTATCACTATGGAAGTACGTCCCTTCCTATTTCCACAGTTTTAACCATGGAAATAGGACCCAGAATTCGCCATCATAGTGTTTGAACTATATCCATTGTTTAAAACATTTTTATAGGTAGCTATTTATATGCTCTAAACTGAGGCAATACTCTTGTTAAATTGTGGCAATAACCTAAATAAAAAATTTCACTGGACAGTTTCAAACCCTGCACATACCTATTGGGATCCAGTTTACTCACTACTACACCATGCACCACTTCGAGTATATATATATATATATATTTTATGATATATATTAATTAAAACCTTGGGAATAGCCTCAAAACTGTGGAAGTAGGGCTTCCCACCAAATTTTTGGTGGAATATTTTGTTCCTACAGAAGCACGAGAACCCTATAGCCACAATTTTGGAGACCTATAACTATAGGTCTTAAATTTTTTTTCCTATAACCAATGTTTTGAAAACTGTGTCTATATGCCATGAAAAACAGGCCTATAGCCATGGTTTTAAAAATGTGGCTATAGTTCCATGGTAGTAGCTTCATTTTCTAGTTGAGAATGTATTCTATTATTATCTTATTTCTTGAATACAAAGGAATAAGAAAAGAAAATTTTTGTGATCATAGTATAAACTATCCTTTTATAGTTGGTTATACCCACCAACTATTCTTTCAAGTGTCCAAATCCTACAAACATGCCTTTTATGCAACTGGTTTGTATCCACAATTACATACTTCACTTATCTTCTTCTTTTTTGATCCTCATCAGAATGACTTCACTTCCTCTACAAGTATGCTAAATTAAAATTTACCTATGTACAACCTTCAAGAACTTGAACAATTATCTATGTAGCTTGTTGGTCTTAAAATTTCTTCTAGAACCTCAATCCAAAAATCATCCTCTGTGAGGTTATTCCAATATTTCCAATCTAGTAACCCCAATATGATGGTCTCCCTATAATGTTTAACACATTCCAATTCTTCTTTTTTACATCATTATTCAATTTAGTAGAAACCCAATTGGCATCACACAATTCTACATCTGATAAAACTCAGTCCAATGAACATAGATATGATGGATTTCACTAGGATGGCCTCACTCAGATTCGTCTTCAACCTGAAACTCAATGTTTGGTTAGAAACTCAATACCTATTACCCAAATTCCAGAACTCATCACTTGAATAGTTTTTTGGAGTTAATTTTACAAATGAACTCAACTCTCCTTATATAGGGACCTTAAAAATGGGTTGGGAGGGGTTCTGAAAACCATTCAATTTTAACAAATTTTATATAATCCTCAAATCTATTTAAATATTGGATCTATCTTTAAATCATTAAATTCCTTTTTGAATCAAAAAATATCCTTCTTTTTTGGATCTCCCTTTCACTCATTCAATTTCTTTTCAAAGCTTCAAATCTTTTTTATTTTCCATTATGATTTCCAACTATGATTTTTCATTAAGAAATCGCAATATTATTTATTCATTAGAAAATACATATATGATATTTTATATATGAAAACCCAATACCATTTTTGATTAATAAATCATACTATGGTTTTTTTCATTATGAAATCCCAGTATAATTTTTTTCATAAAATTTCTTCAGTATGATTTCTTCAGTATGAATTCTTTAGTATGATTTTTTAGTACAAATTACTCAATATGATTTCATTATTAAGAGTTCTTCAGTAATAATTCTTCATTATGAATTCTTCAGTAAAAAATTTCTAGTGTAAAATATTTAGTACCAAAATACCTATATTATTTTCCTAGTCAGATTCTTCCAAGTATGATTCTCCTCATACACTTTTTTATTTCACTTAATCAGAAATATCTTTTTCTTCATGTGCCTTAATGACATGTTTTTTTCTAAATCCTCAACAACATATTTTATCCTGAGCCACAGTAACATCTTTTTCTTCATGAGACATAGAAAAAACTTTTTCTTTCTAAGCCTCATCAACATATTTTCATTGATGAGCCTTAGAAATATCCTTTTCTTCCTAAGCCTCATCAAAATCTTTTCCTTCATGTTAATTTTCTTCATCAAGCTTGTATCTTATGTTTCGGAACATACTAATGATTTATGATAAATATAATTAACCAAATCATCATCATATTTAAAAATGGGGGTTATCCTAACTCTGAAAAGGTTTTAATTAAGATCAACACTTTCACTCCAGACTCAATACAATTTCTATCATCTTTCAGCAGAAATACCAATATGATAAATCATCTTAATGTATCATGCTGACAGGACGATTCTGATTCCACAATAAGATTTCTTAGGTCCAAAAACTAGAAACTTATCAAATTCATAACATCAAACATTGGTCACTTATTGGAAACAAATAAAACTATAAAAAACCTTGGTTACAACACTTGGGATAACCTCATGTGTACCATCATGTTTCTGGAATGGGATAACCTCATGTATACCCCCTAGTTTTATTCCTGGAATAATATATCATTTTGCCTTTGAGATCATGGAACATTAATCTTTCTTAAATTCATTAGTGTGATTTATATCTTTAGACCCACCCATAAAATAACCATAAATAAATTCATATATAAGCCACAATATCATAAAACATTCATTATAACATAACCCATAGAAAAGAAAATAGGTTTCATTAATATTTCATCATCATAACCATAAACTATCCGGAGAAATAATTAAATATTACCATTTTTAAGTCACATATTGAAAACCTATGTTTTTTAAAAGTATTAAAGAACATAATATTTATTAAAATAACATTGGATACATGTAATGGAAGACACAAATAATTTACTACTCATGAAAATGGGATATGTTTTCCATGTCTTGTATATTAAAACAAATATTCTTTTCACATTTTGGTAAAAAGTAAAGAGTAAATCATTAAGAAAGTGAGAAGAATATTATTTCTTATACATTTTTTAAAAATTGATGTAGAATTAAAATATAATTTCAAAAATAATTTTAGAATATTAAAACCATTCATTAAAACATTTTTAGAAAACATAGAAATGGATGAAAAATTATTTTTGACTGGAGAATGAAATAAAATCGATTTTTATTAAAAACATTCATTATATATCATGATTTATTAAATAGAGGAAAATGAAATGAAAATAAGTAAAATATTGATATAAATAGATCAGATTAAAATTCATGAAATTATTGAGATTTAGATCATGAAATTTTATCATTGGAAACTTAATCATAAGCATTCTCGGTAAATAATGTGATTTTAACATAAAACACTTTCCTTGAGTTTTACTTGATTTAAAAGTGCTCCAAGATCGATTATAATAAATTTAAATCTATTTTAATTATATAAAATAATCATTTCAATACTTATATATGATCCACTAAATACATTTTAATACTGATTTATTAAAAATTATTTATTAAAAAAACTGTTTTTGATGTTAACTGGTTCATTTTTCATGGAACTTTGATTCGGAAGTTTTCGGCCTTTCACTCTTTTGATTTTTAAATCATATCCAGAATGTTAATAATGATATAAATATCATATATATCCATTATATATTTATTTATATATTCATCTATAAATGAAATAGATTGGAAAATGTATTACACCAACCATGGAGATAGTATGCCATATGTATGCTTGAATGTTTTTTAGGATGAAAAAAAGAAATGTAATTTATAATACATAATTATAAAATAATTATTATATCTTATGTAAAATATATATTCATTAATTCTATACTTATTACCATCCATGTAAATAGGAAATTAAAAAAGGAATCACATCACTTTGTGAAAATGGTTGTCCACACCTACACATGAGTGACGTTATCATTTTCCATCAGATTGGAAGGCATGAGGGTAGCTATGATATTATAATTACACAGTCATATTAATTTCATAAATATCATAAATATCCATTAAACCCATAAAAATAGCCATTCATTAATTATGGGGAAGAAAAATGAATGTTATCGATGTGTCAATATTATGGTTGACACGTATGCACAATCAACAATTTCACATCACATTTAATAGAAAAGTGGATAGATAATGGTGGTTTCTATGAAAAAACTGTTTTTTATTACAAAATTAAACATAATTTATTATATAAACTTCACTTGATACAACATTGAATATAGATAGGTCTAGTTTCTTTGGGGATTAGGATAATTACATAACAACTTTAAACATGAAATACAACATGTTTATTGAAAACATCCTTTACATGACCACTACATTCCCTCGTACATAGCATTGCATATGATAACCTGAGGACATGCATAAGAAAAGGGTGAGTTATAAAGCCCAGTATTGGAATAATCATGGAATAACATGAGGAATACATTAAATTCTATACAATAGGCATATCAAAAGAGAACAAGAGATGCATAAACATAAAGGCATGATAAAGAAAGATAATCATAAAATGGAAATGTTGAAACAACACTTAATATGGAATTAGCATGAGCTAAGGATCATTGGGCATTGTGCATGAGTAAACCCTCATTGCACATGCAGCACGAGTAAAACATTGTTGCACTTGAATTAGCATGATTAAACACCCATTACACATGATGTATCATGATACTATAATTTACCCAATGTATTGGAGCGCTATCAGGGAATACCCTTCTTAAACATTTCATTTCATGCATAAGTGTGCCACATGGAACATAAAACATGGAATCAATCAACATCCTAAGTTATTCCATGATTAAGTAGTGAGGAATAAATACATGAAAGTACCATTCAATTGGTATATGTGCATAATGGTGAATACCCTTGATAGAGACATTGGAATGGTATTCACTACACGATGATCTTGGCCTGAAAAAATGTGGTGCAATTTCTGCAGTATAACGGAGGTGCAGTGAGCTGGAAGATCTCAAAGCAAGCTGTGGTGGAAGATTCTACAGTGGAGTCCGAGTATATCGCAGCTTCTGACGCAACTAAAGAAGTAGTATGGATGTGAAGCTTTGTCTAAGACCTGGATGTAGTACCTAGCATTAAAGATCCTATCACACTCTATTGTGATAATAATGCAGTGGTGGAACTTGCAAAAGAGCCAAGGTCACATCAGTGGACAAAGCACATACTTCAGAAGTATCATCTCTTGAGAGTTTTTTCTCAGAGAGGTGAAGTTGTAGAGAGCAGTATTTCCATTTTAGACAACATGGCAGACCCCTTGACTAAAGCCTTGAATCAGCAGAAACATGATCATCATGTGAGGTCTAGTAGACTAAAACTCATAGGCAATTGGCTATTGTCCAAGTGGGAGATTGTTAGAGTGTGTGTCCGGAGAACCAACTATTTGTGACGTTATTACATGAATGTACACTTATTGTTCTACATGACTATAATATAATAATGTCCTAGAATATTTGTTACATTAATAAGGTCATGGCAGTTCCCCGCTATGATGAGAACCTTGAAATTCTATAACAATATTCTTAAAAAGAGTTCTATGGTTGGATGATATACTATGATAGGACACATAGTATACATACCGTCATGTGTGAGTACTCATAAGAAGATGAGACTCTCTCTCATAGAGTTCAAACTTGTTAATCTTCAATATGGGAGATTATGAGAACAGACCTGCCAGTAGAAATTCTGTATATCTTGGTGTCATTGGACATTGTTATCTATGACCGTGTGTAATGTTCCATAGACTGGAAGATTATCATTACCTCATATCATGACTTGCGCACTTAGATTTTCTAATGAAAACCACCACAAAGATATTTGGCAGAAAGTAGGGTATGTTGGGTGCATCATTAATGACATCTTGTTAATTGATATGTCGAGGAAGGATTTTACCCTTATATATTTTTTAATGTAGATATACCGGGCCCTTTGATTGAAATAGAATTGTTTCCCAAATTCCTTGTCCATGGTGTAACAACGAGTTTATTTCTGGAAGTCAATGAATGACAGATCAAGCACATAGGTTTATGACACTACCATGAAACCTGCTCGATGAGATATTGAGGAAAAGGGATTAAATTACACAGTAAGAGTTTATATGAGATTACACATCAATGCAGCGTCAACTACATTCTCTTGGGTGACTTTACCCGTTGTTAGACAGTAATCTTGGACTTTAGGCACGCCTGCCTAATACCAATGAGAAAGAGGCCTGGAGGGTCACACACTATGTGTATCCAAGTATCTCAAGTAGAATGAAGATTATTCCCATATGTGGTTTAATAATTATTCACGGAAGCCTAAATCATTTTAATGATGGAGGAAGAATAAAATTAAAACAAGATATACACGCCGTGTGTTAATGATTACACACCATGTAGATTTCATTTTGGAATGGAAATAAAAAACAAGTACACATTTTGTATTAATAATTACACGTCATGTAGTTTTATGAAAATCAAGTACACTCCATGTATTAATTATTACACACCGTGTAGTTTTTCCAGTTGAGATTTTGAGGAGATAATATTGTTTTATTAAATGATATTTATTATAATCAGCGTGGGAGTATGTCATGGAATTAATGATTCAACATGGGGGCTTTCAATAAGAGTTAATGAAATAAATAAAATGTGTATCATGTTTATTTATTGTCATAACTCTATAACCTCAAACCCGATTATAAATATCCTCACAACCCCAACACTTTTCCTTAATCGTTGTGCACAACTATTTTGAAGAATTCTGTGAAGGCAGAAAGAATTCCTTCCTCCATGAACACTCTTAAGACCGAGAGAGAGATCCTCCTCCATCAGATCAATGCAATCTAAGGAAGAAAACATAAGCAAAGGTTTCTTCATTCTAGCACACAGAGTCTCCTTTGGCGACGTCCATAGATACGTGGTGCACATGAGAATCACCTCTAGAAAAAGAATACACTTGGATTCTACGAGGAAACAACGAATCTCATTGGACGTGATAAAAAATATCA
Source organism: Viscum album (assembly GCA_963277665.1). Lineage (NCBI taxonomy): Eukaryota > Viridiplantae > Streptophyta > Magnoliopsida > Santalales > Viscaceae > Viscum > Viscum album. The sequence continues at coordinate 1,001,276,806 of OY728134.1, forward strand.
ACAAAGAAAGAACTCCATAAAATTTACTTCATGTCAATTATTTAAATTAATTATAATCAACCTGTGATGATCCTCATTTGTGGTTCCAAGACTATTCTTCTTCTTTTTCTATTTCTGTGATTTGATCCCTGGAGTTTGGCATTTATCATCATATTGATCCCGTATTGATCATTTTTAATGACAAAAAGCCAAGTGGGCACATCCACCCATGAGCTTCTACTGCGCCTGTAACCTTCACTTACCACTTCCCTGATATATATATTTGTGCTAGTTGATCCAATAAGAAATCTCACTGAATAGCAATGAAGTGTGTAGAATTTATAAGACGATCCATAATAACCCAGATTTCATTGTTTCCTTCGAATGTCTTCAGATGTCCGGTGACAAAGTCCATGGTGATGTTCTACCATTTCCATTCTGGTACAACAATTGGTTGCATCATCCCCTTAGACTTTTGCCTCTCTAACTTCACTTTCTGACACACTAGGCACTTTGATGTATATTCAGCGATCTCCTTCTTCATATTATTCCATCAATAAATCCCTAGGAGATCTCGATACATATTTGTGTTTCCTGGGTGAATATATAAATTTGAACTATGTGCATCTTCCAAAAGATCCTTCTTTAGCTCCGGAAATTATGAAACACATATTATTTTCCCAAATCTCAGAATTCCTTCTTCATTAACATTAAACACCAAGGATTTACCTTTTCCAATAGCTTACACATTTTCCTGAATTCCCACATCATCCTTTTAATAATCCTTTATCCTTTCCGAAAGTGATGGTTGAGTAGTCATTTGTGAAAGGATTGATGATGTCCCCTTCTTTATGATTCCCATGTCCATCTTCATCAAATCTAATAAGGTTGGATCCTTTTCAATTCTCGTCAATGATAGAATCGCTAGGTCTTTTCTACTTAGAGAATCCACCACCTTGTTCTCTTTCCCAAGGTGGTAATGGATTGATCAGTCCAAGTCTTTGATCATCTCTAACCATCTTCATTGGTGCATGTTCAACTATTTCTGTGTGAATATATACTTGAGGCTTTTTTGGCCCGTATATATTTCACACTTCTCCCCAAAGATATAATGCTGCCAAATTTTCAAAGTGAATATCACTATAGCCAACTCAAGGTCATGTGCTTGATAGCTCTGTTCATGAACTTTCAATTTCCGTGAAGCATAGGCAATGACTTTGTCATTTTGAATCAACACACATCCATGGCCCTTCTTCGAAGCATCACTGAATTCCAAAAAAGTTCTCCACTTCTGGGTAAAGTGAGCACGGGCATAGTGAAAAGCCTCCTTTTCAACTCCTTGAATCATTATTCGCATTCATCACCCCAAGAGAACTTTACTCCCTTCCGAGTTAGCTTGGTAACAGGGTTGGATAATTGTGATAAATTTCTCACAAATTGTCGATAATATAAAGCTAAACCCAAGATCCTACGGATATCCATTACCGATGTTGGACTCATCCATCCCTCAATTGCATCTGTTTTGGAGGGATCCACTAATATCCCATTGCTTGTGATGATATGGCCCAAGAATGAGACCTCCTTCAACTAAAACTCACACTTTGTGTACATTTCATAGAGCTTCTACTTTTGAATAGTCTCTAGTATAGTTCTTAGATGCTCCTCATGATCCTCCTTGGTTTTGGAGTATATCAGAATATCATATATAAGGAATACCAAAATAATTTCGAGGTAATATCTAAAGACTCTATTCATGAAGTCCACTATGATTTGTAGAGAATTAGTGAGTCAGGAAGGCATTACTATGAATTCATAGTGCCTATATCGTGTATGAAAAAGTAGTCTTGGGGATATCTTCCTTCTTCACTCTTACATGATAATATCCTGACCACAAATTCACCTCGGAGAAGTATTGTGCTCCACCCATCTGATCAAACAAATCATCAATTCATGGGAGATGATACTTGTTCTTTATCGTGATTTTGTTAAGCTCATGATAATCGATGGAAAGGAGGATTGACCCATCCTTCTTCTTGATGAAGAAGATTGGTGCACCCCAAGGTGAAGCACTTGGGCGTATAAACCCTTTATCTAGATTCTTCTATAGTTGTTTCTTCAGCTCCTCAAGATCCACAAAATCCATTCTATATAGAGTCTTGGATATTGGATACTCCCTAGGTATAAGATCAATTGATAATTCCACATCTCTTCTAGGAGGAAGACTAGGAAATTCCTCGGGAAACACTACAACAAATTCCCTCCCAATAGGCATGTCTTCTATGATGGTTTCCTCCTTAGACTCAATCATCTGAGCCAGATACACGTGATCATAGGGCAGTAATATCCATGCTTGATATGATGGAGCTAAAGAATGTCCATCTTCCTTCTTTGACTTGTAAATATCAGGGGTTCATTCTCCACATGGAGAGTGATTTCCCTCTCATGGAAATTTATGTTGGCTTTATATAAAGAAATCCAATCCATGCCAAGAAATGAATCAAATTACACTAGAGGGAGTATGATGAGGTTCTTCAGGAAGTTTAATCCACAGATTATGACAGTAGAGGAGTTATATTCATGGGTTTCAATGGCTGCCCCATTTTCTGTACTCACCCACATCTTCACTTCCATGATTTGTGGTGGTGCTTGGATTTTTCTACTAAAATTTTGATATATAAAAGAATGTGTAGAATCTGAATCAAAAATTATGTTTGCTATTATTAAATAAATAACTAGAATACCTATCACCACTTCATTTTTGGGGTTCACTTTGGTAGTAGTGAGGGAAAAAGCTTTCCCTTTCTTCCTTGGTGGTTTTTGGTTACCTCCTAAAACCCTTGGCTCAGGGCACTGATTTTCCAGATGCCCTTGTTATTTGTAGTTGTAGCAATGAACCATGATTTTAGGTTCGAATGGAGAATTCCTATCCTCTGTCATAGTTGTGGGTCTTTCTTACCGACAGTTATTAGCCAAGTTCCCTTCTCTTCCACACCTAAAGCATTTCCTCGTCCCCTTCAGGTAGTTTCCGAGGTGCTTCTTTCTGCACCTTTGGCATGTGGGGTGTTGCATCTTCTTAGCACTGTTGGATTTATCCATCAGACCACCAACATTGAAGTCCAACTTACGCTTCTTATCCCCATGATACCCCTAAGATTCTCCAATATCCATTTTGACCTTGAGGGAACATCGCACAATTTCCTCATAGCTATCAAAGTCAAGGATCACCAACACTTTCCGTAGGCCAGGTTTCATCCCACCAAATAAGTGGCCATCCTTGCATTCAAGAGTAATGATAAAGTCAGAGGTGTATCGTGCAAGCCTTGTGATGTTTTCCTCGTACGCTCTGACAGATTCATAATCTTTTTTCTTGAGGGCAAGGAAGTCCCTTTCCATCTTTATTTGGAGGGTGTGCGGAAAATATTTATCAAAAAACATTTTCCAGAAATGTTTCCATACCAATGCCTAGATCTCCTCCTCAGGCTTCATATTTTTGATCAACTTCCACCATTGATCAGCTTCACCCTCCATATGATAAGAATCCAGGAGAAACTTCTCTTGTTTAGAACATTAAAGGATAGAGAATATCTTTTCAATAGAGTTGATCCATTGTTCAGCGATTGAGGGATCAGATGATCCATTAAAAGTATGAGGCCTTTGTCTCATGAAGATCTCGATAGCGAATTGTTCATTATTGGGGGGGGGGGGGGGGGTTGAAAGTTCCTCCTAACCCATGTTTTAATTCAAATCTTGAGTTAGCTGAGAGTTAAGTGTGACAAAGTTTGTGATTCATTCTCCCATTGGATTGGGCATCTCATTAGTACTGTCATCACATTGATCTTCACATTGGTTGTTAGCCCGAGTCCTCCTATTATCAGCCATTGGCTGGAATAAAAGGAAAGTTAGGGGTAACACATAAAGGGTAATCCAAGGACAAAACTGATTAATTATAAATAACATTTATTTCATTGACATATGAATCTATTGGCTTCAGTCTATGTAATCCATGATCTAATTTCTAACATATATTCTTAGGGCATTTTTTGTCCCTTAATAATGGTTCATACTAAGCATTTGAATTTACCAAAGCATAACCCCTGGGAATTTCGTAACCAAGAGTGTATCAAGGCCCATTTTCTTCACCATTTCCCATTTGTGTCTAGATCAAAGATGTTTTTTCAGGTTTTACCCCTAGGATACATCTGTTCCAGATCCACCTCTACCTGCTCGTATCCAGACAAAGATGTATTTTCTTGATAAACCACTTACTCAACACTCACCAAAACATAGGTATGTTTTTATAATACTTATTATTGTCTCTAAGTCTTTACTAGGGTTTTCTAATCATAATCTTAAAAATAACTAAACCTATCCTCTAATACCAACCACGACAACCCTTCTATTTTATTACACAATTAAACATAATTTATTACATAAAATACACTTGATAAAACATAGAATATCAAGAGGTTTAGTGTCTTTGGGGCTTAGTATCATTACATAACAACTTAAAACATGAAATACAACATCTTTATTGAAAACTCCCTTTACATGACCACTAAAATCCCTCGTACTTAGCATTTTATGGGATAACCTAAGGAAATGCATATGAAAAGGGTGACCTATAAATCACAGAAAGGGAATAATCTGGTAATAACATGAGGAATAAAATAAATGTTAGAAAATAGGCATATCAATAGGTCACAAAATAAAAATAAACATAAATTCATGATAAATCATGAAAATCATAACATGGAAATGTGGAAACAACACTTAACATGGAATTAGCATGAGCCAAGGCTCATTTCACATAGAGAATGAGTAAACCCTCATTGCACATGAAGCACGAGAAAACCCTCTTTGCACTTGAATTAGCATGAGTAAAAACTCCTTGCACATGACATATCATGATACTATACTTTACCCAATTCATTAGAGCACTATCAAGGCGCACCCTTCTTAAACATTTCATTTAATACATAAGTGTGCCACATGGATCAAATAACATGTAATCAATAAACCTCATAAGTTATTCCATAATTAAGTAATGTGGAATAAATACATCAAATTACCATTAAATATATATATGTGTGTAAAGGTGAATACCTTTGATAGAGACATGGGTATGGTATACACTACACAATGATCAGGGCTTGGAAAAATGCGGTGCAATTTCAGCAGCATAACAGAGTGACATAAGGATTCATGAAAATGGTTGATGAGAGAGAAAAGGGTGTCTCATCATATGTACATGAAATGGGAAGTAAGGGGTTCATATAGATACATGTCTCAACAAATAAAATGGAATTTAGATGCATAATAAAAAATAATTACTTCGATGTAAAAGAGGAGAGAGAAATCCCTTACGGAATTTCGGCATAGTAACAGCTGTACGTAGGAGGCATTTAATGAGAGAGAAAGGGATCTCCCGTCATTCCAATATAAATAGGTAATTAAGGGGGAGGTGATAATCCATACCCCAACATTAATAATTGAAATTAAAATGGCATAAAAATTTAAAGAATATTGGACAAAAATGAGAAAGGAAGAAAAACCCTTACTAGGAAGTGTTCGTCCAAAGGCTTGAGAGAGGCTTGAGAGAGGATTATTGAGAGCTTGGGGAACCTTGGGAGGATTCTATAGAGAGTAGGGAATAGTTTGGATGAAATCCAAAGGCTTTTATTGAGGAGGAAGTGGAATCTTGGGTGGGATTATATAGGAAAGGTGAGGGAATTATTTATTATTTAGGTTTGGGACACCTCACATTAAACTAATCCAACCCACAAACCGGCCTATGGTAATTTCCCATGGTTTTTGTAAAAGGGAAGTGTAAAAATAAAATTCATAAGGCCAAAGTCAGAACTTCTTAAAATAATTTGGTTGCTTATGTGGAGGTGAGTCACACTCCCAAGGTAAACAATTTAAAAGGACTAAATGTTTAATAACTCTTGGAGGGTCCACTAAAGTTTGGTAAAATAAATCAAACAAACCCAAAATCACATTATTTTAATTATAGAAAATAAATTCACTGAAAATGAAGTTTATAGTTATTTATTACATCACTATTGGGTCATTATGATGTCATAAATCACATTAAATATTTAAACGGTATTTAATTTTTACCCAAAAATTCGAATGTCTCAGAAAATTATGAAAAATTCACTGTTGGATAATCTAATCATCCTGTTTCCAGAAATAATACTCATTTTATCTAAATAATTTTCTAAACATGTTAATTTTCACTTTTAAAATAAAAACCGACCTTTATAAAAAAAATCACGGGTTTTGACAAAAATGGATTTCAAACCTTAATAAAAATTACAATTGCATTCATAAGATTATACGATAATTTATATTTAATAAAAATTAATTTAATAATAATCATAATATTTTATTAAAATATTCCTTAATTAAAAAATACATTAATTCATAAAAATAGATTTCTTAGTTGAGCATTAACTAAAAATACTATTTGTGCATTAAAAACAATTTACAAGGTAACAATAATAAAATGAAAGCATATTTATAATTAGATACAAAAATAATTTACATAACCATAGTACTAGGGTATTGTTACATAACCCCTTATAACACCTACATTAGACCGAAGAGTAAGGTGTGCGATGGTGACAGACTCTTGGGGCGGCTCAGATAACATTTCTCAGGTGGTAATCTCTATCAACTTCCATTTCTATCGTAGGTGATCCCGCTCGAGCTTAAAATATTCAAGCTTGGATCGGGCTTGGTTAATATCGAATCCCAAAGACACAACCTCCTTTCTGAGCTCTAAAAATTGGGCTTCATATGGGGCTTGTCTACTAGATGAGGCCATCGCTTCCTTTGTCTGAGTAAATTGGTTTTGTTAAATCCATATAATTATACTTATCATGTTATCATTGTTCAACGACTATGTTAGCAACGATAATAATTATAACAGTATTTTAAAATCCCAAAACATAAAACCAAAGAAGTTATCATTTTATAAAAATATTTTACATATAAATACATTTAATTAGATCCAAAGGGATTTCCATTAATGAACGTTTGGGTCGTTACAGTTTCATGATCATAATAACATTTCAATATATTTAGAATAATTAATTTTTTATTTTCTTATCAATAGCAGGGATCTATAAGAGGTATAAGAAGAAATAAATTGTAATCAATTAGGTTACATGACTACCGCTTCTTTGGGAGACCCCATTTAGATCCTATCTTAAAGACCATTTAATAGGTATTTTATGAAGAAAAGTACCTCTAATTTTCCATTATAGTAGTATATAATAGAATATTTTAGGGTTTTCCTTTCTATGTGGATTAAATTAGTGTAATTAAAAGAGAAAAGGGGTGTCATATTATAAGGGAGAAAAATGAAACACATGTATGTGCCTAAAATATTGAAATTTAATTAACTGATTACCATGAAAAATGATTCCAAATGTAGATATGTTTAATGAAAAATATTAAGGAATAAAATTTATTTTAAAATTAATTTTATACTAGTTTTTGTCATTTTAAACCTTATCTTTTGGTTTAACCACTTGGTTAAGCGATTTTATTTATAAACATGGTAATGAATTTTTTAATATTAAAGGGTTATAATTTTACTTATACGGTAACATTTAGCTCTTTAATGGTCATCAGATGGTATTTTCATCCATTTATCATCCTAATAGTCCACTTTAATGATTTTGATGATTTTTAGTAATTTAATAAAATATTTTTTTTACATAAATTATCATTAATATCATTTTCAACACTCTTCATTTAATTAGACTTTAAAGATAACATGATAGTAAGGGAATACAAAATAAAAAACGATAAAAAATATCTAGTATATTATAATAGTCTTTAAATTTGATGGATTAAAATAATTCAACCAAATAGTATTTCTTTTAATAATTTTAAATTCATTTATTTTTTCTATTAGCTAAATAAAAACTCTATTAGTGAAGCATAAGGATTTAAGGAAATTATTCAATTACTAAAAATATAAATTAATTACTATAATAAAACCAATTAATTTATATTTCAAATAAAAATTTACAACTAAACATATCATCCTTTTGAAGTTATTTAAAAATTAAAGGGGTATTAATATCAAAAGACAAACGTTTATTATATATTCATTTATTAAATTCATAAAAACTTTATAGTCAAATAAACATGGATCCATGTAGCCATATAAACGATACTTCTATAAAAATGGATGAAATACACTCATCTAATAGGATAAATAAAATTGTTAAATAATTTTTAAATAATTAACAAAACATTTTGACCCTATTTTATCTAATTTACCCTTACTAAGGTCACCAATAGTTTCCACATTTCTAATTTATAATGAAAAAAAATAAAAGAAACTTATTTAAAAAACCCAATTCCCCTAATTATGATTAAATATTCCATTTTTCAAGATTTATTTTATGAAAATGGTACAAATTCCTTTTAAATTAAGTCTGAAAAACATGATGAAAACAATTTTTGGAAAAATACATTTTTATTCATAAAACTAGATAAATATTTTTATCTCAAGAATAGAAAAAAAATTCGATGAATGTTAAAAAATTTGGTTGAATATATTGTATAAAATTTTAACTAAAATCATTCTCCAATGGTGATCAATTAAATTTATAAATAGAAAAACACATTGTGTGCATGAAAACTATTTCTATGAAATGTATATGTGTTACTTTCAAAAGTTTTTTTATTTATTTTATATTCATTTTGATAATGAATTAATTCATTTTATACTAGTGTAAAACATAATGTTTTCATAATTTAGGTATTCATATTTATTCTCACCAATCCAATAACTTAGTGATAATTTCCATAATATATAATGATATTGTAATAGTATATCATGGTTTGTTTTAACATTTTGTTGTCTGTAAAGAAGGATATCAAATAAATTAAATTTATTTATAGGAAATTATATCAAAAAATCATGTTTTTTCAAATTTGACCCCCCTTAAAATGAATTTAACCATCAAAATTTTATCAGTTTTTTTACAAATAGATGAGGATATCTCTATTTCATCACATCATAATGTTTCCAAGTAACTTTATAGAATTTTTGATTCCTCTAGAGGACATTAACCAAGTTATTTGTCTTGTTCCATATCACTTTACATATATGATCAATGAATTCAAATGATTTTTCTTAATATGAAATATCATGATCCAGTGGTACATCCTTCGAGGTCAATAAATGTGATGGGTTAGGTCTTTACTTACATAGGAGAGATAAATGGAACACATGATGAAATTTAGAGAGGTTCAGTGGATATGAAAAGTGATAAGCTATTCTCCCTATTTTGTCAATAATATCAAAGGGTAAACATAACTAGGGCTTGGATTTAATTTTACTCAAAATATCATAACTTTATCCAATGGATAAATTCATATAAATACATTTTCACTGGCTTCAAATTCTATATTCCACCAACAATAGTCAGCATAAATTTTCAATCAACCTTTTGATTCCATGATATGCTGCTGAATTGATCTACCATTATATGATATTTCCTCCTCAATATTAGGTCCAATTAGTATTCTTTCTCTAATTTTGACCTGGCACATTATATTTCAATACTTTTTTCATATAGTGTTTCATAAGAATCCATCTGAATGATCTAGTGAGAACAATTGTTCTGAGAAAACTCAACCAGAGGAAGACATTTATCCAAACCACCTTTTAAATACATAGAATAATCTCATAGAATACCCTATAGTGTTTTAATTTTTCTATTGAAACGACCATATATTTTTTGGTGATAAGTAGTAATGAAACTTAACTATGTATCCAAATCCTGCCGAATACCTCACCAAAACATTGAGGTAATCCTTAGATCCTGATGAGATACAATATAATCTAGTTCGTAGTGGATCCATACCACTTATTTAATAAACATTATGGAAATATGATCAAGGGGGAAAAGCATCCCTTACACAATTGTAGTGCACTTACATTTTAAGGCTAATGAGTAGAACCCATATTGAATTACGACATTTATAATTTTTTGAGTGTCCGACGACAACATCCATAGTGAATTTTTCTATCTCAATCCATGTATATGAAATAGTTGTAAAACCATCTTAGATTTCCATCTCTCAGACTTAACTTCATGACATACCATGCTCTAAGGTACATACTCTATAATATCTTCATCGTATGGTACCACAAGAAATATTCTTCAAAATACCTATACATCTTCATACATAAAGGATTAATAACGAATTATGATTTATGGGACTTATCTAGTAACTCATTCGTTAAATCATGTATGAAAAAAAAACATATTAAATTCCTAAACCATATCATTCCACCACAATCCAGGATGATTTTAGGGACAATTATAACCTTCTTCTATAGTTTCACTCCTTTATTCTTCACCTACTTAATCCTCAGAATGATAGATGGTTGAATAGTCATTTGGGAAAGATAATATTTCTCCCATTCCTTCATGGCTTCAAAACACATACTTTTTAAATCTAAAAATAATGGATCTTTTTTATCCTCATTATAAGTAATCTAGAATTATCCTCTCGACTCAAAGTATAAACTACTATATTGTTTTTTATATGGTGGTAATGTGTTGAGAAATCATAATCATTAATAAACACCAACCATATTATTTACACATATTTATCTCTTCATGATTAAATATATACTTTAAAAAATTTATTAGTACATATATCAAAAATTTATCCATAAACATAGTGCGTCTATATATTTAATTTAAAAATTATAACAGGTAACTCCAAATCATGAGTTTGGTATTTTTTCTCAAGAACATTAAATTGGCCTGAGGAATAATCTATTACAATTTCATTTTTCATTTGGACACATCCTAGTGAATTTTTTCATGTAACATTATAAATCAAAAACACTAATCCACTATAGAGTAATGAAAGAATATGTGTATTTACTAACCATATTTTAATATCTTTTGATTTTTCCTCACATTCATATGTCCAAAGGAACATGGATCCTCTCTCAGATAAATTGGTTAGTGGATTAGAAGATAGTGTGAAATTCCCCATAATGAAAATATAATATCCATCCAAACCAAGATAAATATGGATCACATCCAAGTGTTTAGGCTGGGCTAATGCTCAATATCTTTTTTCTTTGATGGATCCATGATATATGCTCTCTTAAGATAATATGACCCAAAAAATGAAACTTTTTATAAGAAAATTTCACATATTGTAAATTTGGAATAAATATTATCCTTCTTAGGGTGATTAATGTAATGATCAAGTGATATTTATTCACCTTATTTATATTTGAATATATAAGAAATTTAATTTTAGAATTGCTCCCCAATCTCTGGGTATCTCATTCTTCTCTGTGAACAAGGGTTCGTTTCCAGTACCACCGCTTCCTCCCTCGGATTACCCCCTCATATTGAGATTATTTGTCTGCCATTATTTTCCTTCACTCATTCTCATCCCCTCGTTTTCCTCTAGGTGTGGGTTCATCTTCTTCATCAGCTTCATCATTCTTATCTTTTTTTGGAGCTGATGAGATTTGATGATTATTTTACGGCACCTTCCATTGTGACAATCACTCTTATTGTTGGAATCATCATAAATAAACCACATCTTCGATTAGTTCAATTAAACTCCACTGATTTTATATTCTCTTGGGTATGTAATCTGGTGGTGTTTTTTTGTCTATTTTCTTGTATAGTATTTGGTTTTTTTTTCATTAATCCTTTCATTTTTATAGGTGTTTCTTTGAGCATCTACTTCCTTTTGCTTCATAGTTTCATGTTTTTTTGAGGTTGTGGCTCATTGTCAAGGCCCTTTCCCAATTGAGTCTCTCCTCTTGCTTCCATATCTAATGCATCAGGCCCCATCATGGATTTATGAAATTAATTTCATGGTGGTTTAGGGATGTTTTGGTTTATCATTCTCCATTTTTCCCGGAGTCTGAAAATCAGTTCTTCTCATTTCATGGGATTTTTCTTCCTGGTTGTATTTTTTCCTTTTTTATTTTTGTGGCCTTCTGTTTGGGTGGTGTGGTTGCTACTTGTACCTAGATAACTGGGACTTGTTTTTTTGGTTGTTTTCATCCTTGATGGCAAATATTTTTATTGGTAATTTTGATCTATCTCATTGAAAATTCATTTTAGGTTTTTTTTTTGTTTATAATGGACGGTTTGGTTTTCAGTTGGTGTCGTATTCGGTTATAGTGTTGATAATGGGTGGATTCTTTTTCTATGTGGTAATACTCTATGGTGTTTTTTGATGGAAATGATGGATTCCATCCATTGATTGTTACCGACATGCTGGTGTTGAAAAAGGGTTCAATCTCCTAGAGTTTGGTTTGCGTTAGAGAAGACACTATTAATGGGATCCTAATGGCCTTGATGTGTTTTAGTGCAGTGGTGATGGGAGGTCATGAAAATGGAATTAGGTGTCAATTTCAATGGTTCTATTATTCTCGATTCATCAAATATTTAGTGGGTGATGGTGATATATTTTTTATTTTAATTTTTAATGTTTGAATTTTGAAATTGGCTTAATGGAGTTTGTTATTATAATTAGTTATTGTTTTTTCTATTCTATATGAAAGGCATTTGGGTTTCCACTTATCAAATTAAAAGTGGTTTTTTAGTACCAAAAAATAATTTTGGATGATATATAATAATATATTCAATAAAAATTTCCAAAAACCTATCAAGTTAATCTCGAAAGACTACATTAATTAAATCCATGAAGATAGTAAAGTAATTAGTAAGACCAAAATGCATCACAATAAATCCATAGTGTCCATACCATCAACAAAATGTTTTCTTGGGTATATCAACCTTTGTAAACTTCAACTGATGATATCCCTAACAATTTAAACTCTTGTAAATGTACTAAGAACAAGTAGTTGATCAAACATGTAATAAATACAGGGGGAGGATATTTTTTCTTGATAATGATCTTGTAAAGTTCTTAATAATCTTTAAAGAGTCACACTGATTCATCTTTATTCTTAAAAAAATGAACAGGTGCACCCCATGCTTGTCCACTTGGAAAAATAAATCCCCATTTAATATTTTCTCGGATTTTTATCTTCAATTCCAATAACTCTATCAAGACAATTACATGTAGAGTATTTGATATAATTATTGAACATATTATGAGTTTTATTATGAACTCAACATCATGATTTTTTAGATTTTTGGGAAATTCATCCAGAAAAAAAAACATAAAAATCCCATAAAATAATCATTTTAATAATGTTACGTGTGTTCCCAAAAATATAAGATAGAAACACATTCTGAATAGGAATTATAACTCAAATAATCATACTTTTTTTTTCATAAGTTCATATTTATCATCTTGTTGATATAAAATCATAGAACGGTTTGGAATATCAAACATGAACCCCATACTTGAAAATTGATGTGGGATTTAGGTAATGAGTTCTAATCCATGAATAATATTACATCAAGTTCAACTAGAAGGGGAAAAATGATATTTACAGGAATCAAAATGCCATAAACTCTAACCTAATAAGAATCAAAGAATTGAGATGTGATTATCATATCACTATGGGGTTTTAGTTCTAATTCATTATTTTATTGTTAAGGATATGAATTAAAATCCCCTAATTCTTTCCCAGATATACATTAATCCACATTACTTTGTTTAAATATGGTACATCGGTATTTGATCATATGTATTACCACCTCAACTACATCATTATACCCTCAACACTAAACCAAAACAAAAATGGTTTGTGTGAACATAATGCATCATTAATCAGAGTGATCAATAATTTAATAGTGAAAAATAATTCATAGTATTTCTAAATCATGACACCTTCTTATAAATATATAGAACCTTAGGTTTAAAAGTTGTTATCTAAAATCACCATCTATTAAAATACATTATGATGGATCATAATGAAAATTCAATTTAACCCATGAATATTCTCTGGGAGTGTGAAACCAGTTTCTCTATAAGGGAACACTCAATGTAAACTAGAATGATGGTTGTGATATAATCAACAAACTATTTTCCAGAATAATACCCCTAGATACATTTATTCTAGAAAAAAATCAACTTGTAGTATCTAGATAGGGATGTTTTTTCTAGGAAAAGCAAACTGCTTTATTTACAATAACATAGGGGATTCTCAAATTCATAGGATTTTCCAATGGGTTCTCATTAATGTTTTATTATCAAAGATTCCAAATGTAATCGAACATTTCCCTAATAGGAAAAATAAAATCCCCTATTTTTCATATTTAAATATTTTATTTTATTTGATGGATATTTATTAGAAAAACATTACCATCCATTCCAAAATCAAGTACTTCTAGACTATTTAAAAAATGAATACATATACAACTTGATCATAAGAGATATATATCATATCCCAAATATTTCTTCAAAACTATAACCATTCAAAGACATATCACACCTAATACCTTTCTTCATAACCTGAGAAATGAAACATAAGAAAAGGTGAGCTTAGATGCTCATTATGCATAAACAAGAGAGATATCAATGATCAATTAAAAATAATATAAGTATTATGGGTATGATAACATGAGAATAACCTTTTAAAATCATACCCATAAATTCATAGATCATAAATATTAGTCATGGAATAAATTTTATCAGTTCATAAGATTTCAATCATACAGGGATTAAAGATAATGATCCCTAAAAATATAACATTAGCATAAGATCATGTAATAAAAGTGTATCATAGTCATTATCATAAAAATATTATGTCAAGGGTACACAGCAAGACATTCAAAAACAAGTTAGGATTTTGATAAGAACCCATTTACCGTGTTTTGGAATGAGAGATTATCTCATGTACCCTCCCTCAATATTTGGATAACTTCATGTGTAACATCTTGTTTCAGTCCTAGGATAACATCCTATGTACCCTCCTATTTTTATCTTTGGATAACAAATAATCTACCCTCTTATTTTGGGATTTTTATAAACTGTTGGGTACCCTTTTTTCTCAAAGAACATTAATATTTTCCAAATTCATCATATGGATATAATATTCTATGCACACTCATCAAATAATCATAAATACATTAATATATATGCAACAAGATCATAAAAACATTAATCATATCTCAACCCATTAAAAATAAAATTGGTTTCTTCAATATTTCTTCATAAAAACCATAATCCTTCTATAGAAGGAACAATGATTGAATAATTGGATAATATCCCCTACAGAGAATAAATATCATAAAAGGATGTAGTCATTGATGAAATTTTCCTTTAAAATATCATTGGAATATTTGTTTAGGAAAATAAAATTTCTATTTATAGATTACAGATTTAAAATCTGTTTTTTTCAAATACTAAGGAAACTATTTTATTTTAAAATAATATTATATTATTTAAAAATAATCTTTGATTCATCGAGTTCTCCAAATGGTGGGAAATTCAGTTCATGTCATGTATTTTAAAAAAAGACTACATTCAATTTTTTTGTAAAAAAATATTCAGAACCTCATTTGTAATGAAAAAATAATATTTTCAATAAACCAAATTTTAAAAAGTATATTTTTGGTAAAAATATCTTAAAATGGTCATAGGATAATATTAAAAACATTATTTAACACACATTTATAAACATGTATATGGAAGAAAAAGGATATTCGACCGAAGAGATATATAAAGTCTGTGTTTACATAAAAACATTATTTTGGTATCATAAGTTCATAAATATAGGAAAAACAAAGTAAAAGATGTAATATCTATATATAAATAGATTAGAAGAAAATTCATGAAGTTACAGAGTGGTACATAATGAAATATCATCATCAGAAATTAATCATAAACTATCTCGATAAACATTGAGATTGTAATAAAAAACTCTTCATTAATGTTCAAATTTATTAGAAATCACTCTAACCTCCTGTATAATAAATTGAAATTTATTATATTTATATAAAATAATCTTGTAAATACTTATAATATTATATATAATCAGCATATACCATTTCACCACTAATTTATTAATAATTCCTTAATAAAATAATCATTTCCGAGTTTTACCTCATTTATTTTTCATTGACGTTTTTAGTTCTCATCCTTGTGCATTAATCACGATTTAATAATCTCAAATTTTTTAAAAATGTTATAAATAATATGTATATTCACCTTGTATATATATGGATTCATCCAAAAAAGAATAGAGATTAGAAAAATGAATTACACGGTTCATGGAGAAGGTTTGTCTTACGTAAGCATGAACAATGTTTTCACATTTTTATGAATGGAAAGAAATAAAGGAGAATAATAATTCACCTTTCAAAAATCATTACTATATCACACAGAACATATATATTCATTAACTTTATTCTTATTACCTTCCATTGAAATAAAAAATGAAATAATCACATCACTTTGTGTGGGTGGTAGTCTACACATACGCATGAGTGATGTTATCATTTTCTTATGGTGTGGAAAGTAATAAGGTATATATGATATTATAATTCAAAAATAATAAAAAATTTAAAACTATAATTCATATATATTAAACTCATCATAATATCCATCAATGAATGATCATGTTGAAAAATGAAATTTATCGTTGTGTGGAGGTGGTAGTCCACACGTACACATGAGTGATTCCTTCCATTCCCATTTGTTGGAAAAGAGGGTAGATAATAGTGTTTTCATGATCATAATAAAATTTTATTATATTTATAACACTGAATATTTTATTTTATGATTAATATCGCAGATTAATAGTTGGTAAAATAAGAAGTAAATTGAATGAGGTTGGTTAAGATGATTATATCTTCTTCGAGAGACATCCACTAGATACTTTATTAAGGACAATAGGAATGGCCTATTAAGAAGAATAAAATGCCGAAATTATTTCATGGAAAGCATATAAGATCGTTTTCTAGGGATTTTTGGAGCTATATATCTCATTGTTGTTTGAGGATAAGAGATAAGGGGTGTCCTTTTATAAAAGAGAGAAAGGGAATATTTGGAATTATCAAAATTGTTTGAATATAATTAATCCATTGTCAATATTAATGCTTCCAAATGAATATATATTCAAATAAAATGATTTTAAGGGATACAATTTGAAATCTAAATACATTTTGATAGTTTTGGTGTAATTTTAAAACTAATATTTTTTTATACCCTTAGTTAACCAATTTTAGCCTTCGCTATGGTAATGACTTTATTAATAATATAATGTTTTATTTTAACATATTTGGTAAAATTTAGACCATAAATAGTAAAGGATTGAAATTATAGACCATTTATAATCCTACATTTCTGATTAAAATAACTTTATGATTTATAAACATTTTAATAAAATATTATTTAACATAAAATATCATTTATGTAATTTTTGACACTGTTTATTTAATTTGACTATATAGATAAATGATATAAATGGAATTCTAATATAAACCTCTTACTGATATCTAACATGTTATATTAATCTTTAAAATTCATAAAACACTATAATTCATCTATATATTATTATGCTAAATATTGTTTTAAAAATTGATTTAATTTTTCAACTGTTGGAATAAATAATGTGGTGGTATTGCATAAGAATTAAATTTAATTATTAATTACACATATTATAAATAAATAAATATAATAAAAAATGATTTATTTTTCAAACAAACATTTAAAATGGAACTTATCCTCTTTTTATACATGTGTAAAAAAATTAGTTTTATTTAAGTCATTAGAGTGATATTCGGTATTAATTCCATTCATAAATAAATATCATTGTTATAATCAAATGAAAATATCCCCAAGTCTATATATATTCAAGACCTAGATAGTAATTGACAAAATACACTCATTCATTAGGATTAAAGAATGTGTTAGTGGATTTTTAATGACATAAACAAACATTTTATCAATATTTTATACATTTTACACTTGTCAAGGTGAAAATATTTCCACAGTTACTATTTATAATGACCACAAATAAAAAGATATCTATTTAAAAAACATTACCCTCTTGATTCCAAATATGGGAAAAATCATGATTCAATTTCTATAAGTGGATGAAATTCATTTTAAAATATGTTTGAAAGCATGATGAAAATAATTGTTTGAAAAATAAATAATCAAGCATAAAACTAGATATATAAATATATATATATTTATATATCCTTATCTAATAACAAAGAGATTTAGAATTTCATTTACACTATTGCACAACTGTATTAAACTAGTTTTGTATTGAAAATTCCAAATATAAAAACAAATTTCAAGTTATTTTTTATTATATAATTAAATTTTTGAAATAATTAAATATGGTAATTTTAAATTTTTTTATGATTTTGTTGTAGTTTGTGGTGATTTGGAGATCCCATGACAGAATTCAATCAAAAAGGGACCAAACTAATAAAGAGCCTAATCACACATGTGGACATCAATTTTTATTATGGATTATATATGCATCCAATTAGGATGAAAATTGGTGGGATAGTGAAAAACATATGGTCAATATTTATCTAAAAGAACCTTGATACCAATTCATCCATTTGGAGTTCCATAATAGGCCCAATATGTGAAGAAGTTCTAAGTGGGACAGATTGGACAACCATTTTGTATATGGAACATAACTCCAACCTCAATCCTCCAATAGGGATGATTCAAAATTCATCAGATTGAAAAATATATTATCCACCTCTACACACAATTTTATGACATTTTCAAGAGTCTTTTTTCTTTCAACCATCCAAATAAAAAATGGGGACAAAGTGTGCCATGAATATTCACCTAGTCCCATGGATACTTGACTTATTTTATGGATTGTTTGATGTATTGGTCTATAACACAACTCATTACACTAATTATCTAATTTATCTCATCAATGGGGTTATTTTTGATCTCTTGGTAAGTGATTCTTCATCATATATGGATTCCTCCACTCCTATGGATTTCTATACTCTTTGTGATCACCTAGGGGGAGTGTGTTGCAAATCCCACGCATCGTGTTTGTGTTATATTGAATAATATTTTAAATTGTAGGTATTTTTTTATTCATCATCATATCATATTTGTAATTGTGTTTTTTAGTGGTATTTTTATCTTAAAAATCATATGATCATGTTTGAGGGTACCCATTCATGTGATGATTCAAACATTGTTCACCAATACATCTTCCCCCATTTAATTACAGTGTGTGTGGTTTTTATTGGTCAATTTATTTCTAATGAAAACATCCATAGAGAAGTAAATATTTTTATTATATCACATTGAAATAACATAAAATCTTGTAAAACATATTGAGTTCTTCATGTGTTTATTTGGTGGGTTTCATTTTTGAATTTGGACAAAAATCGCCCAATCATCGGTGGTTGTCCATGAATCATTTTGTGATATCATCTGAATCTTATGAGTTACCCTAGTGTAAATTCATTAAATCACTAATTATTGTTGTATCAAACTAGTTATTAAAATATCTAAACCATTTAGCTTTAATCAATTTGGGATGAGCATCATTATATTTTCTTAGGTGGATCTTACTTAATCGAATTTGTTAATTTATGATTTCTAGTATCGCTCGATTTTATATTATTTCTTCTTAAATCACCTAAACATAATTTTATTTCAATACCATTAAATTGTTTATATATTATAAATATTATTTTCATATTAATTATCTAAGTATACTTCATGATATGACCTATTGTTCCTTCTATATTGCATAAATTCTAGTTAAAAAACAATATCTAATTTGATGCACTTGATAATGTGACCAAATTTTTTCATCACCTATGGGGATCCAAGATCATTTTTTCAATTTTATTTATTTATTTTCATATTTATTTATTACTCATTTAAATATTACCCCATCCCTATTGATTGTTTTTTGTTTAATTCTTTCCATTCTCTCTCTCTTCTCTCTCTCTATATATAATTATGTAATATAGAAATACATTTTCTGTTATTATTTAATTATTAATAATTTTTTTATTTTATTTATACTTGATGAAATAATTGAAACAAATAAAAAAATAAAAATAAACTTCCCAACTTATTTTAATGACCTAATCCTAAAAAGAAAAATTATTGGAAATAAACCGAGAGATTAAAATTACCATCACGTGAAAATTAGTTCATCTAAAGTAGGAAAGTAAAGTAACACTGATTAACCCCATGTGGAACATCAAGTGGTCCTAAAACAGTCTAAGAGTGAACTAAATCAATCCCCAAAAAACATGGCTTCTAATAATCACAAATTAAATGAACTCACCACCCTAATGCGGAGTACCAACTTGTGTACATCCAATATCCCGATGAATTTTCAATAGTTGAGATATGATCGATCATCATCCACCTCCTTCCAAAATTAAATGTTCTTCCAATGGATTTCCCTCACAAACATCCCAAGGTTTCTCATATGTGTTCTCTACCCTGAAACCCCAAAATTCATTTAAGGACCTCATAATGTTTAGGTCCTTCCCTTTCTCTCTTGATGATGTAGCCAAATACTATATATAATATTTGTCTAAAATAATAAGGTGATGGTATGAACATAAATGAATCTATCTAGTGAATTTATTACCTACCTTTCAAACTTCATACATCTGAAAAGAAATTTGTGGTATTAGGAAATTACAAGGATATATCCTACATTGATATTGGGAGAGATTAAAAATACATTACCCAAGTTTCCCCCACCAAAAAATTATAGAAAAATTGCTAGTTATATAATTATAGGGAGGAAGTGTTCCCATTTTTCATATCTTGAGAGAGGATATATCTTGTGGTTCCCTAGTTGCAAAAAATCATACCACTTCTCATGACTTAATAGCTAATATGGCTCAAAATGCAGAATAAGTTGGTATAAGAGAAATTTCACCAACCAGAGGACTTTAGGAGGTAATCCATTCATAACTAGAATAAATTTTATATAATAAACATGATGAGATACATACCATTATAATCAACTTATCTCAAGATAAAGGTAATTCATACTCTAACCATTTCAATGAATTGTGTTATTTGTTCTGATAACACTAATTTTTTATCACTTCCCACATCTTTTGGATTCATCTGAGTCTTGTGAAAAACAATATATTGGGAAACCATTTCAATATGAACCTTCCTTAGAGAAAAAACTTTCATCACAAATATAAACCCCATGTGGCATGAAAACCCATAGTACTGAAAGAGAGGAAACTTAAGCTACCCTAAACAAAATTGTTATCAACATAGAAAAGGTCTACAATATTATTTTCCTTCACCTTTTCATAAGAACCCTCCTCATCCAAAATATTAAACAACACTAAATTAAATAGTAAAAAAAATTGAACCCAAATTCCACTAGTTCCAACAGACCCTAAAATTAGATATTTAAGACCTACGAACTCAAGTGGGACAATTGGAAAACACCATTGGTGAGATAATGATGAGTGATTATGGAAAACAACCACCACAACCAGTTTATAATCCAAATTAAAAAAAGTTAATGTATCTGTAATCACACATCACCATGGTAAATATTTTAATTATTCTAATAATTTTACACAACAGGTAATTCCCCTACATGAAAAATATTTCTACCTACCTACAAACTATTTTAGTGAAGAAAAACAAAACAAAAATGGTAAACAGGTCACTGTGGAGTATTCCACTGAATAATCCTTTCATATTCCTTTCCCCTAAAGGCTCTATAAATTTTTTAAAAAATTGGATAATGAGATTGTTAATTAAATTTGGGATACATTTAAAAAGTTACAAGTTATTATTCCTTTATTGTATATTGTTAAGGAAATTCCTTACTACACCAAATTTATTAAATTAAAGTTCACCACTAGATAATTATTGAATTGGAATGAGAGAGAATTCCTTGTAAGTAATTTCTTAATCTTGATACAACCAATGATTAAAATAAAATGCAAGGGTCTTGGATCTTTTATGATACCTTGAACCATAGGGGAGACTATATTTTCTAATAAAATTATTCATTTAAGTGCTTCAATTAATGTAATGGATCAATATTTATATAATTCTCGGTAGTTTGGACATCTTCTAACAAATCAAATGATTGTGTAACTTGAAAACTAGAGCACAACACACCCATCCATAGTGATCGAGGATGTCTTAGTAAGATTGAAGAATCTTGTCTTCCCTACCAACTTATACATTCTTGTAATGAAAGATACCTCAACCCAAGGACATTCTTCTATCATAATTGGAAGGATATTTATAAAAATAGTAAAGACAATCATGAATGTTTAAATGGTATGTTGTTTAAGGAATTCTATGGATAAAATATAAGCTTCAATATCCTTGATTCTTTGAAACACCTCGTTGAAGAGCTCTCCACTCTTCTTATCTATTCGATGGAAGTGATCTCTAAGGACATAAACACACAAAATTACCTCCTTGGCCCATGCTATTATCCGTACTCATCTTCTTCACTCTTGAATGATTTGATTTTTTATTCTTTTTTTGAGTGTGTTTTGGGTTTTGAAAAAAGTAATTTTTTGATTTAATTGATGAGTGTGTTAATTCTGAGGCACCAATGACTGTTGATGATTATGAAAATCTCATCTCCATTAATTCCCTTTCTATAGAGAATACACATGAGTACATATACAGTTTCATGGACCTCACTCCCCCTAAAATCCCCTCCCTTAGTCTAAAAACCATTGGTGTTGGAATTAAAACCATTCATATTAAATTTAAAATAATTTTATCTTGAGGGTATTAACCAATTTCTTGACATTATTTCCAACAAACTCTCTCCTCAATAGGAATTAAAAGTAATAGACCTTTTGATAGAGATTAAAAAGATGATTGGATGAAAATTAGGAGATATTACTATGATTATTCCATCTATTTTAATGAACCATAGACATTTATATGATGAGGTTAATCCTATAATAAAATCTCAACATCAGTTAAATCCTACCCTCCTTAAATTTTTTAAACTAGATGTTCATAAATTTCTAGTTTCATGGATCATCTATCCAATATCTTATGATAAATGGTTTATCCCATTAAAAAATTTCCATAAAAACTAGCATAATGATAGTTTCAAACAAAAGGGATGAATTGGTTCTAGAACATATGAAAAATAGTTGGAATGTTTATATTGACTACCATGAACTAAATAAAGCCACACAAAAGGAAAAAGTTTCTCTATCTTTCATCAAAAAAATGTTAGAAATTTGGATGGTAAGTGCCATTATTGTTTCATTTATGGCTATTCGATTTATTTTAAAATCCATATTATGACAATACATACCTTTATTAAACATTGATACATGATTTATTATATAATATTACACTTAATAAAAACCAAAATATCAATATGTACAGTGTCATTGGGAATTAGGTACATTAAATAACAACTTAAAACATGAGAAAATTTGTCTTTATTAAAAAATTCATTAACATGGTCTAATAGTACTTCATACCTAACACTGCATGGGATAACATAGGGAAATACATAATAAAGGGGTGATATATAATGCCTAGTAAGGTAATAGACATGGCATGACATGAAGGAAGTAATACATGTTAGACAATAGGAATATCAATGGAGAATAAAATGAGTGTGATCTATAAACATGAAGAATTAGACATGATATAAGATGACAATCATAAAAGAAACTTGTGAAATATGTCAACAACATACAACATGATATAATAATGAGTCAAGGATCATTGTACATGGATGAGCATGAGTCAAGGCTAACCACTAATACCGTCGCACATGGAGGAGCATGAGTCAAGGATAACCATAAAGACCATTTCACATGGATCACGAGTCAAGTATAACCACCAAGACTATTGCACATGATGTCTCATGAGCCTAAAAATTACCCAGTTCATTGGAGCATAATATATTTCAATCTCACCCATCACATTCATTTAATTTTCATTTTTAAGTGTACCACATAGATCATACCACATGTATTCATTCATAATCATAATTTATTCAGTGAAAATGTAATGTGGAATACATAAATGTATGACTCAATTAAAAGAGATATACATTTATATAGATGAACCCCATTGATATAAAATGGGTATGGTATTAATTAAACAATAGTTTTGTAATGGAAAATCAATGTGAAAATTCTACAGGATAACAACATCACATAAAATTCCTGAAATGGGTTGGTGGGAGAGAATGGGGTATCTCGTAATTTATACATGAAATTTACAGTAATAGGGGAATTGATATACATGTACCAGCATATGTAAATAAAAATAGAAGGCATATAAAAATATATAAACTTGAATAAAGGAGAGAAGGTTAGGATTCCTTAAAAATATTCAACCTGTTAATATATGTACATAAAGGTTATTCGAATGCATAAATGAGAGTGAAAGGGGGTATAATATTTTATACATCAAATAAAAAGTAATTGGGATATTGAATAACATTCCCCAATATATTAAAATTAAGACTAATAAGCATAACATAATAGATGTTCTTAAAAGGAAATGATAAGAGAGAAATCCCTTACATTAATATGTGACACCAAAGGAATAGGAAGGGATTCTTGGGAGCTTGGGGCCCCATAATAGGACTCAATAGAGTGTAGCTAAGAGTATTGAAATTCTATAAGGATTTGGAGTGAAGATAAATGGTATCATGGGTGGGTTTATATAGGAAATGATGGTAATTTTTATTACTTAGGTTTTGGACTATACATAATGAAATAAAAAAAACCACAAACATTCCCATGGTTTTTGACCATTATTTCCACAAAGGGGAGTGGTGCTAATTATTTTACAAGGTCGAGATCCAAAATTATTAAAACAATTACATTTATTATGTGGAGGTAAATCATATTCTTAAGTAAATGGTTTTAAAATCTTAAGAAATATTATTGGTTTTGGAGGATTCATAATAGCTTTATGAGATAAATAAAATAAACATTAAACCATATTATTTTAAAACAAAAACAAATATTTTTTCATGTATACATTTTATATTATTTATTAAATCACATTTCAGTCATTATGATGTCATAGTACATAAGGTATATTTATATGGTATTTGATTTTTATCGAAAAATTTGACTGTCTCAGAAAATTATGAAAAAACTCACTATTGGTTAATTGTGATGCTTCGACTCCAAAAATAACAATAATTTAATATAAATATTTTTTTAAAATATGTGAATTTTAACTTGAAAAAATTAAATCTAGATTTATTAAAAAATTATGGGTTTTTTTTACAAATGCAATTTTAAAATATTTATAAAAATTATTTTTGACATCATAAAAATTATTGGATCATCTATATTTGATAAATAAGATTTATTAATAATAATTTACTAAAATATTATTTAAATAAAAAATACATTACTTTATCACAATAAATTATTTAATTGAATTTGAATATTAATCAACAATATTCTTTGTGTTTTATTGTATCAGAATTAATATCATTTATAAGGTAACAATAATAGGATTAAAATATATTAATTATTCTATACCGAATAATATACATACTAATATTTCTAGGTTAATTATAAATATACCTTTTATACACTAAAAAGTTCCCTAGGGGTAAGGTGCTAAACTATGAGACTTTCATGGTATGATTCGGCAAACATGGTTTGGTCCTTGATCTCGATGAGCTTAAACTTCATCCCTAAAAGAGTTCACATATACTGAAGTTATTGGATCTAATCTTGGGATTAATCATGGGAAATTTCTAGAAATGCTATCTCCCTTGGAATCTCTAATAAACAGGCTTCATAATGTACGATTCTACTTTTTGAGGCCATCATTTCTCTTGTCTGTGTTAATCGGATTTGTTAAAACCCAATATTTATACAGGACATGTGATCGCTATTCAACAGTTATATTATCAATGCTAATGATTCCTAATGATCTTTTAAATTTGTTAGAATATAATAAAACCTCATAAGTGGATGTTTTTTTATAGCCATAATAAAAAAATAATACAATTAATTGAGTAAAAAAGGGGAATTTTATCTATAACAGTTTAGGTCATTACAATATTTCCCCCTTTAGAAATTTTTACATCAAAATTTTCATTTCACCCATTAAAAAATATGAGGGTAAATCTTTTTCATCACTTCCCCCAGTTCCCACATCACTTCTTTAAACTTTTTGTTTCTCTAATATACTTTGATAGGGTTCATTGTCTTATTTTGTAGAACTTTATCTCTACCATCTAAGATCTTCAATAATTTATCCTCATAGTAAAGATCATTCTCCAATGGTACCACCACTAGATTGAGTATATTTGAGGGTTCTATATTTTAATTCATCATTAGGTATATGTGTAATACTTCATTTACTTGAGATAGGTTTTTTGTGAGTGAAATTTGAGTGGCCACAGCTCAGATCCAATCAAATATCTCAAAGGGGACGATGTATCTTGGACTAAAATTTCCCTTCTTTCCAAATATCATGATATTATTTTATGGGGATATGTGAAGGAATACCATGTCTCCAACATTAAAATCAAGGTCTCATCAAAAATTATCATCGTATCTCTTCTATAGACTTTTAGTGAACTTGATGTGCTACTGAATGGTCATGACTTTTTCTACTATTTCCTTGACTATTTCAAGACCTTGTAGTTTTCATTCCCAAACATCATCCCATCTTTCTATTGTTTTGTACCTCCTCCCCAAAAGGGATACCTAGGTATCTATTTGAAATCTATAGTAGAAGTTGTGGTTTTATGATAACTTGACTAAAAAAATGTTGGTTCCATCCTCATTTGATGTAAATTGAGAATGATATCAACATGTCCTCAAGTTTTTAGATAGTCTACTAATATTAGCCATCAGTTTGAGGGTGATAATTTATTTTTAAGATCATAAAAGTATTCATAGTTCATTGGATAATATTAATGAACATAGAGGTAAATCTTAGACATTAATCAGATACAATTCATAGGGGTTCTCCATGTAGCCTTACCACATCTCATAAGTATATCTATATAAGTTTATCTACTAAGAAGTCCTCTCAAATCAATATAAAGTAATTATTCTTTTTAAGATGATCCACCACAACCTATATATCATTATTTCCTCTTGATATCTTTTTAAGACTAATGAAAAATGACATAGTGATGTTACCCATTGTTTTGTAGGTATGGGTAATAATTGCATCATCCCCTTAATTTTTTACCTTTCTGCCTACACATTTTGAAAAAAAGTCATCTTGATGTATATTATTCAATATCATTCTTCATATTATCCAACCAATAGTTCTCACTGATATCTCAATACATATTTGTAATTCTAGGATGGATAAATTTGAACTATATGCATCATCCAATGGATCCCAATTTAACTCATGATTTGAAGGCCCACATAGTCATGACCCAAATCTTACAACTCCATGTTCATTAACATTGAACTCATAGATTTTACATTTGCTAATAACATCCAATTTCATAGGAATACCCATATCATATCTTTGAAAATATTTTATCTCCTAAAGAAGGGATAGTTTATCATTCACCTAAGAAAGGATTGATGATGTTCCGTCCTTTTTTATCCCCATGTCCACCTTACTCAAGTCTATAAAGAATGGGTCCTTCTCAATTCTCATCAATGATAGATTTTATGGCTTCTTTCTACATATATCATCTTCCACATTTTTCACATTCCCAGGATGGTGGTGAATTATGAATTTATAGACCTTGATCAACTCTTTCCATCTTTATTAGAGAATATTTATATATTTCTATGAGAATATATACTTGAGACTTTTGTTATCAGAATATATTTCCCACTTTTCACCAAGGATATCATGTAACCCAATTTTCAAAGTGAATATCTTAGTATCCGACTCTATATCGTGTGTTGGGTAATTATTCTCATGAAATTTAATCTTACATGAATCATAGGCTATCAATTTTTCATTTTTCATTAACACACAGCTGAATCCCTTCTCTGAAGCATCACTGAATACTATGAAAAGATCTCAAGTTGTGGGTAGTATGAGAAATGGTTCAGTGATAAGCCTCAACATCATCTCCTTAAATCTCACTTAACATTAACCATTACATGAAAATATAACTACCTTCTGAGTTATCTTGATTATAGGTTTTGAAAATGATGATACATTTCTCACAAATTGACAATAGTACCCAGCTAATCCAAGAATTCTATGAATATATGTTATAGATGATGGACTCAGTCATCCTTCAATTACATAAATCATTGAACAGTACATATATATCCCATTTATTATTATGATATTCCCCAAGAATTATTCTTCCATAAAATATAACTCACATTTGTTGTATGTTGCATAAATCTTATCATTTCTTAAATTTTTTATCACAATGTTAAAGTGCCCATCATGATACTCCTTTATATTGGAGTATATTAGTATATCATAGGTAAAGACTACCACAAATTTTTTGAGTTAGTATCTAAAGAAACTTTTCATCATGTACATAAATATTTATATAGAATTATTGTTCCATAATTTCATCACTAGGAACTCATTGTGCACATACCTTGTTTGGAAAGCAATCTTTGGGATATCCACCTTCTTCACCAAAAACATTTGATATACTGACCATAGATCCACCTTGGAGAAGTATTGTGCTCCATTTAGCATATCAAATAAGTCATAAATCCATGGTATATGATATTTTTTCTTTATATTTATCTTTTTTAGCTCACAATAATCAATGTAAGGCGCATTGGCACATCCTTCTTCTTGACAAAGAAGATTGGTGCACCCCCCGGTGAAACCCTTGGGCATATGAACCCTTTGATCATATTCTCATACAGTTGTTTCTTCAACTCTTAAAACTCCATAAAATCCATTATATTTAGTGTCTTTGATATTGGTAAAAACCTATGTATAATCTCAATTGAAAATTCAAACTCTCAGCTAGGATGAAGACAAGACAATTTCTCAGGAAACACATTAGTGTATTCCCCGACAATGGGCATGACTTCATGAATGATTCTTTCCTTAGAATTAATCCTTAGAGATAAATATTCTTTCTTATTGGGGAATAAAATCCATTATATAGATGATGGTTTAAAATAATATTCATCCATATCCTGGAATTTTTATAGAATCAAATGATGATTCACAATATAGAGAGTGATTTCCTTCTCAAGGAAATTTTTTTTGGATCTATATAGGGAAAGAAAATACATGCCCATAATTGCATAAAACTCAACCAAAGGGGGTTTGAAAAGGTTTTTTGGGAATTTCAACCCCAAAATCTTGACATGGGAGGATTTATATACTTAGGATAAAATAATTTCACCATTTTCCATTTTCACATACAACTCCACTACCATAATTTGTGGTGATGTTTGAATAGTTCTACTAAACTTTCAGGACAAGAATGAATGTGTATAACTAGAATAAAAAAAGTATGTTTTCTATTCTGTAATGAATATCTTGATTATGCATCACCACTATGTTATTGGGATCCACCATAGTGGTTGTGATGGAAAAAGATCATCCAAATACTTTGGAGGTTGTTGGTTTCCTTATAAAACCCTTGACTTAGTTCATTGATTTTCAATTGACTGGTGAATTTCTTTATATTATCAAAATTTTGGGATTATTCTATTGGTGACCATTATCTAGGTGTCCTACCTTCTTGCACCTAAATAATTTCCTTGTTCCCATTAAGAAATTTATAGGGTGGTTTTTTATGCACCTTTGATAGGTGGGATGTTGAAATTTCATAGCACCATTAGATTTCTCCATCAGACTGTAAGAATCAAATCTCACTTTCCTATTCTTATCATCATGATAACCTTAAGATTATATAATCTCTATTTCTACATTGAGGGAACATCAGACAATTTCCACATAGCTATCAACATCATGGGTAACTAGGTATTTTTATAGACTAGGATTTATCCTACAAAAGAAGCAGACAAACTTGAACTCAGGGGTAATAACAAAGACAGAGTCATATCATGTATGTATTTTGATGTTTTCTTCATAATCCATGATAGATTCATTGTATTTTTTTTCTTGAGCATGAGGAAATACCTATCCATTTTATGTTGTATAATGTCAGGAAAATATTTATCATAAAACATTTTCCAAAGTTCCCTCCACTCTATCACTTCGATCACTTCTTCAAGCTTCATATAGTTTAACAATCCCCACTATTAATCAGCTTCTCCCTGCATAAGATAGACATCTAGTAGAACCTTTTCTTGTTCAGAACATTGATGGATGGAGAATATCTTTTCGATGGAGTTGATCCATTGTTCCGTAGCTAAGGGATTAGATGACCCATTGAATGTTGGAGGCCTTTGTCATATAAAGGACACAATTTTTTCTTGTTCTCTTTTAGGGGGAATTTGAATGATCATCTTGATCGGGGATTCTATTGAAAACCTGATCACAAAAGTTTTTATCATCGTAAATATTATTATTCTTGCACACATCAGGTTGCGAATCTCATTGGGGAAGTCATCACATTGCCTATGACATTGATTGCTTACCTGATTCCTCCTATTTTTGTCTATTCGATTGAATAAAAGGAAACTTATGGTTGAATATTTTTAGACTCTTAAAAACATAAAGGTGGAAATCAATGAAATTCAATGGATAACTTATAAATTTTATTTATTTATTAACTTATGAATTTATAGGATTTAATCTATGTTATCCAAGATTTATTTTCTATTATATATTCTTATGGGTTTTTCCCTTGATAGTGTTTCATAATGATGTTATGAATTTACCAAAGTATATCCCCCATGGGTGTCAAACCAGGTGCACATAAAGGATCATTTTTATGTACTAGGTTACACTAAGTTAGACTCGACACCCCATGTTAGGGTTTTTTCCCCTATGTATATCTTTTCCAGAACCATGTCCACTTGTAGAATTAAGAGAGGGATGCATTTTTTTGATAAACCACTTAATCTAAACTTACCAAAATTTATGGATTTTTTCTTATACTAAGTCTTATCGCTAAGTATTTCTCTAGAGTTTTCTAATCCTAATAAAAAAATTAACTGAACATTTAATCTGATACAAACTATGAAAACCATTCTCTTTATTACACATTATTTCATGATTTATTACATAATATACAATTAATACAACCCAAAATATTCATAATTCTTATGTATTTGGGAATTATTTACATTACATAACAACTTAAAACATGAGGAAACTACCTCTTTATTGAGAACTAATTTAACATGATCAAACATTACTTTGTAATTAAAACCACATGGGATAACCTAGGGACATAAATAAAAATTTGGTGAGATATAAAGCCTAGTAAGAGAATAAATATAAAATAAAATGAAGAAAGTAATACATGTTAGACAATATTCATATCAATGGGGCATAAATTTTGTATGATCCATAAACATGATCAATGAGACATGATATAGCATGATAATCATAATGAAAATGTGGGAAATGTGGAAACACCATAAAACATGACCGGGGCATGAGTCAAGGATCATTGCACATGGATGATCATGAGTCACGGATAACCACAAAGACCATTTCCCATGGAGGATCATGATTCAAGGATAACTACCAAGACCATTGCACATGTATCCCGAGTCAAGGAAAACCTCAAAAACCACTGCACATGTCATATGATGAAACTAAACATTACCCCATGAAATGGAGTGCTATATAATTTCTGGTGAACACATTATATTCCTTTAATTATCATGTTTAAGTGTATCACATAGATCAGACAACATGGATTCATTCATTATCTTAATGTATTCCATGAACAAGGAATGTGGAATAAATACATGAAAGTCCAAATTAAAAGATATATAAGTGTATATAGGTTAAAAATATTGATAGAATATGGGTATGGTATTCACTACACAAATTTTCAAGAATGAAAAATCATGGTGAAATATCAGAATCATAACAGTGTCACATAAAATTCATAAAACAGGTTGATGAGAGGGAAAGAGGTCTCTCATATGATATTAGGTGTTTGGGAGTAAAATTACATCAAACACACACACATCACACATATATTGGAAAGGTTGACCATATCCCCCCCTCAAAGAGAGTACTCCCAACAAACCTTATTTATTTTATACAAGGATGGTTCGGAGGCCCATTGGGCATGAAGCCCATTTTTTATGGCCCAAAGGCCCAACATCTCATCACTACCATGACATGTGGTTTGCATTACTCAGAAATTACTTGTGTCATTTCGTACAAAGTTTTTTTTGTCAGCCACTGCATCACCCTTCAAATCAGACCACCTATACCCTACTATTACCAAATTATCATGAAGCTCACAACCTCCCTCCGTTGTACACACACACAGACCTCCACCGCCATCTGTCATATGCACACATGGGTCCACCATCATTCTTTCATTCCTACATCATTGTTTTGGGGAAGATCCATTAGAGGCCCTTACATTCAGACATCTGACATCCTTGTGAATAACCAGTTTCTACTAGATCTATGCCCACAATTGTTACAATTCTCATCCTGACGTTGCCCTCCACCTATGCATCCCATTGCTTCCTTTGTTAACTACAGTGACCCTCACCCAGCCATCAACCTGCACTCCCAATCCCAATGGTGATGATTTCCACCACTGGGGGCCTCTCATAATTTAGGGTTGAAATAGAAATTAATAGGGAAATGTAAAAACATCTCCCAACATAATGAATTAAATATATAAGTCATGTAAAAATAATGAAACATGAATAAATAAGAGGGGTTGAGGAATCCATACAAAATTTTAGCATGGTAACTTGTGTACATAAAGTTTATTATATTGGATAAATTAGATTAAAAGGTGATCTCAAATTTTATACACCATATAGATAGTAAGAGGGATATGGAATAACATATCCCAACATATGAAAATTCAAACAAAGAATCGTAACATAATAGAGGTTCTTGAAAGGAAATAAGAAGAGAGAAATATCTTACTTGAATGTCTGGATCCAAAGGATTTTGAAGGGATTAATGAGGTTTTGGAGCACCTTGGGAGGACACTAGAGAGTGGATGGATGAGTATGGACTTAATCAATGGATTATTTGTTAAGAGAATAGTATCTTGGGTGGGTTTATATAGTAAATGAAGGGGACTTATTTATTATTTAAGTTTTCAACTCTACATAATAAAATAACCCAAACGAAAAACCTTCCCATGTATTTTTCTCGTTGTTTCATCCAAACAAAAGTGTGTTTAATTAATTTATAAGTCTATGAGCCGAAATTATTAACATAATGCCCTTGAATATGTGGGGGTGAGTCATACTCTTAAGGAAATGTTTTTAAAACCTTAAATATTATTATAAGAATTGGAGGATTCATAATGCCTTTATGAAATAAATCAAATAAAAATAAAACGGAAATATTTTAAATGAAAATATATGATTTGGGAAGTTAAATAATTTAATATAAATATTTTAGATAAATGTGAGCATAAAAAGTTGTAGATTCAGGAGTTGGATAAAATTTGGTGTGATGCATATGAGAACTCATGAATCTATAAATATAACTAAAAGGATATACTTGATGATATGATTCATCAAATAAATTTTTATATTGATGAGAAGGTCCTCATATACAATTTATAATTAATGCTCCACACAGGTAAGCTTCATTCCTGATGCCTTGGTCCATACATTGCTACTAATGTTTACCCTATTAGTGTAATACAGGTATTGCATGAGCAGAGTGGTTGAAGGTTAAATATAAATTGAAAAAGACATAAACAATTCTATAATGATTTTAAAAATAATATAGTAGAGGAAATCCGCCTTCAAGAAGAAAAAAGAGTAAAATCCACCGTGTTTTATCCTTCCCACATTATCTTTCCTTACAATGAGAACACCACCCACCCTAGGTATGGGGGTGGGTACATACTTGAGATTATAAGTATTTTCATCATCTTTCATCTTTCTTGTCTTTTTTTCATTCCACATGTAATTTTTTTAATTTCCCTTGCTTTTGTTTGTCAATATTTTCATCCCCTTTCTTTTTTATTCTCAATTTTTCTTACTAGATATTATTTTTACCTCCCCCAAACATAATTTCTTCATCTTTTTCACTTTTTGTCTAGAATAATCACTAGTGATACTCACCTAATAGTAGAAATAAATGAAAATTAATGTCCAAATTCCTAATTATATGTTGCTTTTATAACAACCCAAAACATTATCAATGAGATTTTCCTTCTTATAATAATGTCGTGTAGTAAGAAACACATATATCATATAGAGGACCAAATAAAAAAACTATTCTGATAAATGATGAATGATACTTTAGTCAACAAACAAACTAATAATAATTATAAATATTATAGGGGATAATAAATAGAAAATAACATAGTAATAATTGGAGTATTTGGATGAGGAAGATTTACAAGAATGATTGCAGCTATGAACAAAGGTATAGAAATAAAACATAATGTTAAAAATAAAATATTCAATATAAATATAAAATTATATACAAACTTGGGTGAAAATACAAGTGACTTATGAATCAAATAAGTGGTATTTATATAAATAGTTAACCCTTATGACCGTTAGAAATATGATTGTTGCAATAGTAACCTAACTGTTGGAATAGTAATGGGACTATTAGGAATAGTAATCTGGACATTAGAATAATAACCTCACCTATTAAAGTTTAAAAAATATTTGGTATCTTATAAATGAAATCATTATATATATATATCATGGAATAAGTAAATAAATGGTTTAAAAATGTTAAATTAAGGATTCATATTTTTGTAAAACATAAATGATTATTTACAATTTTAAAATTATTATAATGATTTAAAAGAAATTAATTTCAAAAATATATATTAATAAATAAATATTTTTTTGTAATGTAATTATATGTTCATTTAATGTGACTTTATTTAATTTTCCTAAGTGTCAAAAACTTAGTTATAATATTAAAATGGGTATTTTTCAAAAAAAATTCTCTTTTTAATTAGAAATTAAATTGATTATATTTATAAAATTATTTTAATAAAATGGATTCTAATTTTTATATATTCATATCAAAAAATTGGTTTGGAGAATTTTTTGGATTTTCCAAAATTAGGTGAATTTTTGGTGAATAGTGAAATATAGTAATTTGTGGTATTTAATATTTAAGATA
Organism: Viscum album; assembly: GCA_963277665.1. Taxonomy (NCBI): domain Eukaryota; kingdom Viridiplantae; phylum Streptophyta; class Magnoliopsida; order Santalales; family Viscaceae; genus Viscum; species Viscum album. Next base: position 1,001,311,852 of record OY728134.1, read on the forward strand.
ATACATGAATTTTTGAGGCATGGATGATGTATGGACGATGTAAGAACCCATTATCTAGAAATACCTTTCAGCTATTTCTATAATTAGTCATTTTAATTGAAAATCTTGATAATTTTGAGACACAACAATTAAAAATGAATAAAATAATCTAAAACACCCCTCTCCTCCCACTATAAGTACCACCTTTACTCCCCCCACATGAAAATCCTTGTATCCTATATAAATCAAGCCTAATTACCTTACCAATATTCTAACCCACATCCAAAAGATTATTTCCTAATAAAAATTCCTAACCCATGTATCTTAAAGATGTTCTCTAGGAGACAAAATTGAAGATGAAAAATCCTCATTATTTCTCTTTTAAATTCTTTCTTTCTATTTCCTTCTACAAACCTCCCTAATCAAATACAGAATTTTTACAATAGTGTCATATAAATATATTAATTTTATTGTTTTAATGTAATATCCATCATCAATTATCTTCTCTCCTCCTATAATTCTACACATGAAAACATCATCCCTGATATGTCGATTCACAGCCTTCGTGGATGGTGAGTTTTCATTTTCTACTACCGCATTTAAGGCATGTCAAAAAAACCTTATTATGGTTAAAAAAGATTTTAATATTTATATTATTATTTTTTTCATTTTCTAGAACTAATATATATAAATAATATTAAATAATAAATAATAACTATTTTTTTATGATCAAAAAGCTTCCAAACTAAACTAAACAATTTTGATTAGAGTTTTATCAAATGAAACATCCTTATTGAAGAAAAAAATAATATAAGGGATCATTTAAACATATTTAATTTAATTAATACCACATAATTTCATTTATAATGAATTATTACTATTTTACTATAACTTCCATAATTTTACACAAGAGAACAAACCACGAAACCCTGAAATGAACGCTCCTAGAATGATGAAATTCAACTTCATAACACATCGAAATGGAAAAAAAAACATAATAAAATTATAATAAATCATATATATATATTTTTTGTTCTTAATTATATAATTGATGAATATAATTTGATTACCCATGACATTAAGTGCAAGCCTAAGATGCATTCGGACATAAGGTAAGGGGTCTCTCCGAACAATCAAATTAACTTTGGATTACTCTTTCTCTCTCTTTTCTCCAATGTATTTCCTAATTACTCTTATATAATTCTATTGTATTATATTATCATGTACTAAAAAATATTAATATTTCTAAATTCATCTTTCTTTGATGGGGGAATACATATTTTTAAAAGGGTCTCTTTTAAATTCTTCTCGATAAGCAAGACCGATTAAAGGGAATTTATCTATTTCATACCCATTTTCTATTAAAATTCATAATATGTTTTAAGACACCAATATTTTTATAAAATCACCCATTTCATCATGAAAACTATGTTGGATCATTTATGGTTATATCAAAATAATTATTCATTTTTTCTCTCTAATGTCTCTTTATTATTTTCCCTTAAACCACACTAAAGTGGCACATTTCTAAAGTTTCATAAGCAATATTTTTTATGATTTAACTTAATTGGGACATAATTTATCATTATCTAGGTCTATTTTTCATTATTAATGTCCATGTATGATTTAAATACAATCTATCCTTTACACCATTGTGATACACCAATTGGTTATTCCTTACGACATGATTATGATACCCAATTCATTACATGGATAACCCTTATGTTTATTTCTTAGGTTTGATTATTTTTATAGAAAAAATATCCATGATCATGTAATTATTGGTGCATGAAGATATAGATCCAGTATATTGGAAAATATTTGGTCTCATGAGATGTCATATATGAGATTAGAGAGTGAACCTAATTCATTTTTAGACCTTGTCCACCATGTGATATAGTCTTGGAAGTTAGCCTAAACTCATATGTATTTCATGATATACATTGATGAAATAATCTCATATTGCCTTGATCATATTATTAAATGTTATATAAGTTATGATTTCATATGTTTATTCATGTTCCATGCCTTTTATTTTATCATGTTATGCCTTCGAACTCATTTTCTATTCTTTATTCCCATGTTTATTACTTCACTAGTATTTTTAGCTTATACATTTTTTTTATGTGTTACCATGTTTATACTATGCAGTTTTCAGTACCCCATTGAAGTTAGGATCTCATTATGAAGTATTAATATAAATATGTTTTATTCATGTTTTTTGTATTTTAATGATGTACCTATCCATTTAAATACACTAGACTTTTCCATCCTTAGTTTGTAATTAATGGATAGTTATGATTTAAAATTATGTATTAATATTTTTGAAAGGATAGGGTTAATATATTTGGTATCCAAAGGATAGTCTAGTTATTTTTATAGGTTATGAATATAAATAATTAGTAAGAACCCTTGGGATAATTCTATCACCATGGATAACCTAGAAAGAATATGAGGGAATAACAAGTTAGTATATACTTTTCCATTATAATTTTATCCTATTATATTGGTAGTTTCCTTCTTATATGCTCATTAGCTATGTATTCAAGCCCCATAATGGTATTTTTATCTCTTTTTCTTAGTTAATGGAAATAAATAGTAGATATTGTGCCAATAACCATAGTCATAGACAATGTGATGATTTCCCTAATTATATGCCAACCATGATGGGAATGGGAGCCCAAAACTTCCTAACTATACTAACTCAACAGGATGAAGTTTTTAATAATAACATGAATCATGTGGAATGCTCTCATTATCTTAATAAAAATAAAATTATTGTATAATCTTTTATGTGACAATAGCCTCCTATATTTATTGGATTTTTTTATTCCCTCATAACAAAATAATGGATAAACTCCAATGATAAGATATTATATATCGTTTAATGATCAAAAGAAGGGAAATTATTACTAGCTGTATATCATTTTGATGGGGAACCTGATAAGTGGTGGAAACTAATCAAAAAAAAAAGTTAAAGGAGGAAACTGATTCAATGTATTATAAAGGATTTAGGAAATTATTTATCAATAAATATATTCCTAGAAATCTCCATATTAAGATGGATAGGGAGTTCCCTGAACTGAAAGAATAAATAAAAGATGAGTCTATTGGGTCATACAAAGAAAAAAACACAAGGATTTCATGATATGCCTATGAATTTTCATGAATAGATAAATAAAAGTTGATCGATTCTTTAGTGGATTATTTATGAGTTTATGAAATTCCTTGGTGATTTCGAGACTTTGACAGATACGAAGAGATTGTCTAATGTGGCCGTAAGGTTGAAAAGGAGATCAAAGATTCTCAGTGGTCTCATTGGATCAGATAGAAATTGAAGAAAATTGATTTTAATATGGTAGGATAAATGGAGAAATCCCATGAAGGAATTAAATAACAACTTACCATGTATCAAAAGTGTGGGATGAATTATCTTTCAGAATGTATATTGGGAACCAATAGATGCTTCAAATGTGGAAGAGAATGGAATTGTGATAATTATTGTAGAAGAGATTTAGAGAAACCCACAAATGTTGAATAAGAAATGGTGGATCATATCTACACATAGTGTGTACTATAGTTCTTTAATTACAATGAGAATAGGAATTATGTGATCTAATTCCCTAAGCCAATGGTTGTTAGAGGAAATCGAAAAAATTAACTTACAAGGTCGCAAGAAGGGCATATTCTATCACTACTGTTGAGGTGGATTCAAAAAATGTTGTGGTGATAATTATACAGGTTATTAATTCAATAATAGAATATATACTATTTGATTATATTTCTATGATTACTTTTTTATAATGCATGTTTAGTCAAACTATTCACACACCCCTTCAAAATATGAATGTTGAATTACCTTTGAAAACATAAAATCGATAAATTAATGCATGTAAAGTATATGATTTCTCACCATTTAATGTTTGGGGACTGAATCTCTAAGAAAATCTCCTCTTACATCCTCTGTGGAAGTTTGATGATATATTGGGCATGGATTGGTTATATTTTTAAAAATCCAACATCAACTAATGGAAAAGGGAAATTACACTTAGTATCCTAAGGCATCCCCCAATTCTATATAGGTTTAAAAAGGATGATAAATATACTTCATAATCATCATCCCAATTGTGGATATTATTTCATTATGGTAAAGCATATATTGATCATATGATCGAGACCATGGAGAGATTCATGCATGAAGACATTCCCATTGTGAAGAACTACATTGATGTGTTCCTAATGAATTGGCTAGTCTTCCACCTAACCAAGAGGTTGAGTTATCAATTGATCTTATATATGGATCTATTAATATATCAAAGAATCCATAAAGAATGCCCACTATTGATTTAATGGAATTGAAGAAGAAGTTACAAGTGAATTTGTACAATGGTTTTATATTTACGAGTGATTCATTGTGGTGTGTGTGAGTCCTCCTCATTGAAAAGAATAATTGATAAATGTGCCACTATATTGATTATCGTGACATCAATAAAATCAATATGATGAACAGGCATCTCCTTCCATTGATATATGACTTGTTTGATCAACTATGTGGGGCGAATTATTTCTATAATGTGGGCCTTTGGTCGAGATATCACCAATTAAAGGTGAGGAAAGAAGTTATACCCAGTACTACCTTTTGAATGATGTGTAGACATTATGAGTTTAGAGTGATTCCCTTCAAACTCACAAATTCTATAGTAATTTTCATAGATGTAATTAATAGAGTCTTTAGAGATTAACTTGATTTTTTTTCAAAGTCTTTATAAATGATATTCTAATATACTCAAAGAGTAAGGAGGAAGTTGCAGATCATTTGAATATTGGTTTAATGACTTCATAGAGGGAGAAACTATATGCCAAGTATAGTAAATGTGAGTTTTGGATGGAGGAAGTATCATTCATGAGAATGTTATCACTTGAAAGGGAATATATTTAGCCCCTTATAAGGCTATGGAAATTGAAGAATTAAATAGAACCACATATGTAATAGAGATCTATAGTTTCCCTATCCTAGCTGGGTATTACCAATGATTTGTGATGAACATATCGTAGTTATCAAACCATTAACCAAGATGGCTCGAAAAGGGTTATACTTTTTCTAGAAATTTAATGGAAAATATTTCTTTAAATAGTTATAAACGAGTCTTATCACTAGACCAGTACTTACACAACTGAAAAGTGGGGAACACTTTATGTTATATAGTGATGCATTAATGAAGTTATTATGTTGTGTATTGGAGAAAAATGATAAATTGATATCCTAAATCTCCAGGTAGTTGAATTCTCATGAGAAAAACTATTCCACTTATGATCCAGAGTTAGAGGTTTTTATATTCACATTGATAATCTGGTGGAATTATCTCTATGGGGAGAAGTGTGAGATATATACTAATAAAAAGAGACTCAAATAAATATTCACACCCAATCAAATTAATATGACCCAATGAAGACAGGTAGTTCACATCAAGGATTCTTATTTCTCAATCCACTACCATCCTGGAAAACTAAATAAAGTGGCATATGATCTAAATAGAAATGATCCTAAAACATTATCAATGATGAGAATTAATAATGATTCAATCTTAATAGAATTTCAAAGAATGAACATGGTATTTATAAAGGATGGTACATTATATTTTATTTCAAAAATAATTACTTAGCAATCCATTATGGAGAAAATAAAGGATACTCAAAGAAATGATTTTGAAATTTATAAGAAGGTGGAAGCAATCATAAATTGGAAATATTCGTATTTTGAAATTGATGAGGAAGGAGTGGTAATATTAGGGTAATGACTATGTGTATAATCTAGTCCATAGATAAATTATGACCTTATAACCGATGCACATAGCTCTACCTTATCTATCTACCCAGGGAGTAGAAAGATCTACCAACATATACAACAAAACTCTTGGTGGGAGTATATGAAGAAGAAGATCATTGAATATACATCAAAGTTCTTGGTATGTCAAAAAGGTAAAGGATGAAAGGAAAATGTTTAAGGGGATGATTCAACTGTTACCCATACCATCATGGAAGTGGGAAAACATCATTATGGTCTTTGTAACTAAACATATAAAGAAATCTAGAGGATATAATGCTATATGGGATATTGCAGATCATCATAAAAAGATGGGTCACCTTATCATGATTCAATAGGACTTCTAAGTTGATCAACTTGAATGAATAAACATCAAAGAAGTTAGGAGGATGTATGGAGCACCATTATTGAATCTATTTGATCGATATCTGAGGTATACTTCCACATTATGGAAAAGTATCCAACATGATCAAAAAGAAGAGATAATCTCTAGTATGAACAATCATTCTCAAACTGATGTCTAATATGAGAGGACTATTTAAACTCTATAATACATGTTGAGAGAAGTTTTTATGGACTTTAAATGAGAATGGGACCAACATTTACCTCCGACCGTGTTATCTTACAAAAATAATTTCCAATCAAGTATCCAAATGGATACATATAAAGGCCTTTAAGGGAAAATATTTAGAACACAAGCATGTGGGGATGAAGTTGGTGAACATAAGTTGTTGGGACATGAAATGGTCGAAGAAATGGTAGAAAAGGTGAAAACCATTCAGCAGAACATTAACGCCGCCTAAATTCATCTGAATAGTTATGAATATAATATTAAATGTGGCATAGAGATTGAGGTTTGAGACATGGTACTCCACTACATCTCTCCATGGAATTCTGTGATGATATTTGGGATGAAAGGAAAGATTAATTCCTAGTATATCATCCCCTTTGAGGTTCTTGATCGTTTTGGAGGTGAGTTCTATCGACTAGCACTTCCACCAATCATGTTTTAAGTAAGTTATGTATTCCACATGTCCCTATTAAAAAATTACATACCATATCCATCAAATGTATCGAATTCCGTGGTGGTACATCTAGAAAATGGTTGCTCTTATAAGGAGCAGCTTATAAATATCTTGGACCATAGAGAAGAAGTTATACACAACTAGACTACTCACCTGGTAAACATATTATAGAGGAACCATAAATATGAAGAGGAAACAAGGGATCCAAAGGAAGAAATTCAGGATGTGTTTCCTCCCCTATTTTCACCATATTATGTAAAATGAAATTTCAAGGGTTAAATTCCATATGCGGAGAATAATTTAATGATCAGGAATTTTATCAATGAAATAGTCCTTCTTATAATTATTTCATGTAGTATAAAACACATACATAACATAGAGGACCTAATAAAAACATTATTCTCATAATTTTAGAATGAAACAGTAGTTAAAAAAACCACTAATAACTCCACATATCTCAGCGGTACAATAAATATATAAAAAGATGAAAATAATAAGAAAATTTCGATATGCTTGATCCACTAGAATGAAAGCACCCGTGAATAAAGATGTGGAAATAAAACATAATGTTAACAATATAATATTCATTATAAATATGAAATTATATATAACTTAGGGTTAAAATAAAATTAACTGATAAATAGAATTAGAGGTATTTGTAGGAAGTAGTAAACCATTGTGACCGTTATAAATCTGACCGTTAGCATAGTAACTGAACCATTGGAATAGTAATGTCACTGTTAGGAATATTAATTTAGATATTAAAATAGTGACCTAACCTATGAAATTATAAATAAAATTTAGATATACTATAAATTAAATTTGGATATATATATATCTTGAAATAAGTAAATAAATTTTTTTAAAATGATAAATTAAGTATTGGTATTTTTTGTAAAATGTATGTATTTATTTACAATTGTATTATCAATATAATAATTTAAAATAAAATTTATTTTCATAAATAAATATTTTTTTGTATTATTATTAAAAAAAATTATGATACATTTTTTTTCATAGTGTCGTAAATCGATTATAAAATTATAATTGGTATTTTCTGAATAAATGATAATTTTAATTTAAAATTTCTCACATTTAGAAAATTATTTTCATTAAATGGATTCTATTGTATTGAAAATTTTTTTAGGTGAATTTTTTTTATTTTTCTAAAATAGTTGAATTTTTTTGAATAGTGAAAGATGGTAATTTATGGTATTTAACATTTTTAACAAATACATGAATTTTGAGTCATGGATAATGAATGGATAATGTAAGAACTGATTATCTAGCAATATCCATCACTTTTTACTTTATTTAGTCATGGTAATAAACACTATTGAAAATCTTGATCCAAAATAACAAAGAAATGAATAAAATAATCAAAATCACTCCTCTCCTCCCACGGTAAATACCACCCCTCACCACCCCTTCTCCTAACACCTCCAAAGAATTACAGATTTTCTAGATTATGTGAAATTACCTTCTCAATCTTCTTCTATGCATACAATAGATTCATCTCTCAAAAAAATATAAATACCAAATATCATAAGGAGGTTCTCAAAGAGACAACTTTCAAGAGGTAAAATCCTCCTTATTTCTATTTTCAATTATTTCTTCCATCATTATTTTCCACACATCCCCTATACAAAGTAGCATGATAGATCAAGTATCATATATATATAGTAATTTTATTGTGTTAAAGGAATATAAATCATGAAATATCTTCTATTGTACTTTTATTCTATAAATGAAGACATCACCTGTGATGCTTCGACTCACCACCTTTGTGGATGATGAGCATTCTTTTTTCCCTTACCGCCTTCAAGGATGATCATAAAACCATTATTTTGGTTAAAAAAATATTCTAATATGTATTTTATAACTTTTTTCCATGTTTTTGAACTAATATATATACATAACATTAAATAATAAATCTAATCTAGTTTGTGATGATCAAAAAAGAGCCAAAATAAACAAAACAGTTATCATTAATGTTTTATCAAATGAATCATCATCATACCAGAAAACCAAAAGATATATAGGATAATTTAATCTGATATATGTTCATTAATACCATATAATTTTACTTATAAATTATTATTCCCATTTAATTTTAACTTCCATAATATCACACAAGCGAACTGACCATGAAACCCTGAAATGAACCCTCCAAGAATGAAAAAATAGAACTTTATAACTCATCAAAATTTCCATAAATGAACTTAATAAAATTATAATAAATCAAATAAATATATAATAGTTTATTAGTAATGTAATTAGTTAATATAATTTGATTATATAATACAAGAAGTGTGAGTGAAGAACTCATTCAAACATATGGTAAGGGGTCTCTCTAAACATCCAAAATATCTTTAGATTACACTTTCTCACTCTTTTCATCAATGTATTTCTTCACTATTGTTATATAATTATAATATATTCTTTTTTTACGCACCAAAATTATAAATATATCTCAATTAATCTTTATTTTATTGGTTAATACATAGTTTTAAAAGGTTCCCTCCTCAATTACTCAAGATAAGGAAGTCTGATTAAAGGAAAATTATCAATTTCTTACCAATTTTCAAGTAAAATCCATAAAATGTTTTAATCCATCATTATTTTTATAAAATCACTCATTTAATCATGAATAATATCTTGGTTTATTTCTTCATTTATAAAATTACATTCATTCATTCTTGTTAAATAAACTTTTATATTTTCCCTAAAACTGCAATAATGTTCCTCATTTATAAAGTTTCTTAAACAAACGTTTTACATGTTTTCACTTCCTTTGTTCATAATTTATCATTATATATGAATATATTCCCCTATGAATTTATATTTATGATTTAAATCCATAATTTCTTATAAAAAATTATGATATAACCTATGGTTATTCCTTATGACATGATTACGATACCCGTTTAATTCTATGGGTAACCCTTATATTTGTTTCCTTATGTGTCACACATATTCATGATCATGTTATGATGGATGTTCCTAGATAGTTCTCTAATTCATTGGGTAATGTTTTTTATCATGATAAGTCATGTGTGGGATTAGGGAGTAAACCTAATCCATTATTGGCCCTTGTCAACCATGTGATATAGTCCTAGCAGTTAGCCTCAACCCATGTTTATGTCATGTTATATGATTCTTAAACATTACAATGTTTCCTTGAACATATGATTCCATGTTCCATATAACCACATGTTTATTCATGAGACATGCCTTATATTTTATCATTTTATTCCATCTAAATCATGTTTTATTCTTTATTCCCTTTTTAACTCCCTTACTGGACTTTTTTTATCATCACTTATGTTTATGTTTTCCCAAGGTTATCCTTTTTAGTTTTAGGATCTAAATTAATTTTATGAGATCATTATGGAAGAATAATATAAATATTTTTTATCTTTATTTTACATTTTTTAATTATATACCTAGTCCTCCAAAGACACTATACTTTTTGATCCTTGGTTTTTACAGAGTAGAAAATTATGCTAAAAAATTATATAATAATATTTTTAAAAGGCTATAGTCACTATAGTTTTAACATTTAATGAAATTTTTTCCCAGTTTTGGAATATGAATTTTTGGAAGAATTTAACATTGGTGGTGTGATTTTTGGTATATTGGTTTTTTTCAATGATATTAATGGTTTAATCACTATGAATTCTTTGAGATGGTTGATAAGCTTTGTATAAGTATTTTATGAGAAACTTATGTCACTCTATATACCCACACATCATTGCACCCAACCATTAAGTGTGAATATTTCTTACTTAATATAAGGTAAATATAATTTAGGTAAATATTTTTCTTCTTTCTAAAATGCTTCTTCCATATGTTCATTTATTATTAGATATGTTTCATTACATTTTGAGATTGATCCATGTGTGTTTACCAATTATAAATCTATTATAAGACCTTAGAAAACAAAAAAAATTAAACAAAAAATTAATTTTTTTTATAAAAATAACTAATAAGGGGACTGATTAAATGTACAACACATGAAGATATCTTGGTCAGGAGATTATGGTTTGACTTCTAGGAATTCTTAAGTGAGTGGGTATTGAAATATGATTATAAAGGATGTAGGGTAGGTATGGTGGGAATAATTCGGTAAGCATGAAATTTTAAAAGAACCTTTATTTAATGGATAGAAAATGAAAATAATAGAATGAAATTATTTTCAGACACATGGGAATATTTAGTGGAATGGTGTAATTTTTAATTCCTTTCTCAGATTGGTATCACACATCCCCTTGAACTTATTTCTAAAAAATTTTATTAGACAACTTTTTCCATGATCAATAGGAATAACTCCTTGGTGTGGTTTTTTATTTTCTCACATTGCTATAATGAAATGATATTTCATTGAATTTTATATCATAATGAATTTCAGAATATCTCAATGAATAATTTTTTACAAATGTGACTTCTACCTGGAGTAAAAGTGTTTAGGAGTTGTTCTGTCATCTCGTAGCGATTAATTATTCATTTCCACCATTACACCACTATATTAATCTATTTTTAAAATAAAATATAAAAATATAATAAAAAAATCAATTCATTTTTTATTCAATAATTTTATTTTTATCACTGTTAAAAAGTTAATTTCACTTACTTTGATGATTTCATTGTAGATGGAGGTGATTTATAGACACCATAATAGAATTCAAGCAAATTAATCCCAAACTATTCCAAAACCCGAGCACACATGTTGAAATAAATTTTTACTATGGATCATACATGTATACAATAAGGCTAAAAAATGGTGACATATTTTAAAACTATATGGGTTATATTTCAATAGAATTCCATGGAGCCAGATTTATCCATTTGAAGTACCAAAAGTGGACCCTAGTGTGAAGAATTTCTCAGCGCAACAGATTGGGATACCCCTCTATATTTTGGCCATAACTTGGCCAATGACATCAAATTGGGATGATTCCACCTCTATTGGAGAACTATTGGGATTCCAATATCTTAATAGAATTTCCAATAAATATCAAATTCTTTTTATATCCATATGATATATAAATTTGAGGGATAAAGTCTACCATGAATAGTCACTTATTCCCATTGATACTTGACTTTTTGTGAATGGATTGATGTATTTGATAAGAAACCCACTCTTCACCATCATTATATAATGTTTCATGAATAGTGTATTAGTTTTGATATCTTGGTAAGTTATTTATTATCATATATGGATTCCTCCTCTCCCATTGAGTCTAAAACTCCTTGTGATCACCTGGGGAGGAATGTAGTGAAAATCCCAAGCTTCATGTTTGTATTATATTGAAGGATCTTGTAAATTCCAGGTTTTTATGTTGTTTTTATGAATCCTATAATTTTTTTAAATTTATTTATGTATTTTTATGTCATAATGATACTCATATGATCTTGTTTTGGGTACTCATTCATGTGTTGTTTCACACACTGGTCACCACTTAATTATCCCCCTTTCCATTGCTATGTATGTGTGTATTGTATTAGTCAATTGACCACTAATAGACACTTACATGGTCATGTATATTTATGTAATTTAATAAAATTGAAATAAAATATGATATTTGCCCACATATCGAGTTCTTAGTATGTTTCCTTGGTGAGTTTCAGTTAAGAAATCGGTCACAAATCACCCAATCCTCAGCGGTGGCCGGTGAATCATTGTGTGTTCTCGACTGAACCATAAGATGTGTAATAGAGTAAAATCAGTGAAACAAATGTTATTGGTGTTTAAAAAATGTATTAATTGTTCTAAAACATGTCTCTTTAACTGATTAAGGAATGATATTATGAGATTTTCCTAGGTTTCTCATGAATAATCAAATTTTGTAATTTTTGCTTTATTTTATAGCTTTATTTTATATTCTCTAATTTTAAATAAAAAAACTACAACAATAACATTCCACTTTTTCATAATCCTAAATTTATTTTTTAATTAATTATCTAAGGATCCATTGAGAGATGACATAGGGATTCTTCTATATTGCAAAAATTATAGTTAAAAATAAGCTCTAATTTTACTTGCTCGACAACGCGATCGTCATATCATGCCTAAAAACACATTAAAAAAAATTAAAACATTTTATTGAATATATTAAATATAAATTTAAAAAATATATTCATTAATATTGATAAATTTAATTTATTATGATAAAGACAGATTTTTCACACAAAAATGTATTTTTAGAATGAAAAAAACGTATCTTTTACTTTTGACTGATTTTTATTTTCATATATTATCATTTGATAACAAATTAATTAATTTTTTAAATGTATAAACAATACATGTTTCCTAATTACTTTTTATTATTCATTCCCTCTAATTCAATGGCTAAGAAATAACTAACACATTAGAAATTTATATTTGAATAGATTATCATGCTTCATTGAAATTATATGTTGCTTGTAAACAAAGATATAAATGATATAAAATTTATTTATAGAGAAATAAATCATAAAATATCAAGGTGTTATATTTTGATTACTAGAATTAATAAATATTATTTTTCTAGATTTTAAATTAGTATCTATTTCTTGACATAATCTGGGTCTAATAGTCATCCGCAGCATTTATCAAATACTTGAAAAAAAAATTAGTCCTTCAATAAATAAAAATTATATATCCACATAATTTAAAAATTACATTCTAAATATATATTTATTATATTTTTGAGATAAATAAAACCTTAATAAAATTATTCCATGTACTTCATAATGATATTTATTGCAATAAAACATTCATGTAAAATTTAATTGAGATCAACAGAATCTCTTAGTGTGTGACCCTATATGCTTCATTATCATTTACATTAAGAAGGATTTCCTAAAGCCAAAGATTACTATCTAGAAATGGTTCATGTAAACTAAGTCAAAGAAGTTAATTTCACAATTTTTACAACAAAATATTAGTTCTCACTATGTAATATAATCCATATTTCATGATATCTCAATGAGAAGGTTGCTCACATGTGTCTTCAACCTATATACTTGATACATATTTCCTTGACAGTCTTAAATAAACTAGTATTTATACCCTAGAATTGAAATTTAATGGGATTTTTATATTTCAGTAAATGGGTCAATATATTGAATTTTATAAATATGGGTGGTATAAATACTTCTGAGACTTACAAATTAATAACATTTCATTCATGATGCACCCAATGTACCCAACTTCTCCATAAACTATTTTCATCACTTAGTATGATAATACATCAAATTGGGAGAGTCCTAATATACATAAATAATAATCTAATACTCTTTTAAAGATTACACATTCTCACATATAGGAATTTCTAATGATAGACAATCAGATGTGCTTCCTACTAGATGTTCTATTATCATAGTCTCTCTTATTTAAGACTATAAAGTTCAAACATAATCAAATAGATTCTCATCTTCTTATGAGTACTCACACCAAATGGTCAATATAATTTTTCATCAACATAGAATAAAATATGATTTTAGAACAAGGTTTAAGAATATCATCATTATATTTTTAAGCTTCCCATCATAGAAAAGAACTGTTATTACCTTTTTAATGTGGCACATACTCAAGGAAAATATTTCATTAAATTCACACATAACTATTAATGTTATATAATAAGATTTTTTAATTGATATTCAATTTTTTGAATATGAATTAAATCCAATGAAAAAAATTTTTTATGGGAACCCAAATATAATGTACTCTCACTTGGAATGGATATAGATACCAATGAATTTTAGCCAGCTTAATCATGCATGATTATCATGTTTCTACTGTGTTTATTCATTATGTAAGGGGTCCACCATGTTTTCTTATATAGAGACTCTACACAATGCAACTTCTCCTCTTTGAGAACAATCCATTAAGATATTATATTTATGATGTATTTTATTTGTCATCTAATGTGATCTTGTCTCCATTATAAGATCCACCACTGCACTATTATCATAATAGTGTTTTATAGGTTCATTACATATAGAAATCACAGAATTATCTTAGTTGAAATTTCATATCCACAAAAATTATTTAGCTACCTTATAAGAAAAACATAATCAGAATATTCTATAGAAAATATTACTAAAACCTTCTTTTTTCTCTTTTGGATGGTAGAACCCCAATTGAGTAGGAAGATGTCTCCCGACTATGATTTTAAGTAATCATGATCTATTTGGAAACTTGCATCGATATATCATTTGGAAATTAGATCCTTATCTCATAGAATGGAAAAATATCCTTAATTCTCCTATGATATATATGGATATTTTTTTCTACTATATAATAGAGTCACATGGTTTAGCATGATATCTTCCGACCATGCATAAGGTATAAGTGCCATCTAGAGTAGTCAATAACATAACATACATGAATTACCCAAAATTTCATGCACATAGAAACATTTTTATACTCATTTTATCCTCATGTTCATAAGGAATCATTTTTGTGGAATGATAAATAACATGTGAAACATTCAACAATCCACCTATGGATTTTTCCAAACTGAATCTTTTCATTCTTCTTTCAGCATACATACAATGACTTAAACCAAATAATCTCTTGGATCTATCACAAAATATCTTTCTCACAATAATATATGATTCTTAATTTAACTCCTTTATGTAGAATCATGTGTTCAATAATGTTTTAATATAACGTAAGACTACTATTTTATTTCCAATAATAATTTTGTCGTTGATATAAAATATTATGAAAATGAATTTACCACTACAAAGCTTTTTATATTCACAAGTCAGACATTCATTAATTATGAAACTATATTCTATTATAGATTAATCATACTAAATGTTCCATGACTTGGATGATTGATTTAATCAATACATTGATCTCTTTATCATTAATTTTATTAGAACCCTTTTTAATCATAAAACCTTTAGGTTATTTCATTTATAAAACTTCAAAAAGGTTTCTATTATGTAATCTTACTTGAACATCCATCTTCGAAATCTCATAGTAATGGTAAAATACTATTGAATATAGAGATATAATTAATTTTAATTTAGATATTATTTAAAAGGATTCTTTATAGTATATTCTTTGATTATTTTTAAACACATTTTCCACCATTACTACCTTATAGACACTCACTTGTCAATTTACATCCAGTTTATTCTATTATGCCTATTTAAAAACAACATGATTTACTTCCACTAGAGGTTTTACAAAATCCATACATGGTTTTGGTAAATATAATCAATTTAAAAATTCATATACTTTTTCTAATTTGATACTTTAGTTCCCCTTACATATTACTTTTAGAATATAAGATCATTATTAAAAACTAGTAACGAGTCGACGAAATTGGTGACACGAAAACAATTTCATTCTAGTTCTCTAAAATATTTGGAACACCTACATTGTACTTGTGTCATCAGAATTTCTTCTTCCATGGGGCATTCTCAAATATGTTTCTATTCCAACTCTTTTGTTTCTTGAACCATTATTTCATTGTACTGTATCTAGAACCCACTATCTCTTTTAGTGATATGCTCCATCTCATGTAATATAAGGCCCCAGCCTTAAACCTTACTTAATCTTGAGTTATTACAAGATTACACATTGAGGATCTTTTTGGGTTTAGAGTTTTAGAGAATTAGATCATAAAACTTGCATTACATTCCACATATAAACAAAGTGGTTACATAAAGATAGTATTATTCATTCCCATCAATGGAAACACATTTAAAATAAAACATGGATTATTTCTTGACACTTCCTTGACACTATCATCGTATCATGTACCTTCCCCTTGACCTGTGAAAAACATTTCAAAAAAACTTTGGATGAGCATAAAAAGCTCAGTATGGGTTATAAAAACATGGAAAGGAAACATGAGTTCATATATACATATGAATAAAATCATACTTTACCCATAAAACATAGGCACTTTAACATACCTCATAAAATCATGAATAAATCATAGAAATCATGAGACATAAAGGTAACTTGAGGCATTCATAACATTCTTACGTAGGGAGTAACCCTCTTGGTTACGTTTGGAATACCCCTCACAGTATATTCCCTAAATCTCTTCGGAGAAACCTTAAAGTTTCACTCCTTCGCGTTACCCAATGCATTGGAGAGCTATATCGGGCTCACCCGCCCTTAGTTTATCACGGAACCACTCATCTTCATAATAATGCCCAAGAACCATAACATAATCGTATCACATAAAACATGCATAAAGGAAACATAAAATTTCCACATTTCAATCACAAGATTTCAATACAACACAAAAAACATTGTGAAAACCATTTTAAATACCAAAATAAAAGAAAAGTATAACATGTTATTTATTTTTCTTTTAAAAAGAAGGTATGGCTTGTAGAGGAAGCCAAACTCAAATAACGGTCACGACGGCGGAGAAGTCGTTGTCGCCGCATACGTACGACAAAAACATTACCTTTTGTCGTTTAGTAAACACTTCGTATAAAAAAGATTCCTTTTGAATAAACGTAAAAGTCAAAGGGGTTTATAAACCGTATAAAAGAAAGTTGTGTATAAAATAAAATATGCCTCAATGAAAGGAGATTGAGACGAAGTCCCATACCTCGTATCTGACTTGACCCGACCGTTCTTTAATCTCCTGAATAATAAACTTGAGTTAATCTCTACTTTCTTATGAACCTTTTTCAAGTTCATTATTCCTTTTATACCATGTTATGAACATAATGTAATCATTTAAGTTAATAATCTTCATTTTGTCGGTATTTGGTTCTTAAGTCAAAAATAGACTTCTTATACATACATGTAAATTTGGTCAAAGGTTCGTTATATCCAGAATGATATTAATTATTTGGATAAAATATATATCATATATATTCATCATATACATGTATTTATAATATTACATCACATTCAGAGGTAAGAAATGAAATGCACCGTTCATGGAGACGGTAAGCCGTACGTACGCATGAACGCTACTTCCATTTATATTTCGTATTTTCTGGAATGGAATCATAATGATATAAGAGTATATTATAATTCCAGTATAATAACATATATAATATAATTAACTTTATCCTTTACACATCCCACATATGGTATTAACGAATCAAATAACTTTCAGGGGGCGGTAGTCTGCACTTCCTAAAATGAAGATATCGTGTTTACCCATAATGGGAACCTTAAAGGTATGCCATAAATGAAAAATAAAGAAGCTTAAGGAAAGAATAAACATATTATATATCATATATAAAAATAGTGACATCATAATGGCCACATTTGAAGGTGTTAAATGAGTATTGAACAATCATCGTTTCGGGAGGCAGAATTTCGCCATCCACGGAAACCGTATGTTATTTAACCATTTGAAGTAGTTGTGTGAGAGTGTAGATCAAATAAATCTTATAAAAACATCCTAGTATATTGAAGATACTGGTGTTGTTACAAAATAAGTAAATAGAAAGAGTTTAGGGGGTTGGAGAAGAAAAATAAAACAAATGAACATGAGAGAATGAATTACCTTTAAAAGTGTAACTTCTTTTGATTTGAGCCTAAAGGCTTCCTTTGAAAAGATTATTCCAAAAGGGAATCCTCTAGGATGAGGAGAGGGATGTGGAGAGAGTAAATGGGTAGGGGTTGGCAGAGACAAAGGCTTGAGGAGTGTGTGAAATGAGGCAGAGGTGGGGGCCTTTTATAAGAGGAGAGGAGGGGCACTTTTGGAATGTAAAGAAATATTACTTTATTTGAAAATGTGTTTCGGTTTTAAAAGGTCCCACATTGATATAATTCGTGGATAAGGTGATAAGGGTACGAAATCCACTCATCCAATTGGTTTTGGACATGTGTAGTTCATAGATTTTACATTATCTTTTCATTTTATTTAAATCGTCAAATAATGATGTTATCGCTGCATCATTATTATGTCATAAATAATTTAATTTATTTAATGTCTAAAAATTATAAAAAAAATAATATGATGTCGGAAATCTTTTTATATTTCCAATTACTATTTATAATCAAAAATCTGATCTTTATAACCCCATGTAAAAATTGTTTTCGTAAAACATATTATGTTTGTGTCATTTTTACTTTTACATTAAATAAAAATTTGTTTATGTCATTTCCCAACCAAAGTGGATCCATGGGGTCCCCAAGTTGACCCATGGCTTGTCTTGGTCGGACATGACACAACCAATGAGGGTAGGACATGTGTCAAGCTCATCTTATTTTATTAAAGCATTATTTTTACCTTAAACTACACTAATTACCACTAATCGCGATTAAGAACTTAATAAGTTACTTTTCACCAAAAAATTATTATAATCTCATTGAACCACATTTCACTTCTTAATGACAACCATGTATGTCGGATTTTTAAAATTCAAAACACAGTGATGGAAAAATTTCATTTAAACGGAAAATCAGTCTTTATAAGTACCACTTAGTGGTTTCACTATTCATCAAAAATTGAAGCTTTTCAGAAAATTACCAAAAATTCACCCTAAGCTATATTTGATATTACGAATTCAAAAATGAAGTATATTTTACAAAATTCAAAACATATAAGTCACATTAATTAATTTAATAATTAATTCCTGCTGTCAGAGTAAATAGCGTGTTTTTATGAAACAATAAGTATCAAAAGATTGACACTAGTTTGAGTCCAATTTCAAAGTGAAATTGATTCCAATGACCACCATTGGATTAAATGGTAAAAATATATTCATATTACACATTACAACCAATTAAAAAGATAATATAATCATATAAATAAATTATATTAAAAAGCAGTTTTGATGTAAAATGCAGTATTTTTCACTATTCATTATAAATGAACATTGTCAGAAAAATACCAAAAATTCACACAAAGTAAATTTTGATGTCCCAATCATAAAGAATAAGTTTATTTTGACAAACATAGTTTATAAAATTGTCAAAAGATAGATTTAAAAAGGGTTTTCCATCATAAGGCAGTAAAACAATCTTTTAAGAATATTAGTGTATTCCATGCTTAAGATTGGATTTATTTTCATTTTAAGCCTCTAAAACACTATCTTAATCATTAATAGACATAGAAAAAAATATATATTATTCATTACTTACTTGGGATGTTACATCCTTCCCCCCTTTAGAAAATTGCGTCCCCGCAATTTATTTACTTATCGAATAAATGGGGGTACTTATCCCTCATTGCATTTTCAGATTCCCATGTTGCCTCTTCAATCATGTGGTTTTTCCACAAAACCTTTACCTGGTGAATCACTTTATTCCGTAACACTTGCTCCCTATGGTCAAGAATCTAGACCGGTTGTTCCTCATAAGATAGGTTCTCTTCCAGCTGAACTACCTCTGGACTCAAAACATGAGATGGATCTGGCATATACTTTCTCAACATCGAAATGTGAAAAACATTGTGTACCTGAGATAAACTCGGAGGTAAAGCCACTCGGTATGCAACTGATCCAACTCTCTCCAGAATTTCGTATGGTCCAACGAACCTTGGACTCAACATTCCATTCTTACCAAATCTCATCACACTTTTCCAAAGAGAAACCTTGAGAAAGACATGATCACCTACCTCGAAAGATAGATCCTTCCTCCGGTTATCCGCATAACTCTTCTGCCTGCTCTGAGCTGTTCTCATGTGTTTATGAATCAGCTGAACTTTTTCTGCCATCTCTTCTACCAATTCTGGTCCCATCAACTTCCTTTCACCCACTTCATCCTAGAAAGCTGGAGTTCGACACTGCTTCCCATATAATGCCTGAAATGGTGCCATCTGTATACTGGAATGAAAACTATTATTATATGAAAATTCAACCAAAGAAAGATGTTGGTCCCAACTTCCCTGATAATCCATAGAACAAGCTCGTAGCATATCCTCTAATGTCTGGATTGTTCGTTCTGACTGCCCATCTGATTGAGGATGAAAAGCTGTACTAAAATTTAATTCAGTACCCAACGACTTCTAAAGGCCTTTCCAAAAGTTAGAAGTAAACTTGGGATCACGATCCGATACAATATAGAGAGTAACTCCATGTAACCTGACTATCTCTTTAAGATACAAACGGGAAAGTTGATCAAGAGAGAAAGTATCTCGAATAGCAAGGAAATGAGCAGATTTGGTCAAGCGATCAACAATAACCCAGATTGCATTATTACCTCGAGATGTCTTCGGTAATCCAACAACAAAGTCCATGGATATATTCTCCCATTTCCACTCTGGCACTGGTAAAGGCTGAAGCATCCCTTTCGGTAACTCCCGCTCTGCTTTAACCTGTTGACATGTCAAACACTTCATAGTAAAATCAGCAATGTCTCTTTTCATTCCATCCCCCCAGTAATACTCCCGCAAATCTCTATACATCTTAGTACTGCCCGGATGAAATGAAAACGGAGAACTATGAGCTTCACATAACAACTCTCTCTTCAACTGTGAATCACAAGGCACACACAATCTCTTCCCAAATCTCAAAACACAATCATTATCAATGTTGAATTCAGGCAACTTACCTTTCTGAACCAGCTCTACCTTTTTCTGCAACTCACTGTCTTGCTTATGTGCTTGCTTGATTCTATCTGATAGAGATGATCTCACTGATACCTGAAACAAAACAGAAGGACTTCCTGCACCAAAAACTTCTATGCCAATGTTCATCAAATCCTTAACCAAAGGATCACGTTCCAAACGCAACATTGTTAATGAAGCATTACTTTTTCGACTCAAAGCATCAGCCACTTTATTTGCTTTTCCCAGATGGTAACGAATTGTACAATCATAATCCTTGATTAATTCTAGCCATCTCCTTTGTCTCATGTTCAATTCTTTCTGAGTGAATATATACTTTAATCTTTTGTGATCGGTATATATTTCACACTTTACTCCATACAAATGATGCCTCCAAATTTTTAAATCAAAAACAACAGCAGCTAATTCCAAATCATGTGTAGGGTAATTTACCTCATGAGTTTTCAACTGTCGTGAAGCATAAGCAATTACCTGATCATTCTGCATTAGGACGCAACCAAGTCCTTTCAATGAAGCATCACTGTATATAACAAACTCACCATTCCTGGAAGGTAGTGCCAAAACTGGAGTATTCACCAATCTTCTTTTCAATTCCTGAAAACAATCATCACATTCTTTTGTCCAGATAAACTTAACACCCTTCTGAGTTAGCATAGTCATTGGGCTAGATAACAGTGAAAAATTTCTAACAAACCTTCGGTAATAGCCCGCCAAACCAAGGAAGCTACGAATCTCGGTAACATTTGTGGGTCTTGGCCATTCTTCCACAACTTTTGTTTTTGCAGGATCAACAGTTATTCCATCTTTAGAAACAATGTGACCAAGCAAATAAATTTGTTGCAACCAAAACTCACACTTGCTGAATTTCCCATACAGTTTCTTTTCTTTTAATTTTTGCAAGATAAGCCTTAAATGTCTTTCATGCTCCACTTTACTTTTAGAAAACACCAAAATATCATCAATGAAAACCACCACAAACTTATCCAAGAACTCATGGAAAATTCTATTCATTAAGTCCATGAATACAACAGGTGCATTGGTTAGCCCAAAAGGCATTAATACAAATTCATAATGGCCATATCTCGTACAGAACGCGGTCTTCGGAATATCTGCCTCCTTTACCTTCATCCGATGGTACCCTGATCTCAAGTCAATCTTTGAAAAAACTGAGCTCCCTGGAGCTGATCAAACAAATCATCGATATGAGGCAAAGGATATTTGTTCTTAACAGTGATATTATTCAAGGCTCTATAATCAATGCACGGTCTCATAGAACCATCTTTCTTTTTAACAAATAAAACAGGAGCACCCCATGGTGATGTGCTAGGTCTAATGAAACTTTCTCTAATAAATCTTTCAATTGCTCCTTCAACTCTAAAAGTTCAATTTGTGCCCTTCGATAAGGGGGTTTTGAAATTGGCTTAGCATCAGGAACTAAGTCAACAATAAACTCAACTTCCCGATCTGGTATTATTCCAGGCAACTCATCAGGAAAAACATCAGGATACTCATTTACCACTGGCACATCATTAATCTGAATAGTTCATTTATTTTCAACGACGTGTGCAAGGTAACATTCATTTCCATCTTTTACAAGTTTCTCGGCCTCTTGATAAGTTATCAACAGTAAGGGTTCATTCTTGTACACAAACTGAAAGTCTTTCTGAAAAGAAACTTCTTTAGCTCTACAGTCAATCTTAGCATGGTAAATAGAGAGCCAATCCATACCCAGGATAACATCAAACTCTACTAGAGGTAGAACAATAAGGTTTACAAGTAGGTTCTTTCCACAGATAAGGATATGAAGATTCTTATAAATTCTTTTTGCCTCAACATTTCCCCCTGGTGTTTTTACCAAAAGTTCAGGAGTCATTTCTTGAGATGGTATTCCCATTTTACTAGAAAAGGTTTCAGAGATGAAAGAATGTGTAGACCCCGAATCAAACAACACACTGGCATAATCTGAAAAAAAAAGTACCTGATACAACTTCATTTGATGGCCCGACATCTACTGAAGTAGTTGCAAAGGATTTCACCACCCCTTTCTGCTTGTAGTCTAACTGCTTCCCATCACTCAAGCTCTTTGTCGGACACTCGTTTGCATAGTGACCCATCTCATTGCACTTATAACATTTCACTAACTATAAATCAAATTTGTTCTTACCTTCACCTTGATCCTTTTCAGTGCAATCACAAGCCTTATGTCCCATCTTACCACATCGGTAGCACTTTCCAGAATTCAGAAGACATTCCCCAGCATGCCTTTTGCCACAATTATCACAAACTGGAAACTTAGTTCTCTTACCATCAGACTTTTTTGAAGAATTCTTACCTCTCTCCTGCCACCTCGGTCTCTTCTTCTGCTGATTGTTATAGAACACTTGGTCATTGGAAAACTCCATTTCCACCTTCTCAGCACATCGAACAAGCTTTTCATAACTTTTAAACTCACGAGAAGCTAATGCCCTTCGATATTTTGGCTTTAATCCTGAGTAAAAACGATTGATTTTACTATCAAGGTCTCGGATAAAATTTGGAGCATACCTTGCCAATCGAGTGAACCTTTCTTCATAGGCAGCCACTGAGTCTTCCTCTTGCCTCAATTCCAAGAATTGCTTTTCCATCCTAAGTCGAACAACCTTAGGAAAATACATCTTAAGAAACATACCTTTGAATTCATCCCAGTCAAGAGCATCAATCTCATCGGCGTCCTTGATATTTTTAACCATAGACCACCACTGATCTGCTTCACCCTCCAAACGGTAAATAGCAAGACTAACCTTTTGATTGTATGAACACCCCATGACATCAAAAATCTTCTCCAGTGCTTTAATCCACCCTTCAGCTAGCACAGGGTCAGATGATCCTCTGAATGATGGTGGATGTTGCCTCATAAAATGTTCCACCACTGACATGTTCCTCTGCGGTTGATCTGGCTGATCTCGTGCATGGATACCACCACCATTTATCGCTTGAGTCAACTGTGTCATTACTACAAAAAAACTGTTCAGTTCCAATTCCGACCATTTCTGGATGCTGATTCGGAAGGTTATTTCCTTCTGTATGCCTTCATAGCACCGCTTCCCTGTTTCCTCTGTGGAAAACCATTCTGAACAAACATGTCTTAGATGAAGAAACATGGTAATCTTCAAATGTTATATCATTTAAAAAAAAATTGGATAATCATTTAATAGAATTATAACTCCTAAAGTTATCTAAACCGACCTCTGATACCAACTATAATGCCCCAGCCTTAAACCTTACTTAATCTTGAGTTATTACAAGATTACACATTGAGGATCTTTTTGGGTTTAGAGTTTTAGAGAATTAGATCATAAAACATGCATTACATTCCACATATAAACAAAGTGGTTACATAAAGATAGTATTCTTCATTCCCATCAATGGAAACACATTTAAAATAAAACATGGATTATTTCTTGACACTTCCTTGACACTATCATCATATCATGTACCTTTCCCTTGACCTGTGAAAAGCATTTCAAAAAAACATGGGATGAGCATAAAAAGCTCAGTATGGGTTATAAAAACATGGAAAGGAAACATGAGTTCATATATACATATGAATGAAATCATAATTTACCCATAAAACATAGGCACTTTAACATACCTCATAAAATCATGAATAAATCATAGAAATCATAAGACATAAAGGTAACTTGAGGCATTCATAACATTCTTACGTGGGGAGTAACCCTGTTGGTTACGTTTGGAATACCCATCACAGTATATTCCCTAAATCTCTTCGGAGAAACCTTAACGTTTCACTCCTTCGCGTTACCCAATGCATTGGAGAGCTATATCGGGCTCACCCGCCCTTAGTTTATCACGGAACCACCCGTCTTCATAATAATTCCCATGAACCATAACATAATCGTATCACATAAAACATGCATAAAAGAAACATAACATTTCCACATTTCAATCACAAGATATCAATACAACACAAAAAACATTGTGAAAACCATTTTCAATATGAAAATAAAAGAAAATTAAAACATGGTATTTATTTTTCTTTTAAAAAGAAGGTATGGCTTGTAGAAGAAGCCGAAACTCAAATAACGGTCACGACGGCGGAGAAGTCGTTGTCACCGCATACGTACGAAAAAAACATTCCCTTTTGTCGTTTAGTAAACGCTTCGTATAAAAAAGATTCCTTTTGAATAAACGTAAAATTCAAAGGGGTTTATACCCCGTATAAAATAAAGTTGTGTATAAAATAAAATATGCCTCAATGAAAGGAGATTGAGACGAAGTCCCATACCCCGTATCCGACTTGACCCGACCGTTCTTTAATCTCCTGAATAATAAAATTGAGTTAATATCTACTTGCTTATGAACCTTTTTCAAGTTCATTATTCCTTTTATACCATGTTATGAACATCATGTAATCATTTAAGTTAATAATCTTCATTTTGTCGGTATTTGGTTCTTAAGTCAAAAATAGACTTCTTACACTTACATGTAAATTTGGTCAAAGGTTTGCTATATCCAGAATGATATTAATTATTTGGATAACATATATATCATATATATTCATCATATACATGTATTTATAATATTACATCACATTCAGAGGTAAGAAATGAAATGCATCGTTCATGGAGACGGTAAGCCGTACGTACGCATGAACGCTATTTCCATTTCTATTTCATATTTTCTGGAATGGAATCATAATGATATAAGAGTATATTATAATTCTAGTATAATAACATATATAATATCATTAACTTTATCCTTTACACATCCCACATATGGTATTAACGAATCAAATCACTTTCAGGGGGCGGTAGTCCGCACTTCCTAAAATGAAGATATCATGTTTACCTATAATGGGAACCATAAAGGTATGCCATAAATGAAAAATAAAGAAGTTTAAGGAAAGAATAAACATATTATATATCATATATAAAAATATTGACATCATAATGGCCACCTTTGAAGGTGTTAAATGAGTATTTAACAATCATCGTTTCAGGAGGCAGAATTTCGCCATCCACAGAAACCGTATGTTCTTTAACCATTTGATGTAGTTGTGTGATAGTGTAGCTCAAATAAATCTTATAAAAACATCCTAGTATATTTAAGATACTGGTGTTGTTACAAAAGAAGTAAATAAAAAGAGTTTAGGGGGTTGGAGAAGCAAAATAAAACAAATGAACATGAGAGAATGAATTACCTTTAAAAGTGTAACTCCTTTTGATTTGAGCCTAAAGGCTTCCTTCGAAAGGATTCTTCCCAAAGGGAATCCTCTAGGATGAGTAGAGGGATGTGGAGAGAGTAAATGGTCAGGGTTTGGGCGAGCCAAAGGCTTGAGGAGTGTGTGAAATGAGGTAGAGGTGGAGGCCTTTTATAAGAGGAGAGGAGGGGCACTTTTGGAAAGTAAAGAAATATTACTTTATTTGAAAATGTGTTTCGGTATTAAAAGGTCCCACATTGCTATAATTCGTGGATAAGGTGATAAGGGTTCGAAATCCACTCATCCAATTGGTTTTGTACATGTTTAGTTCATAGATTTTACATTATCTTTCCATTTTATTTAAATCATCAAATAATGATGTCATCGCTGCATCATTATTATGTCATAAATAATTTAATTTATTTAATGTCTAAAAATTATAAAAAAATACTATGATGTAGTAAATTTTTTAGCTTTCCAATGACTATTTATAATCAAAAATCTGATCTTTATAACCCCATGTAAAAATTGTTTTCGTAAAACATATTATGTTTGTGTCATTTTTACTTTTACATTAAATAAAAAGTTGCTTATGTCATTTCCCAACCAAAGTGGATCCATGGGGTCCCCAAGTTGACCCATGGCTTGTCTTGGTCGGCCATGACACAACCAATGAGGGTAGACATGTGTCAATCTCATCTTATTTTATTAAAGCATTATTTTTACCTTAAACTACACTAATTACCACTAATCGTGATTAAGAACTTAATAAGTTAGTATTCACCAAAAAATTATTATAATCTCATTGAACCACATTTTACTTCTTAATGAAAACCATGAATGTCGGATTTTTTAAATTCATAACACAATGATGGCAAAATTTCATTTAAACGGAAAATCAGTCTTTATAAGTACCACTTAGTGGTTTCACTATTCATCAAAAATTGAAATTTTTCAGAAAATTACCAAAAATTCACCCTAAGCTATATTTGATATTACGAATTCAAAAATGAAGTCTATTTTACAATATTCAAAACATATAAGTCACATTAATTAATTTAATAATTAATTCCCGCTGTTAGAGCAAATAGCGTGTTTTTATGAAACAATAAGTATCAAAAGATTGACACTAGTTTGAGTCCAATTTCAAATTGAAATTGTTTCCAATGACCACCATTGGATTAAATGGTAAAAATATATTCATATTACACATTAAGACCAATTCAAAAGATAATCTAATCATATAAATCAATTAGATTAAAAAGCAGTTTTGATGTAAAATGCAGTATTTTTCACTATTCATTAAAAAATGAACATTGTCAGAAAAATACCAAAAATTCACACAAAGTAAATTTTGATGTCCCAATCATAAAGAATAAGTTTATTTTGACAAACATAGTTTATAAAATTGTCAAAAGATAGATTTAAAAATGGTTTTCCATCATAAGGCAGTAAAAAAATCTTTTAAGAATATTAGTGTATTCCATGCTTAAGATAGGATTTATTTTCCTTTTAAGCCTCTAAAACACTATCTTAATCATTAATAGACATAGATAAAAATATCTATTATTCATTACTTACTTGGGAGGTTACATGTAATGTGGTACATCCTTTAACAAAATAATTTTTATACGAAGGGTTATATTTTTAATATTAGTTATTCTCCTAAATAAATACTATAAGGATACACTTAGTGTCATGGGATGAATGTTTTATATGAGAAAGATATTTACAAATTTCTTCACTACCCCACACTTGTATATGTGATTAAATGAATTTATTTCCCTAGAAAAATGATATGAAAGACCATTTTCAAATTTTTTAAAATATCAATTCAAAAGGTGTGTTATTTTCTACAATGTGTATTCCAAAATGGATTGTGGATGAATACACTGACCCATCATTAATATCACCTTATCAAGTAGGGTGTGGTTCTTCATTTTTCTTACATTGTTCTATTATGGTGTATAAGGAAGATTGATTTGGGATATAATTCCAAAAACCTATAAATAATCAATAAATACCTGACAAATACATCTCTTCTATGGTCAGAGTATAGTTTATTAATATCAATACCAAGTTGGTTGTAAACTTTATTCTTATATTCCTTAAATCTATTAAGGTAATGTGACTTATACATCATTTAGTAGACATATTTAAATCTACTAAAGTGATCGGTCAAAGCTATAAATCATGAATACCCACCTCTAGGTTCAATTAGAAATTTTCCACACATATTAGTGTGAAAAAACTAAAAAAACATAGTGGTCCTTTCACCTTTTCAATTAAATGGGGGTTTGGACATTTTTTCTTGTAAACATATATGACATACACCAAGTGGTTTTTGTTCAAAAGAATCCAAACATACATATTTGTTTTTTATGTTCAAATAATTTTTTACATTCCCTTATTAATGATTCCATATTTGGGTGTGGTATGTGTCATGTGAACTATCTTTTTTGTCAACTTCCATTACTTGATTTGTGCGATCTATCCTATAAAGTCTAATGTTTTAATTATTTATTAACATAAAAATGATTTCTTTATAAAACAAAAAAAATCTATTTCAAAATTTTTTTAAAAAAATAATTATTTTTCATGTATGGACATATAAATAATGTTTTTGTTAACTAAAACACATAACAAAAATCTTTCAAAACCATCATCGTTCCATTAAACAACATGAGGTGGTGGTCCTCAATAACCACTATAGCAAGTCCTGCTCTTTTGGATGCTCGTAGATCTACCTCCACTCATGATATCTTATGTAATATACATGTTCTTAATATTTAAACACATATGTTAGATTCACATATTCTATCAAATACCTATTTTGTAGAAACATATTTATTAACATTGATAATGAACACGCATGAAGATGCCCCTTTCTTATTTACCTATGATTTTTTTCTTCCAATGGCCCTTCATTCCACATTTGAAAAAGATAACATCATGTTAAATTTCTTTCCCCTTACTACTTATAATATTTTAAGGTCATTGTGAAGTGGATTTAATCAATGATATCTTCTCTTTACATTCCTTTTATTCACACCAAGTATATGAGGTTCTTAGAACAATATATTTGTATTAGTTTGGTGAATTATTGTTATAATATCCTTGAGAGAATTCTCATTGTTGTTAATATTGAAATTAACAACAATGTAAGAGAATATTTGAGGGGGTGTTGAAAGAAATAGATTGATACATAGTTATTCAGGAAGTTTAAACCATATAACATCTAGGTTCTCAATGTATCTAGTTTTTTTTTATGATGTGAATCCTAGTAGGTGAAACTTCCCCATGTTTAAACATGAGGAGTGCCTTGGATATCAAAAATCACTCCTATTATTATCTCCTCAGATAAGGATCATGGAGGTGCTAGACTATACTATAGGAATCCATGTTTCTATGTCACATTACGAGTCTTTTGAAATTGATGAAAGAATAAACATTGAACATCGACTGCATCACTAATTTTTTTTCATATATAGTGAACTCCTCATAACTTTCCATTTTTTCAAGTGGATCAGGAATTGAGGACTCTCACACTTAAGACTTATTATCATGTTGTAATACTACCCATAGGCATATGAAACATTCTTAAAAGTTACTATCTGTTAGGAGATATTGATTCTTGATAATTTATCTTATACATAAATTAGTTAATGGAATTTTTATTATTATATAATAATAAATGATCATATTATTAATATTTTTCATTATAAAAAAGTATATAAGACATACTAATTTTTATTACATTAAGTCTACCATTATTTTATATAAGTCTCAATAAAAAACACCATTGAAATTTTAATGTCACATTGAGTGGAAATTATAGTGGAAACAATTCATATTTACCGTATTATAATCTAGAAAATTTCCATGAAAATTATAATAATGTACTTACATAGGCCTTCTTCTAACTTCAAATTGGAAGATCTTTAAACTGTTGAGTGGATTACGCAATCTCGAAATCCTAACTCAAATTTCCTCAACACTTGCCTAAAATTTTTATATAATATATGTATATAATTGAATCAAATAAATAATTGGTAAAATTAACTCACAATATTAGTTAAAACATCAAGATAAATTAAAAGTTCCACTCTAGAGGCTGAGCTGAAACTTTAACTATGGGTCCATCTTAATTCAAAATATAGATAACATAAGGACTTAATATTAACTTGATGGAATTTAAAGACCTAGAATTTCATTGTAATTATTTTTAAAATATATGGGAATTTTACGAGTCCACAAAAATTGACGGCGCGTGATTCCGAGGCCCAGAGTGCCCGAAATGAATTTCTGAACCTTTTTTGGGTATGTTCTATAAACGTGTGAGTGGGCGTTTCTAACTTTTGAACCAGTGCTCAGAATTGGCATCTAAGGGCACCGTTGAACTCGTAGCTCCATTTTTCACTTACGGATACTTTCACCTCAACAGCAGTTGGTCGATGGTGAAAGCTAAGTTTTTTGGGGTTTCCATGGAAATAATAAAATAAAATAAACATTATTTTATTTTATTTTTCATTAGGATATCTCCATGTGGAAGTTGAGAAGTGGGGACCACCAAACCTTAACCTCCCATGAGAGGTTATGGTGGTGGGGAATACCAGAGCTTAACCTCCCATGACAGGTTATGGTGGTGGGGACCACTTGAGGCCTAAACCTCTTGAACTCCCCTCATAATAGAGGAGAAACCTCTCAACTCCATATTTAATGTGGAGAGCCTCTTGAGCTTCCTCTACATTAATTAATCCAAGGCACCACTTTAATTTTTCCAACTCAATTAATTGTTTAGCTAATTTGAATTTTATGCCAATGAACTAAATAGCCAGCACAATCTATTATGTTGGCTACCTGGAATTGTTTTGGAGGAATTGGGGGAGGATAGAGCTTTGGGAGAAATAATGTTCTCCAACGAAGAACTTCACCTCCCAATGAATAATGCTCCACCAATGAATAATGCTCCGCCCAAAAATAACGTCGACCTCGACTTTGACATTCTTCCTCAGGACTTCTTCCGATGTGGGATGTAATCATCTATGACGAATCGACGTCTGTACTTCCTTCTCACACCAATATCAACGAACAACCTGAGGTTGGGGTTTATTTGTGTATGATTACATTTCCAATGATCTTCCATTGAATTCTTTTTTAGGATTGGGAATAAATCATTGTGGGAGGTTGTAAATCTTGACGATCTTAATCAAGTTCTTTTCGAGCTATATGCTACCACCCAAATGCGGAGGGTACGAGCCAAACAAACATGGCTCGACCCCTTCGCAAATCTTGTGATGATTTGTGGTGTTGAGCACGACGAAGGCAACGACGCAACGAAACCGCCACACACCCACTATGCCCTATGGCTCTTCCACCAGCAGCCCTGCCATGCCGCCCATGGACATCGTCGTCCAGTCTGAGCCACCGCTGCCGTCTGTCGAGCCTCCTCCGTCTTCCAAGCCGCCACCACTGTTCGCTGCGCCACCGTCGTCCGCCGAGCTGTCGCCGTCCTGCCAAGCTACCAGAAGAGTTGCCTCGGCCGCACTACCCACGAACTTCTGAGACACCTAGGCCACGCCACCCACAGCCCTTCGCGCCGCTCCGGCTGAGCCACCCGGGGCCCTCCGCGCCGCTCTCGCCGAGACACCCACGACCCCCAACGCCGCTCCAGCCGAGCCACCCGCGGCCCTTCGTGCTGATCCAGCCCCGCCAACCACATCCCTCTGCTCCGATTCATCCAAGCCACCCATGGTCATCTGCGCCGCTCCCACCAAGCCACCCACAGCCGTCCGCGTCGCTCCGAACGAGCCACCCGCGACCCTCCACGCCGCTCTGGCTGAGCCACCTGTGGCTGAGCCGACCCGCGGCCTCCGCCCTCCTGGCCGAGCCACCTCGGCCGAGTTGCCCTGCGGTCTTGCGCCATCCATAGCCGAACCCCCGCGGACCCTCATGGCCTGCCAAATTGCCCAGCGGACTGTGCTGGGTCGGTCCGGCCGGGTCGGACCGGACCTAGACCCACTACGACCCATTTACCTTCTTTTGGCCATAACATTGGCATCAGACGTTTGTTTGATGAACCGTCTACAGTGATGGAAATATTGGAGCGAGATGATCCATTTGAGTATACCTCACTGGAGTTTTAGAATTGGATGGGGAACAGTCAGGTTGGATCGAGCACGAATCCAACCAGGCCCCGGGACAAAAGGCTAATAACTCACAGACCAGGTGTCTGATTGATGCGCTGTCTATTGCATTGAGACCCCCTATAACGTGGCGGAACTTTGAGATTCTTCTTTGTGGGACTTCTTCATAGTTGAAGTATCGACCTGTAGCTTAGGGAGAATTTATTTCCGGAGATGAGCAAGCATAGTGTAGGAACCTAGTAGCTGGATGAGACTTGACGAATGCTGATCTTTTTCACTCAGAGTGACTTGACAAGCCTAGTGGGGAGCACCTCTATGTGACGTGGTAGACCCACGATGGGGAGAGCCTTTGTGTGATGCGGCAGACTCACCGTACTCAAAAGGAGGAGTACCTTAGCAGGCCACGAGGGGGAGAGCCTCTGTGTGACGCGATAGACCCACGGTACTTGACAGGTGGAGTACCCGAGCAAGTCACAAGGGGGAGTGCTTCTATGTGACACGAAAGACCCATGGTGGGGAGTTCCTCTGTGTGACATGGAAGACCCATGGTGGAGAGTGCCTCTCTATGACATGGCAGACCCATGGTACTTAACAGGAGGAGTGCCTCTGCTGTCCATGTTTAGTGGGAAGTGCCTCTGTGTGATGTGGCGGGCCCACTATACTTGATATGGGAGGAGTTATCTAGCAAATGAGATGATTGACAATGTGACCAGGGACGTTACTTATTACTACCCCTAGAATAAATCCTGGTGTGAGCTGAGTCATAACCTCTGTGTTTATTCATGTTTGAGATGAATTACTTGATATCTTAGGTATATGTATGGGAATATACCTAAGTAGGGTTATCTGTTGATTTCATACATTGTGGTTTATCCTTGCTGGATTTTGTGATCTCGTGAGGGTCTCAGGGTCCCTACTGAGTATCATTATAGTCACCCCAACCCGGGCTATGCCCGTCATTCATTGTGTTTGGTGCAAACGACGGGCAGCACTGATGGAGGATGAGAGTACTCGGACTGGACAGTACCCGGAGGTGGACCTTACAATGAGTAGGTACACAGAGGAGACATACAGACGAGGAGTTCTGAGGAGATGATCTGTACCTACCCATCAGGTGAAAACCTCGGAGGACGACCCAGTTTCTATTTTCCTTTTTTATTTGTACTTGTACTTTCAGTTTCTTGTACTTTACTGTTGGGCTTGTATTCCACCCCCCCTTTTACTTTCAACTCTCTTTTGTTATACATTTTTACTTGGTGTTTTGTATCCAGTTTTGTGCTTTCTTGTGTGTGTGTTTATATACTATAAAGTCAATGCCATCACATTTTTAGGGAATTACGCCTTTGGTGCTAGTCGCCAGCCCCTGGCCTATGGAAGGCGAGCTTGGGGTAGTCACGACACATGCCCCGGGGGATGGTTTCTGACGTGGAATTTTTTTTATAATCATTAAAGATTTATTTTTTACCCTTTAAATTTCAGTTAATATTAATTATATTTTACATTAGGGATTAAACTTATCTCGATAATATATTTTCACATAACCCTTTTATTTTAAATTAATATTTTTATATTAAAACATGTATTTTTATTATCATGGTTTTTCATCCATAAAATAAATCATTCATAAGAAAAAAATATATTAAATAAATAAATTGTCTAATCAGGAGAATGTCTAATGGTAGATTTATTAAAATTAAATAAAAATTAATCTTTGACCCTATGGTATAATTCTTGTGCCAGTCTTGGCATGAGTTGCAGCATCCCAACTATGCTTATATGTATTTCCTAGGATAGTTCTGCATCAGTTCAATCTTTAATAGACTCCATGCAACATCATATGATCTTTTTATTATATATATTTTATAATTCTCACTCAGGAGAGTGGAACCAGAGTATTTTTTTAGGAAATTATATAAAATATTCTTGGACATATAGGTTCTACATAATAAAAGTTTCTGGGATGACACAAAGGATATCTTATTAAATATAATAATAAATACTGTAAAAACCATGAAATAAAATAAAATAAAATTAATCGTAAACTAAATATGACTTTTTAAAACTCATGATCAGTCCTATATATGCAACAACAATGAATTTAAAACTACTAGCTAGAATTCTTTTTGATTTTTTCTTTGATAAGATTAAATGTGATCGAATTAATCTAATTAATTATCTTATTAAACATTAAATTCAGTTTATCTTAGTAATCCAATCATCTTGGTATTCCCATCTAATTTTATTTTAAATATTATAAATTATTTTGTTTTATTTAAAACATAATAAAATTTTACACTACTTTTTACTTAGAAGAAACTCAGCTATACCTGTATAAACTACATATTATGGGTTTTGTTTTAACAATTCATTCATATGATTTATTATATACATTTAATTTTTTGTAATTTTCACAATGATCACGTCCAAATAAATTATATATAGAACTCATGAATATTATATTGTCTATATATTTTAATGTTTTGAGTCTTTATCATGAAATTACCCTACATCAATTGTAGTTTCAAATATGACGCAGAATTAACTAAGAATTCAATATAAATTAAAAAACATAATGAACAACATTTAATAAAAATAAAATTACCCATAGAATACAAGTTCAATTGGTTTAATTGATTAATTAATTAAATTTATTATTTCCATGTAAATAGATAAAGTACACGGTGTGTGCAATGTATCCACAATACCTGTAATTCACTTTACTAGAAATGCATAGTACCTACCCAGGGACTCAGCATGTACATCTAGAAGATGTATATACATTAAATTCTGTATAGGAAGGATATATGGTTCATATTTTAACTTACACAATTACCATTCTACATGAATCGTTTATTAAATACACATAGTTTTTTGTTTACACAATTTGTATTACCACATGTTTTCTACCTTGAAAACACTTAAACTATACTGTGTGTAAGAAATCTATATGGTGCATAGTCTAGAAAAACCATGTGCCGCCATAGCTAGTAAACACATGGTGTATTTAATGCACACATCATGTATTCATTACAAGATGAATCAGAGTCCATGTGGGTGTCCTTGTGTAATAAAAATGTATACATAGTGTGTTCCAAATAATTATATTCCATATAACCCTATATTATCCTATAAAAATTCATAGCATCTTTATATTGATTTTTAGATATGTTCGATGTTAATTTTTAACCGATATTGATTATCTGAGTGAGAAATAAAGAGGATAAAGGGATTTTTATGGTGAATCCAGAACGAATTAATACATCAAGTGAATTTTAACAATTAAATTACTATTTATCAAAAATAAAATAAATTATCAAAAATTTGAATATGACATACGTTGATACCACTTTTTGGTTCTAAGAATATTGGAAGTTCTTATCAATGTTGGTCTAAACTTATAAATTTTCTTATTCAATGGATCATTCATATATTTTTCAAGAATAAAATATCAGGACAGAAAAACATAGAATATTGAAAGATATGGTCTTCGGTACTAAGGTAAGCTATTTATCAAGTTATATTTATCATTATTTTAAATAGAAAAGATGAAAGAATGCCTATATCTTGAGATATTTCCTCAATAAGGATATTGGTCATCTGTAACCCCTTTTCAATAGTCATTTCTCTTATATCATAAATTGTTTAAAATCACTCTAATAGTGATCCACAAGTTCTCCTAATATCTTTGAATAATGCTGATGGATTTTTAGGTTCTAGTGTAGTGGATTATCGTCATTCAGTGTTCTTATTGATCGTTACCATGATTCCATTAGGATTGAATAATTATCCTTGAAATTTTATTCTTTATATGATCAAGGAGGAAGGAGTATATTTATAGCATTCGTCAATCTTGAGAAAAAGCTCTAGATTTCGTGATGCACAATAATTCTCTATTTTGATCACTCTATACACAAAATAAATAATCTTATATTTATAGAGATATTTTTAGATTTAAAATATTAATTAATTTCAAAAGTCGTCCTTAAATAATATTTTAAACATTCTATGGCCCCATCCCATGTAATAATATTATTATTATTATTAGTACTTTCTCATAGTATGAATAAACTGGAGAAATAATATATATTATTTTATGAGCGTGAAAAGTTATATTTACTTATAGGCATAATGTTTCTCATATAGTTCTCCTCAACATTCATCAAATATCCAAATAAATATTTATTAATTCAATAAATAAAAATTATAAAACTTAATATTTAAATAGTTAAAATGTGAAAAAATATTTATTTAATTTCGGAGATCAAAGAATAATGAATGAAAATCTTTCTAAGAAATGAGAAAAATATTTTTTTTGTAATAATTAAATTCAAAGAATATTTAATTGAAATCATTGGACACACTATGTGTGTGACCATATATAATTCTATTTTACTAGCATTAATCTTGTTTTCCTAAAGATCAAGATTACTATCTAGAAATTGTTCAATTACCAAATAGAAATAATTTAATGTGCAACATCGATAAAAAATTATTAGTGATCATTATGTATTAAAATCCATTTTTCATGATATATCATCAAGAAGATTTCATGCCTATGTCATCAAACTATATTATTAATAAAATTTTCTTTGAGAATCTAAAATAAACTCATTGTTACACTATGGAATTGGAATTTAATGTGATGATGATATTTTTGTAAAATATTTGAAATATCAACTTCCATAAATATGAAATTGAAAAATTAGTTCTCACCTTATTCATTAATAATATGTTATTCAGGATTTACGCAATGTCTCTATGAATATGTATCATCATATATTACCACAATATATATATGTTCTTTATAAAATACATGTAAAAATAATAAAATTATTTTCTGAGAAAAATATTAACCGCTCATAGATAGGAATATCCAATAACACGTAAAGATGTGGAATCCTTACTAGTTTAACTATGCTAATAATATCTCATCTTGGAGACAACCAAGTGATAAATTCATGAGATAAAATTGAATATACTTATGAGTAATCCTACATGAAGGTTAATATACTTTTTTCCCAATCATAGAACATTGTAAGACCATAGAACAATGTTTAAGAATTTCTTAATGGTATTTGATGGTTCTGATATAGCGGGGAATTGATTTTCCCGTTTAAATGTATCCAATACATAGGGAAATTATTATATTAAATTAATTCATAACTATGAATGATATTTAATATTATATATTAATTAATATTCACTTCTTTGAAAATAAATATAATCTAAAGTACACATAGTTGGTTATAGGACACTAACTCCAACATCATGTGAATGAAGAAAACGGAAAGGACAAGGCCTTAATTTTTGAATCTGACCTCACATCCCCAAAAATATAATTAAATTTGATACCTAATAATATAAATTCTCTATATATGATTGTAAATTTGAAATTTTTAATGAATATAAATGATTAAAATTAATGGACATTGAATTTTGGAAATGCTGACTCACATAGAATAAAATTTGTGGGATTATATATCATTAGAAATGAAAAATTGAAATCCAAAATTACTTTGATTGTTAATATAATGATGAATAACTTATTGATTATCTCATAGAGTTTTTATAGGGTAAATTATGTTTTTTTTCAGAATAGATATAATTATTGTTAAATAGATTGATAAAGGTAATGTTATAACCAATGGAAAATAAACTAAGGGAAATTTTTTCAGGTTGGATATGCACATGGTTCATGTTATATGAACATGATTTAAGAGAATTAGTTATGGAAAATGGATTGAAAATTTTATCTAGATAAATATAAAGAAGTTGAAAAATATAGTATGTATTCATGATATACCCAACATTCCAATAAAAAGGGAATGTTGTTTTTTGATATGCTAGAATGGGAAGATTCCAAGATCAATACATAAGTGGGTTGAGACACATTTGATTCATACATTGGAAATTATTTATTATTTAATATAATGTCCAATGAGAAAGAAATCAACAAATTATGATAAGTACATTATTTATTTTATTGATTTCTTCACTCATATTATATGTTTTATGTTTTTTAAACCCAAATTAAAGGCTCTAAAAATGTTTAAGAGTTTCCATAGAATCAATCAAAAGGAATATGGATATTATGAAAGAAATATTCTAACTGATAGTGGTATTGAATACAAAAATCAAAATTTTAATGTAAATATTGAAAATCATTACTTCTTTAATGAATTTAGTATACCATAAAAACCATAAAAAATAGTTTTTGTAAATGAATGAATAGATTCTTGGTTGAGATGTATTGAACTATAAGGATTTAATATAATAATTCTCTCTTATTTTGGAGACAATATTCTAGAGAATAAGTTTTTGTTAAGAATAATTATTTCTATATTTAAAAATATGATATGACTCAATAAAATATTTATTATAATGATACCCCATGTTTAAAATAATTAAGGTTGTTTGAAATTTCCTATATAATCAAAGTCAATGTATAAAATCCTAGGATTGTTAATCAAAGAGCGTTTAATGTTTTGGTCCTTGGATATACTTCTAATGGTAAAGGATAACTGGGTAATAATAAGAAAAATAAAAATATTTTTGATTCTACATATTTGAAAATGTAAGAGATTTATGACTAAAAAGATTAATAGTCCATTTTATATATTTGAGGAAGCGAAGATGAATTTGTATTTATTAAAATACATGAGAAATTTCTAATAGAACTGTTTATAACAAATATTTATAGGAATTAGATATTATCTTATTAATTTCATGTGTTGTGGAACAACTATCTTCAACTAGAACAAGGCTGAGGAAATTATTTTTGATCGAAATTATCATTGGAGATTATGGACAATGGGTTAAAACTAGAAGAACATCGAGGATTGATTCAAATTATTCTTTTTTTCATCAGTTCATTCAATATATGTTGAATAAACATTAGAGATTCAATAATTGGTAGATAACATAAAGAAATAATGTTTTCATATTCAGAAAAATGATACATGGGAACATATACCCAAACCTAAAACTAGAATTGTTTTTGGAACAATGTGGGTTTTCTAAAACAAGTTAAATAGAAGAGGTGAATTGATAAGTAATAAGGAAAGAATGGTTTGTAATGACTAATAAATGGATGGAAGTATTGATTTAGATGAGTTCTTTTATCTTGTAAAAATAATTGAATCCATCAAAATAATTCTTGATATCATTTCACTAAGATTGTAGAAGATATTCCAAACATATTTCATGACATATTTTCATAATGGATAACTAGATAAAGAGGTTTATATTAAGAAACCTGGTTTATTACTTCTTTTAAATGATAAAAGATATATTTTGAGTTAAATGAGTCTTTGTATTGATTTAAGATAAACCCTATAACATGGTTTTATGAACATGATATTTTTTAAAGAACATAAATTTTGTAAAAGGAAGAGTTAATAGTAAACTCTTCTTAAATAAAAATCAAGATGTTTCCCTTATTGTGATTATTTATATTGATGATATCACGTTCATAGGGAATGATGATGTAATGTTTCAAAATTTTACTAGTAAGATGAAGATGTTATTCAAAATATCTATGCTAGGGAAATTTAAATACATTCTTAGCCTAAAAATCTATTAAATGAAATAGTATATTTCCCACTCTAAAGAAAGGTGTGCTGAGTAACTCTTGGAGAAATTCAGTGTGAATGATTTCAAGACAGTTTCCATACCAATTTATGGGTTACTGTAGAAGTAATATAGTAGTTATTATAGTAGGTACATTGTGGTACTATAGAGTCAGGATCTATTCATCCACTTTGCGCATTTGGCCCACCAATTTGGGTATATGGGTCTCTTGGCCTTTAGGACACAAAGGACTTCAGGCCACTAGGCTTTGATCCACCAAATAGGCCTTTAGTATAAAGAGACTTTGGTCCACTATATTCCTTCCAGCCACCGGGCCACAAAGGACTAAGAAGAAACCTGAGCAAACCACACAAGAGCATCTCCTTTAAGAGGATTCATAGAAAGTAGAATTCACCGAAGTAGAGCTACTGGATTAGAAGAAAAAGAGGGTATGAGACATACCCTTGGTACGATGAACTATATAGCTCTTCATGGAGAAATTCTATCTAGTCATCCATGTGAGGTGGGGAGCTAGGAACTATAAAAGTTAAAATATTTTGGGGAGGGGAAGTTCAAATAGGTAGTTAGGTCATGGGACTTCAAAGATCATGTATTAGTCCTTGTACCTCTAAGCCTTCAATACTGGTACATTTCTTGTGCCTCTTGGCATACGGGTCATGTAAGGTTTCCCCCTAAAACCATGAAAGATGTATTACCAAAAAATCAAAAAAAAATTATAAGGCCTTTGGGATTTCAGATTTTGGATCCAAAGGAGTCACATCTTATAGATGAAAAAATAATTCTTATATATGTTAAATCCATATGTGATTTCAAGATGAAATATGATGCCAGGGAAAAGATTGGTCTTTTTTGAAATATATAAATATTGGGTGGGAGGTTTTGATGATAGAAGATCCATATATAGTGGAGTTTTTTGGGATAAATATGTGTGAATAAGAATACAAGGATGACAAATTCCATGGCACTCATCATTATAGACACCGAGTTCATAGCTTCTACTCAAGATAACACACAGTTAGTATGGACAGAGACACAACTAGAAGTTTTAATTTCTGATGTGAAGCTACCCATTATCTTTTTTTATGATAAATGTGTTATAAATATAAATAATAATCTAGTGAGACAATTCAAGTCTATAAACATTGATATTAATTACAACTTCATCGAAGATAATTTGGAAATAAATGAACTAAAGTTGGTGTCTATTCCGATATAGTTAAAATTTGCTAATATTTCCACTATACCATTTTTTATGGAATTATTTAGGAATTTGAGGTTTATTATGGATGTTCAAACTCAATCTTCTCAAAGATAAGTTATATGATATATGTCCCCAACTATTTCTTTCTATTTGGAAGTTTTTTCCAAAGGGTGATAAAAAATAAAAATTAAATATATCTATTGAAATGTTCTTAACCTATCAATGAAGTGAATATATTTAGGTGGAGTTCCTAAAAGGGTTAAGATTTTTTGTCAGCATGTGTGAACAATTTTAATGGATTGTTGATGTATTTTTAGGAATTGTTTCCTATAGGTTTCTGTTATCAATATGTGGGAATTAAATAAGATGGAAACTATTTTCATTCCCAAATCTATGGAAAAAATGTCATATTCATTTAATGGTAATTTTTTCCTAAAATGAGTTCACTAAGGAAGAATTATAAATTCCATATAGTGATCCATTTCCTGAGTTTCAATGTATCAGTGATTTATGGTCCTTGGTTATCAACTAAATCCAATGGGGAATATTTTTTCGACCAATAAGCTTTGAGGTGTTATCTTAAGAAAAAGATGGTTATAAAGGATGAAAATTTTCATATGTATTGTGATTTCTTATAAATTATTAAATGACATAATTATGATGGTTATAATGATTTGAACTAACATACTCTAATATATTGAGGTGATAGAACATGGTTGAATAGACCAAGACTACCATATGGATTCTAATTGACAACGTTTTTAGGACAAACAAATCAGGTGATTCTTTACTAATATTAAAAGTGGGAAATTTCCTGATTTCATCAAAAAAATTGTTCATGACTTTTGAAAAATATATTTGAATAAATAATCTGGTTTGATGTGTGGGTGAAAATTCATCCAGATAGAGTTTTCCTAAAAAATCTATTGAATAAATTTTAGCAGACTAATATGTTTAGAAAAAAAATTTCTAGATAGATTACACAAGATGATGATTGTATGTACGGGCATCAAACATAGGTTTTTGATATGAGGGATTAGAAAGAATATTCTAAGTGAGTTAATTTGTAACACCCCGAAATTTTATGAGATATATTGTTTTTAATTTCTTTGATGTCTTCTATTTTACACTACACCAAGATTAGCGTGTACTTTACACAACACCGTATTAGCTTATAGTATATGCAACACTATTCCTGGCGTGTGTTACAAACAATTTCAAGTTCGTTTTGTAGAAATTATTCCACAAAACATTAAGTATATATTTTTTTAATGCATAAATGAAATAAGTTTTAATTATGTTATACGAAAAACCAAAGGGATCTTACAGTACACACAACCCTGACTTGTCTTGTATTACATGCAATCACGACCTTCCTCAATAACGTGTGTAGTACACAATACATGGTTCACTAAACAATGATATATTGTTATAATATTATTATGAACTAGCCGTTATGAATAGTATTAACCAAAATTTAAATTTTATAACATTATTAATCATCTTACACATTTTCTAGAACATGTTATGAGAACAAAATAAATTTTTGGGTTAAATAAGTATTTTTTAAAAAATACAGTTTTGTCGCCTTTTGGTGGCGTACCCACATTAAATTTAGTTTTGACATGTTTATAAGTTCAATTTTACAAAATAAATTTCTTCTTTTGAATCAGGATTTAAAAATTTACTTTGGATAAAATTTTCATATTATTCTGATAACTTTCATATTTTAATGAATAGTAAAGACGCGCTATATTTTAATTAACAACAACTTTTTTCATCATAATAATTTATATGGTTAAATTATAATATTTAATGGTTTTAAAGTATAAATAGAATATATTTTTACCATTTAATATAACATATGTTATTATCATTTATTTTACATTGAATTCATTGGTAAAATCATTTCAATCTTTTGCAATGTTTTATCTTTTAAAACCTATTTTCTTAACAGCGGGATTAATTTTATATTAATTTCTGAAACTTCTGTGATTTGAATATGGAAAAATGGATTCCATATTTGGAATCAGTAGGTCCAAATTATATTAATAGTATACTTCTTATTTTTGGTCACTATGAATAGTAACTACGGTAAATTTTATTTAACATAGTTAAAGGTAAATCGGGTAATTAAGGGTAAATATAATATTATAAAATTACCCTAACACTTGTATTAATATAATTTGATGATTATATTTCGTCATAAAGCATATTTAGGTCGAAATAGAATCCATTTTAACCCACTTGGATGTGATTAAGACCTTCAATTTATTTTATTTTCAAGAAAGTGAAATATGTCTCACTCAAACTTTAATAATTAGAGTATTTTTAGTATAAGGTTATACAGAATATAAATTTGATTATAAATAATAATTTGAAAGCTAAAATATATTTCTTTGTCATGGTAATTTATTTTTAATTTTTAAGAGATATTTAATTACCTAAATAGAATATAAAGTAATGATGCAGAAATTATTTATTTAGTGAAAAAACAGTAATATAGTTTTTATTAAAATTCTAACACCTATTAAAAGGCCTAAAAACCTGAACAAAACTTATTGGTTGTATATATATAAACCATAAACATCCAATGGTCTAATATTTGACCATTTAGAACTTTATAAAAGCGATTATGACACTTATATTATTTTATTTTAAATGATGTCAATGTTGTTACCTTCTTAATTTAATAAATATAACAATTTACATGTTGTGATTTTTTGATGATAAATTTGAGAAAAAGTATTATTTTGAAATATATTTTATTTATCATCATCATAGTATTTTTTATTAATTTTTATGCAACTAATAAGTATATTAAATGATTATACAAAAATGATGTAGTAATTGTTTTATTAAGAGAAATATCAAATAAATGGTTTCATAAATATTAAAATAAATATTATATGAACTAATTAATGTTCTCAAAAAAAAATTATAGATTAATATGACATGTTATGAATCTATTAAACATTTTGGTGTGAATATATCCTCTGTTTGGATTTTAATTAAATTCAAATAAATGAATAGTGTCAAAATTAACACTATTGTTATTTTATAAAAATAACATATTATTAAATTGTTTAAAAATCACAAAATAATTAAAAAATTATAAATTGAAATTTATATTCTATAAAATTTTATAACGTACATAATTATGGATAATTCACAATACATAAGTAATTATTTATAATAATTTAAAATTTAGAATATTATTACCACAAATAATAATAAATAGATTAAATAATGTTAAATCATTTTGATAAGGTTTAAAATAAATTTTCAACATGTATAAATTTTATTGTTTGATGATATTACAACCCTATATCATCTAAGCTTCGGAT
Source organism: Viscum album (assembly GCA_963277665.1). Lineage (NCBI taxonomy): Eukaryota > Viridiplantae > Streptophyta > Magnoliopsida > Santalales > Viscaceae > Viscum > Viscum album. The sequence continues at coordinate 1,001,356,662 of OY728134.1, forward strand.
TTGAGTCATTTTGGATGTCTTTACATGGGTTTTGAATTTATATTAAATTAATATTTTTGATGTTTCCAAAGGTGGCCCTCTCCTCCATTATAAAAGTGAACCTCCTCCCTATCCTCTTCACACAAATTTGAGCCTTAAATATAGGACAAAACCTGCCAATTTCACTTCTCCACTTCCATAAAAACCTACTAAATGTCCTGGTCTTGTTCAAAGATCATCTTTAGTTCCCTAAGAGTAGGTTAAGAGGAGGCACATCGAAGAAGTGGTAATCTCTTCTACTGATTCTTTAAAGTTTTTTTATTCTTCTACATCCTCTTATTTAGTTGTTTCATTATAAAGTAATAACACCAGTATAAATAATATACTGATATGTTATTATAAATATGAAACAACCCCATTTCACCTTCTATCCATCGTATGGAAAGTGAAATCATCGCGCGTGCGTACGTACAGAATACCGTCTCCACGCCGTGGTGTAATCTATTTTTCCACCACCACCTTAGATGGATGGGTATAATTGTGTAAAGAATAACTATATATGGTTATTATAGCGTCATACTAATTCTAAGATATTATATCATCCACTCTGATTCCAGTCACTAATTATGGGAACAATATCATCGCTCATGCGTACGTACGGATTACCGTCTCCATGACGCGATGAGATTCATTCCCCATGTTAACCATTCAAGAAAGATTATAAAGTATATATAATGGATAATAATGATATATAAGAAATAATAATGCTACTGGATTTATTTTTGGGTATATATATATATATATGTGTGTGTGTGTCATCTACTTACTTCCATTCAAGTCAATAAGGAAAGGAAAATAGCGTTCATGCGTACGTACGACCTACCGTCTCCATGAATGATGTGTTTCATTTCATTTATCTATATAGTATATATATATATATATATACTGAATATTTATGATATATAAATCATGTTTTACCTTCTGTAAGTAATTAAATCATGATATAAGTAATAATAATATCAAGAACAACAAGTCCAAACACGTACAATAAATGAAACGATTTTACCCAAAACGCTGCTTTAACAAGGAATAGACAAAAGAACGGGTAATATAAAGTCATAAGTTAATCATATATGATATCATAACTATTATTATGGTTATGTTACAAGTTAATAATATATTTAAACCCACTATACAGGAGTTTCAGACACGTACGGAAGAAATTGGACCTGAGGTAAGGGATATTTATTCCAATCTCGTTCTTATCCGAGATTGTTTATTCGTAAGTATTTACTGGGGTTATGTTTATCATCCATGTCCATGTTTTCTAAAAATGTTTTCATAAAATGTTTACTATTTTTCCATGTATGTTTAAAGTCATTTTTACCCTTTTTTTACTTTTACCACATTGTATTGCAAGAATCTTTCCCTTTGTTTACAATATATGGTACTTTTTGACTTTTCTGGCAAAAGTACGAGAAGAATTTTTTTTAAACATATACAGCATGAATGGATTTTTATGGTTTCATAATTTCTTATTTCCATGAAGCTTCCTCTTCAAGATTTCATGATTATTTTCAACAAAAATTTTTTCTTTTAAAATCGCATGACATTTTGAGAAAAGAAAATGATTTTGAAAAAGGAAGGATATTTTCCTCAAGAATTCATTTCAAGTGTTTATTCAAGACTATTTCCCTTCTAAGATTAGATTATTTAATATGATTATGTTTCAAATATAATATCGCTATTATTTTCATGGTTTGATTTTTCTTATGATGAAATGATATCCATTTGTTTTATATGGATTATGTTAAGATGGGATGATGTTTTTGAAAACCATTTTATTCTTTGGGTTATGATGCATGATTTATGATTGTGTTGTGGAACACGTAAGAATGATTTAAATATGAGATGGGTGAGACCTATATCTCCCTCCAATACATTGGGTAAATATTTATATCTCATGATATAAACATGGCTGGAATGGCATGTAAAATCTAGTTCAGTAATACAGGGCTGGAACGGCAAGTAAACCAGGTTCAGTAATGGACTTTGTCCACTATGATGATCCTGGAAGCAATGAATTGGCTACTATATAAATCATAACATGTGGTTAATGGATGCCACAATTACATGTTCTATTCCCACGCTAGTTTATCATGATGAATGTACCTTTATGATCTATTCCTTATGTACTGCCATGTTTTATGTCATTGCTCAAGATTTTGATGTTTAGATTTTATGCTCATGTTTTTATGCTCAAATTTTTATGGATTGTTTTATCTTATCCTTTTTTACCCTTACTGACCATTTTAGATCTCCCTTTTTATGTTTCCTTTTCCCTAGGATATAAATAAAAGTTCTAGGTAAAACAAAAAGGGTATGAACTTTATGGGAGATGTTGAAGATCTTTCACCATGATTGGATGATTTTGTTCTGAGTTTCCAAATACACTAAACTAATACAGTCTTTGGGCGTTTTTTTGTTATGTATTAAGTATTCCATAAAAGTAATGTAATATCCATGTACGTCAAGTCTTGGGTCTCTACAGTTGGTATCAGAGCGAAGGATTAGTCAACCTTTGGAAACTAGGATTTGAAAACTTTAGTGAGATCCCTAGAGATATTTCTAAGGTATGTCTAGGGATGTCCCTAAGGTTAAGTATAAGTATAGGTTATAGTCCTAGGATTATGGTAACGATCATAAAATTAAACTTAAGATGTTATATATTGAAAGTACTCCCCCTTTATTATGTTGTTTTCCTAGCATGATTTTTTCCTCTTACACTATTCTTTTTGGGTTTTAGATGATGGCTGAAACCCGAAGGACCTGTTTTGATCAATGTATTGGGAAATGCAATGATTGTCCTCCTGAACAAACCAATGTTATGGGAGATGGAGTGCAATATCTTATTTCTATACTTACACAAGCTATGAATCATTCTGGACTTCTGAATGACCAGAGAAGGGAATAATATTCTATTCAGTCCTTCATGAGGTAATGTCCACCTTCTTTTAGTGGGTCTTCTGATCTACTTGTTGCTGAAAAATGGATCAGTTCTATTGAAAAGATATTTTCCATACTTCGATGATCGGAACATGAAAAATTCATTTTGGTTGTTTACCGTTTAGAAGGTGAAGCAGACCAGTGGTGGACTCTAATTAAGAATACCATGCCCCAAGGTGAAATTGAATCCATCGAATAGGACGACTTCAAGAACTCATTTTTCAAAAAGTACTTCCCTCGTATTCTTCGAACAAATATGGAGAAGGAGTTCCTTGAACTTAAGAAAAAGGATGATGAATCTGTTGGTTTATACGAGGTGAATTTTACAAGGCTTTCAAGGTATAAATCTGAAGTTATTATCCAATATGAAAGTAAAGTTGATTGATTCTTTAGTGGCTTAAAATCGATTCTTTGAAGGGCAATAGATATAAGTGACTTCAGTAGCTATAAAGAAATTTCATGTTGTGCTATAAAGGTAGAATTGGAAGTTGGTGTTACATATACATCTCATGGTTTTGAAAAGAAAGGAAAGATGGAGTTCAAGGAAAAATCTCAAATCAATGGTGACAAGAAGACGAATGTTTCATTATGCTCAATGTGTGGAAAGAAGCATGGATGAGATTGTCTTAAAGGGACTATAAAATGTTTTATGTATGGAAAATAAGGTCATCGAGTATATGAGTTGTGAAGTAATGGGAAGAAGGTAGCTAATGATGCGAATAGAGAAAAGACTATAGAGAAAGCACCACCAACACTTCAATGATTCAAGTGCAAGGAAATGGGGCAGTATGCTAACCAATGCCCTAATCCAAAGGTTAATGATGATTGAAATAAAAAACCTCTTAAGGAAAAGGAAAAAAGTTAAGTCACATGTGATCTCTATTGGCGATGTTGAATATGACAACGATGTGGTGGAATGATTAAGTGGTTATGTAACAGGATTCCAAAATAATGTTGTATATAGTATCGTGGAATATTGGAATATTTATGTATTGGTCTATTATGGTTTTCAATAATTTTATGGTACTGGTAACCATGAAAAGTGATTGAAAAATATTTGGAAAGAAGATGAAATGCGCATAATGAAGGGATTAGGAGAAAATAATATGTATGATAGTATTCAAGAGCTCATGACTGATATAAATACAAAGTGATATCATTGTTTGAGTACATCGAAATTTTGCGATTTTGGTATGGTGAAAGAGTTAACTTTTTACAGCATTCATGTTTTCACTAAGGTTCTATGGTAATTCATGTTTCAAGAGAATACATGATTAAGGTATTCACATATTTGGAATGTGACCAACAAGATATATCTTATGATATATAGGGGAGAAATGATAGTATTCACATGCTTGTTATATGATCTTTTTGGTAATTGTTTTTTATATGAGATTGGACAGAAGTATTTTTGATAAGCCTAAACATTGTAACGGATTAATTTAGACATAAGATAGTATTATTTAAGGATAGAAATTTTTTTTGATATTATTTCTATAATGTTATAATAGTATAATTTTTAAAAAAGGATAACCCGTAGGACGGGTGACAACCCGTCGCGTTGGACAAGGATGTGGGAATCGAACCCACAACCAAAGTGTGACATGCCTTTATCACCTACCAATGGCCTACAGATAGTCCCTGGTTAGTATAAACTAGTTTTAGTTTATTAAGTGGTATGATAGATGAAGTATAAATCTATTTTTGGAACCATATACGATTATTGTCACCATAGATGGACTTATGTATATAACGTTTGCTAACCATATGTTTGAGATAGATGGAATGACCTATTATTCTATCGCATGATCTGATAACACTTCGCAAAAGACAAATTTAACTTCATTAATTTAAGAGATGAAGTTGAAATTGATCAAGGCACGAGTAACGATAATATTTTAGCAAAATCAAGTAAGTATTTCTTTTATTTCTAAAATTATTCAACATTTGGGAAATGATCTTGAAAACCAAAAATTTTGTCAAAGTGCCCTCATATCTAATGAATCAGATGGTAGCATATATCATCACAAATTTATGGCTTTGTGATTGTTGGATTTTTCATAGCCATGTCCTCTACCACTCTTCATCAAAAGTTGATGGTTGTATTTCTCTTTCATATCAATATATTCACCTATCTTCTCCTATGTGGAAACCCAGTGATGAGTTAATTTGGGTAACCATTACCTTTCTAACATCACATTTTAAAATTAAGTTTTAGTATTCCTTTTTAAGATTTGGGTTTCTATGAAAGAAACTATCAAGTAGTAAACGATTTATAACCCCAATGAATTTCGAGGGCGAAATTCATTTTAAGGGTGGAAGAATGTAAAACACCGAGATTTTATGAGATAAATTCTTTTTAATTTCTTTGATGTCTTCTATTGTACACTACACCAATATTATATTGTACTATATGCAACACCGTATTAGCTTGCACTATACGCAACACCATGCTTGGCTCGTGTTACACACAATTTCAAGATCGTTTTGTAGAAATTATTCCACACAACATTTAGTATAGATTTTGTTTAATGAAGAAATGTAATAAGCTTTGATTATGTTATAAAAAACACCAAATGGAGATTGCACTACATGAAGCCCTGACTTGGCTTGCATTACACGCAATCGCGACCTTCTTCGATAGCGTGTGTAGTACGCAATACCGGGTTTCACTAAACAATGATATATTGTTATAATATTATTATGAACTATACATTATGAATAGTATTGACTACATTTTTAATTTTATAACATTATTATTCATCTTACACATTTTCTAAAACATGGTATGAGAAAAAAATAAAATTTTCAGGTAAAATAGGTATTTCTCAAAAAATGCAGTTTTGTCACCTTTAGTTGGAGCACCAACAATAAATATATTTTTTGACATGTTTATAAGTTCAATTTGAAAAAATAAAATTCTTCTTTGAATCAGGATTTAAAAAATTACTTTGGATAAATTTTTCATATTATTCTGATAACTTTCATATTTTAATGAATAGTAAAAACACACTATATTTTAATTAAAAACAACTTTTTTCATCGTAATAATTTATATGGATATATTATAATATTCAATGGTTTTAATGTATAAATATAATAAATTTTTACCATTTAATATAATTTATTTCATTAGCATTGATTTTAAATTGAATTCATAAGTAAAATCATTTCAATCTTTTGCGATGTTTTAACATTTAAAACTCATTTTCTTAACAACGGGATTAATTTTAAATTAATTTCTGCAAATTATGTGATTTGAATTTAGAAAAATGGATTCCATATTTGGAATCAGTAGGTCCAAATTATGTTAATAGGGTACATTTTTTTGTCACTGTGAATAGTAACTACGGTAAGTTTTATTTACCATAGTTAAAGGTAAATCGGGTAATTAAGGGTAAATATAATATTATGAAATTACCCTAAAACTTGTCTTAATATAATTGGATGATTATATTTCGTCATAAGGCATATTTGGGTCTAAATGGAATACATTGAAACCACTTGGATGTGATTAACACCTTTAATTTATTTTATTTTAAAGAAAGTGAAATATGTCTCACTCAAACATTAATAATTAAAGTATTTTTAATATAATGTTATACAGTATATAAATTCAATTATAAATTCTCATTTAAAAGGTCAGATGTTTTTATTTTTATGGTAATTTATTTGTAAATTTTAAGATATATTTAATTACCTTAATAGCTTATACATTAATGATGCAGAAATTATTTATTTAGTGAAAGATCACTAATATAATTTTTATTAAAATAATAATACCCATTAAAAGGCCCAAAAACCAGACCAAAACTTATTGGTCCTATATATCTAAACCATAACCATCTAATGGACTAATATTTGACCATTTGGAGCTTAATAAAAGAGATTATGAAACTTATATTATTTTATTTTAAATGATGTCAAACTTGTCACCTTCATAATTTAATAAATATAACAATTTACATGATGTGATTTTAAGATGATAAATTTGAGTAATAGTATTATTTTGAACGATATTATATTTTTCATCATCATATAATTTTATTTTTAATTTTTATTTAACTAATAAGTATATTAAATGATTATAAAAAATGATGTAGTAATTGTTTTATTAAGAGAAATATCAAATAAATGGTTTTATAAATATTAAAATAAACATTATATGAACTAATTAATGTTCCCCACAAATTTTCTAGATTCATATGACATGTTAGGAATATATTATACTTTTTGGTTCGAATATATCCTATATGTGGATTTTAATTAAATTCAAATAAATGAATAGTGTCAAAATTAACACTATTGTTATTTTATAAAAATGAGATATTATTAAATTGTTTAAAAATGACAAAAATATTTAAAAATTATAAATTGAAATTAATATGGTCTATAATTTCATAAAGTACCCAATTATGGATAATTCACAACACATAAGCAATTATTTATAACAATTTAAAATTTAGAATATTATTACCATAAATAAAATTAAATAGATTAAATAAGGATAAATTATGTTGATAAGGTTTACAATAAATTTACAACATGTCTAAATTTTATTGGATGATGAGATTACAACCCAATCGAATCTATGATTTAGATATGATTCATTTTGGACGTTTTTAAGTGGGGTTTGAATTTATATTAAATTAATATTTTTGAGGTTTCCAAAGGTGCCCCTCTCCTTCCTTATAAAATGGTACCTCCTCCCTCTCCTCTTCAAACAAAATTGAGCTTTCAAACTCAGAAAAAACCTGCCCATTTCAATTATACACTTCTATATAAACCTACTAGAGGTCCTTGTCTTCTTCAAAGATCACCATTAGTTCCCTAGGAGTAGGTTAAGAGGGGGCACGTCGAAGAAGAGGTAATCTCTTCTACCGATTCTTTAATGTTTCTTTATTCCTCTAATTCTACTTATTTAGTTGTTTCATTATAAAGTAAAAACATCAGTATAAATAATATACTGATATTTTATTATAAATATAAAACAACCCCATTTCAACTTCTATCCAACCTACGGAAAATGAAATCATCGCGCGTGCGTACGTACGAAATACCGTCTCCACGCCGTGGTGTAATATGTTTTTCCACCACCACCATACTTGGATGGGTATAATGGTGTAAAGAATAAATATATATTGTTATTATAACATCATACATATTCTGATAATTATATCATCCACTCCATTTCCATTCAATAATTATGCGAATGATATCATCACTCGTGCATACGTACAGATTACCGTCTCCATGACGTGATGAGATTCATTATCCATGTTAACTATTCAAGAATGATTATAAAGTATATATAATGAATAATAATGATATATATGACATAATAATGCTAATGTATCTCTGTTTATATATATATATATATGTGTCATCTACTTACTTCCATTCACGTCAATAAGGAAAGGAAAACATCGTTCATGCGTACGTACGACCTATCGTCTCCATGAACGATGTGCTCCATTTCATTTATCTATCTATTAATATATATATATTTATATACCGAATATATATGATATATAAATCATGTTTTACATTTTGGAAGTAAGTAAATCATGATATAAGTAATAATAATATCAATAACAACAAGCCCAAACATGTACGATAAATGAAACGATTTTACCCAAAAACGCTGCTTTAACAAGGAATTGACAAAAGAACGGGTAATATAAAGTCATAAGTGGATCATATATGATATGATAAATATTAATATGGTTCTGTTACAAGTTAATAATATTTTTAAACCCACCATACAGTAGTTTCAGACACGTACGGAGAAATTGGACCTAAGGTAAGGGATAATTATTCCAATCTCATTCTTATCTGAGATTGTTTATTTGTAAGTATTTACTAGGGTTATGTTTATCATCCATGTCAATGTTTTCTAATTTTTTTCATAAAATTTTTACTATTATTACTTGTATTTTAAAGTCATTTTTACCCTTTTTTTACTTTTACCACATTGTATTGAAGTAATATTTCCCTTTGTTTACCATATAAGGTACTTTTTGACTTTTCAGGAAAAAGTACGAGAAGAATGTTTTTTTAACTTATATGGAATGAATGTATTTTTACGGTTTCATAATTTCTTATTTCCATGAAGATTACTCTACAATATTTCATTATTATTTTCAACAAAATTCTTTTCTTTTGAAATTGCATGGCATTTTGAAAAAAGAAAATGATTTTGAAGAAGAAAGGGTATTTTCCTCAGGAATTCATTTCAAGTGTTTATTCAAAACTATTTCCCTTCTAAGATGACATTATTTAGTAGGATTATGTTTCTAGTAAAATGTCTCTATTATTTTCATGGTTTTATGTTTCTTATGATGGAATGATATCCATTAGTTTTATATGGATTGTGTTAAGATGCGATGATTTTTATGAAAATCATTTTATTCTTTGGGTTATGATGCATGATTTATGATTGTGTTGTGGCACACGTAATAATGATTTCAATATGAGATGGTTGGGACCTATATCTCCCTCCAATGCATTGGGTAAAGATTTATATCTCATGAGATAAACATGGATAGAATGACAAGTAAAATCTGGTTTAGTAATACAGGGCTGGAATGACAAGTAATCCCGATTTGGTAATGGACATTGTCCACTATGATGGTATTGGCAGCAATGCCTTCACTACTATAGAAATCATAACATGTGCTTAATGGATTCCAAAATTACATGTTTTATAACCATGATATTTTATCATGATTAATGTTCCTTTATGATCTATGCCTTATATATTTCCATGTTTTATGTCATTTCTCAAAATTTTGATGTTTAGATTTTATGCTCATGTTTTTACGTTCAAATGTTTATGGATTGTTTTATGTTATCCATGTTTACCCTTACTGATCATTTGAACTCACCCTTTTTATGTTTTCTTTTCCCCAGAATATAAATAAATGTTTTAGGTAAACAAAAGGGGATGATCTTTATGGGAGACGTTGAAGATCTTTCATGATGATTATAATATTTTCTTCTGAGTTTCCAAAGACACTAAACTAAGACGGTCTTTGGGCATTTTTTTGTTATGTATTAAGTATTCCGAAAAAGTAATGTAATATCCATGTACTTCAAGGCTTGGGTCTCTACATAATTTGTTAAATAATTATAATTAATGTTCTTCATGACTAAGTTTCCAAGTGAAACCATAAATGTTATCCATTGGATGAAGTAACACGAAGAGTTCCAAATATAGAAAACATAAAAATCCTACCATAATAACAATGGCTTTTAGTTCATCAAATGGAGTATTACCAAAAAAAATATTTTCTTATGTTTTTGAATCAAGAAAATATTGTGTAACATTAAAAAATAGTTTTTTTAATTGTGATTATATTGATCTATACATTTATCACATCAATAATAACTAAGAAAGAATAGTGATTCTATCCAAGTAATTCTAAAACTCTTGAATATTCGATTAATATTTATTTTTAAGGAATTTTTTAATCTATTAATAGGATTAAAGGTGGTGAAGTGAAGGTTATTTTATGTATAATTATCAATGGTTGAGTGGGAATCTTGAATTTTGAGTTAACACTTCACAGTTATTATTTAGAGGAACTCTTCCTATATAAAGGGGTACAGATGTGTTTTGTGTGTTATTATTATTAGTGTAGTTTCTTCTAGGAGAAATACTAAATAATTGAGGTGGTTATGGGATATCATAAGAAATTATTTTTATTTAAGTATTAGGTGCATTAACAAAAGATGATGTGATACTGGTTGGAGTTAACCAATCAATTTTTTTGGGGTGAACTGAGTAAATAAGTTACTAGATAAACAAATTATCAAGATGAGGGTACTGGAAATAAATTATTAGACCAAGTCGACCAAAATTATTGGTTTAGAAAAAGAAGTTTCTAGGGAATTGTATTCTCTTTATTATAGAAGAAATTTAATTGAAGGAAAAAATAACCTTAAAAAGGAAAGTGCTAAGAATTATAAAGTAATATTGTGGCTACGCATCAACGCATATTGTTTAAGGTTATTTTTTCTTTCAAAAAAATTTATATCACATTATCATTATAATGGGAACTTTAAATATTAAATTAATATAGTGTTATTATATTGATAATTATTCATTGTTTTTTGTAATCCACAACCGACTTTTTTCTAGTGTTTGTGTGGTATTGGATCTTCTTCAACCAATTCTAAGGACTTGATACTCATATTGAGTAGTGAAAAATGTAAGTACTTGTGTTCCAATGGGTGTTCTTTTTTTTATTGTAAATTCAATTATCACTAACAAAAGGTAGATGTCATTTTTATGGAATAAAAACACAAAAATAATATATAACTAAATTACACCCACCCCCTCCTCTTAGTGAACATGTAGATCCCAATTGGTCCTCTCAACGACACCTCTCAAACCTATCATTTCATTGGTTCAAAGATATATATTAGGAAGGACTCAACCAATAAGATTTATGGAATTAGAGTACCTATTTTATACTAACAAGGGGAACTTATAAGTATAATTGGAAGTAGAATATAATCCCAATAGTCTCGAGTGGATTCTTGTGATGGGGGATGAGACAAAGTAATTGATGATGAACTTTTTGTTTGATTTTTTAGAACTACCAAACTTTAAGAGGGAACTAAAAAAATTGTTGTTTGGGTAAAATATGGATTGATGTGAAAACATGGTCAAGAACAATTCATAATAAGTTGTTAAAGGATTACTTTAAGAAAATGTAATTTAATTTAATGATATATTTTCAACTTTGGTGGATATAAATTCAATCTGAGTCATTTTTAGATTAGAATTTATAATAGACATGGAGCTCTAGTTGAAAGATGTAAAGACTAAATTTCTTGATGGTGACCTTATTAAGGAAATATACGTGAATAATTTGCAACACCCCAAGATTTCATAGTACTTTGTCTCATTAATGTAATTCCATAGCTTGTGACACACGCTACACCGTGTTTGAGTGCACCACAACTTACTAAACTAACCATTTAAAAAGCAGTTATGAATAGTATTAACTAAATTTTTAATCTTATATACTATATATAATTTTGACATCCATATTATGTGTTTCTTAGACCTAATATAAGAATAAATTCATGTTTTCGGATAATATAAATATTTTTTAAAAAATGAAATTTTACCACCCCTTAATGGAAAACCCTTTTTAAAACCAATATTTGACACTTTTATATATTAATTTTAAAGAAATTAAATTATTCTATAAAATCGGGATATAAAAATTTAGTTTGGATAAATTTTTAGTACTTTTCTGATAACTTTCATATTTTGATGAATAGTGAATAATACTATGTTTTAATTGAAAACAAATTTTTTAATTGAAATAATTTATAGTGATAAATTAAGAATTTAAATGGTTTGGAAGTATAATTAGATTATAATTTTATCATTTAATACAATTTAGGTCATTATAGGTAATTTTACATTCAAATTTGACATAAACACATATCAATCTTTTGATAGTTCTTACTTTTTAAAAAACCCGCTTTTTGGTTTTGACAATGGGAATTAATTTTATATTAATAAATGAAACTTATATGTTTTGAATTTGGTAAAATAGACTTCATTTTTGAATCAGAATATCAAAATTATCTTAGGGTAAAATATTGTTGTTTTCTAAAAACGTTAAATTTTTGATGAATAGTGAAAAACACTGCGTTATTATTTTAAACTGAGTTTTTATTTAAATAATTAGTTATTTTATTTTAATTTATTTTAGTTCAAAAAAGATACCTAATACCTATATATTTTCAACATAATTCATTGGAGTAATTTTATAATAAGTTTAGATATAGAAAATTTTATTAACCATTTTACTGCCTTTTACCCACCATCCAGAAGAATTTACAAATATGCATAAAACATAATTTTACTGATTCTCTGAGTTGAATTTAAAAAATCTGATAGAAATGGTTGATATCAGTTAGTAAAATTTTTGTTCAATAAGATGAAAATAATTTTTGAGAATAGTAACTTTTGACTTTTTTTTACCACAGTTAAAAGTAAATATTGTAATTAAGGGTAAAAATGATTTCATAATTACCCTAACACATTTCTTAATTCTATTGGATAAGTATAATTCGACCAAAAAAACCTTAGGAATAAAATATGATCCTCGTTGGTCCACTTGGTTTAGATTAGGACATTTATTATTATTTTATTTAAAGAAGAGTTAAAAGAGTTAAATTCAATTTTTAATAACTAAAACAATTTTAATATAGGATTACACACAATATATATTAGACTATAAATATTAATTAGAAAGATAAAAGGATTTCATACATCATGGAATTTTATTTATATTTTTTAGACATTAAATAATTAAATTTATTTATGACAGAATGATGATGAAGTAATAAACTTATTAATGAAAGAATCAAATAAATGGTATTATAAATTTAAAAATAAATATAATTTCAAAGTTTTTATGACATACACGAATTTTATAGGTGAATATGAAATTTTCGAGTTTATTAAATGTATTTTTTTGAAGTAATAAATTTTTTATGTCTTTCACAAAAACCAAATACTAAATAATGTCAAAATTGACATAAAATAAGTTTATTAAACAAATATTCTATTATTAAATTATATAATTGTCTTAAAAATATAAGGTTCTTCCAAAGAACTTATATAATTATAGTTATTTCATTAATTAACCACTTGAGGTTCTCTTGGATTTTTATAGTATGTTTATTTCCCATTTATTATAAATATAGTAGAATACATGGTAAAAATTAAACTATTTATCTAAGGGTTAAATCAAAAAGATACAGTTAATATGGTGACCTAAACCGGTATAAAACATATTGGTTGAGTGTTTTTTGACCCATCCCCACCTTATCCTAGAAATAAATAATTTTTGGGGAATTATAAACTGAAAATGATTTTATTATAAAATAATATTTCAAGCTTTTCCTAAAGTGACCCTCACCTCTCTTATAAAAGTGCACTTCCACTTCTCTCAAAATCACACCTCCAAAGCCATATGGCTTGTCCAAAACCCAACCAAATATCCTCCCAAAATCCCTAAAGTCAACCTACAGTCCTTAATTTGATCATAAATCCAACGTAATGATCCATTTTGATCAACTTAAAAAGAAACACCCGAAGAAGAGGTAATAATTTCATCACCCTCTTTCAAGTTATTTTCTTCTTCCGCTTCCTCTTTCATTTTTGTTTCCATACAATAATGATAAATAAATTACCTCATACATACTGTGATGTTATTATAAATATGGTACAACCATATTTTTTATTCTATCCATCCATTAAATGACAAAGTCAACATACATGCATACGTACAGCTTACCGTCTCCTCGTCGTGGCGTGGTTTGTTATTCAAACACTTCATTATTTGGATGGGTATAATAATGAGTATAAATGATGTTAATAATAAATATAGCATGTTAATGATTCATTAAATATTATATACCATCCAATTACATATTATTTCACCATCAATATAATGATATTGTCGCTCACGCGTACGTACGGATTACCGTCTCCACAACGCGATTAGCTTCATTCCCACGTTCACCATTAAACGATGATTATAAAAATATATATTATTAATAAGTATGTAATATATGAAATAATAATGCTACTGGAGATATATATATATATATATATATATATTTATTTATTTATGTACTTACATATATATTATTCACTTACTTCAGTTCAATGCGATATGAAAACGGAAACAACGTTTATGCCTACGTACGACCAACCATCTCCATAAATGGTGCCTTCTATTTCATATATATATCAATTATAAATATTTATATTCTAAATATATATGATATTTAAATAAAGGTTTATATTCTAGAAGTATTTAAATCATGATCTAAATGATACATGTTAAAACATGTACGATAAAGAAAGTGATTATTACGCAAAATGTTAATTTAACTTGGAAATCCTTATTAAATGGGAATTATAAAGGAATAAATGAATCACGTATGATATAATAAATATAAATATGGTTCTGGTATAATTTAATAACATACTATGTTCATTATATAGGAGGTTAAACATACGCTCGACTAAAGTAAAGTGCAATGTATGTGTTAATTTCACAATCTCTTTATTATTCGAGGTTGTTTTTACGTAATTATCTACTGGGACATATTTATTATCCATTTACATGTTTCATAAAAGTGTTTTTAATGGGATTATTTTTAAGGAAATTTTTACTAAAACATCATTTTAAATTTCTCAAATATTTATTCTTTTAAACCTTTCTCATTAATTTCCATGTTTTCATAATGGTTTTAAGAATTTATTTATATGGGCATGAATGTTTTAAAATGTTAATTCCTTTTTCAAAGTGGTATGGGACACTTTGATTCAAAAATATATTTTAAATGAATTATTTTATATGAGTTTTAAATGATTTCAGGAAAAAGAGATATTTCTCTCAAATATTTTCACTGATCATTTTCAACTATGTCAACATCCATTACGGGATATTAATTTTGATCAGGGTTGATTTATTATGATACAAATCTTCCATATTTTATTGAAGATTTTGTGATATTTTTTATCGTGGATGTGTTCCTTTTATACCATTCACGGTTTATGGATAAATTATTGACATTTCATATGATAGTTTTAATATGAATGTTTATGTTATGTTTAAACCTTTTCATATGAGGAATGCATTGGACATAGTAAGTGACGGGTGGAGCCCGCTATAGCTCCTTGATGCATCAGTATGTCTCATGAGACAAACTAGTGTCTTGGAATAAGGCCTTGACAAAATATTATTTTAAGTCTTGGCACAAGGCCTTTACTATGTTGTTATGAAGTCTGGCATTATGCATTCCATCATTATGAAATTGGATATTGATATTACATGTGATTATTCAACAAGTATAATATCCAAGTGAATAAGTAAATGAAATTTTTTGATTTATCTATGCCATATTATGATTAATTTTAAGATTAAAAGGCTTTTGTTTTAGTTGTATACATTTCCTTAAATGTTTATGCTTATTTATGAATGTTTTTAAAATATTGTTATCCTTACTAATCATCTGAGATCACCCCTTTCTATGTTTTATTTTTTCCAGGATGTGCATATGTATATTATGACTGACCTACAAGGATAATATAAGGGATATGAATGTGGTAAATGGAGATAATTTTGTTGTTGTTTTTCATTTTATAATGTAATGTAACGTTCATGTATGTAATCTATTTTCCAAGACTGCTAAACTAATCGGCCCTTCAGGACCTGACTCCTTGTAATCATGCCAAAGTATTAAAATAATGCACCGACTTTGGTTAACTGGGGTCGGGGCATTACATAATTATTTAGGTTTCTTAGATTTCATGGTAATAAAACCTCTTTTGTAAATTAATGTAATAATATATGGCCTGAAACAATCTCGCAGACAAACCAAAGTTTCTTCTTCCAAATATATTAGAACAAAACCATCATTTCTATCCAACATTATATTGATGGACTGTTAATTTTTAGGAATGATGTAACAAATATTTTCCAGTTGAAAGAAATAGTTATCCATTTCTTTTTATATGAAATAAATGAGTGTTATCAAATATATTTGTGGTGCAATTCATTCTATACATGAAGTGGGGGGGTTTTCATAGCAATCTACAGATAAGTATATTGATCATGTTCACAAATATTTCAACAAGGATTGATCCAAGATAGTGATAATTCATCTTCCCTATCATTTAATATTGGGTATGGTTTTAATTGCATTGTAAATGGAATAAAATGAGTTTTTAGAGATGATATCATACTCCTAAAAAGTAAGAAGTATGATATGATGTGTATGACGAAAGTATTTTCCTATACATTGGTAATTAGGACCTAATTTATCTTAAATCCTAGGAAGAATTATTCTAATAGATCGAAGCAGATTGTGAGTTATTTTATAGGTATATAAAATTTAATTTTGTTCTATATGGGAAGTAAATTCACTCTTGGAGCAATATACAAATACAAATATGGTTGGAGGTCCTAATTACATAGAGTTTCTATTATAATACATCTACAAATTTTATAGGGGGATCTATATCATAGTGTTAAAGGATAAAAAAGAGTATCACATCTATTTGACTATTCATTTAGTTAATGAAATAAACATGGAGGATTATTACACTATTGATTAATGAACCCAACTAATTGGTTTATTAATATTATTTAAATTTTCATTTATGAATTTCATTTTCAAAATTCATTTTATCAAATATTTCAATATGTTTCTTATATTTTTTTCATCAGGTTCATAGGAAATTTTAATTCATATGTGTGGAATAAATATCAAATAAAAGTTTCTATTATTGAATATTACATAGAAATTGATTGTTTGTATTCTTATTCTTATTATTTTGATGGAATTGAGACTATGTTAAATCAATTTGTATGTGTGGAAAACATCTACAACAATTCTCATTCAGATAAATAATGATTGGTATTTCTAATAAAAGTATTATGGGATGGAAAGGGCTTAAATTTTACTCCAACTAATCTAGAGTTTCTATATGTACATGGATATTTTCAACTTAGTATTATTATTATTTATATATTTATTTAATAATTGATAAGAAAAACAGAAATATAAATTAGGGTTCGATCGTGAAATGATATGGAATTAAAAAAAATTATAAATAAATTTTCAAATGGTTTCCCCATTATAAAACTGTATACTAATACTCATATTATTAATTTGTTTGTATTTTTTATATGTTAAAATTAACACCAAATATATTTTTTTCAAGATAATGAATATTGATAATCAAGATGAAATATCAAATGACTTGATTTTTTTTGGCTCAAAGTCCTCTATGGAAGGCTAATATATTCAATTACTATAATATTCATGAATTCTCACTTCAAAAAATTAACCACAAAAAATGTTTGAAAACTAAAATTTATGGTGTGTTTCCAATAAAATGGTTGGATATTATGAAAATATAGTTGATATAATCAAATTGAGCTATCATATTCAAATTTCAGTTATGTTATTCAAATACAAGTGATTAAACATTGATAGGGGTATAATGAAAGATTAATGATATTTTTATTCTACTAAGTTCACTCGCTTGATCTATACTAGTGAGTGCAAAGATCATGACCTATATATATTGTAATTAAATTTGAAGATGATTTATTATGTTTATTATAGGCATACAAATATAAGAGTTTTTTTACACTTAAAACAATGATATATTTAAGATGTGGGTGATGAATCTCAATTGGTACTACGTTATATTGAACCATATCCACTACAAAATATTTAATAGTTTTTCCTTGATAGTATTTAAACAATTGAAATTGATAAAGAGTGTAAAACTAAAGAATTATTCTTCATAATATAGGTTTATAACAATGTGAAAAATTAATTTAAAGATAGTTGAATGCATTAATTTGTAATGTAACTATATTACTATATCATATTTGTCATTATTTTATATATATATATATAAACTCAAATCGTTTTTTTTTTGTTTTTTTTTGAATTTTTTAATTATACATTTAAAAAAAATTGATTATATTCTATGTCAATTGAAATTTTAGAATACCACTAATGAAAAAAATTTGAGATACCAGTTCATCGACATCTCAGAGCACAATGCCTCGACCATCACCGTAAGTGGATAAGAGTGATTCTATTAAACTAGAGACTTGTAGTGATAAAACAAATTCATCAAATGATATTGGTATCTCATTATCCTATAAACCTCTAAATATGGATTTTTTCCCACTCCACTATCATGGGGATAACGGTGAGTTTCCATTATTGGTATGTATGTAATTGTATAAAAATATATATTTTTATTATAAATTAAATTAATTTTTTATACTGATAAAGATAAAAATAGAGGATATTAGAATATGAATAAATATAATATGATTGATTTAAAATAATTTAAAGTTAACAATAAAATGGATGATCTTTGTGGTTCCAACAAGTGACATCTACGAAATATATTGATAGATTCTTGGGAAGATTACTTGAAAGGCGGTGTACCTTAGAATTAATTATAATGATTGGATACATATTCTCATAGATGGGAAGAATGAGGTGTTGAAACACAAATAAAGGTAATACTAATTTAATATTCGTTTATTAATAATTTAAAATGTCTGATTAAAAATATTAATATTCTTATAAAGAGTTATGTTTTATATTTCTATATTTTTATTCATTTCAATTCCCCTGACTACATTTCACCTCCAAGAACCATAAATGTTTTTCCCCACAAATAGCGAGACTTTATGTTGAGATTGTAGAATGATATTTATCAAGATTATTTGAAGAGTCAATATATGTATGAGAATATTCCCGAAGGAATGTCTTGTGGTCAGTGGATTTTTTTTATTTTAATAGGGATGATTCTTTGAAGGTATTTAGATATTCTATAGTATATTAATAAAATAAACATTAAAAAAATTTAATATTAATTTCATTGTGTTTTTTTTCTTGTATTTAAAAAAATATTCATTGAGTCAATAGAAAAATACATTCATTATATCACTGGTTTGCAGATGATTCCGATAAAAGTGTATTGTTGGTTGAATTTCATTCTATGTAATTTTATTTTACCTCAGAATTACTTAAAATCATGGAAAATAGTATTTGGATTATTTGTAATACTTATAGTAGATTACATGTCCAATTGACATTAAATATACTATAAATGAATTCATAATCTTTCCCAAACCGTCCCAACGAGTCTTGACCCGTGACTACCCCAAGCCCACCACCAATAGGCTAGGGGCTGATGACCTATGCCTAGTAGGACTATCACACACATGGGATGACCTATTCTAATGTACCTATACCCATGCAAATATATCTGAGCACATATAATGATGACATATAAAATTAGAAATAACCATGCATGCATGCATCTAAAAAAACCATCAGATTATTGCAACAAATTACTAGAAATAAAGGTACAACTACAATCCCCACAAAGGAAACTAAAAACAAGTCCAAACTATGAAGTGAGATGGTACTATTGTAAATAAACCCACCAGAACACACCTAGGTCTTTATGGCTCACTATGCTCCACCTTTTCCTAGTACCTTTATGACTCCAAAAAAAGTTTGGTCATCTGTAAAAGACAAGACATGTGTGGTAAAATCCCGTGTAGGGGTGAGTATAAAAATACCTAGTAGAACACCCTGAAATCACTAAGAATTTAGAATCATGATTCAGAGTTCACTCATCATAGGGATATGTCAACATGATATATAATAAGAACATATATATATACTCATAGTGGAAACATAGTATCAGGTAGGATCACAACCATGTCACCTGTCTAGGGTTAGTTCACGAAGGTTCCATATAACAATCATTTAGGAGAATGCACTCCCTAAATCAGATACCACTGATAGCATCTATCCAAATATGTTATTCTCATTGGGCCTATCTATAATTAGTATATGCTGGAAAATAGAAGAGATCGATACACATATGGGGATCACACCTAGGGTGATAGAGTATACCAACAAGACAATATGTATTTACCAACAATATAGTGGATCGAATCCCGTGTAGTGCTGTTCATTAAGATACCAGGAACCCCATATAGGAAAAATGATCATGATAGAGGATCCCAATTCATAAATCATGGAAGGATTTCAAAAAACTAAATCAAGGACCAAATTTTCTCAAAGTTAGTAACCATCCTATGAATTGAATGTGATTCCATAATGACCCATATGGAAAAAATCAAGGTAACATACCCTAACAAACCTTGTCCAATATAAAATGGATAGGGGCTCCAAGCCTTCATTAGAGAAGTATATGGCGTGTAGTAGTGGTACATGGAGTGTCCCTTCAGCGCTAGTTTCTACCTATGTTTCACATCCCATTCCTATTTTTATGTCGATTTCATAGTACATGGAATATGGCTAGCCACACATGGCATATATGTCCACCTGGTATCTTGTGTGCATACTCTATTAAACATCAGGTTGTTCCCTAGGGGCAGACAACGTGTGGCATGGCTTACACGGTATCTAATTCCTCCTAGCCAACTAGATTTTTACACCCTGTATATGATAAACTTATTAGAAAGGGATACATGGAATGTGACTAAGTCACATAGAGTTTGATACATATCTTTTCACCAAAACCCTTGCACTGCACAAGGGGTCCCACATAATGTGTAATTTCATATTACACAGCATGTAACCTAGGATTTTCCAGAATCCAAGATCTCTTCACGTGTCATCACTCATGACTACCAAACTTTTTGGATCTATAGTAAACCTTTCCGAAGAACACATATCTCGATTCGTGTGATTATTTCACCATCATCAACTAGATTCCGGCCAGTTTTACCTCTTGGGAAATGGACACCATCGCATCTCATCTCCACTGCATTCCCCACTAAAATTAAAGTCTCCAATCCATATCTGATCAATCATCCATAACCATAGCTCAATATCCTCATAAATACAATCTTATTTCTAGGGTATCAATCCATTTCACTAATAAATCGATGTCCATCCATTTATTTTCACGTATTCGTTGAACCGCGGGCCAAAGGAAATAACCACAATGAATTAGGAATGTTGGAATGAATGCACAAATTACAAATGTGTGGAATGGATGTCAAAAAATGTTTCTGTTGGACGCAATTTATTACCTTTGAAATTATTAATTATAGAATATTACAAAAAAACAATAAATCCCTAATCTAAGATAAATTTATCCCATAAATGCAATATGCTCGATCTGAGAATCCATTCATTAGTTCATTTATTCAGATTTATCAAAATAATAAATCTATATGGACAAAACCATATGAAGAAACATCCTTCCTCAAGATGGATTAATGTATGATGAAGAATTATTCTGCAATATTATCGTTTGTGAGATCATTGAATCTCATTTAACACTAATCGATGATCCCTGAGCTAGTTGTTGTTTTCCTAAGAATGATCCTCCAACACTCTCTCTAATATATCAAGATATATGTGTATAAACATGATATTTTATCATAGATGTATATTTATAGGCAAAGTCATGTAATGGAAAATTATTTTAATCAATTAATTTATTTAATCATTCTCCCTCGACTTCACCCAGCCCAAACATCTGACACGCTCTAAAGTTATGTTTCAATTTGGGTGAAACCCACACTCTGAACTAAATGGTGTCCTCTGATTTCCAATATGATCCTCTATTTATATGTAATTATACTTTTTCTTGAATAATTTTTCAGCATAATATTTATATATTTATTATATTTCAAACATTAATTTCCAACTCACTAAGCCTCAGAATCTAAAACTATATTAGTGGCCAGTATTGAAAAAAAGTAGATATATTTGATTAATTTTCATTGAAATAAATGGTATTACATTATCACCACTGTAGGGATTTAAATCATTAATAGAAAATAAAAATAATAAACAAATATATGTGGTTACGGAGAACACATATGTCTCTCCCGCTCCCAAGAACTATCCTAATGATTCTTGTGGTACCACCAAACATATACTAAAATAATACCTCACCCATGGATAATCTTCTCCTACTAATCCTCAATCTCTACTAGGTACAAAAAAATGTATAAAACCCTATATTTTTAGGTATATTTATTCTTTAACATGTGACTAGTCATGCACATTCCACCTCAGTTGTGACACTATAAAGACATCATGTACCTGGTCTAACAATGGTTGTAGAGACAAGTAGTACACCACCTTTCCAACACTATGCAATTATTTTGAAGGTTCTAATAAATCTCAAAGATATCTTCCCTCACTAGAAAAATATCAACAATCCATGTTGAGGTGAAACCTATAGGACCACATGGTTTCTCTCATAAAATTCCAAAGGCCTTTGTTATCTATCCACATAATTCATTAGATAGCTATGTGTAGTTCTCATTCACTGATGGATTATCTACACCTTCTCTGTACTTGCTTGTGCCAACTCTCAGCCCAATTTATTGACTCTCCTTAGTTTTTCTAGAATATTGGTGACCTTCAGGGTTGCTAGTATAAGTCCTCGTATGATACCATAAAGATGTTTTAATGGTATATTTTATCATGAAAAAACTCCACCAAGGGTAGTTGATCCTACCCACTATGTATAAATTCTAACATATAATCTCATAGCATTTCCTTGAGATCTCGAATGGTCCCCTCAATTCTCCATTCAGTTGGAGGTGAAAAGACATGTGTTGGCACTGAAGAACGCATCCATGTAATTCACAGAATGCTTCAATACATTATCTCTAAGCGTAGCTCATTTTGAAAGCTTTTATTTGACTGGTTGTGGAGCCCGAAGGGAGTTTTGGATCATAATTTATGGTCATTTAAGTTAAGCTACTAGAAACGGCCATCCAGGACGGTTTTATGGAAAAATATGGATTGGTGTGAAAAAATTGAATCTTGTGTGAAAAAATGGAATCTTGCGCGCAAAAATGGAACCTTTTGTGCAAAATGGATTTTCACGCAAACGTGGAATGGAATTTTACGCGTACCATTTCGTCTATAAATACAAGTGCACCCCCTTCTTCCTAAAATCCCTTGGAGTTCGGTTGCCGCTCTAATGCGTGTAAGTCTTCATTTTCCACACCTGTGCTCAAAACCACCTATTTGATTGCAAAACAACAATTTTGCATGAAAATTCACCAACATTAACAAATTTTCATGCAAAACATCATTTTTTCACGCAACCGTTCCAATGTGCCCAATTTTGCATGCCCTAGTGCTGCACCTATCCAATTGAGTGCACACCTTACCTATTCCATGCAAATATCCCCTATTTCACACACATATCCCATATTGAACGCACTATTTCCTGATTGTGGGTAATCATTAATTCTTATGCACATCCAATGCTACATATAGCACCTTTTACGCACAATAGTACCTAGGATTGTGCTCACTGGTCCATACCGTGGGGCCATCACCCCCGCACCCTCATTCAGGATCAGTTTCGGGCTGCAGTCTGGGCCCTCTGGGCTGGTCCCTTCACTTCTGTCACTGAACCCCATTTAAAATGGAGAGTTTCACTGCAAACTGTTTGGGCTAGGGCGTCAAAATTTTCCATTGCACCCTTATGCACAGTCCTTCGCCCTATGGAATACCATGATTTGAGATACTTCTCTGCACACCATGAAACACCTTGAGTTGAAATATTCCTTTTCATTATTTTCCCATGACATGAGTTGAGATTTCCATCATGAATTCCCTGAGTACATTGAGTTGATTCATTCCTCAAGTAATTCATTCAAAACCCATCACCTGACTACTATATCAGGTTGATCCAGAAAGGTTTTCCCTTATGTAAGTCCCAACCTCAATCATTTCTAGGAACCTTATGCCTAATAGTTCTATCTACATGACTATAAAATGTAGTACATCATATGTTACATAAATAGGATGCCTCTTGCCCCAAACAAGAGATGCCTTATGCGCTAAGCATAACACTACGGGAAATTCAGGCTATAGCCACGGTTTTAAACTGTGGCTATAGGTCTTCAAACCGTGGATATAGGTAATAGCCATAGTTTGAGAAACCATGGCAAAGTTTGGCGTGGCTATAGGCCTAGAATTATAGCCATGATTTGGAATCGTGGCTATAGGTCTAGAGCCACGGTTCAAACTATGGTTATAGGTATGCATCCACGGTTTTAACTGTGGTAATATCTCTATAGCAACGGTTTAAAACCGTTTCTATACTATAGGAGGGGGAAAATTTATTTCCATGGTTAGAAACTGTGGCATTAGACATATAGACATGGTTTTTAACCGTGGTAATAGACCTATATCCACAGTTAAAAACCATGGCTATAGGGTCTGAAAACCCATAAAAAATCCAGGGGGTGTTCAGGACAGACCCTGGACACCCCCCGGACAGACCCTCAACACCACCCCAGACAGACCCTAGACACCCCCCCCCCCCCCAGACAGACCCTAGACACCCCCATGACTGACCCTGGACACCACCCCAGACAGACCCTGGACACCCCTCAGATAGACCCTAGACACCCCCTAGACAGACCCTGGACACCCCCAGACCCTGGACATATCCCCAAGGACACCCTGGACACCCCCCAGACAGACCCTGGACACCCCCTCGGACAGACCCTGAACACCTCCCAGACAGACCCTGGACACCCCCCCAGATAGCCCTTGGACACCCCACCCCCCACAGACCCTGGACATATAACCCTGGACAGCCCAGACCTCCACTCCCCTGGACAGCCACCCCACCCTCCTAGAAAAACCCTGGAACCCCCCCCCCCCCCACAAGCTTCTTTCAATTGACATTGAAGATGTATTTCATGCTAATCCCGAGATGTACTTTCGATATTTATCGTGGAAATTCATGATTCTCTCCACATTTTGGGAATCCCATGAATCATCAATGTTTGAAGAATGTGAATCTCCACTGAACTATTAGGGATTGACACTCTATCTAATGCTTCTCTTTCATGTGGGGACTCTATTCCTTGTTTGGCATGCCTCTTGGACAGACCCTGGAACCCCCCCCCCCCCCCCCAACTTGGACACCCCCCAGTCCTGCCCCCCCCCCCCCACCACCCTACCCATTTCCCCTCCCCCCTGCCCCTGCCAGCCCCCACTTGCACCCCCCTACCAGCCCCCACTTGCACCCCCCTGCCAGTTTCCCCCTACCCCACCTGTCAGTCCCCTCCAAATTAAATTATACACAAAATCTACTTACAAAATAATAATTAAACATATCCAAATATAAAAAAACACATAACTGCACTTTCATGAGTCTCCCTATAAGACAAACTATCAAAGAATTCTGGAACCAGCTCAAAAGTACCTATAACACAAGGTAGAACATAGTAGTGCCCATCCCCTAAAAGTTTGGTAAAGCAAAACATCTTAGAATATTCACAAAGAATGTAACTCAATAAACAAGAATAGTGTAGCCCCCCTCCCCCCTCCTACTGGACCCCCTAGACAGCAGCCCCCCCAGTACTGGACACCCCTGGACTGCAGTCCCCCCGGACAGCTCCCCCCCCCCCCTGCGGAACCCCCTGGACAGACCCCCCCCCCCCCACTGCTAGACCCCCCTGAACAGCTGCCCCTGGACCCCCCTGGACAGCCCCCCCCCCCCCCCACTACTGGACCCCTTGGTCATGTTTATTTCAGAATGAATATTTCCTTGAGGTATGGATTCAGAATCATTGAGTGGGTTGGGTTCAGAGCTAGGAGACCTAGCTAAGTGTTGTGAGATCAGTGTTTGATCTAGCCTGATCATACCATGGTGTTTTGGTTGAGGTTTCTTGGATGTGTCATAGAATATGGGATTTTAGTAGTATCTTAGGGAAGATATTGGTTTTCCATGAATATCAGGACTAGTGACTCGATGTTAGAGAAGTTGTGGTTTAGATCCTATGTTTGAGAATCATGGAGGATAAAGCATTTAAAGATTGGATTAAACTATATGATTGTAGTTATGGTTGAGTGATATTGTGTTGTTGATTTGAGACTAAGGTTCAATTGATTATTTCCATGGTAGGATGTTTTCTAGTTAAATGATCATTGTATGTCATGGTTGGTGGTTGAGAATTTTTGTGTGGCATGGGATTGATTTTGGATGCCTTGGTGGCATTTGTTTGACCAAGGATTGGTAGAAGGCCACTGGGGACCACCCTAGTATCTTTAAATGATGGGTCTTGGATAAGAGTTTGGTTGTTACCAGGGTTTGGAGATGTTGCCTTCTCTTGAGTTCACGTTTTGAGGATCCAAGGAGTGATTCCTCTATTTATGTGTGGATACAGAGGGCCATGTGTGAGCCTGATTGATAGGATCACCCTAAGAAGGTGTGTGTGATTATGTATATGGTGTGTGTGTGTTCCTTGGGGCCCGATTCAATGTATGAGATGATGGAGTAAGTTTTTTAGGTCATTATGGATGTGTATGCCACCCTTGTTATGTTTTCATTGGGTTGAGGATGATGAGTTCTTGTTTATTCCTATGAGGTGGTTGCGATTCTAGTGGGGTTTTCATGTTCCAGAACCTGATTTATTAGTAAAGGTTTTTTTATGAGAGATTGATAGATGATCCACATGTACAATTCTATATATTTTTTATTGAGATTATTGGACAAAGATTCTATTTTGGCACCGATAGTTTTTTTTTTGGTTTTAGGGTTGGACGAAGGTTTTAGGAACACTATTTTAATGTGTTGAGTATAGGGAATGTGACATCACATTTTTGTGGTTGGGTGCTCAATGGTAGTTCTAGCAACATGAAATATATTAAAAAGTTTTTTTCAGACTGAATATCTTGAAACTGATAGTATAATTCATGGATAGTGTGACAGACTGATTCTCTGGGAAATGATGGAATTCCATGTGGAATTAGGATGATGGACTAATGCTCCACATCCTTGGTATGATTTTATGACTGATGCTCTAAGAAATGATGGAATACTAGCTGGGTTGGATAGTTGACTGATGCTCTACATCCATGGTTTAGATGTCAGACTGATGCTTCAGGAATGATTGATTAGATATATGGTTTAACATCTTGACTGATTATCTAGGAAATAATGTTATATAAGCTGTAACGGATGTTGGACTGGTACTCTACATCCATGGTTAAGATGTTGGAATAATTTTATAGGCATGTTTGTTTTTATATATATGGTTTATGTTCAAGAATGACGGTGCATGAACTATGGGTATAATACATGGTATAGATGTTATAATGAAGGTCTAGGCTTGGTGGTATTCTTTTGTGGTAATGGGGACATATGTGTCGAGGTTTGAGGTGTGAGAATATTTTCGGTTATGAGGACATGGTATGGGATAGTTTATATTAGGATCCATGATAATTTTACCAACATTGGATGGGTCCCTGGTTTATGAGGAATTGTTGTGGATTCCATACATATGGAGCCCACATGTTAGTTGATATAAAAAATCAATGAGTTGAGTTCAAAGAAATCTCAGATTTGGTCGAAATAGGTTTGGTCGAATGTGGTCTCAAACCAACTAATCAGAAGTTTCTTTATTTGTATTTTTTTTACTTATGTATTGGCTAGGCTCAGTATATTTCATGAGAATTTACTTAAGTAGCAGTTTATAGGTTCACTATTGGGGGTGACCTACTTAGAATTATTTCTAACTACTATTACATGCACCTCAGTGTGTTTATAGAAATTCTGTCTATTTTCTGTTTGGAAACATATGTATGATGGATAGGGCAGAAGACCTGTATTTCGTGGTTGAGTTGGATGATCATATAGAGTCTATAGGTTAGGCGGGAACAACTGTATAGGGTACTAAATACTATGTTTGTGGTAGGGCTAGAAGTTGGTAGTAGGGCCTATGGTATTCACGTTTCATATTTCCAATGGACTTTACAGTTGCAAAGGAACTGGAAACCAATTATGCACCTACTATGGTTGAGTTCGATTTTTGAAGAGGCTGTCATGTTCTTATCTTTTGTGGGATCGTCGTGTGTGCTGAGTTCAAGGAATCAGTGTTGAAGGCATACAAAGAAGAGCAGTCCGAGATTTATAGGGAAAATGAGAAATCAAAGATACAACTAGTTTTTTGGGCTGATAATTCTGAATATTAGAAGTTTCCGGCAGTTTTTTGAAATTCAAACCTACTCCAAGTTGTTGTTTTCAGCAGAAATTATGCCTGCAAATTGCCCTGCTCATGCTCAAGTTGTTGAAGCTGACCAGGGAATACCAATGGAAGTCTGGGGAGTGGTGCAAAACCAGCTGCTATTTTTTTCCCATCAAAATATGAAGATCAATGTCTTGTTGCACTTGTAGTGAGGGCTGGATACAAGAAAAATTACATAAACAACTGACTTCAATGAATCTCTAGATGACCATATTGCTGTAAAATCTAACCCAAGTCTGCAGCCCTCTACAGAGGACTACCATTCCAGTGTTTAGGAGACTTTGTCGTACCGAAGGGAGTTCCACCTTGGGGACAAGGTTGTTTTTAGATGGGAGGGAATTATTAGGAATAAAGGGGGATGCACATGTGTGGGCAGTTGCCATCTGTTATTGGCTCAGATGTTTGTTAGTTTGTTAGAGAATTATTTTTTGTTAATTTGTTAGAGTTTTCTAGTTGGTTGGGGCAGTATTGTATTTTGTATTGAAGTGCCAGTTGTAGGAGAGAGTAGGTGGGGTATTAAAATGGGCATCAGGTGACTGGGATGGTCACAAACGCATTTTAGCAATTGATTGGCAGAAGGACGCCGGTGGTCTCGGATGGGCTCGTGGAAGGGTGGCCTCCTCCCGTAGGTTACTTATTCTCTTTCCCCTCCTCTTTCCCCTTATATTGTAGCTCTCCTCCTGTAGAAGGGTGGTCTCCTCACGCTGGAATGAGTTTTTTGTAGAAGGCTGGGGGTGGTGGTTGGTGTGGTGGCTGGTGCGAGCCAGATTGCGGGTGGCTGAGGGCTGGTGCGAGCCAGATTGCGGGTGGCTGAGGGCTGGTGCGGGCTCAAATGCAGGTGGAAGGGGGCTGGAATGCTGGTTGAAGGGGGCTGGTTACAGGTGATGGGGGATGGTGCGGGCTACTTCAAAGGTGGTAGGGGGGATGTTGTGGGATGGAAGGCTGGTGGCAGCGGGCTGAAATGAAGGTGGAAGGGGGCTGGAGTGGGTTGGATGTGGCTGGAGTAGGGCCAAATCACAGCGTGACTGTGGCGTGACCGCAGCATGACCACGGCGTGACCGCGGCGTGACCACGGCATGTCATCCCGGTCTGGTGACATCCTCAGGGAAGCATCTTTCAACCAGGAGCGAAGGGAGCGAGAGGAGGCAGAGCAACATTCTGGCCGTCGCCCCGCCGGTAGAAATTGTGATTAGTCAGTCTTGACATTGATCACAAGACTCATGAAATACTATCACTGCGAACTATCGTGGGTTGTCGTCCTGGAGCAGGGCCAAATCACGGCATGAAAACGACGTGACTGCGGCGTGACCACAGCGTGACCGCGGCGTGACCGCGGCCTGACCGCGACATGACCGCGGTGTGACCGTGACGTGACCGCGGTGTGTTGGCCCGGTCCAGCGACATCTGCGGGGTAGCATCATCCAGCCAAGAGAGAAGGGAGCGGGAGGAGGTGGGGAAATATTTCGTTCGTCGCCCCGCCGGCAGAAACTATGATTAGTCAGTCTCAACATTAATCACAAGACTCAGGGAATACTATCACTGCGAACCGCTGCAAGGTGTCATCCTGAATCAGGGACAAATCACGACATTACCATGGCGTGACCACGACATGTTGGACCGGTCCAGTGACATCCGTGGGGCAGTATCTTCCGGCCTGGAGAGAAGGGTGCAGGAGAAGGCAGGGCAACATTCCGGTCATCGCCCCGTCGGCAAAAATTGTGATTAATCAGTCTCAACATTGATCACAAGACTCATGGAATAATATCAATGCGAACCGCCACAGGATGCCGTCCTAGAGCAGGGCCAAATCACGACGTGACTACGGCTTGACCGCGGCGTGACCGCGGTGTGACCGCTGTGTGACTGCTGCGTGACCGTGGCATGAACACGACGTGACCGCGGCGTGTTGGCCTGGTCTAGCGACATCTGCGGGGCAACATCTTCCGACCAGGAGCGAAGGGAGCGGGAGGAGGTGGGGAAACATTCTGGTTGTCACCCTGCTGGCAGAAATTGTGATTAATCAGTTTCAACATTGATCACAAGAGTTATGGAATACTATAACTGCGAACCGCTGTGGGATGTTGTCCTGGAGCAGGGAAAAATCACAGCATGACCACAGCGTGACCGCGGCGTGACCGTGGCGTGACTGCAGCGTGACCGTGACGTGTTGGCTCGGTCCAGCGACATCCACGGGGCAGCATATGTCAGCCTGGAGCGAAGGGAGCGGGAGGTGGTAGGGCAACATTCTGACCGTCGCCCTGCCAGCGGATGATAGAACAGATCAACTATTTAATATGCAATAACAAGGGATCTCCAGAGAAGGTTGTAGAGAGTGGCATAATGACGCAACATCTAAAGGGAAAAAAATGACGGAAAAGAATCATACACCATACACAAACCATTTACAAATTCATTCACTTTTCCTAAACGTGGACATTTTATTTATAATATTCAAAGCGTGAAAAGGATAGTGTCATGGTAAGGCATATGCCTACTCAGACAATGTCATTTGAGTTAAATGAGTATGATAAGCCAATTTATATTATTCAAAGAAAACAAAAACTAACTAGCCACAAAACAAACAACAACAAGAGGCATATTAAAGACTCAAACCAAATCTAAACATGATACAAATAACTATCACTACTCTTTGGTTTAGAAGACAGCGCACCTCCATTGGAGGGGTTTTATTATAAAATCATGGCATTGCTTTATCACAAAATCCATTTAATTATATTTAACATTTACCCTAAAACTCATTCTGCACAAATCAAATGCAATAATTTAAGCAACTAGATCAACATAACTATCACTGTGAGTTTTCGCAGATAGTGCACCTCCATTGGAGGGGTTTTATTAGAAATACATGACTTTATTTATCAAATTAAAAAATTATATTAAAGAACACTTATTCAAAATATGCAATTCAATATAATTAAGTAGAATTAAGAAATAAGCTAAATTAAATTTAAAGCATTCTTGAATCAAAGAGGCTGGAAGAGGGATCCTACTTCAATGTGAAACCAAACCGTCCACTTCAACTCTTGGAGCATTCTAACTAAAAGTTTTTGCTCCCCCACTGGGTATACACACCTTCAAACACATGCAAGGACACCTAGCCCCTATGCACACACCCGCATGGCCATGAGCATGTGCAATGGGATCCTTGCACATATGCTTATATGCATATACCAGTTTCCACTTACCTGCGTATGCATTTATATATATATATATACAAGGTCACATATCATATTTAATAAAAGTAAAAGAAACAATTAATTAAAAAAATAAAATGACTAACTGCTTGAAAATATACCCTTGCTCCAGTCTTCCATGAAATTGTATTTCTCCAAAATCGAGTGTTACTCCATCATGTCACCATGTAAGCAGGATCAAAACCCTGCATTGAATATAGATTATTCTGAATATTTTTAAAACTTAAATGTGTGGTACAAACTATTGCAATAAAGTGTTAAAAAAATTACAAATTATTTTTGACACTACCTATAATTATCTATGTGTGGGCCTGTATAAGGTGAGATAGAAATGTCGACTTATGAAAATTCACTGTGTATAATTATCTTCAGTACACATGACTTGTGTAACATTAACATTAGGTTAATATTATGTGTTATGTGGTTAGACCATGTAATAATCATTAAGCACCAATTATTATGTCATAATACCAACTACTGCATCTTCAAGTTATATTTAACAATATGCACCATATCTCTTATAAAACATGGTGCTCTATTTTTAAACATCATGAAATATTCCTACAATTTCTTCATTTTAGAACATGATCTTGTGAACCAAGCACACAACATAGGTCTAATACCTCTAAGGGGGTTTAAATGATCAAAATACCATTATTTATCTTATAGGAAACAATTAGAATCCCAAAATTCTAAGAACACCATGCATGAAACCCAACACTATGATGTATATTAAATAAAGAAACAATTTGTATAACTTTCAATGGACTGTACTTATACTAAATTCATCATTCATATTTTTAATGAATACCCCTCCAAAGGTTTCCATTGAACCTCCCCCTACAGAGTGTATCTGCGGGCCAACATGAATAACTCAATTATCAAGAAAGATTTTCCAACATTCCACAATAAAGTTTTAAGAAGTTACAAATTATTTTAGTACATATGTAAGAGATTATTATTTAAGGACCGATATAGTAATTTTTAAAACAAACCAACGAAATAAATTTTGTTAAAAAGTTACAACCTGCTTAACAAATTAGTGCACAATGTGCATGTAGTCTAGCAAAATAAGTGCAGTTTATGGGGTAATTAGAGGGAATGTCTCCATGTAATCCTGTTAAATATAGGTCTCTAACAATTGGCCCAACCCATATATGATTGACCAAGCCCCACAATTACAAAAAAATTCACCATTAGAAGACACAAATTTGAATCCAGATTCCATTTGTTTGAAATTAGAGGAATTGAGGAAAGCCTTATCAAGCTGCCAATAAGCTTATAGATTCTTTACTATACACTGGATAAAAGGCAAGTGTTATGTTCCACATAAGAATTTCCTATTTAGGGTGCTGCTTGTGGGTATTTAACTGAGAACATTCTAAATTATTTGTGCAGGAAATATTTCCCTGTAACATTTGATTTGGATCACATCAGCAAGCCTACCTCATGAAATAGTTTTGCAACATAAAGTGTTTTTATACCATGAATTTTATCCGCCCAGCCGGGATAATTCACATTAATGCATTCAGAAATAGGATAATGTGTTTCAAAAAAAGGTTTTAAACCATTTTTTCCAATTGGGCTTTCAAAGAAAATCTGGTTGTCCTTTTTCTTCCATGATGCATGTGTGATGTGTGTTGAATTCCAACAAAAACACAATTAGAGAAGCATGAGAACTCAAATCTAGTCTAGAAAATTCTCACCAACATAATAAAGAAATAAAAGTTTCACCGATGGTAATTCAGACTTTGTAGCCTACTCTAATGGCTTTCCATTATTCCATGTCTCAAGTGCAGCCATCTCATCAGAGAGTTTCTCGACCAAATTAGAAAATCTCAGCAATATCCTAGATCATTCCTAGAATTACATGAAGGAAAAAAATAAAAACATATCAGAAATAACCGGCATAGAACAGGAAAATCAAAAAAATAAAAGCATGGATTGATAGAATTAGTACGTAAGGGGACATTCTGGGCCATGGCCCCTCGTCAAATGCCTTGCGAGCATCAGCAACTGCACGGTTGATATCTTCTGAATCAACTTCATCTACATGAGCAATGGCATCTCCAGTCCTGGTATCCAGCATAGGGAATGTTTTTCTTGAAACCAATTTTTAGAACTGGTTTTGTTTTGTGAATAAGAGAAAATATATCAAATAAAATGTGGGGGAAGTGATTATTCTATTGCTACAGTAATAGCGAGAAAACCAGTTGAAATCAATGGCATCTGGTTAAGTACACATGATTACCTGAAGCCGCATCTATGAACTTCCCATTGATCAGATGTTTGGTATACTTAATGTCGACTGGTAGAATGATTGGCTCCTCCAATGTAGTTGCGGTGCCAAACCAATGCAGTCTACTTCCCCAGTTGAAATTTCTACCTGAAGATTATACAATAATAAGTAGAGTGTCAGTATGCTGGTTTGGTTTGTTTAACCTAACAAGATAACGGGAAAAATAAAACACAATTCATCGGTTCACAGGGAACTAGATTCAGGTATCCACATTTCAACCAAGAGCCTGACATGTTTATATATTTTAATCTGGAGCTCAATCATCCAGTATAACAGCACTTTAGAGTTCAAAATAAGAATCAACCGAAATCTCTGACCAGACTGAAGAACATCATGGTGAGAAAGAATGACAATAACAATAAAAATAATGGTTGAAGTAATCTCTAACCTGCAAGCTACCATCCCTATCCTGCACAACAATACAAGTCATCAAACTCACAATATGATCAGTGAAACTAATAGAGGGGCCGACTCAAGCAAAAAATGGAAAATTGGACTACATACCATCGGAGGTGTGTCCGAGGAGATAGAGGAGCTACCTCATTGCAACATCATCGAGGAGGTACGATGGTCACATCGGAGGAGGATACAATTCAATATAATAATAATAAAACTTAACTACTACATAAACAATATGTAGAAATAGTTAGAAACACTACAATAAAATTTAGTATTAAAATAATAAAACCTCATTGCATAATAAAATTACACATATTAAAAATCCAAAAATACAATTCACATCAATAGTGAGTCTCAATATTAGTATCATCAGATTTATGATAACCCTCATCCACGCCTCCTACCGAAACACCATCAGAACCTCTCACACCACCAGCATCATCATCGACATAACCATCGGTACCGGCACCAACACTGGGTCCGGCTCCGGCTAAAGCTCCAGATCCACCTCCGGCTCCAGCTCCTGCTCCAGCTCTAGCTACAGATTCGTCTCCACTAGTAGAACTCATCGACATCAAACATGCGTCAACCACTGCAGATGCTTCTGGTGAAAGTGTTGAAGAAATGACAGACATAACTTTCTTCATATTTTCAAATACCACCTTTTCTTCTTTTTGAGTTGCTTCTTTGATTGCAGAATTCATCTATTCCACTATGACCAATACAGAAATGGTACTCGAAGAAACGTTGTCAGTAGACCAGTATCGAGATGGTACAATCTTCTTTCCAGGTCTACAATGCACTCTGCCCAGATGCTCATCTCCTAATACCTGATGTAGATGATCGTTCGGGCCCAAATTGTCAGGCAATTTTTTCTACCAATGTCTCCAAATCATTATTTCGATTGATATATAACATAAATTAAAATGATAAAATAATATAAGGAATTAAATTCAGTCAAAATAAAAGAAATTGAAATATACTTACAATCGCCTTCTTGGTGTTAGTATTTAGCACAGTACCATCTTTCTTTTTTCTGCTTATACAAAACAAAGTAGAGTGAGGAATGCGACCCTCGATATTTATTTCTTTTTTTGTGTGGAAAAAACAAAGAAATAAATCAAAATTAGAAGTCAAAAATATTACACTAAATGAAGCTAAATATTTTAAATATTAAATTACATGTGTTTTCTCAAGATCTGAGAGTGAAGTGTGTCCACAAGTATAAACATGTTTCATTCCACTCTTATTTCTTTTATTTATATCTGATTTCTCCTATAAACAAATAATTGTATAATTTCATTAACATAAATAAAACTCATTTTTAAATAAATAAATGAATATATATATATAAATTTAACAAATAACTTAAACTCTTGAATCTTCCAATAGCCGATCATCTCTTTGTATTGTGATATTGGGCAATCATGAATCACTAGTACTTCTTCAAGCTTCATGCCAACTCTCTTTTTCCAACCAAGATATAATTCATACATGTACGCTCACCACATTTCACCTAAATCCATTAACCTTACAGCCTTGGCATTTATTCCTCCAGGAAAATTATATCGGAGCTACAATGGACAAAAAATTTGTTAAGAAAATATTATAAATTAATATATATAAAAGGTTATTAACATTACTTACCCAGATCTCTGCCCAGGCATTGTCCATTATTTTTCCTCCAACTTCCCTCCAACTTATTGGTTGAAACGGAATGATATTGATGTGTCTAGCATGTGTTACCATAAATATTTTATGTTCTATACCATTTTTTTAATTATAGCTTTGTCCTCATTGTATTCAACCATGATTTGCGTTTGTCGATTCCAAACCTCTCGCATTTTTGTGTGGCCTCGTCATCTAGTGGAGACTGGAGCTAATCATGAAAAAAGGTAAAAAAGGATAATAATATATATGAATTTATCATTAATCACTAATATTAATGTTTAAACACATACTAGTAGATGGGGGATTTGTTGACCCCTAAAGTGCAGCGTCTAGAGGGGGAGTGGCCTCTATGGTAGATGAGATATCTACAGTAGGATTACTCTGTATAGTAGATGGATAACCCTATACAGATGATGGTGGATATAGATATGGATATGGAGGTGGGATATATGGGGGCGCAGTGCCCTGTACAGTGGATGGTGGGAATGAAAAATAAGGAGGGATGGGAGTCTAAGAACTACCATCTGATGTTGGTGTGAGCAGAAAGGGATATGGATAATGTGGGTATGGATAATATGGAGGTGGCATAATGGGAGGATGAACTTCCGGTGACTCAAGCGGTATAGTAGTATGCTAAACTGTAGAATCAATACCCCCCACCATACTATCAGCCTCGGTAGTATAATTCAACCGTCTCCTCAACGAATTATCCTAAAATAACATAAATGGTAAAATTAAACGAACGACAACAAGATAATTAATATGAAAAACCATAATAGTCAAACATAAATTGTGCTTATAGTGTTGGCCAGATGAGACATATTTTGTTCATTTCTCCGTATTCTTCTATTTCTTCTAATATCATCATATTCAGACATTTTGACCTGGAAATTTAAAATAATATTCTCAAATAAATAGAAATAATGAAAAATGTCAAATAATACAATTGTATCATAAAAAATGAGATACATTTTCAATGTGATATTTATATTGATAAAATATACTAGTTAATTTGATATCATGTATGGAAGTTTAAAAAAACACATACAATATTACAATAATGTTAGGTAAATACTTACAAATTTATCAACATTCTGTGTGTTCTGTGACAATTTATGGTTCACAATATGTTCTAGAAATTGATTAATCTGTGTCATCAAATACAACATTCGAATAAATACCGACAGGTTCATCCACAACATCATTTTCATCCATGTATTCGTCAAAAATATGTCTAGGAATGACATCAAGAATAACATTAAATTGATGTTGTAATGGGTCAGTTACATAAAACACTTGTCTATCCTGTGACGCAAGAATATAAGGTTCATTGGTGTGAAGCTGGTGATTCATATCAATCACTCTAAATCCACAGTTATCAATATGCATTCCTTATCGTGTCATTGAATCAAACCACTTGTATGTCATCATTGCGACGCGACCATGTGCATAGTAATCTAATAAAAGGATTCTTTCAACAACACCATAATATGATACATTTTCAGACCGAGGTTGTCTATCTGATGCACTCACATAACAATCTGTTATGGTGCATATCTTCACACCATCATGTTGTGTTGCCATTTGTTTTTGACAACTATTTAAAAAAAATTGAAATCCATTGACAACCATTGCTTTACAATCACGTACCACGTCGTTTGGACCAAATGATAACGCTCTTACTTCATCTGATACTTCATTCATTGGTAGAGTTAAAACCTAAAAGATACCAACATTGAATATTAAATAGAGACATGTGATTATGTTATAAGAAGATAAAAAATCTATTACCTTTGACTTTAACCAAGCAACAAATTCTTTGTTGTGCAGTAGTTCCTTCCTCTTAATAGATAGAGAGCGATGTATCTTTTTTATAATTTCTAAATGTTCTCTACAATTATGAAAGATTAAAAATGTCAGAAGATATGAAGAAATAAAATAATGAAAAAATGCATATTTATTAGTTTACATACATGATATAATCATCAAGCACGCCACAGTTGAATAATACATTATGATGAGCCATTTCCCACTCTTCCCTGCTGAAAGTACACAACGAGTACGATCCAGATATCCCCCCTGTTTAGGGTAGTGAAGGAAATACAGGCTCAATGGGATCATATTGCTCATCTTCAGTTCTCATAAGTCGATTAGACCTCGTGGTGATGTTAGCCAAGTACGATAAACAGAAATCCATGCATTCTTGTTCTAAATAAGATTTCACAATAGAGCCTTCATGGTGATATTTATTTCTCACATAACACTTCAATGTAAACATCATTCTTTATGTAGTATACATCCACCGACTCGAAACAGGACCACCAAAAAGAACTTCAGTTGGAATATGCACAGTCAGATGTAACATACATGTGAAAAATGATAGTGGGAAAATTTTCTCCAAGTCGCAAAGAATAATCGGTGCATCTCTCTACAGTTTCTGAACAACACTTCTGCTCAATCTTTTGGCACAAATTCCTTGATAAAAATGACATAACATAATCACATCAACTCTAAAATTATGTGAAAGTAAATGTTGAATGGAAATAGAAATCAACTCATGTAACAAGACATTGTAATCATGGGTTTTAAGAGATTTTAGTTTCATATATTCTGTATTCACCCTTTTCGAAATATTACTTGAATACCCTTCTGGAACCTTCAAACTTTCCAAGACCTAATGAAATTGTTTCTTGTCCACATTTGTAATCGAATAACAGAAAATAGGGACTTTCCACTTATTCTGACCAATTAACTCAAGATGAAGTTTTAATCTTATACCCCAATCCATCAAATCACGACGAGACCACAAATCGTCTTTTGTTTTGCCTTTACCATTTAAAATAGTAGCAAGTAACATCTCATAAAAGTTTTTCTCGATATGCATTACATCCAAACCATGACGCAATAAATTTGATGACCAATACGGTAACTCAATGAATATGCTTTTCTTTATCCAATTGTTATTGGAATTCGAATTAACATGTTTTTTTTTTCTGTTATTTGATTGACTTTTTCCAAGAACATAATTCAAATCATCATGTTCTTTAACAATATCATTCCCTGACATTCATTGAGGTGTCTCATCTGTCTGGACGGCATTATCGAACTGTCTTCGATTTTTCCTATATGGATAATCCATCGGTAGAAATCGTCAATGCCCTATGAAGCTGAAAGTTTGTCGAAACATTAATCTTCGGAAATGTGTATTTTTCATAAAAATAGGGCAGGATAATTTCCCTTTAGTACTCAAACCAGACATCATTCCTTAGGCAGGGAAATCATTTATCGTCCATAATAATGCTACACGAAACATAAATTACTCCTTTCTGAATGCATCATATGCCTATGAACCAACAATCCAAAGCTCCTTTAACTCCTCTATTAATGGATACAAGTATATATCAATATCATTTCTAGGATCACTGGATCCATATATCAATATACTCATGATAGTAAATGGCTTCTTCATACACATCCATGAATGAAATTTATAAATGTGAATGAAAATAGGCCATGTACTATGTGCAGTATGCATTTGGCGAAATGGGTTGAAACCATCACAGGGTAATCCCAATCTAACATTTCGTGGGTCAGCTGCAAAATCAGGATGTAACCTATCAAATTTCTTCCAAGCCAACCCGTCTGTAGGATGCACTATTTCATCATTATCTTCATTTCTTTCATATTCATTCCTTCTCATATTATTTTCCATTTTTTCAGACATAAAATGTTTTTGAAGCCTAGGAATTAAAGGAAAGTGCCACATCACTTTCTCTAGTATGAGAGATTGTGTTCCATCTTTATTAGTCTTCCACCTTGATGTGCAACACTATTTGCACTAACTTAACTCTGCATTTCCTTCCAGAACAGACAACAATCTTTAGGGAAAGAATGAATCTTAATAGATGAAAATCCAAATTTTTCAACAAACTTTGATGCCATGTAATTATTTTCTGGAATACATGCATCATCAGGTAGTAAATCCTTAATAAATTTAAGGAGATAGTCGACGGTAGTATTACTAAATCCAAACATTTTTCTTCCATGATATAATATCATTAAAAACTCAAGTTGGCTCATTTTTTCACATGCTTGATATACTGGAGTATTTGCATCTTCCATCATCTTTCTAACACTCTCAACGTCATCATCGTGATTAATAGACGAAATCTGTGTTCCGGTATTCATTTCCTCTGGAACTGGTCGACATGAGGATCTGGCTTCAGAAAAAAAAAGGAAACCGATCAGAAATTAGATTTTTCATGCCAATCCTTTCCACGAAATCGATTTCATTCACCACTTGCACTTTTTCTCCATTGTGATACCACACATGATAATTATTTTGGAATCCCTGTTTAGTGATATGACCACTCACTTCCTTGTGAGTTAACCATGGTCTTCCTACATAATCCAAACACGGGCATCGAATCAATCCGCTATCTGAATCATTAGTGAGTGCAATGTACAATAAATGTCGTAAATCCTCTTGAAATTCATCAGTGATCCGATCAACATTGTACATCCATTATCTATCCATTTTGAGGCATATAAACATACATTAAATAAATAATCAAGAAAATGACTAAACATTATATGTATTGTTTCATAAGATAATAAGTAACCATAAAAAACATGTCAATAAAAAAATCATTACAAATATAATGGTTAATAGAATTCCTAAATGCTTCATATTATAAAAAAACATGAATAGTCACACCTTTCTATGACCACATAAGATTATTTTGGTGTACCTACAACAACCACATTAAAACCTAGATGTTTGAATAATGACATATTATGTTTTTATAGAATTCTCTGATGGGAACCCCCTCCCCCCCAGACACCCCCCCTTCCCATAAGGCAGCCCCCAAGACCCCCTTGGAAACCCCCCTACCCCTGCATCCCCACACCCCTTGCCCCCTCCCTGCCCCCTGCACACTGCTCC
Source organism: Viscum album (assembly GCA_963277665.1). Lineage (NCBI taxonomy): Eukaryota > Viridiplantae > Streptophyta > Magnoliopsida > Santalales > Viscaceae > Viscum > Viscum album. Next base: position 1,001,397,828 of record OY728134.1, read on the forward strand.
CCCAGACCCCTTCACCCCCCCTCCTAGACAGCCCCCTTCCCCTTGCACCCCATGCCCCTCATTGTCAAGCAGGTTGTCCGTATCCTTTAAAAAGGTTAACGACCTACAAGCCATCCTGGTTCTTTGAAGAGAGTTATATAATTTGGTATTTCTGTCACCGTTGGTTAACCATTTAACATCAAATGCTTGTTTTCTCATATTTTCTTTGAACGCGAGAAAAGAGTTGAGTTTGACTATAGTGTTTAGATCTTAAGTAGGATCAGTGACGAGGTAGGAGCTGGTGTTTTGGTTTTTCAGATCATTGAGGACTTTCTCAAGAATCATGATGTCATTGTTAACTAGTTTGGCTTTAGAGCTGCACCAAGTTTTTAGAGTCTATTTGAGATGTTCCAATTTGAAGTTTCAGGCAAAGGGATTATTGTTATAAGACATTGAAGACCAATATTTCTAGATGATATGGGTGAAATCATCATCAGAGAACAACACATTGTTAAATATAAAAGGAAATGGGGGATTTATGACATTAGAGGAGACATTGACCAAGATGGTATGATGATCAAAATTCAGCTTGTGAAGAGTGGTGCTGGAGATAGTGTGCCTTAAATTTATAGCAGGGACATTCATGAAGTCTCTATTCAATTTGGAGGAAACCATTTTGTTGTAATGTCTTCTATACCAAGTGTATTTTACACCAGTGAGACTAATTTCAATGATATTAGTGTCTACAATCGAGGATTTAAATTATTTCATTGAAATTGAAGCATGATAAGGTCCAATTTTCTCACTTCGGTTAAGAAAGGCATTAAAGTCGCCAATTAGAAACTTGGGGTAGTTATGTTAGGGCCTAGGGATGAGAGATCATTCCAAATATTTCTTCTTTCTCGGTATCTATTTTTAGAATTGACAATGGAGCAGAAAGTATGTGTGCCATAAATGTTAAAGTTGCAAGTAAATATCTGGACATAGATATTGAAAACACTAACATTGTGTAAATAAAAGTGTGAAAAAAGAATCATGTCAGAATAGAATATGAGTTCTAACTCATGACTTTTATAAGGCCTGAAGAAGTTGGTATAATCATAGAAAAATTTGGGTAGAATATTTCCCCTATAGAAAAATGGATGGTCTAATAATACCGTTAGGATCCAAGATGATATGCTCGGATAATCTATAAATTGTTTTTGTTGGTCCTGGGATGACCATCTATCCTTAGTAGAGTTTTTTGTAAAATAACAACCTTTTGGATCTGATTGAGAAGAATCTATTTTGAAATATTTATGGTTTTCCATTTCAATCATTGTAGTTCTATATTGATGAGGGTGAGTTAGTAGTGATTAGTCAGGGACATGTGTAAAAATTGTTATATTGGGTAAAGATGATTTAAAAGTGGTTGGTTTCCACTCGAAGTATGTTGCATTCTTATTCCAATTAGAGGTGATGAACTTTGGAGTTCCCCATGGGTGACCAGGTGTTTTTTGGGTTTCACTTTGGTAACAAAATCAATATTTTAGGAATTATGGGAAACTAGCACAATGGTTTGTTGGTCTATTCAATATTGTGGAATAGACTTGGATACTTGATTAATTATTGGACCTTATTTCAATAAATTGAGGTATTCATGATTTGTTTCATGTGTCATACCTCCAAGACATGAGTTTAACCCTACACAAATAATTGGTATTGGTGATATGCAGTTGTAGGTGGATTCTTTATTTGAGTAACTTTTAGAGTATAATATGAACTAGAGTGAGAAGGTGTTTTATGGGAAGAAAATGCCTCTTATTCTGATTTTTTGGCAATGTTGATAGACCCAATATCATACATGTAATTTGGAGTGGATTATCCAGTCACAATGTTAATGTTTCTTAGAGGAGACACATCTCTTGGTGATATGTCCTTAGAGGGGGGGGGGTGGTGTAGTTCCCCTTATATTTTTCAGGCCCTTTTATATTTAATATTTTTTTAATCATCTGTATTATTTTTTTTTCTAGTGTCTGGGATGTTTTGATAACTCAAGAGTAGTATAAGTATGTATATGACGTTCCTATAATTTTTTTTCTATTTGTAGGTTGTTACAACACTACAGAGGTATCACGCCATGAATAAGTGGAGACTGAACCCCGAGGGTTATTTCTAAAGTGGTTCATAGCATGAACCATATGTTAACACAAAAAAAGTTTCAAGGGAACATTTTATTAATATTTTAAAGGGGTAATTTCTCTTGGAACCCCCTTTATGATTAACCCTCCATTCCTTTAACCATTACGATACATAGACATGGGAAGTGGTTCTCTTTGATGATTTTTAATCCCATATCACTCTTTCATCACGATTTTTAGTTTCATTCATTATTGTGGTCTCCACTTGGTAAATCTATCTCCATATAAGCCGAGGGTATCCCATATTTCTAAATTTATTGTTTGCTACTTTTTAGAACCATGATGTTTGATTTTGGGTGTATATTTAGGGGTTCAGTGTGTTGGGATTGTTTTAGGTGGGGATTTCTGGCGGTTTACCATCAGTACAGCCGAGGATGGAAGTACATACCAATTTTTGCCGATAATATGAGTTCACATGTGACTTTTATCATATGTTTTCAAGTGTATCCCTATGATACTTCTCCCCATGGAATTAATGTGATATCATTGATCAAAATTGGTGTGGTAGACACTTTAGAGTGGGACTGATGTGTTTACGGATTATTTAATGTGGGTTTCTCCTTTATCCATTGATTTCGTATAGGTTTTCTAATGATGAAATTGAACCATGGAGAATCTTTTCAGCTATTATTAATGCTATTAATTCATGGATAGATACTTTAGGGGTTTATGTGGGGAATTTCCTTGTCAGTTTTATATTTTGATTCACATTTTTTGTTGTTCTTTTTCCTTGGTGTGACCTCCCTTCACTATGTGGTACAGGTTGGTTTCATTTCCTATTATATCCCATGAATGTACAGTGATGAGTAATTGTGCTTGAATGTGATCTACCATTATTTTTTTGTGGATGGATTAGTGTGCTTTACTATGATCAACATTGAGTGTGTGGGGATTCATCCATGTATTTAACTGTGATATCCCTTTAGTGTGTGGGTATGGGTGGGTGTGCTTGATTTAACGACCACGAGTGTGTGGGGATGAATTGAGGTTCTAGATGTGGTTGTGGCCTGAGTGACAAGGCATGGGCAGTATATTTTATGTACTACTGAGGTTTTGAAAGTCCATTAATTATTTCATGGAGTTGAAGTAGGTAGGTTTGGGGATTGTGGCAACCTGTTTATGACATGATAACCCGATCGGTTAGGTGTTTATTTCCATATTTATTTTTAGATGATGCATACACCTTTATAAACATTCATAATTTTTTACAAGGGACTATTGGTGGTGTCTTAATGGGTTTATACTCACACTCTATATGAGAATATCTCTCTCTCTGTGTGTGTGTAGAATTTATGGTCTGGGATATTGCAAAGGGAAAGCACCCTGCATCGATCTATTTAGAAGGTGGGGTGATTTAGAATGAGTTGATTCATGGATTGACTCTGGGATCATTTTTTAGGATTATTTATTATTATTTTATCATTATATTCTTTTTTAAATCGTTCCAATGTATGTTTTGAACTTATTTGAATGTTTTATATTAATTGGTATACCATTCCTTCCAATGTGCATCACACTCACACTAATTTAGAGTTGATGCAGACCAACTTTCCAAATGTAAGAGGCTACTTGAATTTCATCAAAGAGTCCATTAGATAACATGTTGGGTTAGAGGATGGGAGGTCATACTATCCACAACCTTTTGTGTTTAACTATTCCATACTCCTTTAGTCTCTTATAGAATTATGATGGGTTTGTGAATCCTTTATTAAATCCAAAAAATGATATAGTTCACCATTGTATCATCAATAAATTATTTTCATGTGTTTCAAATTATAAACAATAATGAATATCCACACCTTTCTATGACCACATAATATTATTTTGGAGTACGTCCAACACCCACATTAAAACCTAGATGTTTGAACAATGACCTATTATGTTTTTTATAGAATTCTCTGATGGGCATCCCCTCCCCAGTCCCTTTTAGATGCCCCCACCCCTAGACACCCCCTTCCCTCCAAGGCATCCCCCCTGACCCCCATGGATAGCCCCCTACCACTGCACCCCCACAACCCTTTCCCCCCTCCCTGCCCCCTGCACACTGCTCCCCCAGACCCCTTCACCCCCCCTCCAAGACAGCCCCCTTCCCCTTGCACCCCCTGCCCCTCATTGTCAAGCAGGTTGTCCCTATCCTTTAAAAAGGTTAATGGCCTATGAGCCTTCTTGGTTATTTGAAGAGAGTTATAAAATTTGGAATTTCCATCACCGTTGCTTAACCATTTAACATTAAATGTTTGTTTTCTCATATTTTCTTCAAACGTGAGAAAAGAGTTGAGTTTGACTATAGTGTGTAGTTCTTGAGTAGGATCAATGATGAGGTCGGAGCTGGTGTTTTTGTTTTGCAGATCATTGAGGACTTTCTCAAGAATCATGATGTCATTGTTAACTTGTTTGCCTTTAGAGCTGCATCAAGTTTTTAGAGTCTGTTTGAGATGTTTCAATTTGAGGTTTCAGGGAAAGGAATTATTGTTATGAGAAATTGTAGACCAATAGTTCTAGATGATATGGGTGAAATCATCATCAGAGAACCACACATTGTTAAATATAAAAGGAAATCGAGGTTCCATGACATTATAGCAGACATTGACCAAGATGGTATGATGATCAAAATTCAGTTTGTGAAGAGTGGTGGTGGAGATAGTGTCCCATAAATCTATAGCAAGGAAATTCATGAAGTCTCTATTAAATTTAGAGGCAACCATTTTGTGGTAATGTCTTCTATACCAAGTGTATTTTATACCAGTGAGATTAATTTCAATGATATTAGTGTCTTCCATCGAGGCTTTAAATTATCTATTTGAAATTGAAGTATGAGAAGGTCCAATTTTATATCTTGAGTTAAGAATGGCATTAAAGTCTCCAATTAGAAACCAGGGGTAGTTATGTTAGGGCCTAGGAATGAGAGATCATTCCAAATAGTTCTTCTTTCTTGGTATTTATTTTTAGAATTGACAAAGGAGCAGAAAGTATGTGTGTGATAAATGTTAAAGTTGCAAGTAAATATCTGGACAGAGATATTGAAAACACTAACATTGTGTAAATAAATGTGTGAAAAAACTATAAAGAATCAGCATTGAGTGTATTATTTATTGTACCAGTAAAATCATAATTATGTTGGAATAAATCTTATTATACAAAGGAAAACAAAATTTTAGGTTTAGCGATGGAAAACAACATAGGATGATGGTCTTTTTAAAACAATGAACATGTCATAATTAGTGATACCCTGACAATTCCAAAAGGGGATCATCATTTAAACCTGAATTTGGAGTTAAAACCCCCTTTTCTATTTATTCCAGAGCCTTTTTTTCTTGTAGTCCTTCTATCCTCTAGGTTATTTTTAGTGGCATGTTCATGTTCATTCCTAGATGTGACTAGAATCTTCTTTCTAGGTTTCCTAATTGGATCATTCATAGGTGAGTCTACAGAATTCTTAGAACAGATCAACAAAGAATTGATATTACGATTAGAATTCAAGTTTCCATATTTCGTAGAGAAATAATCATTAATTATAGATGTAGAAATAGGAGTACCTGAAAACATTGAAGTATCCACTGTCTGTTATTAGGCAGTATCCAGATCTATTGGATGGTACAGATTCAATGGAAAGGAAATATTACATGCCTACGTATGTTTAGGGTCCTGTACTGGGGAGGTGCAAGTAGGTTTGATGGGTTATACATCATTTGTAATATTTTAGAAGTCATTGTATGTGTCTTAGTTGAAACAACATTTAAAATACTCATCTGACTCCCTAATTTTACATAACTGGTAATAGATTTAGAGTGCACAAGGGGAGAAGGAGATAAATCCTTCTCTAAATTTTTGGTTACCAACTTCATTTCAAGATTAGTATTATTATTAGATATGCTAGATAAGTGATTAATAGATCTCATAGAACCATGAGTTAATGAAGTTTTAATAGTTGGGTCTGTATGATTCAAATTACAAAGCATCAGAGAACTAATGACATCAACACTATTAGCAGGTTGTGAACCATAAAAAGAGTATAAAGTAGAAGAAGAGGTTGTAACTAGATCCTTTTTTTTCTCCACCTCGGTATCCTCCATGGGCCGAATCTTCATAATGGATCCAACGAGATCCTGCATTTTAGTCACCTGTACCGAGGCTGTACTTACCTTCCTTGATTTAATAGTTTCCAAATCCATGGAAACAGTTGCAGTCATATTACTATTATATGTGATATCCTGAACAGATTTTGGGATAGACAATAGATTCCCAAAAATCTATAGAATGGATAGTTGAATCTATAGTTTTAGAGTAATTATCAGGTATATTTGTTTTACTGTTCATCTGAATCTTTGTCCCTAATGAAATTGTGGAATTTAATAGGGATAAGTCCTAGTTTTTTCATGTACTTAAAGATAAGGAGTGATCATCCACAGATTAAACAGGAAATGATCTAGTGCACACATAGTTATGAGGGGGTGTAGTTAATGCATTGAAATCATTGCACTTCAACTTTTTACCTGGGCTATGCTCAGAAGTTTGGTTAGATTTGGAAATTTTTTTGGCTGAGCATGTATTAGATTCGTCCTTATTGGATATCCTAATAGTGTTTAACACCAAAATTTCAATTTCTTCTAAGATGCCTTTATCTTTAATAGATTTTTCTTCTTATTCATCCATATCATCCCAGTTAGTACTTGAGTTGTCCCCTATGCGTATCAATTTGTTTGACCATTTCACCCAAGTTTTAGATTTCTTTGATGGGGGTACATGTATATCTATCATAGTGGATTTATCCTTTTTATTTCTCATAATTTCCTTCCAATAATTTTCAACTGGTTGTGTTACTTGTATTCTAATTACTCTAATGTTGAAAATTGAATGACCAATGATCTTACAATGTTTGCAAAAGGGAGTTTTCCTCTCATATTCAATTATAATTTCAGTTTTGTATTCATTTGAATTGAAATTAATTGTTGTGGGCAGCTTTGAATCATGTTTAATTTCCACCATAACTCTAGAAAAGAGACATAAGTCGGCATTTAATGTTCTATGATCAATTTTTTAGGGGAGTTCCTATGGAGGAGAACATCATTCAGAATTTTTGGGTGCCAAAAGAACAAATTAAGACCATGTAGTTTGACCCAGAATTTAGCCAATGTATTCCTATGTGTGTTCCAATTGAAGTTAGAGTCTCAATTAGAAATTATGAGTAAACCAAGTTTAAGATTGAGGTTCTCAGTCCTCCAAATCTCTATAGATCCTCTTTCGATTTCAACAACATATGAAAATATCCTTTGCCTATTGGAATTAATTTCTAGTTTGAAGAATTCTAGCAGAGATAAATATGTGTATGTAATTCAGATTAATTCGATCAATTTGAGGTACAATAGGTGAGATGTTACCATGAATTAGACTGGGTTGCCTCGTTCGGTGGCAGCGATGGGGGAGGCCAGAATTGTCGGGGATGAGGATCAGGGAGAGGTCGGGTTGCCTCGTTCCATGGTAGCCACATGCAGAGTCGTGAGGGGGATGAGGATGGGGCAGCGACATGAAGGCCGTCCAGGAACTTTCGGGGATGAGGATCAGGGAGAGGAGAGGCCGCCAAGGCCGTTGGGCAAGAAGTGTCGCCGCCGAGAAGAGATTTCACTGCCGAGAGGAGATGTCGCCGCTGAGAGGAGAGCTCGCCACCGAGAGATGATAAGTCGCGAGGGTGTAGGTTGGCGGCCAAGAGAAGAAGTCGTGCCCAGAAGAGATGGTTGCGGTCACGGGTATAAGCTGGGTCGCGAGGGTCTGGGGAGAGGAATCACGGAGGAGCCCGATGGAATGTAAAAAAAACAGATACGAAATTTATTAAATGTGGCTATAAAAAGGGATTTAGCCACAATTTTAATAGAAGTGTGGCTATAAACTAAGCTATAGCCACAGACTTGTAAAACTGTGGCTATAGGTCTGTGGCTATATCCTTGTTTTCTAGTAGTGTAAGATGCCAACCGATCTATCTATATGACTTCAACAGTAGTACACCCTATGTTACAAACATCGACTGCCTCTTGCTCTAATCAAGATATTCCTTATGTGCCAAGCATAAGATTCCAATAGTCCTATCTACATGACTATAAACTACATTGATCCCTATGTGATGAATATATGATGCCTCTTGCTATATATAAGAGATGTCATATCCTCCAAACATAATATGCCAAAAGTTCTCACTACATGGCATTAAACTGTAGCATGGACTATCATTAAATAATAGGATGCCTCTTGTTCCAAATAAGAGATGGATTATGTTACAAGCATAAGATACCCCATGCCATGATTACAGTGTAATAATTTAAAGTGCATTGGAATCCGTTCAAACATTCCATCATTCCACCTCATGCTATCTTGTCCATCATTTGGTTCTCCATCCACTTTCATGTCTGAAGGGGCCCCCTAATGGCCTGGTCCCATGCCACCTTGGATCACCTACCATCGTAGGACAACACCCCATAAGACTTTGGATGAAACTACGAGTCAGGTCATGTGTTTCAAAAACATTCAACAGTCAACCCTCATTTGTTTGTCCCCATTTCAGGCTAACGTGATATGGATTTTGTGTTTAGAACACATTCAATAGTTATCCTCCCTCGTCACGCCACCCTCATTGCATTCTGAATGTCGGGCATCTGACTCACACTTATCATCTCCCTTTCTTTTGACTAATTGAAATGCCCTTTGTTTTATCCCTCTTATGCAATTGCGCATAGGTGTTGGCCCAAATCATATTCCTCAACCCACCAATGATTTGGGATGCCCTCATGACCAGACAAGAGTAAGAATTACAGGAAACTCCCATGCGTAAGTCCCATCCACCATTGTGTCTCCTTAGCGGCACCCGACCATCTTCTGTGTGTAAGCCCCATCCATCATTTCTGATCCTTAGTGGCACCCAAGCAGCTTTCGTGCGTAAGCCCTATTTTCTATTGTCGCTCCTTATCGGCATAAAGGAAGCTTCCATGCACAAGCCCCATTAACAATTGTCACTCCCTAGCGTCACTCAAGTATGCTAATGACTAGTTATTCTTCACATAGCCATGATAATTTGGGCCCCTCAATGGATCACTCCATGACACAACCATTCCACGACATTGTTGATGCCTTACCTTCCCCAAGGGTGGACAGGTATCAGCTATGTAAGTCCTAGTGGTGCGGAGTGAACCCACCTTTTCCGCGTTGTAGGAAATTAAAATTCCAAGCACCGTTGTCCTTAGCACATAACATTAATCTATGGCCTTGCCTTGTGCATCATACGCAGGGTTCCCTATCTCAGACATTCTCTACGACCACTGGTCTCTACAGAAGTGAAAGCTTCCTCAAATGGAATGATATCCTCTTGGTTAGAGCATCGTCTGTCCACAGGGAAAGGGAAACCACCATGGTGTAAGCCCCTAGCCTTTCTTTAAGGAGGCAGCACCCATGCTCCTCCTATCTTCTTCCTTGCCAAATTATAGAGGAGGGATAGGCATCGAGACCTTCGTTATCCTGTCCCTCTCCGGTTGGGATTTATCATCACTCGACCCTCCATTCTAGAGTAAGTCCCAATATCCATCTCCCTAGGCCGCTAACCACGAATAAGCCCCTGTTTCTTTTTTGGGATGCTACCCACGCATAAACCCATGTTTCCTCTTTAAGCTTCTAACCACTTGTAATCCCCACTCAGCATCCCATGGACACACCTTTCGCAACATGATCACTAGGTCTTTACTGCCTCTTGCATCTCACACTGAGCACGACTCACGTTGTCTTTGAGCAAGCATCGACCATGACATCATCTCTTGGAAGCCTATAGTGTAAGCCCCACATCATTTTGATCTACATGGACCTTGATCCTTGCTAAGGCATGGTAAGTAGGAAGTCTCCGTAAGGTTCAATCCCAACACCTCCATTGGTTTTGACCCCTTTATGTTAGTTCTCCTAACTATTCCAGAGTACATGGACTTTGATCCTTGCCAAGGAAAGGTATGTAGGAAGCCTCCCTAAGGTTCAAGCCTGACAGCTAGTTTTTCCGACCTCCACGTTAGATCACCACACCATCCCAAACTACTTGGACTTAGATCCCTATCTTCTAGGGAGGGTAGATAGGACGCCTCCCAGAGGTTAAACCCTAACCCACTATTGTTCCGACCCCTTTCACATCGGTTCACCACACCATCCTGATCTACATGGACTTTGATCAATATCTCCTAGACAGGGTATGTAGGAAGACACCTTGAGGTTCAAGCCCAATAACCATCGGTCCTGACCACTTCACGTCGGTTCACTACACCATCCTGAACTATGTGAACATTGATTCCTACAATGTAATGGTATGTAGGATGCCTCCCTGAGGTTCAATCCCAACACCCAATTGTTCTGGACCCTTTCACGTCGGTTAACCTTCATCTCACATGATGTTAAACTGCATGTCCCCTTTCACCCTACACGACATTAAACAGTACCCATTCGAACTACATGGGCATCAATCCTTGACAAGGTAGGGTATGTAGGAAGAATCCATGAGGTTCAACCCCATACAACAGTAAGTTGGTTTGATCCCATCCATCAGTAATCCATTGTGATCCCCCAAAGTGGTAAGTTGTTGTAATCCCATCTAGTGGTAAGACATTATTACCTCATCCAGTGGTAAGGAATTATGATCCCATCCAACGGTAATATGGTGTGATCCCATCCATTGGTAAGTCGTTGTGATCCCATCCTGTGGTAAGCTGTTGTATTCCCCACTCGATGATAAGTCGTTGAAGTCACCAATCGATAGTAATCAATCATCTGATGAACTATATGGGTTTGATCCCTATCTCCTAGAAAAGGTTCATTGGAAGCCTCCCTGGGGATTAGCCCCAAAACACTAGTAAATGTTGGTGTCCCCCCTATTGGGACCCACATCTCTGGACCACCCCTCGAGTGTCAAACCAACCCAAGCTTCTAATCACGCGTAGGCCCCATCATGTAATCAGGTCATTGTCCTCTACATGCACCCCAATTTCATGCCCCAGCCAAGAGGTTCTACTTCCTCCAGGTCCCATCCATACGGGCCACCTCTTTATGTGTCCCACCACCCCACTGAACTACCTAGACTTTGATACCCTGCCACAGGGGAAATGATTGAAGTATCTTCGAGGCTCAAGACCAATATCATTGCCATTATCACATTAGTTCCACTTCATTATTCATCAAATCTCAACCCTCTATCATCCATCCTGATTCATACCATGTCCACCACATCCTTTTGGGATCATTCCATCTTATTTTCTCACTTCTCCTGGCAGCAATCAGGTAACTAACCACACGTTAGCCCCAGTATCAGTGCTCCCTCTTGAAGTTTCACCCATATGATCCACTCATATCTAGTGTTCTAATCAGTCTGAACCATCTCCTCTAGATGTTAAACTCTTGTCATACCATATGTTAAACATCAAATGCTGAGGAAAACCTCATATACATGCCTACAACATATAATTCCCCACACTCGACGTGGGATGCCTCAGGATTCTGTGCCCTCAAGAAGCCCTATCATAAGGGGAAGAAATCCAGATGCACTAATGTTCCAGTGCACAGACACACCATAGATGCCCATCATGACTACTCCCCTGACCGAAGGTTACTTCCCTGATCGGACCCCTTGGAATGTCCTAGCAGAAGCAGCGTAATTAACTGATGTCCATGAAGAAATGGAACTGGGAGGAGTTTCACGAACAACATCTTAATCTTTATGGGAGACCCAGACTAGGTAATGAGTTTTGAGGAGTAATCCACAGAAGGAGGAACTGACATCCCATCATCCTATTTCGATCAAGGAGAAAACATCTATTAATAAGTGATGGATGTCTCCCGCCATTGGAAATCGGGAATATGGGGAAACAAACAGTGTGTCCTTGAAATATGGATGTGTACCCCGGTGAAAGATTCAGAGACAACATGCTCAAATGAAAATGAGCCCTAAATGATACTTGTAACATTTTCCATAAATGATATTTTAAATGATCATCACAGTAAAAAATGATCATCGATGAAACTCCATGGAGCTGGACTATCTCCTACACATACAACTGTCCCAATCCTCTTACTAGACTCTGCTCTCAAATATCTAGAATGTGGCCTGACTTTGTGAGTCAATTTATGATCACCCATATAAAATCATTTCCCCTAGAAGTATGTGGAAACCCCATCACTAAGTCCATAGATATACCATTCCACATCCACTTTGGAACCTCAAGGGGTTTATCATTACCCATTGGGAGCTGATTCTCAATCTTCACTTTTTAAAAAGTGAGGCATTTAGTTACAAACTATGTAACTCCCTTCGTCATCCATGATTTCTATACTACAGAAAAAGCTCCTCAAACCTCTTCTCTAAAAAAATATGTACCTATAAGAGTGAAACATGATACTCCCTTAGTACCTTCACTCTAAAAAAACGGGTGCCATCAACCATCCTCTGAATAGAATGGCATGATCCCCACCTTTATAAAATCTATTAGGATCATTTTCAGTGGATATCAAAGTAAGTTGAGTCTCATAGTCGGTATCCCCAAGATGTACCTCCACGACTCACTATAAAAGTGTTGGCGTAACATCCATAAACTAATGGTAAGCTACTCTATCCCCATCCGCAAAAGATAATAGTAACAAATACAACTTCTCTCATTCCTCGCTCAGTAGCTATGAACAATATCTCTTCTAAGATTATTTCCTACCACATTTCCCTTTATAAGAGTATAGATAATTTGAAAGTAATAATCTTGGAGGAATTATAGTAATTGCCTCTATCACAATTTAGATTCCAACTAATATAATATATTCTTGAGACTCTTATGGTAAGAATAGATGATAAATCTACCCCCCCCCCATAAGGTAGTTTGAACACATCTTTAGTGCGAAGACTATTCTTGCTAGTTCAAGATCATGGGTTGTGTAGTTCATCTCCGGTGGTGTCAAAATACATAAAACATAAAAAATCCCCAATTTCCTCTACATCATGACCCAAACAAGCACACACCATGATTTATCATTAAACATTATGTAATCGACACCCTCCTATAACAATGTAATGTTGGGACTGCTCGTCAATATCTACCACAACTCTTGAAAAGTCGTCCACTTATCTTTCAACATGAAAGGTTGTAGCTTTTGGTTATACTATTTATAGGGTGATGATATCCTATAGAAATTGATTAAAAATCTCTAATAATATGATTCCAATCCATTGAATGTATACCCCTCTATAACACCCTTTGGTGGATCCCAAGGTAATACCGCCTCAACCTTCACTGGGTTCACTACTACACCATCTGATGAGATGAAATGTCCCATAAAGATAAACCCCTTAATCCAGAACTATAACATAAGGAGAAAAACATAAATCTAGTTCTCTTAGAGTATGTATAGTACTATACTTATTTTTCATCCATTCTCCGCCTCAGACATCGAGTACACTAGGATATCATCAATGAGAACTGCCACAAATTGGTATAAGAAAGGAAAAAAATCATGTTCATGAGTACCAAAAACATTTTTTGGGGTGGTATTAATGTTGAACAGAATCACCATGTAATCATAGTTACTGTAACAACATAGAAAAGACATCTTTGGTGTATCCTTGGCCTATACTAGTATTTGGTGATAGCTTGATCTGAGGTCAATCATCCAGAACCATTGTGCCCCTTTAAAAAAATAAAAAAGGTCATTGATACATAGTAGTGGATATATTTTCATCACGGTCACCTACTTTAGTATATGGTAATCCAATAACAACCTCAAACTATTGTCTTCCTTTTTAGTGAACAATATTGGGAATGCCTAGGGTGAAACATTGGCTTTGAAAATTCCCTTCTTTAGCATGTCCTCTAACCGCACCCTCATCACACAAAGCTCTATGAGATTCATGTGATATTATAGTGTATATATCAAAGATTTTATAGGGTGGTGATAAATATATAATTCTACATCTCGGTGTTGAGGTAAGTTGGGACATCCTCAAGAAATACAACCCCATACTCATCCACCACTATATGAAATAGTAAGATAATAACAGTTACTACACCAATAGTCATTCTATCCAAATGATGATTAATTGGTTGCACTCTCCTATTCCAGGGCCTATCCTACTCTACCAGGGTTTACCTCTCTCCCAGAAAGGAAAACTGCATCCCATTACTCTGGAGAAATTGTATCATCCTCCTAAAACATCTTATCTGGTCATGAACTGTATATTATCATTCCATACCTAAGATGTTGTCTTAATACCTAATTGATACTTCAAAGGGATCCTAAAATAAACTCTCACATCCTACAGTTGGTTTACACCATTGGTGTAAGAACCCAGATCTTCTTTTTTAGGTGTGTTTTCTTCTTCTGGCCGTTTTTGAGAAAAAGGGGATGTTCTGAAATTTTTTGAAGTACACTCCATGCACATATTTTACACAAGAGGCCACATGTTGGTTGTGTCATGAACACACACACAACTGTGTGGGGGAGACATAGAGGCTACCTAAAGCAGAGTAAGGAAAAGTAGAGTAGGAGTCGTGTACTTAAAAAGTACAAACTAGGTATTTTGTTTTTTTCATTAAGCAGATCGGGGTCACATCTAATTGAAAGAACATGCTTCTTCTAGGTCTCGTTTAGGTGAGAGATTTTGTACGGTTGTGATACTTCTCCGAGCCCCCGAGCCTCTGTCTGATCCCCGATTCGACCGTCATCGATTGCATTGGGATCGCCTCGGTAATCTCTTCCTTCTCCTAGAGCATCGTTTTTTGATTCCTCTTCTTCCCCAAGTTATCCTCTGTTGAACGTTTTAGAAGTTCTTGTAGATCTTTTGAATTCTTAGGTGATTCAAGCCTTGAGATTCACAAATAGTGATCTCCCAACACCAAGGTAGGGGGTTTATGCCCTTCTGTTGAAGGTCTTTCATTTTTATGTGCAAATTTTCCAATACCCATGAAAAGGGTATTGCACGTTTACCATTTTTATCCCTATTGTTTACTTGATATGGTTTTATGCTTGAGTATATGATAATTGATTGTGAATACGGTGAATTTATGTGCTTTGGCTGTGTTTCCCAAGCATGTTTTTCTTGTTTTGACATTTGGGTCTAGTTTTCCTATTAGGCAGTTGTTTACTTTCCCATGACTAGTTTTGTTGGGTGGTGTGACTATTGTTCTGTTATGATGTTATGTTGTAGAATTATAGACAAGTAGTTTTTGAGGTTTACCTTTGCTGATACGTGCTGCAACATTTTCTTGACTTACACAAGGCCGTGAGAACCTAGTGTATAGACCATAAGGAGAATGGATGTTGAGGGCTTCTCTAGAGCGTCTGTTTTACTTACGATGTGAGACCATAGTGGGAATTTATGTAGAGTGCTTCGTCAAAGTTTCTGTAGTTCCCTGACGCAAGCCACAAAGGGAATGTGAATTAAGTGCTTCCCAATAGCATCTTTAGTTACGATACGAGACTATATGGGGAATTGACGGTGAGTGCTTTCTCGGAGAGTCTATGCTTAAGCTGAACCAGAGGGGTTAGACTGAGTGTACTGCCCAGAGGGTTGCTTCTACTTGTTATGTAGGACCAGAGGTGGTAGGTTGTGGGGGCTTCCCAGAGGGTTACCGGTTTGTGTTTATCTACTTGTTTAGCTGTTTCTTGATATTAAAATTGTGGACTGTTTACTGTTGATTACTTTCATGTTTACTATTTCCTATAATTTTACCTACCATATACTCATTGATTGTTAGGCACATATCTCTTGGTGTTTTCCTATTGGTATTTAGTCTCACACCCAGTTTGGGCCATTCTTTTGGGCCCAAACAGTTTATATTGTTCCAGGTATATACAAGGGAAAACACCCTTCTACTTTAGGTATATGACATGTTGTGGAGCTGGAGAGCACGTGACCAAGCTTAGGATTGCGATGCTATGGAGCTGATTAATGTTTTTCTTTTGTACTTGGTTTAGTGCGGTATTTCTGTATTCTTCTTTGTTTCTCTATTTTCCTAGACATATTTATCATGCAATATTTTATATATGTGCTCCAGTTTATTCTATCAGTTTTCCATTGTTTATTTTTGGTATGATATTATTACCACTTTCCCTCTTGTATGTATTTGTTTACATCCACTGTGTACTCTTCCAATGAGGGCATTATTTCCCCACTATCACACCCATGTCCCTTGCTGCTAGTCGACAGCCTCTGACATTCAGGGAAATACTCTTGAGTCCATGTGACCTACCGGGTACGGGGCACCTCTGGGTGGCTTCCGGAGCCCAAACATTACAAAGTGGTATCAGAGGAATTATTTTCTCTTGACTTATTATTTGGAGCCTATAGTCAGGGATATGACGCAATAGGTACTTGGTAATAAATTGTGTCTGGGATTAGCTAACCCGTGTACAGGGAAAATCCAATCTACCTCATTAATGTAATTTTCTAGTTTTTCAAGTTTATGGTTGCCTTGATTTTCACCGTTAAATGACTCTACATGTTATTTTATTGTTATTATTTAGGTTATTGAGGTTATATTTTTGTCACAACCTGATGAGATGATGGTATTCCATCTCATGCATCATATAGGAACTTGCTAGAAATCACATGTCATGCATTCTGGCCAGTCTATCTAGGGTGCATTATCAATTGCATATTATTTTGATAGATGTTGTGTATAATATTCATGTTGTTGTGATAGATGCCTTGATAAAATAAATTTTATTTGACAAGGTATTGTTTGTGTAAGGTTTTTTTTGAATGAACACCAAACTTTGGTTCTTGAGGTGTTATGGGCCCTCATGGACCAGAACTTGGTGGATCATTAACTTGTTTACCTTGTTATAACATGTATAAGATGCCAAGATTTTAATTTGAAGGGAGTACGGGACCTCACGGATCGGAATTTGTCACCTTCAATGTTCATTTTACTGTTTTTCTAGGTTCCAGAGTAGTTTTTGAGGCTTACTGTCCGAAAAAACCTAGAATACACGCCATGTAGTTTTGAATACATGCCTTGTGTGCTTTTGTTCGAGAAGAAACTATTTTTCTTATGTACACTCCATGTAATTTATGTACATTCTGTGTAATCCCTAACCGTTTCATAGGCCATGTGGGTAGAGACACGGGTTGGGGAAGGTCTGGTGGGAACACACCGTGTACCATTTGAACACACCGTGTAGTGTTGACCCTATGTTCTCCCATGTAACAAACAACACGGACGGATAAACCTTAAGCTAGACATGTCGTGTCAGGATTGAACATGTTGTGTATTCTATCCCAAGTACTTTTCCATGTCACTAACAACACGGGTCAATGTTATTCTTTCACATACACGTCGTGTCCTCTTGGAACATGTCGTGTGGAGTGAGTCGTGTGTCAGGTCGTGTCACTAACAACACGGACCAGGTGAAGCTTGTCTAGTACACACCGTGTCTACTGTGAACACACCGTGTAGTCTTGTATTTGGAGAACTGTGTGGCTTAGTTGTGTAGAAATACTTGGGAAGAGAAAGAGGATTCATGTACATGTCGTGTGTGAGGTGGACACGCCGTGTGTTGGGGGTGTTACATGACTAGTTTTGGCAGAATAACGTGACCATGTGAATGACTTAAGGGAACATGTTGTGTAGGGGTTACACATGTCGTGTAGTCATGTTTTGGAAAACTTGAATGCTTTCTTCCTCATGTTACCTTCTTAAACATTCAATTTTAGTCCCTGTTAATCCTGGTCTAAGGTGTGTGTTTGACCGTGTAGAGCCATGCCACCGAGACATCCTCCGGTTGTCAGCCAGTTACAGGGAAATAATTAGATGCTAGATATGGCTGACCAGGGACTTCCCGCTGATCCTCTTGTTGTGCCAGTCTTGGTACCAGCAATTATACTTGATACTGGTTCTGATGCACAGTTCAGGGAAGGCTTCATAAGGATGATGCAGAATTTTCAGGG
Source organism: Viscum album (assembly GCA_963277665.1). NCBI lineage: Eukaryota > Viridiplantae > Streptophyta > Magnoliopsida > Santalales > Viscaceae > Viscum > Viscum album. The sequence goes on from OY728134.1 coordinate 1,001,415,927, forward strand.
AACACCGCCTCCTGCCCCGTCGATGGTAGATTTTACATGGGTTTTTCAGCAGCATCATCCTACCACTTTCCAAGGGGAAGGAGGACCTTAGGCTGCAGAGTAATGTCTAGAAGCCATGCTAACGATCCTTGAGCATCTGGAAATGCCTCTAGAGAGGAGGGTCAAGCTCTCTACCTATATACTTTGGGACTCCACCAAGAGGTGGTGGGATGTGATCTCACAGGTTGGATGCCAGTAGGTTATGGCATGGGATGAGTTTCAGTGCATCTTCTATAATTACTTTTATCCGGAGACCTTGAGGGCCAATATAGCCAGAGAGTTTATAAGTCTGGAGTAGGGTACTCTTTATGTTATGGATTATTCTCTCGCTTCACTGAGCTTCAGGGTTTTACACCCTTCTTAGCAGGTATATGGGTTTTTCATTGCAAGGAATTTCGAGGATGGTCTGAGGCACGACATCCGTTCATAGGTGAACATCTTCAGGTAGACTTCCATCACTTTTATTGTCAACTAGGTGCAAATCACGGAGTGCAATCTGAGGGATTCTGGAGTTGTGAGCCAGGAAGGATCGACATCTAGAGCTAGTATCCCAACTCCTGACAGCAGGAAGTGATGTAAGGAGTCTATGTGTGGGGATCCGAGGAGGCGAGAGACACCTTTAGGTAGCCTGGTGGTATGATACTTGTGCGGAAGGGCTGGACATACGAGGACACTATGCCAGAGAGACCCAGTGGAGTGCCGATCTTGTGGCAAGATGAGTCATCTTCAGTGCTTCTGTCAGATCTTTTCACCAGAAGATGGTGATAGGGGTTCTTCTATGACCCCTCATTCAGGAGCAGCACCACCAGTTTCTCACAAGTCTAGGAACTGGAGTTCTTCCGACTATTCTGGCTGAGGTGGAGGTCGTGGCCATGGTAGTCAGTCACCAGTCACTCAGCGACAGCTGGGTGGATCAGCTCAAAGTGGTCTGGCAGGGTCACAAGGCTGCGGTATAGGCCCGACCTTTGCAGTAGAGCAGACCCAGTAGGATCAGGATCCCTGATCATCTACAATTTGAGGTACAATCCTAGTTGCCTCAGTTTTTTCTTCTACTCTTTTCAACAGAGGGGTTTTCTATAGCTTTATATCTATTGTTGTTGTGGAGAGCCTTGATATTTGAATCTTTTTCTTCTATAGATATTTTAACTCTAGACACTCCATTGGGGACTAGAATGGATAGTGTACGTCAGTACAAGGGGTTCCCTCTAGAGGTTGGTGGGTGTCACTTCTTATGGGATCTCTATTTCCTAGAGATGATAGGCTATGATGTCATTCTCGGAATGGACTGGCTAGTTACTTTCCATGTAGTTGTCAACTGCTATCGCTATAGGGTGAGTTTCATATCACCAGAGGGCGTAACATTTCTTTATAAGGGTGAATGGGATGTCAAGGAGAGCAGAGCGAGACCCGAGCTTCATGATCTAGGAGGAGTTACAACCCATATTTATAGTCTGTATCTGGATGATCTGGGGACTTCACAGATGGACTATCCTCTAGTGTTGAATCATTTCAGGGATGTATTTACAGAGGACTTTTCAGGTTTTCCTCCAGAGTTAGAGGTTGAATTTTCCATTGTGCTATTTCTAGGAGTGGCACCAGTGCCCATTCCTCTATATAGGATGGCTACACTATAGTTAAAGGAGCTCAAGAAGCAGTTGGAGGAGTTCCAAGCAATGGGTTTCATCTGACCCAGTACTTCTTCTTGTGGTTCTCCTGTCCTACTTGTGAAGAAGCCAGATGGCACCCTCAAGCTTTTTGTGGATTATCAGAAGTTTAAACAGTTGATGGTCAAGAACCAATATCCTTTACCAAGGATTGATGATCTCTTTGATCAACTTTGAGGAGCCCGAGTGTTATTGAAGATTGACTTGAGGTCCGGTTATCATCAGTTGCGTGTTAGACCATCTGATATTACTCTCATAGCCTTCCGGAGTAGGTATGATCTATACTAATATATGGTTATGCCGTTTGGTCTCACGAATGCGCCTGCAGTGTTCATGGCACTGATGAACCGAGTGTTCCATCCGTACTTGGATTCTTTCTTGGTTGTCTTTGTGGACATTTTTTTTGGTGTACTCTCACACTTGAAATGAACATGCTACCCATCTTGAGATCGTTCAGAGTACACTGAGATAGAATTTTTTATATGCGAAGCTCTAAAAATTCCACTTTTAGATGGATTAGATTCAATTCATGGGTCATGTTATCTCAGAAGCAGGAGTGTTAGTTGACCCAAAGAAAGTGAGAGCAGTTGTTTCCTAGGAGTAACTAAAGGACATATTTTTTGTGAGGAGTTTTCTAGGGATGGATGGATACTATAGAAGTTTCATATAGAACTTTTAAAATTTAGGAGTACCGCTGACGAGTCAGAATAAGAAGGGTTCAAAGTTCTTTATGGTCAGATTCTTGTGAGTCAACCTTTCAGGAGTTGAAAGGGAGGTTGACTTCAGCACCGATACTAGTATTACCAGATCCAGGCAGAATCTATAAAATTTATTATGGTGCTTTAGGGTTCGGTATGGGAGATTTGTTTATGCGGGGAGATGGATTTGTTGTGTATAGGTCTCAGCAGTTGAGACCACATGAGAGGAACTACCCGACCCATGATCTCGAGTTGGCTGCAGTTGTTCATGCCTTACGTTGTTGGAGACATTATATTCTACGAGATCATTTAGTGGTTTTCACCGACCAAAAAAGTCTGAAGTACATCTTTACTCAGCATGATCATAATTTGAGAAAGAGAAGGTGGTTTGAGTACCTTCAGTCTTTTAACATTGAGCTTGCCTACACGCTTGGGAAGGAAACACTGTAGCTGATGCATTGAGCAGGAGGACTCAGATACATGCAGTTCATGAGGCCAACAGTGAGTGGCAACTTATGTCTCTATTATCTAAGATACATTTGGAGTTTCACGATAGACAGGGGCAGAATTTCCTTTCATCTGTAGCTGTTACCTCTACCCTTCTTGATCAAGTACTAATGAGGCAGCTATCAGATTGTGAAGGCCTACTCCTGCAGGAAAGTGTGTCAGTAGAGGACCCTATTCTGGGATGGAACATAGGAGAGGACGAGATCTTTCATTTCCAGGGGTGCGTATGGGTGCCAATAGAAATACGGGAGGAGATGATACAGAACTCTCATTCCTCGGTTTTGGCAGTTCATCCTAGTGTCACCAAGATGTATCATGATCTACACCGTCAGTATTGGTGGCCAGGTATGAAGAGGGACATTGCAGGTTTCTCCATGAGGTGTTCCACCTGTCAGCAACTGAAGGTAGAGAATCAGCAACTAGCAGGGCTTTTACATCAGTTACCCATTCCCAAGTGGAAGTGGAATGATGTCGCGATGGATTTTGTGATAGGTTTACCGAGGTTCCCTTGATTGAATGATGTAGTTTGGGTTGTCATTGACAGACTCACAAAGGTTTCTCACTTCTTGTCGATCAAGGAGACCTTCGATGTTGATGACCTGAGACAGTTATACATCCGTGAGATTGTACATCTACATGGAGTAACACATTCCATCATTTCAGATAGGGATGCACGTTTTACTTCTCAGGTCTGGTAGGGGAAACATAATGCTTTGGGTACACAGGTGCTTTTGAGTACGGCTTACCACCCCCAGATTGATGGCTAGTCTGAGCGTACGATTCAGGTTCTTGAGGACATGCTACGATCATGCATCCTGGATTTTGGAGGTTCATGGGAGAAGCATATACCTCTTCTGGAATATGCCTACAAAAATAGTTTCCAAGAAACTATCCAGATGGTACCTTATGAGGCTTTGTATGGTAGGCAATTCCAATCACCCTTGTGTTGGCTAAGGGCAGGACAGGTAGCTATGCTTGGACCTCATCTTGTTCAGGGGACCACATAATAGATAAAGTTGATTCAAAAAAGGATGGCTACTATACGATATCGATAGAAGTCTTATATTGATCAGTGAAGACAACCTCTGGAGTACGAATTCGGGATCAAGTTTTCCTGCGTGTCACACTGAGGTTAGGGCACAGGTTGATTAGGAGATAGGGTAAGCTTTCACCGAGTGACGTCGGTCCATTTGAGGTTTTGGAGAGAGTTGGGCCGGTTGCATATCATTTTCAGTTACCTCAGAGTTACCGGGCTATGTACAACATTTTCCATGTTTCTGAGGTTCAATGTTACATCTCAGACCCGTCTCATGTTTTATAACACAAGGAGGTTGAGTTTTAATTGGATGCATCATTCAAGGAGCATCCTATCCGGATTGTTGATTGAAGTACAAACCATGGTCGGTATGCCCCTCTAGTATGGGTGCTTTGGTAGCACGGGCAAGTACAGGACGAGACTTGGGATAGGGAGGCCGATGTACAATTACAGTTTTCTGAGCTATTTGGGGTTTCTTCTTCAATTCCACCTTGCTAGGGAAATTCGAGGATGAATTTTTTAAGGGGGGAAGTTTTTTAGAACATGGATATTCTTTTTCAAGTATGTTTTCTTATTCTGGCTATTTTTGAGAAAAAAGGGGACATATTGGAAATTTTTTAAGTACACGCCATATACTTTATGATTACACGCCGTGTATAACTTTTCCATAGGAGGTCGTGTGCTAGCTATGTCATGGCTACACACATGGCTATATGGGGGTGACATGGAGACCACCTAAAGAAGAGTACAGAAAAAGAGAGTACATGTCGTGTACTTAAAATGTACACGCCGTGTATTTTGTTTTTTCATTAAACAGACCGAGGTCACATCTAATTGCCAGAACATGCTTCTTCTAGTTCTCATTTGTCCGAGAGCTCCAATATGGACATGATCCTTCTCCAAGACCCCGAGAATCCATCTGATCTATGATTAGACCATCTTTTATTGTGTTGGGATCACCTCTATATGCTCTTCCTTCACCGAGAGCATCGTTTTCCAATTCCTCTTCTTCCTCAAGTTATCCTCTATTGAATGTTTTAGACATTCTTGTAGACCTTCGGAATTCTAATGTGATTCATGACACAAGGTCCAAAAATAGTGATCGTCCAATGCCACGGTAGGTTGTTTTTTCCCTTATGGTTAAGGTGTTTGAGTTTTATGTGCAAATTTACGAATACCCATGAATGGGGTATTGCACATTTACTATTTTTAGCCCAATTGTGTTCCTGCTATGCCTGTATGTTTGATTAGATGATAATTGATTGTGAATAGGGTTAATTTTTGTTCTTTTGTTGTGTTTCCCATGAATGTTTTTCTTGTTTTGACCTTTGGGTCTAGTTTTCCTGTTATGTGGCTATTTACTTTCCCATGCCCAGTATTATAGGATGGTGTGACTGTTGTTCTGTTATGATGTTATACTGTAGAATTCTAGACAAGTAGTTATTGACGTTTACCTTGGTCGATACACACTACTACACTTTCTTGACTTACATGGGGTCGTGAGAACCTGGTGTATATACCATAGGGATAATGGATGTTGAGGGCTTCTCCTGAGTGTCTATTTTACTTACGATGTGAGACCACAGGAGGAATTGACTTTGAGTACTTCCTCAGAGTGTTTATAGTTTCTCAACGTGGGAAACAGAGGGAATGTGACATAGGTGCTTCCCACGAGTGCCTTTATATACGATAAGAGACTATAGGGGGAATTGACGGCGAGTGCTTCCTCAGAGAGTTTATGCTTAAGCTGAACCAGAGGGGTTAGACTGAGTGTAATGCCCAGAGGGTTTATTATACTTGTTAGGTAGGACCATAGAGGGTAGGTTGTGGGGGATTCCCAGAGGGTTACGAGTTTGTGTGTATTTGGTTGTTTAGTTGTTTCTTGATATCGAAACTGTGGATTGTTTACTGTTGAGTACTTTAATATTTTCTGTTTTCTGTACTTTTAGCTGCCATATACTCATTGACTATTGGGAACAGATCTCGTGGTTGTTGTCTGCTGGGATCTAGTCTCATGCCCTATTTGGGCCAGGCTTTTGGGCCCAAACAGATTATATTATTGTAGGAATAGACAAGGGAAAGCGCCCTTCTACTTCTGGTACTTGACATGCAGTGGAGCTGGAGAGCACATGGCCAAGCTTAGGCTTGCGATGTTGCGGAGCTAATTACTATTTTTGTTTTGTACTTCATTTAGTACATTATTTCAGCATTGATCTTTGTTTCTCTGTTTTCCTAGACATATGTATCATGCAACATTTTATATATGTGCTCCAGTTTATTCTATCAGTTTTCTACTATTTATTTTTGATATGATATTATTACTGCTTCCACTCTGGTATGTAATGTTTTACTTCTGTTGTGTACTCTGCCAATGAGGGTATATTTACCCCACTATCACACCCAAGGCCCTCGCTGCTAGTCGACAGCCTCTCGTGTTCGAGGAAATGCGCTTGAGACTATATGACCAACCAGGTACAGGGTTCCTCTGGGTGGCTTTCAGAACCAGGACGTTATAATTGGCGGATGTGTGTGATCACTGAACTGCCTCTAGTATGACTCTCCAAGATCAAGGTTTGACCTAAGGGATCAAATGAGATCTCTATGTCTCAAACTAGAGAAGTGGAATGAATGTAATGACTCAAACATGTGACTATTTATACAATAGATAAGTTAAAAAAGACAGAAATAATACCTCATATCATCCCAAGAGATTCATGGTAATAATCCTCAACTCCTTTCAGATGACCTCTCCCCTATCTAAGATCTTTCTATGCCTGGTGGAAACCACCATGGGTGATGGTTATAACAATTCATGACTTTTTCCACCTATATCTACTCTCCCACCCACTCTTCGATGTCTATCTCCATGTGTATGTACGTATTCCTACCACTACCTCTACATAGGCTTCCCAATAATTGTCTATATATTAGTCACATGATGATTTAGGTAATCTTTTAAAAGATGTCCCCTACCATCATAAGAGTAACACTACCTCTCCTTATGAAGACTCGATCTATCCTGTAATCCCTAAACCACATACCCTCTATGCTAGGATCACGACATAAAATACCTCACAGGTCGAGGTATCTATTTCTTTCATCAAATACTTATCATTGAATTACCTACTATTGGATTCCCGCTATTGGCACCAACTATCAACATATTATTATCCAAGAAACAATCAACCATCAAATCACACTCGAGCACCATAGAATAAGTAAGAATTCATAGGGGAACCACACAAGATTAAATGTATCTGTGTATTCCCCAATTGAAGGTTTGATCCAAAATTAAATAATCATAAACCACGTTTATTGTGTATTGAGAGAGGTTATATAACCTCTACAAATAATCATCCATAACCGTACAGTCCTTCTGAAGTTGTAGAAGCTCTTAGATGCATAGAGCGTTGAAGTAGGTCAAGAAAAGTCCTCTTTGAAAATAAATACGAAAAATTACCAAGAAAGATTCACCTCATCATATGAGTGGGTAACTATGACCCACCATCATCGTATGGATCCATGAAGAAGACTCACTACAAGGACAACCATCTAGTTAGTAGGTGTTCAAAAATTTGAAAGGCTCATATCACCACCTCAATAAATTCCTCAATAGCATAGGGTTAGGGATCACCTCATATCCTGAGGTATCATTTTCACAAAAAATATTGAATCATGCTCATCCTTTACAACACATCTTATGGTATTAAGTGTTCCATCGACTACTTGATTACTGGTGGAAAGAGAGTTATACCACTTGGAGATAACACCTGGTAAATTTCTCCTTATATTTAAGACACATCATGGAGGGGATCATCCTTTTTAACATGTTGCTAAATCCTATCTGGAAAACATTTTCGAGGTAACCTTGGAAGTAGACAATATGTTCTATAGTCAATGACTATATCTGGAGAGCTAACCCAAGAGGGTCATAGAAACCAAAACCCATTCCTATATGATACATGTTTTCCCTGCAAATAGGGTACACATTTACCGAGTCATCAAGTAGATTTTTAGAGTCAGGGTGAATTGATATATCATCCATCAAGCAAAAAGTAGAGTCCGTGTCTTGAGATTCATAATCAAAAAACATAAAACTATTCTTGTAAAACCCAAAACAATCTCAAAAAATCTATTCCTATGGTATAACTGACTGGTTGTAATACCACTCAGTCATAGAACATCCTATTGGGGACCAATCCATGATTACCCCAAGCCCAAATTCAATAGTCCTGACGTTGGAGACCTGTTCGGAGTAGGAATATCAATCACATGGAAGGTATAATCCTAATTTACTTGTACACATGAACACATATCTAAGCCCATACAATGATAAAATATAAAATAAACCATAAACATGCATGCGTACATTTAAAAATCCCACCATTAGAGTATAAAAATAATGTACGATAATGAAAGGTCCAAATACAAACCCACCAAACGAAATAGAAAATAATCCCAACAACTGAAGTAAGATATGACTGTTGTAAATGAAACCACCAGAACACCCCTTGGTTTATCTGACTCACTAGGCTCTGCCTCGTCCTGGTCCCTCCAAGACTACATTAAAAGGTAAGTCATCATTATAAGACCTGACACATGTGGAAAATACCTTGAATGGACGATTATAAAAATTCTTGGTAGAATTCCCGAAAATCACTAAGCATATACCATCAAGAATAATAATCATCTCATCAAAGAGATATGTCAACAATATATATAACAAGAACACATAGGTATACTCATAGTAGACACACAATATCATGTTAGATCACAACCATATTTCAATCTTAGCTTTCCAACTCAAAGGTTTTATATAAAAATCATTTGAGGGAACACACTCCTTGAGTCAGATATCTGTGTTGGAATTCATCTAACATGTCATTATCACCATGTTGTTATATAATAATTACACCCTAGAATTATAAAGATATTGACACAAAAATAGGCATCACACCTAGATCCATGTGGTGTAACAATAACCCAATCTGGATTAACCAAACAAGTAGGGGATCGATTCCCATGTAGTGTTGTTCATATAGATTCCATGAAACCTACCTAGGGAAAATGATGATGATATTGGATCCCACTTTGGTCCGTAGGGAGTGATTCCAAAAACTCTATCCTAGTGTGATGTTCCTCGATGAGGATCACCATCATATGAATAATACACAATTCTATAACAATGCTAAGGGAAAGGATCATGTGTACATACCATAACGAAACATGTCCATGTTGAAGGGGACAAGGGCTCCAAGACTTTTGTAGAGATATACATGGTGTGTACTGGTCATACACATCATATCCCTTTAACATCGGGTTCTAACCATGTATCAAATCCCACCCATGTTTCTGTGTCTGTGTCATAGTACACGGCATGTGGGGACACACTATCTCTTGTGCATGTACACCAATACATGTCAAGTTATTCTTTAGGGTTAAATGGAATGTTGAATAGCCCACATGATATGTAACACCACCCAACTTCCTTGGAATTTACAACCTATACATGTCAATCTAATCGAGGGTCACATGGTGTGTGACCAAGTCCCAACATGTGTGATACTTATCTCTTCTACAAAAACACTAACACCACACAGGGGGTCCAAAACATCTTGTAATTCTTGATTACATGGCGTATAACCTCGGATTTTCCAAAATCCCATATTTGTTCATGTGTTATCTTTTGTGACTCATAATATTTATGTATCTATCGAAAAACTCACAAAATAACATGGATCTCTATTTTCATGAGTCTTTTGGTGATGAAATATATTTTCAATCTAATTTCCCCACTCAGGAAACTTCCATAATCATATCATGTCTTCACTTCATGCCTCCTGCAAATCAAGGGTCTATAGTTTATCCCATATCAATAATCAATCTTCATAGCTCAGTCGCATCACCAATTAAAATACATTTTTGAGGTATCAATCTGTTATGTCATGAAATGGGTGTGTAATGATTGATTTCTAGGTATTAATTTAACTATGCTCCAAAGGAATTACCAGTGATAAACGAAGAATATGGGAAGTAATGCAGAAAATAAAAAATTGAGGAACTTACCTCGAACAATGTTTTTATTGGCCACGATTCATTGTAATTAGAACAAAAAGTGAAGAGATATAACATAATCAACAAAAAATCTACAATCCATGATAAATATAAATGATACTCAAAACACGCTCGATCCATGAATCAATTGGTTAGTTGGATGATTCACATTCTTCATAGGAAAAAGACTAAATGGATAAATAAAAATAAAACAAAATAATAGCTCAATATGGGTTGATCATTGAGGAATAAAGAATCCACATCATTTTCATTGGAGGGATCCTCAAATTCAATTACACACTAGTCGATGATCCATGATCCTTTTTTTTACCCAGGAATGATCCTCCAATTCTCTCTCTAATGGTTCTAGGGTTATGCTGCAAAACATGATATTTACTCATAGCCATATATTTACAGAAATTCAGTTCATGGAAATTATTTAAATAAATTATTTTAATCAATTAATTTTTTTAAACATTCTCCCATTACCATGCCCAACCTGAACGTTCTATGTGCTCCAATGTTAGGTCACACTAAGGGTAAACCCCACACTCTGAACTCAATGGAGGCCTCCAATTTCAAATTAAAGCCTTTATTTAAACATTATTTCAATATTTTATGAAATCAACACATGTTTGATACTAATATATTTAAAATATTTCAAACATTAATTCTGGGCTCACAAAGACATGGAATCTCAAGCGGTCTCTAGGCCTAGTCCAAAAAAAGTTATATTCTAAGACTTTACATGGAAGAAAAAGATACAGTATATAAGAAGTTTTGAAGGATATCAAATCCTTAAAAACATTCATCATTGGGTGAAAACTAAGAAAAGGGCCTCAATTATTTTTGAAATCATATGATAATGACCATACATTGATTTTTAAAATTTTACAACATAAAACACATCAATCTATGTAAGAATATTTTTATAATGTTTATAAATTCCTTTTTGTGTTTTAAAACTATAAAACATGTGTGAAATGGTTAAAACTATAACAAAACATATAATGACATTAAATCATAGGAAAAATATAGATGAATCATTTGTGGTGTGTATGAGAAAATGACACAATAATCTAATGTTTGGTATGCTTAAAATGAGTGAATATGTAGTTTTTAACTATATAAAATCCTTTAAAACATGCGTTAAGGGGTCAAGGGAAAGAAAACATCCTCATATTTTTGTAACATCATAGAATAAAGACCATATATTGGTTTTGGAAATATACGAAATGAATTATTTTAGAACCAATACTCTAATTTCATATCTATTTATGAAAAATTGATATTTCAAACCAAGTGGCAATCGAGGGGTCGATCTAAAAACAAGATGGAATTATTAAAAAACTATTAATGAGGACATTTTCAAATGGTTTCTCCTTTATTTAAGTACATACTCATATTCAAAATATTAACATTTTTTATTTTTATCTATGTTAAAAGTATTACTTTATTTATTCTTTTCTATATAATTAATATTCAGAATCAACCTGAAATATTAAATGAATTGTTTTCTTTGGCTCGAAGTCCAAGTAAAACTAAGAGATTTGATTCCTATATTATTCATGGATTCATGTTTCATAAAATTTATCATGATGAATGATTGAAAACTCAATATAGCCATATATTTAAACAAGCATAAGTGGGATACTATGAAAATATGGTTAATATAGTCAAATTAAATTATCATTATAAATTTTCAATTGTATTATTAAATTACATGTTAGAAGACATTTATAGAGGTATAATAAAATGTTCATTGAAATTTACTTCTATAAAATTATATCTCTTGATCTATAGTGGTTATTTTTAATTTCATGAAATATTAATTTTTCATTCACAATATAATATGGTCGATTAGGTTTATAATCAATTATATGAATGTTGGAGTGGTGTTTTACACTAAAAAGGGATATACTTGTATGATATGGGAGATGAATCTCAATTCATTATTTTTTAAAGTTAACCTCATCAACCATAAAATATCCAATAGTTTCTCTATGACAATATTGATACATTAAAACTTGTGGAGGTGGGTGAAAATAAAAATATACTATTTGAAATGGAGGTTGATAAAAATGAGGAAAATAAATATAAAGATAATTGAAGTTATAAATTGGTAGTGGAACCATAATATAATATCGTATCTATAATTGTTTCATACAGATATACAATGTTATATATTTTTTTTAAAATTATAATTATAATTATAATTATTTTTTAGGAATTTAACATATTCTAATCCATATGAAATATAGGAATTCCAAGAATAAATAATTTTTGAGATACTAGATAATAAATATTTCAAATCAAACCACATATATAATCACTATAAATGGATTTGAGTGATTCTATTATAATAGACTCATTTAGTGAGCCACCAGATTCCCAGATATTGTTTATAGCTCACTATTAGATACACCTCTTAAGAATGATTATTTGTTTACTCCTCTATCTTGGGGATATTTGTGAGTTAGAAATACTATTATATATGTCATTGTAGAAAAAAATATATATTTATATAAAATATTTTTTACCTTTTTTAAATAGATATATATAAAAATATAAGATATAAAAATATCAATATAGAATATATATGGGATCTAAAATTCATTAAAATTGTGATATTATTTGATGTCTTCAGGGTGACTATTAGTGATGTCGTCAGTATCTAAAGAATTATTCTATGGAAGCTTTCTTGAGAGATGGTATATAATATTGTTAATTATAAATATTATAGACATGTTTAAATCACTTGGATGAATATGGTGTTTAAATCCAAATAAAGGTAGTAGTAATTTAATAGTTATTTATGACTAATTTAAAATACGTGAGAAATTTTTTTAGTATATTTATAAAGTGTTATATATATTTTTTCAAGAGGGTTATTCATTTCAATGTCCTTGAATCCATTTCAGGCCAATATTGCATAAAATATTTAGGTTGTAAAGGTAGAGATGGTAATTGGAGATTATGGAATGAGTTTAATGAAACTTATCTCAGCACATAACAAATATATGAGAAAACTATTGAAAGATTATCTCATGATCAGTGGAACTTTTTTATTGAAATTAATGGAGATGAATCTCTTAATGTTTTTACATATTTATAGTTTCTAAATTATGTAGACATAATATAGATATAATTTTAATGAATGCTTCTATTATTTCAATGAATTATTGTAAAAAATACAATGAATCTATAAAAATAAGACATACCTTTTATCATTGGGACAAAAAAATTAAAAAAAAAGAGCATTATTGGTTATATTTTTTTATTATTCATATTAATTTTTTATACCTAATGGTTTTTTCTAAATTGTGTATATATATTTTTTATAAATGGAATTTATTTATGTTAACCATTTTCATAAATGGATATGTGTCTTAATTTTCATTGGAAGACTACTTGTGATTTTTGGAATGTACCTACTCAATAAATTGAAGTGAAAACTCTTCTTTATAAGTTTAATGTTATGATATTTAGATAATTTATAAAATAATGGTTAATATTTTTTATTAAAAGGTCAAAATTTAAGAATCCTATTATCTAAACCCCACAAAATCATCCTTGTTTTCCCATAAAAAGGAATTTGTAATCATTTTTGGGATGGGGAATCCCATGAATATAAGGGTGTTGGTTTATGGGAAAACATTATAATGTGTGTTTTCTTGGCCATCATTGTCATTTTATACTACACTATTTATTGGGGGATCAAGTAATGTTTGTGAAATAGAAGTGTTGAGGGAAATTACAATGGTTGAAGAAAACATGAAAGAATATAACTCTTATAAGTAAACATAGGATCAACAATGGTCAATAGTGTGAAATGCTTAGGTTTCAATATTACCAAGATTGATGGGCCCGATCCCATTGGAAATAACTATTCCAATAGATCATTCCACATATAATTCTAAACTAAATCCATGAGATTTACAAATGATTATTTTTCTTATTGAAATAATGATATTGTATCATGTTGGGGGAAAATTCTATTAGGGGGAGTTGGGGAAATTTCAGTTCAATGTGCTCTTTAAATTAGGTGGGCATACATTTTTTAAATAATATAAAAATTTTAGATGAATTTTTTTTATTCGTAAGAGTAAATAAAACATCAATATGACGTATCATCTTCTTACAATTACTAAATAATTATTTTTTCATCATATAAAAGACATTAAAAATGTGATTTTGGGAGTTTGAACCATGAAAAAGACCTCCATTTTCCTTTACATATTAGTAAAATTACCAAGGGTTGTTTATTGAAATATAGGAATTGATGGAATATTAATACAGGTTTTAGTTTTCTCATTATTTCTATAAATATATTTTTGGGGTTTCAAAACTCTACCAATTGTATAAAATAGTCAAAAAAATACCAAAAAACCTCATATTCTCATAAAAATATGAAAAATACCTTTGAAGCCTTTCATATGTGTATATGTAGATGACATGAAAATATTACATGTGGTGTGATCAAAATTACTAATAAGAAGTTTTAAAATATATTAATGTCATTAAAAACATGTGTTGTGTGGTAAAACCAATAAAACACCCTCAGATTACCATGAAATTGTTGGAGAAATTCCATAGATTTATTTTTGAAATATTGGAAATGATTCCACACTAATCTATGGGGATGTTTTCTTAGGATGGTTATAAACCAGTTTTTAGTGTTTCAAAACACTAAAATATGCATGTAATAGTCAAAACCATAGTGAGTGACCTCATATTTGAGTGAAATAATATAATAATAGTATTTTAATTATTTATTAAGTGTTTTATTTGAAGGAAACTCAATCTAACATGTGATATTCTTGGAATTACTCAATATACTCTATTAAAAGATATAAAAATCTTTCAAAACATGAATAATGGGGTTAAAACATATCAAAATACTATAGATTAGAGTAAAATAATAGAAAATGGTAATTTTTAATATTTGAAAATTATGAACTAGTTATATGATAAACTGAATTGTGTATTTCTTGAAATGATAAATTTTTTTTTAGTTTTTAAGACTCTAAACCATTCTCATAAGCATAAAACCATATAGAACAACCTGAAAGTGACATGAAATCATTAGAAATCTATCATTGAATTATTTATAATGTTTAAGAGTAAATGAATCATCAAACAAAATCATATACTTGGAATGAATCAATAAGAGGTTTTCATAGATATCAAAGTCATTAAAAAGATATTGTATGGAGGACATAAAAATTTAAATGACCTCATATTTCAATGATATCATAAACAAATGACCATAGAAGGATTCTTCAAGTTTACTAACAAAAAACACATAAATATGAGTGTATTCTTTCTTAGGAAGTTAGTAATTTTTTTTTCAAAACACTAAAAAATAGAGAAATGGTTAAAACCATTAAAAACTACCTCATAATGACATGAATCATATGAAAGCTATCATTGAATTATTTGTTACATGTATGAGAAGTCAATAAGTCAATCAATGTTAAACATTATCTAAATGAATAAATTAGTAGTTTTTAATGATATGGTCATCATTAAAAACAATATTTATGGGGTTAAAGCCCTAAAAAATTCCTAATGTTACCATGAAATCATAGGGAAATGATTGTATATTAGTTTTTGAATTATAGGAACAAACATTGATAAGTCTATTTAATGGATACATTTTTGAGTGTTTTAATTTCTCTTTTTGCCTATTTAATTGAGTAATCATTCCAATTTTGGAATGAATTGACCGATTTTATGATTTTGCATAGAAAATAACTAATTTATTAAATACTAATTATAAGAGGTGAATTTAGAGGAAAAAGATACTTTAGGCCAAAAGCGTAGCAAAACAGCGCAACACCATATTTTTTGAGATGGAGATAGATGGAAAACTGGACAAAAACAATTACATGTCATTTAACACCAGTGTACATCATGAAATTATCATAGTAAAAGGAAACTAAAAGTAAAATTCATGAATCTATTACATGTTGGGAAATCCAGTCATAAATCGTGAGTCCCAATTTCACGTCATGAAAGGAGTCAAAGATCCAAATCACGAATGAGTTTCACACGAGATTCACACAGATTTAAAAATTGTGAAGGAAATCTCAGATCAAGATTATACGACATTTTATAAGATTAGATTTCATGAACATTGTCTGATAGTGCCCATCCAAATCCTATAAATAGAGAGTTTTCCTACTACTATGGAGGTATTTAGATTGAGAGACAAAGCCTAGATTGAGAAGCTATTGCACTCTCCCTGAGTTCTTACTTTATTTTCATTATGATTTCATTTTAGTTTCTCCTTCGATATAAACCTCTCATCACTAGGATGAGGTGGTAATCCCACAATGTGCTAGGCTGGTGTAATCGAAGGGGAAGGTGCATTGGATTTTTTAGTTTAATTATTCATGAATTCAGTTATGTGTAATTTTTATCTTCTTCTAACAATCCCTTTATTTTTATTTTATCATGACCATTGATAATTTAATTAAAATTTTAAATTTAAATTGTTCACATGAAGACCCAAAAGGAGGCATAACCATTATCAAATTTTGGAAAAATCAGGTTTAAATACAGTGTTGAGACAAACTTGATTCAATGAAACCCTATATTACCAGACCAAGGGATATATTGTATTTCCCTATTGATGATAATATATCATAACCATTGGATCATCCTCATCAATACTATGACACCAATAATGAATTAATAAATCAATATTATAAAATCCAATTTCACATAATCCCTAAAATTACAAAACCCTAGCACGCATTCAAAATCTCTCTAGAAAACCAATCTAATAAATATGATTTCATCTTTTTCTGTCTAAAAAAAATAAAATCAGTCTTTTCTCACCTTCTTCTTCAACATACTACAACTAAATCTTTTGAAATTTAAATCAAACATATTTCACCATCTCTTTTGGTCCGACCATGAACTTTCCCTATACTACGTTTTAATTAATTGGGAAGCATAGCTTGAGTTTTATAATAAAAATTGCATAGTACCATAGGGAATTAATGACTCCCCATGGGGATATCAAAAATTTTATTAACACAAGTTTTCATTTTCTTATGATTTCTATAAAAACATTTCTTAGAAATAATAAAAAAACATGATAATTTCAAAACCATATAAAACACCCTGAGATTGGTATGAAAACATAAGAAAAACATATTCAAACTATTTATCATTTGTATGGGTAAATTGAATGGGAATTTGATCTATAATGTCATCTAAATGAAAATATTTTTTTATAGATATAAGAGATTCTGTAAAAACATGTTTTAGGGCATCAAAAAATGTATATATATTTATTTCAAATGAAAGGATAATGACTGTTAATTGATTTTTTTAAATGATGGATTTAATTATATGTTAATTTGATTTAGTTTTTTCCTGGATGATATAAAACATGTTTTTGGTTTTTTAAAAACTCTAAAATGTGCCTAAAATTATCAAAACCATAGAAAAAATTATGATGATGAAAAATCATGAAAAAATTGACTCTAAATTCTTTTTGATTTGTATGTGTTCATGAAATTTCAAACTGATGTTCCTTATACTCAAAATGATGAAATAATAAGTTTTCAAAGATATTAAAGTCTTCAAAAACATTGATCATGGGATGAAAACTAGGAAAACAATCTCAAATTATCATGAAATTATAGGAAAATAGCTCTTGAATGATTTTTTAAATGTATGAACTAATTTCATATTAAGGTGTTTAAAAACTGCATATTCAATTATTTCAAGAACATCGTATTTTGGTTAAAAAAATTCTTATATTTTTATAAATTCAACCATTTCATGTTTTGAGCCCAAATTATATCTTAAATTGGTAATTTTATGTTTTCAAAGTGCTCTAGCTGAGTTAGGAATTTTAATTTCTAAACAAAATTCATCTATTTATTTATTATTTTATATAAGTCTAAATATTTTAGTTCCATTTTAGATAAATGATAAAAGGGGATGAATTTATTTCTAAAAAAATATCAAATTAATGTTTTAAATTATAAAGAGAATTTTAAAAAAACAAATTGATGATAAAAAAACATCTTTTGGCATTAAATAAGATAAATTAATAAATATAAATTAAATGCTAAATAAATATACAATGAAAATATATGATTATAAAAGGGAAATAATATAATAAAAGTTAAATCAATGATTGAATCATTATTCATAGTGTAAATGAAAAGGCTATATGTATTGATGTATTAATGTATAAACACAATGTTAAAAAAATGAATTAAAGAACATGATTTGATAAAGGAGTTTAGATAATGTTATTTTGTATCCCCTACTTATACCACCCCAATTGCATAAAGGATTATTGTTCTAGTGCCTTATATTTATTAGTATCCATCATAAAAAATATATTAAAACTAGAAAATCCGTATACAAATATTACATCTTTTTATGAATATTCAATATATCACCCAAATATACATTCCTAAGAAACATAAAGGATTAGTTCACATGGAAACTCAATACATATACATATTATTTAAGTATAATATTCTTCATATATAACATCAATCCTTATATATGATTCCATTATTGACTCATCTTACTTTCTACACTTCTTTATAATTGGTGGATAATTATAACACAATAGGGGATAAAATCAGATGATCACTAAGGGTATAAATGGGATATACCAAATATAAAAAATCATAATATGCTCATAAGGGTATGATAAAATAATCCAAAAATATTCATACCTTGAAAAACATAGAGTATAACATCCAAAATAATTTCATAACTAGATGTAAGATCAATAATAGTGTTAAAGTAGTAATAATTATTCAAGAGTCACAATAGAGACTTGTGTCATCATAAGAATAGGAAATAATAATCTTGTGAACATAGTTATTCACAATCATTTACCCTCATAATCGTTTCATAATAGCTTAAAGAAATCATTATCACACATTAAAATGTGAACATATCAATTCACAATCATGTCCAAACATAATATAATGATCAAATCCAGAATAAATAAAACACATGAATCAATATATTCACAAATATATTTTCAATCATGTCCTCACTTATCATTATCGTCTCATTTGATATCAATATCACATTACAAAATCAATTTTCAGGTATAATATCCCCAACAATCACATAATCACAATTAATTCATATATATGTTTCAAGGTCATAAAAACATCTATCATTGCATCATAGCTTAAACCATGGAAATGAAAATGGGTTTCATCTGGATATCCTTATCATATTCAATAACCATCCAGATAAAAAACAAGGATGTTTTCATCAAATTTTTACCCTAGTAAAGCATAAAAACATATAAGGAATATGTCATATATGAAAATACCTTCAAAATATCACAAGAATATTTCTACAGAAAAATTACCTTTCATTTTGATATAATTTATTTAAATTAAAAATAATTATGAAATATTATGAAATAAAATTTCTATAAAAATACCTAAAAAAACTAATAAATATATCTTCAATGAAATGTGTCATCATCGTAGGGGGGAATTTGTGTGTTACTCATTAAAATAATGATTCTGTTTGCACATTTGGTAAATAGTACAACATTTGAAAAATGAAAAAAAACTATTCATTTAGAATATTTTTATATAAAGTAATAAATTTATAAAAATGAAATTTTTAAATCATTATAAGCTATTAAAAAATTTACTAAAAATATTCTAAATAAAATATGGACATGGAAGAAAATGATGCAATGTTAATAATGAAATAAAGTTGGTTGTTCTTAAAACAATTAACGATCAATTTATGTACATAAAAGAGAGTAAAATTGTAAAATCACCTGAAGATTTAAGGAATAACCAAATGAGAATAAAAATATATATATGATTTCATGGATAAGGATCATATAATTTCCCTCTATGGAAATTTAACATAAACAATCCCAAAAATAAATGAGATTGCATCATAATTCTCTTACCTTAAGTCCTATATTTCTTCATATGCATTTAAATATCCTATATAATAAATAATGATTTATTAGAAGTATATTGTATAACCATATTAATATATAACATTCTATGTATCATTCCATTATAACTTTCAATTATTCTTTTTTTAATAGTTTTTCATTAAAGTATACTTTTGGATGAAAATTACTCCATTTTCCATAGATGTTGTGGTTCAATAGTTTATGTACTTGAACCATGGTAATGGATTCATCATCTAAATAATATTATTAACGAAATAAATTATTATATAGTTTCATCAAACACACTATTATAATTACTTATATTAATTGGTGATGAAAAACAAATGGCATCACTTTGTGGAGCTTTTAGTCCACACATACGCCTAAGAGACATTATCATTTTCTAATAGATGGAAATGTAAAAAGTAAAATAAAATATTATAATTCCAAAAGTAAAATTATATAATAAATATCTTATATAAAAATTAATTCCATCATAATAAATAACCATGAATTATGGTTATGGAAAACAAAATACTTCTTTTTGTGAGGTGGCACTCCGCATGTACACATGAACAATGATTTAATATCCCATTTGAGGAAGAAGTAAATGAATAAAGGTTTTTAAATCAATATAATAACATCTCAAAGTATTTATGATACTCTATTTATCATTTTAGGAAATATAATAAAATTAAGAGATATAGAAGAGAAAATAAAATTGAGAGAGCTTAGTTAAAATAAATAGATATCTTGTTCAATCCAAATAGATCTGAAATGACACATGTTGAATTTGATATGAGATAGTGTCTAGATATGATCATAAAATTATCTTTAGAGTAGTTTTTAGCTCATTTTACCCTTAATTGGTTTATCTTCAACCATTTGTACTCATTTTGACTCATACTGTGGTAATTGAATTTCTACAAAAGTTACTATAGATTGTGACCAAAAATTAAAGTGGAATCATTACCATGTTTTCAAATTATAATTCCAAATAACAATTCCATTTTTTTAAATTTAATTTATATAAGTATAATAAATTACATTCAAAAAAATTAACCAACAGATCGTGATGAAAATTGGTTTTCCTGAAAAATTTATTTTTAATTATAAAAGTTATTTTATACCAAAATTAAGAATAATATCAATTCCCATGACGTTAATTGTGTTATTATTGATAAAAATTAATTAATGAAATTTTATAATCGATTGAAAAGAAGTATACTTTATAAATACTTTAATGGAAAATATATTTTCTACAAAATCAATATTTTCACTATTTACTGAACATAAATATTTGAAGTAAAATTCAAAATTTTCACCATAAGATAATTTTGATATATATATATATCAAGAATGAAATATTTTTTGTAAATTAAAATTTCTAAAATTAAAAAAAAATCAATATCCGTTTAAATAATTCAATAAAAACCATTTTGAAAGAAAATATATTTTTTCAATGTATAAAATGACTTTATTTAAAGTTCAGTACAAATTTATTATTCATTAATAAATAAATTTTAATTATATAAATATTTTCTAAATATTTTTTCATAGTTTATTTATTACCATTCATTACTTCAATTTAAAAGGTATGTTATAATGCTACACTATATCATGGTTTATTTTGACCCAGAGATTCATATAAAAAATGTTATTGAATATATTATGTTTATTTCAAAGGAAAAATATATATGTAAAATATCATGGTGTTACAAAAAATCCCTTTATTTTTTTATTTTTATAGAAATAAATCAAAATAAAAGCATCCCAATATTTTGAATTATTTTAGATAGAAACCTGAAAGATAATAATCCCTTAAATTTTAGTGGATTTTTCAAGAAACATGAATCTATAACATTAAATGGTAGTGAGCACCGAAATAGAATACTGAATGAATGAAAACATTAATAAATAGAAGAAATATTATTCATCAATTTTACTAATCCTCCGAAGTATATAAGAATAAACACTAGGGTATAATGAGATAGATATAGAGGAGTGATGAAATTATTTTAAATGTAATCACATTTTTGGACTTGACAGTACTTTGAAAAATGTGATAGATTTGATTATCATAGAACTTATAAGTATTCAAGAGTTGAGGAAGAAATTTTGTATGGCCCCAAAATGGGTTTATTTATATCCCCCAATATCTTTGAGAATATTTTCGAATCTATCATGGGTCAAGGAAGTCAGGGGGCTTGATTTGATGTATCACTAACCATAACTAATAAATTTTAATCTAGTACATCTCAACACCACTAGATAACTAGTATCCACCATCGGGTAGATGGTTGCCTAAAAAATACTTTCTATATTTCTACTGATCCCACTGGTGAGTAGGTATGCTTTTTCTCTATGGATGTGTCTCTAATGAGTAGTCATTTGACTACCTATGGGAACACAAATTTTTTATATTTTGCACTAGTTGATTAATGATATCCCTTAGTGAGATAGTGATTTATAAAGTCATTCAATATGCATTTTCCTTCTAAACATCATTCAATTCTTTTTATTGAATCGCCAATATCAATCTATAAATTCAATAAATATTAGTATCCATTATGAGCCTTCATTAAATTTACTCAATATGATTCTAATTATCAAAATCCCTTCATTTTGTTCATAAAAGTTAAACATAAGGAATCTTTAACAAAATAAATTTCAACCACTCCAATGGAATCATTAAACATATTAAAGAGTGATTGCAACCATTAAATATTAATAAGGTAAAAATCAAAATATTTTATTAATTTTTCATGATCACAAACACTTGAAAATAAATATACAATATAAAAAATATTTCATGACATTTTTTATAACAAGAATTTCTCCCATGATGAAAATGATATCATTTCTCTCCTATAGCTAAGTTGAATTTATCTTCTATAGCATAGATTTCTTACCATCTTTTATTATCAAGAATAATTCATAAATTCAGTTTCATTAGATAAGATAAATATTACATATTAATAATAAAATCATTTATTATCATCATTAATTATCATTCAAGAGATAAAAAATAAAAAATTGACAAAGATAATTGATTTTTGAAACTAAAATAGGCTTTCATTAAATCTCAAGATAAAAGAAAATAAACAATATTTTAAAATATTCTCAAGATGGAAGTCATTTTGTAAAACATTTTTTCAATAAAAAAATGTGTCAATCAAAATATAAAAAAATTAAAAATGGGTTTCACCAATAAGATAATTTTATAATTAACACGATTTTCTCCCCATCAAATTATATGTTCAAAATATGGTGATCCATTGAGAAAATATAATAAATAATTAAAGTAAAATTTTTGAATTAGGAAATAATAATAAAAATGTTGAATTGGAATGTAAAAAATTAAAAAAAATATATAGAAACCCATTTATTCATTAAGGTCTACAAAGAATTATGTCAATAAACCATATATAATTCCCAAAAGGTGTCATACCAGGTGTGTAGTAAAGGCTCATTCGTTGCTATGAGGGTGAAGATCAGATTAAAAACCCTACCATCCCTTTTTATGGAAATAACCTCTAGGTACATCTATTATAGAATAACATCTTCTTATTTATATCCAGATATTAATTTTATTAAACAAGTATAACACTCCGTGACATTTCCATAATTATGGAAAGTTTGAGAATAATTCTTTAATTAAAAAATATATTTAATTTTGAAATAATTTATAAAATTAATTAAAAAAATTTGTAATAGTCTCTATATTTCGAATGTTAAGATATAATCATCATAATCTAATCACACAAAAATCATATTTGATAATTCCAAAGTAATTAAGAGAAATATGTTTTGTGAAAATATTAGCATTTGGAACACTTTTACAGTAAAATCTAGGAACGATGTCACCTTTTTGGAAGTTATATCAATGAAATTTGTGTCCTAGATAAATTTGATTAGTGTGAGAATTCTGGATGTGGTTTTTAGAAAATTTATTTTACTTTTATTATCACACTAGATAGGGATGTGATTATATGAAATACCAAATTCTAAGTGATTATGTTTCATCCATATAATTTGGGAGTTGTATCTCCCTCTAGATATATATTCTATAATGAATATATAAGAAGAAACATAGTTTTTCTTCTTATTACTCTAATAGAGAATGGATATAGCATGTAGCAGATAGATCTAATTGGTACTTTTCCTATATAGTTGGAAACTTATAAAATCAATATAAGAAAAAAAGTTTAAAATAAGTTCCCTTTAGATAAAATAGTCTAATGTTTGTAGTTCCATTCACATATCTAAAAATTATTTTCAGGGATTTCAAATTATATTCCTTCATATTTTATTAAAAATTTTCATAAAGGAAAAAAAACTAAAAATTATATCCATTCATGTTGTGGTTAGATAATGAATAGTATTGATCATACACTTTTATAGAGTGATGTCAACCGGTTTACCAGATTCATTAAATGTTAGTATACAATTAGTAATCTTGGGCATACAAGTTTCCTTAGCATGATCCATTCAAGAACATTTTAAAAGATCAATAGAATAATTACACTGGCTCACAAAAATTTATTTGGAACTTTTAAAAATGTAAAAAACGGGGAATAATTTTAGTTAACTCGTAAAACTCATTTAAAATTATTTATTTTTTAATTAAGAAAAATTATTTAAATGATATACTTTATTTGAGTTTAAAATAACATAATCAACATAAATTTTAATAATTAATAATTCATATGAAAAAAAAATTCATAAAATAATAGATTCTAATTTTATGATTTTAAAGTCATTTGATAAAATTAATTTTGTTAACCTTTCATACCAATACTGAATATATTTTTTAAACCATAAAGAACTTCAATTAACATGAAAATAGAATTTGTAAAATTTAGATATTCAAAACTAGGTTCTTTATCCATAATAATATTTTCCAAATTAAAAAAATTATAAAATTAATTTTGAAATCCATTTGAGAATGTTTGAAATTCTAGTGAGTGATGAATGGAAACAATATACGAATGGATTATATCTAAGAAACATGTGAAATTGTTTCACTATAATCAATACATTCTTCTTGATTATATCATTTAGTAACAGGGATGGCCTTTTATGGATTATATTTCCTTGATCATAATGTTTGTTTTGAAAACACCACTTGATGCCAAAAATTAGATGATTATCAGGCCATTCAAAAAGTTTCCAAACATTATTCCTCTGAAATTGGTTAAAATATACATTCATGGAAAGTATCCAATTATTATAAATAGTATAACCATCAGTGGTTTGAGGTTCATGGGGTGATATAAAATATTGATGTTCATTCTCATTTAAGAATAAAATTCTTGTTCGAGTATCAGATTTAAATTCACTGATAATAATTTATAGGGGTTATTTTGTATTTAACCAATGCCTTTGGTAAAGGAGTAGATAGAGGTTCCTGATCTTCTTTAATTTACTAAGAAGACTGAGGTTTTAGTAATGACAAACTAGCTTGGTCCGCATCATTACTAATTTTAGGATTATTTTTAGGAATATTATCATCATATTTGATGTTAATTAACTATTTTAAAGTTTTGGTACTATTATTGAAGAATCGGTAGCCTTTACATGAATTTTAGTACCTTATAAAGATAACTTCACTAGATTTTGTGTCAAGATTTCCAATATTATCCATGGTGTTAATGATAAATAATTTATAGTTTCAAAAATTTAAGTAGATTACATTTTGAATTTTCCATTAAAAAGTTCATAAGGGATATTTCTAAATATGGGTATAATAATAACTAGGTTAAGTATTTTTCAAGCCATATTGACCACCTAATCCCAAAATTATTGAGGTCATTAAAAATCACTAAAGAAAGTTTGAGTCAATTCTTGGAGGGTCCTATTTTGTCATTAAATAACCCCATTTTATTGAGGTGTCCTAGGAGTTCTGTAGTAATGAAGAAAACCATGTGAGTCCCAAAGTTCATCAAAAGTATTGGTTATCAAAATCATCAACATGGTTACTAACAAAGGATAAGTACATATATCCTTTTACATTTTCATATTTCTTATAATAGTTGATAAAGACTCTATAAGCCTCATTTTAATAAACTAACAACAAAATCCATGTATACCTAATATAATCATTAATAATTACTATATTATAAGATTTACTACATATAATTGAAATTTCATTTCATCCTAAAAAATTAAGGTGAAAAGGTTCTATGGATTTACAAGATTAAACATCCTTCATAGATTTTATAGAAGATTTTTGTTTCTTTATATGATGTAATGTATCATAAACTAACTTTACTTTAAAAAATAAATTTTCTAAATCACATACTAGTCAGTTACGATTGATCAGGAAAAGATATTATGTCCTCCAATATCATAGGAAATGATTCCAAAGCCATGATTAATGATCTTTTTCAAATAAACACTTACCATTTTTACTTATAATAGATTTCAAATCAATAATATGATCATTTTGAAAACATGATGCAGTAGATATATGTTTTTAATTAAAATTCAATACATTAAAAAATTAAAATGAAATTGTAAACCCTCTTTCAAATAATTTACTAATACTCAATAAATATTTTCCAAGTTTTTGACAAATAAAATTTCATTAATTTAAGTATAGTTAGAGAAACAAATCATAACAATATAGGTGAATTTTATTTTTCAATACTCTTGAAATGTGATATGTCCTCTATAGTTGTTTTCAAGTTAATTGAATTCAGAAGAATCAGTACACAAGTGCCTCAAGAAACCTCTATCAATATACCATGTATCTTTTCTGGTTTTTTCCTTAAGACACTTGTTAAGAAAATATTAGGAAACTAATGTTTTTGGTACCCATATATTGTATCCACATATGTTATCCAATATAGAATTTGGAATTAAAATTTTTTTATAAAATGTTTTTCCAATTGAAATTTGAAATAAGTGATTAATTATTTTTGTTATACTATATTGACCATTTTTTTATTTTATTCATAAATAATATTCCATAAATTCATACAATAATTACAAATTTTGTTTTCATATATTACCTATACAAAATTAGATATTTTGAATTTTTTTGAAACATGATTTTTTAAAACCCTTTTCGAAAATTACTTTTAATTAAAAATTGAGGCTATAGAATCATGTTTAAATATTGATAAACATGGGTGAAATAGGATATATTTATTTCATGATTTTTTATTTGATATTATTTATTATCAATATTTTCATTCTCTTTTAATTTTAAAATAAAAAATAGTTTTATTTCACAAGATGATATTTTTTGAAAACTACTCGGAAGTATTTCTTTTCAAGATCATTATATTTTGACCATGATCACAATTACCATTGTGATGTAGATTTCTAGCATAAGGTATATCTTTATTCTCAAATAATAGGTTTAATAAGTATAATAAAATGAAGTGGAACATTTTGAATTTACTTTTCATCATACCTAAACATCAACTCTGAGGAACATATCACTTTTACTGTTTGATTTTGATGATCAAGTTAAATCCTAGATATCACACTATGTCCAAAATTTTAGTTCATTAATACTTTTTTCATTGTATTTAGACATTTTCTTCATCAACATAAAATCAGGCTTGATGCGACCTTTCTTTTTTCAACCAAAGTATGTAATATCAATTTCTTGGTGTTACTTTTTGAAGTGGTGATAATTTATCTTCATTTTCTTGTACCTATTTATCATCTTGTAATTAGGAGAAATGTTTGGATCGCCTAAAAAGATTTCATCATTGATTTCCTTGAATGAAATTGTATTTTTAATTTTTTCACCTCTTTTGGATCCTTTTATTCTTTTCTTTTCATAGTTATCTCATTTTCCATGATATATCTGAAGATCTTCTCAACATAAATGTTCTTTGTAATGGTTATAGAGATAGTGGAATAGCTTATTATGCTAATAACCAACTATGTTTTTCTCATATTTGAAGGATATTTTATATAGTGCAAGATTTAAATTTCATGTCCAAGGAATATTCTTCTATTGAATATTGAAAAATAGAACACCAAAACCAATAGAGGATATATTCAAGTGAATTTTTTAATGTATTTAAGCTCATGGAGAAATATTACCTTGATCGTGAGATATTTTTCATTGATAATGTGGATCATTCTTCCCCAATAAGTGTATTGTTATTGTGTTGTCAATGCCTAAAATATATTCCCTATAGAGTTGATCCACATGTGCTCCTATAATATCTAAAGAGAACTGATGAATCAACGAGTGCTAGTGTGACTGATTGACCATCTTTTTTTATTCATGATTTAATTCATCCCATTCCTTAGGGATTGAAGGAATCATTAATCTTCTTCTCATCCTCGAGAGTATGATATATATAGAGAGGTGTTGTGAAGAATATGTTGTGCATAACAAATTTCACCCACTAGAATGTCATAGAATCCAATTTAATTACCTAGCACTAGTTTTTAATATTTTATTAATTACACAAGTTCTCCTTAATAAAATATAATACCCCACGAGACCCCATGTCATGTATTAAAATAATAATATACTTTTTTCCATTGTATGTTCTAACTAAAACAATGATATATATTATTTTATAGACTTGAAATTAATATTTATCATTTGACGTAAGATCATACCACTCATCCTCCCCATCATTTATTGATTTCCCAATTAAATATTTTAATTAAATATTTATTCATTAAAATAATAAATATTCTATTGAAAGGATGATGAATAAATATTTATTTAATATTAATATAAATAACTAAATTATTTATTTAATAAATAAATACTAATTCGTTACAATTGGAATTAAAAAGAAATAAATAAATATAATATATTCAAGTAATTAAAAAAATACCATGAAAATAAATTTCTATTTAATATTTTCGATCATTTAATAAATATTGAATACATATTAAATCTCAGTTTGAAGATTAATACAAATTAAAATTGATAACTGTAAATAATTTAACTGAAATCAAAGGAAACACAATGGTTATGACACTCTATCCATCTTCCTCACTTATCTTATGCAGGCTTACATAAATTCTGAGATTAATTTCTAGAAATGGATAATGGAACCCATGGAGTATGGA
Source organism: Viscum album (assembly GCA_963277665.1). Classification (NCBI taxonomy): domain Eukaryota; kingdom Viridiplantae; phylum Streptophyta; class Magnoliopsida; order Santalales; family Viscaceae; genus Viscum; species Viscum album. Next base: position 1,001,444,913 of record OY728134.1, read on the forward strand.
CATATTTCTCAATGAAAAAACAACATACGCAAGTTCACTATGTAATATTATTATTTTGTCATGATATCTCATCAAGAAGGTTGAAATCATGTTTCATCCACCATAATGCTAGACATATCATTCTTCAATTATCCAGATTGAAAATTTCTACATCACCATAGACATGGAATTTTTTTCGACAATTCCATTAGAATCACTATGTTGAAATATAAACATTCATAGATTTGGAATAGAAAATCCTCCATTAAATTATTCATTAGAAACATATCATTCATCAAATACCCAATATTCCGATATTCACTGGGGTAATATATCATCATAGTTTACAACAACACATCAATGTTTGTATGTCATTGCATGCTTTAATAATAATCATAAAGTCTATTGACCATTCCATGCAATCGTTGATAGGAATATCTAGTCACACATAAACATGTGGAATTCCACTAGGCGGGTATGTTCTCATAATCTCAGGTATTGGATATTACTAAGTGTTAACATCATAAGATGATGAGACATCTACTTATGATTACTCTAACCTTATAGTTGGCATACTGTACACCCCATCATAAAATTTTTTCTAGACATAAAGAAAGGTTTAATGATATGTTTCTGGATTTTTAATGTTCTCATCACTGTGGGGAACTACTATACCCTTCACAATGTGGTAGATACTCTACAAAATTATTAAACTAATGTAATGTAGGATTATTAAGGGTAGTTTATAAGATATTTTATTCAATATTCACATCATTAAATACACATTAAATCTAGAGTACATAGAGACTATACTAGGATGCCCACTCTAACAAAATACCAATTGGACTGGAGACAACTACAGACAACATTTAGTCTATAAAATAGCACACAATTTTCATGATTATACTGAGTTAAGGATTTAGTAAAGGGATATACCATGTATTATTATATGGAAACTCTACTAAAAATTAGGCCACATTTCTGAGAAAAATACCCCAAAAGATGATATTTCTAAGGTAGATTCTTGATCCACCGATATGATCATATCTTCTTTCCAAGATCCACAACAGTAGTATTATCATAATAGAGTGTGATAGGGTCCTTAGTACTAGGCACCACATATTTTTCTTTAAAAAAATTGTGAATCAAAACTACATCTTTAGTGGCCTTGGAAGCCGTAATATAGTCCAAATCTACTGTAGAAGAAATTACCTCTATATCTTTTGAGATCCTCCAACTGATATCACCTCTATTGATAGTTAATATGTATCTTGACTATGATTTTAGATTATCGTATTATTTTTAGAAACATGGATCTGAATATCCCCTAATGGCAAGTTCCTCATCTCCTCCATAAACCATAAACAAATCCTTAGAATGTCTTAGAGGCCTATGGATATTTGTGACTATAATACAATGGTGGTCCACTAGGTCATTTTGATATAATCCAACTGATCTTAAGTCATAGGTGATGTTTATCCCTAAAAATAGCATAACATAAAATACGTAACCAATCACTAATGTTTATGTTTTCTATTCCATTCTTTTCCATACCAAATATGTCTTAGGACCCAATTTTATGAAAATATAAATTACATGTGACACTAGAAAAAATACCATATTGGAATGTTCCATACTAAATCTCTTCATAATCATCTTAATGTATAAACATTTTTATAGTCCAAGAAGTCTCTTGAATCTATAAACATGGATCTTGATGCATTAAATATATTTTATTCATATAATTACTTTATAGATAATTATGTATTAAAATTTTCATTAAGGGATTTTATGGCTGTAATTTTGTTTCCAATGATCAATATTTCATCAAAATAAACTATCATAAAAATGATCACAATCACTAAAAACCAGTTATAAACTTAAATCTCTCATTAGTTATTTACAAAACCAAATTCTATTGGGGCTTTATCAAACCCAATGTTCCATGACCTAGATTCATTCTTTAATCTATAATGGGATCTCTAAATATTGTATACTTTTTCGAAAATTTTGGAGTCCCAAACCTTTCATCTTTTTTCATATAGATAACTTATCAAAGGATCCTATTAAGTAAATGTTTGATTTTATCCATATCCAAAATCGCATAGTCATTGTAATATACTATGGAAAGTTTAATTATAATTTATTTTAGAAAATAAATTAGTAAAAATATTTTTTCATAGACTATTCCTCCCTTTTGCAACCTATCATACCATATAAGAGTAGACCTGTCTATCCATGTTTATTTTCTTCTTGAATAACCATTTACAACCAATGGGATTTTCATTCAATAAAGAACCTAAAAAAATCCAAAAATTCATGTAAATTAAATCAATTTCATAATTCATATCCTCTTACCATTTAGAATCATATATTCTAGTAACTTTTTATTGTATGTTACAAGATCATTATCATCGACTAATATTGAGTCACTATCCTCAGTGACTAGAAAACAATATTGTTATGGTTCTTTAACCTCTCTCATACTTCTACATAGTATTTTTGTATCTATTTTTTTATATTACATAGGGTTTTATGTAATATTATCATGTTCCAAATCTTTTCTATCATGAGCCTTGACTTTATCAAATTATATTTCTTTACAGTGCCTTTTTTAGAGATGTTATCAATTTCAAAAAAGGTTGGATTTACATTAACCATAACATTATTATCTAAAGTATTATAATAGTAATATCATCTAGTTTCCTTAGGATGCCCTATAAACATACACTTAGTTCATTGGGGTGAAATATGTTTTTTAATAAATAGCTTTAAAATTGTCTTCATAAACCCACACTCAGCATGCGACAACATAGGTATATTCCCATACCAAAGATGATATGGAATACGACTTTCTATATAATTTAATACTCGATTTAGTGTGTTTATTGTTTTCTACAATTTTTTTACCCAGAAGGATAATGTAAGACTCGCATGAATCATCAGTGATCTCCCTATTCCTAATAGGTAGTGGTTCCCACTTTCGCATACAGAGTTTCGTTATGGTGTATAAGGAGGAGTGAGTTGGGAAACAATCTCGAACTCCAATAAATAATCAATGAAGAGTTTTTTAATATTTATACATTATTGGATCTCAAATTATTTCTTATATTCCCAGAATATATCCAATGAATTTCACTTATAACTTATTAAGTATACATATCCAGGTCTACTAAATCCATCAATAAAAGTTATGAGGTATCAGTAAAAAACACTGGATTTAACTAGAAATGGTCTACACACATCGATATGAATCAACTAAATAATCTCTGCTACCCTTTCACCTTTTATAATAATTGGGGATATAGTTATTTTTCATCATGAACATGTATAACAAGCACAAATAGTTTTTTTTCAAATGAACCCAATATCAATATTAGCATAATCTGGTAAAAAAATTCCATTTATATGAACTAGTTAATGATTCCATATTTGGGTGTGGTATGAGTTATGTTAATCATCTTCATTGTTGATTTCCATTACTTGGTATTTGTAATCTAATGCATAAACATGACTATTTAAATATGTCACACTATAACAAATGATTTCTTTATTAAATAGATGTATTTATTTCTAAATTTGAAAATAAATCCGTCTATATGAAGTTTATAATTTAAATAATATTTTAGATAATGGAAGGAACAAAAAATCATCTACATCCATGATCACTCTAGTCAGAGACTTGATGTTATAGACCCTAAAATACTCTATTGTAAGTCTTGTTCAATTGGATACTTGTGGATATACCTCACCACAATAAGTATTATATAATCTATCTTGTTCTTTTATTTCAATACATATGTGATGACAACATCTTGTATATAATAAATTATTTTTCTAAATAAATTGATTACTCTCGATAAAAAAACACACCTGAATCTCCCCCTTGATTATTATTTTAGGTTTTTTTCTTATAGTTTCCCTTTCTTCCACATGAAAAAAACATATTGTCATGTTCAATTGCCTTCCACTTGATCCCCCTCTATATTTAACATCATTGTAAAGTTTTTCTAGACTTATAATTATAATTGGAGATCTTATCTTGTCCTTTAATTTATTCACCATATAGATAAAAGTCATTTTTATACTTCATATCCTTGTCTTCTAGGTAAAGAATATTGAAAATATTAGGGAGATAATTAAATATGTTGTTAATATTTAAATTGACCACAATACTTGGGAAGATTGAGGTTGTGATGAAATAATGATATTAAAGTGTAGTTCTTGTATTAGATTAAACCCTAGAAACTTTATGCACTCAACGTAGAAAAAAACCTTGACTATATAAGGCCTAGATAGTGAACATTATCTAATATTTCTTGTGTGGATAGGCTTGGAGATCTCAATCCATTCATGTATTTATCTCTCCTGATAAAGATCAAAGATATGTTGGATCATACAAGAGGAATATATTTTGTTATGATACTTCATGAATTCACTAGATATGGATTAAAACATTAAAAAATAAAAATCTACCACATAATTCAGGCATTTTCACCTCCTTAGTAGATGAGAAGGGTATTGGGGATTCAAGAATGTCATATTTTATTTCATGCCATAGAACTATATGTAGGCATTTAAAACATTCTAAGAAGTTAATTTTAATTATGATATAGTCTTTATCTAGAATAGATCTTGGGGATATGGTCGTTGATGAAATTTTTATTATTCAATAATAATATATCATATAATCAGTAATTATATTAATTACAATTTATGTCAAACATAATAATAAATAATTTAATTTCATTAATTCTCCCACTATTTTATTAGCTCTATATAACTCTCACCATTTTACATAGAATTTCCAATCATTTTATAAATTTTATTGGAAAGTATCTATATTTTCAACTTTATGAACCAGACTCTATCCATGAAATCCAAAAGAATGTATTTAGGTAGGAAGTATTACCAACTATGAGATTTCAACTCCTTGTTCTCTTGGGTGTAATCCCCAATCATAAAATCTTCAGTCATATTTCATTTACTCAGGCCTCCAAATACATATTTAAAAGATTGTGGATGTTAAGTTCATTACATTTTCATTTATGTCAACCCATCATCTTATTTAAAACTCATCGATAATTAATTGTGATTTTGACTGTGGATTAAACCAACACTTTAACTATCATTTGTTTTAATTTTTATAATAGAAAGAATAATGAATTAATATTAACATGATAGATTAATTTTATTATGCATTAATAATAATATATTATCATTTACATGACTTTATAATAATAAGTTGATCTTACAGAAGTTATTAACCATGTGTCAACATAATATTTACACACAATCCCTATATTTTATTTTCATCTATACATATTAAATAATTTATTTATGTGACAGAGGCCTTGCATCCATAAAATAAATCATTCATAGAAATAAGTTAAATAAATAAAAAAATGTGATCATCATGAGGTTATCTAATAATTGAATTGTTAATAAAACAAGAAATCAACCTATGGCCTTAGGTAAAAACTCATTTTTCTGGTTTTCCACAAGTTATAGAATAATACCCATCCACCTATGTATCACCTATATTGGATTCATCTCAGTTCAATCTTGAACATCCTCCACCTCAACTCCACCTTGAACCGACTCCATTCCCCTTTAGAAACACATTTTATTACATATTCCTTATAACTCACACTCAGATGAGGGAAACCAAAGAATTTGTTATGAAGAATTACATAAAACAACATTTGAAACATATGCCCTAGATAATAAATAATGGAGGGATAAAACATAATCAATAAAATTCAATTCAGTAATAATTAATTATAAATCCATTAAATTAATTAAATTAAATGAAACTTAAAAATACAATGTACTATTCAATAATCATGATCATTCATATATATTCTATTACTTATATTTTAAGACAACTAGCTACCATTTATTTTATTTCATTATTCAATAAAATAAAATGTTTATGAATTAATCCAATTAGTTATATTATTTTTCAATGAATTCATTTTATCTTATTTTATCCTATTTTCATGAAGATTCTCATCCACATTCATTTTAAATAAATAAAGTAAATTTATTTTATTTAAAATTTAATAAAATAGTTCATAAATTTCTACTTGGAAACAACATAATGAGTACCTGCCCAATAAAACTCAATGTGGTCTTTTTTTTATACAATGCACTCACACAACACATTCATTATTGATATTTCATTATTTGACCACATATACTGTCAATCTAATTACATAAGGAACACATGAAAATTTCATCACTTGTACAATGTAATCCATGTAAAGTCTTTAGTTTGAAACAACCATACATGAATTGTAGTTTAGAATATGATGAATAATTAGTTAAGAATATAATATAATATAAAACCTAATGACAGGAATCTACTATAAATTTAATGAATCATGGAACTTGGGATGATGAGGTTAATAGAGTAATTAGTTAAATTTAATATATTTCATAAATAGATAATGTACATGGAGTGTGATGTATGGTCACACAAAGTGTACTGTTCTTCACTGGATGTCCGTAATACACTCCTAGGAACTCAATGTATAATTATTATAGACTTTTATTATGTACATAGTGTGTATTAAGGATTCCCAGTATATACATAAAGTTTATGGGTCATCACCCAACATGCATTGTGTATGAATTGCACATCGTTTATTAGTTACATGACACATTTTGTCTCTATTTTTTCAACCATGAAAACATATAGAATATACAGTATGTAAGAAATCTAAATGGTTCTTCATCCCTAATAATTTTATGTCACCCTGTATGGACAAAAAATTGTTCATTTAATGTACCTAGTGTGTAATCACCACATGTTGACCTGGAATCCACGTGGGTATCCTGGTGAAATGACCAAGGATACATAGTGTGTAACAAATGAGTTCACATCATGTAACCCTATGTTATATATAAATTATTACTGTCACCTCTATATGAGTTGTTCAAATGTTATTTTCCTTAATTATTGACTAATATTCATTATGTAAGATTGAAATGAATAGGAGTAGGAATAGATATCGACTAGTAAATAGAGAACTAATCAAACTTGAAATGAAAATTAAATTTTAAATGTGTAATAATCAACAATAAAATTAATAATTATAGATTCAAATGTGACCACTCTATTCTAACTTGAGTTTTCTAGACATAGTCGAAGAACCTATTTGGATAATGGAAAACCCTACTTTAGTCAGGTTTGATGAATGAATTTTAATGTACATGAAGTAAACATAATGACCAATACAAAATTTTATAAAGAATATTGATAACTAGAATGTAAAAACCAATGGAGGATCTTGTCAAATAAATTTTACATTTAATTTAAATATATTATGAAGGATTATTTTGAACTTGAGATCATTATTAATTGAGGATTTTGATCATTCACACCTGATCGGTGAAGTGTCATTTCCTTGTGAGGTCCCAAAGTTGGTCCTCTCTAGTTGTGATCTTCATGTGCTCCTTTGATCTTTAAATAGTGTTGATGACTCATTATTTCTTCTCATGATAGATTGATCATCTTGGGTTATTCCCCATTGATCACTTCACGTTTCATTAGGCTTGGTGGAATCTCCCTTTCTCTTCTCCTTCTTGACTGGTTGACAAGAGGAGGATGATCTTCAATGGAATCCATTGTACAAAATGATTAACATCCTCTAAAATGTGATATTGATCTATTTGTAGATCAAGAGTTAGTGTTTTATATTAATTAATTTTACAAGGGAACTTTAATAATATATTAATAGTTGAGAAACCTCATGCCATGTAATAAAATAATAATAATATTTTATTCAAAGGTGTTTCCTAACCCATTTAAAAATAAATATTATATTACATACATGAAAATTAATATTTTTTAGACCTATAAAATGTTTAATCATCCACTACAACATTTATTAAATACCCTATTAAATATTATTATTAAATATTTATTCATTCAATAAAGAAATATTCTATTCAAAAATTGAAGGATAAATATTTATCTAAAATTTTCATTAATAAATTAATTAATTAATTGAAAAACAAATATTTATTTTTTATTGCACATATTACAATAGATAACTAAATATTATATATTTGTGTAATAAAACAATTAACTTGTGAAGACTTATTTATTTAAAATTTTCTATCAATTAATTAATCCTGAATGAATATTAACTCTTGGATTGGTGATTATGATTGATTCCAACTGTTAAATATAAATAATATTTATCTGAGATATAAGGATACACTTTTTTTGTGATCCTCTATGCCTCTTACTCTGTTAAATTAGGAGGGTTTACCTAAAGTCTAGGATTAAATTCTAGCAATGAGTCAAGCCACCAATAGAGGAAGAATGCACGTCCCAAAAACATAACCACATATGAATTATAATTGTGTAATAAAATCCATTTTTTATGATATCTCATCAATTAGCTTCCAAACGTGTGTATTTATCATTAATTCTTGACGTATATTTCATGGATTATTCAGAATAAGCATTTTAAAATCACCATAGCCTGAAATTTTTTTCAAAAATATCATTGCACTCAAAGTTCTACGATATCAAATTATATAAAGGTGGAAGGGAAAAATCTATCCTCGATATATTCATTAATAACATATCATTCATGACTCTCCCAATGTTCCCAAAATTTCCATGATCATTTTTCATCATGGTTTATAGCTATACATCAAAGTACGTCATAAATGGCCACTATAAAATATTAAACTTTTTCTAAAAAGGGTATATCAATCTGTAAACGTACATTTTCTATTAGTAAGAATTTTTACCTATAGATATTTCATTGTCAATATATTATTGGTATAAAATCTTATGATAAATGTTAGTATGATATATAAAATATTTCTGTAGAAATCTTAATACAAACGATAGATAATATATGTGTTGGACAAAAATGTCCACTAATAAATTTATCTATTGATAATAGTATTGAAAAAACTTTAATTTTTATATAATATCATTAACCATGTTAATTTATCTAAAATTTTATAAATACTAACAGTTATATTTGTTTGTAATTTACTTTTTAGATAAAAATAATTTTTTTATAATATATTTTAGTAAAATATTTTATTATATCTATTAATATAAATGTATAAAATATATTTAATATAATTATTATATATAAAAATTTTAAATTAATTTAAATTATCCAATGAAAATATAACCATGTAATTTAATTATTGTCTCTATCAATATTTCCATTAATTTTTACTAGAAAAATAATCAACAATGGAACAAAAAACTTAAATCATACATTTACACCCATTAATTTGATAGGAACCAATTGGGCCCAGACACAATAATCTCATATACCATACCCTAACATAAGTTCAACATAAAAATGAACAATGTGAATCAAAACCATATATGATAGATATGAATTTAGTAAAAAAATCATCCAATAGCATCATTGTGATCTTTACAAGAATTGAGTTGATGGCATCCAATATAAAGCATTTCCTCAATTCTCTTGACACAATACTTGTTAGGTAGTCTAGTATCTGGTTTACATACATTTTTAAGGATCACACATCGATTTGAACAATCAATTGGATTTATTCCACCATAACATCAGTTATCTATGCCAACTAATAGGAGGGTTTATCTCCAAATGTTATAGTTTAGACGGTGAAGTGGGTAAAGGTAAGAGATACAAAAATTAACTACAAAAAAATGTTTTCATATGGATTTAATAACAAAAATTGAACAACTATATATAATTATTACTATGGTTTCATACAAAACTAATGAGTGGATCATTAAACCACCTAATGTTTTGATAATAATAAAGAATTATTATTTTATTTTCAATTAGAGTCTTGATAATTTCAATTGTGTTTTGAATAAAGTATTCTTAACTTTGATTAGATCATTATATTATATTATTTAATTTTATTTTATTTAAATATATTTAAATTTCATGTTTTTATTGTTTATAACATGTTATATAGGATTCATATAGTGTTCCTACGATAAATAAGTCATTTTGGACCATAAAATATCATTTTACATATTTTGAAATAAAAATTCGAAAAATATTGGAAGTTACCTTTAGGATCATCCCTAAGTAAAAATTTAGAAATGTAATGGATTGAAAAAAACTATAAGAGATCTACTATTTCTTTAATAGACAAATAGTAGTTGAAATAGATTGACCATGAGTGAAATGGATCAATCGTGAGTGAAATAGATTGATTGTGAGTGAAATTGATTGACCATAAGTGAAACAGATTGACCATATGTTAAACAGAATGATAGTAAGTGAAATTAGTTGAGCATAAGTGAAATAGATCAACTATGAGTGAAATGAAATGATCATAAGTTAAATGTAATAGTATCCTTTGTTATTTCATTAAAAAATAAACTAGAGAACTCAAATTAGAGTTTTTTTATTTATTTAAAAATATAAAAAAAGTTATATACATTTATTTAGAAGACCAAAAATTCTAAATCAATCTCTATCATGTTAGAAATAATGTTGGAATATACTATATGTTTTAGTTCTAAATTATGTGGTTTTCCATAATGTTTTTCAACTATATTTTGATGAGGAATTAAGCTATAGAATAATGATTAAGAATATTCCTATTTCTATGAAAATATAATTAAATTATATAAATAAAATTAAACTAGAGATAAAGATTATTCTATCTTTTTTAAGGTAACTTTTAGGTTTAAAATGTTATAATTCAATCTAATTATAGATTATAGAATTCAGTTTTGAATATTTTTTGATACATTATGAATTCTCTTACATTATCAATTATTATGAGATTTGTTTTTCATAAATACCTTAAATTAATCCCCTATATGAATCCCTTATGTGATTTTTACTATGTGATTTTTCCTACATTTGTTGTTGAAATTCAATAGGTTACTCTAAATCAGAAAATATGCTATATTTTATGTAATATTTCTTGTTTCAATTTAATGAATGTTTATCAGGGATAAAATTTGTATTTTATTTTTTATAAAATAACTTATTAATTATCTCAAAGACAAGAAAACATTTTTTATGTTATTTATTATTGAAATAAATTTGAATTAAATGGGATTAAACTTGTAATTTTATTCATGATAAAATTTTGATAATTGAAAAATCCAAACTCAAATCACCTGAAATATGAAGGGTCAGTCAAGATAATTATTTGGGAGTTTTCTAAGGATATTAATGTTCATCATCTACTTTTGAATTAATTTTTCATACGTGTTCCACTATACAAGTTATTATTTGTTTTATAGAATATTGAGAAATAATTTCTTTAATATTAATATTTATTTAATGAAATATTTACACATTGATAATTATCTCGGAAATAATAACGGAAAACTATAATGTAGTTCATTGATGTTTTATGTGCAACTCTTTCTTTGGGAAAAAGAATAATGCAGTAATGATGTGCATAAAGAAGCTCTATATATATACTTGAAAGAACTAGTGTAATATACAATGATGTGGTTGAGGATATTATTGAACTTTATAAGAACTTCATTTCTCTCTTGATCCACTAGTACTCCTATCAGAACTAAAATCATTTGAACATTCACAACATGAGGATTGCATGTCTCCATAATACTCATATTGTGATACATTCTTCTTATTTAGTGGTTTTACATCATTCCATTACTTTTCAGTGTGTTTAATAGTGAAGGGTTATACTACTCATTATAAGGTATTTAATTGGGTTTTGAATCTTGAAAAAAATATGAATTGGGTTTTGCCTCTAGGGGAAAAGGTAGGTTTTTCGGGTTTTCCCTCTAGGTGTGAAAATGTAGGTCATTTGGGATTAAGCCTCTGGAGGGAAATGGTTTGAAATTTTGTTGTGACTCCAAGAAAAAAAAATACATTATAATATTTCATTATATTTTTATAGTGGGTGGTTTATCTCTCAGTTTGTTAGAGGGTTAAAGAGTGGAGTAGGATCATTTAGATTTGAACCACTATAAAAATTTCATGTGTTTGTTTTCTTTTCATTTTACGTTTAATTAATTTTTATATCTATGATATAACATTTAATTATTTTCCAAAGTAAAATTACCCCCCCCCCCTTCTATATTTCTATCCTAACTCTGATCCAACAATTGGTATAATAGCATAAACGGTAGTACTATATATATTAATTATTTTTAAACAAATTTAATAAATTTAATATCATAGAGAAAAGATTTATTTAAGATGAAAAAAATGAGATTGAATGATATATGGATGACTAAAAACCCACATAATAAGGTACTAATTATGGTTTTTTGAAAACCCAAATGAAAGCTTTCCTAAAGAAACCTATCATTGATCCTTGGAAAATTATGGAAAAGTCAAACAAGATGCCAAAATTTGAACCAGAATCATTAGTCACCAATGATGTGAGTAATTATAGGAATGATATAGTTTATTTAAAAAACAGGTGGTTATTTAATGAAGAAATGGTAATCACATAGATCCAGTAAAGACTATCCTAAGGATGATTACAAAGAAAATAATAAAGGGTATCTAAATTCTAATGATTTTGAATATGTAATTTTTATTTGTGCAGGATAAGGGGGAATAAAAATATTAATTGGCCAAGAATAAAAAGTAAAAGAATATTATAATGAAATATAAGAAACAAAATAATGAAATGGAAGCTATATATATATTTACAGAGTATTCAAGTACTACTGAAGAATATGGTTCCAAAAAGGCATTACAAAACTTGTGATTAATGGATTCATCAAAACAAGTAATTTATTCTACTTATTATTTATCTTCTAAAATTGAATATTAAGAACACTCCATTTAGTAATTTCATAAATAAATTGATATAATTGAACCTAAAGTTAAGTTATTCTTTGGTTTACATAAAAATATCAAGATACAGATAAGGTTGTTATTCTGTAAAGTGAAAATATAATGAAATTTGTATAAGATGAAAAAAAATAGTTCATATAGATATATAAATTACTAAAGAAAAATTAAATTCTCCCTTTGAATAAAATAATAAATTAAAAATTAAAGTTAATTTCATATAAAAACCTCATGAATTTAAAACGAGGAAATTTGATTCTATTCCTAAAGAGAATAAACAGCTCAAAATTGAAATTGAGAGTTTAAAGTCATATCTTTCAATTTTTATTCAAGGTAGAGAAAACATTGATCAAATGATAATTTTTAATAAAATGAATAAAAAGGGGATTGGTCTTGGTTATGATAATAATTTACTAAAAAGCTACAAAACATTCCTTGTAAAAATCACTAATGGTGATACATGTTTTAGATTTAACATGAAGGGTCATTATGAAAATAAGTATGTCAAGAGGTTTACATAATCACTTAGACACACTAAAGATTTAAAATCATAATCATTTAGATTTCCGTTAAAAAATTTGTCACGACCTATCCCAGAGGGGAATATTCCATGACTCCCTAAGCCAGCCTCTATTGGGATAGGGGCTGGAAACTATCACTGAGAAGTCATATCCCTTAAATGGGAGGCCTTAGCCTAAGTAAATATTCACACACACATCTCCAAGTCCACAAATGCTAAAATGTTAAAAGAAAAATGGACAAACATTCATTAATACATCTATATCACACAACCAGAGTATGATAAAAAGGAAAAGGAAATAAAGCAGGGCTAAATACAAGACCACCACAAAGAGTGAGAAACATGAGAGAAATATGAAAGTAAAGTGATGATACTGTTGTTAGAATCCATTGGACCACACCCCGGCCTACTAGTCTTACTATGAAGCACATGGTCCATTTAAGACTCTGTTGAATGATTCATGGGTTGCTGCAGCAGTGCCACCTCTCTTGAAGTTGAGATGATGAGTTTAATTCATGATATTGCCTTCGCCAAATGCTTTGGTTGGGACAATCTCGGGATTGAAAGTGATTCAACTACCATCATGTAGGCAATTTGGAATAGCATAATACATCTTGCATGTCCAATTACTACCCGTTGGATAGACTGCATATGTTCACTTATCGATCCAAACTATATCATCACACATGTTTATCAAGAAACAAACATGGTGGCAGTTGGACTAGCAAACATGGGTTTAAATCAAGGCATTACCTGGTTTGAAGACCTCCCTGCTGTTTTACATTCTTTGCATGAAATAGATTGTAATATGATCCCTTATTTCAAACTTCTGTAAACTTTTTTTATAATAATTTGTGCCTTGGTCATTTTAGGCCAAGGCATCGTCTTTTAAAAGAAAACATGACACATTCGTGTAATGCTCGTGCATGGGTTACTGTAATGATACCCTATAGGACACCCGGAAACCACAAAGAATACATAAATGAAAATACATTCATCTCTACATAGGTATATATATAGGGATCATATAATAAGAATATCAAGATATACTCAGTAAAGACACACTGTCTAATGTAATCCACAATAGTAATATGTTAGTCTAGGATTCCAACTCAAATATTCCACAAATTACTCTTCTGGGAGAACACACTCTTTAGGATTATAACACTAATGGAATGCATCTGAGATATACTTTTCATCGGGCATCTTCTTGAAGAAGTATATACTAAAGGATGAATGTATAGAATATAGAGATGAGGATTACAGTAAAGTGCATGGGTTGATTACAATAAGTCAATATGGATTAAAATTCTATGTAGTGGATCGACGCATATGTATTGTTGGTCATGAAGATACCAAAAACTCCCCCTAGGGCATGACGATAAATAGAGTATCTCACTCCGAGACACATAGAGGTATTTTAATGACTCTATAAAAGAATTAATTCTAATGGTAACATATTCAATAGATCATAAAATGATTCTATACTAACCTTTAGGGAAAGGATAATGGGAATGAATCCTAAAAAACATGTCCAAGATATGGTGGAAAAGTGATCAAGTAAATGTTTAGTAGAGTGTACGGCGTGTAGTATGGATCACATGTCATTTACCTTGACCCTAGGTCATGTCCATGTAAATGTATCATGTCATTAAACCATTTCTCTATAAAGTTATAGACAATATAGAAATCTCGTGTACTCTACTCGTGTACCAGGACATGGATTTTCCTGTGCACCTATTCCAAGCCTTGTCGTTTAGGGGAGTATATGCCATGCCGACTTATAATGTAATCCACCCTAGGTTTGTGTACATCTTGATGTACATGCTGAGTCTTTGGGGAGAGTTTGCATGCTGTGTAGGAAGATCCACATATCATTTGATCATTTTCTTCTACTCGAGACCCTAGTCTCAACTTAGGGGGTACCGCACATTGTGTAATCTCGTATTTCACACGATTTGTATTGATATTTTTCAGAATACCTTACTTTCAATCCAGCGTTCGATCTAGTGCCTCTGGGCTTCGATTCAATCATCATCTCGCCAAAAATTCAAAGATCCCAACTTTTCCAAGACTCGTCATTTTCAAACAACACATACCATCTTTAGATCTTCTCGAAAAATGGATCAAATCATCATTTATCTATGTGAACTAAAAAAATAAGAATTGATAAATTGGATATCAACCATCGTATTAATTTCTCTATTTCTATTTTCTAAACTTTGTCATGTTGTGTTGATCCTAGATCCATGATATCATATTGTTGTTCCAAGAACCATATGTGCAATGTTCGATTGATTAGAAAATATTCGAGTCACGTGCCAAACAATGAATGCCCACGGTGAATGATGAATCAGGAAAAAAAGGATAAGATCCATAGAGAATAATGAACCTAGATCTATGTTCATATTGATCATGATTTTTTAACATGAGAAAACAATGAATAAATCAAAAACAAAATCCCAAAGATAATTCTACTGATATACCATGAAAATAAACCTATCTTGCAAGATAATCGAACCACGGATCAATATGTTCATTGATTAGTTCTCATATATCATATAAATCAATAATGGGGAAAGGAAAAAATAAAACATTACCTACCAAGATTTGTATCAATCACTGATGAAGAACGATGCATCATCATCATCATTGTCACGATCCATCAAATCTGAACTGGGTTGATCTCCAATCCGCAATTCTGTCTCTGATCGCTTTAGAGAATTCTTTGAAGTTCTCTCCAAGAGTCCTTTAGAGTATCTAGGGTTATATGGATAAAACTAGAATTCAATCATAATAGTATTTTAAAACACTAAACATTCACTACATCAAAGATATGAAATGAAATAATTTTATTTACTTATTTTATTCATTCCCATGCACGTGAATACTTTTCCACAAATGACCTAAGTTGACTAAGGTTAAGTCACACAGAAGGAACATGTTTCATTATTATCTTAATTTTTACCATAGATTTATGATACAAGCACTTGTTTAAATGTTATTCTACTTTTCTGGAGAACTGTGCATGCATGCTATTTAATATACTTAATATATTTCAAACATTTTTTCTGGGCACACCAAGCCTCAGAATCGCACATTGTCTCAGCACCTGGTGTCGAAATTAATCAATATAATATATAAAAACAATACATTTAATGTTTTAGACATTAGAGTCTACCCAAATTGGGTATTATGTCCAAGAAATCCAAAACAAGGTCTATATAAATTGATATGTGTACTGAACATAAATTTATGCCTCCCACACCCATTTTCTCTCTCTAAGATTCTCATGTTGCCACCGAACATGCACTGATGGAATTTATCACCCATGAAGGATCCTCTCATGTCGATCCTTAATCTCTACTAGGTACTCAACAAAGGTTTCTTCATCCTCAATGTACATCTCACCCTTGTGGATAACGTGTAATGGGTCATGCACATACCTCCTCAGTTGTTAAACGTGGATGTTTTCATGTACCTAGTATATCTGCAGGGCTAGAGTTAATTAGTATGCTACCTATCCAAATATACATAGTATATGCAAAGGGCTGGAAAACCTCATATATAGCTTTCCTCCCCAGCTAAATATTTAAAATATAGGTCAAGGTGAAACCCATTGGAATACATGGTCTCCTTCCTCAAACTCCAAATGCCTTCATCGTTCATCCGCACAAGACTTCTAACGACTTTTTATAGACTTATTCCACTCCAGAATTATTTGTACCATCATTGTTGTAGCTCGCACCAACTTCAGTCCCATGAGTGTTGACTCTTCTGGGCCATTCTAGAAAATTGGTTACCTCAAAGGTCACCTATATAATGCCTCGAATGGTTCCATACTGATGGTGAAATGGTTGTTTTTATTGCACGTAAAATCTACTAGTGGTAGGTGACCCTCACAACTATGGGAAAAGCCTAATATGAAAGATCATATCATTTCCTCTATAACCTGAATTTTATAATTATTTTGGTCATCATTCTCAGGGTGAAACATTGTGCTAATGCATAAGTGAGTTCCAAAAGCCTTCGGTAATCACATACACAACTGGGATGTGAAGCGAGCATCAAAGTTGGAGATGATTGTCAATGGAACCCCATAGATTCAAACTATATTCTACACATAGAGTAATCCTAATCTCTCTACCAAACTATAATACCAAATGGAAAAAAATTTGTCCAACATGGTGTTTGGTCTATGATCATCCAGATGGAATTGTGTCCCCTTGAAATATGTGGTAAGCCTATCACAAAATCCATGTATATCACATCCCACTTCCACTCTGACCTTTTAAGGGGTTGAGCTAAACCTATTGGAACTTGGTGCTTATCCTTCACTTGTAGATAAGTAAGGCATCAAGGGATGGACTCTTCAACTCCTTTATTCATCCATGGTAACCAAAAGTGATGTTAGGGGCCCTAGAACATATTTTCCACACCTGGATATAATGCAAGAGGAGACCTATGATACTATATCAGAAACCTCTCCCACAACATTACTGATACCATCGTGTATCCTCTAGAAATAACAACATTCACTTAACCATTATAAACCATATTTGATGCATTTCTTGTGGATATCAGAGCACATAGGGTCTCACAGTCAACATATCTATGTTGTACCTCCCTAACTCACGATAAGTGCAGAGGGGTAAAAAATATCGACTTGAGGAAGGATTATCCATATCCACCCACAAAGGATAACAAAAATGATCCCAATTTTACCGATGCCTCATTTAGAAAATATGAACAAGATCTTCTACTAATAGCATATGCTACTATGTTTCCCTTCCCAAGAGTATAGAAAATCTCCAAGTAATAATCCTGGATGAACCCTAACCACATCCTCTATCTCAAGTTAATATCCTTATGAGAGAATATATACTTGATATTTTTTTATCAGAATAGATGATAAATCACTTTCCCATTAGGTAGTGTCTCCACATCATTAGTGTGAAGACTATAACTACAAACTAGAGATCATGGGTTTCTTAGTTCTTCTCACGTGGTCTCATTTGACATGAACCATAGACAATCAACACTATTCTATGCTTTAGAACACATCTGATCCATGTTCTTGATGCATTGTAGAACTCTACATACTCGACACCCACCTCTAGAAATTTTATGATGGGTGCACTCATGAAATTCTACCTCAACTATTTAGAAGCCTGCTTCCACCTCTCCTTCCATTTAAAATATTTCCCCTTTCGAGTCAATGTTTTCAGGGGTGATGATGTCCAAGAGAAATCGTCAATTAATATTTTGTAATATCCTGCCAACCGAATGAATTTCCACACTTCTATCACACTCTAGGGTGGCTCCCAAGATAACACTACCTTTGCCTTGGGTGAGTCCACTTTAACTATATCTGATGAGAAAATGTGTCCCATAAAGGGGATCACCTGTATCTAGAACTGACACTTAGAGAGCTTCCCACAAATATATTTCTCTTGAAGTACGTCTAGAACCATCCTCAAGTGTATTGTGTGTTCCTCCTCAAACATCGAGTATACAAGGACATCATGGATGAAGACTACCAAGAATCGGTCCAAGAAGGGATGAACGATCATGTTCATGAGTCGTATGAACATTTTTGGGGTGTTCTTCATGCCAAAGGGCATCACCAAGTACTCATAGTGACCATAGTGACATCAGAATATCATATTTGGTATATCATCATCTCATACTCTTATCTGGTGATATCTCGATCTGAGGTCAACCTTCGATAACCCGAGATCCCCTCTCAACTAATCAAATAGGTCATCGATCCTTATTAGTGGATAATTATTCTTCACATTCACCTGTTTCAGGTGTTGGTAGTCCACAAAAGACCTCAATCTCCCATCATTCTTCTGGGAAAACAAAACTAGGGCTTCAAAGGGTGAAACATTGGGTCTAACAAAGTTCTTCCTCTGCAAATCCTCCAACTACACCCTCAACTCAAGAAGCTATGTGGGATCCATCTGATATGTTGTCATAGATATTAGTTTCATCTGAAGGTGCAAATCAATGCAGAATTGTATATCTCGGTGGGGAGGTAAACTTGGAACATCCTCAGGGAAGAGGTATTCATAATCCACCACCACTGTAAGAAACTGGATACTCATAGAATCTACTGCATCAAGATTCTGGAAATCCAACTAATGAGTATTTTGTTGTACTCTCTTATGTATGATACCATT
Organism: Viscum album; assembly: GCA_963277665.1. Lineage (NCBI taxonomy): Eukaryota > Viridiplantae > Streptophyta > Magnoliopsida > Santalales > Viscaceae > Viscum > Viscum album. Next base: position 1,001,464,385 of record OY728134.1, read on the forward strand.
TTGTGATTCATGGGTTTCCTTTTCATTAGAAAATAAAAATATAGTCTCATCACTATAGAGACACCGCACACTTCTCCTAAAATAGTCAATCTGAGAATGAACTGGGGGTAACCAATCCTACCAAGAGGGATTTCATAAGGCCTAAATTCCACTACAAAGAGTCCCCAACCGAAATTCATACCTCCATGAGTCAAGTCACACTATTGTCACTAGTTTTTGATCACTAAACCTTCTCCGGTAAAATTCTACACACATAAGGCTCGAGTCAACAATTCAATTGGAATCTCCGAGTCTCGAACACGATATGTATAATGAATGGAATAACAATATATTATGTCTATAAATACTAAAAATAATTTAAAAAAATACACATATCATGCCTCGAATCATTCTCAGATCCTCTGGGTCATATGCCTTGACCACATGCAGCTATCCCAGACCATTTCCTCCAGCTCCCTCAGCCTAGTATGGACCACCTAGGGGTGGTGGTGGTAATATGTCAAAGCGTCGACCACCACCTGGTGATCTCCCATCTCCTCTACCATGTCTAATAACCGAAGAACATGCATTTTACTACCACAACCTATTCCTCAGAGGAGCATCTATGATGTAATTCCCCGACCCCAGTTACCCAGAGTCGGTGAATTATTACATAACATTGGCATGATCACTAGAGATCAAGTCCCTAAAGATTGATCTGTTTAGTAGCTATGGAAGTACTAGATAAAAACAAAAATTTTACATTAAATTATGAAATGAAAAAGATAAATTGTGTCTCCTTTGAACAAGATCATATCCCTTAGCCTATCCCTAAAGGTAAGCCATAATATACTTCATCGCATCCTGGAAAAAATAAAACATAAGAAAGGGGTGATCTCAGATTCTCAGTAGGGATAAAAATATAGTGGAAACTATCATAATTAAGAATAAACATTTAAGGAAATATATAAGACTAAAACACAAGCCTTTTAAACATAAAGTTCAGCATAATATGAAAAAGATAAATCAAATGTTTCCATTTACTTATTCACATGAATATTCTACTATTCTAATAATCACATGTAATGTCAATAGATAATATAAAAATGATGGAATTCATAATTCCAAACATCATAACCACATAGCCATGGCCTCATCCCAAGAATAGAAATAAAAATATTGTCAAGAACTTGTTCCAAGACAGTAGTTTGTCTCATGAGTCCTACTAATGCATCAAGGGGCTATAATGGGCCCCACCCATCACTTACTATGTCCAATGCATTCCTCATATAAAAAGGGTGAAACATAACATAAACATTCGTATTAAACTAGCATAAGAAATGTTAATACTTTAACCATAAACCATGAATGACATAAAAATAGCACATCCATAGACAAACATATCATAAAACTATCAATACAATATGGAGTATTGTATCATAATAATTCAACTTCAACTAAACTTAAAATCCAACAATAGATGTTGACATAGATGAAATCAATCCAAAAACAATTTGAGAAAAATATCTCTTTGTACTTTGAAATCATTTAATGTTTCATAATTAAAAAATAAAACAATTATTTTTAAAATGTTCTTATAATGATGTAATAGAAGCATCTAAGGTGTTATAATGGCATAATATAGCCGCATCTGCCGTAGAAGTTAAAAAAACATTCTTTCCTTAATTTTTGGAAAAGGTCAAAAATTACCTTGTTTGGAAAACAATAGAAAGAGTCTTTTAAAATCATTTTATAAAAAGTCAAAAATGATATAAATGACTTTAACCCAAATTCTATGAGTTAGAAAAAACGTTTTTATATACATTTTTAAGAAATAAGGATGTGGATGATAAAGAAGTCCCAGTAGATACTTACGTATAAACAACCTCAGATAATACAGAGATTGTAAAATTAACCCTTACCTTGTAATTTTCTTTAGTCTATGGTACGTTAATACTTTTTATGATGGTTAAAGAATTGTTATTAAATTTTACAAGAACCACAAACATAAATATGATATCATATATGATCCTCTAATATTGCTTTGTTAATAATATTTCAGTATTATCATAAATGTAAGGCCTCTAGGTTTAAGTGAGGATAGATGGGAGGAGATTTTGGTAGGTTTTGGCAGAGCCAAATGTCTTTTGAGGTGTTCATTTAAGATAAGGGTAAGTTCTCTTTTATAAGAGAGGTGAGGGGCACTTTAGGAAAATCTTGAAATATTAATTTATTATAAAATTATTTTTGGTTTCTAATAGTTCAAAATTGATTTATTTCAAGTATAAGATGAGGATACATCGAAAAAATCTCAACCAATAGGTTTTAGACATGTTTAGGTAACCATATTAACCTTATCTTTTAGATTTATCCCTTAGTTAAATAGCTTAACTTTTACCATGTCTTCTTGTGTATTTGTACTACATGGTTAATATAGTTACTATAAAATGCCAAGAGAACCTCATGTGGTGAATTAATAACTTATGTAACATTATCTAATTCATTTGGCCCAATATTATATTTTTAAGACTATTATATAATTTAATAAAATAGTATTTGTTTTAAAAAATCATTTGTGTCAATTTTGACGCTATTTAGCAGTTGGTTTTTTGTTAAAGTCACAACAACTTGATTACTTCAAAAAACAATACAATGAATCAAACCTAAAATTTCATATTCAACTAGAAAATTCGTGGATGGAATCAAAAGATTCAATTTACATTTATTTTATAATTTATAATATCATTTATTTTAATCATTTATTGATAAGGTAATTACTGCATCATCATTGTTTCATAAATAAATTTAATTATTTAATGTCTAAAAATTATAAATAAAATACCAGGATGTATGAAATATTTTCAGATTTATAATTAATATTTATAGACTAATTTATCTTATGAATAACCCTATATTAAAAATGGTTTAGTTATTAAAATTTGAATTTAACACTTTTAACTCTTCTTTCAATAAAATATAATAAATGTCCTAATCTAATCCATGTGGATAAAAAAGATCATTTTTTCTAAAGGATGATTTGGTTGGAAAAAAACTCATCCAGTAGAATTTGGACATGTGTTGGGATAATTTTATAATCTTATAATATTATTTTTACCTTTAATTACCCTATTTAATTTTAACTATGGTAAATAATATTCAAAAGATACTATTCAACAAAGAAAATATTTTCATCCTATTGAATGACATTTTACACACTGATGAAAATCACGTTCGTTGGAGTTTAAAATTCAATTCACAAAATCGGTAAAATTACATTTTATGCAAATTTGCAAATGTGCCTTGAAGGTGTGTAAAAGACATTAAAAAGTTCAATAAAATTTTATATATCTAATCTAATTATAAATTGACTCTAATGAATTACATTGAACAAATATAGGTATTATGGATCTATTTTGACATTAAAATAAATTTAAATTTAAAAATAATTATTTAAATAAAAAGACTATTTTAAATAATATCAGAGTGTTTTTCACTTTTCATCAAAAAACTGAATGTTTTCATAAAAAAATTCTAACTAAGATAATTTTGATATTTCAAATCCAAAAATAAAGTCCATTTTGAAAAATAAAACTTATAAAATTTTGAAAATTTTGTATTACTATTCATAACTTCTTTTTAAATGGCTAGTTTGATTGGTCGTGGTGTGATAGAACATGGAGTTGCATACTGCACAATTTATTATATTATTCAATGAAAATCATACCATGAAAGCATGGGGTGTTACATTATTCCCTCATTCAAATAATTTTTCCCTAAAAAATTCATGATTATTACTACATAAAAATATTCGGGTGGTTCTTCATCATAACGTCCTCAGGTTCCCATGTTGCCCTTACATTTTACGGTTTCTCCAAAGAACATTTACCAGATGAGTCATCCAATTTCTCAACACTTGTTCTTTGGTATTAAGAATCTTGATAGGATCTTCATAATAAGAAAGATCGGGTTCCAGTTCTATTTCATCATAGGTGAGTATATGCATTGGTTCTGACATGTATTTTCTCAATAGTGATACATGGAACACATCATGAATTTTGGAGAGACTTTTCGACATTTCCAGATAGTAAGCTATAAATCCAATTCGTTCTAGAATTTTGAAAGCTCTGATGTATCTAGGACTTAATTTACCTTTATTACCGAATTGTATGGCACTATTCCATGAGGATACCTTCAAGAAAACATGATATCCTACTTGAAATTACAAATCCTTATTTCTGTTATCGGCATAACTCTTTTGCCTACATTGTTCTGCTTTGATGTGGGTTTGGATAATCTTCAATTTTTCTATTGTTTCCTCAGCATGTTTTTGGCCTAAGAGTTTTCTTTCACCAACATCATCCCAACAGGTTGGTGTGCGACATCTCTTTCCATATAAGGCTTCATATGGTGCCATCTGAATACTTGAATGAATGATATTGTTATAGGAAAATTCTACTATAGGTAAATACTGATCCCATATACCATGAAATTCATGTGAGTAAGATCTCATCATGTCTTTTAAGGTTTGAATAGTCCATTCTATTGTCCATCAGTTTGAGGGTGGTAGTCAGTGCTCAAAAAATGTTCAGTATCCAGGGCTTTCTGAAGACATTTATAGAATCTTGATGTAAAAAGGGGATCACAGTTAGAAACAATCGATATGGGTACACCATGAAGTCTTACAACTTCATTAATATATAGTAATTATAAACATTCGATTGGTAAATCTTCTATTATATAAATAAAATGTTCTCACATGGTAATACAATTGACAATGACCCATATTACATCATTCCTTCTAGGATTCTTTGGTATCACCGTGATAAAGTCCATTTTAATATCATCCCATTTCCACTCAGGTATGGTAAGAGGTTTCATGACTCCTCTAGGATGTTGTCTTCTAGTCTTAACATGTTGAAAAACCATAAATCATGACACATAATCATCAATCTCCCTCTTCATGTTGTACCACCAAAAATGTTCCTTCAGGTCACTATTTATTTTAGTGCTACCAAGGTGTAGAGAGAAATTGGAGTTATGAGCATTATCCAATAATTTCATTTTTAGATCAGGTATATTGGGAACACAAAGTCTCTTCCCAAATTTCAAAATTCCATCTTCATATATGATTTCAACCAATCTCCCATAATTCACAACTTTAATTTTATTTTGGAACTTCTTATCATCAGTCTGAGTACTTTTTATCCATTATAATAAAAATGGTTTGACATCCATTTGAATAAGTATGGATGTTTCACCTTTCATGATTATTCCCATGTCCATAATTACAATATCTATAAACATAGGATTCCTTCAACTCTCATCTTGTTCAAAACTCCATGATCCTTTCATATTAAATCATCTACCACCTTATTTTCCTTTTCGGGGTGGTAGTGTATTGTGAAATCATAATTCGTGAGTAATTCAAGCCATATTATTTGCCTCATGTTGAGTTATTTCTATGAGAAAATATTCTTTAAACTCTTTTGATGTGTATCTATATCACATTTTTCATCATAGAGATAGTGTCTCCATTTATTTAGAGAAAATATTATAGCTGCTAACTCAATATCATGTGTGGGATGGTTTTGTTCATGAATTCTTAACTATCGTGATGCATAGTAAATAAATTAATCATTATGCATAAGGAAACAACCAAGTCCTTTCATTGATGTATCACTATAAAAAAAACCCATCATTCCTCGATGGTAGTGTCATGATAGGGTCATTGGCTAATATACACTTCAATTATTCATAATTTATGAATATCCCATCCCACTTCCACTCTGACCCTTTAAGGGGTTAAGATAAACCTATTGGAACTTGGTGCTTAGCCTTCAATTGTAGATAAGTAAGGCATCTAGAGGTAGACTCTTCAACACCTTTCTTCATCCATGGTAACAAAAAGTGATGTGTGGGGCCCTAGAACATCTTTTCCACACCTTGATATACTGCAAGAGGAGACCTATGATACTCTATCAGAAACCTCTCCCACAACATTACCGGTACCATCGTGTATCCTCTACATTCTCTTAACCTTTATAAAACACATTATAAGCATGTCTTGTGGATATCAGAGCACATAGGGTCTCATAGTCAACATCTCTATTGTGTGCCTCCCTAACTCGCTATAAGTGTAGAGGGGTAAAAATATCGACTTGAGGTAGGTTTATCCATATCCATCCATAAAGGATAACAAAAATGATCCCAATTTTACCGATTTCTCATTTAGAAAATATGAACAAGATCTCCTACTAAGAGCATCTGCTACTATGTTTCCCTTCCCAAGAGTATAGAAAATATCCAATTCATAATCCTGGATGAACCCTAACCACATCCTCTATCTCAAGTCAAGTTCCTTTTGAGAGAATGTATACTTGATATTTTTATATCAGAATAGATGATAAATCACTTTCCCATTAGGTAGTGTCTCCACATCATTAGTGTGAAGACTACAACTTCTAACTAGAGATCATGGGTTGCTTTTTTCTACTCATGTTGTCTCATTTGACATGAACCATAGAAAATCAACACTATTCTATGCATTAGAGATCATCTGATCCATGTTCTTGATGGACTGTAGAACTCTACATACTCGACACCCACCTATAGAAATTTTATGATGGGTGCACTCATCAAATTCTACCACAAATGTTTAGAAGCTTGCTACCACCACTCCATCCTTTTAAAATATTTCCCCTTTCAAGTCAATGTTTTCAGGGGTGATGATATCCAAGATAAATCATTAATGAATATTCTGTAATAGCCTGCCAACCTAAGGAATTTCCTCACTTCTATCATTCTCTCAGGTGGCTCCCAAGATAACACTACCTCTTCCTTGGCTGAGTCCACTATAACTTTATTTGAAGAGAAAATGTGTCCCATAAATGGGATCACCTGTATCTAGAACTAACACTTAGAGAGGTTCCCACAAATATGTTGCTCTTGAAGTACGTCTAGAACCATCCTCAAGTGTATTGTGTGCTCCTCCTCAAGCGTCGAGTATACAAGGATATCATGGATGAAGACTACCGAGAATAAGTCCAAGAAGGGATAAACGATCATGTTTATGAGTCTCAAGAACATTTTTGGGGCGTTATTCATGCCAAAGGGCATCACCAAGTACACATAGTGACCATAGAGACTTCTGAATATCATATTCGGTATATCATCATCTCATACTCTTATCTGGTGATATCTCAATCTGAGGTCAACCATCGATAACTAGAGATCCCCTCTCAACTAATCAAATAGGTCATTGATCCTTATTAGTGGATAATTATTCTTTTCATTCACCTATTTCAAGTTTTTTTAGTCCACAAAAGACCTCAATCTCCCATCATTCTTCTTGGAAAACAAAATTAGGGCTTCATAGGGTGAAACATTTGGTCTAACAAAGTTTTTCCTCTACAAATCCTCCAACTAAACCCTCAACTCAGGAAGCTCTGTGGGATACATATGATATGTTGGCATAGATATTAGTTTCATTCCAAGGTGTACATCAATGCAGAATTGTATATCTCGGTGGGGAGGTAAACTTGGAACATCCTCAGGGAAGAGGTCTTCATACTCCACTGCCACTGTAATAAACTGGATACTCATTGCATCAACTGCATCAATATTCTGGCAATCCAACTGATGAGAAATTGGTTGTACTCTCTTATATATTAAACCATTCTGTGATTCATGGGATTCCTTTTCATCAGCAAAGAAAATATAGTTTCATCACTATAGAGACACCACACAATTCTCCAAAAATAGTCAATCTCAGAATGAACTGGGGATAACCATTCCTACCAAGAGTGTTTTCATAAGGCCTCAATGCCACTACAAAGAGGCCCCAACAGAAATTCATACCTCCATGAGTCAATTCACACTATTGTCACTAGGTTTTGATCACTAAACCCTCTCCATTATAATTTTACACGCATAAGGCTCGATTCAATGATTCAATTGGAATCTCCGAGACTCAAACAAGATTTGTATAATGAATGGAATGACAAGATATTATGTCTATAAATACTAAAAATTATGTAAAAAAGACACATATCATGCCTCGAATCGTTCATGGATCCTCTGGGTCATATTCCTCGACCACATGCAGTTGTCCCTACCCATTTCATCCAGCTCCCTCAGCCTAGTGTGGACCACCTGAGGGTGGTGGTGGTAATATGTCAAAGCGTCGAACACCACCTGTTCCTCTCCCATATCCTCTACCATGTCTAATAACCTAAGAACATGCATGTTACTACCACAACCTATGCCTTAGAAGCCCATATATGATGTAATGCCCTGACCCCAGTTACCCAGAGTCGGTGAATTATTACATAACATTGTCATGATCACTAGAGATCATGTCCCAAAAGACCGTTAAGTTTAGTATCCATGCAAGTACTAGATAAAAACATAAGTTTTACATTGCATTATGAAATGAAAAAGATACATTGTGTCTCCTTTGAACAAACTCATATCCCTTAGCCTATCCCTAAAGGTCATCCATAATATACTACCTCGCATCCTGGAAAAATTAAAACTTAAGAAAGGGGTGAGCTCAGATTCTCAGTTGGGATAAAAATATAGTGGAACTATCATAATTAAGAATAAACATTTAAGGCAATATGTAAGACTAAAACACAATCCTTTTAAACATAAACTTCAGCATAATATGAAAAAGATAAATCAAATGTTTCCATTTACTTATTCACATGAATATTTTACTAGTCAAATAATCACATGTAATGCCAATAGATAATCTAAAAATGATGGAATTCAAAATGCCAGACATCATAACCACATAGACATGGCCTCATCTCCAGAATAGAAATAAAAATATTGTCAAGACCTTGTGCCAAGATAGCAGTTTGTCTCATCAGACCTACCGATGCATCGAGGAGCTATAATGGGCCCCACCTGTCACATACTATGTCCAATGCATTCCTCATATAAAAAGGGTGAAACATAACACAAACATTCCTATTAAACTAGAATATGAAATGTTAATACTTGAACCATACACCTTGAATGACATAAAAATAGAACATCCATGAACAAACATATCATAAAAATATCAATACAATATGGAATATTGTATTATAATAATTCAACTTCAACTAAACTTAAAATCCAATAATAGATGTTGACATAGATGAAATCAATCCAAAAACAATTTGAGAAAAATATATCTTTGTACTTTGAAATCATTTAAAGTATCATAATTAAAAAATAAAACAATTATTTTTAAAATGTTCCTATAATATTGTAAGGGAAGCTTCTACGGTGTTATAACGATAGAATATAGCCACACCTGCCGTATAAGTTAAAAAAACATACTTCATTAATTTTTGGAAAAGGTCATAAAGTACCTTGTTTGGAAAACAACAGAAAGAGTCCTTAAAAATCATTTTATTAAAATTCAAAAACCGTTATAAATGATTTTAACCCAAATTCTATGAAATAGTAAAAACATTTTTAAAAACATTTTTAAGAAATATGGATGTGGATGATAAAGAAGTCCCAGTAGATACTTACGTATAAACAACCTCAGATAATAAAGATATTGTAAAATTAACCCTTAACAAGTAATTTTCACCAGTCGATGGTACGTTAATCTTTTGTATAATGGTTAAAGAATTGTTATTAAGTTTTACAGGAACCAAAAACATAAATATGAAATCATATATGATCCTCTTATATTTCTTTGTTAATAATATTTCAGTATTATCATTAATGTAAGGCCTCTAGGTTTATGTGAGGATAGATGGGAGGAGATTTTGGTAGGGTTTGGCAGAGCCAAATGTCTTTTCAGGTGTGAATTTAAGATAAGGGTAAGTTCTCTTTTACAAGAGAGGTGAGGGGAACTTTATGAAAAGCTTGAAATATTAATTTATTATAATATTATTTTCAGTTTCTAATAGTTCAATATTGATTTATTTCAAGTATAAGATTATGATACATCGATAAAATCTCAACCAATAGGTTTTAGACATGTTTAGGTAACTATATTAACCTTATCTTTTATATTTAACCCTTAATTAAATAGTTTAACTTTTACCATGTCTTCTTGTATTTTTATACAACATGGTTAATATAGTTACTATAAAATTCCAAGAGAACCTCAAGTGGTGAATTAATTACTTATGTAAAATTATCTAATTCATTTGGCCTAATATTATATATTTAGGAATATTATATAATTTAATAAAATATTATTTGTTTTAAAAAACCATTTATGTCATTTTTGACACTATTTAGCAATTGGTTTTTTGTTAAAGTCATAACAACTTGATTACTTCAAAAAATAATACAATGAATCAAACATAAAATTTCATATTCAACTAGAAAATTCGTGGATGGAATCAAAAGATTCAATTTACATTGATTTTAATATTTATAATATCATTTATTTTAATCATTTATTAATAAGGTAATTACTCCATCATCATTGTTTCATAAATAAATTTAATTATTTAATGTCTAAAATTTATAAATAAAATACCATGATGTATGAAATATTTTCATATTTCTAATTAATATTTATAGACTAATTTATCTTATGAATAACCCTATATTAAAAATGGTTTGGTTATTAAAATTTGAATTTAACACCTTTAACTCTTCTTTCAATAAAATATAATAAATTTATAAATCTAATCCAAGTGGATCAAGAAAAAGATCATTTTTTCCAAAGGATGATTTGGTTGAAAAAAACTCATCCAATAGAATTTGGACATGTGTTGGGATAATTTTATAATCTTGTAATATTATTTTTACCTTTAATTGCCCTATTTAATTTTAACTGTGGTAAATAATATTCAAAAGATACTATTCACCAAAAAATATTTTCATCCTATTGAATGACATTTTACTCACTGATGAAAATCGTGTTCATTGGATTTTTTAAATTCAATTCACAAAATCTGTAAAATTACATTTTATGAAAATTTGCAAATGTGCCTTGAAGGTGGGTAAAAGATGTTAAAAAGTTCAATAAAATTTTATATATCTAATCTAATTATAAAATGAATCTAATGATTTATATTGAACAAATATAAGTATTATGGATCTATTTTGACATTAAAATATATTTAAATTTAAAAATAATTATTTAAATAAAAATTCCATTTTAAACAATATCAGAGTGTTTTTCACTTTTCATCAAAAATTGAAAGTTTTCATAAAAATACCAAAAAATAACCCTAAGCTAATTTTGATATTCCAAATCCAAAAATAATGTTCATTTTGAAAAATTAAATTTATTAAATTTCAAAAAGTTGGTATTACTATTAATAGCTTCTTTTTAAATGGCTAGTTTGATTGGTCGTGGTGTGCTAGAACTTGGAGCTGCATACGGTGAAATCTATTGTATTATTCAATGAGAAGCATACCATGGAAGCCTGAGGTGTTACATTCTTCCCTCCTTAAATTAATTTTCCCTAAAAAATTCATGATTATTACTGCATAAAAATATTCGGGTGGTTATTCATCTTAACTTCCTCAGGTTCCCATGTTGCCCTTCCATTTTATGGTTTAACCAAAGAACATTTACCAGATGAGTCATCCAATTTATCAACACTTGTTCTTTGGTATCAATAATATTGATAGGCTCTTCACAATAAGACAGATCAGGTTCCAGTTCTATTTCATCATAGGTGACTATATGCATTGGTTCTGGCATGTATTTTCTCAATAGCGATACATGGAACACATCATGAATTTTGGAGAGACTTGGAGGCATTTCCATATGGTAAGCTATAAATCCAATTCATTCTAGAATTTTGAAAGCTATAATGTATCTAGGACTTAATCTACCCTTATTACCGAATCGTATGGAACCCTTCCATGAATATACCTTCAAGAAAACATGATCTCCTACTTGAAATTCCAAATCCTTATTTTGGTTATCGGAAAAACTCTTTTGCCTACATTGTGATTCTTTATTGTGGGTTTGGATAATCTTCACTTTTTCTATTGTTTCCTCAACATGTTTTTGTCCTATGTGTTTTCATTCACCAACACCATCCCAACAGGTTTGTGTGCGACATCTCTTTCCATATAAGGCTTTATATGGTGCCATCTGAATTCTTGAATGGAAGATGTTGTTATAGGAAAATTCTACCGTAGGTAATTATTGATCCCACACACCATGAAAGTCATGTGAGTAAGATCTCAACATGTCTTCTAAGGTTTGAATAGTCCATTCTGATTGTCCATCAGTTTGAGGGTGGTAGTCAGTGCTCAAAAAATGTTCAGTATCCAGGTCATTCTGAAGACATTTCTAGAATCTTGATGTAAAAAGGGGATCACGATCAGAAACAATCGATAGAGGTACACAATTAAGTCTTGAAACTTCATTAATATATAGAAATTCTAAACATTCAAGTGGTAAATCATCTCTTATAGAATGAAAATGTGCTCACATGGTAAGACGATCAATAATGACCCATATTACATCATTCTTTCTTGGATTATTTGGTATCCCCCTGAGAAAGCCCATTGTAATATCATCCCATTTCCACTCAGGTATGGGAAGAGGTTTCATGGCTCCTCTAGGATGTTGTCTTATAGTCTTGACCTGTTGAAAAACCATACATCATGATGCATAATCATCAATCTCCCTCTTCATGTTGTCCCACCAAAAATGTTCCTTCAGGTCTCTATTTATTTTAGTGCTACCAGGGTGTATAGAGAAATTGGAGTTATGAGCATTATCCAATAATTACCTTTTCAGATCAGGTATATCAGGAACACAAAGTCTCCTCCCAAATTTCAAAATTACATCTTCATATAGGAAGTCAACCAATCTCCCGTCATTCACAGCTTTAATTTTATTTTGAAACTCCTTATCATCAATCAGAGAAATTTTTATCCATTATACTAAAAATGGTTTGAAAACCATTTGAATAAGTATTGATGTTTCACCTTTCTTGATTATTCCCATGTCCATCTTTACTAGAAATATAAAAATAGGATCCCTTCAACTCTCATCTTGTTCAAAACTCCACGATCCTTTCTGATTAAATCATCTACCACCTTATTTTCCTTCTCCGGGTGGTAGTGTATTGTGAAATCATAATTCGTGAGTAATTCAATCCATCTTATTTGCCCCATGTTGAGTTCTTTCTGTGCGATAATATTCTTTAAACTATCTTGATCAGTATATATCTCACATTTTTCATCATAGAGATAGTGTCTCCATATATTTAGAGATAATATTATAGGTACTAACTCAATATCATGTGTGGGATGGTTTTGTTCAGGAATTTTTAGCTACTGTGATGCATAGGAAATAAATTTATCATTATGCATATGGACACAACCAATTCCTTTCTTTGATGTATCACTATAAATAACAAACCCATCATTCCTCGATGGTAGTGTCAAGATAGGTTCATTGGATAATATTCTCTTCAATTACTCAAAATATTCTTCACACTCTTTTATCCAAACAAATTTGACCCATTACGTGTGAGATTGGTTAATGGGTTTTCCAATCAGGAAAACTTCTGTACGAAATGCCGATAATAACCTACTAAACCAATAAAACTGCATACCTCGATTATACTCATTGGTGTTGGGAATTCTGGGATTTCCCTTGTCTTTTAAGGACCACTATAGATTGCATCCTTAGAGACAATATAGCCAAGAAAATAAATTTCCTGATGCTTGAATTCACACTTGCTAAAATTCACATATATTTCATATCTTCTATGATTTTTTAGTATAGTGCGCAAGTGATTTTCATGAACTTAATAGATTTTTGAGTATACCAAGATATCATCAATAAATACCACTACAAAGTCATCAAGATGTTCCTTAAAAACTATATTCATTATATCCATGAAAATAGAGGGTCCATTAGTCAGTCCAAAAGGCATTACTATAAACTCATAATCCACATACCTGGTTCCATATTCTATCTTTGGAATGTCTTCCTTCCTCACACACAACTGATGATATCTAGATCAAAGGTCGATCATTGGAAAATATTGAGCTCCATGAAGTTGATCAAATAAATCATCAATGAGAGGTAGGGGATACTTGTTCTTTATTGTTATAGCATTGATATCCCTATATTAAATGTACAACCTCATATATCCATCTTTCTTCTAAACAAAAAGAATAGGGGTTTCCCATGGAGAAACACTAGGGAAAATTAATTCGTTATTACTCAATTCCTCTAGTTCTTTCTTTAGTTCCAATAATTCAATAGTTTTTGTTCTATAAGGGTTGTCAATATGGGCCTTGAACTATGAATTATGTTAATGGAAAACTCAATTTCCCATTATAGAGGATGTCTAGGTAAATCCTCTGGAAACACCTAAACATATTCTTTCACAATAGGTACATCCTCTATTTGAACATTTCCTTCTCCACCCAGATATTTCACTCCTTCCTCCATAATAATTGAATGTAGTAGATCTACTTGGGGTGGATCTAGATGATAATTATATGGTGATTTTTCTTATATAAAGATAATGGATTCCTTATCATAATAAAAAATTGTAATGTCTTTATTCATATAATAAATCTTTACATCATTTTCCAAAATCCAATCTATATTGAAGATTATATCAAATTAAGTCATGGTTCCGACAATAAAATTTGCAGATAAAGCACATTTATATGACATAATGGTAACTGCTTGACAAAAATTTGTCGCAATTATACTTCCCTAAGGAATTTTGGCTAACAACCACTTTATTAAGTCGAATTTGAAATATCGAATTATATTAAAAAACTAGGAATATATGAATGAATGTGATGATCTAGAATCAAATAAAGCATTGGATAATTCTGAGAATGCAATTAATGTACCTTTCACTACTTCATTAGGAACTTCAACCTCAACAGTAGTGATCGAATAATCTTGGCCTTGCACCATTTTCTTTTTTTTAGGAAAATATCCTTAACACTTAGGAAAATCATTTACATAATTAACCATCTCTTTAAAATTATAGCATTGAACATTGGTATCATATTTCTTCCCATTTAAATTGTAAAGACCCATAAAATTCAAGGGAATTTTTTTCTTAATTTTCTTTGGGATTTTACAAGAATGCAGTTTCTGACGGCACCCGATTCCGAGGCCCGGTGTGCCCGGAATTTGTTTTTTCCAAAGTTTAGCTCGGGTAAATTCAGTGAACGAACAAGCGGGTTTTCCTAACATTTGAATCGGTGCTTGGAATCAAATTCTGAGGGCATCGATGGAATCACAGTGCCGGTAATTTCTTATAAACACCTTTCCCTGAGTTGCGTTTGCTCGGGTGTGGTTTTTAAATTTTTGGGTTAAGTAAAGGAATAAAATAAAAATGGTGCAACCAATTTTTATTTTGTTTAAAGTTGTTTAACCTAAGCTAGGTGATTGGAGTGGGACCCACAATATCCTACCCACTAGGTAGGATATTTGTGCGGTGGGGCCCACACGAGCCCCACCGTTTCTTTTCTTCACCCCCCTCCTTTATTAAGGTAACACACCCACACCCCTATTAAGTGGAAGTCAACTCGTGCGTTTAATTAAATATTAAACGCCTCTATTAATTGGGCGGTTTAAATGTTGCAATTAATTCAATTAATTGTTTTTTTCTTTTTTGATTTTCAAACACTTGGCTTAAGAAATAAAATAAGACTATCTCTTATTTTATTAGGTGTGTTGGGTTGTGAGAGGATTGGGGGAAGAAGCTCTAAAGTCTTGAAGTTCTTCATTCCTCGTCGAAGAACGCGAAAAATGCAAAGAACTCCGACCTCCGACGAAGGTCGACAAGAATGATGGATCCTCGGAGATTAATGACGCGACGCCGAAGAATATTTTTTCCATGACACGGCGATCTTCCTTCTAGGGCCTCTTCTTCTGCGACGATCCTCCTTCAGCGACCTCTTCTTCCGCCACGAGAAATTCCGCGACGTCCCTTTCCACGACAAACCTCGTTCGACGACTACGCTCGAGGCAGGGGATTATTTTTTAATTTTTTGTTCGTGATTACTTCCACCGGCATTCTTCATTTTAATTTTAGCCACCTGATATCGCAATAACGGGAGGAGGTCGGACCGTACGAACACGACCGACCCTCCTCCCTCCTTGGTTGTTTGATTTTTGTTGCGGCAAGTGTAAGGCGGTGCGGTGTCGTCACACCGCGCGGAAGCAATGAGTTTGGGCGAAGAAGCACAGAGTCGTCGCACAGCGCTGTTGAAGTCGAACAAGTCATGGCGCCATCGCGCCACGCCGAAGAACCACAAAGGCACTGTGGCCGGAGCGGGGCCGCAGTGGAGGGGCGAGGCACCGTGCCAGACGGACCAAGGTCGCGGCCATAGGCCGCGGTGGATCAAGGAACGGCGGCCGGTTTCTGGCCGCCGATGTCGGAGCAGGGGTACGGGACCCACCAGTCCCGTGGCGGCAGCAGCCGGCCGGCCGGAGTGGGCCGGCCGGTCAGGGAGAAGCGCCGGGGGTCGTAACCCCCGGCTGGCCAGGAAGAGCGGCCCCCCTCATGGGGGCCCCGGTTTCACAATGCGGGGGGTGGGGGGGGGCACCTGACCACGCTGGCCAATCTAGCATGTCAGGCCGGGTCGGGCCGCGCCCTAATGGGCTGGACCCGGACCTGGGTCGGGTCGAACCGGTTCGGGCCGACCTAGGGGGTATCGGGCGGGGTCGGACCGGGCCCGAACCCTCTATTCGCGGACCTCTTTGGGTCTTTTTCCAATAACTTGGGCTGCAGACATCCGATCGATGCACCTTCAACTGCGATGTGATCCTTGGATCGAGACGGCCATTTAGGTATATTAAACTCAAGGTTTCGGAGAACTTTGGGTTCGGCCAGGTTGGTTCGTACACGAAACCAACCGGGCCCTCGGAGCAGAAACGCTTATAACTTGGGCTCCGGATGTCCGATTGACGTGTCGTCGACTTTGTTGGATTCCTCTTAGTGAGAAGGATATTTTGGCTTACTCCGCTCGAGGTTTGGACGCAGTTGGAGTACGGTCATGTTGGTTTTGACTTAAAAACCAACTGGGCCCCTCGGATGAAAATGCCAATAACTCTCAGACCGGGCGTCCGATTGACGCGCCATATGTGACGTTGAGTTCCTGTTGATGATACGGAATTTTGGATACATCAACTCCGGACTTCGTGTCAGTTGATGTATCAGCCCTTCGGCTTGTGGAGCGGACCCTCCCGAACGAGCTTGTTGTGTGCGGGAACCCTAGAGCTGGTTACGACTACGACGATGATGAAGACAGTATAATAATCCTTCATGGATTCGACGGTGATAACTAAAGCACTCAGCGATCCTATGTGGATTAGTGCTACTGATCCTGTGTGGGTCAGATCCTGTGTGGGTCAGCACTCAGTTGTCCTGTGTTGGCCAGCACCTACCGATCCTGTGTGTGTCAGATCCTGTGTGGGTCATTGCGGGGGTTAGTATCTATCGATCCGTTGTGGGTCATTGTGGGGGTTAGTACCTATTGATCCTTTGTGGGTCATTGCGGGTGTTAGTACCTAACAATCTTGTGTGGGTCCGACGAATTAGATGAATCAGTGGGTACATCTGATCATCTCTATCGTCTTACGAAGAAGTATACCTGTGTGAGCTGAATCTTGAATTTCAATCATTATCTTCGATAAGATTGACTTGCTTTTCTATGTGGATTATGTTGTGCTATCCTGTGTGGACATGATCGAACTTGGGCTCGAATGTTAGAGCCGAACTGGAATTGATGAATTAGGTATATGTATGGGCATATACCTAAGTAGTTTTGGATGATACTTCATGATTGTATCTTTCCTTTGTGGATAATCTTTTGTGGATTATGGGAGACCTTCAGGGGTATCGGGGTCCCTACTGAGTAGCTTATACTCACCCCTGCATGAGCTATACCCACACTACGTTGTGTTGGTTGCAGACGACGGACATTGCTGATCATTGTTGAGTCTTGCAGAGCAGGTCAGTACCTGGAGGTGGACCACTGGGCGGGACGTACTCGGAGCGGATGGCTGGACCCGAGGAGTTGTGGAGGCTATCTATACCCACTCTTCAGGTGGGACTTCCAGAAGACAGCTCGACGCTGCAGATTTACTTTTTCAGTTGTTGTACTTCCTTTTTCAGTTGTACTTTACTTCAATTTGGGTTTGTATTCTGGACCACATACTTTACAGCGCTTTCAATTGTACCCATCTTTACTTAGTGTTTTCTTATGCTTGCTTGTTTTCTTTGTGGTATTTTTTTACTTTACAAAGGCAATGCCTTCCCTTTTTTTCGGGAATTACGCCTTGGTGCTAGTCGCCAGCCCTTGGCCTATGGAAGGCGGGCTTGTGGTAGTCACGACATGGGCCTCGAGGACGGGTCGTGACAAATTGGTATCAGAGGAGTTCGGTTCTACCACAGAACTCCGGACTCTGATATTTCTTCTATGTGAAGCAATAGTGTTAAGGGTATTGAGTGTGGTTATCAGTTTAGGGAGTCCAGTGTTGGTGCGGTGGCCGACGTATCCGTACACCAGGACCCTAACTTCTGATTTCTGAATTAATACATGAAAACATTGATTGCATGTGTGTTTTAAAAGTTTTCTTTGTGGTTACTTTGTGTCAGCTCACCAGGTATATTGTTTAACCGTGGCGTACCTGTTTCTTTTCAGGATAGCCCCTTGACGGCAGTCATCTAGGGTTCCTAGCGTTGTGCGGGATGACAACCCACCGAGCGATGAGGCCTCAGTACATGGCCTTTTGATAGTAGAGGCACCGACAATACCTCTACCCGCCAAGCCACCGATGCTACCAGCCCCAACCGCTAACAGTGCACATCACCTTACGACACTACACGAGTTTTAGCGTAAGCGACCACCCAGGTTCCGTGGGGAGACGGACCCTCAGGCAGCTGAGGATTGGCTGGAGGCAGTTGTTCAAGTTTTTCGATTAGTAGGGACACCAGCAAACATCATGGTGATCCTTGCAGCGAGTCTCCTGCACGTGGCAGCAGGCAGATGGTGGAGCTTGATGATCCAGGTGCACGATGAGGCATCTCTCGCGCTATTCGACGGACATGGTGCGGGACCCATTCTTCCAAGCCCGGAACATTGAGCAGGGATTGAGGCATGAGATCAGGGCATCGCTGATCTCCCTCAGCATTCCGACACAGGCAAGGGTACTTGAGTGAGCCCTTCTCATCAAGATCTTTCTTGCTGAGTCTACACCAGCGGTGAGACCTACCGTAGGGAGGCACGTAGCTGAGTTTTTTGTAGCTGGAAGTCAATGGATGACACATGGTTCCAGGCGCACCAGACCCTCAGGTGGACGACCTCAGGACACTGGCTTAGTGGTGCGGGGCACACAGCGCAGAACCGGTCTTTCGAGAGGTAGATAGTGCTACCCATGCGGCGGGCAGGGCCACATGGCTCGTGACTTCCCGACCCACCGTACGGAGGAGCATCAGACGGTTGAGGGACCACCCAGGCAGAGGAATATGGTCGACTGTGGCAGTCCGTAGGGAGCAGGTGGACGAGGCAAAGGAGCTGGCCGAGTAGCAGGTGGTGGGCGATGCTTTGAGGCTCTACCCCCACCACCACCAGGAGGCCCACCCCAACCACAGGGAGTTGGCAGGCAGAGGCAGGCACAACTTCAAGCAGCGGAGCCCTACGACCACGACACGCCCGAGATGATTCGAGGTACTATCTATGTATATTCCACCCTTGCTACAGTTCTTATAGACACAGGAGCAAGTCATTCTTTCATAGCCGTTTCCCTTGTTCGGAGCTCGGAGATTCCGACAGACCCGTTGGCTCGATCCTTACATCTAGAGACTCCAACGGGAGCAGACTCGACAATTACGCACTGGTGCCGGCAGTGTGAGATTACTTTAGGAGGCAAGAGCTTCGACTGGGATCTTCTTGTAGTGGCGTCGAGGCCTTACGAAGTCATATTGGGGGGCATGGATTGGTTATCTACACTCCATGCTCAGATTGACTGTATTAGGCGCAAGGTGTGGTGTGTACACACCGACGGGAGCAGGTTCACCTTCACCGGAGAGAAGGGATCCTTCAAAGCACGGGATGGACTCTTGCAGAGGAGAGGACAACCCATCACTAATCAGTTGGATAGCCTCATCCTAGGAGCAGTTGACGTGCGAAGTTCTGTTTTTCCTGTAGTGGTGGATCAGTATGCGGACGTTTTCCCCGATGACGTTCCAGGACTACCTCCTCCCAGAGAGGTAGACTTTTATATTGATCTGTACCCCGGGACAACCCTGATATCCACCCCAGCATATCGGATGGGCCCCGCTAAGCTACGAGAGCTACGGGTATAGTTGGAGGACTTGCAGGGCAAGAGATTCATCTGACCCAGTGTTTCACCCTGGGCTTCCTCGATATTGTTCACCAAGAAGGCGTACGGGAGCTTGCGACTTTGTGTTGACTATCGTCTCCTGAACAAGGTGACAATGAGGAACAAGTATCCTCTACCGAGTATTGATGACCTCTTTGATCAGCTCAAGGGAGCATGGTGGTTCTCGAATATAGACCTCAGGTCAGGATATCATCAACTCAGAGTTCGGGACGAGGACATGCAGAAGACGGCCTTCAGATGTCGGTATGGACACTTCGAGTTCTTGGTTATGCCTTTCGGTGTGACCAATGCTTCAGTAGTGTTCATGGGCCTCATGCACAGGATATTTCATCCTTACCTCGATCGATTTTTCGTGGTCTTCATCGACAACAAATTGATATACTCGACCACTGAGGAGGAGCATGCCTACCACTTGCGGGTTGTACTGGACACACTCCGAGAGCACCAGCTTTATGGAAAGCTCTTGATGTGTCAGTTCTAGATACGTGAGGTGCACTTCTTGGAACACGTCATCTCTGAGGCGGGAGTTGCGGAGGATCCTGCGATGATCAAGGCAGTGCTAGCTTGGGATCCACCCAGTAGCGTGACGAAGGTGCGGAGTTTCTTGGGTCTAGATGGGTACTACCGGAGATTTGTGACAGACTTCTCTAGAGTTGCGGTACCACTCTCGGCTTTGACGAAGAAGGGGAAACCCTTTGTGTGGTCGGACAGATTTCAGTAGAGATTCCAGGAGCTGAGACAGAGATTGACCAGCATACCTATCTTGAGGCTACCAGATGAGGGAGTTGGGTACGTAGTTTACTGCGATGCATCAGGGACCAGACTCGGATGTGTCCTGATGCAGGATCATGCCATGATCACGTATGGATCACGACAGTTGAGGCATCATTAAAAGAACTATGCTACCCATGACCTGTAGATAGCTGCAGTGGTCTGCGCTCTGAAGATGTGGCAACACAATCTGATGGGTGAGCGTTTTACAATCTATTCTGACCATCAGAGTCTCAGGTACATCTTCTCGCAGAAGGACCTGAACCTGAGACAGTGGTGATGGATCGAGTTCCTACATGACTAAGACATTGAGATAGTCTATACTCTTGGAAAGGGGAACGTAATAGCCTATTCTCTCAGCAGGAGGACAGGCATTCAGCTACGTGGGTAGGCGACAAAGCAGCTAGCCGCTTTGCAGATATCCTTCGTGGATAGGGATGGATCAGCCTTTCTTCAGTCACTCACAGTCACTCCTTCACTACTACAGCGGGTCAGAGAGGCACAGCGTGGGGACGCCGATTGTGAGACGCGTCATGTGTAGATATCCTCAAGACAGTCACCTTATGGTTTCTCTTTTGGAGGAGAGAACGACATCCTTTTCAGAGGATGTACCTTGGTACCAGTTTCTTTACAGGAGGAGGTGCTGAGAGAGTTTCACACTTCCCCTTTGGCGGTACATCCTGGAGTGGCGAAGATGTACCAGGATCTCAGACGACACACTGGTGGCCGTGCATGAAGAAGGCTATGGCATAGTTCGTTTCTCGATGCCTCACCTGCCAGTAGGTGAAGGTAGAGCACTAGGTACCAGCAGGCTTGGTACAGCCCTTGGAGGTCCCGGAGTGGAAGTGGGACGGGATATCTATGGACTTCGTGACTGGACTTTCACGCACTTCCAGAGGTCACGACTCCATTTGGGTGATTATCGACCGACTCACCAAGTCGGCTCACTTATTAACAATCAAAGAGAAGGTCTCAGTGGAGAGCATGGGACGCCTCTATGTTCAAGAGATTGTACGGCTTCAGGGTGTGCCAAATCTATCATCTTAGATTGAGATGCTCGCTTTACTTCCTGACCTTGGAAGGGGTTGCAGGAGGCATTCGGGACACAGCTACGTCTGAGCACCGCCTTTCACCCCCAGACAGATGGTCAGATGGAGAGGACCATTTAGATTGTTGAGGACAAGCTCCGCGCATGTGCCCTCGGCTTTAGTCGCAGCTGGGAGGGTCACCTACCCTTGGTAGAGTTCACGTACAACAACAGCTACCACTCCACCATCGGGATGTCACAATACGAGGCGTTGTATGGCCGACCTTGCAGATCACCATTGTGCTAGACAGACCCTGGGGAGTCAGCACTTGTGAGACCGGAGATGGTCTGGGCCATGACGAAGAAGTTCTAGGTCATCCAGGAGCGGATGAGGACAGTTCAAAGCCGGCAGAAGTCTTATGCTGAGAGGAGGCGGAGGCCACTAGAGTTCGAGGATGGCGACCACGTCTTCTTACAAGTCTCACCTCGACGTGGATTACGGAGATTTGGCAGAGGCGACAAGTTGTCTCCACGCTTCATCGGACCATTCTAGGTCCTCAGCAGGATTGGCGAGGTGGCTTATCGCCTGGCTCTACCACCTCAGTTGCACCAGCTGCACGACATCTTTCATGTATCTCTGCTGAGGAAATACGTGCATGACCCGACACATATCATTGACCACGGGGAGCTGGACATTGATGATGGGGTGACTTTTGCAGAGGTCTCAGTGGAGATCGATGATCGACAGGAGATGGTCCTATGTGGACTGTTGATTCCTCTAGTGCGCATCAGATGGCAGCACGGGAACCTTCAGGAGGGAACTTGGGAGCGGGAGGCTCAGATGTGTGCCCAGTACCCACATTTGTTTCCCTAGTTTTTGATGTATCTTTACGGGGACGTAAAGCCCTGAGGTGGGAGTAATGTAAAGTCCCATAAAAGTCAAGGGAATTTTTTTCTTAATTTTCTTTGGGATTTTACAAGAACGCAGTTTCGGACGGCACCCGATTCCAAGGCCCGGTGTGCCCGGAATATTTTTTTCCAAAGTTTTGCTCGGGTACGTTCAGTGAACAAATGAGCGGGTTTCCTAACTTTTGAACACGTGCTCGGAATCGAATTCCAAGGGCACCGATGGAATCGCAGTGCCGGTAATTGGATAGAAACACCTTTTCCGTAGTTGCACTTTCTCGGGTGTGGTTTTTAAATTTTGGGGTTAAGTAAAGGAATAAAATAAAAATGGTGCGACCAATTTTTATTTTGTTTAAAGTTGTTTAACCTATGCTAGGTGATTGGAGGTGGACCCAAAATATCCTACCAACTAGGTATGATATTTGTGGGGTGGGTCCCACACGAGCCCCACCGTTTCTTTTCTTCACCCCCCTCCTTTATTAAGTTAACGCACCCACACCCCTATTAAGTGGAAGTCAACTCGTGCGTTTAATTAAATATTAAACGCCTCTATTAATTGGGCGGTTTAAACATTGCAATTAATTCAATTAATTGTTTGTTTCGTTTTTGATTTTGATTTTCAAACACTTGGCTTGAGAAATAAAATAAGACAAACTCTTATTTTATTAGGGTTGTTGGGTTGTAAGAGGATGGGGGGAAAAGATCCAAAGTCTTGAAGTTCTTTGTTCTTCGATGAAGAACGTGAAGAACGCGAAGAACGCCGACCTCCGACGAAGGTCAACAGGAACACCATATCCTCGGAGATCGACGGCGTGACACCAACGAATCTTTTTTCCGCGACACGACGATCTTCTTTCCGCGGCCTCTTCTTTCGCGACAATCCTCCTTCCGCGACCTCTTCTTCCGCGACGAGCAATTCCGTGACGTCCCTTTCCGCGACAAACCTCGTTTGACAACTACGCTCGAGGTAGGGGATTAATTTTTAATGGTTTGTTCGTGATTACTTCCACCTCCATTCTTCATTTCAATTTGAGCCGCCTGATATCGCAATAACGGGAGGAGGTCGGACCACATGAACACGGCCGACCATCCTCCCCCCTTGGTTGTTTGATTTTTGTTGCGGCACCTATAAGGCGGTGCGGTGTCAGCGCACCGCGTGGAAGCTATGAGTTTGGGCGAAGAAGTGCGGCGCCATCGCGCTGTGCCATTGAAGTCGAACAAGTCGCAGCACCGTCACGCCGTGCCAGAGTACCACAAAGGCACCGTAGCCGGAGCGGGGTCGCGACAGAGCAGGGAACGACGACCGGTTTCCGGCCGTCGGCGTCGGAGCAGGGGGACGGGACCCGCCGGTCCCGTGGCGACAGAAGCCGGCCGGCCGGAGCGGGCCGACCGGTCAGGCGGAAGCGCAGGGGGTCGTAACCCCCAGATGGCCAGCAGGAGCGGCCCCCCTCATGGGGGTCGCGGTTTCAAAACGCAGGGGGGGGGGCAGCCCCCCCTCCCCCCCACCGCTCGACCATTTCGGTCGAGCCACTTGGACACACTGGCCAGGCCAGCGCGCCAGGCCGGGCCGTGCCCTAATGGGCTAGACCCGGGTCTATTCGACCCGGTTCAAGCCGACCCAGGGGGTATCGGGCTGGGTCGGACCGGGCCTGATCCCCCTATTCGTAGGCCTCTTTCGGTCTTTTGCCCATAACTTGGGCTGCGGACCTCCGATCGACGCACTGTCATCTGTGATGCGAACCTTGGATCGAGAAGGTCATTTTGGTATATTAAATGCAAGTTTCAAATAACTTTGTGTTCGGCCGGGTTGGTTCGTACACGAAACCAACCGGGCCCTCAGAGCAGAAACACTTATAACTTGAGCTACAGACGTCCGATTGGCGTGCCGTCGACTTTTTTGGATTCCTCTTAGTGATAGGGATCTTTTGGATTACTCCACTCGAGGTTTGGACATAGTTGGAGTACTGTCGGGTTGGTTTTGACTTAAAAACCAATCGGGCCCCTGAGACGAAAAAGCCAATAACTCTTAGAGCGAGCATCTGATTGACGCGCTGTCTGTGACGTTGAGTTCCTGTTGACGATACGAAACTTTTGGATACATCAACTCTGGACTATGTGTTAGTTGATGTATCCGCCCTTCAGCTCATGGATCAAACCCTCCTGAACGAGCTTGCTGTGTGCGGGAACCCTAGAGCTGGCTGCGACTGCGACAACAATGAAGACATTACAGTATTCCTCCATGGATTGGACGAAGACGACTACAGCACTCAGCGATCCAACGTGGATCAATGCTACCAATCCTATGTGGGTCAGATCCTGTGTGGGTCAGCGCTCAGCGGTCCTGTGTGGTCCAGTGCCTACCGATCCTGTGTGGGTCATTGCGGGGGTTAGTACCTATCGATCCTTTGTGGTTCATTGCAGGGGTTAGTACCTATCGATCCTTTGTGGGTCATTGAGGGGGTTAGTACCTAACGATACTATGTGGGTCCGACGTCTTAGATGAATCAGTGGATGCATATGATCATCTCTATCATCTTACGAAGAAGTATACATGTGTGAGCTGAATCTTGACTTTCAATCATTATCATCGATAAGATTGACTTGCTTTCCTATGTGGATTGTGTTGTGTTATCCTGTGTGGATGTGATCGAACATGGGCTCGGATGTTAGAGCTGAACTGGAATTGATGACTTAGGTATATCTATGGACATATACCTAAGTTTTGTTGGATGTTACTTCGTGATTGTATCTTTCCTTTGTGGATTATCCTTTGTGGATTCTGGGAGACCTTCGGGGGTATCGGGGTCCCTACTGAGTAGCTTATACTCACCCCTGAACGGGCTATGCCTGCACTACGTTGTGTTGGTTGCAGACGATGAACAACGCTGACCATGGTTGAGGCATGCAGAGCAGGTCAGTACCTGGAGGTGGACCACTGGGCGGGACGTACTCGGAGTGGACGGCTGGACCCGAGGTGGTATGAAGGCTATCTGTACCCACCCTTCAGGTGAGACTTCCAGTAGACGGCTTGACACTGCGGCTTTACTTTTTCAGTTATTGTACTTCCTTTTTCAGTTTTACTTTACTTCAGTTTGGGTTTGTATTCTGGCCCACATAATTTACCGCACTTTCTATTGTACCCGACTTTACTTAGTGTTTTCTTCTGCTTTCTTTTTTTCTATGTGGTGTTTGTTTACTTTACAAAGGCAATGCCTTCCCTTTTTGTTCGGGAATTATGCCTTGGTGCTAGTCGCCAGCCCCTGGCCTATGGAAGGCGGGCTTGGGGTAGTCACAGCACGGGCCCTGAGGATGGGTCGTGACAACAATCATAATCTTTGTGTCCATTTTCTCCACACTTATAACAAACTCCCATTAAATTCAGGAAAGTACCAGGGTGTTTCTTCCCACATTTACCGCAGGGTGGAAATTCAAATTTTCCCCTTTCCCCTTATTTCATTTTCTAGAGTGTTTAGTATATCTCTTCTTCTCTTTCTTCACTTTAAATTCATATGACTTAGAGAATTATTTTCTATCTTGATAGCACATGAGACTAAATCTTTGTATGATGAGAAGGATTGTGAGACTAATTATTGTCAGAGAAATGGCTTTAACCCATGAAAGAATCGAAAAATATTACTTATTTGGTTATGTATATAATCTACATCATGCCTTGACATCCTTGTAATTTTAGCCTCATACTTTGCAATATTCTCATCCTACTTTTTCCTCAGACATAAAAATTTACTTTCCATATCCCCTCAATGTTCACAATGAAAGTATTTTTCTATGAAAATATCTTTAAATTCCATCCATTACATATTTTCTTCTTATTCATCCTCCTTTATAATTTGAATTAATGACCACCATTGATCTACATCTCTTGAAAGGTGATAAACTATCATGACAACATTTTACATTTTGCTACTCCCAAAGAGATGAAATAGTTTCTCTAAGTAACTTATCCATTTCATAACTACAAATGGATTTTTAGTCTCATTTAATGTTGGTGGTCGTTGCCTCATAAAGTGTTCTAACATTGATCCTTCGCATTGTGGATCAGGGTTCTCCATACTGGTAAGGTAATTATTCATAACCAAAGTGAGTTGTCCCAGTATGGTTATAATCTTTTCAGCACCTATTGCATCATGTGATATACTATAATTATCTTGAAAAGGAGGGAAATACCTACTTGGATTATGTGCATTGATATGGATTCAATTCCTTCCACTAGGTTCCATTTCAAAACAATGGCATACAGTAGATTAGTTTATGAATCGCAATGCAAAATTCCAAACGTGTAAAATACATAACATAAATTGAACAGTTTATGTATATAATCCATAATCATAAAAAATGTTTTATTTGGTGATGTATTTACTCATAAATATTTCATAATGATTTTTAAAGAAAATGTGAATTATCCAAATCATATCCTCTAAGAGTGTTAAACCTAGTACGCAGTAAGGCCCGTTTTCATGTACCAGGGTACCCTAGGTAAAACCTGAAACTCCTTGTTAGAGTTTTCACTCTTAGGTACATCTTTGTTGGAACCAAATCCACTTGTAGTATCTAGAGAGGTATGCATTTCTTGGAAACCCCACATAATATCTACATTACCAAAATTTTAGGATGTTATTCTATACTAATCGTCAAACTATATCTTAGGGAAATGTTCTCTAATCAGAGTTTTTCTAAATCTAGTTTCCAAGGATTGTACTAAACTTCCTTTGACACCAACTATAACACTCCAACCCTAGTTACCCAGAGTTAGTGCATTATTACATAACATTTTAATTATCATAAGAGATCATTTCAAAGAAGACTGATCAGTATAGTAGCCATATAATTACTAGATATAGACATATGTTTTAGATTACCTTATAAAATTAAAAAAACATTCTGTCTCCTTTGAAAACACTCATATCCCTTAGCTTATCCCTTCAGGTCAGTCATAATATACTTCTTCACATCCTGGGTGAAATAAAACATAAGAAATGGGTGAGCTCAGATGCTCAGTAATGATAACTATATAGTAGAAACTAGCATAAGTAAGAATAATCATTTAAGGAAATATATAAGACTAAAACAAAAGACTTTTAAACATAAAATACAGTATAATATGAAAAAGATAAATCAAATTTTTCCATTTACTTATTCACATGGATATTCTACTAGTCTAATAATCTCATTTAATATCAATAGATAATCTTATAATGATGGAATACATAATGTCAGACATCATAACCACATAGTCAAGGCCTCATACCAAGACTGCAAATAAATATATTTTCAAGGGCTTGTGCCAAGAAACTACTCTGTCTGGTGAGACATACCAATGAATCTAGGGGCTATAGCGGGCCTCACCCATCACTAACTATATCTAATTCATTCCTCTTATGAAAAGTTTGAAACATAACATAAACATTTGTTTTAATCTAGCATACGAAATGTTAATACATTAACCATAAATCATGAATGAATTAAAAATAGCACATCCACATTCAAACATGTCATAAAAATATCCATACAATATTGAATATTGAATCATAATAAATTTAATTCAACTAAAAATAAAATCCCACAATAGATGTTGACACAGATGAAATTAATCCAAAAACTATTTGAGAGAAATATCCATTTCTACATTAAAATCATTTAAAAGTTACATAATTATAAAATAAAACATTTATTTTGAAAATATTCTTATAATATTGTAAAGGAAGCTTCAAAGGTGTTATAATAGTTGAAAAGAGTTGCACCAACAGTATAATTTAGAAAAACATTCTTTCCTTAATTTGTCAAAAATGTCATAAAGTACCTTGTTTGGAAAATGACTAAAGATTCTTTCAAAAAAATTATAAAAAGTAAATCAAGGGTATAAATGACTTTAACCAATACTCTAGGAAATAGTAAAAATGTTTTGAAATGCATTTTTATGAAAATTGTATGTGGATGATAAAGAAGTCCCAGTAGATACTTACGTATATACAACCTCGGATAATAAAGAGACTGTAAAATTAACCCTTACCATGTACTTTTTCTTAGTCGAGGGTACATTAACATCTTGTATAATGGTTAAGTAATTGTTATTAAATTATTAAATATCAACATACATAAATATGATATCATATATGATCCTCTAATATTTCGTTGTTAATAATATGTCAGTATTATCATTATTTTGGGTGTTAACTGATTCATTTTCCTTTATATATTTTGTTATGTAAGTTATGTTTTTTATGGATAGGATTTATTTGATTCGAGTACAAAATGATATTAAGTTGTTAATAATTATTTTTATCATCAAATGGAAATTATTTTTTAATGGTTACGGTGGGGAACAAATCTCATCGTGTTGTGGAGATGGTAAGTTGTACGTACACACGAGTGATAATATCATTATATTTATGGTGAAATCATATGTAATTAGATGGTATTATATATATATAGAATAATTTACATGTTATATTTATTATTTACATCAATTATACTCATTATCATACCCATACAAATAATGTAGTGTTGAATAACAATCTACACCACGACATAGAGACGGTAAGTCATACTTACGCACACAAGGTGACTTTGTCATTCATAAGATGGATAGAATAATGAATATGGTTTTTCCATATTTATTATGGCATATTAGTACATATATGGTACTATATTTATTATTTTAGTTTGTAAACAATAAAGAATGAGTAAGTAGAAGAAGAAAATAACATTGAAAGAGGTGATAAAATAATTACCGCTTCTTCAGGTGATTCCTTTTGATTTGAACAAAAGGGCTCCTTTGGTTGCATTTATGATCAATGTAATTACTATATAATAAATTTATGGTATTTGGTAAGAGATTTTGGTAGGGGTTGGCTGAGCCAAATGTCCTTGGAGGTGTGAATTTAAGATAAGAGAAAGTTCCCTTTTATAAGAGAGGTGAGGGCCACTTTAGGAAAAGCTTTAAATACTAATTTAATATAATTTTTTGGATTTATAATAGCTAAAATTTGATTTATTTAGAGTATAAGATGATTATGGGTCTAAAACATCTCAACCAATATGTTTTAGACAGTTTTAGGTCACCATATTAACCTTATCGTTTAGATTTAACCCTTAGTTAAATAGTTTAACTTTTCCCATGTATTATTGTATTTTTATACTACATGGTTAATATATTACTATAAAATGTCAATGGAACCCCAAGTGGTTCATTAATGACATATGTTACATTATCTAAGTAATTTTTATGAATATTATATTTTTAGGACTATTATATGATTTAATAAATTTGTATTTGTTTTAAAAAATCATTTATGTCAATTTTGACACTATTTAGAAATTGGTTTTTTGTTAAACTCATAACAATTTGATTCCTTGAAAAAAAAATACATTGAATCGACCCTAAAATGTCATATTAAACTAGAAAATTCGTGTATGGCATCAAAATTTTCAATTTACATTTATTTTATTATTTATAATATCATTTATTTTAATCTTTCATTGATAAGGTAATTACAACATCATCATTGTGTCATAAATAAATTTAATTATATAATGTCTAAAAATTATAAATAATATGCAATGATGTATAAAATATATTTATCTTTATAATGAAAATTTATAGACTAATTTATCTTGTGTATAAAACTGTATTAAAAATGTTTTAGTTATTAAAATTTGAATTTAACACTTTTAACTATTCTTTAAATAAAATATAATAAATTTCATAATCTAGTCCCTGTGGATCAAAAAAGGTCTTATTTTTCCATAAGGTTGATTTTAGTCTAAAAACACTTATCCAACTGAATTAGGACAAGTGTGGAGGTAATTTTATATTATTATAATATTTTTTTTACAATTAATTACCTTATTTACTTTTAATTGCGGTAAAAAAAAATCAAAAGTTACTATTCACAAAAAAATTATGTTCGTCATATTGAACCAAATTTTACTTACTAATTACAACTGTGTCTGTCATATTTTGGAAATTTTATATACATAAGCATAAAAATTATGTTTTAGGAAAATTTGCAAATGTGACTAGAAGGTGGGTAAAAGACGATAAAATGTTCAATAAAATTTTATATATCTAATCTTATTATAAAATGAATCCAATGAATTAAATTGGACTAACATGGGTATTATGTATATATTTTTACTTTAAAATAAATTAAAATATGAAAATAATTTTTTTAATAAAATTTCAGTTTTAAACAATAACGCAGTGTTTTTCACTATCCATCAAAAATTGAAAGTTTTTAGAAAAATAACAAACAATTTTCCAATGAAAATTTGGATATTCCTAATCCAAAAATGAAGTCCATTGTGTAAAATAAAATTTTTAAAATTTCAATAAGTGGGTATAACTATTCTTAACATCTTTTAAATGGCAAGTTTGGTTAGTTGTGGTGTGCTAGAACTATGAACTGTGTACAACACGATCTATTGTATTATTCCATGAGAAACATATCATGGAAGCCTGGGGTGTTACATACGATCTATTTTGTTAGATAAAATTCATGAAGCATGCTCAACCTATACTATTTATTCGTTGTTAATGCATGTAATATGTGCTTCTCTATAGGTGGCAGCATGACTGGTGCACCACCTGGAGGTAACCTCTTAGGAATTGGACCCTATAACGATGCCCCATCACTGACAAGATCATCCTCGTGGTCAAAATTCTTAACTCTAGATGGCATACTATTTTATGGAATCTATAAATAAACATGATATACAATGATTAGTGAGTATATCTATAGAGTTACTCAAAAATAACATGGAAATCATAACCCATTCCTATATGATGTATGTACTATTTTATTCCAAGCAACTACTATTCTCATGTTCCAAGTCAAAAAGTAGTTGATCAGAGTCCTATTGTATGGATAAGTCAGCCACCGCACCAACACTAGAGTCCCTGGCATTAAAGCTGAAATCAAAACACATAACGCTATTTCCAGAAACCAAACTCAGAGACACCAAGTCCTAAATTAGAACTGACTACTTGATACCACTATTTCTCTACCCTTCCTAGAGAGGCATCTTTCAAGACTCCCCAATCATGCCTCTAATAGTCCAAGGGCTGACGACTAGCATCGAGAAGGCATATCACTAACATGGGAGGTCATAGTAGAAGTACCTGTACACATACATACACAATTCTAGAAGCCCAAAAAATTTTAAATGTAAAACAAAAACTAGACAACCATGCATTTATATATCTATATCCCCCAACTAGATTATGACCTAAAGAAAATAAAGTTAAACATAGATAAATACAAGACCACTATAAAGAGTATGGAACACAATTCCAACCTGAAAAGGAAGTGTTGGTACTCCTGTCAGAAGCCACCTGAACAGACCTCAGTCTATCGGTATCACTAAGCACCTTCTAGTTCTGGTCCGTCTAGGACTCCATAAAAATTTCGATCATCTTTACATGACATGAAATGTATAGGTAATTCCTTTGTAGGGGTGAGGATAATGATACTCAGTAGGACAACCCAAACTACAATGAATACAAAAAGGAAAATAAATTTATCTCTACACAAGTATATGTCTTCAGCACATATAACAATAATATCTAGATATACTCATTAAAGAAACATGTTATAAATTAAAACACATTTGTAACATGCTGGCCCAGGATTCCATCTTGAAGATCCCACAAGTCCATGTGGTGATTCCAACAACTCAAGTGGCGATTGCAATAAATCAATCTAAGATATGCAGCTTATTGGGTCTCATCATGAGGAAGGATACACTAATGTCTGAAGAGATATGATACAGAGATGAGGATCACACCCAAGTCTATGTGGTGATTCCAACAACTCAATCTGGATTAAGCTTCTATGTAGAGGATTTATGCCCATCTATTGTTGGTTACGATGCTACTAAGAACACCACCAAGGGAATGAATATGAATAGAGGATCTCACTATGATCCTCACAAAGGGATTCCAATGGATCTATCTAAGAAATCCTACAAAAGGGATCGTAGCCCTAGCAGTAGGAAATGATTCTATACTAACCTCTAGGGAAAGGATAAGGGGAATGAACACTAAAAAATATTTCTAATATATGAAGGAAAAGTGATCTAACCTATGTTTAGTATAGTACACGGTATATATTAGGGGTCACATGTTGTTTTCCTTAACCCTAGGTCCTTTCATTGTAAACTGAACATGTCATCAAACTATGTCCATGTAAAAGTACACATCATATAGTCATTTTGTGTACTCTACCAATGTTCCAATACATGGATCGTGCTCACATACCCATGCCCGTGTACAAGTTACATTCCTTAATCTACGTACTTGGTCCAGGTCATGTCATGTAGGGGAGTACACACCATGTCGGTTGACTGTGTACTCCACCCTATTTCTATGTACTTTTTGATGTACACATCGAGTCTCTAGGGAGTGGTCGCACATCGTGTAGGTAGATCCACGTGTTATGTTATCTTTGTCTCCTACCTAAGACACTAGAAACTTCTCATGGGGTCCCACACACCATGTTATCCGGGATCACACACCGTTTGTATCTGGATTTTTCAAAATCTCTAGTTTGCACTCTAACATTTTATGTGATGCCTCTAGTCATAAATCCATTGATTGTCTTTCATGAAATAAAAGTTCCAAACTTTTACAATCCTATCCTTCATCAAAAAATGTGACCCATCATCATATCTTCTTGGAAAATGGATCAAATCATTTTTCTTCATTGTACTCTGATAAATGCTGAAGAGTCGAGAAATTGGTAATGAACCATTGTATGATTCGTTAAATTTCAATATTTTCACCTCTTTCATGCCATTATAATACCATATCTATGATATTGGATCATTGGGCCTAGAAATGTGTGTTCAATGACCGATTGGTCAAGAAATAGTTTACTAGAAGACCAAATGGAGAATTCTCTCAATGAACAATGATTCAGGGGAGAAAATCATAAGAACCAAACAGAGGAATGAACCTTGATCAATGTCCATGTTGATCTCGATTTATTTCCATGTGAATGATATGAAGAAATAAAAAACTAAAACACAAAGATAGTTCTCCAGAAATACCCTCAAAATAAACCAATCCCATAAGATGATCAAATTGCATATCAAAATTATCACTGAATGGTTTGGGTTCATTCTAAAACACAAGAACATGGAAAAATTAAAAATTAAAACAAGACCAAACTTGATTCGGATCAATTGCTAATAAATAATGATGTGTTATCATCATCATTGGAATTATCCATCAAATCTGAGGTGTGTTGATATCCAATCCTCAATTTTGTCACTGGTCGAGTGAGATAATTCTCAGATGTTCTCTGCAAGGGTCTGTTAGTGTCTCTAGGGGTATGTGGCTGACCCTATGATTCCATAAATAGAGTCTTTTTAAATACTAAACAGTCATTGCGTCAAATAGCAGAAATAAAATAATTTTATTCAATAATTTTATTCATTTCTGGGCCCGTGATGACTTTTCAAAAAATGACCCATGCTGACTAAGGATAAGTTGCGCCTAAGGTAAACCTCATGTTTTGAGCTCAACACTACCCTCGTATTTCTAATCCAAGAACTCATTTAAATGTAATTCCAATTTTTTAGGAGAACTGTGTAGGCGTGCTATTTAATATACTTAATTTATTTCAAAACAAATTCTAGGAACACCGGGCCTCAGAATCACATGTCATCTCAGTTCTTAGTGCTGAAACTAATTCATATAATATCTCAAAATAATATATCCCATTCATTACACAAGTTTTTAAAATATGTTTCAATTCCAATGAACTCGTATACTAATCCCATTAACACCAAAATTGCAAGGGTACTATAACTTTATTGAATTTGTTTTCTAGGAACTATTTATTGGGAGAATCAAAAAGTATATTTATTGTGTTATCAATACACATGATTAGTGATATTTCAAATCTTATACTAGTCAATAAATGTGATAGAGGTTATATGACTTTTGATGATAATTATAAAGGAATGGTAAAGGGTTTTAATGAGGTTGGAATTTATAATTATATTATTATTTAAAAAAATAATATATTGAAGATTGAAACATAATTTAATAAGCTTTTAATAATATTGTGATGATGTAATATTTTTTATATTTAAAAATGATAAATTAATTTTCTTTCAAGATAAATATGTCTTTATACTAAAATATAAAAAATAAAAATTATTCAATTAATTTCTCTTAATTATCTAATCAGTATTTAAAAATTTTATATATTGTATAATATGACAATTTTAGTTTGCATATAAAGTTAGGAAATGATAATTTCAGGTTGATGAATCAGCTTTACAAGTACCAAACTATTTTGTAGTATCCAAAATAGTAGGTGGACAACACCTTTGTATATGATTGATGTTTGAAAGGTAAACAATGAAAAAGTAGTTTCAAGTCACTTAAATAATTATAAATGGTAATTCCACTTGTTCTCATTCATTTAGATTTATTTGGTCCTATTAAACTAGCTAGTTCTGTCGGCAAGATATATTTTTTTAATATTGATCATTTTAATAGATACATAAGGGTGCATTTGTTTCTCTTAAATAGGAAACCATGTCCATGTTTATATTTTTTTGTAATTTTTTTAAAAATTAGAAAGTACAATTAATTAAATAAATAAGAATTAATCATGTTGGAGATTTATAGAATCTATAATTTATCCAGTTTCTGGAAGAAATGTGTATTTTCACAATTTTTCATCCCTTGGGATACTGAAATAGAATTGTGTAATGAAAGGAAATTAGAACACTTCTAGAAATCGATATCACTATGATAAATGAGTTTTACTTAACAATATATTTTGGAGAAGAATATGTGAATACTTCTTATTATATTACTAAAATAATTATTTTAAGACCCCTGTTGAAAAAGACACTATATGAGCTTTGGAAAGAAAGAAATCCTAAAATTGGTTATTTTAGACTTTTTTTGTATAATGTATTTGTTCTTAATAACAAATATGTTTTACATAATCTTGATGAAAAATTTGATGAAGGAATTTTCATCGGATATTGAAATAATATTAAAGTATATAGTGTTTAAAAAAAGGAAACCATGGTTTTTGAAGAATCAGTTCTGCAAAAATTTGATGAAATGTATTTGAATAAATTAGATTATGATATTAATATTCCTGAAAAAGAATTTACAGAATTTAACATCAAAAAATATATTCCTCATTATAAAAAATCACATATTGAGTTGGAGAATATTACACCTCAATATGAACCTATTCATGAAAAATCTTTTAAATGTTATAGAAATCGTCTTATAAATAATGCGATTGAAAATTATGTGTCCAATGTTCAAACCATAAAATCTATTATGAATATTTCTGCTTATCATGCATTTATTTCTGATTTTTTACCAAAAACTATGGATTAGTTTTTTAATGATTCTAATTAAACTATGGGTATGCAAGTTGAATTACATTAATTTACTCAACATATTGTATGGACTTTAGTTTTTCCACTAAATGATTGTCATTTTATTGTACAAAAATGGTTATTTAGAAACAAACATGATGATTATCGTAAAATAGTTAAAAATATATTTTAGTATATCAAGGATATTCACATGAAGTGGGTAATGATTTTAAAAAATTCTTTTCAACATTTTATATGTTAGAAACAATTAGTATTTTAATGGATTATGTTTCTTTTAAATATTTTAAATAATTTCAAATGAATATCAAAAACACTTTTCTAACTTGATATAATTTGAAAAAAGTTTATATTAGATAGACCCATAGTTTTGAAAAAGTAAATCATCATGATTATTTATAAAAAATATTATGAAATTCAGTTGTTTGAAATAAGCTCCTCAATCATGGAATTAATGGCCAACATGTTTCATTTTGAATTTGTATATATATATATAGAGGCTCATCTTATATTTTTTAATAAGAAAAATTATATCATTATTAAACAGATTTTTTAGATCGTATTATATTTGGATCTCCAAATGAAAATTTTTAATAAATTTCTAGAAATAATGACATCTTAATTTTTAATTCCCATGTGTTTTATGAAATATTTAAATAATTTTTATTCTTAAGTAGCATGTTTTGAAAGCAATTGTTAGTTTAAACAAATTGTGGGGTGCCCTTAATATAAAATTTCCGTTATAACCTAGTTGTTATGTTAGTAGGAATAAATATAACTATCTTTTAAAAATATATGATAAATTTAAATCAATTATATTTCATATTATTTATTTTAGTGAATGAAATTAATAAGATATGTATGTTATATAATTAAAATGATATTTTAGATATTCATAAAATAGTTATTAAAAGAATGTTTTTCCACCTTTTAATAAAAACCCCTTTTTAATTTAAGATTTAGGCACAATAATAATTTTAATATTACAATGTAAAACTTTTCTTTGGAAGCGAGATATAAAAATTTACTTTGGATAAAATAATAATATTTTTCTGATAAACATCATAATTTGATGAATATCAAAAATATGATAAATTTTTATTAAACACAAATTTTTTCATTGAGATAATTCATATGGTTAAATTATAATATAAAATGGTTTTAAAGTATAAATAAAATATATTTTTACTATTTTATATAATTTATTTCATTATCATTATTTTTACAATGAATTCATATGTAAAATCATTTCAATCTTTTACAATGTTTTAAACATTAACCCATTTTTTCGACAACGAGATTAATTTTAAATTAAATTTCAGAAACTTCTGTATCTTGAAGTTGGAAAAATTTATTCTATAATTATAATAATTAGGTCTAAATTATGTTAATAGCCTACTTTTATTTTTGGACATTATGAATAGTAACTACGGTAAATTTTATTTACCATAGTTAAAGGTAAATCGGGTAATTAAGGGTAAATAAAATATTATAAAATTACCCTAAAACTTGTCTTAATATAATTGGATGATTATATTTCATCCAAAAACATACTTCAGTCTAAATGGTATCTACTGGAACCCACTTGGATGAGATTGAGACAATTAATTTATTTTATTTAAAGGAAATTAAAATATATCTCACTCAAACATTAATAATTAAATTATTTTTAATATAAGGTTATACAGAATATAAATTCTACTATAAATACTCCTTTGAAATATAAAATGTTCTTATTTATCGTTGTAATTTATAAGTAATTTTTATCAAATATATAATTACCTTAATAGCTTATACATTAATGATGCAGAAATTATTTATTTAGGGAAAAATCAATAATATAGTTTTTATTAAAATAATAATACCCATTAAAAGGACCCAACACTTGACAAAACCTAATTTGTTGAGTATATACAAACCATATTCATCCAAGGGTCGACTATTGGACCATTTGGAGCTTCATAAAATAGATTATGACATTTATATTACTTTATTTTAAATGATGTCAAAGTTGTTGCCTTCATAATTTAATAAAGATAACATATTAAAATTTGGTTGTTTTAGAATATAAATTCTAATAAAAGTGCCTTAATAAAATCTATTAGATTTATATTAATCATAGTATTTTATTTTAAATTTTTATGCAACCATTAATTATATTAAATAATTATAAAATATGTTGTAGTAGTTATTTTATCAAGAGAAATATCAAATAAATAGTTTTGAAAATATTAAAATAAATATTATATGATATAATTAATGTTCTACACGAATTTTATAGATGAATATGACTTGTTAGAAATATATTAAATATATTTTTTAAATATATTCTATGTGGATTTTATTTAAATTCAAATAAACTAATTGTGTCAAAATTGAAACTGTTGATATTTTATGAAAATAACATATTATTAAATTGTTTAAAAATCACAAAAATATTTAAAAATTACAAATTAAAATTTATATGATTTAATATGTCATAAATTACCCAATTATGTATTGTTAACAACACATAAGTAAGTATTTATAACCATTTAAAAATTTTACATTATTACCACAAATAAAATTAAATAGATTAAATAAAAACAATCAAAATGATAGGGTTTAAAATAAAATCAAAACATGTCTAAATTTTATTGGTTTATGATATTAGAACCCTATCAAATCTAATATTCTATGTTGAGTCATTTAGGAGGTTTTTATGTGGGTTTGGTTTTTATTATAAATTAATATTTTTGAGGTTTTCAAAAGTGCCCCTCTCCTCTCTTATAAAAGGGAACCCCCTCCCTCTCTTCTTCACTCAATTTTTAGTCTTCATGATCGGTCGACACCTTCCAATTACTCTTATAAACCTCTCTATTTACATAATAGAAGTGCTGGTCTTCTCAGAAGACCCACTCTAGTGCCCTAAGAAAAAGATTAAAGGAGTCACTTTGAGGAAGAGATAATATTTTCTACTGATTCTTTCAAATTTATTTATTCTTATAATTCATATTCTTTATTTGTTTCATTATAAATTAATAAAATCAGTATCACTAGTATAATTATATGTGATTATAAATATGAAATAAACCTATTTCACCTTCTATCCATCCTACTAAAAATGAAATCACCGCGTGTACGTACGTACGGAATACCGCCTCCACGCCGTGGTGTAATCTTATTTTCATCACCAACATACTTGGATGGGTATAATGATGGAAGATATAACTATATATTGTTATTTTAAAGTGATATTGATTCTAAAATATTATAAATCATACACTTCAATACAATTCCACAATCATGGGAATGATATCACCGCTCGTGCGTACTTACGGCCAACCATCTCCATGAAGTGATGTGATTCATTCTATAAGATATTCATTGAAAAATGATTATATAAATTAATTTAATGAATAAATATGACATATATTATACTTATACCATTCTTTAAATGATATAGCTATAACCTAAAAATAGGAATAAAAATTTATTTGACAAAACATGCATAAGAATATAAAGCAGTTAACACTCGAATAACGAGTAACAATGAAATGTTACTAACAAAAAATTATGAATATGGCAATATATTATATCATTAAAATGACTATGATTCTGTAATAAGTCAATGACATTATTTAAATCATTATACAGAAGTTTCGGATACGTACAAAGCATATCATACCTAAGGTAAGGGAAAATCTCACAATCTCATTTTTTATCTCAGATTGTTTATACTTAAGTATTTACTAGGGAATATTTATCATCCAAATACATGTTTCCTTGATTTGTAATATTATTTTTATGCTTTTACAATTTTTTATATCCAATTTTACATATTCATGAATTTTTAGTAAAATAAATGAAAGGAATCTTTTGTCATTTTTCGTACGAGATATTTTTTGACTTTTCCTTCAAAGTAGGAGAAGAATGTTTTTTAACATATACGGAATGAGTGGATTTTTATGATTTCATATGAAATTATTTCCATATAAGCTTCATTTACAAGTTTTCATTTTTATTTTCAATTAAATTTTTTTAATTTAAAATTGTGTGACATGTTGAGAAAAGAAAATGTTTTTGATGAAGAAAGGATATTTTCAGAAAGAACTATATTCAATTATTTTATCAAAATTATTTTCCATCTACGATGATATAGGGTTATGTTTCTATCCATATTATTAAATTGATTTGATTATATTATGATGGAATTATTTTTATGAAGTCCCTTTATCTTATGATGACATGATGTTTAAGAATCCAATTTTATTACATGGGTTATGTTGTGATGTATGATTTATGATTTTGTGGCACACATAGAATGGTATCATTATGAGATGGGTTGGACCTATATCTCTCTCCAATGAATTGGGTTAATATTTTCATCTCATGAGATAGACAAGGCTGGAATGGTAAGTTAATTTGGTTCAATGATACAGGACTAGAATGAGGAGAGAACTCGGATCGGTAATGGACATTGTCCTCTACGATAGTCTTCGAAATGTGACATGAATAATATGAAATTATTATCCATGATTATGTTTTTATTCCACAAAGTTTCATGCCTTATTTTATGATGATTTGGATTTCATTGCAGTTCTATGATTTATCCCATGACATGATATTATGACCTCTTATGCAGGATAAGATTTTAAAACGATATGATCTTAAGAATATGATATCATTAACATTTCATTTTTTAACCTTACTGAGCATTTGAGCTCACCCTTTTGTATGTTTCTTTTCTCCAGGCTTGGAATACGGGTATTAAATATGATATACAAAAAGGGAGTCTAGAAATGATTAAATAAATGAGAGACAACGTAGATGCTTTATGAATAGTTGTTTATGATTCCTTGTTTCTAATGACACTATACTTATATGGTCCTGTCATGGTTTTGTTATATGTTGTAATAAATATAATTCAATTCAGAAGTATTAATAATGTATGTATTGTATGTGTTTTTATAGTTGGTAACAGAGGAAAGGTATAATTAACCTTTGGAAACTATGATGTGAATGCCTTAGTAAGAACCCTAAGGATATGTCTAAGAAAAGGACACAATTTTAGTGTTTTAGAAATGGCCATGAATAAAATATGATAAGACCTAATGTGTGAAATTTTATTCTCAATTATGTGGTTTTCCTGTTGTAATTAGTGTTGATCACAATATGCTTCCTGGTTTTAGTCGATGGATAGAACCCGAAGGAACCCTTTTAATGCTGAATGTGATGGGAAATGAAATGATTGTCCCCTGATCAACCAAACGTTATGGGAGATGGAATGAAAAATCTTTTATCCATGATCACATAACATTCTCAAGCTATGAATCATGAAGGAATTCCAAATGGCCAAAGGAAGGAGCAACATTCTGTTGAATCTTTTATGAGGCAGTGTCCACCTTCTTTCAGCAGGTCTTCCGATCTATTAGTGGTTGAACAATGGATTAGTACCACTGAAAAGATATTTTCAATTCTACAATGTTCTGAACATGATAAATTCAACTTAGAAGTATATCGTTTGGAAGGTGAGGCTGATCAATGGTGGAATCTTATCAAGAATACGAGTCAAATAGCTGAAATTTATTCCATGGAATCGAACGAGTTCAATAAATTATTTTTCAATTTGTACTTACCTCGTATTCTTTGAACAATGATGGAGAAGGAGTTTATTGAAATAAAGAAAAAGGATGATGAATTTGTTGGTACCTACGGAGAAAATTTTACAATATGTGCAAGGTATGCTTCCAGAATTATTATCAAACCTGAGAGTAATATCGATCGACTCTTTAGTGGCTTAAAACCAATTCCTTGAAGGGCGTTATCCGTAAGGGAATTCAATAGCTATGAGGAATTTTTTTGATATGCTCTCGAGGTTCAGATGATGTTTGGAGAAACCCATTAGTCATATGGGTTTGATAAGAAGAGGAAAATCGAATTCAAAGGAAAATATAAAGACCAAATTGAAAAGAAGATGAGTTTTACCTTA
The DNA here is from genome assembly GCA_963277665.1 of Viscum album. Classification (NCBI taxonomy): domain Eukaryota; kingdom Viridiplantae; phylum Streptophyta; class Magnoliopsida; order Santalales; family Viscaceae; genus Viscum; species Viscum album. The sequence goes on from OY728134.1 coordinate 1,001,506,760, forward strand.
CACTTAAAGTGTGGAAAGAAACATAGAGGGAATTGTCTTAAAGGTATGAGTAAATATTTTAATTGTGGAAAAGAAGGTCATTGGGAAAATGAATGCTACAGTGATCGGAAAAAGATTTCTAATGATCCAAATAGAGAAAAGGCTGCAAAGAATGCACCTCCTATACATCAATGTTACAAATGCAAGGAAATGGGGCATTATGCCGATAAATGCCCTAATCTAAGGGTTGTTGATGATGATCGACGTCAACAAACTCTTAAGTCCAAAGACAAAGGAAATTCACATGAAATTTCTATCGGCGATGTGGAGTATGATAACGAAGAGGTGAAAGGTACACTTACCATCCACTCTAATGTAGAAAATGTTTTATTTGATTATAGATCCGCACACTCTTTTATTTCTAAAAAATTTTATAAGGATATCATCGTACTACCTCAACAATTAGATGTCGAGTAAGTTGTGACAACTCTTAATGGCACAATGGTTTCATCAAAAGTTTATAATTCTTCTCCAATTGTCATTTGTGGGAAAGTGCTTCCAATAAATCTTGTGATCCTTGCTATAGTGGAACTTGATGTGATTCTTATCATGGAGTGTCTTTCCTTATATTGAGCGCATATCAATTTCCATAGAAGGGAAGCCAAATTTTATATTCCAGATCAATCTATGATCATCTATCGATCCAAGGATAAATATAACCTTCCAGTGGAAATTTATTCCATCTTATGGGTCTTTATTCCATTAAATTAAGGTTATTAATGTCAAATTATTTGAGAGAAACTCACAATTAAGAATATTCCCATTGTATGAGAGTTTGATGATGTCTTTTAAGAGGAATTGTCCAGTCTTCTACCAGCCTGGGTGGATATGAATATGATGATCAAATGTTCCCTTCATTCCCACACTCATAGAACACAACTAACCCATCATCCAAATCCCCAGACGGAGAAATATGAAAAGGATGGCATAAACTAACACCTCCCTTCTTCCCCTTCTCATCTTGTATCATGTTCTTCTTATATGAAATGCCACTTCCCACTATGGATACAACTCTAGAAAACTATACTTGCTTCCAAGATCATTTTATACCATCATGGAATGATAAAAAATATCTATATAATTTTTTAGTTTTAACAAGAAAACCTAAGATCATATTTCTGGTCAAAAACCCTTCTCGAACTTCTGAGCCTTCATATGCTAATTAAAAACTATTCTGGGTGTGTAATGAACTAGATCTGTAAAGTGATTAGTATGCTCCATCAAGGTTTGATCTACCTAGATAATCTCATAAAACACTTGGTACCTAGAGAAGGCCAAAATATCAGGACAATACAGCTCATTGATGATAACCTTAAAATCCTTACAACTCATCTATTCATGATTTCTAACTTTTTCCATTGATTCCCACCACATTCAATGGGGAACTTCCAACATGAATGAATCAGATTTTACCATGAAATCCTTTGGAGTATTAAGAAACTCAAAAATTCTCTATATCTTCTCCATCCACTCCTCTTATTCCTGAGGATCTAAGCTACCATAGAAATATGGAGATGTTTACTTAATAAACTCATGAGCTTTGTCGTCTCATAGACCAGGCTTGACTTCCCTAGCCTGAGTAGGACTAGCACCCACTCCATGACCCAATGTTTGGATAGCCCGAACCACTTATTCCAATAATCTATAATTGATTGGTGTGGGAGAAATCTCTATATCATCCTCCCTTGGATGCATATGAATTCATCAAGGAGGCATCTCACAACAATAAGAAGCAATAAAATAGAAAACCCATCAATGAAACATTCTGAATGTTTTCAGCAATAACAACAAATCTAAAACTCTTCCCAAAATCATAGGAAAATCCCTTATATAAAAATAAAAATACAAACTGAATAAAACCAAACCGCTTCACCTCCACCCAATGTCCATATAAAGTCTTTATACTATACGTCTCACCTATATGAAAAGAAAAACAAAATCCCAACATCACATGGTAACTTGAGTCTGGTCACGAGGTGTGTTCTCCAGAAACATCACTCGCAATGAGAACCTAAAACCCCAAAAATCCTAGCTCCAATATATAAAGACTCTTTCCAAAATAACATGTCCTAAAAAGATCCTAACCCAGATATGATACCATTTTTTCATGAATAAAGCAGGAGTTCCATCCAACCTGATGCCCGACCCAGCCTGTGGCATATCCCAAAGGGAGTTCTCGATCTCCACAGGCTAGAAACTAGTTCTTGTGTATTAACACTACATTGGGAATAATTTAACTGATTTATGTAATTATAAACAATCGAATATAATAAAAATAACATAACTAAATAATCATAAACAAACAAGGTACACCAATATTTAGATTCAAAGAATTACAACTTTAACCAAAATCAAAAGTACTAAAATTAGAAGGGAAACAACCAAACCATCCCAAAAAACTCTATGAACCATGATGGATATCACCTTAAATCCACCACCACTAACACCTATAAAGATTGGAACACTAGAAAATGGATCCACCATCACCACCATGATACATATTTCCTTTTCCTAGATAATACATAACAAAGTCTACATACACCCAAATGAGTATATATGTTGTGAGACAAACATCTCTAGGATACCACCAAAAAGAAATATTCCTTTATAAATTATTATAATACAAATAAACATGAAAAATTCAATATGAATAAATAAAAAATTCTTAAGAAAACATTTTAAGTAAATGTTTCTCAAGAAAAAATTATTATGGAAAACCTTTTTTTCAATAAGAATACTTGAAATAAAATTATATTCAAGGTATACCATGTGCCAAAAGTCATCCCTACACAACATAATCATCATTTTACAAGAGATAAAAATGGTTAAATACCTATAGGTATTTTGGATAAGTATACATTGGTGATAAAAAACCTCTAACTCAACTACAAACAATTTTCTCATGCATGATCCACTTGAGGGGTATTTCTCCCATAGTTCTACAGGTCCCCAAATAATAAATCAATTAGAAAAATCATTCCCATGCATGACCCACTAGTTGGGATACCTTCCCAAAATTCTATTTGTCTCTAATAATATCACAAGTTTAGTTTGTGTTTCAATCATTAATCTAGATAATTGAATCTGGGCGGTAACCTCTTCTGAATTAACTAGCGTACCAGTTCTAGTTAGCACACCTAAATTCCTGGAATTCCATTTTTTTCTCAAATTCCACTTCACATATCACATAATTCATCACTTTTACATAAAAATACCAAGAATCATAATAACACAATGGAATCACCAATTTCCAAAAACAAAACCACTTTTTAATTTACACACACACCAAAACCATTAAGAAATACATTTCTCACCCATTCATAGTTCATGAAACCCATTTGGAAACATAATAAGAATATTACATATTATATCAAACCATTGCTATAGATGAAGCCCTTTTAAAATTCACACTCACATAAAATCTATTTTATAACATGATTCACAGAACTTTCACAATTCAAGTACATATTTAAGAAGCACAAAAAAGGTGACAACATGAAAAAAATGATTTCTCTTCAAACACTCACTTACAACACATTTCACCTTTAAATATCTTTGGAAACACATTTAGCATCTTTCACACAATGAATAAAGAATTTTTAAGAAAAACCACAAAAAGTCATCCATGAAACATATCCTCTTTCCTTTAGAAAAGTCCTTTTCATCACATATGCATCGCAAAAAGTTTCCAAAACATAGTTTTTACCACATAAATAAACCATATGATACATTTAAACAACCAATAAAGAAATACAAAATTATCTAATAATGTAAAATCATGGAGTTACTTACCTTAAACTTGAAAACATTCTATAAAAGGTAGAAAACTACAACCACACCACCATAAGACCCTATAATGGTTATATCGATCAATAACAATAAATATTTTCCCCAAAAACAAAATATCAAAACCACTTTAGGTTGAATACCCTACTGAAAAATAGAAACTTAATAAATAGGGAGAAATAAAACTAGAAAGAGGGAGAAACCAAGGGATAAAATACTTACTTGTTGATTTCATTAAGAACAGGGTTCAAAACCTCCCATGTATTGTGGTTCAAGGGCTCCAGTAAATATTGGAGGATTCTCTCATGGATGAAAATCCTAAATGGGGTGTATAAAAGGTGTTTTATAGTTTAAATTGAATAGGGAAAAGGGTAAATTTTAAATTTTTAATGACTTGGAAAAGTTTCATGGTTTTCCCGCACAGTTTTCCAAACTGTGGGGCACCCATGAAATCACAACTGTCTAAGAATGGCATATCAAACAATTAGTCCACAAGGTTTTCAAACCGATGTAGAAACCATGAGGTTCACCCCCAAAAAATTAAATTGGTCTTTTGTTTTCATAGGAAATGGTTCACGGTTTCCCCTAATTGTGCGCCAACCATGTGCCACCTAATATCAATCCCAAACTCTCCATTTTAAACAAAAAATAAAGAGGAAACCCATGGATAAATGAAAGACCAATAATAATCAATGGAATACCACAAAATAAAATCAGGGTTGTGACATTTTCCCTTATGAAATTAAACCAAAATTTTTAGTAAAAACACATAGGAGAAATATTTAATCAAAGAAATTATAATAATCTTCATGTTTTTATGTGGAAGGTAATTATCAAAAAAAATCATTTTTTCCATAGTATAGTTTGATGTTATTATAAGCATGGATTGGATTTCAATTTACCATGCTAAGATTGATTATAAAGTTAAAGAAGTTTATTTTCAAAAAGAGTTCTAATTTGTATAAAATAATGAACCCATGCCATTAATAACATATCAAGAATATGAGAGACTGTTAACATGTGGAAATTAATGTTATCATATACATATTGTTGAAAATAAGGGAAATTTTTAGATTAATGATGTGACATTGGTTTGGAAATACCTGGATGTTATTCATGATGAGTTATTCGATGTTATAACTGATTGGGATGTTGAATTTACAATAGAGTTAGTTCTTGATGATAAGACAATTTCAAAACCCCCTTATCGAATGGTTTAAGTATAACTTATAGAATTGAAAAATATATTGAAAGAGATTCTGGATAAATTATTCATTCATCCTAGAAATTAACCATGGAGTGATCTTATTTTGTTTTAAAAAAAGAGATGGTTCAATGAGGATTTTTATTGATCATAGAGCATTTAATAAAATAACTATTAAGAATAAGTATCATTTGACTCAAATTAATGACTTGTTTGATCATCTCTAGGGAGATCATTATTTTTCCAAGATTAACTTAAGATCTGGGTACCATCATCTAATAGTGAAGGGGGATGAAATTATGAAAACATAACTTTGTGCTATATATGGGAATTATGAGTTTTATTCCCTTAGTTTTTAAAAATTCCCATAATGTATATATGGATCTTATTAATATAATCTTCTGTGAATATTTGGATAAATTTTTTTATTCAATATATTTTGGTTTTTTCAAAGAATATATGAGGACTTTGAAAAATATATGATAATTTTTATGCAAATACTCAATGAAAAGAAGTTATATGGAAAATTTAGTAAATGTAATTTATGGTTATAATAGATTTATTTCCTTGGGAACATTGTTAATAAATAAGGCATATATGTTAATACTATCAAAACAAAAGTGGTTGATGAATATCCAATGCCTACAAATTTTACTCAGATTCAAATTTTTCTTGGATTATTTGGATATTAAAGATTTTCATTCAAAAACATTTGATAGTTATTTATCCAACTAACTATGTTAACTATAAAATGAGTTAAATTTATCAAGAAAAAAGTATTGTGGTTATTGTATCTGGGAATTAAAAATAAGATTGGTGAATGCACCAGTTTTGGCACTACTATAGAGAAATGGTGATTTTTTCATCTACCGTGATGCTTAATTGTAGAGGCTTGGTTGAATTATGATGTATAATGATCAGTTAAATCCTTTTTCATTAAGATAACTAAACACCAATTAGTCAAATTATCCCAAAATTGATTTTGAATTAGAAACTATTTTTTATTCTTTGAAAATTTTGGTATATCATTTATATGGATCCAAATTTTAGATATGTGCTAATAATAAAATCATAAAGTATATAATTACCCAAAATGATTTTAACATGAGGTAGAGGATATGGATAAACCAGAAAAAGTATTTTGATTTCATTATCAATTTCAATCTAGGAAAAACAAATTAATTTTTGTATGATTTGAGTCAATAATAGCATGCCTCATTAACCAAGATACATGTAGAACATGGATATTTGATTAATTATTTGATGAATTATATCTTTTATGTTATTGGTGTGGGAAATTACTATATTTTGTTTTAGTTGTCGGTGTAGTTATCTCTGTCAGGAAGAATTATGTGTCCTCAGAAGGAAGACTATGAGTTATAGAAAAATGTAGAATTTTAATGAATTGTGAGTTTTCTAAATTTAATTTTGATAACGATTTTTTATTGAGATTTTGAAAGATATTTTTAGTTTCTTATGATACCCATGTGACAAAATATTTTTTAATTGAAACTACTAGTTCTCTTTTTGCAGTTAATCCTGGTAGCACTAAGATGTATTGAGACCTTTAGTAGTATTACTGGTGGGATGGAATGAATATAGATATTGAAAATTTTACCATGAAATGTTTCACTTTTCAATAGGTTAAAGCATAGTGAAAACTTCCAAAGGGGGTGATTTATCCTTTTTCAGATCCAGAGTGGAAATAGGAAAATATATCCATGGATTTTTTGGTGGGACTACCAAATACTACTCAAGGTAATAATGTGATTTGGGTTATTATGGATCAGCTAACTAAATCTATACATTTTATTTTTATTTGAGAAACTCAATATCTAGATCAACATTCTCATTTTTATATTAATGTTATATTTAGGTTTCATGGAGTTACTCTTTACATTGTATCTGAACATGATCCAAGTTTCACTTTTACCTTTTTCGAAGACCTTCAGATGTCATTAAGAACTGAATTAAATTTCATCACTTATTTTCCTCCTAAATATAATGGACAGACTAAGAGAATAATTCATAAATTTGAGGATATTAATTGAGCTTATTCAATAGATTAACATGGAATTTGGGGTCATCGTCTTTATTTAGTTCGGTTTTCTTATAATAAATGTTCTCATTCAAATATATAGATGGAACCTTTTGAGGAATTATATGGAAAGTGGGGCCAAACACCATAATTTTTGGATGAATTCTGGGAAAAGAAGTTAATGGGACCAGAGTTATTATATGAAGTGTCAGAAAAAGTGAAAATGATCTGGTAACACATGAGGACAGCTCAGAGTAGACAGAAAAGTTACGCAGATAACAGGAGGAAATATGTTTCTTTCAAGGTAGTCGATCATGATTTCCTTAAAGTATCGCCATGGAAAAGTTTTATAAATTTTTATTACAAAGGAAATAAAATTATAGGGTATATTGAACCTTATTCAATCCTAAATAATGTTGGACCAGTTGCTACCGAGTATCTTTGCCTATGATTTTATCCTAGTTACACAATGTTTTTCATGTATCGATGTTAAGAAAGTATGTGCCAGATTCATCTCATATTTTGAGATCAAAAGTAGTTCACCTAGAAGAGAACCTTTCATATAAAGATAAAACTATTCAAGTTATTGATTGTAGGGAGCATGTATTTTGCAACTAGTTAATTCACAGACAATGTTTTTCTGAGAAACCACATGGTTGAAGAAGCAACATGACAATCTGAAAATGCGATTAAAATATATATCCAAATTTGTTTAATAAGTTAATAAAATCATGATTACATAATCTCAAAAGGGGGTTAGATTGTATAAATATAGGTAAAAATAAAAAAAATTATATTTATTAGTGTTCTTGAATTAAATAATGACGTTCATTATATTAAGTAATTCTTAAAATAAAGAATTTTAATAAAAATTTATCATATGGTTATATTTTAAAGATTAGTTTTCAAATTATATAATTTTAATTTTAAAAAACATATTTAATTTTTAATTCATCATTTCAAAATTATCTTATTATAAATTTTTTATAATTTTCTAAAAAAGATAAATTTTTTTGTGAATAGTAAAAAATAATTTTTCTAAAAACAATTTTGTATTTTTATGACATCATCAACTCATAATTATGGTAAAAATTTATTTAAATTATTGAATAAAAAATTTTATATTATCATAAAAACCTTGTATAGAAATAATATAGAACATGTAAATTGTATTTTTTTATGATAAGTTGAAAAATCATTATCAGTTATGACGTAGTGCCTGCGCAATGCTAGAAAAGTCACAATTGGTGCCATATATATAATAATTGAGTACTAAAAATTATTTTCAAGAATTGTTTATTAATTATTATGTATAAATGATTTTTTTGGATTATAGTATTTAATTTTATAGTTATATAACATGAATATTATCCAAATGTATGTGAAATTCTTGTAGAAGGAAAAAATGAAAAATTAATAAGTTAATGAAGTTGGATAAAAGTAATTATACATAATGAATGAATCTAAAAGATTATCTTGAACCTAATAAATTATTTTATGATATAAATTTATTTTTAATTTTTATATATTAAATAATTAACATTAAACCTTATGCAACTTTGATGCAATGCTTGTGCATGTAGAAGAAAAATTAATAAAATATTTTTATTAAAATTAAAAGAACTGTTAAATAACCCAAAAAATGAATAAATACGTTTTATAATTAATTTTCGTCCATAATATTATTTTAATTAACATTTTGGGCCTTTTTATACCCACTTCATGAACATTAATCCTGTTATAAGTTTTTATTTAAAATGAAGTCATGTTTTTCACACTATAGTTTAAAATTAGTATAATATTTTAACATATGGTTTTCCAAAAGATATATTTGACCATAAATAAGAATTTTAAATATAAGATGTTTATCTTCTTCTTGGAAATTTATTTTTAAGTTTTAGGGAATAAATAATTACCTTAATGGCTTGCACAATGATGATGTAGTAATTATTTAATTAATGAAAAACTCAAATAAATAATGTTAAAAATATTAAAATAATTATAATTTGGTATTTATAATGTAATACATGAATTCTATATATTAATATAATATTTATATAATAAAATAAAATATTGGTTTTAAATTTGAAATTTTTTTAAAGTCTTATGAATGAATAGTGTTAAATTTGATAAAAATGATGTTTCATGAATATAATAATTTATTCAATTATTCCAAAAATAAAAATCTTGAATAAGGCCATATATGTTAATAATATTTTAAAAATGTAATCCCATTTATATTTTTATTTATTTTGAATGTATTTAACCCTGTAAGAGAATTATAATATTTTAATATTTTAAGTAATTCATAAATTTCTCTTAACCGCATTTATAAAATGGGTCTCATTCATTCACTTACGTCTATCACCTTAATTAATATTTCTCAAATATCCACTTCTAAATTCTTCTCTCCTCGTGCCTTTAAAATTTTTAGTTTTTCTGGTCTCACAAAAAGTGCAATTCCAAGTGCCTAAGGAGGTTCTCAAGAGGAAATATTCCAAAGGAGGTTTTAACATGTTTGAAGGAAGATGATGCTAAGGTAAGGGAATTTATTTTAAATATTATTGAGTGTCTATTTTAATAGAATTCAAAAATATTTGTTTATTATATTTCATGAGAGGATTTTCTCACTTTTATGATGCCTTAATGTTTTGAAACCTCGTTTACAAGATTACATGTTTAATTTCAAATAAAATTTATTCCTTTGTATATCATTAGTATTATTTTAAAATAAAGGATATTCGTCAAGTAATGTTTTTGTTTCAAGTATTCATGTATTTTAATTATGTTCTAGTTATTTTTAATTGTTTATGATGATGGGTGGTTCCATTATAAACCATAGTTGGGTGGTTCCATGATATCCCTCCAATGCATTGGGTATGTTAGAAGTTGAAAGTAATGGTTATTCAAAGTATAACTAGGATGGATACATAAAAAGGTAATCCTGAGGGTTGAATTATAAGTTATTCATGAGGGTTATAAATCATGTGGTAGCACCAAGGGTTACAATCATAAATAATTATAGTAAGAAAAAGATTCCCTGAGTTGCCTAAATGGTTTATTTATTCTTTATGTGATTAATGAAAACCTCATGTAACACCCCGACCCCAGCTACCCAGAGTCGGTGCATTACTTCGTAACATTGGCATGATCACAAAAGATCAAGTCTCGAAAGACCGATTAGTTTAGTAGCCTTGGAAACACTAGATACATTCATAAGTCTTTCATTACATCAAAAAGTAAACAAACTACAATAACATGGTCTTCATAGTCCACACTCATATCCTCACTGACTATTCTTGCAATTCAGTCATAATACACTTCTTCACATCCTGGAAAATATTAAAACATTGAAAGGGGTGAGCTCAGATGCTCAGTAAGGATAACAATATTGTGGAAGCTTTTATAAGAAAACATAAGCATTTAAGGCAATGTATAACTAAAACAAAAGCCTTATTGAACTTGAACTTCAGCATAATATGGCAAAATTAAAATAAAATAATGCCATTACTTGCTCACATGGATATTCTACTAGACGAATAATCACATGAAATATCAATAACCACTTTCATAATGAGGGAATGTATAATGCCAGACATTCTGAAACATTTTGTCAAGGCCTCGGCCAAGACGTCTAAAATGATTAAGGCCTCGGCCAAAACCATAAATCAAATTGGGAAAGGGCCTCGGCCAATTCCACGTCTAGTTGTCTCATGAGACCTACCGATGCATCGAGGAGCTATAGCGGGCTCCACCCGTCACATATTAAGTCCAATACATTCCTCATATGAATAGGTTTAAGCATAACATAAATATTCGTATTAAAACTAGCATACGAAATGTCAACAATTTCTCCATAAGCTATGGATGGTATAAAAATAACACATACACAGTCAAATATTTTACAAAATGTTCAATGGAAGTTTTGTATCATAAATCAATTTCAATTAAACTTCAAACCCATCAAAGGATGTTGACATGGATGAAATCAAAGCTATTTGAGAGTAATATCTCTCCTTTTTGAAATCATTTAAAAGTCCCATAATTATAAAATAATACATTTACTTTGAAGATATTCTTATAAGCTTGTTAGGGAAGCTTCGACGAAGTTATAATGGCAGAAAATAGCCGCACCCGCCGTATAAGTTAAAAAAAACATTCTTACCTTAAATTTGTCAAAAAGGTCAAAAAGTACATTGTTTGGAAAATGACGGTAAGATTCCTTTCAAAAACGTATAAGGGTAAAAATGACTTTAACCCATTTTCCATTTAATAGTAAAAATTTTTTGAAAGACATTTTTAAGAAAACATGGATGTGGATGATAACGAGGTCCCAGTAGATAATTATGTATAAACAACCTTGGATAATGAAGAGGTTGTGAAGTAAACTCTTACCTTGTACTTTTCCTTGGTTGGGGTAGGTTAACCTCCTGTATAATGTTGAAATAATTGTTATTAAATTATACAAGAATCATATACATTCATATGATATCATATATGATCTTTTAACATTGCTTTGTTAACAATATTTTAGATTTATCGTTGTTTCGGGTGTTAACTTACTCGTTTTCTTTTATATGTTTTGTTACGTAAGTCCTGTTTTTCATGGATAGGTTGTATCTTATTCATATCCAGAATGATATCATGTCCTTAAACATTATTTTTAAATCATCAAATGATAATTATACTTGAATGGATACGACGGAGAATGAATCTCATCGCGTTCGTGGAGACGGTAGTCCGTACGTACGCACGAGCGACAATATCATTATTTTGATATTAAAATAATATATAATTGGATATTGTATCATATATACAGAATCATTATCATGTTATATTTATTATTTACATGAATTACATATCATTATTATACCCATCTAAATAATAATATATTGAATAACAATTACACCACGACGTGGAGACAGTAAGTCGTACGTACGCACGTATGGTGACATGTCATTCAAATGATGGGTAGAATACTGAATATGGTTGTTCCATATTTATAATAACATCAATGTATATAGAAGATACTGGAGTTATAATTTTAGAATTGAAATAATAAACAAAGAGGGAGTGGAAGAAGAAAGAAACTTGAAAGAGGGTGATGAAAATGTTACCTCTTCTTCGGGTTCTTCCTTTTTATTTGATCAAAAGGACTCCTTAGGATGGATTTCTGACTAAAGTAAAGCTTCTAGGATGAAGGGAGAGAAGTTGGGAGAGTATTTGGGCAGAGGTTGGCCGAACCAAAAGGCTTGGAAGTGTGAATAAGGTGGTAGAGGTGGGGGTCTTTTATAAGAGGAGAGGAGGGGCTCTTTTGGAAAGATTGAAATGTTACATTATTATACAATGCTTTTCGGATTATAAAGGTCCCAAACTTATATAATTAGTGGCTAACATGATAAGGGTTCTAAATCTCTTCATCCAATAGGCTTTGGACAAGTTTAAGCCTTGGATTTTTCATTATCTTCTCATTTTATTTAAATCGTTAAATAATGAGGTCATCACCGCATCATAATGATGTCATAAATAATTTAATTTATTTAATGTCTAAAAATTATAAAAAAAAATACTATGATGTAGGAAATCTTTTTAGCTTTCTAATGAATATTTATAATCAAAATTTGGACTTGTGTAACCCCACTTAAAAACTGTTTTAGTAAAACAACTCATGTTTGTGTCAATTTAATTTTAACATTAAATAAATATATATTAATGTCATTTTCCAACTAAAGTGGCTCCATGGGGTCCCCAAGTTGACCCATGGGTTGTCTGGGTAGGCCATGACTCATCCAATAGGAGTAGGACAAGTTTCAATCCCATCTCATATTATTAAAACATTATTTTTACCTTAAACTACACTAATTACCTCTAATCGCGATTAAGAAATTAAAAGTTACTATTCACCAAAAATTATTTTAATCTCATTGAACCACATTTTACTTCTTAATGACAACCATGTATGTCGGATTTTTGAAAATCAAATCACAGAAGTGGTAATATTTCATTTAAATGAAAAATCAGTTATTTAACTACCACTTAGTGGTTTCACTATTCATCAAAAATTGAAGTTTTTCAGAACAAAGCCAAAATTTCACCCTAAGCTATAATTGATATTCTGAATTCAAAAATGATGTCTATTTTACAAAATTACAAACATATAAGTTTCATTAATTAATTTTATAATTAATTCCCGATTTTACAACAAATAGCGTGTTTTTAAGAAACAATTTATATCAAAAGATTGGCAATTGTTTATGTCCATTTTCAATGTTAAATTAATTCTAATGACCACCATTGGATAAAATGGTAAAAATATATTCTAATTATACTTTAAAACCACTAAATAGTATAATTTATCACTATAAATTATTTTGATTAAAAAATTTGTTTTTAAGTAATTTTCACTATTCATAAAAAATTAGAAGTTCTTAGAAAAATACCAAAAATTCAACATAGGCTAATTTCGATATTACGAATACAAAAATGAAGTCCATTTTGAAATATAAAATTTCTATAATTTTAAAAAGTGGTTATTACTATTCATAATGGCTACTTTGATTAGTCGCGGTGTTTTAGAACTCGAACTTGCGTACAATGCAAGCTATTGCATTATTGAAAGAGAGGCGTATCGTGGAAGCTCGGGGTGTTACATTCTCCCCTCCTTCAATAAATTGCGTCCTCTCAATTTGATATTTTTCTTTGAAAATAAGAGGTTGAAAATAGAAAATACCTTTGTGGAAAACCCACATCGGAAATAAGGTTAATAAAATTTAGCCTTAATAAGAGGGAAATGGAAATGAAAAAGTCACCACCCAATTATGATCTCGATTAAAAGAACATTGGTGGCAATTAGAGACATATAATTAGAGGAAAAACGTAAATATTCGTAGGGAGTGATTGAGGTCATCAATCACAATCAACTGTCAAATTGAGGGCCTCAAAGCCTTCAATCTATGTTGATTTAAAATATCATCAGTTCAACAAGACATAAGGTATTAGGATAACACATTTTTTTGTTTTAATATCCCTTTACTAAAGTTTAAGAATTAATTTATTCATTGAATAATAGATAGGTATATATATATTTATGCCTGACAATTAGAGTTTCAACCTTCAACTCACCTTTCACTCAAAAAGATAACAGAACCCAAAAATATTATACTTTTCTTAATTGTATAAGGTTCCAAATGTTAACACATACAATTTAGATTAGTAAAATTATTTTGTAATAACCAGGGACTTCCTGTAGGCTAGTGGTAGGAAATAAAGGCCTGTCGCACTATGGTTGTGGGTTCGATTCCTGCAGCTTTGTCCGACGCGACGGGTTATGCCCCACCCTGCAGGTTGTCCTTTTCCTAAAAATATAGTACTATATTATTCCAAAAATAATCTTCATAAATGTTTTAACCTTAAACAATACTATCCAAAGATCAACTTAATCCATTCCAACCTTTATAGTTATCCAAAATACCTCCGTCCAGACTTTCACTAAAGGGTCGTTAAATTCCAAAATCAATTGTAACCTCAGATTCCCCAAACAAAGTAAAGTTTCTCTTATTGTCACATACTAAAAATATGATTACCTTCATCATATTAAATCCTTAATGAAAACAACATGTACTGCAGTACAATCCTTATATATATCACATTATTCTTATAACCATAATCTAGTTCTTGAGTTCAAAAACACAAATACAATAATTATTCCGCTTCAACTGTAGTCACAGCATAAGATTGGCCTTGATCTCTTGGCCTTTTCTAAGGTAAGTTTCCTTGACGCTTAGGACATTCATTTGCATAATGACCCATTTCTCTACATTTGTAGCATTCAACATTGATAGCCTCTTTCTTTCCCTTGCAATCACGCGCCTGGTGACCTTTTTCTCCACATTTATAACAAACTCCCATTCCTTTTAGGCAAGCACCGGGGTGATTCTTCCCACAACTATCGCATAATGGAAAATCCTTCTTTCCCTTTTTCCCTTTATCTGTTTCTTGTTCCACCATTCTCTTCTTCTCTTGCTTTACTTTGTCGTCATAAGACTTAGAGAATTCCTTTTCTGTCTTGATAGCACACGAGACAATATCTTCGTATGATGAGAAGGATTGTGATACTAAAGCTCGACGGAGAAATGGTTTTAACCCATCAAAGAAACGATCAATCTTACTCCTTGGGTTACGTATATAATCGGCAGCATGCCTCGCTAACCATGTAAAGTTAGCCTCATACTTTGCGACATTCTCATCCTCCTTCTGCCTCAGACTCAGAAATTGCCTTTCCATATCCGCTCGATGGTCTCGAGGAAAGTATTTTTCTAAGAACAGCTCTTTGAACTACTACCATTCCATGTTTGTTAATTCATTATCTTCCTTTGTGTTTTGAATTAGCGACCACCACTGATCGGCATCTCCAGTGAGGCGGTAAACTGCCATGACAACATTCTCCCTTTCACTACTCCCCAAGGCATGGAATATTTTCTCTAAGGAATTTATCCATTGCTCAGCTACTATAGGATTTGTACTCCCATTGAAGGTTGGCGGTTGTTGCCTCATGAAACGGTCTAGCATTGATCCTCCACGTTGCGGATCAGGGTGCTCCATACGAGTAAGGTTGTTATTCATAACCTGCGTGAGTTGTCCCAGTACGGTGAGAAGCTGATCGGAACCAGTTGTATCACTAGCTCCACCATAATTATCCTAAGCAGGAGGGTAATCCCTACACGGAGTGCATGCATTGATACGGTTTCCATTCCTTCCACTAGGCTCCATTTCTAAATAATGGCATAAACTAGATTAGTTCATGAATCAAAATACATAATTCCATACTTGTAAAACACTTAACATAAATTGAACTAATTATGTATATAATCCATAATTATAAAAATGTTTTCTTTGAAGAAGTATATACTTGTAACCCTTCATAGTGGTTTGTAAAGAAAATGGGAATTATCCAAAGCATATCCCCCGGGAGTGTCGTAACCAAGAGTGAAGCAAGGCCCGTTGTCGTGCACCAGTTCCCGTTCGAGTCTAGCTCAAAGCGGTGTTTTCGGGTTTTCCCCCTAGGTACATCTGTGCCAGAGCCGCCTCTACCTGCTCGTATCCAGACAGGGATGTATTGCTCGGAAAACTCACAACATCTCTACAATACCAAAATTCTAGGAAGTTCTTCTATACTAATCCTCAAAGTCTATCTTCGGGATATGTGCTCTAATCAGAGTTTATCTAAATCTAGCTTCCAAGGTTAGTACTAAACTGCCTCTGATACCAACTGTAACGCCCTGACCCCATCTACCCAGAGTCGGTGCATTACTTCGTAACATTGGCATGATCACAAAAGATCAAGTCTCGAAAGACGGATTAGTTTAGTAGCCTTGGAAACACTAGATACATTCATAAGTCTTTCATTACATCAAAAAAGTAAACAAACTACAATAACATGGTCTTCATAGTCCACACTCATATCCTCACTGACTATTCCTGCAAGTCAGTTATAATGCACTTCTTCACATCCTGGAAAATATTAAAACATTTAAAGGGGTGAGCTCAGATGCTCAGTAAGGATAAAAATATTGCGGAAGCTTTTATAAGAAAACATAAGCATTTAAGGCAATGTATAACTAAAACAAAAGCCTTATTGAACTTGAACTTCAGCATAATATGGAAAAAGTAAAATAAAATAATGCCATTACTTGCTCACATGGATATTCTACTAGACGAATAATCACATGAAATATCAATAACCACTTTCATAATGAGGGAATGTATAATGCCAGACATTCTGAAACATTTTGTCAAGACCTCGACCAAGACGTCTAAAATGATTAAGGCCTCGACCAAAACCATAAATCAAATTGGTAAAGGGCCTCAGCCAATTCCACGTCTAGTTGTCTCATGAGACCTACCGATGCATCGAGGAGCTATAGCGGGCTCCACCCGTCACATATTAAGTCCAATACATTCCTCATATGAATAGGTTTAAACATAACATAAATATTCGTATTAAAACTAGCATACGAAATGTCAACAATTTCTCCATAATCTATGAATGGTATAAAAATAACACATCCACAGTCAAATATTTCACAAAATGTTCAAGGGAAGTTTTGTATCATAAATCAATTTCAATTAAACTTAAAACCCATCAAAGGATGTTGACATGGATGAAATCAAAGCTATTTGAGAGTAATATCTCTCATTTTTGAAATCATTTAAAAGTCCCATAATTATAAAATAATACATTTACTTTGAAGATATTCTTATAAGCTTGTTAGGGAAGCTTCGACGAAGTTATAATGGCGGAAAATAGCCGCACCCACCATATAAGTTAAAAAAAACATTCTTACCTTAAATTTGTCAAAAAGGTCAAAAAGTACATTGTTTGGAAAACGACGGTAAGATTCCTTTCAAAAACGTATAAGGGTATAAATGACTTTAAACCATTTTCCATTTAATAGTAAAAATGTTTTGAAAGACATTTTTAAGAAAACATGGATGTGGATGATAACGAGGTCCCAGTAGATAATTATGTATAAACAACCTTGGATAATGAAGAGGTTGTGAAGTAAACCCTTACCTTGTACTTTTCCTTGGCTGGGTTAGGTTAACCTCCTGTATAATGGTGAAATAATTGTTATTAAATTATACAATAATCATATACATTCATATGATATCATATATGATCTTTTAACATTGCTTTGTTAACAATATCTTAGATTTATCGTTGTTTCGGGTGTTAACTTACTCGTTTTCTTTTATATGTTTTGTTACGTAAGTCGTGTTTTTCATGGATAGGATGTATCTTATTCATATCCAGAATGATATCATGTCCTTAAACATTATTTTTAAATCATCAAATGATAATTATACTTGAATGGATACGACGGAGAATGAATCTCATCGCGTTCGTGGAGACGGTAGTCCGTACGTACGCACGAGCGACTATATCATTATTTTGATATTAAAATAATATATAATTGGATAGTGTATCATATATACAGAATCATTATCATGTTATATTTATTATTTACATGAATTACATATCATTATTATACCCATCTAAATAATAATATATTGAATAACAATTACACCACGACGTGGAGACGGTAAGCCGTACGTACGCACGTATGGTGACATGTCATTCAAATGATGGGTAGAATAATGAATATGGTTGTTCCAAATGTATAATAACATCACAGTATATAGAATATACTGGAGTTATAATTTTAGAATTGAAATAATTAACAAAGAGGGAGTGGAAGAAGAAAGAAACTTGAAAGAGGGTGATGAAAATGTTACCTCTTCTTCGGGTTCTTCCTTTTGATTTGATCAAAAGGACTCCTTAGGATGGCTTTCTGACTAAAGTAAAGATTCTAGGATGAAGGGAGAGAAGTTGGGAGAGTATTTGGGCAGAGGTTGGCCGAACCAAAAGGCTTGGAAGTGTGAATAAGGTGGTAGAGGTGGGGGCCTTTTATAAGAGGAGACGAGGGGCTCTTTTGGAAAGATTGAAATGTTACATTATTATACAATTCTTTTCGGATTCTAAAGGTACCACACTTATATAATTCGTGGATTAGGTGATAAGGGTTCGAAATCGCTTCATACAATAGGCTTTGTACAAGTTTAAGCCATGGATTTTTCATTATCTTCTCATTTTATTTAAATCGTTAAATAATGAGGTCATCGCCGCATCATAATGATGTCATAAATAATTTAATTTATTTAATGTCTAAAAATTATAAAAAAAATACTATGATGTAGGAAATATTTTTAGCTTTCTAATGAATATTTATAATCAAAATTCGGACTTGTGTAACCCCACTTAAAAACTGTTTTAGTAAAACAACTCATGTTTGTGTCTATTTAATTTTAACATTAAATAAATATATATTAATGTCATTTTCCAACTAAAGTGGCTCCATGGGGTCCCCAAGTTGACCCATGGGTTGTCTTGGTCGGCCATGACTCTTCCAATAGGAGTAGGACAAGTTTCAAGCCCATCTCATATTATTAAAACATTATTTTTACCTTAAACTACACTAATTACCTCTAATCGCGATTAAGAAATTAAAAGTTACTATTCACCAAAAATTATTTTAATCTCATTGAACCACATTTTAGTTCTTAATGACAACCATGTATGTCGGATTTTTGAAAATCAAATCACAGAAGTGGTAATATTTCATTTAAATGAAAAATCAGTTATTTAACTACCACTTAGTGGTTTCACTATTCATCAAAAATTGAAGTTTTTCAGAACAAAGCCAAAATTTCACCCTAAGCTATAATTGATATTCCGAATTCAAAAATGATGTCTATTTTACAAAATTCCAAACATATAAGTTGCATTAATTAATTTTATAATTAATTCCCGCTTTTACAACAAATAGCGTGTTTTTAAGAAACAATTTATATCAAAAGATTGGCAATTGTTTATGTCCATTTTCAATGTTAAATTAATTCTAATGACCACCATTGGATAAAATGGTAAAAATATATTCTAATTATACTTTAAAACCACTAAATAGTATAATTTATCACTATAAATTATTTTGATTAAAAAAGTTGTTTTTAAGTAATTTTCACTATTCATAAAAAATTAGAAGTTCTTAGAAAAATACCAAAAATTCAACATAGGATAATTTCGATATTACGAATACAAAAATGAAGTCCATTTTGAAATATAAAATTTCTATAATTTTAAAAAGTGGTTATTACTATTCATAACGGATACTTTGATTAGTCGCGGTGTTTTAGAACTCGAACTTGCGTACAATGCAAGCTATTGCATTATTGAAAGAGAGGCGTATCGTGGAAGCTCGGGGTGTTACACCTCATGTCTTCATAAATTAAGTATTTATATTACTTTTAAGACTAAGAATTTTATCTTTCATTTATTTTTTTATACTCATGGAATAATGGTGTCTTTTCTTCTTTTTATGTCCCTTACTGATATTTTTGTTCTCATCGCATGTTATAAAATATTCTTCAAAGGGTTTAAGTATGAGTAAGAGACATGAAGAATCCAAGTAGACTTTTGTGAATATTTTTTAGGCAATGAAATCTTGTTTTATTTTTTAATGAATATTTTATTATTTAAATAAATGGATACAATCTTAGTAGTACCCATATTTTATGCTTGTCGGTTGTTATGTATGATTTAAGACATAATTAACCAAAAATATAAACCAAAAAGATATTTGGGAATATAAGAATGTGAATTAAAATTGACTTTACTATATATGTAATGTTTACAATTGGGTCCTTATAAATGAAAAACTATAATATATTTTATTGAAGTTTCATGTGATACTCTTTCTTTGGGAAAAATTAAAATTCAATGGTCTTTAAAATTCAATGTTTTTGTGAATAAATAAATTATATGTATCGAGTTTATAGAACTAGTTCTATATAATATTAATAGGTCGAAGATATTCTTGAACTGTACAAGCACTTATTTTTTGTGGTGATCAACTAATGCTTCCAACTGAAATAAAATCATTTTAATATTCACTATTAGATGATTTCTTGTCACCTCAACACTCAAACAATGATACATTCTTCTGGTTATGTATTTTTACTTCGTTCAATTCATTTTCTATATGAGTAATTGTAATGGGATATAATACCAATTAAAAGGTAGGAAATTGGGTTATGAATCCTAAACAAATGATATGAATTGGTTTGTGCCTCCCAAGGAAAAAAGGAAGGCTATTTTGTATGTTCGTCTAGTTAGGAAAATAGGTAGTTTATTTTGGTTTAAGCCTCATAGGGGAAAGGGAACTGTAATTGGGTTGTGACTCTAGGTGGGAAAAATTATTATATTATTCCATTATATTGGTATATTGGGTGTCCACTATTTAACATCATGAGAGGGGTGAAGAGTGTAGTATGATCATTTGTATCTGAACCACTATAAATATATTCTAGGTTTATTTTGTTTTTTATTTTCTGATGAAATAATATTTATATCTCTAATATAACATTAAATTATTTTTAAAAGGATAATTCACCCCCCCCCACTGTAGGCAATTTTTCCATCATAACATCAGACCACCAAAATCTATGATTTCTAAATTTTAAAAAATATACATATATAGAAAAATTATATGTTATTATTATTAATTAGTGATATTTCTTTCTAGAAAAAAAATTTGGGATCTTACTGATCTTAGCCTAGTATACACATAATACACGACATTGAGAAAAAATTATTCCCTACCAAATAAAAATAATTATTAAAAAATTAGCACATGTTGTTAGTCTGAATTTTACTTTTACTTACATAAATTTAAATAAGTAATATCATTTTCTTATCAATTTTTTATGCACATTTCAAAGGATTGATAGAATTGAAGGAACTAAAAAATAAAATATATAGTGAGTTGTGTATGATGTGTATAATAAAAAAGATGAAACAAATTATAAGAGCATACCTGCTCACTTGGTCCAATATATTCTATTGTGATTCTCTATAGCTGAAACAATACATCACTCATCAAATGAATAAAACTCAAACTTACCATAAAAATATTGAAGTGAATAAATAAAATAAGGCATGTTTTCTCCCAAAAAAAACAATTTTCATTTTCATTTTCTAGTGCGACCCATCAAATCAATGGATTAGTGTGGGGGGAAAATTTGGAATCCACCTTTTCTAAACTATAAGGGAAAGAAAAATGGATAGTAAGATAAGTAATAATATATCTATGTAGGCACCTAGAGCCTGATATAATTTATTTTACAAGAAAAAATGGTATGGTTTACCTATGAAAATGTTATTACTTTAAATGCATTCAATATAAATGTATATTAATAACTCACTAGTTTTAAATCATACTACACACCAATACCTCTGTAATCAATAAATTTATAGTTTTTATATAACTTACATGTTTACAAATAATTTTTTGTAGTGTTTTAAAATATTATTATACCTCTATATTTAAGAAATATAAATTCAATTTTCAATAAATATTTATGCTACAAATTCGAAAATCATTCTCAAATTTATAATAGCCCCAATTTTACCCAAAAGTAAGTGGGGTCTAATATTACAAATATTAACATAAAAGATATTTTTTTGAATGGAAATTATTTCCATTGTATAAATGAACTTTATTGAAGTTTCTCAATAAATTTAAAGTAAATATTATAACAACCAATTTCACTATCACGTTATTGAAAAGGGAATTGAATTTTATCATAAAAATTATACATGTGTACTTTAATTTGAAAATAGTGGAGGTTATTGAATCAAAAATTTTGAAGCCATCATCGTTTCCCCATATATAATAGTCCCAATTTTACCATGTACCATTAGTGCAAAATCCCTAGTTATATAAAATCCTGGTAGTAGATCCCAAATTATGAATAGGTAATGAGGTACTCTGTATCCAAATAGTATTACCTTAACTGATGATAAAAGTGATAGAATATAAATTTCTATTGACTTCACACATATATTCTACAATATTTCATGTTCTTTTCTTCCTAAGACTTCATAACTCAATAAACATTAATGGATAATATGATATCAAAGGGTGGATATAGAAGGGTTCAAACCCAAAATCATGTTTAATAAAACAATACTCTATGAAATTATTTACACTAAATTACAAAAACCAAACTTTTTCTCTTATATAAATTCTAAAATTAAAAAAAATATAATACTATAATTACTAAAATACATCTAACAGTAACTAGTTTAATAAAATTATTCAATATTTTTTGGACATTGTGATAAAAAATATTATGAAAAAAATAAAAACGATAAATAGTCATAATTATTTTTCATGGTTTTCTCAAATGGTTACAATAAACAAAAATAAAATTTATTGAGTGGGAAGGTTGTTGGTATCCTTTAAAAAGGTCAAGCGATTAACATCACACATGTCTGCAGTAATATTTCAATATAGTTGTCTTCCTCATCCCTATTACACAAATTAATTGTAATAAATTAAATCATATGAGACGAATTATATAAATGGTAAAACCACATATAACTTTTAATAAAACAATTAATAAATAATTCAATTATAAAATATTAATAAATAGAACAAAAATTTAATTCTATGATTCATGAAAAAAGTCTACTAATAAAAAATTTAATATATTTTATTATTATTTTATAGCTCATTATGATCAAAAAATAAAATAACATAAAACAAAATGAAAAAATGAAATAAGTATAATTATTTTTTATAATTTACTCAAATGGTTTTAAGGAATGATAATAAAATTCATTAATTATTAGTGTTTTCAGAATCCTTTAAAAAACTATAAATCCAATTAATGTAATCTTATTATTCTATTGCACACAAATATAATGATTGTAATAAGTGTAAACGAACAACAAAAAGTATAAATCCTTTTAGTTAAAGGTAAAAAATAAGGAAATTTAAAACTCTTTAATCACCGTGATCGCCTTATATTTTTCTACTGTATAAACCCTATTAAATTTCTGAAAACCCAAATTCATGTGAAAGTATATGCATGTGCTACAATAACATCAATTAAAATGAAACATAGAAAAATTTCCCACAAACTAATTGACCATATTCCAATATCCATCCTATGGTAAAACTCTGAAACTGAAACATATCAATTTCACTAAGAGGATCCGGAGCATACCTAAAAATCTAAGGCCACTATAATGAAATAATAAGCAAAATTAAAATCCATTTGAGAAAACATCATGAAAAAAATCTGTAATATATAATAAGTACTTATATATATTATCACTTATGTAATGTATCTAATTGGATGTTTCTGGTTTATGCATTCCCTAAAGATAAATTCGACATTTCTGTCAAATTCAATGCACAAAAACTAACAAGTACTCTATTTATTTGATGATGAAATACCTATAACATTAATATCATCAATAATGAAAAAAATATTGTCATATATTTAATTAACAAGGTAACTAAAACTAATGTGTAACTATTAATAAATAAATAATTATATGTGTATTAACAAAAAAACTAACATAAAAATATTGAATAAAATAATTAATTTTAAATATTGTAATAATATATGATTCATGAACCTGGAACTATAATAATTTATAATGAAATAAAAATATCATTTGGATGCTCAAAATATAAATGAATTCCAATATAGATATCAACTTTTTCTATAGTTCTACTAATTATATATTTAAAACAAGAAATTATTATAAAAACCCATAGAAGTGTAGACTCTCAATATAAAATTAAATATTACATTGTAAGATAAATGTAATAAAATGAATATTTTTAATTTATAAAATAAAAAGAATTGGAATAATACATTCATCATGAAAAAAACAACACTGAGTCATTCCACACACCAAATCAAAAAATACAATTTTAACAATGAAAAAATTTCCAAATATTATTCATAAAATAAATAATTAATCCCCATCCAATTAGATGATTTGGGTGTATTCATATGTAAAAAATTAGTCTACTCTAGTTTACGGTCTACGATTTTTATATGGACTGCATGTTTTACTAAAATCTATATAATGAAAACATTTTAGATATATTAAATTGAAATTTATATTATAGAATAATACATTCATGGATTTTGTTCAATATATATTTGAAAAAAATACCCATTCATTATCATAGATTCATTGGTCTTTCAAAAATCAAAATAGAATGACAAATTAATTTTTAAGTGTAAATAGTTTTATTCTTTTTAGTGTAACTAGTGTGTTAGCATTAATTAGATTAAATTAAATCATTAATAAATACTTCTTAGAAGTGTTTCATAACTTTTATAATGACCAACATGGTGTTTTAATCCATGAAAGATAAAAATTAAAATATCGGTATTAAATGAATATCCATTACAAAAAATTGGGACATGGTGGTAGAAATTTAACAATTTTTCCCATTCAAAATGTTTTTCACAATTTAATAAATTTATTTAAAAGAAATTAAATTTTCCACTTTCATTATAAATATTTTTGGTGTAGTGAAAATAATATCATGGAAATAAATATTCCCTCCTAATTTCAATGAATTTTGTGAAAATGGTGGAAAAGGATACGATCCAAGGAATCATGGGAAGAGAATGAAAAATAGACAAAGAATAAAGTAATTTGGAAAACTAAATGGGTGGTTGATGAAGGGAAATATACATGGTGATGAGTGGTGTGGAATCAACTGACTAGATACAAACTAATGGGTAATGAATCGAATGTCAATATATAGTGGCCCAAAAGAGTGGAGATAAATTTGGTGGTGTGGGGTTAGTTTAGGATGATGTTTTAATAGGGGTGATAAGAAAAAATTGGTCTACTGGATTATTTTATTTAATTTTATAGAAGGGGTAGTGTGCATTTATTTTTATGTAATGTTATCTTATATAATATTTAACTTTTACATACTTTTAAAAAAATATAGTATTCTAAAAAATCAAATTTTAATTTTAAAACATAAATAATATAAAACATATTAAATGTATGTATTCATTTGTGTGTATTGAAAAATATTTTTCTACTGATAATGGATTTAATGGTCACAATAATTAATAATAACCAATTTTTATATTGGTAAATAATTATTGGTATTATGATAATAAAGAGGTGGATCTAACTATAAGTAAAATATTTGTTGTTATTAAATAGTTAATAAAAAAATATATAATTTTTTATAAATACAAGTGTTGGAACTTATATTAAATACCAACCATTTATAATATATTTGGAATTATTTGTTTTTACCACTAGATGTTTTATCTATTACTAATTTTATATTGGTATTGGTAATTTTCTCTGTATTGGACATGAATTTTGTAAAAAATTTAATTTATAAAGACCATTACTGGCAGTAATAGATAGAAATATCCAATAGAATATAAATATGTGGAATTCATAAAACAGGTCCATTATCATAATCACATATCGTGGAGATTACTATGTGGGAACTTCAAAAGAAGAAGTCTCATCGGATTGATAGTACTCAAATTTTAAATTCAATATATTATGTTCCCCATCATAGAAAATTATATATCCAATGAACAATTTTTAAGAATTTCATAATTAGTTTTCTAGGATCTCATCATAGTGGGGAACTAGTATTCCATTTTTTGTGTGATGGATACTCTAGAGAATTTTTACATTAAATTCATGTAGAATACTGAATAAAATGTAATGAGATATTTTAATAAATATTCTCTTCTTTGACTATAAATGAAATCAAGAATACAAATAATTGGTTCCAGGACACAAATTACAACACTTTATATCTTTAGCTTCTTGGTTTAAAATGAATCTTATTTCCAAATATAATGGAAATACCCATTGTATTTTCTTAATTAAGGTCTATATATAAAGATTATCTCCATGATCCTTTCAACCATTACCAATGTCATTGAATCATGTAAACATTATGGTAATTATTCTTGTAAAAATATCTCAAGTCTAATATCATTGACATAATTCGTTCCTTTAGGAGTTACATATAAGAGTTTTCATATTCCACGAGTAATTTTTTATGTAAAATTTTGATTGAATTAATTTTAGTCAAATGAAAAATTAAATAAATTTACTTCATTGCCATTTAATTCAAAAGAATAAATATCTTTGGGTGTCTATATTTCATTATTTCAGTTTTAGGGGTATAGCTATGCTTGATTATCTTCTATATAGGATAAGAAATAGATCTATAAAAGGTAGCCATATGTGTCTTCCAAAAATAATAATAATACAATTAAAAATGGGAGCATGGCCCAAAGTATATCCTTTAAGAGCATCATGGGTTTTAAACTTCTTTTAAATAATGATTTTTTTTTGAAAAATTGGTTAAAGATTTGAAAACTAATTATTCATTAACAAGGTTGGAAACAAATAAATAAAGTAAAATTATTTTTAATATTGTATTGTAGAGTAAATGAAAATATTATTGGAATTGATGTATGAATGTATTAGCACAAGGAAATTAAAAAAATTAATAGAGAAACCATAAAATAATGAAATGAATAAAATTTGATAGTAGAGTTTGACTAATATTATTTGATGAACTCATACATCTCTTATTCCAATTTCTTGATGGTTCAATGTACTATTTAATTATATTTAATGATAAAAAATATAATAAAACTCACTTTCATTTTAATTTTTTATAAAATTAATCCAAAATACAATTGACCGTATCTTTTTAACAAGTGTGGATGGAGACCTCAAAGGAAAGTAGTCCCTTTCCTTTTAGAGTTTTTGTAAAGAAACCTGAATCCCTCACTTTAAAATGTTGTATGAATATAAATAGTTGAAGGAAAAAAGAAAGAGAGGATTTCTAAATGAAATAACATTTTGTAATGGTATCAATTGTCTTAAATAGATAAAATAAGAACTATGAGAAAATGATAGAGATGTAGAACAATGATGAAATGATTTTCAAGTGTAAAAGCTATTCTGGAATTGATAGAACTTTTAATAATGTGAGCAATTTAATGGTCACAGTTGTCAGGAATGGTTAATCATCAAGAATGCAAGTTATACATCCCCTTAGTGGTCTATGCATAATTCAAAATTCATAAATTTTTTCAATTTATTTCAATTTATTTTGTTTTTTTAATTATTTATAATGGATAACTGAAACTCATAAAAAATAATTTATGTGAATACTAATTTCTACAGACATATATTACATCAAAATTGTGGTAGATCATTAATTATATAAGAAAATATTAGGTATAAACATATTATCAACCATCTGTGGTGAATATTTATTATTTATGATTACATTATTAGGGGTTGAATATTTTTCCTTTACGGTATGAGATAACTAAAAATCGAATTAAAATATTTCATTCTAATATTCAAAAAGATTTAAATAACCATTAATTTTAAAAAAAAATATTTTTTGATAAAATTAAAATGCAACTAAATATTCTTAACAAATTCATGCCTTCTTAAGATACATTTTTTAAGTATTGAAAATTAGGTATCCTTTTCAAAAAAGTAAAGACATTAAATCTGAACACTAATTTAAATTATACATGTTTACAAAGCATAATAATTCATCAACATAGCTTTTTTATACATTTATAAAAATTATTAGTAAAATAATAGTAGGTTAAAAAAATTAAAATTAATGAGGAAAGGTGGCATTGGTGATACTGACTTTGGGTTATTTTTTTTGTCATCGATGTAGATCAATGACATGCAAAAGACAACATCCCTGAGGCCACCATTCAAGTATAATACCCTCTAAATGGGAACCCTCTCCACCCCATTCTCCTCACTTATTTCACTCACCCCCTTTCTAAATCCACTCCCTCTCTCTCTAATTTTCCATCATTTTTGTGCGATGGTTTTGGTGGCCTAAAAGGAGTGTCAAATTTTCTGAACCATAATTTAGAGGTATTTTTTCTTATTTTCTTTAATGTTACATATTTATATGATTTTTTTGTTTTTAATTAATTTTCAATATTTTATTTACTTTTTTTTTTATTAATTAGGAATAGTTTATAAATAATAATTAAATTATGAAACTAAAATTTTATTATATATTTATGACATTTGAGTAAATGAATTATAATTAGTCTCAGTAATATATTTATTATGTAAAGACTCAGAATTTCCTTGTAAATTTTTTATTGTTAAGCAGGAATTTTACAAGTCTGAACAAATTGACGGCGTGTGATTCTGAGGCCCGGTGTGCCCAAAATAAATTTTTGAACTTATTTTCCGATACGTTCAGTAATTTTGTGAACATGTTTTTTTAAATTTTGAATTAGTGCTTAGAATTGAAATCAAATGACATCGTTGAACTCGTAGCACTGGAAATCGCTTGAGGAGACCTTCACCTCGACTGTAGTATGATGAGGGTGGAAGTTAGTTTTTCACTTATTCATGAAATAATACAAATAAAATAATATGGTGTAAAATTTTATGTTTATTTTATTTTGAAACTCCCATGTGGATGTTTCACAGGTGGGGACCACCTAAACAAAACCTCCCTTGAGAGGTTATGGTGGTGGGTACCACTAGAGTATAAATCCCCTTGAACTCCCCTTTAATAGGAGAAACCCCCAAACTTCTTATTAAATGTTGGGGAACCTCTTCAACTCCTCCAACATTTATTATGGAAACTCAATTAATTAATTAATTAATACTTTTTGATTTTATGAAAATGAACTAAATAGACAACAAATTCTATTGTGTGGGATACTTGGCATTTTTGGTGGAATTGGGCGGAAGATGCCTTGGGAGAAAGCTCTCCAATGAAGAACGCCAAAGAAGAATGCCGACTTCGACTCTGACTTCTTCCACAGGACATTCGTTGATGTAGAACGTCTTCAACGTCAACTAACCAATGATCGAGGAAACACCGACATCACCAACTTTCTTCTATCCCAAACTACATCGTCTCCTTCCCTGTAGACAATCTTCAATGAATGAAACGAACAAGTTAGAGGTTTACATCTATATGATTATCACTTCCAATGTTCTCCCCTTCTAATTATTTTGCAGGATTGGGAGTAGTGATTGACGAGGGTTGTGGGGAGGGTGTTTGAATTATTTTTCTTTACCCGTTCTTAATATCCCTGTTCTTGTTGATCCACTTGCTACCACTCTAACATGGAAGGTACATGCCAAAAAAACATGGCCCAAATCCACTATAGTTCTTCTTGAATGGTTTTTCCTTCGCGATGAAAGAAGGTGACCTTTGTGATGGCGACCGGTGCCGGTGGTTGGCACCGGTGGAACTCAAGAACTGCCGATGAAGTCACAACTCTCCACTTTCCATGGCCATCACCACCACGCAGCCTCATCGTGCCACCCCACGGCCTCGTCGAGCTGCCCCCGCGGCCTCTACCCTCCCTGCCGAGTCGCCCCGTGCCCTCCGCCCTCCCGGTCGAGCCGCCCCGCCACCTTTGTCCTCTCGGCCGAGCCACTGAGACCTATGCCCTCCAGGCCGATCTGCTCCGGCTGAGCTGCCCCACTTCCTCTGCCCTCCCGACCACATGATCTCTTGTCGAGCGTGTCAAATTAGAGGTTAAGTTTTTACTAGAATTTCTACAGTATAGAAGGAACACTAGGTCGTCTCTCGACGGAGCTTTAGATCACTAATTTCAAAAGAAGGTTCTGATTATGTTAAGAAAATAGAAATTAAATTAAGTGGTTGGGGGTGCTATGATTTTAAAATAGCAATTGAAACTATACTACTAAGTGAGAGAAACTGGTTGGAGAAATCGTGATCAACCCGGGTAAGTGTGCCTTGATGCTCAATTCGTCATCACTATCAAGGGAATGGGAAGGATCATTGATTCCTTGATTTTATATCAACAAAAACCATTAGTATGTGAGTTCTTAATAGGTTACCACATAGGATTTGATCGATCAATGATATTGATTATCAGCGACCACTCATAATCAATAAAACTATGTCGATGTAAGAACCAAACTCAATCAAGGCATCACATCAACAACGTGATGAGATGTCCAAATTTGGGTCTTTATAAAAATATATCTCAATAAAAAAATGCATATTCACGGGTTAGAAATTATGGATATCATCAGATAAGTCAGTCCAAAAGAAAATTCAAGAAAGAGAAGAGGTGAGAAAAGAGGCAAACACACTCAAATCATCATAAGATCCGTGTTATGCATGGAAGAATTAGGATTCTTGTTCCTTTTATTTTTATTTGATAATACCAGAATAAACAAAAATTCATAAGGTAAAAATTAAGAACAATAGACAACAAAAATGGAAATTAAATTACCTTAGGAAGATTACAAATGTGGAGCTCAGGATTACAACAATGGACACCCCACAAGTTGATCACTAACAAACTTAGAAGTACATGAGGGATAAGAGAACTAAATTGGGTGAATGAAGCTCTACAATTCGACTAACCTTCACCCCTGGTCGTGAAACATGAGAGAATGGGGGTGAGAGGTGTTTTCATGGACATACACATTACTCTTTTTACAAAAGAATTCAAGTGCCTAAGAGACTAGGTCACTATTCAGGGCAGACTTTTTACTCCATCTTTATCTGGCTGTTTTACTGAACAAAATGCATGAAAATGACTTGCAATTAGGCAGAGATTTTGACCTTCAAGTTATCTATCCATGGGAGGTCGAATCAGAGCAATTTGATCTCCAAGGCCCGAGTTATGGGCCAAATATGGAAGGGTCGTCTAATGTGGCCCGCCGAGAATTGTTTCACATTGTGGGCCTATTATGGGCCTTTAAATTGGAGAATTGGGCTCCATGGTATTCTATAAAAATGTATCCCACACAATTTTACATTCACAAACCAATTTTTAGACCAATTTAAATCATTAAGTATCCACAATATAAATTTCTATCCACATAAATGCTTGGACCCATGCGCAGTTTGACCTGTTTTGCTTGATTTCCATCGTGGGCCCTCCGAATCACCTCCTCCTACAATGTAAACACTTAAACAAGTAAAATAGACCTATTAAATAGTAACAAACATTAATTCATTAAATAAAAAATTAAGTTCAATTTATTATTATAATTTTAACATTCATTACAAAACTAGTTTAAAACGGTGGTGTAAGGGTAAAATAAAGCAGTGAATCGTGGTACGATCACCGCGTCGCCCCTATGGCCTCCGCCCTCCCAGCCGAGCCACCCAGCGGGCTCCGCCCTCCCGTCCGGGCCGCTTCGTCCGAGCCACCCCGTGGCCTCACTCCCATGCGGCACTCCCCACGGCCGAGCCCCTCCGCGCCCTCGCAGCACCCCCGTGGTCGAGGCGCCTCGCGCCCTCACCGCACCCCAGCGGTTGAGCTGCCCCGTGCCCTCGCAGCACCCCCGTGACCAAGATGCCCCACGCCATCCAGCACTCCCATGGCCTCGCATCCCTCGCGGCTTACCGGGCTAGACCCAGCAGGCTGGGTCAACCTAAACTGGGTCGACCCAAGCCGGGTCGTACCTGACCCGGACCAGATACGGCCCTATACTTTACATGGGCCATAACTTTGGCACTGGATGTTCGTTTAATGAACCATCTGTGGCACTGGAAACCTTGAAGTGAGAAGGTCCCTTTTTGTTACCCTACTAGAGTTTTGGATATTTCGGGGAATGTTTGGGTTGTATCGAGCACGAATCCAACTGGGCCCTCGGGACAAAAAGGCTAATAAATCACAAACCCAGCATCCAAATGATTCGCCATCTATTATGTTGATTCCCTGGTGGTGGACCTTATGAAGTGACGGTAAGAAGAGGAGACGGGTGGACGTAGAGTTCTTGAGGAGGTGATCTCTACCTACCCTTCTGGTGGGAACCCCGGAGGATGACCCAGTAGCTGTTTTTCTCTTTCTTAAGTAGTATTTTATGTTAGTTGTACTTGTACCTCTACTGTTGGGATTGTATTATCGACCCCTTTTTACATTCAACACTCTTTTTTTATATAGATTACTTATTTTCGTATCATGTTGTGTGTTTTGTTGAGTGTTTTTACAGGATATAAAGGCAATGCCTTCCCAGTTATAAGGAATATGCCTTTCAGTTCTAGTCGCCATCCCATGGCCAATGTAATGCAGGATTGGGGTAGTCACGACACGAGCCCCGAGGGACGAGTCGTGACAAATTGGTATTAGAGGAGTCAGTTCTACCATAGAACATAAGACTTTGCTCTTTCTATTTAATGTAAATAGTGTTAATTGCAGTGAGTGTGGTTATCAGATTAGGGAATCTGGTATTAGTGCGACGACCGACGTATCCATACACCAGGACCCTGACTTCTGATTTCTGAACCAGTGCATGAAAACACTGATTGTGTGTTTGTTTTCAGATTCTTATTTTTGAACTCTTTGAGTTAGCTCACCAGGTACAAATTATTGACCGTGGCGCACCTGTTTCTTTCCAGGATTCCTTCATGCAGACAGCAAGCTAGGGTTCTGAGAGTAGCACACACTGATAGCCCACTGAGCAACAAGGCCTCAGTGTAGGGCCCTATTCTAGTAGAGGCATCAGCGGAGGCACCAGTAGTACCATTACCCGTTGGGCTAATGATGCCACCAGCCCCAGCAGTAGATGGTGCATGCCGCCTGAGCGCGTTGCATGACTTCTAGGGCTTGAGGCCTCCCAGGTTCAGGGGAGAGATGGACCCACATGCAATTGAGGATTGGATGGAGGTTGTGGTGAGATTATTTTGATTGGTAAGGACACCAGTCGGTCTCATGGTGATCCTTGCCTCCAACCTTGTACTGGAAGTAGTAGGCATATGGTGGAGCTTGATTCTCTATGTTCATGATGAGGTGATACTTCTCTGGGTAGACTTCGAGAGCCTATTTCGAGCAGTGTTTGTTCCATCGAATCATCATGCAGTGTAAATTTATGATCTCTTTCATCTTCAATAGGGTAGCATGACTGTAGCTTAGTACTTAGTGAGGTTCACTGACCTCTCATGCTACTCCACAGATATGGTGCGAGAACCATTATTCAGTGCTTGGACCATCGGTCAAGGGCTCAGGTGAGAGATCAGGGCTTCGATGATCTCACTCAGCATCCCGACGCAAGAGGGGGTGTTAGAGAGAGCCCTCCTAGTGTAGAGTTTTCTTGCTCAACAGTCACCAGCAACACGACCCACCACTAGTCATCATGTAGCAAAGTCTTCTACAACTGGCAGCAGATAGATGTTGTAGATGACCAATAGGACCAGACCCATAGGTGGATGACCGTAGGATTCAGGGTCGGTTGTGTGAGACACACGAGGTAGAGCCAGACAAGCCAAGAGCGGGCAATGTTACGCATGCGGTAGGAAGGGTCACATGGCTCGTGACTATTCAACCATCCATACGGATGATCAGTAAATGGTCAAAGGACCACCCAGGAAGAGGTAGAGATTCAACCGAGGAGGTCCGTAGGGAGCAGGCGGACATGGCAGAGGAGATGGTCATGTAACTGGTGGTGGGAGACGATTCGAGATGTTACTGCCACCACTAACAGGAGGTCCACCCCGATGACCGGGAGTAGGTAGACAGGGGAGATCCCAGCTCTAGGTAGCTGAGGGCTATGATCACGGTGCTCTGGAGATGATACAAAGTACTATCTATGTCTACTCCACCTTATCTGCAGTACTTATAGACACAAGTTCCAGCCATTCTTTTGTTGCCACTGCCCACGTTCGGAGATCGAAGATTCTGATAGAGTCGTTGGCTCGATCCATACGGCTAGAGACTCCTACAGTAGCTGAATCGACGATTACGCATTGTTTCTGGTAGTGTGACATTACTCTAGGAGGCGAGAACTTTGGCTGTTATCTCATAGTAGAAGCATCGAGGCCTTAAGACATCATCATGGGTATGGACTGGTTGTCTACTTTCCATGCTCAGATAGACGGTATTAGGCACAAAGTGCAGTGTGTCCGTATGGATGGGACCAGATTTACCTTTACCTGTGAGAAAGGATCCTTTGTAGTACAAGATGGATTTACCCGAAACAGAGTGCAGCTGATCACT
Source organism: Viscum album (assembly GCA_963277665.1). Lineage (NCBI taxonomy): Eukaryota > Viridiplantae > Streptophyta > Magnoliopsida > Santalales > Viscaceae > Viscum > Viscum album. Next base: position 1,001,541,259 of record OY728134.1, read on the forward strand.
CATCAGTTGGATAGCCTTACCCTCAGAGCAGTTGATGTGGATAGTACGAGTTATCCTGTAGTGGTGGACCAGTACACAGATGTCTTCCTTGATGATGTTCCAGGTCTACCTCCTTATAGAGAGGTGGAATTTTATATTGACTTGTACATTGTGATGGAACCGATATCTAAACCAGTGTATCAGAAGGCTCCCACAGACCTTCGTGAGCTGCGGGTACAACTGGAGGAATTAAGGAGAAAGGGTTCATTCGGCCCAGTGTTTCTCCTTGGGCAGCCCCAATTTTGTTCGCGAAGAAGGTGGATGGGAGCTTGAGGCTTTGTGTTGACTATCGTTGCCTAAACCAGGTGACCATGAAGAACAGGTACTCACTTATGAGGATTGATGACCTCTTTGATCAGCTGAAAGGAGCATGGTGGTTCTCGAAGATAGACCTCAGATCAGGCTATCACCAGCTCAGAGTACGGGATGAGAATATGAAAAAGACGACATTCAGATGTCGATATGACCATTATGAGTTCTTGGTTATGCCATTTATTGTAGCCAATGCTCCAGAAGTGTTCATGGGACTTACGAACATGATCATTCATCCATACATTGATCACTTTGTAGTAGTCTTCATCAAAGAAATTCTGATCTACTTGGCTACTAAGGAGGAGCATGCTTATCATTTGCAGGTTGTACTGGACACACTCCGAGAGCACCAACTTTATGGTAAGCTCTCTATGTGAAAGTTCTGAATCCGAGAGGTTCACTTTCTGGGAAATGTTATATCAGAGGCTGGAGTTGCAGTGGATCTAGTGAAGATCTAGGATGTACTTTCTTGGGATCCACCCAAGAGTGTGACTGAGGTACGGAGTTTCCTGGGTTTGGTCGGATACTACCGGAGATTTGTGCCAGATTTCTCCAGAGTTGTAGCACCACTATCGGTGTTGATGAAAAAGGGGAAACCCTTCATGTGGTCGGAGATATGCTAGAAAAAAAATTTGGAGCAGAGGCAGAGGCTGACTAGTGCCCCCATCTCGAGGCTTCCAGAGGAGGGCGTATGGTATGTAGTCTATTGTGACACATCAGGGACCGGGCTTGGATGTGACCTAATGTAGAAGCGAGCAATTATCACATATGGTTCTCGAAGGCTGAGACAACATGAGAAGAACTACACTACCCATGACCTATAGTTAGTAGTAGTGGTCTTCATCTTGAAAATGTGGCTGCACTCTCTGATGGGCGAATGTTTTACAGTCTACTCGGATCATAAGAGTCTCAGGTATATCTTATCTCATAAGGACCTGAACTAGAGACAACGACATTGGCTTGAGTTCCTCCAGGACTATGACTTTGAGAAAGTCTATAATTTGGGGAAGAATAATGTTATAGCGGATGCACTCAGAATAAGGTATGGTATACAGCTTCTAGGCAAGGCGATGGAGCAACTGGCCACTTTGAAAATATCCTTTGTTGATAGAGATAGAGTATCTTTTCTTCATTCTCTTACAGGCAATCCCCTAATTCTTCAGTGATTCAGGGAGGCATAGCGTGGGGATGCTAACTGCGAGACATGACGTGCTCAGATAACCACAAGATATGCACCTGATGTAATGAAGATAGGGAGCAAATCATCCTCTTCGGAGGATGTACCATGGTACAATTATCGCTTTAGGAAGACGTATTGAGGGAGTTCAACAAATCCCCTATAGAGGTACATAAAAAAGTGGTGAAGATGTACTAATACCTATGTCGATAGCACCGGTGGCCGGAAATGAAGAAAGCAGTAGCAGAGCTTGTCTCTCGATGCCTCCCTTGTCAGCAAGTGAAGGCAGAGAATCAGGTACTAGCTGGATTATTTCATCCTTTAGAGGTCCCAAAGTGGAAGTGGGATGGGATATCCATGGACTTCGTGACAGGACTTCCACGTACTTTTAGGGGACATGACTCGATTTGGGTGATTGTCAACCGACTCACCATGTTGGCCCACTTCCTACCGATCAGATAGTAGGGTTCAGTAGAGAGCTTGGGATGCCTCTATGTAAAGGAGATTGCGTGGCTACATGGATTTCCCTCGATGATTATCTCAAATCATGATAAATATTTTACTTCCTAGCTATGGATGGGGTAGTAGGAGTCTTTCGGAACCCAGCTTCATTTGTGAACCGCCTTCCATCCACATACATATGGTCAGACTGAGTGGTCCATTCAGACCCTCGAGGACATGCTCTTTGTTTGTGTCCTCGAATTCGGTTGTAGATGGGAGGATCACTTGCCTTTGGTGGAGTTTTAGTACTACAACAACTATCACTCTACCATTGGGATGGAACCTTTCAAGGCATTGTACATGCAACCTTGCAGATCACCTTTGTGCTAGACTGACCCAAGGGAGTGAGCACTTGTGGGACCAGAGATGGTATAGGATACCACGGAGAAGGTGCAGATGATCCAGGAGTAGATGAAGATTGCATAGAGCATACAAAAGTTTTATGCCGACAGGAGATGGAGACCTCTGGATTTTGAGGATGGTGACCACATCTTTCTACGGGTCTCACCCCGACATGGTATGCAGAGATTTGGCCAAGGCAGAAAGTTATATCTGAGATTCGACAAACCTTTTCAGGTCCACAGTAGTGTTAGCAAGGTGGCGTACCACTTAGCTCTTCCCCCTCAGTTTCACCAAGTGCACGATGTCTTCCGCGTATCACAGCTGAGGAGATACGTGCACGACCATTCCCACGTCATTGGCCACGGTGAGATGGACATCGATGATGGGGTGACTTTTGCAGAGGTTCTAGTTGAGATTGAGGATTTACAAGAGTGGGTGATTTGTGGACAGTCAATACCTCTGGTCTGCGTTCACTGGAAGCATGAAAACCTCTAGGAGAGCACATGGGAGCGAGAGGCTCAGATTCGTGCTCAATACCCCACTTGTTCCCTTAGTTTGAGTTGTGGCTTATGGGGACATAAATCCTAGAGGTGAAGAGGATGTAATGACCTTGAATTTCCATGTAATTTTTTTTATTATGTGGGAATTTTGGAGTTCACAAAAATTGAAGGTGCGTGATTCCGAGGCCCAAAGTGCCCGGAATAAATTTCTAAACTTTTTTTCGGGTGCGTTCAGTAAACGTGCAAGCGGGTTTTTGTAACTTTTTAACCGGTGCTCAAAATTAAAATCTGAAGAAACCATTGAACTCACAGTGCCAATATTCTCTTAAGGAGACCTTCACCTCGATCATAGTAGAACAATGGTGGAAGTTAGTTTTTCACTTATTCGTGAAAGAATAAAAATAAAATAAAATGGTGTAACATTTTTTTTTATTTTATTATGAAACTCCCATGTGAATGTTTCAAAGTTGGGGACCACCTGAACAAAACCTCCCTTGAGAGGTTATGGTGGTGGGGACCACCCTAGTATAAGCCCCCTTGAAATCCCCTTTAATGGGATAAAGCTTAAAACTTCCTATTAAATGTTGGGGAGCCTCTTCAACTCCTCCAATATTTATTATGCCAACTCAGTTAATTAATTAAGCCTTTTTGAAGTTATTCCAATGAACTAAATAGACAACATAATCTATTATGTTGGCTACTTTGCATTTTTGGTGGAATTGGGATGAAGGAGCCTTGGGAGAAAGCTCTCCAACAAAGAACACCAATGAAGAATGCCGACGTCGACTTCGAATTCTTCCATGGGAAATTCATTGATGAGGAATGTCTTCAACGTCAACGAACCAACGATCGAGGAAACACCGATGTCACCAATGTCCATCTATTCCGAACAAAATAATCTCCTTCCCTGTGGAAAATCATCAATGAATCAAAAAAATGATGTAGGGGTTTACTTCTATATGATTATCAATTCCCATGTTCTCCTCTTCTAAATCTTATGGGGATTGGGAGTAGTGATTGACGAGGGTTGTAGGGAGGGTGTTTGAATTATTTTCCTTTACCCATTCTTTATATCCTTGTTCTTGTTGAGCTGCTTGCAACCACTCTAACGTGGAGGGTGCGGGCCAAACAAACATGGCCCGACCCCTCCGTCGTTCTTCTTGAATGGTGTATCCTTCACGATAGAAGAAGGCCACTTTGGTGACAGTGGCCGATGTCGTCGGTTGAAACTGGTGGAACTTGAGAACCACTGACGAAGGAACAATGTTCCATGCCCCGTGGCACTCAACTGTCTGTGGCCTTGTCGTGCCCCATCGATGCCTCCCCGAGCTGCCCCGGTCGAGCTGCCCCCGCGGCGTCCACCCTCCCGGCGGAGCCGCTACAACCGAGCCGCCCCATGGCCTCGCCCTCCCAGCCGCGCCGCTCTGGCCGAGCCACCCCGCAGCCTCTGCCCTCCCAGCCGAGTCACCCCCACGGTCTCTTGCCTCCCGGCTAAACTGCTCTGGCTGAACCACCATGTGGCCTCCGCCCTCCCAGCAGAGCCTCCCCTGCGTCCACTGCCCACCCGACCAAGCTACTCCGGCCGACCCGCCCTCCTGGCTAACCCGCTCCAGCCTTGCCTCCCCGCGGCCTCGCACCCACGTGGCACCACCCATGGCCGAGCCACCTTGCTCCCTCACGGAACCCCTACAGCCGAGCCACCCTATTCCCTTGCAGAACTCCTTTGGTTGAGCCACCCTGCGCCCTCACAGAACCCCTACGATCGTGCCGCCATGCGCCCTCGCGACACTCCCACGACCTCATGGCCATCACGGCCTGCCGGGCCAAACCCGGCAGGTCGGGCCAGACCTAGTGGGTAGGGCTGGACCCAACGGGTTAGGCCGGGTCGACCCAAACCAGGTCGACCCAGGCCGTGTTGATCCGACCGAGTCGGGCCGAACCCTGTCCAAATACGACCCTATACTTTACTTGGTCCCAAAATTTTGCACTAGACATCTGTTTGATGAACCATTAGTGGCGCTAGAAACCTTGGAGAAAGAAGGTGCATTTGGTATACCCCACTGGAGTTTTGGATAAGTTGGGGAATGGTCGGGTTGGATCGAGCACGAATCCAACTGGGCCCTCGGGACAAAAAGGCTAATAACTCGCAGACCGGGCGTCCGAATGATGCGTCGTCTATTGCATTTTGACCCCTATGACATGGTGTTCTTTTGGGATACTTCCTCTTGTGACTTATTTGATTTTGGAGTATCATAAAATGACTTGTGGATCGGATCCTCCCGGTGATGAACATGCTTAGTGCGGGAACCCAGTAGCTGGTTGTGACAAGAAGAATGAAGAGATATCATGTGTGGGTCAACATCTAGAAATCATGTGTGGGTCATCTCCTAGCGATCATGTGTGGTTAAAAACCTAGTATACCTGTGTGGGTCAGCTCTTAGCAATCCTATGGGGGTCATCTCTTAGTGATCATGTGTGGGTTAGCACCTAGCAATCCTCTGTGGCTCAGCTCTTAGCGATCCTGTGTGGGCCAGCATCTAGTGATTATGTGTCGGTAAGCTTCTAGAGATCATGTGTGGGTCAACATATAGCAATCCTAGGTGGATCAGCATCTAGCGATTCTACGTGGGTTAGCGCCAAGCGATCTTGTGTGGGTCAGCACCGAGTGATCTTGTGTGGGTCTGCCTCTTTATAGAGTAAGATTATTCAGAAGTTACATCTAATAATCTTTACTATTGTACTTAAGTTATACCTGGTATGAGCTGAGTTCATACCTTTGTGGTACTTTCCTTCGTGGTAATACCTTGGTGGTATTACACTGTGTGGTGTACATGTGGGGTACTTGCCTTCATGGTATTTACTTCCTTTTTGGAACAGTTGAGCTTGGGGATTTGAAGTTGGACTTCATGTTTTCTTCATGATTGAGATTGGTTTACTTGATAACTTAGGTATATGTATGGTCATATACCTAAGTAGGGTTATCATTTTTTTCCTTCCTTTGTGGTTTATCCATTGTGGATTTTGTGGGACTTTGAGGGTCTTGGGGTCCCTGCTAAGTATTATTATACTCACCCCTGCACAGGCTATGCCCGCACTTCATTGTGTTTGGTGCAAACGACAGATAGCGCTGACTGAGGACGAGGGTACCAGGACTGGACGGTGCCCAATGGTGGACCTTACGACATGATAGTAAGCAGAGGTTATGGGCAGACGTAGAGTGCTAAGGAGGTGATCTGTACCTACCCATCTGGTGGGAACCCCAGAGGACGACCGAGTAGTTGTTTTTCTCTTTCTTCAGTTGTATTCTATTTCAGTTGTACTTGTACCTCTACTATTGGGATTGTATTTCCAGCCCCTTTTTACTTTCATCAATCTTTTTTTATATAGTTTACTTGTGTTCGTATCTTGTTATGTTCTTGGTTGAGTGTGTTTATAGGATATAAAGGCAATTCCTTCCCAATTATAGGGAATACGCCTTTCAGTTCTAGTCTCCAGCCCCTAGCATATGGAACGCAGGCTTGGGGTAGTCATGACACGGGCCTCAGGGGACGGGTTGTGACATATTATTATAATAAGATAATAAATTGGTTTAACATAGTAGTTTTTTAATATTACTAACATAATTAGTAATTAATATTTAGTATATGGTGAATATATTTTAGTGACATAATGGTTTACTAATAATAAAATATTAAATAGCTAATGATTAACTAATACTAAAGTAATGATTAAGTATTTATTAACTAATTAATAACTTATGATTAAATAATGAGTAGATAACGATTGGATAATAGTTAACTAATGAATACCATGTGATTAACTAATGACTAAAGAATGATTAACTAATAAATACATAATGATTAACTATTAATTAACTAATGAATAACTAAAAAGTAATTGTGTGATATATATTGATTAACTAATATTTAACTAGTGATTAGTAAAGGATTAAGGTATAATTAACTTAGGATTATCTAATGCATGATTAATTATTTTCTAATAACTATCTAATGAATATAATATGATTAACTAGTTATTAATGAATGATTAAATAATAATTAATATATGATTAACTAATTCTTAACTAATGATTAGTTAATAATTAACCAATGAGTAAATAATGGTTTAACTAATAATTACATAATGATTAACTATTAATTAATGTATAATTAGTTATAAAGTTACAATTTGATATTTATTAATTAAGTAATGATTAACTGGTGATTAATAAATGATTAAGGCATAATTAATATAGGATTAACTAATTCATAACTAATTGTTAGTTAACGATTGACTAATAAAAAACACATAATTAACTAATGAGTAAATAATGATTAACTAATAATTATTTAATTATTAACTATTAATTAACGTATAATTAATTATAAAGTAACTATTTGGTATCTATTTATTAAGTAATGATTAACTAGTGATTAATGAATGATTATGGTATAAGTAATATAGGATTAACTAATACATAACTAAGGATTAGATAATGAATAACTAATGAATAACATGTGATTAAATAATGATTAAAGAATTATTAACTTATGATAACTTAATGATTAACTATTAATTAACTAATAATTAGCTATAATGTAACTAATTGATGTATATTAATTAAGTAATGAATTACTATTGATTAAAGAATGACTAAGACATAATTAATATAACATTTAATAATAATTAGATAATTATTAACATATGATTAATCATTGATTAATGAATTATTAACTAACAATTAATTAATGATTAACTACTAATTAACTAATAATTTGCTATAAAGTAACTACATGATATCTATTAATTAAGTAATGATTAACTAATGATTGAGGAATGATTAAGGATTAATTAATATAGGATTGATAAATTATTAACTAATTATTATATAATGATTATTATATGATTAAACACTAATTAAAGAATGATTAACAACTAATTAATTAATGACTAACTGTTAATTAACTAATGATTAGCTATAAAGTAAATACTTGATATTTATTAATTATGTAATGATGTACTATTGATTAATGAATTATTGAAGCATAATTAATATAGGATTAACTAATCCTTAACTTATGAATAAATAATTATTAACATATGATTAACTGATGAATGAAGAATTATTAACCAATAATTAATTTATGACTAACTGTTAATTAACTAATAATTATCTATAAAGTAACTACTTGATATCTATTAATTAAGTAATGATTTAATAGTTATTAAAGAAATATTGAGGCATAGTTAAAATATGAATAACTATTGATTAGGAAATGACTAACATATGATTAATTAATTCTTAAATAATGATTAAGTACGACTAACTTAATGATTAATGATTAATAAACTAATAATTAGCTATAAAGTAACTAATTGATATCTATTAAATAATTAATTATTGACTAGATATTTTGGAATGATTAAGGAATAATTAATATAGTATTATCTAATGTTTAGGTAATGCTCAAATAATGAATTGGATATAATTTACTAATGATTAAAAAATGATTAAGTACTACTTACTTAATGATTAACTATTAATGATCTAATAATTGTCTATAAAGTAACTACTTGATATCTTTTAATTCAGTATATATTGACTAGTTTTTATGGAATTATTATGAAATAATTAATATATAATTAATTAATGCTTAACTAATGATTAGTGATGACTAATTAAGGATTAATTAATGCTTAACTATTGACTTAGTAATGATTAACTAAGGATTAACTTATTATTAAATAATGATTAGTTATTGATTAAATTCAGATTAAAATTGAAATACCATGGGATCAAATAAGGATAACTGGATGATATAGGCTTAACTACACACATGATTTGTTACTCCTTCAATTTAGATGATTCATACTTTATTGCATCCCTAGTTTGATACTCTCGATTAATATGTTTTAGATGATTCGCATTCTCTTTATAAACAACTGAACATCGCTTTAGGAAGATTAAAAAATGGACTATGAAACATTAGTGTCATATTTTAGGATATAATAATAAATTATAAAAAACTTTTATAATAAATATTATGTGGTTGTATAAGAAATTAAATCCTTGTCTACATATGAATAAACGGATATTGATCTAGAACATATGAATATAGGGGTAACGCCAAAAACACTACATTAATCTAGACTCGGTCCGGAATTGGTGCATGAAAATCGTCATTATTGCAATTCTGGTTTGATAATACTTGGGGATATACTTTAGATTATTCATGTTTTATTTTCAAACTATTGAACATACCACTAGGAAGATTAAAAATTTTACAATGAACCATCTGGGTCATCTTTTAGAATATAATAAGACGTTCAAAAAATTTAGTATAATAAAAATTATACAGATCTCTATGTAATGAAATATTTGTTTGTATATGAAAAGGTGGATGTATCTCTAGAAATAATGTATCTTGGGCTAACACCCAAAAATACCTCATTGAACCAGACTCAATCGAGAAATGGTGCTCAACAATGGGCTTTGTTGCACACCAAGTTTGACACTCCCAGAGGATATGATTTTGATGATTCATATTTTATTAATAAACTACTGGGCATACCTTTGGGAAGATTAAAAATTGTACTATAAAACATTAGTATTATATTTTAGGATATAAGAATATGTTATAAAATTTTGGTATAATAAAGATTATGCAGTCAATGATACATGATTATTCCCTATTTTCAATATTATTTACACTATCATAATCTTGATCAAAAAATATTTTTCATGTAGAGAATCATGTTTTATACTGTATACTACTATGAGGAGGTTATTAAAATAGGGTAAGGAGATTCTTATAGTACACAAAAACAATAATGGTTAGGAGAACATATTTTTTAACCCTAAGAGAAATTTAAGAAATAATTCTTGCTTATTTAAATATGGGACCTAAAAGATAGATTCAATTAGTTAGCTATATGCATTGAAAATTCCTCGCTACATAGTGGAATCAATATTTTTAGTAGGTTGTTAATGAGTATTGGGTCAAAGAAATACCTTTATTTTCTCAATGGTCAGATGGTACCATGAAGAGGTTATGTGTTAAGGTTTCTAGTGCACAAAAGAAACATCAAATTGAATGAAAACATATAAATACATGTGTGGTTGAAGAAGGTCCATACTAAGAAAAAGAGGTTATTCCCTATGATGTGGAAGAATAAAACAAAACTGATATTCTAGATATACATCTAAATAAATTTGATGGTGAGGAATTATTTAATGATGGAACAAACAGAGGTAGAAATGCTAATGAGGGGAATCTACAAAACATGAAGAGGAAGATTCTAGAAATGAATTTGTTGTACAGTAGCCTCGACTCACAATAAATCATCCACAACTCATCACATCTTGGTCAGAAGTAATGACACATTTTTTGGAATTCAGTTGGAATGTTATGACACATGTAACCGGGTTACATGGACTTGTAAAGGATAGTTTTAGTGAGCTAAAAAATAATTATATGTTAGAATAGATTTTCCAAGTAAATATTAAATGTATGACTTACTAAAAAAATTTCATATTGATAGACACTTTAGATATTTAGTTTATTAATCAAGCTATGCAAAAATAAATCATACAACGTGATGAATATGGGGATGATTCTTGATTCTAATTGAGGGAAATTACTGACATTCCATTTAGAGGTTGGATAATTTCTATAAATGATGCAACTCATACTTGTGTTCAACTAAACCTCACACAAGATCATAATTCATTGGATGCTGAATTTGTGACATCTATTATTATTTAGATAGTTAGGACCTGCCAATATATGTATGTATCCCTTGTGAATGAGGGGATACAACATACATTTGTTTATTAGATTTCCTATAATAATGAATTGATGGAGAAATAGAATTCAGTTTTCAAGATCTATAGTTAATGGGATGACTCATATTGGGTGTTGACACAATTTCTAGCCATACTAAGACACAATGACCAAGTTATATTCCATCTCAATTCGGATGAAAATTTGTCTCAAGATAGCTGAATTGATCCATATCATTTCAAATTTCATCAGTTTTTCTAGTAATTGGCCATATGTTTTACACATTTCATTTCTATAAATAGTTCCTACATATTGATGGGATGTTTCTAAATGGAAAATACACAGGCATATTATTGATTTCAGAAACCCAATGTGGAAATTTTTTCCCACTTCCATTCACATTTTAGATTATAGAGAATGAAAATTATATATCATGGATTTGGTTTTTGGCATGTATTTGAAACTATTTCACTAGAATTCAAGGTGTTTGTTAGATATATGATCATCATCATAAAATCAATGAGCATCATAATACATAAAGACCAATAATGTGAAATATTCATATAATCAATTACATGGTGTTAAAATAAAATCCTTCATTTTTAAGAATTTTTGTGACATTTATGAATACTTATACTTTCAAATAATAAATAGTTGATAAATTAAAAAACCATTTATATAAATCACACACATGACAAAAATTAAAAAACATACATAATTTCAATAAATACAACTTTATTTTGCATCATTCCCTTCTATTTACAATGATTTATCTCGTGATAAAACCTTTTTGTAAGTCCTATAATGGTTTTCATAATATGCGTTTCATATTCAAATTAAAAGGAATATGAAAATTACATGTGATATGACATGAATGAATAATGAAACTATCCATGGGTAAACCATAAAGAAAACATGTGAAGAAATAACCCTGAAATATACCATCATATTTGAAATCATACATAAATGAAAAAGTAAACCATTAGGGATTTACCCTATCATTATACATGCTAGGTATGAAATAAATCCTCAATACATAAGGTGGACTAAACTGATGAAACCTATTTGTGAAAAAAAATGTTATTAATTTTAAATTCCATTAAAACAATACTCTTCTTAACAAGAACATAGGAAAAACTAGTCTCCTTTGAAAACAATGATTGTAAAATTGAAATCTTGAAATACGTACAAAGGCCCCATTCAAGGTCTGACACATGAAGCCCATTCGGATTCCACCTTGAATCTATTTAAGACTTTTATCCATGAAAACTAATAAACTATTTTAAAAACAATTTTAGAGCTAAAACACTTGAAAAAAAAACTAAATAAAAGTACACCTTAAAAATCCTTTGGTTTTATTTTATAAATCAAACATGGTTTTCCAGAATAATTCCCAAACAAAGATAAAGTAAACAAATAAAGCCTTAAGATGCACCATATTTCATAAATCAAACATTTCCAATTTAAAAAAACAACTTTTCCAAGGTAAAATCAATTCTAAAAAAACTTTTGAAATATAATTTGAGACACCAAAAGACATTCCCTTTCTGTTTGGTAATAATGACTTTAAAATACAATGGGAATAAACTTGTTATATGTTACATTATACTAGTCATAACATTTTTCTAACCATAATGTTATATTTATATTTTACACTTAATACTTAATTTATTTTTGTACATAGAGATGGAGGATACTACACTACTCTATGATCAGTATAGGTATGTTTCACATGACATGATAGTGGGTCGTGGGTTTTGATATATCAGGGTGGGTAGAGCACACCATTATTATCACATTCCAGCTCCACCTACCATAATACCATACCTATGTCATGTTGGCATCTGTGGAATTGATTTATCTAATTTTTTTATTTGTCGATCATTACCTCATTTTTTCTCTCACCAAGATATAGAAACCTAAGACACACACATTTCAATTTTCCAAGGGAGAGATAAACATAACCCTTGAGGATGTAGTAGTTCTTCTTAATCTTCATCCCCCTAGTGGGTGATGATGATGCTACAAATTGCGGGTTTATATCTATGATATGGCTTGATTTTCAATTTTCATAGTTACAAACAGAAGATGAAGAGTAAACTATCATGAATTATGCCCGTGTATACATCTTGCATCTCATTAGAAGGACACTGGGCACTAATCACTTTGGTATTCGTGTTTACATGACGTACCTGAGGCTACTGGAGGATTTTGATCCAGACAGGAGATACATATGTGGATATGTGTTCTTGGAATACACTTATAGAGAACTATACACATCATTTTGATCATCTTATATAGATCTCATGGGATGTGTTATCCATATTTAGATGTGGGAATGGAATTGAATCCCTCCCATCTCTCCTATTTTTTGCTGGTTAAGATCTTTATATAGATGAACTGTATGACGCTCTGCATAGACTCTGGTATTTTAACTCATATTTATTGTCTTTTGATGATGTTATGAGTTATTAAATTTAATTTCATATTATTTATCAGTTTATATATTGTATCATATAGATGAATTCAAGCACACCACTTTGTTAGAACATTGTGGCAAAACATCGGTGCATGTTATCTAATGGTGGACAGTCTAGTACCCATTGATGTGAGTATATAGATTAATTCCTTGAATAATCATTTTCATAATATCATTTTGTTCATTTTTAGTGGAGAATTATTTTAACAAATGTAATATGTCATTCTAATTGGTATTGATGCCTGATCGAGCTATATTAGACAAACTTCCCACATATTGCACTAATGGGATTGATGATGTCATGGTTTTAGTGCCTCTCATTCACTTTCATATTGTTGAGTGGCACCAGCCTGATAGAGTCGTATGCTATTTTAGGTTTGTTCAGTTTATTCCACTTCCACTATGATAGACAGCAATGTTTTTTACCTAAAGCGGACAAGGAGGCATGATTATGACTGGTGCTGATGAAATATAGAGTATCTGGGCCTTTGGGACAGATGAGTGTCATTTCATATTGACTGTATGGGCACTGTGTGATTCCCTATAGTAAAGAAGCTCGAGTATGATCCATTATATAGACTAATGTCTATATTATATCTTACTCCACATTGTAGAGTACTTGAGGATCTGGTAAGTTAATAAATTTTCATTAGTTTTTTTTGTGATTTTTTAATTCATTTTGAATATCATTAAATCATACTCGACTACAGTATATTATCTTCATGTTTGATTGAGAGGAGGAGGATGTTTTTATATAGGAATAATACCATGTTGCAACATTTGGGTTGATGCTAGCATATTATGATCTACATGATAGTATCTTTGATCATACACCTTAGGGAGATATTTTTCCTGCCAATGGAGAGGAGGATCCTACTCAGGAACCTCCTCCAGTAGTTGTTGATGTTGAAGATCCATGACTGTGACAACGTAGACCGCGTCATACTACACATGAGGCATTACCTATACTACAGGAATAGGATGCACCTCTAGTATTCTAGCCTCAGCAAATTTCATATATGCACCTAGAGGTAAGGGATCTATAAATTTTTAGGATATCTATAATGTTCTCTGGATAAATATAATTTGATCTCATATCAGGGTTCATTTACCGTGCCTCTAACTTTCGTGTCTGAGACTTCATAGGCCTTATGGTTCCCCTGATAGATGATGGAAGGTCCTTCCACCTATGCAGTGGGGCAAGGATCAGGGCGCATGATAATAGCCAGATGCCACATTCTCCTAATGAGTCTCGGGAAAAGCATCATCCATGCAAGGTTTCGATGCTGGAGGGTGATCCCTCTCCAACTAATCACACTCCACCCAAGAAAAGAGGTCAATGGTCTCGATACAGATATCACATTTACATACAATATTATGGGATGTGATATCATCATATACAGTTATTATACCCATTTATTTATATGTGTGTTTTTAAAATTGACACAACAATGCTTTCAATCCTCTATATTATTTTCAATTTATTAAATTGATGAAATTATTCTTAATATCAACCATTTTCACATGTTTATCCACTATTTAAAGTTTCATTTATATTTTACTTATAGTTTATATTTTATAAGATTTCAAAGTCAACTACTTGAAACATAGGAAAACTTATTAAATTTTATGTAGGTAACATTAAAAGCTAATAAAATAAAAAGTTTAAAAATAATCAAAATAAAACATTAAACATAATCTAATCATTTAAAAGTTTTTTGAAAATAAAAAAATATAAATATAATAAAAAAGCTAATTTATATGGAACAAACATTATCAATAAAAAATTTGATATTTAAACATTAAAAATTAAATTCATATAAAATATATTATAATTAAAATCAAAATGAAATTTTGAACACTAATTAAACATATACAAAATAATTGAGAATGAAAGGAATGAAAAAACATTATTAATACAACTATAATGTTTTAAAACAACAATATATTATGTCACTGAAATTACTTTTCATTAATTATTTTTATGAATTTTTTTATTTTTAATTATTTATATATTTTTATTAATTGTGTCAAATTTAATTTATATTGTATTTCTACTTTATTATTTACAGGCATTCCATGAAACAAACATGAATCATTATTATGTTTTATGTAGGTGGCTTTAAAAGTGTGTAAATTATAAAATTTAAATACATTCAAAATGATATTTGGAAAATTGAATCTACATAAAAAATGTAATTGAAAATAAAAAACATAAATTTAAAAAACAAAATTTTATTTACATGTCACAAAAATTATTTACTAAAAACATAAAATTTTCTGTTAAAAATATTAATGGACATAATTCAAATTAAGTATTTTAATTTTAATTAGATTACTATGAAGTAATACTAATTATATTTTTAAAATTAAATGGTATTAATTAAATTATAAATATATGTTATTATGTAATTAAATTTTTATAATAATTGAAAAAATAAACCTTAATATTGAGGTAAAGAATATAATTATTCAGGTAACTAATAACGTACTTAACAATATATTTTTAAAATAAATATTAATTATATTAGTAACAGAAAAAATTTATTTCCTAATAATAATGATATTATTAAAAAAAGTGTTTATATATATATATATATATATATAAATAAAAGAAAATAAGCATAATATATATATGAAATATAAAAACATATATTTTAATTTTTTTAATCTTTTAATAAAAAAGCCATCAAATATGGAATCTCCCTTGCCACCTACATGCTAAAACCCAAATGAGGAATCATCTTTGATGGATTTCCTAATTTTAAAAATATTTTTAACATAAACACATTTAAATATTTTTTTTTCATTAAAAAACCATATATAAAATCATTCATGGACGCTTCCCTCTCCATTGACAATAACAATTAGTGTTTATGGAGATAACTACGGCTGAGAGGCGGAAACCCATGTGGGAGATGTCGTGGGAGATTATTTAAAAAACATAATCCAAACATCATTAGAATAATTGTACACATGTCGTGTTGTTTAAAGAGAATGGATTATCATGATCTAAGATCCCTTCTTTATCAATCTCCACTCACGCAAAATCTGAACGCTATCGGGGGTTTTGTTGAGTATGTCGATGGTTGGAGAATAGTTTATTACTTCATCACTCCCCAGCCGCCCGTAAGAAAGTGGTTTTGTCATTGAACTTTGAGCCTAATTCACACGATATTTGTGTATTGGAATAATTAGATCTGGGGCTTCTATACTGCCTCATCTATTATTTTGATGACTTTTTTCATTCTTTGCGTGATCTTGGTATATGCAAACCCACCACCAAACAATGTAATTCCATCCCCTTACCCGACTGCAACATGTTAAAGTGTGTAGATTTTAGAATTTTCTTATGTTTTTTCTACAAAAAAAATTATAAATGCATAGATTTAAAAACAATTAAAAATGTGTAGTAAAGGAGGCATATATGATGACACCTTTCCGCTAAAACCAAAAAAAACCTGAAATTTTTATATTTATTTTGTATTGTTTATATATATATATATATATAATTTTCAGCAGAATTTATTAGATATTCAAAATCTAACAATACTATCATTACAACAGTTTGGATTCTAGCAGAATCTCTCACCCATGGCTCTCTTTTATAACAGGGATTTCCCTAGAAATTAGTCTCTATTTCCAATGAGGGATTTTGGTTCTCGGTTTACTGTGCAGAACATTCTACATTTCTGATGTGGGATTCAGAACAATTTCAAGTACATGGATTTAAAAGACTATAAAATATAAACTATAAGACCAATATAAATGAAACCCAAACATGGATTAAATATATAATAAATAGTTTAAAATAAAAATAATAACATAAAAAATATTGATGAAAAATAATTTATAATCCTTCAAAACAACCTACTTGAAACTTAAAAATGTATCAAGTATGTATCTTTGGAAGCCTATAAATTATAAACTATAAGTCAAATATAAATGAAACCTAAAATATGGATTAAACATATAAGAAATAGTCAAAAATAAAAAGAATTTTGTAATTAATGTTGATGAAAAATAATTTATAGCCTTTTAAACCCACCAACTTGAAACATAAAAATGGTTCACGTTTGGGAATTTGGAAGCCTATAAAATATAAACTATAAGACTAATATAAATGAAAATTAAAACATGTACTAAACATATAATAAATAGTTGAAAATAAATTAACAAAATTCATAAAAAATGTTGCTGAGAAATAATTTATAATATTTCAAAACCACCTAATTGAAAATTAAAAATGTTTCAAGTATGTGGCTTTGAAAGACTATAAAATATAAACTATATGAAAAATATAAATGAAACATAAAACATGGATTAAACATATAATAAATATTTGAAAATTAATTTGTTAATTAGTGATATAATTATTAAACATATAATTATTAATTATATAACAATTAATTATATAAAAATTAATTAGTTAATCAATAATATAATTATTAATTATTAACTATTAATTATTAATTATTTAATTAGTAAACAGAACTTTTTTTACCCTTACATAACTTTATTTTAGCCTTAGTTAACCAATACAAGTTTTTTTAATCTTACATAAATTATTTTACCCTTACTTGACTTTTGTGTACTCTTACCTAAATTTATTTTATCCTTACATAATTTTTTTACACTTAATTAACTTCCTTTTACCCTTACATAACTTTTTTTTACCATTACATAACTTTATTTTACCCTTACTTAACCTGTACAAATTTCTGTTTACCCTTACATAACTTATGTTTAACCTTATATAACTTTAGTTTACCCACACATAACATTTTTTACCCTTAATTAACTTTTTTATCCTTACATGACTTTATTTTACCCTTGCACAACATTTTTTACCCTTACTTCATTTTACCCTTACTAAACTTGTGAAAGTTTCTGTTTATCCTGACATAACTTTGTTTTACCCTTATTAACTTTTGTGTACCCTTACATAACATTATTTTACCATCACATAACTTTGTTTTACCATTACATAATATATATTTACTCTTAAAACCATTTGTTTTCCCTTAGATCGCTTTTCTTTACCCTTACATAACTTATGTTTACCCCAATATAAATTTAGTTCACACTTACATAACCAGTATAAGTTTTTCATTACCCTTACGTAACTTTATTTTACCCTTATCAACTTCTATTTACACTTACATAACATTAGTTTACCCTCACATAAATTTTTTAACCCTTAATTTGTTTACCCTTACATTACATTATTTTACCCTTAATTATCTTTCTTACCCTTACATAACTTCAGTTCACCCATACCTAACATGTACATGTTTCTATTTACCCTTACATAACTTTTTTCTACCCTTATTTTACTTCTATTTACCCTTTTGTAAGGTTAAAATAAATTAATGTAAGTGTGAACAA
This sequence comes from Viscum album, assembly GCA_963277665.1. Lineage (NCBI taxonomy): Eukaryota > Viridiplantae > Streptophyta > Magnoliopsida > Santalales > Viscaceae > Viscum > Viscum album. The sequence goes on from OY728134.1 coordinate 1,001,559,781, forward strand.
AAGTTAAGTGTAAAACAAATTATTTATTACATAATTAATTAACTAATTAATTATTATATAAGTAATTAATTAATTATTATATAAAATTAATAATTATATTACCAATTAATTAATAAAATATTATATAATTAATTATTAATAATTATATAATTAAATAAATAATTAAATATTATAAATAGAAATTTTATTATTTATTAACTAATTAATTATTATATACTTAATAATTAAATTCTTAATAAACAAATTAATTATTTTATAATTAATTATTAATTATCTAAAATTAATAATTATAATGAAGAATTATATTACTAATTAACTAATTGACTATTTTATAATTAATAATAATATTACTAATTTTCTAATTAATTATTATATAATTAATAATTATATTACTAATTAACTAATTAATTATTATATAATTAATTATTATATTACTAATTAATTATTATATTATTAATAATGATAATACTAATTAACTAATTAATTATATAATTAATAATTAATAATTAATAATTAGTAATTATATTACTTATTAACTAATTGAGTTTTATATAATTAATAATTATATTACTAATTAACAAATTAATTATGTAATTACTAATTAATAATTATATTACTCATTAACTAATTAATTGTTATATAATTAATAGTTATATTTCTAATTAAGAAATTAATTTTCAACTATTTCTTATATGTTTAATCTATGTTTTAAGTTTCAATTATATTTCTCTTATAGTTAATATTTTATTTTCTTTCAAAGCCACATATTTGAGACATTTTATATTTCAAATAGGTGGTTTTGAAAGCTTATAAATTATTTTTCATCAGCAGTTTTTTATGAAATTATTTTAATTTTCATCTTTTTCTTATATGTTTAATCCAAGTTTTAATTTTCATTTATATTGGTCTTATAGTTTATATTTTATAGAATTTCAAAGTCACATACTTGAAACATTTTTAAGTTTCAAGTTGGTGGATTTCAAAGCATATAAATTATTTTTCATCACCATTTGTTACGAAATTATTTTTATTTTTGACTATTTTTTATATGTTTAATCCATGTTTTATGTTTAATTTATATTTTTCTAATAGTTTATATTTTATATACATTTAATTCTACAAACATGAAAAACTTTTAAGTTTCAAGTATATGGTTTTGAATGCTTATAAATTAATTTTCATCGATATTTTTTATGAAATTATTATTTTTAAACTATTTAGTAAATGTCTAATCAGTGTTTTAAGTATCATTTATAATGGTCTTATATTTTATGTTGTATAGTATTTCAAAACAACATACTTGAAACTGTTTAGAATTGCACATCGGAAATACAGAATATTTTGTGCAGGAAGGGTAGAACCAGAATCCCACATCGGAGATGCATACTGATTTCCAAGGCAATCCCTCTTATAAAAGGGACCCCTGGGTGAGAGTATCTGTCAGATTTTAGAATGTTGTAATGGAAGTAATGCTGGATTTTAAATAGCTAATAAATTCTAATGAAAATATATATATATATATATATATATAAACAAAAAATTAAAAAAAATTTGTTTTAGCAGAAAGGCGGCATTGCAGATGGTGCCTGGGATGAACATTTATGAAAAAATTAATCTTATGCATGTTTTTAAAAAAAATTAATAATACACGTAAAAAAACTTGTAGATTTTACGGTGTTGCTTATTATTGACATAAGACCATTGTAGTATAAAATCATACATGTCGTTCCATCCAATTTTAAAGACATGTCAATCCATGTTTTCGATTAAAATAAATGGGAGTGAAGACAGGCGGGGGTTCACCCTTGAACATCCAAGTCAGAAATCTGACTTGTGAAAGGAAAACTCTACCCAATCACGGTCAATTTCGACCTGAATTCTCCCTTTATATGTAGGAACACTCCTTTTGGAAAACATATTCCCTTCCTTGAAAAATACAAATATCAATTAGATTTCCTTTGATATCGATGATGACAGAGATCAACTCCGAAGGATGCCGCTGTTTTTTCCATACATGATATACCTCAAACAAATCTTTTCATGGTGCACCTCCAAATATGGATTTTCAAATATAGACTTTTTTCCCCTTGGGAGAAGAGTTATTTTATCTTTTTATGCCCCCCAAAAATCCTAATAAAATTCACTTTTCAATCATGGTCCACAATCAACCCATTATAAAATTATCCCATATCATTTTCATAGATTTGAGAACCTAGAGGCCATGGATTACAAACATCCCCCTTCATGCTCGATGAATGTTGGATAATTATTGGATAAATCACTAAAAATTTACTGGTCCTAGTCATAAGAACCTAAATTTTAGGGCACCATAGTCCTAGTCACTTTACCATAAATGGTATCAGAAACATCTTTGACATAATATATTAAATTGTATGAAAATTTCTATTCTGTGTGATGTAAATCTACATGGTTCACATCTGTATTGCATGATTTATAACTATGTAACATTTTGGTCCTCACCTGAAATGTCCCTAATCTCGGTTTTGGTCTAATACCACACCATCAACATTTATTCCCCCTTATAATAATGTGTGTCTTAATTCTAACTTCTAAGGGATACATGGTGATGCCCATACCTCTATCCCTGGTCTATCCACAAAACAACAAAAACTATCTCTCCCCCCTACAAGAAAAAAAACATGTGGAAGACATTTCAATATGGGTTTAGAAAAGTCACTCATTCCTTACATATGATTCATATCCATATAAGGATCCACACACATATTTTCCAATTCTATTCCAAATAACTTCATTATGGTTGGACACATCACTCTCACCAATAATACTCCTTGACCTAGGGAAATAAGATCTCCAAAATCATCTATTTCTCTATTGTTGATGAGATCTCTTAAATCTAATGGACACCTATTTTAACTATGCATAATACGCATCAAATTTTATCTACATAACGAGTTCCCCAAAATGGTCCTTCAACCAGAGCCTCCATCGTCCTTAAAAGGTAATCTGTTTTCTCCATATACTTTGAAATCATCATAATTGAAACTACTTTTAAAACAAGGTATGTGGTAAAAAAATTCACTTTTCCAAACTCAAAAAAATCATTCTTCCCTTATTTATTGGTATTTGGTGGATTGCACTCTAACATAAACCTTTATTTAATATTTATAATATGCCTAAAATTGGATTTTCATAATGTGTTCCCCCAAATGTGTCCTTTCAAATAGTGGAAGTTTTATCCATTGAAGTAAATCCTTTTATCTATATGTTCCTTGAAATTATCATAAAGGAAGATTATTTTTGAACATGGTCCATAGTCATTCCCTATATTTGTGTCTCACAACTTGAAAATCTCAAAATCAAACCATATATGTTTTCTTCAAAAAAAAAGTAGGATGTTGGGGTATTAGTGGCATGTAGGCCTCATTCGGGATTATTACTCCCATACTATAGGTCAAAGTTGTTCAAAATAAAACTTTAGTTGCACTGGTCTATTCTACAAGACCATACACTTCTAATAGAAATTGATCAAAGCCTATGAGGCCAATTTTAAGGCCCCAAGTACAATCAAGATATGCTTTCTAGGTCATCTGATCTAAAAAAAGATTATTGAATTCTTCTATTCCTATCATTTTTATTCACTCATATGGAAACAATTAAATTTTTATAAATGATTATAATTTGACACAAATTTTTTAATAGGCTATATAAAAGAAATAGATGATCATGGAACAAAATATTTTGCATTCATATATCAAAATTTAAATAAGCTTCCACATATTTGAGTCTCTCCACCAAGTGTTACAGGTGTTCCTCAATATAGGTTTTGATCTATTAAAGTTTGGTCTGAACCTTATCTATAATTTTTTTAATCCATTTTAGTTAAGTAGTGATAGATTCTTTGGGATGAAGAATTTTATCCTTCTCATTAGTAATGGAATATCTTCATTATAATATGACACTCATCATGGATTGGGGCAGTTAGATAGTCTCTTCCTTTATGTAATCTAATTATTCCAGAATACATAAAATACGGAATGATTTCTCATCAATGTTGTTCTGATTATCCTCCATTTTCTTGGCATGGCTAATCTATGTCTGGGATACAATGACTCTAATATCTTCAAACAGACCCACTAGTTCTGTCTCGGACTACCGCAATCTTTTATCATCATCCTATTTCTCAATGACTGAGTTCATGAAAAGATGGATCATGTGGTAATCAAATCCACCATACCCTAACATGGAAAACAAGTTTGCGAGTCAGCGATGTCATGATAATATATCTTCAATAGGAATCTCTGAAATTAACTACTAAATGTCACACCAAATGAAATTTCATGTGGCATGAAAGGTATCATGTCCCTCCAAGTATGTGTCATAGTTTCATTCAGAGGGATATATATATTTTGGGATTAATGAAATAAAGGATGCACCTTATTCAACTCTTTTTGAATTAGTATCATATTTTCCTTCTACTGGAGATTGTATAGGCATGGGGGTCTCTCTTTTAGGCTAGTTCACTGAAGTTTACGGTTATGTATAATAGGTGGAACCCATCATTATCATTAGGAAATAATAGATTGAAATCACAAGGAGAAATCATAGAAATTAATAATAATCACATTTTGTTAGTTCAATTGATCGATTAGTAGCACCCCATGCATCTACAACTTATATATCTTTATCAAGGACATTGAGATGAGATGTACTCTTTTCAAGTCACTCGGAGCCCAAGGTATAAGGCTCTTGGGATTTTCCCACATAAGGGCCCTAGAATAGTACCTTCTCTATTTGGGAAGGGTGATGATTCCATGTACCCTACCGCTCAACGTCCTTTGTAATATTATCTATATAAGAAGATTCAAAAATCAAGTAGTCATTATTAAAATAGTTGATGTAATGTTTAGGGGTTTGAAAATAAAGACTCAAATATTTCTATGTCCTTATTAAATTCCTGGAACTATTATAAATATCTAGGGATATTAATATGTGCAATAATATATGCCATTTTTATACCACGAGTTCTCATATTCTGAATTAAAACCCCATGACTCATGGAAAGCCTCACCCATGGTGCCATGATAAACATCATGCTCAGGAACCAATCTTGTTCTTCCAAATTCACACATGGTAACTTCAACATTAGCACCATCCTCTAAAAACCTAAGACCTCGATCAGTTTCTCCTAATTAAGTGTTAGGATCAGTAGTGTTTCTCGCAGTGTTCTCCAATAGTTATTATGGGCATTAAGTGTTGTAAAAAATTGGATTCAATCACTATTTTATAATATTATTTTATGAATAAATGACATTTCTAGGGTTCCCTTATCCTGCTACAATGACAAGAATAGATGAAGTATGGTCCATTGACACTTCTTCCATCTAGGGTGAAAAAAATTTAGCAAGAGTCCGTACCCTATCTAGGGTGTCTTGTTCGACACCTGAGGGATCAGTTCTAGACACCATGATGGAGGAAAGTGAAGTAGATCCTTAAAAGGGAAAAGTACTATCAGATAGGTACATTACCTAATTTAGAGGACTAAATTACATTTTAAGACATACTGTGGTGCATGAATCTGGATAACATCTTTTACCTCTTCCCTTTCTTCACCTAAAATAGTGAGGGACCATGTCAGTGTTCTAAAACACAGATACTAGAGGTGGAAGGGTTCCCCATGCCATATATTTTTCCATTATTCATTGACCTAGAGATAACTCGTCAGGGTCAAGGATAGACCCCTCAACCCTAGTAAGGGTTCCCGTTGAAGTATATCTTAGGGAGACTAGTTCTTGGGACACCTCCTTCTTTAATACAAAGAAAACCCTTAATATCAATTCATTTAATCAAAAAATTTATTATGGGTTCAACGGAAAGGGAATGAATCTTACATCACCGGCGTTCAGTAATTCATACCATTCATCATTGCATTGATCAGCCACTACCTCTGTAGAACCTCTATCTAGAATACAGATTCAACACTTTGTGGTTTGGATCCAGTCATCAGTCATATATATTAACATCTCCAAATCTCAAACATAATACCCCACCTTGAAAAAATTGTTTTTAGGTTAAAGATAAGATGGCTCTCGAATATCTCTAAGCCACTGGATATTCATGTCAACTTGATTACATAGTAATAAATCTATAATGTCATAAGTTATGCCTTTATGGACTTAGACCACTTCAGTTCACACATAATTAGATGATGATGGGTCTATTTGTTATGAATACCCAACATGTAACGACTAAAACTTTTATTAATGAAAATTCATCTTCATCTAATTAAATGTATTATTATGTGTAATGGATATATAAAACATATGTACTTCCTTGGTTTTTTGTTTCTTAATTTTTTAAATACCATTTATAATTGTTATTGTTTCTAATATATTCGTTGAACAAGAATCACATGACTAATACAAATACTGGGCTTTAACAAATAAAATTTACACAGACAAAGGAAGTGATGGCCTCATCTAGTAGAATTCCTCCAAACAAATCCCATTTATCAGAGCTTGGAAATGAGGTAGAATCACTATTATTCTCTCTTGACAAAGCCTAATCCAAGATTTAACATGTTAATCTTGAATTGAACTGCCTATGAGAGAAGTGGGAATTAATAGAGATTACCACCCGGGCGATGTTATCCGAGCCACCCCAAGAGTCTATCACCATCGCACACATTACCCTTTGGTCTTATGTGGGTGTAATAATGGTTTATGTAACAAGAACCTAGAACTATGATCATGTGCATTATTTTTATATAAATAATATACATTCATTTTATCATTGTTACTTTGTAAGTGATTTTTGAAGCACAAATAGAATTTTTAGTTAATATTCAAATTCAATTGAGAAATATATTTTGATGGATTAATGGATTTTTGAATTAAATAATATTTTCATAAAATGTTATAAATAAATTATTTTTTGTTATAAATAAATGATTATTTAATTTTTTGGAATACAATTGAAATTTTTATGAAGGTTTAAAAGCAGAATTTTCAAAACCCATGAATTTTCTATAAATGGTTGTTTTTATTTTAAAAGTTTAAAGGCACATATTTTAAAAATTATTTGGTTAAAATAAATATTTTTTTTTGGAATCAATATTTCAAAATTATCCAATGGTTATTTTTTCATAATTTTCTGAGAAAGTGAAATATTTGTGTAAAAATTAATTAGTGTTTAAAAATATATTGTGTTTTATGCCATAATAATGACCCAATACATATGTAATAAAATACTATAAAAGTTATATTAATCAAAAATATGTTTTACCTATAAAATACTGTGATTTTAGATTTGTTTTATTTATTTTACAATGCATTAGTGGACCATCCAAGACTTATAAAGTATTCTAACTTTTTAAAATGATTTCCTTGAGAGTGTGACTCAACTCCACATAAGAAAGCATAATATTTTAATAAGTTAGGAAATTTAACTTATAAAATAATTTTTTCCACTCCACTTTGGAAAAAACCATGGTATGGTTTTTGGTTTTGATTAGTTTAATGTGTAGTGTCCAAAACATAAATAATAAAGAATACCCTATCTTTTCTAATATAAATCCACACAATCTCCCACTTATCTTCACTGAAAACCCTTATAACACATCCCTACTCTACCATCCTCTCTCTAGAATCATCCCAAGAAACCCTAATCTCCTATGAAGTCTCTATCAAGCCCCTCCCTAGCCATTGGGATCACACTTCCATGTATGGGATTTCTTCGTCTCTCATTTTTGTCCAAGTTTCTTTATGTTTTTATACCCTTGTATTTTCAATTAAAATGTTGGGGTATGATTTAGAACCTCCCCCATACTTCCGTATTTATTTTTTATTGATTATATGCCACATTCTCTCTCATTAATCCATCATACGTACACCCATTACCATGCTGAAATTTCATAAGAGTTATTCCATTTCTTTTCTTTCTTCAAGTTTCTTTGTTATGTTACACCTTTTATTTACAAATTCCATATCTTGAGACATGTATCTATATGACCTCCTTACATTCAATTTCATGTACCTAATATGAGATAACCCTTTCTCCCTAATCAACCATTTTTATGAATTTTTATGTCATGTCATTATGCTACAGAAATTGCACCGTGATTTTATAAGCCAAAATCATTATGTTGTGAATACCATACCCACGTCCCTATTAAGGGTATTCACCTTTATGAACATATAAAAATTTAATGGTACTTACATGTATTTATTCCGCATTCTTTAATCATGTAATAACTTATGATGTTGAATGATTCCATGTTATATGATCCATGTGGCACACTTATTCATTAAATGAAATGTTTATAAATGGTGCGCCCTGATAGCGCTCCAATGCATTGGGTAAAGAATAGTATCATGATAGGCCATTTAAAATGAGGGTTTAATCATGATAATTCATGTGAAATTAGGGTTTACTCATACTAATTCAAGTGAAATGAGGGTTTACTCATGTTAATCCATGTGCAATGAGCCTTGGATCATGCAAATATCATGTTGTATGTCATTTCCACATTTCCATGTTATGATAATCATGCTATATAATGAATTTATGTTAATGTTTCTCTTATGATCCAATGATATTCACATTTCCCAACATTTATTTTATTCTTCATTTTATTCCTTTTTTATTCCATACTAGTCTTTATAGCTCCCCCTTTTCTTATGTATGTCCTCAGGTTATCCCATGAAATGCTGAGTAGGAAGGAATGTTGGGGTCATGTAAAAGAAGTTTAAAATAAAGATGTTGTATGTTATGTCTTAAGTTGTCATGTAATGTTCCTAATTTCCCAATACACTAGACCTCTTGATCCAGAGAAATGTCTTAAGTTCAATTTTATGTAATAAATCATGTTTAAGTGTGTAATAAAGAGCAGGGTTGTTATATTTTCTATCAAGGGATAGGTTTAGTTATTTTTGGGATTAGGATTAGAAAACCCTAGTGAAATCCTTAGAGATAATAATAGTTATAATAAAAACAACCCTCACTTTTGGGGAGTATAGAGTAAGTGGCTTATCATGAAAATACATCCCTATATAGATACAGACAAGTAGAGGTGACTCTGGCATAGATGTATCTAGGGGTAAAACTTGAAAACACCTCTTTTAGCTAGACTCGAATAGGAACTGGTGCACAACAATGGGCTTTATTTCACTCATGATTCGAAACTCCCTAGAGATATGATTTGGTAAATTTATAATCTTAGTATGAACCACTATTAGGGGAATGAAAAAAATTCCCCTAAGAATATAAGTTAGGAAGTAGATCATGGATAAAATAGATGGAAGTCTATAAATTCATAAGTCAAGGAAATAAATGTAATTTATAAGTTATCCCTTTTTTACATTGGATTACCCTTTATGTGTTACCCCTAACTTTCCTTTTATTCCTACTAATGGCCGATAATAGGAGGAATCTGGCTAAAAACCGATGTGAAGATCAATGTGATGATTGTTCTAATGAGATGCATAATCCAATGGGAGCATGAATCACAAAATTTTTCACAATACTCTCTCAGTTAACTAAATTTTTTAATAGAAACATGGTTCAAGAGAATCTTCCAACCCCCCTTAAGAAATAACTATCCTCAAACAAGAGTTTCATGAGATAAAGTACTCCTACTTTAAATGGATCATCTGATCCCTCAAACACTGAACAATGGATCAACTCCACTGAGAAGATCATTTCCATCCTTCAATGTTCCAAAAATTAGAAGTTTCTTCTAGATACTTATCATCTGGAGGGTAAAGCTGATCAATGGTGGACATTGATCAAAAATAAGAAGCCTGAGGAAGATATTGAGGCTTTATAATGCTAGGATTTATGGAAAATTTATTTTGATAAACATTTTCCTCGCACCCTCCGACTTAAAATGGAAAAGGACTTCTTTTTACTTAATAAAAAAGATGATGAATCTGTCGTAGTGTACAAGGAAAAATTCACAAGTCTTGCCCGATATTCCCTCAGATTTGTTGTTAACTCTGAATGCAAGGATGATTGCTTCTTTGGTGGGATAACACCTAGTCTATGGAAATCTCTAGTGATCTGTGACTTTGATAGCTATGAGAAAATTGTCCAATGTTCCCTAAAAGTCGAAATAGAGATAGTTGAATATCAAGGGTATCATGAGGATAAGAATCAAAAAGTGGACTTTGATTCTGGCGGTCCAATGGATAAATCCAACAGTGCTAAGAAATTATAGCATCCCACTTTCCAAAGGTGCGGAGAGAAGAACCCTAGAAATTTCCTGATGGGGATGAGTAAATTCTTTATGTGTGGAATAGAATGGAACTTGGCCATTAACTCTCAGCAAGAAAAACCTTCTACTTCAACAGAGGATAGGAATTCTCCATTCGACCCTCAATGTATTTTTCATTTCTTCAAATATAAAGAACTAGGGAACCTTTCCAACCAGTTCCCTAAGACAAGGGTTCTCGGAGGCAACCAACAACCTCCAAGGTAGCAAGTGAGATATTTTTCCATCACTACTACTGAAGCGAACCCTGATAATGAATTGGTTACAGGTACACAAGTTATTCATTAAATAATATAGAACATACTCTTTGATTCTAATTATATGCATTCTTTTATATCCCAAATGTTTAGTAGAATAATCCCAACATAGCCAAAAATCATGGAGGTAAAGATATCGGTGAGAATGGAAAATGGGGAAATCATTGCATCCCATGAATATAACTCATCCCCTGTCACAATTTGTGGATTTAAAATCCTGAAGAACCTCTTCATACTCCCTCTAGTGGAATTTGATGAAATTATTAGCAAGTATTAGCTTTCCCTATATAAATCCAACATAAATTTCCGTGATAAGGAAATCACTCTTCATATGGAAAATCAACCCCTGATTCTATACAAGTGAAAGGAGGAGGATGAATCTTCTTTAGAACCATCATATCAAGAATGGATATTACTTCCCTATGATCATGCGTATCTTGCTCATATTATTGAGTTTATGGAAGAAACCATCCTTAAAGACATTCCAATTGTGATGGAATTCACTAAAGTGTTTCCTGAGGAATATCTTTCCCTTCCTTGTAGAAGAGTTGTTGAGTTATTGATTGATCTTATACTTCAGGCATTGAAAATATCCAAGACTCTATAGAGAATGGCTATTGTGGGGCTTGAGGATATGAAGAAACAACTACATGAGAATCTAGATAAATATTTTATATTCTCAAGTGCTTCACCATGGGGTGAACCATCCCTCTTAGTCATGAAGAATGATGGGTTAATGTGCCTTTTCATTGATTATCATGAGCACACCAAAATCATGATAAAGAATGAGTATCCTCTACCACACATTGATTAATTTTTCAATCAGCTACATGGATCCCAATACATCTCCAAGGTGGATATATGGTCGGGATATTTACAATTAAGGGTGGAGAAGGAGGATATCCCCATGATTTCTTTCCATACAAGATACAAGCACTATGAATTCATCGTAAGTACTTTCGGACTCACTAATTTTTTAGAAATCTTCATAGACTTGATGAATAGAGTCTTTAGATATTACCATTACAAATTTTTGGTAGTCATTATAAAGAATTATATAATATAATTTAAAACCAAAGTGGAACATGAGAAGAATATAAGCACTATACTAAAGACCTTGTGAAAAGATAAGATCTATACAAAGTACAACAAGTGTGTGTTATAGTTGAAGGGGGTATCATTCCTGAGTCACATCATCATAATCAATGGGATATCTATGTGTACCTCTAATACAGATACAATTGAGGGATGGATGAGGCCAATATCAGTGTCGGATATTAGTAGCTTCCTAGGGTAAGAGTGATATTATCACCGATTTGTGAGAAATTGATCGTGATTTTCAAACCCTCTTAACTAGATAACTCGGAATGGAGTCATGTTTTCTTAGAGTGATGAATATGAAGATAGATTCAAGGAGTTTAAAAAGATTCTTATTAGTTCACTAATTCTCACACTACCCATAAGTGGATATATTTTTGTAGTATTCATTGATGCTTCAAAGAACGGCATGGGATGTGTGTTGATGCAAAATGACAAAGTCATTTCCAATGCTTCAATGCAATTTAAATTTCATGAGAAAAAAATATGAAACACATGATCTATAGTTGGATGAATTAATATTTTCTTTAAAAATTTTGTGACATTACCACTTTGGAAATAATTATGAAATTTATATATGGATCACAAAAGCCTCATGTATATATTCACACAGAAAGAGTTGAACATGCACTAATGAAGATGGTTAGATATGATCAAAGACTATGGCTGCTCAATCCATTACCACCCTGGGAAAGAGAACAAGGTGGCAGATTCTATAAGTAAAAAGGACCCAGTGATTATATCATTGATGAGAATTGAAAGGGATCCAATCTTCTTATATTTGATCAAGATAGACATGGGAATCATAAAGAAGGGAGAATCATCAATCCTTTCACAAATGATTAATCAACCGTTTCTTTTTGAAAGGTTAAAGGATTCTCAAAAGATGATGTGGGAATTCAGAAGAAAGTAGAAACTATCAAAAAGTGGAAATCCTCCGAGTTCAATGTTAATCAATATGGAATTGTGAGATTTGGGTTAAGTCTATGTGTTCCAACAAATCTAGATATAATGAAAGAACAATTTGATGATGAACATAGTTCTAATTTATCCATTCGTCCATGAAACAAAAAGACTTTGTCTAGGTCTCTGAGAGAATTATTGGTGGGATAACATGAAGAAGTAGATCAATGAGTATACATTAATGTTCCTTGTATGTCAGAAAGGGAAGGCTGAGAGGTATAAGTCTAAGGGGATGATGCAACTATTCCCCAAACCAACATGGAAATGGGAGAACATCACCATAGACCTTGTCACCGAAATTTCGAGGGCATCCAAAGGAAACAATTCTATCTGGGATATTGTAGATCATCTTACAAAGACTGAACACATCATTTCTATTTATGAGGATTTCTCATTGGATTAACTGGCAGGGATATATATCAGAGAAGTGGTAAGACTGCATGGAGTACCACTTTCGATTGTATCCGATTGAGATCAAAGATTCACCTCTAAGTTTTAGAAGATTATCCAACATGATAGGTATACTAATTTGAACTTTAGTATATCTTATCATCCACAAATAGATGGCTAGTCTGAGTGGACTATCCAAACACTTGAGGATATGTTGAGAGCAGGCTCAATGGACTTCAAAGGATGATGGGATCAACATCTTCTTCTGTTTATGTTCTATTACAATAATAGTTTCCACTTAAGAATCCAAATGGATCCTTATGATTCCCTTTATGGGAAGAGGTGAATAACATTGTCATGCTGGGATAAATTTGGGGAGATAAAACTCCATGGTCTGGAAATGGTCGAAGAAATGGTAGAGACGGTTAAGACCATCTAGCAGCACATTAAAGCTACTCAGAGATGACAAAAGAACTATTTTGAAAACTATAAACAAGACCTATAGATTGATGTTGGAGACATGGTACTCCTCTGTATATTACCTTGGAAGGGAGTTATGAGACTTGGGAAGAAGTTAATGATTATTCCATGGTACATCGGCCATTTTGAGATCCTTGATAGCATTGGAGAAGTGGCCTATCTACTAACACTCCCACTGAACATATCTTAAGTAAATGATGTATTTCTTGTATGACTCTTGAGGAAGTACATACCTAACCCATCACATGTACTCAATCAAGAGGTGGTACCATTAGATAATGACCTCTCCTATGAAGAGAAGACAGTAAAGATATTAAATCACAGGTAAAAAGTTCTATAAAAAAGATAATGCTCCTCATCAAGGTGTTGTGGAGAAACCACATGTTTGAAGAAGTAACGTGGGAACTAGAGGAAGTGATGAGGAGGAGTTACCCACATCTGTTATAGTGTGGGAAAAAAATTGAGGGAGAATTTTCTTAAGGGGGGAAAATTGTAATGACCCAAACTTTTATTAATGAAAAAACACTCTTCATCTAATTAAATGTATTATTATGTAAAATGGTTATATAAAACCTATTCACTTCGTTGGTTTTGTGTTTTTGAATTTTTAAAATACTGTTAAAAATTGTTACCGTTGCTAATATAGTCGTTGAATAGTGATCATGTGATTATTATAAATATAAGGCTTTAAGAAATCCAATTTTCTCAGAAAAAGAAAGTGGTGGCCTCATCCAGTAGAATTGCTCCATACGAAGCTCATTTTTCAAAGCTCAGAAATGAGGTACCATCATTGGGATTCAATTTTAACCATGCCCATGTTGAGCTTCAACATGTTTAGCTTGAACAGAATAGACTATGGGATATGTGGATGTTAATAGAGATTACCACCCGAGCGATGTTATCTAATCAGCCCCCGGAGTCTGTCACCATCACACACCTTACCCTTAGGTCTTATGTGGGTGTTATAAGGGGTTATGTAACAATACCCAAGCACTGTGATCATGTGCATTATTTTTGATAAATTAATGGATTTTTGAATTAAATGATATTTTAATAAAATTTTATTACTAAATTACTTTTTATTAAATATAAATTATCTTATAATTTTTATGAATACAATTGTAAGTTTTTATTAAGGTTTGAAAACTATTTTGTTCAAAACCCATAAATTTTTAATAAATGTCAGTTTTTATTTTAATAGTGAAAATGAAAATATTTATAAAATTATTTTGATAAAATGAATATTATTTTTTGGAATGAGGATGTCAAAATTATCCAATGGTGAATTTTTCATAATTTTCGGAGACAGTCAGGTTTTTGGGTAAAAATTAAATATCGTTTAAATATATAATGTGTCTTATGACATCATAATGACCCAATAGTGATGTAATAAAATACTATAAAAGATTTATTTGGCCAAAAAAATGTTTTACCTTTAAAATAATATGATTTTAGATTTGTTTTATTTATTTTAAAATGCCTTAGTGTACCCTCTAAGACTTATAATTTTTTAAATTTTTTGAAATTATTTCCATGAGAGTGTGACTCACATCCACATAAGAAAACATAATATTTTAATAAGTTCGGTCATTGGACTTATAAAATAATTTTTTCCACACCACTTTGGAAAATCCATGGGAAAAACCATGGGATGGTTTTGGTTTTGATTAGTTTAATGTGTAGTGTCCAAAACCTAAATAATAAATAATTCCCTCTCTTTTCCAATATAAACCCACCCAAGCTCCCACTTCTCTTTATAGTAAACCCTTGGATCACATCCCTACTCTTACCTCCTCTCTCTATAATCCTTACAAGGCACCCCAAGCTCCAATTAAGCATCTCTAAATCCCCTCCCAATCCTTTGGGATCACACTTCCAAGTAAGGAATTTATTCTTCTCTCATTTTTGTCCAAATTTATTTATATTGTTATAGCCTTGTATTTTCAATTAAAAATGTTGGGGTATGATTTATCACCTCCACCATACTTACATACTTATGTTTGAATGATTATATACCTCTTTATCTCTCATTAATCCCTCCCATGTACACCTGTTACCATGATGACATTTTGTAAGAGTTATTCCATTTCTCTTCTTTCTTTAAGTTTTATTATTATGTTACACCTTCTATTTACAAATTCCATATTTTGGGACATGTATCTATATGACCCCCATACTATCCATTTCATGTGAATATTATGATATACCCCTTTCCTTCTCATCAACCAATTTATGAATTTTTATGTCACGCAATTATGCTGCCGAAATTGCACAGCGATTTTCCAAGCCAAAATCATTGTGTAGTGAAAACAATACCCATGTCTCTATCAAGGTTATTCACCTTTATTCACATATACATATTTAATGGTACATACATTTATGTATTCTACATTCTTTAATCTTTTAATAACTTATCATGTTGAATGATTCCATATTATATGATCCATATGGCACACTTAAATATGGAATGACATGTTTATAAAGGGAGTGCCCTGATAGTGCTTCAATTCATTGGGTAAAGAATAGTATCATGATACGCCATGTGAAATGAGGGTTAAATCATGATAAATCAATTTAAATTAGGGTTTACTCATGATAATTCAATTATAATGAGGGTTTACTCATGCTAATCCATATGCAATGAGCCTTGGCTCATGCTAATATCATGTTGTATATTGTTGCCACATTTGCATGTAATGATAATCATTCTATATAATGCCTTTATGTTCATTTATCTTATGATCCATTGATATTATTGTTGAGTAAAATTTATTTCACTATTCATTTTATGCCTTTATTACTCCCTTAATGGGCTTTATAGCTCACCCTTTTCTTATGTATGTCCCTTGGTTATCCCATGTAATGCTATGTATGAAAGAATTGTGTGGTCATGTAAAATAATTTTACAATAAGGATTTTGTATTTTATGTCTTATGATGTCATTTAATGTTCCTAATTTCCCAAGACACTAGGCCTCTCGATCCTCAGATTTTTCTTAAGTGCAATTTTATATAATAAATCATGTTTAAGTGTATAATAAAGTGAAAGGTTGTTATACAACATATTTTGGATTTAATTTCCTTTCGAGCCTCTCTACCCTAAATGGGGTGGTATATGACTGAAGCTCAGGACTCCCCCAAAAGATGATGAATAGTCTCCTTGGCTAAAAATATATGGTCTTTTTAACTCTATCTTACTACATGGACCATGCGTGAGTCTTTTTAAAAGATTCTAGAGATTCATTATCATCACTCCAAGGATGATCCTTCCAAAGATTCCTTCCCTATCCAATAGTGATTTCAGCATCCACTAAAGGCACACCTATTTTTAATGCCCCTTGAGTGTAAGAATAAATCTAGTCATTGGAATACCTAGAGTTTTACCTAATCGATGCACCTGAGGGATATTGATTAATTGAATCTTGGGGAAAATCCAAATCAATGGGGATCCAAAATCATCAAGACCATTGGGAGTTTCTCAAATAAAGAATATTTGGGGGGAGATATGTTTGGCTATTGAATACACTTTAACTGAAAATTAAATCTCTGTGAATTATATGCTTCACATATAACCTTGATGTCAATTCTGGTTACTAGAATGCTATCTCAAAACATGTTCATGTATGACCTCAGGTCATCATCACCCTTTCCATTATCAATGAATGTTCCAAATGGTGGATCACCATATGAGTTGATGTTAAACTCTGCATGTATGTTCAAATTATTTTGATCTTCACTATACTTCAAGGAGAAGCGATAAATACTAGAAAACTAATGAATGAATTGATAAATCCAACCTTCAATGACATTGAATCTACTCAACATGACATAAGAATTGAATTTCACTACAATTCACCCTCACAAAACTTAAAAGGGACTTGAAATTTTTTATAGGTTTTTTCCTGCATATATGTGCGATAAAAATTGATAAATTTTATTTAAAATAGGGATGAATAACCCAATGTGATTTTCTTCTTGAAATTTGGCAGCTATGAAAAATTCCCCTGGCCTCATTCCACCATTAGATTCATAGATAGATAGCAAGTGGGTGCTCATGAACATTTATAGGAATCACATGATGTAGGTTCTCATAGGGACATTAGGCTTGACTATATAACCCCACTGATCATACTAAACTTGCTTGAACATAGGGAATAAATTTTAATTAATTGCCCACTTATCCAATGAAGGACATCCTATTAGGCAATAAAAACTAGGACCCTCTCCTTGTTGATACAAGAAGGAATCCATCCATGTCTTATAATGAAAATATTCCCTTGGGTGAGGGTAAATTTTCAACCCCTTCTAGGAAAAATTTAACAACTCATAGGATGATTCCAATGTTTAATCAATGTCACTCCATGTTTCTTTCAGTGGGATAAATTCAACATACATTTCTCTGAGAATAGGTGCACCTAGTATCTTATAGATATCCAATAAACTAATGATTAATTAACTGTGTGTAATATGAAAATTATTTTTATAAGGGAGACACTAACTCAATAACTCTGGGATGATATCTGGATTCTTTTACAAATATTTCTAGGCTATCCAGATAGATTCATAAATTCAAACTGATTTCATATTGGTTTTTAATTCTTATCAAGTTTGTAACACGTAGTACGCCCACACCCATTTGGGTTTGACTCCCCCTCTGAAATGAAATTCTCATTCATCCTTCTAGAATTATGAATTATTCTCCTTAAAAGAACAGAATATCATTGAGTAGTTGTGACATTTTGAATCCTAAGTGTGAGGCTTTTGTTATGGGGGACATAAACTATGATGCATGATTCATGGAGAGGTTACAGTTCACTTATTAAGGAACACACCACTAGAAGATACATTGGATGTAGGACATTTGGGATACTCCTAGAACCATGACTTTAGTGAGAAGAACTATGGATTTAGAATAAATGCATATTTAAGAATTCTATTGTCATAAAGTGGCATTTGATAACTTAGTGGGTACTCACATTGGTACTTCTTTATGTATTTTTTTTCATTTCTGGGAGAGTGGAGTTTCACATGTCATAGTAATCAAGCCCGATGACATGGATCATTTCCTTAACACATGTGCAATATTTTTCATTATATATCCTTTTAGTTTCCATTTTAAATATATATAGGAAACACCACGATGTTCATCAGAGTTGCGGAATTGATTTGTATATTTCTTTAAATGGTAACATTTAAAAAACACTAACCTCGCATTGGTCACTCTGTCAAGTGAACATGTGAAAATTACTTGGCCATGTTTTCTAGCATAGGTCTCTCGCTCAAGTAACCTCACACAGGTCACTCTCACAAGTGTTTTTGTGGAAATATCATTCCAAGATCATCTTAGTATACATAACAAAGGTATATAATATGACTAGTGTGAAATAAGTAAATGGAATGTCTGTGTAGAAGACTATCATTGTGAGAGATAATAAGTCTTATTATGTAGTATAGGAGAAAAGGGAGTCAAATAAATCATCCAAGTAGATCTCACATAGACCCCATATGTGTTCTAGGAGGCTCGTGTAAGCTCAAATTATGCGTCCCAACATAAGTAACAACTACCTACATGAGGGTTCTACATGAGACAACTATGCAATGAAACTATGAAGATGATCTCATTAACCACGAGTCCCATGTTTTTTCTATAAATAAGACCCTTGGAATCCTCATTTGAGATGAATGGATGAT
This sequence comes from Viscum album, assembly GCA_963277665.1. NCBI lineage: Eukaryota > Viridiplantae > Streptophyta > Magnoliopsida > Santalales > Viscaceae > Viscum > Viscum album. The sequence continues at coordinate 1,001,578,908 of OY728134.1, forward strand.
GAAGAGACCGCTTAAAGCTCTTCTCACCCATGTCTCTCACCCAAGTCTTACAAACCCTCAAGTTGTTCTCTTAGCCTACCAAAGAAGAGAAAATTATCAATGGTCAGTGGATTGGGGTCCCTTAAGGTCATGAATACCAAGAACCTTGAGAGGACCTATCCCCCATAGTAAAAAACTTCTATGGGGAAGGGCCTTTCCATAACTCAAAACTTGAGCACCTGGCTTCCAAAGATACCTAACAAGACTCTTAGAGTATAGATCAATGCCTTGACCAAGTACTATTTCCTAGGTTGTTCATCACCCAAGAGTCTTATCCAAATCACCCATGTCTACCCTATGTGAGGTATCACCACCTCGTTTAGGCCCACCCTACATGTGGAATATCTTACTCTCCTAGGTCCACCATGCACTAGAAATATCCAGATCGCCTAAGTCCACCCTATGTGATGCATCTCCAAGTCACCCAAGACTTACCCCAATAAAAGCCCCTCCAGCTCACCCCATTCCACCCTATGGAAGAAACCTTTAGCTCGCCCATATCAACCATACATGAGCCACCCTTTGATCCCTATTTCATATTAACAATGGTAGTGAACCCTTTTTCTTGGATCTCTCATTCATGGGGGACCAATCCACAACCTTCCCTATAGCCTCTAGATATATATGATTAGATAACAATGCACACCATCCTATCATCTCATTTATGCATTCTCATGGTAATAGAATTCCATCATTTATCCTGCCTAATTTGTAGGTTCCTTTGAATGATATCAATTATACATTACCATGTTATTAACGATCCCATCCATTAGGACTTTGATGGGTAGATTATCAGTTTGAGATGAAACATCTATTACCCATTATGTGAAAAGAATCAGGATGTGTCCATATGGATATATCATCCTTGACCCATGGGGTTTGAAAACAAGAGAGGAGATGGGAACTCCTAAGCCTCTTCTCCCTTCTTGACTACCCCTCCATGACCTCATCCTCATCTACTAGTAGACAATGAGTATATGCCACCATAGGTAATCCCTCTTATAGTAAGTCCCGAGTTTTTATTATGGGTCATTCCCCCGCCTTCTATAAATTCTCCCTCACCCACCAACAAGAAACATATATTGTGCAGATTTCTGGATCTTACGCTTTCTCTTGTTTCTAACACCGAGAATGAATCGTATAGGATTAGAGGTTAGTTGTGATCATTTCATTATCAGAATCAAATACTTCCAAATTTTCCTCTTATTTGATATAAGTCTCAACTATACTCACTCGAATGGGTTTACTACTTGTTGTAAGCTCCAAAACCATGTCACATCCACCCAAAGGGCCATATTACCTATGAGAAAAAACTTAAAAGGGACATATTCCAAATGAAGAAACATGGGGGATCCTTTATATGTGCATCCCCAAACCATTATATGCTACATCAAATTTGATCCCTCTCTAAATGGATATATAGGAAGCCTGGCTGCATTTTAAAACAAGCACCCCAAACTCACCATAATCTTCTCTAGTCCATATTTCTAATAGGTCCATATCAAAATTGGGAGTCTATATATCTTCTATGTCCCCTAGGCCATTTCATCATAATTACCACACCATACTTGGCTAGGCCCCCCCACATAGACATACTTATCACATGATGTTCAATTATATAGTCTGGTCCTCATTACATGACATTAAAAGGTATGTTGTGTCTCTTTAAGTGATGTTGAACTACATGGGTTCTGATTCCTTTCAAAAATATTGGTAGAAAACCATTCTCATAGGCCCAGTCCTAACAACAACAAAAATATTTTCAACCTAAATGTTGATAAATTTCAAAGTGCCCCCACTACCTAGCTTAATACAAATACCATGATAATAAACGACATAAGAATCTCTAATCCATATGAAAATGGTACCATTAATGGAGAACCTCAAATACATATATATATTTCCATAGATGAATAACCTAGAATATATACTAATGATTCCAAGGCTAATACATTCTATCAATTGATTGTTAATTTAAGGGTGACATGTTATATATTTTGTATTTAATAAAGTATTCAAAAATATATCTTAAATCTATAAGAGAGTCTTAGAGTATGAAATAACACCCCAAGGTGAGATGATCCTAATTATACAAAAAAATAAGATAATATTCATTGTTTTTATTATAGTATTCATGTGATTCAATGTTCTTAATCACCTGTACTAGTGCATTTTACAATTTGAAATTCTTTTTGTAACATGTTTGTAATTCCTTCTAAAAAGCACTGTTACATGGAACATTTTTAAACATCTTATAAAACACCTAATGGCCATGATTTTATTTTCATATTTCATTTTCAAGACTCCAATTATATGAGTAACATTCTATAATTCTAGAGCTAGTGGTGATTTAGATGGGAAGAAGAACAAATTGGGCCTTGTTCCTATAACAGTATGGGCGATGTGAACTAGACAACAGTCTAACAAAAATACTGTGTCTGAAAATATCTGATCCCAAGGAAGAAAAACTTTTTAACTAGAGATATATTTCATGATGAAGAAAATTTAATAAAACAGTGAAAATAGTTCATTCTTAGTTTTAATGGGAGTTCCAAGCGGCCAATGTTGAAGATGAAATTATGGGCTAGATCCTATAGCCCATAAAAAATACACCATTTCAATCATATCTTGAAAAAAATCCAATTCGGATGAAATTTTACAGGTTTTCCTAGAACATACATTTCTTTATTTTCCTCTTCTATGACCAACCAAAATATTTCAATATATAAGGTCATTTCGGGGCATTTTTTTGTATACTGCAATTTTGGATCCTATTTCAGGTCATGGGTGGAAATTACACAATTCAAAAACATTCCAAAACCCTAGGTCTACCATAATAAAGTTGAGGACTTGTACTATTGGGGACTCAACCCAAGGATTCCAAAAGTCCTATTTAAGGAATTGGTGAGGGAGGATTTAGGATATATAGTGTATGTTTTAATTTTCATGTTTTGTTATGCTTTATCTATCTTATGTTTGTATTTCGCATGTAATTTTTTCTAATTCCCCTTAGATTCTTAATAAAATTTCTTCTTCTTATCATTTTATGTCATTTTTTTTAACATTTTGATATTGTTTCATTAAGGTTTGAATTTATTCACAAAGAAAATAGATAAATCCTTCACACAATGGTGGTGTATATTCTTTTTTTGTTTTATATTTTTCAATCCCTCTTCTTTAACTCAACTTATACCTTCCATTGAGAGCCTTGCATCAATGGGAGAATAAACCTACTATGGGTAGATTCTAGGGAGTTGAATGGGGATGACATTGATGTTATTTTTTGTTCTTATATTCAAAAATTAGTTCATTATTTTAATATTTCAATTAAAAGTCTTATTTTAATCTTCATCTTCTCCAATTTTAACAATGAAATATTTTCAGTTATTGTACTATCCAATTCCTCATAATTCTTATTAAAGTAATACTATAAGTTAATTGGTGATTATACTTATAATTTTATAGGGATTAAATTTTTGATTGATTTTGTGGTCTTATCTCATTTATGGGAAAGTTCTTAAACTAGAGAGTTGAAATGTATTATGACAACAATTACATCCATTCTAGTCTTATCAACAACATAAGATCGGTCGATCTTCTATAATTTTTTTTCTTTCAAAATGTTGATCTATTTTCATTATTCAATTCAAATCATTTCCTTATTTATTTTAGTATTCTAGTATCCAAATTTTAATCAACCCCAAAGTTATGTACTTCATAGCCAAAAACAATCCATACAAATATGATTATCTTAAGGTTTTGTATTCAGTCCCTATGTGTTCTACCCATACTTTTATTACAATGACCACTTCAAAATATAGGGTAAATTTTGGTGAGACCAGATCCGTAAATCCCATCCTATATACCAATGTGATTACGTATGTGTTCATTGAAACATTTTCAAATGACCACTTGCATTTGGAAAGAAGGTTCAAGAAACATATTGAATAAACAAACTCTTAGGTGTTTCTTGTACTGTGAATAGCCCCCACTGAAAACCACCTATAATGGACATGGAAATAAAAATGTGTGTCCATCATGAATGGTCTTTCCACCACCACTAGAAAATTCCATTGGAATCCCACAAGATTTTCCATGTTAAACATGCCCATTGATTGATGAGGCCTCGGTATATGGACCTATTAGATTGGTTTACCTTATAGATAAGAATATAGTAATACTTCCACATGATGGGAAGGGCATAGACCCACCCCCAGTGGTCCAGAAAGATGATTATCTATGATTTGGGAAGTCAATGGTATGCTTTATCTTATCATGTTATGTGAGTTCAACCAATAGAGACCAATAAGGTTTTATAGAAATCCAAGACCTTAGGTAGTGGGCGATTATCTTGAGGTAGTGGTCATGTTTCTGTAAATTGTGTGGATGCTGACCGATTGAATGGTTATGTTCACAACCATTATTCTTCATCAATTAGTAATTGGTTCCGGTGGTACAGGAAGATTACACACCTATGCTATGTGACTTAACAAATTTCATATAAGAGTTATCTCATGTTTCATAGTGGACTATACCACCTTATCAGGTGGTAGAGTACTCTCCTGAGCCTATGGTGTGAGCTTCCTTCTTAGTTAAGACCCCACATGATGGCATCCCGGACAATGAGACATCCCTATGGTGACATAGGGCATTTATAGAGCCATGTGTTGGTGATGTTTGATGTAACTTAAAACATGAAAGAAAGAGGCCCAATACCCCCACTAAGATTATTTCTTGCAATGTGATTTAAAAATTTGTGGGTTATTCAATTCCACCCAAAGTGGGTACTTTCATGGTTTGGAAGATGATCTCCTCTAAATTATATCAATATTTTCATTTTGGTGTGCTAAGTTATCGGATAGGGCCTTGGTTGGGGAGAATTGTTAGACAAGGGGGTGATAGTTTAAAGCAATGTAGGATTGATACTCAGAAGCTCTAGGTGTGTTTTGAATTGTGACATATTAATTCTCTCCTATAGATAGATTTTTGGAATATAGTCTCAAGCCTTTCTCAAGAATACATTCTTTAATCAAGGCCAAGGGATTCTATTATAGCCAATTTTCTTGACCCTTCAATTTGTTGGATCCTGCATAGAAGAATCAATGTTCATACACTTCTGTTAATAATGTGACATGTCTTAGAGAGGATATAGAGTTGTGTGTGGGATCCTTAAATAGTAGTAGTGAAACCCTAATATGGTTACCATAGTATATAATTGTTTCATTTTGTCCATAATCATTTTTTCGTTAGTAGTGGGTATCTTATTGTATTCATGTTTATAGAATGGAATCATCCTTGTTTGGTGAGAAAGAATCTCAGATAGAGTAGGATAAAAACATTTGTAGGATGATACAACCAACTTATTATCAACTATGTAATTTTTCCCTTTGGGATGAATATGTTTTGATCTTATAGTTTTAAATGGTGTTAGAGTATTATGAAGAAGTATCCCCTGAGTACGTAAATTATCTCCCCCATCAAATTTTGTCATCTTCTTAAACATTCACCAAGGATGACCTAATATCTATGCTAGAATATTTGATGTCCCCACACAACTATGAGATCTGAAAGGTGTTGTTAGAGAATCTATACATCAGAGAATTTTGAATACCTATTGTTTTCTCATGGGCTACCCTTTATTATTCTCCAAGAGGTGGTTGAGAGCTAGAAGATAGTTTTGGATTGATGTTACCTAAACCATGTTACTTTTTGGGAGGAGTATCCACCCCTAAGAATCGATGAATTATTTGAAATGTGGTTATGGGTGAAGTAGATCTCATTGTTTGACCTTATGATGGGTTATCAACAACTCCTGGTTTAGGAAGAGAATATACTGAAGGTGACATTCCAAAGTCACTATAGTTAACATGAGTTCATGGTGATACCATTAAACATGTGGAATTACCATTCATTGTTTTGAGACTTATGGATTGGATCATTCATCCCATATCATATTATTTCATGGTCTTACACTTTAATGATACCCTCGTGTACTTAGCATCATAAATGGAGTGCGTGAGGCACATGAGGATGCTTCTGGACTACTCTGAGAGTGCCAAGTTTATGGGAATCTCTTGAAGTGTTAGTTATGGATTTAAAGGTCCACTTCTTGGAATGTGTCTTCTCAGATATGGTAGTGATATTAGATCTAGAAATGGTCACGGTGGTCTGTTCTTGATGTCCACCTAAGAGTGTGGTAGTAATGGAAGATTCTAATAGTTAGGTTATTTGTTTACTGTTATTGAGAGATGTGTTAGTGTAGTGTTCCTCAAATCAATAGTTTTTACCCATAAAATTCTTCATAACATCAGCCATTCACAACATTTTGATATAGATTGTCGGAACATGCATCATTATATATCCACTAGATATATTCCTGGTGATATTTTGATGGTGGGGAGAATGTCATCGTTTTTTGGGGACATATGGTTACACTAGTTATGTTATGAATGTAAGTACTGAGGAGGTTTTGTTTATTCCCTTAGAAATACATCCAAGATATGTGGTGATGTACAAGGATCCTTTGAAATTTGACTAGGTGGCTAAGTATGTGGTATAATGCTGTTGATTTGGACACATGATGTATCACCTATCATTTGGTGAAGAATATGGTGCCCAAATGTAAGTGAAAATTGGATGGGAATGTTGTGTCTACCAAGTTGGGGATTCCACGATTAGAGAGTGGTCACAACACAATCTAATTTATCACATACCAACTCACCTTGTTTTCCCACATTCTAGAAATCCAAGATATTAGGTTTGATTAATGACTTGGATGGTTGTGTGTGGAGGAGGTAGTCCAGAGTTATGGAATTTACACAATGATAATTCAATATCATGATATTTCCATCATGTCATAAATATAGGGAGGATACATGATCCCTTTATAGACCAACAACGGTATAATTAGGTTTTTGGTGATGAGATCATGTGTTCTAATAGTTCTCACCTCGTTGAGGGTTACAAAGAATTGGCTGGGGTGACAGTCTATCTCTGAGGTTTATAGGCCCTTTTTCCAAATACTATGTTGGGTTAGGGATGTGGCATGATTATTGATCCTATGAACACTAATATACTTGTTGCTTAGTATTTTTACACATGTCATAGATAAGTTGATATGTGCATAATTCATGTCATGATATTGACCATGATAATTTAGACCATAATGGTGGAGTTATTATTTTCGTGGTGCCTGATAACCTCCATGAGATCTTGTAGGTGTGGGAGATCCAGATACAAGCTTTGTATATTTACTTGTTTGATTAGGTTTTTCAATTTTTGGGATGAAAATCCTTGAATGTGGGGAGAATATAGTGACTCAGAAATTTCTTTTTAACACTTTGTAATATTCCTAGGAGACTTTTTAGAGTAAAACAAAAATTCTATACAAAATTATAGGGCTCGAAGAACCTCGGTGCGGTGATATTAAAAATATTCAAAATACTATATCACATGCCTGTAGTTTTTCAATTGAAATTTCTTATGAACAGTTTCCCATATGGGAAATCTTATACCACCATTAAATCTAGAATGTAAGTTGTATACTAGTAATGACATATATAATGCAATCATATGGTGATTAGATAAATTGTTTTCATGGTCAAATTAAATGAATTAATTAATTTAATTTTCCTTAATTGTGGTTCTTGGAGGTTTCCTCTCTCTTGTTTCAACCCTGGGTAGAACTTTTGAAATCATTGTTAGAAGTAGGAAATCCTTTTTCTTTGTTCTAGTTGCACATACTAGAGGTATCATGTTTCAGTTATCCTTTTGGAAGACGGTATGCACCAAATTAATGGGAATAATAATTATTTTAACTGAAATTTAAGGTGTAAATGGAAATTCAATGAATGTTTTACCTCTTTTGATGATATTGTTATTGATATTATATAGACTTGATGTCTTACTAAAAATCATGGTCATTAGGGGATATATCTACACTGTAATTGATATGTTTATAGAACCCTTATTCTGTGACTATTTGATACCACCCTTTTTTCAATTTTCTAAGGACATATATCCTTATAGTGAATTGGTTTCCCATGTAAATTCTAGTTTGTGTAATAATTCCATTGAAAAGTGAAGTAAAATTGATGAGAAGTTCCTTTTTTAAAATCTAAAATAATTTATGTGAATGTGTAAAAAGTATTTTTGATGTGTGGTTATTGTGTATGGGGAGGATATTATGAGATATTTGGGTGATACATGGCATTTTTTAGGAATGAGTTTTGATATGAATTAGTGGTGATGTTAGGATTTTTTTTGATATGCAGTGTTGTGATAGTTTCCTAGTAATGATAAAATAAATTATTAAAAGTGAAACTAAAATAAAAATAGCCTGTATGTATAATGAATGATTGAATTAAAAAGGGAAGTTTTGTTAGAAGTGTGTGATTCCTAAATATGAAATAAATAGGCTAGATAAATTAAATTGGATGGTATTGTGAAAATATAGAAATTTCAATAACATAAAAGGAAATGTGGAATATAGTATGCTTTCGTATGTGGATTAATGAATTTAGATATGTAACCGATAGTGGCAGAGGCCTTTTGATCTTATTGTAATTTTTTGATTTGGGATTTTATACTTGTCTCTAACACATATAATGTGATTTTGTGCAATTGTTATATATTTTATTTTTCATTATTATTTCTATATGTACCCCAACTACACCATGCACATTGTGCCGAAAACCAAGTTTCATAGAGGTATTTTTTCCAATATCTATATGGTAAGGATGGATGGATGACCATCATTTCTTCCCTACTTCATCTTCCTGGAAATTTTTATTTTCATGGGTTGTGACTGCTACAATTCAAAAAATGCAGTAGTAGTGAAGTTTTATGGGATGATGATGTGGTTTGTGATTGGGGGTATTCATTTTAGGAGTAGGTAATGATGTGGATTTCCATCATTTTCATGTTACCACACTATTCTTTATATAATTTTGGTTGAGACACTTTGTGATGGCTTAGGTATCATCAATAGACAATTGTTATGATGGCCCAGTTTTCTTTGAGTGAGACATGATGTGTTGGTCAAAGTTCTTTTGGGTGGAATGTGATGTCCAATTGAACATGGGGTTCTTAATATGATGTTTTTCCCCATTGCCTATGGGTAGGATTATATAGAATATATGGGAGTGCCAAGATATATTAATTTAGGGTGTGAGAACATAAAATCAAAATTAAATTGTTGTGGGGTATCCTTTTTCGATATGATTATTGTTATGTTACTATACTTGGATGTGTTAATTAGTGAGCAAGCCTTGATAAGGATAGGGTTTGTTGAATTACATGATGATGTGTTTTTGGTTCTTTTGTTTACTCAATGGTGAATTAGTATGCTCTATTCACATGTGAACAATAGACTTTGGGTGTGATCCTACTTGGTAAACTTCTATGATCACCCCATATATATAAATACTATTTTTTGGTTCCTAAGAGGACTTCATGGACTGATCTACAAATTTACACCTTAGAATTTGGAGTTATTGTTGTGTCACTAACATAGGAATTAAATTTGGGTACTTGTTTGGAGACTCCTTGTATTCACTTACTTTACACGTGAATTGTGTGATGGTTTTGTTTCCTTTATTTTATTTTACATAATGGAGTTTCTTTGGGTACTCAATTGATGTATACATGTATAATAATTGTGATATTAAAAAGTAAAATTGAGAAAGAATGAAATAATTTAAAGAACATGATTTTATAATAAAGTTCATCTAATGTTCTTTGACACATCCCTATGTCTCCAACATCAACTGCTTAAGGGTTTATTGTACTAGACCCTTGGTTTTAATAGTATCCAAGAAATCAAAACTACACTACTTTTTAATTGGTTATAGCATGAAACCATAATACAATGAGCCTTATCTTTTTAGTTAGGGTATATAGAAACCTAAAATAGATGTGATCTATTGATTTTTAATAATTTTTGTAGGGAACCTAAATCCACCACATTAAAAGGTAGCAAGAATCGAAATAGTGGAAGGAAGAAATAAAAATTGGAGTTCTAGAAGCAATATCATTTACACACAGTCTCGATTCTCTTAAATAGATAAGAAGAAGCACTAAGAGAGAATGACAGAGTTGTAAAAGAGTAATGATATATCTTAAAAAATGTAAGCACACATCTAAAATTAAGAGCACTTTAATGAACATGAGAAGTTTGATGATCATACCACTTTGACATAGTGAATCATTGTGAAGGAAAGTTGTCCATCCCCCCATGGGGTCTCTTAATAATTCATAATTCATAATATTTAATTTATTTCAATTTGTTTTTATTTCAATTCTTATTTAGGGATAACTGAAACTATTCAAAAATTATTTAGGTGAAAACTATTTGTGAAAAACTTTTATTCCATACCAAATAGAATTTTTTATATACACTAATACTGATATTCCCTTTAACAGCTGGAAAAAGGGACTTTAACAGTGCTAAAGACATTGTGGTCCTTAGTGATGTAAAAGGGGGTCCCCTTTATCAGCAATAAAAAACCAGTGATAAAGGTGTTGGGTCGGAACAAAGACGGGAATGATGGCAAGAGGGGGGGTGAATTGCCTTTTAAAAAAAGATTAACAAATTAAAATCAAAGTTGAAAGTGCAGCGGAAATAAAGAGGCAATCACACAAGAAATTGTTAACGGAGTTCGGCCAAAACCCGGCCTACGTCTCCGCTCCCAACTCAACCGTTGAGAGATTCTACCGCTTGCTTTTCAATGGTTTTAGCAAGAAACCCACTAGGCTTTGAGGTAGCACTAGGACCTATTACAGCTTGCTTTTTGTGGTTTAGCAAGAACCCACTTGCTTTCAATGGAATAGCAAGAACCCACTAGCCTTTTTAACGGGTGAAGGCTAGCTCACCGAAAACTCAAGCCCTTTAAAAGGAAAGGCTTGAAGAAACCTCTTCACACCTTAATGGTGGTGTGAAACCCAAAAGAAAGAGGGGATGAGAAAGAGTTTGGGGTTTGTAGGCACAAACCCAATTTTAAGCTCAAAATAAATAAAAAATGAAAAACCGTAATGGAGGAAGTCTTGGGCGCCTTTGATTTATTGAAGATGTTGAAGGCCGCTTCCAAGCTTCTTTGGAGGAGCTCCTTGGATGTGGAAGTTGTTGGAGATAGGTGGGTTCCTTTGAAGGAAGTCCGCCGGAGGTACGCCAAATGATGAACAACGTGTTCGTGGGCTTTGTATATGATCCGGTAGATGTCTGGGGCTTCCTTGGCATTTATTTATAGGTATGGAACCCTTGGGGAGGCTTCGGAGCCGTTGGAGAGGCTAAAAGAGCCGTTGGGAGCCAAGTGGGCCAGCCTGGTCAAACTGCAACGGCTAGTTTGACTGGGCCCACCGGCTGGCCGGTACAGTCCCACCGGCTGGCCGGTGCTTTGAAAAAGGATGAGGATTTCTGTCCAGGGGCCACCGGCTGACCGGTGCCAGAGCCACCGGCTGGCCGGTGGCAAGACAGTAGCAACCACTGTTGACTGGATGCCACCGGCTGGCCGGTGGTCAAGCCACCGGCTGACCGGTGGAACCTGGCAGTGGGCAATGCCTCTGCCAGGTCCACCGGCTGGCCGGTGCTATCACACCGGTTGGCCGGTGGACTGAATTTCAGTCCACTTCTTGTCCTTTCATGGGCCATTCCTTTGGCAATCTCTTTCCTATCATCCACAACACTTAAAAACAAGGTTAGACAAATAATAAGGTGATTGTGATCATGAAAATCAAACAACGAGGGGAACGAGATGTACAACAATCTCCCCCTATTTTGATGATCACAATCACCAAAACAATTAAAGTAAAAACATAAATTAAAGGCATGCTTTTAATGAATAAATTGAAAATAAGCAATGCATGATCAAAAAGGTTTCTCCCCCAATCAATCAAGAAATTTCTCCCCCTTTGTGATTATCAAAATAGAATGGGGCATAAAACTTGATTGAGGGACAAATTTGAAAAACAAGATTGAGATTTTGAAAATCAATTGAGATTTTTGAAATTGAAATGAAAAATTGAATAACAGTTTGAATTGAAAGTTTTGAATCAAAAATAGAATAGAAAATTTGAAACCAAAAGTTGAAATTGAAAGTTTGAAAATTCTTAAACAAACCTAACTCCCCCTAAATAGAAAGAACTAATCACCGGGGAGAGGAAATAAATTTTGGTCCCGTGAGACTCGCTAGAAGGGATTTTTCAATCCAAACTTGTCTCATAGCGGGTCTTCTCCTATAAAATTCATCGGAATAAAAAATCAATTTGGGCCTACCATACCGGGCGTTTTTTCAATTACATTCATATATCATGTGCCCGGGTTTTTTGCAATAATTACAAAATTTAAATTCGGAGCTCCCCCTTACAAAAAAAGTGGGTGCATGGGAGGAGGAAGCTCGGTTGGTGTAGCCAAGTCCATTGGTGGTTCTAGATACTCGTTGAGAACCTAAGAGTTTGGACAAATTTTGTTCACCTTGGGTGAACTTGGCTAGGGTCTCCCTTAGGTCTTTGATGGTTGATTCCATAGAATCAACATTTGGAAAATTTTGGATTTTTAGGGAGAGTTCCTCCTTCTCTTTGAGAAGTTGGCCTTTTTCGGAGGAAAGTTTTTTGAAAGACTTTTTTAATGCAACAAATTTTGAAGAATGTTCATGAAAACCATTTTCTAGTTGGTCTCTAGCGTGTGAGAGTTCTTCATAAGATAGATGATTTAAAGAATTTGAAGAACTAGAAGACGAGGAAGAAGAGTCGGAAGATGATACCTCATGTTTTGTCATTAGGCATTTTTTACCTTGGTCGCTCGAGGAGAAGGAGGAGAAGGAGGGGAAGGAGGAGCTATCACTCCATGATGCCTTTGAAGCCTTCTTCTTTCCCTTCTTTTTCTTGGCCCTTTTCTTGTGAAGTGGGCAAGCGGGTACGGATTTTTCGTCGAGTTCTTGCTCTTGAGCGGGTTCTTGCTTTGGAGCGGGTTCTTGCTTTTGATCCATGCTAGTACCTTCATGGGTTAGTTCTAAACATTTCCAAATATCATGTGAAGTAGAGCAAGAAGAAATACTATTAAACATATTTCGGTCTAGCCCACAATGTAGAGCATTCATGGCTTTGCCATCAAGCTCGAAATTTGCAATGTCGGTGGGGGTCCATTTAGACTCATCGGGAGAGGAGAGCGTAAATCCTTGCATAACAATTCTAAAAATTGGATAACCAATGCTTTTAAGAAAAGTTGACATGCGGGTTTTCCAAAAAGTATAATCGGCTCCATCAAAGAATGGAGCACGATCCAAAGAATGTCCTTCGGGGGATTGAGAGGAAGAAGCGGTAGAATCCATCAAAAAAAATAGGATCTTTAATTTGAAACCGGTTAGGGAATTATTCAAAAACCTCCCTCTGATACCAATTGTTGGGTCGGAACAAAGACGGGAATGATGGCAAGAGGGGGGGTGAATTGCCTTTTAAAAAAAGATTAACAAATTAAAATCAAAGTTGAAAGTGCAACGGAAATAAAGAGGCAATCACACAAGAAATTGTTATCAGAGTTCGGCCAAAACCCGGCCTACGTCTCCGCTCCCAACTCAACCGTTGAGAGATTCTACCGCTTGCTTTTCAATGGTTTTAGCAAGAAACCCACTAGGATTTGAGGTATCACTAGGACCTATTACAGCTTGCTTTTTGTGGTTTACCAAGAACCCACTTGCTTTCAATGGAATAGCAAGAACCCACTAGCCTTTTTAACGGGTGAAGGCTAGCTCACCGAAAACTCAAGCCCTTTAAAAGGAAAGGCTTGAAGAAACCTCTTCACACCTTAATGGTGGTGTGAAACCCAAAAGAAAGAGGGGATGAGAAAGAGTTTGGGGTTTGTAGGCACAAACCCAATTTTAAGCTCAAAATAAATAAAAAATGAAAAACCGTAATGGAGGAAGTCTTGGGCGCCTTTGATTGATTGAAGATGTTGAAGGCCGCTTCCAAGCTTCTTTGGAGGAGCTCCTTGGATGTGGAAGTTGTTGGAGCTAGGTGGGTTCCTTTGAAAGAAGTCTGCCGGAGGTACGCCAAATGATGAACAACGTGTCCGTGGGCTTTGTATATGATCCGGTAGATGTCTGGGGCTTCCTTGGCCTTTATTTATAGGCATGGAACCCTTGGGGAGGCTTCAGAGCCGTTGGAGAGGCTAAAAGAGCCGTTGGGAGCCAAGTGGGCCAGCCTGGTCAAACTGCAACGGCTAGTTTGACTGGGCCCACCGGCTGGCCGGTACAGTCCCACCGGCTGGCCGGTGCTTTGAAAAAGGATGAGGATTTCTGTCCAGGGGCCACCGGCTGACCGGTGCCAGAGCCACCGGCTGGCCGGTGGCAAGACAGTAGCAACCACTGTTGACTGGATGCCACCGGCTGGCCGGTGGTCAAGCCACCGGCTGACCGGTGGAACCTGGCAGTGGGCAATGCCTCTTCCAGGTCCACCGGCTGGCCGGTGCTATCACACCGGTTGGCCGGTGGACTGAATTTCAGTCCACTTCTTGTCCTTTCTTGAGCCATTCCTTTGGCAATCTCTTGCCTATCATCCACAACACTTAAAAACAAGGTTAGACAAATAATAAGGTGATTGTGATCATGAAAATCAATCAACGAGGGGAACGAGATGTACAACAAAAGGAACCCCTTTATCAGTTCTTTCATTAACACTTATAATCCACCCTTCATCAGTTAATTCAATAGTGAGGATAAAAGTCCCACTTTATCAGGGCTAGAAATAACACCAATAAAGGACCAACCTATTATATAATTCTATTTTAATAAGAACACGCTATATAAAATTCCTATTACTTGTACTCAAATATATAATTTAATTGATCAAAATTTTACATCACGAATAAAAAAACTATTATATACATTTCAAACAATATTTTTTATAATTAAATTTACAATTACTATCCAAAAACATTTAAAAACATTAATGTTTCATCATCTATGGCACCCATGATCCCCCCTAAAAAGAGTCCTCCAATGGTATCAGTTGTCGAAAACATCAGCTCAACATGAGAAAAATAATCCTCATATATATGAAAAATAATAATTAGTTAGTAATACTATAAATAAATAAACTAAATATTAATATAAAAGACTATATTAATATATTTTTCGATTTTAAATAAAAAAGACACACATTCAGTTATGTAGATCACACCATGCATCATATTGTGGAAAGGTTGATTTCTACACATCAAAAATTACTTATGTATCACTGACCTAACGTATCAAAACTATATGAAGGCATTTACTCAGTTTTGAGTATGTCACTTTTTCTTTTTATTAAAATTAATATCAATTTTAAATGAAAATACTTGCATAGAGTTATATCAATAACACTGTGCATCAGATTAAGGTGTGTTTAATTCCTACATTTCAAAAATTACATATAGATAATTCTCCTAACGTATAAAAACAATCGAAATGTGTTTGCTCAATTTTCAATATGTCACATTTTTTTTACTAAAATTTCATTCCAAACTGGAAAGATGCACTTTAAGTCATAATGGACACATCATGTCTCAGATTGATGGGATACTACATTCTATATGTAAAAAATGACTTACGAATCGCTTTCCTAAATTATCAAGCCAATTAGAGTTCATTTTCTTGGTTTTTAGTGTGTGAAACATGTTTTAAACTAAAATGTCAATTTTTATCTTATTACAGACACTTTGAGTCATACTAGTCACACCGTGCATAAGATTAAGGTTATTTTTATTATTAAATGTAAAAAATGACATATGGATAGTTTTTATAATGTACCAAAACAATATGATTTGTTTTTCTTGGTTTTCAGTACTCAATTGTACTTTTTACTAAAATTAATGTCAATTTCAAATAAAAAGACACACATGGAATCATATTAGTTACAACATGCATTATATTAAGGTCTGGTTGATTCCTAAATGTCAAAAATGAATTATGGATCATTCTAATAATGTATCAAATTAATCTGAATATGTGTGCATGGTTTTCAAGATGTAACATGTTATTTTTAGTAAAATTAATGTCAAATTTTAAATACAAAGACACACTTTGAGATATATAGGTGACATCATGAATCATATTGATGTTCAAATGATTTATAAATGTCACAAATTACTTATGGATTGTTTTTATAATGTATCCAAAAAATATAAATCTGTTTTCTTGGTATTCATTAAGTCACTTGTTCATTTTAATAAAATTAATTCCAATTTTAATTAAATAAACACACATGGAATAATTCTTGTCACACTGTGTGTCGAATTGGGGTGTGAGTGATTTCTACACCTCAAAAATGACATATGGATAATTTTCCTAATGTATCAAAACTATTTGAATGTGTTTCCTCAATTTTCAGTATGTCACTTTTATTTTTTATTAAAATTTCATTTTAAAATAAAAACCTGCAATTTGAGTCATACCAATTGCATCATGTGTTAGTTTGATGTGAGAATTCTTCCTACACATCACAACTGACTTATAAATTATTGTCCAATATTTATCAAGACATTACAAGTGTATTTTCTTTCTTTTCAATGAGTGACATATTTTGAACTAAAATGTCAATTTTAAATAGATAACAAACATTTAGAGTCATACTGATCACACTGTGGGTCATATTATAGTGTGGTTGATTCTGAAACATCAAAAATGACATATAGATAATTATCATAAAGTATTAAAAATAATTGTAATGTGTTTTCATTATTTTTAGTATAACACCTGTTCTTTTTACTAAAATTAATTTCAATTTAAAAAAGATACACTTGGAGTTATACCAGTCACACCATGCATCAGGATGAGGTGGGGCTGATTTCTACATGTTAGAGATGACTTATGGATCATTTTAATAAATTATAAAAATTGTCTGAATTCTTTTAATCAGTTTTGAGAATTTTTCTTGTTCTTTTTACAAATATTTCATTTGAAACTAGAAACACATTCTTTGAGTCATACTAGCCACGTCATGTACTGGTTTGACCTGAGGATACTTTCTACATGTCAAAACTAACTTATGAATTATTTTACAAAATTATCAAGACAATAAGAGTGTTCTTGGTGAGTTTTCAGTGAGTGAAACACGTTTTGAAGTAAATTGACAATTTGAAAGTTATAATGGACACGTTGAGTCATAATAAGCACACCATGCATCAGATTGATGTTCATTTTTTCATACTCATCAAAAATGAGGTATAAATAATTTTCATGAAGTATCAAAACAATATGATTGTGTTTTCTTGATTTTTACTATTTCACTTGTTCTTTTTACTAAATTTAATTTCAATTTTATATAAAAAGATAGTCTTTGATTCATACGAATCACATTGTGCATCGGATTGAGGTGTAATAGATTCTTACAAATAAAAATTTACTTATGTATTATTTTGCTAAATTATAAAATCAATTTGAATTAATGTTATTGATTTTTAGTACAAAACTTGTTCTTTCAACTATAATTAATGTGAATTTTAAATAAAAAGGAACAATTTTGAGTCATATCGGTCAAACTATGTGTTTGGTTGAGGTTTGGTTGATTACTACACATCAAAATTGACTTATTAATCATTCTAATATGGTATTAAAACAATCTGAATTTGTTTTATCAGTTATGTGTATGCCTGTTGTCTTTCTTACTAGAAACATTTTAATTCTAAATAACAAATGTACTTTGATTCATACCGTTCACATTGTGTGTCAAATCGAGGTGAGGAAGATTCTTACACATCCCAAATGACTTTTGGATCATTTTCCTAATGTATAAAAACAATCATAATTACAAATGTTACCATGATTCCCATTTCCTTTCATTTTCGAACCACCAACACTGCATATTAAGTCTATGTTTTTATCAGAAAACCCTACCTTTTATCTTTTGGTTTTTAATAGCAAGAATGGTTCTTTGGTTAAAATATTGACTCAATATTTAGCTTTTTCAGTTCAATAAATAATGTAAATAGAAATCATGGTAACATTATTAGAAAGAAACATGTTATCTCTTTTTTGGATTGTAGCAGATAGTTGAAATTTAAATATGAATTTCCAAATGATATATAAAAAAATAAATAAAAATTAGATAAAAAATTAAAGAAAATTACCTTAAAAATAATATATATAATTATAAAACAAAATTAAATAAGTTGTAGGAATTCACATTTTCAATATGGATGTATACATTCTTTAACCATTTCCTTGTTTTCATTATCTCAGTTACAGCCTCAAAGTCTACTCTCACATGAGGATATTTCTTTATGTTCTTTGTTAAAATTAGGAAAATAAGTATCATATAGATATTTCGAAGAAATTAACTAAAAAAGTGGATAATATGATGAGAAAATCAACTAAATAAAAAGCATAAAGTCATATCATCATGATATATGTGTAGATTTTACCATCATGTATGCTTCCCATTCCATTCTAAAAAAATCTATTTCAACTTATGAATAAAATAATTTTCTATAGTCGTAGTAGTATTGGATGAATATAAATACAAAATAGATTAATAAATATTTTAAATTAAATGGTAATTATCTTCAGAAATACCTCTTTGAAAATGCTAGTTTATTGATGGTATATGATATCTTCCAAAAATTTTCAAACTTAAAAACCAAACTATTTATCATTTTTTAGTTTCAGAAACTAAAGAAACATTGAGAAAAATAAGTAATTTGTTTTGATATGTGTTTGGATAGTGAAATATTATTTTATATATCCTGATACTTTTCTACATTTAGAACATTTTAGGCTCCATGTTCGCATGGATTGTCGTTAGGTCATCATATTTACGATATTTGAACACCACCCTATCATAAAATAATTCTTAATAAAACATAATATATAATATATAACTTGAATTTTGTTTTTAAAATTTAGTATTTAGTCTATTAAAAATTGAGAAATGTCATCACGTGTTGTCGGTTTGTTTGGTATCCATGTTGTGAATCCATAAAATCAGTATTTGGAGGGTCCAATTTGATGAAAATGAGTGTAAAATGATTCCTAGAAAAAAAAGTAATAACTAATGAATGGAATGAAAATATATTATATATGATTAAACTGTAGATTTTTACCCCTACATCATTAGTGTAATGCCTCGACCCCAGAAGCCCGGAGCTGGTTAACTATTTTAATACATTGGCATGATTACAAGGAATCAAGTCTCAAAGGATTGAGCAGTTTAGCAGTCTTGGAAAATAGATTAAATACATGAATGTTACATTACATTATAAAATAAAAACAACAATAACAACATTTTCTCCATTGACCACATTCATATCCCATAGACTATCCCTACAGGTCATCCATAATATACTTCTTCACATCCAGTGAAAAATAAAACATAGAAAGGGGTGATCTTAAATGCCCAGCAAGGGTATGAAATAAAAAGAAAGATAACATACACATTAGGAATGGTGAATAATTGAAAACACATGACTTTACAAATAATAAACATGAACAATTTATAGAAGAAATATGAGCTGGGTAAATAATACCATAATAAAACATAGTCATGGGTATTCTACTAGCCGAATAACCACATGAACAATCAATAATTTTTTCATAATTAGGGAATGTATTATTCAAGACATTCTGGAACATTTTATCAAGGCCTCAACCAATACATCTATAAATGATTAAGGCCTCGGTCAAAACCATAAATCAAAATTAGGAAAGGCCACAACAAATTCCATGTCAAATTGTCTCATGAGACCTACCAATGCACCAGGGAGCTATATCGGGCTCCACCCATCACTTATTAAGTCCAATACATTCCTCATATTAAAAGGTTGAAACATAACATAAACATTCGTATTAAAAAAAGCTTACCAAATGTGAATACTTTGACCATAAACCATGAATGGTATAAAAATAACACTTCCATAGTCAAACATATCACAAAACCATCAATTCAATATGGATTATTTTTATCATAATAAATCAACCTCGATCAATAATAATATCTTGTAAAGGATGTTGACATAGTTGAAAATGATCAGTAAAAATATTTGAGAGAAATATCCATTTTTCATGAAATCATTTAAAAGTCACAAAATTTATAAAGGAAGTAATTTAAAATATAATTTTGAATCAATGTTTCTCATACCACTTTGAAACTTTTGAAAGAAATAAACATTTTAAACATTAATGTCCATATAAATAAATCCATAAAAAAATTTGAAAACATTGACATTAATGAGAATGATTTAGAAGAATAAATATTTAAACTATTTAAAATGATGTTTTAGTTAAATAGTACCTTAAAATAATCCTTTTAAAAACTCTTTTATTAAATATGGACATGGATAATAATTAGGTCCCAGTAAAAACTTTCACATAAACAATCTCAGATAATAATGAGATTGAGGAATTAACCCTTACCTTGCACTTTTCCTCAATTGATGGTATGTTAACCTCTTTTATAATAGTGAAATAATTGTTATTAAATTATAAAATAACCATATACATTAATATGATATCATATATGATCTTATAATATTTCTTTTTTTATGATATTTTAGTAGTATCATCGTTTCAGGTGTTAACAGATTCGTTTTCCTTTATATGCTTTGTTATGAAAGTCATGTTTGTTATGGATAGGATGTATATTATTCATATCCAAATTGATATCAAGTATTTAAACATTATTTTTAGTCATCAAATGAAAATTAGTCTTGAATGGTTATGATGGGGAATGACATCTCATCGCGTCATAGAGACGGTAAGCCATTCGTACGCACGAGCGACAATATCATTCTTTTGATGGTGAAATTATATAAAATTGGATGGTATGTCATATATACAGAATAATTAAAATTTTATAATTATTATTTACAATATTTATATTCATTATTATACCCATTAAAATAATGAAGTTTTTGAATAACAAATTACACCATGACGTGGAGACGGTAAGCCATATGTACACACGTATGGTGACTTTGTAATTTATAGGATGGATAGAATAAAGAATATGGTTGTACTATATTTATAATAACATAATAGTATGTATAAGGTACTGGAGTTATTATTTTTTTATGGAAACAACAAATAAAGATGAAGTGGAAGAAGAAAAGAACTTGAAAGAGGGTGGTGAAATTATTACCACTTCTTCGGGTGTTTCCTTTTGAGATGATCAAAAGGGATCCCTAGGTTGGTTTTCTAATTAAATTAAGGCCTCTAGGTAGAAGTGACAGATGTTGGGAAGATATTTGGGTAGGGTTTGGCCGAGTCAAATGGCTTTGGAGGTGTGAATTTGAGAGAAGTGGAAGTGCCCTTTTATAATAGGGGTGAGGGTCACTTTAGGAAAATATTGAAATATTATCTTATAATAAAATAATTTTCGGTTTATAATGGCTACAAAATGATTTATTTCAAGGATAAGGTGGTTATGGGTGGAAAACATGTCAAGAAATAGGTTATATATAGGTTTAGGTCACCATATTAACCTTATCTTTTAGATTTTACTCTTAGTTAAATAGTTTGACATTTATCGTGTCTTTTTGTATTCTTACACTATATGGTTAATAAACTTACTCTAAACTTCCAATAGAACTGAAAGTGGTTCATTAATGACATGAATAATATTATTTATGAACTTTGGACGAACCTTAGATTTTTAGGAATACAATATAATTTAATAATATAATATTTGTTTTAAAAACGCATTAATGTCAATTTAGACACTATTTAGTAATTGTTTTTTTTGAAAGTCATAACAACTTTATTATTTCAAAAAAGATACATTTGATCAACCCTAACATGTCATATTAAACTATAAAACTCTTGGTTTTCATAAAAACTTTAAAATTATATTTATGTTAATATTTATAATACCCTTTATTTGATTCTTTCATTAAATAGGTAATTACTACATCATCATTGTTTCATAAATAAATTTAATTATGTAATGTATAAAAATTATAAATAAAATACCATGATGTAGGAAATCCATTTATCTTTATAATGAATATTTATAGTCTAATTTACCTTATGGATAACCTTATAATAAAAATTGTTTATTTATTAAAATTTTAATTTAACACTTTTAACTCCTCTTTAAATAAAATAATAATGAATGTCCTAATCTAATACAAGTGCACCTAAAGGATCGTATTTTTTTCCTCAGTTTTATTTTGGTCAAAATACACCTATAAAATAGAATTAGGACATCTGTTGGGATACTTTTAATATTATTTTTACCTTTAACTACCTTATTTAATTTTTACCATGGTAAATAAATGTCAAAAGTTACTATTCACAAATAATTATTTTTATCTTATTGAACCACATTTTACTAACTGATTCCAACCGTGTCTCTCGGATTTTTAAAATTCAACTCACAGAAATTGTAAAATTATGTTTTATGGAAATTTGCAAATGCTCCTAAAAGGTGGGTAAAAGATGGTAAAAAGTTCAATAAAATTGTATACATCTAATCTTATTATAAAATGGCTCCAATGAATTTAATTGAACTTATATAGGTATTATATAACCATTTTGACTTATAATAATTTTAAATAAAACAAATAATTATTTAAATAAAAACTTGATTTTAAATATTAACACAGTGTTTTTCCCTATTCAACAAAATTTGAAAGTTATCAAAAAAATACTAAAAAATTATCCAAACTAAATATTTATGTCCCACTTCAAAATAAGAAGTTTATTTTGTCAAATTTAATTTAAAAGTTTCAATTATTGTATTTAAAAAGGGCTCACCATTAATAGGTGATAAAATTGCATTTTTTGAGAAATACATTCTTTATTTGAAAAAAATGAATTTGTTCTCATATTATGTCTAAGAAACACATAATATGGATGTTAAAATTATATGGAGTATATAAGATTCAAAATGCAGTTAATATTTTTCATAACCGCTTTTTGGAATAGCTAGTTTGGAAATTTGGGGTGCACTTTAACTTAGTGTTGTGTATAGCGCAAGCTATTGAATTACTTTAATGATATAACTTACTATGAAACCTTGGGGTGTTACAATTGGTTTTGAGAATCATCTATCTTTGTAAGTTATATTTCAAACAATTTTTCAAGTTTTCCACTATTTCATCCTTTGTTTATTCTATTTATATTTATTTAGTAGAATTTATGTAACACCCTGATATTTTATGAAAAATATTCTTTTTAAATTCATTGATGTCTTGGGTTGTACGCTACACAAAATGGAGCTTACACTACACGCATCCCTGACTTGGTTTGCATTACACGCAATCGCGACCTTCCACGATAGCGTGTGTTGTACGCAATACTGAGTTTCACTAAACAACGATATGTTATATAAAATATCATTTATGAATAGTAATACCCACTTTTTTGAAATGGAATTCATTTTTTGATTCGGAATATCGAAATTATCCTAGGGTGAATTTTTGGTATTTTTCTGAAAACTTTCAATTTTTGATGAATAGTGAAAACACTGGGTTACTATTTAAAACCCGACTTCTTATTTAAATAATTATTTATATTATTTAAATTTATTTTAGGTCAAAATTGATAAATAATACTTATATAAGTTCAATTTAATTCATTGGAGTCATTTTATAATAAATTTAGATATATAAAAATTTTATTGAACTTTTCACTATCTTTTACCCACCTCCTAGGAGAATTTGAAAATTTACATAAAACATAATTTTACCAAATTTGTGAGTGGAATTTTGAAAATCCGAGAGACACGGTTAATATCAAGGAGTAAAATGTAGTTCAATAAGATAAAAATAATTTTTGGTGAATAGTAACGTTTTACTTTTATTTACCACGGGTAAAAGTAAATAGGGTAATTAAGGGTAAAAATGATATTACTATTACCCTAACACATGTATTAATTCTATTCGATAAGTGTAATTCGACCAAAAACAATATTAGGAATAAAATATTACCCTTTAGGTCCACTTGGATTGGATAAGGACATTTATTATTATTTTATTAAAAGAAGAGTTAAAATGGTTAAAATCAAAGTTTAATAACTAAAACATTTTTAATATATGGTTATACATAAGATAAATTAGACTATAAATATTAATTAGAAAGATAAAAGTATTTCCTAACTAACGGTATTTTATTTATAATTTTTAGACATTAAATAATATAATTTATTTATGACACAATGATGATGCAATAATTACCTAAAAAATGAAATATTAAATTAATTGATATTATAAATTCCCAAATAAATGTAATTTGAGACTTTTTATGAATTAAAATAATTTTATAGGTTAATAGGACATGTTAGTATTTATTTAATTACATTTTTTCTAACTAATCATTCAGTTTTAATTTTCACAAAAATCAATTACCAAATAGTGTCAAAATTGACATAAAATAGTTTTTAAAACAACTTTTATATTATTAATTGTTATTATATTCCTAAAAATCAATGGTTTGGACAAATGACTTAGATAAGGTTATATATATTAATAATGAACCACTTCGGGTTCGTTTGGATTGTTATAGTAATTTAATTAACCATATAGTGTAAGAAAATAAGAAGACACGGTAAAGGTTAAATTATTTAACTTATAGTTAAATTTAAATTATAAGGTTAAAATAGTTATCTAAACTTGTATAAAACCTATTGGTTGGAAGGATTTTGACCCATACCTACTTTATCTTCTAAATAAATAAATTTGGAGCTATTATAAACCGAATATGACTTTATTATAAAATAATATTTTAAGTTTTTCTTAAAGATCCCCTCTCCTCGCTTATAAAAATGGAACCCCTTCCCTCTTCTTTTCACACCCTTTGGGCCTTGAAGCTCGGCCAACCCCTTCCCATTTCCCTTATAAGATTCCCTAGAAACATTATAGAGGTTCTGGTCTCCTCAATGGACCAACCCTAGTGCCGTAAGAGGAGGTTAAGAAGAGGCGCGTCAAAGAAGAGGTAATATCCTTTTCCGATTCTTTCCAATTTATTTCTTCTTATACTTCTTCTTCTTTATTTGTTTCATCCTAAATTAATTAAATAAGTATCACTCATATATATTTATATTTTATTATAAATATGAAACAACCCAATTTCATCTTCTATCCATCCTACGGAAACGAAATCACCGCATGTGTGTACGTACGGAATACCGTCTCCACGCTGTGGTGTAATCTGTTTTCCACCACCACCTTACTTGGATGGGTATAATGGTGTAAATAAATAACTATATATTATTATTGTAAATTGATATTGATTCTGAAATATTATACATACACATCAATACAATTCCACGATCATGGGAATGATATCATCGCTCGTGCGTACGTACGGACTACCGTCTGCACGAACGCGTTGAGTTTAATTTTCCATGATTAACCCTTCAAGTATGATTATAAAGTATATATAAAAAATAATCATGAAATATATTACATAATAATAATACTGGATTTATTTACATATATGTTTCATTTGCTTAATTCCATTTAATTCAATTAGGAAATTAAAACAGCGTTCATCCGTACGTACGGCCTACCGTCTCCATGAATGGTGTATTTCATTTCATTTATATACCTATTATATATATATATACTGAATATATATATATATATTTATATGATATATAAATCATGATTTACATTCTTAAAGTAAGTGAATCAAGATATAAGTAATAATAATATCAAGAACAACAAGTCCAAATACGTACGATAAATAAAACAATTTTACCCAAAACATTGATTTAACGTAGAACTTACAAATGAATGGGTAATATAAAGTCATAAGTGAACCATATATGATATAATAACAATGAATATGATTCTTTAATAAGTCAATGACATTATTTAAATCATTATACAGGAGTTTCAGACACGTATGAATCATATCAGACCTAAGGTAAGGGATAACTATTCCAATCTCGTTCTTATCTGAGATTGTTATTCGTAAGTATTTATAGGGGTTATTTTTTTCATCCATTACCATGTTTTATAAAAAAAATTCATGTGTTTTTAATGTCCTTTTTACACATTTTTGAAATTTACCACATGTTATGAAATGAATCTTACTTTTTTTTACCACACGGGGAACTTTTTGACTTTTCCGAAAAAAGTACGAGAAGAATATTATTTTTGACTTATACGGCGTGAACAGATTTTTACAGTTTCATAACGCCTCATTTTCATGAATCTTACTGTACAATATTTTCTGACTATTTTCAAAAAAATACTTCTCTTTTAAAATTTCATGGAATTTTGTGAAAATAAAATGATTTTGAAGAAGAAAGGATATTTTCCTCAAGAATTCATTTCAAGTGTTTTATCAAAACCATTTTCCATATAAGATGACATTATTTCCTATGTGTATTTTTAAAGTATAATGTATCTATGATTTACATGGTTTCACCTTTCTTATGATGAAATATCCATTTGTTTTATATAGATTATGTGATGATGGGATGATTTTTATGAAACCCATTTTATTCTTTGGGTTATGATGAATGTTTTAAGTTTATTTTGTGGCAAAAGTAAGAATGATTTCATTATTAGATGGGTGGGACCTATATCTCCCTCCAATGCATTGGTTAAATATTTATATCTCATGAGATAGACATGGCTGAAACGGTAAGTTAATCTGGTTCAGTGATACAGGACTAGAATTAGGAGTGAACTCGATTCAGAAAGGGACTTTGTCCACCAAGATGGTCATGCCAGCAATGCCTTGGCTACTATGGAAATCATATCATGTGAATAATGTTTTCCACAATTAAATGTTTTATTACCATGTTATTTTATCATGATTGATGTTCCTTTATGATCTATGCCTTACATACTACCAAGATTTATTTCACAACTCAAGATTTTGATGTTTAACCTTTATGTTCATGTTTTGAAGTTCAAATGTATATGGTTTGTCTTATTTTTTCATGCTTACCCTTACGGAGCATTTGAGCTCACCCTTTATATGTTTTCTTTTCCCAGGGATATAAAGAAAGGTTTTAGGTAAGAAAAAAAGGGAATATCTTTATGGGAAATGTTGTAGATCTTTCACCAAGATTAAAAGATTATGTTCCAAGTTTCCAAAGACACTAAACTATTATGGTCCTTTGGTGTCTGTTTTTGTTATGTATTATGTATTCCACAAAAGTAATGTAATGTCCATGTACGTCATGATTTGGGTCTTTATAGTTGGTATCAGGGGAAAGGTTTAGTTAACCTTTGGAAACTAGGATGTGAAAACTTTAGTGAGAACCCTAGATATATTTCTAAGGTATGTCTAGGGGTGTCCCTAAGGATAAGTATAAGTATAGGTTATAGTCCTAGAATTACTGTAACAATCTTAGAATTAACCCTAAGATGTTATATTTTGAAGTAAATCTCCCTTTATTATGTCTTTTTCCCTAGCATGATTTTTTCCACCCACACTATTCTTTTTGGGTTTTAGACGATGGCTAGAACCCAAAGGGACCGTGTTGATCAATGTAATGGACAATGCAATGATATTCCTCCTAAACAACCAAATGTGATGGGAGATAGAGTGAAAAATCTTATTTCTATACTTACACAATCTATGAATCATTCTGGATTTCCAAATGATCAGAGAAGGTAACAATATTATATTGAGTCCTTCATGAGGCAACGTCCACCTTCTTTAAATGGGTCTTCTGATCCACTTGTTGCTGAACAATGGATCAGTTCCATTGAAAAGATTTTTTCCATACTTTGCTGTTCGGAACATGATAAAGTAATTCTAGCTATTTACCTTTTAGATGTTGAAGCAGACCAGTGGTGGACTCTAATTAAGAATACAAGGCCCCATGATGAAATTGAATCCATGGAATGGGACGAGTTCAAGAACTTTTTTTCAGTAAGTACATACCTTGTATTCTTCAAACAAAGATGGAAAAGGAGTTCCTTGAGCTTAAGCAGAAGGATGGTGAATCTGTTGGTATATACGAATTGAATTTTACATGACTTTCAAGGTATGCATCTGGTTTTATCATCCAACCTAAAAGTAAAGTTGATCAAGTTTTCAATGGCTTTAAACCAAGTCTTCGAAGGGAATAAGCTATAAGAGACTTCAGTAGCTATGAAGAAATTGTGCATTGTGCTATCAAGGTAGAACTGGATGTTGGTGTAACATATCCATCTCATGGTTTTGACAAGAAACGAAAGATGGAGTTCAAGGAGAAATCTCAGAATAATGGTGAAAAGAAGATGAATGTTTCTTTATGCTCAAAGTGTGCAAAGACACCTGGTGGAGATTGTCTTAAAGGGACTAGAAAATGTTTTAAGTGTGGAAAATAAGGTCATCGAGCAGCTGAGTGTCGAAGTAATGGAAAAAGGCTTTCTAATGATGTGAATAATGAAAATACTGCAGAGAATGCACCACCAACACTTCAATGCTTCAAGTTCAAGGAAATGGGGCATTATTCTAATCAATGCCTGAATCTAGGGGTTAATGATGATCAACGTGAGCAACCACTTAAGGCAAAGGATAAAGGGAAGTCACATGCGATCACAATTTGTGATTTTAATTATGAAAATGATTTTGTGTAATGATTAAGTGTTTATGTAATGGGATTTCAAAATAGTATCATGGAATCTCATTTATGGAATCGTGTAATTTTGGAATTTCTATGTATTGGTTTTCAATAATTATATGGTACCGATAACCATGAAAAGTGATTGTAATATTTTTGGAAAGTAGATGATATGCGCATAATGAAGGGATAAAGAGATAATGAGATGTTTGATAGTATTATTGAGCTCATGACTGATGTAAGGACAATGTTATATCATTGTTTGATTATATATAATATTTTGGATTCTGGTATGTGGAAAGAGTTAACTTTTGATAGCATTCATGTGTTCACTAAGGTTCTATGGTAATTTATGTTTCAATAGAATACATGATTAAGGTATTCACATGTTTGGAATGTGACCAACAAGATATATCTTATGATATATGGGGGATAAATGATGGTATTCACATGATCGATAGATAACATTTCTAGTAATTGTATTCTTTATACTATGAGCTTGGACAGAAGTATTTTAGATAAGCCTAAAGATTGGACTGAATTATGTTGGACATAAGTTAGTATTGTTTAAGGCTAGAAATTTTTTCAATATTATTCATGGAATGTAATAATATTGTAGTTTAAGAAAAGGGACAACATGCAGAATGGGCGACAACCTGTCGCGTCGGACAAGGATGTGGGAATCAAACCCACAACCGAAGTGAGACATGCCTTTATTTCCTACCACTGGCCTACAGGAAGTACCTGGTTAGTATAAGCTAGTTTTATTAAATTAAGTGGTATGATATATGATGTATAAGTCTATTTTAGGAACCATATACGATTAATCTCACTATAGATGGACTTATGTATATTTAATAACTTTTACTATCCTTTTGTTTGAGACAGATGGAATGACCTATAATTCTATCGCATGATCTGCTAACACTTCATGGAAGAAAAATTCAACTTCATTTATTTAAGAGATGATGTGGAGATTGTTCAATGCACAAACAACATTAAGATTGTACCAAAATCAAGTAAGTATTTCTTTTAATTCAATGATTATTTAACTTTAGGGAAATGATCTTGAATACACAAAAAATGTTGCCCTAGTGTCCTTATATCTGATGAATCAGATGGTACCTTAAATCATCACAAATTTATGGCTTTGTGATTATTGGCTTTTTCATATCCATGTTCTCTACCACTCTCCATCAGAACATGATGGTTAGATTTCTCTTCCATGTCCATATTTTCACCTATGTAATCCTATGTGGAAACCCAGTGATTAGTTAATTTGGGTAACCTTTATGTTTTATACTTTAGTTTTTAAAGATAAGTTTTGGTATTCCTTTTTACGATGTGGGTTTTTATTAATGAAACTTTCGAGTAGTAAAGCATTTATAACCCTGACGAATTTTGAGGGCGAAATTCATTTTAAGGGGGGTAGAATTTAACACCCCAAGATTTTATGAAAAATATTCTTTTCAATTTCATTTATGTCTTGTGTTGTATGATACACCAAAAGGATCTTTCACTACATGCATCCCTGACTTGGCTTACATTACACGCAATCGCGACCTTCCACGATAGCGTGTGTTGTACGCAATACTGAGTTTCACTAACCAATGATATGTTATAAAAACTAGCCTTTATGAATAGTAATACCCACTTTTTTCGAAATGGAAATCATTTTTGTATTTGGAATATATAAATTAACCTAGGGTGAATTTTTGGTATTATTATGAAAACTTTCAATTTTTGATGAATAGTGAAAACACTGGGTTACTATTTAAAAATCGACTTCTTATTTAAATAATTATTTATTTTATGTAAATTTATTTTACGTATAAATTGATACATAATACCTATATAAGTTCAATTTAATTCATTTGAGTCATTTTGTAATAATTTTAGATATATAAAAATATTATTGAACTTTTCACCGTCTTTTACCCACCTCCTAGGAGAATTTGAAAATTTACATAAAACATAATTTTACCACTTCTCTGAGTGGAATTTCGAAAATCCAAGATACACGGTTAATATCAAGGAGTAAAATGTGGTTCAATAAGATAAAAACAATTTTTGGTGAATAGTATCTTTTTACTTTTATTTACCACGGTTAAAAGTAAATAGGGTAATTAAGGGTAAAATGATATTACTATTACCCTAACACATGTACTAATTCTATTTGATGAGTTTAATTCAACCAAAAACAACCTCAGGAATAAAATATTACCCTTTAGGTCCACTTGGATTGGATTAGGACATTTATTATTATTTTAATTAAAGAAGAGTTAAAATGGTTAAAATCAATGTTTAATAACTAAAACATTTTTAATATAGGGTTATACATAAGATAAATTCGACTATAAATATTCGTTAGAAAGATAAAACGATTTCTTACCTAATGGTATTTTATTTATAATTTTTAGACATTAAATAATTTAATTTATTTATGATACAATGGTGATGTATTAATTACCTAAATAACGAAATATTAAAATAACTGATATTATAAATACCCAAATAAAAGTAATTTGCGACTTTTAATTAATTCCACTAATTTTATAGGATAATATGACATGTTATTATTGATTTAATTAACTTTGTTAAAACTAATAATTATGTTATGATTTTCACAAAAATTACCAAATAGTGTCAAAATTTACATAAAATTGTTTTTAAAACAAATATTATATTATTAATTGTTATTATATTCCTAAAAATATAACGTTCGGCCAAATTAGTTAGATAAGGTTATATATATTAATAATGAACCACTTGGGGTTCGTTCGGCTTTTTATAGTATGTTTATTAACCATATAGTGTAAAAAATAGGAAGACACAGTAAAGGTTAAATTGCTTAACTTAGAGTTAAATCTAAATGATAAGGTTAAAATAGTATCCTAAACCTATAAAAAACCTATTTTTTAGAGTATTTAGACCCATACCCACTTTTTATTAGAAATAAATCAATTTGGAGCTATTATAAACAGAATATGACTTTATTATAAAATAATATTTTATGTTTTTTTTAAAGTGCCCCTCTCCTCCCGTATAAAAAGGGCACCCCTTCCCTATTCTCTTCACACCCTTTTGAACCTTGAAGCTCGGCCAAACCCTACCCATTTCCCTTATCAGATTCCTTAGAAACATTATAGAGGTTATTTTATCCTCAAAAGACCAACCCTAGTGCCTTAAGAGGAGGTTAAGAAGAGGTGCGTCAAAGAAGAGGTAATATCCTTTACCGATTCTTTCCAAATTATTTCTTATTCTACTTCTTATTCATTATTTGTTTCATCATAAATTAATAAGATCAGTATCACTCATATATACTGATATGTTATTATATATATGAAACAACCCAATTTCATATTCTATCCATCCTACGGAAATGAAATCACCGCGCGTGCGTACGTACGGAATATTGTCTCCACGCCGTGGGGTAATCTGTTTTCCACCACCACCTTACTTGTATGGGTATAATAATGTATATAAATAACTATATATGATTATTTTAGAGTTATATTTATTCTGAAATATTATACATACACTTCAATACAATTCCACGATCATGGGAATGATATAATCGCTCGTGCGTACGTACTGACTATCGTCTCCACGAACGCGATGAGATTCATTTTCCATGATTAACCATTCAAGTATGATTATAAAGTATATGTAATAAATAATCATGAAAGATATTACATAATGATGATACTGTATTTATGTACATATATGTTTCATTTCCTTAATTCCATTTAATTCAATAAGGAAACGAAGACAACGTTCATACGT
Source organism: Viscum album (assembly GCA_963277665.1). NCBI lineage: Eukaryota > Viridiplantae > Streptophyta > Magnoliopsida > Santalales > Viscaceae > Viscum > Viscum album. The sequence continues at coordinate 1,001,611,209 of OY728134.1, forward strand.
ACGTACGGCCTACCGTCTCCATGAACGGTGTATTTCATTTCATTTATATATCTATTATATATATATACTGAATATATATATGATATCTAAATCGTGATTTATATTTTTTAAGTAATTAAATCAAGATATATGTAAGAATAATATCAAGAACAACAAGTCCAAACACGTATGATAAATAAAAAGATTTTACCCAAAACGTTGCTTTAACATTGAACTTATAAAAGAATGGGTAATATAAAGTCATAAGTGAACCATATATGATATCATAACAATGAATATGATTATGTAATAAGTCAATTACATTATTTAAATCATTATATAGGAGGTTTGGATACGTACGAAGCATATCAGACCTAAGGTATTGGATAACTATTCTAATCTCGTTCTTATCCGAGATTATTATTCGTAAGTATTTACTAGGGTTATTGTTATCATACATTCCCATGTTTTCTAAAAAAAAATTCATATATTTTTAAAGTCCTTTTTACCCATTTTTGAAATTTATCACATGTTAAGAATGGAATCTTACTTTTTTTTACCACAAGGGGAACTTTTTTACTTTTCTGACAAAAGTATGAGAAGAATGTTATTTTTAACTTATACGGCGTGAATGGATTTATACGGTTTCATAACGCCTCATTTTCATGAATCTTGCTCTACAAGATTTTATGAATATTTTAAAAAAAAAATACTTTTCTTTTAAAATTGCATGGAATTTTTATGAAAAGAAAATTATTTTGAAGAAGAAAGGATATTTTCCTCGAGAATTCATTTCAAGTGTTTTATCAAAAACTTTTCCCATATAAGATGGAATTATTTCATATGTGTATGTTTCAAGTATAATTTCTCTATGATTTACATGGTTTTAATTTTCTTATGATGAAATATCCATTTGTTTTATATGGATTATGTGATGATGGGATGATGTTTATGAAACCCATTTTACTCTTTGGGTTATGATGAATGTTTTCAGTTTATTTTGTGGAACAAGTAATAATGATTTCATTATGAGATGGGCGGGACTTATATCTCCCTCCAATGCATTGGGTAAAGATTTATATCTCATGAGATAGAAATGGCTGAAATGGTAAGTTAATCTGGTTCAGTGATACAGGACTGGAACGAGGAGTGAACTCAATTCAGAAAGAGACTTTGTCCACTAAGATGGTCATGGCAGCAATGCCTTGGCTACTATGGAAATCATATCATGTGATTAATTTTTTGCCACAATTAAATGATTTATTCCCATGTTATTTTATCATGATTTATGTTCTTTTATGATCTAGGCCTTATGTACTGCCAAGATTTATTTCACAACTCATGATTTTGATGTTTAAACTTTATGTTCATGTTTTGAAGTTCAAATGTATATGGTTTGTTTTTTTTTCATGCTTACCCTTACTGAGCATTTGAGATCACCCTTAATATGTTTTCTTTTCCCCAGGATATAAATAAAGGTTTTAGGTAAGAAAAAAATGGGAAGATCTTTATGGGAGATGTTGAAGATCTTTCACCAAAATTAGAATATTATGTTCCATGTTTCGAAAGACACTAAACTATTACGGTCCTTTGGTGTCTGTTTTTGTTATGCATTAAGTATTCCGAAAAAGTCATTTAATTTCCATGTACGTTAATCTTTGGGTCTCTACAATTTACATGAGGAATAATGAGTCCATTATTATTTTCATGGGGTAATCCCTTTAATTGGTATTCATAAATATTCCTTCCGAAAATATGATATGTATTTAGTCATAATTTACATACTATATCAACTATTGGACAAAATGATGAAAAAATACCTCATGAATACAATTACAACTAAGACTCCTAGCCATTCATACGTGAGTATTTCATTTACATTATCAAGATAAATGTAGTCTATCATGGCCTCTACGTACATTGATTCTTCAAAACCAACTATGTGAGTACTACCACTTTGTAACTTTGTATCTTCATGAACCCTCAATGTTAGTAAATGTGGATATTGAACAAGCATGGTAAAGGCTATTTCAATAGATATTTTCAATAAGTAGGTTGATACATTATATAGTTTTGATTTTACCTTTCATTTGACCCCTTTCCTTTCTCTATCTATAGTAACATTCATTGGTTCAAATCATTTTCAGTAATTTTTAGTGGTTTGGCATGAAAAGTAAATTTGAAATGAATATATCCTTGTCAAAATGTATTTTTAAAAAAAATTTAAGTCCATGATATTAATTTTTAAACATAATTATTGACTATGTGTATATATTCATCATCATGTGAGACATGTAGCTCAGTTCTTGGATCATGAGCTACAGTAATCCCCACTCCCACATAACCTTTTGAAAGTGGTCTATTTTGTAGATTGTTTTCTTAGATATTGAACATATTAGCCATTCCAATAAGGTTATGGGTGGGTGTTGATAGATAAAAATAATATAATTTTTACTCTCTAGAATAACATTATGGGAAAGGTATCAGTGTCTCTGAAATTTACATTTCACAGAAAAAATTATGAGAATATTGATTACCTCAATTGAGATGGATATTTAGGTAGTTTTGATTTTACCTTTAATTTCACCCCACTCTCACATGATTTTATATCTTCAATTTATTTATCTTTATCCCCCTATTTTTTTCCTTTTGTAAAAATATGTTTGGGGTGTGACACAAAAACCAACACCTCTAACACAGCCATACTTTTCTAGCAGCTTCAAGGCCAGTGATATTAGGTTTTCATCTAGTATAGGTTTTTGATGATTCATTTGTCTAATTATTATATAACATATAGAAAAATAAGTAATCAATAATATGTAATCATGATTTAAAGAAAAAACAAATTTTTATTATGTTATAGTCACATATATTTCCCACACTTTTGTGTCTTTTAATCTATTTGTATCACACATTTATTTACATGTTCCTCCTTCTATGCCACATAATGTGGGATGGATATGGCCATATATTTGGATTCATCAATCTTCATATAAATATAGGAACATAATTATGTTATTGATTCTTGTTACATAAAAATATTATGATAGATTTAAAATACGTACCAATTTTTTCAGGTGAATTGTACCCCATTCTTGATTTATGGTAGGGGTATTTTGGTTTTAGTGCTCATTCCATAGTTTCAAAACTCAGTTAATATTTCATGAAATATAAATATTCAATCAATGTGATCAATATATGTATTTTCAAAAAAATTATTACTAGCCATAATCTATATGAAAATATATCTCCCCATGATGACCATTATACTCATCCCATGCTATTTGGATTATCAGGTGTGCATACATATGTGGTCAGTGTAGGTTTATTTTCCCTTCACCTTCTTTTAGAGAAAATTTTATTATAATTGTGAGAAAGCCTCTATGGGTCATTCTAGAAAGAATTAATACAACTTTCTTATTAAATTCATATACTTTAAATGCACTCTATAAGGGATAATTAAGAGTAAGTCAATATTCCATTATTTTATTTTTTGAGTGAAATAAATAAAGTATATCATAATGTTATCAGAATCTCTTCCCAAATCAGTGCCTTAAATGTGGGAAAAACATGGTTCCAGAAATTTAAATCAACTATCATGTTCTTATGAGTAATGATCCCAATGAAACATGTGAATATAGCCTTATCGGGGTTAATAAGCTAGTTGCACGTATTCCATCAGACCTCAAATTTAATGACTTTGACCTTTGTAGTAATAAATTTTGATAACATCATCATGATACGATGCTCCTATTTTTTTAGTGACATTATTTCTTCTCCTTATACAATTTCCTTAGGTTTAACATCTTCTATATGTTGTTCCTCTGGTTTGGTAGCATCATCATGTGTGTAAGGTCATTGTTCCTCTACACTGGGAGTAGCAGCAGGTTAGGAAACATATTGTTTCTCTAAATTAGTAGTTTGGGCATGTCCATAAGGTCATTTTTCCTCTACACTAGAAGTAGTAGTTGTTTAAGAAACCTATTGTTACTTAGGACTGGGAGCATTATTATGTGCATAAGTCATTATCTATATAATTAATTTAACATTTAAGTTAGATTTCATAAAATTAGTAGTGAATAGATAATAATATGAGGTAGCACGATAGATATTTCAAAAAATATATTATCTAATTATTAAACTCTCTTTTTTTAATGTTGAAGGTATTTTAACCCTCTATTGAGTATCTAAATACATTCTTTGTGGTCTTCTATAACATAAAAACCCATCTACATTTGGAACTCTAGGAAATGATTGCAATGACCCAATTAAAGGTTCATCTCCGGCTGAATTTACATCTGACATTTCAGTGATTTTGGTCAATAATAGAATAGTTATCCATTTTTTATTTATAGGATATAGAATATAAAACACTTGTACTTCCTTTAATTCCATTATAAATAGTTTGTGTTTGTTCAAATCCTTACTTAAATACACTTTCAAAAATCCCAATTCATCTATTTTAATAGAATTCCTATTATCAACCTACTTACATTGAAAAATTAGAACATGGAATGTTGTATAATACCAATCTCATATTTTGATGATGATTCCAAAGTATGAAATATTCTCATTAATTGGATTTCTTTCCAAAGTATCAAATACAGGAAGTGCATCAACTAGAAGTGTAACTTCAATGTTTTTCATGGTAATACCTTCATCATGTTCATTTTTATAGAATGCATAACCATTAATTACATAACCATTCTAAGATAATTCATACACACTTTTTCTTTTGGATATCCATAAAAATCATTCTGAAATTGAATCCATATTTTCAATTGACACCTTAAAAATATTGTCTTGAAACAATCCTATAAATTTTTGGTTTTATGTATTTGATATCCAACATTTATCCCTTTATGGATTCAAAATCCTAAGAATTTATTTATGGGTTTCAACATATGGGAATCCTATAAATTGTTATGAAAAATGTAATTGTGGGAATTCTCCGGATATGTAATATTGATTGTTAAAAGATATATTCTACAAATTACTTCACCCAAAATCCACCCAGTGTGATGATATTTAACAAGACCAATAAATTCTGCATCAGAAAGGTAGTCGTTACAGAATTCAATAGCTTCCTCAATAATATATTTATTCATGATACAACCCTCTGAACATCTTTAATTTTTTACATACCCTTTTAAAATCTCCATATATCATTCAATGGGGAACATCAATCTACAATGTGTAGGACCAAGTGGCCATGTATCTCTCACCAAGTGAACCATCATATCAAAGAATGTTGGTAGGAACATTTCCAATTCACATAATATGATAGAATTTTCTTTTCATAGTTGGAAATTTCTCTAGTTTTATAACTTTGTTGTATATTTCTTTGAAAAATAAGTAGGTGTTGGTTAATTTATGATGGGAATTATTGTGAATAATTCAATCTAAAGCTATAGGAATTAGATCTTTTATCAAAATAGGGCACTCATGTGATGTTTGACTCTTTAACATTAAATCAGTTAGTGACATGATATTATTGATATTCAATGAATACCCCTATATAAACTTTACATAATTAAAAAAGTTGAAAAATTGGTATTTATCCTCCTTGGAAGAGGTGTAATTAGTTGTAGGAAGAAAAGTACATTTTTTCACCCTTCACTAGTGCCAACTCTTCTCATATTCCCTTTTCAATCATGTCCAACCTAGCCTCTATTCCATCCTTTGTTTTTGTCGGGTTCATTTAGTAATATTCCAATTGTACTATCACATCAAATTTTTTCAACCTGAATAACATCAAGAAAAGGTTTGATATAAAAGAAATTTCATTATGGTAATTCAAAAAAACCTTATCTCTTTTTACAATTGGTTTTCATAAGGTTTTTTTAAAGTTTTACCAAGATCAGTGTCTATATCTTTTACTTTCTCAAATAGTTGATCGTCTATTATTAGATAAGGTTTCATGTGTTCTTATGAAATCCCATTGAATGATGTCATCTAATATCATTACATTTTCCATCGAGGTAGAAATATTTTATGTCCCATAAACACCATCTTCGATGAATGTTTTAACCTAATTGACTATATACATTGTTCACAAATGGGACACCCTTGAGTTCCTTTAATGATATATCCTAAAAAACTTCAATAAGTAGTGATTTCATTTATCATACCATATAACATCGCTCTCAATATGAAATATCCATTTCTATAAGAATCATACAATGTAACACTTGAGTCCTAAAATAATTTTCAAATCTTCATTCAATGGATCCAAAAAAAATTCAATATCATTACCCAGTTATTTTAGACCTGATATAAGCACATGTAACATAATGTATTTTTGTTTCATTCATAACCATGGTGGAAAGTTGAAATTTACCAACATAATCAACCATGTACTGGGATTGATGCTTTGAAAAATAAAAGGATACACACCATCTATAAATAATGCAAGATGATGTTTTCTCGGCTCATTTCCAAATCCAGGATACTCATGATCAATTATATTCCACTAAGGTGAGTCTTCAAGGTGATGATATTTCCCTTATTTATTTATTTTATCTACATTTAATTTCCATTACATTATAGTGTCCTCACTCCCATATAGTTACCTAAACATTGTAACAATTGTAAAGTACCATACAAAATTCGTATGACCCAGTTCATCTTTCTTCTATCGATAAGAAACACACTTTTGGAATTATTTAAGTGATTTTTGACCCTTTTGAAATAGTATATAGTCATTTGGAAAATCATAAATTCTTTCAGAGATCATACCCATCAAACATAACATTCATTTAGCATCATATGTTCATCTGGGAAGCTCATTATCTTATGGGAGCATATCATTCAATATATCATGTAGTTTATTAAAATTGGCATCACTCCATATATTACTAGCTATTAAATTATATTGCTTCAGTATGGCTGAAAATACTATATATTTATTGCAACCATCATACAATGAAATCTTCGCACAAATTTTTAACTTCTCAAACAATTTTGGACAATAACAAATTTCATCTTCAACTATCAGTATCATTTCCTCAATACGAACTTCATCATCACTCACACATGTAATCCCATCCTCCATATTGTCTTCTTAATATCAATACTGTAATCATATCAAATGATCCATAAAACATAGTGATACCCTAGTCACTAGTAACATTCACTTTTTTTCATGTTTATTCCAAAATTTATAACTTTGATCAATTTGGTAATAGATCAAGTTTTCATCCAACTCCTATGGACCAATTTGTCTTGAATAACCATAGTTTAAATATGGAAAAAGTATTTGAGAAGGTTCATATGCATGATCTCTTACAAACTTGATGAACATTTTTACCCCATATTTATACTCTTCTATCATTTGATTGGAATCCATTCATTCTCTATTCATATCCATCCCATTTGATTTGATAATATTAATATTCATCAAAATAAATACACAAAAATGATCCATTCAAATAAGGGGAACCAAAAATTTTAATGTTTTAAATAATTTCATCATGCATTGAAGGAAATGGGTAATTTATGCTAAGAAAATAATTACTCCACTAGTGGTAGCTGTTATCCTATGAATTCATCCATAATGTTAACGAATACGTGGTATGGGATGACTACTTCATATAGTAGTTCAAGACACATATCATTATGTTTATAAGAGATGTGGGATGAGTCTTAGAGACAAAAATCAATAATAACTATTCGGGATATGAAGTTAATGAGGATGATAGTTAATATTTTATTTTATGGTCTGAGACTCATCTCCTTAGAAGTTAACACCAAATTAGAGAGAAGATGTAGTCGTGGAGGAATACCCTAATTTAAACCATCTAGGATATATTGGATGAAAAGTAGGATTAAGAGTTGTAATGATGTTAAACAATCATTCACCTTTCATGAGAGTGAGTTCAAGATGTATATCTTATGGATTGGGTAGAGTTAGTGATATTCCCTTTCCATGGTGTTATTAATAATAGATATTTTGTATAAGGTGAGATTATATATATCTAAAAGGTTTTTGAAAATAATTGTGATCATATAAATATAGATATAACTGTTTATGAGTAAACTATGGTCTATCGATGTAATTATAAAAATTAATCAAATAAGTTACCCCTTAGACACATTGTTGAACATGAAATCCAAAAAATGAAAAAATAATTTTGAAACTCATTAAAAACTCAATTAAAAGAACAAACCCAACAGATGTGCATTATGATTTAAAACATTAAACATTGAATATAATAAAATAAATCTTAATTAGCCAAATGAATTTGTTGAAAAATAATAATCATATAATAATAAAAAATATATAAACATATAATTTATAGAAATAAATTTATGAAAGTATAAAAGTATTAAACTATTGATAAATATGGGTAAAAATGTATAAATATCAAATGAATGTATATTTATATCAGTATATAATATTATATATGAATAGTCCAAATGGTTGAGGCCCAGGTGAAAGCCCAATCCTAAAACAATTATTAATCAATCAAAATAGTAAAAGTTAAAGCATTACAAGTGGTTTATAAAGGCAGGAATGAATCTCACCCCGCAGTTCTGCACGCACAAAAGAAGTAAAAATTTATACCATCTAAAAGGTACACATGGAAGTCGCCTCTATCACTGCTCTCTTTGAAAGTGTATTAGAAACTTTATTAACTTCCCTATATCCATTAGATATAAAAAATTGAAATTCCAAATGGAGTGAATTCATTCAATATATTGTGGTAACACATTCCATGGAACATTCCTAGATCTATCTTTAAGTGATTTAACTACCAGATCCATGTCTAATTCAATCCATAAATGATCCCATTTATACTGGACATTATATTTTACAGCATGGATGATGGCCCATAACTCCACCTCATAAGAAATTACAATACCATTGTAGTGATAGAAAAAAACTTTTATGAACCCATGATGTGTATGGAAAATGTATCCACATCCACGTGGACATGGAACTCAAGAAATAGCTCCCATCAACATTCACCTTGATCCATAGAGGGATTGGGGGATTTCATTAGATTGATTTCTGTACCAAAGGTTTTTTGTACCTTCCACACACACCTAACATCTACAAAATATTCAGATCAGAAATTGTATTAATCATAGAACCTATTTGAATTTTGGAATTCACATGAACATATCTATGAATTTCCATTCTCCTTTCATGAATTGAGGGATTCTGTTGTTTGATAGTAGGCCATTTCGGGTTTTCCAAATGAAACAAGTGAGTGAAACAGCCACTACCATTAGCAGATTGTGAATCTTATCACTGTTGATATCAAATATAACTAAATCAAGTAGGTCATCTAGATATCGGCATGTATAGATCATGGTGTCAAATACATCCAACATTTAATTCCATAAAGAAAATCAAAATTTGAATTTAATGAAAAAATGTGTTGTATTTTCAACATCTTTCAAGCAGACCGAACAAGTTGAAGCAAGATTAATTTCACTCCTTTAAAGGCTATCTGGTATAGGTATCTCCCCCATCAAGATCTTCAATAATATATTCCATATTGAATGATTAATGAAGGAATTATTGAATGTTACCAGCCATGAAGGTGCACTAATTCTAGCCACACATTTCATCTTACAGTACTGCTTAGTGCTAAAGAATCCCTTCCCATTTGGCTTCCAAATAAGCATATCCCTATCAACTAATAGATACCTTTTTAATTCAATTTTAATTTTATAATGAAGTAAAATATTCAGATTAATGTTGTTTTGAGTGAGATCAACGATTGACATGTTTTTTAGCTGCACAGGGACACTCATGATGTCTTCAAGTGGCCTATCAAGCTAGTTTGTGCTTCAAAAATTCAGCTTAGACTATTTGAAAACCAAACCATTAGAGTTAAGCATCATTTCATTGTAATTTTTTCTTATATCCATCCAAACAAGTGAGGAAAGATAATATAAGAATCCATTCAGAATCTTAATATGAAACTAGCTTGAAAAAATCCAAGAGAAGTGTCATCAGAAGACATAAGATTCCAAGTAAATTTTATAATCATAGAATTATTAAAACTCCTAAGATCTTTGATTCTTAAACCCCCCATGTAAATGGGTTTTTTAGACACATTAAAATCATTAGAAATGATATTATTTCCATTGATATAACTAGTCCAAATGATGTTTCTGATCAAACTCGTAAAATTATTAATAACCATTCATGGCCACTTATATAATGAAAAAGAATAAATGGATCCCAAAGTGATCACATAGTTGAAAAAACATATTCTTATATCATGAAAAAATGATTTCCCTTTCTAGTTATCTAACTAATTTAAAATTTTTGTGCATATGTTTTGAATGTATGAACTCCTGACTTTACCATAGAAAACTAAGACACCAAGTTTAGTAAAATTTAATGTTCCTGTTTCATATCTAAGGATTCCAGAAATCATTTTTTTGTGATAGTAATTTCATCTCCAAAGAATAAAAATGATTTGATCCAAATGATGTCTTGTCCTAAAACATTTTTATAATGTATAAAAATAGCATTGATTTCATGTAAGGAGCTTTTGGAAGCTTTTCCAAATAAAAGGATGTCATTTGCATAAAGAATATGAGAGGGTGTGAACAACTCCCTCCCAGCCTTAATTATTTTGTAAAGGCCTACACAAGTAATCTCAATAATTCTTCTACTCAGGTCATCTTCATCTATAGGAAACAGAATTCCTAAGAGAGGGTATTCATATCTGATACCTCTATAAAATTTCAAGAATCCACTAAGAGATCAATTGATAATAACATATTATATTTCAGTGTGAAGAATGAAGTTGATCAGCTAGATAAAGGAAGTATAGAATTCATATTTCTTGATGAAAAAATTAATAAACCTCCATTTCATGGTTTAAACTTATTTTTATATATTGAATTTAAGATAAAATTATTCATTCTTGACCTTCTTATATATAAGGTTAACACTTCAAGAGGTAGTGAACAAACAATACTGAATTACTCATCTTAGTACCAAGCCAAACTAACTTTCTATGCTCATATCCTTAATGATAACACCCAATCTAGTTGTAATGATTTTTATAACAATTTTAGGGATGGTATTTCTGATAGCAATCGGCCTAAAGTCTTTAATGTCAATAGAATTTTATTTCTTGGTTATGAGAGTAATGAAGATAGAGTTTATTCCATAAAGCATCGATGAACTATTAAAAAACTCCTTTAAATCATTCATTAATTCACTTTTTAATATGTCCCAATAGAACATAAAAATTTTATTTTTAAATCAATATGGTCTAGGTCCACTATCAATGTTGAGGGATATTAGTTCCTTTTTTAACATATCCCTAATAAGGTTCCCAGATAAGGAATTTATTTTGATGATCTTCAATGCATGTAGGAATATTTTTAATCATCTAATGTGTGATATCAATTCAATAATCATAATAGGGGTATTGGAAATATTTGACCACGTCATCTAAAATATCATTTTGAGTTATGAAAGTGCTTCCATTGATAGTCATGTCATTATATCCTCTTATTATTATTTTTCCTTGCGTATGTGATGAAATAATTTAATGTTTCTACCACCCTCCTTTATCCATTCGAAATTGAGATGGTTTTTATCCAGCCTTTCCTTGAGATTGAGATGTTCTTATAGCTTAGATAAGGCCAGAATTACCTCCCTAGAATGATTATCATGATTATGATTTATGTATTAACAATAATAAAGATGTTCTTCAGCAACCCTGATATCATCAATCATGGAGAAATATTTTTTTATCCACTCTCTTAATTTCCTTTTTCAATTTTTTAGTTTATCAGCAAGAATTTGAAGAGGTACACCACGAGATTCAAACTTACATGCTTCTAACGCAGCTTCTCTACAGCTAGATATTATAAGAGTATGTGCTTCAACAGTAATGGGATTATGATTTCAGTTATATTTAGAAAGTGAAAATCTATAAATTCTAATGTCAGTAATTCCAACACCAATATGAGAAAAACATCTTTCCAACTTTTTTGAATTCATGCCATTGATTTTATATCTACTCCAAATAAAACTACCTCCAGCAATAAGAAATTATTATAAGATTCAATTGTCAATGCATAGTAAAATTTCATGAGAGGTTGTCCTATTGAATTTGGTTCCTATATTCCCCTCAAGAATAATAATTGTGTTGAAGTATCCAATAATAATCCATTCATTTTCCATCTCATTGGATACCATTTCCCCATCCTTCCATAAGTACCTTCTTATGTTGTAAGATGTAGAGGAATAAAAAAAGAAATGATAAAGGTATTACAATGAATGGAACATGTTATATCAATGTGTTGGATTGTTTTACAACTGAGAATCTTAATACTATCATGTTTAAGGAAAGGATTATTGGGGACTCTTAAGTACCTCATACTCATGAATACTTACAGGCCCCTGCAAAGCTTCGTTATTTTGGGAATGATATGGATATTAACAATGCAGATCCAAATAAATATTTATATATATATTTATATATAATTATATATATTTATTATTATATGAGTTTATTTTATTATAAATAATATATATATATATATATTATATAGGTGGTGGCACATGATAGGGGGTGGGTGGCGGCCATCACCAAGGGAGGGGAGGGGGTCTCTATAGGAGGGACAGTAGGCGATGATCGATGCCATGGAGGAGAGAGGGGGAGCTTTCAGCCATAAGTTAGTGGTGGCGGACACCTACGGCTGAGGCTAAACTATTACTGCCTACAGAGGAAAAACGACCACCACTGAAGGTCGAACTACCATTGTTTTCCAAGGCAAAACCGCCACCTGCTGAGATTAACACTGCCAACTGCCAAGGAAGAACAAACACTATTGAAATTCAAAAACCATGATACTAATGAAAAATTATACAGCTATCAGTACAGATCTAGGAATCAAAAAATAAATCAGCATATATACCTAATATTTTGAGAATATTGGTTCATCAATAACGGCTATAGTGGCAGCGACATCGATTAGCTTCAATGAGAGTAGCAGCGGCGGCAGAAGTAGGGTTCTGAAAGAGTTTTAAAGTGCAAGAGGAGACAACATCTAAGGGTTCTATTTATATTACCGCAAAAAACATTTAATACCACTTTAAAAAAATGCTGATAAAGAGTAGTTTTATAGAAGCTAAAAAGAAATCACTAATAAATCTAATCTTTATCAGCGATAAATAGGCATTGAAAAAACCCATCTTTATCAGTACTAGAATTGTACCATTGATAAATATCTAATCTTAATAACATATTTATTTATTTATAATTATAATAATAATTATAATTATAATTAAATAAATTTATAAATATTTTTAAGTATTTATACATATTTATTTATTTATTATTTATATGTATTTATTATTATTTTATAATTATTTAAATATTTTTTTATTTTTTTATGATTCCATTTGAAAATAAATTTATTTATAAATATTTTTATATAATTATAAATATATTTATATTTATATTTATATAGTTAAATATCTATATATCTATATATATATAAATTTATATATCTATATATTTATATATCAATATATCTATATATATATTTATATATCTATATATTTATATATTTATATATCTATATATCTATATGTATAAATTTATGTATCTATATATCTATTTATTTAGATATCTATATATGTATATATCATTGCTTCAAAAAATATGTATATATCGATATATGTATATATGTATATATCTAAATATCTCTATATGTATATATGAATATATCTATAAGTATATATTTTAATATTTTAATATTTATATATATATATATAATTATATAAATATGACTTTATTTATTTATATTTATAATTATAAATTGATATATTTAAATAGTATTTATACATAAAATTATGAAAATGAGATTCATTTTTTATTATAAGTTATATGATTCATATTTATATATTACTTTAAAAAATATATATATATATACATAATTGTAATATAAATCTTATTTAAAAGTATATAAATATATATTTATTTATAAATATTTTTATATATTTATATAATTGTATAATTATTAAAATATATATATTAATTAATTAATAACTATAATTATAAATAAATATTTTTGTAAATATTTTTATATAAATAAAATAATATTTATACAATTATATAAATATATATAATTATATATATATAATTTTCTTATATATATTTATATATTTAAATATGTTTATATAATTATATTTAAATTTAGTAATATATAAATATATATAATTATAATTATAATAAAAAATTATTATTCAAATATATATATTACAAATTTCTAATTATTTGAATATATATTTATTATAATTTTATAATTATTTAAATAAATATATGTTTATTTATAATTTTTAAGTACTTTTTTGAAACATTATATATATTTGAATTATTAAAATATATATATTAAAATATTGTGTTTATATTAATTATAAACTTCTATTTTTTAATTCATGTATATAAATAGATAGTAATTTCTGAATATAAATAGTGTAATTTTATTAAAAAAATTAGCATCACTAATGAAAGTGTTCATAAAGTGTACACCTTTATCAGTGCTTTTAGCTAGCACTGATAAAATTTTTCCTTTTTTTAGTGCCTTCTGTTTAGTGCTAATAAAAGTAGGTGTTGCATTAGCACTGATCTATGGTAGTGAGATCAATAATTTATTAACAAAAAGAATAGGGGTAAGTATATCATCAACATTCATGGTGAATGTGAATTATCTATATTTTCATTATAAAGGGGTTGGAAATTTATCATTTAACGGATGAGATAATTAAAAATAGAATTAAAGTCCAATGAACTATTTCAAACTAATATTCACATAAATCTAAATACCAAACAGTTGTAAAATATATCATTTCTGATAAAATTAAAATCCATCAAAAATATTTTTAACAAATTCAAGTCTTATTTAGATACACATTTTAATTTGTGAAAGTTGTGTTTCATTTAAAAAATATGGACATCATTTAATCAAAACCCTCATTTAAATGATACATGTTTCCAATGCATAAGACCTCAGAAACACTTCCCTCTCCATCCACATGCATCATTGGTGTTTATGGAGATCATTGTGGTTGAGAGACGGAAGCACGATCGAGAGATGTCATGGGAGATTATTTATGAAATCCTTAGTCGAACGTTGTTACAAGTACTATATACATGTCATCTTTTTTATAGAGAATAGAGTATCATGACCTGAGATCCCTTATTTTTCAATCTCTACTCATGCTAAAGCCAAACCCTATTGGGGTTTTTTCGGTAGGATGAGGGTTTGAGAATAGGTTATCACTTCATCTCTTACAGATCCTCCCATAATAGTGAGTTTTTTTTATTTTTCATTTTTATTTATATACACACCCCAAAAACATCAAGAACTTTTTATCAAAAACCAAAAGTTTGTATGGATTATTTTTAACATTTCTATGGTGATGATGGATGGATAACTACCCCCTCTTCCGGGTTGTCTCTTTGAGAATGTGTTGATATGAACAGGTAGTGATTGCTAAAAATCAAAAAATGCACTATAAGTGGTGTTTGATGGGATAATGAGGTTGTTCATGATGGGTTCATTCATGGTATGAGGAGGGAATGAGGTTGATTTCCTTCAAGTTCATGATACACTACTAGTTTTCATAAAATTGTGGTTGAGACACTTTGTGATAGCTCGAGTGTCTTCGAGGGAGAAGTGTTGTGATAGCCCACATGTCTTTGAGTGAAATTTTATGTGTTAGTCCAAGTCCCTTTGAGTGGGTTGTGATGGCCAGTTTCATTGGGGTGCTTGGTATGATGTCATTTCCCAACTGCCTCTGGTTTGTATGGAAGATATGGGAGTTCCATGACATATGAAGATAGTGTGTGAGAATGTAAAATCAATGGGAAAGCGGTTCAGGGTACCCTTTTTTAAAATCATACATATTATTTTATTATACATGGATTTGTTAATTGTTAGGAATGCCTTGGGAAGTATGGGGTTCATTGGATGACCGCTTTATGTGTTTTTCAGTCTAATGTTTACTCAATGGTGCATTAGTATGCTCTATTCACAAGTGAACAATAAACATTGAGTGTAATCCTACTATGAATATTTGTATTCTCACCCTAGATATATAAAAACTATTTTTTAGTTTTCCATGAGGAATTCATGGACTATTCTAAACATTTCTAGCTTAGACTTTAGAGATATTATTGTGTCACTACACTAGGATTTGATTTTAGGTAATTATTTAGAGACTCCTTGTTGTGTGATTGTTTTATATCATACTTATTGATTTTTTTTAAGAACATATATAAATATAGTGTAATGGTTTCCCATGTAAATTATGGTTTGTGTGAGAATTCCATTTATAAGTAATGTACCTATGATGAGAACCCCTTGTTTAAATCTGAAATTATTTTTGTGTGTGTGTAAAAATTGGTTTTGATATGTGGTTATTGTGTATGGGAAGTATACGATGAGATGTTTGTATGATATGTGGCGATTGTGATGAGGAAACGGTTTTGATGTGCTTTGGTGGGGATGTGAGGTTTTTTTGTTTTATGTGGTCTCATATTAGTTTCCATGTCATTATACAATAAATCATAAAAATTGGAACTAAAATTGAGATAATTAATGAATGTTTTAATTAAAATGGGAAGTGTATTTAGAAGTGGTTGATTCATAAATATGAAATAAACTAGTTGGATAAATAAAATTTTTTGGTAATGATAAAATATGGATATTGTCTTAACATGTAAAGAAAGGTGGAATGTAGTGTGTCTTTTTTATGTGGTGATATGCATTTAAATGTGGTAGAGGTAGTGGTGGTTTCCAGGGGGCCTTATGGTGATTTTGTGGGTTGGTATTGCACTATTTTTTTAACCCATAGGATGGGATTTGGTTTTACTATCATATATTGAATTTTTTATTATGTAATCTATATACACCCCATCCATTTGAGCATTTTTTTCAGACAACCAAATGTTATAGGGGTGTTTTTTCTAACATATTGATGATGAGGATGGATGGATGACTACCCCCTCTTCCCCCCTCTCTATTCCAGGCAATGTTTATATGCACGATTTGTGATTTATAGAATTCAAAAAGTGAACTAGTAGTGAAGTGTGATGGGATGATGTGGTGGTTCATGATGGGGGTCGTTCATGGTATGAGGGAATGAGTTTTATTTCCTTCATGTTCATCACACCCTACTATTATTCATATGAATGTGGTTGAGACACTTTGTGATGGCCCATGTGTCTTTGATCGAGAAGCGTTTTGATGGCCTCTGTGTCTTTGAGTGTGATGATTTGTGTTGGTTCATGTGACTTTGGGTGGGATGTGATGGCCAGTTTCCCACAGGTTTCTTGGTATGATATGGTTCACCATGTTACTTTGGGTAGGATTTTATGTAAGAGATGGGAGTGTCAGGACATATGACGTTAGGGTGTGAGAATGTAAAATCAAGGGGAATGTGGTTTAGGGTACCTTTTTTTGATATGGTTCTTATTATGTAAATATACTTGGATGCATTAATTGGGGAGCATTCCTTGGTGAGTATGGGGTTTATTAGATGGCCTATTTTTTTGTTTTGGGTTTTTATGTTTACTCAATGATGCATTAGTATGATCTATTCACATGTGACCAACAAACATTGAGTACAATTTTATGCTCACCATAAATATATAAAAACTATTTTGCTGGTTTTCGGGAGGACTTCTTAGACCGTTTTTCACATTTCTAACTTAGACTTTAGAGATATTTTTATTTCACTACTGACTTACTCTTGGGTACTTATTTAAAGACTCCTTGTATTCGCTTTCTTTACACATAAATTGTGGGATGTTTTTTGTTACCTTTAATTAATTTTACAACATGGTGTTTTCTTAGGTACTTAATTGATGTATGAATGTATAACCAAGGAGATATGAAAAGGTTAATGTGAGAAAGCATAAAATAATTTAAATAACTCAATTTGATAAAAGATTTCAACTAATTTTCTTTCCCGAATCCCAACATATCCTACACCAATTTCATGATGGTTTATTATATTAGTCCCTTGGATTTAATGGTAATCGAGATATCAAAACTACCATAATTTTTAATTTCTTATAGCTTGATACCATAATACAATCATCTTTATCTTTTTAACTAGTGTTTCTACAAACCTTAAGGTGATGTAATATCTTTATTTTTAATGATTTAGGTATGAAACCTAAATCTCTATCATTAGAAGGTTGTGAGAATCAAAATTGTTGAAGGAAGAAATATAGAGAGGATTTTTAGATGCAATCTCATTTAAACACATTATCAATTCTCTAAAATAGATAAGAAGAAAAAACTATGAGATAATGAGAGAGTTATAGAAGAGTGATGGGATGATTTCCAAAATGTAAGCACGATTGTAGAATTAAAATCACTTTAATAAACTTAAGAAATTTTATGATCATATCACTTAGACATAGTGAATCTTTGAGAAGGTAATTTTTTAATCCCCCCATGGGATCTCTTTATAAATCATAATTTATAAATTTTTATTTTTTAAATTTTTTTCAATTATTTTTTATAGATAAATGAATCTAGTCACAAATAATTTAGCTAAATAATATTTGTGATAGAGTACTATTCCATCACAAATAGAATTTGTGACAGTCACTACTATAGATATTTCCTTTAAGAGAACTTAAAAAGGACATTAATAATGCTAAAAAATCATTCTTTTCCTCAGCAATGTTAAATGGGTGGTCCCATTTATTAGTGCTGCTAACAACCCCCCTTTATTAGTGCTTCCATTAGTACTGAGAAAGGAAACCCCTTATCAGTTCTTTCAATAAAACTGAAAATGATCCCCCTTTATCAGAACTAGAAATAGCATTGATAAAGGCCTAACCTGCTATATTGTGTTGTTTGAATAACAGTGCACTGTAGAAAATTCATCTAACCTGTATGAATATATATAATTTAATTTAAATAAATTTTCCTTCATTAGTACAAAAAATACACCACTATAAAAATTTCAAACAATGTTTTATGTAATTAAATTTACAATTACTATCCACAAACATTTAAAAACATTAATTTTTCATTATTTTTGGCACCCACGATCACCTATCAAAAAATTTATCCCTTGGTATTAGTTTCTAAAAAAATAATCTCAACCTATGAAAAAGAATACACCAAAATTAGAAAAAAATATTATGTTAGTATTAATATAAAGAAATAAATTAAACATTAATATGAATAAATACATTAATAATATGTCAATTTTAAATAAAAATACACACTTGGAGTTATACCGGTCACACCAAGCATCATATTGAGGCGTGTTTGATTCCTTCCAACCAAAATGTATTTATGGATCATTTTACAAATATTTAAAAAAAATTCAAATGTGTTTCCTCAGTTTAGAGTATGTCACTTGTTCTATTTACTAAAATTAGTGGCATTTTTAAATAAAAATACACAATTTGAGTTACAACGGTCACATCGTGTGTTAGATAGAGGTTCGACTGATTCCTACTTGTCAAAAATTTCATATGGATCATTTTCCTAAAGTATCAAAACAATACAAATGTATTTTCCTTTTTTAGTATTTCACTTGTTTTTTTACTAAAATTTCATTTTAAACTGAAAACACGCACATTAAGTCATACTGGTCACATCATTTTTCGGTTTAACATGAGACTTCTTCCAAAAATTCAATAATGAATTATGAATGTTTTTCCTAAATTATCATGAAAATCGGAGCACACATTCTTGGTTTCCAATGATTGATAGAATGCTTGAACCAAAATTTGAGTTTTAAACTGGTAAAAGACACTTTGATTCATACCAATCACAACATGAGTCAGATTTAGGTGAGGTTGATTCCTACACATAAAAAATGACTAATAGATTATTTTATTAAAGTATTTAATCAATTTGAATTTTTTTTCTTGGATTTCAATGTTCTCTTTTTTTTTACTAAGTTAAGGTCATTTAAAATAAAAATATGGACTTTGAGTCATATCTATCACATAGTGCATCGTATTGTGGTTCAGTTGATTCGTACATGTTACAAATGACATATGGATCATTGTATTAAAGTTTCAAAATTATTTGAACATGTTTCCTTGGTTTTCAGTATGTCAATTGTTCTTTTTACTAAAATTAATTTCAATTTTAAATAAAAATATACTATTTGAGTTATATTGGTCACACCATGATTCATATTGAGGTGAAGTTGATTTACACACATTAAAAATGACTTAGGGATCATTTTTCTAAGGTATAAATACAATCTTAATGTGTTTTATTGGTTTTTAGTATGTCACTTGTTCTTTTTACTAAAATCAATGTCAAATTTAAATAAATAGACACACATGGAATTATATCAGTCACACTGTCTATCGTATTGAGGTACATATGATTCATACACATCAAAAATGACTTATGTATTGTTTTCTTAAATATAAAATTAATCCAAATCCATTTTCATTGTTTTATATTTTCCATTTGTGTTCTTTTATTAAAATGTCATTTTAAACTGGAAAGATGCACTTTGATTCATACTAGTTTAATTGAGTGTGTTTTTGATGTGAGACTACTTCATACACATCATAAATGACTTAGGAATCATTTTTTATAAATTATATATAAAATCAGAGTGTGTTTTATTAGTTTTCAATGAGTGAGACAATTTAAACTAATATTTCAATTAAAACTAATAAAAAATATTTAGACACATACTGGGAACACAGTGCATTGGATTGAGGTGTGGTGTATTCCTAAAGGTCAAAATGACATATGAATAATTTTAGTAAAGTATCACAATAATTGGAATGTGTTTTCTTGGTTTTCATTATTTCACTTGTTATTTTTACTAAAATGGGTGTCAATTTTAAATAAAAAGACACAATTTGAGTTATACCAATCACATTGTGAATCATATTGAAGTGGGATTGATTCCTACCTATAATAAATGAATTATGGATCATTATAAAAAGTAAAAAAACAATCCAATTTTTTTTATATGTTTTCATTATGTCACTTTTTCTTTTTACTAAAATGTAATCTGAAACTGGAAACACACAACATGAGTCACACTAGTCACATCATATGTCGGTTTGATTTTAGACTGCTTCCTACATGTCATGATTGAATTATGGTTCATTGTATTAAATTAGAAGGAAAATAGGATAATTTTTTTGTCTGTTTTCGAAGAGTGGCATGCGTTTGGAAGTAAAATTATAATTTTAAACAGAAAATGGACACATTGAGTCATATAAGTCTCACTGTGGGTTGGATTGAGTTGTGGTTGATTCCTACTAATCAGATATTACATATTAATCATTTTACTAATGTGTAAAAACATTCTAAATTTTTTTCTCAGTATTCATTATGTCAGTTTTTTTAGTAAAATTATTTTCAATTTTAAATAAAAATACACATATGGAGTTACATCGATCACACAGTGCATCGAATTATGGTGTGGTTGATTCCTAAAAGTCACAAATTACTTAAGGATAGTTTTCCTAAAGTATCAAAACAATATGAATGTATATGATCGATTTTGTGTATGTCACTTGTTATTTTTACAAAAATTATTTTCAATTTCAAATAAAACGTCACACTTGGAGTCATATTGGTTACATTGTGCATCACCTTGTGGTTCCGTTGATTCCTACATTTAACAAATTACTTATGGACCATTTTCATAAATTATCTAAACAATCTGTATTCATTATCTCATCTTTCAATAGTTTAATATTCTTTTTTAATAAAATTAATGGAAATTTTAAATAAAAACATGAAATTTGAGTCAAACCGGTCACACTGTCTGTTGGATTGATGTGTGGTTGATTCCTAAACATCCAAAATTACTTATGGATCATTTTCCTAAAGTATCAAAATAATATGAACTAAAAATTTTACCACTCTTTCCAATTCTTTTTTTGTTGAACTGCCAATACTGTATATTGGGTGAATGTTCTTATCCAAATGACTTTTCCCTGTTCCTCTAGTATTAAAAAACAATAAATGTTTTTAAAATAAGAACATTGACTCAATATGAATTGTTAGAAGTTTAAAAAAGAAAGGTTATAAAAATCATGGAAACATTGGAAGAAAAAACAGTATATCTTTTGTAGCTTGTTGCACATACTTGAAAGAAAATTATGGCTTCCAAAAATATTTGTGAGACAAACTAAATAATTATTAGATAAAAAATATAAATAAATTAACATAAAATTAGAATATAAAATAGTAAAAAATAATAATTAAATAATTAGTAGGAATTCACCTTTTCCTGATGGTTGTATACATTCTTGACATGTTTCCATATTGTCATTATCTCTGTTGTAGCCTCAAAGTTCAATCGCACGCAAGGTCATTTCTTTTTGAGATCTATTAAAATTAACAATATAAATATTAGATAAAGTTTTTGAGGAAATTAACTAAAAATAGTAAGTAAAATGATGATAAAATCAAATAAATAAGTAGGAAGTCGCAGCTTCATGATACATGTGTACATTCTACCATCAGGTATGTTGACCATTTGTTTCTAAACAAATATATTTTATCTTATCAAAATGAGGATTTTTTATTTTCATAGTAGTACTGGAAAATTATAAATACCTAAAGTTTTAATAAATTTTGTTAATTAAATAGTAATTATCTTCGAAAATACCTCTTCAGTGATGCTAGTTTGTTGATGGTATATGATATCGTTCATAAATTGACAAACATAATAGCCAAAATATTTTATTTTTTTTATTTTAGACACTATATAAATATTGATAAAAATAATTAATTTTTTCATATGTGTTAGGATAATGAAATTATATTATATATACCTTGATACATTTCCACTTGTAGAACTTGATAGGCTCTTTGTTCACATAGACAGTCCTCATGCTCTGATTTTCATGATATTTAAACATCTCTCTATCATAATATAATTTTCATTAAAACATAATATAAAATATATAACTTGATTTTTAGTTCTAAAATATTGGATTTTTTGTAATAAAAATTGGAAAACATCATCCCATGTGGTCAGTTTGTTGGTTATCCTTGAAGTGAATCTAGAAAATAAATATTTAGAGTCTCCAAATTAACGACAGTGAGTTCCCAATGATTTCTAAAAAAATGAATAATTAATTTAAGGAATGGAACAATATTTTGTATAATTAAACTGTAGAGTTTTACCCCTACATAATTTGTATTAATAAGTGTTATTATTTAGTAAGTTTTCTTTCGAACAATATTTCTAGTTTTTCCACTATTCTATCCATTTTTTATTCTATTTATATTTTTTATATAGAATTGGATTGAGGAATAATGAGTCCATATTTATATTAATGGGTTAATCCATTATATTAGTATTCATATATACACATACAAAAAAATATTAAATGTATTTAGTCATAATTAAATAGTATATCAGCTATTAGAAAAAAATCATGAAAACCCACCTCAAGTACACACTTACAATTGAGAATCATAATAATTCATACATGGGGATTTAATTTATATTCTCAAGAGCAATGTAGTCTATCATGTCATCTCCATGAATTCATTATTCAAAATCAACTATGTGATTACTACCGCTTTGTAACATTGTATCCTCATGAACCCTCAATGTTAGTAAATGGTGATATTGAATGGGTGGGGTAAAGGTGCTTTCTAAAGATCTTTTTAATCGATACATTGATCTTTGAGATGTTTTTTATTTAAAATTTCATTTCACCACCATCCCATTTTCTATTTGTAATAACATTCATCTATTCAGACCTATTTAATTTATTATTAAATGTTTAGCATGAAAAATAAATTTGAAATGAATACCTCATTGTCAACATGTTTTTTACAATATTTCACTACCATGCTACGAATGTTCCAACAGCTTCCTCAATCATATTAATATTTGCATCATCAAGTGTAATAGGTATCTCATCCATCGTCTCATGAGCTACAGTAATCCCCCTCTCATATGACCTATTGAAGTGGTCTATTATTAAGACTTTCATCTTGGATATTGAACAAGATAGCCCTCGCAACAAGGTGATGGGTGGGTATTGATAGATATAAATAACATACATTTTCCCACTAAAGAATATCTCTACAAGAAATGTATTAGTGTCTATTCGATTCACAATTCACATAAATAATTATGAGAATATTGATTACCTCATCTAATACATATCTTTTAGGGTAAAGTCTCTCCTCAATGTGGGTGGGGGAGGAGAGATATCTCCATGTAGTGGTTATTGTTAAGTTGTTACTTATCTTTTCATCCCCCCCCCCATAAGATTTTATAGAAACTAAAACTATCCATGAAATTCTTATTCAAGGGTAGCTAATCTTTTTTTCATCTCATCCATTTATTTATATATATCCCCCTATTCTATTCTTTTCTAAAAATAAGTTTAGGATTTCCCCCCAAAACCCACACCTCTGACACATACATACCATTTTATATTCTTCATGGGCACTGATAGTTGGTGTTTATTCAGTGCAAGTGTCGATGATTCTTATGTCAATATTAGAAATAAAATATAGAAAAATAAGTAATAATTGTTATGTAATCGCAATTTTATGGTAATTTTTTGTTATTATGTCATACTTACACATGTTTCCAACATATTTTGTGTGTGCTCCATATATTAGTATCCTATATTTATTTCCACGTGATTCCTTCCATTGTAAATGACATGGGATGAAAGTGGCTTTGGATGTGGATTCATTAATCTTCATATAAATAGTGTAATATAATTATTATGTTGTTTCATGTCACATAAAATTATTATAGTATATTTATAATAACATCCAATAAAAATCAAGTGAAGAATACCCCATCTTTTATTTAAGGTAGGGGTATGTTGGTTTTGATTCATGTTCCTTAGTTTTAGCACTCAGTTGTTGTTTCATAAACTAAAAAATACCAATCAATGTGATCAACACATGTATTTTCAGACAATTTATTACCATCCACAATGTACCTAAAAATATATATCCCCACGATGTCCAGTAAACCCATCCCACTATTCTTGGGTTATCAAGAGTGGATACATATTTTGTGGGTATGGGTTTATTTTCCCTTCATCATATATCAGATGAAATCTCAATAGAATTATGAAAAAACCTTTGTGGGTCTTTCCAGAGAGAATTAATATAAATTTCTTATGGGATTAATCTACCATAAATACAATCTGTATGGGATAATGAGGAGTAATTCAATTTTTCATTATTATAATTTTTAGTAAAATAAATAAATGTTATCATAATATTATTTTAATATCTTCCCAAATTAGTTCCTTAATCTTGGGAAAAAAATGGTTCCATAAAGCTACATCAATCGCCATGCATTATTGAGTGATAGTCCCAATAAAACTAGTAAAAATATCCTTATTTTGGTTTACAGGATGGCCGCATGCATTCCATACGACATTTAATTTTATGCCTTTGAGTCTCTAATAAATAATTTTTGATAACCCTATCATGCCACGATGCTTCTAAATTTTTAGTGACATTTTTTCTTGACTACCTAACATTTCCTCAAGTATAACATCACCAATATGATGTTTTTATGGATTAGTAACCTCAAAATATGTAGTAGGTCCTTGTTCCTCTGCACTAAGAGTAGAAAGAGGTTGAGAAGCCTATTATATCTCTAGATTGGTAGCATGGGAAAGTGTAGAAGGTCATTGTTCCTCAGCATTAGAAGTAGTAACAGGTTGAGAAACCTGATGTTCCTCCGGATTGGGAGCATCAACACGTGTAGAATTCATTATCTTTAGAGGTGGTTTAACATTTAATTCAGATTGCATAAATTTAGCATTAAATAGATAATAACATGAGGTAACACAATATATATTACAAAAAATATATAACATGATTATTGAACTCCATTTTTTAAAAAATTTGAAGGGATTTTACCACTCTATCGAGTGTCTAAATCCATTCATTATGGTTTATTTTGATATAAAAAAAACCCATCTACATTGGAACTAATATTAAATGACTGTGATGTCCTAATGAAAGGGTTATCCTCATTTTAATTTCCATTTGACTCTTCAATTGTTTTGTTAGATGAAAAAACAAATTACCAATTTTGGTTTTTGGGATCTAGAAGATAAAATACTTATAATTCTAGTGATTCCATTATAAATACTTCATCATTGTACCCTTCCATGCTGAAATCCACTTTCATGAATTCCAATTCATCTATTTTAATTTTACTCATGTTATCAAAGCAATTTCATTGAATAATTGGAACTTGTAACATTTTATAATCCAACTCCAATATTTGTTTGATGATTCCAAAGTATGAAATATTATCATAAATTGGATTTTTTCCTTAGTACCCTAAACATGCATCACTTCTTCCATAAGTGTAACTCTTATATTTTTTATGGTACTTCCTTCATCATGTTCATTTTTAAAAAACATATAACCATTAAATACATAACTATTTTAAGATAATATATTCACACATGGTCCTCTGGAAAGCAATAAAATTTGTTCTAAAATTGAATCCATATTTTCGTACAACTCTTTAAAAATATGGTCTTGAAACCATCATATAAACTATTTATTTTGTGTATTTTATATCTAGCTTTCAACTATTGAATGATTCAAATGCTTATTAATTTTTTTTTGGGTTTCAACATATATGTAAAACTATAAATTATTATGAAAAAACATAATTATAGGCATGTTTATGATCTATAATATTGATTGTGACAAAATCTATTCTATTAATTTCTTTACCCAAATGTTTCCCAGTGTGACAAGATTTCAGTAGACCAATGATTTCCACACCAAAAGGGTAGTCAGTATAGAATTAAATTGTTTCTTCAACGATATATCCCTCCTAAATGTAACCCTATTTATGACTTTCATTTTTGAAACACCCTTTAAAAATAAATATATACCATTCAATGGGGTACATCCACATAAAATTTATAGGACCACATTGTCAAATCTCTCTCACCAAGTGACCCATCAAGTGAACTATTATATCAAATAATTCTGGTGAGAAAAACATTTCTAATTCACATAATATGATGGAAAATTCATTTTTCATTGATGGAAACTTCATTGGGTCTATAACTTTGATATATATAGCTTTTAAAAAAAAGTAGATCTGGCTTAATATATGATAGGAATTATTGGAAAAAATGCAACATCAAACTATAAGAATTATATATTTCATAAAAATATGTCATTCATGTGATTTAAGAACATTTAACTTTAAATCTCTTATTGAAAAAATAATCTTTATATTTGATGAATTTCCCTCTAGAAATTTTTTTCATTAAATATGTTGAAAACTAAGATCTCTCCTTTCGTGAAAGAGTGTATGAAGTCGGAGGAAGAAAAGTCTATTTTTCACCCACAACTGGCACCAACTCTTCCTATATTCCCATTTCAATCATATCAAACCTATCCTTAATTTCATTATTCATTTCTCACGGTTCATTTTGTAACATTCCAATTCCACTGTCACATATATTTTTTTAACATTCATAACATCAATAAAATTTCTGAAATAATGAAAATTCCGGTATGGTAATCTAAAAAAACTAATCTCTTTTTCCAACCAGTTTTCATAATGTTTTTCAAAAACAAATTACCAATAGAAGTGTTCATATATTTTAATTTCTCAAACAATTGATCACCTATTAGTAGAGATGATGTTGTATGTTCTTCTAAACACCCATAAAATTATTTTTCTAAGATCGGTACTTATGTTGTCAGGGTAGAAATCTGTGATGTCTAAGAAAAAAAATCTTTGAGAAATGTTTCAACCTAATTGGATATGTACCTTATTTAAAAATGGGACACCCTTGATTTCCTTTAGTTCTATATCCTGACAAATTTCTATAATCAAGAAATTCATTTATCTTCCCATACAACATTGATATCAATGTGAAATCTTTATTTCTATAAGCATCATACAACATAACACCTAAATCCCACAATAATTTCAAATCTTTGATAAATGAATCCAAATATACATCAATATCATTGCCCAGTTGTTTTGTCTATGATATAAGAATATATAACATAAAGTATTTTCATTTCATGCATAACAACAATGGGAGGTTAAAATTTTCCAACAAAACTGGCCAGGTACTGTGAGTTCTGCTTTAAAAATCAAAAGCATTCACTCCATCTATATATAATGCAAGGCAAAGGTTTCTCAACTTGTTTCTGAATTCAGGATACTCATGATCAATTCTCTTCCATTTAGGAGTGTCTATTGGGTGAATATGTTTTCTAAATTTATTTCTTGTATCTTTGTTCCACATCAATTGACTTGTAGTCTCCTCACTTTCATTTAGGTTCCTAAACCATGGAATGATGGGAAATTACCATAAAACACTTATATGACCTAATTAATTTTTCTTGTATTGAGAATCATCACACTTTGGGAATTATTTAAGTGATTTTTTATCCTATTGAAATAGTATATAGACATTTGGAAAATCATGTATTTTTTAAAGATCGTACCCATCAAAAATAGCATTTGTTTAGCTTCATATCTTCTTCTAGAGATCTCATTATCTTCTGGTAGAATATCATTAAAGAGAGATAGTAGTTTTGTAAAACTTGTGTCACTCTATCCATGGACATATTTTAAATTATACTTCTTTAGTACAGCTGGAAGTTTTGTATATTTCGTGAAACTATCATACAATGGTGTCTTTTCACAACTCTTTAAATTATCAAACAATTTTTGACAATCACAATGTTTATCTTCAACTACCATTTTTATTTCATCAATACGATCTTCATCATCATTCACACCTGTAATCACGTCCTCGATACATACTTCTTCATTTTTTATACTTGTAATCATATTATATGATACATAAAATGTAGGGTAATTCCAATAACTAGCTACATTAACTTTTCCCCCATATTTATTACAATATCTATATATTCGATAAATTCCTTGATAGTTCAAGTTTTCTTGCAACCCTCTGAACTAATTATTCATGAAAGACAATAGCATAAAAACAAAAAACAAAAATATTTGAGATGTTTTATATTCATGATATTTTAATAACATGATAAACTATTTCACCCCATCTTCATACACATTTTTCATATGATTGGAATCCATTAATTATTTATTCAAATGTGTCCCTTTTGATTTGGTAATGTTAATATTTAATCAATAAAATATGTCGAATGTTTCATTTCAAATAATGGGAACAAATCATATGAATGTTTCAAATAATTTCATCATTCTTTGATGGAAATGGGTAATTGAATTTAAGAAAATAATTACTCCACTGGTGTCATGACTCGACCCAATGGGGTGTGGGTTGTAATCCCCCAATCATGCCTCCAATAGGCCAGGGGATGGCGAATAGCACCAATTAGGCATGTCACAAATATGGGAGGCCATTGCATAATGTACATGTACACATGCACCCTAAAAAACCTCTATGAACTGGTGCATAGATATAAAAAAGGATTTAAACTAAAATTTATGCATATATATATCCCAAACTAAAGAATAACATAAGTACTAAAAGCCTAAAAAGGGAAATATGCACACCCAAAAAATGAAAACTGTAAAAGCATTTGACCTGCTTAGAAAGAGGTGATTACTATCAAATTAAACTATCTGAAAACTCATAAGCCTAGCTTTTATAAACCCCTCGTTCAGTCAAGATCACTAAGACCCGCCTACCTCGGGTCCTCGAGGGACTCTGTCAAAAGGTATGTGGCCTGAATAATACACAATATGTGCAGGAAAAGCCTGTGGAGGAGTGATTATAAAAATACTCATTGGGTGACCTAAAACCCCCAAATGAAAAGGGATCAAATGAAAGGAAATAGTGCTCTCGACCGAGCCAGAGGTAACCCAATTGGGATAGGAACTCCATGTTAAACACACATCATCTATACATGACTATTCATCTCATACCACATGTTTTTTCAACCATGATTGTGATAACACCACAAGTAAACCCAAAAACATACTCAGGTATACTCATCTTATAACCCAAGTCTCATGTTGTTCTGGCCTCATTACCAACAGCAGTATTCTCCAATATGATCTAACAGTGACACCAAACTAGGAGAACACACTCCATGAGCTCATCCATCCTAGATGGCACTCGTCCGATAGATAAGACTCATCAAGAACAAATCATAAGCTCCAGCTCTAGTGCCCAGTATTAGAGTTCCTTCCATCACTATCCTTCACCCTATATAAGGCTATGAAATCCAAGGGGAGAGGCTCACCCCTCACCACTGTACAAAGTTGAGGGAGCACTACTCCAAACCATGAACCACTTTTGTCCTCTATAATGAGATACAATGGAGTGACCTGTGCCTCACCACTGCCCTATAGTTGAGGGAGTACTTTCTCATAACTAACCCATGAAAACTCTATCACTCATGTTGGGTGTGGCCCTCAACTAAATCCATTAAGGGAGCACTAATATCTAAATAGGTATTAAGAATATCTAGTGTAGGGGATCTCACCTTGTAACTATACTCAATAGGCAAGGGATCACTAACTCCAATGGAGGACCTGCACCCCATTGCTACCCAAATATATGGGGTGTTACTCTATAAGTGAGGACTCACACCCAAGTACAATAGGGGAGTACCACTCAAATGATAAAGGACCCACGCCCTTGAATGGAAGGGTAGTACAACTCTATAGATATATGACCCACACCCTAACATGGTAGGGGAGTATAACTCAAAGGATAGAGGAGTCACACCCTAACATGGAAGGGGAGTACAACTCAATCCATCTACTCATAGTGGGGACTCACACCCTGACACTGTAGGGGATTAAAAAACCAAAGCTAGAGGACCTACGCTCTGGTACGAAATGGGTGTACCACTCTTATTATACATCGTGTATGGAGGACCCACACTCTAGACCAATAGGAGAGTACAACTCCAATCATAGAGGTCATGCACCCAAGAAAGATAGGGGAGTAACACTCTTCATCTCAAAAAGTAAGAAGGGATTGCACCCTAACACGGAAGGAGAGAACTGACTCCCATCTACTCAAAAAATATGGGGAACCCATGCCCTAATCTATCAGGGCAGTACCAACCCTGGAAGAACTACCCAAGGGTATAGAACTCATGCCGACAACATAGGGAGACCCATCTATACCAAAGTAGAGAGGAAAGGGAGTCCCGCGACTTGATGCCATTGGGGAGTACCAGTCCCAGTGACTATATTTATGACTCACACTTATCTATAGCATTGTTCACCCTTCGAAGATGGTTTCTTCACACTTATCATACCTCAAAACACAACTCTTCCACATGTAGGGGACCTGCAACCCGATCCAATGGGGGAGCACCGCTACTACATAATCATGCTCGATAATCATTAAATTTTATATCATAGGTGAAAATTAATTCCACCATTTTGTTCTACCTAGAAAACTACTTAGGATATTTTACTCACATGCCTGAATCTAAGTTCCATAGAAGGAGATATGTGCAGTTGAAGATCTCAATAAGATCTTAAGGAAGACCCCAAAGGAATACACGGAACTCACCAGGGTCCACAGAGAATGTGAAACCCCCTGAGCACCCATACTTGCCCTCTATTCATAAGGCATGGAAGGCCAGGTTGGGTTACACTATGAGTTCGGACCCTACACGGTGTGTCCAACCTCACCCGCCCCTAGTAGTGTTCTTCCTCCACATGACCTGGTCAACTGTGTCCCTTATAGGCTATGCATCACATACTACATGGAAAGTTCATGCTAAGCATCCACCTGAACATGTTGTTTTCTCATTCCCATGCCCAGAACCTAGTGTGTGTGTACTATGTCTATGTACTTTTACACGATTGTGTACTATCACATGGTTTTCCCAGGCCATGTCCTCTAGAAACACTGTTTGATACATTATATGATGTACAACCCCAATACATGGAATGTAGACCAAAACATTCATCTTATCCAATTTGGAAGGGATAAACAACATGACTCTCAAGACTAAACACCATGTAGATGGTAATCCAAGTCGGTAATTACCTCCAAAATGCACAATCCACCCTGGTTTACCCCAAAAAAAGTAGATCAACCTATGAGGGATCTATAGCGTTCATAATAGGGCACTAAAACCATAAAAAAATACAAACGAAGGGGTTTGAGACCAAAAATCAAAAATTCCTACCTCTTGGAAAAATGAAAAAGCTTCGGGGTAGAATTAGTGCTACGATAGTGCTTCTTCTCAATCTTATGGTGATCAGCACAAAGAATGAAGATCAATAGCAGTTTGTCGCTTTGCTTCGGCCTTGGTCTGTCCGTCAGTCAAAGAAGGAGAGGATATGAGTCTCTCTTACTTGATTCATGCACCAAGGTTTGGGGGTATATTTATATTTAATTAATTAATTAAATTTTGTTTTAATTAATAACCCCACCACTTAACACCCTGCCAACTCGCCTCTGACCAAAACTCCTAGTGGAGATAACTTTAGGTTGCGCCTAGGGTAAACACAATGTTTTTAAAGGAACTATGGCCCTATAATTCCAATCCAAGACTCCTATAATGACTTATTCACATTTCAAGTTAAACTATGCAAGTGTGAAAAAATATATTTAATATTTTTGAAATCACCTTGTTGAGGCTCTCTATGCCCTAGAATCCCATGCCGACCTAGTGCCTAGCTTTGAAAATATTCTCAAGTATATTATAAATCCTTAAAAGACAAAAAGGAGAAGCAAAATTCTCCCCAACATTAATCATTTTCATCCCTAAAAAGATAAAGGTTGGGTTTGAGGGAAGAAACTGAAATATCTATTATAAC
The DNA here is from genome assembly GCA_963277665.1 of Viscum album. Taxonomy (NCBI): domain Eukaryota; kingdom Viridiplantae; phylum Streptophyta; class Magnoliopsida; order Santalales; family Viscaceae; genus Viscum; species Viscum album. The sequence goes on from OY728134.1 coordinate 1,001,643,943, forward strand.
TCTCATTCCAGCGAGCTCCCCAAGTGGTTCTCATGTTTCATAAAAGCATGCACTCAGGGGAACCACAATGTCCCAACCAGACTCATGTCCTGATCGATTCATTCCAACATTATGCAGCAATCACCACATTTATCCTCAGCTATGACAGGTGGAAAAGCACCAAGCACCATGGTCCATCTTCATTCATCAGGTCTAGAGGTACATCACCTTGCTTACCTAACGTAGATACTGAAGTAACCCAGTAGGTCACATCCACCCTTGGATTAACTTTACTACAGAATCCTCAAGATTATTGTGCTCAATGTTGACTCCAAGAATGTGAATGTACCAGCAAACAAAAAAGGGCTGGCCACATGATAACACTGGGTCTTATCGTCCCTTCATCTATGAACCTCCATCTGTAACATAGCACGCCAAAACAGAAACACTGCCACACCCACTAGTGGTATCCCAACTGAGTATGGATAGTATGAAACTGATCCACAATGTGGAAAAATCATTGGTTCTAACACTACTATTATAGAAAGGTTCCATTGAAGTCTCTCCCTCAACCAGGGTTACCAAGCAATGAGGGGTCAAGAAAAAAAACTCCACTGGAAATATCAGTACTTACTCTAACTCTCCATTTCACAACATCACCCTAAACACACAAGTATAAGGAGCTCTTCCACCACACCTCAACATTATCTGCATTGGACGGCGCTGACTCACCCACATAGATTTGATAGTGTCATAAAAACACATCTCCGTGGGGGAAAACAACACTTTTCCTTGTGATTCCAAAGCTACGCCAAACCATGACTCATCCCCCTCGAGTGTCTCACATCAAAAATAGATTCCAAGTGCATGAGGGTAATAACAGAAAAATGTTTCCCAAAAACTCACACTAGGTCTTACTGGTACATCTTCATGAAAACCACCAATACTTCACCAATCCATGAACACATGGGTTGGAGGGACTCATCCACCACACCTCTATTTTATCTTCTTTGGGTGGAACTAATTTTCCCATACAGTTTTACGCAAATCACAAAAATGTTTCTTAGTGGGGGAAGGACCCCTATTCCTCAGGCATTGGAAGATACATCAAAAAACACCAATGTAGGGCTCCACCAACACCCTACATCACCTTAAACAAAAAATGCAATGAGGAAATGGTAAGGAGAACCACGTCTATATTTAACAAAACTACTACAAAAATAGAATGAATATCGCGAATTACTCCAAAATTGCCTAGATCCTCTGGTTCAAATCCCTCAAATGCCTAAAACTGCACATGTTACTATCCACCAGCTCCCTGAGTCAGACCTGGACCACCTAGGGGTGGGGGTGGTGGAAACCAATTAATGAACCAACCACCTCTTATTTCTCTAGCTCCTAATCTACATCCAAATCCTTGTAGACCCTACTGAAACTTTTTCCACTTCCTTGTTGGTGGAATGACTACTACTCTACCATAAGATCGACATGTATGACACTCTCATGTAAGATGTCCATACCCCTCAAAGGCATAGAAATGTCTTAACCCCAAAGGATCAGGTTTCTCCCAATGTCTCTGAAAATGATATTGAATCTGGCATCATGTGCTTTTCGTCTGCAAGTCATGCTCGACCTGGACCTCAGGAAAATATTTCCTCTAAATCTTGTGATATTCACTCTATCCTAGGGTATCATCATCCAGCACCAACATATACATCCACTACTCATTCTGAAAATCCACAACCACCTGAACCCTCAATGGTTGGTCAATTTTTTTCTCAAAGAGTGGTATCTCCACCAACTGGCCACTCAAAGGAGAACCTGCCATGTGACCAGGACCCTAAATGGAAACCTCATCACTCATTAGGTCATACCCTCAACCCAAATATTCAAAACACAATGGTTTTCATCATGGAAACATCCTTAAAATACAATATATTCCACATTCAAAGAGTATATCTAGGGAGATTACTCAATAAGTAAAAGGAAAAACCCAAAATCCAGTCCTAAATTATGCATGTACCATTATTTTTCATGTAACCAATTTCCTAATGTACTGAGTTGAAAAGAAGGTTATAAGAGTCCTAGTGAATGGATATGTCAACTGCCGCACCAACACTATAACCTTTGGGTAGAGATCCAAAAACAAAACAGCTTGATACTGTCGCTACGCATTCCAAAACAAGCTCAAGACACTTCGGTCTAAAAGTGGAACTCAAACAGATACCTCTTTTTCAGGACTCGGCTAGATGGTGTATTGGTTGCAACTCACCAAATAAACCTCCAATAGGTCAGGGGATATCAACTAGCATCAAGTAGGCATATCACACATATCGGAGGCCTTTTCCAAATGTACCTGTATGCACGCACCCACAAACACCTCGATAAAATAGTGAAGAGATATAAAAAAAGACTGGAAACTAAAATTCATACTTACATCTATAAAAAATTAGAGTACAATAGAAGTAATGAAAGAGTAAATGGGGAAAAACACAAAACCACCAAAAGAAAACTGTAAAAATTTCTGGCCTACTTAGAATGAGGGGATTTCTGTCAAATGAAACTACTAGAAAGATCCTTGTCCCAATTCCAGTAAAAACATCAGTTGATAAAGCTCACTAAGCTTCGCCTTCCTCAGATCCTCTAGGAACTCTGTCAAAAGACATGTGGTATGAACAAGACACAATATATGCTGGAAAATCCCATGTAGGGGTGAGTATAAAAATACTCAAAATGCACCCTAAAAACCCCAAAATAAAATGGAGAAACTGAAAGGAAAGTGTTCTATCAACTCAAAAAGAGGGAACCCAATCGAGATAGGAACACCATATCGAACCATCCTTGGTTATTCATGACTAGTCAACTCATACCACGTGGTGTTTCAACCTGGAATTTGACAACACCATGAAGAAACCCAAAAAAATCCCAAATATACTCATCTTATAATCCATGTTTCATGAGGTTTTGACCTTATATCCAAAGAAAAGATTCTTCAAGAATCTATAAAGGTAACATAAAACTAGGATAACACACTCCATGAGCTCAACCATCCCAAATGGAACCTATCTGAGAGACATGCCCCCACAAGAACAACTCACAAGGCCTAGATCCAGTGCCCAGTACTAGGGGTCCTACCCTTGCAAACCTATGCCTTGTACAGGGCTAGGAAACCCAAGTGGAGAGGTCATCCCTTCACCACTACAAAAATTTGAGGGTGCACTACTCCAACCCAAGAACCATGTGCATCCTCTCTAATGAGAGAGAATGGAGGGACCCTTACCTTGCCACTACCCTGCAGTCAAGTGTGAACTAGCTCCTAACTAACCTGTGAAACCTATGTCGATCCTATTGGGAGTGATTTTCAACTCAGTTCATTGAGGGAGAATTGGATCCTATATAGTTATCATGCATATCTAATATAGGGGTCCACATCTTGTAACTATACTCAACAATAGAGGGAGCACTAACTCCAATATAGGACCCATGCCCCACTGTAACCCAATGATCAAGGAGTGTTACTCTATAAGTAAGGACCCATACCCTTGTACAGTAGGGGAGTAACACTCAAACGATATAGGACCCCCACACTATAATGATAGGGAAGTATAACTTCGTAGATAGAAAAACTTCACCCAAACAAGGTAGGGGAGTACAACTCAAAGGATAGAGGACCCTCACCCCATCACGGTAGGGGAGTACAACTCAAAGGATAGAGGACCCTCACCCCATCACGGTAGGGGAGTACAGCTCAATCCATCTTCTCATAGTGTGTACCTACACTCTGACACAACATGGGAGTACTAAACCCAGGCTAGAGGACCCACACCCAGTTATGATAGGGGAGTACCACTCTACAAGCACATCATTTATAGAGGATCTGCACCCTTTCCCAGCAAGGGAGTACCACTCCAAGTATAGAGGACCCACACCCTGAAACAACATAGGAGTGCCACTATATTAGCTCAACAAGTAACGAGAGACCTCACCTTTACACAATAGTATAACAATGACTCAAATTACTCTAACAATATGGGTAACATGTTCCCTAATCCATCATAGTAGTACCAACCTCGAAAGAACTACCCAAAGGTATAGGACCCACTCCCACGATGTGTGGGGTCTCATCTATACCAAAGTAGAGATGTAAGGGAAGACTAAACCCTGATGTAATAGGGTAGTACTAGTCTCATCATCTCCCTTTATGACCCACATCGATCTACATCATCAGTAATGTGTTGTTGAAGGGACTATCACACTTATCATAAATCAAAACACAACTCTGCCAAAGGTAGGGGACCCGCGCCCTGATCCAATAAAGGAGAACTGCTAATAACTCATCATGTTCGATACATTCCACAACATATCCCGTAGTACAAAACAGAGTCCACTATCACGTTCTATGTGAAAAAACGCTTAGGATAGGCTTCTCACATACCAAGATCTGAGTTACCCAGAAGGAGATATATGCGGTAGAAGATCTCAAGAAGATCTCAATGAAGCCCCCAAGAGAGTACAATACATGAACTAGGGTCTACACAGCATGTGAACCCACCCATTAACCTAACCGTGTCCTCCGTTCGTACATCTTGGAAGGCCATGTAGGGGTACGCAGTGTGTTTTCCCCCTATATGGCGGGTCCAGCCTCACCAAGACCCTGGTCATGTTCTTCCTCTATATGACCCATCCAACCTTGTCTCTTACAAGTTGTGTATCCCATAGTACATGGAATGTTCAGACTAAATAGACACCTACCCATGTGGTTTTCTCATTCCCATGTTCGGCACACCATGTATGTGTACTCAGGTAGTGTATTTTTTTCATGGTTGTGTACTATCACACGGTATCTCTAGTCCATTTCCTCTGGCCACACAGTTTGGCTCAGTACACGGCATGTAACCTCGATACTAGGAATGTAGACCCCAAAAGACATATTCCTTTTATAAGAAGTACTACACGATATGTATCTTTGGACTATATGCCATGTGGATAGTAATTGTTTTCAGGAATTACCTCCGAAAACACCTGATCTGCCCTGGTTTACCCCAAAACCTTCAGATCAACCTATGTGGGATCTCTATCACTCATAATAGGGATATAAAACTATAAAAAATGAAAAAAGAAGAGTATTGTGAACAAAACTCAAAACCTCCTACCTTATGGAGAAATGATAATGCTTTGGGGTTGAATTGGTACTCGGATCATGCTTCTTCTCGATCTGATGATGATCGGCACCGATAACGGAGATCAGTAATGCTTTATTACTTCAATTCGGCCTCATTTCATCTGAAAACCAAAGAAGTAGAGGAGAGTGATATCTCCTTAATGTGTCATATTCCAATGGTTTGGGTAAATTTAGATTTAATAAATTAATTAAATTTTTATTTAATTAATAACTCCACAACTTAACTCCCCTCCAACTCCCCTCCATCCATAACTCCCTGTGTAGAAGTCTTTAGGTCACTCCTAGGGTAAACACGATGTTATGATATTAACTGTGGCCTCATATTTTTATCGGAGACATCTAACAGAAGTTATTCACATTTCAAGAGAGACTATGTGCACGTGAAAAAATATATTTATTATTTTGAAATCACTGAGTCTATGCTCTCTTGGCCCTGGAATCCATTTTCGACTCAGTGCATAACTTCATAAATATTCTTAGGAATATTCCAATGTCTTACAAGTCAAACATGAGACACTACAACTAGTGCTAGTGGTTATCTCTTTATTTCAACCAAAATGTTCATCGTTACATGGTATGGGATTACTACGAGTCAAAGTAGTCCAACTAACCTAAGTGCATGTTCAGAAGATATGTGGGATGAGTCTCATTAAAAAAATAACTATTCGCGAAATGAAGCTGATGAGGATTATAGTTATTATTTCATTTTGTTTCTTGAGACTAATCCCCTTAGAAGTTAACAACTAATCAGAGAGAAGATGTAGTTATGGAAGACTACCATTGTGTAAGTGATGTTGGATACAAAGTAGGTTTAGGTGTTGCAATAGGGTTAAACATTAATTCACCTTTTGAAAGACTGAGGTCATGATAGATATCTTATGGGTTGGATAGAGTTGGTGATGTTTCCTTTTAATGGTGTTATTATCAATCTATATTATGTAAAAGGTGATATTTTGTGACCTTAGGTGGTCTATTGAAATTAATATGATAATATAAATACAGATAGCACCCTTTATGAGTAAACTATGTTCTACCAATGCAATTATAAAAAGGAATCGAATAAGTTCCCCCATAGATACATTGATGAACATGAAATCCAAAAAAATAATTTTGAAACTCATTCACCACTCAGTTAAAAGAATACATCCAACTTCTATCCATTATGATTTAAAAGATAAAAAATTATATATAAAAAATTACTCTTAATTATCCAAATTAATTTGTTGAAAAAATAATCATCATATTAAAAAATTATAAAAATATAAATGTATAATTCATATAAATAAGATTTTTGAAAGTATAAAAGTTTAACTATTGATAAATTGAAAAAATTATACTAGTATAAAAGTATAAATTACAACTTCATATATATTTATATCTGTATATAAAATTATATGTGTATGCATAAGTATAAAATTATACAAAATTTATAAACGAATATATATTTTAAATAAATATACATAATTTATAAATGTATATAAATTTATAAAACTATAAAAAAGTATATATATATATATATATTATAAATGTATACCTAATTTATTGAAATATATAGACTTAAATTTTTTTAAAAGTATGAAATTATAATATATAAATGTCAAATTTATGCAAGTATAAAATTATAATTATTTGTAACGAATAAAACTATAATTGAATAATAATTTATACCAAGTGATATTGAATATTAATTAATCCAAAATAATTTTTAAATATATATATATTTTTATTAGTAATTCTATTTATAAGTAAATATATTTATAAATATTTGTATATAATTTTAAATCTATTTATTTATTTATTTATTTATTTATAATTCTAATTATAAATAAATATTTTTATAAATGTCTGTATAGAATTTAAAACCAATTAATATAATTATATAATTATATAAATATATAGTTATATATAATTCTATTAATTTTTTAAATTGTGACTATATTTGATTATAAATAATATATATATATATATAATTTAAATATATTTATTATAATTATATAATTATTTATATATATTTATATTTATATATGATTCTATATTTTTATTAACAAGTGAGTATATTTTATTAGAAATATAATATATATATATATTATTTAGATACATTTATAATAATCTTATATTTATTTAAATATTTTTTATTTATATTTATATTTATTTATTTATATATGAGTATATTTTATTATAATTATAATATATATTTATTAATTTGGCAAAGGTGGATGGTAGGGAGGGTGGGCGGAGGCATGCAACAAGGGGGGAGGGGAGGGGGTCTCGTTATGAGGGGTGGAAAGTGGTGGTCGGCGACATGGAGGGGCGTTGGGAAGCGGCTGGTAGCAAGGGAGTGGCAGTGGTCGCCAATGGCTGAGGTTGAATGGCTGCTGCATGTCGAGATCGAACCACTGCCGCCGAAGGCCGAATATCCGTCGCCTACCGAGGTCGAACCACCGCCAGTTGAGGCCGACGCCGCCACATGCTGAGGCCAACCCAAAACCGCCAATGTCAAAAACCAAGAATCCAGTGAAAAAAAATAAAATGAGCAGTATATATCTGTGAAATAGTAAATAAATCAACATATATACCATAGATTTGGACAATATAAGTTTGTCAATAGCGATGACAGCGACGAAAGTGGTTTGCTTCAGTGAGAGCACTAGTGGTGGCATAAGTAGGGTTCTACGAGAGCTTTTAGGCGCGAGAGAAGACAGCCGGTTAGGGTTATTTTTAAAGGAATGCACCATCCTTTTAATAGTTGTCTCAAGAAAATGATAATAAAGAGTAGTTTTATCAATGCAAAAAATGAAAGCCCTGATATATCTAATATTTATTGGTGATTTTTTAGCACTGATAATGATTCCCATTTATGATTGATACTGTTTAAATATATTTATTGTAATTTTATAATTGTCTAAGTATATATGGATTTATATATAATATTAATTATAAATAAATATATTTATAAATATTTGTATATAATTTTAAATATATTTATATAATTATAAATTTATATATCAATATATCAATATATCTATATATCTATATATCAATATATTTAAATATTTATATTTCTATATTTATATATCTAAATATCTAGATATTTAAATATTTATATATGTTTATATTTATATATCTATATATGTATATAACTATATATCTATATATTTATATATGTATATATTTATATATTTATATATCTATATATGTATATATCTATATATGTATATATTCATATGGGTGTGTGTCCTTATATATTTATATGTTTATATATTTATATATTTATATATTTATATGTTTTGATATTTATATGTTTATATATTATATATATATTTATTTATTTATTTATATTTCTACAGTGGTGATGAACTTGCATTATCTATATTTTCATTATAAAGGTGATGTTCATTTAAGGTATGAGATAATTGAAAAGAGAATTAAAATCCAACGAACAATTTCAAACTAATATTTAAATAAATTTAAACAATAATCAATTGTAAAATAAATATTTACTCATAAAATTAAAATAAAACCAATTATTTTTGACAAATTCAATACTTCTTGATATACATTTTTAAATTTATGAAAATTTGGTTTCATTTTGAAAAAAAGAAAGTCATTTAACTTGAACCCTCATTTAAATGATATCTATTTACAAATAATAATACCTCATCTAGGATTTCCTCTCCATTAAAACACACCATCGGTGTTTATGGAGATCATTTATAGCTACCCTATCCTTTTAAACATATCATTATATGATTTTAATCATAATTAAACTTCAAATTACACGCCAATGATCATAAATTCTAGTGTCTTGGAAGACTAGTTACACAAAATTGGAAATATGGGACCAAATAAAACGTTTCTTTATTTAATATTCATAAAGAGAACTTAACATCCATTTTGCTCATACATCTGCATAGTAAAACCTATGGATCACATGAACAAATGGATTAGCTAAAAATCCTAGTAAGGGAATAAACATAAGAATAAATCTTTAACATATGGATTAGAAGGCATGACATAATGATATAAAAAGGAATGGTACATGATTAGATAATAAGGAATAATAACATATAAAACATGGGATATTATAGTCATGGAATCATGGTAATGTTTCAACAACATAAAACATTACTTTAGCCTGAGTCAAGGCTCATTTCACATAGAGGATCACGAATCAAGGCTATTCACCAAGACTGTTGCACGTGGAGCACGAGTCAAGGCTAACCACCAAGACTATTGCACATGCCATCTCATGAGACTAAACATTACCCAATGAATTGGAGTGCTATCTGGGTACTCCCATCATAAATTTTTCATTAATATGTGTTCCACATAAAGAATCATATATAAGGAATCAGGCATAAACATAATGGGTACCCATGGTAAGATTTGTGTATCATAATCTTGTCAAAAGGCTTGGCATAAGGGAATATCACAATGTGTTCCATGAAAGAAAGGATTAAAATCATACATGGACATTCATAAGGTAAAATTGGCATAGATCAGTATAAGAAATTTCAAACTATAGTGATAACATGTAAAAAAAAGAGTATTTAATAAACATTAGAATTAAAACATTTTATTGTCGTTTAAGGAAAATATCAAAGTGCTTTTAAAACAAAAAATGGCATAATATTTTATATAAAAAATTAAGTGAACTGGGAAAATTTTCATAGTAAAAATAGTAATTTTATAAAAATAATTGTGTCTGAAAATATATTATAGATTTTAATTGTAAATGGATAAGATTTCAAGAAGTTCCCTTAAATTAGGGTTACTTATGAGGAAGAATCGAGTAGTGAACCTTTTAAAAACAAGTATATCCCCAAAAAATAAGGATGAAAATATATTTATAAATGATTTTGAAACATATAAAATAATTTAGAATAAGTATATAAAAATAAAAGATAATTCCATTTGGGTAAATAAAGAGAAAGGGTAACCTAAAGGAATAAAGGATGTTCGGGTAAAATCCCTTACCTTAAGTATGAAGGTGTTCTTCACTTGATCTTAATGTCATGTATAATCAAATAAGATTCAATAATTGATATTTATATAACCTAATATACATGTAATTGATTTATTATAACCTTATTAAGTTCATTTATAACCTTTTTGATGAGTTACAGTGTTAAATTTTATCGTTTTGAAGTGCTTTTTTTCTTAGTTTTCTTGATAGGTTTGCTTGTATAAGAGTATAGATGTTCATGTAAAATGAGAATAGTTTTAAAAAAGTGTAATTATATTAATAAACTTATATAATATAAAAATTTTATACAATTCATTTTATTATATGGGATGTGGATAAATCATTAGAGAAAATTTTAATGGTAATTTCTTGGATTAATTTGGCGGTTTTTCGATCACAATGAACTCATTTTGTTTTATAAATTAATATCATGTATAAAAAATCATTCCAAAACATTAAATAATATATAATACATTTATTTTAATTTGTTTTGACCATAAAAATGGTTTTATGACTAGCGTTGAAGATGATAATAAAATTGAAAACATGTCATCCTTCACTGCTGGAAATGGTGGATTTCCCAATGGATATATACTAATGGTTTGACAAAGCCATTGGTATAATATAAAAAAGCCACATTTTCCAACGGTTTTCTCAAACCATTTTCAAATGTGTTAAAATAGTTAATCTTTCCCAATGGTTTGACCGAACCCTCGGGAACGCTTCAGTTCCTCTAACATATACCAGAGGTTTTAATAAACCGTTGGTAAAGAAAGGCTTTCCCAAAGGTTTTTAAAAACTGTTTGGAAATTTTTCCCCCAAATAGCAGTATGCTAGACTGTAGACCTAATCCAAACCTCCTCTGGAAGTCTTCTTGGCCTCGAAACACCTTCTAGCCGAAGATCCATCTTCAATCAAACAAATTTTTATTTCTAAACTTCAAATTAGTAAGTTAGTTTTACTGTTCTTCCTGTTTTTATTTTATGTTTTATGTTTTATGTTTTGATTTTGGGTAAATTAAAATTAGTGTTGTTGGAGTACGAAACCCTTTGTTCGTTTTATGTTTTTTTTTCTACACTTCATACATCCTAAATGATCTGTTTAGTGGGGTTCGTTTAGTGCAGGGGTAAAGGGTTTGTTTTAGGTTTTTGTTTAGTGGGGTAAATGGTATGTTTTAAGTTTGTTTTATGTTTGTTTTATGTTTTTGGTTTAGTGGGGTTTTATGTATTATGTTTAGTTGGGTTTTATGTTTTTTGTATAGTGAAATGGGTAATGCATTATAGTTTGGATTTCTTAATGAATAAAATGATTTTAAATAAAAATAACCTAAGGGGGGTGCAGGAGGGGTAGGGGCTATCCAGGTGTGGGGTGTTGTCCAGGTTAGGGGGGCTATCCAGGTGGGGGTGGGTTTTCTGGGGGTATGGGGCTCTATGGGGGGATATAGGGGTGTGGGGAGGGGGGTATGGGCTGCCCTAAGGAGGGGTGTGGGCGTTCCAGGGGGTCAGGGTGGGGTGTCCAGGTGGGGGAGGGGGTGTGGGGTGTCAAGGGAGGGGTGGGTTGTCCAGGTGGGGGGCGGTGATTGTCCAGGTGGGGGGGGATGTTCTGGTAGGGGTGGTTTTCCAGGTGGGGGGATGTCCATCTGGGGGGTGGGGGTGGGTTGTCCAGGTGGGGGATGTAGGGGAGGGGGTGTGGGGTGTCCAGGGAGGGGTTGGGTTGTCCTGGGGGGACTATCTAGGAGGGGGAGGGGGTATGGGCTGTCCAAGGAGGGGGCTATCCAGTGGGGGGTGTGGGTTGTCCAAGGGGTGTGGGGGTGGGCTGTCCTAGACACCTCGTACCCCCTGGACACCCCCACCCCACCCCTCAAAAGCCCCCCTCCCACCCCCTGGACCTCCCCGACCCCCCTGGACAGCCCCGCCACCCTCGTGGACAGCCCGCCCACCCCCTGGACACCTTGTACCCCCCTGGACAGCCCCGCCACCCCCGTGGATAGCCTTCCCACCCACCCCATACCCCCTGGATAGCCCCACCCACCCCCTAGACACCCCCTCCCCCCATGGACAGCCCCCACCCCGTGGACAGCCATCCCACCCCCCTTGACACCCCGTACCCCCCTGGACAGCCTCGCCACCCCCCCTGGACAGCCTGCCCACCCCCTGGACACCTCGTACCCCTTGGACAACCCCCCCCCTAAAAATCCCACCTCCACCCCCTGGACACCCCCGACCCCCCTAGACAGCCTTTCCACCCTCGTGGACAGCCTGCCCACCCCCCTAGACACCATGTACCCCCTGGACAGCCCGTCAACCCCTGGACAACCCGCCCACCACCTGGACACCTCGTACACCCTTGAAGACCCCCCACCCCTGGAAATCCCCCACCCCCTGGACAGCCCCGACACCCCTGGATAGCCCCACCACCCCCGTGGACAGCCCTCCCACCCCCTAGACAGCACGTACCCCATGGACAGCCCCCCAGACACCCACCTACCACCCCTGGATGCCCCCACCCTCAGGAAAGCCCCCCTGACACCCCCAATCCCACTGGAGATCCCCTCCACCCCCATGGACAGCCCGACCACCCCCCGTGGATAGCCTGCCCACCCCCTGGATCGCCCGCCCACCCCCATAGACACCTCGTACCCCCTGAACAGCCTTGCAACCCCCATGGACAGCCCGCCCACCCCCTAGACACCCCGTACCCCCTAGACACCCCCACCCCCTGGACACCCCGCTCGCCCCCTTGGACAGCCCGCCCACCCCCTGGACACCCCTACCCCCTGGACACTGCCTACCCCCTTGGGCAGCCCGACCGCCCCCATTGACAGCCCACCCACCTGGACACCCTGACCCCCTAGATAGCCCCCCACCCCCTGGACACCTCTGACCCCTCTTGATAGCCCTGCCACCCCCTGGACCCCCGCACCCCCCTTGGACACTCCCTCCCCCTTGGGAAATGTATGTGTTCACTCAAATTATCTACTAAAATATAAAATTTCTTTGATCTAAAATTTAGTAAACTCCTCAATAAATCTCCTCCACAAGTATACATGATCTTGTATACTCATGTATTGTTTTTCAAAGATATTTTGTTATAAATATAGTATTTTTTTACTTTTATATTATGATTCTCATATAGAGTAGTGTGTCAGTTATGGTTTCATATAAAGTGAACAATTCTCATTTTCTTAAATATATTTTTGATGAAACATAAATCTTATTGAATTGCAGTTGAAAAAATGAGTTATAAAAATTATTTTTTTTACAGAATTGATAGAAGTTGGATGTATGAAACCGATCGGATCTCAAGCGATTTTGAAAACAATTTGGAGTATTTTTTAGATTTTACATTTCACAATGCTTCAGATAGTGGTCACATACACTGCCCATGTTCCAATTGTGTTGGCAGACCTTTGTTGAGCCGTGAAGAATTCAGATACCACATAACCAAATATGGTTTCCATGGAAACTACTGTGTGTGGTATCAATATAGGGAGAAAATGAAATCTCAAATTACTGATGATTCAAATGAGAGGACTGGAGTGGAGAATTTATTAAATGACTAGTTTCCGTTTATTAATCATCATGAAAAAGAAAGGATTCTGACCCAAAAAGACTTCTATATGAGCACAAATGATGTGTCAAATGAAAATGATGATGTTTTAAGGGTGAAAAATTTTGAATGATGCTAATACGACTCCAGTATATCGACAGTGTGATAAAATGAAAAGGATAGCATTTTTAATCTGGTTGTTTCATGGGAAAACTATGTATGGGATTTCTGAAATAGAAATCGATTAAATTTTTTCCTTATTGAAGGATTTGCTTCCAGATGATTCAGATATTCCCTCAAACCAATATATTGGATGGAATTTAGTTGAGGAACATGGATTTTCAAGAAAAAAAATCATACTTTCCCGAAAGATTGCAGTTTATTCTAGGAGAAAACCACTGAATGAAATGATTTTATAAAATGTATCACATCATGATGGAAGTCCAAATCTGATGTAACACCATCCCGCATGCCATAGAAAGTAATTTGGCACTTTCTATTGATCCCCAGACTCTATAATCTTTTTATGTCTGATGAAATATCAATAAAAATGAGATGGCCTGATACCGAGAAAAAGAAGACTAATGATAAGTTGGTTCACCCTGCATATGGATTTTCATGGAAGAGATTTGATGCTCGATACCCTGATTTTGTAGCTGACATGCGTAATGTGAGGTTGAGTCTTTCATGTGACGGTTTTAATCTGTTTGGGTATATGCTTACTTCACATAGAACATGTCCAGTTTTTATACAAATTTATAATCTTCACCCATGGTTGTGTACGAAAAAACCTTTCAATTTCATGAGTATACTCATATCTGGCCCTTTTGATCCCAGTATTGATATTGACGTATACATTCCACCTTTAATAAAAGAGTTGGAACTTCTTTGGGATGTGGGTGTGTTCACATACGATGCATATTCGAAAGACATATTTTATATTCGTGTCGCGCTTATGTGGACGATCAAGGATTTTCCATCTTATGCAATGATGTATAGATGGAGCACGAAGGGAAAACTATCATGTCCTATTTTTATGAAGAATACATGATCCATAAGACTGAAACATCACTATAGTTTATATTTTATGGGACATTGATGAGTCTTGCCAAGGGACCATCCATAGAGATATAATCGTCGAAGATTTGATAATACCACAGAGACCGATGATCCACCTCAGCATATGTCTGGAACTGATGTGCTTAATGAATTGAAATATTTCAGTTATTCATTCAGGAAGGGTCAAATGAAATCTAGAAAGAGAAAGAATGTTTCCACTGAAACCTGTTAAAATTTGAGGAAGAGGAGTATCTTTTTTAATTTTCCCTATCGGTCAACAAATTTTTTACATCATTTCTTAGACATAATGCACATTGAAAAGAATATATGTGAAATGTTTCTTTTGATACATCTAAATGTTACAGGAAATACAAAAGATGATTTATGGTCTCGGCATGACTTGGTGGATTGGGGCATCAGACCAGAATTGAATCCTATGCATATCAGTGAAAATAAATGGCAAGTTCCATGTGCTTCTAATCTAATGACACCTATGAAAAAAACAATTTCTGGAAGTATTAGAGACTCTTAGAGTTCCTAATAGAAATTCAAGCAACATATCTAAATGGGTCAACAGAAGAGATTTGAAGCTAAAATCTTTTAAGACTCATGATAATCACATCCTTCTGCATGCGTTGATTCCAATAGCAATCCATCATCTTTTGTCCAATAATTTAATAGTGACTATTATTTTGTTGTGCCATTTTTTTAGAGGTCATTGTGCTAAGAATATTTCTAAGTAGTTCTTGAAAATTACATTGATATATGCCCCATTAATTTTGTGTGAGTTAGAGAAAATATTTCTTCCATCATTTTTCACATGCATGCTGCATCTGACTGTCCATATTCCCACTAAAATACTTCTCGGAGGACCTGTTTATTTTCATTAGATGTATCCAACTGAAAGAAATATGTACAAATTAAAGTCTTATGTCCGAAACAGGAATCATCCCAAAGGTTCTATCGTGAACAGTTACTTGGCTCAAGAATGTATGGATTTCTGCTCAATGTATTTGTCTGATCCTACTACAAGAATGAATAGACCAATGAAAAATGAAAAAGAATAGTATGTGAAAGTTGAACCCAGTTTTCTATCACTTCCTCAAACAAGAGCAATTCTTGGATCATATACATTGAACACATTAATCCTTGAAGAGCGGGAGATGGCACATCACACAGTTTTGTTCAACTGTGATTTTTTTGATGACTACATGAAGTAACTAAATTGAATATGTATGTATTACATATATATCTGCTAAACTATTCATATTTTTTATCTATAGGGAACATAAAAAAATAATAAATAGAAATCATAGTTCTTTATCTTTGAAAAGGAGGGATACTTTTCATAACAATGATTTTTCAGCTTGGTTAAAATTGAAGGTAAAAATATTACTATTGAAAATAATTAAATCAATATTTAATTAATTTTAATATTCATTTATATTGCAGGTAATGAGTTTTCCTGCTGACTCTATCTCTAAGGAAATAAGAGCTTTGGCTTTTGGTCCAAATATTGTGGTTCGTGACTATAAATCAATTGCTATCAATGGGTACAAATTTATTGTCACTGAATGAGAAAATAACATGAGAACACAACATGATGGTGTTATGGTTACTGCCACAACATATTTTTATGCCAGTGCATCAGATAGTAGACTGTGATTTGAAAATGTGGGTTATTATGGAGTCATTGAAAAAATAATAATGTTGGATTATTACTCTCATAGATGAGTCATGATGATGAAATTCTATTGGTTTGATTCAATGACGAGATAGGGCACATTTATTGATGATTGTGAATTCCAAGTAATTAATATGACTCGCACTCTTGCTACTAAAGAACCATATGTATTGGAATCAATGTCTAAACAAGTTTTTTATGTCAAAGACCAATTTCAACCTGAATTTGGTGTCATAGTTGAAGTAATTCCAAGAAATATTTTTTATGATGGTGATGATGGAATTGACACCATCCCTACTTCTATTGGAACCAATCTGTTTATTTCTTTTGATGACTCCAATAGCTCAATTGTCAGAGTTGACTGTGAACCTGAAGTTGTGGTGGGAAATATATAAAATCATCAATTCATGTTCTCAATTCATTTCATTTACCTCATGTTGGGTCGTTAAGGTTGGTTCAATTCAAATTGATTTAATATTGAAACCTCCATCATCTACCTAAGCTAATGAAATGAAATTTTTCCTTAATTTCTAAAATTACTTTTCCACTTATGAATTTGGTAGAATCAATGTTCCATGATTTTAATAGACTGATGAGACTTAGTAAATAATCATCCTACTAAAAATTAAATTTCTTTATTACATCATGTAAAATTTATTGACTTCATTATAAATTTTTTCAAGATCACCTAAAACAATGGTTAGTTAAATTATCCATGAATTCCCCTATTCCCTCTCATTTATTTTGTTTTTTGGGTTACACATTAATTATCCTTTTCTATTTAAATTCATATTTGTTTTTATATGCAAGAAATGAAACCTATTGAAGAGAGGCGATGAAAACATATTATGGAAAAAAATCGCCACATGACCGAGCTGAGAATTCCACCACTAGTGCCTGCAGTGAGTATTTTATTTCAAATATATTTATTTATATTATATATAATGTCATGTGATTAATTTTTTTAAACATTTTTTCAGGATCCATCTATTAAGCAACAGTTATTTGAGGAGTAGCTGAGTAGTGGTCCTAGTACTGGGGGTGTTCGTACGAGGGTGGTGGTATGGGAGCTAGGCGATTTGGTCGGCTAACCTAATTAGACCCTGCCCCTCCCACTGACATACCATCCATCCCACATTCTGATCTCAGTGTGCCATTGGGGACACACAAGATATTTAGGCCTCCCATGTTTCACCACCATTTACATCTGACCCTCCTCACCCGTCTATATCATATCTGATGATGATTCCCACTCCCCATCCAGTATTTGGTCATTAATCTGTGTCATCTTATTTTACTACTTCTTCGATCTCTCCATGATTTAATATTCCATCTTCTTTGACTACTACTCCACCAGAGTCTATCCCTAAAGAGCATACATTGGGACCCAATCCATTTGTACAGGGTGTTCCTTCAGTTTTTGTGGATCCAGCGGTGCCCATTGATTATACTACCACGGGTATACTTATACAACCCTAAAAAATTGTTACACCATTATTTATTTTCATTATAACACATATTGATAAAATATTTGTTTTTATTTCATAATAGATACATCTACTGATAGGAGGTAGGGCAGGGGTGTACACACATGCATTCGGTGTGGAACCGCCACATGTAGTTGATGGTGGAATACAATGAAGATAGTCAGATGATTGAAAAATAATAGCAGTAATGTTGGGGTTTTTTGGTGACATTTTCCAAATACTCTAACATCATTCCTATCAGCCCACTCTCATGAATACAACTGCAAAATGAAGTTAAGGATAAAGCCTGGGCAGAGATATGGGTAAAAAAATCAGTTGTATTTAATGCAATATATTAATTTTTGTATTTATATGAATTAATATTTTGGTTTCAACTACGGTTTAATTTCCCCGATGGTGAGGGTGCACAGCCAGCATGTCTAAAGGATTTAGGCAAGCTTTGGAGAGCTTATAATCATGATATGTACATTGGTTGGCATGATAGAGTTGGAACAGAGTTGAAGGTGGTCCCTGTCATGGATGATTTTCCATTAGAATAGTACTGACAGATGATTACTCATTGGTCAACTAGCAAATTTACCATATTAATCAAATTATAAGTATTTAAATGAATATTTTCATGTTTTTTGTTAATAATAATTATTGAATTTTATTTACGATACATCTGGAAGAAATAAAAAAACATTGATGCTAAGAAATACATCCACACTTTGGGATGTACTACGATGCCAGATCATGAGAGACAACTGGTTTGACAGTTTATAATCTTTCTTTATGACTTGCACTTTCTATTGCTTCCTCCATAATTTATTCGATTTCTAAAGTTGTTATATAATTATAGTTATATAGTTACACTTTTTTGGTATCCAATTTTTAATTATGGTTTCCTACATTCAATGTCATTGTAGAGGCATAAATTTAATATAGAATGACGTGTTCCTCGAGAAAAACTATTTTTCGTGAGTAGAAAGAAGAAAGATAAAAGTGAAGTTAATGAACCGACCCAGTAGTAGATTGTATGTATTAATTGGTAGATTTAAATTTTTAATCTCTATTTTGTAACTTATTAATATATTTATATTTGTAACAGGTTGCTTTAGAGGCCCTTGATGCCCAAGAACCGGGCAATTTTTGGCCAAATGATCACTTACATCAGGTGTTGGGAGATGTGCACCCTGGTAGAGTATGATGTCGTCCTGGGAAGAGTATAGTTTTGACAAGGTATTGGACCTCATCAGGTACTAGTTTTAGTGCCACCGAGTTGCTGCAGGTTAAGGCACAGGTAGAACACGATGAAAAAGGGCCATAGAGACGGTAGCACAGTTTGTTATGGAAAACACTGCATTTATGAAACTGATGGAAGCTTTACATCCAACACTTCCACAAGAGGCTAGTACTTCTTGTAAGGAATATATTTCATCGATTGGTTCTATATATGGTGAACCATGTGGTAGTTCTAGTGGTGTTCAAGATGATAGCGAGGAGGAGGGCGAGGTGGAGGAGGGAGAGGAGGAGGCCGAGGCGGAGGATGAGGGCGAGGAGGAGGCCGAGGCGGAGGACAAGGGCAATGAGGAGGCTGAGTATGAGTAAGAGGGCGAGGTGGGTGGGGATGATGATGGGGATGACAATGAGGATGAGGGTTATGGTGAAGATGATGGTGATGATAGTGATGGTGACAAGGGACAAATTGATCTGTTACATTTTTGAATGATATTAATAACCTTTGATGTTTATTGATTTTTTGTGACGCAATATATGTGTGATTAGGTAGGTCACATTATCTTAATTTTTCTATCTATAAATAATAAAACAATATTTGATTATTTACTATGACATCCCCCTATTTTAATGAAATTGTAGTTTTTTAGTAGAATTTAGAAAATTGGTGGTCTGATTAGAAGTTGATATAATGAAATTATTTTTTATCCTTGAAATAATTTTCTTAGAAAATATGTCAATATCATCCCATGAACCTGAGACAGCCCCCCCCCCCTGAAGAGCCCCACGGATAGCCCCCCGGATAGCCCCCCCCCCCCTTCCCTGGACCCTAGACTGCCCCCAGACAGCTCCCTGGATAGCCCCCCAGATAGCCCCCGGATAGCCCCCCCCCCCCCCCCCCACCCTCCTCCCTGGACCCCAGACAGCCCCCCAGATAGCTCCCCGGACAACCCCCCAGACATCCCCCCTCACCCTCCTCCTTGGAACCCGGATAGATCCCCGGACAGCCCCCCCCCCCCCCCACCCGCCTCCCTGGACCCCGGAAAGCCCCCCGGAAAACCCCCCGGACAACACCCCCACCCTCCTCCCTAGAACCTGGACAGCCCCCACCCCACCCTCCTCCTACCATGAATAACCCCCACCACATATATCCTCATCCTTCACTAGGTACCTCACAAAACTATGTATCATCGACATCATCACACCAATCACTATATCATAAGGTCACTGAGACCAATCTAAGATCTCATCAAGATTCACCCTAAATCCGAATCTAATTAACATTCCATTAATATTACTTCTATACCAAGAACCGACCACCTATCTTGATTTCGGAGACAATCACACTCGTAATTCAGCATCTTGGATCCCAATCTAAGCTCTCTTCAGGATTCAC
This sequence comes from Viscum album, assembly GCA_963277665.1. Taxonomy (NCBI): domain Eukaryota; kingdom Viridiplantae; phylum Streptophyta; class Magnoliopsida; order Santalales; family Viscaceae; genus Viscum; species Viscum album. The sequence goes on from OY728134.1 coordinate 1,001,664,463, forward strand.
CCTAAATCCCAATGGAAAAGAGGGTTTTAGAGCTTTGGATGAAGATGAGAGAAGAGTGAAAACCCTAATCAAAAAGTGGAAGAAAGGAGAGTATTATAATCACTCGGATCTTCTATCCTCAGTTAACAGCACTCAAAAACTCCCAAGTGACATGTACGAGTCAACCCCACCTCCATCTGAAGCACGGTGTGGCCGATACCACTCAAAGTGTCTCACTTTTATTTGAAATGGACAACATTTTAAGTGAAAGCAACAACTGGAATACAAAAAACCAACCAAACATATTCGGATTGTGTTGATACTTTAGCACAACGATCCATGGGTCCTTTGTGACGTGTACGAGTCAAACCCACCTCAATCTGAGGCACGGTGTAGCCGGTACCACTCAAAGTGTATCACTTTTATTTGAAATGAACAACATTTTAGGGAAAACAACAACTGGCATACCGAAATCCTACCAAATGCATTCCGAATTTGTTGATACTTTAGGAAAACGACCCATGTGTAATTTTTGACATGTATGAGTCAACCCTGCTTCAATTTGAAGCACGGTGTGTCCGGTAACACTCAAAATATATCACTTTTATTTGAAATGGATACTATTTTAAGTAAAAACAACTGGAATACTGAAAACTGACCCAATGTATTCTGATTGTGTTGATACATTAGTAAAACGATCCATGGGTCATTTGTGATGTGTACGAGTCAACCCCGCCTCAATTTGAGGCATGGTGTGGTAGATACCACTCAAAGTGTCTCACTTTTATTTGAAATGGACTAAATTTTAAGTGAAAACAACAACTGGTATACGGAAAATAGACCAAATGCATTCAGATTCTGTTGATACTTTAGGAAAAGGATCCATGGGTCATTTTTTATGTGTACGAGTCAACCCCGCCTCAATATAAGGAATGGTGTGGCTGGTAACACTAAAAGTGTATCACTGTTATTTGAAATGGACAACATTTTATGTGAAAACAACAACTACTATATGGAAAACTGACCAAATAGATTCATATTGTGTTGATACTTTAGCACAACAATACATGGGTCATTTTTTTACATCTAATAGTCAACCCTGCCTCAATCTGAGGCATCGTGTGGCTGATACCACTCAAAGTGTCTCACTTTTATTTGAAATGGACAACATTTTAAGTGAAAACAACAAATGGAATATGGAAAACTGACCAAACGCATTCATATTATGTTGAAACATTAGGAAAATGATCTATGGGTCATTTTTTGATGTGTATAAGTCAACCCCTCCTCAATCCGAGGCATGGTGTGGCCAGTACCACACAAATTTTCTCACTTTTATTTGAAATGGACAAAATTTTAAGTGAAAACAACAACTGGAATACAGAAAACCAACCAAACTCATTTGTATTCTGTTGATACTTTAGTAAAAGGATCCATGGGTCATTTGTGATGTTTACGATTCTACCCCACCTCAATCCGAGGTACAGTGTGGCCGGTACCACTCAAAGTGTATCACTTTTATTTGAAATGGATACTCTTTTAAGTAAAAACAAATAGCATACGGAAAACCAACCAAACATATTTATATTGTGTTGATACTCTAGAACAACGATCCATGGTTCATTTGTGACATGTTCGAGTCAACTCCTCCTCAATATGTGGCACGATGTGGCCGATACCACTCAAACTGTCTCACTTTTATTTGAAATGGACAACATTTTAAGTGAAAACAAAAACCGGCTTACGAAGAACCAACCAAACGCATTCGAATTGTGTTGATACTTTAGAACAATGATTCATGGGTCATTTTTGATGTGTACGAGTCAACCCCGCCTCAATCTGAGTCATGGTGTGGCTAGTACCACTCAAAGTTTCTGACTTTTATTAGAAATGGACAAAATTTTAAGTGAAAACAACAACTGGCATACAGAAAATTGACCAAACGCATTCGGAATATGATAATACTTTATGAAAACGATCCATGGATCATTTTTGACATGTATGATATAACCCCACCACAATCCAAGGCACGTTGTGGCTGGTACCACACAAAGTGTTTCACTTTTATTTGAAATGGACAACATTTTATGTGAAAACAACAACTACCATATGGAAAACCGACCAAACATATTTGGATTGTGTTGATACTTTAGCACCACAATACATGGGTCATTTGTGACATGTATGAGTCAACCCCACCTCTGAGGCACATTGTGGCTGGTACCAATCAAAATGTCTCACTTTTATTTGAAATGGACATCATTTTAAGTGAAAACAACAACTGGAATATGGAAAACCAACCAAACACATTCAGATTAGGTTCATACTTTAGGACAAGGATCCATGGGTCATTTTTGACGTGTAGAAGTCAACCCCACCTCAATCTAAGGAACAGTGTGACCGGTACCACTCAAAGTGTCTTTCTTTTGTTTAAAATGGATACTCTTTTATGTATAAACAACTATCATTCAGAAAACTGGACAAACGTATTCGGATTGTGTTGATACTTAAACACAACGATCCATGGGTCATTTGTGAAGTTTACGAGTCAAGCCCACCTCAATATGAGGCATGATGTGGCTGGTACCACTCAAAGTGTCTCACTTTTATTTTAAATGGACAACATTTTAGTTGAAATCAACAATTGGCATATAGAAAACCAACCAAATGCATTCATATTGTCTTTATACTTTAGGAAAATGATCCATGGGTCATATGTGATGTGTATGAGTAAAACCTGCCTCAATATGAAGCATGGTGTGGCCGGTATCACTTGAAGTGTCTGTCTTTTGTTTAAAATGGACAACATTTTAAGTGAAAACAATTGTCATACGGAAAACCAACCAAACATATTCGGATTTTGTTGATACATTAACACAAGGATCCATGTTCCATCCTCACACAATCCACTTCTCATGTGAGGAAATCCTACCCCTATTCTAAAACACATGAAATTTAATATGCCATTCCCATCCTCAAACAGTGGGTTCTAGGACCAAACCAAAGTCTATTTTGGAACCCAATACCAAAGACATAATTGAATATTTATACCCTCTACCCAAAATGGGGATTCATCTCACATCACACCCTGAGACCAAAAAAAAATTACCCACATACCCCCTTGTTCCAATTGAAAAGTCTATGAAAAACATGTAAGCTATTCTGGTAACCCATCTCATATATTGAGATTGGTCAATGTTTCCCACTAACACATCATGAACCATTTATACATGATTAAATAGTCATTAGAGGAATATAAAAATCACATGTGCTTCCTATAATTCATCTTAGGTCTAAGAACATGACCACAACCATTGTCTATCTTATGAGAATCATGATCCATGTCCACTCTACCCAAGTTATTCTATTGGTTTTAAGATATTCAACCCAAGGCCATGAGTAAACATCCCATGTGCTTCCTATAACATGTAGTAATTTTCTCTTGTGTGTATTGGTGTTGTGGTTTGAGTGAGGAGTGAATTCTAAATTTTGAATACTGTTATGGGTGTTATTTCTTTTGAATTCTAAATTTTTGAATTCTGGATGTATTGGATTCTGGATGTATTGGTAATGAATTCTAAATTTTGAATACTCTTATGTATATTGGATTCTATATTTATTGGATTTTAATTTTGTATTGGTGTTATGGGTGTTATTTCATTTCAATTATGGATGTATTGGATTGTGGATGTATTGGATTCTGGATTTTTCTCTTGTGTTGTGGTTTGAGTGTGGAAAGAATTTTTAATTTCTAAATTTCTGAACTCTGGATGAATTTTAAACATCCCATGTAGGATTTTGGATTCTGAATGTGTATGTGTTCTTTCAAGTCATGGAGAGTTGTAGGATAGAGGGGGTTGCTGGCTACTATGGAGCTGCTTGGCTCCTGGCTACTGTGGAGCTGCAACAGATGTATACCAAGGGTTTTGAAAATCATTGGTATAGCATTTTCATGTATATTATACCAACGGTTTGGATATAACCATTGGTATAAAATTGTACCAACAGTTTTAAACCCATTGGTAAATTATTTGGATGAATATTGTAAACTATATAACAACGGTTTAGAACCATTGGTATAAGGGTAACATATACCAACGGTTTGTGAAATCATGGGTATATCTCTTACATTAACACTTATACCAATGGTTTACACAGAACCATTGGTATAAGCCTTTACCCACAGATTACTTGTCCACGGTTTGGGAAACCGTTGGTATATAATATACCAATGGTTCTGAACCGTTGGTAAAGGGTAGAATTCCAGTAGTGCTTGAATGCGATAAATTAACACTTCTCAGATGGTTCAATTTTAGTATAAAAGGAGGGGGAAGGAAAGATGATGATGAATTATTATATTAACATAACAAAATTCATTTATATATATTTTATTGGAGTCATAATACCATTTGGAAAAGGTGAAGTGAGGAGACTAAAATAAAATAAAATAACTTGAAAAGAAAATAAAAAAAAACATAAATAGGAATTTACCTCTTGAATTTATCCTCCTAGATAGCCTCCTTAGGAAAGAGGTTTTGGCCTTTTTATGAGACTAAAGCTCATAGAAATTGGGGGTGATCTTGGTAAGATATTTTAGAATAATTTGGACAAGGAACAATTCTTGAGAGTTGTGATGGAAATAGGTGGTGAGGGATGGTATTTATAGTGACAGAGAGGGGTGTTTTCTCAATATTTAAGTCATTAGTTTATTATTTTTCTCAAGAAAAGTAATAGTGATAAATCTTTAGACTAAAAACATTAATTAGATCATTTTATTTCGAAACAATGGTTATAACATCATCCATAACTCAATTAATAGTGTATTGAACTTATAATGTATATATGTCGTAAAGTAGCATATTTTACTATTCACAAAAAATTCATGTATTTCAGAAAAATACCAAAAAAATCACCCTAACCATTTTTTGACATGTAGAATCAAAAAATTAACTACATTTTATGAAAATAAATTTCTAAATATGATAAATTTTAATTTGATTTAATATCACAATTTACTTGAAAAAATCAAATTTTAAAATTAAAATTGCTTTTCTCACACTTTGAAAAATTAATTAAGGCCTCATAAAATTTTCTTATAATAATAATAAATAAAAATATAAATTTATAAATAATATTTATAAAAATATATTTTCTTTTAAAGTATTAAATTAATCACAAAATTGTAATTAAATATTTATGACTTATGAAAATACCAACATTTATTTAATAATTTTTGAAATATTTATTTTCTTACACTATGATAAAATTATACAATATTGTCACTTATAATATGAATGAATTTTATTTATAATTTCATTTGTGGGGTTACTATTCAATTTTTTGGTTTACAATTCATAAGGGACATGTTACTATTCCAAAGTTCAGGTTACTATTCCTTTGGTATATGTTCCTTTACTTTTAGAAATGACTTTTATATAATTAATTATTCATTTATAAAGTGTTTATTATGTTTTATATGTAATATTATGTGATTATTATTTAAGAAATAATTATAAGAAATTAATTTCATTGAAAAAACATTGGGTCGTTACATTCTTCCCCCCTTATGGAATTTCACCCTCAAAATTTCATTTTACATTATAAGCTAAAAATAGGTGTGGGAATATTTCCATCATAACTTCTTCCAGTTCTCATGTTGCCTCTTCGTACTTATGGTTCATCCATTGTACTTTGACTAGGGGAGTAGTTTTATTACATAAAATTTTATCTCTATGATACAATATCTTCACTGGACACTCCTCGTAAGAGAGATCATTCTTCAACTATACCACCTCTAAAGACAGTACATGTGAATGATCCATTATGTACTTCCTTAAAAGGGATACATAGAATAAATCATATACTTTATACATGGTAGGTGGAAGTGCAAGTCAATAGGTCACTGTTTCGACACGATCTAGAATCTCGAAATAGGCAATGTACCTAGGACGTATCTTTCATTTCTTCACAAATCTCATGACCTTCTTCCATGGAGATATGTAGAGGAATACCATGTCTCAAATTTTGAACTCAAGGTCTTGCCAAATATTGTCTGCATAATTCTTTTGTCGACTTTGGGCTTCCTTGATTTGTTGCTAAATTGTTCTCATCATTTCCACCATTTCTTTGACCATTTATAGCCCTATTAACTCATTCTCATCAACTTCATCCAAACACAATAGTGTTTTTCACCTTTTCCCATAAAGGGCTTCATATGGTACCATTCTGATACTTGAGTGGAAACTATTGTTATAAGAGAACTCAACCAGAGGAAAATGTTGGTCCCATTTTCCTTTAAAGTCTATAGAAAATTATTTCAACATGTTTTCTAGTGTATAAATAGTTCTCTCATATTGGTCATAATTTTTAGGATGATAGGTCATACTAATGTTCATCTTAGTGCTTAGATCATGTTGGAGAATTTTCCAGAACTTCTAGGTGAGTCTTAGATCTCAATCAGATACATTTTTTAGTTGTACTTCATACAACCTTACCACATATTTGATATATATCCATTAAATTTTATCTAATGTTAATTCCTATTGAATTGAAATAAAGTGAGATTCCTTTGTAAGACGATTCGCAATAACCCATATAGAATTGTTTTCTCTAGATGTCCTTGGAAGTCCAGTGACAAAGTCTATGGTGATGTTCTCCCACTTCCATGTTGGTATGGATAATGATTTCATCAAAACTTTATAATTTTTTCATTCAACGTTCACTTGATGACATACACATCACGTTGATGTATATTCAAAAATCTCTTTCTTCGTATTGTCCCACCAATAGTTCTCTTAGAGATCATGATACATCTTTAGGCTCCCTGGGTGAATAGAGAATGTTGAGATATGTGCATCATTTTGAAGATCCTTATTTATCTATGGATCAAATTGTACAAATAATCATGAACCAAACCTTATGACCCCATCCTTATCAATCATTAACTCAAAGGATTTCCCATTTCATATATCTTCCACCCTTTTTTGAATTTTCAAATCATTTCATTGAGCATCCTTTATTTCTTCCATGTGGGGTGGTAGATAAATATTTTGAGAAATAATTGATGATGTTTCTCCCTTAATGATTCACATGAACATCCTATGAAAATCTAATAAGATTGGATCCTTCTTAATTCTAATAATTGATAATGTTTTTGAATCTTTTCTACATATATCATCTGCTACCTTATTTGCTTTATCAGGATGGTAATTGATTGAGTAGTCATAATCGTTGATGATATCCAACCATCATTGTTAGAGCTAATTAAGATCCTTCTATGTGAATATATATTTGAGACTCTTTTGATTATTATATATCTCAAACTTGTCCCCAAAGATATAATGCCACCATATTTTTAACGTAATGATTATAGCTTCCAACTCCAGATCATGCATGGGATAGTTTTTCTCAAGTATTTTAAACTTCCTTGAAATAAAGGATATCAATTTATCATTTTTCATTAGTACACATCCTAATCCATTATTTGAAGCACCATTATATACCACAAAGAGTTATCCACTTATTGGTAGTGTGATTACTAGTGTAGTGATGACCTCTTTTTGAGCTCCTTAAAGCTTTCCTCACATTCTTGAGTCCAGAAAAACTTCACTCCCTTCCATTTCAACATGGTCATTGTATTTGAAAATCATGAAAAGTAATTTAAAAATCATCGGTAATCCCCAGATAGGCCAAGGAATCTATGGATCTATATTACAGCTATTGGTATAGACCACTCTTTAATTTACTTTGTCTTGGAAGGGTTTATATATATCCCTTTACTGGTGATAATGTTCCCCAGGAATGAAACTTCCTTCCTCCAGAACTCACATTTACTATACTTAGCCTATATTTTATCCCTTCTCAAAGTATTTAGCATAGTATTACAATTCTCCTCGTGTTCCTCCTTGCGCTTGGAGTATATCTAAATATCATCAATAAAGACTACCAAAAATTTGTGGATGTAATCTATAAAGACTCCATTCATTAAATCCATGAAAATTTCTAGAGCATTAGTGAGTACTAAGGGAAACACTATGAACTCATAGTGTCCATGCCTTTTTCAAAAGGTAGTATTGGGAATATCTTCCTTCATTGCCTTTAATTAGTGATATCCCAACTGATGGACCTCCATAGACAAATAACCATCCCCACATAGATCATTGAACAAGTCATCTATCTATTGAAGGGGATAATTGTTCTTTATCATGATTTTGTTGAGTTCATGATAATCAACGCATAGGCGCATTGATCCATCCTTCTTTTTGACGAAGAGGATTCGTACAACCCATGGTGAAGCACATAGGTGTATAATACCCCAGTATAAATTCTCTTGTAACTACTTCTTCAGCTCTTTCAGCTCAATGGCGGTCATTCTACATGTTTTCTTTGGTATAGGTAGACATCCAGTAATAAGTTAAATTGAGAACTCAACCTCTCGATCAAGAGTAAGACTTGGAAATTCATTAGGGAATACATTATTGTAATCTCTCATGATGGGAATGTCTTCGAGCATGATTCTCTCCTTTGTCCCAATCATTTGATATAGATATGATTCCTTATAAGGAAACAATATCTAAACATGAAATAATGGTTCAAAAGGAGATCCATCCTCCTCCTTAAACTTGTACAGAATTGGATGATGCTTTGGTATGTGAAGAGTGATCTCCCTTTCCCAACAGTTGATGTTCGATTTGTATAAAGATATCTAATCCGTACCCAATATAGCATCAAAATCCACCAAAGGAAGTATTATAAGATTTTTTGGGATGTTCAGTCCACAAAAATTAACTGGGGAGGAGTTATATAATTTGGATGGAATAATTGTCCCATTTTTAGTTCTCATAGATAACTCAACCTCCGTATTTTTAGGTGGTTCTGGAATAGTTCTACTAAACATGAAAGATATGAAAGAATTAGAAGAACCAAACTCAAATAGTGCATTCTATATTCTTGATTGAATAACCAATATACCTATCAACACATTGTTTTCTGGATCCACCTCATCAATAGTGATAGCATAATCCCTTCCTTATTTCCTTGGTGGTTTATGTTTATTTCCTCTAACAACCCTTAGATTAGAGAAATTTTTATCATAATTTCCATATTCCTTGTAGTTGTAACACTGCACTAAAGACTGGGCATTTATCTAAACCATATTTTCATCTTCCACATTAGTGGAATTCTTCATATCCCTTCAGCAGTTCTTAGCCAGATGTCCCATTCTTCCACATTTGAAGTAATTCCTCATTCCCTTTAGATAGTTTCCAGAATGGTTCTTCCCATAGGTTTGACACATGTGATATTTGGTCTTTTTTCCATCGTGGGATTTATTTTTTGAACCACCCATATTAGACTCCCTTTTCTACTTTTTTTCACTAGGCCCACGAGACCACTGATAGTATCTAATATCTATTTAAACCCTGAGGTCACAATGAACAATCTCCTCATAATTATTAAAGTCTAGAATCGATAATACTTTTCATAGATTCGGCTTTGGTCTGCTAAAAAAATGATCTACCTTACTTTCAGTGTCCATGAAAAATCCAGTGGTCTATCTTGAAAGCCTTGTAATGTTTGCTTCATACACCCTGATAAACTCATCTTCCTTCTCCTTAAGTATGAGTAACTCCCTTTACATCTTGAGATTTAGGGTTTGGGGAAAATATTTATTGTAAAAAAATTCTTCAATTCCTCCCAATCCATGGAATCAATTTCCTCCTTGGACTTCATATTTTTTATTAGTGTCCACCAATGATCATCTTCCCCGTCAAATAAATAGACTACCAACACATCTTTCTCTTCTTATGAGAACTGGAGGATAGAGAATATCTTTTCAATGTAGTTAATCCACTATTATTTGAGGAGGGGACCAGAAGATCCACAAAAAAGGTAGGCCTCTGGCACATAAAGTATTCAATGGAAGCATTTTATTTACTAGGAGGAGGAGGGTGTTAAACATGATTAAAGTTATTATTCATAACTTAATCAAGCTGAGCATGTTTTTTCATAAGGTTTTGAGCACCTGTTCCCATCATATCATGCATATCATTAGAGAAATCATCACATTTCTTATCACATTGATTGTTGGCATGGGTTATTCAATTTCCATCTATTAGCTAAGAAAAAGAAATTATAATTAGGGTACTTTATTACTTATCTAACAATCATAAAAATGAAACTTTAAACATAAAAGGATAAACTCTTAAAGGAAAAAATATATCCTAACTTTTGATTCTCTATGTTTCAATCTAGGTTATCCATGATTTTTTTGCTAAAATATATTCTTATGGTTCTTTTTTATCCCTTAATAATTGTTCATAATGACCTTATGAATTTACCAAAGCATATCCCCTGAGAATTTCACACCAGATGCACAATAAGGCCTATTTTTGTGTACCATGTTACCCCATGTTTGGCCTAGAACACCTTATCGGAGTTATTAATCCTAGGTACATTTGTGCTAGAACCACACCCACTTTTAGTATCCAGATAGGGATGTATTTTCCTCATAAAACACTTACTCAATATTTTCCAAAATTTAGGGATGTTTTCTTGCACTTAGTCTTATCCCTAATATTCTTACTAAAGTTCTGTAGTCTGAATCCCCAAAAATTACAAGACCTTCATAGGATACCAACTATAGTGACTCTATCCTTTTACACATATCATTACATAATTTTAAGCAAAATTATATATCAAGTTACTAGCTATTCTTCATAAATACAAGTGTCATGGAAGACTGGGTACATAAAACTGAAAACGTGGGACTAAATAAAACATTTCATTATTTAATCTTAATAAATTTATCCTAACTTCCATTATGTTCATACATCTACGTAGGGAAACTTGGGGATAAAATGAATAAAGGGATGTGCTAAAAATCCCAGTAAGAGAATATACAAAACAATAAATCTTTAGCACATGGTTTAGAAGGTTTGACATAATTATATAAAAAGGCATGGTACATAATTAAATAATAAGGAACCATAAAATATAAAACATGGGATAATATATTCATGTAATCATGGTAATTTGGAAGCAACATAAAACATAACATTAGTATTATTCAAGTCTCTATCTACATAGAGGATCAGGATTAAAGGCTAACCACCAAGACTATTGCACATGAAGAATGAGTCAAGGCTAACCACCAAGACCATTGCACATGACGTCTCATTAGACTAAACTTTACCCAATGCATTAGAGAACTATCTGGGATATACCATCATAAAATTTTCATGAATAAGTGTTCCATATAAAGAACCATACATAAGGAATCAGGCATAAACATAAGTGTTACCCATGGTAAGAATTGGGTATCATAATCTTTTGAAAAGTCATAACATAAATTAATATCATAATGGGGTCCATAAAAAAAGGATTCAAAACATACATGGATATTAACAAGATAAAATAGGCATAGATCAAGATAATTTATTTCAAAATGAATTTATAACACGTAAAAATAGTATTTAAGAAACTTTAGAATTAAAACATTTTTCTGTGGTTTAAGAAAAATATTAAAGAGATTTTAAAAGAGAGAATGGAATAATATTTATATAATACTAGAAGTGAAACAAGAACGTTTTAATAAAAAAAATACTTATTTTATAAAAATAATTATGGATCGAAAACAGATTATAAATTGTAATTATAAATGGATAATAATTTGGTATGTTCTCTTAAATTGGGATTACGTATCAGGAAGAACCGAGTTGGGATCCTTTTAAAAATATGTATATTCGCAAAAAAGAAGGATGGAAAAATCTTCATACATGAGTTTAAAACATATAAAAATAATTTATAATATGTACATAAATATAAAATAGAATTACATTTGGGTAAATAAATAGAAAGAGAAACCTGAAGGAATAAAGGAGGTTTGGGTATAATACCTTGCCTTAAGTCAGGTGGTGTTCTTAAATTGATCTTAATGTCCTGGATAAGAAAATTTGATTAATTAATTAAAATTTAAATAAACTATTATATATTTAATTTATTTATTATAACCATATTAAGTTCTTTTATGGACTTTTTGACGAGTTATAGTGTTTAATTTTATCAATCGGGAGTGCTCTTTTTCTTAGTTTTCATGATCAGTTTGTTTGTATAAGAGTATTGAAGTTCATGTAAAATTGGAATGGTTTTACTGAAGTTTAATTATATTAATGAACATTCATAAGATTAAATTTTTATATACTTAATTTTATTATATGGGGCGATGATGAATCATTATATAAAATTTTCAATGGTAATCCCTTGGATTAATTTGGCAGTTTTTCGATCACAATGAACTCATTTTGTTTTATAAATTAATATCATGTATACAAAATGATTCTAGAATATTAAATAAGTTATAATTCCTATATTTTAATTTGGTTCATTCCTAAACTTTTTTTCATGAAAATCCTTGAATATGGTAAATGAAATTGAAAACTTTTCATCCTTGAATGTGATAAATTAACACATCTCACACGGTGTTTTCATTTTTAGTATAAAAGGAGCGAAAGAGAGATGATGATGAATTATTCCCTTATAATAATAACATTATAGTATATTTAATTTAATATAGTTATCATACCATTTTTATTAAGGGAGGTCAGGAGAGAAAAAGAAAATAAAGGAACTTGAAAAGAAAATAAAAAAACGAAAAGTGATATTCACCTCTTGAATTAATCCCATTTGAGAGCCTCTATAGGAAAGAGGTTTTGTCCTTTGGATGAGAGAAATAACTCCAACACATCGGGGAGGGTCTTGGGAAGATATTTTAGAAGAATTTTGAGAGGGGACAAGGCTTTATATGTGTGAGGAGAAGTGGTGGGGTGATATTTATAGTGAAGGAGAGGGGTGTTTTCTCAATTTTTAATTCATTAGTTTATTGTTTTTCTCAAGACAAGAAATATCGATAATTATTTAGTCTAAATACATTAATTACATCATTTCAGTTTAAACCAATGGTTATTACATCATCCATGACTCAATTAATAGCGTTTTTAACTTATAATTTATATATACCGTAAATTACTGTATTTTACTATTCACAAAAAATCAAATTTTTCATAAAAATCAAAAAAAATAACCCTAAACATTTTTTGATGTGTAGAATCCAAAAATGATATCCATTTTATGAAATTAATTCTATAAATATAAGAAATTTAATTTTTAATTAAAATCCTAATTTTCTCAAAAAATACAAATTTTAAAATTACAACTACTTTTCTCACACATTGAAAAATTATTTAAGATCTCATTAAATTATCTTATAATTATAAGACATAAAATTATTAATTTATGAATAAATTTTATGAAAATAAATTTTCTTTTAAATTTTTAAATTAATCAAAATATTTTAATTAAATATTTATGACTTACAAAAGTTCCAACACTTAATTAATAATTTTTAAAATATTTATTTAATTATACAATGATATAATTATACCATATTCTCACTTACAAGATGGATAAATATTATTTATAATTTCATTTTTTATGTTACTATTCAATTTTTTGGTTTATTATTCATAAGGTTCATGTTACTATTCCAAAGGTCAAGTTATTGTTCCTTTGGTATATGTTTCTTAACATCTAGAAATGACTTTTATGTCATCAATTTTTCATTTATAATGTTTGTATTATGTTCTATATGTAATCTTTTGTGATTATAACATAGTACATGATTATAATAAGGTAATTCCATTGAAAAAACAACGGGTCGTTACATCATTGCGGCTGACCGGCAGATACCCAGGTCAGAGATGTCATGGGATATTATTTTTGAAATCCTCAGTCGAACGTCAATACAATTACCGTACATATGTCATCTTGTTTGCAGAGAATGAAGTATCATGATCTGAGATCCCTCCTTTATGAATCTCTATTCATATAGAAGTCAAACCCTATCGTGGGTTTTTGTTCACCATGAAGAGGGTTTTAGAATAGGTCATCACTTCATCTCTCACACTACCTCCCGTACCAATGATGTTTTGTCATTGAACTTTGTGCTTGATTCACATGATATTTTTGTATTTGAATCATCAAATCAATGGATTTTATACTACCACATCTATTCTCTTGAGGAATTTCATCATTCTATTCATGTTCTTGGGATATGAAAACCCACAACCCAACAATGATAGTTTATCCCCTTACTGGTCTTTAACATGTTAAAGTATACTAGATTTGATTTCTTACTGATTACTTACACAAGCCCATTGCAATATAAAATCAAACATGTCATGCCATCCAATTTGAAAGACATGTTGACCATGTTTTTTATTCAAATAAATGGGATTGGAGAAATGTAGGATATCACCTATATAGACTATAAAAAAGTGGTCACAATAGACCATTCCATGTTGGCCTATAGAAACCACCATCTGGAAATCGCTATAGCCTCCTTCGGGATCAGCTATAGAAACTCCCAAATGTAGTTCCCTATATCCTAGCTAGGAAAGACCTATGCGACTACCATGTGGCAGCAGTTATTGGATTTTTTATTTTTTTTAAAAAATCTTAGAAGCATTTAAAAAACTATATTTCAATAATACAAAAAATATTTTCAAAATATCTAAAACCATAGACACATAAATATCTGCCTCATCATCTTCGAATCTCTACACCCATCATCGAATAAAAAATAATGAAAAACGTTAATAAAATAATTAGTACATAAAAATTATCCCAACTAATAATTGAAATGAAATAAAATATTTCAATTAAATCTTATTACAACATATCGAAGTTAACAAGTTTTGAAAATATATTAATAATTTCTAATCAATTTTTGAAATTTTAAAACCATTTATTCTATGATTCCTAGTAGTTCACATGTCCTATTGGTGTGAAATAGTGTCACACACATCACAAAAACTAATAAGTAAGTTCTCCTATGATTTCAGGCCATTAAAAGGTCATTTTCCATTCATCTAACCATTAAACGCATGTTTTGGTGTTTTATGACACTAAAAGTGTGTTTCCCATTATCCTAATAAAATAATACCTTCAATGGAAATATCTTCTACTCAACCATTTAAAAAATTATTATTCAGTTTTTTTCGTCTGCTTTCAGGTCATTCAAAGGTCATTTGGCTAGTTTTGACCCCCAACACACCTTTTAAAGAACATCAAATCTTTAAAAACCACATATTCTGTAGTTCTGAGTAGACCACACATCTGTTTGACATTTCATTTAATATCACATGTCCTGAATAATAATAAGATGTTTTTTCTATGATTTAAAGTCATTTTGAGGTTGTTTTATATGGAGATGACTGTTAAATACATATTTTGGTGTTTTGTGACACAAAAAGTGTGTTTTTAGTCCTCTCAAACAAACACCGGGTTGAATTGACATTCTATATTCTTGACCATTTCACAATTCACTTCATAATTGTTTTTGTCTAATTTCACATAATTTGAATATCATTTGGCTGGGTTTGACCCCTAGATGCACCTTTTTAAAGGGCATAAAATCTTTAAGAATCGCATATGCAGTCATTTCACACATACTGGATGTCCAATTATTGTTCCATATACTCTTACACACCAAAAATAATAATAAGACAGTTTTACTATGACTTCAATTCATTATAAGGTTGTATTCTTTTGATCTGACCGTTAAATGTGCATTTAGGTGTTTTTTGACACTAAAAGTGAATTTTCAGCCCTCTTGGGAAAACTCCTGGTCAGATAGATGTTTCATCTACTCTACCATTTCACAATTCACACTACAGTTGTTGTCGTAGAATTTCATGGCATTTGGATTCCATTTGGTTGGTTTTGACCCCTGATATCACCTTTTTAAAGGGCATCAAATCTTTAGAAACCACACATTTAGTCATTCCAAGAAGACTGCTTGTTCAATTGATGTTACATCCCCTCGTACATGTCACGAATAATAATAAGATGGTTTTACTTTGATTTCATGTCATTATTAGGTATTTTGTTATCGATATGGCCATTAAATGCCTGTTTTGGTGTTTTGTGACACTAAAAGTGCATTTTCCATCATCATGGCCAAAATGCACATTCGATTGACGTAATTTTTACTCTACTATTTTATAATTCACACTATGGTTGTTTTTATCTACTTTCACGACATTATGATATCGTTCGGTATGTTTTGTCCATCGTACATAGCTTTTTAAAGGACATCAAATCTTTAAAAACTACATATTCAGTCGTATTGCACATACTTCATGTCCAATTATCATTTCATCTACTCGTACACATCAAAAATAATAATAATATAGTTTTTCTTTGATTTGAAGTCATTACATGTTTTTTTACTATAGATCTAACTGTTAAATGTGTATTTTGGTATTTTATGACCCTAAATGTGTGTTTTCAGTCCTCGCTGACAAGCTCAAGCTCGGATTGATGTTATGTCTTCTAGACTATTTCAAAATTCATGCTACAGTTTTTTGTCTAAATTCATGGTATTTGGAGGTCATTCGGTTGGTTTTGACACCTGAATAGGCCTTTTTAAATGATGCTAAATCTTTAAAAACCACATATTCAATTGGACTAAGTGTACCATACATCCAATTGATACTCCTACTCTTACACATCACGAATAATAATAATACATGTTTCCAATGATTTCAAGTCATTTTGAGGTCGTTTTGTATGGATCTAACTATTAAATTCGCATTTTGGTATTTTATGACACTAAATGTGTGTTTTAGGTCCTCCTAGGAAAATTTCAATTCATATTGACGTTCCATATAGTAAATTGTCTCCCAATTCACTCCACAGTTGTTTTTGTCTGATTTCATGGCATTCGGAGGTTGTTCGGCTAGTTTTGACCCCCGGATGCACCTTATTAAAGGGTGTTAAATCATTAAAACCACATATTCAGTCATTCCATGTAGACCGCATGTTCAATTGACTTGTAATTTTGTCTTAAATTTCATAAATATTAATAATAAAACTGTTTCTTTATGATTTCAAGTCATTTTGATGTCATTAGCTATGGATCAAATCATTAAACGTGTGTTTTGGTGTTTTAGGACACTAAAGGTTCATTTTCTATCCTCCTAGGAAAACTCTATCACATATTGAGGTTATATATATTTGAAAATTTCACAATTTACACTATGGTTTTTTCGTTTGATTTCATGGAATGCAGATGTCGTTCGGTTGATTGTGACCCCCAAATGCACCTTTTTAAAGGACATCATATCATAAAAACCACATATTCAGTTGTTTTGGGTAGACTATGAATTAAATTGATGATTCCTCTACCCTTAAAAATCATGAATAATAATAAGACGTTATTTCTATTATTTCATTTCATTCTGAGGTAGTTTTATTAGGATTTGATTGTTAAACGAACGTTTTGGTAATTTATAATACTAAAAGTATGTTTTCAATCATCCTGGGAAAACGAAACCTCGAATTAAAATTACATCTTCTAGACCATTTCAAAATTCACTCTACAGTTGTTTTCATTTGATTTCATGACATTTAGGTGTTTTTTGGTTGGTTTTGACCCCATGATGCACCTTTTTAAAGGGTGCAAACCCCTTAAAAACTACATATTTGGTAGTTTCAGGCAGACCGCATGGTTGATTTACATTCCTTATACTCATTCGTATCATGAATAATAATAACATGGATTTTCTATTATTTCTAGTAATTATTAGGTCTTTTTATATATATCTGACCGTTAAATACATGTTTTGGTGTTTTATGACACTAAAAGTGTGTTTTCCGTCATCCCAGACAAATGAAACCTTCGATTGAAATATCATGTACCTAACCATTTCTCAATTCCCTCTATAGTTTTTTTTAACTGATTTCGCCACATTCAATGGTCGTTCGGTTGGTTTTGACCCCCCCCCCCCCCCCCGCGTGTTTTTAGAAGGCGCCAAACATTTAAAACCCTCATATTTAGTCGTTTCAGGTAGGCTACACGTTTGATTGATGTTTTGTCTCATTGTACACATTAAAAATAAAAATAAAACATTTTCCTATGATTTTAGGTCATTTTGTGGTCATTTTCTATGAATGTGACTGTTAAAAATGCAATTTGGTGTTTTATGGCACTAAAAGTGTTCTTTCAGTCCTCTCAGGAAAACGCCAACTAAGATTGACGTTTCTAATTCTAAATCATTTCAAAAATCATGCTACTATTATTTTCTTCTTGTTTCACTATATTAAAATGTATTTCAATTGGTTTTGTCCCCTGGACACATATTTTTAAAGGGCATCAAACCTTTAAAAATTTGATATCTGGTAGTTTTAGGAATACTGCACATCTGATTGACTTGTAGTCTACTCGTACACATCATGAATAATAATAAGATATTTTTCCTAACATTTCAAATCATTCTGAATTTTTTTTTCTATATATATATCTTTTAAAAACATGTTTTCATTTTTTATGGCACAAAAATTTCATTTTCCCTCATGCTGGATAAATGGAACCTCCGAATGAATTACCATCTCCTCAACCATTTCACAATTCACTATACAGTTTTTTCGACTTTTTTCATGGAATTAAAAGGTCATTTGGATGGTTTTTACCCCCATGTGTTTTTATCGAATACCATGAAATCAAACAAAAACAACGGTAACATGGATTGTGAAATGGTCGAGAAAATAGAACGTCAATCTGAGCTGGAGTTTGCACGGGAGGACTGAAAATGCACTTTTAGTGTCATAAAACATCAAAATGCATGTTTAACGATCATATCCATAGAAATAAATGAATAATTATTTGAAATAAAAGGAAAAATGACTTATTATTATTCATGACATGTAATTTTAAACAACACATCAACCGAACGTGCAGTCTATGCAAAATGTCTAGATATGTGGTTTTTAAAGATATGATGTCCTTTAATAAGGTGCTTTTGGGGGTTCAAAACCAACCAAAAATTAACCAAATTCCATGAAATAAAATGAAAACAACCATTTCATTAACTGTAAAAAATTTAAGTAGATATAACTTCAATATGAGCTAGCGTTTTCTTGGGAGGACTGAAAAGGTACTTTTAGTGTCAAAAAACACCAAAACGCGCATTTAACTATCAAATCCATAGAAAATACCTCAAAATAACTTGAAATCATAATAAAACATTCATGTTATTATTACTGACATGTAAAATAAAATGTAACATCAATCAGACATTTGGTTTATGCGGTATGATTAAATATGTAGTTTTTAAAGATTTGATACCCTTTAAAAATGTGTGTTCGAGGGTCAAAGCTAGTCAAATGACCCATGAATTCTAGTAAATATGAGTAAAAATTTTGAGAAGGTAATTTTAAAATGTTAAATTATATGGAATATAAATCTAAGTTTTATTTTTTCCTTTAGGATCGAAAATGCTCTTTTAGTATCATAAAACACCAAAACGGGCGATTAACGGTCAAATCCATAGAAAACGACTTCAGAATGACTTGAATTCATAGGAAAACCATATTACTATTATTTATGACATTTAAAAGGATATTAAACATAAAATGATGATTCACTCTACCTGGAATGACTGAATATGTAGTTTGTAAAGGTTTGATGCCCATTCGGTTGGTATTGACCCCAAAACACACCATTTTAATGGGTGTAAAATCTTTAAAACCAAATATTCGGTCATTTCAAGTAGAATTAAAATCATATTGATGTTTGTTTTCTATTAAACTTCAATAAAATTAAAAATATGGTCTTCATGTGATTCTATGTCAATCTGAGGTTGTTCGCTATGGATCTGATCGTTAAACGCAGGTTTTGTTGTTTTATGACACTAGAATAGAATTTTCTATCATCACTATCAAATGGAACCTAAAATTGACTAACTATTTATTAAAAAAAAATTAAAATTAACTCTATGGTTATTTTTATCTAATTTTAGGTCATTCTGGTGTTGTTTGGCTAGTTTTTAAACCAAAACGGACCATTTTAAAGGGTGTCAAGTCTTTAAAAACATATTTAGTCATACCGTGTAGATCGCATGTCCAATTGACATGTTTTCTACCAATATTTGTCATGAATAATAATAAAGATATGGTTTTCCTATGCTTTCAAGTCATTATGAGGTCATTTATAATAGATATGGCCGTTAAATATGCATTTTGGTGTTTTATGACACTAAAAGTTTGTTTTTGGTCCTTCTAGGCATACGCCATCTCAGATTAATTTTCCGTCTACTTGACCATTTCAAGATTCATGATACTATTTTTTCATCTTATTTCATGAAATTTGGATGTCGTTCAATTGGTTTTGACCTCCGAGTGCATGTTTTTAAAGGGAATTAGATCTTTAAAAACCACATATTCATTCATTCCTAGTAGACTGCATGCCTTATTGATGTAGCATCTGGTCATACAGGTCATGAATAATGCTATTAATTTTTTTTCCTATGGTTTCACACCATTCTAATGTCGTTTTATATGGATTTGACTATTAAATTCATGTTTTGTTGTTTTATGACACTAATAGTGCGTTTTACGTCATCTCGGCCAAACAACACCTCTGATTGACGTACCGTCTTCGTAACCATTTCACAATTCACTTCATGGTTGTTGTTGCTGATTTAATGGCATCCCCAAAGTTTCACTTAGTTTTATTTTTGAGTTTTCATATTCTATACACTTATCTTTATATTCAACATTATTATTATATAATTTATATCCACAATTTCTTCTCAATTCGTTAAATTATATAAAAACCACCCACAAATATTTATCCTAATTATTTTACTAATATAACTCGTCATTAAGTGAAGTATTCCATTAATTAATTTAATTATCTTCCTATAACCGAATATAAATACTTAAAAATATTCAAAACTATCTTATAATTCTAATTATTTTATGTATATAATGTTATAGCAACTTAGTTATCTCTTTTATCGGGTTAATTTAAACATAAACTACATCTTAGGAACCATAATGTATACCCTAATCTCAACATGTAAATCATGGAACATAAACCTGTAGATTCAATTTTTCAAACTAACATTTCAAATAAGGCCTATACAAGTACGACCCTTAAACCATTCTAATTCAATACCTACTCTCTCATAGAATTATAATGTGCAACTAAAACATACACAATAAACACAAAAGGACTACCCCATATCACCCTTCCTCATACCTAGCATTTTACCTAATCAACAATTTAAACTTTCAACACGATCCTTGGAATAAATCACCTAACCACTCTTAAAGGTCTTCTAAATCCTCACTTTAGAATTCAATGTTCAAGGAAACATCCAACAAGAATGGATACACTATATAGGTAGAAAACAACATAAAGGGGAATTAAAAGAAACACCCCTTATCTAAATTGTTCAAAATATTAGCCCCAGTATACCTATAGGAATAGGTGGTAAATGAATAGTCTCCTTTTTCTAAATCATCCTAGAACCTACACGGGTTAAATTCCACAATAATACCAGACATCAAAAATTTTGAGTACCCTTCTTAGAATTATATAACAAGACACCAAGCCTCATTTTATTATTAATTCCAATCATAATCCCATTAATATTTTTAATTATAAATTCAGATTGTCAATAATTTATTACCAATTTCCCCTTTATTCATATTTCCATTTTAGATTAGTATCCAAATTCGTTATATAATTATGAGGTTTACATTCTCACCTCTTTCTCAAAATTTCATGTATATTTATTTCCCAGCCCAACTATTAATGCAAACAAAATAGTTTTTAATAATACACTTCATCAATAAGATTTCATGAAATTTAAATGCATTAACCAACTTGATTACCTTTTATGTTTTCTTTATAAACCATGAAATGTATCATCAATTCATATTTCATAACAACCGTATAATACAATATATATATATAAGGTTGATCATAATATAAAACATCCAAATATGGGAAACATAATAAATAAATCATGGTTCATTTCATGCAAAACAAGCTTTTGTGGACCAAAAATGACCTATCCTCCAAAATGAATCTAAACACTCACCTTTATTGAAAATCCTTAATCCAATATAAGTTTAAACTTTTAAAAATAAACTAAATATCCATTAATAAAGAAAAAATAATAATTTTTCATATACCATTTTGGGAGCCAAAAAATTTCAATGGTGAGGGTGAAACAACATTATGTATTATTGTGTTTATTCACATTATAATCCTACAAGTCAAACCAACATATTTTTTATGATCATCTTGCTTTGAGCCACATAACCTATTTACAAAAAAAGTCCTATTAATGAAACTGAGAATTATAACAAATCATATTCTACTAGAAAAAAACATTAAATTTATTAACATTGAAAGTCTCACTTTATCTATAGATCCTGTACAAAGTAAGATTATTTAACCCTTCTGACTTGTTTTGGTAAAGAAATCTAACAAATTATTAGGGTCAAATTAGATTTTTTCTGTATTTATCCCCAACTTGGATTACATTCTCATGTTATGTTTGATTTTTTATCAAGAAATGATCATCACAAAAGATGAATCTTTAGAGGCCATATATTATGCAAGGACTAAATTTCCAATATTGAAAATTTATCAAATATCTAATACAGATCAAACAATTCCTAGCTTCTAAAGTTCACAGCTCTAAAACAAGTAAAAACCTTGAAATTTAAATTAAAATAAATATAAAATACAATTATAAATGTTTATAAATCATTCCATATTCATATTTAAATGTTTACCTCCCCTATTTTTTAGGAACGCAAGCTCAATAAATCAATAAAATCAAAAAAAAATAGCATGAAGACTATTTTTCCAAAATATATTTCCAGAGATCATCAATAAGATTAAAATACATTAAAAATATAGAAATTATTTAAAATATGTTTTCATAATTCAACTACATAACTTACCTAAAAGACTACAATTATTTCTTAGAACAATATAAAAAAATCTTTTCTAGGTTTATGAACTTCTGGAAATAGGATAAAATATCAGGTATGGCTCATTAATCACATGATTTAATATTTTTCAAGTTAGATATAAAAACCTTTAATGATGAATCCTCGATAGAACAAATAAATATTTCATCCTCTTATAGGATACTTGAACCCATATATGAAGGGTAGATATTACATGTAAATTTAAAAAGTTAAATTAAAAATTTAAAAATAATGAATAATACAAATAAAAAAATGCACCACACATTAAGCTCATCATTGTGTTTGAAATTATTATAAAGGGTGGAAATGAAGAGCAAATGTCACATGAAAAGGATGTAGTAATTGTTTAGCTTAGTTAAAATTTAATTTTTTATCATTATAATTTATTTAAAAAATACATGATGAAGAATATAAAAATATTATTTAATGGAAAAAACTCATCTGCAAGCTTGTAAGAATATTGTACCTTCATGAAATAAAAAAAATATGAAGGGTAACATTCATAATTTTCTATTAATGAATTATCTTCCATTATCTATAACTAGAATTCAAGAATTAATTGATTAACTCCTTATTGGTTCCTAGAAAAAATAGTAAGATAATTAATAGTTGTTCTATCCAATTAACTAGCATGTAATTTTTTAACAATCCTTAATCAAAATAATTCAGTTTAATGAATGTTAATGTAGGGTGAAATTTTGATCATTGTTTTGTTACTGGTAACAATATGAATATGAGATATGGGGAATGAGTACCACTGTACCAAGTATTAAAAAAATTCCATGGAATGTACTTATCGGGCTGATATATTAAGCAGCATAGATGTAGGTAACAAAAAATCCAAATATTTTTAAAACTCAATGCAATTCATCTAACAACGTTCTCTAAAATACAAATAATAATTTAATTGGGTTTATTGAATATCATTAGTAATGTAAAACATGGAATCTAAAATCCATGAAAATTAAGATGAATCAAAAAAATGTGTCACGTTTATCTAAATAATGATAGATACGCAAAAAAACAATCATGGTGGATGTGCCTACTATATTGTAAAAAAATTATAAACCATCAATAACCTCTATTCCAATCATGGGTGTGGGGTGGGAGGTCTCAACAGTGGTGATGAGTATCGATGGGGGCAGGAGGGGATGACGGTGTGGTATGATGAGGGTTGGAGGGCTCGATGGCGGGGTGCAATAGGGGAAGGAGGGCTCGACAGTAGCGAGATGATAGAGGGACATTCACAGAGACCTCGGTATGGGGAATGAGGTCATGAGAGAAGCAATGGGGCTAGATGGATCGATAGTGGGGTGTGATGGGGGCTAGAGAGCTCAACAGTAGTGGGCTGATGAAAGGTGGTGTTGGGAGGTATATTTTGGGGGAGCAAGGTCGCGGGAGAATTAGGGTGAACGGGTGGGAATATGAAAGAAATTAGGGCATGATATTCGGAAAATTACAATGACCACCATTTAGAAGCTACTAATAAGGTCAACAGTGATGAAAAAAATGGTGTTCTCTCGAATCCTCACTTCACAATTACTAAATTTTCTACTAGTTAAATGGTTTATAGTGCACATATTACAATTCTCTTGTGTATCTATTTCACAACTGTTCACAAAATCCTGTGAATACCTCATGTAATATGGCCTACAAAATCATGATTTTTTCGTTCTTATTAGGGGTCATTCAATCTTTCAATACATAAATATATCGTGGGAATAATATAGATGATTTGAAGGATGATTGATAAGTTGAGATCTCATTTTTTTCATTTTTTTCTTTATCTCATCATCCATGCCTCCTTAGATTATATTTTTCCATTTTGTTTTTATTCATCTAATCATCTATGCCACCTTGGTTTCTATGTTTTATTTCTATACACCTTGAATGGAATCTCATTTTGGCTTATTTTAATAGCCCAAATTTAAATTTGTTTTCAAAATATTTCTTTATTTTATAACAATCATGCTAGCCATTATTGGTATATGTGATTCTGGTTTATTTAAATTTGTATCACGTTCTTTTTAGATTTTTTTATTCACTACATATATATTTCTAGTTCAATATTATAAATACATTTTATTAAATTTTTATATTATATATATATATATATTTAGTCTTCAGGTATTCCAAAAGAAAATTAGACGTTGTGAAAATTTAATGCCTTATGTTTTCAAAATAATACATATATTGTAATCCTATAGTCTATTTCATATGATAGGAAATAGTTATTTGACAAAACTAACCATAACATTATCATTTAATTTTTGACAATATAATGGATGGCCTACCTCTGTCTTGGAAAAAGTAACATTTCTTTTACAATTTTCATTGTTTTATTTTTAACACCTCAATTATTATTATTATTATTGTAACTCTTCACATTAAATTAATCAAATTAAAATACCTCTAATTAAATTAAATATGTGAATGGAATTGTTGAAAACACTAGTAATGGATGAAAACCTTAATATGTGCAATATTTATTTTTACAAATGAAGGATTGAATGATAGATTACATCAAGATGTCCCGCTTCATAGTGGTGTGTGAAACATGAATGATGCTAAAGTTTGAACATTTAGATAAAATAGGATAGAACACATCTTGGGATTTTTATACCAATTATAGGATTGAGGGCATACAATGTGAGAGGGAGGTCTGATGAATCCCATAAAAAAAATAAAGTTTCTAGAAGTATGAAAAAAACATCATGTAGAAGGTTTGGGGAATGATAAGGTTTTTTAAACTACATAAAATATTCTGGGGAGAAACTATTAGAGTTTCATATTTCCTCATCAATAGATCAACATCAATCTCTCTGAATTTTGAGATTCTAAAGAAGATATGGATTTGTAAACAACTATCTTTACCTCAATTGTAAGTAATTGGGGTTTTTTTATTTTCTAATATATCCAAACATCTCATGAAAAAAAAATTAGAAGATTTACTCTATGAATCATCATCGACTATGTATATAATGATTTCAAATACAAGATTTTATATCCAAAGGTAAATAAGGTTAATAGAAGAAGAGGTATCATATTCCATTAGATCTAGATGAATAAGGTTAATCAAGATCCTAGAATGTCTCAAAGAAAATGTATTGATAATCAATTCATGATCGAACACCTATATCAGTACCATTGACCACTAAATATGAGGTAGTGGAAGAAATCCCATCAGTAGAAAATCATGTGGCATTAGGGGAGGATATTGAGTATGGGAGACTCAATCCCCTCCCCTAGAAGTGGAAGAACCACTAGTTTATAGGTGATTGTGTGCCTTTAAAACCCCCTATTTCACTATTTAGATTCTTTTAACAATATTTTTCTTTATTTTGGTGTAATTTAACTTTTTGGTGAGTTTTATTTTTGGATTCAAAAATTCTAGAAATTTTTCTCAGTGCATGGTTTTCACCTAGCCACCACATGGTTTGATAAACCGTGCAGCCAAACTTTTACTTGGGGAATTACATATATGCATAGTTTTATACACCATACATGGTTACCTTTACATAGATATCATGTTTACATTTACAGAGGTGCCTTATTAGTTTATTTTCTTCATGCATGGTTTGATTCATATTGGTAGTTCATGGTTTAGTTTAGACCGTGTTTTAGTGGAAACTGTGCAATCCCATTTGCGTGTAAGGGAGAGAGCACACTACTTGAGAACGACTAATTGAAACTATATGATAACCATGTGGTAGTGTTTCTATTTTTAGCAGTTCTATTTTTTATGGTTAGTAATGATACCTCTTCATTGGAAAACCTCCTTAGGTTTAAACTTAATGCCTTCTTAAAAAGTAATTTTTATCAAACCAAGATATCCAGGATATGGGGGTGTTAGGAAAGTATTTAAGAATGGATTAGATGATATAAGAGGCTCTTGATGTGATGAGAAGATATTGGAGGGGGTTTCCAATTATAACAGTGTCATCACATGCTTGTAATTTTTCAAAATATTAAAATATGTTAATGGATTATTACAGAAAAATGACTCCAAAATGAATCATATTTGAAGAAGAGATGTGATATGGAAAAAATATAAAAATAAAATTGGATTTGGAGAAATTTTTAGGTTATTTATATACTTTTTATTTTAATTTTATCCCTTATAACATGTTTTAATTCATACCATGGTAACTGACTTTTTTAACAAAGTTATTATTCATAATGACCAAAAACAAACATGGATTCATTACCAAATTTAGAAATGTTGATTCCAAATATTTAATCCATTTTATCAAATTAATTGTCTATATGTATTGGAAATTTTATTAAAAAAACCCATAAAACGCGATGAAAAATAGTTTTCCAAGAAATATGCAATTTTAAGTATAAAAATATTTTTATCCCAAAATTAAGCATATTATCGATCCAAATGAAATCAATTTGATTATTCTTAATAAAACTAAACTACTGAAATTTTATATTAAATAAAAATCATAATAGGTAATTGTAAATACTTTAATTGAAATTAAAATTTTCTATAAAATCGATATTTTTTATATTCATTAAAAAAATTATCATTTCAGAAAAATCACAAAATTTCACCTTAATAAATTTTTAATATTTTGATTTTAAAAATGATTTCTTCCTTATAAAATATAATTTATGAAATTGGATGAAATTAATTATAATATTAATGCACAAAATGTAACAAAACACCTTGAGTGGATACTTGAACTAATTAATGTTTTGATAATTACAAAGATCAATTATTTTATTTCCTTTAAGAGTACTGATACTTTATATTGTGTTTTTATTAAAGTATGATTTAATTGTTTTATATCATAATATTTATTTCCGTTAACTATCTTTAAATTTTAGGTTTTAGTTGACCATAACATTTTCAAAAAGTTTCATATAGAGTTCCAAGGCTAAGTATGTCATTTAAGACCCTAAAATGTCATTTTACATATTTTGGAACTAAAATATCGAAATGTATGGAAGTGAACTTGAGGAGAAACCATTATTAAAAATTTCAAAATGTAATGCATTGACCATAAGTCTAATGGATCAATCGAAAGATAAATGGCTCAATTATGAGTAAAATGGATCGATCGTGAGTGAAATGAATCAACCATGATTGATATGGATAAAATTTAAGTGATATGGACTGACCATAAGTGAAAAATATTTAACATAAGTGAAAGGGATCCGTCGTAAGTGAAATAGATCTATTTTAAGTGAAATGGATTGACAATAAGTGAAACTGATTAGTTAAATTTGGTATTTTAACCGAAAATTTAACTAAATAAGTCCAATATTGGTTAATTTTGATGAATTTAAAATATAAAAACATTATATACATTTCATTAGAAGAAGAAAAAATGAATTGATCTATATCATGTTCAGTATTAGGTTAAAAGTAATATCATGTTTTCAGTCAATGTAGAGACCCGAAGCTTGACATACATGAACATTACATTACTTTTGTGGAATACTTAATACATAACAAAAACAGACACACAAGGACTGTAATAGTTTAGTGTCTTTGGAAACTTGCAACGTAATCTTCTAATTGTGGTGAAAGATCTTCAACATCTCCCATAAAGATCTTCCCCTTTTTTTTCTTACCTAAAACCTTTCATTATATCCTGGGGAAAAGAAAACATAAAAAGGGTGAGCTCAAATGCTCAGTAAGGGTAAGCATGGATAAAATAAAACATACCTTATACATTTGAACTTAAAAACATGAACATAATGTTTAAACATCAAAAGACTGAGCAATGAATAAAACATGGAAGTGCGTATGGAATAGATCATAAATAAACATTAAGAATGATAAAATAGCATGGGAATAAAACATGTAATTGTGGAAATCTCCCCAACAATATTGTGCAGATCATTGATGATCATCATTTTTCTTCTAATGGTGATTTCCTTGTTTGGGAACCTGCCCCGAATGGCATCCTTGACTCCAAAAACTTCTACCATCATTACTTTTCTGAAAGTGATTCTATTTTACACTGGGTGAGCCATTTTGATAAGCCGTGGATCAAAACTTCTAGGCTTACTCTTATTTGGCGAATTGCCCATAATAGATTACCCACAGAATCATGTCTTCAAGCCTTTAGCATTCAACTCTGCTCCATTTGTTGCTAGTGTAATCAACACAGGGAAGATGCGGATCATCTATTTTTGTCGTGTGCGACGGCATCTGCTTTATGGAATTATGTTTTTGACTTATTTAATTGCAGATGGTCCCTTTCTGACACTATTTGTTTATTCCTTAACAAGTGCACTAGTTATGTTTTCTCTCCTCAGGTTAAAAATCTTCTGCTTACGGCGGTGGCAGAACTGCTTCATGTGATCTGGTATGCTAGAAATGACATCATTCATAATAAGCGCTCATTTAGTTTAATTTCAGGTAAATCTCGAATTCTTATTGCGATTCATGAAGCTGCTTCCATTCAAAAAGACTGTTGCACCAACTCGGTGGGTGATTTTGAGATCCTTCGTCACCTTCGTGTGCCCGGCGTCTTCCCTGGGACCAAACGTTCATTTGAAGTTTTCTGGAAATCACCGATGTCGGGATGGATCAAAGTGAATGTTGACGGTGCCTCCAAAGGTAACCCAGGACCTGCTGGTTGTGGTGCTATTTTGCGCGACTCGGCTGGTCTTTGCCAGGGTTGCTTCTATGCTGGCTGTGGCCATTCCACTTCCCTAGAAGCTGAAATGCTGGGATCCACGCCGTTGATTTTGCCCTTCAAAGAGGCTGGAAAAAACTATGGATTGAAAGCGACTCTACTACTATCATTCATGCCATCTGGAATGGTACCATTCATCTGGCTTGGTCTCTCACCACTCTTTGGATGAATTGTCTCAACTCTCTACATGGGATTGACTACATAGCCACTCACGCCTATCGGGAAGCGAATACTGTTGCAGATGCTCTTGCCAACAAAGGCATTCATCAGTCCATGACTAGGCTGGACTCTTTACCTGCTGAGTTATTATCTTTGTTTGATAGAGATTGTAAAAGAATTCCATCTTTTCGCCTATTGTAACTTTTTTCTTATCAATAAAAAGCCTTTTACCTTTTAAAAAAAATGCAATTGTGGAAACCATTAAGCACATGATATGATTTCCATAGTAGCCAAGACATTGCTGCCAAGACCATCTTAGTGGACAAAGTCCCTTTCTGAATCGAGTTCACTCTTCGTTCCAGTCCTGTATTACTGAACCAGTTTAACTTGTCGTTCTAGAAATGTATATATTATGAGATATAAATCTTTACCCAATGCATTGGAGGGAGATATAGGTCCCACCCATCTCATAATGAAATAATTTTTATTTGTTCCACAAAATAAACATACATCATTCAAAATAACCCAATAAATAAAATGGGTTTCATAAACATCATCCCATCATCAAATAATCCATATAAAAGGAATGGATATCATTTCATAATAAGAAAATTGAAACCATGTAAATCATAGAGACATGATACTTGAAACATAAACATATGAAATAATGTCATTTTAGATTTAAAATAGTTTTGATAAAACACTTGAAATGAATTCTTGAGGAAAATATCCTTTCTTCTTTAAAATCATTTTCTTTTCATAAAATTCCATGAAATTTTAAAAGAAAAGGGTTTTGTTGAAAATAATCATGCAATATTGTAGAGGAGGCTTCTTGAAAATGATGCGTTATGAAACCGTAAAAATCAGTTCACGCCGTATAAGTTAAAAATAACATTCCCCTCGTACTTTTGTCGGAAAAGTCAAAAAGTACCTTATATGGTAACCAAAGGAAATATTCCATTCATACAATGTGGTAAAAAGTCAATAAAGGGTAAAAATGACTTTAAAAATTCATGGAAGAATGGTAAACATTTTATGAAAACATTTTTAGAAAACATGGTCATGGATGATAAACGTAACCCCAGTAAATACTTACGTATAAGCAATCTCGGATATAAATGAGATTGAAAATTTATCCCTTACCTTAGGTCTGATATGCTTCGTACGTATCCAAAACTCATGTATAATGATTTAAATAATGTCATTGGCTTATTACAGAATCATATTCATTGTTATTATATCATATATGGTTTACTTATGACTTTATATTACCCGTTCTTTTGTAAATTCCATGTTAAAGAGTGTTTTGGGTAAAATCGTTTCATTTGTCATCTGTGTTTTGACTTGTAATTATTCATATGACTACTTAGATCATGATTACTTAATTCCATAATATAAAACATGATTTATATATAATATATATTCATAATATACATATATATAATAGATCAATAAATGGAAATAAATACACCGTTCATGGAGACGGTAGGTCGTACGTACGCATGACTGCTGTTTTCGTTTCCTTATTGAATTGAATAGAATTAAGTAGATGACATAAATATATATATACATAAATCCAGTAGCATTATTATGTCATATATATTATTATTACTTATTATATATAATTTATAATCATTCTTGAATGGTTATCATGGAGAGTGAATCTCATCGCGTCGTGGAGACGGTATTCCGTACGTACGCACGAGCGATGATTTAATTCCCATGATCATCGAATTGTATTAAAGTGTATGTATAATATTAAAAAATAAATATCACTTTACAATAATCATATATATTCATTACTTTCACCATTATACCCATCCAAGTAAGGTGGTGGTGGAAAATAGATTACACCACGGCGTGGAGACGGTATTCCGTATGTACGCACGGGCAGTGATTTCATTTTCCATAGGATGGATAGATAGTGAAATATGGTTTTTTCATACTTATAATAACATATCAGTATATGAGTGATAATTATGTTATTACTTAATAATGAAACAACTAAAGAAGACGATGTTGAAGAAGAAAGAAAATTGAAAGAATCGGTAACAGATATTACATTTTCTTTGACACGCCTCTTTGAATCCTCCTCTTAGGGTACTAAAATTGGTCTTTGAAGAAGACCAGGACCTCTAGGATGTTTCTAGGGAATTTTAGAAGGGAAATGGTCAGGGTTTGTCCGAGCTTAAAGGCTCAAATTGGTGTGATGAAGAGAGGGAGGAGGTGCCCTTTTATAAGGGAGGAGAGGGGCACCTTTAGAAATAGTAAAAATATTTATTTATAATAAATCTATCCCCACTTAAAAACTTCCCAAATGACTCATATTAGAATATAAGATGATATAGGGTTGTAATATCATCAACCAATAAAATTTAGACATGTTAGGAAATTATTTTAAACAGTATCAACTTGATTTATCCTTACATAATCAATTTTATTTTATTTGTGGTAATAACATTCTAAATTTTAAATTATAAGAAGAAATTACTTATTTGTTGTGAATTTTCCATAATTAGATACTTTATAAAATTTTAGACCATATAAATTTAAATTTATAATTTTTTAAATTTTTTTGTGATTTTTAAACAATTTTATAATATGTTATTTTTATAAAATAACAATAGTGTCAATTTTGACACTATTCATTTATATGAATTTAAATAAAATATATACAGAATATATGTTCGAAATAAAAGGATTAATAGATTCATAAAATTCCATATGTAACTAGAAATTAGTGGAGCACATTAAAGAGTTCATATAATATTTATTTTATTATTTTTAAAACCATTTATTTGGTTTATCTCTTAATAAAATAATTACTGCATCAATTTTGTATAATTATTTAATATACTTATTTGTTGCATATAAATTATAAATAAAATCATATGATGAATATAAATCTATTACCTTTCAGAATAATACTTTTAATAGAATTTATCATCTTAAAATCACAATATTTAAATTGTTATATTTACTAAATTATGAAGGTGACAACTTTGGCATCATTTAAAATAAAATAATATAAGTGTCATAATCACTTTTATAAGACTCCAAACGGTTATATATTAGGTCATGGGATGATTATGGTGTATATATACACTAAAAATAAGTTTTTTTCAGGTATTTGGGCCTTTTAATGGGTATTATTATTTCAATAAAAACTATATTACTCATTTCTCACTTAATAAATAATTTCTTTGTCATTAATGTATCACAATTAATGATAATTATTTAATCCCTAAAAAATCTAAATAAATTATCATGATGTAGATAATGTTATTAGATTTCTGGATACTTTTCATTTTTGAATTTTTATGATGTTTATCACTAAATTAAAATTATTATACTTATAAGATTTAAGAGAGTGACATGTTGTCACTTTCTTTGGTTTTAATAATAATTAAATTATTTTCATGGTCAAAAGTCCATAAAATGAATCTAATCTGACCCTTAGGTGATGTGGGTCGACTTTTAGTCATACAATAGAATTTTGGCATGTGTTAGGATAATTTTATAATATTATATTCACCCTTAATTACCTGATTTACCTTTAACTATGGTAAATAAAATTTACCGTAGTTACTATTCATACTTCCCAAAAATAAAAAGTAGCCTATTAACATAATTTGGACCCACTAATTCTAAATATGGAATCCATTTTTTCAAATTCAATACACAGAAGTTCCAGAAATTAAATTAAAATCAATCCCGTTGTCGAATGAAAACGGGTTTTTGTTTAAAACACTGCAAAAGATTGAATTGATTTAACCTACGAATTCAATGTAAAATCAATGCTAATGAAATAAATTATATTAAATGGTAAAAATATATTCTATTTATACTTTAAAACCATTCAATATTATAATTTAACCACATAATTTATTACGATGAAAAAAAAGTTGTTTTTAATTAAAATATAGCGTGTTTTTACTATTCATTAAAATATGAAAGTTATCAGAATAATATCAAAAATTTATCCAAAGTAAATTTTTATATCCTGATTCCAAAGAAGAATTTTATTTTTTCAAATTGAACTTATAAAAGTGTCAAAACTAGATTTAATGTGGGTGTGCCATCAAAAGGCGGCAAAACTGGATTTTTTGAAAAATACTTATTTTACCTGAAAAATTTATTTTGTTCTCTTAAAATGTTCTAGAAAATGTGAAAGATGAATAATAATGTTATAAAATTCAAAATGTAGTCAATACTATTCATAACGGCTAGTCCATAATTATATGATAACAATATATCACTATTTAGTGAAACCCGGTATTGCGTACAACACACGCTATCGAGGAAGGTCGTGATTGCGTGTAATGCAAGCCAAGTCAGGGTTATGTGTAGTGCAAGACTCATTTGTTGTTTTGTATAACATAATCCAACCATATTTCATTTATACATTGAATATATATATATATATATATATATGTATACATATATATATATACACTCAATGTTGCGAACTTGAAAATGTGTATAACAAGATCCAAGAATAGTGTTGTGTATACTGCAAGCTAATACGGTGTTACGTATAGTACAAGATAATCTTGGAGTATCATACAATAGAAGATATGAAAGAAATTAAAACGAATATATCTTATAAAATCTCGGGTTGTTATATTCTACCCCCCTTAAAATAAATTTCTCCCTCGAAATTCATCAGGGTTATAAATAGTTTACTATTCATAGAAACCCACATCGTAAAATGAAATACAAAAACTTAACTTTAAAAACTAAAGTATGAAACAGAACAGTTACCCAAATTAACTAATCACTGGGTTTCCACATAGGAGAACATAGGTGAAAATATGGATATGGAAGAGAAATCTGACCATCATGTTCTGATGGAGAGTGGTAGAGAACATGGCTATGAAAAAGCCAACAATCACAAAGCCATAGATTTGTGATGATATAAGGTACCATCTGATTCATCGGATATAAGGGCACTAGGACAACATTTTTGGTTTTCAAGATCGTTTCCCTAAAGTTGAATAAATGGGAATTAGAAGAAATACTTTCGTGATTTTGGTACAGTCTCACCATTGGTCATTCCTTGGACAATTTCAACTTCATCTCTTAAATAAATGAAGTTGAATTTGTCATTCATGAAGTGTTAGCAGATCATGTGATAGAATTATGGGTCATTCCATCTATCTCAAACAAAAGGTTTGAAAAAGTTATCCAAAATACATAAGTCCATCTATAGTGAGATTAATCATATATGGTTCCTAAAATGGACTTATAATTCATATAACATACTGATTAATATAATTAAACTAGTTTCTACTAAACAGGGACTTCTTGTAGGCCAGTGGTAGGCAATAAAGGCATGTCACACTTCGGTTGTGGGTTCGATTCCCACAGCCTTGTCCGACGCGATGGGCTATCGCCAGTCCTGTAGGTTGTACTTTTTCTAAAACTACATTACTATAAAATCCCATCAATAATATCGAAAAAATTTCTATCCTTAAACAATACTAACTTATGTCCAACATAATCCATTCCAATCTTTAGGCTTATCTAAAATACTTAGGTCCAAGATCATAGTATAAAGAAAATGATTACTTGAAATGTCACATAACAATCACGTGAATGCCATCATTTATCCCCTATATATCATAAGATATATCTTGTTCGTCAAATTAAAAACATGTGAATACCTTAATCACGTATTCTCTTGAAAAATGAATACCCATTTAACCTTAGTTAAAACATGAATGCCGTTAAAAGTTAACTCTTTCCACATACCGAAATCCCAAAATTTCTATATAATCAAACCATAATATCACTTAGTCCTTATATCAATCATGAGCTCATTAATACAATCAAACATCTCATTATCTTCTTATCCCTTCATTATGCGCATATCACCTACTTTCCAAAAATATCTGAATAACCATCCATGGTTACCGGTACCATTAAACATATACTTTCATATACTTTAGGAAAAACATTAGTGTAACAATCCTTAGACGATTCTTTATTCCATAGTACCATACATTATTCTTTATAAACATACAATCATTCCACTAACTTCTTAAACCACTAGATGAGCTTCATCATTTAGTTCATCTCATACTTCATTTGTAGTATCTTCATGATCATCCACATAATACTACCCGTATGACCATGCTGATTCTCTTCATGAGATTTTCCATTAGGGAATTGGTTTGCATAATTCCCATACATTCCACATTTAAAACATCTAATCATTGTTGATGTCGTAGCAATACCATTATCCGAGTCCATGGTGTTAACTGAACCTTTTCCTTTACACTTATTGGCTTTATGTCCTTCTTTTCCACACCCAAAGCATCTTCCAGTTCCTTTGAAACAATCTCCCTGATGCCTCTTCCCACATGATTTACATGAGGTAAATTGAACTTTCTTTCTTCTATGATCATCATGAAACTCCATCTTTCTTTTATTATCGGAGTCGGGAAACTTACCAAAGTTGAGATTATTAATCATATAATTAGATTACTGATTAAGCACAATATTGATGTTTGGACTTCCAAATCCTGTTTCATTTGGTTTCTCATGAAGAATATCATTCCATTATCCGTAATATCCTCCATTATCGTGAATCTTCCTGTTTCCAGCCATTTTCTAAAACCCAAAAAGAATAGTGTGAGAGGCAAAAATCATGCTAGGGAAAACAACATAGTAAAGGGGTATTACCATCAATATCTAACATCTTAGGTTAAATTCATAGATTGATACCATATTTCTAGGACTATATCCAATACGTATACTTATCCTTACGAATATCCCTAGACATACCTTACAAATATCTCTAGGGATCTCACTAACGTTTTTGCATCCTAATTTCCAAAGGTTGACTAAACCTTTCCTCTGATACCAACTGTAGAGACCCGAAACTTTACGTACATGAAAATTACATTACTTTTGTGGAATACTTAATACATAACAAAAACAGTCACACAAGGATCGTAATAGTTTAGTGTCTTTGGAAACTTGGAACGTAATCTTCTAATCATGGTGAAATATCTTCAACATCTCCCATAAAGATCTTCCCCTTTTTTTCTTACCTAAAACCTTTCTTTATATCCTGGGGAAAAGAAGACATAGAAAGGGTGAGCTTAAATGCTCAGTAAGGGTAAGCATGGATAAAATAAAACATACCATATACATTTGAACATAAAAACATGAACATAATATTTAAACATCAAAAGCGTGAGCAATGACATAAAACAAGGAAGTACGTATGACATAGATCATAAAGAAACATTAAGAATGATAAAATAGCATGGGAATAAAACATGTAATTGTGGCAACCATTAAGCACATGATACGATTTCCATAGTATCCAAGGCATTGATGCCAAGACCATCTTAGTGGACAAAGTCCCTTTCTGAATCGAGTTCACTCCCCGTTCCAGTCCTGTACTACTGAACCGGTTTAACTTGCCGTTCCATCCATGTCTATGTCATGAGATAAAAATCTTTAACCAATCATTGGAGGGAGATATATGTCCCACCCATCTCATAATGAAATCATTCGTACTTGTGCCACAAAATAATCATATATCATTCATAATAACCCAATAAATAAAATGGGTTTCATAAACATCATCCCATCATCAAATAATCCATATAAAAGGAATAGATATCATTTCATAATAAGAAAAGTGAAACCATGTAAATCATAGAGACATGATACTTGAAACATACACATATGAAATAATTCCATCTTAGATGTAAAATAGTTTTGACAAAACACATGAAATGAATTCTTGAGGAAAATATCCTTTGTTATTTAAAATCATTTTCTTTTCACAAAATTCCATGCAATTTTAAAAGAAAAGAGTTTTGTTGAAAATAATCATGCAATCTTGTAGAGGATGCTTCTTGAAAATGATGCGTTATAAAACCGTAAAAATCCGTTCATGCCTTATAAGTTAAAAATAACATTCTCTTCGTACTTTTGTCAGAAAAGTCAAAAAGTACCTTATATGGTAACCAAAGGAAAGATTCCATTCATACAATGTGGTAAGAAGTCAATAAAGGGTAAAAATGACTTTAAACATTCATGGAAGAATGGTAAACATTTTATGAAAACATTTTTAGAAAACATGGTCATTGATGATAAATGTAACCCCAGTAAATACTTACGTATAAGCAATCTCAGATAAAAAGGAGATTGAAAATTTATCCCTTACCTTAGGTCCGATATTCTTCATACGTATCCAAACCTCCTGTATAATGATTTAAATAATTTCATTGACTTATTACAGAATCATATTCATTGTTATTATATCATATATGGTTTACTTATGACTTTATATTACCCGTTCTTTTGTAAATTCCATGTTAAAGAGTGTTTTGGGTAAATTCGTTTCATTTGTCATCCGTGTTTTGACTTGTAATTATTCATATGATTACTTATATCATGATTACTTAATTCCTGAATATAAAACATGATTTATATATAATATATATTCATAATATATATATATATAATAGATCGACAAATTGAAAGAAATACACCGTTCATGGAGACGGTAGGCCGTACGTACGCATGAACGCTGTTTTCGTTTCCTTATTGAATTGAATGGAATTAAGTAAATGACATAAATATATATATACATAAATCCAGTAGAATTATTATTTCATTTATTTTATTATTAATTATTATATATACTTTATAATCATTCTTGAATGGTTATCATGGAGAGTGAATCTCATCGCATCGTGGAGACGGTATTCCGTACGTACGCAGAAGCGATGATTTCATTCCCATGATCATCAAATTGTATTAAAGAGTATGTGTAATATTAAAGAATCAATATCAATTTTTAATAATCATATATATTCATCACTTTCACCATTATACCAATCCAATTAAGGTGGTGGTGGAAAATAGATTACACCACGGCGTGGAGACGGTATTCCGTACGTACGCACGCGCGGCGATTTCATTTTTCATAGGATGGATAGATGGTGAAATATGGTTGTTTCATACTTATAATAACATATTAGTATATGAGTGATAATGATGTTATTACTTCATAATGAAACAACTAAAGAAGAAGAAGTTGAAGAAGAAAGAAAATTGAAAGAATCGATAACGGATATTACCTCTTCTTTGACACGCCTCTTTGAATCCTCCTCTTAGGGTACTAAAATTGGTCTTTGAAGAATACCAGGACCTCTAGGATGATTCTAGGGAAGTTTAAAAGGGAAATGGGCAGGGTTTCTCTGAGCTCAAAGGCTCAAATTTGTGTGAGGAAGAGAGGGAGGAGGTGCCCTTTTATAAGGGAGGAGAGGGGCACCTTTGGAAATCTTAAAAATATTAATTTATAATAAATCTAACCCCACTTAAAAACCTCAAAAAATGACTCATATTAGAATATATTATGAGATAGGGTTGTAATATCATCAAACAATAAAATTTAGACATGTTAGGAAATTATTTTAAACATTATCTACTTGATTTATCCTTACTTAATCAATTTAATTTTATTTGTGGTAATAACATTCTAAATTTTAAATTATAACAAAAAATTACTTATTTGTTGTGAATTTTCCATAATTGGATACTTTATAACATTTTATACCATATAAATTTAAATTTATAATTTTTTAAATATTTTTCTGATTTTTAAACAATTTTATAATATGTTATTTTTATAAAATAACAATAGTGTCAATTTTGACACTATTCATTTATATGAATTTAAATAAATATATACAGAAGATATGTTCAAAATAAAAGCATTAATAGATTCATAAAATTCCATATGTGTCTATAAAATTAGTGTAGCACATTAAATAGTTCATATAATATTTATTTTATTATTTTTAAAACCATTTATTTGGTTTTTCTCTTAATAAAATAATTACTGCAACATTTTTGTATAATTATTTAATATACTTATTTGTTGCATAAAAATTAAAAATAAAATCCTATGATTAATATACATCTATTAAATTTAACAAAAATACTTTTACTAGAATTTATCATCTTAAAATATCAATATTTAAATTGTTATATTTATTAAATTATGAAGGTGACAACTTTGGCATCATTTAAAATAATATAATATAAGTGTCATAATCACTTTTATAAGACTCCAAACGGTTATATATTAGTTAATGGGATGATTAAGTTGTATATATACACTACCAATAAATTTGTTTCAGGTTTTTGGGCCTTTTAATGGGTATTATTATTTCAATAAAAACTATATTACTGATTTTTCACTTAATAAATAATTTCTGCGTCATTAATGTATCACCCTTAATGATAATTATTTAATCCCTAAAAAATATAAATAAATTATCATGATGTATATAATGTTATTATATTTCTGGATACTATTCATGTTTGAAGTTTTATGATGTTTATCACTAAATTAAAATTATTATACTTATAAGATTTAAGAGAGTGACATGTTGTCACTTTCTTTGGTTTTAATAATAATTAAATTATTTTCATGGGAAAAAGTCCATAAAATGAATCTAATCCGACCCTTAGGTGATATGGGTCTACTTTTAGTCATACAATAGAATTTTTGAATGTGTTAGGGTAATTTTATAATATTATATTCACCCTTAATTACCCGATTTGCCTTTAACTATGGTAAATAAAATTTACCGTAGTTACTATTCATACTTCCCAAAAATAAAAAGTAGGCTATTAACATAATTTGGACCCACTGATTATAAATATGTAATAAATTTTTTCAAATTCAATACACAGAAGTTGTAGAAATTAAATTAAAATTAATCCCGTTGTCGAATGAAAATAGGTTTTTGTTTTTAACATTGCAAAAGATTGAATTGATTTAACCTACGAAATCAATGTAAAATCAATGCTAATGACATACATTATATTAAATGGTAAAACATATTCTATTTATACTTTTAAACCATTCAATATTATAATTTAACCACATAAGTTATTATGATGAAAGAAAGTTGTTTTTAATTAAAATGTAGCGTGTTTTTACTATTCATTAAAATATGAAAGTTATCAGAATAATATCAAAAATTTATCCAATGTAAATTTTTATATCCTGATTCCAAAGAAGAATTTTATTTTTTTCAAATTTAACTTATAAAAATGTAAGAAACTAGATTTAATGTTGGTGCACCATCAAAAGGCAACAAAACTGGATTTTTTGAAAAATACTTATTTTTCCCGAAAAATTTATTTTGTTCTCTTAACATGTTCTAGAAAATGTGAAAGATGAATAATAATGTTATAAAATTAAAAATTTAGTTAATACTATTCATAACGGCTAGTCCATAATAATATAATAACAATATATCACTGTTTAGTGAAACCCGGTATTGCGTACAACACACACTATCGAGGAAGGTCGTGATTGCGTGTAATGCAAGCCAAGTCAGGGTTGCGTGTAGTGCAAGACTCATTTGTTTTTTTGTATAATATAATCCAACCATATTTCATTTATACATTGAATATATATATATATATATATATATACACACACACATATATATATATACACTCAATGTTGCGAACTTGAAAATGTGTGTAACAAGATCCAAGAATAGTGTTGCGTATACTGCAAGCTAATACGGTGTTGCGTATAGTACAAGATAATCTTGGTGTATCATACAAAATAAGATATTAAAGAAATTAAAACGAATATATCTTATAAAATCTCGGGTTGTTACAGTCATAATTATGTAGTTTTCTGGAATTAGATATAGAAGTCCGATTAAAGTGATACATGATTCTATAAAAATATAATGAAATTATGTAAATACAATTCAACTTGTTATAAAGATAATTCTTTCATTTTTCAGATATTTTTTATGTTTGAAACATTATAAGTCAAGTAATTTACAAAGTTTAAAATTTTTCAAGGTCGATTTTGGGGTACATGATGAATTCACTTATTTGGTGAATTTTTAACATGATTTTCCTACATAAATAAATTATTTGAATCCCATACATGAATCCCTTATGTGAATTTTTCAATTTGGTTTTGTGAAATTCTATAGGATACTCTAAGACCTAGAAAGTTTCGTTGTTTTACATAAAAATTTAAATTCAAATATACTTCATGTTTTTTGTGGATATAATGAGTATTTTTTATTCAAAAATTACTTATTAATTATCTGGAATTCATGAAAATAGGTTTTAATTCTTATAATGATGATTTAAATATGATTTTCTTGGGATTAAATTTTTATTCATATTCCCTTGTAATTTTTTGGAATTGAAATATCCAAAATCAATTTGCCTAAAATATGATGTGTCCGTATTGATTATTATCAATGAGTTTTCCATGGATTTTAATTCTCATTATTTTTTAAGCTGTGTTAATTTTTCTAAATATTTCCCCTGTATAGGTAGTTTTTTGTTTTAAATAATTTCAAGAAATACTTTCATGAATATTAATTTTTATTTAATGAAATATTTACATGTGAATTATTATCAGGAAAATAAGCATGGACAGCTCTAAATTAGTCTATTGAAGTTTCATGTGCAACACTTGCTTTAGGAAAAGAGAAAAGAAATGTTCATAAAATATGAAATATTTTATTCATAAATAAACTATATGTATCGTGTTCATATAACTAGTGTTATATAAAACAAATAGGTTAAAGATGTTCTTGTACTGTACAAGAACTTCATTTTTTGGTGATCAAATAATGTTTCTATCCAAACTAAAATCATTTTAATATTCTCTTCTGGGGGGTTTCTTATCACCTAAATACTTAAATTGTGATACATTCTTTTGGTTATGTGTTTTTACTTATTTTAATTCCTTTTCTGTGTATATAATTGTAATGGGTTGAACTACCCATTAAAAGGTAGGTAATTGGGTTGTGACTCCTAAAAATAAGTCATCCATTAGTTTGTGCCTCTATGGTAATATGGTTGGTTGTTTAGATTGTGCCTCCATTTGGGAAAAAGGTTATTCATTTGGATTTAGGACTATAGGGGAAAGGGGAATTGTAATTGGGTTGTGTCTCTATGTGGGGAAAATTTATTTTATTATTCCATTATATTAGTATAATGGGTTTAAAATATCTCAGTTCATGAGATGGGTGAAGAGTGTAGTATGATCATTTAGATCTTAACATAATAAAATTCTCCTATATCCATTTTATATTTATTTTCTAATGTATTAATTTCTATATATCTCATATAACATTAAATTATTTTTAAAATTCTAATTCACCCCCCCCCCCCCATCTTCGTTATTTTTTCATCTTAACTTCATATCATAAAAAACTAGGATTTCAAAACATCAAAAAATCATATACAAACCAATTAATAGCTATTATTCTTAAGTAGTGATATTTCTTTCTAGAAAAAATCAAATTTGGGATCTTACTGATATGATTCTTTTATACACATAATACACGGCATTGAGAAAGCATTTTTCCCTTCCAAAGTGAAATAAAGATAAAAAATTAACATAGCATTTTAGTTTGAATTATAATTTTACTTACATAAATTAAAATGAGGCATGTAATGTTCTTATCAATTTTTAACTCACCTTTCAAAGGAAAAAATATAAATAAGGATGTAAAAAATAAAATACTCAGTGAGTTGAGTATGCTATTTACAAGAAATAAGATGATACAATTTACAAGAGCCTACCTTCTCACTTGGTCCAACATGTTTAGATGTGATTCTCTATATCTAAAACAATAAATCACTCATAAAATGCACAAAACTCAAAAATTTCATAAAAAATAGTGAAGTGAATAAATAAAATAAGGTATGTTTTCTCCCAAAAAAACCTTTTTTCATTTTCATTTTTTGGTGTGACGCATTGAATAAATAGATTAGTGTGGGGGAGATTTCGGAACCACCCACTAAAAACCAAACGGGAAATAAAAATGTCTAGTAAGATAAGTAATAATACATATATGAAGGCACCTAGAGCCTGAGAAAATGGATTTAACAATAAAAGTTGGTGTGGTTAACCTATGAAAATGTAATTACTTTCCATAAATTCAATAAATATATATATCAATAATTCATTTATTTAAAATCATACCACACACCAATACCTATGTAATCAATAAATTTATAGTCTTCAAATAATTGGAAATTGTTAAAAACCTTTTTATTAGGGATGTTAAACACTAAGATTCATGAAAATTTAAGAAACAAAAATCCACTTTTCAATTAATATTTATTGTGTAAAGTCGAAAATAATTATCTAATTAAAAATAGCCCCTACTTTACCTAAAACTAAGTGGAGTATAATATTGAAAATACTAACACAAAATTTTTTGAGTTGAAAGGATGTGATTTTGATTAAATAAATGAACATAATTGAATTTACTCACTAAAGTTCAAGTAAATATTATAATAACCAAGGTCACCCACAAATTATTAAAAATTCATTAATCGGTGTCATAAAAATTTTACATGTGTTATATCATTTGAATATAGTGGAGTTTATTGAATCAAAAAATTTAAATTCACCACCGTTTTCCCATGTATAATAGCCTCAACTTTACCATGTATGATTAGTGAAATCTCCCTAGTTCTATAAAATCTCGATAATTGATCTCAGCATAAGAATAAGGAAGGAGGTTCTCTTCATCCAAATTGTATTACCTTACCAAAATATATAATTGATAGAAAAAAATTCCTATTATCTT
This sequence comes from Viscum album, assembly GCA_963277665.1. NCBI lineage: Eukaryota > Viridiplantae > Streptophyta > Magnoliopsida > Santalales > Viscaceae > Viscum > Viscum album. Next base: position 1,001,708,744 of record OY728134.1, read on the forward strand.
CACACATGCCTTCTGAAATATGACTGTGTTATTTTCTTCTTAATCCTTCATAACTCAGTAAAAATTAAGGGAAAATATTAGGTGAAAGGGAGGGTATTAGAGGGTTGAAACCCCAAATCATGTTTAATAAAACATGAATACAATAATTTAATTATACTAAATCACAAAATTGAACAATTAATCTCGAATAAAATCCATAATTTAATAAGAATGTAATACTATAATTGCATAAAAACTTTTAATAATATCCACTTAATAAAATTTTAGTCAATATTTTTTCACATTATGATAAATAAAAAATATAAAAAAATTAAAACAATAAATAATCATATTTATTTTTCATAGTTTTCTAAAATTGATATCAGAAACAAAAATTAAATTTATTGAGTGATAAGGTTATTGGAATCCATGAAAAACAGTCAATCAATTAATATCACACATTTCTCTAGTAACATTTCTATATAGTTTTCTTCCTTATCACTAACACAAAAATTAAGAGTAATGTATGAAATCATATCAGCAGAATTATATGAGGTTTAAAACCCTAAATCCATTTTAATAAAATAATTTATGAAGAATTTAATTACCAAATATTACAAAATTAAACAATAATTTTATTCTATAATTATTGAAATATTTATAATAACAACCAATTTAAACCATTTCATTCAATATTTTATATCTCATTATGATGAAAAATCAAAGAACATAAAACAAACTCCAAATATGAAATATGTAAAAGTATTTTATGTGGTTTTCTAAAATTATTGAAATAAATGATAACAAAATTCAATAAGTATTAATGTATTAAGAATCCTTCAAAAAAAAATCAAGCCAATTAATGAAATCTTTTTATTCCATTACATGAAAATATAATAATTATAATAACCATACATGGAATACAAAATGTATAAAACCTTTCAGTTAAAAGTAACAAATATGGAAATTTAGAATTCTTCAATAACCAAGATCACATTGGATTGTTCTACAAAAGATATCATATTAAATATCTAAAAACAAAAATGCTTGTAAAATTCTATGCATGGGTTATAAGAACCTCAATTAACATGAATCACTGAAAAAATTCCCAAAAACTAATAGACCATATTCCAATGTCCAACCTATGGTGAAACTATCAAACCGAAACATTTCAATTGTTCCTTCTGGATATTGAGCACACCTAAAAATTTATGGTTTGTTCAATGAAATGAGAACCAAAATTACGTTCCATTCTACAAAACATTAAGAAAACTATTTATAAGAAATAATAAGTACTTCTATATATTATTACTTATTTAATGGATCCAATTGGATGTACCTAGTTTATGCACTCCCTAATGAAAATTTGGACATTTCTTCCAAATTAAATGCCCAACCTCCAATGAGTAATTTATTTTTTTTATTGATGAAATGTCTGTAACACTAAAATATTCAACAATGAATAAAAATTCAGGTCATATATTTAATTAACATGGGAAAAAATTAATGTATAACAATTAATAAATAAAATATTAGTCATGTATTAACAAAGAAACCAATATAAAAACAGTGAATAAAATAATTAATTTTAAATAGTGTAATAATATATTATTCTTGGAAATGGAACACTACAAATTTATAATGAAATAAAAATATCATTTGGATGCTCAAAATATAAATGATATTCAATACATATATAAACTTTTATCCATGGTTCAACTAATTGTATATTTGAACACAATGCATGATTATAAAATCACATAGAAGTGTATAATCTCAATATTATATTATATAGTAAAATATATAATTAATGTAATAAAATGAATATATTTAATTAATACTCAACAAAGAATGGTAATCATACAATAATCATGCAAAATCACAACATTGATTTATTCCACACAACAAATAAAAAATAGAAATATAATCAAGAGAAAATGGTCAAATATTATTCAAAAACATAAATAATGAATACCCTTCTAATTAGATGACTGGGGGTGAATTCATATGTAAAAAATTTAATCTCTACCAATTTAAGGTGTGAAGTTTTTATGTGGATTGTATATTTTATTACAATTTATATAATGGAATAATTTTAGTTCAATTAAGATGAAATTTATACCATAGAATTAGACATGAAAGAAGTCTAGTCAATCTATTTTTTAAAAAGTTAAACATTCATTATCTTAGGTCCATTGATCTTTTAAAAATAAAAATAGTTTTCAAAAAGTAATTTTCTAGTGAAAAATTTGTATTTTTTTCAGTATTAGTATAGTATTAGCGTTAACTGGAGTAAATTCAATCATTAATAACTAATTTTAAGAATCAGTTCATCACTTTTATAATGAACAACAAGGTTTTTTAATCAATAAAATATTAAATGTAAAACAGAGGGATTCACTCAACATTCTCTCTAAAAAATTGGGATATGGTGGAAGGAATGTAACATTTTTTCACTAAAAAAAAGTTCTTCAGAATTTAATTCATTTTTTTACATGAATTTATGTTTTCCCTTGTATCATCAATATTTTAAGTGTATTTAAATAAAATGGATATCGAAAAATATATTATATCCTAATTGTGATGAATTTTGTAATGATGTTGGAAAAGGATTTGAGCTAGGGAATCATGGGATGAGAATGCACAATACACAAAGAATAAATGACATCAGTGAACTAAAGGGGTGGTGGATGAATGGAAACATACCTAGTGATGAGTGGTGTAGAATCGACTAGCTAGAGACAAACCAAAGGTTAATTAATCGACGTTCAATATACAATGACCTGAAAAGGAGAAGGATACGAATTTGGTGGTGCAGGGTCAGATTTAGATAATTTTCTACTAAAGGATGATAAGAAAATTTTTGTGCACTGGATTATTTTATTTAATTCGATGGATGGGGTTTTGGAAATTTTTTTATGTAATGTTATGTAATGTTTTTTTAATATTTCTCTTTTTTATACTTCTTCAAAAATATAATATTCAAAAGAATAAAAAAATGTTAATTTTTAAACACAAATCATATAAATAATATTCAATGTGTGTATTCATGTATGTGTGTGTTTTAACATATTTTTCTAATGATAAAGTATTTTTTGGGAAAATTAATCAATAATAATACTAATCATGTTGGAAAAATAAATTTTAGGTTTTATAAGAATAAAGTGACTGATACAACTATAAGTAACATATTTTTTATTAAAATATTAATATCAATCGATATATTTTTTAGTAAAAATGAGTATTGGTACTTATAATAAATATCAATAAAACATAATATTTGTTGGAATTATATTTTTACCAATATATGTTTTATTTATTATTAATTTTTGTTGATATAGGTCCTTTTATTTTTAGTGGACATGAATTGATAATAATTTTAAATTCTAAGAACCATTACGCATGGTCATAAACAAAAATATCCAATGGCACAAGAATGTGTGGAATACATACAAACATGTGTATTCTCATAATCACCGATCATAGAGATTACTAAATATGAACTTCACGAGACATAGTCCCATCATTTTATTAGTACTTATACCTAAAATTAAACATACTATGTACCCCATCATAGAATATTATCTGACCACATAACCATGTTTAAGAATATCGTCATGGATTCTCAAGGTTCTCATCATAGTGGGGAACTGATATTCCCTTTTAAGTGTGATGGAAACTCTATGGAATTTTTATATTAAAGTCATGAATTTTTTTTAATGATATGTAATATGATATTTTAATCAATATTCCCTTATTTGACCATACATGCAATCAAGAGTACAAACAGTTGGTTCTAGGACACCAACTCAAACACTTTATGTCTTTAGCTTCTTAGATTGTAATGAATCTTAGTTCGCAATTTCTTAGAAATACCCAATTTATTTTCTAAATTAAAGTATCTATAGAAATAGTATCACCTAATGCATTTCATCTATTGAAAATTTCAGTGAATCATGTAAAAAAGTTTGTAATTTTTTTTTTGATGCATATAAAAACTCTCAAAGACTTGTCTAAACATATCATGTCTAGTATATTTGACTTTTTTTGTTCCTTCATGAGTTACTGTTAAGAGTTTTCATATTTCATGAGCCATTTTTCATGTAAACATTTGATTAAATACAAATTGGTCTAAACCAAAATTTAAGGGATTAATTTCATTTCCATTTATTTCAAGAGAAGAAATATCATTTGGTGTCCATTTTTATTCATTTTCAGTTATAGGAGTATAACCAAGCATGACTATATTCCATATGGGATAACAAATAGATCTAAGAAAGGATTCCATATGTGATTTCCAAGAACAATAATTTTTACCAATAAAAAGGGGAGCATGTCCCAAAGAGTGTCCTTTGGGAGCAACATGGGTGTTAAAATCCATTTAAACAAGTAATGTTTCTTCCAAAATTGGTTAATGATTTGGAAACTAAATAATCATTTAGAAGGTTGGAAACAATGAAATAATGTAAAATTATTTAAATTTTTGAGCGTAAAGGAAATTAAAAGATTATAGGAATTGATGTATGAAAGTAGAAGCATAGAAAAATTAAAGAGTTAAAGGGAGAAGGCATAAAATAATGGAAAGAAAAATATTTGAAAGTAGAATTTGACTACTATTCTTTGATGAACCCATGTGTATCTAATGATAATTTATTGAGGGTTTAATGTATTAGTTCATTTTCTTTAATGATATCCAAGATTAGAAAAACACTTTCTTTTGAATTGGTTATAACATTAAACCATAATACATTCGAAACTATATTTTTTAACAAGTGTAGATAGAGACCTCAAAGGTAAGTAATCCATTTCCATTTAGCAGTATTGGATAGAAACCTAAATCACCCAAATTTAAAAGGTATCATGAATTTAAATATTTGAATGAAGAAAGAAAGAAAGGATTTCTAGAATAAAATCATTTAGTAATGATCTTCATTAACTTAAATAGATAAGAAGGAGCGCATTAAGAAAATGATAAAGGTGTAGAATAGTGATGAAATGATTTAAAAATGTAATAAGAATCTTGGAATTGATAAAACTTTGAATAATCTGATCAATTTAATGATCTTAATTCTTAGACATGGTTAATTAAAGAGAATTTAAGTTGTTCTGCCCCTAAGGGGTATATTTATCATTCATAATTTATAATTTATTTCAATTTTTTTTGTTTCGTTAATTATTCATTAGGGATAACCAAACCTCATGAAAAATAATTTAGGTGAATATTATTTGTGGTAGACATATATTCCATTAAAAATTATTACAAGTCATTATTTATGTTAGAAAATATTATGTATAAACATATTATCAAACATCTATGGTAAATATAAATTATTTATATTTTCATTATTAGGGGTTAGTGATTGGTCATTTAAGAAATGAGATAACTGGAAAGTGAATTAAAATATTTCAAAATAATATTCACAAAAATTTAAATAATAATCAATTGAAAAATAAATATTTACTGATAAAATTAAAATAAAACAAAATATTTTTATCAAATTCAAGTCTTCTTGATATATGTTTCTAAATTTGTGAAAATAGGGTTTCCTTTTGAAAAAATTAAAGTCATTTAATATAATACCTCATTTAAATTATACTTGTTTTCAAAGCATAATACCTTAGTGATAGAGTTTTTTTATGATTTTTTTTAAATAATTAGTAAAATAATACTATGTTAAAAAATTAAAAGTAATGCATAAAGGCGTCATCAGGTATGATGACTTTGGGATATTTTTCCTATCATCAATGCAGATCAATGAAATGGAAAAGGAAGCATCTGATATAATGTCTTTCATGTTTAAACCTCTATAAATAGTCATCCTCCCCACCCCCTTATGCTCACATATTTCACTCACTCCCACTCTAAATCAACACCCTATTTTTCTAGACTTTTCCTATCATTGTGTTTAGCAATTTTGGTGGCCTAAAAGGATTTTCAAATTTTACAAAGCATAATTTAGTGGTATTGTTTCTTATTTATTTTAAATTTTATTTATTTATTTGTTTTGTTTTTAGTTAGTTTTTAATATATTATTTACTTAATTTTTTATTTAATTAGATATATTTTGTAAATAATATTTAGTATAAGTAAATAAAATATTATTATTTATTTATTAATTTTGTGTAACAATATTTTTTTAGTCTTAGTAATACATTTATTATAATAATAATATTATAATTTAGTATAATGTAGTATTTTTTAAATATTAATGACAAAATTAGAAATTAATATTAAGTAGATGATGAATAAATATTAGTAACATAATGGTTTACTAATAATAAAATATTAAATAGATATTGATTAACTAATTCTAAAATAATGATTAAGTATTGATTAACTAATGAATAACTTCATATTAAATAATGAGTAGATAATGATTATCGAATAAATAACTAGTGAATACCATATGACTAACTAATGACTAAAGAATGATTAACTAATAATTACATAATAATTAAATAATAATTAACTAATAATTAACTATAAAGTAACTATGTGATATTTATTTATTAAGTAATGATTAACTGGTGTTTAGAAAATGATTAATACATAATTAATTTTTGATTAAATATTGCTTAATTAATTATTAGATAATAATTAACTAATGAATTACATATGATTAACTAGTGATTAATGAATGATTAAGGAATAAATAATATAATATTAACTAATTATTAAATAATGATTTTCTAATAATTAACTAATGAATAACATATGATTAACAAACGGGTAAAGAAAGATTAACTGATAATTACATAATTAATTACGATTAAATAATTAATAATTATCTATAAAGTAACTATTTGAAATCTATTAATTAAGTAATGACTAACTAGTGACTATTGAGTGATTAAGGTATGATTAAAATAGGATTAACTAATGCTTAACTAATGGTTAGGTAATGATTAACTAATGAATAACACATGATTAACTAATGAGTAAAGAATTATTAACTAATAATTACTTAATGATTGACTATTAATTAAGTAATAATTAGCTATAAAGTAACCATTTGATATCTATTAATTAAGTAATTACTAACTTGTGATTAATGAAATATTAAGGTATAAATAATATAGGATCAATTAATTCTTAACTAATGATTAGCTAATGATTAACTAATGAATAACATATGATTAATCAATGATTAAATAATGATTAACTAATAATTATTTAATGATTACCTATTAATTAACTAATAATTAATTATAAAGTAACTAATTGATATCTATTAATTAAGTAATTATTGACTAGTGATTAAGGAGTGATTAAGGAATAATTAATGTTGGATTAACAATTTACTAACTAATTATTAGATAATGATTAAGATATGATTAACTAATGGTTAAATAATGATTCACTAATAATTATTTAATGATTAAATATTAATTAACTAATAATTATCCATAAAAGTAACTAATTGACATCTATTAATTAAGTAATGATTAACTAGTGATTAAGGAATGATTAAGTATTAATTAATATAGGATTAACTAATGCTTAACTAATGATTAGATAATGATTAACATTTTATTAACTAATTTTTGAAGAATGATTAACTAATAATTAATAAATGATAAACTATTAATTAGCTAATAATTATCTATAATGTAACTACTTGATATCTATTAATTAATTAATGATTAACTAGTGATTAATGAATGATTTAGGCACAATAAATATAGGACTAAATAATGTTTAACTATTGAATAGCTAATAATTAACATATGATTAATTAATGCTTAAATAATAATCAACTAATAATTACTTAATGATTAACTATTAATTAACAAATAATTTGAAATAAAGTAACTACTTGGTATTTATTAAGTATGTAATGATTAACTAGTTATTAAATAATGATTAAGTCATAATTAATATAGGATTAACTAATTCTTAACCAATGATTAGATAATGACTAACATATGATTAACTAATGATTAAATAATTATTAAGTAGTACTTACTTAATGATTTACTATTAATCATATAATAATTAACTATAAATTAACTACTTGATATATATTAATTAAGTAATGATTGATTAGTTATTAAGTAATGAATAAGGCATAATTAATATAGGATAAATTAATGCTTAACTAATGATGTGCTAATGACTAAAATAATATTAAATAATGATTAAGTACTACTAAATTAATGATTAACTATTAATTAACTAATAATTAGATATAAAGTAACAAATTTATATCTATTAATTATATAATTATTGACTACTTATTAAGGAGTGATTAAGGTATAATTAATATATGATTAACTAATTATTGACTACTGATTATATAATGACCATCTAAGGATTAATGAATGCTTAACTACTGACTTAGTAATGATTTAAAAAGGATAGTGTTACTATTAAATAATTATTAGCTATTAATTAAATTTGTATTAATATAGAATTACTACAGGATCAAAGATGGCTAACTAGATGGCAAAGAGGCTTAATTGCACACATGATTTGTTACTCCCATAATTTAGATGATTCATATGTTATTTCACGCTTGGTAACCTTGTTGAATATGTTTAATATGATTCAAATTCTCTTTAAAGATGACTGAACATATTTTTAGGAAGATTAAAAATTGTTCTATGAAACATTGGTTTCATATTTTAGAATAAAATAAGACGTTCTAAAATTTTGGTATAATAAAGATGATGTAGTTATTTAAGTAACAAAATTATTTTCTAGATATAAACAGGTGGATGTGTCTCTAGAATATATGTATCTTGGGGAAACACCCAAAAACACCACATTGATCTGTTCTCAATTAGAAACTGGTGCATGAGAAGGGACCTTATTGCACTCCTCATTTGATACAGTGAGGGGATATGCTTTAGATTATTCATATTTTATTTATAAACTATGGCACATACCATTTGGAAATAATTAATGGTTTATTAAATCTGGGACCTAAAAAGAGATACAATCTATTAGCTATATACATTTTCAATTCTCGGCAATATTATGGAACTTATCTTGTAAATTGGCTGCTGATGAGCACTAGTTCCAAGCAATAACATTACTTTCTCAATGGTCAGATGGTTCAATTATGGAGTTATATTTTGAGGTTTCTGGGGTAAAATTGAAACTTCCAATTGTACAAATACATAGAAATAAAATAGTGATTGAACAAGGTTTATCCCAAGAAAATGAGGTTATTCCCTATAATGCAGAAAAGGACAACCTAAATGATCTCCTTTATATAGTTCGGAATCTATTTGATAATGAGGAATTTTTTAATTATGTAACAAATGGAGACAATAGTGCTAATGATGAGAAAGGTACATAAGTTGGGGAAGAAGTTTCTATAATTATAGGTATTTTTACAATATCATTAATGCATAATAAATCATCCACCACTCTTCACATATTGGTAGAAGCAATGTCACATTTTCTTGAATTCAATAAGAATGTTATCACACCTAAAACTGAGTTTCATGGACCGGTAGATGATTGGTTTAGTGATATGAACAAAATTTTATATGTTTTAATGGATTTTCCGAGTAAAGATTAAATTAAAAACATAATGAAAAGATTTCATATTGAGATACATTGTAGATATTTTTCAGTAATCAATCCATAAAAAATACATCATTCAGTGTGATAAATATGGGGATGATTATAGATTCTACTTTAGAGAAATTACTAACATTGCATTTAGAGGTTGTAGAATTTCTAATACAGATAAAACTCATACTTATGTTTATCCAAACCTAACACAGGATCATACTTCATTGGATGCTGAATTTTTATCATCAATTATCATTGAGAGGATTAGGACCTTCCAAGATGTGCATGTAACCCTTGTGTGGTAGAGGATACACCAAACCTTTGGTTATACAATTTCCAATAATAAGGAATATATGGTAAAATATAAGTAAATTTTCAAGTTCTATGGTGATTTGGATGACTCATATCAGGTATTACTACAATCGTTAGCCATAATAAGACACAATGACCAAGTTGTATTCCATCATGATATGGATGAACATGTGTCTCATGATAACTGTCGTGATCCATCTCATGTAAAAAAATTAGTTTTTCTAGAAATTAATTCAATGTATTCCCACATCTTGTTTCTGTAAATAGTTCCTACATATTAACAGGATGTTTCTATATGGAAAATACACAGGAATATTATTGATTTCAAAAACCCAAGATGGAAACTATTCGCCTCTGCCTCTTGTATTTTCCATTGTAGAGAAGGGAAATTATGAATCATGGCATTAGTTTTTGGCATGTATCAGCAACCATTTCACCTGAATTCAGGGTGTTTTTTTATATTTGATCATCATTAGGCAATCAATGAGGCAATCAATGTGGATCTTGATACATGGAGACCTCCAATGTGAAATTTTCATATTATTAATTACATGGTGTTAATATGAAATCCTGCATTTTTATGAAAATTATAAAATTTGTTAATACTTATACTATAAAATAACAAATAGTTGATAAATTATACAACCATTTCCATAAATCACACACAAGATAAGAATTCAAAAATGTTACATCATTTCAATAAATAAAACTTTCTTCTGTATAATTCCCTTCCCTTTACAATGACTTTTCACATGATAAAACCTTTTTGTAAATCATACTTTAATTTTCATAATAAGCCTTTCATATTCAAATTACATGGAATATGAAAATTACATGTAAGATGAAATTAAATCATAATCAGACTATCCATGGATACACACTAAATCAAGGATGTGAGGAATTGACTATGAAATATACCATCATGTGAGAAATCATATATAAATGAAAGTACACCATTTGGTATTTAACCAATTAGTATACAATCTAGATATGAAAGAAATCATCGGTCTATAATGTTGATTCAATCGATATAACCTATGTGCGCCCAAAACTGCTATTATTGTAAAACACCTTTAAAACATGACTCTATTCTAACAAGAACAAAGGAAAATCAAGTCACCTTTGAAAACTGGTATAAAAAAAATGAAATCCAAAAATTCATAAGAAGGGTCCAAGAAGGGTGTGAGGCACGATGCTTAGTAGGATACCACCATGAATCTATTTAAGGCTTTTATCCTTGAAAAACAATAAACTAGTTTGAAAGAAATTTCAAAACTAATGAACATGAAATCAAACTAACATCCATTAAGCAATTAAAATACCTTTGGTTTTATTTTATAAAACAAACATGGTTTTCCAAAATAATTCCCAAACATGGATCAGGTAAACAAACAAGGCCCAAAGGCATAAGATATTTCATAAATAAAACATTCCCAATTTAACATAATACCTTTTCTAAGGTAAAACCATATCTAAAACCACTTTAGAAACATGATTTGAGAAACATAAAGACATTACCTTTTTTCCTTTATTAAGAAAAACATTATAAAAAAATTGTAATAAACATGTTATTTCTTACATTATACCATTCATAGTATTCTACTAACCATAAAATTTTATTTATATTTTACACTTAAGACTCATTTCATTTTTATACATATAGATATAGGATACTACCCAACCCACTGAGCAGTATAGGAATGTTTCACATGATTTTCTAGAGGGTCATGATGTTTGATGTATTATAGTGTGTAGAACACACCATTATCATCACATTACACCTCCATCTACCATTATACACTACCCACACCATGTTGGATTCTATGGAATTATTATATATGGTTTTATATTTTTTTTATCATCACCTCATTGATGTACTAATTGAGATATGGAGACCTGATACACACACATTCTACTTTACCGAGGGAGAGACGGTCATCACCATTAATGATGTGTAAGTTCTTCTAAGTCTTCTTATCGAGGTGAATGATATTATAGGACCCACCCATGGAGACTATCCTTATCATGTATAGTAATTACAAGTCATTGACATAGTGGGCGAAGATGATGCTATAAGTGGAAATTCGATATCTATGAGATGGCTTGAGATGAACTTTGCACAGTTTCCCATTAACACGGGTGAGAAGATTGTCATGTGTTATGTTTGTGCATATATCTTCTGTCTCATTAGAGAAACATTGTGCACTGATCACTCTAGTATGAATGTGAACATGATGTATCTGATGATATTGGAGGATTTTTATTAGAATGGGAGATACAAATGAGGATCTACGTGCTTGGAATACACTTATAGTTCATTATGATTTAAATGTTTATTAGGTCATATGGATCTTGGGGTATGTGTCATTATTATTCATATGTGGGCATGGTAGTGCATCCCTCCCATATCCCCTACTATTACTAGTCAGCAGATTCATTTTGATGTTCTACATGATGCTTTGTGTGGAAATTCGTATGATTACTCTTATTTATTGTCTTCTGATGATACTATGAGTTATTAAATTTAATTTCATATTATTTATCAGTTTCTATATTGTATTCTATAGTTGGATTCCATCACACCACTTTTTCAGAATGTCAAGCCACAACTTGGGTGCATATCATCTCTTATTGGATAGTCTAGTACCCAATAATATAAGTATATAGAGTATTTACTTGACTAATCAATTTCATAATATTATATTTTTTTATTTTTAGTAAAACATATTAACAAATGTCAAATTTCATTTCAGATTACATGGATTCTATATTGGGATCTATTATACCAAATACCCCTATACTACACTGATGGGATTAATTCTGCCATGGATATAGTGCCACTCTTTCATATTATTGAGTGGAACCATCCCGATAGAGTTATTCACTAGTTTGTATTTTTTCATCATGTTCTCTTTCCACCGAGTTAGTCAGTAGTGCTTCATTCTATGGAGATGATAGGGAGGATGGATGTCAACTGGCGATGATGACATATAGAGTATCTATGCCTTTGTGAAAGATGATTGTAATTTCATATTTAGGGTATGGGTACTATGAAATTCCCTCTAGTAGAGAAGCTCGAGTATAATCCACTGTATAGAATTAAGTCTATACTATATCATACTTTGAATGATAGTTGGATCCAAGATGTTGTAAGTTAATAAATTTCCATTATTTTGTTTATTATAATTTTTTTAATTCATTTTTTATCTATTTACAACATACTCAAATACAACATGTTATTTTCATGTCTGATCTAGAGGGGGGAGAAGTTTTTATTTAGGCGGCGTACTATGCTACAACACAGGAAATGATGTTAGTGTATCATGTTCTACATGATAGTACCTTTGATCTTACACTTCATGGATATTTTTTTCCTATAATGGGGGAGAAGGTTCCAACTCAGGAACCTCCTTTAACATCTTTTTATGTTGAGGAGTTGTGATGGTTATGACATAGACTGCTCCGTGCTATATGTGAGGCCTCACCTTTACCATATATAGAGGATTAACCTCTATTATTACAGCCTCAATAGATTACAGATGTGAAGAAGGAGGCATAGGATCCATTTATATTTTCAGGATATCCATACTTTTTCTTATATCTGATCTGATCTCGTATTAGGTTCCATTCCACATTCCTCAACCTTTCTTGAGTGAGCCTTCACATCCCTTATGGTTCCCCCAGTAGATGATGGCATGTCCTTACACTTATGCAGTGGGGGAAGGATCAGGTGCACATTGTTACATCCATATGTTGCCTCCTCCTGATGAGTTATTGAAAGAGAAATAGATAGATGAGGTTCCATGGCTTAAGGATGATCCCTCTGCAACTCATACTCCACCCCATCATAGAGGTCAACAATTTCAATACAGGAATCTCATTCGTACACCAAACTGTAGGATGGGAACTAATCATAGACAGAGATTGTACTAATTTATTTATATGTGTGCTATTGACTTGAAATATTTTAAAAAAATGTATTATATCCTCTATATTATTGTATATCAATTAAATTGATGAAATTATTTTTATTATCAACCATTTATAAATTTTTATCCACTTTTTCAATTTTCATTTATATTTTACATATAGTTTATATTTTATAATCATTCAAAGTTGACAACATGAAACATATGAAAAATTATTAAATTTCAAGTAGGTAACTTTAAAATCTTATAAAATATAAAATATAAAAATATTCTCAATAAAATTGAACCATATCCTAAACATCTAAAAAATGAAATAAAAAATCATAAATATATTAAACAAAAGATAATTTACTTGACACAAACATTATTTATTAAAAAACATAATATAAACACATTAAAAAATATATGCTCATAAAATATAGTAAAATTGATAATGAAATGAAATTTAGAACACTTACTAAACATATAAAAATAAATTTTAAATGAATGGAATGTAAAAAAAATATGAATAAAAGTGTAATGTTTTAAAACAACAATATATCATGCCACTAAAATTACACTTTATTATTTTTTTATGAAATGTTTTTTGTTTTTAATTGTTTTTTATATTTTTATTTAGTGTGTCAAATTTCATATAGATTGTATTTTTACTTTATTTTTTATAGAATTTCAAAGGTGCCAACATGAAGTGTTATAATGTTTTATATATGTGGATTTCAAAGCGTATAAATTAAAAAATTTAAATACAATCTAAATGATATTTTGAAAATTGACTCAACATGTAAAATATAATTGAAAATAAAAAATCATAAATATAATAAAAAATAACTAATTTATATGTGTCAAAATTTATTTCTTAAAAACATAACATTTTAACTTTTGAATATTAATGGGAATAATTCTAATTAATTATTATAATATCAGTTATACTAGCATGATGTATTATTAATTATGTTTTTATAATTAAATGATAGTAATTAAATTATAAATTTATGTTAATAATATAATTAAATATTTGAAATAATAAAAATAATAAATATTAATGAAATCCTCAGTCGAACAGCATCACCATTGGTGTTTATGAAGATTGTTGCAGCTGAGCAGTGGAAACCCAAGACAAATATTTTGTGGGATATTGTTTAAAAAATCCATAGTCAAACATCATTACAAGTACTATACACATGCCTTCTTGTTTTTAGATAATAGAGTATCATGATCTGAGATCCCTCCTTTATCTATCTCAACTCATATAGAAGTCGAACCCTATTAGGGGTTTTTGTTCAGTACCATATTGATTTGAGAACAGGTTGTCCCTTTACCCCTCCCACAACCTCCCATAATAGTGAGGTTTTTTCATTTAACTTTGCACCATATTCACATGATATTTTTTTATTGATATCATCGGATCTGGGGTTGCTATACTGCATTAACTATTATCTTGAAGAATTTCGTAATTCTACGCATGATCATGGGATATGAAAACCCACCACTAAAAAATGGAAGTCCATCCCATTTATTAGATTTCACATGTTAAACTATTCTGATTTTCTACCATTCTTATTACTGACATGAGCCCATTATAGTATAAAATCATATATGTTGTGTCGTCCAATTTAGAATATGTGTTGTTCCATGTGGGAGAAATATCACATGGGAACATCCAATTGGATGAAATAGTAACAAGGGTTTTAATCATACGGACCCTTCAATGGATAATCTCTAGGATCCGCATACTTACCTTTGATGGGTATAGTGAGAGCTATAAAATGAGTCTATTTTTGTGCTCCATGTATCCAGACTAAGATTTAGTGGTGTATATTCATATTGAGGAATATCAAGCGATTTTGGGATACATTGTTATATAAATGGTTAAACTTATAGGTGGGGAATAAGGGAATGCAATAGAGGAGGGATAAAATTCCTTATAAAATTATGGGTTTTTAAAATATAGAGGCTTTTTCAAATGCATTTTTTCATTGGGGTTGTTCCATGTGTTTCAGCACACGTTTGACACTCACTGGCGGTAGCAATTTGTACCCCAAATTCCCACTTTCCAAATGTGGTCAACATTCATCACTTCTTTAGAGATATTTTCTCCTTGATCGGATTGTAATGATGGGATTTTGGTCTCTCCTTTTTTGGATTCCTCCTCGGAAGTCATCGCCTTGTCCGGGTCTCCCTCGTAGATTAAGACATTGTACGTGAAGCTCTTTCCAGTTCCATATCCTCTTGGATGCTAGTTAATTATGTTTCTTATGTCTATACATCCCCAAATGGGTCAAGTCAGGGATGCAACCTTTGGTTTTGAGAGTAGTCATGTTGGGAATTACTAGTGTGTATGGATTCTAAAGTACTGAGACATCTAGATTTATTCCCATTATGATAGGGCTTCTCGAGGGTATGAAATCCTAAGGCATCCCACGTAGAACGTGAGGAATATTTAACCATAAGCATGCCTATGAGGTTTTCATCATCTTCCCATGTTTAAAACGGGGTATGCCACGAGTTTAACATCTTTCGAAGATGGATCAGACTAATCAGAACACTGATGAGAGTGGATCATATGGGTTCTTCCATAGGAGGGAGTACCTAGAATTTTTGCTAGATGAATGGATCAGAATTCCCAATGAGAGAGGATCAGAAAGGTGTGTCCCATAAAGTAATATGTCACACCATGAAGTCTGATCTGGACACCAATGGAGGTGGATCAGGGAGGGTGCACCCTTAGGAGGAGGCACTAATGTTTACCATTAGTTGGGATTGAACTTCAAAGAGGCTTCCTACATGACCTATATAGAAGACAAGGATCAAAACCTACATAGTTTGAGATGAATGTGGTTCCATGGTCACTACTAATATCTAATCCCACATGATCCATGCTCGTCAAGAGAAGCAAGAGGAATTAGTAGACCCGATAGATGTGTCACATCAAGTGTGTGCACGATAGACAGTATGGGGGATTACACGTGGAAGTTGCCTAGGTACTTCTAGGAGCAATGATAATGTCGATGGGGTGACATGATCTCACTGGGATGTGGTAGCCCGGTTAAGCGTCAGGATGCATGGTGGAGGATGTGTTGAAGGATAAAGATGAATGGAGAAGTGACCGACTTGAAGATGATGGTGTTGGTCTTGAACCTTAGGGAGGTTTCCTACATATCCTTGTGGTAGGGAATCAAAGTCCATGTAGTTTTGGAATGGGGTGATGAGTCACCTGAGGAGGTGGCTCATGAGAATGGACACATGGATTGGGATATGAAGGAAGTGTAACCTCTAGGTTAGGGAATGAGTTTCCTGAAACAAAAAAGGCATGAGGGAGAGACCGAGATGGGATATGAGAGATGGATGATGGTGTTGAACCTCAGGGAGGCTTCTTACATACCTTTCTCAAAAAGGTAAATGATCAAAGTCCACATAGTTCAGGATGGCGGTCATAACATCATGGTGTTCACAAAGGGTAGTGACCTGATGGCATGATGGGGGCTTACACATGGTGACCATCCCATCGTAAGAGGGGCACTCTTGTTTGGAGGAGTTTGGATTGAGCATGGGGCTTACGCATGGTTAGCTGCCTGAGTAGATCAGAACACCTCAGGGAGGCGGATCCAGGAGATGTGTCCCAAAGAGGGAAGATGTCACATCAGGAGGGTGCATCCCTAGGAGGGATCACCAGAGTTTACTGGTGATTTGGATTAAACCTCAAATAGGCTTCCTATATACCTAAAAGGGATCAGAACCCACATAGTTCGAATGGGGAATACATTTTAACATCATGCAGTATGAGTGTATCGACGTGAAGTGTCTGGGACAGATGGGTGATGGTCATGAACCTCGGAAATGCTTCCTATGTACTCTTCTTAGAAGGCGAAGATAAAATTACATGTAGTTAGGTTGCGAGGGGTATGGGGTTTATGCAGGAGCCTGCCCAAATCAAATTTCATGGTCTATGCTTACTCTAATCCCACATGAGTCATGCTTGGTGTGAGAAAAAAGAGCTAGTAGTAGACCTAGTGATCGTGTCGTGAACGGTGTGTCGGTGGGGAATGGTGTGGGGCTTATGCATGGATAGCGTCCCAAAGAGAAAACAGGGGTCTACACATGGTTAAAAGTCCAAAGAGGAAATAGGGGATTATGCCTGGTTATCGACCCAAATAGGAAACATAAGCTTATTCATGGTTAGCGGCCCAAAGAGAAAACAAGGGCTTATGCATGGTTAGTGTCCCAAAGAAGAAAATGGGGATTAAACATGGTTAGAGGCCCAAAATGGAGATTGGGAATAACTACAAGGAGAGAAACCTAAGGAAATATTAGGGGGACAAATGTACGATGAGGATACGGCCTTCGCACAGTAGGTTTCCCAACATAGTGTGTTGGGGATTAAGTAGGAGGCCACATAGGACACACTTGGAAGTCACAGTTTAATGTCATGTGTTGAGGATGAGGGTGCTTGGTAGTTTAAAATCCTTCAACTCTGGAGAATGAGAAGTCAATCATCATGCTTAGGACTTACATGACTTGCACCAACCCATACTTTGGGGAGGTAAGGCACAAGAAAGTTCATGGTGGTACAAGGTTGTGGAGTGATCCACTGAGGGGTATGTGTTAGTGTAGCTATGTGAAGTAACAATAGATATTAGTGTACCTATGCGAAGGATCATAAGGTAGGTAAATTCAATATGAAACACTACCCAGGGGACTTTTAAATCACCACATGCAAACCTAGAGGGTTACATGAATGAAGTGAGCGCAAGATAGGTGTGTTGCATGCAAAAAGAGCCTGAACATGGTTCCCGAGAAGAAGATATTGAAGAAATGTTAAATGTTGCATGCAAGAATTAAGGATTTCGTGCAACTAGGAAGAGTGGCGCAATAGGGGATATGTGCATGAAATAGGTATTGTGTGCGTGCAATTAGAATGGGTGTGCGCAATAGGGGAAGGTTGCTCGCAATTAGGAAAATGTGCACGTAATTGGTAAGGGTGTGTGGAAAAGAGATGTCTACACACAAAGAAGGATTCTTTTTTATGCACAGAGGAGGTGGTTTTCACGCAAATGGAATAGTTTGTGTGCAATTTCCTTAGTAAAAAAATAAATGGGTGAGGGTCAAGCCCTAGTGGGCCCACCTAAAGGAAAACCCATGTGGGACCTTTCGCACAAAATAAAGTACCTTGAATCCATATTTCTCATGTGGTGGGGTTATATTTCATGAATGCGAAATGGTTAAAATTATTTTTCCATCCGAAAGTGATGGGGTGCACTTCTATTTATAGGCGATTCGTAGTGGTGGTGGTGCGGAAACCCGAATTAGGCGGCGGGTTGCACGAGACTACTATGCACTAATCGAGGCTTTTTTATACAATTATGATGGCCATATGGGGTGCACGACGTGTAATATTCCTAATAGGAATGAAACTTTTTGTGCCAAATATTGATTTTTGTGGATATTCCTTCAATTATACACGCACCACAACAATGCGCCTCAAGATGGTCTACTAAGGAGAACTATACCTTTAGTTTTATCAACACTTCCTGTTTTGGACCTTAATCAGATTTCAGTGCTAAGAAATCCCCCCCCCCCCTCATAATTAGAGTTTAGAGGGGGATGAAATGGTTGGATTATGAGGGAAACACCAAAAATCCAAGCCACTTTGATGGCAGTGTGCGAAGAATCCATCCTCTAGCACAAAAATCCTTTCCATGTGCACTAAATAGGTCAATCCATGCATATAAATACCACAGGACGGGCCCATGTTTCAAATAGTGTTTCTCACACGATAGGCCCACGTTCTCTCATGTGAACAATTCTTTCCATTTTTCTCACAAATCCTTGATTTTGTCCTCTACTTTCCATGCATCGCTCCCTTTTTACACCAAAAAAAGGATTTTTGCATAAGCATGCCTTAGGAATATCCTTTTTTGTGCACACCTTCCTTTTGCACGTGGACCCCCCCCCCCCCTTTTTTAATGATTACCCTTTGTAAATTTCTGAAACCAAATGAAAATGGCCGCTGCTTAGACTGACGCCGAGAGGGAGGTTGCTGTGAGGGAGGCTACCTATACCGCTAGGAGGGTTGAGATGATTGAAAGCCCTCAAGTTTTTGGTGCAAGGAGAGTCGTATCCGATAATCAGGCCCTCTTTGGTATGCCGAATCATGCTCATAAGGATTATGTATTGTGTGAAAACTTTCCAATATGGGACTTTGGAATTTTATAGGAAGTTTCGGTGCTAGGATTCGATATCGATGCGTCATGGTCATGGTTGATACGCGAGAATGATCATCTATGATATAATATTAAAAAATGGTCACTATACTAGTGAAACTAGACATATAGACATTTACGTCATGAACCAAAGGACCAGGATAGTCATGGGAAGTTAGATAATTGTTGAGGACTCTCCAGCTCACTATGCAAGCATCTTTCAGAGTAGCCTTATTGACGAAACCAAGGAATGGAAGAAAGAATGGGACCTGAGGTTTGGAGGAAACTTCACAAGTTAATGGGAATGGGAAAATTTGGTATGCCAAACATGCAAGTAGTTTGGACCATAGCTTCGACACATAAGGTTGTTTGAAGTGGTGTGGACATTGTAGTTCCATTTCTACCATTAACAAGATCTAGTGTTAGAGTTGTTCAGCCAGTGGTCCCGCGATACCAATACATTCGATATCCATCATGGGGAGGTTGGCATTAGTCTTTGGGATGTTCATTGGATTGAAGGAATCCATTTTTACAGACACCAGTATGATGAGATTCTAACGATAAAGAATATCTAGGGGATGGTCATGGACTCCCATCTTGACATGGAATCTGTTGGAAATGGACAAGGAAAAGCTAGGAGTCAAAGAATTTTTGAAAGACATTTCTTATTCTAATTGGTTCAGCTTGTTTCTAAAAAAGGAATATAATATAAAGAGGTTTGGGTGAGGAAAACATTGTCCGACTATGGTGTAGAGATGTAAGAGTGGGTCATACTGGAGGATCTTGGAGACAGGTGAATACCAATCCTAGAGCTTTAATGTGGATGAAATCCAAGTTCCAAACGTTTTGTATTTCGGGTTCCTTTCAGAATTTCAAAGTGGATGGATACTACCAGTAAGGGACACGAGGATGGGAGTTCGTCTGACGATGCTAGTGATGGTCAGAATTATGGCGGCCAATCATAGGTTCAACCTGGGGGTCCCTATGTAGGACAGATTGTGTGAAATTCTAGGGCACACTTCAAGAGGAGGCACACCAAGGAGGATTTGTGGCCCTTTTCAAATCCTTAATGGTTGGGTTGCAGCTCACTATGGTCGATGTGATTTCCCAAATGACATTCATCCCCCAGCTGATAGCCAGCATCCCTCTTTGCTGAATGTTGGTGTAATTACACCATTGACGCTCACTGAAGAGGGGATAAGGCTCAGGATCGGTAATCATGATAACTTTACCATTAGTCCATTCCTAACCCCAGTCGGCTAGATAGTGGATGATGGGCAAGGCTTTCTGGAGAAAAGAGAATATTTTCATAGCATCATAGGTTGGGTGTTGATGGACCAGATTGATAGGAAGTCCTTTTTGAACACTATGTTCTATCAAGGTTTTCCAGGAAGTTCGGATTCATGCAGCGGATGCCCAATAAGGTGTATATAGTTGTTCAGGAAGAGTGGCATCCATGCATTCTTTTCCAAATGTGGCTAATGTTCATGATTTATGGCTACGGTGAGGTAATTACCTTGCCCAATACTACTGTCAATGCTGGAATCTCCACAAAGTACATTGAACATTGGGTGGCATCATATCTAGAGGAAATCCTATGGAAGCACGTTCAAAAGATCAAGGTGACCTATGGGGATTCTGGACGGTGAAAGAGCAGGAATGGTGTTGCTGGGGATGTGAGGCCAGAAACATGTCATGCAGTTGGAAGATCATAGGTTGGGACTTTAGCAGTAGGATCATCCCATGGTGTGGTCGCACCTTTGCCATCTGGAGGGAGGGGGTCTTATGGACAGCCTTGTGGAGCATCCAGGGAACTCCGCCGAAAGAATATAATGTATTTCCTCCAGCTTCCTAAATATGCAATTTTCCCTGTGCTCTGGTCATCCAAGATGAGCATAAGGCAGTCAGTGAGTTATGAATCCTTATGGAAAATTTTGATCTGAGATGGGCTCTAGCTGCCATAATTTGGCCTCATTTAGATTGATGACAAAGTGAACTTTATCAAGCAATACACGTATTTGATTTCCATGGATGTATTTGTGCGCCAATGGGGAAGACGTAAAGATCCACATCTCCTAGTTAAAGTGATGCTCGGTCAGGATCATGACTCAGAAGAACTGTCATCCGACGACGACAATGATGATGAAGAGGTAGGAAAATAAGGAAAAGAACAAGAGGAGGAGGAGGAGGAAGAAGAAGAATAAGGGGATGTAGAGGAGGAGCTTGGAGTTGAAGGACCTCAGGGGATAGTGTCCCACCAGAGGAGTACTCATGAGATTGGAGAGTTTGTCAGTTCTGATGTGGAAGTGGATGAACAACTCGAGGTAAGCCTAAACACCTATCCCAATCCTTTCTCTTGTCATAATTCAGATTCACCGACAAAACATGTCTTGTTCAGGCACACATTGACACTACTGATTAGGAAATTCCCATAAAAGGGGATGAAAGTGCTTAGATGGATGCAAAAGGGTTCTCCCTAGAACATATAATTAGGGAAAACATGGTAGAGGATACTCTGTGGTGGGAGTAAGTGGGTAATCAATTACAGATGAAGTAGTCAGTGATAAGCCAACATGGGGGGTTGAGGTGGCAAGATAAGAATCTTTTGTTGTCACCAAAACCTAGAAGGAGATGATGTGAATTAATAAGTGCTGAGGGATCTCCTATTGAGATATCTCCTATGATGACTGATATCCAGAGGTATCCACGCTAAATTATTTTAAGTTTCATTCTTTCTATACGTGTATCCTCCACAGCAGAACTCGCCTAATCAAGATATCAATTCTCCTTGTAGTAATCACGATATTTGAGGCTCGACAGGCTGCTGAGTCCAGACTACTTACAGGGGATATTCTAGTGATTGTACCAACCCACAATGAATAAACTCCTCAAATTGAGATGAACATGGAACCCAGTGAACAAGGAGTAAAGGCCACAGGTGATGTCACAACTGGGGTGGAGTCTGATGATGGTAGGGGAAAAATTGCTGAACTGGAGATAGGTGAGGAGGGTTTCCCACATATCATAGAGCCTAACCCCTTGGAAGGAATTCCAGAGAAGGACCCTACTATCGAGCTACTGTCCAATTTTCCTAAATACAGGCATGCTGATCCTAAGGAAATAAATGATTTTCATCCTGAAGTAGTCGAGGAGAGCCATATGATGTAGAGCAAGTGGTGGAATTGTATCAAGCGATTCCTTGATCATCAAATGGATGAATTGGTGCCTCAGATGAGGTCTCTTCACATTTGGTTGCGCTTCCTCTATGCTGGAGGGGTGGAAACTCTTCATCTCTATACAATGATTCACGATTATAAGGTTGAGAAGATGTGGGAGAGTATCCAACATTCCTTTATTGACTTGTGTCAAAACAGATCTGAGAATGTACAGAAGCATCATGAGGCGGAGCAAGAAATTTAGTGCCTTAAAGAGTAGGAAAATGAATGAGTCTCATTCTTTGAAATCCAATCCAAGTTCATTGAATTGTTGAAATCCTAGATAGTGGAAGCAAAGGAGCAATCAATGCAGAAAAGTCTCCAAATGGATGTGTTACAAGATGAGCAGGATCAAATACAAGTAAAAACTAATGATCTTTGCTCTATAGATACTGATAAAGAGAGGGATATCAAGGAGGGGGAAGCAGCCCTAGAGACTATGAGATAGAAGGTGGAAGTAGTGGAGTAGTCCGTCAAAGTGGGTGATCCATAAGGGTTTTGTTTTGGATGATCTCATAAACATACTAACTTCTTTTCCTTTCTACCCAAACTATGTGCATGGACTTATTATTTTCCTACTTTTCTGTTTTAATTATCGCATATCAATCATAATTGTGAAGTAACTATTAATAAATCCCTAATCTTATGTGGGTCATACCCGATGTGATAAACAAGGGACGACTACCTAATTATTCACTTTGTATATCAGAGTGCTAGATAATCTTCAAATAATTGGGGTTCTAATGACCTACAAAGTTTATGAGATAAAATAGGCATCTTGGCCAGAGGATAAAGTTATTAGAACATCCAAAATGATCTTTCTAAAATACTCTAACGCACAAGAGGGATGATGCTAGGGGAATTAGAATCTATGCGAACAAAGGGGAATGGTAATTGTGAATCTTGATACCCAATATTCGGAACAGAATTTTAGTGTCATGATGATGGGGATAAAAGTTGACTATATTTGAAACACAGTACCCATACCACGTTATCCTGGAATGGGGAAAAACAAAATTAGGGCCACCCGATAACCCTATTAAAAAATACAAGGCCTAAATCAAAGTGATTGTCCAATATATTCTGGGACGTTGGCCCGAAATAGCAGGCGAGCCGAAAGTCTAAGCATATGTGTTTTTTGGGGGTCCCATTAGATGTTAAAGAGTATGTGGATCTGAATATAAGGGGACACAAATCATGGGATGGAGTGATGGTTTGTTTGAATAGATTCCAACATTCTGGAAATTACGCCACTATGAAAAAAGCACATTGGGAGAGCATATCGGTCTAAATCAAGATCAAACCTATTTCCAGATGGGACCTCTCTAGTAAGGACCTAGGATGGATTTCATTTTTATGTCATGAAAATGAGGATTATAGATACATATTCTAACATCATATGGTAAGGACGATGTATGGAATAGTTTCACATCATATGACCAGGATGGTGCACATATTTTAAGGTCATACTGCCTAGACCATAGCCAATAGTTTAAAGTCATGCTACAAGGATTAGGGACTTCTAGTTTAAGGTCATATAATTTGGACCATTGTAGTGAAAAATTTAATGTCATGTGTGTGGGACATGCCCGTGCAATTTAACATCATGCGGTAATGATGAAGGGTTGAGAGCTCTCAAGAGAGGTGTGTAGAGTGGTTATTACAAACCCAACATGAGTGAGGGAAAAAGTCCACACCACACCACATACTTCCAAGAGATATTAGGACAAGAGGAGATGAAAAGGTTTATGGTAATGTGGCTGGACTCGAAGGAAAAGTACATGGGTGTCACTACGTATCCCATGAGGGTGAGAATCAGGCCATGCATAGTTATGAATGTGGCATGGAAAGGGGACAATACCGGAGTGGCGGGGGTAATGTCTTCTCGAACTAATACATCATACAACCTATTTGTACAAATCATGGATGAAAAATTCATAGTTTAATGTTGTATGGTAAAGATGAAAGAGATCTTAATTTATGGTCATAGATCCCGGACCATAGGGATATGTAGTTCTTCCATGCAAGCATAAATCTTAATCAAATCCCTAATCCCATGTGATTCATGCTCTGTGTGGGAAATAAGGGCATAGAATATCTTTACAGTGCATGGAAGCACAAGGTAAGTAATGAGGGTGCAGAGTCCAAGGTGACCCCAAAATCCTGGTTCGTCCTCTCAGCGTGCGAGGGGTGCACAGAGGGATAACACCAAGGGTGATGAAGTTCTATCTAGACATGATGATATGGAAAGGGGTGTGAATCAAAAAACAAATATATAGGGTATAAATTGGTTGGAGTAATAATGGAGGATAACTATTAACCTTATTAAAATCATAGTATCCATATCATGTGACCTGAGATGGGAACAAACATGTGAGAGTCGACCGCTGACCAAATTCACAATTTGGGACCTATATCAAATGTCATTAAAGATCATTTAGGATGTTGGCCCGAGGCATTAGGTGAGCCTCAATGGCATGAGACCAGGTCATTAGGGGGGGGGGTCCTTTCAGATATTAAAGATGATGGAAACCCAAAAAAAAGGGATGTGTGAATCATGGAAATGGAATAAAAGCATTTCCATGCAGAACCTAACACTCTAGGTCCTAAACCATAGTGCATCTGAGTACATTGATGAGGCACAGTAGAGGTTGAGGGGTCCAATTTAGAGTAGACAAATTGAAACGATAAGGGAAGAAAAATGGGAGAAATGGTTTAATAAACCTGGGGCTGGACCCGAGGTGAAATTCATGGGTGTTCCTACGTATCTCATAAGGATGGGGATAAGACAAACATAGTTCTAAATATTTCGTTTAGTTTAGCATCATACAGTGAGGAAGTTAATAGAAGGGAGGTATTTCTATGGGAGGCACATGGTGTGATTATTGTAAACCCGATGTTAGTGATGACAAAAGAAGTCTGCACTACACCATATGTAGCCCTCAAAGAGAACCAAACCTAGTGGGGGAACCATGGAGATGGAAAGATTCGACAGGTTGGACACGAATACATAAGCGTTAGGGTGTTCCTACATATCCCATAAAGACGGTAATCAATCCATACATAGTTCTTGGTGTGTTGAGAAGTTTAAAGTCATGCGTTAAGGATGTAGATTGATAGAGGAATCTCAAAGGAGGAATGTGTGTGGCATGGAAAGACAGCCCGATGTCAATAAGGACCAAAGAATTATCCACCACACCATTCGAAATTCTAGGAGAGGAATCAAGCCAAAGGGCCAAGAGAAAGAATGCATTACCTTGGTGGTGGCCCCAAAGACAAAGTGCCTAGGTGTTCCTACATATCACATAAATATGGGAATCAAGCTACACATAGTTCTTGAATGTCCTGTAGTTTAACGTCGTAATCTTAAGGACATGGGGAGATGCGGCTCTGAAGGATATGTGTATGGAGTGATGACTCAATCCAGATGTGAATGAGGATAGGATAAGTCCACATCACACCATGCACAAACTTAAAGAGGAATCATAGGACAAATGGACGGAAAAAGGTTGAGGGACCTAGTGTTGGACCTGAGGTGAAATGTCCAGGCATTCCAACATATCACATAATGATGGGAATCAATCCACACATAGTTCTTGAAATTCCATGTAGTTTAACATCATTCGGTGATGACTATAAAGATCTTAGTTTATGGCCATAGAGATCGGACCATAAAAAGGGTTTGTGTAGCCCTATATGCGAGTATTACCTTACCAGAACTCCTAAGCTTACGTGATCCATAATTGATGTAAAAACAAGGTGTGACTATAGGCTTTTCTAACACATAAGATTGCACAATAGTATAAAATTGAGTGTCCAGTGGGATAATCACAACGAAAACAACATTCCCACCCGATGTACTTAAGTTGTACTAAGGGATTAAAAGGGCAGTGAGGCATGAATTGCTACACCCAATATTTGGGATTTAATGGGGTAATGATAATGATGAAGGATAATTGTTCACCATATTCAAAACACATTATCCATGTCATTTGTCCTAAGATGGAAACAATAATTGAGCATCAACTGTTGACCATATTCGCAACATGGGACTTTTTATCATATGCTCATTCGAGAACCTCTAGGATGTTGGCCCATGATGGTAGGTGAGCCTTAAAAGAACGATTCCAGGATGTTAGGGGGTCCTTTCGGATGTGAAAGATGATGAGGGCCCAAAAAAGGGACACAAAAAACATATACAATCTCGTGCATTTTAACTTCGTGCGGTAAAGACGAATGGAAAAATAGGTTTTTAATGTGATACAGATGAAGCGATGAAGAAAACCCCACATAAATGAAGACCAAGGAATCCATAACACATCATGCACTTCCAAAAAGAACTTGGGCCTAAAGGGGTCAGAAAATCTCAAAGGACCTGAGGCTGGACCTGAGGTGAAATGCTTGGCTGTTCCTACATATCCCATGAGTATGGGGATCAATCCACACATAGTTCTTGAAATTTTGTGTAGTTTAACATCATAAAGTGAGAACATATCTGGATGAGAGGTATCTCGAAAAGGTAGGTGTGCATAGTGTGAAAAAATGACCCGGTGAGAATGAGGACAATGAAATCCACACCACACTA
This sequence comes from Viscum album, assembly GCA_963277665.1. Lineage (NCBI taxonomy): Eukaryota > Viridiplantae > Streptophyta > Magnoliopsida > Santalales > Viscaceae > Viscum > Viscum album. The sequence goes on from OY728134.1 coordinate 1,001,736,490, forward strand.
CACACTCAAAATAGGGGTCTTAGGTAAAGGGGCCAGGGGAAAAGTTCGAGGGACCTGTGGCTGGACCTGAGGCGAAATACTCGGGCATTTATATATATCCTATAAGGACAAGAATCAATCCAAAAGTAGTTATATAAATTTCATGAAGTTTAACATCATGTGGTGACGACGTAGATGATGAGAGGGTAGTTTCTCAGGGTGGTACGTGGTAGGGATAATGGAAACCCAACATGAATGATGAAAAAGAGGCCTCATGCCACACCACGGAATCCCAAAAGGATCGGGGCCAAGAGGTTGGAAAGGGATAAATAATTGATTTGAGATGTAGGGGATGGGCCTAAAGACACAATGTATGATCATTACTATGTATCCCATAAGGATGGGAATCAAGCCACGTGTAGTTCTGGATATGTTCCACCATTCAGGTATAATCCATGCATGGGAAGAAGATATATTAGATGTATCTTGTTTTTTCTTCTATTCCCTATTTTTTTGGAGCATTAGACCCCGGATGAGGAGTCCAAGTGTCGTCAAAAGAATCAATCCATGGGTAGAACTTGAAAAATAGCACAGTGTATGAATAATGCCAGACATGATTCCCTCTTGGATGAGGATTCCACAATGTGGTGGAATATTTTCATCATGCAGCCGAGATGATAATATCACAGTTTAAGGTCATATGATGGGACTAAACCATGCATTTTAGCATCATGAGGCAAGGATTCCATAGTTTAAAGTTGTGTGGGACTATAAAACATAGTTTAACATCATATTATTTGGATGAGATAGATCTTACATTAGGGTCGTAGAGATCAGACCATTTTACAATTTATTGTAATGCGGGATGAATACTGGGTAGGTTTACATCCTTCCTCCTGGATGGGTCATGTAGTTTAACATCAAGTGGTGAAGATGGATCATGCAGTTTAACGTTGTTTTGTGAGGACAAATCACACAGTTTAACATCGTGCGGTGAGGACAAGTCACTACTCTTAAAAAAATATTTCTTGAGGAATATAGCATTGGTGGGAGGAGTAATACACTCGCCATTCATGGTGACTAGGGAGTACACTCCATTGGGTTAATCCTTGGGAATGATATAAGTTCCCTCCCATTTGGGCTCAAACATTGGTGGTTTCCTATCTGGTATCATTAGTATTCTGGGGGACAATATCCTATCACCTTGAAGAAAATAGTGGAGATTTAATTTCTTGTTGAAATCCCTAGTTATGTTGTTTTGATGCCTCTCCAAATTGTGTAAGGAATAAAGTATATTCTCATCAAGGGATTCTAGTTAAACCAAACAGATCTATACTACTCTGTATAATTTCTAATGATTATAGATGGATATGTGAAGTAACGAAAACTGATTCTCGATGGGTAATACTTCCTCTGTTCCGTACACTAGGGAGTATGGGGTCACCTAGGTGGAATTACAATTTATCATCTGGTAATCCCAAAGAATGTTGGGGAGCTTGTCTGGCCAAATTTTCTTGTTCTGGCCAACCATTTTCTATGGGATTTTACAGATGGTTTTATTGAATGCCTCGATCTTCCCATTTTTCTGGATGTGATAGAGAGAGGTGTGATGGGAATGGATATTGTACTTTGCATAAAATGTCTTCAGTTCTGCTTCTTGGAAGGTAGTGCCATTATTGGTGAGGATGGTGTGATGGACTCCAAATTGGAGGATGATGTTGTACATCATAAAATCTAAGATAGAACGAGCTTTGACTTACTTGAGTGTAATTGCCTCTTCCTACTTGGAAAAGAAATCTGTTGTAGTCAGGATGAACCTGCACTAGAGAGCAGTCATCGGAGGATATGGCCCCACTACATCGTGTCCCCATACTACAAAGGGCCATGAGTACTTGGTAGTATGTAGGGAATCTCTTGGTCGATGTAAAATATTATCATGGAACCGACATGAATGGAACTTTTTTGCGAACTCAGTGTATTCATGGATCATAGTGGGACAGAAATAGCCTAGCCATCGTATTTTATAGGAGATCTTCGGCCCTACCTGATGAGATCCACAGGAACTGGCATGAAATTCTTGGTTAACCTGTGGAATTTCATTTCTCTAAATGCATCAGAGTAGAACTCTGTCAAACCTACATTTGTAGAGGATCTTCTCAAGGTTGGGACCACTTTTGAGGGTGAATTGTACTGCGTGTCAACAGATTCATTCAAGTTCGGCTCTGTCTATCAGGAGACAACCATTCTAGAGGAATTCAACATAGGGATTCATCCAATATGGGGTTTATTCTACCGCAGCAGGAGGATCAGAGGGTCCATATGTGGATGCTCTGGAGGTAAGATGTCCTACATGTTTGTTATCATCATCATCCAAAGTAATGGGGGAGATGAATCACCTACGTGCCACATGAATGATCAGGTCATTCTGGTTGGGCTCTCTGAGAGATTCGACAATGCTAGAAAAAGCATTGACTTAGATATATTTTTGACTCGGTAACATGAGTGATCTCTAGAGGAGAAGGGAACTGGGCCATCATATTTCTGGTATGCTCTAGTAAAGGTGAGAGCTCTGGATTCCTAACTACATAGTCACCCTTGATCTATTTGATGACTAGATCAAAATCCCCCATCCCATGAATATGGGGAACATCAATCTCGAGGTCCAGCTCAAGGCTAGTAATGAGGTCCTGATACTCCACCTCATTAATGCTACAACCTTCTAACAACAAGAACGAATAGGGGAAAATGGCATGTGAAGGTTTGGTGAAGAAAATACACAGACCAACCTTATTAAGTCTGGAATAATTATTTCTTCTACTGGTTGGGCTCTGGGATGCACCGTCAAAGTGCCTCTACCAATACAGCATGGCCTGGTCCACTGAGAGAATTGCCTCATCTGGGAAATCTTGGTCCAAAGACTACTCTATCGGGCCAGATGGGAGCCAATGAAGTCTTCCAGTGCATGTCTTTCGATGGCCTTATCGGGAACAAACCTGATGTTTAACTATTGAAGGATGACTTCCCACTGATCTAGATGGCTCGTCGACATGGGGTGGTCTAGAATAAATTTTAGTGGATCCATGCAGGACACCAGTTGTATCTCATGGTGCTGCAGGTAATGTCGTAACTTCTATACTATGAATACAAGATCCAAATGGATCTTCTTGATAGAGGAATATCCGGTCTCTATATCAAGGAGAATGCAGCTAAGATATTATAGATTTTTCTTTGTCCCATCATTGTTCTTCATAGCGAAAAGGGCATTGAGGGATCATTCCAAGGAAATCACATAGATGACCAATAGATTTCCAAAAAATAGGTGGCATTAGAGCTGGAGGTTGCAATAGGTACTGCTTGATTTCCTCAAAATCAATATAACACTCCTCATCCCACTAATAATTGGAACCTTTCTTCATGAGTTGGGAAAAGGGCTTAAAATTTCCATCCAATTTTGCAATGAATTGGCATATGAAGGCTATGTGGCCTTGAAAACCTCAGAGCTCATGAAGGTTTCATTGAGGGGGAATCTGGATGATGGCCTTGATCTTAATTAGGTCAATTTCAATGCCTCTATATCTAACAAAGAATCAAAGAAACTTTACAGAGGTAACCTAGAAGACACACTTCAAGGGGTTCATCTTCATGTGGCGGTAATGGAGGAAGCTGAACACTTTCTCAAGATCTCTAAGATGGTCGGGATGCTGGTGGGATTTGACAATCAAATCATCCACATATCATTCCACCAATGTCCCAAGGATTTGTTTGAATATGTGGTTTATAGTGTGATGGTACGTGGATCCTACATTTTTTAGAACAAAAAGGCATGACCCTATAGAAAATGGTACCTTGAGGTTCCCTAAAGGTGGTAAAATCTTCATCTTAGGGGGCCATTTTGATTTGAATATATCTGGAATACCCATCCATGAAAGAGAGATCTTGATATCTAGCAGTAGCATAAACCAGCAGCTCTGTTGTCATAATAGGAAAATAATCCTTTGGATAGTGATAGTTGAGATCCTGGAAGATGATGAAAACTCTGATTTGTCTATTATTCTTATTTATAGGCACAATGTTAGAGTACCATCTGGGATATTGGACTTCTTTGAAAAGGTTGACTTTGATGTTCTTATAAACTTCTACCTCATCCATGGCACCGTAAGAGGGGTGCATCTTCTTGGGAGGCTGCTTGAATCCATGGTGGTTCATATGGAGGCCAAGATGGTGGATATAGACTTGAGGATCTAGTTAGGGAATCATTTCATTTCTCTAGGAAAATTCATCTTGATGCTACTTCATGAAATCCAAGTACCGTTGTTGCTTCTCCACAAGAATAGTTGCGCTGATCAGTGTCAGCCTCAAATATGTCTCAGTGTCGAGATTCACATGTTCCAACTCATCAATAGTGGTGGAGTTACCTTCCTCGAATGTGGTAGAGGAATTTTCCAGATCCTCTTCGTTGTCTGCAGTTAGAGGATACTCGATAGGGGTAAATTCTTCTATGTTAGTTGACCCTGACAGAATACTACTGGCAGACTGAGCGGTAGTGGAATCTTCATCAGGAGACACCTGCACTAATGAAACCATGGTGACAAAGGTTGTCGATCCAATTTCATCCGGCCTTCAACCCAAGGGGACACACTGGATAATATCAAAGTAGTAGCGGTGCGTCAGCTTGAGTTTGTTCAACCTAGATCGGTGAAACAAGCAAGTATGGCATATTTATGTCAGCATGGGGTGAACTTCCCAATACCTCATAGGGGTAGGGGGTTCTAGAATCACTTTGGCCTAATTCATGTAGGAATACGACATGATCTTTCAATGCTCCTCATACTTGGGAGCGTGCTTCCCATATTGTCCCAAAAAAACAAAGCATCGCCCCATGTCTGGAGTCGTGTCTTCTAACTGGTGAATTGGGAGAATGAAGGCATTGTCCAAGTCCAACCATGGGTCAGTGGCATCAGTGGCATGTTCAACCTCATTGGTTTGAACCTACTTTTCCTTGTTTCTATAGTAGTCGTCATCTTGGTAGCGGGATTCACAGGAAGAAAAGGGAGAAGCATCACCTTGGAGCATGCCCACTTGACCATTAATGGACTTCATAAGGAATTAGTGATAAGAGATAAGTACTATTACATGTAGGTGGGGCCAGGGTCTACCCATCCGTCTGTTGTAGGCATTGTCCTGTGAGACAACCATGCACTCATTGCTTGAAATCAGGCCACTGAACTGAGTCTTTAGGTGAATCTTTCCAAGTGGTGTATACTATGTCTAGTCATAACCCCAGATTCTTAGTTCTAAAGGACTCAGATTGGCTTTGGATAGCCCCAAATTATGGAGTGTTCAGTTCAGGATGAGATTGATACCAAAACCTGTGTCTACAAGACAGCGGTGGACTTATACTATGTTTAATTGGATGGTGATGTACAATGAGTAGATGTTCCCTTGTATAGGAAATCCTTCATCATTTCCTACGAATGAGATAATGGTTTGTCATTCTTCATGTTTGGTTATCTCATCATGGAAGGATTCTGAAGCTGCTACCTCTGTTTCAAACAGGAGAGGTATTTTTAATGCTTCTGCAAGGGCTTCACGCATATCTGCAGACAGATGAAGAGCCTCAAGGATTGAAAATTCTGAATGGATGCTGGTGAGGTGGTTGAGAACATCATACTTCAATTCTAGATGAACATTTCTTCCAAGGGGAGGTAGTTCTGTTGCAGGACGCACCACGGGTACTACTGTAGGTCTGATCGGAAGATTTCGATTGGTGCTGGGAATATCCCGCTGCTCTCTGGTCGAATCACGTGGAATGGCAGCTGGAAGATGGTCAGATGGCTGAAGCCTACCCGAAACACAATTCATCTGGTCATGATGTGGCTTGGTGTCTCTGCCTAATTCGTCAACACATGCGATGGTGGAGGTGAACTTGAAGACATGAGATTAGAAGGTTACATGTGCTTTGCTTTGCGCTGAGCCTTCCTCCTGGTCTCAGTGGCATGCACAGCTTGGCTGGATGCACTGGCCAATGTATTTTGATTATTAACATATCATTGATTCCGCTGACATTGGTGTCAATTGGGTACATTCAAAGGATCTGCCTGGAACTCCTCCTTATTGGGAACCATGTAAGGGTTTACCAGTTCGACGATGTTCACAGAGGCATACCCCTGACCATCACTTGAAAAATCCTCCATTATTGTGCATATTATGGGGAAAATATTTATTTCTAGGGTCATGAAATCTCTTAGAGTACTGAATGATGATGGCATTGGTGGGGGACTATACTTTACCTTACAGTGACGATGTTTTTCCTTCTGGGAATAGGAAGGACAATATTTTGACATCGAAGCAGTTGTTGCAGGTAATGTAGTGGCTCCAAAAGGCTCAGGTTGGTTAAAAATGGCATTGATGATACCATGGTAATGGGAAAATTCCTTTTGAACCATTATATCATCATACTTCTAAGACCCATGGGTAGAGACCTGCTACCACTCACCCTTGTTTTCGCTATCAGGACTTACAAACATGCATGCCACTTATGTCAGGGATGGACCTAGTCAGACTATGTTGTTATCAGCTTGTTCTGGGAGCTAATACTTGAACACATATCATTACTTTAGGGTGTTCCCAAGGTAATTATGATAGGTTAAATGATTATGGAGATCAATGATATCAGATTCCTCAGGTCTTCTATATTTACAAAAACCACAGGATCCCTTGATATAAGGCACTTCAGAAGTAGCTAGGGACCTGATCCTCATTAAATGAGTAGGTTCCATTACTTCTATCTAGAAAGGGGGTTTTGGGAGTCTGTCCATGTCGAGGAGGTGGGTCCTGACATGGAGGAAGGACTTGGTTGTCTCTCCTAGGTAGTGGTGGTTCATTAGGAGGCGACGCCTGTTGATTCTGAGGTGAGCGATTTTTGGTTAGAGGCTAAGCCTGAGGTGGTGGCATGCGACGGGGCTGTGGAGGTAGTTCTTCTGGTAATAATTACAACTGTCTAGGGTCATATATCTATGAAACAACAGTAGTTTTGGCCCTAGAATTTCTTCTTGAGGGAATTGGAGGAGGCAATAAACTTGAATGCTTAGCTTATTGTAAGGCTTCTTCTAGATGCTATTCTTTGTCAGAGAAATCATGAAACCCACCAGGTTGTTCTATGTGATGAGAAAAGGGACCATTTTAGTCTCTAAATTCACCACACAAATCATTATAAGTTTTTCATAAGTCAGTGGCATATCGAGAAAATATGTGAGACCCTTCCACTAGGTGACGAAGTCTGCAACCCGCTCATTTGGCCTCTATTTGCACTTGAAGAGGTTGAAGATGCTATTCTATCGAGTGGTGGAACTAAATCGATAGATAAACTGCCTATGTAGATCCTACCGACCAGTTATGGACCCAATGGGTTACTGGTTGTACTAGAAGAACGCAGGCCCTTATGGCGTATGTACGAAACACCAGAGTTTTTCGGCTTCCTATTGTGTTGGAGTTCCCAACATGGTTCCACATCTTAAAATAAAATGGGTAAGATGCTGCAGTATGTTACATGTCCCGTTAAAAAGGGATAAGGTGGGATTCTCGAAATCTGGGGGTGCTGTTATGTTATCCACCCATTCCAGATATGGATTTTCGTCAGGTGCGATCACCACTTCTTGGGTCTCCAAAGTCTTGAGATGGGAAATGAGAGCTGCTATTGGATCATCTTGGAAGGGGTTCATGTCCTGATGAGGATCATTGACAACTAGTTCATTGGTAGGTTCTTCAATGTGGTAAGTAAATCAGCATCTTGTGGAGTGTCTGGTAGGAAACCCTATTTTATTTTCAGGGGAACGACCTATGGAGTGGCAAGGGGAACCTGAGTTGGATCCTGAGAAAGGTTATTTCACAACTCAGGTGGATTTGGTGATGCATATCGTGCTCGCTTTCCCTAAACTTTACCCTCTACTCTGTTTTGTATGGGTAGGATGGTTGAGGTCAATAGGAGGAAACTCTTCGGGGGGCATGTATCTTCCCATACTTTCTTGATTGAGGATTTCTATAATATGGTTTCCATTCTGGTGCACATTCCGTGAGAAGATCATTTACCATATTTTTATGTTCTAGTGAGTTGTTGACGCACTGTATCCTTTTCAGGGTCCTCTTTCTTTTTTTCACTAATCCATATGTTTCAGACGGTTTGATGTTCCCAGCATTCTCTTTACCCTTATTGGGGCCCCGACCGAGGGACAACAACTCAGATGGTGCGGGAAGGCCCAACAAATTTCTTTTCTAGTGAGTAACTCTTCCCAAAGGATATAACAAGTGTGGCACTAACCTAGGGGGTAAGTTCTCCTCAATGATTCCTAGCTCAATTTCCTCATATGATAGGTTGGCCATGTTAACTACAACTGCACCTAGAGGCATATCCTCAATGTCATCTGGAATGTCGGGCTGGCACTGAATAGGGCTGAAATGGAGGGCTGCATACTACCCCCATCCATGAATTTGTACATGTGGGGAAGCCTCCTTAATAATTCATCAAACTACTATGAATCTCTGAACGCATCGCTGATGGGGGGTTTGATGATGACTGGGCAACTCAGGGCGCTGAGCTATGGGGAGTGAAGCCAAGTCCACCATGTGGCATTCTTGGCCAATGCCGTTGAAGTGTTTCTAGATCTTGGGGAAATCGAACTGTCGATGACGGATATGGAGGTCTGTTTCCAAAAGAGTTTGGCGAAAACATAGGACTTCCTCCAGGGTGAGAGATTCTAGGATATTAGAGCCCATTGTTGCAATAGGCCATAACATCTCAGGGAGATGATCCGTGGTGAGCAGGTTCCACAAACTCCCCAGCTCAGACTATAACACCACGAGATTTTATAAAAAATATTCTTTTTAATTTCATTGATGTCTTCTGTTGTACTCTACACCAAAAAGAGCTTTCACTACACGCATCCCTGACTTGGCTTGCATTACACGCAATCACGACCTTCCACGATAGCGTCTGTTGTACGCAATACCGAGTTTCACTAAACAATGATATGTTATATAAACTGGCCATTATAAATAGTAATACCCAACTTTTTTTTAAATGGTCTTCATTTTTGGATTCGAAATATCAAAATTAGCCTAGGCTGAGTTTTTGGTATTTTTCTGAAAACTTTCAATTTTTGATGAATAGTGAAAACACAGGGTTACTATTTAAAAACTGAAATTTTATTTAAATAATTATTTATTTTATTTACATTTATTTTTGGTCAAAATTGATACATAATACCTATATAAGTTCAATTTAATTCATTAGAGTCATTTTCTAAAAATTTTAGATATATAAAAATTTATTGAATTTTTCATCGTCTTTTACCCACCGCCTAAGAGAATTTGAAAATTTACATAAAACCTAATTTTACCACTTCTGTGAGTGGAATTTTGAAAATCCGAGAGACATGGTTAATATAAAGGAGTAAAATGTAGTTCAATATGATAAAAATAATTTTTGTTGAATAGTAACTTTTTACTTTTATTTACCACGATTAAAAGTAAATAGGGTAATTAAGGGTAAAAATGATATTAATATTACCCTAACACTTGTACTAATTCTATTGGATAAGTATAATTCGACCAAAAACAACCTTAGGAATAAAATATTACCCTTTAGATCGACTTGGATTGGATTAGGACATTTATTATTATTTTATTTAAAGAAGAGTTAAAATGGTTAAAATCAAAGTTTAATAAATAAAACATTATTAATATAGGGTTATACATAAGATAAATTCGACTATAAATATTCATTAGAAAGCTAAAAATATTTCCTACATAATGGTAGTCTATTTATAATTTTTAGACATTAAATAACTTAATTTATTTATGACACAATGGTGATAAAGTAATTACCTAAATAATGAAATATTAAAATAATTGATATTATAAATACCCAAATAAATTTAATTTGAGACTTTTTATGAATTAAACTAATTTTATTGGTTAATATGACCTTTTAGTATTTATTTAATTATCGTTTTTTTAACTAATCATTCTGTTATAATTTTCACAAAAATCAATTACCAAATAGTGTCAAAATTGACATAAAATAGTTTTTAAAACAAATATTATATTATTAATTGTTAATATATTCCTAAAAATGTAAGGATCAGTAAAATGACATAGATAAGGTTATATATATTAATAATGAACCACTTGGGGTTATTTTGGATTGTTATAGTAAGTTTATTAACCATATAGTGTAAGAAAACAAGAAGACACGGTAAAGGTTAAATTATTTAACTTAGAGTTAAATCTAAATGATAAGGTTAAAATAGTAACATAAACTTGTATAAAACCTATTTGTAGAGATTATTTTGACCCACCTCCACTTTATCTTCAAAATAAATCAATTTGGAGCTATTATAAACCGAATATAACTTTATTATAAAATAATATTTTATGTTTTTCCTAAAGTTCCCCTCTCCTCCCTAATAAAAAGGGCACCCATTCCCTCATCTCTTAACACCCTTTTGAGCCTTGAAGCTCGGCCAAACCCTGACCATTTACCTTCTCAGATTCCCTAGAAACATTATAGAGGTTCTGGTCTCCTCAATAGACCAACCCTAGTGCCTTAAGAGGAGGTTAAGAAGAGGCGCGTCAAAGAATAGGTAATATCCTTTACCGATTCTTTCCAATTTATTTCTTCTTCTACTTCTTCTTCTTTACTTGTTTCATCATAAATTAATAACATCAGTATCACTCCTATATACTGATATGTTATTATAAATATGAAACAACCCAATTTCATCTTCTATCCATCCTACGGAAACGAAATCACCACGCGTGCGTACGTACGGAATACCGTCTCCACGCCGTGGTGTAATCTGTTTTCCACCACCACCTTACTTGGATGGGTATAATGGTGTAAATAAATAACTATATATGATTATTCTAAAATGTTATTGATTATGAAATATTATACATACACTTTAATACAATTCCACGGTCATGGGAATGATATCATCGTTCGTGCGTACGTACTGACTACCGTCTCCACGAACGTGATGAGATTCATTTTCCATGATTAACCATTCAAGTATGATTATAAAGTATATATAATAAATAATCATGAAATATATTACATAATAATGATACTTGATTTATGTACATATATGTTTCATTTACTTAATTCCATTTAATTCAATAAGGAAACTAAAACAGCGTTCATGCGTACGTATGGCCTACCGTCTCCATGAATGGTGTATTTCATTTCATTTATATATCTATTATATATATATATATATACTGAATATATATATATGATATATAAAGCATGATTTACATTATGGATGTAAGTGTATCAAGATATAAGTAATAATAATATCAACAATAACAATTCCAAACACGTATGATAAAATAAACGATTTTACCCAAAACGCTGCTTTAACATGGAACTTACAAAAGAACGGGTAATATAAAGTAATAAGTGAACCATATATGATTTAATAACAATGAATATGATTCTGTAATAAGTCAATTACATTATTTAAATCATTATATAGGAGGTTCAGATACGTACGAAGCATATCGGACCTAAGATAAGGGATAACTATTCTAATCTCGTTCTTATCCGAGTTTTTTATTCGTATGTATTTACTGGGGTTATTGTTATCATCCATGAAAATGTTTTCTAAAATTGTTTTCATGTATTTTTAAAGTCCTTTTTACCCATTTTTGAAATTTATCACATGTTTTGTAAGGAATATTACTTTTGTTTACCACACGGGGAACTTTTTGACTTTTCCGACAAAAGTACGAGAAGAATGTTATTTTTAACTTATAAGGCGTGAACGGATATTTACGGTTTCGTAATGCCTCATTTTCATGAAGATTACTCTACAAGATTTTATGACTATTTTCACCAAAATACTTTTCTTTTAAAATTACATGGAATTTTGTGAAAAGAAAATGATTTTGAAGAAGGATATTTTCCTCAAGAATTCATTTCAAGTGTTTTATCAAAACCATTTTCCATATAAGATGACATTATTTCATATGTGTATGTTTCAAGTATAATGTCTCTATGATTTAAATGGTTTCACTTTTCTTATGATGAAATATCCATTTGTTTTATATGGTTTATGTGATGATGGGATGATATTTATGAAACCCATATTATTCTTTGGGTTATCATGAATGTTTTATGTTTATTTTGTGGAACAAGTAAGATTGATTTCATTATGAGATGGGTGTGACCTATATCTCCCTCCAATGCATTGGGTAAATATCTATATCTCATGAGATAGACATGGCTGAAATGGTAAGTTAATCTGGTTTAGTGATACAGGACTGGAACGAGGAGTGAACTCGATTCAGAAAGGGACTTTGTCTACTAAGATGGTCATGGCAGTAATGCCTTGGCTAATATGGAAATCATATCATGTTCTTAATTTTTTGCCACAATTAAATGTTTTATTCCCATGTTATTTTATCATGATTTATGTTCCTTTATGATCTAAGCCTTACGTACTGCTAAGATTTATTTCACAACTCAATATTTTGATGTTTAAACTTTATGTTCATGTTTTGAAGTTCAAATGTATATGGTTTGTTTTATTTTTTTTTCATGCTTACCCTTACTGAGTATTTGAGCTCACCCTTTATATGTTTTATTTTCCTCAGGATATAAAGAAAGGTTTTAGGTACGAAAAAAAGGGAAGATCTTTATGGGAGATGTTGAAGATCTTTCACCAAGATTAGAAGATTATGTTCGAAGTTTCCAAAGACACTAAACTATTACTGTCCTTTGGTGTATGTTTTTGTTATGTATTAAGTATTCCGTAAAAGTAATGTAATGTCCATGTACATCAAGATTTGGGTCTCTACAAAGACTCGTGATTCAGCCCTTGGTTACCCCATTCATTGACTGGGGGCAGTTGATGGACTAGTAACAGAACTAATGGAGATCTTCGTAATGGGGGACTAGTTAGTGGGGAATACGGCATCTCGGCCGACAAACCGCTGAGTCTTAGGTAATCTCCCACGGATTTCACTGGTTGTACCACTGTATCCCTATAATATGGGGTTCTGACCATTGTTTCCTCTGTCGGTGTGGCAGTCATTAGCGGTGGATTAGATTGATGATCATCATCGATTGGTCCCTAGAACAATTCTCCCTGGTCTCTCATCGAGGTAGAGAATGATCTTGGTGGTGATATAGAGGATTAAATGGTAATATCACGGATGGGGGACCAAATCCTCCTCCTCTTGTATGTATTTTCGGAGGGATTTAGGGATTTAGTAGACCTCACTTTCTTAGAGGACTAGGCAAATATTTCGTGTCCTTGCCCCGAACCTTGACACAGAGGATCGGGGTGAGGGATCTATTATCGAATCACATTCCGCCTCATAGTATGAAAAGTGTATGGGTTTGATCTCAATATAACGCTTTATAGGATTCCTCTATTGATAGTAGTGACCCACCACTCTTCCCTAGGATGGTTCTTTGGGGAAGGGTATATTTTCAACACGGGCAGGTCCTCCATGCAGGTTTCCACCAGAGCGGGGTGGACCTCTTCCCGAACTGGATGGGATATTAGGAGGGCCTTTGTATCCCTTGTTTCTAAGGTGGGAAGATCCTCTGATTTGATGAGCTATGGTGTGAGGGCCACCCGGAAAAATGTCAAATAAAACACATGGAGAACCTCCGTGGTGTTCATCCATGACGTGGGGAGGACCTTTGTGTAAGGTGGCCCTGTTAGGAGTGGTACGAGGAGGGAATTTTCAACGATTATATTGGACACGGGAAGGACCCCCATGTTCATTGTTGATGAATCGAGGATGGAATTTACTTGGATGATTACTGACATGGGGAGGACCACTGCTGAAATCAATGGGCACATGGGGAGGACCTCCATGTTTTTGGGTAGCTAGGTGAGGTAGACCCTTTCACTGATCACCAGGTATGTTTGGAAAGTTATCATACATGATATTGAAGGCACGGGGAAGAACATCATGTCATGCATTAGTATGATGGGGAAGAACTCTTCTTGGGTTTATAATGGGAATACAGGGAGGACCTTTGTATTGGACGTGAGACTGAGGAGGGACTCTACTCTAAACATCACTTCTAGGGGTTGTCGTGCGACGACTGCTACTCGTGCTGTTAATTGGAAATGTTGACCTGACTTTCCCAAGGGGGAGTTGGGATCTAAACCCTGACCGAATGTAGAGGTTACCCTGATCTGTAGTAGCAGGGAGCTGATGGTATACGTCGGTGGTGGATTGGGGCGCGAGAGCCGTAGAAGATGATTCCCCTAGGAGGGAACCATCTTGAGATTGTTCATGATGTTAGCATCGACTCAGCTAAGCTAGAACCGGCTATGTGGAGTTATAAACCACATGTTTATTGGTTTATAGGTCCAGTTGAGGGTGCTGATTTGGCCTTTTGGGATCCCTCTTTGGTCGCTCCCTGTTCGAGGTATCGTCCAGGCAAGACTCAGACAACCCTTACTTAATTAGTATAAGGGATTGTGTCATGATAATACTCTGGGGAGAGGCTACCAAATCTATTGATGACTAGAGTGTATAGAAGCAGCTCCCTATGCGGCCCTTGGGGTAGCGGTGTTGATAGGCACTAGGGACTCCATGTCTTGGCAGGCCATTTCCCTCTTCGGGGTGACCCCCTCATGTTTGTAATGTCAAACCAAAGCATCAATCACCCTCCCCTAAATAAATTTAGCGGGTGATATGGGGCGTGGGTGACTAGAAACAATGGGGTCCGTCGCATAGGAGATAAAGCTATGGGGAATTTACGTATTTACACTGCCCATGCCCCTACATCTATGGATAGGAGGTGACTAATTTTCTGTGATTACATCTTGTGTCCCGGGAAGAAGGAATATTCAGATATTAGCACAGATTGTAGGAAAGCAATGCACAGTGTTCAAACACTGTTCAGTCTTTCATGGATGGATAGAGAAATCCACATTGACAAAATCATAGACCAAGATTCCCAATTATCAACTACCCCTAACTTTGGTGGGTTTCATGCTAGACCCATTATTTTCATCACAAGACCTTGCACCTGATATATTAATTTGGTGACATACTTATCTACTGATGTCTTGAATGCTACTAATACCCATGTTGAGAAGAATAGATTCATGTCGGGTTCACAATTTTTAGTTTCCAATGCTTTTTTACGTTGGGGCTATGCTGTGTGGTTTAGTACGCGTTTGACGCTCACTGGCGGTAGCAATATGTACCATCAATTCCAATTTTCCAAATGTGGGCAGCATTCATCACTTCTTCGTAGATGTTTTCTCCTTGATCAGATCAGGATTATGGTATTTTGGTCTCTCCTTCCATGGATTCTTCCTCATAAGTCATCACCTAGTCTGGATCTCCCTCATAGATTAAGACATTTTTCGTGAAGCTCTCCCCAGTGCCATATCCTTGTGGACACCATTTAATTACGCTAATTCTGTTAGGACATCCCCAAAGGGGTTAAGTTTGGGCAGCAACCTTCAGTCTGGAGAGTAGTCAAGTTGGGAGTCGCTGGCATGGATGGACACTGAAGTACTGGGACATCTAGATTTATTCCCCTTATGATAGGGCTTCTCGAGGGTGTAGAATCCCAAGGCATCCCACGTTGAATGTGCGGAATCTTATGGTATAGGCAAGTATCTGAGGTTTTCCTCAGCTTCCCATGTTTAACACTGGGTATGCCACAAGTTTAACATCTAGCGGAGATGGATTAGACTGATCAGAACACTGATGAGAGTGGATCAAATGGGTAGGTCCCTTGGAGGGAGTACCTAAATGTTTGTCGGATTAATGTATCAGAATTCCCTATGAAAGGGGATCCGAAAGGTGTGTCCCATAAGGGAAGATGTTACATCATGAATTCTGATATGGACACCGATGGAGGTAGATCATGGAGGGTTCACCCCTAGTAGGAGTCCCTAATGATTACCATTGGTTAGGATTGAACCTCAAAGAGGCTTCCTACATACCCTATGTAGAATATAGGGATAAACCCCAACATAGTTTGAGATGAATGTAGTGTCATGGTCACTACTAATCTCTAATACCACATGATCCATGCTCAGCATGAGAAATAAGAGGAAGTAGTAGACCTCAAAGCTGTGTCATGGAAAGTGTGTGCATGATAGAAGGTATGGGGGCTTACATGTGGAAGCTTCCCGAGTTCCGCTAGGACAAGAAATAACATCTATGGGGTGTCATGATCTCCCCAGGATGTGGCAGCCTAGGTAAGAGTCAGGATGGATGATAGAGGATTTTTCGAAGGATAAATATGATAGGATATAGGACCGACATGAAAAAAGACGGTGTTGGCCTTGAACCTTAGGGAGGTTTCTTACATATACCTGTGGAAGGTAATCAAAGTCTGCATAGTACTGGAATGGGGCAATGAGTCACCTGAAGAGGCAGATCATGAGAATGGATGCATGTATTGGGATCCAACAGAAGTGGAACCTCTGGGTTGGGGTATGATTTTCCCAAAACAAAAAGGCTCAAGGGAGAGACCAAAATGGGATATGAGAGATGGATGATGGGCTTGAACCATAGGGAGGCTTCCTACGTACCTTGATCAAAAAGGGAAAAAATCAAATTCCACATAGTTTGGGATAATGGGCATAATATCGGGGTGTTCACAAAGGGAAGCAAACCAAATACATGATGGGGGCTTACACATGGTTTGAAACCCATCACAAGAGGGACACTCTTGGTTGGAGGAGTGTGGATTGAGTGTGAGGCTTATGAATGGTTTTCTACCTGAGTGGATCAGGACACCTCAGAGGGGAAGATCTAGGATATGTGTCCCAAAAAGGGATGATTTCACATCAGGAGGGTGTATCCGTAGGAGGGAGCACCAGAGTTTACTGGTGATTTGGATCGAACCTCAAAGGGGCTACCTACATACCCTAAAGTGATAAAAACCCATGTAGTTCAAAGGGGGAATATAGTTTAACATCATGCGGGACAAGAGTATCGATGTGAAGTGGCTAGGACTGATGGGTGTTGGGCTTGATCCTCAGAGAGGCTTCCTACATACTCTTCATAGAATGTGGAGATCAAAGTCCACATAGTTCAGTTGTGAGGTGTATGGGGCATACGCAGGAGGCCTCCCAAATGGGATTCCATGGTCTATGCATACTCTAAGACCACGTGATTCATGCTCAGTGTGAGAAATTAGAGGTAGTTTTAGACCTGACGATCGCTTCATGAAAGGTGAATCAATGAGGAATGGTGTGGGGCTTACGCATGGCTAGTGGCCCAAAGAGGAAATAGTGGATTACTAATGATTAGCATCCCAAAGAATAAATAAGGTCTTACGCATGGTTAGTGGCCCAAATAGGAAATAGGGACTTACACATGGTTAGCATCCCAAATAGAAAAGATGGGCTTACACATGGTTAGTGTCCCAAAGAGGAAATAAGGGTTTGCGCATGGTTAGTAAACCAAAATGGAGATTTGGAATCACTCCAAGGAGAGAAACCCAAGGAAATAGTAGGGAGGCCAGATGTATACTGAGGATACGACCTTCGCATAGGAGGTTTCCCAGCATAGTGTACTGGGGCTTACGTAAGAGGATTCCCATGACACACATGGAAATTGCAGTTTAACGTCATGTGTCGAGGACGAGGGTTCTTGGATGTTTAACATCTTGCAGCTCAGACGAATGAGGATTAACTCCTCACCCCTATGACATACAATACTTGCACCAACCTATACATGGGGGAGGGGTGTCATAAGAAATACCATGGTGGTACAGGGTTGTAGAGTGATCCAGTCAGGGGTCCGTGTTAGCATATCTATGAGAAGAAGCAATATCTATTAGCATACCTATGAGAAGGACCATAACGTCAGAAAATGCAACGTGAAACACCACCCATGGGACTTTGAAATCCCCGTGTGCAAACCTAGTGGGTTTCAAAAAAGAAGTGTGCACATGATAGGTGTGTTGCGTGCAAAATAATCCTGAACATGGTGGTCGAGAAGAATATATTAAAGACATGCTAAAGGTTTCACTCAAGAAGGAAATTTTTTGCGCAACTAGGAATCATCCACGTAATAGGTGATATTTGAACAAAATAGGTAAGGTGTGTGTGAAATTAGAATGGGTGATCTCAATAGGGGAAAGATGCGTGCAATTTGGAAAAGGTGTGCGCAATTGGGAAGGGTTCATATAATAGGGAGGTCTGCACACAAAGAAGGATGATTTTTTGCATGCAGAGGAGGAAGTTTGTGTGCAAAGGGAATAGTTTTCGCACAATTGCATTAGAAATAAATGTAAATGGGAAAGGGTCAATCCCTTGTGGGCCCACATGAAAGGGGACCCCTGGGGGACCTTTCGTGCAAAATCTAGTACATTGAGGCCAAGTTTTTTTCTCAAAGGGGTTGTATTTTTCACATAATAAATGTTTCAAATTCTTCATCCATCCGAAAGTGAGGAGGTGGAAATCTATTTATAGGAAATTCGTGGAATTGGCATCATGGAAAACCACATTGGGATGTGGGTCATGCGAGACTATTATGTACTAACCGGGGCTCTTGCATGCAACGCTGGTGGCCATCTAGGGTGTGTGGTACATAATACTCTTATTGGGCACACAATTTTGAACACCAAACATCGATTTCTGCATGCATGCCTTTGATTTTACATGCACCTCATCGATGCATCTTGGTATGGTCTACTAAGGTTAAATATTCCTTTCGTTTTCTCAACACCGCCTATTTTGGGGATTAATTGGATTTTAGTGCCAACAGTGTCACCATTATGGGTGGGGATATAGAATAAATGACATGCACTTTCAATAAATTTCACCTCTTATACCACTCAGAATCCATCTGTAACATTTCATGGAAGCATCCTCTCACTGGGTCCTAAGTGAGATAATACAATGCTCTTGTGTATCAATTTCACAACTGGTCAAACAATCCTCTAGATGCCTCCAAGAATATGGTCATATATCACAAAAGTCGGGCAATTTTCCTCATATAACCAAAATAAAAAAACAAATTCCCTAAATATGGTACATGGGAATCCATTTCCCAAAGTGCCCAAATTTTTCTACAGTGGAGAGGATAAACAATGGTGTTTTGGTAAATAGTTTCCCCAACCATAGGAAAACTGGGGTACATTGGGAAATAGTTTTCCAAGTAAACTATTTTGGGAATTTGGTTTTCTTCTTATTTTTATATGAGGAATATTGTTCTCCATTCATGAGATTTTGTTCTAATTGGGATCCATGACATCATGCAATGTATACCTATCCATGTTTGAATAATATAGACAATTTGAAGGAATATTGATAAGATATGAACTTATTTTTTCATTTTTTTCTTTACCCCATCATCCATGCCACCTTGGTTAATATATTTTCCTTCTATCCACCTTGAATCCAATCTGACTTTGTCTTATGTTAATAGCCCAAATTTTAATTTGTTTGTTCAATAATTATTTCTTTCATGTCAATCGTGCTTATTTATATTCAATTATAACCTTTATTGTTTTATATGATTCTGGTTTATTTTAATTCTCCATCACATTCTTTTGGGATTGTTTTATATAAACTATATATCTATTTCATTTTCAGTATTATAAATATTTTTTATTGACTTTTTCAATTATATATATTTTCTATCTTTAGGTATTCAAAAAAATATGCAACGTGAAAAATTTATGTTTTATATTTTCAAAATAATAAAAAATATAATAATACTATGGTTTGTTTAATATGTTAGGCAATTGATATTCTACAAAACCTACCAATTATCATTGAACTTATGAAAATGTAATGGATGGCCTACCTCTATTTTGTAAAAACATACATTTTTTATAGAATAGTTATTAATTTATTTTTAACCCCTCAATTATTATTATTATTATTATTAACTATTCATAACAACTAAATCAGCTTAAAATAACTCTAATTCATTGACTAAGTGGAATGATTGAAAAATATAATATTGACTAAACAGTATGATATGTGAAATATTTATATTGATATAATCTAAAATAGAATCTCAAATAAAATTATAAGTCATGTGTATATATGATATTCCTAATATATTATTTATTATTCACAACATGTTTTGAAATTTACAACACTTTTATTATAATTTCACAATCTATTTAGAAAAATAATTTAAAAAAACAAATATCCAATTATAATTGACCATAAGAAAAAATTGTTGATAGATTCATACTTGAGACAACCTGAACCCCTTCCCCTGGATCTGATGCTGAAAATATATTCATTATATAATGGATTTGATACTATATCAAGAAACACAAACATAATCTCCCATAAATATAATGTTGATAAAAATTTCTAAGTCACTTAAATACCCAAGACCATTTATATTTACAGTTTTAGAGAGTTAGGGAAAACATTTAGCTAATGAAACAAAAAAAATGACATCTAATGGAAATTTTTTCCAAGATAACTAGATTTTATTATTATATAACAAGCCTTCAACATCTCCTAAAAAATTCTCCACACATGGTATTAAACTAAAAATATCATATGCCAAATTCATCATTATAACCTGTTGAAATGGAAACATATATATGGTGAGATAAAACACATAGTAAGGGGTATAATACATTATAAGATTTTATATAGAAACATTTTATAGTTAGTTCCCTAGAACAAACTTCTATATACTGTATAATAATTTGTATTCGTTATTTTGAATATTAATAAACTCTTTATCAAATCATTATTATTATTTTTCATGACATAGTATATGATAATGTACTAAGAATAGACGGTGCACTAAAATTCATAGAAGTTTCCCACTATGATGAGAACCTAGAAGTACAACAAAAATATTCTTAAGTTTATGTTCTATAGTCAGATAAAATCATTTGAGAGACACAAATGATATAGGCTATCAGGGTTGGAAGCTCATAAGTCTTTGAGGAACCTTCTCATGGTGTACACCCTTAGTAATTTCTAGTGTTGTAAATTTTGAGAATAAGACTCGTAAGTAGAAATAAACAATTATATGTGTCATTGGATGTTTCTATCAGCAGACATGTGTATTGATAATTAGAAATTAAGATAATTTGTTATCCCAACAATGTTAAATACCTTAAGGGTGTAGGGATGAATCAGGGTATGGTAGATAAAAACAACTCCCACTTTTGGATCTTTTTTTATTGTTAAACAAGACTATATTCTCTCTCACACACATATAATTGAACAAATGGATATTAAAACATGCACAAGACACAACAATTTTACTTGGTTCACTATCACTAGGCTACTTCTAAGGAGTATATGAAGATAATGTGTTGATGTACCAAAACCACTAAATCACACTATTATTAAAAGTTTTGGAGTGGACTCACTATCCCTCTTAGTTTACAATCATTCATAGTTTGAGAGATTATTGCTCTCTCTACTGAAGTGAACATGCTGCTCCACTAGTAGAAACTTCTAATAATCAGTTTTTAGTTGATTTAAACTTATATTTCATTATGATTCTTGATTTTTAAATGATATTAAAACAACCTTTATGAAATACTTTTCCTCTTGGAGCATGTGATCCTTATGCAGTACCCATTCATGAGACCCCTCTCTGAGACCACTTTTCAAGAACTCTCTACAATACAGCTCCATGAGAATCCTCTATGTGATAAATGTGCATGACTCCTCTGTGAGACCTTATTTTATTTATATGGATCATGATTCTTTTTTCTTTTCATGTGCATCGTAAGACTATATTATTTTCATATGGATCATGTGACTTTATTATATCAGCTCCATGAGACTCCTCCGTGGGACAACTGTGCATGACTCCTCTGTGAGACCTTATTTTATTTATATGGATCATGAGTCTTTGTTATTTTCATGCAGATCGTAAGAGTCTATTCTCTTCATATGGATCATGTGACTTTATTATATTCATGTGAATCGTGTGAATCTATTCTATTAATGTGGATCACATGACTTTGGTGTGATACCTTTTTCAAGTTATGAAGATCGTGTCATATCATTGGGTTTTTCTATGTGTTCAACCACCTAGAACATACTTCACTTTACAGGAATCCTTCATGAGATCCTTTTTCAAGACATTTTACTAATTACGTAGATTGAAATACTCAAGCACAAGACTTTGTTTTTATTATGATAAATAATTTTTCTTTTGATCAAATCACTTAAGAAAACTTCTTTTCATATTAATTATGGGTTAAGTGTGTATGTAAGAATAAATCAACTTCCTTAACTCCAAAAAATTCGGTTAGTTGTCCATTCCACCTCCTCATCAATAGGAATTACGCGCTTCGCGTGATCAATTCATGTGATCACCTACCACATTCCATGAGAGCTATGTGTGATCTCATTCCACATGTCGCAAGTGATTCAATAATCACCATCATTGACTTCATGAACTTCATGAGATCTAATGAAAATCATGTGTTCTTTTCATGTTCCCATCACGAGATCCAAATACAATCATATAGTCAGCAACATTTCCTTCCAGTACTTCTCATGAACCCATCATGAGGTCCAAAGATAACTATGAAATCCCATGATTTCAAATGACCATGAGATATCTCAGTCATTTCCATCATATTTTCCTTCATGTACTTCACATGAGCTTACAACAAGATCCACTGAAAATCATATGCGATGTCTTTAGGAACTTCGTAGGATATCAATATTAGATATTATAAAAATCATGGGGTTCTTCACATGACCCCTTTGTGTGATCATTCCTAAAATTATCATTTCTTGTGATCAATTCTAACAATAATGATTCACGTGATCAGTTTTGACATTTATACCAACTATCCACACTTTCTTTGAAAGTCATCCTTTGTCATCAAAATTAAACCTTTTCAACAAACAAAATCATCCCAAAATTACCATAAAGATGGATTATTCAATAATATCAACCTTTAGGTTTGTTTACAATACATCAGTACATCAAAAATCAACTTTTTGACATTTCATGAACATGCGAAACCATTTTCCTTCCTTAACCACAGATAGTGATCAAGGAATTCCTTAACACATTCTATAAGACCACATGAGTCGGGATCGACTTGAAAAAAAATAGTATCATGAAAATTTATTTGATGAAAAACATTATTCTCAAACCATCCACTATAAACCATATTGAATCCAAAATATAAAACATTATCATCCATTGAGTCATCTTCTGTAGTCAAATACAATCATCATGAACTGAAATTCCACTATTTTTCATGATCTTCTTTGATGATATACCAATTTTAGCATCGTCATATTTAAAACTCCCCCTATTTCACTGCTCCCTCTATCAATGTCATGTCCTATATTGTTTAACACATTTTATCCCACTTTATTAGTGAAAAAAAGGCCCCTCTATTGTGGCTTGAAACATGTTAAATATCACACATCAGTACATAGGGAAAAAACACCAAACCTCTAGGTAAGGGGTCCCCACACCCACACTGTTCAAGTGTGGGGAGTTAACTGAACTCCAAGATATAATAAATTCCATTTAAATTCTTCTTTGGATGAGGCCTTTTTCAAGATGTCTAAAACCTATAGTTTAGTAGGAACATACTCATACTTCTCAAGACCATGCTCTATGATCTCTTTAATAAAGTGATATTTGATTTCAATTTTCTTTTTCCTTGAGTGATGGACATGATTTTTTCTAAGATCTATATCTCTTGAATTATCACAATGTATTTTGATTGTGTACTTCACTTAAACTCTCATATCGTCAAGTTACTTCTTCATCCATAGTAACTACATGCATGCTTGAGTAGCCACAATGTATTCAGCTTCTACAATTTTAAAAGAAATGAAATATTGTTTCTTTCTTTAATAAGAAAAACAAATTCCACCAAGACAGAATGCACCACCTGATTTTAACTTTTGATCATCAACTATACCAGACCAATATACATCTGTAAAACCAAATATATATTGTTGATATTTTTCATAGTATATTAAACATCATGGAAATGTCCTCCACAAATGAAATTAAACTGTGTAATGCCTTTGGCACTCACCGGAGAGGATGTATCCCTATTGTCTCAGTTATCTAAAACACTATGTTAGAGAACTATATACAGCTTGATTTCCCATTTTAATGGGATAAGTAGTGATTCCTAGGCCTTTGGTCTCTGGTCTAGCCAAAAATTCTCTCAATATTTGTCCTTTTAGACTTCCCCTCACTATGTTTAATTTCATTTGGAATTTTTGTGGCACTAGGACCATGTCCCCCCCCCCCCACATCGGGTTATTATCTTCTACAAGTCTTTCAATTCTCTACAAAGCACACAAACAAATGGCCCTAGTCATAAGACCTTCAACTACAAAGAACCATTCTTCTTTTACCATGTGACACTAAACTACATGAAGAGGTCCTTATCACACAACCCTAAAAGGAACAACCCATATCATCAAAGCCACAAGACATTAAACTGTATGAAAACATATTTAGTATGTGACATTAAAATGTAGTATTACCCTCTATACCAAGCATAGGATTCCTTGGGAAACCATCTCAAGAGGCTTCATTTCACAAACATGGGATGACACTCATGAGATGATTTCTTCAATTCCTTAACATCATTTATGAGGCTTATTTTTCATATTGAGTAACCTTATTCCTTACCAAATGATGTTAAACTATATGGTTGACATCCCTCTGATTTGGTGTTAAGAAGGTACTAGAACTACATACATCCTGATTATCATTCCAATTGGATACATAGTGACTCCTATATCCAATATTGTTCCCACTACAACATGATTATAATTCTAATGTACATTCTTTTAATTCCCTTTCTATAGTGAATGAAATATTTTCTGCTATTTATTCCTCACACTTAGCATAGCTCTCATGGGATTAGTAATTTTGGTAAGGTCTTACCACATGATTGATACATGTTACTTCATGTTAGGGTTATCATGATCCTAGATGAAATACCTTAAAATACCCACCAAACATCTTTACCACATGACATTCAACTACATGGTCGATGTCTCTTCCATGATGTAAAACTATGAATTGTTATGGCCCTCAAATTATAGGACCTCTATAATTTTTTTTGGTCTCCCACCACACATCTAATTAAGAACTAAATGTGTCTTGATTATCATCCTAACGGTATACATAGTGACACCCATATCCTACATCCCGGTTGAGCTGCAATATGATAAAATTCCCCCTCCATGCACAAGATATAAATTAGTGTGGGGAATATTTTCTAGAACTATGTATGGATTGATTATACTTAAAATGGGACACATATTGATTCTTGGGTATCAAAATCATAGTTTTAGCTATAAATGTTTCCTTAATTATATACATGTTGGAAATTTGACCTATGAAAGGAAAACTCTACCCATTCCTGGACAATTCTTACTAGAATTCTCCCTTTATACTTAGGAACACTCCTTTTGGAAAACATATTTTGTGCCTTGGGAGATTCATATTACCATAATATTTCCTTGGTTATTGGAGACCAAATATATCAACTCTGAAGAATACCTTTTTTAGACTATTCATGATATGCCTCAAACAACGCTTTGCATAATGAACCTCTAAATATGGCTTGTCAAACAGAAGCATGTTCTCCCCTTAAAGAAGAGTTATTTTATCATTGTAATCACCAAAAACATCGTAATGGATGTTGATTTTTGAACATGATCCATGATCATCCCTTATTTTCTTATCACATTTCATTTTCTCAAATCTGAGAACCTTGAGGCCATGGCTTACAAACATCCCACTTCATGCCCAGAGAATGTCAGAGCATTATTGGCGGATTCACAAAGAAATGACATGTACTAGACATAAGACTCTAAATTTCAGGGAACCATGGTCTTATTAACATGACCCTAACAGTAATAAATATATCCTTGTCTTGTGACACAAAACTGTAAAACAATTTCCTTGCCTCATTATGAAAAACTCTATGGTTCATATTCGTGTTGCATGATGTAGAACTGTGTAACACTTTGTTCCTCACCTGAGAGGTCCCCATTCTTGATTTCAGTTCCATACTACACCATCAACATTTATTCATCCTTAGAAATATGTGTGTCTGGATTTTCACTTTAAAGGGATACATAGTGATTCATGGACCTCTATCCTAGGTCCAATAATGAAATAATGAAAACTCTCCCCCTTTAATTAAAAAAACCTTCTGAAAGATATTTCAATATGATTCATAGAAAAGTTCACATTACATATATATTATCTAGATCCAAAGAAGTAGAAACAAATATTTTTTTCTAATTTCATTCCAAACACTCTTTTAGGGCTGGACACATCCCCTTCACTTGTAATACTCCTTGGCCTAGGGAACTCAGATTTTCATAATCTTCCCTTTTTTCTATCAGTGGTGAGAGATCTTAACTCTAATGGAAACCTTTTTTTACTATTCATAATATGCGTCAAATTGGATCTTCATAATGGGTGACCCAAAGTGTCCTATCTACTATAGGAACCTTCGTCCTTAAAAGAAAATCCATTTATCTCCATAAAATTTGAAAAAATCATAACTTAGATTGATTTTCAAACATGGAATGTGGTCATTAATTTCACAATTTTCTCACATAAAATCCTCTTGGTTTTACTATATTTATTGAAAATTGGGGCATTTCACTCTGATAGAAACCTTTGTTTTACTATGTATAATATTCCTAAAATTGGCTTTTCATAATGTGTGTCCCCAAATTGTGGCCTAGAAAATAGTGTAATTGTAATCATTAGGATTTAATCCTTTTATATATATGTTCCTTGACATTTTAATAATGGAAATTTATTTTTGAACATGGTTTGTGGTTAATCCCTATATATGTGTCTCACAACTTGAAAATTTCAGTGTCATAACCTATAAGTTTTCTTTCAAAAATGGGGATGTTGGGGTATTTATGTCATGTAAACCTCATTTAAGATTGTTACTCCCACACTATTGGTCAAATTTGTTTGACCGAAAACATAATTTGTATTGGAATATCCTATAAGACCTTAAATTACTAATAAAAAAGGAACAAAGTCTGTGAGCCCAATTTTAATGCCCCAATAATAATCAAGTTATTATTTTCTATGTCATGTGATCTATAAAAAACATAGATAATTATTTTGTTCCTTTCATTATGATTTGGATATATAGGCACAAGGGAATTCATATAAATGTGTCTATTTTGATAGAAAGTTATTCAATAGGCTAGATTAAAGAAATATATGATCAAAGAACAAAATATTTTCCAATAAAATTTCAAAATCTGAAGGAGCTTCCAGATGTTGGAGTCTCTCCACCAAGAGTTATAGGTGTTACTAAATATATGTTTTAATCTATTGAAGTAGGTTTCGAGCCTTATTTTCAGTTTTCTGTAGCCCAGTCAATTGTTTGGTGATGGTTTCCTTAGCATGATGAATTTTATCCTTCTCTACTGTAATGTGATCTATTCCTTGGGTTAGTACCCTCATCATGGATTGAGGGAGTTGGATGATCTTTTCCATAATGGCATCTAATTATTCATGAATACATAAAATCTTGAATTATTTCTCATCAATATGGCATTGATTATTTTTTCTTCATTTTGAATGGCTAAGCTCTTCCTGGGATAAAATTACTCTATGATCTTCAAACTGGCCTACTAGGTACGTCTCATCATGCTGCGAACATTTATCCTCTTCTCGTTTCCATATGATTTACTTCATAACATAATGGATCATTTGGTAATCAAATAAACCATACCCCAACATGGAAAAACATGGTTGGGTTTCATCAATGTTGCGATGATAGATCTTCAAGAGGAATCTCCACTTTCAACATCCATATGGCTCACCAAATGAAATGGCACGTGGCACGAAAGGAAATTTATCCCTATAAGTATGTCTCAAAGCTGATTTTTTAGGTTGATATATATTTTTGGGATTAATGAACTCAAAGAGGCACCTTGTTACACCTTTTCTAAATTAGTATCATATTAACCCTCTGGTTTTGACTAGATAGGAATGGAGGCCTATCCCTCATGCTTATCTTCCAAAGGTTATGCAATTAGATAACATGTGGAACCCATCATTAACATTGGGGAATAACATATAAAAAGGTCAGGGGATAATCATAGAAGTTAAAAATACTAACTTATTGATGATTCAACTACTCGATTAAAATCATCCCATATATCATCAACTTCTACAACATCTGCAAGGACTTCTAAATAAGAGGGGCTCATTTCAGGTTTCTTAAATCCTATGGAAGAAGTCTCTTGGGATTTCCCCACATCAGGGACCTTGACTGGTACCTCCTAAATTTAGGAAGGTGTGGATTCTTGGTACCCTTCCTCTCAATGTCCTCAACAGTATTCTCCATAAACAATGATTCAAGTATAAATTTATCATGATTAAAACACTAGATGTAAAGTTTAGTTTTGTGAAAATAAAGACATGTATTTGAATAACTCCTTATTGAATTCCTTGAACTCTTTTAAATATTTTTGGATATTAGTATCTGCGAGAATATCTTCAATTTTCATATCATGAGTTCCCTTTTCATGAATTAACACACCAAGACCCATGAAAGACTCATCCATGGGGAAATATGTGAAATCATTCTTGAGACCCAACTCTGTTCTTTGTAATTCACCCATGGATACTTTAACATAACACCATCCTCCAAAAACCTAATACCCCAGCCATCTTCTCCCAATATAGTAGTAGGGAAAGTAGTGGTCATCGCAGTGTCCTCCAATACTTGTTACGAGCATAAAATATTCTAAAAAAGGATATTAAGTCACTATTATATGATATCCTTATATGAATAACTAATATTACTAGGTTTGTCTTCTCTTTCTATAGTTATAGGAATAGATGAAGTATGATCCCCTGACACTTCTTTCATCAAGGGTGCAGAATTTTTAGCAAGAGTTTGTACCCCATCCGGAGTGTCTTATTCAACTCCTAAGGGATTAGTGATATACACCTTGAGGGATGAATGTAAAGAAGATACTAAAAATGGAAAGCATGTTTAGATGGGTAAATCATCTCATTTATAGGACTCAATGACATTATGAAGAATTACTGAGGTGCATGTGTCTGGCCAACATCATTTACATATTTCATTTCTTTACCAGAGACAGTGAGGGGCCAATGTTGGTGTTCTAAAACATATATACTAGAGGTGGAAATAGTCCCTATTAAATCTATTTCTTCATTAATATCTGGACTAGAAAAAACTCCTTGGGCTCAGGGATATAGCCATAAACCCCAATTAGGGATCCCATTGAAGTATATGTCGAGGAGACTAGTTCTGGTGATACCTCATTCTGCAAGTCAAAGTGACCCCTTATTAGTAGTTCCTCTACTCAAAAAAGTATTATGGGTTCAAAGGAATGGGAAAGAATATTAAATCCTCATAACTGATGGATTCATCTCATTAATAATTAGATTAATCCACCACTCCCTCAGTGGAACCTTGATCTAGCATACTGATTACTCACTTTGTGGTCAAGATCCAATCATCAGTTTCATATATTAATATCTCCAACTCTAAAACATTCTTCCCTACCTAAGAAATATCGGTGTGAGGTTGAAGAGTAGATGACCCTGGAAAATCTCCAAGAAGTGGGATATGTATGTTAGATTTAAGACATACAAAAAATTATATGATCTCATAGGTTATTCATTTCCATACTCAGACCACCCCAGACCATATATAATTAGATGTTTATGTGTCTAGTTGTAAGGAATACCTAACATTTTTTGCTTTAATACCCTATTGATCCTCTATAAAGTAGAGGGAGGTTGGGTTACTGATTATCAGGTCCCCTCCCGAAGGTGATGACTAGTATATTTGGCTCAAATGATATGCTCATTTCAACTCTATACAACTATATGGACTATATCTGAGATTGTTTCAAAGATTTTAGAGATTCGATGTCATCACCCCCTAGTTGAGCCTTCCAACCATTTTTCCCCATACATTAGTCATTGTGGATGACACACAAAGGAAACTTGTTATTAATGTACCTTGAGGGTAGGAATAAATCTAGGCATTGGCATACCCAGAGTTAAACCTAATAGATACACCAGGTGGATATAGCTTAATTAATGATTGGGATACCACCAAATACATGAGGATCAAGAATCATCAGGACCATTTGGTGTTTCTAGAAACATACATGTGGGGGATAGATTTGGATATTTTAGACACATGAGCTGATGAGTAAATCTATGTGGATCATATGCTTCGTATATGACCTTTCTTTTAATCTGGGTTGCAAACATGCTATCACTAAATGTGATCATGTATTACCTCAAGTCATCATCTCTCAATCCATTTTCAATGAATGTTCCAATAAAAGGATCACTATATGGTAAGAAGTTAAAATCTACGAGTTATTTAGATTATTTAGAGCTTCATCTTACTTTAAAGAGAAGGGGTGAATACCAGAAACATTAATAATGAATAGATAAAATCAGTCTTCGGGAATGTTGAATCCACTCAACACAGTATAAGAAATGGAGTGCACCGCAATTCACCCCCACAACACTTCAAATGACATTAAAATTTAGTATTTTTCACTTCCTTTTTATATGTGCAATAATAAATGATAAAGTTTCCTAAAAATAAGGATGACCAACCCTATTTGATTTCCTTCTCCTAATTTGACCGCTATAACAAACATCTACAACCTCACACCGCCATTAGATTCATAGACCGGAAATAGGTTGGTGCTCAACCACATTTCCTGGAAGCTCATGAGGCGGGTTCTCAAAGGGATGTTAGACTTGACTGTATACCCCCACCAATCATACTGACCTTGCTTGAACATAGAGAAAACTTTACCATGAATTCCCTGCTTCTCCAATAAAGGAAATCCTGTTGGGAACTGGGAACTAGGACCCTCTCCTTATTGATACAGGAATGAATTTATCCACATCTCAGAATGAACATCACCTCTTGGGTGAGGGTCCTTTTTCAAGTGCTTCTAGGCCAACATTAACAGCTAATAGAAGGAATATAGTTTCTATTTAGTGTCATCCCATGATGCTTAAAGTGGGGTAAATTCAACATACATTTCTCAGAGAATAGAAACACTCGAGAAAATGTAGACATCCCATAAACTAATGTTGACTTCATCATGTTTAAGATAAAAATCATTTCTTTGAGGGATCCATGAACTCAAGAAATCAGAGATGATATCCAAATTCTTGTATACATATGTCTTTTCCTCCCAGATAGCTTCATAAAATTCAACTGATTTCAGCTTGGTTCCAAATTCTACACATATTTATCACACATAGTACACCCACATCCATTCGAGTTTGGCTCCCCATATGAAACGAAAGTCACAGTCCTCCTTACATATTTTTTATTGATGTGCCTTGGAAGCATAGAAGATCAATTAATAGTAGTGACATTTTGACTCCTTAGTGAGATGATTTAGATCTAGGGCACATAAAATGTTATGAATGATGAATTAATAGGGTATCGTTCCCTCATTGATGAAAACCTATCTAGAATATATATTGGTAGTGGGTCATTTGTTGTACTCCTGGAACCAAGATTTTAGTGAGTGTCTCTATGACTACTAGATAAATGCATCTTTCAGAATTATGTGGTCATAAAGGGGCATTTGATTGATTAGTGGGTACTCACATGGCTACTTCATCAAGTATTTTTTTCATTTATTGAAGAGTGGAGTTTCACATGTTATAGTAATCTAGCTCTATGAAATTGAGAATTTATTTAATACATGGGGTGGATTGTTCATCATAGATCCTTTAATTTTCCATTGGAAATATGTAGAGTAAACACCATAATTTTTATTAGCATCATGTATTTGATTTGGATTTTTCATTATAAATGATAAATTTTGAAAAGGAGTGACCTCACATAGTTCACTCACTCAAGTGACCTCACATACTTCACTCATTCGATTGGTTTAGAGAATGTATCGTTCCAAGGACATCATAGAATACATACCAAAGGTATGTAAGATGACGAGCTTTGAAATAGGTACATGATAGGGCTAAGAAGAATACTAGCACAATGATAGATAATAATTGGTTTTAATGTGGGTACTAATGCTTCATAAATGTGACTCTATTTATAGATGCTCGATCACCTACATGGTCGACTAGCATGGATGACCAGCATGAATGACCTATATGAATATCCTGTATGGTGGATATTTATACTACATATACCATCGCACTTTCATTAAATAAGTGAGTAGTGATGTTCTAATAGAACCTATGGGTATTCAAGATCATGGAAATCATTGAGTGGATGATTAATAAACATCGATATTCCTCTCTACCTTTGGAGCAGATCCTCTTCCTTCGATTGGATCTCATCCTAAGGGGGGGTTTAACAATCCCTTTTAACAAGTGGATGATATGATTTGGGGGAAAATACCTCATGTATTATCGGATAAAAGTGATTTAAGGAACTCACCCAAGTAGATCTCATGTAGACCCTACATGTGAGCTAAGAGGGTTGCATTGGAATAACCTATGAGAACCAACATATATAGAAACTACCTACGTGAGGGTCCAATGTGAGACACATATGCAATGGATCATCATAAAAGATGTCCTTCACCAAGGTTCCTATGTTTTTCTTATAAATAAGACCCTTTGTAACCTCATTTGAGATGAATGGAATATGAAGATACGTCTTGAAGCTCTACTTTCCCCAGCCTCTCGCCCAAGTCTTCCAAACCCTGAGGTAGTGCTCTAAGCCTTCAAAAGAAGACTAAATTATCAAAATTCAATGGATTGATGTCCCTTAAGGTATAGAATACCATGAAACTAGAGAGGAAATATCTCCAATAGTAAAAAACTACTTGGTTGAATGGCTTTACATAGTATGAAACATGAGATCCATCCATCCAAAGACATCTGAGGAGACCCTTGGAGCTTAGATCAAGGCCTTTCCAAAGAACTATTTCCTTGGTTGTTCATCACCCAAGAGGCATCTCAAGCTCACCAAAGTCCAAACTACACAAGTCATAACTATATTATCTATTCCCACCAAGAACGAGGCATCTCTAGTTCTCCTAGGTCCACCCTACATGATGCTCCTCCAAATTGCCCAGGGCTTACCCTGGGGAAGAACCACTTTCTATCCTAGGTCCACCATGTGGAATACACCTTCGTCTTTACCTAGTATACATTGTGCAATCCACCCTTTGATCCCTCTTTAATATCAACAATGATAGGGAACCTCTTTCCTTGGATCCCTTGTTTGAGGTGGACCAAGACAAGACCTCCCTCAAAGACTCTAGATATGTATGATCGGAGTACAGAGAACAGTAGTGTGTCCCCTGAATTATACATTATCATGGTAATGGATTTCAAACATTTATCATACATAATAGGTATGATCCTCATAATGTTATCAATTATAAATTCCCATGGTAATCAGGATCCCAACCATTGGGATAATGGTTAATGTCTTATCTGGTTGAGATGAAACATCTACTACCGAAATTGTGAAAAGAATAAGGATGTATCTATATTGATATGTAATCCTTAACCCCTAGGTTTTGAAAACAAGAGAGGACATATAAACACCTAAGCCTCATCTCTCTTCTTCACTACCCTACATTGAAATCATCCTCATCTACCATTAGACAAGGAGAAAATGCCTCTATATGGAATCCATCCTGAACTAAGCCCCTAGTCTCTCTTGTGGGGAATTCCCTCACCTTCCATATCCTCACCCTCCTCCACCAATAGGTGAAGGATATAGTAATTTCTAGATATTGTGATTTTTCCTGTTTATCACACACAAAAATGACTCATGTGGTCTTAAAGTTTAGTGACGATCATTTCATCAGCACAATCAAATACCACCAAATTTTTCCTCCTATTCGATAAAAGTACCAACCATACTCACTCAAATGGGTCACCTACAAGGTGTATGCCTCAAAACCATGTCACCATACTATCAAAGAGAAATATTCCATGAAAGAAAATCCTTAAAAGGGATATATTTCCAATGAAGAAACTCAGGGCCACCTTCATAGGTGTATTCCCCAACCATTATGTACTACATGGGATTTGATTCCTATTTAAATGAGATGAGTAAGAATCCTCCCAGAGGTTTAAACCCAGTATCCAAAACTCACCCTAATATTATCTATTCCATATTCCCCATAAGTCCATATCAAAAATAGGAGTCAATATATCTTTCAAGTCCCTTAGGCCATTTTAGAATAAGTCCCACACTATACCTGGCTAGGCACCTCCAACCTAGATTTCCTTATCACATGGAAATAAACTACATGGTCTAGTCCTCATCACATGACCATAAAAGGTATGTTGTTTCTCATTAAGTGGAAATAAACTTCATGGGTTTAGATTCTATTCATAAGGATATGTAGAAAGCCCTTCTCATGGGCCTAATGCTGACATTAAAATAAATCTCTTCTTCCTAGACGATGATAAATTATAGAGTGCCCCACTACATGGATTAAAACCATCATCATGATAATAAATGATATAATAATCTCTAATCTATATACAAATGGTATCATCGATGGAGAAAATTGAATAAGTATAGTTATATCATTCGATGAATAACCTTTAATACATACAGATGATTAAAAGGCCAATGCATGATAATAATTAATTGTTATTATAAGGAAAACATGTTATATATTTTGGATTTAATAAAGTATTCACAAATATATCATAAATATATAAGAGAGACCCATAGTATGAAATAATCCCCCCCCAAAAAAAATGTGCGATGCACCCTACCTCACATCCCTTTGACCAATGTGAATACCTGAGTATTTTTGGAAACATTTCTTAATGAACACTAACCATTGAAAAGTAGGTTTATGAAACATAGTGAATAAGAGAACTGTTGTGTTGTTCTCGTTCCATGAATAAACCCCACTGGAAACTACCTAGAAGGGACAGGGATATAAAAAGGTGTGTCTAACATGAATGGTCATGCCACCACTACCACAAAACTCTATTAAAATCCCCTTTATTTTAGATGAAAAATAGACCAGTTGAGTGATGAGGCCTCGATATAGGGATTTATTTGAGAGATGTTCCTTATAGATGAGCATAGAGTAATGTTTCCACTCGATGAGAAGCGCATGGACCAACCTACAGTCCTCTAGGTGGATGAGCATCCATTTTTTGAGTAGTCAATGCCTCTAGAAGGAAAATATGGTGGTATTCTTAGTCTTAATTTGTTATGTTAGTTCCATTTGTAGAGAATTCTCAAGTTATTTAGTGATATGGGCCCTCATGTAATGGAGGATTATCTCGAGGTAGTGGTCCAGTTTTTCTAACTTTTGTGGAAATTGACCAATTGAATGGTAAATCTCATAAACAGTCTTCTTCATTGAGAAGCAGTTGGTTTTCGTGGTACTGGGAGATGAATCACCTATGTTATGTTCTATATATGAGTTTCATAGAAGAGATAATCCAAGTTTCATGGTTAGATTGACCCCCTTCTTAGGTGGTAGGGGACTGGATCAAGCTTATGTGGGGAGTTTCCCACTTGGTTATGACCCACTTGATGGCATTCCTGATAGTGAGACTTCTCCAGGGTGACACAGGACATTAGAAGAACACTATGATGGTAATTTTTTTTGTAACTTAAAACATGAATGGAAGATGCACACTTCTCTCACTAAGATGATTTATTATGAGGTGATTTAAAAAAATTTGGGAGAGTAAGTGCCACCCAAAGTGGATAGTGTCGATGTGTAGAAGATGAGATCCTCTGCCTTTTATGTTTTTCTTCATTTTGGAGTGCTAAGTTATCATAGGGAGACTTGGTTGGGGAGAATAGGTGGAAAATGTGAAGGATAGTTTCAACCAGTATTGGCTTGTGACTCAGAGGCTCGAGGTGTGTTTTAAGGTGAGACCTATGACTTATCTACTCCAGAAATAGTTTGGGTTTACAGTCTCAATCATTTCTTTTGAATACATACCTTATTCAAGGCCTAATGATTCTAATGGATCCCTTTTTCTCAACCATTTAATTTGGAATCTCCTACATTGAGGAATGGATGGTAATAGACATTTTTTAATAGTGTGACATGTCTCATAGAGGAGGAAAGGGCTCATGTGGAATCCTTTAATAGTAGCAGTGAGAGCCCACGATGATTACCTTATTATGGATTGGTTTCTTTCCATCCCTGCCCAGTTGTTCATTACTAGTGGTGGTTTTAGTGTATCTATGTTAGTGGGATGGAATATTCCTTGTTTTGTGAGAAGGAATACCAGGAAGAGTAGGATAAAAATGTGTATAGGAGGATACAATTGACTTTTTATTAGTTAGCTAATTTGTCCCTTTGGGAAGCATATTATTTGATCATATAGTTTATAGTAGTGTTAGAGTATTATGAGGAAGTCTCCCCTAAGGACGTTCCTTACCTCCCCATAGACAGTTGTCAACTGCATAGACTTTCACCAAGGATGGCTGGATATCTATGATATAATATTAGATCACTCCTTGTAGTTGTGAGATCTGAAGGTTTAGTTGGAGAATCTACAAAACATGATATATTTGGAACCTAGTTTTTCCCCTTGGGTAGTCCATTATATTTATCCTAGAGGTGGATGGGAGCTCAAGGAATTTTTTGTATTGAAGTTACCAAAACCAAGTCACTTTTAGGGAGTAGTATCCACCTCTAAGAATCAATGAATTCATCGACATGTGGTTAGGTTAAAATTGGTTCTTAGGGTTTGACCTTAGGACTGGTTGTCACAAACTCCAGTTTTGAGAGGAGAATATACTATAGGTGAGTTTCCAAATTCACAACATTTACCATGAGTTCATGGTGATGCCTTTGGACACATGGAATACATTTTTGGTGTTGTGAGACTTATGGGCCAGATCTTTCATACCACCTCAGATTAGTCCATGGTTTAACTATTTAATAAGACCCTCATATAATTAGTATAGAATTTTCTCATTCAGGATTCATGTATAATTGAGATGGTGAGGGGTGAATCAGTGATATATTTTTTCTTTTATGTTTCCTTACATCTGAAACAACCTTCACCTCCTATTAAAAAAATACCTATTGAACACAATCCAAACACACATCAACCAGAACAAAAGAATTTACAGGTTTCACTACTCAAAAACTGTAGTTTCATCCTTGGTATGGTCTAAAAAATATAGTACCAAACAATCCACTAGAAAACAATCCTTTGGTGTGGAATACAATGAGTAGGATATTCCCTTGTGCTCGTGTAGCACTTTGAAAATGGTCTAATATTGCATATTCTTATTCTAGCACAAAATGATGAAATTCAATGTTTCATTTATTCTTGATTAGCTTTAAAAAATTTCATATTTCAAAACAATTATTCTATTTTATACCCAAAATCTTTTAGGAACTTCCTTCATTCCTCCCTGAACTGACCTTCCTCCACCGTGAACTGCCTATATCCTCCACGTACTGTGTAGTGTGAGTTATTCATGTATAGCCTTCTTCCTCTGTGAACCATCGCTTATCCACGGATGGAAAATACCCCATGTACCACTGATGCTCTATGTACCACCTCTGCATATTGCTTCTATGTACCGCTTTTTATTATATGGAATTTCTTCTTCCACAGACTGCTTATTCTTATTCCACGAACCATTTCTTATATCACAACCCGACCCTACCCGGGATCGAGCTGCAACTACCCCAAGCCCGCCTCCATAGGAACGGGGCTGGAGACAAGCACCAAAGGCTAAACAACTTGGGGAGGCCTTTACCTATGTACCTGTATACATACACGTAGCCCACTCAATGCAGAAGTGTGGAGTAAAAATAAAAGTAATGTACCAACTGATATAAATAAACCATAAATGTGCATCGACCTCTAAACAGTACAAAGCAAGTTTTGAAGGTAAAATTAAAAGAAAAGGGGAAAAACATGTTCCCAACCAGTAAAGTGCCACAACCTGGAAATAGGTA
Organism: Viscum album; assembly: GCA_963277665.1. Lineage (NCBI taxonomy): Eukaryota > Viridiplantae > Streptophyta > Magnoliopsida > Santalales > Viscaceae > Viscum > Viscum album. The sequence goes on from OY728134.1 coordinate 1,001,774,397, forward strand.
AACAAAAGTAAAACAGGTGGGAGAGTCCCACACCTGGAACCCGACAACGACCACCGCACACGGTCCAAGCTCCTGAACACCTAAGCTCCTCTGACGTCATGACCAACCTATCTGTCGTCTGCAAGGGCTCACCAAGTTCGAGCAAATCCCATGCAGAGGTGAGTATAAAAATACTTAGTGGGATTCCCTGAAGTCTCGAGGGAGCAACAAGGGAGGTACTGAAGAGCTGAGAAGTAGATCGAACAAGGAAAAGTAAAGTAGTACAACTGAGAGTGAACGAAAGAGTACAGCTCAACCCAACAAGAGGAAGGAAGTAGACTCGTCCAAACACAAGGAGCTAGAAATAGTGAGAAGATGAACTTCTTGTCGATTCTTCGCTACCTACAGCAGAAGATTAGACTCTTCCAACCACGAGAAGCTAGAGACGGAAAGCACGTGGCATAACCCGCGCGTCTTCACCTCTCCTGGAAGGAGAGTAACCAAAACCCAAGAAGTGGGTACTAGAACAAGGTATACATATATATATGCTCTGTCAAGAAACTCGAACAAGATCTTAAGGGGATCTTAATCCCATAGCTCAATCCAAGAAAGTGAGTATCCAACAGTCCCACAAGTAAACACCATCGATGCCCAGCATCCTACCCGTCTGCCTCGAACTGCAAGTCAAGGAGATCAAATCACCGCACCTCGACACTATCCTCTCTGGGCGGCACTGACTCGCCCGCACGGTTTTAAGTCACTTCACAAGGACGCGTCTCAGTGGGGAAAGCGCCCCTCATTCTTGAGAGTTCTGGGGAAATTCAAACTACACCTCGTCACTTTCATACAGTCGAGAAGTCTTCTCAAAGTCAAATCTGCCACATAACTGACATGTACAACCAAGGGTCCCACTCTAGTAGTCACGGAAACAAACCAAAGACTAGCCTAGTAGACAAGACTGAGTTTGAAAGAAGTCATCAGGTAACCCACTACCTATCCCCACTGGAGGGTAAACCCTAAGAGGTCATCGGGTGACCCACTGCCCAGTCTCTGTTGGAGGGTAAACCCTAAGAGGTCGTCGGGTGACCCACTGCCCAGTCTCTCCTAGAGGGTAAACCCTAAGAGGTCATCGGGTGACCCACTTCCCAGTATCTACTGGATGGTAAACCCTAAGAGGTCGTCGGGTGACACACTGCCCAGTCTCTGCTGGAGGGTAAACCCTAAGTAGTCAATGAGAAACCCACCGCCCAGTCTCTGCTAGAGGGTAAACCCGAAGAAGTCGATGAGCAACCCACTGCCCAGTCTCTGGTGGAGGGTAAACCTGAAGAAGTCGGTGAGCAACCCACTGCCCAGTCTCTGGTGGAGGGTAAACCCGATGAAGTCAGTGAGAAAACCACTACCCAGTCTCTACTGGAGGGTAAACCTGAAGAAGTCGGTGAGCAAAATCAGGGGAAACCACTCAACCCTTCAGGTCAAAACCATCAAGAATAGGTAGACCCTCTACGTTGCGAGAGGTCAAAGTTACATATAATAGAACAAAGCACAGACATGGGGCTCACACGACGTGTGGCCCCAACTCATCTCCAAACTAACCTGCTTTATCCACGGTCCTAGCAAGGCCAACCACATCTATTTAAGAATTTACTTCACTCTCCCAAGAGTGAACGCAATCACATGCCAAGGGTTCTCTACAAACACCACAAGAATAACCTTCACCGTTACATATTTCATGCTTCAAAATTTTATGAGATCTCGAATGAGTCTCCGCACATTCAAATGGATCACACCATTGTAATCCTCATGGGAAAACACGCAAAATAGACTATCTACTCGCCTCAAACAGATACCCAATAGAAAAGTCATCTAACACTACTTTACGCCCGAATGGCGTCCCATGGCCCCGAGCCTCAATCCCAAAAACAGTCAGGTGCATCGCACCATTTCGATCTCCTCGGAAAGACACATCAAATTGGCTGCTTACTTTCATGGAATAGATGTCTTGAGAAAAAGATGCATTTTGTCGTACTGCATATGAGCGGTGCTTCATGGGACCCGCATCTCGGTCCCGAAGCATAACAAACGGATCGCACCATTGCAATCCTCTTGAAAAAGAACACAAGATTATCTAATCACTTGTCCAAAACAGACACCCGGTGACAAAGGTGGAATTCACCATCCACGCCCAAAATGATCCTCATGGGGCCTACACCATCGTGTAGAATTAAAGCGAACGGATTGTGCCATTGAAATTCCCTTGGAAAAACACCCAGAATCGACTGCTCGCATTCCCCGAAGGGAAGTCCGATGAAAAAGTTGTTAAACGCTGCTCGCAGCTTAAAAAAAGGGTTGTGGGGCCCATGCCTCAACTCCAGTTTTAATGCCCGAAACCGTATTGGAAATTTTCATCTCGACTCTAGGGTCCCAAATCCACTGACAAAGCTCAAATTCGACATTGGATGTGTCTGCGCCGCTCAAAACACGAACCCCCAAAAAATCCCAATCCACTTAACGTACGCGTCGTGCCACCGAGCCCCTCATCCCGGGAATTAAAAATTCTTGAGACCATCTCAAAATCTCCGTCTTGATCCAAGGAACATTTCTATGCTGACAACATACAAATCCGACACCTGGTTTCATCTTTATGGGTGTTTTAAATTTTATCGGACCAAAACGAGGTGGGTTGGGCTGATTCGGTCAGCCCACCCTGCCTGAACCGGCATGCAGTTCACCGTGCGGGTCGGCCCATCTCACCCGCACTGGCTCAGCCGGTCCGGCGTAGCCTCCACGAGACCCACGTATCGTGGGTCCCTGTTGTCGATCGGGGTCACGAAGACCCCGGGTCTTCCGCATCTCGCGCCCCAGCTGGCACCCACCGACGACGCGGCTGACCCAGCACCTCTGCTGGCCTCCGCTTGCCCACGCCATGCAGACACCCGCGGCCGCCTGCCGCTCCCTGCTCATGCCGAGGCCACCTCGCCCAGCCACCCTGCTTCCGAGCAGCCGAAGACCACCCGACCAACCGCCGCCACCGCCTGGAATGACTGCTGGACCGCCTCAAAGGCCGGATTCTCACCGGTAAACACCAAACACACCCCGATCTTTGACATGCAACTGCAGACGCCTTGGAACTCCAAATTTAAACCCAAAACATGCGTCGGAGAGCTAAGAATGTATAATACGCATTTATGGTATTCTATTGAAGATCAAACAGAAATATGATGCTACAAATTTAGATTAATTAGGTGCGGGAATTAACAAAAAAACGCATGATCCTACCTCTTGGGAGTAGCCCAACACTTCGCGACGATCCGCCGGAAGCCGCAACACCTTGGAGAGGATGTAGAGGGATTGAGATTGAGGAAGGTGGAGGTCTCCTTGTTTGATATCATTTTCCATAGTAAACACCAAGGGGAGAAAGAATGATGTGTTTATGTGTTTAAGTATTAATTAAAATGTTTAATTAATTTAAACCCCCAAATTGACCCGCATCTGAAACTCTCAACGGGGTCGATGTTAAGCCTCCCCTAGGGTAAACACCAACTCCTGAGCACAACGGTGGTCTCATAATTTTAATCCGAGGCCCCGTTCAAATGTTATAAAGCACAATGCCTGATGCCTCTAAATTACGAAAACACCCTTAGGTCCATTTTCCCCAGAAGGGCCGCACCCTTGAAAATTAAACCCATCCTAGGGTAAAAGGAATGCTCTAAACTGAAAGGTGAAATCGGTTTCCCAATTCGAGATGCCATTTAGGAATTACTTGAGTTTAACCATTAAACGAATAAATTAATTATTTTATTTATCCGTTTAATGTTCCGTCAACGGGTGAGGGGTCCCAACGTCCCGCGCTGACATGTTCTATGTCATTCCTGGGGTAAAATACTCATTTTGAACCCATCCATACTCTCAGATTTAGGATCCGAATTACCTTTTAGGAGTTATCTCATTTATTTTGTGTGCCCAGTGTGAAAACACTGAAAATTTAATTTTGGCCACACCGGGGCTCGGAATTGCATTCCGTCTGAAGATGCAGCTCTGGAATAACATCAAGAATATTCCAAAGTCTTTTATTGAAAAAAAAGGGTTCTTAAATCATTCCCCTTTTCTATATTTTCATCTAAGAAATGTAAAACCAGGAAACAACTCAGGGGTCTAAGCCCGCACCTGACTCTTCTATACCCAGAAGAACTCTTGCACAGTCACGTGTCACCGCACATAGGCCAAAGGGTTTGATCTGTTCACGCGAGGTATTCCCTTACCGATGATGGGCATAGGAGCACGCACACATCTCATCAGGTAAGCCATGTGGGAGACGTCGTGCACCCACTCCTGACCTTGGGGTTAGGTCAAGGTGGTAGGGAACCTCACCATCCCTTCACACGGTCTCAAATGGCCCGAAGGCACTTAGGGGTAGCTTACCTCCCCGTCCAAACTCCTACGTCGCACGCCATGAATGGAATCACCATTTGGACCTGGGATAAAGCCCGGTGATTCCCTCCTTCAGAATATCCATATGGTGAAACACCCAAGGATATCTGGGCACACAATATTTCGTAGTTGATGTCTCGCAACCAAGTCTATCTTACATGCTCAGAAAGCAATGGAGTGGACACCATCGACTAATGGAAATGGTTCTATGCCTTATAATCTACAGACACAGGGTTACACCGATTCCTCGTGTCACCCTGGTAACACCTCAAACAAGGAGGAGGGAGAAAAGAAGTTCACATATAGAGTCTAAAAATTATACTGCAAGAAGTAGAATATATGTAGAGAGTACCTATTATCACCTCATGCTCTGCAGGATCTTAGACGTCCAAAGCTTGTGACTATCCATGGTCCTAACTGTCAGCTCCCGGAGCTTAACGTGAACCACCTGGTGGTGATGGGAAGACCTCGTAATGTCATCCCCCACTTCCATCTCCTCTCACTCCTCCGCTAGCACCACCTCTCTAGGCACTACTCTGATCACAGTGTTGTGTCTACCGCGGTGGTGCACCTGCTGCCTGCCCGATATTCTCAGAGTGGTTGGTCGGGCAGTCTCTTTCCAAGTGACCTCACTCACCGAAAACATAGCATCGGCGCTCTCTGGGATGCCCTGGTGCCCCCCGATGCCACTGTGGTGTACGACCCTTTCCCCGGGTCTACTCACGGAAGGGTCTGCCCAGCTGAGCCCCTGTGCCTTGATTCCATAGTACTGCACGACCACGTCTCTGAAACTGGAGGGTGAAAATCCACCTGCGTGGAGGTTCTATCAGCCGACACCTGCTAGCTACAGCAGATGTCTCTGTTCTATCATGCCTACTGCCACCACAAACTGTAAAGCGTGACAGGAAGATCTCTGTCACCAATGCCTGCTCTAGCACCTCGGCATAAGTGGAAATGCCCAAGGGTACTATGACAGCAAAAACCTCTCTGCGGAGACCCTGCTCGAACATCCGCGCTCGGAAGTAGCCGTCGGGGACTAAGTCCAGGTAAAAACGTGCACGGTCTGTGAACCTAGTCACGTACTTAGTCACTTTCAACCCTCCCTGGTGAAAATTAAGGAGCTCTAGGATCTGAATGGAGCGTAAGCAGGAGGGGTAAAACTCCTCACGAAACAGCAGCTGAAAGTTATCCCATGAAAGTGATGACTCATCGAGTAAATGAGTCACCAGACTCCACCACCGTCCAACTGCTCCGAGGAAAAGGCTGGAGGTTAAAGCCACCATAAGATCTTCCGGTGGCTGCGCATGCCTGAAGAGGCAAACCACTGTCTCGAGGAAAACCTCTGCTGCCTGAGGGTCTGGCTCACCACTGAACCCCAGCGGTCTCTGTCGCTGGAACTCACGGAGTGCGCTCAATCTGCACTCAAGCTCTGTCTTCTCTACTGGAGCTATCTGCTGCTCACCAGGCGGGGCTGCTGCTACCGGACCACCGGGACAAAGGGACTCGCATGATGGGTCATGGACTGAGGCCTCATCGCTCACAGGTTCGTCGTCACGAACCCAAGCTGGTATCCTGGCTGGTTGTCTTCGCGAAGACATCCTAAATGTTATTAAGGAGTACCGCGGTCATATGAGCATATATGTATATAAAATTAACAACAATGGGGAGATGACTCATGAAGTACAGTCAAATACTCAATCTTATGTGATGCACAAACCAATTTTCCCTACAACGGGTGTCTCAGCATGCCGAGTTGACAAGCTGGTTATTAGGGTCCTGGTGAATGGATACATCGGACGCTACACCATCACTGGACTCCCTGGCCTGAGAGCCGCTCTTGAGACATGTCGACACTGTTGCCCTAAATCCCAACCAATTCCTTTTTTAGGGATGTCCAAACAACGTCCCATGGAACGAACCACCTCTGATACAAATTTTTCACAACCCAACCCTACCCGGGCTCAAGCCGTAACTACTCCAAGGCCGCCTCAATAGGCCAGGGGCTGGAGACAAGCGCCGAAGGCTAAACAAGTAGGGGAGGCCTTTTCCTATATACCTGTACACACACACGTATCCCACTCAATGCAAAAGTGCAGAATAAAAAAGAAAAGTAATGTACCAACTGCTATAAATAAACCACAAATGTGCATCGACCTCTAAACAGTACAAATAAAGTGCGGAAGGTAAACTAAAAAGAAAAGGGGAAAAACATGTGCCCAACCAGTAAAGTGCCACATTCTAGCAACAGGTAACCAAAAGTAAAACAGTTGGGAGAGTCTCACACCTGGAACCCGACTACGACCACCGCACACGGTCCAAGCTCCCGAACTCCTAAGATCCTTTGAAATCATGACCAACTTGTCCGTCATCTGCAAGGTAACACCATGTGAGGGCAAAGCCCAAGTAGGGGTGAGTATAAAAATACTTAGTAGGATTCCCCGAAGGCTCAAGGGAGCAACAAAGGAGGTACTGAAGAGGTGAGTAGTAGATCAAACAGGGAAAAGTAAAGGAGTACAACCGAGAGTGTAGTAAAGAGTATAGATCAACCCAACAAGAGGAAGGAAGTAGACTCATCCAAACACAAGGAGATAGAAACAGTGAGAAGATGAACTTCTCATTGAGTATTCGCTACCTATAGCAGGAGAGTAGACTCATCCAAGCACGAGAAGCTAGACACGGAAATCACATCGCATAACTCGTGCGTCTTTGCATCTCCTCGAAGGAGAGTAACCAAAACCCAAGAAGTGGGTACTAGAAAAAGGTATACATATATATATGCTCTGTCAAGAAACCCGAACATGATCATAAGGGGATCTCCATCCCATAGCTCAGCCCAAGAAAGTGAGTATCCAATAGTCCCAGAAGTAAACACCATCGATGCCCATCATCCTACCCGTCTGCCCTGAACTGTAATTCAAGGGGTTAAAATCACTACACCTCGACACTATTGGCTTTGGGCGGCACTGAATCGCCCACACTATCTTAGGTCTCATCACAAGGACGCGTCTCGGTGGGGAATGTGCCCCCCATTCTTGAGAGTTCTGGGGAAAGTCAAACTACACCTCATCGCTATCATACAGTTGATAAGTCTTCTCAATGTCAAATTTGTCACATCACTGACCCGTACAACCAAGGGTCCCGCTCCGGTAGTCACGGAAACAAACCACAGACTAGACTAGTAGAAAAGACTTAGTTTGAAAGAAGTTTCCAGGTAACCCACTGGCTAGCCCCGCTGGAGGGTAAACCCTAAGAGGTCGTCGGGTGACCCACTGCCCAGTCTCTGTTTGAGGGTAAACCCTAAGAGATTGTCGGGTGACCCACTGCCCAGTCTCTTCTAGAGGGTAAACCCTAAGAGGTCATCGGGTGACCCACTCTCCATTCTCTGCTGGAGAGTAAACCCTAAGAAGTTGGTGAGAAAAATCAGGGGAAACCACTAAACCCTGCTGGTCGAAACCATCGAGAACATGTGGACCCTCTACGACGCGAGAGGTCAATGGTACGTATAGTAGAACACGACACATAGATGGTTCCCACACGACGTGTGGCCCAAACTCATCTCCAAACCAAACGCACAAACGTTATCATGTACAAACTATAACATGTACCTCCAAGTATTCCCATATACTCCTAGAGTATACCACATTTCTAGCCCAAGGGCTATCGTGCACACGACACCCAATGTCAATGCAAAAAAGGCATAAACGTAACTTCACCAACCTGCTTCCTCCACGGTCATAGCACGTCCAACCACATCTCTTTAATCTTTTACTTCACTCTCCCAATAGTGAATGCAATCACACGCCAAGGGTTCTCTACAAACACCACAGGAAGAACCTCCACCGATACACCTTTCATGCTTCCACATTTAATGAGATCTCGAATGAGTCTCTGCACATCCAAACGGATTGCACCGTTGTAATGCTTGTGGAAAAACACGCGAAATAGACTATCTACTCGTCTCAAACGGATATCCGATGGAAAATTCATCCAACGCAGCTTTACGCCCGAACGGCGACCCGAGGTCCCGAGCCTCGATCCTGAAAACAGTTGGGCGCATCGCACCGTTGTGATCTCCTTAGAAAGACACTTCAAATTGACTGCTTACTTGCATGGAATAGATGTCCGGAGAAAAAGATGCATTTCGCCATACCGCACATGAGCGGTGCTTTCTGGGGTCTTCATCTCGGTCCCCAAGCACAACAAACAGATCGCACCGTTGCGATCCTCTCGAAAAAGTACACAATATTGACTAATCACTTACCCAAAATGGACACCCGGTGAAAAAGGTGGAATTCACCGTCAATACCCAAAACGAACCTCGTGGGGCCCGCACCATCATGTATAATTAAAGCGGGTAGATTGCGCCATTGCAATGCCCTTGGAAAAACACCCAGAATCGACTGCTTGCATGCCCCAAATGGACATCCGATGAAAATGTTGCTAAATGCTGCTCGCAGCTTAAAAGAGGGGACGTGGGGCCCACACCTCAACTTCAGTTTCAATGCCTAAAACCATACTGGAAATCACCATCTTGATGCCAGTGTCCCAACGCTGCTGACGGCGCTCAAATCGGACATCGAATCTGTCTGCACCGCTCTAAACACGAACCCCCGGAAAAAGGCCAATCCACTTAACATACGCGTCGTGCCACCGAGCCCCATGTCTTGGGAATTAAAAATTCCCAACACCATCTCAAAATTTCCTTCTAGATCCAAATAACATTTTTCCGCTGATGGAATGCGAATCTGACACCTGGTTTGAACTTTCGGGGAGATTTAAATTTTATCAGACCTAAACGAGGTGGGTCGGGTCGATTCGGTCGGCCCACCCAACCTGAACCGGACCGCGGTTCACCGCACGGGCCGGCCCATCTCACCCATACCGGCTCATCTGGTCCAGCTCAGCCTCCATGGGACCCATGTATTGCGGGTACCTATCGCTGATCGGGGTCACGAAGACCCCGTCTTCTGCATCTCGCGCCCCAGCTGGCGCCCGCCGACGACCCTGCTGACCCAACGCCTCCTCTGGCCTCTGCTCGCCCACACCCGGCCGACACTCGCGGCCGCCTGCCGCTCCCCACTCACGCCGACGTTGTCTCTCCCAGCCACCCTACTGCCGATCTGCCGAAGGCCACCCATCCGACCACCGCCGCCGCCTGGAAAGATCGTCGGACCGCCTGGAAGGCATGATTCTCGCCGGAAAACACCCAACACACCTTGATCGTCGACTTGCAACTGCGGACGCCTCAGAACTCCGAATTTAAATCTGAAACATGCGTCAGAGAGCTTAGAATGTATACTCCTCATTTATGGGATTCTCTCAAATATCAAACAGAAATATGACGCTACAAGTTGAGATCAAGTAGGTGCGGGAATTAACAAAAAATGCACGATCCTACCTCTTGGGCGTAGCCCGATGCTTCGCGACGATCCACCGAAAGCCGCAACACCTTGGACAGGAGGTGGCGGGCTTGAGCTTGAGGAAGGTGGAGGTCTCATTGGTTGAGATCATTCTCCAAAGGAATCACCAAGGGGAGAAAGAAGGACGTGTTTAAGTGTTTAAGTATTAATTAAAAAGTTTAATTAATTTAAACCCCCAAATCCGCCCGCATACGAAACTCTCTACGGGGTCGATGTCAAGCCTCCCCTTGGGTAAAAACCACCTATCGAGCACAATGGAGGTCTCATAATTTTAATTCGAGGCCCCGTTAAAAAGTTATAAAACTCAACGCCCGATACCGCTTAATTACGAAAACACCCCTGGGCCATTTTCCACAGATGGGTCGCGCCCGCAAAAATTACACACCTCCTAGGGTAAACAGCACACTCCGGACTCAACAGTTCCCTCAGTTTTCCAATACAAGATACCGTTTAATAGTTACTTGAGTTTAACCATTAAAATAATAAATTAATTATTTTATTTATCTGTTTTATGTTCCGTCAACGGGCGAGGGGTCCCAACATCCCGCGCTGATATGTTCTATGTCGTTCCTGGGGTAAACACCCCATTTATGACCCATACGTACTCTTAGATTTAGGATCTGAATTACTGTTTAGGAGCTATCCTATATATTTTGTGTGCCTAGTGTGAATGCACTGAAAATTTAATTCCGACCACACCGGTGTTCAGAATTGTACACCGTCTGAAGATGCAGCTTCAAAATAACATCAAGAATATTACAAAGTATTTTATAGTAAAAACCAGGTTCTTACATATTATTTTGTAGAAAAATTCATCCTACATAGATTCTCTCCTCTTCTAATTTTTTCCCTTCACATAATTCTCCCTCGGAAAATCTTCAGGAATTAGCCAAATTATTCCTCAGAGAGAAGATGTTATATTATAAAAATCACTCACACATAATTAAGGGATTATAGCTTCTTATATAGGAAAATTGATCCAAAAAATCCACTAATCTGAGATTTACTCAAATATTCGATGCGGTACTACCTTCACCGTGTACTGTGCTTCTCCCGCCAAATGAAATTATCCCGAAAACCATTTTCCCTATGTGGTCCACATACCTCTTTTCATCATTAGTGGTGCCTTAAATCACCACCTCTATTCTATGAACGATATCCTTCACCATGAACTGTTGACCTCCCGTGAACTACAAGACTTTGAGAACTGATTACCGGCAATGAAAATCCATCTCGCGAACCATGAGCCTCCCCACGAACCATTTTTAATTCACGGTCAACATAATGTCTATGCATTTTGAAAAATTCCTTCATAGTCCTTTATTTCATCATGAACTATGTCTTTCATGATATTTATCATTTGACTGATCACTTTTAGTATTGTGATATTTTTTGAGGAATGTATTGAAACTTCCCTATCTTCCAGCAACATCTTTATATCCAATCAAACCAGAATAAGATTGGAAACACCCATACTCCCCCTGTCCTTCATAAGGCTTACATAAAAATTTCTTCAAACAACTTATGATATTTGTGAAATAAAAAATTGGACAAGCATCATAATATTTTCAATGGTCTATTAAAAAGTGAATTTATTTATCCTTTTTGAAAACAGAAGACAACACTCTTGAAACAACATTTTCTTACTTCCAAAACCATCTCCAACCAACGTGTTCCCAACAATCTCCCCCATTGTATTTTTTTCAACCAAGATTTATAAGTCACTAAATTTTGTAACATCTAGAAATGGATTACTTATCAATAATTCAAAGCCTATGTGAGCTATGTATTTATAAGAAACTATAATTATTGATAGAAAAACCATGCTATCCAAAAGTAGTGATTCTGAAATCTCTTCATCTTTTCTCCTTAGCCTTATCCAAAACAACTTCATATTGCTTACATGATATCTTCCTCATAATTTTTCCTTTTCTTCCTACACTTATTTATATTTCCTGAAATACCAAAACAATGTTCCTAACACCACTCCAGCAAATAGTTATAAAGGTTCACACACTAACTTACTAGATTCACAGCCTACCCACAACTACCCCTCTATGCATGATTCTATAAAGATAGATTTATGAAAAAATCCCCCACCTTGAAACACTATCCAATGTTAATATGAGTGAGGGGATAGAAACACATACCTCATCCTTAATCAGAAAGATGTTTGATGCCCATGTTCAACCTCAATTCATAAAATGGTTCCTTTGGCAAAGGTTTTGTGAATATGGAAGCGAAGTTTTATGATATAGGAACATACTCCAGCTTCAATTAATTATTCTCCACGTTCTCTTTTATGAAGTGGTACTTTCTATCAATAAGTTTTGAACACAAATTTTGTCCTAGATTCCTTGAAATATTTATTTCTCTTTGATTATCACATCCCAAGAGAAAGGGTATCTTTACTTCAACAAATAAGTCTTCCAACTGAGTTATAATCCACATAAGTTGGGTAGCATCATGAGTGGTAGAAACATATTCAGCTTCATCCATTATAAGAGTTACTAAATTTTGAATGATTTTATGGAAACTAACACAGCTTTTTACCAAAAATAAAACTCCACCAGATCTGGATCTTCTATCATCAACATTCCAGCCTAATCGGCATCTGAGTACCCAAACAAGTCAATATTTTCTGAGCTATCATACCTGATTCCAAAAATTTTCATGCCTTTGATATATATAAGAATTATTTTTCCAGTAGTTAAATATGATTCTTTTGGATCACTCTTAAATATTGCACATAAGGTAACAATATAAACAATTTCTGGTCTTGAGGTATTCAAAAATAAAATCTTTCAATCAGCTTTTGAAACTCTTTATGATCAACTTATTTTCCTTTTATATCTTTATAAAACTTGGTTCCCACTAAAATTTGGTTTGGAAACTGGTTTTGAATTTTCCATGCCAAACTTCTTAAGAAGTTCCTTAGAATACTTTTCTTGGGAAAGAACATTTGGGTTCTTCTTTTTTAAATTTTTTAACCCAAGAAAGTGTTTCATTTCTCCCAGCATGGACATCTCAAACAACTTATTCATCTCTTCAACAAATCTTTCACAAGATCTTCCATAATTTCTAGAAATGATAATTCCATCAACATAAGCAATTAGGATGAGGTAAAACTTATGAATTTCCATGATGTAAGTATTTCTATCAACTCTTCCTTTCTTGAAATTCATCTTCCTCAAGTGAATATCCAATTTGGAATACTATACCCTCAGAGATTATTTTATCCCAGACAAAGACTTCTTCAGCCTACACACATAACTGTCATCATTCCCAATAATAAATCCACTAGGTTGTTCAATGTAAAATTTTGTATCAAGATCACCTTTCAAGAATGCAGATTTAACATCCATTTTAAAGATCTTGTAACCTCATTGTACAGTAATAGAAATAAGGATTATAATTGTTTCCAATCTTTCTACTAGAGCAATTTTTTCATCAAAATCAATACCATAAATTTGTGAATACCCTTAACAAACCAATCTTTCTTTGTTCCTAATCACATCTCCTTCTTCTTTCATCCTGTTTTGGAAAACTCATTTTTCAAAAATAACATTTTTTTATGGATTGGGTACAAGTTCTAGAGTATCATTCTTTTCTATCTGATCAATCTCTTCATTCATAGCCTAAACCCATTTTGGATTATCAAAAGATTCATTCACATTAATAATTTTATGAGAATATACTTGTTTCTTTATCCTAGGATGATATTTTCAAGCATCTTCCTCATAACTACAAATAAATGAGTCTGATTCTTCTTATTGAGTAGTATACCACTATCAGTAGCATCTTCATTATTGTTGAAAACATTTCTTTTCCTTCTCAACTTCCATATCTGCATAAGTCTATTTTTCTTTCTCAACATTTTCAAAAAATTTCACATAAACAGAATCTAAAAATCTTCTTGTTTCTTTTTTGAAATACCTAAATACTATTCCTTCTAGAGCATATCCAAAAAATCCATCTTCACCTCTTTTCTCAAACATTACAAGGTTTTTCCCTTTATTCTTTATGTTTCATGGACTCCCAAAAACTCTTAAGTGTTTCAAACTTATAGTTTTTTCATAAAACATAGCATATGAAGTCATATATGAATATGTCATATAGAAACATCAGTTTTGAATATACATAGTTATACTCATGGATTTCCTCTAATAGTGATGATAGAGACCATGTTCAAGCAACATAATTAACCCCATTTCCACCAGACTTCTGTTCTTTCTTTCAGAAAACTCATTTTGTTGGGGGTGTATGGTGAACTGAAGTTATTCAGAATTCCATGATTCTAAAGATAATTTTAATATTATTAATTCTTATATTCCCTACCATTATTAGTTCTCAACTTCTTCACTAAAAACTCACATTCCTTCTCAGCTTTTCTTCTAAAACATTTAAACATTTTGACAGCATCTGTATGACAACCCTACATTTTATTACACAATTAAACATAACTTATTACACAAACTTCACTTGATACAACATAGAAGATCGAGATTTATAGTTTATTTGCGGCTTAGGATCATTACATAACAACTTAAAACATGATATACAACATCTTTATTTAAAACTTCCTTTACATGACCACTACATTCCCTCGTACTTAGCATTGCATGGGATAACCTGAGGACATGCATAAGAAAATGGTGAGCTATAAAGCCCAGTAAGGGAATAATCATGAAATAACATGAGAAATAAAATACATGTTAGAAAATAAGCATATCAATAGAGTTAAAGAGAAGCATAAACATAAAGGCATGATAAATCATGATAATAATAACATGGAAATGTGGCAACAACACTTAACATGGAATTAGCATGAGCTAAGGCTCATTGCACATGGAGCATGAGTAAACCCTCATTGCACATGAATCATGAGTAAACCCTCTATTCACATGAATTATCATGTGTAAACACCCATTTCACATGACGTATCATGATACTATACTTTACCCAATGCATTGGAGCACTATCAGGGCGCTCCCTTCTTAAACATTTCATTTCATGCATAACTGTCCCACATGGATCATATAACATGGAACCAATCAACATAATAAGTTATTCCATGATTAAGTAATGTGGAATAAATACATGAAATTACCATTCAATATGTATATGTGCATAAAGTTGAATACCCTTGATAGAGACATGGGTATGGTATTCACTACACAATTTTCTTGGCTTGGAAAAATGTGGTGCAATTTCGGAAGCATAACGGCGTGACATAAGGATTCATGAAAATGGTTGATGAGAGAGAAAAGGGTGTCTCATAATATGTACATGAAATGGTCATTAAGGGGTTCATATAGATACATTTCCAAACAAACATAATGGAATTTAGATGCATAATACAAAATGATTACTTGGATGTAAAAGAGGACAGAGACATCCCTTACGTAATTTTGGCATAGTAACTGGTGCACATGGGAGGAATTTAATGAGATAGAAATGGGTCTCCCAAAATTAAAACATAATGTGGGTATTATGGGGTAGGTGAGAAAACATAACCCAAAATTTATAATTTAAATTCAAAGGTAATAACAATTTAATGAATATTGGACAAAAATGAGAAAGGAAGAAAAACCCATACTTCGAAGTGTGCTTCCAAAGGCTTGAGAGAGGCTTGAGAGAGGCTTCTTGAGAGATTGGGGCACCTTGGGAGGATTATAGAGAAGGGAGGTAAGAGTTTTTAATAACTCTAAATGATTTCAGTGAGGAGGAAGTGGGAGCTTGGGTGGGTTTATATAGGAAAGGTGAGGGGATTCTTTATTATTTAGGTTTGGGACACATCACATTAAACTATTCCAAACCACAAACCAGCCCATGGTTTTTGCCCAAATTTTTTGGAAAAGGGAAGTGGAAAATAATATTTTATAAGGCCAAAGTCATAACTTCCTAAAATACTGGGGTTACTTATGTGGAGGTGAGTCACAATCCCAAGGAAAACAATTTAAAAAGACAAAATGTTTAATAACTCTTGGAGGGTCCACTAAAGTTTTGTAAAATAAATTAAACAAAACTAAAATCACATTATTTTAAATATAAAACATAAATTGGACAAAAAAAAATTATAGTATTTTATTACATCACTATTGGGTCATTATGATGTCATAAATCACATTATATATTTAAATGGTATTTAATTTTTACCCAAAAAATTTGACTGTCTCAGAAAATTATGATAAATTCATCATTGGATAATTTCAACATCCTGATTCCAGAAATAATATTAATTTTATCTAAATAATTTTCTAAAAATGTTAATTTTTACTTTTAAAATAAAAACGGACATTTATCGAAAATCCATGGGTTTTGACAAAAATGGCTTTCAAACCTTAATAAAAATTACAATTGCATTCATAAAATTATAAGATCATTTATATTTAATCAAAATTAATTTAATAATAATAATAATATTTTATTAAAATATTATTTAATTCAAAAATCCATTAATTCATCAAAATATATTTCTTAGTTTAACATTAACTAAAAATACTATTTGTTCTTTAAAAACTATTTACAAGGTAACAATAATAAAATGAAATTATATTCATTATTATGTAAAAAAAATAATTTACATAACCATGGTACTATGGTCTTGTTACATAACACCTTCTAACACCCGCATAAGACCGAGAAGTAAGGTGTGCGATGGTGACAGATTCTTGGGGTGGCTCGGGTAACATTTCTCGGGTGGTAATCCCTATCAACTTCCACTTCTCTCATAGGTGGTACTGCTTGATCTTAACATATTCAAGCTTGGCTTGGTCTTGGTCAATAGAAAATCCCAAAGACACAACCTCCTTTCCGATCTCTGACAAATGGGCTTTGTATGGGGCACATCTACTGGATGAGGCCATCACTTCCTTTGTCTGAGTAAATTGGATTTGAAAAATCCCTATATTTATACTAATCATGTGACCATTGTTCAACAACTATATTTGAAATGGTCACAATTCTTAACATTAGTTAAAAATCAAAAACATAAAACCAAATAAGTAGACATTTTATATAAACATTTTTCATAAAGAGACATTTAATTAGATTAAGAGGGATTTCCATTAATGAAAGTTTGGGTCGTTACAATCTTCCCCCATTAAGAAATTTCTCCCTCAAAATTTCCTTTTCCCACACTAAAATAGATGTGGGTAACTCTACTTCATAATTTCCTTTGATTCCCATGTCACTTCTTCAAACTTTTGGTTTCACGACAACACCTTGATAAGGGGCATTGTCTTATTTCGTAGAACTTTTTCTCTACGATCTAAGATCTTCACTGGTTGCTCATCATAAGAAAGATCACCCTCTAACTGTACCACCTCTAAAGAGAGTACATGTGAAGGGTCTGGTATGTACTTCCTTAAGAGGGATACATGAAATACATCATGTACTTTGGCCATGGTAGGTGGAAGTGCTAGTTGATAGGCCACAACCCCGACATGATCAAGAATCTCGAAGAGCCCAATGTACCTTGGTCTTAACTTCTATTTCTTTACAAACATCATGACCTTATTCCATAGAGATATGCATTTAAATACCATGTCTCCAAATTTAAACACGAGGTCTCATTGGCGGTTATCTACATAAATGTTTTGTCAACTCTGGACAACCTTGATATGCTGCTGAATAATTTTCACCTTCTCCACCATTTCTTCAACCATTTCTGGTCCAAGCAGCTTACGCTCACCGACCTCATCCCAACACACTGATGTTCGGTACCTTTTCCTATAAAGGGCTTCATATGGTGCCATTTGGATGTTTGAGTGGAAACAATTATTATAAGAGAAATCAACCATAGAAAGATGTTGATCCCATCCTCCTTTAAAGTCTATTGAGCACACTCTCAACATGTCCTCAAGTGTGTGGATAGTTCACTTGGATTTTACATTAGTTTGAGTATGATAGGCTATACTGAAGTTCAGTCCAGTATTCATAGAATGTTAAAGACTCTTCCAAAACATAGAGGTGAATCTCAGATCTTGATCGGACACAATAGATAGTGGTACTCCATGCAGCCTTACCACTTCCCTGATATATATTTGTGCCAATTGATCCAATGAGAAATCCTCCCAAATAGTAATGAAGTATTAAGCCTTTGTAAGAAGATCCACAACAACCTAGATTTCATTATTTCCATTGGATATCTTCAGAAGTTTGATGAAAAAGTCCATGGTGATGTTCTCACATTTCTATTTTGGTAATGGAAATGGTTGCATCATCCCCTTAGACTTCTTCCTCTCTACCTTCACTTGCTGACACCCCAGGCACTTTGATGTATATTCAGCAATCTATTTCTTCATATTATCCCACCAATAATTCTCTCATAGATCTCGATACATCTTTGTGTTTCCTGGGTGAATATAGAAATTTGAACTATGTGCATCATCTAAAAGTTCCTTCTTCATCTCTGTACTTGATGGAACTCATAGTCTTTTCCCAAATATCACAATTAATTCTTCATTAACATTAAACTCTGAGGATTTCCCTTTTCCGATAGCTTCCACTTTTTCCTAAATTCCCACATCATCCTTTTGAGCATCCTTTAACCTTTCCAAAAGTGACATTTGAGCAATAATTTGTGAGAGGATTTATGATGTTTCCTTCTTTATTATTCCCACATCTATCTTCATCAAATATTAGAATATTGGATCCTTTTCAATTCTCATCAATGATAGAATCATTGGGTTTTTTATACTTAGGGAATCTGCCACATTGTCCACTTTCTAAGGGTGGTAATGGATTGAGAAATCATAGTCTTTGATCATCTCTAACCTTCTTCATTGGCACATGTTCAACTCTTTTTGTGTGAATATATACTTGAGGATTTTTTTGGTCCATATATATTTCACAATTCCCCCCAAAGATATAATGTCGACAAATTTTCAAAGCGAAGATCACTGCAGCCAACTCAAGGTCATGTGTTGGATAGTTTTATTCATGAACATTAAATTACCTTGAAGCATAGGCAAGGACTTTGCATCAACACACATCCCAGGCCCTTCTTCTAAGCATCACTGAATACCAAAAAAATTTCTCCACTTGTGGGTAAAGTGAGAATGGACACAGTGATAAGCCTCATTTTCAACTCCTTGAAGCTTTCTTCGCATTCATCACTCCAAGAAAACTGTACTCCCTTCTGTGTTATCTTGGTAAGAGGGTTTTACAATCGTGATAAATTTCTCATAAATCTTCAATAATATCCAGCTAACCCCAAGAAGCTACTGTTATTCGTTACTGATGTTGGCCTCAGACTTCCCACAATTTCATTCGTTTTGGAGGGATCCACAGATATCCCATTGATTATGATGATATGGCCCATGAATGAGACCTCCTTCAACCAGAACTCACACTTGATGTACTTTGCATAGATCTTCTCCTTCCAAAAGGTCTCTAGTACAGTTCTTATATACACCTCATGATCCTCCTTGGTTTTAGAGTATATCATAATATCATCTATAAAGACTACCACCAATTTGTCGAGGTAATCTCTAAAGAATCTATTCATCAATTCCATGAATATTGATGGAGAATTAGTGAGTCCAAAAGGCATTACTATGAATTCATAGTGCCTGTATCTTGTACGAAAAGAAGTCTTGGGGATATCTTCCTTCTTCACCCTTACTTGATAATATCTCGACCGCAAATCCACCTTGGAGAAGTATTGTGCTCCACTCAGCTAATTGAACAGGTCATTAATTTGTGGGGGAGGATACTTTTTCTTTATCGTGATTTTGTTAAGCTCATGATAATCAATGCAAAGGCGCATTGACCTATCCTTCTTCTGGACGAAGAGGACTAGTACACCCCATGGTGAAGCACTTGGGCGTATAAACCATTTATCCAAATTCTCATGTAGTTGTTTCTTCAGCTCATCAAGCTTCACAACAGCCATTCTATACAGATTATTTGATATTGGAAACTCCCTAGGTATAAGATAAATTGATAATTAAACATCTTTTATATGAGGAAGACTAGGAAAATCCTCAGGAAACACATCAAAAAATCCCTTCACAATAGAAATGTCTTCTAGGAGGTTTCCTCCTTAGACTCAATCATCTGAGCCAGATATGCATTCTCATAGGGCAGTAATATCCATGCTTGAGATGATAGAGATAAAGAAAGTTCATCTTCCTCCTTTCACTTGTAATGAATCGGGGGGTCGATTCTCTACATGGAGAGTGATTTTCCTCTCATGGAAATTTATGTTGGCTCTATATAAGGAAAGCCAATCAATGCTAAGAATTGAATCAAATTACACTAGAGGGAGTATGAAGAGGTTCTCTGGGATGTTTAATCCACATATTATGATAGGGGAGAGTTATATTCATGGGATACAATGATTTACCCATTTTTCGTACTCACTGAAATCTTCACTTCTATGATTTGTGGTGGTTCTGGGATTATTCTACTAAACATTCAATATATAATAGAATGTGTAGAACCTGAATCAAAAAGTATATTCACTATTCTTGAATGAATAACTAGCATACCTTCCACCACTTTTCTTCTGTTGTTCACTTCGTCAGTAGTAATGGAAAGATCTCACCCTTGCTTCCTTGGAGGTGTTTGGTTGCCTCTAAAAACCCTTGGCTCAGGGCACTGATTTGCAAGATGCCCTGATTCTTTTTAGTTGTAGCAATGAACCGTGCGCTGAGGTTCAAACGTAACATTTCTCTCTTATTTTGCATCCACGGGTCTTTCTTGCTGATAGTTAATAGCCAGGTGCCCTTCTCTTCCACACCTAAATCATTTCCTCATCCTTTTCAGGCAGTTTTCAGGGTGCTTCTTTCCGTACCTTTGGCAAGTGGGGTGATGGATCTTGTTAGCACCATTGGATTTATCCATCGGACCACCAACATTGAAGTCCACTTTAAACTTATTATCCCCATGATACCCCTGATATTCTCTGATCTACATTTCGACCTTGAGGTCACATCAGACAATTTTTCATAGCTATCGAAGTCACGGATCGCCAGCACTTTCCGTAGGCTAGGTTTCAGCCCACCAAAGAAGCGGTCAACCTTGCATTCGTGGGTAACGACAAAGACAAAGGCATATTGTGAAAGCCTTGTAATGTTTTCCTCCAATGCTCCGACAGATTCGTCATATTTTTTCTTGAGGGAAAGGAAGTCCCTTTCCATCTTAATTCGGAGGGTGCATGTAAAATATTTATCAAAAAACATCTTCTAGAATCCTTTCATTCCAATGCCTCGATCTCCTCCTCAGGCTTCGTATTTTTTTATCAAGGTCCACTATTGATCATCTTCACCATCCATATGACAAGAATACAGGATAAACTTCTCTTGTTAATAACATTAAAGGATGAAGAAGATCTTTTCAATGGATTTGATCCATTGTTCAATGATTGAGGGATTAGATGATCCATTAAAAGTAGGAGGCCTTTGTCTCATGAAGATCTCGAAAGCGACATGTTCTTTCATGGGGTGGGGGGGTGGGGGGGGTTGAACGTTCCTCTTGTCCCATGTTTCTATTCAATTCTTGAGTTATCTAAGAGAGAAGTGTGATAAAGTTTTCAATTCCTACTCCCATTGGATTGGGCATCCCATTGGTATAGTAATAACATTTTTCTTCACATAGGTTGTTAGCCCGAGTCCTTCTATTACCGGCCATTAGCTGGAATAAAAGGAATGTTAGGGGTAACACATAAAGGGTAATCCAAGTAAAACTAATTAATGATAAATAACTTTTATTTCCTTAACATATGAATCTATTGGCTTCAGTCTATGTTATCCATGATCTATTTTCTAACATATATTCTTAGGGATTTTTTTGTTCCTTAATAATGGTTCATACTAAGCTTGTGAATTTACCAAATCATATCCCCCAGGAGTGTCGTAACCAAGAGTACTGTAAGGACCGTTGCCGTGCACCAGTTCCCGTTCGAGTCTAGCTCAAAGTGGTGTTTTCGGGTTTTACCCATAGGATACATCAGTTCCAGAGCCACCTCTACCTATTCGTATCGAGATAAGGATTTATTTTCTTGATAAAACACTTACTCAATACTCACCAATACTTAGGGATGTTTTTATTATACTTATTTTTGTCTCTAGGGATTTATTATGGTTTTCTAATCCTGATCCCAAAAATAATTAAACCTATCCTCTGATACTAACTATGACAACCCTGCTTTTTATTACACAATTAAACATAATTTATTACATAAACTTCACTTGATACAACATAAAAGATTGATAGGTCTAGTGTATTTGGGGCTTAGGATCATTAAATAACAACTTACAACATGAAATACAACATCTTTATTAAAAACATCATTTACATGACCACTACATTCCCTCGTACTTATCATTGCATGGGATAACCTAAGGACATGCATAAGAAAAGGGTGAGCTATAAACCCAGTAAGGGAATAATCATGGAATAACATGAGGAATAAAATAAATGTTAAACAATAGGCATATCAATAGAGCACAATAGAAGAATATACATAAAGGCATGATAAAGCATGATAATCATAACATGGAAATGTGGTGACAACACTTAACATGGAATTAGTATAAGCCAAGGCTCATTGCACAAGGAGCATGAGAAAACCCTCATTGCACATGAAGCATGAGTAAACCCTCGTTTCACATGAACTAGAACGAGTAAAGACCCATTGAACATGATGTATCATGATAATATACTTTACCCAATGCATTGGAGTGCTATCAGGGTGCACCCTTCTTAAACATTTCATTTCATGCATAACTGTGCCACATGGATCATATAACATGGAATCAATCAACATCATAAGTTATTCCATGATTAAGTAATGTGGAATAAATATATAAAATTACCATTAAGTATGTATATGTTCATAAAGGTTAATACCCTTGATATATACATGGGTATGGTATTCACTACACAATGATCTTGGCTTGGAAAAATGCGGTGCAATTTCGGCAGCATAACAGCATGACATAAGGATACATGAAAATGGTTGATGAGAGAGAAAAGGGTTTCTCATAATATTTAAATTAAATGGAAAGTAAGGGGTTCATATAGATAAATGCCCCAACAAATGTAATGGAATTTAGATGAATAATACAAAATAATTACTTGGATGTAAAAGAGGAGAGAGAAATCTCTTACGAAATTTCGGCATAGTAACGGGTGTACATGGGAGGCATTTAATGAGAGAGAAAGAGGTCTACCATCATTAAAAAATAAAAATGTAAGTATGGGGGATGTTCTAAACTATTCCCAAACATTTATAATTGAAATTAAAATTGCATAACAATTTAAAGAATATTGGACAAAAATGAGAAAAGAAGAAAAACCCTTACTTGGAAGTGTGCTTCCAAAGTCTTGAGAGAGGAATGAGAGAGGATTATTGTGAGATTTGGGAACCTTGGGAGGATTATAGAGATATTATGGCAGAGTTTTTATAAACACTAAAGGCTTTGAGTGTGGAGGAAGTGGGATCTTGGGTGGGTTTATATAGGAAAGGTGAGGGAATTATTTATTACTAAGGTTTGGGACACCTCACATTAAACTCATCCAGTCCAAAAACCATACCATGGTTTTTTCCCATGGTTTTTGTAAAAGGGAAGTGGAAAACAATATTTTATAATGAAAAAATCCTAACTTCTTAAAATAATGGGGTTGCTTATGTGGAGGTGAGTCACACTTCCAAGGAAAACAATTTAAAAAGACAAAATGTTTAATAACTCTTGGAGGGTCCACTAATGTTTTTTAAAATAAATAAAACAAACCTAAAACCACATTATTTTAATGATAAAACATAAATTGGCCTAAAATAATGTTTATATTATTTTCTTATATCACTATTGGGTCATTATGATGTCATAAATCACATTATATATTTAAATGGTATTTAATTTTTACCCAAATATTTGACGGTCTCAGAAAATTATGAAAAATTCACCATTGGATAATTTTGATGCCATGATTCCAGAAATAATATTCATTTTATCTAAATAAATTTCTAAATATGTTAATTTTCACTTTTAAAATAAAAACCGACATTTATCGAAAATTATTGGATTTTGAAAAAAATGCTTTCAAACCTTAATAAAAATTACAATTGCATTCATAAAATTATACGATCATTTATATTTAATAAAAATTAATTTAATAATAATAATAATATTTTTTTAAAATATTTTTTAATTCAAAAAAACATTAATTCATCAAAATAGATTTCTTAGTTGAACATTAATTAAAAATACTATTTGTGCTTTAAAAACTATTTTCAAGGTAACAATAATAAAATGAAAGTATATTCATTATTATTTACAAAAATAATGTACATAACCATAGTATTTTGGTCTTGTTACATAACCCTTTATAACACCCGCATAAGGCCAAAAATAAGGTGTGTGATGGTGATAGACTCTTGGGGTGGCTCGGATAATAGTGCCTGATGGTAATCTTTATCAACTTCCACTTCTCTCGTAGGCGGTCCTGCTTGAGTTTAACATATTCAAGATCGACTTGGGCTTGGTCAAGAGTGAAGCCCAAAGATGCAACCTCCTTTATGATCTCTAAAAAATGGGATTCTTATGGGGCACGTCTACTGGATGAGGCCATCGCTTCCTTTGTCTGAGTAAATTGGATTTGTTAAATCCCTATATTTATACTAATCATGTGATCAATGTTCAACAGATATATTAGCAACGGTCAAAATTATTTACAGTTTTTTAAAATCCAAAAACATAATACCAAAGAAGTTGACATTTTATGTAAACATTTTACGTAAAGAGGCATTTAATTAGATCAAGAGGGATTTCCATTAATGAAAGTTTAGGTTGCTACAATCTGACGTATGTCTCATGTACATAACAAAAGTAATGTGAGTAAATTAATCAATAAATACGATGAAGTACTTATCTCCATTTTTTATTGGTTTCTCATTGGCCCATATATTTCAAAATGAATAAGTTTTATGGGTCATTTTGAACAGATTTCAACTTTCTTATGCATAGAATTTGTGATGTTTCCTTTTTTACAAATAGTGCAACGCCAATCTCTTCTTTCTAACATATCAGGAATATCTTAGACACTTTCTATCTTTGATAACTTGCTCATGTTTCTCTGAAACATGTTTCCTAGCCTTTTATGCCCCAACTTATTTTCTTCCACCATACCCATGTAATAAGAGTTTCGTATTTCACTAAATTGGAACAAGTTTCCTTTTGTATGTTGTCCTCTTGTAACTATATTTACATCTTCATCACTTTTCACAAAATAATTTCTGAAGATAACTTTGTTTCCCTCATCACAATGTTGTGAAACACTCATCAGGTATTGTTTGAAGCAATCAACATATAATGTTTTTTTATATCTTATCTTTTCTTTCCCAATGATGCCAGATCCAACACCTTTGATCCTTAGAGATTCATCAATGCCAAATGTTACCATTCCTCACTTGAAGTCTTTCACATTCTTCAATAGCCTTATGTATCCTGTCATATGATAAGAACAACCACTATCAATAATCCAAGGTCCTTCTCATTTTATAGCTTTCAATGTGGCTTCAACAATAAGAGGATTTTCTTCTTCCTTTACATTATTCACCTATAACTTCTATGAATTGTTAAGAAACTTTTTCTATGATGGTAGCAAAACAAGACAACCCTTAGCAAGATTTCTAGGTTGATCGTATATTTCACAAATAGTTTCCAGTGTTTGGAACAAATTCTCAATTTTCACACCATCCTTCTCATATTTCTTCTGAACTTCTTTCTCATACTTCTTATTTTGAGAGGATTGACTCCCCCTAAAACCACATCTTCCATATCCTATGGAATAGTAGTAATGTTGTTGATTAAACCAAAACATATTTATGGTATGTTCAAATCCAACACAATACTAGAAGTAACTAAAGAAAGATTATTTTCCTCTAAAGCTTCCATACTGACCAGAGTAGTGAATAGGATTCTCATAGACCTTTTTAACATAACTTTTTTTTACCATAATCCTCCCTATTTTCAAACATAACATTCTTTTTCAGGTCAGGTTTCCTTCCATATTTATCAGAACTAGAATTAATTGAAACTTTATGGAATCAATATTTTTAGATACATATGATATTATATCGTTATTATATTTGGCCACATACATAAAATTACTAGCTTTATTCTTCTCAGAACCAATTTTTTCTTTCTTCTCAAACTTTGAAGGTAACATTCATTGATCCTTTTATAGGTTCATCCTTACTAGAACTTTCTCCAACTTCTGAGGCTGAGTTTTTGAAACTTATATTCTCTTGTTCAGCTTTAGAAGGTTTTTGTTGAAAAATTTCCAACTCTTATTCTTTTTCCTCTAGCTTTACTTCTATATGTTCATTATGATTATTTTTGTTCTCACGAAAACTCTTCAGATCATTAATCTATTTTACCATCCTAGCATTCTCATTAGTAAAACCTTCTTGATTGTTTAATGAGGAACATTCATTTATCAAATTTATATTTTACTTTTCAAGCCTTCTAATATTTCTCAGACATTCTTTCAACTCTTCTTTTAGATGAGATTCAAGTTGAGTTTCCAATTCTTTACAACTAATGCTCACTAAATCTTCATTACTCACTACTAAAATAAAGGTATTCTCTCCAATTTTTTCAGAAAAAGATTTTTCAGATTCAACTTCACTATCTTATTCATTTTCATCATTAGACAAAAAACTTCCTCTTTTTGATTTGAGCACTTTTTATCCTTCCCTTTTGAAAAATATTTATCTTTATCACCCTGTTTCTTCTATGAAATTCTTGTCCTTCTTTCTTCTTCATCACTATCTTCATCATTCTTTCATTGAGAGAAATTATCCACAATGCTCCCACAACTCCACATTCAAACCATTTCAAGGGAAGTTTCCCTTTGTATTTACCTATACCTCTTCTCGCATTTTTAGAAGATATTGATAATATTTCCTCATGATTTTTACATACCTCATTTTTAGATTTAGAGTTAGAAACATCATTTTCCTCAAGATCCTTCTTAAAATTTTCTTTCTTGTCATATTTGAAATACATTTCCCTATCAACTTTTGTTTTTCTATTCATATTCTTCTCCATTTTCATTTCGTAATTGATGAGAGTGCTATCCAAATCATTGAGAGATAATGTTTTAGGGTCTCTATATTCTAATAATGAAACTTTAGCATCAAATTTGTCAGGCAGAATTATTAATATTTTTTCAATGATTGTAGAATCCTACGACTTTTCACCAAGACATATAATAGTGGTGAAAATGTCAATTACCCAGCTAAATAATCCCCCAACATATTCAAACACACCCATTTTCAAATATTCATACTTCAGCCTCCATATTTGTAGTTTTTCCTTCTTCACTTTTATATTTCTCTCATAAATATTTTTCAGCTTATCCCAGATACCTTTATCTATAGAAAAACCTCATACTCTTAAGAACTCACTTTTATAAATTGATGAGAGTAATTCATTTTTAGCTCTTCAATAATTCTAAATATTCTTCTTATCAACTGGTGCAAGAGTAAACTTGTCATCAATAGGAGGAAATCTATCTGTTGTATCTTCAAGAACATCATACCCAAGAGAGATAAGGTAAGGAATCAGTCTATCTTTCTAGATATGATAATTATTTTTCATCAAATATTAGAATCTCCTTAATATTCACGCAATTAAAATTCTCTATAACAACTTCTTTTTAAAACTTCAACAAATAATAATCGAAGGGAACCTTCAACTCTGATACCAATTGAATTTTCCCAGTCATGATTCAAATATCACTGATACGGTGAGGAGGTGAATCCATGATATATTTTTCTTTTATGTTTCCTTACTTAAGAAAAAAAATTTCCTCCTATTAATGATTTTTTTCCTTACTGAACACAATCTAGACACACATCTATAGGAACACAATAATTTACATGGTTCACTACTCAACAAGAGTAGCAACATCCTTGTTTTGGTATGGAAATAATAAAATACCGCACAATCCACTAGAAAACAATCATTTGGTGTGGAATAAAATGAGTATTAGATTACCTTGTGTTGGTCGGAGTAGTTAACTCATGAGGGGAGGGGTGAATTGAGTAACTATAAAAATTTTGGTTTAAAAGAATTTTATTTTTACAAATAATGATTTCCCCAAAAATAGATATAGCCCAGTTAATCAAGGTTATACTATTATAAGAGTTTGAATATTTAAAACAATTCTTAGAAGATTGATTAATTCTCAGTAATCATACTTGGTATTATTAAAATTACTTTTGATGTTATCCTACTAAGACAAACCAGATATAACTTCTTTCCAAGAATAACTATCAAAGTGAAATTAGTGTTTTTCTGGATTATGCAGTGAAGAAGTAAAATAGATTAGACTAAATTTAAATATCATAGAGGATATAAAACAAGTGGTTTAGTCTCAAGCCAAGACCTAATCCACTCCACATGGTGATCACCTGCCACCAAGCAGTTTATATAAATAAACTCTGATCCACACCCTGGATCAGGGTTAACAACAGTACATGGACAGTCCAGGCCATGCAGGGACCTCTTCTACAGTTTTCTTGGGTAAACAAAATAATGACCATGCCACATAGGGACCTCTTCCACAATTGTCGTGGGTAAAAAAGGGTAAATAATTTGGTGTGAGGAATTTGAAATCCTCCAGTTCAGAGAAGGAGTCAGTGTGTGTGTAAAATATACATAGTACACACACTGCTTGAAAGTAAATAAAAGAATCACTGAGAGAGATAGAGAGAGTAAATATGAGTTTAGAATTCTCTAGTGATTAGCAGTGCATCTCTGTACTCCTTCGATTCAGCAGAAATGCTTCGGAGTCCTTCTCGGGTTTTTGTGTTGAAAAACAGGGTGTCGCGATTCAACATTTTTTCTTCACTAGTAAATATGTTCTCTTGATCCCAGTGTGCTTCATGTTTTCTTCAGTAGAGTTGGATTGCATGCATGAGACAGTTATTTATTTGAAGATTTTTCAATCTCTTTTTCATTGTTGTGCTTGTCATCTTGTTCTTCTGTTTAGTACAGTGCACTCACGTTTCTTGAGTTGTCGCGTGCGTGTGTTCTTCCTATTGGGAAAACTTCTCTTTATCTTCGAATGCATGAGTGTTAGCTGATAGGTTTCATGTATTTTGTACCTCGTACCTTATACTATGGCTACAAATAAACATTAAATATGTTAGTGAATTAAAGGTGTCAAATATGACCGTTAAAAAGTTAAATAGAAAAATGAAAAAATAGTTTAGGAAAGGGTGTCACAGTAGTTATGAAAATAGTGTCTACTTCACGGTATCTCCTTCATGGTGTCTCATTCACGGTATCTCCTTCACGGTGTCTCCTTCACAGTATCTCCTTCACAGTGTCTCCTTCACTGTATCTTCACTGTGTCTCCTTCATGGTGTATTCCTTTTCATAGTGTCTTGCATACGGTTTCTGGCTTCCGGTGCCTTGATGACTATGTCTTGCTAACTGTGTCTGGAACTTAGGCAAATAGAATGTCTAGCTCATGGTGTCTGTTCTTAGTGTCTTGCTTCATGGTGTCAGGATTATTGTGTCACGGTGTCTCGTGGTCACAGTGTCTCATTGGTCATGGTGTCTCATGGTTCACGGTGTCTCATGGGTCACAGTGTTTGTGTCTTGCTCACAATGTCCGACTTACTGTGTCAAGATTCACGGTGTCTTGTACTTAGCCAAATAATTGTATTCAGACGTAAATAGTAATATGTATAAAATGAATTGATCTTAACCATTATAAAGTATGAGATAACATGAAACATAAATACACATGATTAATTAGATTTGTGAGATTTGTGATCATTAATAAGATTTGTAATTATTAGTGAGATTTGTGATCATTAAAACATTATTAATACATTAGGAGTCCAACAATCACCCCCTTTTTTGATGATCAAAAATCAAGTATAGTTAAAGGGTAAATTGAATTCAGCTACAGAGAAAATAACATATAGAATAACAGATAACTTCTCACCTTTTCTCCCCCTTTTGGGATTATCAAAAAGTAGAATGAATAGAGGGAAAGCAGTGTATATTTCATTAATAGTGTTTAGAATACAACATACAGTAGAAATATAAAAAAAATCAATGAAATCCCCATCAAACAAATAGTAGTCACTAGGCGTCTTCATGGATTGTCCTTCTCTTTGAATTTATTAGCAGTAGAATAGGAAGCCATAGGGGCAGTTTCTGATGTAAAAGAAGGAATAGAAGTGGTAGATAGAGAATGTAAAGGGAGACCTTTGAAGACTGAGGGAGCTAATCTTGGAGCAGTAGAAGATCTTGGTCGTTGCTGGTCAAGAATAATAGGCCTGATCTGACTAAGAGCCTGGCCAACAGACATGGTTGTGGAAGCTAAGGCAGAAGTGAAAGTAGGAAAACCAGGTCTAAGAGGAGCAGCCACTAGAGAAACAGTTTTTGTTCTTTGAACATGAAGACAGGGTCTCAGAAGTTTATTGAAGTCTGCAATAATCTCTCCTCCATACTGCATGGCCTTTTCAAAATCATCTTTATATTCCATGAACTTGTCCAACAATCTGCTAAACTCAGTGAGATTCTAAACTTTAGCTTTGAAGGCCTGAGTCACAGGAGGTATTCTCAGATTCCTTATAAGATATTTAAATTGATTGGTCATATCAGTCTTGGAGAAAATCCAGTTGAAATAGAAGTCCACTTTCTTAGAGATCTCCTGCTGAGCATCATTGGCAATCTTTGATTGAATTTGAACCAGGTCAAGAACTCTATCCCTATTCTTAACAACTTCAGATAAAGGAGACATATCAATGCCACTAAAGGCATTCTGAATCTCTTCCTTGACTATAGATTTGAGCAGAGAAATATCTGAAGAAGGAGTAGAGGTTTGACTAGAGGAAGTTGATGCTTTGACAGTTATGGTTAGAGACTTGAGCTATTTCAGGACCTTTTGAAGACATCCAGTATATTCATCTGTGATCTTATTAAGGTTCTCCACAAGCTCTCTCATGTGTTGCAACATGTGTTTGTGCCATTCTGCAATCTTTTCATCAAAGTATTGCAGGTATGGTTGAATCTGGGACATAATATCTCGAGAGATGTTTGAAACAGAAGGTTCAAGAGACAGAGGAGCGGGAGCAGGATCTGATCTTGAATGCAGTTCTTTCTGTAGGTCTTCAACCATACCTTTCAGAGTTTCAACTTCATTACTGAGCAACTTGTTTTAAACTCTTAATTCTTGAATTTCATGTATCATATTAGGTTGAATGTTACAGATAATCTTTTCTAAAAGCAGTGAGGCATCTTCCTGACTTAGTTTGGTCACAAGACGAGGTTGAGAGGACATAATTTTCTCAACTCCTGCTAAGATAGTTTATCCAAAGACTTTAAAATCATATTTACTGACAAAATATTATTGTTCAGGTAAAGGTGCAGGTGCAGGAAGTGGTACAGGTGTAGGATTAGGTTGAGGTTTAGGTTGAGGTTCATGTTGAGGTTCAGGTTCAAGTGCAAAGTATGTGATAGATTTCAATTGAAACAAAGAAGAAAGATCAATTCCAGTTACAGTAACCTGTTGAGATTCACTTACATCATAGAAACAAGGGAATTTATACTGAGTTTCCATCGAATATGACTTAGTTGGTTGAGATGCTTCATTAGACTCAGCCTCATCAGCCTCAGCTTCATTAGTATCAAGATTTTGAGGTTACTCCCCCTCAATAAGTACTTCCTTTTCAGGACCTTGAAGCTCAAGTAGTTGTTCTAAATCCACTGGTTCATCTATAATTTCTATAGCCATTTCTTGCCTAGCCAACTGAAAGGCTATCTCCATCCTCTCTTCAGCAGAGGGTATGAACTCAAGAAACGACTGTTCCATAGGAAGGTCTTCTAGATTAGCTTCTTGGATAGCAAGGAGTTATTTTTGAGTTGCTTCTTGCACAGTAGGGAGTTCTCTTACTTCATCCTCTTCCATGGCTTGCTTCTCAGATTCTAGGATAACTAATTCTCTTATAGCCTTAGATTGGATTTCCATATTAACAACATCTCTAGGTACAGTAGGTTCTTCTTGACGAACAACAGGAGGAACAACAGACCTTTCTTTCTCAATGACTACTTCTTCCCTATGAGGTATATCAGCCTCTTCTCTATGTGGTACTTCAGCTGCCTCTTCCTCTTCTTCTTAATTTTTTGAATAATCAACAACTTCATCTGGTTCCAAACCAGGATCATTAAATCCCTTCGGCCTTGTTGGATAATCCATAAGATTATACTTCTCATAAAGCTTATCATTATCATCAACCCATTCCATCTTCCAGGGGTTCCATTTTATTTTCATCCTCCTGATGGTAGATTTGGATAAACTGTATTCATAGTTCATAAGTACTTATTCATTGGGTCCAACTACTCATTTGGCAACAAGCATTTCTGAAAACAACCTAGAGTAGAACATAGATGTGGATTTGGATGTGACCCTGATCAATTCACACATATGTTGAATGATGTATTTGCACAGATTGATTTTGTGTCCATTCTTCATAAGATGAATCAGGAACACATCTTGATACTTCAAGACAGCAAAGTCACCTTTCCTCGAGCTAATCATATTTTGAACAAACTTAAACAACATCCTTTTCTCTCCATCAAGTTCAGCATCTATGGCCCTTCTCTTGGTACCATTTCCATTTATGGTCTCCAGTACATTTTCCAGGTCAAATAAGTCAGTTGTAGGTGGGGGATCTCTCTGGTAATCATCACAAATTCCTTCATGAGGTATCCTAAGGCATGAAGCCCATAACCTTGATGAAAAGGAGCATCTTTGTCCATTGACCCAACTCCTCACAACATAGCTTTCACCAGCATCAGAAGAAAACTATACATACTGATAAAAATGAGCTACCAACCTCAGATAAGTGGCTCTAGCCTACTTAGAGAACCATTTGATCCGGCCTTGTTCACTTAAAACTTTTAAAACCAGATACTTTCGGGACAAAATACACTCAGGGCAAACTTCTTTTTCAGGAATGACAATGTGATTTACCAGGTTTGGATTCAAGGGTCCTTCGGGTGCCATCTTCGGTGCTATCTTCTTTTTCTTCGAGCTGTGCTTCTCAGGTGTGGATGAAGATGGATGCTTTATCCTTGGAATCCACTGAAGGTTCGAGAAAGAGAGAAAGAGAAAGGTTGCATGGTTGAGAGGGTTCAAGAGGAGCTTCGAGTGAAGAACCGAGTAAAACCCTTTTGTTTTATCATTTGGGAATGTCAAACGTCACAAAATAAAAAACGCGGGAAAGTAAAAAAGAGGTGAAATAATAATTACCAGGATATTGATTAAAAGAAAACCAAAAATAATTTTCATGGTGAGACCATGAATAGTTGTTACGGTGCGATGGTAAATGGTCATCACGGTGAGACAGTCAATGGTCGTCATGGTGAGATAGTGAATGGTATGTTCTGTTATGGTGAGATAGTAAGTAAATTGTTCGGTCAGGGTGAGACAGTAAATGACAGACCGTGAATAGAAAGTGCTAACGGTGAGACCGTAAACATGAGACAATAACCGAGAAACCGTGAACAGAAAACAGTAAGGTAAAATATAGTAAAATATTAAATAGTAAGAACAGTAAGATATCTATTTCTGATTGATCATGACAAGATCATGTATGATGTATTCTATTTTCTCAGAATTTAATGGTTTAGTGAATATATCATCAAGTTGATATTTAGTGCCAATGAATTCCAAGGTGATATCACCTTTTTTATAATGATCCCTGAAAAAGTGATGTCTTACATCAATATGTCTTTTCCTAGAATGTGAAACATGATTTTTTGAAATGTTAATAGCACTTGTGTTGTCACAATTTATTGGTACATATCTGAATTGATATCCATAATCTAGTAAATTTTGTTTCATCCACAAAATTTGAGCACAACAACTGCCAGCAGCTATGTATTCATCTTCTGCAGTAGATAATGCAATAGAGTTTTGTTTCTTACTACACCATGATACTAGTGACTTTCCTAAAAGGTTACATGTTCTAGAGGTGCTCTTTCTATCTAACTTATATCCACTAAAGTCAGCATCAGAATAATTAACTAGATCAAAGGATTGTTCTTTAGGATAGAAGAGTTCTAAATTGGGTGTATGCTTGAGGTATTTAAAAATTATTTTTACAGTGTTTAAATGATATTCTTTAGGGTTTTCTTGAAAACGATCACACATACACACACTAAACATAATATCAGGATGGCTAGTAGTTAAGTAGAGTAGACTTCCAATCATTCCTCTATAAGTGGTTTGATCAACATATTTTCCATCTTCATCATAATCCAACTTACAGGTGGTACTCATGGGAGTGTCATTACTTTTAGTTCTATCCAATCCAAAACATTTTAGAAGATCTCTAGTGTACTTACATTGAGTCAAAACAATTTCATCATTATTTTAAAATATTTGAAATCCAAGAAAGAATTTTAGTTCACCCATTAAATTCTTTTCAAATTCGTTTTGCATCATTTTAGAAAAATTAATACAAAATGAATTTTTTGAAGATCCAAAAATAATATCATCTAAATATATTTTAACAACCAAAACATCATTAGAAATCCGTTTTATAAAGAGGGTAAGATCAACTATTACTTTTGTTAAACTTTTGGAAATAAGAAAAGTACTTAATCTGTCATACCAAGCTCTTGGAGCTTGTTTTAAACCATATAAAGCTTTTGATAGTTTGAAAATATGATTTGGAAAATGAGGGTTTGTAAATACAAGGGTTATTCAACAAAAACATCCTCAGTTATATACCCATTTAAGAATGAACTCTTGACATCCATTTGATATAGTTTGAAATTCAGATGTACAGCATAGGCAAGTAGAATTCTAATGTCCTCAAGTCTGGATACTAGAGAAAAGGTCTCCTCATAGTCAATTACTTTTTCATGACTATATCCTTGTGCAACTAATCTATCCTTGTTCCTAACTATATTTCCATCTTCATATACCTTATTTCTAAACATCCATTTAGTGCTTATGAAAAAAGTGTACTTGGGTCTTTCAACAAGTTTCCGAACTTTATCTCTTTCAAACTGATTGAGTTCTTCTTGCATTGTAATTACCCAAAATTCATCATTAATAGAATCATCAATGTTTTTAGGTTCAATCTGTGACAAGAAGGCTTGATGTTCTACCTGATTTCTAAGAGAAGATCTAGTTTCTGTTCCTTTCTCTAAGTCTCCTACAACAACATCTAAGGGATGGTTTTTAAGAGTTATAACCTTTCTAGAAAAAGAGGGACTAGAGATTTCAGGTTCATCAATAGATTCAGGTTCATTATGACTTGATTGCATAGAATTTCTAGAATTGGAATTTTTCACAGATTCTTTCACAGAGGTATTTGAGGATTTTGAGTTGATGTTCAGATTTGATACATCATCCTCCAGTTTTTCAAGGATGGTTCTAGGATCATGTGGATCTGTTTCATCAAACATGATATGGAAAGATTATTCCATACATTTATTTCTCTTATTTAATACTCTATAAGATTTACTTTATATTGAATAACCTAGGAAAATTCCTTCATCACTTTTGGATGCAAATTTGTCAAGATTATCAGTTGTGTTGAGAATAAAGACTTTGTAACCAAAAAATATAAAGTAATTAACCTTAGTCTTCTTATTATTCCAGAGTTCATATGGGGTCATTTTGAGAATTGGTCTAATCAATACTATATTGATTATTTAGCATGTTGTGTTACCAGCTTCATCCCAAAAGTAAATAGGTAAGTCATATTCAATGAGCATAGTTCTAGCAATTTTTTGCAGGGTTTTGTTTCTTATTTCTACAACACCATTCTGCTGAGGAGTTCTAGGGGCATAGAAATTGTGATTATAACCAATTTGTGAGAAAAGGGATTCAAACTCTTGATTTTCAAACTCATGTCCATGATCACTTCTTAAATATTTAATTTTAAGGCCACTAAGATTTTCTACAGACTTAGCATACGTAGTAAAATAAGAGAAGGCTTCACTTTTGTGAGCCATGAATAAGGTCCAGGTATATCTTGAGATATCATGTACTATAACATAAAGATAGTGCTTCCCATTTAAGCTAGAAACTCTAGATGGTCCAAACGAATCCCTGTGAACTAACTCGAGAGGTTGAGAAGTAGAAACTTATTTCTTTGTTTTGAAAGAGATTTTTTGTTGTTTTCCCTTTTGACAGGGATTACACACTTTTTCATTTGGAAACTCAAGTTTGGGTAAGTCTTTAACTCGGCCATTTCTAGTTAAATTTCAAAGGGAGTGAACATTACAGTGTCCTAGTCTTCTATGCCAAAGCCAAGATTATTTATGAAATACACATAAGCATGAAACATGTTGAGAAGCTAAAGAATATAAATTAACAGAATAAATATTTTCATTCCTTGATGCAGAAAATACAAATTCATCTTTTGAATTACAGACGTTATAGGAATCATTTTCAAATTTAACATGATATCCATCATCACATAATTGTGAGATACTAAGCAAATTATATTTTAATCCATTAACAAACAGTAATTTAGAAATCAGAATCGAATAAGAGTTACCAATCTGGCCTAATCCAATGATCTTCCCTTCGGCATTGTCACCAAATGTGACATGCCCTCCATCTACTTTTATCATATTCTTGAAGAATGAGTAGTCTACTATCATGTGCCTTGAACACCCACTGTCTAACTACCATAGATTCATACAGGATCTCTCCAAGAAGCTTTCCTATAACATGATCAAGCAAAGACATATTTTGGTACCCATACTTGTTTGGGTCCAGTAACATTAGTAATAAGTGCTTTAGAAACCCATATTTGTCTCATAGGTTTCATATAAGCATTGTGTAAAGTATTTGAAAAATAAACTGTATTTGGTCCACAAAAACTTGAAAAAAATAGAGTATGTATCATGACTCGAGATAGATGAGTTATGTCCAGAACTGCGAACAAAACTATATGTCCTAGACTTTGAAACAAAATTCGTTCTACTAATGTTTCTTTTACTAGGTTGATAACGATTTCTAGTATTGTATTTAGGAGAAATTTGTTTTCCTAGCATTTGGGTAAGGGTATTTTTCCATTAGTAAACTTTTCTAAGTCACTTTTTAATTGCTCATTAGACATTTTTAGTTCATTGTTTTCTTTTATCAGTTGAGAATTTTTCTCTTTTTCAGTAGTAAGTTCAGATTTAACAGTTACACTGATAGCATGCTATTTATTCAATGATTTATATTTGTCTTTTAATTCATTACATGTCTCTTCAAGCATGTTTCAATATTCAAATATTTTTTCATTAGTCATATTTTCAGAGTCATTTTCCTCTTCAGAATAGTATGAGTTATGCATAGAAGAGTTTAGTGTTACCTCATATGTGTTTGTCATAAAACACATATTGGCTTTGTTAGCCTATTCATCATGTAATGTCTTTGAGTCTCTTAAACTATCCTCAGAGGCACTCCAGGTTGCCTTCATTGCCTTTTTGAAATTGTTATCTTTTTCCTCGCACTTCTTCTTATACTTGAGCTTTGGAAAGTCAGCCTTTATATGTCCTTTTCACTTGCATTCATAGCATACAATTTCATTAATTTTATAACTTATTTTCCAGTCCTTTTTTCAGTTTCCTTTTTGATCATACTTTCCCTTGAAGTTGGGTTTTCTGAAAAAGTTTTTCTTCTTGTAAATTCGTTTGAATATTCTAGCCAGTTGAACCATCTCCTCATCACTGTCTGGTGATGATTGTTCAGTAGTGGAACTGTCTATAGAAGCTTCCAATTTTCCTTTGTCTTTTTACTTTGAGAAGGTGGTCTTGAATGCTACAGATTTCCTCTTTGGTCCATCCTCCTCTTCT
The DNA here is from genome assembly GCA_963277665.1 of Viscum album. Classification (NCBI taxonomy): domain Eukaryota; kingdom Viridiplantae; phylum Streptophyta; class Magnoliopsida; order Santalales; family Viscaceae; genus Viscum; species Viscum album. Next base: position 1,001,812,078 of record OY728134.1, read on the forward strand.
TTGTTGACTTTCATCTCTTTCTCATACATCATCAGTTCCCCAATGAAGTCTTTTATAGTTATCTTGCTGATGTCACATGATTATCTAATAGAGATAGAGGTTCCCCTCCATCTGTCAGGTAAACACCTAAGGATTATCATGATATGTTCTTTGGCAGTGACTTCTCTTCCAAGAGAGATCATTGTGTTGACAATATCATTAAACCTGAGATACATTTCAGAAATAGGTTCATCAGGTTTCATTTTAAAATTATCATATTTTATTGTATAAGTATTAAGTATCATTTCCTTTACACTAGATGTGCCTTCATGTGAGACAGATAAGGTGTCCCAAATTTCATGGGCAGTTTTACAAGAAGAAATCCTATTAAATTCTTCATCTCCTAAGGAAAATTACAAGGAATTCATGGCTTTGAAATTGTTATTGTAAGAATGTTTGGTAGGTTCATCCCATGTAATTCTATCAGTCACAGGAAGTTTGTATTCATCTATAATTGATGACTAGATTTCAAAGCTCATACTCTCTAGATGCATTTTCATTTTAATTTTCCATTGAGCATAGTTTGTTCCATTAAAGAATGGTGTTCTGTTAGTTGCAGCACCTTCCAATCTGTTATCCATACTAACAAATTACTTTAAAGATCTAGAAATTTAGAATTGATAGAAATTTACAGATCTTTAAAGTAAAACTACAATCACAGTTGATTAAAATTACACAGAGTCCTAATAAAGCATCCTCTGATACCAAATGTTGGTCGGAGTAGTTAACTAAAGAGGGGAGGGGTGGATTGAGTAACTATAAAAAATTTTGTTTAAAAGAATATTATTTTTAAAAATAAGGATTTCTCCAAAAATAGATACAGCCCAGTTAATCAAGGTTATACTGTTATAAGAGTTATACTATTTAAACAACTTCTTAGAAGATTGATTTATTCTCAGTAATCTTACTTGGTATTATTATAATTACTTTTGAAGTTTTCCTACTAAGACAAATTAGATATAACTTCTTTCCAATACAAACTATCAAAGTAAAATTAGTGTTTTTCTGGAATATGCAGTAAAGGAGTAAAATAGAGTAGACTAAATTTCAATAGCATAGTGGATATAAAACAAGTGGTTCAGTCTCAAGACAAGACCTAATCCACTCCACCTGGTGATCACCTTCCACCAAGAAGTTTATATAAATAAACTCTGATCCACACCCTGGATCAGGGCTAACAACAGTACATGGACTATCCAGGCCACACAGGGACCTCTTCCACAGTTTTTGTGGGTAAAAAAAATAATTATCAAGCCACACAGGGACCTCTTCCACAATTTTCGTGGGTAAACAAGGGTAAAGAATTTGGTGTGAGGATTTTGAAATCCTCCATTTCAGTATAGGAGTCAGTGTGTGTGTAAAATATATAGATTACACACACTTCTCGAAAGTAAATAAAATAATCACTGAGAGAGAGAGAGTAAATATGAGTTTAGAATTCTCTAGTGATTAGAAGTGCATCTATGGACTCCTTCGATTCAGTAGAAATTCTTCTGAGTCCTTCTCCATATTTTGTGTTGAAAAACAGAGTGTCGCGACTCAGCTTTTGTTCTTTACGAATAAAGATGTTCTATTGATCCCAGTGTTCTTCGTGTGTTCTTCAGTAGTGTTGGATTACATGCATGAGACAATTCTTTCATTGATGATTTTTCAATCCCTTCTTTGTGGTCGTGCTTTTCAGCTTGTTCTTCTGTTTAGTACAGTGCACTCTCATTTCTTGATTTGTCGCATGTCTATGTTCTTTCTCTTGGGCACACTTCTCTTTATCTTCGAATGCATGAGTGTTAGCCAACATGTTCCATGTGTTTGGTACCTCGTACCTCATACTATGGCTACAAATAAACATTAAATATTTCATTATATTAAAGGCATCAAATATGACCGTTAAAAAGTTAAATAGAAAAATGACAAAATAGTTTAGAAAACAGTGTCACAGTAGTTATGCAAACAGTGTCTCCTTCATGGTATCTCTTTCACGATGTCTCCGTCATTGTATCTTCACTGTGCCTCCTTCACGGTGTCTGCCTTGTCATGGTGTCTTGCTTACGGTTTCTGGCTTCCAATGCCTTGATGACTGTGTCTTGCTAACTGGTTCTGGCACTTAGGCAAATAGAGTGTCTGGCTTAAGGTGTCTATTCATAGTGTCTTACTTCATGGTGTCAGGATTACTATGTCATGGTTTCTCGTGGTCACGGTGTCTCATGGGTCACAGTGTCTCATGGGTCACGGTGTCTGTGTCTTGCTCCCAGTGTCTGACTTACTGTGTCAAGCTTCACGGTGTCTTGTACTTAGGCAAATAACTATATTCAGAATTAAATAGTAATATGCATAAAATTAATTGAGATTAACCATTATAAAGTATGAGATAACTTGAAACATAAATACACATGATTAATAAGATTTGTGATATTTGTGATCATTAATAAGATTTTTAATTATTAGTGTCATTTGTTATCATTAAAACATGATTAATACATGAGGATTACAACATTTTGAACTCATATAGGACATTTAAAATAATCCAATAGTGTGTGTGCTTCTTCTAGAATAAAATGATTCAATTCAATGTTTTGGTACTAATTGATTATCTTTCCCAAATTTGATCTTTCAAAACAATTATTCTATTTCCTACCCATAAGCTGGTAGGAACTTCCTTCAGTCATCCGTGAATTGACCTGCCACCTCCGTGAACTGCCTCTATCCTCCATGTACTATGCTGCATGAGTGATTTGTGGATAGCCTTCTTCCTCTATGAACTAACGCTTCTCTACATATAAAGGATTCCCTGCATACCTCTGATGCTCCACATACCACCTATACCTACTTCTTTCATGTACCGCTTCTTAATATATATAATTCCTTATTAAATAGACCACTTATTTCAATTCTATTAACCATTTGTTCTTCTGTGGACAACTTTATCCTACGTGGATTCAATCCTCCTCTAACTCCTTCCCTTCACGTAATTCTCCCTTGAAAACTCTTTCAGACTTATCCAAATTATTCCTCACAGTGAAGATGTTATCTTAGGAAAATATATCACATTTAATAAAGGTATTAGATCTCCTTATATATGAAAATAGATCCAAAAAATCCACTAATATGATATTTACTCAAATCCTTGATGTGGTACTACCTTCACCACGTACTGAGATTATTATACGAACCACAATTGTTTCATGAACCATTTTCCCTATACGGTCTGTATACTGCCTTTTTTCCTTCATGATAGCCTAAATCACTACCTCCATTCAGCAAACCATATCCTTCACCATGAGCTTTGGACCTTCTTTGAACTGCAAGCCTCCGCAAAATAATCACCACCTCCATTCCACCAACGACAGGCCATCCCATGAACCGCAAGCCTCCCCACAAACCATTTTTCATTTTTGGTCCATGTACCCTCTATGTGTTCTATGATCTATCTTCATGGTCTTTGCATTCATCACGAACTATGCCATTCATGATATTTATCATTTGATCGATCACTTTTAGCATCATCAGGTTTTCTGAGGAATGTATTGAAACTTCCTTATCTTCTAACAATATCTTTCTATCGAATCAAAATAGAATAATATTGGAAACACCTTCACTCCATATTTCCTTCATAATTCTGCATCACAAGTTCTCCAAATAAATTATCATATTTGTGAAATAAAAATTGGCAAAGCATCAGCATATTTTCAAAGATCTCTTACAAAGTCAATTGATTTATCTGTTATGACAAAAAAATAAAACACTCTTAAAACAAAATTTTCTTACTTATAAAACCATATGCAGCCGACTTGGTCCCAAAAAGTTAGAGGTAGAGTGCATGAGACACTTGAGGATGGTTCGAGGCATGCTCTAAGAGTACCAAATATTTGGGATGATCTTAATGTTTTGGATCTGGATTTGGATTTACACTTCCTGGGAGATGTATTCTTATATATGAGATTGATAATAGACCTATAAAATGTTAGTTAATGTGAGATTGAGGGCCACTTGAGTGTGTGGAAAGTAATTAAAGATACTTGCATTTAGTTTATCTATTCACTTTCATTGACCGAGGTGTTAGTGTAGTGTACCTCCAATTGATAGGTGTTACCCCTCCACTTCTTCAACACGTCAGGGAGTCACAACTTACTGATATCGATTGAAAGAACATGCATGAATAAATATCCACTAGATATGTTCCTAATGGTATTCTAAAGGTGGGGATTGTTTCATCATTGTTTGGTGACATTTGGTGAAACCAGTTATTCTTTAAAAGTATTGAGGAGGTTATGTGATTTAATTTAGCATTACATCCTAGAGATGTGGGGATGTACTAGGATCTTTTGGAATTAGACTAGGTGCCCAAGTAAGGGGTAGGATGTTGTTGATTTAGACACTTGATGTCTGACCTATCATTTGCTGAAGACTAAGGTTCCTAGTTGTATGTGAAATTTGGATGGTAATGTTGTAGCTTCAATGTTGGGGCTTCCATGATTAGTGATAGGTCACAACACTATCTGATTGATCACATACCCACTCACCATGTTGACCCACTTCCTAACCATTTGAGAGCATAGTTTGGATTAATGTTTTGTATTCCTTTGTGTGTAGGAGGTATCCCATATTTATGGAATTTCCTTAATGATCATTTCATATCGTGATATTCCCATCATGTCACAATTTTGGGGAGGATGCATGAGCCCTCTATGGACTGAAGATGGTTGAATTTTGTGTTTTATGAGGAGAACATATATCCAGGGAGATATCTCCTCATCGAGGGATACTGATATTTGGCTGGGGTGATATTCTATCTCCAAGGTTCATAGGCTATTTTTCCATTTACTACTTTAGGTTAGTGAGGTGGCGTACTATTTAACCCTATGAACACAATTATATCAGGTTCTTGGTGTTTTTTCACATGTCTTAGCTAGGTAGACATGTGAATAACTCATTTAATTATTTTTACCATGATGATCTAGACCTTGAGGGTGGAGTTACCATTTTGAGGTTCCCAGAAACCTCCATGAGAGCTCGTCAGAGTGGTAGATCCAGATGCTATCTTTGTATCTTCACTTTTTTGAGTAGGTTTTTCATTTTTCAAGATGAAAATCCATGAAATTAGAGATAATGTTGTGAATCATAAATTTCTATGTAACACTTTGGAATATTCTTGGGAAACTTTTCATTGTAATTCGTGGAGTCTACACAAAATTACAGTGCCTGAAGAGCCTTAGTGCGGTGATATTAAAAATATTAAATATATTATATGACATGCCCATATTATTTTAAAAATAATTTAATATATCATTAATAGTTTTCTATATGGGAAATTTGATAACACCATTAAATCCAGAATGTGAGTTTTGTCCAAGGTGTAACATGTGTGATGTTAACATTGGGGGATTGGATAAAGTGTTGTCGTGGATGTTTGAAAATCATTTTTAGAGGTAGGAGATCATTTGTCTTTATTATAATTGCACATGCAGGAGGGATCATTCTTTCTCTATCCTTTGGGAAGATGATATGCACCAATTTAATGCATACTAAAATTGAAGGTGTAAATGTGAATTAAATGAATGTTTTACCACTTTAGATGAAATTTTTATTGATATTATATATTCTTGATGCATTTATAAAAATCATGGTCATTGTGGATCTATCTTTATTATAGTTGATATGATTGTTGAACCCTTGTTGTGTGATTGTTTTATATCATACTTATTGAAATTGGTTAAGAAAATATATACATCTCATGAAATGGTATCCCATGTAAATTATAGTTTGTGTGAGAATTCCATTTAAAATTTAAGTACATATGATGAGAACCCCTTGTTTAAATATAATATTATTTATGTGAGTGTGTAAAAATTGGTTGTGATGTTTGGTTTTTTTATGGGGATGATATGATGAGATATTTGTGTGATACATGGTGGTTGTGATGAAAAAATTGTTGTGATGTTCATTAGTGGTGATGTGAGGCTATTTTATGTTTTGTGGTCTTGTACTAGTTTCCTGGTAATGATATAATAAATCATTAAAAGTGAAACTAAAATGGATATAGTTAATGAATGATTTAATTAAAATGGGAATTGTGGTTAGAAGTTGTTGATTCTTAAATATGAAATAAAAAAAGGCTGGATAAATGAAATTAGTTGCTAATGAGAAAATATAGAAATAGGCATAACATGAATAGAAAGGTGGAATGTAGTGTGGATTGTTATGTAGTTCTATGAATTTTGATGTGGTATTGGTTGTGGTAGAGGCCATGTGGACTTATGGTGATGTTGTGAGTTGGTATTGTACTATTTTTTTAACCCATAGGATGGGATTCTATGTTACTTTCATATATTTTATTTTTCATTTTGATTTCTATACTCACACCACTCGCTTGAAGCACTTCATTACAACAACCAAATGTTATATGTGTGTTTTTTCCAACATATCAATGGTGAGGATGGGTGAATGAATACCCCCTATTCCTCTATCTCTCTTCCAGGAAATGTTTATATGCACGGGTTGTGATTTCTAGAATTCAAAAAGTGGACTAGTGGTGAATTTTGATGGGGTGATGAGGTGTTTCCTAGTGGTGGTTGTTCATGGTAGGAGGAGGGAACAAGGTTGATTTATTTCATGTTCATCACACCCTAATATTATTCGTACCACTATGGTTGAGATGCTTTTTGATGGCCTAGGTGTCTTCAAAATAGAAACGTTTTGATGGCCTAGGTATCTTTGATTGAATGAGATGTGTTGGTCCATGTTTCTTTGGGTGGGATGTGATAGTCAGTTTCCCACAAGGTTCTTGGTATTATGTGTCTTTCAAGGTTCCTTTGGGTGAGATTATATGGAAGAAATGGGAGTTCCAGGACATATGATGTTAGGGTGTGAGAATGGAAAATCAATGTTAAAGTGGTTTAGGGTACCCATTTTCGATATGATTCTTATTTTGTTATTATACTTCGATGTGTTAATTGGTGAGCATTCCTTAGCAATGATGTGTTTTATTTGATGACCTCTTTATGTGTTTTGGGTTTTTCTGTTTAATTAGTGGTGAATTAGTACGATCTATTCACATGTGAACAACAAACATTGAGTACACTTGTATGCTCACCCTAGCTATATACAAACAATTTTTCAGGTTTCCAGGAGGACTTTATAGACCATTCTGGAAATTTATAGCTCAGAATTTAGAGGTATTTCTATTTCACTACCTTAGTACATACTCTTGGGTACTTATTTACAGACTCCATTTATTTAAATTCTAATGACCCGAAATTTTGAATAAATATTGTTTCTTAATTTTGTGTTTTATTTTATTTTATACTCAACAAAACAATTTCATTTGATAACATGAGTATAATTAAAATGAGACTGTTGGGTTTCTACAGTTATATGACCATTGGTCAATATGACCATTGGAAACTAAATGTTGCGATTATTGTCTATAAATACAAGTGATCTTGGTTAATTAATATATAAAGAAGATTCGATGGCCTCATCCAGTAGTCTCGGGCCAATCGAAGCCCACCTAACAGAACTTGGGAAGGAGTTAGCACCTTTGGGCATTTCTCTGGACCAAACCCAAGCTGAACTTCATTGTGTGAAGCTCGAATGGAATCGCCTTCGCGAGAAGTTCAAGCTGATATAAATCACTACTTGGGCAATGTTGGCCGAGCCTCCCCGAGATTTTATCACCCTAGCACACATTACTCTTAGGTCCTATGCCAGTGTTATAAGGGGCTATGTAATGAGACCGTAATAGCCTTGTGTAATCTTTTGACTTAAATAAAAATTGTGATTTCTTCTTATGATGAAGTTTGTGAATTTTCAAATGTCCGGATAAATATAGTATGCATATTTTTTATGAATTCTAGAAAAAGTATATTTGAAAATATTTATGTAAACCTTAGATAATTAATTATGTGTAATGATTTTCAAAAAATGGTCTTCTACAATTTAGTTTAGTATGAATTTTAGAGACTAATAAGATCAAATTAATTTTTGATGAATAGAAAATTATGAATAGTAATTTTATTCTTAGGATTAGTAATGTGACCAAATGGATTAGCAATCCCACTTAAAGAAAGTATTAATATAATCTAGGCACATTGATTAAGTAATGTGATTCAATAAAATTGGTAAATATCTATTTCATAAATTATTAGTCAAGTATTAGTTTTTTCGGGTGAATGGTGTTTTTAATTTAAAAATTAAATTAAAAATATTTAGAAAATTATTTTTATAAAATGGATTTCATTTTTGAACTCATAGCATCGATATTATGTCAAGGTAAATTTTGGGGATTTTTCTGAAAAAAGTGAATTTTCGGTGAATAGTGTATTTATTTAAAAATTAAATTAAAAATATTTATAAATTTATTTTTATAAAATGGAGTTTGTTTTTGAAATCAGAGCATCGGTATTTGGTTAAGGTGAAATTTTGGGATTTTTATGAGAAAGTTGAATTTTCGATGAATTGTGAAAATACAGATTTTAAGTTACGGGTGTTTAATGACATTATTAAATGATGTATTAAGTATGTAATCAATATGGTCGACTTACGAATCGTAAGATAAGGTATGAGGTGTTACAAGTGGACAATACCATGGGCAAGCCCATGGTTTTGCCAATACCACCAATGAGGTGTCCCTTGGCCATTATTGCCTTGTCCCCTCATTTTCCTTATAAATACCCACCCATTCCTCCTTTAGTTTTCACTCCCAACTCTCCCCCAATGAAGCTATGGTCTCATTACCTCTCAATGAGTCCTCCCAAGGTTCCCCCAATCCCTCAAGGTCCCGAACTACGAGTTTTAAGAGATACGTTTTATGGTAAGGGATCCTACCTCTCTCTTTCTTTCCAAGTACTCTGTTTTATGTCATTAATTTAATGCTCCATGTTCTTATGTTGGAGGATGTTCTTTTATATTCATCCTACTATACTTTTCATTTTCATTTGATTAGAGTCACCCTCTTTCTCTCATCAATTCATTTTAATAATGTTTAAGTGGAGCTGTTAGGGTGCCGGATTTTTAATGGATAGTTTCACCCTTCTCGTTTTCAAAATCTATTTTCATGTCAAGTCTTTCAAGTTCCTTTCTATTTTGATGGGATATGATATCTATATCTATCATACTGATATTTTATTTTCATATGATGAGAGAACCTATTTTATCTCATCAATTCATTTTTTTTAAGTTTTAAGTGGCGTCGTTAGGCTGCCGAATTTTTAAGGGATTCTTTCACCCTTTTCGTTTTCAAGATATATTTTCATGTCAAGTCTTTCAAGTTCCTTTTTATTTTTTTGGGGTATGATATCTATATCTATCATACTTATCTTTTATGTTCATATGATGAGATACCCTATTTGATCTTGTCAATTCATTTTTTTTAAGTTTTAAGTGATGTCGTTAGGCTGTCGAATTTTCATAAGAGAAATCTTATTTTCTCTTCCTTCAATGTTTTTCATTTCATATGGCATGTCTTTAAAATATCATTACCATGTTCTTATATATATTATATTTTTTCTCTATACTATTTTATGGATCATTTATGAGTGGGTGACCCATGTCCCCTCTCTTTTCAAAATTTTCTAAAAACCTGTAACATAGCTGTTATGCTGCAGAATTTTCGTCTCAAAATGCCTCTCTCTTTTTCTCAAATTATTTTATTTTATTAAGTGAATACTCGAAGATTTTTCTTATACATGATTATTCACATATATATCAAAATTATCTATTTTAAATTCTGGTATTTACATACATGAAACCCACTTTCCTTTTCCATGGGTTTAAATTGACATAAAGATCATGTCTTTAAAGCAGTTTTGAAAACGTTATGATTATGAAAAGAAACTAATTTCTTTTATGCTATATGGGTTATTTATGAAATGTTTGATGATGATATATGTGTATCACATGATAATAAAGGAAAATTTAAGGGTGTTCCCTGATATCACTCCAATTCATTTGTTAAAGACTTAATCTCTAGAGATAACCATTTTTAACGACGCCTTGGTGAATAAACTTGGTAATTTTTAATGACACCTTGGGGATGGACCTTGGTGAAACAGAAATGATTGTCTATGTTAAATGTTTTATCCACATATTCAAGTTATGAAACACGTTATTTTTATTATTATATGCCTCATGATCTCTTTCTCATGCCTTTAAGTTATTTTTCTTGACTTTTGATGTGTCTCAAGTTCTCATGTAAAATGTTTCCCTTGTTTCCCTTACTGGGGATTCTGCTCACCCTTTCCTTTAATGTATGCTCCTAGGTTATGAGATTCTGTAATGATCTTAGGATTAACAAATGAATAAGCCTTTCAAGTGTTTAAGAAGAATGTTTTTTTGTCATGTATTAAGTTCCTGGTTTCCAAGACACTAAACCTTAAAGATCCTCGGTTTTGTATAATGTAATGAAAGTTTATGTGATAAAAAGGCGGCATACTATAGTTGGTATCAAAGGATGGTTTAGTTATTTGTGGAAATTAGGATATGAAAACTTTAGGAATAACCCAATAAAAAGTTCAAATATAGGAAATCTTCCTGGTATTTTGGTGAGTATTGAGTAAGGGGTTGCCAAGAAAATAAATCCCTGTCGGGATACGAGCAGGTAGAGGTGGCTCTGGCACAGATGTACATAGGGGTAAAACCCAAAAACACTGCTTTGAGCTAGACTCGAACGGGAACTGGTACACGACAACGGGCCTTGTTGCACTCTTGGTTACGACACTCCCAGAGTATATGCTTTGGTAAATTCATAAACTTAGTATGAACCATTATTAAAGGAACAAAGATAAAATAAAATAAAGATTCACATAAGAATATATGATCAGGGATAACCTAGATTGGAACCTAGGGAATCACAAGGTAGGGTATACTTTCCTTCTACAAGTTTATCCTTCTATGCTTAATTTTTCCGTTTTATGATTATTGGCTAAGTATTTAAGCCCCTAATTATACTTTCTTTTCTTAGTTAATGGTGGGAAATGGAAGAACATTTCCCAACAACCAATGTGATAGGAAATGTGAAGATTGCCCTATTAATATGACAGAGATGACGAGAGATCAAGTTGAACATATTGTGATTATGCCAAACCAGCTATCAAAAATTATAATTAATAATTGTTCCCTAGTTGAATGCCCAAATTCATCAAGAAAGAAGAAGATGAAGTCTCAAGGAGGTTCATCTGATAAAGTTGATAAGGGAAAGAAGAGCCAATTTTTTTTGTGCAAAAAGTGTGTAAAGGGGAACCAAGGATAATGTCACAAAAGAACCGGTAGATTTTTTAAGTGTGGGGTGATAGGGCATAAAGTATCCAATTGCTTTAAAAAATGGATAATGTGATTAATAGAGATAAGGTTTGATCTAATGTACCTTATACTTTTCAATGTCATAAATGTGGAGAAGTTGAACATTATCCAAGGAAATGTTCTCTTGGAAGGGATTAGAATCATGATGAGCATCAACAATATTAAAGAACAAGGGAACAATGCAAGTCCTATGCTGAGATGGACCATGATGACTAAAGTACATGTAACTTCTTCGCAATAACTCTCTATGACATGTTTTATTTTAGTTCGTTCTCTATGAGCATATCTTTTATGTTTTCTAATATCATCGAGTCACTACCTAAGATGATTTTATATCATTAAGGAAAAAATCTATTGGTATGTACCACTTGTTGATGTAGTGAAGTTGTTCTTCTTAAAAAAAGGGTGATTGGGGGATTAAAAGATGATTATTATTTTGGAAGACGTTCACTATTTTGAGAACCCTATATGATTGAGGTAAATAGATTACTATGGTATTTTCTTTTAGGATTAAAGGCTGACTTATATTTTTAAGAATCAAGGAATTTAAGGTTAACTTATTTTAATTTAGGTTACTTATGGAAATTATTAACCTATCTTGGGGAAAATGTGTTTATGTTTGTTACTTTTGTTATAAGATGTTAGGAGTGGTTGATGTTGTTTGGAGATGAATGATAAAGTTTATCTTGGAAGAATATGTTATCAAATCATTCTTGTATTTGGGTTTCAATCTTAGTTTGGTTTATTTTGATGAATTTTAATGATATTTATTTATGGAATGGTCTATGATGAACTTTGGGTAGTACCATGGAATTTTGAAGATCTAAGCGTAGTTTCCCATCCTATGGGGTTCTTTCTTTTGAAGAGTTGTTTTATTTTACCGTTTTTATTTTTAGGATAATGTTTAATGATAGAATAAATAGATAGTTAATCTTTTGTAGATTACGTGACTCTCTAGAAGAAGATTCTTGTGTTTTGATGAGACCAAGTGTTTTTTAATGCTCATCGTTTGGAGAAAAGATTAGTTTTGGTAGAAACTTATTAAAGGATGAAACTCTACTTGATGGTAGGTATATTTCTTTATGTTTTTATTCTGTGTAGTAAATGAATTCCTAAAAATTATTAAAAGGAATGTAAAACAAAAAACATTGTTGGTTTAATTTTCATACTGGGTAATGAAAGACCGTTAACACACATCATAAGTTTGTGATTTTCTTATGGTTAACTTTCTCCTAATCATGTTTTCTATCACTCTCCCTCAGAACTTGACCCTTTCTTTTTTTCTTCCATATCCATGTTTTCCTACATGGAATCCTAGTATGGGTTAACTCAGGTGACCTTTGTACTTCCCTTTCTTTCTTTTAAAGTAATAGTTTTACTGACTCCTTTTTTAATGTGGGACTTTCAATGAAATTTCCAAGCCCAATTTTAAAAAATTGCGAGGATGCAATTTCTTAAGGGGGGAAGAATGTAACGACCTGAAATTTTGAATAAATCTTGTTTCCTAATTTTGTGTGTTATTTTATTTTATACTCAACAAAACTGTTTCATTTGATAACATAAGTATAATTAAAATGAGACCATTGGGTTTCGACTATTATATGACCATTGGTCAATATGACCATTGGAAACTAGATGTTGCGATTATTGTCTATAAATACAAGTGATCTTGGTTAATTAATATAGAAAGAAGATTTGATGGCCTCATCCAGTAGTCTCGGGCCAATCGAATCCCACCTAACAGAACATGGGAAGGAGGTAGCACCTTTGGGCTTTTCTCTGGACCAAACTCAAGCTGAACTTCATCGTGTGAAGCTGGAATGGAATTTCCTTTGCGAGAAGTTCACGCTGATAGAAATCACTACTCGGGCAATGTTGGCCGAGCCTCCCCAAGATTCTATCACCCAAGCACACCTTACTCTTAGTTCATATTCCGGTGTTATAAGGGTCTATGTAATGAGACCGTAACAGCCTTGTGTAATCCTTTGACTAAAATAAAAATTGTGATTTCTTCTTATGATGAAGTTTGTGAATTTTCAAATGTCCAGATAAATATAGTATGCATAGTTTTGATGAATTATAGAAAAAGGATATTTGAAAATATTTATATAAACCTTAGATAATTAATTATGTGTAATGATTTTCAAAAAATGGTCTTCTACAATTATGTTCAGTACAAAATTTAGAGTCTAATAAGATCAACTTAATTTTTGATAAATAGTAAATTTTGAATAGTGATTTTATGCTTAGGATTAGTAATGTGACCAAATGGATTAGTAATCTCAATTAAAGAAAGTATTAATATAATCTAGGCACCTTGATTAAGTAATGTGATTCAATAAAATAGGTAAATAACTGTTTCAGAAATTATTAGTCATGTATTAGTTTTTTCGGGTGAATAGTATTTTTTTAATTAAAAATTAAATTAAAAATATTTAGAAAATTATTTTTATAAAATGGATTTCATTTTTGAACTCAGAGCATTGATATTATGTTAAGGTAAATTTTGGGGATTTTCCCGAAAAAAAAGGAATTTTCGGTGAATAGTGTATTTATTTAAAAATTAAATTAAAAATATTTAGAAAATTATTTTTATAAAATGGAGTTCATTTTTGAAATTAGAGCATCGATATTTGGTTAAGGTGAAATTTTGGGATTTTTCTGAGAAAGTTGAATTTTCGATGAATAGTGAAAATACTATTTTTATGTTACGGGTGTTTAATGACATCATTAAATGATGTATTAAGTATGTAATCAATATGGTCGACTTATGAATAGTAAGATAATGTATGAGGTGTCCCATGTGGACAATACCATGGGAAAATACCATGGTCAAGCCCATGGTTTTTCCAATACAACCAATGAGGTGTCCCTTGGCCATTAATGTCGTGTCCCATCACTTTCCCTATAAATACCCACCATTTCCTCCTTTAGTTTTCACTCCCAAATCTCCCCCAACAAAGATCTGGTCTCATTACCTCCCAAGGAGTCCTCCCAAGGTGCCCCCAAGCCCTCAAGGTCCCGACATTCGTGTTTTAAGAGATATGTTTTAAGGTAAGGGATCCTACCTCTCTCTTTCTTTCCAAGTACTCTATTTTATGTAATTTATTTTATACTCAATGTTCTCATGTTAAAGGATGTTATTTTATATTAATCCTACTTTCCTTTTAATTTTTATTTGATAATATACCCCCTCTTTCCCTCATCAATTCATTTTAAGAATGTTTAAGTGGCGTCGTTAGGCTGCTGAATTTTGAAGGGATTCTTTTCCCTTCTCGTTTTCAAGATCTATGTTCATGTCAAGTCTTTCAAGTTCCTTTTTATTTTGTTGTGGTATGATATCTATATCTATAATAATGATATTTTATGTTCATATTATGATAGACCCTATTTGATCTCATCAATTCATTTTTTTTTTAGTTTTAAGTGGCGCCGTTAGGCTGCCGAATTTTTAAGGGATTCTTTCACCCCTTTCGTTTTCAAGATCTATTTTCATGTCAAGTCTTTCAAGTTCCTTTTTATTTTTTTGGGCTATGATATTTATATATATCATAATTATATTTTATGTTCATATGATGAGAGACAATATTTGATCTCTTCAATTCATTTTTTTGAGGTTTTAAGTGACGTCGTTAGACTGCTGAATTTTCATATGAGAAATCTTATTTTGTCTTCCTTAAATGTTTTTCATTTCATATGGTATGTCTTTAAAATTTCATTACCATGTTCTTATATCCATTATATTCTGTCTATATACTGTTTTATGGATCATTTATGAGTGGGTGACCCATGTCCCCTATCTTTTCAAAATTTTCTAAAAACCTGTAACATAGCCGTTATACTGCAGAATTTTCGTCTCAAAATGCTTATCTCTTTTTCTAAAATACTTTTATTTTATTAATTTAATACTCAAATATATTTCTTCTACTGAAGTATTAATATATATATCAAAATTATCTATTTTAAATTCTGGGATTTACATACATGAAACACGCTTTCCTTTTCTGTGAGTTTAAAGTGACATAAAGATCATGTCTTTAAAGCAGTTTTGAAAAAGTTATGATTATGAAAGGAAACTCATTTTTTTATGCTATATGGGTTATTTATGAAATTTTTGATGATGATATATGTGGCTGACATGATAATAAATCCAAATTTAATGGTGCACCCTAATATCACTCCAATTCATTGGGTAAAGACTTAATCTCTAGAGATTACCATTTTTAACGACGCCTTGGTGAATAACCTTGGTAATTTTTAATGACGCCTTGGGGATGGACCTTGGTGAAACGGAAATGATTTTATATGTTAAATGTTGTATCCAAATCTTCAAGTTATGAAACACATTATTTTTATTATGATATGCCTCATGATCTCTTTCTCATTCCTTAAAGTTATTTTTCATGACTTTTGATGTGTCTCAAGTTCTTATGTAAAATATTTCCCTTGTTTCCCTTACTGGGCCTTCTGCTCACCCTTTCCTTTGATGTATTCTCCCAAGTTATGAGATGTTGTAATGAACATAGGATGAACAAATGAATAAGCCTTTCAAGTTTTTAAGAAGAATGTTTTTTGTTGTTATCATGTATTAAGTTCCTGGTTTCCAAGACACTAAACCTTAAAGATCCACAATTTTGTATAATGTAATGAAAGTTTATGTGATAAAAAGGCGGGATGCTATATACATACTTTACACATAAATTATGGGATGTTTTTTTTTCCTATATTTTATTTTACATCACGGAGATCATTTGGGTACTCAATTGATGTATGCATATATAATCACGGTGATACTAAAAGGATAAGGTGAGAAAGCATAAACTAATTTAAAGAACTCGATTTGATAACAGAGTTTGGCTAAAGTTCCTTGATGAACCCCTATGTCTCCTAAAATAATTTCAGGAGGGTTTATTATATTAGTCCCTTGTCTTTAATAGTAGGCAATATATCAAAACTACCCTATTTTTTAATTGGTTATAACATGAAACTAGAATACGATTTACCATATCATTTTAACTATTGTATCTAGAAAACTCAAAGAGGTTTAGTGTATTACTTTTTAATTATTTGTGAAGGAAAACTGAATCCTTCAGTTTAAAAGTTAGCGAGAATAGAAATAGTGGAAGGAAGAAATAGAGAGAAGATTACTAGAAGAAATCTCATTTAGACATAGTATTAATTCTCATAAAAAGATTTAAAGAATAACTAGGAGATAATGAGACCATTGTATAAGAGTGATGAGGGGATTTACAAAAAATTAGCACACTTCTAGAATGAAGATCACTTTAAAGAACATTATCAATTTGATGATCTAGAACTTATACATAGTGAATCACTGAGAAGGTACTTTTTCAAGTCCTCCATGGGGTCTCTTTATAATTCTAATTCATAATTTTTAATTTACTTCAATTTTTTAACTATTTTTTATAGATAATAGAATCTGGTCACAAATGATTTAGGTAAATACTATCTGTGAAAACTTATATTCCATCACAAATAGAATTTTCGAAAGACACTAATATAGATATTACCTTTAATAGAATGAAAAAAGGACTTTAACAACACCAAAAATGCACTTTTTTCCTCGGCTTTGTTAAAGGGGGTCCCCTTTATCAGCACTTTCATTAGAACCAATAAATTTTGGAATGAAGGATATTCTTTGCTAGATGTGAAGTTTGATTTGTGGTTGTTTTCAATCCATAATTGGTTGATCAAGGATGTTTACAAGACAGGTGATCTTACAGTACAAGCTAATTACAGTATTGAAGGTGGCAACATTTCCTAGTTTTTTCCAAATTTTTGGTCTCAAAATCAGGAGGAAGACACTAGCATTGGGAAAGGTGGTTTTCTTGGATTGACTCTTCATAAATATGGTAAAGGCATGGAATTCGTGAAGACTAGGTTTCACAAAGGTTTTCTTTTACAAAGATATGGAGCATCGCAAACGAGCATCATGAGTGTGTGTTGGTTTAATGGTAATCTCTATGACTATGAGAAATAGAACTGGAGATTTTTGAATTAAGGATCTTCGTGAAGGGGATTTTGGAGTTTCATGAAGAATCCACTTGAGGCATGGGACCATCAAAAAAGAAAAAACCTATAAATAGGTGACAACCCCAACTTCATTAAACATGAAAAAAATTGCAGAAAAGGTTAAATCGATTTGAATTCATGAGGTCCAAGAGCTTCATGAATGAAGTATTCAAAGTGAGCATGAACATCAAAAAGGTCTACACTAGCCTTGGGAAATGATTAGGTATTTTGGGGAAAAAAATTCTTAATGATGGGGTTTTCCAAGATAACTCAGTGATCTCCAAGAAGGATGTTTTTTTACTAAGGTATTTTTCTTCATGAAGGTAGTGAGCTTCACGAAGGAGATTCTTGAATTGCAGTATTGAAAATATGGTTTAATTGATTAGTTGTTTCAAGTGTATCAATTCAGGTCTATGATACCAGTAGAGTCTCATTCTAGTCAGGGACAAATACTTTAATTCCAATCTACTAAAGTGAACTTCGATTCATTAAACTAAGTAAGACTACTCCCAAAGTAATTGGCTAGGGCAGTTGATGGAAGGGTTATGAGGGAGGTAGTGTTTGATCCATAAAATCTTATAAAGGCAGTGAGTTTGGAATAGAGTAACTGTGTCTAAACTTCAATATTCCACAACTAGTATATATTTGTGGATTTAGGTATGATCGGCACACGGTCAACAGATGCTCCTTAGACTAGCCCTTAATGTTGAACCATGTAAAATTTCCACTTTGTATCTTTTCATGTGAATGTTTTATTGCTTCAAGATTCCATAAGACAAGTTTAACAAGTTCCTACCAATGTAGGAACTAGACCTATGAATTTAAAATAAAAAGAAAACACCCTCATTCACATATCCCCTATCAGGGTGCTCTGGGGTCCTATAATAAAGGCCCCCTTTATCAGCATTTTCAATAGCACTAATAAAGGCCCCCCTTTATATTCCATAGAAATAGCAATGATAAAGGTCCAACATTCTACATGGCATTGTTTAAATAACACCACACAACACCAAATACCTATAACCTGTATGAAAATTATAATTTAATTGAAATAAAGTTTACATAAAAAGTAAAGAAACACTACTATATATATATATATATTAGGTTATTGGGGGTACAATTACATCAAACACACACACACGACACACACATAGGCCTGAAAGGCAAGTCATAGGCCCCACTAAGGAATAACCCACACAACCACCCTCTTCATTACATTATATATATTTGGCTCAAGGCCCAGTGGGCATGTAGCCCATTAGATGGACCGTAGGCCTTAAATTTTGGACCAATTCCCTTTCTGTGAATAATAATACTAAAGTACCCCGATTTCTATAGTACTTGCTATAGTAACGAAACCGCTACAGTACTCACTATGGTACATGCCGCTACTACAGTTCCTACCGCTACTACTGCTACAGTTCCCACCACCACAATAGTGTCACCATTGCAACAATGCCTATGTTACTACAGTACCACCACAGTACCCTATTCCCAAAGGGGTTTGGTATAATTTAATTTAAAATTATTATCCATAAACATTTAAAACATTAATGTTTCATCATCTTTGGCACTCACAATCTTCTATCAAAAAAATTCTGCACATGGTATCAGTTTCTGAACAAATCATCTCAACTTGAGCAAATGAATTAATAAGACAACAGATCTTATTTTAGTAATACTATAAATAAATAAATCAAACATTAATAATAAATAATACATTGATAAAATATCAATTTTAAATAAAAATACACACTTGGAGTTATACCAGTCACACCGTGAATTGTATTGAGGTGAGGTTGATTCCTACACACCAAAAATGATTTATAGATCATTTTCCTAAAGTATCAAAACAACCCGAATTGTTTTTCCTTGGCTTGGAGTATGTAACTTATTATTTTTACTAAAAATACTGTCAATTTTTTTAAAAAAAATAATAACTTGGTGTTATAATGGTTACACCATGCATCATATTAGGGTGTGAGTGATTCATACACATCAAAAATTACTTATATATCATTTTCCTAAATTATACAAACAATATGAATATGTTTTCAATATTTTTAGTAAATCACTTTAGTTTTTCACTAAAATATCATTTCAAATTGTAAACACGCACTTTAAGTCATACCGGTCACATCATGTGTCAGTTTGAAATTAGTCTACTTCATACACACACAAAAATGACTTATTAATCATTATAATAAATTATCAAGACAATCGGGGCACGTTTTCTTGGTTTTCAGTGAGTGACACAAATTTTGATGTAAAATGTCAATTTTAAATTAATAACGGACCCTTGGAGTCATACCGGTCACATCATGTGTTGGATTGAGGTACAGCTGTTTCCTACACCTAAATAATGACTTATAGATCATTTTCCTAAAGTATTTAAACAATCTAAATGTTATTCTCAATTTTCAATATTCGATTGTTCTTTTTACTAAAATTAATGTCAATTCAAAAAAATACGCACTTGGTGTCATATTGGTCACACCATGAGTCAAATTGAGGTGAGGTTGATTACGACATGTTAAAAATGATATATAGATCATTTTCTTAAATTATCAAAACAATATGAATATGTTTGCTCAGTTTTCAGCATGTCACTTGTTATTTTTACTAAAATTAATGTAAATTTTAAATAAAAAGTTACTCATGGAGTTATAATGGTCACATTGTGTATAATATTGAGGTAAAGTTGATTCCCCACATAAAAATAACTTATGGATAATTCTCCTGAAGTATCAAAACAATCAGAATGTATTTTCATGGTTTTCAGTGTGTCACTTGTTCTTTTTAATAAAATTAATGTCAAATTTAAATAAATAGACACATTTGGAATTATACTGGTCACACAGTGCATCTAATTGAGGTGAGGATGATTCATACACATCGTAAATGACTTATTGATCATTTTATGAAACTATAAAATAATCTGAATGCATTTTCTTGGATTTAATTGTGTCGCTTATATTTTTTATTAAAATTTCATTTAAAACTAGATAAACGCACTTTGATTCATACTGGTTTCATCGTGTGTCATTTTGATGTGAGACTGCTTCTTACAAATCAAAAACTGACTTATAAATAGTTTTCCTAAATTATCAACACAATTGGAGTGTATTTCCTTTGTTTTTAGTGAGTGACATGTTTTGATTGAAAATGTCTATTTTAAACTGATAACGGATAATTAAAGTCATACCACGCACACCATGTGTCAGATTAAGGTGTCGTTGATTCCTACACATCAAAAATGACTTATGGATCATTATCCTAAAGTATCAAAACAATTATAATTATTTTTCTTGGTTTTAAATATGTCACTTGTTCTTTTTACTAAAATTAATTTCAATTTTAAATAAAAAGACACAATTGGAGTTATACCAGTCACATCACGCATGAGATTGAGGTGGGGTTGATTCCTACATGTCAATAATGACAAATGTATCATTATAAAAAGTATCACAACAATCTGAATATGTTTTCTCAATTTTAAATATGTCAATTTTTCTTTTTACTAAAATTTTATTTTAAACTAGAATAACACACTTGAGTCATACCGATCACGTCTTATGTCGGTTTGATGTGAGACTGCTCCTACATGTCACAAAAAACATATGAATAATTTTACTAAATTATTAAGATAATATGAGAATTTTTTGTTGTTTTTTAGTGAGTGACACACAATTTGAAGTAAAATGACAATTTTAAACTGATACCGGACACATTGAGTCATAGTCGTCACACCATGGATCAGATTGAGGTGCATTCAATTCTTTCTCATCGCAAATTACTTACGAATCATTTTACTAAAGTATCAAAACAATAAAAATGAATTTTATTGGTTTTTAGTATGTCACTTGTTCTTTTTACTAAAATTGATGTCAATTATAAATAAAAAAGACACATTTGGAGTCATACCGGTCACACTGTGCATCAGATTGAGGTTCGATTGATTCCTATGCATCACAAAGGACTTATGGACCATTTTACTGAAGTATCAAAAAAATTATAATGTGCTTGATTAATTTTTATTATTTCACTTGTTCTTTTCACTAACATCAATGTCAATTTTAAATAAACAGGCATGCATGGAGTCATATCAGTCACACCATGCATCACATTGAGGCGTTTTTTATTCCTACATGGTACAAATGACTTATGAAACATTTTTCCAAATTGTCAAAATTATTCAAATTTTTTTTTCTCAGCTTTGAGTAAGCCTATTTTCTTTTTTAATAAAATTAATGTCAAATTTATATAAAAACACACACTTAGAGTAATATCGGTCACTCTTTGTGTCATATTGAGGTGTGACTAATTTTTACACATCCCAAATGACATATGAATTATTTTCCTAAAGTATCAAAAAAATCCAAAATACAAATATTACTGTGTTTTCCATTTCATTTCATTATCAAACTACATATATTGCATATTTTTTAGCTGTTCTTAGACAAAAAAAACTTCCTAAACACTTTTGGTTTTCAACAATGTGAATGGTTTTTTATATAAAAACATCGACTCAATATGAATTATTGGAAGTTTGAAAAATAAAGGCAATAGAATGTGAGGTAACATTAGTAGAAAGGAACATGTTATATATTTTTTGGATTATTACAGATACTTGAATGAAATGTATGACTTCCCAAAATATCTGTGAAAAAAAGTATTAGATAAAAATGATAAAGAAATTAACTTACAAAACGTAGATACAATGATAATATATATTAATTAAATAAGTAGTAGGAATTCATATTTTCATGATGGTTGTATACATTCTTGATCTATTTCCTTGTTTTCATTATCTCAATTGTATCCATGAAGTCCAATCATTCATGTGGTCATTTCTTTATGATCTCTGTGAAAATTAACAAAATAAATATTAGATAGAAATGCAAAGGAAATTAACTAACAAATTAGATAAAATAATGATAAAATAAAGTAAATAAGAAGTAAGAAGTTTCATCTTCATGATATATGTGTACATTCTTCCATTAAGTATGTTTCCCATCCGTTTCTAAACAAATCTATTTTTTATTTGGAATATAAGGATTTTCAATAGTCATAATGGTACTAGAGAAATATAAATACACAAAGGATTAACAAATATTTTAAAATATAGATTAATTATCTTTGAAAATACCTCTTTGGAGATGTATGTTTGTTGATGGTATATGGTATCTTTCAATAATTGACAAAAATAATAACCACAATATTTTCCATTTTTTGTTTTAAAAACTATAGAAACATTAAGAAAAATAATTAAGTTGTTTTGATATGTGTTTGGATAATGGAATATTATTATATATACCTTGATACTAGTCCTCTTGTAGAAGTTGTCAGGCTCCTTGTGCACATGGACTGTCCTCATGCCATGATTTTCAAGATATTTAAACATCTACCTATCATAACATAATTATTAATAAAAAAATAATATAAAATTTATAACTTGATGTTTAGTTCTAAAAATTGGATGTAGTGTATTACAAATTGAAAAACATCATCTTGTGTGGTCGGTTTGTTGGGTATCCATGCAGGGAATCCAAAAAATAAATCTTTAGAGCATCCAATGACAATGAGGACCCAATTCTTACTAAAAACAAAAAGTAATAAGTAATGAAAGTAATGATAATATATTTTATATCATTAAAATATAGAGTTTTACCCTTGTATTGTTGTTATTAAGAAGTGTCTGTCATTTGTAACTTTTCTTTCAGATGATTTGGATAGTTTTTCCACTATTCCATCCACTTTTTATTCAATTTATGTTTGTTCTATAGAAGTGAAAAGAGGGATAATGAGTCCATATTTATTTTCATGGGGTAATCCCTTTATTGGTATTCATATATATTCCTGAAAAAATATTAAATGTATTTAGTCATAATTAACATCGTATATCAGCTATTGGAAAAACAAATCACAAAAACACACCTCTTATATACACTTACAATTGAGACTCCTAGCCATTCATAAACAGGGATCTCATTTACATTCTCAAGAGAATTGTATTCTATCATTCCCATTCCATACATTCATTCTTAAATATCAAATATGTGAGTACTACCACTTCATAAATTTGTATCTGTATGAACCCTCAATGTTAGTAAATGTGGATATTGAATGGTGGGGTAAAAGTGGTTTCTGAAGATCTTTTTCATCAGTTGGTTGATCATTTAGATGGTTTTGATTTTACATCTCATTTCAACCCCTTACCTTTGTCTATCTTTTATAACATTCATTTGTTCATGCCTTTTTTATTAATTGTTAAAGGTTTCACATGAAAAATAAATTAGAAATTAATACCACCTTGTTGAGATGTTTTTTAGAAAATTTGAGTGCCATGAAATGAATGTACAAATAGCTTGCTCGACCGTATGAATATTTGTTTCATCGAGTGGAATAGGTAGCTCAGCACTCGACTCATGAGCTACGGTAATCCCCACACTCACATGACCTATTGGAAGTGGTCTATTGTGTAGACTATCATATTGGATATTAAACATGGCATCCCTCTCAACATGGTGATAGGTGGGTGTTGATAGATATAAATCACAATTATTTTCACCCTACAAAATATCAGTATAGGAAAGGTATCAGTGTCTGTCAGATTCACATTTCACATAAACAATTATGAGAATATTGATTACCTCATCAAAAAAAAATCATTAACGGGAATGTCTCACCTCAAAGAGGGTGGGGTGGCTGAGATTTTTATGTAGTGGTTTTTGTTGAGTTGTTACTTATCTTTGCTTATTTACCACCTTTTATTTTCTTTTTCTAAAAATATGTTTGAGGTGTCACCCAAAAACCCACACCTCTGACATGACCATACCATTCTGGCCACTTCAAGGCCATCGATAGTAGGTGTTCATTCGATACATGTGTTAATGATTCTTCTGTCTAATTCAGATATAAAATATTATAAAATAAGTAATCAATGTCAGGTAATCATGATTTAAGGAAAAACTAATTTTTTTTTATGTAATACATACACATGTTTCCCTAATTTTTTGTATGTTTTTATCTATTAGTATCCCATATCTATGCCTCCTTCCATAACACATTATGTGGGATGGAACTAAAATTGGATGTGGATTCATCAATCTGTATATAAAAAGTGGAACACAATTATGTTGTTGTTTCATGTCACATAAAAGTATTACATTATGTTTAAAATATGTAGCAAATGTTTTTCAAGTGAATCATACCCCATTCTTTCTTTACGGTAGGGGTACATTGGTTTTGATGATCATTCCTTATTTTTAGCACTCAGTTATTGTTTCATAAATTAAAAATTCCCAATTAAAGTGATTAATACATATATTCTCAAACAATCTCTTAACATCCACAATGTACCTAAAAAGATATCTCACAACGACATCTAGTAAACCCATCCCACAATACTAGGCTTATCAAGTGTGCATACATATGTGGTGGGTGCAGGTTTTTTTCCCTTCAACAACTTTTATGTGAAATTTTGTTAGAATTGTGTGAATGACTCTATGGGTATTTATAACAAGCATTAATACAAATTTCTTATAAGAGTCACATGCTATAAATTCACTCTTTATGGGATAATGAAGATTAATTTAATGTTTTATTATTTTACTTTTAGTAAAATAAAAAAAGGATATCATAATGTTATTGTAATCTCTTCCAAACTTAATGCCTTAATCATGGGAACAACATGGTTCCACAAATCTACATCAATTAGAACATGTTGTTGAGTGATGATCCTAATGAAACTAGTAAACATTACCTTGTTTCGTTTAAGAGACGGGCCAAAAACATTCCATTGACCTCAAATTTGATGCCTTTGAGTTGTGTCTTAAAATATTTTGCAAACACTGTCATGCTACGTCACTCCTGATTTTTTAGCGACATTGGTTCTTCATTATCTTCCATTTCCTCTGGTTCAACATTGTAAATATGTTATTCCTATGGATTGATAGCACCAGAATGTGCATAAGGTTGTTGTTCCTCCTCACTAGGAGAAGCAGTTGGTTGAGAAGCCTATTGTTTCTCTGGATTGACAGCATAGGCATATGCAGAAGGTCATTGTTCCTCTACACAGGGAGCAGCAGCAGGTTGAGAAACCTATTTTTCCTCAATATTGGGAGCATAAACACATTCATAAGTCATTATCTAAATACGTGTTTTAATATTTTATTTAGATTATATAAATGTAGTAGTGAATAGATAATAACATGAGGTAATATAATGTATATTACAAAAAAATAGAACATGATTATTAAACTCTATTTTTTTAAAGGATGAAGGGATTTTACCCCTCTATAGAGTATCTAAATCCATTCATGTGGTCTCCTATGACATATAAAATCTTATCTACATTGGGACCACTATAAAATGATTATGACATCCCAATAAAAGGGTTACCCTTATTTGATTTTTCTCCTGACCCTTTAATGGTTTTGGTCGATAACATAACAATTGGACACTTTCAGTTTGTGGGATCTAGAACATAAATACATGTACTTCCTGTGATTCCATTATAAATGGTTCATCTTTGTACCCTTCCTTACTAAAATACAATTTCATAAATCCCAATTTATCTATTTTAACAACACTCCTCTTATCAACCCACTTTAATTGAAAAATTGGCACTTGGAATGTTGTAAAATCCAAATCACATATTTTTTTGATGATCCCAAAGTATGAAATATTCTCATAAATTGTATTTATTTCGATAGAACAAGAAACATGCATCACTTTAGCCACAATTTTAACTCCACTATTTTTCATGGTACTTCCTTCATCATGGCTATTTGTATAAAACTTATAAAAATTAATTACATAACCATTATAAGATAATACATTCTCACTTATTCCTCCATCTAGCCATTGATGTTGTTCTAAAATTGAATCCATACTTTCATATGAATCCTTAAAAGTATATATATTAGGTGTTTGGGGGTACAATTACATTAAACACACACAAACTACACACATGGGTTGGAAAGGCAGGCCATACCCCCTAAGGGATATCCCACCCATCAAGACTTATTTATTCAATACATGGCCCAAAGACATAGTGGGTACGAAGCCCATTACATGGCCCAAATTCCCATAAACTAGCCTGAAGGACCAATGTAGTGTCATGCCAGCATCATATTGCCTGCGTATCCAGGCCTATATCATGTCTTCTTCACTACCTTCCCACGTGATGTGTCATGCCTCCGTTACTGCCTGCCTACGAAAATTAGATCCCACCTAGATTTGAACCCATCTCTTGAAACCATCCTATAAACTATTGATTATGTGAATTTGATATCCATCTTTCAACCCTTCATGGATTCAAATGCCTAATAATTTATTTATGGGTTTCAACATATGGGGAAACCTCAAAAATGTTGTGAAAAATGTGAAGGTACACCAACCCTTGATCTGTAATATTTATTGTGACAACATTTATTCTTGAAACTCCTTTACCCACAAGATACCTAGTGTGATGATATTTTAGCATACTAACTCTTTCAACGTCGAATGGGTAGTCGGTATAGAATTCAATGGCTTTATAAACAATATATCTCTCCATAATACAAACCTTAATCGGGATTTTATTTTTTAAATACCCATTAAAAAATTTAATATATAGGTCAATGGGGTATATCCATCTATTATTTATAGTACCATAGAGTCAAATCTCTCTCACCAAGTGAATCATCAAGTGAACCATCATATTGAATAATGCTAGCAGGAAGAAAATTTCCAATTCACATAATAAGATTGAAATTTCCTTTTCTATAGTTGAAAACATCATTGATTCTATAAAATTGTTGCATATAGATTTGAAAAATAAGAACATCTTGGTTAATGTATGATGATCATTATTGGGAAAAATTCATCAAAAATCTATAGAAATTAGATCTTGCATCAAAACATAACAGTCATGTGATTTCAGAACCTTTAACTTTAAATCAGTCATTGACATGATATTCTTAATATTTAATGATACACCTCTAGAACCATTACATCATTCAAGATGTTGCAAAACTAATATCTCTCATACTTGTAAGAGTTTAAGCAGCTGGAGGAAGAAAATTCTATTTTTCACCCTACACTAGCACCAAATCTTCCCATATTCCCATGTCAATCATGTCCAACCTAGCCTTAATGCCATCCTTTGTTTTTTTGGGTGCATTTAGAAACATTTTAATGATACTATCACATAAATTTTTTTCAGCAAGAATAATATCAAGAAAATGTCTGACGTATAGAAAATTCTAGTGTGGTAATTGAAAAAAACTGATCTCTTTTTCCAACCTGTTTTTGTAAGGTTTTTCAAAAAAAAATATGAAAAGAAGTTTCCATATATTTGACATTTTCAAACAGTTGATCACCTATTAGTGGAGATGGTGTTATAAATTCCTCTAAACTCTCATCTAATGATTTTTCCAATATCGGTACTTATGTCATCGGGGTAGAAATCTTTGATGTTATAGAGACTAAGTGTCCGATAAATGTTTCAACCTAATTGACTGTGTACCTTGTTCACAAATTGGACACCCTTGAGTACCTTTGATGTTATATCCTAAAAAAAATTCCATATGCAAGAAATTCATTTTTCATCCCGTACAACATGGTTCTCAACATGAAATATTCATTTCTAAAAGAATCTTATAATGTAACATCTAATCCCACAATAATTTCAAATCCATGATCAATGAAGCTAAATAAACATCAATATCAATACCCAGTTGTTTTGGTCCTGATATAAGCATAGATAACATAATGTATTTTCATTTCATGTATAATCATGGTGGAAAGTTTTAATTAACCAACATAACCAGCCATTTAATATGACTATTCCATTGAAAACAAAAAGGATTCACTCTATCTATAGATAACACAAGACACATCTTTCTCAGGTCATTTCCAAATTTAGGATACCCATGATCAATTCTCTTCTATTGAGGAGAGTCTATTAGGTTTTGAATTTTCACATATTTATTTAATGTATCTGTGTGCCACAACAATTGTCTTGTAGTCTCGTCACTTCCATATGGGTGCCTAAACCTTGTAATGATTGGAAAATACTATAAAACTTTCATAAGACCATATTCATCTTTCTTGTATCAAGAAGAAATACACGTTGAGAATTAATTAAGTGATTTTTGATCCTTGATAAATATTATAAAAACATTTGTACAAGCATGTATCCTTTCATAGATCACACCCATTGAATGTAGCATTCATTTAACATCGTATGTTTTTCGAAGGAGCTCATTATCTTATGAGAGCATATCATTCAAGAGAGAAAGTAGTTAGTAAAGCTGGAATCACTCCATACATTTCCATATTTTATATTAAACAGCTTTAGTATAGCTGACAATGATGTAAATTTAGTGCAACTAGTATATAATGGTGTCTTTTCATAACTCTTTAACTTCTCAAATAATTTTGGACAATCACAAAGTTCATATTCAACTACCATTGTCATTTCCTCAATATGATCTTCATCATCATTCACACCTTTAATCACTTCCTCAATATTTTATTCTTCATTGTATATACTTTTAATCCTATCACATAATCCATAAAACATAGTGTTATCCTAGTCACTAGATAAATTCTATTTTTTCCCCTGTGTATTCTAACAGTTATAACTTCGATCAATTCTGTGACAGATCAAGTGTTTTTTCAACTCCTATGTGATAATTTATCACTCAAATTTACTTTTTTATTTGATCTTATAATAAAACTTTCAATTTTTATGGGTAACCCACAAAAAAACTCACACTATATGAAAAAATCAAAAAAAAACACAAAACATTCACTAAACATTTAGTCTGGGTGGATACCTGAACATCCAGTCAAGAATTTTGATGTAAAGATGATAATTTTGATGCTTGTGATCATTGTAAATATATTTATGAAGTTTTAGACCTCTAAATATTAATCAACTTGAAATTTTAGTTGGAAAATCCATAAATAAAACATTAAGTTGTTCGAGGTACCATCTGACCAGATCCCCATTTAGGCCTTAGGGATCCTTTGAATTCTTAATTTTATCCAAATTTTTTGGTGAAAAATTTGGATAATAGTGCCTTGACATTCTGAATTCTTCTACAATATCCTTCTTGAATTTATCATATGTTAATTTCAACATTTTATTTAATTATTTTGGGAAATGAAAATTCCAGACCCACATTGAACTCAATTTCAAGATTTTTGGAATCAATATTAGCTTCCCTCTCTAAGGACTCAGAAATTTACTCCACCTTGTTGGGGGGGGTCTTCTTAAGGCAATTCATCCACTTTAACTTGGACTATGGATG
The DNA here is from genome assembly GCA_963277665.1 of Viscum album. NCBI lineage: Eukaryota > Viridiplantae > Streptophyta > Magnoliopsida > Santalales > Viscaceae > Viscum > Viscum album. The sequence continues at coordinate 1,001,841,747 of OY728134.1, forward strand.
AATTTTTCATTTCTAACCTGGTGACCATTGGCATTAGAAGCTTAGAGTAGTCCTTCATTGCCCTACATCTCTTACTTTTGCTGACCGGGTATCCCCCGATCAAATTTTTGCTTCTTATTCTCAGTATTCGCACTAAATAACTCTGAGTCGTGTCTCTCTATTTCAATCTCTGATGTTACTAGATGAGATTATTATGACATGTGAGAAACATCATCTAAAGACATTGGTTCCTTCAGATCCTTCTCAAATATTGCAGACTCAACTCAAAGAAGTGAAACGTTGTTCTCCACCATCATACCTACACCATTAAACTAGAGTCCCAATGACGAAGTTGTGGTTGGTAGTACCTGTTAAGAGGCCACTCCAAAATTGGCCTGGTCAACATAATAATTCTTATGATGATTTTTAGTGGATAGGTTTAGAGGGACGTGCCTCGCATCCAAAACTTCAACAATCATCAAGAGAGGGGCCTGGTTTGTGAAATTCCACACTGAATAAAAGGGGGTCCTGGGAGACTCGGTACAGATGATAAAAGAGGGATAGAGGCATTTAGGGGGTTATTATAAAGAGGTTCTAGACTATGGATCTGATGTAACAGGGATCCAACTACTTCAGATTTAGGCTACAATGAAAAATTCCTAATGAAACCAATCGAATCAGCTTTGGCCATGCGAGCAACCGATGAATTAGGAGGACCTTCTCCTGTTCATTGGCGACAACATTTTTGTAAATTACCTAACTGAAAGTAATTAACACAATGGTCAGTACATGATTCAAACATCACCACTTGATGGCGATTGAGATCTTCTCCAAATTCAAATTAGATAGCCTCTACTGGGGGCTTGGGCACATCCACTTCAATGCAAATGCATGAAGAAACGGGAAGGCCCATAGATTTTGACCTATTTTCAAAGAACAGGAAATGAAAAACTTGATTTCGAAGCATTCAAAGGTTGGATGGATTTTGTAAATGGAGTGGGAGTTCAAATAAACATGCCCAAATCGTCATTTATGTAGGGTCCTTCTACATATAGAAGTCATAAGTCCATCTGAAGAGAGAGAAACGTGATCCATCAATGAGCCGCGAGAACTGGGACTAGGCTAAACCAATTTCATCTTCATCAATGAAGCAGGTCAGCATGTGACAGGTGTCTAGTGGACCTACAAATTCTCAATAATTCAAACCCCAAGAGGGGTTGATGAACCGATCAAAGGTATCCATCAATGGATGTCTCTAGCCAAAGTGTGCAACCAACGAGAGGGGAAGGATGCCAGAAGTCTTGGAAAACTCCTAGAGGGAGAGTGGAATCTGGCGGATCTCGGCTTCGAGTTAAGGGGAAATTAGGGCTTAGAGAAATGGAGGGAAAATCCTCTTGACTAATTAGTCTTGAATAACAATAGAGTAAGCACATATAAAGGATTTGAGAATTGTCATATGCATGATCTTTTGCTGACTTTTTGAACTATTTCACCCCATCTTCATACTCTTTTGTCATACGATTTGAATCCATCAATTTTCTATTTATGTCAATCCTATTTGATTCGGTAATATTAATATTTAACAAAATAAATACACAAAAAGGAGGATTATAAATAAGGGGAATCCAACATTTGAATGTTTCAAATAATTTCATCATGCTTTGAAGGAAATGGGTAATTGAATTTAAGAAAAGAATTAGTCCACTGCTAGTAGGTGTTATCCTCTGAATTAATCCAAAATGTTCACTGATACCTGGTATGGGATGACTACTACTCATAGTAGTTCCATGAAGATAGGTGCATGTCCAAAAGATATGTGGGATGAGTCTCATGAAACAAAATGCAATAATAACTATTTGAGAGATGAAACTGATGAGGATGATTGTTATTATTTCATTTTGTTTCATGAGAATCATCCTCTTATAAGCTAACACCAAATCAGAGAGAAGATATAGTTGTGGAGGACTCCCCTAATTTAAACCATGAAAGTGATGTTGGATGCAATGTTGGTTTAGGAGTTTCAATGGGGTTAGATATTAATTCACCTTTTGTGAGAGTGAAGTCATGATGGATATCTTATGGGTTGGATAATGTTAGTGATGTTCTCTTTCGATGGTGTTATTATCAATCTATATTATGTATAAGTTGAGATTATGTGTATATAGGAAGTCTCTAAAAATTAATATGATCATATAAATATAGATAGGACCCTTTAAGAGTAAATCATGGTCTATTAATGAAATTATAAAAATGAATTGAATAAGTTCCCCATTAGATACATTGTTGAACATGAAATCCAAAAAAAATCTAATTTTGAAACTCATTCACCACTCAATTAAAATAATACATCCAACTTCTATTCGTTATAATTTAAAACATAAAATATTTCATATAATAAAACAACACTTATTTTACCAAATGAATTTGTTGAAAAAATAATAATTATATTACAAAATCATAAAAATATAAAAATAAAATTTATAGAAATAAAATTTATTAAAGTATAAAAGTGTAAAACTATTGATAAATTGAAAAAAGTATATAGGTATAAAAGTATAAATTACAAATGCATATATATTTATATAAGTATATAAAATTATAGATGTATATAGAAGTATAAAATTATATATAATTTATCAAAGAATATATATATTAAATGAACACATATAATTTATAAATGTATATAAATTTCTAAAACTATATAAAAGTATATATGCGATATAAAAGTATATGTCACGACCCGTCCTCAGGACCCGTTCCATGACTACCCCAAGCCCGCCTCCCATAGGCCAGGGGTTGGCGATTAGCACCATGGCGTAAATCCCAACCAAAAGGGGAAGGCATTGCCTTATAAATTAAACCAACAACACAGAGTAAGCCAGCAGAAGTAAACACTAAGTAAAACCGGTACAGTAGTAAGTGCAGAATAATAAGTGGGCCAGAATACAAACCCAAACAGAAAGTAAAGTACAACTGGAAAGAAAGTACAACAACTGAAAGTAAAGTAGCAACGTCGAGCCGTCCACTGGAAATCCCACATGAAGGGTGGGTACAGATAATCTCTTCAGCTCCGCAGTCCAGCCGTCTGTTCCATGTACGTCCCGCCCAGTGGTCCACCTCCAGGTACCGACCTGCTCCACCAGCCTCAACCATGATCAGCGCTGTCAGTCGTCTGCATCCAACACAACGTAGTGCGGCCATATCCCGTGTAGGGGTGAGTATACGCTACTTAGTAGGGACCCCGAGACCCCCGAAGGTCTCCCAAAATCCAGAAAGGATAATCCACAAAGGAAAGATACAATCACGAAGTAACATCCGACACTACTTAGGTATATGCCCATACATATACCTAAGTCATCAATTCCAGTTCGGCTCCAACATCTGAGCCCAAGTACAGCCCAGTCCACACAGGAAAACATAACCTATTCCACATAGGAATTCACAACCCAATCAACAGAGGAAAGCATAACGTAATCCACATAAGATATCAAGTCAATCTTATCGAAGATAATGATTGAAAGTCAAGACTCAACTCACACAGGTAAACTTCTTCGTAAGACAATAGAGATGATCAGATATAGCCACTGATTCATCTAAGTTGTCGGACACACACAGGATCGATAGGTACTAACCCCCGCAATGACCCACACAGGATCTGACCCACACAGGATCGGTATGCACTGGCCCACACAGGACCGCTAAGAGCTGACCCATACAGGATCTGATACACACAGGATCGGTAGCACTGATACAAACAGGATCGCTGAGTGTTGTAGTCGTCGCTGTCGAACCCACAGAGGATTTCTGTACTGTCTTCATCGCCATCGCAGTCGTAGCCAGCACTAGGGTTCTCGCACACAGCAAGCTCGTTCGGGGAGGGTCTGCTCCACGAGTCAAGGGGCTGATAAATCAACTGACACGAAGTCTGGATTTTATGTTTCCCAAAGTTCCGTATCGTCAATAGGAACTCAACGTGATTGACGGTGTGTCAATCGGACGCCCGGTCTGAGAGTTATTGGCATTTTCCATTCAGGGGTCCGGTTTCTTTTTAAATCAAAACCAACCCGATTGCACTCCAACTGCGTCCAAATCTCAAGCGGAGTAATCCAAGAGGTCCGTCTCACTAAGAGGAATCCAACAAAGTTGACGACACGTCAATCGGACGTCCAGAGCTCAAGTTATAAGCGTTTCCACTCTGAGGGCCCGGTCGGTTTCGTGTTTGAACCAACCCGGCCATACGCAAGGTTCTTCGAAATCTTGAGTGTAATATACTGAAATGACCACCTCGATCCAAGTATCACATCGCAACTGACGTTGCGTCAATCGGAGGTCTGTATCCCAATATATGGGCAAATGAACGAACTTGTCCGGTTTTAGGGGGTGTTGGGCCCGGACCGACCCGGCCCGAGACCCCCCTGGGTCGGCCCGAACCGGGTCGACCCGAACCAGGTCTGGGTCCGGCCCATCCGGTGCGGCACGGCCCGGCCTGGGTGGCCGGTTAGCCTGGCGTGGCGCACCCCGCACGGCCAGCTCGTTGCTGGCTGAGCCGTTGCGGGAAGGGGGGGGTGGTTTCCCCCCTTGATTGAAACTGCGGCCCCCACGTGGGGGCTGCTCCTTGCCAGCCGGGGGTTACGACCCCTGGTCTTTCCTCCGAAACAGCCAGCCCGGGCCGGCTGGCCAGTGCTTCCGCCGCGGAACCGCCAGGATCCGCACCCCTCCGCCGCGGCCCCACTCCGGTCGCGGCCTCTTTGCGGTTCTCCAGCGCGGCGCGACGGCGCGATGGCGCCGCGGCTTGTTCAGCCTCAATGGTGCGGTGCGACGGCACCACGATCCTTCGTCGCGTTCCTTCTTGTTTCTGTGTGGTTTCGTTGCACCACGCCGCCTTTGTTCGTGCCGCAACGAACACAACATCAAAGGGGGAGGAGTATCGGCCATGTTCGGGTGGTCTGACCTCCTCCTGTTAAATTTATAACAGGCGGCCCAAATATTAAATGAAGAACGCAAGGAATTATACACGAACAAAACCAAACCCCTACCTCAAGGTGTGGTCGAATGAAGGTTCGTCGTGGGAAATAATCATCGCGGAAGACGGCGTCGCGGAACAAGGTTTCGTAAGCATCATCGATGTCACGGAGAAGAGAATCGTTGGCGTTGCGGTATACGGCGTTGCGTCGTCGATCTCTGAGGATTCAGCATTCTTCATCGTCCTTCGTCCGAAGCTGGTGTTCTTTGTCGGCGACGGTGCGTTCTTCGCGTTCTTCAAGGAGGAAGATGAGGATTCCAAGACTTGAGCTCTCCTCTTCAAATCCTTCTCGCACAACGAAACAACCAAATGATATAAGGCTTTGCCATATTTTATTTCTCATGCCAATCCCTTTTGAAATTCAAAAGACCGCATTTAATTATTTTACTTAACTGAAGGCATTTAATAATCCAATTTAAGTCGAGAGTTGACTTTTCATTTAAGGGGGGTGCGGGTGAGTTACAAAATTAATGGGGGTTTGTGGAAGTTGAAAGGGGTGGGGCTCATGTGGGGCCCACCTCACTCATGGGTCCCACCCCAACTCCCTTACATAGAATATAACTACTTAGATAAAAATAAAATTGGTTGCACAAATTTTATTTTATTCACTACTTAACCCATTAATTTAATAACAACACCCAAGAAAACAAAACTCCAGAAAAGGTGTTCATAAGTAATTACCGGGGCTGCGGTTTCATCGGTGCCCTTGGATTTCGATTTCGAGCACCAGTTCAAAAGTTAGGAAAATCCCACTCGTTCATTCACTGAACATACCCGAGCTAAACTTTGGAAATTGATTCCAGGCACACCAGGCCTCGGAATCAGGTGCCGTCAGAAACTGCATTCTTGTAAAATCCCAATGAAAAATAAGAAAAAATTTCCCTTGAATTTTACGGGTCTTTACATTACTCCCACCTCAGGGCTTTAAGTCCCCGTAAAGATACATCAATAACTAGGGACACAAAAGTGGGTACTGTGCACGTATCTGAGCCTCCCGCTCCCAAGTCCTCTCCAAGAGGTTCCCATGCTGCAACCTGACGCGCACTATAATAATCGACTGCCCACGTAGGACCCACTCTTGTCGATCCTCGATCTCTACCGGGACCTCCGAAAAAGTCTCCCCATCATCAATGTCCAGTTCCCCATGGTCGATGATATGCGTCGGGTCGTTCACATATCTCCTCAGATGAGATACATGGAAGACGTCATGCACCATGTGCAACTGAGGTGGTAGAGCCATGTGATAAGCCACCTCGCCTATCCTACTGAGGACCTGGAATGGTCCGATGAAGCACGGAGATAACTTTCCACCTCGGACAAATCTTCGTAAACTACGTCGAGGTGAGACCCGCAGGAAGATGTGGTCGCCATCCTCAAACTCTAGTGGTCTCTGCCTCCTGTCAGCATAAGACTTCTGCCAGCTCTGAGCTGTCATCATCCACTCATGGATGACCTGGACCTTCTCTGTCGTGGCCTGGACCATCTCCGGTCCCACAAGTGCCGACTCCCCAAGGTCTGTCCAGCACAACGGTGATCAGCAAGGTCGTCCGTACAATGCCTCATATGGTGCCATCCCGATGGTGGAGTAGTTGTTGTTGTTGTACGCAAACTCCACCAAAGGTAGGTGATCCTCCCAGCTACAACCAAAGTCGAGGACACATGCACGGAGCATATCCTCGAGGGTCTGAATGGTCCTCTCCATCTGACCATCCGTCTGAGGGTGAAAGGCAGTGCTTAGATGTAGCTGCGTCCTGAACACCTCCTGCAACCCCTTCCAAAGCCGGGAATTAAAAAGAGCATCTCGATCCGAGATGATAGATGACGGCACACCATGAATCTGTACAATCTCCTGAACGTTGAGGCATCCCAAGCTCTCTACTGAGCCCTTCTCTCTGATGGGTAATAAGTGGGCCGACTTGGTGAGTCGGTCGACAATCACCCAAATGGAGTCTTGACCTCTAGAAGTACGTGGAAGTCCAGTCACGAAATCCATAGATATCCCGTCCCACTTCCACTCCGGGACCTCCAAGGGCTGTACCAAGCCTACTTTTACCTGGTGTTCTGACTTCAACTGCTGGCAGGTGAGGCATCGAGAAACAAACTCTTCCACAACCTTCTTCATACCCGACAACCAGTGCTTTTGTCTGAGATCCTGGTACATCTTCGCCACTCCTGGATATACCGCTAAAGGGGAAGTGTGAAACTCTCTCAGCACCTCCTCATGTAAAGCAACCGGTACCATGGTACGTCCTCTGAAAAGGACGACATGCTCTCCTCCTACAGAGAATCCATCAGGTGCTTGTCTTGAGGATATCTACGCACGCCGCATCTCACAGTCAGCGTCCCCACGTTGTGCCTCTCCGACCCGCTGCAGTTGTGGAGGAGCGACTGTGAGTGACTGAAGAAAGGATGCACCATCTCTATCCATGAAGGATATCTACAAAGCGGCTAGCTGCTCTGTTGCCTCCCCAAGTAGCTGAATGGTCGTCCTCCTGTTGAGAGCATCGACTACTACGTTCCCCTTTCCAAGAGTATAGACTATCTCAATGTCCTAGTCCTGGAGGAACTCCTGCCATCGCTGCTGTCTCATATTCAGGTCCTTCTGTGAGAAGATGTACCTGACACTCTGGTGGTCAGAGTAGACTGTATAGCGCTCGCCCATCAGATAGTGTCGCCACATCTTCAGAGCGAAGACCACTGCTGCTAACTCCAGATCATGGGTAGCGTAGTTCTGCTCATGCTGCCTTAACTGACGTGATCCATAGGCGATCACGGCCCTCTCCTGCATCAGGACACATCTGAGTCCGTTCCCTGATGCATCGCATTAGACTACGTACCCTACTCCCTCCTCCGGTAGCCTCAAGATAGGTGCACTGGTCAATCTCTATCTCAGCTCCTGGAAGCTCTACTGACATCTGTCTGACCACAAGAAAGGTTTCCCCTTCTTCCTTAACGTTCTGCAAAGCTGCAAAGATTTCTCCTTTGACGAAAAGATCAATACTATCTCATCCCCTGGATGAACCACGTTCCTTACCTAATATAGTCAATCCCATCATGATCAGTTAATTCATGTCATGGATGACATCGTAAGGCCTCGACGTTGCTACCATGAGATCCAACCGTTACTCTCGCCTCCAAGGGTTGAGTCACACTGCCGGCATCAGTGTGTGGTCACTGGGTGTCCTCCAGTAGGAATCTCGTATGTGAGGGTCAAGTCAACAGTTTTTTTAACTGGAACCTCTTAGTATTAACATAAAAAAGACAAGAAAGCAAATGTCACTACTTCAAGTGTCTTTTATTACTCCAACTCAACGTACAAGGACACAAAGAAACACAAACAACGAAGCTAGATGAATTATGGGCAAAGGCCTCCATGCCTGGAGCTAGTCCCGCACTTTTCCACCAGCTTCCGGAGCTTCATTATCGTAATCTTCAGCTGCCTGAAGTTGTGCTCTCCCTGGTGGTCGGGGTGGACCTCCTGGTGGTGTTGGTGGTGGTGGTAGAGCCTCAAAACGTCATCCACCACCTACCGCTCGAACAGCTCCTCGGCCTCGTCTGCCTGCTCCCTGTAGACCACCACGGTCGAACCTCTAACTCTGCCTGGGTGGTCCCTCAACCGTCTGTTGCCCCTCTCCATGGCGGGTCGAGCAGTCACGATCCATGTGGCCCTGCCCACCGCATGCATAGCATTGTCTGCCACTCATAAGACTGGTTCTGCTGCGTGTGCCCCGCACCTCCGAGCCAGTATCCTGTGGTTGTCCGCCTGATGGTCTGGTCTGCTTGGACCTCTATGAAATCTGTCTACTGCCAGCTGCAGAAGACTCCGCTACGTGCCGCCCTGCGGTAGGTCTCGCTACTGGTGTAGGCTCAGCAAGAAAGCTCTCAATGAGAAGGGCTCGCTCCAGTACTCCTGTCTGTGTCGGAATGCTGAGGGAGATTAGTGATGACCTGATATCATGCCTCAGTCCCTGCTTGAAGGTCCGGTCCCAAAATAATGGGTCTCGTACCATGTCCATCGAATAGCATGAGAGATCGGTAAATCTCACTGAGTACTGGGCTACCGTCATGCTGCCATGCCGCAGCTGTAGAAGCTCCCAGATGCGCACCGCGCAGAGGGTGGCTAGGATGAACTTCGAGAAGAAGAAGCTCTCAAAGTTTGTCCAGAGAAGAGATGCCTCGTCGTGCACCTGGATCATCAAGCTCCATCATTTGCCTGCTGCCGCGTGCAGGAGGCTCGCTACGAGGATCACCATGAGGTCACCTGGTGTCTCCACTAACCTAAAAACTCACACAACCGCCTCCATCCAATCCTCGGCTGCCTGAGGGTCTGTCTCCCCACGGAACCTAGGTGGTCTCTGACGCTGAAACTCGTGCAGTGCACTAAGGTGACATGCACTCTCAACAGCAGGGGCTGGTGGCATCGGTGGCTCGACGGGTAGAGGTACTGTCGGTGCCTCCGCTGAAAAAGGGCCCTACACCGAGGCCTCGTCGCTCGGTGGGCTGTCGTCACGCACAATGCTCGGAACCCTAGCTGGCTGCCTTCGTGGGGCCATCCTGTAAAGAAACAGGTGTGCCACGGTCAAAACAGTATACCTGGTGAGCTGACACAAAGTAATCACAAAGAAAACTTTTGAAACACACATGCAATCAATGTTTTCGTGCATTGAGTCGGAAATCAGAAGTCAGGGTCCTGGTGTACGGATACGTCGGCTGCCGCACCAACACTGGACTCCCTGGACTGATAACCACACTCAATACCCTTAACAATATTTCTTAACATAGAAGAAATATCAGAGTACTGAGTTCTGTGGTAGAACTGAACTCCTCTGATACCAGTTTGTCAGGACCCGTCCTCGGGACCTGTGTTGTGACTACCCCAAGCCTGCCTCCCATAGGCCAGGGGCTGGCGACTAGCACGAAGGCGTAAATCCTGACAAAAAGGGGAAGGCATTGCCTTATAAAGTAAACCAACGACACAGAGTAAGCCAGCATAAGTAAACACTAAGTAAAACTGATACAGTAGTAAGTGAGGAATAGTAAGTGGGCCAGAATAAAAACCCAAACTGAAAGTAAAGTACAACTGGAAAGAAAGTACAACAACTGAAAGTAAAGTAGCAATTTCGAGCCATCCACTGGAAATCCCACCTGAAGGGTGGGTACATATAATCTCCTCAGCTCCGCGGTCCAGCCGTCCGCTCCGTGTACGTCCTGCCCAGTGGTCCACCTCCAGGTACCGACCTGCTCCACCATCCTTAACCATGATCAGCGATGTCCGTCGTCTGCATCCAACACAATGTAGTGCAGGCATAACCCATGCATGGGTGAGTATACGCTACTCATTAGGGACCCCGAGACCCCCAAAGGTCTCCCAGAATCCACAAGGGATAATCCACAAAGGAAAGATACAATCACGAAGTAACATCCGACACTACTTAGGTATATTCCCATACATATACCTAAGTCATCAATTCCGGTTTGGCTCCAACATCCGAGCCCAAGTACAACCCAGTCCACACAGGAAAACATAACCCATTCCACATAGAAATTCAAAACTCAATCCACACAGGAAATCATAACGTAATCCACACAGGATATCAAGTCAATATTATCGAAGATAATGATTGAAAGTCAAGACTCAGATCACACAGGTATACTTCTTCGTAAGACAATAGAGATGATAAGATGTAGCCACTAATTCATCTATGCTGTCAGACCTACACAGGATCGATAGGTACTAACCCTCGAAATGACCCACACAGGATCGGTATGTGATGGCCTACACAGGACCGCTGAGCACTGACCCACACAGGATCTGACCCACATAGGATCTGACCCACACAGGATCGATAGCACTGATCCAAAAAGGATCGCTGAGTGATGTAGTCATCGATGTCAACCCACAGAGGATTTTTGTACAGTCTTCATCATCGTCGCAGTCGCAGCCAGCTCTAGGGTTCCCGGAAACATCAAGCTCGTTTGGGGAGGGTCCGCTCAACGAGTCAAGGGGCCGATACATCAACTGACACGAACTCTGGATTTGATGTATCCCAAAGTTCTGTATCATCAATAGGAACTCAACGTGACAGAAGGCGCGTCAATCGGACGCCCGGTCTGAGAGTTATTGGCTTTTTCGTTCCAGGTGCCCAGTTGGTTTTTAAGTCAAAACCAACCCGACCACACTCCAACTGCGTCCAACCCTCGATCAGAGTAAGCCAAAAGGTCCGTCTCACTATGAGGAATCCAACAAAGTCGACGGCACATCAATCGGACGTCCGGAGCTCAAGTTATAAGCGTTTCCGCTCCGAGGGCCCGGTTGGTTTCGTGTTCGAACCATCCCGGTTGTACCCAAGGTTCTCCAAAACCTTGAGTGCAATATACCAAAACAATCTTCTCGATCCAAGGATCACATCGCAATTGACGAGGCATCGATCAGAGGTCCGTAGCCTAAGATATAGGCAAATGAACGAACCTGTCCGGTTTTAGGGGGTTTTGGGTCGGACCGACCTGGCCCGAGACCCCTCTGGGTTGGCCCGTCAGGGCGCAGCCCGGCCCGACTTGGGCGACCGGTTGGCCTGGCGCAGTGCGGCTTGCACGACCATCTCGGTGCTGGCCGAACTGTTGCGGGAAGGGGGGGGGGGGGCTGCCCCCCTTGATTGAAACCGCGGCCCCCACGTGGGGGCCGCTCCTTGCCAGCCGGGGGTTACGACCCCCGGTCTTTCCTCCGAAACGGCCGGCGGTTCCGGCAGCCCTGCCTTGCTCCGCCGCGGCATTGAGCTGCGACCTTGTCCGACCGGCACGGCGCGACGGTGTTGCGGCCCCACTCCGGTCGCGGCCTCTTCGTGGTTCTCCGGTGGGGTGCGTTGGCGCCGCGGCTTGTTCGTCCTCAATGGCGGGATGCAACAGCGCCGCGCTCCTTCGTTGCATTCCTTCGTGCTTCTGCGCGGTGTCGTCGCACCGCGCCGCCTTTGTTCGAGGCGCAACGAACACAACATCAAAGGGGGAGGAGGATCGGTCATGTTCGGGCGGTCCGACCTCCTCCCGTTAAATTGATAACAGGCAGCCCAAATATTAAACGAAGAATGCAAGGAATTATACACGAACAAAACCAAACCCCTACCTCAAGGTGTTGTTGAATGAAGGTTCGTCGCGGGAAATAATCTTCACGGAAGACGGCGTCAGGGAACAAGGTTCTGTAAGCGTCGTCGACGTCACGGAGAAAAGAATCGTTGGCGTCGCGGTACAAAACGTCGCGTTGTCGATCTCCGAGGATTTGGCGTTCTTCGGCGTCCTTCGTCGGATGGTGGCGTTCTTCGTCGGCGACGGTGCGTTCTACGCATTCTTCAAGGAGGAAGATGAGGATTCCAAGACTTGAGCTCTCCTCTTCAAATCCTTCTCGCACAACGAAACAACCTAATAAAATTAGGCTTTGCCTAATTTTATTTCTCATGCCAATCCCCTTTGAATTTCAAAAGATCACATTTAATTATTTGACTTAACTGAAGGCGTTTAATAATCCAAGTTAAGTCGAGAGTTGACTTTTCATTTAAGGGGGGTGCGGGTGAGTTACAAAATTAATGGGGGTTCGTGGAAGTTGAAAGGGGTGGGGCTCGTGTGGGGTCCACCTCACTAGTGGGTGCCACCCCAACTCCCTTACATAGGATATAACTACTTAGATAAAAATAAAATTGGTTGCAAAATTTTTATTTTATTCACTACATAACCCATTAATTTAATAACCACACCCGACCAAACGCAATTCCAGAAAAGGTGTTCCTAAGCAATTACCGGCGCTGCAGTTTCATCGGTGCCCTCGGATTTCGATTCTGAGCACCGGCTAAAAAGTTAGGAAAACCCCGGTCGTTCGTTCACTGAACGTACCCGAGCTAAACTTCGGAAATTGATTTCGGGCACACCGGGGCTCCGAATCAGGTGCCGTCAGAAACAGAGTTCTTGTAAAATCTCAAAGAAAATTAAGAAAAAATTTCCCTTGAATTTTATGGGTATTTACAGTATACATAAATTATAAAAGTATATAGTTTTACAAATTTAAAAAAGTATGAAATTATAATATATACAAGTAAAATTTGTGAAAGTATAAAAGTATAATTATATATAACAAATAAAAATATAATTGTATATTAATTTATATGAAGTTATATTCAATATTAATTAATCCATAATAATTTTTAAATATATTTATTACTTTATAATTCTAAATAAAAATAAATATATTTTTAAATATTTGTATATAATTATAAATATATTTAGATAATTATATATAAATATATAAATACATAAATATATATGAATTTATAATTATAATTATAAATAAATATATCTATAAATATTTATATATAATTAAAAATCTAATGATATAATTATATAAAATTGTATAATTATGTCTTTATATCTTTGTATATAATTCTATAAATTTATTAATGTATGAATGTTTTATTATAAATAATATATATATATATATATATATTATTTAAATATATTTAATATAATTACATAGTTATATAAATATATATTTAGATATGATTCTATATTTTTATTAATATATGGGTATATTTTATTATAAATATAACATATATATATTGATATATGAGTATATTTATTATAAATATAATATATATATTAATTATTTAGGCAGTGGTGGAAGGTGGGGAGGGTGAGTGGTGGATAGCAGCAAGGAAGGGAGGGGAGGGGGTCTCGATAGAAGGGGTTGTGAAAGGTGTCCAGTGGCACAGAGGGGCGGTGGGCGGCAGCAAGGGGCCGGAGACGGCCGCCGACGGTTGAGGCCGAACGACCGTGGCCTGCCAATATTGAACCACTGTGTGTGGAGGTGGAACTAACACCTACCGAGGTCGACACTGCCGCAAGTCGAAGCTGAACCGACATCGTTGAAGTCGTAGACCAAGAAACCAGTGCCTCACGAGATAACAAAAAGTACAGATCTGTGAAACACAAAATAAATCAACATATATACCTTAGATTTAGAGACTATCGGTTTGTCAATAGCGGCGGTGGCAGTTGGCTTCAGCGAGAGCAGTGGAAGCGGTAGAAGTAGGGTTTTGCATGAGCTTTTGAGGCGCAGGAGGAAATGATTTCTTAGATTTCTTTTTAAACGAACACACAAATATTTTAACAATGCTTTAAAAAAAGCACTGATAAAGAGTAGTTTTACTATCACTCATTATTGTAGATATGGCCTTTAAAAGTGCTAGAAAAAGTTATTTACAGCACTAAAAAAAGTGTTGTTAATCGAAGCGATGATAAAAGGGGTCTTTTATCAGCGTTAAAAAAGTATTGATAAAAGTGTCATTTATCAACACTTTTTTAAAAGTGCAGATAAAAGTAAACAAAATGAAAAAAAAATCTTTGAATCGGAACTACCTTTTAATAGTGCTCGACCCCCCCCCCCCATTTAATAGTGATTTCCCCCACCTACACCCACTTGCGCCCCCACCACCACCCCCCTAACAGTGTTCGCCCCAACCCTGCACCCGCCAATGCGCTAGCACCCCTTGCACCCACTCGCACACCTCTGCCTCCCCAAGGATATGAACTCGAGATCTCTCCCTTGTGTGCCTAGACCCTTTACCACTCTCATGTTGCTTTGTTCTCTATTTAATGATATATCTATTTATTTATAAATATATTTACTTATATTGATTATTATATTAATATAGATAAATATATATGTGTGTGTGTATATATAGTTATATTAATCTATATATTTTTATTTATTTATTCTTATATTAATATATATTTATATCTATTTATTTATATATATATTTAGTTATATATTTTTTATCTGTATATATATTTGTATATTAATATATATTTATAAGATTAGTTTTAAATACATTTATAAAATATATATTTATTTGTATTTATTAATAAATAAATACATACATTTATACAACATACATACAACATACATACACGTGTATATGTTTTATATATATGTGTGTATTTGTAAGTATAATTATATATATTTATAAATATTTATACATATTTTATATTCATATGTATATTCATATGTTAGAATATATAGATAATATATATCAGTTTGTTAATAAAGACACACACTAATATATATATAGACACACACACACACACACATTACATAGCTATATAAATATAAATATATTTTTATTTTAAATAAAATGGATATTATATGGCTTATATATTGGGAAATATACTTTATATGTAAACATGTTTAATTATTTATTTATAAAATTAAATTTTTATTTGTGAATGTATAGAAAATATATATATGTGGTTATATATTTGTTTGTAAATAACATTACATTGTGAAAAATGATAAAATTTCAAAACCATAATATCAATATGAATATAATCCCTCAGAATAAATTCAGTCGCCACTGAAAAAGGGCAAAAAGACCCCTTGAAACGAGGCTGAAATTCCATCGAATGTTAAAAAAAATTCGAGATCCAAACTAAAAACTCAGTTTTGGAGGAATTCTGGGGCTTTTTGGCCATGAAAATGCAGCAAAAGGTTCCTTTTATATCGTTTGCACGTAGAGCTTATCGCAGACTTCGATTTGATATGCTGTAGAGCTCAAACAGATACTCAAACAAAAATTATGGTCATTTGAAGTTTGAGTTACGTTTTGAAGTTGTTATTAGTCGATGATAATTAGCAAGTTATTAATTAATAATATTTTTGAAAATATTTTTAAACTATTTCCACTAAATTTCTTATATATTTCATGCAAATGTCTATTTATACTTATCTAATAAAATTTAAAAAATATATATTATATTTATATCAATATAAATATATATTATATATTTATATATTTATATATTAATATTTTTTTTGAAATATACCTTTTAACAACGCCAGTAAAAAAACACTGATAAAGAACCCCTTTTATAAACTTAATAAAAAAAGTGCTGATAAAGGTTGACCTTTTATCAGCATTAAAAAAAGCGCTGATAAAATGGTAACTTTAACAATGTTAAAAAAACGCTGATAAAGGAGTACTTTTAACAACGATTTTTCTTAACAGTGATAAATGTACCTTTTTATCAATGCTTTTTTTAGCGCTGTCAAAGGGTGGTGCTATGGAAACCTGATTTTATGGTAGTGATTCAAAAATAAATCTTTGATAAATCTAATATTTATCAGTGATTTTTTTTGTAGCGGTGATAATGACTGCAATTTTATCCGCGCTATTATTTAAATATATTTATTATAATTTTATAATTATTTAAATATGTATGTATATATTCATAATTCTAATTATAAATAAATATAGTTATAAATATTTGTATATAATTACTAATATTTTTATATCTTTGTATCTTTATCTATATATTTATATATCTATATATTTGAATATTTGAATATCTGAATATTTATATATTTATATATTTATATATGTATATATCTATATTTATGGTCAATTTTTCAAGGGGTGAGATAATTGAAAATCATTTTAAAATCCAACGAACTACTTCAAATTAATATTCTCATAAAGTCAAATAAGAATCAATTGTAAAATAAATATTTACGGATAAAATTAAAATCGAACCAAATAATTTTAACAGATTCAAGTCTTCATCAGATACGTTTTTAAATTTGTGAAAATCAGGTTTCCTTTTGAAAAAAGGAAAGTCATTTAATCTGAACCCGCGTTTAAATGATACTTGTTTCCCAAGCATAAGACCTCACCCAGGCTTCCCTCTCCATTCACACGCACCATCGGTGTTGATGGAGATCGTTGCGGCACAGCGGCGGAAACCCAGTCGGGAGATGCCGTGGGAGATTATTTATGAAATCCTGAGTCGAGCATCGTTACAAGTACTATACATATGCCGTGTTGTTTGCAGAGAATAGAGTACGATGATCCGAGATCCCTCCTTTATCAATCTTCACTCTCGCAGAACCCCAACCCTATCGGGGTTTTTTTAGTACATCGATGGTTGCGAAATAGGTCGTGGCTTCATCTCTCCCACAGCCTCCTGTAACAACGAGGTATTGTCATTGAAGTTTGCGCCTGATTCAGGCGATGTCCGTGTATTGGCATCATCGGATCTGGGGCTGCTATAATGCCTCAACCAGTCTGTTGAAAAAATTTCTCATGATTCTTTGTATTACCTTGGGATCTGCAAACCCACCACCAAACAATGGCACTCCATCCCCTTTCCCAGCTTTGAAATGTTAAGCTCTGTCGATTTTTCTGCCTTGGTGATTACTGACACAAGCCCATTTCAGTATAAAATCATACATGTTGTTCCATCCAATTGGAATCAAGTGTCAGTCCATGTTTTAGATTCTAATAAAAGGGAGTGGAGAGATGCAGGGGAAATATCAATACCTCACGCGAACATCCAATTTTACCCAACAACACTAGGGGTTTTGATCAGAGGGACCATTCACTGGCTAATCTCTGGCTTCCGCATCTTCACCTTTGATGGGTACAGTGAAACCTCTCAAATGAGGTTGTTGCCGTGTTCCATTTATCCACGCCCAGATTTAGTGGTGCATAACCAGATTGTGGAATATCAAGGGATGTTGGGATACGTTCACATACAGATTATCCAACGTGGGGAAGTGGGGAATGAAGTGTAGGAGGGGGCCGAATACTTGATTGAATTATGGGTATTGGAAAATTACGGTCACCGTGACGGGTGGGGGGTATGGAAGAAAAGACATGCACTTCCAGTAAATCTCACCTTCTGCAACTCACCGGACCCGCCCGCAGCGTTGCATGGAAACACCTTCGCAACGATGTATAAACGACATATTACAACGTTCTGGTGTATGAATTTCACAATCGGTCAAACAATCCTCTGGATACCTCTAGGAAGATGGTCATATACCACTGCAGTCATGAGTTTTCATTCTGATTGGGAGCCCTGCTATCTTCCAATGCAAACCAAACCGCGTGAGAAGAATATAGAAGATTTGAAGGAAGATGGATGAGATGTGATCCCAATTTTCCATTTTTTTTCTCTATCCCATCATCCATGGCACCTTGGTTTCTATATTTTCTTTCTATCCTCTTGAATCCAATCTGATTTTTGATTATGTTAGTAGTTCAAATTTAAATATGAATGTTAAATTTTTCTTTCTTTAATTCCAATCATGATTGTTTATATTCAGTGCGAACTTTTATTGGTTTATATGATTCTGCTTTATTTGATTTCTTTAACATGTTCTTTCCGGATTGTTGTATATTCAATGCATTTCTATTTCTTGTTCCCTATTATAAATGGTGTTTATTTAATTTTTATATTGTATATATTTTTTGTCTTTAGGTATTCAAAAAAAAATTAATGCACCGAAAATTTTATGGTTTATGTTTTCAAAACGATACAATATACAGTAAGTTCGTGGTCCGTTTCATATGATAGACAATTGTTATTCGACAAAACCAACCACAACATTATCATTGACTTTACGACAACGTATTGGATGGTCTACCTCTGTCTTGGAAGAACAAATTTTTTTTGTATAACTGTCCTTGTTTTATTTTTTACACCTGAATTATTTCTGTTTAACTCTTCACAAGAACTAAATCAACTTAAAATAAAAAATTGACATATGTGAGTGGAATGGTTGAAAAGGGTGATAATGATAAAAAAGGATGATATGTGCAATAATTATTTTGACATAATTATCATAAACTTACATGATTATTGTTAGGATCTGAAACAATTGGCCCTTTGGTACAACAATAATTGAGAGATAAAAATAAAGTCGAAAATGTGGAAATGAAAAGACCAGCGGATGTAATGGGGATAAACAACCAAAATGAAAGGGGTAAAAAACCTCGGTAAAATAGAAGGATCTCATTATAGAAAAATTCTTGTACAAACACTCTCAATTACAAGGATAAAACACTCAAGAAATTCTTTCTTGAATATATGGAGAAACACCACACAAAATATTGCACTCAAAGCTGAAGATGTGTTGCTTGAAAATCCGATGATGAAAAATGTTGAGGGAGATCTCTTTTTATTGCCTTCCCACACCCTCCTTTGGGCTCCCCTCAATTAAATGTTTTTTACCAAATTAAATGGGGGAATAATGGTTGGGTGTCACTCTCTTTGAATGAAATGAATGTGGAGACCATCATTATTTATTTTCCCTCTTCAAAAAGTCTTCCAACATATCTCCCACTTAAAGATTTGATTAAATGTCAATCACATCTCCACACATCCTTTCTATCTTCCAACCTACTTCTCATGTCTCTACAAGGCCACTCGAGGATCTACATCGTCTAAACTTATCAGAACCAATCGCTTTCATCAAGAAATATGGAATATTTTCTTTAGTGTGAATTTTATCAATATACACACTTCCTTCCTCCACCACATCTCAAACAAAATGATATTGTACACCAATGATATTGTCCTAGAATGAAAAGATGGATTCCTTGCAATGGGAAATCCGCTTTGACTGTCACAAATCAATGGGATATGCTCTTTTTGTGCCTGGGATCCTCTAGCAACCTTTTCATCCAAATCACATATTTTCAAGATTATGTAGTTGCCATATACTTTGCCTCAATTGTGGATAAGGCCACAACAGAGTCTAACTTGGAAAACCAACTCATAACTCCCCCTGCAAGAGTAAACACATAACAAGTAGTGGATTTCATCCTGTTAGAATCACCTATAAAATATGAATCAACATAGCCTCTGATAGTAAATTCGGATCCGCCATAACATAATGTAACATATATGATTTCCTTGATGTATCTGATGATCCTCTTCACCATGCTCTAATGCTCTAGTCTGGGATTCTCCATGTATCGACTAAATTCTCCCACTGCATGTGCAATGTCTGGTCTACTACAAACCATAGCGAACATTGGACTCCCCACTACTAATGCATATGACACATTAGAAACTTTCATCCTCTTTTCTTCCCTGATAGGACTCATCAAGGAGGATAACATGAAATTAATTGGAATAGGGGTAGAAATTGGCTTACAGTCATGAATGTTAAAGCGTTTCAAGACTTTCCTCAAAAGATTCTTCTATGAGAGCCAAGTATTTCCATTTCTCTCATCTCAGTAAATATGCACTCCAAAAATCTTGTTTCCAGGTCCCAAGTCGTTCATATCAACCTCTCTAGCCAACTATGCCTTCGTCGCCTGTATTTGATCTTTATTGGAGCCTGCAACCAACATGTAATCCACATACAACAGTAGAATGATAAAATCATTACCATATAGACCCTTGAAATATGCACAAGAAGTCTATGTTATCCAAGGCTCATGATATAGGAATCAAATCTCTTGTACCAACACCTTAGTGCCTATTTGAGACCATACAAAGATTTTTTCTACCTAAAAATAAAGTTCTCATTACCTTCTTCGGAAAAACCTTCTGGTTTTAGCATATAGATTTCTTTGTCAAGATCACCATGGAGAAAAACTATTTTAGCATATAGCTACTCTAGATATAGAGTGTATGCATCACACATCGCCAGAATTACTTGAATAGTCGTCAGTCTAACAACATGAGAAAATATTTCATTCAAATAAATACATTCCTTTTGAGCATATCTTTTGACCACAAGTCTCGCATGATATCTTTCCACCTGGTCTATTTCATCCCACTTGATCTTGTAGACCCATTTTTTCCCAATGGACTTACTTTTATGAGGTATTGGAATAAGATACCAAGTCTTGTTCTTGGTAGGGCTTCAAGTTCCTCCTGCATCGTCGCCATCCATGAAGATACATTTGGACTCTGGGTCACTTACAAAAAAGATTATGGCTCTCCATTCTCTATTAATAAGCAATATGCCACATTGCTCTCAATGACATAATCTGAGTGCCATATTTGTGATCTTTTCTATCAATTTGACTGTTGTAGTCTAGGATCATCTAGTACTTGATCATCATGCTCTGATAATGTGTCAAAGGAAACCAGTTCTTCCTTTATTTCATCCTCCACCTTGACTAGTGTAGTTTCTGTACACTATTTCTTCGTGTTTTTATCAATCGTCATTTGCACATTCTATTCTGTAATATCAAGTTTAGTTTGTCCTAAAAGATTAAGGTGAACATGTTTTAAGGCTTTAGAGAAGGAAACATACTCTTTAGATTTGAAGGAAGATTTATGTTTCATTCCATGTTGGAAAGGTTTACAAACAATGTTATCTTTTAAAAAAATTGGTTAATCTCATACTGGTTAGTTACATTTGACCTTGATAAGAGTGTATTTGTTACAATGACCTAAGGGAAAATTACAATGTAATATTCATTATCTCATGCACATAAAAATTTAATATTTTAACATGCAATAGATTTTTAATATAAAATAGAAAGATTTTGAAAATGAGATGAAACAAATAAATGGTTTCCTTTTGAATTAAAAACATTAAGAAAATCATTTTCAAAAGTAATTCTAAATCCACTATCACAAAATTGACTAATATATAATAAATTAGTCTTCATGTTGTTAACAAATTAAACATATTTAATTATTTTATAGTTGGAGAGACCATTCATACCAATACTGGTGATTTTATATTTTGAATCATCTCTAAAAGTGACATGTCCTCGATCGATGTTTACAAGATGATTTAATTCAAAAGGATCGCCATAAATGTTTCTCGATCAACCACAATCCATATTCTAAGTAGCTTTAAAGTTTATATCCTTGATATAATTTTTAACAAAATATTATGAGACTAATTTTTTTGAACCCATATCATGGGTCCACTTATGTTTTCCAATAAAGATATTGGAATCCAAACATGTTTAGAAAATGTTTTTCCATTAAAAATATGAGAATAGAGATGAATAAATTCTGGTTAACCTTATCACGCATTTTTTAAATTGTATTCATAAATATGATGACCAAATTTAATGAAATAATTAAAAAAATTATTTGGGGATGTTTACTTTACAAAAGTGTTCTTTTTAGATTTTTTTGGAAAAACTAGATTATTTTGAAAAACCTATTCGTGAATTACATTTAACTATACATTAAGGGACCAAAATAATATTAAAATATTGATCACCATGGGTGAATTGAGAAAGAGTGTTTTTAAGAACATTAATTTGAGATTCCATATTATAAATTCTTTTCTGTTCTTTTCATTTTAAAACCAAATAATCATTTTCTTTGACAAGATGATCTTTTTCAAAAACAACTAGATTGTATTTCATTCTATAATCCTAAATTGTTTTATCCAACTTCACAAAAAACCATTTTGAAGCCGATCTTTAGCATAAAGGAGATCATTATAATATAAATAATAGGTTGAATAAGTTGAAGATAATGAAGTAGAACATGAAAATTTTTCTTCATTGCATACCTTGAAATCTTATATGAGGCACATGCCACTTTTGTTTCTTGATTCTAATGATTAAAGATAACCCTCGCTAGAACTCCAATTTGAAACTTTTAGTGCTTTCTTACTTTTCTTACTATCATTAGTCGTTTTATAGTTCATGTCACAATTTGGAATTATATGAACCTTCATTTTTTAACTGAAGAAAGTAACTTCCATTTCATTATTTTCTTTTTTGATGCAGTGAAAAGATAGTTCCTTTTTCATGTACTTACTCATCTTTTTTGCATGATGAGAACAGTCAGTGTCACTTATGGTGATTTATTAGTTTATTTACTTGAATGCAATTTTATTTTTAGTTTCATTGAACAAATTTTACTCCTTTCTATCTTTTATTTTCATAGTTATCTCAAATTTCATGAGTGATATAATGAGATCCTCAAACACCATGTTCTTTATGGTGGATACATAAAAAGAGGTAACACCTATTAGTATAATGGAAAACCTAGTTTATGTTAAATTTGATTGATCATTCACATTTTTTAAGGCATAAACGTCCTAATTAATGAATTTCATCAACTGCATATATGAAAACAACTACTCAAAATCCTAACTACATTGTGCTGAAGACGAGGAATGAAAAACATGTGATGGTGCTTAAAATTATCCATCTCTAGGAGAAGTCTGTAACCCACATATCTTAAATCTTTTATTTTATTTTCTTTTTTTAAATATCACGTGGCATCCCCATGAGAGGAGGACTCCCGAAAAACTCTCACTTTGACTCAAGTGGGAATTACCGCTAACCCTACAATTAGTCAAAAAGTCTCAAATTTACCTCTGGGTAAACTCTTGGTCGACATGTTTGAACCATTCTCACCAGTTTGG
This sequence comes from Viscum album, assembly GCA_963277665.1. Taxonomy (NCBI): domain Eukaryota; kingdom Viridiplantae; phylum Streptophyta; class Magnoliopsida; order Santalales; family Viscaceae; genus Viscum; species Viscum album. Next base: position 1,001,864,930 of record OY728134.1, read on the forward strand.
ATCTTATTATGATCTAATTATCTTCAATAAAGGACATCACAGATCCAATGATACGAAACATTGATATTTTTCTACCTTCCATGAAAAGTGGGATTCTTTTCTAAAAAATAGCACACTGACTATCACAAAAAAAACATACATGTCCTAATTAAAATTGAGCTCTCGAATAAAAGTTTTCATCAAAACAAATTATATTCATGTCTCTATAGATGCAATAAACTTAGACTCTGTTGTAAATAAAGAAACACATATCTATAATATAAATTTCCAAGATATAGCTCTCCCTGTAAAAGTGAACAAATAGCCTAAAATAGACTTCCTCGAATCCATATGTCCTACCATACCTGAATCAGTAAAGCCTTAAAGCATTGGTTCCCCATTTCCAAAACACAGTATCAGATCAGAAGTACCATGGAGATAATGAAATATACACTTTACTATTCTCTAATTTTATCTACCCATATTGGATAGAAAATGATTGACCACACCAAATGCGTGATCTATATCAGGTTAAGTACATACCCTCACATACATCAAACTACCAAAAATAGATGAACATGGTATGTGCTACATCTACTCTATCACATTATTATTAGAAGGTGATTGATTAGTACCAAGCTTTAAATTTATAGCAAGATGTGTACTAACCACTTTTCATTTTCCATAGAAAATATCTGAATAACCTCCTTAATATATCTATCCTGAGATAACCATAATTTCTTTACCTTTCTGTCACTAGAAATTGACATGCCAATAATCTATTGTGATGGCCCCAAGTATTTCATATAAAAAGACTAATAACGATCCTTCTTCAATCTATCAATTATAGAACGATCATGACTAAAAATGACTATATCATCGACATAAAACAATAGTATAATAAAATCATCATATGTAAATATCAGAACAAAAGCACAGTGATCATAATATGTCTTCTTGAAACCCTAGTGAAAAATGATAGATTTAATCTTCTTATACCACTTCCATGGAGACTGTGTATGGTTTCCGGGTCCCGCAGTGGAAGCCGGTGGGCCGGGGATTTTAAAATTTTCTTCAGCGGAGCGACGGTACTTGTCATCGCCGACGATCCGATCCCCGGAGAGGTTCGAGGATCTCGTGTAGATTATTAAGAGCATAAAATTAAAATGAAAATGTACCTGTTTCAAATCCGAAGGTGCGGTCAACTACCGCTAGCCGATGGGGATCATCGCTTGAAGGATCCAAAACAGGATCCCTCTAGATCATCCACACGTGCTCCAAAAATCCACCGGAATGCCGATCATCGAACTCCGGGTGCTAGCGTGGCGATTCAATGATATCTTCAATGTCCTGATGATCACCACATCGTTGATCATGCGATGAGTTAGGAAGAACTTGTTCCGAGTTCTTGGATCATCAGATTCTCTCTCTAGGAAGCGGGAGGAGAGAGAGGCTCTCAATTTTTCATTCCATAAATGAATGAATAGTGATATGCACACCAAAGGGATAGAGCCTCCTATCTTATTTATAGAGACTTTGAAAAGTGCCCGGTAGGGTTCCCCAACCCCCGTTAATATCAACGTTCTCTAAATAAATAATTTCGATGGACTAAACAGTGCCAATATTATTTAATATTTTATCACATACTTGTAATATATATATAATATATTACGTGATAAAACCGAACCATTTAACTCGACTCCCTGTCCCGCTTAATATTAAACGAACCTTGAATATTAAATAATATTCGTTCGATTAATATTTTTCTTGTATTTACTAAACTAGTAAATACATTAAATAAATTCAATCCCAAATATTCATAACATGAATATTAATGAATTCATTTAATTATTTTGGTGATCGACAACTTGGACAATACTCAGACCCCATGGAGGGGCCCACAATGTCCATATTCCTATTCAACTGAATAGGGCGGATTCTTGAATACGCTTTTCTGTGTGACCCTCTAGGCCCTTATCTCAATAGTAGTGAATAAAATCCATAGACCAATAGCGGGGTCTAACAACCCATCATGGCCCCTAAAGAGATAAGGGTAGTCATTGCGATGACTACCAACCTGCGAACACTGACTGTGTACTAAAGTCTCTTTGTCATTTGATATCTCATAAAGCGTGACACACTCTTGTGTCATCGTCCTTATATTGATTTATTATTTGTTGATCTATCCAGATGGATTCACCTTTCTACTACTTTGGCCAAAGACTTATGAAGGCGACACCATCCTGATCAGCCAGGCCTGAGATATATATCTTCCTAAACTTGGAAGTGACAAATTCTTTCTTGACCATTCAACCAACGTCATACCACCAACGATGCACCCAACACAAACTACCTCGCCACGAAATTACTGCCATGGTTTTCCTCTTGCATTAAAGTACGTAATTAAATGATATACATTGGTAATGGTCTCAAGTCAGGAGACCAATACACATGTCCTTAGATAGGAACAACCAATGACACACAAAACATGTGGTGTTCCTATTGGCGGGTCTGTCCTCATGATCTCACTACTAGAGATCACTAAGTGCGGACTTCATGAGGAGTCTCAATGCTTATGAGCCCCCAGCACCTGATAGTCAGACATATACTATGTCCAGTCAGTAAGATGTGTCTAGACTATAACACATATATTTAAGATCAATGTCATTGTATCTCGAGGTTCTCATTATAGCCTTGGATCTTCTATAACCTCTTGACACGACAATCAACCTTTGGATATTACCATTATTATAGTGGATGTAGAAAGTTCTGCACTATAATGGTAAGATATCATCATGCATATCTAACTGTACACATGATACGGTAATCAAAAGTACTATATAGTTGGGTCTAGGGAACCCACTATTTCAACACTCCCACTTGCACTAGAGCCAACTTGATAACTAAACTTGTTAGCTACTCACATGATAAATACCATGCTTCTGCTGAGTAATGGCTTTAACTACTGGGCTTGCCACATTATCACTGCGTGGAATATGTGTTATATGCGACCTCATCGACTTGAGTAAAAATTCTCAAGATAAAGTGTTCGCGAGTATATTGTCACAACGAGACAACTTGGCTAGTAAGAATATCATAATTCTCATTATGATAATATTTTTTTCACTAGGTGAGAATCCAAGAACTGGAACAAATCGTTGCGATTTACAACTGCTTCTTAGCTACTTTAGATTCTGCAACGTACTCGATATTTGTACGTATGGCTACCACAAGCTTTTATGATCTTGACTCGCTCATCTCCTTTTCCTAACTGAGATACTAGGTCAAATTGATCTAAGGACTACTACTATGTTTTCCACCACAACTAGTATACCTTCCTCTCCATATTCCAGGTACATATCATTTGTACTTACCGAAGTATAAGATGATAGTTCTGATTGCATCACTTGCAGTGCTCCTGGAAATAATTGATATCTGCCTATAATAAATTATATCCTGGCAGTATCAATTATTGTACAAAATATGGCATATGTGATTGATCCATCGCTAAATCATATGGTATCAATTCACAACTTTAATCTCTACACATGCCCCGAACATATTAACCTGGAGAGATTAATCCATGTGACATAGGCAACAATTATGAACTGGAATTGTTCCAACTTGTATTTTTCAATACAATGTCTCTATATGTATGATTGACTAGGACCAAGCAACCTTTGGATCTACCTAAGTGGATCCTGTTACCTATAAATTAGGTTGCTACTTGAAGTCAATCATTGGAGAATTTATTTTAACCTGATCTTATCTAACTGTAAGATCAAAATCTATTTTCCATATGTTGCCAAACATATATCATTTGGAAAACATTGGTGCTCCCTCTAACCTTTGGTAGACACAAGGAAAAAATTCATTTATAATGAATGCTCTAAGATCTTGTTGCTTACTTTAATCCAGAATTGTATTTCAGTAACTTTCAACCCTTATTGGCATCATTTGATGTCATCATCTTTTTCTGGTTGCGTCGTATAGACACCTTACATGAAAAATGATCTTGACATCCAATGACCAATAAAAAGATCTTAGAAGTTCAGCTATGACAAGTAAAATTCTAATAGATTTAGGCGTACCAACTTGGTATAACCAATCAAGCCTTATGGTACCAGACTTGTACCATCCATGTATCATTTGATTTGAATACCCACCACAATATTCAATTTATAATCCCCTTTGCAATTTGATACATGGAATCTATTATTCAATTTTAGTTGATCTTTTCAATCTTAGCTCGTTGCCTTATACTACTTACATGTAGGATTTATTATTCTTAATGAATAATATATAACCAGCCACAGTGAATATAAAACCATCACAATTTTTTCATTCTTCCTACGCAGTATGTTTCTCTATAACATTCCTATTCCACATGTACTTATGGATCTTGTTCCCTATGCCAATCATTTGTGCATCTCGAGCATTGACTAAGTCCATGTCAATTCAGCTCCCACTATCTCTAATAGAGATGTGCACCCTTTTATATAAATTTAGTCTAATACTTGACTACAACTTTTCTATCTTAGGGATTTAGGTAATATCTTAAGCAATTGTTAGGATAATTATCTTAGATGCACAACGTGTTAAACCTTATGCAGGTTTGTTCAAATACTAACAAATTCTTTGCATATAAACATGTCCTATGACATAATGGATTTCTATCATACTATGACTCGTATGATATCCATTTTTTATTTTAGTTGGCATATTGGTTATGGGTTTACACTGTTATTTTCAAATCACATTTTGAAATATGATGGACGTTTCTGCAAGTTGAAACATTGATACAACATACATCATAACTTTCATGTGTAACATATGCGTTTAGGAATTTCTACATGCTATATGTTTGTTGATCAATGTTAATATGTAAGACTCATCATCGATCCATCTTATGAACATCAATACAGTGATGCAGATAAGGTAACATGCGTTTAGGAATTACTCCACGCTACATTATCATGATCGGTGATTGTTTGGTCAAGATATTCTTCGGCCTACCGATCCGAAGCAACTCATATATTTTGACCAAACTTATACTTCACTTTTACTTAATGACTTATAGGAAACTAATGAAGTATCTTTACCCCTTTCTTTCTTTGTAATAGTTCACATTTTCTTGTTGAACTAACCTCAGAAAGCATTGTGGCATACCATTATTTCTAAAGGTTTCTTTGTCTAAACTAAGGGTGTCAATAATACCATAAGTGTTTAGTTGTGTCGAGCCTAAATACCATACTGGGTATATAGTTGATGTCTAATTTTAGTTTTACTTGACAAAGAATCACATTACCATAACTGGGTATGTCTTACATTTTATATTCATCATGTATTTCCATTGATTCAAATAATAGTGAACTATTTGTTGAGTATGTTACCTCAAACAAAATTCATTCCAAAACATGAAATAATGTAACATCATGTCCAAAGGGGCACATGAGATAAATTTTTTTGGTTATAATCCACAACTTTTTCAATTTGAATCAATCACTTGGAAATTAGAAGTTATGCATTTCTCCCCGATGACTTAGGAATCACCCTTTCTCAGCTGCTTGAAGAAGACACTTTACTTCTTGTAATGTTTCAATACATACTTGGTTATTGTATTTCAATAAATATATGTTATTGGCATATTATATTCAATACCAAATAAGTATGTTAGAAAAATTAATATATTTGATGAATATAAACTGAATGAGAAGCGAGTAATTACTTCTTGTATTTCAGTTTTGAAACTTCCAGGAATTTATTTCATTATGTGATACAAATAATATCCTGTTAAATAAAAAAACACTTTTCATTGAAGGACATAAAGAAGGTGTCTTTGGCGTAACATTCCATAAGACTTTTCTCCTTTTCATTCAATGTATTCTCCATAAGAATAAAAGATGGTGTTATCTCCAATATTCTTATTACTTGGTGAATGTTACCTTAACAGTAATGAAGCGCTTACTCTATACGGTTCGTTTGTACCTTTAAATGAAACTAGAGTAATTGAGTGTAAAAGGTATAAGAAATGAGATGGCATGAAATACTATGAACTATGTTTCACTTTTCACAAACCAAGTGCGACCATCACATCCAAATCTTGCTTCACTTTCTCCTCGAAAGGATCTTGGAGATGAGACTACATGTGATCATCATACAAGTCTTGATGTAGAGACCACAACTAACATCAGATTGTTGTGAAAGCATTATGAAATAACCATTGTATGCTTTATTCATGAGTCTCCTATAAGCAGTTTTACACCCTCGCTTCATAAGGTGGCTTAACAGGTTGGGACACAAGCATCTTGAATTTCCATTATGGTAGTAATGTGCGCAAGAGCCTATACTACACTTGGAATTTCGTTCTTGTTTGGACAATAACTTTTTACATCGTTTATCGTAGTTTTATTATGGTATTGCTTTCCATTATATACAAATATACTTTAGCAGATTGTACTTTTATGTGATTACCTAATATGACATCACTAATTATTTAATCATTAAATGTCTGCCACTAATTTTTCAAATTCTAGGAACCCTATATACTAGAATCGGAATACTCTTGAGTATTCTAGTGGCAAGGATCCTTGAACCTCCCTCATAGTCTACAAGCTAAGCCTATTCCACTACTCGGAGGGTCCAAGGTAGGCTTTTGACTAGCCAACCGCATTAGCTCGCAGTTCCTTGACCTGTTGAGTGAAGTCCCATCTTCAAAAATCATTTACTGATTTACTCAACGCTAGCCTATAAAATTACAAAAAACTATATAAGGAAATATCTTTGCTGAAATTTTAGTTAAGTCGACCCACCACACAAATAAGAACTCCCTGGTAGTAAGAGGCACCCTCAGCTAAGGCATGAACCGGCACCACGAACACCCGGTTTTGTTCAAACATGAATGATGGAAGGCTGTTTGTGACTTAATATTTTCATTTAGGGTTTTATTGGTTTTCTCTTGATGAATGTAATCCATTTCTATTAAACTTGTTCATATATGTTGTCGCGCTCACAACTGAACTTTAATAGAAAAACATACGTCGCTTCTTTATGCATTTTATTATCTATTATTCTATGTATTTTTCATGCTGTTATAAAATTCATAAAATAATAAATAAATGAATAAAGGTAAAACTACTACCCAACTGGTCTTGAGCAACTAAACGACCTAAGGGCATCGTACCTGAGTCGAAGCTTGACTCAAAATGTAGCTTGCCCCTTGTCTTGTATGTTTGCTTGTCTTCTGCAGTATCGACAAGTCTTGACGGGGTCGATGTCACGTCTTGGAGTACCGCTATGTCTTGGAGGAATCCACTTGTGGTCTTGCACCGTCTTCATCAACGTGCACCACCTCGACTTGGTTGGGTCCACGTCGTTCATCTTTGCATCGTCTCTGTCTGTGATACAATAATACTCACGCGCAGGCGAGGGGGACTGGGCTATAAATGTACATCATATTAATTGGACACGCAGGTCCTTATACATTTTAACCAAAAACTAAGACGATGTGTAGACCGTCATTTAATTAATTACACACATCGTATGTAGTTTAAATAAATAATTAAATAAATAATTAAAAGCAGACATTCTAGGGTCGACGCTCAAGACCAGTTGTCGGGTATAAAATATTGCGCGATTAAAATTAAAATGCATAAATAAGTACGAGGGTTATTTAATTTAATTAAATTAAATGAATTAATAAATTAAAATAATTTAATTAATTATCGGTCATATAATTAATTTAATTTTAATACTTAAAATTAAATTAATTAAATAATTAACTAAAAAACATGTAATTAATTTAATTTTAATACTTAAAATTAAATTAATTAATTAATTTAATAACCAAAATTAAATTAATTTTAACCTCGGGTATTAAAAATTTATTTCACTACAATTAATATATTAATTAATTTAATTAATTAAATTAATTGATTTAACTTAACCCTAGGGGTTACTTGCCTCCTAGGAGGACTGGGCGGCGGCCGGGTAACCTTGGTCAGGGTGCTCCTGGAGAGGAACCGAGGTGGGCGGCCGGTCGCGGCTGTGCTGCCTGTGCTTGCGCCAGGCGGGTTCGCGTGCGAATTTGGCCAGAGCTGGCGCGTGGAGGAGTGGGGTAGCCAACATAGGTTGGCTTGCTACGCCCTCTTTGTTCTGCGGGGGGATCCGGGTGCTGCAGCAGGTCGCACCAGAGGAGGAGCAGGCGGCAGAGTGCTTGGCAGGGTGCGCCGTGCAGGTCCACAGGAGGAGGAGTAGGCGGCGCTGCATGTGCCACTCTTGTTGTGCGGTGGGGCGCCGTCCTCATGCTGCAGCCGTGCAGCACACCGGGAAGGAGAAGGTGCAGCGACCCATGCTGCAATGAGCCACAGCGTGGGGAGCGGGGATGGCGGCCGGGCTGGGTGGTTCCCGACGGGTTGCTCCGCGGCGCTGCAATGCGCAGTGTCGGTGAAGAGGGAGGGGTCCCTGCGCTAGGTGGCCAGTGCGCATGTGGCTGCGTGAACAGGAGGCCCCTTGCAGCGGTGGTCCACTGGTGCTGATGCATCGCCGACGGAGGAGGGAAGAGGCGGCTGGGCATGCAGGCGGTGCGGTCAGAGGAACCCAGGCGACGACCTGTTGAGGTGGATCCACCGGAGGCGGTGCGATCTGGGAGGCCGAAGGGAACCAGATGAGTGTGGGGGGGGGGGGGGGGGGGGGCTGGGCATCGCACCGGGGAGGGGTCCCGGCGGCGCTACAGTGTGCCGCGTGGGAGGAGGGAGGGGGTCTGCTCAGACCCCCTGCAAGTTTCCTATTTTTTTGTTCTTTTTCTTTCCACGCTAGCCCTCCCCTTTTTTTATTAAACTGCAGCAAGACCCAATGGGTCTTTCTTTGGCTTCTCCACACGGGAAGACCCCCTTTGGGGTCTTCCTTTATTTTTTTTACTTTCTAAAGGATATAATTAGCCTTTCTATATATAATAATAATAAATTATTATAATAATATGATAAATTTATTATTATTATAATTATATTATTATAATTATATTATTATAATTACATTATTATAATAATATTAATTATAATAATTATAATAATATTTGAAATTTTAATACCCGTGTTCATACCGACAACGCGATCCTTTCTTAAAATTTCAAATGACCATATCTTGCTGTTTGAAATCGGATCGACACACGATTTGAACCGTTGTGACCGATTTTGTACCCTTTACTTAATTTTATGAAAATTAATTTTATTTGGCTCAAAAAATCTATGTGACTCGCTCTGATACCACTGATAGGTTTTCGGGGCCTGTAGCGGAAGCCGGTGGGCTGGGGATTTTAAAATTTTCATCAGCGGAACGACGGTACTTGTCGTCGCCGACGATCTGAGCCACAGAGAGGTTTGAGGATCTCGTGTAGATTATTAAGAGCAAAAAATTAAAATGAAAACGTACCCATTTCAAATCTGAAGGCACGGTCGACTGCCGGTAGCTGATGGTGATCATCGCTTGAAGGATCCAAAACAGGATCCCTCTAGATCGTCCACACGTGCTCCAAAAATCTGCACGAACACTGATCGTCAAACTTCGGGTGCTAGCGTAGTGATTCAACGATATCTTTGACGTCCTGATGATCACCACATCGTTGATCTTGCGATGCGTGAGGAAGAACTTGATACGAGCTCTTGGATCATCAGCTTCTCTCTCTAGGAAGTGGGAGGAGAGAGTGGCTCTCAATTTTTCATTCCATAAATGAATGAATAGTGATATGCACACCAAAGAGAGAGAGCCTCCTCTCTTATTTATAGAGACATTGATAAATACCCGGTAGGGTTCCCCATCCCCCGTTAATATCAACATTATCTGAATAAATAATCTCGACAGACTAAACCATGGCAATATTATTTAATATTTTATCACATACTTGTAATATATATATATAATATATTACGTGATAAAACCGAACCATTTAACTCGACTCGCTGTCCCTCTTAATATTAAATGAACCTTCAATATTAAATAACATTCGTTCGATTAATATCTTTCTTGTATTTACTAAACTTGTAAATACATTAAATAAATTCAATCCCAAATATTCATAACTTGAATATTAATAAATTTATTTAATTCTTTTGGTGATCAAAACTTGGACAATGCTCGGACCCCATGGTGGGGCCCACTATGTCCATATTCCTATTCAACTGAATAAGGCGGATTCATGAATACGCTTTTATGTGTGACCCTCTAGGACCTTATCTCAATAGTAGTGAATAAAATCCACAAACCAAGAGCGGGGTCTAGAAACCCATCATGACCCCTAAAGAGATAAGGACAGTCATTTCAATGACTACCAACCTACGAACACTGACTGTGTACTAAAGTCTCTTTGTCATTTGATATCTCATAAATCATGACGCACTCTTGTGTCATCGTCCTTATCTTGCTTTATTATTTGTTGATCTATCTGGATGGATTCACCTTTCTACTGCTTTGGCCAAAGACTTATGAAGGCGACATCATCCTTATCAACCAAGCCTGAGATATACAACTTCCTAAACATGGAAGCGACAAATTCTTTCTTGACCATTCAACTAATTTCATACCACCAACGACGCACCCAACAAAAACTACCTCGCCACGACATTACTGTAATGGTTTTCACCTTTCATTAAAGTACATAATTAAATGATATACATTGGTAATGGTCTCAAGTCAGGAGACCAATACACATGTCCATAGATAGAAACAACCAATGACACAAAAAACATGTGGTGTTCCTATTGGAGGGTTTGTCCTCATGATCTCACTACTAGAGATCACCAAGTGCGAACCTCATGAGAAGAAGCCTCAATGCTTATGAGCCCCCAGCACCTGATAGTCAGACATCTACTACATCCAGTCAGTAAGATGTATCTAGACTATAGAACATATAATTAAGATCAATGTCATTGTATCTCGAGGTTCTCATTATAGCCTGGGATCTGCTATAACCTCTTGACATGAAAATTAACCTTTGGAAATTACCATTATTAAGGTGGACGCAGAAAAGTCTGCACTATAATGGTAAGATATCATCATGCATATCTAACTATACACATGATACGGTAATCAAATGTACTACATAGTTGGGTCTAGGGCTCCCACTATTTCAACAAATTGCTTCAAATAATATAAAATATTCTTTAACCTATTGACATAATTCTATTTAACCATTTCAGGAAAATTCTATTGTTTTTCCATATAAATATCCTCCTCTAAATATCTAAGGAATAAATTTTTCATTGCATCCATCTACTCAATTTGTAGATCCAAACTATCAGTCAAACCAAGAACAATCCGAATGGAATACATTTTGACTATAGGTGATAAAATCTCATAAAATTCAATACATTTTTTCTGATGAAATCCTTTAACAACTAACATTTCTTTATATCACGAATCATAACTAGATTCTTCATTTTTAATCGAATAAAAACATCGATTTTTGAAAGATTACCTAAAGGTAACATAACCAGCTCAAATTTATGGTTTTCATTAAATGATCTCATCTCATCATCAATTGTTGTAACCCATATATTATTCTAATCACTTTAAATTGCCTCATCAAAAGATTCTAGTTCTCCCCATTCAGTGTGGAGCACATACTCATCAGATGATTATTGAGTAAAAATGGTATGATGATGAGATGAAATCTAGAGTGTAAATGAGGGTTCATTAATAACCCCTACAACTGGATCACCAGAGACAAAAGGTGTATTAGAAACATCAAATCCAACCTGTTCTCCCTAAACATTAGTCTTTATATAAAAACAATCATCAGAATCGATAACATGAGGTAAATGTGACTCAGAAGCTGGGTCAATAATGAAAAAGTCCTCCAAAGATAGAGAAGTATATTTTTCTCCCATATCAATATATGCAATTGTATGACCCTCCTTAAACACTACATCCGATCTTAGGACATGTTTATTAAAATTAGTATCATTGAACCTATAACCAAACACATGATTTCTGTAGCAAAAAAATACACTATCATGACTTACCATCCAGGTTGGATCTCTCATCTATAGTAACATGAAAAAAATACTTGTAACGAAAAAAATATAAATGATCATATATGATCCCTTTTTCATTCCAATTGTTTTTTAAAGTTTCTATATACAAGGAAACAATAGTTGATAAATTGTTAATATATGTATCAATAAATAAAGACTTAACCCAAAAATGTCAAGGAAACTTTTCTTCCAAAATAAAACATCAAAATCTTTCCAAAAAAGTCATGTTCATTCTCTTAGATACACCATTTGTATGGGGTTCCTTAGGTGGCATATTCTAATGTCAAATAACTTACTTATTGCAATAATAATCAAATGGTCCTTAATACTCACCCCCACTATGAATATGAATACATTTCAACTTCTTTACAGATTCTATCTCTAATGGAACTTGAATTTTTTTAAAAAAACTAAGAACCTGACTTTTAGAATTAAAAACATAAACCCAATGATTATGTGAGTATTCATCGAAAAACATGAAAAAATAATGACTGACACTAAATTTTCTAGAATTTAAAGGATTAAACACATCATAATGTACTAATTCAAGTATCCATGACTTCTTGTTCAAAGGACGACTACTGAATCTAACTTTGATCTATTTTCCATCCATATAGTGATCGTACATGTCCAATTTGACACTATTAAAAACAAAAAGAATATCTCCCTTAGACAAACAACTAATACATTTCTCAATAATGTGGATGATCCAATTATTCCATAACATGGAAGAAAAACTGCACTCAACAATGAAAGTAGTATCATAATAAATAGAAGCCATGGTTACATATAAATTTGAATACTTCTTCCCTCAAGCCACAATCAATGAACTCTTGGAAAGATTCCACTAAAGGTCACCAAAAGTAATAATAAAACCACCATCATCAAGAAAACTTTTTGAAATATGATTCAGATAAACCATAGGTTCATGTCGAACATTCTTCAAAATCAGCTAACTTCCTGTGATAGTCTCCAAACAAAAAGTCCTGATACCTGTAACATCAGCCTGACCATCATTACCCATCTTGAAAATACCATAATTACTGTGTTTATAAGATGCAATGAATTCCTTCCACAATGTCACAAGAAAATATGAACCACTGTCAACAACCCAACAAAAATCATCTGAAGAAATTTTAATGGTGTCATAAACAAAAATAAGATCACCCCTGTAGTTGTGGATCCATGATCATCTCAATAACTATTTTTATTCCACTGGTTTTCCTTCATTCTCATTTCACTTTTCATATGATTTTTAAACTTCTTAATATGTCATTTCTTACCAAAATGATGACATTAAAACTATATGTTCTTTGAACTATATTTTCTTCTATCTTTTCTCTTACCTCAAAAACTCTATACCAAATTATTTTCATGAATTCTCCCCCTATTTTTAATGACTAAAAGATCAAAATAATATTTTTACTAAGTAAATTTCCTGACCTCTTCATTCAAAATATCAAACTTTACAAAACCAATTTTCATCGCACCATTAAGAGGTGAACTGGTTAGAGTAACACCAAAAATATCCCAATAATTAGGTAAAGTATTATACAAAAAAATATCTAAAACCTCATCTTCAAAATTAATACCTATACCATAAAATTTATCCAAAAATCCCTAAAATTCACTCCAACAGTCATAAATATTTGTACCTTCATTCTACCTTGAATTATTCACTTTTTTGAGGAAAAAAAATTTATTGTTTACTATTTTTAAAGCATAGGTAGTCTCAAGATTCTCTCACAAATTTCTGGAATGAGATATGTTGACAATATGGTTTATCACATTGTCTTCAACCCACTGAAAAATAAAACCACAAACCCTCTCATGCTCAAACTCCCATTCTTTATTAGAAATTATTTCTAGATTCTGAGTACTAAATAATTGAAGATGCATTCATTTGATAAAAAGAAGATCCTTAATTTTTAATCACCAAATATTATAGTTTGTACCATTAAAAAATCATCATACTTTAATTCACTTACATAATTTATTAGAAATAAAAACCAAAACACTCTTATAAAAGATGTTAGGATAGGAGGAAAGAGATGAATGCGCAAATGAAACACCAAAGAGAACATGAAATGGATATAAAATTTTCTTTCCCTTAAAACAACCATAGTCTAGAAAGAAGAATCCACTAATAATGAAGAGTACATAGTAGTGACTCCCAAATATGTGTGGGGACTCAAGAATAATACTCAAATAAAATAGTTGGTCAAAGGTAGAAAGTTAATGCAGTATGAAATATACCTGAAATAAAGAACACAACATGATAAATAAACCCAACTAGATATAATCGCGAAGTGTGGATGTTCTATATCTGAATATTTTGTACAGTTTAAAACACTAGGTTAAGATCAAAGAGCATTGCAAATAAAATCCAATCAAATCAGTGGAATTTCACTAGTTAAATACCTGAAAACCACTTCTTAAAACCCTAATTGCATTGTGCCAATGATGTGGAATTTAAAACATGGGATGCCTCTAAAAACCTTCCATATCTAGGAAAATTCCTTAACCCACATATCTAATAATAAATAAGTCTCAATGGATGGTAATTTTAGTTGATGTGCCTTACCTTATGCTCCCTTTTGGTTGAACGTGAATTAACCTCATGTAAAGTGGTTTTAAGAATGTAACTAACTTATTCCATAACCATAATAATATTTATAATATCACATATAATACTTTTATAGCATCTTATTACCCATTTATTAATCATATTTCATTATTTTCTTTGTTTCAGGTGTTAATTGCATTGTTTTCTCATGCGTGTTTTGTCATGAAAGATCTGCTTCTTGCACATATTATATAGTTATATCATCTATAGAATAGTAATAATGACTTAATTATCATATTTCATTATTAAATTTTACTTTTAAAACCAATTATGAGTGATTTTTATGAAAAATGAAGTACATTACAATCATAAAGATGACATGTCGTACATGCACATGAGTAATATTTCCATTTTACAATGATCATTATAAAAAGGATCTAATTAGTATTTTACCTTTATATAATTTTCATATTATCATATATACCATATTATATAATTATATATATATATATTTATCATCCATGTGGTTTTGTGATTAAAAGTGATTCACATCGCTTTGTGAAGGTAGTTTTCCACACATACACGAATAATGTTATAATCATTATGTGAGTGAAAAAGAAATAAATAAAATGATATATATTATACTTATATAATTATAAATATGTCATATTTGTCATAATTATTTCATTTATATCACATATAATCACTAAATTTATCTTCATCACCTTCCATGTGAAGCGTTAGTGTAAGATGAATCAAATCACTTCACAAGGTGGTAGTTCATCGTACACACCAGAGATGTTATCATATCTCCTACATAATGAAAGGTTAAAATATATATATTATATAGTGAATAAATAGGTATAAATATGTTTTAAATATCATATATACACTTTATATCCATCATCATACCCAACCTTGAGAGGTGTAAATGAAAAAACTAACGACATCAGTTAATGAGTTGATAGTCTTTCGTACACATGAATAATGATTTCATAAACCATTTGATGGAATTGGATATGGTTTTAGGTCATGAAATTATTATAAAAACATCAAAAAAATATGGAATATACTGATTTTATAATACCGTCATGGTTTAATAAAATTTTAAGGAGGTGGAAAAATAAATAAAATAAAGACTCTCATTGAAGAACATTACCTCCTTTTCTGGTATCCTCCATAGGTTTTCACTAAAGCCTTCCTAGGATGGATTTCCACCAAAAATATAGGATGAGGGAAGGGATGTTTTGAAGTTATTTGGAAAGGTATTGGCTGAATCAAAGTGGTTTTAATGTGTAACATGGAGAGAATAGGGGGTGGCATTTTATAAGTGGTGGGGGGGACACACTAGGTATTTCTAAAATGAATTGAGAGGTCCCATTTTTTTCAAGCATCAAAAGGCTCCAAAATGGACCCTTATAGGAAATTAATGGTTGAATAGTCTAAATATTTCCATAAAATAGTTTTTATACAAGTTTATAGGTCATTTTTACCATTATTGTTTTAGTTTAACCCCCAGTAAAACAATTTTTTCCTTAACTATATTAATTAATTTTAAATGTATTCACTATTCATTTTTCAAAATAATTAATATGACCTTATTAAGAATTATATATTACTATTATTCTTAATATGGAATCCATTTTTACCAAATTATTTTCATAGAAGTGGAAAATTTTAATTTAAAATTAATCCCAGAGATGCGATGTGAAAACTGGGTTTTAAAGAGAAAATATCCAAAAGTTTATAATGTTTTTATATCAAAAGTCAATATAAATATTATTTGAATGTACTAAATTGGATTAAATGATATAATATTTAACTAATGTAACTTTTAAACTAATTTAAAATATAATTTAACACTATAAATTATTTAATCAAAAAAGAAGTTTTCAATTGAAATTCAGTATTTTTCACTATTCACAAAAAATGAAACTTTTTTAGAGAAATCCCAAAAAATCACTTGAATATAGTTTTGGTATTATGATTTAAAAAATATTTTTTTTTTCATATAATGTTTCTTAAATTGGTAAAAATTATTGTTAAATTATGTGAGCAAAGCATGACTAAACAATCTTTTAGAAAAAAATATTGTTTTTCAGATAAAATTTATTTTTCTTTTAAATGATTACTATTTTATTTCTAATAAATAGATAATTGATAAAAATGAATAAAATATATATTTTCAAAAGTCTATTAATCCTATTCATAACCTCCATTCTATCCAATTTGTGATAACTACCTTGTTAAATAATAAAATTTATAGTATATTGTTGTTCGGTAAAGCTCGATCTTGCGTGTAACACAAATTATCAATGAAACTCATTGTTGCGTGTATAGTAAGATATCTAAAAAATTAAATTTATTCTAAAATAATAATATTTTAATGTCTTGGGGTGTAATATTATTATCAAATTTAGGTGTTTTTTTGTCACATACGCTATTGAATAAACTTTCACTCTTAAAATTTTAGGGTGTTATATTTTGTATCTTGAGCATAAACTTCATTGAAGTATATCATTCCCACACTATCTTCATTGGATATGTGATACCTTTTAAGAAATTTGTGACATAAATTAAACAAAACATTATTATCTGAAGGATTATATAGGTAATATCCTTTATTTCCAAAGATTCACATAATTCCTTGAGGTGAAATATTGTTTTTAAAAATAACATTACCATACTATTCACAGCCCCACACTCATTCATGAGATAACATGTGTTTATTTCCATTCTAAATATTATATGGAATACCAGTTTCTTATAAATTGGGAACTCAATTTAGTATGTATGTTTTTTTCTACATTGCATATCCCCAAAGGATAATAGTATACTCACATGACTCATCATTGATATCACCATGTCAAAGAGGGTGTAATTCATCCTTTCTCTTACACAATTGCATTTTAATGTATAAGAAGAACTGAATTGGGATAAAATCCTAAACTCTTGTACATAATCAATGGGGTCTTGATTAATATATTCTTTATCACAGTATAATTGGAGTTTTTTAATCTTCATCCAAAGCTGGTTCTCAAATTCATTCTCATGTTTCTTCAATATATGTAAAAAATCAAAATTGTAACTCTTTATGTATATATAACCATATCTACTAAATTCATCAATATAAGATATAAAGTATGAGTACATACCCCTCTATTCTACTTGAAATGGTACACAAATATCAGTATGAACCAACTCAATAATCTCAGTGGCCCTTTCCCCTTTTCCACTCAACGAGGCTTTGGCCATTTTTTTATATAAATGAATGGAATACACCAACTCGTTTTAGATGAAATGAATCCAAATGTGAATCTTGTTGTAATATGGTCCACTTATTTTCATTTACATAACTAAAATAGTGATTCCAAATTTGGGTGTGGCATGAGTCACGAGAATTATCTCAATTATTGATTTACAGTACTTGGTTTGTGTAATGCAACACATAAAGATCATTATTTAAATATTCCATACCATAAAGAAATATTTATTTTATAAATGAAAAAAATATTTCCATAACTAAAAATAAACACATATCAATCAAGTAAGGTTATGGAAATAATGTTTTTGGTTAATTGAGACACATAATAACAATCTTTTATAACAAATATAGTTTCAGTAAAAAATGCATGGTTGGTGTCCCCAATTGTTATAATAGCAAGTCTAGAAAAATTGGTTACTCATGGATCTACCTCACCTCATGAAATCATAAATATTATACTTCGTTCCTATATTTTAATACATATGTGAGTCCCACATGATATTTATAAAAAGGCCGATTTGTTTTAAATGGATATATTACAATTAATAAAAAACACACTAGAAGCTTCCCTTTACTTCTTAATTTGGGTGTAATTTTTCTTCCTGTGGAACTCTTTTACAAAATAAAAGTAGATAATTTATTGTTCCATTGCATTCACCATGATCCTCCCCTATATAAAAGACTATTGTAATGATTTTTAGACTTGGAATTAGCCTTAGATATCCTCAGTAGGAAACTTTCTTATTCACTAAATGAAATAAAGGATTTATAAACATCATATCCTTGTCCACTTGGAGAAGTTAATTGAGGAGATCTAAGAGAGACTTCTCTAGGTTGTTTCTATGGAAATTATTAATAAAACTAGACAATATCCGAGGGATTAATAAAATAATGAGACTAACGTGTAGTTATTTAGGCATCCTAAACCCTAGAACCTCTACGCGTTCAATGTAGAAAATATGTTTGACTATGTGAGGCCCAAATGGAAACCTTATCTAAGAATACTCATGAAAATAAAATTGGAGATATCAAACATCTCATGTATTTATCTCTCCTTAAAATGACTATGGAGATATTGGATCATCGTATTGGTGTCCATGTTTTCACGTGACTTCATGATTTCTATAAACATAGATGAATGAATTTAACACTAAACATTTACATCATCATTATTGTGTTTCTAAATGATAGTTAACTCCTCATATCTTGCCTCCTAAACAAGAGAATCATGGATTTAGGATTTAATAATTTATGATTTATGTTCATGGTAAAACACTACCCATAAACATCTGAACCATTCATGGAAGTTACTACCAATTAGAATATGGTCTTTCTCTAGAATAGATCTTGACGATAAGGTGGTTGATGAAATTGTTATTTTTATACAATAATATAGTATATTATTATGAATTATCTTTATTATAATTTATATTAGAAATAATAATAATAATAATGATTTTATTAAGTCGTTTTCTATTTTATAAAGTCTCAAAATAACTCACAATTGAACTCAGAATGTCCCGTCACATTAGATATTCAACTGGAAAGTATCCATATTTCTCTCCTAATTATTTAGAATAAGAACATGAAAAATATAATAATGTGTAAAAGTAAGCAGTCTTACCAACTTAATGCTTTTAAATCCTTATTCTTTTGAGTGGACTCTAGAATCCTAAAATCCTAACTTATATTTCCTCCAAAATGGCCGCCAAATTTGCATTGACTAGGCAATGGATATTAAATTCTATATAGGTATGGTTATCTTGACTCATTATATTAGTTAAGACTCTACAATAATTAATAGTGACCTTGATTATGTAATGTACTCACAATTTATCTATGGTTTGTTATAATTTAGATAATGAAAGGTATAATGACTTAATATTAAATTGAGGGGTTTTGTTTATAATGTATAGATTTTATTATTTTATCTTTTACTTGTATTTTTAATCTTAAGTGGATTTTATTTAAGTGATTAACCATATACCAATATAACCTTACACATAATACTTTCACTTTAATTTTATCTCTGGGTATTGAATAATTTTTATATTTGATCACAGCCTTTCATCTAAAATATAATTCATGTATAGATAGAAATATAATAAATAAATAATTTACTTGATAATTATCTTATCTAATGATTGATTTATTTAGTTGTGAATAAATGAACCAATGAACATTAAAAAAACTCAGCGTGTCATTATTATCATATGTTTCAACATTCCTCTTATCCACATATGTATCATCCATGTTAGTTTTCTCTCAGTTCCATCTTGAACTATCTCTATCTCATATCCTCATTGAACCAACTCCATGCACCTGGAAATAATCCTTTTATTAAATATGTTTTTTAACTCACAGTCAGATGAGGGGAAATAAAGGATTGGTTAATGGGAATTACATAAAACAACCTTAGACATGCTGGTTCAATATAATAAATGAGTGAGGTATGACACGCGGTCCATAAAATTTAAATTATTAATAATTAATTTAATACCGATACAATAAATTAAATTAAATGAAACCAATAGATACATAATTCTGTTAAATTCTTTTGATTAGTCAAACACATGAAACAACTATGTATTTTAAACAACTAGCTATAATTCATTGCAATTCATTCTTTGATAAAAAACTTTAATTAATTCAATCAATTTCCTTATTGAGAAATAAAATTCATTTAATCTTATTCCATTCAATATTATTGGAGATTATCATACTTTGTGAGTTTAATGAAATATTGTGTTTATTTTATTTAAAATTTAATAAAACAATTAACGACATTGTACATGGAAGAAACTCTGTGAGTACCTATCTAAAATGCTTAGTGTCGTCCTTATTTTATGCATTGTACTCACACAAATTATTGAAAACACTAAATTTTTCATATTTTCATAGTCTGTATTTTCAAATTTATGACACATAGAACACATAAAAATTATGTTTCATATAAAATTTAATGCATTATTAGTCCTTAGTATGGAATGACCATACATGAATTGCAGTTTTGAATATTATATAGAATTAATTAATCGTTTCATATAATATAAAACATGATGACCAGTGTGTACTATCAATTTAATGAATCAAAGAACTCGATTCTATTAGAGTTAATAGATTAATTAATTAAATTAAATATTTCTATATAAATAGAAAAAGTGCATGGCATGAGCTTGATATCCATACATCATGTACTTTGTTTCATAGGATGTCCATAGTATACACCTAGGGACTCAGTGTGTACTTCTCATGGACATTAATGAGGTACACATCATGAATTAAGGATACCTAGGGTGTACTTGATGTTACATAGCTATCAGTTTGTATGCATCATGTATTAAATTCATGTGGTTTATTAATTAAAAAACACATCTTGACTCTGTGTTTTCAATCATAAAAAGACATAGATAGCATCACATGTTGGAAATATACATGGTGGGTGGGTAATCTATATGGTGTATATCATGGAAAATTGTGTTATGCCCTATCCAGACAACACATCATTTATTTATTGCACGCAATGTGTATTCATCACATGATGAATTGGAGTCTATATGTGTTTCCTGGTGAAATGAATAAGGATACATGACATGTTACAAAGGATTTCATGTCATGTATCCCTGTGTTGTCCAACCCAAGTTCCAGAAACCTCCATATGGGTTCTTCAATTTCAATATTCCTTAATTATTAACTGATATTAGTTATGTATGTGAGAAACAAAGAGAGGGAGGAAGTGATCTCGATGGTCAAATAAATAATGAATTGAAGATGAAATGAAATTAAACTTTTAAATTCATAATTATCAAAAATCAAATAAATAATTATAAATTTCAACAGGGCCACTCTAATATCACTTGATGGTTCTAGATGTAGTGGATGTGCCTATTTGGTAAATGAAAAATTCTATTTTTTTGGAATTGATAGACCATTATAAATTTATAAGAAGTAAATTTCGTGACCAAATTTTTTTTAGATTAATATTGACAAATGAAACACTTAATCCAAAATGGGATATTTTTACATCACTTTTATAGTTAATTTAAGCATAAGAAGAATGATTACCTCGATCTTGAGATCATTATTCATTTAAGATGTTATTTATTCTCACTCGATTGGTATAGAGTTAGTGAATTTCAAGGACCCAAAATAAAGCCTCTTTAGTAGTGATTCACATGTGCTCCTTCGATCTCCAAATAGCACAAATGAAACACCATATTTTAGTGTGACTAATTGATAATCTTGCAATATTTTCTTTCGATCACTTCACATTACTTTGTGTTTGAAGGAATATATCATGTTCTTCTCATTCATGAGAGTATGGATGAATGAAGAGGATCTTGAAATGATTTTTTTGTGTTTAATGATCAAAATCCTCCAAAATATGAAAAGTAATAAATTTATAGACCGAGGGTTAGGGTTTGATATTTAATTAATTTCACAAGTCCCCTTTAATAAAATATTAAACCTTGAGAAACCACATGACATGTAATAAAACAAAAATATTATTTTATTCAATGGTGTTCTCTAACTCCTGCAATGATAAATAATATTTTATGGACTTGAAAACAAATATTTATCATCAGACCTATATGCAACCCCTCGTACTCTTTAACATTTATCGAATAACTGAACAAATATTGTTATTAAATATTTATTCATTCAATAAATAAATATTATTTTAAAAAATAGTGAATAAAAATTTATATAATATTCGCTTAAAAAATTAATTAATTATTTAATTAAAAAATATTTATTTATCATGCCATGAATAAAAAGAGATAAATAAATATTATATATTCACGCAATTAAAAAATTACCTTGAGAACTATATTTATTTAATATTTGTCGTCATTTAATAAATTTTGAATAAAATATTCACTCTCGATCCGGAGAATAATAATTATTCTAATTTTTAAATATAAATAATATTTAAATAAGATCAAAGGAAACACTTTTTGTGTGACTCAATATGCCTCTTCCTCATTGGCATTAGGTGGGATTATCTAAAGTCCAAGATTACTCTATAGAAATAAGTCAAGGAACCAATTGAGGAAAAAGATAATCCATAGCAACAAAACCACATAGGAATGATCCCTATGTCATGTAATCCGTTTATCATGATATCTTATCAAGAATGTTTCATAATTGTGTCATCAACATTAATTCTTGACATATAATTCTTGGATTATCTGCAAGGAACATTTCTACATCACCATTTCCATGGAATTGATTTTGAAAATTTCATTCTAATAAAAGGGTCAAGATAACAACTTCAATAAATATGGAAGTGGAAAACCATTCCTCAACTTATTCATTAATACACACCATTTTTAATGCATGCAAGGTACCCAAATTTCCCACAATCATATTTTTTCATGGTATATTACTATAAATAAAAGTGTTTAAGTGATGACATTAATTAATAATAATCATAATATCTAAGGACCATTACACATGCTCATAGATAGGAATATCCAATGGCACATAAATGTATAGAATTCCTATAAGTGGGTTTTTCTCATAATCACCCATTTTGGAGATTACAAAGTTAGAACATCATGAGATTAAGTCTAATCGACATAAAACCACGCACACATAATAGTAAATATAATATGTTTCTAATCATAGAATATTATCCAACTGTAGAACAATGTGTAATAATATCATCATGGATTTTCAAAGATCTCATCATATTAGGGAACTGCTATTCAATTTTCAATGTGAAAGATACACTAGGGCATTATTAAATTATTGTCACACAGAATTATGAAAAATATATAATAATATATTTTAATAAATATTCAATTATTTAAATATACATCCAATCTAGAGTAAAAATAGTTTTTTCTAGGACACCAACTCCAACAATTTATGTCCTTATCCTCTTTGATTGTAGGGAATCTTGGTGCCCATGTAACAAGCATAGATACCCTGGTAAACTAATATAGAAGCTATCCATGACATAGCCTAAAGGTTGTTCCCATTCCCCATGGTATGAGAAATAGGACCTCATATCAAAGAGAATGTTTTTTCCACAAGAATGATAATGTGATAGAAGATAAAACAAAAACTAGTCTTCATGCCAAACACTCCTCATGGAAAAAAGTACCACAAAAAGATAGTTAAAAATCATTAGGTAAATATAAACTAAAGGAAAAATGAAATCTATCAAGAAAATGTCTCATAATACCTATGTAACAAGTGAACTATATCTACACTATTCACCACCATCACCCTAGAGTCTCATGGATCAATCATAATAACCTGCTCCAAGTAGTGATTTCCCTTTCAATAGATATGTCATAACTAAATATATGACATCCCAAAGAAAAAGTTAGAGTTTGAGATAAATAACCCATATGGTATCATGAAGTTTTCCATAAGAAATTACATAATATAAAACCATTTATGCTTTCAATATAAATAAAACAAGGCAAGGAATGACATTTACCTATTTTAAATTAAAAAAAAACTATCAAATAAAAGATAGAAGATATATCAGAATAGTTTTAAATGAACATTTTATATAAAAAAATTATATAAAAATGGAATGAATAAATTTGTTCTTTAAATAATGGAAGGAATAATCAAGTCAACACCAAGCCCCATATTCCTAGAGTTACATTAGTTCTAGGATATTAGATCCTCTCACTACTAAATCATCAATCAAAGATCAAGTATGTGTGTACACATCCCATGTATCAGGAAAATGGGACCAATCAATCAACATCCCATTATGCATAATCATGTAGAACTATTTTTAGTTAGAGTTATCATTTTTAATCCATTTTTACAGACTCATAGTCTTAGTGTGCTTTTACTAATCACCCAAAAACTACTCAGGATCACATATGATTCAACAAGTCATTCATTCAATCCTGAGAAAATCAATCATATTAAATAAATTCATCATTCATAGTTCATTTTCGAAATTTTAACTTCAAAATACCATTTTAATTTCACAACTAAATTAGGGGTTTTCATCAAATTCATGACTTTCAAATAATTTTTCATTTGAAGCCCAATTTTTTATAGAATCAACATTGAAAATTTTATCAAATAATTTATCATTCAATAAAATCATTTTTCTAAAAATATTCCCAACAATTTAAGTACAATTTAAATTAGGGTTCTCACAATTTTCATGCCCTTTTAAAATAAAATGTCAAATATTCTCAAATTAGTGTTTTATAAATCAATTAAAAAATCATTTCAATTCAATAAATAAATATAGTGTTTCAATTTTATGGTAAATAATTATAGAAAACCTATATTAAATAACATGATAAATCGATCAAACATAGAAAATGGGAACACTAATGGAGAGTTGAAGGCATATAAGATCAATAAGGATGTCCTAGAAACACAATCCATTGGATCAAGGTTATAATCCATCCAAATCATGGTGATTTTTAATCTAAATGAACTATAGAAGGGAAAATAGATTATTCCATATGAGATAATATCCACTTATTGTAGAGGGATCAAACACATCAATTGGTTCTATGATCTACGAAGAATGGTGAATGGAAGAGACATAACGAATCTTGGGAGCCATCAAAAGAAAAAAAGTAGAATGAGGTTTGAGATGGAGGATATTGGAATATAAAATAGAGTTTTGGGATTTTAATTATTAAAAAACATAGACCACACTGAAACCTACATAATGATTATGTAGGAGTGTGACAATACCAAATAACATAGTGCAATTATTCGAGGCCACATCACTTCCCCTCCTAGTCAACTGACCTCCTGAAAACACACTGAAAGCCTCACCCAAACACTTCCCCTAGCGTGAGGCTAGGGAATATCCCAGGAACCATGCCATAACTACCACAAAAATTACTGAAGCTCTAAAAATCTCCATTATGTAGTCAAATGTCCATGCCAAAGATCTTCCCAATTTAGAATAGACTAAAAAACCCACCACATCATAGCTTGGCGATCCATGTCACATCCATACCCATTTTGTGAAATATACCCTTACCTCCATTTCACAACCCCAAACTCAAGAATCACCCTAAACCTCTAGAAAACAAAAAACTACATATAAAAAAATAGGGTATCAATGACAGGGGAAAAAATTAGTACCTAAAAGTGGTAATGAGATGTTACAATGTACAACCATAAAAAACATTCCTCCCTCAGAAAGCATATCCTGAAGGCTATATTTCAAAGAGATGAGGCCACCACTATCTAATTTGTTTCTCATGCTCCCATGTATCATGTGAATCAAAACAATACCATCAATCTTACCCAATTTTCCAAGCTATTGATAAACCAACCAAGGTGAAACTCTCAAAAATACTTAGTCACCAACTGAAAACTCCAGTGTTCAACATCATAGATCACCATAGGATTTCTACCGGCTCTAATCCACCACAATTATATAATGAATCAACTCAAACTTCTCCATCATCTCTTAGGCCAAACTTGGTACAACCAAGAAATCTTCACCAATATCCATCAAACACAACAAATATATACAAGTTTCATCATAAAAGGCTTCATAAGAAGCCATTCAATTAAAGTATTGGTAAATATTTTTGTAAGAAAACTCAACCAAACCCAAATGGACATCCGAATATATAAAAAAGTTAAGAATTCAGGCACATATCATGTCTTCTTGGATCTATATAGCTTGTTCTATCTAAATATTTTTTTGCAGATGATATTTCATGCTCAATATAACATGGGATCGCATTGCCTCTTAGTGGCCTCTCCAAAAATGAGATGTGAACTATCGATACCAATCAAAGACTATAACATATAAAACTCCATGAAATATGATAATATATTTTATACTTCTCAAATCCCTATTTTTTTTTATTTTAATGGGTATAACATGAGCTGATTTGGCCATCTTATTGATCACAATCGATATTGGACTCTTCCCTAAATGGGTACATTGAAACCCAACCATGAAATCTATAGATATTTGACCCCACTTCTAAGTTTCCACAGGAAGGGGATAAAACAAAACCGAAGATCTATAGTGCTCAACTTTGACCAAATGATAGGTATATCAATGAGGAACAAAGTCAGCAATGTCTCATCTCACACCCATCCACTAGAATCATCACCACATATTATGGAACAACTTCATGGCGCCAAGGTGCACTGCCCTCTGGGAATTATGAAATCTCTCATCATAGCATTTCTCACTAGAAAAGTTAAAACATAGAAGTTTAAAAAAAAAATAGGACACCCTCTAAGGAGAATGATCACTCCCCAATGATCTCCCCACCATAAATGGAGTCCCTTATTCCATGAAATTAATCATCAATCTTATACTATTTAAGAATAAACTCGAAAAGAGAGGATTTCAACTAAATTCTAGTCAAGACAACATCAGTCACATCCTTGTGGACTCCCAAAAGAAACTATGAAAAGATATACATAAGATTTTACTCTTTAGATGATTCTTTCATATCCTGGGTTATAATTTTTATACTCAATGTATCAGAAATGATATCCCCCTCTACAGGGATGTAGGAAATGTCAAAATCAAAAGAATGCATGTACTCCACCCATCCCATCTTCTAAATTTTCAGTTTTTTAGAGAAGATATAACAGAGGATTTTGTGGTCATAATAGAAGGTAAACCTTTCTCTGTAAGGGTAATGTTGATAACTCTTAATGGAATGCATCATAGTAGTGAGATCAAGATCATGAGATAGATAGTTCTTCTCATGTGGACTATGTTATATAGAACCATAAGACATCACATGATAAACTCACATAAGAACAAATTCTAAACATAAACTAGATGCATCAAAAAAGACCACACAACCTTTACCATCATCTGGAAGAGTCAAGACACGTGTAGAAGTGAAAAGACGCTTTAACTCATCAAAATAATTTCAAAATTTTGAATCTAAAAGGAACATCACACCTTTAAATAGGAGATAAGTCATTGGATAATCTAGATTCAAGAAATATCTAATGATCATGTGGTAATACTCCACAAAACCCAAGAATCATTGAATCTATAAAACAATATGTGGTTTCTTCCATGTCATAAAAATTTTCAAATTTTTTGGGTTCAATTGAAATAGAATCTTATGAGACCATGTTTCCTATGAACTTCAATTATACAATCCATAAATTACATTTTGAAATATTCTCATAAATTAGTTAATCTATTTATTTTTCTAGAGATGATCTAAGATGACAGACATGGTCTTATTTGGTTTTGGATAAACCAAATTGTCATCCACAAAACCACTATGAACAACTCTAGGTACTCATGGAATATCCTATCTATCAATTACATAAAAACTATAGGATCATTGGTTATACCAAAAGGTATAAAAAGGAACTCATACTAGAAATACCTACTCCTAATGGTGTACTTTTGGATTTTAGATTAATTGATTCTCAACTTGTGGAAACCAAACTGAAGATCAATATTAGAGAACAAATTCAACTCATTCAACTGGTCAAACATACCATCAATCTAAGGAAATGGATATTTTTTATTCACCATAACTCGATTGAGTTTTTAGTATTAAACACAAAGGTGAAGTGGTATATCATATTTCTTTCCAAAAATCATAGGCACCGCCCAAGGTGACACACTAATTTGTATAAATCTTTTATCCAAAACATAAAACAACTAAATTCTCAAAACATTCAATTCATTTTGTGCCTAATGGTATAAAGTAATATACATTGGTTGAGCACCAAGTACCAAATCAATGGAAAACTCCACCTCCCATACTGGTGGAAAGTCATAAAAATTTGTTGGAATGATGTCATGAAACTCGATGAAAACCAGAGGGAGATCACCACTCTATGTAAATAAAAACACCATTATTTACAATTATGACTCTAGAAAATAAGGTTCAGATCTCCTCGAACTTGGTGTCAATTATTCCTAAAAAATATGGAACACTATATTAGGTGTAGTATTGGAGACCTGTAGTAGATAACTGTAATGACCCAAAATTCTATAAATGATATTTCCCTTCCTATGTTTATCTCATATAGTATAAATCAAATAAAACCATAGAGAGAACACAAATCAAACTTTATAAATTAATAATGAATGAAATGAGAGATATTTTTAGAAGTTAAGAAACCTATACTGATGAAATAGTAAGCTACCCTTTGGAATAGTAATATGAACCCTATGAATAATAAACCAACCTATTGAATTGTTACCTCACTCATGTAATTATAAATAAATTTTTTTCATCTCCTAATAAAAAGAATGATATAGTTATATCATAGTAAAATTAAGTGGATATTTTAAAAATTAATATTAAATGTTGGTATTTTTATAAGCCATAAATATTTAATTACAATTTTATAATTAATAAAATTATTTAAAAGAACATTAATTTATATAAAATGAAATCATAAATCAATATTTTTTGTCTTATTATTTTTGGATAATTTTCTGAGACCTTAGTTGATTTTTGAATGTGTTATAAAAATAATATTAAATTTAAAATCTGCATTTCTCAAGTAAATAATGATTTTATCGGAAAATTAAATTTCATATATTTATAAAATTATTTTGATAAAATGGAGTTATTTTTGAATTCTACATGTAGAAAAATTGTTATAATGATTTTTTTGGATTTTTCTGAACTACATTATTTTTTTGTGAATAGTAAAATATGGCAATTTACGATATAAATACATTATAAGATAAATACACCATTTATTACATCATGGATGATGTAACCAAACTTGGTTTGAAATCACATGAACTTATTACTATTTTTGGTCACAATAATCAGCACTATTTATGGTCATGAGCATAATAATAAAATCATGAATAATATATTCAAAAATTACCCCTCTCCTCCACTATAAAAGCCACTCCTCACTCTCTCTTATCTTCACTCCTCTAATAACTAAATCTTCTAAAATTTCATCCCAAATACTCTTCCCTATCCTCTCCCCATGTCTAGGAGATCTTGTTCTTCCCAAAATACCAAAACCCCTTCCCTTAAGGTGATTCTCAAGGAGGTGTGCTCAAGACATAAATTGCTCTTCCTTTTTCCTTTTAATTTTTTTAGGTTACTTATTTTATTATCTCCTCACATCATTAATAAAATTGATCTTGATAACTCTAGTATAATATATATACTATAATAATACAATATTGATCTAATTACGTTTATCAATCTACCAATTCTCTCTATTTTATATTATAAATGAAATCATTATCCGAGAGGTGCCAATTTACAACCTTTGTGGACGATGAAGTTTCATTCTTCAATTTATTCTTCAAGGATGGTCATGAAACCATTATTATGGTTGAAACAGATTCTAAAATATGTATTATATATTATATAATTATTCTGGAACCATAATTTATATATGATATTAAACAATAGAACAAAAATAATCCATTACAATCAATAACCACCGCAATAATCTAAACAATTATCACTAAATGTTTTATCTAATGATTCATCCTCATAATATATAATGAAATGATATATATAAACATTAAAAATTATGTATATTCACTAAAAACATGTAATCCTAATTCTGTAGAATTATATCCACACCACATAAACTTCATTACATATAATTAAGAAAACCACTCAGGAAATCAAGGAAACGAACACTCTAGAACAATAGAATTCAATTACACAAGTTATCAATAAGAACATAAATCAACTTGATAAAACTATAATGAATAAAGTACATGTTGAGATGAATTTGAATTAATTATTTAATGGATTTAATTTTGTTGTATAGGAAGTTAAGTTCAAGTGCAGAACACGTTCGTACATAAGGTAAGGGTTTTCTACCCAAACCTCCATTTTCATTCGGGTTATTCTTATTCTATACGTACCTCAATTAAATTATTATTTATTCTTATGTAATACTCATAAATTATATGTTAATGTTCTTTATATGTGTACTAAATATAATTCTTCTTTATTTTATGGTATGTTATAAGTTTTAAAAGGATCTTTAAAAAATTCTTCCTGAAATACAAGCCCGATTTAAGGGAACTTCTCAATTTATTTCCTATTTTCAAATACACTATATAAGATATTTTTATCCACCATTATTTTCACAAAATTACTCATTTTACAATGAAAAAATTACCTTAATTCAATTCCGATTTTATAGAAATATTTTTCAAAAAGAACTCTTCTTTTCAAAGTAAAAGAGTATTTATCTCAAGAATTACTCTATGATTTAATTAGATTATTTTCACCTATTTCAACAAACTTGTTTATTATTATGTTTAAATTGTGTTAATGTATTATGAAATCATCCACCATATTTTATAGAATTTTTTATGATCAATTTTTCTATGGATGTTCTATCTTGATACCATTCACCATATTACTCCAAATTGTTAGTGTTTATGTTTAATGTTTGTGGAAAGTTATTTGAATTTCATATGTTAGTTTAAATATGAATGTATATGTTGTTTATGTATATCCCCATTCATAAGAGGAATACATTGGAATTATTATGTGATGTTTGGGGCCCTCTATAGTCTCTTGATGCATCAGTAGGTCTCATGATACAAACTAGAGTCTTCACACGAGGCCTTGACAGTACAGTTATTTATGGTCTTGGCATGAGGCATTGAAGGTATGGTTATGATGTAAGACATTATGAATTACCTCATTATAAAGCTAGTAATTTATAGTTCATGTGGATATTCTACTAGCAGAATACCCATGATTATGTTTAATTATGGAATTGTCTATTCTTCTCTTATTCCGGCCATATTATGTTCAAGATTATATTTTAATGGAATATGTGCTTTTAATTATTTACTTTACCTTATTATCTATGTTTAAATTGTATTGATTACCCTTACTGAGAATCTGATCTTAACCATTTTCATGTTTTTTATTTTTTCCCTATGATACAAAGAGGTGTATAATGAATGAATTTTAGGGGCAATCTTAGAGTTGTGGATGTTCCCAAGGGAACATATATGTTGTATTTAATTTCATGTTTTAATGTTAAACCTATGTATGTATCTAGTTTTCCAAAACTAATAAAATACATTGCCCTTCTATATATGACTTTCTTATAATCATTCTAATGTAATGAAATAAGGCATCGACTCTGGGAAAATGGGGTCAGGGCTTTACAGTTGGTATCAAAGGAAGTTTAGTAGAAAACATGGAAACAAGATTTAGAAAACATAAATTAGGGAGAAAAACCCTACGATAGTATTTGAGGATAAGAATACATGAACATCCTAGAATTTTGGTAAGGAATAGATTATGTATATCTTTCTAGAAAATACATCCCCGTCTGGATACTAAAAGTGGAAGTGGTTTTAGAACATATGTACATTGGAGTAAAAACTTTGGCAAGGAGTTTCAGGCTTGACTCGGGGTATTCTGGTACACGAAAATGGGCCTTACTGTGCAACTAGTTTAGCACTCCTAGGGGATATTATTCATATAATTCACAATTTATTTACAAGCCATTATGAAAGATTTAAATTTAAAATTTCCCTCAAAGAAACCATGTTTATGATTATGAGATTAACAATGCATAAGATTTAAATTTATGATAAGTATTTTTCTTGATGAGATTATACATTATGATTCATAACCTAATTTAGTGTATGCCATTATTTAGAAATGGATCCTAATGGATGGAATGGAAACCACATGAATGTGTGTATCCCATGTAGGGATTTCCCTCCGATGTATTATAATGATGTTGGATTTGGTTCTATAATTGGTGTTGAGAAACTTATAACAATACTAGGATAGCTGACTCAGGTTATGAACAATAACCTTACCCATATGGAGCATCCAGATCCACAATGTGGAGGAGCTATGTAAGACCTCTTTATGCGACAACATCTTACTTAATTCAATGAGACTAAAAAATCATTCATATCAGAGTAGTTGATGAGTTCTTTAGAGAAGATATTTCGTACTTTGGGATGTAACAGAAGAGAGATGGTTGTCATGGTGGTTTATCTTCTAACAGGAGATACAAATTAGTGGTGGTATCTATTTCAAAACACAAAGGAGGAAGAAGAAATAAAATAAATGGAATAGATGGATTTAAACAAAATATTCATAGAAAAATAATTATCTCATGAATAGATACCAGATATAGAAAGGTAGTTTCTAAATCTGAGGAAAAAAGAGGATGAGAATGTTACAAAATATGAAGCTAACTTCACAAGGTTAGAAAGACATTCCACAGACTACATACGTAATCCAAGGAGAAATATTGATTTATTATTTTATGGTTTAAAACTATTTTTGTGGAGGGCTCTAGTCTCCCAAAGTTAGTCATAATATGAAGATATAGTCTCATGTGCTATCAAGAAGGAAAAGGAATTCTCTAAGTCTTATGACTTTAAGGGAAATCAAGAGAATAAGGGGATTCTGAAAACACTGGAAAAGGAAATAAGGAAATGGGGAAGACGGGTATAGTTGATCTCTCACCCTATGATAATTGTGGGAAGAGACACCTTGTTACTTGCCTAAAGGGTATGGGTGTTTGTTACAAGTGTAGAAAAAGGGAAACCTATCACATGAATTCAAGTGGAAGAAATAATCCACCAATATTCAATTCTAAAATTTGAAGGAGATGGGACATTTTGAAATGATTTTCCTAGGCATCAAGGAAACATTCCCCAAAAAAGGCCAAGTGAGAAAGGCCAAGTTTATGCAGTAAAAAATATAGAGATTTAAGTTCTTAATGATGTGGTGGAAGTTACTTTAATCATTAATTCCATCATAGACAATTCTTTATTGGATTCTAGATCATCACATTATTTTATATATTCCCAGTTTTCCAAAAAAAATAGATATTTCCAATTTGATTTAATAAAAGGAGTTGTTAGTCAAAAATCATAAGGGAAGTATCATCACAACAAATATGTGTCAATCAATTCCCATTATGACACATAAAAGTGATTTAGTTTTTGATCTTTTTATCATACCTATTATTGACTTTGATATAATCCTAAGTATGGATTTTCATTCAAATTATGATGTGAAAATATATTGCAAGAGGAAGGAATTTACAATTTTTGAGAATGATGTCAAATTTCTTATCTTTAGAGTAGAAACATCATCATCCGATTCTAATCTAGATCCAACCCTATTAGCTCTACTGAATTAAATTCTTGGGGAAGATGATAACTCAATATCCATGAGGGAGGAAATAAATATTCAAATTGAGCATGTACCTATTGTGCAAGAATATATTGATGTATTTCCAAAATATTTACCAAGACACCCTCTAGAGCACAAAGTTGAGTTCTCTATTGATTTAATTCTTGGTTAAAGACCTATATCAAAGACTCCTTATAGAATGGCCAATGTGGAATTAATGGAACTAAAGAAACAACTAGAGTAATTAAGGGATAAAAGATTTATTCTCCCAAGTGTTTCTCAGTGGGGAGCCCATGCTCTTTTCATTAAGAAGAATAATGGATCTATAAGGTTGTGAATTGAATATAGGGAGATCAATGCTATTACAATAAATAACAAGTATCCCCTACCTTGCATTTATGATTTATTTGATCAACTTCATGGATCCCAATATTTTTCTAATATTGACCTTTGATCTAGAAATCATCAGTTGTGAGTGAGGAAGGAAAATATTCCAAAAGACAACACTTCCAACCAGGTATGAGCATTATGATTTTGTTGTAATGCCTTTTGGATTGACTAATGTGCCCTATGTTTTCATGGATCTAATGAATAGAGTTTTCATGGAATATCTAGATCACTTGGTTGTGGTATTTATTGATGATATCTTGGTGTACTCCAAAAGCTACGAAAATCATGAAAATCACTTGAGCACTATTATGAAGACTAGTAGAATAAATGAATTATATGGGAAGTTTAGTAAGTGTGAATTTTGGCTTCAGTCAGTTTCCTTTCCTGGACACATTGTCTCTAAGGATGGAATATATGTTGATCCTATGAAGACAAAGGCTATTCAGGAATGGCCTACTCCAATGAACATAACTGAGGTACATTTTTTTATTTGTATAGTAGGTCATTATCATCATTTAGTTCATAACTTCATTTGTTTATCCAACCCGATGACCAATCTTACACATAAAACGATTTATTTCATATGGACAGAAGAATATAAAGAATGTTTTGAAGAATTTAAGAGGATATTAGTGAATGTTCTGATCCAAACTCTACCATCGGGGAATGATGGGTTTGTGATCTATAGTGATGCATCAAAGAAAGGACCTGGTTGTGTCCTTATACTGAATGATAGAGTTATTGACTATGCATCAAGGAAGTTAAAAATTCATGAACAAAACCACCCTACCCATGATCTTTGGTTAGAATCTGTAATATTTCTTTGAAGATATAGAGACATTATCTCTATGGTGAAAGGTGTGAGATATATATGGATCATAAGATCTTGAAATATATCTTCTCACAAATAGAACTCAACATGATACAAAGTAGATGGGTTGAGATACTCAAGTATTATGATTGTTCCATACACTACCACCTAGGAAAGGAAAATAAGGTAGATGAGACATTGAGAAAAAACGATTGTAGGGTTTTAAAAAAATGGGGATTGAAAGGGATCATGTATTCATGGATCTGGTAAAGATGGACATATGGATGATCAAAGAAGGTGAAACATCATTACCTTTTCAATTTTTTTCCCAACCATATTTATTGGAATGAATTAAAAATTATCATCCTAGTGATGAGAATATTCAAAAGAAAATTAATGTTGTGAATGATGGGAATTTATAAGACTTCATATATGAAGGTGGAATTTTATAATTTGGGAAGAGGATTTGTGTTCTAGATATATGCAAGCTATAGAAGGAGTTATTGGATGATTCCCATATTTTAAATTTCTCCGCATATCTTGGTATAACTATGATTTATAGAGATTTGAAGAAACATTTTTGGTGTAATAACATGAACATGGAAATTTTGGATTATGCATCAAGATGTTTTGTTTGTCAACAAGTTAAGGTCAAATGACATTATACTATAGGAGTCATGAAACCTATACCTATTCCTAAATATAAATGGTATAACATATCCATGGATTTTTCACTATATTACCCAAAAATCTAAGAAAGAATGATGAAATATGGTTAATTGTTGATTGCCTTATGAAATCTGCGCATTTCCTCACTGTAAGGGAGGATTTTCCTCTATAAAACCTTACACATCTCTATATCAATGAATTTGTAAGACTTAATAGAGAAAATATTTTAGTAGTTTATGATCATGATCCTCGATTTACATTTAAATTAAAGAAAAGTATTTTGAAATCTTTGGATATTAAGCTTCGCTTGAGTACTGGTTATCCCCCTCAAATTGATGGGTAGTTAAAAAGAACAATCCAAAATTTAGAAGACATGTTGAGATCATGATCACTAGATTTTCAAGGTATGTGGGATCATTATTTACCTTTGTTAGAGTTTTACTACAACAATAGTTTCCATTATATAATTAAAATGGCACCATATTAAGCATTGTATAGAAAGAGATGTCATACACCAACATGCTGGGGTGAAGTCGGTGAAAGGAAGCTCATGGGACCAGAGTTTGTGGAGGAAAAAATAGTGAAGTTAAATACTATTCAAACCCATATCAAAGAGTCTCAGAGTAGACAAAAGACCTATGCTGATAATCAAAGGAAGGACTTAGAATTTAAATAGGGAGATCATGTTTTTTGAATGTATCTCCATGGAAGGGTGTTATAAGATTTGTAAAGAAAGGGAAACTGAGCCCCAGGTACATTGGACCTTTTGAAATTATGGAGAGAATTGGAGTCATGGATTATCATTTGGA
This sequence comes from Viscum album, assembly GCA_963277665.1. Classification (NCBI taxonomy): domain Eukaryota; kingdom Viridiplantae; phylum Streptophyta; class Magnoliopsida; order Santalales; family Viscaceae; genus Viscum; species Viscum album. The sequence goes on from OY728134.1 coordinate 1,001,901,542, forward strand.
TATGCCTCCTAGCCTTTATAAGGTAAAAAATGTGTTCCATGTCTCATTATTGAGAAAATACATTCCAAAATCAATGCATGAAATCACTTCTCAAGGAATATAACTGGAACCCGATTAATCCTACTATGAAGAGCCTACTTGAATTCTAGACACTAAAGAACACGTTTTGAGTAATCAAATGACTCAGATGGTAAAGGTGCATTGGAAAAATCATAAAATTGAAGAGGCGATGTAGGATCCTGAGGAACTAATGATGAAGAACTACCCAAATCTTTTCATGAGGTAATATTATTGAATTTTTTTGGGTGAAATTTTTTGTAGGATGGGAGAATGTAATGACCCAAAATTATATCAATGATATTTCCCTTCCTATGTCTATTTAATATAGTATAAATCACATAAAACCACTTATATAACACACAAAAAACTTTATAAATGAAGATTTAATGAAATAAGATGTTTTTTTAGAAGTTAAAGAACATATACTGATGAAATAGTAACTTACCCTTAAGAATAGTAATATGACTTTTATTAATAGTAAAATGGCCTATTGAATAGTAAACTCATTCATGTAATTATAAATAAAATTTAGTCATCTCATAATTAAAATAATGATATAGTTATATCATAGAAAAAGTCAGTGGATATATTAAAAATTAATATTTAAGAGTTTTTATTTTATAAGCCATAAATATTTAATTACAATTTTATAATTAATAAAATTATTTAAAATAATATTAATTTACATAAAATGAAATCATAAATAAATATTTTTTTGTCTTATTATTTTAGGATAAATCTACGAGACCTTAGTTAATTTTTGAATGTGTTATAAAATCAGGTTTAATTTTAAAATCTAAATTTTTCATGTAAGTAATACTTTTTTTCAGAATTCAATTTCACATATTTTCAAAATTATTTTGATAAAATGGAGTCATTTTTTGAATTCTACCCTTCTCAAAATTGTTATGGTGAATTTTTTGTATTTCTTTGGAAATACATGAATTTTTGTGAATAGTAAAATACGACAATTTACAGTATAAATACATTATAGGATAAATACACTATTACTTGAATCATGGATGATTTAAGAACACTTGGTTAGAAATCAATTTCACTTATTAATGATTTTTTTCTACAATAATCCACACTATTTCTGGTCTTGAGCAAAATAATAAAATAATCAATAAGATATTCAAAAATTACTCCTCTCCTCAACTATAAAAGCCACTCCTCACTCCATCTTCTCTTTAATCCTGTAAGCCTTGAAGCATCTATAAGTTCTAACCAAATAATCTTCCCTAGACTCCAACCACGTATATTATCTCTTGTTCTTGCCAAAATACCAAAACCCCTTCCCTTAAGGTGGTTCTTAAGGAGGTGTACTCAAGAGGTAAATTCCTCTTCCTTTATCCTTTTAATTCCTTTTAAGTTCCTTCTTTTATTATCTACTGACCTCCTCTAACCAATTGATCATTATAAATCCAACATCATATATATACTATAATTATATCACGATGATGTAATAACCATTTTCAATATCACTATTATCTCTCTTTTATTTTATAAATGAAATCATCGTTCGAGAGGTGCCAATTTACAACCTTTGTGGCCAATGAAGTTTCGTTCTTCAATTTCTTCTTCAAGGCATTCCATAAAACCATTTTTTTGGTAGAACCAGATTCTAATATATGTATTATATATTATTTAATGATTCTAGATCCATCATTTATACATTATATTAACTAATAGAACAAAACTAATTCATTATAATCAATAACCAATATAATAATCTAAATGGTTATCACTAAATGTATTATCTAATGATTCGTATTCATAATATATAACCAAATTATATATATAAACATTTAAAATTATGTATTTCACTAATAATATGTAATCCCAATTTCGAATAATTATATCCAAACCACATAAACTCTATTACATATAATCAAGCGAACCGCTCATAAAATCAAGGAAACAAACACTCCAGAACGACGCAATTAAATTATACAAGTTATCAACAAGGACATAAATGAATTTGATAAAATTGTAATGAATCAATTAAATGATTATAAGGTCATTAATTAAATAATTATCAAATTTAATTTGTTTATCTAGGATGTTAAGGTCAAGTGCAGAACATGTTCATACATAAGGTAAGTGTTTTCTACCAGAACCTCGATTTTCATTCCAATTACTCTTATTCTATACTTACCCCAATGAAATTATTGTATATTGTTATTTACTCATCATAAATTCTTTTTTAATTTTCTATATATGTGTACAAAACATAATTCTTCTTTATTTTATGAGGAGTTACATGTTTTAAAAGGATCTTTCAAAAAAGTTTCTCGAAATACAAGCCCGATTCAAGAGAACTTCTTGAATTCTTACCTATTTTAAAATGGACAATATAATATGTTTTTAACCACCATTATTTTCATAAAATCACTCATTATATTATAAAAAGACTACATTTTTTAAATCATGGTTTTATACAAAGATTTTTCCAAAATAACTCTTCTTTTAAAAGTAAAAGATTATTTATCTCAAGAATTACTCAATGATATTATAAGAGTATTTTCACTTATTTCAACACTCATATTGATTCTTATGTTTAAATGGGGTTAATTCATTATGATATCATCCAAAATATTTTACTTAATGCATTATGATTAGTTTTATTATGGATTTTCTATCTTTATACCATTCACCATATTACTCCGAATGGTTAGTGTTTATATTTAATGTTTGGGGAAAGTTATTTGCATTTCATTTGTTAGTATCTATATGAATTTATATATTGTTTATGTTTATCCCCATTCATAAGAGGAATTAATTGGACTTATTATGTGATGGTTTGGGATCTCTATATCCCCTCGATTCATCGGTAGGTCTCATGAAACAAACTAGAGTCTTGGCACAAGGCCTTGGAAGTATGGTTATTTAGGGTCATAGAATGAGGCCTTGATGGTGTGGTTGTGATGTCTAGAATTACGAATTACCTAATTATGAAGCTAGTAATTGATAATTAATGTGGTTATTATACTAGTATAATAACCATGATTAGGTTTTATTATGGAATTGCTTATTCAGATCTTATTCCTACCATATTATGTTCAAGATTACATTTTAATGGAATATGTGCTTTTAGTTATTAACTTAGCCTTATTATATATGTATTCATTGTATTGATTACCCTTAATGAGAATCTGAGTGTACCCATTTTATTATATTTTATTTTTACCTAGGATACGAAGAGGTGTATTATGAATGAATTGTAGGGATAATCTCAGAGTGGTGGATGTTCCCAAGGGAAAATATATGTTGTATTTCATTTCAATTTGTAATGTTGAAACTATTTATGTATCTTTTTTTTTTCAAAAACTACTAAATTACATGGTCCTTTAGGATATTAATTTCTTGTAATCATGAAAATGTAATGAAATAAGGCACTAGTTCTAGGAAACTGGGGTCGAGGGTTTACAATAACTGTCAACCTAGGCCTTATGAGAAATCTGCCAATCCATCTTGAGAATAAAATTAACAAGAATCAGGTTGAGAACCTAAACACTCTAGGTGAGACCAATATCAAATAGTTATAAAACAAAATAGGGACTTTTAAAACCCTTCTATCACTTCATTTCAATGGGTGTCAATATATCCATCATATCAAACAAAATCTCAAGGGAATATTTAGAAAAAACACAACACGAGTTAATATGAATCAATGAGGTGAACCTATATCAAATGAATTCGAAACTAAAGATAAATCTATAGTTATGGTACCTCTCACAATCATTGGACCTGCATCAACTTCCTATAGAGACTAATCCACTGCATGAATAATCCTTGTTGCGAATACCTTTAAAAGGAAACCATTAGATCATGAAGAATTTGATTGCATCATAGTACTCTTAGGAGCTGATGATACCATGACATTGAAAATTGTATAAAAGATATGAAATAACATATGAAGGTTTTATGAATGACCATAAGAACTATATATCTTTATTTCCTTAGTAAAAACTCATTTTTATTGCCCAAAAATTCCACACTGGATGCAAGTCAGAGGACCTACTACATAAACTATAGTAGGTCTAGATGAAGCCTGGTATCAAAAAACACCATGCGACTCATCAATATTCTTTTTTACTATAAAAAAACCAACAAAAATACCACTTAGAGTAATAATAAATCTTTTCAACACTGACATACCAGATAGGTCAAGCTCATCCCTCAACACTCTATCCATTACATCAACATAACAAGTGAGCCTTATCCTGAAAACCTACAATCAAATGTTAGGTCAAGGAACCATATCAAAACCTAATGCATTCATTTTATCATTTTTCAAAACCTTATATGAAAACTGAAAATGTTTAAAAAAATAGTTTTCATACTGATTCACGATCATATAACCCCGTTGGAGGCTATGAAAAACCATAAACATTTCCACACCATCAATTCAAGATAGAACATCTCAATGAAAGGATCTCTAAAGCCTTACAAATCCAAGACTTCATGCTTCTTTATTCTAACCATCGAATCCCACTATCTCCTACTAAGACCTTCGTGCTTAAAGGAAGCACACTTAACCTCTATTAAATCAGGAATTTTCTAGATCCCAAAAAGCTTCCCAATACTTTTCTAACAAATCCTCAAACTCTTGAGGATCATTTGTTCCTTATAATGCTTCTGGATTCTGCTGAAGAAAATATTGAGCATGATCTCTAAATTATTCTCTTTAAGGATTCTCTACGGAAGCCTGAATGATGGAAGGTGAAGATTCATACCTATGAGCTTTGATATAACACACCATAGTCTCAACCATATTCTGATAAACTACGGGATTCACTTATTATGGTTCACCATATTCTTCCTCTAGTGAACTATTCATAAAATTTCTCGAAAAAATGATGCTACAAAACATCAATAATCAACACTAAAACTTCACAAAGGATACACAAATAATCAAACCATACAAGGGATATATGGATATCAATTCTATAAAAAGTGAATTAAAAATCATTTGATTTTGAAACACATAGATCAAAAGTAGGGATAAGATTAGAATCAGATCAATTTATTCCTCATGGATATGTTTCCCAAACTCCCATAGTGACTTAAGGCTCTCAATGATGAGAGTTGGGAAGAAAAACACTCAAAAAAACACCACAAGTCCCAAAAAACAAACCTCATTTCTACCAGGACATCCCATATTTCATACCAACATTAAGGAAATAAGGTTATCATGACTTTGATACCATTTTTTCATGAACCATCATGGGCACCCTGGTGAATTGGTACCTGATCCAGCCCTAACATATCCTAAATGGCGTTCTGGAACCCCACGGTATGGTGACTAGCACCTAAAATCACATCAAAATAAAAGGGAACTATTTCTTCAAATGCATGATAAAACTTTTGAAGATAAAATAGCAACCATTAATTATTCCAATCACTCCTCATGGAGAAAAGTATCATAATTATATAGTTAAATATCTCGAGGTAAACTTAAACTAAAGGACAACACAATATCCATCAAGAAAATTCTCACAATCCCTATACAACAGGGGGCCATAGCTCCATTGGTCACCACTATCACTCCAGAGCCCCATAGATAAATCAAAACTACCACCTCTAACTAGAGCATACCTTTTCTGTGGACCTGGAAAAAGTAATCTACAGAAACCCAATGGAAAAGGTAGGGTTGGAGATAAATAGTCAAGTATGGTCTCACCATGTGCTCCATAAGAAATTTTATATCAATAAATCATTTATTCTTTCAATCTAAATAAAATAATTAATGGAATAAAATTTACATATTTTTAATCCAAAACATGAATAAAAAATAAAAAATGGAAGATATATCAAAACAAGTGTAAATGAACATTTTTTATAAAATATTTATATAAAATAACTCACGTGAATAAATAAGTACTTTAAATAATGGAATGAATAATAATATCAAAACCAAGAACCATGGTATAATTTGTTTAGTTAAGTTAGTTCTAGCCTCCCAAATCCTCACACTACTCAATCATCAATCATGAATAAAGTATGTGTGTGCATTGATCGTACCATGATTCACTGTTTTATTCCACCCTTACACAGCAGTTTTAAACTAGTTTTATAATCAATATTCCAAATATAATAATAAAGTTTACTTTATGTTTGAATCAATATATTAATTTTAATCAATATTAGAATGGTAAATGTTACTTTTTTTATTGTTTCAATGTAGATGGAGGTGATTTGGAGGGCCCTTGATGAAGTGAAAGAAAAGTGGGCCAAAATTGCATGGATCCATGGACATCTGTCCATTGGTTTGACTATTACATGAAATATGTGCTTCCAAATGGGCTGAAATTTTGTGGGCCTATCCAAAACATAATAGGATAAATTTCCTCTTAAGTAACTCAATCCTGATTAGGATTTTATGGGGCCCATCCGAACTGATCTGTCCAAGAAACCGAATTTGGACTAAGTCAAATGCTGTGTTCTTTATTTTATCAATAACATGAGATTTAGTTGTCCAAACGGTGCCAAAAATTCGGTGGAGACACACCCGAGGTAGGGCTACAACTGTTCTATTTTCTCCAAAGTGAGATAAGACTGTATGATGGACGAAACGCGTCGTTCAAGTGGATTGATGAAATCTATGTGCCTAAAACCACCTTCCAATTTTCCTATAAAAGGGCACCAAGGGAACCTCATTTGCATGTTCGGTCAAGGAGTGAAGTTCTGCTAATTTGGAGTCCAATAGGAGTCTCCTAATCACCTTGGAAGTTCTGGACGCCCCTATCCTCAATCGGGGGATCAACAATGAAGAAGGAGTTCAACCCGAGCTTCCTCCTCCTCCCGATGTCGAGCTAAAAGTTGGGTGTTTGTTGTGAGGGAGATACACACATGTAAAGAGAGTTCCGATGCATACACTAGCTACTGGATTGGATTAATTTGAGTGTTTAAACATTTCATTCCATGTATCTTATTTTATTTTAGATTTGAATGCTTGATTTGATACATGTGAGTGTTATGCTCTTAATTTCTAACCGACCGGTGTGAGGTTTTGAGTGCGTGACTTGTGTTGTTCTGATTGGACATCACAAGAATCCTTTTCATACCCACCTTATTGAGATTTAAATATTCTTTGGAAGCTATTATTCCATGCATAAGTACTGGACCTTGAAAATACGATTGTCGCGTCAAGGTTTGGTCCTTAAGCATTGAAATAAAAGCTTAGGAATTAATCGGGATTCCAATTAACTCCAACCAAAGAATTACTCTAAACCTAGATGAATCTCTATGAATAATGAACTTGATATGTGTGTAGTGAAATCACATCTACCCTTTTATCTCATATTTCTCAAAATCCACTTCGTCACTCATCTTTTAAGTTATTTCAACTAAGTCACTGTTTTAAACTGTTTTCAAAACCACCCCCTCTCTTAGTCATTTTTTATTAAAAATACACACTCTAATCCTACCAACGCTCCTTGAGAGATGACCTAGGGTATTCCATAGACTATATATTATCCTCAAAAACATAATCAATTTGATTTGTCACGACAGCACGGTCAAATTTTTGCACCGTTACCGGGGAGCGCTTTGTTTTTTTGTGCGTGTTTTTGATATTTTTTTTGTAATTTTTGTGAATATTTGTTTGTTTTATCTTCTACCTTTGCATTTGTTTTTGTGTTCTAATTTATTTATTGTATAGGTTCTTTGTATGACACGTTCTACACCGGGAGACCTACAATCTTTCAAACCCAAACCGGAGAGGATCCTACATCAACGAAACTGAGACATACAAGACCACACTTTGAAGGAGGAGACATTAAATCTTAAAATTCTTCTTGATCCTTCTTCTTCTTCTGAAACCAAAGTTAAAACTGAACATAACTTGTATATCATGGCTGAAAATAATAGAAAACTAAAAGAACTAACCTCGCCTGATGTTGATATCCAACCAACTTACATTAAATTACAAGGCGAGGCACCCAATTTTGAACTAAAATCTGGTTTAATTCATTTATTACCAAGATTTCATGGACTTCCTGGAGAAGATCCACATAAGCATTTAAAAGAATTTCATACTGTGTGTTCAACATTAAAACCAGCTAATGTGGATGAAGAAAAAGTAAAACTTAGGGCATTTCCATTTCCATTAGAATACACGACTAAAGATTGGTTGTATTATGTTAATTCACCTATTAGAGGTTGGGCTGAAATGAAAAGACTTTTTCTTGAAAAATACTTCTCAGCCTCTCGAACTGCAACAATAAGGAATGAAATATGTGGGATAGGACAATCTCAAGGATAAACCCTTCATGAATATTGGGAACACTTTAAAATATTATGTTCAAGTTTTCCACACCACCAAATAAGTGATCAAATTTTAATACAATATTTTTATGAAGGTTTAATTCCAATAGACCATAACATGATTGATGCTGCTGCAGGTGGTGCACTAGTAGATAATACCCTGATCCCTGCAGGGACCCTAATTGAGACCATGGCACAGAATACTCAACAATTCAGTTCAAGGTCCAGTGTACCCATTCGAGGTGTCCATGAGGTGCAAAGTACTGAATTCGAGAAGAAGGTAGACACAAATTTTGAAGAGGTGAGTACCCTTCTACGACAAATTGCTATTTCCCAAGGGAAATTCCAATCTCCTCCTCCCATACATTGTGGTATATGCTCTTGTGATACCCACTATTCTGAACAATGCCCCCAATTGAGAGAAACTTCTGAGAGTTGTGAGGCAATATTCCCAGGACGCCCCTATAACCAACCCATTAGGCAAGAACCTTAATATCCATCCAACCTTGGGAGGAAAGAAAACCAAGCCTATAGGCAAGGGGGGGTATTCAAACCAGCCTCATCCACCATGGAACCAACCAGGGAAAAGTATTCATCAACCACCACCACCCAAAAATTTTCAACCACCCCAAAGGCCTTTCCAACAACCCCCTCAGAAACCTGATCCTAGCCTAGAAGATATGATGATGCAAATGGATGCCAATAATCTCCAGTTCCAACAAACCACCCAAGAAGCCATACAAGTCCTCAAAACCCAGTTAGGCCAACTAGCTAACTCAGTGGGTGAAATCCAAAGACATGGGTATGATAAACTACCCTCTCAACCACTTTTCAACCCTAGGGATAAGGGAAATTTTAGTGCCATCACACTTAGTAGTGTAACTCAACTTAAAATCCAAATGATCCCTCCATTAGAGTCATCCTCTCCTAAGGAAACCACCATCCCAACCATTGAAAAAGGTTCAAATGAGATGGAACCTTGTCTTGAGAGAAGTCCTACAAAAGGAAAGAGTGTGTCTATTGATGAGTTACCAAGCCCAAGCATTCCTCGTCCATTTCCCCAAAGATCCACCCAACCAAGGAAACAAAATGAAACTGAACTTGATAAAGAAATGTTGGTGACTTTCAAAAAAGTGCATGTCAACATTCCATTGATTGATGATGTCAATAAAATTCCGAGATATGCAATGTTTCTGAAGGAGATGTGTACCCACCAAAGGTGACTTAGAGGTGATGAGAAGGTGAGCTTGGGGAAGAACGTCTCAGTATTGATACAACCATCACTTCCCACCAAGTGCAACGATCCTGGAACATTCTCGATTCCTTGAACCATAGGGGAGTATTCTTTCTCCAATGCTATGCTTGATTTGGGTGCTTCTATTAATGTGATGTCTCACTACATATACTCTTCTTTGCAGTTCGCTGAACTAAAGCCCACAGGAATAGTTTTTCAGCTAGCAAATCGGAGTACGACACTACCTACCGGTGTGTTAGAGGATGTTCTTGTGAGGGTTCAAAATTTAATATTTCCTGCTGATTTTTATGTGCTAAAAATGGAAGATGATAGGATGTATAGACATGCCCCAATTATATTAGGTAGAACTTTCTTGAAAACCGCCAAATCCATAATTAATGTCCATAATTCTACATTATCTATGGAATTTGGTGGTGACATAGTCCATTTCAACAACCTTGATTCCATGAAGCACCCCTCAGAAGAACATTCCTCTCTCTCGGTAAATTCAATTGATATACTCCCTTACCCTAAAATAACTTAATATGTTTCCCCTGATCCCCTTTTTGAATTTTCCTCTTTGATAGAAATTCTTGGAAATGAATCATGTGTTGATTATTGTAGTGGTCTAGAAAAGTGTCATGCATGTTTATTAATTGATAATTTCTTGAACACGGAGGATCACATGACCATCGATGATACTACTACGCTTGTAAAAGCTAATTCCTAATCTGATGATGATACCATTAAGTAGTTAGATGAGATTATTGACATCTCACTTTCACACACACTCCCATCAATCCAAAATCCACCTGAATTGGAACTAAATCAACTACCTCAAGATTTAAAATATTCATATCTTGAGAATGGAAACAAGTTGCTCATCATCATTGCTAGTTCACTCCCTCCTGAGCATGAATTGGGACTACTTGAACTTTTTAGGGAGCATAAACAAGAATTGGGATGGACACTTGTAGACATTCCTGGTATTAGCCCATCAATTTGTACACATCATATTTTATTAACTGATGAGTCTAAACTAGTGAGGCAGGCACAACGTCGACTGAACCCAAACCTCTTAGAAGTTGTTAAAAAGGAAGTAACAAAATTATTGGCTACTGGAATCATTTACCCCATCTCTGACAGCCAATGGGTCAGTCCTGTTCAAGTAGTTCCTAAAAAAACTAGCCTAACGGTAATTGAAAATGAAAACAATGAATTGGTTCCACCTCGTGTGCAGAATAGTTGGCGTGTCTATATAGATTATCACCGACTAAACCAACACACTAGGAAGGACCATTTCCCCTTGCCATTCATTGACCAAATGATAGAATGGATAGTGGGGAAGTCCCATTACTGTTTTCTTGATGGGTATTCTGGATACTTTTAGATCTATATTGCCCCCTAGGATCAGGAAAATACAACTCTCACTTGCCCCTTTGGCACATTTTCCTATAGAAGGATGCCATTTGGTCTGTGAAATGCTCCGGGTACTTTCCAACGATGTATGGTTAGTATTTTTTCAGATTACCTGGAGATTTTCATGGATGTTTTCATGGATGTTTTTACTGTTTATGGATCCTCTTTTGATGAATGTTTAAGTAGTCTTGGTTCAGTCCTACGTTGCTATATTGAAAAGAATCTTGTATTAAATTATGAGAAATGCCATTTCATGGTGCGACAAGGTATAGTTTTGGGACATGTCATTTCTGGGGATAGTGTCCAAGTAGATAAATCTAAAGTGGATGTCATTTATTCCCTACCATTCCCTAAAAATATACGTAATGTGCGGTCTTTCCTAGGTCATGCTGGATTTTATCGTCATTTCATTCGTGATTTTAGTAAGATTTCACTTACCCTCTCCCGCTTACTCCAAAAAGACAAATATTTTGTTTTTGATAAAGAATGTGAAGAAGCTTTTAATAAATTAAAATGGAGTCTCACATCACCCCCGGTAATCCAACCACCTCAGTGGGATTTACCATTTGAGCTCATGTGTGACGCCTCTAACTATGCAGTTGGGGCATTCTTATCACAAAGGGTCGATCGAGCTCCACATGTCATTGCCTATGCCTCACTTACTTTGGACCCTACCCAAGAAAACTACACCACTACTGAAAAAGAATTTCTTGCCATTGTGTTTGCCTTGTATAAATTCAGGTCTTACCTTTTAGGGTCCAAAGTCATTGTGTTCTCAGACTATGCAGCCCTCTGGTATCTCCTAAAGAAACCGGAAGCCAAACCACATCTCATTCGTTGGATGCTCCTTCTTCAAGAATTCAATCTAGAAATTGAGATAAAAAAGGAGCAGAGAATGTGGTGGCAGACCATATCAGTAGGATCCCCCATCCTTGGACATTGTCTCATCCCCCGGTATTCCCATTAATGACTTGTTTCCTGATGAGAAATTGTACAAAGTGCAAGATGCTATTCCCTGGTATGCTGAAATTGTAAAGTATTTGGTAGAATCTTGCATTCCTACTGATTTCAACAAAAACCAGGCCATTCGTCTAAAACATCAGTCTCGTTGGTACATTTGGGATGACTCCTACCTTTGGCGAACATGTAGTGATCAGGCCTTTAGGCGTTGTGTTCCCGATAGCGAGTTTCAATCTGTCCTTATATTCATCCACACTCTTGCTTGTGGGGGCCACTTTGGTCCCCAACAGACTGCTCGCAAAGTTCTTGATTCTGGTCTCTTTTGGCCAACAATTTTTCGGGATGCTCATGAATTTTGTAAATCTTGTCCTCGTTGTCAAAGAATGGGGAATGTCTCTTAAAGGAATGAAATGACACAACAACCCTTGCTCTTTCATGACATTTTTGATGTTTGGGGCATTGACTTTATGGTGCCATTTCCCAATTCTTTTGGCAACATGTACATTCTTTTGGCCGTTGATTATGTATCAAAATGGGTAGAGGCACAGACGACAAGGATAGATGATTCCAAAACAGTTGTAGAATTTTTGAGAACTCCGAACTTTTGTAGGTTTGGATTACCTAGGTTCATCATCAGTGACCAGGGTTCTCATTTCTTCAACCAAAAAATGCAATCACTTTTGCGTCGGTATGGGGTCGGTCATCGAGTTTCTACTACATATCATCCACAGACCAATGGTCAAGCTGAGGTGTCAAATAGAGAGGTAAAACAAATTCTTGAAAAAATAGTTCAACCTAATAGGAAAGATTGGAGTCTTAGACTTGATGATTCATTGTGGGCCTACCGTACTACTTTCAAAACTCCCATTGGAATGTCACCCTATCGTCTTGTGTTTGGAAAGAGTTGTCACCTCCCTGTTGAGATTGAACACCAGGCCTACAGGGCCATCAAACAATGCAATTATAACCATTCTGGTGCAGGTTCTCAAAGGAAGTTGCAGATTCAGGAGATAGAGGAAATGAGAAGAGATGTATATGAAAACTCCAGGATTTATAATGAGAGAACCAAGGCTGACCATGACCATCTTATCCTTCATCGTCAGTTCCATATTGGGCAAAAGGTCCTCCTTTATAATGCAAGGCTGAAGTTGCATCCTTGTAAGCTTCATTCCCACTGGTTTGGACCATACATTGTTACTAATGTCTCTTCATTTGGTGTTGTTCAGGTTTAAAATAAAGAAACCAAGCAAAACTTTACTGTCAATGGGTAGCGGTTGAAGCACTTTCATGAACCTGTTCTGGAGTCCCCGATGGAGGAACTCCAAATTCAAGAAGCACGCTATGAATGACATCCACCAGGTTTTATCCTTCCTTCCCACATTCTCTTTTAATACAGTGAGGACACTGCATACTCTAGGTGTGGGGGGGTGGATACATTCCTGGGATAGTTAGGAATTATCATTGTTTTCTCCTTTTGTTTTCTCCTTTTGGCCTTCTTTATGGTATTTTCATTTTTCCCCATCAACAATTTTTAAGTTCCATGATTTGGAGACCATAATGTGGGGAAAGTAAAAATACCATAACGAAGGATAAAAAGAGTAGTTGTATGAATTTAACATCAGGGAGTGATTTTTAGTGAATTGGTTTTCTGTCAATGATATAAATGCTCATATCTATGTGAAACCTTTGAGATGATTGATGCCCATTGTCTGAGTAGTTTTTGGGAAAACTGTGTCACTAACATCTCCACAAATTTTTGAACCAAACCACAAAGTGTCATTATTTATTACTTAATATAAGGTAAATATATGTTGGGTTGATATTTTTCATCTTTAAATGATATTTCCATACGTTCGTTCCTTATCCGATCTGTTTCATTACTATACCAGATTGACATATGCGTGTGTACCTAATGTCCGACTATTGTACGCCCTCAAAAAAATATTTTTTGTGTCTTGGGTAGGTCAAAAACCACTCCTCCTCAACCTTTTATCTTGTTATAACTATTTCAATTAGTGTCGTGAGGAGATCAAATAACGGTTGAGAGATGAGTGTGAGATTTGTTCCAAATGCAACTTCAAAAAAAATATAATAAATGAGGGGAGTGATGAAATGTGCAACATATGGGGATATCTAGGTCGGGAGATTATGGTTTGACTTCTGGGAATGCTTAAATGAGTGGGTCTTGAAATATTATTGCAAAGGATGTAGGACACGTTCGGTGAAAAATCATTTAAAGCTGAATAATGTTAAAGTAACCTATATTTATTTGATAGAAAGTGGAAAGAATAGCATGGAATGGTTTTCACACACACACATGGAGATTTAGTGTAATGGTTGACCCTTGAATTCCTTGCTCATATTGGTGTCATAAATCTCTTTGAATTTTATTGTGATATGATTTATGAGACATCTTTTTTCATTTTCACTAGGAATAACTCTTTGGTGTGGTTCGTGCATTGATCACTTTACATTAAATAAAATTTCCTAAAATGTTAAATCTTCAGGATTTTGGAAATATATATATATGCATCATTGTATTTGGATATGTAACTTTTTCCAGGAGTGCAAATGTTTAGGTGTGGGGGTGTGATCGTACCACGATTCACTGTTTTATTCCACCCTTACACCGCAGTTTTAAACTAGTTTTGTAATGAATATTACAAATATAATAATAAATTTTACTTTATGTTTGAATCAATATATTAATGTTAATCAATATTATAATGGCCAATGTTACTTGTTTTTATTTTTTCAATGTAGGTGGAGGTGATTTGGCGGGCCCTTGATGATGTGAAAGAAAAATGGGCCAAAATTGCATGGATCCATGGACATCTGTCCACTATTTTTCCTAGTACACGAAATCAGTGCATCCAAATGGGCTGAATATTTGTGTACCTGTCCTAAATTTAATAGGCTACATTTAATATTAAGGAACTAAATCCTGAATAGGCTTTTATGGGGCACATACGAACTGATCTGTCCAAGCCAACGAATTTGGACCATGTCAAATGCGGTGTTCTGTATTTTATCCAAATCTTGAGATGTACTTGTCCACACGGTTCCAAAAATTAGTTGGAGACATTCAAGAGGTAGGGATACAACTTTTATATTTTCTCCAAAGAGAGATAACACTTTCTGAAGGCCGAAATGCGTCGCGCAGTTGGATTGATGAAATCTGTGTGCCTAAAACCACCTTCCAATTTTCCTATAGAAAGGCACCAAGAGATACTCATTTGCAAGTTCGGCCAAGGATTGAAGTTCTGCCAATTTGGAGTCCTATAGGAGTCTCCTAATAACCTTGGAGGTTCTGGAGGCCCCTATCCTCATAGGGGTATCAACAATGAAGAAGGAGTTCAACCTGAGCTTCCTCCTCCTCCCGATGTCGAGCTAAAAGTTGGGTGTTCGTTGTGAGGGAGCTACACACATGTCAAGGGAGTTCTGATGAATACACTAGCTACTGGTTTGGAGTAATTTGGGTTTTTAAATATTTCATTCCATTTATCTTATTTTATTTTATATTTGAATGCTTGATTTGATACATGTGAGTGTTATGCTCTTAATTTCTAACCGATCAGTGTGAGGTTTTCAGTGCGTGACTTGTGCTGTTCCGATTGGACATCACAAGAATCCTTTTCATACCCACATTATTGAGATTTAAATATGCTTTGGATGCTATTATTCCATGCATAAGTACTGGACCTTGACAATACGATTGTCACGTCAAGTTTTGGTCCTTAAAGCATTGAAATAAAAGCTTAGGAATTAATCGGGATACCAATTAACTCCAACCAAATAATTACACTAACCCTAAAATGAATCTCTATGAAGAATGAACTTGATATGTGCGTAGTGAAATCACATCAACCCTTTTATCTCATATTTCTCAAAATCCACTTGGTCACTCATCTTTTAATCTATTTCAACTAAGTCATTGTTTTAAACTGTTTTCAAAACCACCCCCTCTCTTAGTCATTTTTTGTTAAAAATACACACTCTAAACCTACCAACGCTCCTTGAGAGACGACCTAGGGTCTTCCCTAGACTATATATCATCCTCAAAAACATAATCAATTTGACGTGTCATGATAGCATGGTCATGCATGTATCTAGGATAAGGCCAATGGGAAATATCAACCAACATCCCATTGGGGATAATCATGTTGAACTAGGTTTTGTTTGAGTTATCATAGTCAATCCATTACAATGGAGTCAAAGTGTTAGTGTTATTTTCCTAATAACCCACTAAATACCCATGATCACACATGCTTCAATCAATAAATCAATCAATAATGGGAAAATAAATCATTTCAAATAAATTCCTCATTTAATTTTAAATTCTCCATTTCATTTTCATCATGAATTTTCAATTGCAAAACCAAAACATTGGTTTACATCAAATTAATCCCTTTCAAATCATTTTTCATTTAAAGGAAACTTTACTCTAAAGTTGACATTAAACCATTTCCTCAAATCATTTCTTATTTCAAGAAATAATTATTTCTCAAAATATAACCAAAAAATTTCAATGCCACTGATATTAGGGTTTTTTATAATTTCCATGAACATTTAAAATAAAAAAAATCATCTCAAACCAAGATATTATACTCGATCCACTTTTTTGTATTTTTTAAAATAGAATTATAATGGTAAATGGATATCCCAAACATTAAATAACCATAAAATAAAAAATAGATCAAAAAACCATATACTATTCATAGTCTGATTATAAAAATAAAAATACCACAAACCAAATCTACAGAAATCTGGCTTGTCCAATGAGTTCCTAAAGCACATTAAACTCCTTGTGTCACATGAAACCTAAAATATATATCATTAAATGAAACCCTAACATGACTAAACGATGTCATCTTAGTAGAACACATCAAGATACATTCGCCTAAAAACACCATCATCACCAAGAACAGAGAAACTATCCCCAGAGCTCAGTGCCACCAATAACCAACACAAAAAACTAGCTCATTGTCTCCAACACCAAGAACCTCTACATAGCCACACCAGGTACATAAAGTACCACCAAATCAGGATCGAAGCCTCAAGACACAACATCCACCACCATCCAAAAATGAAATCTCCTAAACAAGGAACCATAAGACCATTTTTTATAATAAAATCACCATCAACCAATTTCCCCTAATAAATTTGTTCATACAAGTAGAATTTTAACATAAAAAAGAAAATATTGAGTCGTTATAGAGAAAGAAAAGAATAAATTTATGAGAAGGATTAGAGTCTACCCTTGGATCCAGGATGGTTCTACTGGAATCCCTTCACTCAACTCCAGCTTGAGCCTACTCAGGTTGCAAGCTTGAGTAGATTATCTTCAGCTTCAGGTATGGTCTCCCCTATTTTATAGTCTCACAAAAATTCTATAAATTATTTCTATTTATACCCTTACATTTACAGCTATCCTAACCTTTATAACCGATCTAGATAGGTGCAATATTATGGGACAACTACCACGAAGTTTTAAAACAAACAACATCTTTTGTCCATCACTTCAAGTATATCTGGTCTCCATGTCAGGTTGAGAAATTTCCACATCTACATGAGTTACATGAGTAATTTGAATCCTCACTTGAGACCTTTATCAACCATCTTGATGGAATCAACACTCTAATTTATATTTAAATTGAATTTCTTTGTCTCCAGAAGCTGTCACATTGTTCATATCCTTTTATCTTCACAACTTCTTTGAACAAATACACCAAGTTAGAATAAAAAACTCTATTAATGCCAGACTAAACTAGAATCGGATTACTCTAATATTAGATTTGAATGGTATATATTTTTACATAAAGAATAAAAATCCATCTTTAATCTCTAGTTATGTATATGTTTCTTTCCAGATTGAAACCTTCTTGGAACATATGACACAACGTACCAACCAAAAACATCAATTAATCAAAAAAAAAACTCTCGAACATATCTATTGTACTTCGTATTAGAATAAAAAAAGGCCACACCATCTATTTATTCCCACAAATATTCATAACCACTCGAGAAACATCAGTGGATGATATAATCTACTGAAATGAACCACCATTATGATCTACTAAGCTTCAATTGAGATCAACAACATGCTCCACCCAAACACATTTCCCAAGGTATTACAAATCAATTAAAAAATAATTTCTATTGAATCAAGAAATTTGGGGTTTCAATTTTAGGGTAAATCCTTAAAGAACCACCAAAAGTTAATCACATGATCAATAAATCAAACCCCCAAAACAATAATTCTAACTTAGAGTTGAAGGTGTGGAAGATCAAGATGGAATCCCTAGAAACATAGCTCATCAGATCAAGGTTCTAATCTGTCAAAATCATGAGGATTTTCTATCTCAAAGAAATTTGGAAGGAAAAAAATTAATATTCCATATGATAGATTATTCAATTACTAGAGAGGGATCAAACTCATCCACCAATGCTTTAATCCAAAAATAATAGAAGTTGTAAGATTAAAAACACTTCTTGGGGGAATTAAAAGACAATGAGTACAGTGAAGTTTGAGAGAGATTATGTTAGAATATAAAATGGGGGTTTTGGATTTTAAGTATGTAAGAACACATACCACACTACATACCCACATGGACATAGCGTAGAATGATGAAAATACCCCAATACATAGTTCATCCATCCTAGGACATGACATATACCCTCTTAGTCAGCCGACCACCTAAAATCATCTCTCAAATCTCACCCATATATGTTTCCCTTGGGGGAGGCTATGATGTAGCCCAAGCACCACACCGCAGGTACCCCCAAAATGGAATAAGCACAAAAAAGATCCATTACGCAACCGTTCGTCCATAGGGTAGCACTACCTGAAATGGAATAGACCCAAAAAATTCTTAAATGATAATTTTATATAAAACATTTATATAAAATAGATGACATTAATAAACCAATTCTTTAAAAACATAGATTGCATAATCAAGTCAAGACCATGAACTATGGCCTTATTTCTTATGTTACGTTAGTTCCAAGATCTCAAATCCTTGTACAACTCATTCATTAATCATGATATAATTATGTGTGCACATGTCCCTATGCTAAGTACAAAAATACTAAACAATCAACATCCCATTCGGGATAATCATTATGAATTAGGTTTAGATAGATTTATCATCATTAATCCATTTCTAGGGAGTCAAAGTGCTAGTGTTCTTGCCCAATCAAACACTAAAAACTCAAGAACACATGTTCTTTAATAAATAAATTATCTAATCATGGGAAAATAGATAACTTCAATTCAATTCATAATTTACAATTCAATTTCCTAATTTCATGTTCATCATGTCTAGTCAATTTCAAAACCGAAACATGGGTTTTCATAAAATTCATGCCTTTTAAATAATTTTTCATTTCAAGTCCATTTTTCTCAAGGATCAAAATTAAACCATTTCATTAAATCATTTCTCATTTAAATCCATCATTTTTTCACAAAATTGACCCAATAATTTCAATACCATTGAAATTGGATTTTTTCATAGTTTTTATGTCCTTTTAAAATCTAATGTCAAATAATCTCAAATAGAAGTTTTATAAATCAATTTAAAACTCATTCCAATTAAATCAAGCAATTTAGGGTTTCAATTGTAAGGTAAATCCTTATGGAACCACCTAACTTTAATCCTATGATCAATCAATCAAACATCCAAAATGGGAATGTCAACAAAGACTCAAAGGTGTGGAAGATCAAGAAAGAATCCCTATAAATACAGACCATCTAATCAAGGTTCCAATCCTTTAAAAACATAATGATTATTAGCTCTCAAAAAATTATAGAAGAAAAAAAATGAGGATTCCATATGATAGAATATTCACTTACCGAAGAGGGATCAAACACATTCACCGGGGCTTCAATCCGAGAATAATGAATATTGAAAGAGCCAAAACATCTCATGAGAGCCATAAAAATAAAAAAAGTCCAATGATGTTTGAGAGGGAGGATGTTATAATATGAAATGGGGTTATGGGATTTTAGGTCTATAAGAACACATACCACGTCATAACCCCACATGGCTATGGTGTATATGGGTGAGAATACCCCAAACCACGGTGCAGTCATCCCAGACAACACCGCAGGTCCTCCTGGTCTATTAGCCTCATAAAAAAAAGTTGCAAGTTTCTCAATTATATTCTTCTCTCAGGGTGAGGCTATAACTTAGCCCAATAACCATGCCGCAACTACCCCCAAAATTAAAAAAGCTCTAAAAATCTCCATGATGTCGTCATCCATCCACACCGCAGTGGTGCTTAAATTGGTAGAGACTCAAAAATTCACCTCGTCATAGCCTAGTGGTCCATGACACATCAATACATACTCCATGGAACACCCCCTCAAAACTCTGTAATCTCTCCAAAACTTCAGAAAACACTAAAATACACCCAAACAAATAAGGAATTAAAACATAAGGTAAAAAAATAGTGCATGAAAGTAGTAATGAGATGTTACATCCCATTTTCTTGGCAAGACCCAAATTATTATTTTTGGTTAAAATCTATTTAGAAAGTGTATCACTAAGTTCCTTTCAACTATTTAAAATTTCCATGAATTTTGTAATCATTTTAGTAAATAATTTGAATTTATGCATAGAAAAACTCTCAAAGTATTATCTAAACATATATAGTCTAATATAATTGATTCTTTTTGTTCCATCAAAAGTAACTTCTAAGAGATTCCATATTTACTGAGTTGTTTTCATATATAAATTTGATTAAATTCATTTTTCTCTAAACAAGGTCAAAACAACAATTAAATGCATTCATTTAATTACCATTTAATTGAAAATTAGAAATATAATCGGGTGTCCATTTTTCTTCTTTTTTATCTATAGGAGTATAAAAATGCATGAATTTATTACATAAGAAATAAATAATTGATCTATGAAATTTAAATATACATGTCTTGCGATAACCATAATTTGTACCATTAAAGGGATGTAACATATTTCCCCTTAGTGGTTTCAGAAAGAAACCTGAATCTGTCACTATAAAAGGTAGCATGTATCGAAATAGTTTAAAGAATAAAGAAAGAGATGATTCTAGAAGCAATCATGTTTAGGAATGGACTCAATTATCTTAAATAGATAAAAAGAAGAACAATGAGAGAATGGGAGAGATTTAGAAGAGTGATGCAATGATTTACAAATGTTGTTGAACATCCCCCCCAGTAACATTATTATGTTTTTTGGTAAATATATAGTGTATTAAATATTTATTAATTTTATTATGAATATTTTTTTATAATTCTTTATTTATAATTCTTTAATTTATTTTAATTTATTTTGTTTTTTTAATTATTTTTGATGGATAACTGAAATCAGTCAAAATAATTTAGGTTAAATCTATTTGTGACATACTTATATTTAGTCACAAATAAAATTTCTGATTTATCTCTAATTATTTGACAAAAAGATTAGGTCTAAACATATTATCAACATTTTTTTTGGAGAACATGCATTATATATATTTTAATTATTAGGGTTCGAGGGATGAGATAAGTGAAAAGTTAATTAAAGTCCAAATAATTATTTCAAACTAATATTCACATTAATTTAAATAACAATCAATTGAAAAATAAAAATTTACTGATAAAATTAAAATCAAACCAAATATTTCTAACAAATTAAAGTATTATTGAGATATGTTTTAATATTTGTGAAAATTGGGGTTCGTTTTGAAAAATATAAAGTCATTTAATCTAAACCCATGTCTAAATGATACCCATTTCCAAATAATAAAACTTCACAGGCACATCCCTCTCCATTCACACACACTATCAATTTTCATGGAGATCGTTGCAGCTGAGTGATGAAAACCCATGCAAGAGATGTCGAGGGTGATTATTTATGAAATCCTCAGCCGTGAAGGTGTTTCTTCACAACAAAAGTTAAATTAGATCTCACAAGCCCAACTTCAACCTCCATCTGATACCACTAAAGAAGGATCATTGTAGTGGCTAACCAACAACACACAAACACTTATCACTAGAGTTGATAGAAAAAACACAAATAAAGAAGATATATATTGGTATTTATTTCATGAACATGAATTGATATTAAAACACAAAAAACAAATCCTTTTATATGGATACAAACTAATATTAAAACAAATGAAGAAAAACCCAAACAGAAATAAAAGTCCAACAAAATACTGCAGTAAGTGTTTCTTAACTCGTCAATTCTAGAAACTCCAAGTGGTTTCCATCATTGAAGTTGTTGAGGCTCCATTGAAATAGGGAATCTTGGCACCATCCAATGAATAAAAAAGTTTATTATCCATCATCCCCCCTTAATTTTTTTCCTTATAACCCATGAATTTGCATCATATCCAAGTGGCGGACCAACAACTATAATGAATTCAACATAGTCATTAGCTACATTAAATTCAAAAGAACACGTATAAGTAGATATGAAAATCAGTAGAGGTGGTCATAGGAACAAAATAAATGTATCAGAAAATACATTGGATTTTATTGATTTGATTTGGAATTCTTCCACCTTGTACTCTTATAGGATCAAATTCTTATTCAAGGAACACTCTACCTCAGGTTCTTCAAAATGTCCCCTCATATTGCGGGACTTCACTGGGACTCAGACACACTGGAATAAGGCACAACTATTTTTCACTAGGGGATCCTATATAGGTATTTGATGCTTCACGAATCCTTAACTGGCAGATGGTCCGCCCAATAGAATGCTGATGGGGGACTCCACAATCTGGAAAGTGTATGCATTGGATAAAAAATCTACTTCTTTGGTAGCTTTATTTACAAATTATTGACTCAGCTTTAGGAGAAGAGGCATGGAGGAGGAACAATGACCATCGACATTGTTGGTGTTCAGAGAGAATTCAAAGAGACCATTGATGAAACAAAATGTTTTATCTAGGAAATTTATTTCTCCAGATAGTGCAGATTGCAATTATTTTTTTCATAATTAAAAACATCATTTTTTCATAATTGAAGACTAATATTTATTTTCAGAATTGGAGATGAATATTTTTTGATGAATTGTGGACATAATTTTTTTTTCATAATAAAAATGAATATAGGGAATAATTTAGTATGTTCTGATAAAGTGGAAGAAGGAATGCCATTACAAATTTTCTTTTTCATGCTAAAAATTGGGTGATAGATGGTTATGGGAGGAAGGAAAATAAAGGAGGATTGGAATTTTTTTGTTAGAAAAAACAAGGGGGAGGCATGGAGAGTAACTGAGGGAAAAATGGGAGGAAAATAAAATATGTTTGGAAATGGAAAATCATGTGAGATAAATAATGGGATAGCTTTTGAAAAAGAGAGGGTGAAAAAACCAAAAAATACGTGAGGTAATTATTTCATTAACTTTTAAAAAATGAAAAAAATCAATCACAAGGTGGAATCACTCCCACGATTTAAAATCATCAACTATTCATCATCTTCTTCACTGGGAAAATTGATTAGTTGCAGATCTTAGGGATAACTCTTGACGCAAGTCCCCTTGAACATGGTTCTGATACCAATAAAAGCGTTTTTTCTAAGAAAAATAAAAATCAAATCTCACAACCCCACATTCAACCTCCCTCTGATACCACTAAAGGAGGATCTTCACAGCAGAAAACACAACCGCACATATGGAGATCATTTGAGGTGATCACAACACCAGAAACACACAAAAAACTGGTATTTACTTCTTTACTTGGAATTGATATTACAACGCAAAAAACATATCCTTTTATATGGATACCAATTAACATAGAAACAAATGAAGGAAAAACCAAACAGAAATATAATTCCACAAATTCGGTGTAGTTGGTTCCACCCAAGTCTTCAACTCCACACACGTCAATTAGTTTCCACCTTTGATGTTGTCTAGCCTCTATTGCAATATGGAAGGTTGACATCATCCAAGGAATAAATGAGTTTATTATACAACAAGTCGAATTTCATTACATGTACGATTCACATATCATGTTGTTTACAAAGAATGGAGTATCATGATCTAAGATACCTCCTTTATCAATCTCCACTCTCATAGAAGTGAAACCTTATGAGGGTTTTTTTAGTACCATATTGGTTTGACAATAGGTCGTCTCTTCATCTCTCAAATATCCTTCCAAAAAAACTAGGTTTCTTCATTGAAAATTGTGCTTGATTCACACAATATCCATGTATTGGAATCATTAGATATGGGGCTTCTATACTGCCAAAAATTTTCACTCGAAGACATTCTTAATTCTGTGCATGATGGGTACATTGAGCTCTCTCAAATGAGACTGGTGTTGTGTTCCATCTACCAAGGATTAGATTTAGTTAAGATTGATGAATATGAAGGGATGTTGGGATATGTTGGCATACAGGTAATGGAACCTATTGAGGAAGAATGGATTGAAGTGGAGGAGGGGGAAAATTCTTGATATAATTATGGGTATTGGAATGTTATGGTCACCATGATGGGTGGGGGTATCGAATAAAAGACATGCACTTGCCATAAATTTCACCTCCTTCACCTCATAGGTTCCACTCATAACATTTCATGGAAACACCCTCGTATTGGTGTGTAATTGATATATTAAAACATTCTTGTGTGTCAATTTAACAATCAGTAAAACAATCCTCTTGACGCCTCCAAGAATATGGTCATATACTACAGAGTTCATGAGTTTTCATTCTGATAAGGATCTATGCCATCTTTCAATTCATACATATCAGTGTGGGAAGAATATATACAATTTTAAGGAATATAGATAAGATGTGATCTCATTTTTATTATTATTTTCTTCATCCCATCATCCATACCACCTCAGTTTCAATATTTCCTTTCTATCCACCTTGAATAAAATCTGATTTTGGATTATATTAATATCCCAAATTTTTATATTTTTATTGAATATTTTTTTTTCATATCATGCTTGTTAATATTAAATGATAACATTTATTAGTTTATATGATACTACGTTATTTGAATTATTTATCATGTTCTTTCCAGATTGTTATTTATTCACCACATATCTATTTCTTGTCCAGTATTATAAATACTATTTATTGAATTTTCCTATTATATATATATATATATATATTTCTTCAGGTATTCAAATTATTTTATGCAGTGTGAAAATTTTACGTTTAAAAAAATATAGTAACCCTATGGTCCTTTTCATATTATAGGAAATTTTTATTCGACAAAACCAACCACAACATTATCAATGAATTTACGTAAATGTAAACGCTGACCAGGAAAAACTAACATTTTTTTATAACTTTCATTGCTTTATTTTTTACACCTCAAATATTATTATTTTTAACTCTTCACAATAACTAAATCAACTTAAAATACCACTAATTCATTGACATATGTTAGTGCAATTGTTGAATAAACTCATAATGACTGAATAGTTTGATATTTGTAATAGTTATTTTTACAAATGAAGGACCAAATGATGGATTACATCAAGAAGTTCCACTTTATAGTGGAGTATGAAACATGAAGAAAGCTGATGTTCCAACATTCAAATAATAGAGGATAGTACACATCTAAGGAGTTTGATTCCAATTACAAGATTGAGTAAATTCAACATGATAGAGGGGTTCCATGAATCCCATAAAAAATAGAGTTATAGGAAGGATGAACACAACTATACTGAAGATGGTTAGAGGCATGTTGAGTTTTTCTATGCTGCCTAAGATATTATAGGGAGAAACTATATATGTTTCATGTTTCCTCTTGAATAGGTCACCATCTGTCCCTCTGAATTTCAAGATTCTGAAGAAGAGATAGATTGGTAAACAAACATCTTACTCTCATTTATAAGAAATTAGTTTTTTTAACATTTTCCTATGTATCCAAAGAGATCAAGAAAATACTTTATAGGAGATATAATCTATGCATCATCATCGCCTATGGAGATTAGAATTTTAGATATGAGCTTTTGGATCCAAAGGTGAAATTGGTGATCAATAAACGAGATGTCATATTCCATTAGAACTAGAAGATTAAGGTCATTCAAAATCCGAGAATGTCTCAAAGAAAAGGTGTTGTAAATCAATTATGGATCAAAAACTTTTACCAATACCATCAACCACTAAATAGGAGGAGGTGTAAGAAAACCCATCAATAGAAAAGTGTGTGGCAGTAGAGGAGGATGTTGAGTAGGGGAAGGCTCAATCTCCTCAACCAAAAGTGGAAGAATCACTAGGAGTAAGGTAATGGTGTGACTATAAAACCCCATATGTCACTGTTGGGACTCTTTAAACAATATTTTACTTTATTTTGGAGTAAATTAAATCTTTTTGAGAGTTTTTGTTTTTTGATTTTAAAATAAATGAATTTTTTCCTCAGTACACGGTTTGTACCTAGCCACCACACGATTTGGTGAACTGTGAAGATAACATTTTACTTGGGAATTTCAGTATATGCATGGTTTAGTTAATCATGTAGGGTTACCATTGCATAGAAATCATGGTTACCCTTACGTAGGTGTATTCTTAGTTCGTTTTGTTCATTCATGGTTTGGTTTTCATAGGCAGTGCATGACTTAATTTAGACCATTATAGTTTTAGTGGAAACCATGAAAGACCCTTTGTTTTAAATGGAGATTAAAAACTGATTGATGATGAAGAATAGAAATTGCATGACAATTATGTGATACTGTTTCTTTTTTTACCAGTTTTATTTTTCATGGGAAAGAACTACACCTCTTCATTAAACAATCTCCTTAGGTTTATACCTAATACCTTCTTAGAATGTAATTTTGATCAAACTTGGATCTATAGGATTTTGGGGTATTAGGAAAGTATTTAGACTAGGATTATCCAAGATAAGAGGCTCTTGATGTTTTGATAAGTGATGAGAGGGGGTATCATATTATAAGTGAGTGATATGACACACCTGAAATTTTTCAAAAGGCTAAAATATGTTAAGGTCTTATTCATTACAGATGACTCCAAAATGACTCATATTCAAATATGAGATGTGATAGGGTAAAAATATGACTATCCAATTGGATTTACACACGTTTTTAGGCCATTTAAACACATTTCTTTTTATTTATAAACCTTATAACATGATTTTACTCTTATCACAGCATCTAAATTTTTATCAAAGTTACTATTTATAATGAAAAAATGAATGTGGCTTCATTAAAAAATTTTGTCATGTTGATTCTAGATATGGAATCGATTTTATAAAATCCATTTTCTATAAGTGGTTAATATTAATTTAAAAAACATACTCATAGAATGTGGTAAAAAACAATTTAAAAAATGCATTTTATGAATAAAAATGTTTTATAGCAAAATTATGAATAATGGTGATCTAAATGAAATTAATTGGATTATGTTTAATAAAAAGTAAATAATTAAATTTTATAATAAATTTAAATCAAAATGGTTATTTTTAAATACTTGAATTGAAAAGGCCATTTTCTATAAAATCCCTATTTTTCACTATTCATTGAAAAATTAATCTTTTAAAAAAATACCAAAATTTCACCCTAAGAAATTATTGATATGTTAATTTTAAAAATGATGTATTTTTTATAAAATATAATTTATGAAATTGGATAAAATTAATTATAATATTTACATACAAAATAAAATAAAAATCATTTAAGAAAAACCTATTTTTGAAGCATAAAATGAATTTACTGAAAATTGAAGACTTATTTATTATACATTAATTAATAAATTTGAATTATATAAAACTTTTTTACATATTTTTTCATAATGTAGTAATTCATATTCTTACCATCAATTTACTGTTTATGTTATCACGGTATAATATTTCACAGTTCATTTAGACTCAGGGTTGCTTGAAAAACATGCTATAAAATACTTATGTTTATCTCAAAGGAATAATATATATGTAAAATCTTGGGGTTTTACATTATACTCACCTTAAAATAATTTTGACTTGAAATTTCATTACTCTGATACAAAAAACATAGGATAATTCGGTTTAATTACATCATCACGTGCCCACATAGCTTTCCCAAATTTATGGATTAGACACAAATCTTTTACTAGGTAGGTGGACATATTCCATAGTACTTTCTATCTTCGATACAGAATGTAAAATAGTTGTTCTTGATTAGAGATATCATTCTGTAGTGGTATGACATTTGATTTCAGTACATCTGAAGGATCACACATGTACTTTCTTAGGATAGATATGTGGAAGACATCTTGAACTTGAGATAGATTCAGTGCAAGCGTTAGGAGATAAGTAGTCATCCTGATATGATCAATAATTTTAAATGGGTCAATATATCTAGGGATAATCTTTCCATTCTTTCCAAATATCATAACATTCATCCAAGGAGATTTTATAAAGACCTTATTGTAGAACCCCAAACATTTTTTGGTATGTTTCTCTTAAATACATTCTATTCATAACTGTGTTCCTTTGAAAAAAAACTAGATTATTTAGTAGATAGTCATAACCTATCCATTAAATATAATTTTTCCACTTCTATGTTTTGAATTTTGAAAAATGGTCATCTAGAGTTGTGATCAGTAAGTCATTTGGAGTCTGATAGAACAAACTTGATTTTTTGGTGAATATTAACATACCCTTATGAATAGTAATATGACCCTTATGAATATTAAATAATAATAATATTTTATTTTCTTAAGGGAATAAGATAATGAGATCTTGATTATTTTTTCAATGAGAAATAAAACTAATTGCACTTTAAGATTGTTATTTTTCGAATTAACTATGACTTTATTTAAAAATTAAATTAATAATATTTAGAAAATTAATTTTCAAAAATGGAGTTCATTTTTGAATTCTAAACATCGAAAAATGGTTAGGGTAAATTTTTTGGATTTTTTTGAAATTCTAGAATTTTTTATGAATAGTGAAATACGATAAAATACCGTATATGCAAATTATCAGTTAAATACACTATTTATGACATCATAAGTGATGCAAGGCCACTTGGTTCGAACTCACTTTCACTTATTACTATTAGGGGACACATGAAACAACACTATTGGTTGTCTTGAGGGAAATAATAAAATAATGAATTAAATATTCAAAATTAACCCCTCTCCTACACTATAAAACCCCATCACCACTCCCTCTTATCTTTACTCCTGTAAGCCATGAAGCTCCTCAAATTTCTACCCATATACCCTTTACTAGTCACTACCCACTACCAGGAAGCTCTTGGTCTTTCCAAAATACCAAAATCCCTTTCCTTAAAGAGGTTCTCGAGGAAGTTATTTCAAGAGGTAAAACACCTTTCTTTTTCTTTTAGTTTCATTTGAATTTATCTTTATTTGTTATCTTCTCCTAACCTCCTCTATCCAAATGATCAAGATAAATACAGTATCATATATATAATGAATTTATATTATGTTAATAGAGAAACCATTTACAATATACTTACTCCCTCCCTTTTATTTTTATAAACGAAATTAACGTTCATGAGGTTCCAATTTATAACCATCGTGGACGACGATGATTCGTTCTTAAAATCATTACTTAATTACTGGTCATGAAACCATATTTATGGTTGAACCAGGTCATAATATAATTATTTTATCTTTATTAATGTTCTATAATCTTTACACGTAAATAATATGGAATAATAATACAAAACAAGTTTATTGAGCACAAAACTGCCAAGCCAAATTCAAGTGTTTATTTTTAACTCATAGAATGAGTCATCCTCATGGTATATAACCAGAATCATTATAAGATCATTTATATCTCTTTAATGTCACTAATAATTTATATTAACAATTATGTATGTTTAACCATATTTCAAACCAACTTCAATTAATGAATAGAAGTAAACAAATCATGAAACCAAGTAAGAAAATGCTTCCAAAACAATAAAATTGAATCTCTTAAACCCATCAAAAAGGCCATTAATGAACATAATAAGGTTATAAAATATCAATTAAATGTCGATTAGGTTCTTTAATTATTAATTAATGAATCTAAATTTGACTATTCAGGTCGTTAAGAACAATCAAGAACACCTTCGAGCATAAGGGATGAGATCCTCTCTCTCACTTTTGTTCAAGAATCTCCCCTATGTTGTGCCCTTTTATTTTTAATACCTAATGATTGGGTATGTTTTATCACCTACTACATAATTCCCTTGTGACATATAAATAATTTAATACCCCTTTACCTCCCATTAATCCCTCACAATAACACTCATTACCATGCCGAAATGTGTGTAAGGGGTTTCTCATCTCACTTTCATTTCTGTGAGATTTTCATTTTTTGCCACTTATCTCTTGTATGTGGTATATGTGTACTTCCATTTGATATATAATAAAATGATTCTATTTATATTCATGTTATTCAATTATTCAATTGAGATTTATATGTTCTGGTTATATGATTCGACCGATTACATTGTGGTAAGGGCCTTTGTCTCAACTACCATTTTGTTGTGACTAAATTTGTATTGTGCACCTAATAATCCTTATGTGGTGTACCTGATGCCCATTTGAGATCAATTCTCATTTGGAATTATATTGATAATAAATATCCATAATCTCATATCATGAATATTTTGTTGTCTAAACCGTATACCATTTTACATATGGTGTTTATTTTGGAAAGTTATTTTAATTATGGAAATATTGATGAATTTGTATACTCTACTCTATACGGATATTGAAAAGGAATATTGATCTTCTATTGAATCAATTTATAAGGAATTATTTTGAAATTAAGTGGTGGGTGAGGCCCGCTATAGCCCCTCGATGCATCGGTAGGTCTAATGAGACAAATCAGTTGGGGGACAAACCCTGTGAGTTTGTTTCCAAAAAATCAGACGGGTTTCTACCCATAGAACTAAACCGTTTTAATGGTATTATGGTTTCATATGCCAAATACATGACATCCAATTAATAATCATTATCTTTATTCATTATCTATTATTATTATTATCCATGGGGTTTTCACTATGACAAAATCTATGGATGCAGTTTCATTCCCTGTTTATTAATGGCATTACTTATTCATTTATTCACTATGCCAAATTGATTATGTTAGATTGATTGTGATTTGATTATTATTGTACTCATGATTCCACTAATATTAACCCTTATTGAGCGTTTGAGCTCACCCCTTTCATTTTTTTCTTTCAATAGGTGACAAAGAGGAGATTGTTTATTGAGTTCTTGTGGATGCAGTTTTTAGTTTCATTATGTATTATATTTTGTAAACATTTACAATGTAATTTAAGAAAAATATATGTATCTAGTTTCTTCAAGACTACTAAACTGATTGTTACTTCGTGATTTTCATTCATTCTAACCATTCCAATATCAAAAGCAATGCACTGGCTCTAGCCTAGAGGGGTCGGGGTGTTACAGTTGGTATCAGAGGAAGTTTAGTAGAATACTTGGAAACTAGAGTAGGAAATGTATAGTAGGGAACAAATACCTAAGGTAGTATTTGAGGATAAACATACTAGAACATCCTGGTATTGTGGTTAGGAATAGATTATGTGGATATTTTAAGTAATACGTCCCTGTCTGGATACGAGCAGTTGGAGCGGCTCTGGCACAGATGTATCTAGGGGTAAAACCTGAAAACACTGCTTTGAGATAGACTCGAACGGGAACTGGTGCATGAAAACGGGACTTGCTACACTCTTGGTTACGACACTCCTGGGGGATATGCTTAGGATAATTAATATTTTCGTTACAAGCCATTATAATGGAGTTTAATGTAAATTTTTCCCTAGAGAAACCATGTTTATAAGATTAACTATGCATAGAATTTTAATATATATTGACTGCTTTTTTGTATGAGATTCATAAAATAATCTAGTGTATACCATTATTTAGAAATGTTGTCTAATGGAAGAAGGGGAATCAATACTCATGGGCAAGGTAGAGATCTCCATACTGAGAAAGTCAACACAGTCAACGTTGGAGAAGATCAGATCATAACCATATTGGGGAAACATACTCAAGTTATAAAGAATAACAATTCCACACCTGTGTTGGATCGTTTCATGCAGTAGAATCCTCCATATTTTAGCAGGACTACTAATCCAGTGGTAGCTGAGCAATGGTTCAAGTCCCTTGAAAAGATATTCATGGCGTTAAGATGCAATGAAAATGAAAAGGTAGCACTAGCGGTATATTTTCTCAAGGGTGATGCTGATCAATGGTGGTCCTTGATTCAGAATACCATAGAAGAAGAAGAAATAAAAGATATATAATGGAGGAATTTTAAGGAAATATTATTCAAAAAATATTTCCCTCATGCGTAACGAGCTGAAATTAAGATGAAATTCCTTAGATTAAAACAAAGGGAAGAAGAAAATGTTCCAGAGTATGAGGCTACCTTTACAAGGCTGTCCAGGTATGCTGTAGATTACGTACATGACTCGTCATACAAGATTGATCATTTCTTTGAAGGTCTTAAGACAAGAATGTGAAAGGGCACTGGATTCTAAATCATTTTCATCATATGATAAAATTGTCTCTAGTGCCATCAAAACAGAGAGGGAATTTACTAGATCAAATCTTTTCAAAGGAAACCCAGATAAGAAGCGATACTCTAATAACAAATGAAAAGGATAATAACCAAATAAGAGGAAGGGACAAATGCTATTCCCATTATGGGAGAACTTTGGAAAGAATCATCTTGGGAAATTCATGAAAGGCATGGGAGTCTAGTATAACTATGGAGAAAAGGGTCATCGATCTGATGAATGCAAGGGGAAGAAATAATTCAATGATATTCAATGCTACAATTACAGAGAGATGGGACACTATGTAAATGAGTGTCCTAAGCATCAAGGAAACTCGACTCATAAAAGGCAAATAGAACAAGGGAGAGCCTTTGCGATTACAACCATAGAGGTTGAAGTTCCTAATGACGTGGTGGTAGGTACTTTAATTGTTTCCTCAAACTTAGCCAACACTTTATTTTATTCTGGATCATCGCATTTCCTTTATATCTTCCCAGTTTTCCAAGAAAATTAGATATATCTAATTTGTTTTAATAAAGGAGTTGTCAGTAAAAACTCCTTGGGGATGTATCATTACAACCAAGGCATTTCAACTAGTCCCCCCTCCAGACCCCAAAATGTTCTCTAGTTTCAAACCTTATAATCATACCAATGATTAAATTTGATATAATTCTTTGTATGGATTTCCTGTCAAATTATGATGCGAAGATTTATTGTAAGAATAGGGAAGTAATAATTTTTGAAAATGGTGTAGAATCCCTTGTCTTTATGGAAGAAACTTCGCCACCTGATTCTTATCTAGAACCACCCCCAATAGCTCTACTGAATAAAATACTTGGAGAGGAAGATAAACCAATATCTATGGGTGGGGAAAGAAATCTTGAAATTGAATATGTGTAGATAGTGAAAGAGTACGTTGATTTATTTCCAGAGGATTTACCTGGACGTCCTCCAGAGCGGGAATTTGAGTTCTCTATTGATTTAATTCCTGATGCAAGACCTATATCAAAGACTCCCTATAGAATGGCCACCATGGAATTAGTAGAGCTAAAGAAACAAATAGAGTATTTGAGTGAAAAAGGATTTATTAGACATAGTGTTTCTCCATGGGAAGCCCCTGTCCTCTTTGTTAAGAAGAAAGATGGATCCATGAGTCTTTGCATTGATTACATGGAAATCAATGCTATTACAATAAATAATAAGTATCCTCTTCCCCGGATTGATGATTTATTTGACCAACTTTGTGGCGCTCAATAATTTTTAAAGATTGAACTTCGATCCAGATATCATCAGTTGTGTGTGAGGAAGGATGATATTCCTAAGACAGTATTTCGGACCAGGTATGGGCATTATGAGTTTACAGTGATGCCTTTTGGACTGGAAAATGCACCCTCTATTTTCATGGATTTAATGAATAGATTTTTCAAGGAATATCTTGATAACATTTTTGTGGTATTCATCGATGATTTCCTCGTATACTAAAAAAGCTATGAAGACCATGAGAATCACTTGTGGGTTATTATGAGAACTCTTAGAAGAAATTAATTATATGGGAAGTTTAGAAAGTGCAAATTCTGGCTTCAATCAGTTTCTTTTCTGGGCTATATTGTCTCTAAGGATGGAATCCTAGTAGATCCTGCAAAGACAAAGGCAATCCAAGACTAGCCCACGCCAACAAACATAATTGAGGTACACAGTTTTATTGGCTTAACAGGTTATTATAGAATTTTCGTTC
The DNA here is from genome assembly GCA_963277665.1 of Viscum album. Taxonomy (NCBI): domain Eukaryota; kingdom Viridiplantae; phylum Streptophyta; class Magnoliopsida; order Santalales; family Viscaceae; genus Viscum; species Viscum album. The sequence goes on from OY728134.1 coordinate 1,001,935,684, forward strand.
AGAATTTTTCCCAACTGGCTAACCTGCTAACCAAGCTCACACGTAAAGGAGTTAAGTTTGTGTGGACAAAAGAATGTACAGAATGCTTTGATGAATCAAAAAGAAAATTGGTAAATGCTCCAATTTTGACTCTTCCATCTAGAAGTGACGGATTTGTAATATACAGTGATGCATCAAAGAATGGACTGGGTTGTGTCCTTATGAAAAACGATAAAGTTATTGATTATGCATCAAGACAGTTGAAGACTCTTGAGAAAAATTTTCCAACTCATGATCTTGAGTCAGCAGCCGTAATCTTTCCTCTGAAAATATAGAGGCATTATCTCTATAGAGAGAGATATGAGATTTATACGGACCACAAGAGTTTTAAATATATTTTCACACAAAAAGAACTCAACATGAGGCATATAAGATGGCTTGAGGTACTCAATGATTATGATTGTTCAATACACTACCACCTAGAAAAGGCGAATGAGGTGGAAGATGCATTATATAGGAAAGATCATGGCCTTCTAACTCAAATGAGGATTGAAAGAGATCCTATGTTCATGGATCTACTAAAGATAGATAGGGGAATTTTTAAGGAATGGGAAACATCAATCCTCTTTCAAATGATTGCTAAACCATCTTTACTAGAGAAGATAAAAATTTATCAATATGATGATGAGAATATGTGCAAGAAAATTAATGCAGTTAAGGATGGGAGACTAGCTGACTTCATGTATGAAGAAGGACTTCTAAATTTTGGGAAGAGGTTATGCATTCCATCAGTACCTGAGGTAAAAAGTAAATTATTTGATGATTTTCATAGATCAAATTTCTCTATACACCTGTGTATCACCAAGATGTATAGAGATATAAAGGAATACTTTTTTGTGGGATAATATGAAGCGAGAAATTGCTGACTACTTGTCAAGGTTTCTAGTTTTTCAACAAGTGAAGGTGGAGAGACAACATCCAAACGGAGTGATGCAACCTGTACCTATTCCTATGTGGAAGTGGGATAACATTACGATGGATTTTGTCACCGAAATACTGAGAACACCTTGAAGGAATGATGCAATATGGGTATTTGTTGATTGTCACACTAAATCAGCACATTTCCTTCCAATAAGAGAGGATTTACCACTTGAGCACCTAGCAAGACTTTATATTAATGAAGTTGTGATACTTCATGGTGCACCTCTATCGATTGTCTCCGATCGAGATCCCTAGTTTACATCAAAATTCTAGAAAAGTCTCCAGAAGGATTTGAATGTTGATCTTCGTATGAGTATTACATATCACCCTCAAACTGACAGACAGTCTGAAAGGACTATTCAAACTCTGGAGGAAATGATGAGATCATTCTCTCTTGACTTTCAAGGTATGTGGTATCAATACTTGCCTTTGGTGGAATTTTCCTACAACAATAGTTTCCATTCTAGTATTCAAATGGATCCATATGAAGCATTATATGGAAAGAGATGTCGAACTCCAACTTTTTAGGATGAAGTTGGTGAAAGGAAACTTATATGCCCAGAACTTATTGAAGAGACCATGACAAAGGTGAAGAAAATAAAAGGCCATAATAAAGCAGCCCAATGTAAGAAGAAGAGTTATGTTAACCACTAGATAATGGACTTAGAATTTCAAGCGGGAGATCATGTATTTCAGAAAGTATCTCCATGGAAGGGTGTCTTAAGGTTTGGTAAGAAAGGGAAACTGAGCCCTAGGTACATCGGACCATTTAAAATTTTGGAATGAATTGGAGTTGTAGCTTACCGTTTAGAGATTACGCCAAATCTCTCTAGATTTCATGATGTGTTCCATGTATCATTGTTAAAGAAGTACATTCCAGACCCAACACATGTACTCACATATGGAAAAATAGAACTGGAACCTAATTTGTCATACTATGAAAAGCCTATCAGGATTCTTGACACAAGGGAAAAGGTATCCATAAATTGGATAACTTGTCTAGTAAAGGTTATTTGGAGAAACCAGAATATAGAGGAAGTAACATGAGAACTTGAGGATGTTATGACAAATAATCACCCACATCTTTTTGGTGGCCTTTATACATAAAATTTCTAGGACAAAATTTCTGAAGGAGGGAATAATGTAGCACCCAAAAAAATTTATGGTGTGTTTCTCTTAAATAGATTTTATTCATCACTGTGTTAATTTGAAACAACACTAGGTTATTTAGGAGATAGTCAAAACCTAGCCATTAAATATAAATTTTCCACTTCTATGTTTTGAATTTCAAAAAATGATCATCTAGAGTTGTGATAAGTAAGTCATTTGGAGCCTGATAGAACAAACATGGTTTTTGGTGAATAGTAAAATACCCATATGAATAGTAATATGAATAGTAATATGACCCTTATGAATTGTAAATAATAATAATATTTTATTTTCTTAAGGTAATAGGATAATGAGATCTTAATTAGTTTTTCAATGAGAAATAAAACTAATTGCACTTTAAGATTGTTATTTCTCGAATTAACTATGACTTTATTTAAAAAATAAATTAATAATATTTAGAAAATGAATTTTGAAAAATTCAGTTCATTTTTGAATTCTACTCATTGAAAAATGGTTAGGGACAAGTTTTGGGATTTTTCTGAAATTCTAGAATTTTTGATGAATAGTGAAATACGATAAAATACCGTATATACAATTTATCAGTTAAATACACTATTTATGACATCATAAGTGATGCAAGGACACTTGGTTAGAACTAAAATTCACTTATTACTATTAGGGATCACATGAAACAACACTATTGGCTGTCTTGGGGAAAATAATAAAATAATGAATTAAATATTCAAAATTAACCCCTCTCCTCGACTATAAAAACCCCTCACCACTCCCTCTTATCTTCACTCCTCTAAGCCTTGAAGCTCCTCAAGGTTCCAACCAAATACCCTTCCCTAATCACTCCCCATGACCAGGAAGCTCTTTGTCTTTCAAAAATACCCAAATCCCTTTCCTTAAGGAGGTTCTTGAGGAAGCTATTTCAAGAGGTAAAACACCTTTCTTTTTCTTTTAGTTTCATTTGAATTTATCTTCATTTGTTATCCTATCCTCACATCCTCTGTCCAAATGATCATGATAACTCTAGTATCATCTATATACTGGATTTATATCATGTGAATGGAGAAACCATCATCAATATATTTACTCCCTCCCTTTTATTTTTATAAACGAAATTAACGGTCATGAGGTTCCAATTAATAACCTTCGTGGACGACGAAGTTTCGTTCTTCAAATAGTTCCTTCATTACTAGTCATGAAACCATATTTATGGTTGAACTAGGTCATAATATATGTATTTTATCTTAATTAATGTTCTGTAATCTTTACACGTACATAATATGGAATAATAATACAAAACAATTTTATAGAGCACAAAACTGCCCAGCCAAATTCAAGTTTTTATTTTTAACTCATCGAATGAGTCATCCTCATGGTACATAACCAGAATAATTATAAGATAATTTATATCTATTTAATTTCACTAATAATGTATATTAATAATTATGGATGTTTAACCATATTTCAAACCAACTTCCATTCATGAATAGAAGTAAACAAATCATGAAACCAAGTAAAAAATGATTCCAAAACAATAAAATTGAAACTATTAAACCCATAAAAAAGGCCATTAATGAACATAATAAGGTTATAAAATATCAATTAAAAGTTGATTAGATTCTGGAATTATTAATTAATGAATATAAATTTGATTATTCAGGTGGTTAAGAACAATCAAGAACACCTTCAAGCATAAGGGAAGGGATCCTCCCCCTCACTTTTGTTCAAGAATCTCCCCTATGTTGTGCCCTTTTATTTTTAATTCCTATTGATTGGGTATGTTTTTGAACCTCCTACATACTTCCCTTGTGACATATAAATAATGGAATACCCCTTTACCTCTCATTAATCCCTCACAATAACACTCGTTACTATGCCGAAATGTGTGTAAGGGGTTTCTCATCTCACTTTCATTTCCGTGATATTTTCATTGTTTGCCACTTATCTCTTGTGTGTGGTATATGTGTACTGCCATTTGAAATATAATTACATGATTCTATTTATATTACTGTTATTTAATTATTCAATTTATATTTATATGTTCTTGTCATATGATTCAACCGATTACATTGTGGTAAGGGCCTTTATCTCAACTACCATTTTGTTGTGACTAACTTTGTATTGTGCACCTAATATTCCTTATGTGGTGTACCTACTGACCATTTGAGATAAATTTTCATTTGAAATTATATTGATAATAAATATCCATAATCTCATATCATGGATATGTTGTTGTCTAAACCTTATACCGTTTTACATACGGTGTTTATTTTGGAATGTTATTTTAATTATGGAAATATTGATGAATCTGTATACTCTACTCTATACGAATATTGAAAAGGCATATTGCTCTCGTATTGAATAAATGTATAAGGAATTATTTGGACATGAAGTGGTGGGTGGGGACCACTATAGCTCCTTGATGCATCGATAGGTATCATGAGACAAATCAGTTGGCGACAAACCCTTTGAGTTTGTTTCCAAAAAATCAGATGGGTTTCTACCCTTGGAACAAAACCATTTTAATGGTATTATGCTTTCATATGATAGATACATGACGTCCAATTAATAATAATTCTCTTTATTCATTATCAGTTATAATTATTATCCATGAGGTTTTCACTATGACAAAATCAATGGATGTAGTTTCATTCCTAGTTTATTAATGACATTAGTTATTCATTTATTCACTATGCCATATTGATTTTGTCAGATTGATTGTGATTCACTTATTTGTGTACTCATAATTCTGCTAATTGTGACCCTTACTAAGCGTTTGAGCTCACCCCTTTCATTGTTTACTTTCAACAGGTGACAAAAAGGGGATCGTTTGTTGAGTTCTTGTGGATGCAGTTTTTAGTTTCATTATGTATTGTATTTTGTAAACTTTTCCAATGTAATTTAAGTAATATCTATGTATCTAGTTTCTTCAATACTACTAAACTAATCATTCCTTTGGGATTTTCATTCTTTATAACCACTCCAATATCACAAGTAATGCACCAGCTCCATCCTAGAGGGGTCGGGGTGTTACACTTATCACCAACACCAAACTCTAGATCTCACAATGATTGATAGCACAACTTTTTTGTCAACTCCAAGCTACCATGATGTGTTGTTGAATGGATCTAACCTTCTATGAAATTTTACCATCTAAATGAATACCCAATAGATTTATATATCCAACTTCATTCAAACATGTTGGTGTTCTACACTTCCTACCATTGAGGGCTTTATAAGGAGCCATATGAATGATTGAGTGAAACCAAGGGAAGCTGTTGATCCCAATCAAATTTAAAATACATATAACATGTACTCAATATATATTCATGGTTGAATGGTCCTCTCAGATTTACCATCTTTTTGGGGAAGACATAATATACTGAAGTTCATCTTCATATTCAATTCCTACTGAATACTTACCCCAAAAAATGAGGTAAACCTCATATCTTGATCATGTACAATTGAATGTGGTTATCCATACAATCTAACCTCTTATATGAGTTATATCCTGGAAACTTGAAGAGATAAATATTCTCATATTATAATGAAATGTGCAGAATTTGACAACCTAAATAGTTTTATTCCCTTTATATGTTTAGAGTGTCCGATGATAAAATCCATAATGATGTTTTCCCATTTCCGTTCTGGTGTGGGTAATGGTTATACCATACTTTTAGAATTATGTATCCCAGTATTAACTTTCTAATATACTGTGTATCGAGATATATACTTGAAAATATCCCTTTTCATGTTGTCCCACCATAAACACTCTTTTAAATATCTATGCATCCTCGTACATTCAAAATTAATAGAGAATGAAGAACAATGAGCTTCATTTAATGGCTCTTTTAGATCAATTATTGATGAGATACATACTATAGTACTATTTCATATCATTCCATTGAAATAATTTTTGAACTCAGGAACATTTTTCACCATCTTCTACTCTTCCACATCTTATTTTATGCCTCTTAAATTCTTACATTGATATACGGTGTAACATTCATCTAAGTAAGACAACTTCTTTCTCACTTTCATATTATTTCGAGATCCATATTCTAGAAATCCATATATATTGGATCTCTTTCAATAAAAATCATGGAAAAACTACGATATTCTTTTTAACTTAGAGCATCAACAACCTTGTTCACCTTCTGAGGGTGGTAGTGCATTGAGAAATCATAATCTTTAATCAATTCCTATGTAATTTCCTGAATCCATGTGGATAACACTTTTCTTATTTCTATGGCTCATGGTGCTCAGAGGATCTTGGAAGTGATCTGGAGGTTCTTGGATATTAAAAGATGGAAACAGGGAGATTACACACCGTATAAATACTATATGACATATAAGTGTGGTTCATGAATTTTCTAGGGCCTCTCATGGTGTGTAAATTTTATGGGTTTAAAAAGTAAAAAGGCAAAGAATTATTCAGCATAAACTTAACCCTGAGGATTACATGATGTGAAAGGGGATTGCACTTCTTTTAAATCCTCTCTATAGTACATATTTAAAAGGTGCAGCCACTTGTGTTTTCTCCAAACCCGATGGTTACAATTCCTCTTTCTCTCTCTCATTCCAAGATACAAGGGACTCCCTTGGAGTTTTGAGATCCCTTCAATTGATAATCAATTGTTGGATTTCGTCTTCGATCCATGGTGATCCAAGGTGTGCTCTTATTTTTTTTTTGGTATTTTCTCCAAGTTTGATCTATTTTTCTCTTGTATCCTCTCTCCATGTGGTATAGGTTGATATACCATGTATCTAATTTGGTTTTATTGGTTGTTTTTTGGTATAGTGGCATCACAAAATCCTTGGGAGGATGCGGTTCTTGCGGAAGAAGTGATAATAGATCTGTTATGTTGGTCCATTCTAGTGAAAAAAAAGTTCATGCCTTTGAGGCAGGGGATTCATTTATTCTCTAAATTTACTCACATTCAATTGTAAATTGTTCATTATTTATCCAATTGGGTTTCAATGAGATTAACCTAATAATTATTTGAACTGGATAAAAGAATTAAATAATGATCCCATCTTTATGTGATTTATACTATGATAGCAGTTTGCCACTTGATTTTCTAGATAGTGTGATATCTATGTTGTATGCTCTTTTATCACGTTCTTATGCTTGGTTTAGAATGTTGAAATCAGTAAAGAAAGTAAAGCCGAAATTAATTGATAATTAATTGGATTAAGAAATTAAAGAGGCATGTTTAGTGAATCTGGTTTTTTGTAATTTCATGTAGTCAAATAAATGTTAATGGAATGTTAATGTTTTTAATTCCCAAGTCTGCTGAACCTGGAATGTATTCTCGGAAGCATGTTAAATTAAATTTTTAGTTAATTTATAATTGCTTGTTAAATCATGATGACTTATTCTTCCCATAGTTTAAACCTATTAATAAAGGAATCAATTAATTCTGGATTAAATAAGGATTTGTTGTGTGATAAAGAAATTTGTTAGGGTATGAGTTTCCCTTTTTATTGTGAAGTTCAAGTGACTTGTTTTGGAACCATGAGAGATCCTTTTCAAGTGAAGGATGAATTCCTTATTTGAGGTCTCAATTGACTTGTTGATTTCTTGTTTTTTTACTATTTATTTATGATGTGCTATGGATACGAGCCTTATGATATGAGACTGATAAAACTGAGATTGGGATGTTTCATATGGGGAAGGGAGGCTCAGATGTGAAGTGAACCTAGTATGGATGAACCATGAGGGTTGATGTGATATGGGGCGGGGATACCAAAATTATATAGTATCAGTTGAGGCCTATGATGGTGAGATGCATCGGTATATGCATGTGAGTGTCAGGGATGACACTTGAGATGATGAAATGGGTTAAATATGGGAAACCTTTTTATGAGATGTTGAGAGCTAGCATGTGCGCTTTAATCTATTTAATAGTCGATGGATGGGTTGTTTTCTTTATCTTTATTCCTTTCCTCACTACTTGAGGAAGCTGGAGGTGTTTGGTTTTATGGTTCTCTTGCTAGAAGCTTAAGATGGTTTTCCTAGAGTACCTAGATATATAATGATGTTATTGAATAAATAAATGTTTAACCCATGGGGTTTTTTGTTGATGGATTGATAATTCTAAATGTTTTTAATCTTGATAAACCATAGACTTGCTTCAGTTATTCCTGGAGGACCTAGACTTTACTCTGATGATTAATGTAATGTAATTCAATGTAACTTAATGAGGAATAATATTAATGGTTTATTAATGGATAATTAATTAATTAAAAAAAGTAAATGATAAAATGGAAGGAAGTAATTTGATATAGTTCTATAAAATTATTATGTTCTTATAGGATATCTGGTCTTAGCAGTGGTTCCCGGGAGTCCGAGTGATGTTAGATGAATTTGATTCTAATACTAGGTTAGTCCCATTGTGTGGTTTTGAAATATATTATATCATTTATATTCAATGAATTAATACAAAAACCCACCAATGAAAGTTAGGGAGACCAACACCCCAGAGATTCTTACCAATTAGCAAGGGTGTTCCAATGTGCAAGAGTTCAGGATCCATTTCAGGACCCTTATGAAATATGCTTTAGAAATGTTTCCAGAAAAGGAGTCCACGATGAGAAATTTTGGGGAGTCTTTGAATCCAATGATCCATCACCAGGTCACACCAATTATAATGAAGAAATATCTGGAGGTGCTAGTTAGAGTAGAGGTTATTGAGAGAACGCTATCCGGAACTAGATTTTCACAAGAGTGGAGTCATCATGATTCCTCATCAAGTAGATATATGGTTTGGTGTTACCCTTTTTAAGGACATAATAGCTTTCGGTCATTTGGGGGTATGTACCAATAGTCAACATCTTGTTTCTCTATGGGCGGTGGCTCTTAGACCTATTCCAAGGGATCAAATGTGTTTTTTTCTTATGGACAATGAGGTCATTAGTGGAGTTAGTTCCCAAACATTGAAAGTAGTTAGAATGTTCTAGGTGTTCCACTTAAGGTTCCTCCATTTAGTCAGTTTCATCCAAGGAAATAACAGAATGGTGCTCTAGTTTGGGATCAGTAGATGTTAGATGGGGAAAGAAAAGGACAACCCATAGGTTCTCCTCATCCTCATATAGAAGATCATGTCCATGAAGGTGGTTGTTAGTAGGGTTAGAGATGTTGGGGGGAAGGTCATGGTTAGCTTCATGCTTTATCATTGACAATGCCAGGTGAGTTGGATGTCGTTCAAGGTAACCTTTTATTATTTTCTACACAGGTGAATGATTTTTTTATTCAGGAGTGACACAATCCTTTATATCACATACCCACATCTATTATTTGGGACTTTAGGTAGAGAGGCTTCTAATTCCCTTAGCATTGACTATGCCTGTTAGAGGTTGAGATGACCTATATGAAGTATGTAGAGACTGTGAGATACTTCTTGGGGAATCACCAATCTAGGAGAGATTTACTATGGTTATAGATAAAACCATATGACATAATCAATGGTATGGATTGGTTGTATTCAAAGGAGGATATTGTGGATTGATTCAGGAGACAGGTCATGTTCTTTGATTCTTATGGAGATCCAACAATGTTTATTTGTGAGCAAGACTAAATGATGCGTGAGAGGTGTATTCTTTCCTTTCCATCTTTGATGGTTCATTTGATGTTGAGTTCATCAGAGGTTAAATAGTTAGGGATTCCTATGGTTAGAGAAGACTATCCTAATGTATTTCTATAGGAGGATGTAACATTACCCCCTCAATTGGATTTTGAGTTCAGGATCAAGCTACGACCATGCATGTCTCCTACCTCTATGTCTCCGTATAGGATAGCACCTTCTGAGTTATGAGAGATGCAAGTACATCTTGATGATATATTGTAACGAGGTTTTATTTAGATGGGTGTGTCACCTTGGGGTTCACTAGTTCTGTTCAAAAAATAAGGATGATGGATTATTGTGGCTTTGTATCAATTATCATCACTTGAACCAAGTGATAGTGAAGAATCACTATCCTATCCCATGGATTTATGATTTGTTCGATCAGCTGAAGGGATCAATTTGGTTCTCAAAGATAGATTTGCAGTCTGGATATCATCGCATGTGAGTGAAGGATGAGGATGTTTAGAAGACTAATTTCTATTGTTTTCTGGGGAATTATGATTTTTTTCATGTCATTCGGTGTGAAAAATTCTCCAATCATGTTCATGGGGTTGGTGAATGAAATTTTTAGAGAGTTATTAGACAAGTTTGTGGTGGGTTTCCTCAAGGACATCCTTGTGTCTTCACATCTAAGGAGGAGCATGAATAGAATCTACATGCCATTTTGGGAGTTCTTCATCATGATCAGCTATTCGGGAAGTTGTTGAAGTTTGCATTTTAGGATCATGAATTCCATTTCATAGGTCATGTGGTGTCCCAGTAAGGATTAGTTATGGATCCTTTGATGATAGAGTTGGTTATGACTGGGGAAGCCCCTAGGATGGTGGAATAGAAGAAAAGTTTCCTTGGTCTTTTAGGCCTTTATATGAGGTTCATAGTTGACTTCTCTTAGGTTGAAACTCCTATAAAAACCTTGACCTAGAAGGATTGAGACTTTCTTTATACTGACCAGTGTAATGAATCTTTTTAGTATCTGGAAGAGAAGTTAATCAGCACACTATTTTTTTTTGTTTTCTAGTGGAAGGAGTTCATTTTGCGGTTTTCTATAATTATTTACATCTTGTCTTGTGCTATGTTCTGATGCATTAGAGATCATTTGTTTTTTATGGGTCTCTATAGTTTCATCCCCATGAGTGTAACTATGCCACCCACAATTTTTTGTTGGTATTGGTGGTGTTTTCTTTTAAGTTGTAATGAAATTATCTCGACAATAAGAGTTTTTTGGTTTTCACTGACAATAAGAGCCTAAGTTATGTATTCTCCTAGAATATACTGATCTTGCACCAGTGCTGGTGGATGGAAATATTTTAGGATTACAACATAAAGATTTCTTATATGCAAGGAATATGAAATGTTGTAACCAATGCACTGAGTAGGAAGTCACATAGTGATACTATGGGTGAATATGGAGATTCCTAGAGAGTGATGAAAGATATCCCAGTGATGCATATAGATATGGGAGAGTTTGGGGGAAGATGTTATCTTTTATATAAGATAGTGAAATCGTCTTTGGTGTAGTATGGGGAGTTATCCTAGTTGGGGTATTCTAATGTGGTGGTTTGGAGAGACTGATTTGTTTTTCGTGATGCCCCTAATGGTTGGTATAAGGAGTTCCAACACTGTGAGTTATTTCAGGGAAATATTTTTGTCCCTTAGGTGATGTATGATATGGTTCTATGGGAGTTCAATATATCACCTTGGGAGGTACATCCTGGAATGACAAAGATATATTGAGATTTGAGTGGTCAGTTTTGTTGTCTTGGGTTGATGCGTACAGTTGTAGATTTTGTTTCTCAATGTTTGGTCTGTCAGAAGGTGAAGGCCAAACACCATGTTCCTGGTGGTTTTCTCCAGATGTAAGATATTCCCCAGTGGAAGTGGGAGGTCATCTCTATGGAATTCTTTATCAATTTACCTTGAGATCAGGGAGGCTATGATTATATATGGGTGATAATGAATTGTTTCACAGAATCATCCCACTTTATATTGACCAGGATGTCTAGCTCAGTGGAGGTTTTGTAATGGAAGTATCTAGAGGAGGGGGTGTGACTCCACCAGGTCCCAAGGATGATCATTGTTTATCAAGATCATCATTTCACCTCTAAGGTGTGGACATGTCTCCATCATTATTTTGTCTCTTAGTTATGAAATTGAACTACTTTTCCTCTATAGAAAGATGATCAGATAGAGTAGATCATCCATAGTATTAAAGAGATGTTGTGCTCTTATGTCCTGAATTTTAGAACTTCTAGATAAGGAGCATTCCATTGGTCAATTTTGTTAAAATAATAATTTACACTCCACCATTGGTATAGAACCACTCAAATATTTTTACGGCCAACCTTTATGTTCTCTATTGTGTAGGAATGAGGTCAAAGAGTCACCGATTCTCAATCCAAAACAATTACAAAATATGAAAGATCTAGTACAAGTATTTCATGAGACTATGAAGGCAGTGAATTATCATTATAAATCCTATGCTAATCATAGGATGAGACCTCTAGAGTTCGATGTTGTAGATCACATGTTTTTTAAGGGGACTCCTCATTGTCGGCAGTGAAGGTTTGGTCGTTGATGTAAGCTATCTCCCTGCTTTGTTGGGACTTTCAAGGTGTTGTCTTGTGTCTAATCCATGGAGTATCAAAAAACACTTCCCACATAGATGAGAAGGATTCATGATGTCTTTCATATGTCACATCTCTATCATTATCTTCATTATGACTCTCATGCCATAAATTGAGGAGAGATCAATGTTGACGATGATATTCCCTTATAGGAGAGGCTTATGGAGATCCCAGACTAACAGGAGAAGGTGTTTCATGGTTGTTATATTCCCTTGGTTCAGGTCTTGTAGCATCATAGTGGCATGGAGGAGAGTACTTGGAAATGTGAGCTGTAGATTCACACCATGTACCACGAGCTGTTTAATGTTTAACTCTTCTCTTGAAACACTATCGTTTTGTGGATGTTGGCCTTTCTAGTTGTGATATGTCTTCCTCTTATTGTTTTTTTCTTATTTACTCTTGTTTGAGAGGTATCTCCCACTAATATAGTGTTTAGGAGCTGGTTGTGGTTGTTGTGTCCTTTTGTGCATGTTCCTCTAATTAGGTGGTTAAGCTCTTATGGTGGTGAGATTTTTAAGAGGTATCTCATGGGGTGGCTATTTAGATGACCCCTTTACGTTTCCAATTTGAGGTTGGTTTGTGATTATCGAGGGTGATAATTTTTTGGTAGGTTTCTAATGAAAGGTCTTAGATCCATGTGGACTAACCCTTTGCATGTTTCCAAGGCCTGTGTTTATCAGAGGAGGCTTAGAAGTTGTCTATAGGGGTTTGTATGGAAAATGCTGGAAATAGGAAGATTTCATGGTGTGTAAATAATACATTACGTGTAAGTGTGGTTCATAGCTTATGTAGGGCCACTAATGATTTGTAAATTTACTAGGTTAAAAAATAAAAAGGTGACATATTTTTTATGTTTAACTTAACCTTAAATATTAAATGATGTGAAATGGGATTACATGTGGGAGAGGTGATCAATGATCAATTTTTTTTATTGTTCTCATGTAAAGAATTTTGATGCCCTTGAGGTAGGGGATTCATTACTACAATTACTTTATTTACATGTAATTATAAATTTATCATTCATTTTCCCTTTCAATAAAAATTTGATTAACCTAATAATTTTTTGAATCGGATAAAGGAATTGGGTAGTGATCACATGTTGATAATATTTATACCATGATAGAGGTTTGCCTCTTGATTTTCTAGACAGTGTGATGTGTATGTTGTATGATTTGTTAACAAATTCATATGCTTTGTGTAGCATGTTGAAATTAGTAAAGAACATAAATACAAAATTAATTGATAATTAATTGGATTATGAAATTAAAGTGGAATGTTTAATGAATCTGATGTGTTTTTATTTGATGTAATCAAATGGATGTTAAAGGAACATTAATGTTTGTAATTACAAATTCTGTAAAACCTAGATTTTCTTGCATGGAATCATGCTAAATTAATTGTTTAATTAATTTGTGATAGCTTGTTATAACTTGTTTCCTTAGGGTACACATAGTTGGAACCTATTAATAAATAAATCTGTTAATTTGAGATGGAATAAGAACATGTTGTGTGATACAAAAAAATTTCAGGGGTTTGAGTTACGTATTTTATTGAGAATGTCAGATGACTTTTTTTGGATCCATGATAGCTTATTTTCATGTGAAGTGTGAATGCATTTTTCAAGGAACCAGTCACCCTATAAAATACTTGTTGGTTTCCTGCTATTTTGTGATGTGATCTAGATATGAGCATTGTGATATGATCCTGATATGGCTAAACCTAGGATGGATGATATGGGTCAAGGAGGCCCAGATGTGTTGTGATATTTGCATGGATGATCCTAGAGGGATGATGTGATATGGGGTATGTAGGCCTGGATGATGTAGCATCAATTAAAGCCTATGATGGTGAGATGAATTAGTTTATACATGTGAGTGTCGGGGATGACATTGGAGATGATGGAATGGGTTAAAGATGAGATTACCCATTGATGAGATTATAAGAGCTGGTATGATCTATTGAATCTATTTAATTATCGATGAATTGGTTATTTACATTATCTGCAATCCTTTCCCCTCTGCTTAAGACGGGAGGTGCTTGGTTGTGTGGTTCTCTTGGTGGTATATTAGGATTGTTTTCCCTGAGTACCAATATATATAATGATTCTAATGAATAAATAAATGTTTAAACCATGAGCTTGTTTGTTGATGGAATGCTAATTCTAAAAATGTTAATCTTGATAAACCATGGACTTGGTACAGTTATTTCTGGAGGTAATGGACATTACTATGATGATTAATGTAATGCAATGCAATGTAATGTAATGAGTAATAATGTTAATGGTTAATTAATTAATAATTAATTAATTAATGGAAGGAAATGATAAAAAGGAAGGAATTAATTTGATGAAGCTCTGTAAAATTATTGTGTGCTTATAAGATATATGGTCTTAGTAGTGGAAAATGGGTGTCTGAGCGACATTATCTACAGTTGAGTATAAGACTGGGTTATATCCATAGCGTGGTTGTGAGATATATTGTATCATTTTTATTCTATAATTTCATCCAATACCCCTCCCATATTGTTTAGGGTGACAAACACCCTAGGGAATCTAATCACTGGGGGGTGTTTTCCCCGACATCCTGGTAGGAGGATGGATGGATGACTACCCCCTCTCACCCCACTCTATTCTCTTGGTAGTTACTAGTTCTAGTATTTATTGTGGTTAGGTTTACCTATAAATATGTGTACAGGGTTATGATAGCTTATGGTTATTTCACACACATGTATTATTGGATATAATATCCAATGGATTTGTATAGGTATGACGTGTATAGGCTGTGAAGGGTTGAGGTACCTTACTTGATGTATGAGAAGTGATGTCTAGAAGTGTAATACCTCATGTATGATACAAGTTATATGGGCTATGGTAGCTCCCAAAAAATACCTGGTTACTATATATGGATTTTTTGATGGGATGATGTGGTTATGTGATGCATGAGGTGCATGTTGTCATGCCTTGCCTATGTGTTTTCGGGATGACCTATTTTGGAGAGAGATATCCCAAGTCATGTGATATTAGGGAAGAGATTAAAACCAATGGGGGAAGTGGGAGTGGGGTTCCCTTGATGTTTTATTATATTATTTTCTCTCTTGTATGTGATACTTGGTGAGAGTTAGCCATGGTGAGGCTGGGAACTTAGTATACATGTTTAGGTGAGGTGTTAGTTTCACTATTGTTCACTCATCTTTAGCAAGAATTAATTATATTTTTCATGAGAAGCACTAAGGAAGATCCTACAGAGTATACTATTGTGCTCACCCAAAGTTTATATAAACTATTTTTCAGGTCAGCTGGAGCAGGATGGAATTTGGGCTGGACATTAGTAGCTCATGGTTTTGGAGGAGTTGTTTGGGATTTATGGCCATTTTACTTTTTTTATTTTTGGTACTTATAGTTTTCATTTTAGTTTTATTAGTATTGTATGACATTTCATATTTTAACATGGAATTTATTTTATATATATGTATGAGCATGAGTTTTTGGATGTATCTAACTTATCTCTCTCTTCTGCACGTTTTTCATAGAGGGTAATTCCTTCCATATGCATATTTATTACACCCTCAGTGCTAGTTGCCAAACCAAGGCCTACTAGAGTCAGGACTCATGGGGTGATTATCTCCCTTTCTTCATTATTATCCCAGGAGGGGTACACTTTAGGGGGAGTGGATCACAACATCCAACCACCTCTATTAGATCATATTCAACTCTTTTTTGTGTGAATATATTCTTCAAGATTTTATTATATCTATATATATCACAACTAACACTATAAATATAATGCCTCTATATTTTCATTCCATATAATACTTCTACCAGCTCCAAATCATGAGTCAAGTATGTTTTCTCATGAATTTCCAATTGACATGAGACATAAGCTACCTTCATGTCATTATGCATGAGGATGCATCATAGCCCCTTATTTGATGAATAACTATAGATCACAAACCATTATACACTTTAATCTACTGTCAGAAAAAATTCACAAACCAACTATCTTCTCATCTCCTTATGATTTAATCACATTCATATGTCCAATGGAACATGGAACCCATTCATGTCAACATGTTTAGTATATTAGATAACTACGATGAATTATTCATCAAGAATCAATAATATCCATCAAATCAAATATAAATATGAATCTCAGTCACCATGGATAGTCTAGACCATTGGTTAATAACTTCTATCTTTGAAGGATCTTTTGATATACCCTTGAATGAGAATATATGACCTACGAATGAAACCATATGTAGCCAGAATCTACACATGGTAAATTTGGTATATAAAATCTCCTTCCTCGGGGACTTCAACACAATCTTTTAATGATCGTCTAGCTCTTCCTTTATAATTTAATATATAATAATATCATCTATAAAGACTAATAAAAACTGATAAAGGTAATCTATAACATCTCTATTCATTCGATCCATGATGATGAAGGGAGTATTGGTATGTACAAATGGAATTACTACAATTTTATAATGACCATACCACGTACGAAAGGAGTCTTCAGTATATCCACCTTATTGGCCCTAAAATTTTATATCTTAAATAGGTATTTTGTTCTACATAGTTGATCAAACATGTCATGAATACGTGGTAATGAATATTTTTTATTGACAGGGATATTGATAAGTTCTCAATAATAAATGTAATGATACATTGACCGAAGTTTATTCTTCACAAAAATGATAGGTACACCCCATGGTGGCACACTAGGGCTTATTAATCATTTCTCAAGATTCTCTTAGAGCTTCTTCTTCAATACCTATAACTCAGTTGAGGTCATTCTATATGGAGTCTTTGAGATATGTGCACCACCAATTACAAGTGTTGACATTGGAAAATGTATTCCATGCATTTTTCTATAGAATTTATAATGTGATCCTCACTTAGAAAACAAATTTCGATTATGACTAAAAATGTGTCTCCATACTGGAAAAAAGAGAAAACTAGGTTCCCATGTTCCAAAAGTATTCTCACACATTGAGTGATCGAAATTTCTCATAAAAAATTCCCAATCCAATGGCATGGCGGATAGAATCCCCCCTCCAAGAGTAGGCCTCATATTACTAAAAATCATTGAAAAAAGGTTTCAAGGAATAAAAATTCATTTTTGGGTGCCTTATGAGAACTTTAAGTGTATTAACCATATCAAAGAGTTTATTTCTAATCACAATTTTTAACATGACTAGTTATGGAGCCCAAATGTGTTTACAGTTCAAAATTTATGGCTCTCAGAAGTTGGGTAAATTTTAAAATG
This sequence comes from Viscum album, assembly GCA_963277665.1. Taxonomy (NCBI): domain Eukaryota; kingdom Viridiplantae; phylum Streptophyta; class Magnoliopsida; order Santalales; family Viscaceae; genus Viscum; species Viscum album. The sequence goes on from OY728134.1 coordinate 1,001,953,285, forward strand.
GAATTTGAATTATCACATAGGCAATTCACGCAACCACTTTGTGGAAGGCCCCCCAAAATTCAATTTATGTAACTACCTCATACAATTATATTCATTTTGGTATTCTATCCTATCAATAAATATACCCCTCCTCCATTAATTTTAAGATGGATGGATGAGTTCATAGATGATGAAGTGAGATGAGATCCCCGGTCACACATCTTCTTTACCCAAGTATTCCATACATACTTTGGTGAGATATTATTTCCACCACACAATGTGGATGAGGTACCCACCTAGGAAAACCACTTGAGAGTGCCCCCACATGGGTGAGGTAGTCCAATAATCCCACATAAAACTTGTGAGAGGTACGTCAAATCCGCCCAAGTGGTACTTGGGTGTGATACTTCCAATCCACCCAAGTACCACTTGGGTGAGGTACTTCCAATTCTCCCATGTAATACTTAGGAGATCCCATACATGGATTAACCATACTTGGGATATCCATACTAGAGTGACACCCCACTAGGGTAAACTATGTGGGTGAGACTCCTCCCATGTCATGCTACTTGTGAAACCCTTCACACCCATCAATCTATACCATAGGGAATGCACCCCTACATGGCCTGGGACCATATCCCGGAAATGACCCCCATGAATAATGAAGAGTAATACGATGAACATTTTAGTAAGTATTTAGTATTTTTTTGGGTTGGGACACAGACAACCCCACCCCTTGTTCTAAATCATGATGAGTCAATATCCTCCTCATTGCTCCAAAAACATGGGCATCCTCCTAGGTGTAATATCCAACCAAACCAAATAAAAATGATAAGAGATACTCCTCATGGTTCAATAAACAAGTGTATCCATCCTAGCGTAAGATACCAATATTTATTTGAATGTTTAATGCCGCTCCACTCTTCCTTCTTCCCAAGTTACAAAAACATGCGGGGAAATGTGCACAATAAATCAATTTCACTCCCCTTATCCATGGCCTCATCCACTAGTGGATAAATAATATTATGTGGTTTATTAGATCTTGGACTTCCTATTGTTTCCCACACCAAGAATGATTCAAATTTTCTTATAGGTTAGTAATGATTATGGCATCCAAATAATCAGATTCATGCCTTGGTGGGTAATCCTTTTCAAAATATTCCTCTCTTCTTCCTTTAGAGGGACTCCATAAGTGTATGTCCACAAAGCCTTGAATCCAACACCATAGCCTTATATATAGTATAATACCCTAACATAATCACTCCTTGGTCCTCCTATTCAGTATAATCCCCAACCATGTTATCACTATCTCAAAGGGTCAAATTCTTGGTGAGACAAACCTTTAGAGGGCCTCCATAGGTGTGCGTCCACACAACCGAACTATGCGGACTTTGATTCTTGTACAAATGCAATACACAGGAAGCCTCTCTAAGGTTCAAATACAACACACTAGATTTACCATAATTTCTCATGGGTTTCATTCCCAGTAGGTTCATATCCAATCCATTAGGATACATTCCCCCTAGGTTCCTTAAGATACTTCATTGTAAGTCCCACACTATCCTTTGACTAGTAACCTTCCTCTTAGTTTTCCTTACTGCTTTATGTTAAACTACAGAATTTGGTCCTCATCACATGACCTTAAAAGTTTTGATGTGTCTATTTATGTAGAACCAAACTAAATGGGTTATAATTCCTTTCACAATGATACATAGAATCCCATATTAGGGGACCGATCCCGAAATCAAAACAACTCACTTCTCCCTAGGTGATGATAAATTCTAGATTACCCCACCATGTGACTTAAAACAGTCATCATAATTATAAAAAACCAAAGAATATTTATTCTATATGAAAAATGATACATTGATTTAGAACCTCAGATACACACAGATGTCTCTATCGATGAGGAACCTTGGATACATGGAGACAATTCTAATGTTCATGCTTTCTAGTAAGTGATTTTTATCCTAGGGGAGGCGCATGTTATACTTCAGATTTAATAAGGGATTCACGAACCTATATTAAATCATTAAGAGAGTCCTGAATTAGGAAGTAATTACCCCCAAAAGGGTGTGATGAGACCGACCACCCATCTCGTCGACAAATACGAGGCCCAAAGTGTTTTTGGACCATTTCTTAATAACCGCATATATTTTGAATGTAGGTTCATGAAACATTCTGAATAAAGGAACTATTGAGTGTTTATAATTCCACAAACAACACCCATTAGAAACCTCCTCGAAAGGACTGAGGAATATGTGTTTGAGGTTAAATTTGGGACACCACCACCATAAAGAACCATTCCAACCATACATTGTGTTATGGAACGAAACAATGAGTTCCGTTGAAATATCAACTTTATTATTCTATGGAAGAATATACAATTCATCAAGAAATATATCATCAAAATCCTTAAAAATAGGATTATTTTCAATATTGAGTTTATCCCTGGAAATTTGAGATAAATATACCTTAGGAATAAGTAGTTAAACCAATATGATTGAAGTAATTACCAATTGAAGATCATGTTCATCCTCGCACTGATATAGAATCATCTGTTGATTCGGAATATCAAATGTGGAAACCCTTCTTCAGATATTGTGATGGTAATTATATAGATAAATCTTATCCATGCCCAAAATAAAATAAAATTCATTTACATGAAATAATTAAAAGACTTTTAGGAGGGACATTCCCACAAAATTCAATTGAAAAATATCTATATATTTTAGATACGATCATCATGCAATTGGATTTTTTTACTACCAATTAAACATGTAATCATTATGGTGGTGATGTAATACTATTATAAAATTCATCATATATAATAAATTTGGTAGAGATATAATAAAATAAGACATTTTTAGTATTAGAGTGGATAGGAAGTGTACCTTTTAACATGTTAGTCTCCTAACAAACATCAGTTGTGATATAAAAGGACTTAACTTTATCCTATTTCCGAGGGTTTTTGAGTCCTACCATCTTTATTATCTCTTGGATTATAAAATTGAGTCACATAATTCAAAATAAACCTACATATTAAACATTGAAAATTATTAGTTTAATCCTTCTTATCTTGAATTTAATTTTCTAACCATTTCATCACTCATTGACAATCACTTGCTCAATGGCCATCCTTTCCAAAATTGAATCATTTTCGACTTCCTTTCAGATAATTTATTGATTAATTTCCCAATTGCTTTCCATATCGGTGGTTGTAATTTCATTCTTCCATGGTATTTACCAATCGAGATTCCATGAATCTCCATTTTCTTATTATCACTAAAAATAAAAGAATAATTGGGGTTCACACTCCCCATTTCTACCTTCTATGCACATTGAATGATTTATTTATATTTACTTAAGCATTTTATGGATAAAACCATTAAAATTCTTGGTTTAATGTTGCTAATTTTTTTTCCCTTTTTCTCTGAGGTCTAATTATAATGAAAATATCATACATTGAAATTATTGTTTAGTTTTCTTCATAGGTGATAATGAGTCCATCATCCTTATATTTCAGATCTAGAAATTACCTTTAAATCTTAGTACGAAGAGTTATTGGTAAGTGTTTTCTTAGAAGTAACCTCCTAAACTCCTCTTATTAAATGGAATTTATTTATTCCTCTTGCCTCAGGTTCTTGATAATATTCAAACATTATTCAGGTTCACCTTCCAATTTATAGACTTCTATGAAACCTTTTTCATGGTCTAATATTTGAGGAAAGAGAAATATATTTTTCATCACATTGATCCATTTATCAAAAATTGGTGGATAAAAATACCCTAATATGGAGGGTGGACATTACCACATAAAAGACTCAATAACATGTTTCTACCTCCTTGGAGTATTCTTAAGCTCAATATTGTTTGTGTTATTGCCCATAGATTGAGATATTTGAGTGATAATAGTCACAAGATATTACATCCTAACTCCAAATCCACTAAGATTATCATGATTATAATCATTTAATTTCCCATCACCTTTATTTTTAGCATGATTCCTCATGGTTCAATCCATTTTATACAACCAAAAATAGCTTACATAAGTATTGATTAAAAAAACAAATAAGAAATCATAAGAAAATTATTCCTAAGATATCCTAATTTATGAAACCTTTTTGTCAAACAATGAAACTTTAGGTTAATCCTATATTATTTTTGGTTCAACATCTATTTTCATATGTTATATCCTCATATTTACCATTACATAATATACACAAAAACATAACCCTACTCTTATATCAACTATAGATACCCAATAAAATCATACATAGATATTATATATTTTTTATTAATATTAAATATATCTACAAACTAAATATTCTCAGGAACCATAATGGTTTAGTTTACATTGAGATTAGATACACAAACATGTTATTTATATATAATTTTAATCATATATAACAAAATTTATTATATAAGTTACCCTTCTAGACTCATTATAATTAGTACCATTATTTATAACCTATATATAATTAAAACATAAGAAGTGGTGAGATTAGATGCTCAATAAAGGTAAACATGGGAGATATAAATCATATGAGAGAATAATATGATCATAAGGGGATGATAATATAATAAAATATATTCATACCAAGAAAAAATATATCATATATTCTAAAATCAAGTCATAACCCGAATCATGATCCATAAGAGTGGTAAATTAGTAATCATCATTCTAAAGTCATAACATAGGCATGTGGCATCCTAATCATAGGAAATCATAATCTTGTTAACATAGCTATTTAAAACCATGTATTTTCAAAATATTGTGAGAATTTACAAAAGACATCATAATCACACATCAAAATGTGAACATAGTCATTCACAATCATGTCAACTCATAATCTTGTGAACATAGCAAGATCCCATCATAGCCGCACATCAAAATGTGAAAAATATAGATGCATCCATGTCCATTCTTATCATAATAATCTCATGATATATCAATATTAGATTATACAATAAATTATAGGTCTATAATAGAACCCACCATCAAATAATAATAATCCATTCATATATATGCCACAAGGTCAAGGAAACATTTATCATTTCATCACGGCATAACCCATGGAAAATAAAAATAATTTCATAAAGAATTAATCAAAAAATTTAAAAAAAATACATAGAAATAATAATGATGGTATCATTGGATCATGTACCTAGTGAAGTATAATTAACATCAAATTATATTTACATTGTTGAAAATGCCTTTAAAATATCACTGGAATATTTATTGAGGAAACTACCCTTTTAATTTTGAAATCACATATTTTAAATATAAAAATATCAAGGATATTAGATAAAAATTATTCAAAAATAACCATGTAATATATTAAATTAATATTCAAATAAAGTATTATTCATGATGGTGCAAAAATATGTTAAAACAATAATCATTTTCACACCTTTGGTAAAAGTATCTCATTCAGAAAATGAAAAACGTTTCATTTAAAACATTTTTATAGAATGTAAAATATGGATAAAAATGACATAAATCAATCACTAGGTGAAGGTAAATATATCTTGAAAATAATTTAAAGAAAATATGGACATATAAGAAAAATATTCCCGATCAAGGGGAAACTAAATTTGGTTTTTATTAAAAACATTTTCATGACCATTTGAAGTTCCTAAATATAATAAAATGGTAATGAAACATAATATTTACATGAATTACTAGAGAAGAATAAAATTAATTGGTTTTAAAGGATAAGGATCATATAATGTTTTTCACTATTAATTTAATATAAACAATCTCAAAGAATAAATGAGATTGTGTCATAATTATCTTACCTCTAGTCTCATCTTTCTTCTTAACTATTCAAATATCCTATAAAATAAATATATATTTATTATAAATGTATTCCAAAAAAATATTCATACATAAATTACTATGAATAATTAATTTATAATTTCTGATTATCCTCTTGTTAACAATTTCTTCATTAAAATGAAAACTTTGTTGAATACAAGTCTATTTTCCATGCATGTTTCGGTTCGATGGTTTAGGTACTTGCACCTTGGTCATGGTTCCTTAATCTAAAAAATATTAGTCATGATATAAGTATTATATTTAGTCATTATATAAACTTTTATATTTATTCATGTAAATCAGTGATGAAAAATGAATTACATCCTTTCATGGGGGTGGCAACCCTCACGTACACACAAGTGACATTATCGTTTTCTAATAGATTGAAACGTAATAAGATATATAATGTCATTTAACTATAGAGAAATAATTATTTCATAAATATTATATATAAACATTAAATACATCATAATAATCATCCATGAATTATGGTGATGGAAAATGAACTACAACATTTCTTGAGGCGGTAGTCTGCATGTACGCATAAATGATGCTTTCGATTCCCATCTGATAGAGTAAGAGATTAATAAAGGTTGTTAAATCAACATAATAAAATCTTTAAATATTTATTGTATAGTATTTATCATGTTAGTATATATTCAATTTATTTAGAGGAATTATAATAAGAAATAAAATTGAGAGGGCTCGGTTAAGAACTATACCTCTTCTGACCACCTCCTTTTGTTTATACCCAAATCCATCAAAGAATGGAATTATAATCAAACCAGAACCTATAAAAACATGTATATATCATAAGAGAGTACCTGGGTAGGTATTTTCCATCCTAATGGGCTCTTTATGTGTGAATAATAGAGGATAGGGGGTGTCCTTTTACAAGATATGGAGACGGCACACCTGTATTTTTCAAAAATAATAAAATATATTAATAAATTATTCAAAACAAATGGTTCCAAAATTACTAATAGAATAAGAATATATGAGATCATGTAAAAATATTACATAATAATAGAATTTATACATGTTTTTAGGTCATTTTTTTAGTAAATATTTTAGTTTTTACCCTTTTAAACTATTTTAGCTCTTAATGTGGTAATTGGATTTTTAAAAGATACCATTAATAATGACCAAAAATAAAAGTGACCTCATTAAAAAACATAAATCATGACTAAAAATATAATTACATTTTATCAAATTCAATTTCTATAAGTGTATGATATTAATTTTAAAAAATAACCCTCAAAACATGACAAAAAACAGTTTTCTAGATATGTTAATTTTTTAGTATAAAAATATTTTTTTACCAAAATGAAGAATAATTTATATTCCAATTAAATTAATTAGATTATGTTTAATCAAACTAAACGAATTAAATTTAATAATAAATTTAAAAAAATTGGGTTTGTAAATACTTGGATAGAAAAAACAGTTTTCTATAATCTTTTCATAAAAATCCCAAAATTTATCCCTAAGATAATTTTCATATGATTGTTTCAAAAATGATATCTTTTTTATAAAATTCAATTTCTAATAGTGGTAGAAATTAATTATAACATTTACAAACAAAATTAAATAGAAACCATTTTTTTAGAAAACATATTTTTAATGCATAAAATGAATTTAATAAAAATTGATTACATATTTATTATGAATTGATAAATACATTTCAATTATATAAAAACATTAAATATATTTTTTCATAATGTGGTTATCCATATTCATACATACAATTTAAAAAATATTTTATAATGGTATATTATATCATGTTTCATTTAGGCTCATGGTTTCATGTTGAACAAGCTATCCAATGCTTCACAGTTATTTCAAAGGAATATATATATATATATATATATATAATCTTGGGGTGTTAGAGAAACTCCATTACAATTTAATTAATTATAAAAATAAACTGAAATGAACCCAACACTATATTTTTATCTTTTATAGATTGAAACCTCAAAGAGATGATATCCCATTCCTTTTAGTGGTTTTGGAAAGAAACATGAATCCCTCACTTTAAAATGTAGTGATCATTGAAATAAAAGAAGAAAGAAAGGGATGATTTATATAAGCAATATCATTTAAGAATGTTCCAAATTATCTCATATTGATAAGTATAATAATAAGGAGGGAATGAGAGATTTTTCAAATAGTGGTAAAATTATTTACAAATGTAATCACACTTTTGGAATTGAGAGCACTTTGAAGAACTAGAGAAATTTGATGATTGTAGCACTTGGATGTAGTGAATCACCAATAATGTAAGATTTTCAATAGCCAAGAGGACTATTTATAGCCTCCTATGTCTTATTAGTATTTTTGGAATAAATATATGGGAAGGTAGGTTACATGGGACCAATAAGATGCATAATGGAATATAATGAATGCATATTTGATTGGTTTATCTCAACACCATCGGATAGTTAGTGGCCTCCACTAGGTAGCCAATGAAATTTCTGTTATATTATAAATTTCTACAGTTCCCATAGACTAGAAAATGATCCTAAACCAACTGGCCAATGGATATATTCTCTATGGATATATCTATCCATATCCGTCATCTAGTTAGTGGCTCCTCACAAAGTAGCTGGTGGACCTCCTCTAGGAACATAGCTTCTGTCCATGTGGAACTATCTAGTCTTTGCACTACTCAAGAAAGCCAGTGTAGTTGGAATCGCTTCAATGTTCATTTTGATTTCTGATATTTATTCAATTCCTTTGATTGTGTCTCCAACTTCAGTCTAGGATTTTAACATATATTGTCAACCATCCTGATCCTCAAACAATATGTCATCAAGATCCTTCAAATAATCAACATCCGTTTATTTTATTCATAAATATTAACACATGGAATATTTAAAAAATTAACTTAAAACCACTCACATTAAATCATAATAAAAATTAAATAGTGAATGTAATCATTAAAAATTATGAATTTGAGAAGCACAATAATATCCCCCATTTGGATTATCACAAATTCTTGAATAAAAAGAAAATATAAAAAGTATAGAAAGATAATTTTGATAAAAATATTTTCTCCTGATAATAAAATAAAAGAATTTTCCCCTATACTATAGTATAACATCTCTAATATACCAAATATTTATTCCCCTTTTTATATTACAAAAAATAATTCATAAATGTGGTTATAGAACAGAATATAAACAAGATTTAAAAAAAAAACTATTTTTATCATCATTTATGATATTTTTTGGGATGTAAAAATAAATTTGAATATTTGAAAAGCACAAATTATTAATTAAGTCAAAAAAAATTAAAATATATTTTTATAAAATCACAATATAGAAGAAAAAAATATATTTTTGAAATAGTATCAAGAGAAAAAAAACATTTTAAGCATTGTTTGAAAAAAAAAGAGTTGAATAAAATTTTAAAAAAATAATAATAAAAATTTTATCTCCTCAAAGATCATTTCATAATAACATGATTAGATCCAAATAAAATAATTCATTCAAAATATAATTATCCATCAAAAAAATAAAATTAATAAATAAGGTAAATATTTAGAATCAAGAAAGCACAAGTAAAATTATTTAATTATAAAGTAAAATATTAAAGAAAAATTTAACCTAGGAAACTCAATCCATAATTAAGTGTTCATAATTATTATGTTAATAAAACAAAACAAATCACTAGGAGTGTCAAACAAGGTGTGTAGTAAAGGCCCACTACTTGTGTCCAGGGTGAATATTAGATTAAAAGACCAACCAAAACTTTTCAAGGTAAAAACCTTTAGGTGAATCTATGCCCGAATCACATCAACTTGTTTGTATACAAACATGAATGTTTTCATTGGATTCTAAAACTCACTAAACATTAAAAAAATTAAGGAATGTTTGAAAACATGTTTTTTTGTAAACCAAAATATTTTATTTTAAAAAATCTAATGAAAAAATTAAATTTGTATTTTTTTTGGAAAGAATATAAAGCTTCCCAAGGTTAAGATATAAGAATAATAAGAACATAATACAAAAATAACCTTTGATAAACTTAAATATATATATATAAATGGGATCATGGAATATAATGGTAAGTTTAAGGTAATTTCAAACAAAGTAAATAATGATATCTTCTTTTTGGAGGTGATCTTGAAGAAACCAGTGTCTCATATCACAGTGCATAGTGTGATAATATTGGAGAGGAATTCTAATCGATATTAATTTCACTAGATTTGTTACACTTTTAAGTGGCATATTCACATATAAGAACAAAATTATAAGAGAGTATGGTTCATCAATATGATTTGGGTGAAAAAATACCACTTGTTATATATTCCTCATTTTATGTAGAAAGAGAAATATAGTCTCACTTCTTACTACTCCATGAGACAAAGGATTTTCAAAGTAAGAGGAAAGTACCAATATTACTTTTACTATCTACATTGAATCCTAAAAAATTAGTATAAAAATTTATTTTCAAATGAAGTTCTATTTAGATAAAATTAATAGAAGGTTTCTAGCTCCTCTCAAATACCTTAAAATTGCTCTGAGAGATTTAAAATGAGATTAATTTGGATTTTATTGAAAAAATTATAAATTAAAACTATAATAATGATATTAGTCTAGGTATTATAATGTTAAAGAAGACTTACAATCATAATTTTATAAATTTTATTGTCAAATGGTTAATCAGCTTTCTCCAATGTCAGATTACAAGTAGTACTCAATGGTTTACTAAATTTCATAGCATGATCCATTCCAAATTATTTTAAAATATCATTTTAATTTTTTCTTTGGTTTATAAAAGTTCTATTGTAAATTTGATAAATTTGAAAAAGAGTAAGAATTTGAGTTCCTCCAAAAAACTCATTTAAAATTTATTATAAATAATTTTTAAAACTCATTATGAAGATATTATTTAGTTAATTTAAAAATAACATCATCAACATAAATCAGAAAAATTTATAAATAATTTGAAAAAATAGTAAAATATTGGAATAAAATTTCCTCTTTTTAAAATAATTATATAAAAATAATTTTAATAAAAATTTATATGAAGCTCAAGGGGATTATATTAAATCATAAAGATCTTTAGTTAACTTGAACATAGTATTTTGAAATTTAGGATTTTAAAAATCTGGTGGTTGATCAATAAAAATATTTTCAAAAATAAAACCATTTAGAAAAGAAATATTGAAATTCATTTGAAATAGTTTGAAATTAAAGTGAGTGGTGAATTAAAAATAGATTTTAATATATTCTAACCAAGAAATAGGTGAAAGTATTTCAATATAATCAATACCTTTATTTTTTGAGTATAGACTTTAGTAATAATTCTATCCTTGTTATGAATGATATTTTTTTTCTCCTCATGTTTTTTGTTGAAAAACCCCACTTGGTTCCAATAATTTGAAGCTTATTTGGTCATTCTATGAGATTCCAAATATTTTTAGTTTTAAATTGGTTAAACTCCTATTACATGAAACATATCAAATTCTCATCATTAATTACATCATAAAGGGTCTGAGGTTCATAGGGAGAGATAAAATTTTGATGTTAAACATCATTTAAAAATACGATTCTAATATGAGTAGCATATTATAATTCAACTATAACTTTTCAAGGAGGTTGTATTTTAATTCAACACATTCCTTCAGAAAAAAGTGTATACGGTGGTTCTTGATCATCTTCAATTTCTTTATAAGATTGAGTTTTAAGTAAGGTCAAGAAATCTTGGTCAGCATTATCCTCAATTTGGGGATGATTTTGAGGAATAGTTTCATCAAATATGATGTGAATTGACTATTATAATGTATTTGAAATCTTATTAAATACTTAGTAGCCTTAAATTTATTTACTGAAGAGGGATAACTTCATTAGAATTGGGGTAAAAATTTCCAAGATTATCCTTGGTGTTAAGGAAAAATCATTTACAAGTGAATACTTTAAAAGTATACAACATTATAAATTATACCTTTCGCAATATTATAAGGGGTTTTAATAAATAGTGGAATTATAAGAACACATTAATAGATATAGTAATCGATATTGACAACCTCAACCCAAATATATTGAGGTGGGTTAAACATATTCAAGGTATTCCTTGAAATTTCTTGTAATTCCCTATTTCATATTTCAATAAGCCCATTTTTTTGAGGTATTATTGGAGAAGATTATAAATCATGTTAAACTTTTGAAGTAAAAATTTCAAAAAAGTGTTTTTTATCAAATTCACCACCATGGTAACCTCTTAGGGATAAAAGCACATATATTTTTTTGAATTTCTAAAAAAAACGGTAAAGGATTTATGGGACTCATTTTTATGAGATAAGAATAAAAACCATGTATATCTATTATAATCATAAATAATTACAAAGTTTTAGGATTTATCTCCTATAATATAAACTTGAATTGGTCCAAAAAGAACATGGTGAAAAAGTTTTGAGGCTTTATAGGAGGAAACATTATTTTTATATTCAATGGAATATTTTTGTTTCTTATCATGTTGTAAAGTTTCAAAAACAATGTTATCACTAGAAAATAATTTTTTTAAATCTTATACAAGTAGATTAAGATTTATATTGAAAATAAGGTATGTGTTACAATGAATTAGGTAATGATGCTAATACCAAGATTCATTTTATTTTTCAATTAAACACTGATCATTTTAACATGAAATAAATTTATAATCTATAATATAAACATTTTAAAAATGATATGTGGTAAATAAAAGTTTTTATTTTGAACTAAAAAATTTTCAAAAATCATTTTTAAAAGTAATTCAAATCATTTATCACATAATTTACTAATAATTAGTAAATTATAAATAAATATATTAACAACTAAAAAATTTAATTAAGGTATAATTGTATATATTGATCAGACCAACACAGATGATTTTACTTTTTTATCATATATAAATGTGACATGTCCCGCATTAATTTTTTCAAGATGATTGAATTTGGAAGGATCAACACACATGTTCCTAAAGCAGCTATTATCCATATACCAAGTATCTTCTTGTTTGGAATAATGTTTCCCATTGTAAATATAAGATGTGATATGAATTATTTTTGATCTACATAATCTATCATTATTTCAATTTCACTGATAAATAATATTCTCAAATTTCCTGAAATAATTAAATATTGTTTTTGGGAAGTTCCCTTTAGAATTGTAGTCTTTTTAGAATTTTTGGAAATACTATTTTAAAAAAAATTCCATAACTACTTTATCTACACATATAAAACCCAAAATAATATTTAAATATTGATCACCATGAGTGAATTAAGCAAGAATATTTTTATGATCTTTAAATTGAGATTCCAAATTCACAATGTTTGGTATTTATTTTAATTTTATAACCAAATCATCTTTTTATTTCAATAGTTGATCTTATTTTAAAAACAACCAGAGTTTATTTCTTTTTAAGATCTTTGAATTTTTAACCAAATTAAAAAAACACCATTTTGATGTTAATATTTATCATAAAGATCATATGATAAACATAAATACGTGGTTGAATAAGTAGAAGAGAAAGAAGTAGAGTATCATAGACACCATGAAATGTGTTCAATACACTTATTCGAAAAACGTCCTCAACCAGGGTCAAAATGTTTGTGGTGTGACTCTGAATTTTTCATAGGGGTGAGTGACAATAGAAAAGGCATTGATTTGAAAGGCCATAACCGCATCCAAGCACTGATATTGAGTAGGGGTGCGGGGGCACAACCTCCGTAGTATGGAGGAGCTGTTTCACCTAAGTCCCTGTTGACACTACATTCTATCATATTGATGAAAAAGTAACATAGGAAAATTCCTTAGAAAAAAGTGGAGAAAATAGTTTATGAATTTCACGATTTGAAAAAAGTCTAAATTGAAATCACCCATATTTTGCCAAATCACCGGTGATGTGCAGACACTTGCACGCCACCATTATAGCTTGAAAACCTACTTGATCGCCCAATATACTTTCTCCTAGGGTCCTATTTTCTTCCTATAAATAGACCCACGGGGTCTTCATTTTTACATATGAATTTACCTAAAGCCTAATTACTACTTAGGTCCCCTTAGTGATTCACCCAAGTCTTCTGAGATCTCCAAGGTAGTTTCATAACACCTAAAGAGAGGGAATTAAAGGATGATCATAAGACTTAAGTCTATTATGTGTTTGAAATCCATAACACTTGCGCGACTCAAGCACCCAACCCATTAATTTAATAAGACTTTCATGCCATCCATTCCTATCAGTGGAACTAGGGTGCCCCACTTCTGGGAGTACCTGTGAAAACTCTTGAAGTATTGAGCCAAGTCTTTCCCAAGTTTAAACATCCAAGTTGTTCATCATTTAAGTGACGTCAATATTCCCCAACATGATTTCACGCCCCATACCTATGCACCAACCACTCACCTAGGTTCCCATTTCTTGATTCACTTCATCCTTTCATCTTACTCAAGCCTTTTATAAAATCATGCTTCAAAGGAACTCATGGAAGGGATTATCTTTCATTGGCATCCTTGTCTAAAATGGATCTTTTTGAAACCTCCACCAAGACCTCCCAATTTACCAAACCTTAGAGAAAGGCACACCAATGTGTCTTCTATTTGGATTTGTATCTCTACAGTCAGAGATTTCCTGCACATGTCCTTTTGGGGATCTAGGGTTCTCAAAATATTTGTTGAGTTGTATCTCTACCTTCAAAAGGGATCTTCTCTCATGATCAATGTTGAGGGGTTCCCAGTTTGGAGGATTAGGGTTTGGGCTCAGTACCCCCTTCTCATCTCTATGACCCAGAGCCTCCGGTTCTTGGTAGGGAAGGATAAGGGTTACACATGATTTTCCTTTTTGAAAAAGGATAAGCCTCCCTCCCCACTATGGGACCAATTTTATGGAAGAAATCACAGAATAATCCCATATCCTTTAAGGATGGACCTAATGAACTTCACATTCATTTCCACATTTAAAGGTTCATTTCTCCATGCCAGCATCCACCATCTTCATGGCTTCTTCCGCCGTAGGCCCGTTCTCATCCATCAACATAGGAGGAAAATCATGTGTACCATTGTTGAATATTTCACATCCTATTGTTTCTCACAATTATCATGAATCATGTGGGATTAGAGGTTTGCAATGATCAGAAAATCCACACAATCCACATTTCCTAAACTATGAGAACTCTGATTCCAATTCTAACCAGGATACATAGGATGCCTACCTAAGGCCCGAGCTCAAAGGACACCCTTTTAGGGGTTAGTCCAAAACCACCATGAGTTAACACATCACTCATGGTACTTATAAAAGGGAATTCTCCTCAGGATTAAACCTTTATCATAATTTCCTTAATCCTAGAATCCTCCTTAGGGATTAACCCTAATCAACAGATTAGATGAACTACAAGGACTCTAATTGCAACAATAATTGGGATACGTAGGAATCCTTCCTAAGGCCTGAGATCCACATGATCTCATGTCTTAAGTGAGAAACCCTAATTCCCTTAATTTGGGACTCCTCTTTAGGAATAATCCTCAAATTAATCCCCCCATAATATCATGAATCAATACACTACTCATGATACCTTTTACAAGGAATCCTCTTCAGGATTAAGCCCAAAATAATTTCATCTCAAAGGACCACACTCTCCTGTGAGACATACTGAACTACGCAGGATTTGATTCCCATACAAACGAGATATATAAGAATCCTCCATGAGGTTAAAACCCAAAACCCCAAATCAACCATGTCCTTTCTAGGTGAAATTCCTAGTAGGGTCTAATTCAACTTGGAAGTTCACATCCCTTCCAGGTATCCTGAGCTACTCCAGCCTAAGTCCCACACTCTAACTACATGGGTTATGATTCCTTTCACAAGGATACATAGCTAGCCCATCCATGGGTTCAACCCTAACATAAAAAACAACATCCTATCTCCCTATATTATGATAATCTCTTGAGAAATAACTTCTTCTACCTGGATGAAAATAAATTCCAGAGTGCCCCATCGCATGGATTTAAAACCAATATAGTGGTAATAACAACCAAAGATTCACTAAGTAATGTATGAAAGGAAACCATTGATAGATAAGCTAGGATAAATACATATGTCTCTATTGATTAAGAACCTATGACACATATAGATGATTCTCAAATTATATACATGTTAATCATTGATTGCTACATTATAAAGGGAAAACCATGTTATACTTGGTGAATTAGTAAGGATTCATGAACATATCTTAAATCTATGAGAGAGTCACAATGTAGGAAATAATTACCCTCAAAAGGGTGTGATGAGCCTGAAATCCCATCATCTTGACCAATGTCAGTTCTAAAGCCTCGTAGGTCAATATTACTAATGAGCGCATGCTTTGGAAATAAGGTCCCTTTGGATAAAGAATCATTGGGTGTTTCTGATTCCATAAATAAATCTGATGGAAATCATCTGGAGATAATGATTCCTAAAACATAGTCATTTCTAGGGGAAAAATATCTAGAATTCAGTTCATTTTATACCAAGACATTGGCCATGATACACTTATTAGTTTCATTGTTTGGTTTAGTTGATGGAAGAGAATCCTCACTAGAACTCCATGTTGAATGTTTTAGTGATTTCTCACTTTGATTACTTTATTTATGTTTTTTATTATTCAAGGTAAAAATGTGTCCTTATTTGACCCTTCTTTTTTGAACTGAAGCAAGTAACTTATATTTCATTATTTTCCTTTTTGAAGTGGTTAAATGATCTTTTCTTTTTCTGATACTTAATCATCTTCTTGGAAATATGACCAATATCAGTTCTGAAGGTTTCATAATTGATTACCTTGAAAGAAATTGTATTTTTAGTTTCTTTTCCCTAATTTCCTGCGTTTTGTTTTACCTATGCATAGTTATATTATTTTTCATGAGATATCTGAAAATATCCTCAACCTCCATGTTATTTACATATTTAGCTTCTTGGATTTTGATTAATTTGGGTTCCCAATTTCTTGGAAAGACCTAAAGTATTTTCTAGGATAATGTATCTACTAAAAGTGTATCACTAAGAGTGTTATGACCCCATCCCCACAATGATACATCAATGAGGGGAGAGAGATAGTGACTACCCGAGTCCCACCTATAGTAGTACCTAGTTTGGCGACTAGCATAGAGGGTATAATAAAAATGAAAATGGGTGGCATTACCCTCTAAGAGAACATGTGGAATATAGAGATAAGATAGATACACCAATAAACACATGCTCACACACACACACACACACATGTATCTATATAAATAAATCCCAAGTGAAACTTGAAATTCCATATAGTTCTAAAATAACTGAAAGAAAAAATTCAAGTACCAAAAAGATAATGATGACAATGACCATGGAGCCCAAACAACTTTTGAAAAACCCTGAGCTATTAATATCTAGACTAATCTCAAACCTACTCTATTTGACCTGAAAAATAGTTTTTATATACATTGGTTGATCATAAAAATATACTCCAGAGGATCCTCCCTGAAGCCTCTCGTGCAAAAGATAAATAAAGTATTTTAAATCATAGAGTACAATAGTGAAACTAACTCATCACCTAAACTGGTATTCTAAGTTCCCAACATCACCATGGATAACTCTCACCAAGTATCTCATACAAGAGAGCATATAATATAATAATGAATATAAATGGTACCCCCACCCCACTTCCCCACTGGTTTGTCACTTTTCCACAATTTTTCATGTCCTGATCCATCTCTCTCCAAAATAGGCTAGCTGAAAGAAACCTGAGCAAGGCATCACCACATACAACATGTGCATCACATCATTACTTCATCCAATCCACATATCTAGATATATTGTAACTGAGTAGCTACTAGGAGACACCATAGAATGTATGAAAATTATCATACATCAAGTATTATACCTCATGCCAATACATCCCATACTCATAGTAGGGTACCACAAGACATCAAAACCTATACATTTCATACCAATAATAGTACTTTAAATACTATATCTAGTAATACATGTGTGTAAGAAAAACACAATCCATCAAATCCATCTAGAGACATATATGGAGAAACTAACTGTCATGCATAAAATAATGAGTAACTACCAAGCAATGAGAGAGAGACCAGAGGGGGTAGTTAGCCATCCATTCTCTCACTAGGATATTGGGGAAAACACCATTCTAGATTTCTTTGGATGTCAGTTTATTTAACCTATATGGGAGTGGCAGCATATGAAAACACAAAATATATAGGATATAATATAGCTTGCAACCACACTATGGGAATCACCTAGTCTTAGACTCAACTGCAGCTAACATCACTCGGACTCCCAATGTACACTACTAAGACCAGATATCCTATAAGCAATTAAGCATTTCAAGAGATATATTAATTAATATTTTAAATTTTATCATTTCCATACAACAATTAATTCATTATCCATTAATTATCCATTAATAATTATCCCACATTACATTATATTAATCATTAGAGTATTGCCAATGCCTCCAGACATAATCCAAACCGAGTCCATAGTTTCTCAAGATTAACACCATTTAGAATTTTCATTCCAACAAAACCAAACCCATGGGTTATAAATTTATTAATTCATTTTTAGCATCATTCCATATCCACCAATAGTAATCATACGACCAAGTACATCTAGCTGCCTACAATAATAGGGAATGGAATGAATATAAACATGCAACCCCACCATCATCCATTAAACCGATTCATAAACCAAAATCCTAGATCTCAACATCACATCAATGGGTAAGCCCATATTTGACCCATTCTGTCATCTCTGGTTCCATCCCAAACACCCACATTCATATCCCGATGCATCTCTCTATCAAGGGTGTCAACCGATGCCACATCATTCGGGCCTCCCTCCCACCACAACATATCATCCATTCATAGCATAGAAATCACTGGATCATATCACATCTGGTCCTACCCATACCATATAATCTCTATTCCAAGCTTATCCATATCTTTCTCACATCACAAAATCAATAGGAAACAGAAATGCATAACCAAAAGGGAAACAAGGCCCTCAAAACAAGGCATCCTTCCTTATCACATAAATAAACTCTCACAGATCCAAACTAATAACACATTTACTTATTAAGAATACATGAAACTTAGGCACTATCAATTATATTTATCAAAAAATGTTTCTTACTCCATCTTTAAATTAACACATTCATTAATTACGAGTTCCAATTATGTGAAACCTAAGGCACCAAGTTATAACAAACATTTAAAGGAAAATCATGCTCTTAGAATTTAAAATAATATTCATCAAACTATGGAAAGTACCATTCTCATTTAAAATTAATTTTATTTATTATGAATAATCATAATCATGCATCATCTTATCCATTCCATTAGCACATTGAATATCACATTTTATTACACCTGCATACTTGCATCAGGTGGATTATCAACAAATCATTATAATTACCATATTTCAAACATGAATATTATTTAATTATTATTAATCCAATTAATTATCTATTAATTTTGGAATTATATTCTTTACCAATTTCAGCATGCTACTCGAATCATATCAACATGCTAGCAAAGAATTGTATAGATATCACACTGTTTATAAAATCAAGAGGCAACTCGTCATAATGGTATAAAGAAACCACATCGACGTGAGATTGATATACAATTTCTTTAATTATATTCAATATTATTAGGTCAATTCCATTTCCATTAAAAGGGATAAATCATCACAAATTTACAATTTCATGTAAATAAAATAAGTGAAGAAAAAAAATACCCAGCCTCAAAGGAATAAATGTTATTTTCACAATAAAGAACCAATGTTCACTACTGTAAATCATCCCTTTAATAGTGCTAAAAAGTATTTATCAATACTAAAGAAGCACTAATAATGCAAGAGATGTTAAAGGGAATGTTTTATTAGTTCTCGTAAAAAGCATCGACAAAATCCCCCTTTAAAATTGCTAAAAAACACTAATAAAGGGCGCCTTTATCAACTCTTGTTTTTAAGCGCTGATAAAGGGGGAAAATAATTTTTTTCTAGTACTCTATATGCCACCCTACCATTATCATATCCCCCCTTATCAACATACACTCCTTTATCAGTGATTTTCCACCACTCTCTAACCAACCATTTTTTTAGCATTTCCCAAACCCCTTTATTAGTGCTTTGTGAAATTCTAGCTTCATGAGCGAACATGGATTTGAGCCTTGAACCTATCCCTTGGAAATGGAATGCCTTTACCACCACACCAAGATGTTTTATTGACTATTTTATGATATTTCTATTTATTAAATATATATATTTACATGTGTATTTTTTATTCATATATTTATATAATTATTTTTAAATACATTTATAAAGTATATCTTTGCTTGTGTGATATATATATATATATACTTATATTTATTTAAATATATTACATACTATATTCATTTACATATATTGGAGTATAATATAAATATATATCGATTTATTAATATACACATATAATTATATATAAATATTATATATATATTTGTATAAGTGTATATATATATATATTCATATATTTTTATAATGTAAAAAATGGTTAGATATTGTTTTAAATTAAGTTTTAGAATATGTCTATATATTTAGATATAAATTTTTTTACATTACATATATAGTTATATATCTTTATATTTACATATTCAAATATTATTGTATATTTATATACAATTTGTTTAGAATGTAATTTTAAATATTTATTATAAAATACATTTGTATATTATATTTAATGACAATTGTAATGATTTATTTATAAAAATACATTTATATATGATGCATATAATTAATATTGACACACACACACACACAAGTATACATTTGTATTTCTTATATAAACAAAGAAATATTTACGTATTATGTATTTATTTACATATATTAGAACATACATGCATATATATATATATATATATATATACATATATATTTGTATATGGACACACACATGTTTATATATAAACATTAATTGTACATGTATATATATAAATATATAATTTATTTTTATAATGTAAAAAATGGATAATATTTTTATTTTAAATAAATAGAATAATAAATATTTATTTTATATATTTCAAAAATCATTTTTATTTAAATATTTTTTAATATGTCTTTATACAATTGATATATTATAAATAAATATAATAAAATATCCATATATTTAATTATAAATAAAACTGAAATGTGAAAAATTAAAAATTTTAAAACCATAATATATATATGAATGTAATCCCTGTGAATAAATTCTATCCCCACAAAAAAAAAGAGAACAATACCCCCTTAAATGAGGCTTAAATTCCATCGAATGTCAGAAAAATTAGGATACCCCAACTACAAACATAGTTTTGGAGTCATTCTAAGCCTTTTTAGCCTTTAAAATGTGACTAAGGTTCCCCTTGGTTACCACAGTGTAGATCACTTCATAAGATTGGATTTGATATATGGTAGAGCCCAAATAGACACCCGAATCAATAGTTTTGGATGTTTGAAGTTTGTGTCATTTTTTCAACTTATCTGAGAACGTTCATTAATTCATTTAATTTTTATGTCATCCAATTGTAATTAACTAACTATTAATTGATTATAATTGGAAAATTATTAATTAATAATATTTTTAAATTATTTAAAAAGCTATTTTCACTAAATATCTTATATATTAAATGTAAATGCGTATTTAGACTTATCTAAATAATATTTTAAAAATATTATATTTATATCAGTATAAATATATTTATATATTAATATATTATTTTTAATTAAATATTTTTTTATCAAATATACCCTTTATTAGTGCTAGTTAAAAATTGATGATAAAGGATCCCCCCTTTATTAGTACATTTTTACTAGTGCCCATAAAGGGACCTCTCTATTAGTGTTTCTTTGGTCGCACTGATAAAGGGCCCCCCATTATTAGTACATTTTTTAGCATCGATAAAACCTAGCCTCAGATAAAACCAACTATATAGTAGTATTTGTAGATCCTTATCACTCCTCGCACAAGAGGAAGAATCCATCCAAGGACACCACAACACAACCACACCAGTAAACAACCATGAAAAATTTGTTACAAATAATAGAGATCATGTTCCATAGAATGTTGAGAAGAAATGGGAGAAAATGAAACTGATCTTGGAGAACCTTCAAGAAAACAAAGGAAGAATTCACTGTGGATCACCACAAATCAAAGATGGAAGTATAGGAATAAATTCGCAATGAATAAATCAAAAAACGTCGAAAGGAGGGTTTCTAGATTACCTAAAATCAAGATACATTCGTAAGGTTTTGTGAAAACCTGAGACCCGCTGCTATTTATAAGCTGCACTACAAAGGGCATTTACACAGCGTGTAAAGCTTATATGTCATGTAAATTTTGGGTTTAATATCTCACTAAAAAAATGGGTATCCTCAATCCTTTTAACCCCAAATAAATACATGTCATGTAGCATCCTATGAACTGACCATACATAAGTTGTGAAGTACACATACATGGAATGTAAAGGTTACACATCATGTAATCCCCCTATTTCTAGCATTTTTGTAGAAGAACCCATCCACACTTATTCTAGTCCTCCTCTGAGGACCACACAATTCAGAAACCTAAAAAGGGTTGGAATACATGGATATGTTCTCTTACATTAGATACTTATCAATAAAATCTCATCCCCGAGAATCCAAAACAAAACCCCAAGAGAAAATGAAAACGGGTTGTCTAAACAACCACCCCTTGGGATACCTCTCAAAGGTATATCCATCATAGAATCTCAACCTTTACATCATAGGAACATGTGAAAAACCATGAAACAACAATAAATAGTTCTTAAACACTCTCCCAGGGGAGATACCTCTAAAATGTGAGTAAAGTCACAACATGAAACCAGACGAACCAATCACATAACCAGAAAGGTCGAAATCCATTGGGGAATAACTTTAAAATATAAGAGATAAACATCATTGATAATAGGGTACTGAGTTTGCATTGGTGAATCATGTCCCTAGGTACTCTCCTCCATGCCATGATTCCTCCACAAGACACGAACTAATGTAATAGTACTCTCATGAAACACCTTCTCTTCTCAATCCTAGATCTCCATAGAGAATTCCTTGAAGGTCGCATCCTCATGAACATTGATCTATCCAAAATCTATGATATGAAAATTTTCATAAAGATAATGATGGATCTATGACATGTGAAAAACCTTATGTATCTGGATAACCTGTAGGTGAAGTGCAATCTGATAGTCCACAACTCTAATATAAGTGAACATCTTGAAATGCCCAATAGTACAGGGAGAAATATTACTCCCATGACTAAAAATACACTTCCCACGACATGTATTAACATTTAGGAACATGTGATCTCCAAAATTGAACTATAGTGGTCTCCTCCTATGATCGCGATAGGATTTTTGATGATCTTATACTACCCTGATCCTCTCATTAATCATCTTTACCATCTCTGTTGTATCTTGTACTAGTTTCGACCTATAAATTTTTTCCTCTCCAAACATATTATAGAACAATAGAGAATGAATATTTTGTCCGTAAAAATCTTCAAAAGATTCCACACCCGTGGGTTAGTGAAAAAT
The DNA here is from genome assembly GCA_963277665.1 of Viscum album. NCBI lineage: Eukaryota > Viridiplantae > Streptophyta > Magnoliopsida > Santalales > Viscaceae > Viscum > Viscum album. The sequence continues at coordinate 1,001,976,670 of OY728134.1, forward strand.
ATTATTTAGAAAAAACTCAACCAAGTGTAGGTGCCTCTTCCAAGAACCTCTAAAATCTTGGACACAAGAGTGAAACTTGTCTTCAAGAGTGTGGATGGTCCACTCCATTTGACCAACAATGCTAATTTATAACTTAGAACTAAAATCAAGATGAAAAACTCTCTATGCCTTGTTGGTATATCAAGGATCTCAATAAAATATGATCATCCTCTTTACTCTATGGAGTTCCAACAACTCCCCCATATACTTTCAAGAAAAAACCTCCACTGAACATGACTCCATGATCTCTATAAAGTGGTTTAATTTCATCAAAAAAATCCACTATCACCCATATAGCATCCTAACCTCTCTAATATAGAGGTAATATAGTAACAAATCCCATTAAGATGTCCTCCAACTTCCATTAGAAAGCATCAAATAGTTGGGGTAAACCACTGGGAACACAGTGATTGGCTTTCACATTTTGGGAGACCAAACACCATGAAATAAACTATGCAACCGCATGCTACAACCTAGGCCACCAAAAATGACCTCTAAAAGAACAATACATCTTTTTCATGCAAGGATTTACCCCTAAAAGAGAACTATAAAACTCCTAGAGAAACATCTCATGCATCACTAAAGGAATGAAAATCCTTCCCAAGAATAACACCAGGTTCCATCCATCGTCTGACCAACCATCAAATGAATCATAAAAAAACAATCCTTCCAGAACTCCACCTCAAAATCCCTTAGATGGGACTCCTCCACCTGCTACACCAAATATGGATGCACCATCATATTTTAATGGAAAACTATTCCTCTAACATCTCCCATATCTAGATGCATCTCTAAAAGTTCTTCCATCACTCTCTCGAAATCTCAAGATTCATGCATGACATATATGTGTGACTTCTTACTCAGCACATCATCTAAAAACTTTCACTTTCCTAGAACATATGAAATCTCAATGTCTTTCCTGTAATAATTCCACCCACTGATGATATCCCAAGTTAAAGTCACATTGAGATAAGGAATACCCAGGATATTATGGTCGATAAAAACCCAAAAAATACTTGCTAATGAGGGAATGCCTCCACATTCAAGGAACAAACCACTACATCCAACTCAAGATCATGGTTGGAATAATTACGATCATAGGGATGTAACTACTAAGACCCATAAGAAACAATTTATCTCTATTGAATCAAAATAAAACCCAAGCTAAGATTTGAAGCATCACAAAAAACCTCAAACTGAAATCATTCTCTTGGAAAACAAAGGAATGGATCACTGAAAAAATTCACCTTCAAGGAATCAAATACTTACTAACATTGACCAGTCCCCAAGAATACCTGATTCTTTTTGGTTCAAGGCTATCAAAAGAGTCACAAACCAAGAGAAATTGGCTACAAAACTCCTGTAATAGCCTTCAATACCAAGAAAACTTCTCACCCATGTCATTATCTTGGGCAATTCCTAAGAAACAATGACCTCTAACTTTAACTTATCTACCAAAACTCCCTGTAGGGACATGACATGATCCATGAAATGGATTTCACAAGCCCATAAATCACACTTCTACAAATTTATGAATAACTACTCATAACGAAGAACTCCAAAAATGGCATGTAGATGCTCTACATGATCCTCTTGAGACACAGAATACACAATGATGTCATTTAAAAAAATAACCATGAAATTTTCCAAGAACTCTCTGAACATTATGTTCATCGATGCCATAAACATAGCTAGAATAATAATCATACTAAACAGGATCACAACAAATTAGAAATTCCCATAACGAAAATGAAAAGAAATATTCTGAATATCCTCATCCTTCCCCTATATTTGATGATATATAGATCACAAATTGATTTTTGAGAACTAACTCACTCCCTTTAGTTGATCAAATAAATCATCAATCCTCAGAAGAGGATAGAGGTTCTTCACTATCACATAGTTCATGATATGATAATTGATACAAAGCTACAAAATTCCATTGAACTTATTTAAAAACAAAACTAGTTCACCCTGAGGTGAAACACTCGGCCGAATAAAACCTCACTGAATATAACATCATGTTTTACTCACAACTCTCACAACTTAGAAGTCATCATCCTATATGGAGACCTCGAGATAGGAGACACACCTGACTATAACATGATCCGAAACTCGATCTCTGATAGAGGGGGTACTGCAATAACCTTCTCTAGAAAGGAATTAGGGTACTCTTCCACAACCTTAAGAAATAAATACTTCCGAACCTATGATGAACTCAACATTATCTTGACCATAAAAGAAGATAGTGATTAAATAAACTTGTGACCCATACAAGGGTCTTTGTTACCAAAAAAACATCTAGATCTCCATCAAAATATTAAAAAAACATTCATCCTGATGAAATCCATGATATATAGCACTGAATACAACCAATACATTCTAAATATGATGTAATATAATTTTATTCATAATCATAGAAAATATCCCCAAGAGTGGTGCTGCACCAACACTAGCTCATAGTCTCTACATACTTCATACAAGTTAAATCGACCTCCAACTAGTTTAGTCAACATCAAGGTCAACGGAAGCCTTTATAATTTACTTCCCAAAGCATTGATGGTTGTAGGTGATATAAAGGAGTGTGTCACACTTTAATTAAACAAATCATGAACCCATGTTGGAAAAAAAGAAAAGGGTACCTTGAACGATGTTTGGATCATGTGACGATGTTAACTCTAAATCATGAAACTGACCATGACCTACTCCTCTACCCCACTGACCCTAATCATGATCACCTCCATAGCCAAAATATACTATCAAATAATGAATAAAATCTTAGGACTATACTTTTCCTACCCTATATACACTCTACTACTCCCAAACATGACCACCCTTCTGTTGCTACCTCAGCTAAGACTACCTCAATGGAGGAACCTGAAGTAGAACACCTAAAAAAACTAGATTATCAAAATGGTGGGGAAAACTCTCCACTAATGACCCCTAACTCCATAATAAAAACTCATGTATGATCCCTTGGAATAGGTATTAGAACCTTCACCCCCAAAGAAATGATATGATTATGGCTGGGACCAACCCCTGGCTGACTAAAAGCTCTTCTCTCCTTACAAATGGGAAACCCAGACCCTAGTTATTCTTAGTTTGGATTCCTAAATAATCATCTATTTTGATGATGAAATTATATATAACATCCTCTCAATAATTTATTCTCTCGTAAATAGCTTGATATATGTCTTTAGCATAAATAGGGTGACCTAGAGATGGATATCGGGATATAAATCATCCTCAAAATTTCTCACCTTAACCTCCTCATCTATAAAAAAGTTTTAAACAAATCTCATAAGGGTCTTGAAATGGATCTCAAACTATTGAACATTGGAACTCCATTGTATAATGGTAAGAAACTCTTGGAAACTAGACACCTTCATGGTTGTAGAAAGAAACACTACCCAAAACTGGTCATAGAACATATCCCCTAAGACTGACAACTCCTTGTGTTCCCTAAGGAACAAGAACAACCACTGCCTCTCTACTCCACACAAAATCATCATAACCAATTAAACCTAGTGCTCATTCTAAGATTATATTGAATTGAAAGCTATCTCAACCTTCTCCAACTAGTCTTATATAACTAAATCTAAAATGGATCCCTCATACTTCTATAGAATCTCACATTGAATCTCTCATAATGTCCCCTCAAAGTGTCTTTGTCATAGAACTCCACTCTATGGTGATTTTTGGAACATTACATAGAACATCTTCAGTGAATATCTAATGAGGATGTCAACCTAGAGATATTACTTCAAAAACAACAAACTGTTAGACTCATAAACATGGAATATGGAATACATAACATTAATTAATTATATTATTATATTATTTTGGTTTTTAACCTATCCCATGGTATACCCATTCCAATCATAGGAAAAAAGAGTAATGATTCTTGATCCTTTCCTAGGTCTCTACCCCAAGACCAGTATCAATTTTTTTAGTAGCCTCAGTAAACTTGTATTTCCTTTAATCAAATCATAGGTGAACCTAAATGCCCATAGTTCATCGAGTCTCCCATATTTACATCACTCGCTAAACATAAAAAACACCATTTCCCTACTCAATTAGTTTTGGTACTATGGTCCTTATATAGGTTTGGGATGTGATGTTAGGGAGGTTAATAGCATACTAGGTGGTGTGAAAGTCATCTTATTCATTTGGATTTATTTTGGTTCTTCCTTCCTGATATTTGTGTTGGTTTGATGTTTGATGTTCGAGGTCATTCATCCTCAATGTTGTGGGTGGTCCCAATTTCTATGTTTTATTTTATCATTCATAGTTTTACATTCTTATGTGTGGGTCTTGGATGTTTTCAATGGAATGTGGTGGTGGTTATGATGTTATAGGGGATAAAATGGTTAGGTTCAATGGTGATGATTGCGATTGGTCTAGTTTCTGGTTACCAATGAGAAGGTTCACTGGTTTTTTCTTTTTTGGTGGTTCAGGCATGGATCGTATGTCTCAGGGTGTGTCTTGTGGCTGATAATGATTTTTTAGGCCCGAGGATTTCATTGTGTAGTTTTCATGGATGGTTTGGTTTGTTTTTGAATTTTGAATTTTTGGCTGTTTTAGTTGAAGGTGGTATGGTGTTTGATGAACTATTTATGATGATTATGAAATTTAAAACTATTTTTAGTGGGTATCCATTGATGGTTTTGGTTTTTTTATATTTTCCTAGTTGAAGTTTTTCTAACTGGATTGTCTTTTTTTAGTATTCACACTTAACCTTTAAAAGTGTTTTCAGAAAATGAAAGAAATATGGATTTGGAGGCGGGGTGTTACCCTCTAGGAGGACATCTGGAAGAGAGAGATAAGTCATATAAAACAATAAACACCTTATAAAATACAAAAAAACACACCAAAATATATATATAAAGAAATAATAAGAGTAAAATGAAATGCCAGGTAATACTAAAACAACTGAAATAAAATCTACAAGTAATAAAATGGTAAAGATGACAACGACCACAAATCCCAAACATGTCCTGTAAAACCTTGAGATAATAATATCCATCCTAATATACAACCTGATCTAGATGAACTAAAAAATATATTATATATACATAGTGTGATAATAACAGTATACTTAGTTAGATCCTCCCCAAAGCCCCTCAAGAAAAGAATAAAGAAATAATGCTAAGGCAAGTGAACAATAATGTAACTAACTCATCACCAAAATAGGTATACTAAGTTCTTAGCCACACTATGTCTAACTATCACCAAGTATTATATAAAATAGGGAATATAATATAATAATGAACATCAAGGGTATCCTTCTCCGTCTTCCCCACTGGTGTACTGCTCTTCCCCAACATCACAGGTCATGGGCTATCTCTATCCAAAATATGCATGCCAGAAGACAAATGGGAAAGGCATCACCACAAGCACCTCATACATCACATCATCATATCATCCCATTTTCATATCCATATATATATATATATATATATATATATATATATTAGTAGATTAGTTTCTAGGAGACACCTTAGCTCATATGATGTGTATCATACATAAGGTATTATACCTCAAGCCACCACAATCCATACAATAAGTAAGGTACCACAAGCCATCAAAGTCTATACACGTCGTAACTATATAATTTTTTGGATACTATATCAAGTAATATATGTGTGTAAAATAATCACAAGCTATAAAAAGACTCTACACACATATATATAGAAACTAACCACAATGCATACCAGCACAAGTAATGACCAAGAGACGAGATATGTAGTGACCCAGAATTATTATCAATTGAATTTCCATTATTATGTTAAAAACACATGCATCACATACAAAACCCAATAAAATAATTATTCTCATAAATAAATAATGATAAATTAGTCAATTAATAAACCAATAATAATTCTCAATATTACAGTGTGATAATAAATTAGAAAATAAGATAATAATAATGGGAAAATTTTATCTACTATGTCCACTATAATGAATTACATCATGAAAAATCTATTGAATAAAAAATAATTTTAATAATATAATATTCATTTTGAAGATGAAAGTATATTAACATGGGAGAAAATATAAGTGACATAATATTGAAAGAAAAGGTATTTATAATACGTAGTAAACCCATATAAATATGACTATAGGAATGATGATCTGACTGTCTGAATAATAACCCGAGGGTTGGAATAGTATTTAACCGTTAGGAATAGTAATAAAACCATTATAATAGTTACCTCACCAATGAAAATATAATTAAAATTTTGGTATCTTATAAATGAAAATATGATATAATTATATCAATGTATAAGTAAAAAAATGTTTTAAAAATAATAAATTAAGTGTTGGTATTTTTTGTAAAATGTAATTGTTTATTTATAATTTTATAGTTAATATAATGATTTCAAAGAAAATTTATTTTCAAAAAATTTATTCATAAATTAATATTATGTTTTATTATAATTATAAGATAATTTTATGAGACCATAACTAATTTTTCAAAGGGTCATAAAATCGATTATAATATTAAAATCGATATTTTTATTATAATATATGATTTTATTTAAAAATTAACATACTCATATGTAGAAAATTATTTTCATAAAATGGATTTCATTTTTTAAATCTAAAAATCAAAAAATGGTTAGGGTGAATTTTTGGTATTCTTCTAAAATAGATGATTTTTTGGGAATAGTGAAATACAGTATTTTATGGTATTTTGAAAATACATGATTTTTTGAGCCATGGATGAGGTATGGATGATGTAAGAACCATTATATCAAAATATAATTCATTATTTAATTAATGTAGTGACAATTATCAACACTTTTGATTGTATTTATCCAAAATAATAATCTAATGAATATAATAATAAAAAACACCCTCTCCCCCTATAAATACCACTCCTCACCACCCCTTCTCCTCAAACCTTATAAAACTTATATCTTGTCTAAATTATAATTATTTAAATTACCAATCCTCTTACCCAATTCCTATGGTATTTCTTGTCTCAATAAAATACCAATTCCAAGTGCCTTAAGGAGGTTCTCAAGGAGACGATATTAAAGAGGTAAAATCATCATTCTTTCTCATGTAATTTCTTTTATTTTATTTTATTTTATTATCCTATCTTAACCTACCCTATCCAAAGTTACATGATACATAAATTATCATATATACATACTATAATGTTATTTTATTAATGTGATATCCATCATCTATTCTCTTCTATCCTCATTTTATTCTAAAAATGAAAACATCATCCATGATATGTTAATTAACCGCCTTTATGGACGATGAGTTTCAATTTTCTTTACCACTTTCAATTATAGTCCTAAAACCATTATTATGATTAAATAAGATTTAAATATATATAATAAAACATTTTTCATGTTCTGTAACCAATATAGAAACATAATATTAAATAAAATGATACTTTTTCATGATGGTTATACAAACCGCCAAAATAAACCAAAAAAAATTTCATTGACATTTTATCTAATTAATCATCCTAGTATGAGAAAAAAATATTACGTGGGACCATTTAATAGTTTGAAAGTATATTAATCCCATTTATTTACACTTTTTTATTTTTTATTCCATTTTATAAGAACTCCCATAATTACACTCAAGGGAACCAACCATAAAACCAAGAAACTAACGCTCCTAGAACAATGAAATTAAGCATTATAACTCATAGAAAAGGCCATAAATGAAATTAATAATGTTATAATAAATAAAATATATTTTTAAAAAATTATAAATTAAATTTTTTATGAATATAATTTGATTATTCAATATATTAAGTGAATGTGCATAATAAATTTAGACATAAGGTAAGGGATCTCTCCAAAAATCCAAATTACCCTTGGGTTATGATTTCTCTCTATTTTCCCCAATATAATTATTATTTATTATTATTTAATTATTCTATATTATATATTTATTTCTTATGAATATAAATATATCCCAATTCATCATTCCTTGATGGTAAATATATAGTTTATATGGCTCCCTTCTAAATTCTTCCTGATAAGGAAGCTAAATTAATTAGAAGTTTCCCATTTCTTACCCATTTTAATATACACTCCTTAATCATTTTAATCCACCATTATTTCTCTAAAATCACTCATTTTATCATGAAAAACTAACTTAGATCATTTCTATTTTTATACTAAAATTTATTTCCTTTCTTTTTTTAAATAATCTTAAATCATTTCCCATAAATCGCACTAAATTATGTCATTTCTAAAGTTTGTTAAACACTCTTTTTCATGTGTTCACATCAGTTTAACATAATTATTCATAATCTATTAATATTTTATGATTTTCTAGAAATTATTTAATCCCTTATTTTATGGTTACCAATATTATACACTCTTTTTAATATTCCTTATGACATGATTATGAATCCCAATTCTTTCCATTGGTAAAACCTATGTTTATTCCTCATGTTTGATTATCTATATGGAAAAAAATTGCATAATCATGTTTTTATGGGTGTTACTAGATTTCACTCCAATGTATTGGGTAATGTTTACTCTCATTAGATGTAATCTATAGGATTTGGGAGTAAACCTAATCCATTATGGGACATTGTCTACCATCTGATATAGTCTTGGAAGTTAGCCTTAACTCATGTTTATGTTATGTTTTATGTTACTGTGACATTCCTATGTTGCAGATATCATATTACTTCATGTTCTATATGTTACGATTCTATATTTTTATTCATGATCGATGCCTTTTATGTTTTTCATTTTATGACTTCTAACTCATGTTTCATTCTTTATTCAAATTATTATTCCCTTAATGGTCTATTTAGATCATCCCTTTTGTTAATGTATTCCCCAGGTTACCCTATGATTTATAAGAGCTCAAAGGGAGTTAGGAGATAATTATAGAGAATAATAAAATTATGATTTATTGTAGTTTCATGTTTTCTAATTATGTACCTAATATTATGAAGACACCATACATATCAATACTTGGTTTTTATTTTATATTTAATTATTATTAAAATAATGTAATAATATGTGAGAATAATTAGGGTCACTATATTTGATATCAGAGGTCGATTTAGTAATTTTTTGGGGATTAGGACTAGAAAACACATTTAAAAACACTAAGGATAATTCTATCACCATGGATAAACCTATATTTATACCTCATTAGTCATAAGTTAGGATATACATTTTACGTTTATACTTCTATGTTCAAAGTTTCCTTTTTATATACTTATTAACTATGTATTCAAGCCCTCTCATTTTATTTTTTATTTTCTAGTTAATGTATGGAAATAGGTCAACCAATTCCAATAGATAATGTGATTGTTAATGTGATGATTTTACTAATGATATTACACATATGATGGCAACAATATCTCATAGCTTCATGAAATTATTGGCTCAATTGGATAATGTTATGAATAATAACTTGAATCATGTGGAATAACCACATTCTCCAAAGAAAGAGCCTGTTCAGTTTGAATCCAATATGAATCATAGTCCCCTATCTTTAGTGAATCTTTTGATCCCCTCATTTCAGAATAATGGATTAACTCGATTGAGAAGATATTATCTATACTCCTGTTCTTAGAAGATGAGAAATTCATGCTAGTGTTCTATCATTTTGATGGGGAAGCTGATCAGTGGTGGGAACTGATCCAAAACACAAAGTATTAGGAGTAAATTAATTACATGGATTGGGAAGGATTCATGAATTTTTTTAAATAAATATTTTCCCTGAACTATATATCTTAAGATAGAGAGAGAGTTCCTCAAACTGAAGAAAAAATAAAATGAGTCTACTGGGCTATGTAATGAAAAATTTACAAGGATTTCATGATATTCCTATATCTTTTTCATGAACATTGAAATTAAGGTAGAACACTTCTTTAGTGTATTAAAGATGAGTCTATGAAAAGTGATGGCAATTTAAGCCTTTGAAAGATATTAGTAGATTTTTCATTGTTCCCTTAAACATGAGATGGAGATCAGTGATTTTCAATGGTCTCATGGGATCAAATATAAAAAGAGTAAAATTGAGTTTAATATGGTAGGATTAGAAGATAAATCTCATAAAGGAAATAAAAATCAATGTACCATAGGTCAAAATTGTGGGAATAATCATCTAAGGAACTATCTAAAGGGAACCTGTTGATTCTTAAAATGTGGAAGAGAGGGGCATCCAGCTAATTATTGTTGAAGGAATTCAAATAATCCCATTAAAAAGAGGAATAAAAGAACATTAAGATAAAAAATCAATCTATATTGCAGCATTTCAATAGAAAGGAACATGGGAATTATGTGAACCAATGCCCTAAGCCAAGGTTTTTCATAGGCAATCAACAACAACAACCTCTAAGGAAGAAAGGAAGGGCATATGATATCACTATTATTGAGGTGGATCCCAAAAATGATGTAGTGATAGGTATATTTGTTATTCATTCATGAATAGAGAATGTACTATTTGATTCTAGTTCTACACTTTCTTTCATATCTTGTACGTTTAGTAGAACTATTCATACACCACCTCCAAATATGATGGTTAAGTTATCTATAATAATGGAAAATGGGGAAATTATCACATCTAATGTATATAACTCTTACCCAATTAATGTTATTAGATTGAACCATCCATAAAATATTTTATTAATTTATTTTGTTGAGTTTGATTCCATATTGTGCATGTATTGGTTATCTTTATACAAAGACAACATCAACAGTCATGAAAGGGAGATCACTCTTTACTCCTGAGGTATCCCTCAATCCTGTAAAAGTATTAAGAGGAGGTCGAATCTTTTTTGGAATCAACATATCAATTATGGATATTTTTTCCTCATGAAAAATAATATCTAGCTCTAAATATTGTGAAATACTCGAGGATTGTGCTCAAAGAAATTCCCATTGTGAGGGTCTACACTAATGTGTTCCCTGAAGAATTGAATTCTCTTCCTCCTGACCTAGAGCTTATATTATCAATTGACCTTATACCAAGATATCTATCTATATATAATATTCCACATAGGATGTCCACCATTGATTTGGTGGAATTGAAGAATCACTTAAAAATAAAATCTAAAAAAGGGTTTTATATGACTATGTGCTTCACCATGGGGTGTGCTAGTCCACTTTGTCATGAAGAAGGATATATCAATGCACCACTTCATTGATTATCATGAGCTCAGAAAAATCATGGTAAGAACAATATCCCATACCATAGATAGATGTCTTGTTTGATTAGCTACATGGGGTTAAGTATTTCTCTAAGGTAAAGCTTTGGTCAGGATATCACCAATTAATGGTGATGAAGGAATATATTCCAAAGAACACCTATCAAATGAGGTATGGACACAATGAGTTCATAGTGATTCCATTTAGACTCAATAATGCTCCAATAATTTTCATGGAATTAATGAATAGAGTCTTTAGAGATTACCCTGAATTTTTTTGCTAATCTTTATAGATGATATTATAATATACTCCTAGAGTAAGGAGGAGCATGATGATCAATTAAATACTATGCTAAATACATTAAAAAGTGATAAAATCTATAAAAAGTATAACAATTTTGAGTTCTAGATGGAAGAAGTATCATTATTAGGACAAGTTATCTCTAATAAGGGAATATCTATGGACCCTTCTAAAATAAAGGAAATTAAGCAGTGGCCCATAATAACATCTATAATAGAGATCCATAGTTTCCTTGGTTTATCTAGGAACTATCGATGTTTTGTGAAGAACATATCATGATTGTAAAACCCAGAAACAAATCTAACTCAAATGGTAGTAATGTTTTTCTGGACAAGTGAATATGAAGACTACTTCAAAGAGTGGAAGAAGAGGTTTATCACCATACTGGTACATACACTACCAGTAAGTGGGGAAATATTTGTGGAATATAGTGATGCTTTAAATTAGGGTTTAGGATGTATACTAATGAAAATGATAAAGTGATATCCTAAACCTCAAGGTAGTTGAATGTTCATGAGAAAAAATATATCACACATGATCTGGAGTTGGTGGTCGTGACATTCTTATTGAAAATCTGGCAAAATTATCTCTATAGGGAGAAGTGTGAGATATATATTGATCATAGGGGATTCAAATATATATTCACACAACAGGATATTAATATACACCAGTGAAGATGGTTAGAGATAATCAAGGATAATTATTTCACTATTCAATACTATCATGGAAAGGATAATAATGTAGCTAATGCTCTTATAAGAAAAGAACCTACTACTTTATCCATGATGCATATTGAGAAATACCCTATATTTATGGATATTAAAAGGATGGATTTGGAAATCATAACGAAAGGGAATACATCCTACCTTTCTCAAATTATTTCCTAACCATATATCCAAGATAAGGTCAAGGAGGAATAAAGGGATGATCTAGATCTATAGAATAATGTGAAATAAGTAAAGGAAGAGAAGTTACATGAGTTCCACAATGATGATAATAGTGTGATTCGGATTGGAAAATGTCTATGTGTGCCTTTATAACCTGAGACAAAGAAAGAGATATTTGATAATGCACATAGAACATATTTCTATATCTATCCTAGAAGTACAACGATGTATTGTGATATTATAGAGCATTTATTGTGGAAAAAATGGAGAAGGATATTGCAGAGTATATATCATTGTGTTTAACATGTCAAAAAGTTAAAGCAGGGTGACAGAAGTTTGAAGTGATGATGAAACCATTATCTATACCCATGTGGAAATGGAATAATGTCACTATGGACTTTTTCACTGGTCTCCCAAATACATCCAAAGGAAATAATATGAAATGGGTCGTGGTGGATCAACTCACAATGACTTCCCACATCATTTTTATTTTGGAAAATTTCTCTATTAAACAAAATTTCATGATCTATGTAAAGGAAGTGGTGAGTCTGCATGTGGTTCAACTTTTGATCATCTCTGATCGGGACATAAGGTTCACATCTATGTTTTGGAGAAGTATTCAACATGGTTTGAGTGCTGAATTGAATTTTAGCATGTCTTATCACCCTCAAACTAATGGCCAATCTGAAAGAACTATTTAGACTCTTGAGGACATTCTAAGAGCCTGGTCAATGGAATTCAAAGGTGTATGGGATCAAAATCTCCCATTGGTTGAGTTATCATATAAAAATAGCTTCCAATAAATTATTTAAATGGATCTATATGAAGCTCTATATGAGAAGTGATGTAGAACTCCAACTTGTTATGATGAAGGTAGGGAATGAAAGCTACTTGGACCTGATCTTATTTAAAAAATGACATAGAAGGTTCAAGCCATCCAACAACATATAAAAGAAACTCATAGTTAGAAAAAGAGTTATGATGATAACCACTGAAGCGACTTGGAGTTTGATATTGGAGATAAATGTTTCCTTCAAATATCACCATAAAAGATAGTGATGCAGTTTCGAAAGAAATGGAAGCTTTGCCTAAGGTACATTGGACCCTTTGAGATTATTGATCACATATGCGCAGTGGCCTATCAACATAAAATTCCACAAAGTATGGATCAAGTTCACGATGTGTTCCACATATCATTCCTAAGGAAGTACATACATGATTCTTCACATGTAATGAATCTTGAGGTGGTACAACTAGAGAATCAACTCTCTTTTGAGGAGCATCTGGTGAAGATTTTGGGCCATAGAGACAAGGTTCTACATAACAAAACCACTCACCTAGTCATGTTACATTGAAGAAACCATAATTATGAAGAAGAAACATGTGATTTAGATGAATAAATTAAGTATAAATACCCTTATTGGTTTTCACATTATTATGCAAAATTAAATTTCAATGGAGAAATTTTATAAAGGGGGAAGAATGTAAGGACCTTAAATTTTTATCAGTGGAATTTCCCTTGTGATGTTATAAAACACATACATCACATAGAGAACCCAATAAAAACATTATTATCATAAATGAAGAATGATTTATTAGTTTAAAAATAAACTAATAAGAATTCCAAATATTTCACCATGACAATAAATAGAAAATAAGATATAAGAATGGGAAATTTTGATATGCTCAATCCACTTGAATGACCACACTCACAAAAAATGCTATTGAAATAAAACATAATGTTAATAATATAATAATAAATTCAAAGATAAAAGTATATAACCTTGGGAGAAAATATCAGTGTTTTAAAAATGAATAAAAGGGTACATATAGGATGTAGGAAACCCATATAAATTTGACTATTGGATTAGCAATCTGGCCATCGAAATAGTAACCTAACCATTGGAATAGTATATTACCATTAGGAATAGGAATATGATCATTAGAAAAGTAGACTCACCTATGAATGTATAAATAAAATTTAGGTATCTTGTAAAATATGATATAATTATATCAAGGTATAAGTAAATAAATGTTTTTAAAATGATAAATTAAGTGTTGGTATTTTTTGTAAAACATAAATGTTTATTTATAATTTTATAATTAATATAGTGATTTAAAATAAAATTTATTTTGATAAAATTGATTCATACATTAATATTATGTTATATTATAATTATAATCTAATTTTATGCGACCTTAATTAATTTTTCAAAGGGTCATAAAATCGATTATAATGTTAAAAGCAATATTTTTCGAATAAATAATGATTTTATTTAAAATATAAATGACTCATATTTAGAAAACTAATATCATAAAATGATTTTCATTTTTAAAATATTTATTTTTAAAAAAATTTAGGGTGCATTTTTGGTGTTTTTCTAAAATAGTAGAATTTTTGGGGAATAGTGAAATATGGTAATATACAGTATTTAACAAATACTTTAATTTTTTAGTCATGGATGATGTGTGTATGATGTATGCACCATTATCTTGAAATATCATTTTTTATTTAATGTATTTATTTATAATTATCAACATTGTGGATAGTCTTGATCCAAAACAATAATCTCATGACTATAATAATAAAAAATGCCCCTCTCCATGCACAATAATTTCCACCTCTCACCGCCACTTCTCCTCACACATTCAAAGCCTTGTATATTTTATAAATTATTCTAAATAACCTTTCCCAGCCTCTTCCCTATTTCCTGATATTTTTGGTCTCAGAATAATACCAATTCCTATTTCCTTAAATAGGTTCTCAGAGAGACGATATTCAATAGATAAAATCATCATTCATTCTCTTTTTTTTTATTTTCTTATACTCTCCTAACTTACCCAATCCAAAGTGACATGGTAAATCTAGTATCATATATATATATAAACTGTTTTTTTATTTTTCTAATGAAATACCCATAAAAAATTCTTTTATCTCATCCTTTTATTCTAAAAAAGAAAACATCGTCTGTGATATGTTAGTTCACCACCTTCGTGGATGTCAAGTTTTCATTTTTCATTACCACCATAAAGTATGGTCATAAAACCATTATTATGGTAAAATAAGATTTAAATATGTATAATATAACTTATTTAATGTTTTGGAACCAATATATTAATATAATATTAAATAAAATGATACTGGTTCATGATGTTTGTAAAAACCACCAAAATAAACTAAATAGTTCTCATTAACGTTTTATATAATGAATCAACCACATATGATAAAAAATGATATATGGGACTATTTAGAACTATTTAAATATATTAATACCCTTTCATTCCACTTATGGAGTTTTTCTTCCATTTTACAAGAACTCCCATAATTAAACTCAAGGGAACCAACCATAAAACTATGAAACAAACGCTCCCAGAACAAGCAAATTAATCATTATAACTCATTTAAAAGGCCCTAAATGAACTCAATATAATTATAATAAATCAAATATATTTTTAATAGGTTATTAATTAAATTATTAATTAATCTAATCTTATTATCCTAGATATTAATTGCATGTGCATAATACATTCCGACATAAGGTAAGGGATCTCTCTAAACTTCCAAACTACCTTTGGGTTACACTTTCTCTCTTTTTACCCAATGAAATTATTATTTAATATTATATAATTCTTCTATATTATATGTTTAAGTCCCAAGAACATAAATCTATCACAATTTATCTTCCCTTGATGGTAAATGCATATTTTATAAGTCAACCTTCTCAATTATTCCTGATAAGCAAGCCCAATTAAAGAGATTTTTCCCATTTATTTCCCATTGTTAAATTACACTCCATAATCTATTTTAATCCACCATTATTTTTATAAAATACCTCATTTTAACATGAAAATGTATCTTATTTCATTTTTAGTTTTATAAAAAAATTATTACTTTTTTTAAACACTCTTAAATCATTTCCCATAAACTACACTAATGTGGATCATTTCTAATGTTTCATAAACACTCTTATCATGTATTCACTTAAATTGGACATCATCATTCATGATTTATTCTTATTATATGATTTACCAGAAATTATTTAATCCCTTATTTCATGGTTACCATTATGATACACACTTTTGATTATTCCTTATGACATGAATATGAAACCAACTTCTTTACATGGGCAATAATTATGTTTATTACACATATTTGATTCTATATGTGGCACAAATATTCCAAAAAATATTATTATTGGCGTTTCTAGGTAGTTCTATAATGCATTGGGTAATGATTAGTCACATAAAACATCGTGTATGGGATTATGGAGTAAACCTAATCCATTATGGGACTTTTTTAACCTTGTGATATAGTATTGGAAGTTAGCCTAGACTCATGTTTATGTCATGTTGTATGTTGCTGCCAAATTTCTATGTTTCCATGATCATATGATTCCATGTTCTATATGTTATTATTCCATATAATTATTCATGATCTATTCCTTTAATGATATCATTTTATGCCTTCTAACTCACATTCCATCCATTATTCAAATGATTATTCCCTTTCTAGTCTATTTAGATCATCCCTTTTGTTTATGTATTCCCCAAGTTACCCTATATAGTTATAGGATCACAAAGGGAGTTATGATATCGTTATGGATATTAATAAAATAATTTTTTTAGTTTCATGTTTTCTAATTATTTACCTATTCTTCTAAAGACAGTAGAACGTTCGATCATTGGTTTATATTTTATCATTAATTATGCTTAAAATCATGTAATAATATGGGAAAAAACATAAGTTCCCTATATTTGAGGGGCTAGAGGGGTTATTCAGCCATCTATCCTTCCATTAGGATGTTAGGGAAAACACCCTCCCATAGTCCACTAGGTGTCAGTTTCTCGAACCGACATGGGTGGTGTAGTGTATGAAATCAAAAAATATAATGGATATAATATAGCTCACAACCTCACAGTGGGATCACCTAGTGACACACTCAACTCAAACTAACATCACTAAGACTCCCAACAGAAACTGCTAAGACCAGATATCCTATAACAAATCAATCATTTAATGATCTACATTAATTACTTATTTTATTTTTTGTCATTTGATATTTGTTAATTAATTCAATTTTAATTAATTAACCATTAATTATTATCCAAAATTACATTACATTAATCATAAGAGTAAATTCTATGCCCTATAGGCACAATCCAAATAGATTCCATGCTTTCTCAATATTAAAATCTTTTAACATTTTCATTCTATCAACACCAACCCTATGGGTTAAACAATTATTAATTTATTATTAGAATCAATCCATATCTAGATACTCTATTAAAACTATCCTAAGATACCATCAAGAGGAAACATTCAACCAAGCACATCCATCCACCTAAAGTAGTGGGGAAAGGAATACAGATAAACAATCAACCTAACCATCAACCATTAAATATATTAAAAAATGAGTATCCCAGCTCTCAACATTACATCAATGGGAAATACCAAATCCAAACCATTATATCTTCTTCAACTCCTTCCATGACCCCCACATGCATATCCTAATGTATCTTTCCATCATAGGCATCAACTAATTCCATATCATCCATGTCTCCCTACCTCCATAACAAAACATCCATCTCAAGCTTTTCCATCCCAAACACACATCACTTCTGTGCCTCCCCACCTGATATCATCATCCATATGAGGCTCATCCGTATAAAGCTAATTTAAAAAAATAATTAGGAAACAAAAAATCATTTCCAATAGGGAAACATGGTCATTAAAACAAGTCATCCATCCTTCACACATAAACAACCTCGCACGGCTCCAAACACTATGCACTCGACCATCTCAAGTAGATGGTAAACTTAGTCCCTAGATATTATCTTATTCATACAACTGGTTCTTATTCCATATTTAATTTACTCATTCATTAATTATAGGTTCCAAATATGGGAAAACTAAGGTATAAATATATAACAAGCTATCAAAGGAAAAACGTGATCTTAGCATTTAAAACCAATTTTATCAAACTGTGATAAGTACCATTATCATTTAACATGCCTTTTATTTATTATCAATAAGAATAAATATGATTCACTTTATCAATTCCATTATCACAAGGAAGATCACATTTAATTACACATTAATAGTCACATAAATTTGATTATCATCAAGTCACAATAATTATCAGATTACAAACATGCCTCTTATTTAATTATTCTTAAGCCAAATAATTATTAATTAATTATAGATTTATGTTCTTTACCATTTTCCAAATACTACTCCAAGAATAAAAACATGCTAAAAATCATAGTATAGATATAAAAGTATCTATAAAATCAATAGGCAACCCGTCATAATGGTATAAAGCAATAACTCCAACAAGAAATTACTATCTAATTTCTTTAATCTTGTGAGAAATTATTAGGTAAATGACATTTCCAACAAAAGGGATAAATCATGATCAATTTATAGTTACAGGTAAATAAAATAATTTAAGAAATAAATTCCCTAACTCAAAGGAATAAATGTTATTTTCATGATAATGGGCCAATGTTGTGGATCCCACTGACCTCTTCTACAAGATACTATATCCATCTAAGGAAAATGTGGAAAAACATTGGCAAAAAAACCATGAAAACTATAGTAAAAGTAGTAAATATCAAGTTCCATATCTTGTAGAGAAGAAAAAGAAGGAAATTATACTGAATAGAGATAACATACTAGAAAATAAAGGAAGAACACACCTTGGATCACCATGAATCGAAGACAAAAGGAAGAGAATCAATCCTCGATGAAGGAATCCCAAAAGGCTGAAGAGAGGGCTACTGGATCACAGGTAATTGAGAGATGGTCATTGGGTTTTGAGATAACTCAAAGTCCCTGGTATTTATAATCCATGCAGCACAAGGAATTTACACAATATATAAAGTTTACACGTCATGTAAATTTCGAGTTACAGATCCTTCTGAAAAACACCTGACCTTGAAACTTTTAATGATGAATAAATAAACATTGTGTAACATCCCATGAACCAGTCTTACAATAGCCATGAACTACACATACACAATGTGTAAATGTTAAATGTCTTATAATCCCCCTGTTTCTAACAATTTAGCGGTTGAACCCCTAAAGACTTATCCCAGGCCTCCTACAAAGACCACAATTTTTAAAACATGGAAAGGGTTGGACTTCATGGATATTAGCCCATACAAAGATACATTCTTCCACTACTAATTTCCATGAACTGTGTTAACATTTTAGTAATAGATTCATTTATATGTATAAAAAACTCTCAAGTACATGTTTAATTATAACTATTTTAGTATTTATGACTTTTTTAATTTCATCATGCATTACTTTTAAAATATTGAATACTTCATGATTCTTTTTTCATGTAGAAATTTTATTAAATTTACTTTTTTATATACCATAATGCAAGGCATTCATTTAATTTCTATTTAATTAAGAAGAAAAGAAATCATATGTTGGCCATTTTTCATCTTTTTTAGTAGTAGGAGTATGACCATGCATAGAAATCTTCCATATGGGATATAAAATTTATATAATAAAGGTAGACATATGTGTCTTACAATAATAATTATTTATACCATTAATAAGGAAGAACTATCAAAAGGGTGTCCTTTGGGAGCACCATGGGTGAAAAAAACCATTCAAAAAAAAAGAACATTTAATGAAAATTTGGATAGTGATTTGAAAACTAATTAATAATTGAGAAGGTTAAAAACCAATAAATAATTTAAAATTATCTAAAATAATTTAATATGTCTCTAATAAAAAATTTAGGTCTGATAGGATAAATATAAAGAGGTGGGATGTGAATTTTCTTCTTGAAAAACAATGCATGAATTAATTTTTTAAATCATATAAACGTCTTTTTAAAACATTGATGATAAAAAAACCTTTTGATATTATAAATAAGAACAATTTATATATTTAAATTAAAAGGGAATGTATAATATAATAAGAATATATTATTATAAAAGTGAAATCATATAATAAAAAATAATAATAAATTATTGATCATAGTGTAAATTAAAAGATTATATGAATTGATATACGAAAGTATAAGTGAAGAAATATTTAAAATTTAAAGGTATTAGGAATAAAATTACATAATTAAAATGATTTGATAAATGAGTTTTACTGATGTTCATTGATTAAACCCTACGTCTCCTACGCATGTTGTATAAGTATTTATTATATTAGTGTGTTGGCTTTAACGACATCTAAGATACCAAAACTCCCTTCATTTTAAATTGGTATATATAGAAACTAGAATTAAATCAACCATATCTTTTTTACTAGTGTATCTAGAGACTTTAAATAGATATAAACCCCTTCCTTTAAGTAGTTTTGGAAAGAAACTCCATCTATTCACTTTAAAAGGTATTGAGAACCAAAATAGTGGAATGGTGAAACAAAGATACGGTTTATAGAATTAATCTCAGTTAGGAATGGTATTTACTATCTTATATATATAATAAGAACCACTATGAGAGAAACATTATTATATATAAGAGTGATTCAAAAATTTACAAATGTAAGTACACTTTTGGAATTGAGAGAAATTTGATGAATGAGAGAAATTTAATGAGCCTAAAACTTTTTGATAGTGAATATCTTTATAGTAACCAAGGTCATTTGTAAATTTATATAATCAATTTAGGGTCATGAAATTAATATAGGATAAATTAAAGGAATAATTGACCATAATAAATACACATTGGAATAACTAGTCTAGAAACCACTATATATCTAGTATCCTCCACTAGGTAGCTTGCAAACATACTGCTATTTTCCATATTTTTTAGATCCCACTTGATATTAAATGATCTTCCACTATCTAGCTACTAAAATATTTCTAAATTGGTGTCTCTATACCTCATCATCGACTGGACGGTTGCTCCCCACTAGGTAACTAATAGAAATCATGTGGGGACTCTACTTTTTCCAACTTGGAATCAGCTAGACATTGTATCCTGTAGTCCTTCAATCTATATTTTTTCATTATAAACAATATTAATTTATTTTTATTTAAACTCCAACATCCTTTTATGATGTCAACAAATGTAAATATCCATCATGAAACTTTGTAAAGATTTCATCAAGATACTTTCAATACTCAAGATCCCTTTATTTTATTCATAAACATCAATATTGTAGTCTTTAAAAAAATTACTGTCAACCACTCAAATGAAATTATTATATACATTTAAGACTATTTTTGATCAGTAAGACTTAACAAGGTTAGAATCAAAAAATATATATCATTTTTTATATTGAAATGTCATATATTTTATTAAAAAAATATACAATTTTATTTATTAAATTATGAATGTTTTCTGTGCTTATTATGTTTTAGGTTCTTTATCATAAATTTTCTAGTTTGGTATTATAGGTGATAGATTCATATATAATTTACGATATTGATCAAATATAATATAAAACATCATTTAAATGTTACCTATTTCCAAAACATAAGACTTAAACAACGTCTCCCTCTTCATTCACACACACCATCAGTGTTTAGGGAGATCATTGTGGCTGAGCTGCTGAAATCCATCCATAAGATATCATGGAAATATATTTATAAAATAATTTAATGATAATAAATAGAAATATTACAAAAAATTCATCTAATTTTTAGAGAATAAAATATCATGTATGTGATCCTTCATTTATCAATATCCAATCATGCAGAAGTCTAATCCTATTGGAGGTTTTATTCAGTATGATGCTTTAGGAATAGGTCATTGATTCACCTCTCCCACGACTTCCTATAACAACAATGTTTTTTCATTGGTATTTGTGCCTGATTCATGCAATATCTGTGTAACGGAATCATCATATTTGTAGCTTCTCTTCAGCCTCAACTATTCACTTAAAAACATTCTAAATATTGTGTATTCCCTTTTAATGAGTAAACCAACCACCAAAAAATGAATGTTCATCACCTTACCCAGCTTTGACATGTTAATGTATGTTTATTTTACTACCTTTCTAATTACTAACATAATCCCATTATAGTATAAAATCATACAAGTAATTCCATACAATTAGGAAGTCATGTTGTTCCTTATTATAAATTCCAATTAATGGGAGTGGGGACATGCAAAGAAAATATCACATGTGTGCATCCAATTAAATACCACACCACCAGGGGATTTTATCATAGGGATTCTTCAATGTCTATGCTCTGGGTTCCAAATCCTAACTTTTGATGGGTATAATGAGATATCTCAAATGAGGTTTCTCCCATGTTCTATGTATCCAAGATTATATTTAGGGGTGTATAGGTATATTGTGGAATATCAAGGGATGTTGGGATTTGTGGGAATACAAATGATGAAACCTATAGGTGGGGAAGAAGCAAAATAAGTGGAGGTGGGGAAATAATTCTGTATAGATTTATGGGTATTATAACATTATGATCACCATGATAGGTAGGGGAGGTATAGAATAAAATACATTCAGATGTAGTAAATTTCACCTCCTAAACCTCATAGGATCTTCCCATAGAATTGCATGGAAACACCAACACAATGGTGTATAAATGATACATTACAATGCTCTATTGTATTGATATCAAATCTAATCACACAATCCTTTGGATTCCAGATGGAAGAAGTTCATATATCATGATAATCATGAGTTTTCATTCTGATTGTGTGACATTCCATTGGGATATGAAAACCTATATGTATGGGAAGAATATTAAAAATTTGAATGAAGACAGATAATATGTGATCTCATTTGTACATTTTTTCTTCATCCCATCATCCATGCCATCTTGGTTTCTATATTTTATTTCTATAAACCTTCAATAAAATCTTATTTTTTATTAGGTTAATTTCCAAAAATTTAAATTCTTTTGTTAAATATTTCTTTATATTATGTCAAACATGCTTGTTTATATTCAATTTTAGCCTTTATTGGTTTATATAAGTGTGATTTATTTGAATTATTTAATGCTTTCATTCTATATTCTTGATTATTTACTAGATATCTATTTCATTTTGGGTTTTTTAAATGTTGTTTATTGAATTTTTCTATAGTATATATTTACTATTTTCATGTATTCAATTTTTTATATGGTGTGAAAATTTTATATTTTATGTTTTCAAACCAATAAACTATACATTAATATTATTGTTTGTTCAATATGATAGGAAATTGTTATTTGAAAAAACCTACCAAAACATGATCATTGACTTTACAATAATGTAAATGATGACCGATATATTATGTTTCTTCTGTTTAAGAAAAAGTTATATTTTTTATAACTATCATTGCGTTATTTTTAACACCTCAATTATTTTTTTTAACTATTCACAAGAACTAAATTAACATTAAATACCTATCATTCATTGACATATATGAGTGTAATAGTCAAAAAAGCTGGTAATTACTGAAAAGGATTATATGTGCATTAGTTTTTTTATATAATCATCTTAAACATACATGATTATTTATAATATATAAACCTATACCTGTGATTTACCTATTGTACATATCCATTAAATAAAATGGAATTTCAAATTAAATTATAATTTGAGTGTGTATATGATGTTCCTAATAAATTATTTATTATTCCCAACATGTTTCACAATTTACTATAGTTTTATTATAATATCACAATCTATTTATGGGAAAAATCCAGATAAATTTATCCAATTATAATGGACCATATTGATAAAATGTTGATAGAGTCATCCCTGAGAAAACCAAGACCCATACACCTGGATCTGATGCTAAAACATATTCATTACCTACTACCTTTAATATAAAATAATGAAACCCAAACTTAATATTCCATAATTATAATGTAGATAAAATGTTTATTCACTTACATTATTTATACCTTTTTTAGATTTTTAAAGAGTTAATAAAAACCACTAACAACAAATAAACTTATATTTTCCATCTTATGGACATTTTTTTTCAATATACCCAAATTTTATTAAAAATAATTCAACATTTCCTACAAAATTCTCCACATATGATATACTATTAAACATATCATAGGTCATATTCTACATTATAATCTTGGAAAAGGGAAACATAAAAAAGGTGATCTCAAACATATAGTAGGGGGTAGTGTAAAATATAAACTATTATAGAATAAACAACACATGAATAATACGGAAGGAATGAGTGATAATAAAATAATTCCAAATAAATAATTATGTGACATAGAAATATGTCTATGTGTCACATAACAATATAAATGGAAAAACAATAATTGATTTCTTGGTAAAGTGATACATAATGTCAGACATCTTAAACATAAAACCAGTGTAATATGCCAATACATCTTAAATATTAGGCACACATAAACCAAATACCTAGGTTAGTATCTCTCATGAGCCCTACTAATGCATCTGATGATTATTTTTTACCTACCCATCACTTAATAAGTAAAATACATTCAACATATTAATGTAATGAAAAAAAATACATAATCAACATGCCTTTGTAATCGATAACCATGTGTATAGTAAAAATTATAATACATAATTTCAAAACGTTTCACAATACATAATCTACCTGCATTTTCAATAAATAATCATCAATAGAGTAAAAAAAGCATATGGTTTGCTGATACTTCTTTAGTT
Source organism: Viscum album (assembly GCA_963277665.1). NCBI lineage: Eukaryota > Viridiplantae > Streptophyta > Magnoliopsida > Santalales > Viscaceae > Viscum > Viscum album. The sequence continues at coordinate 1,002,001,640 of OY728134.1, forward strand.
AATAAATGAGCTATCTTCCTTGGTAAATACCCCAAATATGAATTATATAAAAAGGGATGGTTACACTATCTTTATTAACTCATATATATCTAATTAAATATTATAAATAATATAGAATAATTCAATTATAATTAAGAGAAGGAATATGAAGGAAAAACATATAGTAAATTGATATATGGAGAGTGATACAGAACAAATTTATAAGGAAGTTATTGAACTGAGAATAAATCCTTATGGAAAAATAAGGTATAAACTATAAAATAATAAGGGATAAAATAAGAGCACAAGTTTTTAAAAAATGAATGTTTTTTAGAAATGGAATGGCTTCTAAGAATTAGATACATAAATCAAAGTGAAACATTAAATAGAACTTTCATAATAAGTTTTTAAATTAGTTTCATAAACCTTGTTAAAAGTTACTTCCAAAATCATTTTCATGAGGTGTCAAAGGAGACATTCAAAAACATTATTTCAAAAATAATTTTTAATAATGGAATAATTAAAAAGGGGGAAAATTTATTTAATTAAATATGGAGATTTTTTTAAAAAATATTCATAAGGGAAATAAAATCCACTTTCAAAAAAGTTAAGATATTAATTTTCATTTCTCTTAGTATAAGATGAAAAAATTCATAAAGTAGTGGAAATCAAATTTTATTTGTAAATCAATTGAATATTTTAATGAAATCTTAATAAAAAATGAACTTGAATGTGGAAAAAGGTCATTGATGGGTAAATGTTAAAAATATACTTTTTGAATTTTTTTAAAGAGAGTTAAAAGTGAATTATATGGAAAATGCTGACAATGTTCCTTTTAGAACCTTTTTAAAAAGTTCAAAGATCATTGAAAATTAACATTAACATTCATTAGAGTATATAGAAAATAATTTTTGAATCAATATAAATAATATTAATATAGGAGTGAAATATTCTAGATCAATATGGAGAAATAAGGCTGTCTTTTCTTAAAAACATTATTTTAATGATTTTGAGTGACAAAGTGGGTGGATATAATTAATACATTAAAACCCTAAAATTACAAGAGGAAAATAATTTAGATGTAGTTTAGGATATAAATATAATATAATTCACCCATAGATAATAAATATTTTTTAACCTTTATTAAAAACACATCATGAAAGTTGTGGGATCTATTTTTATGAATGAAGGACTAAATTATAGGTTACATCAAGATAGTCCACTTCATAGTGGAGTGTAAAACATAGAAGGAATAATAAGGTCCAAAATACTTATAATATATAAGATTACACATATAGGGAGTTTGATTCCAATTATAGGAATTAGGTAATCCAACGTGAGAGGAAGGTCCCAAGAATCCCCTAACAATGTTGAAGTTGGTGTCCTAGAACCAACTATGTGTGTATTTGATTGCATGTATATTCATAGAAGTGAATATTAATCTAAATACCATACTAAATATTTTTTATAGTTATTCATTACTTTAATGTAATAAAGTCTTAGAGTATTTTTCTCATTGAGAAGGGAATAATAGTTACCAACTATGATGAGAACCTTAAAATGCCATGAACATTTACTTAAATATAGTTTTATGATCAGATAATATTCCATGAATGAGAACATAGTATTTTTAATGTTATGTGAGATTACTTCTAACCATATGAGACTTTACCTCATGAAGTTCACACTTAATAGTCTCCAAAATGGGAGATTATGAGAACAAACCGAATTGTAGGAAATCCACAAGTTTTTGTGTCATTGGATATTTCTCTTTGCGAGTATGTGTAATGGTTCTTAGACATTTAGAATATTATTAATGATTATATGACTCATGAACTTATATGTATTTATGTAATCCATGAAAAAACTAGTTCCTTGTGAAGTTGGTTATGTTAGTCTCATCAATGATTCCATGTTATTAATGAATAAGGTGTGGAAGGATTTGTCCCTTCCATATTTACGATATTTGATATCTTGACCATTTGATTGAAATAAAACCATCACATTAAATTCAATGGCCATGCTGTAATAACTTGTTTATTTCATATAGTCAAAGAATAACTTATCAATCATATAGGTTGATGACAAGTGTTTGTTACCTTCTTGATGAGATATTGTGTTAAAGGGATTATATTATACAATGTGTGATCAGGTTTCATTATAGAAATTAGGATATTAAAATATTTATATTTGTTGTCTTAACTCATTGCGAGATAGTAATATTTGAATTTGGGAAAGATAATCTAATTAAAATGAAAAAGAATCCTAGAGGGTCTCAAAATAGGTGTTTATATTGATCACTATTATATTTTATATTAATTTAATTATTAAAATAAATATTATTCTAAAGACAAAGGAATACTTTTATTTGGGATTAAATGACTATATAAATTAAATAAATATTTATTTTCAATGTAATTGTTTAATTACATGGATATATAATAATTTTTTAGTTAATTAATAAATATTTAATTAAATATATATTTTAGAATATGATATATATCAATGAATATGATGTAGATAAATATCATGTCTCATAATAAATATTAATTTATAAGATGGTAAAATAATAGTTATTGTTTCACTAGTAAGAACACTCCATGAGAATTATTATCAGTATCATTATTATTATTATTACATTTAGTGGGGTCATATAAGGTTTTATATATTATTTAAGGGCCATTTTGAAATTAAATAATATTTTAACCCTATCCCTAACTCTCTAAACAAACTATTATGTCTATTATGCAGAGAATAATTGAAATAGAGAATAGTTGTGATCAAAAAAATCTAGAGCTCTCTCTCAAGGATGAAGGAATCTCTAGATATTCTATTCCTTCATCCATCATCTCAATAATGAAATTTCAAGAATGATTCCTTAATCCTGAATTAATCCTCACAATAATCAAGATGAACAATGGAAGGTAATCAATCCACCACACTAGCACCCACCAATTCATCAGTATTGTTTTGTTATCATATGAGCATGTGTGGTTTACTTATAGAAAGATTCTATACTTGGATCCTATAATCACAATGATGGTAGACCAAAAATAGTTTCAAACAATCAACAAAATCAATGATGAAGGATTCCAATACAAGGTATTATTTCTTCCGATCTATTTAAATTAATTATAGTATTAATGTGAAAATATATTCTCATGGTTCTAAAATATCTCATTTTCAATACTCATTGAAGATATATCATTGGAAGTAAAGTTAAAATATTTAACAATACATGAATATTCAATTGAATATTAAAATTATTGATATGGGATCGAACCCAATAAGTTCTTTTTCTAGACCCAGAACCATCAAGTGGTATCAGAGTGGGTCACATTCAAATTTATAATTATTTATTGTATTTTTTATCATTACACAATTAAAAGATAAATTTCATTTCAATTTTAATTCATTATAAATCCATCATCCAGATCAATTATTCCGTCTCTTTGTTTTTCAGTCATATAATCAAGATCTATTATCAATTAATAATGAACTCATATGAAGAATCCATCCATAGGTACTAAGATTTTTTTCCGGATAACATAGGGTTATACCAGGTGTACTCCTTTATTACATGCCTTTTAACCTCTTTCATTATACCAGAACACCTGTATGGACTACATGTCATCATATAAAAAGTACGCATTGTGTATATTAAATGCACCACATGTCGACCATCAAGGGTGACCCATGGCTTTGCTGGACTACACAATTCCTAGGTTTCCCACAAATCATGTAGTGCATGTTTTTTTCTAGTGGAAAACACCAGGTCAAGAAATGTCATGTAATTAATACATTGTGTGTATTTAATAGGCAGTGCATATAGGCTTATATCCATAAAATATTATGTACAAAAAGTTTAATCTTTATACACATCATGTACTTCATAAATTATCATAAGAAGTACACATCGAGTCCCTAGGCTTATACTATAGATATAGAGTGAAGGAAAGTATATATAATTTGTCCATCATTCCCACAATGTGTACATTAACTATTTATGTGGAAATAATAAATTTAATAAATTCTTCATTAAAACTTATTAAACTGTGTTTTTTGGGTCATTAAATTGAAATTTCACATCAATCATTAGGTTTTATATTAAATTCTTAATATATTCAATGAAATATTTAATACTATGATTTATGTAGATTCATTTCTTAATAAAGACTCAATTTGAATTAAATAGTATAGGCTATGTAATTTTCATGTGTTTCATGTGGCATTAATTTTGCAGTACACTCCTTGAAATTATGGAACATTCCATGAACAAAATATGTCATATGAGTGCATTGTGTATAATTAGAATCATAATAAGTAGTTCAAACAAGAACTCATTGAGTTGATTCCAAGTTAGTGTTATATATTATTTCTTTAAGTTTTTAATAAAATAAAATATTTTCTTTTATTTATAATCACATTGGATTGTATTTTCATGGAAATTTTATGGAATAAGATATGAATTAATTGATTTATAAGATAATTAATCTAATTAATTAATTTTCATTTTATCTTACTAAATAATGAATTAAAATGATTTCTAACTATGAGTTTTTAAATGCATTGTCATTGCATGTGTTTAACTAATCATGAGTTTTGACCAAACCTTACTATGTGTTGGTTTAATTTAATTTAATTTATTTCATGGGTTTGAAATTATTTATTAATAAATTAAATATTATGGTTTGTGTTCCATACCTCCCTATCTTATTATGTAGGATCTACATGTTTATGGTTGTTTTATGTAATATCATTTAACCAAGCCTTTGATTCAACTTACCTGCATGTGAGTTATAAAACATGTGTAATAAAAGGAGTATCTTAATGTCATATGGAGTCAGTTCAAGGAGGAACCGAGATAGAGGTGGTTCAAGATGGAACATAGATGAAACCAATCTGAGTGATACATAGGTGTATAGGTGGAATGATGCAACTTGGTCAAAGACCCACATAATTTATTTCTTCTAAAGGACCTTAGTTTGATTTTTTGTCCACCTAATAAATTGTATTTTAAATATTTTTATGATCACATCATTTTTTTATTTATTTTACTTCTATCTATGAATGATTTATTTTATAGATGCAATATTAGTATAACATAATTTCATGCTTTTATATAAGAATATTAAATTAAAATAACGACAATTGTGCATAAATGTTTTATTAGAAAATGTTCAATCCCTAATGTAATATCCACTCAATATGAACTAGACTTGTCAAGGATAAAACAATGAAATATTATGTATAATAAAAAAATCCTTCAATTTAATATTAATTTATTAATCCTTCCATCATCTAAATTTTTATGAATCGATAATCAATGTTTTTATTTGGCCCCTATTGAGGGAAATTTTAATTATTAGGAAGTCATAAGTAAGATTGTGGGTCAACTTGACCAAGTATCTAAAAGGTTTAATAGCCTCCATATTTCCAATATAAATGTAGAGTAACTTCTTTATGAATTTTAAGTCAAGATTTATGGATTGGGGAATCAATTCAATGGTTCAAGGTGATTCTATTTTTTAGTTTCCAAGACTACCTCCCTAAATACTTTCTTATATATTTTAGGGCCTCTTACTATATTATAAGAATGAAAATATGGATCCTTTTCACTATAATTTCAAAAGAAATGAGACATTCCATGTTTAGTGGCGAGGGACTTTGGGAATTGACAAATTATTGGTAGAATTAATATAATTAAAATTTATTTTTACTTCTTACATAAATTATAATCAATTTAAGTACTAATAATTTTCTCTTTTATTCTAGAATAATGAAAAGTTCATCAATAACATTATCCCTACAATAAATTCAAATTAAAGACTCTATCCTACATATAAGTAACTTCTAGAAAGGGTTTAGACATATACTAATAGTACTGTTCTATTAACTAAAGGCTGACATGATATAATCATCAATGAATAATTCTCCAACAATAAAGGTGAGTGATGAGGAGATCTATATCTATGATGGACACATGAGTGATGTAGTCTAAATTCTGTGTTTAATGCCTTTATCCATTTCTAATGAACTCATAAAGTCACATGAAGAAACTAATCTTATATAATTATCTATCATCTCCTTAGTATTTATTATGGAGGATCATTAAAGGAGAAATTTGAGATATCCAAGGTGCTCTTTCTGTGAAAACTTGGAGAAGGTTCACCAATTGGGGCACACATCTGACTTCAATCTAGATTAAACCCTATGACAATCTTCCATTGTCATCCCCAACCTAAATGATCTATCTCAGTTATTTTTTTATTTTGTTTCTCTTGAACATAAAATTGGTTAGTTCTAAATCCATTATATCTTATTCCTATAATCATTTACATTTTTCTAGCTACAAAACACTAATGTATATTGTTATCACAAAAATTATTCTTGATTAATTTAACAAGGTTTAGTTCTATTAATCATTTAGTATAGTAATTAATTTTTTTTATTTTATGTTTTTTTCATCTTATCCTCATTATTTTTAGAGTTTTATTGGATATATAGAACTATTTTTAAAATTTGAATGATGATTTTCATATTATAGTAGAAGTGGTTTGGCATAGTTAATGTATGAATGACTTGGGGGTGGGTGGATTTATTTATTTCTATATGGTTCTACCACTCTATGTGTTTGTCTATGTTTCTGGGATGGGTCTAATTTAATGGTGAAATATACTATGATTTCGGAGAATATTTTCTGCATTTATTCTCTCAAAAAAAGTGTTGTCTACACTTCTATTGAGGATAATTTCTTAATTTTATACTTGTTCACTATCCTTATTTCTCTTATTTTCTACATAAACTACTAATATATATATATATATATATATATATTTAATTTTAGTTTTTGAGTGTATTATTTTTAAAGATCAACTCCTCTGTATGAATTCTTTAATGAGGGGTTCTTCAATCTAATTACCATCCTTTCATTGTTTATTTATGGAACCTAATTTAATGCTCTTGGGTAGTTTTTTAACTCATCATTTTTATCTTCAACATTTCACAAAAAATTGTAGTGTGAGAAAATAAATCTTTCAAAGAATCAAATATTTTTCTACTTGACTAATAATTTTTTTCCAAATCCTCCATCTCTTGTTTTGATCCTTTTATTCATTTTTATCTAAATATTAAAACCTAACCAAGATCTTGTTAGGTCACAATTCTTTCAGATTCATTAAAAAAAGGTTCATTTACATTATTTTTTATAGGATTTCATAAAAAATGTTATTTTAGTTGATATATATATATATTTTCATTTTCATTTTCTCTCATGAAAATATAACATAGGGAAACAAAGCTCTAAAATATATCAAATGTTTCATAACCATCTATCTTTTGGTGCTTACCCATGATCCTTATTATGAAACATTATTATGAGATATTATCTTATTATGTACTTATTTCATCTAATACTTCTAATATAATCTTATTTTACATTATTTTTTCGGTTACTTATATTCATCATAATGGTAGTGTGGATTATTAAATCCTATAGATTCTCTATTAACTATATATTAATATGGAATTGAATTTGAAAGGTAGTTTTCGTTTTTATAATCACATTAATTGGATATACAAAGACATTTTATTTGAAATTTTATTCCCATTTAGCACAATATTTTTATATGAATCAAAATGTGATCATTGTCTCTTCATATTCTTTAATTCTTATTAAAATTTTCTTTAAAATAAACTTTCCCACATCATAAATTAATGTTAATTCGTTTATATGTATATCTTTAATTAAATATATGGAAATATATTGGATTATATTTTTAAAAGTGGATAACTTGAACGTATTTAAGGAGATGTATAAAATTTTCTTCTTTGATTATAGTTTATCTTTTATTGAAAATGAAATTTTAGTTTAATAGTTTTATTTCAAACTAGCATATCATGGATTATATTATCATGGTTAATAATGAATAATTTAGTGTAATCATAGAATAAGATTTATTTTTCACCATATAAGTGAACTCTATGTGTTTGTTGACCCAATTTACTTTGATTTTAGTAGTAAAAAGTTACTTTTGGAGTTAGTGGAGGTCATTAGATATTATTATAGCTTATGGAATGTGACAAGTGACACATTGTTTCTTTCCACATATGGATGTGTAATTTTTTCTAACAATTTTTTTATTTCATTTCATATATCATACAAATTTAAGAATTTATATCCTTTATAACCATTTGGATTTATTTTTGTTATTACATAAGTATTAGTCTCTATGAAATTAGGATTCTATGATTATTTATATTTATTTCAATTAAGGTATAATTTACATTAAATTAATATACTATTTGGGGGTTTTAATTTTAATTTAAGGAAGTTATTTTAAAAATATTGTTTTCATGGAGACATATATATTTAATTGTATTATGTAATATTTGGTACCCATTACATATGTTATACTTTTTTGGTTCATTATTTGTGTACAACAATTATAATATATGTCAATTCTCATATTCATTATTCAGATAGTTACTAGTACGTTTTGATGGATTTAGAATTTAAATTGGTTGTAATAAATTTTGTAATTATGGTTCACTATTTTGATTTTAATATAATGTTTTTGTAATAGAATGGATACAAGCTATATGTATCATAATGATTGGATCCCAACCTAGTTTCAATAGAATATGGATTAATTTATATATTTTTTATTTAATAATGAATCATATAAAGTAATTATGCATTTTTTGTGTGTTAATTGTAGTATAAGACCTTGGTTATGTAAGGAAGAAGTTAGACCCCATATAAAAATTTTTATATTTTAATCTATTATGTTTTGTTTAACAATGGAGGTATGATAGAATCTTCTATAATTATTAAATGGAACAAAATTAGTGGTATGGAGAATTTTATATTTGATCAGTTTCCATTTATCCATCATCACAATGAAGATAATATTCTAGTTCAAGAAGACAATGATATCAATATACATGAGTAACATAATGAAAATAATGATGTTGAGAGAGTGACAAAAATTAATAGATGATGTCGGGACTCCTGTATATCAACAATGTACCAAAATGGAAAATTGGAATTATCAATGTAGTTATATCATTTAAAAACCATGTATGGAATTTCTAATACCTCCATTCATTATATAATTACTTTTTTAAAGTAATTACTTCCTGATAATGCAGATAAACCCCCAAATCACTATGTCGAATGGAATTTAATTAACTAGCTTGGATTTTCTATTAAAAAAATTCAATCTTTCTGGAAATATCATAGATTATTATAGGAAAAAATAGTATAAATTAATTACTCTATATAATGTGGTATATCTCGATGGAATCCAAATTCTCATGTTCTACAAGTAAATATACGACATATTCCATTGATTCAAAGGATTCAAAATCTATTAATGTACACTGAAATATAAAAAATATGTGATGGAATTATGCTTTGAAAATTAAAGATAATGATGTGTTGGTTCATACTATATATGGAATATCAGGGAGGAAATTTTATGCATTACATCTTGATTTTTCAGTTGACGTGCTTAATGTTAGTTTGGGTCTATCCTATGATGGTTTTAATCTATTTGGTGAGATGATTGCTTCTCACAACATGTGGCCAGTTTTTATTCATGTTTATAATCTTCCTCCTTGGATGTGTATGAAAAAACCATTCACTTTATTGAGTATACTAATATATAGACCTTCTAATCTTGGAAATGATATACATGCCTACTTGAAAATTTTAATAAAGGATTTGATGCAACTTCGGGAAGCTGTTGTGCATGCTTTCAATGCTTCTTTAAAAAATATATTTCATATACGTGCTTCCCTTGTGTATACTATAGTAAATTATAGTTCTATTTTTGAAATAATTTCTAGTTAGATAACTAATGGAAATCTATTATATCCTATTTTCATTAAGAATTCATGATAAATAAGACTTAAATATCATCATAGTTCCAGTTTCATAAGACATAAATGATTCTTGCTAATGGAACATTCATACAGAAAGAATCACCGTAGGTTTGATTATACTATTTATAATGAAAAGAAACTCTAGCATATGTTAGGAATTGATGATTTTAATGAATTGAACGATTCAAATTTTTTATTAGTGAAAGGTTTGATGAAATATAAATCATGGAAGAATGTTGACACTAAATCCATATATAGTTGTTAAAAGAAAAGAATATTTTTTTATTTTGAATATTGGTCAACAAATTTGTTATCTCATTGTTTAGAAATAATGCACATTGTGAAAATATATGATAAATTATGAATTAAATTGTTCTAAATACCAATGGTATGACTATATTTGTCTTATGATCATGATGTGTCTTGTTGGATTGGGTTATTAAACCAAAAATTCATCTTGCGTGTATCGGGGAAAATAAATTGAACCTTCCTTATGATTCTTATGTGATGATGACTTTAGAGAAAAATAAATTTTTTAATGTAATGAAAAATATCAATATTCTTTTTGGATATTCATGAAAAATATCTAAATGAGTCAACATAAGAGTTTATAAATTGAAATCCTTAAAACATCATGATTATCATAAACTTTTTCATGAATGGATTCCAATAGAAATCCATAATTTACTATCCCATAATGTATGGGTGATGGTGATTAGATTATGCTATTTTTTTGAAGATCCTTGTGATAAAAGTTTAACCAAGTATTTCTCAATAAAAATGAATAAATAAACACCATTAATTTTGTGTGATTTGGAGAAAATTCTTCAGTCATTTTTCACTTACTATTGCATTTATCAGTCTATATTCCTACCAAAACAATTATTGGGGGACCCATTTCTTTTCTATGGATGTATCCTATTAAAATAAATAAGTTCATAATGAATTATTATGTCTAGAACCAAAATCATCCTGAAGGTTTCATTTGGAGAGGTTATATGCACCAATAATATATGTATTTTTTTAATATATTTTTTTTGATGTGAACACATGAAATAACTAGCCAATATGAAGTTAATATAAGATGTATGGATAAATTGATCCCTAATTTACATCTCTTCTCTAGATAAGAGTAAATCTTGGTTCGTATAAATTCGCTACATTGATCCTTGAAGAGTGCGACATAGCACAATGCACAGTCTTATTTAACCACAATTTATTTGATGAATATATCAAGTAATTTAAATATGGTTATATTATATAATACTAATTTTTTCACATATACATTAAAATTTAATGATCATTTTATATAGGGAACATAAACAAATCATATGTATAGTTAATCATTATTCTCCTTTGAGAAGGAGAGATACTTTTCATAGAAAATAGTTTCATTATTGGTTTAAGTAAAAGGTATGACCATTACATTAATCAATTATATATATATATATAATTTTATTATTCAGATATAGTTTATGTATTGATTTTACTTGTTGACTGTATCTCTCAATAAGTAAGAGTGTTGGATTTTGATCCCAATTATTTGGTTTGTGAATGTAAATAATTAATAATCAATGGATATAAATCTATTACAACTGATCAATAAATTAACATGAGAACACAAAATTATGTCACTATGTTAATTGCAACAAAAATTAGTTATGCCACAACATTATATTTTAGGCCTCAATATGAAAATGATTCTTATTTTAGATTTGTTGAAAAAATATTGTTATTGGATTACTACTCTCGTAGTTGAGTCACTATAATGAAATGTAAGTGGTTTGATCAATGACATGACATGCTATATTTATTGATGACTATTGATTTATATTTATTAACATGACACACTTGTTAGATACTGATGAACAATATATTTTGGAATAAAAATAAAAATATGTTTTTATGTGAAACGTCATCTCAGGCCTAATTAAGGTGTCATTGTTAAAGTATTCCCAAGACATATTTTTTATAATGATGGGGAAAACTGACATTGTTGATATCAACATTAGTGTTGAAAAAAATATTGTATTTTATGACTCAATTTTTCTATTTATTAGATTTTATGTTGATTCTAAAGTAGTAGTGGGTAATGTATCTAAGAAACCATGTATTTTCATAGTTCATTCATTTTATCTTGATGTTGGTTTCATAGATTGGTAATAGTATAGTTACATTAATTTGGTTTTAGTTTGGAATGAAATTTTTATTTTAGTTTATGTTTTCACTACCTTCAATTATATTTATTTCAATTCAAACTATCGGGATTAAAATTGGTTTTCCAAACATGTATAACTTGGTTTATAATTACTGTTTTTAAAAAAAAGTTATGATATTTTTTATATCTATTTGACTTATAATTTGAATTATTAATATTTATAAAAATATTTAAAAAAATATAAATTTTATTCTTATGAATATTATAAATGATATTGAAGAAATTATAAGAAATAGACAGTTTTATAATGATCGATTACTACATGAACTCGATTTGCCTCCTATGGTTCCCTTTTTGAGTATAATAATAATAATATTTTCGTTCTACATTACATTACATGTCATGTTATTATTATTTATAAAATTTAATTTATGTATATTAATCTAAACTTTATTTGACCTATCCTCATCCTATTAGTAGGGTTAACATCATGGCCAAAAGGGATAGGGTGTTACTAGAGATATACAGAGCCCCCTTCATACCCATTTACACCCAGACCCAAAAATAGACATACCATCTAAAACACTTTTCCATCCTCCACCTAAGCCTATATGAATGTTCTTATCTATGCCTCCATCATCAACTTATTTAGTCTCTAATTTTTCGTTACCATTTATATATCCTATGATGTATCCCCATCCCTTCTATCATTATCCTACCATGTCTATAATGCCTCAATTTCCTACACATATCCATCTTGGATATAATGATTTTCCTCCTTCATCTTCCACACTACCACAAATTGATGACCCAGATTATGCATTAGAACATACACATCCTTCAAAGTCAACCAATTATGACTAGCCTAAGGATCCATTAGAGCCTAATAATTATCCTGGAATATGTTATGTTTATAAGTCTTTCAAATTATATTTCATCATTTTTTTAAATTCAAAAATGAATTAAATATACTTTTTTTATTATTTGGTAGGATATTCTAATTGGTGACATTGGGACACGTGTATGCATGGATACTATAACTTTCAACCATAAGTAATGGTATATTATAATATAGATAATCAAATGATAGGTACAATCCCAAAAAATGCTTAATTTTCATGGAAAATTTATTCAAGTATAGTGATATCATTCTAATGAAACCGTACTCATAGAGACATATTAGTAACCAAATCAAGGAGAATGGGTGGGATAATATATGGGTAAGAAAATTTGTTAAATTGATATATATATATATATATATTATTTTATTTATATTAATTAACATATTCATCACAACATAGATTTAACTTTCTAAATGGTTAAGCTACAAAAATTGCATGGTTGATGGAACGTGTGGAATTTCAGAAATCATATAAAAATGAGTTATATATTGGTTGGAAGAGTAGATTCAGCACTGTGTTATTTGGGCACCAATCTACTATGACTTTCCAACTACACAATAGCATGATATGATCATTTATTATAATAGTAACGAGTTTAAGGTATTCGTAAACATTAATGGTTTTTATTGAAAATTTATTTTTTCTTAATTGTATTGATTTTTTTGTTTATAGGATGCATTAAAAATAAAAAAAGAACAAGGATGATATGAAGTATATGCACACTTTGTGGAACTCTATAATGTTGGAGCATGAGAGGTGTTATGTACTTTTTATGAACAACTAGGTTTTACTACACACTAAAAAAAAAGAAAAACAAATATTTTTTGAAATTATAAAAATAGAAGTTAATAAAATATATAAATATTATATAACACAAAAAAATACAATAGTATAATAAACCTTAAAACTAGAGATCCAAAAATATATATCCCAAAAAAGTAAACACAGTTATACCTCTTTGATATATACAAACAATAACCAACTCCCAGAATCCAATTATAAACCTTGAACATTGAGATAAAAAAACTCAATACCTCAAAAATAACACAATTTTTTATCTACTACTATGGAATCTTTGGTCACACCATGGATGTGTTTCTAAAACCCAATGGCATGATGGTAGAAGAATATTTGTTGTATGATCTCAAACATGATGTGAATAAATGTGTTATTAATTTAACTGTATATGTTTTATTTGTGTTAATAATGGACATCTAGAAAGGCATTGTATAGAGAGATGAAAGGAGATTCCAAGAAGAATGACTACATGACTATGTAAAGGGGTGTCATGAAAAAGAGATAAGGGTCTATTATATTGAAAAATATATTCATCGGGATGATGAAAGATGATGATGAGAGGCAACAAAGGGCATTTCAACAACCTATGAGGGAATATTCATATCATTCCTCATATATAGAACAAAATAAAATATATAGAATGAATATAAATGTAGTTTTCATTGTAAAATGGCGGATAAACCTTTTATAGAATACATTCCATATAAATGGTCTTATTATAAGGAGAGTATAAATAAATGTGGTTTTTCCAATGGATCGTTCTACATTTCAAAATCTAAATTTCCAAAAAGAGTTGATTAATCTATAAATTGATGGACCTTTGGTGTGTATGTGAAATGGTGGGTTTGGTCTCTATAAATATGGTATACCATATAGTCCCTATAATGTGATGTTTGTGAGGATATTAGGAATAAAATAGTACTCTTAATTTTTATTTCATGATAAATTGGGAGTAGGTAACATATTAAAAAAGGGGGATAAGTAATTTGGAAGATACCCCTATGCATTTCATTGATAAATCTATTATTTTATAAATGAAAATCTGGAGGGAATAACAAAATTTATTTTAAAGAATACCTTTTAATTTTTAAGGCGAAAGGGGGAGTAAGAGTGCACCATAACCCTATAAAATATTCTAGATAATATAGAATTAAATGGTGGATTATGATTTATGATATTATAAACAAAAATAAATATAGGGGGAATGTTGAAAACCAATGGTTGTGTATTGTATATTTTGATATTAATTATGTATTTGTTGACAATAAATGTAGTGACTTTTAGACATAGTAATTATTGGAAGAATATCATAATGATAACCATATATGGGGAAAATTATTTCTCTAAACCACACATCATTTTCATATATATAATTTCTGTTTTATAATTAACATGTAAAATCAATCAGGGATATATCAAGGCCAAGAGAGTGAATACATGAAGCAATGGAAAACATAAGGAAAATGAATCATATGGAAGAGCTTATTTAAAAGATAAAAATAACTAAATATTTATTAAATGATGATTTTTTAGTCAATAATTAATGTGGTTAACTTTGTCTATTCAGGTATATCATGGTTCTCAAAGAATATAAACCTTGAATTGAAATAGTTAGAGTAAAATGGAACTATTTTGGTTAAGAAGTATCTCATCACACTATAACAGTATGAATCATACCATAAGGCATACTAAACATTGATAATTTATAGAGTTGGAAGAGTAGTTTCCCCATTTATAAAGTTCCCATGAATAAATGGGTTATGTGAAAGAGTAAAAGGAAATATATAGAAGAATAATTGTTGTGGTATTCATTTCATAATAGAATAGGTTACACCATGATGAGGATCTTATAAAATGTTTGTGTGGAAATATTAAGGAATGAATGATGAATTTCGTCATGGATATAATGAAAACACAACTATAATAGGATGCATTTACCTTATGTTCTCTATTTCCTCACACTGGATATAGGTGATCCCAAACCGCAGTTTTCAAAGACATCAGTCACCACAACTTCTCTACCACCAACACAACTTGATCACTATATTTCTTATAGATTTATCCACCCTTTATATATTTGGCTACCCCTATCCCCCCTATTGACCTAGTCATACCACACTGGATCACTATGCCAATACACTAGCTTCAACATGAAGAATTTGGGATACACCACTTTTCTGAGCTATCTCTACCACACAAGATGCCACAATTTCTCACATAAGTCTAGCTACCTATACCTATCTTTCCATTATCAATATACATTATTTTTCAGATGATTATACACCAATACACATCCTATCTTCTTATACCCATCACCCAAACCACCTCTTCCATTAATGACATCATTTTTGTCCACACCAAAGACTTTAAAACCCATTTCCCACTCCCAATATAAATGAATGGAGTGTCTACTACCAAATTATTTTGGAATTAAATGAAACACCACATTCCAAAAATTATTATATTGGAAAAATATCATTGTGAGGTTCGATTAAGTATATATCCTTAATTTGACAAAAATTAAACAAATAATTCAAATTATACTTAAATAATTGACTAATCGAATTAATTAAATGAACTCAAAACCAATAAATCTCTAATTCACTAAATATTTCCACTCAAGGGTAAGAATAGAATACTTAACATAGTAAACCCTTAAAAATTATCATCTCAGGCCATATAATAACATTAAATGAAAATTTTTTCACTTAGGTTTGAAATGAAAAAAATTACCTTGTTTTGTTATGAACACAAAAAACAAACAATCTTTGTAACTTTTAAATAGATACACCTTTAAATATTTTCATCCTCATGAATCGCAATCTAATCCTAATATAGAAATACACATAGTCAAAATAATTTCATAATGGACCCATCTATGAGTACTTCCATAAAATATACACTATAAAAAAGGCTCAAGCATTAATACAAAGAAAGAAAAAATGGAATAGAATAAAAACATACATAACCAATTTAACCATCCAATAACTAATGGAATAATTCCCACTAAAACTAAATAGAAAAAATCTTAATAAAAAAACCATACAAAATAAAAATTAAACCAATAATGTCTAATGAAACCCACTCTAAAATGATTTGGATCAAGTCAATCCAAATAGACATAAACAATATTGAACTGATCTAAATAGAGATAAATAAATTTAAATGGAATAAAACCCAACTGAATATAAACAATGATATGATCCATTTTCTAATATAATAAAAATTAATTAAACTAAATGGATCAAATTTACATGACCCAAACAATATGAAACTAGATATAAAATCACTCACTCAAATAAAAAAAACTATAGAAATCCAACTCAATGGGGAAAATGATATTGTTTCAAATAAAATTGAATTCAATTTAATGGAAAATAACCTAACTAACATTTAAAAAAATTAAAAAAAGAAAACCAAATCAAACTAAATTTAATTGAGAAGAAAAATTCAGGCCAAATGATCATTCGAGATAGTTATTAGGTGAGATGCACTAGGGGTGAGTCTGATGTGAAGCTGAGAAGATCATCATCCTCATAAGGTATTGTTCATAATATATGGAATATCAAATATCTAATAGCACTACGCTAAAAACTTCTCTTATAGAAGCAGCTGAGGGAAAAAATATCTATATAGTAGCATTAAACAAGTAAAATAATCACCAAGAAATTCCTAAAATCTATAACATATTTATGTATATAATTTCCATTAAAGTATGCTATGGTTTTTTATTCATTTATGGAAACCAAAAACTCTTTATATGATTCACCAGGTGATGGAAATAACAGTCTTAGTTGTGTTCAATGTGATGACACTACTAGTGATGAGGATGATTCTATGGAGGATGATGTTGGTGCTCATGATGAAAATTTTGGTGAGGATGTTTGAAATTCTAGTGATGATTATGATAGTAGTGATGGTGATGAGGGAGATATTGAACCCCTCAAGGTTTGAGTTGATAGGAGAAGGAAAAAGGTTTTGATGGTGTTAAATGAAAAAAAGTGATCAATTTTGTTGATTTTATATTAATTCTATATTATTTTAAAAGGTTTGAAAACTATAGATAAGTAAATATTTGGTTAAATTCTAAATTTACAATATATGTACTGCATAAAATCTATACTCTAGTTGATATTTTTCTTATAGGTTGTGGTATTGATTGTGAAGAGGTTCTATATGGGAATGTATTTCTATCTGGGAATAGGAAGCTACACCAAAAGTTCATAATACTATTGGTATAGATATATTCCAATAGATTCATTATAAACTGTTGGTCTAGTCTAGCCAGGTAGAAAAAGATATACAAATAGTTTTCTCAACTGTTGGTATAAATATTTACCAATGGTTCATTGCAAACTTTGGGTATTTATAATTTTCCATTGTATATAGCAATGGTTTCAATAGAAACCATCGATATAACCCTATTATGATATCTTGACACCCAATTGTTCCTAGAATCATTGGTATAACCTATATTAAAGGTTCTAAATCGTTGGTATTGAATACTTTTCTCGTAGTTATTATATGATGGTTTCCATTAATTCATCATCATGAGAATTAAATTATTCCAATTTATGAAGATAGTCATTTGAGTATACATGATGCATGTAATGGAAATTATAATTTTGAGAGGGTGAAATAATTAAAGGATGCAACCATGACTCCAGTATATCAGAAATATGGTAAAATGAAAAGATATAAATTAAAATATGAATTCTTCATAGGAAAACCTTGTATTGAATTTTTAATAATTATATTGATTAAAATATTACCTTTTTGATGGAATAACATCCTAATGATGTAGATTTTACCTCAAATCTTTATATGAAATTAAAGTTAAAAATGATATTGCATTTTCTATACATGAAATTCATGATTCCTTGAAATATTTTATCTTACTATGAGATGAACAAACTTTCTTTTCTGATTATATAAAATGTGGAACATCTTAATGGAATTAAAATTCTAATGGAATACCATCTTATGCTCCACAAAAAGTAATATTGAACATTCTATTGATTGATATACTCTAAAATCTTTTCATGTCTGATAAAATATTATTAAAAATGAGAGAGAAATATATTGAGAGAAATAAGGATAATGATGACTTCATTCATTCTATAGATGGATTATCATGGTGGGAATTTGATACATGATATCCATATTTTACAGCTAAGGTGAAAATGTATTGTTTTGTCAATCATGTGACAATTTTAATCCATTTGGCCATATTTTTACATTGCACAACACATGGCTATTTTTCATTCACATTAATAACCTTCCACCATAGATGAGTGTGAAAAAATCATTCACATTATTAAGTACACTCATATTTAGACCTTCTGATCTAGAAAATGGTATAGATGTATAATTTCAAGCCATTAATAATTTAGTTGAATCATATTTAGAATGTGGGTATACACATATATGTTTATTATTTGAAAGAAAATTTTCATATTTGTGTTGTGATTATGTGGCTGATAAATGATTTCCAGCTTTGGTAATGATTTACGACAAGGGAATGAAGGGAAATAATTCATATCATATTAATATATAGAATACATAATCTAGAAGACTTAAATATCAGCATAGTTTCTTTTTCATGGGGAATCAATGATTATTTACAATGGATCATCCATATAGGAATAATAATTCATGGTTTGAAAACACTATTAAAACTGATAATCCACATCAATATAAGTCTATAACTGATGTACATAATAAATTTAAAGATGTTATTTTTTCATTCAGGAAAGGTAAGAAGAAATATAGAAATAGGAAGAACATTTTCACTAAATCCAATTAAAATTAGACAAAGTAAAGTATATTATTTGAGTTTCAATGTTGGACAACCAATTTATTATCTCATTATTTAGACATAATTCACATTGAAAAAATATATGTCAATTATTGATGTCATTTCTTTTAATTGTCAAGGGGTATAAAAAAATGATTTATGATCTCATCATGACATAGTGGATTGTTGTATCAAACTAGAACTGCATGATTTTTGTATCAGTGAAATGAAATGCGAAGTTGTGTGTCCTTCTATTGTGGTGAAACCTTCAAAAAAAAAATCGACTTTCTAACGTATGAGCGACTATCATTGATTGTGAGGGATATTCATGTAACATATTAAACAGGTTAATAAAATATATTTCCAGTAGAAATATATGAAAAATTCTGATTATCACGTCCTTCTACCTTAGTTGATTCTAATAGAAATATTTCATCTATTTTATAATAATTTAAGGGTTCTAGTAACTTGAATTTTCCATTTTTATAGATATATTTATGTAAAAATTTTTTTTATGTTTTTAAAGCAACAAAAAAAGGCACCATTAATTTTGTGTGTGTTATAGAATATTTCCCCCCAATTATTTTTCACATCCATGTTGCATCTTAATGTTCATCTTCTAATAAAAATAATTCTTAAACTAAGCATTTCTTTTTTTTGGATGCCTAAAACTGAATGAAATATGTACACATTGAAATCATAAATCTAGAATTGGAATCACCCTAAAGGTTCCATTTTGAATAATTAAACAGATCAAGAATGTATGGATTTTTGTTCAATGCATTTTTCTGATGTTACCATGAGATGTAACTAGCCAATAAAAAATATAGATGAGTAGTATGATAAATCTGAAAATAGTTTTCCATTACTTACATAAATAGGTGGAGTTACTATATAATATATATTGGCCACATTAATAATTTAATAGTGGGATATGGAACATTGTATGATCTCATTGACTAACTAGAAATTAACTATTTAATATTCAAATCACTTTTAATGAAAAAGTGAAAAATAGTTCATGTTAAAAACTAACAATCAACTAAAACCAAATGAAATAACTGAATTATAAAAATCATGTTTAGGTCAATTAGAATCAATACCTCTATAAATACTTCAATTTAATTAAGGTGCCTCCATATCCAGGTCATCCATGATAAGGTCTTCATAATTATAGTCCATCTTCTTCCACTATTGGATAAAATATTCCACATCAATCTTCCTCTCATTGAAGCCACACACCAAAATGAGATGTTTCTTTTCAATATAAACACACCATTCCTTTTAAAGGTTTACTCAAATCATTCTCTCAACCATACTTTCATATTACTCCTATGTGGTTTTGAACTCCAATACCTCCTCTAACATATCTTTATTTGAATGAAGTATGAGCTACCATTCTCCCCTTTCTTTTCGGACCACATCATCCATTACTCTGGCCATATACATATCTCATGCCTGATCCCGAACATGAGACATGGGATCACTATCCACAACTATATTCATTTTGGAAAACCTAGTTTCCATCATCTCTAGTAAATGAGAATAGACCCTAAAACCTTTAGTCTTATTCCCTTTTAGAAAAATGCATGACCCTACATCTCTTTTTTTCATTCATTCCATTATTTCTCCTAAGGCTATGGAGAAATCTCATATGTCCTTCATAAATATTTCCCACTAATACTTGACTAGAAATCTAATCCTCTGATCGAGTTCCATAGAAAATATGATCCTCCTAGAGGTTTTGTGTTAGTGTTTTGATTTGGATGTTTTTGTATCAAATCACCTTTATCATGTTCCAAACCTCCAACCTCTAAGTTCCAAAAGTGATTTCTTACATTAATATTTGAGTTGGTCCCTCTCAACCTCATCCTTCCTATAACAATAACCCACTCATCACTACCTCCACTCAAACCACTTGAATTTTTCTCTTATTTACCTTATTCCTAAGACACCATTATGTCATTTTCACTATCACGAGGTTCCATTACCTCCTTGTTAATAAGTATTGGACCTAAATTCATTTGAGTATTATATATCCCTATTGTAGATAGAACCTTCAGGTCATAGTTTAATCATCCAAAGATATCAACAACCTTCAATTCTGAAGGCAACCGTTGTACCTTTTTCTAGAAGGTGACATCCTTTGATGTTATATTTGAAATCAAATGATCATTTGAATTCCCCATAAAAAAATTCAATACTGGCTGATTCCATATCCATGAGTAATCCAATTCGTATTGCCACTAAATTCCTACCTCGATCACATGAATCACCAATTAGATTCACATACTTCAAACATGCACCTGGAATGGACACCCCTCCCAGTTTTTCATCTGGATTCTGAAGGCCATTCATACTTTTGTTCCTACACATTATCATTCCATGCCCAATTTTATTTCTTGGTGAATATAAATCCACCCATGATTCAAAGAAAACTAGTTACTTACACAAATAATCTTCTCCAATAATAAACCATACAAAATCAAATGGAACCCTAGACACATCTATTTCAACACAGATTCATGGATAAATGGGTTGTGTAACTAAACGGGTTATACCATCAGGGCATAAATACCTTCCAAAAAGGTTCCATAAAAAATGAATAATTGAGGGTTTGGAAAAGGGAGTGGACGTTCAGGGAATCTAACCTAGATGGTCATAGTTGGGGAATCACACTTCATGTAGAAACCTTAATTCCACCTAAATAGGAATAATATGGGTCTATTGAAAATTTGAGGAGAACAAGACCATGCTTGAATTAGGTATTCCTCTAATGAGGATCGAATTATGCTTTTCTGGCTATCATGATGAACTACTATAGATTGATCTTGTAAACCCCAAGATCTAAAAATAAATCTATCGAATGAATCCACCGATGGGTGATGATGTTTGAACCATGAAATAAGTATCACTTTTAGGAGATAACAAGCCTTCTTGAACTCTGATAATGAGAGTGAAAGCTACCTAAGTCTATCAAATTGGTCGGGAACTTTAGGGAAAAAGGGAGATCCAAGGGACGGTAAGAAGGAGATATAGATCAGATATGGGAGAAAATGGGTGAATCCAGGCACCCTCAAAGGATAAAAAAGGCCCCTCCCCCACCCAGTGGGGAGGAATTAGCATAGAGATCGTTTCCATCTAGTGAAATAGAGTGTTTTCCATGCATCAATATTTGTTGAAATGTAGTATTTGACATTGATTTATTCGATGACTATATCATGTATATAAAATAAACTTGTATTTTTATCTCATACCACGTAATTTTATATATGTGCTAAACTATTTATATATTTTTATAAAGAGAACATAAAAAAATATAAATAGAAATCATTATTTATTAGCTTTGATGAGGAGAGATACTTTATATAGAAAGGAGTGTCCTTATGGAATGAAATCCAAGGTATAAGTATTAGTGAAATAAAATTAAATAAAAATAATAATTTAATTTTAATATTCATTTATATTTCAGGTGTTGAGTTTACATTTTGACGTTATCTCTCAAAATATAAAAGCTTTGGCTACTAGTCTAAATTATATGGTTTGTGAATTAAAATTATTTTTGATAAATGGGTACATATTTATTATCAATGATTGATAATTGACCTCAGAAAAAAACATAACAATGTTATGGTAATAGTAATAATAGACTGTTATTCTACTGTATCAGATAATATTAGTTAATATGAAAATGTATCTTATTATGGAGTTCTTAAGAAAATACTAATACTAGATTATCACTCCCTTGGATGAGTCTCTATGATGAAATGAATGTAGTTTGATTCAATGATGAAATAAGGAACATTTACTAAAACCTTTGAACTTAGAGTTATTAATATGACTCAAATGCTTACTACTGATGAAACTTTTATTTTGGATTAATTAGAGAAATAAATTTTTTATGTGAAAAAACATATGAACCCTTAATTTAGTGTCATTATAGATGTAATCCCAAAAAATATTTTTAATGATGGTGTGGAAAAACTTTACACCATATCTACCCCCACCAGCCTCGATTAATTAATTACTTATAATGGATAAAATAATTCAATTGTTAGATTTGATTTTGAAACTTATGTTGTGGTGGGTAATATATAGAATCAACCATATTTGTTTTCAGTTATTTCATTTTAGATCAACATCATTCTTTTGGGTTGTACTATTTAAATTTCTTTAATTTTGGTATCTTGTTTTATACTTCTAAACCGTCATTTTAATTTTCCATATAATGTTGTTGTAGTTTCCATTGAGTTTCAATTTTTAGAATTAAATGGATCTATACTATAACCCAACCAATTAAACAAAACTAAAATTGTCCAATTAGAAAAGAATCAATATGAATCAAACCAAAACATATTAATATCATTAGAATGATATAAAAAAATAGTCAAACCAAATTTAATTGAATCAGATGACCAAAATAAACCAAATTATATAACAAAAAATGAACCAAATGACCAACCCAAAATGAACCAAATGACCTATGGAAAATACCAATAGAGTAGATAATGAAATATCCAAATAACCTTACCCAAATTTAAACAAAATGACCTTTCCAAAATACAAATAACCTAAACCAAAAAATGGCTAGATGAACTAATTGAATGAAAAAAATAAACCAAATGGCCTATCATAAACTAAATTGAATTAAATTGAAAATAATAGATGAAAACCTTGTCATACACATTCTTAACATGCTAATTAGAATGTGTTGATTTTTACAGCACATATTATATGTTTTGATATTTTTTCTAATAAACATGATATGATTATGTTGTGTCACTAACTATCCCTTTGTTGGATTGACAATTGGTATCACATAATTAAGTCACACAACCTCTTCATTGTTCTATAGATTTTACATTAGTTATGAATTTATAATTAAATTCATATTTATTTTCCAACATAATATATGAAAAAAAATTAATGTGATAAGAGGGAAGATAATTTTGTAAAATAATCAATGCATGAGAGAGTTGTTATTTCCTCATATGGGACTAATTGTGGGTATACTACTTGAAATATATATAAATAACATACCATTTCATTTCATTAATCGGGAATTAGATTTAAATTTGGAACCATCATCGAGTGACTCAAAACATTTCAATTTTAGTGAGTGGTATATGATTTACTCCCAATACTCTCCATACCTGATTACACCAAAACCCTTAGTCAGATATACCATGTAAGACATTTTCATTTGCCATATTTCTCTTAGATGAATTTTGGATATTCAGGCTACCTATATTATCCCAACTAATTATGTCTAATCCTCCTCATCTATCTTTTCTTTACATGAAAATGGATCTCACTCCCCATCCATATTGTCCTTTTCCATAGATGTCTATGCCATCACCATTTCCTATTACTTCATTCTCTTTGATCTTTTATGTTTATGCTCCTTTAACTATTCCTCTAGCTCATTATGAACTTCTCAAGAATACTAATCATAACAAGATAATATTGGAATCCATTAGTACTAAACAGGTTTCGATCTTCTAAAACATAGGGTTCCACTAGTACTCACTAATAATACTAGATCATATATATTTATAGGACACTAGTAAATCTTGGGACCTTATTATATTTTCATTGTAAGGTGTATTACTTTAATAGTTTTATTTTACTGTTTCATAGTTGGATCTTCCACTATTAGGAATTATGGCCATACATGTATGCGTGAAGTGTGGAATCACCTAACAGAACTGATGGTTCAGTATAAGGATGATAATTAAATGATTTGTAAAACTAAAAGAGAATTCATGAGTTTTTTAGTCAGGTTTTCCAAATATAGGAACACCATTCCTATTTATCCAGTCTCTAGGAAGAACCTTGAAAATGTAATAAAATATTATGATTGGGCCCAAATATGGGTAAGAAATTTTGTTATATTTAATGTTATATTATTATTGTATTTATAAGAAATAATATTTTCAAAGAAGATTGTTTAAAATTTTCACAATGGTGAAGTTGTGGGGACTGTATAAATAATGGAATTATGTGAAATATGGAGTGATTATAAACACATGTTATATATTGGTATGGTTAATAGTGTTGGGAGGGATTTATAATACATAACTGAACTAAATGAGTGTCAATAAATAGTGTATCAGGAAATTATTTCTCAATATAATTAAGAAAACATTAAGCTGTTATTTAAATTTCGGTTTTTTTATTGAAAATAAAAACTATTTTCATTAATTCATTGTTTTATATTGTTGAATATAATTGTTTTAGTAATTTTCAAAAAAAAGGTTCTATAAAGTGTCTCCACACTTTAGGGTGAACAATAATTCTAGAACATAAGAGGAAATATGTTTTTTAATAGAAACTATCATTTAATTAAATAGTAATAGAAATAAAAATTGATTATACATAATAAATGGGAATGTTGTTACACATTATGTGTTCTAAATATATTTAAAATGAAAAAAGTAAAAAAATTTAAAATATTTTTTAATGTTTATTAAGTGATTACAATACTTCTTTTAAAATGTTTTTAAAATATATTTATATACAGTTCAAAAATAGGTTTTAAAATTCTTTTAAAAAAATTAAAAAGTTATTTTAAGTAAAATTTTAACTTCTATATAATAGTATTTTATGATTATTTTAAACAATTTTTTAAAATTTATTTTAAAGCATCTTTTAAAATTTTTTTAAAAAATCTTTTAAAACTAATTTTTAATAGGTTTAAAAATATAGTTTTCAAAGCTTATGAAAACCCATTTTAAACACCATTTTTGCAACATTATAATAGTTTTTAAAATTTCTTTTAAATTGTCATTAAAATAATTAAGCAATATTAATATCATTAATTCTAAAAATCATTAAGTATGACTATTACTTAAAATTCAAAACCTTCTTTTTCAAACATTCATTTATCATTATATTCACTTCCTAATTTGAGAGTCTCACATTTACCTTTTATATCACATGATTAATTCTTAAAATAGAAAATATACCCATTAATCATGAAAAAAAATATTTATGAAAATATAAATGGAATGCTTTTGTTTGTATTTTTGTGTAGTTCGATATTTTGGGTAACCTTGATTGAGAAAATATTTAAACATGATTTGATAAAAATTCAAAAAAAATAAAAAATTGGATTAATAAGAAAAACATTTTAATAATTATAATGGTATTAATATTTGATGAAACATGTTATAACATGAATTAGAACAACACGTTTAAGAGTCAATAAGGATTTATTTAAATTATATATTCAATGTGGACATTATTTTAATTCACCTTTAGGAAAAGTGACTATTTTAGAAAATTATGAATAGTTATAACACAAAAACATAATCATATAATATGGATAAGGATCTAAAATGGGAATTCCATTGAAAAAAATAAAAATAATTCATGTACCTCCATATGATTCCTACCTTGAAATTATTATACATTTAACACCCAATTTAAAAAAAACACTCCAATAATTCCCTTTTCCAAACAAGAAATCATATTAGTTCAATACCCCCTAATCCTAGAATTCACACAACCACCATGTTACCTTCTTAATATGATTTACTATTTATGAAAGGATATATCAATAAACACTAAATTTAATTATAATGCACATATTTTCAATTAATATTAATATATAAACATATAAATAAATTCATTTAATATTAACATATATAAATGTCAACTATACACTTTAACTAAAGTGGTGCGAATATAATTTTTTCAATTGAACTAAACTAGAACAACTGAAACATGAATTGAATTATTCTGAAATGAAAAAAATTGAACTAAAACAAAAAATAATAAACCAGTCAAAATTAACTTGAACTTAACATTTAAAAACTAAACTAAATAATATAAATCTAAAATAAATCGAATTAAAAAGTTTTATTCATAACTAAACAAAAATAGATTAATTATATATAATAATTTATAATTAAACGAAAAAATAATACTTAAACCGATCACACCCAAACAAAGTCAAACTAATAAAAATTTAACATGACACAATAAAATAATAAAAAACTATTCTAAATATTTCTTTATGAAAAAAATCCAAATTTGTTCATTTTGGTTTGATCGATTCTATTTTTGGGAAAACATTTGTATGAAATTTATTTTAATTGGTTTTGGTTACTACTAGTTAAATATTAACAATAATGAGTTAATTTTTTCAAAAATAAAATATTATATAATAATGTTTTCTTATATTCAATTTTATTAAAATGGGAATTATTGAACATTTAAGGCCATGTGGCATGATAAAAATTATTTTCCACAAGAAAAAAGAAGAATTATGGAAGCACTATAAATGAAAAGTCACAAAGAAATATTTAATTTTTATTTTTTAACTTTACAAATTTAATATATATTTTTTAACTAAATATTTCATTTAGATTAGAAATATTCTTTGTAGTACCTTAATGAGTTGGAAGATGAAAAATTTGGTCCAAATGATCATTTTAATTATATATTAGGATATGGGAACCAAGGAAGGGTATGTTTTCAACAAGGGAAGAATATGTTTCACACTTTTTATTGGACCACTTTAGTTTCCTCTAACAATTCTTGTAGCACCGAGTTGGAAATGGCTCATGAAGAGGTACCAGAGGCTCATAGAGGGGTGGAAGAGTCTAATGAAATAGCTATAAATGAATGTGAAAGAAGTCAAAAGTCCAATGATAAATTTATGAATGTAATATAAGTATTATATTGGTCAATTTTCCTCGATTCTACCATGATTTTTGATACATGAATTTCAATGATGTGTTTGTTATATGATGCACTGGGAGATAGTGATGATGGTCTTAGTGGCGGTCGAGTAGATGAAATCTCTAGTGATGGTGATGGTGATGGTGATGACGATGCTAACAGTGATGATTATGTTGATGGTGATGGTGATGGCAATGCTCTTAAAAACATTAGTGATGATGGTGATGGTATTGATGAAAGTGGTGGTAATGGGATAGATTTTAATCCCCTACATTTCTGAATTATATTTTTGACACATGATGTATGATGACTGAATGGGATTGAATATATGTGTCATGATTTTTTTATTGATACCAATTGAAAAAATGGTAAATATACAATATATCTACTATTTTAAATGTGTATTGTGACTCGTTTGGTTAATTAATTTGTTTCTAGATTCTATTATATGAGTTGGAAGTTGTTTAGGGTGTGGGTGAAGTTATCTAGGTTATGTGTTGGATTTGGACTAATATGGGAAGTAATAATGATTTCTTTAGTGGTGGAAGGCTATACCAATAGTTTTTAAACCATCTGTTTAGAATTTATACCAATTATTTTCTATAACCATTAGTTAGAGGGAAATTAGGGGGTTCTATACCAAAAATACCTTTGAAACCATTGGTATATGTTTATACCCACAACCTTCCACCCAACGACTGAGGGAACCATTGGCATAAACTATAAAAATAGTTCCCCATACAATAACAAAAATTATAAAATGTGTATATAGGGTCAATTTCTAGTAGTATCTCACCCAAGATTTACTATTTTTGCTTTCTTACTTTTTGAATAGATCCACATGGTGCCTATATTTGGTGTGGGGTTAATTTAGGGAGTTTGATGGTACTTTACCATTATTTTATGGTGAATGTTTTTATAATGATCTATTCCTTCTTGATCCATTACTTTTCTTGTTTTAGTTTTTGGAGGTGTTCGGGGGATGTTTCATGATTTTTCATGGGAGTTGGAGGTGCAATAGTGCTGCTATTGGAAATACACACCGTGAAAGTGAATTACAAGACGTGACAGTTGGTTCCATAGATTATCTAGGATTGTTTTATGATATATAAATATTCAGGTTTAAATAATAAAAAGATGATGTGTTTTTAGTGAAATTGAACCCTGATAATTACATGATGTGAAAGGGGATTACACTTCAAGTAAACACTCGATGTAGTGCAATTTTAATTGTTATATCTTGTTAAATTTTCATTCATTTGGTTATATCTTCTTCTTCCAATAGTTTTTAACAAACTCTAGTTTCCCCAAGGAGTCTTCAATACCTCTTCCTCCCTAGTTGATTCATTGGTCCCAGTGATTTTTCATGGTAAATACTTGGCAATCCCGTCATTATTCATTGTAATGTTTTCCCATTCTTCTCTTAGGGATTCTCTGTGGTGATGTTGTTATTGTTTGGGGTGTGTTGGGTTTCATTTTTACGGTCTTTGGATGTAGTATGGTTGATAAATGTTTTCTCATGTTGCAGTTGTGGTTTGTGGGCATTCTTCTTTTCCCTGTCATGCACAGCGAGTCGAAAAAGCTTCTTTAAGGTAGGGAACCCGTCATTTTTCTTTATTGTGTATCATGAGAGAGGGGTTTTCTTTTATTTACCTATGAGTTATGGTTTTGATTACATAATGATGTTATTAATATTTTCATGACTTATTATAAACTCCCTTTACTTATTTTATATGAAATGTGCATAATTTGTGTGAAATATTAATGTTTTAATACAAAGTATAATTTTTGAGCATTTTTAGAAGTAGTACAATAGAGTAAGTTTACTAATTTATTTATAACTCTCACCCTACATATTAAAATTGTGTGGTTTTTGTTTTTTAGGATTCCTTATTCACTTTCACACGTATAATTAGATGAAATCATGGGCCAATTCGGCCATTAGAAGGCTCATATGGACCACACAAGATGACCCAAAGAATTTGTGAAGAAACTGGACCAGCAATGATGATTTAGTTACTGGTCTCATTCCCAAAGCCCATAGTTTGTGAAACTACACCATGTGTTCTTTATTAACCAAAATAATCAAGGGCAAAAATTTCAGGGCCCAACTCTAAGAAAAAGGGGCCCAAATGAAGCTTTGAAGTCCAGCCCACCATTCTGGATGGGAATTAAAATCAGTATAGTATTAATGACATATCTCCTGATATAGTAATAAAATCAAGCTAAAAGTTTTCAGTTTGAATGAGGAGATATATTAGGCTGACATTTTTGAAGAAATAATTCGGATTTGAAGACATCTTACTATTCCAAAATCCATTCACATTTTGGCCACGAAAAACACATGGATTGAAATGGATAGTTTAACTTTATTTAATAAACCGGCCATAACTTTGGTTCATTAAGTAAAAATAACTCCATATTTTTATATAGGTCTTCCAAAATTATTATATTCAACTTTATATAAGGAGATATCTCTAGATTCGGCTTCCTAGATGTCCAAATCGTCGAGCCAAGTGGAGGGACATATTGGGAATGCAAACAGTCAACTTCCTTGGGCTATAAATACATCCCCCTCCTCTCCATGCAAGGGGTTAGCATTTCAGAAGATAGGATCATCAATTGACACGACCACAGACATTAAAAAGGCTTTGGAGGACCTTCCATAATCATGTTTTCACTTTTGATACCTTTCCTCCTCTCTTTGATTTCACTCGCTTTTGTGTTTTTCTTTATTTGTAATCTCATAAGTGTTGTTTTTGTAATTATGTTTTAGTGAAAGTTTCTTCTTCATATTCTGTTTTAATCTTCCAACCTATGTTCTTAAATATTAATTCTCTTAAAATATTTTAAATAAATTTGAAACCCCTTCCCTTATTTTACTTCCTCATTCAATCGAAATTCTGTTCTTAATTCTCATTATCATTTTTGTGTGTGTTCGACGCACCACTCTTTTCTTATCCCTTTATTTTCCTTCTCTTATTAATTTATCATCATAATAATTATAACCAGATTACTAATCATTTAAATGGATTAAAAAATATACCATTGGGTTGAGTTATAATTTGGGGATATTAAGTTATTGAGAGCCTTTGCTCAATGAGTATTCTTTGAGTTAATATTGTGTATGTTGAACTTTATATGTCATGGATTAATGACATGTTTTGTTTAATATGTGGATTCCAAGGATTATTGGAACCACAAATACAATACCATAAACATTTAATGGTAATTATTAGAAACCTAAGTTAAGTTACGGCTTGGATTAAATCTTGAACACTTGGAAATTCTGATCAAAATCATCTTGTGTATTGGGTATTAATTTCATACAATATAAAGAAAATCTCAAGGATATCATAAGCTTAAATCCCAAATAATGAAATCAACCAAATATTTATCAATTTTTTAAATCAAACATCATCCATAAATTATTTCATAATCTCTACAAACAAATCCCTCAATAAAAATACAATTAACTAACAACAACCGACTATAAAAAAAAGTGTCATCACCGAGGATTCAACCCGAATGTTGCTATACACATTAGCATAGCACCAGAACCTTGACCGGTTGATAGGAGACAATAGGCTATGCATTTAAAATTGCGCCTTTTCTAGGTATGGTTCTTTATAGAGTCATTAGTTTCTATTTATTGTAAAAAAAACCCAAAAAAACAAAGTTTAAAAAAAATTGAAAAAAATGAAAAGAAAACCCAGTCTTCTCATAAAAATCATAAACGGAAAACAAACAAAGAAAAACCCATCTTCATTTTTCTTCCAACATCATTCTGAATGCCCCGTAGCCTCCCAAAAAATCCCTCAGATTTGTTTGACCCTAAAATAGAGCGAACTCTTCGCCAACTTAGGAAGAACTTAAGAGATAATCAACTCATTCAAGAACCAGTCCTTGTCCAACTAGTTGAATTAGATATGGATAATCTTTGGGAACAAACACTTAAAGGGCTCGCTACCACTGATATGAATTACCAACCCCTTGGTATTCAATATCCAAACATAGAGGCTGAATTTGAACTCAAATCGGGTTTGATTCATCTTCTCACTCATTTCCATAGGCTAGCCGGTGAGGATCCACATCTCCACCTTAAAGAGTTCCAAGTAGTGTGCTCTACCATGAAGCCTCAAGGGGTTTCTGAGGAACAAATAAAAATCCGAGCATTCCCTTTCTCCCTATCTAACACTACTAAGTCATGGCTCTAGTACCTTCCTCTGGGTTCCATAACCACATGGAATGACATGATTCGTCTATTCTTAGAGAAATTCATTCATGCTTCTCGTACTGCTTCTATCCGAAAGGAAATAAGTGGTATCTATCAGTTCCGAAGTGAATCCCTCCATGAATACTGGGAGAGGTTCAAAAGGCTTGTTGCAACCTGCCCACACCACAAAATTCCTGACCAACTCTTGATCCAATACTTCTATGAGGGGTTATTGTATATGGAGAGAACTCGAATTGATGCCGCAAGTGGCAGTGCTCTTGTTGATAAAACTCATGCAGTAGCAAGAGATCTCATAAGTGACATGGCTGCCAACACAAAACAATTCCATACTCGAGCACATGATCAAGTCAAAAAAGCCAAATATAATCAATCAATTGATACAAACAAGATGACTGAGTGGATTAGTGAACTTAAATGTCTTGTGCGACAACTAGCTATGGCTACCAAATCCCCAACCTCGTTTTCTCCACAATCAACATTTCCTAGACCTATCAAAAACTGCAGAATCTGCAACTCTCCATCTCATCCAATAGACAAATGTCCACAACTTCAATAGGATCAATATGATTCATTTAGACCAATGGATCCCAATGCAGCATATGCTCAGCGGAACACCAACCCTCAACTATCAGGTCAGTTTGTTAGAAACTTCAACCAACCTCACTCTGAGCCCTTCTCTTCTTTCTATAACCAAGGCCTTAAGTAAGGTAATACCATATTTCATCCCCCTCAATTCCCTCCCCAAAACCCAAACCAGTTTCAATATGGTAAAGGCATTGGTGACTTCCAACAAACTTATCCTTTTATTCCTCAACCAAAAAGGAACAATCCTCCTCGTGGATTCCATTATCCTAGTGAGCCTTCCCAATTCCAAAACCAATTCAATCGCTTTCCCAAGAACCAAAATCTAGGTAATCCCAATACGGGACAAGCCTATTCTTCCATGCAACCATGGGAAAGTGGAGTGGAAGATCTTGCCTCCTTCACCCGTTTAAGCCTCAAGAACATTGAAACCCAAATTGGTCAACTTTCATCCCTCCTTAGTCCGAAGTAACCATCCAATTCTTTCCAACTCCCAGCTCAACCATTACCCAACCCCAAGGGTAATGTATGTGAAATTGCACTTAGATCGGGAAACAAAATTTCTATTCCTCAAGATAAGTCCTCCACCCCTCCTTTGAATGTTGACCTAGAAAATGAAAAGAAAAAGAAACTTGAAAAGGAACCTAAATCCATTCCCTCGCCTCCTTCATTTCCACTTAAGAATCCAATTCCTTTTCCTCAAGTTGTTTCTAAACCAAGGAAGTCCTTTGAACCTGATCCTAAAATGCTCGACATGTTTAGACGTGTTGAAGTCAACATTCCCCTCTTAGATGCCATAAAATAAATTCCTAAGTATGCCATGTTTCTCAAGGAATTGTGTACCCACAAGAGGCAACTTAGGACCTTCGAAAATGTTTCCACCCATAAGACTATTCCCATAAAGTGAAAGGATTGAGAGAACATTACGGTCTGATGCCAAATTGGAAGTTCCAATTTTGATGATGCACTCATAGAACTAGGAGCCTCAATTAATGTCATACCCAAATATATATTCTCCAACCTTGGTCTAGGTCCCTTACATCCAATGAGTGTTTTCATTCAGTTAGCCAATCAAAGCACAACCAGTCCTGAGGGAATAATTGAGGATGTCCTTGTCCGAGTCAATGATCTTATCTTCCCTACTGATTTCTATGTCCTTGACATGGAAGGTGAGACGAACTCTTCTCGATCTCCCGTAATTCTAGGAAGACCATTCCTCATGACTATGAAAACCGAGATTGATGTCCATTTAGGCATCTTATCCATGGAATTCGGTGACCAACTGGTGATGTTCAAAATTTTCCAATCCATGCGATGCCCATATGAGGATCACTCTGCATTCTCAATCCATGCTTCTGAGGAAACTTCTAAGATTCAATCGAACCCCAATCCACCATGTTCTTTATATTCTTATAACAAAGGATCTTGTGAAATATGAACCATGATTAACCAAGTCATAAATGGTGAAGTTGATGTGGACCTCTCATTCATAGACTCCATCAATCTAGAGGAACTTGAAAACTCTCTTGAATCCCACATCAACTCTGATATCTAATGCTCCACATTGGAAAGTATTAAGGATAATGAATCTGATGCAACTGAAGTCCCTTCCCCTATTCCTGAGTTTTCTAACCCACAAATAAAAGATGAGACTGATCTGAAAGCTCTTCATAAACACCAGAAATATGCATTCTTTTTCCATGATCACTCTTATCCTGTCGTTATCTCTTCTTCACTTACCGAAATTGAGGAGTCCAAACATGTTTAGGTGTTAGAGGAAAACAAAAAGGCCCTAGGTTGGTCCCTAGATGACATACCAGAAATCAACCCTGCACTTTGCATGCATCACATCCATCTTGAGTAATCATCCAAACCAATTAGAAAAACACAAATAAGACTCAATCCACTCATCCTTGAGGTAGTTAGGGAAGAGATCCCCATGCTTCTTCAAGCTGGTATTATCTACCCAATTTCTGATAGTGAATGGGTTAGTCCAATTCAAGTTGTACCTATGTAGGGTGGGATAACTGTTGTCAAAAATGAACATGGAGAGGTAGTCACAACTAGAGTGAAAAACAAATGGCGTGTGTACATCGACTATAGGAAATTGAATGTTGAAACAGAAAAGATCACTACCCTCTTCCATTCCATAATCTAATGCTAGAACAGTTAGCTAGAAAGTCACACTATTGATTTCTTGATGGATACACCAGCTATTTCCAAATCCCAATCGCACCTTAGGACCAAGAAAAGACTACTTTCACATGCCCCTTGGGAACAAATGCCTATAGAAGAATGACTTTTGGACTTTTCAATGCTCCTGTAACATTCTAGAGGTGTATAATGAGTATCTTTTCCAAATTCATTGAACACTGCATGGAATTATTCATGGATGACTTCACCATTTATGGTGAGTCATTTGAATCTTGTTTGAATTCACTCTCTCTAGTCCTCCAAAAGAGTTTCAGGTGTAACCTTCTATTAAATTTTGAAAAATGTCACTTCATGGTTGAAAATGGGATTGTTCTAGGGAACATAGTTTCAAAAGATGGTATTGAACTCGATCCTGCCAAAATTGAAGTGATCCAATCACTTCCTCAACCCAAATCTGTTTGAGACATCCGTTCAATTCTCTTCCATGCCAGTTTCTATCAGAGATTCATCCATAACTTTAGTAAAATTTCCCTCCCACTCACTTAGTTGCTTCAAAATGATGTCACTTTCTATTTTGATAAGGTTTTTAAGAGAGACTTTATTGAACTCAAAACTACTCTTACATCTACCCCAATAATCAAACCCCGAGATTGGTCCTTACACTTTGAGTTGATGTGTGATGCTTCTGACAGAGCTGTTGGGGATGTTCTTAGTCAAAGAAGAGAAAAAATTCCTCATGTCATCTATTATTCCTCAAAAATATTTGATGAAACTCAGTATCACTACACTTTCACTGAAAAATAATGTTTACCAGTTGTTTTTGCATTAGATAAATTCCGGACCTATCCCTTAGGTGCCAAAATCATCATCTTCACAGACCATTCTGCTATAAAGTTCATACTCAAGAAAAGTGATTCCAAAGTGAGGATAATAAGATGGATCATAATGATCCATGAGTTTGACCTTGAAATAAAAGATAGACCAGAAAAAGTAAACCATGTTGCTGATCACTTGAGTAGAATTTTTAATTCTTATCAATTTGAAATCATCGATCCTGAATTCCCCACTGAGCATCTTTCATCTCTCACTCCAAAAATACCATGGTGTGCCCCAATTGTAAATTACATGGTTTTTGGTGTTTTTCCTGAATGTTTTTCAAAATAACAGAAAATGATGTTGAAAAGTGATTTTAAACACTATTTTTGGGAAGAAAATAAACTTTGGAAAACTGGGGAAGACATGGTATTTAGGAGATGTGTTGATAAAGATGAACATTCCCCTATATTAGAATTCTGTCACTCAATGCCTAATGGTGGCCACTTTGGACCACAAAGGACCTCCCAAAAGGTCCTAGACTTTGGATTATTCTGGCCTTCACTATTCAAGGACTCACATGAGTTCTTTCAATCATGTCCCACTTGCCAAAAGTTTGGCACAATTTCCAAGAGAAATAGAATTCCCCAAGAGCCTTTAATTTTCTGTGAGATCATCGATATTTGGGGCATCGATTTCATGGGACCATTTCCCCATTCCAATGGATTCTCATACATCCTTCTTGTAGTTGATTATGTTTCTAGGTGGGTCGATTCCAAACCCACTAGAAAGGATGATTCACATACTGTTAGTGAGTTCCAAAAGACACTCATCTTTCATATATTTAGCATGCCTCGTTCCTTGATAAGTGACTTAGGAACCCATTTTTGTAATAAAACCATGGAATCTCTTTTGAAAAAGAATGGGGTTGTACATAAAACTTCCACTACATATCACCCACAAACAAATGGCATGGCTGAACATTCTAATAGAGAAGTGAAAAGAGTACTTGAGAGAATTGTAAAATCCACAAGAAAAGACTGGCCTAAAAGACTTGGTGAAGCACTTTGGGCTTATCGAACTGCCTATAAAACACCCATTGGGATGTCTCCTTTTAGGATAGTTTTTGGTAAAGCATGTCATTTTCCAGTTGAAATCCAACATAAGTCATTTTTGGAAGTGAAAACATGTAATTTTGATCTTGAAAAATCTGGTGAAGAAAGATTGTTGCAATTGGCTGAACTGGAGGATCTTCGACTTGATTCTTATGAGAATTCTAATCTTTACAAAGAAAAATACAAGGAACTCCATGATAAACACATCCTGATAAAGGTATTTCATGAATTTGAAAAGGTAATGCTCTTCAATTCAAGATTTCAGCTTCACTCAGGTAAGATTAATTCTCGTTGGGAATGTCCTTTTGTTATTACTAATGTTTACCTATTTGCTAAAGTGAAAGTCCAGGACCCCTCTTCCAAAAGGACATTCACAGTTAATGAACGTAGGTTAAAACATCACCATGAGAGGACACACAATCCTGGATCATCCACAACTTCCACTGGATCCCCAACATCTCCATTCAACCAACCACTAGATGGAGATGGTGACCCACCCAATCCAAACCAGGGGCACCTCTTTCCCTTTAACTCTCTCTTTATCTCTTCCTCTATCTACCTCTTTCTTCTTCTTCCTCCCTCTTTAATTTTTTACCACTTTTTTTCAAAACCTTTCTTTTTCACTTTCTATTTTGTGTGGGTGTATCTTTATAAAAAACAAAAATAAAAACCTAAAAAACTAAAAAGACAAAAAAACAGTCACTTAAAAAAAACAAAAAAAATCAAGAGTCATGCTTACTCACCATCGAGTTTTGAAATTTTTTCAAACCATTTTGGGGAGTCAACAGACATGTTTTCATCTCAATTTTTTTTATTTTCATCATGAATTTAGATAAATAATTTTGTGTCATAATTAACAAATTTTTAATTCTCAATTTTTGATTTGGATAATGATTTTCCCAAACTGTGTGGAACAACATATTCTTTCATGCCAAGGCCACCTATAGTCATCTTTTCAAAATGTGTGTTTCACCCCTATTTGTGAGTCTTGAGTTTGTGGGCATTTGAGCTGAATTTCCTACCTTAGTGTGCATTAATATGATAGAGGCATTTTCTGAACCACATGAGAATCACAATAGCCAAATAGCCTCCTATTTCCCTTACATTAATCCTCCTTTTGAAAGACCCTTTGAGCCTATGAAAACCTTTTCTTTGATAGCCACATTACAATCCCAATACCTTTTCCCACCTAATATCAACATGGATTTTCATTGCATAATTTTTTGAAATTTAAGTGTGGGGGGAATGGATTTCATTGTTTGGGTACCCTATTACTGATTTTCAACGAGTTATCATCTGCTTGAGGGAAAGAATCCATTTAAGTGTGGGAGAGAGTTTGTCATTCAGTGTGTTTTGGGTAATGTAATGTACTTCCATTTATGTAATTTTGTAAATGTTATTGACAAGTGTTAAAAAAAATAAAAAATGATCAAAAAAAATCAAAAAAAATGAAAAAATGGGTTGTGTCTTGGGTAGGTCAAAAATCACTCTACCTAAACCTTTGATATTGTTAGAACTATTAAAATCAATGTTTTTAGGAGATCAAACATGGGTTGGGATATGAGTGTGAGATCTGTTTCAATGTCAACTTTTGAAAAAAAACAAAGAAAAAAAGGAAAAGAAAAAAAAAGAACACTTGCATTATATTCTTATCGGGAGAAGTTTGGTGTTCTGTAAATATTCCATCTTCTCATTACCTTCATATTTTCATACTCTATTGTGTCTTTCTTCACAAAATCATTCCCTTTTAAATATGTGTTTTCATTTCCCTATATGTTTTATTTCAAAAAAATGTTCATTGATTTTTCTATGTTGGTGTTTTAACCCTCTTCTTCTCTCTCTTGGAAATTATATTCCTACCATCCCATATCCAAAGAAAAACCCCTTAAAAAGACCTCTTGATTCTTGTGCACTTTAGATAGGTATTGTAAGCTGAGAGCTCTTTCAAACTCTAAGATTTTCACTTTTGGTTGGTGAAAGAGTGAACCTCCAGAAATAAATTTTATCATCTTGAGAGGTGTGAGCTTTGAGTGTCCACATTTTCCATTTCTAAATTTGATCATGAAAAAATGAATTAGTTTTGTAACAATGTTTCTGTAACAACTTGTAGTGGAATTCAAAATGGACGAGTGAAATAGTCTAAACCTCCCTGATTGAAGAAAACAAAATTTTAATATTTGTTGGTGAGTGAAAATGATTTTGTCATGTTTTTATATTTGTTTCACATGAGGACATGCACAAAAATAAGTGTGAGGGAGTTGATGTTATTAATATTTTCATGACTTATTATAAATTCCCTTTACTTATTTTATATGAAATGTGCATAATTTTTCTGAAATATTAATGTTTTAATACTAAGTATAATTTTTGAGCATTTTTAGAAGTAGTCCAATTGAGTCAGTTTACTATTTTATTTATGACTCTCACCCAAATGATTAAAATTGTGTGGTTCTTGTTTTTTAGGATTCATTATTCAATTTCAAACATATCATTAGAATTAATGATGGTCAAATTCTTCCATTTGAAGGCTCATAGGGACCACACAAGATGACCCAATGAATTTGTGAAGAAACTTGACCAGCAATTATGATTGAGTTACTGGTCTCACTCTAGAAGCCCATATTTTTTGAAACTCCACCATATATTCTTTATTATACAAAAGAATCTTGGGTAAAAATTTCCGGGCCCAACTCTAAGAACAAGGCACCCAAATGAAGCTTTAATGTCCATCCCACCATTCTGGCCGGGAATTAAAATCAGTATAGTATTAATGACATATCTCCTGATCTAGTCATCAAATCAAGCTGAAATATTTCAGTGGGAAATAGGAGATATATATGGATGTCTTTTTTGAATAAATAATTCTTATTTTCAGGCATATTACTATTCCAAAATCCATTCACATCTTGGACATCGAAAAAACATGGATTGAAATGGACAGTTTAACTTTGTTTAATCATCCAGCCATAACATTAGCTCATTAAGTCCAAATGACTCCAATTTTTTCAATAGGTCAAAAAAATTATTATATTAAACTTATAAGAAGTAGATATCTTGAGATTCATCTTTCTGGATGTCCAAATCGGTGAGCCAAGTGAAGGGACAGATTGGGAATGCTAACAGTCCACTTCCATGGGCTATGAATACATCCCCCTCATCTCCATGAAAGGGGTTGGCGTTTATGAATAAAGGAGCATCGATAGGAATGAAAAAATCCTTGAAAAAGGCTTTGGAGGACCTTCCATAATCATGGTTTCACTTTATATACCTTTCCCCCTCTCTTTGATTTCACTCGCTTTTGTGTTTTTCTTCATCTGTAACCTCGTAAGTGTTGTTTTTGTAATTCAGTTTTAGTGAAAGTTTCTGCTTCATATTATATTTTAATCATCCTACCTCTGTTCTTAAATATTAATTCTCTTAAAATATTTGAAATAATGTTGAAACCCTTTCCCTTATTTTTCTTCCTCATTCAATCGAAATTCTGTTCTTAATTCTCATTACTGTTTGTGTGTGTGTTCGACGCACCACTCTTTTATTAACCCTTTCTTTTACTTATCTTATTAATTTATCATCATAATCATTATAACCATATTACTAATCATTTAAATTTTTGAGTAAATCTACCATTTTGGTGAGTTATAATTTTGTGATATTAAGTGATTGAGAGCCCTTGCTCGATGAGTATTCTTTGAGTTAATATTGTCTATGTTGAACATTATATGTCATGGATTAATGACATGTTTTGTTTAATATGTGGACTCCATGGATTATGGGAACCAAAAATAAACTACCATAAACAAGTAATGGTAATGATTAGAAACCTAAGTTAAGTTACATCTTGGATTAAAGTTTTAACACTTGGGAATTCCGATCAAAATCATCTTGTGAAGTGGGTATTTATTTAATGTAATATAAAGCAAAGCTCAAGGATATCATAAGCTTAAATCCCCAATAATCAACTCACCCCAATAATTATCAATTTTTTAAATCAAACATCATCCATAAATTATTTCATAATCTCTGCAAACAAACCCCCCAATCAAAATAAAATTAACTAAAAACAACTGACTATAAAAAAAGTATCATCCCCGAGGATTCGACCCGAGTGTTTCTATACACATTAGCAGAGCACCGGAACCTTGAATGGTCAATAGGAGACAATTGGCCATGCATTTCACATAATAAAATATAAAAAATTGGATAATTTAAATTTTAGTGTAAAGGGGTTTTTTTCATGTTTTACATCATTTATATTATTTTGATATTGTGGATTATATGGGATAGATACCCCACTAGAAATTGTGTCCATTGGGGGATTTGTTTTCACTGAATATATGTGTTGTGATTTCTTATTTTGTTTTAATTTTTGTGATATCCCCCTAAAATTGAAATTTATCATCCACTTTTTTTTGACAATGAAATGGTTTCCCTAGGATTATGACTTGTGTGATAATTCCCCTAAAATAAAATAGATGGAAGGTGATAGTAGCCCCTTCATAAATCTATGAAATAAACTTGATGTGTTGTGATGTGTGGTCGTGTCTTTGGGAAGGGACGTATGATTGATGCATTTGGGGATTATGGTTTATGTGTTATTCTTTTGCTGAGGTGAGGTGGTTTGATTTACCATTCAATTGGGGTGGTGAGGAGGTGGTTTGTCCCATCCTGCTTTTGGAGTGGCAGGGTTGTGGTCGGTTTGGCTATGCTTTTGGGGTGGTGAGGTGGTGGTTTCTTTGTTCTAGATGCCCAAGTAGTGATGGAATAAATAAATAACTGTTTGATAATGTTTGAAATGTCTTGGGTTGGTTTTGTTAATGGGTTGAAAATTTTAAATGATTAATTAAATGATGGTTTGTGTTATTAAATGAGGTTTATGCTAAATAGTGAAATCAGTGGGATGATTAAATGATATTGGTTTGAAATATGGAATGGGGTTTGCGACTTTTTGTGTGGTGTTTTCCATTTAGAGGTCAAAGAAAAATTTACAGTTTTGTGAAATGGTTAGATTTTGTTGATAGACCCATAGGTTGGGATTGAGTGTTTGATATTATATATATATATACTTGTATATTCTTATTATTTATATACATTCCCCACCCACATCGAGCACTATGTGTCGACACTCACATAGTCACATGGGGGTGTTTTTTTGACATTCAGTGAGGAGTACGGATTAATGGGTACCCAATCCTTCCCACTCTATCATCTATGTGAGGTATGTATTTCACACGATGTGATTTAAAGAGGCCAGTTAGTGTATTAGATGGTGGTTTTGATATCCCATGTGTCTGTAGGAAGTATATGAAGACCTAGGTGTTTTCAGGCGAGATGTGACTGTTCTTGTGGGGAGGTAGCCTATGTGTCTTTATGTGAGTTATGATGTGGTTGTTCTTATGGGGCAATGAGACCAGGTGTCTTGGGGTGTTGTGTGTTGTGGCCATTCTTATGGGGTAGTGTGATATATAGAAGATATGGGAGTGTCAGGACGTACAATGTTGGGGTGTGATCACTGAATACAAGTGGGAAAGTGGTGTGGGGTAACCTTATCGATGTGATTGCTATTATATTATATTACCTGGATTTCATTATTTGGTGATAATTCCTTAGTGATATTTGGTTTGGTTAGTATACCTATGTATGTGTTGTTTGGTTCTTCTATTTTCTCACAAGTGCATTTGTGTGCATTATTCACATGTGCACCAGAGACTTTGGTATTCCTAATGAGTATACTTGTATGCTTACCCTACATATATAAAACATTTTTAGGTTTCAAGGAGGATTATGTGGACCATTCATAGCATTAATAGATCATGGAATTGGATAGCTGTTGTGTCCCTACCTTAGCTTTTCTTTTTGGTATTTAATTTTGGAGACTTTTATTCTATCAATTTTAATTATACATGCACTGCATAATGATTTTTATTAATTTTTATAGAATTTATTGGAGTTTTTTGTTTATGATTCATCTTATATCATGACCATGTTTCTTCTATAGAGGTTAATTCCTCCCATACTATGATATTTTTATACCCTCAGTGCTAGTCACCAATTTGGGCCTACTGAAGGTGGGAATCAGGGTTCATTATATATTCCACCTCATTGCAGCATAGTAGGAAATAAGGGTTCATGCTAGAGTGGTATTAGAGGAGTGGATGAGATATAGGATGGAGTTTGTAGTTAGTCACAATGAGGATTGCATGGGGTAGTATGGAAACAGTTACAGTTGACCTTGGAACATGACATAGGACTAGGAGACCAGCTAGGACATGAGATTTTAGGGACCCCATGATCCAATTCTAAGACTCTGATTATATTGAATGACCAAGTGAGATGGACCTTCATGTAGTGTAGAGACTTAGTAAAGTTATATGCATCATGATGACATATATTCTTGTTTGAATTTTGTTGATCTAGGAAAGTTGAAATAGATAAAAAATAACTAAATGATTTAAAATGAATCTTAATTAAATTACATTGTACTCAGGCTTATACAATAATTGTTTTCCTTTCATCTATGTATCACATTCATTGTTCTGATGTGTCTTAGGTAGATGAGGTTCAGTTGACTGATCTTGTTCATCACAGTAGGGTTGATCTGATTGAGAACGATGGTCAGAGGAATATGGGATTGTGTGATTTCCAACAGTATGCTTTGGGGAAGTATAAGGTAAGTGTTTCATATATGGAGACAAAGAGATGGTTAGAGGTGTTTTAGATCACTTTTAATTTTATTTGAGCCCCAACAGAGTTCTGGGTCCCTTTGGTAGTCATTCGGATGCAAGGAACTGCATGTCAGTGGTGTATGCCTATATCTGGTAGAGAAAAATAAGGCATATGTTTTTTAGGTAGACTTCCAAAAAGAGTTCTGAGAAGTTTTCCTTTTGTTGACCATAATGGTAGTGAAGAGGTAGAAGATTTTTTCTCCTCATTAGGGGAGCATGTTAGTTCAGGGGTTGGGAATTGGTTTCAAGGACCTTCTTTGTTTTTTCCTAGTTCTTTTTCCAGATGAGGAGTCTCGTGCGAGATGTATTGAGGAGGTACTTTATCCTTCTATTCAGTATGCAGTTACTCCTTTTACATTGCCAACAAATCTATAGGTTTATAATAAGGAAAATTTGATTTAGTTGATGCACTCATGAAGAGGTTTACTGTGATAGAGGAACCGACATATTCCCTCAAGGGGAAGTGTTGTCAGTGGAAGGTCTTAGGCACCAGGGCCTTTGAGGTTTTGACCAGAAGGGGGTAAACCTCAACAACTTCCTTTTCGACCTTTTGGGGTTAGTGGTTTCCATGCATTTCCTATGAGATTTGTGTAAGTTTGTTTTGGTTGTGGGGTTTTTTAACATTTCAAGAACCAATGACCAGTGGTTCCTCAATCTCAGTTTGGTGGAGGTGGACAGGTTCAGTTCCATCATTAGTAGTAGTTTCTAGTGTGGTCATTTCAGTAGTAGGGGTAGTAGGTTTTTGCTCTGTTGAGGGGATATAGAGTAGGTAGAGGCTATCAT
The DNA here is from genome assembly GCA_963277665.1 of Viscum album. NCBI lineage: Eukaryota > Viridiplantae > Streptophyta > Magnoliopsida > Santalales > Viscaceae > Viscum > Viscum album. Next base: position 1,002,046,256 of record OY728134.1, read on the forward strand.
CATGATTTTTTCTCATGTTTAGGGACTGTGGCCGGAGTGTGGTCATAGAGGTGGTCATCAGTAGAGAGGTAGAGGAGTTGGGCATGGTTAGTTGCACGTAGTGGAGGCAGCAGTTCCAGAGGGGTTAGAGATCTTCAAAGTACAATCAAATTTTTTAGAACCCTTGTTGGTTCATTTTTTGATTTCATAGTTTTTTCGCCCTTTTGTTACACTCGCTCTATCCCATTCACTATGACTATATATAAGGAGGCATCCATTTCCCCTAGTGTTAACTATGCCTATCATAAGACATAATAGATTTTTTGATGTGTGTTGGGGGTGTAGACTGATGATTGGGCTACATTAGTCCTATGTGGATCTTTTCATGCTACAAATTTAGTCATACGATTTCATACTCTGTATCGACTAGTTGTATTCCATATGTGTCATTATCATCTACTTCTAGAGGAAGATTATGTTTTTATATGTGGTTGGATAGTGTGTGGTTTTCATTGGCGACTAGGTGTGTCAGGTGGGAAGTCAGTGTGTGGAGCCCCTTATTTCTTTATTGGCTGATTTTTTAGTGGAATTAGTGTATTATTGGATAGAAGAGGTCCCTAGGGTTATTGGGGAGTTCTTGAATGTTTTTCCCATGGAAGTTGTGATGCTAGTTCATAAACGTGATGTTGAGTTCATGATAGACTTTTAGCCTTGTGTTTCTTCAATTTATATGTCTCATTATCAGATGGAACCATTTGAGTTGTGGTAAATGAGGATCAAGATAGGTGATATGATTCAGAGGGGTTTTATCTAGCCCAGTGTTTCACCATGCGGTACTCCAGTGTTGTTCTCCAAGAAGGCATGTGGTAGTCTAAGAATATGTATAGACTTCTGAAGGTTGAATTAGGTGATGGTCAAAAACCATTACCATATTCTTAGGATATATGATCTTTCTGACTAGATAAGAAGGGATATTTGGTTTTCCATGATCGATCTGTGATCAGGATATCATCAGTTTTGGGTGAAGGAGGGTGATATCCCAAATACTGCCTTTAGATGCATGTATGGGAACTTTATGTTTGTAGTCATGCCATTTGGTGTAAAAAATGCACCAGTCATGTTCATTGATATTTTTAACTCTATGTAATGTGAGTTCATAGATCTTTCCATTATTGTATCCATCAATGATATCTTAATCTACTCGAAGTCAGAGGAAGATCATGTCAACCATATAAAATTGTATTGCATGTTCTCCGATGCCATCGGCTCTATGGAATGTTGTCCAAGTGTATGTTATGGACATGAGAGGTGAACTTCCTCAGGAATTTGGAGTCTTAGTAGGGTGTGATAGTGGTCCCATCAAAGGTTGAAGAAAATTTTCTTGTAAAACAAACAATAATGTGGTAGAGTTTCACACTTTACTTGGTCTCATAGGTTATTATCGTAAGTTTGTACCTGATTTCTCTTGATTAATTTCCTTATTGACATATTTGACTAGAAAAGACCAGGTTTTTGTCCTGATTGATCAGTTCAATGAAGAATTTAGCTACCTAAAGGGGAATTTAGATAGTTCTCAAGTGCTCTGGTTTCCTAAGTAAGGGGTGATGTTTGAGTTTTCTTATGATGGTTCCCATTTGATCTTGGGGTGCATGCTGATACAACAATGGGTGGTGATCTTTTATGGTTCTTAGAAGTTACATACGCCTGGGCACAACTATTCAACCCATGATCTTGAGTAGGGATCAGTTGTGTTTACACTGACATTGTGGTGACATTACCTCATTGGGGATCACTTCGTGGTCTTCACAGATCATAAGAGTTTGAGGTATATCTTTTCTCAGGGTGATATGAACTTGTAGTGATATAGGTGTATGGAGTTTCTTCAGGCTTAAGATTTTGATATCTCTTATACCACATTAACAGGGGATTTTGTGGTCGATGCTTTGAGTAGGATGTTGTGGATGTTTTTTTCGATTTTCTGGGGATTCCTGGAGTGAAATGGAAGAGTTGATATCCTTTCTCAAAGATGCAAGTGTGGATGGTGGTAGAGGATATTTGTTCCAGATGATAGTGCAGCCTTATTCGATGCAGTATGTGGAGGATTCTCAGTAGGGAGACTCAAAGGAATAGGTGATGCGTGATCTTGTTGTCCATGATAATGATATGGAGGGATGGTCGGAGGATAGTAGAAAGAAGGTGTTTTTTCATGGGAGGGTCTTTGTTATGGTAGCGATGCATAAAAGAGTATTTTATGAGTTTCATATATAACCTTTGGCAGTACACATAGAAGTTTCCAAGATGTACTATATCTTGAGGATATAGGTTGGGTGGCCCAAAATGAAACTATTAATTATGGAGTTCATGGTGAAGTGCTTGGTTTTACAGTAGGTAAAGGCTGAGCATCATGTTCCTGGTGGTTTTTTTCAACCCTTGTATATTCCTGATGGTAAATGGGTTGACACAATGATGGATTTAATCATAGGTATACCCAAAGATCCGGGTGTTTGTGGTGCTATTTGGGTGATCATGGACTGGTTGATGAAATCATCCCACTTCATAGAGATCAAGGAGTCGGGTGCAACAGACGATTTGGATAAGAGACATGTGGATGAGGTTTTTAATTTTCATTGATATTTGAGGCAATTTTTCATAGAATGAGATGCACATTTTACCTCACAATTATTGAGGGGATTATAACATGCTTTTGGAACCCAATTATGCCTCAACACTACTTTCCACCATTAGATATATGGGTAGATGAAACAAACTATCCAGATGTTGGAGGATATGTTGTGGGCATGTGTCTTGGACTTTGTCAGATCTTGGGAAAGGAAACTACCTTTGATAGATACTTATTATAATAATATCTATCACTTTTCAACTATCATGGCCTCGTATGAGTCATTTTATAGGCAAATGTGTCATTCTCTATTGTGCTTGATAGAGGTTAGAGAGAAATCTGTTCTTCATCCCAATGTAGTGCAGAGCATAATATAGAAAGTTTAGATTTTCCATGAGAGTATTAAAGCATCACAAGATCTTAATAAGTATTATGTTTATTGTAGGAGTAGTCCCTTAGAGTTTGAGGTTGGGGACCACATGTTCTTAAAGATTTCCCCTCATTTTGGGAAGCAAATTTTTGGTAGAGGGAGAAATCATTCATCTATGTTTTTTGGGCCCTTTGTGGTGTTTGGCTGAGTTAGAGAGGTGGAATATTGGTTGGAGTTTCCACCATGGTTATAGATATCCATGATTTCTTCCACATCACTCATCTTCATTAGTTTGTCTATAATGACACCCATTTCATTGATGGGGAGAGTTTTATATCAAGGACAGTGTGATGTTTGTGGAGAGAACAACAGAGATCTAGGATCACCAGGAGAAGGCACTGTGTGGATGTACCATTTCTTTGGTTTGTGTATTGTGGAGGCATGGTTTCCTGGAGGATAATACTTGGGAGCGAGAGACACAGATGTGTGCCTCGTACCCGAAGTTATTTTTTGTTTTTCATTTCTCTATTTTTATTTGTGATGTGATGTATGAATCTTATTTTATGAGATGATATTTTTTTCTTGATTTGTTATGTGTGATAAATTACTAACATATTAAAAGGGGAGGAAAAAATTCCTAATCAATTTGTATTAACTATAATGTGATTAAACCCATGCGGTCGAGTCAGTGCTTCCTAGAGTAGAAATTATCTTGACATGAAGGATGGAATTCCCTGATTCGTGTGTTCAGGATGGTGTGGTTCATTGGTTATAGTGGTTGTTGGTTTGGGTTATGTGGAGGTTGATATGGCTATGTAGTGGTTGTGTGAGAGGAGATGACTTGTGGTTGTTGTGATGTGGTTGTGTAGTGTGTTTTGTAGTCTTTTGTTTTGGTTTGTTTTGCTGGTGGTAACATTTGAGGTATCATGAGATTCTTGAGAGGTATCTCATGGGGTAATTTCTTAGCTACCTTTTCTTCTAGTAATGGTTTTTTATTCATGAGGGAGAGAATAATTTTACATGTATCTAATGTAATGGTATGTGCCTTATCGGTCCATTAATTTTTCAATTCTGGTTGTTGGATGTGTTCAAGGAAGGTTTCAAGAGTTTTTGTGGGAGTTAGAGATGCAGAAGATCTATTGAAGGAAATACATGTCATGTAAGAGGATTACACAATGTGAAAGTTGGTTTCACATGTTTTCCATGCCTTGTTCATGATGTGTAGATTTTTTTGTGTTAAATGAAAAAAATTCGACTAGTTGTTTTTCGGGAAAATATAAACCTAAGGATTACATGATGTGAAAGGGAATGACATGTCATGTAAACCCCCTATGCCGTCCAATTTTAAAAGTTATATCAATCCAAATTCTCATTCATTTTGCCATGTATTCTTCATCCCCTTTTTTTAAGAGAACCATCGGTTCCCCAATGATTTCTTTGAGCCCTCTTCCTCCCTCTAGGATTTTTTAGTCCTAGTGGTGGTTCTTTAGAAATCTGTGGTAAGCCCTTACTACTTCATCGTAGTTTTACTTCCATTTGTCTTCTGAGGATTCCCTGTGGTGATGTTGCTAAGGTTTGTGGTGTGTGTTGGGTTTCACTTTTTATGGTCTTTGGTTCTAGTGTTGGTTTATCTATGTTTTCTGATGGAGTGGTTTTTGTTTTTGGGCATTCTTCTTCTCCCTATCGTGCACAATGATTTGATAATGATTACTTAGGGCAGGGAACCCATTGTTTCTCTTTATTGTGTATCATGCAAGATGGGTTTTATTTTATTTACCTATGATTTATGTTTTTGATGACATAATCAAAGATAAAGAATTGGTTAATTGAAATTAAATGGTAAAGGGGTTTGTTTCACATGTTTTTACACCTTCGATATTATTTTCATATTGTGGATTGTACGTTCTAGATGTCTGACTGGAAATTATGGCCCATGGGGGATTTGTTTGCACTGGATATATGTGTTTTGATTTCTGATGTTGTTGTGGTTGTTGTGATATCACCATAAAATGGAAATTGATTATCATCTTATATTTGGAAAATAAAATGGTTCCCCCAAGATTATGACTTATGTGACAAGACCTTATAATAATGTGGAAGGTGATATAAGCCCCTTGGTAAATCTGTAAAATGAACTTGATGTGTTGTGATGTGTGTTCGTGCTTGTGGGATAGAGATTTGTGGTTGGGGTATGTGAGAATTATGGTTCACATGTCATGATTTTGGGTTGGAGAGGTGGTGGTCTATTTTGATGTGCTTTTGGGGCTGTGAGGTGGCGGTTTTTTTGTTCTAGATTCCTGAGTAATGATGGAATAAATAAAAAATTGTTTAATAATATTTTAATTGTATTGGGTTGGTTTGGTTAATGGGGTGAAAATTTTAAATGAATAATTAAATTATGGGTTGTGTAATTATATGTGGTTGATAGTAAATAATTAAATTAATGGGATGATTAAATGAAATTGGATGGAATTATGGAATTGGTTTTGTGGGTTTTTGTGTGGTGTTATGCATTTAGATGTGGAAGAAAAAGTGATGGTGTTGTGATTTAGTTAGATTTTGGTTGTGGACCAGTAGGTTGGGATTGAGTGTTTGATATTATACATAAATACTTTTATGTTTGTGTGCTTTCTCAAAGCACCACACCCATGTCAAGAACTATGTTCTAACACCCTCATAGTCACTTGAAGGTGTTTTTCCCAATATATTGTGAGGATAACGGATGGCTATGTGCCCACTCTTTCCCTATCTCACTTCTTGGAGATGTAAGTATTACACAAACTATAATGGAGGGAGGTCGGTTAGTGCATTAGATGGTGGTTGTTCTATCCCCAATGTCTATGGGATATATGTGACATCACAAGTGTTTTCAAGTGAGACATGACCATGCTTGTGGTGTTGTTGCCCAGGTGTTGTTTTTGGCCTTTTATAAATATACTAAACCATTAGATTACATCCATTATGATTTATCGAGTCCTTCTATAACCACATCCCATTGTGGTGGGTATTATTTTTTTACCTTCTTTATTGACTAGTCAAATAAAGTATGCATTTACATAGTCAAAAATAAATCTAATGTTTTTGAAATGTTTTTGAAATGTTTTTGAAATGTTTAAAACATGGAAAATCCTTATTAAAAATTAGGTTAGAAGTAGGATTAATGTCATCATAATAGATAATGTATTTTAGTATTTGTCTACATATTTTTTTCTATCTCTATAAATATAAGAGCATAGAAAGAGACCAGACTTTTAGGGAGACTTGTTGATGGAATGGGATTGGTGAGAGTATGAATAGGACCATTCGTGTGTGAGTATAAAGATACTTTCATGCTCTGGGATACCCAAATCATTCAAGGAAGAATCTTTCACCACATTAATTTTCTTGATTAACAAGTTCCCATCTACCAATAATAATTTAAAACCTCCTGATGAATTTTCAAATTATAAACCACATTTTTATAACAATCTAAGAGACATTGGTGTTCTGATTACACCCCCATTAAAACTGAAAAGTTAGAACCAAGATATCATTGGTGTGTTTTTATAGGATACCCTTATAGTTTCAAGGGGTATAAGTTGTGGGTTGAAAAAACTATATATAAATGGTGTATAATAAGTAGGGTTGTTTTCTTTCATGAGTATGGTTCTACTAAATCCAAATCTTTCACATGTGATAATGATGATACAAACCTTCATGAAACCATTGATCCTAATTCTTCAACTCATTTTGAGGCTCCTGATGAGCCTCCACTACCTATTCTTCAATGAGAAATATAGAATGAGTCATGTTCTAATTCATATTCTAATTCTAATCCTCCAAATTCTAATAGTGATTACTAGTTGGCTCAAGATAGAGCTAATAGGGCCATTAGACCTATTTCTTAGTTTGGGAAATGTAATATGAATTCTGTTATCCTTTCATTTCTCCTAGGATAACATTTATGTTTATCCCCAACCCTATATGTAACCCTTCAATGATATAGATTCCAAATAATGAATCTATCCCTTACACGAACACATGATATCCTTGAGTAAAAACCATTCCTGGTCTATTATTCATAAACCTCCTAATTCCAAGGACAGTGGGTGGAAATGGATTTGAAAAATAATGTAAGATAATGTTTATGAACAAGAAATAAATAAATTTATGGTCGGGTTAGTGGTGAAGGGTTTCCTTCAATGAGAGGGTATTGATTATGCTGATATTTTTTCACCACTTGGTAAACACTCTTCTATTCTATTATTTCTTTATTTTTTCTACTCTAAATTATTTTAAAATTTAAAAAATATATGTGAATATTTATTTATCTAATGGTGACCTTAATGATATAGTGTACATGAAACCTCCTAATTTTTATTAAAAGTAGTTCAAAACAAACTAGGTTTTTCTTTTAAATAAATCCCTTTATAGTCTAAAATAATTATCTAGGAAATGGTATATGAAAGTTTACACTTTTATGATTAATAATCAATTTAATAGAATCCAACATGATTGATGTGTTTACATTAATTTTTTTTAACTTCCCAATGTTTTACCTACTACTTTATGTAGATGATATATTTATTATACGCAATAATATGAAGTACATTAACTTCATTTAAGTGACAATTGAAAATTAATTTTGAGAGAAATGATTTATGAGTATAAAAATAGATATTGGGCTTGTAAATGATAAGGGATGAACCAAATAAACTATTATATTACGTTCTAAATAGGTACATTCTTGATACCATGGAGACACTTAATGTCCTATTTCATCTACATTTTAAAATTTCTTTAACTCGAGCCCCAACTTCTGTTGTTGACACTGAATACATGTCAAAACTCCCTTATTCCAATATTGTTGGTAGCCTAATGTACTCTATGACTTACACAATACCTCACATGGATTATTCAATTTACATTCTTATAATATTCATGTTCAATCTTGGGAAACCTGATTAGTAGGCCCTAAAATGGTTACTTTTATATGTTTTATAAATTGTTGATATGTCTTTGTGATTTTGAAGAAATTTAAATATTGATGAACTAATTTCTAGATATATAGATATTGATTATGTAGGTATTGTGGATAGTATAAAGTCCCTCAATAGATATTTCCTCACTTCTTATAGCGGAATAATATCGTGTAAATTTAATAAGCAATCTAAGGTTTAACTTTCAACAACATAAGTTTTGTATATTTATTTTAATGATTCTTTAAAGAAGTCTTTATTGTTAAAGGTTTAGTTTTTTAAATCAATTTAAAAAATTATTTTATTTTAGTGTATTATAATATTTTATATGTCTTGATTTTTTCCAAAAAAAATTCATCATAAATAAAAACACATAGATATTAAGTTACATTTTTTAGAGATATCATTGAATCTGGAATAGTATGTCTTATAAAGACACATACTGATAATAACACAAAAAATAAATTTTCTATTGTTTTAGTTTTATTAGAATTCATGTTTTTTTATATAACAAATTTGATAATGGGTTTAAGAACAACGAAAATTTTAAATTAAAATGGTAGAGATTTGTGAATTTGATGTGTTTTTAAATTTCAATTTACCTTGATAATTATTTATTCCATTGATATTTTATTTTTTACAATCATGAAAATGGATTTTAATTTTTCTTTTATTATTATGATCAATGATTATTATTCAGTATATTAAGGGTTTCCCTTACGTAGGATTTTTTTGGTCACCTTACCCTTAAATGGTTCCCTCTGTACCCTAACTTTTCTAGTTCAAGGTTTACCTTTACATATGAGTTCACAGGACACTTATGTATCTTATGTCTCAAGTGGATTACCCTTATATAGTTTTAACTTGTATTTATGTAACATGTTTAACCCTTACATGTGACTCCTTTTAATCTTACATGGGATGTTAACCTCACATGTGCACCCTTAAATAGTTGGTAAACTTATAAGTTTATCCTTACACATAGGTCTATACTGTTGTGTATCACATTTCTTACCCTTACGTGGCTTGGTACCTTTACATATAGGGTTTATAAAACTTTCACCATAGTTATTTTACCCTTACACTGAAGTGACTTTACCTTCACACCAATTTACCCACACATGGTTCTCTCCTAACCCTTATATAACACTTCAAATTTTGTTACATGGTTTTATTTTATATCTCAAAGGGATTATTTAGATACACTAATCAGTTTGGTTGTCAGGTACCCTGAGAATTTTTTAAAAGAATTTATACTCCCTATATCCTTGACTTTCAGGATATTTATTTATTATATCTTCCTCGTTTTTTTGGTTCTTAGTTTTAAAAAGTGATTCAAAGAATAACTTGTTTTTAGCTTGTTTCCATCCACTGGAGAAGTTTGTCCTCCATTTGTGGTAGATATCAACATGAACCTTTTGTATAGAATAATTATGGCCTCCACTATCTAATCTTGGAAACATAGAGACAGTACCACAGAGTTTTAGATGAAAATGATTCAATAGAGTTATGTAATAAGTGATTTGGATTATTGGATATAAAACCTATCCAATGTTATAATTTTTTTTGTGTTTTTTAAAATTATTCTAGTATTATTAGATTTTATATGTTTATTTTCTTTAATATTAATAAAATGTGTATGTGTGTGTAGGTGGTTTTCTTTCTGAGTATATTGTCCCCAAAGGGACTAAAGGGTATTAAAATATATGTTGTTCTTTCTGTGTTTATTTTTTTGTTTGATTTATTCAATTTATATTATTATTGATAAAATATTTTGAATAAATTTTAGTTTTGAATTTCTATTTATATTTCCACACATTAGATAATTCATCACTATTCTCTTGTATTTATAATGGAAAATTTTGAAACCTCAAAGGAGGTTTTGAATTCCAACACATAATTGAATAAGTGTGTTGAACCATTGATCTTGGATTTTCTTAGGAGACTATATTTCTCATTGTCCCCAAAAATGTGGTATTAGATACATAGGTGAAAAATGGATTCAATGAAGCATGAAATCTAAAAATTTAATATTGATAATGAAGTTAATTTTTACAGAATTAAGATGAGGGGTATGCTAGTTCAACAAGGAAATATAGATTCCTTTTATGACCTAAAGAAAAAAATTGTTACCTAGTCCAATGATGGTTATACCAATAATGTATATCAAGATGTCTCTATTAAAATTCTTTTTAGGGCCTATAGTTATTTACTTTTTTCTTTAGTTGAAATGGTCCTTCATGAAATTTACTTTAAATTGACTACTACTGGTATATGGGTTTAACTAGAGAAACATTAAATGAAAACTTCACTTGTTGGTAGGAATTATAAAATAAATAACATGATTAATTTTAAAATACTTTCTAGGGTTTCTTTTAAAACCCATTTGGATGAATTTAATGAATTCAATCTTTATTTAGCCAATATAAATGTGAGCGTTGTTGAGGTGAACTAAGTTATGATTCTTTTGATTTATCTTGACAATTCCTAGAGCACATCACTGTAGACTATGATGTATGTTCATGAATCACTAACCATTAAGGAGGTAAAATATTCCCTTCTTTTTAAGAATCTTTATTCTATACCGAAAATAAAATTTGAGGTTAAGATTTTTTTTACTAGAGGGAGGCCATAATATAAGGGAAAAAAGATATATAAAGGTAATGATAATAGAAATAATAATAACCAACATAAAACTATGTAAAATTATAAGGATATGAAATTTATATGTTACAAATGTGGTATCATTGGGAGCATAATCTCCAAGTGTAGAAACCCCAAATAAAATCCTAAGGATAAAGAACTTGTTGACCAGTTCCTTTTAGTGGATTCTGGTTATGATAATGTTGATTAGTATTTATTTAGATATTTACTCATTAATGGGTGGATTCTATATTTGGGATTCCCTTTTCACATGTGTCCTTATAGAGAGTATTTCCTTGAATTAGTTTATATACTATAGGTATATATTATCTTATTAAATAGCATGAAGTGTAAGGTTTAAGGAATAAGTTCTGTTCTTATAGAATTAAATGATCATTCTGTCACCACCCTCCTATGTGTTAGGTTGGTCCATAACCTTCAAAGAAAACGAATTCCATTTTTGGTTATAGAAAAAAAAAGAATGTGTCTTTTGGATAAAGTAGGTTTATTTAATATCTACAAGGTATCTATAACTATAATCGAAGTATCCCTAGTGAATGGAATTTATTTATTGGATGGGAAGACCCATTCAATGCAACTTGGTAGTGGGTATATGAGTAATACTGATAATGCCTTATTATATCATAGGATATTGGGTCATGTAAACTCCAATGACTTAGAATAATTTAATAAAAAAGTGATTTTAGAAAATGATACACCAAGAAATATCCCGTTTTTGGAAGATTGACTATTGGGTAAGTCTAAGAGGTTTAGTATTTTTGGTCTTCTTTTAAGGAAACCTGACCATTAGAGTACATCCATTATGATTTATAGGGCCCTTCGAGAACCATATTGCATGGTGGAGGTTCTTAATTTTCACTATTATAGATGAATACTCTTGGAATGTGAGGATTTACAAACATTTAAACAAATATAATGTTTTTGAAATATTATAAACATATAATATCTTTTTTTTAAATCCAGTTGGAAATATGATTAATGTATTGAGAATATATAATGGTTTTAAGTACATGTTTACTAATTTTGTCCATTTTTAACAAATTTATGGTATAGAAAGACATTGGACTATTGGGGAGACTCCCCAATATAAGGTTATTGTTGGGTGAATGAATAAAACAATTATTGAGAGATTTTGAAGCTTTCATGCATGATTATGGATTCCTAAACCCTTTGGGGATGAATCCTTCACTACAATAGTGCACATAATTAACAGTTACCCATCTACTACTAATAAATTTAAACACACTAATGAATTATGGAATGGTAAACGAAATTATTAGAACCATATAAGAGTCATTAGGTGTACTACGTATACCCACATTAAAGATGATATGTTGGAACCAAGAGATCCTAAGTGTTTTTTTGTGGGATACCATGATGGTGTCAAAGGATATAAGTTATGGGTTGAAATACTTAAATACCAAAAGAGTATAATTGGTAGTGATATTTCCTTTCAAGATTTAAGTTCTCCTAAATCTAAAACTATCACATGTGGCAATAATGATGTAACCCATGACGGGAGAATTGATTTGCATTCGTTAACTAAGGTGGAGGCTTTTAATGAGAATCCTCCACTGATTCCACAAAATAGAAATCTATAATTAGTCTAATTATTATTTAGACTCATATTATGTGCCTCTTAATGGTAATAGTGATTACCAATTGACTCGATAGGGAGATAAGATGTTCATTAGACACCATACTCAGATTGGAAAATGTTATATGTGTTCCTTTACCATTCATCATTCCCAATATCCCTTTGATGATGATCCTGAAAACTTTTAGAAATACATGAATGATACATATTACCAATAATAGATTTATTCCATGGATGAAGAGATGAAATCCTTGAGTAAATACTATTCCTGGTCTATTGTTGATAGACTTCTTAATTATAAGGCCATCGGGTGTAAACAAGTTTATAAAAGAAAGAAAGATAATAATGATAAATAGAAAATAAAATTTAAGTCTAGGTAAATAGACAATTCTTACCTTTAAATAGATGGTACTGATTATGTTGATATTTTTCCCTCATTATAAAAAATTATTATACTCAGTTTTTTATTACTTTTAATAGTGTTAATTTTTTTCACTTAGAATAATGAGATGTGAATTCATCTTTCTTGCATGGTCTCATTATTTAGTAATTTCACATCAAACATACAAATAGTTGTCAAAATGAGATCATACATAACCATTTTTTTCTTTAAAATAAATCAATTTATAGTCTAAAATATACCATTATACAAGTGTATAGTAAATTTTACTCTTTTATACATGATAACCAATTTAATAAGATCCAACATGATGCATGTGTTTAATTTAAATATGTTAAAACTCCATCACTTACCTACTGATTTATATAGATTATATGTTGGATATGTGAAATAATATGAATCTAATTAACACATATAAGTCTCTATTGAAATTTTTTTAAGATAAAAAATATTGGGGCATAAAAAAATATTAGGAAAGGGAAAAACCAATTAAATTGTAACATTTCTCCGAAATTGATTATATTTAGAAATTTCTAAATTGTTACTTTTATTAGGCCTTGAAAATAGATAATATTCCCTTTGTTAAACATTTTAAACTATCCTTAACACTAGACATTGATTCTAATATAGACATTGAATACTTTTCAAACACCCCTTATACCAATATTTTTGGTAGCCTAATGTACTATATGATTTGAAGTAGGGGTAACTTTTCTTTTTATATTTTCACTCTTAGAATATTCAAGGAAAATATATGGAAACCTCATCATTAGGACTTGAAATGGTTACTTATATATGTTTCATGTACTACTGACCTATATTATTTTTGCATCAGTAGAAATGTAAATAATTATGTACTAATTGATGGATATGAATAATTTGATTATGTAGGTAATGTGGATACCAAAAACCCACTCAATAAATATGTATTAAATACTTATAGAGGAGCCATGTACTAGAATTTAAATACAATATTTTGGAATTCTCTTTCAACCCCATAAGTTGAGTATATTTCCTTGATTGAGGCTATTAAGAAGGATTTATGGTTAAAGTGTTTGGTTTTTAACTCAATTTAAATAATTCTGTTATTTCAATTTATTATGATATTCTGTCTACCAAGAATGTTTCCAAAACTTTTGGTTGTTATTGTAAATAAAAACACATAGATATTAGGTTCTGTTTTAGTAGAGATATCATTGAATATGGAACTTTATGTGTTACAAAGATACATAATTATAATAACCTAGCTACTAGTTTAAATAATGTTATAGTTTTATCAAAATTCATGTTTTGTTTAGATAGAATGAATTTTGATCTTATTTAATGAAAATAGGGGTAAGAACATGTCCAATTCCAAATGAAAATGATTGTGTTTTTTTTAAATTAAATACTTTTCAATTTTAATTTTCATTGTTAATTATATCTATCATTTATACTCTATTTTTGCATATGTGGAAAGTGATTTTATTTTTCCTTTTATTTATAATGATCAAAATTATTTATAATGGATCTTATAGTTTAACCTTAAAGGGGAACTCTTTTAGTGTCTTTAACCTTATTTGGTTTCCTCTATACCGTTATGTAGTTTTCGGGTTTAGGTTTTACCTTTACGTAAGACATCCCATGACTCTTATGTAGCCTTTTTCTTAAGTGGATTACCCCTATGTAGGTTTCGTTTACCTTTATGTAACTTGGATTACCCTTACATGTGACTCATGATACCCTTACATGGGGAGTTACCCTTACACATATACCCTTATATAGATGTTACCCTTAATTGATTACCCTTTCATAGAATATGGTTTACACTTACATGGACTAGTACATTTACACAATGGGGTTTTTTCCCATATTCCATAGTGGTCTTACCATTACGCCAAAAGGACTTTACCCTTAGTTGGTTTCTCCTCATGTGAGTTTCACCTAACCCTTATGTATCCCTTAAAATATTTTTCCATGGTTTTATTTTCTATTTCCTAGTGATTTGTGTCCCACATTGATTGGTTGTGATGTTAGTTAGCCTATGAGATTGTCAAAAGAATTTAGACCCATTCTTCCTCAACCTTAGGAAGTTTATTTTGATTCTCTCTTCCTGTATTTTTTTAGTTCTTTATATGGAAATGTGATTTGAATAAGATTCAAGTTCCAATCAACTATAGTCTTCGAAATCTATTACCACCCTATTTTTTGGAGATCATCGGTGTCCCTTTGCATAGAATAAGTGTGGCCACATGTTTCTAATCATAGATCCTTCAAACTAGTACCAAAGAGTTTAAAAAGAGTAATGCTTCAAGTGATTGGTGAGAGAAGTGATCTGAACAGCTTGATATCAAACCTATCTAGTATTTTATGTTTTTTTGAATTCTATTGATTCATTATATATTTCTTATCTTATACCTATTTATTTTCTTTGAGTTTAATAAAATTAGTTTGTGTGTGGATGATGTTTTTTTCATACATGTAGGCCCCAAAAATTTATGTTGTCCATTATGTATTTATTTATTTCTTTTTTAAATTTAATTTTTATTTTTGATGATTGATTATTTTGAATTAAATTTTAGTTTTTGTTTTCTATTTATATTTTTATACTTGTCATAATTTTTTATTATTCACTTCTGATTGTAATTGAAATTATTGATTCCTCAAGAGTGTCACAAACTAGTCATGATACCTTGGTACACTAATACCCAAGCCAGTATTGACATGTCTTGAAGGGAGATACTTATCTCCATGGGTTAGTGATAAGCACCTAGCATCTTATCAAATCAATAGGGAACATTTTTTCCAAAAACAATCAAAAAAAGTATAAGATAAACAATACATAGTCAATAAGCTCAACAATCATCATGGAGAATATACCATCATCAAATAGTTAAAAAAATACCCACAAATTACATCAACCCAATAACATTTACATTATCTCTAATAAAAAATCAAAATCCTATGTAACATGTGTATAATAGCCCCATCAGTCGCCATCATCCCTCTACGGTCCCAAGGATCAAGAAAATCCATTCCCTCCAAGAGGCACTTTTCATTTAATTAGACCTGGCCTACGAAAATATAGAAACAACAAAACGAAAAGGTAGGGTGTGAGCTATAAATCCTGGTAGGTCCTTACTAATTTTTCCATAAACAATGTTATAACAATAAACCAATTAATATTTTAATTTCAATAAATCATAAAATGGAATAATCTTTAGATATTTTAAAATAAAACATGATTTCAATTCAATAGTTTGAAATTACATCAAAAGATGGATTACGTGAATTATTTATATAAATATTTATATATATATTACAGAATGAATAAAATAGTTCACAATCAATAGAATGTATAATCAAGTTTAAAAAACATATCACCATGTACAAAAGACCTGCATTACGTTAGTTTCTAGCAATAAGATCCTTAGACATCACAATAATGATATCATCTCAAGATAGGTGTGCACAATCAACTCATATACACCCCACTAGTGGAACCAATAATGGGTAGTATACGCCCTAATAGGGGACTCCTTATTGGAAATAATGCCGGAATTTTTAGTTATAGTTTTCATGATTATTCCATTTCTAGGGATTCAAAGTCCTAGTATGATTTTACTAGTTACCACTTACTACCTAGGATAACATGTGATTTAAAAAACAATCAATAAATCATGGTAAAATGAATTATTTTAAAATCATTTCAAAATTCAATTGCACATTTTCAGGTTTCAACATGCCACACATTTCAAAACGAAATCATATTTTTTTATCATTCCATGCCTATCAAAGTATTTTTCATTTAAATCCATTTTTAAAGATCATTCACCAAAATTCTCAACAAATAAATTTCCAAAAACAATCTATATTTCTCAAATCCATCCCAAAATGACAATATTATAGAAATTGGGGTTTTTTCAAATTTCTATCCCATTTAAAATAAACCATAAAATTATTTCAATTAATAATATTTAAATCAATAAAAACTCATTTCAAAACAACCAATCAATTTAGGGTTTTAATTATAGGTAAAAGTCATATGAAGCCACCAACCATTAATCTCAAGAAAACATAATCAACACTCGCAACAAGAATGCCAATGGAGATATTAAGGTAGAAAGTATCAAAGAGGAATCCCTATAATCGAGATCCATCAAAAATAGGTATTAGATCCATCAATATCATAATGATATATCACTCTATAAAAGTGAGAGAAAATAAAATTGAATATTTCCAAATGAGGGGAGGTCCCTTAACAGAGAGAAATAAAATGCTTCCTATGAAGATTTGATCCAATAAGAATGGAGTTATAAGAGTTAAAAATTACTCTTGGGGGACATCAAGGGAAAAAGTTCAAATGTGGCTTAAGAGAGATAGAAGTGGGAATTTAAACTGAGTTATGGGAATTTATGTTTGTAAAAACATAAACTCCACCGTAGCCCCCCATAACCACAACACATCCCTATAGAAAACATCCAGGACATGACACAACAACCCAGACCATGCTAAAACCACCCTTCTACAATTGTCCTTTGAAATCTAGTGCATATATCCACAATACATGGGATAGGTATATACCGAAGTTGATATAAATTTCCATGAGGGTTTCCAAATAATAAGAACTAACCAAATACTCCCCTCATACCCTTAACCATAGAAGCCTTCCCTACACCACAACCCGTCCAGAAATAGAAATGGATCTGAAATTGCTCATGTTGTAGCCAGTTTTCCCCGGGCATAGTCCCCAAGATCTATGCATCATCCCCTACACCACACCGTAGATCCCTATGGGAAAATAAGTATCGTCCCTCCAAAGCTCTAAAAGATGGAAACAAACCAAAAAATAGCCTTTCTCATCCTTTGAAAAATTTATACCTAGAACACACTAACTCAAGAAAACATACATCCCCATAATTTTGGTCATTTTTCCCCAACAAAGGTTTTCATCCACAAGATCCTTGAAATGCACCCTATAAAAAGGAAAACAAAACAACACTCAAGAATTACCCGAAAAAATGTAACGTTATGTTACATTCTCCCTTCTATAAACACTTTTTGTCCCCTAAAATGATATAAAGATGACTCCATATCAAATTGATGAGACTACTACTCTACCATTAGTGCCTTACATTCCCACATCCCATACGAATCAAAATCATGATGCCACAGTACACTGACCAAAGATACCATCTTCCCATGAAGAACTTTTGTCTCATAATAAACAATCATGATAGGATGCTTAGCCATTGATAAATTAGGATCAACATCAATACTTTCCCAACACATAATATAAGAAGGGTTGGAAACATACTTCTGAATTTGTGATACATGAAACACATTATGTATTGACATCAACTAAGGTGGATGTTTTAGCAAGTAGTCCAAATTCCAAACCCACCCAACAACCTCCAAAGGCCCCACAAACCTCACCAAAATTTTACCCTATTTTCCAAGATATCGGTGACCCAACTGATGTGAAACTCTCAAAAACACCTGGCCACCAACTGAAAAACTCCAATGGTCGATGAAAATGATCAACATAAGATTTATACTAGCTCTTTACAATCACCATTCTCTGAAAAATCAACTGAATATTTTTCATCACCTCTTGGACCAAACTTATTCCAATCAAGAAACCGTGATCAATCCCCAAAAAACACAATGGTGATTTACAAGGCCATCCAAAAAAGGCATTAAAATAAGTCATCCAATTAAAAACCAGTAATCTTTGTTATAGTAATAATCATCTATTACCAAATGAACATCCCAAGCTCCACCAAAGTATATAATTCAAGTCCAAATCACTTATTACAAATTTTTATAGATTATTATACTTTTCCATCCATCTCCTGATGATATGTTATACTCAATCCATCCTAGGTTCCTATTACCTCCTGGAGGACTCTCCAAAAATGAGAAGAGAAATGGTGAGCACTATTAGAAAATATAACATATATAACACAATGAAATATTAAAATGCATGCACATTGAGACATTTCAAATAATCAAATTTGGTTGTATCTTAAATGGGTATATTTTGAGTTGACTTTGTTAGCCTACCGATAACATTCCATATAATATTTTTTTTAAATAGTACAAGACAACCCAACCACAGAGTCCCTAAGAATATATCATCCCACTTCCACATCAGTACTAAAAGTGACTGAAGAAAGCCTGAAGGTCTCTAGTGCATGGATTTAAACTGTTGGAAAGTTTAATAATGGGAAACAAAGTCATTGATGTCTCACCTCATACCTAACCACAAGAATTATCACTGTATATCATAGAACTTCTTCATGGTTCTGGGATACACTACCCACTAAGTGGAATGTAAATATTCCATCATAGCCTTTATCATAGAATAAAGAACAACATGATGTTTTCCTAAGAATATGATGCTCTTGGAAGAGAATGACCATTCACTAATGGTCTCCCCATCATAAATAGAGTCTCTAATGCCACATAATTCCTCATCAAACTAATAATCCTAAAGAATCATCTTGAGAAGATTGGTTGTCAACTACACACTCTCCAAAACAACCTCAGACTCATTCTCCTAGACTCCCTAATATAACTGAGCAAAGAGATCCATCAGATTATACTATTTTGATGATTCGTTCATGGAATAGTTTAGAAGTTTACTCCCCAAAGAATAAAAATCAAATTCCCTTTCTAGGGGTATAAGAAATTTAGAAATCAAAAGATTGTATGTACTCAACCCAACACCTCTATGGAGATTCAAACTTTTTAGATAATCTATAACTCAAGATATTTTGGTTTGGATCAACGTTAAACCTATCTCCCAAAAGGTAACTCCACCGTCTCTTAAGATCATGAATCAAAACTATGAGTTCGATATCATGTGTTGGATTATTCTTCTCATGTGGCCTAAGATTCCTGGAAGTATAGGCTATGACATGATCACCCTGTATAAGGATGCATCCTAGATTTGAACTTGATGCATCATAAAATACCTTAGAACCCTGCTCAAGATATAGAAGAGTCAACACTAGAACATAAGTCAAAAAAAGTTCCTACTAAAAAAAATGGATCTAACATTACTCATCCTAAACAATCTTAACTCCTTTATGAGTGAGTTTGGTCATTATAGATCCAAATTTGATAAATCTACCATGAATAGGTGATAATATAATGCCAAACCCAATAAGATTTAAATCAAGAAAACATTAAATGGTTTTTTCCTTGTCATAAGAGGTTTTACCTTCTCAGGATTAATTGTGATTCCATGTTCCAAGATCACATGTCCCGGGAAATTTACATCATGGATTCAATAACTACACTTTGACATCTTTTCACAATGTTGGTGATTTCCCAAAATTTATAGAGCTGCTCTCAGATAATGCACATGATCCTTCTTAAATATGGAGTAAACAATAATGTCTTCCATTAATACCACCATGAACGAGTCAAAGTACTCATGATATATCATATTCATCAAATACTTAAAATCACAAGACCATTGGTTAGGACAAATGGAATAACAAGACACACATTATAGTTATACCTACTCCAGAAGGGGGACTTATGAATGTTAGATTATTTAATTATCAACTCATGATAACCAAATAGAATATAAATCATTGAGAAAATCTTTTCCCATTTCAACTGGTCCAAAAGATCATCAATATATGGAAATGTATACTTTTACTTTACCATAAATTGGTAGAGTTTTTGGTAATAAATACATTGATGAATTTTACCGTCACCCTTATTTTCAAAGAGAACAATAACTACCTAAGGTGACACACTCAAGAATATAAATCCTTTCTTTAGAAGATTGTACAACTGGTTTATAAACTCTTTCAATTAATCTAGTTCTTTATTGTAAGATGGAATAGACACTGGTAGAGTTCCATGTAAAAAATAATAAGAAATATCCACCTATCTTACTCATTGAAAGACAGATAAATCAAATTGAAACACATTAAAAAACTCAGTGATGAATGGAGGGAGATCATAAATCAAATATTTCTTCTCCAAGTCAAAAGAGAATACCAATATTACCCTAAACAACTCTAGAAATGAAGGCCTGAATCTACACAACATTGGGTCCCATTATCCTTGAAAACACAACACACCCCATCAGAAACAATAAAGGAGACTCGTTGAAGATAACAGTCAATTTGGGATTTATGATCAATCAGCCAATCCATCTAGAAAATGAAATAAAGTGGTTTCATGTTTAGAACTAGAGAATTCTAGGAAATCTTAATCTCTGATAGAGATAAAACACAAGAGGATAATTGAACACCATTCTCCCTCTTCATTATGAGGGGTGTGGTGATATCCATCATATAATAAAAAAGATTCATAGGATTTTTTAGCAGTTTCAAAATATTATTTGATAAAAATGGATGAGATGTATATCCACATAAGAAGTGAGATCCCATAAGAAAACATGTGATCAAATATAAAAATGATTAACCATATCAAATATTCATTCTATAAGTTTCTCATTATTCACTACCTTGGGAGAAAACTAAACAAGGTCAATAAACTGGTTTTCATATTAAGTCACGTACTTTTCACCCAACTTTAGGATAAGAAACTACATGTATTTCTACAAGATAATAGATTATTTATAGAACCAATGAGTGAAAATAAATATAATGTATTTTCACCTTAAACCCTTATCCTTCTTCATCATCTCCATCAAAACCCACAATCTCCTACTAGGACCTTCAAGAATAATGGTAACACCCTTCGCCTTTATTTCCTATGGTGTTTTAAAGGGAATAAAAAGAAGCTAAAATATTTTTCAACCAATCCTATTCCTCATTAAGATAATTCAAACCATTGAATGATGGTGGTTTCTGATGAAGAAACTATTGAGCATGATCAATATAATCATCCCTTAGAGGTTCCACTACTGAATCCTGAACATGAATAGGTGCAACTGCCAATCCCAGAGATTTGATAGCACACAAACCATTTCAAAAACATTCTAGTTAACATTAGGATTCTCTTAACGTGGTTCAATAAAATATTCCTCCTAAGGCATATTCAAATATCTTTTCAGAGTCATGATGCTACACAATATCAATGGAAAATTCTAAAAGCATAAATAAGGATACACATATCATCAACTCAATAAGAGATACATGAATTTAAATTCCATAAAAAAGATCTCAAGATTACTATTTTAATATACTCAAATCAAAAGTATGGAAAGGTCTAGAAATCAGATCTAATCATTCCTCAAGACACTTTTCTTAAACACTCATGCTAACTTAAGGCTCATTATAATGAAATATGTCCATGAACTAGCTTATTATTACCTCTTAAGTCCCATCAATCCTACCTCATGAATACTAAGACAAATGAACTACATTATGACTTCAAGGAATGATACATAACCTACCTATGATACCACATTATCATGAACCAGCTCAGATACCTTGGTACCCTATTACATGAGTTTTCACTAACTTTTCCTAAAGGTTGTTCTTGATTCCCATGGGTGGGAAATTTGAACCTAGCATTGTATCAAGATAAAGAGCTAATGATTTTTTCCATAAAGAATACAATATAGTAGAATACAAACAATACATATCGGTATGTTCAAAACTCATCAAGGAGAAATTACCAGCATCAAATAGGTAAAACAATACTCAAATAGTACATCAACCCATGAAATGTCACATCAACCCCAAGAAAAGCCTCAAAACCATGTGTAACAAGAGGAAAATAGCTCCTCCAGTCACCATCATCACTTCATAATCCAAAGGATCAAGAACATTCACCTATTACAAGATTCTCTTTCTATTTACTCAGACCCAGAATAAAAAAATATACAAACTCCCAAAGGAAAAGGTATGGTGTGAACTATAAATCCCATTAGGGTGTCACCACGTGTTCCATATACAAATCCATAACTATAAACCAATGAAGATTTCAATTTCAATAAAAAATGGAATGGAATAATCTTTAAATATAACAAAACAAAACATGTTTTAAATTAAATATATATAAATTACATCAAAACATGGATTGAATGAACGTTTTATATAAAAATTTATATAATCAGCCGGCATGAATAAAATATTTCACAATCAAGGGATAGATAATCATGTTGATAAAACATTGAACCATGTACAAAATCCTTGAGATACTTTAGTTTCTGGAAATACCATCTTCAAACAACTCAATAATGATCTCATCTTAAGATAGGTGTGAAAAATCATATAATCCACACCCAAGTCGGGAAACACATTACAGGTAATCTATATCTTAATAGGGGATCGCTCACAAGAAATCATAACAAATTATTTTGTTAAATTTTTAATTTTCAATCCATTTTTACGGATTTATAGTCCTAGAGTGCTTATCCTAGTTACCACTAACTACCCATGATAACATTTCCTTCAAAGAATCAATTAATCAATTATTTCAAATCAGTTCAAAATAAAATTGCCCATGTTCATTTTTCCACATGACTTTCTAAATACAAAACCAAATCATAGATTTTCACACATTCTTGAATTTAAAATAATTCTTCATTTAAATACATTTTTAAATATCATTCATCAAATAAATTTTCCAAAACAAGTCATCTTTCTCATATCCATCCCTCTATTTCAATAATATAGAAACTGAGGGTTTTTCACAATTTCCATTCCATTTCAAATCAAAAATAAAATCATTTCAATTACAGATTTTAAAATCAATTAAAAACTCATTTTAAATAAATTAAGAAATTCAAAGTTTCAATTTTAGGTAAATTACATATGTAACCACCTACCTTTAATCTCAAGATCACATGATCAACACCCACAACAAGAATGCCAATAAAGAGACTATGGTGTAATGGATCAAATAGAAACACCTATAATTAACACACATTTAAACAGGGATTAGATTCATCAATATCATGATTATATAACACTCTATAAGAATAAGAGATAAGAAAACAATGGATTTACAAATGAGTAGAGGACCCTTACAGCAGAGGAATCAAACACATACACTAGACATTTGATCTAAGAAGAATGGAGTTAGGATAGTTCAAAATGCCTATTTTAAGCATTCATGAGTAATTAGTTTGAATGGGTTTTGGGTGAGGGAAGTAGTAGTTTTAAATGGTTTTGGGAATTTAAGTCTATAAAAACATAGACCATACCATAACCCCCAGAGCCACGACACAACCCTACTGAAAATGACCAGGATGTGGAAAATCCACCCCAGACCATGTCATAACCAAACCCATCCAACTATCCTATGGAAACCACAATATAGATATATTCTACTTGGGATAGGATTGTGATGGGTCTATTCCATCATGCCGTAGGGGTTTCCGAACTAGAAAAATTGACCAAATCCTCTTCTTAGACCCTTACACAACCACATCCTTCCCTATTCCATATCTATTCTTTAAATGGAAGTGGATCTGAAATTAGTCATTCCACAGATAGGTGGTCCTTGGAATAGACCCCAATATTCTCAATGAATGTCCTAAAACATGGTGAAACTCCCTGTAGGAAAACCATCATCCTTACTCTAAATCTCTAGAAGCTGTAAATGACCTGGAAAAAGAGTATTTCTCAAACTTTGATAGATTTATACCTAGACTCCAATAAATCAAGAAAACATACATCCCTAGTATTTTGGTCATTTTAACCAATAAAGGTTTTCCATCCACAAGAGGCCTGAAATGCACCTAATAAAAATGAAAAAAAACCAGATTCAATAATTACCTAAATGAAGGTAATTTTATGTTACAACTAGATATTTGGAATTCTAGAAGTTAATTGAATATGCATTTTCAACCATTTTTCTTGTATTTTTCTTAGGGTTTATGCATTACATTATCATTAAGGGTTCCCATGAAAATCCTGGTTAATACCAATGATTTTTAAGTACTCTCTCAGATCCTTGGAGTATAGAGGCTATTATGATAAGCTCCTTTATCCCCAAACCCCCAATTTATGATTCCATCTTCCACATCTCCAATATTTTTCCTACTACAAGGGAGGCTTCATGTAATCATAAAAAGAGTCCTCCACCATATTATCCATAAAAACACCCCTGGGATGATAATTCTCTTCTATGTGAGTTTTTATTGTGTTAAGCACTTCAAAAGAATTATTATTTTGAACCTTAAAACTCACCTGGGAAGGTGAGCCCCAGTTTTTATTCACAATGCTTCTAGATGGGTCACTTTGAAAATATCAATAATTATCAGAAACATTTTTATTTCTCAGAGTGTTAAGGTATCTACCTATAGTGACTTGATCTTGATTTTGGTATTTCTACATTATTAATACATCTTTATCTAGCTTGTTTTTTCTTTTCTGATATACTGAGTCTAATAGTTTTTTTACTTGCTATAACTAAATGTCAATTTCAGCCCGTGCATTTGGATCACAATTAGAGGCATTGTGATTTTCATCCTCATTATTCCTTCCAACTAACACACCCTTAAAGGAAGTATTCTCATCTTCATCATCCACCCATGATTGGACTCTATGATGGGAGTCAAGACTGTCGAAAGTCTATGTCAAAGGCTTCAAGATGGGAGTGGCAACACATTTTTTATAGTAAAAAGGACCTACTCATAAAAATACTTAGATCAAGCCAATTCAAAAGTTTAAAAATTAATATTATAATTTACTAGTAAACAATTAATAAGTAATAATTAATAATATAGTTATTTATGTAATTAATAGTTAATATTAATTAATCATTAATAATATAGTTATTTATGTAATTAATATTTAATATTAATTAACCATTAATAATTTATAATGAATAATGAATAATGAATAATTATGAGTTAATGATAATTACTAATAATCAGTCATTAATAGTAAATAATTGATAATTAGTAATAATTAATAATGTTAATTAATAATTTTTAATTATTAATAATAATTATTGAATCATATTTAGAAATTATTTATTATTTATTATAACTAATTATTGATAATTATTAATTAATAATTACTAAAAATTAGTAATATTAACTATTAATTGTTATATTTAAACAAGATAGGGCCAACGATCCTTTATTAAGAAACAAAAACAGGAAATGAAACCAAAATGATAGGATTAGACATAGCGAAACAACCCTCATCATTTTCATACACTAAACAAAAGTCATAATCCATGTTATTTTTTAATCTTGTCTTGAAGTTGAAGACTCTCTTTATGAAAATTTCCTTAATTAATTTGGTTGTTACCATATCCTTGGCCCTTTGTGGGTGTCCTCTTCTCCATGACATTGCATAATTCTAATGGCCATCAGAGTCTCTTAATTCATCAAATCCCTTTGTGTAAATTTCCATCGTATCTTATGGAACCTACTCCCTCTTAGAGAGATCAATGAGTAGAGAATATTCATTTCCTTACATGTCTCCATGGGATCTCCATCAATCACATTCTCATATAAATTAAGAGACCCAAATATATTGGATGTTGTGACCTGGATGAACACCTTAATTTTGTTTTTCCCATCATTACAACCATCACTCTTTCTCAAATACATAAAATTAGAAACATGTGAATTCCTCAGCCTAACCTTAAGATAATTAGATATAGATTGAATCTTTGAACCTACTCTCAGGAGATCACTACATTCCTTTTATCCCATGGTCTCCAATAATTCTCTCTTAAATGATCAAGGGGATCCTAGCTTTAGTATTTCATTGTGAGCATTGGTTGCCTCTAATTTTTCCTCTTTCCACATTCGATGATAAATTTCAACCATGATTTCTAATTCCAACGCATTCTGGTCATCCTCATCATTAGAATGAGGGGGATCATCTTCCACACCAGCCTAATTATTATGTATCTTACAAGAAGTCATTACCAAATTATATTTTTCTTGGTAACCTATTCTAACCTATTGAATGAATTTATTACTGCAAAATAGACTTCTCACTAGCAACTGGAATTACTACGCCAAGAGAACACCCAATTTGGGTTTGATAAAACCCCCATGTTTATCTTCTGAAGGGTTACTAAGAGACTGCAAACTCACCATCAGTTCATTCCTCATTTCCTTTATATGAAAGAAAACTATAGAACTAGTAAAAGGGATCAATGTAATTTGATTACCCTCCACTGCATATTTCCCCACAAGTTCATTTTAGAAATGGGTTGTTTTAATTTTCAATTTTTTATTTTTTTGTGTTATGTTTTTTTATGTTGAAATCTATGATGCTTGAGCATCAAATTAATTAATGCTCATCCATTTTTGGAAAAATAATCTAATGGATGCACATATGGTGGAGAGCTTTAATTCATTTGACACTCTGTCATTATTTTTTTATGTTATAAATATATATATATATACACAAGAACAAAATGTCCTTAAATTACTATTTTTTAGTTTTTTATTATATATATATATAACAAGATCTTGAAAAGTGTTTAAAACAGGGTTTTTTTGTTCGAAGTTATTAGAATCTATGTAATACCAAAATATAACTAAAAAATACACTCATGACACCCTTTTATAGGGAAGGGTACCATGAAATCCCTTATGGATTTTTCATGTAGAATCCATTTTCACTCTTTTGATATTACAATAATAATATATTAATAATAATAATATAAAAATAATAATAAATAATTGAGAATTCAAATAATTAAAATAAATTATTTTTAATATGAATAGTAAAAAATATTAAAAATAAAAAATAAAAATATAATTAATATAAATAATAATTATTACTAAATATAAAAAATTATTATTGATAATAATATTATTAATTATATATTAGATTATTAGGCATACAAATAAAACAAACACACACACACACCTAACACCCACAAGCTGGAAAGGTAGGTAATAACCCCCAACAAGGGATAACCCACCCATAAAACCCATAATTTATTAGATATATAGGGTTGCATGCCACTTAAATTTTTTTCCCTGAAGGCCCATTAATTTTTGAAGGCCCAAAGGCCCATTTACCGTGGCTTATAGGTCCTATTCTTCTACGCTTGATTTTTGTGGTTATGGTCTTCCATGACCAATCAATGCAGTGTATCATGAATGACCATCATAGAAAAAGTAACACTCAAAGAAGCCCTTAGATGTTCCCCCCATGGTGAATGGCCTCTGGAAAAAGTATCATCCCCTTCATTGAACCTAAGGTGGCCATCCACAACACTGGTCTTCTATACAAAGACTTGTACTGACATAGAAATTAACTATTCAAGGAAAACCTCTTGAAGTATGATGTGGGAATAACGTATAAGGATCAATAACAAACTCTCCCATCCTCATCACTAATGGCCCATACCCATACTTAATTCCACTAATTATACCTAAATGTTTCCTACCAATCACGTCAACTAAAAATCACCCTTGTTGGGTCCCCCATCATCACCAGCACCCTCTGTCACTACCTCTCTTGTATAACACCAACACCCCCCATAAGGAAAACCACCAATCCACCACCACCACACCTTCATAGTTTATCCAAATCACCTACACAAAACCCCCATCTGAGCCACCAACATCATTGATGTTTTCCACCTCTCCTGCAAAACACCCCTCATCGGAGCCACCACAATCTCTGGTTCCCTAGTTTTCACCATTTTGCTTACACAACACCTCACATGAGGCCTAAACCCATCATAGAATCCCATTACATTTTCACCCATCATACTCAGTGCCCCTACCATCGAGCTGGGGTCCTTCTCCATGTTGGTCCCTACTACATGGCTCTCCAGAGCCACTACCTGTGAGAGTAGTCATGATCCCAACAAATTCTGGCACCATTTGTCACCATAGCTCACAATGAGCCTCCCCAATTTAATATGGGGGCCAAAAAAATACTGCTTCTAGGTTTTTAAACCCATATTTCCAAATGTAGTTATAGGTTATTCTAAGCATCAAATGAATTGGCGCTCATCCATTTTAGGAAAAAGCATCTGATGAATTGATTCTTGTTTGAGAGAATCAATTCATATGTTTCTTTTATGATATTTTTTAGTTTGTTATATTAATATATATTAGTGGATTTGGTCCAAGACCCTTTACAAAATAATTAAAAAACAAAAGGAATAAATTAAATGATAGAGTCAGATAAAAAAACATACCCTCAATCCAAAATAGTAGATGAATCTAATAAAGGGAAACAAAACACATTAAAAGGCACCTAGAGACGTTGTACATGATAATCAATATAAAAAATAATTTTTTCAGATACTAAATTTGTTACTAATATCAAAGAGTCATTTTTTATATAGCCCCTAACCACCTCTACAACATGAGTGTCTACCTCTCCACCACGTCTTAGGATGTTTCTTGGGCTTACCATGAGATGAAACATTTTTTTCCTCTATAGAGACAACATCAATATTAGAATTATTGAGCATCCTATTAAAGGTCACATAAATCTTCACAACATTAGAATATTAACATCTAGAAGATGTATTTAGAGGATCATTCACCTATCCCCCCCTAGAGTCCTTCATAGAGGATTCTTGGATAAGAGGTGCACTTTGGAGCAAAGAAAACGAATTAGATGTAAGAAATTTATTATTATCCCTATTACTCATTTATGCACTAAGATTATAAGACTCATTCAACAAAAGGTTTGATTCATTTACATCCATCAAATCACTTGATGCACCTAATATATCATCACAATGTATTAAGGATATATGCATACTTATTGAAACCCCCCTGATTAGATGATCAGACAATACAATGGACTACCCATCAGGAGAACCTCCCTTGGATCCCTTCAACATAGTGGGGAAAAATCAACTCGTAGACTCATAAAATTCTCTGTTTTCTTAGCCTAAACCAATTTTAAAGGATTACCCCTCTTAGTATTTGAACACTTACTAAAAGTAAAAATCACTTTCATATTACATTTTTGACAGTTAGAAGTGACCAATTTATATTCTATCCACATTTTTTTATCATCCATAGCTTTCAACTCAATCTATTAATCTAATTGACCATCTTCATATTCAACCTACCTATCATCCTCCATGTCATGAATAAGTAAATCTCATAAAGTCATAGAATTTGGATCCTCCACTACTACATCATCCCAATAACTATGTTGTTGATAATGTACCAATCCTCTACTCAATTCTTCCTCCTATGGATCATGAGGTGTTGATCCATTGGAAGCCCTGTATTTTTCATTTGGGAGATGGGGTTGGTCCAAGGGAGAAGAAACCCCTTTCACTGATAAAGGATCTTTATCTACCTTTAAGAGAGAATCCCCATGTGAGGAATTATCATGAACAAAATAATCCTCCTCAATATCTACCAAAGACTTGGAAGGGTCACCAGGTTTCATAATCCAAGGATGTGTCCTTTCTAGCCTTTTCCATAGAGAGATACCAATTTTTCAAGACATTACCTTTTCCAAGACTCCACAAAGATAATTGTTTCTCTTAGCAAACAATTGTCCTCCAAATGTACTAAAATACTTCCCCTTGAATTTTTCATTTACAACACTATATCTGTGTAAAGTAGTCAACTGAGTAGGAATATATTCAACTTCCCCCATTTCTTTCATATTACAAACCTTGATTAAATTATCCCTCAATTCATAATCCTCCTAGGAGATGTTCCTGTAGTATTCCTCTATTGTGTTCCCAACAACCTTATTGAAAACAAGAATATATTGATTCTTCTCATTATCAAAAATAACATGAATATATATAGTTGGAGCAGAAAGAATAATATTGTTAATGGGAGTGGAATTAAGATCTTAATCAACCAATATTCTAGAAAAATGACCAAATAAAACTTTCTCAGTCTCACTATCTAAGAGGACTTGTTCCCCAATTATCATGAAAATAACATGTATGGTCTTCATATGATAAATGATATAATTAAGACCATATAACACAACTCTTACACATGAAAAATCATTCCTTGCATGTGGTAAATTAGAGTATCAAGACCATTCATGATAGTGGAGTGTTCCAGGCTTTAGGTATATAGATCTTGAACTCTATGTTTGTAGACTAGGATTTTTCTAAAGGAAAACTGTAATTGAAAAATCACCATTCTAAGGATACACACCACCAATTCGAGAAACAGCTAATAATAAAAACCCAATGAACCAAATCCTCAAGCCACCATGTCTTCTCACCTTTAGGGAGGATGAGCCTTATGATTAGAGAATTTTACCCATCATTAATCTCTTTAAAAAAACCTATAGAATAGCTTCAACATGAGTTATGAACCTTTCCTAAGGATTCTACCAGTGGAGGAGTCTCTAAATGATGCAAGAGAATTCCTACCATTATCAGACTTCAATTCCAGCAGAGCACCCAATCGACCATCTAGAGTCAAAGATCCTTCGATAGACCTCATATCATCCTTAGGAGTTAGAGGTGCTTCCTCACAAGGCCCTACCTAAAAAATATTGAAACCTATGAAGTGTGGTAAATCCATGATTTCACAAGAACAAAAATAGCCATTGGCTTCTCTATAGAAGGATATGTATATAAATATTTTAATTACTATTTTTAAGTTTATTTTTTTGTTTTATATATATAATAAAATTTAAAAAAAAAATTAAAAAATTATTTTTTTATTTGAAATTACCATATTTTAAGTAATTCCAAAATAAAAATAAAACCCCCACCCAGGATTCCCTTTTATATGGAAGGGGACCTAGACATCCATTATGGATTTTCCATATGGGACCTAGTTTCACTATTCTAGTATTATAATAATAATATATTACTAATTATAATTCAAAAATAATAACATGTTATTAGAAATACAAATATTTAAAATAAATAATCGTTATTATAAAAAATAAATAAAAATAAAAATAAAAATAAGTAATGGAAATAATACAATTTATAATTATTATGAAAAATAATATTTAATAATTAATAATATTATTATTAATTAATAATATAATTATTAAATTAATACTATTATTAATATAATTGGATGGAAGGACCCATATTCCTTAAATTATTATTTTTATTTCTAGATAATCCTATTTTTAACTGGGTTGAGAGACAAACCTTACATGACTCGAAGGCATAGAGGCCCAAATCCTAAATTAGATGGCCTAAAGGCCTTGAGGGACAAACCCTTATATTCATTATAACATCCAAACTAAACCGGAGAAACCCCTCCCAAATAATTCTTTAATTTGGTATCAAGACCATCTCCTTAATTTTGTGATGATCTTGTAGTGACCAGATTCATGGGCTGATGGCATGATATCCATATACTTCCTTCAGTCCTTGGGTTTGATTGGCTATGTATTGGTGACTACTTCTACTCAAATCTATTTTCTCATTTCTACTATAGTAAACTGGATATATGCTCTTTTGTGGCTAGTAGGACATATGGCTCAAAGGACTAACAGTAAGACGGATTGGATTTTAGAAAACTCCAAGGGATCCAATGATCTTGGGAAGTGGTTCTTCACTTAGTTCAGGGACATGGAGGTATGTAGGGTTCAGATTAAGGGAAATATTTATCATGTGGTCACAAATGTAGAATCCATTTAAAATCATCTTGATCTAGGTAAACATTCTATATTTTCTTAAATTATTCTTTAAATAGGTTAAAAACTATGGAAGATTAAAGATTTAAAGAATCGTCTTTTTTCTATTTGGGGATTCAAATCATGGAGTTTGATCTTGATGGGCCAAGGGTTCTTTAATCTCCTTTTCCCTTCAGTGAAAATTAAGAACAAAGTGTGGGGGTTTGGCTCTATGTCCCTCAAGCCCAGGTTCTTGCAAATTTTGGATTGGGACTTCAATCATAACTCACTTAAGAATAGGAGCACTACGGTACAAGTATGGGTTAGAGTTTATTGGTTTCATTGTATTTTATAACATACTATATTCTTGTATAAATTTTTTCCATTGATAATCCAATTAATATTTACAAGGAAACTGAGCATGTTATATTTTTGAATTATAAACACATTATAGTTGAAGTTTACCTTAAATCAATTTTAGGTTATAAGGCCTTCTTCTTTACATCCAATGAAGAATTTTATTTGATAATTATATATGAAAAGGTATCTGATTATTGTTTGTACTATAAGGTTATTGGGTATTTGAATACTAATTGTACAAGGAGCCTTACCTGCTCGATTTGGGCTTGTTCTTATTATAAGGTGAAGCACTAATATAGGGAAAAGATATCTTATAATGTTGTGAAGAATATTTATATGACAAAATAAACCCAATAAGGATGGATTCAAGAAATCTCAGATTACCAAATATCCCCCTCCACTAATGTTATAGGATCATAAAATTAGGGGAACAATGGTTTGGGCTTCCACCTATTCTCCATATAAGTTAATTAAGACATTGGGATGAAATTGAAGAAGAATAAGTGGAATTATAATTATTCTGTGGGGATTACTTGTTTATAGATGATATTTTTAATGGGATTGAGCTAAAGAAGTCATATATTGACTCCGTGGATGGCCAATCTGAAGAGGAGAAAGTAGAACAAGATAAAGTAGACAAGGAATTATGGAAAAGGAATGGTATTACTACTACTAGAGGAAAAGGTAAAATCGAAGTGGTGGATGCTTCCTTGAGAAAACAGGTGAATCCTTGTGATATATCGAGAGGTCACCAAAAAACAATTGGCCCCTCTACTATACTAGGTTACAATTAGGTTGGGAATGTTGTTTATATTTGTATTTGTGTTATCCCCTATTGTGTTAAAGTGATTTCTAGAAGATCTGCATTTGGGAGTGAGCAAGTTGTGGCTATTATAGTTTATAGTTAACCCACAAATGGAATTCAAAATGAAGATGGGGAACCATGGTTGATAATTTAAAAGTAGTATAAATATCTAGTGATGTTGTTCAAAGTTTCATAGCTTCTAGGGGTGAACTAAAAGTATACGGTGCATCTACTGATAATAATAGTGCTTATATAGAAATGCACAGACCTCAGAATTCACATTCGATGACCAATGAGTCTTTTGTTACAAAGGGATCTATTCAATAATAAATAATTTGTGTTATTGGCAACAAATTTTGAATAATTTCATCCTCACAGGTGGTAAAGGTCCTCATATCTAACTCTTTTGAATTACATTCCTCCGAAAGTAGTGATAAAGAAATGTAAAAAGAAGTTGGTGATTCTAAATTAGTTGAAAATAATACTATTTTTGAATATGTGTATGTTGATGATGGGGGTGGTCCATGGCAACAAGTTAATATGTGATGAAGGTTGAGTCATCCTCAAAGCCATGGGGGTGAGTTCCTAATCACAGTATGAGTACACAATCTCAAGATGCTTGATTTTTTGTTGGTAGGGATTCTTGTATGAACCTCACCCTTTTTCCCTTTCTTTTTTTCTCTATTTAATAAAGGGGATTCACCCCAACCAGTCCAAAACAAAACTAATTAATTATTATTATTATTGATAATTATTATTAATTGTTATTAATTGTTATTATTAATTATTAATTATTACCAGTGGACAAACCTGAAGTTGAGTGGTACTCACATGTGGTACCACGTTTGTTAGGGAGTGGGATCAAATAATGATTCTTCATTTATTTTTCCAACATGAAAGCATAGTTTTATTTCAAGGAGGCATGTTTAGGGATTATCTTCCCAAAGGGGTATTTTATGTAGGGATAATGAATCTTACGGGGCAATACAGAGGCACAATTTGGGATAAGGATAAATAA
Organism: Viscum album; assembly: GCA_963277665.1. Taxonomy (NCBI): domain Eukaryota; kingdom Viridiplantae; phylum Streptophyta; class Magnoliopsida; order Santalales; family Viscaceae; genus Viscum; species Viscum album. Next base: position 1,002,080,469 of record OY728134.1, read on the forward strand.
TTGAGAAATTTATAATAGGATACCTTCTTTAATTATGTTAGGTATCAAGATTAGATTTATACCATAAAACATCCCCCTTCTTAGACCTAATTCCCTTCAGTACCCGAAGCCATCTCCCATGCCCATCCTACCACTAAAAACTCTCATGCACTTGTCCACCCACCAGATCCTCTCCCATGCTCATCCAGACACTATCTCTTCTCCCACACTCATCTCATAGCCACCTTCTCTCCCAAACTCATCCCATTACTTCCACCTTAGTGTGTTACTCTAATTATCCTTCATCATGATCCTCAAGTCATGTAATCATCCTAATACCATGTTCTTTGGTCATCCTTTCAGTTCTATAGTCGCGTTACTCCAAGGAGTTCCCTCCTCCTAACATCATATGCTCTCTCACCATATGTCTGGCCTATTTATCTTTCCCTTCTCCTAATTCTTAGTGTTTCTGAAACAAAATCTTATGTAATTTCTATACTGCCTATATTGTTTTTATCTATTTTGTTAATTGTTGTAAATATTAATTTATAATGAGTTTTAATGTCTTATATTCATTAATTTTATAGGTTGATTAATACAAGATTGTGTCAAATTATTTTAAAAAATAATTATTTTTAAATTTTAATTTTGATGGAGTACTTGTTAGTTATTCACAATGAAAAATTCATTATGAAGGTGGAAGATCAATGGGTAGAGTTCTAATTGAAGGAATTTATTTTGATAAAACATAAATATTAGAATTTTTTATTCTGAAGTGTGATGTGTCATCATTATATTTAAAATACATTTCAATGTTTGATAATGGTATTTTTTAGACCTTATTGATGATGGGGAAGTTGAGAAATTTTTGACATTCAATGAAAATTTTTCTCATCTATGCCTTATTTTGAGGTTAGACGAATGCATAGAGTTGATAGTAGATGTAGATAAAATATAATGACATATTAAAATTTTCTATATTAATATTTTGTCCACAAGTTATGTATTTACATTTGATATTTAAATTGTAGGGTTGAATTACATTGTGGGAGTTCAAAACAATGATTATCATCTAATGGTTATTTTCAAGTGATACTTGGAAAATTAGTAGTGGTCCATGTTCTATGCCAATGTTAAATTCGTAAATGTGGAATGAATTGTTGGTGGTTTTTGGCCATATTTTTCCTTCAGCTAATGCATTGATGGAGATGATATTCCAGGATAGCATTTCACACAAGATTAAATATGAATATTAAAGTAATTGTCCTATAATATTATTTTCAAATGAAAATTTGAGAGTTGCATATGGAATTCAAAAACATGTGAATTGGGGAATTCCACTCCAATTCTTTGTGTGATTTTATTTCAAAATTATCATATGTACTCATCTCAAGATAGACTAACAAATTTTTACAAATAAGGGGAATCATTATTTTCATATATCATTTGTGATGAGGTGAAGGAAAATGTGGAAAAAACTACAAATGAAATTAAAACTGTCTTGTATAGAGACTATGGTAAATCCCTTATATATCATCCAGAATTAAGATCAACGGAAAAAAACTTATGGTGGAATATATGGGTTTCTAGAGTAGTCATATATGTTAATCCCATGGATATGCGATAGGCTAATGAATGTTGACCTGAAAACAATAACGAAGTGGTTATATTTTGAAAATGGTAAATTTTAAAGATTATTCATTTCATATGGGTGTTTTAAAAAATGGTTTGTTATTAGGTTCTTGAACTGTGTTTTTTGAGGATGCGTGTCACCTCAGTGGTCATTATAAAGGTACATATTTGGTAGTATTAGCATATGATGTAGATGAAAAACACCCCCCATGGAATATTAAATTATTGGGGGTGAGACATATGATGATTGGAAAAGGTTTTTGAACAACATAAATTAAATTACATGATTTATTCAAACTTTTTATTGTATCATATTAATAAAATTTAATTAGATTTGTTGATATAACAATTTTGGGAGGATATATATATTCATTTTTTTACCATCACGTGAATGAAAATTTTAGGTCTAGAATTAAAAAATTAGGTGAGGTAATGGGAAGAGGAACTAAATAAAGGGAATTGAAATTATTTGATGCCATTTTTTATTCTCTGTTGGAATGTGATTTCAATTTTGGTATGAAGAATTTGAGAAAATTTTATCTAAATTTTCCAAGATGGGTTGAAAATGATGGTTATGTTGATAGGTGAGAAATGTCACAATTTCCACACCATCGATGGGATCATTTTAAAGCCAATTTAGTTGAATCATTCAATTCATGTATTGTGAAGGTGAGGTGACACAATTTTTTTTTGATTAATGAACATCATGTGAAATTAAGTAATAAATTTTTTACCACCAAAGAAGACATGAAAAGGTAGAGAAATGAAGTTTCTCACAATGTTGATGAAAAATTAAATGTGAATGTGTTAAGGGATGAAACATTTATAGTATGGAAATATATACAAAATTTTGTATTAGGTCATACCATTAATTTGGATATCACTATACTATTAGGAATTTATAAATAAACTTTTCAAGCATGGAAAATGAATGGGATCCTTTATGCTCATGCATGTGTAGAAATAATAAAATTACATTGAAACATGTATAGATATGTAGAAGATTTTAATTTTTTTAACACTAAAAAAATATTTATCTTAATGTTTTTCAGCTGGATAACACCAATGATATTCCATATTTGAATTCCTTGACGTATAATTTTTAAATGGATCAATTTTTTTTGCAACCATTGAAGTTGTCTTCATCATTGTAAAGAAGTTGGTCACAAGTGAAAAAAGATAATGAAATCCAAATCCAAGTTTGTGTATTCTACCTAATATATTTGTAAATAAGGGAATGTTATAGAGGAAAATTATATAAATATGAAACAAATGAAATATGTTTCTTGTGGAGTTATACTATTTAAATCCTAGAAATTCTGGTTCTTTTTGTTTTTGTTACTTATAATGATGTTGAGGTAGGAATAATCACTAGTGTTTATAAATTAATTAATTAAGTTAGGAAGATGTATGACATTCTAACATTAAAACCATGTTAACTTGTTTGGATTACATAATATATAGATTTTAAGATTGACCATCCAGGTTTTAATACCGAGCCTTAAGATTTTAACACTCCAGTTGCATGTTTTTTTTTGTTTTTGTTTTTGTGTAATGTTAACTAACACTCCATGAATTTTACATTACATACTATTTTCCATAGAAATGGGACTTTTATATGATTCATTATTCCTATATAGTTTCGATCATATTTATTTATGTAAGGAAAAACACCCAATGGTACTATATCTAATGGGACCTTCTTTCTAAAGGAAGGAATTTGTTATGTGATTTAGCTAAAGATTCTTGAGAATACACATTGGTTGAGAGGATTGGAGGTCAAGCTCATCACACCCTATTTGGGGGAATTATTTTATACTTAGGGACCCTCTTATAGATTTTAGATACGTTCATGAATACTTATTAATTCACTAAGCATGCAATGAGTTTCCCTTGTGATTTGTAAATAAATGATTTACATGTATGGAATTTGGGAATCATCTATAAATATCAGAGGTAACTAATTAATGGAGACGCTTTTATGTATCTTAGATTATCTATCAATGGTATCCTCTGGTATACTACTTAGATATTCTTTAATTCGTATTACAATAATACTGGTTTTGAAGGCACACAATGGGTAACTCTGGAGTTTATGGTCATCCAGGTAGATTAAAGTCACTCTATAGTTTATTATCATCTTGGTAGAAAAAGGTTACTCTAGAATTTCATCATTATCCTGGGAGACAGAAGCTGTTTTGATGCTGGGATTGAACCCATAAATGGGCTACCTACGTATCCTTGTGAAAGGAAGCAAATCCCACATAGTTTGGTTAAGATATCACAGGAGAGTGTGGTACCTTTGATAGAAATAAATTAGGGATTATTACTAAGAAGGATTCCTTAATTAATTAAATTAACATTGGTTTCTCATATTATTAATGAGATAATGTGGATCCTGGGCCTTAGGAAGGCTTCCTATGTATCCCATGTATGATAGGAATCAGAGTTCTTGCAGTTCATTAAATGAGGTAATTTGTGAAAATGTTTTAATCATTACAAAACTATAATCCCATGTGATTCAGTCATGGTATGAGAAACAAGATGATGTGAATGATTCAACAAAGGCACACACAATCCTTCCTCCACTGATGGAAGAGGAGAATCCTACAATGGTAGAGACTGTGGCAATGGTGGATGAGGGTGCGAAGCAATAATCCTTTCGATGTGAAATGATATTGAAGTTTATTAGATCTGACGTGAAAGTCTAGGGGATTATTCCTAATGATGATTCCCTAAAATTGATCCTAGTAGGTAAGGGATACTTTTCATTTGTCAAAAATAAAAGTCGGTGTGAACCATACCTTCCCTACCAAGGAACTGATGCATCGGGTTTTAGAAACAAGGGGCAGACATGACTTCAACCCTAATCATACAAACTGGGAATTCGTCAACACTGTTCATGGGAGAATAGTCCATGTGACCATAGAGATATATCTCTTAAGAAATTTCAAGAACCTAGCTCCCCAATAGGACATGTGTGGAAAACTTATGACCGTATATATACAAATCCTAATAAGAGACAAGAAGGTGTGACTATCCGTAAGGTTTTGAAAATTGGGAGATCTTGGAAGAGGCCTCAACTTTGTCCCTTTTAGACCAGGGAACCAAGGAAGGAGATTCCATATTATAAGTGGCTTAGAAAATGGCTTAAAGGATGGATCATGTAGTTCCTGAGCATAGTTATGTGGCGTATGTATGCCGCATGGATATGCAGTGTAGGTATGTCGTGCAGGTCCTAGGAGGAATTGAAAAATGATTAGCACGGAGGAATTGATCCTATGGAAGACTAAATGGACTACTTTGATAACAAAACATGGGTGAGGTTATGATCTAAGGACCTAGGTTCTCCTTCAGTGTCTTTGGAAGAGCACTGTGCAAGTCTTGTATTAGGTAATAGGTCTTGCGTACATTATTTCTTATTTATGGAAGAAGGGTACTAAATCAGATGTTTTATATTTCAAACACTGAAAGGAAATTAATATTTATTATCCCTCTTAATTTCCTCTTATCAAGTGTTCTAGAGAGGTACCTAAGGAAATTCAAGGGACCTGGGCAGAATAACTGCGCAACGGGAGCTCTAGAGGTTCTTCCAATTTTTTAGATCCGAAAATGGGGAGCCCATGGGTCCTATTTATAGGTAATGTGGGGGGATGGTCAGATTGAGTTTGTTAGAATAAGTCTTCCGCATTGGTATGCCACATATATTTCCCACATAAGGGTCTATAAATTATTGGTCCATGAAGGTCTCTTGTGTAGCACTCCTGCATAACTCTCCTGGATAAGTGTTGTGACTTAAAGGTCATATAGTCAAGAGTTTCGATGGCCTAATGATGCATAGGTCATTTTTTATTCAACTTCCCTTGGAATTCTTCAACACTTTATGGTATCTCAAAGGTCCATTAATAATCCTTTTTCTTGAATTTTGTCAAAGGAGAGTGTCAACAGAATCCCCCCTCATTATTTGATTCGACTAAAAAAGAGGGTCTAGTCTTGAGGTGAGATCACGGGAAAAGGATTTATAGAGAAATAATTATAGATTGCATAGGTATGACACATAGCTAGTCCATGTAGCTGGTTAGCGAAGCTCTTCAATATATGGAACCTAGTGCAAGTGTGCAACGTAGGGTATCCAATGCCTATAAATACCCCTAATACTTGGTCATTTTCCTCACCTGTTTTTCTCATCTTTTTAAGCTTTTTCACTCTCATTGAGTAGCTCGTTCATCTACCATGATTTAATATCTTTCTCATGAATTTATTTTGAAAGCTTTACATGGGATAAATACCTAATCCAATGGTGCTATGTGGAATTATATGTTGAATGAGCTATGCAAAAGGACCTCATTGAAGTACCTGCACTGGGTACCTTGTCGAAGGACCTATGCATAAATTATCCTTTTCTAAATTATTGAATTATTTTAAGTGAAAAATTTAATTTTATTGAGTTAATATTTCAACTTAATAAGGAAATTTTATGATTCTCTTGTAGAAAATGGCTCAATTTATTACTTCATTTGAAGAGGCTAAATTTCGTCAAACTGAAATGACAAATATTGTTGGACATAATTATTACAATGTTGTTGAAAGAACCCGTACCATATTTTTGAAAATATTGATTCTATATCAATGTGAATATCCTAATAAAAAGTATATGCACATGTATGAGAATGGTATCCTACATGATGCCCACATTTTGGCTTATAGGACATTCTTCCAGAAGACTGGGTTTTCTGAACACACTAACTATCATCGTATGAATATTACTACGAAGAGTGTTCCTATAGATGAAGAGAATTCCCCTATTTCATACTTTCTAAATCATAGTAGTTTTACTCTTGATATTAAGAATCATTTTATAGATACAAGGACCATTTTTTTGACTCAACCATTCGTGCATCAAAAATAGATCTATCAAATTGTTGGAATGAAGATTGGGATCTTCGCTTTGGAGGAGGAGTGAATCTTGAATGGATGTGGGAATTTTGAATATGATGACTTGTGCTAAGTTTAGGTAGGAACTGATGGATGTTTTTATTTATGAAGCTATCTAGATAGGAAAAACTTATGTCTACAAAAATGACATCATTCCTGAACTAAAAATTCGATGGAGTCCACAATCAAATTCTTTCCACTTGAAGCATAGTGAGTTTGGCATCATTTTATGGTATATCAATCAAATATCTGGGGTTCCCATTCTTGGGGAGATGTATGATGAATTCATTCCCCCCAAAAAATATGGGATGATGTTGATAGGATGCCACCAATATCTCATGAGCTATTAAAAATAGAAAATAAATTATAGAAGGAATAGACGGATACTCATCCTAGGGAAAACATTCATACTAAAGTATGGATGGAAAATCTCTTAGACTTATCAAAGGATAAGGGTCCCACTCGACGATGACCTACTATTTTTTAATCCATATATAATCAGGGTCCTTTAGGAACATATTGGCCCACATTGGACAAAGATGATTGCAATCAGTGAAGCTATAAGGTTAAACCCAAGATTGATGAAAATACATGCTTAGCTGGCTTTCTTTCTACGTGGATAAACATTTTTTTTCTCCCAGTTCATGAGTCCGGTGGAGGTGTAAGGCCAGAGAATTTTGTTATTGTATCCACGTTAGTAGAGAGAACATACATTGGGATAGCTACCCCTATATTGGAAAAACTCTACCATTACTTGTTGTATTTATGAAATGGTAAGGCACCATTTATATTTGCGAGACCATTATAGGTGTTGTGTGTAACACCCCAAGCTTCCACGGTACGTTTCCCTTCGAATAATGCAATATCGTGTGTTGTACGCAACCTCGAGCTCTAACACACACCACAACTAATTAAACTAGCCGTTGTGAATAGTAATACCTACTTTTTGAAATTTTATAAATTTTATTTATCAAAATAGACTTCATATTTGGATTCGGAATATCAAAATTAGCCTATGTTGAATTTTTGGTATTTTTCTGAGAACTTCGAATTTTTTATGAATAGTGAAAAATACTTAAAAACAACTTTTTAAATCAAAATAATTTATAGTGAAAAATTATACTATTTATTGGTTTTAAAGTATAATTATAATATATTTTTACCATTTTATCTAATGGTGGTCATTATAATTAATTTAACATTGAAATCGGACATAAACAAATGCCAATCTTTTGATATAAATTGTTTCTTAGAAACACGCCATTTTTTGTAACAGCGGGAATTAATTATAAAATTAATTAATGCAACTTATATGTTTGGAATTTTGTAAAATAGACAGCATTTTTGAATTCGGAATATCAATTATAGCTTAGGGTGAAATTTTGGCTTTGTTCTGAAAAACTTCAATTTTTGATGAATAGTGAAACCACTAAGTGGTAGTTAAATAACTGATTTTTCATTTAAATGAAATATTACCACTTCTGTGATTTGATTTTCAAAAATCCGACATACATGGTTGTCATTAAGAAGTAAAATGTGGTTCAATGAGATTAAAATAAATTTTTGGTGAATAGTAACTTTTAAGTTCTTAATTGCGATTAGAGGTAATTAGTGTAGTTTAAGGTACAAATAATGTTTTAATAATATGAGATGAGCATGACACTTGTCCTACTCCTATTGGATGAGTCATGGCCGACCAAGACAACCCATGGGTCAACTTGGGGACCCTATGGAGCCACTTTAGTTGGAAAATGACATTAATATATATTTATTTAATGTTAAAAGTAAATTGACACAAACATGAGTTGTCTTACTAAAACAGTTTTTAGTGGGGTTACACAAGTCCAAATTTTTATTATAAATATTCATTAGAAATCTAAAAAGATTTCCTACATCATAGTATTTTTTTATAATTTTTAGACATTAAATAAATTAAATTATTTATGACATCATTATGATGCGGCGATGACCTCATTATTTAACGATTTAAATAAAATGAGAAGATAATGCAAATTTCAAGGCTTACACTTGTCCAAATCCTATTGTATGAAGAGATTTAGAACCCTTATCACCTTAGCCACGAATTATATAAGTGTGGGACCTTTAGAATCCGAAAAGAATGGTATAATAATGTAACATTTCAATCTTTCCAAAAGATCCCCTCCTCTCCTCTTATAAAAGGCCCCCACCTCTATCACCTTATTCACACTTTCAAGCCTTTTGGTTCGGCCAACCTCTTCCCAAATACTCTCCCAACATTTCTCCCTTCATCCTAGAATCTTTACTTTAGTCAGAAAGCCATCCTAAGGAGTCCTTTTGATCAAATCAAAAGGAAGAACCCGAAGAAGAGGTAACATTTTCATCACCCTCTTTCATGTTTCTTTCTTCTTTCACTCCCTCTTTGTCTATTATTTCAATTCTAAAATTATAAATACAGTATATTCTATATACTGTGATGTTATTATAAATATGTAACAACCATATTCAGTATTCTACCCATCATTTGAATGACATGTCACCATACGTGCGTACGTACGGCTTACCGTCTCCACGTCGTGGTGTAATTGTTATTAAATATATTATTATTTAGATGGGTATAATAATGATATGTAATTCATGTAAATAATAAATATAACATGATAATGATTCTGTATATATGATATACTATCCAATTATATATTATTTTAATATCAAAATAATGATATTGTCGCTCGTGCGTACGTACGGACTACCGTCTCCACGAACGCGATGAGATTCATTCTCCGTCGTATCCATTCAAGTATAATTATCATTTGATAATTTAAAAATAATGTTTAAGGACATGATATCATTCTGGATATGAATAAGATACAACCTATCCATGAAAAACATGACTTATGTAACAAAACATATAAGAAAACGAGTAAGTTAACACCCGAAACAACGATAAATCTAAGATATTGTTAACAAAGCAATGTTAAAAGATCATATATGATATCATATGAATGTATATGATTCTCGTATAATTTAATAACAATTATTTCACCATTATACAGGAGGTTAACCTACCCCAACCAAGGAAAAGTACAAGGTAAGGGTTTACTTCACAACCTCTTCATTATCCAAGGTTGTTTATACATAATTATCTACTGGGACCTCGTTATCATCCACATCCATGTTTCTTCAAAATGTATTTGATAACATTTTTATTATTTACAAGAATATGGGTTAAAGTCATTTATACCCTTTTTGACTTTTTATAAGAGGAATCTTCCCGTCGTTTTCAAAACAAGGTCCTTTTTAACCTTTTCGACAGAATTGAGGTAAGAATGTTTTTTAACTTATACGGTGGGTGCGGTTATTTTCCGCCGTTATAAAATCTTCAAAGCCTTCCTTACAAGATTATAAGAATATTTTCAAGAAAATGTTTTGTTTTATATGGCTCTTAAATGATTTCAAAAATAGAAAGAGATATTTCTCTAAAAAGTGTTTTGATTTCATCTATGTCAACATCCTTTGATGGATTTTACGCTTATTTGAAGTTGATTTATTATAATACAAAAATTCTATATTGTATTGAAGGTTTTTGTGATATGTTTGACTGTAGATGTGCTATTTTATACCATTCATAGTTTATGGTGAAATTATTGACATTTCGTATGCTAGTTTTAATATGAATGTTTATGTTATGTTTAAACCTTTTCATATGGGAATGCATTGGACTTAATATGTGACGGGTGGAGCCCACTATAGCTCCTCGATGCATCGGTAGGTCTCATGAGACAAACTAGTGTCTTGGCACAAGGCCTTGACAAAATCTTATTTGTATTCTTGGCACGAGGCCTTGGCTATGTGGTTATGATAGTCTGGCATTATGCATTCCAACATTATGAAAGTGGTTAGTGATTTTGCATGTGATTATTCGATTAGTAGAATATCCATGTGAATGAGTAAATGGCATTATTTCATTTTACTTTTGCCATATTATGTTGATATTCAAGTTTAAAAGGCTTTTGTTTTAGTTATACATTGCCTCAAATGTTTATTCTTATTTATGAAAGTTTCCGCTATATTGTTATCCTTACTGGGCATTTGAGCTCACCCCTTTTCTATGTTTTATTTTTTCCCAGGAAGTGAAGAAGTAAATTATGAATGACCTGTAGGGATATTACGAGGGGATAATAGTGTGGACTGTGGAGACATTATGTTGTTGTAGTAGTTTTTCATTTTATAATGTAATGTAAAACTTATGAATGTATCTAGTATTTCCCAGGCTACTAAACTAATCGGTATTTCGAGACTTGATCTTTTGTGATCATGCCAATGTTACGAAGTAATGCACCGGCTCTGGGTAGCTGGGGTCGGGGCGTTACAGTTGGTATCAGAGGCAGTTTAGTACAAACCTTGGAAGCTAGATTTAGATAAACTCTGATTAGAGCACATAGACCTAAGATGAACTTTGAGGATTAGTATAGAAGAACTTCCTAGAATTTTGGTATTGTAGAGATTTTGTGAGTTTTCTGAGCAATACATCCCTGTCTGGATACAATCAGGTAGAGGCGGCTCTGGCACAAATGTTCCTAGGGGTAAAACCCGAAAACACCGCTTTGAGCTAGACTCGAACGGGAACTGGTGCACGACAACGGGCCTTGCTGCACTCTTGGTTACGACACTCCCGGGGGATATGCTTAGGATAACTCTCATTTTCTCTACAAATCATTATGAAGGGTTTATGAGTATATACTTCCTCAAAGAAAACATTTTTATGATTATGGATTATATCCATAAATAGTTCAATTTATGTTAAGTGTTTTATAAGTATAGGATTATGTATTTTGATTCATAAACTGATCTAGTTTATGCCATTGTTTAGAAATGGTGCCTAGTGGAAGAAATGGAAACCATATCAATGCACGCACTCCATGTAGGGATTGCCCTCCTGCTCAAGATAATTATAGTGGGGCTGGTGATGCAACTGGTGCCGATCAACTTATTACCATACTGGGACAACTCACTCAGGTTATGAATAATAACCTTACTCGTATGGAGCACCCTGATCCGCAACGTGGAGGATCAATGCTAGAACGTTTCATGAGGCAACAACCACCAACCTTCAATAGGAGTAAAAATCCTATAGTAGCTGAGCAATGGATAAATTCCTTAGAGAAAATATTCCATGCCTTGGGGAGTAGTGAAAGGGAGAAGGTTGTCATGGCAGTTTACCGCCTCACTGGAGATGCCGATCAATGGTGGTCACTAATTCAAAACACAAAGGAAGATGATGAATTAACAAACATGGAATGGCAGGAGTTCAAAGAGCTGTTCTTAGAAAAATACTTTCCTCGAGACCATCGAGCGGATATGGAAAGGCAATTTCTGAGTCTAAGGCAGAAGGAGGATGAGAATGTCGCAAAGTATGAGGCTAACTTTACAAGGTTAGCAAGGTATGCTGCAGATTACATACGTAACCCAAGAAGTAAGACTGATCGTTTCTTTGCTGGGTTGAAACCATTTCTCCGTCGAGCTTTAGTATCACAAACCTTCTCTTCATACGAAGGTATTGTCTCGTGCGCTATCAAGACGGAAAAGGAATTCTCCAAGTCTTATGACTTTAAAGCGAAGCAAGAGAAGAAGAGACCTGCTGATCAATCTGGGAATGGAAATAAAGGGAAGAAGGGAAAGGTTGAATATCCATCTTGTGGTAAATGCGGGAAGAAACATCCTGGTACTTGCTTGAAGGTAATGGGAGTCTGTTACAAGTGTGGTGAAAAAGGCCACCAAGCTCATGATTGCAAGGGGAAGAAGGAAGCTACCAACGTTCGGTGCTACAATTGCAGGGAGATGGGGCATTATGCAAATGAATGTCCTAAGCGTCAGGAGAACTAACCTCAGAAAAGGCCAAGGGATCAAGGCCATGCTTATGCTATCACTACTGCTGAGGTAGAAGCTCCGAAAGACGTGGTGGCAGGTAATTTAATGGTTTCCTCAAGATTATCAAATGCATTATTTGATTCTGGATCATCGCATTGTTTCATATCTTCCCAGTTTGCTAAGAAAATTAGATATTTCCAATTTGATTTAACAAGGGAGTTGTCGGTCAAAACCCCTAAGGGAAGTATTATTGCAACAAAGTTTTGTCGATTAGTTCCCATTAGAGCACCTAAATGTTCTTTACCTGCTGATCTCATCGTCATACCCATGATTGAATTTGATATAATCCTTGGTATGGATTGGCTTTCGGACCATGATACAAAAATTTATTGTAAGAGGAAAGAGGTTACGATTCTTGATAATGATGATAAGGAACACCTTATCTTTAGAGCCGAATAGTCGCCACATAATTCTTATCTAGATCCACCCCCAGTAGCTCAACTAAATTCAATTATTGGGGAGGAAGAGAAGGAAATTACTGAGGGTGAGGAAAGGAAGATTCAAATAGAGGATGTACCTATTGTGAGAGAATATGTTGATGTGTTTCCAGAAGATTTACCTGGACATCCTCCAGAACGAGAAGTTGAGTTTTCCATTGATTTAATTCCTGGATCAAGGCCCATATCGAAGACCCCTTATAGAATGGCCACTATGGAATTAGTTGAACTAAAGAAACAACTAGAGGAATTGAGTAATAAAGGATTTATTCGCCCTAGTGTTTCTCCTTGGGGAGCCCCTGTTCTTTTTGTTAAGAAGAAAGATGGATCTATGAGGTTGTGCATTGACTATAGGGAGATCAATGCTATAACAATAAAGAACAAGTATCCCCTACCTCGCATTGATGATTTGTTCGACCAACTGCATGGAGCTCAATACTTTTCAAAGATTGACCTTCGGTCTGGATACCATCAGTTGTGTGTGAAGAAGGAAGATGTTCCAAAGACAGCATTTTGAACAAGGTACGGGCATTACGAGTTTACAGTAATGCCTTTTGGATTGACTAATGCACCCTCTGTTTTCATGGATCTGATGAATAGAGTTTTCAAGGAATATCTTGATGACTTTGTAGTGGTATTTATTGATGATATCTTGGTATACTCCAAAAGCCACGAAGATCATGAAAATCACTTACGCATTATCCTGAAGACTCTTAGAAGGCATGAATTATATGGGAAATTTAGCAAGTGTGAATTCTGGCTTCATGAGATTTCTTTTCTTGGCCATATTGTCTCTAAGGATGGAATTTCCGTTGATCCTTCTAAAACCAAGGCAATCCAAGAATGGCCAGCACCGACAAGTATAACTGAGGTACGCAGTTTTATTGGTTTAGCAGGTTATTATCGACGTTTCGTCCAGAATTTTGCCAGATTGGCTAACCCATTGACAGAGCTCACACATAAAGGGATTAAATTTGTCTGGACAAAAGAGTGTGAAGAATGTTTTGAAGAACTAAAGAGAAGATTAGTCAATGCCCCTGTATTGACTCTACCATCGGGGAATGATGGGTTTGTTATTTATAGTGATGCATCGAAGAAAGGACTTGGTTGTGTCCTTATGCAGAATGATAAGGTCATTGCCTATGCATCACGACAGCTAAAAATTCATGAGCAAAACTATCCTACTCATGATCTTGTGTTAGAAGATGTGATCTTTGCTTTAAAGATATGGAGACATTACCTCTATGGTGAAAAATGTGAGACTTATACTGATCACAAGAGTTTGAAGTATATTTTCACACAAAAAGAACTCAACATGAGGCAAAGGCGATGGCTTGAACTACTCAAGGATTATGATTGCACGATACATTACCACCCGGGGAAGGCAAACAAGGTGGCAGATGCTTTGAGTAGAAAAGACCATGGAGTTTTGAATGTGATGAGAATTGAAAGGGATCCAATTTTCTTGGTTCTAGTGAAGATGGACATGGGAATAACTAGGGAAGGTGAAACATCAATGCTTTTTCAAATGGTTGCCAAACCATCATTACTAGAAAGGATTAAGAGTTATCAGAACAATGATGAAGAATTTCAGAAGAAGATTAAAGATGTGAATGATGGAAGATTGAGGGACTTTGTGTATAATGATAGAATTTTGAAATTCAGGAAGAGACTTTGTGTTCCCGATATAACTGATCTAAAAAGGGAATTGCTGGATGATGCTCATAGTTCCAATTTCTCTATACACCCTGGGAGCACCAAAATGTATAGAGATTTGAAGGAACATTTTTGGTGGGACAATATGAAGAGGGAGATTGCTGATTTTGTGTCGAGGTGTATGGTTTGTCAACAAGTGAAAGCTGGAAGGAAACATCCTGGTGGAGTATTGCAACCTCTTCCCATACCTGAGTGGAAATGGGATAATATTACGATGGACTTTGTCATGGGACTACCAAAGACTCCTAGAAGGAATGATGCAATATGGGTCATTGTTGATCGTCTTACTAAGTCATCACATTTTCTGGCTATACGGGAGGATCTACCACTTGAACATCTAGCAAGATTATATATTAATGAAGTTGTAAGACTTCATGGAGTACCCCTATCGATTGTTTCTGATCGTGATCCTCGTTTTACTTCAAGATTCTGGAAAAGTCTTCAAAAGGCCTTGGATACTGAACTTTGTTTGAGCACTGCCTATCACCCTCAAACAGATGGACAATCAGAACGGACTATTCAAACCTTAGAAGACATGTTGAGATCATGCTCTCTTGACTTTCAGGGTATGTGGGATCAATACTTACCACTGGTAGAATTTTCCTATAACAATAGCTTCCATTCAAGCATTCAGATGGCACCTTATGAAGCGTTATACGGAAAGAGATGTCGTACACCAACCTGTTGGGATGACGTTGGTGAAAGAAAACTTGTGGGACCAGAACTGGTGGAAGAAACAATGGAAAAGGTGAAGGTAATCCAAAACCACATCAAATCAGCTCAAAGTAGGCAGAAGAGCTATGCCGATAATAGAAGAAAGGTTTTGGAATTTCAAGTGGGAGATCATGTTTTTCTAAAGGTATCTCCATGGAAGGGAGTTATACGTTTTGGTAAGAAGGGTATGTTGAGTCCCAGGTACATCGGACCTTTCGAAATTCTAGATC
Source organism: Viscum album (assembly GCA_963277665.1). Lineage (NCBI taxonomy): Eukaryota > Viridiplantae > Streptophyta > Magnoliopsida > Santalales > Viscaceae > Viscum > Viscum album. The sequence goes on from OY728134.1 coordinate 1,002,096,022, forward strand.
GTATTGGGGCTGTAGCTTATCGTTTGGCGATGCCGCCAAATCTCTCCAAAGTTCACGATTTTTTCCACGTATCTCTGTTGAGGAAATACATGCCTGACCCAACGCATGTACTCACCTATGAGGAGTTAGAACTGGAACCCGATCTTTCCTATTGTGAAGAGCCCGTCAGGATTCTTGATGTGAGGGAGCAGGTGCTGAGAAACCGGACGACTCGTCTGGTAAAGGTTTTGTGGAGAAATCATAAAATGAAAGAGGCAACGTGGGAACCTGAGGAACATATGATGAAGAAACACCCGAGTCTTTTTATACCCTAGAAATTGCGAGGACGCAATTATTTGAAGGAGGGGAGAATGTAACACCCCAAGCTTCCACGGTACGTTTCCCTTCGAATAATGCAATAGCGTGTGTTGTACGCAACCTCGAGCTCTAACACACACCACAACTAATTAAACTAGCCGTTGTGAATAGTAATACCTACTTTTTGAAATTTTATAAATTTTATTTATCAAAATAGACTTCATATTTGGATTCGGAATATCAAAATTAGCCTATGTTGAATTTTTGGTATTTTTCTGAGAACTTCGAATTTTTTATGAATAGTGAAAAATACTTAAAAACAACTTTTTAAATCAAAATAATTTATAGTGAAAAATTATACTATTTAGTGGTTTTAAAGTATAATTATAATATATTTTTACCATTTTATCCAATGGTGGTCATTAGAATTAATTTAACATTGAAATCGGACATAAACAAATGCCAATCTTTTGATATAAATTGTTTCTTAGAAACACGCCATTTTTTGTAACAGCGGGAATTAATTATAAAATTAATTAATGCAACTTATATGTTTGGAATTTTGTAAAATAGACAGCATTTTTGAATTCGGAATATCAATTATAGCTTAGGGTGAAATTTTGGCTTTGTTCTGAAAAACTTCAATTTTTGATGAATAGTGAAACCACTAAGTGGTAGTTAAATAACTGATTTTTCATTTAAAAGAAATATTACCACTTCTGTGATTTTATTTTCAAAAATCTGACATACATGGTAGTCATTAAGAAGTAAAATGTGGTTCAATGAGATTAAAATAAATTTTTGGTGAATAGTAACTTTTAAGTTCTTAATCGCGATTAGAGGTAATTAGTGTAGTTTAAGGTACAAATAATGTTTTAATAATATGAGATGAGCATGAAACTTGTCCTACTCCTATTGGGTGAGTCATGGCCGACCAAGACAACCCATGGGTCAACTTGGGGACCCCATGGAGCCACTTTAGTTGGAAAATGACATTAATATATATTTATTTAATGTTAAAAGTAAATTGACACAAACATGAGTTGTCTTACTAAAACAGTTTTTTAGTGGGTTTACACAAGTCCAAATTTTGATTATAAATATTCATTAGAAATATAAAAATATTTCCTACATCATAGTAGTTTTTTTTATAATTTTTATACATTAAATAAATTAAATTATTTATGACATCATTATGATGCGGCGATGACTTCATTATTTAACGATTTAAATAAAATGAGAAGATAATGAAAAATCCAAGGCTTACACTTGTCCAAAGCCTATTGGATGAAGAGATTTCGAACCCTTATCACCTTAGCCACGAATTATATAAGTGTGGGACCTTTAGAATCCGAAAAGCATGGTATAATAATGTAACATTTCAATCTTTCCAAAAGAGCCCCTCCCCTCCTCTTATAAAAGGCCCCCACCTCTATCACCTTATTCACACTTTCAAGCCTTTTGGTTCGTCCAACCTCTACCCAAATACTCTCCCAACATTTCTCCCTTCATCCTAGAAGCTTTACGTTAGTCATAAAGCCATCCTAAGGAGTCCTTTTGATCAAATCAAAAGGAAGAACCCGAAGAAGAGGTAACATTTTCATCACCCTCTTTCATGTTTCTTTCTTCTTCCACTCCCTCTTTGTCTATTATTTCAATTCTAAAATTATAACTCCAGTATCTTCTATATACTGTGATGTTATTATAAATATGGAACAACCATATTCAGTATTCTACCCATCATTTGAATGACATGTCACCATACGTGCGTACGTACGGCTTACCGTCTCCACGTCGTGGTGTAATTGTTATTCAATATATTATTATTTAGATGGGTATAATAATGATATGTAATTCATGTAAATAATAAATATAACATGATAATGATTCTGTATATATGATATACTATCCAATTATATATAATTTTAATATCAAAATAATGATATTGTCGCTCGTGCGTACGTACGGACTACCGTCTCCACGAACGCGATGAGATTCATTCTCCATCGTATCCATTCAAGTATAATTATCATTTGATAATTTAAAAATAATGTTTAAGGACATGATATCATTCTGGATATGAATAATATATAACCTATCCATGAAAAACATGACTTACGTAACAAAACATATAAGAAAACGAGTAAGTTAACACCCGAAACAACGATAAATCTAAGATATTGTTAACAAAGCAATGTTAAAAGATCATATATGATATCATATGAATGTATATGATTCTCGTATAATTTAATAACAATTATTTCACCATTATAAAGGAGGTTAACCTACCCCAACCAAGGAAAAGTACAAGGTAAGGGTTTACTTCACAACCTCTTCATTATCCAAGGTTGTTTATACATAATTATCTACTGGGACCTCGTTATCATCCACATCCATGTTTCTTCAAAATGTATTTCAAAACATTTTTATTATTTACAAGAATATGGGTTAAAGTCATTTATACCCTTTTTGACTTTTTATAAGAGGAATCTTCCCGTTGTTTTTAAAACAAGGTCCTTTTTAACCTTTTCGACAGAATTGAGGTAAGAATGTTTTTAACTTATACGGCGGGTGCGGTTATTTTCCGCCGTTATAAAATCTTCAAAGCCTTCCTTACAAGATTATAATAATATTTTCAAGAAAATGTTTTGTTTTATATGGCTCTTAAATGATTTCAAAAATAGAAAGAGATATTTCTCTAAAAAGTGTTTTGATTTCATCTATGTCAACATCCTTTGATGGATTTTATGCTTATTTGAAGTTGATTTATTATAATACAAAACTTCTATATTGTATTGAAGGTTTTTGTGATATGTTTGACTGTGGATGTGCTATTTTATACCATTCATAGTTTGTGGTGAAATTATTGACATTTCGTATGCTAGTTTTAATACGAATGTTTGTGTTATGTTTAAACCTTTTCATATGGGAATGCATTGGACTTAATATGTGATGGGTGGAGCCCGCTATAGCTCCTCGATGCATCGGTAGGTCTCATGAGACAAACTGGTGTCTTGTCACAAGGCCTTGACAAAATCTTATTTATAGTCTTGGCACGAGGCCTTGGCTATGTGGTTATGATAGTTTGGCATTATGCATTCCAACATTATGAAAGTGGTTAGTGATTTTGCATGTGATTATTCGATTAGTAGAATATCCATGTGAATGAGTAAATGGCGTTATTTCATTTTAATTTTTCCATATTATGTTGATATTCAAGTTTAAAAGGCTTTTGTTTTAGTTATACATTGCCTTAAATGTTTATTCTTATTTATGAAAGTTTCCGCTATATTGTTATCCTTACTGGGCATTTGAGCTCACCCCTTTTCTATGTTTTATTTTTTCCCAGGAAGTGAAGAAGTAAATTATGAATGACCTGCAGGGATATTATGAGGGGATAATAGTGTGGACTGTGGAGACATTATGTTGTTGTAGTAGTTTTTCATTTTATGATGTAATGTAAAACTTATGAATGTATCTAGAATTTCCAAGGCTACTAAACTAATCGGTCTTTCGAGACTTGATCTTTTGTGATCATGCCAATGTTACGAAGTAATGCACCGGCTCTGGGTAGCTGGGGTCGGGGCGTTACATTGTGATTCTAGATTGAAGCACATTTTTGATCACATTTGGTTCTTAATTTAGTTAGAGTCCCTATTGGTCAGTTTACTCCATTTTTACAGAAATTTTCTAGGATTCAACCATCGAACCTGAGACCTAATGAGGTACTGAGGAAACTAAATGCAACAAGGTAGTTCCGCTACTTTCCTTTTGGTAATCTACCAACTAGAAATTTTTTTGATGATGGTAAGGAAAACAATTTTGAGATGAGGGCCTATATGATAGCATTCAGATATTGTTCATTATCAACTAGGATTGAGGGTGAAATCATCTATGAGGCTTATGTCCCTTTTAGGTTTTCTCATCAATTTAGATGATTTCAACTATCAAGTACCTTTCCTACTAAAGATATTATACTTGAGAAACAACCACTAGTAGCTCGAGAATTATGTATTTTGATGGATTTGGTGGTATCAAAAATATTGATTATGCTACCTCCATCAAATGCATCAATAAGACTACAGGATGGATATGCTAAAGCTTGGGTTTCTTCACACCCTCAGAGAGCTTTAACAAGAGTCGTATATCAGGTAGAGGCTAAAACAACTTTTCCTTGTGAAGATCACAAAAAATCCAAAACCAAAAAAGATTTATAAGTTTCAGAGGCTTTAGAGCCTTCAAAACTCTTTCACAGAAAATCTACAAAGAAGGCCAGGGATAAGGAAACATCATCACCAGTTCCAAGGTGATCTAGTCATTATCATCAAAAATAGGTTGTTATCCCATATGTGGATTCTTTTAAAGAGGAAGGGGAGGTTGACGAACCCTTCCAACCTAAAACTGTTGAATTTTCTCAAGTTCCAACCACATCCATGTCAAATTATGTGAGACCTTTAGCAGTTCATTACTGGGAAAGTCTGACTTGTGAGCTCAGAGATGTATGGGTATTTCTTCAATCTGGACTTCGAGTGCCTCATTTGAGTGATATTAAAGCACCCCTTAATCTTCATCTAGATAATAACCTGGATGAAGTAAAAGAGTAAATGAAGGACCTAGAGATTTTAATATATGAATATGATGACCAAGTTCCACCTGCAAAACGAGTTTCGAAAATGATGGGCCGAGGGATACATGAAGGGGTAACTATTCACCCTGAGGAGTAATGGGGCATTTTTGTTAATAGTGAAAATGTATTGTATTATCTTTTCTATATTCTTATCCTTTATCCATCATAACAAACTCTGATGATATTTATTTTTGTAGCTCAATGTCATATGAGTGTTAGTAAAATTGATTGGGTCACCAAGGTATGGACTTATAGGTTCTCCCATTGATATATATGATTAAAACACCAAGTCTCCATGAATCTCTCCAAATGATAGAATCATGACATAGGTAATTGTGACAAAAAATCCTCAGCCATTACCTCATTTCTCCCCTAATAAGAGAAGAAATACAATTTCTCCACAAGCTTAAAAAAACACAAGAAAGCACCGAAGTATCTCCAATGAGTATGAACAAGTGAGTATCTGCACTATTATTTTTTACTAAAATCTATTTGGAATACTTTCTGATCTTATCCATCCATTTTTAGGATATTCATTAGCATCCTATTTGAATATATTAAAATATGATTCTTCATGAACGGATAAGGAACCCCTAGGAGAATCACAAATTCATGGTGATGAATCTATTATTTTGACGGATGAGCTGTCAAAAGGTGCAGCTGCATATGCTCCTATTTCTATAGAGAGAGAGAAGGGTCATGGTAATGTCATATACATTTTTTTAGTATCAAATGTTATTGCTAATATTATTCTCTTCATAAAATCTTATATCCTTTGACTATATCAAAGGATCATGCAGTAGTTAATGTTGATATCCCTATTGTTCCAAAAGGAAGGAGTTAAGATCATGAGAAGCCTGGTGAAAGTATTGGTGCTGATCCTGGATTAGTAAGGTCTTATGACATTACATCAGTTGAAAAACATATAGAGGAGAATTTCAGTGGATCTCTTGACTAATGTTTATTGGATACCTTAAATGGTGAGAGTAAAATGATATTTAAATCCATATATACTAAAATAATGGACATTCTTAATCCATCCATTGATATTCGAGGTTCCCTAAAGAAGTTTGGGGATTTCAATGAGGATTATAAAGGATGTAAGTTCTCATTATTTAATTTTCCATATATAATTGTTCTTCTTTTACTTGTTACATCACATAAAAGTTCAACTTATGCAGTTTTATCTGTAGATAATGTTGTGAAGGCCCTTTAAGAATGGGGCATTACACTCTATCCTACATCTGCTGAGGCAGGAGAAATACCAGCTGAGAATCCCATGTTGGGATATGATCCATGGAATTTGATTATGGAAACTAGAAAAACTCAGAAAAATAACCCTCCCTAAGAAACACTTTCTCAAACTACTGAAGCTGAGAAAAGTTAGAAGGAATCTAATCAAGAATCCGGCTTATTATTGGGTATATGTTATTGAGTTTCTAGATCATGATCCATTTCTACCATTATTTTGAAATAAAAAATGATTCTAATACACCTTTTAGGGATATCTGCTCACACAACAATATTTGAAGGCGAAACCTTTGCGTTGGATCAAACATCAAAGTAAGGTAAAGTATTTGTTGTTCTAAATGAAGTAGAGCAAGCCACGTCTCTAGGTGATTTGATTCCCGAGTACATTCTGCCTCATGGTAGTGAATCAGATTCAGATTTATAGATGCAAGTTTCTCTTATCAAGGAACATAAAAAACATGGAAAAAATATTTGGAAGACAATTATTGAGAAGCCCTTGGATGAGATACCCTCCCATTTTGGACAACATCCATCACTGTTTTGTGTATTCGGATTTGGTGGATTTAATTATCGCCCAACTTACAATGCAATGAAAGATAATATTCAATGATTGGAGCAAGAACACATGATATAGTAAGATCTTGAAAAGGTGAAAATACTCATTAATGTTGATAGTTTTCAAGCTGTAGTAGCTAAGGTAGAGGCCAAACATAGAAAATATTCAATAGAAATTGGCCAAAAAATTAAGATGGAAACAAACAAAATGATACATATTCAAAAAAAATGGATGTTATAAGGCCCCAGCCTTAAACCTTACTTAATCTTTAGTTATTACAAGATTACAAATTGAGGATATTTTCTGGTTTAGAGTTTTAGAGAATTAGATCATGAAACTTGCATTACATTCCACATTTAAACAAAGTGGTTACATAAAAGAAAATATTCATTCTCCCCATCAACGGAAACATGTTTAAAATAAAACACGGATTCTTTCTTGACACATCCTTGACACTATCATCACATCATGTACCTTTCCCTTGACCTGTGAAAAACATTTCAAAAACTTGGGATGAGCATAAAAATCTCAGTAAGGGTTATAAAAATATGGAAAGGAAACATGAGTTCATATATACATAATAATGAAATCATACTTTACCCATAAAACATAGGCACTTTAACATACCACATCAAACCATGAATAAATCATAGAAAACATGAGACATAAAGGTAACTTGAGGCATTCATAACATTCTTACGTAGGGAGGAACCCTCTTGGTTACATTTGGAATACCCATCATAGTATATTCCCTAAATCTCTTCGGAGAAAACCTTAATGTTTCACTCCTTCGAGTTACCCAATGCATTGGAGAGCTATATCGGGCTCACCCGCCCTTAGTTTATCACGGAACCACTAGTTTTCATAACAATGACCAAGAACCATAACATAAATGTATCACATAAAACATGAATAAATGAAATATAACATTTCCACATTTCTATCACAATATAACATTTTAGGATATTTAAATAATGAATCCATTAAAAAAACATTTTGAAAACCATTTGAAACATTTAATAAAGATATTTTTGAATCAAAGTGTCTCATACCACCTTGAAGATTTTAACAGTTTAAACCATTAATATACATATAAACAAATCCTTAAAACCATTTTGAAAACATGGATATTAATAAGAACAAATCATTAAAACATTTAAAGCGATATTTTGGTTAAAGGGTTTTTACCAAAATTAGAGACACTTGAATACAATAATTGAGGAATAACATTTAATTAGAACTTTATAATACCATGAGAATAAATGGATTCATGATATAATATTCCAAAGGACAGTATATACACCATATAAGAGTGAATTGGTGCATAACAACAATGAAGTCTCAATAGAGATGTAAAATGTGATGAAATTCCTTATAAAGAAGGTATCCTTAGATTAAGGATAAATCAATATCAAAATTATGTGTGACAAATATAAATACACCCAATATAATTGGATATTAAGTGTAAAACAATAAAATTTCATTCACACATATTCAAAGGATGACATATTCAATAACAACATGTTGAACCCAAAGAAATCGAAATTGGGTTAAAAAGTTCCCTTGGTAAAATTCGACAGCCTAACAGCGTCACTTCAAAAATTCAGAAAATGAGTTGATGAGAGATAAAAAGGGAATATCATCACTTGGACATAAAATTTACATCAATCAGGATATATAAGAACATATCCCAACATAATAGTATGTGAATTAAAAGACATAACAAACGGAGTCTTTTAAAATGAGGAGGGTGAAAGGTTCCCTTACTGACTTGGGTAACTTTCGAAAAGTACACCCCATTGAAGAAGTGTCATACAATGAATATGTAAATACCCATAAATGGAATTATATTACAAAAGGAGTGTAATAATGGTCAGTACATAAACCACTCAAATGAAATTGTGGAAAATGTAGCATAAATCTCACAGGAATAAAAGTGAGATGAAAAATCCCTTACGAAAACTCGGCAGCCTAACGGCGCCACTTAAAACATCCAAAATGGATTGATGAGAGAGAATAGGGTCTCTCATCATATGAAAATAAAAATTACAGTAAGTTTAATATAAAATAACATCCCAATCACAAGAAAGATGATCTTAGAAGGAATGACATAAACGAGTGTACTTAAAAAGAAAGAGAGGAGTAGGATCTCTTACCTCGGGTCTGACTTGAATCGATCATTCTTTAACATCCTGAATAATAAACTTGAGTTAATTTACACTTTATTAAGAACCTTTTTCTAGTTCATTATTCCTTTTATATCACTTATTGTCATGTTATAAACATTATGTAGTCATTTAAGTTAATAATGTTTGTTTTGTCGATATTTGGTTCTTAAGTCGAAAGTGGACTTCTTACAATTACATGTTGTTCGTGTGGTCAAAGGTTCTTTATATCTAGAATGACATTCCTGATTTGGATAGAATATATATCATATATATCCAGCATATACATGTATTTATAATATTACATAATCATTTATAGGTAAGAAATGAAATGCACCGTTCATGGAGACGGTAAGCCGTACGTACGCATGAACGCTACTTTCATTTCTTTGTCATATTAATGGATTTAAAACTAAATGAGAGATATGTATATTTTAATTCCAGAATTATATTAATCATTTATAAGTATCATTCATCATATATATCCATTATATACATGTACTTATAATAGTACATTACATTTGGGGATAAGAAATGAAATGCACCGTTCATGGAGACGGTAAGCCGTACGTACGCATGAACGCTACTTTCATTTCTATCTCATACTTTAATGGAAATAAATAATAATGATATATAGGTATATTACAATTCCAGTATAACATCGTATATAATAACATTAAATCCATCCTTTATACGTCCCACGTATGGCATTAACGAATCACATCACTTTGAGGGGGAGGTTGTCCGCACTTTCTAAAATGAAGATATCGTGTATACCCATAATGGAAACAATAATGGTATGCCATAAATGAAAAATACAGAAGCTTAAGGAAATAATAAACATATTATATATCATATATAAAAATAGTGACATCATAATGGCCACCTTTGAAGGTGTTAAATGAGTATTGAACAATCATCGTTTCGGGAGGCAGAATTTCACCATCCACTAAAACCGTATGTTCCTTAACCATTTGATGTAGTTGTGTGAGAGTGTAGCTTTAATAAATCTTATAACAACATCCTAGTATATTTAAGATACTATTTTTGTTACAAAAGAAGTAAATAAAAAGAGTTTAGGGGGTTGGAGAAGCAAAATAAAACAAATGAACATGAGAGAATGAATTACCTTTAAAAGTGTAACTCCTTTTGATTTGATCCTAAAGGCTTCCTTTGAAAGGATTATTCCAAAATGGTATCCTCTAGTATGAGGAGAGGTATGTGGAGAGAGTAAATGGGCAGGGGATTTCCGAGCCAACGGCTTTAGGAGTGTGTGAAATGAGGTAGAGGTGGGGGCCTTTTATAAGAGGAGAGGAGGGGCACTTTTGGAAATCATGAAACTATTATTTTATTTTCCAAAGTGTTTCGAATTTATAAGGTCTCACATTTATATATTTTTAAGATAAGATGATAAGGCTTTGAAATATTCCCATCCAATAGTTTTTGGACAAGTGTAGGTCTTAGATTTTATATTATCGTTTCATTTTATTTAAACTGTTCATTAATGAGGTCATCGTTGCATCATCATGATGTCATAATTAAATTAATTTATTTAATGTCTAAAAATTATAACAAAACTATCATGATGTAGGAAATATTTTTATCTTTCCAAAGAGTATTTATAGGCAAAAATATGATTAGTATAACCCCTTCTAAAAATTGTTATAGTAAAACAATTTATGTTAGTGTCATTTTCACCTTTATTTAAAAAAAAGCCATTAAAGTCATTATCTCACCCAAGATGCTCCATAGGGTCCCCTAAATCGACCCATGGGTTGTCTTGGTCGGCCATGACTCATCCAATAGGGGTCGGACAAGTTTCATGGTGTTTTCATATTTTTATAATATCATTTTTACCTTAAATTACACTAATTACCTCTAATCACGATTAATGAAAAAAAAAATACTATTCAACAAAAAAAAAATATTTTCATCCCATTGAACCACATTTTACATACTAATGACAACCATGTATGTAGGATTTTCAAAATTCAATACACATTAGTGGTAAAATTTCATTTAACTGAAAAATCAGTTTGCTTGATTACCACTTAGTGGTTTCACTATTCATAAAAAATTGGAGTTTTTCGGAAAATTACCAAAAATTCACTCTAAGAAATATTCAATATTCCGAATTCAAAAATGATGTTTATATTACCTAATTCAAATAATATAAGTAGAATTAATTAATTTAATAATTAACTCCCGCTGTCAAAACAAATAGCGTGTTTTTAAGAAACAATATATATCAAAAGATTGATATTTGTTTATGTCGAATTTCAAAGTGAAATTAATTCCAAAGTCCACCATTGAATAAAATGGTAAAAATATTTTATGGTTTCACTTTAAAACCAATTCAAAAGATAATATAATCATATAAATAAATTAGATTAAAAGAGGTTTTGAATTAAAATACATCATTTTTCACTTATTTATAAAAAATGAACTTTATCGGAAGAATAACAAAAAAATACACAAAGTAAATTTTGATGTCCCAATTATAAAGAAGGATTTTATTTGGTCCAAAAGAATGTATAAGAGTGACCAAAACTATATTTAAAGAGGGTTCGCCAACAAAAGGTGATAAGTGAACCTTTAGTGAAAACTAGGGCATATACACCTAAAATTGAATTCTTTCTGTATTTTAAGCCTTTATCTTTTATTGGATAAATGTAAAAACATTTAAAAACATATATATTCATATTTTAGTTATTTCTATCCATTCTCGCCAATACAACGGCTACATGTTAACTGCCATTTAAAATAATATTATTTTATTATTAGAGTGCAACGTAAGATTCCCAAGAAACTCGTTGTTGCGTGTTGGGTACGCCATCGAGCATAGCGTCCCCTTTAAATTCATATTAATACTTTATTCACAAGTATGGATAAATATGAAAATGTCATATTCTTTATTTACCTGGGGTGTTATAGATGTTGTTCGCAAAAATATTAATCAATTGAACCAAACATTGGGAGAAACCTAGTTGGAAGGAATAAATTGCATTTCAATAGACAAAGAAGCACTTCGTTGGGACGAGGAGGCTGAAGCTGCTCAAATGACACAGCTTCAGCAAGCGACTGATAAAGCTCACGAATTCATTCAATAGATGAAGAGTCGTGCCAAGAGATTCTTGTAATACATGATAGAGAGACTCCATTCTGTGGATGTTCCTCTGATTTTACTATATAAATGGAAATAATTTTCTCTCCAATCATATATATGTCTTACTTTCTGGTTTCTTTCTACAATTGCAATATCAAAGGTGATTCTCATATCATTAAATATTTATGTTAGATAATCATAATTATAATAACAGGGATGAGTGTGATCAAATATTTTCCCTAAGCCAGTGGGCCTAGTAAGCATAGTTTTATTTTTTACTAGGGTCATATGGACAACCCTACAAACATTATATATTTTTCTTCATTACCCTGATTTTTTCCTAAGCTCTATATTAAGGAGACTTAGCTAGTAAGATTTGGGTTTTTCTTAGATTTACCTTTTTGGGTTTTCAACCTAACAAGATTTTTCACCTTTAATTTTATTTATCTATGTTACCTAAACCATATAGAGTATAGGTATAGCAAGCTAAGACTCGAATTTTTTCCAGGATTCCCATTGCGGTTTTTCAATCTGGTGATTACTATATCTCTTTTTAAGGTTGTTTTAAAGTCATTCATATTGGACTAATAATTATAGTGTTTTAGGTCAAACATGTTTCACCATGAATTTTGAGATTATATCCCAAACAAGGCTTAATTGGTAGGAATACCCTAATATTATTTAAATTCTTCTAATGGGAATCTTGAGTCATGGATTTTTTATGGTCACCAAACCCAAAACTTGAAATATATTAAAATAAAATAGAATGTTTCTTCTAAGAATGAAGTTACCACTGCTTGACAAACCCATTATGGGGCTATATTTATGTAGGGCCAATAGGGGCATGTGCTGCATAGTCCAACAATGGAATCCTTTAACTAATAGGCTCGTTATATAAGTGAATTTTAGCAAGGCCATTGGGGGCTTGTACTGCATAGTCAGGAAAAGGAGCTCTCATGAATTCGGACTTTATATTACTAATAGACAAAGGGAATTAAGATTTGAGTGTCTCAAGACCACAGTATGTAGCTTTTCCGAGGAATGATTTCTGAGAATAAAGTGGAAATCTATGCCATCATAGGTTTTGAATGAGGAAACCACTCATACACTATTATATTTGTGAAGAATGATTAAAAATTTTTAGAAAGGGGATTTCTGATATTGTGTTGTACAGTTTAGATTCATGCAGCAAAGAAATTATGGTGCTTTAATTTAGGGTCTTTACCTCTGACCAAATATTTATGAATCTTCAATTCCTTGGTAATTTGTCTGGAAGCATGAATATTGTATTTAGGTATGGAAAGGTATAATTGTAAACTATGATTTGGGAATTTCTGAATTCGAATAATGACATGGAAAAAATGGATAATATCATTAAAAGAGGTCTCTTCCAAGAACAATGTTACCACTGATTTTCAAACCAATTATGGGGGCTGTATTTTGTAGGTCCAACTGGTTTATATGCTGCATACCCAAATAGTAGTATCCATTATCTAATAGGCTCATTATATAGGAAAATGTTATGCAAGGCCACCTGAGGTCATGTACTACATAGTCAGGAAAAAGAGCTCTAAAGAATTTGACATTTTATTACTAAAAGTCAATGAAATTTTATGATGATTCATATTTTACCAAACACATAATTTGATTAATGGAGAAAATTATTAGAATATATAGGGGGTATTTCTGATCATGATTTTCAAAGAATTTGAGGAATAGTCTCTATGTGAAGGTCTAATCCAAATGTAAGAAATATGGTGTCTATAGTTTTAGGTCATATGACTATGACCAATTTATCTTGGAAACAATAGGTGATATGTGGTCAAATGATCCAATGCTATTTCAATATTCTTTGAGCACATAGAGATGGAAATTGGGTAAACTATGGTCTTGGAGGATTTTAAGTCAAGAGAAATGATATGTGAAAAAAATACAATGGATTAATGCTTTAAAATATGGGTTTATATATATCATCATCAAAGTTTGAAGGCGACAGAAAAGGCTTCTACCTAGAACAAAGTTACCATTTTTTGACAAAACCGTTATGTGGGTTGTATTATGCAGGTCCAACTAGGGAATATGTTGCATAGTCATACGATGGAATCCTTTTTATGAATGGTCCATTATATAGGAAATATTTTTATGCAAGGCCACCGAGGGGGAACATACTGCATAGTCAGGAAAAAGATACCTCAGGTATCAGACATTCTATCACTAGAAACTGAATAAAGATTATGTGATCTCAAATCATTCAAGATTAGGAGTATGAAATACTAAAGGTATAATGTCCAATGTGCAAGGGAAGTATTTAGACCAATATTGATCGTATGATTAGAGTTCCTTACATAGATCTAACTCATATGTATAATGGTTACATTTCTTGTTTCCTTGGGGGGCTCTCTAAGGAGAGGACCCAAAATAAAGGGTTCCTACATATATTTTTAATTGTATGTGGGAGAGGGAAAATTTCGTTATATTATGATTGGTACTGAGATTTAATTTCTAATTTTCACTATGTATCTCAATGGGATGAGAATCAATCCATAAGTAGATATTTGGGTACCATGCAGTTTAAATTTGTTCATTAACGAGATTATATTGTGTTGTTTAAGGTCATGCAACAAGGAAATTTGTGTTTTGGCGTGAAGAGAAATTGAATTCCCTCATATAGATCTTACTCTTACATGGTAGAGAAGATGCTTTTTCATATCATGTTACTGTTGGGTCCAGGATTGAAAATTTGGATGTCACTACATATCTCATAAAAGTGAGAATAAAACTACATGTTGTTTTTGTAGGTCCATGGGGATTGGACCCAAGTGTCACTATGTATCTTGATGAAACAAGAATTAATACCAACAAAGTTATTAATTAGATTTTCCATATTGGTATGATTCATACATAGGGGGTGGGGGATTTCAACATTTTGGATGGACCCAGTATAAGAGATTTGGGCGTCACTGCGTATCTCAGTAAAACGAGAATCAAGCCGCACATTATTCTTACACTTCCATGTTGTTTAACTTCATGCAATGAGGATGAAGGTGAAATTACGTGAAATTACTACATATCTCTGAAAACAAGAATTGAATTACACATAGTTTTTTTATAATATCATGTAGTGTATTGTCATGCGATGAGGAAAACTATTGTATCTTTTAAGGTCTTAGAACCAGGACACTTGATAACCCAAAAATATGAATTGATATACCTTATTTATATGGAGAACCTCCATACCCAATTCCTTAGCCCACGTGATCAATTCTCAGTGTGAGAAATAAAGAGTGGTAAAAATTATCTTATTTAACAAAAAGGTATAACAAGTGAAGGATGAGGGTATAATAATTATATAGTGGTTTATCTAGGTTATAGGACCCGAGAATCACTATGTATCTTGCTGAAGCAAGAATCAAGTTACAAGTCTTGGAAGAAGTCCCTGTGGAAATTTGATTTGTGAATAAGTAAAAGAAAAATGGTTTTCTTTCATGAAGTTGTGGTTTGACCCAATATAGGAGATCTAGGAATTACTATGTATCATGTTGAAGCAAGAATCAATCCACATGTAGTTCTTGATTAGGTTGTTCCCAAAACCAATTTAGTTTGATGTGAGAGACAGAGAGTTTGTTTTATTTAATACATTTTGGAATGATGGTTAATCTCAAGAAACAGGATGGTATGAGAATCAAACCATGTATTTTGGAGGAGTGCTCTGTATAGGTTTATCTCATATATAGGAAAAGGGGAGAATGGATTTCCTTATGGTTGTGGCTAGGCCAGAAATTGAGGATTGTGGGCATCTATACATATCTCATTTGAATGAGAATCAACCCATACATAGTTCTTGAAATCAGTATTCCCTATATAGACCTGACTTATACACACAAAGATTGAGGAGATTTTTATCGTGACTGGTCCAAATATTAGAGATATGGGTGTCTCCACGTATCTCATTAGAATGAGAATCAATCCATATATAGTTCTTAAAAATGGTCCCTATGCGGATCTGATTCAAACATAAGGAGAAAGGGGGTTCAAATGTCACTAAAGAGTTGAAAATTGATATGAGTAAATGATTATATATGGAAGATTCCCATTTTTAAAGGACTGAAAGGAATGTCAATTTTTGGTATCTTGGGGGATTCCTTAATATAAAATTATGGATACATTAACCGTACAATTTAATATCATGTATCAAGGACAAATGATGTTGCACAGTTTAACATCATGTGATATGGAAGAAGATACTACATAGTTTAATTTCATATAACATGGAAAATGGATGTTATGTATTTTATCATCATACAAGTAGGAAAACCTTTGTATGATTATACAAATTACATCTTCAGGAACCTTTTATTGGTTTTAGTTTTAATGTGTTCTCCATCCATTCAAATTAACGAATAAGCTCCATTAGAGTAGACCTTATGTACAGAGTAAGGTCCTTCCCACTTTGGCTCAAGATTCGGAAGATTATTTCCAGTATCATTGTAATTTTGAGAAAAAATATCAATTCCCCTTCAAATAAATAATAGAGTAAAACTTTCTTGTTGAAATATCATGTTATTAAGTTCTGATAGACTTCCAGGTAATGCAACGTTTAGAATCTCTTTTCGTCAAATCATTCCAAATCATCCCATTACTTTTTAGATTGCTCATATGTAGATAACTGATCACAAAAATAAACACTAAGTGAAGGTAATTGACCTTCAATGGTTAGGATTTCTTCAATTCCATATACCAATGTGTATGGAGTTGACCATGTTGTAGTACATGTAGTATTTTGATAATCACATATTGCATGTAAAAGTTTATTAGTCCAAGACTTTTTATCTTTATCTACCATCTTTTGGAGTATATTTGATAGGGTCTTGTTGAAAGATCTATATTTACATTTGTCACTTCATGATAATGAGATGAATGGTTGGATTTGATATTGTGCTATTGATATAGCTTATTTACCTAAGTAGAACAAAAATTGGTATCATTGTCCATCAATATAGTATGAGGGACACCAAATCTGGTAATAATATTAGCTTTGAAAAAGCTAACAATGATTTAGGCCCCAGTTTCATTAAGAGGTATCACCTCATCCCATTTGGAGAAGAAATCGGTAGCAGTAAGAATGTAATTGAACTGCTTTGCTGTAGCTGGGGGATAAGGCCCCACTACATCCATTCCCCATGTAGAAAAAGGCCAGGATTATTTAGGTGTATATAGAAACTTCATGGGTTGGTTAATGAAGTAAGAATGTATTTGTAATGGGTGACACTTCTTGGTTAAATTTGTGCAATCTTGCATCATGGAATCCCCTAAGTATCTAATCCTTCAGATTTGATCATAAATCCTATTCCCAGACTGGTGGGAACCATAGGATCCAGCATGTACTTCTTTCAGGACAACTGCAGTCACTTCCTCATTAATATATCTTAATAGGATTCCATTGAATCATCATTTATAAAGTATCTTATAGTGATCTGGGTTATCATAAAGAGTGAAATTGACCACTCTTATCTGGAATTTCTCTTTCCTGGATCTATCAGGTGGAAGTACTCCATTTTAAAGATATTCTATTATAGGTGTCATCTATCCCATGGTATGACCATATGGTTTGAAAATGGGGTTGATTTCATTTATTTCCTTCATTAATATTTTAACTAAAGGTGAAACCACATGACGATGGGAAATATTGATGATTTCTTCATCCTAAATTGGATCTACTAGGGTTGTGGCTGCATTAATTAATGCATCATCTTGGGAATTTTGTGATTGTGGGACATATGAAAATGTTGGATATGAGGGAAATTAGGCCATTAACCTTCTAACATAATAACACATAGGGTTTAACTCTTCTTTTTTGATAGTTTAATCCTTGTTGATTTTTTTTATTACCAATTATAATGAACCATTCACATTCATGTTGTTCACTTGTAACTGGAATGCCAATTCTAGGCCCGCAATGAGAGCTTAATATTTTAACTCATTTTTGGTACCGCCTTCTGATAATAGAAAGGAATATGTTAAACCCACCTTTTCTAGGGAGAGAATAAAAATTCCTAACTCAAATTTGTTAAGATTAGGGTATTCCATTATCTTCCCCATTGGACTTCTGGATGGACCATCAAAGTACATATCCCATATTTGCGGACTATATTGAATAGCGAATATTTCTTCATCAGGAAGTTCAGTATTAAAAGATGTCTCTTCTGCATATGGATGTTTGGAAAGGAAGTTTTCAAAGTCTTGGACTTTTACTACTTTCTGAGGCACAAACTGGATATCAAACTATTTCAAAATAACCGCCCATTGTGCCAGACGTCCTGTCAGTATATGATGAGTAAGGATATATTTGAGTGGGTTATTGCGAGATATCAAGTGAACCTTATGATGATACATATAGTATCTCAACTTCTGAACTACAAAGATTAATTCGAGGAATCATTTCTCAATACCTGAATATCAAGTCTCTTATTCAATCATTATTTGAATAAGATATTAAAGGTTGTCTTCATTCCCATCATCATTCTTTTGTGCAAGGAAGGCACCCAGTGATCACTCTAAATCTTTCACATATATAATAAGTGCATTTCCTTCAACGAGTGGAATTAATACTGGTGGGATCGAGAAATATTTATTGAGGGTATCAAATTACTCTTGGTAGTCTTTGGTCCATTGATAAGTGATTATCATCTTCATTAATTTGGTAAAGGGTAAACACTTTCCTATAAAATTAGCAATGAAGCACTGAATACAAGCTATGTTTCCTTGAATCCTCTTAATTCTTTAAAATTTCAAAGATGTGACATGCCAAGGATTTCTTTTTTATTCTCAGAATAAACTTTTATGCCATTATGGAATACAATTAAGCTGATGAAATTTTATTAGGGTAACCTCAAAAGCACATTTTAAGGGGTTCGCCTTCAGATTATGTTGCTGAAGTTTACCGAATATAGTATCCAGATCAGTCAGGTGATCAGAACATTGTTTGGAATTTACCACTACATCATCCACATAGAATTTTATAATTTTTTCCAAGAAGGTTTAAAGATGTGATGCATTTTATGTTGATATGATTCACTAGAATTATTCAAGCCAAAGGGAATTACCCAATAGAAAAACAGACCATGACGGGCTATGAAGGCTATAGACTCCTCATCTTCTAAGGCTATCCAAATTTGATCATACCCAGAGTATCCATACATGAAGGAAAGATCTTCATATCTAGTTGTTGCATCAATTAAGAGCTTAGTGATTGGGACTGAGAATTTTTCTATGGGACAATGTTGGTTAGGATATCTAAAACCAATACAAACTCTGATTTTCCCATGCTTATTTTTCACCAAGTCAATATTTTCCAGCCATTTGTGATATTTCACCTCCCTAATAAAGTCTTGTTTGATAATATTATCGACATCAACCTCAATTTTAGAAGCATGAGTTGGGTGCATTCTCCTTGCTGCCTGCTTGAATCCTCGATGATCTTGTAGAAAACCCAAATTATGGGTGCCACTTCAGGGTCAAGACCTAGAATTTTTGTATAGTTCCAAGAAAACACATCCCAATTTTGTTTTATAAAGGAAGTATAAAATTCTTGTTCTTCCGGAGTCATGGATACACTAATCATAGTGGATCATATATCTTCCTCTATACCCATATTTATTTCTTTGAGTTCATCCACAGTGGTGGAGACACCTTCCTCAAATCTTGGAGGGGAATCATTGAGGTCTTTACATTCTTCATCTTCCTCATGTGTTACTTATTCTTCCTCTTTTCAAATGATAGCTTAAAGGATAGTTGATGAACCATGATTTTCAAGATTATGGGAGGAGTCGATATTTGGAAATCCTGAAGAAGAGGAAACAATTCCAAATTCAACTAATTATGGAGGGTCCACCTGAAGTTTTGAAAGAAAAATGATGGATTGAGAATTAATATCCCTATCCTTTTCCATGAAAATGATGACTTATTTCAACTCAGTTGACAAAGCAGAGATTTTTTGAAATTTAGGGGATGAAATAAATCAGATTTCATCCATGTTTTCACCATTTCTTGTATAATTAAGAACTTATTATGTGCTATAAGATTCAATTGAAATAATTGACATTGTATAATCCACTGAATGAGTGACTTGTGGATTTTGATCTACCCTTTCTATTTTATTGATGGTTGTTACGTAATTCATATGGTGATGCTTGAAAGGGTTTGCTATGATCTTTTCCAAACCATTTGGAGCATTGATCCGGGTAATATCACTTACCATGGACCATTGTTCCATTGTTTTATAAAACTCTGCATCAATATACAGAGATTCATTAGTTTTAAATGGGGCTTTATCACCATGCAACATCCCAATTTGTCCATTGGGGAAATATTTAAGACATTGCGGGTATGATGAAGGAATGGTCGCATGATGATATAACCATGGAATTCCCAGAAAAACATTGAAGGATGTATCCTACCATACAACCATGAAATATGAATTATATACAAGATCCCAAAATTGATTTTTGAGTGTAATTTACCCAAGGGGTTATTGTTCCTTCTTTTCAAAACCTTGCAACATAAATGTGGAAGGTGACAAGTGTGATTTAGTGAGTCCCAACAGGAGAAGCATCTGGATGGGAATGAGATGGACCCCTAATCCATTATCAATGAAGGATCATCATATATCAATTTCATTAATTTTTCTAGATAAGTACAGGGGCCAGATGTTTCCTTGTATGAAATCATCCTCATCTTGATCCATAAAAGAAATGACTGCATGGAATTCTGTAGGATCATTCTCTACACGGTAAACCTCAGCAAAAGAAACCATAGATTCAAACACTTAAGGGCTTGAAAAATCCTCAATGAGTGCTTCCTGAAGATCCTTTGATAGATTCAGAGCATCTAGGATATGATATTTTATCCAGAACATAGGCCAATTCATTCAAAACATTTTACTTCTGGACCAGAGTTTTGCGCTTACCCATATAGATATGCTCTTTTACATGTGACTTTAGAGCTGATGTCCCTGATGTAGATGGGCCATATTTTTCTATAGAATCTTGAAGTTTTTTTGCTCTTGGTAGATTAGGTCGACTAGGCCTTCCCACCTGCCAATGTGGTGGTGGCATAGCTTCTAACCAATCTTCTGAGGTGATTATGTTAGGCAGGACTTTTTCATGTGTGTGGGAGATCCTTTGTTCTTGTTGAGATCATTTTAGGGCTCTCCCAAATATCTTTTCCACATAAATGGTTCAAGCAGGGGTGTGGTTGAAGTAGTGACTTATGGCATAACCATGTCTTCCCCGGTATCCCCGACTCCAATGACTCTGTCCTTCCATTTCGTTATCATATGTGGGGAAATCATGTTCTCAATCAAAATAGTCATATTAATGGGGATACATTAAGTAAATAATGTTAATATAACCAAAAATTAGTTCTTCCTCTGATGAAGATCCTTCTTTGAAGGTTAATTCTTATTTCACAATTTGGTAGGGCGGCGCCTGTGATTTAGAAACACTTGGAATGAAATCTTCCAAAATCAAGGACAACATTGTCCTTGAAACATACTCATATTATTTTGACTATTATTTATCCTTCTATCCATGTTTCATCTTTGGACATTGGACTTTAGAGGATTGAGTATTTCATGAATATTGATTTGTGGCACTGGAGGTGGTAGGAGACACATCTGGTTTCTTCAACTGTGTTCTTAGAATGGTGTGATTTATGTTGACCATTTTCCTAACCATCCAATCATTAAAATTATGTGAATTCTTTATTTTGGATTTATGTCATTCACTTTCCTCCTCTATATCAGTAGTAGAAACAGATGCTACCTGGGCTGATGAACCTTTCAAGTTCACTTTCTCAGAATCCACCATCTTTTGCATAAGGTCTTTAAAAACAAAATACTCATGGATGGCGTGCCCTAGAATTTGATGAAAGAGGAAATAGTTTGGGAGGTCTTCATCTCCTTCTTTATTTGTCCTCTTAGGAATTGTAAACTGAACTAAGTTGTTGTCCAAATCTGAGATGAAGTAGCCAAGAACTTGTTCATTACAGAAATAGTAGAATTTTTCATTGAATCCTCAAAATATTTTCACCTATACTCTTTTGGATCATCTTGAAAAGGTTATCATTGTTACTAACGCTTAAGAGGTTGATCCCAGTTGTATAGTGAGGGATTTTAAGTAGGATTTTGTAGAGGTGTTTGATTAAGCATAACTATAGTAGCCTCTTCTTTTCTTGTTCTTTTTCCTGTAGCTAATATAATTACTTAGGATTTAGCCTTTGTCTATGCGATAGAATTTTCCACTTGTTGAAAAATTGAAGAAAGGATCTAAACCCCTCCTGTATATTTCATTGGGATGAGTGGTGTGTGTAACTCATCATAGATATTGGACATAAAAATATGCAAAAATTATTCTTGAGGGAGTGGAAAATTAAAGTAATATGTCAATCCTTTCCATCAAGAAAAGAAATCTGAGACTCTATCATTATCCCTTTATTTTCAGTTTGTAAGATCAAATATTCTCATCTTATGAAACATTAAGCTAAAATGAAAGTGAATCTTTTGACAGAGATCTTCCCATATAGTAATTGATCGAGACTGAAAACTGGTATACCAGATGAAAGGTGACCCTTCTAGTGATTGCACAAAACATCCGAGTTTCACTGCTTCTTTCTTTTCAGGGGTTCCAATCATGGGATCACAATGAGAGATGAAATGCATCAAGTGTTGTTCCAGATCTCTTGATCTATTAAAGATTGGAAATGTGGGACTACCATAGTTTATTGGGGGAGGAGTTGGATCTAACCATTTTGGGTGAGCCTTCTTTTCTAGTTGAACTAGTGCACGTCGTCCTTCTATAGCTTCCAATAGAACTGTTAAGGATTCAATGGTGGTCATAAGTTCTCAAGAAACATCTGGCTGAGCCGGGACCTAAGAAGGTACAATGGTTGAAGCCATAATGGGTGTAAGAACTGGTAATACCACTAGTGGTGGCACTGCTGGAATCTATCATGGGAAACACATAGAGATAGGCCTATAAGGTTGTGCCTGCAATGGAAGGAATTCCTGGCCTACCTTAGTTGTTTCTAAAAAATATCTTGATTTTTGTGCTCCAACTGGGATTTTCAGTTTGGAATTTTCTTATGGGTCATGTCTAGTAGGAAGACTTCCTCAGAGTAACTCTGCATTAAGACTTTTTAACTCTTTCATTTCTTCCTCCTGCAGTGAAAATCATTCTTCCAATGAAAGGGATTTACCTTCTTTAGGGAGAAAATGATACATAGTATGAATTTTATCTTTTTCCCTATTATGTATCTTTAGGTAAGGTGGAAGGGAATTTTTTAGGAGAATTCCTCAATTTCGGGAGAGCCTTTGGTTTATGGTACACACACCTTCTTCATTTGTTTTAGTGTGGATCGTTCCTTTAACATGAAATTATTCTTCTAATTACCCTAATATGGACTTATATTCTATAGGATATGTGGTTATGGTATTGATGAAATTTAATGAGTCATAATGTATTGAAGGTGTTCTATCAGTATCTCTATGAGATCATCTTCTTCCACATCCTCCATGAGAACTTGTCCTTTGGTTAGATGATTCCCCAAGAATTTCCCAACAAATAGTAACTTGAAGGGAATCTTTTGATAAATCATCTATGTGTTCATTTTTTTTCTTCTTCCCTAATTGGGAGAAAACTAACTTTTTCTGAGGAATGGATTGGGAATATGGAAATTTCCCCAACTTTATAGGCTAGGGTTGCTCATGTTCTCTCTACTCAACCCTTTGGGATTTGTTTTTTGATCTTAGGTTTGGGTTAAAAGAATTCCCATCCTAGTGATTTGGGGTGGATCTTGAAATTCTATATCTGAAATTTCCTTATCTACTATTCTAATTTGGCAGAGCATGGTATGAACATTGGTTGGGTGCATTATCTAAAACCCACTCAAATCACCTGTTTCGAACAACTATTGGATTATTTTCCACATTTTCATCATCTGATGATGTACTCCCTCTAAATGAGAATGTTGCTCGATATTCTCAGATGCTCGAATCAAATTTAACTCAATAGTCTTCTCTCCTTGGGCCTGACTTTGATGAGAGATAGTCGAGGAGTGTTCTTGAGCATATATTTTATTAATCACAAAATATGTTTTTTATAGCCACATGTGGTAAATAACATTAAATGTGATCACTTTTAGTGGGCTGTGATAGATGGAGAGTTCAGTGAAATTCAATGCTCCCTGGACACCCCATCCTCTAATATGAACACCAGATGAAATATCAAAAATTAATTGACACAGTCTTTTTAATGCATTACGGCATACAAGTTGAAGGGTTCCCTGTTGTTTTTGAACCTTTGGGCATCAGGAAACTGAGAGAGATGCCAAGTCAATTTGGAATTCCAACCCTTATATTACCTTAACATGACTTTGATATTTTTCATAAGGTAATACTTTTGTCTTTAGATGATGAAGACTCTTCCATATGTTGAGGAAAATATCATGAATACAATCTTTTTCCAACATCTCTAAAATATTGTAGTGAGGAATGGCCAATGGACATAACATGACTAGTACATTATTTTTCACCAGTTGTTTTCTAATATTCAACACGTCCTCCTCACATTTTGCAAGAGGATCTTCTACCTGATCAAACCAAAGTTGGTGCTTCTATGATATTCTACGAGAATCAACAAGATTGGTAGATGGTTCCTCTGTTGTATTGGAAGATAAGTGGCCCAAGGTTGGTTCAGAGAATGATCGATGCCTTGGGCTATCTTTTGGATGAGAAATTATTTCACTGCCAATGACAAAGCATCAGACATGACTAGCCTTATGTTTTAAAGTTTCTCAAGATAAGAGGGCTTTCTAATCATTGCATTGTCCATTGAATAATTATCCTAGTAATTTGAATTACTACTGAAGATATAACTTTCACAGCTAATGTTATCATCATGAGGAGGACTACCATGGTGGGTTACGGTAAGGGGTGTACCCTCTTGGACTTCTGGTCATAGGGAGGGTTACCATGGCTCTCATCTAGAGACATGGTATCAACATTGACCAAATTATCATGAAGCAAGACTTCATGAGTAAGAATATGATGTGGACCTTCAGAGTTAATGCTACTGACCCCTTAATTTGGTGATGGGAGAGTAGGATCTTGAGCCATAACAGATAAATGTCTAAGGGATTCATGAAATCCATCATTGAGTGGAGCCAGATTGTGAATCAGCTCTTGATATTTCAACTGTGTTTGATGGGTCTTCTTCTTGGATTCTTTCCTAACAACAGTTGGTGCCACTTTCAAGGAAAAGTGGATATTAGGGTTAGGTGTATGTTCCTACCATAGAGTGGTTATTAAGTTAGGATGATTACCTCCAGTTGGTTCAGGTGTATGTTACCAATCTGATTGTCCATATTACATGGGGTAGTATGCCCTAAAACCCACCTAGACTAGAATCTAGGGGTATATCTACTCTGGGGTGATACGTTGATGAGCCGCCCCACTTATAGGGACAAAGTTATGTGTATTCCCTATGGGTACTACTGAAGTTGTTGTTATCACATTATGGAATGTATCAAGAATATGGGTAGGAATTTGCGTCTGCCCTTTCATTATTTCAAAAATGTGGTATGTGACTTCAGCCGATGGAATGAGAATATAAATCTATTCCATGTCTGGAGTAGTTGTATGTACCTGAACATGTCATCTCTTTCCTATCAAAGGATTCTAATAGTACTCATGTGTGGGGGTAGAGAGTTGAGTCTGCCTCCTTCTTGTAATTGGGGATTTCTGATTGAATTCTTTATATTCTTCAAAATGAGACTGTTGGTAGTATTGATTAATGCTAGCAAGTATATGCACATGTTGGATGTTTTCCGCCATATTTAGTTAATGGGATTCTTTGAATGAAGCCAGACAAGACTAGTGGTTAGATAGAATATTATAGGAAGGTGTATGTGTCTATTCATGGGACTCCACCAGATTTGGGCAGTGGGATTGGTTAGGTTCCACCAGATGAGTCTGCTGATGAACTAATTGAAGGCAGATGGGTGTATGTGCTTGTTCACTAATTTCCACCAATTTGGGTTGGTGGGTTTCTCCGAAGGGGGAAAAGGTAGGACCATGCTACCTTTCGGCTGGTTTTTTCCCCAGTGAGCCATATTGAATGTTTGGGTTTGAGGAACCTCAACTGGATAACTGAAGGCAACATCCTCATCATGTTGGGGGTTCAATGCTACATGATTCTGTTGGAAGATATTGTTGGTGGGTGCCCTCTAGAAGGACCTCTATGTCTTCTAGGTGAATCCATGAGTGACCTATTGATCCACCTCTCTAAATTACGAGAAAGAATGGTTATTGCATTATGGGGATAACGACCCAAAATGGTTGAAGATAGTAAATGGAATTGTTTACTTCTTGATCACTGTTCATCGCTTTCTAGATGACCGAGGATTGTTGTTGACTTAGAGAGCCTATCAGGAAGCCTCTAGAGTTGGGATAGTACCATGTTGGTTGTATTCCCGAACCAATGCATTCGAGACCCAATGTTGAATACACTAAGTTGGTGATAGAATTCTCTGAGTGGAAAAGGATCGAACTTGAGCAGCCGTTGAGGCATTCACAGGTGTAAACCTTAAGGAATCCATTTGGATTTTTCAGGATTTCATTGGAACTGAGTGTCTGAATATATTAAAAAGACAAAAAATAAACTCTAGAATTTTATTTCAATTAAAAAAATCCTGATTGATTTCCTTGTCGGCCCTCTTATCAACTGATAGGGGCCTAATAGAGGGGTAACGTCAATAACTTTGGTTAAGTTTTCACATCGAGTTCACCATTTTTTTTTCTACGTATGGGTGAAAAAAAGGTTTGATAGTGAATAACTAACCGTTTTTAATTGTGGATGTTTCTCATCAAGGTAAACTATCATTAAGTTTGGTTAAGGATTCATGTTAGGTTCACCATTTTTCTGTTTCCCCAAAAAATGGGACTTTGATAGGAATCATTATTCATAGATGGTTTACATAGGATTTATTTATAGAACCGAAAACACCCAATGGTTCTATATCCAAGGGGACTTTCTGTCCAAAGGCAGCCATTTGGTAGGTAATTTAGCCGATGAATCTTGAGAATACACATTGTTTGAGAGGATCATAGGTCAGGATCATCACACCTTTTTGGGTGGAATTATCTCTAACCCCAGGATTATCTTATAGATTTAAGATATTTTCATGAATCCTTATTCATTCACCAAGCACGAAATGATTTTCCCTTGTGATTTGTAAATCAATGATTAACATGTATGGAATTTGAGAATCATCTGTATGTATCTGAGGTTCTTAATTAATGGAGAAATATGTATGTATCTGAGGTTCTTCATCAATGGTGTCCTCTGGTATGCTACTTAGATATTCTTTGGTTGTTATTACAACAATACTAGTTTTGATACCACACAATGGGGCACTCTATATGTTATGGTCATCCAGGTTGATGAAAGTCACTCTAGAGTTTATTTTCATCTACATAGATATTGGTTATTCTGTTTTTTTATCATCATCCAGGGATTCATGAGTTGTTTTAATGTTGGTATTGGACCCAAAAATGGGATTAATATGTATCCTTGTGAAAGGAATTAGAGCGCACATAGTTCGGTTAAGATCTCACAGGAGAGTGTGGTTCTTTTGAGAGAAATGATTTAGGGATTATTCTTGAGAAGGATGAATTAATTAATTGAATTATTATTGGTTTCTCATTTTATTAATGAGATGATGTGGAGATCAGGCCTGAGGAAGTCTTCCTATGTATCCAAGGTATGATGGGAATCAGAGTTCTTGTAGTTCATTAAATGAGGTTATTTGTGCAAATTTTTTAATCATTACAAACCTATAAGACCACGTGAGTCATGATCGGTGTGAGGAACAAGAGTATGTGAAATATTCAACAAAGGAACACACTATCCTTCCTATGCTGATGGAAGATGATGAGCCTACAGTGGAATAGGTCGTGGAAACAGTGGATGAGGGTGTAGATCAATAAACCATTTAATGTGAAATGAGATTGAAAGTTATTGGATCTAGCCTGAAAGGATAGAAATTATTCCTAAGAAGGATTCCCTAAAATCGATCCTAGTAGGGGAGGGAGACTTTTTATTTATCAAAAAGAAGATACAATGTGAATCGTACCTTCCCTACCAGGGAACTGATGCTCTGGATTTTAGAGACAAGGAACAGACATGACCCAAACCGTAATCCTCTAAATCGAGAATTCGTCAACACTGTTATTAGGAGAAGAGTACATGTGACCATAAAGATACAACTCTATAGACATTACATGAACCCTATCTTCCCAATAGGAAAAGTTTGGAAAACCTTTGACTGTAGAGATAAAAATCCAAATAGGAGACATGTTGGTGTGCCTTTCCCTAAGGTTTTATAAATTGGGAGGTCTTGGTGGAGGTTTCAACTCTTTCCCTTTAAGACAAGGGAACTAAGAAAGGAGATCCTCTGTCAAAAGTGTCTTATAAGAGGGATTCAATGATATCTCGAATAGGACCTACACATAGCTATGCGATATAGGTATGATGCGTAGGTATGCCACACATGTCCTAGGTAGAACTGAAAAATGATTAATATAAAGGAATTTAGCCTATACAAGATTGAATGCACTATCTGGATGACAACATTTGGGTAAGGTTATGATCTAATCACGAAGGGAATCCTTTAGTGTCTTTGTAAGAGCACTACGCAAGTCCTGTATTAGGAAATAGGAATTACGTAGGTTGTTTCTTCTTTATGGAAGAAGGGTCCTAAATGAGATGTTTTATATTTCAAAATTTTAAAGGACTTCAATATTGCTTATCCCTCTTAATTTCCGCTTCTCTAGTGTTCTAGATAGACACTTGAGAAAATGCAGGGGACCTGGGAAGAATAGCTACACAATGGGAGCTCTGTAGGTTCTTCCAATTGTTCAGATCCGAAAATGGGGATCTCAAGGGTCCTATTTATAAGCAAGGAGGGGGGATGGTCGGATTTATTTTTTTGGCGTAAGTCTACAATGTAGGTATGCTACGTAGCTTTCCCACATAAGGTTCTAGAAATTACTTTTCCCTGAACGTCTCTAGTGTAGAACTCCTTCGTAACTCTCCCATGTAAGTGATGTTACTTGAAGTCCATATAGGTAGGAGTTTCACGGGCTTTATGATGCCTAGGTCCGTTTTTATTCAACTTCCCTTGAAATTATTCAAAACTTTAATGTATTTTAATGTTACCTTCATAATATTTTTTCTTTCCTTTTATCAAATGAGAGCCTCAAAACATACTCTTCATCATTGTAAATAAGTTGGTCATATTGCTTCTTTATATTTAGTATTCCATTAGTTCAAAAAAAAATTAATGTGACAATAGGATTGAGTATGGCATTGATTTAATAAATTCATTGTCATAATAGAACAAAACTGCCACAAAATTTAACCAAACACCAAAAAATCACTAATAATTTCCAAAACAACCATCTCCCAAACATATTTTGTGTTTAACTAGAAAATGAATCCAAAACATTCATCCTTCCATTGAATCCATGGTTCACTAAACACCATAGTATGTTAACCCTTTTCTTTTCAAGATGGATCTATATCATGTCATAAAAAAATTATATATTAAAGAAACCAAAAAATATATAATGAGGTGTAAAATAAATATATCAAAATTTTTTCATCTCCATAATGTTTTCCCATTATTATAGGTATATGATGATGTGAATTCGATAATCATTACTGAAAAAACCATTAGATAGAAAAACAGGATTTAGAAAATAAAGTTGTGGGAAATTTAGCCTACCAATTAGATTATCGGTGAATAGATTCATACACAAACTTGAATTTATATGGAAATGAAAATATTCATAGCGAAAGATGTTGTAATGTGGTAACAAGGTAGTCACCCTATATAAAAGTAAAAATATATAATAAATTACTAATTTCTCAATCAGTAACTATGTCTGTTAACCAAAAACCAAATGATGAGTAATACCATTTTAAATACTAGTAAAGAAGACATGTTTTTCTTTTTTCTATTAGCAGAATAAATACAAGTAAGTACAAAACATGAAATTTATATGTCTCTAAGTCATGGTAGTATAAAAAATTGTGATAATTCATCAATATGGGGAAAAACAAGTTGTCACTCTACTATATTATATCCAATAACATTATGCATCACATAGATCAAAACATCGGAGACTTCCCACAATTCTATACATTATATAATATTATCCCACAAAAATATATTATCAAAATATACAAAACATAATAAAAAAGGTTTTTTTACTTCAATATATGAATAAAATTAGTACCATGAATAATGGTTCAAATATTTTTCTAGTCATTTTTCTAAGAGATTTCTGATCATTCCGAATAGTTTTTGGAATAATGGTCACCATATGTAATTTTGAAAATTTCATTAATATGTTAATAATTAGTTGTCATACAATATTTTATTATAAAGGATTCATATACTAGATTTGTTGTTGACCCATTTCATAAGGCCCAATAAATGACACTCATGTTTAGTCACATAGTAATTATTAATGTTAACAACAACTCTGCATTCAATCTATAGGCCAAAATTACATGATATACATTTCCATATAGCTCCATTACTCAAAATATAAATATGATTATAGAGTAAAAATCCTTTCTACAATGATTCCTTCCTAGGTTGCATAGTTTATAAACCCTCCTTTCAATGTTAGCTCAACCTTTGAGAGGCTATTGAATGTTGGGAGACCATTTTTTTGTCTTCTTTTGTAGTGACCACCTAGGAGTTGTGCCTACTGATGGTTCTCCCAATATTGGTTCAATGTAATCTTTTTCCACTTCCCATTTTTCTTCTTCATTGACTTCTAGTGAAACCCCTCTTCTTTATCACTTTACTTACCTAGCTCTAACACATTTTCCTCCTCTTCATCTTCCCCCACCTCCTCAACTTTATTTGTCTCCTCCATTTCCTCCAAAACTCATATGAATGCTAATAAAACTCTCTATCATCCTATATTTCTTCATCTAGGAAATGATCAAATATGTCCACTATAGTAGTAGATGCTCCAACTAATAAATTACCTTGAACTCAAAGAATTTCATGAAGGTTATCATTGAACCCTTCATATATACATAAAAAAAACATTGAAATCCTATAATATATAACAGTGAGAAAAATTTTAGTAATGGATTTTAAAAAAATCATTCCAATTAAACAATCCAGATTCAAACATATGGGCATCTAAAAGGAAGCTTTCAAAGTAATTAGTTTCATGATTATAGAAATTAACATAGAGCATTCTGAATTTAACACTCAGCATCCAGATTCAATCACTAGACCTCCAGTTTTTAACACTAATATTTTAGAAATGAAAATGAATCCTTTCAATTGATCATTTCAAAGTTGGTAACACTAAAATATCACATTTTAACACTATAATTCCAGGTTTTAACACTAGAAATACATATCTAAATGCATGAGATTTTTTAATGAGGCTTTAAATGCATTTATCATTAAGCTATGAGAAATTAATATTGATCATAATTAATTTAACACTCATCATACATATTTTACTATTGGGAATCCACATATTATCATTAATTGTATGAGATATAAAAAAGAGTCTTTTTAATAAAACACTATAGATACTAACACTAAAATTCTAAATATTGATACTAAAATTAAATATTTTAGCATTAGAAAGACACATAATAACATATTGGAATCTAAAATAAGGATTTCAAAGTAATTAGCATCAAGATTAAATAAATTATCAAAGAGAATACCCAATTTTACACTAAGCATTGAGATTTTAACACTAACCCTCTTGTTTTTAACAGTAACATTGAACATATGAAAATTAATCCTTTCAATTAAACATTTAAAATTTAGTAATACTAAAATCCTACATTTGAACTTTGGAAAAACACATCTAAACACATGGTAATTTTAAATGAGTATTTAAAGGAATTTAACATCAAGCTACAAGAAACTATCACAGAGCATCCATAATTTATCACTCAACATCCATATATTATAATTGGGCATTTACCTTTTATCTTTAATAGTAAGAGATGAAAAAAATAATATTTTTAATTTAACACTCCAGATACTAACATTAAAATTATAAAGTTTAACACTATAATTCAATGTTTTAAAAATAAAAAGACACATAATAAAATATGATAATCTAAAGGAGGATTTTAAAGTATTTAACATCAAGATTAAAGAAATTAACACATAGTATCCCAATTTTTACACTAAGAATACTGATTTTAAAACTATCCCTATAGATTTTTACACTAACATTTTACACGTGAAAAGGATGCCTTTAAATTGATAATTTCAAAGTTGGTAGCAATAACATCCTACATTTTAACACCAGAAATACACCAATAAACACATGGGGATTTTTAATTAGGATTTGACGTAGTTTAAGATAAAAATACCAGAAATTAACACAAAGAATCCATAATTTAACACTCAACATCCATACATAACCTTTGGGGATCAAAATTTTGTCTTTAATAGTAAGAGATACCAACAAAAATCTTTTTAATTAAACACTAAAAATAATAACACTGAAATTATAAATTTTAACACTATTAATTCCATATCTTAACATTAGAAAGAAACATAATAACATATGAGAACTAAAAGGAGGCTTTCAAAGTATTTAACATAAAGGTAATTAAAATGAGCTTAGAGTATCTTCAATATAACACAGAACATATATATTATGATACTAACCCTCCAATTTTTACACTAAGTTTTTACACATGAAAAATAAGCCTTTCAATTAAACATTTCAAAGTTGGTAACACAAAAATGTTACATTTTAACACTATAATTCTAGGTTTTTAACAAAAAAATTACACATTTTGATACAACATATCTATAATTTAACACCAATAACCCATATTTTAACACTATAATTTTAGATTTTATCTTGAAACTTTTAACAGGATGATTTTGAGAATATAAAGATGCAGTTTTTACCAGATGGGTGAAGAAAGACTGATCAAGAAGATTACTCTCTGATGAAGTAAGAGACACATATAATATTCCTCTCTTACATGTTTTTATAACATTAATCTTTTTTGAATGTTTTCTTCATCCCAAAATTACGAATCATTTTTTCCACATAAATTATGAATCTCTCCAATTTGGAAGTGGATGAAGAAAAATAGAAATAATTTACTGTCAATATATTCATATCAGTAAAATAAATTTTCTAACTAATGAAAAAATATCCAACATAGTTGAATTTTTTTAAAACATACTAATATGACAACTAGGAAACCACCAACACACTTCTTTTGTTGGATTCTTTATAATGAATTATTGTACATATTCACATATCGAACAATATCCATCAAAATAGATTGGGATTAATCCCATTCTCCAACATTTCATTATCAACCACACAAAATACCAATATATATTTCATTTAGAAAAGAACTCAAACTATGATTTAACATGGTCCCCAATTTAAACAACATAAAGGTTGTCCCAAATTCATTTTCACCTAACCCTTTAAAAATAATTTCCTTTAAGGAAGTTAACTTAATTCCCATGTAATGAATCTTAATTTACTTTTATTCATCACTATACCATTCAAGATAGACAATTATACCTTGAAAAGGAAAGCCTAATATTTAATTAACATATTCCATAGTTAAAATAATTTCATTTCCTCAAACAGTTATGGTACGTGTTGGAGGATCAATGACATCTGCAATCTTCTCACATAATTATCTTAGAAAGAGTTGAAATTTAAATTCCAACAATATATCAAATCTCAAATCTATCACCAATTGTTTTCTATTATCATTTCTAATAATGAAATCAGTAACATCATTAAATAAATTCAGAGAACTTATACAATTTAGGATAATTTGGGGTTTAATCCATTGACCAACTAAAGCTTCATTTTATTCATTTTCCAAGATATTATACTTAATATTTTGATGTTATAATAATTTTGACAAGTAATATAATATTTTATATTTATCATCCCTAGAGTTTTTATACACACCTTTATTTTTCCTAAAAAAATTAACTGCAAATTAAGAATTTAAATTAAATTCAATGACAACCTTAATATGATATGATTTTCTAAAAAAAATAAAAACATACCTAAAATAAAATCATACTTATATTTTTTCAATCTTTATTATATCATCCTCTCTATTGTATCCCATAGTACTTAAATTAGACAATTGAAACGTAAAACAATTATTAAAGATTTAGGGAACAAGGACAATGATATGGCAGGAGAAAATTCAAGGAGGAGGATAGAGATATGCTAGAGAAATTTCAATATAGGTAATTTGAAGATACCAGGAGGAGGAACTAGTTAGCTAGTGTTTTCAGGAGAGGAGGGTGATGTTTCCAGAGTGCAAGGTGGTTGCTTGGGAGTGGAGGGTCATGGTGAGGGAGTGGTGTGTGACAGAGAGATGATCACGCGAGAGGTGGGGATAGTGGGCTATAGTTTTCAAGAGAGGAGGGAGATGTGTGGGGTAGTAAGGAGACACCATGAGAGTGAAGGGATTTGGAATATGAGTGGATACAAATGAAAATATGTGCATGTAAGAGGAGATGACCACAAGCTAGGGGTTTTGGGAGAGGATAGTGATGGGAAGGGAGTGGAGGGTGACGAAACAGGACTGAGGGAAACTGTGAGAAGATCATGTGGGAGGAGGTGACTAGGGCTAGAGATTTCTAGAGAAAGGCAAAAACAATTTAGGGTATAAAGGTCATTTTGATACCCAAAATAATAAAATAAGGTTCTCATTGGAATTTTCTTAATTATTTGTCCTTATCGCAAATTCTGCCTCTGTATTGATCCATATATGTCATTCTGCTGTTTTATTTGGTGGGTTGTTTAGATGGTTGAAAAGGTGGGATGAATTTGGTTGTGTTTGGTGATGGATTTTGGAGAAGGTGTTATCTTTGACATGATATGTTTTCTACCTCATGGTGGGGTCCGTATGCTTCTATGATGGCTCGGTTTTCAACAACAGTTGTCACTAATGAAGACCTTAAGAGTGGAGTTTTGAAAGGTGGCTTGAAACACATTCAAGTTCAGATTCTCTGAGAGATATTGGGTCGGTCATCAACATTGGTGACTACCTATCAAGGATAGGCCTCCTAATATAATATGATGTTGTATGTTATGACACACATCATTATCATTCAATAGGGATCTCTAGTAGTGGGATCACCATGTATTAGTGGTTCTTGGGGTCATTAGTAGACGGTGGGAACTTAGGTGGAGTTATGAATAAGGGATGAAAGTGGAAGGTAGGACCAAATCTGGTGAGCATGGATTAATATCATCTCAGGTTCTGACCCTAAACCTCACCCCCAGGTTGGTCATTGGATGACTACCACATAAGTCCATCGTATACTAATCATTGAAAAAGTGAGGAAAAAAATTTATATCTCTATAAAAAATAAAAAAAATGCAGGCTACATTTGGTTCCCATCAAAAGAACATTGAAATGTTTCTTAATTAGATAGGAGGTAGGAAATACTAGGAATATGACCTTAATGATTCTTTGAGAACACAAAATAGTTCTTATATTAACTATTTTCAACATAATAATTCCTAGTGAAACAAAGAAATGGATAGGTAAGATGAGCATGGAATGTTTTATCAATGATTAGTTCTAAAACCTTATAATAACCTTATAATACATTTCACAGAAAAATGACATGTCATTCAATATTTGTAGTGGGAATTATCTTGAAATGTTTTGAAAAAATGAATCATTTATGATTACAACTATAGTATTATACTAAAGTACATTTTACTAGAAATTTGATTATGAATTTACACAATGATTTCCCACTGGTAATATCCCCGATTAATTTCAACTACAAATTCTCAAATGGAATTCGAAGGTGATAAATATATTGAAGATTCACACTTTAAATTCGTTATTGGATTTCCCAGTTGAAATTTTTAATTGTTTTAGAAGAAATTGTTTGTGATTTGAAATTAATTAGAAGTGTTAATTTAATATCCTCTTTTCACAGTGAATTTTCATAATGAATTATCATATGAAATATCTTCTTAATATTCACACTATAATTCTTAGTTGGGATTCCCATTTGATATCTTGAAAATATTCAAAAGAATTGATTGGTGATATTCAATTGAATTAATGTATAAATTTCAACTTGTATTTTGATATTACAATTTAAAATTGAATCTAAGTGTAAATTACCACTAGTAGGTTGCATCGTGACTTTCCAGTGGAAATTTCCAATGGAAGTTTCCAAATGATTCAAATGAAAGCTCCCCATCCAATAATTTTTTAAAAAAAGGTGATTTGACTATTTGTGGTGATAAATTGAAAAGGTATGAATGAATGGGATCAAGTTGGATTTAGACAGTGTACACAATTCAGAACAAATAAATTCAATAGAATTAAATATTGTGAATTATTTCTCTAAATATTATATGAGTTAGAATAACTGTTCTGACATAAAAAAAATTGCATTATATAAATTTACATCGTTATGGATGATGTTCCAAATTCATAAAAAAATACCCCATCCAATTTCATTTAAAAACAAAGCAGTACATGAAGATCACACATTGGAATGGTTTTTAAATAAAATTCGAATGCCTATTTATTTTATGTTGATTATAGAGGAATTTTTGGTATCAGTGTACAAAAGTTTTATATTAAAAAACATATAAAGGATAAAATTTCAGTAAAATAAACATTATATACATGTAACAAAGAAGGATACCGAATATTAGAAAAATGTGATGTCAATGTATAAAATCCACATGTTGAAACAAGGACTAAGTGTATGGCATGAATAAGAGTTGTCTACATGTCTAATAAGAAAAATTAGTGAAGGATAATAGTTGAAGAGAATAACCACTCTTTACATTATCCAAAGACAGTGAATTTGATGAGGTCACGACGAAAAATCAAGGATGCACATGGTGTAGAGTTGGATGTAAATGATAAAGCTCATCTTAATCCTAGTGATTCATTTTTACTTGTAACAACCATTTTAGGTGGGGTCAAGAGTCTTGGATATGCATGAGTAGACCAATATAATTTTTTACAGTCCAAAAGGCATAGAGAGTTAAATCTAGGTGATGTTGATTGTAGGTTACAATACCTAGAGAACCAATCAAGGGATAAAACATCATTATTATACTCAGTGAAACTCAACATACAGATTCAAAATAGTAATGTACATTGGGATAATCCCAGAATAAAGTTGGAATATGTGAATTTTGGAGACATTGTCATATTTGACCCTACCTTCAACAAAAACATGGAGTTTAGGCCTTTTTGAGTGTTTGTAGGCATAAAATATCATAAAGAGATTGTATTTTTGGTGCAAAATTTTTATATGATAAGACAAAAAATTAATTTATTTAGTTTTTAGGTATATTTTTTTATTTTTAGGGAGGAGAAAATATTGATATGATTTTCATAGATCAAAATGTATCTATGTATAAAGGCACTTATTTATCCCTGCATAAAACAAGACACACCCTATACATTTGGAATTTAAAAAAATAGAATTAAACACTAACAATAATAAAAAATTAGGGTTTCTACAACATTTGTTTCATATTTTTAACATCAATTCTTTGGGAGACATCTTCGAATGCGACGTTGTAAATTTGTTTTTTAATGTCTATTATTAAAACCGGCCTAAAATGTATTTTTTATTATTTTTCATGTTAGTTTTTGAAAAACAAACCTAAAATACCATTTTAATATCATTTATTTTACAGAAAAACAATGTTAAAAAACAATTTTCACATCGAGTTTTAAAAACCTGATCTGAAAGACATATTATCCATGTCAGTTTTTAGAAAACCGAAGTAAAAGACCCATTTTTCATGTTAGTTTTTAAAAAGTCGATGTTAAAAGTTATTTTTAAGGACATGTTTAAAAAAACTAATTATACTATTATTTAGAAACGTGTAGATAATTTCCTAATATTTTATTTTACTATTAATAGAGCTCAAATGGAGTTACAAATCAAAATTTATGGTCGTCATAAGTTGGATATAGTTTTCTTCCAAGAAAATATCTCTTGAGGAAACCAAAGCTTCTGTTAAGAATACAATTTATAATATGAAGGATTCTTTTTAGTTTTACCATTATAAAAAGAATTAATCTTCATTATAATAAAAGTTGAATCATTAATCAGTATATATATTAAGTAAAATAATAACAAAAAATGGAAATTGTGGAAAATTAACTACAAATTCCTCGACGAAATCAACGAAAGATGAAATAATGCATTGATGATAAAGATCAAACGAGTTGAAGTAGTGAAATTATGATTATAGAAATAATTTATCATGAAATTAATATATATATATATATAATGAAAATATATAAATGATATGGTAATGGAAAATGCGGTATTATAAATTTTAGGTGGAAATTGAAATTTTTGATGTCTTGCTAAAAAACAATTTCAATTCGATATAGGTGGGATATTAAAATTATCTTCCATGTTGGTTTTATGATGAAT
Source organism: Viscum album (assembly GCA_963277665.1). NCBI lineage: Eukaryota > Viridiplantae > Streptophyta > Magnoliopsida > Santalales > Viscaceae > Viscum > Viscum album. Next base: position 1,002,134,595 of record OY728134.1, read on the forward strand.
ATCATAAAAAATATATTACAAATTTCATTTTTTATTTCTTTTATGATAATACCAACATGAAAATCAAATTTTCACATCTGTTTTATCATAACTGACGTGACAAATTATATTTAACATCAGTTATTCCCTGAAACTGATGTTAATGGTGCTTTTTCACATTAGTTTTCAAAAATCTGATGTTAATAATGTTCAAAAAATTCTATCTTATTTCCATAGATTCAATTTGAGTGTTTGTGGAGCTCAAATGGAGTTATGGACCAAATTTTATGGCCATTGGAAGTTAGACTTCTCTAAGACATCGTTTAGAGATGATTAACTTCTGATGTCCATAAATGTTGAAGTATAAGTAAATGTTAACTCCATGAACACTCAAATAAAATATTTTAAAATGAAATAAAAATTCATCAACATTTTGCACATTGGTTTTCAAAAAACCGACATGAAAAATGGATTTAAACATCGATTTTGGAAAAACCAATGCTAAAAGTCCCCTTTTGATGAATTTTAACATTGGGTTTTCAAAAAACGATGTTAAAAGTAATTTTTTTTCTCTATTTTGTAATAACTGATGTTAAAAAAGAAGAAATATTTTTATTTAATTTACCAAGATTCGATTTGACAGATTGTGGAACTTAAATAGTGTTACACATCAAAAGTTATGGTCGTCTAAAGTTGGACTTCTCTAAGACTTTGTTTATAGAAGACCAACATCTGAAATCTATAACTTTTGATCCATAAGTCTATTTTATCTCTACAACCACTCAAAAAAATATTGGAAGATGAACTAAAAATATTTCATCATTTTTAATGTTAGTTTTTAAATAACAAATGTGTAAAATTCATAAAGACTAGTTTTTCATGTCGGTTATTTTCCACCAACATTAAAAAGTCATAAAAATTGTTTTTTCACATCAGTTATTGTATAACTGACATGAAAAGTGTATAAAAAAGATTTTTATTGTATGTTATATAATAATTGATGTGAAAAATCAATTTTCACAGATTTTCACATCAGTTATAAAACACCAATGTGAAAATGTCGACGTTATAAATAGCTTTTGTACTCGTGTTTGGACCTGTAAATAAATATGATTTTTTTTTGAGAAATTAAAAAAAGACTAATTTATGGGGTTGCTAAAACATCAAAATTTTAGGCTTTATTGAAAAAAATCCACGTATAATGTGGTGATACAAATTTGACATGGTTAGAATATATGTACAATGTTAGGGGAAAATGGGATCATTATTTCATGAATACTACATTGATATTAATCATTCAAAGAACATAATTGAGTATGCGTTTAAATTTAGTATTAAAGGATAACTTAAATCATAATATCAGGGTCTTGGAATTCCTCCATCAATTTGAATGTGAATTAGAGAATAACCTATATCAGGAAATGAAGGATGAATTTCATGGAAGTTAAAAACTCCCAAAAAATCATTTTTCATATTATCAAATCATGGTTCTAGACATTCATTTGTACCCATATAAAATTTGTAATATTTTTTTGCATGAACACTAACTATGTGGTGCTTGTTACCTTAAGTATTCTAATTAAACAATTTCCCTAAAATGGTTTTTTTTAGAATAAAAGGATCCTCAGATGATTTTCAATTGTAGTGTACCAAGAATAACCTATATGAATTGGTTATACCTGCATTAAATTTAAGAGTTATGGGTATTTGTGTCGTCATGGACTCAAAATATTATAGAGTCTGTATGTATAGTGCTTTCTAGAGATATATATCCATAAGAGATGGACAAGAAATTCAGGTGACATCCACATGAAAGACATGACAATTAATCATGTTGAAGGAGATTCGGTTGCGAGAAAATCTAAATGCTACCAACGGTTGGAACAAATTTAAATAAATCTTGTAATTGAATCCTATGAGATTGAATAAGGATATATAATTGGAATGTCAAATATGAATAATTATTTGAAGGAATTACAGGAATATAGAAATAATTTACACTCAAAATAAATATAAGAATAATATAGCATATAACTTCAAAAACAATTTAAAACATCATTCCAGAATAATGATAAAATGATAGGTGGTGAAAGGTACAAAATATATCGAGAGTTGGTAAGAAAATGCATAAATAATAGGTGCAATATCAGAAACCATGAGACCAAAAAACTATATGTAATTGGTATTTTATGATTATGTTAATGAACCACTGAATTTTGTGATAACATGGATGAATAATTTCATATTGTTGTATCCGGGAAGTGATAATGAACTATTAAATGATGGCTACCATGGTGGTCCTTTTATAGATCTTAATGTATGTAATTACTTTACCATAGGTTGAAAATCATCAGATTTAAATACACTTTAGAGGACTTGATATATACTAATCATTGAATTTATCATAATCTACAATTATAAAATAATTATACTAATTATAATTATAGTTATTAATATTAAATTATTATTGAAATTAGGTGGAAATGAAGGCCACTTTTCATCCATTCAGAGTGGAAAATTCATCAACTAATTTTTTTTCTTGGATTCAACAGAACTGATCAAAAGTTTCTTCAAGGTCATCTTGTATATTAAAGATATTCATAAAATCAAAGTAATGAAGAAAAAATTTTATATAAAAATATATTTACAAATGGTAAAATCAGTCACTCTAAAAGATACATTTAGAAACCATGCACCACAAATCAGAATGGTAGAAGAAGTTTGAGGACTGAGATGTTAGTGGAAATATTTTGAAATTCAATTGATATATATCATCAATAGCAGATTTCATCACAATGTGATTTTTTTTGAAAACTAGTTTTTATAAATAATGATGTGGTTTCCTTATAATTAGATCCTTTATTATAAGTTAATAATGTTGACGTTAATGAAAATTTTGAAAGGTATCCTACATTTACAGAAATTACAAGTAAGGAAGATTCCAATTGGTTTCCTCTAAATATTAACCACCCATTTTCAGTGTGGTCCAACCATTAGGACCTATTCATGGTCATTTTCTATCATATTATCAAATTGATTTGCAGTGTAAATTTTCACTTCCATTTTTAGTGCAATGTTTCAGTACTAGAAATTTCATTTGGAAATATTCATAAAATCAATTTGGAAATTTCCAGTTATGGTTTATCATGGGAATGCCCAATGGAAATTTTCAATTATAATTCCTAGTGGGAATTATACGTAGTACATGTTTCAAATTGATTCCAATAATAGACATTGGAGACTACCAAGACATATTACAGTTTAACAACTATTATACAATCACATATTACATCAACATAATCTATATCAATATGTTCATCCATATCACCAAATAACTATTTCTAACCCTTGTATACTTCTCACCCAAATGATCTAAATCAAAGTAGAAATTTCTAGTGATGGTTTTTAGTGGGAGATTATAGTGTAAATTTCCAATGAGAATTCCCAGTGAGAATTATATGTAGTACATGTTTCCAATTGATTTTAAGAGTAGACAATAGATGATACAAAGTTATATTAAAGTTTAACATCTATCATATAGTCACATATTACATCAATATTATCTATATCAATATGTTCATCCAAATCACTAAATAATAATTTCCATGCCATATCTACTGCCCACCCAAATAATCTAAATCAAAGTGAAAATTCAGAGTCATGGTTTATAGTGAGAGTTTCTTGTGTAAATTCATAATGAGAATTCACAATGGTAATTATTATTAGTATATGTTTTAATGGATTTAATGAATATACATTGGAGACTGGAAAGTCGGATTATAGTTTAAGATCTATCTAAAAAAAATTGTAAACATTCATTTATGGTTTATAGTGGGTGTTTCCAGTGGACTTTTCCAATGATAATTCCTAGAGGAAATTTGAAAATAGATTTCCCAGTAGGAATTTATATGCACTATATGATTCCAATTGATTTCAAGAATAGATAGTTGAAAAAACAAAGTCAAATAAAAATATAATAGCTATCATATAATCACATATTAAATCCAAACCATTTTCACCCCCAATATTATTCCCACCCAAATAATTAGTACAAATGAAATTATTTATGTTTATTAGACAACATTGAAATTTTAAGTTTCCATGAATGAATGATTTAACTTCCTTGAATGTTTCTTGCCACAACCTGATAATTTATGTTCCTAGAATTAACCCCAGATGGTGTATTTGTAGGAACATTGAGGAAATAATGAACCATAAACAAATAATGGCCATTTAATTCCTTTTCACCTAATCGAGCTGGCACTGCAAAACCTATAGAAAACATTCCATAACATAACAAATAATTAAACCACATTCCAAAGTGGCATATACCTACTATGGATTATTATCATTTATCATCTACCATCTATGTTTCTCCACATCATCTGTAATGTTATGGTTGAAAATTTCTTCCAAATATGATTTCAGTTAAAAAAGTCACAACAAGTCATCCATAATCTAATATGTTGAATTATTTTTCAAACATTGTATAATATCTTACCACACTAACTACATCATTAATTAAAGATTCTCTAATTCCTTAACCTCAAATGGGTTGTAAGGAATTATAACATCAAACACCCTTTTTCAATATTCATGACTAATAAAGTCCAATGTATGTTCTCTGAATTTGTTGGGCAGAATAAAAACATGTAGAACCTCATACTTAAAACTTATGGGAGGATAAAAAATCTCTCCTACAAATTCTCATTTTCTTAATACAAAACACACTAGAATACTATAACAAAAAAATCAAATAATGTCTCCATAGTTCACTTTAAACATTAACTAAAGTAACATAAATAAATATAAAATAAGATAATTCACTATGTAATAAATGAACTTCATTCATACTATAATGGTGTTTATAATAAAGGAAAAGCTTTCCATTTTGGAAATTTCGTCCATAGTATGTAGCCAAAAACTTTTTTCAATTATCATAGTGTAAAAATCGATAACATGTTTCTAAAAAATCATCTAATAAAATAAAAAACAACAAAACTAGTTACATAAACTGGTATAACACATAATGTACTCGAGGTGCACCTCTTGCTTAACAAATTGATAATGTTGTACAAATTGATCTAATATGATTTTTAGTGCATTCCAAAACAACATTGTTGTTGTCATGGTGTTCATATGTTATTTTAGTGAAGATTGAAATAAAATAGATGAAATTATAACTACATGAATTCAGTTACATTACTTCTCACCATCATCAGCATCAAAAATCATTTTCAGCAGCCTTGTATCACGTCTCATTACTACAGACTCCTCCTTTTCCCAAATAGGATGTGACTGGGATAGATTATAGTGAATTTCATGTCAATTATATTCATTGACCTCTAGATATATATAATAACATTAAAAATTAGGTTTCTTATCCATAATATTAACATGTTAGATCAATAAGGTTTGTTTTTTGAGGCATAAGAAGCTACAGTGGACTGTTGAGGACCTTCTACTTCTCCCTTACATATATCTTCATTGAATTCTTCCACTATATTGATTTCATCTATACTAGTGGTTTCTGTAATTTAATCTCCATGAATTTAATGTGTTCTCCCCTCCATGGTAGAATCTAAAGTTTTATTTTTTTCTTTCTAAATGCGTGGATTCCGAATATCCTCTGAAATTGCACCTTTCTTCTCAGTAAAAATTCGTTTTATCTCTTCGTTACTCTATAATCTTGATCACAAAATAATAATTTTTAAATTATTTTAATTTAATTGGGACTCTATTTTCCTAAAATTTTTATTATGTTTCAAATTATCTGTATAACATCAAATTGTTTCCCCAATTGAAACTTCTCTTACTTGTTCTTTGATTCGAATTTCTGGTTTTTTCATTAACAACCACCTAAACATGTTTTTTTGTTCCATCAAAAATAGAAGGTTGAACATGTCGTTTTCATCAACAACCAGTTGAACAAATTGTTTTTCCTTATAAGAAATTTACTAAAACCTTGGAGTTCTTTGAGTCTACATGGAATAGTTGAAATAGAAATTCATATATTAAAAATAAATTTGAAAATAAATGATTGTTTGGAAAAATATTCTAGTAAAATTACATTAGGAATATCTTAAAGATAAACACCAACATCTTGAAAACTGTACCTAATAAATAAAGATATTACCAATTTTTTTGTGGAACATTCCTAGACATCTCAATATAACAATAATATAAAAGTTAAAATTGTTAGGAATAACTCAAGAAACGTATAAAAAATAAACATAGTTTAAAAAATTCTAAGACCTTATCATTAAACTAACAACAGAACCTACAACTTTTAAAAGAGCGGTGAAATATTTCTTCAATGATTTCATCATATGGCAATGAATACCAATATCCCAATAATGGATTTTCAATTTTGATATGCCTTTAAAATAACTGATGAAATTTCAACCCACATAGGAACTAGAATTGGGGAAAATAATTTCATGCATGAAAAAAGTTAATCCAAACATGCCACCTTAGAAAAATATTACTCTTCGCTACCTTCAAAGGTTTCATTTATGGATCTCCACAACATGTATTATCATAATATCCAACCAATATATATAAACCTACTTCCCAATAGTGTTGATCTATTTGGATGTAATGTGTAGGTAATTAAAAAATGTATTTCACCATCCTCAATTCCATATATATGGAACCTTCTGGTAGTTATTAAATTTGTAATCCTTCTTACTATATTATAAATTTTTAAATTGGAATTTTAACTCTATAGAAAAAATAAAATAAAGCCATAATTTTTTTAAAATCATTGAATAGTAATGTGTTATGAAGAAAAATTTTAAACAAATACTAAAATTGAATCCTTTGAAGAAATGTTTTGGGATTCTTAGTAATATTTTCACTGATCTCATTAAATATTTTCCAAATCCCTATCATCAATGATTTTCAGTGATTAGTAGTTTATTTAGAGGTTCTTCTATCACTAAAAATAGAATCCTTAAAAATTTAGCATCTCGTAAGAAAAAGATGTCAAAAAGGGAAATAACAAGTGGAAATTCCAACTAGAAATATTCCAATAGATTCTGTTAATTGATCTCTAGTTGGTAATTCCCACTAGTTATTGTTGGTGAAAATTTTCAAATGATTCTATAAATTTTTATCTAGTTAGAAATTAAAATTGAATTCCAGTAGTAATTTTTAATGGAAAATTCTAGTGGAACTTTCCACATTTAAATGACATTGGGAATTTACATAGGGAATTTCTACTGGGGGTTTCCCCTTGGTATTAGTGGGAATTCCTAGTGGGGGTTTCCAATATGAATGTCTTGGGGCAATTTCCAGTGGGAATGACCCATGGGAATTCCATGTGGGATTTCTATGGGGGAATGGTTACATTTAAATTCCAAATGGAATTTATCATTAGAAAATGTTAACTCATTAATGTAAAATTTATTATGTAGTTTGAAGTTATAATGGAATTTAATTGGGAAAGATCACTAAGGATTACACTAGGATTTTCCACTGTAAATTTCCATAAGTAATTGACACTATAAATTTACACCAAAACAATCTAATGGGAATTTCCACAAGAAATTTCCATTGGGAATTATAATGGGAAATTTACATTGGGAATTTCCACTTGGAATGTCCAAAAGGAAATTCTAGTAGGAATTTATACTGGAAATTTTCCTCGAGGATTTCCACTAGAAATTTCCATTATAAATTTCCCCTGGAACTCTCTATTAGGAATTTACATTGGAAATTTCCATTGAAATTTTCTAATTTGAATTTACACTTGGAATTGTTGGTGGAAATTTTTAATTTATTATAAATAATTGATTACTAGTCATAATATTATTAGTGAATCTAATAGGGTATTTCCACCGTGAAGTTTCTATTAGACATTCCATTAAATTTTTAGGAAACTAGAAAACTTTCCAGTGAAAAATACCACTATTGAAATTTCAAGTTAGTGTGAAATGAAAAAATCATATAGAAGTAGAAAACAAACCAAAAATAAATTTTAAATTAAAAATATGTTTTGGAATTATTTACAAATAGTTAATATAAATTTCTAGTTGTTAATAAATTTGAAATTCCAATGGGGTTTCCAAGTGGAAACATGAAATAGAAATTACTAGTGCATTAAAATGTTTTATAAAAATTTATACTTGGAATGTCCACTGATAATTACCATTGGGAATTCCCATTAGGATTTCCCTAGCGAAATGACCATAGATAAATTTCCACTACGAATTCTCATTGGGAATTTTCAACTCATTAGTGTAGAATTTATTTATTAGTTGGTATTAATTGCGAATGACCACAAGGGATTACATTGTAAATTTCCACCGATAATTTCTACTAGAAATTTCAACTAAGAATTTCCACTAGGAATTTCCACTAGATATTTACACTGATAATTTCTATTAGAAATTTACATTGGGAATTTCCACTATGAATTTCTACTGGTAATTTTGAGTGAAATTTTCAATTTTATTTTTTACAAAAAATTTCTAATGGGAATTTCCAATAGTAATTTACACTGGGAATGTCCACTAGGAATTTATACTAGGAATTTCTATTGGAAATTTCCACAGTGAATTTCCACTAGGAATTGAGGTTGCTAATTTCCATTGGTAATTTTCACTAGGAATGTCCACTGTGAACTTCGACAGGAAATGTACAATGGGAAATTCCATGTGTGAATTCTCAATCATAATTCCCACAATAAATTCTCAAAAGAAAATATCACGGTATGAAAATTACCATTTGTAATACCTATACTAAATTACCAATGGAAATTCATGGTGGAAAGTGTTAAAGGAAATTTCATATTATATTCAACTTGTACATAAAACTACAAATTTCCAGATGAAATTTACAATTCCAATAAATTAGAAATTACAAAACAATTATATTTAATGAAATTAAAATTATAGAGGAAATTGACAATGGAAATTATTACTACAAATACAATCATGAAATTTCCTATGAAAATTCCCACAGGAAATTCCTGATGGTAACTCAGAATAAATATTGTAAGAAACATTTACACTACAAAAATAATTACATGGAAAATTTATATTACAAATTCACTGAAAAAATTTCAAACAACAATTTCATTTTTTTCAAATACTACGAAAGGAACGAAGTACCCTACATATTTATCTTTTCCAACTAATTGAAAATTTCTAATAGAAATATCATGTATATTAAAGTAAATCGAATAAATCAGTGTCAATTACTAATGGAAAATTATTACTATAAATGGATATAACTATTGGGAATTGACCCAAAAAAATAGTAGTGGAATTTTACATTACAAATAATTCTCATAAAAGTGTACATGACCATTTTAAATTCATAGTTAAAAATAATTGGATGATCTGGTGAAATTTTCCATACTTGAAACTACTATAAAACAGAGGATACTTCAACTGAAAAATAGCAGTTGAACATCCTACTAGAAAAAAACCAAATCATCATATTCATAGTGTTTTATTTACTGAGATTCATGATAAAAAGTGTATATTTCATAAATAAACCCACACATAGAAACATAAACATCCTAGAAGAAAACCAAAAACAAAAATACGAACTCATACAATATTAAGATATCTATCTCCATAGCTCTAAACACTTATAAATAAACAACCAAATATGAATCTATATTAGTGAATATGATAAATTATAAACAAACCAAATAATAGAAATCACATAAACTACCTTACATCTTATTTACTTGGATATTAACAAGGGGTATGTCGAGAGGTTGTAGGAAGGTTTTGCAGATAGATTCGCAGAGGAGTTCATCAAGGGATTCACTGACCAGGTCACTAATGAAATCATAGAGGGTTCATCGAGGGAGTCAATGAGAGGTTCACTGAGGGAATCATCGAGGGATTCACTAAGTGGGTCACTGATGGAATCATGGAGGGGTTCACTATGTGGTTCAAGGATGGAATCAATGAGGGGTTACATGAGGGGTTTGTCGATGGAATCACAAATGGGTTTTCCATACTGCCAATATTTTTTTACTATCACCCCGATTGTATTTTAAAACCCCATGACTGACTGAAGGGACATAAAACACATCCCCACATGGAACCAATCCAATTAACAACATGAGATTTATGTTCAGGTTCAAACTTGAGAAAACATTTTCAAGAGGGGCACTACGCTTAGACATTAGTAATGAGGGCTATGACTTTTTGTGGGGAAGAACACTGGAAGTTGGTGGGACCATGGTGGGTGGAGCCATGATGTCTTGAGAGGAAAGGTGAGGTAGGTAAAACTTTAATGAAAAATTTTTATGGCTATTAATGGGACTGAAAATGGGGGGGGGTTCTGGGTTGGTTTATTCTTCAAGGGTATTTTACCCTCATAAAGAATTACAAAAAACATACTTATAAAAATAGAAATTTGTTCAAAATATTATATTTGTTAATAAAAATGAGAAATTCTAATAGATATTAAATTTTATTGTTATGGATTTTAAGTACCAACAAATGATTTTCCCAATGGATATATCCATTGGTATTGATATTTTAGCACCAAAAAATCTTTTTCAAATAATTAAATCTATTTTTTTGTCATACTATTACAAAAATTTATTTCACTTAAACTTGAATCAATTATTAATAACAAACATTACCACTAAAAATTATATTGTCAATAAATTATATTATATTAAACCATTCAATGATAATAAACAATTTAGAGAAACCAAAGTTTTCATATAGATTATTATTTTATGAACAAATAAAATATTTACTTTTAGAGGTTTTATTAAAAATATATCATTAATACATCTTATATAATCCAATTCTTTTCATTTAGTAAACATTTAAATACATCTTATAATTTATATTCACATATTTGAAATTTATATGATATTATAAAACAAAAATAATATTTTTTATAAAATTTTATATTCATATATATCAATAATTTTATTAATTAGTCATGGTTATTTACATATTGAAATTTAAGTTATTTCATATATATTTTTTAGATATTTAATTTTTTATATAATATATTTTTTATATATTATATTTGTTTAATTTTAAAAAATTAATTATTTTTCTATTTAAATATATATTTATTATATTCTTAATTAAAAATATTAAATATAAAATGATATTTTTAATTATGTAATTTATTTTTTTACACACACTTTCTACCAACACCCATATGTATCCCCCAGTTGGTAAATCCACTGACTTCAATCCACCAAGATTTCATCCTCTCTACTTCATTTCACTAACACACATGCTATATCTCCTGGGTTATAAAATCTCTAATGAGGGAGCTTCTTTATGGATTTACCTCTTTCCTTCAATACAGTCATGGAATTTTCCCTACACATGAGAAATTTATAGCAATACAAGATCATCAAGAAGGATGTTCCCCCACCGCCATCCATTTTGGGACTCTATAAGGTACTGTGAAAACCATAAACACTATACTTTTTTTGCTTGGTAGTCATTGCTCATTGCCTAGTATTTTTTTGGAATTTTATTTAATTAATATACTATTCTTCATTTTCATAAGTATTCCTCTATTGTGAACCACTATCTCTCATAACTTATTCTACAGCATGATGAGTAATTTTTTTAGTTATTATTTTCTTCAATTTCCCTAATAAAACTGATAAGACAAATGAAAAATAAATATTTGGTTTTATTTTATTGTCTTTTATAGTTATAAGTTTCTTTTTTTATTTTTAATTTTATTAAATTTTACAATCTATATTAAATTTAAATAATATTTATCCATAAAAAACTTTTTTATTGTGTTTAATTTCATGAATGCATATATTTAATGGTATGATTTGGGTGAAGTTAAGGAGAATAACTCATGAATATTAAAGTGCTATAGATTTATTCCTTGATATTGTTTTTTCAACCTCAAAAAGTGATAAGATAATTTATTATACACTTCAAAACATTGATAATCGAAATTATTTTCATATAGATGTTTTTAAATCTCATATCATTATTAACGAAATGGAAACCAATTATGAAAAATGTATTTTTAATTGTTATGGGGAGTTGATGGTTAATGGTAATAGTAATATTTTTAATGTTAATCATGATAATTATTCTAAAAATTATATTCTTGATAGGTTTAAGGATTCCATATAATTTGAGAAACAAGAAAACACCCCCATCATGTCATTATAATGAGGAGAAAAAAAATTAAAATTGATTGAAGATACTTAGAATCCTTTATACCATGTATCTGGAGAATTTACTAAATTATCATTTATTATTGAAATGTATCGTATAAAATTTTTAAATGGGATCAGTTCCATGTAAATTGATGCCCTTATAAAAATATTTAAGATACCTCTTCCTAGTGAGTCAAAATTACATGACTAATTTATAATGGTAAAAGGTATTTTCATGAAAATTGGGCTTGATTATAATAAGATTGATGATTTCTCTAATGATTGTGTGATTTTTCGTAAGGAAAAATATTGACATGATAATTGCGCAAATTTACATACTTTGAGGGGAAAAACTATTGATTGTGGAAGTATTATGAAATTAAAAAGGGTAAAAAATTATAAATAAAGGTTTTGTGTCACTTACCCTTGATACTTAGGCTTAGAAGGCTATTCATGTCATCTAAAACATCCCCTCTCATGACATGACATAAGCATGAGTGAGTTAAAGATGATATGTTAAAGAAATATACATATTTGTATTCTTGGAATGATTTGAATGATATATTCCCAATTTTTTCAAGTGATCCAAGAAATGATATGTTAATCTTGGAAAGTGATGGGTTTAACCCATTTGGTACGATGTTTAGTCAATATATCATATGTCTTGTTGTTTTGATGATTTATTGTTTTCATCCAAGGTTATGTATGAATTAGTCATGTATTTTTATTTAGCTATTTTTACCTATCCCTAAGTCACCTGGAAATGATAAATATGTATTCGTATAACCTTTAATTGATGAGTTGGTTGTGTTATGGGAGTTTGGTATAGACACATTTTAGGAATCAAAAAATGTGTTGTCTGTGTTAAATAGAGCATTAATGAGTACAAATAATGACTTTCCCACATAGGGTAATCTATTATGTTGGAATACTAAGGGTAAAAATTTATTTCCATGTTGCAATGTTGAAAAATGTTCACTTTACTTGATAAAAAGTAAGAAAATTTGTTACATGGCTCATCGACGCCTCTTAGACCAAAGACACAAATTTCATCAAAATAAAAAATCCATTTCATGGGGAAATAGAAATAATAAAACTGGCTAAATCATGTAATGGATTATATTTTTCAGTTAAGATGAAAGGAATGGATTTTATATTGGGAAAAAATTAGGCTCAAATATGTAATAAATGAAAGAGAGATGATTATGTACCTTGGAAAAAAGAAAGGTATTTTATTTTAGCTCCCATTTTGGTAGAGTATTCTTTTACACCACAATTTAGATGTTATTCATGTTGAAAAAAATCACTAAAAGTTTGATTGGAATACTTTTTGGAATTGTGGGTAAAACTAAAGATACGTTGAAATTTTGACTTGACTTGGAAGATTTAAATGTAAGACATGATCTTCAACCATGTGAGGATCATGATTGAACATATCAACCTATAACAATCATTGAAATAATAGATAAAGAAAAATATGAAATGATAAGTGTACTAGCCTATATAAAAGTTTTATATGGGTATTCATCGAACATTAAGAGGAAAATTATTGACGGAATTTGTTTGGGTATAAAATGTCATGAACACCATGTTTTAATGCAATATTTTTTACCATTAGTTCTTGGGGAAATGAAAAATAATGAGATAAGTTTTATCTTGATTGATCTAACTTACTTTTAAAATGATTTATTCTCAAAATTGAAATCATATGAATATTTTTAGAGGTTATAACATCGTAGTGTTGCCATACGTTTTCATTTAGAGCAGTTCTTCCCACCTGCCTTTTTTAACATCACGGTACACTAGTAGTTTATTTATCACATGAATCCATGATTGTTATACCTATTAATTATTATTCAATGTATCCAATTGAGAGGTATGAAAAATATATTTTCATTTTTTAACTTTTTTATACATTTAATTAAATTATTTATATTGATTTACCAATGGTTTATGGAAATATTGAAATTCATGTTTATAACAAAAATCACCTAGAATGATTTATTACTAATGGATGTATTATTGAAGATTTTATGAAATTTTCTTCAAGATATTTTCAATGATTTAAAATCATGAAAAATAGGTTAATATGAAACCAAAATAGTCAAGGTGATGAAACACATAAAGGGTTATTCATATTCTCTCTAAAATTTCATGAAATTTCAAAAAACAAAGATATCAAACCTGAATTTTCAATGATATTGTAAGAAGATAATTCCATTTTATAAAACATTAATGAAGTTCAAATATATATATATTATGGTATATACCCATAATTTTTTTTATTGTTTTCATTTTTTTTAAATTCCAACCTTATTATTATTTTGTAGGGAGGTATTTGAAATTTTATACAAAAAATATCAACACACACCAAAAATAATTGGTTGCATCCATAAAAATGATTTTATAAATAGTTTGTCTATAATTATAATTTTATATCATATGTTAAATTTAAAATTTTATATTATTTTGATTTTTAAAATTATTATTTTTCATTGATTATCCAGGTTTAAACTTTTCTACCTCATGATACATATATAGAAATTTATTTGAAAATTTTGAGTAAGTTTCCTAATATATAGATTAAAAATATGACTAAAGTCACTTGAAGTGGATCCATAAATCTATTTATAAGATAATTTTGGGAAAACATTGTGGAATTATTGTGATTTTAACACCAAATACAAGCAATTTATCATATTATAGTGTCTTGATATAAATTATTTAGTACACTTATCAATTTTCAAAGTGTGTTATTTTATTTCATTATAATAAGGTAAATCCCATTTAAGGTGTCTAAGAAGATAATTTTGGATTCACTCTCATCAACATTAAGTGTATTATTAAAATAGGAAATTCCTTTATACTTGTATTTCAAGCCTTATATGTTCTTTATTTGGTTGAATCTAAAGATAAAAATTGCAATGTTGTTACCATTAATAAACCAAGAGACTTATTTGAAATGGAGGAGTCTATCACACCTGAAGTGTATAACTTTCAAACAAAATTATCAATGGATTTTGATATGGAATCTTATGCCACATAAAATATGGAATCAATTTAAATTGATGATATTAAACTTTCTTTCATTGAAGGCTGGTATAAAGACATGAAGTATTTATAATGAAATTATATGAAAAAGATTTTTTTGACTATGATCATGATAATTACATGTTTTATAATTTTGATTACTATTTTTTTTTGAAACTTAATTATTTATTTAGTTTTCTATTTTAAATTTTTATTTTATTTTGGATGAAAATTTAAATTTATATTTGACAAAAGTAAATAATTATATGGTATTTTAGTTTCCACATTTAATATATATTAGTTTTTGACATTACATCCATTGATAACCCTTATTTAAGAGAATGGTGGTAATTAAAGATCCAATAACGGTATTATTTTATGAATTTTATTTAAATTTACATTTATTCTATTTTACGTTAATTTTTTATTATTTTTTTAAATAAAGTTTTATTGGTTTATTGTAAAAATATTTAGCCTCATGTTCTAGAAAATATATACAAGTGACATAAAATAAACCCTTGAATCCTTCATTATTTACAACATTCAAAGCTTCTATTAGCTCTGAAAAAATTTCTTAATTCATTGATAGTTAAAGTTGAAATGAATGATTCAACTTTTACATTTCTTTCAATTTACTAATAATATTAATATTATTTTTCTTTAGGTTACCTTTAAATAAATTAAAAAAAAATTATTTTCCATTTTCTTTTTAAGTATTATATGAAAAGATAAAATATAAGGAAACTTCCGAATAGATATCCTTGAATAAGTGGTGCGTGTTACTTATAAGAATGGTTAGGTTAATGAAATTTATGAACTTATTTGTTTCATTATTAATTTAATTATAAAATCAATGGTGTTTTTATATAGTGGACTATCAAAGAGAAGAAACTCAAATTGTTGGTAAGTGGATTTCCATTTTACATAAATTAATGATTTTCTTATATCGATTTTATTTGTGTTGATGCCCATCAAATGAACACAGTTAACTATAGATTTTAAGAAATACCCAAATCAAGGGTATTATTTTCCCCACAATATAAATAAATCAGTATCATAAATCTTAGGTGACCAAATCACATGGACCACATAACCTCTAGAAGGACACATGATTACATGACCCTAAGAATGTCATGTGAATGGATCATAATGTGTGCATGATCTCCTTATTATCATGTGAATCCCATCTAACAAACCATTCAATTCTTACTATGGTGTCCAGATAAGTGTTGCTGGGCATTTGAAGGCTGACAGTCAAGTTCCTATAGTCATGAAACTGGTCAATCGATAGACACTTAACAGTCACTCAAAACCCCTTATAAACTAATGGAATAAAATATGGAAGCTTCATGTGAAGGAGAGTTATATTGATCATCATTTGATGTGATTATGTGATTAAAAAGACCACACAGATACCCCTCATGACATGTAGACCTTATCACACAAGAGAATATTCCTATGCCACCTTCATCATGAGAATACCCATAGACATGTCCATTCGATCATGTGATACCCCCTTTTCTCCATAGTTAAGAAGACATATTGTCTATGATAGTACTTACACACCACTGTGAGATCCAACATTAATCATGAGACACATCACATACAAGTAGGGTGAGTGTCAATGACAGTGCTCACATGCCATTACGAAATCCCTTAATGATCAAATTACACCCTAATGGATAAGCTATGGGAAAAGGCTGAAAGACTTGTAAAATTAGGAATAAAATAAAATGGGAAAATTAGAATCCTCTCATTGAGGGAGGATAAGTAGATTCTCATGAGAAAGGGGTTATGTGCCTCATTTGATCACCCCTAATCGTGTGGAGGCCCTTTGAAAATCCATATTGATCTCATGAAATTCCCCTAACAAGCCATTCTGATATCATAAAAGGACTCTGAAAAGATGTCTAGATCTCACAAAGGACCCTAGACCAGTATTCATTGATCATACAAGAGCCTTTTCATAAAGGTCTTGATCTCACAAAGTCTATCATACATATCGGATCAAGGGTAGAAATGTTTTTTTACAAGAAAACATTATTATCTGAAATCAATTTGATAGGTTAGGGTCCAATAAAATTGGAAATAGATGATTTTTCACATATTCATTATTTATCATGTGATGCCATGGACAACACACAACAGGATCATGAGAATCACCTGATGCGGTTCTCCCTCCACCAAGTATAGCTCATATCTATGATATATGCATTGTTAAAGGAGTCATATAACTAGGATGGTGAGGCCTATAAATCCCTCTCCCTCAATAAAAAAACATGACGATGACTACACTCAAGAGAGCACAGACGAATAGACTTCTCCATGTAGAAGTCAATTCGATCCCAATAGTCTTCCACCAGGAAAATTCAGGGGAATGACCTAAGGAATCAAACAAAATGAATATGTGCTTCATGTTATTTCTCCATAGATATATGAGAAGGAATTTCAGCATCTAATTTAGACTATGATAAGGAGTATCAACATGTCAACTTGGCCACGTAAATTCTAAACAGGATAATTCTTACTGAATCTTTGGGCACATAAGAAGTAATGGAAAAAAATATGGGAAACTTATACAAAGAAACTCAAAATTTCATACAAAGGAATCATGCACTACACATGACATATTCAGATCATGATAATACATTATGAAATGTCACCCAAGTCTTGCGAAATCCACCAGACATGTCAAACTAATCATGAAAATTCTTCTGGGCATGTGAGAAATTCCCTCTATATCATGAGACATCCTAAAAAAAGTCAACTATATCATGTGATTGTCTTTGGACTTATTTGTTAGGAAACCAAGAAATGTCCATACATCCTAAGAAATTTCATTTAGAAAAATTGAATATGTCAAGAAGATATCCTTAAACATGTCAGTTAGATACCTCAGGACATGAAAACCTTTTCCAGTAGACATATTTACGAATACATTAAACCGAACTATGAGAACTATTATTCCTATCCAAGCAGGATATGTAGGATTCCTTCCTAAGGCCCTATCTTCAATGGGAATATACTTAGGTTTAAGTACCTCCATGTCTCTAGCACTCTAATCGTGGGACCCGGACTCTATTATGGGTTCATCATTCTTCCCCATCCATTATAGGATTGAGAAGAAACTAAAATATGGAGAATCTGATTCCTTCTATACAGAGGATATGTAGGGAACCTTCCTAAGCCCTAAGCTCCCTATAAAGAACCACATATGGGTTTTCCTAGTGCATAAGTTAAGAATACATATGTCATGAGACATTCCATTTTATATCCCATGATTCTCACACCGATCATGGATCATGTGGGATTAGTAATTTTGAATGTTCATATCATTCAAATCATAAATTTCACCCAGTTAGGGAAACCATAGTTTGTATGTCCCATTCATTGGCATGATCTATCCTCATAAAGTTCACCAACCTTGGTTTAATTCCAAAAGGAACTACCTCATTGGTAAACCCTAAGGAAATAACCCCCCCACGAGCATTAAATATCTATCACCACCTATCAGCTAGTTAATTACAGATCGCACTATGATGACTCTGATTCCTGTTATAACAAGGATACATAGGAAACCTTCATAAGGCTCTAGATCAATACTAAATTCCAAATTTCCATCATATATTTCTTTTCTATATGATGTTAAACTGAATTTTTTAAAATAACATTGTGTTTTTTTATTATTTTTATAAACAAGATACGTAGGATTCCCCATATAGGTTTAATCTCATCTTTAAAACATCAATCACCTACCTAGATTATAGTAAACTCTAAAGTGACTTATTATATAGATTAAAAATATAAGAAGATACCCATTTATAATAAATAATAGGAAAAATATGAATACACTCAGAATCATATAGATGGTCTCCTTAATAGAACCCCCTTTACACATAGAAGGATTCAACACCTGATCATTTCATTAGGGTAACCAGTCCCTCATCGAGATTAGGAATAGATTCATGAACATATGTTAAATCTGTAAGAGAGTCTCAAAATAGGTAATAAATCCCCCCAAATGGGTGAAGTGAGCTCTACCTCCTATCCACTTATCCAATGTGAGATCCAATGTGTCCTTGGGTTTGAAACCCCAAATGACTGCCTGCCTTTGGAAACCAACTATATACCTAGTTATGGATTTGGTAGTTGTTAGAAGTATCTATGAAATAAACATGGTGAATTGGGCATAGGTGATTTTTTAACCATAATTTTACCCCCATAATCAACCCTTAATAAGGAAAAAACATTGTAAACCTAGTGTGAAGGCATATAATGATAGAATAACTAAATCGTTATAGGTAATGAGAACCTTGTCTCCTAAACCAGGGAAACCATGTATTTTTTTAGTGAAATAAAAATGATGAACCTAACATGAATATCTCAAATGATGAAAACAATCAGATGATCATGTGTCCGTCCATTTATTTTTTCATATACTACATAAATAAATGGTAAGACTGATGTGAAATTCAACATAACTAGGGTTCTCATGAAATATGTTCATTCCCATTCTAAAAATTCCACGTAATAAAAATTGGAAAACATGGAATAATAATAGAGAACTATGTTACCTGTGAATATCTAATTGATCATGTATCATACTTGAGATGATGTAATAATCAATTAAATTTCCCCTTGTTATCTTCCAGAATGAAGATACAACTCTCACAAAGAACACCCCGACCTGAGATCACATCTTCATCTAGTGACTATTCTGGAACATCAGTTATGGCTTCAACCCCTACGGATCATAGAACAACCTCACCCACCCACCGACTTCAACATTAGTTCGAGAAAACAATGGTTTGGGAATACCACTAACATGGTATAATCTCAACCAAGAAGGGAACATGTAAGGGTATCTAGATGTTGAAGAAAAAAAATCTGACTTATCCATGGAAAGCTAGCGTGAAACCAGTGGTTCTAGTTTCCACCACCAATCACTTTCGAAGATTATCCTAGAAGAACGACAATCAGAACATTTTTTATCTAATGAAGGTCGATCAAGGAGTATAATATGGATGTATTCTAGTTCAGGATCCACCAAGGAGGGCTCCTTCCAACCGACATCCCTTGCAATATCGTTTCAGTTCCTCTTAGTTTCATATTGAGGGCACCACCCAATACATTGCCACATTAGAAACCCATTCCTGGGAACCAAGGAAGTATCTTTAGGTGCAGAAAGCTTTGGATAAATTGGAGTGGTCTCATATCCCCACTTCCACTAATGAAGCCAGTCGGCATATTCTGGTGGTATCCAGAAAGCTAGCACATATCCCTTCTCACTTGGATCAAGCTTGTAGGCATACTCCTATAGCTAGAATGAGGGACGGATATATCTCATCCTTTGTGCATGAATACAATCATCATATTCCAATTAAACATAGATGAATGGAGTGGGCTTATATCCTATCTTCAATTGAATATATCTACAAGTATATATTCATGATAGAAAATGTATAGACTTATATTCCTATACACACTTTGCTAAAGTGTCAATATATTCTAGAAATATCTGAAGAACTCTTCTATCATATTCCATCACTGGTATAGATACATGGACATGAAAAAATTCCTATCCTGATAGAGAGAACATTGCATCATCGGGATTACTACAAATAGGTGGCTACTTTGGATAAAGTACACATTCTTTTTCCCTTTTGGGAGGATTGTCATCATATTCTAGTAAATGAAGAGGAATAAGACCAATCTCATATTAATGTTTGAAATAGGGCTCACCATTTGAGAGTGGAAGATGCCTCATGAAAGATGAACATTCTAGTCAAAAAATACTAGTGTAATACCCCAATAGAAGTAGATCAGGCTCATATCCTCATTCTGATTAGGTCTTAACAAGTGAGAGAGGCATATGCCTTAGGACATTCTCGTATTCCTATAAAAAAAATACTAGTGACATTCTCTAAAGGAATAGAATCAGTCTCATATCTCCATTCCAACTAGGGATCACCATGTGAGAGTGGGACATGCCTCTGGATAGGCTCGTATTTCTATAAATGAAGCTACGCAGCATAGTCCAATACCTCATAGAAGGCATTCTCATATCCCTACTTCCACCGATGAACAGATACACCAACATCTTTCAAAGTATATACATGATGAGGATCATATCTATTCTCTAATTCTTGAGTTCCTTTGGAATATTCAAATGGGGAATGAATAACAAGGCTTAGATCCCCGCTTCAACCAAGGCTGACCAGAATATTTCAGAAACCACCAATAGGTAGAATCATATTTCTTTCAATAATATAAAATATCACTAGAATAATCTATAATAATATCAGCAGTGGGATCATATTCGAGAAAAACGAGAATGTTATCCACATATTATAATAGTCATCATAGAGTAGGCCCATATACCTAATCAAACCCAAAAGATAGTTCTGCATATTCCAGCCACAACATAGAATAAGGATCATATCCCTAGTCTTCTCAATGAAATTGTCCTTATGTTTGTTTGATGCATAACTGCAATAACTAATTGGTCTATGGAATCCTCAACTGAAGTTTAATGTGATCATTACCTTGATATTCCTCCTCCTGGTAGTGTGGAGATGGATCACCAGGACTCAACTCCTGATATCTATTGTGGTCATCCACCCCATTGTGATATCTCCCTCTAACGAGAAAATCATCCCTATTCCAAGAAACCTTCATATAGATATGTGTTCAAAACTCATACATATTTATGTATAGAGATTCTCAAAATTCTAGGGTTAACCATGTATAGTTCCCTTACAACTATAAAAAGTACTTCACCACAGTCACCAGGAGACCCATAGATGTAATCTCTATGGCCTAACATGTAGGAGGCATGTAAGTATACTAAAGAGGAGGAATACATGGATATATGGAGATATTTTTACATAAAAAACCTCCTAATCATGTTTTGGTCAATCACAGCTTCTGATTATGAGATCCTAGATGATCTAGACAAGGAGTTCATGC
This sequence comes from Viscum album, assembly GCA_963277665.1. NCBI lineage: Eukaryota > Viridiplantae > Streptophyta > Magnoliopsida > Santalales > Viscaceae > Viscum > Viscum album. The sequence continues at coordinate 1,002,156,706 of OY728134.1, forward strand.
CTTACCTATGAAAAAATATACGGGCAACTCATCAAGGGTTAAATTCTAAACACCTCCCCTATACCAAATTTGAGGGTCACATTGAGACCATAAACATTATATATTTTCATATGAAGATGGATGCTATATCCATGTACTAGAACTCAATATTGGAAAGTGGATCATAAATATACTAAATTATTTTCTCCATTTCACCACAACTCTACAACAACTGTTCGTCAAAGCCTCATCAAGTGTTTGCATCCAATGATGGGGAAAGTGTGGAGCATTGAACATCACTGTAACCAAAGAATAGAAGAACTCCCTAGATATAGTGTCCTAAAATGTTATAGTCTCCACAAAAATCATAAGACCTATTAATTCACATTCTAGTTGGTTAATACAATGAAATATGCCATCTTTAAAGATGAAAATACATCAAAAATAGAGGGAGAGGACTTCCAACAATCCTTTAAACTGACCCCCTCAAAAAATGGGAATGTATTTCAAACATGGATGTTGAATTTATAGACAACCCAAAAAACTTCCCATAGAGAATGAAATTCATCATGGGTTTTCATGCATCCAACTCATACATGGAACAATTTCACCAAATCAAAAGGGTTTCAATAGTAGCTTCCATAGAAAAAATTCATGAGAGAACCCGTCCCAAAGGGTTGGGGGAATATTAACCACCACATACACCTCTTGGTTCATCAATCGCTAATATAATTCAATATATATCATCATTATCTTCAAACCAACCCCATATCATATGGCAGGGGAATTTTTATCTCAATTTCCATCACCGAGTTCCTCACACCTCGAGTGGTTACTGGAGAAATCAGTGACAGTTCTAGATCAACCTCATCCTATAGGGTTCTGGGAATTTATAATTCAATTATTATCTTATAATTCATTAAATCCCTAATCATAATAATCAAATGCTTAATGAAACGATCAGAAATTTCCAATTGTGGCCTTGAATCATCCCCAAACTGCATAACTAGGGTAATTTTCATCATTATCATTACCATATAGGGAATTAGTATTTTCCAGGTTTGGAGGTAAATATCAATGGTCAACATCCCACTGTTCCTCCCACTATAAGAAAAACCATTGATATTTAGGTATCGTTTAGTAAACATGATCGGAAACTCCCTCAAGGTCACAAGTCCTAAACTGAGATGGGAGGAACATGCGATAAAGGAAATCAAACCATGTAAAGCCCCGACCCCAGCTACCCAGAGTCGGTGCATTACTTCGTAACATTGGCATGATCACAAAGGATCAAGTCTCGAAAGACCGATTAGTTTAGTAGCCTTGGAAACACTAGATACATTCGCAAACGTTACATTACATCATAAAGTGAAAAACTACAATAACAAAGTCTCCATAGTCCACACTCATATCCTCTTCTGACTATCCCTACAGGTCATTCATAAAATACTTCTTCACATCCTGGAAAATATTAAAACATTGAAAGGGGTGAGCTCAAATGCTCAGTAAGGATAACAATATTGCGGAAGCTTTCATAAATAAACATTAACATTTAAGGCAATGTATAACTAAACAAAAGCCTTATTAAACTTGAACTTTAGCATAATATGGAAAAATTAAAATCAAATAATGCCACTTACTTACTCACATGGATATTCTACTAGACGAATAATCACATGAAAGATCAATAACCACTTTCATAATGAGGGAATGTATAATGCCAGACATTCTGAAACATTTTGTCAAGGCCTCGGCCAAGACGTCTAAAATTATTAAGGCCTCGGCAAAAACCATAAATCAAATTGGGAAAGGGCCTCGGCCAATTCCACGTCTAGTTGTCTCATGAGACCTACCGATGCATCGAGGAGCTATAGCGGGCTCCACCCGTCACTTATTAAGTCCAATGCATTCCTTATATGAAAAATGGTATATAAACATTTAGGAATACCATTTGTTTAAAATACCATTTGAAATTAATTGCGGTATCAAAATACCAGTTTAATTTTTTTAGAAGATACTTACATTTAAAATTGCTCAAATATACTCCAGTGTTTTTTTGAAAACATTGTGAAAAATTCTAAAAACAAAATAACTAATTCTGAGACTACTCGACTAATTGCAGGCCATGATGGGTCCACGCCAAATCCCTTCCTGTCTACCACACTCGAGAGTCAGGTTTTCTAAAAACATTTTTAATCTTGCGTTAAATACGTATACATTTTCACTGGATTTTCATACATTTGAGAGAAATATCTCTCTTTTTTTAAATCATTTAAAAACAGTTATGGCTAATATAGGAAGCCGGAACTCAAATAATGGTCACGGCGGTGGAGAAGTCATTGTCACTGCATATGTACAGAAAGAAAAACATTCCCTTTTTGTCGTTTAGTAAAACGCTTCATATAAAAAAGATTCCTTTTGAATAAACGTAAAAGTCAAAGGGGTTTATACACCATATAAAATAAAATTGTGTATAAAAGCAAATATGCCTCAATGAAAGGAGATTGAGATGAAGTCCTTAAAAAGATCATTTTTTTATAAAGTAAATCTATAATTTGTATTCACTATAAGTAAACATAAATCAAGTACAAATACAATATAGGACATAATAATATCATGACATAATTTGAAAGTAGGAGATTAACCCAAAGAATGGAAGTTGGGTTAAGAAGTTCCCTTACCTTGCGCCCTGTCCTGACTCAACCATTCTTTAACCTCCTGAATAATAAACTAGATTTAATTTCTATTTACTTAAGAACCTTTTTCATGTTCATTATTCCTTTTATATCACTTATTACCATGTTATTAACATTATGTAATTATTTAAGTTAATAACGGTTGTTTTGTCAATCTTTGGTACTTGAGTCAAAAATAAACTTCTTATAATTACAAGTTGTTCATGTGGTGAAATATCCATTATATCCAGAATTATATTAATGATTTAGATATCATATATATCATATATATACAGTATATACATTCATTCATAATATTACGTAACATTTAGAGGTAAGAAATGGAATGCACCGTTTATGGAGACGGTAAGCCGTACGTACGCATGAACGCTACTTTCATTTCTATTTCGTATTTAATGGAATGAAATCATAATGATATAAATGTATAATATAATTCCAGTATAATATCATATATAATATCATTTACTCCATCCTTTATACATCTCACATGTGGTATTAACGATTCACATCACTTTGAGGGGGCGGTAGTCCGCCCTTCCTAAAATGAAATTATCGCGTTTTACCCATAATGGAAATCATAAATTATGCCATAAATGAGAAATACAGAAGCATAAGTAAAACATAAACATATTATGTATCATATATAAATATAGTGACGTCTTAATGGCCACCTTTGAAGGTGTTATATGAGTGTTGACCAATCATCGTTTCGTGAGGCAGAAATTCGCCATCCACAGAAACTGTATGTTCTTTAACCATTAGATGTAGGTGTGTGTAATTTTAGCTCGAAAAATTCTTATAACAACATCATAGTATATTGAGGATACTTGTGTTGTTACAAAAGAAATGAATAAAAGGAGTTTAGGGGGTTGGAGAAGAAAAATAATACAAAACAACATTAGAGAAGACATTACCTCAAAATCGGGTAACTCTTTTTGATTTGAGCCAAAGGCTTCCTTGGGAAGAGTTCTGCCCAAAGTGAGGCTTCTAGGAGTAAGAGGGGGAAGTTGGGAGAGTATTTGGGCAGAGGTTGTCCGAGCCAAATGGCTTGAAGGTGTGAATAAGGTGGGAGAGGTGGGGGCCTTTTATAAGTGGAGAGGAGGGGCTCTTTTGGAAAGATTGAAATGTTACATTATTACACAATGATTTTCGGATTCCAAAGGTCCCAAACTTATATAATTCGTGGATAAGGTGATAAGGGTTCTAAATCTACCCATCCAATAGTCTTTGGACAAGTGTAAGCCTTGGAATTTTCATTATCCTTTCATTTTATTAAAATCGTTAAATAATGAGGTCATCGCTGCATCATAATGATGTCATAAATAATTTACTTTATTTAATGTCTAAAAATTATAAAACAAATACTATGATGTAGGAAATCTTTTTAGATTTCTAATGAATATTTATAATCAAAATTTGGACTTGTGTAACCCCACTTAAAAACTGTTTTAGTAAAACAACTCATGTTTGTGTCGATTTAATTTTAACATTAAATAAATATATATTAATGTCATTTTCCAACCAAAGTGGCTCCATGGGGTCCCCAAGTTGACCCATGGGTTGTCTTGTTCGTTCATGACTCATCCAATAGGAGTAGGACAAGTTTAAAGATCATATCATATTATTAAAACATTGTTTTTACCTTAAACTACACTAATTACCTCTAATCGCGATTAAGAACTTAAAAGTTACTATTCACCAAAAAATTATTTTAATCTCATTGAACCACATTTTACTTCTTAATGACAACCATGTATGTCGGATTTTTGAAAATCAAATCACAGAAGTGGTAATATTTCATTTAAACGAAAAATCAGTTATTTAACTACCACTTAGTGGTTTCACTATTCATCAAAAATTGAAGTTTTTCAGAACAATGCCAAAATTTCAGCCTAAGCTATAATTGATATTACAAATTCAAAAATGATGTCTATTTTACAAAATTCCAAACATATAAGTTGCATTAGTTAATTTTATAATTAATTCCCACTGTCACAACAAATAGCGTGTTTTAAGAAACAATTTATATCAAAAGATTGGCAATTGTTTATGTCCAATTTCAATGTTAAATTAATTCTAATGACCACCATTGGATAAAATGGTAAAAATATATTCTAATTATACTTTAAAACTACTAAATATTATAATTTATCACAATAAATTATTTTTATTAAAAAAGTTGTTTTATGTATTTTTCACTATTCATAAAAAATTGGAAGTTCTCAGAAAGATACAAAAAATTCAACTTAGGATAATTTCGATATTACGAATACAAAAATGAAGTCCATTTTGAAATATAAAATTTCTATAATTTTAAAAAGTGGTTATTACTATTCATAACGGCTACTTTGATTAGTCGCAGTGTTTTAGAACTCGAAGTTGCGTACAATGAAAGCTATTGCATTATTGAATGAGAAGCGTATCGTGGAAGCTCGGGGTGTTACATTCTCCCCTCCTTCAATAAATTGCGTCCTCACAATTTGAAATTTTTCTCTTAAAGTAAAAGGTTGAAAATATAAAATACCTTTGAGGAAAACCCACATCGAAAATATGATTAATAAAATTTAGCCTTAATAAGAGGGAAGGGGAAATGAAAAAGTCACCACCCAATTATGATCTCGATTAGGAGAACATTGGTGGCAATTAACGACATATAATTGGAGGAAAAACGTAAATATTTGTAGGGAGTGATTGAGGTCATCAATCACAATCAACTGTCAAATTGAGGGCCTCAAAGCCTTCAATCTATGTTGATTTAAAATATCATCAGTTCAACAAGACATAAGGTATTAGGATAACACATTTTTTTGTTTTAATATCCCTTTACTAAAGTTTAAGAATTAATTTATTCATTGAATAAGAGATAGGTATATATATATTTATGCTTGACAATTAGAGTTTCAACCATCAACTCATCTTTCACTCAAAAAGATAATAGAACTCAAAAATATTATACTTAAACTAATTGTATAAGGTTCCAAATGTTAACACATACCATTTAGATTAGTAAAATTATTTTGTATTAACCAGGGACTTCCTGTAGGCTAGTGGTAGGAAATAAAGGCCTGTCGCACTATGATTGTGGGTTCGATTCCTACAGCTTTGTCCGACGTGACGGGTTATGCCCCACCCTGCAGGTTGTCCTTTTCCTAAAACTATAGTATTATAATATTCAAAAATAAATTTTTAACATTAAACAATACTATCCATGGTTCCACTTAATCCATTCTAACCTTAATAGTTATCCAAAATACCTCCGTCCAAACTTTCTCTAAAAGGTCTCTTAATTCCAAAATCAATTTATCATATTCCCTAAACAAAGTAAAGTTTCTCTTATTGTCACATACTAAAAATATAATTACCTTAATCATATTAAAACCTTACCGAAATCAACAAGTACTGCAGTACAATCCTTATATATATATATCTCATTATTCTAATAACCAGAATATAATCCATGAGTCCAAAAGCACCATTACATTAGTTATTCTGCTTCAACTGTAGTAACAGCATAAGATTGTCCTTGATCCCTTGGCCTTTTCTGAGGTAAGTTTCCTTTACGCTTAGGACATTCATTTGCATAATGGCCCATTTCTCTACAATTGTATCATTCAACTTTGATAGCCTCTTTCTTTCCCTTGCAATCACGAGCCTGGTGACCCTTTTCTCCACATTTATAACAAACTCCCATTCCTTTTAGGCACGTACCAGGGTGATTCTTCCCACAATTATCACATAATGGAAAATACTTCTTTCCCTTTTTCCCTTTATCTGTCTCTTGTTCCCCCGTTCTCTTCTTCTCTTGCTTTACATTGTTGTCATAAGACTTAGAGAATTCCTTTTCTGTCTTGATAGAACACGAGACAATATCTTCGTATGATGAGAAGGATTGTGATACTAAAGCTCGATGGAGAAATGGTTTTATCCCATCAAAGAAACGATCAATCTTACTCCTTGGGTTACGTATATAATCGGCAGCATGCCTCGCTAACCTTGTAAAGTTAGCCTCATACTTTGCGAAATTCTCATCCTCCTTCTGCCTCAAACTCAGAAATTGCCTTTCCATATCTGCTCGATGGTCACGAGGAAATTATTTTTCTAAGAAAAGCTCTTTAAACTCCCTCCATTCCATATTCGATACGTCATCATCTTCCTTTGTGTTTTGAATCAGCGACCACCACTGATCGGCATCTCCAGTGAGGCGGTAAACTGCCATGACAACCTTCTCCCTTTCGCTACTCCCCAAGGCATGGAATATTTTCTCTAATGTGTTTATCCATTGCTCAGCTACTAACGGATTTGTACCCCCATTGAAGGTTGGTGGTTGTTGCCTCATGAAACGGTCTAGCATTGATCCTCCACGTTGCGGATCAGGGTGCTCCATACGAGTAAGGTTATTATTCATAACCTGAGTAAGTTGTCCCAGTATGGTGATTAGCTGATCGGCACCAGTTGCATCACCAGCCCCACTATAATTATCTTGAGCAGGAGGGCAATCCCTACATGGAGTGCGTGCATTGATATGGTTTCCATTTCTTCCACTAGGCGCCATATCTAAACAATTGCATAAACTAGATCAGTTTATGAATCAAAATACATAATCCCATACTTATAAAACACTTAACATAAATTGAACTATTTGTTGATATAATCCATAATCATAAAAAAAATTTCTTTGAGGAAGTATATACTCATAACCGTTCATAGTGGTTTGTAAAGAAAATGAGAATTATCCTAAGCATATCCCCTGGGAGTGTCGTAACCAAGAGTACAGCAAGGCCCGTTGTCGTGAACCAGTTCCCGTTCGAGTCTAGCTCAAAGCGCTGTTTTCAGGTTTTACCCCTAGGTACATCTGTGCCAAAGCCGCCTCTACCTGCTCGTATCCAGACAGGGATGTATTTCTCAGAAATCTCATAACATCTCTATAATACCAAAATTATAGGAAGTTCTTCTATACTACTCCTCAAAGTCTATCTTTGGGCTATGTGCTCTAATCAGAGTTTATCTAAATCTAGCTTCCAAGGTTAGTACTAAACTACCTCTGATACCAACTGTAACGCCCCGACCCCAGCTACCCAGAGTTGGTGCATTACTTCGTAACATTGGCATGATCACAAAGGATCAAGTCTCGAAAGACCGATTAGTTTAGTAGCCTTGGAAACACTAGATACATTCGCAAACGTTACATTACATCATAAAGTGAAAAAATACAATAAAAAAGTCTTCATAGTCCACACTCATATCCTCTTCTGACTATCCCTGCAGGTCATTCATAAAATACTTCTTTACATCCTGGAAAATATTAAAACATTGAAAGGGGCGAGCTCAAATGCTCAGTAAGGATAACAATATTGCGGATGCTTTCATAAATAAACATTAACATTTAAGCCAATGTATAACTAAACAAAAGCCTTATTAAACTTGAACTTTAGCATAATATGGAAAAATTAAAATCAAATAATGCCACTTACTTACTCACATGGATATTCTACTAGATGAATAATCACATGAAAGATCAATAACCACTTTCATAATGAGGGAATGTATAATGTCGGACATTCTGAAACATTTTTTCAAGGCCTTGGCCAAGACGTCTAAAATGATTAAGGCCTCGGCCAAAAACATAAATAAAATTGGGAAAGGGCCTCAGCCAATTCCACGTCTAGTTGTCTCATGAGACCTACCGATGCATCGAGGAGCTATAACGGGCTCCACCCGTCACTTATTAAGTCCAATGCATTCCTTATATGAAAAATGGTATATAAAAATTTAGGAATACCATTTGTTTAAAATAACATTTGAAATTAATTGCGGTATCAAAATACCAGTTTAATTTTTTTAGAAGATACTTACATTTAAAATTGCTCAAATATACTCCAGTGTTTTTTTGAAAACATTATGCAAACTTCTAAAAACAAAATAACTAATTCTGAGACTGCTCGACTAATTGCAGGCCATGATGGGTCCACGACCAATCCCTTCTTGTCTACCACACTCGAGAGCCAGGTTTTATAACAACATTTTTAAGCTTGCGTTAAATACGTATACATTTTAACTGGATTTTCATACATTTGAGAGAAATATCTCTCTTTTTTTAAAATCATTTAAAAACAGTTATGGCTTATAGAGGAAGCCGGAACTCAAATAATGGTCACGGCAGCGGAAAAGTCATTGTCACCGCATATGTACGGAAAGAAAAACATTCCCTTTTTGTCATTTAGTAAAACGCTTCGTATAAAAAAGATTCCTTTTGAATAAACGTAAAAGTCAAAGGGGTTTATACACCGTATAAAAGAAAATTGTGTATAAACCCAAATATGCCTCAATGAAAGGAGATTGAGACGAAGTCCTTAAAAAGATCATTTTTTTATAAAGTACATCTATAATGTGTATTCACTATAAGTAAACATAAATCAAGTACAAATACAAGATTGGACATAATAATATCATGACATAATTTGAAAGTAGGAGATTAACCCAAAGAATGGAAGTTGGGTTAAGAAGTTCCCTTACCTTGCGTCCTGTCATGACTCGACCGTTCTTTAACCTCCTGAATAATAAACTAGCGTTAATTTCTATTTACTTAAGAACCTTTTTCATGTTCATTATTCCTTTTATATCACTTATTACCATGTTATTAACATTATGTAATTATTTAAGTTAATAACGGTTGTTTTGTCGATCTTTGGTACTTGAGTCAAAAATAAACTTCTTATAATTACAAGTTGTTCATGTGGTGAAATATCCATTATATCCAGAATTATATTAATGATGTAGATATCATATATATCATATATATACAGTATATACATTCATTCATAATATTACGTAACATTTAGAGGTAAGAAATGGAATGCACCGTTCATGGAGATAGTAAGCCGTACGTACGCATGAACGCTACTTTCATTTCTATTTCGTATTTAATGGAATGAAATCATAATGATATAAATGTATAATATAATTCCAGTATAATATCATATATAATATAATTTACTCCATCCTTTATACATCCCACATGTGGTATTAACGATTCACATCACTTTGAGGGGGCGGTAGTCCGCACTTCCTAAAATGAAATTATCACGTTTTACCCATAATGGAAATCATAAAGTATGCCATAAATGAGAAATACAGAAGCATAAGTAAAACATAAACATATTATGTATCATATATAAATATAGTGAAATCTTAATGGCCACATTTGAAGGTGTTATATGAGTGTTGAACAATCATCGTTTCGTGAGGCAGAAATTCACCATCCACAGAAACCGTATGTTCTTTAACCATTAGATGTAGGTGTGTGTAAGTGTAGCTCTAATACTTCTTATAAAAACATCCTAGTATATTGAGGATACTGGTGTTGTTACAAAAGAAATTAATAAAAGGAGTTTATGGGGTTGGATAAGAAAAATAAAACAAAACAACATTAGAGAAGACATTACCTCAAAATCGGGTAACTCTTTTTGATTTGAGCCAAAGGCTTCCTTGGGAAGAGTTCTGCCCAAAGTGAGGCTTCTAGGAGTAATAGGGGGAATTTGGGAGAGTATTTGGGCAGAGGTTGGCCGAGCCAAATGGCTTGAAGGTGTGAATAAGGTGGGAGAGGTGGGGGCCTTTTATAAGTGGAGGGGAGGGGCTCTTTTGGAAAGATTGAAATGTTACATTATTACACAATGATTTTCGGATTCCAAAGGTCCCAAACTTATATAATTCGTGGATAAGGTGATAAGGGTTCGAAATCTACCCATACAATAGTCTTTGGACAAGTTTAAGCCTTGGAGTTTTCATTATCTTTTCATTTTATTAAAATCGTTAAATAATGAGGTCATCGCTGCATCATAATGATGTCATAAATAATTTAATTTATTTAATGTATAAAAATTATAAAAAAAATACTATGATGTATTTAATCTTTATATATTTCTAATGAATATTTATAATCAAAATTTGGACTTGTTTAACCCCACCTAAAAACTGTTTTAGTAAAACAACTCATGTTTGTGTCATTTTAATTTTAACATTAAATAAATATATATTAATGTCATTTTCCAACCAAAGTGGCTCCATGGGGTCCCCAAGTTGACCCATGGGTTGTCTTGGTCGGCCATGACTCATCCAATAGGAGTAGGACAAGTGTCAAGCTCATATCATATTATTAAAACATTGTTTTTACCTTAAACTACACTAATTACCTCTAATCGCGATTAAGAACTTAAAAGTTACTATTCACCAAAAAATTATTTTAATCTCATTGAACCACATTTTACTTCTTAATGACAACCATGTATGTCGGATTTTTGAAAATCAAATCACAGAAGTGGTAATATTTCATTTAAACGAAAAATCAGTTATTTAACTACCACTTAGTGGTTTCACTATTCATCAAAAATTGAAGTTTTTCAGAACAATGCCAAAATTTCACCCTAAGCTATAATTGATATTCCAAATTCAAAAATTATGTCTATTTTACAAAATTCCAAACATATAATTTGCATTATTTAATTTTATAATTAATTCCCACTGTCACAACAAATAGCGTGTTTTTAAGAAACAATTTATATCAAAAGATTGACAATTGTTTATGTCCAATTTCAATGTTAAATTAATTCTAATGACCATCATTGGATAAAATGGTAAAAATATATTCTAATTATACTTTAAAACTACTAAATAGTATAATTTATCACAATAAATTATTTTGATTAAAAAAGTTGTTTTATGTATTTTCACTATTCATAAAAAATTGGAAGTTCTCAAAAAGTTACAAAAAATTCAACTTAGGATAATTTCGATATTACGAATACAAAAATGAAGTCCATTTTGAAATATAAAATTTCTATAATTTTAAAAAGTGGTTATTACTATTCATAACGGCTACTTTGATTAGTCGCGGTGTTTTAGAACTCGAAGTTGCGTACAATGCAAGCTATTGCATTATTGAATGAGAAGCGTATCGTGGAAGCTCGGGGTGTTACAAACCATGTAGGAGTAGTAACATGAAAAATTACAATATTTACAAGGTCATAGAAATGACCCTGATGAATCCCTCGAAGGAGGATAAAGTAGTGCAGAATCACCCTGTTGTGTTGAGAGTAATGAGATAACTATAATTTCATGGTACACCTTAGTGAATTTGGATTCTCAAACTGAGGCTTCACTTAAGAAGAATCAGAGGAGGAGCCCAAACCTAGAATCTATGAATAATGAGTTGTCACCTCTATAGAGTAACACCACCAAACAAGATGATAAAGGCATGGATACACCCACTCACCATGGAAAAGATCCAAAATTGCTTCCATGGAGGAACTATTGGCACGGTATGAGGTTGATATACAAAATCATAGACAACTCAATGAGAAGATACTCATGGGAAACATTCCCATCAAGTATTGTATTCAGAAAAAGAAAAATATCCCCCTCCCAGAAATCATGAAAGATCCAATCCTCCTACAAGAGTGGTAACTGAGCATCATGCTAGCTTTTGATCTAGGTATCTAGTCTACAAAATAGGTAATTCAAGGATGACGGTGACATTCCACCATTACAGTGACAACCACTCCCCCTCCAGGTAGATCCTAATGTATTATCATGGATTGATAACTAGTGGGAGATGAAAATATGTCGACTTCATCAAGAAACACTGACTCCCAATATATGGGAGGTATCCTAGAAAGAAGTACCTACAGATTCAATCAATGCCATTAAATCCCTGGTTTCTAAAATGGAAGCCATTGATGAGCTGTGTGCACCTATGTAGCCCACGAAGAAGCCATATCATGAATGGGTGAATGATAATTTCCCCACACCCAATTTTTGAAATACTACATTCTCAACCATTGATGGAAAGAGAGATTCCGAATAGAATCTCCTGCATTTTGTGTCCCAATGTGGTCTGATGGTGGGCCCTCAAGATCAGTAGAAGGCAGCCAAGCTGTGATGTTTTGATCAAAATTTAATAGGGGTAGCCATTGTTTGGTACAGAGGTCTCCCAAAAATATCCATTACAATATGGTAAGACTTTCTTCATCAATTACTTTATCAATTTAGCTTGATTCTAAGGAAAATGACAATTGTAGACCTCAAAAACTGCATACAACATTAAAATGAGTGGGTTTTTAACTTCATAGCCAGATGGAAAGGTTTAACCTATTCACTCAGCATACCTATCTCATATGATCAATTTATAGAACATTGTGTTGAAAATATTTGGCCTGAGCTACAAACACCTCTAATACTATTGAAGCTTCTAAGAAGGTTCCATGGGTTGGCATAAATGGAGAAAGGCCTAGAAGATTCTATCCAGTGGACCCAAGTTAGGTCTCAACTCATGCCAATGGCACATGGTAAAATTATTGGTAAGTAAAAAAATATCGTAGTTAACCTAAACTAGTATTAGTTCCCATTATAGCACATAGGCCTGCCTCAAATAACCCAGCACCTCTTATTGAGTAGTATAAATAACATAATCACCCTCAACCAAAAGAAAATGGATATCAGGGTTTCCTGCAATTCGAGGAGTGCATGAAGAAATCACACTCATTATAAAATGAGTAGGCCCCCATTTATTTCATTACATCCATGTAAAAAAACCTAATCAAGTGACTACAACCTAAGAGACCCAATGAGTTCAACATTATTGATCATCTTGACTACTTCCCTTTCCATAGGAGGTTGGGTTACACCATCCATGATTGATTCATATTTAAAGACATCCTCTAAATTATTGGTTATTCATGATAGGTGATGTTCAAAAAGTAAATGGAGAGGGTAACATGGATATCCATCATCCAACTAGAACAAGTCGGTGACAGGAATGAAGTTTCAGCTAGGCATGGGCACAAGTTTGATGACTAGATTACTAGAAAGATGGTCAACCGAGAACCTTCCATATTGAGAGAAAATCTTTGAAAACCCATAATGATATAATCACCTCATGATTTGACATCAAATATTCCTCTCATGGGTGTAATTAATCATTGGATGCAGGAAGATACAAAAGAGAAAGATTCATATCCAAATCCTACGCAAGCTCTGACTCTTGTGCACTTGTTTCCTTCAATGTCCAGAGCATGGTAACTACCTCACAAACAATAAATATATGAAGATATCATCTTTGGTTATATGAATTTAGTTCACTTAATAAGTCCCTTATCTGATGAGGAATATACCTCTGAGTATGAGTTCCTCATACATGATCAGGGATTCAGTGGTTGAAGGCACCAGATTTGAGGATACACGGGGCAACACAAGCATGTTCAAACCCAATATTTCAGTCATATCTTCATAGAGAACAGATACGCAGTCGATACGCATGGGTGAGAACTTTAGTAATCTCAAAAGAAATATTGAGTTGTCTTAGATCCATACAACTGTCGTCCAAGACCATCCATCTTACGCCGACAGTTTGTTAAGGGTGTGATTTTCTAATCATCTGAGACAATGGGGAAGGTCAACACAACCTACATCACTGGTGGAAGATGCTCCATGAACCACTTCCCAAGCACTAAGCCCATACACCTCAAATACCATAGCTCCTTAACCACATAATAGTGAAAAACCTCACCTTGGGAGTCACATACCTTTAGCATAATAGTATGCCATTTTGAAGTAGTTTACAATTGTTCTAGCCCAAATCTCAATCTTGGAGGCTCCACATTTTTAAAAGAACTCGTATAGGGACTTATTGAGGCCCTATGGAGAAAACATGACTTTGATTCAAAAAAAATTTCAACCGAGGTTCATTGAGTCGATATTATTCCATCATAATTCCTTGTCATCATCTCGTTCATAGAACATGATTAGAAAAAGTAATCTAGGGACATATTATACCACTATATGTTTCAATAAAACTCAATAATGTTGAAATCTGAAGGGGTCTAATTGATAATAGTTCTAGGATAAACCTTATCCAAATTCAAACCCTTCAATGCTTTGGATATAGTGAAGGGTATTTATCTCCTACAAAGATAACAATTCAAGGGTATGATAAGAGAGAGAGAAACATCCTATCAGGAAGATTTAGTTCAAACTTTAGTTTTCAGATCTCACATATAATTTTGAGTTCAGGGTTATCTAGAAAGACACCACATATAATGACTTACTTGGAAGACCTTCTCTTTCCATCCATTTTGTGTAACCTTCAACATTTCGAATGTGTTTTAAATAACCAATCAATGGTAAGGTAGACATACATCATGGTGATAGATCCTACTTAGTGTCATATGAATCTGTATAGATTAAAGAAGGATTCTATAAAAGAGAGGGAAAACAACCAATGCTGGATGAAAATATACATGTTTCATCCCCCAATGAATTGGGGTCCTCCCCTACAAATCCCTAGAGTTTGATCAAATGAGATTATGAGCTACCCATAAACTAGATTGAGGTAGTGGACTAAATCCCAGATGTCCAAGGTTATCCTATCCCAAGTGATAACATAAAAGAAGATAGTCATATCCAAATTCTCTCTATGATGATGATGGATGTTCAGGATGACAATGTCTCTTACTATGGCCTCTCTCACCTAAAAACTGATAGATATTCCCTCATATTACCTACCATGTCTCTAAATTATACCAAAGACTCATAGGTGTAGATGAATAGGAAGACCTCATAAACATTCCTCCCATATTTGAGGAAGGCATCTATACCACCATCAATGAGAATATGTAGGCAAATATAGGAATATAATAATACCCACAACCCACATTGATTACTGTCATTGTGCCTCTCAAGGATAAAGAGAAGTAAATTTAATTTCTAAAGTAACATCAATATGTTTTCGATTGGAATTATTAAAAAATTCCTAGGCTGAACCCCAATGTGGTCGTGAACCCATGGCTTACCTGATGACCATCAAGGTTTCCAGCAGACATCTATGAGGATAAACCCCTCCCATGCTACTAATGTAGAATTGGATGCTGAAAATTTGATAAAAGATAAATTTTTCTAGTAGGTACAATACTCAAGATGGATCACCAACATCATCATTATAAATAAAAATATTGGGCAGGTTAGGGTCTGTATCAATTTATGATATATTAATCAGCACTTCCTGATGGATGATTTCCCAAATAAGATCACAAAACTCTTAATCAATATAAAAAATGGCTTCCAAGACCTTTCCCTCATGCATGAGTATTCAGGTTATAGTAAAATAAATATGGCCTAAGAGTTGAGGAAGCCACATCCTTCAGAGCACCTTAGGGGATCTTTTTCTATTAGGGAATTTACATTGGATTAAATAAAATTGGTGGTACTTACCGATTTTCCATGATTCATATCTTTAATCTCTTTTTATGAAGAAAATAAAAATATTATATTGATGACTTTGTGTTCAAATATTGATAGTGTCTCAATCACTTCATTGACCTTAAAACAATCTTCAAAAAAGTTACGATAGCACATTTTGAAGATGAGCACACTAAAATGTTCTTTTGGGGTAACATCAAGTAAATTCATTGGCTTTACGGTATTCCGTCATAGCATTGAGTTCGACCTAGAAAAGACTAGTGCAATACTAGAAATGTCACCCCCTCATAATCTCAAATAACTCAGGGAGATCCAAGGGCACATCTCTTATATTCGGTGTTTCATAAATAACCTAGCTAGAAAATCTATCCACTTAACCAAGTTAATGAAGAAGGGAGTCACCTACCAATGGGATGAGGACTCCCAAGGAGCCTCTAAGTGTCTCAAGTAGTACATGAAACAACCACTAGTCCTAGTACCTTTAGTGGAAGTAAATCCACTCATCTTATATGTGGATACCATGGAGGGATCACTTGGTACTCTCATCACAAAGAAAAATGATGTGGGGAATGATAAAAATATCTACTACCTCAATAAAATTATTATATATACCAAGACACATAATTATAATGTCGAGAGGAAATGCCTCGTGCTCTTATTTTCTACAAAAAATCCAAGGCATTACTAGCAATACAATGAAGTCCACATGGTCTCTCGTATTGAACAACTCAAGTATATCCTTGGTTGTCCTATGTTGACTTTTTGTTTACACCAATGGGATGTTGTTCTACAAAAATATGTCATTCGGTTTTTGTCATAGAAGGTAGGGAAAGGGAAGGCCCGAGAATATTTCCTTGCAGCACATCCCACCATAGAAATTACAACAATGGAAACTGAACTTCCATAAGAATAGGTTTTCAATGCCAAAGACACACCCCAAACATGGGATATTTATTTTGATGTTGTCTCCCAAAGTTGTATCAGTAACAGGATGGAAAAAACAAGGCTCAACTGGGTTGGTCTTGGAATATGGTTTGTATCTCCAAACAATTAAATATATTCTTACTTATTCTCACTATCTAAAGGATATGCTAATAATGAGGCTAAATAACAACCCCCTGTTATTGGATTGGAACTATCCCTACAGTTATAGATATCCCACCCAAACATCAATGTAGATTCAGATCTAGTGATAAAACATATCAACGATGAATATGCCATCAAAAGGAAGATTTTAGCCTTATCATTGGCTATGTCAGAGGACTAATGGATAAGTCACCTTTTTAACCAATGTTACAACATATAATTTTATTGAAAAATGATCGTGCTTATGCACTGAATAATTTTTTTAATAGTGGGTCCCCTATACCCAACTATATAGTAATTTTCAATTACCATTTCATATATAAAATTAGATATTCATGATATTAACATACCATTATAGTGTAGTAATTTATACTTCCACTATTTAATTGTAATTTCCATAGATTAATTGTCATATCAAATTGTTATAAAAGATCCCAGGATATAATGAGAACCTTGAGATACTATGACATTAATCTTAAACATAGGTCATATGGTCTAGATACATCATACCAACTGGACATAGTTTCTGTTTGAATATCAGGTGTTGGGGGCTCATAATCATTGAGACATATTCTCATGAATTTCACACATGGTGATAGCTGGTAGGTGGGATCATGAGGAGAGACCCTCCATTAGGAACACAACATTTTTCGATGTCATTGGATGTTACTACCATTGAACATGTGTATTGGGGTCTCTAGACTAGATATCATTATCTATGAGATCTATTTGATCATGTACATTGATGCAAATACAGAGAATTATAATGACATTTTGGAGAGGTAGCATGTGTTGGGTGTGTCATTGGTGGTATGACAGTGGTTGAATGGTGAATATAGGATTTGTGACTTCAGAGTGGAGGAAGTAATATACCTCACGCTTAGTTGACCTGGATGGTAATGACATCACAAATTCTTGGACAAGTTAGTTGAAAGGTAAATCTATCAAGTTATATCAAAAAATAATAAAATAATAAAATGATGATGACACAAGTGTGAATCCTAATATATGAGATATCTGAAGAAAAAGAGATTATATTACACATTATATGTTCATAAGTTGGTTTCCATTTCTATGACTACTCCTTATCTCCTTTGGGGCCTTTATGGGTTGCTAGAATACGCTCTTAGTTTGTGAATACAATTTACTACTATCGAGATAAGGGATTAGAGGTTCACAAGAATCGGCCATATTCCCGTGAATAGGTATATTGTTCATGGTGGGCCCAACCATGGGGGTATGAGTGTTTTTCTTTTTATCGATCACCATTAAAAAAATAAAAATTAGTATTATTTGAGTTATGAATAATTTGTTTGAATTTATTTACTAAAAATCATTTACAAGATTATGTAAATATAAGAAATAATATTATAGGAATGAATATTGTCTTAATATTCTAGGTTCGTTTAATATTAGCAGGAATGACGAGTTTAGTTAATGACTCAGATTTATCAAATAATATATTTAATATATATTACAGAAATGTGATAAAATATAAATAATATTTCTTTATCGTTTTAGTTCATCAAAATTATTTATTTATAGACTATTTTTTAGGTTTTGTTTTTGGGTGATGGGGAACCCTTTCGTGTATTTTGAATCTCTCGTTATTTAAGGAGTGAGGAGTTCATTCACTGACCTTTTAATTCCAATGAAATGAGATCCTATCTGTCCTCTTGTCTTCTAGCGAGAGAGTATCTCTCTCTAAAAACTGATCCAGGAACATCTTTGATAGATTAAAGGCTCATGACAGATGTGATTGTTGTGACATAGAAGGATTTGTCAGAGCTCCATGCTAGCACCAAGAATTTGATGAATGAAAAGAATTTGGATTATTAGAGCACATGTGTATGATCTATAGGGGTTCTTATTTGGATAATATGAGAAAAGGTTACCAGCAACAAGCTGCAGTTGAATGCACTCCAAATCAAACAAGGTTCATATTTATTTTCTTTTATATGATTATAAAATTCATGCACGATGCTTGGACTGTACCGTGGCTACATCACCAAAGATGAAAAATTTTAATCGTATCAATAATGAAAATTTTAAGATCGCTGGCCCACTGGGTTCAACTATGAGCCTCGATATTTCCTTCAATAACGCAACTATAGTTCTAGACAACCCTGATCAAGATGAGGTGGTCTTCCACATCCCAAAACTACGGATGGCCTCATCGATCATCATCTGTGATATGGAAGAAATAAATCAATTCAATATCACCCTAGATTGTGATGAACCAATATCCACAACTAGATGGATGGATCCCATAATTGATTATCTCTAAAATTGGACTCTTTTGATGGACCAACCTGAAAGGGAATAGTCTCAGTGCCAAGTGGCGAACATTACTTTTCAGGATGAGCCAAATGAGAAAAAATAATATTTCAAATGAGGATTTGATGGAATCCTTATTAGATTCAAAATATAAATCATTCTATCTTGGAAGAAGTACATGCAGGATCCTACAACACTCATCAGTCTCGGACCAGGCTCTCCCATCAATTCAGGAGGCTTGGTTACCAATAAAAGACAATGATATAGGACCATGGTTAATTCATCAAGAAATTTCATGAATTATATATTCATAAAAACTTTATCCATCAACCCCTAGAATTTCTACAAACAGTTAATTTTTTCTAGTCGTTTGTTGAATGGAAAATGGATGTTGTTGGGTCTATATTCTCCATCCACATCTAATCTATTTAAGTACATCCTTACAGTTATTGAATTATTTTCCAAATTTTATGGGGAAATAAACCTCTTGGAATTATGGATGAAGAATATCATTAACTTCATAAAGATTATTATAATCACTAGATTCAGATTCCCTGACATTATATTGATAGACAACGACACGAAATTCTTTTTTACTGAGTTGAAAAATTTTTACCAGGAGTACAACATTGAGTCCAACTAGTCATATATCTATAATGTAGTATAAAATGAACAAATAAAGGCCTTTAATTAGACTCTATCTAATATAATTTATAATATGGAAGTGAAGAACAAGAATTCCTATCCAGAAAATCGGTTTCATGCTTTGTGGGCCTACTGTACCACCACTCGCACTGCTACATAAGAAACTCCATATTCATTAGTGTATAGAACATAGGAGATATTTCCCATAGAAGTCCCGTTTCCCAAAATTTTAATATTTATCTTTGGAACAATCAATGATTATGAGAAATCACAAAAGCAGTTGGATGAGTTGGAATGGCTCAACTATAAAAGGTTTTATATACTATACAACCTTGAAGACCATTAGAATCAGATCGTAGGAGCCTTCAATAAAAATGTTTGAATATATTCATTCCTTCAAGGAGAACTGGTATTGGTTCCCAAAACTGCAATGATACCAGGAAATAAACCTCAAAATATAAAACCCATATGGGAAGGATATTACATAATAAATAAGGTCTATTCCAATGGAGATTACTCATTGGCCATAATGGATGGGGAATGTGTCATTCCCCCCACAAGTGTGAGGTTGATCAAGAAAATATTTTCATAGTTGTCTTCAAGAATATTACACCCTATCTATATGGCATTAAACTACAATTAAAACTTCACTATCACAATATGTTAAAGTAAAAAATAGATACATTCTTATCACATGATGTTAAACAACATAGAAAAGTTCATTTCATGGATGATTCATAGTACATGAGCGACATATTTATGAAATAAAAATATAACTACCACATCCATTTTTGTGAGTCAAATCCACATACAGAATATCCTCATGCTAGAACTATGCAAAGCATGCTTCCTTCCATCACAGGATATGTAGTGATGCCCAGACCACAAATCCCGTGTCAAGGAATAATATATCAATCCTAGTCATAGGACATGAGACTACGTGACAAAATCTTTATCACATGACATTAAAATGTAGTCTTACCCTATGTACAAAGCATACGATTCCTTGGGAAACTAGCTCAGGAAGAATCATGCTGAAAAAATAGGATGCCTCTTATGAGTTTATTTCTTGAATGATTGGTAAGTGTTTATAGGTCTTTAATTTTTCTTTTTCATGTCGGGTAACCTTCATCATTTCGGAATGACATTAAAATTCATGGTTTATCAGAACTATATATGTCTTGATTCTCATAACAATGAGATATATAGAGATTCATAGATCTTATATGTTAGACCAACCACCAAATTATCAAAATTCCCTTTCCATTTATTTTAATCACCTTAGTGTGGTGAAAGAAAACTTTTCCATTAATTGTTTTTCACACTAACCATAGATCACATGGGATTAGGAATTTTGTTAAGGGAATCCGCATATAATCAAGACATATTAGCTCACGTCAAGGTCTACACGGTCCTGAATGAAAGTCCTTAAAAAGAATACCATAAATCTTTTCTTCATGATGTTAAATTACATGGTTGATGTCTCTATCATGAGATAAAAAATTCATATTACTACAGACCTCAATCGATAGGACCACTATCCTTGGTGTTGGTCTCCCACCACACCTCCATTCAATAACTATGTGTGGCCTAATTCTAATCATCACATGATATGTAGTGGCACCCGAATCTCCAATCCTAGGTCTATCCACAACAATAAATGAGAATAATAACCCCTCGGTGTATGGTTCAAAACTATGTAAAAAGTTTCCCATTCAGAGATATGTGTGGATTAATTTCTGTCATTAAAGGTTATATAGTGACACTTGGATATCTAATACTTTTTATAGCTACAAAAATAAATAGATATAATCCTCCCTATGTGTATGGGTCAAAAATTCATGCAGAGTTTCCAATTCAAGAGATACATATGGCTTGATTCCTATCATCGCATGATATGTAGTGATGCATGGATTTCCAATCTAGATTCCAGCTGCAAAAATCAATGGGAACAATTCCCCCTTCGGCATATGGGTCAGACATTCATGGAGAGTTTCCCATTCAAGAAATACATGTGTCTTGATTCCTATCATCACATGATACATAGTGATTCCAAAATGTCCAATCATGTGTCCAACCACAACAATAAATGGGACCAATTCCCCCTATGTGTATAGGTAAAATCTTTGTGGAGAGTTTCATATTCAGCAACAATATACAGATGAATTCATGTCATCACATGATACATAGTGACAACTGGATATCTATTCCTTGGTCCAACTACAATAATTAATGTGAAAAATTCCCCCCTATACGTATGGTTTAGAACTGTGTGAAGAGTTTCCCATTCAAGAACTACATGTGGCTTCAATCCTTTCATCACTATATATGTAGTGACTCCAAAATCACAAATATAGGGTCAAACTACAATAATATTTAGGAAAAATCCCCCCCCATACATATGGTTCAGACCTATGTGGAGAGTTTCCCATTCAAGAACTATGTGTGGGTTGATTCATATCGTCACCAGATATATTGTGATGGCCAAATCTCAAATCCTGAATCCAACAATAAAAAAAATATGTCCCCATCCCTACATATTAGTTAGACCTATGTAGGGATTTTTCATGTAAAAACTATATATGGCTTGATTCTGTCCATCATAGGATATGTAGTGACACCAAGATCCTCCATTTCAGGGTCATCCACGAGTCATAATCACCCCCAATTATGTTCCTCCATGAGAGTAAGATACATGTAGAGGTTGAATCCCATAATAAATTGTGTACCCCCTTACGTATTCCCCATTAAGTAATCATTCACATCAGAAATTACTACTCAATTTTACCTTGTATCTCACATCAATAATAGATCATGTGAGATTAGGTAACTAGGAAAACTACTCTAGATCTCGTGATTGCGAAGTATCTCATATCCGGAACCATGTCCTAGTCATATGAATTTAAACTGCATGACTTTTTCCTAGTCATGTGATGTTAAACTACACAAAAAAATGTCTTTACATTAAACATATCATTCCCTCTAATGGCTATGTATTAAAAAATCACATCTTAGTCCTTCACCTTGAAATGTGTTTAATACACATCATTTTAGCCTTTAGGGTAATCAAACCTTTCTTAAATATTATGTTTTCCTTAAACCAACTTTGTATCATCAATATTTTGAGTCATCATCACCAGTTACTCGAGTTGATACCCTTCTCCTGGAAACCCATGGACCTTAGGATTCCTTGATCTTGGATCTTCCCTATAGAAAACTATTAACTGGGACGGGTTCATACAAAAAGACCCTTCAGTTCTAGCATACTACCCCTTATATGCATGAGTTATTTTCCTAACCAAATCAAACATTATAGGCTTCCACCATTAAAAATGGTTAACCTGTACCCACTGGTTTCTACCTCCATTTTACTCATAAATTATTAGGTTATGATTTACCCATTAATTAACCAAAATATTCAAGTGGATTTTGATACTTTTGATGTTATGCATCTATGAATTTTTCCCATTTTCATGGAATGATTATAACATTGTATCTATGTACCCTTCCCATTCATGGTATGCATCTTCTATAGAGACCCAATTTCTCTGAGTTAGTCACCCCTCTCCCTTGTATATGAGTCAGATCTACATATGAGTATATTCTAAATGGATCTAATTATTTGTGATTTCTACCCTTACAAAATCCATATATAATCCCATGAAAACCCAGCCATAAAGTGGTAAAGACCTCTTTTTATAGAGGCTCAATTTATACAATATTGTTTCTCCTATGCATGAGTCATATCTACACACATCTTTTTTTCATATAAGATAAATATTTGCAAGAATGTCTCTAAAATATGGCTACTCACAAATAATATTTTTCATTTATAAAAGGTGTTTTATTCACCTAAATTTTCTGACCCGTGAAAATTTCCCCTAAAGATATCTTGCAAGATTTACTACCAGTTCCCATATCCTTACCACATGATGTTAAACTACAAGAAAAACATCCTTGTCTCATGATATTAAACTGGAAAATAAATAATCCCACACCACATGATGTTAAAATGTTCAAAACATTATGCATAGTCATTCCTTATCAAAGGACCACAAGAACCTAACACCGGTAAACCAGATTATGGGGTGCTTAAATCATGTTTCAAGAACCACAACCCATAAATCACACTTCATGTCTTGAGTTTCTAGGATCACCATGAGCCTTCCATGGACCTTGGAAAAGTATTCCATGATTTAAGGGGCCCTTTGTCTAACTATGCATGTCTTCCCCTAGTTCCTGCAAATGTGCTTCTGGTTATCAACCAATTTCATAAAAATCTTTCAAAAAGGGATTTTTGGTCCTTATGAGACCAAAATTCATCACAGAGGAACTCAGCACCGCAGGGTGTTCTGGTTTATCCCTGAGAGGATTATCTCATATCATTACTCAGGACTCTATAACCTTGAGCCATGATTTACAAAAAAAATATCTCCCACTCAAAAAGGATGGTGGATTAATTTTAACCCTTGATACCCTAATTAGGAAATTGTGTAACATTATACTCATACCAAGTACATGTGTGTCACAACCTTAAATAGTGTGAAATTTGTTCCAAGATGTACAAACATAAACTATATCCTCTCATGGTCTAAATCGAAAGACCTCAAACTACTAGTGAAAGAGACACAAAACATATCAGGTTGAAAACCGACAAAGGGTGACCTGGGAAAATGTTTAGTCTCCGCTTTTAAACACTACATATTTAGAGGTCAGGAAAAATTTAGATCATAAATGAACAAGGAATAAATATTATAGGGAAAAATTTATGGCCCTAGGAAAATTTGATCCATGTTCATTGGACCACTTGGTCTGGAAAAAAGTTATAGTAATGATCCATTGAAACTCCTCACCACGATAACGTGTTCACTAGTCGGTGACACAACATTTAGGGTGCTTGGACCCTTATTGAATCATACATGTTTAAAAAACACATTAACACCTTTTAATTATGAGCTAACATAGTCAGTTCCTCAGGCTGATACCCTTCTCTTGGAACCCCATAGACCTTGGGCTTCCTTTCTCTTGGTTCTTCCTTGTAGAAAACTAGTAACATGGACTAATTTATCCAAACTAATCCTTCAGTCCCAGGATCCCCCCCCATTAAATACAATAGTTATTTTCCTAACCATATAAAAAATTATAGGTTTCTTCCATTACTCATGGTTGAAATTTACCCACTTGTTCCCACCTCTAGTCAACTCAGATATTATTAGACCATGATTTACAATCCCCATAGAAAGACTATTCAAGTAGATCTGACATCCCTGACATCAGGTCAAGGCGTATTGTACCTTTTTTCAAAGAATGAATTCAAAACACAAATATTGAACCCTTTTATGGCCCACATCTTGTGACTTGACACCACATGGCGTAGGGCTCGAGCCTCCTAATCAAGAGCTAAATAGCCCTAGGGTGCCAACTACCTTCATGGACAGTTCTTTTCTCCTTTCCCCATTTTATTATCCATATGTTACAGTCTCCCAAATCTTCTATAGCCCTTGGAAAAGACTGGGGATCCTCTTTACTTGACCATTAATGTAATCCATATGGAATCATGCATAAGGGCTTATAAACTACCAACTAGAGGGATCTTCACCTTGTATGTAAGGAAATATTATCCCCATGAGCCCTGGTGACACCATGGTGGAACCAGACACCTTAATGTGTTAGATTTCATCCTCAGTATATCTTCCCCATTCCATAATCATCAGTTCAAACTTTTGGATTATCACTTAATCAACCTATATTCCAATTATATTGGTGGGATCAAATTGTTTAATATGTTATAATTCACCAATACTATCCTCAAAAAATCTTTCATGTCCTTTGGGATATAGTGGGGATACCCTCTACTTGACTATGCATGTAAACATGATGGGTTTATTCATAACGGATCCAACCCACCAATCAGAGTAGTCTCCTCCCTGTAGTAAAGGAACTCTAATAGGGAGCCCCATCAAAACTATGTAGAAACCCTTCACCTTAGGTTGTTTGGGGTCATCATTGGTATGTGTTCCCCATTCCACCCACGATCCCCTATATCATAATGGTGTAACATGGAATATTATGGTGTTTTGGGTCATCCTCAGTATGTATGGCACATTTTATATCCATATCAAGTCCTGGTAGAAAGACTCTAAACAGCACAACAAATCAATTCTTTGAATCAAGATTCTAAACTTCACAGCCTCTTATGTCCTCATAGAAACACTTTAACCTGCATTTAATTTCATGATCTTATCACATGATGTTAAAATGTATAGAATCATTCCTTACCACAAGACATTAAACTATGCGGAGAATTATGATTTGAAAATTGTATATTACCATAAGAGAAATTTATAATCTAGAAAATCATAAACTAAAACAACATATGGTCTGAGTTAGAAGACCATAAACTACATCACAACAATGATCTTGTTTTCAAGACCTTAAATTAAACCATTAAAAGAGACACAATTCTCACTTAGATGAAGACATAAAAAGGGAACCTTAGGAAAAAGTAGATTCTCTTCTCACTAGGCATGCACTTCATGTGACCCAGGAAACAATGAGAACTTAACAAATGAAAAATGAATAAAATAGATCATGTCAAAGACCCATGAGAGGGCAGTTTAATAAAAATCTAAGTCCATGCCAAAAACATAGGGAAATATATGAATAAAAATATTCAACTCTTTTAGGTATTTTTACTTATCTCAAGAAAAAATTAAACTATGGTTTCTAATTCAATAGACTTCATAAAAAACTATATCAATTTCTCCAGTAAAAATATCTTTACCAAATTATCCTTTTAAATTATGTGATCTCAAGAAAACTAGAGAAGGTACATCAATAAGTACTCTCATTTTTGTGGTAATTAATGATTAATTCTCATGATAAATCAATTTTTATTTAAACATTCAAATCCAGGCATTTGGGTTTTCTTATTATTATAAAAAAGGTAGGTATCATAGACGGTCTATGTAACATAAAATCATAAAAGGTCATGAATATAATGGTTTGAAGAAATATAGAAAACAACATGTAATGTTTAGGAGATTTATTCATTGATATTATGAAAAAGTAGGAATATCCACATTTTGGAGCCTCTCCAAGGCTTCCATCAAAAAAACTTTTTTGATCAAAATACAATAAGATTCGATCTGATGAGTTTCCCAAATCAACTAGAGCCTAGTAAAAGTGTCAATTTAACGTTGATGTTTCGTCTACCCCACCTCTTCTACTACTTCTTGTGGATAAATGGGTTTGATAAAGGAAGAATACTCCTCAAATCCTTTCTTTGTATTTTGAAAAAGGATGATGACATAGAAATATCAGAAATTGAGCGAGCTAATATCTCCTCCTGTTTTTTTATCTTTATGGTGATGTCTTACATATGGGAGAAAAGCTTAGAGATTATCTGATGTATATATTCTAGAACATCTCAAGCATCATTTATTAATTCGACCAGGGGAGTCCCTTAATCAAAATAGGGAATTTCCCCCTCACGACTAGCTAATTGTTTTTAGGTCATGAAAATTTATCACATGATAGCATATAATGATTGGCCATCAAATCCACCTTCCTCCAGATCACAAAAGAGAAAGATAGGGCATTCCTATTAAATATGAAACTCCTCCAATAGAGTCTCAATAATTTGTTAATGGATTTGGTGCTATATTTTCATTATAGATATATGGTTCTCTATAACCACGAGGTTATCACATCATAAGGACGAATGGTCGGTTGAGATGTCGAAGAAGTAAGGGA
Source organism: Viscum album (assembly GCA_963277665.1). Classification (NCBI taxonomy): domain Eukaryota; kingdom Viridiplantae; phylum Streptophyta; class Magnoliopsida; order Santalales; family Viscaceae; genus Viscum; species Viscum album. The sequence goes on from OY728134.1 coordinate 1,002,184,392, forward strand.
ATAAGCCTTATAAGATCTTCTCTCAAATGATGCAACATCCATCGCTAAAATTGAAGGACCAGATTCCTTGATAAAATTAGTCCCACTAATGGTATATTTGTCACTAGGATGAGGATACTTCCTCAGAGGATTTCCTAAGTCCAAAATCAAACCCATTTCTACTATAGATAATGAGATCAATGAAGCATAAGGGTTTTCCACCTGACATACCAATCCATTCATTATCCACCTAGGTAGGATTCCACCCATGCATGGGAATGGTTATAATATATGAAGATAGGGGATCCCGCAGATGGGAGAATAATCTTAACTTTTTTGTCTTCATGTGCCAACATAAGAAAACATTGTTGGATAAGTCTGGGATGTTTTTCTCCCTACATACTGGCTGAAGGGAGAGGAGAAAACCAGTAAATATAGACAAATTGGTGGGAAAACTAGTAATGGGTATATGGATAACAAATAATCAAGTTGTCTACATGGTCCATAAGAACGTCATTCTAGAGAGATACATTATATTAACTCTCATATAAAGAGCTCCTTCCATTATCAAAAATTATTCTGGTCAATGTGGGATAGGGAATTGAGTCAAAATGATCACACTAGACCAAATTTTTAATAACCTCATCATGATCTTGAATAATTTCATCAACCTTGTAAAAATTCAATGACTGAGGATAAAATAAAGCATCAGGGATCCCAGTAGTTTTATGATATTTGTAGTAATGTAAACTCTCTCTTATGCAGTCGAATTAGAACTAGAGTTTTCCTCCAATCCTGTATGATATGTTACCTTGTTATATATGAACAAGGATGTGATAGAGGTAAGTGATATTCAATACAACCAGGTTAAGAAGTCACCCCTCTACTAGTCAAGATTCCTTCACCAACATGTCCAATCGATTTACCAAGCATGTGAACCTATCCGGGAAAAACCAACTATCCAAAAACATGGATAAAAACCCCTCTAGAAAATGACTTAGGGATACCAATGATATAACTCAATTTCCCCACGAGGCATACTCACAAGACCCAAGGATTCCCCAATAAGATATTTTCCTATCATGAACTTATCAGGTTGGGAGCTGATGGGGCGTATATTGGTTAGATGAGTCCCTCTATGGTAGTGGAAGATGTTGATCAATCTTTAAAAGAAATGAGTGAGTGAAGGTTCAAATCCTTACTTAACTTATCGTTCATAATAGCAATCATGTCCCTTTCCAAGATCATTTTTTCTGAAGGGTTTTCCCAAACATCTATAGTAGGAAGAAATGTTTCATACATCTCTCCGTGAGGATATATCTCTCCCATATAGTAAATTCCCTAAATGTTGATTCCTACATCACCATGAGACATATGGAAGTAATTATTTCCAATACACCAATTCATAATCAGATCCTTGAAATGTTTTTAATGATGATATATGAATAACTAAGAAATCCATACTACCTCGTAAAGATGAATAGAATGTAGCTGGTCTTAGAGTTATAAGAAGATCTACCTAACCCAGAATATCCATGAACATTCATTGAAAAATTTACAGTTAGGTTGTAAGTCCCAATTAGAGCTATAAACTCTTCTTGGGTTATTCAACCAGGATGCAATTATGCTCGAATAACTTTGAAAATTTGACTGGTAGTTAAGATCACAACCATATGGTCCCTAAGGGGAGTTATACGACATATAAGAAATCCCCTGAGACCATGCTATGACAAATAGGTTATCTTAGGAAATCATCATTTGAATATATTCATGGGAGTATGATAGCAGAAAATATGGTTGGTGGTAATTAGGTGAAGGAATAACAACATCATCTAGAAAACTAAATCCGTACAAGAGAGGCTAGTGTGATAGGGTATAGCACTGAATTTTATGTGAGATAATCCCCTTTAAAACCTTATTGTGTTAGGAAATATGATACCAAGGATTGTCATTTTTATTCCTAAAAATAAGAGCCCTTTAGACAACAACATTGCAAGATGTCTGAGAACTAGAATTCATATGTTTGAAAATAAGAATTACATGTCAGATGAGCAAGGAATCATTTCAAAAGAGGTGAATGACTCCAAAAGAATCATGAAAATCACATGAACCATCGAGGTATTTGTGATTTCGTGACTAAAAATGGGCCTCACGAATCACATGACCCATGGATCACATCATGAATTACATGAACCAAGATTTACATCACAAATAACATGAACAATGGAGCATCTCATGACTGTGTGATCTATCATAAGACTCCGATCGCATGAACCAAACATGGTCACATGAATTGTATGATGACTAATTGATCATGTCACTAATTCAACGGGTCATGAAAATCATCCATACATCTGAGGGCATAGTTTAAGGTTCAAAAAAATTACCAATAATTAGTTTTTTATTTATTTGAACAAGTGATATGACAAAGAAGTTTGGCGGTGATATCTCATGAAACAGTCTTAAAAATTGTCTAGCGATCGATTCTTGAGGAGAGGTCTTGTGAAATGGGTATTGTGAATGAGTATTATGAAGCAATCACAGAATTGGATAAATAAAATGATTTTTGGAGTTTTAAGTCACCAATGGAATTAGACACCTTTTTACTCCCCTATTTATAGGTTTCTTTTTAGACTACCAAAGGTCACCTAGGAGAACAAACATCATCTGGGACAACAATCAATGGAATACCCAAGGAATTAGATGTGAATTTTCTCTCCTCATAACTAAGTCCTTACCCCATTAGACCTCTCTCCTAAGGGGTAAATGTTTTTAACACCTTCCAAATGAGTACTGATAATCCTAGAATTGAAGAAATTCCTAAAGAATGTGTATTATTCTCTCTATAAAACAAAAGAAGGGGTACTATAATGTGTAGGTTGCTAAATCATACAGATCATGTAACTTTTAGAAGTAAATGAGATCTTGTGACCCTGGAAAGGTATCGTGAATGGATCATGCAATATGCATGATGTTCTTATAATGATGAAAATCCCATTTGACAAACCATCATGTTCTTGAAAAGGTGTCTAAACAAGAATTAATGGTCATGCGAAAGATAATAGAAAAGTTCCTCTAATCATGAGACTTGTTAAACTATAGAGTAATCATTATAAATAAAACACCCTTATAAAATAAAGGTGGGAAAATGATGAATCTTCATATGATGGATAATTATTTTGATCTTCATGTGACATGCTTATGTGATTCACAAGACCCTGTAGATCCCCCAAGTGACATGTCAACCTTGTCACGTGAGTTCATGTTGGTGTGTCACCTTCATCATGTGAATGACCTCATAAAATTATATTTTATCATTTTATACCCCTTTAGATCTATAGAAAAACAGTTTCATTGTCCATGACAATGCACTCTCCCCATCTTGAGATCCAAAATTAATTACGCAACTCATCACAGATAACCATGGTAACTGTCCATGACAATTCTTTCACGCCCTCATGAAATACCCTACTGATCATAGGATTCCCTTATGAAAAACCATTGGGAAAATTCTAGGAGACTTGTAAAATAAGGAATAATGTAAAATGGGAAAATGTGGTATCCTCTCATGGAAGGGAGGATATGCATATTATAATAAAAAAGGGGTTATGTGCCTCGTGTGATCACCATTGATCATGTGAAGGCCCTTTTAAAATCCATCTTGATCTCACAAAAGGCCTCAGAAATGCCATCCTAATCTCATGAAAGGCCTCTAACAAGGCATCTTGATCTTGAGATGGACCCAATACCAATTATCTTCAATCACATGATATCCTTTCTAAGGACGTCTTGATATCATTAAGGCTATTATATATGTTAGCTCAAGGGTCAAAAAACATCTTGACATGTAAATGTGATTATGTGAATGACCTTTGATAGGATAGGTTCCATTAATCATGGGTATGGTAGAGTGTTCTCATATTTTTTGTTTAACATGTGATGCTTTGGATAGCACATGATAGGATCATGTGAAGCATGTGATGCGGTACTACCTCCATTGAATCCATCTCACATATATGATATATTATCCATGAATGGAGGTGTATAAATAGGGTTGATAGGATTATAAATCCCTTCCCCTCAACACAAAAAGACACATGATTGAAACTACACTCACATGAGCACATAAGATAGGAATTCTCAAAGTAGAAATTTTAGAGATCATAATAGTTTTCCAGCATGTAAAATATGTGGAAAAACAAATGGATCACTCACCATGAATATGTGATTCAAATTATTTTCATATAAATCATGTGAAGGACTTCTGGTGTATCATCCAGATTATATAAAGGAATATCTATATTTTGACTTGCTCACATGAAATCTAAATAGGATAATGCTTGACAAACCTTGAGGTACATATGCAATAAATAATGAAAAATAAGGGATACTTAATGAAAAGTTGGATACACTTAATTTAATGTAAATTCATAATGTGCATCACATTACCTATCCAGATCTTTTGATCATATCGGGATATATCATCCAAGTCTTGTGAATTTCATTAGAAATGTTTATTATGTATTGCAGAGTCCTAAAAGCATGTCATCCAGGTCATGTGACATCCTCCAAACAAGCCATATAGATCATGTGACATCCTCTAGAAAATTCAAATGAATCATTCTATTATCTTTGGACATGTAAGTTAGGAAACTAGGATATGTCCATATATCCTTTGAAATGTCATACCGACCCCCCATACATGTCAGTTTGATATCTTTAGACATATAATGGAGATACCCATGGATATGACAACCTTATTTATTATACATATTTGAGCATACCCTAAACCAAACTACAAGAACTCTAATTCTTGTCCAAAAAGGATATGTAGGATTACTTACTAAGGCCTAAGATCCATTGGGAATCTGCCTCAGTGTAAGTCCATCAATGTCTTAGACATTATAATATGTGGGATACAAACTCTCCTATGGGTTCATCTTTCTTCCTAATCAACCAGGGGATTGAGAAGAAACTAAACTATGATGACTCTAATTTGTGCTATAATAAAAATACATAGGAAACCTTCTTATGGAATTAGCTCCATATCATGCACCCCATAAGGGATATCCTAGTGCATAAGTCCCGAATCAATATGCGATGAAATTGATCACTTTCTATCCCTTGTTTCTCACACTGATCATGGATCATGTTGGATTAAGGATTTATAATGGTCATATCATTAACATCATAAATTTCCCCCACCTATGGAAGCCTTATTGTGTAATCCCCATTCGATAGCATGATATGAATACCCTCATAAAAGGGAATGAACAACAATATAATTCCCAAAGGAACTACCACATTAGTAAACCTTGGGGAAATAATGACCACTATAATTAAATATCTATCACCACCCATTAGATGGTTGAGAACAGATTAAAATACTATAAACCTAATTCATTTTATAAGAAGGATACATATGACGCATTCCTAAGGCTCGATCTCAATACCTATTTCCCAATATCCATCATATATATCTTTTCCTCAAAATGTTAAACTTCATGATATAAACAAAATGCATGGGTTTTGATTCCTATTATAAACAGGATATGTAGGATACCTGATAAAGGTTCAATACCATCCAAAAAACATCAATATCCTCGCTGGATGGCTGTAAACTCTAGAGTACCTAGTAATATGGATTCAAAATATAAGCATCTACTCATTACTAACCAATAAAGAGATATAGAATTAGAACCTTTCATATATACAGATGGTCTCATTAAAAGACATCACTTTACACATAGAAGCATTCAAAAATTGATCATTTCATTAGGGTAACTAGTCCCGTATTGGGATTAGGAAGAGATTCATGATCATATCATAAATCTATAAGAGATTCCTAGAATAAGAAATAACTCCCCCCAAAGGGTTCTATGAGCCAAACCTCCCATCCTCTAGACCAATGTGAGTTTCTATGTTTTTTTGGGGTTGAAACCCTAAATGACCTCATACCTTTGGAAAGAAGGTATGTACCTAGTTATGGATGTGGGAGATATTGGTAGTTTGTAAGAAATGAACATGGTGTGCTCGGTGTAAGTGATTGTACAACCATACATAAACCCCCACAATCAACCCTCATGAATCAAAAAATGGTAGACCCAATGTGAAGGCATGTAATGGTAGAATAACACAATTTTTATAGGCATTGGGCACCTTATATCCTAAACCCCATACACCATGCATTTTTAGAGAAAAATAATGCGATTAAACATATTTTATAGTTTTTCTGAAGTGTTATAATCTTGTTAAGGATAAAATAAGAAAAATGATTTCCTAATTATGTTATCAATTATGAATAATAAAGAAATATGGGTTAAATTGGCTCAATAATCAAATGTTCTATATCATTCCACTATAAGAATAATGATAGGTTGGGCATGTCATGAATGAAATGAAAAGGGTCTTGGATTTTTCAAGAGTAAAATTTTTCCATAGCATGTTTCGGTGGATTTCAAATACTCACTTCAACTAGTTGGTCATTCAGCAAGATAACTATCTTACCTTATTGGTTGTTTGGATCATGGCCCTAGGCGATTGCCATTATATTTTCAGGGTTAGATATTTTTAGATAAAAAAGAATAAGGATTGGGATGAAGGTAAGGTAAATATTTTTATATTATTATTATTATTATCATTATTTTAAAATTATAATTTTTATAAATGTGAGGATTTTTTTAGGTTTTAGTTATCATATTACTTCCCTGAATGAAATGAACCATATCATTGGGGAATAGTAAAAATGGGTGCTTTATAGAGAACCTACAAATCTGAGTTAAAGTTGGCTTATTTTTGACAATTGAAAACAAAAAATCCTATGGAAAGAAGTCCAAAACACATTCATGAAGACACATGGGAGAATTTATTAGATTTTTGGGAATATTCAAGTGGAAAATCAATATTTTTCACCATAATTTTTGTATTTAAACCATATTATGTTAATATTATATATTAAAAGTCATTAATAATCATTAATTAAGATTAAACAACATGTTTTATCCTAATATAAATTAAAAAAAATTATATTCAATAACTAAGATAGGTATAGAAAATTGTTCAGATTTTGAAATTCTGGATTATGCTTGGACAAAGAGTTTTGCATGTATAAATTTTAAAATTATGGTATTAATTTTTTTCTATAATCTTTTATATTTTTGTCTTTTATTATATTTTTTATTTCATTTTAACACATATTTTATGTTTATGAAAAATATGGTAAGGTGGCTGAAAATCTTAGTATATGGCTCAAAACCCATTAACCTAAAAAGGTTAAAAACTTGATGGTTCTTCTATGTATGTTTAGGTAATTTTTATATTGTTTTATCACCTTATAAAAGATTATGTACATTCAATCTTGGATATTTTTACATGAATTAATGTTGTTTATGGAAATAAATTGAAAATGTGTTGTCTTCTCTTCCAAAAAACAACTCTAATATTGAAGAAAATGAGATTTTCAAAAAGAAAATACTGGAGAGATTAAAAATGGATATTTAAAAACCTTTGTTGTGTGTGACAAGTATCCATAATCTCTTGTAAATAGATGTTAATTTGTGGAAGATAAAACTAAAATTATTTTGAGTGAGAATTTTTTTGATAAAAATGAGAAACATCTTGATGAATTTTTTGGAAAAATATTAAATTTGTCAAATTTATTAGAATTTATTATAATTCACAGGGTATTCTTGCTTGTTTTTTTATTTTTTGATAAAAAATATTTTTTCTTCATTTTTTTCTTGTTATGTGGCTTTGTCCCAACCTTGACCAAGATATTTTTTATCACATATTTATTGAGTGAATTTAATTTTTCACATTTTATTTTTTTTATAGTGGGTGTCTACTGATCGAATATTATTTGATGATGAGGGAAATGATATTAAAGTTTAAAAAATTAATGGTTTCATAAACTAAATGATTACAAATAATCTATTTAGTATAATTTGAAAATAATTATTTCTATTTTTATTTTATTATTTGTAGAGATTTGAGGTATTCTTTTTTATAATGAAATGATTTCATTAAAAAAGGTTTTTATGTAACATTATTTAATTTATTACAATATACATTAAATGTGTGGAGCATTAAACTAGATGTTTGGTTTCATTTCATTACATCATGATGTAAAAATGTGTTGGGTATGATGGATGTTTCATTTTTCTTATTTTATGATCATTAATATATACAACTCTATCTTGATGGCTAGAGTTTTCTTCTTTCATGGTAGTTTATACAATCTAAAAGAAAATGAACTAAATGACGATTGTGATGTTTGATATTTTCTATATTTCAAGGCATATATTGTTCTTGATATGATATTTTATTTTTATATTCAATTGATATTTTCTATAATAAAATGAATATAATGTTCATGTTACAATATTATATACTATGGCTTTATTTCCATCCTTTTTTATTCAGTATAACACATATAATATTTGTGGTTTGATGTTTTTTTTATTCTCCATTTATCATACAATAAATTAAATGATGTGTAGTGAATGAATTTTCTTTTAATTGTTTTATTCAAAACATTGATCATTGTATGAATGATAAATAATGAAGTTGTATGTTCTTTGAAGTTGGAAGCAAAAATAGACCCCCAAAAAAGATATAACTCTTTATATCATGGAAAGTGGTTAAAAATGAAGCTACAGGTGGTTATTATAATTAATGATTATTAAATATGTTATTAATAGGTTTTTATATATTTTTTATTGAAACAAATGATTTTATATATTTTTAAGTTAATTTTATTAGGTAATTCAACTGTTTTTATAGATAGTGAAACATCATTAAAAAGAGGTGTGACTTCAAAGGAGGGTTTTGGTAGCTTTATTTTTTAATCCATAGTGGTTGAGGAGTCATGTTCTAGAGCTCACTGCACATTTTTGTTCCCTTCAGTTTCCACTCAAAATTGTTATCATCAAATCATCAATTTCTTGGTTTAAACATGTCCTCGTATTGATTCAATGAGGTAAATTGTGCTAAAATTGATAATGAGATTCAATTAGATCTAGTATGTTATGTATGGATCCATGTTACACCTCAATGGTTCAGGCTAACAAAATGATGTTTAATAGCACAAATGTGGCTGTTATGCATTTAGGGATGGGATGACTTTTTAGGGTACCTAACAATATAGTCACTTATAATAGTTATCTAAATATTATAAATAATTATAGAATATAATTAATATAATGTGTATAAATACTATATTGAAAATATTAAAATTTTGTATTACGTAAGAGTTATGAAATTAGGCTCTTGTAGAAGATTATTACTGCCTGAAACCAATTTCCCCTCCATGCCCATCGACACATGTAACGACCCAAAGTTTTTAAATTGAAATTTACCTTCTCATAAATATGTCATAAAATCACATGAATACACAACATAATGAACTACTATGTGCTAAGTGTCCTTTGACCATAAGTTTGTCACTTCTGTATTGGGAATTCTGAAATTCTGACATACACTGTTGTGTTCAAGATGATTTTTGGAGTCTAATAAAACAAAAATAATTTTTGGAGAATAGTAACCCATCCTTATGAATAGTAACATACCCTTATGAATAGTGATATACCCTAATGAATAGTAACCTTACCTATGATAGTATAAAAATAGTATTCAAGTGAAAGTATGATGTACCTATATTTTAGAATAACTAAATGAATGTTTTAAAATTGGTTTTTTAATAATAAGTTATGATTTTAATTAAATATTAAATTAATAATATTTTGAAAATTATTTTTGAAAAATGAACTTCATTTTTGGATTTTAGACATTGAAAAATGGTTGGGGTAAATTTTTGGGATTTTTCTGAAATACATGAATTTTTTATGAATAGTAAAATAGCGTAATTTACAAAAATAAACTAATTATAGTGTCATGTGTGATGTTATGCTGATGTAATCCCACCTGGTTTGGGATAACAAGATAAAATTACTATTTTTGTTCAGGTAATACTCACTATTCCTTGTCTTTTGAATAAATAATAAACTAATAAATTTTATACTAAGAAAACCCCTCTCCCCTCCACTATAAAAACCACCCTTCACATCCTCATATCCTCACACCTCTCAAGCTCCAAGACTTCTCTAAACTCTACCCAAACACCTTCCCTATCCCCTCTCCAACGTTCAAGATTTGTTGGTTTCATCAAAATACCAAGCCTAGCTTCCTTAAGGAGGATCTCAAGAGGAGGATTTAAGTGGTAATTTCTCTCCCTCTTCTCCTTTAATTTCCTTTCAATTTCAAGTTCATTTATTGATCTCTCCCCACCTATTGTCATCCAAATGGTATTGTAACTCTAGTATTATGAATGTAATGGAATTTTATGATGCTAATGGGATATTATATCATCCATACCCTTTTCCCTCTTCCTTTAATTTTATTAAATAGTACATTGTTTGTGATGTGTTAATTAATCACCTTCAAAAACGACATGTTTTCTTATTCCATTTCTACCATCATATCTGGTCATGAAACCATTGTTATGGTTAATCCAGAATTATTTATATGTATTGTGTCCTATTTAAAGTTCTGGAAATAACTTATGTCCATATTACAAGTGATAAAGTAAAACAAGTTCATTATTATCGAAAATCCGTTCAAATTAACTTATCTGTGGTTGTTAACCCCTAAGACATGATGTTTAATTTTTATGAATTGCCAAATTTCAATTATTATATTTATGCTTCTTCTCATGTTCATGATCATTTTCCCAAGTTATGATTATGCTCACCCCATGCTATATTGTTCTTTTCTATCCTCTTACTGGGATTTCAGCTCAACCCTTTTGATGTACATCCTTAGGTGGCTACATGTACTAAGGAGAGGACAAGTTTCAATAAGAAGCTAGAGAAGAAGAAATTAAATAAATGTTTATTCTTGATGTTGTAATTGTTATGTATGGTCCTAGTTTTCCCAAGACACTAAACCTTTGGATCCTCTATTTTTAATACTATTATGTTGTATATATTAAAATAATCTAATAGTAATGTAAGAAAAGGTTGGGTCGCTATAACACATGCCGCTCGGATGATTTGAGGGATACTATACTCTAATGTATAATATTTAAGGGACATCCCATTTTGGTTCCTTCCACATTCAACCTATCCAAGTGAACACATTTTCCCTAATAAAAACTAAATATAGATCTTATTATTTAGACTAGTTTTACTCTCAAGTTGATGAGTATATAAATATATTTTAGAAAAATAGTCATTACCAGCCTTTGAGTGTTTTGTAAAGTTAGAACATTATCAGGCTTTATGTTATTATATTTTGGATCCATAGTCTACTTATCACCAACATTGAGGCTTACAAGCTCATACTTATATTCAAGAGTGATATTAAGTGGATCAACAACCCCTCTGTTACCAATAACTGTCTCAAACTACTGAGTTGTATTAACAGTAGCCTATGAATGTTTTTCAATATTACTGACTAGGGAAGGTTTATTTTGAGGTAGATTCATAGATTCCTAGATATTATTTATTCTTTCTAAGAACCATTTGTTTGAAAAATGTAAATAAATGAAAAATTAGATCGAATACAAATATCAATGGTGGAATAGGGCATACCTAGTGAAAAAACATAGATATGATTTATTTTTAAAAGATCATAAGATTATCTTATCTAACTAATGTATCAAAACTCATGCATAACTAGTATAGAGAGCATATTAAACACTAAATTAGAAGCTATTATGTCCACCCCATATGATATTTCATTCAAACATGTAAATATTAACCACACTAATAACTTACATGGCCTATGTTTCAAATATCACATGCCATATGATTAGTAATTCAAGAACTAATAGCCCTTTGAACCAACTGAAACTATCTATTCCTATTTTAACATCACCACCTCAAGAAAATATTCAAAAAAATCATAAAAACCCATGTAAAAGAACCATAAGCCAATAAAATTTTATGTGTGATCAATATAAATAATGGTTTTATAAATTGTGGTGTTTTTTCAATCATAATGGTATGTATACCCATGATCTGTAATCCAACTTAGTTTTCCTCTAATAAATAGGTCTATTATTGTAATATAATGATTGTGTGATCCAGTTTTCCCTATATAAAAGAGGTTTTTAATAGGTGTAGGAGAACACCTCCCCTTTATTAAGAATAATAATGCAAGAGATGAAAATAAAAACAAAATATCCTCAATAAGTTCCCAGTTATATTCCTACAATTTGAAAATTTCCTTTAATATTGTCTTTATAACTCAATCCTTGACACCAAGGGATTTTCATTACACTAAATAGTTTTTAATCTATTAAATTAGGTTTTATTATCAATTTAAAATTAGTGTCATTATAAATTGAAATCATCTTTACTAGATTAAATAATTTAATCTATTGTTACTAGATTATTGATTTTTTAGTTTTGTGTCACTCTTAATTGAAATTAGTGTCCTTATCAATGGTTTTTTTGTCACAGGTTATATAATATTTGTAATATGTTTATATCAAGCATTTCTATTTTCTATTATTGTGGTCCCTGGTTATATTTTATTAATGTTATTACTTGTAATATTATTTTTCCACTAGTTCTAGTCATTTTTATGTTGTTATTCTCACTATTTATTTTTATATCATGCATTATAGAATTTTTGGGATCATTGGTTATATATTATTATTGTGGTCATTGGATGGATAATCTTCTAGCTGTTGTGGTCTCTAGTTTTATTATCTTGTGGTTGTTGATTTCATTGGTTAAATAATCATCTTATTTTCTCCATTGGATGATATTTTTATATCATGTGTTATTATTTTTAAATATCATGTGTTTATATGAAAACTATTTGGTAATTGTTCTATTTGGGTGATTAGAATTTTGTTCACGATGGTGAATGTATAAAGTGGAGGGTGATCATTAGGTGCTGCTTCAAACATAGAAGGGAGGTTGTTGACGCTCCTTTCGTCACAGAATCTAAGGATCGGAAAAGGGGAATATTTGAGCATAAAGTGATTTATCCTTTGAAGAAAAATCAAAAATCGACAAAGGGATGAACAAGGAGAACATTGCCCAGAGGTCGCGCAAGTTCCCTCATGGTCGCGCAAGTACACTTGCGCGCCGACTAGTGATCGTGCAAGTACTTGCGCGACGCCTTATGGTCGTGCAAGTGACTTGCGCGACCTAAGTGATAACCTCCCGGTAACCGCCCAGGGTATTCTTTTACCTATAAATAGACCCTGTGGGCCCCCCATTCGGGAGGGTCTTTTTCCAGAAACTCATATTGAAGCTCCCGACGCCCAAGTCTCTTCTCAAAGATTTCGGAACACTTCTAAGGTAATTTCTTACCTAGAACGGAAGATCTAAAGAGAAGAAGGAAGGCCTAAGTGTTGAAACTTATCAAACACTTGTGCACCGATTTATTTCCTTCAATATAACTTGCGTGTCCCTTTTTTGGAAGAGCCTCAAGAGGATTATAAAGGGATTTATAAAGAGTCGCTCAAATATTCTAAGGATATTTTGAGAATCGCGCAAGTACCCCTCATGTCGCGCAAGTATACTTGCGCGACCAATACTTGCGCGTCGCCGCAATACTTGCGCGCCTTTCAAGACTTGCGCGCCCCTATTTTTTTTGGGTGCCCATCTTGCCCATTTTACCCCTCTTAAGCCATTTCACCTTTCCTTTTCAAGATTCAGTCTTCAAGACACTCTTCAAAGCCATTTATGGCATGATTTCTTGATTTGACTTCCTTATCTAAAAGGAATTCTGTGGAATATCTCTCAAAATATAGTGTTTTAAATATCCTTATGTCACTAAATATGGAGAGTTCATTCAGTCAAACTCATCCTTTAAGATGAGAGAATCATAACCTGGGCCTCCTTTTAAGGAATAATCCCCAGTCATAACCTTGGGCATCCTTCTTAGGAGTAAGCCCCAACCTCAAATTGGGCATCCTTCTTAGGAGTAAGCCCCAACCTCAAATTGGGCATCCTTCTTAGGAGTAAGCCCCAACCTCAAATTGGGCATCCTTCTTAGGAGTAAGCCCCAACCTCAAATTGGGCACCCTTCTTAGGATTAAGCCCCAACCTCAAATTGGGCATCCTTCTTAGGAGTAAGCCCCAACCTCAAATTGGGCATCCTTCTTAGGAGTAAGCCCCAACCTCAAATATGGGCATCCTCCTCAGGAGTAAGCCCCAAACCTTAATCCCTAACCGGGGTCTCCTTTTCAGGAATAAGACTTAGTCATAACCTTGGGCTTCCTTTTCAAGAGTAAGCCCCAAGTCCCCTAATCTGGGCCTCCATTTTAGGAGTAAATCCCTTTTCAGGAGTAAATCCCAAGCCCCCTTAATTTTCTCTTAACCAGTCCTAATTTACCCTTGATTTGGGTTTCCTTTTCAAGAGTAAAACCCAATCATAAGTCCCCTCCTAACTTGGGCATCCTCCTTAGGAGTAAGTCCCAAGATTAGTGTATTCAAATCTCCATAAAGCACATATAACTTTATGGACCCTGTTCATGGATTTTCTCCCTAAAAGTGAATCCTAAACCTTTCATCTATCTGGGCAGTCATACATACATAAGCCCCAAACAAATTCTTATGATTGCATATTTCATGGCACAATTGTCTAATTTTTACCAATACCCCTTGTTTCTCACACCGAGCATGACTCATGTGAGCTTAGAGTGTAAAAGTAATTATGACATTCTTCTTTGAGCCATCAATCATAAACATCATACTCCATTACTCGAACTATGTGGGTTCTGATTCCTTTTCCAAAACAAAGGATACGTAGGTAGCCCATTTTTGGGTTCGATCCCAACTTTGAAATAATCCCTGTCCTTCTGAATGACGATAAACTTCAAGTGCCCCACTGAGTGGCTTTAAAACTAGCCTGGTCATCATAATGACCAAGAGACTTTTATATAAATGTTTTGAAGGATACCATTGACCAAGAATCTCTAAACAGATATAGATGATTCTCTATTGATGAAGAACCTTGAATACATATAAATGATTCTCTAAATTTCTTGCATATTTAATCATTGATTGTTAAAACTAAAGGAAAGCACATTTTATACTTGGTAATGTAATAAGGATTCACGAACATAACTTAAATCTATAAAGAGAGTCCCGGAGTAGACAATAATTCCCCTCAAAAAGGTGTGATGAGTCCGACCTCCCATCCTCTCGACCAATGCAAATTCCTAAGCCTCATCAGTCCACAAGCTAATGAGCGCCTGCCTTTGGAAAGTAGGTCCAAAGGGATGTGGAATCATTGGATGTTTCCGGTTCTACGAACAAACCCGCTAGAAACCGATCAGAATGTTTGAATCTCCCATCCAGGAGGTCATCCCCGTAATCCGTGAGGAAACAAAAATGGTGAACCCGACGTGAATCCTTAACCAAGTTAAAGTGATGTTCTTCTTTTTTGTTAGGCCCCTTGGGCCAACAAAGCAATCATTGACATGTGCTCATCCAAAAGATGCAGTGGCCGGATTCATCTTGATTATGTATGTTATATGGAACATGCACTTTCTCTTTTATCAAGATCTTCTGCAAAATGGCTTTCCTTAAATTCACCCCTGTAAATACTGCTGCTGTGAACACCTCTACTGTGAGGTCAGCTGCTGTGAAAACCAATGCTGCTACTCCTACTGGAACGTCGTCCGCTCTGAGGATGACATCACCAACTCAGCATCTTCAACGCTGGGTTTCTAATGCACTGGTTAAGGAGTACCGTCGCAACGGTACTATCCCAACTATGGAGGCCGCTCGTCAAGCCCTCCAAGTTAACAACTCTACCTGGTCGTCCGGACAACGGCGACCAGCGATCAAGAAGCAGGCGGTGCTGACTACCGTCTCCAACCGTTTCGGGTCGTTATCCCCGGAACGCAATTTCCATTCACTCCCTTACTCTGAGAAAGTGAATGAGCAGGTCCCGCAGGACCTTAATTCAAAAAGACAGGAGTCCTTCTCAAGGGCTCCCATCAACAATCTCCGCCAGACTCGTGCGGTAGTGCGCCCTCAACATGATGAGGGTACCGAATCCAGGCATTCAGCTCAGGTTCCTCGAACCCGAGCAGGCAAGATGAACCGCCAGAGACGGAATCAGGTGAACAATGGGCAGGTTGTCATCCCTGCCATCTCTGGAGAAGTCCACCAACCTAACTTGGTGGCAAACAACGAGCAGGCACACACACCTGCCCATTTTAATTCCGCTGTCCAGCAGACTCGTCTGGCAGCATCAAGCCAATCCCGCCAGGCAATTCCGGCGGAGTACTGTAGGCAGGAACATACACCTGCTTATACATCACTAGTTAGTCAGCAGGCTCGTCTGACTACATATGATGGATCTCGTCAACCGCGTTTGGCGAAGTGTAATCATCAGGCACATACACCTGCTAATACTAATCAAGCCTACCAACAGTCTCGCTTGGTAGCACACAGTGAAGTCAGTCGGAAAGTCCCGACGACAAACAAGAGGCAGACTCAACTCTCTACCTCCACACTTGAGTACTGTCAGGATTCACTGACAGGAAAAGGAGGACAGGAGCAGGCACATACACCTACTCCAAGCCCGGAATGGACGTATATCCCCGTTCCGGCGGCTGAAGTCACCAAACATATTTTGTCAATGGTGAAAGAGCAGAAGAAAATTCCTGCTCATATTCTGGATGCTTGCCAGGATATCATAACAGCTTCAGCATCATCACAGGGACATACACATAAATCTATCCCTAGCAATGGAGTGACACATCAATGATTCATTCTGGAACAGACACACACATCTGTTCCAGTCCAAGAGGGTTATGGGGCATACTCCCCATATCATACGGACAACCAAGTCAGGCTCATACACCTGATTTGAGTGGAGATCGTCAGCCTAACCTGACCATATTTCCTGATCAGGCACATACACCTGCTCAGAGCAATCACTTTCATCATCAAGTGGTTTCTAAAGTGAGTAAGAAGGCATCTAAGAAAAAGATCCGCCCAGCACAGTCAGGAGATCAAAGGCCAATCTGCAACAAGGCCTTGCTCGATGCTGGAGTTCTTGAAGCCCTCAGACATTTATCTGTCGGAATTCAAGATTCTACTCCCTCAGTTCCCAATAACGGGAACATTAATTTTGAAGGTCTTCAACAGACACTTCCTCATGAAGGCTTGCTTCATGAAAGTTCGGTCAATCTTGAAGTTTCTTCTTCAGATGAGAGCCACAGGAACCCTCTGTGTGGTCAGAAGACAAAGGAGTAAGAGATTTCATCTTTTGATGTAACCCATCATGACGGTCCTCCTCATGGCGATGAACTTCGCTGCGAAAGTCCTCTCCGCAGTAGTGATTCACGTTGTCTCGAAAATATTTCAGAAGGCAATGTAGTGATGAGAAAGCCCTCCTATCTCGAGGCACTTGAAAACGTAAAGCCAGTCATGTCTGATGCTTTACTATCGGCAGGTGAAACTCTTTCTCCATCAGAGGATAGTCTGGGGTTTAGGTTATTCTCCGAACCATCCCCAGGTCATTCATCTTCCAGCATGAATAGTGATCTCTCTACCAATCTTGTTGAATCCGATGAAACAACAAGGAAACACCAACTCTGGTCCAAACAGGTAGAAGAATCTTCATTTAATGATAAAGAGGAAACACTGAACATGAGGAAAAAACTGGCAAAAGGTGATGTACCAGTCATGTTTTGGCCTTTGGCTGACTCCCAGTACGACATTCCAAAGATGTTGACAGATGATGGAATCCATGATATTCGTCTCAACATATGGAAGACTCTTTGTCAATTGAAGAAGAAAGTATTATCTTACGGTGATTATGAAAATCATATTAAGATAATAGAAGGGTTACAATGCCAGATTGATTTGGCATCTCTATCAGTCTCTCGGTATCCGAAGGCTGAAAAGCAACAGAGAACCCTTCAACGTTCATGCCTTGGCGCACTAAGAAAATTGCGTCAGTTAATTGCCAATGCTCCATCTGATGTTCATATCAGAGGATGGGGTGTTCACGGAGCACTACATTTCACAGTGCTTTCCTGTCAGCAAAGCCCGCTGAAAATGGTCTCATGCAATGTTATTTCCCATGGTCGGCCACAGTCAATGGGCTTTGTTCATAATCAAAAGCTTGCTCAAGAACATGCTTCAACTAGTTCCTCTCAAAATCAAGTATATAGAGAACAAGTTGTTTAATTGCTCCTACGTCAAGCAGGCGAGAATATTGCACAAGCCTCTCGTCTGGAGCAAACACGTCATCAAATGACAGAAGTTTCGGAAATCATCCAACGGTCTGTTGAACCAGGTGATAAAAGTGGATACAGGTTAATGTATCCAGCTAATTTCCGAACTAAGATTCTCAAGATCAAGAGAGATTTTAAGAAGATCTCAGACATAGCATGTCAAGAGACACCCCAGCTTGTCAGACTGGGGACTTCTCTAACCCAACCCTCAGAGTCAACAAATGGGATTCGAGGAGTTGAGCAGAAGCAGCAGGAACATCCCCAGTCCACCAGACTGGGGACTTTTTCAAATCCTCAATCCCTCCCTCAGAGAAAGTCAGTATTCTCTCGATTAGGGAATAAGCCTCAAGAGGAACGAAGAGCCAAGCTATCAGGAGATTCTCTCCAAGTGACGGTTCTCCAAGAAGTTCCTGAGGGATCAAGTCAACGGAATGCCATGTCTAATCATGGACATAGAAGAAGACAATATCACAGAAATGCTGATAGAAAGGATTCCATGCAATATGCATCCATTAATGTCATAAATGCCGTTGCTCCTGATTCACCAGATGAGGCTCAATCAGAGGGATCAGACGAATAGGTTCCTGCTCAAGAAGTTGCGCACACAGACCTAAATGAAGAAGGTGTGCGCACACGTAATCAAAGGCTTACCCAAAATCTGGGTTTTCCTTCAAGTAACCCACTTCCCCCTCTCCGAAAAGGATCCAATAAGGGGAAAGGAAAGAATCAGGTTACTTCTCACCCTTCCTCTGAAGGAGGTCAATCGCTCTCATTAGAGAAAAGGTTTGCACAACAGGAGGAAGAAATGAAAGAATTAAGAAGGTTGAATGCAGAACTACTTCAGAGTATTATTCTTCTTAAGAATGCTGAAGTCCGACAGCCAAAGGAATTTGTTGTAACTACTGAGATGGATCAAGAATATCCTCCTTTATCAGTACACCCTCAGAGGTCTAATCCTACGGGTCAAACGCAACAACGGTTGGTAGCACTACCATCAGTTGCAACACCAACCACCACGTCTGTCCAAGCTCCATTCATTGAACCTACCCAAAACCAAGTTCAACCTGATGTTTCTCAAAAGTTAATAACTACTATTGAGTCATTAACAGCTCGGTTAGAAACTATGGAAGGGAAACGGGTGCAAGTTCAACCTGAAAAGAAAGTTTACCCTGAATGGGTAGATTCAATTTCTCCTCCATCCAGTTTTGGAAACCCTGTTTTCCCTACTTTCAATGGATCAGGTGACCCCGAACAACATTTGATGCATTACGTGTCTTGTTGTGATCCTATGATGGGAACTCCAGAGTAGCAAGAAGCAGTGAAACTCAGATGCTTCGTGCGAACCTTGCAAGGACCAGCTTTTGTCTGGTATACAAGCTTGCAATCCTGGTCAGTCATCAAATGGGAGGATCTTCGTCAAAAATTCCTTCTTCAGTTTAGCTCAACTTTGCCAAAAATGATAGTTTTTGATCTTACAAACTGCAAGCAAAGGGAGAATGAAAGATTCTCTGATTTCATTACTCGTTGGAAGGGATTAACGTATTCCTTGAGTTTAGAACTCCCTCAGGAGGAATTGTTGCCAATCTGTGTGGAAAATTTGCATGACGAATTACGCACACCATTGATCCCTGTGAAATACACAGGAGGGTTTCGAGACCTTACTTCAATCGCTCAGCAGATTGAAGATTCCCTTGTATAGGCTAAGGTTAAATCTCGTGTAATTCCATCAGCTCCAGGAAGAAGAATGGGTAAAGCAGAAACTACTACAGTTATGCTTAAACAAGCACCTGTACCTATATCTACTTCAAAACCTTTATCTTCTCGAAGGACTCCACCTCCTGAACGCCAACAACAAAGGCCGTTTAGTCCAAATGATCAAAGAGATCAACGACGAAAACAATTTGAGGATATGAACAGTAAAACATACTCTTTCCGAAATAAGCAAGTTCCCGGTTACTTCATTGCAGCTCTGGAAAATAATTTGGTTCAATTACCAGTGCCCAAGAGGCCAAACAAGGAAGGAGATGAAGACCGTCCCAATTATTGTCCCTTTCATCAAATGTTGGGGCATCCCATCCAGGAGTGTTTTGTCTTTAAAGACCTCCTGCAAAAGATGGTCGACTTGGGACAAGTCAAATTGAAGGGTTCTTCAGCTCATGTAGCAGGTATTACCGCTACAGATCCAGAGGAAGGAGGCGAGTGGCAGGAAGTCAAAAGAAAAACTGCGAAAAAATATGATTATTAGATGGTCAGAAAGACAATCAATCGGACCCATTCCATTTTGCGAACACAATTGAAGAAGCCAATTGTGTCTCCTACAAAAGCTGCAGTAAAGCCTCCATCAAAAGACAAATCCTCAAAAGGGCAGAGCAATTCAAAGAAGAAAGAGGAATCAGGAGAAGATGATTATGTAGCAAAGCCTAAATTGTCTTTGACTCTGGAAGATTTCATGCCATCTACTTCAAAGCAACGGGCACCGTCCCACCAAACGGCACAGCCTAAACAGGCTAACCAGGCAGTGTCTTTATCAGACGAAGAGTTAATCTTTGGTTCTGTTAATATGATTCAATTAACAGATTCATATTCTAGTCTTGATGAGCCTGAATTCCCTGTATCAAATAAGGGAATCCGAGGAGGTTCTAGAGATTCAGGGAGAATTGGTATTGGTTCTCAGAGCACCAATGGTACCAGGAAAGAAGCCCCCAAGCTTGAACCAAAATGGGAAGGACCCTATTCAATACATAAGGTCTACTCCAATGGAGCGCATTATCTAATCTCAATGGATGGAGAACACCTCACAACTCCAACTAATGCCATATTTCTGAAGAAGCATTTTGTATAAACACAAAATATTGTTCCCAGATCCAAAACAATCACATTGGTTCATATTTTGTCCTACATGACACTAAACTGTATTATGTCCTATCTACATGACGTTAAACTGTACAGAAGTTCCTATATTTTGTCCGAGATGACATTAAACTATATTTTGTTCGAGATGACATTAAAGTATATTGTGTCCTAGCAACATGACATTAAACTGTGTGGAACTTCCAACGTCCAGCATGACGATAAACTGTAAAAAGTCCCCAGAATTGATATCCTCGTATTGGTTCACCTTAGTCCTAGCTACATGACTTTAAACTGTACAACACCAGTTCGTCCTTGCTATATGACATTAAAACTATACAGCAATGGTCCAGTATGACTTTAAACTGCAACTTCGTCCCACATGACATTAAACTGTGAAAAAGATCCATGAACCGTCCAACATGACCTTAAACTGCATCATCCCTGGTCCATGTATATGACCATAAACTATTTGCAAATCCCTTATGTCCAGTAAGACGTTAAACTGTGACGTCCTAAACTACATGATGCTAAACTGTATAAAAGTCCCTCACGTCCGAAAAGACGTTAAACTATATAATCATCAAAGGTCCAGCATGACATTAAACTGCACCATCCACGGTTCATGAATATGACCTTAAACTATTCCCCTTTCGTCCAATATGACATTAAACTGTATTGTCCCCATCATCCTAAATACATGACGTTAAACTGTACAGAAAGTCCTTGATATGTCCTACATGACATTAAGCTGTTATTTTGTCCCTGCTACATGACACTAAACTGTGCAGCACCAATAGTCCTAACTGCAAGACTTTAAACTGCATAGTCCCTTTTTTATGTCCTACATGACATTAAACTGTGCATCGTTAAGGTTGTTATTACCTCTTGTTTCTCACACCGAGTATGACTCACGTGAGCTTAGAGCAAATATCAACCATAATACTCCCTTTGGGCCACTAACCATGTGTAAATCCCAACAACATTTTAATTAGATCGTTGTCCCCAAGAACAACTTGATCATTAATTCATTCTTTAATTGAACTACACGGACTTTGATCCTTTCCCTCCAGGCTGGGTATGTAGGCAGCCTCCCAAGGTTCAAGCCCAAAAACATTCTCTTCAAATCGGTTCACCACCATCTCATATGATGTTGATTCGTGAAACCGCCCCTAGAATCAATATTTTTTTTATTTACATTGATTCACTTTCGTCCTTGTTATATGACGTTAAACTATGCAACACTTTTGTCCGGTACGACAATAAACTACAATATTCTTTGATTTCCTCATTTGAGAGAGAACTATTATTGACATTGATTTTTCAATCATGGTTTTCATTTTCAAAAGACTACATGCATACATGGTAATTCCTAAACTTTTTATCTTAGGTTAAACCATCATTGCACTAAAGTCCCCTTTCACCCTTCACATGTACGAACCAAATTTGTACAAAGGGTAGTCCTAGAACTACGTGGACTTGATTCCCATCCTTATGGGATACGTAGGAACATTCGAGTATCCCTCGAATCCAGTCCCAAGTCTTTTGGGCCTAACCCCAAATTTCACTTTCAGTCCCTTGGCTGAAAAGTCCTCATGAAAACACACACTGTGTATTCATTATTATGGTCCGAATTCTATGACCCTAAACTAATATCACTCATAATTTCGGCCTGCACGACGTTAAACTACATTTCAAGAACTACGTATGGCTTGATTCTCATTCATATGAGATACGTAGTGAAGTCCAAAATTTCAATTCAGGACCCAGCCACAACATGATTATGGTTATCATTGACCTATGATTCTCTACATACATTGGACAATACCCATCTTTATATGCTATAATCCTAACCTTAAATATTTTCAGATCTTCATAACCCTTTTCATGACTTCTAGTCACAAAAATGTCAAACTTCTGAGAATTCTTTTCCCTGACTATGCAGCACGTGCCCATAGGTGGCCTTGCATAAACAGTCCACATAAAAGACTTGTCAGCCGAAAGATACTATTTATTTGACCATGCAGCCAATGCCCATAGGTGGCCCTGCATATTTCAACCCCCTAACGGGTTTTGTTAAATAATGGTAACTTCATTCTTGGGAAGAATGCCTCTTTTGTCCTCATTTGTATTAAACGATAGTATATAGGGATCCGCAAAAAAATAGCAATCCTTAACATATTTTTCCCATATCCTTTTTCATGATCTGCAAGTATTCAAGTCTATGGTTTATTCTTCTTCCCTACGTTTGGGTCAGACCTTCGTAGGAGTGATGTTCATCCAGTTCTTCGATATTCTTGTTCGGAAATATCTTCTCCATATTCAAGTACCTCTTTCCGTACAACAAACTCTATACTTTAGAAAATTTGAATCTCCATAAACTTTCACTGGCTTTTAACACTAGGAAAGTAAATTTCTGGGAGTTCTTTTGCCTGACTACGCAGCACGTGCCCATAGGTGGCCTTGCATAAACAGTTCACATAACAGACTTGTCAGCCAAAAGATGCTATTTATTTGACCATGCAGCCAATGCCCATAGGTGGCCCTGCATATTTCAACCCCCTAACGGGTTTTGTTAAATAATAGTAACTTCATTCTTGGAAACTACTTCTTCTAAATGCCTTTTAGCTCTTTTTCATATCATTCCTCAGATTCAAATATTCTTAAGCCATAGTTTACATATTTTCCCTCATACTTGAGTATGGTAGTATGTTTTCAGATGAACTTTCAAGGAATTGTGTCAATTCTAATCCATTATGGTCAAAGATATTTCGACCTTAAACATTAGCCCCTTTATGTCCGGAATGCATGACTTTAAACTGCCCAAAAAAGACAAAGGAACTCTGAATAAAAGTCAAGTTCCTGCACACTTGTGCACTACCCTCTATTCCCTAAAGTCTTGCGCACCACCCTTTTCCTTTGGATGTCTTTGATTTCCTCAGAGTCAAATCCTCATTTCTATCCGGATCCAACTCTGAGGGGGGACTTTTGTTGACGCTCCTTTCGTCACAGAATCTAAGGATTAGAAAAGGGGAATATCTGAGCATAAAGTGATTTATCCTTTGAAGAAACATCAAAAATCGACAAAGGGATGAACAAGGAGAACATTGCCCAGAGGTCGCGCAAGTTCCCTCATGGTCGCGCAAGTACACTTGCGCGCCGACTAGTGATTGTGCAAGTACTTGCGCGACGCCTTATGGTCGTGCAAGTGACTTGCGCGACCTAAGTGATAACCGCCCGGTAACCGCCCAGGGTATTCTTTTGCCTATAAATAGACCCTGTGGGCCCCCCATTCGAGAGGATCTTTTTTCAGAAACTCAGATTGAAGCTCCCGACGCCCAAGTCTCTTCTCAAAGCTTCCGGAACACTTATAAGGTAATTTCTTACCTAGAACGGAAGATCTAAAGAGAAGAAGGAAGGCCTAAGTGTTGAAACTTATCAAACACTTGCGCGCCGATTTATTTCCTTCAATATAACTTGCGCATCCCTTTTTTGGAAGAGCCTCAAGAGGATTCTAAAGGGATTTATAAAGAGTTGCTCAAATATTCTAATGATATTTTGAGAATCGCGCAAGTACCCC
Organism: Viscum album; assembly: GCA_963277665.1. Lineage (NCBI taxonomy): Eukaryota > Viridiplantae > Streptophyta > Magnoliopsida > Santalales > Viscaceae > Viscum > Viscum album. Next base: position 1,002,209,018 of record OY728134.1, read on the forward strand.
TCATGTCGCACAAGTATACTTGCGCGACCAATACTTGCGCGCCGCCGCAATACTTGCGCGCCTTTCAAGACTTGTGCGCCCCTTTTTTTTGGGTGCCCATCTTGCCCATTTTACCCCTCTTAAGCCATTTCACCTTTCCTTTTCAAGATTCAGTCTTCAAGACACTCTTCAAAGCCATTTATGGCATGATTTCTTGATTTGACTTCCTTATCTAAAAGGAATTTTGTGGAATATCTCTCAAAATCTAGTGATTTAAATATCTTTATGTCACTAAATATGGAGAGTTCATTCAGTCAACCTCATCCTTTAAGATGAGAGAATCATAACCTGGGCCTCCTTTTAAGGAATAATCCCCCGTCATAACCTTGGGCATCCTTCTTAGGAGTAAGCCCCAACCTCAAATTGGGCATCCTTCTTAGGAGTAAGCCCCAACCTCAAATTGGGCATCCTTCTTAGGAGTAAGCCCCAACCTCAAATTGGGCATCCTTCTTAGGAGTAATCCCCAACCTCAAATATGGGCATACTCCTCAGGAGTAAGCCCCAAACCTTAATCCATAACCTGGGTCTCCTTTTCAGGAATAAGCCTCAGTCATAACCTTGGGCTTCCTTTTCAGGAGTAAGCCCCAAGTCCCCTAATCTGGGCCTCCTTTTTAGGAGTAAATCCCTTTTTAGGAGTAAATCCCAAGCCCCCTTAAATTTCTCTTAACCAGTCCTAATTTACCCTTGATTTGGGTTTCCTTTTCATGAGTAAAACCCAATCATAAGTCCCCTCCTAACTTGGGCATCCTCCTTAGGAGTAAGCCCTAAGATTAGAGTATTCAAATATCCATAAAGCACATATAACTTTATGGACCCTGTTCATGGATTTTCTCCCTAAAATTGAATCCTAAACCTCCATCTATCTGGGCAGTCATACATACATAAGCCCCAAACTAATTCTTATGATTGCATATTTCATGGCACAATTGTCTAATTTTTACCAATACCTCTTGTTTCTGACACCGATCATGACTCACGTGAGCTTAGAGTGTAAAAGTAATTATGACATTCTTCTTTGAGCCATCAATCATAAACATCATACTCCATTACTCGAACTACGTGGGTTCTGATTCCTTTTTCAAAACAAAGGATACGTAGGTAGCCCATTTTTGGGTTCGATCCCAACTTTGAAATAATCCATGTCCTTCTGAATGACGATAAATTTCAAGTGCCCCACTGAGTGGCTTTAAAACCAGCATGGTCATCATAATGACCAAGAGACTTTTATATAAATGTTTTGAAGGATACCATTGACCAAGAATCTATAAACAGATATAGATGATTCTCTATTGATGAAGAACCTCGAATACATATAAAAGATTCTCTAAATTTCTTGCATATTTAATCATTGATTGTTAAAACTAAAGGAAAGCACATTTTATACTTGGTAATGTAATAAGTATTCACGAACATAACTTAAATCTATAAAGAGAGTCCCGGAGTAGACAATAATTCCCCTAAAAAAGGTGTGATGAGTCCGACCTCCCATCCTCTCGACCAATGCAAATTCCCAAGCCTCATCAGTCCAAAAGCTAATGAGCGCCTGCCTTTGGAAAGTAGGTCCAAACGGATGTGGAATCATTGGATGTTTCCGGTTCTATGAACAAACCCGCTAGAAACTGATCAGAATGTTTGAATCTCCCGTCCAGGAGGTCATCCCCATAATCCGTGAGGAAACAGAGGTCCACTTTAATCAATGGGATGATGAGGAAGTTGTGCATGTTCAAATCCACAATGGTAGATATAGGTCAAGTGAAGTGATTGTGATTCCACAATAGTGACTTCAATGTTTGAGAGAACTACATTGTAGATGAAGTATCATTGATATCCATGTAAATTATCTTAGTGTTAGAACATGTTTATACGTGTTTTTAATATGTTTCTCAGAGATTCTTGTCTTTTCATAATGTTTGAGCATGTATTTAAATTATATTTGAATGTGTTTTTTCAAATAAAGTCTCAGTTTGTTAGTGTTTCTTATAATCTAATTTTTTAATTTGTATATAATAAATTTAATTATATACTATATATAATTATATTAATAATATAATATAATATCTTAATAATAAATATTGGAATACCAATACATAAAATTTTATTTAAAATATAATTTACAGACTGATATAATTTTTCGTATCAACAAATAAATTTGTCTTATTAATCTATTTCTATACATTTTGAACATCATATATATTATATGTTGGTATTATTATAATTGAAACAGAATCATTTTCTATTCCGCAATAACATTTAGTGAGAGTGTGTTTTCCAATAAATTAGTGATAGATACATATCCTTTGTTAAAACATTTTACCAATAGAAAATGTGCATTTACCAATAGATATTCCCCATTGGAAAAAGTAAAATATTTTGTAGTGAGGCGGACCTACGGGCCAGTTCAAGGTCTAAAAGTCATTTATCTCTAGGGCCTGTGGGCTAGTTCCAATCATGGGCATATGGGCCAATCACATGGGAATACAGGCCAAGGCATATAAAGGGCCTTCAGGCCATTGAAAACTGTAATGTAAGGGCTTAATGAACAGGTTATCCCTTGGGGGCTATGATAAGACATTCAGGAATGTGAGTGTGGGTGTGTGTGTTTTCTTTTATTTGACCCCCAACAAATAATTGAATATTAATTATTTATAATTATTAATAATTATTAATAGTAAGTTATTATTAATTATTAATTTATTATTAATTTATTATTATTAAATATTACTAATTGTTACTAGTTATTATTATTTACTATTATTTTTTAGTAGTTATTATTAAAAATATTAATTAATAATTAATATTAATTGTTATTATTGATTATTACTAATTATTAACTATTATTATTTTTTTATTTTTCATAATAATTATTAATTATATTTAGTATTCTATTTCATTTTTATTTATAATATTATATATTTTTTATGTTAATAATAATTTATTTTAATTATTTGTACTTTTAAATATATGTCATTATTTTTGTATTATTGTTATTATTATTATATTATATTTAGAATGCTGAAGAGTGAAACAGAATATTACATGGAAGATCCATAAGAGTCGTTAAGGTTACCTCCCCAGTAAAAGGATGTTATAGATGAGATTTTAGCAATATTTTGGACTAACTTAAATGAACCTGATTCAAAATAAAAGTTTTATAAATACTATTTAAAAAATATATATATATATATATATAACAAAATAGAAAAAAATTAAAATTGAAAAAAATAATTTTAAACATTTTTTTATTTCATTATAAATATATATATTATATATGGAATATTAATTACAATTAATTTTAAAAATTGGTTGGAGATTTCAATGTGGATTTACACTCTTTTCCTGGATTGCAAAATTTCAATTCATTTGATGTTTGAATATACCGAATTTATAAAAAAAACTAATCCAAAAAATTAAAAAAATAACAAAAAACTGAATCCTAAAAAATTTGTTGCCATTATTTTGACTGTTGTGAACATGACTACTAAAGGGTCTTCAAATATTGTGTGTGTTCACTCAAACAGTCGATCATGTAAGCTTTTTTACATTGCAGTAGGACATGTGTTTATCGTGTGGTGGGTCTGAATGATTGCACCACTGACATGAGATTCATTCTATATATAGTGTGAGTGTGTGGTCGATCATGCTCTGAGTGTGGTCGTATGTGAGTATTTTTATCGATAAGAGGAGGAAAGTATGTAGTGAAGCTAGTTTGTTGGGTTATAGTGTAGTCGGATGAGAGGTTGTAGAAAACTATGGGCTTTTCTTATTTTTTGTATGTTGATTTCAAACTATACAAAAACAAGGCAGGTGAAATATCAAACTGATTAGACATGAGATAAATATTAATTTACAAAACATAATTAAACACAAAGGATTTCCTACGTTCAAGCACACTACCACAAAACATTTTTTATGCATTGAAAGATATTATATGCCCTAAACATAAAAGCACTAATAAAAGGGTAACATTAATCATCTCTAGCTAAAAGTGAAAATAATGGTGACTTTTATAAATGCTAAAAAGTCAATGATTAATGTGTATCCTTTGTCACCACATTTTTTAGCACTAATAAAGGTGCATCTTTATCAGTGCTCTTCTTAACGCTGATAAAAACATTTAGTAAAAAATATTATTAATTTATATTATTATCATATTCATATTAAAAAATTAATTTTTATTCATATACATTAATTACAAAATTTGTGTTTATAATTAATATAAATATGATATATTAATATATATTTTTTATTAATTTAAACAATTATATAAATATAAATGATGTATTGTCAATATGTGATATTTGATTATATATTTATATCAGTTAATGTCTACTTGGATATATGTGTACGCATTATGTTGTGCGTGTGTGTGTCTTATGTATGTTTATAAACTGATGTTGTACGTGTATAGATGTATGTATGTGTACATATTTGTGCACATGTTTGTGGGATGTACATATATATAGAACATGTATACATGTGTATGAATAACAATATCAATATATTTGTAATTTATAGGAATAATATTTAATCACTTTTATTTATTAAGTTTTAATATTTAAATTATGTTTGAAACATATATAATTAATCTATTAAAATGGATTTTTTTAAATAATTTTATAATCTAAATAGTTAATTATAAAATTATAAATATATATAATTTTTAAAAAAATTATTAGTGAAATTATATATTTTTTTTAAAAAATTATATTAAATATATTTAAATAATTAATATATGTATTATATTTATAAATATATATATTTATATATTAATAAATATAAATAAATATAAATATATAAAATTATGAAATTATATAAATATATATACAATTATATAAAAATATTTCTAAAAATATTTATTTATAATTATAATTATAAAATATATATATATATATTTAATAATTATAAAATTAAATATAATTATATTTAAATAATAAATATAATTATTATATTTATAATTATATATATTTTTATATTAATAAATATATATAAAAATATAAATTTATTTATAAGTGTATAAAAATATTTATAAATATAAGTATTTATAATTTAAATTATAATTATATATATTTATTTAAATAATTACAAAATTATAAAATATATATGTAAATAATAATTAAATTATTATATAAATATTTATACATTATTATATACATATTTATATAAATATATAAAATTATATAATTATAATTATAATTATATCCAATTATTTATAAATATATTTACTTATAAATATAAATATATTTATAAATATATTTATTTATCTAAATAATTTTAAAATTATAATAAATTTATTTAAATAGTAAATATATTTATTATATTTATAATTATATATAATTATATATTAATAAATATATATAACTATATAAATATATATAATTGAGGGCTTACCCGAGTGGTAAAGGTTCCCCATAATTCTACGTTAGATCTAGGTTCAAATTCGGGTGTGCATAGGTATTATTACAATACTATATAGGTCGTGACGGAGTCATAACGCAAGCCTGGTGATGCAGGCATGATGATGCAGGCATGATGCTGCACTTGGCTTTTAGGGCATGTTATGAGCTCCATTCCCACTGGGCCTACGGGTCATGTATCAAATAAACATGGCTTTATGGGTGGACTATCCCCTTAGAAGCTATGCCCTACCTTTCTGGCATGTGTGTATGGTGTGTGTGTGTGTGTGTTTAAATGTAAATGTACTCCCAAGCACCTAATATATTTTAATATATTTATAATTATATTTTATTTGTGTTTTTTATGGTTGAGATAGGGATGAGATGAGAACTTTTTTCTCTAGTCTTCAATGGTGATTCTATTTTCTCCTTCTGATCCCAGGTTCTAATGGCTTCTTCATCTGTGGTACAGAGATTTCCTCTGGTAAAAGGCATGAGTCCCTCTACCCCTTCTTCTTCTAAGATCACTACTTTTGATGTTTTGGGTAAGCAACCCTTTGATTCTCCAAATACTATGTCTTTCTCTAGTGAAAATGGTAAGAAGGTCACCTTCGTATAAGTTGTAGTGGGAAATATTGAGTGGAGATATCCTACCTCTCTTGTGATATAGATTTGAATGTTTTTGGTTCCTCCTGATTCAAGGGTTTGGATAGTGGCTAATAGTTTTCAGCGCGATGCGGATCCTGTGATTGGTCATATTTTTTTGATGATATTTGTGATCTTCAATCTTCGAGTGGAAGAATCTTAATGAAAGGTGAAACAACCTTTGTGGAAGTGAGAAACAGAATTATCTATGGCAGGATTGATGAGTGTAAGAAATACATTATTATGCATCTACCATTACAATCTAGGGATAACAGATTTCACTTTACTGTTCTCAGTAAGAAATTAATTGATTATTGGGGCCTTGATGATTGGAGAATGACATCACTTTGGAAAGGTTACTTCCATGTGGTATTTCCTTTTTCAAGCCTCAAATCTAAAGTGTGTGGTTTTGGTTTTGTCAATATCTAGCCTATAATTGTCAAAATCTGGTATTGGAACAAACTTTTTAACCCCCCCCCCCAATGTGAAAAATTCCATCACACATGTTTGGATTTGGATTCGGGGCTTGAGTTTGTTTCTATATCACCAAGAAATTTTATGGGGAATTTATTCTACCATTGTAGTTCCAATCTTGATGGATAAGGAAACCTCAATGGATATATATGGACACTTTTCAAGGGTTTTGGTCTAAATTGATCTTAGTCCCCCTTTGATTAAAACAATTTTATTGATTTTTTTTAGAATTATGATTTAATTTTTTTATTGAGTATGATAAGGTCCCTGAATTTTTCATGGGATGTAGTAATATTTGGCATGCCATTGAAAAATGTCAAAGAGAATTAAATAGTGTGAATTGTGGAATGAGAAACCATTCTATTGATAATTGTAAAAGGTCACTTGTCAAGAAACCTTTATTTTTTGATGGTTTAATTGGTTGTTGTAATAGTGAGTGCACTAGAAAAAAGTTGAATTGTACATTTGATTACCATATCATGTATATATTTAGATATGAATGATGTATTCTTACCATTATAGTGTATAAATTTCAGCGTCCTCATTTAAATGGTAATGCATATAGATTAATTTCATATTAAAAGTTTATAGTAGATATCAGGCTATAATGTGAAGCTAGATATACTATAAAATTAATCTTAAACAAATATCCTTCGGTCTACATACATCATTATTTCTGGACACAAATGTTGTCTGGCTATCAGGTGTTGGGAGCTCATAAGCATTAAGACTTCTTCTCTTGATGTTTGAACTTAGTGATCTCTAGTAGTGAGACCATGAGGATAGACCCTCCAATAGTAACACCACATGTTTAAGGTGTCCTTGGTTATTCCTATCTATGAACATGTATATTGGTCTCTTGACTTGAGATCATTATCAGTGTGTTCCATTTGATCACATACGTTAATGTAAAGAAAAAACCATGATAATGAAATCATGGCAAGGTAGCCTCTATTGGGTGTGTCATTAGTGGTATGGAATTTGTTGAATGATCAAGAAAGGATTTTTTCTTCCATGTTGAGGAAGTTATATCTCAGGTATGGTTGATAAGGATGGTTGTACCTTCATAAGTCCTTGGCCAAGGTAGTCGATGGTAAATATGTCCAATCATATCAGCAAATAATAAAGCAAGAAAGGATGATGACACAAGTGCACAACCAGCTTTATGAGATATGAAAAACAAATATATTATATTTCACAATACATGTTTGTAGGTTGGTTGTCGTTGCTATGACTACTCAATATCTCATTTAGGGCCTTGAGGGGTTTCTAGACTCCACTCTTGGTATCTGGATATTATTCACTGCTATCGAGATATGGTCCTATAGGGCCACACACAATAGAATATTCAAGAATCTTTTTAATTTCAATGAATATGTAAATTGGACATGTTGGGCCCCTCCATGGGGTTTGAGTGTTGTCCAAGTCATTGATCACTAAAGGAATGAAAAAATACACTACTATTCAAGTAAAGAATATTTGGGTTGAATTTATTTATTAAAATTATTTTCAAGTTACGTAAATATGTTGAATAATGTTAATCAAATGAATATTATTTAATATTCTAGGTTCGTTCAATATTAGCGGGAATGAGTCGAGTAAATGACTTAGTTTTATCACATACTATATTTAATATATATTACAAGTATGTGATAAAATATAAATAATATTTATAATGCTTTTTAGTTCATCATAATTATTTATTTAGTGGACATTAAATAAACAGGTTCTAGGGAACCCTTCAGTGTTTTTTGAGAATCCACTATTTAAATGAGGAGAGAGTCTCTCGTTTGTGACTATTCATCGAGAGTTCATGAGAGCCTCTCTCTCCTATCCCTCTTTCTAGAGAGACAATCTGTCGATCTAGGAGATCTTATTGAGTTTATCTCCATGCATCGATGGTATGTTAATGTGGTGATCATCACGACAATGAATTCATCGTCAGATCACCACACTAGAACCCGGAATTCAATGATTGACGCTCATGTGAATTTTTGAAGCGCATGTGGATGATCTAGAGGGATTATACTTTGAATTCATTGAGAAATGATTTCCAGTGAAAATAAAATTTCAAGTGCTCCTTTAGATCGAAATATGTACATTTTCATTTTAGTTTTTATCTACTGTTTAATTTATGTGAGATCCTCAAGGTCGTACTGGGGCACAGATCATCATAGACGAAAAATCTCATCATCCCGATGATGAATCCTCACAGCACCATCTTCCATTGCACACCCCAAAACCTATAATGGGTATCATAACAATCACATATATTATCAGAGGTACAAAAAATTAAGTTGCATTAAAATTAAGTATAGATTATTAATTCGATCCCAATGTCATTGACGGCGAGTCAATCCGATATTTTATGGACAAGTTATGACCATATAATGTTTTTAAGATGAATTTATTTAATTGATTTTGAGTATTAAAAATTTTAAAACATATATTTCATATATATTAATTTTATCTATTTAAGCTTGCGATGGGGATTCCGGTTAATCCAAAATGTTTCGGCCAGTCAACGTGACCAAAATAGTGTATTCTGGCCAATTTTTACTCCACCAATTTTGTTAAAATAAAAATACAAAATTGATAATTTTAATTTATAAAATATTTTTTTCATTGAAAATTTAAGAATAAGAAATAGAATTTAGAAAAAATGAAGCAATTATACCGTGGCTGAGTTTAGAGACTTGTAAAACCTATGGGGTGTATGGACATAGTATGTTAGTCAAAAAAAACATTAAAATTAAAAAATATGGGAGTTGAATATGTTGGATATACAAGCTGCGAAATATGAGAGGCAAAAAACAGAAGAGGAAAAAAATTTGGAACACAACACAAAGGAGCTTTCAAGATTTTTTTCCAAATAATTTCAGACTATAATTACGTCAATTTATAGACCCACAACATTAAATGCAGAGTATTAATGTCTGTACAAAGAAAGACAAAAACATTAAATGCAGAGCTTTTATGAGAGTACAAAGAAAGACCAAAACATTAAAGGCAGAGAATTTATGATGGTATAAATTCCAAAATATTAAATACGTAACGTTAAATTCACATAAAGAAAATAAATGGATGTGGAACCATGGAAGAAGAAAAATTGTGCATGTAATAAATAATGCCAGAGGAAATAATGCGTACCGCTTTGATGTGTGGTTTTGTTGGCAATTCTAACACTCTGCTTCAAACCAAAATTGGCTTCATCCCGAGCATCATTATGAGTTTTTTCAACACATCTGTCGGTAATACCTTTTTGAAAATATTAACCACCTGTTTTGCAGTATGAAAATATTCCACTTTTATCATTTTCTACTTCACATGATCTCTCAAAAAATGGAATTGGGTATCAATATATTTGTGTCTTCCATGCTGCACCGAAATTTTGGAAAGTTCAATTACTGAATTTTTATCCACATATATCACTGTGGATCCATGTTGCAGATGCATTATCTCCTCCAGCAGATTTCTCAACCAGATTCCTTCATAAATAGTGGATGATTCCGCCACATACTCTGCTTCACATCTGGAAAAGGAGACCACACTTTTCTTCCTTGAATTCCAGGTGAAATCAGTCGATCCAATAAAAAGTACATACCTACTGGTGCTTTTTTCTTTCATCTTGGTCACCTCCCCAGTCACTGTCTGAGTATCCAAGCAGATTTGCATCTTCATTGTATGGATAGAAAAGACCAAAATCCATCGTTCCTTTAACGTACCTAAGGATACATTTTTCTTCGAGCCAATGTAACTCTTTTGGTGCTTCCATGTACCTGCTTAGAAGCCTAACCCTGTAGACAATATCAGGCCTTGTGATTGTGAGATACCTCAGGCTTCCAATTAGACTCTTGAATAGAGTCGAGTCAACGCTTCTTCCTTCTCCATCTTTTTTCATTTTTAAGATCGTTGCCATAGGTGTGTTTACAACATTGCAATTGGCCATCTTGAATTATTCAAGCCACTCCTTAGCATACCTCTTCTGAGAAATATAGATGCCTCTATATTGTTGTTTTACTTATATGCCCAGAAATAAGGACATGATACCTTCGTCGGTCATTTTGAACACCTTGAACATGGCCTCCTTGAAATCATCGAACATCTATCGACTATTCCATGTAAACAGAAAATCATCAACATACAAGCATGAAATAAGTATATCGCCACAATCATTCCATTTGATGTAAACTGCATGCTCATATGGACATTGGGCGAAGCAATTATCTCAAAGATATTTTTCAATGTGTGCATTCCAAACACAAGGATCCTACTTTAACCCATAAAGAGATTTCATTAGTTGATACACTTTTCCTTCCTTCCCTTTCATAACAAATTCTTCAAGCTAGTCAACATAGACCTCTTCATCTAGAATTCCATTCAGGAATGCATACTTCACATGCGGTTGGTAGATCATCCAACTGTGATGCACAATAAGAGAGATAATCATCCTCACAGTGTCAAGGAGAGCAATAAGAGTGAACAATTCTTCATAGTCCACCCCATACTTTTGTTTGTACCCCTTTTCTATGAGCCTTTACTTGTAGTGATCAATTTCATCATCAACATTTCCCTTGATCTTGTACACCCATTTGACACCAATGGTTTTCTGGATATTAGGAGGTGTGGTCAGCTCCCATGTATCATCTTTCTCTATGGCACGAATTTTTTCTTCCATAGCCATTCTCCAACATTCTTCCCACATGGCATCCTGAAACGTCAGAGGCTCATGATTTACATACAGGAAAAATAGATTTAACTATTTGGTTTTCTCATAAATGTCAGTTATGTTTTTCATTTTTATGGGCGTCATGGGTGAGGATGAGCTCACCAAATTTTGACTTGATGGAGTCCTTTCAGGAGTGATGGAATGTCTTCGTAGACATCTAGGCACTAACGATGTGCCTGGGGAAGGTGTTGATGGTGTTTTCTTATGATAATCATGCCTTTTTTCGGGATCTTCTGTTTTGACTGGAATCTCATTTTTTGGTTCTTCAACATTCCATTTCCAAGCTTCTTCTTCACTAAATACTACATCTCTAATCACCAATAATTTATTGGTTAGTGGATTTTAGAGATTATAGACTTTAGACTCTTCACTGTAGCTGATGTAGATGCATTTTTCACCATGATCATAAAGCTTACTTATTCTCGCTTCTAGAACTTGAGTGTAAGCAACACACCCGAAGATTCTTAGGTGCTCTACACTTGGTTTGTAGCCACTCCTGCCTCTTGTGGTGTCAAGTTTATGATGCTATTGGTTGGGCACCAATTGAGAAGATAGGAACTACATGCCACTGCTTCTGCCCATAAGTTCTTTAACATGACTTTCTTCTTCAGCATGGTCCCCATCATGTCGAGGATGGTGTAGTTCTCCTTTCTGCAATCCCATTCCGCTGTGGCGTGTAGGCAGAAGAATATTTTGGCTTGATTCCATGTTCCCTCCAAAAATCTTAAAATACATATGAAGTGTATTCTGCACCTCTTTCAGATCTAAGAACTTTGATTTTATAACCACTTTCAGCTTCAACATGAGCATTAAACGTTTTAAAGGTTGAAAATGCAGAAGATTTTTCTTTGATTCAATACACCTAGAGTTTTCTGCTAAAATCATCAATGAGGGTAATGAAATACCTATTACCTCCAAGTGAGGGTGTTTCAAGTGGTCTACAGATATTAGTGTGAACCAAATGAAGTGGTTCATTTTCCCTTCTAGAAACTCCACTTGAGAAGAAGTTCCTTTGTTGTTTGCTGAGTGTACACGCCTCACACACATGATTTGGAACGTCAATCGCTAGCAATCCAACCACTATTTTTGATGAGGATAGAAGTTTAAGCCCGCTAAAATGTAGATGTCCAAAGCACAGATTTCATCACCATGAGTCATTCTTCATGAGTCCCAAGAGACACTCCTCAAACTTTGTGTTGATACACAGTGGAAACATTCGATTCTTCTTCATTTGGACTTGAGCAACAAGTCTCCTGTGAGCATCCCTTATAGAGAAAGAATAATTATCTGTGTGTATAACATACCCCTTCTCAAGGAGTTGGCTAAGACTAATGATATTGTTTTTTATGTTTGGTAAATAATGCACATTAGAGATGTAATTTGGCTCACCATTCATTTAATAGATTTTGATTTTACGTTTTCCAATCACGGATACCTTTGATGAATCACCAAAGCTCACCTCACCATGAACTTATTCTATGAGTTCCCTGAACATTTCATTGTTACCAATTAGGTTGTTTCTTGCACCTGTGTCGACATACCACACATCGGGGCATTCACATGGCTTATCTTGTGCGAGGAGTGTGGTACCATCTTCTTCAGGATGAGATGTTTCAGCATAGTTAGATCGTTCATTGTGATCAACTTTGCTCCCACAATCAGAGGCATACTGGTTAAATTTATTACAGTTGTGGCATTGAATGTTCTTTGTTTTTCCACAACCACACATGAAACAACCTCCACCATTCCCTCTTCCACGAAATCTGGTAGGATTTTGTTTCTTTTTTGATGGCTTGGATAATATCCACACCCTCTTCTTCTTCCATGATGACTGCCTTGTTGCGTGTGGCCATTCTTTTGTTCTTGTAGAGTCAACTTGGACTCTAAGGTATGCTCTATTCTTGAATCAGTATTATTTTACATTTGTTTCTCATGCACTTGCAACGACCCCATCAGTTCTTGAATGGACAGTTTCTCCAAGTCCTTTGATTCTTAGATTGCCACAACCACATGCTCAAACTTGTTTGTGAGAGATCGAAGTGATTTTTCAATAACTCAAATGTCCTCCATTTTTTCACCATTCGTTTTCAAATTGTTAACAATAACAATTATATTTGAGAAATAATTGGATATACTCTCACATTCATTCATGTGCGCTGCTTCAAACTCCACTCTTAATGTTTGATGTCGTATCCACTTCACTTGATCAACAGCTTTGAAGATAGTGGAAAGGGTGTCCCTAGATTGCTTGCTTGATGTTTCTTCGACAATCTTTTCGAACGTTGATTCATCTAACGCTTGATAGAGGAGGAACATTGCCTTGTTATCTTTCTTTCTTTGATTTTTGGGGCTCATCATTTCCTCATTCATGAAGGTGTAATCTTCTTCCATAGGGGGTACAATATACCCATTGGTGACGATCTCCCATAATTCTTGTCACCAGAATAACGCCTTCATTTGGATAAACCATCTTTCATAGTTGTCCTTACACAGCTTCAAAACATGTGGTTGGATTGCAACCATCTTTAAAAAAATTTAGGATCTTGTTAACCACCTCTGATACTAGTTTGTTGGCTATAAAAGCCGAAAAATATGAGAGGAAGAAAAATTGGAACACAACACAAAGGAGCTTTCAAGCTTTTTTCCCACATTATTTCAGACTACAATTACATCAATTTATAGACCCACAACATTAAATGAAGAGCATTTATGTCAGTAAAAAGAAATACCAAAGCATTAAATGAAAAACATTTATGACGGTACAAAGAAAGACCAAAACATTAAATGCAGATCATTTATGACGGTAGAAATACCAAAATATTAAATATGAAACATTAAATTAATTTAAAGAAAATAAATGGAGGTGGACCCATGGAAGAAGAAAAAAACGTGCATGTAATAAATGATGTCAGAGGAAACAATGAGGTTACCTTTGAGGTGTGGTTTTGTGTGCAATTCCAAGCCCCAGCCATATCAGAGCCTCCCTTTCAAGTGCCCTTCGGACCACCTTCATAACAAGATTTTCGTCGCCGCCCACCATAGCCACCGCCCGTCCGACTGAAAGCCTAGTACTGCTCTCCCTCAGCCACGCCACCCTTGTACCGAGCTCCCTCTAGATTTGCAGACTAGAAGACCACCTTCATAGAAACCTGACGACATTCCCTTCACCGACATCGGTCTTTCACTACACTAAATCCCCCCTAGCCTCAACGGCGCACACATGATCTCCTTACCGGCTGAGATCCGAGCGCCTCCCTTGTTGAAAATGCCTGACCATTCAACATGAAAACACAAGAGAGAATAGAAAGAATATTGAAGGAAAAATATTTGAACACAAATGATGTTTTTTGAACCACCAAATTGGGATGCTTTTCTGGAGAGGTTTTCATTTCTTTATATAGGGAAAAAACCAAGAAGTATTTACTATGTAATTAAAACCACGTGGTAGCCTTAATGGGGTCAAACCGCATTGACCAATCAATTAGGGGGAGGAAAAAAATGGTGAAATAAATTCTATAAAGAAATTAGTCAACAATCCCCCCCAAATTTCTGTCTCATTTAATAGATCTCAACGACGCCAATCTTCACGCGCAGCTCTAGAAACCTAACACGCCCAAGTGACTTTGGGAGAATGTCTGCAAGATGCTCCATGGTGCGAATGTTCTCAAGAATGATTTTCCTCCATCAATGAACTCCAGAATGAAATGGAATCAGGTGTTAATTTTCTTTCTTCGGTCATGGAATAAAGGGTTATTTCTTAAGGAAATGGTGGACTTGTTGTCTACTTTGATCACTGGCGCACTGAGGTATGAGTATAGAAATTCCCCTAACAGTCGATCCAACCAAATTCCCTGGAATGTTGCGGTTGTGGCAGAAATGTACTCTGCTTCACATGAAGACAATTCCACCACATTTTATTTCTGTGATTTCCAAGTTATGGGATTGACTCAAAGGGAGAAGATCTACCTAGTAGTGTTCTTGCAGTCATCAACGTCTCTAGCCTTGTCGCTACCGCAAAATGCCAAGAGGATCGACCGATCATTTTCCTTACTTGTGTAGCGGACACCGTAGTTGCATGTCCCGACGATGTAGCGCAATAGGTGTTTGACTGCAACCATGTGATCTTCATGTGGCTCTTCCATGAACTGGCTTATGTAACCTACCGCATAGGCAATGTCTGGTCGTGTATGCACTAGGTACCTGAGGCAACTGAAGGTGCTCCAGTACTGAGTGACATCAACCAACGGGCAAGTGCTAGACTTTCTTAGCTTTAGTCGGGCCTCCATCGGCACTTGACAGGGGTTTCCATCTCCCATACCGCTCTTCTCCAACAATTTGGTCGCATAGGCATATTGACGTAGGGAAATTCTGTTAGGCCCTTGGTTCACTTCGATGCCAAGGTTGTAGGAGAGTAATCCCAAGTCACTCATCTAAAAGAGCTTCTTAATCTCTACCTTGAACATGTTGATGTTGGTTTACATCAGTGCCGGTGATGATCAAGTCATCTACGTACACCCTGATGATCAGATGAGAAGTGTTATTTCCACGAGTATACGCAGCATGCTCAAAGTCTCTCTTGTGAAACCCAAGCATAAGAAGACTGGAGTCAAGCTTGGCATTCCACACTCTTGGTGCTTGGTGGAGGCCATATAGTGCTTTCTAGAGTTGGATCACCTTGTGATCATGGTCTTTGATGATGAATCCAGGTGGTTTTATGACATAAACCTCCTCTTGGAGGTAACCATTTAGGAATGCTGATTTGACATCCATGTGATGGACCTCCCACCCTTCGTGCGCTGCCACTACGACGAGGAGCCGTACTGATTCCATGTGTGTGATAGGGGAAAAAGAATTCTCATAGTCGATCCCATGTTGTTGGATGTATCCTTTTGCAACAAGCTTCACCTTGTTCTTTTCTACCACACCACGCTAACCACACTTCACTTTGATGACCCACGTGAGCCCAATTAGACGATGGCCAATGGGGAGATCAATGAGCTCCCACGTGTCATTGTCCTCGATCAACCTCATCTCTTCAAGCATCACCTTGCACCAACACTGGTGTTGTTCTACTTCACCAAAGGAGGTTGGATCATCAACCGCAGTGAAATTTAGCTCACTAGGGTCGAGCTCATGTAATGCAAACCCAGGTAGTGTTGTGGCCCCGATGATGTTGTCAATCGTGCGAAACTGGAGTGGGGCGTTGTCGTGATTGACATCAAGTTCTTCCACCATGTTGGATGGTGGTGAGACGAACTCCACTTCAACTGATGGAATGGGTATCACCTTGACCATGTCTGGTGTTGTAGCATTTGAAGAGTGTGGGCTAGTGGGTGTGAGTGACGATACCTATTCTCTGACAGTTTCGTCGGCCTCCATCATCTATGGAATAAATTTCATTGTGTGTTTTAAGGTGAATGGATACTCACTGCTCAACACACCATGTTCATCATGAGCACTCCAATTCCACTGTTCTGCCTCGTCGAAGATGACATCATGTGTTACATGGATGTGACTGCTGACGGGGTCATACACGCGGTATGCCTTGGACCAGGACTCATACCCGACGAAGATCATTGGCATACTTCGGTCTTCCAACTTCTTCAGGTGAGGTTACACATTCTTGACATGCGAAATACATCCAAAAGTGCTGAAAAAAATGCTTTTTCGGTCGTTTTCCATGCCAGGCCTCATATTGCGTTTACCTGTCAAGGCCATGTTTCGGCGCCTGGTTGAGGATGAAGACAGTAGTGGAGACAGCCTCACCCCAGAACATCCCGGGAAGAAATTTTTCCTTCAATATGCTTCGACCCATGGAAACCAATGTCTGGTTGCATCATTCAATGACCCCATTCTTTTATGGTGAATAGGGGCTGTGAGTTGCTGTTGTATGCCACGTTTTGCACAGTATTCACCAAATTCTACTAAAGTGAACTCGCCAGCACAGTCTGTCTGGAGAACCTTTAGCTTGCACCCTGTCTCCACCTCCACTGTGGCCTGAAAGCATTTGATTTTCATCATAGTCTGGTCTCTGATTCAGAGTAGATTGAGCCACATGTAGTGGATCATTTCATCTATGATCATTAGAAAGTAGCAGCTCCCGCTTGGCGTCGTCAGCTTGATCGGCCCGCAGAGGTCACCGTGGAGAAGGTTGAGGGCTTTCTCTGCACGATGCATCGCTTGTTCAGGGAAAGAAACTCATCACTGTTTCCCAATGAGGTAGTTGTCGTAGACTTGATCGACCTGATCAATTTGTGGGATCCCTCACACCATATCGAATTGAGCGAGCTTACACAGAGCCTGAAAATTCTGGTGGGTGTACCTCATATTCCAACGCCATGCCTTCTCGTAGCCCCTTGCAGAAAGGAATATTGGTAGGGAATTATCGAGTTTTAGCTTGTACATTCGTCCGGGGAAGCACTTCACCTTGTCTAGCAGACACCGCTGCTGGTCATGGAACCTCAGGATGCCTTCATTGATCAATATATGGAAACCGTTCTCATCAAGTTGTCTGATGCTAATGATATTTGTGGTGAGCCTTGGGATGAAGTACACCCTCATGATCATGCGGTGCTCACCGATTTTTCAAGTGAGCAAGACGGTCCCACACCCCTTGATATTGATGATAGAGTCATCTCCAAACATGACGGCGCCAAGGATCCCAAAGTCAATCTCAGAGTAGACAGCACGGGACCCAGTCATGTGGTTTGTGGCACCGGTGTCGAGGTACCAAAAGTTTTCATTGCACCCCTCATCCTAATCCAGTTGTGTGAAGATGTTCGTTTCGATCAGCCATAGAGGGCTGCATTGTGGTTGTAAATTATTGGTGGTGGTGGATTGCAGTGGTGGGGAATTGGTCACTGCGGTGCATGACCTTTCCATAAGGAGCACGACCACATCTTCATCAACTTGGGTTAGAAGGGCCTTCGGCCTTTTTGGTCTGCTGTGACAATCTTTGGCCCAATGACCCATCTTGATACAATTGTGGAATTTGACCCTTGAGACTTCACGACCACCATCGTATCCCAATCCATCCATTCCATTTTCACTGTTACCACTGTCAGCCATTTTTCATGGTCCTTGGCAACACCGTTTTCCAAACATGGAATTTTTGAAAGATTTCTCCCTCGTCTGCCACTCCTTCATCAGTGCAACCCACTCCTCCTCGGTAAGGAGTAGCTTCCCTCCAATGTTTGTGGTGGGTGTCAGCTCAAAACGGTCCTCCGCCGCTTCAAGTCTCCCTGTTACCTCCTCCATAGAGAGTGTCAAAATATCGAGAAGAGTTTTAATTGAAAGGGAAATTTGGGAGAACCTAGAGGGGACGACTTGCAAATACTTCTCAACGACCTTGTCTTGAGGCTCCGGATCGCCGAGGATCGTGAGTTTTTTGACCATCCCGATGAGCCGCATTCCGAAGTCTTCCACTGATTTTCTGTTGTGAAAAAAATGTCTTTATACTCCTTTTTGAGCTTTTGATCATGGGCCTTGAGGACATGATCAATGACGATGCACATGGTCTTCACGGTGTCCCACGCTTCCTTGGCAGTTTCCTTGATGGCGAGTATGGAGATCATCTCTGGTGGGACAACATAGAGGATGACCTCCAGCGCCATCCGATCTTCCTGGTGTTCCACACCACCAGTGTCGACGACATCCCAAATACCATGTGCTTGAAGCATGACCTTCATCATTAAGGACCAGTCGTTGTAGTTTGTCTTCGTGAGGATCAGATACGTCGCTGATCCCCTGATCTCCTTTAGCACTCGATGTACCACCAGAGGTCCGCTACTACTGTCAACAGAGGTTTTGGGATGTGCCAATGATGTTTGGGAGAGTCGGGGTGATGAGGGCTCAGTGTTTGGAATTGTGGATTAAGACAACCTCCCTTTGATAACAAATGTTGGAAATTCTAGTCCGTTCAACACGAAAACACAAGCGATAATGGAATGAAGATTGAAGGAAAATATTTGAACACAAATGATGTTTTCTGAACCACCAAATTGGGATGATTCTCTGGAGAGTTTTTTCATTTCATTATATAGGAAAAAAAACCAAGACGTATTTACAAATTAATTAAACCACGCGGAAACCTTAATGGGGTCAAACCACGTTGACCCATCAATAAGAGGGAGGGAGTGCAAACTGGATCCGTCGTTATATGCCGCATGGCCAAACCATCCCTTCACCCACCACCGTAACTAATCTACCCACCTCTAGTCCCATGCTACCTCTTAGTCAGGGGCCTCCATCTGGCCAAGCAACATGTGTCGCCGCCATACCAGTACCCCACCTCC
Organism: Viscum album; assembly: GCA_963277665.1. Taxonomy (NCBI): domain Eukaryota; kingdom Viridiplantae; phylum Streptophyta; class Magnoliopsida; order Santalales; family Viscaceae; genus Viscum; species Viscum album. The sequence continues at coordinate 1,002,228,592 of OY728134.1, forward strand.
CCATGTGCGACGTGATTGGACACCCCTTGTTGTCCTAGCTGACCACCCAGATCTATTAGCTGGAGACTCTATCATCGTTCGAGGCTGCCTTTGTAGACTCCTCATCTTAGACCATCGTAGCAGGTGCGGTAGTCCTCCCTAGGGTAGCCATCAACTACGCAACAGCCAGATCCCGCCGCGGGTAACCCTTCCTAGGTTCGACTAGACTGGGTCAACACCAAACGGGCTCGAGCGGGTCCCCTGACTCAGAACCAGTTTTGGTGGACCTGTCTCATCTAGATTGGCTATTCACGGGCTTTTCTCGGCACAACGAGGGTTTGGGTAGGTTCAGTATGATCCGCTTTGAGCCTGTGCGGGTTATCAAGAACAAGGTTAACCAAAATTAAATTAATTTAGTATTAAATTAAACTGATTAAAATATAAATTTTTTGTTAAAAATAAAATAATTTTAATATGCCTGCTAATTAATTTTATTTTGGTCTTAGAATAAATTAATTTATTAATTTAATTTATGGCATTAAAATTAAATTAATTAATAGATTGAATTTAATTAAGTTATTTGAATTTAATTAATTCATTTAATGTAATTGAATATCCTCAAAATTTAATTTAGTGCAATTTACTTTTTATCATGCTTTAATTATTTTTCCCACTGATTGGTCTTGAGCATCATCCTTTGCATGTCTTGTTTATATAATTAATTATTTCACTGCATGTGATAATTGTAAATAATTAATTATTTTTAATGGTCTATGCATCATCTTATTTTTTTCAGTATGTATAAAGAAATGCACGTTCAATTTTATCTAATTTATATTGCTCCCCTAGTCCCCCTCGCATGTGTGCGAGTACATTTGTATATTGATGAAGATGATGTAGGATATAGACCTCGTCAAGACAAGGTGGTACACCATGATGAGGATGGTGTAAGATGTAGACAATGCCAATTCTAGGTGTAATATAGACAAGCACTGGACACAATGGACTGGGGACAAGCTGCATTATGGTCAAGCTATGACTGAGGTATGTTACCCCTAGGTCGTGGATGATCCATTGAGTTTAAATGGATCAATGAGTTTTAGATGCTCAAGACCAATTAGGTAGTTTCTTTCTTTTATGCATTTGTTTATTATTACATGAATTTTATAACAGTGGGGAAATACATAAAATATTAAATTGAAAATTGAAAAAAAGAATTGGATGTTTTTATATTAATGTTCAATTGTGAGCACGACAATATATAATGAACTAGATTAATAGAAATGGATTACATTCATCATGAAAAATAATAATGTAAATACTCGAAAAATTCCATGTAAGTTTTTTATTATATGGGAATTTTACAAGTCTGTGAAAATTGACGGCGCGTGATTCCAAGGCTTGGTGTGTCCGGAAGGAATTTCTGAACTTTTTTTAGTACGTTAAGTAAACATGCGAGCGGCTTTTTGTAACTTTTGAAACAGATCTCGGAATTGAAATCTGAGGACACCGTTGAACTCACCATGTCGATATTCCCTTAAGGAGACCTTCACCTCAGCCGTAGTAGGACGAGGGTGGAGGTCAGTTTTTCAATTTTTCATGGAAGAAGAAAAATAAAATTATTTAAAATTTTCATTTTTCTTTTGAAACCTCTCTATTTGAGTTATGGAGGTGGGGACCACCTGAATTAAAACCCCCCAATTTGAATTCAATGGTGGGGACCACCCGACCCTTGAACTTCCCCTTTAATGGGAGATAACTCTTGGACTTCCTCCACATTAATTATGCCTCGTCAATTAATTAATTAATTGTGACATTTAATTATGCCAACTCCATTTATGCCAACTTTATTTATTACTACTTGAATTATATGATAGACCTATTTATATTATATTGTCTCCTCTTTACCTTTTAGAGGATTGGTTTGTAAAAGTGAGCTGGGAGAACTTTGGAGGAACTCTTCCTCTCCAATGAAGAACACCTCTCCAACGATGAACTTGCTCCAACGAAGAATGAGGAACTGACCCCGAGCCCGGATCGGAAGCACCTTGCGGAGGCAGTTAACACTGATGTTCTTCAACGAATTCATCTTCAATATCTCACCAACTTCAATGAATGCCAAGGTAGGGGTATGATTTTGAATTATCTTCATTAATTTTCTTTTACATTGAATCTCTCCCCATGAGCCGCTTACTACCGCTCTAACGTGGAGGGCACAGGCCAAACGAACATGGCCCGAACTCTCCACAACCCTTGTGGTTTATGATGTGATCTTCACGATGGAGGAGGATGGCAACCGGTGCTGGCGATTGGAACCAGTGGGACTCGGGAGCGGTGGTCGGCACCACGAACGACCGCAAAGACGGCAGCGGTGCAACCGCGTCGCCGGAGAAGAGCCGAGGCCCATCTGCCGCTGCAGATCAAGGGAAGTGGCCGGTGTCATCCGACCACTTGAAGGGGAGGCAGCGGCGCATGTCCGCACCGCCAGGCGAGCAGGAGTCATGGCCTTGGTCCGTGACGATGAAGGGAGCGCGGCCGATGGAGCCGGCAGCCGGTGGTGGCACGACGTGCGACCAGGCTGCGTGGAGGAGGCTGGCCGTCCGACCACCTGCGGCGGGCCGCCGTACAGTGGGCCGGGCCGGACCCAATAGGCCGGGTCGGACCCAGGGCCTAAACTAGGTCAGTGCGACCGGGTCAGACCGGACCCGGACCAACCTCAACCATTTTCCTTATTTCGGCCATATCTTGAGCTACCAGTGTCTGTTTGACAAACCGTATAGGATGGAGGAATCCTTAGATCGAGAAGGTCCTTTTGGTATACCCCACTTGAGTTTTGGATAAGGTTGGGGTATAGCTGGGTTGTATCAGACACGAATCCAACCGGGCCCTCGGGACTAAAAGGCCAATAACTTAGAGATCGGGCGTCCGATTGACTCACCGTCTATTGCATTGAGATCCCTTTTATGTGGTGGTCTTTTGGGATACTTATTCATGGTACTTTGTGGCAGTCGGTGTATCGACCTCTGGCTTGTGGAGAAGACCCTCCCGGAATCAAGCGAGCTTAGTGTGGGAACCCTAAAGCAGGCTATAACATGAGAAAGGGGTCCTATGTGGGTCTCTGCTTTGGGAACCTTCGTGGGTTTATGATTGAGTATCCCACATGGATCTGCTCTAGGAATCCATGTGGGACTACTCTAGGATCCTTCGTGAGTCTTCTGTATTAGGATCCTATGTGGGTGTGATGATTTAGGATCCTACGTGGGTCTGATGATTTAGGATCCTATGTGGGTCTGCCTTTTAACTGAGTAAGATGATTCAATAGTTACATCAAATCATCTTTAATATCGTACCTAAGTTATACCTAGTGTGAGGTGAGTCTTTACCTTTTTGGTAATCATCTGTGTGGCGTACCTTTGTGGTACTTACCTTCTTGATGATACCTTTGTGGTATTATTCTGTGTGGCGTACCTTTGTAGTACTTACCTCCGTGGTGATACCTTTGTGGTAATATTCTATGAGGAATACCATTGTTGTACTTACCTTCGTGGTGATACCATTGTGGTATTCTTCTGTGTGGCGTACCATTGTGGTACTTACCTTTGTGGTGTTACCTTCATGGTATTCTTTCCTTCGTGGAACAGTTGTACTTGGGCTAAGGATTTGGGCCTTGTGTTTCCTCATGAATGAGATGGGTATTCTTGATAACTTAGCTATATGTATGGGAATATACCTAAGTAGGGTTGTCAGATGTTTTCATGCTTTGTGGTTTATCCTTTGTGGGTTTTGTGAGTCCGTCGAGGGTCTTAGGGTCTCTAATGAGTATTGTTATACTCACCCCTGCATGGGCTACGCTAGCACCTTGTTGTGTTTGGTGTAGATGATGGACAACATTGACTGAGGACAAGAGTACTAGGACTAGAGGAAGCTCGGAGGTGGACATCAGAAGAGGCATACTATAGAGATGACTATTTGAGATATGTACCTACCTTTGTGGTAGGATACTTGGTGGGTGTTCACGGGATCTATTCAGGTTACTTGTACTTCCCAGTTTTACTTGTACTTTTTAGTTTTCTTATACTATACAGTTGGGCTTGTATTTTGGACCCTTTTTACATTCTATAAACACTCTTTTTTACTATATAGTTACTTGAGTTCATATTTTTCTATGTTCTTGGTTGTGTGTGTTTACAGGTTATAAAGGAAATTCCTTCCAAGTTTTAGGGAATATGCCTTTCGGTGTAAGTCTCCATCCGCTGGCCTATAGAAGGCGGGATTGGGGTAGTCACAGCATGGGCCCCGGGGGACGGGTCATGACAAATTGGTATCAAAGGAGTTAGTTATAGCAAAGAACTTTGGACTCTGATATTTGTAACGGTAATAGTGTTAAGTGTAGTGAGTGTGGTTATTAGTTTAGGGAATCCATTGTTGGTGTGGTGACCAACGTATCCATACACCAAGACCCTGACTTATAATTTCTGACACAGTTCATGAAATCACTGATTGTGTGCATGTTTTGAAAAGTTTTATTTATGAACTCTTCGAGTTATCTCCCTTGGTATAAATTATTGATTGTGGTGCACCTTTTTCTTTTCATGATGCCTCTACGCAGACAGCTAGCTAGGGTTCCATGTATAGTACGCGCTGATATCCCATCGAGTGATGAGGCCTTAGTACAGGGCCCTTTATCAGTAGGAGCACCAGTAGAGGCACCAGCGGTACCATTAACTATTTGTCCACCGATGCCATCTACCCTAGAGGAAGAGGGTGCATGCTTCTTGATCACATTTCATGAGTTCCAGTACTAGAGGCCACCGTGGTTCCGGGGCGAGACAGATCCACAGGTGGCTGAGGATTGGTTGGAGGCTGAGGTGAGAGTCTTCCGACTGTTAGGGACCCCAGCTGATCTCATGGTGATCCTTGCCTCTAGTCTTCTACAGGACGCAGCAGGAAGATGGTGGAGCTTGATGCTCCAGGTTCACGACGAGGTGACACTTCTCTGGGCAGACTTTGAGATCCTGTTTCGAGCAGAGTTTGTCCCGGCGACCCTTCACACATTGCACATACATGAACTTCTTCATCTGCAACAGGGCAGCATGACTGTGGCTTATTACTCAACTAGGTTCACTGACCTCTCACGCTACTCCACTGATATGGTCTGAGAACCATTCTTCAGGGCTCGAACCTTTGAGCAGGTACTCAGGCGGGAGATCAGGTCTTCAATGATTTCCCTCAGAATCTCGACGTAGGCAGGGGTGTTACAGAGAGCCCTCTTAGTGGAGAGTTTTCTTGCAGAGCAGTCACCAACAACATGACCCACCACCGGGCGTCATGTAGCAGAGTCTTATATAGGTGGAAGTAGATAGATGTCACAGAGGTCCCAGAGGACCAGACCTACAGATGGATGACCACAGGATTCATGGTTGGTTGTGCGGGGCACCAAAGACAAAGCCAGTCATGCGAGGAGTATTCAGTGTTACACATGCGGCAGGAAGGGTCATATGGATCATGAATGCCCGACCCACCATACGTATGATCAGTAGACAGTCTAAGGACTTCCCAGGAAGATATATAGGTTCGAACAGGGAGGTCCGTAGGGAGAAGGTAGATGTGACAGAGGAGCTCGTCATGGAGCTGGCGGTGGGAAACGATTCAAGATGTTACCGCCACCGCCACCAAGTGGTCCACCCCGACCATAGGGAGATGGTGGAAAGGGGCGAGCTCAGATCCAGGCATTTGAGGCCTACAACCATGGAGCTCCGGAGATGATACGAGGTACGATCTGTGTCTACTCCACCTTAGCTACAGTACTTATAGACACAGGTGCCAGTCATTCTTTTATTTCCACAACCCTCATTCAGAGCTCGGAGATTCCGACGGAGTCGTTGACTCGATCCTTATGGATAGAGACTCCTATAAGAGAGAATTCAATGATTACACACTAGTTACATCAGTGTGAGCTTACTCTAGGAGGCAATAGCTTCGGCTGGGATCTCCTAGTAGTGGCATCAAGGCCTTACGACGTCATCCTGGGTATGGAATGGTAATCTATAGTCCATGCTCATATTGACAGTATTAGGTGAAATGTGTGGTGTATCCATGAGGATGGGACTAGGTTTACCTTCACCAGTGAGAAGGTAGTCTTTTCAACACAGGATAGACTTACTCGGAGGAGAGTGCATTCGATCACTCATCATTTGGATAGCCTTACCCTCAGAGCGATTGATGTGGAGAGTCTGAGTTATCCTATAGTGGTGGACCAGTATGTGGATGTCTTTCCTGATGATGTTCTGGGTCTACCTCCTCACAGAGAGGTGGATGTTTTCATTGACTTGTACCCCGAGATGACACTGATATCTGCACCAGCGTATCGGATGGCTCCCGTGGAGCTTCGTAAGCTGCGGGTACAACTAGAGGACTTACAGGGGAAGGGATTCATCTGACCTAGTGTCTCTCCTTGGGCATCCCCGATTTTATTCACTAAGAAGGAAAATGGGATCTTGAGACTTTTTTTGACTATCAGAGCCTAAACCAGGTGACCGTGAAGAAAACGTACCCAATTTCGAGCATTTATGACCTCTTTGATCAGCTAAAGGGAGCACTATGGTTCTCGAAGATAGACCTCAGATCAGGCTATCACTAGCTCAGAGTACGGGAAGAGGATGTGTAGAAGATAACTTTTAGATGTCGGTATGACCATTATGAGTTTTTTTCCATGTCGATCGGTGGGAACAACGCTCCAACAGTGTTCATGGGAATCATGAACTTGATCTTTCATCCATACCTTGATCGCGTTGTAGTAGTCTTCATTGATGACATTCTGATCTACTCGGCTATTGAGGAGGTGCATGCCTATCATTTGCAGATAGTTCTGGACACACTCTAAGAGAACCATCTTTTTGGTAAGCTCTCAAAGTGCTAGATTAGATCCGAGAGGTTCAATTTCTATGACATTCCATATCGGAGGATGGAGTTGTGGTGGATCCAGTAAAGATTGAGGTGGCACTTGCTTGGGAGCCACCCAGGAGTTTGAAGGAGGTACGAAGTTTTCTGGGATTGGATGGATACTACTAGAGGTTAGTGCCGTATTTCTCTAGAGTTGTAGCACCTTTATTCGTGTTGATGAAGAAGGGGAAACCCTTCATGTGGTCGGACAGATGCCAATAGAGTTTTTAGGTTCTAAGGCAGAGGCTGACTAGTTCCCCTATCTTGAGGATTCCGGAGGAGGGCATTGGATACTTAGTCTACTGCGACACATCACAGACCGAGCTTAGATGTGTCCTGATATAGGAGTGAGAAGTTATCATATATGGTTCTCGACAGCTGAGACAACACGAGCAGAACTACACTACCCATGACCTGGATTTAGTAGTAGTTGTCTTCACCTTGAATATGTGGTGACATTACTTGATAGGTGAACGTTTTATAGTCTACTCTGATCACAAGAGTCTCGGGTATATCTTCTCTCAGAAGGACCTAAACCTAAGATAGTGGTGTTGGCTTGAGTTCCTCCAAGACTATGACTTCGAGATAGTCTATACACCTGAATTAGGGAACATTATAGAAAATGCACTCAATAGGAGATCTGGTACATAGCTACTAGGTGAGGCGACAGAGCAGCTGGCCGCTTTGCAGATATCCTTTGTGGATCGAGATGGAGCATCCTTTCTTTAGTCTCTTAAAATCCCTCCCCACATCTTTAGTGAGTCAGGGAGGCATAGCATGGAGACACTAACTGCGAGGCTCGACATGCTTAGATATCCACAAGATAATCACCTGATGGATTTTTGGAAGGTGAGGATCACATCATCCTTTTCATAGGACGTACCATGGTTTCAGTGTCTCTTTGGGAGGAAGTGTTGATGGAGTTCCACACATCCCCTCTAGCGGTACATCCGGGAGTGGTGAAGATGTACCAGGACCTCCGATAATAGCACTGGTGCCCGAGAATAAAGAAAGCAGTAGCAGAGTTTGTCTCTCAGTGCCTCGCTTGTCAGCAAGTGAAGGTAGAGCATCAGGTACCAACAGGCTTAGTTCAGCCGTTAGAGGTCCCATAGTGGAAGTGGGATGAAATATCCATGGACTTTGTGACAGGACTTCCACTTACATCTAGGGGTCATGAATTTATCTGGGTGATCGTCAACCGACTCACCAAGTCGGCCTACTTCCTACCTATTAGAGAGCAGGGTTCAGTAGAGAGCTTAAGATGCCTCTATATGCAGGATATTGTGCAACTACATGAAGTAAACTTGACGATTTTATCTGATTGTGATGCACATTTCACTTCCCATCTATGGAAGGGGTTGTAGGAGGATTTCAGGATGCAACATCATTTGAGAACTGCCTTACATCCTCAAACGGATGCACAGACTAAGCAGATCATTCAGACCATCAAGGACATGTTGTGTGATTGTGTCCTTGACTTCGGTCTCAGTTGGAAGGATCAATTTTTCTTGTTGGAGTTTTTATACAACAATAGTTATCACTCCACCATTGGGATGGAACCATTTGAGGCGTTGTACGGACGACATTGTAGATCGCCTTTATGCAGGACTGACCCAGGGGAGTCAGCACTCATAGGACCAGATATGGTACAGGCTTCCACAGAAAAGGCGTAGGTCATCCACGAGTGGATGAAGACTGCACATAGTAGGTAGAAGTCTTATGGAGATATGAGATGGAGACATCTGGAGTTCGTGGGTGGTGACCACGTCTTTTTATGGGTCTCACACCGATGAGTTTTGCAGAGATTTGGCTGGGACGGTAAATTCTCTTCAAGGTTCATTGTATTCTTTCAGGTCCTCAACAGAGTTGGCGAGGTGGCTTACTGCCTAGCACTTCCCCCTCAGTTGCATTGGGTGCATGAAATCTTCCACATATCCCAGCTGAGGAGATACATGCACGACCCATCACACATCATCGACCATAGTGAGATGGACATTGACGATGTGGCGACATTTACGGAGGTTCCAGTGGAGACTGAGGATCAATAGGAGAGGGTCCTTTGTGGGCAGTCGATACCTTTAGTGTGTGTATGTTGGCAGCACAGGAACCTCCAAGAGAGAACATGGGAGCAGGAGGCTCATATTTTTGCTCAGTACCCCGACTTGTTTTCATAGTTTTGGTGACGTGGCTTTCAGGGACACAAAGCCTTGAGGTGGGGACAATGCGAAGACCTGTAAAATTCCATGTATTTTTTTATTATATGGTAATTTTATGAGTTCGTGAAAATTGATGGTATGTGATTTTGAGGACCGGTGTACCCAGAATGAATTTATGAACTTTTTTTATTACGTTCAGTAAATATGAGAGCAGTTTTTTTAATTTTGAGCTAGTGATCGAAATTGAAATCCAAGGACACCGTCAAACTCATAGCACATGTATTCTTTTAAGGATACCTTCACCTCGACCGCAGTAGGACAAGGGTGGAAGTTATTTTTTCACTTTTTCGTGGAAGAAGAAAAATAAAATTATTTAAATTTTTTTTTGAAACCTCTCTATTTGAGCTATGGAGGTGGGGAACACCCGAATTAAAAACCCCCAATTTGAATTCAATGGTGGGGACCACCTGACCCATGAAATTCCCCTTTAATGTGAGATAACTCTTGGACTAAAAGGCCAATAACATACAGACCGGGCATCCAATTGAAAAACTATTTATTGCGTTGAGATTCCTTTTAAATGTCGGTCTTTTTGGATACTTCTTCATGGGACTTCATGGAAGTTGGAGTATCGACCTGTGGCTTGAGGAGGAGACCCTCCCGGAATCAAGCGAGCTTAGTGCGGGAACCCTGTAGCTGGCCGTAACATGAGAAAGAGATCCTATGTGGGTATGTGCTTTGGGATACTTTATGGGTCTGTGTTTGACGATCCCACATAGATCTGCTCTAGGAATCCATGTGGGACGACTCTAGGATCCTTCGTGGGTCTTCTGTACTAGGATGCTACATGGGTCTGATGATTTTGGATCCTACGTGGGCCTGATGAATTAGGATCCTATGTGGGTCTGCCTTTTAATAGAGTAATATTATTAAGAAGTTACATATAATCATCTTTACTACCATAAATAATTTATACCAGATGTTAGTTGAGTATTTACCTTTTTGGTAATCTTCTGTGTGGCGTACCTTTGTGGTACTTACCTTCGTGATGATACCTTTGTCGTATTCTTCTGTGTGGCGTACCTTTGTGGTACTTACCTTCGTGGTGATACCTTTGGGGTATTCTTCTATGTGCCATACCTTTTTGGTACTTACCTTTGTGGTGATACCTTTGTGGTATTCTTCTGTGTGGCATACCTTTGTGGTACTTACCTTTGTGGTGTTACCTTCGTGGTATTCTTTCCTTCATGGAATAGTTTTTCTTTGGCTAAAGATTTGGGCCTTGTGTTTCCTCATGAATGAGATGGGTATTCTTGAAAACTTAGGTATATGTATGAGAATATACCTAAGTATGGTTGTCAGATGTTTTCATGCTTTGTGGTTTATCCTTTGTGGGTTTTTTGAGACATTCGAGGGTCTTAGGGTCCCTACTGAGCATCGTTATACTCACCTATGCACGGGCTATGCCCTCACCTTGTTGTGTTTGGTGCAGACGACGGACAATGTTGACTGAGGACGATAGTACCAGGACTAGTGGTAGCTCGGAGGTGGACATAGGATGAGGCATACCACAGAGACAACCGTTCGAGAGTCATACCTACCTTTTAGGTAGGATACTTGGCGGGTGTTCACAAGAGCTGTTCAGTTTACTTGTACTTCCCAGTTTTTCTGGTACTTTTATGTTTTCTTGTACTATACAGTTGGGCTTGTATTCTATCCCCTTTTTACTTTCTGTACACACTCTTTTTACTATAAAATTACCTGTGTTCATATCTTATTGTATGATTGGTTGTGTGTGTTTACAATTTATAAAGGCAATACCTTCCCAGTTTTAGGGAATACGCCTTTCAGTGCTAGTCGCCAGCCGCTGGCCTATGGAAGGCAGGCTCCGGGTAGTCACGGCCTAGGCCCCGGGGGACGGGTCATGACAAATAAAACCCTCATAGAAATATTAAATCATTTAAAAACCTTCCATCATTTGAATTTGAATAAAACCGAGTGTTTGGGATGATCGTCATCCAAAGTTGAGGGTACTTCTTACTAACAAGGAGTTCTTATGAGAGTTATGGGATAACATAACTGAATTCAATAGCAAGGAAGTAGCCAAAGTTGTCTTGCTGAAACTCTTGAGGTAATCATTGAGAAAATCAAATTTATGATTTCATAATATATGACTTCTCTCAATATATCAAGGAATAATAAGTTAATGTGGTTGTCCAGTCAAATGCCAACATTAAAATCTCCGAGTAGTGGTGTAGCCAAAGTTTGTAGACTATGGGGGATAATCAAAGATACATTCCACTAGAATACTCAAGCAATAGATTATTTTGATTCTTGTAAAGAGGGTTCATAGAATTTGATAAAATAGTTGGAGCTATTTAATGATTTAATTAATTACTCATTAATATCTCAATCGGCAATCAAGAGAAAAGTATAATATGTTAGATTTTATTTTTATAGAATATGGAAAGTAATACAACAAAATACACTGTGTTAATTATGGAAAATGTAAAATTCCAAACTTTTATGAATTTCCAACTGTAGTACTACACATACACACAGTACTATGGTATTAATAATTCAAGGTGATGGTGTCCCCAATACATATTAAATCAGCTCAGAAAGAGAGGGTGTAAAATTGAATACTGGAAACTCTTGTATAGAGAATATGATGGTTTTATCATTATAATATCATCAATTTCTAGTGTTAGTTGTGGTCACTACATCAGACATGGATGATATAACATGTAGTCTCGTCTCCGAGAATTTTATGAGGATAAAGTGAACCAAGATAAAAATGTGATGAATACACTGGATATTTGTAAATTAGAAGATAGATCACAATCTTTCAAAAACATCCCATTCTCATATCATTTTCACCCATTACTCCAGGCTCATTTAAGGTTATAAAATAAACAAGATAGATAGAACACTTCATTACCATTAGGTATGGTTCACCAAGTAAATGAGAACATTAATGAAAGAGCAATCTTTAGTTCTTATGGTGAACAAGTTGAAAGACAATGCGATAACTCCAATGGAAGGAAAGATGCAAAAAGAACTTTTTAAATGCCCTTAAAAGAAAGATATAAGAAACACAAGGTTATTTTATTTGTACATTGTGAAATAAATCTATGAAATTTTAATTGAAATCAACTGAATTAAATAAGAAAGTAGTCACTTCTTCTTCAGTGTATATTCATCAATTGTAATTAATGTTTCTAACATTCTATTTGGGTATAAAATACAATATTCCTATTACATTTGTGTATTGAAATACAGTAACAAAGGAAGTAAATGAAATATTACAAAAAGTAAGGTTTCATCTCTAAGCGGCTGAGAAAGGGTGATTCATATGTTAGTAGTGAGAAACACGTAACTCTTAATTTACAAGTTAATGATTTGAGTCAAACTATTATTGAGTATAAAAAACATTTATCTTATGAGTCCATTGGAAAGAAGAGGCATTATTCCAAGTTCAGGAATGACTATTTTTTGTGGTTTCTCATTCTCAATCAATAGTTTAGCGATACTTGAATCATAGACAATACATTATAAATATAAGATGAAATACTTATATACCCAGTTGTGGAAAGATAATACTTTGTCAAGTAAATTTAAAAGTGGACATCAATGATATACCAAGTCTATTATTTAGACTCAGCAGAGCTAAACAAAATAGGTATTACTGGCATGTATACTTATTTAGTTTTGGACAAATAAACCTTTATAAATAAAGGCGCACAACAAAGATTTCAGAATTAGTTCAGCTAGTTAGGGTGAACTATTCTATGGTTAAGCTAGTGATAAAAATACATCATAATATTCCGTTAAGTCTTTAGAGAATAGTAAAGTGAGGAATAGAATTTTCATGGTCATAATATATATGATTCTTTGGGTTGGCATACCAAAGAACATCTTGACCAAGCGTTCATAGATCAATACAATGTAGCGTGGAGTAATTCCTAAATGAACATTACCTTATCCAAATCACGACAATGATGTTTATAAGGAGGATCAATGATGATTCTTACTTGTTAGAATTGGTTAACAAAATTTTGCATGGATAAATTCCAAAATTCACATTTATTTATCCACATCAGAGTCAATATATAAGTATAAGATGAACCAATGTTATATATTGTAGGAAATTCCATTATATTTCAAGACGTTCTTCACAAATAACGATGATATACCATAAACGTATGCCGACAATAATGAAAAATGGATATCATATGATTCATATTATGATCAAAATCCATTATGTCATAAGACATGTATTTATATGCAAAGAGTTTGTTAAGATTTTAAAAAACTCAGACCAAGAAAAAGATGATGTGCATCTAAAGTTATTATCATAAAAGTTTCTTGGGATATTATAGAAACCCATATGACAGAAAGGTAGTAGTCAAGTGACAGAGTGAATTTCAATTAAAGGGTGCACATCTCTATTTGAGATAGTGGGAGAAATATTGACTTGGGAATAGTTAATTCCAGAGATGCACGAGTAGTTAAAATAGGGGAAAGATCAACAAGCTCATGTGGAATAAGAATGTTTGAGATACGATTACTATATAGGAAGTTTAAAACCATAGTGATTGTTTTATATTAACCATGTTAATTGATAAATTATTCATTGTAAATAAAAATTCCTATAAGTATGCAGTATATGAAAATAAGATCATATTGAAAAAACCAGTAACATTCAATAATGGATTCCATGTATCAAATTACAAAGGGGATTATTATTTTAAATACTATGATGCGTATTCAAGTGAGTCAATAAATGGATGGTACCAACAGGGTACCAAAAATTATCAATTGGTTATGCCAGATCTCTATGCCTAAATTTGTTATAATTTTACTTGTCATAGATAATATCTATGATCATTTTATTGTGAATTTAATGTCAAGACCACCAATTGTGGAAGATTTCTATCAGATGCAACCAAAAAGGGATGGTGGCATCAAATAATGCCAATACACTATTGAAGTTACTATAATCCAGTTTAGGATTAAAGTAAGCAATAAAATATTAGATTATTCTTTTATAATGAATCCTTTCTATGTGCCTATCAGATGTTAGTGGGGGCACCATTGTTTTCCAAGTGAAACGTGATTGGTAACATGTTGAAAACACATATTGGTTATATAGTTAGTAAATACTAGGATGAAAGTAATTCTCCACTAGTTGAATTAAAGTAGAAAACAATATTCTAGGGAACCTGATCTACTGAGGTAGATCTAATGGTTACTTGAACCTCGTCAATAGTACATATAGTGACATGTTATTGAAAAATACAATATGGAACTATTCAATAGAGATTTTTTACCAATTTCATATGGAATAAATATCTCCAATATGAAACGTATGGTACATGGGAGGAGATTAATGTGGTGAGTTGAAATTCCATATGATTCAGTGATGGATAAATCATGTATGCCATGATATGTAAAATACATGATATTTCCTACATATACATTATAGTTGGAAAATATTGGTTACATCAATTAGAACTGCAATGGATGTAGTCAGAACTTTCCAATTGCACTTGCAAAAGTAAAAAAAATTGTACATGTTATATGGAGTGTAAGGATACTAGTTTTGATGAAAAAAACTAGTTTTCCTTAGATCAATGTGATCTAAAATCACAGTAAGGCTAAGGGAGTGAGAAGGACAAGCTTATACAAGCCATTGGTAGCCATACCTACATATACCAAGTACATTGCAGCATCTGAGGTAGCTAAAAAGCAGCTATTATATGCACCACTTTATTCCATTTTTTTGAATCAAACATAGTAATTAAAGTTTTATTATCATGATAATTCATTAATGGTACTTGTGAAGATTACATGTTTCTAAAATGGACAAAAATGGATTTACTCATGGATACCATCTATTGAGAAGTTTTACTCAATTAGGTGAGGTTTCACATAGAAAAATAGCTACGCTGCAGAAACATGGCAGGGTAGGAAACTGAAGTCATGAATCAGTAAAAACATGATGTTTATCATGTGAGAGATAAAAAAATTTGTTAGAAAGTTTGATCTAGTACAATTGGGAGTGTTTAAATAGTTGGTTCCCCAAACCCAAGTAAAATAGTACTTTTTATTACCATTTCATGTATATAGATATAAATTCATGATGTATTCTTACCATTTTTTGTAGACATTTCAACATCCAATATTTAAATGGTATTTTCCAAATAATAATTTTTATATCAAAAGGTTATAGAAAATCTCAGGCATTAATGTGAACCTATAGATACTAAGACACTAATCTTAAACAAATGTCATATGGTCTAGATAATCATTTTGACTAGAAATAGATGATGTCTGATTATCTAGTGATGGGGATCATAAGCATTGATGCTTCTTCACATGATGTTTGCACTTGGTGATATCTTGTATTGTGATCATGAGGAAATACCCACCAATAGGAACACTAAATTTTTACGGTGTCATTGTTGGTTCCTACCTACAAACATGTGTACTAGTATCCCGAATTGATATCATTATTAGTGAGTGCCATTTTATTGAATTCTTTTCTTCAAGGAAAAAACCATGATAATTTAATCATGATGAGGAAGCTTATGATGGCTACATAATTGGTGTAATGACATTGGTTGAATGATCAAGATATGATTTGTCTCTTCTGAGTTGAGGAAGTTATATCTCGGGCCTAGTTGATCAAGAAGGTTATACCTTCATAATTAATTGTCCAAGGTATTCAAGGGTAAATCCATCCATTTAGATAGAAGAATAATAAATCAATGAATGATGATGAAATAAGAGTGCATCCTACTTTAGGAGATATGAAAGATGAAGAGATTATATTACACAATGTTTATTTGTAGGTTGGTTTTAATTCCTATAAATAATTCTTATCTCTTTAGGGGCCTTGAAATGTTGCAAGTCTCCTCTCTTAGTCAGTGGATATTGTTCACTACTATCAAGATAAGGTCCTAGATGGTCGCATATAATAGTGTATTCAGGAATCCTCCCTATTCTGGTGAATATGTCAATTTTATATGGTGGACCCCACCATGGTGACCGAGTGTTGTCCAAGTCATAGATCATGAAAGGAATAAATACATTCATTACTAGTCTAGTAAAGAATAATTGGGTTGAATTTATTTATTAAAAGTATTAACATGGTATGTAAATATGAGGAATAATATTAATCGAAAAAATATTATTTAATATTTCTAGTTTGTTTAATATTAATAGGAACAAGTCAATTTAATGACACATTTTTATCATGTACTATATTTAATATATAATATAGGTGTGTGATATAATAAAAATAATATTTATGATGCAATTTAGTTTATCATAATTATATTTAGTGATATTAAATAAATGGGGGCTAGGGAACCCTTCCTAGAATTTTTGAGCATCCACTATTCAAAGGAGGAGATAAGATCTCACTAGTGACTATTAATGGAGAGTTCATCATTCCCTCTCTCTCTTCTCATGATTTCTAGAGAGAGAATCTCTTGATTTAGAAAATCAGATTGAGTTCATCTCCATGTATCGAAGGTACTATGATATGGTGATCATCACGATGCTGAAGACACCATTGGATCGTCATGCTAGTACCTAAAATTCAATGATCGACTCCCCTATAGATATATAAAGAATGTGTGGAAGATCTAGAGGTATTCTACTTTGGATACTTTGAGAAATTATCAATGGTGGAAATAAAATTTCGATCGTGCCTTCATATCAAAATTTTTATGTTTTCATATTATTTTATGTGCTCTATTTAATTTACACGAGATCCTTGGGACAATAACGAAACACAGATTGTCATAGATGAAAATTCTCATCATCCCGACGATGAAAATTTTAAAATAATCATCCCACCAGATTCCATTGCATTCCTCGGTACCTACATAGTCTTTGGGACTGAATGCATGCCTATGGGTGCACATGAATAGTCCATCAATCAAGTTGATAAGGAAGAGGAGCTGGATCCTATTGAATTAAGAAACAAACCTGGATCAACAATATATCTGGGTCATGGATTGAATGAAGTTCCCATTAAATATATGCCTATGTAACATAAAAAAGGAGGTTAACTAGATCATGGTGTATCCACATCTTAGGCTAAGAATACTTCTAATGATATGGGGATGTGGTCCTCAGAGGGTGATCCTTACCTTGACTCAACATATTTATAGGAAGACCAATAATTTAGTTCTGGTTATTACATGAATAAGAAATATGACATAGGGATTAATTTCCCTATCCAACTAAAAATGAAGGGTAGGTAGCGAGGGAAAATAAATATAGAAAAGGTCATGCAATCTTGGTTTGGGATAGACAAGTCTGCAAGATCATTAAAGATTGGAGGATACAAAGGAAGATCATCTCAGGGGACTGATTCCTTTGGCACTGATTAAAGCATTGAGAATTCCACTATAGAGCATCTCTCTACTAGTTGGAATTCGGGTGATTTATCTTCTCTTGAAAGGAAGGTTGATAATAAAAAATTGTCTATGTGGAGGTTGACACAAAGGCCAGAGGTAGTGAAGGGTAGCCTCTTACGGGTCACCCATCCATGGATGAATCCCTCGTACACATAAATTCCAAGGGGAATGAGGATTAAGGTAAGGATTTTATAGACAATATTTCATTGAAGCAACATGGCAATTTGATGGTTAACCAAGAGATGGTTTATGAGAATCTCCCGAAGAAAGTTTTTGATTGTAGAGGTGATGCTTCTAAAAATAAGGGTGATTCACCCTTGATACTATTCCGACTGAAGGTAAGAGATAACTCACTTAGTCTTATTGGAATTTTAAATAGATCCAATAGTAGGGAGTTTCTCCTTGTAGAATTCAGCAACACTCATGGAATGTTCCTAGTTGACAGACAATCCCCAAGCAATGAGGTCTGCATCATAAAGATCAGTTTTGATCTGAAGACATTATCAGAGGCTTCAGGTTTGACTGGAGAACAAGATCCTCAGCCTCTTAAATATCCCACCCAACTAGATGACAACATTGACACTCAGGATAGTGATTATAAGACATAGAAAATCCCAATACAAAGGGGAGTGTCTATCATTCAAGAGATTGGGGCGGTGGATGATCTTGATCAACCAGATGAACTCTCTTCTCTTATTTCCAGGGAAACTGTCAACTTTTCTTCGTGGTAGTGGTTTTTCACCGTTTTCCACATTCATCTCCCTTTGTTCTTTGGGTTTGATTTATTTTCAATATATTTTGGGATCATGGGCTATAACCCATGGTTTTCACTATTTTGTGTATTTATAATTATATACAAATTTTTATAAATATTTTTTTTTATAATTATAATTATAAATAAATATATTTATTTAAATAATTTTAAAATATGATAAATATATTTAAATAATAAATATATTTATTATATTTATAATTATATATATGTATATATTAATCAAAATATATATATATATATATATAATTATTTAACTATAAATATTGATATAAGTATATATAATAACATATATATATAATTATTTAAATATATTTATAATTACATAAATTTTTTTATAAATATATTTATTTATAATTATAATTATAAATATATATTAATAATTATCTTTATAAATACATGTTTACAATTCTCTTAATATATTTTTAATTATATAAATAATTATTTTTTTATAATTATATATATTTATATTTATATTTATAAATACATAGATACAATGCTTTAAATATATTTATAATTATATAAATATTTATTTATAAATATATACATCTATATTTATTTATAATAATAAACATTTAATTTTTTTAATAATATTAATTCATTTATAAAAATTATGCATTTATCATCGCTTGAAATTTAGCACTAAAAATGATATTTTTTATCAGTGATTATTATTTTCGCACTGATAAAACCACTCTCTATCAGTGTATTTTTAAAATCACTGATAAAACCCTTTGTAATCATTTAAATAGAACCCTAATAGAGTTCCCAATCCTCACACAAATCAAGCTATCATGGAACCAAAATCTTTTCATAACCCTCCCATAAACATAACGCACTAATCAACATTTTAAAAACCCAAGGTATGTGACTTGTGATCTACCTCTCCCACTCAAACATCGTTATTTGTTTATTATTTCCCCAAATTCTTTGAGTGACACTTGTGAGTGATCCATTTTTCCTCAATCTACCTCACTAATTCTCCACCCAATCTACCTCGCCTTGAGACATTGTTGGTTCACCCTCTCCCTCGCCATCAAATTCATTTCACTCAGTCATCAAAATTTCTCACTCTGATTACATAGATCTCCTAGCTGTGCACTGAAAGAACTCTACATTCTTATCATGTAAGGTGGTGACTGCAAATGATAAGTAGGTATAATTTTGTGGTGCACGGTTGGTAATATACTCCAAGTTGAAAGTATCCTTCCTTATCCAATGGATTAAAATCAAATAATTCTTCCCATTTGATTCCTTCACCAGAAAAAAGTTCCCAAATCATTTTAATATCTCTTGATTTGTTTATAATTTTTATTGGAACTATGAAATGGTTTTAATTTAGTTTGTATGATTTGTTCCAATTTTCTATACTTATAGCTCTTGATAAAAAATATTTCATGATAATTTTGATACTTATACACATACTTTTTATTTTTATGATTTAATTTTTCATTTCAGTTTGTTCTTAACAGTTTTATCTTATTATGAAATTAATGAGTATTTTATATTTTTAAAATATTGTATAATAATTTTATCATTATTATATATATGTATATATATGGATACCAATTTTTTATATATTTTACACATGTGATCTAGAATGAGAACATGGGTTATACTAGGTTATATTCCGAATGAATTATCACATTTGAAATAACATGACATTACGATATAACCAAAACATGGGTGGTGTCAATTTCTAACATGTTGTCAGAAGTTTATATTACCTAACAACCCAACACATCTTAAACTAACACCAATGGAGTATGAATATTTTGACACAAAATATATCTTTTCTACAATACCAACATAGCTAACAAAATCAATCTAAAGTTGCGTAGATCAACAATTCATTTTTAGTGCTGATAGAGGACCCCCTTCATTAGTGATTTAAAAGTGCTGATAAAAGTGGTCCACTTTTGAAGTGTATTATATCATCAATTACATTTTATCATAGATAAAGTCTTTTACATCACTTTTAAAATCCAATTATGTAGAAGTGACACTAATATTTTTACTCATTCCACTTAATAGACCATTGGTCATTTTTCCTTGAAAATAGGCATGATATATATCTAAAGAGTTTAGTATAAAAGAATATAAATACTCTTCTTTATAAACATTTTTCAAATGATTCTTCTTTACTTGACTAAGTCGGTGTTGTCGCAACTGGTTGTGATATGATTCATGTGAACATGATTTTTGTCGATATATATGAATTTATTTTCATATACTAGAACATACATTACATTATTCAAATGTGTCATCCTATGACATATTGCTAGGGGCTATACTGGTGTGGAATTCCCAATGAAATAGTCAAGATCCAATAATCTAGGTGCTGGTTTCATGATTTGATGTATACAATTCGATTAACAATTAAACATAATGTGTAATGAGGGATACCATATGATTTCATTTCAAAAAAGTAAAAGAACATAGAGATATAACCTTCTTTGGCCCACTGTGGAACTACGCGTATGGTAAAAACACCACCAGAACACTTTATTACTAAGGAAAAAAATAATAGCCCTAATTAAAAGAGTATAAAAACAAAAAAGAAATATGGAAATAATGTAAGGTTCTAAATGGATGAAACTCATGCTACACAAATTCATGGAAGGATACATCTCCATGCATGGAAGAAAAAAATGGTAAAAAAATGAAGAATAAATGTCATATGATTCTAGATTCAAATACCATAATCTAGTAGAATCTCAAATGGTACATGGGTTTTTGGTGTCTTTATTCATGTGAGGTAATCCCAAAATGAATGATGAAGATCACCACCACTCTTCACTGAAACCCTAGACCAGGTTTAGCCAATAATGAATACAATCAATTGATTGGACTTTAGGATCCTAGGATGGAATCTCTTTCATTTTCTCATTCTTTTTATCTATAATAATCTGAAGCTACCCTACAACACATTAAAATTTTAATTAATTTTTAATTTAAATACTTGTGGTGAAATTATTATAGCAGTCAAGGCCACAGTGAGTCAGTTATGAATACAGGATGCGGGGAATATGAATATTCCATAGGTGAGAGTTTTTTGGAAATTAAAACAAATTTCTAAACCATTACATGACTTTACCCTTACATGATATTAAATTTACTCAGGCTATATAAAGACCCTTGTGTGATAAGGATTAACCTTACCAAATATGGTTCAACTTTACATGAAATAGGTAGTAGCTTTACACAAACTAGTGATACCCATACATTAAATAGGGATAACCCTTATATAGACAGAGATGACCCTTTCATAGATAGGGATAACCCTTATGTGGATATGGATATACCTTACATTGACATGGATAAACCTTACATAGATCGAGATGACCCATTCATATCTAGGTACTCCAGTTACGTGAGCGGACTTACCATTAAATAGGTTAGAATTACCCTTATGCAAGTTGGACTATACCCCAACACAATTCAGGAGTACGCTTATGCATCAGACAATCTACATTTATATAATAGGAGTACCCTTTATGCATGTAAGGTATTGCCATTAAGTTGTTTATATATTACCCTTTTGCATCTATGAGTTCCCTTACACAAGTAATATAGTTACCCCTATGCAATAGGAGTACCCTTATGTGAGTCATGGGTTATTCTTACGTAGATAGTTGTATCCATACACAATATTCTATCTACCTTTTACAAGTTGTGTATTACCATTATATAGTATATTAATTATATGGGAATCTTCTTATGGTTAAATAAAATTTTAAAATACAAAAGTAATAGAAGACCATAATATTTAGAAAGGAAAATTAAATAATATTTACCAAGAAGATTCAATCTGATTGTAAACAAAATTTTACATGCATAATGTTTTTTTAAAAAAATCTACCGTTTCATTAAAAAAATTAAATGTGATGGTTATCTCATAACCTAGTTCATTGACATGATACAATATTCATATTCCCTAAATAATTCATAAACATGGACAATTTAATAGCCCTAATAAACTATTAGATTGATTATCTAACGTATGTATCATAGTGACACATATTCTCCCATTATCAATGACATTCATAAAAAATGTAATCTTATGTCAATGTGTTTTGATCTTCCATGAAAAAACATGTTTTTTAGAAACATATAATGTAGATAGACATTCACAAATTAATTTAATATTATGTGAAGAAAAAGTGAGTTCATTAAATAATACTTTATGCAAAATCACTTCTTTGATTACTTTAGTTAATGTAATGTATTCAAATTCAGTGGTGGAAAAGGGAACAATGGATTTCATATTGCATTTCCATGAAACAACACCAACACAATCAAAGAATTCATAAATAGTAGTATATTTTAGGGTATATATATATATATTTAGAATTGTCATAATTTACAAGGAAAACAAAATCTTGACTATAAGAAACATTTTTTTCAAAACAAATCCACAAATAAGAATACAAAGAAACATAGTTGATTTACCACTTTTATGAATTAGAGTGGGGCTTTCCAGGACTTCCCATAAACCTACCCAAGGTACAAACAAAAAATACTATATATAGATGATATTATATCATGACATACATGAGGATAGATACTATGAATTCATAAGGTATTTTAGATATAAAATCAATATCATAATCACTGCTAAAGGATTGGGATAATATAACATGAAGTAATGACCTAAAGGTGCACTAACTAGTTTAAAGTTATCTAAAAAATATATTTTTATAACCTTCTTGATATAAGATATCTAGGACAAATAAAACACCCTATAATTTATATCTTAGTGATTTCTATACCTATAATTTACATAGCTTTCCCTAAATCTTACATTTTAAAGTAATTACACAGTTGGTTTTTTATTTTATTTATCAACATGGTGTCTTTACAAATTACAAGCATATCATCAAAATAATGGAGTAAATAAAAAAATTCATGAATGATTTAAAGTAAAAAAATTTATCACATTCACTTCTAATAAAATCATTTTTAGGCATAAAATATTCAAATTCCATATACCACATCCTAGATTGTTACTTAATGCCATATATGGATTTTCTTAAAAGACACTCTTAATTGCTTTTAAATTATTTAAAAAAACCCATTAGGTGGTTTTATTTGAATATATTCATTAAACTTACTAGGAAAGAAGATAGTTTTAATAGACAATTTCTCAAAATAAATATCATTTTAATTCAAAATAAAAGGCATTAGCGGTGGCTCTGGAATCAAGCACTAAAAACCACATTAATAATTATTATTTGAAATATAACGAAAATTTGGTATAACTGTCAATATATTTTTTTTTCTTATTTTGTGGTGGTTAGTTAAAAATAAATGCTAAATATTTTTTAAAATACCCTAGTCAGCCCCTACTTCAACCTCCTGACCCTTGGATCCTTGCGACCTTCCCCCCCTAGTCCCATCAAAATCATCTTTGGTGGAACCCACCCTCATACCCCAATGGAACGTCTCCCCATGGAGGTGACCCATCGTCCCCTTCCGCATCCCCTGACAACCCTTTCCCCATGGAGGCGATCCCTCTTCACCACCCCCTTCCCAGATGGTCCTTCTCCACCCACCAATGACCCCTCTTCCCCTTCCCCACCCTCCCCCAATGACCCATCTCCCCTTAGAAGTGACCCTCAATGGGGACCCCTCTTTCTGTTTTCTTAGAAACTCCAACCTCCAAAAGAATTATCCCTAGACCCCTTTACCCCAATACCCCATCCACCTCCTCCTACTACCTCAACTTAATTTCCCCTACCCGTGTTTTTCTGTGAGTGATATGTTTCTGACCATGTATCGACGACTTCTATATTGTCTTTTTACCTCTCCTTTCCTCTGTGACCTTCTTCCAGGACATCTTAGCCTACTATTGTGAGGGGTAATAATTATTCATTTATGTTATTTATTTTTTCTATATTGGATTGAATCATTTTAATGTTGAATTTATTTTCTATCAAATCAAGACCCTAACCTAGTCAATAACGAAGTTGGGTTATGTTAAAAATTGATTGTAATTTTTTTATTAAACATTTATATCATTATATTTGAATGTATAGGGGCTATCACTACAGGACAAAACGATTATTGCGACAGGGTATTTGCGACGGGTCTTATTCCAGTCGCAACAACTCTGATGAAAAGGGTTTTTGCGATGGGTATATATTCCCATCCCAAATGGTCAGTTATTTGCGATGGAAATACAGGGCCCGTAGCAATTGCAATGGCAGGGTTTGTGGACCAAAACACAGTAAATATATTTGTGCCGGGTAGAAGGCTACCCGTCGCAAGTACCCGGTGGTGGTAAAAAGTATTTGCGACGGGGAAATTTCCCCATCCCAAACAAATATTCACCCGGTATTATTTGTGACGGGCCCCATTGCCAATACCGGCCGCTGTAAAGCCTATTTACGATGGTCACCTACAACCCGTCGCAAAATACACCGTAGTCGTAAATACGTTTTTACGACAGGACTATGTACCCATCGCAACAGATAATCCAACGGGAGGTATTTGCGATGGGTCCCGTCGCAAATACCAGCGGTGGTAAATAGGAATTTGCGACGGGGATATCCTCCCGTCGCAAATATCAGCGGCAGTAAATAGTAATTTGCGACGGGGATATCTGCCCGTCGCTAATGTTGGGAATTTGCGACGGTCCCGTCACAACAACCCTTTTACCCACCACCCGTAATTAATTCGGGTGAAGGTATTTGCAACAGGCCCCGTCGTGAATACCAGCGGAGGTAAATAGAAATTTGAGATGGGGATATCCGCCCATCGCTAATGGTGGCTATTTTCGACGGGCCCGTCGCAAAAGTCCTTTTACCCACCGCCTGTATTTAATGCGGGCAGAGGCATTTATGACGGTATCCCATCGCAATACATCGTATTTGCGACGGTCAACCATCGCAAATATGACCGTGACAAAAAATATAACCTATATATACACACCATCCGTTTTTTTCATAAAAATCAGATCTCTATTCTTCTCTCTCTCTAATTTTCAGTTCTGAGTAGAAATTTTTTTTATTTAAATTTTTTATTTCGAAGAGGAAGGAAGGAGTTAGAAGGCGCAGATTACTAAAGGTATTTATATTTTTTTAATTGTTAAATTATTTTTAATTGTTAATTGTTAATTTTATTTTTAATTCCTAATTTTATTTTTTTAATATAATGTTTAGCTATATAGTATAATTAGTTCAAGTGCTTGTACCAAATAATCCTTGCCCGGGTATGAACAAGTAGAGGCGACTCTGGCATAGATGTACCTAGGAGTGAAAACTCTGACAAGGTGTTTCGAGCTTGACTCGGGGTAACCTGGTACACGACAACGGGCCTTGCTGCACTCTTGGTTCGACACTCCAGGGGAATGTTTTGGAAATAATTAGAAATAAATATATAATTATCAAATAATTAAGAAATAATTTGATTTAATTAAAATAATTATCAAATAATTAGGAAATAATTAGATTTAATTGATTATAAATAATTAGGAAACAATTAAAATAATTAGGAAACAATTAGATTTAATTAGGAAACAATTAGTATAATTAGGAAACAATTAGATTTAATTAGGAAATAATTAGATTTAATTAGGAAACAATTATATTTAATTAGGAAACAATTAAATTTAATTATGAAACAATTAGATTTAATTATGAAACAATTAGTATAATTAGGAAACATGATTGACCACTCATCTACCTCAATTTTATTTTCATTTGTGTGTTGAGGCTTGACAGGAAACTTCTGCCTCCACATGTAATATCTGCTTTTACTGTCAAAATTATCAACCTCCTCGCCAATATAGAGGTGAGGAGGTTTATAGTTTTGATAGTAAAAGAACATATTATATGTGGAGGCAAAAGTTTCCTATCAACCTCAATACACAAATGAAAAGAAAATTGAGGTAGATGAGCAGTCAATTATGTTTGTTTTTCTATTCATTGATTGATTAACCACCCGACGTATATGCATATCTTCACATTTCTAATTAATAACATAATTAGTAACATAATTAGTAACATAATTAGTAACATAATTAGTAACATAATTAGTAATATAATTACTAACATAAATAGTAACATAATATAAAATATTATATTACTCTAATATTAATAGTTAAATAATACTTATAATATAATTATTTTATTATTATATGTTTAATATTTATAAAAAAATATTAATATTATTAAAATTATAAAAAATTTATAAAATATTACAATTATCAATATTTTCAACAAGTTTTGCTTTATTCTTAACAGTTCAAATCTTAAAGGGTCGCCAATTTTTCAGGTCATGCCCAATAAAAAGTATGCGTCAACCGTGTCCAATTTAAACTCTCTAATTGTCCATGCATGGTTGATCACCTCGCAAGTAGCGTTGCAATAGGACAACCCAAGTCATGTCTTTCTCATTACTTGTGTCATCCTATTGCAACACTACTTGCGAGATGATCAACCATGTAAGGACAATTAAAGAGTTTAAATTGGACAAGGTTGACCCAAACTTTTTATTGGGCATGACCTGAAAATTGGAGACCCTTTAAGATTTGAACATGTTAAGAATAAAGAAAAATCTGTTGGAAATATTGAGATTTGTAATAATTAGTAATAATTACTAATAAAATTAATCAAAAATCAAATAAATTCAAGTACATGGTTATAAATTGGCACAATTTCCAGTGGATTGGCGGCTACCTTTTGTTCAATGTCTCATATCTTTGCTACTTTCTCCCACTAAAATCAGTATGAAAAATGTGCTCTAACATATGTCAGAGCAAGTTTTTCATACTGATTTCAGTCGGGAGAAAGTTAAAAAGAGATGATCCATCAGAAAAACCAGAATAATTAGTAATATAATATTCACAACGATGATTAAAAAATTTAATTTCATTATTCAAGAATATTTTATTTTTCCAAGTATTGCTAAGTATTGCTAAATTAATAATAATTAGTGGGGATGATTACAAACTAACTGTGTCGCCTATAATTATTGGTAATTACTAATAAATAACTTTAATTATGTATCATCTTTTTTCTAGGATATTGTTTCTTATATCAAATTATTTAACAATATTAACGGTTTTAAATTTTGTAGAAACATATATATGAATATGGAACAAGGAAATCGACATTAATCATTATTAGATGATTGTTCTTGGATAAATCAGCGCAGAAATCCAAATGGTTCTAGTTTAAATCCTGTATATGTTGATGGTGTTGAAGATTTCTTATCATTTGCATCATCAAACCCGGAATTTGTTTCATAAGGGACAATTAAGTGTCCTTGTAAAAAATGTGCTCTGAGAGCGTTTGAGACATTTGACATCATTGGGAAACATCTCTTTCGTTATGGTTTTCAATCAGATTATATTTTTTGGTATCAACACGGTGAACGTAGTTCCAGAGAATATACTAATAATTTGATTTCGGATCCATCACGATTGTTGAGTCAATAAGGTTTTCCTTATGACTTTTCCATTCCTTCTTGTTTTGAAAATCACAAACACCTTATCTTTAAGGAAAATCGCTTTTGTAAGGAAAATCGCTTTTGTAAGGAAAATCGCTTTTATATGGAAAATTGCTTTCTTAAGGAAAATCGCTTTTATAAGAAAAATTATCCTTATCATATTTTCATTAATATTTTTCTTAAGTATGAAATTCGGATTCACTTTCTCGGAATCATTAAAACTGATAAAAAGCATTCTGTTTTAGGGTTCGGATTCTGGACAAGAACTATAAGGAAGTTTCATTCCGAATTCCGGATATGAATTCTGACTAAGTTCTATTCCAGATTCAGGATACGAATTCTAATGAAGAATTCTCATTACGAACTCTAATGAAGAATTCCCATTACGAATTCTAATGAAGAATTCTCATTACGAATTCCCATTACGAATTCTAATGAAGAATTCTCATTACGAATTCCCATTACGAATTCTAATGAAGAAATCTCATTCCGAAATCTCATTACGAATTCTGATGATGAATTCTCATTACGAATTCTGATGACGAATTCTCATTCCGAATTCCTACTCCGAATTCCTATTCCGAATTCACCTATTAAACAGAATCTGGTTATCATTGTTTTATACACTCTGAATTTATTCACTCCGAACTTTCACTCCAAAATTTCTATTCCGAACTTTTATGTTAGGGTTTAAAACGATGTCGTACTTTCTGTTACACTTGTTTTGTTATAAAACGATGTCGTCCATTTTGTTATAAACTAACCGTTGTCTAAGTGACACGTGTACAGGTCCCTCCGAACTTTAAGGAAAATATGACCGTTGGAGGAGGAGCCGACCTTACCTATAAATAGGAGCTCATTTGAAAGAGCTCGTAGCTGTTGTGACTTCTGACTGCCGATTGCTGAAAAAGTGCTTACATGCTGTTGAAGTGATTTCTAGAGAGAGAGTCTCTTATTAACTCTCAAAGCTTCGTGCGACTCCGAATGTTGTTGATTACATTCGAGGGCTTCCGGGGATAGGAAGACAGAGGTACCGACTACCTTAAAGATCGAGGGCTTTCTTGTTGAGAAAGACAGAGGTGCCGACTACCTTAAAGATCGAGGGATTTCTTGCTGAGAAAGACAGAGGTTGCCAACTACCTTGAAGTTGAGGGCTTGCGGGGATAGCAAGACAGAGACACCGATCTTCGTATCGAGGGCTTACCCTGGTGTGGGTAAGACAGACTTGCTTGAAAGTATAAATCAAGGGACCTTTATCCAAGGTTGTTGGATACCCTTCTCTTTGGGTTAAAAGACTATCATCTTGTTACTAGTAGTTTTACTACTCATTTTATTCCGCTGCAATTTGTATCTTAAGGAAAGTATAATTTTCTTATACTTCCTTACTTACTCTGATTCGTTTAGATTCTATACGCTTTAAGGTAGAATCTCTTTCAAAGTTCAGTTTGGTGTTGAGGTGTTGTGAATTTACTTAGTTTAACTTTGTTAAACTTAGTTATTTCCTTTTCTTAAGGAAACTCTAGTTTCTCATAACTAACTTTAAAGGTTCCAAAGGAATTTTTAAAGTATACAATTCACCCCCCCTCTTGTATATTGAGCATCTCATATTATATTTCGATCCTACAATTGGTATCAGAGGTTGGAAACCTCTCACTCTATACCATTCTTACATTTGGTATCAGAGCCAAGGTTACTGAAATACTTGTACTCACATACAAGTTTTTCTTGCTCACTTTTCTATTCCGAACTTTTTCATTCCGGATTATCCATTCCGAACTTTTCCCATTCCGAACTTTGTGATTTCGATTCTAAGCTACTAACAAGTTTGTATCCAAGTTATTTTTTAGTATGACAGGATTTAATGTTGGTTCGATTGACAATTTGAATCCTACAAGACCACCTATCTTCGATGGTAATGATTATGAATACTGGAGAGATCGTATGAAGACATTCGTTATCAATACTGGAGTAGATAACTTTGTGATGCTTACTGGTGATTATAAAATTCCTGACAAGGAAGTCAGAACCTTTACTAACCAGGAGAAGCAAGAATATCAACTCAACTATAAGGTACGCAACACTTTATTATGTTCAATGACTAGAAATATATATAGCCAAATTTCTTCTTGTGAAGCAGCTAACTGTATATGGAAGAAGTTAGAGGTTACACATTTTGGGACTTCTAAGGTGATTGAGACTAGAAGGTCTATGCTTAGAGATGAATATCATGGCTTTAATTTTCCTTATGGAGAACCTATCTATAAAGTTCAACAAAGATTTATGACTATTGTCAACAGTCTACAATCTATGGGAGAAAAAGGTTTAGATGATGAAGCTCTTGTGGACAAAATAATTGATATTATGCCCAATGAGTGGGAATCCAAGAGAACAGCTATAGATGAGAACAGGAAGGTTACTCAAATTACTCTTGATGAATTATTTGGAACTCTTCTACAACATGAAACAAGAATGAAGAGAGATGCTGACAACATCAAGAAGAAGAATGGAAATGGTACTGTTGCTTTTACTACAACTTCGAATCAGATGAAAGCTAAGACTCCTGAGAGAGTAACCAGATCCAAATCAAAGAAAGTCATTTTCCAATCCGAATCTAGTGAAAGTGAAGTTTCAGAAAATGAATTAGCCAATCTTGCTCGAAGGATGAACAAGATAGCCGGACAAAGAAATTTTCAATCCAAGTATAAGAAGAAGGATAGGAAAGATAAGAAAGATGGAGAAGTTACTTGTTATGAATGCAAGAGAGCTGGACATATTAGACCAGATTGCCCTATGCTAAAAAAGAAAGAAAGAAAGGAAAGGCATTCAGACAGGAACAGGAAGAAGTATTACAAAGCTAAAGCTAAGAATGTTCTGAAAGCTAATGACACCTGGAGTGCCAGTGGTGGTGACTCTTCAGATGAATCTTCTGAATATGAATCTTCAGGACAGAAGAATCTTGGTCTTATAGCCAGATTACCTATTGATAATCATTGTCTTATGGCTAAGGTACGAAATGCTGAATCTTTGACTAATGTTTCCTTAAATCCTAATGATAGTAAGTATTATAACTCTTCTGATGAAGAATCATCTTCTGATGAGGAAAATACTTTACCTACTTTTGAAGAAGTCTCTAGATTTGCTGAACTTCTTGAGATTGAGAATTCCAAACTCAACAAGAAACTTGATAAGGCAAATTCTAGGAATTCTATTCTTACTAAAGAGATATCAGATCTTTCTAAAGATCTTGATAAGAAAAATGCTGATTTTGAAAGTATTTCAAAAAATCTTGAGGAAGTAAGTTCTGAGAAGAATAAACTTTCTAAAGAGTTAGAAAAAGTAATTTCTAATAAAAATGTTTTCGAGCCTAACTCTTGTTTCAAAACTAATGTTTTTGAGGATAAAAACTTGGTTGTAAAACTCAAGTCCGAAATTTTTTCCTTAAAGAAGTGTTTATCAAACTTTACCCATGGTAAGGAAAATTTTGATAAGATGTATTCTCAAATACGACCTTTAAGAAATAAATCTGGATTTGGTTATACCCATGCAAAACCAGTTTTCAGTAACAATTATTTTGTTCCTCAAAGTGCCCCATTTTGCACTAAGTGTCAATGTGGTGGTCACTGGGCAAGAAATTGTTCCTTAAACAAAACCCAATCCTTAGGTTTTCATAAAGCTTATTTTTCTAAGAAAATGTGGATACCTAAAATTTTATTGTCTGGAAATCTCGGATCCAAACAAGTTTGGATTCCGAAAGTCTAACTTTGTTCTTAATTTCAGGAAAATAAAGAAAGTTCCAGCAACAATATTTGGTACATGGATAGTGGATGTTCCCGGCACATGACTGGTAACAAAAGCTTCTTTGAAAAGATTATCAAAACGAAAGGAGGAAAGGTAACTTTCGGAGACAATGCTAAGGGAGAGATTGTTGGTATTGGTAATATAGTTCTTTTAGGTAAAACTTTGATTTCAAATGTTCTTTTTGTTAAAGGTCTTAAGCACAACCTCATTAGCATAAGTCAGTTATGTGATGAAGGTTACCTTGTGAATTTTAGGAATGATAAATGCTTAGTTCACAATTCCAAGGAAGAATTTATTCTCTCAGCCAACAGGCAAGAGAATGTTTACACCTTAAACTTAGAAGACTTAAGAAGCCAAGATTTACCTTGCCTAAGTGCAATGGAAGATCATTCTTGGTTATGGCATAGAAGATTAGGACACTGTAATCTTAGGAACCTATGTAAACTCTCTAAGAAGAAACTAGTTAAGGATCTACCGGAGCTTAGATTTGATTCTTCTAAAGTTTGTGATCCTTGTCAATATGGAAAGCAACATAAATCTAGTTTTAAGTCAATCGGTGAAGTCTCAACAACTGATGCATTACAGTTGGTGCATATGGATCTTTTCGGTCCAACACAAACTGGAAGCATTGGAGGCAAATACTATGTGTTTGTTCTAGTTGATGATTACACTAGATTTACTTGGGTCTATTTTCTAGCAAGGAAATCTGAAGCTTTTTCTTATTTCAAAAGTTTTAGAGCTCAAGTTAAAAATGAGAAAAACCTTCCATTGAAAATTATTCATAGTGATCATGGAGGAGAATTTCAAAATTCTGATTTTGAAACTTTTTGTAGTAAGAAAGGTATTACTCACAACTTTTCAGCACCTAGAACTCCTCAACAGAATGGTGTAGTTGAAAGAAGAAATAGAATTCTTCAAGAGATAACTAGAACCATGTTGAGTGAATATTCTATTGCTAGACATTTCTGGGCTGAAGCTGTAAGTACTGCTTGTTATACTATAAATCGAGTTTTGATTAGACCTTTTCTTAATAAAACTCCTTATGAGTTATGGAATGGTAGAAAACCAAGACTTTCCTACTTCAAGGTTTTTGGCTGCAAAGTATTCATTTTGAATACTAAAGATAACTTACATAAATTCGCACCAAAATCAGATGAAGGAATTTTCTTAGGATATTCCACAACCTCTAAGGCTTATAGAGTTTTTAATAAAAATACTTGTACTGTTGAGGAAACAGTACATGTGAAATTTGATGAGTCTGACCCTTTTGTTTTTAAAACCTCCCAACCTACATCCTCGGATGTGTTTTCAAAAACTGATTGTCAACCATTGATAGAAGAACCTTCTGATAAGGAAATTGTTCTAGAAGATACTTCTGAAACATTTACCCCAGAAGACTTTCTACCTTATGTTGATGAACAGGTTTTACAAAACCCAAATCAGGTGTTTCTTAAGAATCATCCCAGTGATAGTATCATTGGTGATGTAAATCAACCTGTAAGGACTAGAAGTTCTTTAAGAAATGAAGTAGAACATCTAGCATTTCTTTCCCAATTAGAACCTAAAAGCACTGATGAAGCTTTAGGTGATGATGATTGGATTAAAGCCATGCAAGATGAACTAAATGAATTCGAAAGGAATAAAGTCTGGACCTTGGTTGAAAGACCTAAGGAAACTTCTGTTATTGGAGTAAAATGGGTCTTCAGAAATAAATGTGATGAAAATGGAGTCATTGTTAGAAATAAAGCTAGACTTGTTGCTAAAGGCTATAATCAGCAAGAAGGAATAGACTATGAAGAAACCTATGCTCCAGTAGCTAGACTTGAATCTATCCGCATTCTACTTGCCTTTGCAGCATTCTTTAATTTCAAACTATTTCAAATGGATGTGAAATGTGCTTTTCTTAACGGTTATGTTCAAGAGGAAGTTTTTGTTGAACAACCTCCTGGCTTTGAAGATACAAAACATCCAGATCATGTTTTTAGACTTACCAAAGCTTTGTATGGCCTTAAACAAGCCCCACGAGCATGGTATGATAGACTCACTGGATTTTTGCTTCAAAATAACTATGTTAAGGGCAATGCAGATCCAACCCTTTTTATAAAGAAAGATAAGAAAAATGTTTTGATTGTTCAAATTTATGTTGATGACATTATATTTGGTTCAACTCAGCAATCTTTGACTGACTCTTTTGCTAGTCTAATGAAATCTGAGTTTGAAATGAGTATGATGGGTGAGTTAACATTCTTTCTTGGTTTTCAAATTTCTCAAAAACCAGAAGGAACCTACATATCTCAACATAAGTATATTAAAGATCTTCTTAAAAAGTATGGTTATGACAACACTAAAAGTATAAGTACTCCTATTGGTACCTCAAATTCTTTAGATCTTGATGAAGCTGGGAAACCAGTAGATCAAACATCTTTTAGAGGTATGATTGGAAGTCTACTTTACTTAACAGCTAGTCGACCAGACTTAATGTTTTCAGTATGCTTATGTGCAAGATATCAATCCAATCCTAAGGAATCTCACTTAAAGGCAGTAAAAAGAATTTTTCGCTACCTTAAGGGAACCATGGATCTAGGATTATTTTATACTTCTGGAAATGATTTTGTTCTAAAAAGTTTTTCTGATGCTGACTTTGGTGGATGTAGAATGGATAGAAAGAGTACATCCGGAACTTGTCATTTCTTAGGAGATTCATTAGTTTCTTGGTCATGCAAGAAGCAACATTCTGTTGCACTCTCCACTGCTGAAGCTGAATATGTAGCAGCTGGTAGTTGTTGTGCACAAGTGTTGTGGATGCAACACACACTCACAGACTATGGCCTGAGTTTTTCTAAAACTCAAATTTTGTGTGATAACACAAGTGCCATTGCCCTAAGTAAAAACCCTGCACATCACTCTCGTGCAAAACACATAGATATTAGGCATCACTTTCTTAGGGATCACACACTTAAAGGAGATATTATTCTTCAATTTATTGGAACGCAAGATCAACTTGCTGATATATTCACAAAATCTTTGCCTTCTGATAGATTTGAATATATTAAACAAAAGTTAGGAATGATAACCGTAAGGTAATCTTCCTTAATTAACTTTTTGTTGAAAAAGTCTCCTTACAGTAATAAACTCCTTTTCATAGGGGGAGTACATTTTGTTGTTTAACAAAGTTTTTCAAAATTTGTTTTCAAATTTTTCGGAACGAAAATTTCCGGAATGGAACTTCCGGAACGATAATTTTCCAGAAAGGATATTTCTATACAAAATACTTCTAGAATGAAAGTATTCGTATTGTAAATTTCCGGAATGAACAACTTTCGTACTGGGACTTCCATAACCAGTTTTTCGTACCAAGTTTGAGTTTTTCGTATTGAGTTTTTTTTTTCGTATTGAGTTTTTCGTATTGAGTTTTTCTTATTGAGTTTTTCGTATTGAGTTTTTTTTTCGTAATCGTCTTTATATTACCCATTACGAATAACTTTCCTAAGATAATCCGAAAGGTATGATTTCCTTACCAAAGTTTTCGTAATCATATTTTACTTGCTGGCATTTTATTAAAATTTGTTTTCGGTTTTTCAATTTCTTAAATTTTAGTTTTAATAAAACCTCAAAAAGATCGGATTCAACCTTTCAACCGTTAGATCAGATCTCAGATCGTTCTAAACCGTTAGATCAACCGAGGAAGTTGAACCGTCATCCCAATGCCTATATAAAGGGGACCCTATTTTCTCGTCCCACATCGATCTCAAGCTTTTGCGTGCTGAAGCTCTGCCTCTCCGATTTAAGGCCGTTCCGAACCACAGTTATATCAGTTCCGAACTTCAGTCTTCTCTGTTCCGAATATCTCAGAGGACTTCTGATCCGAATGTCTGCAGAGTTAGCTTCTCAAGAGATGTCTTCAACCAAGCCCATTTCTCAATGGTTAGTATACAGAGAAAGGTTACTTCATACGGATTTCTTCAACAACTATGATTCTCTTATCTCAAAGAATATCAAGTTGAATGGCTGGGAAGATGTTGCAGTATCTAAAACCGGGGATCAAGATGAGGTATTTTCTGATTTTCTTGTTGAATTTTATGAGTCAGTTTCTTTCTTCAAGGAAGATGATAGGGAGAAGTTTTCGTTCAAATCGTATGGCAAGACTTATAAACTTTCTTACACCAAGGCTGCAAGCTTGGTAGGATTATCTTATGAAGGTGAGGCTGAGTTTATTTCTCATGTATTGCCGGACAACAAGGGTAGTTTCAACAAGGAAAAGGCTTTAGAAACCCTCGGACTTGCTGATGACAAGGCTCCGAAAATTGCAAGTCTTCCTACTAATTTCCGGATTCTTGAATTATGGGTACAAGGACTTATCGTACCGAGAAAAGGGGATAAGGACAGCCTGAAGAAAAGTGAGATCTACATCTTAGACTTTTTGATAAATCTAAGAAAGTTCAACTTCATGAGGCATATTCTTATAACCATCGAGAACCTTAAGAAAGGAAATCTCAGAGCTCAGATTGTTATGTACCCAGCCATCTTATCTAATCTCATAGTTCGGTGCCTTGAATCTTTCAAGGTAGCTTGCAAATCAAAACCAAAGGTGTGTAAAATCCTGTTAGTAAGTGATGACACTCTCAAGAGAATGAATGTGGCCTTCAACAAGGAGATTGGAGAGTTCGTTGACCTGCCTAATCAGGAAGAAACGACTCCGAAAGTGGCTGATCCGGAATCATCCAAGCCGGTAAGGAAGAGAAAGTTGAAAGAAGTAGTTGGTGGAGCTGAGGAACCCAAGTCTAAGGAAGTCCACTCCGCACCTCCTAAGCCTAAGAAGAAGAAGACCTATACTGAGGAGGTTGCAGCGAAGTGGAGAGCTGACAAGGAGAAGAGGAAGGAAGGAGATCCACAGTTCGGATTGGATCCCGCAGAGGCTAAGGCTCTGAAAGAAAAGGCTGCTGATGAGCTCGAGAAGCAAGCTAAGGAAAAGAAGCTGAAGAAGAAGAAGTTGTCAGAAGCTGAGGCTGTGCAAGCATTGTTGAAATTTAATGAAATAGTTTCAGCAACCATTCCCGTTCCGAGAACTTTTTCTTTGGAATCTCTACCTGAGACTCCAGGAAGAAATCTCGATGATCCGAAAGAGGCTGCTGCTAAGAATG
Source organism: Viscum album (assembly GCA_963277665.1). Lineage (NCBI taxonomy): Eukaryota > Viridiplantae > Streptophyta > Magnoliopsida > Santalales > Viscaceae > Viscum > Viscum album. The sequence goes on from OY728134.1 coordinate 1,002,265,268, forward strand.
CTGAGGAAGTTGAACAAGTCGAACAAGTTGAAGAGGTTGCTGAAGGAAGTGGCGAGACAGGAGATGTGCTCAAACAAGTAGATGAATATAAGGGAACTCCTTCGGAACACCTGTCACTCCGAACATCTGAAGCCGAATCTTCAAAGATAGTTACTCCAGTAATAGAAGGAAAGGAAGGAGAGGAAGAAGTTTCTTATCATGGAGAAGAAGAAAAATTTTTACTTGATGCTGCTCAGAAGGAAAATCTAGAAGTTGTTGTTGAGAGAGATGATGTTGTTCAGGTCTCTGATAGTGAGAAAAGATCTCCGGAACAGGTTTCTATTCCGGAAAAAGATAAGGGCAAACAAATTCTTGCTGATACCCCGAGTTCAGAAAAGAGTATGAGGAAGGAAGCTGGTAGCTCTTCTAAGAGGAAGTTGGAGCTTATTGAAGAAGAAAATTCTCCTAGCAAGATGTCAGATTCGGAGTCATCATCGTTGGGGCACGATTTTGTTGTTCAGTCCTTGAAGAAGTTGGTGGGAACCATTCCGACCTTCTCCAGTATTGACTCTCGGTGCCAGATGCTCCAACATACGCTAAATCAGAAAACCGACTCCGTATCCATGGTTATGGATAAATGTGTTGAGATAGAAGCCCAGTTCAAAAATTTCTTTATTGGTTACGAAGCCCATAAAAGATCTTGCAAAAGAATGACTAGCTGGTCAAAGAAGAATGTGGAAGAGATGAGGTTGCTGGATGAGTTTCAGGATAATGTTAAGGATGCTTTTCAAACCGAGGACAAGAAGTTTCATGAGATGACTACATCATTCGATGAGAAATTGAAAGAGGAAAGGAACATTCGGAGTCAGGAAGTAAGAGATCTGAATGGAAAGCTCAACTCTGTTAATCAAAGTTGGAAATTTGAAAGGGATCATCGGATCAATTTTCTAGAAAGGATAAAGGCTCAGGAAGAGAAAATGGAAGCTCAGGAAGAAAAATTGAAGGCTCAGGAAGAAGTAATTCAAGCTCAGTCAGCAAGAATACTTGCCTTAGAAAAGCAAGCAGAGGAAGATCACAAAGACCTCAAGAAGATCAAGACAATTCTCAAGGGGCTAATATCGAAGGAGAAAGATCCTAAATGACCAATCCGATCTTTTTGTTGTAATCTGTTTTTTTTGCTGACATTTCAAATATAATGGAAATTGTCCTTGTTGTTTCGTTTGTTGTCATTTCTAATTTTTCAGGTACTTTGTTAAGTTTTCCATTCCCTCCAATTCTTTTTGAAAATCACAAAGGGGGAGAAGGAAAAGATCCTTAAGAAAAAGAGGAAATCTATTAAGAGTTTTTTCAAAGGGGGAGAAAGGAAAATACCCAAGGAGAAAGAACTCTAATAAGAGTTTGTTTAAGGGGGAGTTTTTATTAAAGAAACATCACTCCGGAAATATGAATACGATCCTTAGAGATTCAAAGCCTAAGGGGGAGTTAGTCGTATTCATCTATATTCTTAAACCAAGGGAGATAAGCTTTAATGTGTTTCTTTCTTCTTAGAAATAGCTTTTTCGTAAGGATGTTTGTGCTTTCCAAAAAGGGGGAGATTGTTGAGTCAATAAGGTTTTCCTTATGACTTTTCCATTCCTTCTTGTTTTGAAAATCACAAACACCTTATCTTTAAGGAAAATCGCTTTTGTAAGGAAAATCGCTTTTGTAAGGAAAATCGCTTTTATAAGGAAAATTGCTTTCTTAAGGAAAATCGCTTTTATAAGAAAAATTATCCTTATCATATTTTCATTAATATTTTTCTTAAGTATGAAATTCGGATTCACTTTCTCGGAATCATTAAAACTGATAAAAAGCATTCTGTTTTAGGGTTCGGATTCTGGACAAGAACTATAAGGAAGTTTCATTCCGAATTCCGGATATGAATTCTGACTAAGTTCTATTCCAGATTCAGGATACGAATTCTAATGAAGAATTCTCATTACGAACTCTAATGAAGAATTCCCATTACGAATTCTAATGAAGAATTCTCATTACGAATTCCCATTACGAATTCTAATGAAGAATTCTCATTATGAATTCCCATTACGAATTCTAATGAAGAAATCTCATTCCGAATTCTCATTACGAATTCTGATGATGAATTCTCATTACGAATTCTGATGACGAATTCTCATTCCGAATTCCTACTCCGAATTCCTATTCCGAATTCACCTATTAAACAGAATCTGGTTATCATTGTTTTATACACTCTGAATTTTTTCACTCCGAACTTTCACTCCGAAATTTCTATTCCGAACTTTTATGTTAGGGTTTAAAACGATGTCGTACTTTCTGTTACACTTGTTTTGTTATAAAACGATGTCGTCCATTTTGTTATAAACTAACCGTTGTCTAAGTGACACGTGTACAGGTCCCTCCGAACTTTAAGGAAAATATGACCGTTGGAGGAGGAGCCGACCTTACCTATAAATAGGAGCTCATTTGAAAGAGCTCGTAGCTGTTGTGACTTCTGACTGCCGATTGCTGAAAAAGTGCTTACATGCTGTTGAAGTGATTTCTAGAGAGAGAGTCTCTTATTAACTCTCAAAGCTTCGTGCGACTCCGAATGTTGTTGATTACATTCGAGGGCTTCCGGGGATAGGAAGACAGAGGTACCGACTACCTTAAAGATCGAGGGCTTTCTTGTTGAGAAAGACAGAGGTGCCGACTACCTTAAAGATCGAGGGCTTTCTTTCTGAGAAAGACAGAGGTTGCCAACTACCTTGAAGTTGAGGGCTTGCGGGGATAGCAAGACAGAGACACCGATCTTCGTATCGAGGACTTACCCTGGTGTGGGTAAGACAGACTTGCTTGAAAGTATAAATCAAGGGACCTTTATCCAAGGTTGTTGGATACCCTTCTCTTTGGGTTAAAAGACTATCATCTTGTTACTAGTAGTTTTACTACTCGTTTTATTCCGCTGCAATTTGTATCTTAAGGAAAGTATAATTTTCTTATACTTCCTTACTTACTCTGATTCGTTTAGATTCTATACGCTTTAAGGTAGAATCTCTTTCAAAGTTCAGTTTGGTGTTGAGGTGTTGTGAATTTACTTAGTTTAACTTTGTTAAACTTAGTTCTTTCCTTTTCTTAAGGAAACTCTAGTTTCTCATAACTAACTTTAAAGGTTCCAAAGGAATTTTTAAAGTATACAATTCACCCCCCCTCTTGTATATTGAGCATCTCATATTATATTTCGATCCTACAACGGTTTCAGAATTTAGTACATGATGGTGTAGGCTCATCTGTTCAACAAACAGAAATTGAGGATGATGTTGATTTACCACCCGAGTTGGCACCATCTGAATTTGCTGAGTTGTTCAGGTCTGTTGAGGATTCATTATATCCTGGTTGCAAGATAAGAAAATTAGAAGTAGTTGCAAAATTTATGGCTATTATATCAGATAATGGAATGTCAAATAACTATATTGATCAGATATTTTATTTGGTTAAAGCACTATTACCTGAAGGAAATGTGCTGCCTACTAATTATTATGAGAGCAAAAGAATTGTTCGTAATATAGGCCTTAGTTATCAGAATATCCATGCATGTTCAAATGATTTCATCTTATATTCTAGTGAAAATGAGTCATTGGATAGTTGTCCCACATGTGGACAATCTAGGTATAAAGAAGCTCAATCAGGGAAGTTTGGATTGATTCCTGTAAAACAGTTGAGATATTTCCCGCTTACACCCAGGTTGCAGCTTTTATTTATGTCTCAGAACACAGCGACAATGATGTCACAACACAAAACCAATATTTCAAATGGTAAAAGCTTGATTCATCCATCTCATGGTGATTCATGGAAACATTTTGATCAAGTGAATTCATCTTTTGCATTAGAATCCCGGAATGTGCGATTGGGTCTTTCTACTGACGGTTTTTGTCCATTTGGATCTTTTGGTAGTCAGTATTCCTGTTGGCCTGTCTTTATAACTCCGTACAATTTTCCTCCATGGATGTTGATGAAAGAGCCTTATATATTTATGACATTATTAATCCCAGGACATCCAAAAAAGAATATTGATGTTTATTTGAAACCACTGATTGATGAGTTAAATTTATTGTTGAGTCATGGTGTTGGTACATATGATGCTGCTGCGAAACAGAATTTTGTAATGAAAGCTGCTTTGATGTGGAAAATTAGTGACTTCCCGACATATGGTATGTTAGCTGGCTGGAGTACACATGGTCCAAAATCATGTCCTTACTGTATGGGAGACAACAAAGCATGTATGCTCGTGAATGGAAAAAAATCTTGCTATTTAGACTGTCATCGCAGATTTCTTCCAATCGATCATCCTTTTTGGAGGAATAAATCTCATTTCAGAAAAGGTAGAATTGAAAGAGATGAACCTCCAAAAATGATCTCAGGTATAGAGTTACAATCAGTTGTATTTTCATTACCTTCCATCACTTTTGTTCCGACAATAAACCAATAGAAAATTCATGGTTTTGGGATAGAACACAATTGGACAAAACGGAGTATTTTTTGGAATCTGCCATATTGGTCTGATTTGTTGGTCCGACACATGTTGGATGTCATGCATATTGAGAAGAACTATTTTGATAATTTATTTCATACAGTTTTGGATACACAGGGTAAAACCAAAGATAATGTAAAGGCACGATTAGATCTTGCCCAAATTTGTAGGCGACCAGAACTTGAATTGTTTGAAAATGTCAGATCACAGAGATTAATGAAGCCAAAAGCAGCTTATACACTGACCAAAGAGAGTCGCTTATTATTTTGTCAGTGGATTGCAGATTTGAGACTTCCAGATGGCTATGCTTCCAACTTGGGCATATTTGTTAAAAATGGTCATATTACCAGATTAAAAAGTCATGACTATCATGTTATAATGGAAAGGCTTATGCCTATTGGATTAAGAGGTGTCTCGAATTATAAGATTTGGGTTTCGATAATAGATATATCCTATTTTTTCCGAGACATGTGTGCGGCGACAACAGACTATGATACACTATGCAAACAGGAAGAAGCTGTTGTTGTAATTATATGCAAATTGGAAAAAATCTTTCCACCGGCTTTATTTGACTCGATGGAACATTTGATATTACATTTACCACATGAAGAAAAATGTGGAGGTCCGGTTCAGTTTCGATGGATGTACCCATTTGAGGGATGCATGCAGAAATTGATGAAAAAAGTTCATAACAAAGCATCAGTTGAAGGCTCAATTGCTGAAGCTTATTTTCAAGAAGAAATTGCTTTATTCTGCTCTCATTATTTTGAATCTGAATATCCCTCAAAATTTAACTGCATGCGCCAGAACGAGGGGAATTTTGATGATGATATGAACAATCAATTATCAGTTTTCAATCATCCCTAACTTGGCTTTGGTGGAGTTCATGATAGATGACTTTCAGATGATGAACATCATAGAGATCATACATATGTTCTACTCAATTGTGAAGAAATGTCACCAATTGTACAGTGAGTGCTCTTATCCCTTATTCTATAGATTCTGTTACAGTAAATTAATAATATTTTATTTGTAGGTTATATGATGATCATATCAAGAAACAATTTCCACAAATTACAGCAGCTGGCTTAGAAGAACGTCGGCAAAAAAAAATTTCCTACTGGTTTAAAAAACTGGTAACATACATTCGTTTTTGGTTTTACATAAAAAATCAATTTATTACTTGTAATAGTGATAAATGCTTTAAAAAAATTCAGGTATCTGTACATGCTGATAATATTGATAGTCGATTGCATATTTTGAGTAGCCCACCATCCAAAATGGTTAAATCTTATAATGCATATGTGGTGAACGGTTAACTCTTTCATACACGTGCATATGGGGAATCAAAGAAAACAATGAATAGTGGTGTTTGTTTAAAGGGATCACATCATAGAGATATTGATGTTGACTTTTACAACATGCTTGAAGAAATTATTGAACTGTGTTATTTGGGACAGAACTTTGTAACAATGTTTAAATGTCGATGGCTGGATACTGAGAGAGGATTGTGTATTCATCCGACTCATGGAATTGTTGATATTAAACATAAAATTCTTCTTGTAGTAAATTAACCATTTTTATTGGCTCATCAGGCACATCAAATTTATTATGCAAAATACTGTGCTACTGCAAAAGAGTTGGATGATTGGTGGAGTATAATAAAAGTTAAATCTCGAGAAAATCAGTTTACTCAAATTGAATGTGGTTCCATTGAAGTGCAAGGAAATGAAATTTTTCAAGACACTCCTAAAAACACATCTTTTTCACAAAGAGACATGAATATTGAGTATGACACCCCACAGTTAATGGTTGATGGTGACGATGTTATCAATGATGTTAAAACTGAATTTGAAATGACAAGAGATGATGATAGTGAAACTAATATGGAAATTGACGATGTTGATGAGGAAGATGAAGACATTGACATTGACAAATATAAAGATTATGATGAATATGATGATGAAGATGAACATTGACATAGTAAAATACTGGTTTGAATCATAACAAATATATATCTATACATAATAGTTATTTTCAACTGTTTGCTAATAACAATAATTTCATGTTTCAGATGGACTCGGAAATGTTTCTTCAGTTGCTGGAGGCTGATATACCTATGGATGATGAGGTTCTTGAGTCATATGACCCCCAGGCTATTGGCACTACAGGGAGCACTCGGAGGGGGCGTGGTCTTGCCAGACTGATGATTCCAGATCCTATCCCGGAGCGACGTCCACCTCTTGGATTCGATGCGCACACGCGGTGGTATGGTAACCTGTGTACTTTAGTTAGCTTTCATTATAATTTATTAATATTCTAATTGTTTGATTATATGTTCTTTTTCCACAGTTTTACGCATATAGCTATTGGACAGGGGGCGCTATCTTGCGCAATTATTTTTCTCAGCCCTGGCTCACATGGGATCAGATTCCCGCTAATGTGAAGGCCGCCATGATCGATCGTTGGCCGGTACATAATTAAATATTATTTATTTTGAAATTTAATTCATTAAAAACTTTATATTAGGGTTTATGGTATCCCATCGACGAGAGCATGTGTGCCACTATCCACGCGGCATGGGTGGTGTCTATGCATGACCGTTTCCATCAGTTTTTCCATAATTTGAGAAAGACGGCTGTGAAGAATGACGGAGTGACAAAATTTGATGAGTCCTGTAGAGCCCACCGACCAGAGTACATTTCATCTCACGTTTGGGATGGATTATGTACACACTGGTTGGGTGGTGGGTTTCAGAGGAGATCTGCATTGGGTCGACAGAATCGGGGGAGACAAGAGGTGACGCATCGAGCCGGTAGTCGTACATTCAGTGTGCATAGAGAGCATATGGAAAATACTTTTTTTAATATTTTATACAACTTTAAACATAAACAGTTTATTTTATATTCATATAGGAAGTCGAGTTGCCCGGTATTTTGGCGTACGGCGTTTATCAGAAAATGTACACTGACCCAACTACTGGAGAGATTAGAGGTGACCGCCAGCGTCAGATTGTGGTCAGTATTATTTTCTTTTCAGTTTAAAAATTAAATGCATATAATATTTTCATTATTTTAATTTCTAATTGAAACTTAAGGAGTCATATGAGGCCGCGACCTCTCAGACACAGGCTGAGATTCAAGACGAGAAGGGTGATCAGACTAGTGCCCACCATTTTGATGAGACGGCATGGATGCAGGCGACCCAATATGGATTCGAAAAGGGCCGAGTAGTTGGTATCAGCTCTCATTTGACTCCTCAGCTTATTATGGTACTGCTGCGATGTTGGCGTCCAGCTCGAGAGAAGCTCGTGGAGAGACATCATCTTCTCCCTCACAGTATCTGGAGCAACTGCGTGCTCAGGGTCAGCTTATAGAGGATTTGCGTCAGGGGTAGGAGCAGATGCATCAGCAGCACGATGAGGAGATGCGTCGATGGCAGGAGCAGATGCATCAGCAGCAGGATGAGGAGAGACGTCGATATGAGGAGCAACATCCGGAGTATATGGAGTATATGTGTCGTCTAACTCATAGTTTAGGGATGTATGTTTCTCCACCACCTCCTCCAGGTCCTCCAGATCCTCCAGATTATCCACCCCCAGTGATTTTTTTAGATGTAATAAACATTTGAGTTCGTAGTTTATTGTAATATTAACTATTTACAATTCCTCTTTCATATTGGTACGAATATTATGTGATTTAATTTGTTTTTATTTTTTTAATATATTATTACTTATTAGTATTATTTTTAATGTCTTCTTATTTTAGTAATATTACTTTTAATATTTTATATTTATTGTTAATATTGAGAAGTTTATAATTTTATAATTTTATTAATATTAACAATATTATTATTATTTTTTCATAAATATGTATGTTTATTTTAATAATATTATTATTATATTAATTTTTTATATTAATAATATTAGTACTACTATTATTATTTTTTGATATTAATATTTCATAATATATAATATTATATTATTTATATTCATATTATTATTATTTTTTGATATTAATATTTTATAATTATATTATATATATATTTCATTATTAATATTATAATAATATAATTTATTTATATTATTAATATTAATATTATTATTATATAGACAGTTTAATAATATTATTATTATATTAATTTTTTATATTATTAATATTAGTATTATTATATTATATTATATTATATTATATTCATATTATTATTATTTTATATTAATATTTCATAATTATATTTTATATTTTTTTTATTTATATTATAATAATATAATTTCTTTATATTATTACTATTATTATTATTTTTATATAATATTATATGATTTTTATTAATTATTTTATTTTTTTTATTTTTCTTTAATATTTGCGACGGGTACATTTGCGACGGGAATTCCCATCGTAAATGTTTTTTACATTACCATTTGCGACGGGACGAATACCCGTCGGGAAAAACTTTCTGCGACGGTCCGTCGCAAATACCTTCGTCACAAGTATTTTTTTAAATTTCGCATTTGCGACGGGATACTGACCCGTCGCAACTAATATATCTATGATGGCTCGCCGCAAATACCTTTTTTATATATAAACGAAAACATATTTGCGACGGGGGACAAATACCGTCGCAAATAATTTTTTTGCACCAGGACCGCCGCAAAAACACCTATTTGCGACGCCATTTTTGGCAACGAGCGATTTGCAACGGAGCCCCGTCGCAAATATTCAGTTTTCCTGTAGTGTATAGTGGAAATCCAATACCAATAGAAAAAATTTATATTAATTTAAATCAAAACACACCTCGTTATGCGAAGGGTTTGTAAGAATTTATTTATTATGAAATTGAAAAATGATAAATGGATGGTAGAATAAAATTTTCATGACCTAATTGTAAATTCAAGTGATGTTTGTATAGAAAAAAGCATATTTTCACCTGATATTGAAATAGTTTCCTTCTCAATGTTTATTCTGAAATTGGATTGGCAAATCGAATGTTATGGAATGTCAAAATAAAAATTATCCTATCAAGAAAACACAAAGTGACTCGATAGATGAGAATAAAGTTATAATCATGATAAATTAATCCTTTGTAACTATAGGATATAATGAACATGATTTTAATTGATCAATAGAACCTTTAGTTGATGCTAATTAGGTAAATTTTTTCCCGATCTTCACTGACCAAAAAATTGAGTTTTATGAATTAGTTGAACCTAGAAATAAAGAACTATTTGAAGGGTGTTCTATGTATTCAATGCTGTATCTTTTACTTATGTTTTACCATATCAAGTGTCTTTGGGGATTTACTAACAAACTTATATCCATGATTATTGAGTTTCATTATAATTCCTTTAGTGAATCTATGATCCCTTCATCATTCTTTGAGATGGAGAAAATCATCAAAAATCATGGACATGATTATACAAAGATACATGAATGCCCTAATGATTTCATTCATTATTGCTGATATGAGTTTGATAAATAATAATGCATAAGATTTTATACAAGTGTAGAGAATCTAATGAGAAACAATTAGAGTAAAAATAAATGAAACCCCATGAAGAATATGAAGAATAAGAAAACATCCTCAAAGGTATTGTGCTAATTTCCTCTAAAAATAAACTTGAAAAGATTATTCAAGTTGTCTAAGACTATATATGACATGAAGTATCATGCTCAAGATGGTAACAATGATGGCTTCATGATACATCCAAAATATTCAACATCCTATAATGTGTTTGATTCAATATATGTAGATTTTTCTTTGGATACTAGGAAAATATGTTTGGGATTGTCTTATATTGGTTTTAACCCTTTTGGTACTTTAAGTACTAATTATAGAATATTCCCAATCATTTTGATCACCTATAATCTACCTCCAAGGATGTGTATGAAAAGGAATTCATTCATTTTTTGAATTCTTATCCCTAGAATAAAAATTCTTGGAAATGAAATTAAAGTATACCTTTAACCTATAATCAAATAATTGCATGAATTGTAGGATTATTGTGTGGAAACATGTGAAGAATCAATAATAAAACTATTTCAAATGCATACTACTTAATGTGGACAATTAGTGACTTTCCTAGAATAGGAAAATTATTTGGTTAGAACACTCATACCTATATGGATTATCTAATTTGTAATTTTTATACTGAACCTAAAATATTAATAATAGTAGAAAATTGTGTTTTATTTTTCATTATCGATTTGTTGATGTTTCCCATAAGTTCAGGTTTAATAAGACACAATTAAATATAGATGTTGAATTGAGAAAGTCACTAATGGTATTTATCTGGTTTAGAAATATTGGGACAATCAATGAATTTCACTATAGAATTTAAAAAATATAATAGTTTAAAGAAGTGGTGAAAAGGGTATGAGGTACAATATCTGAAGTAGCCAGAAGATTCCAATGCAGGAAAATGTGTATATTTTTAAAACTTACTTATTTTGAGTTTAATTTGATACATCATATTGTTTAAATAACGCATATTGAGAAGAGAATCTATGACAATTTAATTACTATGTTTCTTGATGAGAATATTATATCGAAGGATCACCTTAATGCTTGTAAGGACTTGGAATTAACTAATATAAAGCATGGTTTGTGGAAAAATGAGAATAGAAAGTAGGCTTTAGATATTTTTAGAATTAAAAATCATGACAAAGATGTATTATTTCAAACATTAAACAATGTAAAAGTACTAGATGGATATTAAAGTAACATTTCATGGTGTGATGACTTAAAATATTGAAAGATACATGGATTTAAAATTCATGACTCAAATATTCTTATGGAGAATTTATTTCCATTGGAATTGTGTAATACATTAACTAAAAAGTAACTACAACTCTAGTTGATTTTTGAGCCTTCTTCATAGATTTTTTGGAAAAAATCTAAATCCAACTAAGCTTTATAAAATTTAAGAAATAATTTATTCGACACTTTTTCATTTATAGATGTATTTCCCCCATAATTTTTTCACAGTAATGATCCATTAGGATATTCAATTGTTTGAAGAAGAGAAACTTGTTGGACTAGTAAACTATTTACGGATTTTCCCATTTTCAAGGTATGTTAATATTATATTTATTTTAATTTATCAATTCAATTTTATCAAATAATTATGAAAAGAATAATATGTTTCTTATTTTTTTCATCAAGTACATAGGTCATTTGAAATCATATGTTAGGAATAAATCTCAACTAGAATACTCTATTATTGATGTTTACATAGATGAAGAGTGCTTGAAATTATGTTATAGGTGTTTGGATGGGATTGAGACTATATTCAGTAATGTTGGATTTTTTTATGAAAACTCTACTAATTATATTTATAATCACTAGTCATTGGTAATTCTAACTATTGGATGACCAGTTGTAAAGGGGTCGAATTTTACACAAAATGAATTAGAGAAAATACAAGAACATATATATGTTTCATACTAAATAGACTTATTTTAGATCGATTAATTAATGGATTTAGATTGCAAACATAGGAAAATAAGGGTTTGATCTTGAGATGAGAAGTAGTTAACAGAAGTTGTTAATAAGGAGATTGTCAAATGATTCAACTCTTTTGTAAGTATATAATCATATTAATATTACAGGAATGTAGTTATTTTTTTCTTTGTTAAAATTAACACCTTACATATTCTTTTTTAGATAATGAATGTTTCAAATCAAGCACAAATATCAAATTATTTTCTTTTTTTGGCTTGATGTTGTCTAAGGGGGGCTAAGAGATTTGATCCCTACAACATTCACGGATTCATGTTTTGCACAATTAATCACATGGAAGGATTGAAAACTAAAAATAGTAGTGTATTTACACTTACATAGGTGAGATACTATGGAAATACAATTGATGTAATCAAATTAAACTATCATGGTCAATTATTAGTTGTCTTATCAAAATGCAATTGGATTAGTATTGATAGGGGTATAATGAAATATGTGTCACATTTTACATATTTCAACTTCTCTCACTTGATCCAGACTAAAGATCATGAATATAATTATCCATTTATCATGGATTCACAAGACAATATGGTTTATTATGTGGATGATGAGATGCATAAAGGTTGGATTTTTGTTGTACACTTAAAACCGAGAGACTTGTATAATATGGGATATAAAGGTAAATTGGTACTTTGTAATAATGAACCTCATAAAGCAAAAAAATTCAACAGTTTTTTCTTAACTATATTGAAATAATAGAACTTTCAAGAGAGAGTGAAAATTAATTACTCATCATAATTGAGGTTGATAATAAGAAAGAAAATAGAGATGAATAAAATTGAATGTATAAATTGGTAATGTAACTATATTACAGTTTCTCATTTATAAGTGTTTTGTACATATATATATTATTCTATGTTTCCATTTTTTGTATAAATATTTTAGTAGTTCATTTTTTAAACATTGAATAAATAACGGTACGTATATCATTATACAAGAAACTATATATATTATTAATTTCATAATTCATTTATCAATAAGATATAGATAACAACATTAGAGATATAAATATAAACACAAAATATTTATGGGGAATAAATGAATTTAATATTATCTTTCCATTTGATGAGTTTAGTGTGTCTACTATTGGTATGGTTGGAATCTATTGATAGATTCATGGGTAGGTTTCTTACTAGAAAATGAGTTTTCTCATTAATTATAAAGATTACAGGCATATTCACACAACATCGAAAAATTCGGTTTTTGAAAACCATGTAAAGGTAATATTAATTTAATATTAATTGATAAATAATTTAAAAGGTATGATTAAAATTATTTATAATATTATAAATTGATATGTTATTTATTTCTAGATGTCCTTTCATTTTGATGTCCCTGACTCTGATTCACACCCATGGACTCTAAAAAATTTGGGTAAGAAATGGATGGATTTCAAATGGAGATTATGTAATAAGTTTAATGACACATAACCCATAAATTAGTGATTATATATCTTTATTAACTAGGATATTCAGGAATTTTTATTCCTTCAGTCATGGAGGATTATATGGACGTCTTCCCTGAGGATGTCATGGGACTACCCCCAAAGCGGGGGATGGATTTTTTTTCATAAACTTGAATCCTAGGGATACTATGATATATTTTCTGTAATATTGGATAGTCCCTACCAAGATCTAGGATATATATGTGTAGTTAGAGGACCTTTATGATAAGATATTCATCAAACCGAATCTGTCCCCATGGGTAGCTCTAATGTTGTTCATGAAAAAATAGGACAAGAGCCTCTAAATTTTCAAGGATTATGGTCCCCTAAAATACGACATGATAAAGAATAATTACCCCTTTAAAAGTATTAATTACCTCTTTGACCAGTTTCAAGGTATGAAATGGTTCTCAAAGATCGATCTTAGGTCTTGATACCACCATTTGAAGGTTCACGAGGCTGATATTCCCAATTTGAAATTCTGATGCTACTACGGACACTATGAGTTCCTAATGATGCCCTTTGGTTTGACAAATGCCCTCGTTGTGTTTATGGATTTGACGAACTAGGTTTTCTAGTTGTATATGGACCAGTTTGTTGTTGTATTCATTGATGACATACTTTTATGCTCTATATTAGAGGTGGATCATGTATAGCACTTGAGGATGGTTCTATTTTTTTGAGAGCATCATCTTTATGGGAATCACTTTAAGTTCCAGTTATGGATTCATGATGTTCACATTCCGGGGAATGTCATTTATGATCATGGTTTAGCCATAGACCCAGTGAAAAATGACACATTACATATTTAGGAGCCACCCAAGGGCATGTCAAAGGTGAATATCATTCTTGGCTTGGTAGGGTACTATAGGATGTTCAGGGCAGAATTCTCTAGAATTGTAGCCCATTTGACTAACATGTCATGGAAACAGAAGTAATTTACCTAGTCCGAGAAGTGGTAAAATGAAATTGAGGATTTGTGGGTGATGATGAATAGTTACCATGTGTACAAACTAACAGAAGAAGGCATAGAGTACGTGGTCTATTTTGATGCCTCTGGAGCTGGTCTTGGATACATGTTGATGCATCGACAAGATGTTATTTCATATTTTTCAAGGATGTTGAGTCCCCATGAGTAGAACTATGCAACTCGTGACCTAGAACTAGCAGTAGTAGTCTTCATCCTGAGGATGTAGAGGCACTACCTTTTGGGGGAGCACTTACTGGTTTACTCATACCATCAGAGTCTCAGGTACTTCTTCATGTGAAGAGACTTGAACCTAAAAAAATAGAACTGGTTGGTGTACTTATAGGAAAATGACTTTGAGATAGTATATACATGACAGAAGGAAAACATGGTAGCTGATTCCCATAATGGGAAGTTCCAATCTCACTTAATGCAGAAGGATTTTGAGAAATGGCCTCTTGTAGCTAACCCTGGTGGTTCAAGGGGTTCAACTTTTCTTTAAACTATGGTGTTGACTCCTTTTCTTCTCAATCATTCGAGAGAGTTCCATCTGGAATACATTGATTGTGAAGTATTGTGTGACCAGATATCCAAGGGGAACTCACTAGATGAAAATTATGAATGAGGTAATCGCATCATCTTTTTCCATGGATAGGCAGGGGATCTGGTCATGATGTGAAAGGAGGTGATGTGAGAGTTAAACACGTATCTCATAGTTTTATATCTAAATGTGGGGAAGACGTACAAATATATTCAACAATAGTTTTGGTGGACTAGTATGAGTTGTTTCACAGTTGAGTTAATCTCTTGGCACCTCACCTGTTAGCAAGTGAAGGATGAGAACTACATTCCGACATGTTTTTTGTAGTCCCTTGAGATCCTGGAGTGAAAATGGGACTAAAATCTATGGAAGTTGTTGTAAGGATTACACAAATAGTTGAGGTCAATGATTCCATATGGGTGATATTTGATCAACTAATAAATTTGGAACACTTCCTTCCTATAAGGGAGAAGAGTTCAGTAGAGAGTTTGGGGTAGTTGTACATATGGGAGATTTTTCGCTTTCATGGGAGATTCCTCGACGATTGTCTCCAAACATGATGTGTGGTTTACATCATGATTATGGAGAGGCCTATATGAGGCATTCAAGACCCAAATGGGGATGAGTAGAACCTTTCACCCCTAGGCCTATGGGAAAACCGAGACCACTATCTTGGTGTTGGAGGATATATTGAGGGCTTTCATGTTAGATTTTGGCTGGATCTGGGAGGATCACTTTCCCTTGGTATATCTTGTATACAATAATAGATACCACTATACCATTAACATGGAACCTTTCGATTCCATGTATGGGAGACCTTGAAGGTAACCCTTGTTCTAGACAAAGATCATTGATACATATATGGTGGACCCAAAGATGCTATAGGTGAAGATGGAAAAGATCTAAGTCATTCGTGAGCATATGAGAATATCCAAGAGTAGGTAGAAGTGCTATGCATATTACCTTCATGGGACCTTGGAGTTTGAGTAGGGAGGCCATGTTTTCCTAATATTATCCCCACAATAAGGATATAAGGGGGTTTGGATGGGGATACAAGATATCCTCTAGGTTTATTACGCCATTAAATATCATGCAGAGGGTTGGTGAGGTTTTTGACTGCCTCTCCCAACCCCCACTACTAGAGTGGGTGCACGATGTACTCCACGTGCTGCAGCTGAGGAGATATGTGAATAACTCCACACACATTATCAAATGGGTTGAGATAGATATTGAGGATGTAGCCAGATTTATGGAGAACTTGGTGGAGATTTAGAATCAACATGATATGAACTTGTGCGGATGGACCATGCCCTTTGTTCGTGTGTCGTGGTAGCATGATAATGGGAAGAAGAGTTCCTGGGAGTGGGAGAGCCAAGTGTGGGCTCAGTATCCCAAATTTTTTGTACAATTTTTATTTTTGGGGATGAAAATATTGAAGTAGGAAATGATGAAGAGACCTAGTTTTTCCTTTGTAATACATTTTAATATTTCTATATATATTTCCAGAGCTAGGAATTGAGATGATGTGGGATTCCATGGCTCGGTGAGCCTAAAATTGATTTTATATAAATATTAAATATATTTTATATTACGCAAGCATGATTTCATAAATAAAATGGGATAACTCATTAATGGAAGCTCTAATCAGATATATGAGACCACAGTTGAGACTGAAATATGGTGTTTACCCTATGCATAACCTAAAATAGGCATCTGCGGGGCATTAATAAACCTCTCTTATTAGCAGTATGTTTAGTGGATTAATTAATTAATTAATTAATTCAATAATTCATTAATTAAATTTACCCTAATTAAATGTTATAAAATAATATTGTCATGGTGAATTCACCAAGGTTATCCTCCTAAATCCTAGAATAATTCCATTTCCTTCCTTCCTCCTTTTATTAGAAAATCAATTGGGTGATGATGAAACTTTTTATCATATCAATTGGAGAAAAGTGAACACAATGAATTCCTTCGATCATTGGGGGGCTCATTATTTGATGAAGAATGATGAAAACTCTAGTTATGAATCCTCAATTTGTGTTTTATTCTCTTTTTGATTAAATCGATTGAGAGGATGAATTGATTTTATTGATCTACGCAATTTCTAGCCTAATCACGGGCCTACATACCTGATTTAATTAGTTATTTCAATTGATTTCTAACCCTGGTTTCCCCATTATTGATATATTGGAAAAGAACTCTTGGAATCGATCCTTAAACCCTTTTTATTTTTCTTTCCCCCCTCGATTTCTTTCTGTTCTTTACCGGTTGGACCCCATTGTCCTCATTTAGCATTGGTTGAAGGTATTGAGCCTAATCAATGCCCTGAAACCACGATGATTCAATGATCGAGTCTTAGATTGATGAAATAATGTTAGATTTGGGATTTTTATGAGGCATGAATTATTGTTTCAACAATTGGTGATCAAATCATCAACACCCGAAGGGATTGTGGAGTGTGAAATGAATGACAGACCACCAAGGAAAAAAAGTTTTTGGTTTCTAACAAAAGATGTCCAAAAATGATAGACCCAGCCTTGATCTAATGATTTCAAGATAAATCATTGTAAGATCAATAGAAGAATTGATTAAATTGAAGCATGGGTAGTAGATTTGAGAATCTGTGAAAAAACAAACTACACAACATGTACATGGATGAACTCATGACATATAGCCCCTTGGATGTGGTGGATAGGGTTTCAATAAATCATACTGATAGCATGAAGTGTATCCCTCTTACACACTCTGTACCTTGTCCCTGGGTGGACTAGCCATGTGATGAATCACACGGGAAGGACTGCATGTGGGAATATATGGCCCGACACATGACAATGTACCGAAGTACACAGACATGTCCAGAGCTGATGGGTGGAACCCTATGTGAAGCAACACACAGTGTACCAAAGTACACAAACATGGGCTCATGTACATGGACACTGGGTCATGTATAGGGACACGAGGTCATGTACACAGACACAACCAGAATGACATGCCCCTGTCCGAATTAGTCTGGACACACTGGGTAGTCCACCTGCATGGAATGTACTTATACATGTGTTGGTATCCTAATACCTCTAGGTACATGGCCAGATAGTGGATTGGTAGAACACACCATGTGGGTCCCCTGACATGCTGTGTACCCCTTGGTTCCTTTTGAAGAAATATCGAGGTCTTGTATCTTCTTCATTTGAACTTGAATTTTGGCCTATGGGTAGCCTATATTGAGTTTTTTCCATGTAGAACATGAGGGTTACCTTGGTTGTGGCTTTTGAAATATGTTGTGGAATTTTTTGGGCATCCTTATTGAGGCGATGCCCGACAATGGTAGTGATTAGGCAGGATCCCCGTAGGATTCTTACAAGTAGAACGACCTATTAGGGCATGCGTCATAGATGATCATAGTAGAACTCCCATGTGGACTAGGGCATGTGTCCTATACCACTAGAGTAGAAACACCCATTATCATGGGCGTGGGTCCTCTATAGTTACTTTCTGAGTGCAACCCCCCTAACGCACTAGGGCGCATGTCCTCGATGACTAGAGTGGAACCCCCCTGTGGTAAAAGGGTGCAAGTCCTTGACTTCCAAGTAGAACCCCCTACCAGATACGGTGTGGGTTATCAATGAAAAGATTCGAACCCCCTGTCACACCAGGGTGCGGGTCTTCGACCACTAGTTGAAAACCCCTATTAGTATGAGTGTGGGTCATGTACAACTACCAACAAAGTGGAACCACCTATCATCATAGGGCACTGGTCCTCATGGCATTAGAGTGGAACCCTCATCATCATGGGAACAAGTCCTCTATAGATAATTACATTGAAGAACCCACTAACACACTAGGGTGTGGGTCCTCTACATTGATTTGTTGTCACGTTGACTGTGTGGCACAATGATGAGGCATGGTTTGACTTTTTGGTTACATCTGGGGAGATGCATGAAATATAGTGATTCATTTATTGAATTTTGGAACTGTTGGATAAACTTCTTCCTGGGATGATTTGTGAGATAGATATCCCCTTACTCTCTCATTTGGGTTTCTTTTGACTAGGAATATATATATACATATATTCATCTATTCCCATAACCATGGATTTGTTTACTCTCTTTCCATGGGAGGAAAAGATGAGGGAGGTATGGAACTTTCTTTCCATGTTTATATTCTCATTGTTGGATTAGGATACTCTCCTACTATAGGTGGAGAAGACTCAATGTGTAGTTTATCTACTGGCCATGTCGAGCCCCTTCTATTTGGACGAGGTTACTCACACACAAACACACACTCTCTCTCTCGGTTCAGGTTTAGTTGTTCTCTTTGATTGTATGTTACTATCTACTGTCATTACTTCTTGTTGCATCTTTTAATACACCCCCTTTTTAGATTTTGGGTCATCCTATTGGGTATCTATATAATCACCCATGCATGGGTTTTTCACACACGTGTTGTATCTTATATAGACGACGGACATGTCTATGGTGACTTCAGAGGAGCTTAAAGATACCTCATACTTTGTACCGCGTACGGTGGTCTCAGCTTGGAGATCAGAAGATTGGCTCTCTTATCAGTTTAATTTTCTATTTTTTTAGGTTGGGGCATATTTCTGGTTGGGTGTGTATTTTTCCCATTTACATTTATGTTTTCACTATTGTATAACCTAGAGGTTATGCATGCTTAGTTTACTTTCTAGATATTGCGTCTTTTTATTATTATTCCTCTACCCCTTTACACTAAGATGTTTGGGTGTGTCCGTACAGGTTCATAGGCAAAGGTATCCCATTTTGGATATGCCTTTCAGTGCTTTTCACAACCCCATAGCCTATGGAAGCGGACTTGAGGTAGTTGTGGCGCGAGCCTCGGCATGGGTCAGGTCATGACAAAGGGGGTGGGGGCATGTGATATGGCATGAATGTCAACATGTAAAAGGGATGGGATTTTTTTTATTATATATGAGTTGTGTGGCCACTTATTTCTGTTTTTAAAAAAAAAAATATGTATTTTTTTTTGAAAAAATAGGGGTGTTGTTTTTTAGGGGATTTTTATTAAAAAAAAAGTTGGTCATGCCCCCTTTAAAATAATAAATAAATTTTTGGTTAAACATTTTGAGGTGGCACTTTGGAATGTTTTTGAAAATAAATTGGGAAGAAAATTTAGCATTCATTTGGGATCCAATTTAATAAAATTAAGAGTCAATTTTAGCACTTTTAACTATTCTAAATTCATCGGTGCAGCCTATTTTTGGATATTTTGATATGATTTTTTGATGGAGAATTTCCAATTCAAAAGCAGTACCATACCAAACAAGGAGTCACTTCTAAATACACATACCAAGACTGTAAGTACATCCAGACATAGAAATATGGTGTCCATTGCTAAATTTGAGGTGGACAAATTTGACGAGATAAATAACTTCAAAATGTGGTAATATGATGTTTTGGATGTTATAAGTTAGTAGGAGTCAGATATGAAATTGAAATTAAAGATCACTGAAATCTATGATGGTGATTAGAGGAGACTCAATCATCAGGCCTATGGAAATTTTATTCAACGTCCTCATGTAATCAAGGATGACAACACACCTCAATCAAGAGTGTGGCATCTTCTAGGACATGGCACCATCATATGTCATTTTATCCATTGAATGGATCAAATCCATTATAATAAGAGATTTTGTTTAATATAATGGATGAAAAATATAGAAATAAAATAATATAAGTGAACTCAAGATCCGTTTCAAAGTGAAAAATAACCACACATGTATACTTCACCCTTATTCACTACAAATTGATTAAAAATGTTTAATAATTAAAAGTAGAATATAGAAAACTCATGTCATACCTCAAGTCCAACCCTTGGGTTAGCCACTCATTTTAGAGTGCAAGAGGTCACGGTGGAAGAAGTGAATGAGAGAAAAAGAAAAATATGAAAGAAAGAAGAGAAGATGAAACTGTGGAAGAATAAATAGATGGAAAAGGTAAATTGAAATAGTATGTATGAATTAATTACATTGAATAAGGTAAAAATCACATTACACTAAAAGAAAGAAAATAAAGTAAAGTTAAAACAAATACCGAGAGTGGCAGCACTTTATCTCTTCATCTGACCCTCTATTTGGCAGCAACACTCTCTTATTTATAAAGGGAGGAATCACCATATATTTCATATGAAATATTAAATATATCTCTGCTAAAATTTTTATTACATCAAAGATATATCTATTTTTTCCATTCATATCTTGGAAATATATTGATCATCATATTTATGAGGGATTTGGACTCCTAAGTTGTGAACAAGGTTCTCTTAATGTGTTTCCATATTTTTTTCCTCGAGACCCAGCATGTTACTCAAAATTATCCATTGATACCATGATTTTCAAGCTTCATCATTCTAGATTCTCTTCTCCATGATCATATAATACCTTCATGCACACACGGTTCATCTACATAGTAGAAGAAATGGTAGAATTGTAACTAAACTGATTTATGATGGTAGCACCGCCAATCAACCTTGTTCTATAGTGACAGTAGTAGTTCTTTGTTTAAACTGTAGCGCATCCATGTGGGACAGTAGTTCTGTGATGGTATCTCATGCCAGATGGTAGATTGCAGGACATTTGCTCGTGCAACCATAGCTCACGTGATTATAGCGCCTTCTTCCTTTAGTGATGGTAGCTTTCTTCAGCAATGGTATATTACTTCTCTATTTTTATAGTATCAAATTAGTCATAGCCACTGATTTCCTCTATCGGTGTGACATAGAAATTTTCTTTGATTCTCTATGTTGTCATTTTTTGTATGGGGTCACGTACCTATTTTCATGCATGGGACATATATCTGTTTCTAGCATCTCATTAGTGAAGCTTCCATTCTTGGGGCAACACTTCATCTCTATGATCCCACAGTACAACGGGTGACTAAAACAGTTCCAAAATTCTCCCACAATCCATACATCCTTTCACAGTGGATAGATGAAGATTTTCATGGGCATACATGGACCATAAACCTTTGAAATGTGCTTCATCGGCATCATCTAAGGTTCTAGAGTTGTTTTAAGGTGGTTTGGGTCTTGGTAGTTGAAATTTGTTCATGTTATATATTCTATAGAGGAATAGCAGTTTAGTGACTTTGAGTAGTAGTAGCAGCATCAAAGGTGTGTTCAAGTGCTGAAAAGTAGAGTGGAAGTGAAGTGGAATCATTTCTATAAGTGGTGAAAAATTACCACGTTTATCACATACCACATCAAATATGTGGCAATATTCACTCTACTTAATATGTAAAGTTTCAACACCATTTCTATAAGGAAGTCAGACATGTGTTGGATGATGCCTATCCCCGTTGTTCCCCTCACTATCATCGTGTGGACCTGACCACCACACACTATAATAATCATGGTTTTGTGCACTTATCCACACTAGATATACACCTCTTGGGCATTGGGCCCTTATTGGGCCTAATATGTGGCTTACTACTTCATTGGTTTATAGCTAGCCGAGTAGCCATTTGTAATAATAAAACATTAAAATTATTAATTAAATTCCCCAAAAAAATCATAAGTGAAATTAAATTTCAAAATGAAATATTTTAACCCATATTAATTCCTAAATTAAAAATCCCCTTATTTTAAAAAACATTTAAATAATTGGGAATATTCCTTAAAATCCATTTAAAATCATTTATAATTTTTTCGTGTGGACCTCACCACCAGACACCGTAATGATCATTGGTTTTTGCACTGAACCAAACTATATATGCACCCTTTTACATGTTGTAGGCTCTCTCTTTGAGGTGGCTTGGCCAGTGGGCCCTTATTGGACCTAATATGTGGCTTTCTACCTCATTGGTTGACAGCTAGTACACTAGCCCTTTTTAACTATAATACATTAAATTTTTTAATTAAATTCCCCAAAAAATTCATAAGTGAAATTAAATTTCAAAATTAAATATTTTAATACATTTTAATTCATATTAATTCATAAATTATAAATCCTCATATTTTAAAAAACATTGAAATAAATGGGAATATTTCTTAAAATCCATTTAAAATCATTTATAATTATTCAAAAAATTTCATGAAAATATGTGTACATCAAATACCCCCACACTTGAACTATGATTGTCCTCAAGCATAAAATCTAAACATTGAATTAAATATAAATACCTTGTTACCCATATTTACATCTCAAATAAATTAAATCAAATAATCATCATTGTTAAACCAAACATTAATGTTCCACATAAAACATTAATTTATCTTATATTTTTTCAAAGAAATAATCAATCCATGTATTTTACATTAACCCATTTTAAAATGACAGACCTCCTCCTTTCATTCATTCATTCATGTTTATGAATTTATTATTATCAAGCATGCCAATTCATGATCTTTATTTCTTTGAATATTTTCCTCTCAGCACTCATGATAAAAATTCATGTTAATTTTTTGACATATCATGGGAACATGATTATTTTCTATAGTATTTCAATGGTACCTCTTTCTCCACATTGTAAAGAAAAAACCCATAAAATCATGATCAATTTTTCATCAGGGTTTTAATGATTCATAAGATTCTGGTTGATAGGAATTGATGTGACAATCCTTAAGGCTCAAAGTGGATATTAACTCTAAAGTAAAAAAATAATTATATCGAAAGTGAAATTTCAATGAAAATATCCCCTTCAAAGCAATAACTCACAATTCCCAAGCTCAAAGTAAGGTCATGATTAATTAGTATAATGAATTAATGGATCCTTCTTAAATTTTTCTCGACTTTTTTATTATTTGTTTTCAAATTACTTTCTTTCTGGATTTCATTACCTTTTCAAAATTTATACTCTGAATAAACCTCACATCCACCACCTAACCAAAAATGATAAAAAAATAGAGTCAAGTTGTGGTTATTTTTTATCTTTCCAAGCCACAACCCATTTTTTTCTTTATATGTATATTTTTTCAAGAATGGATATTAATAAAATTGCAAGGATTGAATCAAAAACCTTTCTCAATACCCAAAGTAACACCCACAATATTTTTCTTCCTTATGTAGTGTATCCTTACACAATGAATTCACTCACTCCCATACTATAAGATAATAAATACATGAAAGATACTAAAAAGATGGTAGGAATAGAAAAAAATAGCTTGAAATGCATCTCAATCCTAACATGGTCATTCATGGTCTCTATGGGATAAAAAAGTATAAATTTACATGGTGGTCTCAAGGATTAGAGATTATAAATAAAAATTCCTCAATCATGTTTTTTTTAAATTCATAGAATTTACATGTTCCAAATCATGTTTTAGATGGTGAGAATTCCCAAGATCAGTTAGGAAATATACTCATAATATAGAAGAAATTATATTGCCTAAAAAACCTATCAATAATGGAAAATATAATTTGGGAAAATCAATCATGGTCTGACTAATAATAATAAATCAATTCACATGTATTTATGAAATTCAATGAATTAATAATTGTAGGGAAATTCCATTTACATTAATCAACAAATCCCCTCAAATCATGAGTCATCATTTTAATATCCATTCTTTTCTCTAATAATTCCATTATCCATCTTTCTCATTCAATATCATTATAATTAAAATATAAAATATAACATCATAGGGTTCCTAAAAATCTCATGTCTCCAAGATAAGTCAAGTAAAGTAAAATTTAAAATTGTGGGCATGAAATTTTTAGTTTTAACATAGCTGTTGAAATTTTCATTTTGGAAAAAAAATCTTTTTAAAAAAATCAGGGAGTATAAACCATAAATAATGTATAAATGAGCTCTCTTTTCCAATGAAGCTTCATTCCTCTCTCCTCCTTGGTTATTTAGTGTCTTCCTTATACCATCGTGGACCTATAAAAGTAAACCTATCATTAGAATTTAGGGACCATGTTATTAAGCTCAAAAAGATAAGGGGATTGGGGATGATTCCTAAACTAATCTTATGAATTGAAATTGAATGTTACTATAATGAAAATAAAGATATTTCTTAGATTAACCCCCAAGTGGTTCCTATATTTTTACTACCTCTAGAAGGAATGTACCAGTTGTCGTTCATAATCTATCGGTGGGTGAATCTTATTGGATTTTAACAATTATATGTGGTTTTCTTAGCTTGAACTTATTCTTTGGTGGTGGTGAGGATTCCATGGATATAGTACACTAGATCCACCCCTTTCATAATAAGGTATATCTTGCATGGCAGGGTATAATGAAGTATGGATCATCCTCCATCTTGATTAATAATTGTGAAAACTCCTCTTGCATTTACAGTGATTTCTCAATATAGGCTACATTGATTGTATATTCAAATGGAAGGTTAGAATGTATTTTTGTTAGGATAGAATTTAAAAATGAAGAACCAGAATAAAAATTATCCCTTTCAAAGTGAGAAAATTTTGACTTGTATTCTTCTTGAAAGATCACTACGATCACCTCATGAAATTCCTATAATGTATGTTCGAAAAGTGATAGTAGTTCCATTTATTCTTCAACAGGTGCATGCTATTCTTCTTGATATTCCTCCAAGTAAAAAAAAGGATAATCTAAATCTATAAATTCAAAACTTTGGAAAGTTATGAAAAAATTATATTGAATAAAACTAGAAAATATAGAGTTTAGGGAATGATAAACACCCTATATATGTTTGGCTTCAATATATTCTTTAGTGTTAAGTGTATTTTGATGTTGGAATTCACTTGGTGGAGGTAGGTAGTCATAATCCTCTATCCTTTCTTCAAATTTCACAACATGGGTGGTGTCTTATTCCATCGAAGGACACATGTACATAGGTTCTCATGCTTCATCCATGAAGTTCATAAGATAATTTTTCATTTCATCATCTTCCCAGTCACTCCAACTGGCCTTATTGATATTCTCATATGTACATTATCGTGTGAGAATTATTCTTCACTCGACACCGCATCATGGTATTGTTGCATCTTGATCTCCAAATAGTTGGGTCGTGGGTACTCTTCAAGTAATGCCTCGACCTCTTGGACCTCTCCTATGAAATTGGGAAAGAAAAAGGGGGACTCATTTCTTGCATCATCTACTAAATAAATCTATAGAAATTAATAGGATAAATATTTTAGTTCCCTAACCACGGATTCAAATATTAATTTTTTTATATTCTCCCTCAAGTCTTCTATAAATTCTTGGAACAATTACTCTAAATAATTTGACTTCCAAAATAATCATACCTAAAAAATAAAAATAGAAAAATAATATTCCACATAAGAGGATGATTCAATTATTTTTTATTAAAGAGAACAATGAAAATATCTAAAAAGTTTGAAAATATAAAAAACAAATAAACAACTAGTTGGATCCCTATAAACAATGCCACGTTTTGATGCACACATGTCACAGGGTGTGGTAAAAGCTAATTTATTTATATTTTCTTAGTGTTACACAATGGCTGAACAATGTAATATCACTTAAGAAGATTCATATTTTATTCAATTACTTATTATATATTACCTAAATCAACTTCTTTTTGGGTTTTTCTTATTTATGAAAATAGGAAAAATCCTAAACTAACATCAAATTATAATGTGATTAGAGAGAATGTAATTGGTCTGTATGTTTGGTTTCAGGTTCCTTCATTATTCATTTTTGTTGTTCCAAATTTATTATGGTAGTTTAATTGTGAAATCTCACCTATGAACCACTATCCTTCTATTTATTTGTTTTGAAATCTCGAATGGTTAAGAAATCTAAATTCTACACCTACTCCTATAATCAGTGCTGAAAAAACTCTTCAATTGAGAGTGTACATCATCCAGGACTCGAATCCATCATACATCATTCCATCCATTGTATGGATTAACTCCATCACATGAATAAATTTTTTTTAATGGAAGGGAGGTAAAATATAATAATAAAATAAAAAAACGAATTGAAGATTCAGGTTGTGGTGGAAAATGAGCACCCTCTTACACATAACCATCATTAAACACCAATTGATTAAAAATGATTATGAATTAAAATTAGAATTCTAGAAGTACCTATCCACCCCTGAGTCGAAGAATCAAATTCTTTACTCATTTTCGAGTGAAAGAGTCCATGATGGATGAAGAGAATGAATTAAAGAGAATAAGGATAAAGAAAAAGTGAATAGGAAATAGTGGAACAAGAGAATAGTTGAAGAAGAAACTCATGGAAAAATTATATTGAATCTATATTCATGTATGAATTAAAATAAAAAAGAAAAAAAAATTAAACTATAGAAAAATATAGAGAATAAAAGATAAATAAAATAAAGGTAGAGAGAAGCATCACTTCATCCCTCTAGTTAATCATCTCTTTAGTAGAAGCACCCTCTTATTTATTGAGGGAGGGATCCCCTCTTCATTCATGTGAAATATTAAATATCTCTTCATCAATATTTGTATTATCCAACAAATATATATTTCCCTCTTACATTCATATCATGGTTAGAGATTAATCCTCATATTTAAGACTAAATTTGACTCTTAAACATTGAAAGAGACACACATAATTTGTTTCCTCATTTTTTCCACAAGACCTGGTGTGTAACTCAAAATTATCTGTTGTTATTGAGGAATTAAAGCTTCAACACACTAAATTATCTTCTCAATGATCGTATCATTTCTTCCTGCATTCACGACTTATCTCGGTAGTAGAAGTAATAGTAGAATTACAGATAAACCATTTTACGAAGGTCTCACCTCCAAGAACCCCTATTCCACAGTGATGGTAGCATCTCCTTATTGTGATAGTAACATGTCTATATGGGTTGATAGTATTGTGACAGTAAATCATGGAAAAATATCACATACATGCGGGATGGTAGCTCATTCAATGGTAGCTCATGCTATGGTAGATCGCGCAATAGTATCCCACCCGATGGTAACATCTTCTTCCTTAAATGATGGTATCTTGCTTCAGCAACAATATCATGCTTCTCTATTTTTCATGGTAGCATATTAGTGGTTGAATTTATTTTCTCAAGGGAATAAACATAAATGTTTCTTTGATTATCTAAATAGTTATTTTTTTATATCATGTAGTTTTCTTGCACAGACCGCGTATCTATTTTTGGAATCTCCTAAGTGTATCTTTTATTCTTAATGCATCACTTCATCCTCATAATCCCATGGTATAGAGGGTGAATGAAAAAACACTAGAATCCTTATCTAATTCATCTGAACTTTCAATATGGCTGTATAAAGCATCTAATTAGTATGTAAGTCCCATTATCCTTTGAACTATTTTTCATATATGTCATTTGAGGTTCTAGAGTTGTACTATTTTTGTTTTCGGCCTCAACGATGGACCTTGGTTCAAGTTCACTCTTCTCCAGTCACAAAAATGGTGTTCTACAGTGACAGGTACATCAGTCCGACGATGTCGAGTAGTGGTAGTGACATCGAAGGTGTGTTTGGTCATGGGGGAGTAGAGCTAAGGTGATGTGGTTTCATTTCGATAAGCGGTGAATATTGCATATATTCGCTACATCCCACATAAAAAATGTGGGCATGTTCACTCTTCATAATAAGTAAAGTCTCAACACCTTTTCAAAAATGATGTCAAACTGATGTTAGAGGATAAATACTACTATCATGCCCCTCCACATGTTGACCATTCACTCCTCTCTTATCTTTATAGAATTGACCAACACATGCTAGCATGCTTGTGCTCCCATGTGCCGGACCACCCAAGCTATACTCATTTTTTCATGTATCAAGCTCTCCTTGTGGGGTGGCTTGGCTAGTAGACCCTTCTTGGGCATGCGAGTTACTACATCATTGGTTGAGAGCTTTACCACTAGCCCTTTTAAACTATAAAATAATAAAATTCTTAATTAAATTCCACAAAAAAAAATCAAAAGTTACGTTAAACATAAAAATTCAATCTTTTAATTCATTTTAATCCATATTAATTCCTCAATTGTTAATCCACATATTTTAATAAAACATTTTACTAAATGAGAATATTTATTCAAACAATTTTAAAATAATTTAAAATTGTTTATAATTTTTCATGAAAATATGTGTGTGTCATCCATATGATTTTATTTTAAAATGTTCAAAATACTATTTAGTTTTTATTAACATTTCTAATCTTCAACGAAATTTACAGCATGTTTATTGTATATTTAATATAATTTATATTCCATAATTTATTTCTAAAAAATGTTCTAGAATTAATATTAAATGTAAATGATCATGTTCAACATATCATCAGTATTTTAAACTTATTATTTAAACTTTTTTTCATTTTTCTTGCATGAATTTAGACATTATTTTTCACACAGTTAATCCTCTTATGATATTTATGGAATTATGAGACTAAATTTGTTTCAATTCTCTATTTTGTTTTTTTACTCAATATAATTATAAAAATAATATATATAATTTATTTTTAATTATTTCAATAGTTTTGGTAATCTATTTTATTTCTAATAACACTAGTTGACTCAATTATTATTATTTTAAATTCTTCTAACCATTTGCATGAGTTTTTTTACTTTTTGTAGCTTTAAAAAAAATATAAATGTGAATTAAGGATTTTTGGATGTTAGTTTATTATAAAAGGAGTGCATACAGTTACATACAATTTCAATCAATATAAAATTATCATAATCCTTGAACCATAAAGTAATCCTATACAAATTGTTTACCATTATTTGAAATCTCTCAAGCATTATACCTAACCCACTTTAACATATAATACCTTAATGAGATAGGATAATCTGATGCTTAAGAACCATTACATAAACTTAATTCATTTATATTTTTTATTTAGGTTTGTTGTATCATTAACACTACTTCTCATCTCTCAAAAATTCTTTCACATTATGTTTAAGCATTTTTATAAAAGAGAATTTCCTTTCTTCTGGTTTTGGATCATAACTTTTAAATTCAGGATCATTAAGAATGTGACTCTCACTTTTTAAAGTTAGTATTATAATTAGTTTGTGACTCCCCACACAAATATGTAGGTGTCTTGGTTATAATTCCACTATAAAAAGTATGTTTTAATTTTGTTATGATTCACCCTCAATAATCAGTTTAGTGTGAAATGTATATCTCACTGAGTAGAGAGGTATAAGAGTGGAATACGTCCCATTTGGACTCAACCACTATAAAAATTCTTTGTTTTTTCTTTATTTTATTTTTTTCTGCTAATTAACATTATTAATTAACATTTATAATAATCTTTTTTGGTTAAAGTTTTTTATGGTCTATTCAACCACCTCTAGAACTTCGACCATCCATTCCAAACTAACATTATGCACTTGGTTATGCTGGGAACATAATAAAAATTCCATAAAATGATAATTAATCTAGTTTTTGGTTGGAGTAGATTACTTAAGAGTGGAGGGGTGAATTGAGTAACTATAAAAATTTCTGTAAAAAATTATTTCAAAAAAGTTTCCCCACAATTAAATAAATCCTAGTTAATAAAGTTTATGTGGTTATAAGAGTTTGACTATTTGAATAACTTCTTAGAATATTGATTAGTTCTCAGCAATATTAATATCAGTTATTAATATTACTTTTGAAGCTATTATACTAAGACAAAATAGTTAAAACTTCTTTCCAAGACTAACTATCAATGTGAATTTAGTGAATTATGAATTATACAATAGAGAAAGAAAAAATTAAGTATCACAGTGGATATGAAACAAGTGGTTCAGTCTCAAGTTGAGACTTAATCCACTCCACTTAATGATCACCTACCACCAAGCAGTTTATATAAATAAACTTGATCCACACCTTGGATTGGGATTAAACAACAGTACAAAGGATTACCCAGGCCATAGAGGGACCTCTTCCATAGTTCATCATGGGTGTAAAAAATACCAGACCACATAGGGACCTCTTCCACACTTATCAGTGGGTATACACAAATGTAAATAGATGTTTGAGTAAGGATATTTTTATCCTTCAGTTTGATGCAGGAGACATAGTGTGTTTCTATACAGATTCAAAATCTACTCGAAAATTAATAAAATGATACACAACAGAGAAGTAATGTTAAGATAGGTTTATAAATGCTCTGATTGTTGATCTTTGCACCTTCAGACTTCTGGGATGATGCAGATGCAGAACTCAAGTCCCCATCTAGAAAACAGAGTGTCGTAAGTTAGACAGATCCATCTTGTGTTCTTTGTGATGTTTGACAGTGTGAGGATGTTCTCAGGATTCCTGTATGCTTCATGTGTTTTTTGGTAGAATTGAGTTCCATGATCCAATTCTCCAAAATTTATATTATTCTCAAGTTCACACCCACCAACTTGTTCTTTGTGTCGTGCTACCTACCCCTTTTTTGGGCCACATTACTCTTTTATCATGGAGTGCATGTGTTGGGCCCGACAGGTTGGATGTATTATGCACCTCGTACCTCGTACTGTTTGATGATATGTCTAGTAGGAAACATTAATTATGTCAGTGAATTACTGTCTTAAAATATGACCATTAGATATTAAATTTAAAATGACAAAATATATTAGGAAACAGTGTCACAATATGTCATGGAAATAGTGTATTCTTCACACAGTTTTGGATTGATAACGGTGTCTCATAGTCACAGTTTCTCGTAGTCATGGTGTCTCGTAATCACGGTGTCTCACGATCACGGGGTATCACGATCATGGTGTCTTATGGTCACAGATTGTCATGGTCACGATGTCTGGTTCATGGTGTTTTATGGTCACAGTGTATTGTACATGGTGTCTTGTTCACAGTGTCTGCTTCACGGTGTCTGAATGTTCACGGTGTCTGCTTCACATTGTCTCGGACATAGGAAAATATCTGTATTCAGAGTTAAGCAGTGATACTTGTGGAAATAATTAAACTTATTCATTTGTTAGAGAAATCATTATAATGTGAGCCAAAAGATAGTATAATGTAATTAAAATGAATGTAGAGCAATTAAGATCTTGAATGGATCTTATTAAAGCATGAGAATACTTAAACAACAGTACACATGATTTGATATAATTTACAGGATCTAACTAGGTTTAATAGTATTTGTGATCATTAAAACATTATTAGTACATGAGGATTCCAACAATCTCCCCCTTTTTTATGATCACAAATCTTGTATATTTATCATGTATATTTGAGTCAACTATTGATATAGAGATAAGATAAATGTCCAACATATAGAGATTTTTCTAACATATAGAGATTTCTCCGCCTTTTGGGATTATAAAAAAGGATGGAATAAGAGAAGTCATGAAAAATTTCACATTTCCTTAAAGAAAATAAGGTGTCGTACAAACAAAAAAAGTGCAACATCATTCCTATCAAAAAAGGAGTAATCATTATTCTTCTTTAGGGGTCGGTCTTCTCTTTGCCTTTATCAGTAGTTGTAGAAGAGGAAGCCATATGATCAGAGGTCGAGGTGGAATAAGGGAGTGAGGTGGTTGATAGAGAAGGTGTAACACCCCAAGATTTCATAGTACGTTATTTCATCAAAGTATTTTGATAACTTTCACTACACGCAACACCGAGTTCTAGCGCACCATGTCTTACCAAACTAGATGTTGAAAAGCAGTTACGAATAGTATTAACTGAATTTTGAACTTTATATAATCCTTATAATTTTAGAATCCATATTTTGAGTTTCTTAGAGATAATGTAAGAAAAAAAATCATTTTTTCAGATAAAAGAAATATTTTTCAAAAAAATGCAATTTTACAGCCTTTTAATGGAAAACCCTCTTTAAATACAACATCTGAAACTTTCATATATTCAATTCGACAAAATAAACTTCTTATTTAGAATTGAGACATAAGAATTTAGTTTCAATAAATTTTTGGTGTTTTTAAGATAACTTTCATATTTGGGTGAATAGTGAAAAATACTATATGTTAACTGATAACAACTTTTTAATCAAAATAATTTATTGTGTAAAATTTTACATTTTAATGGTTTGTAAGTATAAATAGATTATATTTTTTCCATTTAATCCAATTCTGGTCAGTGTAATTAATTTTACTATTAAATTGGAAATAAACAAGTGTCAATCTTTTGATAGTTATTATTTCTTAAAAATACGCTTTTAGGTTTTGACAATGGGAATTAATTTTAAATTAATAAATACAGATTCTATGTTTTGAATTTGGTAAAATGGACTTCATTTTTGAAATCAGAATATCAAAATTAGCTTAGGGTAAACTTTTGGTATTTGTCTGAAAACATTCAATTTTTGATGAATAGTGAAAAACACTGTTATTATTTAAAACAAACTTTTTATTATTTATTTTATTTAAATTACCTATATAAATTCAATGTAATTAATTGGAGTCAGTTTATAATAATTTTCGATATATAAAAATTTTATCGAACTTTTACCGTCTTTTACCCACCTCAT
This sequence comes from Viscum album, assembly GCA_963277665.1. Lineage (NCBI taxonomy): Eukaryota > Viridiplantae > Streptophyta > Magnoliopsida > Santalales > Viscaceae > Viscum > Viscum album. The sequence continues at coordinate 1,002,298,598 of OY728134.1, forward strand.
AAGAGCATTTGCAAATTTACATAAAACAAAATTTTACACCTTATGTGAGTAGAATTTAAAAAATCCTAGAGACATGGTTGATATCAGTAAGTAAAATGTGGTTGAATAAGATGAAAATATATTTTTCTGAATAGCAACTTTTTACTTTTATTTACCACGGTTAAAAGTAAATAGGGTAATTTAGGGAAAAATGATATTATTATTACCCTAACACATGTCCTAATTCTATTGGATAAGTTTAATTATACCAAAAACAAACTTATGAATAAAATATTATCCTTTATGTCCTCTTGGATTAGATTAGGACATTTATTATTATTTAATTCAAAGAACAGTTAAAAGTGTTAAAATCAATGTTTAATAACTAAAAACATTTTTAATATAGGGTTACACATAAGATAAATTCGACTATAAATATTCATTAGAAAGATAAAAATATTTCCTACATAATTGTGTTTTATTCCAATTTTTTAGACATAAAATAATTTAATTTATTTATGACACAATGATGATGCAATATTTACCTAATTAATGAAATATTAAAATAATTGATATTATAAATATCCAAATAAATGTAATTTGAGATTTTTTATGAGTTAAAATAATTTTCTAGGTTAATATGACATATTAGGGTCAGTTAGATAAATTTTTTCGATGTAATAATGTTGTTATGAATTTATAAAAAACAAAATACCAAATAGTGTAAAAAAATGACATAAAAGAGTTTTTAAAACAAATATTGTATTATTAATTGATATTCTATTCCTATAACTCTAAGGTTTGGCCGAAGGACTTATATAATGATAGGTGCATCATTAATGAACCACATGAGGTCCTCTTGGAAGTATATAGTAACTTTATTAACCATATAATATATAAATACAAAGAGACATGGTAAATGTCAAACTATTTTACTAAGAGCTAAATCTAAAAGATAAAGTTAATATAGTGACCCAAACTGGTCTAAAACCTGTTGGTTGAGTGGTTTTCAAACCATACCCACCTTAACCTTTAAATAATCCATTTTAGAGCCATTATAAAGGAAAATTAATTTATTATAAAATAATATTTCTATCTTTCCCTAAGGTGCCCCTCACCCCTCTTATAAATGGTCACTCTACCTTCTCTCTAATTCACACCTTCAATGCCATTTGGATTAAAACCCCCTACCCAAATAACCTCTAAAATGTCCTACCTTCATCCTAGAGCACTTAATTTAGTCATAAATCCAACCTAACGATCCCTTTTGATCAAATCAAAAGGTAGAACCCGAAGAAAAGGTAAATATTTCATCACCTCTTTCAAGTTTCTTTCTTCTTCCACTTCCTCTTTATTTGATGTTTCCATTCTAAAATAATAACTCCAGTATCTTCTATATACTAGGATGTTATTATAAATATGTTACAATGATATTCATTATTCTATAAATCCTTTGAATGACATGTCACCATACGTGCGTACGTACGGCTTACCGTCTCCACGTCGTTGGGTAATTGTTATTCAATACATTATTATTTGGATGGGTATAATAATGATGTTTAGTTGATGTAAATAATAAATATAAAATGATAATTATTTTGTATATATTATATACCATCCAATTATATATTATTTTAATATCAGAAGAATGATATTGTCGCTCGTACGTATGTACGGATTACCGTCTCCACGAACGCGATGAGATTCATTCCCCATCATATCCATTAAAGAATAATTTTCATTAGATCATTAAAAATAATTTTTAAAGACTTGATATCATTTTGGATATAAATAAGATACATCTCATCCATAACAAATATGACTCACATAACAAAGAATATAATGGAAAATGAATCCATTAACACTCGAAACAACGATAATACTAAGATATTACTAACAAATCAATGTTAAATGATCATATATGATATCATATTAATGTATATGATTCTGGTATAATTTAATAACAATTATTTCACCATTATACAGGAGTTTAACCTTCCCTCAACCAAAGAAAAGTAGAAGGTAAGGGTTAATTCATCAATCTCATTATTATCCAAGATTGTTTATGTGTAAGTATCTTATAGGATATTTTTATTATCCATGTCCATGTTTCATAAAAGAGTTTTCAAAGGGATTATTTTAAGGGAAGTTTTTATTAAAACATAATTTTAAATGTTTTAAATATTTATTCTTATAAATCATTCTCATTAATGTCCATGTTTTCAAATTGGGTTTTAAGTATTTATTTATAAGGACATGAATATTTTTAAAATATCAATTCCTTTCAAAAGTTTCAAAGTGGTATGGGACACTTTGATTCAAAAATGTCTTTAAATGTCATTCTTTCTAAATTGTGTGACATTTAAATGTTTTTATGAAAAAAGGATATTTCTTTCAAATATTTTTTTACAAATCATTTTCAACTATATCAATATCCATTGATGGATTTTAAACTTGTTTGAAGTTGATTTATTATGATAAAAAGTTTCCATATTGTATTTAAGGTTTTCTGATATGTTTGATTGTGGATGTGTTATTTTTATAACATTCTTGGTTTATGGATAAAGTGTTGACATTTCGTATGCTAGTTTTAATAGAAATGTTTATGTTATTTTTTAACCTTTTCATGTGAGGAATGAATTGGACTTAGTAAATGGCGGGTGGAGCCCTCTATAGCTCCTCGATGCATCGGTAGGTCTCATGAGACAAACTTGTAATGCCCCGACCCCAATTACCTAGAGTTGGTGCATTATTACGTATCATTGGCATGATCACAAAAGATCAAGTCTCGAAAGACCAATTAGTTTAGTAGCCTTGGAAACACTAGATACCTTCATAAGTCTTACATTACATGATATAGTGAAAAACTACAACAACATAGTATCCACATTCCACACTCATATCCTCTCAGACTATCCCTACAGGTCAGTCATAAAATACTTCTTCACATCCTGGAAAAAATAAAACATATAAAGGGGTCAGCTCAGATTCTCATTAAGGATAAAAATATAGTGGAAACTTTCATAAATAAGCATAAACATTTAAGGTAATGTATAACTAAAACAAAATCCTTTTAAACTAGAAATTCAACATAATATGGAAAAAATAAAATGAAATAATTCCATTTACTTATTTACATGGACATTCTACTAGATGAATAATCAAATGCAATATCAATATCCACTTTCATAATGATGGAATGCATAATGCCAGACTATCATAACCACATAGTCAATTCCTTGTTCCAAGACAACAAATAAGATTTTGTCAAGGCCTTGTGCCAAGACACTAGTTTGTCTTATGAGACCTACTGATGCATCGAGAAGCTATAGTGGGATCCACCCATCACTTACTAAGTCCAATGCATTCCTCATATGAACAAGTTTAAACATAACATAAACATTCATATTAAAACTGTCATACGAAATTTCAATACTTTATCCCTAAACCATGAATGTTATAAAAATATAACATCCATATTCAAACATAACAAATTCAATACAATGTGGAAGATTTTATTATAATAGATCAACCTCAATAGACAATAATGAATTATATTGACATAGATGAAAATAATCATCAAAACTATTTAAGAGAAATACCCCCTTTTCTTGAAAACATTTAAGAGTCTCACTATTTATCAAGAAGCCCATTAAAATATATTTTTCAATCAAAGTGTTCCATACAACATTGAATCTTTTAAAAGGAATTTTAATTTTAAAACATTAATGTCCATATAAATAAATCCTTAAAACCATTTTTAAAACATGGACATTAAAGAGAATGATTTAGAATAATAAATCATTAAAACATTTTAATGTTATATTTTAGTTAGAGTTCCTAACCAAAAGAGAGACACTTGAATACAAATAATTGAGGTAATAAAAACTTTGTAATATCATGAGAATAAAGGTATTCCTGATATACTATGTCAAAGTACATTATATACACCATATAAAAGTGATTTGGTGTATAACAACAAAGAAGTCTCAAGGTAATGTAAATTGAGATGAAATCCCTTATAAAGACTCTATCCTTCGGTTAAGGAGAAATCAATGACATAATTATGTGTGAAAAATATAAATAAACTCAATATGATTGGATATTCAGTGTAAATAAATCATAGTACATTCTCACATATTCTTGTAAAAACAACACCAATGAATAGGATATTTAACTCAACAAATGAGGATTGTGTTAAAATTACTCTTATCAAGTTCATATTGATGACTTGAGAATTTATCAATGGAGTGATTATGCATATAAAAGTGTATCCATAGAAAGGGGAGTGGAAATTATGTCATAAGAAAATGAGTAGTTATTTCACATGTAATCTTGGAGTAAAATAATCAATGAAGTATGCGTAAAGCCGAATGAGTAGAAAATTAAAATTTCAAATTCCCTTGTCGATTTGGTAACTTATGAAACATAAACCAATGAAATAAGTAGAATAAAATTATGATGTAAATATCCCTAAATTAAATTATATTACACAATGAACACAATCATGGGTAGTACACACACCACATGCAATAAATAAGTGGTGATCAATGGAAATATCACGGAATTTAAAGTGAGATAAGAAACCACTTACTTTGTACTTTTTCCTTGGTCGAGGGTAGATTAAACTAATTTATAATGGTGAAATAATTGTTAGTAAATTATACAAGATTCATATACATTAATATTATATCATATATGATCTTTTAACCTTGCTTTGTTAATAATATCTTAGTGTTATGGTCGTTTCTGGTGTTAACGAATTCATTTTTCTTTATATTATTTGTTATGTGAGTCATATTTGTTCCGGATGGGATGTATCTTATTCATATACAGAATGATATCATGTCTCTAAAAATTATTTTTAATCATCAAATGAAATTTAGTCTTGAATGGATATGATGGGTAATGAATCTCATCGCGTTAATGGAGATGGTAATCCATACGTACACACGAGTGACAATATCATTATTTTGATATTAAAATAATATATAATTGGATGGTATATCATATATTCAGAAAAATTATCATCTTATATTTATTATTTACATAAATTAAACATCAATATTATACCCATCCAAATAATAATGTATTTAATAACAATTACACCACAATGTGGAGACGGTAACCCGTACGTACGCACGTATGGTGACATGTCATTCAAAGGATGGATAGAATAACAAATTTGGTTGTACCATATTCATAATAAAATCACAGTATATATAATATAATAATGTTATTATTTTATAATGGTAAAAACAAATAAAGAGATAGTGGAAGAATAAAATAACTTAAAAGAGGTGATAAGATATTTACCTCTTCTTCGGGTTCTTCCTTTTGATTTGATAAAAAGGTCTCCTTAGGTTGGATTTATGACTAAATTAGGGCCTCTAGGATGAATCTAGGGTATTTGAGAGGGTATTTTGGCAGAGTTTGGCCGATCCAAATGGCTTTGAAGGTGTGAATTAGAGAGAAGGGGAAGTTCCCTTTTATAAGAGGGGTGAGGGGCACCTTATGAAAAGCTAGAATTATTATTTTATAATAAAATCATTTTCTATTTATAATGGCTCCAAAATTGATTAGTTAAATAATAAGGTGGTTATGGGTCGAAAACCACTCAACCAATTTATTTTAGATATTTTAGGGTCTCTATATTAACTTTATCGTTTAGATTTAACTCTTAGTTAAATATTTTGACATTTACCATGTTTCTTTGTATTTTTATATTATATGGTTAATAAACTTACTATATACTTCCGAGAGAACACCAAGTGGTTCATTAATGAAACAACTATAATTATATATGTCCTTTTACTAAAACTTATATTTTTAGGAATACAATATCAATTAATAATATAATATTTTTTTTAAACCCTTTTATGTCAATTTTGACACTATTTAATAATTATTTTTTGTTAAAGTCCTAAAAAACATTATTAATTCAAACTAAATTCATTTAATAAATCCTAACATGTCATATTAACCTATAATGTTCGTGTATGTCATCAAAACTTTCAAATTATATTTATTTTAACATTTATAATACCATTTATTTGATTCTTTCATTAATAAGAAAAGTACCGCATCATCATTGTGTCATAAATAAATTTAATTATTCAATGTCTAAAAATTATAAATAAAATATAATTATGTATGAAATTATTTTATATTTATAATGAATATTTATAGTCTAAGATATAACAAGTATAACCCTATGTAAAAAGTTTTTTACTAAAAGATATATGCTTATGTCTTTTTTGTATTTACTTTAACTTAATTAATATAAAGTGTCATTATCACTTACAAGTGGCTCCATGGGGTCACAAAATCGACTCAAAGATTCCCATGGTAGGACCTATATCATCAAATAATTCTAGGACACGTGTTAGGGTAATTTAATATTATTATAATATTATTTTTACCTTTATTTACTAGATTTACCCTTTAACCATGGTAAATAAAATATTTACCGATGTAATTATTCAAAATGTCTTAAAATAAAAGTTACCTATTTACCCAATTTGTACCTCATGATCCTAAATATAGAATCAATTTTTCTAAATTCAAAACATATAAGTGGCTGAAATTAATTTTAAATTAATTCCTGTTGTCAAAATAAAAAATGTGTTTTTAAGAAATAATAACTACAAAAAGATTGACATTTGTTTATGTCCAATTTCAAAGTGAAATTACTTAAAATGACAAGAATTGGATTAAATGGTAAAAATATAATCTAATTATACATCCAAACCATTCATATTTATAGTTTAACACTATAAATTATTTTTATTAAAAAAGTTGTTTTCAGTTAAAATATATTATTTTTCACTATTCGCCCAAATACGAAAGTTATCAGAAAAACACCAAAAATTTATTGAAACTAAATTCTTATGTCCCGATCCCAAAGAAGAATTTTATTTTGTCAAATTTAATATAGGAAAGTTTCAAATATTGGATTTTAAAATGGCTCGTCATTAAAAGGTGTTAAAATTGCATTTTTAAAAAAATACTTCTTTTATCTAAAAAATGACGTTGTCCTTACATTATGTCTAAGAAACACATAATATGGATTCTAAAATTATAAGGGTTATATAAAGTTCAAAATTATGTTAATACTATTCATAACCTCTTTTAAACGGCTAGTTTGGTATGTCGTGGTGCGCTTGAACTCGATGTTGCGTGTACTGTAAGTTATTGAATTACTTGGAAGAACTAATGTACTATGAATTATTAGGGTGTTACATTCTTCCCCCTTTCAATAAACTTCATCCACGCAATTTTTAAAATTAGGGATTTGGAATATAATGGAAAGTCCCACATTGTAAAAAGAGTCAATAAAACCATCACTTTAAAAGAAAGAAAGAGAAGTACAGAGGTCACACAAGATAACACATACTAGGATTCCATGTAGGACAACATGGATATGGAAGATAAAATAAGTGTCATGATCTAATGGATAGGGATAGAAAACATGATCATGAGAAAGTTAACAATAAGAAAACCACAAACTTGTGATGGGACAAACGGTCATTAGTTTCCCAGTAGGAAAAGTAAACAGACAACATTTTTTTGTTTTAAGTTACATTTCATAAAGATGTGGAATTTATTTATGAGATTGAATAAAAACATAAGGAGATATACTTACTTTTTAAGTAGAGTTTCATTGTTTAATAAATTTATACCACTAACTCGTTTTTTTAAATAATGAGTATTCAAGAAGACTTCGTCACACCGGAAGATCGAGAATAAAATTCTAGAGAATCAAGTGATCCAAAAAGGATAAACTATATATTTACCTTGTCTATATAAATTAATTAAAACCAAAATAGTTAGTAAAAGATCTGATGATCCCCCAAAAGGATATTCCTTTAGAGAAACAAACACTAATCTTAATTTAAAAAATTAAACCAACAATACCCCAATGTTAAATAAAAACCATTCAATAAACAATTGTCCTTAAAATCCTTCAATATAATCCAAACTAATATTGAATCCCAAAACATAGAAGAATTTGGTTATGTATTCTTCCACGTTAAATTGTATCAATTACTCTTAAAGTCACATACTAAAAAGTATTTAACCTAATCACATATTCTCTGTTATAGGTTAATAATTTCCATAAATAACCCAAATCACTATAAATACACAATAAAAACATAGATAAAAATCCACCATTACCCCTCAAATGAAATCTCATAGTATTCTATTTTCCTTGGGCATATAGTGTTCCCAACAAAGCGAACGTCTTCCAAAATAACATTTATCACTTAATAACCAAATCATTTTCCTATACTAAGGGTATTCATTTGATAAAACATAAAATCCCAAATCAACTTATTATTGATCAATAAAATCATTTAACTAAAAATAATTAGTCATACTAACCAGGGATTTCACGTAGTTCAGTGGTAGGAGATAAATCCCAATTGCACTCTGGTTGTGGGTTCGATTCCCAAAGCTTTGTCTAACGCGACGGGTTGTCACACGGTTTGTGTGATGTCCTTTTTCAAAAACTATATTTTATAACATTACCAAAATGAGATAAATTACTCAAAATAACTATAACATAATTTAACCATAAATGTTATCTCATACCTCTCATTTTCATCCCAAAATAAAATAACTTTCTAGTTGCCTCAAACCCGATGATCATATAAAAGAAAATTGTTATTTATGTCTATATCCACAAGATAAAAGATAATTATTCCTCAAATATAATTTTCACATGACAAACTGCAGGGTTACAAATACAAGAGAAAATTATTCCAAAGTAATCCCATCAATAAGGAGGACTAATACTTTCAAATATTTCTCTAACCATTTATTTCCACATAACTTCTTCTTTGACCAAGAAAATATCCTATAAAATAGGGAATTCACTCAGGTAATGTCCAGGTCCTCTACATTTATGAAAAATGACTGTAAATGGATTCTGGGGACCATTTTTATTTTCTTCTATAGTACTCTTCATTTTTCTTCGACAATTATTCAATCTATGTCCTTCTTTCCCACACGTAAAGAATTCATTGGTTCCATTGAGAAACTTTCCTGGGTGTCTCCTTCCACATTTCTTGCATGATGGAAATTGAGGATTATTTTCTCCATGGTCACCACTACTGGTGCGCTTATAATTCATCACCTTTCTCTTCTTTTTTGAATCTGGGAGTTGGTTAATATATATGTTATTGATCATATTTTTGGAAAACTGATTTGGGCTGAACATGATATTCTTTTACGCCTATCAACATTCCATTTTGTTTCTCATTTCCACCCTCGTTCCCACTGTGTACATCATTCTAAAAGTTACTATGACTTCCTTGGAATCCATCCATTGACTAAAACCAGAAATCATTGTGTGAGTAACAGTAGTCATAAAATCATTTATAGAATATCATGACACCATATTTTCAATTTAAAACACCTTAGGATTAACCAAGGTCATTTATTCTCATCTTATATTAAAATAATTTAAATTGGTTTGTAAAGAAAATTTAAATTATCTTAAGCATATCCCCCGGGAGTGTGGTAACCAAGAGTGTAGTAAGGCCCGTTGTCGTGCACTAGTTCCCATTCGAGTCTAGATCAAATTGGTGTTTTTGGGTTTTACACCTAGGTACATCTCTGCCAGAGCCGCCACTACATGATCGTATCCAGACAGGGATGTATTTCTTAGAAAACTCACAAAATCTCTACAGTACCAAAACTTTAGGAAGTTCTTCTATACTAATCCTAAAAGTCTATCTTAGGGATATGTGCTCTAATCAGAGTTTATCTAAATCTAGTTTTCAAGGTTTGTACTAAACTTCCTCTGATACCAACTGTAACGCCCCAACCCTAGTTACCCAGAGTCGGTGAATTATTACATATCATAGGAATGATCACAAAAGATCAATTTTCAAAAGACTTATTAGTTTAGTAGCCTTGGAAACACTAGATACATTCATAAGTCTTATATTACACGATAAAGTGAAAAACTACAACAACATATTACCCATAGTACACACTCATATCCCCTCAGAATATCCCTATATTTCAGTCATAAAATACTTCTTCACATCCTGGGAAAAATAAAACATAGAAAGGGGTGAGCTCAGATGCTCAATAAGGATACAAATATAGAGGAAACTTTCATAAATAAGCATAAACATTTAAAGAAATGTATAACTAAAACAAAAGCATTTTAAGCTTGAACTTCAGCATAATATGGAAAAAATAAAGTGAAATAATTCCATTTACTTATTCCCATGGACATTATATGAGACGAATAATCACATTCAATATCAATAACCACTTTCATAATGATGGAATGCATAATGCCAGACTATCATAACCACATAGTCAAGGCTTTGTGCCATGAAAACAACTAAGATTTTGTCAAGACCTTTTGCCAAGACACTAGTTTGTCTCATGAGACCTACCGATGCATCGAGGAGCTATACTGGGCTCCACTCATCACTTAAAAAGTCTAATGCATTCCTCATATGAACAGGTTTAAACATAACATAAACATTCGTATTAAAACTAGCATACAAAATGTCAATACTTTATCCATAAACCATGAATGTTATCAAAATATCACATCCAAAGTAAAACAAAACTCATTCAATATGATATGGAAGATTTTATTATAATAGATCAACCTCAATATAGAATAATGAATGATATTGACATAGATGAAAATAAACATCAAAACTATTTAAGAGAAATATCCCCATTTTTCTTGAAAACATTTCCGAGTCACACTATTTATCAAGAAGCCGTTTAAAATAGATTTTTGAATCAAAGAGTCCCATAAAAATTTGAAACTTTTAAAAGGAATTTTAATTTTAAAACTTTAATTTCCTTATAAATAAATCCTTAAAACCATTTTTAAAACATGTACATTAATGAGAAAGATTTAGAATAATAAATCGTTGAAACATTTTAAAGTTATATTTTAGTTTGAGTTCCTAACCCAAAGAGAGAAACTTGAATAGAAATAATTGAGGTAATAAAAACTTTTTAATATCATTAGAATAAAAAGGATTCATGATATAATATGTCAAAGTACATTATATACACCATATAAAAGTGATTTGGTGTATAACAACAAAGAAGCCTCAATGGAATGTAAATTGAGATGAAATCTCTTATAAGGAATGTATCCTTAGGTTAAGGATAAATCAACGGCATAATTATGTGTGAAAAATATAAATACAATCAATATTATTGGATATTCATTGTAAGTCAATCATAGGACATTCCCACATATTCTTCTAAAAACTACACAAATGAATTGGATATTTAACTCAACAAATGGAGATTGAGTTAAAATTAATCTTATCAAGTTCATATCGATGACTTGAGAATTTATCAATGGAGTTATTATGCATATGAAAAGTATATCCACATAAATGGGAGTGGAAATCATGACATAAGAAAATGAATAGTGATTCCACACATAATCATGGAGTAAAATAATCAATGAAGTATGTGTAAAGCCGAATGAGTGGAAATTGAAATTTCAAATTCCTTTATTGATTTGGTAACTTATGAAACATACACCCATGAAAGAAGGATCATAATATGATGATTTAAATATCCATAAAATAAATTATATTACATAATGAATACAATCATGGGAAGTACACACACCACATACAATAAATAAGTGGTGAACAAAGGAAATCTCACGGAATTCAAAGTGAGATAAGAAACCCCTTACTTTGTACTTTTTCCTAGGTCTAGGGTAGGTTAAACTCCTATATAATGGTGATATATTTGTTATTAAATTATAAAATAATCATATACATTAATATGATATCATATATGATCTTTTAACATTGCTTTGTTAATAATATCTTAGTATTATCGTCGTTTTGGGTGTTAACAGATTCATTTTCCTTTATATTATTTGTTATGTGAGTCGTATTTGTTATGGATGGGATGTATCTTATTCATATCAATAATTATATCACATCTCTAAACATTATTTTTAATCATAAAATTAAATTTATTCTTCAATGGATACGATGGGGAATGAATCTAATCGCATTCGTGGAGACGGTAATCCGTACGTACGCACGAGTGAAAATATCATTTTTTTGATATTAAAATAATATATAATTGGATGGTATATCTTATATGAAGAATCATTAACATGTTATATTTATTATTTACATAAATTACACATCATTATTATACCCATCCAAATAATAATTTATTGAATAACAATTACACCACGACGTGGAGACGGTAAGCCGTACATACGCACGTATGGTGTCATGTCATTCAAAAGATGGATAGAATAATGAATATGGTTGTACCATATTCATAATAAAATCATAGTATATATAAGATACATGAGTTATTATTTTAGAATGTAAACAAAAAATAAATAGGAAGTGGATGAAGAAAGGAACTTGAAAGAGGTGATGAGATATTTACCTCTTCTTCAGGTTCTTCATTTTGATTTGATCAAAATGGCTCCTTAGGTTGGATTTATGACTAGAGGAGGTCCTCTAGGATGAATTTATGACAGTTTATAGGGTATTTGTGAAGAGTTTGGATGATCCAAATGGCTTTGAAGGTGTGAATTAGAGAGAAGGGTGAGTGCCCTTTTATAAGAGGGGTGAGGGGAACCTTAGGAAAAGCTAGAAATATTATTTTATAATAAAATCATTTTCGGTTTCTAATGGCTACAAAATTGATTATGTAAATGATAAGGTGTGTATGGGTCTAAAAACACCCAACCAATATGTTTTAGACATGTTACGGTCACTATATTAACTTTATCTTTTAGTTTTAACTCTTAGTAAAATAGTTTGACATTTACCATGTCTCTTTGTATTTTTATATTATATGGTTAATAAACTTACTATATAATTCCAAGAGAACCCCAAGTGGTTAATTAATGGTATATATATCATTATATAAGTCCTTTGGCCAAAACGTATATTTGTAGAAATATAATATCAATTAATAATATAATATTTGTTTTAAAAACTCTTTAATGTAAACTTGACACTATTTAATAATTTATTTTTGTTAAAGTCCTAAAAAATATATTAATTCGAAATAATTTCATTTAATCAGTACTAACATGTCATATTAGCCTATAAAATTCCTTTATGTCATAAAAACTTTCAAATTATATTTATTTTAACATTTATAATACCATTTATTTGATTCCTTCATTAATAAGGAAAATAATGCATCATCATTGTGTCATAAATAAATTTAATTATTCAATGTCTAAAAATTATAAATAAAATATGATTATGTAGGAAATCATTTTAATATTTATTATTAATATTTATATTCGAATATATAACATGTATAACCCTATGTAAAAATATTTTTACTAAAAGATATGTGCTTATGTCATTTTTTTTATTTACTTTAACTTAATTAATATAAAGGGTCATTATCAACAAAAAGTTGCTCCATGGGGCCCCAAAATCGACCCAAAGATGATCATGGTCGTACATGTATAATCCAATGGAGTTAGAACATGTGTTAGGGTAATTTAATATTATTATTATATAATGTTTTACCCTTATTTATCGGATTTACCCTTTAATCATGGTAAATAAAATATTTACCGATGTAATTATTCAAAATGTCTAAAAATAAAATTTACCTATTTAAAAAATTTGGACCTCATGATCCTAAATATGAAATCCATTTTTATTAATTCAAAACAAGAAGTGGCACAAATTAATTTAAAATTAATTCCCATTGTCTAAACAAAAAGCGTGTTTTTAGGAAATAATAACTACCAAAAGATTGACATTTGTTTATGTCCAATTTCAATGTGAAATTACTTCCAATGACCAAAATTGGATTAAATGGTAAAAATATAATCTAATTATACATCCAAACCGTTCATATTTATAGTTGAACAACATAAATTATTTTAATTAAAAAAGTTGTTTTCAATTAAAATATATTATTTTTCACTATTCACCCAAATATGAATGTTATCAGAACAAATACTAAAAAATTTATTGAAACTAAATTCTTATGTCCCGATCCCAAATAAGAAGTTTATTTTGTCAAATTAAATATATAAAAGTTTCAAATATTGGATTTAAAAAGGATTCTCCATTAAAAGGTGGTAAAATTGCATTTTTTAAAAAATACTTCTTTTGTCTGAAAAATTTGAAGTTATCCTTAAATTATGTCAAAGAAACTCCTAATATGGATTCTAAAATTATAAGGGTTATATAAAGTTCAAAATTCTATGAACTCTATTCATAACTTCTTTTGAACGGCTAGTTTGGTAAGTCGTGGTGCGCTTGAACTTGATGTTGTGTGTAGTGTAAGTTATTGAATTACTTTGAAGAACTAACGTACTATGAAATCTTGGGGTGTTACAAACTAGTGTCTTGGAACAAATACTTGAAAAATCATAATTTTAGTCTTGGAAAAAGGCCTTGACTATGTGGTTATGAAAGTCTGGCATTATGAATTTCTTCATTATGATAGTGGCTATTGATATTGCATGTGATTATTCGACTAGTAGAATATCTATTAATATAAATTGAATTATTTTGATCTATATTTTCAATATTATGAGGAAGTTTATGTTGAAAAGGCTTTTGTTTTAGTTTTATGCATTGCCTAAAATGTTTATGCTTATTTATGAAAGCTTCCGCTATATTGTTATCCTTATTGAGCATCTGAGCTCACCCCTTTATATGTTTTATTTTTTCCAGGATGCAAAGAAGTACATTATGACTGACCTGCAAGAATACTCTCTGGGATATTAGTGTTGTCTATGGAAACAATTTTGTTTTTGTTTTCCATTTATGATGTAATATAAACCTTATTAATGTATCTAGTACTTCCAAGGCTACTAAAATAATCAGTCTTTCGAGACTTGATCTTTTGTGATCATGTCAATGTTATATAATAATGCACCGACTCTGGGTAACTAGGGACGGGGTGTTATAGTTGGTATCAGAGGAAGTTTAGTACAAACCTTGGAATCTAGATTTAGATAAACTCTGATTAGATAAAATTACCCTAATATAGACTTTGAGGATTATTATAGAATAAGTTCCTTGAATTTTTGTATTGTATAGATTTTTTGAGTTTTCTAAGCAATACATCCCTGTCTGTATAAGATTCGGTAGAGGCGGCTCTGGCACAGATGTACCTAGGGGCAAAACCCAAAAACACCACTTTGAGCTAGACTCGAATGAGAACTGGTGCACAACAACAGGCCTTGCTGCACTCTTGGTTACGACACTCCCCGGGGATATGCTTAGGATAATTCTCATTTTCTTTACAAACCATTATGAAGGGTTTATGAATATAGACATCCTCAAAAAAACTTTTTTATGATTATTGATTATATCCATAAAATTTTCAATTTATGTTAAGTGTTTTACAAGTTTGGAATTATGTATTTTGATTCATAAACTAATCTAGTTTATGCCATTTTATAGAAATAATGCCCAGTAGAAGTTATGTGAACTCCAGCAATACATATGATCCAAAGAGTAAGAAGGATCATATCTTTCATGGTATTAAGAGAACATTTATAAGGGAAATAATCTCCCATGTATTCTCAACATATGAATATATAGTATCATGTGTTTATAAGATAAGTAAATAATTCTCTGAGTCCTATGGATATGAAGAGAAGAAAGAGAATAAAAGGATGGAAGAGATAAATATGGATAAAGGGAAGAGGAAAAAGAAGGATTTCCCCATATGTGATAATTGTGGAAAGAATCACCTTGGTAAATGCTTGAAGGGAATGTGAGTTTGTTATAAGTTTGGTGAAAAAGGAAACAAAGTACATGATTACAAGGGTAAGAAAAACGTTTCAAATGTATAATGCTTCACCTACAAGGAGTTGGGACACTACAAGAATCAATTTCCAAATCATCAGAGTATACCCCAAATGCTTCTATTGGATAATAATAAAGTTATGATACTACTGAACATGAAGAGGAATGATTAGATTTCTTACATTGTTATTAAATTATTGTGTTATTTGAGTATTGTATTAATGATGTACATGTTATGATAATTATAGAGTATATAAGGATTGTACTGTAGTACTATTTCATTAAGGACTTGAGATTGTGTGTAACCAAGAAAAGTGACTAAATAACAGGTTAAATTTTTGGAAAATATATGGTTAAGAGAAATATAAACCATAATGGGGTTCTGATATTGAGGTAGTGATTTTGGAATAATACATGATTGAGTTGGATAAATTATATTGGATATTCTTGAATATCTTGAAACTGATTAATGGTTCATTTATTTCATCATTGTTGGAGTATTCAAAATTTTTTGATATAAAGAGTATATCTAGTATTCTATAAGGAATAAAAGATCATGAATGTAGTCAATAAGGTTTTATGGTAATTTAGAATGTTGCGGTGTTTTAAGAGAATACATGATGAAGGTGTGAACATGTTATTATGTGGCCAAAAGGATCTTCATTATGTTTACCTTCCTTATAAATTTTGGACTGTGATTTGGGATAGAAGTATTTTGGATAATTCTTGTTTGAGATTATTTTTGGATTGCCATAAAAGTACAACCCGGAGTTCAGGCAGAAACCCGTCGCATCCGCCAAGGCCGCGAGGCTTGAACCTGTAACCAAAGGGTGACAAGTGTGTATCACCTACCATTGACCCATGTGATGTCCTAGATTAAATAATTTAGTTTTTTTAAAAGGTTTGGTAGATGAATTATAAATTCATTTTTTTGGAACCCAATACGAATAGGATAAATATAATATTTTTTAAGTTCTATTATCTTTTAGAGTGAAAGATGAGTTTATGGTAGAAATTACTTAAATAATGGAACTCTACTTGTCAAGTATATATTTTTTTCTTCTCTTATTCTATGAAAAATTTAATTTTTAAACATTAGGTAATGGATCTTAAAACTAAAAATTAGTTATCCTAATACCTTACGTTTTGTTGAACTGATTATATTTTAAATTATCATAGATTGATGGATTTGAGGCCCTCAATTATACAATTGTTTGTGACTGATGATCTCAATAACTCCCTATAAATATTTACGTTTTTCCTATAATTATGTCTCTAGTTTCCACCAATGTTCTCCTAATCGAGATCATAATTTGGTGGTGACTTTTTCATTCCCCTTTTCCACTTATTAAGACTAAATTTTATTAACCCAATCTCCGATGTGGGTTTTCCCACAAAGGTATTTTCTATTATAAACCTTTTATTTTAGAAAAACAATTTAAAATTTCCAGGATGCAATTTATTGAAGGAGGGAAGAATGTAACACCCCAAGATTTCATAGTACGTTATTTATTCAAAGTAATTCAACAACTTTCACTACACGCAACACCGAGTTCTAGCGCACCATGACTTACCAAACTAGCCATTAAAAAGCGGTTACTAATACTATTAACTGAATTTTGATCTTTATATAATAATTATAATTTTAGAATCCATATTGTGAGTTTTTTATAGATAATGTAAGAACAAATTCATTTTTTTCAGATAAAAGAAGTATTTTCCAAAAAATGAAATTTTACCGCCTTTTAACTGCGAACCCTCTTTAAATATAATATTTGAAACTTTTATATATTCAATTTGAAAAAATAAACTTCTTCTTTAGAATATGGACATAAGAATTTAGTTTTAAATTTTTTTTGGTGTTTTTCTGATAACTTTCTTATTTGGGTGAATAGTGAAAATACTATATTTTAACTAAAAACAACTTTTTTAATCAAAATAATTTATAGTGTTAAATTATAAATTTTAATGGTTTGGAAGTATAAATAGATTATATTTTTACCATTTAATCCAATTCTGGTCATTGTAAGTAATTTCACTATGAAATTGGACATAACAAGTGTCAATCTTTTAATAGTTATTATTTCTTAAAAATATTCTTTTTGGTTTTGACAATGAGAATTAATTTTAAATTAATAAATGAAGCTTATATGTTTTGAATTTGGTAAAATGGACTTCATTTTTGAATTCAGAATATCAAAATTAGCTTTGGGTAAAAATTTTGTATTTTACGGAAAACATTCAATTTTTCATGAATAGTGAAAACATTGTGTTGTTATTTAAAACCGACTTTTTATTATTTCTTTTATTTAAATTTATTTAGGTAAAAATAGATACATAATACCTATATAAATTCAATGTAATTCATTAGAGTTAGTTTATAATAATTTTAGATATATAAAAATTTTATCGAACTTTTTACCGTCTTTTACCCACCACTTAGGAGCATTTGCAAATTTACATAAAACTAAATTTTACCACTTATGTGAGTCTAATATAAAAAATACAAGAGACACAGTTGATATCAGTATGTAAAATGTGGTTCAATAAGATCACCAGTGCAAAAAACGTTTTTAACTTCACCATTTTTTACGTCGGTTATATATAACCGACGTGAAAATCTGTGAAACGTGGTTTTTTACGTCGGTTATTTTATAACCGACATAAAAAATATGGAGAGTAAATTTTTTACATCGTTTATTTGATAACCGAAGTAAAAAAAGAGGTATCCACAAATTTTTTACGTCGGTTATAAAATAACCGACGTAAAAAAGGCGGCATCTGAGGCCTTTTTAGCGTCAGTTATCAAATAACCGACGTAAAAACCCAACCTGCTGAATTTTTCACGTCGGTTATATTATAACCGACGTAAAAAACCAACACTGGATAGTTTTTATGTCAGTTATTTTATAACCTACGTAAAAACCGTGGTTTCTGATTTGTTATTTACATCGGTTATAGAATAACCGACGTAAAAAACCAACACTCGGCTTTTTTTACATCGGTTATAAAATAACCGATGTAAAAATTGCGTTATCTGATACATTTATAACGTAGGATACTATAATAACCGACTATTTATATGTAATAAAAATATTTTATAAGGTTGGTTATTATATAACCGATGTTATAAAACATTTAAAAAATTAACACGCCCCGTGGATTGTCATTTATGATTTTCTGATCGACAAACCGGCGACTCGTCTCTCTCGCGCGGAAAACCCTAATCGACTCTTCAATCTCATTTCATTAAACTCGTTTTTCCATCATCTTTTATCATCTTTACTCTCCTCGGATCTATCATCTCCACTCGCAACACTCAGGTAAGCCTTCCAATACATTATTTCGTTCGTTTTTTCCCGGATAGTCTATATTTACGTATTGCGATTTTTTTTGTTTAAACTAGGTAATATTCTTCGATTTCGAACCCTCTAACCTCGTTTTTCCACAATCAACTTATTTATTATAACCATATCTATTATATTGACCCACAATATTCACGTAAGCCTCACATACTTCTATTTCGTTTGTTTTTGTTTCGCGGATGCCATACATTGATGATAAATTTTTTTTGTCATTGACAACTAATGATCTCATTCACATATATTACTACAATTTATATTTAAATCATTGTGATACAACCATTTCGTGTACCAGTGTGATTTATTTTATAATTATATATGGTTTTTCATGGTGGAATGTTTGTTTTGGATCCTTGGTTGTTTCTATTTTGGGTATCACTATTCGTAGTTCCATAATCTATTTACGTTGCTTATTTTTGTAGACTATTATAAGTCTTCATATGCTATTAAAACCCAATTCATTGCACAATAGATAATTTTATACTAGTAGAAGATACAGTTCATGGTTGTCATTTTGAATAATGGCAGGATACCAAAACTAGTTGCTTGAGGATAAAATCCCTAGATATGCCAAAACTAGTTGCTTGAGGTTAAAATCCCATGGTTTTGGGGGGCTGTCAAGAGGGTTGGTGGCTGTCCAGGGGGTTGGGGGCTGTCCAGAGGGTTGGGAGCTGTCCAGGGTGTCCATGGAGGTGGGGGCAGTCGAGGGGAGTGTGGGGGGGGGGTCGAAGGGGGTAGGGGTGTCGAAGGGGGTGGGGGGGGGGGGGGGGGGGGGGCTATCCAAGGGGGTGGGGGGCTGTCCAAGGAGTAGGGCCAGTCCAGAGGGTTTGGGGGGTTGTCCGGGGGGCTGTTCAGAGGGTTGGGGGTGTCCAAGGGGGTAGGGGGTGCGGGTGGTGTCCACGAGGGGTGGGGGGTGCTGTCTAGAGGGGTGGGGGTTGTCCAGGGGGTGGGGGATGTCCAGAGGGGTGGGGGCTGTCCAAGGGGGTGGTGGTGTCCATGGGGTGTCCAAGGTGGTGGGGGGATGTCCAGAGGGTTGGGGGTGTCCAGGGTGTCCATGGAGGTGGGGGGGGGGGGGGGGGTCCAGGGGTGTGTGGGGGTGTCCAAGGGATTGGGGGCCTATCTAGAGTGTTTGGGGGTTTGTCCGGGGGTGGGGGATGTCCAGAGTGTTGGGGGTGTCTAGGGGGTGTCCAAGGGGGTAGGGGTGGGGGTGGTGTCCAGGAGGGGTGGGGGCGCTGGCTAGAGGGGTGGTGGATGTCCAGGGGGTGGGGGGATGTCTAGAGGGGTGGGGGCTGTCCAAGGGGGTGGTGGTGTCCAGGGGGTGTCGAAGGGGGTGGGGTGGTGTTCAGAGGGTTCGGGGGGCTGTCCAGAGGGTTGGGGGGTGTCCAGGGTGTCCATGGAGGTGGGTGGGAGGGGGCAGTCCAGGGGTGCGTGTGTTTGTGTGTGTGTGTGGGGGGGGGGGGGGGGTCCAAGGGGTTGGGGGTGTCGAAGGGGGTGGGGGTATTTCTAAGGGGTTGGGGGCCTGTCCAGAGGGTTTGGGGGGTTGTCCGGGGGGGCTGTCCAGAGGGTTGGGGGGTGTCCAGAGGGTGTCTAGAGGGTGTCCAAGGGGGTAGGGGTGGTGTCTAGGAGGGGTGGGGGTGATGTATAGAGGGGTGGGGGTTGTCCAGGGGTGGGGTGGGGGTGGGGGTGGGGGTGGGGGTGTCCAGAGATTTGGGGGGTTGTCTAGGGGGTTGGGGGTTGTCCAGGGGGTGTCCAAGGTGGTAGGGGTGGGGGTGGTGTTTAGGAGGGGTGTGGGGTGCTGTCTAGAGGGATGGGGTGCTGTCTAGAGGGGTGGGGGTTGTCCAGGGGGTGGGGGGGCTGTCCAGAGGGGTGGGGGCTGTCCAAGGGGTTGGTGGTGTCCAGGGGGTGTCCAAGGGGTTGGGGTGGTGTTCAGACGGTTCGGGGGGGGGGGGGGGGGCTGTCCAGAGCGTTGGGGGTGTCCAGGGTGTCCATGGAGGTGGGGGGGAGGCAGTCCAGTGGTGTGTGTGTGTGGGGGGGGGGGTACAAGGGGGTGGTCTATCTAAGGGGGTGAGGGCTGCCCTAGGGGGTGGGGCCTATCCAGAGGGTTTGGAGGTTGTTTGGGGGGGGGGGCTGTCCAGAGGGTTGGGTGGTGTTCAGTGGGTTGTACAAGGGGGTAGGAGGTGGGTGGTGGTGTCCAGGAGGGGTGGGGGTGTCCTAAAGGGGTGGGGGGATATCCATGGGTGTGGTGGTGTCTAGGGGTTGTCCAAGGGGGTGGGTGGTGGTGTCCAGGGGGTGGGGGTAAGTGTCAGTTGGGATTGACTACTACATCGTGGTTTGTGAGATTATAACATGATGATTGTACTATTTCATGGATATTAGTGTTGCAATATGATTCTATTTGGTTATATATATTTTGACCAGTCATCGACTATGATAAAATTATGGGTTATGGGGGAGACCATGTCGTGGTTTTCAAATATGCGTAGTTATCCTGACCCCATTGTTTCGTGATGATTGGCATTACATTGTGATTTTCTCCATTTTATTTTTTATTTTAAATTTGATTTGATTCTCATGTTTACTCCATTTTCTCCAATTTTCTATCAACCATTGGAGGCCCCATGGTTTTCCTTGATTAAATGGAATTTAAAACTGTTATATCTAACTATATTTTTTTTAAATCATATTCAAGCATATTTTTTTAAATACGCATATATTTGTTTCATATTTAAAAATTGTTTTACATTCAAATTATGATTTTTTCATATAAACATATATTTGTCTTATCTTAAAAATATGTATAATTTTGATATTTTTTATAGGTAATAATGATTCGAAATTGGATTATGGCACATCAAATGAGCAATGAATATGAGGAAGGTGTTTATGCCTTTTTGGAATTTTCTAAACGAAATGTTACAAGTAGTGACATTTTTTTGTTCATGCCTGAAATGTTTGAATATGAAGAAGCTGAAAAGTAGAGAGATAAAAGATCATCTGATTTATCATGGATTTAATCTGAGTTATAGCCCTTGGATTTGGCATGGTGAAACTGGGCAGAATGTCACTGATAATGATTCAAAAGATGGTAAATCCTATGGAATTGAAGAAATGATTCGCAATATTGCAGCAGAACAAATTGAGATAGAACCGACAGTTGCGCGTCTATATGGTGATGCTGAAAAACCATTATATCCTGGTTGTAAAGATTTTACGGTTTTATCGGCGGTGTTAAGATTGATTAACCTGAAGACAAAACATGGATGGAGTGACATAAGTTTTACAGAGCTACTACAATTGATGAAAGACATTCTTCTAAAAGATAACTATCTTCCTGATTCACATTATAAGGCCAAGAAAATATTATGTCTGATGGGATTAAGATACAAGAAAATACATGCATGTCCAAATGACTATATTATATATAGGAAGGAATATTAATTTCTGTCAGAGTGTCCTAAATGTGGGACATCACGGTATAAGGTGAAAGAAAAATCACAGGCTGATGTAGAGATTACAAAGATCCCTTCAAAGGTATTTTGGTATCTTCCTATAATTCATCATTTCAAACATTTATTTTCTAATTCACATGATTCAAAAAGGTTAATATGGCATGTAGATTAGCGGTTATGTGATGGAAAAATACGTCATCCAGCTGATTGTCCACAATGGAAGAAAATTGATGAGCAGTATTCTACATTTTTAAATGAAATTAGAAATCTTAGACTAGGGTTGTGCACAGATGGAATGAATCCATACTGAACCCTCAGTAGCGCACCTAGTTCATGGCCTATTTTATTGGTAATTTACAACCTCTCTCTTGAAGTTTGTATGAAGCGAAAATATGTCATGTTGAGTATAATGATCTCTGGTCCGAAGCAACCCGACAATGATATTGATGTTTACTTGTCACCGTTGGTTGATGATTTAAACTTTTATGGTATGATGGTATTAGGGTGTATGATTCTTATAAAATGTAATATCTTCAAATGCATGATGTTCTTTTGTTCACTATAAATGACTTCCCAGCATATGGAAATTTTTCTGGATAGAGTGTTAAAGGGCATAAAGCACGTCCAATTTGAGAACAACAGACGTCATATTGTCAATTGCATCGTGTGAGGAAAACAGTGTACATGGGTCATTGAATGTTTTTGCCTACGGATCATCCTTATAGAAGACTAAAAAGGAATTCAATGGATCACAAGAATTTGATATTGCTCTAAAACCTTTATCCCATAATTTGTATTTTGAGAGGGTGAAAAACCTTGATGTGACATTGGGAAGGACATAGAAATCTGGTAATGATAGACATATTTGGAAGAAAAGGTCAATATTTTTTGAGCTACCATATTGGAGATATCATGAAGTTAAACATAATATTGATGTCATGCATGTGGAGAATAATATCTGTGATTGTTTGATTGGAACATTGTTAGATATTAAAGGAAAGACAAAAGATGGGTTGAAATCAAGATTAGACTTACTATCAATGGGAATACGTTTGGAGTTAGCTCCCACTCTTAAAGGAGCATGATCATTTCTTCCCCTATCTTGCAATACATTATATAAGAGGGAGAAAATTAGTTTTTGTTAGTGTCTTCATGATATCAAAGTGCCTCAAGTTTATTCTTCAAATGTAAAAAATTTTGTCTCCTTGAAGGACTTGAAGTTGATAGGTATGAAATCACATGATCATCATGTCATGATGAAACAAATTCTACCAGTTGCATTGCGTGGAATATTGCCCATCCATGTCAGAAAAACTATAATGAAGTTGTGTTATTTTTTCAATTCAATTTGTAAAAAGGCGATTGATGTGAATGCTTTGAACATTTTGGAAAAGGATGCAACTTTTATACTTTGTCAATTGAAAATGTATTTTCCACCAACTTTTTTTGATATAATGGTGCATTTAATGATTCATCTAGTTCGAGAAATAAAGCTTTGTGAACCTATATATCTTCGTTGGATGTATCCTTTTGAAAGGTATATGAAAATATTTAAGGGGTATGTTAAGAATCCATATCGACCTGAAGCCTCTATTATTGAAAAATATATTTTTGAGGAGGTTGCAGAGTTTTTTACGAGCTACTTGGCTGTGGCGCAGCACATAGGTTTGCCTCCATCTCACCATTAATGAGTTAATAATGAGGGAAATGGGATTCATGGCTTGAAATTCAAATCATTTTTAGCTGAACAGATGAAGAATTTAGAATCATACATCTTGAATAACATAGCTGATGCTCAACCGTATATCACATTGCATATTAATGAGTTGAAACAATGTCATCCAAAGAGGAAAGAAATGTGGATTTTGAATGAGCACAACAAAACATTTTTGTCATGGTTTAAAAAGACCTTTCTTGGTAGATCAGATGTATCAGAGACATTAAAATGTATAGTGGGTGGTCCATGTTTATATGTGATAACATGGTCTGGTTATGACATTAATGGCTATACATTTCATACGAAAGCTCAGGACAACAGAAGTGCAGTTCAGAATAGTGGTGTATTGGTGTTTGCAGAAGGAATACATTTTTCAAGTACTAAGGACAAAAACCCAATTTCTACATCAAGTTCATATTATGGAGTGATTGAATCCATATGGGAGGTTGATTACTTTAAAATTAAAGTTCCTATTTTTAACTGAAAATGGTATATCAGTGACAATAGTGTCAGACATGATGAATTTGGAATGACACTTGTTAATCTGAATAGATTGGAAGACGTAATTGATTATTTTATAATGGAAACACATGCCAAAAAAACTTCTATGTAGTATATCAATCAGATATGCAGTGGGCTGTTGTTTTACAAGGGAAAAACAATATGTTGGTGAGGATGAACTTGATGAAGATGCTGATTTATGTGAGATCCCTAGTTCCATGGAAAGATTAGCAGAACATAATGATGATAACATTGAAGACATGGTTTGTTCCATAAGGAATGATCACGATGAAGGAATTTGGGAAAACAATCCATTTGTACATTCCTAAAATTACAGGTAACATATGTTTATTTCTTGTTTACATTTATTTTTTTAATAAAATGTTATATATTGTATGTTTTTTCTTTATTAAAACATGTATTAAAACAAAATAAGTTTAAGTTTTTTTTTGTTTTAAGTTTGTTTAGTTTACTTTATCATGTTTACCATTACATGAATTATATATCTATTATTTTTGTTCAGTGACAATTACTTTACCATGTTTACCAGGTTTACCAGGTTTACCATGTTTACCATGTTTACCATCTTGACCATCTTTACCATCTTTACCATTGTTTAACATGCTTACCATATTAACAATGTTTACTATTACATAACTTAGTACAATTTTCTATTTTATGATTACAGTAGTATTAAAATATTTGAATTTGTATATTTGTGAACTAATGTTTGTTTTTTTTATTTGAAGGATAATGACAGATCATTTGGTTGATCAACCACATGATTCTGGAGATGATCATATTGGTCATTCCTCTAGAGAGGAACATTCACATGTTCCTCTTGATGTTCCACAATCTTCCCCATGTGCTCCTATAACAACAAAGAGTTCAAGAGTTGGTAAATGTGGGTACACACATTTACCAAAATTATCACTTACCCGTACCCAGGATCAAAGGATACTCGTTGAGTTTGATGATGATGATATTCCTAGAGGTCCAAATGAAAAAGATTTAAAGAGTTTTGTATCAACTCATGCTAAGAGAAAAATAAGCATTTTGTATGATGACTGGAGAAGTGTGGATAAATCGATAATCTCTCAGTTGTGGGAGACGATTTTGGTAAGATCTTTTTCTATTGTTTGACTATTCATTAAAATTTTCTAGTATATATAATATGTTTAACCTCTTCTTCATTAGATGACATTTGATATTCCTGACACTGGAGGAGTCAAGAAGAAATTGTTATCGATGGCTGCCAAGAGATGGAGGGATTTCAAATCAACCCTCTCATATGATTTCATTTTTGGTCATAGGAGTCATGACAATCCATGTCGTATATATCCTTTTATAGATGAAGACACATGGAGACAGTTTGTTGAAAGTAGAAGAAAAGAGTCATTTTTGGTAAGGGCAATTAAACATTTTATAAGATTTCTTATAAAAATGATCTTATTAATGTTTTGTTAATGATTTCTTATTCTTAATTTACAGAAATCAAGGAAATATCATCAGGATATCCAATCTAAAAATGTATACCTTCATAGTTTATCTCAGGGAGGGTATCCATTTTTCGAAGAACAAATGATGGCGGAAAAATTTCAAAAACTAAGAGCTGAGACTTCAAGCTCCGGAGAGGTGGCCCCTCCATCCCCTCCATCTAGAAATGAAAAATAGAAGAGAGCTCGGATGGGCAAAAAAGGGAAATATATTTCAGAAAAATCGAGAATCGTAGTTGAGAGGATTGTAAGATGTCTATTTTATTTATTCAAGTTAATTATTTTCTTCATATAATTACAATCATTATAGAAAAGTTCAATTAATTAATATAGGACTCCCTTGAGGAGCAGAGCTAACAGGGGGCATTTACAGCTACTGGGAGGCAAGATATTTTATCTGTAGCATTGGGAAAGCCTGAACATCCTGGTCGTGTAAGAGGATATACGACAGAAGTATCGATAAGAAAAGTGTTACCACGTTCTTCAACTTCCAACGTTGAGGGTGTTTATAAAAAAATTAGAATCCTTGGAGGCTGAAGTTCATAATATTAATGCGATGATGGAGGAAAAGATTAGAGCATCAATACAGTCTATGTTTGCAGACGTGAAAAGAAAATTTCAGACTGCATCTCCCACTCCTCCACCTCCCCCTGCAGACCCTATTATTTATCATCCACCTCCGATAGTAGCTCCCACTCCCCCACCTCAGCCTACGGACCCCATTTTTTATCCTACTCCTCCGCCATAGCTTCCTACTTATTTCATGTTGTATGTTGATGATCCTCAACATCATATAGTTTCATATGGGTTGGTATATTGTATAGGAGATACAGTTCATCATCAATAATTAGAGGTAGAGAATCAGAGGGTCACTATACAGGATATTATAGATAGATCATCTTGAGTACCATTACCTATAGATGAGGTGACGACAGTTGGACATACTATCAGCCATTTTTTAATTTGGCCATCCAGACTTCTTCTAATCATTACCATAGAGGTATAAATGTTATATCTTTTATTTTATTTTTTTATTAAAGTTGTTTTATCATTTAAAAACTAATATATTTTTATATTTATTTTTACAGGAATACTTCAAAGGTAAAGAAATACAGTATAGACAACAACAAAGACAAATGGCTATGACATCAGATATAGATTCTATTAGTCTTGACAGATTGTCAAAATATTCAATTTTTTGGCTAGTCATTATGAGTTTCCAATGGAAGATCGTGTTTGTGGATGTGCAATAACTGTGGGGATTATGAAAACTGATATCATGGATCTTGTTACTGAAGATAAGTTGGGCATCAATGTGGTGAATTATTTTTCCATGTAAGTCTTAACACCTCTTCCCTTCATTATATATATTATAAATGTATACTTATGTCTGTTTTTTATTAGGTATCTTTATAAAATTTCGGAGAGGAATGAGCTGACAGATGTATATGGATTCATGGGCTCGCAATTGATTTCCCCTGAATCATGTGCATTGGATGAGGAACAATGAATGCTTTATATTGTTGAAAGACTTGAATAGAATATAGTCACACAATGTTAGATGATGCCTTTTTTTGAGAGGTATGAAACACATATCTCTCAAATACTTCACTATATTTTAACATAAAAACCACTACCCTTAAATTTTCTTTTATAATTGATCATTGGATGTTAGGGGTTTTTTTCCCAAGGGAGAAAACACTTTATTGGATATGCTCTGTCCATTATGATGTACAGGAAAGTTTTATGAATATATTGGACATGTAAGTTTCAATTTCTCAATTGTTTTATATATTATAATGAATTTTAAATTTACCCCATTCGTATTATTTTCTAACATGGGATGGGTCTACTTTCGAAAAAACACAAAGAAAATGAGTGCAAAGATCAAATATGTAAATGTGAAGGTAAATATCCATTTATAATTAGTACTTTTTGATTTATTACATAAAAATAATATATTTAATTTACACTCATTAAAACTGAATTTTCATGAACAACAAGGTGTCATCGAATGGAGATATTATATATTAAGATTTATTTATGAAATAATAACAACTGGGACAGTTGTGAACTTTGACTTGGTAAGATATCCTTTTAAACTCTTCCATAATATTTCATTTGATTTATTCATTATACATACTAACTAATATCCTTTTAATTTGTAGCTATTTGATGACCCTCAACCCTATAGTGTTGAAGATTTCAAACACTTACAAGTGGAATGGACAAATTATTTTACAGGTTTGATTGATTTTTAGTTGTTTGTAGTGTAAAATGTAATTTTGAATACTGTCATTGTAATTCTGTATTTGGTAGTCATTTAGGTTGGATTTAGTTTTTCATAAGTTGACATTGTATGTTTTGAATTTTATATATGTGATTGTTTAATTTTACTCTACTTCTTGTTTTGGTTTACTTATTATGGTTTTTCTGGTATGGATTCTGGTCTGGGAGGGAGGGGTTCCAAGGTTGTGGGGGTGTTTAATGGGGTGGGGGGTATCCGGGGGTGTGGGGGGGCTGTCCGGTGGGGTGGGGAGTATCCTGGGTGTCCATGAGAGTGGGGGGGAGTCCAGGGGGTGAGAGCATTTACAGGAGGGTGGAAGGGCTGTCCAAGGGAGTGGGGGGCTATTGAGGGGGTGTCCAAGGGTGTGGAGGTGTCCTGTGGGGTGAGGGGGGTTTCCAAGGGTGTGGGAGGGTTGTTCAGTGGGGTGGGGGGGGGGGGGTCCAGGGTGTCCATGGGGATGGGGCAGGGGGCAGTCCGGGGGGGTGGGAGAGGAGGCGTCGCCATCCCTCGGGGGTCTGAACGCCGCTGGAAGGTAGTCATCACTCCCACATGTGAAACATTTTGAGATCACAAGCTTCACATGTGGGAGTGATGAGTACCTTCCAGCGGCATGCCCCCCGAGGGATGGTGGCGCCTCCTCTCCCAACACCAGCTGTCCAGGGGGTGTCCAGGGGGTGTGGGGGGTAGTCCAGGGGGTGCTGGGGATGTCCAGGGGTGTTTGTGGGGGGGGGGGGGTCCAGGAGGGTGGGTGTTATCCAGGGGTGTTGGGGGTTGTCCAGGGGGTGGGGGCTGTCCAGGGGTGTGGGGGTGGTGGGGGCTGTCCAGTGGGATGAGGGGGTTCTGGTATGTTTTTGGTAACTTTTTGGTCTGTTTCAGGGATGTGAGAGGGCAGTCCAGGGGTGTTGGAGTGTTGTCCAGGGGGTGGGAGGTATACAGGAGGGCGGGGGGATGTCCAGGGGGTGGTGGTGATGTCTAGGGGTGTGGGGGTGTCTAGGGTTGTAGTGGGGGAAGTCCAATGGGGTGAGGGGGATTTGGTTTGTTTTTAGTAACTTTTTGGTCTGTTTCAGGGGTGTGGGAGGGTTGTCCAGGGGTGTGGGAGTGTTGTCCAGGGGGTGGGGGGATACACATGAGGGTGGGGGGGGTGTCTAGGGGTTTTTGGGGCTGTCCAGGGGTCGGGGGCAGTCCAGGGGTGTGGGGGGAGGGTTGTCCAGGGGTGTGGGAGTGCAGTCCAGGGTGTGGGGGGTATATATGAGGGTGGGGGGTTGTCCTGGGGTGTTTGGGTCTATCCAGGGGGTCGGGGGCAGTCCAGGGGTGTGATGGGGGCTGTCCAGTGGGGTAAGTTTTAAATGTTATCAATGTAAGTGCTTAATTTTTCTTTGGTTCTTGTTTTGGCCTACTTCTGTTTTTGTGGTACGAATTCATGATTTGGTTTCTGGTTGTTTCTAGGGAGAGCAGAGGACTGCATTCCGTTAAAAAAAATTGGTCTTCCACGTCGGTTATTTTATAACAGACGTGATAAAGGAATGGGGAAGGGTTTATCATGTCGGTTCTTTAAATAACCGATGTGATAAACACCTGTGGAATGGTTTATCACGTTGGTTATTTAATAAATGACGTGATAGAACCCCCCTCGGATTGGTTTATCATGTCGATTATATAATAACCGACCTGATAAACCATTTCCCAGGGGTTTATCACGTCGGTTATTAAATAACCGACGTGATAAACAGCCCCCACATTGTTTTATCACGTCGATTATTACATAACCGACGTGATAAAGGCCGAAGAAATGGTTTATCACGTCGGTTATTATATAATCGACGTGATAAACACCCCCACACTATTTTATCACATCCGTTATATAATAATCAACGTGATAAACCCCCCTGGTTTTTTCACATCATTTAATTACTAACTGACGTGATAAACACCGCGATGTTATGTTTTTTACGTTGGTTTTTAAATAAACTATGTAAAAAACAATATTTATGACGTCATCCATATTAATATTGGCTAAAAACCGACGTAAAAATTGAAAAATAACCGACGTAAAAAACGTTTTCTGCACTAGTGAATGAAAGTAATTTTTTTGAATAGTAACTTTTTACTTTTATTTACCACAGTTAAAAGTAAATAGGGTAATTTAGGGTAAAAATGGTATTATTATTACACTAAAACATGTCCTAATTCTATTGGATAAGTGTAATTCGACCAAAAACAACCTTAGGAGTAAAATATGATCTTTTAGGTCCACTTGGATTAGATTAAGACATTTATTATTATTAAATACAAAGAAGAGTTAAAAGAGTTAAAATCAAAGTTTAATAACTAAAACATTTTCAATATAGGATTACACATAAGATAAATTCTACTATAAATATTAATTAGAAGTCCAAAAATATTTCCTATATAATGGTATTTTATTTATATTTTTTAGACGTTAAATAATTTAATTTATTTTTGACACAATGATGATGTAGTAATTACCTAATTAATGAAATATTAAAATAATTGATATTATAAATATCCAAATAAATGTAATTTGAGACTTTTTATGAATTTCAATAATTTTATAAATTAATATGACATATTAGGGTTGGTTATATGAATTTTGTTTGATATAATAATTTTTTTATGAATTTAGCAAAAACAAAATACCAAATAGTGTCAAAATTGACATAGAAGAGTTTTTTTAAAAATATTATCTTATTAATTGATATTCTATTCCTAAAAATCTATGGTTCAGCCAAAAAGTTTATATAATGATAGGTGAATCATTAATAAAAGGGCACTCCCCCTTCTCTCTAAATAATCCAATTTGGATCCATTAGAAACCGAAAATGATTTTATTATAAAATAATATTTCTAGCATTTCCTAAGGTGCCCCTCACCCCTCTTATAAAAGGGCACTCCCCCTTCTCTCTAAGTCACACCTTCAAAGCTATTTGGATCGGCCAACCCCTACCAAAATACCCTATCAACTATCCTCCCTTCATCCTAGAGGCCATTTTTTAGTCATAAATCCAACCTAAAGATCCATTTTGATCAAATCAAAAGGAAGAACCCGAAGAAGAGGTAAATATTTCATCACCTCTTTCAAGATCTTTTCTTCTTCAAATTCTTCTTTCTTTGATGTTTCTGTTATAAAATAATAAATCCAGTATCTTTTATATACTATGAATTTATTATAGATATGGTACAACCATATTCATTATTATATCCATCCTTTGAATGACATGTCACCATACGTGCGTATGTACGGCTTACCATCTCCACATCGTGGTGTAATTGTTATTCAACACATTATTATTTGGATGGGTATAATAATGATGTGTAATTGATGTAAATAATAAATACAACACGATAATGATTCTGTATATATGATATACCATCCAATTATATATTATTTTAATATCAAAATAATTATATTGTCACTCGTGCGTACGTACGGATTACCGTCTCCACAAAAATGATGAGAGTAATTCCCCATAGTATCCATTCAAGACTAATTTTCATTAGATTATTAAAAATAATGTTTAAAGACTTGATATCATTCTGGATATGAATAAGATACATCCCATTCATAACAATTATGACTCACATAACAAATAATATAAAGGAAAACGAATCCGTTAACACTCGAAACAACGATAATACTAAGATATTATTAACAAAGCAATGTCAAAAGAACATATATGATATAATATTAATGTATATGATTCTTGTATAATTTAATAACAATTATTTCTCAATTATACAGGAGGATAACCTACCCTCAACCAAGGAAAAGTACAAGGTAAGGGTTAATTCCTCAATCTCCTTATTATCCGAGATTATTTATGTGTAAGTATCTTCTAGGACATTTTTATTATCCATGTCCATGTTTTATAAAATAGTTTTCAAAGGTATTCTTGTAAAGTAATTTTTCATTAAAAAATCCTTTTAAATGTTTTAAATATTTATTCTTCTAAATCATTCTCATTAATGTCCATGTTTTCAAAATGGGTTTTAAGGATTTATTTATATGGACATGAATGTTTTTAAAATGTTAATTCCTTTCAAAGGTTTAAAAGTGTTATGAGACAATTTGATTCAAAATGTCTTTAAATTTATTCCTTTCTAAATTCTGTGACTTTTAAATGTTTTAATGAAAAGGGGATATTTCTTTCAAATATTTTTTGACAAATCATTTTCATCTATATCAACATCCATTGATGGATTTTAAAGTTGTTTGAATTTGATTTATTATGATACAAATCTTCCATATTGTATTGAAGGTTTTTCTGATATGTTTGACAGTGCATATGTTATTTTTATACCATTCATGGTTTATGGATAAAGTACTGACATTTCGTATGCTAGTTTTAATATGAATTTTTATTTTATGATTAAACATTTTCATATGAGAAATGCCTTGGACATAGTAAGTGATGTATGGAGCCCACTATAGCTCCTCAATGCATCGGTAGGTCTCATGGGACAAACTAGTGTCTTGGAACAAGACCTTGACAAAATCTTAATTGTAGTCTTGGCACAAGGCCTTGACTATGTGGTTATGAAAGTTTGGAATTATGAATTACATCATTATGAAAGTGTCTATTGATATTGTATGTGATTATTCGACTAGTAGGATATCCATGTGAGTAACTAAATGGCATTATTTTGATCTATATTTTCCATATTATGATGAATTTAATGTTGATAAGGCTTTTATTTTAGTTTTATACATTCCTAAAAATTTTATGCTTATTTATGAAAGCTTCCACTATATTGTTATCCTTACTGAGCATATGAGATCACCCCTTTCTATGTTTTATTTTTTCTAGGATGCGAAGAATAATATTATGACTGACCTACAAGAATATTCTATGGGATATCAGTGTTTTATGTGGAAACAATGTTGTTGTAGGTTTCCATTTTATGATGTAACGTAAACCTTATGAATGTATCTAGTACATCCAAGGCTACTAAACTAATCAGTCTTTCAAGACTTGATCTTTTGTGATCATGCCAATGTTATGTAATAATGAACTGACTCTAGGTAACTAAGGTTGGGGCATTACATAAGGTAAAGGAATGACTTCAAAAATAGATGGATCCAAAGTAGGAGTGGTAGAAGATAGAGGTAGTTGTTGATCAAGGATCACAGGCCTGGTCTGAATCAGGGCTTGGCTGACAAACATAGTGGTGGAGGCTAGAGGAGATGTGAAGGTAGGTGGACCAAGTCTCAGAGGAGTAGCCACAGAAGCAACAATGTTTATACTCTATACATTAAGGTAAGGCCTTATAAGTTTAATGAAATCCTCAATGATCTCCCCACTATACATCATGGCTTTCTCAAAATCATCCTTATTCTCTATAAACTTGTCCAACAATCGAGTGAACTCGGTGAGATTTTGGACTTGGGTCTTGAAATCTTGAGTCACAGGAGAAATCCACAGATTTTCCACAAGATACTTGAAATGATTTGTCATATTAGTCTTTGATAAGATTCGGTTGAATTAGAAATTCACTTTCTTATAAATCTCTTGTTGAGCATCATTAGCAATTTTTGAGTGGATTTGGACTAGATCAAGAACTCGGTCACTATTCTTGATAACTTCAGAGAGAGACGCTGCATTGATACCAGTAAGCACATTCTGAATCTCTTCTTTGACCACTATTCTAAGTAGTTCACTATCTAAATAAGGTTTAGAGGATTTACCGGAGGCTTTAGAAGCATTAACAGTGGTGGTGATAGATTTTTGTTGGTTCAGCACTTTTTGAAGACATCTCGTATACTCATCAGTAAGTTTGTTAAGATTTACAAGAAGATCTCTCATCTCCTTCATGATCTATTTGTTCCTTTCAGTGACCTTTTCATATAATGAAGCTAAATAAGGTTGAATCTGAGACACAACATCCTGTGGGGTTTGATTAATAGTAGGTTCTATAGGAGGAGAAACAATCTTTGGTCTAGAATGCATCTCTTTCATCATTTCTTCAATCATACCTCTCAGGGTCTTCACTTCATCACTAAGCAGCCTGTTTTCATATCTAAATTCTTGAACCTCATGAAGAATTTTAGGATGAATCTTCCAAATAACTTTCGCCAACAATAAAGAGGCATATTTCTCACTTAGATGTGTCATAAGAACCGGTTGGGAATTCAGAACTTTTTCAACACCAGACAAAAGGGTAGCACCAAATTCCTTTAGATCATCAATACTCACCAAGGATGATTGGTCCGATGAAGGTTCAATAACACATATTGATACAGTTTTATGTTCTTTTTTAGGGGCTATATTAGAGACTGATTTCAATTGGAACAAAGAGGAAAGGTCAAGTACTTTTTCTGATACTTGCTGAGAGTTATCCACACCATAGAAATAGGGGAACTTATATTGAGTGTCTACATGGTTCAGATCAACCGGATTTGGTACTTCAAGAGATTCTAGATTTGGAGGTTGCTCCCCCTTAATGGTTTCATCCTTCTTAGGACTGAGAGGCTTAGGGTCTTGATCTAATTTCACAAAAACAACTCTTGGTTCCTCACCCATTTATTGCCTAGCCAGCTAAAAAGCTAGCTCCATCATTTCTTCAGCCGAAGGGATGATTTCATGAGCATATTTTTCCACTAGGAGTTCCTCAAGATTATCTTCTTGCATACCAGGTAGTTCTTCCACTATAGGTTCTTCCATGGAATTCTTGTTAGTTTATTTGGAAACAGATTCTGTTTCAACCTCATGTTCATGTTCTAGAATAATAGAATCTTAAAGAGCAGGGCATTCTTCTTCAAGAACATCATGAAGAACAGGAGTATTGTCTTCGTCAAAAGAAACTGTTTCTCTGAGAGGCATATCAGCCTCTTCTTATTATTATTCTTCAGAAGAGTACTCAAAAATATCATCTGGTTCCAAACCAGGATGAAAAATATTTCTTGGTCTTGAGGGATGTTCCACTGGATTTAATTTCTCATAAACTCTATCATTGCCTTCCAACCATTCCTTTTTTCCTAAGATTCCAATTTATCTTCATTCTCTTGATAGTGGCTTTTGAGAGGAAGAAATCACAATCCTTAATTACTTTATCATTAGGTCCAACCACGTCTTTGGCATGAAGCATGGCTGAGATAAGACGAGAGTAAAACATGGAAGTTGACTTGGATGTGGCTTTGATCAGCTCACACATATGGTGTATGATATACATGAAAAGGTTGACTTTATGCCCATTTTTCATAAGATGAATCTGAAACACATACATATATTTCAAAACAGCAAAATCACCTTTTATAAGTCTAACTAGATTCTGTATAAACTTGAATAGAAGCCTTGATTCTCCATCTAGTTCAGCAAAAATGGATCTCTTCTTGGTTCCATTTCCAGTTAAGGCTTTCAAAGCATCCTCCAAATCAATGTATTCGGTTAAAGGTGGGGGTCCTCTCGGATAATCCTCACAGATGGATTCATGAGGTATCCTAAGGCTGCAGTCCATAACCTCGATGAGAATGAGAATCTCTGCCCATTGATCCAGCTTCTCACGACTTAACCATATTTATAATCAAAGGAGAACTAAAACATATTTATAAAACTGAGCCACCAATATAGGATAGATAGGTCTGTCTTCCTTGGAAAACCACTCTAAACAGCCTTGCTATTCTAACACTTTCAAAAACAAAGACTTACTAGATAGAGGCCAATTATGGAAAACTTATTTTTCAGGTACAACAAATCGGTTTGCTATATTTGGGTTTAGAGGTCCTTCGGGTGCTATCATAGGTGTAATATTCTTCTTCTTTGAGCTACGCTCCTTCGGAGTCGATGATGAAGGGAGCATCATCCTGGGCATTCACCTAAGGTTAGAGAGAGATAAAAGTGTTGGAGGGTTGAAGAAGGGTTCGAAATGAGTGAATAGAAGAATGATCGAGTGAAGAATCGAGTGATACTTTCTTTATTTTATAATTTAGGAATACCAAACATCGCAAAAGTAAAAACATGAG
This sequence comes from Viscum album, assembly GCA_963277665.1. NCBI lineage: Eukaryota > Viridiplantae > Streptophyta > Magnoliopsida > Santalales > Viscaceae > Viscum > Viscum album. The sequence continues at coordinate 1,002,335,149 of OY728134.1, forward strand.
AAAGTGAAGAAGTGAAATGAATAATTACTGTGATACATTTTTTTTAATAAAAATCATAAAGAATTTTTACGGTGAGACCATGTCTGTGTGTTATGGTGAGACAGTGATTGTGAACATTATGGTCTGACCGTGTCTGAGTGTTATGGTGAGACAGTGATTGTGAACTTTACGGTGAGACCATGTCTGAGTGATATGGTGAGACAGTGACTGTCATACAGTAATCACGAAGCCCTAACTGTGAGACCATAAACATGAAATAGTAAAATATAAAACAGTAAGACATGAAACAGTATGATATTTATTTGAGTTTTATCATTCCTAGTTCATGTATGATGTAGTCTATTCTCTTAGAATTTAGTGGTTTGGTGAATATATCAGCAAGCTGGTACTTAGTACCAATGAATACCAATGTGATATCACCCTTTTGAAAATGGTCACTCAAAAAGTGATGTCTTACAATAATATGATTTGTCCTAGAATGTGAAACCGGATTTTTAGAGATGTTAATAGCCCTTGTGTTGTCACAGTTTATAGGTGCATGCCTGAATTGATATCCATAATCTAGTAAAGTGTGTTTTTTCCAAAAAAATTGTGCACAACAACTGCCAGCAGCTATGTATTCGGCTTCTGTAGAAGATAATGAAAAAAACTTTTCTTTCTTACTACACCATGATACTAGTGACTTGCCTAAAAAGTGACATGTTCTAGAGGTGATTTTTTCTATCTAACTTACACCCACCAAATTCAAAATTAGAATAACTAACTAAGTCAAATGATTGTCCTCTATGATAGAACAGTCCTAGATTGGGAGTATTCTTGAGGTATTTGAAAATTCTCTTTACAACGTTTAAATGAGATTCCTTAGGATTTTCTTGAAAACTAGCACACATACACACACTAAACATAATGTCAGGGTGACTAGCAGTTAAGTAGAGTAAACTTCCAATCATTCATCTATAAGTGTTTTGATCAACAGATTTTCCATCTTTATCAAGATATAACTTACAAGTGGTACTTATGGGATTGTCAATACTTTTAGTGCTATCCAATATAAAACGTTTTAGAAGATATATATTATATTTACTTTGAGTTAAAATAATTCCATCATTATTTTGAAATATTTGAAATCTGAGAAAGAAGTCCAATTCAACCATTAAGCTCATTTTAAATTCATTTTGCATCATATTATAAAAATCAACACATAAATAATTTTTTGAAGATCAAAAAATAATATCGTCTACATATATTTGAACAACTAAAACGTCATTAGAAATTCATTTTATAAAAAGGGTAGGATCAACTATTCCTTTTATAAAACCTTTAGAAATAAGAAAAGTACTCAACCAATCATACCAAGCTCTTGGATATTGCTTTAAACCATATAAATATTTTTATTTTTTAAAAATATGATTCAGAAAATGGGGGTTTGGAAAACTAGGGGTTGTTCCCAAAAAACATCCTCAGCTATATACCCATTTAAAAATGCACTTTTAGCATCCATTTGATATAGTTTGAAATTCAGATGTATAGGATAGACAAGCATGATTCTTATGGCTTCAAGTCTAGCTACTGATGTAATGGTCTCTTCATAATCAATTACTTCTTCTTGACTATAGCCTTGTGCAACTAATCTGACCTTGTTTTTAACTATGTCACTAGGTTCATCTACCTTATTTCTGAACACCCATTTAATGCCTATGGTGATTGTGTCCTTGGCATTTCAACAAGTTTCCAAACTTTGTTCCTTTCAAATTGATTAAACTCTTCTTGCATATTCATCACCCAAAATTCATCATTGATAGAATCATTAATGTTTATAGGTTCATGTTGTGACAAGAAGACTTGGTGTTCAACCTGATTTCTAAGAGAAGCTCTAGTTTGAGTTCCTTTGTCTAATTATCACACAATAGCATCTAAGAGATGGTTCTTAAGAGTTCTAACTACTCTAGAAAACGAAGGACTAGTGATTTCAGGATCATCAACACATTCAGGTTCATTGTGGCTTGATTCTAAGGAATTTCCAGAATTAGAAGTTTTCACAGATTCTTTCACAGAATGGTCTGAAGATTTTGTATTAATGTTCTGATTTCATATATCATCCTCCTGGTTCTCCAAAATGTTTTTAGGCTCATGTGGATCATTTTCATCAAATTTGACTGGAATAGATTCTTCCACACATTTAGTTCTTTTATTGAACGCTCTATAGGATTTACTAGATATGGAATATTCTAAAAATATACCTTCATCACTTTTTGATGAATATTTTCCAAGATTATCCTTAGTATTAAGGATATAGACTTTACAACCAAAAACTTTGAATTTGTTAACCTTGGGTTTTCTATTGTTCCATAACTCATAAGGAGTCCTCTTAAGAATAGGTCGGATCAATACTCTATTGATTATATAGCATGTTGTATTAAAGATTCAGCCCAAAAATAAATAGGTAGTTCATACTCACTAAGAATTATTCTAGAAATATCTTGCATGGTTCTATTTATTCTCTCCACAACTCCATTTTGCTGAGGTGTTATAGAGGAAAAGAAATTATGACTATAACCATTTTGTGAGAAAAAGGATTCAAACTCTTGATTTTTAAAGTCACGGCCATGATCACTTCTTAAGGACTTAATTCTATGTCTACTATGATTTTCTACAGACATGGGATATTTAATAATATAAGAGCAGGCTTCAATTTTGAGATCCATAAAGAAGGTCCAAGTATATCTAGAAAAGTCATCTACAAGAACATATACATAGTGCTTCCCATTTAAACAAGAAACTCTTGATGGTCCAAACAAATCCATGAGAACCAGTTTGATAGGTTGAGAATTTTACACTTCTTTCTTTGGTTTGAAGGAAACATTGTGCTGTTTTCCTTTTTGTAAAGGATTACACACTTTTTCATTTGGAAACTCTAGTTTGGGTAAGTCTTTAACTACGATTTTTCTAGTTAGGTTTCTAAGGTAGTGAACATTACAGTGTCCTAGTCTCCTCTGCCAGAGAAATACACTTTATGAAATACACTTAAGCATGAACCATTTTGAGAAGCTACAGAATATAACTAAACAAAGTAAACATTTTCACTTATTAATGCAGAAAATACTAATTCACCTTAAGAATTAAAGACATTTCAAGCATAATTTTCAAATCTAACATGAAATCCATCATCACATAATTGTGATATACTAAGTAGATTATATTTTAATCCATCAAAAAACAGTACTTTAGAAATTAAAACTGATTAAGAGTTAACAATTTTGTCGAGGACAATAATCTTTCCTCTGACATTGCAACCAAATGTTACATGTCCTCCATCTATTTTGATTAGGTTCTTGAAGAATGAGTAGTCTCATATCATGTTCCTTGAACATCTACTATCCAAGTACCATATACTTTTATAGGAACTCTTTAAGCAACATTCCTACAAAAAGATTAATCAAAAATAGATTTTGGTACCCATAAATTTTTGGGTCCAGTAATATTAGTGATAAGTGCTTTAGGAACCCATATTTTCCTCATAAGTTTCCTATAATAATTATGTAAAGTATTTGAAAAATAAACTATCTTTGGTACACAAATACTTGAAATAGTATACAGTGTATCATAACTTGAATTAGATGATTTGTGTCCAGAACTGAGAGTGAAACTATATGTCCAAGATCTTGAATCAAAATTTTGTTTTACCAAGATTTCTTTTTCCAGGTTGATAACCAATTTCAGTGTTGTATTTAGGAGAAATTTGTTTTCCTAGCATTTTTGTAAGGGTATTTTTCCTATTGGTAAACTTTTCTAGGTCACTCTTCAATTGCTCATTGGTCATTTTTAATTCATTGTTTTCTTTGAGCAGTTGAGAATATTTCTCTTTTTCAGTTGTGAGTTCAGATTTAATAGTCACTGTAAGAGCATGATGTTTTTTCAATGATTTATATTTGTCTTTTAGTTCATTTCATGTTTCCTCAAGAATGTTACAGTATTCAAACATTTCTTCATTAGTTATATATTCAGATTCAATATCATGTCTAGAATAGTATGAATTATGTACAGAGGAGTTCGGTGTTACCTCAAATGTTTTTATCATAACATGCATATTGGCTTTGTTATCCTGTTCATCATATGATGTTGTTGTGTCTCTTGAACTGTCCTCAGAAGCACTCCAGGTTTCTTTTATTGCCTTTTTATACTTCCTGTCATTTTCTTCATATTTCTTTTTGTACTTGAGATTTGGACAGTCATCCTTGATATGTCCTTTGTGCTTACACTCATAGAAAACAATTTCATTAGTATTGTCACCTCTTTTCCAATCCTTCTTCAAATTTCCTTTTTGTTCATATTTTCCCTTGAAGACAGGATTTCTGAAAAAGTTCATCTTCTTGTAAAATCTCTTGAATCTTCTAGGTAATTGAGCCATTTCCTCATCATTGTCGGATGATGATTGTTCATCATTGGAACTTTCTACAGAAGCTTCAAGTTTTCCTTTGACTTTATGCATAGAGTTTGTGGTCTTGAATGCAACAGATTTCCTCTTTGGCTCATCCTCCACCTCTGTGTTGACTTTCATCTCTTACTCGTACATCACCAGTTTCCCAATGAGTTATTTTACATGAAGTTTTCTGATTTTGCATGATTCTCTAATAGGGACAGAGGTTCCCCTCTATCTGTCAGGTAGACATCTGATAATTCTCATGATCTATTCCTTGGTGGTGACTTCTCTTCCAAGAGAAATCATTGTGTTGACAATCTCATTGAACCGAAGATACATGTCAGAGATAAGTTCATCAGGTTTTATCTTAAAATTATCATAATTAATAGTATAAGTATTATATCTCATTTCTTTTACACTAGATGTTCATTCATGTGAGACAGATAGGGTATCCCAAATTTCATGGGCAGTTTTACAAGCAGAAATTCTATTTAACTCTTCATCTCCTAAGGAGTAGTATAAAGCATTCATAGCTTTGCAGTTGTAATTATAGGTAGTTTTGGTAGGTTCACCCCATGTGATTCTATCAGTAGTAGTAATATTATATTCAACTATAATGGATGACCAAATCTCAAAAATCATACTCTTTAAATGCATTTTTATTTTAATTTTCCATTGAGCATAATTGGTTCCATTAAAGAATGGCAGTCTGTTGGTTTCAACACCTTCGAATATATTATCCATAATAAATTATTACTTTTAAAGAGATAGAAATTTAGAAATAATAGAAATTTACATATCATTAACGTAAAACTACAATCATAGTTGAATAAGATTAAACAGAGTCCTAATAAACACTCCTCTAATAAAAAATGATGGTCGGAGTAGATTACTCAAGAGGGGAGGGGTGAATTGAGTAACTATAAAAATTTAGGTAAAAAATTATCTCTGAAAGGTTTCCCCAAAATTAAAAAAATCCTAGTTAATCAAGGTTATACGATTATAAGATTTTTACTATTTGAATAACTTATTAGAAGATTGATTAGTTCTCAGTAATCTTAATATCAGTTATTGATATTACTTTTGAAGTCATTATACTAAGGAAAAATAGTTATAAATTCATTCCAACACTAACTATCAAAGTGAATTTAGTGATTTCTAAATTATACAATAGAGCAGTAAAACAGAGAAGACTAAATTAAGTAGAACAACAGATATGAAACAAGTGGTTCAGTATCAAGTCGATACTTAATCCACTCCACTTGGTGATCACCTTCCACCAAGTATTTTATATAAATAAATTTCATCCACACCCAGGATCGGGGTTAAAAAACAATACATAGGACTGTATAGGCCACACAGGGGCCTCTTCCACAGTTCTTCATGGGTGTAAAAAATAACCAGGCCACAAAGTGACCTCTTCCACACTTAACAGTGGGTATACACAAATGTAAATAGATGTTCGTGTAAGGATATCTTGTATCCTTTAGTTTGATGCAGGAGACAGAGTGTGTTTCTATACAGATGCACATTCTTATCGAAAATTAATAAAATGATACACAACAGAGAAGTAATGTTAAGATTGGTTTAGAATTTCTCTGAGTGTTGATCTTTGCTACTTTGTAATTCTGGGATGAAGAAGATGTAGAACAAATGTAATCATCTAGAAAATAGAGTGTCTTAAGTTAGATAGATCTGTCTTGTGTTCTCGGGACTTTTGGTAGTGTGAGGATGTTCTTAGGATTCATGTATGCTTTGGGTGTTTTCAGTAGAATCGTGTTTCATGATCCAATTATCCAAAATGTATATTATTCTCACGTTCATGCCCACCTGCTTTTTCTTTGTTTCGTTCTCTCTGCCCCTTTTTCTGGGCCGCATTAGTCCTTTATCTTGGAGTGCATGTGTTGGGCGGACAAGTTGCATGTAATCTGCACCTCTTACCTTGCACTGTCTGATGATATGTATGCAAGGAAACATTAATTATTTCAGTGCATTAAAGTATTCAAATATGACCGTTAGAGATTAATTTTAAAACGATAGAATATAATTGGAAATAGTGACACAATGTGTCATGGAAACAGTGTCTCCTTTACACGGTGTCTGGATTAGTCACGATGTCACCTAGTCACAGTGTCTCATAGTCACAGTGTCTCATAGTCACGGTGTCTCATGGTCACGGTGTCTTATGGTCATGGTGTCTCATGGTAACATTGTCTTGTTCACGGTGTCTTATGGTCACAGTGTCATGTACACAATGTATTTCTCACAGTGTCTGCTTCACGGTGTCTGAATGTTCACAGTGTCTGCTTTATGGTGTCTTATGGTCACGGTGTCTTGTTCACTATGTCTTGTTCACAGTGTCTACTTCATGGTGTTTGAATGTTCATGGTGTCTGCTTCACGGTGTCTGAATGTTCATGATGTCTGCTTCATGGTGTCTGAATGTTCACGGTGTCTACTTCACGGTGTCTCAGACTTAGGAAAATATCTGTATGCAGACATAAGCAGTGATACTTATGGAAAGAATTAAACTCAATAATTTGTTAGAGAAATCATTATAATGTGAGTCAAAAGATAGTATAAAGTAATTAAACTAAATGTAGAGAAATTAAGATCTTGAATGGCTCTTATTAAAGCATGAGAATACGTAAACCACAGTACACATGATTTGATAAAATTATAGGATTTAACCAGGATGAATAGGATTTGTGATCATTAAAACATGATTGGTAAATGGGGAGTCCAACACTAGTCAATGTCTGATAGTAGTTTCCAAAAGTTAGTGCAACTAGTATTTCCCTCTTAGTATCTCAAAGATCCACCTCACCTTTGATAATATTTGAAAAACATTGTTGTTTCTTATATTTAGATACAAATGCGAGAACCAAAATTTGTATCTAAGACCAAATTTAATAAATATAATGATTATTTTCATTAATGAATATACCTAAAGCTTTCCCATAATTTTTTACCGTGGTACAATTTTTCTTCCAGTGTATTTTATTTCCACAAGAAAAACACACTTAATCATGATCATTATCATAACCCTTGATCCTTATCCTCCTACATTAGTGGTGTAAATTTAGCATAGAAATAAATTTATTCTTTGAGATTTAATTGTTGAATTTCCTCTTGTTCCATTTAATGAAAAAATGGTTTTCATGCTTCATGTATTCATACACTTGGAAAATTACAATCAAGAGACCAGAGAGAGACTTCAATATATTACACATGTTCAAATTCATATTAAACCTATAGAATCTTTGAGGAAGTGAGATAAGAACGAGGTATGTGCCTAATTAAAGGGAAATTATTAAACTCAAAATTTATAAATTCTTAATTTATCGAATAATATAGACTATATGAGGTACATATAACACACCCTCTTTATGATTTCTTGTAAAGAGTTCCATAGAGATCTCAAAACTCTATTTTCTTGTTTTCTCTTGATAAAGATTAGAAAGATTAGATTACATGGGGTATGCATCCATGAATTTTTAAAGCTTCTAGAAATAACTATTAATTCCTAAAAAAATTATATATTGGACAGACAATGCATCATCCACATGTTTCCAGAAGACATTTTTCTCCTCCCCACCTGCCTCCATTGAGGACTTAACAGGAACTGAGGAATCCAGTGCATAAAACATCGACTATTGGAAATGTATAAGGCACAAGTTTCTGTAACACTTCTTAATGTTTTCACTAGTTAGGAGTGTATATTTCTCTAAAATATATCCTTGGGATAGTTTGGATTCCAAATGATTTTCAATATTTTACAATAAATAAATGTAGATTTTAGTACATTATCTAGATTACCAGGTGTGATGTAAAAAATTTAATTCTATTAGTATCCAAAAAATTTATCAAATCCTAATAAAAATCTCTACTAGATTTAGAATATACTATCACTTTGACATTCTAGTGTAAATCCCCAATATTCCCCTCTCATAACCTATACAAGGGACTAGTCAAATTGTTCGAAGGTATTTAGGTTCGTGTAACTTTATAACCGCATTAAATCACATTCCATTTATTTTTTGAATGGAATCCCTTATCCTCAAATAAAAAACATTTATTTCCTCTAAACTTCACTCTAATTAACACCAAGTCCTGTGAGATAAACTATTCTCAATGATAACATGGTTAAGTCAACCCATGGAATTCAATAGAACTCCCCAATAAATTAAAGTATCCAGATAGGGGCCAGACCAATACTTTGATCTATGGTTTTTTTCAACTCAAGTGATGGAAGATGATATTTAGATTAATATTTTCCTTAAGTGATATTGTTTAATTTATTAATAAATATTAATTATTTTATTTGTAACATGATTTTTAATATTATATACATTTTACATAATCAATTAACCTTGTCGAAAAAATAATTATGCATAATCCCTTTATTTTGTTTAATTTTAGCACGTATGTTAGTTTATTAACATTATATAATGATGATTAATCATTAAAAACAATTTATCACATAAATAAATATATAATCATGAACTAATAAACAAATTAAATCAGTGATTTGATAATGAGAATTTCTGTTGGTCGGTTTATCAAGTAAAAGATAAATTGTAACGACCCAATATTTTTTAAAGGAAATTTCATTCTTATAAATATGTCATAATCACATGAAATCAAAACATAATTAACTACTAAGTGCTATGTGACCCTTAAAACATATGTTTGTCAGTTTTGTGATATGAATTTCAAAAATCTGACATACACAGTTGTGATCAGTAAGTTATTTAGAGTCCAATAAGGAAAACTTAATTTTTGGTGAATAGTAACTTACCCTTATGAATAGTAACATATCCTTATGAATAGTGATATACCCTAATGAATAGTAACCTTAATTATAATTTTATATAAATAATATTCAAGTGTAAGTATGATACATCTATGCTTTAAAATAAATAAAAAATCTTTTAAAACTCTTGTTTTTAGAATAAATTATGATTTAATTAAATATTAAATTAATAATATTTATAAAATTATTTTTGAAAAATAGAATTCATTTTTGGATTCTAGACGTCTAAATATGGTTGGGGTAAATTTTTGGGATTTTTCAGAAATACAGGAATTTTTTATGAATAGTGACATACCATAAATTGCAAAATTAAGATAAATACACTTAATTTAGAGTCATGTGTGATGTTCTGCTGATGTAATCCCACTTGTTTCGGTATCAAATGATAAAATTACTATTCTTGGTCATGTAATACTCACTATTCCTTTCATTGAGATGAAACAATAAATTAATGAGTTTTATATTAAGAAATTCCCTCCCTCCTCCACTATAAAAAACCCCCTCTCACCCCCCATCCATTCACTCCTCTAAAGCCTTGTGCCTTCTCCAAATTCTGTCCAAATACCCACCCAACCTCCTCTCCCACGTCCAGCAATATTTGGTCTCATAAAAAGACCAAAACATCTCCCTTAAGGAGACTCTCAAGGAAGTTTGGTTCAAGAGGTAAATTCCTATTTTCAATTCTTTGACCTTCCTTTCAAGTTCATTTGTTTTATTTTTTATATTACATCTCCTTATCCAAATTTTGTGATGACTCTAGTACCTTATATGTGCAGGAGTTTTTTCATGATAGTGTAATAAGTTATCAACTTCTCTCCCTTTTTACTTTCTTTTATACTAGTAGCAAGAACACCATCTGAGATGTGTCAATTTTACACATTCAAGGATGGTGGACTTTCGATTTCTATTATCATTCAAAATTCTGGTCATGAAACCATTATTGTAATGTTTGAACTATATTTTTATATATAATATAATTTATGTAAGATTCTGTAATATCTTTGTACAAATGTTATTAAGATATAATGGAAAATGAGTTCGTTGTATTCAAAACCCACAAATTAACTTAAACAATTATCATTAAAGTTCTATATAATAATTTATCCTATTTCCATGTAAACAAGTTATATAAATGACCAATAAAACCTATTTATGTTCATAAATGATATATAATTTCAATTATGGAGATTTATATCCATTCCACATACTTAAAAACATGTGAACTGAAGATGAAAATGAACACTCCGAAGCGACGAAATTCAATACAATAATTTATCAATAAGAACATAAATGAACTAACAAGAAGTATGATAAACTAAATACATAACTAATAGGTTTTAAATAAGTTATTAATAAGTATAATTTCATATTCCAAGAGCTTAAGTTCAAGAGAAGAAGACATTTGAAGTTAAGGTAAGGGTTTTCCACCCGAACATCCATTTTCATTCGGGTTAATTTTATTGTCTAATTTCCTCGATGAAATTCTTATGTATTGTGATTTACTCCTCATAAATTCCATGTGAGTATTATATATATGTACACAAAAAAGAATCATTCCCTATTTTCTGGATAGTTACATGTTTTAAAAGAACCTCTCAAAACTGTTTCAAAAAATATGAGCCCGATACAAGGGAATTTCTCAAATTCATATATGTTTTCAAGGGCAAGTAATAGTCTATTTTTGGAAACCATTATCCTTCTAAAAACACTAATTTTATCATTAAATACTATCTTACTTTACTTATGGTTTTATACAATGATTTTTTTTTAAAAAAACTCTTCTTTTCAAAATAATAGAGTATTTATCATAAGAATTGCTTAATGATTTTAGAAGATTATTCTCGTTTGATTCAACACTCTTGTTGATTCTTATGTAGTTTTTGGGTTAATCATTTATGATGTCATATAACATATTTTATTTAATGGTTTATGACTAACTTTATTTTTTATTATCTATCCTAAAACCATTCACCATATTATTCCGAATGGTTAGTTTTTATGTTCAATAATTGGGGAAAGTTAGTTACATTTAATATGATAGTTTCAATATGAATGTATATGTTGTTTATGTTTATCCCCGCTCATATGAAGAATGAATTGTACTTATTATATGATGGGAGGGTCCCTCTATATCCCCTTGATGCATCGGTAGGTCTCATGAGACAAATAGACGTGGAATTGGCGGAGGCCTTTCCCAATGTGATATATGGATTTTGGCCGAGGCCTTAATCATTAGACGTCTTGGCTGAGGCCTTGAAAAAATGTTTCATAATGTCCGGCATATGCACTTCCCTCATTATGATGGTAGTATTTGAAGATCATGCAGTTATTCGACAATTAGAATACCCATGATTATGTTTTATTATGGCATTATTTATTCAGCTCATATTTGTTCCATAATGTGTTCAAGTTCATTATTAAAGGAATGTGTTTTCAATTATTCACCCTGTCTGATGTTTATACTACCTTCCTCTATATTTATTACTCTTACTGAGTGTTTGAAATCACCCTTTCTAATGTTTCATCTTTCTTAGGACATGAAGAAGTAAATCATGAATGACATGCAAGCATAATCGAGGAGACATGATGTTGCTAGTGGAATAATTTTGTATTGTTTTTCATTTCTATATGTAAATTTGAACTTATGTATGTAACTTGTTTCCAATAATACTTAACTACTTGGTCCTTCTGGATTCATATTCCTTGTATGTATGCCAATGTAAAAAAATAAGGCACCGACTCCGGGAAACTAGGGTGGGGTCCTTACAATTGGTATTAGAGGAAGTTTAGTAGAATACATGGAATCTAGATTTAGAAAACGTAGAATTAGGAAAGAGTCCCTAAGTCAGTCTTTGAGGTTATGCATACAATAAAGTCCTGGTATTTTGGTAAGGAATAGATTATGTGGACCTTTCAAGCAATACATCCCTATCTGGATACGAGTAGGTAGAGGCGGCTCTTGCACATATGTATCTAGGGGTAAAACCTGAAAACACCACTTTGAGCTAGACTCGAACGTGAACTGGTGCAAGACAACGGGCCTTACTGCACTCTTGATTATGAAACTCCCTATGGATATGCTTAGGATAATTCAAATTTTCCTTACAAGCCATTATGAAGGATTAAAATGTAAAATATTCCTCAAAGAAACCATATTTGTGAATATGGGATTAGCCATTCGTAGGATATCAATTTGTTTCTCTGTATTTTGTTAATTTAAGATTATACATTATGATTCATAACCTAATATAGTGTATGCTATTATCTAGAGATGGATCCAAGTGGAAGGAATGGAAACCTCACAAACACACGTGTCCCCTGTAGTAATTTTCCTTCGATACAAGATAATGATGTTGACTCTGGTGCTGTGACTGGTGCTGAGCAACTCATAACTATAATAGACCAACTTACTCAGGTTATGAATAATAACCTTACTCGTCTGGGGCATCCGGATCCACCATGTGGAGGAGCTATGCTGGATTTCTTTATGAGACAACAACCTCCATCATTCAATGGGGCTACAAACCCATTTGTAGCTGAGCAGTGGATATGTTCCCTCAAGAAGATATTTCTTGATTTGGGATGTAATGAAAGAGAGAAGGTTGTCATGGAAGTGTATCGTCTATCAAGAGATGCGGATCAGTGGTGGTCATTAATCCAAAAAACAAATGAGGAAGAGATAGTAGAGATGGTATGGAGATTTTTTATGTAAATCTTCTTAGAAAAATATTTCCCTTATGGGCAGCGAGAAGATATAGAGAGAAAATTCATGAATCTGAGGCAGAAGGAGGATGAAAATGTATCTATGTATGAATCCAACATCACAAGGTTAGCAAGACATGTTGTGCACTATATATGAAATCCAAGGGAAAAAATGATCGATTCTTTGATGGCCTAAAGCTGTTCCTCTGGTGGGCACTGGTCTCCCAAATCTTTTCATCATTTTAGGATATAGTTTCATGTGCTATCAATATAGAGAAAGAATTCTCTATGGCTTATGAATTTAAGGGAATGTAAGAAAAGAAGAGGGCTTCTGAAAAACCTAGGAAATTAAATAAGTAAACATTGAAGAATGGAAGAGTTGAATTTCCACCATGTGACAACTGTAGAAGGAAACACCCTGGTGCATGCTTAAAAGGAAAATGAGTTTGCTAAAAATGTGGTCATAAAGGCCATCTTTCTGTTGATTGAAAAGGGAAGAAGAAATCCAATGATCTTCAATGCCATAATTTTCAAGAGATGGGACACTATGCTAATGATTGTCCAAAGCGTCAAAGAAATATGCAACAGAAAAGGCCAAGGGATTAGGGACACACTTATGCAATCACAACTACAGAGGTTGAAGTTTCTAATGATGTGGTGGAAGGTACTTTAATCATTTCCTCAAATTTAGCCAATACGTTATTTGATTTTGGATTGTTGCATTCATTTATATCTTCCTAATTTTCCAATAAAATTTGATATATCCAAATTAATTTAATAAAGGAGTTATCAGTCAAAACTCCTAGTGGATGTATCATTGCAAAAAAAGCATGTCGATTAGTCCCCCTCCAGACACCAAAATGTGCTCTAGTTACTAACCTTATCATCATACCAATGATCGAATTTGATATAATTCTCGGTATGGATTGGCTATCAAATTATGATGTGAAGATTTATTGTAAGAAGAAGGAAGTTACATTTTATTAAAATGGTGCAGAATCCCTTTTCTTTAGGACAGAAACTTCTCCACCAGATTCTTATCTAGAACCACCCCCAGTAGCTCTACTGAATACAATACTTTGAGAGGAAGATAAACCAATATCTATGGTAAAGGAAATAAATCTTCAAATTGAATATGTTCACATAGTGAAAGAGTATGTTGATCTATTTCCAGAGGATTTACTTGGACATCCTCCAGAGCGGGAAGTTGATTTATCTATTGATTTAATTACTGATGCAAGACCAATATCAAATACTCCATAAAGAATGGCCACTGTGGAATTAGTAGAGCTAAAGAAACAACTAGAGGATTTGAGTGAAAAATGATTTATTCAACCTAGTGTTTCTCCATTAGGAGCCCCTGTCCACTTTGTCATGAAGAAAGATGGATCCATGAGGCTTTTCATTGATTAGAGGGAAATCAATGCTATTACAATAAATAATATGTATCCTCTACCCCAGATTGATGATTTATTTGACCAAATTCATGGATCTCAATACTTATCGAATAATCACCTTCGATCTGGATATCATCAGTTGCATGTGAGGAAGGAAGATATTCATAAGACAACATTTTGGACCAGGTATGGGCATTACAAGTTTACAGTGATGCTTTTTGGACTAAAAAATGCACCCTCTATTTTCATGGATTTAATGAATATAGATTTCAATGAATATATTGATAAATTTCTTGTGGTATTCATCGATGATATCCTCATTTACTAAAAAATCTATGATGGCCATGAGAATCACTTACCGATTATTCTGAGAAATATTAGAAGAAATAAATTATATGGGATGTTTAGAAAGTGTGAATTGTAGATTTAATAAGTTTATTTTATGGACCATATTTTCTCTAAGGTTGGAATCCTAGTTGATCCTGTGAAGACAAAGGCAATCCCATATTGGCCCACTCCAACAAACATAACTGAGGTACGCAGTTTTATTGGCTTAGCAGGTTATTAATGGTGTTTTGTTCAGAATTTTGCCCGATTGGCTAACCCACTAACCAAGATCACACACAAAGGAGTTAAGTTTTTGTGGACAAAAGAATATAAAGAATGATTTGATGAATTGAAAAGAATATTGGTCAATGCTTTAATTTTGAATCTTCCATCTAGAAGTGATGGATTTGTAATATACAAAAATGCATCAAAGAATGGATTGGGTTGTGTCCTTATGCAAAACAATAAAGTTATTTCTTATGCATAAAGACAATTGAAGACTCATGAGAAAAATTATCCAACTCATGTTCTGGAGTTAACAACTATAATCTTTGCTATGAAAATATGGAGGTATTATCTCTACGGAGAGAGATTTGAGATTTATACGGACCAAAATAGTTTGAAATATATTTTCACAGAAAAAGAACTCAATATGAGGAAAAGAAGATAGCTCAAGTTACTCAACGATTACGATTGTTCAATACACTACCACCCAGTAAAGGCGAATAAGGTGGAAGATGCATTAATTAGGAAAGGTCATGGACTTCTGACTCAAATGAGGATTGAAATAGATCCTATCTTCAAGGATATACTAAAGATGGATATGTAAATCGTTAAGGGGAAACATCATGCCTCTTTCAAATGATTTCTAAAACATCTTTACTAGAGAAGATAAAAATCTCTCAATCTGATGATGAGAATCTGCATAAGAAAATTAATGCAATTAAGGATGGGAGACTAGCTGACTTCGTGTATGAAGAAGGAGTTATAAAGTTTGGGAAGAGGTTATGCGTTCCATCAGTACCTGAGCTAGAAAGGGAATTATTAGACTATGCTCATAGCTCAAACATCTCTATACACCCAGGTAGCACCAAGATGTATAGAGATCTGAAAGATCATTTTTGGTGGGAAAACATGAAGAGAGAGATTGTTGATTATGTGTCGAGATGTTTAGTTTGTCAACAGGTGAAGACAGGAAGACAACATCCTGGTGGAGTCATGAAAACCCTTCCTATACCTATGTGGACATGGGATGATATTATGATGTACTTTGTCAGGGGGCTACCAAAGACTCCAAGAAAGAACTATACGATATGGGTCATTATTGACCGTCTTACAAAATATGCACATTTTCTGGCTATAAGGGAAGATTTACCACTTGAACGTTTAGCAGGAATACATATTAATGAAGTTTTAAGACTTTTTGGTGTACCCTCATCAATTATTTCTGATCTTGATCCCCATTTTACATAAAGATTCTGGAAGATTCTTCAGAAAGCCCTACATACTGATCTTCGTTTGAGCACTGCCTACCACCCACAAACTGATGGAAAATCAGAACAGACTATTCAAATATTGGAAGACATGTTGAGGTCTTGTTCACTTGATTTTCACAGCATGTGGGATCAGTATTTACCTCTCATAGAATTTTCCTACAACAATAGCTTCCATTCAAGTATTCAGATGGCACCCTATGAAGCATTATATGGGAGGAGATGTCATACACCAACTTGCTGGGATGATGTTGGTGAAGGAAAGCTCGTGGGCCCAGAACTGGTTGAAGAAACAACAGAAAAGGCAAAGACAATCCAGAACCATATCAAAACAGCTCAAAGTAGGAAAAAGAGCTATGCTGATAATCGAAGAAAGGATGTGGAATTTCAATAAGGTGATCACATTTTCTTAAATGTATCTCAATGGAAGGGTATTATACGATTCAGTAAGAGGGAAAATTAAGTCCCAGGTACATCAGACCTTTTGAAATTATGGACCGAATTGGAGTTGTAGCTTACCATTTGGCAATGCCTCAAAGTCTCTCTAAGGGTCACAATGTGTTCCACCTGTCAATGTTAAGAAAGTACATGCCAGACCCAACACATTTACTCACTTATGAAGAGGAAGAATTTGAGCCCGATCTATCTTATTTTGAAGAGCCTATCAAGATTCTTGATACTAGAGAACAAGTATTTAGAAATCGGATGACTCGTCTGGTAAAGGTTCTATGGAGGAACCATAAGATGGAGGAAGCAATATGGGAGCCTGAGGAGCTTATGTTAAAGACATACCGAAATATTTTTAGGTAATATATTGTGAATTTTGAGGATGAAATTTTTTTAAGGAGGGGAGAATGTAACGACCCAATATTTTTTAAAGGAAATTAATTTCTTATAAATATGTCATAATCACATGAAATCACAACATAATTAACTACTAAGTGCTATGTGACCCTTAAAACATAAGTTTGTCACTTTTGTGAAGTGAATTTCAAAAATCTGACATACACAGTTGCGATCAGTAAGCTATTTAGAGTCCAATAAGGAAAACTTAATTTTTGGTGAATAGTAACCTACCCTTATGAATAGTAACAAACCCTTATGAATAGTAATATACCCTAATGAATAGTAACCTTAATTATGATAGTATATAAATAATATTCAAGTGTATGTACGATACATCTATGCTTTAAAATAAATAAACAAATGTTTTAAAACTCTTGTTTTTAGAATAAATTATGAGTTAATTAAATATTAAATTAATAATATTTAGAAAATTATTTTTGAAAAATGGAATTCATTTCTAGATTCTACACGTTGAAAAATGGTTGGGGTAAATTTTTGGGATTTTTCAGAAATACTTGAATTTTTGATGAATAGTGACATACCATAAAATGCAAAATTAAGATAAATACACTAATTATAGAGTCTTGTGTGATGTTCTACTAATGTAAGCCCACTTGGTTCAGTATCACATGATAAAATTACTATTATTGGTCATGGAATACTCTTTATTACTTGTCTTGAGGAGAAATAATAAATTAATGAGTTTTATATTAAGAAATTCCCTCTCTCCTCCACTATAAAACCCCCTCTCACCCCCTTCCATTCACTCCTCTCAAGCCTTGTGAATTCTCAAAATTCTATCCAAATACCCTCCTAACCTCCTCTCCAACTTCCAGCAATCTTTGGTCTCATAAAAAGACCAAAACCTCTCCCTTAAGGAGGCTCTCAATGAAGTTTGGTTCAAGTGGTAAATTCCTCTTTTCAATTCTTTGTCCATCCTTTAAAATTCATTTGTTTTCTTTTTCTATTACCTATCCTTATCCAAATTTTGTGATGACTCTATTAACTTATATGTACTATAATTTTTCCATTATAGTGGAATAAGTTATCAACATCTCTCCCTTTTTACTTCCTTTTATACTAGTAGCAAGAACACCATCCGAGATGTGTAAATTTTACACATTCAAGGACGATAGACTTTCGATTTCTATTATCATTATCAATTATGGTCATTAAAACATTCTTGTTATGTTTAAACAAGATATTTATATATAATGTAATTTATTTAAGATTCTGTAATCCCTTTGTACAATTGTTATTAAGTTATAAAGGAAAATGAGTTTGTTGTAATAAAAACCCACAAATTAACGGAAACAATTATCATTAAAGTTCTATATAATAATTCATCCTATTTCCATGTAAAAAAGTTATATAAATGACCAATAACACCTATTTATGTTCATAAATTATATATAATTTCAATTCTGGAGATTTATATCCATTCCTCATACTTATAAACAAGTGAACCGGAGATGAAAATGAACACTCCAAAGAGACGGAATTTAATACAATAACTTATCAATAAGAATATAAATGAACTAACCATAAATATGATAAACTAAATACATCTCAAATAGGTTTTTAAATAAGTTACTAATAAGTATAATTTCATATTCCAGGAGCTTAATTTCAAGAGAAGAACATGTTTGGAGGTAAGGTAAGGGTTTTCCACCCAAACTTCCATTTTCATTCGGGTTACTTTTATTGTCTAATTTCCTCAATAAAATTCTTATGTATTGTGATGTACTGCTCATAAATTCAATGTGAGTATACTATATATGTACACCAACCCTAATCCTTCTCTATTTTCTGGATAGTTACATGTTTTAAAAGAATCTCTCAAAACTTTTTCCAAAAATATGAGCCTGATAGAAGAGAATTTCTCAAATTCATATCTATTTTCAAGGTCGAGCTATAATCTATTTTTGGAAACCATTATCCTTATAAAAACACTAATTTTATCATGAAATACTATCTTAATTTACTTCTGGTTTATACAAATATTTTTCAAAAATAACTCTTCTTTTCAAAATAAAAGAGTATTTTTCACAAGAATTGCTTAATGATTTTAGAAGATTATTCTTGTTTGATTCAACACTGTTCTTGATTATTATGTATTGTTGGGGTTAATAATTTATTATTTCATATACCATATTTTATTGAATGTTTTATGAATAAATTTATAGTGTATTATCTATCCTAAAACCATCCACCATATTATTCTGAATTGTTAGTTTTTATGTCAATAATTGGGGAACGTTAGTTAATTTCATATGATAGTTTCAATATTAATGTATATGTTTTTTATGTTTATCTCCACTCATATGAGGAATGAATTGGAAGTATTATGTGATAGGAGGGGCCCTCTATATCCCCTCGATGCATCGGTAGGTCTCATGAGACAAATAGACATTGAATTGGCCGAGGCCATTCCCAATGTGAGATATGGATTTTGGCCGAGGCCTTAATCATTAGATGTCTTGGCCGAGGCCTTGAAAAAATGTTTCAGAATGTCCATAATATTCACTTACTTCATTATTATTATAGTATTTGAAATCATGCAGTTATTGGATGAGTAGAATACCCATGATTATGTTTTATTATGGAAATATTTATTTAGCTCATATTTCTGCCATAATGTGTTCAAGTTCATTATGAAAGGCATGTGTTTTCAATTATTCACCATGTTTTATGTTTATGCTACCTTCCACTATATTTCTTACCCTTAATGAGTGTTTGAGCTCACCCTTTCTTATGTTTCATTTTTCTCAGGACATGAAGAAGTAAATTATGAATGACATTCAAGCATAATCTAAGAGACATATGTTCCTAGTGGAATAATTTAGTGTTTTTTCCTTTCTATATGTAAATTTGAACTTATGTATGTAACGAGTTTCCAATAATACTAAACTACTTGGTCCTTCAGGATTCTCATTCCTTGTATGTATGCAAACGTAATCAAATAGGGCACCGACTCTAGGAAACTGGGGTCAGGTCCTTACATAAACCAACATATGAACATCTGGGAAATAACTCCTTGATATAATTCCATATCTCTAGTTGCAACATTCTACCATTAACATCTATATTTATTTGGTGGGTCTCAAAATAGATGGGGTCCTAAAGTATCTCCTCAATATAGGAGATCTATCCTTAAAACTCTTTCCACACTCATTGGTGAGGGGTACTAGGGGTTTGGGTTTATATAAAATAAAACCCGGACACACAAGATAATACATAAAAAGTGAGAGGAAGGGACGATTTTTAAATCATCTTATTTAATTGGATAATAAATTATCACAAAAAACCCATGAAATAATAATTAAATTAAACAAAATCCACCACATATAAAATTTGATTAACATCATTATCAATCATATATGTGAAATGAAAACAAATTTAAACTTTCTAATATTCATTTCAAATAATTATTTTATTAATATAATTTTACATGAATTAATAAATTAATCATAATTATCAAATTAACTAATAATCTTAATATCCTGTCCCAATAGTTCTAGAGATTCTAATCTAGTATTATTTTAATTAAAATAAATAGTAAATATTTTATTTTAAATTATTTAGTATAAGGAGTGGAATGATGGGGAATATGGTGTGTACCCACCTGGTTAAATTAAATTAAATACTAAAATTTAATATATATATATATATATATATATATAATGTACTGAATTTGATGTGGTGTGAACCTTTCTACATCAAATTAAACCCATTTTTGGATTTTAATTTATTATAGTCCAGGAGGATATAATCAAATGAAACAACTCACACATCCCTTGTCCAGAATGGTAAGCCACACCCCTCTAAGAGTTTACCCACTCTAAAGATAACCCATTATAATTATTACCACTCCATGGTCCCATATTTGATGGTCTGAATGACCCTTCATCAAAGACCAAAGTCCCCGGCTAACATCATACACTACACCAGCGTGTACCTGGGTCTAAACCCTTTCTTGTTTCATCAATTATATTTATACATGGAATATCATGATATACACAATGTGTTGTTCTATGATTTAGGCCAGGTAATCTCTGTATTCTGTATGACCATAGGTTATTCCCTGAATATAGTTGACATGTATTATTAGTGATTCTTGCGAAGTTGAAGGCATATATGATGACTAAATACATCATGTATTTACATAATTACATGTATAACCATTATTATGCATTAATATACACAATACATGGTGAAATTTACTCGTTGTGTACCTTGAGTAGAGTATTACCTATTACATGACATGTATAACTAGCTACATGTTGTATTTAGGTCTCGTTTAATTTATCTTCATCTGGACTCACACAACATGCCTATCTCAGTGTGAACCTTACATGAGTTGGAACATGTTACATGGAATTTAAATCTAGTTACATTTTTTGTAATCTATTTTTAACAACCTCTATAACATGGAAAGGGATATGACATGTATTCCTCATGGGATAATTAGTGTTACAAGGTGTGTGAAGCTAGCAACACACTATGTAATCACTTCTAGTCATGTATCTTGGAGAGAAGTCAACATGTGGTGTATAATAATGTTTTATACCTTAATAACATGTATTTTCATGATATAGGTACAGTCAATGACAAGCAGGGTTAAATGTTCTGTATGCTGAAACACATAGTGTATTCCTATTTAAGCCTTGTTCTAGTTATCGATCAATATGTGGAATGTCATAATGTTTTTTACCAACCCCTACATGACATATTGTGATTTGTTTTATAGATTACCCTTATGTGGTTGATTGAGGGTTCAATGCATGTAATTTTCCCTTATAGTATGTGCATTCATGCCACGAATACAACTTCATCAATACCTTTAAATGAGATATTTGAGCATTTTTTATCTATTATTGGCCTATTCTTGGTTATATTAATTGAACAACCTTTTTATATTGACCTTTGGATTAAATAAACAAACTACAAATGAAAAATTAATAAACAAACACAAAATTGATCAATCAAATGATAAATAATTATAAATTATAATGTAAACACTTTGATAGAACTTGAAGGTTTAAGGGCACAATTGAAGATGATGGGCCCATGCCTAATAATGAATTTCATTAGATTCAATGGGTATTATCCAGAGAACATAAAAAATTGACCCCATAATCTTTATATATAAAAGTGTTTTGCATTTAATTTATAATTAATTTAAAATAAAAAATATCTAATCTTGACAATTCTTATTATTGATCTAGTTGGTTGCTGCTCTTATCATACCATCATTATGATGAAGAATTCAAACTAGGATACTACAAGTTATATCCTCATAGGCTCCATGAATCTTGGAATTCCACCCTTGGTTTCCTGGTGCTAGAATGAAGGTACCAAACACTTTGTCTCATTCACTATTGGTCATAATAAGGGGTTAATTCTCCTTATTCCATTCTTAATATGGAGGAAGGGAATTATCTCTCTATTTTTTAGATAGTTCCTAAGATTTTATCTCTAGGTATTTAGAGTATTTACTTGGGAGAATTTTTTTTACACAATATTTCTCACACCCATCAAAAGGACATAATATGGAATATATATTTAGTGTTAAACAAACTAGTAATTGCACAATGTCCCTTTATCAAATTTTTTTTCCTAAGTAAATACCATGATAAATAATAATGATCTTAATAATAATAATAATAATATTATTATTATATTTCAATACATTCCATAAACACACAGATATTAAAATAACATTTGTTATAAAAATAAAACAGTATTTATTTAAATGATATAAAAATATATATCATTTTCATAGGGCTCTTAAATTGTCCTATAAATCCTCATTGAAAATTTTAAAACCTAGAATAAAAATATATTTATACGAATAAATATTATTTTTTCAATAAATAAATAAATATTACATTCATTTAACATGAAAATGAATATTTATTAAATAAATAATATATTCACTAAACTCATTAATAAATATTTATTTCAAAATCCACATTACTAAATTAATTTATATATTAATATATTCCCCAAACTAGTTGTAAAATACATATTTTTTTGTACCTTGTAAATGATAAATAAGAGATAAAATTCAACTGACTTATTCTAAACTAGAATAGTAATGGTTACTAAATTAATGTGATAGATAGTACTTGAATAATTATTATTCTACTACCTGTGAATACTATTTATTCTTAAAATTAAATTCAAATAGAATTTAACTTCGAGTTTAGATACACATAGTGTGTAACTCTTTGGGATTATTTCTTAGTGGAATTAGGTGAACTTACCTAAATTCCTAGATCAGTATCAAATAACATGTATATGAACCCATAGAGAAAAATGTTAATGTAACTATGAAAACAAAATCTTATGAACACTCCCTGTGTATTTTAATCCCTTTTTCATGATATCTCATCCAATCGGTTCGAATAATTGAGTCATAAACTTATATGATTGATTTATATTAGTCTGACTACCTAAAATGAACCCATAGATGAACTAGTATGGGCATGGATTTTATTATAAAATTTGATTTCAATCAAAGGTCTAGATATATATACTTCCATTTAATTATAAGTGATAAACCCTTTCTTAACTTATTCAATTAAAGACTTATCACTTATGAAACAATGAGCATATGCTACCTCACCATGAGCATAAGTCATTATCATTTTTGATCATATATCAATGTACATGATTCATGATATACACTAACAATAATCACAAATTGAAAGACCAATACACACTTTTATAAATAGGTATACCCAATGACATATATAACATGTGGAATTCCAATTGCTGATTCTATACTCATAACCTACCTTTTTGGAGATTAACATGTGAAAACGTCTTAAGAAGATGTCTCGGTGTCTTATGATCCTCAAACACCCAATAGTTTTACATCATCTATACCCCATAATCGAGATGTTATTTGGACCATATGACATTTTATTGATAATATTTTCATAATACTTTAGTTTTCTCATTATAGCAGCGAATTACTATAACCTTTGAAACTAAAAAATACCTAGATGATATTATCAAAATAATGTTACGTAGGATAATAATTTGATATCGATAAACATCCTATTAATCAAAATTACAAAGGCATTTTCTTTCTAGGGATCCAAATCCAATACTTTTAAACATCTTTTATACTTATGGTTTTCTTCCATCAACATGGAGTCAACAAATTGTTGCTTTGGCCTCATCCTCTTTAATTTTATTTTTCAGATAATTTAGATTGATCAAAATGAGACTATATTTAGCTTCTTTTACCCCTCCATATCCCCACATGATGGTTCACTGGGAAATACAAGGAGCAGTTGACTTACCTCCTTGATGATAAAAAAGTATTGTCACAAAACATCTTAGGTGGAGATAATTATAAATCTCAATAACTTATTGAGTGGTCTCATATAGAATATGGATTAAATGTTCACCTATAATCCATAGTATAAAACATATTACCTATGGTTATGTGTGAATGGATTCATGGTAAGAGGTTGGGTTGTTCAAAATCAAGCGTGAGATTCCATATTCGATTTCATCAAACCTCTAGAATATGGCTCCCCTCTTATTACGAAAGTAATGGTAGTGCTCTATGGTGTTTAACTTTAATATATACAACGTTTTAACCTATTATATTTAAAGGGTTTTATTTATGGTTATTAAAATTATGGAAGATCTAGGATAATCTCCATGGTTTATCACTTATATTATACAATAATTTTGTAATTGGTGTACTTGCACAGTGTCCTTCCTATACAATGATAAAAAAAGTAACTAACTTGTTGATTATTTATTTACCTTTAGGGGAAATATTTTAATAATTTCACCATTTTTGGGTATTAGTTCCCTTTTAGAATTTTGTAAACATTTATTCCCCTTAGTTTTCAATTTTACCATTTGCCTTAATTTTTTTAATCTTTATCTATACAGTTCAATTAAAAGTAAATTTTGATGGTGATAAAATAATAAAACTTTGGATATTTTTTATTATAAA
Source organism: Viscum album (assembly GCA_963277665.1). Lineage (NCBI taxonomy): Eukaryota > Viridiplantae > Streptophyta > Magnoliopsida > Santalales > Viscaceae > Viscum > Viscum album. The sequence continues at coordinate 1,002,360,136 of OY728134.1, forward strand.
TTAGAGACCAAAATCAATAAATACTTCTTATTTCAATACTACATGGTATGAAATTTTATTTGTTAATGGGGAGAATATAACGTCTTTCTCATTGTTTAATATCAGTGTTGGCACCAAAAAATTTATTGGAAATAAAATTTGGTGATCGAAGATATGTTCATAATGTTTTGAAATCAAAGTGAAAATGTGAATATAAGTGATTAATTTTTCACATCTGAAATAATTTGTGTTCCCAAAGTATTAGGTTCCATAAATTCCACGTGCTAAAAAACCACCCCAGAAAAAAAGTACTTGGGTGTTTAAATAATGAGATTATATAAAAGTATCATTCCACTATTATCACTAAAATATATTTTAAATGAACATTTACAAGAAATCAGTGATGTTATTCTCACTAAAATTACACAAGTTGAGTTTTGGAAGAATATAATCTCCATTCATGAAGAATATGAATATTTGATATCCATGTACCACATGATTACTCACTCACCAAGGGATAGATATCCTTAGAAAAATTTACACAATCTTGTGATGTATTGGTGAGAACCTCCAACTAGAAGTTCGACATGTATTTCATCTATTACTAATGAGTTTTTTTTAAACCATGAAAACTATTTTAAGGACATTTATGATAATTTTTACCCAAAAAAACCTTCTATAGGATAATCTTTATAGCTAGGTGAAAAGATTATTTAACAGGATTTGACATGAATACTCATGGATCCTAAATAGATACACTGATGAAAATTTATGAAAATTTTATATTTTGATTCATTTTAGTATCTAATGTAATATCTGAGTAATGGAAAATTAATGGAGCCTAAGCCTCTTCAAACATGACCAGTTCCTTCCATGTTTTCCTAAGAACTTATAAGAAATCCTATGTTCTATGTATGTTGATGTCCTTCCATGTTCCTTGCTTATCTTTTACACAAGTCACTCCACTGGAGTTCATGTGTTAACTTTATCCACATCTGCACAATCATTTCACACGGGTATCATTTTCAAACCTAGGGAACTTCACCTAAGACTACTTATTGACTCATGAAATTCTCCTTAGACAAAGTCCCCAAATGTCTGTTCTCTGATCACCAGTCATAAATTCACATGGGAATTCAACTTGTACACCCTTGACCCTGCATGATACACTCATATCACTAGGGTGTGAGTGGAAATTACCCACCTAGTTCTACATCATAGTCTCCTTGTTCCTATAAATAGACCCCCATGTCTCCCATTTTAACACATGGATAGAAAGAGGAGATACCCGGATGATCCAAGAAACTCCTTTAGATACCCAAGACATCATGTATCCTTCAAGTTACTTACCAAGTAAAACATCTAAAGATAATAATGGAATTTTTGGGTAATTGTTTCCCCTAAAGTATTTAATATGTAAACCATCATGTAATGAAACTTCACTATATCCCTTTAAGTCTAGGGAAAGGGATCCCATCCTAGATGAAGTATAAATAGGTGACACACTATAGAGACACATGCCCATGTTATCTAGAAGGTTATATATTGGGGAGAAACATTACCCAAAAATAAAAATAAGTAAAAAAATATCCTATACCTACCCACATAGGAGATACTGTCACGACCCGTCCTCAGGGCCCATGTCGTGACTACCCCAAGACCTCCTTCAACAGGCCAGGGGCTGGCAACTAGCACCAAGGCATAAATCCCGAAAAAAGGGAAGGCATTGCCTTTGTAAAGTAAACCACAAACACCACAGAGCAAGCAGACAGAAGTAAACACTAAGTAAAAACTGGTACAACAGTAAGTACGGAAAAGTAAGTGGGCCAGTATACAAACCCAAACTGAAATTAAAGTACAACTGGAAAGGGAAAACAGAAACTGAAAAATATAGCCGCAAAGTTGAGCTGTCCACTGGAAATCCCACCTGAAGGGTGGGTACGGATAGCCTCCACAGCTCCTCGGGTCCAGCCGTCCGCTCCGAGTATGTCTCGCCCAGTGGTCCACCTCCAGGTACCGTCCTGCTCCGCAAGCATCCACCACGATCAGCGTTGTCCGTCATCTGCAACCAACACAACATAGAGTGGGCATAGCCCGTGCAGGGGTGAGTATAAGCTACTCAGTAGGGACCCCGAGACCCCCGATGGTCTCCCAAAATCCACAAAGGATAATCCACAAAGGAAATATACAATCACGAAGTAACATCTGACACTGCTTAGGTATATGCCCATACATATACCTAAGTCACCAATTCTCGTTCGGCTCCAACATTCGAACCCAAGTACAACCCAGTCCACACAGGAAAGCAAACGTAAATCCACACAGGATAGCACAACACAATCCACATAGGAAAGTAAAACAGGATTCATCTCACACAGGTATACTACTTCATATGACAATAAAGATGACCAGATATTGCCATTGATTCATCTATACTGTTGGACCCACAAAAGATCGATAGGTACTAACCCCCGCAATGACCCACAAAGGATCTGACCCACACAGGATGGATAGGTAACTAACCCCCGCAATGACCCACAAAGGATCTGACCCACACAAAATCGATAGGTAACTAACCCCCGCAAAGACACACATAGGATCGGACCCACAGAGGATCTGTAGGCGCTGGCCCACACAGGACCGTTGAGTGCTGACCCACACAGGATCTATAGCACTGATCCACGTAGGATTGCTGAGTGTTGTAGTCATCGCCGTCGAATCCACTGAGGATCTCTGCACAGTCGTCGTCGTCGTCGCAGTCGCAGCCAGCTCTAGGGTTCCCGCACACAACAAACTCGTTTGGAAGGGTCCGCTCCATGAGATAAGAGGCTGATACATCAACTGACACATGGTCCAGAGTTGATGTATCCAAAAGTTCCGTATCGTCAACAGGAACTCAACGTCGCAGACGGCGCGTCAATTGGACGTCCGGTCTGAGAGTTATTGGCTTTTTCGTTCTAGGGGTCCAGTTGGTTTTTAATGGAAAACCAACCCGACCATACTCCACCTACGTCCAAACCTTAGGTGGAGTAAGCCAAAAGATCCGTCTCACTTAGAGGAATTCAACAAAGTCGACGGCACGTCAATCGGACGTCCGTAGTTCAAGATATGAATGTTTTCGCTTCGAGGGCCCGGTTGGTTTCGTGTACGAACCAACCCTGTTGAACCCAAAGTACTCTGAAACCTTGAGTTCAATATACCGAAACGACCTTCTCGATCCAAGGATCTCATCTCCACTGACGGTGCGTCGATCGGAGGCTCGTAGCTCAAGATACGGGAAAAACACCGAAAATGTCCGAAAACGGGGGGTCTGGGCCCGGACCGACCCGGCCCAACCCCCCCTGGGTCGGCCCGAACCAGTTCGAACTGACCCGGGTCCGACCCGGCCGGCGCGGCCCGGCCGCCTGGGGTCGGCTCGGCCGGTTACGGCCGAGCGGGACAGGGGTGTGTTGCCCCCGCGTGAAGGAGAGTCGCGGCCCCGCGTGGGGCCGCTCTGTGTCACCGGACTTGGCGTAAGGTTTCATCCCTTCCCCGTGGTCCCGCGCGGCCGCGGGACCAGCCCTCTCCGCCGTGGATTCAGCCGTGGCGGGAATTCCTGGCGGCGTTCATGGCGCCGCCGTGCTGGCGTGGCGTGCCGGCGGAAACTTCCGCGGACCACCGGACGCGCTCCGGTGGTCCGTTTTGCCTGCGGTTTGCGCCTACGGCTCTTTCGGGATCCGAACTTTGCTGCGAAGGCCTCCAATCGCCATTATGATCCCATTTCGTAAACATTGTTAATCCACGCATCAACGAAAATCTGCGGAGGGTTGTCGGTCCATGTTTGTTTGGCCTGCACCCTCCGCGTTAGGTGATAACAATTGAGAATAATATTCAACACATGAAAAGATAACAAGGCTCAATTTTAATAAATTAAAATTGAACTTTGATACAGGTTCTTTTTTTTAGAAGGAAACAATCATGGGAATAAATATTATTCTCAAATAAAACCCCTACCTCATAGTTGTTGTCGGACGAGAGTTCTTCACGGAATTGACCGTCGCGGAAGAAGAGGATCGTCACGTCATGGAAGGGCGTCGCGTCGTCGCAGTATATGGCATCGCGTCGATGATCTCTGAGGGTTAAAGAAAACACACAGATTTAATTTCACGAATTAAATCCTTGTTAAGGATAAAATCCACAAAGGAAATTTAAAAGATCTGTAATCTCCTACCTCAAGCAGTTGATGATCGGAGATTGCTGCGGGGAAGAACGTCACGAAAGAAGCATCATAGAAGGAGAATCATCGGCGTTGCGGAACACGGCGTCGCGTCGTCGATCTTCGAGGGTTCGGAATTCTTCGCGTTCTTCGTGTTCTTCGCATTCTTCGCGTTCTTTGCAAAGGAGGATGAAGATACTGTTTCTCCAAATCGTCTCAACAAGCAATCCGTCAACAAAAAAAGGGTGTTGGTCTTATTTTATTATTATTCCAATAGTTTGAAAAAAAGTTTATGAAACGAACCATTAATTTTGTGAATTAATGGTAACGACTTAAGTGCCCAATTAATAGGGGCGTTAAGAATTTAAGAAAATGTTCCGGTTGACTTTCATCTAAAAGGGGTTTTCTCGGGTGCGTTACTTAGAGGAAAAGAAACGCTGGGGTTCGTGCGAGCCCCACCTCACAAATATCCTACCAAGAGGGTAGGATATTTTGGGTTCCACCCTATCCACTTCAACTTAGCATAAGCAGCTTAAAGTGGCTTAAAGTGGCTTAAAGTGAAATAAAATAAAGTTGTCGCACCACTTTATTTTATTTTCTTCACTTAACCCCAAAATTTAAAAACCACACCCGAGCAAATGCATCTCCGGAAGAGGCGTTTCTAAGAAAATACTGGCGATGTGATTCCATTGGTGCCCTTGGAATTCGATTCTGAGCACCGGTTCAAAAGTTAGAAAAACCCGCTCGTTCGTTCACTGAACGTACCCGAGCCAAACTTCGGAAAATGATTCCGGGCACACCGGGCCTCGGAATCACGTGTCGTCAGAAACTGCATTCGTGTAAAATTCCAAATAAAATTAAGAAAAAAAATTCCTTGAAATTTACGGGTCTTTACATCACTCCCACCTCAGGGCTTTATGTCCCTGTAAAGATACATCATAAACTAGGGAAACAAATGTGGGTACTGAGCACGCATCTAAGCTTCCCGCTCCCAAGTGCTCTCCTGGAGGTTCCCGTGCAGCCATCTGATGCGCACTAGAGGAATCGATCGTCCATGTAGGAATCGCTCATGTCAATCCTCGATCTCCACTGGGACCTCCGAAAAATTCGCCCCATCATCAACATCTAGATTTCCATGGTCAATGATATGCGTCGGGTCGTGCACATATGTGCTCAGCTGAGATACATGGAAGACGTCGTGCACCCGGTGCAACTGAGGTGGTAGAGCCAGGCGATAATCCACCCCGCCAATCCTGCTGAGGACCTGGAACGGTCCAATGAAGCATAGAGACAACTTGCCGCCTCGTCCAAATCTCTATAATCCACGTCGAGGTGAGACACGCAAGAAGATGTGGTCACCATCCTCGAACTCTAGTGGCCTCCGCCTTCTATCAGCATAAGACTTCTGCCGGCTCTGAGCTATCCTCATCTGCTCCTGGATGACCTGGACCTTCTCTGTCGTGGCCTGGACCATCTCCGGTCCCACCAGTGCTGACTCCCCAGGGTCTGTCCAGCACAAAGGAGATCTGCAAGGCTGGTCGTACAATGCCTCGTATGGTGCCATCTCGATGGTGGAGTGGTAACTATTGTTGTACGCAAACTCCACCAAGGGTAGGTGGTCCTCCCAACTATGACCAAAGTCGAGGACACATGCGCAAAGCATATCCTCGAGAGTCTAAATGGTCCTCTCCGTCTGACCATCTGTCTGATGGTGAAAGGCGGTGCTCAGACGTAGCTGCATCCCGAATGCCTCCTGCAACCCCTTCCAAAGCCGGGAAGTAATGCGAGAATCTAGATCGGAGACGATAGATGATGGCACACCGTGAAGACGTACAATCTCCTGAACGTAGAGACATCCCAAGCTCTCCACTGAGCCCTTCTCTCTGATGGATAAGAAGTCAGCCAACTTGGTGAGTCGGTCGACAATCACCCAAATGGAGTTGTGACCTCTGGAAGTGCATGGAAGCCCAGTCACGAAGTTCATAGATATCCCGTCCCACTTCCACTCCGGGACCTCCAAGGGTTTTACCAAGCCTGATGGTACCTGATGCTCTGCCTTCACCTGCTGGCAGGTGAGGCATCGTGAAACGAACTCTGCCACAGCCTTCTTCATGCCTGGCCACCAGTGCTGTCGTCTGAGATCCTGGTACATCTTCGCCACTCCAGGATGTACCGCTAAAGGAGAAGTGTGAAACTCTCTCAGCACCTCCACCCATAAAGCAACTGGTACCAAGGTACGTCCTCTGAAAAGGATGTCGTGCTCTGCCCCAAAGGAGAAACCATCAGGTGCCTGTCCTGAGGATATCTGCACATGCCGCGTCTCACAGTCAGCGTCCCCATGCTTTTCCTCTCTGACCCACTGTAGTAGTGGAGGAGAGACTGTGAGTGACAGAAGGAAAGCTGCTCCATCTCTATCCACAAAGGATATCTGCAAGGTGGCTAGCTGCTCTGTCGCCTCCTCAAGTAGCTGAATGCCCGCCCTCCTACTAAGAGCATCGGATACTACATTCCCCTTCCTAGGAGTATAGACTATCTCAAATTCATAGTCCTGGAGGAACTCGAGCCATCGCCGCTGTCTCAGGTTCAGGTCCTTCTGAGAGAAGATGTACCTGAGACTCTGATGGTCAGAAAAGACTGTAAAGCGCTCGCCCATCAGGTAGTTTCGCCATGTCTTCAGAGCGAAGACCACCACTGCTAACTCCAGGTCATGGGTAGCGTAGTTCTGCTCATGCGGCCTCAACTGATGTGATCCATAGGCGATCACTACCCGATCTTGCATCAGGACACATCCGAGTCCGGTCCCTGATGCATCGCAGTAGACTACGTGACCTACTCTCTCCTTAGGCAACCTCAAGATAGGTGCGCTGGTCAATCTCTGTCTCAGCTCCTGAAAGCTCTGCTGATATCTGTCTAACCACACAAAGGGTTTCCCCTTCTTTGTAAGAGCTGAGAGTGGTGCCGCAACTTTGGAGAAGTTTGACACAAATCTCTGATAGTATCCAGCTAGTCCCAAGAAACTTCGCACCTCCGCCACGCTCCTGGGTGGCTCCCAAGCTAGCACTGCCTCAATCTTCGCAGGATCCACTGCAACTCCCGCCTCAGAGATGACGTGTCCCAATAAGTGGACCTCAAGTATCCAGAACTGACACTTCTAGATCTTTCCATAAAGCTGGTGCTCTCGGAGTGTGTCCAGTACAACTCACAAGTGGTAGGCGTGCTCCTCCTCAGTCGTTGAGTAAATCAAAATGTCGTCGATGAAGACCACGAAAAATCGATCAAGGTATGGCTGAAAGATCCTGTTCATGAGGCCCATGAACACTTCCGGAGCATTGGTTACGCTGAAAGGAATAACCAAGAACTCATAGTGGCCATACCGACATCTAAAGGCCGTCTTCTGCACGTCCTAGTCCCGAACTCTGAGCTAATGATAGCATGACCGGACGTCTATCTTCGAGAACCACCGTGCTCCCTTGAGCTGATCGAAGAGGTAATCAATCCTTGGTAGCGGATACTTGTTCCTCACCATCACCTGGTTCAGGCAATGATAGTCGACACAAAGTCGCAAGCTCCCGTCCACCTTCTTGGCGAACAATATCGGGGAAGCCCAGGGTGAAACACTGGGTCTGATGAAACCCTTTCCCTGCAAGTCCTCCACCTGTACCCGTAGCTCTCGAAGCTCAGCGGGGGCCATCCGATATGCTGGAGTTGATATCAGGGTTGTATCGGGGTATAGGTCAATATAAAAGTCTACCTATCTGCGAGGAGGTAGCCCTAGAACGTCGTCGGGAAAGACGTCCGCATACTGATCCACCACTGCAAGAAAACTAGGACTCTGCACGTCAACTGCTCCTAGGACGAGGCTAGCCAACTGATGAGTGATGGGCTGTCCTATCCTCTGCGAGAGTCCATCATGTGCTGCGAAGGCTCCCTTCTCGCCAGTGAAGGTGAACCTGCTCCCGTCGGTGTGTACACATCGCACCTTTCGCCTAATACAGTCAATATGAGCATGGGCTGTAGATAACCAATCCATGACCAAGATGACGTCGTAAGGCATCGACGCCGCTACAAGAAGATCCCAGCCGAAGCTCTCACCTCCTAGAGTAAGCTCACAATGCCGGAACTAGTGCGTGATTGTCGAGTCTGCTCCCGTAGGAGTCTCTAGCCATAAGGATCGAGCCAACGACTCTGTCAGAATCTCCGAGCTCCGAACAAGGGCAGCGGCTATGAAAGAGTGACTCGCTCTTGTGTCTATAAGAACTGCAGCAAGGGTGGAATAGACACAGACAGTATCTCGAATCATTTTGGGCACACCGTGGTTGTAGGCCTCTGCTGCCTGGAGATGTGCCTGTCTCTGCCCGCCAGCTCCCTATGGCTGGGGTGGACCTCCCGGTGGTGGTGGTGGTAGAGCCTCAAAGCGTCGCCCACCACCTGCTGCTCGGCCAGCTCCCCTACCTCGTCTTCATGCTCCCTGCGGACCACCACGGTCGACCCTCTGCCTCTGCCTGGGTGGCCCCTCAAACGTCTGCTGCTCCTCGACATGGTGGGTCGGCCAGTCACGAGCCATGTGGCCCTGCCCACTGCATGTGTAGCACTACCTGCCTCTCGAAAGACTGGCTCCATGCTGTGTGCCCCGCACTGCTAAGCCAGTGTCCTGAGGTCGTCTGTGTGAGGGTCTGGTCTTCCTGGACCCATGAGTCATCCGTCGACTGCCTGCTGTAGAAGACTCTGCTACATGCCACCCTGCGGTGGGTCTCGACGCTGATGAAGGCTCAGCAAGAAAGCTCTCGATCAAAAGGGCTCGCTCCAGTACTCCCGCCTGAGTCGGAATGCAGAGAGAGATCAGTGATGCCCTGATTTCATGTCTCAGCCTCTTCTCAAAGGTCCAGGCCTGGAAGAATGGGTCATGTACCATGTCTGTCGAGTAGCACGAGAGATCGGTAAATCTCGCCGAGTACTGGGCGACCATCAAGCACCATGCCGCAGTTGAAGAAGCTCCTGGATGTGCACCGCACGGAGGATGGACGGGATGAACTCTGAGTAGAAGAGGCTCTCAAAGTCTGTCCAGAGAAGATATTCCTCATCGTGCACCTGGAGAATCAAGCTCCACCATCGGCCCGCTGCCGCGTGCAGTAGGCTCACTGCGAGGATCACCATGAGGTCTACTGGTGTCCTCACTAACCAGAAAACTCGCACCACTGCCTCCAGCCAGTCCTCGGCTGCCTGGGGGTTCGTCTCCCCGCGGAACCTGGGCGGCCACTGGCGCTGGAACTCATGCAGTGCACTAAGGCGATGTGCATCATTAGAGGCTGGGGCTGGAAGCATCGGTGGCTCGGTGGGTAGAGGTACCACCGGGGCCTCAGCTGTCAAAGGGCCCCGTACCGAGGCCTCGTCGCTCAGTGGGCTATCGTCACGCTCAACTCTCGGAACCCTAGTTGGCTGCCGTCGTGGGGCCATCCTGAAAAAGGAAACAGATGCGCCATGGTCAGAACTGTATACCTGGTGAGCTGACACAAAGTAATCACAAAGAAAACATGAAATACACACGTAATCAATGTTTTCGTGCATTAAGTCGGAAATCAGAAGTCAGGGTCCTGGTGTACGGATACGTCGGCCGCCGCACCAACACTGGACTCCTTGGACTGATAACCACACCCAATACACTAAACACTATTGCTTCACATATAAAAAGATCAAAGTCCCAAGTTCCGCGGTAGAACCGAACTCCTCTGATACCAATTTGTCACGACCTGTCCTCGGGGCTCGTGTTGTGACTACCACAAGCCCGCCTTCCATCGGCCTGGTGCTGGCGACTAGCACCAAGGCGTAAATCCCAGAAAAAGGGAAGGCATTGCCTTTGTAAAGTAAACCACAAACACCACAGAGTAAGAAGACAGAAGTAAACACTACGTAAAAACTGGTACAACAGTAAGTACGGAAAAGTAAGTGGGCCTGTATACAAACCCAAACTGAAAGTAAAGTACAACTGGAAAGGGAAAATAGAAACTAAAAAGTAAAGCCGCAACGTCGAGATGTCCACTAGAAATCCCACCTGAAGGGTGGGTACGGATAGCCTCCACAGCTCCTCGGGTCCAGCCGTCCGCTCCGAGTACGTCCCGCCCAGTGGTCCACCTCCAGGTACCGTCCTACTCCGCAAGCCTCCACCACGATCAGTGTTGTCCGTCTTCTGCAACCAACACAATGTAGTGCGGGCATAGCCCGTGCAGGGGTGAGTATAAGCTACTCAGTAGGGACCCCGAGACCCCCGAAGGTCTCCCAGAATCCACAAAGGATAATCCACAAAGGAAAGATACAATCACGAAGTAACATCCGACAGTGCTTAGGTATATGCCCATACATATACTTATGTAACCAATTCTCGTTCGGCTCCAACATCCGAACCCAAGTACAACCCAGTCCACACAGGAAAGCAAACGTAAATCCACACAGGATAGCACAACACAATCCACATAGGAAAGTAAAATAGGATTCATCTCACACAGGTATACTACTTCATATGAAGATAAAGATGACCAGATATTGCCACTGATTCATCTATGCCGTCGAACCCACAAAGGATCGATAGATACTAACCCCCACAATGAACCACAAAGGATCTGACCCACAAAGGATCGATAGGTAACTAAACCCCGCAATGACTCACAAAAGATCTGACCCACACAGGATTGATAGGTAACTAACCCCCGCAAAGACCCACACAGGATCAGACCCACACAGGATCTGTAGGCGCTGGCCCACACAGGACCGCTGAGCACTAACCAACATAGGATCAGACCCACACAGGATATGTAGAACTGATCCACGTATGATTGATGAGTTTTGTAGTCATCACCGTCGAATCCACTAAGGATCTCTGCACAGTCGTCGTCGTCATCGTCGTAGTCACAGTCGCAGCCAGCTCTAGGGTTCCCGCACACAGTAAGCTCGTTCAGGAGGGTCCGCTCCACGAGTCAAGAGGCTAATACATCAACTAACACATAGTCCAGAGTTGATGTATCCAAAAGTTCCGTATCGTCAACAGGAACTCAACATCGCAGACGGCGCGTCAATCGGACGCCCCGTCTGAGAGTTATTGGCTTTTTCGTTCCACGGGTCCGGTTGGTTTTTAAGGAAAAACCAACCCGACCGTACTCCACCTGCGTCCAAACCTCTGGTAGAGTAAGCCAAAAGATCCGTCTCACTTAGAGGAATTCAACAAAGTCGACGGCACGTAAATCGGACATCCGTAGCTCAAGATATGAGCGTTTCCGCTCTGAGGGCCCGGTTGGTTTCGTGTACGAACCAACCCGGCCGAACCCAAAGTACTCCGAAACCTTGAGTGTGATATACCGAAACGACCGTCTCGATCCAAGGATCGCATCTCTGCTGACGGCGTGTTGATCGGAGGCCCATAGCTCAGGATACGGGTAAAAGACCGAAAAGGTCCGAAAACGGGGGGTCTGGGCCCGGACCGACCCAGCCCAACCCCCCCAAGGTCGGCCCGAACCGGGTCGAACCGACCTGGGTCCGGGTCGGACCCGGACGGCGCGGCCCAACCCGGCCTGGGCGCGACCCGGCCCGGCCACCAGGGGTCGGCTCGGCCGGTTACGGCCGAGTGGCGCGGGGGTGTGCTGCCCCCGCGTGAAGGAGAGTCGTGGGGCCGCGTGGGGCCGCTCTCTGTCACCGGACGCGGCGCAAGGCCACGGTCCCGCGCGGCCACGGGACTGGCCCTTGCCGCCGCGGCATCAGCCGTGGCGGGTCTTCTCGGCGGCGCGCCGGGTGTCACCGCTTCCTGGAAGCCGACCGCTGCCGGCCACCGGCGCCACCGTGCCTGCGAGGCGCACCAGCAGAAACTTCCGCGGACCACTGGACGCGCTCCGGTGGTCCGTTTTGCCTGCGGTTTGCGCCTACGGCTCTCTCGGGATCCGAAATTTGCTGTGAAGGCCTCCAATTTCCATCCCGATCCCATTTAGTAAATGCCGTTAATCCACGCATCAACGAAAATCTGCGGAGGGTTGTCGGGCCGTGTTTGTTTGGCCTGCACCCTCCGTGTTAGGTGATAACAATTGAGAATAATAATCAATACATGAAAACATAAAAAGGCACAATTTTAATAAATTAAAATTGAACTTTGATCCGGGTTCTTTGTCTTAGAAGGAAACAACCACGGGAATAAACATTATTCTCAAAAAACCCTACCTCGTAGTTGTCATCGGACGAGAGTTCTTCGTGGAATTGACCATCGTAGAAGAAGAGGATCGTCACGTCGCAGAAGGGTGTTGCGTCGTCGTGGTATACGGCGTCGTGTCGACGATCTATGAGGGTTAAAGAAAACACACAGATTTAATTTCACGAATTAAATCCATGTTAAGAATAAAATCCACAAAGGAATTTTCAAAGATCCGCAATCTCCTACCTCAAGCAGTTGAGGATCAGAGATTGCTGAGGGGAAGAATGTCGCGAAAGAAGCGTCGCAGAAGGAGAATCATCGGCATCGCAGAACATGGCATCGTGTCGTCGATCTCCGAGGGTTCGACGTTCTTCACGTTCTTCGTGTTCTTCACGTTCTTCGCATTCTTCGCGAAGGAGGATGAAGATAATGTTTCTCCAAATCCTCTCAACAAGCAATCTGTCAACAAAAAAAGGGTGTTGGTCTTATTTTATTATTATTCCAATAGTTTAAAAAACAGGTTAAGAAACGAAACATTAATTTGGTGAATTAATGGCAACGACTTAACTGCCCAATTAATAGTGGTGTTAAGAATTTAAGAAAACGCTCCGGTTGACTTTCATTTAAAATGGGTTTTTGTGGGTGCGTTACTTAGAGGAAAAAAATGGTGGGGCTCGTTCGGGCCCTACCTCACAAATATCCTTCCAAGAGGGTAGGATATTTTGGGTTCCACCCTATCCGCTTCAACTCAGCTTAAGCAGCTTTAAGTGGCTTTAAGTGGCTTGAAGTGAAATAAAATAAAGTTGTCACACCACTTTATTTTATTTTCTTCACTTAACCCCAAAATTTAAAAACCACACCCGAGCAAACGCAACTCTGGAAGAGGCGTTTATAAGAAAATAATGGCGCTGTGATTCCATTGGTGCTCTCAGAATTCGATTCCGAGCACCGGTTCAAAAGTTAGAAAAACCCGCTCGTTCGTTCACTGAACGTACCTGAGCCAAACTTCGGAAAATGATTCTGGGAACACCGGGCCTCGGAATCATGGGCCGTCGGAAACTACGTTCGTGTAAAATTCCAAAGAAAATTAAGAAAAAAATTCCATGAAATTTATGGGTCTTTACAGATACTTTTCTGGAGACTTATACCTAGGAACCCATTTTAAAAATGTCACATACCTTAGCTTACACTTTTCCCAGATCCCTTAACTGGGTCCCATTTCACCAGGTCCTTATACATAGGCACCCATTTACCTAAGTCCCTTACCTGGGTACCCTTCACATAGGTCACCTACCTGGTTTTCCCTTGGTCCAACCATAGGGGAACCAGAACTACAGACTTAGTTATGATTTGGGATGGTCTATTGTCTTAGGCCTTTGACCTAATCTCTTTACATACATCACTGACCCATGTTAAAAATCAAGACAAACATCATTAACTTTTTATGATGGGTTATATATGATTTGTGTTATATCACTTTCAAACCCATCGTTCATAATATAAATTACATTATTTCGAGATATTCTTCTGGGTTTACCCCTTTTACATGAGTTGATATTCTTCTATTTCTCTTTCAAATTACTTGAGTTGAAATTATCCTTATATTTTCCTCATGAACCCTTATAGAACCTGTACAACTACCTATATTATTATGAATTCCTTTCATAAAAATAGCTAGAACTATTATTGTCACGAACCAAATCTGGTCGCCATCAATACCAGCACCTGACCTGGTCAGAGACAAGGCCCTAAGGGAATTCCAAATCTTCATGGGCTGGCACAAGTGCCTGGGTATCATAAAATGAATTTTTGGAATGATTTACCTGAGTTTATAAACATTAAACAATAGACAAAATCAATAAAAAAATCTGGTTTTTTCAACTGAAACTGTATTTTTACAAAAATTCCCAAACATAATTATATAAGTTAAAACTATTTTTAAAGAACATTAAAAATATAAAAAAACAAATAAGGACATCCCAAGAACCTCCACATGGAAAGAGGCACCGCCCTCAAACCATCTCCACAACACTGCATCACAAACGACCAGTAACAACCCAAACTGTTGCATAAAATTTATACCCAAACCTATGACAAAAAAATAACCAAGTCTAATTACACCAAAAGGTGTGAGTAGGGTGTGATCTAAATCCTAGTAGGATACCACCACTAATATATTCCAAGTGATAAAAATTTAAATATGAAAAGCATGCTATTTTTAAAAAACCTAAAATGCTAGTTACAATTTCTAAAAGATTCCACCTTGAATAAAAACAATTTTCAAGTGGGCTAATTTAAAGAGTCAAAATATATAAAATAAAATACAAAGACACTAAATTTTTATATCCAATCATACTATATTCCGATGGTAAGCACAAAACATCTAATGAGAACAAGCAATGGTAAATAACCCCTAGGTAATAGCTCGTTATGGGTCCCAGGTACCTCGTATCTTAGTGAAAGTAACCATCACAAATATATGTTCTCACGCACGATCCACTATTAGGGAATATACCTATAACCTAGTGGTCCCCCATCATCATCATCATCATATTTTAGGTATTCTTTTAAACTTCAATATTTCTACATGAAACTGAGGCCAAACCCCATGGGATCACTAGCATACTAATACAAGTCCACCCACCTAGATACTCGGGTTTCCCTCTTGTGATCATAGAAGTTCACCAAGCCATGAAATATAATTTTCACAAGAAAATATAACTTATACATCACACATCAACCAAATATCCCACATGTACATCACACAACCACATCATCCCCTTTTTCATTCAAATGCATTTTGAAATCATACTCACACTAAAATAGCCCACAACACATTTTTCATTTCTTTCACAATTCAATACATCCTTTAACAATTTAAAAAATCTTTCCCAAGATGATAAACACCACATGAAATCCCACTCACATGTTACATAATACATTTTTCATAAAAAAAATCCATTTTTCACATTACACTCACACAAAACAACCCATATCACGTTCACATCTCTTTCACATTTCGGTAGATCAGTTAATGATTTTTATAAAACATTTCCAAGATGATACACATCACATGACAGACCCTCTCACATTTTAAATGGACCAATTCATAATATACAAAATCCAAAACAATTTTCCAATATGGTTTCACCTCTTACATAGATCATTAAACCATTCAAATCTTTCGTAAAACAATTATAAGGAGTATACCTAAGCTTTGCACATAAATCCCATTTCAAAAACCCTCTTTCAAACCCAATGGCATACCAAGACCCTAACAAAGAATAATTGGAATCCCAAACAATATTTATTAATCCAATTTCACATGTTATAAAATATACTCAAATAATACCCCAAGAGTTACACATGAAAAAACCGAATTTCAAACTAAAATGAAACTATAAAGTTAAATTCTTAACCACATCAATAATAAACAGTTTTTTTCACAACTAAAACTCATGAGGAATATGAAAATTGTGTAAATATATCATGATAACTCATAAAAAATTATTAACACATGGAACCACCTATCTTTTGAGTCAAAACCCTCAAATATTGGTTTGAATCATCAAGCGCACCACCACCACACCACAAGGAAGTGATGAGAAACATAAAATATCAAGATTACACCAAAAAGACACCATGTAAAACCCTAGTTTCGAACCCTAACTTCTGGACACTTTGGAACATCAAGAAAAAGGGATGAAACCCTAAGGAAATGGAAGAAAATGAAGGGAGGAACACTTACTTGAAGGAATCATGGATAAATCTCCCTAAATCGACCAGTATATGAATTTCTAAACATCCAAACATTCAAGTGAGGTTATAAAATGGATTAAGAGATCATGTAGGAACTGGAATGGGGGAAAAGTGAGAAATGAAGGAGTTATGAAGGAATCAATTTACCTCTTGAAATCTAGGCGATTTGAGATATCCGGAGAAGTTTTTACCAATGTCCCAATGAAAATGATCTCCAAAGAGGGGGGAGCATGGGAGAACGCCTTGGGTAAGTGATCTTGGGTGAGAGTTGGAATCAACAAAAAAACTTGAAAATTGAATTATATATTAAATAATTAAACAATGATTTTTATGGAAGGAAATGAGATTTCGGGCTGGCCCAACATCCTAATAAAAAACCCAAATCCATAATTATTATGCATTCATATGGATTCCAAGTTGATATTTTCAATTTAATATACCATGGTATTCCATTTGGGAAGTAGAATGGGTGTAAAATGATGGAAAAAGAAGGAGTTATAAAAGAAACAAAAATGTATTTTTAAATCTGGAAAAGGGCTTATGGTTTGGCCCAAATTTCGAAAACCCACTATTTCCACAAAAATGCATGATAAACCCCCAAAACAAATAAATAATGGAAATTAAATGATAAATAACTTTTAAATAATTAATAGATGTGACAAATTCCCCCAATAAAACTTTCAACCCTCGGAAAGCCACACTAATTCCGAAGGAAAAAACCAAACCCAACTGAAAGGCCAAAATGGACTCCTTTGCCAAGTTTCTCCCACCCCCAAACGGCCAAACCACCTCTAATTTATCAATTAAGGAAGGAATATTATCACCAAAAAACATACAACACTTCCTAAAATGAAAAATTATATTCAAAGTACATCACAAAAGAAAACTCATCAAACACTATTCGAACAAGACTCAAGCAGTTTTCCCAAACGAACAATAGCATCGAACAAGGTTACACTGACCTTAATTTAACTAAATCGTTGGGCACTCGCATTCCCAATGTTTACCCAAGGAAGATTTTGGATTTCATATAGCTCTGAATGAGACTAACAACCACTAAGCCAAGACAGAGGACAGAACCATGTTACTGATACTGGGAGACACAAAAGGGATCCCGCGATAAGAGACAACTTAAATTTTCCCAAGACGGAATCGGGACACTAACAGATGGAGGCCCAAATGGAATCCTAGACATGAGGGTTAGAATATAATTAGATTTTTTCAAAAGAACTTACATGAGACCCATAGTGGGTATCCACTCCATAAGAACCAACCATCTAAACTGACTAGCCCAATACGACATGAAAAGACCCCCCAAAAAATAAAGAGTTGGTGCGGCTGCACGGTTTGTCCGCATGGTTTGGGAAAATGTGCACTAACCATGCAGAGTCTTCTTTCCAAAGAGGAAATTTCACACGGTTACATGGGAAAAGACACACATCCATGCGGTAGCTACTGTCTCTTATCACATGTTACCATAGGTCGGGGCACGGTTACTACTAACCGTGCACAAACTGTGCGCTTTAATATGCCTAGACAAATTTACAACTTTTCCCTAAAAAGTTAAAGGAAACAAAAGGGGAAAAGTATAAACTTAGGATACAACTTGGAAACGATATCCTCCCACCGCTACCACCAAATAGGAAAAACTAGAACAAGATGTTGACACCAGAGGTTTAAACTATTCCCATATTTCATACTGAGGTTATGAATTTGTACAGGGGTTTGAACGACCCTGGGATTTCTGCTTACTATGCACAAGCTTCACTCCAAGACCTATGGCTGGAGTTCAAATGATTGAAGCATCTTGAGCCTCATAGGTAGGCTTTGGAAACCCCCAGAATGTATCTTCTTCTTTTGGTGCTACAAAAAAAACTACACTGCAATCCCTGATGGGTTTATGAAGACATAACACATTCTAAAACTCACATTACCACAACTAGACATTTCCCTGAATCAAGTGATTCTAGGATGCACACATATCACCCCTTTTTTCCTCAGATGAGAAATGGAAAGAGGAAAGGATATATGGAAACACCTTCCTCAAAACAAATGATGTCAAGATCTCCCAAAAGGAGACACACTTATGATAAAATGAAGATTCATAAAAGATTTTAAAACATTACCTTTACAATCAAACAAGAATGTGACATCACAATGAATCACTTAACATGACCAATGCGACTGATAGAAAAATACATGGAGGGGGACCTTATACAACATCCCTAAACATAACAGAATTCTAGGAAGTGGCCATAACAGCCTCTCATGACTAGATTTTCCAAACTGGTGGTTGAACATGAATTCCTTCTTCGAAGAGACTACAAAGGACCCTGAGTCCCTCTTTGGCACCATCCAGGCATTCATCCACACTAACAATCCCAGACCACTTCTACATTCAACGAATAAGGTAACTTAAGATACTAAGCTTCATTTCAACCATCCACAAGCACTCTCTCGCTATAAGAGGATCCGAAAAACATATAAAGTAAAAGTGTGTAGATTCAATCTACAAAGCTCAAGAAAAAGATTTATTATATTGATCAACTATAAGATATTCCAATGGAGAAATAATCTGGATTGCACTTCAATCATGCACTATGCCTTAATGGGGGCGTACCTTATCTAAAGAGAGAACCCAAGGACCCAACCAATAAGGTCCATTGGTCAAAACGCGCCACAAACTGGAATCAAACACATGAAGGGAACCACTAAAAAGGCTTCCCAAAACATCTCTCAGAAGAGATCACTAACTAGCCCTTCAACCTATCTTACCAACCTAACACAAACCCAAAACACCGTTCAACAAGAGGGGTTCTTGGACTCAAATCAACCCACAACAACAACATTCCCAAAAACACATAAAACATTCCAGCCCAAATCAACCATCAAGACATCCTGTTTTCCATTAAAAATCTTTCTTTGAAAACAAACTATTTAGTGGTTAGAGTATCCACCAATATTACCCCATGGTCCTCACACATGCATGTTTCTGTTCTAGAATGGGTGCCCTCCTCATATCCATCCTAGAACTCATCCACCTATGCCATTAACTATCCATCATCCCATATTACCCCATGCATGTGGTCACTCAAAGAGATACCAAGAGTTAAAAAAAGTCATTCAACTTTTCAAAACCAAAACAATCAACCAATACTTCCTTTTTCTAAAGACCGCTAAACAGGAGATCAAAATCCCAGTTTACATCATACAAAACTTTTCATAGAAAACACCACCATTCAAATAAGAACTAAATTTCCAGTTATTCACACCAATTTCAAGACATCTCACCCCATTGAAACACTATTAAATAGTTTAGAAAACTCTATTGGACGCAATTTTTCAAAACCAACTTCAATATAGTTCCTGATTTCAAAAGAGGTGTAAGCACGCCGTTTTCCATTTAAAGACAATTATGAAAAATTCAGTTCCACCATTTCACAAATCAATCCATTCCCTATTTTTTAGAAAACCATTTCCCAAAACTTTACACTTCTTAAAACCATAAAATTCATCATTTAAAACCGAACTTCCATGATTTCAAAACAAAAGGACACAAAACAATGCGAGGGGAAACTTGCATTGGTGGTTGACTTGGACATATGGTTGCCGGCCATACGCCAATCACTTCACCATCACAAATACTGTTCTAGGGAAATATCCCTAGATCTATATGGCTTTCCAAGCCCTGAGAGCTCACTAAGAAAATTAACCCAACTCTCTTTTCATTTCCAATAATCATCATCAAACCAAGAAAACCAAAGGACTCAGATAAGTCCCGAATCCCATGGTGACTTGAATCCATTAATGAGGTGTGGTGATCAGTCACACTACCCATTACCAGAATTCCATGTCCCAAAAATCTTAACTCCAAAATATCCTGACTATTCCCCAAATAACATCACCCAAGGGGTTAACCTGAACCTCCTTTGATACCATTTTGTCACGAACTGAATTGGGTCGCCATCAAAACCAGAACCTGATCCGGTCCGCGATAAGGCCCTAAGGGAATTCCCAATCCCCACATGCTGGCACAAGTTCCCGGGTATCATAAAAGGAATTTTGGGAACAATTTACCCGATTTTATAAAAATTAAACAACAAACAAACTCAATAAAACAAATCATGATTTTTCAACTAAAACGGTGTTTTAAAAAATTTCAGAACTGAATTACATAAGTTAAAACTATGTTTAAATACCATTACAAAGGTACAAAACCAAATAAAGATAGCCCAAGAACCTCCACATGTAAAGAGACACCGCCCTCAAACAATCTCCACAACACTGCATCACGAACGACCAGTAAAAACCCGAACTGTTGCACAAAAGTTGTACCCAAACCTACGACAAAAAAATAACCAAGTCTACTTACACCCAAAATTATAAGTAGGGTGTGATAAAAATCCTAGTAGGATACCACCACTAAGATATTCCATGTGATGAACATTTAAAGATGAAAAGAATGTGAGTTTTCAAAAACATGAAATGCTAGTTACAATTTTTAAAAGATGCAACCTTGAATAAAATTAGTTTTCTAGTGGGATAATTTAATGAGTCAAAATGTTAAAAATAAAATCCAAAGATACTGAATTTTTACAGCCAATCATACTATATTACGATGGTAAGCACAAAACATCTAATGAGAACAATCAATGGGAAATAACCCCTAGGCCCTAGCTCATTGTGGGTCTCAGGTACCTCGTATCTCAGGGAAAGTAACCATCACAAATATTTTTTCTTATGCACGATTGACTAATAGGTAACATACCTATATCCTAGTGTTCCCCCATCATCATCATCATAGTTTAGTTAGTGTTTTAAGCATTAATATTTCAACGTGAAACTGAGGCCAAACCCCACATGATCACTAGTATACTAGTACACGTCCACCCACCTAGATATTCGGGTTTCCCTCTTGTGCTCAAACAAGTTCAACAAGCCATGAAATATATTTTTCACATGAAAATATCATTTCCACATCACACATCAACAAAACAGACCACATGTACATCACACAAGAACATCATCCACCTTTCATTCAAATGAATTTTGAAATCATACTCACACCAAAATAGCCCACAACACATTTTTCATTTCTTTCATAATTCAACACATCCTTTAACAATTTATAAAATCTTTTCCAAGATGCTAAAAATCACATGACATCCCACTCACATGTAACAAAATTCCTTTTTAATAAACAAAAACCATTTTTCACATTACACTCACACAAAACAACCCACATCACGTTCACATCTCTTTCACATTTTAGTAAATCAGTTTAACATTTTTCTAAAACATTTCTAAGATGATACACATCACATGATAGCCCCTTTCACATTTAAAATGTACCATTTCAAAATATACACAATCCAAAATAGTTTTCCAATATGATTTCATCTCTTACAAGTATCATTAAACCATTGGAATCTTTCATAAAACAATTATAAGGAGTATACCCAATCTTTGCACATAAAACCCATTTCAAAAACCCTCTTTGAAACCAAATGGCATACCAAGACCCTACCAAATCGGAATTGGAATCCTAAACAAAATTTATTAGACCAATTTCACAAGTTATAAAATATAGTCAAATAATACACCAAGAGTTACACATGAAGACACCCAATTTCAAGCTAAAATGCAACTATAAAGTTAAACACTTAACCAAATCAATCATAAATAGTTTTCACACCACAAAAAACATATAAAGAATATAAAAAATGGGTTAATATATCATGCTAACTCATCAATAATTGTTAACACATGGAACCACCTACCTTTTGAGTCGAAACCCGAAAATATTGGTGCAAAACATCAAGCGCACCACCGCCGCACCACCAGGAAGTTATGATAAACCTAAAATCACAATATTACAACAACAAGACACCATGTTAAACCTTAGTTTCTAACCCTAACTTCTAGACACTTTGGAACATCAAGAAAGAGGGATGAAACTCTAAGGAAATGGAAGAAAAGTATGGGAGAACACTTACTTGAAGGAATCTTGTAGAAATCACCCAAAATCTAGCAATATATGAATTTTGAAAAAGAAAAGAATTCAAGGGAGGTTATAACAAGGATGAGGAGATCATGTAGGAAATGGAATGGGGGAAAAGTGATAAATGAAGAAGTTATAAAGGAATCAATTTTCCTCTTCAATTCTGGGCGATTTGAGAAATCCATAGAGGTTTTTCCCTACTTCCCGATGAAAATTTTCTCCAAAGAGGGGGAGGAGAGAATGGGAGCGTGCCTTGGGTATGTGGGATTGGGTGAGAGTTGTAATCACCAAAAAAACATAAAAAATTAATGAGATACTAAAGAATTAAACAAATATTTTTAATGTAGGAAATGGGCTTTTGGGCTGGCCCAACACCTTAATAAAAGACCCAAATCCATCATTATTCTGGATTCATATGGATTCCAAATGGATATGGTGATTTTAATATACCAGGGGATTCCATTTGGGAAGTGGAATGGGTGTAAAATGTTGAAAAAAAGGATTTATAAAAGAAACAAAAATTTATTTTTAAATATGGAAATGAGCTTACGGTTTGGCCCAAATTTCGAAAACCCACCATTTCCACCAAAATATATGGTAAAGCCCCCCAAAAAAGAACGAATGTAAATTAAATGATAACTTCCTTTAAAATAATTCATGTATGTGACAATTATAAATGTTCATGTGGGAACCATAGAAATATATTTTTATGGGAATACAATTCATATCAATAAATTTTTCTCTATGTGATTCCCACTAGTAGAATATTTTATTTTCAATATCACATCACTTTAAGAAAAAAATCCATACGAAAAAAATTATCTATTAAAATAAATCTTTTTTTAGGTAATATATTGAGATGCGGATAGTTATTGAAAATATATGAAACTAAAATCAAATATAGTCTATAAGCACTAGAAACTATGGGTAGAGTGTAAAGGATGAGGTAATAAATGAATTATTTAATATTTTTTATTGTATTTTCTAATAAATATGAAATCTATATATCATTTTTCTTTCATAAACTACAGTCTGTAGAAGTATTTAAACATGAACACTGACCTTTTTTGGTTTTGCAACCGAAATTAGAGCTTATAACTTTATTACCTAATCTAAAAAATGTTATTATAATGGAAGAATAAAATTTTCTAGTGATCATTGTTAATAATTTGTTATAAAACCAAGATATATAATTTATAAATCTCTTGAGAGAAAATTTTAAAGCCTTGGGAGGGAGTTTAGCAGACATTCATAAACATTGTACTTGAATTTTAATGAATATAATTTTACTATAAACTGAATGAAAAACTATAAGAGAACAATAAATAAGGATGATTCCAAAAATTATGGAAGTAGTAAAGAAAGTGATTAAAAATTCACTAAAGGCTGGAATAATATACCAAATTTTGGATTCTCTTTGGGTCAGTACGATACAAATTCTTCCTAAAAGTCAAGTTTTACAATTTTTAAAATATAATATTATGAGTTGGTCTCTATGATTGTTGAAAATATTTGAAGTTTATGAATTTATCATATGATACTACATCATGTTACAATGAAAAATAATTTTCCCACACTATTAATGGACCAAATAATTGTGATATTAGTAGTTAATACTCACTATTATATAATTTATAGGTTATTAGAATACTTTTCGGTGCTTCTATTATATTTCATATATGTGTAAAAAGTATATTCTTCGGTCTAATAATGAATTCATGGAAGTGTTTCTAGTTAATCGACAACATTTGTATCTTCTTATGATAATTGTTTGTTAAATTTGGATTGTATTTTGAAATCATAAATTGAGAAAAATATTGTATCAATATTTGATAAAATCCATTTTATGATTGAATGAGGAATTATTCTTAGTCATGTGATTTCATAAATTGGAATAAATTTTAATAAATCAATGTTTTATGCCATTATTTCATTTCACCATCCCACTTATGTGAAACACATTGGGTCATTTTTACTTCAAAAAACAATTTAGTGGAGTTTTATCAAAGATTTTCGGAATATTAATTTGTCATTTTCTTACTTATTTTAAAAGAATACTGAATTTTTATTCTCTTATTTGAAATCATTTAATGAGTTGAATTGTAGGAAGATCACACCTCATGTCATTTAAAAACCTTGATGGGATACTCCTTCTGAGCTACAATGTTATTCTTCAAATAATGTAGTAGGTATTTTGATTTTGTAGATGGTATATAATAATATTCAATTCATTTAATAATATTTAAAGACTTTATATACTATAAAAATAAATATTAAAACCACTGAAAATGATTTATTTTTTAATTTTTTCCCGGTTGAAAATTTTAGAGCATATTTAAATGATACCAAAGTCATTAGTTTCTATAATCATACCACAATTAGTAGTTCAATGAAAAATATTGAAGTTAATATGAGGTTAATGAGATGAATTTTTTTCTATAATAACTCAAAATATAAATTAAATATGAAAGACCCACGAAGAGTTTTGTCAAAGATCACATGAGTATGTTACTTCATATTTTTTTGGTTATAACTTCAAACAAGTACACATGAATGAAAAACATTTAGGTGAGAAAATATACCTAATTTATAGAGAAATAAATTGGTATTTATATCTATTTATAATTACCTTTTCACTTCTCATGTTCAATCATATCTCAATAAACCATTTGAAAATTATGGATAAATCAAAATATTATTTGTGTAATGGTTCATATTTATAAAGGATGTTCAATGATAAAATTATTCCAATATTTAAACCAAAAATTGTAATTCAGTCTTTATTAAATTTTTACATACCTTTCATTATGGATGATAATTTATAAAACAATTATTTCAATGGGGTTTTCTGGAATTTGTATTTTATTGGACTACTATTTTTAAATAGTCCACATTAATTTTATAAGAATTTGAAACAATGTAAATTAACTAGAAATGTATCTAAGATAAAAAAATAACTTAATGACAAATAAATTTTGGTAAAATATTTAATTTAAGGATCATGGGATTCTTGTGATCCTTTCCCATTTCATTTAGACACTATTATATTTTTTTCCTATTCATTATGATTCAAAATGGATTTATACTACATCAACCAGAAATGATGAATCAACTATTGTTTTTTTATTTTTCTAAACATGTATCTTTTAATGTTTTGAAATTAAAAGGGTTATCAAAAAAAACATGGTGAATAATTTTTAGAATATAATAATTGAATCATTAATCGGTAAATATCGAGTAACTTAAAATAAATATATACTTTAAACCCCTTAAAAGAATGGGAAATAAGAAGTGAATAATGGGAAGATAAAAGGTATTATAGAGAATACTACCAAGACCAATGGGAAATACTAGAGACAAAGGTTATACGAAACATTATTGGATTATAAAAATGCTCATAACACTCGCATAAAAAGGATCACTTGCAATATAGTTTTTGTAAGAGTTATCACATGCTTATTGAATTGAAATATAGAACCTTTTGGGTTGTGAATAAGATGAATATGGATTTTGAAGATACTATAAATGAATGGAAATTATATATACAAGAGTTGGTGGAAATTATGGGGAATATGTTTAGAATTTGGGAATCTATAAGTAAAGGACATGGGTATCATGTGAAAAATTTATTCGAATATGTGATTTTAATCTAGGGTATCATATGTAACTTTAAAACTTCAAAACATATATCAATTTCATGTAAGATTTATTTTATATTAGAAAGGTAATTTATGGATACAAATGTTATTAATTTCAGTGAGGTTTAAATCACTAGAAGTGTAGAAAATAATTCATTTAGTATAAATAGTAAATGAGTTAAGAAGTGCCATTGAAACATTATTGATGAACCAATGGAGAATATCACACCCCTCTAGTCTTATTACAAATAAATAATTTGGTTGTCCCACATTATTATTATCTTTATTGATATCATATACTTTCTTGTTTTTTTATTATTGAGTATTTATTGAGGGAACAACATAAAGTATGCGTGGAAGTGAATTTTGTTAGTATTTTTATTATTTTTTTATCATTTTCCATTTTTTTATTATTTTTTGGTAAGAATTTATTTAATTTTGGTGTATTTATAAATGAAATTGTGATAAATCAGTGGTCTGATATTTGTTTAAACTTTTGTTTTTAGTGAGAAAATGATTTTTTAATAAAACCGTCTTTAAAAAATGATTATAAAAATAATTCTTGAATCCCAATTTGAAAAATTTATGGAATGAAAATAATTTATTGACTCTCATAATATGATATATTAACCATTGAAAGTATAATTATTTTATAGGAATTTAAAACATTCAAATTCATTTTATAATATTCAAATTGATTGAGAGGCTTGAACCATGATTTGAAAATTTGAATTTATTATGAATATTTGTCAAAAACATTTAGAATAAAAATTGTTTCAAAGTTATTAAGGTGAGTTATTTTAAAAAAAATCTATAAAAAATCATTGAAATATTCATTATTATATAAATTTTTTTTAAACCCTATATGACTTGAATAAATTTGTTTGGAAAAAACATTATAAGCCATGTTTCTTTCCCATCCTGCTATTAAGTGAAAACATGATCATAGTTGAAATCAGGTGATGGGTGAGGCTATATTATGAGAATCAAGGGGTGAAATTACAAGACAAGATAGATAAAATGGAGTTAAAATTAATTTATAAATAAAAGTATACATATTTTCTTTGTAATTCAATTATCCCACTCTTTCTCTAAGAAAAACATTGTATGCTAAATCATAGAAAAAATATAGAAAATATAGGAAGAGTTTCTTACTATTTAGAAATTATTATAGTGAGAAATGCCATATGATTCATTAATATAGGTGTTTGGTCATACATTTTAAGGGTAATGAATGTGGTTTTATTAATTTTTTTAACTAGTAATATTGAATTTTTCTATGTAAAGAGCTACACTTTCCCATTAAGATATTTGTTTTCAAAATATTATCCACAAATGTTTTTTTAATTTTTTTGAGTATTTTGGGAAATATTTCCTAGAAGGTAGGTATAATTCATCATCGTTGTCTATGAAAGGTGGAAATGAATTGAATTAATTATAAAAAATAGGGAATAAAGAGAAATGATGATGCATAGTAAAATCTGAGGAGTATAGATTTTTAAGTGCTTCCTCAATATGATTTTTATTTAAAACCATTATTGGATTTCATTTTGAACACTTTTCTAGGTGTGAAATAAAATAAAAATGGGATAATTGACAGAATGAATTATTAATTATATTTTGAGATAAAATTAATTCATTTTACCCCTTAATTTTTTTAACATTGGAATATTAATGTGTTTGAAATTAATGTTTCAGTTCATTAGATTTTGTAAATATTGATTAATTCAGCTAAAATCACGATTCTATTAGATAAATGTATTTTTATGAATAAAATGAATTTATAAATCTTCATAATCTATTGATATGAGTATTTATAGGTGAAAATAAGTCCATTTTAGCATGGAAGTAGTTAAAATTTCAAGGGGCATTACTTCATAGTGGATGACATCAGCTTCATGGTGGAACATGGGCCAAATAGAAATAGATTAGGTCTGCATTATGATGTAATGTGACCCACTACATGGTAGATAAGATCTACTAAATTGTGGAGCATAAATTTATTCATAGTAGACTTCAACCACCTTCATGGTGGTCTATGATACTCTTAGTATTACATTATCCAATTCCGCTACTTGCATCGTTACATGGGGGAATGATTATGTGTTAAAAAAAATAGTGTTCATTCCACACTAACATATGTGACCCTAAAATCCTTCCAAGGAATCCATATAAAAATACCATATATGAGGATTATTCTAGAGGATACAGGAGAGAGAGGCCATAAGAAAACCATAGTTTGTAATTTATATAGGCATAAACATTAGTTATTTACAAATACCAAGGGGTCTAAAATGTAATCCCCATACACTCATCTTAAATTAATTAAGAATCCTTATAGTATATCAAATAGGTTTCACTTTATTGAAGGAGAGAGAAATAAATTATATGGTCATGGAAGGTGTGGAATAGGTATAAGATACTTGATAGTTTAAAAGGTTCAAAAAACACATGGAAACAACTAAAATGACTATTTATATATGGAATCATCCCTAAGAGTAAATGAAGATTGGGTAAGGAGGATCATTTCTTAATATATAGATAAATATTTACTTTTATGGGGAAGGAATATTTCTCATATTACATCCATATTATAATTTTTTCTATAGTTAAATATCTCATGGTTGGGTTCTTTTATATAGAATGATAATAATATTTTCAATGATAAATCTAGTTTGGGGGACCTTGGATATTATTAAGTGTCTAAACATTTTTAACAATTGTAATTTTTATCATATGTTCTCAGTTTATAAATATTGGAATTATAATAGATATATGTTTTTTATTATTTTAGATATTCTTCATTATGTTCTATTTATAATTTTTTTATTCATGATTATCTCTAATTGAATAATTATATGTACGATGGAATAAGATTGACGATGAGTACTTAGTGACTATTTTTTTTGTATGATAGTGTTCTTATATCTCATTAAATTAGATCAACCTCCCATTATAAGGAGTTTATTCATCTATGTTATGAGTTCACTGTTGAAGTGTTTGGTTATTATTTAATACTTCTCTAAGTACATAAGAAAGAGATTCAAGGGGTAGCATAGTGGATAGTGAATGATTTCTACCTCTTATTCTTGCATTATTTTCTATATTTTGGTCTATATCATGGGATTTTGGGTTATTTTTATCTATTATATAGATGGAAAGTAAATAGAGTATGAGATTCATATTATTGAAGTCTAGAAAGATGCTCTAGTTTATTAGAGGATGATCGATACTTAGGAAGATGATTATTGGAGGAAAATATCACATGAGATACCACATCAAAGATTATTAAAGTATGATGGCACTGTCTCTAATAAGAAGATATAGAGCTATCTAGATGAGAATGTTATTTATTTCAATTTTATCTATATATTGAAAGAGATTTGGAATCCATTAAATATTTGTATCTTAAATGGAGATGACTATAAGTGGAGAATATTATTTTTAGGAGGTTGAGAGTTTCAGATGTCATGGGTGATATTACATTGGTAGTTTCAAACTAAGTTTATTTATTTTATATTAAAGGTGGTGATGTGGCTAGAGGTTCTATATCATATTTATGATATTTTAATGGTTCAAGATCTTGGAGTTGTGCTAATGAGTCTTCTTCTATGTGATCATGATAATCTTCTTAATGATGTGGCCATGACATGATATTTTTAGGATTTTCTATATTTATATATTCAATACTAGGTTACCCTATTTATTTGGATGACATATATTTAGTTACTAGCGAAGGAAAATGTGATAGAGAATATACTAATAGAAACTAACAAATATTCTTTAGAAATTTACAAAGGGTAATATAATACATAGAGGATCTTATCTATCTGTGTGATAAGGTTTGTTACTACAAGGATCTAGTCTCAGTTGTCTTCAGGTAATTACTGGCACAAGATGTTTTTGAGAATGTAATGGAAATTATTTTGTAGATTGATTTTATTGTAGATTCGATGGAAAACAATATTTCTAGTTTCAAACCATTATTAGTTGTTAGTATAGGGTATGTGATAAATTTCATATTTGGACTCAGTAGTAGTTTCCTTCATGTCCAGGTTACAAGATATAATGTCATTGGGATTTTGGATAGTGGTTAGGAAATAGAACTAATAGATGACAACCCTATGATATTACTTATCATAAGTGAAAATGTGATGATCATGGTTATGCAGGTTTACATAATTATGTTTAGTGATATAGAGGATCATATCATCACTACTACAAAACTAGATTTTTGTGGTGGATTGTTTACATTGTTCTTATAAAACCACCATGAATTACCAAAAAAATCTATTGAGATATTAACATTTCTTAAATAAAACTGACAATTTTTAATCATTAGAGTATGTTTATTAATAAAATATATCTACTTTTTTATTTGGTGGTGGTTTGTAAAAAATTCCACCAATAAACCCCTAATTTTATCCATCATAACCCACTTTTTCCTCCTCCCCTTTATCCAAGATCATGCCAAAACCCTCCCCTCCTTATAATATTTGCTTTATCTAATGACAACACAGTCTCCTCTCTTTGATCCCAATCATATAATCACAATTATTTCCTCACATCCCCTCAATCCCTGCCCCATATCATTATAATTCCATCTCATCCTTTCGATCTAAGCCCTTCTGTCATGAAAATGAACCACTCTCCCCTTCATGATGATCACTTCTTATTCAATATTTCTAAGATATATAATTTTTTTGATTTCATTTATCAATATCATGATTTTTTCTTTCACTATAAAATTTAATTCAGTCTTGGGTTGAATTTATTTAGTGCTTAATATGTTTTAAATATTTCATATTTTCTTCTACTAGCTTGTTTGAGTCATTTGGTTTCTTGGTGTCCTTGCTATTGTTTTCTAGTTTTGGTATAAGTATTTATTATCAATGGATTAAGTAACATTATGATATTATAGTTCTTGTTATGTATTCATAAATCTCAAAATTATGTTCTCATAATATTGATTCCTATTTATAATAGTCATTATATCTGAATTTATATTTCTATTTTATGATAATGTCTTTAAATCTTGTATTAATGTGTTACACCACCATCAACTTCTCATGTGCATTGTTCACTGCTTATGTATTCATTCAAAGATTGTTTTAATCATTCATATTCAAATATATTTTCAATTAGATTTTAATATGTTCACTATTTTTTTGGAATTTTTTGAAACAAAATTAAACCCAATAAGATGCATATATTCATTAGTATTTTTGTGTTTTTTTATTTATCAGTGAAATAAATAGATCTAAAATTTTAGTTTTATTTTTACCTAAAATTTGAGGTTGTTCATTATCTCTATGAAAGGGAACATACTCCATGATTGATTTTGTAGAATATAATTAGTTAGATTAAATTTTTATTTATTTTAAATAGTAACTAAATATACTATATTCTATCTTTTTTCATTGATAAGTAAGAATATTTTAAATGTTTAAAAAATATTTACTATGATAGTTTGATTGTGAAATTACAAAATATACTAATTTATTCTCATAGGTTTGGTGCCACAATTCTTAAGGGGAACCTTTGAAGATGATATTGTTGGCCAGTATGAGATGCTTGTTACGGGTGGTGTTGTGTGTCCTCAGGCCAAATTTGGAGTTGTGATTCATGGGAAGAATTGAGAAGTGATAGTATCCTCTCAAGAATGAGGTGTAATGGAACACTCTCTGAAGGAGATCATTTTGGTGGTCAAAGTCATGACGAGTGGAAGACTAAAAATCACAAATTAGGTACACTCTTAAATTGGGAATGGTTATTTGTGTTCAAGTTATCACGATCTAATGCCATTTATTCGGACTAGATATTAAGTCTCTGGGGATATGGAACATTGAAAATAGTGAATGATAGTGGGGATAGGGACTTTGGATCACAGGATGGAGGCTACCCATAATAGAATGAAACTCGATTACAAGGGGCCCCGCTCGGTGGTGGGGATGGAGATTATGCCAAAGATGACATCAGGATGTGGGGAGAAGGTCGAAGAGGGGTATGGTACCCATGCAGTAAGGAATTGGTTGACGATGATGCGGGGATAGGGGAGGGAATGATCCTCCTTTGAATGGTGATAGGAGACACACGTCGATGGAGAGGATAGTGATAGAGGAAGGGGAAGGTTCCCAATTTCCATGGTAGGATGCAGATTTACATCAGAGGTACTAAACTGACTATGTGTAAAGTGAATATAGAGGATCTAAACATTGTGCTAATAGTGACAGGATCCCCTCCTCGGCGGTGGGGTTGGAAATAGATTATTGTAGATAACATGCTAGTGACAGACCGACGGTGACCTTAGAAGCAAGATGGTGATGACCACAGGGAGTGGGGAGTAGGATACCTTAGGAAACATGGTGCACGATGACCTTGAGATGATGTGGGTGGAAGGCTAATAATAACCTAAGGTATGATAAACTCGAGAAGTGGGAAAGATAACTTGAGTGAGACAACCTCGGGTGTGATGACCTCAGGTGAGGCTATGAAATTTCTTCTAGTTAGCCTTTGGGGCATGGAAAACAAGGGTCATCATGGAATTAAAAAATTATTATATTTGTGCTGGTTAGATGGGGTTATTCCTTTCAAAATGTTGTTTTTTGAGTGGCGTTGTTTCTTCACATTTAATGACGTGTTTTGTTTGTGATTGTTTTCCATAAGTTATTTTTCACTATTTATTCTTCATTTTTATTTTCATTAATAAAATTAGGGCCTATCATGATCAGTTCCTAAACCTTTCTAATAATAAGAGTGTTATATTGATCTCCTTTTATTTTTTAAACATTAATTCATTTCACTAATATGTTGTTTATTATTTTTATAGTTATTTGTAAATAGTGTAAAATTTGATAAAATATGGATTAATTTACCTATAAATTCACTTCAATATCATAATAGATTGAATATATTTTTAGATTTTTCATTTTAAAATGATTAATTGGATGAAAGAGTTAAATTTCCATGTCCTGCCTATAATTTCATATGATAGTTGAAAATCCATGATGTTTCTGAAAACATTATATTGAAATGATATCCTATTTGATATGTGTGATGGATTTGGCATGGTGAATTGAACATGATAGAATGTTCCATATTTTTCCAATATCACAATCATCAAGCTACTAACCCAGTAGTGGATAATGAAATTTGGAATTTAATTATTGATGCATTGTGTACAAAAACACAATAAGATGAAAATAAGAACCTATTTTAGATTACCACTTTGATTATTTATATATTAATATAGGGTATAACCTAACTTAGAAATCAAATGTGTTTTTTGAGCTTGCAGAAATCGAGAATCAAGAGTTTTACAAGGGGTGTGAATAATATTTAGAATTTTTCCTTTCAACTGAAATTGTACCATATCATGTGTTTTTATGAAATTAGAAATAATGAAATGTCTATGATATTATAATTTTTACATGATGATTTTGGTGAAGATAAGTTCCATGAATCATTTTATGAGATGGATTAAGTTATTAAAAAGTTAGGTCCACAATATAAAAAGATATATGAATGTCCCAACGATAATATTTTATACTTGGTAGAAGATTCAGATAGAGAAGAGTATAAAAATATCATACTTGTAGATGGAAATCAATGAATAATGATGCAAGTCTAAATGATTGTGATATAATTAATAAGCAGAAAAATAAAACTAAAACATAGGTTTTACATTACATTACTCTATAACCTTGATTAAAAACATTATTCTCATAATTAAAACCAAAGATCAATTCACCTATGGGATCAATCCTCTCTAGAATGATATAGAGGGGTATAAATGGAAGTCACCCTAGGGTTTAATTTTGATTAATTGAACAATGACCCTTAATCAAATATTAATCACATAGAATACCCCATGCAAAATAATAATAATAATAATCAATGTCATGCGTTAACCCATAAATAGTTAAATTTCATTTATTAAATAAATAAATTTATAACCATTTATTGATATTTAACCATCATACCATTCTCACAAATGAACCATTCTTATCTTATTAATTCTTCTCACATTTATCAATCCTTGAATAAAAAATAAATATCATTCATTTGATAAATAAATATATATTAAATTCATATTTCGGTGAATAATTATTCATTTTTCATTCACATAATATATTACTTATTTAATTAAAAGTTATAATTTATTATCTTGTGAAAAAATAGATAAATAAATATTTTATATCCACAAAATTAAATAATTATTTTATGAATAAATATTTATTTTTGGATCAATAAGTTCTAAATAAATATTATTTCATGGTCTAGAGAATAATATATATTCCAAATATTAAATAAATAATATTAAAATGGGATCAAAGGATACACATAGTGTGTGATCTTCTAGTATTATTTCTCATTGGAATTATGGGGGCTTGCCTAAAGTAAAAAATCATTGTCTTTCAACGGGTCAAGAAACTCAAAGAGAAAGAAGTTATTATTTCAAAAATGAAAACTACATAAAATCACACACTGTGTAATATAATGAATTTGTATCAATAACTCTAATTAAGCAGGTGGAAAACTACATGTATTCTATCCATGTGGTGGATTTCTCATTCTTTGTTTCTATAGAAGGAACTCATCAAACACCATGGCCATGGAATTAATCAAACAATTGGATCCCAATCAAGGGGCCTGAGATATCAACTTATAGAAATATGGAAGGGGAAAATCATTCCTTAGCATTTTCATTGAGGACATATCATTTATGGCTCACCTAACATACCCGACGTCCCCCTGACTCAAATCATCACTTAACAGTGAAATCATGTCGGTCCAAATTTTTTCATTAAATCAATGTATGAACCAATGAGGCCCCATCATATGTATCATAAAAGCACACTAAACCTTCCAAATACATGTTTTTACACACCAAAAACCATTCTCTTTAAAAAAACACCGTTTTTATTTTTATAAAACATATCATGGGTGCCTCCAACAACCCTTATTTTAAAAATACAGTGATCGGTAAGAAAATGAACTATAATGGATTTAGCAAGGAGTCCCACCTCCCAATAAAAATAATAATTTCATCTTAAAAACCCTAATACGTAAATTTCATATCCATAGGAGAGTCAGATAGAATCCAACTGCCACAATCTATCTCATTAATATAAAATCATACCATGACCTCTTAGATCACGACTCTAGAAACCCTACCATGATGATTCATAACAAAATACCCATAAAAAACCATAAACCTAAGATCCCTTCTTGGAAGACCTAAAATAGGATTTATCTTAAGTAAAAATGAGAAGAGAAGAGAGGGGAATAATATATATAAATTTTACCTTCGATACCATGGCCAAATGCTCCATGAATCCAAGAAAGGGATCTCTAGAAGGAAACAAATCGCTAAAATTTCATAATGGAAGAATTTGGTTTTATATCCCATGAACTGAGAGGATAAATGAGTGTTTTGGATGAAGTATTAGGTTAAAAATATAATTTTCAAACCACTTTAACATTGTGCATGGTAGGGATGCCTAGTTTAGTAGTTTGTTCACCAACTATGCAGATGTCATTTGAAAAAAGCTATAAAGCCTACATAGTTCACCCAAACCATGTTCCAACCATGTGCTTCCCCATTCAAACAATACATGGAAATGTGGTTTATCCAATTTGTTTTCCTAAACCATGTGTTAACCATGAACCTACCATCCTAAGACCTCATTTTATCCCTCATAGTTACCTGGGAAGCCCGAATGATGTCCTTTAATGAATCACCACTTGGGAACCTACCGATCCACTTCCAAAACCACCTAAAACCCTTATAAATTTATGAAACCATTATGATCCGGTTAATAACCTAAAAGGATATAATAAAACTAATAAATACCACAAATGGGGGGTGTAACATTGAGAAATTTGTGTCTAGACTGTGATGTATACATGTGGATATTGTTCTATACTGCGTTATGGGTCCTTGATGAGTGGAAAAATAATTTTCATGGGTACTCCAGGGACCGAAGGTAAAGTATACTTCATGTATAACACACACACACATACATAATTTTTATTATGAGGGGACCTACATCAAAATTTATTTTAAACCCAAGTTACCTAAAATTGAGGTGTTTTGAGCACTCCCATTACCTATTAAAAGGTTACTTCGAAACATAAATTATTATATATAGTGTTCTTTCAATCAATAACTCTTCCAGCAATACAACCAAGTATGGATAGAAGGAGTTATAGTTGTGTTTCTATGGATACTTGTATGGAACCTAGAAACTAACATCGGATTTATCTTGTTTAGTTGATAAAATGAGGAATAAATAGAACCAACCCTAGTTTTTAATTTAGATTAATTACATAATGAAACTTAATCAAATTTCAATCACATATAATACCTCATTCCACATATTATTATTATTATTATTTCATGTCATTTGTTAACCCACACATAGTTAAATATCATTTTATTAAATAAACAAATTAATATTTATTTATTAATATTTAACCATCATATAATTCCCACAAAAAATATATCTTGGCTTGTTAATTATTTTGAATTTATTGATTCCTAAATAAAAAATAAATATTACTCATTCGTTAAATAAATAAATATTATATTCATAGTCTTGAAAATAAATATTTATTTAAACATTCCCATAATAAATTATCTAATTGTTAATAAATAAATTTGTATTACCTTGAAAATACAATGGATGAATAAATATTATATATACACTAATTTAGTAATTAACTTGTGAATAAATATTTATTTTTAGATCAATAAATACTAAAGGAATATTATTTCTCAATATGGAAAATTATATTTATCCCAACAGTTAAATATAAATAATATTCAACTCTTGTCAAAGGATACACTTACTGTGTGAACCTATTTGATTCTTTCTCATTCAAATCTGGTGGGCTATACAATAGTCCAAAATTACTATCTAGAAATGGTTCTAGGAACCCATAGATAATGAATTTAATATCACAATGAAAAAAACCACATATGAGCACACACTATGTAATATAATCAATTTATCTCAATATCTCTAATATAGAGGACCCCATACGTCATGTCATGAACCCATGTTCTTGATTTCACTTTATCTGATTCTATATAATGAACTCATAAAACACCATGTCCATGGAATTTATTAGACAATTAGATCTCAATTAAGAGGCTTGATATATCAAATTTTATAAATATGGAAGTGACCAATACATTATCGATTTATTCATTATTGATATTTCATTCATGACTCACCCAACATACCCGACTAATCTATGAACCATAATTTTATGTTTTATGGAAATATATCAAAGTGATAAAGTAATGATATGAATTAAAAAGAATCTTAAAGTCTAAGGATCATTAGGCATGCTCATATAGAGGAATTCCATCGACACAAAAATATGTGGAATTCATATTGGTAGGTATTTCCTCATGATCCACCCATCTTGGAGATCACCAAGTGAGAACTTAAAGAGAATAAGTCTCATACTTTTATGAGTACAGTAAATTGACATTAAAAATAAGTCTTCCACATTATAGAATTCCATTCTAACCAGAATATGATTTTTTTAAGAGATATCATCATTGAACCTCAAGGTTCTCATCACATAGAGGAGTTTCCATGACCTATTTTGATACAAGTGATACTCTGGAACATTATCACATTAAAGTGACATTGAGTAAAAAAACAAAATGTGATGAGGAGTTAATTAATATTCACTTTTTTGAATATTACATATAACCAAATGAACAAATTAGTGTTCTAGGGTATCGAATCCAACAGACACCCACTTACACTAGAGCCAATGACTTACTGTCTGGTTAGTTATCACATGGTAAACATTTTTATATTGAGTATGGTTATATCTTCTAGTCCTACCACATTTTTCAGGTAGTATATATTAGTACCACAACAATCCTCTTCGGTTATAATACATACTATGACTTCTCCTCACAGAGAAAATCCCTCAGGAGATGATACTTCTAAAGTATATATTTCATCTGTATACGTGACCTTGGTTCCTAAACATGAACCATCACTTGAGTAGTGTCACAATACAGTGTGATAGTATCACTAATTCTAGGTCCAACATTAAACCCTGGGACAAAGTTGCATATTGTATATGATTCTTATATTATACTAGAATCCAAAATATACTTAGCTGTAACCATGAAAATCACCAGTTGAAATAATATTTTCTTTCATATTAACTTATTCAAAGTGGGATATTATATCAAATGATCTAAACTGAGACTAATATTCAATTATTTGACTACTAATATTCCATTGTCTTCATTCTCAAATCACAAGAATTTCTGAAAGCACAAATAGGGTGAATAATATCATTCCTTCAATTCTTGTAGTAGTACCTCCTAGAGTGTTTCTATAGTAACCATAAAAATCCTTCCTGGAGTAGATTGCATGCTGTGGTTTTCATGCAGTAATACTAGGTTTTTACCACAAAGCCAAAAATAACAAACAATTATTTATAAAGAATAATTAACAATTATTCATTATTAATTAAATAATTTTAAATAATAAATAACAAATTATATTTTTTAAAAATAGTCATAAATAATATATAATAAATAATAATTAAAAAATACATAATAATATATAATAATAACAATATATAATATATAATTAATCAAAAATTCTAAATTCTAAATAATATATAGTATTTCAAAATAATAAAAATATTTAATATTTAATATATAATATATAATATGTAATATGTAATATGTAATATGTAATATATAATAAATCATAAATTATAAATTATAAAAAATATAAAAAAATAAAAATAAATAAAAATAAATTATGAATAATTATAAATAATAAGTAATAAATAATATATAATAAGTAGTAAATGATAATAATTAATAATTAACAATTGATAATTAATAAATCTAAACTCTTAATTATCAGATATAAAATATTAAATGGAAAATAATTAGTAATGGGTGATAAGTAATAAATAATAATGTAGGAGTTGGTGGCCTGGAACCAACTACTTTGTACTTTATTGATTAATAAAAGCCTTATCACATCATGTTTGTTCTTCTGCATGACAATTCATGTGATAATATCCTAAGGACAGTTGTTGCATTAAAGGGTCATAGCGGATCCCTTCTATAATGAGAACCCGGAAGTGTCATAACACTGTTCTTGAATATATGTTCTATGGCCGGATGATGTTATTTGAGGGACACAAATAATACATGCCATTAGGGGTGAGGACTCATAAAACTTTGAGGCACCTTCTCAGGGTGTGCGCCCTTAGTAATATCCAGGAGGATATTATGAGAAGGAGACCCGCCAGTAGGAAATCCCCATTTCATAGTGTCATTGGATGTTCCAATATGAAGACCTGTGTATTGGTCATTAGACATTAAGATTATTATTAATGGGTGTTACAACTCATGCACTTAGATGTATTGACAAAAACTGTGACGACACACTATTTGCAGCGAGGTATGATACGTTGGGTGCGTCACGAGTAATACTGCATTAATAGATAATGGGAGAAAGGATTTGTCACTTATGTTCCATAATGAAAGTAGATATCTCATGCCCTTTGATGGAATTGATATAGCCTAAATAAATCCATGGTCATGGTAAGGAATGGGCGAGTTCAGTTCCGGGAAGTCAAAGAAAGAATAATTGAGCACATGGGTTGATGGCAATAGCATGAAACCCACCTGATTGGAGATATTGAGACTAAGGGATTATGTTACACAGTAAGCATTCGTAGGAGGTGACACGTCATTGCGACGTTAACTTCTTTCTTTATGGGTGCCTTGGTGAGTTTCGAGACGCTAACCTTGGACTTTAGGCAGGCTCTGCCTAATGCCACTGAGAAAGAGGCCTAGAGGGTCACACACTAAGTGTGTCCATTTATCTCAGTTAAATATTAATTTAACAAGTTAAATAAATATTATTCCCAACTGTGGTTTAATAATTATTTAAGGATGCCTGATCGCATTTATTTCGAGACTAGTTATTCGAGAGAATATATTGTGTGCGAAATAATATATTTATTAGCGAGTAATGTAGTTACATTTATTTAAGAAATAAATATCCATTACTCAAGGTCTAATAAAAATGGTGGAGAAAAATGGAAAATAAAAGTACACACCGTGTATATTAAATATACACGTCGTGTAGTTTTATGGAAAACAAGTACACGCCGTGTATTAATTATTACATGCTGTGTAGTTTTCCAGTCGGGATTTTGAGGATATAATATTGTTTTATTATATGATATTAATTATAATCAGTTTGGGCGCATGTAAAGGAATTAATAATTCGACATGGGGTTTCAATAAGAGTTAATGAAATAAATAAAACGTGTAACGCGGTTATTTATTGACATAACTCTATTAACCTCAAACCCGATTATAAATATACTTACAACCCCAAACCTTTTCAAGAGATCCATTTTTGTTGTGCACAACGGATTTGGAATTACTCTCAAGCCAAGGAAGAATTCCCTTTCCACCAAGAACCCCCTCAAGTTACGAGAGCGAGATCCTCCACCGTATCAAGGCGGTTGAAGGAGGACATTGCAAGAGAAGGCTCTTCCGCGCTAGCACCCGGAGATCCCTTCAGCGACATCCAGAGATACGTGGCACACGTGTGGATCACCGCTAGAGGAATCCTACACTTGGATTCTATGACGCAATGACGGATCACAGGATCATGACCGGAGACATCAACGAAAAAAATTCAACCAAGGTAATTCTAGTGAATTAATTAAATTAATTATAATCAACATATGATGATCCTATCTATATGGTTCTGGGATTCCCTCTTAAGTTTTGCGTTCTTCGTTCTATTCCGAAGATTCGGCGTTTTAAATCATGACGGATCTCGGATTGAACATTGCTTAACGTTAAAATTAAAGTTGGGCAAACCCACCAACGCACTTCCAT
Source organism: Viscum album (assembly GCA_963277665.1). Taxonomy (NCBI): domain Eukaryota; kingdom Viridiplantae; phylum Streptophyta; class Magnoliopsida; order Santalales; family Viscaceae; genus Viscum; species Viscum album. The sequence continues at coordinate 1,002,400,801 of OY728134.1, forward strand.
TGCGCCCAGAACCTACAAGTGGTATCAGAGGGGTCATATCATTGATTATAATTATTTAGTTTTTTGTTGATGATTTACACATTTAATAATTTAGTTATTTCAATTCATGTTTAATCATTCTAGAAATCTGAATATCGAGATTCGTTCCTCCTCCCTCGTTTCTTGTTCACCTCACAGAAACGAATTTTTCTTTTAATTTTGATTAAAATAAAATAGAGGAACTCATCCGGAGGAGCCAAAAAAATTTGGTCGTACAACACCAGAATACACGGTGTGTATTCGGAAGTACACGCCGTGTTATCTAGGTTCAATGCATTGACTGATCCTCCAAATCAGGTCATGTATTGAATTCTTTCTAAGAATTTATGACATCGTGTGTTGACCAGAAACAAGTGGCACACATTTTACGGATCACACACCGTGTGGTCCAATGAATATGGCGTGTAGTCCCTTCGGGTTAGGGTTGGGCTGTGTACCCCGTACAGGGCTTGCCCGGCTGGAAACCATGTAACGCGGAAACAACACGGCGTGTGTCCCACTATACACACTGTGTACTCCAAAATTTTCCGAAGTACATTAACACACCATGTCCCTGGGCGTGTACTTCGGATGGAAAGTGAAGAAAAAGTACACGCCGTGTAGTCGGAACTACACGTCGTGTACCTACCCAAATTACGCAGATTTATTAAAATTTATTATTATATTATACAAACCCTTGATACATGTACCATGGTGCCGGCATAAAGCTAAGGCACAACACTTGATAGGTGTTTTATATATGTGTGTTTAATTTAAACATCTGCGTAATGAACGGGAATTCACCGGGTTGCCTCCAAGGTACAAGTTACATACAAGGATAATTTTAAATGAATTTATTTGTTTAAAATTATGATGGATGAGAATCTCAAGGAAATTCAAAAAAAGGATTTAAGATAAAAGGATTGATTAATTAAAGATAATTAATTGATTCGAACGTGATTTAGCTTAAACAAGAATGATTAATGAATTGAATACTAGTTTTATTTATGCGTAAATATCGTTGCATGTATGGATGATCATGAGCTAGACTGAGACCTTTGAATGTGAATGGTTTATTTTAATTTATTTATTTAAATTAAATTTGTTAGCCTCCGAGCCATCTCCTAATTAATATATAGGGCATGCGTGCCCAAGGATTATTTTATGTAAAATCCCCTTTTACCCCTCACCTGCGTGTGAGATAAATGCATATGTAATGGATGGAGCTCCCAAGATAGTGGAGGCGGCTCAAGTTAGGAGCCAAGGTGAAACCAATCCAAGGAGATACAAAGGTGGACAGGTGGAAAGCTATAAACATGAACCCGAAATGTTCAAGGTATTTTCTCCCCTAGGTCTTGGGTTATTTTATCAACCACTAGATAAACTAACCAATGGAAAAGATCATGATCATACGAGTTATTTTATTTCTGTCAGTTGCATGGTTTATTTATTGTGGGTGTGTTGTCACGATCACAAAATTAATGAATTAAATGAGCATGTAAGATGGAACTAAAATAAAACCGGCTTATACGTAAATATAATTGTAGACATGGTTAATCACTTAAGTGTATCCCACTTAATATTAACATGCTTGTAGTAAAAGATAATAAAATGGAAATTTACATATAAGGATGAAATCCCTAAAAAGAAATATTAAGTCGATATAGCCTTCCATAATCTTGGTTAGAATCGAACCATAGTTCAAAGTGCTTGACCAACCCTAGTTGGGGTGATTTCAATTATCGGGGAATTATAATTCAAGTTTTTGGGTTGACTTGAATTGTTTTGCATCAAAGGTTGACTCCCACAGCAGTACTTGGGGTGACCAAGATGCAAAGGTTGAGGAAATCCAAAATAAAAGGATTTCAGGATTGGGGAGTCCACTCAGCGGATCAAGGAGTTGTGAGTTAATGCAGTTGGCATTTGGAATGCCTACCTAAAACCCTTCAAGTTGATTGACCAACCATAGTTGGGGTAATGCGAAGGGCAATATGGATCCTTTCCACTAGAATATTCAGGCAACAGAATATTCTGAAATCAATGGTGAGGGCTATTGGATTTCAATAAAATAGTGGGAGACTAATAAGTATTAATTTATTTATTTGTATCAGTTTTGTAATAAAGTACTAAACCTTTGCTCGTCTTAATTTATATAAACGTCAAGAAAATGACTTCAAACATATCATTGCGAACCATACTCGAGAAGGAAAAACTTCTCGCTGGCACCAATTTCCAAGAGTGGAAGAGGCGTTTACGTGTTATCCATCGCCACGAGAGAAAATTGTATGTGCTGGAAGAGCCTGTTCCAGTTGCACCTAGATCGTAACTTCTACCCTTAACTCACTAGGTAAATAAGGACATGGGGCATGCCAAACATGCAGTCCTTATGGTGAATAAGAAAAGGAAGGACAAGGAAAAGGGGACAAAGACTTATAAACGGTTTGAAGCCCCCGAGCACCGTCCCTCCAAGAAGGGGAAGATCCAGAGGCAGGGCAAGGAACGGGAGGCAATGTGTTTTGAATTTGGAAAGCAAGGCCACTAGAAGAGGAACTGCACCCAGAAGCGTCGGGACGTAATGGTGAATTTGTTATCGATTGTAATCTTTCTATTTCTACACATTGGGTATTAGATATAGCTTGTGGGTCTCACATCTGTATTCCAATGCAAGAACCAAGTAGATTTAGAAATATTTCCAGAGGAGAGGTGGATCTTCGAGCTGCCAATGGCTCAACACTGTCTACGTTGGCTATTGGCAACTACCACCTCTCATTGCCGACTGAGATGATCTTAGTTTTACATAACTATTATTATTTTCCTAGTGTTACCAAAAACATAATTTATGTATCTTGTTTGGATATGGATGGATTTATTTTCATGTTTGGAAATAAGGGTTGTCTCTTTTATAAGAACAAAGTATGTTATGGTATGGCACATTTAAATAATGGTGTGTATGTATTAAATTACAAAAACCTTGTATTGGAAATCGATAACGAAACAAACTCACAAGACTCATACATCATCTAGTTGTGGCATCACCGTCTCAGTCATGTAAACGAGAAGCGCTTGACAAAGCTCTGCCAAGATGGCTATTTAGACTCTACTAAGCTAAAACCACTTGATAGATGTCACGCTTGTTTACAAGGTAAAATGACTAATCCACCATTCGGTGGACAGGGTGAAAGGGCCACAGAGCTTATAGGATTGGTACAAACAAATGTATGTGGACCATTTCCAGTAGAAGCTAGAGGTGGATATTCTTACTTCATTACTTTTACTGATGATTTGAGTAGATATGGATTTGTCTACTGAATGAGGTATAAGTCATAATCCTTAGATAAATTTAAGTAATTCAAGAATGAAGTAGAGAATCATCTTGGTAAGAATATAAAGAAGCTTCGATCGGATTGAGGTGGAGAATATCTGAACCAAGAGTTCATCGATCTTCTACGAGAGTCTAGGATTCTATCTCAGCTCACTCCTCCTTATACACCACAGTGGAATGGTGTTAGTGAAAGGAGGAACTGCACCTTGTTGGACATGGTGAGGTTGATGATGAGTCATGTGGATCTTCAATTATCCTTTTGGGGATATGCATTACAAACTGCAGCATACACATTAAACCGAGTACCAACTAAGGCAGCAAATGGAATTCCCTCTGAGTTATGGAGTGGAAAGAAACCCATTTTTTCGTATACACATGTATGAGGATGCGAGATGTTTTTCAAGGCCTTATCAAGAAACAAAATAGCACCCTGTGGCACAAAGTGTATCTTTATAGGATATCCCAAGGAAACGAAAGGATATTACCTATATAACCTTCAAGACAAGAAAGTGTCTATCACTAGTCAATCTGTCTTTCTTGAGAGGGAGCACATCCTCAAGAAGGATAGTGGGAGAAAGATTGACTTTGATGAAGTTGATGCTCAAGATACACAAGAGTTGGTACAGGAACGAGTTCCACAAGACCCCATGGAAGAGGTTCCAGAAACACAAGTACTGCGTAGGAGCTCAAGAGAGGTAACAGAACCAGAGAGATTTGGTTTCTTAGTCACCAAGGATGGTTAATAATAATTGTTGGACAATGATGAACCTCTCTCCTACAAGGAAGCAGTAAAAAGATCAGAAGCTGCAAGATGTCTAGAAGATATGAATTCTAAGATGGATTCCATGTATCAGAACCAAGTTTGTGTTCTGGTCGATGATCCAGTTGATGTAAACCCTGTTGGATGCAAATGGGTATTCAAGAGAAAGGTAGACATGGAAGGTCAAGTTAGAACCTATAAATCAAGGCTAGTGGATAAATGATTCAGACAGCATCAAGGAATTGACTATGATGAAACCTTCTCGCCAGTTTTCATGTTTAAATCCATAAGAATCATACTTGCCATAGCAGCTTACCATGACTATGAGATTTGGCAGATGGATGTCAAAACAGCATTCCTTAACGGGAACCTTCAAGAAGATGTCTATATGAATCAACCAGAAGGGTTTGTAACACCATGTTAAGCCAAACAGGATTGAAATTTTCAGAAATCCATTTATGGATTGAAGCAAGCATCCAGGTCCTGGAACATTCGATTTGATAAAGCCATAAAGGAATTTGATTTCATTAAGAATGAATGTGAGCTATGTGTTTTTAAGTGGTTTAATGGGAATGTGGTCATTATCCTAGTAGTATATGTTGATGACATATTGCTTATTGGAAAAGACGTACCAGCCTTACAGTCAGTTGAGGACTGGTTGAACAAGTACTTCTCCGTGAAAGATTTAGGTGAAGCAGCCTACATTCTAGGGATCAAGATCATTAATGATAGTTCCAAGAGGCTTCTTAAACTAAGTCAGGGTACATACATTGACCAGATACTAAAGAGATTTAGTATGGAACAATCCAAGAGAGGATTAGTTCCAGTGTCACATGGCTTACATCTTTCTCAGAAAATGTGTCCTCAGACACAACAAGAGAAATATAGGATGAGCAAGATCCCATACGCCTTGGCTATAGGATCCATCATGTATTCCATGTTATGTACCAGGCTTGATGTTGCCTATGCACTGAGCATGGTAGGAAGATATCATGTAGATCCAGGAGAACCTCATTGGACTACTGTTCAAACTATCCTTACGTACCTGAGAAGAACTAAGGATATGTTCCTGGTGTATGGAGGAGATGAGGAGCTTGTCATCAGAGGGTATATTGATGCTGGTTTTCAAACAAATCAGAATGATCTGAAGTCGCAATATGGATATGTTTTCTGTCTCAATGGAGGAGTTGTGAGCTGGAAGAGTTCAAAGCAGCCAGTTGTCGCCGATTCTACAGTGGAGTCCGAATATATAGCAGCTGTTGATGCAGCCAATGAAGCCATCTGGATTCGTAACTTTGTCCAGGAGCTTGATGTGGTGCCTAACAGTAAATATCCCATTACATTATATTGTGATAATACTGCAGCAGTGGCTCTTGCAAAACAACCAATGTCAAATCAACGGACAAAGCATACACTCCAGAAGTATCACGTCTTGAGGGATTTCTTTCAAAGGGGTGAAGTTGCAGTGAGCAGAGTGTCCACGGAAGAGAACGTGGTGGACCCCATAACTAAAGGCATATCTCAGCAGAAGCATGAATATCATGTGAGAGCTAGCGGGTTAAAGGTTGTTAGCAGTTGGCTCTAGTCCAAATGGGAGTCTGTTGGAGTTGGTGGCCTAGAACCAACTACTTTGTAAATTATTCATTAATAAAATCCTTATCACATCTTTTTTGTTCTTCTTCATGACAATGCATGTGATAATGTCCAAAGGACAGCTGTTGCATTAAAGGGTCATAGTGGATCCTTGCTATGATGAGAACCCGGAAGTGCCATAACGTTGTTCCTGAATATATTTTCTATGGCCGGATGATGTTATTTGAGGGACACAAATAATACAGGCCATTAGGGGTGAGGACTCATAAAACTTTGAGGCACCTTCTCATGGTGTGCGCCCTTGTTAATATCCAGGAGGATATTATCATAACGAGACCCGCCAATAGGAAATCCACATTTCATAGTGTCATTGGATGTTCCTATCTGCGGATGTGTGTATTTGTCCATAGACTTTAAGATTATTATTAATGGGTATTACAACTCGCTCACTTAGGTGTATTGAAGAAAACTATGACGACACATTGTTCGCAGCGAGGTAGGATGTGTTGGGTGTGTCACGAGTAATACTGCATTAATAGATAATGCGAGAAAGGATTTGTTCCTTCTGTTCCATAAAGAAAGTATATATCTCAGGCCCTTTGATGGAATTGATATAGCCTAAATAAATCCATGGCCATGGTAAGGTATGGGCGAGTTCAGTTCCGGGAAGTCAAAGAAAGAATAATTGAGCACATGAGTTGATGGCACTAGTATGCAACCCGCTTGATTGGAGATATTGAGACAAAGGGATTATATTACACGGTAAGCGTTCGTAGGAGGTGACACGTCATTGTGGCATTAACGTCTTTCTCTATCAGTGCCTTGGCATGTTGCTAGATGCTAACCTTGGACTTTAGGCAGTCTCCGCCTAACACCACTGAGAAAGAGGCCTAGAGGGTCACACACTAAGTGTGTCCATGTATCTCATTTAAATATTAATTTAACAAGTTAAATAAATATTATTCCCAACTATGGTTTAATAATTATTTAAGGATGCATGATCACATTTATTTCGACACAAGTTATTCGAGAGAATATACTGTGTGCGAAATAACATATTTATTAGCGAGTAATATAGTTACATTTATTTAAGAAATAAATAGCCATTACTCAAGGACTAAAAAATATGGTGGAGAAAAATGGAAAATAAAAGTACACGCCATGTATATTAAATATATATGCCGTGTAGTTTTATGGAAAGAAAGTACACGTCGTGTATTAATTATTACATGCCGTGTAGTTTTCCAGTCGGGATTTTGAGTATATAATATTGTTTTATTAAATGATATTAATTATAATCAACGTGGTCACATGTCAATGAATTAATAATTCGACAAGGGGTTTCAAAAAGAGTTGATGAAATAAATAAAATTCGTAACGTAGTTATTTATTTTCATAACTTTATTAACCTCAAACCCGATTATAAATATCCTCAGAACCCCAAACTGTTTCAAGAGAGCCATTTTTGTTGTGCATAATGGATTTGGAAATACTCTCAAGCCAAGAGAGAATTCCATTTCCACTAAGAACGTCCTCAAGATACGAGAGTGAGATCCTCCACCGAATCAAGGTGGTTGAAGGCGGACATCGCAAGCGAAGGCTCTTCTGCGCTAGCACCCGGAGATCCCTTCAACGACGTCCAGAGATACGAGGCACATGTGTGGATCACCGCTAGAGGAATCTTACACTTGGATTCTACGACGCAACGACGGATCACATGATCGTGACATGAGACATCAACAAAGAAAGAATTCCACCAAGGTAATTATTTTGAATTAATTAAATTAATTATAACCAACATATGATGATCCTATCTTTATGGTTCTAGGATTCCCTCTTACGTTTTTCATTCTTCATTCTATTCTGAAGATTTAGCATTTTAAATCGTGAAGGATCTCAGATTGAACGTTGCTTAATGTTAAAATTAAAGTTGGACAAACCCACCAATGCGCTTCCGCTGCGCCCGTAACCTACAAATAATAAATAAGAAATTATTGATAAATAATAAATAATAATTAATAATTAATTGATAATAAATAATAAGTATGACATGATACATTATAAATAATAAATTATATTTCAAAAAGAGAATAAATAATAAATAAATAAATAAGTAATAAATAATAAGAAATAAGAAATAAATAAAAAATAATATTTAGAAAAATAATAAATAATAATATTCATTATAGGTAGATGAGATTAAAAATCATAAACAACACACATACCAATGCACTAAGTGTTTCAAATCTCATACCTCCACTTAATGAATGATAATCAACCTCTATAACTATTTTATTACATATGAATGGCCAAAAGGCCCGATTACTTCATAACCTGAGGACCTAGTTGAATGTAGCCTAAAGTCCCTAAAAGAGATGTCCTAGGGATCTAATGATTAACCAAGCATCACTCTTGAGTCACCATTCTTTTTACACCACGTCACCCCTCCAGCTACGACCATCACTCAGTGTTGTTCTGTCATATCATGGATGATCACCCCATCCATCCCATATCTAAAATACATGTGGGTAGATGGCTAGTTGATGGGTGTCAATACACTCATTACTCTTTCATATTACCCACCCAGCGATACTTTCATGTCATCATGATGTGTCACCTACCAATCAGGTTGCATCGTTGCCTTATCACATAGGAAGCAATGTCACTATTTAGTGTGTCACGTCACCACCTTTCAACACTGTTATGTCATATCTTCCACCATCATGTCGTGGTAGGGAACCCCTTCTCCTTACATCAAAAATTCTAGTTGGTATAGGGTTGAATGATAATTTTCAATGAACACATCACTCTTTTGAGCCACCCACTCTGTGAAACCTCTGTGTTGTTATTTCATTATGAATACCTTATTGTTTCATGGAATCCATTCTAGTCCCATTATAACACCTAGCTAAAATTGGTGGTCCATAGGCCCAATGAACCCAAGGCCCCATACATGGCCATAAAACCAAAATTGGGTGAATATTACCAATCTATAGTACCTATTACAATCCCTACTGCAATACCTTTGGAAATACTTCCCTCACCTAGATTTGAACTAGAGTTTTTAATGCAAGACTACAAGGTACTTAGGAGGGGTTACATCAGTGTTGTTTAGTCAAATTTGTAAGGCCTTTATACCTTTAGGCCTTCATGTTATGTATAAATGTCATCATGAATATCGTCCTTCAGGACATCTATTCTAGGCCTATTGGTCATGTAATGATTCCCTCATAACTTATTAAAAATGGGGGGTTTCTAATAAATGAAAATATAAAGGCCTTCAAAACATGGAAAAAATAATAAATAATATTTTTAATTTATAGTAAATACATTAAAAATAAAAAAAATAACTAAATAGTATTTTTATAAATAATGATAAATAATATATATTAGGTAGAGGGGAATATAAACCATAAAAAACACTAAGACACCCCAATGGTTCAAGCCTCATTCATCCCTACAATGACTGGAAAAAACCCACTAGACCGATTATATTACATATTTATGACACGAAGTACCATGATCATGATGTACCAAATGACTAGATAGATGTGGAACAAAGAACTATAAAGGAGAGAACCTAAAGTCTTGATTGAGGATCATGTATCATGTTCTATCACCTATCATAGGTCATATCACCCCCTTGTGAGTAGTCACTACACCGTGTTACCTGTCTAAAAGATATGTATCCCCCTACCAAGAATTGTTGTATTGTGATACCCTCTAATAAACCATGGAATGGCACCTATTAAGTCCACATATGTGGTCCATGTGGGAAGTGGTGTGTATGATAGGTTCTAACACAACCGTATCTCATTTGAGCTATCCACCCTACAATGCCTTTAGGGAACCTCGTTGCACTGCCTGCCAAATATTTTGTGTTGTCTAAATAGTCTCATTGTATTGATAGTCATGTGGTAGTGAACCCTTCCATACTATATAAAAATCCTATGAGAATGGATGGATGGTTGATTGGTGCATGTGTTCCCATCCATCTTTTGAGGCCACCCACCTAGTAGCACTATCACGTCACAATGATGTGTTCTTTACCAAATTCTCAAAATCGTTCTCTTGGTTCCACCATATCACATGTAGCTTTATGTTATGCATGATTATAGAGTATGCCAATTTTGGTGTCTTAAAGGCCCAATTATATGTTTCGAAATCCCAAATATGGTGAATAGTATTTCTTTTATAGAACCACTTCATTACCTTATAGAGTATTGCTACAGTACCTACAAAAATCCACCCCTGCCATTTTTAAACCCAAATTTATCATGAAGGATTATAGGTTACTTATCACTAATCCAAAACCAAACTAAAAATAATAAATAATTAATAATTAATAATTAATATTAGGTAATAACTTATCAATATAAATTAATAAATTTTCAATTTTCAATTTTCAATACGAAGTAATAAATTGTAAATAATAAATGATCATTTTAAAAATGATAAATAAGTTATAATAACAAGATAGGGTAAATCCCCTTTATTAAATATTAATATATTGAAAAACACGAGGAAATGGTTAGACAAACCAATTTCCCTTAGTCCAGAGCAATAGAAAGAAACTAATAATTCCCAATAAGAACACAATAAAAATATCCTCCTAGAGGAGAGGTTATACATGTATATCCATATTCACACTAATGATTCTCATATCCTTATTCTAAGATAAGAGACTTGTATAGTGATGATCAACCTTACCCCCTTACATTAAGACATCATTTATGTATCTCATTTTTATCCTTTTCCCAAGGATTCTAATTATCCTCAGACTCTGCGGCCTTAAGGGACACTACATCAACCAAAGTCTCTAAAACATACTTATCCTTGATAGAACTCACAAATTTGATATCCCCCTCTATGTAGATATCTTTATAGTTAATAAACACAATTGATTCATACGTGTGAACCTTACAGCTCACCTAAGAGGGTGATCCCCTACCTTCCATTCCAGAAACTAAAGCACCGCATGTGTGGTGTAACAACAATAATCCATGACTAGAGATACCTTTATTTCATCCTTAAATGTTGTTACACTCCATGGGACCAATCAAAAAATGATTGTAGTAGGATACTCATTCAAAACCTTCTTGCTAATTGGAGGATCAACAAGATTAGTTGCTCTAGCATGATTCTATTTTCCTGTAAAATAAAACCACTCAAATTATCTAACAAAACTCCATCCTTGTTCCAACAAAAAGGTAGGTAGAGAAAGATTACTAGAATTATATCCCATTGGAGCTTCACCATACAATTTAATCTTACCTTTTTGAGCTCTTGAAGGAATCACCTTCTCCAGTATGATTTTATCATCAGAAAGTTATTGAGAATAAATCTCACTAGTAGATTAAACATCCACTTCTTCTAAATCATTTTCTAAACCCACATTTAAAATGCCATCCCTTTCCATTGTTGAGGATAGACATACACCCATACTGGCTATGATATAATCCCAACTATTATTATAGCATTAAAAAAACCATGCACTGAATCTATTTTCATTTGCGCAAGAGTTTCACCTACCCTTTCTGATGTTCATCCTTTAGAACCTTAGAGACTAGTGGAGTAGTATCTAAAGATGCTGATCCATGAGACAAATTGTCACACCCACAATTTTCAAATTTATTTATTTTATTAATTTTTCTTGGAGTCGAGTAGTTCGGGTTGAATACCAACTTAAATATTTGGGTTATTATTTAAAAATGTGCATCTTGGCCTTGACTATGTCCAGCACAACGCATTCGAAGTCGTGCAGCCTCACTTAGGTCACTGTGTGACCTCTCCCAATTCACCAGACGCCCTACTCGATAGTCAACTAATAAAATAAAATGAACTAATAATAATGAAATAAAATTAAATGAGTGGTAAAATAAAAATAAAATAAAATAAGAAGTGATAAACATTTCATAAATTTCTATTTAATGATAACATCGTTCTTATTATTATTCTTATTCTTATTCTTATTATTATTATTATTCTTCTTATTTTTATTATTAGTTTTATTTTTTAGTTTTAGTTTTATTTTTGATTTTTTTATTATTCCCTTTGTGTGTTAGGGTTTCGACTCTCCCCCACCTCCCCCTCCCAGGTGCACGGTGTTTCTCCCCCTCTTCCCCTAGTGCTGTCACACCCCATATCTTAAGCACAACCCTCTAGATCAATGGAGACCTCTGCTCACACCCCTACTGGCCAGCTTTGAGGACCTCCTTCCATACCTCCGAAGATCACCCTCCTTCCTTCATCGTGCCATTCGCTAGGACTGCCTGTACCTCTCCCATCCAGCCACCTTCTTCATGTCGCACCCCGGGTCATTGGCCAACCCTGATGCACTGATCATCATCCTCCTACGCTGCCTGATGACCACCGCCCCATTGTCCCTCTGCTTATCTCATGAAACCTATGTTCCACATGTGTACTTTGGCAGTTTTTCCTTGAGAGAATTTGTAAAAAAAATCTTCGTTTAAATTGTTAGAGGCTCGTGACATTCTATATTGGAATACAAGATACAATATCTTTTTCATGATCGGATTCATAGTAATACAGCCTTTGTTTATGTTGTTCTCTCCGTATTTTCTTGTTGCAAGCCCAGGAAATAGTAATATGGGTTACTTCAATTCTATCTTGTCACCGTCGAGCCTTGTTTATGCAGACAATAGACCTGATAGTGGTGGCGGCATCAGCCAAAATGGAAAATTCAGTTATGAATATGTTGGTTATCTTGGGAAGAAGTCTTTAATGGGAGATTATTGTGATATGAGAATTTATGGGGTTGAAGGAGAAATAGATCGACTCTTTGGGGTATTTTATGGTTCTTTTTGGTGAAAACGACATATGATTGAAGTTACACACTGAAATTTGAATAATTCACACCAATTTTGGGGGTTTCTGGACCCGAGGTAGGTGGTTCTGTATTTAGACATTATTTAATGAATTAATTTGCTTGCTTAGTTAATTTATAATGTTATTTGATTAATTATTTTGGGTATGGATTTTGTTTTTTTGAAGTTTCCATCTGTTATATTGGTTTTGTAGTATGTTCACGTGGTGTGGATGCGTTATTTAGTTGAAAAATTCTATTAATTCAATCTTTAGTGTTTAATAATATGTGCAGTTAGTTTTTCATTTGTGCAAGTGGTTTTAGTCATGTTTTCAATATGTTGTTGCATGTTCTTGGTCATATGTGAAGGTGTTGTGTGGGTTGAGTAGGTTTTTTCTGTGAAAACGCACATTGAACTGTCTACTAGTGTTTTATAAATTTTTCATTTGTTTTGTGAAAATGTGAAAATTTCGCAGTTTATGTTCTGGTGTAGCATTCATATGAGTTTTTTTTCCAAAAAGAGGGTTTGAGTGGGCCTTTGGTGTTTAAATTCATCTTTCATATTCTGAAATTGCTTAATAAAATTTACAGTGTTTTGTTTAATCGGGGAAAATGGTCTTTTAACTATGCGTCTGGGTTGGTTTTGTGTGTTAAACCATGTTATGTCTCTTTCTAAAGAACCTTTTTACAAAAAAAAATTAATATGTTTTAATAAATAATTATTAACGGTGCAAAAGAATGGTTTTAGTTGAGTTGTGTAAAGTATTTTTATCTGCAGACTATTTCAAATGAATTTTGCGTGTGTGAAAGTGTGGTGTTGGGTTTAGGTAACACCTCGTGGGTTTGGTTCATCTGATTTTGACATTAAATATGAAATTGGAACATCTTGAGCAAAAAAGGGGAATCCTTTGTAAGGGTGAGAGGACTAAATCTAGCATGATAGTGATATGAAAGTGGCTATAGCCCATTTTCACTTAGCTGGATTGATAATTACAACACTAACTAAAATTTGGTTGATGATTGGACACCACTAGTTCATGAATGTGTTTCCCTATAAGTGTATTGTGCACGAGAACATATATTGTTGTGATTAATATACTATTGTTCACTGAGACACTGTAACGCCCCGATCCTAGTTACCCAGAGTCGGTGCATTATTGCGTAACATTGGCATGATCACAAAGATCAAGTCTCGAAAGACCAATTAGTTTAGTAGCCTTGAAACACTAGATACATTCATAAGTTTTACATTACATCATAATGTAATACAAAACTACAACAACATCTTGTCTTCATATCCCCTCATATTATCCCTTCAGGTCATTCATAAAATACTTCTTCACATCCTGGAAAAATTAAAACATTGAAAGGGGTAAGCTCAGATGCTCAGTAAGAATAACAATATAGCGTAATCTTTCATAAATAAACATAAACATTTAAGGCAATGTATAACTAAACAAAAGCCTTTTAAACATGAAATTCAGTATAATATGGAAAAAGTAAAATGAAATAATTCCATTTACTTATTCACATGGTTATTCTACAGGTCTAATAATCACATGCAATATCAATAACCACTTTCATAATGATGGAATGCATAATGCCACACTATCATAACCACGTAGCCAAGGCCTCATGCCAAAACTACAAATAAGATTTTGTCAAGGCCTCATTCCAAGACACTATTTTGTCTTATCAGACCTACTGATGCATCGAGGAGCTATAGTGGGCTCCACCCGTCACTTATTAAGTCCAATGCATTCCTCATATGAACAGGTTTAAACATATCATAATCCATAACATAATCGTATCACATAAAACATGCATAAAGGAAACATAACATTTCCACATTTCAATCACAAGATATCAATACAACACATTGATATAAAAAAACACTTTCAAAACCATTTTCAATACAAAAATAAAATAAAATTAAAACTTTGTAATTATTTTTCATTTAAAAAAAGTTGTGTCTTGTAGAGGAATCCAAAACTCAAATAATGGTCATGGTGGCGGAGAAGTTGTTGTCACCACATACGTACGATAAATAAAAACATCCCCTTTTGTTGTTTAGTAAAATGATTCATATAAAAAAGATTTCTTTTGAATAAACGTAAAAGTCAAAGTGGTTTATACACCGTATAAAAGAAAGTTGTGTATAAAATAAAATATGCATCAATGAAAGGATATTGAGATGAAGTCCCTTACAAAGATCATTTTTTAAATAAAATAGATCTATTATTTGTATTCACTATAAGTACACATAATGAAAGTATAAATACAAGATAGGACATAATAATATCAAGACATAATTTGAAAGTAGGATATTAACACAAAGAACGGAAATTGGGTTAAGAAGTTCCCTTACAAAGATCATTTTTTAAATAAAATATATCTATTATGTGTATTCACTATAAGTACACATAATTAAAGTAAAAATACAAGATATGACATAATAATATCAAGACATAATTTGAAAGTAGGATATTAACCCAAAGAACGGAAATTGGGTTAAGAAGTTCCCTTACCTCATGTCCGACTTGACTCGATCGTTCTTTAACCTCCTGAATAATAAACTAGAGTTAATTTCTAATTGATTAAGAACCTTTTTCAAGTTCATTATTCCTTTTATATCACTTATTACCATGTTATGAACATTATGTAATTATTTAAGTTAATAACGGTCGTTTTGTCGATCCTTGGTACTTGAGTCAAAAATAAACTTCTTATAATTACAGGTTGTTAATGTGGTAACATATCCATTATCTCTAGAATTATATTCATGATGTAGATATCATATATATCATATATATCCAGTAGATACATGCATTTATAATATTACATAACATTTATAGATAAGAAATGAAATGCACCGTTCATGGAGACGGTAAGCCGTAAGTACGCATGAACGCTACTTTCATTTGTATTTACTATTTAATGGAATGATATCATAATGATATAAAGGTGTATTATAATTCCACTATAATATCATATATAATATCATTTACTCCATCCTTTACACGCCCCACATATGGCATTAACGATTCAAATCACTTTGAGGGGGCGGTAGTCTGCACTTCCTAAAATGAAATTATCATGTTTACACATAATGGAAATCATAAAGGTATGCCATAAATAAAAAATACAGGATCACAAGGAAAACATAAACAAAATATATATCATGTATAAATATAGTGACATATTAATGGCCACCACGAGAGGTCTTAAAAGAAGATTGAACAATCATCGTTTCGTGAGGCAGTAATTCGCCACCCACAGAAATAGTATGTTCTTTAACCATTAGACGAAGGTGTGTGTAAGTGTAAATAAAATACTTCTCATAACAACATCCTAGTATATTTAAGATACTGGTGTTGTTAAAAAATAAAGTAATAAAAAGAATTTACGGGGTTGGAGAAGCAAAATAAAACAAAATAACATAAGAGAAGATTTTACCTTAAAATCGGGTAACTCTTTTTTCATTTGAGACAAAGGCTTTCTTGGGAAAAATTATGCCCAAAATGAGGATTCTAGGAGTAAGAGAGAGAAGTTTAGAGAGTATTTGGGCAGAGGTTGGATGAGCCAAATGGCTTGATGGTGTGAATAAGGTGGTAGTTGTGGGGGCCTTTTATTAGAGGAGAAGAGGGGCACTCTTGGAAAGTAATAAAATGATACATTATTATGAAGTACGTTTCGAATTTCAAAGGTCCCACAATTATATATTTTGAGGATAAGGTGATAATGGTTATAAATATACCCATACAATAGGTTTTTGACAAGTGTATGTCATAGATTTTACATTATCTTTTTATTTTATTAAAATCGTTAACTAATGAGGTAATCGTTGCATCATCATAGTGTAATAAAATTTTTAATTTATTTAATGTCTAAAATTTATATAAAAAATATCATGATGTAGAAAATATTTTTATCTTTCAAATGAATATTTATAGTTGAGAAGTTAACTTATATAACCCCATTTAATAATTGTTTTAGTAAAATAACACATGTTTGTGTCGATTTTATATTTTATTTAAATAAAAAGTTATTAATGTCATATTCTTACCCAAGTGGCACCATGGGGTCCCCAAGTTGACCCATGGATTGTATTGGTCGGGCATGACTCACCTAATAAGGGTAGGACAAGTGTAAAGGTAATTTCATAATATTATAACATTATTTTTACCTTAAGTTACATTAATTATCTTTAATCGCGATTAATAGAACTTAAAAGTTACTCTTCACCAAAAATTATTTTAATCCCATTGAACCAAATTTTACTTCCTAATGACAATGATTTATGTTGGATTTTTGAAATTCATTACATAAAAGTGGTAATGTTTCATTTACATGAAAAATTTGTTTTTAAACTACCACTTAGTGGTTTTACTATTAATCAAAAATTGAAGTTTTTCAGAAAAATACCAAAAATTCACCCTAAGCTATATTTGATATTCCGAATTTAAAAATGATGTCTATTTTACAAAATTCAAAACATATAAGTTTCATTAATTAATTTTATAATTAATTCCTGTTGTCACAACAAATAGCTTGTTTTTAAGAAACAATATATATCAAAATATTTACAATTGTTTATGTCCAATTTCAAAGTGAAATTAATTTTAATGACCAATATTGGATAAAATGGTAAAAATATATTCTAATTCTACTTTAAAACCACTCAATGGTATAATTTATCACTATAAATTATTTTTATTAAAAAAGTTGTTTTTATGTATTTTTTTTACTATTCATAGAAAATTGGAAGTTCTCAGAAAATTACAAAAATTCAACTTAGGATAATTTCAATATTCAGAATAAAAAATGAAGTCAATTTTGAATTAAAAAATTAATATAATTTTAAAAAGTGGTTATTACTATTCATAACGACTACTTTGATTGGTCGCGGTATGTTATAATCTCAAAGTTGCGTACAACACACGCTTCTCTATTATTCAAAGAGAAGTGTACCATGGAAGCTTGGGGTGTTAGATTCTCACCTCCTTCAATAAATTGCGTCCTTGCAATTTGAAATTTATCTTTGAAAATAAAAGGATGAAAATAGGAAATACCTTTGTGGAAAACCCACATCGGAAATAGGGTTAATAAAAATATAACATTAAAAGAAAGAAAGATAAGTACAAAGGTCACCCGAGATAGCCCATACTAGGATTCTATGAAAATATGGATATGGAGGAAAAACAAACCATCAAGGTCTGATGGAGAGTTTTAGAAAACAGGATTAGGAGAAAGTTAACCACAAGAAAATCAAAAACTTCTGATTGGTTAAAAGTTCATTGAATCCCCAGTTGGAAAAGTTAGCCGACAACATTTTTGTTTTAAGTTACCTTTCATAAGGTTGAGGAATTTATTTATGAGATTTACTAAGAATGTAAGGAAATATACTTACTTGTCATGTAGACTTTCATTCTTTAATAAATTTTTACCACAAACTCATCATTCACTCCAAAAGGTAATAGAACTCAAAAATGTTATATTTATCATAATTGTATAAGGTTCTAAATATTAACACATAGCATTTAGATTAGGAAAGCTATTTCGTAATAACCAGGGACTTCATGTAGGCTAGTGGTAGGTAATAAGTGTCTGTCGCACTATTGTTGTGGGTTCGATTCCTGTAGCTTTGTCCGACGGAACGGGTTATCCCCTGACCTACAGGTTGTCCTTTTCCTAAAACTATAGTATTATAATATTCCAAAAATAATCTTCAGAAATGTTTTAACCTTAAACAATACTATCCAAATTTAAACTTAATTCATTCCAACCATTATAGGTATCCAAAATACCTTCGTCCAGACTTTCTCTAAAAGGTCTCTAAATTCCAAAATCAATTGTATCATCAGATTCCTCAAACAATGTAAAGTTTCTCTTATTGTCACATACTAAAAATATGATTACCTTCATCATATTAAAACCTTAATGAAAACAACAAGTACTTCAGTAAAATCCTTATATATATCACATTATTCTTATAACCAGAATATAATCCTTGAGTCCAAAAGCACCAATACATTAATTATTCCACTTCAACTATAGTAACAGCATAAGATTTTTCTTGATCCCTTTGCCTTTTCTGAGGTATGTTTCCCTGACTATTAGAATATTTATTTGAATAATGCCCCATTTCCCTACAATTGTAGCATCCAACATTGATAGCCTCTTTATTTCCCTTGCAATCACGAGCCTGGTGACCATTTTCTCCATATTTATAACAAACTCCCATTTCTTTTAGGTAAGTACTGGGGTTATTCTTCCCACAATTATCACATAATGAAAAATCCTTCTTTCCATTTTTCCCTTTATCTATCTCTTGTTCCACCGTTCTCTTCTTCTCTTGCTTTACTTTGTTGTCATAAGACTTAGAGAATTCATTTTCTGTCTTGATAGAACATGAGACTATATCTTCATATGTTGAGAAAGATTGTGATACTAAATCTCAACGGAGAAATGGTTTCAACCCATCAAAGAAACGATCAATCTTACTTCTTGGGTTACGTATATAATCTACAGCATGTCTTGATAACCTTGTAAAGTTGGCCTTATACTTTGCGACATTCTCATCCTCCTACTGCCTCAGACTCAGAAATTTACTTTTCATATCTGCTCGATGGTCATGTGGAAAGTATTTTTCTAAAAAAATTCCCTTAAACTCCCTCCATTCCATACTTGAAACTTCTTCATCTTATTTTGAGTTTAGAATAAATGACCACCATTGATCAGCATCTCCAGTGAGGCGGTAACTTCCATGATAACATTTTCCATTTCACTACTCCCAAAGGCATGGAATATTTTCTCTAAAGAATTTATCCACTTCTCAGCTACTAAGGGATTTGTACTCCCATTGAATGTTGGTGGTTGTTGCATCATGAAGTGGTCTAACATGGATCCTCCACGTTGCGGATCAGGGTACTCCATACGAGTAAGGTTATTATTCATAACCTGAGTGAGTTGTCCTAGTATGGTGATAAGCTGATCAACAACAGTTGTATCACCAGCTCCACTATAATTATCTGGAGAAGGAGGGAAATCCCTACATGGAATGAGTGCATTGATACGGTTTTCATTCCTTCCACTAGGCACAATTTCTAAACAATGGTACAAACTAGATTAGATTATAAATCTAAATACAAAATAACAAACTTGAAAAACACCTAACATAAATTGAACAGTTTATGGATATAATCCATAATTATAAAAAAAAATCTTTGAGGAAGTATATACTCATAAACCCTTCATAATGGTTTGTAAAGAAATCGTGAAGTATCCTAATCATATCCCCTGAGAGTGTCATAACCAAGAGTGCAGCAAGGCCCGTTGTCGTGCTCCAGTTCCCGTTTGAGTCTAGCTCAAATTGGTGTTTTCGGGTTTTACCCCTAGGTATATCTGTTCCAGAGCCACCTATACTTTCTCGTATCCAGACAGGGATGTATTGCTCGGAAAACTCACAAAATCTCTATAATACCGAAATTCTAGTAAGTTCTTCTATACTAATCCTCAATGTCTATCTTAGGACTATGTGCTCTAATAAGAGTTTATCTAAATATAGCTTCCAAGGTTAGTACTAAACTGCCTCTGATACCAAATGTAACGCCCCGACCCCAGTTACCCAGAGTCGGTGCATTATTGCGTAACATTGGCATGATCACAAAGATCAAGTATCGAAAGACCGATTAGTTTAGTATCCTTGAAACACTAGATACATTCATAAGTTTTACATTACATCATAAAGTAATAAAAAACTGCAACAACATCTTGTCTTCATATCCCCTCATATTATCCCTTCAGGTCATTCATAAAATAATTCTTCACATCATGGAAAAATTAAAACATTGAAAGGGGTGATCTCAGATGCTCAGTAAGGATAACAATATAGCGGAAGCTTTCATAAATAAACATAAACATTTAAGGCAATGTATAACTAAAAAAAATCCTTTTAAACATTAAATTCAGCATAATATGGAAAAAGTAAAATGAAATAATTCCATTTACTTATTCACATTGATATTCTACTGGTCGAATAATCACATGCAATACCAATAACCACTTTCATAATGATGGAATGCATAATGCCAGACTATCATAACCACGTAGCCAAGGTCTCTTGCCAAGACTACAAATTAGATTTTTTCAAGGCCTCGTGCCAAGACACAAGTTTGTCTCATGAGACCTACCGATGTATCGAGGAGCTATAGTGGGCTCCACCCGTCACTTATTAAGTCCAATTCATTCCTCATATGAACAGGTTTAAACATATCATAATCCATAACATAATCGTATCACATAAAACATGCGTAAAAGAAACATAGCATTTCCACATTTCAATTACAAGATATCAATACAACACATTGATATAAAAAAAAACTTTCAAAAACATTTTCAATACCAATATAAAAGAAAATTAAAACTTTGTAACTATTTTTCATTTAAAAAAACGTTATGGCTTGTAGAGGAAGTCGAGACTCAAATAATGGTCACAGTGGCGAAGAATTCATTGTCACCACATATGTACGACAAAGAAAAACATTCCCTTTTTTCATTTAGTAAAATGCTTCGTATAAAAAAGATTCATTTTGAATAAACGTAAAATTCAAAGGAGTTTATACACCGTATAAAAGAAAGTTGTGTATAAAATAAAATATTCCTCAATGAAAGGAGATTGAGACGAAGTCCCTTACAAAGATCATTTTTTAAATAAAATAGATCTATTATGTGTATTCACTATAATTACACATAATTAAAGTAAAAATACAAGATATGACATAATAATATCAAGACATAATTTGAAACTAGGAGATTAACCCAAAGAATAGAAATTGGGTTAAGAAGTTCCCATATAATGATCATTTTTTAAATAAAATAGATCTATTATGTGTATTCATTATAAGTACACATAATGAAAGTAAAAATACAAGATAGGACATAATAATATCAAGACATAATTTGAAAGTAGGAGATTAACCTAAAGAACGGAAATTGGTTTAAGAAGTTCCCTTACCTCGTGTCCGACTTGACTCGGTCGTTCTATAAACTCCTGAATAATAAACTAGATTTAATTTCTAATTGATTAAGAACATTTTTCTAGTTCATTATTCCTTTTATATCACTTATTACCATGTTATTAACATTATGTAATTATTTAAGTTAATAACGGTCGTTTTGTTGATCCTTGGTACTTGAGTCAAAAATAAACTTCTTATAATTACAAGTTATTCATGTGGTAAAATATCCATTATATATAGAATTATATTCATGATTTAGATATCATATATATAATATATATCTAGTATATACATGAATTTATAATATTAAATAACATTTATAGATAAGAAATGAAATGCACCGTTCATGAAGACGGTATACCGTACGTACGCATGAACGCTACTTTCATTTCTATTTCGTATTTAATGGAATGAAATCATAATGATATAAAGGTGTATTATAATTCATGTATAATATCATATATAATATCATTTACTCAATCCTTTACACGTCCCACATATGGCATTAACGATTCAAATCACTTTGAGGGGGCGGTAGTCCGCACTTCCTAAAATGAAATTATCGCGTATACCCATAATGGAAATCGTAAAAGTATGCCATAAATGAAAAATACAGGATCACAAGGAAACCGTAAACAAAATATATATCATATATAAATATAGTGACATCTTAATGGCCACCATGAGAGGTGTTAAAAGAATATTGAACAATCATCGTTTCGTGAGGCAGTAATTCGCCACCCACAGAAACAGTATGTTCTTTAACCATTAGATGAAGGTGTGTGTAAGTTTAAATCAAATACTTCTCATAAAAACATCCTAGTATATATAATATACTGGTGTTGTTAAAAAATAATGTAATAAAAATAATTTAAGGTGTTGGAGAATCAAAATAAAACAAAATAACATAAGATAAGACATTACGTTAAATCGGGTAACTCTTTTTTGATTTGAGCCAAAGGCTTCTTTGGGAAGAATTCTACCCAAAGTGAGGCTTCTAGGAGTAAGATAGGGAAGTTGAGAGAGTATTTGGGAAGAGTTTGTCCGATCCAAATGGCTTTATGGTGTGAATAAGGTGGAAGTGGTGGGGGCCTTTTATTAGAGGATAAGAGGGGAACTCTTGAAGGTAATGAAATGTTACATTATTATGAAGTACTTTTCGGATTTCAAAGGTCCCACAATTATATATTTCAAGGATAAGGTGATAAGGGTTCTAAATCTACCCATAAATAGGTTTTTTACAAGTTTATGTCTTAGATTTTACATTATCTTTTCATTTTATTTAAATCGTTAATTAATGAGGTAATCGCTGCATCATCATAGTGTCATAAAAATTTTAATTTATTTAATGTCTAAAATTTATATAAAAAATATCATGATGTAGAAAATATTTTTATCTTTCCAATGAATATTTATAGTTGAAAAGTTAACTTATATAACCCCATTTAATAATTGTTTTAGTAAAACAACACATGTTTGTGTCGATTTTATTTTTACTTTAAATAAAAAGTTATTAATGTAATTTTCTTACCCAAGTGGCTCCATGGGGTCCCCAAGTTGACCCATGGATTGTATTGGTTGGTCATGACTCATCAAATAAGGGTATGAAAAGTGTAAAGGTAATTTCATATTATTATAACATTATTTTTACCTTAAGTTACACTAATTACCTTTAATCGCGATTAATAGAACTTAAACGTTACTATTCACCAAAAATTATTTTAATCCCATTGAACCACATTTTACTTCCTAATGACAATGATGTGTGTAGGATTTTTGAAATTCATTACATTGAAGTGGTAATGTTTCATTTACACGAAAAATTAGTTTTTAAACTACCACTTAGTGGTTTCACTATTCATCAAAAATTGAAGTTTTTTAGAAAAATACCAAAAATTCACCCTAAGCTATATTTGATATTACAAATTCAAAAATGATGTCTATTTTAAAAAATTCAAAACATATAATTTTCATTAATTAATTTTATAATTAATTCCTGTTATCACAACAAATAACGTGTTTTGAAGAAACAATATATATCAAAATATTGACAATTGTTTATGTTCAATTTCAAAGTGAAATTAATTTTAATGACCACTATTGGATAAAATGGTAAAAATATATTCTAATTCTACTTTAAAACCACTAAATGGAATAATTTATCAATATAAATTATTTTGATTAAAAAAAAAATAAGTATTTTTTTTACTATTCATAGAAAATTGGAAGTTCTCAAAAAATTACAAAAAATCAACTTAGGATAATTTCGATATTAAGAATACAAAAATGAAGTCCATTTTGAATTATAAAATTAATATAATTTCAAAAGGTGGTTATTACTATTCATAACGGCTACTTTGATTGATCGCGGTGTGTTAGAATCTCGAAGTTGCGTACAACACACGTTGCTCTATTATTCAAAAAGAAGTGTTCCATAGAAGCTTGGGGTGTTACATTCTCCCCTCCTTCAATAAATTGTGTCCTCGCAATTTGAAAATTTTCTTTGAAAATAAAAGGATGAAAATAGGAAATACCATTTTGAAAAACCCACATCGGAAATAGGGTTAATAAAAATATAACATTAAAAGAAAGAAAGAGAAGTACAAAGGTCACCCGAGATAGCCTATACTAGGATTCTATGAAAATATGGATATGGAGGAAAAACAAACCATCAAGGTCTGATAGAGAGTTTTAGAAAATAGGATTAGGAGAAATCTAACCACAAGAAAATCAAAAACTTGTGATTGGTTAAACGGTCATTGAATCCCCAGTTGGAAAAGTTAATCGACCACATTTTTGTTTTAAGTTACCTTTCATAAAGTTGAGGAATTCATTTATGAGATTTACTAAGAACGTAAGGAAATATACTTACTTGTCATGTAGACTTTCATTCTTTAATAACTTTTTACCACAAACCCATCATTCACTCCAAAAGGTAATAGAACTCAAAAATATTATATTTATCATAATTGTATATGGTTCCAAATATTAACACATACAATTTAGATTAGGAAACTTATTTTGTAATAACCAGGCACTTAATGTAGGCTAGTGGTAGGTAATAAATGTCTGTCGCACTATGGTTGTTGGTTCGATTCCTGCAGCTTTGTCCGACGCGACGGGTTATCCCCCAAACTACAGGTTGTCCTTTTCCTAAAACTATAGTATTATAATATTCCAAAAATAATCTTCAGAAATGTTTTAACCTTAAACAATACTATCCAAAGTTAAACTTAATTCATTCCAACCTTTATAGTTATCCAAAATACCTCCGTCAAGACTTTCTCTAAAAGGTCTCTAAATTCCAAAATCAATTGTATCATCAGATTCCTCAAACAAAGTAAAGTTTCTCTTATTGTCACATACTAAAAATAGGAGTACGTTCAACATATTAAAACCTTAATGAAAACAACCAGTATTGTAGTACAATCCTTATATATATCACATTATTCTTATAACCAGAATATAATCCTTGAGTCCAAAAGCACCAATACATTAATTATTCCACTTCGACTGTAGTAACAGCATAATATTGTCCTTGATACCTTGGCCTTTTTGAGGTAAGTTCTCCTGACGATTAGGACATTCATTTGCATAATGCCCCATTTCCCTACAATTGTAGCATTCAACATTGATAGACTCTTTATTTCCCTTGCAATCACGAGCTTGGTGACCTTCTTCTCCACATTTATAACAAACTCCCATTACTTTTAGGCAAGTACAGGGGTGATTCTTCCCACAATTATCACATAATGGAAAATCCTTCTTTACCTTTTCCCCTTTATCTATCTCTTGTTCCACCATTCTCTTCTTCTATTCCTTTACTTTGTCGTCATAAGACTTAGAGTATTCCTTTTCTGTGTTGATAGCACACGAGACTATATCTTCATATGTAGAGAAAGATTTTGATACTAAAGCTCGACAGGGAAATGGTTTTAACCCATCAAAGAAACGGTCAATCTTACTTCTTGGGTTACGTATATAATCTGCAACATGTCTTGCTATACTTGTAAAGTTGGCCCCATACTTTGCGACATTCTCATCCTCCTTCTGCCTTAGACTCAGAAATTTCCTTTCCATATCTGCTCGATGGGCATGTGGAAAGTATTTTTCTTAGAAAATTTTCTTAAACTCTCTCCATTCCATACTTGATACTTCTTCATATTCCTTTGTGTTTTGAATTAATGACCACCATTGATCAGCATCTCCAGTGAGGCGGTAAACTTCCATGATAACATTTTCCCTTTCACTACTCCCCAAGGCATGGAATATTTTCTCTAAGGAATCTATCCATTGCTCAGCTACTAAGGGATTTGTACTCCTATTGAATGTTGGTGGTTGTTGCATCATGAAGCGGTCTAACATGGATCCTCCACGTTGCGGATTAGGGTGCTCCATACGAGTAAGGTTATTATTTATAACCTGAGTGAGTTGTCCCAGTATGGTGATAAGCTAATCAGCACTATTTGTATCACCAGCTCCACTATAATTATCTTGAGCAGGAGGTATATACCTACATGGAGTGCGTGCATTGATATGGTTTCCATTCCTTCCACTAGGCTCCATTTCTAAACAATGGCACAAACTAGATTAGATTATAAATCTAAATACAAAATAACAAACTGGAAAAACACCTAACATAAATTGAACAGTTTATGGATATAATCCATAATCATAAAAAAATTCTTTGAAGAAGTTTATACTCATAAACCCTTCATAATGATTTTTAAAGAAATCGTGATTTATCCTATGCATATCCCCCATGAGTGTTGTAACCAATAGTGCAGCAAGGCCCATTGTCATGAACCAGTTCTCGTTCGAGTCTAGCTCAAAGCAGTGTTTTCGTGTTTTACCCCTAGGTACATCTATTCCAGAGCCGCCTCTGCTTGCTCGTATCCAGACAGGGATGTATTTCTCAGAAAACTCACAAAATCTCTATAATACCAAAATTCTAGGAAGTTCTTCTATACTAATCCTCAAAGTCTATCTTAGAACTATGTGCTCTAATCAGAGTTTATCTAAATCTAGCTTCCAAGGTTAGTACTAAACTCCCTCTGATACCAACTGTAACGCCCCGACCCCAGTTACCCAGAGTTGGTGCATTATTGTGTAACATTGGCATGATCACAAAGATCAATTCTTGAAATATCGATTAGTTTAGTAGCCTTGAAACACTAGATACATTCATAAGTTTTACATTACATCATAAAGTAATACAAAACTAAAACAACAACTTGTCTTCATATCCTCTCATATTATCCCTTCAGTCCAATCATAAAATACTTCTTCAACTCCTGGAAAAATTAAAACATTGAAAGGGGTGATCTCAGATGCTCAGTAAGGATAACAATATAGAAGAATCTTTCATAAATAAACATAAACATTGAAGGTAATGTATAACTAAAAAAGCCTTTTAAACATGAACTTCAACATAATATGGAAAAAGTAAAATGAAATAATGCCATTTACTTATTCACATTGTTATTCTACTGGTCGAATAATCACATGCAATATCAATAACCACTTTCATAATGATGGAATGCATAATGACAGACTATCATAACCATGTAGCCAAGGCCTCGTGCCAAGACTAAAAATATGATTTTTTCAAGGCCTCATTCCAAGACACTAGTTTGTATCATGAGACCTACCGATGCATCGAGGAGCTATAGTGGGCTCCACCCATCACTTATTAATTCCAATGCATTCCTCATATAAACAGGTTTAAACATATCCTAATCCATAACATAATCATATCACATAAAACATGCAAAAAAGAAACATAACATTTCCACATTTCAGTCACAATATATCAATACAACACATTGATATAAAAAACACTTTCAAAACCATTTTCAATACCAAAATAAAAGAAAATTAAAACATTGTAATTATTTTTCAATTAAAAAAAGTTATGGCTTGTAGAGGAAGCCAAGAATAAAATAATGGTCACGGTGGCAGAGAAGTCACTGTCTCCATATACGTACGACAAAGAAAAACATTCCATTTTGTCATTTAGTAAAACGCTTCATATAAAAATGATTCCTTTTGAATAAATGTAAAAGTCAAAGGGGTTTATACACCATATGAAAGAAAGTTGTGTATAAAATAAAATATGTCTCAATGAAAGGAGTTGAGATAAAGTCCCTTAAAAAGATCATTTTTAAATAAAATAGATCTATTATGTGTATTCACTATAATTACACATAATGAAAGTACAAATACAAGATAGGAAATAATAATATCAATACATAATTTGAAAGTAGGAGATTATCCCAAAGAACGGAAATTGGGTTAAGAAGTTCCCTTACAAAGATTATTTTTTAAATAAAATAGATCTATTATGTGTATTCACTATAAGTAAACATAATTAAAGTACAAATAAAAGATAGGACATAATAATATCAAGACATAATTTCAAATTAGTAGATTAACCCAAAGAACGAAAATTAGGTTAAGAAGTTCCCTTACCTCGTGTCCAACTTGACTCGTTCGTTCTTTAACCTCCTAAATAATAAACTAGAGTTAATTTCTAATTGATTAAGAAACTTTAACAAGTTCATTATTCCTTTTATATCACTTATTACCATGTTATGAACATTATGTAATTATCTAAGTTAATAACGGTCGTTTTGTCGATCCTTGGTACTTGAGTCAAAAATAAACTTCTTATAATTACAAGTTGTTCATGTGGTAAAATATCCATTATCTCCAGAATTATATTCATGATGTAGATATCATATATATCATATATATGCAGAATAAACATGCATTTATAATATTACATAACATTTATAGGTAAGAAATGAAATGCACAGTTCATGGAGACGGTAAGCCGTACGTACGCATGAACACTACTTTCATTTCTATTTCGAATTTAATGGAATGAGATCATAATGATATAAAGTTTTATTATGATTCCAGTATAATATCATATATAATATCATTTACTCCATCCTTTACACGTCCCACATATGGCATTAACGATTCAAATCACTTTGAGGGGGCGGTAGTCCGTATTTCCTAAAATGAAATTATCACGTTTACCCATAATGGAAATCATAAAGGTATTCCATAAATGAAAAATACAGGATCACAAGGAAAAAATAAACAAAATATATATCATATATAAATATAGTGACATCTTAATGGCCACCATGAGAGGTGTTAAAATAAGATTGAACAATCATCATTTCGTGAGGCAGTAATTCGCCACCCACAGAAACTGTATGTTCTTTAACCATTAGACGAAGGTGTGTGTAATTGTAAATCAAATACATCTCATAATAACATCCTAGTATATTTAAGATACTGGTGTTGTTAAAAAATAAAGTAATAAAAAGAATTTAAGAGGTTGGAGAAGCAAAATAAAACAAAATAACATAAGAGAAGACATTGCCTTAAAATCGGGTAACTCTTTTTTGATTTGAGACAAAGGCTTCCCTGGGAAGAATTATGCCCAAAGTGAGGCTTCTAGGAGTAAGAGAGGGAAGTTGAGAGAGTATTAGGGAAGAGTTTTTCTGAGCCAAATGGCTTGAAGGTGTGAATAAGGTGGTAGTGGTGGGGGCTTTTTTTAAGAGGAGAAGAGGGGCACTCTCGGAAAGTAATGAAAAGTTGCATTATTATGAAGTACTTTTCGGATTTCAAAGGTCCCAAAATTATATATTTCGAGGATAAGGTGATAAGGGTTATAAATCTAACCATACAATATGTTTTTTACATGTTTAAGTCTTATATTTTACATTATCTTTTCATTTTATTTAAATCATTAATTAATGAGGTAATCACTGCATCATCATAGTGTCATAAAAATTTTAATTTATTTAATGTCTAAAATTTATATAAAAAATTTCATGATGTAGGAAATATTTTCAGCTTTACAATGAATATTTATAGGTAAAATATAACTTATATAACCCCATATAATAATTGTTTTAGTAAAACAACACATGTTTGTGTCGATTTTATTTTTACTTTAAATAAAAAGCTATTAATGTCATTTTCTTACCCAAGTGGCTCCATGGGGTCCCCAAGTTGACCCATGGATTGTCCGGGTCGACCATGACTAACCCAATAAGGGTAGGACAAGTGTATAGGTAATTTAATATTATTATAATATTTTTTTTACCTTAAGTTACACTAATTACCTTTAATCGCAATTAATAGAACTTAAAAGTTACTATTCACCAAAAATTATTTTAATCCCATTGAACCAAATTTTACTTCCTAATGACAAAGATATATGTTGGATTTTTGAAATTCATTACACATAAGTGGTAATGTTTCATTTACATGAAAAATTAGTTTTTAAACTACCACTTAGCGGTTTCACTATTCATCAAAAATT
Source organism: Viscum album (assembly GCA_963277665.1). Taxonomy (NCBI): domain Eukaryota; kingdom Viridiplantae; phylum Streptophyta; class Magnoliopsida; order Santalales; family Viscaceae; genus Viscum; species Viscum album. Next base: position 1,002,430,687 of record OY728134.1, read on the forward strand.
GAAGTTTTTCAGAAAAATACCAAAAATTCACCCTAAGCTATATTTGATATTCTGAATTCAAAAATGATTTCTATTTTAAAAAATTAAAAACATATAAGTTTAATTAATTAATTTTATAATTAATTCCTACTGTCACAACAAATAGCGTGTTTTTAAGAAACAATATATATCAAAATATTGACAATTGTTTATGTCCAATTTCAAAGTGAAATTAATTTTAAGGACCACTATTGGATAAAATGGTAAAAATATATTCTAATTATACTTTAAAACCAATAAATGGTATAATTTATCACTATAAATTATTTTGATTAAAAAATTTGTTTTTAAGTTGATTTTTTACTATTCATAGAAAATTGGAAGTTCTCAGAAAATTACAAAAATTCATCTTAGGATAATTTTGATATTCAGAATACAAAAATGAAGTCCATTTTGAATTATAAAATTAATATAATTTCAAAAGGTGGTTATTACTATTCAAAACAGCTACTTTGATTGGTCGTTGTGTGTTAGAATCTCGAAGTTACGTACAACACACGCTGCTCTATTATTCAAAGAGAAGTGTACCATGGAAGCTTGGGGTGTTACATTCTCCACTCCTTCAATAAATTGCATCCTCACAATTTGAAATTTTTCTTTGAATATAAAGGATGAAAATAGGAAATACCTTTGTGGAAAACCCACATCAGAAATAGGGTTAATAAAAATATAACATTAAAAGAAAGAAAGAGAAGTACAAAGGTCACCCGATATATCCCATACTAGGATTCTATGAAAATATGGATATGGAGGAAAAACAAACCCTCAAGGTCTGATGGAGAGTTATAGAAAATAGTATTAGGAGAAAGTTAACCACAAGAAAATCAAAAACTTGTGATTGGTTAAACGGTCATTGAATCCCCAGTTGGAAAAGTTAACCAACAACATTTTTGTTTTAAGTTACCTTTCATAAAGTTGAGGAATTTATTCATGAGAATTACTAAGAACATTAGGAAATATACTTACTTGTCATGTAGACTTTCATTCATTAATAAATTTTTACCACAAAACCCATCATTCACTCCAAAAGGTAATAGAACTCAAAAATATTCTACTTATCATAATTGTATAAGGTTCCAAATATTAACACATACCATTTAGATTAGGAAAGATATTTTTTAATAACCCGGGACTTCCTGTAGGCTAGTGGTAGGTAATAAATGCCTGTCGCACTATGGTTGTGGGTTCAATTCCTACAGCTTTGTCCGACGCGACGGGTTATCCCCTAACCTACAGGTTGTCCTTTTCCTAAAACTATAGTCTTATAATATTCCGAAAATAATCTTCAGAGATGTTTTAACCTTAAACAATACTATCCAAAGTTAAACTTAATTCATTCCAACCTTTATAGTTATCCAAAATACCTCTGTCCAGACTTTCTCTAAAAGGTCTCTAAATTCCAAAATAAATTGTATCATCAGATTCCTCAAATGAAGTAAAGTTTCTCTTATTTTCACATACTAAAAATATTATTACCTTAATTATATTAAAAACTTAATGAAAACAACAAGTACTGCAGTACAATCCTTATATATATCACATTATTCTTATAACCAGAATATAATCTTTGAGTCCAAAAGCACCAATACATTAATTATTCAACTTCAACTGTAGTAACAGCATAATATTGTCCTTGATCCCTTGGACTTTTCGAAGGTAATTTTCCCTGAAGATTATAACATTCATTTCCATAATGCCCCATTTCCCTACAATTGTAGCATTCAACATTGATAGCCTCTTTCTTTCCCTTGCAATCACGAGCCTAGTGACCTTTTTCTCCACATTTATAACAAACTCTCATTCCTTTTAGGAAAATACCGGGGTGATTCTTCCCACAATTATCACATAATAGAAAATCCTTCTTTCCCTTTTTCCCTTTATCTGTCTCTTGTTCCACCATTCTCTTTTTCTCTTTCTTTACTTTGTTGTCATAAGACTTAGAGAATTCCTTTTTTGTCTTGATAGCACACGAGACTATATCTTCGTAAGTTGAGAAAGATTGTGATACTAAATCTCGATGGAAAATGGTTTTAACCCATCAAATAAATGATCAATCTTACTTCTTGGGTTACGTATATAATCTCCAGCATGTCCTGCTAACCTTGTAAATTTGGCCTAATACTTTGTGACATTCTCATCCTCCTTCTTCCTCAGACTCAGAAATTGACTTTCCATATCTGGTTGATGGTCATGTGGAAAGTATTTTTCTAAGAAAATTTACTTAAACTCCCTCCATTACATACTTGATACTTCTTCATCTTCCTTTGTGTTTTGAATCAATGACCACCGTTGATCAGCATCTCCAATGAGGCGGTAAACTGCCATGATAACATTTTCCATTTCACTACTCCCCAAGGCATGGAATATTTTATCTAAGAAATTTATCCACTGCTCAGCTACTAAGGGATTTGTACTCCCATTGAATGTTGGTGGTTGTTGAATCATGAAGCGGTCTAACATGGATCCTCCACATTGCGGATCAGGGTACTCCATACGAGTAAGGTTATTATTCATAACCTGAGTGGGTTGTCCCAGTATGGTGATAAGCTGATCAGCATCAGTTGTATCACCAGCTCCACTATAATTATTTTGATCAGCAGGGTAATCCCTACATGGAGTGCGTGCATTGATACAGTTTTCATTCCTTCCACTAGGCGCCATTTATAAACAATGGCATAAACTAGATTAGATTATAAATCTAAATAGAAAATAACAAACTTGAAAAACACATAAAATAAATTAAACAGTTTATGGATATAATCCATAATCATAAAAAAAATCATTGAGTATGTATATACTCATAAACCCTTTATAATGGTTTGTAAAGAAATCGTGAATTATCCTAAGCATATCCCCCGGGAGTGTCGTAACCAAGAGTGCAGCAAGGCATGTTGTTTTGCACCAGTTCCCATTAGAGTCTAGCTCAAAGCGGTGTTTTCGGGTTTTACCCCTAATTACATCTGTTCCAGAGCCGCCTCTACTTGCTCGTATCCAAACAGGGATGTATTTCTTGAAAACTCACAAAATCTCTATAATACAAAAATTCTAGGAAGTTCTTCTATACTAATCCTCAAAGTCTATCTTAGGACTACATGCTCTAATCAGAGTTGATCTAAATCTATCTTCCAAGGTTAGTACTAAACTGCCTCTGATACCAACTGTAACGCCCCGACCCCAGTTACCCAGAGTCGGTGCATTATTGTGTAACATTGGCATGATCACAAAGATCAAGTATCGAAAGACTGATTAGTTTAGTATCCCTGAAACACTAGATACATTCATAAGTTTTACATTACATCATAAAGTAATACAAAACTACAACAACATCTTGTCTTCATATCCCCTCATATTATCCCTTCAGGTCATTCATAAAATACTTCTTCACATCCTGAAAAATTAAAACATTGAAAGGGGTGATCTCAGATGCTTAGAAAGGATAACAATATTTTGGAAGCTTTCATAAATAAACATAGACATTTAAAGCACTGTATAACTAAAAAAAGCCTTTTAAACATGAAATTCAGCATAATATGGAAAAAGTAAAATGAAATAATTCCATTTACTTATTCACATTATTATTCTACTGGTCGAATAATCACATGCAATATCAATAACCACTTTTATAATGATGGATGCATAATGCCAGACTACCATAACCACGTAGCCAAGGCCTCATGCCAAGACTACAAATAAGATTTTGTCAAGGTCTCATGCCAAGACACTAGTTTCTCTCATGAGACCTACCGATGCATCGTGGAGCTATAGTGGGCTCCACCCGTCACTTAATAAGTCCAATGAATTCCTCATATGAACAGGTTTAAACATATCATAATCCATAACATAATCGTATCACATAAAACATGCATAATGGAAACATAACATTTCCACATTTCAATCACAAGATATCAATGCAACACATTGATATAAAAAACACTTTCAAACCCAATTTCAATAACAAAATAAGAGATAATTAAAACTTTGTAATTATTTTTCATTTAAAAAACGTTACGGCTTGTAGAGGAAGCTGAGACTCAAATAATCGTCACGGTGGCGGAGAAGTCGTTGTCGCCACATACATACGACAAAGAAAAACATTCCCTTTTGTCTTTTAGTAAAACGCTTCATATAAAAAAGATTCCTTTTGAATAAACGTAAAAGTCAAAGTGGTTTATACACCATATAAAAGAAAGTTGTGTATAAAATAAAATATGCCTCAATGAAAGGAGATTGAGACGAAGTCCCTTACAAAGATCATTTTTTAAATAAAATAGATCTATTTTGTATATTCACTATACGTACACATAATTAAAGTACAAATACAAGATAGGACATAATAATATCAAGACATAATTTGAAAGTAGGAGATTAACCTAAAGAACGGAAATTGTGATAAGAAGTTCCCTTACAAAGATCATTTTTTAAATATAATAGATCTATTATGTGTATTCACTAGAAGTACACATAATGAAAGTACAAATACAAGATAGGACATAATAATATCAAGACATAATTTGAAAGTAGGATATTAACCCAAAGAACAAAAATTGGGTTAAGAAGTTCTCTTACCTCGTGTCTGACTTGACTCGATCGTTCTTTAACCTCCTGAATAATAAACTAGAGTTAATTTCTAATTGATTAAGAACCTTTTTAATGTTTTTTATTCCTTTTATATCAGATATTACCATGTTATGAACATTATGTAATTATTTAAGTTAATAACGGTCATTTTGTCGATCCTTGGTACTTGAGTCAAAAATAAACTTCTTATAATTACAAGTTGTTCATGTGGTAAAACATCCATTATCTCCAGAATTATATTCATGATGTAGATATCATATATATCATATATATCCAGTATATACATGCATTTATAATATTATATAACATTTATAGGTAAGAAATGAAATGCACCGTTCATGGAGACAGTAAGTCGTACGTACGCTTGAATGCAACTTTCATTTCTATTACGTATTTAATGGAATGAGATCATAATGATATAAAGGTGTATTATAATTCTAGTATAATATCATATATAATATTATTTACTCCATCATTTACAAGTCCCACATATGGAATTAACGATTCAAATCACTTTTAGGGGGTGGTAGTCCGCACTTCCTAAAATGAAATTATCGTGTTTAGCCATAATGGAAATCATAAAGGTATGCCATAAATGAAAAATACGGGATCACAATGAAAATATAAACAAAATATATATCATATATAAATATATTGACATCTTAATGGCCACCCTGAGAGGTGTTAAAAGAATATTGAACAATCATCGTTTCGTGAGGCAGTAATTCGCCACCCATAGAAACAGTATGTTCTTTAACCATTAGACGAAGGTGTTTGTAAGTGTAAATCAAATCCTTCTCATAAAAAAATCATAATATATTTAATATACTGGTGTTGTTAAAAATTAAAGTAATAAAAATAATTTAAGGGGTTGGAGAAGCAAAATAAAACAAAATAACATAAGAGAAGACATTACCTTAAAATCGGGTAACTCTTTTTTGATTTGAGCCAAAGGCTTCCTTGGGAAGCATTATGCCCAAAGTGAGGCTTCTAGGAGTAATAGAGGGAAGTTTAGAGAGTATTTGGGCAGAGTTTGGCCGAGCCAAATGGCTTGAATGTGTGAATAAGGTGGTAGTGGTGGGGGCCTTTTATAAGAGGAGAAGAGGGGCACTCTTGGAAAGTAATGAAATGTTACATTATTATGAAGTACTTTTTGGATTTAAAAGTTCCAAAAATTATATATTTCTAGGATAAGGTGATAAGGGTTCTAAATATACCCATCAAATAGGTTTTTGACAAGTGTATTTCTTAGATTTTACAATATCTTTTCATTTTATTTAAATCGTTAATTAATGAGGTAATCGCTCCATCATCATGGTGTCATACCAATTTTATTTTATTTAATGTCTGAAAATTATATAAAAAATATCATGATGTAGGAAATCTTTTTATCTTTACAATGAATATTTATAGTCGAAAAGTTAACTTATATAACCCCATATAATAATTGTTTTAGTAAAACAACACATGTTTGTGTTGATTTTATTTTTACTTTAAATAAAAAGTATTTAATGTCATTTTCTTACCCAAGTGTCTCTATAGGGTCCCCAAGTTGACCGATGGATTTTATTGGTCGGCCATGACTCACCCAATAAGGGTAGAACAAGTGTAAAGGTAATTTCATATTATTATAACATTATTTTTACCATAAGTTACATTAATTACCTTTAATCGCGATTAATAGAACTTAAAAGTTACTATTCACAAAAAATTATTTTAATCCTATTGAACCACATTTTACTTCCTAATGACAATGATGTATGTCGGATATTTGAAATTCATTACACAGAATTGGTAATATTTCATTTACACGAAAAATTTGTTTTTAAACTACCACTTAGTGGTTTCACTATTCATCAAAATTGAAGTTTTTCAGAAAAATACCAAAAATTCACCCCAATCTATACTTGATATTCTGAATTCAAAAATTATGTCTATTTTACAAAATTCAAAACATATAAGTTTCATTAATTAATTTTATAATTAATTCCTATTGTCACAACAAATAGCATGTTTTTAAGAAACAATATATATCAAAATATTGACAATTGTTTATGTCCAATTTCAAAGTGAAATTAATTTTAATGACCACTATTAGATAAAATGGTAAATATATATTATTATTATACTTTAAAACCACTCAATGGTATAATTTATCACTATAAATTATTTTGATTAAAAAAGTTTTTTTTAAGTTTTTTTTACTATTCATAGAAAATTGGATGTTCTCATAAAATTACAAAAAATCAACTTTGGATAATTTTGATATTCAGAATACAAAAATGAAGTCCATTTTGAATTATAAAATTAATATAATTTCAAAACGTGGTTATTACTATTCATAACGGCTACTTTTATTGGTCGCGGTGTGTTAGAATCTCGAAGTTACGTACAACACACGCTGCTCTCTTATTCAAAGAGAAGTGTACCTTGGAAGTTTGGGGTGTTACATTCTCCCCTCCTTCAATAAATTGCGTCCTCGCAATTTGAAATTTTTCTTTGAAAATAAAAGAATGAAAATAGGAAATACCTTTGTGGAAAACCAACATCGTAAATAGGGTTAATAAAAATATAACATTAAAAGAAATAAAGATAAGTACAAAGGTCACTCGAGATAGCCCATACTAGGATTCTATGAAAATATGGATATGGAGGAAAAACAAACCATCAAGGTCTGATGGGGAGTTGTAGAAAACAAGATTAGGAGAAAGCTAACCACAAAAAAATCAAAAACCTGTGATTGGTTAAACGGTCATTGAATCCCCAGTTGGAAAAGTTAACCGACAACATTTTTGTTTTAAGTTACCTTTAATAAAGATGAGGAATTTATTTATGAGATTTACTAAGAATGTAAAGAAATATACTAACTTGTCATGTAGACTTTCATTCTTTAATAAATTTTTACCACTACCTCATCATTCACTCCAAAAGGTAATAGAACTAAAAAATATTCTATTTATCATAACTGTATAAGGTTCCAAATATTAACACATATCATTTAGATTAGGAAAGCTATTTCGTAATAACTAGGGACTTCTTGTAGGCTAGTGGTAGGTAATAAATTCCTGTCACACTATGGTTGTGGGTTCGATTCCTGCAGCTTTGTCCGACACAACGGGTCATCCCCTGACCTACAGGTTGTCGTTTTCCTAAAACTATAGTATTATAATATTCCAAAAATAATCTTCAGAAATTTTTTAACCTTAAATAATACTATCCAAAGTTAAACTTAATTCATTTCAACCTTTATAGTTATCCAAAATACCTCTGTCTAGACTTTCTCTAAAAGGTCTCTAAATTCCAAAATCAATTGTATCATTAGATTCCTCAAACAAAGTAAATTTTCTCTTATTATCACATACTAAAAATATGATTAACTTCATCATATTAAAACCTTAATGAAAACAACAAGTACTGTAGTACAATCCTTATATATATCACATTATTCTTATAACCAGAATATAGTCCTTGAGTCCAAAATCACCAATACATTAATTATTCCACTTCAATTGTAGTAACAACATAAGATTGTCCTTGATCCCTTAGCCTTTTATGAGGTAAGTTTCCCTGACGATTAGGACATTCATTTGCATAATGCCCCATTTCTTTACAATTCTAGCATTCAACATTGATAGCCACTTTATTTCCCTTGCAATCACGAGCCTAGTGACCTTTTTCTCCACATTTATAACAAACTCCCATTCCTTTTAGGCAAGTACCGGGGTGATTCTTCCCACAATTATCACATAATGGAAAATCCTTCTTTCCCTTTTTCCCTTTATCTGTCTCTTGTTCCACCGTTCTCTTCTTCTCTTTCTTTACTTTGTTGTCATAAGACTTAGAGAATTCCTTTTCTATCTTGATAGGACACAAGAATATATCTTTGTATGTTGAGAAAGATTGTGATACTAAATCTCGACGGAGAAATAGTTTTAACCCATCAAAGAAACGATCAATCTTACTTCTTGGGATATGTATATAATCTGCAGCATGTCTTCTTAACCTTGTAAATTTGGCCTCATACTTTGCGACATTCTCATCCTCCTTCTACCTCACACTCAGAAATTGCCTTTCCATATCTTCTTGATGGACGTGTGGAAAGTATTTTACTACGAAAATTTCCTTAAACTCCCTACATTCCATACTTGATACTTCTTCATATTCCCTTGTGTTTTGAATCAATGACCACCATTGATCCGCATCTCCGGTGAGGTGGTAAACTACCATGATAACATTTTCCCTTTCACTACTCCCCAAGGCATGGAATATTTTCTCTAAGGAATTTATCCACTGCTCAGCTACTAAGGGATTTGTTCTCGCATTGAATGTTGGTGGTTGTTGCCTCATGAAGCGGTATAACGTGGATCCTCCACGTTGCGGATCAGGGTGCTCCATACGAGTAAGGTTATTATTCATAACCTGAGTGAGTTGTCCCAGTATAGTGATAATTTGATCAGCACCAGTTGTATCACCAGCTCCACTATAATTATCTTGAGCAGGAGGGCAATCCCTACATAGAGTGCATGCATTGATACAGTTTCCATTCCTTCCACTAGGCGCCATTTCTAAACAATGGCATAAACTATATTAGATTATAAATCTAAATACAAAATAACAAACTTGAAAAACACCTAACTTAAATTGAACCATTTATGGATATAACCTCTTTGAGGAAGTATATACGCATAAACCATTCATAATGGTCAGTAAGGAAATCATGAATTATCCTAAGCATATCCCACGGGAGTGTCGTAACCAAGAGGGCAGCAAGGCCCGTTGTTGTGCACCAGTTCACGTTCGAGTCTAGCTCAATGCGGTGTTTTCGGGTTTTACCCCTAGGTACATCTGTTTAAGAGCTGCCTCTACTTGCTCGTATCCAGACAGGGATGTATTGCTCGTAAAACTCACAAAATCTCTATAATACCAAAATTCTAGGAAGTTCTTCTATACTGATCCTCAAAGTCTATCTTAGGACTATGTGCTCTAATCATATTTTATCTAAATATAGCTTCCAAGGTTAGTACTAAACTGCCTCTGATACCAACTGTAACGCACCGACCCCAGTTTCCCAGAGTCTGTGCATTATTGCGTAATATTGGCATGATAAAAAAGATCAAGTCTCGAAAGACCGATTAGTTTAGTATCCTTGAAACACTAGATGCATTCATAAGTTTTACATTACATCATAAAGTAATACAAAACTACAACAACATCTTGTTTTCATATCCCCTCATATTATCCCTTCAGGTCATTCATAAATTACTTCTTCACATCCTGGGAAAATTAAAACATTGTAAGGGGTGATCTCAGATGCTCAGTAAGGATAACAATATAGTGGAATCTTTCATAAATAAACATAAACATTTGAGGCAATGTATAACTAAAAAAATCCTTTTAAACATGAACTTCAGCATAATATGGAAAAAGTAAAATGAAATAATTCCATTTAGTTATTCACATTATTATTATAATTGTCTAATAATCGCATGCAATATCAATAACCACTTTCATAATGATAGAATTCATAATACCAGACTATCATTACCACGTAGCCAGGGCCTTGTGCCAAGACTATAAAAAATATTTTGTCAAGGCCTCGTGCCAAGACACAAGTTTGTCTCATGAGACCTACCGATGCATCGAGGATCTATAGTGGTCTCCACCCGTCACTTATTAAGTCCAATGCATTCCTCATATGAACAAGTTTAAACATATCATAATCCATAACATAATCATATCACATAAAACATGGATAAAGGAAACATAACATTTCCACATTTCAATCACAAGATATCAATACAACACATTGATATAAAAAACACTTTCAAAACCATTTTCAATACCAAAATAAAAGAAAATTAAAACTTTGTAATTATTTTTCATTTAAAAAAAAATTATAGCTTGTAGAGGAAGCCAAGACTCAAATAATGGTCACGGTGTCGGAGAAGTCGTTGTCTCCACATACGTACGATAAAGAAAAACATTCCCTTTTATCGTTTAGTAAAATGCTTCATATAAAAACTATTCCTTTTGAATAAATGTAAAAGTCAAAGGGGTTTATACACCATATAAAAGAAAGTTGTGTATAAAATAAAATATGCCTCAATGAAAGGAGATTGAGACGAAGTCCCTTACAAAGATAATTTTTTAAATAAAATAGATCTATTATGTTTATTCACTATAATTACACATATTGAAAGTACAAATACAAGATAGAACATAATAATATCAAGACATAATTTGAAAGTAGGAGATTAACCCAAAGAACGGAAATTGGGTTAAGAAGTTCCCTTACAAAGATCATTTTTTAAATAAAATAGATCTATTATGTTTATTAACTATAAGTAAACATAATTAAAGTACAAATACAAGATAGGACATAATAATATCAAGTCATAATTTTAATGTAGGAGATTAACCCAAAGAACGGAAATTGGGTTAAGAAGTTCCCTTACCTCGTGTCCGACTTGACTCGATCGTTCATTAACCTCCTGAATAATAAACTAGAGTTAATTTTTAATTGATTAAGAATCTTTTTCAAGTTCATTATTCCTTTTATATCACTTATTACCATGTTATGAACATTATGTAATTATTTAAGTTAATAACGGTCGTTTTGTCGATCCTTGGTACTTGAGTCAAAAATAAACTTCTTATAATTACATGTTCTTCATGTGGTAAAATATCCATTATATCTAGATTTATATTAATGATGTAGATATCATATATATCATATATATCTATTATATACATGCATTTATAATATTACATAACATTTATAGGTAAGAAATGAAATGCACCGTTGATGGAGACGGTAAGCTGTACGTACGCATGAATGCTACTTTCATTTCTATTTCATATTTAATAGAATGATATCATAATGATATAAAAGAGTATTATAATTCCAGTATAATATCATATATAATATCATTTAATCTATCCTTTACATGTCCCACATATGGCATTAACGATTCAAATCACTTTGAGGGGCGGTAGTCTGCACTTCCTAAAATGAAATTATCGTGTTTACCCATAATGGAAATCATAAAGGTATGCCATAAATTACAAATACAGGATCACAAGGAAAAAATAAAAAAAAATATATCATATATAAATATAGTGCCATATTAATGGCCACCATGAGAGGTGTTAAAAGAAGATTGAATAATCATCGTTTCGTGAGGCAGTAATTCACCACCCACAGAAACAGTATGTTCTTTAACCATTAGATGAAGGTGTGTGTAAGTGTAAATCAAGTAATTATCATAAAAACATCCTATTATATTTAAGATACTGGTTTTGTTAAAAAATAAATTAATAAAAAGAATTTAAGTGGTTGGAGAAGCAAAATAAAACAAAATAACATAAGAGAAGACATTGCCTTAAAATCGGGTAACTCTTTTTTGATTTGAGCCAAAGGCTTCCTTGGGAACAATTATTCCCAAATTTAGGCTTATAGGAGTAAGAGAGGGAATTTGAGAGAGTATTTGGGAAGATATTGGCCGAGCCAAATGGCTTGAAGGTGTGAATAAGGTGGTAGTGGTGGGGGCCTTTTATAAGAGGAGAAGAGGGGCACTCTTGGAAAGTAATGAAATGTTACATTATTATGAAGTACTTTTCTGATTTCAAAGGTTCCACAATTATATATTTCGTGGATAAGGTGATAAGGGTTCTAAATCTACCCATCCAACTGGTTTTTGACAAGTGTAAGTCTTAGATTTTACATTATCTTTTCGTTTTATTTAAATTGTTAATTAATGAGGTAATCGCTGCATCATCATGGTGTCATAAAAATTTTAATTTATATAATGTCTCAAAATTATATAAAAAATATCATGATGTAGGAAATCGTTTTATATTTCTAGTGAATATTTATAGTCGAAAATTTAACTTATATAACCCCATGTAATAATTTTTTTAGTAAAACAACACAAGTTTGTGTCGGTTTTATTTTTACTTTAAATAAAAAGTTATTAATGTTATTTTCTTACCCAAGTGGCTCCATGGGGTCCCCAAGTTGACCCATGGATTGTCTTGGTCGTCGATGACTCACCCAATAAGGTTAGGACAACTGTAAAGGTAATTTCATATTATTATTACATTATTTTTACCTTAAGTTATACTAATTACCTTTAATCGTGATTAATAGAACTTAAAAGTTACTATTCACCAAAAAATATTTTAATCCCATTGAACCACATTTTACTTCATAATGACAATGATGTATGTAGGATTTTTGAAATTCATTACACAGAAGTGGTAATGTTTAATTTACATGAAAAATTAGTTTTTAAACTACCACTTAGTGGTTTCACTATTCATCAAAAATTGAAGTTTTTTCAGAAAAATACCAAAACTTCACCCTAAGCTATATTTGATTTTCCGAATTCAAAAATGATTTCTATTTTAAAAAATTAAAAACATATAAGTTTCATTAATTAATTTTATAATTAATTCCCACTGTCACAACAAATAGCGTGTTTTTAAGAAACAATATATATCAAAAGATTGACAATTGTTTATGTCCAATTTCAAAGTGAAATTAATTTTAATGACCACTATTGGATAAAATGGTAAAAATATATTCTAATTATACTTTAAAACCACTAAATGGTTTAATTTAATACTATAAATTATTTTGAATAAAAAAGTTGTTTTTAAGTATTTTTTACTATTCATAGAAAATTGGAAGTTCTCAGAAAATACAAAAAATCAAATTAGGATTATTTCAATATTCCAAATACAAAAATGATGTCCATTTTGAATTATAAAATTATTATAATTTCAAAAGGTGGTTATTACTAATCATAACTGCTACTTTGATTGGTCGCGGTGTGTTAGAATCTCGAAGTTGCGTACAACACATGCTGCTCTATTATTCAAAGAGAAGTGTATCATGGAAGCTTGGGGAGTTATAGACACGATGTTCTAGGGTACCATTCTTTTGCTATTACCTATAGGGCCTCTCTCACTTTTTGTGCTCCTGGAAAACATTACCCTCACCATCAGCTTATGGTGTAACATTTGGGTTTTCTTGAAGTTTTGGGTTTTCTTAAATGTATGGGTGTTTTCTTAAATAAATTTAAGTTGTTTTCTCTAAAAATTATTTTCTGTATAAAATTTTTTTCTCTCAATCCATTCAAGATTTGGTGTCCTTTCATTTATTAAGCCTAAAAATTTATTTTTCATTTAATGTTTATACGTGGAACCTTTTTATTGGGTGGTATCCTAATGGGAATTTGGCTCACACCCTACATACACCTTTAGGTGTATCTAGATCTTGACCTATGTGTATTACAGGTTGAGTCATCGTACTTAGTGATGGTGTTTCGGGTCACTGATGGTCTTCTCAGGTAGGTTAGTGGTTGTAGCTTGTGGATGTTACACCTCTCTTGTTTCTTGGAGTTTTGAGTTTGAGTTTGAGTTTCTTTTTTTTCCTATCTGTTTGGATGTTGGTTCAAGTTATAAACCATTATGTTTTTTCTGTTTGAGGGCCTATTTGGTTGTCAGTTCACAGATTTATTTTGTTTATCATGTTAGTGATTTTGTGTTTACTTTTTCAAGTAAATCATACCCATTTACTAGTTTTGATACCTAAGAACGTTTTCCATCCAGTGGGGATCGGGAATGCCCTTTGGGCCATGTCGTAGACTGGGTCGGGTGATGGGTCGGATGGAGACCCGGCCTTGTGCGCGACAAAATGGAATCAATAGAGGGTTTTCCTCTTGGGTCATGTTCTTTTGGGATAGATCCATGGTAGACTGTAGTTAAGTTTGTCGGGACTCGACGTCCTGGCTGCAAGTAAGGTGCTTGGCCAGCACACCTTGTGGCGGGACTCGATTTACCAAAGTAAGTTGAGGTTTGTCTAAATATTTGGTCCGTGTGGTTAATATTTTTTAGGGGAAATGAAAAGGGAGTAGGGTCAATGGTCCCAGTGAGCTCACAGGTTCTGGAAAGCCATTTGGAGATGGGGATGTTGTCCTAGAATATGCTCTACGGCGGTGGCATGGTTGGCGTATAGCCACCAACCATATGTCCCAGTCACCTGCTGACACTAGTTCCCTCTTGCATCATTCCCCATCTCTTTGTTTTATATTTATGAAAATATGGTTGTTAAGTAAAAATTATTTGGCCTTGAAAATTATTTTGAAATGAATCACTTTAAAAATAAAATGTTGTGTAAGGATTGAAAAGTGTGGGTTGAATGTTTGGTTTTTAAAAATGGAAAGGTCCGGTTTTGATTCTTGGTATTCTCATGGAAAACCACATGCATGTGTGTATATGGAAAGAGAAATGGTTAATGGCACGAGTGGATGATTTCCTGGATGGACATGATGTGGGTGCTGGTGTGGCATGGGAACATGCATGTGTGTGGCCCATAGGACACCGTTGGCATTTGTGAAACCCATCAGCTTTGTTTATTTTCAAAATGTTTGGTTAAGAAAAAAATTTGGTGTTTTAATAACCGGTGATTGTGTGATGTGTCCTTGTGTTTTGGGAAGTGTTGTATTTGAGGTATTTCAAGCCTAGAATCCTTTTTTACTATTTTTTGTCTTGAGTTTGAATTTTTATTTGTAATTCTGTGTGCAATCATGTGGTTAATGGTTTCTTTTGAAAAGCGCTTCAGGAATCCCTTGCAGCGGTTCTCTCTGAACATTTAGTGCTTGATTGCGATATGTCTTAACCATTGGACCAGTTTGACTTAGTCCATGGTTTTATTTATTAAATAGTATACACCCCCAAAAAGTGTTAATATGTGAATGAAGTGTGGACACAGGAAATTCACCCAGGGCCGACCCTCCAGTTGATAGAAGGATTCTCTTCTTGAATTCTAGAATTGAACCCACCCCTCCTTTATACAACTAAACGAATCCTCTCCCAGCAGGATGCCAATTACTAGGGGAGTTGAGGGAAGTTTTGTTCTCTTTGATTTATCTGAGTCTTCAGGTATTAAGTTTGACGTTGTTGCATATAAAGTTCCCCTAGAAACAGTGAAAGGAATTATAGTGGGGAAGGGTGAAGATTGTTCAGAATTATCGGTTCTGACTGATGTCTTGAAAGACTTTTAGTGATTTCATTGGCCACAAGGGTCATGTTTGGTGACGTCTTGTGGTGTGAGTTCTCTTCGATGGGAAAAAGTGGATTTCTTAGAGACCTTCGGGAATCCTTTTTTTTTCAGGGGAGTGTGTTCTAATCATAGGGAGTTCTAATTTTTCTTTTCAAGGGGAGTGTTCATCGTGAATCTTTATTTCTTAAGTTTCTTTGTTAAGGTGAATAAGTGATGCATGTGAATCATCTAAACCCTTATTTTGGTGTATGTTCCATGAGGAAGTAGTTTAATGTCGTGTTGCAATGTGTTTTTTGGGTTGTCCTGATTGCAGTGTGGTAGATTGTGGCACAAAAAAGTAGAATCTCCATTCAAGAGTCTTCAATACCTAAATGCGAGGCATGAGAGGCTTCAAACATCAGGGCTCCAGCTATATGCCTTTGAGTAAAGCTGGAATGTGGTCAGGGACCCAAGAGTGTATGGGACCCCAACCTTAATTTTATTTTCGGTATTGAAGGTGAAGGCAGTTCAAATTGTTTTCTGTGGTTGTTCCATTCCGCACATCCCATCTGGGTGTGTGAGGTTTACCATGGATATGAGGAGGTGTAGTCATCTCGTTACCTTAATGTCCTGGGGGTTACATCCCACTAGATGTAATCACTTTTACAAGTCCTTATGAGGTATATTTTGGGAAATTGGTCTCAAATTTTAATAGTGACCATCCAATGATGTGGTGATGTTGGTTTTTCTTAGGATGTCGTTTTGACACCCCGGTAGTTGGGACCCTCCCTCCCAGCCCCTTATTGTAGGGTGTTTGGTCTCCGTCAAGAAATTTTCAATGTTTTGTAACTTCTATCAGTTTTAATGGTGAGGGGACCCATGGTGGGTCTTACCAAGATGTCTCTATAATGAGTTGGTGTTGGACTTTTTCATAATGGTGGGGATTCTACTCGGGCCTTCCCGTGATGGTTTTCAAGTTTTATCTTGGGCGTCAGTAAGCTTCTAATGGTGGGGTTCCCCTTTAGGCTTCCCCATGTTGGACTTTTGTTTTTTCTCCTAAATATGACTTTGTGGTAAGTGATAAGAGTGTTCTTTGGATGTGGTTTGGTCTTGTTGTTCACTCCAGTAAAACAGTGGGGTTTTCATTTAATGGTGCTTGAGGTGTTCAGTTTGTGTTGTGGTTTTCATGGGTGTGAGAGTTCCTTTCCTTGATCAGTCAAATGGAGGTGTTATAACTCTTTTGGGCGGGCGACACATATCAAAAATTCTTTTATCTAGTTTCTTGACATTTTAATTTAAGTGACTTTCTCTAAGCATGGTGTGTTTGCCTCTTTCACTAGTTTTTCTTTTAGGGGATCCCTTTTGAATCTTAAGGGGTATGTCGTTTTCTACTTTGGGTCTCAACTTTATTTATGAATTTTTTGGGATGGAAAGTTTTATGGAGGGGAGAATTGTGACACCTACCATTTTCAAATTTATTTATTTTATTAATTTTTCTTCGTGTCAGGTAGTTCGGGTTGAATCCTGACTTAAATTTTGGGTTTCTTATTTAAAAAAATCCTTTTGGCCTTAACTGTGTCTAACACACTGTGGTCAAAGCCGCACGGCCTTGCTTGGGTCACCACAGGACCTCGCCCGGTTCACCACATGCCCTACTCGATGGTCAACTAATTAAATAAAAAGAAATAATAATACAAAAATAAAGTTAAATGAGTGGTAAAATAAGAATAAAATAAAATAGGAAGTGATAAAAATTTAATAAATTTTTATTTATTGATAACATTATTATTATTATTGTTATTATTTGAGGATATTATTATTATTCTTATTCTTATTCTTATTCTTATTATTATTAGTTTAATTTTTTTTATTATTAGTTTTATTTTTGGTTTATTTTTTTATTTTTTTTATTTTTCCCATTGTGTGTTATTGTTCGGTTCCTCCCCTACCTTCCCCCTCCTGGGCACACAATGCTTCTCCCCCTCTTCCCTTGGTGCTGTCGCACCCCATCTCTTAAGTGCAGCCCTCCAGATCACCAGCTACCTTCGCTCGCACCCCTGCTGGCCAGCTCCGATGCCCTCCTTCCACACCTCCAAAGACCACCCTCCTCCCTTCATCGTGCCATCCGCTCGGACCAACCTAGCCTCTCCCATACACCCACCTTCCCCAAGCCGCACCCCTACTCCTCAGCTAACCCTGACACACTGACTACCATTCTCTCGCTCCGTCCAATGATCAATGCCCCGTTGTCCCTCTACTTCCATCGCACGGCCTGTGTTGCGCACACCTCCTCTACTAGGTTTTCATTGAGAGAATTTTTAAACAATTCTTTTTTGAAAGTGTTAGAGGCCCATGACATTATATATTATAATGTAGGATACAATATCTTTTTCATGATCAGACTCATAGAAATATAGCCTTTGTTTCTATTGTTCTTGTTGTATTTTCTTGTTGCATGCCTAGGAAGCAGTAATATGGGTTACTTCAATTCTGTATTGTAACCATCGAGCCATGTTTATATGGACGATGGACCTGTTAGCATTGGTGGCCTTAGCCAAAATGGAAAATTTAGTTTTGAATAATTTGGTTATCCTAGGAAGAGGTATTCAATGGAATATTATTTTTATATGAGAATTGATGGTGTTGAAGGAGAAATAGTTGGAATCTTTATGGTCTTTGGCGGTTCTTTGTGGTGAAAAAGGCACACGATTGAAGTTACATGATGTAATATGAAGAATTCACACCAATTTTGATGGTTTCTCCACCTGAGGTAGTAGGTTCTATGTTTAAAAATTATTTAATGAATTAATTTTCTTGGTTAGTTAATTTATAATGTTCTTTGATTAATTATTTTGGGTACGGATTTGGTTTTCTTGAAGTTTTCCATGTGTTAGATTGGTTTGGTAGTATGTTCATTTGGTGTGGGTACATTCTTTGGTTGAAAACTTGTATTTAGTCAATCATTAGTTTTTAATAACACGTACACTTAGTTTTTCATTTTTGCAATTGGTGTTAGTCATGTTTTCGATATGGAGTTTCATGTGCTTGGTCATATGTGAAGGTGTTCTGTGGGTTGAGTAGGTTGTTGTTGTGAAAACCCAAATTGAACTGTATACCAGTGTTTTATAAATTATGCTTTTGTTTTGTGAAAATGTGAAAACTGCATAGTTTATGTTATGGTGTAGCATTCATAGGATTTTTGTCCAAAATGAGGGTTTGAGTGGGCCTTTGGTGTTTAAAGTCATGTTTCATACTCTGAAATGGCTTCATAAAATTTCTAGTATTTTGTTTAATTAGGGAAAATGGTCTTTTAACTATTATTCGGGGTTGGTTTTGTGTGTTAAACCATGTCATGTCTCTTTTTAAAGAACTTGTTTACAAAACAAATTAATATTTTTTAATAAATAATTATTAACAGTGAAAAAAATGGTTTAAGTTGAGTTGTGTAAAGTATTTTTATGTGCAGACTGTTTCAAATGAATTTTGTGAGTGCGCAAGTGTGAAGTTGGGTTTAGGTAACACCCTGTTTGTTTTGTTCATCTGAGTTTAACATGAAATATGAAATTGGAACATCTTGAGCACAAAAAGTGGAAGCCCGATTACTAGGTGGGTGAACTAGATCTAGTGTGCTAGTGATACGGTAGCGGCTCTAGCCTGGTTTCACTTAACTGGATTAACAATTACAACACTAACTAAAATTTGGTTAATGGTTGGAGACCACTAGGTTATGGATGGGTTTCCTTACTAGTGTCTTGTGCATGAGAACATATAATGTTGTGATTTCTATACTATTGTTCACTGAGACATGATGTTCTAGGGTACCATTCTTTTGCTAGTACCTATAGGGCCTCTCCCACTTTTGCTACTCCTTGACTACTTTACACTCACCATCAATATACGGTGTAACATTTTGGGTTTTCTTGAAGGTTTTGGTTTTCTTAAAGGTAAGGGTGTTTTTTTAATTTAATTTAAGTTATTTTCTCTGAAAAAAAATTTCTCTATAGAAACTATTTCTTTAAATCCATTCAAGCTTTGGTGTCCTTTCATTTATTAATCCTACAAATGTATTTGTCATTTAATTTTTATACATGGAACCTTTTTATTTGGTGGTATCATACTATGAATTTGGATCACACCCTACATACACCTTTAGGTGTATGTAGATATTGTCCTTTGTGTATTACAGGTTGAGGCATTGTGCTTAGTTACAGTGGTTTGGGTCGCTGATGGTCTTATCGTGTAGGTTGGTGATTGTAGTTTGTGGATTTTACACCTCTTTTATTTCTTGGAGGTTTGAGTTTGTGTTTGAGTTTCTTTGTTTGTTGTATCCTTTTGGATGTTGTTTCAAGTTGTAAACCTTTAAATTTGATTTTTGTTTGAGTGCCTGTTTGGTTGTAAGTTCACAGTTTTAGTTTGTTTATCTTGTCAGTGGTTTTGTGTTTACTTTTTCAGGTAAATCATTCCCCTGTATTATTTTTGATACCCAGTCACTTTTGGAAGCCCGTGGGGATCGATAACGCCCTTCTGGCCATGTCGCGAACTAGGTCGGGTGTTGGGTCTGATGGCAGACCAGCCTGGTTCATGACACTGAAACCATCAATATTAATTGATCTTTGTCCATCCATAAGAGAAATTTGGCACACCAAAGACCTTTCATAAATAACCCGATTCTGCACCGGTATATAAAATGCATCTACATCACCTTTCCCAATCAGTTGAGATTTATGTCCATATATCCTTGATAGCCTTGCGGGCTTTGTTAATTCTCATAGGGTTACTAGATTTATAAATTTATAAACACAAAACTAACAATGCACTAAAATAGAGGGTAATATATAAATTTCATGTCTGAGGTCAAACCCAAAGAGATTAGGTTGGAGAAAATATTAATTAAATAATATAAACCAAAACTAATTTTGATTTGTAGAAAATAAATCTAAACTAATGAGATTTTAATTTTTGAAGAATTTGGGAGAAGAAAATATAAAAATGGTGTCATGCAGCAATGAATCCAGGTTCATAAGATGAAAATGTATGAAATAATCATTTAACAATCATGTAGTTGTCCAAATATGTTTCTAGAAAGTCCAATGGTCATAATAAAAACTCTCTATTTAAATAATTCCTTTTCTCAAGATCTGTTACTTCTTATTTCATTGAATGGGTAACTAGAAACCTAATTTAATCATAGTGAAAAGAAAACCCCAATGGTCATGGAGGAAATATAAAGCCTAGACTTCACATTAATCAATTTCATTCAATCATCTCAAGCAATGTCCATGATCATAGAAATAAATAAATTAATCCCATTCCTCAACCCCACTCACAATGGTCATATAAGAAGAATCAAGAAATAAATAGAAATAAATAATCAATATGAAATCCCAACATGAATTGAAATAAAAAATAAAATACCTTATAAATTCAATCCTCATTCATCACTCAATACATAGCATGAAGAAATCACCCCTTAAAGCTAACCATGAGAGGGTGAAAAAAATAACTAATGAAAAATCCTACTGAAAGTGGAGAAGTATAACTATGTAGTAAGTGGTATCAACTCAGTAGAAGTTTATTGGTGGTCCTCCATCCAAATCCAGAATGCCTCCACAACAGCAGTAAACTCCTCTATTTATAGGATCTTGATAGAATTCTCCTAACACTTTTCAAGACATGTAATGTGTTTACACATCCTGTAATCCAGATCTGAGGTTCCTCCGCATTTTTTGAATCTGTGTGAATCTCATTAGTATATTTGGAAGTTTGACTCCTTTAACAACATGTAATCAAGACTAATGACCTGTAACTAACTTTAACAACATATAACCTTGTCACGACTTGTCTTGAGGGATATTCTTCACATGATAATGTCGCAAAATGTAAATGAATTACACATCATGTAATCACTCTGCTCTAGTTTTTACAGCTTTGTAGTATCCTAAAAAATTTGGTTCCACACGACTTCACTTCACACGCAGTGGGGAGAGTATTTTAGCTCTAAAAATATCATCTTTTAATTAAATTTTCAATTAATAGTCATTTCCTAGCATGAACCATAAAACAAGTCTTTACACTCCAAAATTGGCAAGATTCATAATTTAATTACAAAAATAAATACAATAAAATACCATAAAATGTATGCATGAAATAAACTTATCAATCATCAAACTATAACCAACTTAAACTGGGAACTAAATGGATTATGCAAAAATAGACTAGTACACCTTTATTTGAAAATATTTAATATAGGCATTATCAATTTACCTTAAACATATGAAGCACCTTTTGAAGCAATCAAAAAACTAGATTCCTAAGTATTTTCATGCTCAGTAAGAACAATGATAGCCTTATCACATTGAATCCATATTCAATGTTCATCCTATTTTACATCCTCATTATTCATAAAAATAATATTATCCTCGTTATTCTAAACAAAAACACCATAAAAAACCACTCCCATGACCTATTTATCTTTATCTTTCTCGTGTATATTGTAACACATGTCTGATTTATTCCTTTTGTATCCATAGTGCTCAAAAGAATAGAACTTAAGGTAGTTCTCCTAGAGGATCACAATAGAATTAAAATCATAAAAAAATAAAGAAGATACTCATAAAGAATATTTAAATTAAAATCATTCTCAAAAGTGAAGAGAAAAACCATATCTATCAAAGTAGAAATTATGTTAATTCTAACCAAAAACAATTAAAATCTAACAATCATTTCCTATTTAGTTTCCTTATCCAATTTAACAATAATCATATTGGAGGATGCAATTTCATAATGTAATATAGGAATCCAAAGGATCCAATTCCATCTAAATACCCAAAACTAGGATTATATACTATTATTCTTCAAAATAAGGGGATTAAAATGAGAGTACCCTTCCTAAATCAATAGGCAATAGATTTTGAGTGGTTTTTATCCAAACCCTCATTCCATCCACTTCAATTCCTCCATTTGGAAGACCGTTTGATTAAAACACTTCCCCATAAAGTCACACTTCCATTTTCAAAAACCCAAAACATATGAAAGACAATTAAATAGTTCAGTAACCTTCCAAGGCTTACACTCACAGGACAACCCATTTTGGAAATGATTGAATATTTTTAAATGTTTAACCTATCAAATATAAAATCTTGATTAACAAAAAATATGGGTTGTATAAGCTCCCTTTATAATACATTCTAGAGCACCCGTATTTAATGATATGTGCTAAACTCTCATAATATTAAATAGTACTTTTAAAATAAACAAATCAATAATTATTTAAATTTTATTAAAATATATATCATTTTTGTTGGACCCTTAACTAATCACATCAATTTTCCTTGTAATTAATGAAGTTTTGAATAATAAAATATTTATTAAAATAAATATTATTTTTTCACTAAACAAATAAATATTTCTTTCACTAAAACAGTGAATAAATATTTGTTAAATTAATATTATAAACAATAATATCATGAATAAATATATATTCCTTCATATGGAATAAGACTTGTGGATAACATCATGAGGGCATACACTATGATGAAATAGTCACAGAAATCAGCATAGATGTGACCTAAAATAGGATTGATGGTAAAGTACAGACAAACAGGGAGGAGATAATGCATAAAATGATGGAGAGAACATGGGAAAATCGGGTTTGGGACCTATAAACATGGGGCTCTTTAGGATTAAAAATCGAGGTTCTATGGACAAATAAAAAATGTTCCATACGGCAACACAAAAAATTATAATATGCTAGCTATGGATTGGGTCAATCCTCATATGGGGGTATGACATGTCAATGTTAGCCCAAGGGTGTGTGTTTTTTTTGTTTAATTATAATCTCTAAGACCATAAATAAACATTTATTTTAATATTAGCTTAAATAAATAAATATTTATATTAATATTTTCACTAAACTGGTTAATAGATAAATACTAATTTATTACCTTGTGAATAATAAACAAGATATAAAATTCAACTCATGTATTCTAGACTCTAATATTATTGATGATGTAATTAATACAATCGATGGTACTAGATTAATTATTATTACACTAGTAGTGATTTATATGTATTCATAATATTAAATTAAAATAGAATTTAACATTTATTCTAGATACAGTATTGTATGATCCTCTATACCTCTTTCTTATTAGAATTATGTGAACTTACCTATAATACAAGGTCTGCATATAGTTACTTGATAAGGAACCTATAGATAATGAACATAATATCACAATGATAACAACTCCATAAAAACACTCATTGTGTAATATAATCCCTCTTTCATGATATCTCATCAAGAAGGTTGTATAATAGTGTTGTCAACTTATATGATTGATTTATCTTTCCATGACTAGCTAAAATGAAATTATTGATGAACTTCCAAGGCCACATATTTATTTACATAGATTCATTTCAATAAATGGGATAGATATATCTATTTCCATTAATCTAGATATAAAAAATTCTTTCTTGACTTATTCAATTAATTTCATATCAATTATCCCACACCCAATATATGTTACCTATCCATGAACTTATATCATCACAGTTTTCCTACATACATCAATGTATACAATTCATGATACACCTAGATAGTAATCATAAGTTTAAGGAATAATACAAACATATACAATTACAAATATAACATATGGAATTCGTATTGGTGAGTTTATCCTCATAACCTCCCTTTATGGAGATTACCAAGTGTGTACTTCATGAGAAGAAGTATCAAGCCTTATAATCCACTAAAAATTAATAGTTACACAGTATATGTGTCTTGTTAGAAATATATTATCTACCATAAGACACGTGTTTTAGAATATTTTCACAACTCTTCAAAGATATCATTATAATATGGAGATGTTATATATTTTCAATCTAAAAAATACTCTATGAACATTGTAACATTAATGTTACATAGAATAAAAATCATCATGTGATAGAATATTTATAAATATTATGGTAATAATATGTAAAAAGTAATTTAGTTATAGGAAACCAAATCCAAAATACTCTCACTTACACTAGAGGAAACTAATGATATTTTTTAGTCCTATAGTACTCATTTGATAATCATTATTTTTTTATATAAGGATTTATTCAATGAGTTTTTTATGTTTTATTCATTTTAAACTATACATATTGTACCCTCACCACTTTGATATAAACCCCTCAAATGTTGATACTTTAGAAGTATATGCTTTGTCTATTAATTTGAAAATGACTACTCTTTATACACAAAAATTGTAGTATTACCACAATATTTTGTGATAACATACTTACTTTTAGGTATAATATCATGATCCTAAAAGATAATACTTATCCAAACTTATTAGTTAGTAGTATTAGAAGTAATTTTGTATTCAAACTCTATTTATGAATTGGTGTCCAGTAGATGCATAGAACTATTCTAGCTCATTGATCCAGTATTAATGAAGAACACATATCTTCGATATGTTTTTAGATAATTTCAATAGGTTTTGAAACTATAATTTGCGTACAAGTAGAAAACTAGTTCCTAAAATCCATTATAAACTATTAAAAAATCATGTTTATTCCTATTATACTTCATGATGATCTTTACATCCACCAAATGTGCCTCTTCTAGTCCTTCTTGATATCTAACTACAATGATCAAGGTATAATAAACATAAATTCTTTTATATAACTTGAAATTAATGATAGATTATATCACTGAGGTATAAGTTATTCTACTCATTTTCGCTTTCTCCTCTTTTGTTTGAGGATATGTTTAATTAGAAAGATATATACTATGTGTCATTGGAAACAATACACTATTTGATTTTTCTATATTGAATCTATTTAATACCTTGTCAATTTATATAGCTTTACTTAGTGTGAGTGACCTATTATATTTATCTTGATGGGTCTTGATCCTTGAAATACATGTTTCTTCACCTAGGAATTTCATAGAGAAGCATTTATTTAACCAATTCTTAAGTGATTGTAAAACTGGTATCTCATTTCTGATTAGTATTATATTATCAAAATTGGTTACTATGAAAACAATTTCACTCCCATTAAAAATATAATAGACATAGGGATCATATCAATTCATTAAGAAATTATAATCTCTTATGGATTTATCACAAAAAGAATTCCATTATCCAAATGACAGTTTTAATCAATCAATGGTTATATTTAACTTGGACTCCTAATATTCGTCTTTTTTATTCTAAAACCCTTGTGGTTGTGTTATATAGATGTATTCTAATATATTTCCATTAAGGTAAGTTCTCTTGACAACGACTTTCTAAATCTCATAATCATGATAATATTCTACAAAAAATAGAATTATAATTTATTTTAGATTAGGGATAGGTGAAAAGATGTATTCATAATCTGTGCCTTAATATTTTTTAAACACTTTAGAAACCAATCATGATTTATCGTTACTAATTTTACAATCCATTCTTATTTTCTCATTGAAAAATGTTTTTTATATAATAATATTAATATTAATTGGAGGACTTATCCAATCCTAGGGTTGGTTTTGTTATATGGAATCGATTTTAGAATTCAAAGTTGTTTTATACTTTATAAATTCTAAAATTATTATTGATTCCTTATAAGATAGAGGTTTAAAATCTTAAAATAATAATTTCTAACCTTCCTTTTGGACTAAAAAACTATATATCTCTATGGTTATCGTACCTCTCTAACACTCCTACATAGTTTTTTTCTCTTGAATAATTTCTTCCCCGAGTCCTTGTAGAATATTTTTATATGCAAAATATATTGTATATTAAGACTTGACCTCATCCAAGTATATCTTTCTCCCACTATTTCTTTTGGATAGTTTCTCCCTTTAAAGGAAGATTGAATTTTATAGTATAATTACCTTTTTATCTATGTGATCATATAGATAATATCACTTTATTTCTATTACATTTCCTATTAACATACACTCAATGTTTCAAGATGAATATTTATTACTTTATGTTTCCTCAACAAATGATTCACATCCCCACACATGTAAATGTATCAAAAACGATTATTCCCATACCATAAATCATATGTAATACTATTTTCCATGTTTGTTGGTACTCTGTTTAGTGTGTGTTCTATAATCTATAATATATATCTTGAAAAGTATAATGGATGAACAACATGACTCATAATTGATCTCACCATGTCTAAAATGGTTTAGTTCCTCCTTTAATAAACAATATTCTAGTATGGTATATAAATATGAGTTATTTGGAATAGTATCCCAAAATCTCTTAGATAATCCATGAACTCTTGGTTGAGATACACACCACCTCGGTCAGAGTGGAGTTTTTTTATCTTATTAACTAGATAATTCCCTACTTCATTCATGTATTTAATAAATTTATCAAGGGAATAAAAATTATGACTCATTAAGTGGACACATCCATATCTAATAAATTTAACAGTAAAAATTATGAAGTAAGAGTATCCTCTTTTAGATTGTATTAGAAAATATCCACACGCAACTATATAAGCTAATTCAAGAATCACTATATATATTTATGTTGGCATGTGTGATGCAATGACTGAATCTCAAAGTTGTTGAAGAAACGATGAAATATTTTTTAAAATATAAAAATTATCAAATTTAATATTACATACAGATGAAAATTTCAATATATTGGTGAGTGAAATAGAGATAAGAAGGTAGAATTGTTGGAAACAAATAAATAACACATAATTGTTATAGTTGTTTGGTCCAATGAGAACCTACATCTACTCTTAAATACTCTCTACTTATTGATATAATAGGTACCTAATAAAGGAATTAAACATTAGTTTTTAAGTAAGTAACAACCATTTACAAACACCTTCTTTTCTATGGATAATAGTAAAACCAAGAGGAACATACATGACATTTTAAGTGAGAGTCCGAACTCAAACCAAACATACCTTTTGAGGTGGAGGTATAACCAAACTCTAATTTTATTTTGTTCAGAGAAGAATAAACCAAATATTGAACATAAATAGAAAATAAAAGATATACTATGTTGAATAAAAGTCAACCAGATTATGAATAGTATAAATTTAGAAGTTGATGCATTAGCATGATCACTTCTTACAAAGGAATGTATGATTGGAGCATAGTCTGAATGATCAGCACATAATCACATTATTGATCTCAATAAAACAACCTTTTAGTATTTTGAGTTTTATATGGAATTTGTTTTTGTTTTATCCCAGTTTGCTTGATCTGTTTTTATTGATGAATTATCAATATTTAGTTCAATCAAGTTTCCAACATCAACCTTAACAATATTCATCTTACATGGGGGTTTTACAATTATATTAAATCCAATAATGATTTCAAATAAAATAAATATGGAAATTTTATAATTTCCTTGATTTAAACTTCCTATGTAGTTAGAGATTAGTTCCCAAACAATTTCTATAGAAAAAATTCAAAAACACTTCATATATATTCAATAAAAAGTATAATAAATAAAAGAATTAACCAAATAAAATTGATTAAAACTAAAATATTTATAGTCCAAATTAAATTTATTAGTTAAATAGAATAAAAATTTAGTAAAAAAATAGAGTATCATAATGAACTAAAATATAATATATGACTATGATAATATCGACTGCATATAAATGGGGGTTTCTTAATTTAGGTTTTAGAATTTAGTAATTTTATAAATTAAGATAGGGTTACATATACTTTTTAAATTAAGACATAATATGTGTGATAATTTTCACACATCATTCTTCAATAAGGAAGAATGAATGGGGTTCAGGCTTCTTGTATTGCAGGAATGGATGTTTGAAACCCAATCAAACATCCTTTGCAACTCACAAACTAGTGGCCTAAACTGGTTTCATGCTTCCCAATAAAATGATTTATAAAAATACCCCCACCCACGCCTCATTTATATCATTACCCCCTATTAATTTTCATCGATGCTATATTTAATTAGTTTCTATCTTTCTAAAGATATTATTTATGGCCATCAGAAAGGTAAAATTTCTTTTTTAAAATTTTACTTTTCTATTTTTTTATTGTTTTTCATGATTTATTTAGTTAAAATGTATGATTATATGGATGTATGATTTAATTTATATGTTCCTTGGGTAATTTATATTATGTTGAATGATTTTGGAAATTTAAATCTGATATTATGATAATTTAAATTCTGTTGTGTAATTTGGTATAAAGTAACATTATTTTTATTTAGGAAAATATAATTTCTTTTAAAAATGTATATGCATAATTATAATATAGAATATAAATAATCATATTTGAATAAATTTATATATAAATATAATATCATATATTATATTTAAATTAAAGTAAATTGAAAATATATTATTCAAAAAATAAAATTAATCTATCTGAATATTTTTAAAAAATTAGATTACTAATAATATTTTGTAAAACATTATTCACTTAAATTGAATATACTTTTAAATATATTATATTATTTATAATATTTAGATTTAATTAAAACATAAATATAGTATCCAAGAAATCTATAAATAATATTAGTTTTTATTGAAATTAAAATAATTTACTATTAATAATATATTTTAAAAAATATTACTTATATATAATAAATATTATGAGTAATTATGAAAAAAATGAAATTATTTATATTTTTCAAAACATAATTACTTACAAAAATGTATATATATATATATATATATATATATTAATTATATTAAAATGTGGTGATAATATATTATTTATAATATAAATGAAAATATCATTTTTTTTCTTTAACTACATTAGTAATTATGTAATTAATAATTAATATTTAAAATATTTTACAATATGTTATTATTAGTTATATTTATAATTAGAAAAGAATACATTACTAATAATTAGTATTAAATAATTATATATTATTAATTAATAATAAATAATATAGTTTCTATTTATTAGGAAAGGGTTGGGCTCTTATCCCTTTATTAAAAATTAAAAATAAGCTGCATGGGATGGTAAAAACAATGAAAATAATCCATCCAAAATGAAATTGAAAAACTGAAAACTTGAAGTGATACAAATCCCATTATAGAAAAGACACATTTGTGCCAGTGGAAAGGTGTATGATGAACTAAGAAGAACATGAAATATCCCAACTAGTAATCTAACACAATCTTCTAGAACAAAATCATAAAACTAGAAGCTTGATATTGAAACCAAAAGCTTGTAGCGAACAACTAATAAACAAATAGAACAACTAGTAAATTGAGGCATCAAAGCCTACGGTCGATTTTCGATGTTCTCGAGGGCACTACAACCACACCATAATGATAAGGTATTCCCCTTATCCAGATTTTATGGAACTTCCAAGTAGTCTCTTTATCATGAGAATCCATTTCCATGGGGGAATCCTTGGGGTTGGTAGTGATAAACACTATATTATGAGAAACTACAACGTTTATCCTGGATTTTCCAGAATTCATTATCACTCCTTGATCCTCAAAAATATCCAAATATTCAAGAGTATCAAATGAGTTAGATAATGAAACCCGACATTTTACCTTTCCTTTAGTAGGTCAAACAGAATTTTGAGATTATTTCTTATTAGTTTGTAAGATTCCGGATTTAGAAGCTCGTGAAGGTGAAGACACCTATCTAGAAGCTTTATTTTTATCTTTTTCCTCATTATCCATTAAAAAATATAGACAATTTACATCCATCATCCTATTAGGAGAAATAGAATCCTTATACCTATCAAATAAAACATTAATTTTGAGAATATACTCTGGTGTTCTAGTAATAGGAGTAGTTGTCCTTTCCATTGAGGAGACACAACCTAGGATCTTGGATAAATCCCTATAGTTGGTGGAATTGATACTCCTATCATAAGTGTATTTATTTATTGTGAAAGGGTGTTTAGTGGAACTTGGAGAAACTAGGGTTTTTATACCCTCCAAATCTTGAGTGAGAACCTACTTAGATCTAGATAGAAGTCGGTTTCTCAACATACCATCCCTTTCAATGTTAATGTTTTTGAATGTACCAAATGGAATAGTTTCAATATCACAATCCAAGATAATCCCATGATCTGAAAATGTCCCTACCTTTCTTATAATGTAGGATAAAATCCCCTGAAGTGGTTTTCTTGAATTTGGATTTAATTGAAGAAGATGGATTCATTTTCACCTTCTAGTTTGTGGAGAGAATTTTTTTCTCTTAAGATAAAATATTTTCAACATACCTTTGTGCATCCAATTCAAAATTAGTATTCAAATATTCATAATCATTATCACATGAATCCTCTCTAATTCCTTCCATAAGATAATATATATAAGAATAGGGATGATTACTCTCATAACCAGGGGTTTTAAAAGCTCCAATATCAATTGGAAGATCAAGTCAAGCCCCTACCAACTCCTTAAGAATATCACCCAAAATACCAGAAAGCTCCAAGGAATTTTCTTCATTAAATCTGAAACATTCACAAACTTCCATGTTTACTGTACCACTGTGGGAATTCAATATAATTAGTGTGGCTAATCCAACTTCATTAAGAGAAAATAAAGGATGCTCCTACCTACCCAAGTGATCATTTTTGTCCCCTTGACATTTTCCTAGGTATCTTTTTAGATATATGACTAGAATCAAGCCTTATATTCTTCATTTACATATTTTCATACTGATTATTTAGAGAATAAAAAGAAAAATTAGTGGCTTTTCAACAATTAACATGTATGTGTCTAATAGTTTGACACAAATATAAATAAGAAGGAACCTTCTCAAATTTTATCTAAAGATTAATGTCAAATTCATCAGTAGATAAGATAACCTTATTAATCAAATAATAATTCTGATCTAGTTTCGCAAGGATTCTAGAAAAATAACCAAAGTGATCATCATTTTTTCACGTCCATCTTAATGACTATAGAAATTGAAGAAAATATATCACAAAGGATATGACGATGCTAAAAAATCTAGTTCAAGATAATAATTCAGATCCATATAATATATCAATAATTTCTAATTCCAAAATGATTAAAATGAAAATCCCAAATAGGAATCTTTATCATTCCAGGTTTATGGGAGATTGAACCACAAACCCCAAGCCTTATGCGTCAAATCATAGGAGGAAAAAGTAATTTGAAAATAAACATTACCGATATGGATACATATCTAATTAGAGAATCCCTAGATGAAAGAAAGATATCGAATAATATCATTAGTACTCCAATGTTTTCAACCAATTGGTTGAAATAGTAATGCTATGATTGAGAACATATAAATTTGATGTCAATCCTTAATCACATCCTTATTAGAAAACACATGAGTCATAAAAGATTTATGAAGATCCCTTTCTTAAAGACAATCCTTTAATGAACCAAATGGTATTTTATTAGTTTTATGTGATCAGTTAATTGATTATGAATTAGATATTATTTAATTATTTAATAATTTGTTTTCTTATTATATTATTAATTGCTACTTTAAATAATTACATTATTAATTAATTTTTTCGTATAAAACACAAACAAATTAAATAATACTATTTAGTTTTTATAATAAAAAGTGGCGTGAACCATGTTCATGCCTCTTGTGTGGTCAATATATAGGAAGCATGAATGAGGTTCACCATTCCAGCATTGAACAAAGGAAGTGTGAACCCCTTTCACGCTTTCATGTTGGAAAAATATGTTTGAATGGAGTTCACACATCCTATGGACTATTTCCATCTTTTCATATATCTTGTGGCCTATTTTCATAAATAAACAAAACCCTATCTTATTTTTAAAATTACCTAATTTCTAAAACATAAATAAAAAACTCATAAATATTATACAGGTCACAACATAGGTGAATAATCCTTTTCAAATTGTACTATGAGGTTAGAACATATATATTCAAAAAAATTAATAAAATTCTATTCATATTGATAGTAAATAATCATCTAGATATTACACCTTAATTAATCTTCGTCACTATATTTGTGACGTGTACTTATTATGAAAACTGAAAATTTTACATCGTGACTTCATTGTACAAATTATATACTACATGGACACTTTGAATGTTTCATGTGAACTCTCATATACAGTCATATACATGCACATATTCTACAAATAGAAACCTATAAATATTTTATCAAAAATATTTGACACAATTTTAAATTTGGGGTTCATGTCGTACTTTTAGAAAGAATAAAATTTGTATTAATGATAATTTATATCAATTAGATGTATTATTAATTATATGTTATTATCTATTATTATTATTATATTATTATTATTATTAGAATAGTATAAAATTGAAACTAGATCACACAAGAGATTTCAAGGTCTTCTCCCCTATAAAAGGGTGTTCTTGATGGAGTTTTTAGTTATATTTTGAAATTACTTAAATGTGGGTAATTTTGAATAATAAAGAAACATTTTTAACACTATTTATAAATTTTAACATGTTAATTTATATATATATATATGAAATATATATATATATATATATATTTGAAATTAATTAAAATTATTTGTTTTTAAATGGAGGAGAACGTTAAATGAATTAACACTCATTGCCTCGATGACCATCTAAGATTCGCAAAAAACCCATTTTTTTAAAAAAAAATTAAAAAAAGCTTATTCTGAAAAAAACATTCTATGACTTCAACGTGATGCATTTTTCATATGGGATTCAACATAATGAAATTAAAATGTACCATGATATATTTTTTGGAAAAAAAATCTCTCAAGGTAACATTGAAGCATTTTTTGGGTTGATTGTGTTTGTTGAAAAAGAAGGTTTCCATGGTCAGTTATGGTGTTCCAGATATATTTTTGAAAATCTATGTTGAGAAAGAATCATCACAAAATAATGGAGGATATGGAGGTGGTATAAAAAAACACATACAAGGTGTCCTAGTTTTCCAGTTTTTGCCAAATTTTTGGGCCTCAAAATAAAAAATGGAGGAATGTGTTTTTGGAAAAGGACATTGCGCACATGATTAAAGGTGTTTTGGAATGTTGTGTGAAAGGAATGATCCAATATGAACATTTAAAAATATAGAAAAGGAAATAGTTTTATGAAATATAGAAGGGGGTTTGGAATGTTGCATGCAAGGCGTGTTTCAGGATCTAAATGTCGAAATATAGAAAAGGCATGAAGTGCATGAAATATTAAAAAATGTTCATGAAAGATGAGGTTGTGTGAATGAGGTTTGTGTGCCCAATGTGATGTCAAGTTGTGTTTTGCACGCTTGAAGAGGATCTTGAACAAAGAAGATAATCTTCCATATAGGGTTTGGTGATGCCTCTAAATAAGAGGTGTCCCCCCTCATTCGAAAAAGCTCAAGACATAGATGAGATCTGAACTCTAAATCGCATAAGAATTATAAGAAAAGGGTGTTATGTGAAATAATTGGAGTTGAAGGAAAGATAAGAATATTGAGAATAATATTTAAGTTTCACATAAGATTGAAGTTTCACGCAATAGGTGTTTCATGACAAAAGTGGAATCCGGCACACAAGGCATTAAAGTTGCGTATAAGACACAATAAGGGTTGCACAAAAGATTTAGAGTTTCCTAGT
Source organism: Viscum album (assembly GCA_963277665.1). Classification (NCBI taxonomy): domain Eukaryota; kingdom Viridiplantae; phylum Streptophyta; class Magnoliopsida; order Santalales; family Viscaceae; genus Viscum; species Viscum album. Next base: position 1,002,464,867 of record OY728134.1, read on the forward strand.
ATATCTATAGTAAAGTGGTATTCATCAGGGGATGAAATTGGTACATCAATAGATCTTCTCTATAAAGTAGAGGATTCATTCATTTGAGATAATTAATGGACCTACAAGTCTATAAAATATGAGTGGAACTTCTGAAGAAGTAGTAAGAACACTCCAATTGAGAGAGCAGTGAGCTTTCAAATTGTGATTGGTTATAAACTAGGATGGAAAATGATCCCAATAAAAACATTGTATACAACATTTCACTTATAGTGGATTTGTTATATCAGCACATTGTCGGTGTATTTTCTATGGACGTAGCCCCGTGATGGGGAATGAAGTAAAATTGATTTGTCTTGTGTATGATTTAATTTATATTCATACATATAGTAGTAAATATAGAGAAGAAAGTTTTTTTAATATAAAAACAAGATAAAAAGGGAAAGTTGTTTTAATCTATCATACCCTAATTCACCCCCCTTAGGGTATTTTACCTAGTGGGTCTAACGATTGGTCTCAATGCCAAAGGTTAATATTAGTGTTTCTCTATCATTGGAGGTCATAATTAATAAAGGGATTCTGATCTTCGAGGGGAATTATTTTCAGTTATGGAAGAATCATATGGAACACTACTTACGGTGCTTAGGACTGGATGTCTTTACAATAGTGATACATGGTATTTTAGCCGATATTAATAGTGGTTCTTTACCAAAAGTTGAAAGAAGGGAGTTGGATGCTAACGCCAAAGGAATCAATTCTTTAGGGGTATCCCTATCACATTAAATATATATAAATTTGATGTCATATAAAATATACCATTCCATGTGGGAAAATCTGTTGAATATATATGAATGTTATTCAAAGGTCATAGAGCAAAAGCTGGAGGTTCTGTGGAATAAGTATGAAAATTTGAGAATAAACCCAAATAAGTCTATTGATGCATTCTTTGATAGGGTAAATATTGTAAAGGAAGAAATGTGAGGTCATAGAGAAGTCATTAAAGATATAAAGGTTATGAAGTGTATCTTGAGGAAACTACCACCTCAATTCAATCCGAATGTTTCTGTATGGGAAGATAAAGATTCGAAAGATCTAACACTAGATAACTTGTATAGTACCCTTGTAGCATATGAAATATGAAATGATGATAACGATGTTGTGTGAAAGGGTAAATCTAAAGAGGTTTCATTCGAGGACATTAATAATCTCACCATTGATTATTCTTATTAATAAGAAGAGATAGAAGAGTTGATTTCATTCATTTCTTTAAATCTATAATGTGGTAAAGGAATGTTCAAGGGGGAAATTTCCACTTTATTACTTTAGATGTGGAAAGGTTGTTAATCTTGCAACATGGTGCCCTAAGAAGTTACAATAAGATGATGAGGATAAAGTTTAAATCCATGTGATGAATTCTTCATCCTATGTGAATGAAAATAAAAAATTTAATAAATTTTTCTTTATGAAAAAGAATCTTCTTTCAAAATAATATGATAGTTAAGATGAATTTGAGGTTGAAGTGGTTGAAGAGATAGGGAACTAGAAAGATCACGGACAAAAATCTATGGTGGAAGTTGTTGGTAGTGCTCAAAAAAAGAATAAACTAACTATGATGAAGAAGAAGTTGAAGGAAGAGTTGATTTTCAAGCTAAATTGGAATTCTCTCTTGAAGAGATAGATGTTTGGAGAGAAAAAACGAAGAAATCCAACAAAGTGGTTCATGATGCCAAACTTTACATGCAGAAGTAGGATAAAGAGAAGTATGAGTTAATGGATGAAATTAAGAATCTCAATTCTTCATGTTCAATAGACTCAGAAAGAGTTATTGAGCATACACTCATGTTTGAATAACAGAAAATAAAGGTTGATGGTTTGAATAAAAAAGTGAAATAACATATCAAATGCATTAAATTACTTGAAGAAGGATTTGTTGGCCTGTGACCAAAAACTAAGGATCATGATAAAATCTTGACTCCTAGTATGTCATCAATAAATCATATCATTAGGGTGATAGAGAATACTATTGTGGAGTATAGAGGTCCAGTAGAAAAGAAGCCACATTCATGTTCAAATGATAAGGCTGGGATGTGGCTTCATTAAAAACAGAAAGCAGTCATGGTTGAAGTCATACTGTAATAACCATATATGAGAATGAATATTGATTTGGGTATGAAGTAGAATCATAAGATTCAGAGAACCTAAGAGAAAACTAGCAGTGTAGAAGTGATACGTATGAATGCACACTACATTAAGTGTTACTACTATGGAAAGATGGGACATTCCAAAAATGTGTGTTCCATATCCATGAGATATAGAAGGGAACAAGAAAAAACATGGAATCCAAGTAGAGAATGATACTCAAGAACATATTTTGAGGGACACTATTTTTGGTGTGTGGGATTTGGTCACATGTCCACATATTGTACATTAACTATGAAGAGGAATGAACCAAGGAAAATCAAAGTGGTCTCAAACTAAAAATCAAAGAATCAACAGGTGAGATGGAAATTAAAAATTGATTTGTAGCTATGCAGGATGAAGTTGGTACTTCATACCCTGAGGGATATCAATACCATTAGTCTATATCAAGTATAATGTCAAAAAATGGATAAAAAATAAAAGAGCTAAGAAGGCAGTGGTTGTGGAAATTTCCATCAAAGTATCATACCATTCTGGTGTATGGATCCTTGAGAGCAGTTGAACATCCCATATAACAGGTAATAAGGATCATGTTATAGGCATAAAATTTGACAAATAAATATTTTTCAAATTTGGAAATGATGAAGGCCTAAAGATAATTAGCTTTGTTAAGGATAGGTTTTGAGGAAATGAAATGAGACGTACTGATATATTAGTAATAGAAGGTCTCAGTCATAATCTTCTTAGTTTCAATAAACTATGTGAATCAAGTAATTCTATAATATTTATTAAGAAGACGTGTATCATTAAAGGAAGATATGGTTCAGTTGTTCTATAGGGAAAATAACAAATGGAAATATCTACCTTGTAAATACAGAAGAAGATATGTTCCTTTTGTCTAGAGAGGAAGAAAACAAGATGTGGCATAAAAGAATTGGTTATCTATGGAAACCATCCCCAAAAGATCTGGTAAAATGTGATGTAGGTATATACCACCCTAATATATCATGTGATCATACTCATATGTGTGATTCATGTCAACAAGGGAAGATCATCAGAAAAACATAAAAAAGAAAGAAAAAAAATTGTCTAGAGTCCTTGAATTGGTGCAAGATAGTGTTTGTGGAACTATCTCAGCAAGAGATATTAACTGGTATAGATATTATGTAACACCCCAAGATTTCATAGTACGTTATATCATCGAAGTAATTCAATAAATATCATTACAAACAATACTGTGTTCAAGCGCACCACGACTTACCAAACTAGCCGTTCAAAAGTGGTTACAAATAGTATAAACAGAATTCTAAACTTTATATAATCCTTAAAATTTTAGAATCCATATTATGAGTTTTTTAGACATAATTTAAGAATAAAATCATTTTTTCAGATAAAAGAAGTATTTTTCAAAAAATTCAATTTTACCGCCTTTTAATGGAGAACCCTTTTTAAATCCAATATTTGAAACTTTTTTATATTAAATTTGAAAAAATAAACTTCTTCTTTAGAATCAGTACATAAGAATTTAGTTTCAAAAAATTTTTGGTGTTTTTCGATAAACTTTAATATTTGGGTGAATAGTGAAAAATACTATATTTTAACTGAAAACAACCTTTTTAATCAAAATAATTTATAGTGTTCAATAATAAATTTTAATGGTTTGGAAGTATAAATAGATTATATTTTTACCATTTAATCCAATGTTATTCACTGGAAATAATTTCACTTTGAAATTGAATATAATCAATTATCAATCTTTTGATAATTATTATTTCTAAAAAATATGCCCTTTGGTTTTGACAACGGGAATTAATTTTAAATTAATAAATGAAAATTCTATTTTTTGAATTTGGTAAAACAGACTTTATTTTTTAATTTAGAATATAAAGATTATCTTAGTGTAAAATTTTGGTATTTTTCTGTTAACTTTCAATTTTTGATGAATAGTGAAAAACACTAAGTTATTGGTCCAAACCAAATTTTTATTTAATTAATTATTTAATTAATTTAAATTTATTTTAGGTTAAAATATATAAATAATACCTATATAAGTTTAATATAATTCATTGGCGTCATTTTATAATAAGTTTAGATATATAAAATTTTATTGAACTTTTTACCGTATTTTACCCACCTCTTAGGAGTATTTGAAAATTTTCATAAAACTTAATTTTACCGCTTAAGTGATTTAAATTTAAAAAATACGAGAGATACAGTTGATATCAGTAAGTAAAATTTGGTTCAATAAGATAAAAATATTTTTTGGTGCATAGTAACGTTTGGCTTTTATTTACCACGGTTAAAAGTAAATAGGGTAATTAAAGGTAAAAATGATATTATTATTACCCTAACACATGTATTAATTCAATTTTATAAGTGTAATGTGACCGAAAACAACCTCAGGAATAAAATATGATCCTTTAGGTCCAATTGGATTAGATTAGGACATTTATTATTATTTAATTTAAAGAAGAGTTAAAAGTATTAAATTCAAGTTTTTATAACTAAAACATTTTTAATATTGGTTTATATATATGATAAATTCGACTATAAAAATTCACTTAAAATATAAAACTATTTCCTAAAGAATGGTATTTTATTAATATTCTTTATATATTAAATAATTATATTTAGTTATGACACAATGATGATGTAGTAATTACCTTATTAATGAAAGATTAAAATAATTGATATTGTAAATATCCAAATAAATGTAATTTGAGAATTATGATGAATTAAAATAATTTAATAGGTTAATATGACTTCTTATGGTTGATTCAATCAGTTTTTTTGAAGTAATAATGCTGTTATGATTTTATCAAAAAACAAATTCCAAATAGTGTCAAAATGTACATAAAATAGTTTTTAAAAGAAATATTATATTATTAATTGATATAACAGTCCTAAAAATCTAAGGATATTACAAAAGACTTATATAATAATATATATGACATTATTGAACCAATTGGGGTTTGATTGTCATTTTATGGAAAGTTTATTAACCATATAATATAAAAATACAAAGAGACATGGTAAATGTCACACTATTTAACTAAGAGTTAAATCTAAAAGTTAAGGTTTATATGGTGTCCTAAACCTATCTAAAACCTATTTGTTGAGATTTTGTAGATCCATACCCACCATAGACTTTAAATAATTCATTTTGGAGCCACTAGAAACCGAAAATGAATTTATTATAAAATAATATTTTACGTTGTTTCCTAAGGTGCCCCTCACCCCTCTTATAAAAGGGAACTTATCCTTCTCTCAAATCTCCACCTCCCAAGCAATTTGTCTAGGCCAAAACATGCCCCAATATCCTCCCAGATATCCTAAATTCATCTTAGAGGCATTATTTTGGTCATAAATCCAACCTATGTATCCCTTTTGATCAAATCAAAAGGAAGAACCCGAAGATAAGGTTATGATTTCACCACCCTCTTTCAAGTTCTTTTATTCTTCCACTTCCTCTTTCTTTGTTGTTTACATTCTAAAATAATTACTCCAGTATCTTCTATATAATTATATGTTATTACAAAAATGGTAACACCATATTCATTATTCTATCCATTCTATAAATGACAAATTCATCGTACGTGCGTACGTACGGATTGTCGTCTCCAAGTCGTGGTGTAGTTTTTTATTCAAACACTTCATTATTTGGATGAGTATAATAATGAGTATAAAAGATATAAATAATAAATATAACATGTTAATTATTCTTTATATATGGTATACCATCCAATTAAATACTATTTCTCCATCAATATAATGATATTGTCACACATGCGTACGTACAGATTACTGTCTCCACGACGCGATGAGATTCATTTCGACCTCCACCATTCAACGATGATTATAAAATATATATCAATAATAAGTATGTAATATGTGACACAATAATTCTACTAGAGATATAAATATATATATATGTGTGTGTGTGTGTGTGTGTGTTTTTCCATATATCTTATTGACTTAGTTCCGTGCAGTACGATATGAAAACGGAAACAATGCTTATGTGTACGTACGGACTACCGTCTCCATAAATGGTGTTTTCCATTTCATATATATGTCTATTATACATATTTATATTCTAAATATATATGATATATAAATCATGTTTCATATTCTGGAAGTATTTAAATCTTTATATAAGTGATACAATCAAGAGTAACAAGTCAAAACACATACAATACAGAAAGCGATTATTACCCAAAATGTTAATTTAACATGGAAATTATTATTAAATGGGTAGTATAAAGTCATAAATGAATCATTTATGATATAATAAATATTAATATGGTTCTGTTATTGTAACACCCGAGATTTTTATGAGTAATATTTTGTTTTTATATCATCAAAGGAATTTTTCACTACACACTTGCTTGGCTTGCTTTACACGCAATCACGACCTTCCTCGATAGCTTGCGTCGTACGCAATACCGAGTTTCACTAAACAACAATATGCTATTAAAACTAGCCGTTATGAATAGTAATAACCACTTTTTGAAATTTTATAAATTTTATTTTTCAAAATGGACTTCATTTTTGGACTCAGAATATCGAAATTAGCCTAGGGTGAAATTTTGGTATTTTTCTGAAAACTTTCAATTTTTGATGAATAGTGAAACCACTAAGTGGTAGGTTAAAAACTGAATTTTGCATAAAACATAATTTTACCGCTTCTGTGAATGGAATTTCAAAAATCCGACAGACACGGTTGATATCAGTAAGTAAAATGTGGTTCAATGAGATAAAAATAATTTTTTGGTGAATAGTAACTTTTTACTATTTTTACCGCGGTTAATAGTAAATAGGGTAACTAAGGGTAAAAATGATATTAATATTACCCTAACACATGTCCTAATTCTATTGGACAAGTGTAATTCGACCAAAAACAAACTTAGGAATAAAATATGACCATTTAGGCCCACTTAGATTAGATTAGGACATTTATTATTAATTTATTTAAAGAAGGGTTAAAATAGTTAAAATCAAAGTTTAATAAGTAAATCATTTTTAATATGGGGTTATACATAAGATAAATTAGATTGTAAATATTCATTAGAAATCTAAAAAGATTTCCTACATGATGGTATTTTATTTGTAATTTTTAGACATCAAATAATTTAATTTATTTATGACACAATGATGATGCAGTAATTATCTTATTAATGAAATATTGACATAATTGATAATATAAATACCAAAATAAATGTAATTTAAGACTTTTTATGAATTCCACTAATTTTGAAGGTTACGATGATATATTAGTGTTGATTTAATCAACTTGGTTCGAACATATAATTCTGTTATGACTTTCACAAAAATCATATATCAAATAGTGTCAAAATTGACACAAAATAGTTTTTAAATAAAATATTATATTATTAATTGTTATTTTATTCCTAAAAATCTAAGGTTCGGCCAAATGACTTAGATATATATATATATATTAATAATAAACAATTTGGGGTTCGTTTGGCATGTTATAGTAAGTGTATTAACCATATAGTGAAAGAAAACAAAAAGACATGGTAAAAGTTAAATTATTTAACTTAGAGTTAAATCTAATTGATAAGGTTAAAATAATACCCTAAACTTGTCTAAATCCTATTGGTTGATAGGATATAGACCCTTCCCCACTTTAGCTTCGAAATAAGACCCTTTGGAACCATTATAAACCGATTTTGACTTTAATATAAAATAATATTTTGAGATATTCCTAAGGTGCCCCTCTCCTCCCTTATAAAAGGGCACCTCCTCCCCCTCCTCCTCACACAAAATTGAGCACTCAAGCTCGGCCAACCCCTGCCATTTTATCCTCTCCACTTCCCTAGAATAATCCTAGAGGTCCTGGTCTTCTTCAAAGACCAGTATTAGTTCCCTAAGTGAAGGATTCAAAGAGGCGTTCCTTAGAAGAGGTAATATCCATTACCGATCTTTTCAATTTCTTTCTTCTTCAACTTCTTCTTCTTTAATTTTTTCATGATAAAGTAATAACATCAGTATTACTTACATACTGATATGTTTTTATAAATATGAAACAACCCTAATTCACCTTCTATCCATCCTACGGAAAAATGAAATCACCGCGCGTGCGTACGTACGGAATACCGTCTCCACGCCGTGGTGTAATCTATTTTCCACCATCACTTTACAAGGATGGGTATAATGGTGTAATGAGTAAATATTTATGATTATAAATTAATATTGATACTGAAATAATATATATATACTCCAATAAAGTTCCACGATCATAGGAACGATATCATCACTCGTGCGTACGTACGGAATACCGTCTCCACGATGTGATGCGACTCGTTCTACATGATCATCATTACATACTAATTATATAAATGAATTGAATGAATAAATATGATATATGTTACACTAATACCATTCTGCATATAAGGTATCTATAACCTTAAAAGAATAATAAGAATGTATTCGGCAAAACACGCATAAGAACAAAAGGCAATAAAGACCCGAGTAACAAGTAACAATGAAATATTACTATCAAGAAGCTAAGAATATGACCATATATGATATCATATCAATATGTATGATTCTGGAATAAGTCAATAACATTATTTAAACCATTATACAGGAGCCTCGGACACGTACAAAGCAAATTGGACCTAAGGTAAGGGAAATACCACAATCTCATTTTTATCCGAGATTGTTTATTCGTAAGTATTTACTGGGGTGTATTTTATCATCCACATCCATGTTTCATCAATATGTAATATTATTTCCATCCACCTACAATTTTTTAAATCCATTTTTACCCCTCGGTGAGTTTTTAGTAATATGTATGAAAGGAATCTTTTGTCGTTTTTCGTACGAGGTACTTTTTGACTTTTCCGACAAAAGTACGAAGAATGTTTTTTTTAACTTATACGGCATGAATGGATTCTTAAAACATTATTTCCAAGAAGCTTCCTTTACAAGTTTTCAAGTTTATTTTTAATCAACTTCTTTTATTTTAAAGTCGTATGACATGTTATGAAAGGAAAAATGTTTTTGAAGAAGAAAGGATATTTTCCTCAAGAATGGAGTTCAAGTGTTTTATCAAAATTATTTTCCATCTAAGATAATAAAGGGTTCTGTTTTTATCCCTATTATTACATTAATTTGATCATGTTGTGATGGAAATATTTTTATGAATTCCTTTATCTTATATGAATTGTTTTATGATGTCATGTTGTTTAAGAATCCCATTTTTATTACATGGGTTACGCTATGATGTATGTTTTATGATTATGTGGCACACATAAGAAAGGATTCATTATAAGATGGATGGGACCTATATCTCCCTCCAATGCATTGGGTAAAGATTTTATATCTCATGAGATATACATGGCTGGAACGGAAGGTTATTTCGGTTCAGTGATACAGGACTGAAACGAAGAGTGAACTCGGTTCAGAAAGGGACTTTGTCCACTAAGATAGTCTTGGCAATGAGTCATGACTAACAAGAAATGATTTTCCATGATAATGTGTGCATGACACAAAGTTTCAAGTTTTATGTTATGATTATGGGGATCTCATTTTCACTTCTATGATTTATTCCATGTTAAGATATTATGATCTCTTTTGCAGGTTTTGATTTTCAAAAAGATATGATATGATTTTTATTTCCTTTATTTGCCCTTGCTGAGCATTTGAGCTCACCCTTTTATGTTTTCTTTTCCCCAGGTCAGGAAGATGGATATTAAGTAGAATATGCTAAAAGGGACCCTAGATATGATGAAATAAATGGGAGACACTGTAGAAGATTTATGAACCAGTTGTTTATGTTTCCCAGTTTCTAAAGACACTATACCTATACGGTCCTTTGTGGTTTTGTCATATGTTGTAATAAGTGTGCTTCAATTTTGAAGTATTAACAATGTATGTAAAGTATGGGTCGTTATAGTTGGTATCAGAGGAAAGGTATAGTCAACCTTTGGAAACTAGGATGTGAAAGCCTTAGTAAGAACCCTAAGGATAAGTCTAAGAATAGAACACAATCTTAGTGTTTTAGAAATGGCCATGAATAACCTAGGATAAGACCTTAAGCATGAAAATTTTATTCTTGAATTATGTGGTTTTCCTATTATAATTAGTGTTGCTCACACTATTCTTCTTGGTTTTATTCAATGGCTGGAACCCGAAGGAACCGTGTTAATGTGGAATGCGATGGGCAATGCAATGATTGTCCCCCTGAGCAACCAAACGATATGGGAGCTGGAATGAAAAATCTTGTAGCCATGCTCACACAACTTTCTCAAGCTATGAATCATACAGGACTTCCAAACGAGCAAAGGAAGGAGCAACATTCTGTTGAATCCTTCATGAGGCAGTGTCCACCTTCTTTCAGTGGGTCTACTGATCCATTAGTTGCTGAACAATGGATTAGTACTACTGAAAAGATATTTTCAGTTCTTCAATGTTCTGAGCATGATAAAGTCATCCTAGCAGTGTATCGTTTGGAAGGAGATGCTGATCAATGGTGGAATCTTATTAAGAATACGAGGCAAAGGGATGAAAATGAGTCTATGGAATGGGACGAGTTTAAGAACTTATTTTTCAATAAGTACTTCCCCTGTATTCTCCGAACAAAGATGGAGAAAGATTTTCTTGAACTGAAGCAAAGGGATGATGAATCTGTTGGTACCTATGAAGCAAATTTTACAAGACTTGCAAGGTACGCTTCTGGTATTATTATCCAACCTGAGAGTAAGATCGATCGATTCTTTAGTGGCTTAAAACCAAGTCTTTGAAGGGCGTTAGCCATAAGGGACTTCAATAGCTACGAGGAAATCGTTCGATGTGCTCTCAAAGTCGAGATGGAGATTGGAGTAACCCATCAGTCACATGGGTTTGATAAGAAGAGGAAGATGGAATTCAAAGGAAAATATAAAGAGCACACTGAAAAGAAGATGAACTTTCCCTTATGCTCAAAGTGTGGAAAGAAACATGGAGGGAGTTGTCTTAAAGGGACAAGTAAATGTTTTAAATGTGGAAAGGAAGGTCATCGGGCATTTGAATGCCGCGATAATGGGAAGAAGATGTCTAATGATGCAAGCAAAGTAAGGGATAGACAGAATGAACCTACTACACTTCAATGTTTCTAGTGCAAGGAGATGGGGCATTATGCCAATCAATGCCCAAATCCAAGGGTTGATGATGATGGTCGACGTCAACAAAATCTTAAGGCTAAAGACAAAGGAAAGTCACATGCAATTTCTATCAGCGATGTGGAGTACGATAACGAAATGGTGAAAGGTACACTTACCATCCACTCTAAAGTAGCAAATATTTTATTTGATTCTGGATCCACCCACTATTTTATTTCTAATGAATTTTCTAAGGGTATCACCGTATTACCTCAACAATTAGATGTTGAGTTAGCTGTGACAACACCTAATGGCACAACAGTCGCATCAAAAGTTTATAATTCTTCTCCGATCGAAGTTTGTGGGAAAGTGCTTCCTGCAAATCTTGTGATCCTTCCTTTAGTGGAATTTGATGTGATTCTTGGCATGGATTGGCTTTCTCTACATGGAGCTCATATCAATTTCCAAAGAAGGGAAGTCACATTTCATATTCCAGATCAATCTACGATCGTCTATCAATGCAAGGATGAACATAACCTTCCAGTGGAAATTTCTTCCATCTTATGGGTATTGATTCCACTAAATGAAGGTTATTTATCTCAAATGGTTGGTGAGAAACTCACGATTAAGAATATTCCCATTGTACGGGAGTTTGATGATGTATTTCCAGAGGAATTACCGGGTCTTCCACCAAATCGTGAAGTTGAGTTTTCAATAGAACTTGTACCGGGCGCTTTGCCAATTTCAAAGACACCTTATAGAATGGCCCCAATTGAGTTACAAGAATTGAAGAAGCAACTCCAAGAGAATCTTGATAAGGGATTCATACTCCCTAGTGCGTCACCTTGGGGAGCACCTGTTCTATTTGTTAAGAAGAAAGATGGATCAATGAGACTCTGCATTGATTATCGAGAACTTAACAAGATCACTATCCAGAACAAATATCCTCTCCCACGCATTGATGACTTATTTGACCAACTACGCGGAGCTCAATACTTTTCCAAGATTGATCTTCGTTCAGGGTATCATCAATTAAGGGTCAAAAGGGAGGATATACCAAAGACGGCTTTCCGTACAAGGTATGGACACTATGAATTTATAGTGATGCCATTTGGTCTTACTAATGCCCCTGCTATCTTCATGGATCTAATGAATAGAGTCTTTAGAGACTATCTTGATCAATTTGTTGTAGTCTTTATAGACGATATTCTTGTCTATTCAAAGAGCAAGGAAGAGCATGAAGATCACTTGAGAATTATATTTAAGACCCTGAGAAAGGAGAAGCTTTATGCCAAATTTACCAAGTGTGAATTTTGTCTTCAAAAAGTTGCATTTTTGGGTCACATAATCTCAAAAGAGGGGATATCTGTGGATCCAGCAAAAACAGAGGTTATCAAAAGATGGTCGAGACCAACAACAGTAACTGAGATCCGAAGTTTTCTTGGTTTGGCTGGATATTATCGACGTTTTGTAAAAGATTTTTCACGATTATCTAATCCACTCACCAAGTTGACTCGGAAAGGAGTTAAGTTTGTCTGGACAGAGGAATGTGAAGAGAATTTCAAGGAGTTGAAAAGAAGGTTATCCAGTGCACCTGTGCTCACACTGACTTGTAGTGGAGAAAGGTTTGTGATCTACAGTGATGCATCCAAGAAGGGATTGGGGTGTGTTCTTATGCACAATGATATGGTGATAGCTTATGCCTCACGACAGTTGAAAATCCATGAGCAAAATTACCCAACACATGATTTGGAGTTGGCTGCGGTAATCTTTGCATTAAAGATTTGGAGGCATTACCTTTATGGTGAAAGGTGTGATATTTATACTGATCATAAAAGTTTAAAGTATATTTTCACACAAAAGGAGCTGAATATGCGTCAAAGAAGATGGTTGGAGCTGATTAAGGATTATGACTGCTCAATCCATTACCACCCTGGGAAAGTAAACAAGGTGGCAGATGCATTAAGTCGACAAGACCATGCTAGTTTATCCATGATGAGGATCACAAAAGATCCAATATTTATGGATTTACAAAGGATGGATCTTGGAATTATAATGGAAGGGGAAAAATCTTATCTTTCTCAAATGAATGTTCAACCATCTATACATGTGAAGATTAAAGAGGCACAGAAAGAAGATGCCGAGTTACAAAAGAAGGTGAGAAATGTTCCTGAATTCAACCTTGATTGCGATGGGATAATAAAGTTCAGGAATCGGGTTTGTGTTCCTCCCATCCCTGAATTAAAGAAGGAGCTGCTGGATGAGGCTCATAGTTCTTCATTCTCTATTCATCCTGGAAGCACGAAGATGTATAGGGACCTGAAAGAGTACTTCTGGTGGGATGACATGAAAAGATATGTTGCTGAATATGTCTCTCGATGCTTGGTTTGTCAACAAGTTAAAGCTGAGAGACAGAAGTCTAAGAGGATGTTACAACCATTACCCATACCCGAATGGAAATGGGAAAACATCACTATGGACTTTGTCACAGGACTTCCTAAAACATCCAAAGGCAATAATGCTATTTGGGTCATAGTTGATCGTCTTACAAAGTCTGCACACTTCATTGCTATTAGAGAGGATTTCTCTCTAGATCAGCTTGCCAGGATATATGTAAAGGAAGTGGTAAGATTTCATGGAGTACCACTTTCTATTATATCTGATCGGGATCCGAGATTTACCTCGAAGTTCTGGCGAAGTCTTCAGCATACTCTGGATATAGAGTTGAGTTTCAGCACTGCTTATCATCCCCAGACAGACGGTCAGTCTGAGAGAACAATTCAAACCCTAGAAGATATGTTGAGAGCTTGCTCTATGGATTTCAAGGGAGGTTGGGATCAACACCTACCTTTGGTGGAATTTTCTTATAATAATAGCTTTCACTCCAGTATTCAGATGGCTCCTTATGAAGCTCTCTATGGAAAGAAATGCAGGACTCCAACACGCTGGGATGAAGTTGGGGAAAGAAAGCTATTAGGACCTGATCTCATTGATGAAATGGCAGAAAAGGTTAGATCTATTCAACAACACATAAGCGCAGCTCAGAGTCGACAGAAAAGTTATGCCGACAACCGAAGAAAAGACCTAGAGTTTGAAGTGGGTGATAAAGTGTTCTTACGAATATCTCCCTGGAAGAGGGTTATGAGATTTGGAAAGAAGGGGAAGTTGAGCCCTAGATATATCGATCCTTTCGAAATACTGGATCGTGTTGGGAAGGTAGCTTACCGATTGGCGCTTCCACCGAATCTCTCTCAAGTTCACGATGTGTTCCATGTATCTCTCCTGAGAAAGTACATACCAGATCCTTCACATGTACTCAGCTCAGAAGTTGTACCGCTGGAGCAAGACCTTTCGTATGAAGAACAGCCGATAGAGATTCTGGATCGTAGCGAAAAAGTCCTACGAAACAAGACCACTCGATTGGTGAAAGTTTTATGGAGGAACCACCAACTTGAAGAAGCTACGTGGGAGCTTGAGGATATGATGAGGGAGAAGTATCCTCATCTGTTTGTTACAAAGTGACGAATTTCGAGGGCGAAATTATTTTTAAGGGGGGTAGAATGTAACACCTGAGATTTTTATGAGTAATATTTTGTTTTTATATCATCAAATGAATCTTTCACTACACACTTGCTTGGCTTGCTTTACACGCAATCACGACCTTCCTCGATAGCTTGCGTCGTACGCAATACCGAGTTTCACTAAACAACAATATGCTATTAAAACTAGCCGTTATGAATAGTAATAACCACTTTTTGAAATTTTATAAATTTTATTTTTCAAAATGGACTTCATTTTTGGACTCAGAATATCGAAATTAGCCTAGGGTGAAAGTTTGGTATTTTTCTGAAAACTTTCAATTTTTGATGAATAGTGAAACCACTAAGTGGTAGGTTAAAAACTGAATTTTGCATAAAACTTAATTTTACCGCTTCTGTGAATGGAATTTCAAAAATCCGACAGACACGGTTGATATCAGTAAGTAAGATGTGGTTCAATGAGATAAAAATAATTTTTTGGTGAATAGTAACTTTTTACTATATTTACCGCGGTTAATAGTAAATAGGGTAACTAAGGGTAAAAATGATATTAATATTACCCTAACACATGTCCTAATTCTATTGGACAAGTGTAATTCGACCAAAAACAAACTTAGGAATAAAATATGACCATTTAGGCCCACTTGGATTAGATTAGGACATTTATTATTAATTTATTTAAAGAAGGGTTAAAATAGTTAAAATCAAAGTTTAATAAGTAAATCATTTTTAATATGGGGTTATACATAAGATAAATTCGATTGTAAATATTCATTAGAAAGCTAAAACGATTTCCTAAATGATGGTATTTTATTTGTAATTTTTAGACATCAAATAATTTAATTTATTTATGACACAAAGATGATGCAGTAATTATCTTATTAATGAAATATTGACATAATTGATAATATAAATACCAAAATAAATGTAATTTAAGACTTTTTATGAATTCCACTAATTTTATAGGTTACTATGATATATTAGTGTGGATATAATCAACTTGGTTCGAACATATAATTCTGTTATGACTTTCACAAAAATCATATATCAAATAGTGTCAAAATTGACACAAAATAGTTTTTAAATCAAATATTATATTATTAATTGTTATTTTATTCCTAAAAATCTAAGGTTCGGCCAAATGACTTAGATAAGGATATATATATTAATAATAAACAATTTGGGGTTCATTTGGCATGGTATAGTAGGTTTATTAACCATATAGTGAAAGAAAACAAAAAGACATGGTAAAAGTTAAATTATTTAACTTGGAGTTAAATCTAATTGATAAGGTTAAAATAATACCCTAAACTTGTCTAAATCCTATTGGTTGATAGGATATCGACACTTCCCCACTTTAGCTTCGAAATAAGACCCTTTGGAACCATTATAAACTGATTTTGACTTTAATATAAAATAATATTTTGAGATATTCCTAAGGTGCCCCTCTCCTCCCTTATAAAAGGGCACCTCCTCCCCCTCCTCCTCACACCAAATTGAGCACTCAAGCTCGGCCAACCCCTGCCATTTTCTCCTCTACACTTCCCTAGAATAATCCTATAGGTCCTGGTCTTATTCAAAGACCAATATTAGTTCCCTAAGTGAAGGATTCAAAGAGGCGTTCCAAAGAAGAGGTAATATCCATTACCGATCTTTTCAATTTCTTTCTTCTTCAACTTCTTCTTCTTTAGTTGTTTCATGATAAAGTAATAACATCAGTATTACTTACATACTGATATTTTATTATAAATATGAAACAACCCTAATTCACCTTCTATCCATCCTACGGAAAAATGAAATCACCGCGCGTGCGTATGTACGGAATACCGTCTCCACGCCGTGGTGTAATCTATTTTCCACCATCACTTTACAAGAATGGGTATAATGGTGTAATGAGTAACTATTTATGATTATAAAGTAATATTGATACTGAAATAATATATATATACTCAAATACAGTTCCACGATCATAGGAACGATATCATCACTCGTGCGTACGTACAGAATACCGTCTCCACGATGTGATGCGACTCGTTCTACATGATCATCATTACATAGTAATTATATAAATGAATTGAATGAATAAATATTATATATGTTACACTAATACCATTCTGCATATAAGGTATCTATAACCTTAAAAGAAGAATAAGAATGTATTCGGCAAAACACGCATAAGAACAAAAGGCAATAAAGACCCGAGTAACAAGTAACAATGAAATATTACTATCAAGAAGCTAAGAATATGACCATATATGATATCATATCAATATGTATGATTCTGGAATAAGTCAATAACATTATTTAAACCATTATACAGGAGCCTCGGACACGTACAAAGCAAATTGGACCTAAGGTAAGGGAAATACCACAATCTCATTTTTATCCGAGATTGTTTATTCGTAAGTATTTACTGGGGTGTATTTTATCATCCACATCCATGTTTCATCAATATGTAATATTATTTCCATCCACCTACAATTGTTTAAATCCATTTTTACCCCTCGGTGAGTTTTTAGTAATATGTATGAAAGGAATCTTTTGTCGTTTTTCGTACGAGGTACTTTTTGACTTTTCCGAAAAAAGTACGAAGAATGTTTTTTTTAACTTATACGGCATGAATGGATTCTTAAAACATTATTTCCAAGAAGCTTCCTTTACAAGTTTTCAAGTTTATTTTTAATCAACTTCTTTTATTTTAAAGTCGTATGACATGTTATGAAAGGAAAAATGTTTTTGAAGAAGAAAGGATATTTTCCTCAAGAATGGGGTTCAAGTGTTTTATCAAAATTATTTTCCATCTAAGATAATAAAGGGTTCTGTTTTTATCCCTATTATTACATTAATTTGATCATGTTGTGATGGAAATATTTTTATGAATTCCTTTATCTTATATGAATTGTTTTATGATGTCATGTTGTTTAAGAATCCCATTTTTATTACATGGGTTACGCTATGATGTATGTTTTATGATTATGTGGCACACATAAGAAAGGATTCATTATAAGATGGGTGGGACCTATATCTCCCTCCAATGCATTGGGTAAAGATTTTATATCTCATGAGATAGACATGGCTGGAACGGAAGGTTATTTCGGTTCAGTGATACAGGACTGAAACGAGGAGTGAACTCGGTTCCGAAAGGGACTTTGTCCACTAAGATAGTCTTGGCAATGAGTCATGACTAACAAGAAATGATTTTCCATGATTATGTGTGCATGCCACAAAGTTTCAAGTTTTATGTTATGATTATGGGGATCTCATTTTCACTGCTATGAGTTATTCCATGTTAAGATATTATGATCTCTTTTGCAGGTTTTGATTTTCAAAAAGATATGATATGATTTTTATTTCCTTTATTTTCCCTTGCTGAGCATTTGAGCTCACCCTTTTATGTTTTCTTTTCCCCAGGTCAGGAAGATGGATATTAAGTAGAATATTCTAAAAGGGACCCTAGATATGATGAAATAAATGGGAGACACTGTAGAAGATTTATGAACCAGTTGCTTATGTTTCCCAGTTTCTAAAGACACTATACCTATACGGTCCTTTGTGTTTTTGTCATATGTTGTATTAAGTGTGCTTCAATTTTGAAGTATTAACAATTTATGTAAAGTATGGGTCGTTATAGTTATAGTTTAATAACATATAATGGTTATTATATAGGAGGATAAATGTACCCTCGACTAAAGGAAAGAGCAAGGTAAGGGTTAATTTCACAATCTCTTCATTATCCAAAGTTTTTTTTACATAAGTTTCTATTTGGAAATATTTATTATCAATGTCCATGTTTCAGAAAATAGTTTTCCAAGGGATTATTTTTAAGGGAATTTTAAATAAAAAATCATTTTAAATGTTTTAAATATTTATTCTTCTAAATTGTTGTCATTAATGTCAATGTTTTCAAAATGGGTTTTAAGTATTTATTTATATGGACTTGAATGTTTTCAAAATGTTAATTCCATTGAAAAGTTTAAAATTAGTATGGGACACTTTGATTCAAAAATGCCTTTAAATGTTTTCTTTTTTAAATTGTGTGACTTTTAAATGTTTTCATGAAAAATATATATTTATCTCAAATAGTATTACAAATCATTTTCATCTATGTCAACATCCTTTGATGGAGTTTAAACTTTTTTGAAGTTGATTTATTATGATACAAATCTTCCATATTGTATTGAAGGATTCGTGATATGCTTGACTATGGATGTGTTATTTTTATACCATTCATGGTTTATGGATAAAGTATTGACATTTTCTATGCTAGTTTTAATACGAATGTTTATGTTATGTTCCAACCTTTTCATATGAGGAATGTAGTAGACTTAGTATGTGATTGGTGGAGATCGCTTTAGCTCCTTGATGCATCGGTAGCTCTCATGAGAAAAAATAGTGTCTTGGCACAAGGCCTTGACAAAAATTTTATTTGTATTCTTGGGACAAAGCCTTGACTATGTGGCAATGATGTCCGGTGTTAGGAATTCCCTCATTATGAAATTAGTTATATGATTATTCAACTATAGAATATACATGTGCATGTTTATATGGTAACGTGTGATTTTTTTCCATATTATGTTTAAGTTTATGTTTAAAAGGCTATTGTTTTTATTACACATTTTCCTTAAACTTTTATAGCTTCCGCTAAATTATTTACCCTTACTGAGCATCTGAGCTCACCCCTTTCTTATGTTTTATTTTACAAGGATCCCAAGAAGTGTTTTATGTTTGAGATGTAGGGTTAAGATAAGGGAACAATGGAATTATCAAAGAATTTTTGTGTGTTGTATGTTAGAAAGTGTAATGTAATTTTCATGTATGCAATCTAATTTCCAAGATTACTAAACTGATCAGTCTTTCTGGACATGATTCCTTGTAATCATGCCAATGTATTAAAATAATGCACCGACTCTGGGAATCTAGGGTCGGGGCATTACAGTTGGTATCATAGGAAGTTTAGAAATAACCATGGAAACTAGATTTAGATAAACTCTGATTAGAGCACATTACCCTAATATAGAATTTGAGGATTGGTATAGAAGAACTTCTTAGAATTTTGATACGAGAAGGTAGAGGTAACTCTGGCATAGATGTACTTAGGGGTAAAACCCGAAAACACTGCTTTAAGCTAGACTCGAATGGGAACTAGTGCATGACAACGGGCCTTGCTGCACTCTTGGTTATGTCACTCCTGGGGGACATACCTAGGATAATTATCACTTTCTTTACAAACCATTATGAAGGTTTTATGAGTATATAATTTCCCAAAGAAAACATTTTTATGATTATGGATTATATCCAGAAACTGTTCAATTTATGTTAAGTGTTTTACAAGTTTGGATTTATGTATTGCGATTCATAAACTAATCTAGTTTATGCCATTGTCTAGAAATGGCGCCAAGTGGACGGAATGGAAGTTAGGGGGATAAGGGAAAATTTGAATATCAATCCTGTAGTAAATGTGGGAAAAACACCCTGGTACATGCTTGAAGGGAATGGTAGTTTTTTGTAAGTGTGGAGAAAAAGTACACCAAGTACGTGATTGCAAGGGTAAGAAAAAAGTTTCAAATGTACAATGCTTCATCAGCAAGGTGTTGGGACACTACACGAATCAATGTCTTAGTCATCAAAGTATAACATATATGATGTTATTGAATAATAATAAAGTTATGAAACTACCTCATAAGAATAGTAATGACTAGTGTTCTTATGTTTTTATTATAGGATTATTTTTATTTTTTTGGAACCCTATAAGAATAGGATAAGTACAATATTTTTTTAAGTTCTATTATCTTTTAGAGTGAAAATGAGTTTGTGGTATAAATTAGTTAAAGGATGGAACTCTACTTGTCAAGTATATATATATATATATATATTATCTTCTATTATTCGATGAAGAAATTAATTCTTAAACTTTATGTAATAGATCTTAAAACTAAAAATGTATTATCCTAATACCTTATGTTTTGTTGAACTAATGATATTTTAAATCATCATAGATTGATGGCTTTGAGGCCCTCAATTCTACAATTTTTTGTGACTGATGACCTCAATCACTCCCTATAAATATTTACATTTTTCCTCCAATTATGTGTCTCTAATTTCCACAAATGTTCTCCTAATCGAAATCATAATTTGGTGGTGAATTTTTCATTCCCCTTTTCCTCTTATTAAGACTAAATTTTATTAACCCAATTTCCGATGTGGGTTTTCCCACCAAGGTATTTTCTATTTTCAACCTTTTATTTTTGAAGAACAATTTCAAATTTCAAGGAAAAAATTTATTGAAGGATGTAATAATGTTACGCCCCAATATTTCATAGTATGTTATTTCTTCAAAGTAATTCAATATGTTTCACTACACACAACATCGAGTTTTAGTGCACCACGACTTACCAAACTAGCCAATCAAAAGCAGATACGAATCGTATTAACTGAATTTTGAACTTTATATAATCCTTATACTTTTAGAAGCCATATCATTAGTTTCTTAGACATAATTTAAGAATAAATTCATTTTTTTCAGATAAAAGAAGAATTTTTCAAAAAATGCAATTTTACCGCCTTTTAATGGTGAACCCTTTTTAAATAAAATATTTGAAACTTTTATATATTAAATTTTACAAAATAAAATTATTCTTTATAATTGGTGCATAATAATTTAGTTTCAATAAATTATTGGTATTTTTCTAAAAACTTTCATATTTGGGTGAATAGTGAAAAACACTATATTTTAACTAAAAACAACTTCTTTAATCAAAATAATATATAGTGTTCAATTATATATTTTAATGGTTTGGATGTATAAATAGATTTTATTTTTACCATTTAATCCAATGTTATTCATTGGAAATATTTTCACTTTAAAATTGAACATAATCAAGTATCAATCTTTTGATAGTTATTATTTCTTAAAAATACGCCTTTTTGTTTTGACAAAGAGAATTAATTTTAAATTAATAAATGAAACTTCTATGTTTTAAATTTTTTAAAATAGAATTCATTTTTGAATTAAGAATATCAAAATTATCTTAGTGTGTAATTTTGGTATTTTTCTGAAAACATTCAATTTTTGATGAATAATGAAAAAAAACTGAGTTATTGGTTAAAACCGAATTTTTATTTAAATAATTATTTATTTAATTTGAATTTATTTTATTTCAAAATAGATACATAATACCTATATATGTTTAATATAATTAATTGGAGTCATTTTATAATAAGTTTAGATATATAAAAAATTTATTGAACTTTTTACCATATTTTACCCACCTCCAAGAAGCACTTGCAAATTTGCATAAAACTTAATTTTACCTCTTTTGTGAATTGAATTTCAAAAATTCGAGAGACATGGTTAATATCATTAAGTAAAATTTGGTTAAATAAGATAAAAATATTTTTTGGTGAAAAGTAACTTTTGACTTTTATTTACCACGATTAAAAGTAAATAGGGTAATTAAAGGTAAAAATGATATTATTATTACCCTAACACATGTCTTAATTTTATTGGATAAGTTTAATTAAACCAAAAACAACCTTACGAATAAAATATGATACTTTAGGACCACTTGGATTAGATTAGGACATTTATTATTATTTAATTTAAAGAATAGTTAAAAGTGTTAAATTCAATTTTTCATAATTAAAACATTTTTAATATAGAGTTATACAAAAGATAAATTCGAATATAAATATTAATTAGAAAGATAAAAAAATTTCCAACATAATGGTATTTTATTTATAATTTTTAGACATTATATAAGTAAATTTATTTATGATACAATGATGATGCAGTAATTACCTTATTAATGAAATATTAACATAATTGATATTATAAATACCCAAATAAATATAATTTGAGACTTTTGATGAATTAAAATAATTTTATAGGTTAATATGGTATTTTAGGGTTTATTAAATCAATTTATTTCTATTTAATCATGATTTAATTATTTTAATAAAAAACAAATACCAAATAGTGTCAAATTTGACATAAAATAGTTTTTAAAACAAATATTATATTATTAATCGATATAATAGTCCTAAAAATCTATGGTTTGTCCAAAAGACTTATATAATAATATATATGAAATTAATGAACAAATTTGGGTTCTATTAGCATTTTATATTATGTTTATTAACCATATAATATAAAAATACAAAGAGACATGGTAAATGTCAAACTATTTAACTAAGAGTTAAATATAAACTATAAGGTTAATATGGTGACCTAATCCTATCTAAAACCTATTGGTTTAGAATTTTTTGACCCATACCCATCTTATCCTTTTAATAATTTATTTTTGAGCCATTAGAAACCGAAAAGGAATTTATTATAAAATAATATTTTAAGTTTTTCCTAAGGAGCCCTCACCCCTCTTATAAATGGGCACTTCCCCTTCTGTCAAATTCCCACCTCCAAAGCCATTTGGATCGAAAAAACCCTAATAAAATATTCCCAAAAATATTCTAAATTCATCCTAGAGGCTATCCTTTGGTCATAAAGCCAACCTATGGAGCCCTTTTGATCAAATAAAAAGGAAGAACCCGAAGAAGAGGTAATGATTTCACCACCCTCTTTCAAGTTTTTCTTTTCTTCCACTTCCACTTTATTTGCTGTTTACATTATAAAATAATAACTCCAGTATACTTTATATACTATGATATTATTATAAAAATTTTACCTTCATATTCATTATTCTATCCATTCTATAAATGACAATGTCACCATACATCTGTACGTCCGGATTACCGTCTCCACGTCATGGTGTAGTTTGTTATTCAAACCATTCATTATTTGGATGGGTATAATAATGAGTATAATAGATGTAAATAATAAATATAACATGTTAATGATTATTTATTTATGATATACCATCCAATTACATATTATTTCATCATCAATATAATGATATTGTCGCTCGTGCGTACGTACGGATTACCGTCTCCATGACGCGATGAGATTCATTTCAACTTTCACCATTCAGTGATGATTATAAAATATATATCATTAATAAGTATGTAATATATGACATAATAATGCTAATAAATATATATATATATATATGTACTTACATATATCTTATTCACTTAGTTCTGTGCAATACTATATAAAAACATAAACAATGTTTATTCGTACGTACGGACTACCGTCTCCATAAATAGTGTTTTCCATTTCATATATATGTCTATTATACATATTTATATTCTAAATATATATGATATATAAATCATTTTTTATATTCTGGAAGTATTTAAATCTTGATCTATGTGATAAAATCAATTGTAACAAGTTAAAACACATACGATAAAGAAAGTGATTATTACCCGAAATGTTAAATTAACATGGAAATTATTTTTAAATGATTAGTATAAAGTCAAAAATAAATCATTTATGATATCATAAATATTAATATGGTTCTGTTATAATCTAATAAAATACAATGGTCATTATACAATAGGTTAAACATACACTTGACTAAAGGAAAGTGCAGGGTAAGGGTTAATTTTACAATCTCTTTATTTTCTGAGGTTTTTTTTAGATAAGTATCTACTGGGAAATATTTATTATCCATGTCCATGTTTCATAAAAGAGTTTTAAAAGGTATTCTTTTTAAGGAAATCTTTAATAAAACATCATTCTAAATGTTTTAAATATTTATTTTTCTAAATCGTTCTCATTAATGTTCATGTTTTCAAAATGCTTTTAAGTATTTATTTATGTGGACATGAATGTTTTTAAAATTTTAATTTCTTTGAAAAGATTCAAAGTGGTATGGTAAAATTTATTCAAAAATGTCTTTAAATGTCATCATTTTTAAATTGGGTGACTTTTAAATGTGTTAATGAAAAAATATATATTTCTCTCAAAGAGTTTTACATATCATTTCCATCTATGTAAACATCCTTTGATGGGATTTAAACTTTTTTTAAGTTAATTTATTATAATACAAATCTTCAATGTTGTATTGAAGGATTTGTGATATGCTTGACTGTGGATGTGTTATTTTTATACCATTCATGGTTTATGGATAAAGTATTGATATTTTGTATGCGAGTTTTAATACAAATGTTTATGTTATGTTTCAACCTTTTCATATGAGGAATGCAATGGACTTAGTAAGTGACAGGTGGAGCCCACTATAGCTCCTTGATGCATCGGTAGGTCTCATGGGACATACTAGTGTATTGGCACAAGGCTTTGACAAAAAATTTATTAGTAGTCTTGGCACAAGTCCTTGACTATATGGTAATGATGTCCGGTGTTAGGCAATACCTCATTATGAAATTAGTTATGACATGTGATTATTTGACTAGTAGAATTCCATGTGCATGTTTATATGGTAATGTGTAATTTTTTTTACATATTATGTTCAATTCTATTTTTAAAAGGCTATTGTTTTTATTACACATCTTGCCTTAAAAGTTTATAGCTTCCGCTAAAATATTCACCCTTACTGAGCATCTGAGCTCACCCCTTTCTTATGTTTTATTTTCCTAGTATCCCAAGAAGTGTTTTATGTTTGAGATGCAGGGTTAAGAAAAGGGAAAAATTTCATTCTTAAAAGATTTTTTTGTGTTCTATGTTAGAAAGTTTAATGTAATGTTAATGTATGCAATATATATTTCCATGACAACTAAACCGATCAGTCTTTCGGGACTTGATTCCTTGTAATCATGCCAATGTCTTAAAATAATGCACTGACTCTGGGAATCTGGGGTTGGGGCATTACAGTTGGTATCAGAGGAAGTTTAGCAGTAACCTTGGTAACAAGATTTAGATAAAATCTTATTAGATCACATTACCATAAGATAGACCTTGAGGATTAGTATAGAAAAACATCTTATAATTTTGGTAATGTAGAGATTTTGTGAGTTTTACAAGAAATACACCCATGTCTAGATACGAGCAGGTAGAGGTGACTCTGGAATAGATGTACCTAGGGGTAACACCTGAAAAAACCGCTTTGACCTAGACTCGAACGGGAACTGGTTCATGACAACGAGCCTTGCTGCACTCTTGGTTACGACACTCCTAGGGGATATGCTTAGTATAATTCTCATTTTCTTTAGAAACCATTATGAAGGGTTTATTAGTATATACTTCCTCAAAGAAAACATTTTTATGATTATTGATTATATCCATAAACTGTTCAATTTATGTTAAGTGTTTTACAAGTTTGGATTTATGTATTGTGATATATAAAATAATCTAGTTTATGACATTGTTTATAAATGGAGCCTAGTGGAAGGAATGGAAGTAAGGGGAAAAAGGGAAAATTTGAATATCCATCCTTCAGTAAATGTGGGAAGAAACACCTTTGTACATGCTTGAAGGAAATGAGAGTTTGTTATAAGTGTGGAGAAAAAGGACACCAAGTACGTGATTGCAAGGGTAAGAAAAAAGTTTCAAATGTACAATGCTTCATCTGCAAGGCGTTGGGAAACTATGCGAATCAATGTCCCAGTCATCAAAGTATTACATAAATGATGCTATTGGATATAATCAAGTTTTGATACTACCTCAGATGAAGAGGAATGAATAGTGTTCTAATGTTGTTATTATAGAAATATTTGATTTGAGTGTTGTATCAGCTATATACTGGTTATATGAATTATGGAGATAAATAAGGATTGTACTACAGTACTATTTTATTGGGAAATTCAGATTATATGGTTCTAAGAAAAGTGAATTAATATTAATCTATTCTTTTTGGAAAATACATGGTTGAAGGAAATTTAATCCTTAATATAGTTCTGATAATGAAGTAGTGATTTTTGAAAAAGAGATGGTTGATTTGGAAAAATTATATTGGATATTCTTGACTTCCTTGGAACTGATTAATAGTTTTATTATTTTATCATTGTTATAATATTCAATATTTTTGGATAGAAAGAGTATATCTAGTATTTTATAAGGAATAAGGGAGCATGAATGTAATAAATAAGGTTTTGTGGTAATTCAAGATGTTGCGGTGTTTTTAAAGAATACATGATGAAGTGTTCACATGTTATTACGTGACAAAAAGGATCTTCAATGTGTTTAACTTCCTTATAAATTTTGGATTGTGAGTTTGGACAGAAGTATTTTAGATAAGTCTAGTTTGAGATTATTTTTGGATTGCCATAAAAAGGACAACCCGGAGGTCATGTGGCAACCCGTCGCGTCCGGCAAGGCCATGGGACTTGAACATGAAATCGAAAGGTGATAAGGGTGTATCACCTACCACTGGCAACCGTAATGTCCTATATTGAATAATATAGTTTTTTTAAAAGGTCTGGTAAATGAATTATAAATTCATTTTTTTAAAACCTAATACGAATAGGATAAATATAATATTTTTTAAGTTCTATTATCTTTTAGAGTGAATAGTGAGTTTGTGGTAGAAATTAGTTAAGGATGGAACTATACTTGTCAATTATATATATATATATACATTCTCCTCTTATTCTATGAAGAAATTAATTCTTAAACTTTAGTTAAGGGACCTTAAAACTGAAAATGTATTATCCTAATACCTTATGTTTTTTTGAACCGATGATATTTTAAATCATCATAGATTGATGGCTTTGACGTCCTCAATTCTACAATTGTTTATGACTGATGACCTCAATCAATCCCTATAAATATTTACATTTTTCATCCAATTATGTGTCTCTAATTGACACCAATGTTCTCCTAATAGAGATCATAATTTGGTGGGGACTTTTTCATTCCCCTTTTCCTCTAATTAAGACTAAATTTTATTCACCCAATTATTTGATGTGGGTTTTCCCACAAAGGTATTTTCTATTTTCAACCATTTATTTTCGAATAACAATTTCAAATTGTGAGGACGCAATTTATTTAAGGAGAGAAGAATGTAACACCCCAAGATTTCATAGTACATTATTTCTTCAAAGTAATTCAATAACTTTCACTACACACAACACGGAGTTCAAGCGCAGCACGACTTACCAAACTAGCCATTCAAATGCCGTTACGAACAGTATTAATTGAATTTTTAACTTTATATTATCATTATAATTTTATAATCCATATTATGAGTTTCTTAGCCATAATTTAATAATAAATTCATTTTTTTCAGATAAAAGAAGTATTTTAAAAAAAATGCAATTTTACCGCCATTTAACGGTAAACCCTTTTTAAATCCAATATTTGAAACTTTTATATATTGAATTTGAAAAAAAAAACTTATTCTTTAGAATAAGGAAATGAGAATTTAGTTTCAATAAATTTTTGGTGTTTTTCTAAAATCATTCATATTTGGGTGAATAATGAAAAATACTATATTTTAACTGAAAATAAGTTTTTTAATAAAAATAATATATAGTTTTCAATTATACATTTTAATGGTTTGGAAGTTCAAATAGATTATATTTTTACCATTTAATATAATTTAATTCATTGGAAATAATTTCACTTTGAAATTGAACAAAATCAAATATCAATCTTTTGGTAGTTCTTATTTCTTAAAAATACGCCTTTTGGTTTTGAAAACAAAAAATAATTTTAAATTAAAAAATTACACTTCTATGTTTTGAATTTGAGAAAATATAATTCATTTTTGAATTCAAAATATCAAAATTAGCTTAGGGTGAAATTTTGGTATTTTTCTGAAAACTTTCAATTTTTGATAAATATTGGAAAACACTTAGTTTTTAGTTAAAACCGAATTTTTATTTAAATAATTATTTATTTAATTTAAATTTATTTTGTGTCAAAATAGATTCATAATACCTATATATGTTCAATATAATTAATTGGAGTCATTTTATAATAAGTTTAGATATATAAAAATTTTATTGAACTTTTTACCGTATTTTACCCACCTCCTAGGAGCATTTGAAAATTTTCATAAAACATAATTTTACCGCTTCTGTGAATTGAATTTCAAAAATCTGATATAAAAGATTGAGATCAGTAAGTAAAATGTGGTTTAATAAGATAAAAATAATTTTTGGTGAATAGTAACTTTTGACTTTTATTTACCACGGTTAAAAGTAAATAGGGTAATTAATGGTAAAAATGATATTATTATTACCCTAACACATGTATTAATTCTATAGGATAAGTGTAATTAAAATAAAAACAACCTTAGTAATAAAATATGATCCTTTAGGTCTACTTGTTTTAGATTAGGACATTCATTATTATTTAATTTAAAGAAGAGTTAAAAGTGTTAAATTCCAATTTTCATAACTAAAACATTTTTAATATGGGGTTATACATAAGATAAATTCGACTATAAATATTCATTATAAATTTAAAATCTTTCCTAAATAATGGTATTTTATTTATAATTTTTATAAATTAAATAATTAAATTTATTTATGACACAATGATGATGCAGTAATTACCTTATTAATGAATGATTAAAATAATTGATATTATAAATACCCAAATAAAGGTAATTTGAGACTTCTGATGAATTAAAATAATTTTATATGTTAATATTACATGTTAGGGTTGATTCAATCAATTTTTTCGAAGTAATCATGATCTTATGATTTAAAAAAACAAAAAACAAATAGTATCAAAATTGACATAAAATTGTTTTTAAAACAAATATTTTATTATTAATTGATATAATAGTCCTAAAAATATAAGGTTCATCCAAAATACTTATATAATAATATATATTAAATTAATGAACCAATTGGGGTTCTATTTGAATTTCATAGTTAGTTTATTAACCGTATAATTTAAAAATACAAAGAGACATGGTAAATGTCAAACTATTTAACTAAGAGTTAAATCTAAATGTTAAGGTTAATATGGTGACCTAAACCTATCTAAAACCTATAGGTTGAGAGTTTTCAATCACATCCCCACCTTAGCCTTTAAATAATTCATTTTGGAGCCATTATAAACCGAAATTGAATTTATTATAAAATAATATTTTTAAGATTTTCTTAAGGTGCCCCTCACCCCTCTTATAAAAGGGCACTTCCCCTACACTCAAATTCCCACCTCCAATTCCATTTGGATCGTCCAAACCCGGACAAATATCCTACAAACTATACTAACTTCATCCTAGAGGTCATCCTTTGGTCAGAAAGCCAACCTAAGGATCCTTTTTTATCAAATCAAAGGGAAGAACCCGAAGAAGAGGTAATGATTCCACCACCCTCTTTCAAGTTCTTTTATTCTTCCACTTCCTCTTTATTTATTTTTTACATTATAAAATAATATATCCAGTATATTCTATATAATATGATTTTATTATAAAAATGGTACCACCATATTCCTTATTCTATCCATTCTATAAATGACAGAGTCACCATACGTGCCTACGTACGGATTACCGTCTCCACGTCGTGGTGTAGTTTGTTATTCAAACACATCATTATTTGGATGGGTATAATAATGAGTATAACAGATGTAAATAATAAATATAAAATTTTAATTATTCAGTATATATGATATACCATCCAATTAAATACGATTTCTCCATCAATATAATGATATTTTCACTCGTGCGTACGTACGGGTTACTGTCTCTACGATGTGATGAGATTAATTTCCGAGTTCACCATTCAACAATGATTATAAAATATATATCATTAATAATTATGTAATATATGACATAATAATGCTACTATAGATATAAATATATATATATGTACTTACATATACCTTATTCACTTAGTTCTGTGCAATATGATATGAAAACGGAAATAGCGTTTATGCGTACGTATGGACTACCGTCTCCATAAACAGTGTTTTCCATTTCATATATATGGCTATTATAAATATTTATATTCTAAATATATATGATATATAAATCATGTTTTATATTCTGGAATTATTTAAATCTTCATCTAAGTGATTCAATCAAGAGTAACAAGTTAAAACACGTACGATAAAGAAAGCGATTATTACCCGAAATGTTAATTTAACATGGAAATTATTGTTAAATGGGTTATATAAAGTCATAAATTAATCATGTATGATATCATAAATATTAATATGTTTTTTTATAATCTAATAACATAAAATGGTCATTATACAGGAGGTTAAACATACCCTCGACTAAAGGAAAGTGCAAGGTAAAGGTTAATTTCACAATCTCTTTACTATCCGGGGTTGTTTTCACATAAGTATCAACTAGGAAATATTTATTATCCATGTCCATGATTCATAAAATATTTTTCAAAGGGATTGTTTTTAATGTACTTTTTACTAATTCATCATTCTAAATGTTTTTAATATTTATTCTTCTAAATCGTTCTTATTAATGTCCATGTTTTCAAAATGGTTTTTAAGTATTTATTTATATAAACATGAATGTTTTTAAAATTTTAATTCCTTTGAAAAGTTTCAAAGTGGTATGGGACACTTTGATTCAAAAATTTCATTAAATGTCTTCATTTTTAAAATGTGTGACTTTTAAATGTTTTCAAGAAAAAGTGATATTTCTCTCCAAGAGTTTTACAAATCATTTTCATCAATGTCAACATCCTTTGCTGCATTTTAAACTTGTTTCAAGTTAATTTATTATGATACAAATCATTCATATTGTATTGAAGGATTTTTGATATGCTTGACTGTGGATGTGTTATTTTTATACCATTCATGGTTTATGGATAAAGTATTGACATTTTTATGCTAGTTTTAATACGAATGTTTATGTTATGATTCAACCTTTTCATATGAGGAATGCAGTGGATTTAGTAAGTGACGGGTGGAGACCTCTTTAGCTCCTTGATGCATCGGTAGGTCTCATGAGACAAACTAGTGTCTTGGCACAAGGCCTTGACAAAACTTTTATTTTAAGTATTGGAACAAGGCCTTGACTATGTGGTAATATTGTCTGGTGTTAGGCATTCCCTCATTATGAAATTAGTTATTACATGTGATTATTCAAATAGTAGAATATCCATGTTCATTTTTATATGGTAATGTGTTATTTTTTTCCATATTATGTTCAAGTTTTTGTTTAAAAGGATATTGTTTTTATTACACACCTTTCCTTAAAAGTTTATAGCTTTCTCTAAATTATTTACCCTTACTGATCATCTGAGCTCACCCCTTTCTTATATTTTATTTTCCCAGGATCCTAAGAAGTGTTTTATGTTTGAGATGCAGGGTTAAGCTAAGAGAACAATGTAATTATAAAAGTATTTTTTTTGTGTTATATGTTGGAAGGTGTAATGTAATGTTTACGAATGCAATCTATTTTCAATGACTGCTAAAATGATCAGTCTTTCGGGACTTGATTCCTTGTAATCATGCTAATGTATTAAAATAATACACCGACTCTAGGAATATAGAGTCAGGTCATTACAGTTGGAATCATAGGAAGTTTAGTAATAACCTTGGAAACTAGATTTAGATAAACTCTAATTAGAGCACATTACCCTAAGATAGACATGGAGGATTAGTATAGAATAAATTATTAGAATTTTGGTAATATATAGATTTTGTGAGTTTTCCATGCAATACATCCCTTTTTGGATACGAGTAGGTAGAGGCAGCTCAGGAACAGATTTAACTAGGGGTAAAACTCGAAAACACCACATTGATCTATACTCGAATGGGAACCGGTGCATGACAACGGGCCTTGCTGCACTCTGGGTTATGACACTCTTAGGGGATATGCTTAGGATAATTCTCATTTTCTTTACAAACCATTATAAAGGGTTTATGAGTATATACTTCCTGAAAGAAAACATTTTTATGATTATGGATTATATTCATAAATTGTTCAATTTATGTTAAGTGTTTTAAAAGTTTGGATTTATTTATTGAGATTTATAAACTAATATAGTTTATGCCTTTGTTTAGAAATGGTGCCTAGTGGAAGGAATTGAAGTAAGGGGAAGAAGGGAAAAGTTTAATATCCATCCTATAGTAAATGTGGGAAGAAAAAACCTGGTACATTCTTGATGGGAAAGGGAGTTTGTTATAAGTGTGTAGAAAAAGGACACCAAGTTCGTGATTGAAAGGTTAAGAAAAAAGTTTCAAATGTACATTGCTTCATCTGCAAGGTGTTAGGACACTACGCGAATCAATGTCCCAATCATCAAAGTATAACATAAATGATGCTATTGGATAATAAAAAAGTTATGATACTACCTCAGATGAAGATTAATGACTAGTGTTCTTATGTTTTTATTATAGAATTATTTAATTTGAGTGTTGTATCAGCAATATACTAGTTATATGAATTCTGGAGATAAATAAGGATTATACTGGATAACTATTTTTTTGAGGATTTGAGATTATATGGTTCTAAGAAAAGTGACTTAATAGTAAGGTACCCTTTTTGTAAAAATACATGTTTGAAGGAAATTTAATAGTTAATATGTTCCAGATAATGAGGTAGTTATTTTCGAAAAAGAGATGGTTGATTTGGATAAATTATATTGGATATTCTTGACTTCCTTGTAACTGATTAATAGTTTTCTTATTTTATCATTGTTGTAATATTCAATATTTTTTTATAGAAGAAGTATATCTAGTATTCTATAAGAAATAAGGGAGCATGGATGTAATAAATAAGGTTTTCTGGTAATTCAAGATGTTGTAGTGTTTTAAAAGAATACATGATGAAGGTGTTCACATGTTATTACCTGGAAAAAAAGATCTTCATTGTGTTTACCTTCCTTATAAATTTTGGACTGGGAGTTTGGACAGAAGTATTTTGGATAAGTATAGTTAGAGATTATTTTTGGATTTCCATAAAAAGGACAACCCAGATGTCGGGTGGCAACTCGTCGCGTCCGGCAAGGCCATGAGACTTGAACCCGCAACCGAAGGGCGACAAGGGTGTATCACCTACCACTGGAAACTGTAATGTCCTGGATTGAATAATGTAGTTTTTTAAAAGGTCTGGTAGATTAATTATAAATTCATTTTTATTGGAACCATATACGAATAGGATAAATATATTATTTTTTTAAGTTTTATTATCTTTTAGAATGAAAGATGAGTTTGTGGTAGAAATTAATTAAAGGATGGAACTCTACTTGTCAGGTATATATATATATATTTATTCTCTTATTCTATGAAGAAATTAATTTTTAAACATTAGGTAAGGGATCTTAATACTAAAAATGTGTTATCCTAATACCTTATGTTTTGTTAAACAGATGATATTTAAAATCATCATAGATTGATGGCTTTGAGGTCATCAATTCTACAATTGTTTGTGATAGATAAACTCAATAACTCTCTATATATATTTACATTTCTCCTCCAATTATCTGTCTCTAATTTCCACCAATGTTCTCTTAATCGAGATCATAATTTGGTGGTGACATTTTCATTCACATTTTCCTCTTATTAAGACTAAATTTTATTAACCCACGTTCCGATGTGGATTGTATCACAAAGGTATTTTCTATTTTCAAAAATTTATTTTTGAAGAACAACTTCAAATTGTGAGGACCCAATTTATTGAAGGAGGGAATAATGTAACACCCCATGTTTTTATACTACGTTATTTCATCAAAGTAATTAAATAACTTTCACTAAACGCAACACGGAGTTCAAATGCACCACGACTTACCAAACTGGTCGTTCAAAAGCGGTTATGAATAGTATTAACTGAATTTTGAAATTTATATTATCCTTATTATTTTAAATCCATATTATGAGTTTTTTAGACATAATTTAAGAATAAATTCATTTTTTCAGATAAAATAAATATTTTTCAAAAAATGCAATTTTACCGCCTTTTAATGGAAAACCCTTTTTAAATCCAATATTTGAAACTTTTATATATTGAATTTGACAAAATAAAATTTTTCAATAGAATCGGGACATAAGAATTTAGTTTCTATAATTTTTTTGGTGTTTATCTAAAAAATTTCATATTTGGTTGAATAAAAAAACTATATTTTAACTGAAAACAACTTTTTTAATCAAAATAATTTATAGTGTTCAATTATACATTTTCATGGTTTAGATGTAAAAATAGATTATATTTGTAACATTTAATCCAATGTTATTCATTGGAAATAATTTCACTTGGAAATTGAACATAATCATTTATCAATCTTTTGATAGTTATTATTTCTTAAAAATATGCCTTTTTGGTTTTAACAATGGAAATTAATTTTAAATTAATAAATAAAACTTCTATTATTTTAATTTGGTAAAATAGAATTCATTTTTGAATTCATAATATCAAAATTATCTTAGGGTGAAATTTTGGTATTTTTCTGAAAAATTTCAATTTTTGATGAATACTGAAAAACACAAAGTTATTGGTTAAAACCGATTTTTTATTTAAATAATTACTCTTTTAATTTAAATTAACATTAGGTCTAAATAGATACATAATACATATATAAGTTTAATATAATTCATTGGAGTCATTTTATAATAATTTTAAATATATAAAAAATTTATTGAACTTTTTACCGTATTTTACCCACCTCCTAGGAGCATTTACAAATTTGCATAAAACTTAATTTTACCACTTCTGTGAATTTAATTTCAAAAATATGAGAGACATGGTTGATATTAGTAAGTAAAATTTGGTTCAATAAGGTAAAAATAATTTTTGGTGAATAGTAACTTTTGACTTTTATTTACCACGGTTAAAAGTAAATAGGGTAATTAAAGGTAAAAATGATATTATTATTACCCTAAAACATGATTTAATTCTATTGGATAAGTGTAATTCGACCAAAAACAGCCTTAGGAATAAAATATCATCCTTAAGGTCCACTTGGATTAGATTATGACATTTATTATTATTTAATTTAAAGAAGGGTTAAAAGTGTTAAATTCATGTTTTCATAACTAAAACATTTTTAATATAGTGTTATACATATAATAAATTCGACTATAAATATTCATTAGAAATATAAAAATATTTCCTAAATAATTGTATTTTATTTATAATTTTTAGACATTAAATAATTAAATTTATTTATGAAACAATGATGATGCAGTAATTATCTTATTAATGAAAGATAAAAATAATTGATATTATAAATACCCAAATAAATGTAATTTGAGACTTATGATGAATTGAAATAATTTTAAAGGTTACTATGACATGTTACGGTTTATTCAATCAGTTTTTTTTTTGAAGTAATCATGCTATAATTATTTTCACAGAAAAAACAAATACCAAATAGTGTCAAAATTGATATAAAATAGGGTTTAAAACAAATATTATATTATTAATTGATATAATAGTCCTCAAAATATAAGGTTATGTAAAAAGACATATATACTAATATATATTATATTAATGAACCAATTGGGGTTCGATTGGCATTTTATAGTAAGTTTATTAAGCATATAATATAAAAATACAAAGAGACATTGTAAATGTCAAACTATTTAACTAAGAGTTAAATCTAAATGTTAAGGTTAATATGATGACCTAAACCTGTCTAAAACCTATTTTTTGAGATTTTTTCGACCCATCCCCAATTTATACTTCAAATAATTTATTTTTGATCCATTTGAAACCGAAAATGAATTTATTATAAAATAATATTTTAAGTTTTTTCTAAGGTGCCCCTCACCCCTCTTATAAAAGGGAACTTCCCCTTCTCTCAAATTCCCATCTCCAAAGCCATTTGGATCGGCTAAACCCTGCCCAAATATCCTCCCAACTATCCTAAATTCATCCTGGTGGGCTTCCTTTGGTCATAAATCCAACCTAAGGAGCCCGTTTGATCAAATCAAAAGGAAGAACATGAAGAATAGGTAATGATTTCACCACCCTCTTTCAAGTTCTTTTATTCTTCCACATCCTCTTTATTGTTTTCATAATAAAATAATAACTCCAATATCTTCTATATACTGTGATGTTATTATAAAAATGGTTCCACCTTATTCATTATTTTATCCATTCTATAAATGGCAAAGTCACCATATGTGCGTATGTATGGATTAACATCTCCACATCGTGGTGTAGTTTGTTATTCAAACAATTAATTATTTGGATGGGTATAATAATGAGTATAACTGATGTAAATAATAAATTTAACATTTTAATGATTCTGTAGATATTATATACCATCCTATTACGTATGATTTCACCATCAATATAATGATATTGTCACTCGTGCGTACGTACGGATTACTGTCTCCACGACACGATGAGATTCATTTCCACGTTTTCCATTCAATGATGATTATAAAATATATATCATTATTAAGTATGTAATATATGAAATAATAATTATACTAGAGATATAAATATATATATATATGTACTTACATATATCTTATTCACTTAGTTCTGTGCAATACGATATCGAAACGGAAACAGCGTTTATGCGTACATATGGACTACTATATCCGTAAATGGTGTTTTACATTTCATATATATGTCTATTATACATATTTATATTCTAAATATATATGATATATATATATATCATGTTTTATATTCTGAAAGTATTTAAATCTTGATCTAAGTGATACAATCAAGAGTAACAAGTTAAAACACATACGATAAAGAAAGCGATTAATACACAAAATGTTAATTTAACATGGAAACTATTATTAAATGGGTAGTATAAAGTTATAAATGAATCATGCATGATATCATAAATATTAATATGTTTCTGGTATAATCTATTAACATACAATGGTCATTATACAGAAAGTTAAACATACCCTCGACTAAAGAAAAGTGCAAGGTAACGGTTAATTTCACAATCTCTTTATTATCTGAGGTTGTTTTTACATAACTATCTACTGGGAAATATTTATTATCCCTGTCAATGTTTCATAAAAGAGTTCTCAAATAGATTATTTTTAAGTGGCTTTATATGAAAACATCATTCTAAATGTTGTAAATATTTATTCTTTTAAATCATTATCATTAATTTCCATGTTTTTAAAATGGGTTTTAAGTATTAATTTATATGGTCAAGAATGTTTTTAAAATGTTAATTCCTTTGAAAAGTTTCAAAGTGGTATGGGACACTTTGATTCAAAAATTACTTTAAATGTCTTCATTTTTAAATTGTGTGACTTTTAAATCTTTTCATGAAAAAGATAGATTTCTCTTAAAGAGTTTTACAAATCATTTTCATCTATGTCAACACCCTTTGATAGATTTTAAACTTGTTTGAAGTTGATTTATTATGATACAAATCTTCCATATTTTATTGAAGGATTTGTGATACGCTTGACTATGGATGTGTTATTTTTATATCATTCATGGTTTATGGATAAATTATTGACATTTTGTATGCTAGTTTTAATACGAATGTTTATGTTATTTTTCAACCTTTTTATATGAGGAATGCAGTGGACTTAGTAAGTGATGGGTGGAGCCCGCTATAGATCCTCGATGCATCGGTAGGTCTCATGAGATAAACTAGTGTCTTGGAACAACACCTTGACAAAAAATTTATTTATAGTCTCGACACAAGGCCTTGACTATGTGGTAATGATGTCCTGTTTTAGGCATTCCCTCATTATGAAATTAGTTATTACATGTGATTATTCGACTTGTAGAATATCCATGTGCATGTTTATAGGTAATGTGTAATTTTTTTGCCATATTATTTTCATGTTTATGTTTAAAAGGATATTTTTTTTATTACACATCTTTCCTTAAAAGTTTATAGCTGTCACTAAAGTATTTACCCTTACTGAGCATCTGAGATCTCCCCTTTCTTATGTTTTATTTTCCCACGATCCCAAGAAGTGTTTTATGTTTGAGATGCAGGGTTAAGTTACGGGAACAATGGCATTATATAAGGATTTTTTGTATTGTATGTTATAAAGTGTAATATAATGTTCATGTATGAAATCTATTTTCCAAGACTGCTAAACTGGTCGGTCATTGAGGACTTGATTCCTTGTAGTCATGTCAATGTATTAAAATAATGAACCAACTCTGGGAATCTAGGGTTGGGGCGTTACATATTTCACACTTTAAATTGATGATTATAGAATAATGGAAGGGTTATTTTTCATTTCCTACAAGTATGATGTGTTCAGTTCCATAAAGCAGTATTGAAGGGAAACTGAAAGGTTGTTTGGGTAGAAAATTTTAAGGTTTCATATTGATAATGGTAGAAAATTCACAAACAGTCAAGTGGAAGACTATCTAGAGAAACATGGGATAAGGAATCAAGTTTCTTTAGTGATAACTACCCAACAGAATGATTTGATTTAGAGGAGAAAATAGATCATCAACAACATTCCAAAACTGATTCTTATTGAAAAATACCTACCAGATAAATTATTGAAGGAAGCAGTCTTGACATCAGTATAAATTTATAATTGGGATCTATTATGTCTGAAAGAAGGAAAGACACCATATGAGACATGGTATGTGAAGAATATAATGTTAAAATACTTTCAAATATATTGATGTAAGTTCTTTATTCTCAATAAATAAAACCACATGAAATTTGAGTCACTTGGGGATGATGGGATATTTCTTGCCTACACAATAAAAATCAAAGCATGTAAATGATTTACTAAGAGGCTGGGAAAAGTTTTTAAGAGTAATGATGTCACTATAGTTGAAAATGAAGAGAATATTCGACAACACAGTGAACAGTTTCCTAATGAAAGTGATAAGGTGGTAAGCAACATAGGGTGAGAAGAAGTGGTAAATGATAATTCAGAAGAAGATGCTAATGATTAGAAAGAAGATGTCAAGTATGTATCTACAAAGAAGCCAAATATTCAAGCTGAAATGGATATAAAAATAGCATTAGTGATCAGATAGTTCCCATTCAAACAAGAATAATTAATTCATTATATCAAGCATCTTTCATATCTCAGGTATAACCTAAATTTTTTTTGATGCAGCTGGAGTTGAAAACTAGTTTGAGGCTATGAATGAATAGCTAGAACAGATTGAGAAGAATAAAACATGGGAGATTGTTTTGAGGCCAATAGATAAGAATTTCATTGTGACTAAATGGGTCATTCTCAAGAAGATGAATGAATCTGGTGCAGTGATTCAAAACAAAACATGAATAGTGTGAAAAGGTTACTCCCAAATTGAGGGTATCGATGTCGATGAGACATTTTAAAATTTTTCAAGGTTGAAGACATCAAATTATTCTTGGCCATTATAGTGAAATGGACGTTTAAAATATTCCATATGGATTTCAAGTACACATTTTTAATGGGTTTTTGGAATAATAAGTATATATTGAGTAGACAGATGGTTATCTTATTCATGAAGATGAGAACAAATTTTGTCAGTTGAAGAAGGCACTATATGGGCTGAAGCAAGCACCAAGAGCATGGTATTCAAGACTAGAAATTTATTTCAGGAAGCTTGGATTTCAGTGTGGTGGTGTTGATTAAAATATCTATTTCAATAATGGCAATAATAATTGAAATATAGTGTTGGTATATGTTGATGAAATAATATTTGGTGGATCTGATAAAGAACAATGCATATAGTTTTTTTAATTCATTAAAAGTGAGTTTGAAATGTCAATGATTGGTGAGTGGTTGTTTTTCCTTGGTTAGAGGTGACACATTAAAGGAATGGAGCTTTCATTTCTGAATCCAAATTTTCATAGTTTCCCATATTCAATTCTTTTTTCTAAGTTCCATGTCAATTGTCTCTTGGTTTCTTAACATCCATATATTCATATAAACCATAGAATAATACTAAATTACCATACAAATTTCTAAGGACTCAATTGATATTTCTTGTATCAATTCATGACATATGGATTTTTTTGATTGATTCATGATCCTTATGAAACAATATGAAATCACTGGGACTTGCATATATATTTTTAGTGATCATTCTCATTGAATGTAGAATTCATTTAGCATTATATATTTTACAATAAAGTTCATTTTTTTAATGATAATGTATCCTTTAGAAGACCCATTAGTTCTGTAAATCATGTGCCACTATATCTATTGAAAACTGTCAGACTATATAACTTTAATATAGCTGATAATGATATATATTTAGTAGAACTGGTATAGAATGGTCTCTTAGCATAACTATTTTACTTCTCAAATGACTTTGGAAAATTACTAAAGTCATATTAAATTACCATTTTCATTTCTTTAATATGATCTCCACCATTATTTATGGTAGTATTCATATCAAATGATCCATAAAACACAATATCATCCCATTTAGTGTGTACATTCAATTTCTTCCTATATTTTTCCTTCATTTATAGGTCTGATCTATTCCATTAAAATTCAATTGTTCTTCCAACTCTTCTAGACTAATTTTTCTTGAATAATAACAATATAAACACTATAAAAGGATTTAAGAAGGGTCTTATGTATGCTCTATTTCAAATTTGATGACATCATTAACTCCATATTCAAACTCATTTATCATTCAATTAGTGTGCATCCACTTTCAATTTATATCGATCCCTTTAGGTTTATAAAATAATCATTTTGTACAATAAATAAATAAATAGACATAAGATATTCATAATCAAAGAAGAAAGTTATAGGAAAATTTGATAAGGGTAACCCAACATTTTAAAGTTATCAGTGATGATTCTTGACAAGTTATCATTTAATAAAATGGTGACATGAAAAAAAACATGAGGTAAACATGTGGTTTTTGGTCTAGGTTCTCAATTTTATGTTGTGTGGGACAAGGAGGTAATTCTATGATGGTTTCTACAAATATTCTAGATGGGATTCCATCAAGAACGATGAGTTTTTGTTTATAAATTTATTTACTTAGTCCCTGGTGGGTCAGGTGGTGTTTCATTGACAAGGTCCTTAGTAATAAAAGTTGATAATATTTTATCACATGATGAAATAATCAACTTTAGCACAAGTTTTAGAAGTGTCCCAGCATGATCAACACAAATCCTCATCTCAAACTAATGATTTGAGTATAATCCCAATTGCTTATGATCACCTAAAAAACTGAACCTCAGTGGAACTAACATAGAGAATCAACAATGGAATAATTTCATAGTTGAATATGGGATAAAGTTTTAAACAATATGGAAGTAGATATGGATGTTTTGAATGTTGGCCATGATTCAAATTTAAAGTGTGAAGGGAAGTTTGAGTAGATCTTTAAATGGAGTTATAGGAGTCCCTGTTACTAAGACTATGGTTTAAATAAAATTTTAGGCCTACCTCAATGGGATGGATCAATAATGTCAACAAGAAAAAAAATATCAAAAAATTGATGACTTAAAAACCCAATGGCGATCAAAATGAATGAAAGTGGGGCAATGAACAAGAACACACTGAGAAGAAAGTCTCACTAATTGGAACCGAGGTTTAAATGAATATAGACGTTCTAATGTTCTAAATATACTCCAAATATAACTAAATATAAAAAATATAAAATTTAATGATCATATTTTGAATTCAAATATTTCATTAATTTTATTATTGTGCATAAATAGAATTTATAAAATTTTATTGAATTTTATTAGTGCTTTGAAATTTTAAACAAGTAATCATTATAATAATTTTATTTTAGGGAAAATGATTATCCCAAATATATTTAATGAATCCAAATGAGAAGTATTCATTCAGTGGGTGAGTGTTCTATAAATATATCCTTCACCCTCTAGGATCATTTTTTACCTTCTGTAAATACATATCTACATTCTCATTATTGTAATATATGATTTCTCTCTTGAGATTATTTGATTCCAATCATTGTATCTTCTTCATGGATAATTGATAAATCTCTCTCAAAAAATCAAGTACACCAAATTAGAGGTATATTTCTACTATTGTTTATATACACTATAAAAAAAATGGGGTAAAATGATATATTTATCGTTGAGTATTCATTTAAAAAAATTTATCATAATTTGATCTATTAATGAATTTACAGAATTGGAAAATTCTTCCCAATCTTTGTGAAACCCATTACGCTATCATCAAGAGATTCTAGAATTTTTTTGAAAAACCTATAGCTTTTCCTAAAGAAAATTATTCACATTGGAATATATAATATTAAAGTAATGAATTTCATGGTTTTAGGAAAGCATATGGATTCATGTTGAGGCAATCATTTTGGATTCTAAAGTCCACATATATGAAATAATATTTTAGAAACATTTTATAGTTTTAGGGATGATAAATCTTATATGTAATTATACAAAACAATTTAAGACAATGTAAAAGCATAAATATCTAAATTTAAATAAATAAATTCTTTAAAATTTATTATAGGTGTTCCATGCTGCATTTAATAGAGACAATAATATAGTGAAAATAAATGATATCCATATATTAGGTGTTAATATTTGATTGATGTATTATTGAAACGATCATAACGCACTGATGTTGAGTGTTACATTATTTTAAAATGATTTTATAAAAATATTTATATATATATATGGTGCAGTTTGTGTATTATTTATTCTTTGGAACATGACAGGGGAACCGAAAAACAATAAACTAAACCATATTATAAATTAAATATTTTGATATGGGAAATAGATTTCAATCCCTTCAGATCATCTCATTTCATTGAAATCATCCCTACCAAAAAACTTGTTAGAAAGGGGCTTCATAGGTGGTTAGGCATAGTGGTGTCAGTTATTACTAAGGGAGGTGACCCATGTAGAGGAAAGTTTAATGAAAATGATAAAAGAGAGAGGAGTGGAAATAATAACATGCCTTATGATTTGGGAGGTTTGATTCATCCAAGAGAATGTTTAGGGGCACAGTGATGGAGCTAAACTTCCATGAGAGCTTCAACATCATGAGAGAATTGGTTTGGTTGGGGTTGAATTTTTATGAAAATTATTGGTTTTGTTAGTGCTTTTTAAAAAAACACTAATAAAGAGGGGTTTTATCAGTACTCAAATAATAAGCATTGATAAAACCACTCTTTATAAGTTGTGCTGATAAAGACCCATCTTTATTAGTGCTAGAATATTAGCACTGATAATGATGCATTTTATCAGCACTTTATATTATAGCACTAATAAAGATATGACTTTATCTGCACTATAAAAGCATTGATAAAAACCTATATAATTTAAACTGAATAATATAATTAATATAACTAAAAAAATGAAGACATATAATTATAAATAAAAAATGTATATAATTATAAATAAATATGTATATAATTATATATATTTTTAAGGAATTGTAAATATGTATTTATAGAAATAATTATAAATATATATAATTAAAAATAAATAATTATTTATTTATAATTATAAATATATTAAAATAATTGTAAATATGCATTTATAAATATAATTATATATATAAATTTATAATTATAATAAAAAATAAATATATTTGTAAATATATTTATAAATATTTGTATATAATGATGAATATGTGTATATAATTATATATTGATTAATATGTAAATATATATAATTATAAATATAAAATATATATTTATTATTTAAATATATTTATTATAATTTTATAATTATATAAATACTTTTTTATTAAAATTATATTTATTTATTTATAATTATAAATATATAAATTTAAAAATATTTTGAATATACATATATACGTATAAATATATTTATTTACTTGTAAAAAATTATTTATAAAAATATATTTATAAATTTATTTTTAACCTTATTAATGAATATATAATCTTAAATGAATGAGTTTTAAAAATGAGTGAAATTGAATAATTACAATTGAATATACTTTAAAAATATTAAAAAATCGATAAGATTAATTAATTAATCAAATTGTTAAAAAAACTAAATATGGATTTATATTGAAATAAAGATGAATACGTGGTGAAAATATTAATCATATTAAATAAATATGTATGATTAAATATTAGAAAATGATTAAATTCAAAAAAAATAAATATTAATAAATATTAAAAATAATAAATAATAGTAACCAAAATAATATTTAAAATGAATAAATAAAACTTATTGATTATAAACATTAATATATTAAATATATTTTGTTACTAAATGAAATTTTAAAATGAATATTAAAATTTGAATAAATTTCATAAATAGTAAGTTTGTGTTTCTATATAAGGTAACATTAATTGTGTATATATGTGATAAATTAATGTGTGTATAT
Source organism: Viscum album (assembly GCA_963277665.1). Lineage (NCBI taxonomy): Eukaryota > Viridiplantae > Streptophyta > Magnoliopsida > Santalales > Viscaceae > Viscum > Viscum album. The sequence goes on from OY728134.1 coordinate 1,002,509,578, forward strand.
ATACATATAAAACACAAGTTTTATATATGTTAAATTGAATAGTGAAATTATATAATATGAAACATTTTTTAATTTAATAAATAATAATAAGAAAGAATAAATTTTATAAATAAATAATCAATATTGATTATATGGATTATTTATAAAAAATAAAAATGAATATTTATAAATACATATGTTAAAATGAAAATGAATACAGATTAATTATATAAATTACAACCATATAACAACAATAAATGTTAATGAATGAACAATTTTATATATATATATTAAAAATGGGTAAATTTTCCAAAATATTGAAAAATGAATAAATTACAAATATATAAAAAAAACAATTAAGATTATTAATGGATAAATAATATTAAAATTGAGTAAATTTGAAAAAAAATATTAAAAAGTAATAAATAGTATATATTGAATAAAAATATAAAAAATGACTATAATTTACCAATTAGAAAGACAATATATGTTAAATATATCTTGTAAATAAATATATGCTAAAATAATAATTAAAATTTCAATAAATTATAGAAATAATATGTTTTTTGTTCAAAAGGTATGGGATGAGCCATTTTTATTAAAAGATAAGAAACAAAAAAACATAGAGAATGGGGCCAGACAAATAATAATTTCCCTCATCAGTTATAAAATGTCATATTCTGAAATTTTCACTACTGGAAAACTAACCTTTACCAACAGTTTGGAACCGTTGGTATAGGCCTCCAAACCGTTGGTATAGCCTATACCAACGGTTTGAAGAACCATAGCCAAGTAAGCCGTTGGGATAGGTCTATACCAACGGTTTTCCAAAAACCGTTGGTATAGACCTATACCAACGGTTTCCAAAACCGTTGGTATAGGTAATAAGAAATCTATACCAATGGTAATGGAACCGTTGGTATATAAATTCCAAAAATAAAACATCCGCTGGGATTTGATCCCAGGACCCCTCGTTTATAATCGAATGACTTAACCACTAAGCTAACATCACTTTTGTAAACATAATTTCATAAATATATATAAGTATTATCATAATTATTTAAAATTTTGATTTATATAATGTTCTCGGTTAGTAGATCTGGAAAAAAATTAAAGAACCTATCCCAATGGTTTTGAAAACCCTTGGGATAGCCCTTTAATTTGTGGGTGGTTTTTCCCAACGGTTATCAAAACCGTTGGGATAGGGCTTTCCCACCGAAGGTTGAATTTGTGGGTGGTTTTTCCCAACAGTTTTGGTGAACCGTTGGGAAAGGTCACTCTTTCCCAACGGTTCACCAAAACCGTTGGGAAAGAGGCTCAATTCTCACACCCTTTCCCAACGGTTTTGGTGAACCGTTGGGAAAGGTCTCAATTCCCACACCCTTTCCCAACGGTTCACCAAAACTGTTGGGAAAGGTCACTCTTTCCCAACGGTTTTGGTGAACCGTTGGGAAAGAGGCTCAAAACACACCCTTTCCCAACGGTTTAGGTGAACTGTTGGGAAAGGGTAGCTATACCAACTGTTTTTAAAAACCGTTGGTATATAAGTGTTGGGAAAGATCATCTTTCCAGTAGTGTTTGATAATCTCTACCCCAAAATTACACTCCTCAAAGCATAGAGCACTCTAATTAATTTGACCATACATGTTTTCACAACTTCTTGTATAACAATTGGTCCTCCAAGTTTTCACTCTTTTCCAAGTGTATTCAATATCATCTCCTAAATCACTTATAAGTACCTCAACATTGTTCACTTCTCCACTTCTTTTTTGCTTCATAAAGGTGGTTTGAACATCATCATATTAGAGCTCCTCTCTATGATGGTCTTTCAAGGAGTCATCAATTAATATACCACCATGCTTATCATGTGATTTTACCTCACATAATGAGTCAAGGACACCAGAGGTATTTAATGTAGTTACTATATTCTCATTATAGATTTCAACATCATAACTTTTATCAATATTCTGATGCAATTTCATGATCTATGGTAGCATACCTGAATCTGCTATGCTGGGGACATTGGACGTAGGTTCACTTCCCTTATGAGAGTGATCCACTTCAGTTGAAAGATCTTATATTTCATTAGGATGTGGTATCTTCGATCCTTGTGTAGGAGAGCCCAACACCTTACCTTTCTCCATTAATGTGTTATCCATTTATTTATTACAATCTTTCCCTTTTAGGGTTCCATCAATGTCGAGGTTTCCCACTCCCTCATCGAAACTAGACTTTTCACCCTTTCCTACTATCATGGCATCAAGGGAAATTGTCTCACCAGATTCTAGATATATATTAAATTCAAAAAGCATACGACATTTAATTAAGTCTCCATTACCTGATTCAAATAGTCTATATTTTTAATTGATATTAAATTTTTATTATAAATAGTTTTAAACTAAATATATGAATTATTTAATGTAAACGTACATATTTTTAATTATAAAAATCTTATTTTAGGAATATTATACATGTTTGTGTGAAATTATTTTAACAAAAGTTTGATATATGAAAATTATAATAGTATTAAAAAAAGTTTTATAAATAAATTTAAATAATTTTCAAAAACAAATAAATTTAAAAAAAATATCAAACAAATAAAAATCAAAATAAAAAAAAAATTAACACACACACACATATATATATCAATTAAAAATCAATAAATAGTGTGTCTATATATATATATATATATATCAGTATATATTATCTTATATGAAATAACAATTTAATTGTGATTAAATATTATAAATGAATAAAATTTAAAAAATATTAAACAGATAAAAAATGAATAAATATAATATATATGTATATATCAATTGAAAATAAATACATGGCGTGTGTATCAATATATATATTTCTATAAATAAAGTAACAATTTAATTAGGAATAAATATTAAGATGATTAAAATTTAAAAAAAAATATTAAACAAATAAAAATTAAAATTGAATAATTTAAATATATATAGATATATCAATTAGAAAGTAATAAAGATTGTGTGTGTGTCAATATATATATTTTATATAAAATAAGAATTTAATTATGAAATTTTGTTAGAATTTTACTGAAATTACTTTATACTTTTATGTAAAAAAGGGACAACTCAGCTGGCAGTAGAGTATTGGGCCGCACAATCCACGATGAGAATTAATTTGTCCATGGCTCGTGTGGGCTCGTGTGTGTTAGAATAAGAACATTTATGAGTGTATAGAGTGTATTCAAGAGTCCATCCCCATAGTAGGCTTATGAGGTTGTAATGTTGTGGGATCATATATAAAGAAGCCTTCAAACATCTGTACATTCGATGTACATCTTCCAAGTGTGTATCACTTTAATTTAATCATCACGTTAACTAGATCTAATAAAGGTGAAATTTTAAAAAAAATAGAACTATTAAAGGTATGCTTTATCATTACTTTAATCTAGTGCTGATAAAAGCTAGAACTGTATAAACCAAACTCTATAGTATTACGAGTTCACTCACATGACCAATCATGCAAATGTCCATGAAACATGGTAGGAAATGTGTGGGTAGTCTAGTCAGATTGAATGATGGAAATATGGGCCTGAGATTAATTCTATATATATTTTCACTATGTGGTGGAACATTATCTCATATAATGAAAAAAATACTATCAATGATATTTATATTGGAAAAAAATATCCCAATGTTCTGATGAAACTTAGGGTTTTGCGCTGAAGTGTGTGTGATGTTCGAGACATCAACTTATTTATAAATATTCTATATAGATCGCTCAATACTTCTTTAAAATTTTTCTAAAGAAGGAATACTCTAAAAGGGAACCCTCCCATTTATTTTTTTATTTTTTTACTTTATATATATATATATATTATTAGAAAAGGATATGGTTAAGTCCCCTTTATTAAAACAAAAAAAATAAAATCATGGAGGATGATAGGATTAGACAAAGAAACTTCCCTCATCAAATATAGATTCATACTAATATTTTTAGTATGCTTCACTAGATCATCAAGAATCTTGTTGTGATGATCCCACCGCATTAATTCGACCACATCTGTGGCCAAAAACTCTTGGAGGAAGACCACTCCTCCAAGACTTCACACATTTCCATAGCATATAAAGGTTACTTGAATTCTCTAATTCACTCTCCGTAATATCTATCAGTATCTCTTACTTCTTTTTGAGTTCATCGTGCAAGGTATATGTGTTGCTTATGTACCTCTCTATAGGGATATGATTCTCATTACAACAAGTTTTTTCATCCTCTCTCTTCAATAATATTCAACGAGTCGTGATAATCAATGAGATTGGATATAGTCACTTGTTTCTTTCTTACATTATTATGTGGTGTTTCATTAGGTAAAATTCGCATCTCACCTACCAAAGCACCTGATCCCTTCATAAATGTCTGAACCAGAGGCCTAGAGGCCTCAATATTTGTTTTAGTACCCTGAGAGGATACCAATGGAGTTGGAATCCCTTTTTCTAGTCACCTTAATTATAAATATTTTCACCTCAATAATTTGGAGAGCAGTAGTTCTAGTAGAGCTTAGGCTCCTTTTAGCTCAGACAGATCTAGCGGGAGAGAAATTTTGTTTTTTGAAATAGAACATACCATTTTAATTTTGACTTTATCTTTAGAATTTGAAATCTTATTCTCTTGTTGTAATTCTTGATCAACATTATTTTGAATAAATAATTCTTCCATATATTTACAATAATCTATGGAAGTATTCTCAACATTTATACACTTGACAATAGAATCCTCGAAGTAATTCTCTATAGCCTACCTCTCTTCCTTATATGCAATATCCTCCCAAGATCCTTTGGCATGAACCTACTGAAAAGGACTCAGACCAGTGTCATGCATGACACATGTGAGGGGATAAGCATGCACTGACAGTAGGTAGAACACATGAACCCTTAGGATAGATATTGGGAATTTTTCTTATAGTAGTCGAATGAAATATAAATTATAAATTAAATATGAAATAATTAATGAAAACAGTAAAGGAACCCTAGGATTTGTGTTTTTTGGTCCCTTTAGGGCCTACATGTATGGAAATAGCACCACCCAGACTCACGTGTTTTATTATCTCATAGAAAAGATATATAGAAAACATGATTTTTGAAAAATGAAGACATAAATAGTAGGTATCAACATATAATGTTGAGAATAAACTGAGAATAGTGTAAACTAAATTTACAATACAATATGTAATGGCTCGATGTATAGATCACTTGATTCTGTAACCGAGAATCCAATAGATTCATTTTAGTTTACTAAGGAGGAAGTGGTACTCACCTAGTTTGGAAGTCTTCCGATCTTTACTCGGGATCATGGCTGCAAATATTATTTCCAAAAGAAACCGTCTTCAGATATCCAATAGAATAAGTACACTAGTAGTGTATTCCATAGAATCATAGGTGTGGAGAATCACCACCCAGAAGTCAGAAATCAGAGCTAGGGTTCTAGACATCAAAGGAAGATATCTAGAGAAAACCTTATGTGAGATGAACTGAACTGACCCTGATAGTGGGAGCATAAGGGGTGATCAATTCCCCCTATCACAGTCTACAACCCATAACGACATACCTAATCAAAGGGGGACAAAAGTGCACACTAAAATAAAAAACTGTAAGTGCACAGAAGCCACCTTGAATGGATGTATGGTAGGGATACAATGTGAATAAAAAATGATCAATGGTTTGTAGAGCAGGTGGGATGGATTTCTATGGTGGTAATGAAAAGTAGCATTTCCCATGGTACAAAACCATCAGTAGGTTAAACAAAGGCCAGGACCCAATTCATAGGCCCATGCGACAAAAGCATAGCCCATAAGAATAAATCCTAAAAATCAAAATTGAGAAAAATAAATTAATTCAAATCAATTTTTCATGAATGAAGATAAATAATTAAAATGAAAAATTTTCAACAGAAATTTTCAAAATAAAAATCAATATTAAAGAACCTAATTTCACAAATCTCAACCATTTTCAACTTAAATTTGTGATGTTATGGAACCTAAGGTGATAAAATTGGAATCAAATTCATTTTATATTGGTAATATTTAAATTTATACAATATCACTTCTTTAATCAAAATATTTTTTGGGTTATCATTAGAGTGTATCTTATCGACACAAAAAATTCCATATTCTATAATATCTCTAATAAAATGTAGTCTAATGTCTATTTATTTATATTTACCATAGAATACAAAATTCATGGATAAATGTAATGTGGATTAACTATCACTATAAACATTAACAGTGGAATTGAAAATATTGATTTTAGAAGACAAGGATTTAAGAAACAAAGCTTATTTAATTACCTTGATCTAGGATATGTACTTAGATTCGGTGGATGAAAGTGAAACTATGGATTACATATTACATTTCCAAGATATTGGGCCTCTACAAGTAGTGAAAACATAAACAATAAATGATTTTATAGTATCAAAATTCTCTGTATGGTCAGTATATACATATCCAACTATTAATTGAGAAGTATCCACATTTTTACCATAATATAATGAAAAATTAGAGTTACTAAAAAAATACAAAAGTTTCCATTTTAGGGAATGTTAATGTGGCTTCCCTAGAGTGGCCATAAATTTTCTAAGTTGGTAGATTTCAATGGAAATGTCAAGACAACTACAAATCATGGAATACATTATGCTACCAAAAAATAGCAAAAGGGATTTTGGACATAAACTAAATACCATCAATAGTAGTAGGTGTTGATTCAAAGGAAATTTAAAGCAAAATCCAAAAGTTACACTAACAGGTTTGAGATATTAAAACATGTATCTTTTGAGAATCATTAAAAAACAAGCAATAAGTGACCAAAATAAAAGTTCATTAGGCATATACCTAACTATTTTGACACCTAGAATCTACTTAGTTTCACCTGAGTTTTTCATTTCAATCATACTTTTTAATTTAGATTTTACAGAAGCTATAAGACTCATGTTTTTTCAAATTATGATCGTATAATCAATATACAACATCAAATAAAGCATGGATTATTAATTGATTAAAAATAAACAAAATAATAATATTGGATCCTTGTATATTGATTATCAAGAATAAAAGAATCAAAAATATAACACCATTGTCTTGAATTATACTTTAAACTACACAAAGACTTTTTTAATAGGAAAAATTGATTAAATTTGAAATCTTTTGAGTAAGAATTAGGAGGATTTGAGTAAAGTTTATCATTTAAACCACCATGAATGTAATTTTAACATCATGTTTTTCAATGTGTAGGTTCATATATTCAAAAAAAGAATATAGTAACCTAATTGAAGAATTCTTAACAACTAGGAAAAAATTTCAGAATAGTCTATTCCTTCTCTTTGAAGGAAACCCTTAGCAACAAATCATGATTTAAATTTATTTATATTTCTAGTAGTGTTATCTTCATTCCTTTTATAAATCCTCTTACATAAAATTACTTTATCATTGTGGGGTTTACCTATAATATACCAAATATTAATTTTTTCTTAAGTAATTTTTTTCTTTATTCATGGATAAGAGACATTATTTTGAGTATTTTACATTTAGTGCTTCCTTATAGGTTTGATAATAATCGTCAAAAAGATCCTGAAAAACATAAAAGAAAAAAGAATCTATATCATATTGGATAAATCTTGTAGGAGGTATATGGACCCACCTACCTATATCTCGAGTCCTCTAATAATTTGTACTATTGGATGGAGTTTTAACATTTGATTCTGAATCAGAACTAGTTCTAAAATCATCTTGTGACATGGGTTGTGGATCAGGTGGAGCGGGATGGAAAACAACTATAAATAGGGATGGAGGCTCAAAATCTTTAGCCTCATCCATGGATGGATCACATTGGGAAGGTGTGACATATTTGGTTTTGGGGAAACAGGACTCCTGGAATACCACATCCCTACTAATGATGCATTTTTGGTAACCAGGTTTATCTATTAAAAGTTTATAACCCTAAACAGCCTTGAGGTACTCTACAAAGATGTATGTAAGGGCTCTATATTCCTGATTATCAATTTTCACATTTTCATAATTAATGAATATAAACACTCTTAAGTAATTATAAGACGGATTTTTACCATTCCAAATATATTTTAGGGTTTTAAATTGATTGAAAGTATAAGGTAACCTATTTATATGGTAAATTGCAGTGATGGAAGGCTCTTTCAAAAGGATTTAGGGATACTTGAGCATGTAGGCATGTTTACAAACCCTTATAAAATAGTTATATTCACTAAAAGACCATTCTGTTGGGAATTTTCCCTAACAATTTGGTGTCTCTTATTACCCACAGATTCACAAAAGTAAATAAGTTCAGTGGATAGGTACTCTAATACATTATCTGTTCTCATGGTTTTGATATTTATCCCAATCTGATTTTCAACTTGGATTTTCCATGTTTTAAATGTCTAAAAAATATCATTTTATTTAATGTAAATCCACACCATTCTTGAGAATTCACCAATATAAGTGACAGAATAAGAACCTACCCCATGGGAGGTAGTCCTAGCTGGTCCCCAAAGGTCAGAATGTATATATTATAAGGGGTAAGAAGCTTTAAAATTGGACCTATTAAAGGGGACTATATTAACCTTTCCCATCACACAATTTTCACAAAATAGAAGTTTACTATGTGTGATGATAGTCAACATCCCTTGTTTGTTGAGTTCTTCTAGACCCTTCATGCTTACATTTCCCAATCTTTTATGCCATAACAAAGTATTATTATTATAAGTATTATACACACTTCCTGACTATCTCGAATGGGTCTTTACATTAAAAATATATAGAGATAACCCTTTTTGATAGTGATAGAGCCTTTGGAGATTTTTAGACAGCCAGATTCAAACCTAAAAGTGAACCCATTTTAGTCTTTAATCCCTAAGTAAATCAAGTTTATATCAAAGTTGGGAACCCAACTAACATCAATAAATGTGATGATGGAGTGGTCATCAAGTTTTATTAAAATAGAATCTATTACCTCTACATTACACCTATTACTATTCCCTAAGAGTAAATTTCCTTCTACACTTTCTACCAATTCTAGGAATGAATCTCTTAAAGGAAACATGTGGAATGAGTGGCCAGAGTCAAGGACCCGCTCATAATTAATAGCATGGACGTACATTTTTAACACTTCAGTTGTGTCATAACCAAATTCAACTAGAAAGTATTTTTTAGTGGGGTGTTTGTTATCATGTTCTTGTTTAATCAACCAACACATGGGCATAGTATGTATAGTCTTACCATAATGAAAAAAAATCCTTTCCCTATAATTAGACCTAGGTTTGGGTTTCTTATAATTCATGACTTTATCCTTATTAAACCCATTATTTTTACCCCTAAATTTTGGTCTACCCCTAGTAAACAAACTCTCTCACTCTCCTATTATTCGAGGTTTAGAATATAATTACTTTCAGATAAGGGTAGACTTACCTTATTCAAAGGTTAATGAGTTAGACTCGTAAATCATGGTTTCTACTAAAGTATTGTGGGCATTATCTAAAGAAATTGTAATGATAATTTCTTGATCTTAATCATCAACGGTTATATTTTTGTTTTATATATCTTACAAAACTTTAGTAAATTCATCTAAATGAGATTTAATTGAACTTCTGGGTTTCAGTTTAAATATCAACATTATATGTTTCTTAAAAATGCATCCATCTAAAGAGGAATTAATGTATAATATTTCATGTTTAATCCATATACCATCAGCAGTATATTCATAGGAAACATTACTAAGAACATTATCTCCTAGAGAATGAAGTAGGGAACTGTGTTCTTTAACTAACACATCTGGGGATACATATTTATATTTAGTGGTAGTCTGTCCAGTTTTGGATATAGTTAAAATTTCTTTCTTTGTCCCGTAGAGAGAATCAATTAATCCTTACTACACCAATAAGGCTCTTATAAAAAAATTCAATAAATTAATGTCATTATCCGAATTAAACTTCTCGATTTCAAAAATACTTTCTATTATGTTTACCCAAACGAGTAGACATTGATTTGTTGCATACAATAATAGAGTATATCCCCAATAATTGTCCAATATCAATGGGTAATAAATTTTTATCCAACTAGATTCAAAATTTAAAGCAATTATAGAGGTTATAGTGGATCTAATTGAAAACTGAAGAGTAAAAGAGGTGAATTGAGAAGAGATTTTAGTAAAAAAAATAAAGAGAATCCAGAACTGGAGGTAATAAACAAGTTAAATTGGAAAAAGAGATCCAATAATGGATCTAATACAACTTTGTGAGAGAGTAAGGGTAAACTGAAAGTAGGAAGAAAAATTAACCCTAAGGGCTAATATTAGGGATTTTGATTAAATTATTAGAATGAAACATTAATTCAACATACAAGATGAATGAATTAAAGAAATCAATAAAATAACATAAGGATTTACATGCTTTAGTCCCTTTGGGGACTACATTCATTGTAAGAACACCACCCATACTCATGCATTTTTTTAAGACCAAATAAAATAGGTACAAAAAATAGCATACTCAAAAAATAAATACAAAAATAGAAAATCTCAACATATAATGTTGAGAATAAACTAGACATAAATTAAACTAATCTTAAAATGCTGGACATAGTTGCCCAGCTATCCATATCTCTTGATGTTATTACCAAAAAGCTAATGGAGTCCTTTCATTTAACTGTGGAGGAAGTGGTACTCTTCTGGTATAGAAGTCTATCGTTCTTTACTTTGGATCTTTGACACACATCATCTTATCGAAGGATTCCATCATCAGATCTCCACCCGAAATAGTACACTAGCAGTGTATGCTGAAGAATGGATGGAGTGAATAATCACCATCAATATGTCAAACACCAGATCTAGGGTTCTAGAATCCTAATAAAGAGAACAAGAGTAAACCTAAGGTGAGAGGAACTAAATATACCTTGATAGGGGGAGTGTAGGGTGGTTCAATTTCCATGGAAATAGTCTATAGCCCTCAATAACATGCCTATTCAAAGGGAGCCACCAGTCCATGCCAAAATAGAAAAATAGAAGTTCATGTAAACAACCCAAGATAGATAAAAGATAAGTATACAAGGGGTGGAAAAAATGTTCAGTGGTAAATAGAGAATGTGGAATGGATTTCCACGGTGTAAATTCAAAGCAGTACAAGATGCATGAAAAAACCATTAGCAGGTTGAATTATGGCAAGGGACCAAGTCATAGGCCCTTGCGGAAAAAGCACGGCCTAACAGAATATGTCTAGAAAATCAAAATTGAGTAAAATAAAATAATTCAAATCAATTTTCCATTTATCAAGATAAATAAATGAACTGGAAGATTCTAAACAGGAAATTTAAATATAAAAAGCAATATAAAATAACCTAATTTCACACCCTACATAGGGGTGTAAATGACAAATAAAGAGGGTCCTACAAAAAACATGTGAACTACTAGAGCTCTGACACCCCTACGCCCAGATCATTAGTAGATTTCAAAGGTTTCCCCTATCATGGAGTTAGTGAAAAACATGGTTCAACATGTATTTATGGAGCATATCCCTCCCTAGATTGTGGTCCCAAAATCATGTTGTCATTTTCTGGAGTATATCCTCTATCTTATCAAACTATAGAGATAGGCTTGTAAAGAAACTATTTCACTAGGATGAAGACCTCAGAGGACTGATTCACCCCTTGCACAAGGTTGCAATTAGAATGAGACAATTTAGAGGTTGTTACATGGTCAATTACATCAAAGGGTTTAACCCTACTGTCATCATGTTTCTTGGAAGCAATTTCACCCATAAGAGTGAAAGAAACTTTAGAATGATTAGACAAGCCTCTATCCACAATGGCAGCAAAGGAAGGATTCCCCTCTTTTCCCACACTAGGAGTCACGGGATCCATATCCTTATGACCAACTCCAATAGAGAAAATCATAGTATCCCCAACTTCTACTTTCCCAACCTTCAAAAATCATCTGTAGTAGTGATTGGATACTTGAATTTATAGTGGTCAATCAAGGGACCCATCTTCTTAAAATATTTCCAATTTAGACACCAATGATAATTGTCGATGAGATTCCCAATGTTTTCTCACCTAGAATAAAAGTCAGGAATCTATTTGGGAGAAATTGATAATTCATGTCTAAACTCTCCGGACACAAAAATTATAGTTTCATTTAGGTGATCAAGAAGATCAAACTCTATGAGTACATTGGAAAAGTGACCAAACATTGTTATATTATTTTATTTGTCAAATTTGATGGGAATACCCACTACTAATTCAATGTCACAGAGTATCATTGGGTTCCATAAGAACCAGTTTATTCTCTTGATCTGAATCCAGACTTTGGTGATTATAGTCTTAATCCGTGAGGGATTAAAGAGACAGTCCAAATCCTAGATCCTAAGAGTACCATTCTTGAGGGATACCAATTTTCACCCTCATACCCATGATTTTAAATATTCTAAAGGGAAGATAATATGAAAGAAGACCTTACCAATTGAATTAATGCTCTAATCCTCGAAACCCCATAATTATGAGATATCTTTATGAAGCCCCTCAATATTCCATAGACTTTTTGGAAAGATAGGTGTAACCCGAGCGATAATCGAGTGTTGAAAAGCCCTTGGATGTTCCTAAAAAATTTAATGATCAATCTTAATGAAGTATGGAGTGCCATTTTGAGTAACCTTTATTGAATAATTTTTTATGTCAAAGAAGAATCTACCCATCTCAGTTTTTTTGTTGGTGGAAATTTGAACTTCCTCTCTCATGTGAGTGACTTTTGGAGCAGGGTCACCAATAGTTGTCGGTTTATCCAAGTTCAAAGAAATTTCATCTTCTACCCACTTCGGATTGCATACAAACACATCAAACATATCAAAATAGCAATCCACATTGAACCCCATCGAGATGCTGATCTAGTCTCCATGAAGAGATAGAGAGATATTCTCTCGATTTGATATCATCCTCCAACATTCAAACACAATAATGTTACCATATATATATATATATATAAATTACATATTATTTAATGATTTTTTTCAGTATTACTTTAATCAATGTATTTTGAAAATATTTTGTAAAATCCTACCCCACCTACCATTTTATATGGGTGCAGTATTCGACATCTTTTCTAGGTTTTTATGTGGGATTCAAACACCACTCACCATTTAATGAATAATATATTATTTATAATATTACATTAATGAAAATAAATTATTAATCATAATAGATTTTTAATAAATAGTTATTATTTAATAAAGTAACAAATATTAACTAATAAAGACAAAATAATGTATTCTAATAATTCTATTAATATTGTTAAAATAATAATTAATAAAAAAAATCCTTTTAAATGATGTCATTAATAATAAAAATGTTATTTTTAAATAATAATCTTATGTTCCAAGTAAATATTTTTTTATTTATTATATTTATGACTAATAATGCTATTTATACTAATGATGATGATCATGTAAATAATAGAATTATTATTAAACATTATTATTATTAAATAATATATTAATTACTATAACTTCATAAAAATATGAAATTAATTATAATTAATTTATTATTTATGAATTTATAAAGTATTACTTTATTATTATCATTAATTATGGAATTATTATATATATTAGGTGATTGAAGGAATAATTACCACAAAATACACACACGCACACCCCACACCTCACACCGACATGTTGGAAAGACATGCCATATCCACCCAAGGGATAGTCTATCCATCAAGACATTTTTTATTTATATAATCCCATAGACCATTTTTATATGGACTATAGGCCCAAAAAACTTGACAAGAGGGCCTAATCGAAGTCAGCCTAAATACCCAGGTATAAATATACCGACAGGCCCACTACCATTATTGGACAACTGCCAGTCTTCCGCGAGGCATTACCAGATGATAGTTCTCATTCTCTCACATCATTATTAGATTGTCTCACCCACCATCCCTTTTATGTTGGGACCCATCTGTCATCATTCCCTGGTGTGAGGCGGGGCTCCTTATCACCGGTCGAAAATGTGGGGCCTCCTATCATCATTAGATGAAGGTAGTTCCCATTGTCATATGCACAACCATTGTCTTCGTTACCCCCACCATCAAACCAACCCCTATATTTTTCTATCTGCTTATGCAGACCCCTATACCACCATCCCCCGCTGTAAAGGCGTAGCACTACCATTATCTGTGTGTGGTCCCTCCACTATCGTACAAACCTCCATTGTCATTGTCACCCTCATCATTGAGGCGGGCCTATATTTTGTTGAGCTACTTTAGTGACCCCCTCTATCACCAGCCTCCACTAGAAAGGCGAGACTGTCATCAGCTGCACATGGGTCTCTTCAAAGTCAGATAATAAATTATGGACAATAAAATCATGCTACAAAAAAATTAATGACAATGAAGTCATTATAATTATGTCATTATAACAATGTCATTATAATTGAGTCATTATATTATTAATAATGTGAGGATAATAAAGTCATTGAAATTTTCTTTTATTAAATTCAAGATAATAATTACAACATTATTATTCATCATTATTAATAATAATACTATTATTAAAATTATATAAATAATCATATTATAATTAAATATTATTAATTATTAATATAATATTAATAATTTTTTACTTTAATAATAATACAATTAATAATAATAATATTTAGAATTATTAATAAGTAGAAAATATTAATTGCATCTAATTAATTAATTACCTTCTTTTTATTAAGTTATATATTTTTATTATTAACACTTAATATTTTCTATTTATTATTTTTGTGAAATTATTTTCATTTTCAGTTATTTTATTTTTCTTAATTTCATATATTAAATTTCATTTATAATCTAATTATAATTTATATTTTATAAACTTTTAGATTTACCTACTTCTTTTGAAGTCCAAACGTTATGTTTTGAAAAAACACTATTTTGTAGAGGTGATGAGATCGTAGAATTAGTGACATTATAGCGGTGAAAATACAGTAGCATGTACTATAGTAGCATGGGTATTGTAGAAGTATTATAGACATGAGGGCCCTCTAGGACAAAAAATCATCCTTGGGGCCTAAAATTAGGGCTTCCAACATCCATATCCTATGGGTTATTCTCTAATGTGCTTAAATTCCCTCTTGGCCTGTGAGCCATGTTATGGGTTTCTTCTACCCAAAAAATGATCTTTCTTTCAATAAAAATGTGGTTTTGACCCCAACATAAAAAATTTAAACTTAAAACATATAATAAACATATAATAAATTGTTGAAAATAAATATAATTTTATAAATATGATAAACATAAAATAATACATGACACAAACATTATTGATTAAAGACATAATATTCACACTTTTAAAAATTTATGTACATAATTATTATTAAGTAATACATTATTAATTACATTATTATGGTAATTATTATAAATATTTTATAATATAATTAGTATTAGTAGTAATGTAATTAATAATATTTAATAATAACAATAACAATACTTATCTTACAAGTTCAGGACCAAGCGTGTTTAGTCCCATTAAATAAATAAATAAAAATTAAAATGAAATGTTACAAAGAGGAATTGAAATGATAGGTCTGTATATCATTAATAGCATAATTAATAAATATTAGTAGGAAAATTAATGATCAAATTTTAATATAATTGATAATAATTGATAATGTAATAAAAAATACCGAATAATAGTTAAAATAATAAAGGTATCACCTACTAATATTTGAATCTAAAAATAAATTCATAAAATATTATTCTTTTAATTAATTAATTATTTATATTATTATTAATGGAAGTTAAGATAGATTCTCAATTTGTCTCTATAATATTATGGAGATCATTTTTGTGATCACTTCAAATCCAGTATCAGTGAGGTTGATAGAACTCCTTTTCATGTGGTTGGGAAAAATGAGATCTTTGCACTCTATTTCCCATGCAATATGATTCAATTGTATAAGGTTATTTCAGATATGCCTAAAAAATGAAAATAATATTTAGGCTATGTAGTGCATGTTTCATGATGTGAAAGGAAGTAAAGGTTTCCCAAGTAGAGGAGAAACAGTCAGTTCATTATAATCAAGAGGGGAGGTTTGTATTGCATGGAAGATTTATTAGAAAATCAGTGAAGATGAAGACATTTCTATCATTGGATAAGGAAGTAGGAGGCCCCCGTAGAAAGCTCATGATATAGGAACCCCACATTTTGATGAGGTAGATGATAGATTATAAAGGTTTGGAACCCAAATATGGAAATTGAAAGTGTGGCTGGTGATAGTGGAGTGCCGGGATGCATGACAGTGGGGATGGTGGTCATGTTCAAGTCTGGATATATTGACTTCATTTTCATTGATTATTGGATGGTTCTGATATTAGCTCCTCCCAATGGTGGGGATGTCATATTCTCCAACTTCAATGTGGTCATGTAGGTGATGAGGGCTCGTGATCTCTATGGATGCGATGATGGAGTCTCAATGGAGGTGATGGATTCGTTAATGGATGCAACGAGATGTGGGGTGCACACTGAAGACAATATCAGATTAATAGAGATGAACTCAGGATGTAAAAAGGATGATTACCTAAACATGTGGTTGGGGGATGACCTTGGGTGGATAGGAGATGACCTCGAGATGAGGCCATGTCGATAAGATATTATCCACAATCGATAATATTTTTTCTGGAAAGATTGGGACACACATTGGGCCTCTTTTATTCTAGTCCATAGGTGACCTTGATGGGGGTAGGATAGAGATGATAATTTGGTATCAAAAAATCTTGTGATCAGGTTGTATTTTGGGGGGAGCGGTGGTTGGACCTGATTTTGGTATTTGTGCATATGGGTCTTTGGGCCAATCTTTGGCAGATGTACCGGTGTTGTTTAATGCAGCTGGAAAAGAGAATCTTCCTAGGAAGCGAGGATGTTCTGTAATGATGTTTTGGTGTGATGATGGCAATGCTTGTGGTTTTAGGATGACCGGTGGTGGAATGGGATGCCGATAGGTGAGACATTCTCAGGCACCATAGGTTGTCGGTGGTATGGAACACCAATGGTGAGGAATTCCCAATGATGGTGTACAAACACCGACACCTACGTTGATGGGCATCATGGATGTCCTCTATTGTGTGAGTGATGACACTAAAGGGTACAACGATGTCCCCGGGTGAATGTTTTGCTAACATCCAGTAGTTTTTGGTGCTTTTTCCAATATGATGACCTTGGATGGAGTGTTGTCGTCTAAACTCATCGATGTGGTTGGGTGCACCATGTCTTTGAGATTTGGAGTTGTTGTCCAAAATCATGGCCTAATTAGCTAGTGTGGGTGTTTTTGGGCCTTTGGGTCACTATGATGTTGGCTTTCAGGCCTTACAAATGTGTCTACTGGCCATGATTAATGGGTATTTAGGAAAAAATGTTGTTTTTTTCAGTGTCGTTGTTTTTTCACTTTCTTGGTTTGGTGGTGCATTTTGTGCCACATGCTTAGAGGCCACTATTTTTTCTTTTTGTTTTCATTAATAAATTTTATGG
The DNA here is from genome assembly GCA_963277665.1 of Viscum album. NCBI lineage: Eukaryota > Viridiplantae > Streptophyta > Magnoliopsida > Santalales > Viscaceae > Viscum > Viscum album. The sequence continues at coordinate 1,002,527,083 of OY728134.1, forward strand.
CTTAGTACGCTCGGTACCTGAACATTACTAATATATTATTATTATTATTATTTTATTTATTATTAATAAAATTTAATAGTTATTACTTACTATATTTATGAAATTATTTTTATTTTCCATTATTTATATGTCTTAAGTGAATGTATGAAATTTCATTTAGAATCTAATTATAAATAATATTTTATAATCATTTAATTTTACCAGCTTCTTTTTAAGTCTAAATGTTATGTTTTGAAAAAACATTATTTTTTGTATCATCTATATTATTATCTATATTTTATTTATAGGAAATTATATTTATTTTTATCTATTTTATATATGTTTTTTCCACGTTTTACATTTTACTTGGATTGTATTTAGAGCTTATATCTTGTAATCTTTCAAAGTGGACAAATAAAAACATAAAATTCATCATAAGATTCATGGAAGTAACTTTGAAAGCTTATAAAACATAAACTATATGTACAATCTAAATAAAAAATAAAACATTGAATTAACATATAAAAAATAGCTAAAAATCATAAATATAATAAACCAAAATTAATTTACCTGACACAAATATTATTAATTAAAAACATAACATTTCAATTTCAAAAAATTTGTGTGCATTAAATATAGTATAAATAAAATCTAAATGAATTTTAGAACATTGACTGTACAATTAAGAATTAATTGAAATTAAAAAGAATGTTCAAAAATTGACATTGAAATTTAATTTACAAAAAAATGTTTTCTATAAACAAATTTTATAAGTACACTTTTTATGTTTTGAATAAACAATATTTTATGCATTTGAAATTATTTTTCATCAATTTTTTCATTTTTAATTTATTTTCATTGGTTTTTAAAGTCACATACTTGAAACCTTATTATATTTTTGGTAGGTAAATTTGAAATCATAGAAATTATAAAGTATAAATACAATCTAAATGAAATTTGACACACTAAATAAGCATATAAAATATAATTTAAATTAAAATGAAATTTATAAATATCATAATCAAAAACGAATTTACATGATAAAAATTTCGTTATTTTAAAAAATACCATTTACACGTTAAAAAATTAATTGGCATAATTCTTATTAGGGATTATATTATTAATTTCATTATTATGATATATTATTAATTATATTATTATTATCAAATATTATGAAATATATTTTTAATAAAAATTAATAATATTAATAAATATTTACAAAAATTTTAATAATAATCACGAATAATGGTGTAAATAATATAATTATCAACGTGACTAATAAAGTAGTTAATAATATAATTTTCATTTCCCTTTTTTAATAAAATAGGGCATACCACTTAATCAATTTAAAAAACTAAAGCAGTTAACAATAAAATTTAAAATATATATTAATTAAAATTTTATTATATATAATATAATAAATAAAAAATATTAAGTGTAAATAATAATAAATAACTTAATAATAATAATATAAAACAATTAATTAATTAAAAATAATTAATATTTTCTACTTATTAATGATAATATTAATAATTATTATTTATAATATTTAAAGTCATAACTATTACTATTATATAAATAATTAATAATATTATAAGACAATATAATTATTAAAATCATTAGTAATAATCAAGGTACATTACATCATTAATAATCATCATCATAACTTTATTATCATGACTTATTTATCATGACTCTATTATCTTTTAAAAATTATCATGACTTTATTAACTTTTATTTTTTTGATCCTTCTACTTTTGGTTCATGACTTTATTATTAATAATATTATTATCATGACTTTATTATCATGAAATTTTTATCAGTAATTTCTTTTTATCGTGACATTCTTAGCCTGACTTTATTATTCATGGTCAAGTCCTTTGATGAATATATTTTCTTTTTATGTGAGTGTATATGTAACCATCTTTAATTATTATTAATAATGATATTTTTATTCATAAATATAATAAACAAAAAATAATTTACATAACATAAAACATTTTGGGTTAATAATGATATTAATAATATTAATAATTATTATTATTGATTATAATTATCTTTTAATAATTACTTCATTATTATTTGTGAATTATATTATTGTTATTAAAATAATTAATAACTTTATCTATTATTATTATTATTGTAAAATATATTATTACTTAAAGCAAATTTTTTAATATCAAATTAACAAAAATATTAATTTTCAGAAATTATATAATTAAATAATAATTAATTATTAATAATTTGTTGTGATTAATTATTTCTAATCATTTATGTTTTACAAGTCCGGAGGACCAAAGGGCCTATTCCATTATTAAAAGAAAAAGAAGTATCAAAAATGGATGATAGGGATGACAAAGACAATACTTCCCACAAGGGCATAACAAACCAACACAAAAACAATAAATAAAGAGTCATTACCTTCAACCATAGCCTCATTAAGCTCCCTAGATATGTGAATTATGGACACGCAATAATGTTTTATCTCTCTACCATGGTTATTGCTACACTTCTGAGGATGATAAATATATACCACCTTCAACATATGGGATCCAAGGTCAATTTTTCAAAGAAAGGTCTCTAATGTGAATCTTGGGTTTGAGATGAATTTTTTATTCAATTTTGGTGGAAATAAATTCAAGAATGTCAAAATATTCATGAATGATGAGAGATCCATGATCCAAGGTAGTAAATATTGTCACAATATATAGTTCAAACCATTCATCCATGACCTTATTGATACCCTAGGGAAACCTTTCACCCTTATACTGCTCTAGCAGGATTTTTCTTTCTGAATTAAGCTCCTTTGACTTCTCAAATTTTTCAAATGTTTATTTTCCAATGTTGTTACAAATATATTTCATAATGTTAGAAAATTATAGGGGATATAGATAGATTTGAGAAGGTAAAGTAACCAAGCCTTTCCTAGAGTCAATAGTTTTTTCAAGAGGATTATCTTATACCTGCTGAATGGGAACAACCAATTGGTGAAGGTTCTGGCCAGTAGGATCAATAATTAATATATTGGAATTTACCTCATGATTAGAGGAAATCACAAATTCACTTGTATTCACAAGTAATTAAAAGAAATTAGAGTTATTCCTTTGAGATTCACCTAATGACCCATGCTTAAAGTAGTTCCTTTGGTATATTTTGAATTAACACAAGAAGCATCAATAGCCTTTTTCTTACATTTTCAATCATAAGTAGTTAGGTTTTTCTCCTGGTCTAACTGCATGTCAATCTAAGCCTATGTATAAATCCTCTTATCGAACTCTTCATGGTCAGATCAAGCTCTAACATTATGGGATTCAAGATCCCCCTCCACGATGGTAGCCCATAATCTTTCTGTCCCATGGGAATGCCCAGTCAAAGTAGGATCAATTATAGAATTATAGCCCTGAATAAGAGATCTATACTTACCATCAGACCAGTTTTGTGCCAATGGAGTCTTTCTAAACCCTAAAACCATAGGCCCTGAGCATGATATATTAATCACCTATGTATGTTTACCTTTATAATTTATGTCATTGTCTTGTGTTTCCTTAATAGTCTCACACTCCTTGTCCTTTGGGACCATTGTATCTCGATTCTGAGAATGCTCCACCTTATCCATCCCAAAAGATGCCAAAGCATATGGCAAGGCTCTTTCCATGATAGTCTCATTTTTCTTAGTAGGAACTATCTTCTTCACCTGTAGATTATGAAATTTTCTATAACTTGAGACCACATGACCAATTATGTTTCAGAAATTACCGAATCGGGAAATTGATTCTTACTCCTATTCAACATCAAACCTATCACAATTAGAAATCAGGGTTTCATTACTTGGAAGGTGTTTTAGTAGGTCAACATCTACCATCACTCTTATATAGTACCCCAACCTACCCTCAATGGTATTTTCATCTAATTTCAAAGGAACTCCAATATAGGATGTGTTGTCGTTAAGATTCAGAGGATACCAAAGCACCCAACTAAGACCATGCATCCTAACCCAAATCTTGGCATTGGTGTGGTTTTTAAGAAGTGGGTTGAAATTAAGCACCCACTATGAAACCCTAAGGAGTCCTAGATTGAGGTTGTAAAAACTGATTCCCCAAGTGATCGAACAATACAGATCAAATTGTAAAACAATATGAAAACAACCCTTACCGATCAAAATAAATTTCCATCTATCAAAACCTCATATTTAAGACAACCTCAGTTTGTTATTTTCCTCTTTTGAAGGTATCAGATGGCCAATAATGAGAATATATAATAATCGAGCCTCCCCCACTACACATACTGATCAACCCAAATTATGAATCACCAATCTTTAGATCTAGAGACACACAACTCACCTAATGCACTTTCATCCATAACATCCCCCTTACACAGAACATCCCTGAAGGTGAATCCCTTCTAATATAGTTTCTTAGATTTCAAATATAGATTCTAATTATATATTCCCACTACCATGATTGAATATAGGATCACATGAGAAGTTGAAGATCAAAAGTTCAGAGAAGAATCACCGCTGAATTGTCAGTGGAGCACTCTGAGAAACCCTATATCTCTCTCCTCCTTCATTATCATTAATATTTTATTATAAAAAATACACTATTCATTTAGTGTGGTAAAAGATTTGTTTTATCCCACATTGAAAATATGGAAAATATTTAAAGAGATGCACCCTTATAAAGGTGGTATTGGGTGAGATTTTGTTTAATATTTTTAGAATACTTGAATAAAAATCAATAGAATTTTGAAAATATTTAAATATTATTTTATTTTTAATTTATATATATATATATATATATATATATATACAAAACAGAAAAATGAAAATAAATATTTATAAAAAAATTAAGAGGGTGTATTTTTGGAAAGCTCCTTCCATGAAACTTTTTTGAGGATGTCACTTTCTAAATATAACTTTCTTAAAATAAAATATAAAAAAGGTGTTGTTAAAGACAATTTCTACCCATGAATACCCAAATACATGAAAGAACTCCCAGATCAGAAAATTATTTTCCATTTTAGGATTTTTAGGATTTTCCCTATTATATGAGGAAAAAATACCAAACCAGATCATACTCTCTGTGTGGTCAGATGTGAATGAGTGTTGTAGTCAATGAGAGTAAACTTGTAGGTAGTACATTTGTATGAGAAGATGTAGACCACAACTAACTTCATCTTGAGTTTTTATGGTGAGTTCAAACTTCATGAAGATGAGGCAGGTGAGGTATCCTATACTTCTGACTAGCTCTAAATTCAAGAGTCCATATATATATATCTTTATATACATGAGGTATATACTTACTAATATTAATTTCTAAATTTATATCCCCCCTTTTCGAATTTATCAAAAAACTCCCTATTTTTAAAAAAAATCAAAACAACTCCCCCATGCCAAAAAAATTTTAAAAATTAATTAACTAAAATAATCAATATTAAATAAAAACTAATTTGAAAATGAAGATAATAGATAAAAACAAAATTCAATGGTTTTTAATAACTTACCAAATAATAAGTCTCCTCCAGTATTAATTTATACAAGAAAAATTATGCATAATAATATCATTTAAAATTAAAACATTGAGGCTTACTTCTTCACATCTATTCCAGAATATAAAACCCAAGAATATTAAAAATATCTTAATCATAATTATTCATTAGATAAAAATTAAACAAAAACTAGTATTTCAGCCAAAAATTAATACATGAAATAGAAAACTTTTATAAACACGTTTCCAGCTTGTTCAATTAGCAAAAAATCATTCTATTAAAAAAATTATATGAAGAAAACAATGTATAGATTTAGAAAATTGTTAAATATATTGAAAGTAAAAAATTACACTATGCTTCCAACATTCCAAGTTCATACTTAGTTTTCTAAAGCTTCATAACATCATGGGGTTTAGTAATAAAATCTTCTAGTTGATTCTCCATTGATACATATTCCAAAATAATATTCCCGTTATTGATGTGATCCAAAATAAAATAAAAACTGATATATATATATATATATATATATATATATATGTTTCATTCTCGAGTTTTGTAATAATTTTTTTGAAATTGAAATTGTATTTTAAATGTCACAATAAATTGGAATTTTATCAAAATAAACATTAAAATCACATAATGTCCGTTTAAAACAAAGAATTTGTCCACAACAACCAATAACCACAACATTCTCAATTTCACATATGGATAGTGAAACTAATAATTGCTTTTAATAACTCCAATAAATTAAATTTATACCAAGAAAATGACACATATTTGATGTGCTCTTTCATCCAAGCCTACAACCTCAAAAGTTAGGGTTAGAATAAGATATCATGTAAAAAAATGTGATTGCAATAAAATAAACCAGTATTTCCACTTTTTTAATATAAATAATTATCTTTTAACATATTTAAGATTAATTTATAAAGAATTATAATGAAATATAGCACATAAACATATTGAAAACTTTAAATCAGGTCTAGATGCAGTGAAGTAATTCAAGCTTCAAATCAAACTTCAATAATATTTAACGTCAATAGCTTTCCTAGACTCATCTATGTCCAACATAGAAGAAGTAATCATAGGTTTTTTAATTTACTTAAAATAATCAAGACCAAATATTTTTACTAAATTGTTATAGTATTTCGGTTAGATTAAAAATATACCATCCTTTGATTAAATTGATTACTAATAAAAAACATTAAATCACCTATAAAACTCATATCAAATTTTGGTGTCATTATTTTAGAAAACTCGTTATAATTAAAATCATTGGTAGATCCAAATACAATTTCATCAACATATATTTTTACAAAAAAAATATATTTTGAAATCTTTTTAAGAAAAAGTATTGGATTAAATTTTCTATTATCAAAACCATTTTCAATAAAAACAATGTTATCCTCTCGTACCAAACTCTAAGAGCTTGTTTGAGACCATATAAAGAATTATCAAGTTTTAAAAAAATTATTTGGAAATATAAAATGAAAAAATCCATGGGTTTTATTAACATGAACCTCTTCAGAGATTACACCATTTAAAAATGCACTATTAACGTCCATTTAAAAATTATATTTTAAAAACATGAAAATACTAGTAAATTTTAAATAGATAAAATTATAGGAACTAATGGAAAATATACTTAAAAATAAATTCCCTCATCCTGATAATACACTTTATCAACTTATATAGCTTTATTTTTTTACTATGTTACCAGATTCAACAATATTATACTATAAAATCCATTTTGTTCCTTCGATCTATTTTACTTTAGGGGGTTCAACCAGATTCCAAACCCTAATTATTTTGAATGTATTATGTTTTAATTCTATTGAAATAATCCAATAAACAACTTTTATATCACCATCAATAATACTTGGAACAAATTCCAAAAAAATGAATTAAAAAAAATTAAAATATACTCCCTTGTTTTAATTACAAATTCCACATTTTGAATGCATTTTTATAAGGGGTGATCCTTAAGAGTTATCTAATTAATAAAGTTAGATTAAATAGGTATTTAATCCTCCCTCCACTAATTCATTTTTATCATTAATATTTTCATCACCAAAGTTAAAACCATTGAATTATTCATTATAATTTTCCAAATCTATATTATGTTTATTATTATATTCATTTAGTATTATATGTGCTGATTCTTTAAATGATATAGTTCTTTTATTATATAATTTTTAAGCTTTATAATCATTATAATATCTTAGAGAATTATCTTTATCACTTTTAGCTTCAAATTTATCTATGTTATCATTAGTATTTAAGAAGAAGAACATACACCCTAATACTTTAAAGTGACCAACTCTTAGCTTCCTTACATTAAAAATTTTATAAGGGTTTTTATTTAATAGATTTATAATAAAAATTATATTTAAAATTTAACAAGCAATAAAAAAAGATCATCCCACAAAAAACTTGGTAGAAAATATTCATTAAGCATAGTTCTTCCAATTTCTAGAATAATTCAATTCTTTAATTATATAACACCATTTTCTTATGGCGTTTTAGTGGTGGATAAATTAAAAATACTCTTGTTCCCCACAAAATTTTTCCAAAATACGATTAAACAATTTCCCTCTTTCAACACTTCTTATAGAATCAATCGAACTCCTTTTTTAATTTTCTATTAATTTATAAAAAAGAATAATTTTAGATAACGTTTCATGTTTATGAATCATAAAATGTGTCCAATCATAGCTACTAAAATCATCAACAATCATGAAATCATATTGTTTACCACCTAAACTAGAAATTATCATTATTCTAAATAGATCAAGATGCAATGGTACTAACAGTTTAGTAGTATTATCATTAATATAATATATGAATGTTTCTTTATGTTGCAAACCTTTTTGACAAGAATCACATACATACTGTTTACTAACATTTTACTGAGTAAGATCCAAAACATGTCCATGCTTTTTCAATTAATTAAATAGCTAAAAATTTGAATGTATAAGCCTCATATGCTAAATAATATCATCTATTTCAACAACATTGAGACGCGTGACATTTTTCTCGATTAGTTTTAGAAAATGTATTATATAAATATTATCCTTTCTATTTGTATAAAATAAAATAGTTTTTTCTTTAAAAACAACACATATATTTTCTTCAAATTTTATAATTATAATATAATCCAAAAGTCATGATATACTTATTAAATTATTTTTAATTCCATTAATATATAAAACCATCGAAATTAAAACATTTTAAAATATACCTACTTATCTAAAACCTATATCCTAGCCTTTACCATTATATTTGAATGTGATTGCTCCTCTATAACATTGATTGAAAGACAGAAATATTTATGGTTCATCGATCATATATCTCAAGAACTCACTATCCATATACAATTTATCCTTGAGACTTTTAAGGGAGGTTTCCTATATAACAAATGTACTATAGATTTTTTTGTTGCCCATGATTTTTTTGGTCTAACTAGATTAGTAATAAATTTCTTAAGTAACCATACATATTTAATAAATTTATTTTGGGGAAATTTCAAAGATAAATGTTTGAAAATAGATATTTTAGTGTAACCTAAAAATTGAGTAAATTTAAATGACCATTCATTTTCATAATTTTATTTTGAGTTATATCTAAAACATATGACATTAGATATACTACCAATAAATCTTTTCATAGAAATTTGGTATACATGTTAGTTATCTAATTATTATTACCAAATTCTGTTATATATTCATTTTGTTCTTTCATGGAATCTTTTTATAGAACTATTATTTCTCTTGAACAAATGTAGAAAAAATTATGTGTATATCAGTAACTTATATCACGACCCGTCCTCGGGGCCTGTGTCATGACTACCCCAAGCCCGCCTTCCATAAGTCAGGGGCTAGCGACTAGCACCAAGGCGTAAATCCCGATAAATAGGGAAGGCATTGCCTTTGTAAAGTAAACAACCATCACAGAGTAAGCAATCGGAAAGAGTAAACACTAAGTAAAAACTGTAACAAGCTGTGCGGAAAGTAAAAGGGGCCGAAAATACAAGCCCAACTGTAAAGTACAACTGAAAGGGGAAAACAGTAACTGAAAAGAAAAGCTGCAGCGTCGAGCCGTCCTCTGGAAGTCCCACCTGAAGGGCAAGCACAGATAGCCTCCACAGCTCCTCGGTCCAGCTGTCCACTCCGAGTACATCCCACCCAGTGGTCCACCTCTAGGTACCGTCCTGCTCCGCAAGCGTCCACCACGATCAGCGATGTCCGTCGTCTGCAACCAACACAACGAAGTGTGGGCATAGCCCATACAGGGGTGAGTATAAGCTACTCAGTAGGGACCCTGAGACCCCAGAAGGTCTCCCGAAATCCACAAAGGATAAACCACAAAGGAAAGATACAATCACGAAGTAACAATCGACACTGCTTAGGTATATGCCCATACATATACCTAAGTCATCAATTCCCGTTCGGCTCCAACATCCAAGCCCAAGCACAACCCAGTCCACACAGGAAAGAAAAACGTATACTCACATAGAATAACACAACACAATCCACGAAGGAGATCAAAAGTAATCCACAAAGGATAGCTCAACACAATCCACAAAGGAAAGTAAACAGTAAATCCACACAGGATAGTTCAACACAATCCACAAAGGAGAGTAAACAGTAAATCCACATAGGATAGTTCAACACAATCCACAAAGGAGAGTAACACAGGATTCAGCTCACACATGTATACTTCGTCGAAAAGGTGAAAGGGATGATCAGATATAGATACTGAATCATCTAAGCTAGGACCCACTAAGGATACAAGACCAACTGTCTTCATTGATTCATCTATGCTGGGACGCACATAGGATACAAGACCAGCAATGAATCATCAATGCTGGGACCCAAATAGGATACAAGACCAGCACAGCTGGGACCCACATAGGATACAAGACCAGCACTCTTCATTGATTCATCTATGTTGGGACCCACATAGGATACAAGACCAGCACTGAATCATCTAAGATGGGACCCATATAGGATACAAGACCAGCACTGAATCATCTAAGTTGGGACCCACATAGGATACAAGACCAGCACTCTTCATTGATTCATCTATGCTGGGACCCACATAGGATACAAGACCAGCATTGAATCATCTAAGCTGGGACCCACATAGGATACAAGACTAGCACGGCTGGGACCCACATAGTATACAAGACCAGCACTCTTCATCGTCGCAGTCCACTGAGGATCTCTGCACAGTCGTCGTCGTCGAAGTCGCAGCCAGCACTGGGGTTCCCGCACACAGCAAGCTCGTTCGGGAGGGTCCGCTCCACGAGCCGAGAGGCTGATACATCAACTGACACAAATTCCAGAGTTGATGTATCCAAAAGTTCCGTATCTTCAACAGGAACTCAACGTCGCAGACGGCGTGTCAATCGGACGCATGGTCTGAGAGTTATTGGCTTTTTCGTCCCAGGGGCCCGGTTGGTTTTTAAGGCAAAACCAACCCGACCGTACTCCACCTGCGTCCAAACCTCAGTCAGAGTATGCCAAAAGTTCTGTCTCACTTATAGGAATTCAACGAAGTCGACGGCACGTCGTTCGGACGTTCGAAGCTCGAGATATGAGTGTTTCGGCTCCGAGGGCCCGGTTGGTTTCGTGTACGAACCAACTCGTCCGAACTCAAAGTATTCCAAAACCTTGAGTGCGATATACCTAAACGACCTTCTCGTTCCAAGGATCGCTATGCAACTGGCGGTGCATCGATCGGAGGTCTGTAGCCCAAGATATGGGCATTTGACCGAAAGTAGTCCGAAATTACGGGGTCTGGGCCCGGCCGGCCCGACCCAGTACCCCCTGGGTTGGCCGAACCTGGTCAACCCGGCCCGGGCGGCGACCCGGCCCGACAACCCGGCCCGGCCCGGAAACCCGGCCCGGCCGGTGGCACGGCCGGCGCGGCGGCGCGGCCAGCGTGCCGCGCGAGCGCGCCCAAGGAAGGGGTTATGTCCCTCCTTTATTTCAAAACGGCGGCCCCCTTTAAGGGGCCGCGCCACATGTGCAACCCGGGGGGTGTAACCCCCCGGATTTTCCCCTGTAACGGCCGGCCAGCGCAGGGCCGGCCGGTTTCTCACCGCGGGACCCCGTGGTCCCGCGCCTTTCGGCCGCCTTCTTCGAATTCTCCGGTGGGTGGTTTTTCCGGCTGCTACTTCCAGGATGGCTGCAAATTCGTCTGGTGCGGCGTGACAACGCCGCGTCCTTCCGCCGCGGCCCGACTCCGGTCGCGGCCTCATTCGTACCCTTGACGCAGCGCGACGGCGTCGCATTTCTTCGTCGTGGCCCGCATCGTTCACGTCTCCTTTCACTCAAGCGCGGTGCAACGATGCATTACCGTCTTCGCTAATCAAAACGAAGAATAGCAAAAAAGGGGGGAGGGGTATCGGTCGTGTTTGTGCGGACTGATCCCCACCCGTTATCTCGATAGCAGTTGGCCGAAACGTAAAACATTTAACCTTCACAATTTTTAATTTAAATAAAAATTGGAACATGGCCGTCAGATTTATCTTTCTTATTCGAAGGAAAGAAATCACCAGCTTAAAAAGATTCAAACCCCAACCTCGGTTCAGGAACGGTTCACATCAATCGAGCCGTGGAAGACGAGCGTCGTGGAGGTCGGGCGTCGCGGGAAATGAACGTCGATTCCGTTGTCGTCGAGGTGCGTTCGAAGAGGAAACGTCGTTGGAAGTATACGTCGCGTTCTTCGGCAGAGATGTTCTTCGTTGAAGAACGGTGTTCTTCGCGTTCTTCGTCGAAGTTGAAGAAGAAGAAGACTTCCTTTATCTTTCTCTCCAAAAGCTCTCAAACAACCCAAAACTAACCCAAATAAAATAAGTTCCCAACTTATTTTATTATCACAAAAAGGCTTTTGAAAATTTAAGAGTTTGAAAATAAAAACCCACACTAAACTCACTCAAGTTATTAACATGATTTGTAAAAATAAATGAGGAGTTAAGTTGGAAAGACTTAAATGGGGGGGTTAAGGAGTTTAAAGGGGTAAGGTGAAAGGTTGGGGCTCGTGTGGGCCCCACCCTTTCAATTATCCACACATGGAAAGTTGGGTGGATGTGGGCCCCACCACCAACTTCCCATGGGGGAAATTAATCACCTTGATATAAAATTGATCCAACAATTTTATTTACTTCTTAATTAAACCCCATTAATTAACTTCTTCTTCCGCACAAACACAACTACAGTAAAGGTTCCCTTAAGCGATTACCAGCGTTGCGAGTTCATCGGTGCCATCAGATTTCAATTCCGAGCACCGGTTCAAAAGATAGGAAAACCCGCTCGTTCGTTCACTGAACGTACCTGAGCCAAACTTCGGAAATTGATTCCGGGCACTCTGGGCCTCAGAATCAAGTGCCGTCAGAAACTGCGTTCTTGAAAAATTCCAAAGAAAATTAAGAAAAAAAATTCCTTGAATTTTACGGGTCTTTACAACTTATATCTTATGTTTTTCATTCTCTTCTATAATAATTTGTAACTTTATTTATTCAATTTTATTATTTCAGAAATAAAATTCCTAATATTTTTAATTTTATGTTTTTCATTTTTCATTCTTATTTTAAATAATCTATAAATTATTACAAAACATAGATTTAGAACTTGATTTAGAATTTCTATAATTTTTAGTCTCCTTTTCTAAGATTTTGTATACCCTTTTCAATTTTTTATTTATATATATATATTTATTTATTTATTTTTAATCCATCATTTAAATAAATACCTTTTTATATATCATTTTTCAGTCTTTAAGATTCTTCACCTATTTCATCATAAGTAAATCTTTTAGAATATTTTTTATACCCAACCCTAAAATCAGTTTCAGCAGTTGCCTCATTTACATTTGTATCAATCAAGAATCAGTTGAAAGATTCTTTCTCACTTTTAGAGTTGTCTCCTGAGTCTGAATCCCCAATAAAACTCCATCTTGTGTGATATTTTTGTTTTTATTCCTTCTTATTTTACTGGTATTTAATTTCTTCATTTAAATTGGGAAAATTTGATTTTCTATGTACCATCCTTCTATATTTGTAACATATTAGTTGAGAAACACTATTATGTTTATTATAATTACTTTAATCTCCTTTTTGATCATCCTTCCTATGATCCTTATTAGGTTTCCTCTTTAACCATTTCTTTCCTTTCACTAGGTTATAAATACCCTTTCTTATATTAGTTATATACTCATTCTCACATTACTAGGACTTAGAATCAAAATATTTAGAAATTGTTATATTATATTTGAATACTACAACCTTTTACCTTATCGAAGGCTTCATTATAACTATTCATCAACTCAATATCAAACTAAAAAAGTGATAATATCAACTCATCTATGGAAAATTTAGTAAAACACTTGAATTCCTTAATGGAAACCATCTTTGAGTTCTATATTTTTAGGTAGGGTTTGAAGAAATATTTAGATAATAACTTTATTATTCATCGTTTCTCAAAGAGTAATGATGTTTTTTACAATCTTAGTAAATTTATGGAACATCTCGCTAATGTTCTCATGGTCATACATTCTAAATTCTTGGAATATAGCCATGTGAATGCCTAACTTTGTTATGTACACCATATTAGTTCCTTGATGAGTTAATTTTAACGTAATTTAAATGTTAAATGTAGTTTTACATGATTATATATGGCTACAAACATTTATACTAAAAATATATATATAATTCATATCATTTTAGTTTAAAACACATCTTTTAGTATTAATAACAGTAAGAGTATATAGATACACTTTAAGTAATTTTTAATGTTTTTTTATTATTGTATGATATTGATGATAGATATTATTTTAAAATGAATTCATTTGATCCATTTAATATCTATATTCTTTTCCATTGAAGTGAGGTGGTCTAAAAGGATTTAATTATAATACTTCCTGACTTATCACTGCATAAAATTGATCTTTCCTTAGGCTATTAGGTGTAGGATGGTGTTAATATATGAAATAATAATTAATAAACTAGATATTTACTCGCTAGTGGAAAAGGGACCTATACCAACAAATATATACCAATGATTCCCAATAACCCTTAGTATAGCTAGTTTATATGAAGTCTATACCACTAGTTTTAAAAAAAAATCATTTGTATAGAGTATTCTATACCTATGTTTTAAGAAACCATTGGCATATCCTTCCCACATTTACCCATAGCACATTCTCCCATCCTCCCATATCATTCACATCCATTCAACCCTAGCATTATGTGAAATTCCATTTTCTTCCCTACTCATGGAAATATTTGTTAATTTGTGTTTTAATTCCATTCTTCTTAAATGTTAATTTGGAGAGTTCCAAATACTTCATCTCTTCTATCAATCATAATTTTCTTTTTTTTCAATTGGTTGATAAAACTATGTCATGGTTTTGGAGTCATGGTTTGATATTGGAGTCATATTTTTTTGGGAATACACTACAGTACTACAATATATTAAAGAAGTGTGTTTGGTTGTTTGATATAAGGAAACCATTATGTCATGGTTTGTAAGTAATAATTCGGTGATGAATAAATCATGGTATAGTTTTATTATATTTTAAATTGTAAATTTTTATAGAATAACTATTTCCAAATTTGTTATTTTTTGACCAACTAAAATGAAAAGAAACAATTCATATTTTAAGGCATCACATCAGGTTTTAGGATTAAATTGAGTTAATTATACCAATGTAGAAAGAAGTTTATAAAATTTCATATGATACTAAGAAATATGTGACTCAACTCAGGAAGGGGAAGAGGGAATAGGGAAGAGGGAATAAATTTATTAATGTTGGAATATTATTATATAAATCACTGAGAGTGATAACTTCGTATTGATGGTTATATTTTAGTTTTAAATAATAGAGTTGATTCCATTAGTTGTATTTAATGATTCTGGGAAATTTATTTTTATTTTAATTCAATAAGATATTCTCACATAGTTGTTTTCTAATTGAGTGAAAAATCATTCAAATGTAGAAGTTTCAATAAAATAGAATATTTTTGGGATAAAATACTCCATGTTGACTAAATATATATTTCCATACATTCTATATGGTATCACATTAAATTTTAGAGATTTAATTTATAACATGTTCTTGACCATACTCTACTTGTTTTTATTCACCACATCCTTCGATGAAATCATGTTTTAATCGGTGTTTCTAGGTTATGCCAACGATGTTTTCATTTATGTTTGATCGATTAACCTTATAAATGATCATGTTCAATTTGTTATTTTATTTGGGTCAATTATTAAAAAAATTTAACAATAAAGATTAGTTAATCATATCGAATAATTATGGTTAAATTTATGTTCTTAATGAATATAAATAGAAAATAATTTACTCTTCTAACCACGTACAAATAGTTAATCTTTTGTCAAGTCTCTTAAATTGAGGACTTCTCAAAACTCAACTTTAATGAATCCTTTGGAAAAATCATCAATGTTACTATTTATTTTCATATTCACTCATTTTTATTATTATATATATATTCAAATTAATATACATATATATTGAAAATATTTTTCTACTTTCCTTAGTTTCATATCTAATTCTACAACTTCTAATCACGTCTTGTCAACCAAGATATATAATTTATACCAACATCACAATCTCTTGATAAGACTCTAAAAAATTAAGTAAATGGAATTCATATCCCTCATCCTATATATATACCTCTTCACTAAACATGCCATCAATTTTCCATTTATAATAGATCTATTGAATCAAAACACTCTCATAATTATTATAATATCCATGTATTTCCCTTATTAATATTACACATGATAAAAAAAACTAATTTAATCCTTCTCTACCTCTCTCCACCAAAAATAATTATAGATTCCATAATAAAGGAAAATAACCTCTCATAAAATAATACATTGAACCTAATCACTTACCCTTAATTCTCAAACTCACATAATTGACCATCATAATTATTCAAAAATAATTACATCATTAAATCCATAGTATTACAATAAATTTACCAAATTAGTCTCCCAAATTAATTCTATCTTAAACAATTTCTAACTCTCATAATAACTCCAAATCCATTATGATAATCCTTTAATTACTCAAATTAATTTCCACTAATTAATTCCTCAAATCAAAAAATTAATTATCTCTTAAAATTAAAAATATTTCAAAAAAAATAATATTTAAAACAACAGCAGTTTCAATAAAAAATAATTTTTCAACTCACTTCTATAAACAATATGGTGTCAAAATAATCTTCATTAAATAATCCCAAAACATTGCTTTTATAATTCTCTCCATCATAGGACTTTTCTTGCCCAAAATTTCACTAGTTGATTTCACCTTGAAAGGGATTTGGAAACTCTTCTTACATGGGATATTCTATTTCCCAAATATTCTATTCATTAAATCCATCATTACATAGGATTATTGGAAAATGAATACTATATTCCCTAAGAATATTTTCACTTGAGTCCACAATCTGAATAATTGTTTCCATATAAGATACATCAGGATCTAGCTCAACCACTTCTGAATTGAATACAAGAGACTCATCAAACAAGATCTTATTTAGTTGAGATAAATTGAAAATGTAATGTATCACCATATAATGTTATGAAATGGACAAATGGTCCACTACATCAGTATTCCATTATATGACGTCAAAGGTTCTTACATGCTATAGAATCAACTTTCCTTGTTTCCCTAACCTTTGGTGTCTCAATTTTTATGTTATTATTAAAAAAATGTTATCCCAAACATAATTCTTTAGGGTATATCATCAATTATTGGTTTAATATTTCTGTCCAATATGATTATAATATTATACTGTTATGTTACTATGTATACTTTATTTGTCTTGACAATTGGTATTACTTAATTAATTCATGACACATCTTATTTATTGTTTGTCTTACACATTAGTTATGAATTTATAATTAAATTCCTATTTGTTTTCAAATATAAGAAATGAAAGACATTGATCATGTGTGAAGGAAAAGGATGTCTGAAAATAATATCTGTATGAGATAGATAGGCATTCCTCCTCTAGTTCCTGTTGTGAGTATTGTATTTCAAATATATTTATCAATAATGTATAATTTCATGTCATTAATTTTGTTTTTAGATTATAATCAAGAACCACCACCCATGTGATATTTATTCCTTGACCAAACTAATGGTAGTTGTTCTCAGCCAGATGATGTGAGGGGCGGTACTAGAGCCGCTCACACAACTCACTATACCTGATCACTCTATATCTCACCATCATATATAACATCTAGTAAACTTTATTATCTCTTAGTTTTGTTAGAATCACCTAGAATATTTAGATAGCCTATATTATCACCACCATTTATATCTAATCCTACTCATATATATTTTCCTTATCTGATGATATCTCCCACTTCCCATCCCTATTATACTTTTCAACAGATGTATATTCCATATTCTTTTCTTTATAGTTTACTCTCTTTAGATTATTGCATTCATCCTCCTTAAACGTCTACCCTGACACATTTTAGAATCATGAGTAGACATTGGACCACACTGCTATTGTACAGGTCAATGATCCTTCAGAGACTAGGGATCAGACATTACCTTCTCACTATCCTAACTCAAGTATATGTATAGAACCCTAGTAATTTTTTTTACCATCATTTATTATCATTTTAATATTTATTTATATAATATTTGTGCTTTTTTCTTTTATAGTTGCATCTACCCCTAGATGGCATGGGCATACATTTTTACATGAAGAGTGGAACCACCACACAGAGCTGATGTTTGTGTACAATGAGGATAATCAAATGATTGGTAAAATAAGGTGAGAATGCTGGATTTTTATGGAGGTTCTTTCCAAATACTCTAACAACATTCTTTTCATCCCACTCTCCTAGAGACACCTTCAAAATTAATTAAAGGATAATTATTGGGTGCAAATATGGGTAAGGAAATTCATTAGATTTAATTTTATATTATTATTTTATTTATTTGAATTAATATTTTAGTGGAAGATTCATTATAATTCTCCTGATGGTGAGGCTATGAGGAATACATGGATCATGGATTTATGTTTTCTATAGATAGAATATAAGCATGAGTTTTTTAATGTTAAGGTTTCTAGAGTTGGAATGGATTTGGAGTCCATACCTATCATGAATGAGTGTCTAGTAACACACTATCAAGAAATGATTCCTCATTGGGAGAGTACTGGGTTTTAGGAATTAAACAAATTTGATTATTTTGAATGAAAATTGTGATGATTTACATTAATAATTAGTTTTTTATTATTGAAAATTATTATTTTAGGAAGCATTATAATGAAATAAAAAAGGATTGTACAATATATGTCCACACTTTGGGGTGTATTACGATGTGAAAACATGAGAGTAAATAATAATTTTCCTTCGATAGGTCTGTTTAATTAATTTTAAATTCTAAAAATATGCATTGCTTCTCATCTTAAGAAACAGTAAAATTTTAGGCCCACTAATCAATAGATTCATCTTTCAGTCCTGCTAACTTATATTTAGGTAATTTCATAAACATTTCAATGGATCAAAAAACACTTTAATCCAACTTATGTAGCGCATGATATCACTAAATCATAGAAGAACACATAATCTATAAAACTTTTATAGGATAGAAAAAAAAATTAGTTTAAAGGATTAGAGGTCAAATACATAAAATAAAATAGTGGGTTCTCGATGGCTTCATCATCATCAAATATTCCTTTATGTATTTTTTATTCATCGAGATTTATGATTTCTCATTGATATGATTTTTTTATTTAAATATAATATGGAAATAAAATTTGTTCAATTTTAAATTATATATATTAATTACATTGTTTCATAATTATATTAATGTACATGTGAATTTATGAACATTACAATATACTGATGAGAAATAAATAGACTATTAATGAGTTTGGTTACCATGTAGAGGAAAAAAACATTAGTGAAATCATCCACTTCATTAATAATTTTTAATCCCCATTTATATTTTTTAGTCATTGAAATCCGATAGAGTAAATCATAGTTTATTGATGGATTGACTTAGGAATTTGGATTAATATTCAGGTCAATTATTATAATAAAGTGCTTTTTTAGAGAATACATTTAATATACAATGATAAAGTATGGATAAGACCTTTTAAGTCTAGGATTATATACATAATGAGTGATTCTCATTTATAATTATTGATGTTTGATCATGTGTTATTATATACTATAAAATACATAATAAAATTAATAATATATAACACTATACAATAACAATATAATTTCAACACAAGTGAATATTGGAATGAGTTACTTATATGTATAAATATGGGTGTTAGGGATATTTCCAAGTTCTAGTAACTCCTCTTAAAATTAAAATTATGTATAAACCTATTACCTTTAGGTATAACATAGATTGTTCTACATTTCTCTATATTTCACGTTGAAATAAACCATTATAGGTTCCCTTTAAGTTACCATTATGTGTGGGATATTATAAAATTTATGAAATATTCTCAGTACTGATTAGATTTGTGTATATTTTTGCAGATGATTTTACATATTAGACTATATCAAATTATTTTTTTCGCTGAAATTTAGTTATAAGGGTAACTCCTCATGGCCTTTTTCATTTTTCTTTTCTATATTTCACTTCCTCTTCAAGAACATACACTTCTTAATGATCTTCCAAAATAATTCCTTTTATAACAATTTCATCATTAGTATTATCAATAACATATCACTCATGCATTTTATAATCAACTCATTGAACTAATCACATATTTGGGAGCGGCTCTGTCTCTCCCATCTGTAGCGCCTAGGGTTTCGATAGGGTAAGTTTCCCCTACCCCCTCTGGCCTGGGTCAGATCGGCGGCTTCTCTGGTGTCGGCTTGGTGGGGTGCGTCTGGTCTCGATGTGGCACGACTGGATTCGGCGGCGGTTCATGGTCTTCGTGTTTCCAGTGGCAGCGCAGCATGGCAGAGCGCAGCGTTCGGCTTGGCGGCCTGGCCTGCAGGCAACGACGCGGCTCCTCCCGGCGACGCCTTGGCCTGGCTCTGCTCCTATCCGCTCGGTTCGGTGCAACTGGGTTCGTCCGTCGGTGTTTTGTGGTCTTTGTGTTTTCGGGGGAAATGCAACTCAGTGGAGCACGGCCTTCGGCTTGGTGTCCTGGTCTTCAGGAGACGACATGGCTCCTCCTGACGACGTCTTGACCTGGCTCTGCTCCAATCGGCTCGGGGTTCGGTGCGGCTAGGTTCGTCCGAGTGTCGTTGTGGTTTCGGTTATGTTTGTCCGGGGTGGCCAGGTGTTGTCTCCAGTGGGTTCCAGGTGTGGCTCCATGTTAGATCTTCAGTGCATTAGAGGGGGGGGGGGATCTTGATCCGGTGCGGCTGTGAGTTTTTTCTGGATTTTGGGTTTGGTTTACTATGGATTTCTCCTTTTGACTGTGAATCTGGTGACCCATGGTTCTGGTTTTTCATGGCTGGTTCACCCTGTCCCTTCCCGGTCTTCTCACCACCACCGGGTTGCTTCAAAACCCGGTTAGGTGCAGGACGATCAGGATTCCCTCATCAGTTTCATTCTTGGGGGGTAGGTTTGATCCATCCATTCCTAGGTGACGTTGGATTAGAGTCATGTCCCTTGGTTTGTCTTTCGGGCTTCTTCAGCTATGGTGGATGGGGTGTCTCGTGGAGTGTGTGGGGTCTTCCAGGTTGACAGTTGATGGTGGTGTTTGGGCTTGAGAATGTTTGGAACATTTCATATTTCTATTGGGTTGGTTTTTGAGGCTCAGATTTTAAATATTCATCGGGACTCGGCATCAAGGATAGCCTCAATGGAGGATTCGGAGCAGGCGGTTCACCTATACAGGATGCATGGAATTAGATGTTTGAGAGGGTATGACATTTTCCATCGGATTGGGCTTGTGCTTGACACATGACACTTGCTTTCCATACAGTCTTACAGCGGTGAAGCATTTTTTTCATGTTTTAATGCTGGGGAGAGGCAGCCTGGTTTCAGTCTTGGTTTAATTTTCTTGATCTTCAGGTCATGTAATGTTTTATGTACATGAAGTATGTTCATGTTTCACCCCCTTCTTCCCTTAAAAGGGGGCTTATCATATAATAAAAAAATCTATGGCTTTTGGAAAAAAAAGAATCACATCTAGAGTTATTATAATAATAATTCAAAGTTATAATATCATAAACAATGTTATCAATATATTTAGAAAATTTATTTTTTCATTTGTTTTGAAAGACTCCATTTTAGAAGCTTCTATTCTTTTATATATTTTTTCTTCAGTAGTATTTTCATCATTCTAAAATTAAAATCTTGTTTTATTAGAAATATCATCATTGGATACTTTTATTCAATAATTTTTAATTGTAATTGATTCATTACTAACCCTTTCATTCATCGCAATTTCAATCCTTTCTATATTAACATTTTTATCATCAACAACATGACCATTTCATCATATCCAACAATATCATAAACCTCACTAGTAGACTTTACAACAATGATATTTTCTATAATAATTGCTCAATCCAATTTTTCAGCTATCTCTTCTTTAGTAGATCTTCAAACCTATTGTATAACATTAACAATTTACTCCCTCTAATTAGGGGAAATTTAAGAAATATTTTCTTATAGATTCTTCCACACTTTCTTTATTATCATTATATATCCACCCTTATTGAAATAATTCTATTTTTTTAGCTCCAAAAACTTCGAACCAATTAAATGGTACCATCTTTGTTTACCAATTTACTTTATAGCTCCTCCTGAAAAATTATTTTGATTTTTTGGTTTATTATAATCCTCTTTCTTTAATGAATCTTACTTCATTAAAAAAATGTTAAATTTATTCAAAACAGATAATAGTTAAATATTTTTCTACCTATGATAAAGTGATACATAATCTTTACAATGTATTTTATCAAATGAATAGGGTTGTCATTGACCAACATGTACATTAAATTTGTGTCTTAGAAAAGGATTATCTTAAACCCACCCGCCTTTCCTGAAATTTTATTCCGTAAAATCATTCCCATAAACTTGTGTTCTAGAATTAAATAATGCAAAAACATATTTTTACGATAGTAGATACAAACAATATAAATATCATATCTTTATATTTTATGTCATCGTCATCTACTATATTTTTATTAAAAAAATCTTACTTCATGAGGAACATGAATGATAATAACCATTTCAATAGTTGTATGCAAAAATGAATTTACAATTTCATTTGATTTAAATATATCCTATATAATACATCACTAAAATGGAATATTAACCTATTGTTTCTCAAATTCCATAAAAGTGCCATAAATGAAATATAAAGTATTAAAGTGGAAAAAAAAGATTACAAACCTAAGAAATTTTAAAGTCCAAAACCGTCAGGATTTGATTCCACTTTAATGCCACTAGTGTTAGTAGTAAAGATAATTTTAACACTTTATAACCACCTTTAATAGGGTTTATAAAATGAAACATTGAGGAATCACACACTTTAGTCCTAGGAATGAAAAGTGAACACTAATAAACACCTAAACACTACAAAAACAATTATCCAAACAATCCAAATAAATAAAAAATGCATGTTATGTTTCAAAAAACATAAAACTAGATATATCCAATAGTTAATATATAGGTTAACAATAACTCCCACTGGAAGAAACAACTTCTCCGACATCCAATGATCACTAAGATCATGATCAAGTAAGGAATAACACAATCTCCAACACTATCTTGAAATATATAAAATATAAGTATATATAATTAGGGGTGAGAATATAAATATACTTAGAAGGGTTATCTAAAATAACTATCATGTCATTTGTGTAAAAATCATACTAAATATTCTATGAATAAAAACTAAAAATGACACATTCTCCTTTCCTTGATAAATATACAGACCCATATCACCACAAATAAACTCTAAAAAATCTTCGTATATGGTATAAATAAAATTAAATAAATTTATTTTAACTATGAAGGTACCACACAACCACTTTCCCACTAATCTAGTCACATTCATTTCCAAACAACACATTTCCTACAAAAAGAAACCTTCTGTTGTCCACATACCACATAATACCACAACCATAATCTCATAATACCACAACCTTATCTTATTTAAAATCATACCAAAACCACCTAATCACATATCCATAACAATAACTATAATCATAGATAGAAGGTAGAGTATGATAAGAAGATTATTTAATTATTCATATACACGATATCATGGAAGTCAGGGGTTTACCCGGTACCCCAAACATCATATATGCATAGGTTAGGTTACTCTACTTAAGTGGCGTCATGTATTAAAAAAGAGACATACAATGATATATAATTTTAAACTAGTATAATCCAAGGTTCTATATTCTACAATTTTCACTTATACAACCATCTCATTTTATAATTCTTCACTACCACCAAAATACCATCTACATTATTATCTTCCCTATACAATTCATCTAAAAAATCAAAAAAATTATCTTTATCAATTCAATAAAAAACATCTGCCACTAATTTATCAATTAAAAGTTACCAAGAAGGAGTATGAACATATTTCAGGAGCACCTCTCTCCATATCTTCTTGGCATAAAGATTTGAACTCCGATGGCCTTTTCTAGAAATTTTTATATTAGGTAGGTTTTTTTTTGTAATTCTAAGTATAAGGATTAATAAATTGATTCAAATAAGGATAGTATCCCAATTTTGAACAAGACCCATCAAAGATAAGATATCCAAACCACCACGCCAGAAAAAGTAAGGTAAAGTCAATTCTTCTTCGACATCAAGTGCTCTTCCAGTAAAATCACTAAAAATAGAACCCTTTATTTCATTGAGGAATATCATATGATCCTAAAATATCATATTAGGTCATGCCAACACTCGATTATAGGTAGGGTTATCCTCTTTTTTTCATGAAAGTCCTTGGAATAATGAGGTACTTTAGGACCATCTATCCCAAATTTGGGGCTTTGAATAATGGATCATGACCACAATAGGTAAGGGGTGTTTCTATATTTTTCCCCCTTATTCCAATTTAAAATCAAGGTCATGGGGGTGTGGAATGGATTTTCTCACTCTTGGAACACTTAGGATCCAGGACCGGGACATGTTCTTAAATCCCTTAAGAATCATGAATTCAATTGTGAAAATTTGGTTCTTGATCAAGGGCTTAAGTTAGTTCTTCTAGAACCCAAATATTCTATGGAAAATTACCTCTATGTTGAGTATCCCCATCATCTTTGAAAAAAATACTATGAATGAATTTTTTTCTACTTCTAAAGGGTTCTTATTTAGGTGGATTTTCTTATGACCCTCACTGAAAGAGTCGTTTTTGTTATTAGTGTGTATAGAACATATATTTCAATCTATTTAGAGAAACTTCACGTATTTTTCTCCATGTTTGAAAATCATGACCATCTAGGTCGAAACTATTTTAGGAACTTTAAATGCACAAATTATAAGAATATGGGTTACTTGATTTACCATTAGAAGTTTAAATAACCAATCAGTATAGTGGAAAACCAATTGAGGGATGGACATACATGAGGTGATTCTATTGGTGATGGTCAGGGAGTTGGGGATTAGGTTGGATATCACTCATTTTATCACATTTTGGATAGTGTATCTGAATCTATGAATGCAAATCAAGGGTAGTGTTCTAATGTGTACAAGTCAATGTCTGGTGTTGTGGAGGTGCATCCTCCCACTAAGGTCTAGCGGGCAGTCTTGGATCTTATTATACATACTGGTCTGTAGGCTTCTTCTTTATATCATAATTATGTTGGATCATGGGAAGTAATTTTCGATAATGAAGCTTTGAATATTGAAGATAGAATGTTGTAGGTTAAGGCGGACCTCTTGAACAAAGATAATTATTTTAATGGGGGAGTCATTTCTTAAAATGTTTTTTTACTACTGATGGTGTTTCCTCAAACTAGAACCTACATGTGGCTATAAAGGAAGATTATTATATGGATCTTTAACCTTTAAATAATGAGGATTCAACTAGCCTACTTGAGGATGCATATTTTAATTAGATAGGTAGGAAGTGTAAAAATGGTGAAGCCTTTGTGACTTTGAAAATGAAGAAATTCAATAAGGGTGGTGGACAGGTTGGGTCCAAGGTGGGTGTACTGGTTTCTTCTACTTATACAGGAAAAAATTCTTCTACATTGGGGAGTAATACCTCATTGGTGAGGAAATACAAGATACAAATAATGAAAAATGACCTTGATTCTCTTTGAAAGAATGTGTTGGGGGTCCATGTAAGTTGGTGTTCCTCTTATAGTTTTTTATTCCAAGGAGGCATGTCCCAAAGGTGGTGGACCAATTAAATGTACATTATAGAAGTATTAGTTTAATCCTTACCAATATGAGTAGGGATATCTTTTGGTATTGATTCATGTGATGACTAAGAAAGAACCTCTAACAAAAGGTATGAAAATTTTAATGGATAAAGTGTGTTTCCAAATGGTTATCCCTAAGAAATCCAAAGTAGTTTTGACTATATCTATGTTAGTGTATACATATACTTCCCCCTTGATGGTTTCACACCCAAACCATAATTTTGATGATCATAAGCATGTGGAATGGAACTATCTAGTTAATTTTGTTATTATTATGAAAACTTAATATGGATACTTCAGTAAGGCCTTGAATGTGGAATGTGACACTGGAAAGAATATAATTTCTAGTATCATTACTCCATAGGATCAGGAATGTGAAAGGTCTATTTAAGACCTTATTAAATAAGTTAAAAAATGTTTTTATCACAATTAGAAGTCATTTTTCTATGATGGAGCCAGATATGTTCAGTTTTAGTGATTATTTAAAAGTCTAGAAGCTGTTGTCAATTAAAATTGAAGATGTATTTTGATCCAACTTAGAGTTGAACATTCAAGACTTGTCATTGAAATTCATGATCTTCCCCATGTTGTAAGATTCCTCTAATTCATCATTGGATGAAGAGTATGACCCCTTGAAATAAGTCAAGACATGGTGGATAGGCCAACACCCAAAGGGAAGGGATATATGTCTTAGGAATTTAAGAACTATAGTTATTTGAAGGAAGTGATCTCATGTTTTAACTGTGGGAATTTTGTGTCATGTTTCAACCATTCCCTCTACTGTACTATAATATTTTATTAATAAATTTGGAGTCATGGTTATGGCATCCAAACCCATGACTATGTCATTCAGGTAATTAAAAGTTACCATATATATTAACTACCACCCTAATTAATAACTTTTAGCACTTCGTATATTGATTTAGTTTATCAATGTAATTCCATGATAATACACTTATTTATTTTATACATTTATTCATTCCATATTAATGGAAATCTAGAATTATCATTATAATTTTTCAACCTCACAACACATATTCCTTCATGTAAATATACTATATACTCAACATAACAACACCAAGATATAATTAATATTACCTAATCATATAAAAATAAGAAAACAAAAATGACATAATAAATAATTTAAAGATTGGTAATTATTGATAAATAATACTAAATAGAAAGAGTTCCCTAAAATCACCCACCTTAAATTTATTCCCAAGGCATCATATCATTTAAGGATGATATCTAATGTCCAAATACCTTATTATTATGAAGGACTTATAATGGATCAACTATTCATTATCTCATATCATTATTTAATCAAATAAATATGATGATCACCACCCTTAGATAATCAAGAATATTGAAATATATAGGAAATTATAAAGGATTAAGAGGGATGTAACCATAAATTATGTGTAATATCTATGATTAGGTAAGGAACTCAAGAATCTATGAAACATAACTCAATAACCCTAAAAAAATTGTCTATCATCAAGAGTCATTAACATCTCGAAGCCTCCGATTGAAGTTGTCTGGATTGAGTTAAGTAATGAACTACGTTATCTCCAATCCGTGGTTTTTGAAAATTGGTTCAATTATTGTCTGTCTGGCCGATGTTTTGGTCGTCTGGAAAAAGTCTGTCGAGTGTCTTGCACTTCGGTCCTCACCAAGATTGGCCAAGGAGGTGTTCAAACATCTAGTGATGAATCCACTAGGCTGGAGGCTGGGCTGAATCTGGATGATGTGGGTGGCCAGTGGCTCGGGGAGTCTGATCCAGGTGTTGCTTGTACTTCAGACAGTGCTACCGCTAGGGCTGGTCAGGATGTGAGGGTAGTCCATCTGGCAGCTCCTTTGGCATTGAAAATGGCCCCTTCAACCACAACCAATGGACCTGTGTTGGTTGAGACTATCTGTGTGGATCAAGACACTGGCGAGGCTTCCTAGTGTCTGGATCTAGAGGACAACTCAGCAACATTCCAATTCATGGGTCATGGTTTAGAACAGACAGGTGCTTTAGGGAAACCAAAGCAGGTCTCTAGGGCTAGAATCTCCTATGTAGAAAAGCTTAAATCTAGGGATTCAACTCTGCATTCTCAAAACCGGTTTTCAGTTTTGGGGGAAGATTATTTCCATGTCAATGATGAAGTAGGAGGGATGGATAATTGATAGGATGCCTTGGTGATTATGGAAACATCTCAAGAGAAAATGGACGAGGCCTCGAACTCCACTGATTCCAAGGAATGGGTCATAAAGGGGGACTACATTAAATCCTCCTCGTGGAAAGGAAAAAAATAAAATTATGGATTAAGATGTCTTCATTACGAATAACCAGAGGGCGCGGCGTAGGAAGGATTACACCAATATACCTAGTCCTCTGGTTACAAGATCCTCATGCAAGGGTAAAGTGCCTCCAAAGGCTCTTACAATTGGTGACTCCACACCCTCGAACAAACACAAATGTTCTTAAAAGCATGAGGGGGCCGACATCTCTAAGGACCTGGCGGATCCATAAGACAAGAATGTATCCTCTGTCATTCTCACGGGCGATAATGGGATGCTTGATGATGGGCAGCAACACGTTGCAGGCTCCAATGAAGACCCTCAATGATAGGTGTCATAGCTGCTAGAACACATGGACCTTCTAATGCATTCAAATGAAATGGTAGAGGACGATATGGCTAACATGGAATCGAAGAATATGAGACCACTTCAGGTGACCACTACTAAAGAGAAAAACGATTGGATTGTTAATCAGGACCGCATTTTTCTTAGAGGACACATCATGGGGAAGATCAACAAGGAGGAATACAAACTAGCATGGGACAACATGGCTCATCTATATGAAGGCACCTTAAAGGACTACCCTGACCTCCAGGTAAATTATATCCCATGGATATTTTTTAGGGAGAGTAGTTCTAACCAACTCAAACTGTTTTTCAACAAATTTATTGTGTCTTTTGGTGCTGAAACTTGAAATATGTGAGGATTCCCACTTCTCCCTTAAAAGTGTTTGGAAAATTAAAAAACAATTAACGTAAAGTAACGTACATCTTGATTAATTTAAATGCAATTACTATGTGTCTAGTAACCATCCTCTTCACCGTATGATTCACTATGTCTTATAATATCATCATATATGTCCTTGTCATTAAATCTAACATCCATGTCATCAAATCCAACACATAAAATACTATTTAAAATTTTCTCCCCCCTTAAAATTTTTATAATACTATTATAGAAGGAATTACCCCTTTTAAAAATAATTTATTTGAAGAAATATATGGAATTATAATGAATTATACTCAGCCATCAATTGTAAATAAAATGAAATTTTCTTCTTGTCCATATATTTCATTTAATTATATTAACCATTCATATATAATTTATTGTGGAAATATATCATTATATATACTCCCACTTCATTATGGTTTGATTGATTATATTTTTTCACAGTTGGGGACAATATAATACATTTCTATGAAATTTAATTCAATTGTTTTTAGTTATTAATTATCAATTAAATATTGTTTAAAATGAATTAATTTCATTAAAAAATATATTACTATTGAATATTGTTTTTATATATCCAATGTCCTTGCAAAGGGCGGTATTGAATATTGGAGGATGTGTTCCTCGAGAAAAATTGTTTTACTCAATAAGAAATAATAAATATTGAAGAACTGTAAACAAAAATACACAACAACAGATTGTATGTTTTTCTTTATTGATTTCTAATTTTAATATTTATTTTGTAACTAAATAGTTCATTTATATTTTCAACTATGTGATTTTTATGAACTTAATGAGTAGAAAGTGGATACCTTTTGGAAAAATTATCATTTCTGCAAGGTAATAGGAGAAGAACACCATGGGATAGTACGCTATCGACTAGGGTAGAGTATTGTACCAACTAGATATTGGCTCACTTCAAGTGTTTAGTCTGGTAGCATCATGTTGGAAATATCTCTTGTAGAGTTAGAATAGGATTACACTGAGGTAGCCAAGGCCAAGAATAATTTTCCATGCAAGAGCTTGAATGGAATCAAAATAATAACGAGCAATTTATGAAAGTTATGGTAGAGTTATGTACATCACTTCTACGAGATATAATCAATGTTTTTGATACATACATGTTGATGATGAATTCATTATATGATGCATGAGGTGATGGTGATGATAGTCCTAGTAGTGGTCGGGACAATGAATTTATTGAAGATGGCGATGGTGATGGGGATGCTTAGGATGATAGTGAGGATGATGGTGAGGATAATGATTATGATGACAATAGTGATGATGAGGAGGATGGTGATGATTTTGGTTGTGATGAAAGAGATATTGATCCTCTGTATTTTTTAATGATATTTATGAAACATGATTTTTGATGATTGGATGTGGATGCATATATGTTATTTTTTAAATGTGTGTTATCACTAGTTGAATGCATTAATTAGTTTATTAAATTTTGTATATTGTCTGGTAGTGGTTTGGGTGTAGTTGTTTTGATGTTTGTAGGTATTTTGGTGTTTTCATGTATTGGGCCCAGGTGGGAGATGCTAGCTTCCGGTGCACAAGAAGGATATACCAATGGTTTTAAAAACCATTATAATAGTGTAAAATCAAGTTGAGGATATACCAACGGTTTCAAAAATAGTTGGTATACCCTTCATCCAAGTGACCTGTACCAATTGTATATGTAAAACCATTGGTATTGGTCAATACCCAAAACTATATTCCCAAAAAATTATAGAACTATTTGTATAGGCTATATAAATGATTTTCCATCCTATAAAAATGTTTCAGAATTTTTGGTATAGCCCCATTTTCTAAGAGTGATTAAATTAAAAATAAACACAATATGATACAAATTGTTGGCCTTAGGGATGTAATGATTGAGTCTAGTGGGGATGAATAGACTCTAAAATATTTCTAAAAAAATTCAAATTATCATAGTTAATATTTAATAAATATGAATATTGTAATATAATAGTGACTTAAATAGAGATGAGGAGGTTTTGTAGTGGAAAAAACACGATTCTTATAATATTTTGGCATAGAAAGAACCTGAATTTAATCTTTAATCATGTATACTCTTTTAGAGAATTGATACACACTAAATAAAATAAAGGATACTTTTGAAGGGAGTAAAAACCCATTATAAACACCTTCCTTTCTGTGGACCAAAGTATATCGAAGATAAATATACCTTACTTTTTAAGTGAAAGTCACAATCCTAACAATATGTACCTTTTTATGTGGAGGTATAATCGATCTATAACATGATTTGGTTAGGAAAAGAGTAAACCGACTCTTAAACACAAATAGAAAATAATAGAAATACAATTTTGAATATAAATAAACTTGATTAAGAATAATATAAATTTAGAAGTCGATGTAGTAGTTTAATCACTTCTTGCAAAGGAATGTCTCATTGACGCACAACCTGAATGATCAATACAGAATCACACTAGTGATATCATTGGAATAACTTTTTGGTATTGTTAGTTTCATATATAATTGGTTCATGTTTTCATCTAGTTCCCTTGATCCATTTTTATAGGCAAGTTCTCAATGTCTCGTTAAATTGAGTTTCTATATTCATATTCAATGGTAATATTTCTGCATGGGTGTTTCTTAATTCCATCATAGCCAATAATGATTAGAAAGAAAAAATATGGAAATATAATTGTTTCCTCAATTTATATATCCAATGTAATCATGGACTAATTACCACTTTTGTTACTATAACAAAAATTTTAAAACACTTCTCATATTTCTATTTGAAATTATTAGTATTAAAACAATTAGTCAAATAAAACTAAATCAAAATAAAATATTTATAGAATAAAATAAAATTAATAAATTAAACTAAATAAAATTATTGTAAAAATTGTAGAGTGTCACAGTGAACTAAAATATCAAATACAAATACAATATTCTCTACCATATATAAATATTTTATTTACCATGACATATGATAATAATCCACATAACAGTGTACTATGAGGTGAGAACATATTGTTGGGTGAAAACCCAACCCACATATGTTTCCATAAGGAGTGTTGGCTAAAATATAAACTTGGATGGGATAATCCATATATCACCAATTGGTTTTAGAATGGAACCGGATAAGGGATTTTGTGTTGGGTCTGGAAGGACTAAGCTAGTAAAGAATCCCACCCCCCCCCCCCCAACAAGTGGTATTAGAGTCATGGTTTAGCCAAGGTGTGATGTGGGTGGCTTCAAACTAGTTTGAGAATGATAAATGATCACTTAGGTTGGAGCCTGTGGATCAATGGTGGTCACTTTTATCAAAAGTATGTGTGATAATAGTGGGAAGATGACATGTCTCAGTGGAGAGATAAATAGTGGTGCATGTGAAAGATAAATTTGATCATATGTATTACCGTTGAAGGGAAGACCTAGTTGTGTGGTCTTTGGTTTTTGGGGAGGATTGTTGGGTGAAAACCCAACCCACTTTTGTTTCCACAAGGAGTGGTGGCTAACATATAAGCTTGGAAGGGATACTCCTCTAATCACTAATTGGTTTTAAGATGGAACCCCATAAGGGATTATGTGTTGGGCCTGGAAAGACTAGGCTAGAAATGAATATCCCCCAAAACATATATCTATAGTGTATTGAATAAAAATATTGTCATAGTGACATTGATGAATCATCTAGATACAACACCTCAAGACATCTTATTCGTTATACTTGTGATAAGTACTGCTTATGAAAATTGAGAATTTAATTATGTAGTTTCATCGTATGAACCATCTCCTATGAAGACATATACATGGGCATATTCGATAAACAAAAAAAATGAAAATATTTTCTCTACAAAATTTGAAACATCACTACCAAAGATCATGCGACATACAACACTAGATTTTATCCGTTTAACCAAAAAGCATTGATAAAAGTTGATCCTTTATTAGTGCTAGATAAAAGAACTAATAACAGTTACTTTTATCGACACTAAAAATGAACTAATAAAAGTGTACCCTTTATCAACAATTTTTTTAGCGATGATAAAGGTTCATATTTATCAGCACTTTCTTAGTGCGGATAAAAAAATTTAATTAAAAAATTATTAATATATATAATATTGTCATATTTATATTCAAAAATTAATGTTTATTTATATGAATTAATTAAAAAATGCATGAATATAATTAATATAAATATTATATATTAATATATATTTTAATAATTTAAAAAATTATATAAATATTAATGATGTATTATTAATATGTGATATTTCAATTTATATATTTATGTCAATCTCTATGTGTATATATGTGTATGCATTATGTCGTGTGTTTGTTTTTTGTATGTGTATTTATATAGATGTTGTACATGTACAGATGTATGTATGTATATGTATATGTATATGTATATGTATATGTATATGTGCACATGTATGCGGGGGTGTACATATGCGTATTTTTATATATGTATATGTATATATGCATGTACTTATTTCACATTTGAGGTATATTTGTTTCATTTTTGAAAAAATATTTTTAGAATTTATACAATTTTTATACATATTTATTTTTACTATGTATTTTTTAATATTTTTTTAATTTATATGATTAGTATTTATTCAATTATATTTATTAAGTTGTAATATTTTTAAAATGTTTGAAATTTAAATAATTATACAATTTAAAATAAGTTTTTTAATATTCCCTCCATTTCTATGTGTTTACAATTTAGGTAGTAAATCTTATATGATTTCTTTTTTTAAAATAGTTTTTTATATTAAATTCTATTTATTCGTTTTTAATATTTCATTCATTTAATATTATTTATTCATTTTTAATATTTATTCATTTTTTTTATTTGTTGCAATTCAAACATTTTGTAATATTTATTTATATTCATGTTTATATACAATGTAATATTTTCAATATGTTTGTAATTTATATGAATAATATTCATTCATTTTTATTTTTAAAGATTTAACATTTAAAATATGTTTTAAATTTATATAATTAATCTATTTATTTTTTTTAATAATTTTGTAATTTAAATAGTTAATAGTTTTATAAATTATTTAATTTTGTTTAATCATTTTTAAAATTATTTTAGTTAATATTAATTTTTTAAAATTTTAAATATTTATTAATTTTCTATATTTTTGGAATTTATTAATTTTTTAAAATTTATATATATTTATTTAATAAGTTTAAATATTTTTTAACTTGTATTCATCTTCGTTTTAATATATATTCATTTTTAATTTTTTTAAATAATTTGTATAATTAATAAAACTTATCCATTTTTTAACGTTTTTAAAGTCTCTTCATTTTTAATTATTCAATTTCACTCATTTTTAACATTCATGAATTTCATATTATATATTCATTAATACTGTTAAAAATATTTTTATAAAAATATATTTAAAATAAATATTAATAAATAAATATATTTATATTTATATATAAATATATTTTTATACAAATATAAATATATTTATAATTTTATATTTACTATATTTATAAAATTATATATTTATAGTT
Source organism: Viscum album (assembly GCA_963277665.1). Classification (NCBI taxonomy): domain Eukaryota; kingdom Viridiplantae; phylum Streptophyta; class Magnoliopsida; order Santalales; family Viscaceae; genus Viscum; species Viscum album. The sequence goes on from OY728134.1 coordinate 1,002,561,459, forward strand.
ATATATATATATATTGAAATGTATTTATATAATTATAAATAAGTAGTCATATATTTAAATAATTATAAAATTATAATAAATACATTTGAATAATATATATATATATATATTATAAAAAATACATATTTTAATTATATAAATATATTTATCATTATAAATATATTTATTATATTTTCTTTAAAGTATTTATATAATTATAAATAAATAATTTCCATGAATGGTGCGAACCATGGATTAAAATCCATGGTTCCATGAAATTTATTAAAAAAAGGATATTACAAAGTAGAGCCATCAGGGGGATAAAAAGATGGACAAATGGCACCGATAACACCATGAGAAACAAAAGATCAAGCTGCAATTATCTTCCTCTATATCCGCCGCCCCTTGCTCGGGAGCCACCCCAACCTCTTGGATGTTTGCCTCTCCTCCATTATATAGGATCCTACCAGGTGACATCTTGATCATCCATGCTCTATGATTCATCCTCTTTATGTGGCTCATTGCCTCCAGTGTCTGATGCATCCTTCATATCATAATTTCCAATGTTAGAGGATTGTGATTCAACTCGAAGGTCGCCAAATTACTCGGGGAAAGTTTCCTTGATATGAGATCTATTTAAAATTCCAAATGGAGAAACGTTTTTTATATTGTGTCCATAATCTGATAAGGCAATATAACCCGCAATGGTTTCCACCATTCCTTCCAGTGTACCACCAGAAACTAGGTTTCTCGTTGCAAAGAACCTATCCTCCGCAGTTGATTCCAAATATTTAGAGGGAGCCAAAGCAACATGTTCCTCCACTTTATCTGAAGGATATAGAAAGATGGATTTTCTATGTGTGACCACCTGAAAACCATCATCGTCAATGAGGGAATTCCTTCCCTTTTTATTGTTTGACCGATGATAACTTTCCTTTATGGGTTTGTTAGAGGCATTTGCCTCCATTATTTCTTTCCCTTTGCTTTTGTCCATGAGCAACAGGTGCTCTTGCCACAATTCTTTATCCACTTCATCCTACAACTCAGTTTTAATTCCATCATAACTATTAGAAATATTTCCAAGAACTAATTTAGAATCTTTAGTATAATTAACAATAGGTGTCATGCTACTAAAAAATAGGCCTTTAACAGCGCTTGAAATATCTGTTATCAGTGCAAGAAAAGTACTGAAAACATGAGTGATGTTAAAATCCTATGAATTTTATCAACGCTAAAAAAGTGCTGATAAAGTGGACATTTATCAACACTTCCTAAAGTGACGCTAAAACAATCCTTTATCAGCACTATAGAAGGACTGATAAATGTGTTCTTTATCACCACTTTTATAAGAGATGAAAAATATGATCTTTATTAGTGCTTTTCAAAGTGCCGATAAATATGTTTTTTATCCATTCTTTCAAAAGTGTTGATAAAAGTATATACCATAGTCTACTCTAACAACACATTGTAGCACCACTGCATTGTGCTGTTACAGCACACTGCGGCACCAAAAGCACCAGAAATACACCAAAAACTCACCAGATATCAACAAAAGTAAGTCTAAATATAGAATTTAAATGAAATGAAATTTACAACACAAATACCAGAAAAAGACTATATTATATACATTTCAAACATTTCTTTATAAAATTACAAAAATAAAAATTATTACATACTTTCAAAAGCTATCGTAACTATCAATGTTACCAAGATTTCCATTGAATTTCTTTGTTGGACTGCCAACACTACATGAGCATCTTTGAACAAACCACATCAACTCAAAAAAAAAAGAATCCACATATATAAAAAAACAATTATTATGTGATTAATACTAATACAAAATAAGTTAAACATAAATATGAAACAATTCATTAATTATATGGACAATAATTTTACTATGAAAACACCATGATTACTTATGTGATTGATCGGAGACACCGTCATTGATCTTTCGGCAAAGGTAGTGGAGGTAAGTTGAATGAAAGAGATAAATGCACCACTGTAGGGGTGAAAAGGTTGTAAGGGAGAAGAATCATGAATATAGGGAAGAGGACCCCAACTCGAACAAAAGAATCCACCTATATAAGAAAACAATTATTATGTGATTAATACTAAAAATAAATAAATTAAAACTAATTATGAAACAATACATTAATTATATGGAAAATTATTTTACTATGGAAACATAAATATTACCTCTGTGATTGAGAAGAGGAAACATCATTTATCTTCTTGAAAAGGTAGTGGAGGTATGTTGTAAGAAAGTGATAAATGCACATTGCATGGGTGAAAAGGTTTTAAGGGAGAAGAAGCATGAAAGTTGGACATATCACCCCAACTCAAACAAAAGAATCTACCAGTATAAGAAAACAATTATTATGTTTGTGATACTAAAAAGAAATGAATTAAACATAAATATAGAACAATACATTAATTCTATGGAAAATGATTTTATTATGTAAACGTCATGATTACCTCTATGATTGAGTATAGGTAGTTTCATTGCACTTCTTGAAAAGAAAGTGGAGGTAACTTGAAATAAAGTGATAAATGCACCACTACATGTGTGAAAATGTTTTAATAGAGAAGAAGAATGAATTTTGGACAGGGCACCCCAACTCGACCAAAAGAATCCACCTATATAAGAAAAAATGTTATGTGAGTAATACTAAAAAGAAATGAATTAAACATAAATATGAAATAATACATTTATTCTATGGACAATGATTTTACTGTGAAAACATCAAGATTACCTAACACAACACAATCAAGTTACCCAGTTACCTAGTATTCCCTTTTATTTGTGCTCAATCAAGTTTCACATTCACATGTCACTAACACAACACATTTACAAAAACATGACATGCCAAACAAAGTACACATAGTGTACCACTACTTGCACACCCAAACCCCATTTTAAATCATACGCACACCATATCATTTCACAAACATGCCTCACAACTATTATGTAAGTTAATAATTCTTTTGAAAAGTTTTCTAAAATAACCCCCAGAGGCACCGTAAGGCTTTACATCAAAAACACACCCATGTTCACATGACAATGCTAATTTTAAAATCAAATGCACAAAATAACTGCAACAAACATAATTTTGAAAATTTATATAATTTAATAAAACTATTAAATAATTTATAAAACACTTCCAATTAAAAACTAGAGTTTACACCAATTCACAACCAATTCTTAAGGAAGTACCTTTTTTACAAATATTTCCACAACTCGAAATCATTTTCAAAACATGTCTTTCATCTTTTAAAACAATTTATAATTCACATTAAAAAAAGGGACAACAAGTTCAACATGGAAAAGTATCTCGATTTCTTTAAGAACATACTTACAAACCAATCTTCATTTATACACCTTTGAAAACATGATTTTCACTTTTCCAACAACCCATAAAACCCTTCCACAGAACACCACACTAAAAAAATACACACACAAAATAGCCATTTTCTATTACAAAACCCAAACCCAACACAAAGCACATCAAACCCTTAAAAACACATTTTGAATCACTCACACCATTTAATAAACCATTTACACATCCCCAATTTCTTTTCTAAAACAAATTCTTCATTATTTAAACACTTCACAACTCATACATAAAAGGACACAACAATGCTTACATGTCCAAAATGATCTATTTCCAATCAAAACAACTTTTTCGCAAATGCACACCTTAAGTACCCACAAAAACACATTTCACACTACTCAAACAATTAATTGAGCACTTCCACTGATTTTTCACAACAAGGCTTATATAAAAATATAAAAATTTCTCTCTAGAAAATTTATTTTCAATACAAATACATGTTAAAGGATTTCCAAATCATGTTCTCACAACCAAAATAAACTATAGAGCATGTGAAAATTAACCAAGAAAGAAAATTAAATTATCTAAAATTGTTAGGGCATGGAACTACCTACCTTGGGCGGAGAAATATTCGGAAAGTAGTGTGAAACCCCATTCACATCGCAACCACAATCGAAAATCGGATGTCATATGAGATGTTTGTGAAACTAGAGTGCCAAAAATAGTCGAGTGGTGTGATTAGAGCATAGATTTACTAAGGAAGAGCACTGATAGTGGATGGATTCCATGGAAATCTCTTGATATCACGACAAGTTTTCCAATGGTTAGGATTTTTAGAATATATTGGGAAACTTTTATCTGTGCTTATAAATAAGCTCTGATAAAGATCCCTTTTCATAGTGGTTATTAATTAAGTGCTGATAAAATAACTATTTATCAGCACTTTCTTAGTGTTGTTAAAGGTGGGAATTTATCAACGCTAAAAAAGTGCTAAAACATTATCACTAATAAATTCTAATTTTATCTGTGTGTTGGTTAGCGCTGATAAATTCTCATATTTATTAGCATGAATAAAGCATTGATAAAGATGATTTTATCAGCGCTTATTAATTAAAGCGCTGATAAAGGATTTATAATTATAATTATTAGTAGAAAACTTATAAATATTTATATATACATAATAAATATAAATGTAGTAAATATATTCCTTATTAAATATATTTATTATAATTTTATAATTATTTATTTATAATCATAGAATTATTTTTAAAAAAATATTTATATCATTATATATATTTATATAATTATATTTATAAAATTATACATACATATATATATAATAAGTATATATAAATATAAATATTGTAAATATATTCATTATTTAAGTAATTTTATTATAAATTTAATAATTATATATATATATATATATATTTATAATTATATAAATAATTTTTAAAATAAATATTTATTTCTTTATAATTATAAATGTATAACAGTATAAATATGGCAAATGTACATATATAAATATATTTATTTATAAATATTTTTTTAAACATATTTTTTAATATTATTAATGAATAGATCCTTTTAAGTGCATACATCTATGATAAAATTGAGTGAAATTGAATAAATTAAGAATAAGTACACTTTAAAAACATTGAAAAAAGGATAAGTTTGGTTTGTGTGCATTATATATAAAAATGCATTAATTACATATATGTGAAATCAATATATCCCACATTTGATCTATGTTAAATTGAAAAATCAAACGACATTCAATTATATGTCAAGTATTGTGCAATAATAGTCAATATTTTTAATTCATATTAATTTTTAATTATAAACCATTATTCAATAAATATATGACTATTTAATGTAAAGCGCATAAATATTTTGTAATATATAAATCATATTTATATAAATTAATATATATCTATATATTCAATATATACAATTTAATAACTTTAATTATCATAATTATCTAATTACCAAAATGTTTAATAATTAATAATGTATAATATCTATTCATTTTTATCAATAACTATGTAATTAATAAAATTAGTAATATTTTTTTAATAAACACATTTTTTAATTTACTCAATTATTTAATTTTATTTATATAAATATAAATTTGTGCCAAAAAAATCACTGATAATGGATACCCTTTATCAGCGCAAAAAAAATCACTGATAAAGGACACTCTTTATCAGCTCTAAAAAAGATGCAGTGATAAAAGTTTAAATATATCAGTGCTTTATTTAATGCTAATAAATATGCCATTTATCAATCTGTTTTTATAGAGCTGATAAATATGCCATTTATCAGTGTGTTTTTATAGTACTAATAAATACCCACACTATTAAAGGTGTGTTTTGTAGTACTTTCAATAGTTGCTCACTCAAATTTGTGTCTGCCCCCTTAATCACACCCGGAGAGTCCCAACTTTGGAAGTCATTACATATGACCTATAAACATCTATATGATCCAATCTATTCTTCTTAAGGTATATTCTTTCATAATTCCCATGCTAAGAATAAAAATAAATGATAAAGAGCAGTTTTATCAGCATAGATTATTTTAAAACTGATAAAACCCTTCACGGTCTTTTAAATAGAACCCTAACATAGTTCTTTATCCTTGTGCCATTCAAGATCTCATGGAACTGAAGCTTTGACATCTCCCTCCCTTGAACAACTCAGAATAATTGATACATTCAAAACCCATGGTATGTGACTTGTGATCCATTACTCCCCCTCAAACATCTTTGTGTATTTTTAATTTTTCCAAAAGTGATTGAACAACACACATGATTCATTTATTTTTCCTTGATCTTCCTCATTGTTTCTCCACTCAATCTCCCTCACCTCGAGCCATTTTTTCTTTACCCTCTCCCTCAGCCTAACACTACATTAGGCTATATGAAATCCTATTGGTGAGTATGAAGAAATGATGAGGGTGAATTGTTTTTTATCATGGTAGTTTCTTACGGTGAATATAATATGTGGTGAGTGGGGTAACATGTAAGGGATCAGAGTAATAAAGGGATTGGAGGTTAGAGATTTTTCATCTTTTCACTCATTTATCATTATTTCTCACTATGATTACATTAGAGCTAGAAGTTCCTAGCTAATCACTACAAAAACTTTACCCTTTTATCATGTAAGGTGGTGACTATAAATGGTAAGTAGGTAGAGTTTTTCAATGAAAATATCGTAATCTTCTCCAAGTTCCAAGAATCCTTATTTCTCATATAGATTAAAATCAAACAATTCTTCCCATATGCTTCCATTACTAGGAAAAAGAGCACTAGTTATTTTAATATCTCCTAATCTTTTTATATTTTTTATAGGTATGAAATGAGTTGAATTTATTTTATATGATTTGTTCACATTTTTTATATTTATAGAGCTTGATAAAAAACTATTTCATAATACTTTTTATACTTATACACATATACATATATATAAATATAGATACATTATTAAATATATTCACACAATGGTGTGTGAATATGTGCAATTAGATGAGGGGTATCTATATTTATAAATTCATACATGTGTATGGAAAAAAGGGTGGTTTATAAACTCAAATTATATATCAAGAATTTGTTTTTTAAATATTATTCTTAAAAATGGGATTCTACAAATGGTATTTTCAGTATATGGTATTCCTTTAAAATCACAATTCCACGGTTGACTATTTTTACATTCATAAAGTGTTTTATAAAATGTGATTTAATTGTTTAAGTCCTTGTTATATTGATAGTGATGGTTTTTATACCTATTGGGTTGTTTTATTATTTTTACTTTTATTTAGGAAATGTAATTTTTTAAAGTATCATGTGGTGTTTAATGAATTTAATTTCTTAGTATGGGTTGTTGAAGGAAGCCTTTGATAAAATGCGAACTATTTGAAATGGGACTGGAACATAGAAACCCTAAACTGTGAATTCTAGTTCATTTGATTTAAATTCAAGAGTTTCATGAAACATTGGGTTGTTAGTACCATGTGATTGGGCCTTATCAATGTTTCCATCATTTGAAAAAAAAGGATCAATTTCGGATCACAATCATCATGCCATTGAAGCACCACCTGGACTTCCATATACCAAGTGTATAAATTAATAAACATCAACTCCACCCTCTTTTTGTACTCCCACCAAACAATGTTATTGACAAAATTTGTCAGTTAATGAATCCATAATGATAAGATTATTGAGATAACATTTATATGATTGAGGCATGGGAAAACGTACATCAAAAGAAAAAAATTTGAATTGTGACCAATATTTGTTTCAAATAAGGACTCATATAACTCAATTTAAATAAACCCTCAGAATTCCATTAAATATTTAAATTGGTATCGTAAAGCACATTAAAAACATATCCATATCAATTTCCATCTTGTTTATACATCACTCCCAGTTTCCACTCATACATTTTTTCAGATTTGATTCACTTTTTTGGTTATAATAAGGTTGAATTTTTTAGGTGATACTAGGTAGTTGGGATTATACTATAATTATTAGTTTGAGATGAGGCTTTCTGTTCCATTAGATTTAAATTCATGTGTTTATTCAAATTTTGGTTTCCAAAGACCACGTGATTGGGCCCAATCAATGTTTCCATCATTTGGAAAAAGATCAACTTGAGATCCTCATCATCCGGTCACATAAACACCACCTTTCCCACCACATAACAAGTAAAGAAATGAATAAACCTCAACCCCTACTTATTCTTTTATTTCAATGACTCATTACTTTTTATGGATCCAGTCTCTTTATTTAATCATATAAGATACCCTAAAATTAATCATACATGAGATATTCTTTTGAAAATTTCTCACAATATTTTCATGGAGCACCCGTTTGAGTGAGGATGTGGATGAAAGAACCATTTGGGCATTGAAAAAAAAATCTACCCACATATCATGTAAAATGGTGATTTGAAATGATAAGTAGGAAGTGTTTTTCAAATGAACATATGGTAATCCACTCCAAGTTATAGGTATCCTTCATCTTACCATGAATTAAAATCAAGAAATTCTGCCCATTTTCATCTGTTAACACAAATAAGAACCCCAATTATTTTTATATTTTCATTTCCATGAACAACTATGATAGGAATTTTGCAACACAAACCGTTATTATCATGTTAAGTTAAAAATAACTTCTTATAAGAATGATAAAAATGGTGAGCATAGGCAATATAATGTTTTGTATCATTATTAAGTAGGTTGATTCACCTGATTTATCATTCATAGTTTCCTAGTTCTTTAAATTTTAACTTATAATAATTTCTTCCCCTACTAACTCCATTAATGATTCCTTTAACTTGTATTGTATTTGATTTTTTCTTCCAAACCCAATAATAATTTTCAATATTGTTCTTTGATTATTATTCTTATCCATGTGAATTGTTTAAATTTGTAGCATTCATGAAACCCCAATTAGATAGTTCTTAAATTTTTCATGAATATTTGTAACCCCAACCTGAGACTTCTGGTTCATTGGATTTAAATTCAAGATTTTCACCAAATTTTGGGTTTTCAAGACCATATTATTGAGCCCTATCAACATTTTCATCATCTGAAAAAAGAATATCTTCAAATCCTAAGAATCATATCACTGAGACACCACTTGACCCACTATATACCATGTGGGAAATGAATAAACATCAATACACATAATTTGAATCTTATTATCCAAGAAAAATGGATTCATATAGATTAAATTAATCTTTAAGAATGGCCTTTTATGGGTTCTGAGATCATAATTTTGTGTATTTATTTAGTTTTTTAAATAGTAATATTAATGAATCAAATAGGATGGATATGAATTTAGAATAGATGGATTCCAATTAATTGACAAAAGAGTATGAGGATGGGGTTAAAGAGTTCATCATGTTCGCAAAAGATCATACATATGACCCTTCTAAAATCATTTTTTCTATATTTACATTATTGTTATTCAAGACTAATTAGTCTAGAGGATTTTTAAGTATTCTTGATATATCATGTAATAGATCAATGTTTTCAATGTTGGACTAAGGATGGGGAAACTGAATATAGCTATTGAATGGAATAACACTACATTTTATGGGTCGTATAATATGATTATATGTGTGAATAATGATGAATACCATATCAAGGATATGATTATAGCTGGGAATTAAGATGAATATCATATTGAGGAAATGAAAATGACACTTGAAGATTAATATCATGATTGTCCATATTTGTTTGAGAAGTTAAAGTGTTGTAAAAATATATCAATGTATGCTAGTTTTACTAAATATAGAGAATTTTCATCCATACTGAAGTTATATAATATAAAAACTGGTAAAAAATCAAATGATTAAATATGTACTGATGTACTTAGTCACATGAATGATATTATCCTAAAAGATAATGAGCTTCCTTTCTAAACAAACAATTCTAAACAAATCCTATATTTAGGTGTTATGTTGTATGATTCTTATAGAAAAGAAGATTTCACATTGAGAGCCATGTTGTATGGGGTGATAAATGAATTTCTTGCTTATGGAAATTTTTCAGGATATAACATTAAAGGAACTCAAGGGTGTCCCATTTGTTAATACGGTAAACACTCAATTAGGTTGAAACATTCATCAAAGACTATTTTTATAGAAAATTGAATATTTCATTCCCGATGACTTAAATACTGGTCTTGGATGACATCATTCGATGGGAGTTTAGAAGAAGTAACAACACCATCTCCACTAACTAGTGATAATTTTTTGGGAATGTAAAAGATATGCACACTGCATTTGGTAAAACTTTTTTGAAAATTCTTACAAAACGTAGCTGGAAAAAGTGGTCAGTTTTTTTGAATTACCATATTGGAATTTTTTGTATGTCATGTGTTTTCTTGATGTCATGCATGTAGAAAAAAATATATTTGATAGTGTCATTAGAATGTTACTAAATCCACCTATAAAAATGAAGTATGGGATTAATTCTAGTTTTGATATGATTAACATGGGGATACGTGAAGAGTTAGCTCCAGTAAAGGGTGAAAATGGAATTTTATTCCTCTAAATAATTACACTCTTTTCAGATAAGGGAGATATCAAATTTTCAACTTATTGAATTTTATAAAGGTTCCATAGGGGTATTCATAGAATCTCATGAATATCGTGTCAATGAATGATTTAAAGTTAAAGGGTCTAAAATCACATGATTTTCATATTTTTATACAGGATCTAATGCCTATAAATTTACATCTCATTTTTTAAAAGAATATCTTTCCAACATTAAACATGATCTATTTTTTTTTCAAATCTATATACTATAAAGTTATAGAACCAGAAAAATTTTCAACAATGGAAAAATAAATTTTAATTGTATTATTTTAATTATATATGTTCTATCCACCGACATTCATTGACATAATGGTTCATATAATGGTTCCCTTGCCTAAATATATTTGATTATGTGGTCCTATACATTATAGATAGATGTACCCCATTTAATGGTATATAAATTTTTTGAAAGGGTATGTAAAAAATCAAATTCATCCAAATAGTTTTACTATGGGTGATATGTTGTTAAGGAAGCTATTGAATTCTACAATGACTACCTATCTAATGTGGAAAGAATTAGTCTACAGAAATATCATCACACTAAGAGACTTGTGGGTTAAGGAATTTTTAGAAAAGATATTGTTGTAATTACTAATATAGAGTAGGATCAAGATCACCATTAAATATTGAATAAAATTTTAGAGGTTTTTTCATATGTTTAAATCCACAAATAAATTATTAGGAATTTGAATCCAATAGTTTATAGGATGGTTTTGAGACCATATTTTTAAGGATTCAATTGAAAATCTATATTCAATTTTAGAACAACTTATATGGATAGTATGAGTACCAAGTGTTCATGTATTATCTTATAATGGTTGTGTTATTAATGGATATACATTCTATATAAATGAACATGATGAATGTAGTGACATGAAAATAGTGGAGTTACACTCGTATCTAAAGTTAGGCATGTATCTAGTACTAGGGAAAAATCTTATTTATGTGAATATTTCATACTTTTTCAACATCAAAACAATATGGGAGTTTGATTATACGACATTCCACGTGATTATTTTTCAATTCAAGTGGTTTGATTTACACTTCATTATCCCTTGTAGAGTGAAGTTATTGTAGATGAATTCCAAATGAAATTTTTATTAATGATCATTGGAAATGATCATAAATGATTTTGGACAATTATTACGAATTATCATCTCAAATAGGCTAAAGAGAAAATAAACCCACACCCACCACATATATATGAACACCTGATAAACCAAAAAGCATGGGATACACTTATTGGTCATTATAAAGATATATCATTTAAATTACATTGTGAATGGTAATACATTGTTTGAAAAAACATGTATTAGTCACTTTGATTAAGAATTTTTAATTTATGAAAAAACAAATGAATTTTGAAAATAAGAAATGTACATCAAAACCAATGTACCCCTACCGTAAAGTAAGGATGTGGTTCACTTTAAATGAATAAAATGGTATGTATTTTAAATCTATAGTAATAATTTTCATGTGACATGAAACACCAATATAATTATGTTCCATTTTTTAAATGCAGATTGATGAATCAAAATCAAAATCTGCCTCCATAAAACATCATGTGATATGGATGGAGTATCTTGTAAATAAATATGGAATACGAATAGATGAAAACACAAAAAATATATGGGATACATGTGTAAGTTTGACATAATAATTTTTTTTAAATAAATATTAAATAACTATGATTACTTAATTTACTATATTTTTTATCTGACTTAGACTCAAGAACCACCATTAGTTGTACTCAATGAAAAACTATTATCAGTGTTGTAAAATTGGATAGAATAGTATATCCAGTTCAGAGGTACGATTTTTGGGGTTTCACACTGAACATATTTTGAGAAAAGAAATGAACAGGGGATAAATACCAGAAAATTTAAGAGAAGAAAAGGTGATTATCTGGTATTGAATAAAAAATTAATGGGAATTATAAGATGTTAGAAAATTTTATGGGAAGGAATCAAAGAGAATAAAAAACACAGCAACAACCACTACAAAAAGATCCCCCCACCCCTACCAAATTTTAGGTGAGTTATTCCCCTTGAGGGGATGTATTACAAGAGTTAATAAATTTTTTCATAATTGTTTCAATGAAATGAGAATCGTGAAGACACTGATACCTTTCCTATAAAATTATTCTATGAGGTGAAAATTATGTAGATTTATATCTATTCGCACCCACCCATCACCTTATTTCGATGGATATAATGTACAATATCAAATAAGATATTCTACACCACAAAAAACTTCTAATAAGTCATGTGAGATTGAAAATTCACAAGCTCATGAGTCAAGCATTGAGATACCTATTTCACTTAATGATATGGATATTCATATGGTTGATCTTACTATTGAAACTTTTGTAAAAAGACTGTTTAATCTTGTGAAAATACATGTCAATAAGGAGGTATTTATTTCCCAATTATTTTTTATACAAAACCTTTAAAAATTAGTGAAAAAAGACTAGACCCTAGGAATGTTACGACATTGGGAGAAAGGGAAGTGGGTTAAGTATAATTTTCAATCCAAACAATCTAATGTATCAACCAATAAATCAAAAATATCTTCATAAAGTACCTTTATCCTCCTAGTTCAACTTCATCGTTTACTAACATTAAATGTTCATGAAGATACAACATTAAATAGTGGTAATACTATCATGAACTGAATCTAGTCACCATCAAAACCGACACCCAACCCAGCCCATGGAAAGTCCTGAAGGGTTTTCCCTATCCCCATGGGCCGGCACATGGGCCTGGATATTATAAACAATGGTTTGGGAATGATTTACCCCTGTTAGGATACATAAGACAACAAATAATAAAAAATAAACCCAATCTGAAAATTCACGAGAAAAAAGTCTTAATTGAAATTCGGAAATGAATAAAAGGTTATTAACATGAAACAAGAGGTCCAAAACTACCAAAGTAGATGAAAAAACAGCCCATGGACTGCCACACGATAAGAAGTCATCACCCATGAGCCATCTCCACAGCACTACACCACGGAAGCAAACTGACAACCTGAACTGTCGTCTCTAAAGGCATTGTATATACCTGTGTCAAAAATAATTAATTATATTTACTCCCAAATGTGCAAGTATGGTGTGATCCAAATCCCAATATGATACCACCCAAATATTCTATATAACAAGCATTATAAGATAAAAAATCTTTCAAGTGTTATAAACAAAAAATGGCGGCAGTAATTTCTAAAGGTGAAACTTTTAAATGAAAATAGTTATCAAAGTGGGTAACTTTAAAGAATGAGTACATTTAAATAAAAAATGTAAGATACTAAATTTTACATCCAAACACACCATAAGAAAAATATAAATACCAAATAGTCAATGAGAACCAAACACAGAAGCGCCCCTAGGCACTAGTTAGTTGTGATCCCCAGGTACCTTGTATCTCAATGTGAAGGTAACCATAAAAAAACCATTCCCATGCCAGATCCACTAGTAGGGAAGATAACCATAACATAGTGGTTCCCAATCATCATCATTATAGTTTTTTTAATGTTTTCAACATCAAACTTTCTAAGTGGAATAGGGACAAAACCACTTTGGATCACTTGCATACTAGTACATGTCTTCCCATCTAGATTCTCGGGATTCCCTCTTTGTGATAGAACAAGTTTCACATGCTATAAAATGTCATTTACACATAAAAACACTTATTCTAGTCATACAAACTAAAAATAGTGCCTAAACATGCATTTCACCATTCTTATAACATAAATAAACACTTAGAATTTCTGTGAAACAATTTCACAAGGTACAACAAAACAATGCACATAAAATTCATTTAAAACCCCTATTATAAAACCAAATGCATACCAATATTATAGAAAACCATAATTAGAAGCACTAAATCATTTTTATAAAACCATAACATGAATTATAAAATAACACTTATTGGTAGAACATGGAATGCACATGTAAAACACACATTTTCATGCAAAATTGGCACTTATAAATAAAATAACTAACAATGATACCAAAAATAGTTTTCACACTCAAAAAAATTAAAGTGTAACATGATGAAAATATAAATCTAGTAAGATAACTCATTCTACAATGCTTACATGTGTAATAAACAACCTTAGAAGTCAAAACACTCCAAATCATTGTGAGAAACTTCAATCGCACCACTGCCATAGCATAAGGGGAAGAAAAAAACCCTAATTCACAATATTGAACCAAGAAACACAAAATTAAACCCTATGTATAAAACCCTAGTTTCTGGAAATTTGGAACTTCAAGAAGTAGGGGAGAAACCATAAGGAAATGGAAGGAACAAGAGATGAATTCACATGCATGAGAAACTTTGAAGAAATATCCCCAAATACACCAATATTTGAATCTCCTTGCATCCAAAATTTAAATTTATGTTCGAATAAAGATTAGGTGGTTGATTGGGGACTGAAATTGTGGAAAATAGGAAAAAAAGAATGATTTATGAAATAAACAAATTACCTTTGCAAATCTGGAAGATTTGAGAAAACTCGAACACATTCACCTTAATCCTTGATGAAGATGAGCTCCAAAGAGGTAAAATAGAACATAGGGGTGTGAGCCGTATTTTTGGGCTTTATTGAGAGGTAGAATAACTAAAAACTGTTAAAAAAATATGGATATATAAAAGAAATGAATCATTTCATTAAATTTGGAAATGGGATCACGGGTTGGACTAATTCCTGAATAAATCACCCAACTCTACCATGATTATGAGTGCATAAGGGGTCCAAATAGATATGGTGGTTTGAATGTGTCAGGGGAGGCCAATTGGTAAGTTGAATGGGTAAAAATGTTAAAGAATGATTGAGTTATACAATAAAAAAATAATGTTTTTAAATCTAGAAATGATCTCATAGTTTGTCCCAAATCTTGAAGAAACCACCATTTTCTCAAAGAATGCCTAGGAAACCCCCCAAAAATAAATGTTTGAAATTAAATAAAAATAAATTTAAAAGAAGTCATTTATGTGACAATTCTCCCCACCATAAAAACTTTCTGCCCTTGGAAAGTCAGCTTAAAGCATGGTCAGATAAGAGAAACAGAAACTACTCTTCAACACAAGACTTCCACTCCCATATCTCATGGTCATTCATACCATGCTGCCATAGGACTCAAACTATAGGAATAGTATTTCCTTGAAGAAATTTTTCTTATAAGACAACAATACACACTAGTCACTCAACCACAGATAGATCTGGTTCCAACTCTAACTCTTCCCAACGCAAAACATGGGATGAGTCCAGATTGTATTTATTTAGCTTGGAGACGTGGAACACATCATGGATCGATGTAAACAAAGAGGGATAATCTAACAAATATTAAACATTACCAATCCTATCAATGATTTCAAAAGTCCCCACATACCTTTGTTTTAGCTTCCCTTACTTACAAAGATGACGATGACCCAAGCGAGGTGCCACTTTCAAGAATAACTGGTCACCCTTAAAAAATCCAAAGCTCGACGCCTATGATCGGAATAAGACTTGTGTTAAATAATGGATATCAACAACCATTGTCTAGTCAACTGAACCTTTTCTGACATCTCCTTCACAATACTTGGATAGAGCAGTGAGGTCTCACCCACCTCCACCCAACACAATGGAGATCGACACAGCTGACCATAAAGTTCCTTGAATGGAGCCATCTTGATTGAGGATTGGTAGCTATTGTTATAGGAAAACTCTACCAATCCCAAATGGAAATCCCATGAACCACCAAAACCCAAAACACATTCCCAAATCATGTTCTCCAGAATATGATTAGCCCGCTTCATCTGGCCTTCCGTTTGAGGGTGGTATATCGTACTCAACTTAATCTACAGCCCCAATTCCTTCTAAATATCACTCTAAAACTAAGTAGAAAATTGAGGGTCCTGATCTGAAATGATGGATGATGGAACACCAAAGATCCTCACAACTTCCTGCACATACAACTGGCTCAATTCATCCACTTTGGTCGAATCTTTGATCATAATTAAATGCGATGATTTGGTCAGATGATCAATCACCACCCAGATATAATTCTTTACCTAAGGTGTATGAGGAAAGGAAACTATGAAATCCTTGGAAACCTCATCCAACTTCTAGGTTAGAATGGGTAATGGATAAATATAATCAGAGGGCCTTTGATGCTTTTCTTTTACCTGTTGACATGTATAGCATCTCGATACAAAGTCAGATATGTCTCATCTCATTCCTAGCCACCAGAACTGGTGTTGACCATCATAATACATCTTGGTATCACCAGAACGGATGACCCACTAATACTGGTGGCTATTCTGCATCACCACCTTCCAAAGAGACAATGATACCACTGCACATACCTTTAAGAACAAGATCCCCTAGGAAGATAGGGACAAATCATGAAAGTATCCTTGCAATGAAGAAACTTCATAGACCACTAACAAAACTCATCATGGGTCTTCTCCCATTGAATCATCTATAAAAGGGAAGGAGTCCACTGAATTCTCACCTTGAAGGCACCTCAGTGGAGATCCTTGGCCTCTAGAGGCATTTGGGAAAATATCCCCATCAAATTCCACTCATCGATGTACTTTATCAAAGATTACACTGGAACTATCTTTCATAAGGCATCAGATACAACATTACCCTTTCCTGGGGTATATACTATATCCAAGTCAAACACCTACAGGTATTTGATTCAGCGACGCTGCCTTGAATTGAGATATTTCTATGTTAATATGTATGCCAAGATTTTATGATCAGAGTATACCACAAGTTTCTCCCCAAAGAGGTAGTGACACCACGTCTTCAAATCATGCATCCCAGCTACCAACTCCAAGTCATGGGTAAGATAATTCTTTTCATGTGGCCAGATTTGGCGAGATCCATACATTACCATATGATCATCCTATATAAGCACACACCCGAGACCCATACCTAAAGCGTCACAATACACCATATAACCCTTTCCATATTATAGAAAGATCGCCATGGGGGTGGTATTCAACAACCACTTCAACACATCAAAGGATGCCTAGAATTCTAGGCCCCACTCAAACTTCACCCCCTTTCATGTGAGTGTGGTCATGGGAAAATAAAGCGGAGAGAAATCCCAAGAAAACCACATATAGTATTCTACAAAGCCAAGGAAACTCCTGATCTCAAACATGTTCTTCGACTTATCCCATGACATTATTACACTGATCTTATCAGGATCCATTGAAAATCCCTGCACTAAGATCACATTCCCCAAAAACTTCACCTCCCTAATTCAGAAGGTGCACTTATACTGCTTTTCATAAAGGCGATGATCCCATAAAGTCCCCAACACGATCCGCAAATGATGCTCATGCTCCTCCATAGATCCATAGTAAACCAGGATGTCATCCACGAATACCACAATTAAAGAGTCGAGATACTTTTGGAACACACTATTCATGAGTTCCATAAATACCACTGGATCATTGGTCAATATGAAGGGCATGACCAAGTACTCAAACTTTCCTTACCAACTTTAGAAGGCTGTCTTCAAGATATCTTCCTCTTTCACCCTAGATTAGTGGTAACCTGAATGCAATTATATTTTAGAAACCCAATTTTTCCCCTTCAACAAATCGAAAAATTATTCAATTTTGTGAAAAGCATATTTTTCTTGATGGTTACCTGGTTCAGCTTCTAGTAATCAATACCCAACTGGAGGGACCCGTTGGCCTTCATTGCAAAAAGAATAGGAGTGGACCAAGGATAGATTCTCCAGCAAATGAATCCTTTGTATTCCAAATATTCCAACATTATATTTATTTCCCTCAACTAGGTGGGGTCCATACAATATGAGGGAAGAGATATTGGTTTTTCTCCTGGTGAGAGATCGACCGAGAACTCCATGTTCCACTCTGGGGGAAAGCCTGAAAATCATCAGGAAATACCTCTGGGAACTCATCCCCTACACGAGGTAATACATCCAAAAGAGCAATACCATATTCCTCCTGTGAGAGTGAAGATAATATAAAGATAATATTCCCAAACTCTAAGAGTGGAGGTCCCAAAAAACTCGACTTAGGGTCCCATTCCCCACAAAAAAGCTACAGATTCCCATCAGGTGCCATGAAACTCACCCGCCACCTATAGAAATTGATGTATGCCTGAAATTGTACAATCAAATCCTTTCAAAGTATTACGTCAAATAAATCCCTATCTAATTACATGATGTCCCACTCCATCGAAACCCCTAGCACGGAAAGTGCACATGACGGGCACTTGAGACCCTGCTCCTTCTTCTTTCTTAGCGTGGTCACTAACTCCACCGTGAATGGAAAAATATCAGTTGTAAAATTCAACATTATCATAGTATGGGAAGATATAAATGAAATCAAATCACCAGTATCAAAAATAGAAGCAACTATAGAATTTTCAATCAAAATGGTACCTCAGATAGTTGATGTCCCTGCATCTAATTCCGCTAGTGCCTGCTTCGTAGCGTGAAGATGCCTCATCTCTGACTGATAATGGCCACTTGCATGTGGCTCTACACTAAACTGGATCATCCCATAAGATGACACATCCCTTCCAACACAAACACCAAACTGAGATCCCCATGTCCTTGACAGCTCTGAATAAGATGGAACTCCCCTAGAAGCCACTAATCTTACCCCACTCTGAAGTGGATGTGTCATCCTACAAAAGATCTATAAGTTCCACATACCTCCAAATTGATAACAGGGCTTCATAGGAGATGTGAATGTTGTTCAGATATTCCATGGCCTCCAACACTGGTGGAACATGAAGAAACTAACATCTGAATCCACAAATGAATGATTCCTGGAAGAGTGGCCAGAACTGCCACCTCCTTTCTTCCCCTGCTCCTCCCACTTCTTCTTCTTTTGAAATTAATTATTGTTTCCCATCACTAATATTGTCCCATAGAAACCCAAACTCCCCTTGTGGTCAATCTCCACCATACATTCCTAGTCAACCACCACATCATAGGGCTTTATCTTGAACAAGAAAACCTAGGAGTAGACCTCTGTCCGTAAGCCTTTCTCAAAACATTGATCCTTCATTTGTATATAAGAGATGACTTTAGGAGAATATTGAACAAGCTCAGTGAAATGGTTAGCATAATCCATCTCCAACTAGTCCCCCTAGACAATATCCATAAATTTCTGTGACCTGGCATAGGACAAGACTCTAAGGAAGTACTAGTCATTGAATATGGTCTTGAAATATTTCCAACTCATCTTCTCATTTTTCCTAGTTTGAAGTACTGATTACCACCACCTAAAAATGGGAACCAATAACATAATAAAGTTACATTTCACCTTATTCTCCTTAAGCATGTCCAGTAACTCAAACATGTGATCAATATTTTCGATCCATCCCTCTGCTTCCTGGGGTTTCGTGCGTCCTCAGAAAGTAGGAGGCTTGTTGTTCAAGAACTCAGGGGATTGGTCCTTCCTAGGACTAATATCATCTTCTCTTGTAGGATTTGGATCAGGAGTTAGTCCTTGTCTTAGATCTTGGATAGCTCAGACCATAGATTATACCAATCTTTGATCATGTGGTGGGGGAGAACACTCTTCAGATTCCTCCCTTAGGAGAATGTGAGCTTTCCAGGGAGGCATGTTGCTACAAAAGGAAACAATCAGAAGATAAATCATTAATAAAATAGTTATGAAAAATTTCTGCAAAAAAATAAAATATAAATAAATCAAACTCATCAAAATATTAAAATAAACAACCACTTAACTCCCACTAAATGTCCACGTGCAGTTAGCAGCCCTCACATCCCACCTGGAAGAGAATTTAAAAAAACAATCTAGACATCCCCTGGTGACTCAAATTATATCATGAGATGTGAGAAACAGGGACCCTACTCATTTCAAGAACTCTGAGCCCCGACATTCTTAGCTCTTGTCTAAGTAGACTCATCCCAAAACAATAATATAACCCAAAAAGATAACCTATTCTGATACCATTTTGTTACGAACCGAATCTAGTCACCATTGAAACTGGAACCTAACCCAGCACATGGAAAGGCCCTAAGGTAATTCCCTATCCCCAAAGGCTATAAAAAGCTTTCAGGTATTATAAAAAATTATTTGGGAATGATTTACCGGAGTTGGGATACCTAAGACAACCAATAATGAAGAATAAACCCAATCTGAAAATTCATCCCAAAAAAGTCTTAATTAAAATTCAGAACTAAATAAAAGGTTTAAAAAAATAAACAAGAGGTCCAAAACTAAAAAAGTATCAGCAAAAACATCTCAATTATCTCCACACAATAAGGGGTTATCACCCATGAGTCTTCTCCACAACACTGCACCACGGAAGAAAACTAACAACCTGAACCATCGTCTCCAAAGGCCTTGCCCCATGTGTCAAACATAATCAAGTATACTTACAACCAAAGGTGTAAGTAGGGTTGGATACTAATACTAATAGGACACCACCAAAATATTCCATGTGACAATAATTATAAGATAAAAAATATTGCAAGTGTTATAAACAATAAATGATAGTAGTAATTTCTAAAGGTGCAACTTTTAAATGAAAATAGTTTTCAAAGTGGGTAACTTTAAAGAATTATTAAATTTAAATAAAACTTGTAATATAATGATTTTTTCATCCAAACACACCATAAGAAATTTATAAATTCCAAATAGGCAATGATCACCAAACATAGGAACACCCCTAGGCACTAGTTAGTTGTGAGCCCCTGGTACCTCATATCTCAGTGTGAAAGTAACCATAAAAATATCCATTCTCATGCATGAGCCACTAGTAGGGAACATACCCATAACCTATTGGTACCCAATAATCACCTTTATAGTTTTTTTAGTGTTGTCAACATAGTACTTGCTAAGTGAAATACTGATCAAACCACTCTAGATCACTCGCGTACTAGTACACGTCTGCCCACCTAGATACCTGGGTTTCTCGTTTTGTGCTCAAACAAGTTCCACATGATATGAAATGTCTTTTACACATAAAAACACAAGTTATGGTCATACACACTCAAAAAATTAGTTAAAAATTCTTTTAACCATTCACATAACTTAAATAAAAAA
This sequence comes from Viscum album, assembly GCA_963277665.1. Lineage (NCBI taxonomy): Eukaryota > Viridiplantae > Streptophyta > Magnoliopsida > Santalales > Viscaceae > Viscum > Viscum album. Next base: position 1,002,582,933 of record OY728134.1, read on the forward strand.
TTGGAATTTCCATGAAATAATTTCACAAGGTATAACAAAACTTTTCAAATAAAATCCTTTTAAAACCCCTATTTTAAAACCAAATTCATACCAATATTACACCAAACCATAATTGGAATCACTAAATAATCTTCATAAAACCATTCCATGAAATATAAATCAACACCAATTGGTGCAACAGAGAATGCACAGAAAAAACATCTATTTTCATACAAAATAGGCACTTTGAAATCAACCGCTTAACAAATGCTACCAAAAAATAGTTTTCTCACTCAAAAAAATGAAATTGGAAGATAAATAAAATATAAATTCAGAAATCTAACTCATTCTACAATGCTTGCAAATGGAATAACCAACCTTAGACGTAAAAACCCCCAAATATATGTGTGAAACCTTAATCACACCACCGCCACACCACAAGAGGAAGAAAACGAACCCTAATCCACAATATTGAACCTATAAACACAAAATTAAAACCTATGTACGAAAACCCAGTTTTTGGAAATTTATAACTTCAAGAAGGAGGGGAGAAACCCTAAGGAAATGAAAGGAACAAGAGAGGAATTCACTTACTTGAGAAAATTTGATGAAATTTTCCCAAATACAAAAATAGTTGAATCTCCAAGAATCCAAAATTTAAAAAAGAGGTTCAAAAATGGGTGAGGAAGTTGATTGTGGACTAAAATGATGATAAAGAGTAAAAATTAATTATTTATGAAAGAAACAAATTCCCTTTTCAAATCTAGATGATTTGTGAAAACTTGAGGAAATTCACCCTAATGCACAATGAAGATGAGATCCAAAGAGTTCAACTAGAACATGGAAGTGAGCCTAGGGTTTTTGGGTTTAGGTGAGAGGTGTAATGGTTGAAAAATGTTAAAAACTGAATGATATATAAATTAAATAAATTATTTCCTTAAATCTGGAGATAGGCTCATGAGTTTTCCCAATAGCTGAATAAATCACCCAAATATAATATGATTATGAGTTACTAAGGGCTAAAAATGTATATGTTTATTTTAATAGGTTAGGTTAGTCCAAGGGGTAAGTGTAATGGGTGATAAATGTTAAAAAAATTAAGGATTTTTAAAAGAAAAAAATTGTTTTTAAATATAGAAATGGTCTCATAGTTTGGCCCAAATCTTGAAGAAATAACCCTTTTTTCCAAAAAAATACTAGAAAACTCATGAAAACAAAGAAAGAATAGAAGATACGTGAAAAATATGTTTAAAATAAGTCATGTAAGTAAAAAAACTACCATAATTGATTTTGAATAAAAAATGTACTGAGGGTCCATTACAAAATATCTTGGTCTTGAAAATGTCAATGAAATCCTTAAGCATGAATGGCTAGGAGAGTTTCCATTTAAATGTATATATGAGGTGTTTTTTCATAATTTTTTTGTTCAATATCTAATATACTATGTTAATTATGACTAAATACTATTCATATATTTTTCAAGAATATTTATCAATACTATTTGAAGTGAAAACCCTATGAACCTAAATTTTGACTCATTTTTCCTCACATCACTTCTAGACAACTTTTATCACTGAATCCAAAGGAATATTATGTAATAGTATACAAACTAGCCTCAATATTTGAATGAAAACTTAAAAATTAATAACTCATATTAATACCCATAATATAGGGGTAAAACTATATAATTTAATCATATTAAATATATTTTCATTCCTTTCATTTATTATTTGCTTTTGTTTTTTAGGCATCATTGGTTACACATTGCAATCAATTTAGATAATCCGAATATTTATTTTCAAGATTCAATGCATGGATACCCAAACATTTGGTCACATGTGATGAAATTTATAAATTTATTATAAACTACATGAATTGATTTACAAATAAACGTCATGTTATACTGCCATAATTGATTTTGAATAAAAACTATATATAGATCCATTACAGAATATATTGGTCTTGAAAATGTAAATGAAATCCTTAAACATGAACAACTATGAGTTTTCATTTAAAATGTATATATGGGGTGTTTTTTAGAATAGGTATTTCTGATGATAATTATAATTTCAATTAAAATATTTATTAATATTTTTTATTTATTTTTTTCTAGTACTACTAAGATGTCTACAGTCCTCTTATTCAAAATAGGAAAATGATTTGTTTAGAAATGAATGTACAGATTACATGGTGTCATATTATATACAGACATCATGAATAGGTTGATTCCTAATACTTATATATTTAATTCTATCATCATTTTATATATTATTTATTAGTTAATTTCCATAAAAAATTCTGATACTTATTTTTGTTAATTTACACAGAGATCATAAAGAAATGATTTTATCTATAATTGTTTTTCTATGACTATTGTGTGCTCTATTAAGAACATAAAATTAATATATAAAAAACAATTTTAGGTGAATTATTAAACTTTGATGATGCACCCATGATGACGTACTATTATTTTTTATTTTTCAATGCATTAAACATTCTGGGTTATCAAACAATAATATTGTAAGATGACACCAAATTTTTAATGAATTGCAGAATAAAAAAGGCATCGTGTGATGTGTAAAAATCAACCACACCTCAAACAAATACACGATATTCCCAATATCAATCAAATTTTATGTTTTTAGTTTGAATTTTAAAATTTATTTCAAAACACACATGACATAATTAAAAATGGGAAAAAACATTCAATTTTTTTGATACATTAGGGGAATTATCCCTAAATCATCTGTGACATGTATGAATCAGTCTCACCTTAATAACATACACAATGTTCCTTGTATGAATCAAAGTTTATGTTATCAGTTTAAATTTTACATTTTTCTTCAAAATGTGTGGCACACATAGAAAACCAAGAAAACATTCCCATATTGTCTTGATACTTTAGGAAAACAATTCATATGTCATTTTTTAGGTGTAGGAATTAGTCTCACATAAAACCCACACATGATATGACATATATGACTCAAAGTACATGTGTTTTTTTTAAATTATCATTTTAGTAAAAAATAATTTTGATATAATCAAAACCAATAAAATATATTCATACTTTCCTGATACTTTATCAAAATAATCCTTTAATCGTTTTTTATGTATATAAATCAATGGCACATCAATCCAACACATCATGTGACCGGTTTGACTCTAAATTTGTATTTTTATTTGAAATTGACATTTTAGTTCAAAACACACATCCTATACTAAAAATTGAGAAAACACATTCAGATTTTATGATAATTTAAGACAATGATCCATAAAACATTTTTGATATTTAGGAATTATTTTTAGGTAATTCTGATATACAGTGTGCCCAGTATGACTTAAATTATCTATTACCAGTTTAAAATTGAAATTTTAGTTCAAAACATCTATCAATCCCTAAAACCCAATAAAAAGTGATTTTATTGTATTGATAATTTATAAAAATGATCCATAAGTCATTTTTTATTTTTAATAATTAGTTTCACATCAAACCAACACACGATGTGACTAGTATAACTCAATGTGTGTGTTTTATTCTTAAATTTACATTTTAGTTGAAATGATATGTGAGATACTCAAAACTGAGAAAATTCATTCCTATTAAATTGATACTTTATGAAAACAAACTTTATGTCATTATTGACATGTAAGAATAAACCACACAGCAATACACTGCATTATGTGACCGATATGACTCCAAGTATATATTTTTATTTAAAATTGAAATTTTAGTTCAAAACACATGTCACATTCTCAAAACGAATCAAAAATATTCATATTTTTTTAATAATTTAGCAACACTATCCTCATGTAATTTATTCTATGTAGGAATTGACTTCACATCAATCTGACACATAATGTGGTTGGTATGACTCAATGTGTCTGTTATTAGTTGAAAATTTGCACTTTAATTAAAAACATATATCACTCACTAAAAACCAAGAAATCGTGTTTGGTTGGTCTTGAAACTTTAGGAAAATGATTCATAAGTAATTTTTTATGTGTAGTTTAATGACCCGCATTTTGAACCAGACTAAAACTTGGAGGAATTTGAACTTTTCATTTACTGAACCGGTATTTTTGGAGACTGAGCTTCAGAACAATGTTCTGAAGGTTTGAACCCTTCCTTTTAATATTTTTGGGCATGGGTGAAGGCCCGTTAAGTTTCTTGGGTGGCCCGAGAGGTTTCGGAAGCGCCATACCCAAGTTTTTAAAGAGCTGCATAGGGCACACGGTTGGCGCACTATTTCCAAAACTGTGCGGCCTTATCTAAAGAGGTAGTGTCTTGCGCACGGGCTGCACACGGTTTCCTAAAACACGTTCCTAGATCGTGCAAGGGATCTCTCTTGGGCAGAGGGTGCCGCACAGTTTGCTCATGGTTTGGAAAACCGTGCGGATCAAACCGTGTGGGCCAGTCTGTTTAAAGATTTTGATTAAAATTAAAATAAAAGAAAATAAAATAAAAAGATTAAAACCTAATCTAATTGCTCTCTCACCCTCACTCAACCCACACGACCCACAGGGAGGGGCTCCCCTTGAGCCACGCGTGACACCCCCCTCGACCTCCTCTTGATCGAGGTTCTTCCTCTGATTTCTGGTCGTTTCTTCGTCGAATCTCTATAGTAAGCACCTCTCCACCTCCTCCTCTCTCTTCCTGACTTCTTTTCGTCCTATTCGTCTCCCAGTGAGAATCTTTGGAACACCCTAGGGTTTATGGTGATCCGATTTTCAGTCTTCTTTTGGTTCTAGGTTATGTGGAAGGTCTGTTGGGACTCATTGGTGCGTGTTCCGGCAACTGCCACCGAAGGTGAAGCGGTTCTGGTGGTTTCAGATCGTCGGCTTGGTTTTGGGGTAAGGTTTTCACCTCTTTCTTTGTTTCTCACTTGTGGAATTTGGGGCTATTGATGTTTATGAGTTCCTATCATGTTTTTTATAGTGCGTTCGAGGTTTTGGCGTGGTTTTGAATCGCCAAAGACTAGGAGACTCACCTGCGACTCTTAGTTAGAAAGCACCAAGAGCTGGAGTGGATGGATAGATCCACCTTGAGGCAGAGTCCCTCTCCTTGCCCTTTTAATTTAAGTAAAGTAATAGTAAAGAGTTATTTCTACAGTGCCTTAGAATTTTAATTATGTAATTTTAGTTCCGATTAAATGCTTCTGTGCAAATCATGTGAACTACAAGAATAAGATAAAATAGGTTTCTTGGTCACTAAACTAACAATTTAATAATCAGAGGTGTGTTGTCTTGAAGATAAAAAGTAGTGATAGACTTTTTATGCTTTCCTGCTGGATTGTTGTAGTGCATCTTTTGATGCTTTGTATGTGAACTTGCCTTGTTGAGACAAGTATAATGAAATGTCTTTGATACTTGATTTTGGGTCAATTTTCCATGTTAGGCAAATTGAGTAAGATGGTAACCTTAGTGGGATGAACTAAAACTATATGACATGTTTCCTCTAGAAGGTATCAAAGGGTTAAAGAATGATAAACATATCCTTTATGATGAAATGGTTAAACTAGAGTGAACGGACTAGGGTGGTACGACCATGCCTTGGGATAACATAATGAGAACGAATCACGTTAGTGAAATGATTATGTGAATATCTTGATTTAGATACTTAATATGGGTTTCCTTAAGTATGAATGTGATTGTAACATTTTACATGGATATGGGTTATATGATTGATTGTGAATGTGGAATGATTACTTGAAATGAATAAGAGGTACTTCCTTATGCATTTTAATATAATGCTAATAATGAATGTGTATGATTATGAATGGGAGGCATTCATACCCCATGCCATCTACTTTGTATGATTATGGATGGGAGGCATGAATAACCCATGCCAGCTTAATTTGAGTATGGTTAGGAGGCATGTCTACCCACGCCTGATGCGATTTATATACGTGTATGGAAGGGAGGCATTATTACCCCTTTCCAGTTGGTTTAGGGAAGAGAGGCATTCTTACCTCGTGCCCACTTTTTTTCTCTATACGTGTATGGAAGGGAGGCATTCTTCCCCCTTTCCAGTTAGTTTAGGGACGAGTGAAATTCTTACCTCGTGCCCACTTTTTTTCTCTATAAGTGTATGGAAGGGAGACATTGATACCCCTTTCCATTTAGTTTAGGGACGAGAGGCATTCTGACCTCATGCCCACTATTTTTCTCTATATGTGTATGGAAGGGTGGCATTCTTACCCCTTTCCAGTTAGTTTAGGGAAGAGAGGCATTCTTACCTCGTGCCCACTATTTTCTCTATACGTGTATGGAAGGGAGGCATTCTTACCCATTTCCAGTTGACTTATAGGGATGATAGGCATCCTTACCTCGTGCCCGCTATGTAACAGCCCGAGATTTTATGAAAAATATTCTTTTTTATTTCACTAATGTCTTGTGTTGTATGCTAAACCAAAAGGAGATTGCACAACACGCATCCTTGACTTGCCTTGCATTACACGCAATCGCAACCTTCCTCGATAGCGTGTGTAGTACGCAATACTGAGTTTCACGAAACAACGATATGCTATTAAAATATTATTTAAAACTAGCAGTTATGAATAGTAATAACCACTTTTTGAAATTTTGTAAATCTTAATGGACTTCATTTTTGGATTCGGAGTATCGAATTTAGCCTAAGGTGAAATTTTGGTACTTTTCGGATAACTTTCATATTCTGATGAATAGTGAAAATTACTAAATTATAATTAAAAACAACTTTTTTAATCGAAATAATTAATAGTGATAAATTATTAATTTTAGTGGTTTTAAAGTATATTTAGAATATATTTTTACAATTTAATACAATGTTGGTCATTGGATGTAATTTCACATTTAAACCAGATATAAACAAGTGTCAATCTTTTGATAGATATTGTTTCTTAAAAACACGCTATTTGTTTTAACAGCGGGATTTAATTATAAAATTAATTAATGCAAATTCTATGTTATGAATTTGGTAAAATAGATTTCATTTTTGAATTCGGAATATAAAATATAGCTTAGGATGAAATTTTGGCATTGTTCTGAAAAACATCAATTTTTGATGAATAGTGAAACTACTAAGTGGTAGGTTAAAAACTGAATTTTGCATAAAACTTAATTTTACCGCTTATGTGAATGGAATTTCGAAAATCCGACAGACACGGTTGATATCAGTAAGTAAAATGTAGTTCAATGAGATAAAAATAATTTTTTGGTGAATAATAACTTTTTACTTTTTTTACCGCGGTTAATAGTAAATAGGGTAACTAAGGGTAAATATGATATTAATATTACCCTAACACATGTCCTAATTCTATTGGATAAGTGTAATTCGACCAAAAACAACCTTATGAATAAAATATGACCATTTAGGCCCACTTGGATTAGATTAGGACATTTATTATTATTTAATTAAAAGAAGAGTTAAAAGAGACAAAATCAAAGTTTATTTACTAAAACATTTTTAATATAGGGTTATACATAATATAAATTCGATTTCAAATATTCATTAGAAAGCTAAAACGATTTCCTACATAATGATATTTTATTTATAATTTTTAGACTTTATATAAATTAATTTATTTATGACACAACGATGATGCAGTAATTACCCTTTTTAAGGAAATATTAACATAATTGATGTTATAAATGCTCAAATGAATGTAATTTGAGACTTTTTATGAATTCCACTAATTTTCTAGGTCACTATGATATATTATTGTTTATTTAATCAACTTGGTTCGAACATATAATTCTGTTATGACTTTCACAAAAATCATATATCAAATAGTGTCAAAATTGACACAAAATAGTTTTTAAATCAAATATTATATTATTAATTGTTATTTTATTCCTAAAAATCTAAGGTTCTGCCAAATGACTTAGATAAGGATATATATTTTAATAATAAACAATTTGGGGTTCTTTTGGCATGTTATAGTAAGTATATTAACCATATAGTGAAAGAAAACAAAAAGACACGGTAAAAGTAAAATTATTTAACTTAGAGTTAAATCTAATTGATAAGGTTAAAATAATACCCTAAACTTGTCTAAATCTTATTGGTTGATAGGATTTCGACCCTTCCCCACTTTATCTTCGAAATAAGACCCTTTGGAACCATTATAAACCGATTTTGACTTTAATATAAAATAATATTTTGAGATATTCCTAAGGTGCCCCTCTCCTCCCCTATAAAAGGACACCTCCTTCCCCTCCTCCTCACACCAAATTGAGCACTCAAGCTCGGCCAACCCCTGCCAAAATCTCTTCTCCACTTCCCTAGCAACATCCTAGAGGTTCTGGTCTTCCTCAAAGACCAATTCTAGTGCCCTAAGATGAGGTCTCAAAGAGGCACTTCAAAGAAGAGGTAATTACCGTTACCAATTCTTTCATCTTTATTTCTTCTTCCACTTCTTCTTCTTAGGTTGTTTCATTATGAAGTAATAACATCAGTATCACTCATATACTGATATGTTATTATAAGTATGAAACAACCCTATTTCACCATCTATCCATCCTACGGAAAAAGAAATCACCGCGCGTGCGTACGTACGGAATACCGTCTCCACGCCGTGGTGTAATCTATTTTCCACCACCACCTTACATGGATGGGTATAATGGTGTAAAGAATAACTATACATAGTTATTACAACATCATATTGATTCTGATATATTGTATATCCACTCCAATTCAGTTCAATATTTATGGAAATGATATCATCGCTCGTGCGTACGTACGGACTACCGTCTCCACGACGCGATGAGATTCATTCTCCATGTTAACCATTTAAGAATGATTATAAAGTATATATAAGAAATAATAATGAAATATATGACATTATAAAGCTACTGGATTTATGTATATATATATATATATGTATGTCATCTACTTACTTCCATTTCAATACAATAAGGAAAGTAAAACAACGTTCATGCGTACGTACGGACTACCGTCTCCATGAACGGTGTTTTTCATTTTATTTATCTATCTATTATATATATATATATACTGAATATATATGATATATAAATCATATTTTATATTCTGGAAGTAAGTAAATCATGATATAAGTAATAATTATGTCAAGAACAACAAGTCAAAACACCTAAGATAAATGAAACGATTTTACCCAAAACGCTTCTTTAACATGGAATTTACAAAAGAACGGGTAATATAATGTCATAAGTGAACCATATATGATATCATAACAATGAATATGATTCTGGAATAAGTCAATAACATTATTTAAACCATTATACAGGAGCTTCGGACACGAACAAAGCAAATCGGACCTAAGGTAAGGGAAATATCACAATCTCATTTTTATCCGAGATTGTATAATCGTAAGTATTTACTGGGGTGTATTTTATCATCCACATCCATGTTCCCTCAATATGTAATATTGTTTCCATCCACTTGCAATAGTTTAAATCCAATTTTACCCTTAGGTGAGTTTTTATTAAAGAATATGAAAGGAATCTTTTGTCGTTTTACCGTACGAGGTACTTTTTGACTTTTCCGACAAAAGTACGAAGAATGTTTTTTTTTAACTTATACGGCATGAATGGATTTTTAAAACATTACTTCAAAGAAGCTTCCTTTACAAGTTTTCAAGTTTATTTTTAATCAAATTCTTTTATTTTAATGTTGTATGACATGTTATGAAAAGGAAAAATGTTTTTGAAGAAGAAAGGATATTTTCCTCAAGAATGGAGTTCAAGTGTTTTATCAAAATTATTTTTCATCTAAGATAATAAAGGGTTCTGTTTCTATCCATATTTTTACATTGATTTGACTATGTTGTGATGGAATTATGTTTATGAATTCCTTTATCTTATATGAATGGTTTTATGATGTCATGTTGTTTAAGAATCCCATTTTTATTACATGGGTTATGAAATGATGTATGATTTATGATTTTGTGGCACACATAAGAAAGGATTCATTAAGAGATGGGTGGGACCTATATCTCCCTCCAATGCATTGGGTAAAGATTTCATATCTCATGAGATAGACATGGCTGGAATGGTAGGTTATACCGGTTCAGTGAAACAGGACTGAAACGAGGGTGACTCGATTCAGAAAGGGACTTTGTCCACTAAGATAGTCTTGGCATTGAGTCTTGACTAACAAGAAATGATTCTCTATGATTATGTGTGTATTCCACAAAGTTTCATGTTTTAAGTTATGATTATTGGGATTACATTTCACTTCTATGATTTATCCCATGTTATGATGTTATGAGGTTTTTTGCAGGTTAAGATTTCCAAAAGCTATGTTCTTATATATATGATGTGATTGATATTTCTTTTGTTTACCCTTACTGAGCATTTGAGCTCACCCTTTTATGTTTTCTTTTCCCCAGGATATAAAGAAAGGTTTTAGGTAAAAAAAAGGGATGACCTTTATGGGAGATATTGAAGAACTTTCACCACGATTAGAAGATTACGTTCCGAGTTTCCAAAGACACTAAACTATTACGATCCTTTAGTGTGTGTTTTTGTTATGTACTAAGTATTCCGCAAAAGTAATGTAATGTCCATGTACGATAAGCTACGGGTCTCTACAGTTGGTATCAGAGGACAGGTTTAGTCAACCTTTGGAAACTAGGATGCGAGAACTTTAGTGAGATCCCTAGAGATATTTCTAAGGTATGTCTAGGGATGCCCCTAAGGATAAGTATACGTATAGGATATAGTCCTAGAACTATGGTAACTATATTAGATTAAACCAAAGATGATAGATATTTAAGTTACTCCCCCTTTATTATGATTTTTGCATCTAACACTATTCTGTTTGGGTTTTAGAAAATTGCTGGAAACAAGATGATTCACAATAATGGAAGATATTATGGACAATGGAATGATATTCTTCATGAGCAACCAAATGAAATGGGATTTGGATGTCCAAACATCATTATTATGCCGAATCAGCAATCTCACAATATGATCAATAAAGTAAAATTTGGTAAGTTTCCTGACTCGACTAATAAGAGAAAGATGGAGTTCCATGATGATCATAGAGGAAAGAAAGTTCAATTTCCCCTATGTAAATCATGTGGGAAGAGGCATCAAGGAGAATGTTTCAAGGGAACTGGAAGATGCTTTGGGTGTGGAAAAGAAGGACACAAAGCAAGTAAGTGCAAAGGAAAAGGGTCGGTTAACACCATGGATGAGGATAATGGTATTGCTACGACATCAAAAATGGTTAAGTGTTTTAAATGTGGAATGTATGGGCATTATGCAAACCAATTCCCTAAGGGAAAGACTCATGAAGAGAATCAGTATGGTCATATGGGTAGTATTTATGTGGATGATGATGAAGAGACTACAAATGATATGTGAGATGAAAGAATTTTTGAAGCTCGGTCAATGGTTTGAGAATGTAGTGGAATGATTACATGTTTATCATGTGTAATTTTGGAATAAAGAGACATCTATGGATTGTTACACTGTTGTCTTTCCTTGTGTTTTGAAAGTGTATGATTAATGTTACCAGTATCCATGAAAGGTTATTCAGATATTTTTGGAATGTAGATGATATGCGCATAATGAAGGGATAAGGAGAAAATTAAATGTTTGATAGTATTCATGAGCTCATGATTGATATAAGGACTAAGTGATATCATGGTTTGAGTATATAGAATTTTGAGGATTTCGGTATGTGAAAAGTGTTAACTTTTAACTGCATTCAAGTTTTCACTAAGGTTCAATGGGTATTCAAGAGAATACAAGATTAAGGCCTTTGAATGTTTGGAATGTGACCAACAAGATATATCTTATGATATATGGGGATCAACGATGGTATTAAATCTCTGGTAATCGTTTTCACTATGTTATGAGAATGGACTGCAGTATTATGGATAAGCCTAAAGATTGGAATGGATTATGTTGGACATAAGTTAGTATTGTTTAAGGATAGAAGTTTTTTCGATATTATTGATGGGATGTTATAGTAATATAGTTTTATAAAAAGGACAACCTGCAGGACGGGCGACATCACATCGCTTCGGACAAGGCTGTGGGAATCGAACCCACAACCGAAGTGCGACTGGCCTTTATCGCCTACCACTGGCCTACAGGAAGTCCCCGTTTAGTAGAAACTAGTTTTATTTTATTAAGCGGTATGATATATGAAGTATAAGTTCATTTTTGGAACCATATACGATTAATCTCACTATAAGATGGACTTATAACTTTTGCTAACCCTTTGTTTGAAATAGATGGAATGACCCATCCTTCTATCACATGATCTGCTAACACTTCACGAATAACAAATTCAACTTCATTTATTTAAGAGATGAAGTGGAAATTGTTAAAGGCGCGAACAACAGTGAGATTGTACCAAAATAAAGTAAGTATTTATTCTAATTCAAATTCTTTAACTTTAGGGAAATGATCTTGGAAACCAAAAATGTTGTCCTAGTTCTCTTATACCTGATGAATCAGATGGTACCTTAGATCGTCACAAATTTATGGATTTGTGATTACTGGCTTTTCCATAGCCATGTTCTCTACCACTCTCCATCAGAACATGATGGTTAGATTTCTCTTCCATATCCATATTTTCACCTATGTGGAAACCCAGTGATTAGTTTATTTGGGTAATCGTCACATTTCATACTTTAGTTTTTAAAGCCAAGTTTTGGTATTCCTTTTTACGATGTGGGTTTCTATTAAAGAAACTTTCGAATAGTAAACCATTTATAACCCCGACGAATTTCGAGGGCGAAATTCATTTTAAGGGGGGTAGAATGTAACAGCCCGAGATTTTATGAAAAATATTCTTTTTTATTTCACTAATGTCTTGTGTTGTATGCTAAACCAAACGGAGATTGCACAACACGCATCCTTGACTTGCCTTGCATTACACGCAATCGCAACCTTCCTCGATAGCGTGTGTAGTACGCAATACTGAGTTTCACGAAACAACGATATGCTATTAAAATATTATTTAAAACTAGCAGTTATGAATAGTAATAACCACTTTTTGAAATTTTGTAAATCTTAATGGACTTCATTTTTGGATTCGGAGTATCGAATTTAGCCTAAGGTGAAATTTTGGTACTTTTCGGATAACTTTCATATTCTGATGAATAGTGAAAATTACTAAATTATAATTAAAAACAACTTTTTTAATCGAAATAATTAATAGTGATAAATTATTAATTTTAGTGGTTTTAAAGTATATTTAGAATATATTTTTACAATTTAATACAATGTTGGTCATTGGATGTAATTTCACATTTAAACCAGATATAAACAAGTGTCAATCTTTTGATAGATATTGTTTCTTAAAAACACGCTATTTGTTTTAACAGCGGGATTTAATTATAAAATTAATTAATGCAACTTCTATGTTATGAATTTGGTAAAATATATTTCATTTTTGAATTCGGAATATAAAATATAGCTTAGGATGAAATTTTGGCATTGTTCTGAAAAACATCAATTTTTGATGAATAGTGAAACTACTAAGTGGTAGGTTAAAAACTGAATTTTGCATAAAACTTAATTTTACCGCTTCTGTGAATGGAATTTCGAAAATCCGACAGACACGGTTGATATCAGTAAGTAAAATGTAGTTCAATGAGATAAAAATAATTTTTTGGTGAATAATAACTTTTTACTTTTTTTACCGCGGTTAATAGTAAATAGGGTAACTAAGGGTAAATATGATATTAATATTACCCTAACACATGTCCTAATTCTATTGGATAAGTGTAATTCGACCAAAAACAACCTTATGAATAAAATATGACCATTTAGGCCCACTTGGATTAGATTAGGACATTTATTATTATTTAATTAAAAGAAGAGTTAAAAGAGACAAAATCAAAGTTTATTTACTAAAACATTTTTAATATAGGGTTATACATAATATAAATTCGATTTCAAATATTCATTAGAAAGCTAAAAAGATTTCCTACATAATGATATTTTATTTATAATTTTTAGACTTTATATAAATTAATTTATTTATGACACAACGATGATGCAGTAATTACCCTTTTTAAGGAAATATTAACATAATTGATGTTATAAATGCTCAAATGAATGTAATTTGAGACTTTTTATGAATTCCACTAATTTTCTAGGTCACTATGATATATTATTGTTTATTTAATCAACTTGGTTCGAACATATAATTCTGTTATGACTTTCACAAAAATCATATATCAAATAGTGTCAAAATTGACACAAAATAGGTTTTAAATCAAATATTATATTATTAATTGTTATTTTATTCCTAAAAATCTAAGGTTCTGCCAAATGACTTAGATAAGGATATATATTTTAATAATAAACAATTTGGGGTTCGTTTGGCATGTTATAGTAAGTATATTAACCATATAGTGAAAGAAAACAAAAAGACACGGTAAAAGTAAAATTATTTAACTTAGAGTTAAATCTAATTGATAAGGTTAAAATAATACCCTAAACTTGTCTAAATCTTATTGGTTGATAGGATTTCGACCCTTCCCCACTTTATCTTCGAAATAAGACCCTTTGGAACCATTATAAACCGATTTTGACTTTAATATAAAATAATATTTTGAGATATTCCTAAGGTGCCCCTCTCCTCCCCTATAAAAGGACACCTCCTTCCCCTCCTCCTCACACCAAATTGAGCACTCAAGCTCGGCCAACCCCTGCCAAAATCTCTTCTCCACTTCCCTAGCAACATCCTAGAGGTTCTGGTCTTCCTCAAAGACCAATTCTAGTGCCCTAAGATGAGGTCTCAAAGAGGCACTTCAAAGAAGAAGTAATTACCGTTACCAATTCTTTCATCTTTATTTCTTCTTCCACTTCTTCTTCTTAGGTTGTTTCATTATGAAGTAATAACATCAGTATCACTCATATACTGATATGTTATTATAAGTATGAAACAACCCTATTTCACCATCTATCCATCCTACGGAAAAAGAAATCACCGCGCGTGCGTACGTACGGAATACCGTCTCCACGCCGTGGTGTAATCTATTTTCCACCACCACCTTACATGGATGGGTATAATGGTGTAAAGAATAACTATACATAGTTATTACAACATCATATTGATTCTGATATATTGTATATCCACTCCAATTCAGTTCAATATTTATGGAAATGATATCATCGCTCGTGCGTACGTACGGACTACCGTCTCCACGACGCGATGAGATTCATTCTCCATGTTAACCATTTAAGAATGATTATAAAGTATATATAAGAAATAATAATGAAATATATGACATTATAAAGCTACTGGATTTATGTATATATATATATATATATGTATGTCATCTACTTACTTCCATTTCAATACAATAAGGAAAGTAAAACAACGTTCATGCGTACGTACGGACTACCGTCTCCATGAACGGTGTTTTTCATTTTATTTATCTATCTATTATATATATATATATACTGAATATATATGATATATAAATCATATTTTATATTCTGGAAGTAAGTAAATCATGATATAAGTAATAATGATGTCAAGAACAACAAGTCAAAACACCTAAGATAAATGAAACGATTTTACCCAAAACGCTTCTTTAACATGGAATTTACAAAAGAACGGGTAATATAATGTCATAACTGAACCATATATGATATCATAACAATGAATATGATTCTGGAATAAGTCAATAACATTATTTAAACCATTATACAGGAGCTTCGGACACGAACAAAGCAAATCGGACCTAAGGTAAGGGAAATATCACAATCTCATTTTTATCCGAGATTGTATAATCGTAAGTATTTACTGGGGTGTATTTTATCATCCACATCCATGTTCCCTCAATATGTAATATTGTTTCCATCCACTTGCAATAGTTTAAATCCAATTTTACCCTTAGGTGAGTTTTTATTAAAGAATATGAAAGGAATCTTTTGTCGTTTTACCGTACGAGGTACTTTTTGACTTTTCCGACAAAAGTACGAAGAATGTTTTTTTTAACTTATACGGCATGAATGGATTTTTAAAAAATTACTTCAAAGAAGCTTCCTTTACAAGTTTTCAAGTTTATTTTTAATCAAATTCTTTTATTTTAATGTTGTATGACATGTTATGAAAAGGAAAAATGTTTTTGAAGAAGAAAGGATATTTTCCTCAAGAATGGAGTTCAAGTGTTTTATCAAAATTATTTTTCATCTAAGATAATAAAGGGTTCTGTTTCTATCCATATTTTTACATTGATTTGACTATGTTGTGATGGAATTATGTTTATGAATTCCTTTATCTTATATGAATGGTTTTATGATGTCATGTTGTTTAAGAATCCCATTTTTATTACATGGGTTATGAAATGATGTATGATTTATGATTTTGTGGCACACATAAGAAAGGATTCATTAAGAGATGGGTGGGACCTATATCTCCCTCCAATGCATTGGGTAAAGATTTCATATCTCATGAGATAGACATGGCTGGAATGGTAGGTTATACCGGTTCAGTGAAACAGGACTGAAACGAGGGTGACTCGATTCAGAAAGGGACTTTGTCCACTAAGATAGTCTTGGCATTGAGTCTTGACTAACAAGAAATGATTCTCTATGATTATGTGTGTATGCCACAAAGTTTCATGTTTTAAGTTATGATTATTGGGATTACATTTCACTTCTATGATTTATCCCATGTTATGATGTTATGAGGTTTTTTGCAGGTTAAGATTTCCAAAAGCTATGTTCTTATATATATGATGTGATTGATATTTCTTTTGTTTACCCTTACTGAGCATTTGAGCTCACCCTTTTATGTTTTCTTTTCCCCAGGATATAAAGAAAGGTTTTAGGTAAAAAAAGGGATGACCTTTATGGGAGATATTGAAGAACTTTCACCACGATTAGAAGATTACGTTCCGAGTTTCCAAAGACACTAAACTATTACGATCCTTTAGTGTGTGTTTTTGTTATGTACTAAGTATTCCGCAAAAGTAATGTAATGTCCATGTACGATAAGCTACGGGTCTCTACACGCTAATCACGATTAATGGTTGGGAGGCATTCTTACCCCATGCCACCTATGATCTAAATGCTTTAATATATATATTTGGTGACATGATCAGGTTACTTTACTGGCAATGAGCCGAAGAAGGTATAATCTTCATGTGTCCCTTGGGAACCTGGACGGGTTTTATTTACTTATGTTATCCTGTTTACTTGTTTCTCCATACCTACTCACTGATTAATTATTATACACTGTCTAGATTAGGTTAGACACCGGTGGTGCCGGCCTATTGAGATTTATATCTCACACCCTACTCGGGCCTCCATTGCACTAGGGCACCTGAGTAGACCTTTTTTCTTGCAGGACCTATGTTGTGTGATGTGATGTTTGAACCTGAGGAGTTCAGAGAAAAGGGCCAAGTGGGAGCTTGGGATGCTCAGGGGATTGTTGTCGGGCTTTTTTGTCCATTTCTTTTTGTATTATTTGAAAAGAATGCTGTATTTTTTGCTGCTTTTATAACTGTAACGTCATCTGTACATGCATGCATTGTAAACTAGTGTTTGCCACCTTTTATAAATGGTTATTACATGTCTATCACTATTGTATTTAAATTGTTTACTTCTTCCGCTATTGAATGTTATTTAATCTGATAATACCTCTATGTTACTCTGATATGAGGGTATAGTCTCCCCACTATCACCTCCCGAGACCCTCGTTGTTAGTCAGCAGCCTCTGGCATATGGGGAGACGTTCTTGAGGCCATGTGACCTACCGGTCTGGCCACTGGTTTGATGGTAAGATGGGTTGGGATGTTACAAAGTGGTATCAGAGTTATTTCTTTTCTTTTTGTCTTATTGTTTTGGGTTGGTAGACAGGAGGTTTGGAAAGTGTCGGCGCATGGCTAATAGCCGTGCTTGGGACTGATCACCCCACGTATGGAAAATGACCAAGTGGATAGGGCTAGGAATTGTTGTTCATATTGTTTTCTATTACCGTTGAGATGATTTCACCTTGAGTGACTGTTTTATTTTCCACTGCTTATGGTTTATGAAATTCATTGAATTTTACCCTTGGCCTGATATGGCAAGGAAACTGCATTTAATGCATCATTATAATCACATAGGGATTAACATGACATGCATAGTGCCATGCCATGTAGTTTCATTTTAGGTTTCTTATTGATTCGAATTGTGTACCTTGATTTCATTCCATGCGTTGTATTTATCAGCATGCCTATTTAGATAGCATGTTTCAATGATAATATGCCATGTTGCCTTTCTTTCTTATGTGTCGTGCTTCTTTGCTATAACATGCCTCGGTGTTAGCTGCTTGTAGTGACATGATTTGTTTTATATAGGTAATTTATGGCATGAGTAATATCTGTTGGTTGCGATTACAACAAGAGCCAGTTTTCAGTTGTAAGGTGTATGGGAACCTTATAACTGGGAAAAGGTAACCCATGTATTCGAACTACTGTGAAAGGATTCTAAGTTTAAAATGATAAAGTAAAATTTTTTTGATTAAAAAGGGGAGCCAAATTCCAATTTATAAAGTGTATGGGTGCTTTATAGGTTGGTAGATGGCCACCCATATACTTGGGTCGTTGTATGTGATCATGTTAAATTCTGAGTTGGAATCTGGTTTTGATAAAAAGGGGAGTCAATTTTCAATCCATGAAGTGTACGAGCACTTCATGAATTGGGAAATGACAACCCATGTTAAGTGAAATGTCCATGAGGTGTCTTGAAATGGTTTTAAATGTAGTAATTGTTTGGTTTTAATTTGAAACGTTTTGGAAAATGTGTAAGTGAAACTGGACCTGAGTAGGTCAGTTGGAAAGTGTTGTATGAGATAACTGGTTGGGGTGTTTGAAGTTTTTAAAAGGAATTGTGTAACTACTTTAGGGTCACTTTTTGGAGAGCCCGGGATGGATAAAATGGGACCCTCGTAGGTCTCCATTTGTTTAAATGGTTTTGTTTTGCTTTTTTTATTGATAAATATGGGATGTCTTTGAATGTTAAAGTTTTAAATAAGGAATTTTTATGGAACTTGCCTGTTTTCTGGGATGTTTAGTTGAATATTTTAAAATTGTTAAAGTTTAAACGTGATGAAATGTTAAGGGCTTGGTAATGGAACCCGTAGTGGTGTGTTGAAACCCTAGTGTAAGGGGTAGTTTTGAGTTTCTCATTGAGTTTCCTTGGAAAGGGATCGTAGGTGTTTCCGTAGAAGTTTTTTTCTTTAGCGGTGGCTTGATTATTGGATTTTGAGCCTAGCGAATTTGTTTCATGGACCCGGCGTTAGGGTCGATGTTTGATCTCTGTAAGGGGCTAGCTCGTGGTTGGTATCACCCTTAGTGTTTTAATGCCTTGATTGTACTGTGATTTTTCTGACGTGAAGAGTTGTTCAAGTTCCATTGTCCCTTATTGGAATCTTGTTTTTCTAATTACACTCTTGTTCGGATGGGTGGTCGTTGGGTTTTGACTTTTGTTCCGGCTTTGGGTCATCTCCTCAATAGAGTGGCCCGAAGTTAAAGAATTGTTTTGTCCTAATGTTCGGGATGGATTTCGAATGACACTTGTGTTTTGTCATGATGGTTTCCTTGTTATGGATCTTTTTCATTTGTTTGGTGATGTGATTGGGGTGGAGGAGCATCACATGATCGTTTGCGGTGTTTGTGTACTAGCGCGTTTGTGATCAGCTAGTTTATCTTCCTTCTCTTTGACAACTAGAAAACTCCTAGGGTTGGGAGCACGTTGCGTCGAATCTGGTAAATGTGTCCTTCCATGTAGAAGAGACAGTACCTAGAATTCCTTCTGGAAATGGGTTTATCATGTTTGAATGCCTATAATTCATGCGAGTTTAAAGTGTGTGGATATGTCGGCAGGTGAAGCCGAGTTCCTTCCTTGAAGTCGACCAGTTGAGGTTTGACTGTTCTTCCTTCCAGTAGTTTTGTATGATTAACTGGAATCCTTTAAAACTTCTTTGTGTATTCTGTTTAGCGACGAGCATGTCCCCTATCTTGTCCTCATTCTATATGCACTAAGAGAGCATCGATCTTATCTGCGCTAATGCTTTTAAGTTTTTGGGCTTGACCGGATGGTTCTCTTCCGGCGTTGCATACGGGACGTGTGGTTTCTTGTGTGGTTTGTTTTTGGAAACATCATCGGAAGTTGGGTGTAGGCTTTGGTGAATTTTCTTGTGCTAAACGTAAGGTGCCTTGTAGAAAGGAATTGTGGTTCTGTTTGAAATACGTCGGTCGTTTAAGCTGAGCATTCTTGTGAATAGTCAGCTGAAGATGGCTTCACTCGGGGTTCTTGTTTAATGTTTGCGGTCGATGACATACCATTCTCTGGAACATCTCCAGGTAGAGGCGAGTGCTATTTGTGTCGACCAGTGCCTAATATGAACAACCATCTTGACTTGGGCCTTGAGGTCGATGGGGGAATCGACTGTTTTTTCTGTTTCAAATCACGCTAGGAGCGTCGTGGGAACGCTTGGGGCGTGCATTGAAAGTTAATTCCAAAAGTGGTCCGAACCGTAGTTTGGAGTTGGTTTCTTAACATTAAAAATCTAAAGTGGGAAGTACATGTGGCTAGATGCTTGGAAAGATGATGACGGGTTCGTGTCTCTGGGTAGATGGGCTCGGAAAGATCCGTCTCAGTGTTTTGGTTGGGAAACGAGCGTTGGCTCAAGTTTCGGTGGCTTCTGCGCCGTAGGGTTTAATGGATGATTAAGGGAGTGTTGGATGTTTGTGAACACAACATGATCATTTGAAATAAGCTTCATGACCCTTGTAGATTGGGGGATGTGTACGTTGTTCATGAAGGCTTCTCGGGGATGAGAAGTTCTAAGGTGGGAAGGTTGTAATGACCCGCGTTTTGAACCAGACTAAAACTCGGTGGAATTTGAACTTTTCGTTTACTGAACCGGTCATTTTGAAGTTCGGGATTAGGAACAAGGTTCCAAAGGTTTTAACCCTTACTTTTAATGTTTTTGGGCGTGGGCGAAGTCTCGTTAAGTTTCTCAGGTATCCCGAGAGGTTTCGGAAGCACCAGACCCAAGTTTTTAAAGAGATGCAGAGGGTGCACGGTTGGCGCACGGTTTCCAAAACCGTGCGGCCCAAACCGTGTGGCCTTATCTAAAGAGGTAGTGGATTGCGCACGGGATGCACATGGTTTCGCAAACCATGTGCCTAGACTGTTCTAGGGATATCTCTTGGGCAGAGGGTGACACACTGTTTGCGCATGGTTTGGCAAACCGTGCGGATCAAACCGTGCTGGCCGGTCTGTTTAAAGATTTTGATTAAAATTAAAATAAAAGAAAATAAAATAAAAAGATTAAAACCTAATATAATCTCTCCCTCACCCTCACTCAACCTGTACGACAAACATGGAGGGGCTCCTCTTGATCCGCGTGTGACACCCCCCCTCGGCCTCCTCTTGATTGAGCTTCTTCCTCTGATTTCTGGCCGTTTCTTCATCAAATCTCTACGTTAAGCACCTCTCCACCTCCTCCTCTCCCTTCTAGGATTCTTTTCTGCATATTCGTCACCCAGTGAGAATAGGCCAAACACCGTAGGGTTTAGGGTGATCCGATTTTCAGTCTCCATTTGGTTCTAGGTTATGCAGATGGTCCGTTGGGACTCCTTGGTGCGTGTTCCGGCAACCGCCACCGAAGGCGAAGTGGTTCAGGTGGTTTCGGATCGTCGGATTAGTTTCAGGGTAAGGTTTTCACATCTTTATTTGTTTCTCACTTGTCTAATTTTGGTATTTTAATGTTTATGATTTCTTAGCATGTTGTTTATAGTGTGTTCGAGGTTTTGGTGTGGTTTCGAGTAGCCAACGACTAGGAGACTCGCCAACGACTCTTAGTTAGAAAGCACCAAGAGCCGGAGTGGACGGATGGATCCACCTTGAGGTAGGGTCTCTCTCCTTGACCTTTTAATTTAAGTAAAGTAATAGTTAAGAGTTATTTCTGCATTGTCTTGAATTTTAATTATGCAAGTTTAGTTCCTATTAAATGCTTCTGTCCAAATTATGTGAACTGCAGGAATAAGATAAAAGAGGTTGCTCGATCACTAAACTAACGATTTAATAATAAAACCCCTCAATCATAGGTGCGTTGTATTCAAGATAAAAAGTAGTGATAGAATTTTTATGCTTGCTGGCTGGATTGTTGTGGTGCCTCTTTTGATGCTTTGTATGTGAACTTTCCTTGTTGAGACAAGTAGAATGAAATGGATTTGATACTTGAGTTTGGGTCAATTTTCCATGTTAGGAAAATTTATTAAGATGGTAACCTTAGTGGGATGACCTAATACTATATGACATGTTTCCTCTAGAAGGTATCAAAGAGTTAAAGAATGATAAACATATCCTTTAAGATGAAATGGTTAAACTAGAATGAACGGACTAGGGTGGTATGACCACGCCTTGGTATAACATAATGAGCATGGCTCACGTTAGTGAAATGATTATGTGAATATCTTGATTTAGATACTTAAGATGGGTTTCCTTAAGTATGAACGTGTTTGAAACCTTTTATGTGGATATGGGTTATATGATTGATTGTGAATGTGGAATGATTACTTGAAATTCATAAGAGGTACTGCCTTATGCATTGTAATATAATGCTGATAATGAATGTGTATGATTATGGATGGGAGTCATTCATACCCCATGTCATCAACTTTGTATGATTATGGATGGGAGGCATGCATACCCCATGCCAGCTTAATTTGAGTATGGGTGGGAGGCATGTCTACCCCACGCCTGATGTGATTTATATACGTGTATGGAAGGGAGGAATTCTCACCCCTTTCCAATTAGTTTAGGGATGAGAGGCATTCTTACCTCGTGCCCACTTTTTTTCTCTATACGTGTATGGAAGGGAGGAATTCTTACCCCTTGCTAGTTAGTTTAGGGACAAGAGGAATTCTTACCTCGTGCCCACTTTTTTTTCACTATACGTGTATATAAGGGAGGCATTCTTACCCCTTTCCAGTTATTTTAGGAACGAGAGGCATTCTTACCTCGTGCCCACTATTTTTATCTATATCTGTATGGAAGGGAAGCATTCTTACCCATTGCCAGTTAGTTTAGGGACGAGAGGCATTCTTACCTCGTGCCCACTATTTTCTCTATACGTGTATGGAAGGGAGGCGTTTTTACCCATTTCCAGTTGACTTATAGGGATGAGAGGCATTCTTACCTCGTGCCCGCTAATCACGATTAATGCGTGGGAGAAATTATTACCCCACACCATCTATGATCTAAATGCTTTTATATATATATGGTGACATGATCATGATACTTTATCGGCAACAAGCTGAAGTATGTATAACCGTCAGGTGTCCCTTGGGAACCTGGACGGGTGTTATTTACTTATGTAATCCTATTTACTTATTTCTCCATACCTTCTCACTGATTAATTATTATACACTGTCTCGATTGGGTTAGACAGCGGTGGTGCCAGCCTACTGAGATTTATATCTCACACCCTACTTGGTCCGTCATTGCACTGGGGTACCTGAGTAGACCATTTTGCTTGCAGGACCTAGGTTGTGTGTTGTTTTGTTTGAACTTGAGGATTTAGGAGAAAAGGACTAATCGGGAGCTTGGGATGCTCAGGGGATTGCCATCAGGCTTTGTTGTCCTTTTCTTTTTTGTATTTTTTGTAAAGCATGTTGTATTGTTTACTGCTTTCATAACTGTATCGTCATCTGTACATGCATGCATTGTAAACTGGAATTTTACACCTTTTATAAATGGTTATTAGATGTCTTTCACTGTTGTATTTCAATTGTTTACTACTTTCGCTATTGAATGTTATTTACTCTGATAATACCGTTGTGTTACCCTTATATGAGGGTATAGTCTCCCCACTATCACCTCCTGAGACCCTCGCTGCTAGTCGGAAGCCTCTGGTGTATGGGGAGATGCGCTTGAGGTCATGTGACCTACCAGTCCGGCCACCGGTTTGAGGGTAATCCGGGCCGGGACGTTACATGTAGGAATTAGTCTCACATCAATATGACATGCAATATGACCAGTATGACTCAAAGTGTGTGTTTTCAATTTAAATTGACATCTTAGTAAAAAAGGCACATGATATACTCAAAAACATGAAAATGCACTAAGATTATCATGATGCTTTAAGAAAATTATCCTTAAGTCAGTTTGGATATGTATAAATCAATAACACATCAATCTGATGCACATTGTGACCGGTATGAGTCCAAGAGTGTCATTTTATTTAAAATCAATGTTTTGGTTAAAAACACAAATCACATAATCAAACCCTATAAAACGCATTAATATTGTTTTGATACTATAGGAAAACAATACAAAAATCATTTTTGAGGTGTAGGAATTAGTCACATTTCAATCTGATACATGGTGTACCTAGTATGACTCAAATTGTCTGTTATGAGTTTGAAATTGATATTTTAGTTCAAAACTTATTCCACACACTCAAAATAATGAAAAACCCCCAGATTGTATAGATACTTTATGAAAGTGATTCATAACTCATTTTTGATGTGTAGGAATAAATCTCATTCCAAACTGAAACATGATGTGACTGATATGACTGAAAATGTGTGTTTTCTGTTTAAATAGATATTTTAGTAAAAAAGACACATGACATACTAAAAATAGAGAAAACACATTCTTATTATTTTGATACTATATTAAAATTATCCTTAAGTCATTTTCCACATGTATAAATCATCCCAATTTCAAATGATGCACCGTGCGATCGGTATGACTATAAGCATGTAATTTTATTTAAAATAGGCATTTTAGTTCAAAATGGACATCACATACTCAAAAATGAGCAAACCACATTATAATTGTTATGATACTTTATGAAAATGATCCATAATTCATTTTTGATATATAGGAATTACCCACACCTTAATCTGATACACAATGTGACCGATATGACTCAAATTGTTTGTATTGAGTTTAAAAATGACATTTTAGCTCAAAACACACATGACCCAATCAAAACTAATTAAATAAATTAAAATTATTTTGATACTTTAGAACAATAATATATAATTCATTTGTGATGTGTAGGAATAATACATGCCTCAATTCGATACATGGTGTCCCATGTGTGACTCAAATCATGTGGTTTTAGTTTACTAATGAAATTTTATTAATATATTGTTTCATATTTATGTTTAGTTTATTTCTTCATCGTATTACTAACCTAATTATTTTTTAATACCGGTGGACTCTTTTTCTCGAGTTGTGATGGTTTTTTTTGGAAACTAATATCATGGTTAGGGTTTTTTTAGAGAGGTTCGGGTTCAAAAAACATGAAACCATTGAGGTTTTTGAATGTTTGTGAAACATTGTACATGTTAATATAATTGTACAAAAAAATCATTTAAATGCCTATAATATAGTTTTTTTTATTATATTTGTTTTATAATTTATATTTCATTTATATTATGAATTTTCCATATACCTAAATTTGATACCGCAATGTGCTGTAATTTTACCAACACGTTGTAATAGCAAGGACTTTATCACCACTAGTTTAGCACTCATAAAAGACGTAGTATTTTAAGGGTACTTACATTAACTTTACTTTTTTATCACTAATAAAACCCCTTTTTCGCACTATTAAAAGGATTATATATGGTAGTGAATGTATAAATTTGGATTGCATATCGAAATTTTGATAAGAGAAAGCTTCAAGTATCCTCCTAGAGGTTTCGTAGATTTACAAAAGGTTGAAGGGTATAGCTCCACCATAACACATTTTTCATATTGGAAAATACACGATGAAATAAAAATACAATAGGTCATATATACATTATTCTGTATGATGAAAACATGAGTACTAAAGGACCTTCCTATCTAGTGTGATTTCACTCTCAATGTTAATCATACATGTGTTCATGCAATGCATTAGGACATGTGTTTGCAGCATGTGTAGGACCCTGGAACACCCTAGGAGGGGAGGGGTGAATTAGGATTTCAACATTTTCTTCTAAAGTAACAGATATTTTTCCAACATTGGAAGGAACCTTTTAAACATGTTTAATGGTAATGTTCAATATTTAAACATTCACATGTAGATAATGAGCATAATAGTTTTTACTTGGTTCACCAATAAGGGCCATTCCATAGAGCATACGCAGACAATGTATCAGTTGTACCTAAATCTAGTAATCTTTACTATTTGTGGAAAATGGAAGTTCACACACAGTCAATATGTTATAGGAAGACTTCATCTAAAATATTTTAGGAATAGAACACTGCATCCCTCAGAACACTTCTATTGACTCCCCCTAGCCCACTTCCTTGCGTAAAGTCTTACTCAGTTTATTGACTTGATGGTTTCATTAGTAGATTGGAATTTAAGTCTCTTTCCTTGACTAGTATGAGACTCTACTAGCACCATAGACCTGAGTTGATGTACTTTGAAAGCAATGTTCACATAAACCTGATGTTTAGAACTACCATTTGTAGAGGTCCTTTGCAAATATCACAACATTCACAAATTAAACTACCTTCTCATAACAAATTTCCTTTGTGAAGCTCACTGAGTCATCTATAAAACCCCATCACCATGAAAATCCTTTTTCTAAGATATCTAAGCATTTTTCAATACTAGGGAAGTATTTTAACAATGACCAAGAAAACTTTGAATACTTGATTCATGAATCTCTTGACCTTCATGAATTCAAAGTGATTCAAACTTTTCTCCAATTATTTCTATGTAAAATGAATTAGTGGTAGCCACCTATTTATAGGATCATCCATTTGCGATTATTCCTTGCCTCCAACGGATTTTTTTTGAACCTCCAAAAACAGCTTCATAAAGCTCCTCCATTTTCAATTCCCCGGTGATATTTTTGATAGTCATGGAGATTACCGTCAACTCATAACACACTCGTAAAGCTTCAGATATTCATGATGCTCAACCTTTGTGAAACCTAGTCTATAAAAAAGCCCATTAATTTACAATATTTATGAGGATTTTATTCCAAAAAACAACCTTTTTCGATTCTATCCTCTTCCAATGTGTTTTGAGCCCAAACATTTTGGAAAACATTGGGAAAAGACCCCACCATCAATACTGTAGTCATCTCCTACTGTAAGAGCACTTTATTTGAAAACTACTTGATCATACAAGTGGAGATTGAAAAAAACAAACTATACTCCATTTCTAGAAATGAATATCCTTAGTTCCAAAAATCTCACCCTTTGAGTTTTTTTGGAATTTATAGATAAATTTAATAAAACTATAGATACTATCAAAACTAGATATGTGAGAAATAACTCATCCAACACTCTAAGTCTATGTGATCAATGCTTGTTGTAGAAAACTAGAGGGGAAACATGAATTAGTTTCTCATGTTTTTGAATGCATAAAGATGTCCAATATATGCTCTAGGTTCCAACTATTTCCTCATGACACATAATTCTCATCGTGCCACAAAAGCATTACATGATTTTTCAAAAACCTATAACCAGGGAACCTTTCAAGAATTGAATTTATCTATTCTACCCATCTGTAAATAAACCTAAAGAACCTTTATTTATACTTGTAGATCTCAAAAAAACTCCCCATGGATCGAATCTCCCCCATAAACCAGCATCACTACCATAAACATATTAAAATAGTTAACATAAATGGGAATATGGGATTCACCATTACCTCCTCATTCACTAGGATATGGTTGAACACCAAGGTCTAACTGTTGTTTCTCAAACACATGTGCTTCCAATAGCTTAGTTAGATTTTTTTTAAAGGTTGGGGCTGAAGCCTTAATTTATTATTTAAAGAAAATACCTCTTTAGACTGGGTAGAGGTAGATCCATTACATAGCCCAAAGGCCCAAGGCCAAGTGGCCTGAATACAAGGCTTGAAAGCCCATTTTTTGGCCCAAAGGACCCCTCGGTGAACAGTACTGCTACAGTCCCTGTGCTGTTACAATACTGCTACTACTACAGTGCCGCTGCTGCTACAATACTGCTACATTGCCCTTCTATAGTACCCCCTGAAATTCTCCCCTGCCCGGATTTGATTCTGGGTCTTTTGGATGCCAAGCAGGAGCTTGTACCGCTAGGGTACAAGCTCGTTGGACCATCTATAATATCTCTTTATCTGAAAATATTCCAAACATTATTTTATTCAGTTTCGAGTTTACTCCTTAGAGTAAAAACTTCTTTTTCAACACCCTCAACTATATTATCTTTCTCTTCCAGTATGGATGTAAGGTCATTGATGAACTTTTCTTTCTCTTAAATCATGTTCTTAAATTCCCTAACTTCTTCAAATTTTTCAAGAGTTGTTAAATGTTTTTTTTTCTATAGCTTCCAGTAAATCAATTTCTGCTTCAAGATGATCATCACACTCTAGTGACTCTTGTAGGATAGCTCTCAAATTTCTATTCCTTTTTTATTAATCTTCAACATTATCAAGAACACCCTTATGTTCTACCTTGATATCAACACCACTGATCAACCGATTATATTTACCTTATTATTTGTATGGTTCTAACTTTTCAACTATATCCATCACGAATTCTTGAGTTCCATATTAAATATATGGTTTTGCATCCTCAAAAAAGTCATTATCAACTTGTTCCTCATTACAGATGAAACTCTTTCTTGGTAATTTCTTTCCTGATTTGAAGCATCCATTTTGGAAAAATGTTTTATGAGGATTTTTCATGTTTTTTATCTTCATTTTATTCATCATAAAACATATTTTGGAATAAAGAAGCATTGTTCCAAACTCTACAACATTGAAAATAGGCCATAAAAATATTTCCTCCAAATATCCCTTTTCCTCTATTGAATTTCATAGAGAAAAGAGAAATAATTTCATCTTCATAATTATCTTTATATACACTATCTCTAGAAATCTAATTTTTTTCATGGATTTGAAATAAATTTCCTTGCGTACTCAATTATTTGAATCTTCTAGTTTGACTCTCATTTCATACGCCACCAGACTACTCTTCAAATCACTTATAGAAAGTTTATATAGATCCCTTTCCTCAAGGGATAACTCTTTTGGATTGTTAAAAGGTGGAATTATTCTCAGGTTTTTCTTCACAATATCAATGTATTTGATCACTTCACCAAGTCCATGTATTTCTCCAACAACTTCATTAATTTAATTAAAAAGGGCATCTATATTTTCATCATGATGCATTTTTAGATCATTGAACCTATTGTGAAAAACTTAGAGTTTCACCTCTGTCACTTATTTATAACCTTCATATATATTTTCAAGCTTTTCGCACTTATAATTGGCTGAAGTGAAACACATTACCTTAAAATAGATATGATTAGAAAGATTTGAAAAAAGGGCATTCAATGCATTGGAATCTACATCACGAATTTTTCTGTCGGTGTCAGTTGTAGACAATCCTGTCACATCGCTGACCTGAATCCCCAGTGCAGTGAAAAAAGTACT
The DNA here is from genome assembly GCA_963277665.1 of Viscum album. Taxonomy (NCBI): domain Eukaryota; kingdom Viridiplantae; phylum Streptophyta; class Magnoliopsida; order Santalales; family Viscaceae; genus Viscum; species Viscum album. The sequence continues at coordinate 1,002,612,286 of OY728134.1, forward strand.
TCCAATCCAAGATATATTAGATGATATCTCATCATATTATTCTAAATATGGAAGTTTATTCCATCAAATAGAGGGATTTACCTGAAATCAACTAAATTCTCTATGATAAAGAAAGAGGAAATATTTAACACCAGTAAATTATTTTCTCTAATAACACATATAGGACCCTGAAACACCCTGATAGGGGAGGGGTGAATTAGAGTGTCAAAATTTTCTTTTAAAGAGACAGATCTTGTTACCAAGTTGTTAGGAACCTATTAAAAGTTTTTGATTGAAATGTGGAGTAATTTAAACATTCAAACATAGAGAGAGAACACAATAGTTTTACTTGGTTCACCACTAAGGGCTAGTCCAATGAGCATATACTGATAGTGTTTGAGTCATACCTCAATAAACTAATAATCACTACTTGTAGAAAAAATATGTTCATACATAGTCATTTTATTCCAGTAACAGTGAAATTACAATATTTTAGGGATATCACACTACATCCCCCAGAATACTTATATTAACTCCTCATAGCCTAGTACCTTTGGTGAATTCTTACTTAGTTTATTGACTTAAAGGTCACTTTAGTATATTTGAATTTAATTAATTTTCCTTGATTAGCATGAGACTCTCCTTTCACCGTAGACCCATGTTTACGCACTTTTAAAACAATGTTCACATAAACATGATTTTTAGAACTACCATTCTTGGAGCTCCTTCTCAAATCTCACAACCTTCAAAAAGTAAACTACCTTCATGAAGCTCACCGAGTCATTGTGGAATAACCCATCATCACGAAACTCCTTTTTTTTTGAGATACCTAAGCATTGGTCAAGACTATAGAATTATTTTTACAATTCTCAATAACACTTTGAATACTGGATTCATAAATCTCTTGGACTTTGTGAATTCAGAGAAATTCAATTTTTTCTCTAATTATTTCTTTGTCAAATGAAGTGGGTGTTTCCACCTATTTATAGGCTTGACCTTTCGTGATGCTCTCATGCCTCCAACAATTTTTTTGGGAACTTCCAAAAAAATATTCATGATGCTCCACCATTCACAAATCTCCAGTGATGTATTTCACAATCATAGAGATTATCTTCAACTCATCATGCACTAGTGAAGATCTATACATTCGTGAAGCTCAACCTCTAAGAAACCTAGTCTTCATGAAACCCATTCCATTACAATATTTATGAATAATTGATTCTAGAAAACAACCTTTCATGATGTTAGCCTCTTCGTCCATATTTTGTGCCCAAATATTTGGTAAACACTAGGAAAATACCCCACCATCAATATTGTAGTCATCTCGTATTATAAGATCGCTTGATTTGAAAAGTCCCTGATCATCAAAGTGTGAATTTACAACAAACACAAGTTATACTCCATTTCTACAATTGAAATTCCTTAGTCCAAATGATTGTAGAAAATCCATGACATGAATTCTATATAGAATGGGAGTGTGATGTTGATCATTCTCTTAGTGTGGTTGGATCTGTATGACTCGCTACACCAAAAAACCATTTAGTGATGTTTTTTTTTGTCAGTTAATGATGGTTTAAACTTCCATTAAATTGTTTCGCAGTAGTTTTAAACACCACAGCGTAATGCGGTGTCACCTAATATTTCACAGTGGTTTTATAACCACTATAGATCATTTAGAGAAGGTTTTCTGGTGGCATTTTAAACCACCTATATTCATTTAGCGATAGTTTCTTAATTTTTAAACTTTGTATTTACATTATTAACTATTTATTTATATATTTATTATTTATTATTTATTATTTATTATTTATTATTAATTATTTACAATTTATTATTTATTATTTATTATTTATTATTTATTATTTAGTTGTTATTTATTTTTCTTATCTATTTATCTTACCATGCATGCATATGTCATGCATGTCATGTAGAAATTCAGCATATATATGAGTTGAGTGAGATTTAAACCCCTTACCTCTTAGTTATTCTACAAATACTTTATAACTCTAGCAATATTTTCATGTGGTGAGTTAGTAGAATTTAATATATATATATATATATATATAAGTATACTAGAAATAATAATATTAAAAAAAACACATAAAAAATAAATACGAAAAAATAATAAATAAATAATAAATAATTAAAAACAAAAAAAATTATTAATAAATAATAAATAATAAGAAATAAGTGATAAATAAATAATTATGTAATAATTAATTATTTAATAATTAATAAGTAACAAGTAATAAATAAATGGTAAATTAATAAGTAAATAATAAATAAATAATGAGAATAAAAATAAATAATAATGATTTAATAATAAATAAATAATGATGCATGGGGTGGATAGGAAATAGTGATTCTTATTTCTTGGGTATTTTTAGGAGTAGGTTGTCTCATTAGATAAGTTTTGAGACTAGTTTAAAAAGAGTTCATTTCTTTGACCGTTAAGGTGTCCATTAATCAAGAGTTTCTTACCCTTCAACAGATGATTTCTGGTGTGAAATAGTATAGGATCTATTTTAGGACCCTTATCTGATATGCTTGGAACCTATTGTTTGATGGTGAGGCCAGTGTGAGTCATTTTTTGGAAGCTTTGGGTCCATATATCTAGCGTCAGGTCACCCTGTTTATGCATCCAGTGTATCTTATGGTGGTAGTGAGAGAAGAGGCCATTGAGAGAGCACTAGCCTGGAATAGATAATCATGAGAGGTGAGTCATCAAGATTCTCCACATAGTAGATCAATGGTATGGGGTACATAGTTTTCTAGACTAAAGAGTTTTCGGATAACTAGGGGTAGGTCACAACCATCATCATCTCATTTATCCTAGGGTAGTAGCTCAAAGACCCCTTCTAAGGGATCTATGATTTTTTTTCTTGAGGAGTTTGTGGTCATTAATGTTGAGAGTTCCCAACATTTCAATGTAAGAATCATATAGTAGGTTTTCTACTTTAGGTTCCTCCATTTTGTAAGTTTCATCCAAGGCATTTATAGTACAGTGCTATATCCAATGATCAACATAGGGGGTTGGGGTAGGTATAGGGAATCCTTAAGATACTCCCCATCCATATTGAGCAGATCACGACTGTGTAGGTGGTATTTATCAGAGTCAGATCGGTCATAAGGAAAGTTTTGGAAAGTTCCATTATTTAGAGTTGTTAGTGTCAAGAAAGTTGAATGTCAACTTTAGTAACCTTTTCTTTTTTTTAACTTGGTTGTCTGGTTTGTTTGATTCAGGATCTTTATGATCCATCATATCACCTAACATAATCTATGATTTATGAATTTCGGTAGAGTAGACTCGAGTTACCCTTGCATTGAATAAACCAATTGGTGGTCGAGTTTGTCTATATAAAGTATGTGGAAACTATGAGTTCGTGTTGGGGAAGCAACACTCTTAGGGATACTTCCTCTGTTTGAGGAGATAGTTATACAATATCATCCTCAGTATGGACTAGAAATATTTTATATTTGATAATGTGGATTTATTAAAGGGATAGATAATGTTCTATGATGTTGATAAAGAGTATGTTATCTTCGTTGGTGAGTGTGACCTGATAGGTCAGAGGCATGTTTCATCCTTACCTTCGTTGATGAATGAGTTGATGTTGAGTTCATAAAAAGGTCATCCCATGGTGTTAACTAGGGTTATGGAAGGGTACCCTGATGTCTTTCTTAAGTAGGTTACAGTTACACCCCCATGATAGGAGATCATGTTTGAGATAGAGATATAGTCAGGAACTTACCTAATCTTGATGTCTCCATATAGAATGGGGACTTTTGAGTTAAGGGATCTGTAATTAAAGATCAATGGCCTTTTGTTGCAAGGTTTCATCCAGCCAAGAATGATGCCTTGGGGTGCTTCAGTATTGTTCAGAAATTACATCGATGGTAGTCTTCATTTATGTATTAATTATCGATATTTGAGTAGGATAATAGTGAATAAATATTATCCACTTCCACAGATTAATGTATTATTTGATTAGATGAAAGAGCTAGTTGGTTCTCAAAGATTTATTTGTGATCTTGATATCATCATATGTAGGTATAGGATGAGGATATTCTGAAGAGATCTTTCCAATTTCACTATGAGCAATGAGATATTATTCTGATGTCAATTTATGGGATAAATTCTCTAGATATCTTCATGATCATGATGAATAAAGTGTTTCGAGAGTTCTTGGATCATTTCATAATAATTTTCATTGATGACATCCATGTGTACTTTGCATCTAAGTAAGAGAACACAAATCATATGAGGGTAATTTTTGGAGTTCTACATTATATCTTTTTTTTAAAGCTATCTAAGTGTGATTTCTGGGCTCATGAGTTTTTTTCATGGGGAAAATTGTATACTAATATAGAGTAGTTGTGGGTCCTTAGAATATCAAGGTAGTCATTTCATGGGAAGCCCCAAATAATTTTTTAGTGGTGTGGGGTTCCATCAGTCTTACATGTTATTATATGAGTTTCACACTCGAATTTTCTCATATTATAACTCTAATATCTTTTGACAAAAATTATTTGGTTTTCTTATGGATAGACTAGTGTTAGGAAAATTTTGAATACCTAAAGGAGAAGTTGGAAAGTGCTATATTTATTTGTTATTTAGATGAGGGGTTTTGTTTGAGGTTTTATATGATTCTATACATCTTAGATTGGGAAGTGTATTTATGCAGTAGTGTGAATTTTTTTCTTATGGGTTTTAGAATTTATGTCCCCATGAAAAAAACTATGCCACTCATGATCTCGAGTTAGTAGTATTTGTTTTTTCCTTTAAGTTGTGGTGCATTTAACTAATTAGCAACCACTTTTTGGTTTTCAATGATCATACTAGCCTAAGGTATGTATTTTCCCAGTTTGACCTGAACTTGTGACATTGACTATAAACAGAATTCTTATTGGAATTTGAGTTTGAGATTTCCTATACCTAAGGAAAGGATGATATTGTAGCTGATGTTCTGATCAAAAATTCATGTGGTGATGTTATTCGTGAGTTTATAGATTCATGGAGAGTGATAGAATCACTCTCTATTATGCATCTTGATATGGTAGAGGATGGTGATAAGGGATTCCTTTTTATATTATAGTGCATTCATCTTTTGAGCATCATATGGAGAAGTCACTACTTTGGGATTATGAGGTAGAGGTCTTAGTGATGCGAGAGGTGGTTCTCTAGGAGTTCCACAAATCACCCTTTACAAAACACAAGGGTATGAAAAAGATGTATCATTCTTTAAGATATTATTTTTGTGGCTCTAATTTGATTTTTTTAGTTGTACATTTTGTGTCAAGATGTTTAGCATGCTAAAATGTAATGACCCATTTTTTTATCAATAGAATTGTCTTATATTATAATCACATAATATTACATATAGAACACAATAAAATCATTATAAATGAAAAATGAGTGAAATAAAAGTTATCTCTATAATTTAAGAAACATATACCTAAGGAATATTAACTTGACCTTGGGAATAGTAATGTCACCCATATGAATAGTAAACCGTCCAATGTAATAGTAACCTCACAAATGAAATTATAAATATAATTTACCCATCTTATAAGTGACAATATGGTATAATTATATTATATTATAAGTAAATAAATATTTTTAAAAATATATATTAAATGTTGGTTTTTTTGTAAGTAATAAATATTTAATTACAATTTTATTGTCAATTTAATAAAATAAAGGAAAATTTATTTTCATAAAATTTATTCAAAATTTTTTATTTTGATGTCTTATGATTATAATATAATCTTAAGAGACCTATATTAATTTTTCAAAGTGTTAGAAAAGATGTTTAAATTTTAAAATATGTATATTTTAAGTAAATTATGATTTTAATTAAAAATTAAATTTCTCAAATTTATAAAATTATTTTTGAAAAATGGAGTTGATTTTTGAATTCTACACATCAAAAAATGGTTAGGGTGAATTTTTTGGATTTTTCGGTAATACTTGATTTTTTGGTAAATAGTAAAATACAGTAATTTACCATATATATACATTATAAGTTAAATGCACTATTACTAACATAATGGATTATTTAATCAAACTTGGTTATAAATATCATGATCTAATTACTGTGTTTAGTCTCAATAATCATCATTGTTTCTTTTCTTGAGAAAAATAATAAACAAATTAACGAGATATTCAAAAATCACCCCTCTCCTCCACTATAAAAACCACCCTCACCCCCTCTTCTCTTCAATCCTATAAAGCCTTTTTCATGGTCTAAATTCTTCTCAAATATATTTATAAACCTTTATCCTACGTCTATGATCTCTTGGTCTCACCAAAAGACCAAAACATCTCCCATAAGAAGGTTCTCAAGAGGAATGAATCAAGAGGTAAAACCCTCCTCCATTTTCTTTCAATTTATTTTCAAGTTCCTTTTTTTTCTTTTCTATCCTCACCTCTACTCATCCAGAATATATGAAAACTACAGTACCATACATATACTGGAATATTTTTTATTTTAATGGGTTAATTCATCATTATCTCTCATTTCCCCTCCTTTTATACTAGAAATGAAAACACCATCCGAGATGTGTTAATTTATCATTTTCAATGATAATGGGTTTTCAATTATCGTCTTCAATTATGGTCTTGAAACCATTTTTACGGTTGAAACAGATTATTATATATTTAATATATCCTATGCAATATTTTTTAATCTTTTTTTAAAAATGGTATTAATTTACAAAATAAAATGTGCTCATTGTGATCGAAAAATAGCCAAATCAATCCAAATGTTTATCATTAAAGTTTTATATAATGATTCTTCCTTAATCAAAATGACCAAATAAATTTTATAACCATTTAATAATAAAAAATTTAACTAATAACATATAACCTAAATTCTGGACAACCACCCCCATCTTACGTGATTATTCGTACATGTATATAAGTATATCGATCATGAAAACCAAGGAAACAAATGCTCCCAAACAATGAAATTGAACCTATCAACCCATAAAAAAGGCCATTAATGAACATAATAAATTTATAATAAATAAATTAAATGAATAATAGGTTCATTAATTATTAATTATTTAATCTAATTTTATTATCTAGGACATTAAGATCAAGGGAAGAACACCTTCAGAATTAAGTTAAGGGACTCCAGCTGAACCTCCATTATTTCTTCGGGTTGCTCTATCTTTATTTTTACCCAAATAAAGTTATATTTTCTTTTTGTTTACATATTATAAATGATATTAATATGTTTCAAACTCATTTATCAATATCCATCCATCACTATCTTTTAGGGATATACATGTTTCTAAGTGGTTCCCTCCTCAATTTTTCTTGATAAGCAAGCCCGTTTTAAGGGAACTTCCCAAATTCTTACCCAATTTCAAGTGCACTCTATAATCTATTTCAAGACACAATTATTTTTCTAAAATAACTCATTTTATTTTTAAAACATTCATGATTCTCTTCTATTTTTATATACAATATTATTCCCTTTTCTTTTTTAAAATATCATTGATATTTTCCAAAAATCGCACTAAAATTTTTAAATTCTAAAGTTTCTTAAATGACATTTTTACATATTATCACTTCAATTAAAAATAAATTATAATTATATATTAATATTATACCTTATTATTTTCCATTCATGATCTAATTTATTTTCTTTAGGGACACCATTATGATAGGACCAATTATTATGCTTTATAACATGATTATGATACCCAATTCTTTCCACGGGTAACCCTTATGTTTATGAATGATTGTATATGTATGATTCTGAATATGGTAAGAATATTAATGAAAATATTATGATGGTTGAACCTATAAATCACTCCAATTCTATGGGTAATGATTTAGTCTCATGAGATGTTATGTAAAACGGTCTTGGTAGTTAGCCTTGACTCATGCTCCATGTGTATTGGTCTTAGTGGTTAGCCTTGAATCGTGCTACTCTATATGAGTGCCTTGACTCATGATAAAGTCATGTTTTTGGTTTCTCCAACATTTATATAATTCCCTGATAATATGATACCATATTATATATGTTACGGTTCCAAATGATTATTCTTGTTTTATGCCTTTTTTATGCCTTCTAACCCATTTGATATGATTTAGCCTTATGTTTATTCCCTTATTGAGATTTTTATCTCATCCATTTGATCATGTCATCCCCAGGTTATACTATACAGATTTAAGGGCTCAAGGGAAGTAAGGATCTCTTTATGAAGATTAAATAAAGAAACGTTTTATTTATTCCCACAGTTCCAGTTTTATGTACATTGTCTTCCAAGACACTAGACTTTATGATCCTTGGCTTGTAATATGATGTTTAATTATGATTAAAAACTTGTAATGTTATGTGTAAGAGGCTAGGGTCATTATATTTTGTATCAGAGAAAGGTATAGTTTTTTTGGATATTAGGAATAGAGAAATTTAGTATGAACCTTTGGTATAAGACTAAATAGAACAAAAAAATACCTAAATTTTGGTAAGTATAGAGTAAGTGGTTTATCAAGAAAATAAATCCCTATATGGATACTACAAGTGGACATAGTTTTGGAACCTATGTACCTCGGAGTAACAACTCCAACAAGGTGTTCTAAGCCTGAATTAGGGTAACCTAGTACATGAAAATGGGCCTCACTGTGCACCTGGTTTGACACTCCCGGGGGATATGCATTGGTAAATTCATAAGTTCATTATGAAAAATTGTTAAGGGAACAAAAAATGTACCATAAGAATATATGATAGGAAACATATAATGGATATCCAAGATTGAACCCTAGGTAATCACAAGTTAGGATATACATTTCTTTTAAGAGTTTATCCTTTTATGTTTAAAGTTTCCATTTTATTCTTATTATCTAAGTATTAAAACCCACTAATTACACTTTCTATTTCATAGTTAATGGTGGGAAATAGAAGAACATGTGAAAAAAATAAATTTGATAGTCAATGTGTTGGTTTCTCTAATAATATGCCAAATATGATATGAATGGGTGCTCAAAACGTTATGGCAACACTTGATCAGCTGAATCAAGTTATGAATAATAACTTGAATCATGTGGAACATCCTCCTCCTCCAAGGAAAGATCAAGTTGTCATCGAATCCTTCATTCAACAAATCCCTCTCATGTTTAGTGGATCTTATGATCCCCTACTTGTGGAATAGTGGATTAACTCCATTGAAAGAATATTCTTTATCCTCTAGTTCTTAGAAGAAGAGAATGTCATGATAGTGGTCTATCGTTTTGATGGGGAAGCTGATCGGTGGTGGACACTATTCAAGAATAAAAAGTACCATGAAAAAATTGATTCCACGGATTGGGAGGACTTCATGAAAATGTTTTTCAATAAATATTTTCCCCAAACCCTATACCTCAAGATGGAAAGATAGTTCCTCTGACTTAAGTAGAAGGAAGATGATTCTATCAGGGTGTATGAAGAAAAATTTACAAGGCTTGTAAGATATACCTCTATATTCTTAATGAACACTGAAATCAAGATGGATCACTTATTTAGAAGACTAAAGCCGAATATATGAAAATTGTTGGTGATTTGTGACTTCAATAGTTATGAATAGATTATTAATTTTTCCCTCAAGGTTAAAATAGAGATCAGAGACTATCAATGGTCTCGTATAACCAATGACAAAAAGCAGAACATGGAGTCTAATATGGGTGGTTCATCAAATAAATCCCATGATGGAAAGAGGACTGAACATCCCACATATCCAAATTATGGGAAGAAGCATCATGGAAACTTCCTAAAGGGAACCAAGAATTGCTTCAAATGTGTAAGAATGAGACATATGGCCAAGAACTGCCGAATGGATTTGTATAATTCCACTAATATGGAAGAAAAACAGAAGGTCCATATCAATACTAAACCAGTAGTGCAGTGTTTCAATTGTAAGGAACATGGGAATTATGCAAACAATTTCCTTATGCATTTGTGGTTAGAGGAAATCAACAACAACCTCCAAGGAAACAAGGAAGGGCTTATGCAATTATTACTACAGAGGTGGAGCCAGAAAATATGTGGAGATAGGTACACTGGTTATTCATTCAATAATATCAAATATGCTATTTGATTCTAGTTATACTCATTGTTTCATATCGTGCAAGTTTAGTAGAACTATTCAAGAACCACCTCAAAATATGGAGGTTGAGTTATCTATGAGTACAGCTAATCTGGAAATTATTGCATCCAGGGTCTATATATCCTCCTAGGTAAATGTTTGTGGACTGAACCTCCCCTAAAATCCTGTCATACTCCCTTTGTAAGCCTGTGATGTTATTTTTGGCATGAATTGGCTATCTTTTAATAAATCCAACATCAAATATCGGGAAAGGGATATCACTATTCGCATCCTAGAGCATCCTCCAATATTGTACAAGTGTAAGGAGGAGGTTGAATCTCCTTTAGAATCATTGTATCATGTGTGGATATTACTATTTTATGAGAAAGCATATCTAGCTCAAATTATTGAGACAAATTATGGAATAATGATCAGAGAAATTCCCATTATAATAGATAACATTGATGTATTCCCCCGAAGAATTGTCTGGTCTTCCTTCAAGTTGATAGGTTGAGTTATCAATTGAACATATTCATGGATCTCTTCCTATATCAAATAAACCTTATATAATGGACATCATTGATATGGGAGATCTAAAGAAGCAGTTACAAGTGAATCTAGATAAGGGTTTTATATGCCTGGGTGATTCACTGTGGGGTACACCAGTCCTCTTAGTCAAGAAGAAGGATGGATCAACGTTCATATGCATTGATTATCATGATCTCAATAAAATCACGATAAAGAACAAGTATCCCCTACCTCAAATATATTCTTTGTTCGATCATCTATGTAGGGACATTTATTTCTCAAAGGTGGACCTTCAGTTGGGATATCATCAATTAAAGGTCAGGAAGGAAGATATTCCCAAGATTGCCTTTAGAATAAGGTATGGACACTATGAGTTAATATTCATGCCCATAAGACTCAATAATGATCCAAAAATCTTGATGTATTTAATGAATATAGTCTTTAGTGATTAACTTGATAAATGATTGGTAGTCTTTATCGATGATATTCTAATATACTCTTAGAGAAAGGAGGAACGTGAGGAGCATTTGAATACTGTGTTGAAGACTTTGAAAATGGAGAAAAATAATGCAAAGTACTATAAATTGTGAGTTCTAGATGGAGGAAGTATGATTATGGGGGAATGTTATCACCAGAAAAGGGATATCTATAGACCCTTACAAGATAAAGGCAATGGAAGAGTGGCCTAGGCCAACATCTGTAATGAAGATCTATAGCTTCTTTGGTCTTGCTAGGTATTAAAAATGATTTGTGAATAATTTATCATGATTTTAAAACTCGATGACCAAGCTAACATGAAAGGGAGTGAAGCATTTTGGGACTCAATAATGGGAAGAGAGATTTAAGGATCTCAAAAAATCCTTATCACAACATCAGTACTCACACTCCCAGTAAGTAGAGAACTATTTGTGGTGTATATAGATGCATAAAAAAAGTTATTAGGATATGTACTCATGAAAAATGATAAATTGATATCCTATGAATCAAGTTAGTTAAAAATCCATGAGAAAAACTATCCCATTCATGATCTAGAGTTGGAAGCTGTGATCTTTGTGTTAAAAATATAGCGGAATTATCACTATTGGGAGAATTGTGAGATATACACTAATTATAAGAGTCTCAAATATATATTCACATATAAAAAAATTAATATGTTCCAAAAAAGATGGTTAGATCTCATAAAATATTATAACTACTCAATCCACTACCATCCTAGTAAAGAAAATAAGGTATTGGATGCTCTAAGTAGAAAGGATCCTGCATTTTTATCAATGATAAGAATTGAGAAGGATCTAATATTATTATATTTTCCAAGGATGGACATGGGAATCATTAAGGGAGGAATATAGTCAATCCTTAAATGATTTCTCAACCATCCCTCATGATTAAAATAAATAATGCTCAGAGAAATTATGTGGAAATTCAGAAAAGGGAGGAAGCTATCCTAAATGGGAATCCATATGAGTTCAAGATCGATGAGGATGGAGTTGTAATATTTGGGTCATGAATATGTGCATCATCTGATCCAGAGATAAACAATGAGCTTCTAAATGGTGAAAATAGCACAAACTTCTATATTCACCTAGGCAGAACAAAGATGTATCAAGATCTTTGAGAGAACTATTGGTGGGACAATTGAAGAAGGAGATCATTGAGTATAAATCAAAGTGCCTGGTTTGATAACAAGTGGAGGTTGAAAGACAAAAGTCTAATGGGATGATGAAACCACTACCCATACCAACATGGATGTAGGATAACATTTACATGGAATGTTTAACTAAAATTCCAAGGAAATTCAGAAGAAACAATGCTATATAGGTTATTGTGGATCATCTTAAAAAGATAGCTCACTTTATCACAATTTGAGAGGACTTCTCATTGGATCAACTTAAACTGATATATATTCAAGAGGTGGTAAGGCTACATGGTGTACCACTATTTATTGTTTTTTATTAAGATTCAAGATTCACCTCAATGTTATGTAAGAGCCTCCAACATTATCTAAGCATTGAGTTGAACATTAGTACGGCCTATCATCCTCAAACTGATGGCCAATCTAAACAAAATATTTAGACACTAGAAGATATGATGAGAGTGTGTTATTTGGACTTAAAATGAGGATGGGACCAATATCTTCCACAAGTAAAATTATCTTACAACAATAGTTTCTACTTGGGCATATGAATGGCACCATATGAATCCCTTTATGGGAAAAGGTGTAGAACACTAGCATGCTAGGATAAAGTGAGTAAACATAATATTATAAGACTTAAAATGGTTGAAGAAATATTGAAGGAGGTGAAAACCATTCAATGGCTCATCAAGGCAGTCCAAAGTTGATAGAAGAGTTATGCATACAATCATTGAAGGGACCTTGAGTTCAATGTTGGAGACATGGTATTCCACCATATATACCCATGGAATAAGGTCCTACGTTTTGGGAAGAAAAAGAAGATAAGTACCAGGTACATCGGCCCCTTCGAGATCCTTGATCATGTTGGAGTTATGGCCTATCGACAAGTACTTGAACCTACCATGTCTAAAGTACACGATATTTTCCATGTATCCCTCTTAATGAAGTACATAGCAGATCCTTCACATGTACCGTCTTCAGAGGTGGTATAGTTGGAGAATGATCTTTCGTACAAGGAGCATCTAGTGAAGATCTTGGATTATAAATATGATGTTCTATGTAATAAGACTACTCACCAGGTAAAATTACTATAGCAGAACCAAATGTATGAAGGGGAAACATGGGAACTGGAAGAAGAGATGAAGGAAAAGTACCCACACCTATTTTTAGCATAGAATGTAAAACGATATTTCAAGGGTGAAATTTCATAAGGTGGGAAGAATGTAATGGCCCAATTTTTTATCAATAGAATTTTCTTATATTATAATCACATAATATTACTTATAGAACACAATACAAACATTATAAATGATTAATGAGTGAAATAAAAGGTATCTCTATAAGTTGAGGAACCTATACCAAAATAATAGTAACTTGACCTTTGGAATTGTAATGTGACCCTTATAAATAGTAAACCATCTAATGTAATAGTAACCTCCCCAATGAAAGTGTAAATAAAATTTATTCATCTTATAAGTTAAAATATGGTAAAATTATATCATAGTATAGGTAAATAAATATTTTAAAAATTATTGATTAAGTGATAGTATTTTTTGTAAGTAATAAATATTTAATTAAAATTTTATGATTTATTTAATAAATTAAAAAGAAAATTCATTTTCATAAAACGTATTAATAAATTTGTTTTTTATATCTTATTATTATAATATAATCTTATGTTACCTTAAATAATTTTTCAAAGTGTTAGAAAAGTAGTTTAAATTTTCAAATTTGTATTTTTCAAGTAAATTGTGATTTTAATTAAAAATTAAATTTCTCATATTTAGAAAATTATTGTTGAAAAATGGAGTTCATTTTTTTTATTCTACACATCAAAAAATGGTTAGAGTGATTTTTTGTATTTTTCTAAAATATTTGAATTTTGGTGAATAGTAAAATATGGTAATTTACCATATATATACATTATTAGTTAAATACACTATTCATAGCATCATGGATGATGTAATAACCCTTGGATGTAACTCACATGATCTAATTATTATATATATTCTCAATAATCATCACTATTTCTTTTCTTGAGCAAAATAACAGACAAATGAATAAGATATTCAAATATCACCCCTCTCCTGCACTATAAAAGCCACCCTCACCACCTTTTCTCTTTACTCCCATAAAGTATTATTCCTTGTATAAATTATGAACAAATATCTTCTTAATATCATCTACCACATCCAGGATCTCTTGGTCTCATCAAAATACTAAATCCTCTCCCTTAAGAGGTTCTCAAGAGGAAGGAATCAAGAGGTAACACCCTCTTCTGTTTTCTTTCAATTGCTTTTCAACTTCCTTTTTTTCCATTGTATCCTCACCTCTCCTCATCCAAAAGGTATGAAATCTCCAGTACCATGCATATACCGGAATTTTTTTATTCTAATAGAATAATTCATCATAATCTCTCATTTCCCCTCCTTTTATACTAGAAATGAAAAGATCATCCATGATGTGATAATTTATCACATTCAAGGACACTGGGTTTTCAATTACTGTACTCAATTCTGGTCATAAAACCATTTTTATGGTTCAACTAGATTATTATATATGTAATATATCCTATTTAATGTTCTGGAATTTTTTTTTCAAATTTTATTAATTTCCAAAACAAAATGAGTTCATTGTGATAAAAAAATTGCCAAATAAATCCAAGTGTTTAACATTAAAGTTTTATATAATGATTCATCCTTACTCAAAATAACCAAATTAATTTTATAACTATTTAATATTATATATATTCACTAATATCCTTTAACTTCAATTCTGGACAACTATCCTCATCTTACATGATTATCCACACATTTATATAAGCAAACAGATCATGAAAACCAAGGAAAAAAATGCTCCCAAACAATGAAATCAAACCTCCTAACCCATCAAAAAGATCATGAATGGACATAATAAGGTTATACTAAATCAATTACATGTATAATAGGTTATGAAATTATTAATTAATGAATCTAATTTTATTATCCATTACATTAAGATCAAAGTAAGAACACCATCGAACTTAAGGTAATGGATTCTACCCGAACCTCCATTATTCCTTCGAGATTCTATATCTTTTTTTAAAAGGTGGTGTCTCAGTCAGAGAACAAGAAACAATTTATTTAAAAAAGATTCTCTATAATTCTTTTTACCCAAATGAAGTTATATTTTATTTTTTTTACATCTTATAACTTCTGTGAATTTGTTCAAAACTCATGTATCAAGATCCATTCATCCTTCTCTTTTGGGGATATACATGTTTTTAAGTGGTTCCCTTCTTAATTCTTCCTGATAAGCAGGCCCATTTTAAGGGAACTTCCTAATTTTTTTCCCAATTGAAAGTGTACTCTATAATCTATTTTATTTCAACATTATTTTTCAAAAAACACTAATTTTATTATGAAAACCTTCTTGGTTTACTTATTGTTTTATATAAAATATTTTTCCCTTTTCTGTTTTAAATTATCTTTGATATTTTCCTTAAACCCCACTAATATGTTTTAATCTTAAAGTTTCTTAAATACTCTTTCTACAAGTTATCAATTCAATTTCATATCACTTATCATGATATATTACTATTCTAACTTATTATTTCCCATGAATGATCTAATTACTTTCTTTCACGCAAAATTTTATGATACGCCCATTTGTTATGCTTTATGACATGATTAGGATATCCAATTCTTTCCATGGGTAACCCATATGTTTATGAATGATTGATAATTTATGATTATCTATGTGGAAATAATATTCATGAAAATTTTATGATGGGTGCACCCAAATAGCTCTCTAATTTATTGGGTAAATTTTAGTCTCATGAGATGTTATGTGCAACGGTCTTTGCAATTAGCCTTGAATCGTGCTCTATGTGAAATGGTATTAGTGGTTAGCCTTGACTTGTGATAATATATCTGAAATAAGTCTTTAATTTTAATACATTAATGTTTTATATTTTTTCACATTTCTATGATTCCATGATTATATGATCCCATGTTCTATATGTTATTATTCCATATGATTATTCGGGTTTGATACCCTTTTTTATGCCTTCTAACCCAGGTGATAAGATTTATTCTTATGTTTATTCCCCTATGGGGATTTTTAAATCCTCCCTTTGATCATGATAATCCCAGTTTATCATATAAAAATTAAAGGACTCAAGGGAAGTTAGGATCACTTTATGAAGATTAAATAAATAAATTTTTTATTTATTCCCATGTTTTCATTTTTATATACCTAGTCTTGCAAGACACTAGACTTTACGATACTTGTCTTGTAATATGATTTTTAATTATGATTAAAATAATGTAATGTTATGTGTAAAAGGATAGGGTCTCTATATAAAAGAATAAGGATGAATAATATATTCTTAATGGTTTTCTCCAGCCATTATATGTCCTTCAATGGAAGTGAGAGGACAAACCAATGGATTTTTTTCCCCAATTTACCTCAAGAACAAGGAGGATATGATTATATATGGTTGATAATGGACAATTTGTATAAATAATATCACTTCATAATCATCAAGGAGTCAATATCAGTGGAGGTTTTTTTGAGGTAGTATCTAAAGGAGGTGGTGAGGCTCTAAAAAGTCCCATGGATGGTCATCTGTGATCATGATGCTTGTTTTACCTCTAGGATATAGAGAGGTATTAATTACTCTTTTGGATTTTAGTTGTTCCCTAACCCTTATTTTCATCCATAAAATTATGGTCAAATAGAGCATATCATCCAGACTCTTAAATTCATGTTGTGTACTTGTGTTCTAGATTTTGGAGGTTTTTCGATGAGGTACATAACTTTGGTTGAGTTTTCTTAAAAAAATATTTTTCACTCCAATATTGGTATGGTAACATTTAAATATTTGTATATTTGACATTATCATTCTCTATTGTTCTATACTAGGGTCATAGAGTTATAAATTCTAATTATGGGGATGGTATTGAGCACGACGAAGATTGGTCAGGTGATTCAAGAAAGGATGAATAAAATGTTAGATCATCAAAAATCATATAATAACCATTGGAGGATACCACTAGAGTTTGAAGTAGGAGATATTATTTCCTTGAAGGTGACTCCTCATCATGTAAAGTGATGGTTTAGTTGTGGGAGTAAGCATTCTCCCGGATTTTTTGCACCTTTTTATGTGTTGGATCATATTAGAGATGTCTCATATCAGATAAAACTTCCAAAAAATATGATCTAGATACATGATGTATTCCCTATGTAGTTGATCCAACACTATCTTCATGATGATTCTCACACCATATACTGGGGTGAGATTGACATTTATGATGATTTCATATTCATGGAGTGGTATATGGAGATCTCGGACTACTTGGAAAAGGTTTTTTGTGGATATGTTATTCCCTTGGTGTGTATCATGTGGTGACATAGTGTAATTTAGGAGAGTTCTTGACAATGTGATCCATTTATATGCACTAAGTATCCCAATTTTAGGATGCTTTTTTTCTTCTTGTGTAAGTATTCTTGTCATTTTTAATTTTTTCTAGTTTATGAGATGGTTTTATCTTCTTAGATACCTTATTTGTGGTCTCTCTATTTTTGAGTGGTATATCAACTAGAAGAGTTTTTGGAAAATAGTTTTTAGTGTTTCATGGTTTGGAGACTTGTTTCTCTATGTTAGGAAGTTGTGCTCTTGTGATAGAGAGATTCATAAGAGGTATCTCATGGGGTGGTGGTTTAGATGAACCCTTTCATTTTCCTACTCTTTGGATTTGGTTTTAATTATTGAGGATAATAATTGTTTTATAGGTATGAAATGTAATTGTCTAGTCCTTCCCAACCTTTCCTTTATATTTTCCTAAGGAATAGTGGTATTGAGAGGGATTTTAGAGATGTTATGGAGGGTTGGGGAGTGCTCTTGTCCATTCTGGGGGTCATCACGCCCAAGTAGTGGGAATGGTGAAGTCTATGTTGATTCTGAGGGCTTGTAAATGATATTTTAGGATGTTCTTGTGATTATTGGTGCCCATAACCATAAACATGTCTTGTTAATCCATTTTTTATGTCATTTTTGACATGATTTACTCATTTACACAACAATATCAAGGGAAATAGCCAGTGAGGGCCTAGAATTGGGCGCCATTCCATGAGGCTCTCTTTTATGAAATTTCCATGATACAAATGGATTTTCAAGACGTTTCCGAAGCTATGCAATGGGTAAAATGGTTTGGTTGTGGAAAACATTCCCAAGAATAATTGTTTCGGGATATAGTACTAAATGAACATCACAACCACGTCCTGGTCATGGTGGAAACTATGGTGGCATTTTTTCCTCCTTTGAAATGACCAAAACAACCACCTTATACATTGAATCTTGATTGTTTTTAAATAGTTAAATGTGTGAACCTTAATGGGGGTATTGAATGTAGTATTAGGTCATTTTTTCCTCTATTAATTAACCTAGAACCCTCTATTGATCATTCTTTCACTGTCTAAATTCTCCAGAGAACCTAGAGATTGTTTGATATATCTATCATATTTTATGTCTATTAATGGAAGTTGTTATTGGGTATTAATCATTACACCCCCTTAGTTACCCTTTAGTCAATTCCTTATGGATTTTAACTTGGACCATGGTGAATTGAGTTCTTTTTTCTAAGTTAACTTTCCCTTCTTTTCTACTTTTCATTCATCAATTTGTTTATAAGTTCATGGAATCTAAACCCTATTTTTTAGTGCTAATTCTAATAGTGGTTGATCCTCGGTCATATGTTCTTGTGTGAAGAATGTTGAACTTATAACGTGAGTTAGGGGATTCATTACTTCTCCTATAATATTATATGAAATAGTACATTTATCATGATTTACCTCTTTAGTTAATAGTGAAATTAAAAATAATGAATATTAAACTAGAAATAATGAAAAGATGTGGTTTATAGTGTTAGTGATCTCATGATTTTCCACTATGTTAACATTTTTCTTCATGTTTTAGTAGATAGTGTGGTATATTTTTTTATTCTATTGTAATCATTTTTATTCATGCTTTGGTTTAGAATGGTTGATATGAAATTAGTTAAAGAATGTAAAGATAAAATTTCTTATTGGATAAAGAATAAAGAATATGGAAAAGATTTTTGATAAAAAAAATAGTAAAGATGAATGTTTAATGAAACTATTTTATATAATTTGATAGAAATAAAATGGATTCTTGATTCATGTTTAAATAAAATCATTCTTATTTAAAGTTTGAAGAAACTAGATGATATTATTGAGAGAATGTTTAATTAAATTTATGGATATTTCTAGTTGAGACCTTAGGTAACTTTTTTATATAACCTATGATAAATGAATCATTTAATACAAGATACAAATGAACTTGTTGTTTGATAAAGATAAATTTTTGGGGCTGAGTGAGTCTGTTTTCTTGTGAAGGTTGTAGTCCTTGTTTTTTCTGGCCAAGATTTCATATTTACTTTGTAATTTTATTTCTACCATGTGTGATTATTCTAGATTTTATCCTTAAAATATTGCATGATGTGAGCTTGGGATGGATGATCGTTTAGTGATATATGGGGGAGGAGGCCTGGGGTAGTAGAAATAGTTGACACCTATTATAGAGGTATGGATCATGTTATGTATGGGGTTATGAATGGTGGTGTAAGGATAGAATTAGGTATGATTAAGAGTATTAATGCTAGTATTTCTCATTTTTATATCTATAGAATATGGGAATATTTCTTATTGATAATCTATTTAATGATCTGATTCCCAGGATTCTTTTTTTTTTCATTTTTTCTTTCCACAATGCTTATGGAATCTTGTTGTTCTTGGTTAAGAATCATCTATGGTAGATTAGGATAAGTCCGAGAATATGTAGAATTATGTAATGGAAATGAATAATAAATGTTTTAACATGTGGGGTTGATGTGTGAATTGAATATTGAATGTTGATAATTCTTAAGGAACTGTGGAATGGTTGACTTATGCTTGGTATGTATGGTTATCAATTGGTTGTTAATGAAAAGTAGGAACTAAATAATATTAATATCTATTTCATGAATTAATTACAATAGTTTTGAAATGATAAACATAGATTAAAAAAATAAAATACTTATTTAAATGTTTCTATGCTTATAGGTCATCTAGTCCTTAGTGGTGGTAGTTTGCTGTCTGAGTGAAGATAGCTACAGTCAAGCCTATAAATGAGTTGATGCCCATAATGTGGTGTGAGGTGTTTTAGTGTGTGTGATTTAATATTCCACCCCACTCATGTTGGTTTGGAAGATTATACCCAATGGGCTATGAGAGGGTTTTTTCCCAACATCCAGGTTAGTAAGGAATAGAAGGATGACAACCTCCTCTTGTTCTACTCTCTTCTCTAGGTAATATTATATACTGGTATGCATGGTGGTCACCTTTTTCCATATATGTGTGTAGATTGTTTGTAATATGTTATAGTTATTTCACAAACATGTATCTCTAGATATAGTATCCTCATAAATATTAAAGGTATGTCATGTATGGGATGATGAGTTGATGTGATGCACTAAATGAATGGTATATGATGATGGGATATTTTAATACATAGGGTTCATGATATGATGCATTAGACCAGATATTTTTGTACAGGTTTAATTTTGTAGAGAAATGGATTATGATGCGTCACATTGGGGAATAGTGGAAAACTAGAGGGGAAGTGGTAGCAGGGTACCTTAATTTTTTATTATATTATATGTTTTCTTATAAAAGATACTTTGTTAGGGAGACGTGGTGAGGATAAGAACTTTACATACCTATTTAGGTGATGAGTTAGCATTACTTGTTATTAACTTGGATTTAGTATTATTTCTTTATCCTTTTCATGAGAGGATCTGGGGAGGATCCTACAATGTATACATTATATGATCACCCTATATATGTATAATTAGGTCTGCATTAGGTCATTGGTGATCGGGATATACATTAATAGATTAATGATTTTTTCAGAAGATATTTTGGATTCTATGTCACTTCCAAGGATTTACATTTGAAACTTATGGTTTATTTCGAATTTTTTTAGTTGTAAAACATTTAATGGATATAATTGGGACATCTCTTTACATTTTTTATGAGTAGTATTTGTTGGGTGTTTATATCTTATCTCATATTTCTCAATCATAAAGGTAATGCCTCCCATTTTTGTGTATGATATGTTATTGGTGCTTGTTGCTAACTCATGGACTATTGGAGGTAGGATTAAAGAATCATTATCTTCATTCTCCCATTACAGGCCTAGGAGGGATACCCTTGGGATAGGGGGTCATGATAATATGTCCTTTACACCCAGGCCCCATGTGTGCAGCACTCGTCCCACTAGGGTTTGATAGGAGGTTACCCACCAAGTTCCACACCCTAGTCTCCTTGGTCCTATAAATATACCCTCATGACCACCATTTTGACACATTGAGAGGAATGAGAGATTCCTAAATAATACAAGATGCTTTTTTATGCACATAATATTTCTTCTCTCTTTTAGGTGACATTTCAAGTCAAAATAAAAAATAAAATAATGGAATTTAAGTATAATTTTTGCACCTAAATAATTTAATACACAATCCTTCATTAAAGTCCACATCCCTTAAATCCATTCATTAATAGGGAAAAGGACCCCATTCTTGATGATTTATAACTTTGTACCATAGTAGGGAGCCACATGACCATGTCATCCAGAAGGTTCCACGCAAATGAGAACCTTCACCCAGATCATCCCAATAGGGAAAATATTTTACCAGGCCTACCCACAAGGGGGAACATTTCCCCAAGACTGATACCAAGAAACCCACTTCCCCTATTAATAATACTTGAGTTTACCATCACCTAGTTCCCATAGTTGAGTGTTATTTCACAAACGAATTATACATAGGAACCCATTATCCTAGGTCCCCTACCTGGGCACCCATTCACCTTGGTTACCAACTTTTGTGTCCCTTGGTCTATAATATAGGGTCACCAAAACTACACCCTTATTCATGATCCATGATGTTCTATTATATTTGACATTTTAACTGATTACTATGCTTGCTTCACTAACCCCCATGAAAAATCAAGTCTGCATCATGAAATTTTTAGGTTGGGTTAGATAGGATTTTTGTTGCTGAACTTATAACCCCGCCATTCAAACCATATATTACCTTGATTTCAGATATACTTATTGGTTTTCTCCTTTTCCTTGAGTTGAGATTCTACAATTGGTTCTCTCATACCCCTTGAGATGATATTCTCCTCTTGGTTTCTTAATTCACCTTGGATAACCAACAAAGAATCATATACTATTAGGTAGTCTTTTCTTAAAAATAGCTATAACTTTTATAAATTTTCATATTCTTACCCATGAAATTTATTTTTTTTGAAAATACTATACATTTAAATATATTTGACTCTATCTTATTTCAACCATAAGATTATTCTTTTTATCAATATCCCATAACATGAATAAAAATCCAAAATGAAAATATGGTTCTAATAAATAAATCTTATGTTTAGGTTAGGATACTGAATTTCACTGAAAATATATGAAACTGAAATGGGATTTGGTATATGACCACTTGAAATTATGGGTATAGGGTAAATAATGACACACCAAATGAATTGCTTAATATTTTTTATTGTTTGTTTTCTAATAAAAATTAATTCAATAATTAATCATTTATTCCAAAACTATAGTTTTCTAAAGTAAACCTTAACATTGATTATCTTTGGTTTGGCCACAAAAATTAGAGCTTGGAAATCTATCTCTTTATCTAAACTATCTCCTTATAATAGATTATTTCAAGTTTCTAGTGATCATTGTTAATAATTTGTAATAAATAAAATAAATCTAGTTAATAATTTTCTTGAGGGAAAACTTACAAGCCATGGGATGGAGTTCAGGAGGAATCCATGGGTTTTTTCTTAGAATTTTAATGCATAGTATTTTTCTTGGAAATGACACAAAACATATGCGGAAATTATAAATATGATTGAATCCAAAAATTATATAAATATTAAACAAATCGATTGAAAATTAACTAATGGTGGGAATAATATACCAATTTTTTGATTCTTGGTGAGTCAGTACAATCCAAATTTCTCCTAAAGTTCATGAAAAAAAATTATTAAAATAGAAATTTATGAGCTCATACCAATGAGTGTTCAAAATGTTAGAGTGTATGAATTGATTATATGATATTACATCAAGTTACAAGGAAAAATAAATTTCATATACCATTAATTGACTAAATACTAGTGATATTAGTAGGTAAAACTCAATATTATTTCTTTTATGGGTTCTTAGAATTATTTTAGGAAATTATAGTGTATTCCATATATGCGTATCAATTTTATTTTCAAGCTTGATTAAAGAACTTAGGGAAGTGTTTCTGGATGTTTATTAATAATTGGAACTTCTTTTGATAATTGTTTATTAAATTTAGATTATTTTATGAAATAATAAATTGAGAAAAGGCATGTATTAAACATTGATAAAATCTATTTTATTGTTGAATGAGGAATTTTTAATAGTCATGGGATTTCACAAAAAGGGAAAAATGTTTGATAAATCATTGTTTTCTAACATTACTTTATTCCCTACCCCACTTATATAAAATGCATTGGGTCATTTTTAGGTTATGAAATATTTGATAAGAGTCTTTCTAAATATTATAAAAAGATTTATTTTTAATTTTTCTAAATTATCCAAAGGATAAAAAATATTTTTCTATTATTATAAATCATTTTAGGAGTTGGTTTTTTGGACTATCATACATCATTTCATACAACCACAATGATGAGATAATCGATCTGAGCATCCATGTGATCTTCAAATAGTGTAGTAGGTGAAATGATTTTATATATGATAGATGAAAATATTAATGTCATTTCATAAGATTAGAAGGCTTTATAATCTATAAAAATCAATAATAAAACCATTGAAAATGACTTTTTAACAAAAATTTTTTCACATGAATATTTTAGAGAATATTTAATTGATTCTAAAGTCATATATGTCTCTAAACATACCACATTTAGAAGAATAATGTCATATATCGAAGCTTATCTATTGTTAGTGATATGGATGTTTCTTATCTAAGGATTCAATGTATAAATTAAATATAATAGTCATAAAGAGATTATTCAAAGAATAAATTAGTAGGTTAATTCATGTTAATATGGTTGAAACTTTAAATAACTTACCATTGGATTAAAAAATTCTATGTGATAAAATTTACTTAATTTCAAGAAAAATGTCTTGGTATACATATATATTTAATTATCTTTTCACTTCTCAAGTTAAATAAAATCAAAATAATTATTTTAAAACATATGGGTAAATAAAAATATTGTGTTTGGAATGGTTCATATTTATAAAAGATGATTAATGATAAAATTATTTGAAGATTTATTCATGAGAGTGAAATTAATTATTTATTAAATTTATATCATTCACTTTCTTATCAATAATAATTTCAAAATCAAATATTTTTGAGGTTTTTTCTTGAGCATACATTGTATCAGACTATTATTTTTCAAATACCCATTATTTTTATATGAATTGTAAACAATGTAAACTCTATAGAAATATATTTACATGATAAAAAATAACTCAAATACCACTATGTTTTTGTAAAATATTTAATGAAAGGGGAATGGAAATCATGGGAAAAATTCCTATTTTATTTGGATATTAATATATTTTATTGGATATTGATTATTTTTTAAAATGAATTCAAACTAAAACCACTAGAAATAAGGAATCATATATTATTTATGATTTTTTCCAAAAAAATTATCTTTTTAAGGTTTAAATTTATAAAGGTTATCATTAAAAACTAGGGGTCTCGTTTATAGAATAAAATAATTGAAATATTAATGAATAAATATGATATCACATAGTAAACATATACAATCTACCACCCATAAAACAATAGGAAAGAATAAGTTTTAAAGCAATAGGTAAAAATTATTCTATAGAATACTACCAATACCAATTGTAAATAATAGATCCAAAGGCTATAATACACATTAAAATATTATAAAAATTCTCATAACACTCACATAGGAAGGATCTCTTGCAAGATAGTTTTCGGGAAGTGCTACCACATGCCAATTAAATTGAAATATGCAACCTTTTGGCTTATGAAAAAGTTGAGTATGGTTTAGAAGATGATAGAAAAAAATGGAAATTACATATATAAGATTTATAGAAATTTATGGGGAATATTATTTGAATTTGATAATCTATATGAAAAAGAATTGGGTAGCATGTGAAAAATTCATTCAAATAAGTCATTTTCATCTAGTAGATCATGTATGACATTAAAACACCGAATATTTGTTAATTCCAAGTAATATTTATTCTATATGATAATATTCATTCATGATTACTAATTTTATGATTTTTAGTGTGGTGGAAATCACTATAATGGGAAAGAATAATTCATTCACTATGAATGGTAAAAAAAACTAAATAAATACCATATAAACCATCTTTATGAACTGGGGCAGGAGATAAAACTCCTTTAGGATTTTTACAACAAAATAATTTGGTTTTCTATCTTTACTACATTATTTATTAATGTACTGTATTTTTTTGTGGAACTTTTTTTTTTGATTACTGAACATCTATTGAGGAAACTACATAAATTATGTATAGAGGTTAATTTTGTTGGTATTTTTTAAATTTTCTGAATACTTTTAAATTTTTACTTTATATTTAGTAATAATTTG
The DNA here is from genome assembly GCA_963277665.1 of Viscum album. Lineage (NCBI taxonomy): Eukaryota > Viridiplantae > Streptophyta > Magnoliopsida > Santalales > Viscaceae > Viscum > Viscum album. The sequence continues at coordinate 1,002,638,210 of OY728134.1, forward strand.
TCAAATTCATGTGAATTTATAAAACAATAAGTTAATTTAGTGTTATATTATGTTTTAGACTCATACCACAAGTGAGAAATATGTTTTTTTAATAAAACCATCTTAAATTAATTATAAAATAAATTTAATTCCTTATTCATAATTTGAAAATTTTATAAAAGGAAACATGTTATTAAATACAACAACATGAGATAATGAAAAATTAAAATATCAAATTTTTAGATGAATTTAAACGTTTGAAAATTATTTTAGACTACCAAAATTTATTGAGAGGCTTGAAACATGCTTCAATAACTTTAATTTTTTATGAATCTTTGTCAAAACTCTTTAGAATAATAATTGTATCAGGGTGATTAAGGAATATTATGTTTATAAAACCTTTCTTCAGAATATCAATTATATCTTATTTAATGTCTTATCTTTTTTTAGCACATATATCCCATGAATAAAGTTTTAAGGAAACATCATTGCAAGACATGCTCATTTTCTACCCATATCTTAAGTGAAAACATGGTCATAGTAGAAATAAAGTGATATTGTAGACTGAACTGTGAGAATAATGGGGTGAAATCCCAAGATAATAAATATTAAAGGGAGTTAGAATTCATTTAGGAAGAAAACATTTAATAGTTTATTTTAAATTTAATGATCCCTCTCTATCTCCAAGAAATAAATTGCATATAAAATAAAAAAAATAAAAAAAAATAGAGAAAAATGGAAGAATAATTTACTATTTTGAAATACTTATAGTTAGAAACAACATATTATTCATGAATAAAAGTGTTAATTGATACATTTAAAGTTTATTGCGTGAGGGTCCTTTTATTTATTTTAAATTAGAAATATTGAGTGTTTCTCTATAAATATCCTTACTTCATCATTAGGCTAGTGTTTTTCAAACGATTATCAACATACCATTCATTAAAAATGTTATTATTATGGGAAATATTTAGAAGAATTTAGATATATATCATTATTTTTGGATATAATGGTGGAAATTAAGTGAATTAATTATAAAAAATATGGAATAAAGATATTGGATGTGGTATAATAAAATTTAAAGAATATAGATCTAGAAATTCTTCCTCATAATGATTTGTATTTAAATTTTTCCTAGAAAACCCTTTTGATATATTTTATAAGAGTGAAATAAAATAAGTCTGGGAGAATTGATATGTATGAATTATGTAACATCCCAAAATTCTTTGTTATCTATCTTCTTAAATAAATTCAATCTCTTTGATAGATTATGTTACAAAGAACAATGATCTCAAAAAAATAACTAAACATTATTATTTAATTATGATAGATATCACTTAGACATGAAATTAAGGTAATAAATGAGATTAAATAAATTATGAAAATATATTTTACATATTTTTATTAAATTAATTCACTGGTTACCAATTAATTAGAAATGAAAATAGAATCCAAATGAACTTAGAGGATGTGTTTTTATAAAAAAAACTATTTTTATGTCTATAATGACATTATATCCTAAAAAATTGAATTAATCACTATTAGTGAAAAATATTAATGAAATAAATATGTTATATATTCAAAAAAAAATTAAATTCATTCAAAATTTTTTAAAGGATTAATATTAGAAATAAATCTGATTTTAAGCATAAAAATTTATATTTTTCTAAAAAGAAAATTTTCCACCATTTCATAGTGCCCCATTTTTAAATATAAATCATTACAATTTTTAAGGTTCTTTTCAAAAAAATTAATTTTAATTTTTAAATTGTAATATCAAAATTTTCTTAGGGTGAAATTTTGGTATTTTTTAGAGAAGTTTCATTTTTCGATGAATAGTGCAAAATACTAAATTTTATTTGTAAAATGGGTTTTCATCTAATTTATTTATATAGTTAATTTAGATTTTAAATTTATTTTAAAGTATAATTAGTTAAATTTTACATCAATAAAATAATTTTAGGTCATTTGAATGAATTTCACATTGAAATTGGATATAAAAATATTTCAATAATTATAAGTTTTCACTTTAAAAATAAAATTTTTCATTGTGTCTGTGATATTAATTTTAAATATTATTTTTCCATATATGTGGTTTAAATTTATAAAGATGGATATAATATTTTAATTAGAAGGTAAAAATTAAGTTTTGAGATCATTTTTAGTATTAGGCATAAAAAAATTTACCATGGTAAAAATATTATTTACCGCGTTATAGGGAAAAAAATGATACAAGTTAATGTTAAAAACCTAAAAACATAAAATACCTAAAAAATAAAACAAATTAATAATTTTTTGAGGTACTTAACCTATAAATAATCTATAATTTTTATTTTTATCCAATTTATTTGAAATTAATTCTACCTCAATGTGGTTGTATTTAAATATAAAATATTCATTATTTTAGTCACCCAAGACCACCTCTCCTTAAGTATAATACAACACCTCACCCCCCCCCCCACCATTTTGACCCAAAAGTATTTTAGATCCTAAAATGTCTACCAAAACCAATAATTCCCACTATAATCACATATAAATTATTTTTCTATCACCAAAATACCAAATCCAATGTCCATAAGTGTCTCTCAAAGAGGTGGTATTCAAGAGGTAATTTTCTCAAAACACTTCTCTTGTTGTCATTTCTTCTTCTAATTTTTTCTCTCCATTTCATCCATAAAGTCCTAATAATTATAGAAACATGTAAATTAAAGAATTTTATGTTTATAATTGAATATATTATGTCCACACTCGTTATTACATATTTTTATCCAAAGAAACAAAACAATTGTCCAAGTTATGCCAGTTAATCGCCCCCGTGAATAATGTTTTTGTTATTTTTCTATTATTTCCTTCATGTATGGTCATAAAAACATTATTATGGATAAATAATATTTTAATAATTATATTATATCATATTTAATTTTATTTAACTAATATATATTCATAATAGTAAATAAAATGAAACTAGTTCATGGTGTTTAGAAAAACCAACAAAATAAACATAAATTTTATCATTAAAGATTTATCTAATGAATAGTCAACATGTAAGAAATAAAAATAAAATATGGAACAATTTATACTTCTGAAAGTACAATAATATTATTTTATTCCACTTCTATTTTTATAATCTCATTTTACAAGAACATCCATAATTTTACACAAATAAACCAATCATGAAACTATGAAACCAACACACCTGAAACCATAAAAATAAAAATATATTATTAATTAACGTGTCATAAGATAATATAAAATATTAAATGTGAATATATTTACGAATTTATTTAATAATATTCCTTAACCCATTATAAAGTAGGTTAAATTGTGCACCACTAAAGGGAAGCATGATGTAATGATTTTCTCATCTCACTTTTTACTTATGTGAGATTTATTCCTTATTTACCACTTAATACTTGTGTGTGGTTTATATACTAAAGTTTTATATATCATATCATGAATCTCATTATATTCATGTAATTTAATGTTTCATTTGAAAATTAGTACTTTTATGGGGCATATAATTCGATTGATTATAAATGGTAAGAAATTTCTTAACTCAATTTTCATTCATTGGGTTAAACTTATATTTCATTGATTAGTTGATGTTATGATTATGTGTAAAATTAATTTTTATTATCTCATGTTTCATTTACACTATTTTTATGTGTATTTACATTGAATACACATAATCGATTCATTTGTAAAGTACTCTCTCTTGATATCCTTTCATTGAGGCATTTTTTTATGTTATACATCCACCTTCTTTTATAAGAAATATATATAACCCCTTTGATAAATCATAACTTGAATCTAACTGTCTTAATGATATTAAAATGTTTCAAAGTGGTATGAAACACTATTATTTATAAATATATTTTTAAATTATTTATTTTATATATGAAAATTTATTTGGACGTGTAGACATGGGTGGGACTCGGTTATAGAAAGCCCTTTGATGCATTGATATGCCTCATGAGAAAAACAGTTGGCCAAATTAAAAAGGTTTTTACTTGTATATTACACTATATTGATGGTAGTGGTTTATGATCCAGATACATGACATCCAATAATTAATCATTCCCTTCTTTCTGTACTCATTTATCATTATCCGAAGGATTTTCAATATTAAAAAATCTATGTATTAATTTATTTCTTAGTTTATTGATTAAATTGAATGTGTTTTAAGTTATTTACCTTTCCATGTTGATTAATATAATTGATTAATTATTATTCCCACTATATTTTACCCTTACTTAGTATTTTAGCTCACCCTTATTTGTTTCCTTTAACCAAGTTATAAAGAAAGGGATTTTAAATGAGTTCAGGGATGAAAATAACTTTCCATTTCTATGTTTTTTTAAATTACCAATGTAATAAGGGTACCATGTATGTATATAGTTCTTCAATACTACTAAAATATTTTTTCCTTTGGGATTTAATTTATTCTATCACCTGCAAATGTAATAAAGTATGGCATCATCTCCGGGCTACTGGGGTTGCGGTTATTACAGTTGGTATCAGAAAAATTTTAGTACAAAAATTAGGATATAGATTTAGGAAAATGTAGATTAGAGAATGAAACCCTATGATAGAATTTGGATTTACTCCCAAAGAAACAAAACACTTAACATAGAGATTATTATACTAAAAAATATTTTATTGATGTTAAAAAGTTTTGATATTATAAATTATGTTTCATAATGTTATGATCTAATCTATTTAATTCCATTATTTAAAAATGGATCTTAGTGGAAGGAATGGGAACCATATCAATGTACGTAATCCATGTAGGGATTTCCTTCCTAGGAATGATAATCATGTTGAAGCTAGAGATTGAGTTGTATCTAGAGATGAAAAAACCTTAACTATATTTGTAAAAATAAGTTAGGTTATGATAAATAACCTTACCCATATGGAGCAACTTGATCCATAATACGGTGTAAAAATGTTAGACCACTTCATGCGATAACAAACTCCATCATTAATGGGCCTTCAAATCCACTTGTATATGTATAGTGGATAAGTTATTTAGAGAAGATATTTCTCTATTTGGGAAGTAATGAAACAGAGAAGGTTTTAATGGCAGATTATCATCTCTTTGGAAATGCAGATTGATGGTGGTCATTGATTCAAAAAATTATAGAAGATGAGGAAATAACAGATATGTAATGGAAGGATTATAAGTAACTTTTCATGGAAAAATATTTCCCTCATGAATTGAAAATAGATATAGAGAGACAATTATTGAGTCTGATACAAAAGGAGGATGAGAATACTATTATGTGTGAATCCAAGTTTACAATATTAGAAAGGCATGATGCGGACAACATAGGTAACCTAAGGATAAAGATTTATATTTTTTTATTGGTTAAATCATTTCCTCTGAAGGGCATTGGTCTCCAAACATTCTCATTATATAAAGACATAGTCTCGTGTTCTATCAAAACAGAGAAATAATTATCTAAGTCTTATTACTCTAAAGGAAATAAAGATAAGAAGTAAAAAATATAGAAAAAGATAAATAAAGGGAAAATGGAGAGAATGTTTTTTCCACATGTGACAATTTTGTATAGAAAACCCATGGTACTTTCCTGAAGGGAATAAAATTTTGTTAAAAGTGTGGAGAAAAAATTCATTAGGCTCGTGATTTCAATGTAAATAAAGAAGTTTTAAATGTTCAATGTTTCAACTATAAGGAAATGGGGCACTGTGAAAATGAATACCCAAAGCATCAAAGTAATATACCATAGAAGAAGATAAGGGATCAAGGTTAATCTTATTCTATTGATATATCCAAAATTGGATGATTATTATGCTTGTATTTTTTATCAAATAAATATATTTTATGATATTATCATTATAATAATTTTGAAACATATGCAGATTATACTACAATACTTTTTCTTTGTGGATTTGAGAGCAAATTTTTAAATGAAACAATGACTAGGAAAAATGATTTAGTGGAGATATTATCTTTTTGGAAAAGATATATTTTGGAAAATGTAACTCTAAATATGTTATTAGTATTGAAATAATAATAAATAGATATTTATGGGTTAGTATTAGTGATTGTTATAGTGGTTAGTGATTTGATGGTTTACTATATATTTATATTTAAGAAATTTATTCGACAACCAAAGATTTTTTTTATCATGCATGTTTTCATTAAGGTTTTAAAAAGATCGAGGTATTTATATATTTAGTATGAAAAATTAATAGTTACATAATTTTTGTTTGAGTAATATAATGCTAAGTTGATTTTGTAAATTTAGTGACCGTCCTTATAAACTATTATTTGATGAATTTGGATAGACATGTTTTCGATGATTATTAAGATTAGTTACTTATGGAATGGATTAAGTTGAACATTGGATATTATTTTTTGATGTCAAAGTATGATTGATTATATTGGATATCATTTTCTAACCATTTTGGTTTTAGTAAACATGTAAAGGCTTAATTAATTAATTTTTTATCTTATAATTCATTAATGTGCTTGAGGTACACAAAAAAAATTAACATGAACATTCATTCTCTGGTGTAAGGGATGAAGTGAAAGTAAATCGAAGCACATCCAAATGATGAGATTATGCTTATGAAATGGAAAGTAATCAATTATGTTTATTATTCTCAATTTCTTACCTCAATATTAAAATAATCCCTCAAATCTAGGAAAGGAATTTTATAACAACCCAAGATTGCATAGTATGTTATCTCATTAAATTAATTCAATAGCTTGCACTACATGCAACATCGAGTTCGAGTGCACCACAACTTACGAAACAAACCATTCAAAAAGCAGTTATAAATAGTATTAACTTCATTTTTAATCTTATATACTCTATACAATTTTAACATCCATATTATGTCTTTTTAGAAATAATATAAGAACAAATTCATTTTTTTCGAATTTAATAAGTATTTTTCAAAAAATGCAATTTTACTTCCTTTTAAAGGAGAACCCTTTTTAAAACCAATATTTGACACTTTTATATATTCAATTTAATGAAATTAAATTATTCTTTAGATATAGGATATAAAAATTTAGTATTGATAAATTTTTGGTACTTTTCTGATAACATTCATATTTTGTTGAATAGTGAAAAATACTATATTTTAATTGAAAACAACTCTTTTAATCAAAAAAATTTATAGTGATAAATTATGAATTTGAATGGTTTGTAAATATAATTATATTATATTTTTATCATTTATTACAATGTAGGTCATTATAAGTAATTTCACATTTAAATTTGACATAAACACATGTCAATCTTTTGATAGTTTTTACTTTTTAAAAACCCGCTATTTGGTTTTGACAACGGGAATTAATTTTAAATTAATAAATGCAACTTCAATGTTTTTAATTCAGAATATCAAAATTATCTTAGGGTAAATTTTTAGTATTTTTCTAAAATCTTTCAATTTTTTATGAATAGTGAAAAACACTGCGTTATTATTTAAAACAAACTTTTTGTTTAAATAATTAGTTATTTTAGGTCAAAATAGATACATAATACCTATATATTTTCAACTTGATTCATTGGAGTCATTTTATAATAAGTTTAGATATATAAAATTTTATCGAACAATTTACCGTCTTTTACCCACCATCTATGAGCATTTAAAAATTTGAATAAAACCTTATTTTACAGCTTCTGTGAGTTGAATTTCAAAAATCCGAGAGACATAGTGGACATCAGTAAGAAAAATGTGGTTCAATAAGATGAAAATAATTTTTGGTGAATAGTAACTTTTGACTTTTATTTACCACGGTTAAAAGTAAATAGGCTGATTAAGGGTAGAAATGATATTATAATTACACTAACACATGTCCTAATTCTATTGGATAAGTATAATTCGACCAAAAACAACCTTAGGAATAAAATATGACCCCCTTTGGTCCAATTGGTAAAGATTAGGACATTTATTATTATTTTATTTAAAGAATATTTAAAAGAGCTAAATTCAGTGTTTAATAACTAAAACGTTTTTAATATAGGGTTATATATAAGATAAATTAGACTATTAATATTAATTAGAAAAATAACAAAATTTCCTACATAATGGTATTTTATTTATAATTTTTAGATATTAAATAGTTTATTTTATTTAGGACACAATGATGATGCAGTAATTTCCTTATTAATGAAAGATAAAAATAATTGATATTATAAATATCCAAATAAATGTAATTTGAGACTTTTGATGAATTAAAATAATTTTCTTGGTTAATATTACATGTTATAGTTGATTAAATAATTTTTTATTTGAATTAATCATGCTGTTATGATTTTCAAAAAAAACAAATACTAAATAGTGTCAAAATTGACATAATTGAGTTTTAAAAACAAATACTATATTATTAATTGATATAATATTCCTAAAAAAATCTTTTTGTCGACCAAAGGACTTATATAATGTTATATATATTAATAATTAACCACTTGGGGATCTCTTTTCTTATTATAGTAAGTTTATTAACCATGTAATATAAAAATACAAAGAGACATGGTAAATGTCAAACTATTTAACTAAGAGTTAAATCTAAATGATAAGGTTAATATAGTGACATAAACCTGTCTAAAATCTATTTTTTGAGAGGTTTTGGACCCATACAAACCTTATCCTCTAAATAAATCATTTTGGAGCCATTAGAAACCGAAAATGACTTTATTATAAAATAATATTTCATGCTTTTCCTAAAGTGGCCCTCATCTCCCTTATTAAAAGGTATTTCTCCTTCTCTTAATTTCATGCCTCCAAAGTCAATTGGATCGGCCAAAACCTACCCCAATATCCTCTAAACTTTACTCCCTTCATCCTAGAGGGCTTCTGTTGGACATAAAGCCAACCTAAGGAGCCCTTCTGATCAAATCAAAAGGAAGAACCCGAAGAAGAGGTAAAAAAATTCATCACCTCTTTTTCAAGTTCTTTTCTTCTTCCACTTCCTCTTTGCTTATTTTTTCCATTCTAAAATAATAACTAAAGTATATTATATATACTTTGATGTTATTATAAATATGTTACAACCATATCCTTTATTCTATCTATCCTATAAATGACAAATTCACCATACGTGCGTGCGTACGACTTACTGCCTCCAAGTCGTGGTGTAGTTTGTTATTCAAACACTTCATTATTTGTATGGGTATAATAATGAGTATAACTGATGTAAATAATAAATATAACATGTTAATTATTCTTTATATATGATATATCATCCAATTACATATGATTTCACCATCAGTATAATTATATTGTCTCTCGTGCATACGTACGAATTACCGTCTCCACGACGCGATGAGATTCATTTTCATATTCACCATTCAACGATGATTATAAAAAATAAATATCAATAATAAGTATGTAATATATGACATAATAACTCTACTGGAGATGTATATATATTTTTATGCACTTACATATATCTTATTCACTTAGCTTCATTCAATAGGATATGAAAAGGGAAACAGCGTTTATGCGTACGTACGACATATCGTCTCCATAAACGATGTTTTCCATTTCATATATATGTTTATTATACATATTTATATTCTAAATATATATGATATATAATTCATGTTTTATATTCTGGAAGTATTTAAATCATGATCTATGTGATAAAATCCAGAGTAACAAGTTAAAACACGTACGATAAAGAAAGCAATTATTACCCGAAATGTTAATTTAACATGGAAATTATTATTAAATGGGTATTTTAAAGTCATAAATGAATCATGTATGATATAATAAATATTAATATGTTTCTGTCATAATTTAATAACATACTACGGTCTTTATATAGGAGGTTAAACGTACCCTCGACTAAAGGAAATTTCAAGGTAAAGGTTAATTCCTAAATCTCATTATTATCTGAGATTGTTTACGTGTAAGTTTTTACTAGGACATATTTATTATACATGTCCATGTTTCATAAAAGTGTTTTCAAAAGGATTATTTTTAAGGGACTCTTTAACTAAAACATCATTTTAAATGTTTTAAAGATTTATTCTTCTAAACCATTCTCATTAATGTCCATGTTTTAAAAATGATTTTAAGGATTTATTTACATAGACATGAATGTTTTTTTAAATGTTAATTCTATTCAAAAGTTTTCAAGAGGTATGGGACACTTTGATTAAAAATTTATTTAAATGTATTCCTTTATAAATTGTGTGACTTTTAATGTTTTCATGAAAAAGGTATATTTCTCTCAAAGCATTTTACAAATCATTTTCATCTATGTCAACATCCTTTGATGCATTTTAAACTTATTTGATGTTTATTTTTTATGATAAAAATCTTCCATATTGTATTGAAGGTTTTGTGATATGTTTGACTGTGGATATGTTATTTTTATACCATTCATGATTTATGGATAAAGTATTGACATTTTGTATGCTAGTTTTAATATGAATTTTTAGGTTATGTTTAAACCATTTCATATTAGGAATGTATTGGACTAAGTAAGGTATGGGTGGAGCCCACTATAGATCCCCAATGCATCGGTATATGTCAAGAGACAAACTAGTGTCTTGGCACAAGGCCTTGACAAAATCTTATTCATAGTCTTGGCACAAGGCCTTGACTATGTGATTGTGAAGTCTGGCATTACACATTCCATCATTATAACAATGGCTATTGATATTGCATTTGATTATTTAACTTGTAGAATATCCACTTGAATAAGTAAAGGAGATTATTTGACTTTATCTATGCCATATTATAATGAAGTTTAATTTTAAAAGGATTATGTTTTACTCTTATAAATTGCCTTAAATGTTTATTCTTATTTTTGAATGTTTCCTCTATATTGTTATCCTTACTGAGCATCTGAGCTCACCCCTTTATTAATATTTATTTTCCTAGGATTCTAAGAAGTGTATTATGATTGAGAATCAAGGTTAAGTTATGGGATTAATGGAATTCTCAATTTATCTTTGATGTTGTGTTTTATTTTCTAATGTGTAATGTAATGTTCATGTATGTAATCTATTTTCCAAGACTACTAAACTGATCGGTCTTTTGGGACTTGATTCTTTGTAATCATGCCAATGTATTAAAATAATGCATCGACTCTAGGTAACTAGGGTTGGGGCATTACAGTTGGTATCAGAGGAAGTTTAGCAACAACCTTGGAAATATATTTAGATAAACTCTAATTAGATAACATTACCCTACGATAAACATTTAGGATTAGTGTAGAATAACTTCCTAGAATTTTGGTACTATAGAGATTTTGTGAGTTTTCCAAGAAATACGTCTCTGTCTAGATATGAGTAGGTAGAGGCAGCTCTGGCATAGATGTACCTAGGGGTAAAACCTGAAAACACCACTTTGAGCTAGACTCAAACGGGAACTGGTGCACAACAATAGGTCTTTCTACACTCTTGGTTACGACACTCCCAGTGGATATGCTTAATATAATTCACATTTTCATTACAAGCCATTATGAAGGATTTAGAAGTAAATACTTCCTCAAATAAAACATTTTATGATTATAGATTATATGCATAATATTTTCAATTTACGTTAGGTATTTTACAAGTTTGTAATTATCCATTGTGATTCATAAAACTAACCCAGTGTATGCCATTGTTTAGAAATGGCGCTCAGTAGATGGAATGAGAACTCCAGTAATGCGCATGATCCAAAGAGTTAGAAGGATCGTGTATTTCATGGTATTAAGCCAACATTTAGAAAGGAAATAGTCTCTCATGTATTATTATCATATGAAGAAATACTATCATGTGTTAGTAAGATAAGTAAAGAATTCTCTAAGTCCTATGGATTTGAAGGGAAGCCAGAGAAGAAAATGAATTTAGAGAGAAAGTTGGATAAAGGGAAGAGGGGAAAAAAGGATTTTCCCATATGTGATAATTTTGGAAATAATCACCTTGGTAATTTCTTGAAGATAATGAGAGTTTGTTATAAGTTTCGAGAAAAAGGACACCAAGTATGTGATTGTAAGGGTAAGAAAAAGGTTTCAAAGGTATAATGCTTCATTTGCATGGAGTTGGGACACAACATGAATCAATATCCAAATCATCAGAGTATGCCCCAAATGATGCTATTGTATAATAATCAAGTTATGATACTACCACAGACGAAGAGGAATGACTAGTGTAATTATGTTGTTATTAAATGATTATTTCATTTGAGTGTTGTATCAAGGATGTACTAGTTATATTAATTATGGAAATAAATAAAGATTGTACTGCAGTACTATTTGATTGAGGATTTGATATTATATAGTGCTAAGAAAAGTGACTCATCAGCAAGTTAATCTTTTTGGAAAATATAGGGTTGAAGGAAAGATAAACCTTAATATGGTCCTAATACTGAGGTAGTGATTTTGGAATAAGATATGGTTGGTTTGTATAAATTATATTGTATTTTCTTAACTACCATGGAACTGATTAATGGTTTGTATATTCATTCATTATTGGAGTTTACAACATTTTTTGATATAAAGAGTATATCCAGTATTCTATAAGTAATAAGGGAGCATGAATGTAATAGATAAGTTTTTATGGTAATTCAGGGTGTTACCATGTTTTAAAAGAATACATGATAAAGGTATTCACAAGTTATTATGTGGAAAAAAGATCTTCATTGTGTTTACCTTCCTTATAAATTTTGGACTGTGAGTTTAGACAGAAGTATTTTGGATAAGTCTAAAGGTTGGAATCAATTAATCTTGACATTGGATACTTTTGTTAAGGTTAAATCATTTCATGTGATTATTTTTGGATTTTCATAAAAAGGAAAACCCAGAGGTTGGGCGACAACCCATCACATCCAGAAAGTCAGTGAGACTAGAACCTGCAACTGAAGAGCGATAAGGGTGCATCACCTACCACTGGCCTACGTGATGTCCTAGTTTTTATAATTTTGTTTTTTTAAATAGTTTGACAAATGAATTATAAATTCATAATTTTTGGAACCCTATAAGATTAGGATAAATAAAATATTTTTGAATTCTATTATCTTTTGGAGTGAAAGATGAGATTTTGGTATGAATTAGTTGAAGGATGAAACTCTACTGGTCAAGTATATATATAATTTTCCCTCTTCTTCAATGAATAAATTAATCATTAAACTTTAGGGAAGGGATCTTAAAACCAAAAATCCTTTATCCTAATACAATATTTTTTTTGAACCGATGATATTTTACATCATCTTAGATTGATGGCTTTGAGGCCCTCAATCTTACACTTGTTTTTGTTTGATGACCTCAAACACTCCCTATAAATTTTTTTTGTTTTTATTCCAATTATGTGTCTCTAATTTCCACCAATGTTCACCTAATTGAGATCATAATTTAGTGCTGAATTTTTCATTTCCTTATCCCTCTTATTAAGACTATATTTTATTATCCCAGTTTCTGATGTGGGTTTTCCATAAAGATATTTTCCTATTTTTGACCGTTTATTTTCAAAAAAAAAATCAAATTGTGAGGAGACAATTTATTGAAGGATGGTATAATGTTACACTCTAGTATTTCATAGTACATTATCTCATTAAATTAATTCAATTGCTTGCGCTACATGCAACACCGAGTTTGAGAACACCACAACTTACTGAACTAACCATTCAAAAAGCGGTTATGAAAAGTATTAACTGCATTTTGAATCTTATATACTCTATAAAATTTTGACATCCATATTATGTGTTTCTTAGACACAATATAAGAACAAATTCATTTTTTCGAATAAAATAAGTAATTTTTAAAAAATGTAATTTTACCACCTTTTAATGGAGAACCCTTTTCGAAACCAATATTTGACACATTTATATATTCATTTTAATGAAATTAAACTCTTCTTTAAGGGAGGTACATAAAAATTTAGTTTGGATAATTTTTTGGTACTTTTCTGATAACTTTCATATTTCGATGAATAGTGAATATACTATGTTTTAATTGAAAACAACTCTTTTAATCAAAATAATTTATAGTGATAAACTATGAATTTGAATGGTTTAGAAATATAATTAGATTATATTTTTATCATTTAATACAATTTAGGTCATTATAAGTAATTTCACATTTAAATTTGGCATATACACATGTCAATATTTTGATAGTTTTTACTTTTTAAAAACCCACTATTTGGTTTTGACAACGGGAATTAATTTTAAATTAATAAATGAAACTTCTATGTTTTTAATTTGGTAAAATGGACTTCATTTTTGAAATTGGAATATCAAAATTATCTTAGGGTAAATTTTTTGTATTTTTCAGAAAACTTTCAATTTATGATGAATAGTGAAAAACACTACATTATTATTTAGAACCAACTTTTTATTTGAATAATTAGTTATTTTTGGTCAACATAGATCCATAATACATATATATTTTTAACTCAATTCATTTGAGTCATTTTAAAATAAGTTTAGATATATAAAATTTTATCGAATATTTTACCGTCTTTTACCCACCTTCTTGGAGCATTTAAAAATTTGCATAAATCATAATTTTACCACTTCTATGAGTTGAATTTCAAAAATCCATGAGAAATTGTTTAAATCAGTTAGTAAAATGTGATTCAATAAGATGAAAATAATTTTTGGTCAATAGTTACTTTTGACTTTTATTTACCACGGTTAAAAGTAAATTGGGTGATTAAGGGTAAATATGATATTATAATTACCCTAACACATGTAAAAATTCTATTGGATAAGTATAATTTGACCAAAAAAATCGTAGGAATAAAATATGACCTCCTTTGGTCCACTTGGTTAAGTTTAGGACATTTATTATTATTTTATTTAAAGAAGTGTTAAAAGAGTTAAATTCAAAGTTTAATAACTAAACCATTTTTAATATAGGGTTATTCATATGGTAAATTACACTATAAATATTAATTAAATATATAACAAAATTTATAAGTAATTGAATTTTATTTATAATTTTTAGACATTAAATTAGTTAATTTATTTATGACACAATGATGATGCAGTAATTACCTTCTTAATGAAAGATTAAAATAATTGATATTATAAAAATCCAAATAAATGTAATTTGAGACTTTTGATGAATTAAACTTACTTTATAGGTTAATATGACTTTTTAGGGTTTATTAAATAATTTTTTTGAAGTAATCATGCTGCTAAGAGTTTCACAAATACCCAATACTAAATAGTGTCAAAATTGACATAATTGAGTTTTTAAAACAAATACTATATTATTAATTGATATAATATTCATAAAAATACAAGGTTCAGCCAAAGGACTTATATAAGGTTATATATGTTAATAATTAACCACTTGGGGTTTTCTTGTCTTGTTATTGTATGTTTATTAGCCATATAATATAAAAATACAAAGAGACATGGTAAATGTCAAACTATTTAACTAAGAGTTAAATCTAAAAGATAAGGTTAATATGGTGACCTAAACCTGCATAAAACCTATTCGTTGAGCGTTTTTCAACTCATCCCCATATTAGACTCTAAATAAATCATTTTTGAGTCATTAGAAACCGAAAATAATTTTATTATAAAATAATATTTCAAGATTTTCCTAAAGTTACCCTCACCTCTTTTATTAAAGGGCACTTCCCCTTCTCTTAATTTCACACCTCCAAAGCCTTTTGGTTCGGCATAACCCTACCCAAATATCCTCCCAAAATTCCTCCATTGATATTAGAGGCCTTACTTTGGTCATAAATCCAGCCTAAGAAACCCTTTTGATCAAATCAAAAGGAAGAACCCGAAGAAGAGGTAAATATTTCATCACCTCTTTCAAGTTATTTTCTTCTTCCACTTCCTCTTTATTTATTTTTTCCATTATAAAATAATAAATATATTATATTCTATATAATGTTATATTATTATAAGAATGGTATAACCATATTCATTATTCTATCCATCATATTAATGACAAAGTCACCAAACGTGCGTACGTACGGCTTACCGTCTCCATGTCGTGTAGTTTGTTATTCAAAAACTTAATTTTTTGGATGGGTATAATAATGAGTATAACTGATGTAAATAATAAATATAAAATTTTAATTATTCTTTATATATGATATACCATCCAATTACATACTATTTTACCATCAATATAATGATATTGTCGCTCGTGCATACGTATGGATTACCATCTCCATGATGTGATGAGATTCATTTCCACATTCACCACTCAACGATGATTATAAAAATATATATCATTAATATGTATGTAATATATGAAATAATAATTCTAATAAAGATATATATATTTATGTACTTACATATACCATATTCACTTAGTTCTGTTCAATATGATATGAAAACAGAAACAACGTTTACGCGTACGTACGACCTACCATCTCCATAAAAAGTGTTTTCCATATCATATATATGTCTATTATACATATTTATATTCTAAATATATATGATATATAAATCATGTTTTATATACTGGAATTATTTAAATCATGATCTAAGTGATACAATCAAGTGTAACAAGTTAAAACATGTATGATAAAGAAAGCGATTATTATCCAAAATGTTAATTTAACATGGGAATTATTAATAAATGGGTAGTTTAAAGTAATAAATGAATCATGTATGATATAATAAATATTAATATGATTCTCATATAATTTAATAACATACTAAGGTCTTTATACAGGAAGTTAAACGTACCCTCAACTAAAGGAAAGCACAAGATAAGGGTTAATTCATCAATCTCATTATTATCTGAAATTGTTTATGTGTAAGTTATTTATGGGACATATTTATCATCCATGTCCATGTTTCATAAAAGATTTCTAAAAAGGATTTTTTAAGGGTCTCTTTAACTAAAACATCATTTTAAACATTTTAAAGATTTTTTCTTCTAAACCTTTCTCATTAATGTTCATGTTTTCAAAATGATTTTAAGGATTTATTTATATGGACTTGAATGTTTAGTTTAAAAGTTTAATTCGTTTCAAAAGTTTCAAAGTGTTATGGGACACTTTGATTAAAAAAAAATTTTAAATGTCTTCCTTTATAAATTGTGTGACTTTTAAATGTTTTTATGAAAAAAGGATATTTCTCTCAAATAGTTTTACAAATCATTTTCATCTTTTTAACATCCTTTGATGGATTTTAAATTTATTTGAAGTTGATTTATTATGATACAAATCTTACATACTTTATTGAATGTTTTTTGATATTTTGACTGTGGATGTGTTATTTTTATATCATTCATGGTTTATGGATAAAGTATTGACATTTTGTATGCTAGTTTTAATATGAATATTTAGGTTATGTTTAAACCTTTTCATATGAGTAATGCATTGGACTTAGTAAGTGATGGGTGGAGCCAGATATAGCTCTTCGATGCATCGATAGGTCTCATGAGACAAACCATCATCTTGGCACAAGGCCTTGATAAAATATTATATGTTGTCTTCGAACGAGGCCTTGATAATGTGGTTATGAAGTCTAGAATTATGCATTCCATCATTATTAAAGTGGCTACTGATATTGCATTTGATTATTCAACTATTATAATATCCATGTGAATTATTAAATGGAATTATTTGATTTTATCATAGCCATATTATACTGAATTTTATGTTTAAAAGGAATTTTTTAGTCTTATACTTTTCCTTAAATGTTTATTCTTATTTATGAAAGTTTCTGCTATATTGTTATCCTTACTGAGCATCTGAGCTCACCCCTTTCTTATGTTATATTTTCCCAAGATTCCAAGAAGTGTATTATGTTTGATAAGGAGGGTTAAGCTATGGGATTAATGGAATTATCAAAGGATCAATGATGTTGTGTTTTATTTTCTAATGTGTAATGTAACATTTGTGTATGTAATCTATTTTCTAAGATTACTAAAATGATCGGTCTTTCAGGACTTGATTCCTTGTAATCATGACAATGTATTAAAATAATGGATTGAATCTGGGTAACTGGGGTCGGGGCATTATAAATTTGCAACAAAAAATGAAATTTGTTTAATTTTCTTATAGTGAAATCAATAGCCTCTTTAACACATTATAGATTTATGGTCTTGTGATGGAAAACTTTCTGATGACAATGTTCGATGTCATTATCTATCAAAAATTGATGGTTATATTTCTATCCCATGTCCACATTTTTACTTCCCACTAATTTTAACCTTTTTGAAAGCCTAATTTTTTGGTGACCTTCATATTTCCCTTTCCATCTTATTAAGGTGATGTTTTATTAACCCTATTTACAATGTTGGTTTCCTATAAATGTATTTTAAAGTATCAACATTTGATTTTCAATGTTAACTTTAAAATTTAGAGGATGAAATTTATTAAATTATGGGATAATTTAACACTCCAACATTTTATGGCATGTCTCTTCATAAATAGATCCAATCTCTCTAATAGCTTCCATGACAAAGAACACTGATCTTAAACAAATAACTAAACATTTTTATTTAATTGTGATAGATAACACATAACTGTTTGGAATGGAAGCAATAAATGATATTACATAAATTCTGAAAATATATTTTCCCATTTTTATAAAATTAATTCACTAGTTACTAATTAATTAAAAATGAAAATAAAATCCAAATGAACTTAAAAGATGTGTTTTTATAAAAAACTATTTTTATGCCCATAATGATAGTTTACCTTAATAAATTGAATTAATCACTATCAGTGAAATATATTAATGAAATATATATGTTACATATTCAATAAAATGTTTTCAAATTCATAAAAAAAGTTTTATAGTCTTAAGATAATAAATAAATCCAATTTTAAGTATAAAAAGTTCTATGTTTTAAAAGAAAATTTTACCACCTTATGATAGTGCGCCTTTTTAAAAAAATATTTATATTATTTTATATGTTTTATTTGAAAAAAATAAATTTAATTTTTGAAATCATAATATAAAAATTATCTTAGGGTGAAATTTTGGTATTTTTCAGAAAATTTTCAATTTTTTTATGAATAGTGAAAAATACTTCATTTTATTTGAAAAATGCATTTTTATATAATTTAATTATATAGTTAATTTATATTTTTAATTTATTAAAGTATAATTAGTTAATTTATAAATCAGTAAAAACAATTATGTTATTTTAATCTATTTCACATTGAAATATGATATAAAACATTTTAAACTTCTGAACTTTTTACTTTAAAAACCCGCTTTTTCATTGTGTATGCGAGATTAATTTTAAATATGATTTTTACAACTCTGTGAATTGAATTTGAAAAATTGATTCTATATTTAGAATCAGAGGGTCCAAATTATGATTAATTTTTCTTTTATTATTAGGAATAAATAAAATTACGATGGTAAAAATATTATTTATTGCGTATAGGTAAACAAAAATGAAACAAGTTAAATTTAAAAGGTTAGAGGATTGAAATACCTAAAAAATTAAAAAACTGATGGTTTTTTTAGGTTTGACTCAAAACTATTCATCCTAAAAAATATTAATTTATATCCAAAGTATTTGAAATTAATTCCACCTCAATGTGGTTGGTTTAAGTATAAAATATTCATTATGTTAATCACCCAACCCCACCTCTCCTCAAGTATAAATACCACCCCTCACCACCTAATTTTGACCAAAAAAGCCATGTAACTCTTAAAATAACTGACTAAAACTGTACAACTCACTCTACTTATGTCTTATTTCTTTTGGTATCAACAAATGATCAAATAAAAGGTTCCCAAGGGTCTCTTAATGATGTGATATTCAAGAGGTAATTTTCTCAAAACACCTCCCTTACTTTCATTTCTTCTTCTAATTTATTCTCATATCTTTCATCCAATAAGTGATAATAATTCCAGAAACATGTACATACTGAGATTCTATTTTTATAATGTATTATAATATGTCCACCCCTTTTATTACCTCCTCTTATTCAAATAAATGAAACAATTTTCCAAGTTATGCCTTTTAATCTCCTTGTGAATAATGTTTTTATTCATTTTCCATTACCGCCTTCATGGATTGTCATAAAAAAATTATTATGATTAAATAATATTTTAATAATTATATTATATCCTATTTAATATTACATAACTAATATATATTCATAATATTAAATAAAATGAAACTTGTTCTAGGTGTTTGGAAAAACCTACAAAATAGACTAAACATTTATCATTAATGTTTTATCTAATGAATAAAACTCATGTAATAAATAAAAATGATATATGGTAATATTTATAATTATAGAAGTACATTAATACTATTTTACTCCAATTCTATATTTTTAATATCATTTTACAAGAACATTCATAATTTTAATCAAATGAACCGATCATGAAACTATGAAACAAATGCACCAGAAACCATGAAAATAAAAAAATATTATTAATGAATTTGTCATAAGATGTTATAAAATCATAATACAAGGTAAAATAAATGTTAATATAGTTTTTTATTGAGTTAATAATATTTTTTAAACAATTATACATGAGTTTAAATTATTCACTACAAAAGGGAAGCATGAGGTAAGGATTTTCTCGTCTCACTTTTTACTTATGTGAGATGTATGACTTTTTTACCACATAATCCTAGTGTGTAGTGTATGTACATCCATTTTAAATAACATATAATGAATCTAATTATATTCATGATATTCAATGTTTCATTTGATAATTATTACATTTATGGGGAAAACGATTCAACTGTTTACAAGTGGTAAGAAAATTCTTAACTCAGTTTTCATTCATTGGGTTAAAGTTATATTTCATTGATTGTGTCGTGCTCAGATTTTGTGTGAAATGACTTTTTATTATATCATGTTTAATTTACACTTTTTTATTTTTATTTACATAGAATACACATAATTGAATCATTTTTAAGGTACTTTGTCTTGATCTACTTCTATTGAGGTGTATTTTGATTTTATACACCCACCTTCTTTTATAAGGTGTATATATAGCCCCATAGATAAATCATAACATGAGTCATATTAAATTAATTATATTGAAATGTTTCAAAATTTAATAGGAAACTTTTATTTATAAATACTTTTTAAAATATTATATTTGATATATGAAGAATGATTTGGACATAAAAACACATGTGGGGCACAGTTATAGATAACCCCTCGATGCATCGAGATGTATCATGAGACGAAATAATTTTCCAAATTAAATAGGTTTTTACCTATAGATTAAACCATCTTGATGGTATTGGTTCATGTTCAAGATATATGGCATCCAATAATTAATTATTCCCTTCTTTCAGTATTCATTCATCAATATTTAGAGGATTTTCACTATGAGAAAATTTATGGATGCATTTTATTCTCAGTTTATTAATTAAATGGTATGTTTTTTTAGTCATTTACCTTTACATTTTTATTATTCTCATTGATTCAGTATTTATTCCACTATATTTACCCCTTACTAATCATTTTAGATCACACTTATTTGTTTCCTTTCACCGGGATATGAAGAAGAGAATTTTGAAGGAGTTAAAGGTTGAAAAATTACATTCCATTATCATGTTTTCTTTTTTTAATTACCAATGTAATAAAGCTACCATGTATATTTCTAGTTCTTCAATACTAATAAACTATTTGATCCTTTGGGATGTGATTTCTTATATCTAATACTAATGTAATAAATTAAGGCACCGACTCTGGGCTACAAGGGTTGGGGTTGTTACAAATTATTTAATATATTTTAATAAAAAATTAATTTATTCTATCCATTAATTTTATTAATTATTGTAATATTAATTATTATGAAAATAATGTTTCAATTCATGAGATTTTTTAAATATCGATTAATTGAGAAAAAATCATGAGTTTATTAGATAAATTTATTTTGAGTAATAAAAAGAGTTTTTAAGTATTCATCATCATTTGATGTTATTATATATAGGTGAAATGAAGTCCATTTGAGCATGGAAGTGGTTAAAAATTCGAGGTGCTTAACTTCATAGTGGATGACATAAGCTAAATGGTGGAACATGGACCACATAGTGGTGGATTAGATCCACTATACAGTGGACCCTAACATAGTTAATGGTAAATAAGATCTACAACATGGTGGAGCATAAATTTCTTCAAGGTGGTCTATAATCCCATTGGTCTTACATTGCACATGAGCCTCAGCCCAGTTGTTGAGGTATCCTTAAGTGCATCTACAAGACCCAGCTTCAAAACCAAGTAGAGGAATATTTCAGGTACTGTAGCAGTATTGCAGCAGTATTGTAGCAGTATTGTAGCAGGAACTGTACACTGTGTGGGTACAATAGCAGGCACTGTACACTGTGCGGGTACTGTTGCAGAACTGCGCACTGTACAGGTACTGTAGTAGAACTGTACACTATACGGGTACTGTAGAAGTTACTGTAGTAGGTACTGTTTGGTACAGTAGCATCTGGAACTATTCACCTTGGGCCACCATTTTGGTCTTAAAGTCTTTTAGGCTTTCGGGCCACCCAGGCCTTTGGGTCAGTAGGGCTTTCGGGTCACCTTTAAGGCCCTCGGGCCACCTCAAGGCCTTCGGGCCACATGCAGTTTCCCCAGACACACTACAAAAAAGGAGCAGCTCCAGAAGAGGATTCAGAGTTGTTGCACTCACTAAAGCAGAACCAAATGGATTGTCAGAATGAGAGGGTATGGCTATGCCATCGATACCAGCCTGTGCTTGCATGGGAAGCCTAGCAAGACGGCCATGCAAAGGTAGAGAGCTACTATCATGATGCAGATGCTTGGGAGGGGCAGTTCCTTGTAGACAGTCTGGTTGAATTCCCTAAGACCTTCGGGTCATATAATCTCCTAAGCCTACGGGCCTTGTAATCTCTGAGCCTACGGGCCTTGTAAGGGTTCCCCCTCATCCCTTAAAAGGGGGGTTATCAAAAATCCATAAAAATGAAGGCCTTCAGGCCATTCGGGCCATTGGTCTTACATTATCTCATGTATATACCAGTTTCAATACCCTTGGGAATGATGACTTGTTACACCATTAGTGTGCTTTCCATAATATCATATGTGATCCTCAAATACATCAATGGAATATATATAAATATCAAATATATAAGGATTATTCTAGAAGATAGGGGAGGAAGAGGCTATAAGAAAACCATATTTGTTAATATAGATAGGCAGACACATGATTTATAGAAAACTCCTAGGGGATTAAAATAAAATCCCCATACAAAATTATTAAACTAATTAGTAATACATCAAAAAGATTAAATTTTCCTCACCCTATCCAAGGAGATAGAAAGAAATCATATGATCACATAAGGTGTAGAGTAGGTATTAGATGCTTGATAGTTTGAAAGCTTCAAAAACCAGATGGAAGAAATATATGATAACTATTTTATATATGAAGTCATCAATATGAATAAATGAATCTCAGTGAATAATGATCATTATCTTATATATCACTAAATATTCACTTTTAGGGGAGGGGATCTTTCTTGTATTACTTCTATTTAATAATGACTTTTCAGTTGTTCTATTTTTTTATGGTTGTGATCTTTTATATAAAAGGATAATAATATTTTCAATGATAAATTTACTTGGTGGAATAATGATTATTCATAAGTCTCTACACATTTTAATAATTCTATTTTTTATATTATGATATAAGTTTAATAAGAGTGTAATTAAAGTTGATATATGACATCTATCATTTTATATGATCTTCATTATGTTCTTTGTATGGGTTTTATATTCATGATTCCCTCCACTTGATTAATTCTATATATGATAGAATAATATTGATTAAGTCGTTAATAATTAGTTACTGTATGTATATGAGTGCAAGATAGTGTTCTTATATCTCATTAATAGAGATCAAACTCCCCTGATAAAGAGTTTCTTCACCTAATTTTTGAGTTCACTACTAAAGTGTTTGGTGATTTTTGGATACTTACCCATGTACACCAAGAAGGGAATAATTAAGTAGTGTGATGGATATTGAATAATTTCCACCTATTATTCTTTCATTTTTTACTCTATTATGGTATCTTCAAGGTCTTGGAAGATTTTATTTTTTAGTATAGATAAGGATTCTAAATAGAGACCTCATGTTACTCATAATGTAAAAGTTTGGAAAGACTTTCTGGATAATTAGATATTTGGTTAGTAGTAAGAAATATGATTCTTAGAGGAAAATATAAATTGAGATCTAGCATCCAAGATTAGTAAAGAATGAGGGAACTATCTCTGATTAGGAGAGGGAGAGAGAGATAGATAGGTGAGAATGATATTAATTTCCATTGGATCTATAAAATGAAATAGATTTTGATTCCATTAACTATTAGTACCTTAAGGGGTGATAATTATTAGTGAATGTTATTTTTAGGATATTGAGAGTTTTAGATATCATGGGAGATATATCAGAAGAAGTTTCAAAATAATATTTTTTTTCTTTGATGCTAAAGGTGGAGAGGTGGTGGAGTTTATCTATTATTTATAAGGTAATTTTTTGAGTTAAGTTTATGAATTTCCTATGATATGATCTTGATCATATTCCTAATTAATTTTTTAGGGAATAGTATTTCAAGGAGGCTCTATATTAAAGTATTACACACTATGTTACCCTATTTATATTAATGATATATCTTTTGTTAGTTACTATGGAAAATATGATAGAGAAGATAATAACATGGACCAATAAATTTTTAGATGAGATTCATTAGAAATTTCAAATAGATAATATTATACATGGAGGATCTTGTCTATGTGGGTAGTCAAGGTTTGATCCAGCAAGGATCTGGTCTCAGTTTTATTCTTCTCATTATCTGTATTATATGTTTTTTATCCTCTAATGGGGGTCCTAGTACAACATAAATAGTTCAATTTTTAGGATATTACCAGCGAAAAACATAGGTTAGATGATAAATTTAGTATTTATCTATAGTAGTAGTTACCTTCATGGCTGTATTAGTAGAAATAGGGTCAACAGGATTTTGGGAAATAGTGAGGAGATAAAACTGGAAGATGATATCTTATGATATTTCTTATCCTTAGGGACATAGGGTTAAGCATAGTCATGGAGGATTCTATCATCAGGGTTAGTGAGGTAGAGGATCCGTTCATAACTGCTACAAAACTAGATATTTTCGGTGGTTTATTCACGGTGGATTTATAGAACCATCAAGAATTTCCAAAAATAGATTATTTATTGACTTATTAACATAATTTTAAATTAAACAATCACTTATTAAATATTAATCGTGGTTTCTTTTTAAACCATATAGAATTATTTATTTGGAAGTATATTTTAAAAACTGCCACCAATAAACCCTTAATTTCATCCTCCATAACCACATTTCTTCCTCCTCCCCTTGATCCAAGTTCATGAAAACACCTACACCTCCCTAGATTCATATCACCATATCATAATGACACCACCTTACCTTAATCCTAGTCCTAGAATCATTATTATTCCATCACCTACCCTCAATCATATCCCCATATCATGAAAATTCCTTCTCATCCCCTTGATCCCTACCCTAGTGTCATGATAGAGCCCAACTATCCCCTTCCCAACGATCACTTCTAATACGAAATTTTTAGTACAATTAAAATCTATTTTGAATTAATTAATTGATATAACTATTTTTTATTCAACTGTAAAATATCAAAAATTATTAAGTTGAAAATTTTCTGACAGTGTTTAATATGTAATGAAAATTTTATATTTCCTTCTGCTAGTATGTTTGATCTTTTTGGTTGCCAAATTACATAGATATTGTCTCATATTTTATAGATATATTTCAATTATCAATTGATTATTTCCTAATCGATTCTTATAGTTCTTATTATTCATTGTATATTATTAAAATTATGTTCTCATAATATTGATTCTATTTATGTGAATCATCATATCAAATTTTATATTTTTGTTTTATGAGAACTCCTTGGAATGTTATATTAATTTGTTACACCATTGTTAACTAGTAGTGTGAAGTTTTCGTAGATTATTTATTTATTGATTGATTGATTTAATAATTTTTATTCCCATATATTTGGAATTGGATTTGAATATGTTCACCATTGTTTGATTTTATTATGGAATTTATTGAAACAAAATTAAAACCAATTGGATACTTTTTTAATTTTTTTTTTATTTTCAATGATATAATTAGATCTAAATTTGTAGTGTAATTATTTTTCCCTAATATTTTATATTGTTCTTTATCTTTATGAAATCGTACATTCTCCATGATCAATATTTTATCATATAATTAGTTATCATAATATGTATATTTTTTTAAATAATAACTAAATGAACTACTGTAACCACTCCAACTCTAGTACCCCATAGTCAGTGAATACTTTATTATATTGGTATAGATAAAAATCATCACATCACAAATTATTGATGTTTTAGTAGTTTTAGAGAACCGGATACATACAATATTCCCTTATTACACTAGAAATAAAATATAAAACCTGACAAATGTAAATGATATACATCCTTGAAACTCATTCAAATATTTCTTCTTCATATCTTAGGGAAAAGAAACAAAATAAGTGTGAGATAAAATTCATCATAAGGGTTAGATAAAAAATAATATATCATGATTAAATAAGTAATAATCAAAATGGAGTGGTGAATAACTGAAAACACTTTCCATTTAATCAATAACTTGAGCACAAAATATATCTGTGTATAATTTCAATGCAGTAATATCATGAGTAATAATAAATGAATTCTCAGAGAAGGAAATGAATACTATTGGATGTAATGTTTTTCAAGATAATTATATCTCTACCTTTAAGACTTTTTTCCTACATAGTTTAAAACTATGTGTAAATACCCATTTAATTAGTTTATATATTTAGTCTCATGAGACCTGTTGATGCATCGAGGGGATATATAATTTTAGTCTAAACCCTTCACTGCATGTCTAATTAATTCCTTATATTTCAAATGATAATTTTAATTAATAAATAATATACCTTATTAATAAATATATATATCAATTAAATAATATTGATTCTCAATAATTCCTCATTCAATCAAATAACTTTTAATGTAAAACATCGTACATAAAAATGGTATATGATTTAGGCAATAAGTATATCCAAGATAAAAATAATATGGATATTTAAGGGAAATGTGATTTACAATGAATAGTGATCAAAAATACATAAATAGGGTAGTATATACACCATATAAAATAAATTAGAAGCATTATATTAAAATATTCCATAATGAATGGAAATTGAGGTGAAATCCCTTACCTCAGATTCAAATTTCCTTGTATGTGATTCTAAACTCCGGTATAATAAATTTAGATTAATTATACATGCATACCCAAACAATAAATATGTTATATATGATTGATTTATAACATTTTATCACACATTTATTAATGAACTTTTTTTTGTTAACATTATTTTGGTTGTTAACTACTTTGTTTTTCCTAAATATTGTGATTCGGTAGTTTTAGTCCATGTTTTTTATTAAGGTTACATCATCTAAAGAATGTTATTCATGGTATAAATATAATATATATTAAATATATATATATTTAAATTCATACATAAGTGATTTTTATAAAAACAATGTATTACATCATTCATAGAGATGGTAGGCCATACATATGCATGAATGTTGTGTTCACTTTTTGATGTATAAAAAAATAAAGAAAAATAATAATTAATCTTTATATAATCATTATTGTAGTGAATTTGACCTCAGTAGACTAGATCTAGTTACTAATTTACTATATTGGCATAATATATAAGTAATCACATCCCAAAATACCGAATAGTTTAGTAGTCTTAGTAAAGTAGATACATACTTGAATAACATTTACATTTGAAAAAATAGTATACAATGAATTAATTTATTGAGAATTCTATTATTACCCTTATAATATCCCTATATATCAATCATAAAATACTTTCTGGTATCCTAAGAAAAATAAAACATAATAAATTGGTGAGTTCAGATGCTCAGTAAGTGTAACCATACAACGGAAGTTATAAATAAATAGTGTATAATAAATATAGAAAGGTAAATAAATAAAACACATGTCATTTAATCAATAACTTGAGCATAATACGGCATGAATAAATGATGATAAAATAATATCTTATAAATAATCACATGATCATGAAACTGAATCATGGATATTCTAACTAATTGAATAATCACATGGAATATCAATAACTTAATTAATAATGATGGAATTCATAATGATGGACATATAAAACCTATCATCGATGCCTCATAACATGACATGTAATATCATTTAGTCCTTATTCTATGACATTTAATACCATAGAGGTCTCATTATAATACATCTATATAAATGGGAAATACCTCAGCTAAAACTATATCTACATTGTCTCATGAGACCAACCGATGTATCGATGGGGTATAATAGGTCTTTCATGCCACTTACGATGTCTAATTCATTCCTCATATGAAAGGGTTGAAACATAATGCATATAAAAATTCATATTAAAAAAATCATATGAAATCTTAATACTTACCATAATCAATAAACATAATCATAAATCATTCCGAGTAACAAGGTGAATGGTAAAAAAAGTAATCCCTCAACTAAAATGCTCATAAATCATACAATAAAATAATAAGGATGATATAAATATAAAATATCCCTAGTGGATCATAAGTACATTAAAGGTTTTATGTCGTTTATGAATAAAAATACTATAAAAATGCCTTTAAAATAGTCTCGAGTAAACTATAATTTTCATTTTAAAAGTCACCTTTTAAAAAAACTATGAATTTCCAAAATTTTAGGAAAACATTATCTTTAAAAAGAACCTTGTAATCTATCAAAGGAATCTTCAAGGAAATGATGTTCAAGATCGAGGGTAATTCTGTACATGCAGTATATGTTAAAAAGAACATTCCTTTCGCACTGTAAAAAGGTTATAAAATTACCTCATTTAGAAAAAGAAAATAATATTCCTTTGAAAACATATTTAAAAAAGGAAAACATTGGTATTAATGTCTTTAATAAATAATTTTTATAATTCTAAAACATTTTTAGAAATAATGGTTTTAGAAAAAAAATAGGTTCCTGGCTGAATGGAGAAATAAATTCAGAGTTGAAACAAATGATACTATTAATTTAAAATATCATAAATTACTATAATAGAAGAAAAATTGTGATTTTATTTAGGTATGGATCATAATATTTTATTTTCTAAATTATAATCAAGAGAAATTCTGAAAAATGATGAGATTGTAAAAGAAAACCCTTACCAAATTCATAACATTGAATTGCAAGACCCATGGAATAGAGATCAAAAAATTGATAATTAAATCCCCATAATTTTAAGTAAAATAATCAGAAAATGCATTCATGATTATTATATACACCATATAAAATAAATGGGTGGTGAATATGGAATGTGTCTCAGAGAAGTAAAAAAGACAGATGGAAATCCATTACCTCACGCTTCCTTTTAGGTGAACGTGATTTAGCCTCATATATGGGGAATTTTAACATGTTATTAAGTTATAATAGAACCAAATTATTATTTATAACGTCATATATTATCCTTTTATAACATATTATTTCCTATTTACTAATAATCATTGATTGTTGTCATTGTTTCGGGTGTAATTTCCATGTTTTCTCATGTGTGTTTATTCATGAAAGTATTGGTTAATGGGTATATTATATAGTTTCATTTATTACAGAATAATAATAATGACATAATTATCATATTTTTACATAAAATATACTTTTAATACAAATCATGAAATATGGTTATGAAAAATTAATTACGTTACGATCATGGAGATGGTAGGCTATACATACGCATGAATAACGTTTACATTTTTCAATGATCATTATTGAAAGGTGTTAAGTAATTTTTTATTTTTAAATAATGATATTAATATCATATATACTATATTATTTCTTTAAATATACTTATATTTATCATCCATGTTGTGTGGTGATGAAAAGAGGGTCACATCGCTTTGTGAAGGTGATAATCCACATGTACACAAATGATGTTATCATCTTTAAGTGAGTGAAAAGGTAATAAAGAATATTATATTTTTATAATGATAAATATTTATTTAATATAATAATTATTTGAAATATATAATATGTATTTATTAACTTTAACCTTATTACATTCCATGTAAAGCGTTTGTGAAAGATGAATAACATTGCTTTTCTAGGCGGTAGTCCGCCGTACACACGAGGGACGTTATCATATCTCTTATGGAATGCAAGGTAAAATATATATATTATATAAAATAACATAGGTATAAATATTTTATAAATAAAATATATATAATCTATATCCATCATCATACCCTATCATGAAAATGTGGTAATGGAAGAATGAATGACATCTTTTTGCGAGGAAATAGTCCGTTGTACACACAAACAATGACTCTATACCCCATTTAATGGAAGTGGAGATAGTTGTTGGTAAATAAATTATTATAAAGACATAAATTATTTGGAATAAACTGATTTTATTATCTCAATATGTTTTAATAAAAATTTAATTAGGTGTATAAAGAAGTAAAATAAAGATGCTTGTTGAAGAAAATTACATTTTCTTTGGGTATTCTCCTTAGGTTTCAACTGAAGCCTTCTTGGGTTGGATTTATGAAATAAAATAATGATTCTATGATGATAAGAGTGAATTTTTGAACATATTTGGTCATTTATTGGATAAAACAAAAGGGTTTTATGGTGTGAAGGAGATATTATAGGGGGTGGCCTTTTATAATTGGGTGAATGGAACACTTGAATTGTTTTTAAATGATTCAATCATACCCACATTTTAATCTTCCCAAAAGCCTAAAAAAATTTCATTATATAAAATAGAATTTATAAGGTGTAAATATATCTAGTAAATGGGTTTTTGTAACTTTGTAGTTCATTTTTACCATTCTCCTCTTATTTTAACCCTCCAGTGATTCTGTTTTTACCTTAACAGCAGTAATTACTTTTTCACTATTTTTTCTATTAATTTTTTTGTCAAAAATTAAGTTGAACATATATTATAAATTATTTTGATTCATAATATTTATTCCATTTTTTCAAATTCATTTCATATAAGTAGAAAATTTTAATTTAAAATTAAACCCGTAGATGTGATGAGGAAGCGGGTTTTTAAAAGGTAAATGTTCAAAAGTTTACAATGTTTGTATATCAAAATTAAATAAAAAATGATTCAAATGTCCTAAATTTTATTAATTGGTATACTATTTAACTAATTTTACATTAAACCCAATTCAAAATATAATTTAACATTATAAATAATATAAACAAAAAGACAGTTTTCAATTAAAATTTAGTATTTTTCAAAATTTATTAAAAAAACTTTTCAAAAAAAATATAAAAAATTCACCATAAGATAATTTTGGTATTCCAATTTCAAAAATTATTTTTCAAATAAATTTTATTAAGGTGGTAAAAAATAATTTTATGTTATGTATACGAAGCGTGACTAAACCACTTTATAGAAAAGTACAGTTTTTCAAAAAACATTTATTTTACTTTAAAATGATTATTATTTTATTTGTAATAAATATATGACCATAATATTAATAATTAAGTTATTAATATTAATTCTCTCCATTCTAGTGGATATGTGAAAACTAATATATTAAATACTAATATTTTAATAATATTTCACATTTCTTTTAAACATTGTGTTGCATGTAATGTATGCTAAAATTAGTGTTGTGTGTAACACAAGCTAAACATATTGTTGTGTGTAATGCAATATATTGAAGATATTTAATTAATATAAAAATAAATATATCTTAAAGTCTTTAGGTGTTATATTTTCATCTAATCTTGGTGTTCCGTGTCAAATATGTTATCGAATACAATGTTTTTATTTTAAAATCATAGAATGTTACATTATTCCCACCTTAAATAAATTGTGTCCTGAAAAATTAAACTAGATATAAGTAATCAAAGGATTTATATTTTGAAATAACATTTTTGAAAAACCAACATTGTAGAAAGGGGTGATAAAATTTCCACTTAATAAGAGATATATAGAAGTAAAAGTAATATGGAATAACATATAACTAGGTTTCTACGTAGGAGAATATTGGTGTAATGTGAAGATTTTTATAGAGAAGAAAAGAGTAAATAATTATATAGAATGATAGAGTTCATTGATCATAAGTAATTGAATGATCAATATAATGTTAAGGGGATCAAAACCATAAATATATGATGATTTATAATACCATCGGATCAATTTAATATGAATGTAATGGGATAACATTTTTATTTCAAGATCCTTTTCTTAAAGATGATGAATTCTTTTACTGTCTAAGAATATAAAAAATATATACTTTCTTGATACAATTATAATTCATAATCACAACTTCATCCTTTGTTTCTGCTTCGATCAATTTATAATTCATCCCTTACTCTAAGAAATGAAAATACAAAACTAATTTCTTTATGAATGAGGCACTGAAATTCACCTTTAACAAATCGTAACATCAATAATAGGAT
Source organism: Viscum album (assembly GCA_963277665.1). Lineage (NCBI taxonomy): Eukaryota > Viridiplantae > Streptophyta > Magnoliopsida > Santalales > Viscaceae > Viscum > Viscum album. The sequence continues at coordinate 1,002,670,599 of OY728134.1, forward strand.
GATAAGTCATTACTTAGATCTCCAGTTATTATTTTATCAAAATGGTTAGCAATGTTTATCCATTATGAATAAGTCTTCATATGCTGAAGTAATACATTAATCTCTAAAACCTCATCAAAAGTTCAACTTAAACCATTTCATAAATGGTTAACCTTATGATCCTTCCAAAAGTTTAAAATCCTAAACTTTAGAAATAAGGTTACTAAATTTTCAAAATGAACTTATCATTAATAACTTCCAAGGTAGTTAGTACTATCCAAATTACTTTATCTAAAACAATCATTTATTTATCCCAAAATCATTATCTTAACATCAAGAATATATTAAGGGTTATCATTCCCTCAATGATGTGTTTTTCAATAAGTTCACTTTCAACTGATTCATTTTTATTTTTCATCGATACCATTCAATTTACGAGTTCAAATCCTTAAGGAAAAAAACTATAGTACAATCCTTATACATTTTGTTATTCGTATAACCATTATATTATTGATAAAATACTCAAATTAAACAATTATTAAATCCAAACACAAGAACATTAATCATTCCACTTTGTATGTGGTAATATCCTAAAATTAAACTTGATATCTTAGCTTCTTATGAGGTATATTCCCTTGATTCTTATAGAATTCATTTATGTAGTGCTATATATCCTTATAGTTGAAGCATTGAACATTGTAAAATTATTTCATTCCCTTGAAATCACAAGTATCAATTCCTTTTTCTCCATGCTTGAAGAAAACTTCTTTTCCTTTTAAGCATGTACCAAGTTTTTTCTTTCCACAAGTATCACATTTAGGAAAATCCTTTTTTACATTCTTACCTTCATCAGTCTTTTACTCTACCATACTCTTCTTCTCTTACTTCCTTTCATATTCATAAGACTCAGATAATTATTTCTCTATCTTGATAGAATAAGATATTATTTCCTCATATGATGAGAATTTTTTGGGGACTAGTGCATGTTGAAGTATTTTCTTAATCCCATAAAAGAAAAGTTTAATATTTCTCTGTGGACTAAATATATGGTCTGTAGCATGCCTTGATAACATTGAAAAGTTGGATTCATACTTAGCAACATTTTACTCTTCTTTCTATCTTAGACTCAAGATCTATATTACATATCAACTCAGTACTCATGCGGAAAATATTTTTCCAATACTATAACGTTGAAATCCTTCTAATATATGATTGTTATTTCCTCCTTATACTTAATGTTTTGAATCAATGACCACCATTGATTTTCATCCCCTGAGAGATTATAAGGTTCTATGATAACTTTATCCCATTTGATACATCCTAAAGTGAGAAATATATTCTCTAAAAAACTTATCTATTGTTAATCTAAAAAGGGATTTGTAGTCCCATTTAAGGATAGAGGTTGCTAATGCATGAAGTGATTTAGCATTGTAACACGTCATGGTATATCAGCATGTTTCTCTATAAGGGAAAGGTTATTAATCATAACCTAAGTCAGCAACCCCAATATGGTTATAATTTGATCAGTTCCAACTACATCTCGAACTCCAGTTTCATTATCATTCCCAAGAGTACAATCTATACATAGAGTAAATTCATTGATATGGTTTTCATTTATTCCATTAGGTTCTATTTCTAAATAATGTTAGACACTAGATTAGATTATAACATTATGAAAAACAATGTAAAATCCCAAAATTAGTGAAACACTTAATATAAATTTGAAAAAATTATGCATAGCTAATCTCATAATCATGAAAATTGATTCTTTGTGGATATATTTATCTTCAAATCCTTCATAATGGTTTTTAAGGAAAATTGGAATTATCCTAACAATATCTCCTTGGAGTGTCAAACTAGGTGCACATTAAGGCCCATTGTCATGCACCGAGTGACAATCAGGTCAACAACAATATACCCTTTTTGAATTTACTACCCCTAGGTACATCTGTAATAGAACCACATCCACTTGCAGTATCCATAAAGGGATGCATTTTATAGAAAAACCACATAATATCTACCTTATTAAAACATTAGTATGTTATTATATACTTATACTCAAATCCAATCATAGGTTTATGATCCCTAATCTATGTTTGTCCTAAATATAGTTTCCAAGGTTTCTACTAAACTTCCTCTTATACCAACTATAGAAAACCCAACCCTATAAGACTAGAGATGGTTTCTGCTTTACTAAATTGGTATAAGATTCAAGAAATTTCATCCCAAATGACTTAATAGTTTAAAAGTCTTGGTAAAATAGATACATAATTTAATCACATTTACATTTGAAAACATAGAATTAAAAAATTATTTAATTTAAAACTCTATTATTACCCTTATTATATTCCTTCATATCAATCATAAAATACATCCTAGTATCTTGTTGAAAATAAATATAAGAAATGGGTGATCTTAGATACTCAGTAAGGTTAATCATATAGCAGAATATATAAATAAATAAGCCTTAATCATTATAGAAAGGTAAATAACTAACACATATTTCATTTAATTAATAACTAGATTATAATATGGTATGAATAAATGATGATCAAATAATTTCATATAAATAATCACATTAGCATTAAATATAGCTGTGAATATTCAAAAAAATCAAATAATCACATGAAATATTAATAACTAAATTCATAATGATGGAATTAATAATTATGGTCATCTAAAACATATCATTGAAGCATCATGACAAGACATCTAATATCGTTGAGTCTTTGTTCTAATACATCTAACATCTTTGAGGACACTTTCGAAGACATCGATATAAATTGGTATAGACTCGACCAAAATCATATCTAGTTTGTCTCATTAGACATACCGATGCATATAGGGGATATAGAGAGCCCTGCCTATCACATATAAATTCCAATGAATTCTTCATATGAAATGGGTGAAACATAATTCACATTAAAAATGTATTGAAAAAAAATAATATATAGAATTTTAATACTTATTCCCATCAATAAACATAATCATAAATCATTTTGAAACAAATGGTGAATGGTATGCACATCCTCAATTAAATTAATCATAAATAATATTATAAAATACTAAGGATGATATTAATACAACATATAGTCATTGGATCATAATTACATTAAGGGTTTAATGTCATTGATATAGAGACCCATTCTTAACATACATGGATATTACGTCATTTTAGATGAATATTCAACACATTAAAAAAATGCATGCTTAAGGACTATAATACTTTAGTTTCTTTGGAAACTTCAAAAAATAATCTTCTAACTTTGTGAAATATATTCAAAATATACCTTAAAGATATTCCACTTTAGTAATTCTACTTAAAACCTTTCTTTATAACCTAGGGAAAGAAAACATAAGAAAGGGGTGAGATCAGATGCTCAGTAAGGGTAAAAAAGGGAGATATATAAGAATAACATGAGCATAAGGGTATAAGAACAAGATCTTAACATTATAAAATCATACCCCGTATATCAAATATCACAATCAATAGTCATGGAATATATATTGGCAGTTCATAAGACATGAATTATAAGGGTGATAAATCATCATAAATCAATCATGAACCATAAGCTTGTGTCATATAATTATGGAACCATTTTAAATATAGAAAACCATTTCATTTGTCAATTTTAACTACTAAGATCATCAACATAGTGGAATAAGACACACCTATTTCCCCTTTTAGATCAGTACACACATGTTTCCCATAGTTGATCAGAAGACACATATTTCCCTTAGTGGATCAGGACATGCCATTTTCCCATTTTGTATTAGGAAAAACCTATTTCCCATTTTGGATCAGGGCACACCTTTTTTCCATTTTGGATAAAGCTCATAAACTTGTTTCCCATCATTATATCATGAGATATAAAAAAGTTCCTATGAATTGGAGGGAGATATAGGTCCCACCCATCACATAATAAAATCATTCTTACATGTGTCGCATGATAATAAAACTTGAATCATAACATCACCCAAAAAAGGATATGGGTTTCATAAACATCATATTATAACCAATAATATTAAATGTTTATCATAAACATTTAATTATCTCATAACCTAGGGAAAAGAGATGTGTTTCATAATCATTTTATCGTAGAATAATGTGCGAATGAAATTAGGTTTCATAAGCATTTTATCATGGTATAACCCATATAAAATAAATGGTTTTAATTAGAAAATTTATATCTAAATCATAAAACAATAAATTAAATAATAATATTGGTGTCCAAGGATCATAACCCTAGTAAATAATAAACTATATCAAAGGATATCATCTCAGGATTTGGAAGGATCACAAAAACAATTCTAAAGGAGAATAGTCATTTATTGAAAATCCCTTTCATAAATCCATTTCATAAAACATTTTATTATAAATAAAGCCTTAAAATTTCCTGTAAAATATTTTGTGAGGAAAATATCTTTTCCTCTCTAAAAAACACTTTTTATAGCATTCAAGATTTTGAAATTTTTTTATTTTAAAATAGATTTGAAAACTTATAAAGGAATCTTGATAATATTTTGAAAAAAAATTAAAATAATTTGAAAACATATAAATATGGATTGAAATGATTTTTAAAACCTTTTTCTATAAAACTTATAAAATAATCTTGAAAAAAAATTTAAAACCTTTTTCCTTGAAAACATATAAAAGAAGCTTAAAAAAAATTAAAAATATTTTCTATGAAAAATATAAAAGAATCTTGAAAAAAAATTGAAAACATTTTTACTTGAAAACATATAAAATAATATTGAAATTTTTTGAAACACTTTTTAAAAATAAAACATTTCTAAATCCCTTTTCTAGAAACGTCGTTTTGAAATAACCCCAATTTCTGACCAAAGAGAGATAAATTCAGATTTTCATAAAATCAATTTATTAATTATATTAAGTACCAAAGAGTGCAAAAATGGTACCAATACATGAATATGTAATGAATAACTATAATATAATAAACTTCATTAGTTTTCTTGATAGATAGATCATAATATTTCATCAATGGTAACATAATCATAAACAATCTGGATAAATGATGACATTATAGCAATAAATATTACCACTTTGTTAACTTTGACTCTTAATGGACATGATATAATAAAATTACATGAAGCTTAAAATATCATTAAATAATTATATTCATGATATAACATGTAAAATGGCAGTATATACACCCCATATAAAAATATAGGTGCATAACATGGCATGTATCTCAAAGTAGACAAATTGAGATGAAAATTACTTTACAAATTTTGTAAATTTTGAACCATAAACCCCATGAAAGAAAGATCATAAAATGGATTAGTAAATACCCATAAATTTAATTATAATAATAATATAATACATTTGTGGGTAGTATATACACCACTCAAAAGAAACAAGTGGGGAAAAATGCATAAGTCTCATAGAAATAAAATTTAGATGAGAGAACCCTTACCTTATGTCTTGACTCTCATCATACTCATTAAAAACTTCTATATAATAAATATAAGTTTATTATAAAAATAAACAATAACCATATTATCATAAATAATACCATATATTATTTTATTATGTCTTTATATTACCCATTTATTACCAATTCCATGTTAATGTTAGGTTTTGGGTAATATCTAATTTGTTTTTTGTATATATTTTGAATTATTATTCTTGATCCACTTAATTATATCATGATTTACATATTTCAAGAATTCTAAAAATTATATAAATATCATAAATAATCATTATATAAATATTTTTAATAATATATAGAAGTTATAAATAGAAAATGAAATGCAATGTTCATGGAGACGGTAGGTTGTACGTACACATAAACAATGTTTCTATTTTATTGTCTTTTTGAAAGAAAGAAAGTAAATGAAATATGTGTGTATATATATACGATAAATCCAGTATAATTATTTTTTTTATATACATCATATAATTTTAATAAACCCATCCTTAATACAATCCCTGAAAACTATGACTGAATCACGTCACTTTGAGGAGGCGGTAGTCCACACGTCCACAAACAAAGTTAACATATTTACAAATATTAAAATCATGATAGAATGTGTTTTATAATAATTAAAAAATCATGTATACATCATAAATATCATATATAACATATAAAAACACTATTTACATTACAATTTCCATCCATTAGAGGTAGTAAGGGAAAAAAACGAATGACATCATTTCGCGAGGCGGAAGTCCGCCATACACATGAACGGTAAGTTTGTTAACTATTTAATGGATGTGTGTGTATGTGTAGATATAATATTTATATAAATAAATATAAGTATATTTAAGATGCCAAGGTTATTATATAAACATGTAATAATAATAATTGATGGTTTGTAGAAAAAAATAAAACAAAAGAGCTTGTGGAAGGATGTTACCTCTTCTTTGGGTAACTCCTTTGGGTTTTCACCAAAGAGATTACTTATAAGGATTTATTTCCAAATTAAGGACTATAGGATGAAGTTATATAATTTGGGATCTTATTTTTACATGGGTTTATTGAGAAAAAGTTTCTTGATAGGTGTGAGGAATGGGAAGAGTGAATGCCTTTTTATAGAGTAGGAGGGGTGATATTCTTGTAAATAGAAAAACTGAACACTATTGGGAGGTCTCCCTTACCTTAAGTGCTTAAAAAATTAAAAAATAAAGTATTAAAGGGAAATTATGGTCTATAAAAACCTCTAACATAGAAAAATATGTTCATTTTTATAATTTTGTTCCTTAACTTCTATGTTTCCCCACTTTTATCTTTTTGGTTTTGATTAAGGTAACTAGTTTTATAAACTAAGTAATTTAACAATTATGACTAAATTAAAGAGAGAATTATTTGAAAATATGGAACCAATTAATTATAAATATTATATATAATTTTAAAAAAAATAAATCCCACATGTTTTGGAAATTAATTTTAAAACAATTGCATGTAACACGCAAAAATACTTCTTTAACTCGAATCGTGCTAACAATGTTTTTTATATTTAATGGTTAATTAGTTCATTATAAAAGATAAATTGGTCCTTGAATATACCATATTTTATATTTATTAATATATAAAAATATATTTTCATAATATGATATTTTTAGTAAATGTTAAGTCTTTTAATAAAATATAATGTATTATAAAATAACATTAATCTTAATTTTGACATTATCTACTTGATTTAAATTTAAAAATATATCAAGACAAAGATATAATTTTAATATATTAATGTCACACCATTGTAACATGATATATTCAACTAAAAAATAAAGATAATAATATAATCAATTTACTTTAATTTAAATATTTTTAGTATCATTTATTTTAGTTAATTATTAACAAAATAATTACAGCATTTGGCATTCCTTAAGTAGTTAATATAAATAATTCATATCTAAAAACTAAATATAAATTACTATGATGAGAAAAAATGATTCAACTTTCAAACTAATTTCTATAATTGAACTAATGTTCTTTTTTTCCATATCTTGAGGCTTTATAAATGTTAAAGGTAAGGAAGGTTCCTTTTTTGTCTTTTTCCTTTCTTAACATATTATACAGCTCAATTTCTTGAAATAGTTCCCAAATAACTCATTACATTAAAAATAAGAAGTAATATGGTATAAATAAGGTCATATAATGGATTTTGGACAAGTTATAGGTCATTTTTCTCCTTAATATTATATTTTAACCACTAAGTAAACTGAATTTTTCCTTAATCGTTGTAATTAATTTTAATTAATTTCACCAATGTTTTTGGTAAAAAACTAAGTTGACATTAATATAAATTTTAAATTATACTTATTAAAAATAAATAATCCATTTTTTCAAATTTAAAATACATAAGTGGTAGAAATTAATTTAAAATTAATGTCATAGAGGTATCGTGAAAGTGGGTTTTTTAAAAGAAAAAATGCTTACAAGTTTAAAATGTTTTTATATCCAAATTCAATGTGAAATTGGTTATAATGACCTAAATTGTATTCATATATGTAAAATTGATCTAATTAAACTTTAAAACCAAATGAATATATTAATTAATAATATAAAAAATTATACAAAAAAGATGTTTTTAATTAAAATTCAGTATTTTTCTCTATTCGTCCAAAAATGGGGTTTTTCAGAAAAAACCCAACAATTCACCCTAAGATAATTTTGAAAATATGGATTAAAAATTTATGTTTATTTTATCAAATTAAATTTAAAAAAATTTCTGAAATTAATTTTATTGTTGTTCAAATAAATACATAAAAATTAGTTTATTTGAGAAAATAGTATTTACAAACATATAAAGACTTTAACAAAATTATATGTTTTATTATAAATATATTTTATTTATATAAAACCATTAAAAATAATATTTAAAAATTAGTAATTACCATTAACTGGATATATTATAACTATCTCATTTAAATAATTATAATAATAAAATAATGATTTATAGAAACTCAATGTTGTGTGTAACATAGGCCAAGTCGGTGTTGCGTGTAGTAAAAGCTTATCATATTGTAGATTATAATGAAATATTAACTTTTTATAGTGTAAAAATCATGAATAATGTGGTTCTTTTATTTAAAAAAAATCTATATTCAGTATTGCATGAAATTAAAAGTATTAAATTTTTAAATTAACATGAAATTTTTTTCACAAAATCTCAGGGTGTTATATTCTACCCCCCTTAAAATGAATTTTTTCCTTGAAATTTTTTTGGGTTATAAACGGTTTAATAATTGAAATTTCCTTTCATAGAAACCCACATCGTAAAAATGAATAATAAAATATCCTTTAAAAAATAATTTTGGAAATATAATGGTTAACCAAAGTACAAATAACTAGTTTCCCATATAGTAGAACATAGGTTGGGATTGAATATTAAACATGGATGAAAAGAGTAAATAATTATTAATATTGATAAATATTATTGATCACAAGAAAGTGGGTGATCTAGAGAAAGTTATCAATCAAAAAACCATATACTAAAAAAGCGTGAAAGAGGAAATTGATACCATAAAAAATGATGATAATAACACAACAATTTATTTTATGACCCTTTTCCTAAAGTATAATATTTTTTCAAAAAAAAATTATACTTACTTGATTTCATTCCCTTTCCTAAGAAATATCTCACCCTTTGGTTGCACCATTATTAATTTACACTCCACCTATTACTCTAAGAAACAAAGGTGAATTTTTCATTCTTAAAGTACTAACATAGAATGATAATTCATTACATCTGTCTTTAGTTAACAACACAACAAAATTGTTAGCACATGTTATCCAATATGCATAACTCCTCATACAGTGATATAATACCTTAATCTCTAATACCTCATCTGAATTTGTACTTAAACCATCCCATATATGGTCAACCTTGTAGCCCTTACAAATAATGAAAGTCAAAACCTTTATAAAGAAGGTCCCGAAATTTCTCAAAATCATATTAACATTGATCCACCATATATCATAAAGTAGATATTGGTTTTCACATACCAAACATGTGAATACCTTTATCATGTATTCTCTGAAAACATGGTAATAACCTATATATCCATAAATACTTATTGAAAACATGAATTATTACTTATTCTAAGGATTATTGGATATAGTACATAAATCCAAATAGTTTTAAAATTAATCCTAGATAGAATATCCCTCTTTGTCAACAAATCCTCTATCAGTTCTAAGGTCATAAATACTATCCAATTTACTTTATCCATATCATCATCTTTTTATCCATATAAAATATCATTTTCTGATCCTCTGAAATATGTCAAGGGTTATATTAACTTAATGAAACATTTCAATTAAATCAATTTTAAAGTTTATTGTTATCATTTAACACATTCTTGAAAACACTTAAAGAAAAACTTATATAGATAATCCTTATATACTTCTTAATTCATATGATATAATATTTAAATTCCAGAATATATACACTTCAATCATCCAACTTTATTCTTAAACCATTACTTAGGCTTCATCAACCTATTCCTTAATACCTCTTTCCAAGAATGTGAAATATTAATCATGTATTAAGGTTTCTTAACCTCAATATAATCATTCTTCTTAATTTTAATGTAAACAATACTAGAAGAACATACCATACCTTTCACATGACATTTTTGGTGTTTTTATCTTCAACAGTATGACTAGTACTTGTACCACCATCTTGATTCTCTTCTTGATATTTCTACTTAATAAATATATTATAAAATTCCCATACTTCCCATATCTAAAATATTCATTTTTAACCTAGTTTCTTCTAGTTCCCGCTATTAACTAAGACTAGAAATCATAGTGTTAGCAACACTTATAATAGTAGAAAACCACATAATCCTAAAAATTTACTTATAATATTTCTAAATCATGACACATTCTTTATTATATGAATACTTTGTTTTATCCTCAGTTATTAACAGTTTCCTTTTATTTAAATCATTTTCAATGGTTTGTAATTATTTTTTTAATTTACAAAGTGTATCCCATGGGAGTGTCAAACCATGTGTCTAGGAAGGCCCATTATTGTGCACCAATTTCTGGTTGATTCTATCTCAATATGGTGTTTTAGGGGTTGTTACCTTATTTACGTCTATTCTAGATCCACAAATTCTTATAGTATCTTCAAATGGATGTAATTTTATGGAAAACACTCTCTCAATCCTTTACCAAAATTCCAAGACAATTTCTTATACTATAACCCTTCCTTAGACTTATCTTTAGACACATCCCTATACATATCCTCAGAAATATACCTATGTATATAAATAATTTTTTCCAAACTATTATACAAAGGATGAATAAACTTTTCCTTTGATACGAACTATAGTGACATGGGCTTACCTTACATGGATATTTCATCATTTTAGATGAATATTCAGCACATTAAGAAAACACATGCCCAAGGACCATAATAGTTTAGTGTTTTTGGAATCATGGAAACATAAATCTTATAACTTGGTGAAAGATCTTAAACATCACACTTAAATATATTCCCATTTAGTTATTCTATTTAAATATTTTCTTCATAACCTAGGGAAATAATATATAAGAAAGTGGTGAGATCATATGCTCAGTAAGGGTAAACAAGGGAGATATGTAAGCATAACATGAGAATAAGGGTTTGAGAACATGATCTTAGCATTAGAAGATCATACCATTAATATCAAATATTATAATCAAGAGTCATGGCATAAATATTGGTCATTCATAATACATGAATCATATGGGTGATAAATAATCATAAATCAATCATGTACCATAAGCTCATGTCATATAAGTGTAGGTTCCATTATAACTATAGAAATCCATTTCATGTCTCAAGTTTAACTACTAATACAATCACCATAGTGGATCAAGACACACATGTTTCCACTTTTTGGATCAAGACACACTTATTTCCCATAGTAGATTAGGACACACCTGTTTCACATAGTGGATCATGAAAAAAAATTTCCCATTTAAGATCAGAACACACTCTTTTTCCATTTTGGATTAGGACACAACTGTTTCCCATTATGGATCAATCCCTTTGACTTTTTTCCCATAATTATATAATGAGATATAAAACCTTACCCAATGCATTGGAGGAAGATATAGTTCCCACTAGTCACATATTAAAATCATTCATACATGTTCCATAAGATAATAAAACTTGCATCACGTCATGACCCATAAAAATAGATGGGTTTCATAAACATCATATCATAACCCATGAAATGAATTCGGTATCATAATTTTTTTCATATCATAACCTAGGGAAAAGAGATAGGTTTCATAATAATTTCATCATAGAATAACCTTTGTAAGGAAGTGGGTTTTATAAGAGTTTTATCATAGTAAAAACCATGAATAGAAACGGGTTTCCTAAACAACTTTTCATCTCAATCAAAAACCATTCAAGTAAAGAAAAATAATTGTGTCCTTGGATCATAAACCTAGTAAATCATAAACTATATCAAAGGATAACATTTAGATAGAGATTGATTCTTAATGATCACATGGAACATTTCTAAAGGAAAATAGTCTTTCATTGAAAATTCATTTCATAAAACAATTTCAAAAATCATTTTCTTATAAACAATGATTTAAAATTTTATTTAAAACATTTCTTGAGGAAAATATATTTTCCACTTTGAAATTTTATTATTCAAAAATTAAGAATCTTGAAAACTATTTTCTTTTAAAATAGATTTTAAAACTAATAAAGAAATCTTGAAGATATTTTTAAAATCATTTTCTTTTAAAATACTTTAACAACATAGAAATAAAGCTTGAAATAATTTTGAAAAACTTTTTTTATAAAAATTATAAAATAATCTTGAAACCATTTTAAAAACCATTTTCTTTTAAAATTCATAACAGAATATAGATAATATTTTGAAATCATTTTTTCTTGAAAAATTATAAAATAAGATTAAAAAAAAATTAAAATCCATTTTCCCTGAAAAATATTTAAATAATCTTGAAAACATTTAAATTAATTTTTAAAAATAAAACCATTTTCAAAACCTTTTTTATAAACATGGTTTTCAAATAAGACAAATTTCTGACCGAAGAGAGTGATAAATTCGTATTTTTTTAAAACAGATTATTAATTATCTTAATTACCAAAGAGTGGGAATATGGTACCAATAATTGAATATATCATTCAAATATTGATCATAATGTTTCATAAATTTAAACACAATCATAAACAATCTCGATAAATAATGAGATCATAACAATAACTATTACCACTTTGGTAAGTTATACTCATAATCCACAAGATAGAAAAAAATTACATGAAGCTTAAAATATCATGAAATATGGAGATTAATGATATAACATTTAAAAGGGTTGTATATACACCCCATATGAAAAATATAGGTGTATAATATGGAATGTATCTCATAAAAGGAAAATTGAGACAAAAATTACTTTACCGATTTCGTATCTTTTGAACTACAAACCCCATAAAATAAAGATAATAAATTGGATATATAAATACCCATAAATTTAATTATATGAACAATATAATATATTAATGGGCATTAAATATACCAAAAAAATGGAATGAGTGGTGAATAAGGCATAAGTCTCACAGAAATAAAAGTGAGATGAGAAAACCCTTACATTATGTCCTAACTCATGTCGTACTCATTAAAAACTCATGTATAATAAATATAAGTTTATTATAAATATAGAAAATAACCATAATATTATATATAATACTATAAATTATTTTATTATGACTTTATATTACACCTTTATTGACAATTAAATATTAATGTTACGTTTTGGGTAAAATCTGCATTGTTTTTCATATTTGTTTTAAATTATTATTCTTTATCCACTTTCTTTGATCATGATTTACCAATTTACTGAATTTAAATAATGATATAAATACCATAAATAATCTGTATACAATTATTTTTAATAATCCATAAAAGGTAGAAATAGAAAATGAAAAGCATTGTTCATGGAGATGGTAGGTCGTACGTACGCAAGAACATTGTATCCATTTTATTTTCATTTTAAAAGAAATTAAGTAAATTAAATACATGTATATACATATATAATATAAATAATGTAGAATTTTTATGTCATATATATAACATATTTTCACTAAACCCATCCTTAATACATTTGATGTTAAGTGTGACCGAATCACATCGCTTTGAGAAAGTGGTAGTCCACACATCCACAAACAAAGTTATTATATTTCAAAAAAAATGGAAAGAATGAAGGTATGTGTTGTATAATAATTATAGAAGAATAAATACATCATAAATTTTATATATAACATCTAAAAACATCACGTACATCATAATTCCCATCTCTGATATGTGGTAAAGGAAAAACAAACTACAACATTTCACGAGTCGGTAGTTCGTCGTGTACATGAATGATAAGTTCCTTACACATTTTATGTAAGTGTGTATAGGTTTAGGTTGGACCCTTATAATAAAAATAACTCAGTATATTGATAATACTGATGTTATTATATAAATATTTAATAATAATAATTGATAAGGTGGAGAATGAAAATAAAACAAAAGAGCTTATTAAAGGATGTTACCTCTTCATTGGGTAACTCCTTTTGGTTATCACCAAACGGATTCCTTGGTTGGATTTTTATCAATGGTGAGGACACTAGGATGAAGTTATAAATTTTTTAGATTATTTTTGTAGGGATTTCATGATCCAAAGTGTCTTGAGAGGTCTGAGGAAGGGGAAGAGTGAATCACTTTTTATAGAGGAGGGATGACATTCTGGTAAATACAAAAAGGTAAACACTATTGGGAGGTCTCCCTTAACTAAAGTAGTAAAAAAATGGAAAAAATAATGGATAAAATGGGAATTATGGTTGATAAAAACCTCCACAACACAAAAATAAGTGACTTTTTATAATTTTGATCATTATATTTTATGTTTCCCTAGTTTTATCATTTTTGTATTTATTATGGTAACTAGTTTTCAAACCTAAGTAATTTAACCATTAAGACTAAATTAAATTTAGATTTACTAGAAAATATAGACCCAATTAATTATAAATATGATATAAAATTTTAAAAAATAAACCCCTTATGTTTTGGAAATTAATTTTAAAACTATATCATGTGATGTGAAAAAATGTTACTTTAACTCGAACCATGCTAACAATGTTTTTTCTATTTAATGGTAAATATGTTCATTATAAAAGATAAATTGGTCTATAATATAACATATTTTATATTTATTAATATATAAAAATAATTTTCACATGATATAATATTTTTATTAAATTTTAAATCTTTTAATAAAATATCATATATTATAAAATAACATTAATGTCAATTTTTACATTATTTACTTAATAAAATTTTAAAAAAACTATCAAGAAAAAGAATGAATTTAAATATATTAATTTCACACCTTTTTAAATTGATATATTCATATAAAAAATAAATATAAAAATTCAGTCAATTTACTTTACTTTTAATATTTTTACTATCCTTTATTTTAGTTAATTATTAACTAAATAGTAACCGTATTTGGCATTCCTTAAGTAGTTAATATAAAAGTTTTATCTCTAAAAATTAAATATAAATTAATATGATGAAAAAAATGCCATTAAATTTAAATATAATGTGTACAATAGAACTAATGTGGTTTTGGTCTATATCTTAAGGCTTTATAAATGTTTAAGGTATGGAAGGTTCCTTTTTTTGTATTTTTCCTTAAGGAATTATATAGGTCACTTTCAAGAAATAGTGTCTAAATAACTCTTAAAATTAGAATCAAGATGGTATATGGTATAAATAATGGTATAAAATGGCTTTTAGACAATTGTGTTAGTCATTTTCCCTTATGATTAAAGTTTAACAACTAAGTAAAATAATTTTTGACTTAATCGCAGTAATTAATTTAAATTAATTTCACTAATAATTTTTGCAAAAAAATAATTTCACCTTAATATAAATTATAAATTATTATTATTCTAAATATTTAATAAATTTTAAAAAATAAAAAACATATAAGTGGAAAAAATTAATTTAACATTAATCACATATGCGTGTCGCGAAAGTAGGTTTTTTTAAGCGAAAATGTTTAAAAGTTTAAAATATTTTTATATTCAATTTCAATGTGAAATTTGTTTCAATGAACTAAATTGTATTAATTTATGTAAATTTTATCTAATTACACTTGAAAACCAAATTAAACTATAAATTAACAATATAAATAAATTAGAAGAAATGGCATTTTTGAATTAAAATTCAATATTTTCACTATTCATCCAAAAATGATGTTTTTCAGAAAAAACCCAAAAATTCACAGAACATAATTTTTACATTCTGAATTAAAAATGATGTTTATTTTATAAAATTAAATTTCTAAAATTTTCTAAAATTAATTTTATTATTTTTTACAAAAAGACATAAAAATAAATTCATTTGAGAAAATAGAATTTAAAAACCTATAAAGACTTTACCAAAGTTAGATATTTTATTATAAAAATGTTTTATTCATATAAATATTATATAAATAATATTTAAAAATTAGTAACTTATATTCATATTGATAAGTTATAAATATATCATTTAAATAATTATAATAATTAAATAACATTTCATAGAATATCACAGTTGTGTGTAGCGTAAGCCAAGTAAGTGTTGTGTGTAGTACTATCTTATCATGGTGAAGAGTATAATGAAAGATTAAATTGGTGTAGTGTATAAATAAATAATAACTTGGTGGTTTCAAATTACATAATCTATATTCAATGTTGTGTGAAATTCAAAATATCAAAATGCTTAAATTAACTCGAAAAAAATTCAAAAATTTTGGGGTGTTACAATTGACGAATAAAAATACCATAAAAATATTTTTAAACATTCTTGAGGAATGTATACTTTTTATTTTGAAAATCACCTTTTTTTAACAAAAAATATTTAGATTATTAGGGAAAAAATTTCTTTTAAAAGAAATTTTTGAACATTCAAATAAAGATTTAAATAAATGATGGTGATGGAAGTCGTTAAATCTATACATATAGTATAAGATAAAAATAACATTTTTTCATTGTAAAAATGTTAGAGACATTCCCCGTTCAGAAAATGACAAGAATTTTCCTTTCAAACCATTTTTAAAAAAATTAAATCATGTGTTTAAATTTATTTAATAACCAATTTGGATAGTTATAAAACATTTTTGAAAACATTTTTAGAAAACATGGTTTTAGAAAAAAAAATGGGTTTCCGACGAAAGAGAGAAATAAAGTCATATTTTCATAAAAATAGATTACCAATTATTTTAAGTTACAATAAGTTTAAAAAAAATTAACTACTACTTGAAAATATCATAAATAACCCTATTATAAGAAAACATGATTTTATTGAGGGATGAATTATAATATTTCCTTATCGAAATCATAATAATAAGCAATCCTGATAATTGATGATTTTGTAACATAAAACCCTTACCACTTTCGTAACATTGAATCATAAGGCCCATGGAAGAGATATCCTAAAATAGATATATAAATCCAAATAATTTTAATTATATGAATTATAAAATAAATTCATGTGTAGTATATACACCACATAAAATAAATGGGTGGTTAATATGGCATGTATCTCACATAAGTAAAAAAGTTTGATGAAAATCCCTTACCTCACACTTCCTTTAGGATGAACATGATTTAACCTATTTTATAGTTGTTTTAAACATGTTATTAACATATAAAAGAACAATATAGGTATTTATAATTTTATATATAATCCTTTTATTACATATTATTACCCGTTTGCTAATAATATATCATTATTCTCATTTTTTCTAGTGTTAGTTTCCTTATTTCCTCATGTAATTGTTTCATAAATTTTCTGGTTCTTTTGAATATTATATAGATCCTTCACCTCCAGAATAATAATCTTGAAATAATTCACCTATTTTTACATCAATTTTACTTTTAAAACCAATCATGAAATATGGTTATGAAAAATGAAGTATGTTACGATCATGGAGATGGTAGATCGCACGTACGCATGAATAATGTTTCCATTTTTCAATGATCATTATGGATAGGAGATATGTAATATTTTATATTAAAATGGTTATATTAATATCATATATACCATAAAATTTATTTAAATATACTTATATATATCACCAATGTGGTGTGGGGATGAAAATAGTGTTGCATCGCTTCATGAAGGTGGTAGTCCACATGTACACGAATGATGTTATCATATTTAAGTGAGTGAAAAGGTAAGAAAGAAAAAAATATTTTAGGAATAATAAATATTTATTTAATATATTAATTATTTAATTTATATCACATATATTTATTAAATTTAACCTTATTACATTCTATGTAAAGCATTAGTGAAAGACAAATTACATCGCTTCGCGAGGTGGTAGTCCACTGTACACACGACCGGCATTATCCTATCTCTTATCGAATGGAAGGTAATAAGTTATATATGATATAATGACTCATGAGGTATAAATATTTTATATATATCACATATATATATATATATATACTTTAAATACATCATCATACCCAACCGTGAAAGGTGGTAATGGAAGAAGGAATGACATCGGTTCGTGAGACGGTATTCTACCATACACACAAACGCTTATTTGAAAACCCATTTGATGGAAGTGGAGAGGTTTTTAAGTCATAAAATTATTATAAAAACATCCTAGTATATGTATGATACATATTTTATTATATAATTGTGGTTTAATAATAATTTAATGAGGTGGATAAATAAATAAACTAAATACGCTCATTGAAGAACATTGCCACTTTTTCGGGTATCCTCTTCAGGTTTGCACTAAAGACTTACAAGGTTGAATTTATTATAAAAATAAGGATTTAGTGATGAGAGTAGGGAATTTTGGAATTGATTTTTTCACATATTGGATGAACCAAAAGGGTTTGAAGGTGTGAATGATAGAGGAGAGGGGATGGCATTTTATAAGTGAGGTGAGTGGCATAGTTGTAATTTTTTGAAAAGATTCAACAATGCCCACATTTTTATCCTGACACGAGCCTCAAAATGGGTATTTTTAGAAACTATATTTGATAATGTATAAATATATAAATAAAATGAGTTTTGGTAATGTTTTTAGTTCATTTTTAACCATTATCCTCTTAGTTTGACTGTCGGTAATTCCATTTTTACCTTAAATGCAGTAGTTAATTTTTTACTATTTTCACTATTAATTTTGGTCGAAAATTAAGTTTACCGTATTATAAATTATATATTTTTAGCATTCCAAATATTTAATCCATTTTTTTAGAATTAAATTCATAAAAGTGGTAAAGTTTAATTTATAATTAATTCTGCAGACGTGGAGAGAAAGTGGGTTTTTAAAGGGAAAATGTTCTAAAGTCTATAATGTTTTTATATAGAAATTAAATATGAAAATTATTAAAATGAACTAAATTGGATTAATTGATATATTATTTAACTAATTTTACTTTAAAACAAATTAAAAATATAATTTTACATTATAAATAATTTAAATAAAAAGGTATTTTTCAATTTAAATTCAGTATTTTTCAACTTTCATAAAAAATGAATCTTTTAGAAAAATCCAAAAAATTCACCCTAAGATAATTTTGGTATTAAAATTTAAAAAATTATTTTATTTTTTAAAATAATGTTTCTAAAGTTGGTAGAAATTAATTTTAGTTTATGTGTGTGAAGCATGACTAAATCGCTTTTTAGAAAAATACAGTTTTTTTAGAAAACATTTTTTCTTTCAAATGATTCTTATGTTATTTATAATCCAAATATTACCATAATATTCATATTTTAGTTATAATTATTCACACCCTCCATTACAATGTCTAGGTGATAACTATTATATTAAATAATAATATTTTAATAATATTTCACATTACATTTAAACTCGGTGTTGCATGTACTGCAAGATATACTCGGTGTAGCATATAATGCATGATAAACCTAGTGTTTAATATAATGAAAACTATTGAAGAGATTAAATTTTTTAAATATATATATATAATAAAGTCTCGGGATATTATATTTTCTACTAAGATTGGTATTGTGTGTCAGATACGCTAAAAAATATAATGTTATTATTTTAAAATATTAGGGAATTACAATAACTATATCATGTATATAAAATATATTCATTAAATTTATTCTTATTAAAATCCATGTAAATTTTAAATGAAAAATGGATCACATCGCATTGTGGAGGTGGTGTTCCACATGTATGAATCAGTGACAACATCATTTTTCCAACGTATTGTAAGATAAGAGGGAATATATGATATTATCATTCTAGAATCATAGTTATGTCATAAATATCATATATACTCACTTGATCTATATTTATAACCATTTAAGTAAAATGGTGATAAAAAATAAATTATACCTCTACATGAAGATGGTGATATGTACATACGCACAAGCGATGTTTACATTTTTCATAGTATTGAAAATAGAGGGAATGTGGTTTTCCCAAAATCATAATGACATATTTTCATATTTATGATATTGGATTTATTATTTTAGGATGGTTAAAATAGTTTAATAGGATGTACAAGAAGAAATAAACTTTAAAGAATTGATAAAGTTAATTACCTCTTCTTGGGTATACTTCAATTAGATCTACTCTTAAGGGACCTAGGGTAGGTATTTTGGATGAACCAAAACCTGTATAAATTGTACAATGATGTTAAGAGGATAAATTTAAAGGTTTTTGTTGAGCTATATGTCTAAAAGTAAAGTGGAGAAGTGAAGGAAGGGGTGTCCTTTTCTAATTGGGGTGAGGGGCACTTTTGGAATCTCTTAAAATATTAAATTAATTTTGATGCAAAAACGTCACCAAATTGATATAATTTTAATATATTATGAGCATAATTCTAAATCCTCTCGTTAAATAAAATTTTGACATTTTTGGGGAATGTTTTCACCCTTATCCTTTAGTGTTATCCCTAGTTAACCCTTTTGTCAATTTCTATTACATTAAAGTTTTCAACACTTTAAAGGTTAATAATATTACTATAAAATGAAACAAGACCCATAAATGGGATTTTTCTATCATTAAATCCATATCCCATCTATTTTTCTAAATCTAATATTTTTATGATTTTTTAATAATTTAACAAAATATTATTTATTATAAAATATCAATAATGTTATTTTTAACACTATTCATTTAATTTTAATTTAAATACATAAAAAAAATTTAATTCTAATATATAACTTTAACAACTCTCTAATATGTCATATATATCTATAAAAACTTTAGGAAACATTCACTCATTTAAATTATACCACTTTTAATATTTTTAAGATCATTTATTTTATTTTAATGTTAATTAAATAAATATTTTATTAGTGTTTCACAATAATTTAATGTAATTATATAATTTATAGAAATTAAAAATAAATTTATTTCATGGAAATAATTTCATTAAACTCAAAATTGATATTTTTATGTTCATATATTTTTTTTATCTCTATGTGGACACATAATAGTTATTTAAAAATAAGAGAGTGACATTTTGTAACTTTCTTTGATTTTAATATTAAATTGGTCATTTTCATGGAAACGTGTCCATTAAAAAATCGATTTATATCATAAGGTGATATAGGTAAAATTTAATTCATCCAATAATAATTAGGATGAGAAATTATGACCTTCTTCTTTAGTTTTAACATGGATTAACTAAATTTACCCTTTAACGAGGTGAAAATTTTTACCACGGTTATTATTCATAATGATTAAAAATAAAAGGGACTCATTTACCAAATTTTAACCTCCTAATTCTAAATAAGGAAGATATTTTATCAAATTCAATAACTTTAAGTGTCTGATATAAATTTCAAAATAAGTGTCCAAAATGCGACAAAAAACTATTTTATGAAAAACACTATTTTAAGCATAATGAGGAATTTATTCTAATCCCATTAATTGTAAATATATTATATTAATGTTAAAATATTTTATTGAAAATAATATATATATATATATATATCATAAAAATCATTCACCAATATTAAATAATTTAATTTGTTAATATAAAAGCATATTGTGTACACAAAAAAGTTATTCAGAAAAACATTTCTTTTACTTTCAAATTATTTTTATTTTTATTTTTATTTTTATTTCATTGATATCTAATGAATGTATTTTATAAATTTTTAAACCATATAATATTAATAATTTTGTTAGTTCTATCCATTTCTTCTAATTTAATAGTTGTGTTATAATGTTATACCATAATTCAATTTATTTAGAGTCAGGGTTTCTTATATCACAAGTTATAGAAAGGATTTATTTAAATAAATATATCAAAAAATATCAGGTGTTACATTATTCCCTCCTTCAAAAAATTTTATAATCAAAATTTCCTTAATTTCACTATGTGAAAATAGTTGGGAAGTTCATCATCATAATTTCATCAGGTTCCCACATCACCTCTTCTATCTTATGATTTCCCCAAAGTACATTTACCAGCCGAGCCATCAGATTCTTCTACACTTATTATCTAGTGTCTGGAATATGGAAAGACTCCTCATAGTAAGATAAATTAGGTTACATCCATATTTATTTGGAAGTAATCACATGCATCGAGTCTAGAATTTACTTCTTTAACAAATAGATATGGAACACAACGTGTACTTTAGAGAGGCTAGGTTACATTTCTAGATGGTAAGTCAAAACTCCAATTATTTCCAAGATTTAAAAAGTTATGATGTACCTGGGTATTAGTTTTCCTTTCTTACTAAATCTTATAACACCCTTCTATGTAGATAACTACAAGAAAACATGATCTCCCACTTAAAATTTTAAATTTTTCCTTCGCTTATCATCCTAAATTTTTTGCTAACTTTGAGATGCTTTAATATGGGTTTGAGTAGGATTTTCCTTTATTATTGTCTCCTCAAAAAGATCTGATTCCATAAGATTTCTTTCACCAATATCTTATCAATAAGTAAATGTATGACATCTATTTCTATATAATTCTTTATATGGAACCATTTGAATACTTTAATAGAAGATATTATTATAGGTAAACTCTAACTAAGTTAAATATTAATCCCACATACGATGAAAGTCATGTGAGCATGACCTCATCATGTCTTATAAAATTTAGATCGTCCAATATGACTACACATCATTTGGAATATAATAATCCATTCTCAAATGAATCTCAGTATTAAGAGCCTTTTGAATACATTTTTCATAATTTTGATGTAAATATTGGATCATGGCCACACACAATTGAAAGAGGTTTTCCATAAATGATTACAACTCTATTAATATAGATTCATGTGAAGTTCTCAAGGGGAAAATATTCTATTATAGTGAGGAAATGTGCAGATTTGGTAAGGTGATCAACAATAACCCATATCACATCATTCTTTTTAGGAGTCATGGGAAATCCAGTGATAAAGTCCACAATATTGTCGTCACATTTCCATTTAGTTATATGAAGAGGTTCCATGAGTCCTACAAGATATTGTTGGTTGGGGTAGAGTACTCAAGAGGAGGGTGAATTGAGTATCTATAAAAATTTCTGTTTGAAAATTTTTCTTAAAAAGGTTCCCCAATAAAAATAAATACTACCCAGTTAATCAAGGTAATACAGTTATGAAAGTATTACTGTTTAAATAACTTCTCAGAAAATTGATTAATTCTTAGTAATCTTAATATCAGTTATTAATATTACTTTTGAAGCTATTCTAATAAGGAAAAACAATTATAACTTATTTCCAATATTTACTATCAAAGTAAATCTAGTGATTTCTGAATTATCTAGTAAAATATAGAAAACTAAATTAAACAAAACATCGGATATAAAACAATTCATTCATTATCAATCCAAGAACTAATCCACTCTACTTTGTGATCAGCTACCACTAAGCAGTTTATATTAATAAACTTGATCCACATCCTGGATCAGGGTAAACAAAAGTACCCAAGACTGTCCAGGTCACATGACCTCTTCCATAGTTCTTCGTGGGTATAAACTACTAGGTCACATAGGGACCTATTCCACACTTATCTATGGGAATAAAAAAGTGTAAAAGATATGATTGGAAGGATATCTTGTATCCCTTAGTTTAGTGCATGAGATGGTTTTTGTTTTAATATATACACACACACACTACTTGAAATCTATAAACAATACACAAAAGAGAAAAGATGATGAGATAAGGTTATAAGTTCTCTGAGTGTTATTCTATGCAACAATAGACTTCTAAGATTAATCAGATGTAAGAATCGGGTCCTCTTGCTATAAATAGAGTATTGCAAGTCTAGTGCACTGGTTTCTAGTTAGATTTGGATCATTTTCTTCATAGAGTTTGTATTTTTAGGATGTTCTTATCTCTGATCTATGATACTCTATATTTTGGATTCTTTAATGCTTCGTGTGTTCTTTAGATGTATCTTGTTGCATGTGTCGTTCCTTTTCACAAGAATTCTCGCACTTCTGCTACTCTATCACATGTTTGTTTTGGGACAATATTTTACTATTATTCATAGAGTGCATTAATTGGAGTTGATATGATACATGTATTCCGCACCTTGTACCTCGTACTGTCAGGTAACATGTCGACAAAGAAATATTAATTATGTTAGAGCATTTAAAAGATTCAAATATGACTGTTAGAAATTAAATTGAAAATGAAAAAATAGATTAATGAATGGTGTCACAGTCTGTCTGGAAACAGTGTCACATATAAATGGTGTCACTTGGAAATATTGTATTCCTATTTTCCTTTGAGGGTGAGATAACCATAATGGCATAGTTATATAGAGAGTAGGAACTAGTAGCACAAATGTGATGTTAAGATAACGATGCCTGGTCCTTTGCCAAATTTTGAACGGTGCCTGGTCACGGTGTCTGGGTCATAGTGTCTAGGTCACAGTGTCTGGTCACGGTGTCTTGATCACGGTGTTTGGGTCACATTTTATGGGTTATAGTGTCTAGGTTACGGTGTCTGGGTCCTTTTCCATAAAAATAGAACCAGTGCCAGACTCACGGTTTCTCAGACTTAGCCAAATATTTGTATATATAATTAAGCAGTAATATTCCTAGAATGAATTAGATTTAATCATTCATTAAAGAAATAATTATCGACCAAAGTTAAATAAAGTTTACAATAACCAAACATGATTTATATAAATTGAGATCTTGATAGAATTTATGTAAATCATAAAGAAATCAACCATCTTTACTCATGACTTGAAATATATTAAATAGGATGTATAGGATTTGTGATCATTAAAACATGATTAAAACATGAAGAGTCTAACAATCTCCACCTTTTTGATGATCACAAATAATATTAGTGGGATATCTGTTATTAGTGTGTTTTGTTTCCCTTAGTGTACATGTCTTTCCCCACTTTTGGATTATCAAAAAGAGTACAGAATTAAATAAGAGAATATGTAATAAGAGTTCACAATGAATTATATAGAGAAGGACGTGTCATTACAAATAGTATGCAAAAAAAAATACAAAAATATACCTATCAAAAGATAGTGTTCATTGTTCTTCAGCACTGACTACCTTCTCTTTTCCCTTGGCAGCAGCCTCAGGAGAAGCCACAAGAGAAGAGGTAGAAGTGGAAGAGGGAAGGGAACCAACTGACAAAGACAGAAGAGGGGGACCTTCGAAAATAGAAGGGGCCAAGGTAGGTTTGGTGGAAGACTGAAGTAATTTTTGGTCAAGGATAACAGGTCTGATCTGACTCAGAGCTTAAGAAACAGACATAGAGGTAGAGGAAAAAGTTGTGAATGAGGAAGGAGTCAAACCAGGCTGCAAATGTGTAGCTTCCACAACCACAATAGTAGTGCTCTATAAATGAAGATAAGGTCTCAATAACTTTATAAATTCGGTAATAATCTCACCACCATACTGCATCACTTTTTCAAAGTCATCTTCGTTCTCCATAAACTTTTCCAATAAAGGAGTGAAATCTTTCAATTTTTGAACTTGATTATTGAAAGCTTTAGTGACAGGAGGGATTTTCAGATTCTCTATAAGGTACTTAGAATGATTTGTCATATCATGATTAGATAAAATCATATTGATGTAAAAATACACATTCTTATAAATTTATTCTTGAACATCACTTCCAATCATGGAATGAATTCTTACCAAATCAATAACTTTGTCAATATTCTGGACAATCACATATACAGACTTGTTTTCAAACACTAAGCACTTATTGAAGTTCTTACTTAACAACAATTCTAAGTAGATCACTGTCAAATGAGGGTTGAGATGACTGTCCATAGGTACTGGATGCTATAACAGCCAAAGTAAGAGACTTTAGTTTAGTTAGAACTTTCTGGAGATAGCCATTATACTCATCAGTCAATTTGTTGAGACCAATAACAAGATCACACATTTTGTGAAATATTATATTTTTTCTTTCATCCACCATGTCAGCTAAGGAAGTCAAGTTAGGTTGATTTTGAGAGACAACTTATTGTGGAATCTGACCTCAAACATCCTCAATAGGACGAGCAATAGGATCTGGTCCAGATTTCAACACTCTCTGCCTATCTTCAACCATAGCTCTGAGGTACTTCACTTCGTCACTCAATTTTTTGTTCTCTATTCTAACCTCTTAAATTTCATGAAGAAGTTTTGGCTGAATCTGATATATGATCTTTTCTAACAATATGGAATCATCTCTTTCACTCAGATTTGTCACAGGAGCAAGTTGAGTGTTCATGAGCTTTTCAATACCAGCCAATAGTTTACCTCCAAAGTCTTTTAAATCATCATTACTTACTAAGGTAGAGGGTTCTTTTGAAGGTTAAAAAACAAGAGCTGAGATAGGCTCAGGTTCCTTTTCAAAGATAACTTCAAGAATAGAGATTTATTTCATTTGAAACACAGTAGACAGATCTATACCATTAATTGAGGATTCTTGGGAATCATCCACATCAAAATAGCTTGGGAATTTATACCATATATCCACAATGCTTTGATCAACTTGATTAGGAACTTCAACACTTTCCATGTTAGGGTGTTTCTCCCCCTCAACAAGTGCATATCTCACAAGAATAAGAGATTTAGTTCATTGATTTAATTCCAAAATTTCTTCCCCAATAGCCTCAATAATTTCATTTCTATCTAACTAAAAGGCTTTCTCTATTCTTTCCTCAATAGATGGGATAATCTCAGGAATAACTTGTTCCTCTAGGTGTTCCTCAGAAGCAACTTCTTTCTAAAAATAAAGTTATTCTTCTAAATTCTCTTCCAAAAAAAGCTTTTTCCCTTTCAATAACAATAGGTTCTTCTCTAGAAGCAGGTTCTTCTTCCAAATCAACAATTTCATCAGGAACATGTTCTTCCTTCCCAATTATGTCTTAAGAAACAGGTCCATTGTCTTCCTTATCCCTGATAGTTTCCCTTGTAGGTGCAACAACCTCTTCTTCTTCCTCCTCAACAGGATAGTCAACAATTTTTTCTGGTTCTTGACCAGGATCATAAATTTCCTTAGGTCTTGAAGAATGCTTAACCAGATTGAACATTTCATAAACCCTATCATTATCATCCAACCATTATTTTCTCCATGGATTCCAATTGATTTTCATTATTTGGACTATATCCATGGTGATAAAAAATTCATATTCCTTAATGACTTCTTCATCTAGTCCAACCAACCCTTTAGCATGAACCATAGAAAATATTAACCTTGAGTAGAACAAGGAGGTTTACTTTGGGGTTTTCTTTATCTACTCATATTTATGAAGTATAACATACTTGAATAGGTTAATCTTGTGTTCATTCTTCATAATATGTATCCAAAAAATATCCTGATACTTGAGTGTAGCAAAGTCTCATTTTCTTGGACTAATCAAATTTTGAACAAACTTAAACAAAATTCTAGTTTCACGATCTAGCTCAGCAACAATGGCACTTCTCTTTGTTTTATTGACAGTCAATATCCCCAAGGATTCTTCAAAAACAAAGATATCACTAGGAGGAGGAGGACCTCTATAGTAGTCCTCAAAAGTTACCTCATGAGGTATCCTTAGGCAAGCATCCCATAACCTTGAAGACAAATTACATCTTTGATCATTGATTCAGCTCCTCACAATAAATCCATCTTCTATATCAAATGAGAATTGAACGAACTAATAAAACTGAGAAACTATATTTGGATATATCATCCTAGTATCCTTTATGACCAAATCTAGTCATCCCTGTTCTTTTAGTACTTTCAATACTAAAGACTTACTTGACATTAGCCATGTGGGGTAGATTTCTTTTTTTGGCACAACTATTCTGTCAAAAAGGTTCGGATTCAGAGGACCTTTAGGCGCTATTTTCGGTGCTATTTTCATCTTATTATTTGATCTGTGCTTATCATTAGTTGATGAATATGGGCGTTTCATTCTTGGCATTCAACAAAGGTTCGAGAGAGAGAGATAAAAAACTGAACGGTTGAAGGAGATCTTACAGTTTGAGAGAAGAGAGCTCAGGTGAATAAAAGAGTGAAACTTCTTTCATTTTTATCATTTAGGGATATCGAGCGTCGAAATTCAAAATTATTGGAAAGTAAAAGAAAATAATAATAAATTACAGTGATATGAGTTATAATATGTAAATAAAACAATAGTGTCTTTACGGTGAGACCAGAATAGAATTTCATAGTGAGAAAGTAATAGGTTTTCACAGTGAGACTGTAACAGGTTTTCACAGTGACACCATAACAGGTTTTCATGGTAAAACTATAATAGTTTTTCATAGTTTCATCTCTACTATGTGACTTCTAAATGGTGCGACCATATGATTGAAATAATATGTGTCATAAAGTAACCAAGAGATAGTAACTGTGAGACCGTACACATGAAATAGAAACTTTTAAGATAGTAAACTATAGAACTGTAGGAGTTAAACAGTAATATCAAGATTGTGACTTATGAAACCATAAACAGTGAAACAATAAGTTGTGAAAAAATACACAAACTACTTAAGATTTATCATTACAAATTACTGTATGATGTAATATATTCTTTTAGAATTTAATGTTTTGGTTAATATATTAGCAAGTAGATATTCAGTTCCAATGAATTCCAAAGTGATATCACCTTTTTGATAATGGTCTCTCAAAAAGTGATGTCTTACATAAATATGTGTTTTCCTAGAGTGTGAAACAAGATTTTTTGAGATGTTAATAGCACTTGTATAGTCACAATTTATAGGTATATTTCTGAATTGATGTCCATAATTTAGTAATGTGTGTTTTATCCACAAAATTTGTGCACAAAAACTACCAGTAGCTACGTACTTAGCTTTGGTAGTAGATAATGCAATAGAATTTTGTTTCTTACTACACCATGATACTAGTGACTTTCCTAAAAGGTGACATGTTCTAGAGGTGTTTTTTCTATCTAACTTACAACCACTGAAATCTATATCATAATAACTAACTAAGTAAAATGATTGTCTTCTAGGATAGAACTATCCTTGAATGGGTGTATGATTGAGGTATTTGAAAATCCTTTCAATAGAATTTATATGAGACTCTTTTGGGTTTGCTTGAAATCTTACACACATACACACACTAAAAATAATATTCGTTCGTCTAGCAGTTAAGTAGAGTAAGCTTCCACTCATTCCTCTGTATGTGGTTTGATCAACATATTTTCTATCTTTATCAAGATCCAACTTACAAGTAATACTCATTGGAGTGTCACTACTTTTATTTTTATCCAAACCCAAACATTTTAGAAGATATATAGTAAATTTTCTTTGATTTAAAATAATACCATCATTATTTTTGAAAAATTTTAAATCCAAGAAAGAATTTTAGTTCACCCATTAAACTCATTTCAAATTCATTTTCCATCATTTTAGAAAATTCAATACATAAATAATTTTTTGAAGATCTAAAGATAATATCATCTACATAAATTTGAACTACTAAAACATTAGTGTAAATTCTTTTTATAAAAAGGGAAGGATTAGCTACAGCTTTTTAAAACCTTTGGAAATAATAGAAGTACTTAATCTATCATACCAAGATATTGGAGCTTGTTTTAAACCATATAAAGCTTTTGATAATTTAAAAACATGATTTGGAAAATAAAGATTTATAAAACTAGGGGGTTGGTCAACAAAGACATCCTCATGTATATATCAATTTAGGAATGCACTCTTAACATTCATTTGATATAGTTTGAAATTAAGATGTGCAGCATAGGCAAGAATAATTTTGATGGCTTTAAGTCTAGGTACTGGTGTGAAGGTTTCCTCATAGTCAATTCCTTATTCTTGACTATAGCCTTGTGAAAATAATCTAGACTTTTTTTTGACTATGTTACTAGCTTCATCTATTTATTTCTAAACACACACTTAGTTCCTATGGTAAATATGTCTTTAGGTCTGTCAAAAAGATTCCAAAATTTGTTCCTTTCAAACTAATTAAGTTCTTCTTGCATATCCATCACCCAAAATTCATCATTGATAGAATAATTAATGTTTTTAGGTTCAAGTTGTGACAAGAATACTTTATGTTCAACCTGATTTCTAAGAGAATCTCTAGTTTTAGTTCCTTTATCTAAATCTTCTATAAATTCATCTAAAGGATGGTTCTTAAGAGTTCTAACAGCTCTAGAAAATGAAGTACTAGTGACTTCAGGTTCTTCAATAGGTTTGGGTTCATTATTACTTTAATATGAAGAATTTATGAACTAGAAGTTTTCATAGATTCATTTATAGGATGGTTAGAGGATTTCTAATTAATTTCCAGATTTGACACATAATCCTCCAGGTTCTCTAGAGTGGTCTTAGGATCATGTGGATCTATTTCATCAAATTTTACATCGATAGTTTCTTCCACACATTTAGTTCTTTTCTTAAACACTCTATATGATTTACTAGATATTTAATATCCTAGAAATATTCCTTCATCACTCTTGGATGAAAATTTATCCAGACTATACTTAGTATTATGGATATGGACTTTGCAACCAAAAACTTGGTTGTAGCTTACTTTGGGTTTTCTATTGTTCCATAACTCATATAGAGTTCTTTTAAGAATGGTTCTGATCAATACTATATTGATAATATAGCATGCTGCATTTATAGCTTTATCCCAAAAATAAATAGTTAAGTCATATTCACTAATCATGGTTCTTTCAATCTCTTTCAAAGTTCTATTTATTCTTTCTACAACTCCATTTTGGTGGGGAGTTCTAGGGGCAGTGAAATTATGAATATAGCCATTTTGTGAGGAAAATGATTCAAACACTTGATTTTCAAACTCACAGCCATGATAACTTCTTAAGGATTTAATTCTATGTCCACTAACATTTTCTACAGTTTTAGCATATTTAATAAAATGAGGTAAGTCTTCACTTCTATGAGCCAAAAAGGAAGTCCACGTATATCTAGAAAAGTCATCTACAAGAACATAAACATAGTGATTCCCATTTAAACTATAAACTATAGATGGTCCAAACAAATCCATGTGAACCAATTCTAGAGGTTGATAAGTTCACACTTTTTTCTTTGGTTTGAAGGCAATTTTGTGTTGCTTTCCCTTTTGACAATGATTACACACATTATCATTTGGAAACTCAAGTTTGGGTAGATCTTTGACTAATATTTTTCTAATTATCTTCCTAAGGGAGTGAATATTATAGTTTCCTAGTCTCCTATTCCAAATCCAAGAATCTTTGTGAAATACACTTAAACATGAAGTAGTTTGAGAAACTAAAGAGTTTAAGTTAATAGAGTATACATTTTCATTTCTTAATGCATAAAACACCAATTCGTTTTTAAAATTAAAAACATTGCAAGAATCATTTTTAATTTTAAAATGAAATCCATCATCACATAGTTGTAAAATACTAAGTAGATTATATTTCAATCCATCAACAAAATTTACTTTGGAAATTAAAACTGAGTTAGAGTTACCAATTTTGCCAAGGCCGATGATTTTTCCTTTTGAAGTAACACCCAAGGTGACATGTACACCATCAATTTTTATTAAGTTCTTGAAGCATGAATAGTATCCTATCATGTGTCTTTAACACCCACTATCCAAGTACCATAATATTTTATAGAAGCTCTTTAAGCTATTTTCCTATAAAATAGTCAAATAAAACAGTCTTTGGTACCCATATTTTTTTGGGTCCAGTAATATTGCTGACTAGTGCTTTAGGAACCCACATCTGCTTCATAGGATTCCCATAAGAATTATGTAAAGTTCTTGAAAAATAAACTCTATTTGGTTAAGAAAATCTTGAAATAGTAGAGAGTGCATCATAATTTGAACTATCTGAATGTTTTCATGAACTTGGATTAAACCTATATGTCCTAGATTTAGAAACAAAATTGGTTCTTCCAAAGATTCTTTTACTAGGTTGATAGCCAATACCAGTAGTATATTTTGGAGAAATATGTTTACCTAGAATTTGTACCAAACTATCTTTACCATTTGTAAACCTTTCAATGTCCTTTTTCAATCACTAATTAGATAGCTTTAGTGCATTGTTTTTTTTGAGTAATTGAACATTTTTCTCCATTTTTATAGTGAGTTCAGATTTAATAGTTGAGGTAATAACATACTATTTCTTTAAATACTTTTATTTATCTTTTAGTTCATTGCATGTCTCTTTAATCATATTACAGTACTCAAACATTTCTTCATTTAGCATATTTTCAGAATCACTTTCATCTTCAGAGTAATAGGAATTGTGTACAAGAGATTCTAGTGTTACCTCAGATGTGTTTGTCATAAAACACATATTGGTTTTGTTATCCTGTTCATCATGTGAAGATTCTGAGTCACTTGAACTATCCTCAAAAGAACTCTACAATGATTTTATTTCCTTTTTATACTTTCTATATTTGTCCTCATATTTATTTTTGTACTTGATCTTGGGATAGTCAGCCTTTAAATGTCCTTTAACTTCTGTTAATAGGAAACTATCTCATTATAATTTTAACTCATTTTCCAATATTTCTTCTAGCTTCCCTTTTGATTATATCTTCCTTTGAATTTAGGATGTCTGAAAAATTTCTTCTTCTTGTAAAATCTCTTAAACCATCAAGCTAATTGAGCCATTTCCTTATCACTGTCAGGTGATGATTGTTTACTGCTGGAAATTTTTACATAGACTTCCAATTTCCCATTGTCTTTGTGTGTTGGGGTTGGTGGTCTTAAATGTAATAAATTTTATTTTGGGTTCATCCTCCTCTTCCATGTTGACTTTTATCTCTTATTAATACATAATTAGTTTCCCAATGATTTCTTTTATAGGTGACTTGAGATGTCACATGACTCTATAATAGAGATAGAGGTTCCTCTCCATCTATTAGGTAGGCATCTGAAAATCCTCATGATTTGTTCTTTGGTAGTGACTTCTCTTCCAAGAGAAATCATTGTGTTGAAAATTTCATTAAACCTGATATACAGGTCAGAAATAGACTCATAGAGTTTTATTTTATTGTTACCATATTTAATATTATAAGTAATAAGTCTCATTTCTATCACACTAGAAGTTCCTTCATGTGAAACAGACAAAGTATCCGAAATTTCATGGGCAGTTTTACATGCAAAAATTCTATTAAATTCCTCATCTCCTAAAAAGAACTATAGATCATTCATGGATTTGAAATTTTTATTGTAGGTGGTCTTGGTTGGGTCATCCCATGTGATTCTATCAGTCTTAGGAATCTTATACTCATCTATAATTGAAGACCGAATTTCAAAACCCATACTTTATAAATGCATTTTCATTTTAATTTTCCATCAAGCATAACTTGTTCCAATAAAGAATGGTGGTCTGATTATTGAAGAACCTTGTAGTCTATTATCCATAATAAAGAAATACTTTGAAAGAGATAGAGATTTAGAATTAATGTAAATTTACAGATCTTCAATATATAACTAAAATTATAGTTGAATGGGGTCAAAAACTAAGTCTTAACAGGAATAAAAAACTTCTATGATACCAAATGTTGGTTGGAGTAGAGTACTCAAGAGGGGGTGAATTGAGTATCTATAAAAAAATTTGTTTGAAAAGTTTTATTAAAATGGTTCCCCAATAAAAATAAATATAGCCCAATTAATCAAATTAATATGGTTATGAATGCTTGAATTTTTAAATAAATTCTCAGAATATTGATTAATTATCATAAATTTTAATATTTGTTATTAATATTACTTTTGAACATATTCTAATAAGGTAAAACTGTTATAACTTCTTTCCAAAATTAACTATCAATTTAAATCTATAGATTTCAAAATTATCTAGTAAAACAGAGAAAATTAAATTAAACAACACAACAGATATAAAACAAGTGGTTCAGTCTCAAGTTGAGATCTAATCTACTCCACTTAGTGATCACCATAAACCAAGTAGAATATATTAATAGACTTGATCCAAACCCTTGATCGGGTTAAACAACAGTGCACTAGACTATCTAGGTCACACAACTTCTTCCACAGTTCTTCATGGGTATAAACTACTAGGTCACATAGGGACCTCTTCCACACTTATATGTGGGAATAAACAAGTGTAAAAGATATGAGAGGAAGGATAACTTGTATCCCTCAGTTTAGTATAGGAGACATTTTGTATTTTAATACAGACACACACACTGCTCGAAAGCTAAAACAATACAAAACATAGAAAAGATGATGAGATAGGGTTAGAAGTTCTCATAGTGTTATTCTATGAAGCTTTGGACTTTTAGGATGAAGTAGATGTAAGAATCGGGTCCTAGTATGAGAAACAGAGTATCACAAGTCTGTTTCCCTAGTTTCTAATTAGATCTGGCTCATGTTCTTTGTGGAGTTTGTATTTCAAATATCTTCTTGTCTCTGGTCTATGGTATTCCAGCTTATGGATTCATTAATGCTTCTTGAGTTCTTCAGATTTATCTTGTTGCATGTGTCTATCCTTTTCGTAAGAATACTCCCACTTCTGCTACTCTATCACAAGTATGTTTTTGGTCCATGATTTTATTTTTATTCTTGGAGTGCAAGTGTTGGAGATGACAGGATACATGTATTCTGAACCTCATACCTCATACTATCAAGTAACATGTTTACAAAGAAATATTAATTATGTTAATGCATTTAAAAGAATCAAATATGAATGTTAGAGATTAAATTGAAAATGACAAAACAGATTAATGAACGGTGTCACAGCCTGTCTGGAAATAGTATCACTTGTAAACGATGTCTTCCTCTTTGCATTTGAGCAGTGAGACAATAATGATGGAATAGTTGTATAGAGATCAGGAAACGATAACATATATGCGGTGTTAGGATCACGATGCCTGGTCCTTTTCCAAATTTCAAATAGTGTCTAGTCAAGGATTCCGGGCCACAGTGTCTAGGTCATGGTGTCTGGTCACGTTTTCTGGGTAACAGTGTCTGGGTCAGGGGGTCTGGGTCATAGTGTCTAGATTATAGTGTATGGGTCCTTTTCTAGAAAACCATACCTAGTGGTAGACTCACAGTTTCTCAGACTTAGCCAAATATCTGTATATAGACTTAAGTAGTAATATTCACATAATGAATTAGACTTAATAATTCTTGAAATAAATCATTATAGACCAAAGTTAAATATAGTTTACAATAATCAAACATGATTTATAGAAATTAAGATCATGGGAGAATTTGTGTAAATCTTAATGAAATAAACCATCTTTACACATGCCTTGAAATAGATTAAACAGGATATATAGGATTTGTGATCATTAAAACATGACTAAAACATGAGGAGTCCAATAGATATTATCTCTCATCCTTCACTTATTTATAAACCAAACATCTTGGCACATAATCATTAATTCTTGGATTCATGTTATCCCATAAAAATGTTCCTTTAAATCTCTATACAAATCGGTTATACCATGGTGTATATAGAAATTTGATCTATGAGCTTCGTCTAATAATTCTCTTTTTAGCTCACGTATAGTTAGAACACATATCCTCTTTCCAAATTTTAGAATTCTATATTCATATATGAAGTCTATAAATTTACCATCACTCACAACTTTAATTTTCCATTGAATATTCTCATCATCAGGCTAAGAACTTTTTAACTTTTACAATAAAGATGGTTTGGAAAACATTTTAAAAATAAGTGATGTTTCCCCTTCCTTAATAAATCCTAGACTCATATTTAAAAAATCCATGAAAATAAAATACTTATCAATCCTTATTTTGGTTATAAGATCATGATATTTCCTTCTCAGTGCATCTTCTAACTTATTTTCCTTTCATAGATGGTTGTGTATTGAGTAGTCAAAATCCTTAAGTTGCTTGAGCCATTTTATTTTCCCCGTGTTGAGTTGTTTCTGTGAGAAGATGTTTTGAAAACTCTTGTGATCTATATATATCCACATCATTCACCAAAGAGATAGTGTCTTAATATCTTTAGAGAAAATATTTTCGCTACTAATTAAATATCATGGGTCATATAGTTTTGTTCTTGAGTCTTTAACTACTATGATTCATAGGCAATAACCTTACCATTTTGCATAAGGACACAAAAAATACCTTCCTTGATGCATCACTATATATAAAAAATCCCTCATTTCCTAATAGTAGAGTCAAAATAATATCATTAACTAATAGCCTCTTCAATTCTTAAAAAAATATTCATGTTCCTTTATTTATATTAACTTAACCACTTTATGAGTAATCTTGATTAAAGGGTCATCCAATCGAGTAAAATTTAGAACTAATTTCCAATAAAAACTTTCCAAACCAATGAAACTGTGTATATCAATTATGTTTTTTGGTGTCAGAAATTCTTGGATTGCCTCTGTATTTATAGGATCAACTGATATTTCATCCTTATAGAAACTATGTCCATTAAAAGAAACTTCTTGAATCCAAAATTCACACTTTCTAAATTTCATATATAACTCTTT
This sequence comes from Viscum album, assembly GCA_963277665.1. Taxonomy (NCBI): domain Eukaryota; kingdom Viridiplantae; phylum Streptophyta; class Magnoliopsida; order Santalales; family Viscaceae; genus Viscum; species Viscum album. The sequence goes on from OY728134.1 coordinate 1,002,706,950, forward strand.
TCTTTTAAGAGTATCAAGAATTATTCATAAGTGAGACTCATGGTATTTTAGATTACACCAAGATATAATTAATAAATACCACAATAAAATTATCAATATATTCCTTAAATACTTTGTTCATTTTATCAATGAATATAAAGAGTGAATTAGTTGATCCAAATAGAATTTCAATGAACTCAAAATGTCCATACATCATTAAAAATGTTTTCTTATGGATATTTTCCTTCTTTAATCACAATTAGTGATACCCGGAATGAAGGTTAATCTTTGAAAAATAATGATATTTATGAAGTTAATTGAGTAAGTCATCAATTTTAGGTAGATAATATTTTTTCTTTATCTTAATACCATTGATTTACCTATAATCAATGCACATTCTCATAGATCAATCTTTCTTCTTAATGAAAATAATAGGGGCTCTCCAAGGAAAAACACTGGGATATATGAATCCCTTACTAGAAAACAACTCTAGTTGTTTATTTAACTCCAATAATTTCATAGTGGACATTCTATACGTATTTTTTTATATAATTCTTTAATCATGGATTAAATCAATTGAAAACTCAACTTAACACTCTGGGGGATGTCTAGGTAATTCCTTATGAAATAAATTAATGTATTTCTATACAATAGGTAAATCCTCTAATTGAAGATTACATTTTCCAACTGTATTTTTTTCTTCTCTTCTTCCCACAAATATCATTTAAAAGATACATTAGGGTTGGATCTAGACATAATTCAAGATACAAATTCTCCTCTCTAGAGAAAAGGAAGTCCACTTCTTCATCATGAATCATAAATTTCTTCTCTTTGCAATAAATTCTTGCACAATACATTAAAAGATAGTCCATACTAAGGATTATATCAAAATAAACCATAGTTATATTAATCAAGTATGAAAATATGGAATGTTTATGGTTCATAATGGGAACTAACTAACACATTCTTATTGTGGTGAGATTTACACTAGTATTTTTGACTAACAACTCCCTTATTAATGTGATAGAGAAATATATAATTTTTTTTTGGAAACCATGGAAGATATAAAATAGTGAGAAGATCTATTATTAAATAAATTATTGGATAAATTTGAGGATATGATTAAATAACCCTCCACAACATCATTGGGAACTTCAACCTCAGTTATAGTGATTGCATAAGCTTGGATTTCTCCCCTCAACCTCTTCTATGGTTCGTTACATTGATTCTTAGGGAATTGGTGAGAATAATACCCCATTTATATATAGTTAAATACTTTTAAATAATTTATTTATTTGTTTTCATTTAATTCATTGTCTATATGACCCTTATCTCCACACTTGTAACAAACTTCAATGCCCTTCAAGAATTTTATCAGTTTTTTCTTTCAGAAATTTTCAAATAATGGGAATTTATTTATTCCCCTTTTCATATTGTGATGGTTTACCTTTTTAATGGTTCTTATACAACCTATTAAATTAATTTTTTCCCTTGAAGGTATAGAATCTATAAATTTCCATCTTTTTTTGATGGAACACAAAACTATTTCCTCATATAATGAAAATTTTTGAGAAACCAATTCCCTTGGAGGTTTGGATAAAGGCCTTCAAAGAAATGGTCAATATTTCTCTCAAGATTAAGTACATAATCCATTTCATACCTAGATTTTCTTTAAAATGTATCTCCATACTCTTCAACACTGTATTCCTCCTTTTTCTTTAAGTTAAGTAAATTTCTATTCATTTTAGTTCATTGTTCCTGAGGTAAATAATTATTAAAGAATATATATTTGAAGATATTTGTTACATATGTTCTATTTATTCTTCATTATTAGAATTCAGTATCAAAGAACACCATTTATCATCATCACCTGTATGAAAATAGACTTCCAATATAACTTCTTCCCTTTCATTTCATCATATGGTAAGAAATACCTTTTTAAGAGACTTTACCCATTTCTCAACTACCACTAGATTAATAGTTCCACTAAAATATGAAGGCTTTTATCACATGAAATGATCTAATATAAGTGTATAATACCATGTAACATAATTTTCTCTATATGTGAAAGGTTATTAGACATAACATTTGTCAAATTATCTAATATGGTCATGATCTACTCAACTCCAACACCAATTGTATTAGCTTTCTCAGTGGAGAAAACCCTAAATTGACCATGAGTATTGATAATTTTTCTCCCATTATGCACCATCACTAAATAATGGTACATTATTAGATAGCTCAAAATCATCATGAATATTTATCTATAAAATAACATCCCACTAATAGAAAAAATTATCAAATACTACTAGATATTATCATAGTTGTCATGTTAGCTATGTTTATTTAATATCTAGTTCCCAAGGTTTCACTAAACCTTCTTTGATAACAATTATAAACACCCAAAATCTAGTACCCGATATTCATTGACTACTTTATTATAGTGGTATAGATACAAGGGATCACATAACCATAGATCAATCAGTTTAGATGTATTTTAGATCTAGATACATACGTGATTCCCGTATTACATTTGAAATAAAATATAAAACATGAAAATATTAAATGATCTGAAACCTTGAAACTCATTCAAATATTTCCTCTTCATATCATGGGGAAAAGTAAAAAAATAAGGGTGAGATAAAATTCTTATTAATGGTTATATACAGTGGAATCTATAATGAGTAAATTATTCATAATCAATATGGCACAATGAATAACTAAAAAAACTTCATTTAATTAATAACTTGATCACAAAATGAATACATAGATAATATAAATACAGTAATATCATGGACAATAATAACTAAATTCTCAATTGATTAAATTCATAATGTTGGACATCATGATTTTTTAGATCATGGTATCTCTGTCATCATGTCCTTATACCAAGATAGTTTAAAACTATTGGTAAATACCCATTTAATTTGGCCAACTATTTTGTATCATGTGACCTCTCTATTCATCAAGGGGGTATATAATTCTGGGCCCCACCCATCACTGCATGTCCAATTCATTCCTCATATGTCAAATAATTGATTTAATTCATGAAAAATATGCCTTATTAACAAATTTTCATATTGAGTGAAGAATATGGATTATCAATCATTCCCAAATAAATAAAATAAATTTAAAATTAAAACATTGTATCTATAAACGGTATATGTTTTAGGAAATAATAATATCTAATATAAAAATAATATATATATTTTAAAGAAATTTGATGTCCAATGAATAATATAACAACCATGTTCTTTATTACACATTCATTCTTGATTTATTTTGTAAAATTACAAATAATAAAACCCAAAATATCGAGAAGTGTAGTTTATTTGGGAATTAGTTACATAACATAACAACTTAAAATGGGAAATACAACATCTTTATTGAAAACTTCTTTAACATGCTCGTACTTAAAACTGCATGGGATAACCTGGAGAAATATATCAGAAAGGGGTGAGCTATAAATCCATGTAAGGTAATAAACATGTAATAACATGAAGATAATTATAAATTTTAGAAAATAGTAATATCAAATGGTATTAAGAGTCATAAACATGAACAATGAGACATGATATAGCCTGATAATCATAAAGGAAACATGGAAAATTTGAAAAAACATAAAACACTATATCATAAACATATGTCAAGGATAACCCACTAAGAGATCACTATGAACAATGTCCCATAAAATTAATCAGGTTCACTCAATATCCCAAAATTATGTATCATTATACTAAACATTACCCAATTCATTGGATCACTATATAATTAAAGATTCACCCATCACTTTCCTTTTATTCTCATGCTTAAGTGATCCTCGTAGATCATACAACATTGATTCATTCATCATCATAACTTATTCATTGATCAAGGAGTTTGGAATAAATACATGTATATCCCAAATAAAAAAGGTATATGTGCATAAAGGTGAACACCCTTGATAGTAAATGGGTAGGGTATTCACTAAACAATTTGTTTGGCCTAGAAAATCGCAGTGACATTTCGGCAGTATAACGGTGTCACTTGAAGATTCATAAAAATGGGTTGTTGAGAGAGAAAGGGGTATTTAATTAAATATAAATAAAATTTTAATTAAAAAGAACATGATAAAACATATCCCAACATTATAAATTTTAAATTGAAGTCATAAGGTAATGGAGAAACATGAATAATGAAAATAATTTTAACTATATTTTGGCATGCTAAGAGGTGTACATAAATGATCATGGGAGGATTAATGAGAGTGAAAGGGGGATCTCATCATTTATAAGTTAACTTTATAGTAAGGGTAATATTTAATAACATATCCCAACATAATTAAATGTAATTTAAGATACTTAACTTAAAATAAGTTCTTGAATGGAAATGTGGAGAGACAAATCCCTCGTAGAATTTCAGCATAGTAACAGTTTAGGTAAAGGTCAAAACAAGATAGGATAAATGATATATAATTAAAATAACATCAATTTAATATTAAGGTCAAGTTTATAAATAAATTAAATTATAAAAAATTACAATTAAGAAAACAAATTCCAAAGAAGGTGCTTGAATTGAAACGAGGAGAGGAAGCTCTGTTACTAGAGTGTGTAACTCCAAAAGCTTGAGAGGGGATTCTTGAGATATTGAGGGAACCATTGGAGGAATATAGATATTTATGGGAAGAGTATGGATGTGATAAAAGGATTTCTAGTGAAGATTAATGGGGTCTTAGGTAGGTTTATATATATAATTAGAGGGATTTCATTATTATTTAGGTTTTTGGACTCTACAAAATAAAATATCCAAAACCACAAACATCCCCATGGTTTTTTCACTTGGTTTCAACAAAATTAGAGTTGTTTTAATTATTTTATAATTCTAAGGTCCAAAAATATTAAAATATTTTCCTTGATTATGTGATGGTGGGTCACACTCTTAAAGAAATGATTTTAAACCCTTAAAATATATTAATGGTTTTGGAGGATTCATAAAAAATTTATAAAATTAATAAAATAAACATAAAATCACATTATTTTATAGTTAAAATATATATTTGGTCTTTAATATCTTTTATTGTATTTATTACATCACTATTGGGTCATTATAATGTCATAAACACACCTTATATTTATATAGTATTTAATTTTTACCTGAAAATTTGACTGTCTCCAAAAATTATGAAAAAATAACCATTTTATTTTGATGTTATGATTCCAAAAATAATTTTCATTTTATTTAAATAATTATATAAATATGTGAATTTTTACATTTAAATTATGAACTGACATTTATAGATAAATTTAGGGTTTTTTACAATAAGTGTTTTTCGAACCCTTCTAAAAATTACATTTGACTTCATAAAAATTATATGATAATTTATATTTAATAAAATTTTATTTATAATAATACTTTATTAAAATATTATTTGTTTAAAAAAATTATTAATTCATCAAAATATATTCTTTAATTGAATTTTATCATTACCAAAAAATATAATTTGGGTTTTATTATATTAAAATAAAAAACATTTATAAAGTAACAATAATATGATGAAAATAAATTCATTATTCTTTAAAAAATGTACAAAATCATATTTATTGGGTCTTGATACATATTATTTTATTACACCTGTAAATTCCCTAATAGTATGGTGCACTAAGGTGAGACTTTGATGGGGGTGCTTCGGTGTATATGGTTTGAGTCATTATCTCAAGGAGCCTAAACTTCTCCCATAAATGGTTTCACTCAAGCTTAAGTTGTTGGATCTCAGCTTGTTCATGGTCAAGGGAAAATCCCCGTGATGCTATCTCCCATGGAAGCTTTGATATATGGGATTTGCAGTGTATGATCCAACTGGTTGAGGTCATCCCATCCTTTTTATGTGTCAATTGGATTTTTTAAAACCCTACATTTATATTAACCATGTGATCACTATTCAATGACTATATTATTAGTGGTAATGATGCTTAAAGCTATTTTAAATATGATAGAATGTAAAAAAACCAAATAATTTCATGTGTTTTCTTTATTGACATTAATTAATAAGATATTTAATTAAATTTTAAGAGAAATTTTATTTTTAACAGTTTGGCTCTTTTCAATCTTCCCCCCTTAAGAAATTTTTCCCTATAAATTTTCATTTCACCCCCTAAAATAGATGAGGGTAACTCTATTTCATCGGCTCCTATGGTCCCCATGTTTCTTATTAAAACTTATGGTTTATCCATAGCACTTGGAAAATGTGCATTGTGTAATATCTTTGAACATTGTCTCTACGGTCTAAGATCTTCACTGAATTATATTCATATGAGAAGTAATTCTACAACGGTACCATCACTATGTTGAGTGCATGTGAGGGGTTGTATATGTACATCTTCAAGAGTGATAATGGAATACATCTTATACTTGAGATAGGTTTGGTGGGAGTGCTAGTAGATAGGCCACCACTTTGATGTGATCAATGATCTCAAAGTGTATGATGTATCTAGGACTAATCTTTCCCTTATTCTTGAATCAGATCACTTTTTTCCATGGAGATACTTGAAGGAATACCATGTCTCTAACATCATGCTCTAGGTCTCTTTGATGATTTTTATAATTCATCTTTTAACAACTCTGAGAATCCTTAATATGTTGTTGAATGGTCTTAACATTTTCCACTATTTCCTCAACCATTTTAGGACCTAGCAATTTTTAATCCCCAACTTCATCCTAGCATGTAGGTGTCCATAACTGTTTCCCCAAAACGGATTCATATGGATCTATTTGGATGTTTGAGTGAAAAATCTTATTGTATGAGAATTCGATTAGAGTAAGATGTTGGTCCCTTACACCTTTGAAGTCAATTGAGCATGCTCTCAGCATATCCTTGAGTGTTTGGATAGTCCACTCATATTTTCCATTAGTTTGGGGGTTATAAGTTGTGTTTAAGTTCAACTCCATATTATGAGTGTGTTGAAGACTCTTCCAGAACTTAGAGGTAAATAAAGGTTCTTGATCAGAAACAATCGATAATGGTGTTCCATGAATACTCACTAATTTTCAAATGGATATCCTTACAAGTTTATCGAGTGATAAGTCATATTGAAACACAATGAAGAGTGAAGTATTTATAATATGATCCACCACAACCCATATAGAATTATTCCCACTAGTTGTATTCATCATGCTATTGACAAAGTCTATGGTGATGTTTTCCCATTTCCATATAGGTATGGGTAGGGGTTTCATCATCCCTTTGGATTTTTTTCCTTTCTGCCTTTACTTACTAGCATACGATACATCATGATGTATACTTTGTGATATCCTTCTTCATATTGTCCCTCTAATAGTTATCTTAGAGATCTTAATACATATTTGTGCTTCCATGATGGATAGAGAAGGTCAAGTTATGTGAATCATCCAATATCTCTTTATTTAACTCATGATTTGATGGCACACATAGTCATATACCAAATATTACAACTCCTTCTTCATTAACATTGAAATATACGGACTTTTATTTCCTTATAGTTTCCACTTTTTATGAATTCCCACATCATCACTATCCTAATCATTTATCCTTTCAAAAATAGATTATTGAGAAATTATTTTTGAAATGATTGATGCTTTTCCTTCCTTTATGATTCCCATACCTATATGCTTTAAGTCTAAGAAGATAGAGTCCTTATCCATTCTCTTAAATGATAGAGTTGTTGGATCCTTTATATATAGATCATATACCACCTTATTCTCTTTCCCAAAATGGTAGTGAATTGAGTTGCCATAGTCATTGATTGGCTCTTACAATATTTATTGGCACATATTCATCTCTTTCTATGTGAAAATATACTTGAGGATTTTTTTGATCCATATATATTTCATGCTTCTCCCCAGAGAGATAATACCAAAATATTTTCAAAGTGAAGACCATTGTAGCCAACTTCAGATCATGCATTGAGCAGTTCAGTTTGTGAACATTCAACTAGCTTGAAGCATAGGCTATCACCTTTTCATTCTTCATTAACACATATCCCCAGCCTTTTATTGAAGCATCATTTAATACCACAAAATATCCCCCACTTTTGGGAAGTGTAAGTATATGTGTAGTGATAATCCTCTTCTTCAATTCCTTGAAGCTCTCTTCACATTCATCATTCTAATAAAACATGACTCCCTTCTAAGTTATTTTGGTTATAGGGTTTGACAATCATAAGAAATTTCTCGAAAATTGATGATAATACCCATCTAATCCAAGGAAACTATAGATATTTTCCATATATTTTGGCATCGTCCATCCTTCAATTTCTTTTTTCATTGAATATTCCACAAATATCCCATTATGTGTGGTGATATACCCTACGAATGAGAATTACTTCATCCAAAACTCATATTTTTTGTACTTGGCATAAAGATTCTCTTTTCATATGTTCTTTAGCACATTGATCAGATACTCCTCCTGCACTTCCTTGATTTTTGAGTATATGAGAATATTATATATAAAGACATCCAATTTTTTTTTGATGTAATCCCTAATGAATCTATTCATCAATTCCATGAATATTTTTGTATCATTAGTGTGGCTGAATGGCATTCCTATGAACTGATATTCCCCATATCTTTTATGAAAAGTGGTATTGGGGGTATCCTCCTTCTTCACCCTGACTTGGTAATATCTTGACCAAAGATCCACCTTTGAGAAGTATTGTGTTCCATGTAGCTGATCAAGCAAGCCATCAATCAGTGGAAGAGGATACTTATTCTTTATCATGATCTTGTTGAGCTCTCAATATTCGATGCAAAGGTGCATTGACCCATCCTTCTTCTTGATGAAGAAGTCTGGTGAACCCCATGGTGATGCACTTGGACATATAAACCCTTTATCTAGATTCTCCTAGAGTTGTTTCTTCAGAGCCTCAAGTTTCACCACATCCATTTTATACATAGTGTATGATAACATAAATTCCCCAGGTATAAACTCTATTGAACATTCAACTTCTTGGCTAGGAGGAAGTCCAAAAAATTCCTCAAGAAACACATCAGTATATTACCTTATAATAGGCATGTCTTTGAGGATGTTTATTTAATTACACTTAATTATTTGAGCTAGATATTATTTCTCATAGTTAAATAATATCCACACTTGAGATGATGGTGCTAAAGAATATTCCCACTCCTACTTGAACTTGTACAGAATCGAAGGATGATTCGTGATATGGAGGGTGATTTCCTTATCACGGTAGTTGATGTTGGTTCTATATAGGGAAGGCCAATCAATACCCATAATTACATAAAATTCCACTAAATAGAGTATGACAAGGTTTGATGAGAAGTTCATCCCACAAATTCTGATAGGTAGGGATTTATATACTTGGGATGCAATAATTTCCCCATTTTTATTTTTTACCAATAGATATATTTCCATGATTTGTGGTGGTGTTTGAATAGTTCTTCTAAAATTTTGTGATGTGAAGAATGTGTAGAACTATATTCAACACTTATGTTCACTATTCTTGAAATAATAACTAGTGTTCTTGTCACTACTTCATTTTTAAGATCCATCTATGCATTTTTTATTTCATAATCTCTTCTTTGATGCCCTGTAGGTTGTTGGTTGTCACTAAAAACCCTTGTCTTAGTGAATTGGTTTTCAAAGTGCCATGATTCCTTGTCATTAAGGAAATGATTAATGTTTTGAGGGTTGACAGGAGTATTCCTTTCCTCTATAGTATTACTGGATTTCTCTTATGATAAATCACTAGAAGGTGTCCTTCCTTCCCATACCTATACCATTTCTTCGTTCCCCTTAACAAATTTTTGTGGTACTTATTTCTGCACATTTGACAAGTGGAATTCTGAAATTTCATGTCACTGTTGGATTTATCTATCAAACCACCAAAATTAAATTCCACTTCCCACTTAATATCCCCATGATACCGAGAAGATTTACTGATCTCCATTAAGGAACATCGGACAATATCTTTATATCTATCAAAGTCTCAAATCATAATATCTTTTCATAGACTATTTTTTATCCCACCAAAGAAGCAGTAAACCTTGAATTGGGGGTAACAATAAAATTGGAGGCTTATCATGAAATTATTATGTATTTTTCCTCCTACTCTCCAATAGATTTATCATCTTTTTTCTTGATGGAAACTAAATCCCATTCAATTTTAATTTGGAGAGTGTGTGGAAAATATTTATCAATTTTTTTTTTCAAAACTCATTCCAATCCATCGCTTTAATCTCTTACTCAAGATTAATATTCATGATCAATGTCCATTACTGATCAGCTTCTCCCTCTATAAAATAAATATATAGTAGAACCTTCTCTTGTTCGGAACATTGGAGGATGGAGAATATCTTCTCAATGGAGTTGATCCATTGTTTCATGATTAATGGATCATATGATCCATTGAAAGTATGAATCATTTGTCATATAATGCTCTCAATTGCAGATTTTTATCACTTAAGGGAATTTGGAAAATCCTCCTGATCCAGGTTTCTATTTTGAACCTAAGTCATCTGATATAGTATTTTCATAATTTTTTTGATTCCCACTCCCATAGGATTTGGCATCTCGTTGGGACAGTCATCGCATTTCCCATCACATTGATTGTTTACCTGATTCCTCCAATTTATGGACATTAGCTAGAATAGAAGGAAAAAATTCAGGATGGTTATTTTTAAACTATTAGACACGTAATGTGGTAATCTAATGGCATTAAACAAATACCTTAAAATTTATATTAATTTCTTAACTTATGAATTTATAGGCTTCAATCTACGTTATCCGTGATCTTTTTCCTAACATATACTCATAAGGGAATCTTTTTTTCTCTTAATAATGGTTAATACTGATATTATGAATTTTCAAAAGCATGTCACCTAGGGTTGTCAAACTAGGTGCGTAGTAAGTCCCATTTTAGTGTACCAGGTTACACCGAGTCAGGATCGAAACACTTTATTGGGGTTGTTACTCCTAGGTACATTTTTTCTAGGACCATGTCCACTTGTAGTATCCAGAAAAGGATGTATTTTATTGATAAACCACTTACTCTATAATTTCCAAAATTTATGGATGTTTTCTTATACTTTGTATTATCCCTACGGTTTTCCCTAGAGTTTTTAAATCCTAATCACAAAAATAACCAAACTTTTGCTCTAATACTAATTCTAACAACCTTTTTATTTATTAAACATTAATTATCAATTTATTTCATAGACGTACACATAATACAACCCAAAATATCAATAATTTTAGTTTAGTTGGGAATTAGGTACATTACCGGACAAATTAAAATAGGAAATACACCATCTTTATTGAAAAATTCTTCGACATTCTTGTACTTAAAACTACAAGGGATAACCTGGGGAAATACATAAGAAATGGGTGAGCTATAAATCCCAGTAAGGGAATAAACATGGAATAACATGAATATAAGTGTATATTTTAGAAAATAGGAATATAGAATGGTAGTAAGAATCATAAACATGAACAATGAAACATGATATATCATGATAATCATAAAGGAAACATGGGAAATGTGTCAACAACTTAAACCACTGCATCATAAACATAGATCAAGGATAAACTGCCAAGACATCATGGTAGAAAATGTACCATAAAGGAATAATTTTCACTCCCTATTCCAACAAGATTTATCATAAAGGTCAAAACCCTTGATAGGAAATGTGTACGATATTCACCATACAATTTGTTTGGCATGGAAAATTGTAGTGATATTTTTGAAACATAACGACATCACATAAAGATTCATAAAAATGGGTTAATGAGAAAGAAATAGGTATATAATAAAATAGAAATGAAATTTTCAGAAATAGGAAAATGGAAAATCATATCCCAACATTAGAAATTGGAAATATAAGGAATAAGGTAATGAAGAAACATGAATAAAGAAAATAATCCTAACTATATTTAGGCATGGTAATAGTTGTACATTAAGGATCATGGGAGGATTAATGAGAGATAAAGGGGAATATCATAATTTATACATTAAATTTATTGTAAGGGGATTATGGAATAACATATACCAAAATAAATTAATGGAATTTAAGGTACATAACATAAAAGAGGAGCTTCAATTGAAATGAGAAGAGAGAAATCCCTTACGAAATTTCAGCATGGTAACAACTTAGGGAAAGGTCAAAATGAGAGAGGATAAATGATATATTATTAAAATAAAATAAATTTTACATTAATGTAACATTTATAAATAAATTAAAGTATAAAAAATCAATTAAGAAGATAAATTCAAAAGAAGGTGCTTGAATTGAAAGGAGGAGAGGAAGGTCCCTTACTTGACGGTGTGACTCCAAAAGCTTAGAAGGGGATTATTGAGAGATTGGGGCACCTTGATAGGACCATATATAGTGGTATGAAGAGTATGTACATGATACAATGAGTTTGAGTGAAGATAAATGGGAGATTTTATGGGTTTATATAGGAAATGAGGTGGATTTCTTTATTATTTAGGTTTTGGACTCTACATAATAAATTATCCAAACCCACAAACCTTACCATGTATTTTGACTATAGTTTATTCCAAATGGGAGTGGTTTTAATTATTTTATAATTAAAAGTGCCAAAATTGTTAAAATAATTTCCTTTCTTATGTGCAGGTGAGTCACACTCTTAAAGAAAGGATTTTAATACCCGAAAATATTTTAATGGTTTTGGAGGATTCATAAGGGATTTATAAAATTAATAAAATAAAAATAAAATAAAATTATTTTAAATTTAAAACATATATTTGGTCATGTATACATTTTATAGTATTTATTACATCACTATTGAGTCATTATGATGTCATAAAACATCCCTTATATTTATAAGGTATTTAATTTTTACCCAAAAAAATTGACTCTCTCCGAAAATTATGAATAATTAACCATTGTATAATTTTGTATCGTGATTACAAAAATAATATTCATTTTTTCTAAATAATTTTCTATATATTTTAATTTTCACTTTTAAAATAAGAATTGGCATTTATTAATAAATGCTGATTTTTTTACAATAACAGTTTTTTGAAACCTTATAAAAAATAAATTTGACTTCATAAAAATTATATGATCATTTATATTTAATAAAAATTATTTAATAATAATATTTTATTAAAATATTATTTATTCAAAAAATTCATTAATTAATCAAAATAAATTCATTAATTGAATCTAATCATTACCTAGAAATACAATTTCTGTTTTATTATATTAAAATAAAAAAACATTTATAAAGTAACAATAATAGGATGGAAATAAATTAATTATTCTATAAAAACAAATTTACATACTCATATTGTAATGTTATTGATACATATCCCTTTAATACATCCACAAACTCACTACGAGTAAGGTGTGTGATGATGAGACTTTCATGGGGTTGTTCAGCATACATGGTTTGGGTCGTGATCTTGATGATCTTGAACTTCTCTCATATATGGTTTCTCTCATGATTAAGTTATTGGATCTCATCTTGGTCTTGGTCAATGGTAAAGCTCGATGATTTTATCTCCCATGGAATCTCTAATAAATGGGTTTCATATGGTACAATCCAACTGGTTGAGACCATCCCTTTGTCAATATTAATTAGATTTTTTCAAAACCCTATATTTATACTAACCATGTGATCACTGTTAAATGTATATATTATCAATGGTAATGATTTATAATGGTATTTTAAATCTGATATAATGTAATAAAACTAAATAAGTACATGTGTTTTTAATATCCATATTTTTAAAAAAAAAGTTTGGGGCCAAAGCATCAATTATTATTAAATCAAAGAAAATAACTCTTTAACTGGGTAGAGGGAGACACATTACATAGCCCAAAGGCCCAGTGGGCATTTAGCCCATTACATGGCCCATAGGACCAATTTTATGGCCTAAAGCCCATTCTGTGAATAGTACTGCTACAGTACCCTGCCTGCTACAGTACCCGCCGCCGCTACAGTGCTCTGTCGCCGCTACAGTGACCTGCCGCCGCTGCTACAGTATGCTACAGTACTACTACAGTAACCTGCGCCTAATGGGTTTTGAACCCCCATTTTTCATGTAGGATTACAGGGTGCTTGCCACTAAGACAAACCCCAAATACAACCGATGGGAATTATATACAACATATAAACTAAATTAGGTGCATAATATTAAAATATGCCTCAATGAATGTTGATGAAATCCCTTACCTCGTGTTCGAATTGCCTCATATGTGCTTTTAACCATTTATATAATAAATTTAGATTTATTATACTTACATACTAAAACCAAAAAAATCATATATTATCTATTTATAACATTTTTTCACCTTTTTTTACTGATATTTTTACTATTATCATTATTTTGGGTGTTAATTTCTTTGTTTCTCATGTAGGTTTTGATTCGGTAATTTTGTTCCCTATTCTTTTATTATGGTTACATCATATCGATAATGTTATTAACGGTTTAATATAATTTACATTCAATATATATATTAATATATATTTAAATTCATTCATAAATAATAGATATAGAAAAAATGAATTACACTATTCATAGAGATAGTAGGTCATATGTACGGTTGAACACTATTTTCACTTTCCAACGAATGGAACAAAAGAAAGTTGAATACTAATTAATCTTTCCAGAATCATTATTATATAATATATAGCATATATATTCATTAAATCCATCCTAATTACCATCCATTTAATGTTTAAATGAAAAATATATCACATCACTTTGTGGTGGTGGTTGTCCACACCTACACACAAGTGACGTCATCATTTTCCAAAGGATTGGAAAGTAAGAAGTTATATATGACATTATAGTTATAGAATAGTAGTTATTTCATAAATATAATATATACTCATTAGTTCCACATTTAAAACCTTCCAATTATAATTGTGATGAAAAACGAATTACACCGCTTCTTGGAGATGATAAGTTGTACATACACAAAAGCGATGTATTCAATTTTCATATGATGGAAAAAGAGAAGAAATGTGGTTGTCTCATAATCATAATAAAATCTAAGAATATATATGAGACAAGATTTATTATTTTATTATGTTTAAAACACGTTAATAGTAATTGGAAGAATAAATAAACTTTAAGGACTCAGTAAAGTTGATTACCTCTTCTTCAATAGACTTCTACTAGATCTCTTCTTAAGGTATCTAGTGTAAGTCTTTTGGAAGGAAGAGGACCCTTAGAACATGGATAATGATGTTTATAATATAAATGTGTTAGGTATGATACATTTGTGTTAGATGGTCTTGAGGAGTTGAATATACTAATTAAAATTATTAGAGTTATTATAGCAGTGGAAAATAAAAAAGAAGAGAACACAGTGAATTTTATTTTGGTTTAGTCTAATAGATTTATTCCACTCTTCACACCCCAAAAAATAGTGTACAAAAACCAATTTAAAAGATATATATAGATAGATAGAGGGAGAATTTTATATAGGATAAATCTAAACCTAGAATTTTATGTGGGATAAATCACAACCCAGGACATTAAGAGGACTAGTCACAAACCTAACAAAACCCAACCTTTTGTGGGAGTAGACCAAAACCAAGGATTTCTTCCAAAATAATCCCCAACCTAAGTGTTATTTTTTTCAAGTGTGTATAACCAAGGAATATATTTTAAAGGAATTATAAACTGTGAGATAAATGATTATGTGAAGACCTCTACCCAGACTAGAAAAGATATAACAAAGAATACCACTGGATGGAAGCAGAAAGACTACTGATGATAAAAAAAAATTGATGAAAGCCCATCCAAAAGATGTAGACAGTGTACTCTGAGAATTATAATAAAGTAAAAGTTAAAATCTTCAAGGGGGTATAGACTTCAAATAAGAGTTTTTCCTTCCTTAAGAGTTCATCACAAAAGATTTAAATGGTTGATCATAGGATCACTTGAAGGTTCATAGAAGAAGAGCACATTGATTTAATTTGATTATAAATGTATCTAATCATGGTTTGTTCCAAGAATTATTGATTCCTTTAAATTATATATGTAGAAGCTGATAATCCAAACTATAACTAGGTAAAACAATTAAAATTAAAATAACAAAATTATTCAAGACAGATAAAAATATCATCTTGAATAATTTTAACAATGAACATTTGAATTCAAAAATAAAATACCCATTCAAAAAATTTATAATTTCCCATTAAATAATTCATATACACTCCAAAATAATAGTTTAAGACAAATACCTAAATTTAAAAAAACAAATAAACTATTTAAATAAAAATTTCAAATACATTTAAATTTAATACAGTGCATAAAGAATAAAAACATAATTTTGTTGCATTAAATACAAAAAATAAGTTTGAATAATTTTATCATCATTTAATTTTAATTTATAAATTAATAAGACGGAGAAATAAATTCAAAATATTAAATCTTAAATATTCCAAATATATGTTTTATGAGTTATGTAAGAATAATGAATAAAATCAAATCATATTTTAAAACTATTTAAAATATTTAGAAACAGTTTTCAAGGATTTTATATAATATATATTGATTTCAGAACTTATTAAAACTCTAAAACATTTAAAATAATAATTTAGTTAATGATATTATAAAAAAATAATGAAAAACATAGCACCTTTAAAAATTCAAATTTTAGAAAAAATATTCAATGGAAAGAACTAACCATTCCCACCAAGAGGTTGTGTGGTCGACATACCAGGTCATGTGGTTAGTTCAAATATTCTTGTAGTCGCCATACTAACCATGTGAAGATTACAACGCGTGGTCACTATACTGATTGTGAATTCACAGTCATTATACTCAAAAAAATAATTAAATCGTGGTAAATATAATTATAATGAATACATGGAGTAATTTGAATTAATTCCCTTGAAGAAACTCCCTAAAACTAGCCTCATGAAATAAACAGGGGAATGGTGTTCTTGATATTTCATAACATGTAGTATGTAGGAAGATATTTCCATGATGCGTGATTGGTCATGTGAAATGAGGGAGTTGCCTTATCATGATGGATTTCAACTCAAAGACATAGATATCATCTGAAATTGAAAAAGGATTTTATGAGATAATAACCAAGTAGAAATCATATTATTCCACATGTGGTAACTTGTAACAGGGTTCACAATAGGTTCATCTATTTTATGGTAAGTTTGGTTAACTCATGCGGTAGGTTGAACAATATGCAGTAACCTGCCAAACCTCATATGGTAAGGTGAAAAGGAATCATGGTAGGTAGAGTTTGGACTTGCGGTCACTACCATAATGCAATGTAGGTATGAAACAGTTCATGATGGTTATAAACATGCTGCAAAATCACTATGATAAGAGTTCATAATAGTTTTCAATGCTTCATGGTAGGTACAATTAAGATTCACAGTAGATGGATGGAAAGAAAATTTGGAAACCTATACAATCTATCATCACAGACATTGGCCAAAATTTAAAACCACTAAACATAAAAATTTGTGAAAGTTATAGAATACTTCCACTTGGTTTAATAAAATTTCCAAAAGTATATCTATCCAAAAAAATAATTTTTGTAATAATCAGATCTATATAGCTCAAGTTATAATAGAATAAATAAAAAACTTTAAAACCCTATAAATTGAAAATTATTTTTGAAACTGAAATCATGAATTATGTTCAGAAAAAAAATTCAAATATGACAACAATAGAGTCAGACATTTTTTTAGTTGAATGATATTTACATAAACTTCTCATCTTTCATATGAAAGATGAATTATAAAATCCCAATTACTAAAACTCAATGGGGGTGCTCTTGGGAGCTCTCGTCTCTCAGGAGTGCCCTAGGGTTGAGTGGATCGTCATCGATAGTGAGACCTCTAATGGTTCAGTGTGGATGGATCAGTGTGGATGGTGGGAAAGTGGTATTAGTGTGGATGGTGGGATAGTGGGATCCCTAGCGGTGTGTTGGGATATCATACAGGCATCGTGGTTGGTAGTTCGGCATGGATGGCAGCTTGCAAGGCTTCAATGGAATCGATGACATTAGCATTGGTTTAAGCCGGGATCTCTTTCAGGTGTTTTGGTGGGTGGTTCAGCATGGATGGAGGATTACGAGGCTCTGATGACATCGATTTTAGATTCAACGACATCGGCTCCATCTTTCGAGGATTTGATGAAATTGGTAAGGGTTCTGTCTTGGCTTCAGTTGTGGCATCTAGCTCTTTTAGATGGACTGCCTTTGGATCCTATCAGTGGCGATGAGGGTTCTACTCCTAACCCTCTATCATTGTAAAACTATTGTCATATTCTCCTGATCCCATTGCAGTCACATCAATAGAGGTGATCTCAGCCACCCTAAATCATATATATGTGTTGAAATCTGGACTTCATGAATCCTTCTAGGACCTACATTCCCTTCTCATGAAATAGTTCAATAAACAGTAAAAATTCTCCCCACAAGGCCATGGACATGTGTTTTGGTCTTGGAATCCACGATGGACATGTTGATTTTTCTTCGAGTGACGTTTTAGGTGGGTGTTTTAGATACAGTGGTGGTAGAGGTTCTTGGATTTGGGATGCGGCTTTTCATTTCTCTAGAAATCTCTATGATGTGTGTCTTAATTACTCTAGTTACCTCTATGATGCGCTTTTCAGTTTCTATAGCCGCATTTGAGAAGTACATTTTAGTTTCTCCAGTTTCCTCTATAATTCACTTCTAGATTATCCATTACCATTTTCCTCTCTCTCTCTCTCTCTCAGTGGTGTGTTTTTGATTGAGATGGTTGTTTCCTACAATAGTTTGGTTGCTGTTTATTTTTTATGGAATGTTGGATTTGCAATGGTGTTGTTTGAAGTGGGTCATAGTAGCTCAATTAATTTTTCCTTGTGTTCATGTCGGTGTGGTTATTGAGTTTATTTCATACTCATAGTTGATAAGGCCTTCGGAGAATCTCAAGATCTTCGGGACACATGATGTTTTGAAACAACTAGGCATACTCTACAAGGAACAAGTTCCGGATGAGGATTCAGAGCAGGCGCATTCACCAGTGTAGTGCTAAACAAATTTCAAAGAATTAGAGGGTGTGTAAATTTATATTGGTACTAGGACTATGCATCTTTACATAAGACAGCTAGCCTAATAGTCGTGAAAAATGTGGAGAGCTAGCATCACAACATTGATGTCGGGGTGGGTTGGTTCCAAGTAGTTATAGTCTGAGATTGATTCCTCTAAGACCTTTGGGTCGTGTATTATGTCTCTTTAGGGTTCCCCCTCAACCCTTAAAAGGGGGGTTATAAAAAATTAATTAAACATATAAGTCCTTCAGGCCATTCAGTCAATTATTACAACTTAATATACAATAAAAATAGAGAGAGCTAAAAAAAATAGACATTCACATAAAATAAAAAAGATGGTTTTGTAATATTGAAAAACATAAAATATTAATATTTTTTATAATAAAAAACATAAAATACATTAAATAACATGAGAAAACAAAATGGATAGCTTTCGGTCAATCAAGATGACTCAAAGTGGTGTGAATAAGTGAAGGAAGAGGTGTCCTTTTATAATTAAGGTGAGGGGCACTTTTGGAATTTCTTAAAATATTAAATTACATTTTGATGTCTAAATGGATCCAAATTGATAGTATTAGAAGTAATGATAAGAATAAGTATATATCCTCTCATACAATAAAATTTGGACAAGTTTTGGGAATATTTTCACCTTTATATTTTGTTTTTAACCCCTTATTAACCCTTTTTTTATTACCATAATATTATAGTTTTCTACACTTTAAGGGTAAATAATGTTACTATAAAATGAAACAAAAACCATAAATGTTCCATTTATTATGTTTAAAACCATATACCATTCATTTTTTTAATCTAATATTTTTAGTTTTTTTAAACCATTTAATAAAATATCATTTATTATAAAATATCATTAATTCATTTTTAACACTATTCATTTAATTTGACTTTAAATCCATAAATAAATAATTATATTTATAATATAACACTTTCACACCTCTCTAATATATCATATAGATCTAAAAAATTCATGGGACACATTAACTCATTCAAATTATATCACTTTTAATATTTTTAAAATAATTTTTTTTATTTTTCTCTTAATTAAATAAATATTGTATTAGCATTGTAAAAGAATTTAAGATAATTTTATATTTTATAAAAATTACAAAAAAAAATTATAGCATAAAAATAATATTATTAATCATAATATAGATATTTTTGTTTATATCTTTATTTTTTCCCTATGATGACACATAATAGATATTTAAAACTAAGAGAATGACATTTTGTAACTTTATTTTGTTTAAATATTTTATCGGTAATTTTCATAGAAATTTGTCCATTAAAAAAATAAATTTATAGCCTAATTTGATAAAGGTTGAATTACCTTTATCCAATAATAATTAGGATGAAAATAATGACTTTACCGCTTAGTTTTAACCTAGATTAACTCAATTTACCCTTTATCGAGGTGATAAATATTACCATGATTACTATTAATATTGTTTAAAAATAAAAGGGACATATTTATCAAATTTGAACCTTCTAGTTCAAAATATGGAATTTATTTTTTCAAATTCAATATGTTTTTATAAAATAATTTTAAAATAAGTGAGAAATATTTGATGAAAACAACTTTTTAGAAAAATATAGTTTTTAAGAATAAAACTAGATTTATTCTTATGCCACGCATAGTAAAAATATTAGATGAATGTTAAAATTTGATTGAAAATATAATATATAAATTTCATTATAATTATTCACCAGTAGTGACTAATTTAATTTATTATGATACCAACATATTTTGGGCACAAAAATATTTCTTTAGAAAAACCTTTAATTTATTTTCAATTGATTTTAATTTTAATTTATAATTGATTGATAACCTATTAATTTATTTCATAAATATGTAAACTATATAATTTTCATTATTTAGTTATTCATATTCATTCCTGCTAATTTAACTGATAGGTTATAATGGTATAACATATTACGATTTATTTATAATCGGTGTTGTGTGTATCTCAAGCTAACAAAGTAATTTATTTAAAATAAAAATACTATAAAATCACGGGTGTTAAAACTATATTCAATATATTTTTATCAATTAGTATGAATACATTAAAAGTATATAAGATATTATTTGTGTCATTCTGATTTGTAAATGATTCAATCTAATAATTTACTCTCCAATGCATGGTTTAAGTTTCCCATGGTTATTAAATATAAATTATTATCATAGTTTATAATATATTATAATTTTTTATTTCTATCAATAGTATCATAAGGGTGTTATATTAATATTACATTATATTTTAAACATGATTTAATTTCACTGATATGTTTTATTTTTTTATATTTATTTTTCAACATTGTAAAATTTATAAAAGTTAGATTACTTTACTTTAAAATATACTTTAATATCTTAAGGTGTTGGAGATATTTATAAATTTTTCAATTGAAAATGAATCTATTTATAGAATAATTAAATTTCCATGTTCTAATTCTAATTTAAAATTATGGTTTAAAATACATGATGTTTATGAACACTTGATATTGAAACAATTTCTTATTGTTTATGTGCGATGGATTTGGCATGGATAATCGAACATTAGGAAACATTGGAACTTTTTCCAATATCATAATGAGTATGTTTTTTACCCAGTAGTGGAGAATCAAATTGATAACATAATTATTGATTTATTGTGTAAAAAAACACAACAAGATGAAGATCATAATATGCAATTAGATTCTCATGTTGATTCTTCAAAGACTAATATAGGGGATAACCTAACTAAGAAATAGAATGATTTTTATGAGCTTCAAGAAGATGAGAATCAAGATTTTCATGAGGGTTATAAAAAAATATTCAAAATATGTTCCATAAAATAAAATCATAAAATATAAAGTGGTTATATAGAATTACAAATATATCAGTTTCCATGATATTTTAATTTTTTCATGATTATTTTGGTGAAGCTATGAACACTGTATAATTTAATGATATGGAGAAAGTTATCAACAAGTTGGGTCTAAATTATACAAAGTTACATGCATATTTAAATGACTATATAATATTTTAGAGAGAATATTCATACATATAGAAGTGTAAAATATTCTATACTTGTATATGGAAATCAATTAATAATGATGAAAGGCTAAATGATCATGCTACTATGAAGAAGTAGAAAAATAAAAATCCCATAGTTGTTTTACATTACTCCCCTCTAAAAACTCTATTAAAAATATTATTATCATTATATAAAACTATAGATTATAAAATAGTGAATGTTATAGAAAAAACAATTATAGGTTTATTCAGTATCTAAGAGATAAAATATCATGGAAATATTTTTATTCTTTACATCCAAATTTCTCTTCAGATCCTAGAAATGTAAATTTGGGATTTTCTGTTGATGGATTCAATCTATTCAATAATTTAAGTACCAATTATATTATATGGATAGTTATTTTTATCCATAACAATTTTATTCCAGGGATATATGTATTTAGATAAATTATTTTGTTATTTTGATGATTATTCTAGGAAAAAATTCATGGAAATGATATCATTATATACCTTCAGCCTCTAATGTAGAAATTGAAATAGTCATGGGAAAATGGTGTCGATATATATGATATGTTGGTTAATTTTTTTTAAAATGCATACTTCTCTCATGTGGACCATTAGTGACTTTACAAGATATGGTAATTTTGTTTGTTTGAATACTCACACTAGCCTCGAATAAAACAACCCCAGACCCGTACTCCTAGATATGTTGCTAAAAATATAATCATTAAATTTTTGGATTGATATCAATAAATGTGACCTAATTTTTTTCATCCAAATTTTAAAAAAAAATGGAATATCGGATCACTTAAATTACAAAGGACCATTTAGTTTTAGAGGTTTAAGAAATTAGAATAAACCCTTATATAAACAAAACTCATGATTTCAATAGAGTATTTTTTCCATTATACCCAACTTTTCATTTTCCATATTAAGTCTTCAACATCTCCCATTAAATTATATACATTAGAAACCTTTATAGATAGAAAATAATTTAACATCATTCTTCATAACCTATGAAATAGGAAATGTAAGAAGGGTGAGCTCAAATTATCAATAATTTTAAACATAATAATCAACAATTGAATACAATATATGATAATAATATGATCACAAGGGTATGATGAAATAATCAAATATCATGATAATAAAATTAGAGAATTAATACCAGCCAATACCTAGATCACTAATCATGATTCAAGGGATAAGGCTTTAACAAAGATAAGAGTCATATGATTAAATAATCATGACCAAAAAGATGTTAATATTGATCAAAGTTATAATTAAAACCCATATAAATAATAAATAAAACATGTTAGTATCTTGGAAAATCATCTTCATATAATTCTTATAGAACCCTTACAAATTTTAATAACCATATGGTCAACTTTCAATATAATTATTCAAAGAATAGAATCAATATCCAACACATTAGAGAGCTATAATGAATCTCACCCATAATATAAGATATATCAGGATAACATGTGATCTATAATGTGGTCCAAATCTTTGTATAAGCTATATCGGGCTCACCCATGAGCTATAATGGCGACCAACCCTTTATATAATCTATATTAGTTACCCGTGAGCTATAAGGGGGTTGAAACCTTTGTATAAGCTTTATCGGGATCACCCATGAGCGATAATGGGTCTTAACCCATCATATAAAGAATTTCCAAGAACTATAACAAAAATAAATTACAAAGATATTTCAATTCATCAGAATACTCATCGAAAAAAATCATTATTTCCATCATGACATAATTAACTCATGGCAAAGAAATGAATTCCATAAAAATCTCTTTGAAATAATTAAATTCTATCCAAAGAAATAATGTCGATGGTATTATCCAAAATATCCCCAATGAAGCATAAGTGGAATAAGGGTTATTTCTGTTGATTAATGGAAGTACCATTAAAATATCATTAAAAAACTTGATTAAAATAACCTTTTCGCTTTGAAAATCACATTTAAAAACATAAAAATTCAAAAAATATTGTTTGAATCCTTTTATTTAAAAACAAACTTGGAACCTTAAAAAATTTCAAAGAAAATATTTGTCATGGTGGTTGGAAAATCCATTCATGTTGTAAAATTTAAAAACAAAACATTCTTTTCAAACATTTTGGAAAGGGAGTAAAAATTGAACCATTTGGAAAACACTAAGAAATTTCCTTAGAAAACCTTTTATGAGAAGGTAAAGTGTCATGTAAAATAGCTTTATGAATATAATTTATGTTTAGAAAAAGAAAATATTTGAAAAATTTTTATAAAATATGTATATTTAAGAGAAATAATCTAGATCTAAAAGAAGATACAACATAGGTATAACTTACAAAAAAATTTCATGATGTTTATTTAATCAATAAGGGATGAAATGGAAATTACAAATCTAAAAAAAATTAATAACCATAGGATAATAAAAGAGATGTTGTCTAATAAAATAATAACATATGATTTCCACTAAAGGAATTTTGAATATAAACAATCTTGAAAAGAAAGTAAATTGCAACATAAAGATTTTTCCACATAGGTAACTTTTCAATCGTAAGCCTCGTGCAAGAATAACTTATAATGAAACTGTAAATATCATAAAAATAAGGAGATTGACGATATAAAATTTCAAAAGGGAAGTATATATAGCTTATAAAATAATATAGGTGTGTATCATTAAACATAATTCCCAAGGAAATGGAATTTGAGATGAATAAACCTTACAATAATCATATCATTGAATTTAGAGTTATTCAATAGAGATATTGTGTGTAAGAAATGTATATCCACAAAATAGAAATGTATATAAAAAATAAAATAGTTTATGTACCAATTAACACATAATTATTTTATAACAGATTCAATGAAGAAGAGTTATAACCCAACAAAAGGAAATTGAGTTAAGAACCCCTTTACCACTTGGTAACTTTCAAGTAAAATCCCCTTGGATTAAACAATTCAAGTTTAAACATAAAATACCATTAATTATATAGTATTAATGATTTAGTATGTAAAATGGGAAGTAAATACACCATATAGAATAAATTAGGTACATAACATTAAAATATGCCTCGATAAAGGGAAATTTAGATGATATCCATTATTACTTTGGTAATATCTGGATCAAGACCTCTTGAAACAATGAACCTAATATGGATTTATAAATCATAATAATTTTCATAAAAATATTAATTAAATAAATTCACGGTAATTATATACACCACACAATAAAAATAAGTAGTGAATATAGCATAGGTCTCACAGAAATAAAAGTGATAATAAAAACCCTTACAAGGATCATATCATTGAATTGAGAGTTAACAAATGGAGAGATTATGTATAAAAAATGAAAATATAAAAAAAATTAAATATATAATAAAATAGTTTATATATAAATTAACACATAATCATATCAAAACGAAGTCAATGAATAAGTGTTATAACCTAATGAAAGGAAATTGAGTTAAGAAATCATTTACCACCTGATAACTTTAATGTCAGATCCCCTTGGATAAAATAATTCAAATTGAAAATTATAATACCATGAATTATGAATGATTTTTTATATAATATAAAAAAGGGTAATTATATATAAACCTCATAACAAAAAATTGGTGAATGACAATAAAATATGCCTCAATAAAAGAAAAAAATGTGATGAAATTCCTTACTGATTTGGTAATATTTAGATAAAAACCTCATGAAAGAAATAAAATCATATGGATTTGTAAATCCAAAAAAATCATTAAAAATTTATATAATAAATTCATGCTAACTATATACACAACATAATATAAATAATTAGTGAATAAGGAATGTGTCTCACAAAAATTAATGTTATATGAGAAATCCTAACCTTGAGTCCAACCTTTGCATGCATGTCCTTTAAATATTATTTAATAACCATATATAAATTATCAGATTTTGTAAGAAACTTTTAATTTTTTAATACCTTATACTTAAATAATTTATTTTTATTTTTATTTTAAATACATATTTAAATATCAAATCAGTTAAATCCACATCTGGTGTTTTGAGGATGTTTGGTCGATAGTTTCAAAACATCTTCGGTGTGTTGACCATGGTCAAATTGGTCATTTTTCCATAATATATAGAATAATAATAATTAAAAAATTATAATTTTTATATATCAATTATAATTTTTTAAATAAACCATGAATGATGGTTATGAAAAATGAACTATGTTACAATCATGGAGACATTAGGTCATACGTACGCATGAGCAACATTTCAACTCTATGATGATCATTATTGAAAGAAGATAAGTATTATTTTATCTTTATATAATGATAATAATATTTTAAATATCATATTATATTTTTAAATACACTTACATATATAATCCATGTGATGTGGTGATTAAAAAAACCACATCGCTTCATTGAGATGGTAGTCCACACATATAAAAAAATGGTTGTATCATCTTTCAATGAATAGAAATGTAAGAATAAATATGTTATATTTTATTTCAAGAATTATAAATACATAATTATTATCATATATATACATTAAATATACCATCATATACATCCATTAGAGGTGGTGATGAAAAAAATTGCATCAGTTCACGAGGCGATAATCTTCCATACACACAAACGATGGTTTCATTTCCCGTTTAATAAAATAAGAGATGGATATAAGTTATGTAATTAACATAATAACATATTATTATATTGGATATACTTATGTTATTATACCATCATGGTTTCATAATACATTAAGTGGTGTAATAAGAAACAAAAAAACTGCTTAGTTAAGAACGATTCCTCTTCTTTAGACCACCTCTTTATGATTACACCTAAAGTATTCCTATATTGGATTTCTAATAAAAAAGGCTTCTAGAATGTGAGGATACAATTAAAGAAGGTATTTGGGTAGGTATTTTCTATACCATAAGTATTTTTAAGTTTAAATAGTAGAGGATAGGTGCTAGCCTTTTATATGTGGGGGAGAGAAAACACTTGGAAGTTTTGAAAAGAAAAAGTTATAATCACATTTTACACACCCCAAAAGGATAAAAAAATGAACCATTATAGATCCTTAGGTAATATAGGGTCTACATATGCCCATAAAATATAATTTTAACAGGTTTTTAATTAATTTTTTCCCTTATATTTTTAGTTTAACCCCCAATAAACATGTTTTAACCTTATTGAGGTAAAAGATTTTTCCTTTTTCACTATTCATTATAAAAATAATAATTTTCACTTATTATATAATATAAATTATGATTATTCAAAATATGTAATCCATCTAATTAAATTAAATTCACATAATTTGGAGAATTTAATTTAAAAATGAACTCATAAAATGTGTCAGAAATGGGTTTTTCAATAAATGTATTTTTCAAGCATAAGATAGTCTTATATTAACTCTATAACTAGTATTTATCATTATATTAATTTAAACTAATATTTATAGTAATATAATATATACATTTAATTTAAATAATTCCTCATTATGGTTTATTTTAATTAATTAAAATGGAGGAACATTATGCAATTTAAACCTATTTTTCAGAAAAATGCATTTTAAGTACAAAAATAAACTTATACTAAAATCCAGTATAAATATGATTAAAATATAATTAATTAGATTATATATAAATAAAGAATACATATTTTAGTTTGAATAAAATTCAAATTATAAAAGTACTTTAAAATTTATTAATTTATTGAAAATAAATGATAGTTTTACAAAAATGGTATTTCTATAAAAATTCAAAAATTTCACCCAAATTTGATTTTTATATGCAGAATTTAAAAATAAATTTCATTTTATAAAATATATTTTCTAAATTTTTTATAAATTAATTAAAATTTTCTCCCATAAAAATAAATAAAAGTAATTTAATAAGAAAATGTGATTTTTAAAGAATAAATTGTCTTTATTAATAATTGAGTGATTCTTTCCTGAGAATTTATTAATAAATATATACTGAGTAGTAAACATATAAAAATTTCATAAATTGGTTAATCCTATTAAAATCCTCCAATGTAATTACTAGGTTATAATGATCATATTTTTTTATTTAAGCTCAATGTTGTGTGTCATATACACTATCAAACATAATGTTCTTTTAAAAAATCGGGGTTCTACATTCCCCCCCCCCATTTAATAAATTTAATTCTAAAAATTTTAAATTGATGATAGTAATAATTTTTTTGAAATTTCAAAATACATTTATTTAAATCCCACAACGTAAAAAAGGATAATAAAACTTCCTCTTGAAAGTATGAAAAAGAAAATATAAAGGTCACCTAGAATAACATAAAATTAGGTTTCCAAATAAGAAAATATATGTGGGAATCGAAAATATAAACATAGAAGAAAATTTTAATTCCCAAATAATGATATATAGTGACATAGATCATTGATCACTAGAATGTTAATCATCATGAGAAAGTTAACAAGCACAAAATCATAAACCAAAGAGGTGTGAAAAAGACTATCATTTCATCAAAATTAATGTAATAGGATAAAATTTTCATTTTCAAGATTATTTTCCTAGATTTGATGAATTAACTAACATATAGATTAATAAAATAAGAAATTTATACTTAATTGATTAGTATAATTTCATTATTTAATCAATTTCAACCATAATATCATCTTTTTTCTCCAAAGTTTGAGTATTTAAGATAAATTATTCATTCATGAAGCACTAAAATAAACTTTTAGAGGATCACATAACCATAAAAGGGATAAAACGTTATTACTCCAATCTTTACACATTAACCGAACCCAAAATGGTTAGAATGAGTTAAAGTAGTTCCCAAAATGAATAGTCCTTTGTATGATGAAATAATTCATTAAACTCTAAAATTCAAAAGTAAAACCCAATGTTCAAATGAAATCATTCCATAAAAAATTAACCTTATTTCCCAAATAACTTCAATATTAAAGTGTGTTTTAACCTAAAATGGTATCTCATACCCTTCATATTACAAGCCCAAAAATATAGTGATCTTCTTCGGAAATAACATTAAACACTTAGTCACTAAATCAATTTTCAATCCCACGGTTATCTATATGATAAAACAAGTGTTCCCATAATTAATTCAATATCTAAGATCATATAAACACTAAAGGTTATCAATAAATTAAGAATTATTTTCCAAAAACATAAATTCATACATCATGTTAAACCAAATATTAATATATACTTCAATCCAATAAAACATCTCCCAAAATTTCATTAATCACTTTAAAATATCATAACATAAAACCTCAAAAGTTGTGTCTAAGACTTTAAACATATGATCAGCCTTAAACTAATAAACTCATGTTGATATTAATAACTCTTAAGATAACCATACAAGAAAAATTCATAATCTCCAAATTTATCTTAACCCTACTCTGATACCAACTATAATAACCTTGGACTCGCACTCTTGGATATGGAGCTAAAAACAAAATCATTACATGTTTGGATTAATATTGATAAATGTGAACCAATTTTGGTCATCCAAAACATAAAACATCAAGAGGGAATAATGTATCACTTACATACCCAAGGACCTTTTGTGTTTAGATATTTATAGAATTATGACAAACTCTAACATAAAAAATAATCATGACTTCAAGAGAGTATTTCTCCCACTATACCTAGTTTTCATATTCCATATTATGTCTTCAATGTCTCCCATAAAATTATCCACAATAAAAACCTTTCTAGAAAAAAAACCATTTAACACCATTCATCGTATCCTGGGAAATATGAAACATAATAAGAGTGAGGTCAAATTCTCAGTAATGGTAAATATATGCATTCAAAATTAAATTCCATCGGTGAGAATAAGATGAGAATAAGATGAGAATAAGATGAGAATAAGGGTATGATGATATAATCAAAGTTCATGAGAATAACATATAATAATTTATACCCATCAATACCTAGATCATCAATCATGGAACATTTCATAAGTATTTAACAAAGAAGAGTCATATGATTCAATAATAATGAGTCGTGTGATTTCAATCTTGATTAAGGAATCATTAAAACCCTTAAAAATCATAAAGAAAACATGTCATTATCTTGAAACATCATCTACATAGAACCCTTACAAATTGGAATAACTATATAGCTGAATTCAAATATAATTTGACATATAACATAATAATTTCCCAATACATTTGAGATCTATAATGGGGATCACCCATCATATAAGCTATATCAGGCTCACCCATGATCTATAATGGGGCACAACCCTTCATATAATCTATATTAGGCTCACCCATGAGTTATAATGGGGATAAAACCTTTTTATAAGCTATATTAGGCCCAAATGTGAGCTATAATAGGGATAAACCCTTCTTATAAGCTATATCGAGCTCACTCGTGAGTTTTAATGGGGATCGACCCATTCCATAAAAAAATTATAAGAACTATAAAATAAATAAAGTATATATAACTCACATTTAATTTAAAAACTTATAGAAACGGTAATTATTCCCATAATAACATAATTAACCAATGGAAAATAAATGGGTTACATGAAAGTATCTTTGAAACAATAATAATCCATCCATAGAAATAATTAATATAATATTATCTAAAAAAATCCCCAATGGAGCATAAGTAACATCATGGTTTATTGATGCTGATGAATTAAAATACCATTAGAAGATCACTAAAATCATTCTTGAGGAAAATAACCTTTTCACTTTGAAAATAACTTTTAAGAACATAAAAATTCAAAAAATATTTTGAAAATAAACCTGGATATTTAGAAAATAAGTTTAAACTAAAATATTGGGTATGGTAGTATGAATATTTGTTCATGTTGTAAAAGTTAAAAATAAGCATTATTTTCAAACATTTTTTAAAGGGAGTAAAAAGTGACCCATTTGGAAAACATTATGAAATTTCCTATTAAAACCTTTTAAATAAGGTCAAAGATCATGTAAAATAGATTTAATATATCATTTATGTTTAGAAAATAATATTTTTGAAAACATTTTATAAAACATTAAGATGTAAGAGAAAGATTCTCGATCTAAAAGAAGATACAAGATAGATATCACTAAAAAACAACTTTCTTGATGTTTATTTAATAAATAATAGAGGAAAGAGAAACTAAACTTGTAGACCACATTCATAACCATAGGATAAGAAAATAGAACTGGTTAAAGAAAATGAGATCATATTATTTCCTCTAAATAAACCATGAACATAAACATTCCTGAAAAGAAAAGAGATTGTAACATAAATCATTTTCCACTTTGGTAACTTTTTAATCATAAGCCCCATGAAATAATAAATTCAAATGAAACTTTAAATATCAATAACATAAGTAGATTAATGATATAAAATTTCAAAGGGGAAGTATATACACATCATAAAATAATATAGGTTCATATCATCAAACATATGTCCTAAGGAAAGAGAATTTGAGATGAATAAACCTTATGAGGATCATATTATTGAATTGAGAGTAATTAAATGGATATATTATGTGTAAAAATTGTAAATACACACAATACAAGTGTAAATACATAATAAAACCACTTACAGATAAATTTACACATGATCATGTTATAATTGAGTCAATGAAGAATATTTATAAGCCAATGAAAGAAAATTGAGTTAATAAACCCTTTACCACATGGTAACATTCAAGTCAAATCACCTTGGATGAAATAATTCAATATAAAAAATAAAATACCATTAATTATTAATTATTCAAGACATATTATATAAAAGGAAAGTTATATACACCATATAAAACAAATTAAATGTATAATATTAAAATATGCCTTAATTAAGGGAAATTGAGATGAAATCCCTTACTGCTTCGATAATATTTGGATCAAACCCTAAGGAAAGAGAGAACCCCATATGGATTTTTAAATCCCAATAATTTTCTTGAAAATTATTATAATATACATTCATGGTTTCTATATACACCGTTCAATAGAAATAAGTGGTGAATATGGCATATGTCTCATATAAATTAAAGTGAAATGAGAAACCCTTAAAAGGATAATATCATTGAATTTATAGTTAATCAATCAAATTCAAATCCATGAAAAAGGTGAAAATATATAATAAAATAATTTATATATCAATTAACACATTATCGTGTCATAATTGAGCCAATGAAAAAGATTTATAACCCAATGAAATGAAATTGAGTTAAGAAACCCTTTTCCACTTGGTAACATTCAATTCAAATTCACTTGAATGAAATAATTGAAATTGAAACTTATAATACCATGAAGTGTGAATGATTAATTATGTAACATAAAAAGGGGAATTATATACACATAACATAAAATAAATTAGGTACTTGATAATAAAATATGCCTCAATGAAAGGAAATTGAGACGAAATCCCTTACAGATTTGGAAATCTCTCAATCAAAACCTCATAAAAGAGATAACCTAATATGGATTGGTAAATAAAAACAATTTTTACTAAAAATAATATAATATATTTATTTTAATTATATACACTCTATAATAGAAATAATTTTTGAATATGGCATATGTCTCATAGAAATAAAAGTGAGATGAGAAACCCATACCTCAAGTCTAGACTTTCCATGTATTTATTTTAACTCCTATATAATAAAATTATATCAGTTATTTAACACCATAAGAACCTTTTATAGGTTTAATAACTTATAATTAAATAATATATTAAATTTATTTTAAAATCATACTTAAATATTAATCAGATAATTCAAAATTGAGTAATTTGTAGACGTTCATCTCGTAGCTTCAAAACGGATTTGGTGTGTTGACCATGGTTAATGATGTAATTATTCCATAATATCCAAAATAATAATCATGAATTAATTATCATTTTTATACATCAATTATAATTTTAAATCCAATCAATAATGAAGGTTTTTAAAAATGAAATATGTTACAATCATGGAGACGGCAGGTCATACATACACGTGAGTAACGTTTCTTTTTTTCAACGATAATTATGAAAAGAAGATATATATTATTTTAACATTAAATTTTTTTATGATATCATAAATATAATATTATTTATTTAAATACACTTATATATCATCCATGTTATGTGGTGATTAAAAATGAATCAAATCAGTTCATGGAGGCGGTAGTCCACATGTACACACGAACGATATTATCATCTTTCAATTGATGGAAAGGTAAGAAAATATAAGTTATATTATCTTTTAAGAATGATTAATATGACATTAATATAATATATATATATAAATATATACACACATTAAATACATCATTTCAACCAATTGTGAGAGGTGTTTGTGTAAGATTAATAATATATGTTTGCAATGTGGTCTTCTGTCATACACACGTATGATGGTTTCATTTACCATTTGATGGAATAGGATATGAATGTAAGTTATGCCATTAAAAATATAATATCAGTATATGGTACATATTTATGTTATTATATAAACATTTTTTAAGAATATTTTAATTAATTTTAAAAAGGAACAAATAAGAATTTTCGGTTAAGAACGATACCTCTTCTTCAGACCACCTCTTTAGGATTATACTTAAAGAATTCCTATATTG
Source organism: Viscum album (assembly GCA_963277665.1). Taxonomy (NCBI): domain Eukaryota; kingdom Viridiplantae; phylum Streptophyta; class Magnoliopsida; order Santalales; family Viscaceae; genus Viscum; species Viscum album. The sequence goes on from OY728134.1 coordinate 1,002,740,515, forward strand.
TATTTATGATAAATAAAATAAATATATGATGTGGGTATTGGATTAAGGAATATATTTGAGTTTTTATTTAGTGAACCAAAATTTTTCTTAAGTGTGAATAGAAGAGGATAGGGGTGGCATTTTATAAGTGGGGGAGAGGACACACTGGGAATTTTTGAAAATAAAAAGTTATACATGATTTTTTACTCCAAAAAATGATACCAAATGGATAATTATAGTTACATAGGTGATATAAGGTCAATATATGGACATTAGATAGAATTTATAAATGTTTTTAGATTATTTTAACCCCTATATGTTTAGTTTCACCCCTGGTAAACTTGTTTTAATATTAACCATGATAAAACATTTTTAATGATTTCACTACTCATTGAGACAAAAAATTAAGTTGAAATTATTATATAATATAAATTTTTATGATTATAAATAGATAATCCATTTTTACAAATTAAATTCATATAAGTGGCAGAATTTAATTTAAAAATGAACCCAAAAAACATGTTGATAAACTATTTTTCAAGCATAAGATAATCTTATATAAAATCTACAACTAGTATTCCTCATTATATTAATTTAAAATTAATATTTATAGAGATATAATATATAAATTTAATTTAATTCCAACCTCATTATGGTTTATTTTAATTATTTAAAATAGAGAAACATTATTCACTTTGAAACAATTTTCAAAAAAAATTGTTTTTAAGTCCAAAAATAAATTTATACTAAAATAAAATATAAAGATAATTCAAATGAAATTAATTGGATTAAATATAACTAAATAATACTTATTTTATATGAAATAAAATTCAAAATCATTGTGGGAATTTTAAATTACTGAATTTATTGAAAATAAATGATAGTTTTACAAAAATCGGTATTTTTCTCTATTTATTGAACAATCTATATATTCCAAAAAGTGCCAAAATTTCACCCTAGTTTATTTTTTGTATTCTTATTTCAAAAACAAATTTAATTTTATCAAATCCCTTTTCTAAAAGTTCAAAAAATTAATTATAATATTTTTTGATAAAAATTAATTAAAATCAACTTTGAGGAAAAAAGTTTTTTAAGAATAAAATATCTTTATTAAAAATTGATCGCTTCTTGCTTAAGAATTTATCAATAAATCTATATTTATTAGCAAACTTATATAAATTTCATAAATTATTTAGTCTTATATATACATTCTAATTTAATGGTTATATTATAATAGTCATATATTTTATGGGTCATTTTAGCTCGGTGTTACATGTCATATATGCTATCAAACATAATGTTATTCTTTTAAAATATTAGGTTATTGCATTGAATGTCAATTTTTTAAATTTTATTCCAACTCTAAAAGGATTCCTTATGGTGAAAAGTTTTTTATTTATTTTATCATTGATTCTTGAATGCATCACAAATATTTCAATTTAATAAGTCCTGATTTGATAGATATACTCATTTAAGACCCACTATAAAATTGTTATATGGGTCAGAAGTTTATAAATAATTATCAATAGTTGTTGTAGAATTTGGGAAATATTATTCATTTAATTATGATGGGAAAATATTTATCCCCACATTAGATATAATTGGATCACAATAATGGAAAAAATGTTTTTTTTCAAACATCCTTATGTGGAATTAAATATATTGCATTATAATCTAGATGTTATACACTTTGAGTAAATGTGTGTGATAATGTGATTTTTATATTATATAAGGAGTAGGTAAAAATTAATGCTCAAATTAATTCACATAAATACTTAGAATGAATGAATATAATGTGTGATCTATGGGAAAATGGGAACGGGAAATATCCTTTAGTAATTTTTGGATTAAAAAAACATAAAAATATGTGTTCCTTAAAATACATAAAAATGTGAAAGCAATTGATGAATATTATAGTTACATTTCATTATTCATTGACTCAAACAGTCATAAGGTACATTGGTTGATATATCGTGACTTACATATTTTGATGGAGTAGTTGTCACCATTAGAATTGTGTACATGATAAATTATTAGTATTAATAATTGATATTTCCTATTCTTTAGAAAACTCTATGAGAAAACATTAAATCTAAATGATCATAGAAAATTACAAGAAGTAATTATAAGAGTACTATTTTTTCACCTATACTATCATGACGGTATTGGAGGGTAACCATTTTTAGTGTGTTTGTCATTATGAACACATTATTTATTTCATAATTATACTAACAATTAAATATGATTGCTTAATGGATATAAACAATCTATGAACAGAAATAAGCATGGAAATAAATAATGAAAGGAGGGTTATTAATTTAATGGTTGTTGTGTCATTTGACTATTTTTTTGTGCCTATGAGTGATACTGGAGGCATGTATGGAAATTGTTTAGGTCATATGGCATCTGAATCGATGACCCTCCCCATTACATATCATGATTAAAAGAATTTTTCTTTTAACTATAAGAATTAGTTCTTTGATAATCAAATAAATTAAAATTAAAATAAATTTTAACAAACTATTTATTAATTTGATATTACGATAATGATTATTGTTTTAACAATTCTTTTCATTTCTTATTTATAGTTATTTTATAATTTTGAGTTGGATGATACCATTGTGTGTTAGTTGGATTTGAAAATATTGGAAAAAATAGAATGATTTAATTTAATAAATATGGTGTGAGATTAGTGATAGCTCGTTATGTATTCTACATATAAATGATAAGGTACTATAAGGGATACCTAGATATTAGTGGATGTATTTTGTGGATAATTTCTCTACTAATTCAAACATGGTATTTAATAATGTGATATTATCTTTATATGAATTTCTTATTAATATTGATTTTTTTCTAAATCATATTACATTTCATACTAATATATCATCATTTTTTAATAAATTTAAAAAGAAAAATACATTGAGTAGATTGAAGCATAAAATCACATAGATAGAATGATCGAATAGAATTGTGAAGAGAAGATTAAGAAATGTAATATTTTAATTTTCAAAAAATATTTTTGTGTTCAATTTTAAGGTGTTGTGATTTAATAATTTTTTATTTTATGCTATAATGACATAGTCATGGAGGCTGGTCATCTAGTTGGGTAGACTAAGATGTGGTTCTATGTCCATACCATGTCAGATGCAAGTCTTATGAATAAACCTTATCAATACAAAAGGGAAAAAAATTATTTACTATTTGATTTTACTAAATCACTTTATTATTTTATATTCTTTAATATATTTTCTACAATTAATGAGGCATTATGTAACGCCCTGACCCCAAAAGCCTAGAGTTGGTTCACTATTACATATCATTGGCATGATCACAAGAGATCAAGTCTCGAAAGACCGATTAGTTTAGTAGCTTTAGAAGTACTAGATACATAATGTAAAGACCTGGAAATTTCAAAGAAAATCTTTTTGTAAATGCTTTGGAATTTCACGAATCTGTGTTTTCTGACGGCACTTGATTCCGAGGCCCGGTGTGCCCGTAATCAATTTCTGAAGTTTTCTTTCGGTACATTCAATAAACGTACGTGCGGATTTTTCTTTCTTTTGAACCAGTACTCGGAATTTAAATCCAAGGACACTGATGAACTCGCAGCGTTGGTATTCTCTTAAGGGGACCTTTACCGCAGTTGTGTTTCATGAGGGTTGAAACTTAATTTTTGCGGTTTAATCTTAAATTAAATAAAATTGTGTGGCACACAATTTTATTTTGAGAGTTGGTTATTTCCTCCCATGGGGAAGTTATTGGTGGGTCCTACACCCACATAACTTCCCATGTGTGGATATTTATGAGGTGGGGCCCACACAAGCCCCAATCTTGCATCTCCCCATAACTCTTTTCAACTCCCTTAAACCCCTTGTTTAGTTCTTGACAACTCCCTCATTTAATTGGGTGGAGCCTCTCCACATTCCACCTCCCTCACTCCATTTAATTTTTTCCAACCCATCTCAATTAATTTAACAAATGTTAAATTAATTAATTAAAGAGTTTGAATTAATTTGAATGCATGGAATGTTTATTAAAAAAAGGGAAAGCCTTATTTTAATTTTGGCTTGGAAAATAGTGTGCTGGAAAATCCTTGGATAATTAAAAGAGAGCTTTAACCTTCTACAAAGAATGATGTCTTATTCGACGAAGAACACTGACACCATGAAGAACGGTGATGTGGATTTCTTTCTCTTCTCCGTAACAAGTGAGGAGACGCCGCTTCCTCCTTGGACGCACCCCGACTTCGTCCACATATCTTCTTTCCGTGACTCCGCTATTGAAACTGAGGTAGGGGTTTGTTTCAATTTTAATTGAATAAAATTATTCTTCGTCCCTCGTTAAAATCATGATTTACCTTTGGCCATTTGATACCGCCTAATGCGGAGGGCACGGACCGAACGAACACAGCCCGATGACCCTCTAATTGTTCTTGGATACTTTGGCGGCGGCAACGAGAGGTGGTGGCAACAAACGGAAGTGGCGGTCGTGCGCTGGCCGCATGCGGAAGAACCGCAGCCCGCAACCGCGGGCCGCTCGGCCGACGAAGAACCGGCCGGCTAAATCTGGTCGGGACGAAGGAGGACCGCGGCACCACAGGGGGCGTCATGCTGCAGAAGACCGCGGCCCATGTTCTGCAGGCTTCTCGGTGGGAAAACAGGCTGGCAGGTGGCCGGCCGGGCAGAAGAGAACCGCGGCGCTAGGAGGGCGCTGCGCTGGACGAACTACAGCCCGCCCGAGTGGGCCGCTTGCGCTGAGAAGGCCGGACGGCTTCGGCCGACCGGTTTGGGAGGGCGGTGCCGCTTGGCGTTGCTGGTTCGGGAAGCATCCCCCCCCCCTCGGACTGCTCGACCCCTTCAGGCTGAGCTGCAGCTTACCGAGCCGTGCCCTACCGGGCCGGGTCGTGCCCCGCCGGGCCGAGCCACGCCCTCTTGGGCCGGGCCGTGCCTGCCACCAGGTTGGGCCACGTTTATTTAGGCCAGGCCAAAATCCCATGCAGGGTCGGACCCGCGAAACTAGGTCGGGCCGACCCACCATCCCACTAGGCATAACGGGCCAGGCCCGTACACGTAAATGTGAATATCTTCACGACCGTGCGTCCGATCGATGCACCGTCAGCGGCACTGGGACCCTCATGATGTGGAGGTCCTTTTGAGATACTCTATGTGAGTTTAGAACAACTTTGGGAAACGGATAGGTTTGGATTCTGCGTATTTCCAAGAGGGCCCCCGGAGAAAAAATTCTAATAACTCACAGGTCGGGCGTCTGATTGATGTGCCGTCTAACGCGTTGGGTTCCTTTTGACGAGATGGAACTTTGGGATAAATCAAGTCTGGACTTTATGACAGTTTTTGTATCGAACCCTTGGCTCGAGGAGTGGACCCTCCTAGAATCAAGTGTGTTGTGTGTGGGAACCCTAGAGCTGGCTGCGACTGCAACAACTACCGTACAGAAATCCTCCGTGGGTTCAGCGACGACGACTACCGTACTGGAATCCTATGTGGGTTCGGCGGTGACGACTACTGTACTAGAATCCTATGTGGGTTCGTTGGCGGTGATTATATTTCTTTTATCCTACGTGGGTCTGACAGTTTGACTTCTGTTCTAGTATCCTACGTGGGTCTGACAGAGTAGCTGGTCTAGTATCCTACGTGGGTCTGACAGCTTATCTGGACTAGTGTCCTACGTGGGTCCGCCAGCTTAGATGAATCTGTGACTACATCTGATCATCTCTATCCCTTTAAGAAAGATGTATACCTGTGTGAGCTGAGTCTTGACTTTCAATCATTATCATCAATGTGATTGACTTTTTTCCTGTGTGGACTGGGTTGTACTTGGGCTCGAGAGTTGGATCCGAACTGGATTGATGACTTAGGTATATGTATGGGCATATACCTAAGTAGAGATGGTTGATACTTTGTGATTGTATCTTTTCATTGTGGTTTATCCTTCGTGGATTCTGGAAGACCTTCGGGGGTCTCGGGGTCCCTACTGGGTATCATTATACTCACCCCTGTACGGGAAATTCCCGCACTGCGTTGTGTTGGATGCAAACAACAGACAGTGTTGATCGTGGTAGAGGCTTGTAGAACTGAACGGTACCCAAAGGTGGACCACTTGGTGAGACATACATGGAGCAGACGGAAGGACCCATGGTGTTGGGGAGACTATCTGTACCCACCCTTCAGGTGGGATTCCCGGAGGACAACTCGGTGGTTGCTATTTTACTTTACTACAGTTGTTCTAGTTTTTCAGTTGTACTGTACTTTTAGTTGGGTTTGTATTCTGGCCCATTTTCCTTTCAGCACTTACTTTTTATTCAGTATTACTTTATGTTTACTTCAGCTTGCGTACTCTGTTGTGTTTTTTTACTATAATAAAGGCAATGCCTTCCCATTTTATCGGGATTTACGCCTTTGGTGCTAATCTCCAGCCCCTGGACTATGGAAGGAAGGCTTGGGGTAGTCACGGTACAGGCCCCGAGGATGAGTCTTGACAAATTGGTACCAGAGGAGTCGGTTCTACTGTAGAAATCAGGACTCTGATCGTTTCTTTCTGTGAAAAAATAGTGTTAAGAGTATTGAGTGAGGTTTTTAGTCCATGGAGTCCAGTGTTGGTGCGGCGGCTGACGTATCCATACACCAGGACCTTGACCCCAGATTTCTGACTCAGTGCACGAAAACACTGATTACCTGTGTGTTTCAAAAGTTTTATTTGTGATTACTTTGTGTCAGCTCACCAGGTATACTATTTTGACCGTGTCGAACCTGTTTCGTTTTAGTATGTCCCCACGAAGGCAGCCAGCTAGGGTTCCGAGTCATGTACGAGATGGCAGCCCACCGAGTGACAAGGCCTCAGTGCAGGGCCCCATCACAGCGGAGGAACCAGTAGTTCCACTACCCACTGATCCACCGATACTACCAACCCCAGTAGCAGAGAGTGCACGCTTCCTGATTGCGTAGCATAAGTTTCAGCGATTGAGGCCGCCCAGGTTCCGTGGAGAGACGGACCCTCAGGCAGCCAAGGATTGGCTGGAGGCTATCGTCAGAGTCTTCAGATTGGTAGGGACGCTAGCTAACCTTATGGTGATCCTTTCAATGAGTCTCCTACACGCAGTAGCAGGTAGATGGTGGAGCTTGATGCTCTAGGTGCATGATGAGGCATCTTTTCTTTGGGCAGACTTGGAGAGTCTCCTCTGCTCGGAGTTTGTTCCCGCCACCCTTCGTGTGGTGCAGATTCAGGAGTTACTTCACCTGCGGCAGGGCAGCATGACAGTAGATCAGTACTCAGCAAGGTTTACTGACCTCTTTCGCTACTCCACGGACATGGTACGAGACCCATTCTTCAGGGCTCGGACCTTTGAGCAGGGATTGAGACAGGAGATTAGGGCTTTAATGATCTCCCTCAGCATTCTGATGCAGGCGGGAGTGCTGGAGTGAGCCCTTCTTATAGAGAGATTTCTCGCTGAGCTGACACCAGCAACGAGACCCACCACAGGGTGACACGTAGCAGAGTCTTCTACAGCTGGCAGTAGAAAGATTTTGCAGAGGTCCAAGCGGACCAGGCCATCAGGAAAACGACCTCAGGATACAGGTTTGGTTGTGCAGGGCACCCGAAATCGAGCCAGCTATACGAGGAGCATGCAGTGCTATACATGCGGCGGGCAGGGTCACATGGATCGACACTACCCGAACCACCATGCAGATGCGTAGCAGAAAGTGGAGGGACCTCCTAGGCAGAGGCAGAGGTTCGACCATGGCGGTCCGCAGGGAGTAGGAGGATGAAGCAGAGGAGCTGGTCGTGTAGCGGGTGGTGGACGACATTTTGAGGCTCTACCACCACCACCACCAGGAGGTCCACCCCGACCACAGGGAGCTGACAGGAAGAGGCAGGCTCAGCTCTAGGAAATGGAGGCTTATGACCACGGCGCACCAGAGATGATTTGAGCTACTATATGTGTCTAATCCACCCTTGTTGCTGTACTTATAGACACAGGAGCGAGTCATTATTTTATTGATGCTTCCCTTGTTCGGAGTTTGTAGATTCTGACAGAGCTGTTGGCTCAATCCTTACGGCTAGAGACTCTTATGGGAGCAGACTCGATGATTACGCACTGGTTCCGGCAGTGTGAGCTTACTCTAGGAGGCGAGAGCTTTGGCTGGGATCTTCTCGTAGAGGCGTCTAGGCCTTACGACGTCATCTTGGGTATGAACTAGTTGTATATCATCCATGATCATATCAACTACATTAGGTGTAAAGTGCAGTGTGTCCGCACAGATGGGAGAAGGTTCACCTTCACCGGCGAGAAGGGAGCCTTTGCAGCACAGGATGGACTTTCACAGAGGAGAGGGCAGCCGATCACACATCAGTTTTCGAGTATCATCCTTGGAGCAGTTTATGTCTGGATTCTGAGTTTTCCTGTTGTGGTGGATCATTATGTGGACGTTTTTCTTGATGACGTACCAGGACTAACTCCTCGCAGAGAGGTAGACTTCTACACTGAACTGTACCCCGGTACAACACCGATATCTACTCCAGCATATCGGAAGGCTCCAGCCGAGCTTCATGAGCTGTGGGTATAGATGGAGGCCTTACAGGGGAAAGGATTTATCTGACCCAGTGTTTCACCCTAGGCTTCTCCAATATTGTTCACCAAGAAGGCAGATCAGAGCTTGCGACTTTGTGTCGACTACCGTCGCCTGAATCAGGTGACCGTGAAGAACAAGTACCCACTCCTGAGGATTGACGACCTATTTGATCAGCCCAAGGGAGCACGTTGGTTCTCGAAGATAGACCTTAGGTCAGGCTATCACCAGCTCAGAGTTCAAGATGATGATGTGTAGAAGACGGCCTTCAGGTGTCGTTATGGCCACTACGAGTTCTTGGTTATGCCATTTAGCGTAACCAACACTCCAGCAGTGTTCATGAGTCTCATGAACAGGATCTTCTATCCTTACCTCGATCATTTTGTCATAGTCTTCATTGATGACATACTGATTTACTCAACTACTAAGGAGTAGAACACCTACCACTTGCTGGTTGTACTGGATACACTCAGAGAGCACCATCTTTATGGTAAGATCTCGAAGTGCCAGTTCTGGATTTGAGAGGTTCACTTCTTGGTACATGTCATCTCGAAGGTGGGAGTTGCAGTGGATCCAGTGAAGATCGAGGCAGTGCTTGCTTGGGAGCCACCCAGGAGCGTGACGGAGGTGCGGATCTTCCTGGGTCTTGCTGGATACTATCGGAGATTTGTTCAAAACTTCTCCAGAGTTACAGCACCTCTTTCAGCATTGACGAATAAGGGGAAACCCTTTGTGTGGTCAGATAGATGTCAGCAGAGCTTTCAGAAGATGAGGCAGATATTGACTAGTGCGCCCATCTTGAGGCTACCAGAGGAGGGTGTTGGGTAGATAGTATTCTGCGATGCATCAGGGATCGGACTCTAGTGTGTCCTAACGCAGGAGCGAGCAGTGATTGCATATAGTTCACAGTAGTGGAGGAATCATGAGCAGAACTATGCTACCAATGACCTGGAGTTAGTATAAGTGGTCTTCCCCTTGAATATGTGGCGGCAATATCTGATGGGCGAGCACTTTACAATCTACTCTGACCACCAGAGTCTCAGGTACATCTTTTCGCATAAGGACCTGAACCTAAGACAGTGGCGATGGCTTGAGTTCCTCCAGGATAATGAATTTGAGATAGTCCATACTCATGGGAAGGGGAACGTTGTAGATGATGCTCTCAGCAGGAGATCGGGCATTCAACTACTAGGAGAGGCGATAGAGCAGCTAGCCACATTGCAGATATCCTTTGTGGATAGAGATGGAGCAGCCTTTCTACAGTCACTCACAGTCACTCCTCCACTCCTTCAGCGGGTCATAGAGGCACAACATGGGTATATTGACTGTGAGACACGACGTGCTCAGATATCCACAGGGCAGGAACCTGATGGATTTTCTGAAGGAGGAGATCACGAAATCCTCTTTAGGGGATGTACCATGGAACAAGTTGCACTACAGGAGGAAGTGTTGAGGGAGTTTCAAACTTCCCCTCTAGAGGTATATCTAGGAGTGACGAAGATGTACCAGGACCTCAGACGACAGCACTAGTGGCCAGGAATGAAGAAGGTTGTAGCAGAGTTTGTTTCACGATGCCTCACTTGTCAGCAAGTGAAGGCGGAGAACCAGGTACCAGCAGGCTTGGTACAGCCCTTAGAAGTCCCGGGGTGGAAGTGGGACAGGATATCCATGGATTTCGTGACGGGGCTTCTACGTACATCCAGAAAACACTACCATATCTGGGTTATCGTTGACCGACTCACCAAGTCGGCCCACTTCCTACCGATCAGAGAGCAGGGCTCAGTAGAGAGCTTGGGACGCCTCTACATTCAGAAGATCGTACGGCTTCACAGTGTGCCATCTACTATAATTTCCGGTCGTGATGCTCGTTTCACTTCCCAGCTATGGAAGGGGTTACAGGAGGCTTTCGGGACACAGCTTCGCTTGAGCACCGCCTTCCATCCTCAGAAGGATTTCCAGACTGAGAGGGCCATTCAGACTCTCGAGGACATGCTCCGTGCATGTTTCCTTGACTTTGGTCGCAGTTTGGAGGATCACTTACCCTTGGTGGAGTTTGCGTACAACAACAACTACCACTCCACCATTGGGATGGCACAATACGAGGCACTGTATGGCCGACCTTGCAGATCACCTCTGTGTTGGACTGGCCCTGGGGAGTCAGCACTCATAGGACCAGAGATGGTTCATGCTATGACAGAGAAGGTGCAGATCATCCAAGAGCAGATGAAGTCTACATAGAGCAGACAGAAGTCCTATGCTGATAGGAGGCGGAGACCACTGGAGTTCGAGGATGGCGACCACATCTTCTTACGGGTCTCACCTCGACGAGGTCTGCGGAGATTTGGTCGGGGCACAAGTTATCTCCGCGTTTCATCAGACCTTTCTTGGTCCTCATCAGAGTAAGCGAGGTGGCTTACCACATGGCCCTTCCACCTTAGTTGCACCGGGTGCCTGACATCTTCCACGTATCACAACTGAGGAGATACGTGCACGACCCGACCCATATCATCGATCACGGGGGCCTGGACATCAATGACGGGGTGACATTTGCGGAGGCCCCTATGGAGATCAAGGATTGACAGGAGCAGGTCCTACGTGGATGGTCAATTCCTATGGTGCGCATTCGCTGGCATCACAGGAACCTCCAGGAGAGCACTTGGGAAAGGGAGGCTGAGATGTGAGATCAGTACCCCCCATTTGTTTTCCTAGTGTGTGTTATATCTTTACGGGGATATAAATCCCTGAGGTGGTAGTAATGTAAAGACCTGTAAATTTCATGAATTGTTTTTTTAAATTCTTTGGAATTTTACGAATCTGCGGTTTCTGACGGCACTTGATTCCGAGGCCCGGTGTGCCTAGAATCAATTTATGAAGTTTTGTTCAGGTATATTTAGTAAATGTATGTGTGGGTTTTTATATCTTTTTAACCGGTACTCGGAATTGAAATTTTAGGACACCGATGAACTCGCAACGTCGGTATTCGCTTAAGGGGACCTTTACCGCAGTTGCGTTTCATGCGGGTTGAAAGTTAATTTTTGGGGTTTAATCTTAAATTAAATAAAATTGTGTGGTACACAATTTTATTTTGAGAGTTGGTTTTTTCCTCCCATGGGGAAGTTATTGGTGGGGCCCACACCCACATAACTTCCCATGTGTGGATATTTGTGAGGTGGGTCCTACAAGAGCCCCAATATTTCATATCCCCATAACTCTTTTCAACTCCCTTAAACCCCTTGTTTAATTCTTGACAACACCCTCATTTAATTGGGGGGAGCCTCTCCACATTCCACCTCCCTCACTCCATTTAATTTTTTCCAACCCATCTCAATTAATTTAACAAATCTTCAATTAATTAATTAAAGAGTTTTAATTAATTTGAATGCATGGCATGTTTATTAAAATAAGGGAAAGTCTTATTTTAATTTTGGATTGGAAAATATTGTGCTGGAAATCCTTGGAGAATTAAAATAGAGCTTTAACCTCCCACGAAGAACGATGTCTTCTTAGATAAAGAACGCCGACTCCACGAAGAACGGTGACATGCCATTATTTCTCTTCTCTGCAACAAGTGAGGAGACACCGCTTCCTCCTCGGACGCACCCCGATGTCGTCCCCAAATCCTCTTTCCGCGACTCCGCTCTTGAAACTGAGGAATGGGTTTGTTTCAATTTTAATTGAATAAAATTGTTCTTTGTACCTCATTGAAATCATGTTTTACCTATGCCCATTTGATACCGCCTAACGTGGAGGGCGCGGTCCAAACGAACACGGCCCGACGACCCTCCGATTTTTCATGGATACTTTGGCGGCTGCAACGAGAGGCGGTGGCGATGAACGGAAGCGGCGATCGTGCACCGGCTGCATGCGGAAGAACTGCGGCCCTTAAACCCAGGCCGCTCGGCCGACGAAGAACCATCCAGCTAAATCTGGATGGGCCGAAAGAGGACCGCAACGCCACAAGGGGCGTTGCACTGCGGAAGACCGCAGCCCGCGTTCTGCGTGCCGCATGGCGGGCTAACCGGACGACTGGCGGCCGGCCGGGCTGAAGAGAACTACAGCACCAGGAGGGAACCGTGCTAGAGGAACTGTGGCCTGCCCAAGCGGGCCGCTTGGGTCGAGAAGTCCGGCCAGCCGGTTTGGGAGGGCAGCGCCTCTTGGCGCCGCCGGTTCTGGTAGCCCCCACCCCACCCCCCCCCCCCCCGGACCACTCAGCCCCTTCGGGCCGAGCCGCGGCCAGTCGGGCCACGCCCTGCCAGGCCGCGCCTACCACCAAGCTGGGCCGTGTTTCTTTAGGTCGGGCCGACATGCCATGCAGGGTCAGACCAGCTGAACTGGGTCAGGCTGACCCGCCAACCCACTGAGCCTAACGGGCCGAGCCCGTACGCTTAAATGCGAATATCTTCACGACTGTGCGTCTGATCGATGCACCGTCTGTGGCACTGGGACCCTCATTACGTGGTGGTCCTTTTTCGATACTCTATGTAAGTTTAGGACATCTTTGTAAAATGGCCAGGTTTAGAACGAGGGTATTTCTAACCAGGCCCCCGGAGCAAAAAATGCTAATAACTCACAGACCGGGCGTCTGATTGACGTGTCGTCTGACGCATTGGGTTCCTTTTAACGAGACGGATCTTCGGGAAACATAAACTCAAGACTTACTAATAGTTGATGTATCGACCCCTTGGCTCGTGGAGCAGACCCTCCCGAAATCGAGCATGCTGTGTGCGGGAACCCTAGAGCTTGCTGCGACTGGAACGACTACCGTACTGGAATCCTCCGTGGGTTCAGCGACAAAAACTACCGTACTTGAATCCTCCATGGGTTTGGCGATGACGACAACCGTACTTGAGTCCTCCGTGGGTTTGATGGCGATGATTACTATTCTTGTATCCTACGTGGGTCTGACAGTTGGACTTCTGTTCTAGTATCCTACATGGGTCCGATAGAGTAGCTGGTCTAGTATTCTACATGGGTCCGATAGCTTAGCTGGACTAGTATCCTACATGGGTCTGCCAGCTTAGATGAATCAGTTACTACATCTGATCATCTCTATCACTTTACAAAAGATGTATACTTCTGTGAGCTGAGTATTGACTTTCAATCATTATCATTAATGCGATTGACTTCTTTCCTGTGTGGAATGGGTTGTACTTGGGCTCGGGAGTTGGAGTCGAACTGGATTGATGACTTAGGTATATGTATGGGCATATACCTAAGTAGATATGGTTGATACTTTGTGATTGTATCTTTTCTTTGAGGTTTATCCTTAGTGGATTCTGGGAGACCTTCGGGGGTCTCGAGGTCCCTACTGAGTATCGTTATACTCACCCCTACATGGGAAATGCCCGCACTACATTGTGTTGGATGCAGACGACGGAGAGCGCTGATCGTGGTAGAGGCTTGTAGAGTTGGACGGTACCCGGAGGTAGACCACTTTGTGAGACGTACACGGAGCATACGGATGGACCCATGGTTATGGGGAGACTATCTGTACCCACCCTTTAGGTGGGATTCTGGGAGGACGACTCGGTGGTTGCTATTTTACTTTACTGCAGTTGTACTAGTTTTTCAGTTGTACTGTACTTTCAGTTGGGTTTGTATTCTGGCCCATTTACCTTTCAGCACTTACTTTGTATTCAGTATTATTTTGTGCTTACTTCAGCTTGCATACTCTGTTGTGTTTATTTACTATCATAAAGTAAATTCCTTCCCATTTTATCATTATTTATGCCTTTGGTTCTAGTCGCCCGCCCCTGGCCTATGGAAGGCGGTCTTGGGGTAGTCACGGCACGGGCCCTGAGGAGGGTTGTGACACATACATAAGTTTCTCATTACATTATTAAATAAATAAAAACAAAATTTTGTCCCCTTTGGACACACTCATATCCCATATCCTATTCCTACAGGTTAATCATGATATAATTTTTCACATCTTGGGAAAAATAAAACATAGAAGGGGGTGAGCTCAGATACTCATTAAGGATAACAATATAGCAGAAACTTCCATAAATAAGCATAAACATTTAAGGTAATTTATAATACTAAAACACAAGCCTTTTAAATTTAAATTTGAACATTATATGGAAAATATAAATCAAATAATGTCATTTACTTATTCACATAGATATTCTACTAGTCGAATAATCACATGTAATATGAATAACTAATTTTATAATGATTTAGTGTATAATTTTAGACATCATAACCACATAGTCAAGGCCTCTTGCCAATACTGCAAATAAGAATTTATCAATTCCTTGTTCCAAGACACTAGTTTCTCTCATGAGACCTACTGATTCATCGAGGAGCTATAGCGGGCTCCACCCATCACTTACTAATTCCAATTCATTCCTCATATGAAAAGGTTGAAACATAATCTAAACATTCGTATTAAAACTAGCATATGAAATGTCAATATTTTAACCACAAACCATGAATGGTATAAAAATATCACATCCAAAGTCAAACATAACTCATTCAATACAATATAGAAGATTTTATTATAATAAATTAACCTCAATTGAGAATAATGAACAATATTGACATAGATGAAAATAATCATCAAAACTATTTGAGAGAAATATCCCCCTTTTTCTTGAAAACATTTAAAAGTGTAAATATTTATCAAGAAGCCATTTAAAATATATTTTTGAATCAAATTTTCCCATAAAACTTTGAAAATTTTAAAAGGAATTTTAATTTTAAAACATTCATGTCTATATAAATAATTCCTTAAAACCGTCTTTAAATCATGGACATTAATGAGAAATATTTAGAATAATAAATCATTAAAACATTTATAATTATATTTTAGTTAGAGTTCCTAACCAAATGATAGAAATTTGAATACAAATAATTAAAGTAATCAAAACTTTATAACTTCATGAGAATAAAGGGATTCAAGATATACTATTACAAAGTACAGTATATACACTATATAAAAGTGAATTGGTGCATAACAACGAAGAAGTCTCAATAGATTGTAAATTGAGATGTAATACCTTATAAAGATTGTATCCTTAGGTTATGGATAAATAAATTACATAATTATGTGTGAAAAATATAAATACACTCAATATTATTGGATATTCAGTGTAAATCAATCAGAGGACATTATCACATATTCTTGTAACAACAATACTGATGACTTTGATGTTTAACTCAATGAATGCAAATTGAGTTAAGATTACTCTTATCAAGTTCAAATCGATGACTTGAGAATTTATCAATGGAGTTTTTATGTGTATAAAAAGTATATCCACACAAAGGGGAGTGTAAATTACTATATAAATAAATAAATAGTGCTTTCACACATAATCTTGAAGTAAAATAATCAATAAAGTTTGCGTAAAATCCAAAGAGTGCAAATCGAAATTAGAAATTACTTTACCAATTTGGTAACATACGAAGCATACACCTCATAAAAGAAGTAAAATACAATTAATTTGAAAAATCACATAAATTAAAGTATATTACATAAGGAATACAATCATGAGTACATACACCGCACAAAAAGAAATACTGGCAATATAGCATGAATCTCACAAGAATAAGAAGTGAGATGAAAACCCCTTAACACATTGTAATCAATCGAGTCGTATGAACAAAAGTTAGTAACCACCAAATTAATCACATAATACCATGAATTTAAATAGAATCATGATAATATATATCAAATGGTAGTACAAAATACACCACATGCAATAAATAAGTGGTGAACAATGGAAATCTCACAGAATTAAAAGTGAGATAAGAAACCTCTTACCTTGTAATTTTACTTAGTTGAGGGTACTCTAACCTCCTATATAATGGTGAAATAATTTTTATTAAATTATAAAATAACCATACACATAAATATGATATCATATATGATTTTTTAATATTTCTTTGTTAATAATATTTTAGTAGTATCATTGTTTCGGGTGTTAACTAATTCATTCTTCTTTATATGTTTTGTTAAGTAAGTCATGTTTGTTATGGATAGGATGTATTTTATTTGTATCCATAATGATATTATGTTCTTAAACATTATTTTTTAATCAGAAAATGATATTTATTTTTGAATGGTTATGATGGGGAATGGATCTCATTGCATTCATGGAGACGGTAATCCGTATGTATGTATGAGCAACAATACCATTCTATTGATGGTTAAATCATATGTAATTGGATGGTATATTATATATAAAGAATCATTAACATGTTATATTTATTATTTATATAAATTATACACATTATTATACCCATACAAATAATTAAGTGTTGAATAACAAACTACACAACAACGAGGAGACGGTAAGCCATACGTACGCACATATGGTGACTTTGTCATTCATAGGATGGATAGAATAATGATAAGGTTGTAAAATATTTATAATAACATTACATTATGTAGAAGGTACTTGATTTATTTTTTTGGTATGGAAACAACAAAGAAAGAGGAAGTGTAAGAAGAAAAGAACATTGAAATAGGTGATGAAATAATTACCTCTTCTTCGGTTGCTTCCTTTTGATTTGATAAAAATGGATCCTTGGGTTGGCTTCATTATCAATGTAAGGCCTCTAGATTGAATTTAGGGTAGTTGTGAGGATATTAGAGTAGGGTTTGGCCGAGACAAATGGCTTTGGAGGTGTGATTTGGAGATAAGGGGAAGTACCCTTTTATAAGAGAGGTGAGGGTCACTTTAGGAAAACCTTGAAATATTATTTTATTAGACAATAATATTCGGTTTATAATGGCTAAATAAGGATTTATTTTGAGGATAAGGTGGTCATGGGTCGAAAAACTGTCAATGAATTTGTTTTAGATAGGTTTATGTCACTATATTAACTTTTTCTTTTAGATTTACCTCTTGGTTAAATAGTTTAACATTTACCATGTCTCCTTGTATTTTTATATTATATGGTTAACACTACCAGAAAATCCGGTTTCTGCGCCTCTGGACACGGGCGACCGCCAAAGGCGGTCGCTATTGATAATAGTAGCGACCGCCAATGGCGGTCGCTAACACTAATAATATTTTAGCGGGATTTTTCCCGCC
Source organism: Viscum album (assembly GCA_963277665.1). NCBI lineage: Eukaryota > Viridiplantae > Streptophyta > Magnoliopsida > Santalales > Viscaceae > Viscum > Viscum album. Next base: position 1,002,758,123 of record OY728134.1, read on the forward strand.
CCCGCTTCTGTCTTCTTCATTTTCCCCGCTGCAACCCGCCGCCCATGCCGTTCCGCAGCAGTGCCGGTGTCGCCCCCCACCGCCACCCCTACCTCGGCCACCACCGTCGCCACCCCTCGACGCCTCCCATTTCCCCGCTGCAACCCCCACAGCCACCCCTACCACACTCGGCCACCACCGTCGCCACCTCTCCCTCCGACCACCGTAGTTCCGCCATGGACGGCGGCCACAGTCCACCGCGTGCCCACCGTCGCCACCCCTTGACGCCCCCCATTTCCCCGCGTGCCCAGCATGTTTTCTGTATAGGGCCTTTAGCGACCGCCATTGGTGGTCGCTATTGGTCTTTACCGACGGAGCAACAGCGACCGCCAAAAGCGGTCGCAAGGCGGCCGCTAAAGACCATTAGCGACCGCTTTTGGCGGTCGCTAATGGTGAACATTGTAGTAGTGTAATAAACTTACTATAAAATTACAAGAGAACCCCAAGTGGTTCATTAATGACATATATATTATTATATAGGTCCTCTGGCATAGCCTTATATTTTTAGGACTATTATTTCATTTAATAATATATTATTTGTTTTAAAAACACTTTTATGTCAATTTTGACATTATTTAGTATTTGGTTTTTGTGAAAGTCATAACAAAATGATTTCTCCGAAAAAAAATTGAATAAACCCTAAAAAGTAATATTAACCTAGAAATTTTTTGACATTCCTCTAAAGTATCAATTTACATTTATTTTAATTTTTATAATATCAAATATTTTAATCTTTCATTAATAAGGTAATTATTGCATAATCATTGTGTCATAAATAAATTTAATTATTTAATGTCTAAAAATTATAAATAAAATACCATGATGTAGGAAATATTATTATATTTCTAATTAATATTTATAGTCTAAATTATATTATATATAACCTTATATTAAAAATGTTTTAGTTATTAAAATTTGAATTTAACACTTTTAACTCTTCTTTAAATAAAATAATAATAAATGTCCTAAACTAAAACAAGTGGACCAAAAGGATCATATTTTATTCCTAATGTTGATTTTGGTTGAACTAAACTTAACCAATTGAATTATGACAAGTTTTAGGGTAATTATAATATCATTTTTATCTTTAATTAACCTATTTACATGTAATCATGGTAAATAAAATTCAAAAGTTACTATTCAACAAAAATTATTTTCATCTTATTGAACCACATTTTACTTACTGATGTAAACCGTTTCTATTATATTTTTGAAATTCAATTCACAGAAGTGGTAAAATTACGTTTTATAAAAATTTGCTAACGTTCCTTGAAGGTGGGTAAAAGAAGTTAAAAAATTGAATAAAATTTTATACATCTAATTTTATTATAAAATGACTCAAATTAATTTCATTGAACTAATATAGGTATTATGTATATATTTTGACTTTAAATAAATTTAAATAAAATAAATAATTATTTAAATAAAAAATCTGTTTTTAAACAATAACGTAGTGTTTTTCACTATTCCTCAAAAATTGAATGTTTTCAGAAAAACACAAAAAAATCACCCTAAGATAATTTTGATATTATGGATCCAAAAATGTTTTCTATTTTACCAAATTTATAACATATAATTTTCATTAATTAATTTAAAATTAATTCCCCTTGTCAAAACCAGAAAGCCGGTTTTTGAGAAGTGAAAACTATCGAAAGATTGATATGTGTTTATATCCGGTTTAAAAGTGAAATTACATCCAATGACCAACATTATATTAAATGATAAAAATATAATATAATTATACTTAAAACCCATTCAAATGTATAATTTAACACTTTAAATTATTTTGATTAAAAAATTTGTTTTCAATTAAAATGTAGTATCTTTCACTATTCATCAAAATATGAAAGTTATCAGAAAAACACACAAAATTTATCCAAACTAAATTTTTATGTCCTGCTTCTAAAGGAGAATTTAATTTCACAAAACTAAATTTATAATAGTATAAAATATTGGATTTAGAAAGGGTTCACCATTAAAAAGCGGAAAAACTGCATTTTTTGATAAATACTTCTTTTATCTGAAAAATTGAATTTTTCATTATATTATGTCTAAGAAACAAAAAAGATGAATGTTAAAATTATATGTGATATATATAAAATTCAAATTTTGGTTATTACTATTCCTAACTGATTTCTAAATGGCTAGTTTGATTGGTCAGGGTGTGCTTGAACACGGTGTTTCGTACATCACACGCTATTGTATTATTCAAAGAGAATCATACCATGGAAGATTGGGGTGTTACATTATTCTATCCTTCAATAAATTGCATCCTCGCAATTTTAAATTGTTATTCAGAAATAAAAGGTTAAAAAATAGAAAATACCTTTATGGAAAACCCATATCAGAAATAGGGTTAATAAAATTTAGTCTTAATAAGAGGGAAAGGGAAATGAAAAATTCACCACCAAATTGAGAACATTGGTGGAAATTATAATATGAGGAAAACATAAATATTTATAGGGAGTGATTGAGGTCATCAAACCAAAAACAAGTGAAAGTAAAATTTAGGGCCTCAAAGCCATAAATCTATGATGAATAACGTAAGGTATTAGGATAATACATTTTTGGGTTTAATATCCTTTCCCTAAGGATTAAGAATTAATTTATTCATAGAATAAGAAAAAAATACTTGATAAGTAGAGTTCCATCCTTTAACTAATTTATACCAAAAACTCATATTTCACTCCAAACGATGAGTATTCAAGATGACTTGGTCACACCTGAAGTGCTGGAATTAACTTATAGATAATCACATAATCCACAAAGGATGAACTAAATATTTCCCTTGTCTTTAGAGATTAACCAAATCCAAAATGGTTAGTACCATATCAGATGATCCCCAAAAACGATATTCCTTTAAAGAAATAAATACTAATCTTAATATCTAAAATTAAACCAACAATACCCAAAGTTCAATAAATACCATTCAATAAAAAATTGTCCTTAAAATACTTAAACATAATACAAACAAATATTGAAACCCAAAACTCAAATGAATTTGATTATGTAGTGTTGCACGTTAAATTGTATCTCCAAATAACATCGACTACTCTTAAAGACACATTCTTTAAAGTAATTAACCTAATAACATATTCTCTTTGATAGGTTAATCATTTCCATAAATAACCCAAATTTCTATAAATCTATAATAAAAACATAGATAAAAATCCACCATTACTCCTCAAATGAAATCTCATATAATTCTATTTTCCCTAGGCATATAGTGTTCCCAGCAGAGTTAACATCTACCAAAATAACATTTATCACTTAATAACCAAATACTTTTCCTACACTAAGGATATCCATTTGATAAAATATTTTATCTCAAATCAACTTATTATTGATCAATAAAATCAATTAACTAAAAATAATTAGTCACACTAACCAGGGACTTCATGTAGTCCAATGGTAGGTGATAAATCTTAGTCTCACTTTGGTTATGGGTTTGATTCCCGCAGCTTTGTCTTACGCGACGGGTTGTTACACAATATGTGTGTTGTCCTTTTTCAAAAACTATATTTTATAACATTCTTAAAATTAGATAAATTCCTCAAAAAACCATAACATAATTTAACCACAAATATTATCTCAACCTTCGCATTTTCATCCCTAAAATTAATAACATGTAATTGCCTCAAATTCAAGGATCAAATAGACCCAAATGGTTATTTATACTATATCCACAAAAGAAAAGATAATTCTTCCTCAAATAGAATTTTTACATAACAAATTGCAGGGTGACACATACAAGAGAAAAGTATTCCAAACTAATCGTATCAAAAAAGAGCACTAATACTTTTAAACATTTATCTATCCATTTATTTCCACATAGGTTCTTCCTTGACCAAGAGTTTATCCAAGAGAATAGGGCATTGACTTGGTAATGCCCAGGTCCCCTACATTTATAGAAAATTACTGTAAAGGGATTCTTGGAATAATTTTTATTTTCTTTCATAGTAATCTTCATTTTTCTTCGGCAATTATTTACTTTATGTCCTTCTTTCCCACACATAAAGAATTTTTTTCCTTGAGACACTTTCCTGGGTGTCTCCTTCCGCATTTCCTGTATGATGGAAATCGAGCTTTCTTTTTTCATGGTCTCCACTGATGGTGCTCTTTTCATTCACCGCCTTTCTCTTCTTTGTTGAGTTTGGGATTTGGTTAATATATATGTTGTTGATCATATTTTTGGAAAACTAATTCGTCATGAATGCGATATCTTTTACGCCTATCAACATTCCATTTAGTTGCTCATTTCCACCACTATGCCCACCTTGTAAATCTTTCTCAATGTTACTATGAATTCCTTGGACCCTATCCATTGACTAAAACTATAAAGAATTGTGTGAGTAGAAATAGTCAAAAAATCATTTAGAAAATATCATGAAACCTTATTTTCAATCTAAAACACCTTTGGATTAACCAAGGTTATTTATTCTCATATTAAATTAAAATCCTTCAAATCAGTTTGTAAAGAAAATTTGAATTATCCTAAGCATATCCCCAGTGAGTGTCGTAACCAAAAGTGCAGCAAGGATCGTTGTTGTGAACTAGTTTCCATTCGAGTATAGCTCAAAGTGTTGTTTTCGGGTTTTACCCCAAGGTACATCTATTCCAGAGCCACCTCTACCTACTCGTATCCAGACAGGGATGTATTTATTGTAAAACCCACATAATATTTACATTACCAAAAAATTTGGATGTTCTTCTATAATAATCCCCAAAGTCTATCTTAGGGTAATGTTCTCTAATCAGAGTTTTTCTAAATCTAGTTTCCAAGGTTGTACTAAACTTCATCTGAAACTAACTATAATGCCCCGACCCCAGAAACCCAGAGTCGGTGCATTATAACATATCATTGGAATGATCACAAGAGATCAAATCCCAAAAGACTGATCAGTTTAGTAGCCTTGTAAGTACTAGATACATATATAAGTTTCTCATTACATCATGAAATAAAAAAAAAACGTTGTTTCCCCTTTGGAAACACTCATATCCCATAGCCTATTCCTGCAGGTTAATCATGATATAATTCTTCACATCCTGGGAAAAATAAAACATAGAAAGGGGTGAGCTCAGATGCTTGGTAAGGATAACAATATAGCGGAAACTTTCATAAATAAGCATAAACATTTAAGGAAATGTATAAGACTAAAACACAAGCCTTTTAAACTTAAATTTCTGTATAATATGGGAAAAATAAATCAAATAATGTCATTTACTTATTCACATGGATATTATACTAGTTTAATAATCACATGTTATATCAATATATAATTTCATAATGATGGAATGAATAATGTCGGACATCATAACCACATAGTCAAGGCCTCGTGCCAAGATTACAAATAAGATTTTGTCAAGGCCTTGTTCTAAGACACTAGTTTTTCTCGAGAGCCTACCGATGCATCGAGGATCTATAGTGGGATCCACCCATCACTTACTATGTCCAATGCATTACTCATATGAAAAGGTTGAAACATAATCTAGACATTTATATTAAAACTAGCCTACCAAATGTCAATATTTTAACCCCAAACGATGGATGGTATAAAAATAGCACATCCACAGTCAAATATAACTCATTCAATAAAATATAGAAGATTTTATAATAATAAATTAACCTCAATTGAGAATAATTAAGTATATTTACATAGATGAAAATAATCATCAAAACTATTTTAGAGAAATATACCCCTTTTTCTTGAAAACATTTAAAAGTCTCACTATTTATCAATAATCCATTTAAAATATATTTTTGAATCAAAGTTTCTCATACCACTTAGAAACTTTTAAGAGGAATTTTAATTTTAAAAAAATAATTTTAACATAAATAAATCCTTAAAACCATTTTTAAAACATAGACATTAATGAGAAAGATTTAGAAGAATAAATCATTAAAACATTTATAATGATATTTTAGTTAGAGTTCCTAACTAAATGAGAGACATTTGAATAAAAATAATAGAGGTAGTAAAAACTTTATAATATCATGAGAATAAAAGGATTCATGATATACTGTGTCAAATTATAGTATATACACCATATAAATGTGAATTTGTGCATAACAACAAATAAGTCTCAATATAATGTAAATTGAGATGAAATCACTTATAAAAACTCTATCATTAGGTTAAGGATAAATCAATTACATAATTATCTGTGAAAAATATAAATACACTCAATATGATTGAATATTCAATGTAAATCAATCATAGGACAATCACACATATTCTTGTAACAACAATACCAATGAATTGGATGTTTAACTGAATGAATGGAAATTGAGTTAAGATTACTCTAATGAAGTTCATATCGATGAATTGAGAATTTATCAATGGAGTGATTATGTTCACCTAAATTATATCCACACAAAGAGGAGTGGAAATGTCACGACCCACCATCACCAAAAGGAGGGAAGGGTCAGCAGATTGTCAGTCCCTTCCTTCTTTAAGTTGAAGGAGAGATAATGACCCCTGAAACCCACCTTCAATAGGTCCCGGAGTGGCGACTAGCACCAAGGGTTTAGAAATTTCTCACAAATGGAAGGAATTACCCTTTTTATTTTATAGGATCGAGAGATAAGGAGAAGAAAACCCAACAACACCAAGGTAGAAAGAAAAGTAAAGCCAAAAGTAAACCATTCCCACATGCATGTTTCAAAAGTAAAAGCCACAAAGTGCAAAGGGTGACTACAAGGTAAGTACCAAAGAGGAAAAGAAAAACAACAACTGCAACTGCTCCAAAGGTCCGAGCTAGTAAGGTCCTGTGTGATCCCCGAAGTCCTCCTGGAAACCTGAAAGCAGTTTTATATACGTAGGTTGAGCATACAAGTACACTCAGTAGGGAAAACCAAAGACTCTCGTGCACAAGTGGGGGAACGTACTAAAGTCCCGTGAGAAAAGGAGTAAACCAAACACCTATCAAGGTAAACTATACACCCCAGGCCTCACCAAGGCACACTCCCCAAATAACTCAAGTCATTACTATATATATAATAAGAGAACATTGATGTTTGGGTACCCCGCACCACTTTCCCACTAGTTATTGAGACATCCTATGCATCGGACCAATCTTTCCATTCTCACCGCAGTCCCACTGCCACACCCGCCCGTACACACCTGGGCCATAACCACACACAGTCCCACTGCCGAAATCCCGCCCGCACACACCTGGGCCTCAACCGCACTCATTCCCACTGCTGAATCCTGCCCACACACACCTGGGACACAACTGTCACATGTAACCATGCCTACAAACACCTAGGCCAGAACAACCACCACCACGCCCGAAGATACCTGGGCTAAAGGATCCACTGCCACGCCTGAAGACACCTGGGCCTCATCTCGAAGATGCTTGGGAAACCACCTTCCACACACACCTGGACAACCACCACACTACCCCGCCCGAAGGTTCTTGGGCTAATAATGGACCTCAGGCCATCATAGCCTGCCTGAAGACACTTGGTCTGTAGAGACCCGAAGCTTGACGTACATGGACATTACATTACTTTTGCGGAATACTTGGTATATAACAAAAACACACACACAAGGATCATAATAGTTTAGTGTCTTTGGAAACTCGGAACATAATCTTCTAATCGTGGTGAAAGATCTTCAATATCTCCCATAAAGATCTTCCCTTTTTTTACCTAAAACCTTTCTTTATATCCTGGGGAAAAGAAAACATAAAAGGGTGAGCTCAAATGCTCAGTAAGGGTAAACAAAAGAAATATCAATCACATCGTATACACAAGCACATAACTTTTGGAAATCTTAACATGCAAAAGAGATCATAATTTCATAACATGGGATAAATCATGGCAGTGAAATGTAATCACAATAATCATAACATAAAACAATAAACTTTTTGGAATTCACACATAATCATATAGAATCATTTCTTGTTAGTCAAGACTCATTGCCAAGACTATCTTAGTGGACAAATTCCCTTTCTGAATCGAGTAACCCTCGTTTCAGTCCTGTTTCACTGAACCGGTATAACCTACCATTCCAGCCATGTCTATCTCATGAAATATAAAATCTTTACCCAATGCATTGGAGGGAGATATAGGTCCCACCCATCTTATAATGAATCCTTTCTTATGTGTGCCACATAATCATAAATCATACATCATTGCATAACCCATGTAATAAAAATTGGAATCTTAAACATCATGACATCATAAAACAATTCATACAAGATAAAGTAATTCATAAAAATAATTCAATCACAACATGATAAAATCAATGTAATAATAGGGATAAAAATAGAACCCTTTATTATCTTAGATGGAAAATAATTTTGATAAAACACTTGAAATCCATTCTTGAGGAAAATATCCTTTCTACTTCAAAAACATTTTCCTTTATTAACATGTCTTACAATTTAAAACTAAAAGAAGTTGATTAAAAATAAACTTGAAAACTTGTAAAGGAATCTTCTTGGAAATAATTTTTTAAAAATCCATTCATGCCGTATAAGTTAAAAAAGCATTCTTCTCGTACTTTTGTCGGAAAAGTCAAAAAAGTACCTCGTACGAAAAACGACAAAAGATTTCTTTCATATCTTTTACTAAAAACTCACCGAAGGGTAAAATTGGATTTAAAAAATTTTAGGTGGATGGAAATAATATTACATATTGAGGAAATATGGATGTGGATGATAAAATACACCCCAGTAAATACTAAAGTATAAACAATCTCGGATAAAAATGAGATTGTGATATTTCCCTTACCTTAGGTCCGACTTGCTTTGTAAGTGTCCGAACCTCCTGTATAATAATTTAAATCATGTTATTGACTTATTCCAGAATCATATTTATTGTTATTATATCATATATGGTCCACTTATGACTTTATATTACCCGTTCTTTTGTAAATTCATGTTAAAGTAGCGTTTTGGGTAAAATCGTCTCATTTGTTGTTCGTGTTTTTAACTTGTAATTATTCATATGATTACTTAGATCATGATTACTTAATTACAGAATATAAAACATGATTTATATATATATATATATTCAGAATATACATATATAATAAATCAGTAAATGGAAAGAAATACACCGTTCATGGAGACGGTAGTCCGTACGTACGCATGAACGCTGTTTTCGTTTCCTTATTGAATTGAATGGAATTAAGTAGATTACATACATATAAATAATTACAGTATCATTATTATGTCATATATTTCATTATTACTTATTATATATACTTTATAATCATTCATGAATGGTTAATCATTGAGAATAAATCTCATCGCGTCGTGGAGACGGTAGTCCGTACGTACGCACGAGCGATGATATCATTCCCATGGTCGTGGAATTGTGTTGAAGTGTATGTATACTATTTCAGTATCAATATCAATTTATAATAATCATATATAGTTACTCATTAAACCATTATACCCATCCAATTAAGGTGGTGGCGGAAAATAGATTACACCACGGCGTGGAGACGGTATTCCGTACGTACGCACGCGCGGTGATTTCCTTTTTCCATAGGATGGATAGAAGGTTAATTAGAGTTGTTTCATATTTATAATAACATATCAGTATGTAAGTAATACTGATGTTATTACTTTATCATGAAACAACTAAAGAAGAAGAAGTTGAAGAAGAAAAAAATTGAAAAGATCGGTAATGGATATTACCTCTTCTTTGAAACGCCTCTTTGAATCCTCCACTTAGGGAACTAAGATTGGTCTTTGAAGAAGACCAGGACCTCTAGGATTATTCTAGGGAAGTGGAGAAGGGATTTTGGCAGAGTTTGGCCGAGCTTGAGTGCTCAAACTGGTGTGAGGAGGAGGGGGAGGAGGTGCCCTTTTATAAGGGAGGAGAGGGGCACCTTAGGAATATCTCAAAATATTATTTTATATTAAAGTCAAAATCGGTTTATAATGGTTTAAAAGGGTCTTATTTAGAATCTAAAGTGGGTATGGGTAGAAATCCTATCATCCAATAGGATTTATACAATTTTAGGGTATTATTTTAACCTTATCAATTAGATTTAACTCTAAGTTAAATAATTTAACTTTTACCGTGTCTTTTTGTTTTCTTTCACTATATGGTTAATACACTTACTATAACATGCCAAAAGAACCCCAAATTGTATATTATTAATAAATATATCCTTATCTAAGTCATTTTTCCGAACCTTAGATTTTTAGGAATAAAATCACAATTAATAATATAATATTTGATTTAAAAACTATTTTGTGTCAATTTTGACACTATTTGATATATGATTTTTTTGAAAGTCATAACAGAATTATATGTTCGAACCAAATTGATTAAATAAACACTAATATATCATAGTAACCTAGAAAATTAGTGTAATTCATAAAAAGTCTTAAATTACATTTATTTTGGTATTTATAATATCAATTATGTCAATATTTCATTAATAAGATAATTACTTCATCATATTTGTGTCATAAATAAATTAAATTATTTGATGTCAAAAAATTACAAATAAAATACCATCATGTATGAAATCTTTTTATCTTTCTAATGAATATTTACAATCGAATTTATCTTATGTACAACCCTATATTAAAAATGTTTTAGTAAATAAACTTTGATTTTAACTCTTTTAACGCTTCTTTGAATTAAATAATAATAAATGTCCTAATCTAATCCAAGTGGGCCTAAATGGTCATATTTTATTCCTAAGCTTTTTTTTGGTCGAATTAAACTTGTCCAATAGAATTAGGACATGTGTTAGGGTAATAATAATATCATTTTTACCCTTAATTACCCTATTTACTTTTAACCGTGGTAAATAAAAGTAAAAAGTTACTATTCACCAAAAATTATTTTCATCTCATTGAACCACATTTTACTTACTGACATCAACCGTGTCTCTCGGATTTTTGAAATTCCATTCACAGAAGCGGTAAAATTAAGATTTATGAAGAAATTAATTTTTTTAACTACCACTTAGTAGTTTCACTATTCATCAAAAATTGATGTTTTTCAGAACAATGCCAAAATTTCATCCTAAGCTATATTTCATATTCCGAATTAAAAAATGAAGTCTATTTTACCAAATTCATATCATATAAGTTGCATTAATTAATTTTCAAATTAAATCCCGCTGTTAAAACAAAGATCGTGTTTTTAAGAAACAATATCTATCAAAAGATTGACACTTGTTTATGTCTGGTTTAAATGTGAAATTACATCCAATGACCAACAATGTATTAAATTGTAAAAATATATTCTAAATATACCTTAAAACCACTCAAATTAATAATTTATCACTATTAATTATTTCGATTGAAAAAATTGTTTTTAACTAAAATTTAGTAATTTTCACTATTCATCAGAATATGAAAGTTATCCGAAAAGTACCAAAATTTCACCTTAGGCTAAATTCGATACTCCGAATCCAAAAATGAAGTCCATTTTGAGAGATAAAATTTCTAAAATTTTAAAAGGTGGTTATTACTATTCATAACGGCTAGTTATAATAATATTTTAATAGCATATCATTGTTTAGTGAAACTCGGTATTGCGTACTACACACGCTATCGAGGAAGGTCGCGATTGCGTGTAATGCAAGGCAAGTCAAGGATGCGTGTTGTGAAAGATTCTTTTGGTGTAGCGTAAAACACAAGACATTAATGAAATTAAAAAGAATATTTTTCATAAAATTTCGGGGTGTTACATTCCACCCCCCTTAAAATGAATTTCTCCCTCAAAATTCGTCGGGGTTATAAATGGTTTACTATTCGAAAGTTTCTTTAATAGAAACCCACATCGTAAAAAGGAATACCAAAACTTGGCTTTAAAAACTAAAGTATGAAATGTAACTATTACCCAAATAAACTAATCATTGGGTTTCCACATAGGTGAAAATATGGATAAGGAAGAGAAATCTAACCATCATGTTCTAATGGAGAGTGGTAGAGAACATGGCTATGGAAAATCCAGTAATCACAAATCCATAAATTTGTGACGATCTAAGGTACCATCTGATTCATCAGGTATAAGATCACTAGGACAACGTTTTTGGTTTTCAAGATCATTTCCCTAAAGTTGAAGAATTTGAATTAGAATAAATACTTACTTTATTTTGGTACAATCTCACTGTTGTTTGTGCCTTGAACAATTTCCACTTCATCTCTTATATAAATGAAGTTGAATTTGTTATTCGTGAAGTGTTAGCAGATCTTGTGAGAGAATGACGGGTCATTCCATCTGTCTCAAACAAAAGGTTAGCAAAAAGTTATTAAATATACATAAATCATTCTATAGTGAGATTAATCATATATGGTTCCTAAAATGAACTTATACTTCACATATCATACTAATTAATATAATAAAACTAGTTTCTACTAAACAGGGACTTCCTGTAGGTCAGTGGGAGGCGATAAAGGCCAGTCGCACTTCGGTTGTGGGTTCGATTCCCACAGCCTTGTCCGAAGCAATGGGCTGTCGCCCGTCCTGCATGTTGTCCTTAAAACTACATTACTATAACATCCCATCAATAATATCGAAAAAAAACTTCAATCCTTAAACAATACTCACTTATGTCCAACATAATCCATTTCAATCTTTAGGCTTATCCATAATACTGCAGTCCACTCTCATAACATAGTGAAAACGATTACCAGAGATTTAATACCATCGTTGATCCCCATATATCATAAGATATGTTTTGTTGGTCACATTCCAAACATTCAAAGTCCTTAATCTTGTACTCTCTTGAATACCCATTGAACCTTATTGAAAACATGAATTCTATTAAAAGTTAACTCTTTCTACATACCAAAATCCTCAAAATTCTATATACTCAAACCATGATATCACTTAGTCCTTATATCAATCATGAGCTCATGAATACTGTCAAACATTTCATTTTCTCTTTATCACTTCATTATGCGCATATCATCCACTTTCCAAAAAAATATCTAAATAACCTTTCATTGTTACTCATACCATTCATCATAAAATTTCAAAACTTAAGGAAAGACAACAGTGTAACAATACTTAGATGTCTTTTTATTCTATAGTACAACATTACACTTGATAAACATGTAATCATTCCACTACCTTCTTAAACCATTGACCGAGCTTCAACAATTCTTTCATCTCACATATCATTTGTAGTCTCTTCATCATCATCAACAAAAATACTACCCATACGACCATACTGATTCTCTTCATGAGACATTCCCTTAGGGCATTGGTTTGCATAATGCCCGTACATTCCACATTTAAAACATTTAACCATTGTTGATGTTGTAGCAATACCATTAACCTCATCCATGGTGTTAACTGAAACTTTTCCATTGCACTTACTGGCTTTGTGTCATTATTTTCCACACCCAAAGCATCTTCCAGTTCCTTTGAAACATTCTCCTTGATGCCTCTTCCCACATGATTTACATAGGGGAAATTGAACTTTCTTTCCTCTATGATCATCATGAAACTCCATCTTTCTCTTATTAGCCGAGTCAGGAAACTTACCAAATTTTACTTTATTGATCATATTATGAGATTGCTGATTCGGCATAATAATTATGTTTGGACTTCCAAATCCGATTTCATTTGATTGTTTATGAAGAATATCATTCCATTGTCCATCATATCCTCCATTATCGTGAATCATCTTGTTTCCAGCCATTTTCTAAAACCCAAAAAGAATAGTGTGAGATGCAAAAATCATAATAAAGGGGGAGTAACTTCAATATCTAACATCTTAGGTTAAATTCTAAGATCGTTACCGTAGTTCTAGGACTATATCTTATATGTATACTTATCCTTAGGGACATTCCTAGACATACCTTAGAAATATATCTAGGGATCTCACTAACGTTCTCACATCCTAGTTTCCAAAGGTTGACTAAACCTTTCCTCTGATACCAACTGTAGAGACCCTAAGATTGACGTACATGGACATTACATTACTTTTGCGGAATACTTGGTACATAACAAAAACACACACACAAGGATCGTAATAGTTTAGTGTCTTTGGAAACTCGGAACATAATCTTCTAATCATGGTGAAAGATCTTCAATATCTCCCATAAAGATCTTCCCTTTTTTTTACCTAAAACCTTTCTTTATATCCTAGGGAAAAGAAAAAATAAAACGGTGAGCTCAAATGCTCAGTAAGGGTAAACAAAAGAAATATCAATCACATCGTATACACAAGCACATAACTTTTGGAAATCTTAACATGAAAAAGAGATCATAATTTCATAACATGGGATAAATCATGGCAGTGAAATGTAATCACAATAATCATAACTTAAAACATGAAACTTTGTGGCATTCACACATAATCATAGAGAATCATTTCTTGTTAGTCAAGACTCATTGCCAAGACTATCTTAGTGGACAAAGTCCCTTTCTGAATCGAGTAACCCTCGTTTCAGTCCTGTTTCACTGAACCGGTATAACCTACCATTCCAGCCATGTCTATCTCATGAGATATAAAATCTTTACCCAATGCATTGGAGGGAGATATAGGTCCCACCCATCTTATAATGAATCCTTTCTTATGTGTGCCACATAATCATAAATCATACATCATTGCATAAACCATGTAATACAAATTAGAATCTTAAACATCATGACATCATAAAACAATTCATACAAGATAAAGGAATTCATAAAAATAATTCAATCACAACATGATCAAATCAATGTAATAATAGGGATAAAAACAGAACCCTTTATTATCTTAGATGGAAAATAATTTTGATAAAACACTTGAAATCCATTCTTGAGGAAAATATCATTTCTACTTCAAAAACATTTTCCTTTCTTAACATGTCTTACAATTTACAACTAAAAGAAGTTGATTAAAAATAAACTTGAAAACTTGTAAAGGAATCTTCTTGGAAATAATGTTTTAAAAATCCATTCATGCCGTATAAGTTAAAAAAACATTCTTCTCGTACTTTTTTCGGAAAAGTCAAAAAAGTACCTCGTACGAAAAACGACAAAAGATTCCTTTCATATCTTTTACTAAAAACTCACCGAAGGGTAAAATTGGATTTAAACAATTGTAGGTGGATGGAAATAATATTACATATTGAGGAAATATGGATGTGGATGATAAAATACACCCCAGTAAATACTAAAGTATAAACAATCTCGGATAAAAATGAGATTGTGATATTTCCATTATCTTAGGTCCGACTTGCTTTGTAAGTGTCCGAACCTCCTGTATAATGATTTAAATCATGTTATTGACTTATTACAGAATCATATTCATTGTTATTATATCATATATGGTCCACTTATGACTTTATATTACCTATTCTTTTGTAAATTCATGTTAAAGTAGCGTTTTGGGTAAAATCGTCTCATTTGTCGTTCGTGTTTTTAACTTGTAATTATTCATATGATTACTTAGATCATGATTACTTAATTCCAGAATATAAAACATGATTTATATATATATATATATATATTCAGAATATACATATATAATAAATCAGTAAATGGAAATAAATACACCGTTCATGGAGACGGTAGTCCGTACGTACGCATAAACGCTGTTTTCGTTTCCTTATTGAATTGAATGGAATTAAGTAGATTACATACATATAAATAATTACAGTATCATTATTATGTCATATATTTCATTATTACTTATTATATATACTTTATAATCATTCATGAATGGTTAATCATTGAGAATAAATCTCATCGCGTCGTGGAGACGGTAGTCCGTATGTACGCACGAGCGATGATATCATTCCCATGGTCGTGGAATTGTGTTGAAGTGTATGTATACTATTTCAGTATCAATATCAATTTATAATAATCATATATAGTTACTCATTAAACCATTATACCCATCCAATTAAGGTGGTGGCGGTAAATAGATTACACCACGGCGTGGAGACGGTATTCCGTACGTACGCACGCGCGGTGATTTCCTTTTTCCGTAGGATGGATAGAAGGTTAATTAGAGTTGTTTCATATTTATAATAACATATCAGTATGTAAGTAATACTTATGTTATTACTTTATCATGAAACAACTAAAGAAGAAGAAGTTAAAGAAGAAAAAAATTGAAAAGATCGGTAATGGATATTACCTCTTCTTTGAAACGCCTCTTTGAATCCTCCACTTAGGGAACTAATATTGGTCTTTGAAGAAGACCAGGACCTCTAGGATTATTCTAGGGAAGTGGAGAAGGGATTTTGGCAGAGGTTGGCCGAGCTTGAGTGCTCAAATTGGTGTGAGGAGGAGGGGTAGGAGGTGCCCTTTTATAAGGGAGGAGAGGGGCACCTTAGGAATATCTCAAAATATTATTTTATATTAAAGTCAAAATCGGTTTATAATGGTTCCAAAGGGTCTTATTTCGAAGCTAAAGTGGGGATGGGTCGAAATCCTATCATCCAATAGTATTTATACAAGTTTAGGGTATTATTTTAACCTTATCAATTAGATTTAACTCTAAGTTAAATAATTTAACTTTTACCGTGTCTTTTTGTTTTCTTTCACTATATGGTTAATACACTTACTATAACATGCCAAACGAACCCCAAATTGTATATTATTAATACATATATCCTTATCTAAGTCATTTGGCCGAACTTTAGATTTTTAGGAATAAAATAACAATTAATAATATAATATTTGATTTAAAAACTATTTTGTGTCAATTTTGACACTATTTGATATATGATATTTTTGAAAGTCGTGACAGAATTATATGTTCGAACCAAATTGATTAAATCAACACTAATATATCATAGTAACCTAGAAAATTAGTGGAATTCATAAAAAGTCTTAAATTACATTTATTTTGGTATTTATAATATCAATTATGTCAATATTTCATTAATAAGATAATTACTTCATCATCTTTGTGTCATAAATAAATTAAATTATTTTATGTCTACAAATTACAAATAAAATACCATCATGTAGGAAATCTTTTTAGATTCTTAATTAATATTTACAATCGAATTTATCTTATGTACAACCCTATATTAAAAATGTTTTAGTAAATAAACTTTGATTTTAACTCTTTTAACGCTTCTTTGAATTAAATAATAATAAATGTCCTAATCTAATCCAAGTGGGCCTAAATGGTCATATTTTATTCCTAATCTTGTTTTTGGTCGAATTAAACTTGTCCAATAGAATTAGGACATGTGTTAGGGTAATAATAATATCATTTTTACCCTTAATTACCCTATTTACTTTTAACCGTGGTAAATAAAAGTAAAAAAGTTACTATTCACCAAAAATTATTTTCATCTCATTGAACCACATTTTACTTACTGACATCAACCGTGTCTCTCGGATTTTTGAAATTCCATTCACAGAAGCGGTAAAATTAAGATTTATGAAGAAATTAATTTTTTTAACTACCACTTAGTAGTTTCACTATTCATCAAAAATTGATGTTTTTCAGAACAATGCCAAAATTTCATCCTAAGCTATATTTCATATTCCGAATTAAAAAATGAAGTCTATTTTACCAAATTCATATCATAGAAGTTTCATTAATTAATTTTGTAATTAAATCCCGCTGTTAAAACAAAGAGCGTGTTTTTAAGAAACAATATCTATCAAAAGATTGACACTTGTTTATGTCTGGTTTAAATGTGAAATTACATCCAATGACCAACATTGTATTAAATTGTAAAAATATATTCTAAATATACCTTAAAACCACTCAAATTAATAATTTATCACTATTAATTATTTCGATTGAAAAAGTTGTTTTTAACTAAAATTTAGTAATTTTCACTATTCATCAGAATATGAAAGTTATCCGAAAAGTACCAAAATTTCACCTTAGGCTAAATTCGATGCTCCGAATCCAAAAATGAAGTCCATTTTGAGAGCTAAAATTTCTAAAATTTTAAAATGTGGTTATTACTATTCATAACGGCTAGTTATAATAATATTTTAATAGCATATCGTTGTTTAGTGAAACTCGGTATTGCGTACTACACACGCTATCGAGGAAGGTCGTGATTGCGTGTAATGCAAGGAAAGTCAAGGATGCGTGTTGTGAAAGCTTCTTTTGGTGTAGCGTAAAACACAAGACATTAATGAAATTAAAAAGAATATTTTTCATAAAAGTTCGGGGTGTTACATGGGCTATCCGGGAAAGGGAGCAGAAAAGGAGCTAATAACCAGCCACTATGAATAGTGTTGGGAAAAACACCCTCCCCCATGAAAATGGGGGTGTTCGTCACTAAGTACTCAACTTGGGTGGGGCGCGAATAAGAAACACAAAGATACAAGTATACATATATAGGTAGCAAGAACTCACCCAAGCTAGGTTTTTCTTCAGACAGCCTACAGATCACAACAGCACTCAAGTCCGAGTCACAACTCACGCTAACAACCCATTTGTCCCCTTTCTTATTTCACGTTCAGTAATAATGTTTATGTTTAAGCACTATTGGGAAACTAGTAGGCATAGGCATAAGTCTAGGAAAGTAAACAGTCAAACATCAACTGTAAAGCCCCGACCCCAGCTACCCAGAGTCGGTGCATTACTTCGTAACATTGGCATGATCACAAAAGATCAAGTCTCGAAAGACCAATTAGTTTAGTAGCCTTGGAAACACTAGATACATTTGTAAACGTTACATTACATCACAAAGTGAAAAACTACAATAACAAAGTCTCTATAGTCCATACTCATATCCTCTTCTTACTATCCCTGCAGGTCATTCATAAAATACTTCTTCACATCCTGAAAAATATTAAAACATTGAAAGGGGTGAGCTCAGATGCTCAGTAAGGATAACAATATTGCGAAAGCTTTCATAAATAAACATTAACATTTAAGGCAATGTATAACTAAAAAAAAGCCTTTTTAAACTTGAACTTCAGCATAATATGGCAAAAATAAAATTGAATAATGCAATTTACTTACTCACATGGATATTCTACAAGTTGAATAATCACATGAAATATCAATAACCACTTTCATAATGATGGAATGCATAATGCCAGACTATCATAACCACGTAGCCAAGGCCTCGTGCCAAGACCACAAATAATATTTTGTCAAGGCCTCGTGCCAAGACACTAGTTTGTCTCATGAGACCTACCGATGCATCGAGGAGCTATAGCGGGCTCCACCCGTCACTTATTAAGTCCAATGCATTCCTCATATGAACAGGTTTAAACATATCATAAACCATAACATAATCGTATCACATAAAACATGCATAAAGGAAACATAACATTTCCACATTTCAATCACAAGATATCAATACAACACATTGATATAATAAAAACACTTTCAAAACCATTTTCAATACCAAAATAAAATAAAAGTAAAACATGGTATTTATTTTTCTTTTAAAAAAAGGTATGGCTTGTAGAGGAAGCCGAAACTCAAATAATGGTCACGGTGGCGGAGAAGTCGTTGTCGCCGCATACGTACGACAAAAACATTCCCTTTTTTCATTTAGTAAACGCTTCATATAAAAAAATATTCCTTTTGAATAAACGTAAAAGTCAAAGGGGTTTATACACCGTATAAAAGAAGGTTGTGTATAAAACAAAATATGCCTCAATGAAAGAAGATTGAGACGAAGTCCCATACAAAGATCATTTTTTTTAAATAAAATAGATCTATTTTTTGTATTCACTATAATTACACATAAATAAAGTACAAATACAAGATTGTATATAATAATATCATGACGTAATTTGAAAGTAGGAGATTAACCCAAAGAATGGAAATTGGGTTAAGAAGTTCCCTTACCTCGTGTCCGACTTGACTCAACTGTTCTTTAACCTCCTGAATAATAAACTAGAGTTAATATCTACCTTATTAAGAACCATTTTCAATTTCATTATCCTTTTTATATCACTTATTACAATGTTATGAACATTATGTAATTATTTAAGTTAATAACGGTCGTTTTGTCGATCTTTGGTACTTGAGTCAACAATAAACTTCTTATAATTACAAGTTGTTCATGTGGTGAAATATCCATTATATCCAGAATTATATTCATGATGTAGATATCATATATATCATATATATCCAGTATATACATTCATTCATAATATTACGTAACATTTAGAGGTAAGAAATGAAATGCACCGTTCATGGAGACGGTACGTCGTACGTACGCATGAACGCTACTTTCATTTCTATTTCATATTTAATGGAATGAAATCATAATGATATAAAGGTATATTATAATTCCAGTATAATATCATATATAATATCATTTACTCCATCCTTTATACATCCCACATATGGCATTAACGATTCAAATCACTTTGAGGGGGCGGTAGTCCGCACTTCCTAAAATGAAATTATCGCGTTTACCCATAATGGAAATCGTAAAGGTATGCCATAAATGAAAAATACAAAATCATAAAGAAAAAAAAATAATATATATCATATATAAAAATAGTGTCATCATAATGGCCACCATTAGAGGGGTTATATGAGTGTTGAACAATCATCGTTTCGTGAGGCAAAAATTCACCATCCACAGAAACATTATGTTCTTTAACCATTAGATGTAGGTGTGTGTAAGTGTAGCTCGAATACTTATTATAACAAAATCCTAGTATATTGATTATACTGGTGTTGTTACAAAAAAAATGAATAAAAAAAGTGTAGGGGGTTGGAGAATCAAAATAAAACAAAACAACATTAGAGAAGACATTACCTTAAAATCGGGTAACTCTTTTTGATTTGAGCCAAAGGCTTCCTTGGGAAGAGTTCTGCCCAAAGTGAGGATTCTTGAAGTAAGAGGGGGAAGTTGGGAGAGTATTTGGGCAGAGGTTGTCCGAGCCAAATGGCTTGAAAGTGTGAATGAGGTGGTAGAGGTGGGGGCCTTTTATAAGTGGAGAGGAGGGGCACTCTTGGAAAGTAAAGAAAAGTCACTTTATTATAAAATGAGTTTCGGATTTTAGAGGTCTCACACTTATATAATTCGAGGCTAAGGTGATAAGGGTTCTAAATATACTCATCCAATAGGTTTTTGACAAGTGTAAGCCTTGGATTTTACATTATCTTTTCATTTTATTTAAATCGTTAATTAATGAGGTAATCGCTTCATCATCATGGTATCATAAATAATTTAATTTATTTAATGTCCAAAAATTATAAAAAAAATACTATGATGTAGGAAATCTTTTTAGATTTCCAATTACTATTTATAGTCAAAAATATGACTTGTATAACCCCATGTAAAAATTGTTTTAGTAAAACATTTCATGTTTGTGTCATTTTTTTACTTTAACATTAAATAAAAGGTATTTATGTCATTTTCCAACTAAAGTGGCTCCATGGGGTCCCCAAGTTGACCCATGGATTGTCTTGGTCGGCCATGGCACATCCAATGAGGGTAGGAAATGTGTCAAGCTCATCTCATATTATTAAAACATTATTATTACCTTAAACTACACTAATTACCTCTAATCGTGATTAAGAACTTAAAAGTTACTATTCACCAAAAAATTATTTTAATCCCATTGAACCACATTTTACTTCCTAATGACAACCATGTATGTCGGATTTTTGAAATTCAAATCACAGAAGTGGTAATGTTTCATTTAAACAAAAAATCAGTTTTTTAACTACCACTTAGTGGTTTCACTATTCATCAAAAATTGAAGTTTTTCAGAATAATGCCAAAATTTCACCCTAAGCTATAATTGATATTCCGAATTCAAAAATGATTTCTATTTTACAAAATTACAAACATA
This sequence comes from Viscum album, assembly GCA_963277665.1. Lineage (NCBI taxonomy): Eukaryota > Viridiplantae > Streptophyta > Magnoliopsida > Santalales > Viscaceae > Viscum > Viscum album. The sequence continues at coordinate 1,002,779,844 of OY728134.1, forward strand.
AAAGTTTCATTAATTAATTTTATAATTAATTCCCGCTGTCACAACAAATAGCATGTTTTTAAGAAACAATTTATATCAAAAGATTGGCAATTGTTTATGTCCAGTTTCAAAGTGAAATTAATTCAAATAACACCATTGGATAAATGGTAAAAATATATTCTAATTATACTTTAAAACCACTCAATAGTATAATTTATCACTATAAATTATTTTTATTAAAAAATTTGTTTTAAGTATTTTTCACTATTCATAAAAAAATTGGAAGTTCTCAGAAAAATACCAAAAATTTAACATAGGCAAATTTCGATATTACGAATCCAAAAATGAAGTCCATTTTGAAATATAAAATTTCTATAATTTTAAAAAGTGGTTATTACTATTCTTAACAGCTACTTTGATTAGTCGCGGTGTGTTAGAACTCGAACTTGCGTTCAATGCAAGCTATTGCATTATTGAAAGAGAGGCGTATCGTGGAAGCTCGGGGTGTTACATCAACCAAAATGCCCACACCTGGTTCTCAACAACAGAGGATTCCACCAAAATTTGTGATATAAACAAGTATCTGCCTGGTCTTAAAACTCACAACCATCGAATCCATACGAACAGGAGATCCCATCCCCCAAATTCACACAACCACCGAGAGTATAAAAGAACAGTGGATCCCATCCCCTCCCACAATTCCAGCAATCGGCCCGAAAGGAAAACAACCAACAACCACCACCAACACAAGCAGGGCCTTGCCGGTATTTTCAGATTTAAACGACTTAACACACTCCATGATTTCAAATTCCGTGTGTTCTAACCGGGAGTTATCACAGAAGGTTTGATCCTGGTGATTTCAATTTATTCAGTCGGATATACATGATTAACCAATTCACTTTTCACAGCAGGAGTTTACAACCACAAACAGGCCATTTAAAACATCATTAGGGTTCATTAGTGCACAAACAACGACCACCAACGGCCTCGATTTTCAGGAGGCATAATCCAGCACAACTCAACAAGACGGTCATAGAAGAAACAGCATCAAAAAAATAAGACAGCATCAACAATCACAGCCCCCCCCCCTCTTTCTTTATAGAATTCGTTCATTATCTTTATTAAGTTCGGTCCAACCAGTTCTACAGAAACAAAAGCACGCCCACCTCGCATGATACACAAAAAGAGAGAGGCAAAGGATAAATTCCCTACTTGTCGATAGATGATCGACGTTTAGGTAGGGGGCGCGGAACTTTATGGATAACGATGTGGCGGCCCCGATGCACCAGAAGATGTTTGTGAAAACCACGATCGAGGAAAAGAGAAACCACGGCTAACCCTTAGTTTGTAGGAGCCGAGGATGGTTGAGGTGAAAACGTGAAACCGCGTAAGGCGCGGGGGTCGTGGGTTGACCACGCGGCTCCACTCATCACAAAAAGGGGGTCGGGTGGTTTAAGCCGACTCATGAATTGATTATGTATTTAATTAAAACTCTTATGCGCATTACGGGTCTTAAAAACACGCTTAAACGAGTCAGAATAGGGTTTAAAACCCTATTTGCGCAAAGGATCGCTACTGGAAACAACTTGACAAGGCTGGGTGACGCCGATCGGTCCCACCGATCGGTCTCACCGATCGGTCGCGCCCATCGGTCGCGCCGATCGGTCGCGAAGGAGCGCTACTGGAAACAACTTGACAAGGCTGGGTGACGCCGATCGGTCCCACCGATCGGTCGCACCGATCGGTCGCGCCCATCGGTCGCGCCGATCGGTCGCGCCGATCGGTCCCGCCGATCCGTCCCGCCGATCCGTCCCGCCGATCCGTCCCGCCGATCCGTCCCGCCGATCCGTCCCGCCGATCGGTCCCGCCGATCGGTCTCACCGAGATGCCACTCCTTTAGAACCCGGATGTTGGCAAAGGGAAGGACCAAGAGAGTCTGGGTCATCACATCAGATACCTCTCAAACTATTCTCATCCCCGAGAATTTAAACAACCCAGAAGGAAAGGGCGGGTCCGAACAACCACCCTGAAAGATACCTCTCCAGAGTGAGCCTCATCGTTAACTAAGAACACCTTCCTGTCACGAACCAAGCAACATACCATGCCAAACTGCCCGGGCATGTGGGTTGGGGAGTATCCTCCCCCATGTTAAGATATTATCCGCTTTGGGCGGCACTGACTCGCCCGCACGGGTTTAATCGCATCCACCTTAATGCATCTTGATTATGGTTGGGTTCTCTCCTTCCCCATAGTCGGGGCTTTTCACACACAAGAAGAGGAAGAAAACCAGTACATTTCATAGCCAAAGGACAAAACGTTCTATCACAACAGGTACAACAAGGAACAAAACTCAAAACAACTCCGGGTACTGGGTACGCATCTGTGCTTCCCTCTCCCACGTACTCTCCTCAAGCCCACCATGTCTCCACAACACGCGAACCAAGGTAATGGTTCGCCCGTGAAGCACCTTTTCTTTGCGATCCTCGATCACCACTGGTCTCTCCACAAAGTTCACGTCGTCCTCAATGTCCATCTCACCCCAATCAAGGACGTGTGAATTGTCGTGCAGATACCGACGGTGCTGGGACACATGAAATACATCATGTATCCTTAGTAGTGGCGGTGGAAACACTAGCTGGTAAACCACTTCGCCGACCCGCCGCAACACTTGGAAGGGTCCGATGAATCTGGGAGAAAGCTTACTCCCTTTTCCGAACCTCTGTTGCCCATGCCAAGGGGAGACCTTTAAGAACACATGGTCCCCAACCTCAAACTCCAAGGGCCTCCTCCTAGTATCAGCATATGACTTATGTCGGTCCTGGGCCTCCTTCATCCTTTCCCGTATGAGCTGAACCTTCTCTGTCGTGTTCTGCACCACCTCCGGACCAAGGATGTCTGCCTCTCCTACTTCGGTCCAACACACTGGCGAACGGCATGGACTCCCGTAAAAAGCTTTAAATGGGGTCATGCCAATGGTAGAGTGGTAGCTATTATTGTAGGAAAACTCTACCAGAGGCAAGTATTGCACCCATGACCCTCCTGAGTCCAGAACACATGCTCGCAGCATATCCTCCAAGGTCTGGATAGTGCACTCTGTTTGTCCATCTGTCTGGGGATGGAAAGTAGTGCTAAGGCATAACTGGGTGCCAAACGCATGCTGCAATCCTCTCCAGACTCGCGAGGTAAACCGTGCATCCCTATCTGAGACTATAGACCTCAGAACTCCATGCAACCGCACCACCTCATCCACGTACTTTCGTGCCAAGGCATCCACAGCACTCGACTCCCTGATCGCCAGAAAGTGAGCCGATTTCGTCAACCTGTCCACTACCACCCAGATGGCGTCGTACCCTCCTTGGGCCTTGGGTAGTCACGTGACGAAATCCATTGAGATGTCATCCCACTTCCACTCGGGGACATCTAGGGGCTGTAGTAGGCCGCATGTAACTTGGTGTTCAGCCTTCACTTGCTGACACACTAAGCACTTGGCCACAAACTCTGCCACTACTTGATTAACTCCGAGCCACCAAAACTTCCTCTTCAAACCCTGGTACATCTTGGAAACTCTTGGGTGTACTATCAGTGTGAGTTTTGGAACTCACTGAGAACCTTGCCGCGCATCACCTCCGGGACAAACAACCTTCCCTGGAAAAGAATCTGGTTCTGACCATCCTCGGTCCATCCTTCCGAAGCATTGCCTCGGTCAACTTGGTCACGCATCACTTCACACTCTAGGTCTCCCCACTGAGACTCCTCCACCTGCTGAAACAGGGATGACTGCATTGTCATCTGATATATGCAGCCTCTGCCGCTATCCATCTTCGCATCCAGGTGTAACGCAGCCAACTCTTCCATTGCCTTCCAGGCATCCGCCGACTCTCGGACCGCATCCTTCTGTGTCCTCCTGCTCAAGGCATCGGCCACCACATTTCCCTTGCCCTCAGTATAAGAGATATCGAAGTTGTAATCCTGGAGGAACTCCACCCATCTCCGTTGTCACAAGTTTACGTCCCGCTGGGAGAAGATATACCTCAAGATTTTATGATCTGTGAAGACCACAAAGCGTTCCCCAATGAGGTAGTGCCGCCATAACTTTAGCGCAAAAACGACCGCTGCAAGCTCTAGGTCGTGGGTGGCGTAATTACGCTCATGGGAACGCAGCTGCCTGGACCCATAAGAGATCACCCCTTGTCGCTGCATCAACACGCATCCCAAGCCCTGTCCCGAAGAATCACAAAATACCTCATAGGCCACCCCTTCTTCTGGTAATCTCAGCACTGGGGCACTGACCAACTTCTCCTTCATATAGCTGAAGGCTAACGGGCACTGCTCACTCCATACAAAAGCCTGGTCCTTCTTGGTTAGAGCCGTAAAAGGGGCTACTACTCAGGAGAAGTTGGGTATGAATCTCCGGTAGTAACCCTCTAGCCCGAGGAAACTTCAGACCTCTGCCACATTCTTGGGTGCTGCCCAAGAAACAACTGCCTCAACCTTTGATGGGTCGACCGCTACCCCCTGCTCAGACACTACGTGCCCAAGAAAGTTCACTTCTCATGTCCAGAACTTGCATTTTGACAACTTCCCATAGAGCTGGTGTTGTCGGAGGACCTCCAAAACTGTCCTCAGGTGCTCTGTATGGTCCTCCTCTGATCTTGAGTAGACCAGGATGTCGTCGATGAACACAACCACGAACCGATCCAGCTACTCCCGGAAGATGGAGTTCATAAGCCCCATGAACATAGTCGGGGTGTTTGTAACACCAAAGGGCATGACTACGAACTCGAAGTTTCCATACCTGCACCTGAACGCTGTCTTCGGGATGTCGCTCTCTTTCACCCTCAGCTGGTGGTACCTAGACCACAGGTCGATCTTCGAGAACCATCTTTCCCCTTTCAGCTAGTCAAAAATATCATCTATCCTTGGGAGAGGGTAGCGATTCTTGATCGTCACCTAATTCAGCCTCCTGTAGTCTATGCACAACCTAAGACCACCTTCTGCCTTATTTGCAAACAAGACCGGAGCACCCCACGGTGACGCACTCGGACGAACATAACCCCTCTTCATCAGATCGTCAATCTACATCCACAACTCCCGTAGCTCTGAAGGTGCCATCCGGTAAGGAGCCATCGAGATTGGACGAGCACCGGGCTGCAGGTCTATCCTGAACTTGATATCACATCGAGGGGGTAGAGTCGTCACCTCCTCAGGAAAGATGTCCATAAACTCATGGACGATCTCTGGCACTTCCACCATTTCAGCATCTACTGATTCCACTATCAGCTCGGTCAACAAGGAGAGAAGAGGTTCCTCTCTCCTGTTTCCCTTCGGACTGCTCCACTCACCGGTGAAGGTAACACGCCGACTGTCCAAGTCTGAGAACACCACCCTTCTTCGAAAACAGTCGATGACGGCGCACACAGAAAATATCCAGTCGATTCCTAGGATGACATCGTATGGCTGAATCTGTAGTAGAAGAAGATCCCTAACTGACTGATGTGTCCCTAACATCAGTCTACATCCCCGACAAACGAACAACAAGTCGGTCTGACCTCCAACTGGTGTGCTCAACACCAGGGGCACTGGAAGTCTCTCGGCATCTAGACCCAAGGAACGGGCTAGACTGGGTGCAACGAAGGAGTGTGAAGCTCCGGTATCAAACAAAGCATAATCAAGAGTGCTAAACAGACTGATCGTACCTCGAACAACCTCTGGCCCTGCTGGAACTACTGCCTCTGCAGCGTGCAACTGTCCACGCCCAGCTCCCCTGCCCCTCGGTTGTCGGCCACCTCCCCAACCACGCCCTGGTCGAGGTCCCTGTGGAGCGCCCTGAGGTCGGCCTCCTCCTACGTCTGCCCTCGGAGGAGCGGAAGCTCGCTGCCCTACTGCTGCTGCTGGAAAGGTCTGGCTGGAAGCTACTGCTGGGACGGGTGTTGGGGCTGACTTCCACTACTGTACTGCACCCGGTCGGGGCACTGACTCTGAAGATGCCCAGGGCTCCCACAGATGAAGCACCGCGGTCCCGGGCCCGTAGGAAAAGGGCGAGGGCCGGGGGATCAAAACTGAAACTGCTGCGGTCTGCTCCCTGCGGGTCGGAACCTAGAGGGTCCTGACGCTGGAGGCCTGGTGCTGACGGCCTTCCCCTTTGGTGGTCCCAGCTGGATCCCCTCTCGCGACACTCCCCCTAGAGCATGCATCCGCTCTACCACTTCGTCCTTCTTCTGGACCTCCAAGTACGTCGGTAGGGTAAAGGGGGTAACAGAATACTGGAGGGAGGGTCAGAGTTCCTCCTCTAAACATCTTTCCCGAGACTCCTCATCAGGAAAGAGGTCCGGAGAAAAACATAGGAGGTCCTTTAACTTCATCCCTAGCTCCCTCACGGACATACTCCCCTGCTGGAGGGAGAGTAGTTCCTGCCTCTTTTATGCCTTCATCGTCGAGGAGAGGAATTTCACCCGGAACTCCTTCTCGAAATCCACCCAAGCCACCTCAGACTCTCTCCTCTCCCCCAGGTAAAGCATCCACCACTGACGTGCTGCTCCCTGCATCTGGCTAATGGCCAGAGGAACCTAGTACTCAGTCGGGGCCCGAATCAGGCCGAAGGCTATAACTAGCTCCTCTAGCCAGCCTTTCGTCTTCATATCGGAGGTGCTTCCCTCATACTTCTCGAGGGCCTGTCGCTGGAAGGCTCGAAGGGTCTTCTGCCACTGGTCGTCCTCTTCCTCTCGATCAGCTCTCTGCCGATCGGCCAAAGTAGTCTCCAGGGCATCGATCACATGTACCACACGTGGTCGCCTTCCAGGTGCCATAGCTGCAAGGTAAACAAGGAATGCCTAAGCCCAAGTAGTGCAGAATATCGTTCTTAAAACTTCTTAAAACTTAATTTATTCTTAATTCCCAAGACATCCCAGAAACACAAGAACACAAGTCATTATGATGCATGTACCTTTCCTAGGGTCTCTACCCTGCAATCAGTGTGGCCTCACTTGGTCGTTCGGTAGGTCCATAGTCCTTGCATTGGATCACGGGGGGCCCTAAAATCCCGTGTCCTAGCCGGTCTTCCCTGGCCTAATTCACGCGCCAAGGTCACCCAACACTGTTTCCTTACCATCCCACAGAATCCTCACTGTTCCTAACTCCAGACTCCATCCTATCTCTCAACCATCTCCTCTGATACCATTCTGTCACGACCTGACTTCACCAAAAGGAGGGAAGGGTCAGCAGATTTCCAGGCCCTTCCTTCTTTAAGTTGAAGGAGAGATAATGAACCCTGAAACCTGCCTTCAATAGGTCCCGAAGTGGTGACTAGCACCAAGGGTATAGAAATTTCTCACAAATGGAAGGCATTACCCTTTTTATTTTATAGGATCGAGATATAAGGAGAAGAAAACCCAACAACACCAAGGTAGAAAGAAAAGTAAAGCCAAAAGTAAACCATTCCCACATGCATTTTTCAAAATTAAAAGCCACAAAGTGCAAAGGGTGACTACAAGGTAAGTACCAAAGAGGAAAAGAAAAACAACAACTGCAACTGCTCCAAAGGTCCGAGCTAGTAAGGTCCTGCGTGATCCCCGAAGTCCTCCTGGAAACCTGAAAGCAGTTTTATATACGTAGGGTGAGCATATAAGTACACTCAGTAGGGAAAACAAAGAATCTCGTGCACAAGTGGGGGAACGTACTAAAGTATCGTGAGAAAAGGAGTAAACCAAACACCTATCAAGGTAAAATATCCACCCCAGGCCTCACCAAGGCACACTCCCCAAATAACGCAACTCATTAATATATATATATAATAAGAGCACATCAATGTTTGGGTACCCCACGCCACTTTCCCACTGGTTAGTGAGACATCCTACGCATCGGACCAATCACGCCATTCTCACCGCAGTACCACTGCCACACCCGCCCGCACACACCTGGGCCACAACCACACGTAGTCCCACTGCCGAAATCCCGCACGCACACACCTGGGCCTCAACCGCACGCAGTCCCACTGCTGAATCCCTCCCGCACACACCTGGGCCAAAACTATCACATGTAACCATGCCTACAAACACCTAGGCCAGAACAACCACCACCACACCCGAAGACACTTGGGCTAAAGGATCCACTGCCACGCCTGAAGACACCTGGGCCACATCCCGAAGATGCTTGGGAAACCACCTGCCGCACACACCTGGCCAACCACCACACTACCCCGCCCTAAGGTTCTTGGGCTAATAATGGACCTCAGGTCATCACAGCCTGCCCGAAGACACTTGGTCTATCCGAGAAAGGGAGCAGAAAAGGAGCTAATAACTAGACACTATGAATAGTGTTGGGAAAAACACCCTCCCCCATGAAATGGGGGTGTTCGCCACTAAGTTATCAACTTGGGTGGGGCGCGAATAAGAAACACAAAGCTACAAGTATACATATATAGGTAGCAAGCACTCACCCTAGCTAGGTTTTTCTTCAGACAGCCTACAGATCACAACAGCACTCAAGTATGAGTCACGACTCACGCTAACAACCCATTTGTCCCCTTTCTTATTTCACGTTCAGTAATAATGTTTAAGTTTAATCACTACTGGGAAACTAGTAGGCATAGGCATAAGTCCAGGAAAGTAAACAGTCAAACATCAACCAAAACGCCCACACCCAGTTCTCAACAACAGAGGGTTCCACCCCAATTTGTGATATAAACAAGTATCCACCCGGTCTTAAAACTCACAACCACCGAATCCATACCAACAGGAGATCCCATCCCCCAAATTCACACAACCACCGAGAGTATAAAAGAACAGGGGATCCCATCCCCTCCTACACTTCCAGCAATCGGCCCGAAAGGAAAACAACCAACAACCACCACCAACACAAGCAGGGCCTTGCCGGTATTTTCAGATTTAAACGACTTAACACACTCCATGATTTCAATTTCCGTGTGTTCTAACCGGGAGTTATCACAGATGTCTTGATCCTGGTGCTTTCAATTTATTCAGCCGGATATACGTGATTAACCAATTCACTTTTCATAGCAGGAGTTTACAACCACAAACAAGCCATTTAAAACATCAGCAGGGTTTATTAGTGCACAAACAACGACCACCAACGGCCTCTATTTTTAGGAGGCTTAATCTAGCACAACTCAACAAGATGTTTATAGAAGAAACAACATCAAAAAAATAAGACAGCATCAACAATCACAGCCCCCCCTCTTTCTTTATAGAATTCGTTCATTATCTTTATTAAGTTCGGTCCAACCAGTTCTACAGAAACAAAAGCACGCCCACCCCACCTGATACACAAAAAGAGAGAGGCGAAGGAGAAATTACCTACTTGTTGATAGATGATCGACGTTTAGGCCGGGGGCGCGGAACTTTATGGATAACGATGCGGTGGCCCCGATGCACCAGAAGCTGTTTGTGAAAAACCACGATTGAGGAAAAGAGAAACCACGGCTAACCCTTAGTTTATAGGATCCGAGGACAGTTGAGGTGAAAACGCAAAACCGCGTAAGGCGCGGGGGTCGTGGGTTGACCATGCGGCTCCCCTCGTCACAAAAAGGGGGTCGGGTGGTTTAAGCTGACTCATTAATTGATTAAGTATTTAATTAAAACTCTTATGCGTGTTACAGGTCTTAAAAACATGCTTAAACGAGTCAGAATAGGGTTTAAAACCCTATTTGCGCAAAGGAGCGCTACTGGAAACAACTTGACAAGGCCGGGTGATGCCGATCGGTCTCACCGATCGGTCGCACCGATCGGTCCCACCAGTATCACCGATTGGTCGTGCCGATCAGTCACGCCAATCGGTCTCGCCGATCAGTCTCGCCGATCGGTCTCGCCGATCGGTCTCACTGATCGGTCTCACCGAGACGCCACTCCTTTAGAACTCTAATTTTGGCAAAGGGAAGGACCAAGAGAGTCTGGGTCATCACAGGAAATTACTACATAAATAAATAAATAGTTCTTTTCACACATAATCTTGGAGTAAAATAATCAATGAAGTTTTCATAAAACCCAGTGAGTGGAAATCGAAATTAGAAATTCCTTTACCAATTTGGTAACTTACGAAACATACACTCCATAAAAGAAGGATCATAAAATTAAGTTTAAAATACCCATAAATTAAAGTATATTACACAAGTAATACAATCATGGGTAGTACATACACCACACAAAAAGAAATAGTGGCAATATAGCATGAATCTCATGGGAATAATAAGTGAGATGAAAACTTGTTACCACGTTGTAATCAATCGATTCATATGACCAAAAGTTAATAACCACAAAATTAATCACAAAATACCATGAATATAAATAGAATCATGATAATATATATCAAATGGAAGTACACAATAGACCACATGCAATAAATAAGTGGTGAACAATGGAAATCTCACAGAATTAAAAGTGAGATAAGAAACCCCTTACCTTGTACTTTTCCTTAGTTGAGGGTACTTTAACCTCCTGTATAATGGTGAAATAATTTTTATAAATTTTAAAAGAACCATATACATAAATATGATATCAAATATGATCTTTTAATATTTCTTTTTTAATAATATTTCAGTAGTATCATTGTTTCGGGTCTTAACTGATTCGTTCTTCTTTATATGTTTTTTACGTAAGTCATGTTTTTTATGGATGGGATGTATTTGATTTGTATCCAGAATTATTTTATGTTCTTAAACATTATTTTTTAATCATAAAATGATATTTATTCTTGAATGGTTTCGATGGGGAATGAATCTCATCGCGTTCGTGGAGACGGTAATTCGTACGTACGCATGAGCGACAATACCATTCTGTTAATGATGAAATAATATGTAATTGGATGGTATATCATATATACATAATAATTAACATTTTATATTTATTATTTACATCAATTATAATCATTATTATACCCTTCCAAAAAAATATGTGTTGAATAACAAACTACAGCACGACGTGGAGACGGTAAGCCTTACGTACGCACGTATGATGATTATGTCATTCATAGGATGGATATAATAATGAATATGGTTATAACATATTTATAATAACATAATTGTTTGTATATGGTACTGGATTTATTATTTTGTTATGAAAAAAAAGATGAAGTGGAAGAAGAAAAGAACATTGAAAGAGGAGATGAAATAATTACCTCTTCTTCAGGTGCTTCCTGTTAATTTGATCAAAAGAGATCTTTAGGTTGGCATTATGATCAATTTAAGGACTCTAGGTTGAATTTAGTGTAGTTGGGAGGATATTTTAGCATGGTTTTTCTGAGCCAAATGGAATTGGAGGTGTGATTTTGAGAAAGGGGAAGTAGGCTTTTATAAGAGAGGTGAGGGTCGCATTATGAAACCCTTGAAATATTATTTTATTATACAATCATATTCAGTTTATAATAGATCCAAAGGGATTTATTATGAGGATAAGGTGGGTATAGGACTAAAATCTCTCAAACAAATTGGTTTTATACAGGTTTAGGTTACCATATTAACCTTATCTTTTAGATTTACCTCTTGGTTAAATAATTTAACATTTACCATGTCTCCTTGTGTTTTTATATTATATGGTTAATAAACTTACTATAAAATGCCAAGAGAACCCCAAGTGGTTCATTAATGACATATATATTATTATATAAGTCATTTGGATGAACCTTATAATTTTAGGACAATTATATCATTTAATAATATAGTATTTTTTAAAAAAACTCTTTTATGTCAATTTTGACATTATTTAGTATTTGGATTTTGTGAAAGTCATAACAATATGATTTATTTAAAAAAAATGAATCAACCCTAACATGTAATATTAACCTATAAAATTTTTTAAATTCATCAAAAGTTTCAATTTACATTTATTTTAGTTTTTATAATATCACTTATCTTAATCTCTCATTAATAATGTAATTACTACATTATCATTCTATCATACATAAATTTGATTATTTAATGTCTAAAAATTATAAATAAAATACCCTAATGTCGGAAATCTTCTTATATTTCTAATTAATATTTATAGTCGAACTTATCTTATGTATAACCTCATATTAAAAATGTTTTACTAATTACAAATTGAATTTAACACTATTAACTCTTCTTTAAATAAAAAAATAATAAATGTCCTAATCTAAACCAAGTGGAAAAAAAGGGTCATATTTTATTCATAAGGTTTATATTTATCTAAATACACTTAACCAATATAATTATGACATGTTTTAGGGTAATTATAATATCATTTTTACCTTTAATTACTCTATTTACTTTTAACCATTGTAAATAAAATTCAAAAGTTACCATTCATAAAAAATTATTTTTATCTTATTTAACAAAATTTTACTTACTGATGTCAACCATGTCTCATGGATTTTTGAAATTCAATTCACAGAAGCATCAAAATTACGTTTTATGAAAATTTGCTAATGTGCCTAGAAGGTGGGTAAAAGACGTTAAAAAATCAATAAAATTTTATACATCTAATTTTAATATAAAATGACTCAAATGAATTAAATTTAACTAATATAGATATTATTTATCTATTTTTAATTAAAATAAATATAAATAAAATATATAATTATTTAAATAAAAATTCAGTTTTTAAACAATAACACCGTGTTTTTACTATTCATCAAAAAATTGAATATTTTCAAAAAAATAAAAAAAAATCACCCTAAGATAATTTTTATATTCTGAATCCAAAAATTATGTCTATTTTACCAAATTAAAAACATATAGTTTTCATTAATTAATTTAAAATTGATTCTCGTTGTCAAAACCAAGAAGCGGGTTTTTGAGAAGTAAAAACTATCAAAATATTGATATGTGTTTATGTCCGGTTTAAAAGTGAAATTACTTCCAATGAACAACATTAAATTAAATGATAAAACTATAATCTAATTATACTTCAAAACCTTTAAAATTTATAATTTAACACTATATATTTTTTTGATTAAAAAAGTTGTTTTCAATTAAAATTTAGTATCTTTCACTATTCATCAAAATATGAAAGTTATCAGAAAAAAACCAAACAATTATCCAAACTAAATTTTTATGTCTCCATTCTAAAGAATAATTCAATTGCATAAAATGTAATATATAAAAGTGTGAAATATTGGATTTAGAAAAGGTTCTCTATTAAAAAGCGGAAAAAATACATTTTTTGAAAAATAATTCTTTTATCTGAAAAATTGAATTTGTCCTTATATTATGTCTAAGAAACATAAAAGATTAATGTTAAACTTATATGGGATATATATAAATTTCAAAATGTGGTTATTACTATTCATAACCACTTTCTAAATATCTAGTTTGATAGGTCGTGGTGCGCTTGAACTCGGTATTGCATACATCGCACGCTATTGTATTATTCAAAGAGAAGCATACCATGGAAGATTGGGGTGTTACACATGATATGATAATCCATTATATTCATCTTAAAACTCTTAGAGAAATAATATTTACCAATTTATAAGTAATGTGTATCCAAGTCATTTGTTGATGATGGGTTTTTGACCATCCTCATCTTGAGCCTTTAGGTGGTCCCAGACATCATTCATTGTAACACATTCTCCAAACAATGGTCATACTATTTTTCATGATATTATATTATAGTAAAAAATTATGGTATTTCAGTCCAAAATAAATGATCTAGATCCTAGCATTAAATCTCGGGATTAGTAGTTTATTACGGTGTGGGTTGATTTGGATACTTTATTTTGGGACACAACAATGAGTATTCCTAAGGTGATTGTGTCCATGAAAAAAAATATTAGTAGGTACAGATGTTTCTTATCTATATTATGTTTATATTATTGTTTAATATAATATAATTTATGTCTTTAAATTTTATTATTGTAAGCATTAGAGGATAGAAATCATCAAGATGAGGAGTGTCTATCATCTTGAGGTAGCCACAATGACACATATACAATGATCAATAGTATTTGATGTATTACCTTTTGTTATGCCTATGAATCCCCTGGTTCTATGTCATTTGAATGTAATGAAGGGTTGTTTAAATTTTTATATTACTGATTTAATATTGATTATTTTTATGAAATGTTTTTATATTTTTTTATTTATAATGATTATAACATTTATTTATTTTATAATATTTTAGTAATTTTGTTTATTAAATCCTCAGTATATTAGCATGAATTTTTGGTACATTTTTCCTTTTCATTCTTAGTTATAGTTTAAACTACCACTAATCCTGTAAATTCACTACATATCAATTAGTGGTGGTTAAAACTACCATTATACACTAAAATAACACCACTAATTGATATGTAATCTATAAAACCATTGGAAAATAAATTAGAAATAGTTATAACTACCACTAAATATGGGGAAAATAAAAAAAATGGTGAAATAAATTAGAGATATTTATAAAAACCACTAAATATTTAAAAAATAGAATATTTTACATTAAATAGTAGTGGTTTAAACTACCATAAAATATTTATTATTTGGTGGTGAAAATAAAATATCACCAAATAATGGTTCTACAATGTTTTTATAAACCATTTCCAACTAAAAAAACTCCTAATTTAAATTTATAATGGTGGTAAACACAATAGTTTAATAAACCATCATAAATAGGTTAATAGAAGTTTGAACAGCCACACATACCAAAAAGACTACCGCTAAAAGTAAATTTTCCTATAGTTTATGTTAAAATTTGTACAATGTAATTTACAACAATAATTGGTCCACAGATCATCCTAGGTTCCATTTATAAATCTTATACTATGTATTATGCTTTGTTTTACTAGGGAGCTTCACAGTCCTTCATTGCACCTACCTTAATTCAAGCACTATGACTTAATGTGGAGTGACATCTGGTGCCCTTGGTGTTGGAAACAGTAGTTGGATTTTAGTTTCACACAATTTTCATGTGTAATGGTGTGATCTTCTGATATAGAAGCATCGATATTTAGGTTATTTATTCTTATTAAAGGAATATATGAACTTATTCTTTAATTATGTATCCTATGGAGAAATTAAAACATCAAGTAGTTTATGTGGGAGTGTGAGTCTTAGATGAAATCTCATTATATTGAGTTATTTTGAATTATTTCTTAATAAGATGTTTGATTTATAATGTTATAGTTGAATTTGTTTCTGTGTTTGTATTGTGCTTTAGTTATGATGATATGAATAATCTTGTTTGAGAAGTATCTCATAGTAAATTTGGTTTTTTACGTAGTTTTTTCCTTCATAGTATTTGGTTTTCATTCTTAAAGATTAAAATAATTTAAGAGGAATATAATATATATGGGTAAATTTTCTAATATCCCTAATGTGTGATTTGGGGTGTTGGGGGTGTCGGGAGAGCACATGGATGTGTCATAGTGTTAGAAAACCGAGTTTTTTGTTTCCTAAAGAGAAAAATAGGCACAGTGTAATCCCAAAATTCCATGGTGAATTCTATGCTATAATATTAGTCATTTTTGAAAAGTGTAGTTCCATTGTGAAATCTATATAAACCATGTTGAATGCCAAAATGGGTGTTTCATAGGTCGTGGTGCTTTACAATTTGATCCATATATCTTTTTATGATGGAGGAATCATGGATAAAAAATGGAAACAATGAGGATATCTGACACTATACCATGGTGGTTTAGGGATTTAGGTAGGATTGGAGGATTTAATATCCATAGAAAAACCCATTATGTCTTAGTGGTGGCCAAATGTGTTTTAAAGAGTGAAAGAATTAGTGAAGGGTTGATATAAAATTTTGAAAATAGTAAATTTCATATGTTCATTTATTGTGATTCATTTTTCTATGATGATTCCCTTACCACATTATGGTGGTTTAATGTAGATTTTTTTATAAATCAAACCTTATATATTTCCTTTCTTGGATTTTTTTTGTAGACTTCCTCAAACCCTAAGTTTATTTGGGTACACATCATAAAATTTTTAGGCCTATGTGATCAATCATTATGAACTTACTAATCCAAGGTTATATTTCTTCCCATATTATACCACTATTCATATTCCTCCTCATCTTATATCATTACAGTAGTAGGGGTAGTTTTGATTTTCAAAACTTTTGGTCTATGTTGGGATGGTAGATGGATGTTTCGGTTTTTATATAGAAACCTTGCATGTTATGTGATGATTAATCATCAGTGTTTCCTCATTCTTGTGTCACGTTTGTTAAATCATCCATCAAGGTTGGTGATTTAGACATTATCCTTTATTTCCATTATTAATATGGATTAATCATACATTAGTTTTAAATGGATAGGGAGATGGAATTGTTCTAATAAAATATTAAACCTATTGACAACAAAACTAATCAAATTGGGTTGTTTTATTGGTAACCTTGTTTTATTTATATTTATTTTTTATTCTTAATATTTTGTGTTTTCTTATATCTATAATCAAAATTTTTTGGTGGTTTTAAATTGCATGTTAAAAATAGAATGAATAAGATAAATATATTAAATTAAATTAAAATAAACCCTAAAGTTGATTTGTAAAATTTCATTAATTTATTTTCTATATTTTTTGTATATAGTAGAGTGAAATATATGAGTGGGAGATTATTGTTTTAGAGATGGATTTTTTTAATGGGGTCCTTATTGTTTTTTATTTTATTTTTATTTCATTTTATTGTTTTATGAAAACTTTTGTTGGGATAGAAGTGGTGGTTTTCTATGATATTTCTTAATGTGGATAAGGGAAGGTGGTTATGTGGTTATTATTGATGTGGTTGAAGTGATAGGCTGATGAGGCTGATTTTATTAATTGTTAACAGATGGAATGATATTAAAATTATTAAAAGTGATGGTTTAATTAGAAAAGTTAGAATAAACTGAATATGTTAAATAAATATTGGTTAATGTTATGTGGTAATAAAATTGAAATGTGAAACAGAAATGTGATAATATAAAATGTAGTTTATTTAAATAATGTGGTAATTTAATTGTAGTGTTTGGTAACGAATATTATGATAATGGTAATAAAAAGGGTTTATTCATGGTTGATGTATGGTTGGGTATAGTTTGTTATGTTTTCTATAGAAAATAGTATTTTTTTTGGGAAGTGTTGATGGTGAAGTGATGTTTATTATGGTAAGGGTGTTGTGATTGGGAGCATATCCTATAGTGGTAATTGATTGTTATATATATTCATTGTATTTTATGTTATTTCTTACACACCACCACCTAAGTTGGGTAACGCTACCAATTACCTTATAAGGTTTTAGTTTCCTTGTGTACCCCTAACATTCAATATGTAAGTTATACAGTTGGTTGAGTACTCCACTTTCCTTACTCTCTCTTCCAAACATGGTATAGGCTATGATGTATGAGGTTATGATATGTGTTCATGTGGTAGTGATATGATGATGTGGAAATGGTGTGGCAATTATGTGATATGTGGTGATGATAAGATATATGGTATATGGTTATGGGATGTAGTATAAGTCTTGAATGTAGTATGTGGACAATATTAGTGATGTGTTACATGGATATGGTGATGCATTTTTGATAATGACATTGTATGAGGATGTGGTTGTGTATATATGAACAGTGTAGGTACACTAGGAGACATGTTTTTAGGGCATGAGGGTGACTTGTTCTAGGGAAGTGGGTGCGGGGTACCATTATCGATATACTATCTTCATTATTATGTCACTTATTTTTATATATATTTGATGAGTGAGCCTAGTTAAGGATGGGTGGTAGTTGACCTAGTTTAAGTAATATGTTAGTTTCACTCTTTATTCATTGGGTATTTAGTATAATTCTCCCACATTCACATAAGTTAATCTAGGGAGGAACCTACTGAGTATAATTTTATGGTCACCTCTATATTCTATATACTATTTTTTACACAAATTTGTACAATAGAATTATTGAATGGGTTGGTCATTACTAGATAATGGAGATCAGGTTCAGGATTTTCATCTCTCATATAGGAGTTTATTCTTATTATTTTATTTTAGGGACTCTATTTTTAATATTAAATCACATGTATCATGGTATTTGGTTTCATTTTATATCCTGTGATGTATGACAACCAAAAACTATTTTACACTTTATTACATGTTTTAATATTTAAATATACACATCATACAACATCAAAGACTTGAGAGTCTTAATGTATTTGTAAAAGTAGATGCATAACACATTAACATGAAAATGGGATACAACAAAATTATTTTAAAACTCCCTAAAATTCCCTAAAATTCTTTTAAACATTTAATACTTTATGGGATAACCTAGGGACATATATAAGAAAGGGGTGAACTATAAATCCTAGTAAGGGAATAATAAAATTATAGCATGATGTAATGAATGAATGTGAGTCAAAAGGCATATCATAGTGATGTAAATAGGTGAGAATAATAACCATGACCATTGAATCATGATATAATATGATATCATAACATCAAGGCATCAAAGGAATTTAGAAACAATATAAAACATGAAATATTAAGCATAGGTCAAGGCTAACAACCATGGAATCAATAGTGTTCGTAGGCTCCCCTTCTATGAAACATTCATGGTGTCTCATGAGATAAAAACATTACCAAATTAATTAGAGGGGTATATATTTTCAGGCCCATAGTTCACATTATTATCGTACGTATTCATGAACATTGTTTCCAATTTTTTGACATATGGAACAAAAGAAAAGTATATATTAATTAACCTTTCTAGAATCATAATTATATAATTTATATAATTTATATTAATCAAATCCATCCTTATTACCATACATGTAAAATTAAATGAAAAACATTATAGATCACTTCAGGAAGGCGGTAGTCCACACGTATACATGAGTGGCATTGTTATTTTCCAATTGATAGGAAGGTAAAAAGGTAGATGTAATGTTATAATTTCACAAGTTTAATTATTTAATAAATATAATATAAATATTATAAATCCATCATTATATTCAGTCATGAGAGGAATTCTAGAAAATGAATTACATCAGTTTGTGAGGCGGTAGTCCTCTGTACACACGATCGATGGTCTCGTTCCCCATTTGATGGAAGAGGAGATGAATATAGGTTGTGACACTAATATAATAACATATATATATATTTAAGATATTGGTTTTATTATTTAATCATATTTGGAGAATATTTTATGGGTTTATAATGATAAATAAAACAAAATTTCATGATAAAGATCTATACCACTTCTTCAGGGAGCCTCTTTAGTTTTATACCTAAATCCTTCTTTAGAGGGATTCCTAATAAAAATAAGGCCTCTAAGACATGTTGAGGAAATTAAGAAATGTATTTGTTTAGGTATTTTACAATGAACTAAGTATTTATAGAATAATACATTTTTCATATCTATTAATATTTATGAATACGATATTAATTTTATTTTAAAGAGGACACTTTGTCCAATAGTGTACTCAACACGCAACAGTGGGTTTCTTTGAAATCTTACATTTCACACAACATTGAGTTATACCAAAAAATAATATCATAATAATATTATTTTAAATGGTAGTTAACACCTAGCCATTATATTGGTGGGAATGAACAGAACTAACTAAATTATCATTATTAAATGTCTTTACATTTATCCAATAAATTTTAGAGGCTTAAAACTATAATGAATTTGATTTTAAGCATTAAAAACTCTAATATGTTTAAAAGGTCGTTAAACCTCTTTTTGATGGTAAACCATTTTTAAATATATTTTGTGTCACTTTTATAAGTTATATTTGAAAAAATAAAATTATTCTTTATAATTAGAACATCAAAATTTTCTTTGGATGAAAATTTGGTATTTTTCAACTAAAGTTCATTATTTATGAATAGTGAAAAATAATGCATTTTAATTCAAAACATCCTTTTTATCTAATTTATTTATATAGTAATATTGTATTTTTTATTGGTTTTAAAGTATAATTGGATTATATTTTAATCATTTAATCCAATTTTTTCATTGGAAGTAATTTCACTTTATAATTTTACATAAACACTTGTCAATCTTTTGATAGTCATTCCTTCATAAAAACCCAATTTTTTTGGTTTTGACAAATGAAATTAATTTTAAATTAATTACTAAAAAAATTTTGTTTTGAATTTAGAAAATCAATTCCATATATAGAATCAAGAGGTCCAAATTTTGTAAATAGGTACCTTTTATTTTTAGACATTATGAATAGTAACTTCAGTAAATATTTTATTTACCATGGTTAAAGGGTAAATCTGGTAAATTTGGGCTTCCAATTGGCTCCAAAAATAAGCTTCAATCCACCCACCTGGAGAATGATCTAAGAGCTATTTTCCTTGTTCCGAGTTGATTCATCGTCTGCCATCACCGTCACACCTCTGCTTGGTCATCGTGATGTTTGATCTTTGAATAGGGATCGTTTCATTGTGAAACAGACTTGCAATGATCTATTGTTCGTCGCCCCGTGAAGAACGTGAAGAACACAAATAAAATAGGAAGAAATCAAATAAACCAAATTGAGGAACGAACCTTCCACATCATTTTCTACGATGTTGATCTGATCCCATTAGAAGGATTAAACAGAGAAAATCAAATAATAATCCAAAAATTATCACAAATCATTTTCCCAAATCAAACCCCAAAAAATAATAATCTTCCCAAACGAACATGTGATCTGCATTCATTGTTAAATCAAAGAACAGGAAAACAAAACAATGTAACGAAACCGCTAACTCGTGAAGGGATCGATTGTTGATGAAGGAATCATGTTGTTGTCACCACCGAGACCCTTCAACACTATTGGTGCACCGATTTGTGCCTTTGATTCGTCTACATTCATTATCGAGAGTTCTCTCCAAGGCTCCAAGAATTACCAATAGTTTCTCTTAACTTTTTTCCAACGATCAACATTCATTTAACCTATTAAAAGGAGGGAACACATTTCAGTGTCATGTTACATTGTGGTATTAATGAGGCATCATTGCTGTTTCAAAGTCATTAATGTCATGTCATTAATTATCGAAATAGATGCCTCTCCGTTGAACTACAGCGAACGTTTTCAAGTAAAATAAAATAATTTTTTCAAATTATTTTCTTTTTTTTTATTTTACTAAAAATGCCTAGAAAATAACTTTTTCCCTTGACCTGTTCCAGTCAAGGTTAGGCACATTATTAGGTAAAGTCATCATCCCAGATGCAATAGTGCCCTCAGATTTTTAATCTGGGCATAATTTTGGAAATTGCCACAATCGTGCACACTGACCGACTCACTTAACTAAAAAATGTTCAAACTACCATTCTGGGCTCATCGGGCCTCATAATGATGTTTCGTCTACATGATTGGTCTCAAAATAATTTCATATAATATTTAAAAATAGTAAATGGAAAATCTGAGACATTTCATAATGAGATACCCTTTTCTCTCTCATCAACTCATTTTCTGAATTTTTAAGTGACGTTGTTTGGCTTCCGAATTTTTGTAAGGGAATTTCTAAACTCAATTTCCTCTCATTGGGTTTTATGCATATTTATTTGATTATATTATGCCAATATTATGTGTGGAATCACTGTTTGTTTGTTTATATTGTAATTTCCACTTCCCTTTCTGTGGATATACTATTGCTACACATAATAACTCCATTGATAAATTCTTACATCATTAATACAATCTATCTAAAGGACTATATCTCAATCTCATTTCATTGAGTAATATCTTGATATTTTGCACCATAAAAGGTGTATATAAAACCTTTTTTAAATTTTATATCATGAATTTCTATATTCTCATGATATTTAACGTTTTTTTATGTTATTATTTAATTATTTTTATTCAAGTGTTCTTAATGTGTTACGAGACTCTTTCACTAAAACATAGTTTTAAAAGTTTTAAAGATTTATTTTTATAAATATTTCTCATGAATTTCCATGTTTTTAAAATGGTTTTAAGGATTTATTTATATGGAAATTAATGTTTTAAAATGATATTCTATTAAAAAATTTAAAGTGGTATGGGACACTTTGATTCAAAAATCTTTGTATTAAATGTTTTAAATGTTTTTGGGAATGGATTGAATTTTTCAGTATCTTGAATTGATTTCCTGTGATTAATGAGTGAAATTTTGATAACTTCAATATTTTATGTGTTATGATTAGGTAATGGTACATGGATAGTTGATGGGTGGTTACGTGATAAACCAAATACAGGTGGTTTCATGATAAACCAAGGGTGGGTGAGCCCAAGATATCTCTCCAATGCATTGGGTAATGTGACAGAGGTAAACCTTAATGTTTCTCCTAAGAGATTTAGGGAATATATTTTGATAGGTATTCCAAATGTAACTACCTGTGTAAATATGAAAGCTACAATGTAAGTATGTTATGGATGCCACAAGTTACCTTTATGATTTATGATTTCTATGTGTTATTCATAAATCTTATGATTTCATGAGGTATGTTAAAGAGGTTATGTTTTCTAAGTGAAAATTATGATTTCATTGATTGTGTTATTGATGGACTAATGTTTTCTTTCATTATTTTATGACCCCTACTGAGATTTTTTATTCCCATACCAAGTTTTTGAAATGTTTTTCATAGGGTATAAGGAAGGGTAAGAGAAAATAAGAATTCAAGAAGATTTATATCAAGAAAATAATTATTGTTTTATTTAATGAGTTTTATTGTTGTGAAAAAAATGGTTACAGTAGAAGTGTCTACTTTGTAATATTTGAGATGGAAGGTAATGGTTGTGGCCTAATTCTGTAAAACTCTAAACCTAAAAATATCCTCAATGTTGAATTACTGACTTAACTCAAGATTATAAAATGTTTAAGGATGGGGCTTTATAGTTAGTATCAGAGGTTGGTTTAGATAACTTTAGAGGTTAGGGTGTTATCCAGGTGTAGGTAAAGGATCCCAAATAACCAAGATGGTAATTATCATATGGAAGCTTTTGGAGGTTTATGGTAAAATAGTTTGTTTGGATAAAAACCTAAAGAATGGAGATATAAAGAGGTTTATGGATTAGAGTAATATAAAAGTTTTTATGTTATCTTTAACCTTATTTTTTTAATTATAATATTTTGTTTCATGTTCAATTGTTGATTGTTTTAAGCAGATTAAGGATCATTTGTCAAGATAGAAGGAAAGAGATCTTTCACAGTCTTCTTATCCCTATATGATGATTTGATCATAACTATTATGTAAAAATCCTATTCAAATTATTTTGATAGCTTCTTGAGTATTAAAATCTCTTGCAAGAAATTGTTTGAGCTATCCAACACCTAATCATTTCTAAAACAATTTTATGGTTCATGGTATCTTTTTCACATGATTTCTAGATCTCAACTTTTCCAATTCTATCAAAAAGTGAAATTATAGAAGTGGATCGAACATTTACTTTTTGAAAGTATGAAAATATTCCTAAAGAGAAAGGGAACATCCTGAAGATCATGATATCTAGATTCAAGGTATGATTTATTTTTCTTATCCCTAAATAATGAATCCTCTTTGGATTGATATTTATAAATGATAAGTATATTCATTCTATAGGAATGATGTATTAAGATAATAAGGTGTAAATTCATGGTTAATGGATTATGCAGAGCGCTGAATGAGTAAGAAGTATACATATAAGGGATTCAAGAGTTATGGTAGGTTGTAGGATAATGAAATGTTTAAAATTATTAATGTTATTTTTTTGGTGGGATTACTTTAGAATAATTTTCTCTTGTATGTGTAACCTTGAAGTTTGTTATGTGAAAATTTTATTTGAGGAAGAATTTTCTTTTCTTTTGTGGATATAGTTATAAAGAACCATTTGGGTTTATAAGATCCTTTAATTTGAGGCAATTATAGGTTATTACTTTTGGGGATGAAAATGCGAGGTATGTGATAACCTTTGAGGTTAAAACATGTTATGGATATTTTTAAGTATTTTATCTCATTTTGTTAATTTTATTAGAATTATACAGTTTTTGAAAAAGGACAACATGCAGACTGTGTGACAACCCGTTGCGTCGGACAAAGCTGTAAGAATCAAACCCACAACCAAAGTGCGACTAGGATTTATTGCCTACCACTAGACTACGTGAAGTCCCTAGTTATTATGACTTATTCTTTTTAGTTAAATGATTTTATGGATCAACAATAAGTTTATTTTTTGAACTTATGTTTTATAAAATTTATATACTTAGTATAGAAAAAGTATTTGGTGATTAAGTGATAAATGTTATTTTGGAGGATGTTATCTATTTCGGGAACACTATATGCCAAATAAAAATATAATACTATGGGATTTATTTGAGTATTAATGGTTGAATTTCATTTTGTAAGAATATATGTTTTTATTATGAATATATGGATATTTGGTTTATTTATGGAAATGATTAACCTATCATAGAGAATATTTGATTAGGTTAATTACTTTTCAGTATGATACTTTAAGAGTAGTCTATGTTATTTGGAGATAAATGTTAAGATTTATCATGAACAATAATGTGATCAAATCCTTTTGAGTTTTGGGTTTCAATATATATTTGCATTATTTTTAATAATTTTAAGTACAGTTGTTTATTAAATGGTATATGTTGAACTTTGGGTATTGTTTTTTGAATTTTGGATATTAATGGATTATTCTTTTCGAGGGATTATCTGATATTATACTAACCATTTTGGTATTGGTTAATGTCTGAAGACAGGGGAAATATATTGTTCATTTTTTTGGATTATTTGATTCTATATAAGTTTATTCTAGCACTTTAGGTGTGACCAAGTCATATTGAATACTCATCATTTGGAGAAAAGATTAGTTTGTTGTATAAATTTATTAAAGGATGAAACTCTACTTGAAATGTAAGTATATTTACTTATGTTATTAGTCATTATAATAAATAAATTCCTCAAATTCATGAAACGAAATTTAAAACTAAAACTTTTTCCATTTACTCTTCTGACTAGGTAATCAAAGACCGTTTAACCTATCACAAGTTTGTGATTTTCTAGTGGTTAACTTTCTCTTGATCATGTTTTCTATCACTCTTCATCCGAACTTGATGATTAGTTTCTCTTCCATATCTATTATGGGTTATCTCCAGTGACCTTTGTACTTCTCTTTCTTTCTTTTAAAGTGATAGTTTTATTGAGTCTTTTTCTGATGTGGGGCTTTTAATGAAGTTTCGCAGCCCAATTTTAAAAATTATGAGGACACAATTTCCAAAAGGGGGGAATGATATAATGACCTATATATTTATAAAATAATAAATTTTCATATCTATTAATATTTATGAATATGATATTAATTTTAGGTTAACGAGAACACTTTTTCTGATATCATACTCAACACTGAACATTGGGTTTATTTTAAATCTTACGTTGCACACAACTTTGAGTTATACTGAAAAATAATATAATAATATTATTTTTTTTAATGGTTGTTAGCGCCTAGCCGTTGTATTGGAAGTAATAAACATAAATAAACACAACATTATTATTAAATATCTTTACATTTATCCAATAAATATTAAAGGCTTAAAATTATAATGATTTTGATTTTAGGCATGAAAAACACTAATATGTTTAAAAGGTCATTTTACCACCTTTTGATGGTGAAACCATTCTAAATCTAGTCTTTTTTTTACTTTTATGTGTTCTATTTTACAAGATAAAATTATTCTTTATAATTGGAACATCAAAATTTACTTTGGATGAAATTCTGGTATTTTTCTGATAAAGTTCATTTTTTATGAATAGTGAAAGATACTGCATTTTAATTCAAAACTGTGTTTTCATATAATTTATTTATATAGTTATATTGTTTTTTTAATTGATTTTAAAGTATAACTGAATTATATTTTTATCATTCAATCCATTTTTTTCATTGTAATTAATTTTACTATAAAATTGGACATAAACACATGTCAATCTTTTGATAGTTATTACTTCTTAAAAACCCGATTTTGGGTTTTGACAATGGGAATTATTTTAAATTAATTACTTCAACTTATGTTTTTTTAATTTGTAAAAATGGATTTCATATTTGAAATTAGGATTTCTAAATTATGTAAATAGGTACCTTTTATTTTTATACATTATGAATAGTAACTTCAGTAAATATTTTATTTATCATGGTTAAAGGGTAAATATGGTAAATAAGGGAAAACAAATAATATTATAATAATATTAAACTACCTTAACACATATACTAACCATATTTTATGAGATATTTCCGACCATGAAAACACTTGGGTCTATTTTAGTACCCCCATGGAGCCACTTGTGTGAGAAAATGAGATTTAATTACTTTTAATTTAAAGTTAAAGAAAATAAAACATAAACATATATCTTTTACTAAAAAAATTATATAGGGTTATATAAGTGATATCTTTGACTATAAATAGTCATTATAAGTATAAAAATATTCCCTACATCATGGTATTTTATTTATAATTTTTATACATAAAATAAATAAATTTATTTATGACACAATGATGTTGTAGTGATTACCTTATTAATGAATGTTTTAAATAAATGAGATTATAGAAATTAAAATAAATTTATTTTGAATCTTTTTATGTCATATAATAATTTTATAGATAATTATGAATTTTTATATTTGAATTAATTATGGTTTTTTAAAATAATGAAGTTGTTATGGATTTTTTTAAAAGTCATGATATGAATAGTATATAAATTGATATAAATGAGTTTTTAAAACAAATACAATTTTATTAAATGATATAATAGTCCTAAAAATATAATATTCGGTAAAATGAATTATATAAGGTTGAAAATAAAATTAATGAAATAATTTAGGTTCTATTTTCATTTTATAGTAACTATATTATCCATATAATATGAATATACAAGAAGACATGGTAAGAGTCAAATAAGTTAACTAATGGTTAATGCTAAATGGTAAGGTTAAATTTGAAACCAAAACTTGTCTAAAAACTATTGTTTGAGAGGATTTAGAACAATAATCATCTTATATTTGAATTAAATGAGTTCTGGACATTTTGAAAATCGAAATTAAATTTATAATAAAATAATCTTTCAAGCTTTCCTAAAGAACCCATCCTCCCTCTTATAAAAGGTCATCACCTATAACCCTTACTCACACCTCTCAATCCCCATTGTATCATCAAAAATCTACCCAAGTAATATCCAAAAATCCCTATATTACTCTTAGAAGCCTTACCTTGGGCATAAGTCAATTTAATAAGGCCTTTTAACTTAAATCAAAAGGAGTTACCTGATTTGAGGTAATGCCTTCTCTCATACTTCTTTCATTTATTTTCCCTCATCCAGCCCCGTAAACTATATTTATTAAATTATTTTATAACAAAAACATTATATTAAATATAATAGGATGTTTTTATTCCATTTATTATAACTATACTTACACACACTTCTATCTAATGGATACGAACGTACTGTTTTTGTCTACAGTGAACTACTGCCTCACGAAACGATGATTGTTCTATTTTCCCCTACCACCTCTCATGGTGTCCATTATGATGGAACATTATTTATATATGATATATATTATATTTATATTGTCTCTATGATACTCTAATTTTTATTTAAAAACATACCTTTATGCTTTTCATGATGTGTAAATACTATAATTTTATTTGATGATGTGTGGACTACCGCCCCCTAAAAGTGATATGACTCATTCATGGTATACATGGAACATATAAAAGATGTAATTAATGAAATTATGTAACATATATAACATAAATATTATACTGTATTTATAATATACCTTTTTATTATTTAATTTTCATATGAAAAAGAAATAAATGTAGCGTTCATGCGTACGTACGGCTTACCATCTCTATGAATGGTGCATTTCATTTATTATATCCAAATGTTATGGACTATTATAAAAACATATATAATTGATCTAAATAAATATATACTGGATATATATTATATTTAAATCATAAATACAATTCTATAGATAATGTACTTTTGACCACATGGACAATTTTTAATTATAACAAGTTCATTTTTGACTCAAGTACTGTACATCAACAAAACGATCGATATGAACTTGAACAATTATATGATTGTTATAGAATGGTAATAAGTGATATAAAAGGTATAATAAACTTAAAAAGGGTTCTGAAGAAAGTATAAATTAACTTAAGTTTATTATTTAGATAGGTAAATAATGAACAAGACAAGTCAAACACAAGGTAAGGAAACCTTTAACCCTCCTCTTTTAGTCAAAGACTTCTTTAATGTTATATATTTTAATTTCCATTTTCATATGTTCTAATATGTACTTATATATCCTTATTGATGTAAATTTTATGTCCAAATAATGGCAGACCCTTTTCTCTCTCATCAACTCATTTTCTGAATTTTTAAGTGATGTCGTTAGATTGTCGAATTTTTTGTAAGGGAATTTCTAAACTCAATTTCCTCTCATTCGGTTTTACGCATACTTTGTTGATTATATTATTCCAAGATTATGTTTCAAATCACTGTTTGTTTATTTATGTTGTAATTTCCACTTCTTCTTGTGTGGATATACTATTGTTACACATAATCACTCTATTGATAAATTCTTACATCATTGATACAATATATGTTAAGGACTACGTATCAATATCATTTCATTGAGGCATATCTTGATATTTTCTACCTTTAAAGGTGTATATACAACCCTTTTGACATTTTATATCATTAATTTCTATATTCTCATGATATTTATTGTTTTTTATGTTATTCTTTAATTATTTTTTATTCAAGTGTTTCTCATGTGTTATGAGACTCTTTCACTAAAACATACTTTTAAAAGTTCTAAATATTTATTTTTCTTAATCTTTATCATTAATGTACATATTTTTAAAATGGTTTTAAAATTTTATTTATACGGAAATGAAAGTTTTAAAATGATATTCCTTTAAAAGTTTCAAAGTGGTATGGGAAACTTTGATTCAAAAATATCTTTATTAAATGTTTTTAAATGGTTTTGGTAATAGATTGAATATTTCAGTATCTTGGATTGATTTCTTGTGATTGATGAGTGAAATGTTGATAACTTCAATATTTTATGTGTTATGATTATGTAATGGAACTTGAAAATTTGATAGGTGGTTACTTTATAAACCAAATACTGGTGGTTTCATGATAATCTCAGGGCGGGTGAGCCTGAGATATCTCTCCAATGCATTGGGTAATGTGACGAAGGTAAATGTTAATGTTTAATCTAAGAGATTTAGGGAATATAATTTGATGGGTATTCCAAATGTAACTTCCTATGTAGCTGTGAAAACTAAAATGTAAGTATGTTATGGATGCCACAAGTTACCTTTATGATTTATGATTTCTATGTGTTATTCATAAATCTTAGGATTTCATGAGGTATGTTAAATAGATTGTGTTTTCTAAGTGAAAATTATGATTTCATTGATTGTATTATTGATGTAATAATGTTTTCTTTCATTATTTTATGACCCTTACTGATATTTTTGTTCTCATCCCAAGTTTTTGAAATGTTTTTCATAGGGTATAAGGAAGGGTAAGAGAAGGATATAATTTAAGAATATTTATATCAAGAAAAGAATTCTTTTTTTGTTTAATGAGTTTTATTATTGTGAAAAAAGATAATTATTATAGTATAAGTGTCTACTTTGTAATATTTGAGATGTAATGTAATGGTTATGGCCTAATTCTATAAAACTCTAAACCTGAAAAGATCCTCAATGTCGAATTCTTGACTTAACTCAAGATTATGTAATGTTTAAGGCGGGGGCCTTATATATTTACTAATGCAAAGGTAATTGAAAGTGTGAATAGTATAAGATAGCAAAGGTCTTTTTATATAAGTGGGGAAGAAGACCCCCTTGGAAACCACTGGGAATTTTCCCAAAAGAATCCAAAATGATAAAGTCATTCCCAAGAAGAAATATTCCAAGTTAAGATTAGAATTTTGTATAAGTTAAGGTTGAAATATTTCCATCCAATAGGATTTGGAAAAGTTTAATTGGAAAACATGCCCTTATCTTTTTCTTTAACCACACTAGTAAACATGTTTTAACCTTAATCGCGGTAACAAATTTTAACTATTTTTACTATTAATTATGATCAAAAATTAAGTTAACATTATTACCCAATATAAATTATTATTACAAAAAATATGGAATACATTTTATCAAATTAAAATCATAGAATTAGAATAATTTAATTTAAAATAAAACCTACAAACATAATGAAAAAACGATTTTCCAAAGAAAACATTTTCATATTTATAAAAGTTTTATATAAAAATTTAACATAAAATTTATTCCAATGACCTTAATTGGATTAATTATAATATATTTTAACTAATTTTTCTTTTAAAATCTTTTTAAAATATAATTTAACTTTTCAAATACATAAAATGAAAAGGTATTTTTTAATAAAAATTAGTATTTTCACTATTCATTGAAAAATTAATTTTTCTAGAAAATTTTCAAAAATTCACTCTAACATAATTTTTACATAATTATTTCAAAAATGAATTTAATTTTTAGAAATTAATGTTATAAAAGTGGAAGAAAATAATTATATTATTTTCCTACAAAAGAAATAAAATATCATTTTTGATAAAAATGTAATTTAAAGCATATATAGACTTTAATAAAAATTAATTACTTGTTTATAACTATATTTTCTTTATCCAGAACCATTATACTTAATTTTCAAAATTTTCTTATTCCTATTCATACCAAAAAATTTAATTGCTAAGTTAATGGTCATTTTTAAATAATAATGTTAATAGTATATTGTGGTTCATTAAAACTCGATGTTGTGTGTATCACAATCTATCAAACAAATTAAATTTATTTGAAAAAATATTTCATAAACGATCATGGAGTTACATTATTCCCCCCTTAAAAAGGATTTTCCCTTGAAATTCCATCACTTTGGGACAAACAATTGAGAATAATTTTTCCTCATTACATCCTCAAGTTCCAACGTAGATTTCTCAAATTGTTAGTTTCATCACAAAACTTTGACCAGGTGAGTGGTCCTATTTCATAGTACTTTCTCTATAAGATCCAAAATCTCCATTGGTTTTACTAAATATGAAATATCATGCTCTAGTAGTATGACCTTAAAATTTACTACGTGTGATGGATCTGGTATATACTTTCTCAGGAGAGATGTGTGGAACAAATCATGAACCTAAGAAAGGTTTGGTGGAAGTGCCAATCGATAAGATACCATCTTGATACGATCAAAAATTTCAAATGGGCTGATGTACCTAGGGTTTATTTTTCCCTTATTTCCAAATCTCATTTTCTTCTTCTATGGATAAATTCTTAAAAAACACCATGTCACTAATATCAAATTCTAGATCACGTCGATTATTGTCTTTATAACTTTTCTATCAACTTTGTGTCGCCCTTATGTGTTTCTAAAAGTATATAACCTTATCAATCATTTTTTCAGCTAACTCTAGTCCAAATAACTTTCATTCCCCAACTTTTTCCTATCATATTAGAGTTTTTCACTTCTTTTCATAGAGGGATTCATAATAATCCATCTAAATTTTCCAGTGAAATGAAATGTTATAAGAAAATAAAAACAATGGAAGGTGTTGATCCCAACCAAACTTGAAATCCATAAAACAAGATATCAATATCCTCTAAGGTTTGAATTATTCTCTCAAACTGACCATCTACCTAAGGATGATATGCAGTGCTGAAACTCAACACTGTATCAATATCTTACTGAATAATTCACCAAAAATTCATGGGAAACCCCATATCCTAATCAAATATAATAGAATATGGTACTCTATGAAACCTTACCAGTTACTTAATGTATATCCTAGAAATATTATCTAGAGAGAAATATTATATGATAGTAATGAATTGTACTGACTTTGTTAGGTGATCGACTACAACCTATATATCATTATGCCCTTTATATTTTTTAGGAATTCTAATGTCAAAATTCATAGTGATGATTTCCCATTTCCATTCTCATATGGGTAATGGTTGTAACATCCCCTTAGACTTTTATCTCTCATCCTTAACTTTCTGATATACCAAGCACCAAGATAAAACTCTATTATATCTCTCTTTATGTCATCCCACTAAAAAATCATTTAAATCTCTATACATTTTGGTACTTATTGGATGAATAGAGACTGAATAATTATGATCTTCCTCTAGTATCTCAATTTTCAAAACTAATATTTATGGGACACAAATATGGTTCATAAAACTTATTATTCCTTCATATTCAAGGTTGAAATTAGGAACATTTCTCACCTTCTTTTACATATCCATATCATCATTTTTTCCTCTTTTATTCCCACATGGATAGATGTTTGTACACTTACTTGAGAAGATAATATTTCTCCCCTTACATCAATATTTAAATATCCTTCCTTTTAAAATAAAGAAATATTGGATATTTTGTGATTCTTGTGCTAGATAATCTTGTATGATCATTTAAACTCAAAGCATTTACCACCTTGTTCACTTTCCTAGGGTGGTAATGTATTGAGAATTCATAATCTTTAATCTATTCCAATCATCTTCTCTGGCACGTATTCAACTCCTATGTGAATATATACACTATAATTTTATGATACATATATGTATATATATATATATATATATCTCACATTTCATTATAAATTTTATACCTCTAAATATTTATTGAAACAATTACCACTTATAACTCTAAATAATGAGTTGTATAATTGTGTTCAAGATCCTTCAATTTTCATGAAGCATAAGTTTTCACCATATCATTTTTTATAAGGACTTATCCAAGGCCCTTATTTGATGCATCTCTATAGATTAAAAACCCTTCTCCACTTTATGGTAAAATAAGCATTGTTGCACTAAATAACCTTCTCTTCAGTTCCTTGAAATATTCTTCACATTAATTTGTTCAAAGAAACTTAGTGCCCTTCTGATTTAACTTGGTGTGTGGATTAGATATCCATGAAACATTCTCCACAACCCATCAATAATATCCATCCAAACCATGAAAACTATGGATCTCAGATACAGTGTTTGGTTTGGGCCAACACTCAATAACTTCTTTCATTGATGGATCCACTGATATATCCTCTCTAGAGACTATATAACCTAAAAATGAAACTTTAAGCATCCACAATTCACACTTCTTAAATTTTTCATAAATATCATCCTTTCTTAGGGTCTTCGATATAATCCTTAAGTTATCTTCATGCTCTTCCTTACTCTTTGAATAAATAAGAATATCATCTCTAAAGAATACTATGAAATGATTGAGGTAATCTCTAAAGACCCTATTCATTAAATATACGAAGATAGAAGGGAATTAGTAAGACCAAATAGAATCACTTTATATTCATATTTACCATACCCTATATGGAATGTTTTCATGGGTATATCCTCTTTTTTGACGCTCAATTTATGATAACCAAAATAAAGGTCAATCTTGGAAAAGTATTGAGCTTTGTGTAGTTTATCAAACAATCCATCAATATGGGAAATAGGATACTATTTTTTATTGTGATATTATTAATTTCTTGATAATAAATTAAAAGTGAAATTGATCCATCTTTCTTATTAACAAACAAAATAGGTTCACCCCAAGGTGATCCAGTTGGAAAAATAAATCCATTATCAAGATTCACGTGGAGTTTCTTATTTAATACCTAAAAATCAATCAGGATCATTTTACACAGAGTCTTTAAAATAGGTATAGGACCATGTATGAGTTCACTTGAGAAATCAACTTCACAATTTGGTGGAATACTAGGAAACTCTTTTGGGAATACATCAAAAAACTCCCAAAAAATATACATATCTTTGATTTTGAGTTTTTCCCCAACAATATGAGATAAATAGCCTTCATGGATTGGAATTGAGACCCACAAGATAGAAGTAATTTCCATTGAAAGTTTTTATTCATCCTCATGCTAATAAATAATCATGATATCATTTGGAATATAAAATGTGATTTCCATTCCTCAGTAATTGATATGGGATCCATATAAAGAAATCCAATTCATGCCTAGAATAACATAAAATTAAACTAAATGGAGAATCACCGGATTTATAGGAAACACCTTTCTATAAACTTTAATTGGATAGGAACCATAAACATTAGATGTGACTATCTTACCAATAGATTTTTTCACTGTTAACTCAATATCTTATTTTTGAGCTGGAAATTCAATACCCTTTGAAAATTCCTTAGATATAAAAGAGTGGGTAAATATAGAATCGAATAAGACATTAGAAGTTCTAGAATGAATGGTAAGTGTAACATTAACCACTTTTCTATTGAACATCATATCAGAAATAGTGATCACATGAGATTTCCATTTATCTTTAAGATTAAGAGGTTGATGATGTCAATCATCATCAATAACCTTTAGATTTTTTCACTGGTTAGAATAATTATCATACTCCATACATTTGAAACACTAGATTGTGGTTGGTTCACTCTATTGATATTTATCTCTATTTATTTCATTGACTGGATTCTTTACATAACTTCTATATTCTTTTCCTTGATGGATAGTCTTCCCACACTTCAAACACCTTTTCATTCCTTTTATAAATTCACCTAAGTTCTCCTACCACAATTTTTGCAGGTATGAGGTTGAAACTTTTTCTTCCCTCCATGTGACATATAATTGGAACACCCATAAAATCCAATCTTCCTTTTCTTATCACTATAACCATGAGGGTTTCCTACTTCAATTTCCACATTGAGTTCACATTAAAAAAATTCTTCCCAGTTTCCAAAGTCCTTGATAGATAATGTCTTTATAATACATGGTTTCAAACCATTAAATAATTGATCAATTTTTCTTTTTGGGCTTATGATTAAACAAAAATCATACCTTGAAAGTCTTGTAAAACTT
Source organism: Viscum album (assembly GCA_963277665.1). Classification (NCBI taxonomy): domain Eukaryota; kingdom Viridiplantae; phylum Streptophyta; class Magnoliopsida; order Santalales; family Viscaceae; genus Viscum; species Viscum album. The sequence continues at coordinate 1,002,814,612 of OY728134.1, forward strand.
TCCTCATATATACTAATGGATTCGTTATCCTTCTACTTAGGTTCAAGGAATTACTTATCCATTTTTGTTTATAAAATATGATGCAATTACTTATTGAAAAATATCATCTTAAACCCATCCCATTCCATTGAGTCAATTTCATCATCTTTACTCATATTCTTAATAATATTCCACCACTGATCTACTTCACCTTCTACGCTAAATGGCTAGAACACCCTTTATGGTTTAAGCATTGAAGACAAATAAATTTCTTTTCATCACATTGATTTGTTTCTCATAAACCATCTGATCAGAAGTCCCATAGAAGGAGTGTGGACATTGTTATATAAAAGATTAAATGAAATGTTTCTCCTTCCATGGTAAATTTGAAATTTCAACATGACCCATGTTACCACTTATAACTTGAGATATTTGAGTGATCATAGTCACAAAATTGTAACCTAACTTCAAATACATTTAGTTGATTATGAGGATAGTTGTTGAAATGGTCATCACATTCATTGTTCACATGATTCCTTCAAGTTATAGCTATTAAATAAAACAAAAAAACATAGTGTGATCAAAAATATTCATAGTGGGAGAACACTTAATTAGGAAAAAATTAAAGGATGTATAAATCATGGCACCTTCTCATTAAACTATGACACCTTAGGTATAACCTAGGTTATTCATGTTCATCGTCTATTAAAATCCTTCATGATGTCTAATAAAGAAAATGTGAATTCCAAAATATATTCCTAATGAGTTTCAAACCAAGTGTATAGAAAAACAAATTTTCGTGCACTAGGTCACAATCAAGCCCATGCCGAATAGACCCTTTTCAAAGTTATTACACCTAGGTATAATTGTGCTAGATCCATATCCAATTGTAGCATCCATATAGTTATTTATTTTCTTCAAAAACTACATAATATATTTCATACCAAAACAATAGGATTTTATCCTATACTTAGACTTATCCCTAGGTTTTTCACCAAATATTTCAAACCCTAATCACCAAAGCATGACTAAACCTTTTCTCTGATACCAACTATAATGACTCAATCTTTTCATACATAAATATTATATATTTCTAGATAAATATTTAATAAATTTCACAAATACACACCCAATGAACATAGTGGTTTAGTGTATTTGTAGAATAGATACACAATATTATTATTTTATGAAAGATATTTAACATATCCCATAATGTTATTTCCATTTATTACACTTTATATATATACCCCACATAAAACCTTTATTCATGAGATGGGGAGGGAAACATAAGAAAGGGTCAGCTCAAATGATTAGTAAGAGTAACCATGGGAGATACCAATAGTCACTCAAACATAACATCAATGTTAGGGTATGAGAACATTAGCTTAACATTTGAAAACCATGCCCAGCATAACATAGATCATAACCTTGAATCATGGCATAAACCTTGGTAGATCATAAGACATGAATCATAACGGGATTTAATGAACATAATCCATGATAGAATAAAATAAACATAGGAATGCAGAAAAATGTAACATTATAACATTTTGAACATTTATAAAAAGAAATAGGTTCACTAATTAAGTTAAGAACAAGTAATAATAACATCACATAAACTTATAGACATGAAACTAGGTCCATGCATAAACTTATGGAAAAGTAGTTAGGTCCACATATAAACTTATGGAAATGAAATCTATGTCCTTATATAAACTTATGGTAATGATACCAGTTTTAAACATAAACTTATGTAAATTAAATCCAAGTACTCACATAAACTTATGTACATAGAATCCAAGACCTTGCATAAACTTTTGAACATGAAATTAGGTTCAAACAAAACAAATTTATGTCATGAGTTATCTATATTTAACCAATGCATTGGAGGGATATATAATTTTGGTCCCACCCATCACATAATTAAAACCATACTTATATGTTCCACAAGATCATAAATCATTCAACATATCATAACCCATGTAAAGAAACGAGTTTCATAATAATTTCATCAATTCATCATTTCATAACCTGTTGAAAAGAAATGGGTTTCCTACAAATATTTCCGTAATAATCATAATACATCTATATAAAGTATAAAGATGGTATAATTGGATTATATCCCAGTAAATCATAAGCAACATCAAAGGTTGTAGTCGTTGATGTATAAAAATACTATTAAAGGATCATTAAAAGCATTCATGAGGAAAATAAACTTTCCACTTTCAAAATAACTTTTTAAAACTATAAATTCAAAAAATTATTAGGAAAATACTTTTCTTTGAAACTTATAAAGGATTATTTAAAAAAAAATTAGTGGTCATTACGGTGTGCAATTCTATTCAGGTCCCACATGCTAAAACAATGATTATTTTTATTTTTTGAGTAAAAATTCATAAGTGCCTCATCAAGAAAATGACAAGATGATTAATTTTAAATAATTTAGTAAAAATTAAAAAAAATTACTTCAAACAATAATTTTATAATAGTTAAAATATTCTTCAAAAAATTTAGAAAACATGGATATGGAGAAAAAAGTATTTTCGACCGAAGAAAGAAATAAAGTAGGTTTTCCTTAAAAAATAATATTAAGTAAATAAGGAGAGAAAAATAAAAGGAAAAATTTTAATCTCAATAAATAACAAGATGATAGTATAATTAATTAGTTATTTTTAGATATATATATTTCATCATTGGAGTCATAATCATAAATAATCTTGATAAACAATGACATTGTAACATAACCCCTTATTAGATTGGTAACTTTTGAATCATAGTCTCCATGAATCAATGAACCTTAAATGGATATTTATATACCATGATTTTAATTAGAATAATAATAAAACACATTAATTAGTAGTATATAAACCACACAAAAGAAACAAGTGGTAAATATGGTATGTGTCCCACAAAAATAAAAGTGAGACGAAAATCCCTTACCTCAGGTCTAATTTCCTTCATACATGTTTGAGCCTCCTGTATAATAAATATAGTATAATTATATATGTATTAAATAATTATTATTATGTATATAAAAACATATATTATTTAATTATAATCTTGTATCACCTACTTATTAGCAATTACATGTTAAAATCACTATTCCAAGTAGTAACTATGTTGTTTTTCATATAAGTTTTGGTTTTGTAGTATTGGTCCTTATAATTTGTTCATTGTTAAATAAAATATATAATTTTAACCATGATATAAATACCATATATTATCATTATTGACTTATTTATAGTCATCCATAAAATTTATAGTTAAATAAATGAATTACATCGCTCATGGAGATGGTAGGTCATACATATGAGTGAACATTGTTTCCATTTTTTGACAGATTGTACAAAAGAAAAGAAAATATTAATTCACATTTATATAATAATTATTATTTCATATATATAATTTATATTAATTAAATCTATACTTATTACTATTTGTGTAAAAATAAAATAAAAATTGTTTCACATCACTTCGTGGAGGTGGTAGTCCACATGTACGCATGAGTGACATTATTGTTTTCCAACGGATTTGAAGGTAAAAAGGTAGATTTGATACTATAATTATAGAAGTTTTATTATATCATAAATATAATATAAATATTTTAAATACATTATTATATCTATCTGTGAGATGTTGTGATGGAAAACGAATAACATCGGTTCACAAGGAGGTAGTACGTCGTACACATGATCGACAGTTTCGTTTCACATTTGATGGAAGGGGAGATTGGTATAAATTTTTTCATTAAGATAATAATATATAAGTATATGTTATATACTGGAATTATTATTTAACAATGTTTGAAGAATATTTTAAAGAGGTATAAGGGTAAATAAAACAAAAACACACGGTAAATAATTATACCTCTTCTTTAGAGAGACTTTTTAGGTTTATACCTAAAGCCTACTTAAGAGGGTTTCCTAATAACAATAAGGCATATAGGATGTGGGTATGGAAGTAAGTAATATATTTGGGTAGTTATTGGCCAAAATAAAGGGCTTTGAAAGTGTGAATAAGATAGAGGATAAGAGGTCCTTTTATAAGTGGGGAAGAGGACCCCCTTGGAAACCACTTGGAAATTTCCCAAAATAATCACAAATGATAAATTCATTCCCAAGAAAAAGGCGTAAAAATAACTTAGATTAAAATTTCGGATTATTTAAGGTGTAAATATTTCCATGTAATAGTGTTTTGACAAGTTTAATTGGAAAATTTACCCTTATCTTGTTGATTAATTCCTAAGTAAACCCGTTTTAACCTTAACTACGGTAATTAATTTTAATTCTTTTTATTATTAATTATTATCAAAAATGAATTTAATATTATTAAATAATATAAATTATAATTATTACAAAAATGGAATCCATTTTATCAAATTAAAATTGGTATAATTTAATTTAAAATAAAACCCACAAACGTGATGAAAAAATAGTTTTCCAAATAAAATTTTTTCATAAGTATAAAAGTTTTATATAAAACATGAATATAAAATTGATTAAAATTATATTAATTGGATTAATTTTAATATAAATTAACTAATTTTACTTTTAAAACTATTTTAAAATATAATTTAACTTTTTAAATACTTTAAACCAAAAGTAGGATTTTAATAAAAATTAGTATTTTTCACTATTCGTTGAAAAATTAATCTTTCCATAAAATTATCAAAAAATCACCCTAATATAATAGTGACATAATTATTTCAAAAATTAAGTTCATTTTTTAAAAATAATTTTATAAAATTTTTAAAAAACATTTTTGATTAAAATGTAATTTGAAGCATATAAAGACTTTACGAAAAATTAAGTACTTAATTATCACTATATTTTCTTTATTTAAAACCATTATACATATTTTTAAAATTTTAGTTATTCATATTAATACCTCCTTGTTTGAATCCTAGGTTATAATGGTCATGTTTAAATAATAATATTAATAGAATATTATAGTATTTTAAAACTCATTATTACTTGTTTCACAAGTTATCGAAGAGATTAAATTTATTTGAAAAATATATATTTCATAAAATATTGAGGTGTTATAAGATTTATTTCTATAAATAGCACATTATTCATCATTTCTATATAGTCAGTAATCCAAAACATTACTACCTTTGAGTGGACCTCATATTAGAGACCTACTTTAAAGATCACTATTTTTAGTCTCTCACTGGAAGTTATCTCTATTATAAAGGGGACAAGGTGAGTGAATATATAAACCATTTCATTCATTGACATAATTCATTTTTCCAATTGAAATAATTCTATCATTTTTACTCTTTGGAAGATTTATGGAAAGATTTTTTTATTGAACTGCTCCAAAAATACTTTCCAAGCGATGTCTCAATCAAACATAGCTTGAACATCTATGCCCCCCATTTCTAGTGCCAAGTCCAAAATCCTCTACGTTGATAGATTAAACTTCATTTCATCTGGATCCCCTAAGAAATAAAAAATCATGGTCATCCTACTCATCCATACCTCTGTGTGCTGAGGTCCAGAATTACCATACAATGTTGGTGGGTTATTCTTTATAAATTCTACTGATTAAATCACCTAATGTGGTTCGTTAGCCCTGTTTACCTTTTTAATAGCCTTTAAGGATTGAAATTTAAATACCACAACCCTAGTATCCCATTTTCAGTGGTTAATTTATTACATTGGTACTAGAAGTAAGTGATTTCATCCCAAAAGACAAAATAGTTTAGTAGTCTTGGAAAACTAGATACATGATTGAATCTCACATCATATTTGTAAACTTATAATACAACATAATATTTAATTAAAAACAACATTATTACATTTATAATATCCCAACATATTAATCATAATACTATTCCTGGAATCATATGGAATGGAATCATAATAAATGACTGAGATCAGATGCTCAGTAAGGTTATGCATATAGCAAAAGCTAATATGGCATGGATAATATGGCACGAATAAATGATAATAAAATAATTCCATATAAATAATCACATAATCTAGAAACATATCCATATATATAATAAATATTTAAATAATTACATGGTCATAAATAACTAATTTCATAATGATGTAATGCATACTAATGGACATCTAAAACTTACCATCGAGGATTTTTTCCAATACGTATTAAAATATTGTCAAGGCCACATGCCAAGACATCTATATAAATGGGTAAGGACTCAGCCAAAACAAAACTTGATTTATTTAATAATACCTACCTATTAATATAAGGACTATGTAATTATAGGCCCCACTCACCACTTAATAAGTCCAATGCATTCATTATAAGAATAAACAAAACAACTTAATCAACATGCCTTAAAAATCAATAACTTGCTATATTATAATAACAGGTATATGGAATGTTAATACTTTCCCAAGTAAAACTAATCATAACCATCCATAAAAATATGGTGTTTGGTATCTTTGTATTATACCATCATTAAATCATAATATTCAACAAAGGATGTTGACATGGATGAAAATACTTTAAAAAGATCACTGAAAATTTTCTTAGAGAAAATACCCATTCCCTTCGAAATAAGTAATCTAAAAACTTACCAAATATTAAGGAAAATTTTTTAAAATAAACTTGTAAAATTTTAAGGGAATATTCAATTCATTTATTATTAATGGATATAGGAAATTCTGTTCATGTTGTATAAATTAAAAAAAACATTCCATCCACACTTCTGTAAAAAAAATAAAAAATTAACTCATTTAGAAGATAAAAAGAATATTGATTTTAAAAATTTTATTAAATATTAAACCAGGGGTAAAATTTACATTTTAAAATAATTTTATAATATTAAAAATATTATTTAAAATATTTTAAGGAAAATATACACATGAAATAAAAATATACATGACCTTGTATAAAAAAAGTTGGTTTTCCTTAAAAACATTAGTCCAGCATGTTGAGTTCTTAAAGATAGAAAATTGAAATTAAAACTTATAATTTCTAGAAATAACTATATGATAATAAAATATATTAGGTTTAAGTTAAAAATATCAAATAATTCCCCAGTGTATACTTAAACATAAATAATCCTTAATAATGATGAGATTATGAAATAAATCCTTACCTCAAGTATGAATTCCTTTATACATGTTAAAACCTATAGTATAAAAATATATACTGATATATACATCTATTCTAGTATCATAATCTTATATATGATACCATATATTATTTACGTATAACTGTTTATCACTACTTATTTTTTAAAATCATTGTTCCGAGTAATAACTTCTTCATTTTTCATGTATGTTTTTGTTCTGTATTTTTGGTCCTTGTAATTTGATCATGGTTCCATGATATTTAAAATATTAATAAGTATATAAATATAATATATATTCCTTATATATTTATTTATATTAATCCATAAAATTTAGTGATAAAAAATGAATTACACCATTCATGGAGACGGTGGGCTATACTTATGCCTGAATGTTGTTTTCACTTTTCGACGGGTGGAATGAAATAAGGGTAAATAATAATTAATCTTTATATAATCATTATTATATCATATATATCATATATATTAATTAAAGTTACCCTTATTTCCATCCATGTAATGCATAAATGAAAAATGAATCATATCGCTTCATGGAGGTTGTAGTCCACATATTCAAAAAAGCGACATTATCATTTTTCATTTGATTGAAAAAAGGGTGGATAGTGGTAGTTTAATAATCATAATATCATTTAAGTTTATTTATTATACTAAATTCATTATTTTTTTATAAATACCATATATTTATATGATGTAAAATAATAAGTAAAAAAAGAAAGTTATTAGTTAAAGTGATTACCTCTTCTTTGATTGGATTTCATTTGATCTCCTCTTAAGGACCATAGGTTTTGTCGTTTTTGGAATACAAAAGCCTCTATTACATGGATAGGTAAATTTTTAATAGAAATGGGTTTATATTATTTTAATTAGGTTAGTAAATTTGGTTTAAATAAGAGAGGTAATGGGTGTTCTTTTATAAGAAAGGGAAAGGACATAGTTGGAATTACAAAAAAGATTAAAATATAACTAATTAATTCTTTAGAAAATGATTCCAAATGGATAGATATTAAAATAAAAAGAGTATAAGGTTTAAATATCATCTTATAATTAAATTTAGATGTGTTTTGGTATCATTTTAAACCTTATATTTTTCATTAACCCCTTAACTAATTTATCCTTAACTGTGGTAACGACATTTTAAAGCATAAAGGGTTATAATTTTACTTATATGGTAATAATTGGTTCATGAATTTAAATGGATAAAATTATATACCATATATTATCCTCCTTTTCATCTTTAATTATTTTATTATTTTTAATTAATTTAATAAAAATTTATTTTCATAAAATATTTTTATTATCCTTTTTACACTATTCATTTAATTTGACTTTAATGATAGAAAAAAATGATTGAATTATACTATAATACTTTTTTATATCTCTAATATTATATATTCATCTATAAAATTCATGTAACATAAAAATTATTCCAAATTTTTTTACTTTTAATATTTTTAAAATCATTGATTTAATTTTTCCATTAATTAAATAAGTACTATATAGATGTTGTGAAAGTTTTTAAGGTAATTATATAAACACATAAATTATAATTAAATTTACATTATTAAAAAAATCAATATTCTCAACATAACCATTAATATTCATTCACAATTTTCTTTTTCCCTATTTAAACACATTAGAGATATTTAAAAGTAAGAGAGTGACATTTTATATTTTTCTTGGCATTAAATATTAGATAGGTCATTTTCAAATAAAAGTTCCACTTAAACAATAAATTTTATAGAATATTGTGATAAGTGTATAATTAAATTAATCCAATAATAATTAAGATGAAAAATGGTGACCTTAACACTTAGTTTTAACCTAGGTTAACCTGATTAACCCTTTATTGAGGTGATAAATTTTTCCACACTTACTGTTCATGATGACTAAAAATAAAAGGGAACTATTTATCAAATTTGGAAATCCTGATTCTAAATATGGAATATATTTTTCACAATTAAATTTTAATAAGTTTTATAAATTCATTTTAAAAATAATTATGAAAAATGCAATGAAAACTGTTTTAATAGAATTACATTTTAAAGCATAAAAATGGAATTATATTCTCATCTCATTCCTATAAAAACTATTTAACTAATGTTAAAAAAATTATTCAATAAATAATATATAAATTTCATATATAATTTTTCAGAAATAGTGATAAATTTAATTTATTAAGATAAAAAAACATTATGCGCATAAAAATAGTTTTTCAGAAAAAAACATATCTTTTACTTAAAAATTATTTTTATTTTTATATATAATCAATTGATAAAAAATGAATTTATTTTTTACATGTATAAACTAGATATCTTTCATAATTTTCTTATTCATATTCATATGCTCTAATTTTAAGGGATATGTTATACAAGTCACATAATATTTTTGTAGTAGAAAACGGTTCATTTAAACTCGGTGTTGCATGTAATGTAGACTATCGAATAAATTAAATTCATTTAAAAAGAATATAAAATATTGAGGTGTTACATGGACAATAATACAAACTGAATCCTGGTTCACCTATTCTTTATGTGAAACTATGTTCTCATATTCTCCCTATCACGTGTTTCTTATTCTTCTTATTGGAGGCATTTTCTTTCTATAAACCATTTCAGAAGTGAAAATTTTAATAATTTTACTATTCATATGTTCATGGTTATATTACATCGATCAATAAAAAATCATAACATCACAATTCTATAATAATGAAAACATTTGGATAATGAAATACTATTGGGGGTCTCTTTAATTATGCATGGTTCCAAACACTCACTAGCTAAACCCATGATGATGAGTTGAAAAAACACATATAAGTGTTTAACAACACTTTTTTGTACTTGTAATTACCTATAAACTTGAGGTTCAGCATAAAAATGTTATATATTACTTTTTACGTTATAAATTTTAAGTCTCATCACATCTTATCACATTAATACCATCCCACCTGATGGACCGACCAAACTACTACCATTTGTAACATCCCGACCCATACCACTACCTTGGAAAGATCTAAGATGCCACTAACATTAGGTGAACTCACAAAGAAACCAAAGGATGGAAATAAATCCCAAGGGATTACCTAAACAATGGGGTTTTATTTTCCCTTTTAAACTAATACAACATGTCAAGCAAAATAAAACCCTATTGTTTGGATCCTTAGTATTTATTTTCATTAAAGAATTATCTTCATTATATAAGATTTAAAAGGGTAGTATATACACCCCATAGAAAAATATAGGTTCATAACATGGCAAGTATCTCAAAGAAGGTAAATTAGGATTAAAATTACTTACCCAATTTGGTAAATTTTGAATCATAAACCCCATGAAAGAAAGATCATAAAATTGATATGTAAATACCCATAAATTTAAGTATAATAATCATAGAATACATTCATGGGACGTATATACACCATAAAAAAATAAATGAGTCATGAATAAGGCATAATTCTCACAGAATTAAAAGTGAGATAACAAAACTCTTATATTATGTCTTGAATCTCATCATACTCATTAAAAACTCCTATATAATAAATATAATTTTCATATACATCTACCAACGAACCATATTCTTATATCTAATACCATATATAATTTTATTATGACTTTATATTACCCGTTTATTAACAATTTCATGTTAATGTTACATTTTGGGTAATATATGTTTTGTTTTTCGTATATGTTTTGAATTATTATTATTAATCCACTTACTTAGATCATGATTTACTTATTTAAAGAATTTAAAACATGATATAAATTTCATAAATATTAAATATATAAATATTTATAAAAATCTATAAAAGGTAGAAATTGAAATTGAAATGCACCGTTAAAAGAGATGGTAGGTCGTACATACGCATGAACATTGTTTCCATTTAATTGTTTTTTTAAAAGAAAGTAAGTAAATTAAATATATGTATATATATATAATATAACACCAATATAATTAGTATGTCATATATATCATATACATTCACTAAAACCATCTTTAATACATTCCATGTAAAATGTTACTGAATCACATCGCTTTGAGGAGGCAGTAGTCCACACGTCTACAAATGAAGGTATCATTTTTACAAAAAATATAAATCATAAAGGTATGTATTATTTAATAATTCCATAAGATTAAATAAATCATAAATAAAATTTATAAAATATAAGAATAGTATTTCCATCATAATTCCCAACCATGAGAGGAGGTAAAGGAAAAAATGAATGACATCGTTTCGCGAGGAGGTATTCCGTTGTACAAACAAACGATAAGTTCATTACCCCCTTTATGGGAGTGTGTGTAGGTGTGGGTATAACCCATATAAAAATAACATATAATTATATTTATTATACTTAGGTTATTATATAAACTTATAATTATAAGAATTGAGGGGTAGAGAATGAAAATAAAACACAAGAGCTTGTGGAAGGATGTTACCTCTTCTTTGGGTAACTCCTTTTGGTTTGCACCAAAGGGCTTCCTTGGATTAATTTATGACAAATTTGAGGACTATATGATGAAGTTATATAATTTAGGAGATTTTTTTATAGGTTTTGGATGAATTAAAGTGTCTTGAGAGTTGTGAGGAAAAGGAATAGTGAATGCCTTTTTATAGTGGATGAGGGGTGGCATTCTTGTAAATTCAAAAAGGTAAAAACTATTAGGATGTATCCCTTACCTAAAGGGATTAAAAATGGAAAAATAATGGATTAAATGGTAATTATGGTCTATAAAAACATCCACCACACAAAAATAAGTGCATATTTATAATTTAGTTCCTTAACTTTTATGTTTCCCCACTTTTATCATTTTGGATTTTATTAAGGTAGCTAGTTTTCTAACCTAAGTAATTTACCCATTAAGAATAAATTAATGTGAGATTGTTTATAAAATATATACCCAATTAATTTTAAATATGATATATAATTTAAAAAACCATGCGTTGGAAATTAATTTTAAAACAAGTGCATGTAACGCGCAAAAATACTGTCTTAACCCGAATCGTGCTAATAAAGCTTTTTTCTATTTAAAGGTAAATATGTTCATTCTAAAAGATAAATTGATCCATGAATATGTCATATTTTATATTTATTTACATATAAAAATAATTTTTCATAATATAGTTTTTATAGTAAATGTTTAATCTTTTAATAAAATTTCATTTATTATAAAATAACATTAATTTCAATTTTGACATTATTTACTTAATTTAAATTTAAAAAATATTAACCTAGATATGGAATTTTAATATATTAAGTAAAAACCTATGTAACATTATATAGTCATATAAAAAATAAAGACAATAATTCAATCAATTTACTTTACTTTTAATATTATTAGTATCATTTATTTTAGTTAATTATTAACCAAATAATTACCGCATTTGGAATTCCATAAGCGGTTAATCTAAATAATTCATCTTTAAAAATTAAATATAAATTAATATGATGTCAAAAACTTCTTTGAATTTAAAAATAATGTGTACAGTCGTACTATTTTTGTTTTTCCCATATCTCAAGGCTTTATAAATGTTAAAGGTAAAAAAGGTTCCTTTTTTGTCTTTTTTCTTACTTAACTTATTATATAGGTCAATTTCATGAAATAGTATCCCAATAACACATAAAATTCAATAAAAAAGGTGGTATGGTCGAAATAAGATAATCCAATGGGTTTTGGATAATTTTCTAGGTCATTTTTACCCTTAATATTAAAGTATAACCACTAAGTAGACTAATTTTTACCTTAATCGTTGTAATTAATTTTAATTAATTTCACTAATTTTTTTAGAAAAAAACTAATTTTACCTTAATAAAAATTATAAATTATTCTGATTCCGAATATGGAATCCATTTTTCCAAAACATATAATTTTCAGAAATTAATTTAAAATCAATCCCACATACATGTCCCGAAAGCGGGGTTTTAAGTGAAAATGTTTAAAAGTTTGAAAAAAATATTATATCCAATATCAATGAGAAATTGGTTAAAATGAACAAAATTAGATTAATATATTTAAAATTGATCTAATTAGACTTTAAAACTAAATTACAAGATAAATTATCAATATAAATAAATTATATGAGATAGTAGTTTTGAATTAAAATTCAGTATTTTTCACTATTCATCCAAAAATGAAGTTTTTCAGAAAAAATAAAAAAATTCACCTTAATAAAATTTTGACATTATGAATTCAAAAATAAATATTATTTTATTAAATTTAATTTTTAAAAGTATCTAAAATTAATTTTATTATTTTTCACATAAAGACGTTAAAAGAAGTTCATTTGTGAAAGTAGTATTTGCCAACATATAAAGAAATTTCCAAAATTATATGTTTTATTATCAATATGTTATATATATAACCATTATAAAAAATATTTAAAAATTAGTAATTGATATTCATATTTTTTTGTTATAACTATCTCATTTAAATAATTATAAAAAAAATGATGTTTCATAGAAACTCAGTATTGTGTGTAACGCAAGCCAAGTCGGTATTGCGTGTAGCACAAGATTATCTTGGTGTAGTGTATGATGAAATATTAACTTGTTGTAGCATAAAAAAGAAATAATAACTTGGTACTCTCATATAACACAAGATATATTTAGTGTTTTATGAAATTCAAAATATAAAAATGTTTAAATTAACTCAAAAAAATCACAAAATCTCAGGGTGTTACATTCTAACCCCCATAAAATGAATTTAGCCCTCAAAATTAATCTGAATTTTTAGATTTTTAATACTTGAAATTTCTTTTCATAGAAACTCACATCATAAAAATGAATAATAAAACATCCTTTAAAAAAAGTAAGTTGGAAATATAACGGCTAACCAAAGTAACTCATACCTAGTTTCATACATACAAGAACATAGGTTGGGAATAAATATAGGACATGGATGAAAAGAGTAAATAATTATAGAGAATGATAAATATTAGTGATCATAAGAAATTGGGTGATTTGGAGAAAGTTAAAAATCACAAAACCATAAACCAAAGAAGTGTGAAAGAGGTCATTAATATTATAAGAACCCGGTTCTTATTCTTGAGGTATGGGTTACTTATTTTCCTTTTTCCTTAAGTGTTTTTGATAAAATAAGAAAAATGGGGAAAATCCCAAAATTTGTGGGTACACACCATGTACTTTTTCACTCGTCGTGTACTTTGGATGTGTGGGATGAGTATACGGGGCGTGTAGGCATGTCGGCTACACGCCATGTACTTAGAAATACACGTCGTGTAATCAGTCAGCAGGTGAACTGTAAGGCGGTGGTAGTAGCCACCAGTGGAGCGATAGTAATGCCATGTACTTAGAAATACACGCCATGTAACCAAGTCAGTTGATGAACAGTGAGGCGGTGGAAAGTGGCTGCCAAAGGAATAGTTAAAAAATGGAAAGTACACACCGTGTACTTGAGAGTACATGTCGTGTAGTTATGTTTTTTTGCTTAAAATAGGCAGTAGCCTCCTCTTTTGATAGAGGAAGCATAGAACGCCGGAGAGCCACGGGAGAGAAGACCGGATCTTGGAAGATCTCCCAACCACACATCGGGACTCTGATTCCTTCATCGTCGATCTCGTTTGAACCGCGCGGGTGAGTTATTCTCTCTTCTTGAAACTCTCCTTCCAATTCTTTCCCTAAGGGGAGTTATTTGGGTTTTAATGAAGAAATATTTATCCCAGATCTAAATCTTTCTCAGTTGATTCAGGAGGCGTCATTCACATTTATCAATAAGATGAGATCGAGGTAGGTGGTATGGTGTTTATTTCCAACTATCGAGCTGTTTTTGTGTACCGTTGGGATACCTGCCCATGATTGGGGTGTCGTATGGTTGAGGCCCTGGATGTTAATATATCTATAATTTCATAGGTAATCTTTTGATTATATATAAACTATTGTTTGGGATCGTTTCTTTGATCTGGGGCCACCCCGTGGGTGTGGTTCCCTTGTTTAGCTATTTGGCCAGGATACCTAAGGGTATGTCGTGATTATAACATGATTTGAGTTTTATTGAGAGGAAACATATGTGAAATGCTTGCTTATGATTTGGGCTCAGCCCGGTTACTTTCTTTTATTCTATTTCGCCTAAGGGAAAGGCATGAGGGCAAGGTTCTATTTTGCCTGAGGGAAAAGCCTGAGGGAAATGTTCTATTTTGCCTGAGGGAAATGTTCTGTTTTGCCTGAGGGAAAGTCCTGAGGGAAAGGTTCTGTTTTCCTGAGGGCAAGGCCTAAGGGTAAGGCTCTATTTTTCCTGAGGGAAAAGCCTGAGGGAAAGGTTCTGATTATCCTGAGGGCATGGTTCTGATTATCCTGAGTACAAGTTTCAGTTTAGCCTAAGGGCAAGGTTCTGATTAGCCTGAGGGAAAGGTTCTGTTTAGCATGAGGGAAACGGTTCTTACTTATGTGGACAATGTTTACTTTGAATATTCATTATGGTGATTTCTTATGATGTACCTTCCAAGCTAAATCAAAGGCTTAGAATTGTTAAATAATAATTAAAATGGAAATATAACTGGTAGTAATGTTTACTTTTGAGTACTTCCTAGTTTACTGCATTTCTTTATTGCACACTGTTGTTACACATTTTCACTGATAGTTAGGCACGAGCCTTTGGTGGTTACCTATTGGGATTTACTTATCACACCCTGTTTGGGTCATGTCTTGGGCCCAAATAGATTATATTTTTGTAAGTGTAGAGAAGGGAAAGAGTCCCTATATAGGTACATGATTGTTGCAGAGTAGGAGAGCATGGGACTAAGCTTAGGCTTTTGATGCTGCTGAGTTCTTGCTGCACTATTTGTTTTGCTTTGTTGTACTTGAATCGCATGTTGTATTATTTTAGATTTCAGTGTATCCTGTTTTGGATTCTTTCTTAGACTTAGGGACATATTACATCATCATATATATATATAATTGTTGTCATATTTTACTTCTATATTTTTGTACATTTCAGCTTTGTATTGTTTACTGCTTCCGTTTTTTAGTATGTTTGTATTTCCTCCACTGTGCTACACTTTGACAAATGAGGGCATAGTTTCCCCACTATCAGAACTAGGCCCTCGCTGCTAGTCGGCAGCCTCTGACGTTTGGGGAAATGCTCTTGAGTTCATGTGACCAACTAGGTTCGGGGAACCAATTGAGTGGCACCCGGATCTAGGACGTTACAAAGTGATGTCAAAGGACTTTTCTTTTCTCTGATTTATTTTATTATTTGGCGACGAAGGAAAGAGATAGATTGCTAAGGGATTTGGTACTAACTATGCCTGGGAGTAGTTACCCTGTGTACAGGTAAAGGCCATATTGCCTCGAATTAAATTGTGATTTTCTGTTTGTGATTATTACAATTGATTTGATTTTCACCATTGGGTGATGCACTTGTGGTGTGCTGTTTATATTTTTATACCTGGGTTCTATTTAGTTGCAACCCGATGAGATGAGTTTATTCCATCTCATGCATCATTTAGGCACATGTTTGAATCACATGTCATGCATAAGTTTCCACGCTATGTAGGTACATTAGAAATTGCATGTTTTTGGGATAGATGTTGTGCTATAAAAATGCATGATGTTGTGATAGATGCCTTGATAAAATACCTTCTATTTTATAGGTTATTGTTATGTAAGGTTTTGTGAATGAATGCCAAACTTTGGTTCTTGAGGAGTATGGGCCCTCATCAACCGAAATTTGGTGGATCATCGACTTTTTTACCTTGTTATAACACATATAAGATTCCAATATTTGGTTCGCGGGGAGTATGGGCCCTCATGGATAAGAATTTGGAACTTTGGTGTTCGTTCAGTGGTTTTATGGGCTCTGGAGTAGTTTATGAGGCTTACTATCTTGAAAAAACCAGAATACATGCAGTGTAATTATTATTACATGCCATTTACTCTTCTATTTGGGAAGAAATGAAATTTTTTTTAAGTACACTCTGTGTACCATATGTACATGTCGTGTAGTTCCTAACTGTGTCATAGGTCGTGTAGGCAGAAACATGGGATTGGGAAAACTCTAGTGGGAACACGCCATGTACTGATTGTACATGTCGTGCCGTGTTGACCATGTGTCCGCCATGTGACTGACAACACGGACGGAGAAATCTTCTCTTAAACATGTCGTTTCACTTTCAAACACGCCGTGTAGTGTAGTCTGGGAATCCGACCGTGTAACTATCAACATGGGTGAGTGTTATCCTTTCTATTACATGTTGTTTCCAACTGGAACATGTCATGTAGTGTGAGCCATGTATCCGGCCGTGTCTCGAACAACACGGGTCGGTGAAGCTCATCTAGTACACGCCATGTACTTTTGGGACACCCTGGGTAGTCATGACCAGTGAGAGGTCATGTGGACTTGGCTGTGTGGCTGGGGAAACAGGGTGGTGTACACGCTGTGTGCAGGTGTAACACACCATGTAGTGTCATCCGAGTAACCGGTCGTGTCACTAACAACATGGGCAGTTGGAATATAAATCGTACACACCGTGTCCATCTGGAACACACCGTGTAGTGTGATCTGTGTACCCGGCTGTTTCTCGAATAACACGGGTCAGTGAAGATCATCTAGTACACGCCATGTGGATATTATACACGCCGTGTAGTCTCGTTCAAAAGGGATCCCTGTGGCTAAGCCATTTATAGTGACTCAGGAAGGGGAAGAAAATTCAAGTACACGTCGTGTGTGTGGATAACACACCGTGTGTTTGGGGTGTTACCCGACCAGTTCTATAAAAAGTACATGCCCATGTGAAATACATAAGGGAACACGCTGTTTAGTTATTATACACACTGTGTAGTCTTATTTTTTAAAACATGAATATTTTCTTTCTCATGTTCCCTTATTACGCTTCCAGTTCTAAGTCCTTGATGGTCTTAATATAAGGCGTGTGTTTGACCTTATAGAGTCATGCCGCTGAGATGACCACGAGTTGTTATCTAAGAGATCAGAAATGATTATACTCCAGAGATGGTAGGCCATGAGCTACCGATAGATCCGCTAGTAGTGCCAGATGTAGCGCCAGCCATTACACCAGACGTAGGCGCGGAGGTGCAGTTCCGTGAAGGCTTCATGTGGTTTATGCAGACCTTCCAGAGAGCACCGCTGGTTGCCACATCCATGGTAGAGCTGACACGTATATTCTAGCAGCAACATCTGCCTATGTTTTCAGGGGATGGAAGACCACAGGCTACGGAGTCTTGGCTTGGTTCTATGCAGACGATCTTCGAGCATCTGGAGATGCATCCTGGGAGGAGGGTCAAGCTTTCTACTTACATGCAGCCTGATTCCGCCAAGAGATGGTGGGATGTTACCACCCAGACTGAGCATCACCAAGAAATGGCATGGGAATATTTTTAGGTAGTCTTCTATGACTTTTTCTTTCCAGAGACGCTGAGGGAAGATCATGCTTGAGAGTTCATGAATCTGCAGCAGGGCACCATGTTAGTGATGGACTATTCTGCCCACTTCACCGAGCTACAGTGTTTTGCACCTGTTCTGGTGGGTGACAAGAAGTTGAGTGCTATAAGTTTTGAGGATGGCCTTTGATATGATATATAAGAACTAGTGAATGTTTTCAGGTTTCCTACAGTGCATGATATTGTGAACTAGGCATTGATCACTGAGTGGAACCTGCGGAAAGCTAGTGGTGCAAGCCTAGGTGGTTCGGCACCAGTTTCGGGTACTATTTATATCGGTGAGAGGAATAGGCAGATGGATTTCTCTCAAGGTGGAAGTACTAGCCAGATTAATTCTTCAGGTGGCCCTGTAATGTGCTACCAGTGTGGTAAAGAGGGGCACAAGAGACCTCAGTGTCCATGTGACCCAGTGGAGTGTTGAGCTTTCGGCAGGATGGGCCATCTCTAGATTTTTCGCAGGATGTTTCCACCAGTGACTAGTGAGAGGGGTTCTATGTAGACTCTGCATGCAGGAGCAGGGCCAACAGCTTCTTACCATTAATGGAATTGGAATGCATCAGGACGTTCAGGTTGAGGAAGTGGTCGTGGTCGTGGTAGCCAGACAATAGGATCTCAGAGACGGCAGGACGAGTTAGCTCAGGGTAGCCAGGCTATGTCATAGGGCCACGACACTGGGCAAGCATATGCAGTGCAACAGACCCAACATGAGCAGGATCCTGAATCTTCCACTGTTATAGGTACTATTCTATTTGCTTCTGTTTTATCTTCGGTACTTTTTAATACTGGTGTTATGCATAGCTTTATATCCGTTCTTGTTGTGGAGTTCCTTGGTCTCTTTGTTTCTTCTTCTTCTGATATTATGAAACTAGACACTCCATTGGGGACTAGAATGGCATGTGTGTGTCAGTTCAAGGAGTTCCCCCTAGAGTTTGGTGGGGATCATTTTCTATGGGACCTCTATGTCTTAGAGATGACGAGCTATAAATTCATTCTTAGGATGGACTGGTTGGTACCATTTCGAGCCTTTGTAGATTTCTATCATCGCAGGGTGAGTTTCACATCACTAGAGGGTGGAGAGTTTCTATACAAGGGCAAATGGGATGTCCAGGCAAGCTGAGCTGGACCCGAGCATCATAGGCGAGGTGGAGTGATAGCCCAGATTGTGAGTTATATCTGGATGACTATGGATGTTGTGAGAAGGATTTCCCTCTAGTGGTTGATCATTTCATGGATGTATTCCCGGACAACTTTTCAGGTCTACCACCGGAGCGAGAGGTGGATTTCTCTATTGAGCTAGTTCCAGGAGCAGCACCGGTGTCCATTCCTCCTTATAGGATGGCTACGCCAGAGTTGCAGGAGATCAAGAAGTAGTTAGAGGAGTTACAAGAAAAGAGTTTCATCTGACCCAGTACTTCTCCTTGGGGTTCACCTATCCTGTTTGCAAAAAAGGTGGATGGTACCCTCAGACTCTGTGTGGATTATCAGAAGTTGAACTAGTTGATGGTCAAGAACTGATATCCCTTGCCAAGGGTTGATGATATTTTTTATCAACTTCGAGGAGAATGAGTGTTCTCGAAGATTTAATTGAGATCTGGATATCATTTATTGCACGTTAGACCATCGTACATACCTCTTATAGCCTTTAGGAGCATATATGGTCAATACGAGTACTTGGTCATGTTGTTCAGACTCACGAACATGCCAGCAGTTTTCATGGATCTGATGAATCGTGTGTTCCACCCTTATCTGGATTATTTTGTGGTAGACTTCATGGATGATATCTTAGTGTACCCTCACACTCGACATGACCATGCCACACATCTTGAGATCGTTTTGAGTACACTGAGAGAGCATTAGTTATATGCTGATCTCTCAAGGTGCCACTTTTGGATGGACCAGATACACTTCCTGGATCATATCATCTCAGAGGTAGGAGTTGCAGTGGACCCGGAGAATGTGAGATCAGTAGTTTCCTGGGAGCAACCTTAGAAAATGTTTGAAATATGGAGTTTCTTGGGATGGCTGGTTACTACAGGAGATTTATACAAGACTTCTCCCGCTTAGCAGCGCCATTGACGGGTTTGACTAAGAAGAGTGTGAAGTTCGTTTGGTCAGAAGTTTGCGAAATAGCCTTTCAGGAGCTGAAGTGAAGGTTGACATCAGCACCAGTCCTGATACTTCCAGATAAAGGGAAGAGCTATGCAGTTTATTGTGATGCATCAGGTATTGTTATGGGAGTAGTGTTGATGCAAGGCGATCGAGTAGTTATGTACGGGTCTCGGTAGTTGAGGCCACATGAGAGGAATTACCTGACACACGATCTAGATTTGGCTTTAGTTGTTCATGTGTTACTCTATTGGAGACATTATCTCTTGGGAGAACATTTTGTGGTGTTTATAGACCACAAAATTCTGAAATACATATTTACCAAGTGTGACTTGAATCTAAGATAGTAAAGGTGGGTTGAATACCTTCAGTACTTTGACTTCTAGCTTGCCTATACACCTGGTAAGGGTAACACAGTTGCTGATGCACTGAGTAGGAGAACTCAGATACAGGAAGTGCAGGAGGCAGTGGTGAAAGGCAGCTCATGGCATTGTTCTCTGAGATGAATTTGAAGGTGCACGATAGTCAGGGGCAAGCCTATATTTCATCCATATCTATGACTTATACCCACCTGGATAGAGTGAGGATGAGACAGCTATCAGATTCAGAAGGCCTAGTTATACGGGATTTGGTGGCAAGTGAGGACCCTCCTCCTGGTTGGACGATAGGTGATGATGAGGTGCTGTGTATCCATGGACGAGTGTGGGTTCCAAGGGATATATGCAAGGAGTTAATGTAGGAGTTTCATGCTTCATCTTGGGCAGTGCATCCTGAAGTTACCAAAATGTACTGTGACTTGAGACATCAGTATTGGTGGACGAGTATTAAATGAGAGGTAGCTAGTTTTGTTACAAGATGTTCCACCTGTCAGCTGGTGAAGGCGGAGCATCTAAGGTCGGCCAGACTGTTACAATAGTTACCCATTCCGGAGTGGAAATGGGATGATTTCACGATGGACTTCGTGACCAGGTTTCTGAGGTCACCTCGAGGCAATGATGTCATGTGAGTTGTTGTGGACAGACATACAAAGGTAGCTCAATTTTTGCCGATCAAGGAGACCTTCAGTGTTGACGAGCTTGGGAATTTTTATACCCGAGAGGTAGTATTCCTTCACGGGGTCCCTCATTCTATCGTTTCAGATAGGGATGCCCATTTTACATCTCATTTATGGCAGTGTTTTCAGAGGGCACTGGGTACACAGGTGCTTCTGAGCACAACTTACCACCCTCAGACCGATGGCCAGTCAGAGTTTATGATACAGGTGCTATAGGAAATACTGTGTGCATGCGTCCTGGAATTTGGGGGCTCTTGGGAGAATCACATACCCCTGGTCGAGTTTTCTTAGAGTAATAGTTTTCAGGAAACTATTGAGATGTCACCTTACGAGGATTTATATGGTAGGCCATACCAATCACCTTTGTGCTGGTTGGAGGTAGGTGAGGCAGGTTTACTGGGACCACGTCTCGTGCATGAGACTTTAGAATAGGTCCAGTTGATTCAGAAGTGGATGGCTACTGAAAAGTGTCGTCATAAATCTTATGATGATCGTCATAGATGACCCTTGGAGTTCATGGTCGGGGATCTAGTTTTCTTGCGTGTTTCACCGAGGTTGGGACACAGGTGGATCAGGAGATAGGGTAAACTTTCACTGAGGTAAGTGGGGTCGTTTGAGATTCTGGAGAGAGTCGGGCTGGTGGCCTATCAGTTGCAGTTACCATAGTGGTACCGAGCCATGCACGACGTCTTCCTTGTATCTCATCTGCATTGTTATCACTCACACACGCCTCACATCTTTCAGCCTAAGGAGGTTGAACTTCAATCATATTCATCCTTTGAGGAGAATCTGATTCGTATTGTTGATAGAATCATGAAGGTTCTCTGAGGCCGGTCAGTTCCTCTCGTATGGGTGTTATGGAAGCATGGATGAGTGCAAGACGAAACCTGGGAGCGGGAGACCGACGTACGTGCTCAGTGGAAAAAGTTGATCTCATCTTTATCTTCACCACCCTAAGAAGGGAAATTCGGGGATGAATTTCTTTAATGGGGGAAGTTTGTAAGAACCTGGTTCTTATTCTTGACATACGGGTTTCTTCTTTTCCTTTTTCCTTAAGTGTTTTTGAGAAAACAAGGAAAATGGGGAAAATCCCCAAATTTGTGGGTACACGCCGTGTAATTTTTCACACACCGTGTACTTTGGAGATATGGGATGAGTATACAGGGCGTGTACACCTATCAGATACACGCCGTGTACTTAGAAATACACGTCATGTAATCAGTCGGCAGGCGAACAGTAAGGAGGTGGGAGTAGCCACCAGAAGAGTGATAGTATACATCGTGTACTTAGAAATACACATCGTGTAACCAAGTCGGCTGATGAATCATGAGGCGGTGGAAAGTACACACCATGTAGTTATGTTTTTTCTCTAAAAATAGGAATTAGCCTCCTCTTTCTACAGAGGAATCATAGAACGCCCGAGAGCCATGGGAGTGAAGGCCGGATCTTAGAAGAGCTCCTGACTGCACACCGGGACTCTGATTCCTTCTTCGTCGATCTCATTTGAACAGCGCGGGTTAGTTCTTCTCTCTTCTTGAATATCTCCTTCAAATTCTTATCCTAAGGAAAGTTATTTGGGTTTTAACGCATAAATATTTATCCTATATCTACATCATTCTCGGTTGATTCAGGAGGCGTCTTTGACGTATATCGATCAGAGGAGATCGAGGTAGGTGGTATAGTGTTTATTTCCAACTATCGAGTTGTTTTTGTGTACCATTGTGCTACACGCCCATGTTTGGGGTGTTGAATGGCTGAGGCCTTAACTGTTAAGATATCTAGGATTTCATAGGTAATCTTTTTATTATGTATAAACTATTGTTTGGGATCATTTCTTTGATCTGGGGCCACCCTGTGGGTGTGGTTACCTTGTTTAGCTATTTGGCCAGGATACCTGAGTGTATGCCATGATGATAACATTCTTTGAGTTTTCTTGAGAGGAAACATATGTGAAATGCTTTCTTATGCTTTATGCTTGGCCTAGTTACTTGCTTTTGTTCTGTTTTTCCTGAGGGAAAGGTTCTGTTTCTCCTGAGGGAAAGGCCTGTGGTCAAGGTTCTATTTCTCCTGAGGGAAATTCCTGAGGGCAAGGTTCTATTTTTCCTGAGGGAAAGTCCTGAGGGCAAGGTTCTGATTATCTTTAGGGCGTGGTTCTGATTATCCTGAGGGCAAGGTTCTGTTTAGCCTGAGGGAAAGGTTCTAATTAACCTGAGGGAAAGGTTCTGTTTAGCCTGAGGGAAACAGTTCTTACGTCTAAGGACAATGTTTACTTTGAATATTCACTATGGATATTTCTTACAATGTACCTACCAAGCTAAAGAATAGGCTTGGAATTGTTAAATAATCATTGAAATTGAAATATAACTGGTAGGAATGTTCACTTTTGAGTATTTCCTAGTTTACTAAATTTCATTATTGCACGCTGTTGTTACACATTTTCACTGACATTTGGGCACGGGCCTTTGGTGGTTGCCTATTGAGATTTATTTCTCACACCCTGTTTGGGTCATGTCTTGGGCCCAAACAGATTATATTGCTGCAGGTGTAGATAATTTCAAGAGTCCTTATACAAGTACTTGATTGTTGCAGGGGAGTATGAGAGCACTGGACCGAGCTTAGGCTTGTGATGCTGCTAAGTTCTTGTTGCATTGTTTGTTTTTATTTTCTATACTTGTATCGTGTGTTGTATTATTTTAGATTGTAGTGTATCCTATTTTTGATTCTTTCCTATAATTAGGGACATATTTCATCATATATATATATATGACTATTGTCATATTTTACTTCTTTATTTTTTTCAATTTCAGCTTCGTATTGTTTACTGCTTCCATTTTTAGTATGTTTGTATTTTCTTCACTGTGATACACTTTGAAAAATAAGGGCATAGTTTCCCCACTATCAGACCTAGGCCCTCGCTGATAGTCGGCAGCCTCTAGCATTTGGGGAAATGCGCTTGAGGTCTTGTGTCCAACCAGGTTCGGGGCACCAGTTGAGTGGCACCCGGATCCAGGACGTTACAAATATCATCAAAAATGATGATAATTGGATAAAATTTTATTTCAAGACCCTTTTCCTAAAGTTGAAGAATTTTTTTCACAATAAGCTAAAATTACTTGATTTCATTCCCTCTCATATGAAAAATACTACCCTTTGGTTATACCTTTATCAATTTCCACTTCACCTCTTACTCTAAGAAATGAAGGTTAATTATTCATTTTGGAAGTACTGACATAAAATGATAATTCATTCTATCTATATTTAGTTAACAACATAAAAAATGGCTATAACATGTTATCTAATATGAATAAATCCTCATATGGTGATATAATACCTTAATCTCTAAAACCTTATCCAAATGTGAACTTAAACCATCCCATAAATGGTTAACCTTGTAACCCTTCCAAATTATTAATGTCCAAAACTTTAGAAAGAAGGTCACTAAATTTCCCAAAATCATCTTAACATTGATCCACTATATATCATAAAGTAGATCATGGTTTTCACATATGAAACTTGTGATTACCTTTATCATGTATTCTCTTGAAACATGGTAATGAACTGAATTAACATAAATACTTATTGAAAACATGAATGCTTCCTTATTCCAATGATCATTGGATACATTCCATAAATCCAAAAAGTTGTAAAATTTATCCATGATAACATAGCCCACTTTTTAAAAAAATCATTTATTAGTTATGAGGTCATAAATACTATCCAGTTTAATGTATCCATGTCAACATCTCTTTATCCATGTAAAATATCATTTTATCATCTTAAAGAACATGTTAAGGGTTACCTTCCCTTAATGTAACCTTTATATTAAATAAATCTTCAAGGTAATTAGTATCATTTAACACATTCTTGAAAATACTTAAAGAACAACTTATAGAAATATTTCTTATATACTTCATGATTTATATAACATAATCTTTGAATTCCCCAACCTATACACTACAATCATCCAACTTTATTCTTAACCCATTATTTGGGATTCATCAACTTATTCCCTAATACCTCTTTCTGAGAATATGAAATATTAATCATGAATTAAGGTTCCTCAACCTCAATATAATAATGCTTCTTACATTTAATGTAAATAATACTTGAAGAACATCACATACCTTTTACATGTCATTTGCAGTCTCATTATCTTTAACAGAATAACCAATACTCATACCACCATCTAGATTTTCTTCATGAGAGTTCCACTTAAGACATATAATATATAATGAACATAATTTTCACATCTGAAACATTCAATGTTAACCCAGTTCCTTCTAGTTCCATCTATTAGTTAAGACCAGAAAGCATAGTATTAGCAACACTTATCATAGTAGAAAACCACATAATTAAGAAACATTGCTTATAGTATGTCTAAATCATGACACCTTATTTAATCTATGACATGTTAGGTTTATCCTAGGTTATTTATTGTTTTCTTTTACTTAAATATTTCATGATGGTTCATAAATAGTTTGTGAATTTCCAAAGCATATCCCCCAAGAATGTCAAACCATGTGTGTAGAAAGACTCATTGTCATGCACCAGTTCCTGGTCGAGTCTAACTTAATAAAATGTTTTAAAGGTTGTTAACCCTATTTAAATATGTGTTAGATCCAAATCCACTTGTAGTATATAGAAATGGATATAATTACTTGGAAACCACTCTCACAATTCTTTACCAAAATTCTAAGAAATTTTCCTATACTTTAACCCGTCTATAGACTTATCCTTAGAGACACCCCTAGACATATCCTTAGAAACATCCCTTGTAATCTGAATAATATATTCTCATCAAAGTTTCCAAAGGTTTACTAAACCTTTCCTTTGATACCAACTATAGTGACCCAAGCTTAACATACTGTATATTACATCATTTTAGATGAATATTCATCACATTACAAAAATAAATTCTTGAGGACCGTAATAGTTTAATATCATTGGAAACGTAGAAATGTAATCTTATAACTTGGTGAAATATCTTTAAAATCTCCCTTAAATATATTCTCATTTATTAATCCTACTTAAAACCTTTATTTATATCCTCTGAAAAGGAAACAAAAGAAAGGGGTGATCTCATATGTTCATTACGGGTAAATAAGGGAGATATGTAAGAATAACATAAGCATAAGGGTATGATAACATGATCTTAACATTAGAAGATAGTACCCTACATATTAAATATCATAATAAAGATTGATGGAATAAATATTAGTAGTTCATATGACATGAATCATAAAGGTGATAAATCGTCATAAATCAATCATGAACTATAAGCTCATGTCATATAAGTGTGTCACCATTATAACTATATAAAACAATTTCATGTTTGAAGTTTAACTTCCATGACCATCAACATAATAAATCATGAAACACCTATTTACCATTTTCGGATCTAGACACACATGTTTCCCATAGTGGATCTGGACATATTTGTTTCCAATAGTGGATTAGGACACACGTGTTACCCATTTTGGATCATGACACGCCTGTTTTCTATTTTGGAGAAGGAAACACATGTTTCCCATTATAGATCAAGCCTATAGATTTTTTTTCCATCATTACCTCATGAGATATAAATATTTACCCAATGAATTGGAGGAAGAAATTGGTCCCACTCATCACATAATAAAATCATTCAAATAGGTTCCATAAGATAATAAATCTTGAGTCATATCATGACCCATAAAAAGATGTGTGTTTCGTAAACATCAAATCATAATCCATGAAATGAAATGGGTATCATAAACATTTCATCATATCATAACCTATATAAAAGAGATAGGCTTCATAATAATTTCATCATATAATAAGCCCTGAAAGGAAGTGGGTTTCATAAGTGTTTTATCATGGTATAACCCATGGAAGAGAAATGGGTTTCATAAACAACTTGTCATCTCAATAATAAACCATTCAAGAAAATAATAAGAATAAAATCATTGGATCAAAACCCTAGTAAATCATAAACTATGTCAAATTTTATCATCTTATATAGATAAGGATTTATATGGATCAAATGGAACATTTATAAAGGAAAATATCCTTTCATTGAAAATACCTTTCGTAAAAGCATTTCAAAAATTATTTTCTTATAAAGAATGATTTTGAATTTCATTTAAAACATTTCTTAATAAAAATACATTTTCTTCTTTGAAAACCCCTTTTTAAAACATTAAGTATTTTTAAAACTGTTTTCTTTTATAATATAATTGAAAATTTATAAAGGAATCTTGAAGATATTTTGAAAACCATTTTCTTTTAAAATGCTTTGAAAACTTAGAAAGAAGGCTTGAAATCATTTTGAAAATCGTTTTGTAGAAAAATTATAAAAGAATATTGAAAAAAATTTGAAAACATTTTTCCTTGAAAACTTATAAAAGAAGCTTGAAAAAATTTAAAAACTTTTTAAAAATAAAACCTTTATGAAAACTTTTTTTAGAAAACATCTTTTTGAAATAACACAAATTTTTTACTGGAGAAAGAGATAAATTCGAAATTTCTTTAAAAAAATTACTGCTTATATAAGTACAAAAGAGTAAATAAAATGGTAACAATACATGAAGATATCATGAATAACTATAAGATAATAAAATTCATGAGTGTTCTTGAGATATGGATTATAATATTTCATCAATGGAAATATAATCGTAAAAAATCCAAATAAATGATGAGATTGTAGCAATTACTATTAACACTTCGGTAACTTTGACTCATAATATAAATGATATGATAACATTAAATAAAGCATAAAATATCATTAAAGAATTATATTCATGATATAACATGTCAATGGGCAGTATATACACCCCATAGAAAAATATAGGTTCATAACATGGCATGTATCACAAAGAAGGAAAATTGAGACAAAAATTACTTTACCAATTTAGTATCTTTTGAACCATAAACCCCATGAAAGAATGATCATAAAATTGATATGTGAATAATAATAAATTTAATTATAATATTCATATAATATGAACATGGGAATTATATACACCACAAAAAATAAATGAGTGGTTAATAAGGCATAAGTCTCACGTAAATAGAAGTCAAATGAAAAAAACCCTTACCTTATGTATTTGTCTCGTTCTTGGTCTTTCGGCCACGAAACACCCAACAGCTCTGTATCCAATGATTGATAGACCTAATTTCCAAAGGCATGTGTTCACCGGATGGTCTGACCAGTGACTCTTAAGAACTCGCATTGGTCGAGAGGATGGGAAGTCGGGCTCATCGCACCCTTTTTGGGGGGGAATTATTGCATGTTTCGGGACTCTCTTATAGATTTAAGACATATTCATATGTTCACGAATCTTTGGTTTATACCCAAACATAGTATCCACGGATTCAACCCTGGTGGGAAACGGTCAACTAGACGCAGGGGTTCGGGATCATTTATGCCCGAGGTTTACCATCCCTCATTGGATTAATGACCCCGAAGGGTTGGAACTCGATTGAGGAAGCACTAGGAGTGGCATGGCGAATCGATGTGGAGATGATCGGATCGACTGGATATTGGGCTTGAACCTCATGGAGGATTCCTACGTACCCTGTCTAGGAGGCATGGATCAAAGTCCACGTAGTTCACTTAGGTGTCGGGGAACAGACGTGAAGAGAGACCAGGTGGTCTGATGGGTGTTGGGCTTGAACCTCATGGAGGCTTCCTATGTACCATGTCTAGGAGGCAAGGATCAAAGTCCACGTAGTTTGCTTGGGCTTGGGGCTTACGCTCTGGGGTAGCCTAGAATGATGTATTGGGGCTTACGCTCTGAGGAGGTCCATAGGAGGATTTCATGGTCGGTGCTTACTCTAAGCCCATGTGAGTCATGCTTGGTGTGAGAAACAAGAGGCAGCAGGGACCAGAGGATCACGTCGCCAAAGGTGCGTCTGTGAGAAGCGGAATGGGGCTTACGCATGAAGGCGTCCCATGGTGATGAATTGGGGCTTACACTCTGAGGAGGCCTAGAAGGTCGGGGCTTACTCCAAGATGGATGCCCGGGGTGTCTTCCTTATGTATGGTCATGAGGTCATTCTAACCCATTGGCGGGTTGAGGAATATAATGGGGGCTAACGCCTATGCGCAAGTGCACAAGAGGGATAACTCCAAGGGTGTTGGAATCAGTCCAAACAAAGGGAGATGAAAAGTGTGAATTACATGCCCGACATTCGGAACACAATGAGGGTGGCCTGGTGATGGAGGATAACTGCTGACCATGTTTGAAACACAACATTCATATCACGTTAGCCTGAAATGGGGACAAACAAATGATGGTCGACTGTTGACCATGTTCGAAACACGTGACCTATCTCGAAGTGTTGTCCAAAGTTTGTCGGGGTGTTTCCCCAGGACGGTAGGTGAGCTGATGCGGCATGATGCCAGGCCGTTAGGGGGTCCCTTAAGACATGAAAGAGGATGAGGATCTGAATGAAGGACATAAAAAGCATTATGTGGAGTGATGGAATGTTTGAATGGATTCCAACGCTCTTGAAGGTACGCCATTGTGATCATGGCATAAGGCATCTCTTGCATGGAGCAAGAGGCATCCAATTATTTGAAGTAAGAGGTATCCTATGTTTAGAACAAAGGGTGTGCTGCAGTTTATAGTCATATAGAGAGGATTGTTTCCGTATAGTTTAACGTCATATGGATAGGACGGAGGCCATACAGTTTAATGTCATGTGGTCAGGACGAAATGGTTGGTGTGGGACTTATGCAAGGGCGGACCTTTCTGGATGAACCTAGCAAAAGGAGATAGGAAATGGGGTTTTTGGAGTCTCACGATGAGTAGCTCGACTCATGGCATTTATAGGACGGATGTTGGAGCGGCATAAGGGTGCAATATAAAATATTGTTGACTTGGCCCGAAAAGTTCACGGTGCGACTCTCCATTTTTCATGGGGGTCAGTGACGATAGCGAAGGGTCCAGCCCGGAGGGCCGGGACCACAGCACGACACTGATCCCGAGCAGGGGTGCGGGGGTGCAGCCCCCGCAGTATGGACCAGCAGGTGCATGGGGTTTTCCGCATGGGGCTGGCCGCGAAGGAGCTGGCCGCGAGGTACCATCCACGAGGGACCGACCGCGAAAGAGCTGTCTGCGAAGGACTGGCCGCAAGGGACTGGACGCATGTGGTTTGTAGTTTAGTTCTCCACGATGGGTGTCCGTGGAGGAGCTGTCCGCGGAGGAGATGGAAGTCCGTGAAGGATGTTGTCCGCAAAGGATGATTTCCACGGAGGAGGCTGTCCGCGAAGAAGGTTGTCCGCGGATGAGATGGTCGTCTATGAAGGAGGTTTTCCGCAGATGAGATGGTCATCCGCAAAGGGTGTCTGCAAAGGGGTTGGCGCCCATCCTACTTCGCGACCGCAGAGGTGTTCCACCTCCATTTCGCGAACGACAGTGGTCCGCGGAAGAGATGGTCGTCCGCGAAGGAGATGGTCATCCGCGAAGGAGATGGCCACTAAGGGCTGGACATGGAGGAGTTGTCTGCATGTGGTTCGCGGACTGGTTTCTCCTATATGCGGAAGAGTTAATCTGTGGATGATACACGGTCCGCAGATGGCTGTGGAGCGATTTCTCCAGCGTCTCCCCACAAGTTTTCACCCGTCTTTTCTCCTTTTCCATTTTTCTGGTGCCCCTCGGTGAATATTTATAGATTCACGAGGAGGATAGGCACACGGCCTTTGTGGAAGCCCATGAAGAAATTCCCACTCGTGTATGACTCGGTCAACTGGGATATTTGATGAGTCGCGGTGGGGGTGCTTCGCAGCGGCACACCAATCCGCCTCTATTCCGCGAAGGACTGCGGTCCGCGGCCACATAGGCGCTCCGCCTCCATTTCACAAGCAACGGCGTTCGCGGCCGGGGTGGTTTCTGATGGTGGATCGGTCGGTGCCCGTCCTGTTTCGCGCCCGTGAAGGAGTTTCGCCTTCACTTCGCGGACGTCGCTGGTCCGCGGAATTGCGGGAGGGCGGTCTGCCGAACCGGCCGCATGCTGTTGCTGGGAGCCAGTGTGCGGACCGGTTCGGTCCTTTTCCATGTTTTGGGGTAATTGGATTTCCCCATTGCGGAATTTTCAGGACCCTACAAATTCCCCCCATCGGAATGGGGTCCGATCAGAACAAAGAGGAGGCCATTCCGATGTAGAGTGGTCCTGAAAATCGATGAGTGATTGGACAATGCTCTAAATTTTTCCTGAGCCAAGGGACTCAGCGAGCACAGTTTGACTTTTAATAGGGTTTTATAGAAAAACCCTGCAAAATGTTTGTCTTTTCTCTTTTTTTAATGCCCTAATTTTTCCTGGGCCCATTCGGTATGGACCCAGCGGGTATAACCCAGATTTTTCTTAGGTCGCCCTTTTCGGTTTTTCAGCCTAACAGGCTTTGTGCCTCTTTCTTATGTGAGCGGTTTAAAGTCCCACCGATAAGACTATCATTACTGATGTTTTAGGTCGAATAGCTTTGACCAAATATGGTGGGGAGAGGGCCCCAAGGGGGGGGGTTCATAAGGGGAGTGTGACATCTGAAAGGGTTTTGGGAACATCTGTACTAATCAGAAGCATGGTCCGGAGACCACCTCCCTACGCATTTAATTAGCGTAAGAGATGGTTGAGGCTTGACGCAGTTTAAATTCATGCAGCTGGGACATCATCTGAAATGGAGAGACTTCTCCTGGTTCTCAGTAATCTCATCAAAAATGTTCGCCGCATTCAGGTAGAATTGTGGAGGAGGTTGGTAATCTGTAGCTCAGAGGGTTTCTGAATCCCGGGATAGAAATGGGGGCTTAGAGGCCAAAAGGCGTACGAAGAGAAGCATTGCCCAAGGAAAACTTGCCTTTGGTAGATGGGCCAGGGGCAATCAATATGCAGATCCGCTGAGGGCATTGTATGCATAGTCATACAAAGGTGTCCTTAAGTCAAAGACTATCCACTTCTGATAGCCGAGCAACTTCAGGGAAGTTGAGATTTGGAACCACCAGGGGTGGCTTATGAGAGTTCGGATTTTTCTGAATACAGAGTATGGTTTATGATGAGAGGGTGCCTGAATATGGGGGAAATATCTAGACTAAACTTCCTGAGAACAGTTGAAGTAATCCTTTCTCACGCTGGTGTGAGGTGTTGGTTCGTGCAGGTCTGACCCGTGCACTTGCAAGACAAAGAAAAGCCTCTGTTTCTTACGAAACTCGTGATGGGTTCGACCGTGCAATTTAATGTCATGCGGTAAGGACGGGGGGGCATTATTTAAAGATTTTCATGCAGTTCAATGTCATGCAGTGAGGACTGGGGCATTTTTTTTAAGGGTTGCTATGCAGTTTAACGTCATGCAGCGAGGATGGCTTCTGTGTAGTTTAACGTCATGCGGTAAAGACAGGGATACCTTTAAAGGTTTTCGTGCAGTTTAACATCATGCGGCGAGGAGGAGGGGCATTATTTCGAAGGCTGCTCTTCATCAGAATATAACTGGGCTTGAATACCTCAACATGCCCCAAACATGGAAGGTGGGTTGATGGTGTAAATCATGGTTCTGGGGATTCTTGGATCAGGAAAGGTGATATGGGGGTTCTGAGGCCGGTAAGCGTACGGGGCTAGGAAGAGCACCGCCCGTGGAAATATTTCCTTTGATGAACGAGCCAGGGGCTATCATTATGCAGAGCCGCTGAGGGCATGGTATGCATAGTCATACAAAGGTGTCCATGGGTCGATGACTTTCCACCTCCGATGGCCATGAATTATTATGAGGATCCGCAATTATCTGGGCCACGAATTCTATCATTTGGCAGGGGAATGCCTGGACATGTCGGGGATATCCGTCCCTGGTTGCTTGTTGAGTTTCAAAGAGCCCCCTACGCTGATTTATCTTGCTCGCGGGGGTGTGCCTTCGCTCCACACAGTTTCACGTCATGCGGGGAGGATGAAGTACTCCTAGTTTATCGGTCATAGAGCTCGGACCATTAGGTGACTATTGTTGCAGTCACTCGAAGGGTAATTGGGTCAAGATATCCTGATATACTTAGAACAAGGCGGGAGATGAAGGTCGTAAACTGCAACTTTGAGATTTCCTGAATCAGGAGGCGTGGTGTGGGGGATCTGAGGTCGGTAGGCGTACGGAGCTAGGAAGAGTGTCACCCGAGGAAATCTTGCCTTTGATGGAAAAGCCAGGGGCTATCATTATGCAGAGTCACTAAGGGAATGGTATGCATAGTCGTACAAAGGTGTCCCTGGGTCAATAACTTTCCACTTCCGATGGCCATGAATGGTTATGAGGATCCGTGATTGCTCCCAGTGCAGAGTTCAATATGTGGGGATAATGGTGTTCGGGTATACAGAAAACATATTCACCACAATTGTCCGTTGAGTCAAAGTAGCCTAGTCCTGGCTTGATGTTTGTTGATGCAGGTCGCTATGTGACCCACTGACAAACACATAGGCTAGCCGGATAAGGATACCCTGGCAGCATCTAGATGTGAAAAGGTTAATGAACTTGTAAACCACTTCGCCATAAACTTCTGGGTCAAGAGGTATGGTATGGGGGCTCTGAGGCCGGTAAGTGTACGGAGCTAGGAAGAGTGTCGCCTATGGAAATCTTGCCTTTGGTAGACGGGCCAGGGGATATCAATATGTAGAGCCGCTAAGGGAATGGTATGCATAGTCATGCAAAGGTTTCCACGGGTTGATAACTTTCCACCTCTGATGGCCATGAGTGGTTATGAAGATCCATAATTATCCGGGTCGTGGAGTCTGATGTATGGAAAGGATGTATCCAAATGTGCAAGGAGTATCTCCATCTCATATCGCCATGTTTCCTGGGTGGGTCATGATGTAGTCCGTTCAGTTTAATGTCATGCGGTGAGGACAATCCCCATGTAGTTTAACGTCATGCGGTAATGACGAAAGTGACCCGACGTGAAAGAAAAAGGGGTTTATGCAGTTTAACATCGTGTGGTGGGGACAACTTCTGTGCATTTTAACGTCATGCGATAAGGACAAATTTTTTTCAGTTTAACGTCATGCGGTAAGGACGAAGATATACACCCCATGAAGGTCTAGTCCGTACACAGGGGAAGGGGCATTTTTAACATCATTGTCCGTGTTGTTTAACGTCGTGCGGTAAGGATGATAAGTACACCCCGTGCAGGTTTGGTCCTTACATGGGGGAAAGGAGGCATTATTAATTTTGAAGGGTTGGGCCAAGACTGGGGATCCGGGCATCGCTACGTATTCTGTGAGGGCAGGAATCAAGCCGTACGTAGTTCTCTGGAATGAGTACACCCCGTGTAGGTCTGTCCCATACGCGGGGGGAGGGGCATTCTTAATTCTTGTTATCCGTGCAGTTTAGCATCGTGCGGTAAGGAAGGACTCCATGCAGTTTAAGGTCATGTGGTGAGGACGTGAATACACCCCATGCAAGTCGGGTCCATACACGGGGGAATGGGCACTTTTGTTTTTCTTTTTGAGGTGGCTAGTCCAGGGTGTGGAATTCTAGCGTCGCTACGTACCCCGTGAGGGCAGGAATCAAGCCTTACGTAGTTCTCTGAAAGATGATACACCCTGTGCAGGTCTGGTCCGTACACAGGGGAAGAGAGCATTTTTTTAGGTGGCTGGGCTAGGATAGGGAATCCCAGCATCGCTACGTGTCCTGCAAGGGCAGGAATCAAGCCGTACGTAGTTCTGTGAGATCCGTGCAGTTTAACGTCATGCGGCGAGGACGGAAAGATGAAATCCGTGCAGTTTAACGACATGCGGAAAGGATGGGGGCATTTTTGAAAGTTGCTATGCAGTTTAACGTCATGCAGTGAGGAAGGGGGCCGTACAGTTTAATTTCTTGTGGTTGGGATGAGGTACTTGGAAGTTTTAGTGTCATACAGCTTGGACGATGTGTACATCTCATTTTTTTTCTTCATCCGTGCAGTTTATCGTCGTGTGGTAAGGATGAAATCCATGCAGTTTAACGTCATGCGGTGAGGACGTACTCCATGCAGTTTAACGTCGTGCGGTGAAGACGTGAAGACTTCTTGGTCTCTATGCGAAATACTTCTTCAGGAATCTCGCATTGGTAGGAGCTATAGTGAATTGCCCGTCCATGGAGATCAGGGCGTATGCTCCGTTGGAGTAGACCTTGTGTATAGCATATGGTCCCTCCAACTTGGGTTCCAGCTTTGGAGGCTTCTTGCTGGGTATCATTGGGGCCCGAAGAACCAACACTAATTCTCCTTCAAATAAATACTGAAGGCGAGCCTTTTTGTTGAAGGCCCTTGCGATCCGGTTCTGGTATACCTCTAGGTGGTGCAGAGTGTGCAACCGCTTCTCGTCTGCCTATTCCAATTCACCTAACCGCTTTTCTGGCTGCTCATCATTGGATAGTCGATCATAGATGGCAACGCGGAGTGAGGGAAGTTGGATTTCAATGGGCAGGACCACCTCTATGTCGTACACCAATGAGTACGGGGTAGATCGAGTAGCGGTGCGGATTGTGGTTCGATAAGCCCACAATGCATGGAGGAGTTTATCCGGCCATGACTTCTTCTATTTGTCCACCATTTTCTGGAGGATGTTGGATAGGGTCTTGTTGAAAGCTTATATCTATTCGTTGGCTGCTGCATGGTAGCGGGATGAGTGGTTATCCTTGATACCATACTCGTGGTATAGCTTCTCCAACTCGACAGAACAGAAATTGGTGTTGTTGTCCGTTAGTATAGTATGAGGGACACCAAATCTGGTGATGATATTGGTCTTCATGAAGCTGACAATATTTCTTTCCCCAACTTCCTTGAGGGGTATGGTTTCCACCCATTTGGAAAAGAATTCGGTCACTGTGAGGATATACTTCAGCTGTTTGGTCGTGGCGGGAGGATATGGTCCCACGACATCCATCCCCCAGACAGCAAACGGCTAGGAGTACTTATCTTGATGAAGTAACTTCGGGGGATGGTGTATGAAGTTGGCATGGATCTGGCATGAGTGGAATTTCACGGTAAAATTCTCCCAGTCTCGTGCCACTATGGGCCAGTAGTATCCAAGCCTTCGAACTTGATGGGAGAGCTTGGTCCCTGGTTGATGTGCTCCACATGCTCTTGCATGTACTTCAGTCATGACGGCGGCAGTTTCTTCCCCGTCAATGCATCTGAGGAGCACTCCATCGAGGCCTCGTTTGTAGAGGAGATCTTGCTGACCTATGCCACCATATAGGACAAAATTGATTGCCCTTCTCCGTATTTGCTCTCGTTCAGCCCTGTCTGATGGAAGCTCTCCCCGTTGAAGGTAGTTCATGATGGGGATCATCCAGCCAGTAGCGGGAGCATATGGCTCAGGGAAAGGACTGACTTAGTGGATCTCTTCCATCTTAGTGTAAACAAATGGCAATACCATTCGACGGTGAGCAATACTGATGACTGTTTCATCCCGGTCTGGGTCGGCTAGGGTTGTGGCTGCATTGACTAATGCATCAGCCTGAGCGTTCTGTGACCGGGGAATATAAGTCAATGTTGGTTCTATGGAGAACTCGGCCATTAACTCTCGGACATGGTCAAACAAGGGGATCAGCTCCTCTTTTTTAATAGCATAGTCACCATTGACTTGCTTGATAACCAGCTCTGAGTCACCTTTTACCTTAAGGTGTTGTACTTATGCCTGGAGTGCGAGCTCCAGGCCTGCAATGAGTGCTTGATATTCTGCTTCATTGTTCGTACATCCCTCTGACAGGAGAAAGGAATACGGAAAAACTGCCTTTTCTGGGGACACTAGTATTATCCCCAGACCCACTTTGTTGAATCTGGGATCCTCCATCCTCTTCCCGGTGGGGCTTCGGGACGCACCGTCAAAGTACATTTCCCATGATGGGAACTCCTCTTGAACCGAGAAGATATCTTCATCTGGTAGTTCAGTGCCTGGTGCAGTGGTCCCTGTTGAAGGGTGCTCTGCCAGAAATTCTGCTAATTCCTGGTCCTTTATGGCTTTTTGAGGCACGAACCAGATGTCGAACTGCTGCAGGATGACTGCCCATCAGGATAGGCGTCCGGTTAGCATCGGGAAACTGAGGATGTACTTGAACGGATTACTCCGTGAGATCAAATGGACCTCATGATGCTGCAGATAATGTTACTACTTTTGAACCATGAATACCAAGTCCAGACAGCTTTTCTCGATATTTGAGTATTGAGTCTCAGCATCGATCATGGTTCGACTGAGGTAATAGAGGCTGTTTTCACTGCCGGCGTCATTCTTCTGTGCGAGGAAGGCTCCCAATGACCGTTCTAGGGCCTTCACATATAGAATTAGAGGCCTTAATTTGACTGGGGGCATGAGCACCGATGGGCTTAAGAGGTACTTTTTCAAGTTGTCGAACGCCTCTTGGCAGTCGTCCGTCCATTGGTACGTGACCCCCTTCTTCATCAACCTGGTAAAGGGAAAACATTTGCCTTCCAGGTTGGCTATGAACCGCCTAATATAGTCCAGGTGCCCTTGGAATCCCCTTAGCTTAGTGAGATTTCGAGGGGGTGGTAGGCTCAGGATATCCTTCTTCTTCTCAGGGTTGACTTCGATGCCGTGATGGCGTACGACGAAGCTGAGGAACTTCCCTGAGGTAACCCCAAAGGCGCATTTCAAGGGTTTCATCTTCAAGCTATGCTGCCAGAGCTTGTTGAAGACGGTCTCAAGGCCTGACAGGTGATCCAAGCATTGTCTTGACTTGACTATTGGGCCATCCATGTAACATTCAACGAATTTCCCCAGGAACGGCTTAAAGATCCGATGCATGGCACGCTGATACGTGGCACCAGCATTCTTTAGACCAAAGGGCATGACTCTATAACAGAATACCCCTTGAGGGGCCCTGAAGGTAGTGGATTCTTCATCTTCTCGAGCCATCCTGATTTGATTATATCTGGAATAGTCATCCATGAAGGATAGAGCCTCATACCTGGTCGTCGCATCAATTAACAACTCGGTGATTGGAACCGGGAAGTCATCTTTCGGACAATGCCGATTAAGGTCTCTGAAGTTAATGCAGATGCGGATTTGCCTGTTATTTTTCTTGATAGGGATGATGTTGTCCAACCAAACGGTGTACTGGACTTCCCTGATGAAGCCTTACTTAATGATCTTATCGACTTCAGCCTCTATCTTGGCAGCATGTGAGGGGTGTGTCCTTCTAGCGGCCTGTGTGTAGCCCCGGTGGCCTTCTGGGAGACCCAGGTGATGTGTCGCGACCTCAGGATCGAGTCCTTGAATTTCCGTGCAATTCCATGCAAATACATCCTGATGTTTCCTTAGGAAGGAGGTATATACCTCGTGTTCCTCGGGAGACATGGCCGCGCTAATGAGAGTGGGCCTCGGGTCTTCTTCGGTACCCAAGTTTATTTCCTTGAGCTCGCCCATAGTGGTGGAGATACCCTCCTCAAATGCGGGAGGTTCATCTCTGAGATCTTCCCCCTCTTCTTCTCCCAAGTCCTCATCTTCTTGATCTTATGAGGAGAGATTTTTCGGTCTAAGCCTTCGAGGGTTTGAGGGAGAGGCATCGTGGGAATCCCTGCTTGAGGATTCGTCCCCAAATCGAGGGTTGGTAGATGTTCCCGCGTTGTCGTGCTCGGTCATCGTGGCTAAAGTCATGAGGACATCCGAATGCATGTCCGTACTTGAACTCCTACTCTCAACACGGTTGATGGGAAGGATATAGTCTCTGCCAAGCTGCTTGAGGGGGTCATCGGGGACCATTTCCAGGCCATTTGGAGTGGGGATCCAGTCGACGCCATCGACCAAAGGCTTCTTCTTATTTTTCTCATAGAACCCGGTGTCGATGTAATGTGACTCAGAGAGCTCAAAAGGTTCCTTGTCGGCATGAAACATCCTGCTTTTTCCATCGACGCAGTACTTGATACACTGGTGGTAGGATGAAGGAACGGACATGTGCTTATGGATCCATGGCC
Source organism: Viscum album (assembly GCA_963277665.1). NCBI lineage: Eukaryota > Viridiplantae > Streptophyta > Magnoliopsida > Santalales > Viscaceae > Viscum > Viscum album. The sequence goes on from OY728134.1 coordinate 1,002,854,143, forward strand.
TTCCTAGCAGGGCATTGAATGTCGTGCTCTGCCGGACCACCAGGAATTCTGTGTAGGCTACCAGGTCACCAAAATGGGTCTTCATCTTAATCTATCCCATTGGTTTCTTCTCACTCTTTTCATAACCTAACAAGGTTGTGGCCGAGGGAATTAGATCGTCCTCACCTTAGCCCAACTTACGGAGTGTCCGTAGGGGAAGGAGGTTAACTCCAGAGCCATTGTCTATAAAGAATTTTCAGATCTTAACACCATTCAGTGTGCCGGACACATATAGCAATCTGATGTGTCCTTGCATGATGGAATCTTTGTCCTGGTCGGTGAAGGAAATCACTGCATTGCATTCGGTCGGGCCAATCTCCATCTGGTAAATCGCGGCGACAGCTACCTCGGCTTGGAATTCCTGGGGGATGATCAAAGCTTCTATAAGCGCCTCCCTGAGGTCGGCTGACAAACTCAGGGCATCCAAGATTGACAACCTAGCTGGTACTGATGCCAGCTGCTTAAGGATGTTGTATTTTTGCTCCAACGGCCGACGCTTCTCCGTTGGCGGGAGAGGCTTAGCGGGTGCTTTGGCAGCTGGAGTATTTGACGAGGAGGGACCGGCTGTGGGGACGGATTTTGATGGTGTTCCCACGTTTTGAGGGCTTGGCCTGACCGGTCTATTTGTACGCACTAGGCAACCAGACACTTGCTCCTCCTCTGGTGGGTATCGCAGAACAATAAGGCCAGAGTGGATGCTTGTGGATATGGAGGGGCATCCCCTCTCCTACTGAGTCCGCTGAAGGGCCCTCCCACAGGTTTTTGCGATGTTGACAGTCTGGGCCGGGGTCCAATCGTAGGGTTGGTTTCGGCCGCAGCTGTGCCTCCCCTGGTATCCCCTGCCTCTGTGATTCCTCCTCCCAACTCCTCGTGCAGGAAACTTGGGTTCGTAATCATACCCTCCGTCAGGGAATGGTTCCATGAGATGGATTACATTGATAGAACCAAATATTGGCTCCTCATCCTGTGACAGGTCAACCTAGTCGGTTGTCTCTGATGGTATCATTTGGTAGGTTGGTTCCCATTGTGCCAAATTCGAGGGCATGAAATCTGCCAGGGTCAGGACTGGCTTTGGCCCCGTCATGGAATGCTCTTCTTGTGATTGTTTCCTCCTTCGGCTCCATCTAGATGATCAGCTTATGGAGGGTTGTGAGGTCGATGTGGTCGGCTTTGCGGCTCCAGGGGCTGTTGGTGGTAACACCGGCTGCTGTAGTTGAGCTCGGAGTATGCCCTGGGCTAGGTTGATAGTCTTCTGAGTCATCCAGTTGTCAAATTTCTGCCCCTTCTTGCCAGTGACTTTCTGCCACCCCTCCTCTTTGTCAGAGTCAGTGGTAGAGATACATGCCACATGTGCTAGGGGTGGTCCCATCTCGACTTGTCCGGAATCTACCATCCTCTACATAAGGTCTTTGAAGATGAATCATTCTCGGATACTATGCCCTAACATCTGTTGGTAGGGGCAATAATCTGGCCTGTCATCGCGGCTGACTTCTTCAAGTCTCCTTGGTTCCGGAAGGCGGATCAAGTTGCAATTCATAGCAGTGATGAAGTAGCCGCAGACTTAATCATCTCGGAACGAGTATACTTTTTGTCTTCACTCTTCAAACTGGTTCCAATTCGGTCCCCTATAATTGTACCGTTTAGGTGGGGGAGGCTACTGATATGCAGGGGGCCCTTGACGATTTGGTGGAGGCCTGAGCGGTGGAGCGGGCACAGGGGCCGGCTTGAGCGTGACAGTGGACGCTTCAGCTCTAGGAGCTCTCTTAGCAGGAGCTTGCGAGGCTATTCGGGACTTTGAATTAGTCCACTGCAGGGAGTCCTCAATTCTCTGGGCAATGGCCGAGAGATGACGGAAGCTAGTGGTGCACTCCACCGGTATGAATGGTGTTCGCAGCTCGTCTCTAAGATTATCAATGCATATGGCTAACATCTCATCTTGAGGCATTGGCCTGTTCAGAGAATAGGTCAGACCTTTCCATCTGGTGATGAAATCTGAGACCCTCTCGTTCTCCCTCTGCTTGCAGTTCATGAGATCACTGACCATTGTTTTAGGCAGCGTTGAGCTGAAGTGGAACAGGAAATACTGTCGGAGGTCCTCCCAACTCTTTATCGACTAGGCCGGCAGACTCGTATACCAGACAAAGGCGGATCCTTGCAAGGTCTGCACGAAGCATCTGAGTTTCACTCCTTCTTGTTGTTCTGGAGTCCCCATCATATGGTTGAAATAGGACGCATAGTGCATCAAATGCTGCTCCGGATCGCCTGATCCATTGAAGATGGGGAATACAGGGCTCCCAAAATTGGGTGGAGGTGGTGTGTTGGTCACCCAATCTGGGTAGGGTTTCTGCTCCGGCTGTATCGGAGCGCGTCGACCTTCCATCGCTTCCAATAGAGATGTTAATGCCTCGATGGTATTGGTGAGTCCCTGGTTTACATCCTGTTGGGCCCGGTCCTGGGCAAGCATAGCCTGACGCATTGCCTGAGGATCCGGATTGGCCGGCACCAAGGGTGCATATTCCATTCGGGGTACCCTCGGAGGGTTCGGGCGTACTTGCTCTGGTGTCTCCTAAGTGAAGGGAAATCTTGGTATTCATCATCCACGTTTAGGTAGTTGGATGGACCAGGCGCCTCACTGGGTAGGAGCCCTGATCTTGCTTCATTTTCCAGGGAAAGCCTTAGCCTTTGAAGTGCACTTGCTGGGAGTGAATGACGTGGCTCTTCTTGGGATGCACTTTCAATAAGGCGGTTCCTTTGGAGAAGCTCGGTGTTAAGACGCCTCAACTCATTCATCTCTTCTTCATGTCGAGCGAACCTCTCTTCGAGCGTTAGTGGCTCGTTTTTATCGAGAGAAGGGGACGGATTAAGGGTAACCATTCCTTTATTCTTATCCTTGTTGGAAGATCGCAGGGTAGGCGGAGGGAGGTTAGCTGAAGGGGTGGCCATATTTAAAGCGGCCCTCTGGTTCCGGGTGTGCACACCTGGGGGTTCATGGTGAGTCACAGCCTGACTGGAACTGTCGTCTCCCGATCCCTCCTGATTTTCATTTTCTCTGGTGTCACCCATGGGGTTAGCCTCTATGGAATTGATGAACGCATATTTCGGGGTGGAGGGGACGTCATAATCCAAATAGGAAGAGGATCTCCCACGTCTTCGGTTGGCCCTCCCTTTCATGACCTGGGATTGCCCTCGAAATTCTTGACGAAGGGTGACACAGAGAGTTCTTGGATGCAACCTTACGGTGTGCCTTCCTCTCAGAGGGGATGATGATTCAAATGATGGGATGGGATGGGAACCTCCTCTTTTGATTGTCCTCCCTAGACGAGAGAATACTGATTCTCGTGGAACAGATTGTTGTTGAGGGGGTAATAATGCCCCCAGCCCTAAGGGCTGGGGCTGGCTCTGTTCCCTGGACGTTGAGTCTCTTCCCGGTTTTATTGGCCTTATGGGGGTATTTGTTGTTAAAAATGCCCCCAGCCCTGCAGGCTGGGGTTGACCCTGGATTGCGGCAGTAGCTACGGCTATCGCGACCTGCCTGATCTCGCGTGCCCCCATCCAGGGGTGAACCGGATCTGGTGTCGAATTCACCTGTGGATCAGTCCCTTCTGGGGAGGCAGGCAGAGTTCGTTGATTGGCCTCTCTTAGGCGAGAGGCCTGCTGTATGCTCTCGGTGGCCTGATTCATGAGTTTTTGAATGGATCATTCCCGCCAGGCCTGACGCTTCTGGGACTTACTCGAGGCCCAACTCTGTTGGGTGTTTTGCCTTTCCTGGACAGGGGGTCCACCCGATTGATGTCTCGATGTGACGACGTTATATGATACCATGCCGAATTGGTTTTTCTGGGTGGGGAGTCGAGTGAAATGAAGAGCTCCGTGTTCCCCCCATCCCCTGATATGGACTCCCGTCGGATCATCACCGATGAGGTGGCACAGTTCGTGCAGTGCACAGAGGCAAGCTGCCTCCATATTCCCTATGCGCCTCTCGGGGCATTGTTGTCGCGTCGAGGAAAGGGCCTCAAGGTCAATGTGACGCAGGAGGTCCCCTATCGTCTTGACATGGTCTACATACCCGTCATAGGGCAGGAAGCTTGAATTCAGCCGGTGGAGATTCGTCCATATATTATGGCGGATGCCGTGCATGCATTCTTCCGATAACTCCCTGGGTATATTGTACTGAGAGGTGGTCGTGGTCCAAAACATGACTGGTATATCATTCATGGCCAGTCATTTCCTCAACTGCAGCATATCGGCATACTCCTCCGCCTGTGATTCCTCTACCTGGTCAGCCCAGCTAAGGATCTCACTATAGTCGGAGGCAGTGGGACCGGTAGGTATCAAATTGTCTTGTGGGTGATTCTGAGGTGGTTCAGAAGATGAACGCAGCCCTGGAACAGCTCCTGATTGAAGAAGGGAGTCGTTAGTGACAAGCTAGGAATCTGACATGATCGATCCTGTCCTTCTGAGTGCCTCGGCATACGTGGGCTTTTCGGTGCTTGATTCGGCAGCAGGAGGACCTTCCTGTTGATATAATATGTCATCGCGGGGAGGACCTTCGCAATTACGGCCGTAATGGTGAGGACTACCATTACAGCTTGATGCCTCGCTGCATAGAGGACTTTTGCAATGCACACCCTGGGGAGGACCTCTAAGGCATGTTGCAGCAAGGGGAGGACCTTCTGGCTGTGTGGCGTTATTACGGGGAGGACCTTCGCAACAAATGCCATCATGGTGAGGATGAACATCATGGATTGACGTTCGACGCACATCCTGGGGAGGACCTTCAGGACACGCCGCGACAAGGGGAGGACCTTCTTGTTGCTTGGGGCCATTGCGGGGAGGACCTTCGCAATGGCGGTCATGGTGGTGAGGACTACCATCACAGCTGCAGCAATGGAGAGGACTACCATTACTGCTGCTTCAGGGAGAATATCTGTGGGATACATCTTGGGGAGGGCCTCCAGAATGTACCGCAACGAAAGGAGGACCTTCTCGTTGCTCGACGTCTCTACAGGGAGGACCTCCGTTATCAGGGTGGCGAGGACTACCACCGTGACCTGATGCCTGGCTGCGTGGAGTTCCGTTGTAGCGTAACCCCTGGGGAGGACCTTCAGGGTAGGCCACGACAAGGGGAGGGCCTTCTTGTCATGATGAGACGTCACTATGGTGAGGACCTCCGTAGTTGCGACTATGATAGCGAGGACTACTATCACAATCTGTGGTCCCACTACATGGAGAGTGATTGTAGTGTATACCCTGGGGAGGACCTTCAAGGTGGACCACAGCAAGTGGAGGACCTTCTTGCTACTTGATCTTCTGGTCACATGGAGGGTTTTCGTAACTCGCATCAGGAGAGAATATCTCGTGACCGATCATCATATGCTCACAGGGGAGGTCCCCACGGGTGCTCTGGGGAGAACCTTCAGAGCTGCTAGTAGCGACATTGCGGGGAGGACCTTCGCAACTGATGCTGCCACTCCCATAATATGGTAATGGATGGGCAGGGTTTCGAGACTTTGATGCGCGCTTGGCGGCGTCGGAAACCCCAGCTTCCAGCAGAGCGGAGTCATGAACCCGCTCTTTACTTTCCGGCTGGCTTCAGCACGTTTGGGGCGCTCTTTTGCGGGCATCGGGGACCGTCTGCTGTTGACAACGGCCTTCACCTTTGGGTCCCTGTCTAATTGGGTCCTGTGACGTTTTTGGGATACGCCGACGAACATCTTGACTTTTATCAGGGATATATGCCTGCTCTGGAGAATCCACCATGATGGACGGGTGTCCCCCAGTTGGAACGAGTGAAGCTGCTCAATCTGGTTGCCCTTGCATTGTGGAATATAGGCGGCGACTCTCCTGGGATGAAGAAGGGATGCAGATCTGCTCCGAGGCGGCTATCTCGTCTCTTAGATGAGTCGCCTCAATTGGGGAGACGGGGTCACGGGCTCGAGTCCTTGTTGTTGCCGCCGATGTAATTACATGCTGGAAAGTCTGCAAGATATGATCTGGGATCGATACCTTCTCCTCCATCATTGCCAGGATATGTATAGAGACATCTTTGGCTGGAATGGGTATGAAGGCCCATTCCAGTATCGGAGTAGGAATATCCTGCTCCGGTCCTCCAGTGGTCAGTGGGTACTGAGAATTCTCCTATGTCGGGGCAGGAGAACGAATCTTCCCCTGTACTGGGATACGCCAGTTTCTCTCTCCGTTTGCCGCCACATCAGGGTGGCAAACTTTACTTGCATCCGCAAGGAGCTGGCCCTACATATATTTATTTCCCACCGTATCGAGTCGGTGGCCTTTGTTGGCGGGGAGACGTGTCCGCCTATGATTTGTCACCACATCTGGGTGGCGGGCTTTGTTGATCGCCACCATGTCAGGATGGCGGGCATCTGAAGCAACTGCCAGGAGCTGGTCCTGCAGGTGCCGGGTCGCCACCATGTCGAGCTGGTGGGCTTCATGACCCTGGGTAGGGAGAGGTGCCTGCCTGGTAAGTGCCATCCTGTGTGAGAGACGGGCTTGATGGAGCTCGGCGGGGATGCACATCGGCTCGTATGATGCCTCCATGTCTGGATGGCAGGCTTGGGAGGATCGAACAGGTGTAGGTGCCTGCCCGTGGTACGTCTCCATGGCTGAGCAGCGGAGTTTCGCCTCAGGGGCCAGGGTGATGACCGGTCCCCGATTGTACGTCTGCTGCCCTCGTCGGGCGGTCTGAGGGGCCGGAGCTCAGGGAGCATGGGCCTGAATCCTCGGGAAAACATCTTCCTTGGTGTGAGGATGTTGAGTCACGGTGTGACCGCAATGACGCCATTCGGCGGGGGCCTTGCGGCGGAACCCCCGTTCGACAAGGATGAAGTCCTCAACGTTGACCTCATCCGCCTCCCTAAGATAAGGGAGGTATGCATTGTCCCGTTCCGGGGATAGGATCCCAAAACGGTTGGAGACAGCGACAGGGGCTGTCTGGGTCCGCCTTTGCGATCGCTTCTGGGTGGGCGACCGACGAGCCTTGACAGATTAGAGGGTGTGCATGGCTACCTCCACCGTTGGTAGAGTACCATTCGCGTGGTACTCTCAGATCAACGCGTCCAAAACCCAGCGTTGAAGACGCTGGGTGGGTGACGGGGTCGTCTGTTGTTGAGGAGGCCTCGTCCTTGTGTCATTGGAAGTGCGCACTTGTGAGTTCCTTTGCGATGCCATTGGATCGAAGTGAGTTCTGAAAGTAGTGCCTGCGAAACATTTTAGCAAATACAAGCAGCAAACCTGCCAAAGCAGCATCTCACAATCCCATGCGTAATTAATGACCTTTCTTGGCCATCCTTTAGAGAATAAGGGGGCACTGGGTGAGATTAGGTTAAATCTGTCATGTTTGGTTAAAGATTCACGTCGGGTTCACCATTTTTTGTCTCGTTCTTGATCTTTCGGCCACGAAACACCCAACGGCTCTGTATTCAATGATTGATGGACCTGCTTTCCAAAGGCAGGAGTTTGCGGGATGGTCTGACCAGCGACTCTTAAGAACTCACATTGGTCGAGAGGATGGTAAGTCAGGCTCATCACACCCTTTTTGGGGGGGAATTATTACATGTTATGGGACTCTCTTATAGATTTAAGACGTATTCATATGTTCGTGAATCTTTGGTTTATACCCAAACATAGTATCCACGGATTCAAACCTGGTAGGAAACGGTCAACTGGACACAGGGGTTTGGAATCATTTATGCCCGAGGTTTACCATCCCTCATTGGATTAATGACCCCAAAGGGTTGGAACTCGGTTGAGGCAGCACTAGGAGTGGTGTGGCGAACCGATGTGGAGATGATCGGATCGACTGGCTGTTGGGCTTGAATCTCATGGAGGCTTCCTATGTACCCTATCTAGGAGGTAGGGATCAAAGTCCACGTAGTTCGCTTAGGTGTCGGGGAACTGACGTGAAGAGAGACCAGGTGGTCTGATGGGTGTTGGGCTTGAACCTCATGGAGGCTTCCTACGTACCCTATCTAGGAGTCAGGGATCAAAGTCCACGTAGTTCGCTTGGGTTTGGGGATTACGCTCTGGGGCTGCCCAGAATGATGGATTGGGGCTTACACTCTGAGCAAGCCCATAGGAGGATGTCATTTTCGATGCTTACTCTAACCCCACATGAGTCATGCTCAGTGTAAGAAACAAGAGGCAGCAGAGACCAGAGGATCACATCGCGAAAGGTGCATCCGTGAGAAGCGGAATGGGGCTTACGCATGAAGGCGTCTCATGGTGATGAATTGGGGCTTACACTCTGAGGAGGCCCAGAAGGTCAGGGGTTACTCCAAGATGCATTCCTGGAAGGTCAGGGCTTACTCCAAGATGGATGACCGGGGTGTCTTCCTCATGTATGGTCATGAGGTCATTCTAACCCATTGGCGGGTTGAGGAATATAATGGGGGCTAACGCCTATGCGCAAGTGCACAAGCGGGATAACGCCAAGGGTGTTGGAATCAGTCCAAACAAAGGGAGATGAAAAGTGTGAATTACATGCCCGAAATTTGGAACACAATGAGGGTGGCATGGTGATGGAGGATAACTGCTGACCATGTTCAAAACACATCATTCATATCACGTTAGCCTGAAATGGGAACAAATAAATGAGGGTCGACTGCTGACCATGTTCGAAACACATGACCTATCTCGAAGTGTTGTCCAAAGTCTTCTAGGGCGTTGGCCCAGGATGGTAGGTGAGCTGATATGGCATGATGCCAGGCCGTTAGGGGGTCCCTTAAGACATGAAAGAGGATGAGGATCCGAATGAAGGACATGAAAATCATGAGATGGAGTGATGGAATGTTTGAATGGATTCCAATGCTCCTGAAGGTACACCACTGTGATCATGGCATAAGGCATCTCTTGCATGGAGCAAGAGGCATCCAATTATTTGAAGTAAGAGGTATCCTATTTTTGGAACAAAGGGTGTGCTGTAGTTTATAGTCATGTAGAGAGGACTGTTTCCGTATAGTTTAATGTCATATGGATAGGACGAAGGACATACAGTTTAATGTCATGTGGTCAGGATGAAATGGTTGGTGTGGGACTTACGCAAGGGCGGCCCTTTATGGATGAACCTAGTAAAAGGATCTAGGAAATGGGGTTTTTGGAGTCTCATGACGAGTATCTCGACTCATGGCATTTATAGGACGGATGTTGGAGCGGCATAAGGGTGAAATATAAAATATTCTTGACCCGGTCTGAAAAGTTCGCGGTGCGAATCTCCATTTTTCATGGGGGTCAGTGAAGGTAGCGAAGGGTCCGGCCCGGAGGGCTGGGACCGCAACCCGACATTGATCCCGAGTAGAGGTGCAGGGGCACAGCCCCTACGGTATGGACTAGCGGGTGCATGGGGTTTTCCGCATGGGGCTGACCGCGAAGGAGCTGGCTGCGTGGTGCTGGCCGCGAGAGACCGGCCGCGGAGGAGCTGTCCGCGAAGGACTGGCCGTGAGGGACTGGCTGCATGTGGTTCACGGTTTAGTTCTCCACGATGGGTGTCCATGGAGGAGCTGTCCGCAGAGGAGATGGAAGTCTGTGAAGGATGTTGTCCGCGAAGGATGATTTCCGCGGAGGAGGATATCTGCGAAGGAGGTTGTCCACGGATGAGATGGCCATCTGCGAAGGAGGTTGTCTGCGGATGAGATGGTCATCCGCGAAGGGTGTCTGCAAAGGGGTTGGCGCCCGTCCTACTTCGCGACTGCAGAGGTGTTCTGCCTCTATTTCGGGAACGACACTGGTCCGCGGAAGAGATGGTCGTCCGCGAAGGAGATGGTTGTCCGTGAAGGAGATGGCCACTAAGGGCTGGCTGCGGAGGAGTTTTCCGCATGTGGCTCGCAGACTGGTTTATCCTCTACGCAGAAGAGTTAATCCGCGGACGATACGCGGTCCGCGGATGGCTGCGGAGCGATTTCTCTAGTATCTCGCCACAGTTTTTCACCCGTATTTTTTCCTTTTCCCTTTTTCTGGTGCCCCTCAGTGAATATTTATAGAGTCATGAGGAGGATAGGCACATGGCCTTTGCGGAATCCCATGAATAAATTCCCACTCGCGGATGACTCGGTCAACTGGGATATTTGATGAGTCGCAGTGGTGTTGCTTCGCGGCGGCACACCAATCCGCCTCTATTTCACAAAGGACAGCGGTCTGCGGCCGCATAGGCGCTCCGGGTCCATTTCGTGAGCGACGACGTTTGCGGCCGGGGTGGTTTCTGATGGTGGATCGGCCGACACCCGTCCTGCTTCGCGCCTGCGGAGAAGTTCTGCCTTCGCTTCGTAGACGTCGCTGGTCCGCGAAATTGCGGGAGGAAGGTTTGTCGAACTGGTCGTGTGTTGTTGCTGGGAGCCGGCGCGTGGACCGGTTCGGTCCTTTTCCATGTTTTGGCGTAATTGGATTTCCCCCTTGCGGAATTTTCAGGACCCTACAGTATTGACTCACATGTACTTGTTAATAACACGTATATAATAAGTATATGTTTATTATAAATAAAAAAAATAACCATATTATTATATCTAATACTATATATGATTTTATTATGACTTTATATTACCCGTTTATTAACAGTTCCGTTTTAATGTTATGTTTCGGGTAATATCTACTTTTTTCGTATATGTTTTGAATTATTATTATTGATCCACTTACATAGATCATGATTTAATTATTTAAAAAATTTATAACAACATAAAAATATCATAAGTATTTATTATATAAATATTTATAATAATCTATAAAATTATGAAAAGGAAAATGAAATGCACCGTTCATGGATACGGTAGGCCGTATGGACGCATGAACGTTGTTTAAATTTTATTATCATTTTGAAAGAAATAAAGTAAATGATATATAAGTATATATATATATACAATAAATTAAGTAGAATTATTATTTCATATATATCATATAATTTCACTAAACCCATCCTTAATAAATTCCATGTAAAGTGTGACTAAATCACATCTCTTTGAGGAGGCAATAGTCCACACATCCACAAATGAAGTTATCGTATTTAAAAAATGGAAATAATGAATGTATGTGTTCTATACTAATTAAAAAATAATAAATACATCATAAATATAATATATAACATCTAAAAACATTATTTTAATTATAATTATCAACCATGAGAGGTGGTAAAGGAAAAATGAACGACATCGTTTCACGAGGCGGTAGTTTTCCGTACACCCCAATGGTAAGTTCATTACCCGTTTAATGTAAGTGTGTGAAGGTGTAGTTATAACCCTTATAATAAAAACATATCATTATATTGAGGATACTTATATTATTATATAAACATGTAATAAGAATAATTGCGAGGGTGGAGAATGAAAATAAAACAAAAGAGCTTGTGGAAGGATGTTACCTCTTCTTTGGATAACTCCATTTGTTTTTCACCAAAGGGCATCCTTGGATGGATTTATTCCCAAATTTAGGACTCTAAGATTATGTTATAAAAATTTGGAACTTATTTTTATCAGTTTTTGATGAGTTAAAGTTTCTTGAGAGGTGTGAGTAATAGGAAGAGTGAATGCCTTTTTATAGAGGAGGAGGGGTGGAATTCTTGTATATACACAAAGGTAAACAATATTAGGAGATCTCCCTTACCTAAAGTGCTTCAAAAATGGACAAATAATATATTAAATTTGATTTTTGGTCGATCCAACCCTCCAACATACAAAAATAAGTTCATTTTTATAATTTTTTTCCTTAACTTCTAAGTTTCACTACTTTTATCATTTTGGTTTTTATTGAGGTAACTAGTTTTCTAACCTAATTAATTTAACCATTAAGAATAAATTAAAGTTAGATTTATTACAAAATATCAACCCAATTAATTATAAATATGATATATAGTTTACAAAAATAAATTCCATGTGTGATTGAAATTAATTTCAAAGTAAGTGTATGTAATGCGCAAAAATATTGTTTTAACCCGAACTGTGCTAACAATATTTTTCTATTTAAAGTTCAGTATGTTCATTATAAAAGAATAATTGGTCCATTAATAGACCATATTTTATATTTATTAACATTTAAAAAATCATAATATATAATTTTTATTAAATTTTAAATCTTTTAATAAAATATCATTTATTATAAAATAACATTAATATCAATTTTGACATTATTTACTTAATTTAAATTTAAAAACAAATCAAGAAAAAGTTGGAATTTAAATCTATTAAGTTCAAAAATATTTAACATGATATATTCATCTAGAAAAATAAATAAAATAATTTAATAAATTTACTTTACTTTTAATATTTTTAGTATCATTTATTTTATTTAATTATTAACTAAATAATTACCACATTGGGAATTCCTTAAGAAGTTAATTTAAATAATTCATCTCTAAAAATTAACTATAAGTTAATATTAGGGATAAAATAATTTAACTTTAAAAATTATTTATACAACCTAAATAATGTGGTTTTTGTCCACATCTTAAGGCTTTATAAAGGTTAAAGGTAAAGAAGGTTTCTTTTTTGTCTTTTTCCTTACATAACTTATTATATAGGTCACTTTTAAGAAATAATATCCCAATAATTCATAAAATTATAACCAATAGGGTATATGGTATAAATAATATAATAAAATTTATTTTGGATAATTTTATATGTCATTTTACCCCATAAGATTAAATTTTAACCACTAAGTAAACTAATTTATATCGTAATCACTGTAATTAATTTTAATTAATTTCACTAATATTTTTGGTCAAAAACCAAGTCAAACATACTATAAATTATAAATTATTTTGATTCAAAATATGGAAACCATTTTTCAAAATTAAAAAAACATAATTGAAGAATTTAATTTAAAATTAATCCCCACAAATGTGTTGTGAAAGCGGATTTTTTAAAAGCAAAAATGTTTAACAGTTTGAAATGTTTTTACATCTAATTTGAATGTGAAATTGTTAACAATGACCTAAATTGTATTAGTTTATATACAATTTATATAATTACACTTTAAAACCAAATTTAAATATAAATTATCAATATAAATAAATTATATAAAAAAAGAAATTTTGAATTAAAATTCAGTATTTTTCATTATTCATCCAAAAATGATGTTTTCAGAAGACAAAAAAACCAAAAAATTCACACTAAGATAATTTTGACATTATAAATTCAAAAATTATGTTTATTTTATCAAATTAAACTTCTAAAAGTTTCTAAAATTAATTTTATTATTGTTCACAGAAAGACATAAAAAGCAGTTCATTTGAGAAAATAGTATTTACAAACATATATAGACCTTACCAAAATTATATTTTTTATAATCAATAAGTTTTATTTATATAAAAAAATTATAAATAATATTTTAAAATTATTAATTAATATTCATGTAGATTTTTTATAACTATCTTCTTTAAATAATTTTAATAATAAAATTATGTTTCGTAGAAACTCAATGTTGCATGTAATGCAAGCCAAGTCGGTACTGCGTGTAGCTCAACCTTATCTTGGTATAGCATATAATGAATGATTAACTTGATCTATAATACAAATAATTAATAACTTGGTGTTTTAATAAAAAATAATCTATATTCAGTGTTGAGTTAAATTCAACGTATCAAAATATTTAAATTAACTCGAATTTTTTTCATAAAATCTTATAGTGTTACATAGAAACCAAGAGGAAGGCTTGCCTGGAGACATGAAGCACCTAACCCTTCTGATAAATTACTGAATGAATCAATCTAGATGGTAGGAAGACACCCAAAATCGCCTAAGGTAATAGCTCTGGCTAAGAAAAAAAGGGTGCAAGATATATTAAAGCCTCAAAAACCCGCACGACAGCCTAAAAACTGCAAATCAGGGAATTACATGGTGTGTAATCTTTTACATGTCATGAATCCCATTTATTTTATGTTATACTAAAAAACTCATCTAATTTTAATTAAAAATTGGATTTTCACATTACAAAATGGTTACCCTTACACATCGTGTAAATATCAAGTTGTGAATTCAACTAATGGGATGAGTTTATCCAGCATTACACATCATGAAAACACTTTAAACATCATGTAACTACCCAATGAATATCTAAAGAGCCCAGAAAAAAGATGAAAATCCAAAAAAAATCCTTAATTCACCATTATAGGTGTCCTCCCAATTCAGAGCTGACAATACTCACCCAAAAAAGGGAAACCAAAGGCAAAGATAAAAACATACCTAAGAGAGAGGTAACGGGGCATTACATAAGACATCACTCCTTCCTTCTTGGTTAGTTTAACTTTATTAACACCCTTAATATGAATTTCCTTTAAGACATTAATATAAACTAATCTTAATGTTCATTGTATAATGTTTATATTATGAATGATTATAATGGTTAATGATATTTATGCCCAATAGTCATATTATAGATATATTTTATAAAGTTCTAAATAATAATGAAATATATTTCATGTTTTTTCTATTAAATAATTACATAACAAGGCATATATTAATTATTTAAGGTAATTTCACTTATAAAATTCTAGTTAATAACATTCTTCCCCTATTAAAATTTCACCCTCAAAATTTCATTTTGTACAATAAAACAGATGAGGGTACTTTTGTTTTAATGATTCTTCTAGTTCCCATGTATCCTATTTAAACTTGTGGTTACACCATAGTACTTTGATCAAGTGAGATTTCTTGTTTCATATAACTTTTTCTTCATGATCTAATACCTTCAACGGATACTCCTGATATGAAATATCATTCTTCAAAGGGACCACCTCAATATTCATTACATTTGAGGGTTCTAGTATGTACCTCCTACAAATGGATACATATAACACATCATGTACTTAAGATAGGTTAGTTGGTAGTGATTTCTAATAGTTTATAGCCCTGATACAATCAAGGATCTCAAAGGGGATGAAGTATCTAGAACTAATCTTTCACTAATTCCCAAACCTAATGAATTTCATCCATTGATATATATATGAAGAAACACCTTATCTATAACCAAAAACTCTATGCCTCATCGATTATTTTCTACATAGATTTTCTTTCAACTTTGTGTGGATTTCATATGATGGTGAAGGGATTGAACCTTTTATATCATCTCTTATACAAGATTAAGTACTATCATCTTTTTCTATCCAAATTCATCCCAATATGTTGGAGTTTGATACATTTTTCTAGATAGATCCTCATATGATTCCATTTAATATCTAGAATAGAAACTATTGTTATATTATAAATCCAATAGGGTAGGTGTTTAACCTAACATCCTTGTAAATCCATTTAACATGATCATATAATATCCTCTAGAGTTTGAATGGTTATCTTTGACAGACCATATGTCTGAGGGTGAAGATCGGTGTTAAAACATAGATCTATATTGAATTTTTTTAAGGATTCGCCAGAACCTTGAGGTAAACCTCATATCTTGATCAGATACAATAGAGAGTGGTACTCCATTCAGTTTTCAGTATTCTCTTATGTATATCTTGGTGAGCTTTTCAAGTCATAAATATTCCTTTATAATAATGAAATGCTCTAGCTAAGTAAGGTGATTGACTTCTACCCAAATATTCTTATGGATTTTAGATAACCTAGGGAGTACTATAATGAAATCCAAGGTTATGTTTTCCCATTTTCATACTGGTATATGAATTTTTTTTATCATTCCATTAGACTTATGTCATTCATCCTTAACTTTTTGCCATACAAAGAATTTAGATACAAATTCCAAAATCTTCTTCTTAGTGTTATCCCACAAAAAAATTTACTTTATATCTCTATAAATCCTAGTAATTACTATATTAATAGAGAATTATGATCTATGTGTATCATCCAATAGTTCCCTCTTCAGTTTTGGTTTTTATGGGACACATATTTGGGTTCCAAACCTTATTACTCTATCTTTAGAAATGTTGAACTCTAGAATATTCTCTACATTTTTCTATAGCTCTACATCATCTTTATAGGCCTCCTTTATCTTCTCAAGAATGGATAGTTAAGAAGTTATTCAATCAAGGGAGGATTTAATTCATTTTATTATTCCCATATCCATCCTTTTAATGTCTAATAATATTGGATCCCTTTTAATCCTCATCATGGATAGGGTTGTAGAGTTCTTTATACTCAAAACATCTATCACTTTATTCACCTTCCCATGATAGTAATGGATTTAATGGTCATAATACCTAATTAGCTCTAACCACCATTTTTATTGTATATTTACCTTTTTTTGTTTGAATATATACTTAAGTCTCTTATGATTCTTATAAATGATACAATTATCCCTAAAAAGATACTATCACCAAATATTCAATGTGAAGATTACTCCAGCCAATTACAAATCATGCATTGGGTACTTTTACTCATGGATCATTAATTGGTGAGAGTCATAGGCTATCACTTTTTCATTTTTCATGAGAACACAACCTAATCCTTTATTAGATGAATCATTTTAGATCACAAATCCTATCCCACTATTTAGTAATGTGAGCATAGGTGAAATTATTATCCACTTATTTAACTCTTTAAATCTCTCCTCACATTCATCGGTCTAGAAAAACTTCACTCCCTTTTGAGTTAGCTTAGTTAGTGGGTTTGAAAATCATGAGAGGTTTCTCATAAATCAAAAATAGTACCCAGCTAATCCAAGGAAACTATAAATATATATTATAGATGTTGGTCTAGGACATCACTCAAATGCCTCTATCTTTGAAGGGTCCAAAAATTTCTCTTTACTAGTGATAACATTCCTTTTGAATTTTACTTTTCCATTCAAAAACTAACATTTACTATACTTCACATATAAATTTTCCTTTCAAAAAGTCTTTAGCATATCATTAAAATTATTCTCATGATATTCCTTTCTTTTAGATTAGATAATAATATCTTCTGTAAATACTACCAAAATATTATCAAGTTAATCCCTAAAGACTTTGTACATTATGTCCATGAAGATAGCTCAAGAATTATTGAGTACGAATGGAATCACTATGAACTCATAGTTATCATACCTTATACAAAAATAAATCATGAAGATATACTCCTTCCCCTTTACATGATAATATCTCAACCAAAGATCGGTCTTAGATAAGTATTGGGCTCCACATAGCTAATCGAACAAGTCATCAATTTGTGGTAGAGCATAATTGTTCTTTATCATGATCTTATTGAGCTTAAGGTAATCAATGTAGAGGTTCATTGAGCCATATTTCTTCTTGGTAAAAAGGAATTGTGAGCCCCATGGTGAAGAACTTTGGCATATAAACCATTTATCAATATTCTCTTGTAGTTGCTTCTTCATCTCTTCAAGTTCAATTGTGGTTATTCTATATAGAGTTTTGGATATTTTCAAATCTTTGGGTATAAGTTCGATTGATAACTCAACCTATTAGTTAGGAAGAAGATTATAAAATTATTCATGGAACACATTAGTATATTCTCTAAAAATGGGAATTTAATCACTTGTGATTTTTTAAGGGTTTCAATCTTTTGATCAAGATACACTTTCTTAGAGGGAAATAATATCCATGATTGAGATGATGATTCCAAAAGAGATTTATCCTACCTGAATGGCCCGAAGGCCTCCATTTTTATTGATTTTTGATAACCCCCCTTTCAAGGGATGAGGGGAAACCCTTATAAGGCCTGTAGGCTCAGAGATTACATGGCTTGTAGGCTTAGGAGATTACATGACCCGAAGGTCTTAGGGAATTCAACCAGACTATCTACAAGGAACTGCCCCTCCCTAGCATCTGTATCTTCATAGTAGCTCTCCACCTTTGCATGACCGTCTGGCTAGGCTTCCCGTGCAAGCACAGGCTGGTATCGATGGCATAGCCATACCCTCTCATTCTGACAATCCATTTGGCTCTGCTCTGGTAAGTGCATCTACTCTGAATCCTCTTCTGGGGCTGTTCCTTTTTTGTAGTGTGTCTGGGGCCTACATTCATGTGGCCCGAAGGCCTTAGGGTGGCCCTAAGGCCTTAAGGTGGGCCTAATTCCTTGAGAATCAACTGGATCGAAGGCCTTGGGTGGCCCGAAAGCCTTGCAGGACCCAAGGACCAAACCAGTGGCCCAAAGGCCCAGATGTATGAATAGTTCTGGCTGCTATAGTACCGAACAGTGCCTGCTACATTGCTCCTACAATACCCGAAAATATGCCTCCACATAGATTTGATCTCGGGTCTCTTGGATGCACCTAATGAGTCCTCACCAACTCGGATGACGCTCATGTGCAAAAAAGAGATTTATCCTCATTCTTACACTTATATAGAATGAGAGGGTGTGATTCAGAATATAGAAGGTTATTTATTTCTCCTAAAATTTTATGTTATCTCTATATAAATAAATTCAATATATACCCAATATATCATCAAATTCTACTAAAGGTATTATCAAAAGGTTTTTTGGTAAATTAATCCCACAAATATTGACAGGGTATGTGTTATATGCATGGGATATAATAATTTCCCCATTTTTTAGTTTCATCATTAACTCAACTTCCTTGTTTTGAGGTGGTGTTTGAATAGTTCTACTAAAAATGTGTGATATAAAAGAATGCATAAAACTGAAATCAAGTAGTATATTGCTTAATATTGAATGAATAACTAGAATACTTATTTCAACTTTGTTATTAGGATCCACCTCAATAGTTTTTATGGTATATGCTTTCCCTTTCTCTCTAGGCCTTATAAGTTATTATCATTGGTTATCTTTGATAACCCTTGTCTTAGTGAATTTTTTTTCATAGTTTCCTTATTCCTTGCAATGTAATCATTGGAATATAGGTTGAGGGTTGATTAGAAATTTTCCTCCATCTATAACAATAGTGGGTTTCTTCATCTCTGGTCATCATTTACTAGTTTGGGGACCCTCCTTCCCAAAACAAAATCATTTCTTTTCACCCTTTTGGAAATTGTTTAGTTGATTCTTATAACACTTTTTACAAATGGGAAGTTGGATATTGTTTTCTCTATGGGATTTCTATTTCGATACTATAGGGTAATACTCCATCCTCCTATTTTTATCTCCAAACTCAAGAGACCTCTTAAGATTTAGAAATATCTATTTTGATATTAAGGGAATATCATAAAATTTCCTTATAGCTATCATAGTCTCAAATCACCAAATATTTTTATAGACTAAACTTTAACCCACTAAATAAGTGGTTAGTTTTACTTTCAGGGTCAATGACAAAGTTGTAGGAATATTGTTCAAGTCTTGTGAAGTTTTCCCTCATGCACCCTGATAGATTCATCTAACTTTTTCTTGCATCCAAGGAACTCTATATCCATTTTAAGATAGAGAGTGCATGGAAAAAATTTATTATAAAACATTTTCCTAAATTCGTCACACACCATTGATTTTATTTCTTCCTTGGGATTCATATTCTTTATCAACATCCACCATTGATCAATTTCTCCATATAAATGATAAATATATAGCATAACCTTCTCTTTATCAGAGAATTAGAGGACATAGAACATATTCTCAACAGAGTTGATCTATTATTCTATAATTAAGGTATTAGAATATCCAATTAAGTTTAGAGGATTTTTCTTTATAAATCTCTCAATAAAAACTTGTTCATTCTTAGGGGTGTGGGTGTTCCACTCAATTCAAGTTTCTATTCAAAATATAAATTAATTGAGTAGTCATTTTCATGAAGTTATTGTGTCACGAACCAGGCCGGGTCGCCAACTGACCCGGTGCCCGACCCGGTCCGCGACATGGCCCAAAGGGCGTTCCTCATCCCCACGGGCTGGCACAAGTGCCCGGGTATCAAACATTACATGGGAACGATTTACCCGAAAAAAAGAGTGAAAGACAACTAACAAGATAAAAAAACTAAAACTGGAAACAGGAAACCAAACACGCCTTTAAACTATAACAGGTCTAGAGTCTACAATTCAACTAAAAACCCCAAGTGGACAACAAGTATAGAAAACTAAACTCTGATACCAACCTCCCTGTGACATGAGAAGTCGCATCCCCAAGCTACTAACACCAACCTGCACGAGAAGGCCAACAACACTCCGAACCACCATCACTGAGCTTAACGCTTCGACCTGAAATACAAAAGAAACAGAATCTACATACACCCAAAGGTGTATGTAGGGTGTGAACCAAAAGGCCCGGTAGGACGTCACCCAATAAAAAGGTTCCACACAAAAATTATTAAAATACAAATACATTTGCAATTTTAAGTCAAATCAAAGAAGTAAATGCTCACTAGTACAAGAATGACTTTTAGCGGCCACCAAAAGCTGTCGCTAAAGGCCTATAGCGGCCGCCAAACAGCGGCCGCTTTTGCCCCGTCGCTGTTACTACCAGCGACCGCCATCTGGCAGACGCTGTAGGCAAGCTGGGAAGAGCTTTAGAGGCCGCCATTTGGTGGCTGCTATTAAATTTTAATTTTTTTAAAAAAAATCAATTATACATTAATATGCCCAAATAAATCTCAGTTGTCATCTTCCAAGCTCCGCATCCATCATCACATATAACTGCATAAAAAAATTAATAACAAACTTAGTACCGAATAAAACCTAGAAAACAAATATTTAACTTCAAAATTACTGTAACAGATCTAAAGTATTTGATTTTCAAAATAATATTCATAATTTTGATTACCGTTTTAAAATTTTAAAATCATTAATTCTATTGTTCTAATTGGATTGTTGTCTTGTGATTTCAGGTCAATCCGATGTCGTTCGCTATGAGTTTGACTGTTAGACGCCTATTTTGGCCTTTTATGACACCAGAACGGCGTTCCTGGTCACCGCGGGCACACGGCACGTCCGATTGACGTGCCCTCTGCTCCGTAGGGCTCATTATGCGTTCTTTAAGTGTTGTGCACGCTTGATAAACACGCGTGGGGGGTCCAAACGGGCCGAACGATGTCCGAATGGCCTTAAATCGGACGACATCAAAGGGTAAGTGACTTGTGATGTTGTCAAGCAGACGGCACGTCAATCGTACATGTCGTGTGCCCGCGGTGACTAGGAACGCCATTCTGGGGTCATAAACGGCCAAAACGGGCGTCTAATGGTCAAACTCATATCAGATGACATCGGATTGACCTGAAATCACAGGAAAACAATCCAATTATTATTCGCGACATGCACACGTAGACAGCACGTCAATCGAATGTGCGGTCTGCGCCGTAGGGCTCATTATGCGTTCTTTAAGTGTTGTGCGCGCTTGATAAACGCGTGTAGGGGGGTCCAAACGGGCCGAACAATGTCCGAATGGCCTGAAATCGGACGACATCAAAGGGTGAGTGAATTGTGATGTGTTCGAGCAGACGGCATGTTAACCGGACATGTCGTGTGCCCACGGTGACCGGGAACGCCGTTCTAGTGACATAAACGGCCAAAACGGGCGTATAACGGTCAAACTCATAGTGAACGACATCGGATTGACCTGAAATCACAGGACAACAGTCCAATTATTATTCACGACGTGCACGCGTAGACAGCACGTCAATCGGACGTGCGGTCTGCGCCTTAGGGTTCATTATGCGTTCTTTAAGTGTTGCGCGCGCTTGATAAACGCGCATGGGGGGGGTCCAAACGGACCGAACGATGTCCGAATGGCCTGAAATCGGACGACATCAAAAGTTGAGTGAATTGTGATGTGGTCGAATAGACAGCACATCAATCGGACGTGTTGTGTGCCCGCAGTAACCGGGAACGCCGTTCTGGTGTCACAAACGGCCAAAACGGGTGTCTTACAGTCAAACTCATAGCGGACGACATCGGATTGACCTGAAATCACAGGAAAACAATAAAATTATTATTCGCGACATGCACGCGTAGACAGCACGTCAATCGGACATGCGTTCTGTGCCTTAGGGCTCATTATGCGTTCTTTAAGTGTTGTCCGCGCTTGATAAATGTGCGTGGGGGGTCCAAACGGGCCGAACGATGTCCGAATGTCCTGAAATCGGACAACATGAAAGGGTGAGTGAATTGTGATGTGTTCGAGCAGACGGAACGTCAATTGGACATGCCGTGTGCCCGCGGTGACCGGGAACGCCGTTCTGGTGTCATAAACGGCCAAAACAGGCGTCTAACAGTCAAACTCATAGCGGACGACATCGGATTCACCTGAAATCACAGGACAACAATTCAATTATTATTCGCGACGTGCACGCCCAGACGGCACGTCAATCGGACGTGCGGTCTGCGCTGTAGGACTCATTATGCATTCTTTAAGTGTTGTGTGCGCTTAATAAACGCGCGTGGGGGGGTCCAAACGGGACGAATGATGTCCGAATGGCCTGAAATCGGACAACATCAAAGGGTGAGTTAATTGTGATGTGGTCGAGCAGACGGCACGTCAATTGGACGTGCCGTGTGCCCGCGGTGACCGGGAACGCCGTTCTAGTGTCATAAACGGCCAAAACGGGCGTCAACGGTCAAACTCATAGCGGACGACATCGGATTGACCTGAAATCACAGGAAAACAATCCAATTATTATTCGCGACGTGCACGCGTAGACGGCACATCAATCGGATGTGCGGTCTGCGCCGTAGGGCTCATTATGCATTCTTTAAGTGTTGCGCGCGCTTGATAAACGCGTGTGGGGGGTCCAAATGGGCCGAACGATGTCTGAATGGCCTGAAATTGGATGACATCAAAAGGTGAGTGGATTGTAATGTGGTCGAGTAGACGGCACAACAATCGGACGTTCCGTGTGCCCGCGGTGACCAGGAACGCCGTTCTGGTGTCATAAACAGCCAAAACGGGCGTCTAACAGTCAAACTCATAGCGGACGACATCGGATTGACCTGAAATCACAGAACAACAATCCAATTATTATTAGCGACGTGCACGCGTAGACGGCACATCAATCGGACGTGCGGTCTGCGTCGTAAGGCTCATTATGTGTTCTTTAAGTGTTGTGTGCGCTTGATAAACGCGCGTGGGGGGGTCCAAATGGGCTGAACGATGTCCGAATGGCCTGAAATCGGACGACATCAAAGGGTGAGTGAATTGTGATGTGGTCGAGTAGAATGCACATCAATCGGACGTGTTGTGTGTCTGCGGTGACCGGGAACGCCGTTCTGGTGTCATAAACGTCCAAAACGGGCGTCTAACGGTCAAACTCATAGCAGACGACATCGGATTGACCTGAAATCACAGGACAAAAATACAATTATTATTCCCGACGTGAACACGTAAACAGCACGTCAATCGGATGTGCGGTCTGCACCGTAGGGCTCATTATGCGTTCTTTAAGTGTTGCGTGTGCTTGATAAACGCGTGTGGGGGGTCCAAACGGGCTGAACGATGTCCGAATGGCCTGAAATCAGACGACATCAAAGGGTGAGTGAATTGTGATGTGGTCGAGCAGACGGCACGTCAATCGGATGTGTCGTGTGACCACCGTGACCGGGAACGCCGTTCTGGTGTCATAAACGGCCAAAACGGGCGTCTAACAGTCAAATTCATAGCGGACGACATAGGATTGACCTGAAATCATAGAACAACAATACAATTATTATTCGCGACGTGTACGCGCAGACGGCACGTCAATCGGACGTGAGTTCTGCACCGTAGGGCTCTTTATGCATTCTTTAAGTGTTGTGCTCGCTTGATAAACGCGCGTGGGGGGGTCCAAACAGGCCGAACGATGTCTGAATGGCCTGAAATCGAACGACATCAAAGGGTGAGTGAATTTTGATGTGGTCGAGCAGACGGCACTTCAATCGGACGTGCCGTGTGCCCGCGGTGAACGGGAACGCCGTTCTAGTGTCATAAACGGCCAAAACGAGCGTCTAACAGTCAAACTCATAGAGGACGACATCGGATTGACCTGAAATCACAGGACAACAATACAATTATTATTCACGACGTTCACGCATAGACGGCACATCAATCAGATGTGCGGTCTGCGCCGTAGGGCTCATTATGCGTTCTTTAAGTGTTGTGCGCGCTTGATAAACGCGCGTGGGGGGTCCAAATGGGCCGAACGATGTCTGAATGGCCTGAAATCGGACGACATAAAAGGGTGAGTGAATTGTGAAGTGGTCGAGCAGACAGAACGTCAATCGGACGTGCCATGTGCCCGCAGTGACCAGGAACGCCGTTCTGGTGTCACAAACGGCCAAAACGGGCGTCTAACGGTCAAACTCATAGCAGACGAAATCAAATTAACCTAAAATCACAGGACAACGATCTAATTATTATTCGCGATGTGCACGCGTAGACGGCATGTCAATCGGACGTTCGGTCTGCGCCGCAGGGCTCATTATGCGTTCTTTAAGTGTTGTGCGCGCTTGATAAACGCGCGTGGGGGGGTCCAAACAGGCTGAACGATGTCCGAATGGCCTGAAATTGGACGACATCAAAGGGTGAGTTAATTTTGATGTGGTCGAGTAGACGGCATGTCAATCGGACGTGCCGTGTGCCCGCGGTGACCGGGAACGCCGTTCTGGTGTCATAAACAGCCAAAACGGGCATCTAACAGTCAAACTCATAGCGGACGACATCAGATTGACCTGAAATCATAGGAAAACAATCCAATTATTATTCGTGACGTGCACGCGCAGACGGCACGTCAATCGGACGTGTGGTCTGCGTCGTAGGGCTCATTATGCGTTCTTTAAGTGTTGTGCGCACTTCATAAACGCGCGTGGGGGGTCCAAATGGGCCGAATGATGTCCGAATGGCCTGAAATCAGACGACATCAAAGGGTGAGTGCATTGTGATGTGGTCGAGCAGACGGAACGTCAATCGGACATGTCGTGTGCCCGCGGTGACCGGGAACGCCGTTCTGGTGTCAGAAACGGCCAAAACGGGCGTCTAACGGTCAAACTCATAGAGGACGACATTGAATTGACCTGAAATCACATAACAACAATCCAATTATTATTCGCGACGTGTACGCGCAGACGTCACATCAATCGGACGTGCGGTCTGCGCCGTAGGGCTCATTATGCGTTCTTTAAGTGTTGTGCGCGCTTCATAAACGCGTGTGGGGGGGTCCAAACGGTCCGAACGATGTCCGAATGGCCTGAAATCGGACGACATCAAAGGGTGAGTGAATTGTGATGTGGTCGAGTAGACGGCACGTCAATCGGACGTGTCGTGTGCTCGCGGTGACCGGGAACGCCGTTCTGGTGTCATAAACGGCCAAAACGGCCGTCTAACAGTCAAACTCATAGCGGACGACATCGGATTGACCTGAAATCACAGGACAACAATCTAATTATTATTCGCGACATGCACGCGTAGACGTCACGTCAATTGGACGCGCGGTCTGCGCTGTAGGGCTCATTATGCGTTCTTTAAGTGTTGTGCGCGCTTGATAAACGCGCGTGGGGGGGTCCAAACGGGCCGAACGATGTCTGAATGGCCTGAAATCGGACGAAATCAAAGGGTGAGTACATTGTGATGTGGTCGAGTAGACGGCACATCAATCGGACGTGTTGTGTGCCCGCGGTGACCAGGAACGCCGTTCTGGTGTCATAAATGGCCAAAACGGGCGTCTAACGGTCAAACTCATAGCGGACGACATCAGATTGACCTGAAATCACAGTACAACAATAAAATTATTATTCTCGACGTGTACGCGTAGACAAAACGTCCATCGGACGAGCGGTCTGTGCCGTAGGGCTCGTTATGCGTTCTTTAAGTGTTGCGCGCGCTTGATAAACGCACGTGGGGGGGTCCAAACGGGCCGAACGATGTTCGAATGGCCTGAAATCGGATGACATCAAAGGGTGAGTGAATTGTGATGTGGTCGAGCAGACGGCACATCAATCGGACATGTCGTGTGCCCGCGGTAACCAGGAATGCCGTTCTAGTGTCATAAAAGGCCAAAACGAGCGTCTAACAGTCAAACTCATAGCAGACGACATCGGATTGACCTGAAATCACAGGACAACAATAAAATTATTATTCGCAACGTGCACGCGTTGACGGCATGTCAATCGGACGTGTGGTCTGCACCGTAGGGATCATTATGTGTTCTTTAAGTGTTGTGTGCGCTTGATAAACGAGCGTGGGGGGGTCCAAACGGGCCGAACGATGTCTGAATGGCCTGAAATCGGACGACATCAAAGGGTTAGTGAATTTTGATGTGGTCAAGTAGACGGAACGTCAATCGGACATGTCGTGTGCCCGCGGTGACCGGGAACGCCGTTCTGGTGTTATAAACGGCCAAAACGGGCGTCTAACAGTCAAACTCATAGCGGACAACATCAGATTGACATGAAATCACAGGACAACAATCCAATTATTATTCGCGACGTGTGCGCGTAGACGGAACGTCAATCAGACGTGCAGTCTGCGCCGTAGGGCTCATTATGCGTTCTTTAAGTGTTGTGTGCGCTTGATAAACGCACATGGGGGGTCCAAACGGGCCGAATGATGTCTGAATGGCCTGAAATAAGATGACATCAAAGGGTGAGTGAATTGTGATGTGTTCGAGTAGACGGCACGTCAATCGGATGTGCCGTGTGCCCGCGGTGTCCGGGAACGCCATTCTGGTGTCATAAACGGCCAAAACGGACATCTAACGGTCAAACTCATAGCGGACGACATCGGATTGACCTGAAATCATAGGACAACAATCCAATTATTATTCGCGACATGCACACGCAGACGGAACGTCAATCGGACGTGCAGTCTGCGCCGTAGGGCTCATTATGCATTCTTTAAGTGTTGTGCGCGCTTGATAAACGCGCGTGGGGGGTCCAAACGGGCCGAACGATGTCCGAATGGCCTGAAATTGGACGAAATAAAAGGGTGAGTAAATTTTGATGTGATCGAGCAGACGGCACGTCAATCGGACGTGTCGTGTGCCTGCGGTGACCGGGAACGCCGTTCTGGTGACATAAACGGTCAAAACGTGTGTCTAACGGTCAAACTCATAGCGGACGACATCGGATTGACCTGAAATCGCATGAAAACAATACAATTATTATTCGTGATGTGCATGCATAGACGGTACGTCAATCGGATGTGCGGTCTGCGCCGTAGGGCTCATTATGCGTTCTTTAAGTGTTGAGCGCGCTTGATAAACGCGTGTGGGGGGGTCCAAATGGGCCGAACGATGTCCGAATGCTCTGAAATCGGACAACATCAAAGGGTGAGTGAATTGTGATGTGGTTGAGTAGACGGCATGTCAAACGGATGTGTCGTGTGCCCGCGGTGACCGGGAAAGCCGTTCTGGTGTCATAAACGGCCAAAACGGGCGTCTAACAGTCAAACTCATAGCGGACGACATCGGATTGACCTGAAATCACAGGACAACAATAAAATTATTATTCGCGATGTGCACGCGTAGACGGCGCGTCAATCAGACATGTGGTCTGCGTCATAGGGCTCATTATGCGTTCTTTAAGTGTTGTGTGCGCTTGATAAACGCACGTGGGGGGGTCCAAACGGGCCGAACGATGTCTGAATGGCCTGAAATCGGACGACATCAAAGGGTGAGTGAATTGTGATGTGGTCGAGCAGACGGCACGTCAATCGGACGTGACGTGTGCCCGCGGTGACCGGGAATGCTGTTCTGGTGTCAAAAACGACCAAAACGGGCGTCTAACAGTCAAACTCATAGAGGACGACATCGGATTGACTTGAAATCACAGGAAAACAATCCAATTATTATTTTACACATGCACGCGCAGACGACACGTCAATAGGACGTGCGGTCTACACCGTAGGGCTCATTATGTGTTCTTTAAGTGTTGCGTGCGCTTGATAAACGCGCGTGGGGGGGTCCAAACGGGCCGAATGATTTTCGAATGGACTAAAATCATATGACATCAAAGGGTGAGTGAATTTTGATGTGGTCGAGCAGACGGCACGTCAATCGGACGTGTCGTGTGCCCGTGGTGACCGGGAACGCCGTTCTGGTGTCATAAACGGCCAAAACGGACGTCTAACAGTCAAACTCATAGAGGACGACATCGTATTGACCTGAAATCACAGGACAACAATACAATTATTATTTGCGACATGCACGCGCAGACGACACGTCAATCAGACGTGCGTTCTGCGCCGTAGGGCTCATTATGCGTTCTTTAAGTGTTGTGCGCGCTTGATAAATGGGCCGAACGATGTCCGAATGGCCTGAAATCAGACTACATCAAAGGGTGAGTGAATTGTGATGTGGTCGAGTAGACAGCACGTCAATCGGACGTGCCGTGTGCACGTGGTGACCGGGAACGCCGTTCTGGTGTCATAAATGGCCAAAATGGGCGTCTAACAGTCAAACTCATAGCGGACGACATCGGATTGACCTGAAATCAAGGACAATAATCCAATTATTATCCACGATGTGCACGCGCAGACGGAACGTCAATCGGACGTGCGGTCTGCGCCGTAGGGATCATTATGCGTTCTTTAAGTGTTGTGTGCGCTTGATAAACGCGCGTGGGGGGTCCAAACGGGCCAAACGATGTCCGAATGGCCTGAAATCGGACGACATCAAAGGGTGAGTGAATTGTGATGTGATCGAGTAGACGGCACGTCAATCAGATGTGTCGTGTGCCCGCGGTGACTGGGAACGCCGTTCTGGTGTCATAAACGGCCAAAACGGGCGTCTAACAGTCAAACTCATAGCGGACGACATCAGATTGACCTTAAATCACAGGACAACAATCCAATTATTATTCGCGACATGCACGCGTAGACTTCACGTCAATCGTACGTGCGGTCTGCGCCGTAGGGCTCATTATGCTTTCTTTAAGTGTTGTGCGCGCTTGATAAACGCGCGTGGGGGGTCCAAACGGGCCGAACGATGTCCGAATGGCCTGAAATCGAACGAAATCAAAAGGTGAGTGAATTGTGATGTGGTCGAGTAGAGGTAACATCAATCAGATGTTCCGTGTGCCCGCAGTGACCGGGAACGCCGTTCTGGTGTCATAAACAGCCAAAACGGGCGTCTAACAGTCAAACTCATAGCGGACGACATCGGATTTACCTGAAATCACAGGACAACAATCCAATTATTATTCGCGACGTGCACACATAGACGACATGTCAATCGGACGTGTGGTCTGCGCCGTAGGGCTCATTATGCGTTCTTTAAGTGTTGCGCTCGCTTGATAAACACGCGTGGGGGGTTCCAAACGGGCCAAACGATGTCTGAATGGCCTGAAATCAGACGACATCAAAGGGTGAGTGAATTGTGATGTGGTCGAGCAGACGGCACGTCAATTGGACGTTTCGTGTGCCCGCGGTGACCGGGAACGCCGTTCTGGTGTCATAAACGGCCAAAACGGGCGTCTAACGGTCAAACTCATAGCGGACGACATCAGATTGACCTGAAATCACAGGACAACAATCCAATTAGAACAATAGAATTAATGATTTTAAATTTTTAAAACGGTAATCAAAATTATGAATATTATTTTGAAAATGAAATACTTTAGATCTGTTACAGTAAGTTTGAAGTTAAATATTTGTTTTCAAGGTTTTATTCGGTACTAAGTTTGTTATTAAATTTTGTTATGCAGTTATATGTGATGATGGATGTGGAGCTTGGAAGATGACAGCCGGGATTTATTTGGGTATATTAATGTATAATTGATTTTTTTTTAAAAAAAATTAAAATTTAATAGCGGCCACCAAATGGTTGCCGCTATAATTCTGGGATTTAGCGGCCGCCAATTGGCGGCCGCTATAGGCCTTTGGCGACGGCTTTTGGCAGCTGCTAAAAGTCATTCTTGTACTAGTGCTAGCACGCATCCAGTTGACTGATCCAGGAAAGTGACTCTCGCACTCGCAGAAACCAACCTCACAACCCAAAACACCTCAAGCATCATTGAATGAAAAACACACCATTTTACTGGAATGAATAAAGAAGACCAACCCACATCCAAAGAATACTCCAATAACCTACCACTGAACCATCTCTTGGAACAAAACTGAATGGTCCAACACGGGAAAGCCTGATGGGGCTCCCCACCATTAAAAACTTTCTGACACCCGAGCCGATACTAGAAAATCGACACGAGGAGGCTCAGGTGGACTCCCCACCATTATGAGAAAGACCAATGCCAACTCATTCTAGAGACATTTGTGCGAGACACATCGTGGGTCTCCCCACCATTAGGACTGACAGAGGGTGCAAAACTTTGAAAAATCTCCAACAGTGACCAAACACCCCACCACAAGGGGCGGGGAGGGAGGGGCCCGACCACCAGGCGTCAAAACCACGGCCGGCCACAAACCAACATCTCAAAATTTCCTGGATGAACACCATTCAAATTTGAGACTGAGTTACCCAACAGACTCTCATAAGGACCACTAAAGCGATTGCATCCAGTGGAACGCAACCCCCAAGACTTTAAGGCAAGAGACGAACACACCTCCACATGGACACGAAAACCTTACGCAACCAGACGGCTCATTCGGAGCGGAACAACCATAGAAACAATTTAAACCGCCTCTACTTTTAACACTGGTGACAGAAATAAAGTTGGGGTCACATACACTCTCGGGGTTCCTGACCACGTGCCAGCTTTATTCTGAGGCCTATAGCTGGATCCTTGATATTTGAAGCATCTCTTGCCTCACAGTCAGGTGTCGAAGACTCCCTAATGGAGCTTCCCCTTTTGGTGTCACATGCAACCACACTGCAACCAAGACAACACCAGCAAAAACGACACATTACAGCATCTAACTGATCATACGTGGAACATTCACCAACACCAGAGTTGAAATGGTGCATGCACATCACCCTTTGTCACACTGAATGAGAACACGGCACCACCAATCGTCACCTGAACATGACTGTTGCTGTTGAGAAGAACTTTACACTGAGAAAGACTTTAAACTGCGTCTTGAACAACGTGTGATTCCTGCGAACGACCATAGTAGCCTCATACGACTGGGTCTTCCAAACTAGTAGCCTAACACAAACCTTTTTTTAAACAAAACAAACCAAAGACCAGGGGTCATTTAGAACAATAGACCGCACTAACAACTTAGGGTTTCTTCCACCTTTTCCCCACTAGAGTCTCCTTTACCGCTTCCAAACAACCATTGACTAGCAAAGGGACCTCAGGCTGCAAGACGTCACCGAACATGACACTTGAGGCCGATGAAAATACTACAAAGACCTTCAAGACACTGGTCAACACTGATAATTCTGAACCACCATCAACTTTCCCCGTTGGAATTTCTTTCACCGCTTCTAGGGAAACCTTTAGACACAACGATGTCAACTTCATACCTGACGAGTCAGACAACTCAAAAAGACCAAAACTCCCTTCAACTCCCCTCGCATCTGTCATTCCGCTGTGAAAGGATCCGCTTAACTGAAGGAAAAAAAGGAATAGACTTAGCATTGTCACTAAAAAGGAAGAGTCCTTACTTTAGTCAACTGGAGGGTCGGCCAATGGCGAACCATCTGTGGTCGCACGTCATTCGCACATTAACTCTTTATTGGGGGCGTACACTAGCCAAGAAAGAAAACTATGGACCCAACCAAACTGGTCCAATGGTCAGGACATACCACAAGTGAACACCAAACGTGCACGGGAAACCAATTCAAGGGCTCCCCGATGTACTTTTCAAAAGAATTAACTAGCTACACGCTTGCATACCAACTTACAAATAAGAATTAAAACTCAGGACACAAACCATCCAGAAGGGATCCTCGGCTCAAAACACCTCACATACAACCTTTCAAAAATACAAGGACACACCACACAATCACCGATTATTTAAAAACACCAAATTTTACTTTAACAAAACATTTTGAAAATAAGCAAACCCAGTGGGTTGCAAAAACACCAATGGCATCCCATGAGCCTCGCACATGCAAGTTCTCGTGCCGCACCGGCACCCACCTCATATCCATCCAGGCACTCATCCACTCGTTCCATTAAACCTTTCTCTTCCCATATACACTCATTCATGTGGTTTCCCATGAGAACACCAAGGATAAAAACCAAATCTTTCCATTTTTTTTTCAAAACCAAAACATTCAACCCACACTTTCCAAACCTTTCACATCATTTTATTTTTAAAGCACTTTATTTGAAAACATTTTCCAAGACCAAAACATTTTTACTTAAAAACCAAATTTCCACGAATCCAAAACAAAGAGACAAGAAATAATGCAGGAGGAAACTAGTGTCAGCGGGTTATTGGAGCATATGGTTGGCGGCCATATACCAATCACGTCATTGGCCACGAAGAGTATTTTAAGATAGTGTCCCCGGCTCCACAAGGCTTTCCAGACCCTGCGAGCTCACTAAGACCACTGACCTTACTCCCTTTTCATTTCCCTTAGACAAGATTAACCGCAAAGACCAAATGTTTAGACAAACCTCAACTTGCTTTGGTAACTCGAGTCCCGCCATGAGGTGTGCTGGCCAGGCACCTTACTCGTAGCCAGAACGTCGATTCCTGACAACCTTGACTTCAGTCTACCATGACTCTATCCCAAAAGAACACGACCCAATAGAGAAAACCTCCCTTTGATACCATTTTGTCACGAACCAGGCCGAGTCGCCAACTGACCCGGTGCCCGACCCAGTCCGCGACATGGCCCGAAGGGCGTTCCCGATCCCCACGGGCTGGAACAAGTGCTCGGGTATCAAACATTACATGGGAACGATTTACCCGAAATAAAAGATTGAAATACAACTAACAAGATAAAAAAACTAAAACTGGAAACAGGAAACCAAACACGCCTTTAAACTATAACAGGTCTAGAGTCTACAATTCAACTAAAAACCCTAAGTGCACAACAAGGATAGAAAACTAAACTCTGATACCAACCTCCCTATGACATGAGAAGCCGCATCCCCAAGATACTAACACCAACCTACACGCGAAGGCCAACAACTCTCCGAACCACCATCACTGAGCTTAACGCTTCGACCTGAAATACAAAAGAAAGAGAATCTACATACACCCAAAGGTGTATGTAGGGTGTGAACCAAAAGGCCCGGTAGGACGTCACCCAATAAAAAGGTTCCACACAAAAATTATTAAAATACAAATACATTTTCAATTTTAAATCAAAGCAAAGAAGTAAATGATGGAATAGTTTTAAAGAAAATGGGATTAAGGGAAACAGTTTCAAATGGAACAACTTCAATTAAAACGCACACACCCTTAATTTTAAAAATAACCAAAGTGTCACACCGACGAGCGTAAAGTAACCAATGAGCACTAACATGGGAGAGGCCGCATGGGCGTTAGCTAGCTTGGGTTCTTAGATCTTCGTGTCTCGGTGAAACATGGCTTAGAAGGCCACGACCCTCAGAAAACGTGGCTTAGAAGGCCACGACCCTCAGAAAATGTGGCTTAGAAAGTCATGACCCTCAGAAAGGCATATGTTTAGTTAGTGTTGCAATTGTCAGTCCTGCCAGTGAAACCGGGTCGATTCACCTCCGGAACACTAACTCACTAGTCTAGTCTACCCTCCTAGCTACCTGTGCATCCCGGTTTGTGCTCAAACAAGTTTCAAGTTAATGTCACATGTCAAAATAATACAAAAAAAACCAAACAGGGTACTTATACACGCAAAATCACATTTTGAACACCCAATCATCTTTTAAAACCATACGCACATCAAAATCTTTTCACAACATAATCTGCATAGGTTACGTATGGAATTAGACCAATTACCGCAATAAAAAAACACTTATCATTAAACAAACCACCACTTACACATATAACTACCATTTTGAAATAATACGCACATTAAAACATTTTCTTTTTTTTCAAAACGTTTCACACCATGGTCATGATTGAATAAACCATTTCAAAAGCTCATAAAACAATAGCAACAGTGTCACATGGCTTTACACACACTAAAGTAACCATTTCCACATTCATAACATGTTCTAACATTTCACGCACTCAAATACCATTTTAAAGTGTGACCTGCACCACACCAACAGTTTGACGGAAGACCTTACACCATATGTGAAACACCTTTGCACAAATCACCAAATTAAAGAAGCCAAAAATAAAAGTATACAAAATAGTTTAAAAGGAATCACATGGCGTTGCCGACTAAAACCGCACCAAAACTTTTTTTTTTCAACCAGACACACACTACACCATGACAAAGATATATTTTGCACCACTTGAAAAGATCAATAATCTAACCGCATAATAAAAACACCAGCAACTAAATTGATATGATTTTTTAAGCAGAAATAACACACATAAAATAGACATGCTATTAAACAGTTCAAATGCATCTCAAACATCAAAGGAAAACAACTTGGCAATACACAAATCAACTAAGTGATATACTAAATAAACTAAACTTGCAAATTAATTTATCAAATAATAACTTAGGCGTGGAACCACCCACCGGCATTTATAAATCCTCAAAATTGGAGTGAAAACTTCATATTGCAGTGTGCAACTTCAATCGCGTGCCGTTTTCACCACATTGAACCTAACACGAACCCAAAAACATGAATTGGAACCCAAAAATGTTCGGTTAAAACCCCTAAAATCTGGACCCATACCTGTTGAAAAACTCATATAGAAAGGGTAGATGGTGCGGCGGTGCGGCAAAGGCTCGGCAAAGGGGGGGTCCGGCTGCTGGTGAAAGGAGGTTGGCAGGTCGAGGAGGCCCGGCCAGGGCGAGGCAGGGGTCCCCCGCGGCGGCTCGAGGCGAGGGGGTCGGTCAGAAAGGGGCTAGATGACCGGGGGTTGCAGCACGTCCAGGATGATACCGGGGCGGCGATTCAGATCGCCGCCGGACAAAGCAGGAAGGCCGGTGGAGTAGGGAGAGGGTGCGCGCCAGACTCATCCGTGGCCAACAGAGGAGTCACGGTGGGAGGCCGCGCCGGAGGGGCTACCAGCAGGGGTCGACGCTGGATAGGAGGCGCAGCAAAGGAGGGCAAGGGGCTTCGGCGGTCAGGGGAGTGGCGTGCCTGGGAGCTAGGCTGGCGGCCTATAGCGGATAGGGCAGGGGGGTCGCGCCTCGACCGGGCTGAGAGGGGGAGGCCGCCGGACCGGGGGATAGGGAGGTGGCGCAAAACCGAGGAGAAGGGGGGAAGGATTCGATGGGATGAAGAAGGAAAAAAAGAAATGGGGAAAGGGGGAGATCTAGGTCACGACGCAAGAGGGAAAGGAAAAAAAGAATGAGAGAAAAAAAATAACAATAAAACTAAATAAAAACTTAAAACAAAATTCAATTAAAAATAAAACTAAATAAAAACTTAAAACAAAACTCAATACCAAAACAAGTGGTAATAATAATAATACTAATGATAATAATTTGCATAATAATAATAATAGTAAAATTAACAAAACAATAATAATTGTAATAAACTAAAATAGAAATAATAATAATAATAATAATAATAATATCAAATGACATTATTATAATTATTATTATTAAAACAATTATTAATTCATTTTATTTCATTAATTAAACATTGACAAGGTGTGCGGTGAATGGGGCGGGGCCGCGTGACTACCCAAACGAGGCCGCGCAGCTTCGACTGCGTTGCGCTGGACGCAAACAAGGCCAAAACATAAAGAACTCGAAAAATTAAGTCGGGTTTGGACCCGAACTACCTGACGCAAAGGAAATTAATAACATAAGTAAATTAGAAACAACAGGTGTGACATATTGACTCCTTATCCCGTCATATAGGAACCTTATTTGGTAATTCATTACATTTCCCATCACATTAGTTTTTTTCATGATTCCTCTTATTTCCATCCATTAACTAAAATAACATAAAATTAGGGATGATAATTTTCAAACTATTAAACATATAAAAGGGAAACAATGAAAAAATAATGGATAACCCATAAATAACATTTATTCCTTAACTTATGAATTTTTAGGTTCCAATATAAGTTAATCACAATATTTTTCTTAACGTTAAATTTTGTAGACTTTTTTCCCTTCAAAATGGTTTTGTAAAAATATGTGATTAACAAAATAATATCCCCCAGTAATTTTTTTCTAGGTGCGTAGTCTTAGAAAACTTTTTAGTACACTAGGTATAGGTCGAGTTAATACACAATGTGTCCTTTCAAATTTATTACCCCTAGGTATATATGTTCCACATCCATATCAACTTGCTAGTATCCATATAGGAATGTATTTTTAATGAAAACCAAGTACATTATACTTTAAAAAAAGTTAGGGATATTTTACTATGTTTAGTCATATCCCTAAGGTTTTTACTAAGTTTTTCTAATCCCATAACCCAAAAATAACTAGAACTTTCTCTAATTCCAACCATGATAACCCAAAACACTTTTACACTTTATTATATGTTTTATCACATAAAGATACACATTATAAAACCTCAAAGATTCAAGAGGACTAGAATATTTGGGAAATTAGATACAAAAAAAACAAATTGAAAATGGGATACAAAAATAATTATTTCAAAACTCCAAAACATTCACTTAAATTCATTTAAACTTTTAATACTGCACGAGTTAACCTCAAGACGAATATAAGAAAGGGTTGAGATATAAGGCCTAGTTAGATAATAATCATTGAATTATATGATGTAAATAAATAAATGTGAGTCAATATTCGTATCATGGTGACATAGAAAAGCTGATGATCATAATCATGAACATGGATGCATGACATAAGATGATATCATAATATCAAATCATTAAAGGGATGTGGAAACAACATAAAAAATGACATCGTAAGCATAAGTCAAGTCTAACCACTGATGCATCATAACATAGTGTGCTTAGTATAACCACCTATGAACTATTCATGGGGTCTTATGTGATAAAAACATTACCCAATCCATTGAAGGGTTTTATAATTCTGGTCCAACCCATCATATTCATATCTTGTATGTGAATTTGTATTCCATATAGATCATACAACATAAGATGGTATTTTATCACTTTTAATCACATGATTAAGAAGTGTGGGTTTAATTAATGAATGTACCCATTAAAATAAAGATATTTAAATCTAGTTTAATACCTTTTAATAAAAATAGGATTGTGTATTCACAATATAAAATTGTGGTATGGAAAATCAAAAAAAATTATGTTGTATAATAGGTGTATATAAAGGTTTTTGGAAGGGATTAATGAGAGGTAAATGGGGTATATCATTACTTGTACATAATATTTATAGTAAATGGATGTGTAAAATCACATTACAACATGAACAATCGGAAATAAAAAAGACTTAATACAAAGAAAGTGCTTGACTGGAAAAGAAGAGAGAGAGGTCCCTTACATGAGAAGTTACTTTTAAAAGATTGGTAGAAGATTCATAACAACATGGTAACACCTTGGGAGGGATTTAAATAGTTATATAGAGTGTAAATTATTTCATAAAGTCATTAGCTTAAAGATAAATATGATAATGAGAGTGTATTTATAGAAAAAATGAGTAGGGTTCTTTATTAATTTCTAAACATGGGTTTTGGACTCTAAATAATAAAATAATCAAAACCAAAGTCTTATCATGGTTTCTACCAAAGGAGAGTAGTTTAAAATATTTTATATGTTTAATAACCAAAATACATAAACTAATATTATTCATTATGTGGAAGTGAGTCATGTTGGTAAATAATTGTTTTTAAAACCATAAAATATAATATAGGTTTTGGAGGATACATTATATGTTTGTAAAATTAATATAATTACATTAAAAACATATTGTTTTAAAGGGAAACCCAAGTTTTAGTTTAGGATTATTTTA
This sequence comes from Viscum album, assembly GCA_963277665.1. Lineage (NCBI taxonomy): Eukaryota > Viridiplantae > Streptophyta > Magnoliopsida > Santalales > Viscaceae > Viscum > Viscum album. The sequence continues at coordinate 1,002,891,793 of OY728134.1, forward strand.
TATTATTTATTACATCATGTTAATACCATTATTATTTCATAATAATTACCTTATATTTATACCGTATTTAATTTTTACCCAAATTATCAGTTATCTTATAAAATTATGAAAAAATCATCACTATCTAATTTTGATGTACTGATTATAAAGATAATATTTATTTTATAAAAAAATTATAAATATGGTAATTTATACTTTTTAATAAAAATCCTTATTTACTAAATAATACTAGATTTTATGACACTATCAGCTTTCTAGACCTTAAAATTTTACATCGGAATTTATAAGTTATATTATCATTTATATTTAAATAATTTTTTTTAATAATATGATTTCATAAAAATAAAATTTATTTCAAAACTCTTGAATTTATCAAAAAAGTATATTTTAACTGAAATTAACTATAAAATTTTTCTTTTCTTTGTTTATAGAAATATATTTATCATATAAAAAATAATAATATAGAAAAAGAAATTTAAGTATTTATCATTTCATTTCTAAATGAAATTACACTTTATGTTATTATGGTCAAGATACATAATCCCTAATTACACCAATGTATGCCATAAGGGAAAGGTGTGTGATGGTAGTACTTTCTTGGGGTGGTTTGAAAAAAATGGTTTGAGTAGTGATCTCTATACACTTGAACTTCTCCCATAAACTGTCCCACTTGAGTTTCAGTTGTCAAATATCAACTTGGACTTGGACAAGGGAAATCCCAATGAATCCATATCCCTTAGAACCTATGAAAAATCAGCCTCATGAGGGATTATTATACTGGTTGAGGTCATTTCTCCTTACTTCTACATCAATTCGACTTTGTTAAAACCCTTAATATATACTAACCATAAAGGTTACTATATGATGACTATATTACCAATGTTTACGATTCTTAATGATCTTTATACCCAATATTCATATTATATCTATATTTTATAATGACCTAAAATGAAAAAGAAACACATTTCATGTGTTTTTTATAACTACATTACTTGATAAGTCATATATTCATTCTTGGAGGGAATTTCATTTATAAAAGTATGGGTTGTTGCATGATGAAATTTATTGGTTTTTTCCTTCTTTTTGTTCCTAGGATTATGAGGGTAATTCCTCTTGTATATGTGTTTTATACCCTTAGTGCTAGTCATTGACCCATGACCTATTGGAGGTGATCTTTTTGGGTCACACGTGTCTTGACTACCAGTCCAAGAGGGGATTCATCGGGGGATAATGGTGATATTTTTTGTAAGTGTAATTTCAACCATGTAAAGTGATTTTTTATATAATTATTAAAAAAAATATTAATGATTTTTTTGTTACTAAATAATTGGTACCAAAGATATCTCATTATTAAATCTTGGAAAATAATTTGTACCCTCATAATTTATCTCGAGGAGGGTATATCTAAGTGAAAGAAAAAACGATTTCTAAACATTTTGATAAATTGATAACTGATTCATTGGGCTCCATGGATATTGACCCCCTTTCTCCCCCATATCTCAGTGAAAAATAAAAAAGGGTTTAAATGATGAAAAAAAAGGGAAATTATTATTGACGTGTCAAAGTCTTCATTAGATAAGATTATATGAATTAATTTATTATATACACTATTTTTAAATTTTCTAACACTAATATAATTTTCAAATATTATTTATAAGAAACCATTTAGGATAATAACATAATAGATACCATCATATTTGGGTTTAGGAAGGATATATTGGAAACTACATTAGGAAAGGAAGAACACCCAAGTCATGTATGAGGATATGAGGTGGTGTATCTCTTTGAAAAGTGTTCAGTTTTCCAAGTTTGTCTTTGAGGGAGGACGCACAAATGGGTGGACTACATTCATTAAAACCATAATTTTGAGAGTTGGGTGAATCAACTGAGAACATGATTAGATCATTGGGTCAGCCGATGTTTTCCAACATGTAGATAATATTTTAACCTGTATATCTCATTCCTCCCTCTCCTCTATAGTCAACCATCTACTATGAGTTATATGTTCAGGATCTTTAGTGTCCTATTTTAGTATATAGGATCAGAAACCATATTGGTGATACCTTAAATCATCAACATATGTATTCAAGTTAACTAATGATTATGATGAAATATATTATATTTGAATCAACTAGAGTGTCATTCACTACAAATAAGGTGGCTAGATTTGGATAGAGCATCAAAAAATTATTACTTTGACCCTCAAGTCTTGTACATGAACTGACTAATGAAGTATAAATATATTATATTTTTTAGTTGATATTATTTTTAAGTTTATTTTAATATTTTCTTACACACACATAAAAATATATATATTTATGTATTCAGAATATCTGAAGGGTAAGGATAGAATAATGTATATAAAACAACAACATGTTATTGGCTCTTCATATTATACTTTTTATATATCCAAAGGAATTTTAATAGTAAACTAAAATAGAAATAATAATAATAATAATAATAATAATATCAAATGACATTATTATAATTATTATTATTAAAACAATTATTAATTCATTTTATTTCATTAATTAAACATTGACAAGGTGTGCGGTGAATGGGGCGGGGCCGCGTGACTACCCAAACGAGGCCGCGCAGCTTCGACTGCGTTGCGCTGGACGCAAACAAGGCCAAAACATAAAGAACTCGAAAAATTAAGTCGGGTTTGGACCCGAACTACCTGACGCAAAGGAAATTAATAACATAAGTAAATTAGAAACAACAGGTGTGACATATTGACTCCTTATCCCGTCATATAGGAACCTTATTTGGTAATTCATTACATTTCCCATCACATTAGTTTTTTTCATGATTCCTCTTATTTCCATCCATTAACTAAAATAACATAAAATTAGGGATGATAATTTTCAAACTATTAAACATATAAAAGGGAAACAATGAAAAAATAATGGATAACCCATAAATAACATTTATTCCTTAACTTATGAATTTTTAGGTTCCAATATAAGTTAATCACAATATTTTTCTTAACGTTAAATTTTGTAGACTTTTTTCCCTTCAAAATGGTTTTGTAAAAATATGTGATTAACAAAATAATATCCCCCAGTAATTTTTTTCTAGGTGCGTAGTCTTAGAAAACTTTTTAGTACACTAGGTATAGGTCGAGTTAATACACAATGTGTCCTTTCAAATTTATTACCCCTAGGTATATATGTTCCACATCCATATCAACTTGCTAGTATCCATATAGGAATGTATTTTTAATGAAAACCAAGTACATTATACTTTAAAAAAAGTTAGGGATATTTTACTATGTTTAGTCATATCCCTAAGGTTTTTACTAAGTTTTTCTAATCCCATAACCCAAAAATAACTAGAACTTTCTCTAATTCCAACCATGATAACCCAAAACACTTTTACACTTTATTATATGTTTTATCACATAAAGATACACATTATAAAACCTCAAAGATTCAAGAGGACTAGAATATTTGGGAAATTAGATACAAAAAAAAAACAAATTGAAAATGGGATACAAAAATAATTATTTCAAAACTCCAAAACATTCACTTAAATTCATTTAAACTTTTAATACTGCACGAGTTAACCTCAAGACGAATATAAGAAAGGGTTGAGATATAAGGCCTAGTTAGATAATAATCATTGAATTATATGATGTAAATAAATAAATGTGAGTCAATATTCGTATCATGGTGACATAGAAAAGCTGATGATCATAATCATGAACATGGATGCATGACATAAGATGATATCATAATATCAAATCATTAAAGGGATGTGGAAACAACATAAAAAATGACATCGTAAGCATAAGTCAAGTCTAACCACTGATGCATCATAACATAGTGTGCTTAGTATAACCACCTATGAACTATTCATGGGGTCTTATGTGATAAAAACATTACCCAATCCATTGAAGGGTTTTATAATTCTGGTCCAACCCATCATATTCATATCTTGTATGTGAATTTGTATTCCATATAGATCATACAACATAAGATGGTATTTTATCACTTTTAATCACATGATTAAGAAGTGTGGGTTTAATTAATGAATGTACCCATTAAAATAAAGATATTTAAATCTAGTTTAATACCTTTTAATAAAAATAGGATTGTGTATTCACAATATAAAATTGTGGTATGGAAAATCAAAAAAAATTATGTTGTATAATAGGTGTATATAAAGGTTTTTGGAAGGGATTAATGAGAGGTAAATGGGGTATATCATTACTTGTACATAATATTTATAGTAAATGGATGTGTAAAATCACATTACAACATGAACAATCGGAAATAAAAAAGACTTAATACAAAGAAAGTGCTTGACTGGAAAAGAAGAGAGAGAGGTCCCTTACATGAGAAGTTACTTTTAAAAGATTGGTAGAAGATTCATAACAACATGGTAACACCTTGGGAGGGATTTAAATAGTTATATAGAGTGTAAATTATTTCATAAAGTCATTAGCTTAAAGATAAATATGATAATGAGAGTGTATTTATAGAAAAAATGAGTAGGGTTCTTTATTAATTTCTAAACATGGGTTTTGGACTCTAAATAATAAAATAATCAAAACCAAAGTCTTATCATGGTTTCTACCAAAGGAGAGTAGTTTAAAATATTTTATATGTTTAATAACCAAAATACATAAACTAATATTATTCATTATGTGGAAGTGAGTCATGTTGGTAAATAATTGTTTTTAAAACCATAAAATATAATATAGGTTTTGGAGGATACATTATATGTTTGTAAAATTAATATAATTACATTAAAAACATATTGTTTTAAAGGGAAACCCAAGTTTTAGTTTAGGATTATTTTATATTATTTATTACATCATGTTAATACCATTATTATTTCATAATAATTACCTTATATTTATACCGTATTTAATTTTTACCCAAATTATCAGTTATCTTATAAAATTATGAAAAAATCGTCACTATCTAATTTTGATGTACTGATTATAAAGATAATATTTATTTTATAAAAAAATTATAAATATGGTAATTTATACTTTTTAATAAAAATCCTTATTTACTAAATAATACTAGATTTTATGACACTATCAGCTTTCTAGACCTTAAAATTTTTTATCGGAATTTATAAGTTATATTATCATTTATATTTAAATAATTTTTTTTAATAATATGATTTCATAAAAATAAAATTTATTTCAAAACTCTTGAATTTATCAAAAAAGTATATTTTAACTGAAATTAACTATAAAATTTTTCTTTTCTTTGTTTATAGAAATATATTTATCATATAAAAAATAATAATATAGAAAAAGAAATTTAAGTATTTATCATTTCATTTCTAAATGAAATTACACTTTATGTTATTATGGTCAAGATACATAATCCCTAATTACACCAATGTATGCCATAAGGGAAAGGTGTGTGATGGTAGTACTTTCTTGGGGTGGTTTGAAAAAAATGGTTTGAGTAGTGATCTCTATACACTTGAACTTCTCCCATAAACTGTCCCACTTGAGTTTCAGTTGTCAAATATCAACTTGGACTTGGACAAGGGAAATCCCAATGAATCCATATCCCTTAGAACCTATGAAAAATCAGCCTCATGAGGGATTATTATACTGGTTGAGGTCATTTCTCCTTACTTCTACATCAATTCGACTTTGTTAAAACCCTTAATATATACTAACCATAAAGGTTACTATATGATGACTATATTACCAATGTTTACGATTCTTAATGATCTTTATACCCAATATTCATATTATATCTATATTTTATAATGACCTAAAATGAAAAAGAAACACATTTCATGTGTTTTTTATAACTACATTACTTGATAAGTCATATATTCATTCTTGGAGGGAATTTCATTTATAAAAGTATGGGTTGTTGCATGATGAAATTTATTGGTTTTTTCCTTCTTTTTGTTCCTAGGATTATGAGGGTAATTCCTCTTGTATATGTGTTTTATACCCTTAGTGCTAGTCATTGACCCATGACCTATTGGAGGTGATCTTTTTGGGTCACACGTGTCTTGACTACCAGTCCAAGAGGGGATTCATCGGGGGATAATGGTGATATTTTTTGTAAGTGTAATTTCAACCATGTAAAGTGATTTTTTATATAATTATTAAAAAAAATATTAATGATTTTTTTGTTACTAAATAATTGGTACCAAAGATATCTCATTATTAAATCTTGGAAAATAATTTGTACCCTCATAATTTATCTCGAGGAGGGTATATCTAAGTGAAAGAAAAAACGATTTCTAAACATTTTGATAAATTGATAACTGATTCATTGGGCTCCATGGATATTGACCCCCTTTCTCCCCCATATCTCAGTGAAAAATAAAAAAGGGTTTAAATGATGAAAAAAAAGGGAAATTATTATTGACGTGTCAAAGTCTTCATTAGATAAGATTATATGAATTAATTTATTATATACACTATTTTTAAATTTTCTAACACTAATATAATTTTCAAATATTATTTATAAGAAACCATTTAGGATAATAACATAATAGATACCATCATATTTGGGTTTAGGAAGGATATATTGGAAACTACATTAGGAAAGGAAGAACACCCAAGTCATGTATGAGGATATGAGGTGGTGTATCTCTTTGAAAAGTGTTCAGTTTTCCAAGTTTGTCTTTGAGGGAGGACGCACAAATGGGTGGACTACATTCATTAAAACCATAATTTTGAGAGTTGGGTGAATCAACTGAGAACATGATTAGATCATTGGGTCAGCCGATGTTTTCCAACATGTAGATAATATTTTAACCTGTATATCTCATTCCTCCCTCTCCTCTATAGTCAACCATCTACTATGAGTTATATGTTCAGGATCTTTAGTGTCCTATTTTAGTATATAGGATCAGAAACCATATTGGTGATACCTTAAATCATCAACATATGTATTCAAGTTAACTAATGATTATGATGAAATATATTATATTTGAATCAACTAGAGTGTCATTCACTACAAATAAGGTGGCTAGATTTGGATAGAGCATCAAAAAATTATTACTTTGACCCTCAAGTCTTGTACATGAACTGACTAATGAAGTATAAATATATTATATTTTTTAGTTGATATTATTTTTAAGTTTATTTTAATATTTTCTTACACACACATAAAAATATATATATTTATGTATTCAGAATATCTGAAGGGTAAGGATAGAATAATGTATATAAAACAACAACATGTTATTGGCTCTTCATATTATACTTTTTATATATCCAAAGGAATTTTAAAATTATCATCATATGTATTTATATTGGAAGAGTACTATCAAATTCTGATGACAACTTTCATTCATGGATGTGATTATCTACTAATAATTTTTAGGAAATATATCTTAGAGCATGTAGCTATAGATATGATAGTAATTTTCATGATGCATGACTTTTAAAAGAAAATAGATTATCAAATTTACTTTAAATATATCAATTAAATGTAATATACAACCTATACTTGTTTTTTATTAAATATTTATCTTTGTAAACTTTTAATTCAGTATAACTTAGATTTCATGTATGGATTCCTAGACCAACAATTTATTTCTTCAGTAGTGATGACTATGGTTCATTATTAATTAATTGAATATGTTTTTGAACTATTTCAAAAGGAATTAATTAAGTATTGGATTATTCCTTATCTTAATATGTATGAAAAAAATATTTAATTAAATTATAATATTTTATTCAACTATTAATTATGTAACCACTCATATTGGAATTTTTTGTATATTAGTAGCCATCTATTGTTGTGTGTTTTATGTCTACAAGAAAACACCACTCACTAGTTATTCTACCTATATTATGTTGTCATGAAAAACTTTGAAGAATTATTGGAGTAGTAAAATATATTATTATAATATTTGATTTTATTTTATAATTTTTATCAAATAGTTTAATGAATCGCTACTATAAGTTATCAAGAATAATAGAAATAAAAATCAAACATGTTTATGCACATGTGAATTTTATTTTATAAGTATTTTTTTCTATTACTATATAGTTATTTATTTTTAATTTGAAACTTGTTTTAGAACTGCAATACCATAATCAACAATGAAATTTTGAATGTGGGTATTATATTAAAATATTTATATATGAAAATATTACAACCAGAAAAATCATAGCATTCCACAAGGTTAGCATTTATCATAAGTTTTCCTTTTATATATCATCCCATTATATTGAGATTAAATGTTAAATAGTTTCTTTATATTTTTTAGAATTTTGATGATGCTAACTTATATATTGCAAATGATCTGAATCACTTATAAGAGGAATGATATTATTATTTTGTAAGTCTAATTAAATTTGAGTTATTTACTATTTTTTTAAATATTTTTTTAACTTTAAAATTATAGTATTTTTGTAATTGTAAAAATGTTTTCATAAAAATTTATAATAATAAATTGAACTTTTAAATTTTACTGTGTTTCTACTATTGGTTTTTTCTATTGTTTGTTGTAATATAAGTTTGGGTATAGTATGTATTCTGAAAAATATTAGTAAAAAATAATTTTTACATTGATTATTTTCTTAAAAAAATTACCCACCCATTTTACATCATTTTATGAATAAATAATGTAAAATTTTTACTATAATGTTAGGTTTTTATGAAAACCTATGATAAAGCTAGTCTTCCACATCATTTTTCATGAACTGGAAAGAAATTTTCTCATAATGTTTATTTATATGACCATTTTAAGCTTAACTTATACATATCATTAGTGTTGAAAACATATATAACATTGATGACTCTCTATAAGCTCCCTTTGAGCTAACCGATGACATCACAGAAGTACCATAATAACTGGTAGGTGTCAGTTGTGAACCAATATCAGTCATCCATATTTTCTCAACATCATGCATAATCTCCCATATCCAAGAATCCTCATCAAAGCACAACTCACAAGTTACATTATCTTTTCTATCATCTTGACTCTCATAAATGGGAAACCATGGTCTCATAAGTTTCTTTCTAATATAATTATAGATTATAATAAAAAATTAATATCAATAAATTTTAAAAAAAAATACTAACCACAATTTAGCATTGTCTATCAGTGACTATTAGACTAATTAGGTTAAATATCCCGAGAGGGGGTGAATCAAGGTATGAAATATTAATAAAACTACCCATTTGGATCTTGTTTTGTTGTTAAAGAAAACATTTTTCTCTCTAAACCCTGTAGCAATGTATGAATAGAAATGAAATTATGCATGAGACGTAGTAATTTTTACTTTGTTTTCCCTCACTAGGCTATGTCCAAGGAGCATACAATAGAAATGTGCCAATGTACCAAATCCACTAAATCTCACTACCAATTAAAAGGTTAAATCTAGATCACTTACATACCTAGGATCACTATCTTCAAAAAGTTTAGGGTCAACTCACTACTTTCCCAAGGGTCACTCGCTATGTCTCTTTCTCTACCTCACTACCAGTGGAAAGTATCATTATATTCATCTTCCTTTACTCACTTATCTGGAAAGGATACACTCATAGTTTATGGACATGTAGGTCCCTTCATTTTCATGAATGCAAGAATCTTAAATTGTAGGTAGATGCTCTGTTGAAGTCCCACATTTTCGCATACTATTGGTTTGAGTAAATTGATTTTGCAAACTATTTTAGTTCCTTGTGAACTTCCTTAATTCCTCTATGTATTGCCATGTTTCCCTTATAAACTGTCTTACACCACATGGCATGAGTTCTTTGTGAACCACCTCTTCTTCAATGGACTATATCTACTTTTGCAGACAGACTACCCTTTTGTGGACTGCCTATCCTTCTTTGGACTATCATTGCTTATGCGGACAACTTCTTCTTCAGTGGACTACCTCTTCTTCTACATACCCTTTTCCTTTGTGAGATAAAAAGCCCCCACAAAACCCCTATCGAGAGATACTCCCATGAGCTACTTCACTCTTCATGGAATCCTCCCTCACAAACTACTTTGGACTTCACTAAAATCTTCCTAGAGAAATGATGTTTTATAATGTAATTCACTCTACTTATTGATCTAATTAGGGGTTATTATATAGAAAAATAGATCTAAAAATACCGCCAATTCAAATTACCCAAAACTTCGATGCGGTACGACCTTCACCATGAAATGTTATGTGGTCCCCATCGTACCTTTCTCCTTTTTGGTGGCTGATGTATTCCATGAAATAAAACCCTTTTGTGGTAGCCAAAATCACTGCCTTAATCTACAATTGATGATCCTCCCGCAAACTGACAAGAATCCCACAAATTGAGAGCCTTCCATGAACCATTTTCCCTACATGTTCTGCATAGTGCACTTCATGGTCCGCATAGCGCTTCTATGTGTAAATTCTTCCTTTACCTATTTTCCATCGCCATTTTGCATACTTCCTTTTGTAGTTCGAGAACTGTGATCCGTGGAATCTTATGAAGAAAACTTTATTTTTACAAAAACAAACTCCTAATTTTGAGGCCCAAAAATTTTACTAACACTAGGAAACTTTGCCACCTTAAATATCTGCTTCAGAAATACTAACCACACTGATTTTTGGTCATCTGGATTTTTCAAAAAACAAAATTACCCTAAAAACACTAAGACAATTCCATTGGTGATTTTTTCCCAACATTGACAAGATCCAATGTATGAGGACCAGTGTATATATTCTTATAAACTTAAAAAACCATAATATATGGGTCAATATTGGACTATATAATATAACAAACATTTTATATTTAAAGTATATATACATTAATAAATAATATTACTTAAAATATTTCATTAATGTATACCAAATGTACAACTCTCGACACTATGTGTGACCTCCTGCCTCCCCAAATTCAGACATCCAGGGGATGAAATCCTCCTAAAAGTATCTACTAGCTATAGGGGCACAATCCATCACATACATGAGCTGAGATATAGTCAGGTTGATGGGAGATGCAAGACTGGTCTAAAATAGTAGTAGAATCTCTATCCAAACTCGCTTTCTGAGGTTGTATAAACATTGAAAAAAATGTTCACATTACAAATCTCTCATGCCTCCCAGATATGATCTCTTAAATTATCAGCAATCAGAGACCATAAATTATACAAGATAATTAAAAATAATATGTAAATAATTAAATAAATTTAAATATATATATATATATATATATAATTTAATAACATACAATCTACTAGTCAAACATCTACTAATAAATAGAAATTGGAACATGATATCATGACACCCATGGCTTAGAAAAATAATTTATTAAAATCGCACCAGCCTTCAAAATATCTTAATGTGAAAAAATATGCAAATGAAAAAAAATAAGTAGAATATTATTGACAAAATTAATAAAAAAAACTTTATATAAAATAAATATTTTAAACACTTGAACATACCTCTTTAAACTAGGATCAAAATAAAGACATGGGAATCTCTCTGGAATAGGGTCTGGAATTCTCAATCAAGCAAGACCGTGCCCCCTCCTAATAGGCACAACATCCTATGTATCAGATGAATCGGTCTCATCTGTAGGAAGTATGGAATCAATGAGAGAACAAAATAATTCATTGGGAGCATCTCCAACCATCTGTAATAAATAATCTCACCTTTAAAAAATTGTTGATGCAGATATCAAAAATAAAAAACTAAAAAATACTAGAATATAATAATTTTAAATGTAAATAATTGTTAATACATTTATCAAATATAAAAAACTAATAAATACTAAAATATAATAATCACCTATAAATAAATACCATAACATAACAATTTAACATGTAAATATTTATTAATATAGATATATAATATAAAAAACTAATAAATACAATGAAAAATATAATATTCTTACCTATCAATAATTGTTAATATGAATATTAAATATAAAAAAAATTGCTAGAAACAGTGAAGGAATAGAATAGATCATCGTGTCCAGCCATATGAAACAAAAAAATATTACCTATAAATAATTATTAATAAAAATATCATATATAAAAAATAATAAATACCTAAATATAATACAAAAAACGTCATCTTCTTCCTTATCTTCATCTAGAACGATGTCTTCATCCTCATCTTCAGTATTGTTAACATCCATAAGACTATTAGTTTAGTTTCATCATCCATTATTACTTCGTCAACATTATCAATATCACTGGCCCTAAATAGGGGTTTTCATCATCGATATTTATATCTCATTGGTTAAGAGATATATTTTTGGATATTTCTGGAAAATTTTCAATATGTTTCACTTCCACATAACCATTTTCTTTACAAATAAATTGATTGTCATAAGCTTTCATTTTTATTACACTCCACCAATAATTCAAATCTCTCAATACATCATAGTAATTTTCATAATAAACTTGACGTTATTTATGTACCAACATAAATAGTTCATTTTATGCAATTATATTGTTATATTTAATGTTAACAACTCCATATTGTGGATGAACTCACAACCCTAAATGAGTATCAAACCAATGGACTTTAAACATTTTTACATAATTTGGTCCCAGATAACATAGCTCAATTAATACATCCAACATACCATAAAAGTAAACTTCACTTTCTCTATGATGATATCCCTTCAAACAAACACCATTATTTATTTATTTCATTGATTCATCATATTTATGTGTATGGAATCAAGATCCATTAACCACATACCCATTATAATATTTTACTAATTTTGATGGAGGGTTTTTTAGCACACCTAATAGAATATAAATTTTAATTTCATGTTGTTTTTCCTAAAAACAATAAAAATTATTAAAGATAGAAATCAACACAAAATTGATTTAATGTTCTATTGAAAACAACTTAACTTAGCATTCTTTGAAATAAATATGAATTTTTTTTTGACAACATTCTTCAAGAGTGTCAGATGTAATTTGTATTATTTTTTCTTTAATATGGTCATCATATATTCTATAAAAAAATAATATAAATAAAGGTATCTATTAAAAAAATAAAAAAACTAATAATAATTAGAACTTACTGAAAAATCATGTCATTTCTTCACAAGTCATCGTAACATATGCATGAGATCTGTGCAGTTCTTCATCTGAAAGCCATCGTTCATGATAACCATCAAAACCAAGCTCGGGCTGATTAAAAACTAAAAAATGATGGTCTATGACATCATTAATATTTATCTCATTGATACCCATCCAGTTATTCTTTGAAGGATATTCCAATTGAAAATAATAAGAGCATAAATTTTAAATTTTTTCATGCAAGTATGCTTCTATAATTGACCCTTCAAATAATGATTTGTTATGTACATTCTTATTTAATTTATTAATACATCCCTCAAACAGGTACATCCATCATAATTTTACCAGTCCTCCACATTTAGCTTCATATTGAAAACGAAATATTAAATTTTCTATTGATTCAAAGAAGGTCAGAGGGAATATTTTCTCTAATTTATCTAAAATTAAAGCAACATCATTTTGTAGAATACTCAATGCGTCATAATCTGATGTTTCAACACAAATATCTTAGAAAGAATATGATATTTTGGTCAAAACATCCTAGATTGAAGAATTAAATAGCCCTCTATGACTAACAGACAATAACATTTCCATTATGACATGGAAATCATGACTTTTTCACCCGGTAATAAGTCCATTTCTCATGAAATGAGAAAAATTAGAAGCATAACCATCTAGTAACCTCAAATCTCTAATCCATTGATTGAATAATGAACAACTTCATTTAGAATGTGCATAATCTTATTTTGGATTCATTAATTTGTGTGAAATTTTATCTTTAAGTAATTAAAGTTTAGGATGTGTGAAAATCTGTGAAAGATATAACAGTGCCATTATATTATCTTTGGTCTTAAAGAGTGTGTACAATATGGTATAAAATATGTTATCAAAAAAACTCTTTTCAATATGCATTACATCTAACATGTGACAAACCAAAAAATTAGACTAATATAGAAGGTCTTAAAAAATAATCTTCTTTTTCCAATTATGATCTATCCCAAAACCATTTAATTTTTATTCATTTCTGATTGATCCCAAAGTAACAAGAGGTAATTGAGAGATTATTTATTTTACATAAATACCTGAGAACACTGTTGGAGGTTCATCTCTTTCCATTCTATCATTAGTAAAAATATTTATATTCCTTCAAAAATGGTGATCCTCTGGAAGAAATATATGATGAAATTAAAAATAACAAGTCTTTATTCCATTTCCAAGCATAAACACTTTTTTCTCATCCATGAAGTATGAACATGATTTTAGACCATGTGTACTCCATCTAGATAACATACCATACACTAAAAATTTACTGATTTTCTACATTAATGCAACCTTCTATGTAAATTTCTGATCTACAGCTATATCAAATGTAGTCTCACCCTTTTACCATTATGAAATTAACTCATCAATTTGTGGATTCAATTAAATATCGATATTCTTCATTGGATATCCTGGAATTAATATCCCTAAAAATATATATGGTTCTTTTATTGGAATCTAAGGAGGTAATTTGTGTGAAGTAAAGAAAAAAGGCCAAAAAGAATATTGACTATCATAAGTAACAAATGAAAAAAAAACATCAATAAAAATACCCAAATGTGTGTTAAGAGGTTATAAAGAAAGTGAAGGATGTATCTAATAAAATTGTTTCCATGAATCATTGTTACAAGAATGATTTAATGTTTTACTAATGGGAATATTTGATTTATTCCATGTCATTAATGCAGGTGTTTTGTGATACATAAATAAACACTAAAAATGGGGTGTGATTGTAAAATACCTCAACTTATTCAAAGGAAATTTGGACTTTCCTTATTGTGTCTCTTTATATCTCAATTCTCTACATGTTTGACAGTTAAATAACGATTCATAATCACCATAATATAAGATTTAGCCATTTGAACATGCATAAATATTTTAATAACTAAGACCCAAATTATGGACCAACCTATTACTTTTATAGAAAATTTCAAGTAATGTGTTTCCTTCATGAAACAATGATTTAATAAAATAAAATATATAACCGAAGCAACTATTTGACATTCCAAAATCTAATTTAATAGAAATAAATTTTGTAACGACTTCAAGTTTTCTCATCTGGAATCATGAATATAATTCCTTCTCAATAGATTTTAAAAAATAGTAAAATTGATAAGGTTCTGATTCAGGACTTGGAATATCATTCTATGTTTTTATTTCCTAAATAGACGGGTCAACAGCCTCATGAATTAAATTCTAAAATGATGGATCTAGAACCCAAAAATTTGTATTTTCTACTGAATTATGTTCACCGTGTTCATACCAAAAAATATATTTATTTTCAAAAACTAAAACACAATATATGAAGTCCAACATTATAAAATGTTTTCAATATCCTAAGATCACGCTTTTTAAATGTACATTTAATTGTTTCTTTAGAAACAAATTTTGAATTTGATGATACAAATGATATAAATGTTTCAACACTCTTAATGTAGATAGGATTTATACTAGATATGTTGGGATTTTTGCAATGATGTATCCAATAATGATCACGTAATATAAATTTATGTCTACTTTTTGAATCCATATTTATCTAAAAAACAAAAAAAAATTAATAATTATTACTCATTGTGAAAATTTTCAAATTATTATTATATTTTTGACACCTTGGAATATTTTATGAAATATGTTTGGAGTGAGGTACTGAGTTATCATTAGATTTTAGGACCTATAGAGACTCAGTGTAAATAGAATAAAAATATTAAATATATTACATCAAATGCATGCTAATTTCAGATAATAATTGAATATCTTCATTATGGTGTCTCATATAAGAAATTAGAAACCACTGTTGGGTCTGGGATACAGGGTTTACCCAAGGCATGACATAAAATTTTTGTGTGTCGGGTGTTTAGTTACCTTATACACGAGGGTAATTCATTTAATATTTTTATTATATTTTTTATAAAAAATTGTATTATCTCCTAAACTGTGTATCATATAAGAAATCGGAGAACACCATTAGGTTTGGGGTGTGGGGTTGAACCTTTTCACAATATAACATTTGTGTGTGTATAGTTTTTTATAACATCGCATGTGAGGGTAATTCATTTGATATGTTTATTACATGTTTTTAAAAAAAATGAAGTATCTAATAAATGGTCTGTCATGTGAGAAATTGAAGACCGTTGTTAGGTCTAGGATGTGGGGTTTACCCTAGACATGAAATAACATTTGTGCATGTTAGGAATTTGGTAACATCACAAGTGATGGTAATTCATTTAATATTATTATTATTATTATTTACAAAAAAATTGAAGTATCTCCATAATGGTGTATCATATCAGAAATATGATACAATCATTATGGTAGAGATGTGGGGTTTACCCTAGGTGCGACATAACATTTGTGTGTATTGTGTGTTTGGTAACATCGCACACGAGGGTAACATTTTTAATATTTTATTCATATTATATATATTTTTACAAATTATCATAATTTACTAATATTTTATAATTATTAAAAATTATTTATTAATTATTAAAATAATTTAACAAATAATGCTACTTTTTAAATTATTACTACTTTTTTATAAATTATTGTGATTTCTTAAAAATTATTGGAATTTTTATATTTTTTACAAGTGATTATCTAATACTAAGTATTTATTAATTATAAATAAAATTTATCAAAACAAATTTATTATTACTATTAATTTTATTAATTTTAATTAATCCCAACAATGATTATACATTAAAAAAATTCTCAAACTGTTTATGAATCTCTATAAAAAATCGTGTCTAAATAGATTTATTTTTAAGCAATAATCATTATAACAATATTTTTTTGTTATATAATTTTTTTTCTTAAAACAATTTTTATAAGGTTTTTTTATAGAAAATGTTTTTAAAATGTTTTGGCCAAACATTTTCTTTAAACGGATTTTCTCATAATTTTTATAAAACACCAACTTCCTATTTATTTTGTATGTTATGTGTGTGTGTGTGTGTTTTACATGATTTTTTAATGATGTATATATACATCAAATATATTTTTTCATGTTTTTTTAAACAAATATACATATTAATCTATTTATATATACATAAATATATATGTGCATATATATATCAGAAACCATACATGTTTTTTTAAATGTTTATATATGAATATTCACATGTTAATGTATATATATATATATATATCCAAATGTTTACAAAAATATATTCAAATGTTTTAAATAAATTAAAATCGATCAAGATATAACAATATATATATAACATGACATATTTTTCAATCATATATATATATATATATATATATATTTGTATATATATGTAGTGTGTGAGATGTTAGTAGGTGTAGACCCGGACAGGTGCAACAAGAGTCGGTAGAGTTGCAAGATATCTCAAAATAAAAAAAAATATGAACATTTAAATAAAAATATCTCTTAAATCTAAAGGTTTAATATTAGTAAAAATACCTCAAATCCATTAGAGTCAAATTATGTGATTCCAAAACACATTATATTCAATGGTGGACACTAAAATAGAGAATAATAATTTTTCTCTAACCTTAAACACCAATTAAACCACAAAAATTAGGTAAATTTATTGACTTGGGGTTTGAGAAAACCAATTTCATCACAATTAAAAGGGAAATCCCAAAGGGAGTGATGAAGGAGACAAGAGGGGTGTGTACCTTGGAGATTCAAATGTAAATATGAAAGATAATAGTTATGATGGGTGATTTTGGATTTGGTTTTTCAAAAGGGTTTTGTGTCCATCCAGGGTTTTAAGGTGAAGAATAAAATTGAGAGACATGAATAGAATGTTGCATGGATTTATTTTAATATTTTTTTTTGATGGGTTAATTGCACCAGAATTTATCCTATCACAAAAAAATAGTATTATCAATGTATTTTACTATTTTTTGCTAATACTCTTTTGTAAATGATATTAGATATGGAGGGAATATTTAGTCACTAATAGTTATCAATAATAATCTTCTTGTGGGATGGTGCGCAAGTGTGAAAAAAAAATTGCAATGAATAAGTGTTTTCATCAAAAATAATGATAAAAAACTTATTTGCCATGTAAAGGCCTTTCCATCAAAAATAAGTCTTCCAATGTTACTATTTGTGATAGAACTATTTTTTTCAAAAATTGAAAGTTGCAAATAATGATTTTTTTAGTAGTGAATTTCATGGATCTTGGGGTCACTAGGCCTTCAAGCTATAATATGCCTTCAGTCCACTAAGCCATCGGGCCATATTTCCAAGATAAAGAAGCTTAAGGTGGACTATGGGAGGTAGTGGTGCATGCAGTCTCAATGTAGGGATTCCATTGGTGATGTATAAATGGTGTAAACCATCTCTAGTAATAGGTAACATCTATCAAGATAACCCAATATATCAATGAAGGCACTGGCAGGGCTCTATACATGACTTTTTTCTGGGATGAATGGTTGATATTCAAGTTGGGGATATTGTGTTTTGGGGGTGAGCCTTTGGTTCATTTATTTCTAATGTCTACATGCCTTTTGGCATTTTTCCTGTGTAAGGTTTCACTATCCACCTAGTTAAGAAGATCATTTTTTCAATTTCTAATAAAAAATCAAGTTTCATGTTAACAATAAATAATAAGTAATAAGTAATATATTAAAAATAATATGAAATAAATAATAAATAATTTGAAATATATAGAAACATATGCCCAAAAAACCAATCCCATGACCTATTTATTAAAAAATAAAATGATGTAAGGGGTTTCATTGTTAAAAGGAGTGGTTTGTAAAACCAAAAAAATAACATACCAACAAAGATTCAAACAAACCAAAGAAAGAAACACTCACAATTTCCTCTTGGGTAACCTAAAAAAATAGTTTACCTTTTACCCATCTATTTTATACCCCTATGCGGATGTTGACCTCTCCTCTAATACTTAGGTTTCTACCAAGTTTTGGTCGATTCATCAATGTCCAACAATTTCTAGTCCTCCTTAGAGGTTTTATTTACTTCATTTTCACAATTTCTGACATGGTATTTCCATGATAAGTCTTGAATATCCATCTTTCAGTTTTATTAGAAATTTGTTTTGATATTATAGGATATAAACTCCATGATTATGGGGTAATCATTACAACCGAAGATATTACGTTCCATTTTAACAAATATAAATTCAACTTGTGAGTCAATCCAGACTGAAATATCTGTTGAGTCAAAATATCTTTTTAACTTCTCTATTTTTTTGTTTTGTAAATCACAAACTCTTTCTTAAATACCTAATTACTGATTATTTTATATAAAATGTATTTTAAGAATTATTTTATAAGAAATCATATATAGCTTTATCTTACTTACATTAAGGATTTTGTTTTACATTCTATCATTATGATTTTCATAATACATACAATAAAAATTGCACTCATAAGATTTGTATTAATGATTCATTCCATTATTATCATAATGATCATGGATATGATTTATATCATACACACCAAATATGATTCATATTATACACATTGTTCATTCTTTCATACTGATAATATTTTCGTAATGATATCAATAGTACCGACTCTACTAATGAAATTCATCGGACTCATTATTTTTGTATCTAGAAAACATAATCATATTAAAAGGAAATAATTTTAATCAAAATGATATAATTCATTATATGATAATAAAAATGATGTTGTGCTTTCAGTTTTCATATGACCGTTGGAGTACCAGGTGTCTAAGTCCCTCCAATATTTCAGGAGAAAATCTGACTGTTGAAGTCTTGGACAACCATTGGGATGAAGGCCTATAAATACCATGTAATTTGAAAGATCTCATACATACATACAAGATTTAAATACACTATGCAAGATCTCTTTCAAATCTACTACATGTGAAAACTTTGAATTTTACAAGTCTTGAACTACTTATTCCATGTACTTATAACTCTCAAGAGTTTGTTTTGATTTGTGCGACACTGAACATTGTGATTATGATTAAGGGATTTTTTGGATAGGAAAATAGTGGTGCCAATATTTTATGTATTGAGGGATTTATAGTCTAGGAAGACAGATTTTTAGATCACCTTCTTGATTGAGGGTTGTTAGGGATAGGCAGACAGACCAAAGCTGATAATCATATCGAGGGCTTACCCTAGTGTGGGTAAGACAATATTTCTTAAAAGTATAAATCAAGGGAACTTTATCCTAAGTTATTGGATAACCTTATATTTGGGATAAAATAATTTTATTCATTTACTTGTATTTAATTTATACTTCCTTATAATAGAAATTGAATCTTTTATATATTCATTTTTCTATTTTGTATTCTATGATTATGATAATTTTGCAATACTTTTCAATTATGATCGTTTTAATTACAATTTTTATGATTATGATTAAATTGTTTAGTTAATACATTTCTATACGCTTTATGATAGAATCATTATTTTGTTTTACTCTGATCATCATAACCATTGTGAGTATGATACTTACCACACTTAATGTGAATACGATTTATTTATAAATACAACCTATGGAATACATATCTAAATCAACATGATTATGATATTTTTATAACCATACACAAGGACCAGTCTGATTACTGTTTTATTTCAAAATAGGTTTTTTGAATTGAATTAGTTTAAACCCATTTAAACTTAATTCTTTTAGGGATAAGAACAAATGTTTTAAACCTATAATTTATCCCCCCCCTCCTCTAGTATTCTTTCATGTGCATATACATTCCGATCCAACAATTGGTATTAGAGCCAAGTCTCTATAATACTGATACCTACATTTGGTATTAAAGAAATATTCCATGGATTTTACTTGCTGATTATTTAATTCTATTTTTCAATTTAGTTTTATTTGTTTTATAAACCTTTTTTATAAATATTTTTTACGCTAATGTGTATTGTGGAAATAGAATTTTTTTTATTACTTCAAAGATGAAAGGACTCAATGTCATATCAATAAATAATCTAAATCCAACAAGACCACCTATTTTTTATGGAAATGATTATGAATACTAGATATATGTAATGAAGACATTTTTAATCAAAACTATAGTTGATAACTTTGTTATGCTGACTGGTGAGTATAAAATTCCTGACAAAGAAGTTAGAGACTTTACCAATCAAGAGAAGTGGGAATATAAATTGAATTATAAGGTATGAAATACTTCACTTTTTTTATGAACAAAAATATATATATCCAAATTTCATCTTGTGAAGAATCCAACAGTATTTCAAATAATCTAGAGATTACACATTTTAGTACTTCTAAAGTTGTTGAAACTAGAAGAGTCATTCTAAGAGCAGATTATCAGGCTTTAGAATGCCCTTATAGAGAACCTATTGTTAAGGTCCAACAAAGGTTCATGAAAATTTTTAATAGTCTACATGCTATGTAAGATAGAGGACTATATGGTTTTATCCTATTTTAAAATATTTTAGATATTATGCCAAATGAATGGGAATAAAAAAGTACAGTTGTTGATGATTCAAGAAAAGTCACAAAGGTAACTCTTGATGAGTTGTTTGGAAATCTTTTGCAATACGAGAATAGTTTGAAAAGAGATGTTGAAAAATACAAGAAGAATAATGGTGGAGTTTCTTTTACTTATACTTTAAATCAGATAAAATATAAGACTCCTAGGAAGGTTGTTAATTCTATAAATAAAAATTTTGTTTTTCAATCAGATTAAAGTGAATCAAAAAATTCATATAATGAGTTAGACAATCATGATCGAATAATGAACAAGATTTTTGGTGAAAAGGATTATTTAGTAATGATATAAGAAAAGTAACAAAGATAATAAGGATAAGAAATATACTAAATTTACTTATTCTGAATGCATGAAAGTCAGACACATCAAACCATATTGTCCAAAACTCAAAAGAAAAGATAGAAAGGAAAGGAATTCTGAGAAAAATAAGATAATGTACTACAAGTTAAAAGGAAAAAAATTCTTGAAATATAATGACTTATAAAGTGCTATTAGTGGATACTCTTCAGATGATTCTATAGATAATGAAAATTCCAAATAAAAGAATATTGTTTTATTTTCCAAAATACCTATTAAAAGTCAATGTCTTATGGCTAAGGTACATACTAATGAATCTTTAACTAATATGTCTCTAAATTCTAATTATCCTGAAGAGAATAATTATATATATTCTGATGAAGAATCATCCTCATCAAGTGATAATAATACTTTACCTTCATATGAAAAGGTTTCTAGATATAAAAAATTACTTGAGAATGAAAATATTAAAGTTGGTAAGAAAATTTTAAAGTAAAATGCTACAACATATTTTTTTTAAAAAATAGGTATTAGATATTTCTAAAGATATTGATAAAAAATATTTTGAAATTTTTTCCATTTCTAAAAACCTTGAGGAAGCAAGTTTTTAGAAGAATAATCTTTCTAAGGATTTTAAAAAATTTATTTCTTAGAAAAATGTTTTAGAGACAAAACTCACTTCTAAAACTAATGACTATGAGGATAATAATTTAGTTATCAAACTAAAGTCTGGAATTTTTTCTTTAAGAAAACTCTTATCAAAATTTACTTCTGGGAAACATAATTTTGATAAGATGTATCAAAAACTCTATCCCCATGGTAATATTTCTATAATGGGTTATTCTCATTCAAAACTTATTTTTAGAAACAACTATTGTGTTCCTAAAATTTCCCCCTTTTGTACTAAATTTCAAAGTGGTGGAAATTGGAATAAAAGTTGTTCCTTAAATAAAATTAAATCCTTGGGGTTCCACAAATCCCATTTTTCAAAAACAATGTGGATTCCTAATATTTTTCTTTCTAACATTTTTAGATCCAAGAAAGTTTGGGTTTTGAAAACCTAATTGTTTTGTTTTCAGGGAAAAAAAGGAAGTACCAACAACAAGAATATATGGTACATGGATAGTGTTTGTTCCCGGCATATGATTGGTAACAAATAATTCTTTGAAAATATTATCAATATAAAATGTGTAAAAGTAACTTTCGAATATAATCCTCAAAGAATGATTATTGGTATAGGTAACGTTGTTCTTCTTAGAAAATCTTTGATTTAAAATGTTTTATTTTTTAAAGGTATTAAGCACAACCTTATAAGAATAATTCTATTATGTGTTGAAGGTTACCTTGTGATGTTTAGGAATGATAAATGTGTAGTACACAATTCCAAGGATGAATTCATTATTTCTACTTATCGACATGAGAATTTTTACACACTTAACTTAGAATACCTTAGGAGATAAGACTTAACTTGTCTTAGTGCAATTAAAGATCAATATTGGTTATGGAATAGAAGATTAGGACTCTGTAACTATAGAAAATTAGGTAAATTGACTAAGAAAATACTTTATAAGGATCTACCAAATCTTAGATTTTATTATTCAAAAGTCTTTAACCCTTATAAATATAGAAATCAACATAAGTAAATATTTAAATCAATTAGTGAAGTCTTAACTACTGATGCTTTACAGTTAGTGCACATGGATCTATTCAGTCCTATATAAACTAGAAGTATTGGAGTAAAATACTATGTATTTTTTTGGTTGATGATTACACTAGATACACTTGGGTTTATTTTTCTTGAAAATAAATCTGAAGCCTATTGTTATTTTAAAACTTTTGTAACCAAAGTTAAAAATGATAAAAACCTTACATTGATAGCTATTCATGGTGATAACGGTGGTGAATTTGTAAATTATGATTTTGAAACTTTTGTAGTAAGAAAGGAATTACTCACAACTTTACAGCTCCTAGAACTTCCTAGAAAAACGGTGTTGTTGAAAGAAGAAATTGTATTCTTCAAGAAATAACAAGAACTATGTTGAGTGAATACTCAATTGCTAAAAAAATTGGTCTGAAGACATTATGACTAATTTCTATACTATAAATAATGTTTTAATAAAACCATTTCCTAATAAAACACCTTATGAGTTACGGACAGGCCAAAAACCAAAAGTTTTATACTTCAGAGTATTTGGATGTAAAGTATTAATTCCGAATACAAAAGATAATTTACATAAACTCATACCCAAATATGATGAAGGTATATTACTAGGCTATTCCACTACCTCTAAGTCTTATAGAGTTTTTCATGACCCCCTCCCCACAAAGTGTACCCCTCCTGGGCCAGCAATGTGAGAAGGGAGATAATGACCCCCGAGTCCCACCTTCAGTAGGCCATGGGTTGGAAACTAGCACTGAGGGTATAGTAAACACACAAATGGGAGGCATTACCCTCTAAGAGAACACATGCGGAAGAGAGAGATAAGATAGACACCAACCAACTCTAACTCAATCAGTAAGATGAAAGAAATCCCAAGTACTCAAATGAAACGTCATGAAAAACCACTACAACTGGAAGGGGAAAAACTGCAAGTACCCAAAAAGGAAGTAAAACAGTAGCAACCACAAGCCCAAACAGCTCCTGCAACCGCAAGCCAGTAGAAACCTTCTTGATCTCCAACCTGCTTCAAGTTACTTGAAAAAAAAGTTATATATACATAGGGTGGGTATAACAGTATACTCAGTAGGATCCTCCCTGAAGCCTCTTGTGCAAATGTAAAGAAATCATGCTAAAGAATAGTGAAAAATAAGTGAAACTAACTCATCACCTAAAAAAGGTAACTATGTTCCCAACCTCACCATGGATACTCCCACCAAGTAACGCATACAAGAATATATCATATAATAAAGAATATCGAGGGTACCCCACTACTACTTCCCCACTGGTTTTCCACTTTTCCCCAACGTCGCACATCCTAAGCATCTCTCTCCAAAAAAAGTCTTGCCCGTAGAGACCTGGGCGAAGCACCACAACATGCACCTCGTGCAAAAAAACCACCACGTCCACGCAAGAAAGTAACCAAGTAGTTTTCGGGAGCCACCATAGCTCGCATAACATGTATCATACGTCGGGTATTATACCTCAAGCCATTACAGCCCATACACCGAGTAAAGATCCTCAAGACATCACAGCCTATACACATTATACCTATAGTAGTCCATAGGATACTATATCCAAAATATATGTGTGTGTGAATAACCACAAGCCATTACAGCCCTCTACACACATATATGGGGAAAACTAACCACTATTCCCACCAACACAAGTATCTACCAAGAGAAGAGAGCAGGGTGAAAGCGGGTAGTCAACCATCCATCCTCCCACCGGAATGTTGGGGAAAACACCCCCCCCCCCCAGGGCTCTGAATCCCCAGGGTGTCAGTTGACCTTACTGACAGGGTGGAGTAGCATATAGAAACACAAAAAGTACAGAATATACTATATCTCACAACCACACTATGGGAATACCCTATTCTTAGACTCAACTACAATAAACATCTCTCAGAATCTGGGTTTCCACTTCTAAGACTACGTATCTTATAAGCACAAAACCATTTAAAAAAGATTTATTGCCTTACTTCATTCCCTTTTTATTAGTTCTTCTTTACGTTAATTAATTATTTAAACATTAATTAACCATTTACAATTCCACAT
The DNA here is from genome assembly GCA_963277665.1 of Viscum album. Classification (NCBI taxonomy): domain Eukaryota; kingdom Viridiplantae; phylum Streptophyta; class Magnoliopsida; order Santalales; family Viscaceae; genus Viscum; species Viscum album. Next base: position 1,002,917,255 of record OY728134.1, read on the forward strand.
TAAATTTCATTAGCATCACACCCAAAGTCCATTATCCCTTTAAAATTACAACCTCATCATTATGTTCCAATAACTCCAACCCCAAGGGTTAACATCATTTATTTAATTATTCATTACGGAATTACTTTCCCATATTCCCAAGCATTATAGAAAAACATTCTATTCTACTAAACACAATGGGCTCAACACGGTGAGTAGATGTAATACCCATCGAGTCTTTGCCGCCTATAGCAAGAGCGTATACTCATCCTCCCTTGAGAAGCTAAACATGGAAAGCATATGGCATACCCTACGCATCTTCGCCTCTTTTAGAAGAAGGGTAAGCAAGACCAACTGTCTTGAGTAGTGGGGAGAAGTAAAGTAGATAATCAACTAATATTAATCAGAAAGAATCCAACAATCACATTCATCCTGTTCCATCATTCCTAGTGTCCTCCCCGACACCCACATGCATAAACCGATGCATCTCTCCACTCTAGGCGTCATCTGCTGCCACACCCAAAAGGCCTCCATGCCCCCACATATCACAACATCCATCCAGGCTCACATCACAACACAAGTAGTAGTAAAACAAACATCTTAACAATTGGGCTCTTGGTCCTTTAACAAACAAGAGGGTAACTTAGAACCCTACAAGGAGTTATCTTTTATTGAACAACAAATTCTTTAATCCATTTTGGATTAACCGATTATTATTCATATGTTCCAAATTTGGGAAACCTAATTAGTAAGCTATCATAAATAATTAAACATACTTACTGCGCCAATTTTATTAACATCAAAAATACAACAAGAACCAGATCTGTTTCATGCCTCTTTATCTTTATCCAAACAATTATCAATTTATTCCCAGCATTATGTTATTTACCAATTTCTATAAAGAATGAATAGCTTAATTAAGCAAGAATAGATATAACACAATCTAGAAAAATCAAGAGGTAATAACATACGGTCAATGTCAATTTATTTTTCCGGTTCAAATATTTATTATGTCAAATCCATTTTCATCCAGTGGGATAAAATAGGCTAACTATACAGTTTCATATATAAGAAAAGAGAATAAATGAATCCCCTACCTCAAATGGTTCTTGACGTTCTTTATACAAGAATGATCCACACAACGGGTCATGATCGCCTCCTCTTGTGACAACTGCATCCACCCGAGGATTCCACGGTACAACCGCACCAACCGACACCTAAGAAAACTCTATTAGAAGCATGGAGATCACATGATATAATATGAAAAGGATAAGAAGGAGAAGACTAACCCAAAATAACCATGATAAAAAATACCTTATTTTGATGAAGGATCAACCCTTGATACTTGCACCAAAGCAGGGGGTACACATGCAGCAAGAAGAACTTAAAGGGGAAAAAGATCTGAATATTAAGGTTCGGTCACACCGCTCATATGGGAAGAAGAAAAGGTTCAAGTATCTCGCACAAGATAACAAGGAGGAAGAACAACATAGGAAGATATCTTGTCCCTTTTGAAGATTTAACGTAGTGACAGTTTAAGATACGCTTGATTTTCCATTAAAAGAAGATCGCATTAAACCACACGGTTTGACCAAGTAAAAACATCATGTGCCTTATTAATAATTAATATAGAAGTTATAGCCTTTGAATTGGATTTAGAGTCCTTAAAATGATTCTTTAAATACATTTTACATCAAAGGAAACGTCAAAGGGGCGAAACTATAGGAAGCTAGAAACACTATACACCCTACCATTCTGGAAACACTGTACACTCTATCATTCTGGAAACACTGTACACCCTACCATTCAGGAAACATTGTACACTCTACCATTCTAAAAACATTGTACACTCTACCATTTTGGAAACATTATACACCCTACTATTCTAGAAACACTATACACCTTACCGTTCTGGAAACATTGTACACCCAACCATTCTAGAAACACTGTACACTCTACTGTTCTCGAAACATTGTACACCCTACCATTCTGGAAACACTGTACATGCTGCTGTTCTAGAAACACTGTACACCCTACCATTCTAGAAACACTGTACACTCTACTGTTCTAGAAACATTGTACACGCTACCATTCTGGAAACACTGTACACTCTACTGTTCTGGAAACACTGTACACTGTACCGTTCTGGAAACACTATACACTCTATCGTTCTAAAAACATTGTACACCCTACCATTCTGGAAACACTATACACTCTACTATTCTAGAAACAATGTACTCTCTACCATTCTGGAAACATTGTACACCTTGCCGTTTTGGAAACATTGTACACATAAGGTCACTAATGTTACTGTTCACATAAGGTCGTCATTGCACTATTCATATACGGTCAATGATGACACTGTTCACCTAAGGTTACCATTGCATTGTTCATAGAAGGTCACTGATGACACTGTTCACAGAAGGTCAATGATGACAGTGTTCACTTAAGGTTACCATTGCACTGTTCACAGAGGGTCACTGATGACATTGTTCATAGAAGGTCAATGATTACATTGTTCACCTAAGGTTACCATTGCACTATTCACATAAGGTCACTGATGTTACTATTCACATAAGGTCACTATTTCATTGTTCAAAGAAGGTTAGTGATGACACGGTTCACCTAAGGTTACTGTTGCACTATTCACAGAAGGTCACTGATGACACTGTTCACAGAAGGTCAATGATGACATTGTTCACCTAAGGTTACCACTGTGCTGTTCACAGAAGGTCACTGATGACACTGTTCACAGAAGGTCAATTATGAAACTATTCACCTATGGTTACCATTGCACTGTTCACATAAGTTCACTGATTACACTATTAACAAAAATGGAAATTTGAAAAAGTGTTGGGGATAAGTCACCTGGACATCCTGAAACAACTCATACACCTGATTTTCATAAAATAAAGGACAAGAGAGGTCTGGGAAATTATATCAAATACCTCTCAAAACATTCTAATCCTCGAGAATTCAAAACCCATTTAGAGGGAAAACAAAACGGGTACGAACAACCACCAATCAAGATACCTCTCAAAAGAGATCAATCCACAAGAAGAAACTAAATAAAGATTTATCATAAACAAGAAAGGTCTATAACCACAAAGGGAACCTCATTATATAAAAATAGTTAAACATCAAAAAACTCTGGGTACTAAGCACGTATCTATGACTCACGTTCCCAGGTGCTCTCCTCCATGTCATCGTGTCACCACAAGACACGAACCAAGGGAATAGAATTATCGTGCAACACCTTATCCTTGCGGTCTTGGATCTCCACAGGCCGCTCCTCAAAGGTTGCATCATCATCAACGTCGATCTCTCCCCAATCGATGATGTGAGAGTCATCATGAAGATAACAACGGAGCTGTGATACATGGAAAACATCATGTATCCGGCTCATCTGAGGGGGAAGTGCTACTCGATACGCCCCAACTCCAACACGATATAACACCTTGAAAGGCCCAACAAACCAGGGAGAAAGCTTACTCCCACGACCAAACCTTCGTTTCCCACGACAGGGAGTCACCTTCAAAAAAACGTGATCCCCAACATCAAACTCTAAGGGTCTCCTCCTTTGATCGGCATATGATTTCTGACGATCTTGTGCTATCTTCATCCTCTCATGAATCACCTAAACCATATCTGTTGTATTCTGCACTAGTTCCAGCATGAGAATTGCTGACTCTCTGACCCCAGTCTAGCACAACGGAGAATGGAAAGGCCAGCCATACAAGGCTTCAAACGGTACCATATTGATAGTGGAGTGAAAATTGTTATTGTAAGAAAACTCTACCAAAGTAAGTGCCTCATCCACGAACCTCCAAAATCTAGGACACAAGAGCGTAACATGTCTTCAAGAGTCTGGATGGTCTGCTCTGTCTGACCATCCGTCTGAGGATGAAAAGTAGTGATAAGGCATAGTTGAGAACCAAAATCATTTTGGAGACCTATCCACACCTTAGAGGTAAAACGAGGATCTTGATCATAAATTATCATCCTTAGGACTCCATGAAGTCTTACCACCTCCTCTAGATACTACCTTGACAAAACTTCCACTGAGCTCGACTCCTTGATCGCTATGAAGTGGGCTGATTTTGTTAAACAATCCACTACCACCCAAATAGCATCATGTCCTCCTTGATCTTGAGGTAAACCAATAACAATGTCCATTTAGATGTACTCCCACTTCCACTGAGGAATCTCTAATGGATGGAGCAGACCACCATGAACATGGTGTTCGGACTTCACCTTCTGGCAGACCAAACATCGAGACACAAACTCTACAACTGCACACTTCATCCCAGTCCACCAAAACTGACTCCTCAAGGCTTGGTAAATCTTTTTCATACTAGGATGAACTGCTAAATGAGGACTATGGAATTATATGAGAACCATCTCTCACATTTCTAAAGGAACAAAAAGCCTTCCATGATACAACACTCGGTGTTGTTCATCCTCAGACCACCCATTAAGGGCCTCGCTACAAACAACTCGGTCTCTCCAAACCTCCACCTCTAGATCCCCCAACTTGGAATCTTCAACCTTATGCACCATAGATTATCGTACCATCATCTGAGAAAGAAAACCTCTACCCAAACTTCTCTCATATCAAGATTTAATACTGATAGTTCTTCCATTGCTCTCCAGGAATCACTGAATTCACGCACTGCATCACTACGTGACTTTCGACTCAGCACATCAGCTACAACATTCCCCTTTCTAGGTGTAGATGATATCTAAAAGTCATATTCATGTAAGAACTCTATCCATCGATGATGTCGTAAGTTCAAGTCATGCTGGGAGAAAACATACCTCAAACTCTTATGATCGGTGAAAACCACAAAGTGCTTTCCAATGAGGTAATGTCTCCACAACTTCAGAGCAAACACCGTGGATGCCAACTCAAGATCATGGGTGGCATAGTTATGCTCATGGGGGCACAACTGCAGAGACCCATAAGAAACAACTGATCTCTGCTACATCAGAACACATCCTAACCCCAGATGTGAAGCATCGTAGAAAACATGAAACTGAACTCCCTCAGCTAGAAGACAAAGAACTGGAGCACTTACTAACTTCTCCTTTAGATAATCGAAAGCTTCCTGACACTGGTCAGTCTATATGAACACCTGATCCTTCCTAGTAAAAGATATTATAGGAGTTGAAACTTGTGAGAAATCAGCTATGAACCTCCTGTAGTAGCCTGCGAGACCAAGGAAACTTTGCACCTCTGACACTGTCTTGGGGGTTTCCCAAGACACAACTGCTTCTATCTTGGATGGATCCACAGATAATCCCTGTTGGGACACAACATGCCCCAAGAAATGGACTTATTGAGCCTAAAAATCACACTTTTAAAACTTCCCAAATAGATGATGTTGACGAAGAACTCCCAAAACGGTATATAGATGCTCTACATGCTCGTCTTCAGACGTGGAGTATACAAGGATTTCGTCGATGAAAACCACCACGAACTTGTCTAGGAACTCACAGAACACAACATTCATCAATCCCATGAACACAGCTGGAGCATTCATCACACTGAATGGTATTACAATAAACTCATAATTCCCATGACAATAATGGAAAGAAATCTTTGGGATATCCTCATCCTTCACATGCATCTAATGATATCCTGACCACAAGCCAATCTTTGAGAACCAACTCGCACCATTCAGTTGATTGAATAAATCATCAATCCTTGGAAGAGGATAGCAATTATTTATTGTCACTTTGTTCAAGCGACGATAATCGCCACACAACCGCAAACTTCCGTCAGCCTTCTTCACGAAAAAAACTGGTGCACCCCATGGTGACACACTCATCCAAACAAAACCGCACTGTTACAGACCATCAAGCTATATACATAACTCTCGTAACTCAGAATGGGCCATACTATATGGATACATAGAGATATGAGACACTCCTGGTTGTATCTCAATCCCAAACTCAATCTCTCGTCGAGGGGGTAACGCTATAACCTCTTCTAGAAAGACATCAGAGTACTCTTTTACGACCCTAGGAAACTCCAACTGTTGAAACTCTGAAGAACTCAACATCATCTCAGGAATCATGAATGATAAGGACAGAACGCGACTATGACCCATCCAAGGATCTCGCTCACCAACAAACACCACCAGCTCTCCCTCTACACCAAAGAAAACAACTTTCTTCCTGAAGCAATCCATGATAGCCTGCACCGAATACAACCAATCCATTCTGAGGATGACATCATATGTTTATATTCATAATCATAGGAAATCTCCCCAAGAGCGGTGCTTCCCCAACACTAGCTCACAGTCTCTACATAATTCAAACAAGTCAGCTCGACCTCCAACTGGTGTATTCAATGCCAAGGGCACTGTAAGCATCTCTATCTCAAGTCCCAAAGCATGGACAAGGGTAGGTGATATGAAGGAGTGTGTCGCTCCTGAATCAAACAAGGCATACACCAAGGTAGAAAACAAGCAAAGGGTACCTCGAACGACGTTTGGCTCGCCTGGAGCTGGCAACACTAGAGCATGAATCTGACCACGACCACATTCACAACATCTCTGACCCTGATAAAGACCACCACCATGGCCACACTCTACTCTCGGAGGATGGGTAGAATCACAGGGCTATCCTCTGCCTACCTCATTTACCCTCTTCTAATCTAAAACTGGTGCAACCTACTGTTGTTGCCTTTGCTGGAACTGCCTTAATGGAGGAACATGGAGTGGAGAACCTTGTGCACGATGACTACTAAGAAATTTTGGACACTCCCGCTGCTGATGACCTTGACCACCATAAGAAAAACAAGCGCATGATCCCATGGAATAGGCCTAAGAGTTTCTGCCTCTAGAGAAACGATATGTGAAGGGCTGAGACCTACCCCTGGCTGAATGGAAACACTTCTGCCCTAAAAATCGGGAACCCCAGACCACAGCTCTGCTTCATGAGGAATCATGATGATTCACCTCTCATGATGATCTGGTTCTGGAAAAAGTCCTCTCGACAACCTCTTCCCTCTCCAGTACCTCAAGATATGTCTTCATCATAAATGGGGTGACCTGGCACTGGATCTATGGACGCAAAGCCTCCTTGAAATGACTCACCCTGGCCTCCTTATCTGGCAGCAGGTCTGAAGCATATCGTAAAAGGTTCCTGAAATAGATTCCAAACTCTTGCACACTGGAGCACCCCTGTCAAAGGGTAAGAAGCTTCTGGCGACTGGACGACTTCACAGTCGAAAAAAGAAACTCGACTCTAAACTTGTCTTAGAACTCCTCCCATGAGATCGCTAACTCCTCATGATCCCCGAGTAACAAGAACCACCACTACCTTGATGCTCCATGCAGCATCGTCACAACCAAGGACACCCAGTGCTCCTTCTGAGCATGGATATAATTGAAGCCTATCTCGACCTCCTCCAACCAGTCTTCCATGACTACATCTGAAACGGAGCCCCCATACTTCTACAGACTCTGGTGATAAAACTCTCGGATTTTCCTCTTCCAAGTTTCATCATCGTCAAACTCTACCTAGCAGCGATCTTCTAGAACAGCCTGTTGGATATCTTCTACACAAACCTGACGAGGACGTTGACCTAGAGCCATACCTATAAAATAACAAATTGTTAGATCTCCTAAACCTGGAATATGGAAGACTCAACATTAATTAATTAACTGTTTTCTTTAATTGATTTTAGGTTAACCTATCCTAAGGTATACTCATTCAAACACAGGAAGAAAGAAGAATGATGCATGATCATTTCCTATGTCTCTACCTTGCAACTAGTATCACCTTATTTAGTAGCCAGTGTAAACTTAAAGGTCCATACATCAGATCATCGGGGTCCATAAATGCCTATGTCTCACCCAGTATCCAGTGTTTACATCACTTGCTAAACATGAATGACAATGTTTCCCTACCAACCCATGCAACCTCACATGTGCCTAACACCAATCTCCATTCTATCCCTCAACCAGACCTCTGATACCACTCTATCACGACCCCCTCCCAACAAAGTGTACCCCTCTTGGGACGAAAATGTGTGAAGGGAGATAATGACCCCCGAGTCCCACCTTCAGTAGGCCTCGTTATGGCGACTAGCACCGAGGGTATAGTAAACACACAAATGGGAGGCATTACCCTCTAAGAGAACACATGCGAAAGAGAGAGATAAGATAGACACCAACCAACTCCAACTCAACCAATAAGATGAAAGAAATCCCAAGTACACATTTGAAATGTCATGAAAAACCACTACAAATGGAAGGGGAAAACTGTAAGTACCCAAAAAAGAATTAAAACAGCAGCAACCACAAGCCTGAACAGCTCCTGCAACCGCTAGCTGGTAGAAACTAGCTTGATCTCCAAACTGCTACAAGTGACCTAAAAAATAGTTTATATATACATAGGGTGAGTATAGCAGTATACTCAGTAGGATCCTCCCCAAATCCTCTCATGAAAAAGTAAAGAAAGCATGCTAAAGCACAGTGAACAATAATTAAAACTAACTCATCACCTAAAAAAGGTATACTATGTTCCCAACCTCACCATGGATACTCTCACCAAGTAACGCATACAAGAATATATCATATAATAAAGAATATCCAGGGTACCCTGCTACAACTTCCCCATTGGTTTGCCGATTTTCCCCAACATCGCACATCCTAAGCATTTATCTCCAAAAAAAGGCTTGCCCATAGACACCTGAGTGAAGCACCAAAACATGTACCTCATGCAACAAAACCACCACGTCTATGCAAGAAATTAACCAGGTAGTTTCCGAGAGCAACCACAGCTCTCATAACGTGTATCATACGTCAGGTATTATACCTTAAGCCATTACATCCCATACACCGAGTAAGGATCCTCAATCCATCACAGCCTATACACGTTATACTTATAGAAGTTCATAGGATACTATATCCAGAATATATGTGTGTGAATAAACACAAGCCATTACATCCCTCTATACACATATATGGGGAAAACTAACCATTGTTCCCACAATCACAAGTATTTACCAAGAGAAGAGAGCGGGGAAAAGGGGGGTATTCATCCATCCATCCTCCCACCAGAATGTTGGGGAACCCCCCCCCCCCCAGGGCTCAGAATCCCCGGGGTGTCAGTTGCCCTTACTGATTGGGTGGAGTAGCATATAGAAACACAAAAAGTACAGAATATACTATATCTCACAACCACACTATGGGTATAACCTAGTCTTAGACTCAACTACAACTAACATCTCTCGGACTCTGGGCTGCCACTTATAAGACTAGGTGTCCTATAAGCACACAACCATTTAAGAAATCTTTATTTCCTTACTTTATTCCCTTTTTATCAGTTTCACTTTACATTGATTAATTCTTTAAACATTAATTAACCATTTACAATTCCACCTTAAATTTCATTAGAATCACACCCGAAGTCCACTGTCCCTTTAAAATTACAACCTCATCATTATGTTCCAACAACTCCAACCCCAAGGGTTAACATCATTTATTCAATTATTCATTATAGAATTACTTTCCCATATTCCCAGGCATTCTAGAAAAACATTTTATGCTAATAAACACAAGGGGGATCAACGTTGTGAGTAGATGTACTACCCATCGAGTCTTTGTCGCCTATAGCAAGAGCGTAGACCCATCCTCCCTTGAGAAGCTAAACACGGAGTGCACGTAGCATACCCATGCGCCTTCACATATTTTTGAATAAGGGTAAGGAAGACCAGCTTCCTTGAGCAATGGGGAAAAGTAAAGTAGATAATCAACCAATAAGAATCAGCAAGCATCTAATAATCACATCCATCCTATTCCATCATTCCCGGTGTCCTCCCCGACACCTATATGCATAAACCGATTCATCTCACCACTCTAGGTGTCATCTGCTGCCACAACCAAAAGGTCTTCGTGCCCCCACATATCACAACAGTGATTCAGTCTCACATCACAACACAAGCAGCAGGAAAACAAACATCTTAACAATTAGTCTCTTGGACCTTTAACAAACAAGAGGGTAACTTAGAACCCCACAAGGAGTTATCTTTTATCGAACAACCGGTTCTTTAATCCATCTTGGATTAACTGATTATTATTTGTAGTTTCCAAATTCGAGAAACATAATCAGTTAGCTATCAAAAATAATTAAACATACTTACTATGCCAATTTGATTTACATCAAAAATACAACAAGAACCATATTCGTTTCATGCCTCTTTTTCTTTAGCCAAACAATTATCAATTTATTCTCAACTTTGAATTATTTACCAATTTCCATCAATAATGAATAGCTTAATGAAGCAATCATTGATATCACACTATATAGAAAAATTAAGAGGCAATAACATATGATCGATATCAATTTATTTATCCGGTTCAAATATTTATTATGTCAATTATATATTTATACAGTGGGATAAAACATGATAACTATACAGTTGCACATATTAGAAAAGAGGAGAAATGAATCCCCTACCTCAAATGGTTCTTGACGTTCTTTATACGAGAACGATCCTCACAACAGACCACGATCGCCTCCTCTCGTGACAACTGCATCCACCTGAGGATTCCACAATACAACCGCACCAACCGAAACCCAAGAAAACTCCATTAAATTATTGAAGATTACATGATATAATATGGAAAGGAGAAACAGGAGAAGATTAACCCAAAATAACCATGATAAAATATACCTTATTTTAATGAAGGATCGACCCTTGCTACTTCCACTAAAGTAGGGGGTGCACATGCAGCAGGAATAACTTTAAGGGGAAAAATATCTGCGAATTAAGGTTTGATCACACTGTTCATATGGGAAGAAGGATAGGTTAAATCATCTTGCACAAGAGAACAAGGAGGAAGAACAAGGGAGGAAGATATCTTGTCCCTTTTGAAGATTTAACAGAGCGACAGTTTAAGATACACTTGATTTCATGTTGAAAGAGGATCACATTAAACCATGCGGTTTGACCAAGTAAAAACATCCCAAGCCTTAGTAATAATTAATATAGCAGTTATGGCCTTTTAATCGGCATTAGAGTCCTTAAAATGATGATTTAAATGCATTTTATGTCAAAGGAAACGTCAAAGGGGAAAAACTGTAGGAAGCTGGAAACACTGTACACCCTACCATTCTGGAAACACTGTACACTCTACCTTTCTGGAAACATTGTACACTCTACCATTCTGGAAATACTATACACCCTACTATTCTAGAAACACTATATACCCAACTATTCTGGAAACACTATACACCCTACCATTCTGGAAACACTGTACACTCTACCATTCTGGAAACACTGCACACCTTATCGTTCTGGAAACATTGTACACTCTACCATTCTAGAAACATTGTACACCCTACCATTCTGGAAACACTGTACACTCTACCATTTTGGAAACATTGTACATGCTACCATTCTGAAAACACTGTACACTCTATCGTTATGGAAACACTATAAACTCTACCATTCTGGAAACACTGTACACTCTACCGTTCTGGAAATGTTGTACACCCTACCATTCTAGAAACACTGTAAACTCTACCGTTCTGGAAACATTGTACACTCTACCATTCTAGAAACAGTGTACACCCTACCGTTTTGGAAACACTGTACACATATGGTCACTTATATTACTGTTCACATAAGGTCACTGTTGCACTGTTCATAGAAGGTCAATGATGATATTGTTCACCTAAGGTTACCATTGCACTGTTCACATAAGGTCACTGATGACACTGTTCATAGAATGTCAATGATGACATTGTTCACCTAAGGTTACCATTGCACTGTTCACAAAAGGTCACTGATGACACTGTTCACAAAAGGTCAATGATGACACTGTTCACCTAAGGTTACCGTTGCACTGCTCACATAAGGTCACTGATGTTACTATTCACATAAGGTTGCCATTTCACTGTTCACAGAAGGTAAATGATGGCACTGTTCACCTAAGGTTACTGTTGCACTGTTCACAGAAGGTCACTGATGAAACTGTTCACAGAAGGTCAATGATGACACTGTTCACCTAAGGTTACCGTTTCACTGTTCACAGAAGGTCACTGATGACACTATTTATAGAAGGTCAATGATGACACTATTCACATAAGGTTACCGTTGCACTGTTCACATAAGTTCACTGATGACACTGTTCACAGCAATAGAAATTTGGAAAAGTTCTAGGGATAAGTCACCTGGACATCCTGGAACACCTCATACACCTGATTTTCTCAAAGGAAAGGACCAGAGAGGTCTGGGACATTATAGAGTTTTCAATAAAAATTCATATACTGTTGTGGAAATAGTACATGTCAAATTTGATGAAAGTGATCCTTTTGTTTTTAAACAATACCAACCTAAATCTTCTGATGTGTTTTTCAAAACTAATTATAAACCTATGATAGAAGACTTTTCTAACAAGGAAAATACTCAAAAAAAATTGTTTCTGAAGTATTTACTCAGGAATATTTTCTACCTTATATTGATGAACAAGTATTAAAAAACACAAGTTAATTGTTTCTTAGGAATCATCCTATTGATAGTATCATTGGTGGTGTAAATCAACCTGTAAGGTCTATAAGTTCTTTGAGAAATGAAATTAAACATTTTTTTTCCTTTCTCAATTCGAACCTAAAAGTCCTGATGAGGATTTAGGTGATGAATATTGTATTAATACTATGAAAGATGAACTAAATGAATTTGAAAGCAACAAAGTCTAGACCTTAGTTGAAAGACCTAAAAAACACTCTATAATTGTAGTAAAATGGATTTTCAGAAACAAATGTGATGAAAATGGAATCATTATTAGAAATAAATAAAGACTAGTTATTAATGGCTATAATCAAAAAGTTGGAATAGACTATGAAGAAACCTATGATCTGATATCTATACTTGAATCTATTCATATTCTATTAGACTTTGTAGCATTCTTCAATTTCAAAAAATTTTAAATGGATGTGAAGTGTTCTTTCCTTAATGGATATGTTCAAGAGGAAGTTTTTATTGAAAAACCTACTAGTTTTGAAGATACAAAAAATCTAAAATATTTTTTTAAACATACCAAATATTTATATAGACTTAAATAAGCTCCTAGAGCCAGGTATGATGGATTAACAATATTTTTTCTTTAAAAAAATTTTTTAATAGAGATTCTGATCAAACTCTTTTCATAAATAAAGAAAACAAAAAAATTGATTGTTCAAATTTATGTTGATGACATTATATTCATATCAGCTCAGTAATCTTTAAAAAGGTATTTTGAAAATTTTATGAAATCTGAGTATGAAATGAGTATGATGGGTGAGTTGAAATTATTTCTTAGTTTCCAAATTTCTCAAAAACTAGAAGGGGCTTATATATCTCAACATAAGTATATTAAATATCTTCTTAAAAAGTATGGATATGACAACACTAAAAGTATTATTACACTAATTGGTACCTCAAATATGCTTTATCTTGATGAAGCTGAGAAACTAGTTAATTAAACAAATTTTAGAGGTATGATATAAAGTTTACTATACTTAATAGCTAGTCATCCAAGCTTAATGTTTTTAGTATGATTATGTGAAATATATCAAGAAAATCCAAAATAATCCCATTTAAAATTTATAAAAAGAATTTTTTTTATTTAAAGGGATATATGGATTTATGACTTTTTTATTCTTCTGGAAATGATTTTGAATTAAAAAGTTTTTCAGATGCTAACTTTGGTGGTGGTAGAATGGATAGGAAAAGTACATATAGAAATTTACATTTCTTAGGAGATTCATTAGTTTCTTGGTCTTGTAAAACCTCAAGAGTTCAAATTTATCAACTGTTGGATCTTTTTTATCGAATACAAGCCATAGATGTTTAACAATCACATTTCTTAACCTATATAAAGTGACCCCTACCCGATCTCACATCGGATTTTCTCTTCTTTACACCGAACCTCTTCCACCCTTCAGGTCACCGAGTCTGAAAGTTTTCCTTCTTGGAGAATTTTATCATACTCATGTATGAATCAACAGGTTCATCTCCTAAGACAATGGCTCCGAAAAGGAAATGTTATTTAGCAAATATTTTTATGATAAGTATTATTATTCATTGAAAATAATTATCAAGTTTCATGGATGGGAATTAGTCGCTTTAGAAAAACCCAATACCGATCAATATCTTATTCTTTTTTATGAAGTTAGAGAGTTTTATAGGTCTTTGAATATTGATAAAAATTTGAAAGTAACCTTTTCCATGTACTATAGATAGATTATCATGTTAGTAAAACAAGCCGAAAATTTCTTAGGTGTACCATCAAAGGTTGATTCCTTTTTCCCTTCTCATAAGCTTCCAAAAGAAAAGGAATCCTTCAATAAATATAGGGCTAGCAATCAATTTTGAAATTCAAGAAAACAAAATAAAGTTTACTCATCTCTTATCAGGAAATCATCTTACATCCCTCTGGATGCAAGGATTTTTGATTCCTTGAAAGGGTGATAGAGAAAACCTGAAATTCTTAGATCTTTTTATCTTCAATTATTTGGTTAATATGAGGAAGATAAATTTTATGGGTTATATCTTCATAACCATCAAAAATTTAAATTCTGGTGCTATTAAGTCTCAATTTATTATGTTTCCTGGGATTCTAGGTAAGTTTATTATTGAAAGTTCGAATTTTTTTAATCTCTCAATCAATTGAGTGCCGAAGTATATGAAAGTTCTCTTGATTAGTGATGATAAAATAAAAGTTTGAAGTTTCATTTTGATTTAGAATCAAATAAATTTGTGAAAGATACTAAAGTTGAAGCTTCAAATGAAGTATTTGGAGGAATTTAGATTGTTCCAAAACAATCAATGTTTATTATTTCTGAGAAAAAAAATAAATCTAAGTCTGATTCTTCTTTAAAACCCAAGAAACAAAGGAAATTAATTGAGGAAATCACTACCAAATAAAGAAAGGAGCATGCCCAAAGAAAATAAGGAGACCCGTGGTTTGGTCTTAACCTAGAAGAATCCCTAGTCAAAAGAATCTGGACAAAATAAACTCTTAAAGGTGATGAGAAGAAAAGAAATCTCAAAAAGAGAAAGTCTGATATTTTTGATATACCCATTAAAGAAGAAACAATTACTCCCTCTATCTAAGACAAGGGAAATAATAAGAAAAAATCTGGTAAATAATTAACTCCCCCAAAATTTGCTCAAGAAAAATCATCAGAAGAAAAAGAAGAGAGTGAAATGAGAGATATAGATGAGTATCTCGGTAAAGAAGAAGATAGAAATGAAGAGGGATAAAAATATGAAAATGAAAAAGAAGTTGGTCATGAAGAAAAATCCCAGCCCGATAGAATACCTGTAAGATCTTTAGAAGAAACCTTGTGAAAATCACCATCCCCAAGAGTACAATATTCAAAGAAATCTACTCAATCAATCCAACATGATAAATTCATTCACATATCAGATAAAGAGGAATAAACCAAGATCTATAAATATCATAACTAGAATTTTGAAGATGATACTGCGAGAACTCATTCTAGATAACTTCCTAATTATGAGGAATATACTGACTCCAACAACAAAATCTCATTAAAAATAGATCAGTTTATTTTTCAGGATATAAAGAGAATTGAGAAGACAATTCCATATTTCCCAAGGCTTTAAGTAAAGATTGATTTGGTTTCAAAAAACCAAAACAAAAGATTAGATTCAATCAAACTTCTAAGGCAAAGACTAATTAGGCTTGAATATGATTTCAAAGTGTTTAAAGAAAGTACTAAGGAACACAGAAAGTCTTGAAATAAAGTGGTTAAATGGTCTCATAATGCTAATGAAATTATCATAGTTCATGAAGATTCAATTGAAAATATAATAAGTCTTGTGAATGAAGTCATTATTGCATTCAAAAAATTGGCTAGTGATACTACTCGAAAAGTGAAAGATTTCAGAATCCTTGATGAAATTCAATCTAAATAATTCAAAGAGATTGATAATAAGTTAAATATTATTCAATCAGAAGTTTCAAAGTTGATGTTTTAAAAGGATGAGATAATTGATTTGAAAAATTAAATTGTATTATTGAATGAAAATTTTGAAGTGTAAGAAAAGAAAAATACAGATCAAGAGGAAAAGATTCAAATTTAGAAAGAAAGAAATTATACCCATAAATTGGAAATAAAATCTCAAGAAGAGAAGTTTCTTGTTCTAGAATAAAAGCTTTGATCTCAATAAGAGTTCAATTTCAATTAGGATAAGTTATTTTCATACTAGGAAGAGAAGCTCTGGAATCAGTAGGAAACTCTTGAAAACATAATAGATGGTAAAAATAAGTTCAAGAAGATGAATACAGTTGTCTTAGACCTCATAAAGAAGTAGAAGGAGAATAAATGGTTTTTTGAAATCTTGTTGTATTTTCTAAAATAATAAAAAAAATCATCTATATACATTTTTTATTGAATTCTTTCCAAGTATTTTGGATGAATGTTCTTTCATTTATTCTAGATGATCAAAATTCTTTATTACTTTATATATTTTGTTTATCTAACCACTTTTTCATGTATTAGAATACTTTACCTATTACTTTTTTGTAAATCACAAATGAGGAGAATGATTTATAAAGGGGGAGAATAATTTTTAAAGGGGGAGAATAATATATATAGGGGGAGAGTTCCTTAATTAAGGGGGAGTAAACTTTTCTAAAAGAAAGAGAATATGATCCTCAGGGAATTTTCCATCCCAAGGGGGAGTTAGTCATATTCAATAATATATTTTGAAGAGTTTTAAAACTCAATGGGAGATAATTATAAGTGTTTACTTATGCATATAAAAATTCTTTAAACTCTTTTTGAACTTAAATTTTTAAAAGTAATTTTATATTTAAGTCTTGAGGTTTGTACTTTCTGAAAAGGGGGAGATTGTTGAGTCAAAAGTCTCTTTTTGACTTCTCGATTAATTTTGTTTTTGAAATCACAAACTATTTCTTAAATACCTAATTAATAACTCTTTTATGTAAAAAGTATTTTAAGAATAATTTTATCAAAAATAATATATAGCTTTATCTTACTTATATTGAGGATTTTGTTTTACATTCTATCATTATGATTTTCATAATGCATACGATAAAAATCATACTCATAAATTTTTTAGTAATGATTCATTCCATGATTATCATAATGATCTTGGATATGATTTATATTGTATAAACTAGATATGATTCTTATCATACAGACTATCCAGTCTTTCATACGGATAATATTTTTGTAATGGTATAAATTGTACTAACTCTCATAACGAAAATCATTAGACTCGTTATTTTTGTATCTGAAAAACATAATCGTAACAAAAGGAAATAATTTTAATCAAAATGATATCATGTATTATATGCTAATAAAAATTATTTCATGCTTTTAGTTTTCATATGACCATTGGAGAGCTTGGTTTCCAATTCCCTCTGATATTTCAAGAGAAAATATGACTTTTGAAGTCCAAGATGATTGTTGCGACGAAGACCTATAAATACTAGGTCATTACTAAAAAATTTATGAGTATGATTCATCAATGTCCAAAAATTTATAGTCCTCCTTATATGTTGTATTTACTTCCTTTTCACTATTTCTATCAATATATTTTTAGACACAGTATTTCCATGATAAGTTTTGAATATCCATCTTCGGGTTGTATTGGAAAATGTCTTTGATATTAGAGGATATAAACTCCATTGATGTGGGGTAATCATTACAACTTAAGAAATTTGGTTCCAATTTTACATATATAAACTCAAATTGTGAGTCAAAACAGATTGAAATATCATCATAGAGTCCTTGAGGAAACCTATCTATCTCAATCCCCTCTAGTGGGAAGAATTTGTATTTCTTGAGTCATGACTCATCACATTCCTCATTCATGGAATTTCCAAAATTTTCATAAATAAATTTAATTAAATATTAAAAATAGGGGGATTAAGATTCCATACCTTTAATACCAACACCATAATTCAAATCCTTCTATGAAAAATAAAAAGCTAAAGTAGTCATCCTGACATCCATTGGTGTTGGGGAAGCAGAGTTAAAATATTCAAATTCTACATTTTTTGAATTATAAAAAATTTCCACAGCATTTCCCTATACCACAGTTGAAGTAGAGCCTTCCCTTACTTCTATATTAGTTCCTAAATTATTTCTCACATGATGACCAATTGACTATTGAGAATTAACCATGCCACCTGTTGGTGTTGAAACATTAGTGGTAAGGAAATTCAGACTCAGTTTTTTCGTATCATTTTAGTTTCCAGTATATCCAAATCATTTAATATCAATGGATAAAAATTACTTAGAAGAAATCATAGATGCTGAATTAGAGATCTTACCTTGATTAGTTTCATTCATCACCTTCTTCTACTTTAGAATATTCATTCCATTCTACAAGTTACAAGGTGATAGGATTTCTGGATAACCTTTAGCTTTAAATTAGTCTATCGAAAAGCTTGGTAGGTCTAAGACATCCCATTAAAACCCAAATCCCCATTATAATCTATCTTCATAGACGTGATTATATCATTCACTAACAAGACATTCATCATCAAGTCAATATACCTCAAGTTAGTTGGTTTCATCCCTGCTCATGTGGTTGGGGAGATACCACCTTTACCAAATGACTAAGTGAATATTGACGACGTGGCAGTGAAAATTTCTTTATTAGAAAATGCATACTTAGGAAGTGGAGTTATCCTTCCATGTAACTTAACAGAGCCGAAATAGTTTAAAATATTCATATTCTTCTCAACCTGATGGACATGCATAACATCAACAGTATCATTTTGAGAGTGATCAGATGTGGCATATTTTAAGAGAGACCCCCTTCCATAACCCTAAAATTAGGGGCTATACCCAATGGTCGGACACCACTTTCATACCCTATTACTAGTTCACCCTATATTGATTATACCTTATAAATCTATTTTCCCTACATGACAGCAAAACCAAAACCTCCCATCTATTTGTCCCCATAAAAATAAAATTTGAACATACATTGTTCTATCATATGAACAAACTTCTTACATTTAACACATCTCATGTTCCTACGAAACATATCATTTTAGTGTCCAATATGCTTACAAGAATAAAAAAAATAGGTATATTTTAAAATTCAATTGAAAGAACCAACATAAACACATCAAAAATCAAGATTATTATTTCGATCAGGGGAGAGAATAATTCCAACTCAACCAAGATTCTCATAAATTTCCCATATCAGGAACAATCAGTTTTTTTCTCAAACATTGTGTCAGTTCCAACTATTATACCAAAATACAGAGTATTTTTAGATTCCAAAAGATCCATTTTTTCCTTTTATATAAATCCAAGATTGAGTGATTCGATTCTTGATAGATAATGGATCAAATAAAGTATCCTGATCTTGAAATATTAGAAAACTAGACTTGAGTTAAACTGATCCAAAACACCAAGATTTATGATTTAGATAATTCTAAGGAAAAAATGTGGTAAATACTCTTATCTATTGAGTTAATTCACCAACCATCGAAACCCCAGACTTCAGTGAGTTCATTTTGGATATCTTCAAGTCTGCAAGGATTTCACGTAGACTAGGATTTCACCCACACAAGAATTGATTGCTCTCATTCCTTACTGCATTCCTTTAAAATATTAGGGTTTATTTCAACGAATGCCATATATCTTTTTATTGTAATGATTCTATGAAAAGAGAATAAATCAACATGAATATATAATAAATACCTTCCCTTCGAATATTTCTCATAATATAAGACATGATTTTTTCTCAAATCATCATGAGTCTTTTCCAAATAAAAAATACCTAGATTCCTGTGACACCAGATCAAAAAAATTCAAAACCCAATTTATTATAACTATTACCCATGGTTGAAATATTTGGAACTAAGAAGAACACATCCTTTGGATCAAAGTAACAGTTAGGTGAGAATGTCATTGATTCAATATTTCATCAATTACCAGTGAATCACTAGATATTTCAACATTTCAACCCCATAAATAATAAATCATATATAATATATAATATATTTTATATAATATATAATTTATATTTTGTCTTAAGAGGTTACAGATCATCGAAACACACACACATGAACATAAATTCATTGGTCCAGGATAGCCCCACAACCAAGTTAACTAATTATAATTTGATAGTATGAAGACACACTAGCTTGAATGCCATTTTCTATAGCCCAATGACCAATCTTTTGTCCCAATGGTCTCTTCTATGAATAATACTACTATAATACCCACTGCTCCTACAAAACCATAGAAATTACCTTTATATGGATTTAAACCCATGTATGATGTAAAATTATGGGGTGGAATTACCACTCAAGTAAAACTTCAAATAAATAGATAAGAAATAATAAATAATAAAATAAATGATTAATGATTAATAATAAATAATAAACAATAAATAACCAATAAAAATACCAAATAATAAATAACTAATAATAAATAATATTTTAAAGAATTATAAATAATAAATAATTATAAAAATTATATTTAAAAAATAATTATTAATAAATAATAAATGATCAGTATTAAGTAATAAATAATCAATATTAAGTAATAAATAATATAAATAATAAATAATCTAAAATGACCTGAACCATGATCCCAAATACCAAACCTCATGATCCTTTTATTAAAAAAGATAGTATTATAAGGGGTTGTAATGTAAAAATAAGTGGCATATAAAACCACAAAATACAACATACCATGAAAAAAAAACAAGTCTCAAACAAACAATAGTGAGAAAACTCTAAAAGTGCCATCCAAGCTTGAGTAGCTTACAAAAACAGCTTACCTTTAACCCATGTTCTTGGTCCACCCTCACTCCATGGATACTGACCTCTCTTCCATTATCTATCCTTATGCCAAGGGTTGACTAAGTTATATATGTAAAAAGTTTTTAAATCCTCCTTCTTAAAGGATTTATTCATTTTCTTGATAGAATCGCCATCTTTATCCAAATGGGCACTGTATTTCCATGATAAGTCTTGAATATCTAGGTCTGAATTGCATCAGATGTTATTTTCAATGTTGGAGGTATAAAATCCAATACTACAAGGTAGTACTATAAATGAAGAGTTTGGATTCCAATTTTTCATATATAAACTCAACTTTTCAGTCAAACAAGTCAGTGATATCATCATTGTGGCCTTAAGTTAGCTTTTCTTTTCCAATATCCTTTGGTAGTTTGATTTTGGGGTTTTTATCATTCACCTCCTCACATTTCTTATGTGTTGACTTTCCAAAATTCTTATAAATAAATTTCATTGATTCAAAAAAGTGAGGGGGTATCTATTTTATCCTTAGTTGATAAATAAATTTGTATACTAACCAGTCTAACAACTCCCTTGGATTTCATGTTTATAAATCTAATAAGGTCGACAATTAAATATCCCTCAGCCGGAGTCATACCAATAGCCCCCTTTATTCTTAACTACTAATGATGGAGACACACAGTCTTATCACTAAACAAACTTTGTTGATTATTGACATGTAAATCCCCTGACCCTAGTATCCTAGATATGGTGGTAAATTTATGA
Organism: Viscum album; assembly: GCA_963277665.1. NCBI lineage: Eukaryota > Viridiplantae > Streptophyta > Magnoliopsida > Santalales > Viscaceae > Viscum > Viscum album. The sequence goes on from OY728134.1 coordinate 1,002,938,785, forward strand.
CATTGTCATAAGATATAAGAGATCACATCATGAATGACCGAACAGTTTAGTACTCTTGAAGAACTAGATACATACATTATTCCCATTTTTCATTGGAAATATAAAATACATATCATAAGAAACATCCTTGATATTATTCAAAATAACCTTCTTCATATTTGGGGGAAAGTAAAACAAATAAAGGGTGAGATCATATGCACATTAAGGGTTACATACATCGAAATCTATCATCAGTAAATAAGTAATAATTAACATGGTAGAATATATAATAAAAACACATGTAATTCAATCAATAACTTGAGTTCAATTAAAATCCATGACTAATATAAACATAAAAAACATATGGGTAATAAAAACTATATTTTTAATAAAGTAAATTCATAATTATAGGCATTCATGTTCAAGTCCTCTTAACTAAGAAATCAGAAAACTTGTTGTCAATGCCTCTCATCAATGACATTATCATTATATAAAGGCCTATCAAGCAAGACATTATCACTCTTCTAAGTCCTCTCAACCAAGACATTATCATTCCTTCAATACCTATTAACTAATACATTATCACTGCATAAGCAAAAAAACACAAAATACCCAACTATTATGACACGATCTTACAGCCTCAGCCTATACATCAGGACAATTTGTTTTGTCTCATGAGACATATTAATGCATAAAGGGGATATATAAATTTGGTCCCCACCCATCACTTACATGTTCAATTCATTACTCATAATTAAAATTATTAATTCAAATCATTCTTAAAATTCTATATAAGTAAAAAAGTTATCTGTATTGAATAAGAATACGGGAAATCAATACTTCATCATCATAAAACATTCAATAAAAGAATAAGGATAGTATTATTTCAATATATACCAATTTTGGTATAAGTAAAATAAAGGGTTATTATTAATGATGAATAGAAATAAAATATAAATATCATTAAAAACATTCTTTAGGAAAATACCTTTTTCACTTTGAAATTCACTTTTCAAAACTAAAAGTTTCTCAAATATTAAGGAAAAAAATTTATTTGAAAATAATGAAGTAAAATTGTGAAAAAAGATTCAAATCATTGAGTGGTGATGGAGTTGGGAATTTTTTTTCATACCGTATAAGTTAAAAAACAATCCTTTCACACTTTTGTAATAGAAGTAAAAAAGTACCTCATTCAGAAAACAACAAGAAGATTCCTTTTAAACCATTTTCTAAAAAGAAAAATTGTTGGAGTTAGTTCCCTAGAACCAACTACTTTATAATTTAGATTAGTTTTATATTCAAAGATGTAAATATTAACTTCAATATATTATCACATATTGATTGTTCTTCTACATAACATTGATGTGCTAATGTTCAAGGTTATTTATCATGTTGATAAGGTCATAGTTGTTCCCCACTATATTGAGAACCTTGAAATGACATATTGATATTCTCAAATATAGTTCTATGGTTAGATAATATACTATGATAGGGAACATAGTATGTAGACTTTCAGTTGTGAGTAATTATAAGAGGATGAGGATTCTTCTCATGAGGTTTGCACTTGGTGATCTCCAAGACGGGAGATTATGAGAACAGACCCACTAGTAGGAATTCCTTATGTTTTTGTGTCATTGAATATTCCTATCTGTGAGTGTGCGTAATGGTCCTTAGAATTTTTGATTATTATTAATGCATGTTATGACTCACACACTTAGATTTATTTCTTAAACCATGATAATGATAGTTCATGGTGAAGTTTTATACATTGCGTGTGTCATTAATGAAATGTTGTTAATTAATAAGTCGAGTAAGGATATATCCCTTACATCATTATGAAAGATGATATATCAATTGTTTAATTAAAATATAATTATCACATTAAATTCAATTTCCATGGTGTAACAACAGTTATTTAAAATAGTCAAAGAAAGACATATCAAGCATATAAGTTTATGAAACATATGTGAAACCTATTTGATGAGATATTGAGACAAAATTATTATATTACATTATGAGCGTTCATATGTGGTTTTCATCATTGTGACGTTATATTCTTTCTCCTGGGTTCCTTGATCCATTGCTAGAAAATAATACTATACTTTAGGCGATCCCTCTTAATTCCAACAAGAATGAATCCTAGAGAGTCACACACTAAGTGTTTCCATTGATCTTGATTAGATTTCTTTTGAATTTAATTATTATAATAAATATTATTCTTTAGACTGAGGAATAATTTTATTCAAGTTTTATTGATCTCTAATATTCTCAAGGTAATGGATAATATTTTTAATAAATAATTTATTTGATTGTTTGAATATTTATTAAATATTTATTCACTGAATTATGGATAAAATATTTAATTTATTTATTGAATATTTAATAAATATTTATTCATTGGAATGTGGATAAAATATTTATTTTATTTATGGAATATTAAATAAATATTTATTCACTGGAATGTTGATAAAATGTTTATTTTATTTATTAACTATTTAATAAATATTTATTTAGTTGATTTTGAATGAAATATTTTTTTATGAATAAGACATTTGTTCATATATTCAATCAATGACGATGAATTCAATTGGATCAAGATCACTTCTAATGATAAATATTAATTTACAAGCTAGTAAAATAATATTTATCATTATGAAAGTTAGTGAACACCATAAAATAATAATAATAATATTATTATTATTATTATTATTGGTATGAGGTTCTTTATGAATTATTATATTATTTAAAGGCTGGTATGCAATTAAATAATTTTTTAAAAACCCTAACTCTTTAAATAGATTATTATGTCTATTGTGTACAATTAATCGCAAAATAGAAAATTGAGAGTTGTTGTACACAATAGATTTATCTCTTCAATCATGTTCTTCTCATCCTTTAAAGAATGAGAATATCTAGAGAGAACCCATCAAGACTGGAGGATGATCGATCAAGATGACCAACACAAGATGATTTATTCACCACTCTAGCACCCAAAAATCAATCGGCGTAATTTGGAGATTAAATTTGCATGTGTGGATCATCGCTAGAGGGATTCTACACTTGGATCCTTATAATGAAATGAAGGTAATCTGGGGTATTTTTGAATATCAAAAACTCTATAGAAGAAAGGATCCTAAGATGAGGTAATTATTTTCTTTAGATATAAATAAATTAATTATAAATTTCCTATGAATATATCCTCTATGGGTTTCGTGTTTCTACATGTCAATATCTAATTGGAAAATTTTCATTGGTAGTGGATTTATGACATTGAAAATACTGCGAATAATCCATCAGATCGACAAAATATTTATGATTTATCACCCAACATGGAACTTCTGCTATGCCTAGAACCTTCAAGTCATATTAGAGTGGTCACATTTCAAATTTATAATTATTTATTTGATTGTTGATCTATATGCGCAATAGTGGTTAGATATTTCATTTAAATATTATTGATCCTTTAATCTAATTGTTTAATTAACATGCTTCAAAATTTTAATTACCACCATTCATGATTTCATTTTTTTTAAAGGACTAAGAACAGATAAAGAATGATCAAATATTACATCGGTAAGTTCCATGAATTTTGTATCATAAGATAAGGTTACATGGTGTGTATCCGGAGTATACGTTGTGTACCCATGTGCACTGCATCTAGCTATGTCACGGGATACACGGTGTGCCAAACATCAATTGTACATAGTGCATTTATTGCACACAACATTTAGATTAGGTCAATCTAGCACACAATATGTCGAATTACATAGTGTATAGATAGAATACACATCATGTAGTTACATATTTTAGTGGTGAAATTCATGAAAACCATGTAGTTAAATACATGGTCAAAATTGCATGAGATTGACATCCTAGATAATTAATGAAGTACACAACCTATATCCCACATACATAGTGTGTAGTTCGTTATTTATCACATCCAAATTACATGTCAAGTCATTCATAAAGACAATATGGAACACAACATGCAAGATACACAAGGTGTAGCTGGAATATACATGTCATGTAGTCTTGTGTCTGATAAACACACTGATTCCGTCATTGGGTTTCACGAACACATGGAAATCAAACCACATGGAATGTATCTAGATAGTACACATCATGTAATCCTACCAAGATATGTTCCTAATCCTAAATTTTTATCCTGAAAACATAGAAAGAGTGAAACATGGCGTGTAGTTGGCTTATACATGCTTTGTAGTCCATTTGAGGTGCATGTAGAATCCCAAGGAGTGTAACTTGGGTACATAAAAAATAAGATACATGAATTTTAGCTTGATAATATATGTCGTGTAGTATTATAATAAATAAAAGAATTAAATTACATTAAATTTACAATTTTAGTATTAAAACCTTATTATATTTATTGACACTTGTTATGATTAACAATTTAGTAATAGTTTTAAATAATTATTAAATACTCAATTAATTTATTATAATTACCTGTAATTATTAGTGTTGTTGTTTATTTTCCATGAGTGAATTAATGATAAGTATCTCCATGAGAATTTGGATGAAAATTAAGATAGAAGGGAATTAATTAATTAATGAAAGTGCATTTATCTTAATAAAAAGGATGAATAGAAATGAATGTTAACCGATTTTACTTTTGCAGATTTTTTGCATGTGAATGATTGTTCATGAGCTTTACCAAGACCTATGTATGAGTTGGAATTGTTTAATTTAATTTATTTCATGGTTTTACAATTATTTATTGTTAAATTAAATATAATGACATGTGATTCATCCCTATCTTTATTATTATGTAAGACCTGTGTGTCCAAGGTTATTTATGTAATTCCCCTTAAGTAGTTATTTGCTTCCCCTCACTTGCATGTGAGTTAAATAATTTTAATTAATGTATTATCCCAAGGCACATGGAGTTAGTTCAATGTAGAACCAACATTATTCCAACCTAGGTGATATACAAATGGATAGGTAGAATGTTGCAACTCATGCCAAGACAGAAACAAGGAGTTATTTTCCCATGTCATATGTTGATTTATTTCCAACTCTATAAATCAACCGTTAGATAATATCATGAATGGTTTATTTATTTATTTATTTCTATATATACATCATTTATTTTATGGATTCAAGATTGAAATCACAGAAATAAATGGATTAATGTGAAAATATGGAATTTAAATAAATGGAATATGTGTAAATGTTTTATCCATCATGGTTAATTAATTATATAAAATTCACTTAATATTAATAAGTCTTGTAAAGCGTAAAAAAAGATAAAATGTATTCATAATAAATTAAAATCCATCAACTTAATATTAATTCAAACCAATACTTCCATTACTTTATTGGGGATGTAACCATAGAACTAAGTGTTTACATGGCCAAAGTCTAGACGCTTAATTTTATCGAGGAGTTATCATGAGGGTTTTGGGTTGAATTAACCAAAATTGTATTGAACTTAATGGCCAAAGTCTGTTCAATACAAATTTGGAGGAAAGTGTTAAGGAAATCCAAGTCAAAATATCAGGATTTTAGAGTCCACTCAATGGATTAAGGAAGAGCAAGCCCATAGTTGGAAAGACTGCCTAACTGAATACCTTTCTATGGTTTTCATGGTCAAATTCTAGATCATAAAGAAGGGAAATATGGATCCTTTCCACTAGAATATCTTGAGTGATGGTACATTTCAAGTTCAACGGGTAGGTCCATTGAGACTTGATGAAAAAGTGAGATACTTAATAAAATTAAATTTATTATTTCTCACAAAATTTGTAATCAATTAAATTATTGATCATACGTTTTAATTATTGTATAAAATATCAAGAAAAACCACAAAAACATTTTGATCATTCCTTAATGTGGTTTATGTTATTACAAATGAATTTTTTTTGATATGGTACAATAGTTTATATGATGAATTATGATCAGAAATTTTGTATTATGTGTTGGAATACCCTACTCCTATTCTTCCACCCCAGTAGGTGAGCGAAGGTGAAAAGTATGCATACCAAATATGTATTGAGGATGATTCTTATATTCATTGTATTATATTAGAAACTATGTTTAGATATTTGAAGATACAATATAAATACACAGATTCTTACACCATAATATATCACCTATATTCTCTTGAGAAACAGAAGGAAAGGATTGAAATAAATAAGATTTTCACTGAACTATATCAATGTAAACTTGAATAAGGAAATATAGTTATTGATCAAGCTTTCAAAATGATGGGGTATATTGATTAGTTAGAAAAAAATTTATTCCACTTGGATAAGAAATTATCCATTAATATTATCTTATTATCCTTACCATGAAGTTTATCCTTATATGTCCAATCCTAGATAAACTAAATGGATAAATCACTCAGGAAACTTTTTTCTATACTTCACCAAGTGGATAAGGATTGGTTGAAACTTGTTTCTCCACCCATTATTATGAAAAGTTTAAAAGAAAAGGATGAATATCCCATGGATATTATAAATCCAAAAGATCATTTATGGAGTTCTTTAAAGGTACAAAAGACTCAAATGTTGAAGAATGAACATGAGACTATTTTCTTCTTATGTGAAAATAATGGACACTGGAAAAGAAATTACAATGAATTGAAGAACCAAGAAGATGCATCCACATCAAGTATATTCATAAATTTTCTATTTTCCTATTGTGTATTAAATACATTATGATTAAAATATACATGTATTTAAATATAGTAAATGATAAATAATAGAAAGTCAGTAGAGTGAACTCGAAAGGAGATGAGAAAGGGATATTCCTATATTAGCCAAGGGGAGATCACTATTTCTCATTACTATATTGGATTGATTTAAGTCTTTAATAATTCTTACTAAAACATTTATCTTTATATATAGATAGACATAATGAGACATTATTTAATTTTAGAGTAAATTGTTTTATGGTACTAAAATACTAAACTAATGGTTCAATAACTCTTGAATCAAAAATATCCATTGTAGTGAATGGTGAATATAAAATATAATACTATTACTTGGTTGTGACAAGATAATTATTTATCAAATAAAACTGAAATTAGTTTACCATTTTATACCCATAAAAGTGTTCTAGTCTCAATTGAGCTAAGATATTGGATATACAAACAAACTACTTATCATATTTTAGATAAAGAATCCTTTTTAAATAAAGGTACATCACAAAACCTTTTATATTTGGTTCAACATGGCCACATGAACCATTATAAAGTTAAAATTAACTTTATGCACTTCATGATATTCCTTTGATAAATTTTAGACATGCTCAGTGAAGTAAATGAGTGCACTTGGTAAAGATTGAAGAATCCCTAAGTTGTCTTGTTGTAGAACATATTATACAAGTAGTCATTGGTCATATATGTGGAGTAAAGGTAATCTCAAAATCAAATTTCCTTATATACATCAATGATGAGATTGTAGTAAAATGAAGATCAATGTCGAGTCTTATATATATTATAAATCATCCATTATTCCTTCCAAGACATATTTTAAAAATAGAAATGAAAAAAATAACCATATGCCAACTATATTTCCTAGTGGATTTCATATCAATTGTGATATAATAATAATATGTTAGGACATAACCACAAGTGTTTATTTAAAACCGTTTGTTAAAAACCATCCTTAGATACAAATGAACATCAAAACACTAAGGTGCATCTGAGTCAATGATCTTATATCTACTCAGGATATTAATCTCTAGTAAAGATCAACTATGTTTTCATAAATTAATCTTATCTATTTGATGATAGAGGTAGAATACTTAACTTCTATAGGTTAAGTCTATGGATCCACATGAGTTGGCATAGGAATATTGGACTCCGCTAAGCTTTGTGGGAGTAGTAGTTCCATTTAAACATACTCTATAGGAATATATATAACCAAAGATGTGGTTTATGTTCACCATGGTGGGTGATATATAAATTATTCTTTCATAATAAATATTCCTACAAATAAGCATAAAATGGTAACATGGTAAGGTTAGAAATTATGTATAAATTCAAGTAATGGACTCCATGTAAAAATATTCAAGGACTATTTATTTTGAATGTTTATAAGACTTTATACTACTGGTGAGCATTCAAGAGAAACTAGAAATTGATGGTACAATATGGTACCAATATAGCAATATAGATTATTGAAAGGTTTAGTCTATGAAAAAACTTATTTGCCACTCATCATGAATAAAATCCTTTTTGAATTATACTTTTTAAAGCATATTTATATGATCATCATATTGGGATATTTATTGTTATGACCACCTCATTTAGAGGATTCCTTACGGAATATGTCTATATGACATGACCAAAAAAGAGACCCTATAGTTTATATCCACTAGGCATAAATAAAAGGTCCAGTGACATCAATAAATTCCATTAAGATATACAAAATACATAAATTTATTTATGAATAACTCATGTATAGTGATCATAGAATGTTCATTTGGAAATTAATGAGTAAAATGTGTCTCAAATTGGTTAGTGGGAGGGATATTAGTTTTCAAGATAAATATTTTGATAATATATGGAAAACAAATGTAAAGTCTTACAAGTTTGTTAAGAGTAAGTAATAATATTTCCCCAAGTATGACTTAAAGTAGAAACTGTGTTCTAGGGAACAAGATAAACAAAATAGATTCATGACTTTTTCAAATCTAGTCATAGTATATATATTAAAAAATTATTGAAAAATAAAATTTGAAATAATTCAATACCGAATTGTTATTGGTGTATAATCTTTCTAGTAGAACATGCATGGGCATAAGAAGAGATTATGGAGATTAAAATAATTTCACATGTTCTAAGAATTAATATCATGTTCTATGATATATAATAATGTTAGATATTATATATGTATAAAGAAAAGTATATGAATATTAAATAGATCTAATATAATTGCATATACTTGCAGTTGGAACTATCTGATAGTATACAAAAAAGTAGAACTGGATTAGTTCCTGGTGTCTGGAGAAGTAAGAATAATAATGACTGATGTAATTTATACTTTTATTCATTTAGTTCAATTTGATCTAGTGTCACTAAAAAGTTCGGGGTAATATGGATGAAAAACTTATTACAGCATGTGTTTTCCATATCTATAATATTCGAGTATGTTGGGGCTTCTGATGTATCTTAAGAAGTGGTTTAGCAATGTATTGTTCTAATTTTTTTGTTATACCAAAAAAATGATATTTATTATTTTATGATAATATTTGACTATGGATTTAGTCAGTATGTTGGGATTCTAACATGGGAACAAGAGGTGGATACTCAGTTATATCACTACTTTAGGGATTTTATCATGATAATAATGTTACAGTAAATAGATTTTCCACACCAACATGTGGCCTTGCCATCCCTAGTAATGAAAATGTAGTAGTCCTAGAAGATGTATCCATACATAGCATAATCATGTTTAACATGTAAAGAACAACCAATCATTAGCAGTTGGATCTAGTTAAATTGGGAGTTTTTTGGAGTTGGGGCCCAAAAACTAGTTACATTATACTTTATATTACTTCTATATTCAAAGAAGTGAATATTAATTTAAATATGTTATCACATGTTGATTATTATTCTACATAACATTTATGTGCTAATTTCATCATGTATATGTAACATTGATAAGGTAATAATAGTTCCCCACTATGTTGAGAACCTTGAAATTCCATGATGATATTCTCAAATATAGTTCTATGGTTGGAGGATATACTATTACAGGGCACATTGTATATATACTATCAGGTACGAGTACTCATAAGAGGATAAGGCTTCTTCTCATGAAGTTTTTACTTGATAATCTACAATATGGGAGATTATAAGAATAAACCAACCAGTAATAATTCCTCATGTTTTGGAATCATCAGATATTCTTATCTGTGAGCATGTGTAATGGTTCTTCAATATTAAGATTATTATTAATGCATGTTATGACTCGTGCACTTAGATGTATTTTGTAAACCCTGGTGATAACAATTCATGGTGAATTTGGTTTCATTGGGTGTGTCATGAATAAAATATTTTTAATTATTAATTTGGGTAAGGATTTTTTCATTCCATCTTTATGGAAGTTGATATCTCAACCCTTTGATTGAAATATAAATGTTTCATTAAATTCCATGTCCATGGTGTAACGATGTTTATTTAAGATGTTAAAATAAATAAGTATCAATCATATTGGTTTATAAGATAGATGTGAAAGTTTAATGATGATATATTGAGACAAACATATTATATTACACAATGAGCATTTGTATGTAGTTGTCATCATTGCAACATTAAGTCCTTTATCTTGGGTGTCTTGACCCATTGCTGGATTGTAATTTGGGGTTTTAGTTAGGCCTGTCTAATGCCAATGAGAAATAATACTAGAGGGTTACACACTATGTATTTCTTTGATATCGATTAAATTCTATTTGAATTTAATTATTAGAATAAATATTATTCTCAATAATGATGAATAATTTTATTTAAATTTTATTGGTTACTAATATTCATAAGGTGATAAATTATTATTTATTAATAAATAATTTATTTCATTATGTGAATATTTAATAAATATTTATTTGCAAAATTGTGAATACAATATTTATTTTATTTGTTGAATATTTAATAAATATTTATTCACTAGATTGTGAATAAAATATTTATTTATGAATATTTATTTGGGTATTAAATAAATACTGAGGAGTTCAATCAAACCAAGATCATGTCCGGTGATAAATATTAATTTACAGGATAGTAAAATTATATTTATCAATACATGAGTTAGTGTACACCATAAAATATTATTATTATTATTATTATCATGGAATTGATAATTGAGAATCATTGCACACAATTAATTTCTATTTCAACTCCTCTTTATCACTTCCCCTCAAGAATGAGAAGATCTAGAGAGAATCCTTCAAGCATGAAGGTTGAGTGATCAATAGGAATAATACAAGATAATTAATTCATCATGATAACACCCAAAAATCAATCGGTGTCATTCGAAAATCAACGGAGCATGTGCGAATCACTTATAGATGGATTCTTCACTTGGATCCTTACAACACAATAATGGTAATCCTAGAAGAGTATTTTGGAAGATCAACAACGTCATCAAAGAAAGTATCCTAAGACAAGGTAATTATTTTCTTCATATCTAAATAAATTAATTATAAATTTAACTTTAAAATATCCTCTCTGAGTTCTAGGTTTCTATATATCAATATCTAATTGAAAAAAATTTATTGGTTATGGTGTTCATGTCATTGATAATACTATTAATGATTTATCAGATTGAAAAAATATTTTTGATTTATCACCCAACATGGTGCTTTTACTACACCTAGAATCTTCACAAACATGGGTAAAATTGTCTTTAATAAATCATTGTAGAAAAGTAAAAATATTCTTTGAAACATTTTAAGGAAAATATGAATATTAAAGAAAAATATTTCCAACTGAGTAGAAAAACAAAGTTGGTTTTCCTTAAAAATTCTATTTCAATGTCTAAAATACATAAAGTGAGTAAAATTAAAGGAAAACAATTTATTTCAAGAAATAAATATAGGTGAAGAAAATATATTGGGTTTAAGATATAAATATTAAATAATTCCCCCAATAGAGACTTAAACATAAACAATCTTGAACAATTGTGAGATTGTGAAATAAACTCTTATCTTTGGTCTGGCTTGCTTCATACGTGATTTTAACCTCCTTTATAATAAATTTTGATTCATTATAATTATATACCAAAACTATATACATATATATAATATCATTTATGATTCATTTATAACATATTATCAACCATTTTTTAATAATCATTTTTTATTATCATTATTTTGGGTGTCAACTACTTCATTTTTCATGCATGTTTTGATTCGATAGTTTTGGTTATTTTACTTTCATTGTAGTTCTACCATCTATATAATGTGATTCATGATATAAATTTCATATGTATTTAATATATATATATATATATATTATCATCTATAATAGGTAGAGATAGAAAAATGAATTACATCATTCATTGAGTCGGTAGACCATACGTGTGTATGAACATTGTTTTCATTTTTCGATGGATGGAATGAAAGAAAGGTAAATAATAATTAGACTTTATTTTCATGAACCAAACCAGAGTTTCATCCAAACCAACACCCACCCCAATATGAGGCATGTCCCAAAGGTCATTCCCAATCCCCACAAGCTGGAAAATAGTGGCTGAGTATCAACTTTATACTTTGGAAATGATTTCACCCATTTATATAATAGTAAACAACCAACAAGAAAAAATATCACAATAACTGATAATCATAACCAAACAAGGTACAATAAATTTTCAAATTCATAGTTTACATATTTAACCAAACCAAAAGTACTACAATGGGAAGGTAACAGCAAAACTATCCCAAAAACCTCCATGAAACGAGATAGGAATCACCCTCAAGCCACCACCACCAACACATTCAAGAACTAGAACAGTAGCAACCAGATCCACCATCACCACCACACAAAAACTTTCCTTTACCTGGGTCATATATAAAAAAGTCTACAGACACCCAAATTTGTATGTAGGGTGTGAGCCAAAACCTAGTAGGATATCACCCAAGGAATGATTCCATGACATAACATTAGAATACAAATCAACGTGCATATTTTCATAAGAAAATATGAAACATTTTCAAGAAAACATTTTAAGGAAAAATCATTTCTCTAATAAGATTGCTTGAAAGTAAAGTTCACACAAGGTCTTCCATGTACTAAGGGTTAGTACCACATCACATAAGCATCATGTCACAATAGAGAACTATACGCAAATGCCTATATGTAACTATCATAGGTGGTCCCTATGAACATAAAAAATGTTCTTATGCACGACCCACTAGAGGGGATCACATCCCAAAATATTAGTGGTTTGTGATCATATCACATGTTTAGTTAGTGTTTTAGTTTCAATCCTTTTAGATGAATTCGGGCCTCGCCGCTGCTGAGACAACTAGCGTACTAGTTCTAGTTCACCCACCTAGATTCCCAAGATCCCATTTGTGCTCAAATTCCATTTCACATATCACATAAATCCTCACTTTCACATACACATGCCAAACATCATAAGCCCGTAGGTAAATCACCACTTTCATATTTTCACATTGATCCAATGATCAAATCTCACATAGAAAGCATTATTTTTCATAAAAAAAGCCACTTTTCATTTCCCACACACACCAAATCCATTTGGAAATACATTTTTCACGACTTACACAATTTATGAAATCCATTTGGAAAACGCAACATAAATAACACATATGTAATCCAACCATTTCCATGGGTATATCCCCTTTCAAATTCATACTCACATCAAATCCATTTTATAAATTGATTCACATCACTTTCACAATTCAAAGACACATTTAAGGTGAAAAATAAATAAGATAACATGCAAACAAAAAATCCATTTATCTTTAAAAATACACTTTCAACACAATTTCATCCTTAAATATCTTTGAAAATACATTTATCACCTTTCACACAAGGTATAAAACATATTCAAGTAACACCATAATGAATCACACATGAAACATAACCAATTTCCTTTAAAAAACCAATTTTAATCACTTGGGAATCTCAAAACCTTTCCAAAACATATTTCTCATCACACAAACAATCCAAAGAACACATTTAAATAATCAATAAAGCAATCCAAACTCATCTAATAAAATAAAATCATGGAACCACCTACCTCGCACTTGGAAAATTCTAGAAAACGGTGTGAAACCCCAACCACACCACCACAAGACCCTATAAAGGCAATATCAAACAATAACCATCAATATTTCACCCAACATCTTAAGATCAAACCCTCGTTAGGTCAAATAACCCATTGTAAAAATAATAACTCAAGAATGAGGGATGAGAAACCTAGAAGAAGGGAAAAATCATGAGAAGAGGGACTTACATGATGATTCCTTGAAGTTTCAAGTCCAAAACCACCCAAGGATTAAGGATCAAGAGGTCCAAGAAGGCTTTGTGGGAGCTCCCATGGCTGAAAATACTAAATGGGGTGTAATGGAGGTGTTTTAGGGTTAACATAAAAGAGGTAACAAGAGTAATTTTCCACTTTTTAATGACCCGGACAAGTCACATGGTTAGACCACATGGTTTTCCAAACTATGTGGCAACCATCTGTCCCTCACTATCCAAGAAGAACATTTTTGTATGGTTATTCTGCATGGTTTTCCAATCGTGTGAAAACCTTGTGGCCTCCACTATCCAAAAATGACAATTGGACTCAAAGTTTCCAAGTTGTGGCGCATGGTTTCCCCTAACCATGTGCCACCTACAGTAAAACCCAAAATCTTCATTTTTCACTAGAAAATTATTGTGAACCCTAGGAATAAAAGCAAGACAAAAAATAAACTTAATAATACTTCAATCAAATTATTTTATGTGACAATTCTCCCCACCATGAAAACTTTACACCCTCATAAAGTCAAGTTGAAGCTTGATCATAGAAAAAAAATGGATACTCCTCCTCAACTCAATAATTTTGCTCCCATGTATCATGCTCATAACTACCATGTTATCAAAGAACTCAAAACAATGGAATGGACTTCCTAAGAAGCACTTTCTCTTGAGAATCCACAATCTTCACTGGTAGCTCAAACACTAAAAAATCATGTTTCAATTCCAAATCTTCCTAATTCAACCCATGAGATGAATTTGGGTTATAATTTTTCAGATGAGAGACATGAAACATGTCATGAGTTGATATCAAATGAGAGGTAAAAAATAACATGTACTCCACCTTACCAATCTTCTCAGTAATCTCAAAGGGTTTGACTGACATACCTCAGCATTAGCTTCCCTTGCTTACCCAAACGATGATGACCAAAGAGAGGTGGAACTATTAGGAACAACTAGTATCCCATAGAAAACTCTAAATATTAGAACCTATGATTGGAATAATAATTTTTATGGCTCTATGCCATCAAAAAAATATTACCTAGTCAACTTAACTTTATCAGAAGTTTCTTGCACAAGGCCCGGTCCCAATAATGAGGTATCACCAACCTTATCCCTATACAAAGGAGACCAAAATAGTCGACCATAAAGTGACTCAAAAGGAATCATTTGAATCAATTATTGGTAACTATTATTATATGAAAACTCAACTAATCCCAAATGGATATCCCACGAACCTACAAAATCCAGCACACATACCAGGAGCATGTCATCCAAAATCTGATTTTCCCGCTCCATCTGACCATCTGTTTGAGGGTGGTATGTCATGATCAACTTGACATGTGACCCCATCACCTTATAAAGGCCATCACAAAACTGTGTGGTAAAACAAGGATCTCTATCTGAAACAATTTTCAATAGAACACCATGGAGCCCTACTATCTCTTGGACATACAACTGACCCATCATATCCACTTTTGATGAATCCCTGATCAGAATGAAATGGGATGATTTGGTCAGATGGTCAATCACTAACCAAATGGAATTCCTCCCCTAGGGTGTATGAGGTAATCCAATAATAAAATCCATGTTGACCTTAACCCACTTCCAAGTAGGAATAGGTATTGTCTGAAGAAAACTAGAGAGCCTTTGGTGATCTTCATTAACCTACTGACATGTATAAAACCACGATACAAATTTACCTATGTCCCACCTCACACCTAGACACCAGAAATGATGAATCATGTCATAAAACATCTTATTGGTACCAAGATGAATGGACCACTATGACTAGTGGATATCCTCCACCACCACCTTTCTCAATGACAACAGCACCATGAAGCGACCCTTAAATCACCAAACTCCCTCAAGAGACAACGAACAATCACAAGGTGTGTCGTATCCATTTAGAAACTTCATAGACCATTAACATAACTCATCACTAGGCTGCTCTTGCTGAATCAACTCCATAAGGGAGTTTTTCAGCTGAACACTAGCCAATAACACACCTACACTATGTTTCTTGGTATCTAGATGCATATGAGCAAAGCGCCCCATCAAATTCCACTCATCACTGGATTCCTTAAATGCTTACACTGGAACTTCCATGCTCAAATATTCTTCCACCATGTTACATTTTCTTGGGGTATAGACTATATCAAAATAAAACCCCTAAAGGTACTCAACCCAAAGATGATGCCTTAAATTCAAATATTTCTAGTAGAAAATGTAGGACAAACTCTTATGATCTGAATAAACTATAAACATCTCCCTAAAAGGTTAATGGCGCCATGTTTTCAAGGTATGTATCACCACTCCTAATTCTAAGTCATTAGTTGGGTAATTATTTTCATGTGGTCAGAGTTGGTGTGATCCAAAATCCACCACATGATCATCCTGCATCATCACACACCTAAGACCCACAATTGAGGCATCACAATAGACCATATATCTCTTTACAAATTCTAGAAAGATAAAAATAAGGTTCATGGTAAAATCACACCTTTATCTCATAAAATGATTCTTAACACTCTGGGATCCACTCAACCTTCACCCCTTTTTGGGTGATTTACATCATGGATGAAGAAATCTAGGATAAATCTAAAACAAACCACTTGTAATAACCTTCCAGACCCAAAATCTATTGATCTCAAAGATATTATTTGGCTGCTTCTATGACATCATTGCATTGATCTTCTCATGATCCACCAAAACTCCTCATTCCAAGACTACATGACCCATAAACTTCACCTCCCTAATCCATAAGGTGCGCTTGGAAAACTTATCATACAGATGATGATCTTGAAGAGTTTTCGACACAATACTCAAATGCCACTAATGATCCTCCTCAATCCAGGAATAGACCAGGATGTCGTCCAGAAATACCATAACAAAGGAATCAAGATACTGGTGTAACAACCTATTCATGAGTTCCATAAAGACATTTAGATCATTTTTCAAACCAAAATTCATGACCAAATACTCAAAATGGTCATACCTACTTTAGAAGGATGTTTTCGGAACATTTTCCTCTCTAACTCTAACTTTATCATACCTAGAATGAAATTCAATCTTGGAAAACCACCTCTCTCTCTTAAGATAATAAAAAAGTTCATAAATTCAGGGAAAAGTATACTTGTTCTTGATATTCACCTTATTTAGATTTTGGTAATCAATGCACAACCGGAGAGATCCATCAGTATTTTTCACAAACAGAACTGGTGCAGCCCAAGGTGAGATGCTCAAGTAAATAAATACTTTGGATTCTAAATTTTCCAACTATACTTTTAATTTCATCAACCTAGAGGGGGCCATACAGTATGGGGGGAGAGATATTATCTATGTTCCTAATGTAAAATCAATGGATAACTCCACATCTTGTTCTGGAGTCAAACCAAAAAAATAATCTAGAAAAACCTTAGGGAATTCATCGACCACATGTGGTAATCCACCCTAAAGAGCACCATCATCATCCTCCAGCACGAGTGAAGAGATATGTTAAAAAATATTACCTAAATCTGGAAGTGGTGGTCTAGTATGTCCTAATCGAGGATCCCATTCACTATGAAAAACATGGGTACTTCCATCAGGTGCCACAAAACTCACTCGACGTCCATAGAAATTGATGTGTTCCTGAAAACGCACCATCCAATCCATACCAAGGATCACGTCAAAGAGTTCCATCTCAAAAACCATAAAATCATATTCCATCTCAACCCCTGACATGGTGAGTGTATAATACATATAGCTAAAACCTTGATCTATCTTCTTACAAAGTGGTGTTACCAACTCTGTCATATATGGCATAGGATCGGTTGAAAAGTCTATCACATCCACGAGATGATCAAAAACAAAGGAAATAGAAGCACCAGTATCAAATAGAGCAATAACTAAAGATGTTGCAATAAGAATGGTAACTAAAACTATCACAAGACCTGCATTTGATTCCACTGGTGCTAAATCCACTGCATAAAGTTGCCTTATCTCATTATGACTCAGAGAGTGACCACTGGCCTATGGTTCTACCCTGAACTAACTCTACCTAGAAGAAGATATAGCCCTACCACCACATCCTATGAACCAAGAACCTACTATACTAGATGGTTTTGGCTAAGCTGACTTCCCTTTATAAGCTATAGATCCTTAACCACTATGATATGGGTGTGCCACCCTAAAAAATCATTGTAAGTTCCCCATATATCCAAATCAGTGACAAGGTATGGGTGGATAAGAACACGCTGATTGCATGTGCCCTGCCTTCCCACACTGATGGCACACAACCGACCCAACATCGAAAGCCACAGACAAAGACAGCTAGGAAGGATGGCCAGAACTACCACCTCTCTTCTTCCCTTGATCATCTCACTTCCTATTCTTCTTAGACAAGATTCCACTATACATTGTTTATACTACTCCATAGAAACTATTATTTCTTTCATAATAAATTTCTACCATCATATCACAATCCACCACCTCAAAATAAGTTTTCAGTTTGAACAAGAAAACCTGAGATCATATTTTTGACCTCAACCCCATCTCGAACTTCTAAAACTACATCTGCTCATTGGAAAAAATCTTAGGTGAATACCAAACTATCTCCACAAAGATGTTGGAATACTCCATCATAGTATGATCTCCATGGAAAATATCCAAAAACTCATGTACCTAGTGAAGGCTATAATCATGAGATAATACTACATATTGAAAACAAACATGAATTCCTTCCAACCCATCTTCTCATGCTTTATAGCTTTCACTGCTAAGTCCAACACTTTATACTAGGACCTTCCAACATGGATGAATCACATTTCACCCTAACCACCTCAGGAGTATTAAGAAACTCGAACATCCTCACTATCTTCTCAATCCACTCCACTGCTTCCTAAGGTTTCGTGCTACCTTGGAAAGAAGGAGGCTTGTTCTTGAGGAACTCCTAATATTTTTCCTTTATAGGACCTGGTTCAGCTTCTCTAACCTAAGTAAGACCAATTCACACTCCTTTTCCAAATCATGGATAAACCAAACCACTACTTCCACTAATCTTTGATTTATTAATGAGGGATAACTCTCTCTATCCTCTTCCTATATTTGTACAAGAATTATCTATGGATCCATCTTGATACAATAAGAAAAAACCACAAGGAAACCCATTAATACAACCATTTTGAAATTTTCTATCAATAAAAACAAATACCAAAACTTCCATAAATCAAAACATAACCAAATCCATCACAATAAAAAACAATCAAACCACTCCACCCCCACACAGTGTCTATATACAGTCTGCAGCCTGTACGTCTTGCCTGGAGGAGAAGTCAAACCAAATCCCAATATCCCATGGTGACTCAAGTTCTATCACAAGGTATGTTGTCCAAACACCCCACTCATACTAGAACCTCAATCCCCACCCAGACTCCTTCCCAAATAACTTAACCCAAAAAGAGGGAAACCTATTCTGATGCCATTTTGTAATGAACCAAATTAGAGTGGAATCTAAATCGACACCCGACCTGATCCTCATGGGATGGAAACTAGTTCCTATGTATCAAATTTATACTTTGGGAACAATTTAACCCATTTATATAACAATAAAAAACCAACAAGAATAAATATAACAATAACTTATAATCATAACCAAACAAGGTGCAACAATTTTTAGATCCAAAATGTACATCTTTAAACAAACCAAAATCACTATAATGGGAAGAGAACAACAAAACCATCCAAAAAACCTCCATGAAAAAAGATTAGAATCACCCTCAATCCACCACCACCACCACCTTCAAGAAGTGGAACACTAGAAACTGGATCCACCATCATCACCATGATACATATTTCTTTACCTCGTTCATACATAACAAAGTCAACATTCACCCAAAAGTGTATGTAGGTGTGATCCAAAGCCCAATATGATATCACCCAAATAAATATCTCATTCCATAACATTATTATATTAATCAACATGAATATTTTCATAACAACATATGAAACATTTTCAAAAAAATATTTTAAGGAAAAACCATTTCTTAAATAAGCTTCCTTGAAAGTAAAGTGAATACAAGGTCTACCATGTATTGATTCCTAGAACCACATCACATAAGCATCATGTAATAATAGAGTACCATGGGAAAATCCCTATAGGTAATTAGCATAATTGGGACCCTATAAACCCCATACCTTTATGATCAAAATCCTCCAAATCAACTATGAAAAGTGTTCTCATTCCCTATTCATTAGAGGGGATCCCATTATAAAACTCTAGTGGTCTCTCATGATATCACTTTTTTAGTTAGTGTTGTAGTATCAATCCTTCTAAATGAATTCGGGCCTCTTCATTGTCGATTCAACTAGCGTACTAGTTCTAGTTTGCCCACCTAGATACCTAGGATTCCCTTTGTTCTCAAATTCCATTTCACATATCACATAAATCATCACTTTCATATACACTTTCTAAACACCATAAGAACATAAGGAAATCACCAATTTAATATTTTCACATTGATCCAATGATAAAATCTCACATGGAAATAAACATTTTCCATAACCAAAGACACTTTTCATTTCCCACACACACTAAAACCATTTGAAAATACATTTTGTAACACATGAACAATTTATGAAACCCATTCGGAAAATACAACATGAATAACTCAAATGTAATCCAACCATTTACATGGTAAGATCCCATTTAAAATTCATACTCACATAAAATCCATTTTATAACATGATTCATATCACTTTCATAATTCAATGAAACATTTAAGGTGCACAACAAATAATACAACATGCAACAAAAACCCATTTCTCTTGAAAACCCTGTATTCAACACACTCGCACCATTAAATATCTTTGAAAATACATTTCAAACCTTTCATAAAAGGCATAAAACATATTCAAGTAACACCACAATGAAGTACACCTGAAACGTAACCACTTTCCTTTAGAAACCCCATTTTCATCACTTGTGCATCTTAAAGCCTTTCAAAAACATATTTCTCACCACACAAATAATTCATAGAAAGACTTTAAATAATCAATAAATCGACCCAAAATCATCGAATAATGTGACAGCATGGAACCACCTACCACACACTTGGAAAATTCTAGAAATTCGTGTAAAACCCCAACTGTACAACCACAAGACCCTATAAAGGAAAGATCAAACAATAACCATCATGATTTCACCAAATATCTCTAGATAAGACTCTCATTAGGTCAAATAACCTGATGGGAAAATAATAACTCGAGAAAGAGGGAAGAAAAACCTTATAAGAGAGAAATCCTGAGAAAAATGACTTACTTGATGATTTCTTGAAGTTACAAGGCCAAACCCACCCAAGGATTGAGGCTCAAGAGGTCCAAAAAGTCTTGGATGGAGCTCCCATGGCGAGAAATCTTGAATGAGGTGTAATTGAGGTATTTTAGGGTTAAAATAGAAGAGGTAATAAGAGTAATTTTCCAATTTTTAATGACATGGACAAGTCATATGGTTATCCCGCATAGTTTACCAAACCATGTGTCAACCTGCATCCCTCACTACCCTAGAGGGACATGTCACATGGTTAGCATGCATGGTTTGTCAACCATGAAACAACTTTGTGGTCTCCACTAACCAAAACTAACAACTGGATGCATGGTTTCCTAGGTGAGGTTCACAGTTTTCCTTAACCATGCGCCAACTGTGTGCTACTTATATTCAAGCCCAAAATCTTCATTTTTCACTAGAAACTCATTGGGAACCCGAGGAATAGAAGCAAGAAAAAAATAAACAAAATAATACCTCAAAAAATCACATATGTTACATTTATAAAATAATTTTTATATCATATATATCATATATATTCCTTAAATCTACCCTTATTATCATCCATGTAAAGAAGAAATGAAAAATAGATCACATTTTTTGTGGATGTGGTAGTCCACACGTATGCAGGAGCGAAGCTATCATTTTCCAACATATTAGAAGGTAGGAAGATATAAATGATATTATTATTACAGAAGAATAATTATATCATAAATATCATATATAAACATTAAACCTAACATAATAATTATCCATACAATATGGTGATGAAAAATGAATTGTGTCACTATATGGAGACAATAAGTCGTACATATGCACAACCAATAATTTCACAACACATTTGATGGGAAAGGGGATGGAAAATGTTGGTTTCATAACCATAATAACATGTTAGTTTATTAATGATACTAAATTTATTATTTTATGATAAATACCATATATTTAGATAAGGTAAAAGAATAATTGAAAAGAAAGTGATCGGTTAAGGTGATTACCTCTTCTTTGAATAATTTCTTTAGATATCCTCTTACGGATACCAGGGTTGGTCTTTTAGGAATACTATAACCTCTATAACGTGTATAATAATGTTTAGAAGATAATGTTTTAGGTTTTGGTTGAGATAGAAGGCTCAAAGTTGTGTAAAGAAGAGAAAGGAGGGGTGCCCTTTTAAAATATTAAAATATAATAAATTCATTTTCTATAAAAAAGGTTCAAAATGGACAGATATTCAAAGATAAGTTAGTATGGGGTTAAAATTAGATCAAAAAAATTTTGGATAGGTTTATGTGGTGTTTTAAAACTATACTTTTTGTTTAACCTCTTAGTTAACCTATTTAAACATTAATCGTGGCAAAGTCTTTTTCACTCTTAAAGGCTTATAATTTTACATATAAAGTAAAAATTTGTTCATAAATGGATAAAGGATTATAATTTAACTCATATCCCATCCAAATTTTACTCTTTTAGTTTTTTTATTTTTTAAAATAATTTAATAAAATATTATTTTCATAAAATATTATTAATGTTATTTTTGACACTATTCATTTAATTTGACTTTAAATACACAAATATAAATATAGAAATCAAATATGATACTTTAAAATCTCCCTAATATGTCATATTTACTAAAAAATTCATGGAACACTTTAACTCATCTATAAAATATTGTTTTTCAAGTGTTTAAAAATAATTTACAGGATTCTTCTACTACTTGCACAAGCATTGTGTCACCGTTGCGTAAGTATTTAAGGTAATTATTTCATCACTAAAAAAATTATCATCATAAAAATAAATTAATTAAATTAAATTTAATCTTTTATATCACATCAATATGTTTTCTTACTCATATCTATGTCATGAAAACTTATTCAATATGTTATTTTGACTTTTTTGGCCTTACGTAAGCATCGCACAAACATTTAGGTAAGCCACCAGTTATATAACTCCAAAATTTTTATATATACATAAAATTAATAATTAATAATTAATATTTAACAATAAATTCAAAAAAGGACTTCTCCATTCTCAAATACTATCTTTAGCACATCAATTTTCTACTTTTCCAGTAAAACGTAGGCACGATGTCGGCATTGAAAATAATTTTCATATTTATCATGAAATAAATTATACTTTATATTTTTTAATAATATTTGTATGATATTTGTAGTATATTATCATAAATATTTCTTTACATAAGTTTAATAAATTTTTATAACATGTTAATTTCTTGACGATGTCATAAAAGATACCGTATTTTATAAAAACTGTAATTTTTACAATTCTTCAAACATTTAATTTATACAGAAAAATATAAAAAATTAATCCTAGAAAAATTTTGAATTTATGAATCAAAAAATAAATAACATTTAATAAAATTAAATTCATGTAAGTTACATAAATTTATTTTAATATAAACACATAAAACACAACGAAAAACAGTTTTTAGAAGAAAAAAAATCAGTTTTTAGCCCAAAAATGAAATTATACCAAAATAAAGTATATTTTTGACTCCTATGTAATTAATTAGATTATTTGTAACTAAATTAAACATATTTTAATCAAATTAAAATAATAATGTAATATTTAAATGACAATAAATTATAGTTTCATAAAAAAACATACAAAAACAGTATTTCTATTATTCACTAAAAAATCAATCTTTTAAGAAAGATCCCAAAATTTTACCATAAGATAATTTTGATCTGATGATTTAAAAAATGGAATTAATTTTTCCAAATACATTTTATAAGATTTCTAGAAAATAATTATAATATTTTCTCACAAAAATCAAAAAAAAATATTTTTGAAGTAAACATAGTTTTGAATAATAAATTGACTTTACTAAAAAATGAGTGTTTATTTCATAAGAATTTATCAATACCTTTGTATTGAGTATAATATTTATATATATTCCATAATATTGTTAATCTTATTCATACCCTCCAATTCCACAGCTATGTTATAATAGTCATATTTAAATAATTATATTTCATGGTTTGTTTGAGATCGGTCTTGCATGTCGTATACACTATCATATATAATGTTCTTATTTTGAAATATTTTGGTATTATAAGACCAATTCAATTAAACCCACAACCTTCCACTTGTTTCCATTTACCAACACAAATTTCATCATACTAGTGTCTTTTCCTCTAGACAAATCCTATTTAAATACAATATCCCTAAGTGAGACCTATTTAGCAGCATGCTTATCCTCACTAGGGGTATTAGTGAGTGTATTCTACTATAAGAAACCCCTATTTAATGCTCCTATTTATCATCAAAAACATTATTAAAATGAGAATTAAAATAGAGGATTTATCTATCATCTTCATCATAGCATTCTGGATAGGAAATGATTCAACTTGAGAAAGATATTTTATTCCCTTACTACATTTGGATGTCATATATAAATCATCCAACATGACATCTATATCAAAATAAACATCACTCTCAAAATCCACACACCCCTTCATCTTCTCATGAGTTTCTTGCACTAGAAGCACACCATGAGTCACCCCTTCTATATCTGATATTATACTACCATAATCAAGGATTCCATTAGCCTACAACATATAAGTATTATACACAAAAACATATTATTCCATCCAAAAATCCATCAGCATGGACTAACCCAAGTTATGTGATGTCTTATTCATATTTCCCTATATGCTAAAAGAACCAGTGTTCAGATTACATTTATTTCCAATATGTTCAGATTCAAAACCCATTTATGTATTTTTTTCTCTATTGTTTTAGAAGTTTTATACTTTACTTATATTCCATTATCCTAAATTATAGAATAAAGACTAGTATTATCTGTATTATTATCATGCATCATGTACTTTTACTCATGGATATTTAATTGGTAAGAGGCATAGGCTATCAAATTTTCATTTTTCATGAGCACACAACTCAATCCTTTCTTATATAAATCATTATAGATAAAAAATCCTTCCCCACTAGTGAGTAATTTGAGTATAGGTGCAATGATTAAAATCTTCTTTAAATCATTAAATCTCTCCTCGCATTCATCAATCAATAAAAATTTCACTCCCTTTCGAGTTAGAAAGTTTAGTGGGTTTGATAATCATGAGAAGTTTGTCATAAATCAATAATAGTACCCATCTAATCCAAGGAAACTACAAAATATCTATTATAGATGTTGGTCTAGGAAGTCACTTAATTTCCAATGTCTTTGAAGGATACACAAATAACCCTTTATGGTGATAAAATACCTTAGGAATGTTAATTTTCCATCCAAAAAACTCACATTTACTATACTTCGCATATAAACTTTCCTTTCACAAAGTCTTCAGCATATCATTCAAATGCTTCTCATTTTCCACATTAATTTTGGAGTAGATAAGAATATCATCTATAAATACTACCAAAAATTTATCAATGTAATACCTAAATAATCTATTCATTATGTTCGTGAAGATATCGTAAACATTAGTGAGTCTGAATGGAATCACTATGAACTCATACAGCTCACACCTTGTACAAAAAGTAGTCTCAAAGATATCCTCCTTCTTCACATTTACTTTATAATATCTCGACCAAAGATATACCTTAGATAAGTATTGGGATCCACATATCTAATCAAAAAAATCATCAGTCTTTGGTATAAGATACTTGTTCTTTCTTGTTATCTTACTAAGTTCATGGTAATCAATGTAGAGGTGCATTGAATCATCCTTCTTCTTGATGAAAAGAACATGCATACCCCATGGTGAAGCACTTTGGTGTATAAAACCTTTACTCAAATTCTCTTATAGTTACTTCTTCATCTCTTCATGATCAATAGTGGTTATTCAATATGTATTTTTGTCTATTTTCAATTATTTGGGCTTAATTTTAATTCATAACTCAACCTCTTGTTTAGGAGAAAGACTCAAAAATTATTTGGGGAACACATCAATATATTATATATAATGGGAATTTAATCAAGTATGATTTTTTCCTGAGTTTCAATGTTTTTATCAAGATACACTTGCTTATAGGTAAATAATATTCATGCTTGAGATGGTGATTCTAAAGGAGGTTTATACTCCTTACACTTATATATAATTTGAGGGTGATTTGGGATACGGAAGGTGATTTGATTCTCCTAAAAATTTATGTCATCTCTATATAAGTAATGTCAATCCATACCTTGGATAACATCGAATTCCACTAAAGGTGGTATCATAGGGTTCATTCGAAAATTCAAACCACAAATATTAATAGAGGAAGAGTTATATACTTTGGATATAATAATTTCCCCATTTTTAAACTTTATCATTAACTCAACTTCCATTTTTTGATGTGGTGTTTGAATAGTTCTACTAAAATTTCATGATATGAAAGAATGCATAGAACTAGAATCAAATTGTGCATTCATTAATCTTGAATAAATATCTAGTATAATTTTCACCACTTTATTGTTAAGATCCACCTCAATATTTGTGATGGTATATTCTCTCCCTTTATCTATAGGCCTTGGAAGTTATTATCATTGGTTATCTTTGATAACCCTTGGCTTAGGGCATTAGTTTTCATAGTGTCCTTATTCCTTATAGTTGAAGTATTATAATACAAGTTCAGGGTTGATTAGAAAATGTCCTCCATCCATCACATCAGTGGGTTTCTTCATCTCCTATAATCATTTACTAGTTTGGTGGACCTCCTTCCTGCACTAAAATCATTTCTTTGTTACTTTTAGGAAATTTCTAGGATTATTCTTTTAACACTTTTGACAAATGAGAAGTTGGATATTCTTTCCTCTATGGTATTTATCCATCTATCCTCTAGGGTAATACTTTATCTTCCTTTTTTATCTCCTACCCCATGAGACCTTTCAAGATTCAAAAATCTAAAGTTCAATATTAAGGTCATATCATAAAATTTCCTTATAGTTTTCATAGTCTCTAATAACCAAATACTTTTATAGACTCGGCTTTATCCCACTAAAGAAGTTACCAATTTTACTTTTGAGGTCAATGAAAAATTCAAAGTCATATCATGCAAGTCATTTGAAGTTTTCCTCATACACCCTGATGGATTCATCCACCTTTTTCTTATGTCCAAATAACTTCCTCTCCATTTTAAAATGGAGACTGTGATGAAAATATTTATTATAAAACATTTTCCTGAATTTTTCCCACACCGTCGATTTTATTTCTTCCTTAGGCTTTATATTCTTGATCAACATCCACCATTGATCAACTTATCCTTCTCAGTGATAAATAGATATCATAACCTTAAATTTATAAGATAATTAGAGTACATAGAATATCTTCTCAATTAATTTGATCAATTGTTCGATAATTAAGGTATTAGAATATCCAATGAAATTCAGATGATTTTGCTACATAAAGGTCTCAATCGTAACTTTCTATATCTTAGGGGGTGGGTGTTCCAAAAGATTCAAGTTTCAATTCAAAACATGAGTTAATTGAGAAAGAATTATCATGAAGTTATTTACTCCTTATTTGATTGGATAGGAACCTCATTTGATAATTTATCACATTTCTCATCACATTAGTTGTTTGCATGATTCCTCTTATTTTCATCCATTAAATAAAATAAAGGAAAATTAAGGATGATAATTTTAAAAATATTAAACATATAAAAGGTAAACTATGAAAAAATAAGGGATAACCCATAAATAACATGTATTCTTTAACCTATGAATTTCTAGGTTTCAATCTAAGTTTACCACAGTCTATTTCTTAACATTAAATTCTATATAAATTTTTGTTCCCTTTAAAATGGTTTGTAAAAAACATTTGATTAACCAAATAATATCCATTAAGATTGTTTGGATAGGTGTGTTGTTGTAATACTCTTTTTAGTAAACTAGGTACAGGACTCATTGAGTCCTTTAAAATTTATTACCCCTATGTATATGTGTTTCAAATCCATATCCACCAGTCAGTATCCAGACAAGGATGTATTTTCACTGAAAACTAAGCACTCTGTACTTTACCAAAATTTAAGGATATTCTATTATATTTAGTATTATCCTTATGGTTTTAATAAGGTTTTCTAATCTTAATACCCAAAAATAACTAGACCTTTCTTATATTCCAACTATTAAAATCCAATACACTTTTACACTTTATTACATGTTTTACCACATAAAGATACACATTATAAAACCTCAAAGACTCGAGACACCTAGTGTATTTGGGAAATTGGATACATAAAAAAATTGAAAACGGGATATAGTAACCTTATTTTAAAACTTCACAATATTCCCTTGAATTCCTTTTAACTTCTAATATTTCATGGGATAACCAGGGGACATACATAATAAAGGGGTGAGCTATAAATCCTAGTAATAGAATAATAAAATCATTACATGATTTAAATAAATACATGTGATTCAATAATCATATCATAGTGAAATAAAAATATGATAATCATAATCATGAACATGGAACCATGACATAAGATGATATCATAACATCAAATCATTAAAGGAATGTGGCAACAACATAAAACATGACATCATAAGTGGAAGTTGGGGCTAACCACCAAGTCATCATAGCATAGTGTGCTTATTATAACCACCTATGAACCATTCATGGTATCTCATGAGATAAAAACATTACCCAATTCATTGAAGGAATATATAATTTTGGGACCACCAATCACATTCATATTATGTACATGAATTTGTATGCCATATAGATCATAAAACATAATATGGTATTTAATCACTTTTAATCACATGATTAAGGAGTGTGAGTTGAATAAATAAAGTCCCCCATTCAATGAAGTATAGTTACATCTATTTGAATATATTTGAATAAAAATAGTATTTGGTATTCACAATACAAATGTTTGGTATGGAAAATCATGAAATAATTTCTACAACATAACGGGTGTATATAAAGGTTTGTGGAAGGGATTAATGAGAGGGAAAGGATGCATCACATTACTTGGGCATAATATGTATAGTAAATGGATGTGTAAAATCACATGACAACATGAACAATTGGAAATAAAAAAGGCTTATTATAGAGAAATTTCTTGATTGGAAAAGAAGAGGTAGAGGTTCCTTACTTGATAAGTTGCTTCTAAAAGCTTGGGAGGATATTCATAAAAACATGGTAACACCTTGGGATGGATTTAAATAGGTATAGGGTAAGTAAATTAATTATTAAAGTAATTAGAGTGAAGATAAATGTGATAATGAGTGGGTATTTATAGTAAAAGAGAGTGGGATTCTTTATTAATTTCTAAACATAGGTTTTAGACTCTAAATAATAAAATAATTAAAATAGAAATCCTTACTATGGTTTTTAAAAAATGGGAATATTTTAAAATATTTTATATTGTTAATAAAAAAATCCTTAAAATAATATCATTCATTATGGGGATGTTAGTTATGCTCATAAATAATTGTTTTTAAACTATAAGATATAATATTGGTTTTGGAGGATTCATTATAGGTTTGTAAAATTAATATAATTACATAGAAAACACATCATGTTAAACTGAAAACCCTATTTTTGGTCTAGGATACATTTTATATTATTTATTAAATCATTTTAATACCATTGTGATGTCATAATACTTACTGTATATTTATATTGTATTAAAGTTTTACCCAAAAATTCAGTTGTCTTAGAAAATTATGAAAAATTCACCATTGGATAATTTTGATGTTCTGATTCAAAGATAATATTTATTTTATAAAAGTAATTTTATAAGTATGGTAATTTTAACTTTTTAATAAATATACTTATTTGATAAAAATACTAGTTTTTATGACACTGTCAACTTTATGTCCCTTAAAAAAATTACAAGCGACATCATTAAATTATGTTATCATTTATATTTAAATAAATATTATTTAATAAGCCTAATTCATGAAAATAAAAAAAATCAAAATTCTTGAATTTATCAAAAAAGTGTATTTTAATTGAAAAAAATGATACAATTTTGGTTTTCTTTGTATGTAAAAATGTATTTATCAAATAAAAAATAATAATAAATAAAATGAAATTGAAGTATTTATCATTTCATTTATAAAGAAAAATTACACTTTATACTACTATGGTCAATATACATAATCCATAATTACACTAGTGTTTGTCCTAAGGGAAATGTGTGTGATGGTAGTACTTTCTTGTGGTATTTTGGAAAACATGGTTTGGGTAGTGATCTCTATAAGCTTGAACTTTACCCATAAACAGTTTCACTCAAGTTTTAGTTATCAAATATCAAATTTGTCTTGTGCAAGGGAAAATCCCAATGAATCTATCTCCCTCAGAAGCTCTTATAAATGGGCCTCATAATGTACGATCCTACTAGTTATGATCATCACTCCTTATATATTAATTAGACTTTATTAAAACCCTTAATATATACTACTCATAAAAGTATCTATATAACAACTATATTATCAATGATTATGATTCTTAATGATATTTATGCCCAATAGTCATATTATAGCTATATTTTATAATGGTAAAAAATAATAATTAAAGTAGTTCATGTTTTTTCTATAACTACATTACTTAATAAGGCATATATTCATTCTTGAAGGGAATTTCATTTATAAAAGTATGGGTCATTACATGGTGAAATTGATTGGTTTTTTTCTTGTTGTTCCTAGAATTATGAGGGTAATTCCTCTCATATATGTGTTTTATACCCTCAGGGCTATTTTCCAACCCATGACCCATTGAAGGTGATCTTTTGGGTTCACACAAGTCTTTAATACTAGTCCAAGAGGGTCTTCATTGGGGACTAGTGGTGACATTTTTTATAAGTGTAATTTTAACCATGTAAAGTGAATTTTTATATAATTATTAAAAAACCTTATTAATGATTTTTTTATTAAATAACATGTACCAAATATATCTCATTATGTGATCTAGGAAAATAATTTACACCCCAATAATTTATCTTGAGGAGGGTATATGTTACTAAAAGAGAAAATGATTTCTAAAAAGTTTGATAAAGTAAGAATCGATTCATCAGGATCCATGACTATTGACCCCATTTCTCCCCCAAATCTCCATGAAAAATAAAAAAGGGTGTAAATGATGAAAAAGTTGAAATATATTATTTAAGTGTCAAAGTCTTTAGTGGATAATATTGTAAGAAGTAATTTTTTATATATTTACTATTTTTAAATTTTTTTAACACTAATATAATTTCAAAATATTCTTTATAGGAATTATTTTTGGATAAAAACACAATGGATACCATCATATCATAGTGTAGGAACAATATATTGGAAACTTTATTAATAAAGGACGAACACCCAAGTTGTGTATGAGGATATGAGGTGGGTGTATCTCTTTGAAAAGTGTTCTGTTTTCTAATTTCATATTCAAGGGAGGAAGCATATAAGGGTGAAATGTATTCATTAAAACCATAAGTTTGAGAGTTGGATGAATCAATGGAGAACATGATTAGCTCATTAGGTGGTTGATGTTTTCCAACATGTAGATATTGTTTTAACCTATATATCTCATTACACCTTCACCTCTATAGTCAACAATCTACTATTAGTTATATATTGAGGTTATTCAGTGTCATAGTTTACTATTTGGGATAAGACATTATATTTGTTATAACATACATCATCAACATATGAAGTCAAATAAACTAAGGGTGATGATAAAAGATATTATATATGAATCAACTATAGCATTGTTCATTACTAATAAAATGGCTAGATTTGGACAAATCATCAAAAAAATATTACTTTGACCATTAAGACTTGTACATAAATCAGAAAATGAAGTATGCATGGATTATATTTTTAAATTCATATTATTTTTAAATTTATTTTAATATTTTCTTACACGCACATAAACACATATATATTTATGTTTTTAAAATAATTGAAGGGTAAGGACTGAATAACGTATAGAAAACAACAATAGGTGTAACGTCCCAGTTTCGGAAGCCGCCCAGAGGCGCTCCGTACCCGGTTGGTCACATGGCCTCAAGCACATTTCCTCGGATGCCAGAGGATGCCAACTAGTAGCAAGGGCCTTGGTTGTGATATTGGGGAAACTATGCTATCATTGGAAGAGTAACATAACAGAAGTAAAATAGATATACAATAGCGGAAGCAGTAATAATCCCTACAAAAGGAAATAGCGGAAGACTAGAAATAATAAATTGGATCACACACACACACACACACACACACACACACACACACACATATATATATATATATGAATGATGCATGATACATATTTCTAGGAAAATAGCCAAACAAATCACAGTGCTGGAATAAAAACAGTACTAAACCAAAGTACAAAAGAAAAATAGATGACAACTCCTTAGCATCACAAGCCTCAGCTTGGTCCCATGCTCTCCAGCTCCACAGCACTCAAGTACCTAAAGTAGAAGGGTGCATGCCCTTATCTATACCTGCAGCAATATAATCTATTTGGGCCCAAAATCATGGCCCAAACAGGGTGTGAGACTAAATACTAGTAGGCAATCACCACAAGATCTATGCCTAACAGTCAATGAATATGTGGTAGGTAATAAGAAAAAGAAGGCAGTAAACAAGGAAGTACTCAGCAGTAACCAATCCTACAGTTTCAAAGCATTTAGTTTCATATATCAAGTAAACAGCTAATCATGTAGGAAAACACAAACTATTAACCCTATAGGAAGTACTCACAACCTATCCCCTCTGGTCCTATCTATCAACACAATCAACCCTCTAGGAAGCACACACAGTCTTCCCATCTAGTTCAAATTATAAGGATATAACAAAGACTCTCTGAGGAAGAAATCGCAGTCAATTTTCCTTATAGTCTAATATAAATAAAGAATCTATAAGGAAGATCACACGGTCAATTCCTCTTATATTCAAAAGTGATAAAGACTCTCTAAGAAAGATCACATGGTAAATTCCCCTTATAGTCAACTACACTAGGTTCTCACAGCTCTGTGTAAGTCAAATGAGCATAGCAATGCAATACGGCCAAAGTAAACCTCAAGAACTACTTGTCTAAATAGTCTAAAACATATCAAGCATGTCAGATAAAATATTCACCCCATCCTATTGTATTAGGCATGGGAAAACATCAAGGAAGCCTAATGGATAAACAGGACCAAACAGTCATAAACAGAACATGCATGGGAAACCACTTCCAAATCATAACAATCAACCCTATTCACATCCAATTAACCTCTACTCATGCATACCGGCATAACAAGAAATTAACAGGGTTAAAACGGTAAACACGTAACACCCCGTTCAAGGGTATTGGACAAAATTGAACATATAACTCAAATACTTTCAACAGAAAGGAACAAACCACCTACCTTGGTGTTGAGAGATCGTTATACATGAACCTAAAGCCTTAAATCACCCAATAACACCATAGATCTACAAAAATGTCTAAAACGTTCAATGGAGGATAACTTGAGAAAGAGGAGAAATCAGGAAACGAAGCTCTATCAAAAGGAAGAGCTTATTGAGGAGATCCCAACGCAATCGACGGTGGTCAATTTAGAGAACAGGTGATTTATCAAGAGCTTAGGGAAGAAATGCAGTCGTATGGGTGCTCTCGGTCGAAGAAGGCAAAGAAGAAGGAGTTCCTGGCGATTAGACGCGACCCCGATACGTTTAATGAAAAAAAAATACACGACGTGTACTTTGGAAGTACACAGAATGTACTTTCATTTTTGTACTCCAATTTAGGTTTCCTCTGGGTCACCCCCACATGGTCAGGTGTGCTGCCATTACACGGCCAGCACACGACTTCATGAGGCAACCGAGTACATGGAGTGTACTCATAAATGACACGGCATGTACTTAAAAAATTTCCAGAAATTTTTCTTTTTCTCAAAAATGTCCAGAAAAAGAAAACATACTTGAAAAAAAGATCTGGGTTCTTACAAAATTCCCCCTTAAAGAAATTCGTCCTTGAATTTCCTTAGCAAGGCAGCGTAGAATAAAAAACTCCGAACATCTCCGGCCACTGCGATCATACATCCGCCTCCCTCTCCCAAGTCTCGTCCTGTACTCGCCCGTGCTACCATAGAACTCATACTAGATGAACATACTGTCCACGGAGAACCTTCGTACTTCAATCGACAATCTGGATAGGATGCTACTCAAAATATGCATCCACTTCCAACTCAACCTCCTCGGGTTCGAAGACATGAGATGGGTCTGAGAAGTAACGTCGCAGCTGAGAAACATGGGAGACGTTGTGCATATCCTAGTACCTTTAAGATAACTGCAACTAATAGGCAACCGGCCCATCTCTCTCTAACACCTCAAATGGCCTGATGTACCTCGGAGAAAGATTACCCTATCTCCTAATCCTTTTGTGCCCCAGCCTCAGTGTGACACGCAGGAAAACCTGATCCCTGACCTCAAACTCCAGAGGTCATCTCCACTGATCAGCATAAGATTTCTATTGAGACTGTGTGGTAGTCATACTATTCTGAATCAACTCTATCTGCTCTATGGTCTCCTGAACAAGAAAAGGTCCCAGCATAGCTGCCTCTGCTACCTCCAGCCAATATAAGGGTGATCGGCATGGCCTACCATACAAAGCCTCATAAGGTGCCATCTGAATAGTTTCTTGAAAACTATTATTGTAGGCAAACTCCACAATAGGTATGTGCTTCTCCCAAGAACCTCCAAAATCCAGAATGCATGCATGTAGCATGTCCTCAAGCACCTGAATTGTACACTCGGACTGGCCATCTGCCTGGGGATGGTAAGTTATACTCAAAAGTATTTGTGTACCCAAATCCTTCTGAAGTCCCTACCAGACCCGAGAAGTAAAACATGCACCTCTATGTAAAACAATGGAGTGTGGAACTCCATGTAAGCACACAATCTCCTAGATGTGAAAACGTCACAGCTCATCAACACTGAAGGTCTCCTTGATCAGTAAGAAGTGAGCAACCTTCGTGAGTTTGTCAATGAAAACCAATACTGAATCATTCCCTCTAGGAAACCTCAGAAACCCTATCAAGAAATCCATCATGACATCATTCCACTTCCACTCGGGAATGGGTAACTGCTGCAAAATCCCTGTTGGTCACTGATGCTCCGCCTTCACCTGCTGATAGGTGGAACACCTCATGAAGAACCCAGAAACATCTCTCTTCATACCAGGCCACCAATACTAATGGTGTAGATCGCGATACATCTTGGTGACACTAGGATGAACCGCCCAAAATGAGGAATGAAAGTCCCACATCAGCTCCTCGTGTATGTCTGCTGGAACCCATACACGCCCCTGGAAACGTAAGATCTCATCCTCACCTATGGTCCATCCTAGAATAGGGTCCTCTACTGACACGCTTTCCCATAGGACTAGGCCTTCAGAATCTGATAATTTCCTCATTCGCACTCGATCAAGAATAGTAGAGGGAACAACTACCGAAGAAAGAAACGCCTACCCCTGTCTGTCGTGCACCACCATATGCATCTCAGAGAATAGAGCCATAAGCAGCCACTCACTACTGGCCTCCTGAATTGTAACGACCAGAAATTTTGAATAAATCTTGTTTCCTAATTTTATGTGTTATTTTATTTTATTTTTATACTCAACAAAAATGTTTCATTTAATAACATGAGTATAATTAAAATGAGACCGTTGGGTTTTGACTGTTATATGACCATTGGTCAATATGACCGCTGTAAACTAAACGTTTCGATTATTGTCTCTAAATACAAGTAATCTTGGTTAATTATTATATAAAGAAGATTTGATGGCCTCACCCAGTAGTCTTGGACCGATCGAAGCCCATCTAACAGAACTTGGGAAGGAGGTAGCACCACTAGGCTTTGCTCTGGACCAAACCCAAGCCGAACATCATCGTGTGAAGCTAGAACGGAATCGCCTTCGCGAGAAGTTCAAACTGATAGAAATTACTACTCGTGCGATGTTGGCTGAGCCTCCCTCAGATTCTCTCACCTTAGCACACCTTACACTTAGGTTCTATACTGGCGTGATAAGGGGCTATGTAAGGAGACCATAACTGCCTTCTGTAATCCTTTGTTTTAAATAAAAATTGGGATTTCTTCTTATGATGATGTTTATGACTTTGCAAATGTCCGGATAAATATAGTATGCATATTTTTGGTGAATTTTAGAGAAAGGATATTTTAAAAAAAATGTTTATGTAAACCTTAAATAATTAAAAATGTGTAATGACTTTCAAAAAAATGGTCTTCTACAATTATGTTCAGTACGAAATTTAGAGTCTAATAAGATCAACTTAATTTTTGATGAATAGTAAATTATGAATAGTGATTTTATGCTTAGGATTAGTAATGTGACCAAATGGATTAGTAATCTCACTTAAAGAAAGTATTAATATAATATAGGCATCTTGATTAAGTGATGTGATTCAATAAAATGGTTAAATAACAGTTTCATAAATTATTATTCAAGTATTAGTTTTTTCAGGTGAATAGTGTTTTTTAATTAAAAATTAAAATAAAATTATTTATAAAATTATTTTTATAAAATGGATTTCATTTTTGAACTCATAGCATCGATATTATGTTAAGGTAAATTTTGGGGATTTTTCTGAAAAAAATGAATTTTCGATGAATAGTGTATTTATTTAAAAAATAAATTAAAAATATTTAGAAAATTATTTTTATAAAATGGAGTTTATTTTTGAAATCAGAGCACTGATATTTGGTTAAGGTGAAATTTTGTGATTTTTCTGAGAAAGTTGAATTTTCAGTGAAAAGTAAAAATACAGTTTTAGGGTTTCGGTATGTTTAATGACATCATAACTGTGTCATGATGATGTCATGAGATATTTTATGGGTTGGACGACCAAAGGTGATGAATTATTGTATTAGTGGCCCCATGTGGCCTAGCTTCATGGTAAATATCATGGGAGAGCACATGGTTTTGAGAAAACCACTTGTGAGGTGTCCCTTGGCCATTAATGCCTTGTCCCCTCACTTTCCCTATAAATACCAAGCCATACTCTCATCCATTTCGACTCTCCACTCTCCCCCAACGAAGTTCTGGTCTCATTACCTCCCAAGGAGTCCTCCCAAGGTTCCCCCAAGCCCTCAAGGTCCCAACCTTTGAGTTTTAAGAGTTACGTTTTAAGGTAAGGGATCTGACCCCTCTCTTTCTTTTCAAGTGATCTCTTTTATGTCATTTCTTTTATGATCCATATTCTTATGTTTTATGAGGTTATTTTATATTCATTATACTGTACTTTTTATTTTCATATGATGATATACCCCCTCTTACTCTCATCATTTCGTTTTAAGAATGTTAAGTGGCGCCGTTAGGCTGCCGAATTTTAAGGGATTCTTTCACCCTTCTCATTTTCAAGTTCTATTTTCTTGTAAAGTATTTAAAGTTACTTTATGTTGGGATATGATCTCTATATCTATAATACTGATAATTTATGTTCATATGATGAGATACCCTTTTTGATCTCATCAATTCCTTTTTTTTTTGAAGTTTAAGTGGCGCCGTTAGGCTGCCGAATTTTTAAGGGATCCGTTCACCTTTCTCATTTTTCAAAGTTCTACTTTCATGTAAAGTCTTTCAAGTTCCTTTTTATTATGTTGGGGTATGATCTCTATATCTATCATACTGATATTTTATGATCATATGATGAGATACCCTATTTGATCTCTTCAATTAAGTATTTTGAAGTTTTAAGTGGCGTCGTGAGGCTACCAAATTTTTAAGTGGTTCTTTCACCTTTCTCCTTTTTCCAAGTTCTAATTCCATGTCAAGTCTTGCAAGTTACTTTTTATTATGTTGGGGTATGATCTCTATATCTATCATACTGATCTTTTATGTTCATATGATGAGCGACCCTATTTGATCTCATCAATTCATTTTTGGTTGAAGTCTATGTGACGCCGTTAGGCTGCAGAATTTTCATAAGAGAAATCTTATTTTGTCTTCCTTTCATGTTTTTCATTTAAAATGGCATGTCCTTAAAATTTCATTACCATGATTCATATACTTTATATTCTTTCCCTATAATATTTTTATATATCATTTATGAGTGGGTGACCCATGTCTCCTCTCTTTTCAATGTTTTCTAAAACCCTGTAACATAGCCGTTATGCTGCAGAATTTTCGTCTCAAAATGCCTCTCTCTTTTTCTCAAAATTATTTTATGTTATTAAGTGAATACTCAAAGATATTTATTCTACAGGTGTATTCACATATATATCAAAATTTTCTATTTTAAATTCTGATATTTACATACATGAAACCCGCTTTCCTTTTTCCGTGGGTTTAAAGTGACATAAAGATCATGTCTTAAAAGCAGTTTTTAAAAGGTTATGATTATGAAATGAAACCCATTTATTTTATGCTATATGGGTTATTTATGAAATTTTTATGATGATATATGTTGATAACATGATAATAAATTAAAATTTAAGGGTGCTCCATGACAGCGATCCAATGCATTGGGTAATGATGTAACCACTAGAGATTACAATTTTCACGATATCTTGGTGAATAACCTTGGTAATTTTCAAATGACACCTTGGGTATGGACCTTGGTGATATGTTCATGATTATCTATGTTAAATGATGTATCCACATCTTAAAGTTATGAAAAAATTTATTTTTATTATGATATGCCACATGATTTCTTTCTCATGCCTTAAAGTTCTTTTTCATGAAATAGTTGATGTATCTCATGTTCACATGTTAAATGTTTCTCTTGTTTCCCTTACTGGGCCTTCTTCTCACCCTTTCTTTTGATGTATGTACCCAGGTTGTGAGATGCAGTAATGAACCTAGGATTAACATAAGGAGAATCCTTTCAAGTGTTTAGGAAGAATGTTTTTTTTGTTTCATGTATTAAGTTCCTGGTTTCCAAGACATTAAACCTTAAAGATCCCCAGTTTTGTATAATGTAATGAAAATTTATGTGAAAAAAAGGAGGGATTCTATAGTTGGTATCAAAGGATGGTTTAGTTATTTGTGGAAATTAGGATATTAAAACTTTAGGAAGAATCCTATAAAAAAGTTTATATATAGGAAATCTTCCTAGTATTTTGGTGAGTATTGAGTAAGGGGCTGCCAAGCAAATACATCCCTGTCTGGATACGAGCGAGTAGAGGTGGCTCTGGCACAGATGTACATAGGGGTAAAACCCGAAAATACCGGTTTGAGCTAGACTCGAACAAGAATTGGTACACGACAACGGGCCTTGCTGCACTCTTGGTTACGACACTCCTGGGGTATATGCTTTGTTAAATTCATAAGCTTAGTATGAACCATTATTAAAGGAAAAAGATAAAATAAAATAAAGATTCACATAAGAATATATGATCATGGATAACCTAGATGGGAACCTATGGGATCACAAGTTAGGGTATACTTTTCTTCTATAAGTTATTGTTATATGCTTTAAGTTCCTTTTCATGATTATTGGCTAAGTATTTAAGCCCCTAATTATACTTTCTCTTCTTAGTTAATGGTGGAAAATGGAAGAACATGTCCCAACAACCAATGTGATAGGAAATGCGATGATTGCCATATTAATATGACAGAGATGATTAGGGGATTAAAAGATTATTATTATTTTGGAAGACGTTCACTATTTTGGGGACCCTATATAATCGAGGTAAATAGATTACTATGGTATTTTCATTGAGGAGTAAGGTTGACTTATATTTTGAAGAATCGATGAATTTAAGGTGGACATATAGTAATTTAGGTTACTTATGGGAATGATTAACCTATCTTGGGTAAAATATGTTTAGGTTAGATACTTTTGTTATAAGATGTTAGGATTGGTTGATGTTGTTTGGAGATGAACAATGAAGTTTATTTTGGAAGACAATGTTATCAAATCCTTCTTGTATTTGGGTTTCAATCTTAGTTTGGTTCATTTTGAGGAATTTTAAGGACAGTTATTTATGGAATGGTCTATGATGAACTTTGGTTAGTACCATGGAACTTTGAAGATTCAAAAGTAGTTTCCATTCCTATGGGATTCTTTCTTTTTGAGGAGTTGTTTTACATTACCCTTTCTTTTTTTGGGATATTGTTTAAAGATAGAAGAAATAGATAGTGAATCTTTTGTGGATTATGTGATTCTCTAGAAGATGATTCTTCTGTTTTGATGAGACCAAGTAGTTTTGAATGCTCATCGTTTGAAGAAAAGATTAGTTTTGGTATAATATTATTAAAGGATGAAACTCTACATGAAGGTAGGTATATTTCTTATGTTTTTGTTCTATGTAGTAAATGAATTCCTCAAAATTATTAAAAGGAACATAAAACAAAAATGTTGTTGTTTTACGTTTCCTACAAGGTAATCAAAGACTGTTTACACACATCATAAGTTTGGGATTTTCTTATGGTTGACTTTATCCTAATCATGTTTTCTATCACTCTCCCTCAGAACTTGACCCTTTGTTTTCTCCTCCATGTCCATGTTTTCCTACATGGAATCCTAGTGTGGGTTAACTCGGGTGACCTTTGTACTTCCCTTTCTTTCTTTTAAAGTAATAGTTGTACTAACTCCTTTTCTGATGTGGGACTTTCAATGAAATTTCAAAACCCAATTTTAAAAATTGCGAGGACGCAATTTATTAAGGGGGGAAGATTGTAATGACCTAAAATTTTGAATAAATCTTGTTTCCTAATTTTATGTGTTATTTTATTTTATTTTTATACTCAACAAAAATGTTTCATTTGATAACATGAGTATAATTAAAATGAGACCATTGGGTTTTGACTGTTATATGACCATTGGTCAATATGACCGCTGTAAACTAAACGTTTCGATTATTGTCTCTAAATATAAGTAATCTTGGTTAATTATTATAGAAATAAGATTCGATGGCCTCACCCAGTAGTCTTGGACCGATCGAATCCCATCTAACAGAACTTGGGAAGGAGGTAGCACCACTGGGCTTTGCTCTGGACCAAACCCAAGCCAAACTTCATCGTGTGAAGCTAGAACGGAATCGCCTTCGGGAGAAGTTCAAACTGATAGAAATTACTACTCATGTGATGTTGGCCGAGCCTCCCTCGGATTCTCTCACCTTAGCACACCTTACACTTAGGTCCTATGCTGGCGTGATAAGGGCCTATGTAAGGAGACCGTAACTGCCTTGTGTAATCCTTTGTTTTAAATAAAAATTGTGATTTCTTCTTATGATGATGTTTATGACTTTTCAAATGTCCGGATAAATATAGTATGCATATTTTTGGTGAATTTTAGAGAAAGGATATTTTAAAAAAAAATGTTTATGTAAACCTTAAATAATTAAAAATGTGTAATGATTTTCAAAAAAATGGTCTTCTACAATTATGTTCAGTACGAAATTTAGAGTCTAATAAGATCAACTTAATTTTTGATGAAAATTAAATTATGAATAGTGATTTTATTCTTAGGATTAGTAATGTGACCAAATGGATTAGTAATCTCACTTAAAAAAATTATTAATATAATATAGGCACCTTGATTAAGTAATGTGATTCAATAAAATGGTTAAATAACGGTTTTATAAATTATTATTCAAGTATTAGTTTTTTCGGGTGAATAGTGTTTTTTAATTAAAAATTAAATTAAAAATATTTATAAAATTATTTTTAAAAAATGGATTTCATTTTTGAACTCAGAGCATCGATATTATGTTAAGGTAAATTTTGGGGATTTTTCTGAAAAAAAATGAATTTTCGGTGAATTGTGTATTTATTTAAAAAATAAATTAAAATATTTAGAAAATTATTTTTATAAAATGGAGTTTATTTTTGAAATCATAGCACTGATATTTGGTTAAGGTGAAATTTTGTGATTTTTCTGAGAAAGTTGAATTTTCAGTGAATAGTAAAAATACAGTTTTAGGGTTTTGGTATGTTTAATGACATCATAACTGTGTCATGATGATTTCATGAGATATTTTATGGTTTTTCCAACCAAAGGTGATGAATTATTGTATTAGGGGCCCCATGTGGCCTAACTTCATGGGAAATATCATGGGAGAGCACATGGTTTTGAGAAAACCACTTGTGAGGTGTCCCTTGGCCATTAATGCCTTGCCCCTCACTTTCCCTATAAATACCAAGCCATCCTCTCATCCATTTCGACTCCCCACTCTCCCCCAATGAAGTTCTGGTCTCATTATCTCCCAAGGAGTTCGCCCAAGGTGCCCCCAATCCCTCAAGGTCCCAACCTTTGAGTTTTAAGAGTTACGTTTTAAGGTAAGGGATCCGACCCCTCTCTTTCTTTTCAAGTGATCTCTTTTATGTCATTTCTTTTATGCTACATATTGTTATGTTGGAGGAGGTTATTTTATATTAATTATACTGTCCTTTTTATGTTCATATGATGAGATACCCCCTGTTACTCTCATCATTTCGTTTTAAGAATTTTATGTGGCGTCATTAGGCTGCTGAATTTTAAGGGATTCTTTCACCCTTCTCATTTTCAAGTTCTATTTTCTTGTCAAGTCTTTAAAGTTACTTTATGTTGGGGTATGATCTCTATATCTATCATACTGATCATTTATTTTCATATGATGAGATACCCTTTTTTATCTCATCAATTCCTTTTTTTTGTTGAAGTTTAAGTGGCGCTGTTAGGCTGCCGAATTTTTAAGGGATTCGTTCACCTTTCTCATTTTTCAAAGTTCTACTTTCATGTAAAGTCTTTCAAGTTCCTTTTTATTATGTTGGGTTATGATCTCTATATATATCATACTGATCTTTTATGATCATATGATGAGATACCCCATTTTATCTCTTCAATTAAGTATTTTGAAGTTTTAAGTGGCGTCGTGAGGCTGCCGAATTTTTAAGTGGTTCTTTCACCTTTTCCCTTTTTCGAAGTTCTAATTCCATGTCAAGTCTTGCAAGTTCCTTTTTATTATGTTGGGGTATGATATATATATCTATAATACTTATATTTTATGTTCATATGATGAGAGACTCTATTTTATCTCATCAATTCATTTTTGGTTGAAGTCTATGTGACGCCGTTAGGCTGCAGAATTTTCATAAGAGAAAACTTATTTTGTCTTCCTTTCATGTTTTTAATTTCAAATGGAATGTCCTTAAAATTTCATTACCATAATTCATATCCTTTATATTCTGTCCCTCTACTATTTTTATATATCATTTATGAGTGTGTGACCCATGTCCCCTCTCTTTTCAATGTTTTCTAAAATCCTGTAACATAGCCGTTATGCTGCAGAATTTTCGTCTCAAAATGCCTCTCTCTTTTTCTCAAAATTATTTTATGTTATTAATTGAATACTCAAAGCTATTTATTATAAAGGTGTATTAACATATATATCAAAATGTTCTATTTTAAATTCTGGTATTTACATACATGAAACCCTCTTTCGTTTTTCCGTGGGTTTAAAGTGACATAAAGATCATGTCTTAAACGCAGTTTTTAAAAGGTTATGATTATGAAATGAAACCCATTTATTTTATGCTATATGGTTTATTTATGAAATTTTGATGATGATATATGTGTTTCACATGATAATAAATGAAAATTTAAGGGTGCGCCCTAATAGCGCTCCAATGCATTGGGTAATGATGTAACCACTAGAGATTACAATTTTCACGATATCTTGGTGAATAACCTTGGTAATTTTCAAATGACACCTTGGGGATGGACCTTGGTGATATGTTCATGATTGTCTATGTTAAATGATGTAGCCACATCTTAAATTTATGAAAAATGTTATTTTTATTATGATATGCCACATTATTTCTTTCTCATGCCTTAAAGTTCTTTTTCATGACATAGTTGATGTATCTCAAGTTCACATGTTAAATGTTTCTCTTGTTTCCCTTACTGGGCCTTCTGCTCACCCTTTATTTTGATGTATGTACCCAGGTTGTGAGATGCAGTAATGAACCTAGTATGAACATAAGGATAAGCCTTTAAAGTGTTTGAGAATAATGTTTTTTTTTGTTTCATGTATTAAGTTCCTGGTTTCCAAGACACTAAACCTTAAAGATCCTCAGTTTTGTATAATGTAATGAAAGTTTATGTGAAAAAAAGGCGGGATGCTATAGTTGGTATCAAAGGATGGTTTAGTTATTTGTGTAAATTAGGATATGAAAACTTTAGGAAGAATCCTATAGAAAATTTTATATATAGGAAATCTTCCTGGTATTTTGGTGAGTATTGAGTAAGGGGATGCCAAGCAAATACATCCCTGTCTAGATACGAGCAGGTAGAGGTGGCTCTGGCACAGATGTACATAGGGGTAAAACCTGAAAACACCGCTTTGAGCTAGACTCGAACGGGAACCGATACAGGACAAC
This sequence comes from Viscum album, assembly GCA_963277665.1. Lineage (NCBI taxonomy): Eukaryota > Viridiplantae > Streptophyta > Magnoliopsida > Santalales > Viscaceae > Viscum > Viscum album. The sequence goes on from OY728134.1 coordinate 1,002,983,276, forward strand.
GGGCCTTGCTGCACTCTTGGTTACGACACTCCCGGGGGATATGCTTTGGTAAATTCATAAGCTTAGTATGAACCATTATTAAAGGAAAATGATAAAATAAAATAAAGATTCACATAAGACTATATGATCATGAATAACCTAGATGGGAACCTATGGGATCACAAGTTAGGGTATACTTTTCTTCTATAGGTTATCCTTATATGCTTTAAGTTCCTTTTCATGATTATTGGCTAAGTATTTAAGCCCCTAATTATACTTTCTCTTCTTAGTTAATGGTGGGAAATGGAAGAACATGTCCCAACAACCAATGTGATAGGAAATGCGACGATTGTTGTATTAATATGACGGAGATGATTAGGGGATTAAAAGATGATTATTATTTTGGAAAACGTTCACTATTTTGGGGACCCTATATGATCGAGGTAAATAGATTACTATGGTATTTTCATTGAGGAGTAAGGTTGACTTATATTTTGAAGAATCGATGAATTGAAGGTGGACTTATAGTAATTTAGGTTACTTATGGGAATGATTAACCTATCTTGGGTAAAATATGTTTAGGTTAGCTACTTTTGTTATAAGATGTTAGGAGTGGTTGATGTTGTTTGGAGATGAACAATGAAGTTTATTTTGGAAGACAATGTTATCAAATCCTTCTTGTATTTGGGTTTCAATCTTAGTTTGGTTTATTTTGAGGAATTTTAAGGACAGTTATTTATGGAATGGTCTATGATGAACTTTGGGTAGTACCATGGAACTTTGAATATTCAAAAGTAGTTTCCATTCCTATGGGATTCTTTCTTTTTGAAGAGTTGTTTTACCTTACCCTTTCTGTTTTTGGGATAATGTTTAAAGATAGAAGAAATAGATAGTTAATCTTTTGTGGATTATGTGATTCTCTAGAAGATGATTCTTGTATTTTGATGAGACTAAGTAGTTTTGAATGATCATCGTTTGGAGAAAAGATTAGTTTTGGTAGAAGCTTATTAAAGGATGAAACTCTACATGAAGGTAGGTATATTTCTTATGTTTTTGTTCTATGTAGTAAATGAATTCCTCAAAATTATGAAAAGGAACGTAAAACAAAAACGTTGTTGGTTTAAATTTCCTACTAGGTAATCAAAGACTATTTACACACATCATAAGTTTGGGATTTTCTTATGGTTAACTTTATCCTAATCATGTTTTCTATCACTCTCCCTCAGAACTTGACCCTTTGTTTTCTCCTCCATATCTATGTTTTCCTACATGGAATCCTAGTATGGGTTAACTCGGGTGACCTTTGTACTTCCCTTTCTTTCTTTTAAAGTAATAGTTTTACTGACTCCTTTTCTGATGTGGGACTTTCAATGAAATTTTAAAACCCACTTTTAAAAATTGCGAGGATGCAATTTCTTAAGGGGGGAAGATTGTAATGACCTGAAATTTTGAATAAATCTTGTTTCCTAATTTTATGTGTTATTTTATTTTATTTTTATACTCAACAAAAATGTTTCATTTGATAACATGAGTATAATTAAAATGAGACCGTCGGGTTTTGACTGTTATATGACCATTGGTCAATATGACCGCTGTAAACTAAACGTTTCAATTATTGTCTCTCAATACAAGTAATCTTGGTTAATTATTATAGAAAGAAGATTCGATGGCCTCACCCAGTAGTCTTGGACCGATCGAAGCCCATCTAACAGAACTTGGGAAGGAGGTAGCACCACTGGGCTTTGCTCTGGACCAAACCCAAGTCGAACTTCATCGTGTGAAGCTAGAATGGAATTGCCTTCGCGAGAAGTTCAAACTGATAGAAATTACTACTCGTGCGATATTGGCCGAGCCTCCCTCGGATTCTCTCACCTTAGCACACCTTACACTTACGTCCTATGCTGGCGTGATAAGGGGCTATGTAAGGAGACCATAACTGCCTTGTGTAATCCTTTGTTTTAAATAAAAATTGGGATTTCTTCTTATAATGATGTTTATGACTTTTCAAATGTTCGGATAAATATAGTATGCATATTTTTGGTGAATTTTAGAGAAATGATATTTTAAAAAAAATGTTTATGTAAACCTTAAATAATTAAAAATGTGTAATGATTTTCAAAAAAATGGTCTTCTACAATTATGTTCAGTACGAAATTTAGAGTCTAATAAGATCAAATTAATTTTTGATGAATAGTAAATTATGAATAGTGATTTTATGCTTAGGATTAGTAATGTGACCAAATTGATTAGTAATCTCACTTAAAGAAAGTATTAATATAATATAGGTACCTTGATTAAGTAATGTGATTCAATAAAATGGTTAAATAACGGTTTCATAAATTATTATTCAAGTATTAGTTTTTTCGGGTGAATAGTGTTTTTTAATTAAAAATTAAATTAAAATTATTTATAAAATTATTTTTATAAAATGGATTTCATTTTTGAACTCAAAGCATCGATATTATGTTAAGGTAAATTTTGGGGATTTTTCTGAAAAAAATGAATTTTCGGTGAATAGTGTATTTATTTAAAAAATAAATTAAAAAAATTTAGAAATTTATTTTTATAAAATGGAGTTTATTTTTGAAATCAGAGCACTGATATTTGGTTAAGGTGAAATTTTGTGATTTTTCTGAGAAAGTTGAATTTTCAGTGAATAGTAAAAATACAGTTTTAGGGTTTCAGTATGTTTAATGACATCATAACTGTGTCATGATGATTTCATGAGATATTTTATGGGTTGGTCGACCAAAGATGATGAATTATTGTATTAGGGGCCCCATGTGGCCTAACTTCATGGGAAATATCATGGGAGAGCACATGGTTTTGAGAAAACCACTTGTGAGGTGTCCCTTGGCCATTAATGCCGTGTCCCCTCACTTTCCCTATAAATACCAAGCCATCCTCTCATCCATTTAGACTCCCCACTCTCCCCCAACTAATTTCTGGTCTCATTACCTCCCAAGAAGTCCTCCCAAGGTTCCCCCAAGCTCTCAAGGTCCCAACCTTTGAGTTTTAAGAGTTACGTTTTAAGGTAAGGGATCCGACCCCTCTCTTTCTTTTCAAGTGATCTCTTTTATGTCATTTCTTTTATGCTCCATATTATTATGTTGGATGAGGTTCTTTTATATTCATTATACTGTCCTTTTTTTGTTCATATGATGAGAGACCCCCTCTTACTCTCATCATTTCGTTTTAATAATGTTAAGTGGCGCCGTTAGGCTGCCGAATTTTAAGGGATTCTTCCACCCTTCTCATTTTCAAGTTCTATTTTCTTGTCAAGTATTTAAAGTTACTTTATGTTGGGGTATGATATTTATATCTATCATAATGATCATTTATGTTCATATTATTAGAGTCACTTTTTGATCTCCTCGATTCCTTTTTTTGTTGAAGTTTAAGTGGCGCCGTTAGGCTGCCGAATTTTTAAGGGATTCGTTCACCTTTCTCATTTTTCAAAGTTCTACTTTCATGTAAAGTCTTTCAAATTCCTTTTTATTATTTTGGGGTATGATCTCTATATCTATCATACTGATCTTTTATGATCATATTATTATAGACCCCATTTGATCTCTTCAATTAAGTATTTTGAAGTTTTAAGTGGCGTCGTTAGGCTGCCGAATTTTTAAGTGGTTCTTTCACCTTTCTCCTTTTTCAATGTTCTAATTCCATGTCAAGTCTTGCAAGTTCCTTTTTATTATGTTGGGGTATGATCTCTATATCTATCATACTGATCTTTTATTTTCATATGATGAGAGACCCTATTTGATCTCATCAATTCATTTTTGGTTGAAGCCTATGTGACGTCGTTAGGCTGCAGAATTTTCATAAGAGAAATCTTATTTTGTCTTCCTTTCATGTTTTTCATTTCAAATGGCATGTCCTTAAAATTTAATTAACATGATTCATATACTTTATATTATTTCCCTCTACTATTTTTATAGATCATTTATGAGTGGGTGACCCATGTCCCCTCTCTTTTCAATGTTTTCTAAAACCCTGTAACATAGCCGTTATGCTGCAAAATTTTCATCTCAAAATGCCTCTCGCTTTTTCTCAAAATTATTTTATGTTATTAAGTGAATACTCAAAGATATTTATTCTATAGGTTTATTCACATATATATCAAAATTTTATATTTTAAATTATTGTATTTACATACATGAAACCCGCTTTCCTTTTTCCGTGGGTTTAAAGTGACATAAAGATCATGTCTTAAAAGCAGTTTTTAAAAGGTTATGATTATGAAATGAAACCCATTTATTTTATGCTATATGGGTTATTTATGAAATGTTGATGATGATATATGTGGCTCACATGATAATAAAGTAAAATTTAAGGGTGCTCCCTGATAGTGCTCCAATGCATTGGGTAATGATGTAACCACTAGAGATTACAATTTTCACGATATCTTGGTGAATAACCTTGGTAATTTTCAAAAGACAGCTTGGGGATGGACCTTGGTGATATGTTCATGATTGTCTATGTTAAATGATGTAGCCACATCTTAAAGTTATGAAAAATGTTATTTTTATTATGATATTCCATGTGATTTCTTTCTCATTCCTTAAAGTTCTTTTTCATGACATAGTTGATGTATCTCAAGTTCACATGTTAAATGTTTCTCTTGTTTCCCTTACTGGGACTTCTGCTCACCCTTTATTTTGATGTATGTACCCAGGTTGTGAGATGTAGTAATGAACCTAGGATGAACATAAGGAGAAGCCTTTCAAGTGTTTAAGAAGAATGTTTTTTTCATGTATTAAGTTCCTGGTTTCCAAGACACTAAACCTCAAAGATCCTCAGTTTTGTATAATGTAATGAAAGTTTATGTGACAAAAAGGCGGGATGCTATATGAACTGCCTGTATCTGAGTCCTCCTACTCAGTGTATCAGCCACAGCGTTGCCTTTCCCAGGTGTGTAGGCAAGATCGAAGTCAATACTGAAGGTACTCAACCAGCCTTCGTTGTCTCAAATTTAGATCACACTGAGTGAATATTTATTTAAGACTTTTGTGGTCGGTGAAAACCAAAAAATTATCTCCCAAAAGATAATGTCTCCAACAGCATAAATCTTGAACAACTGCAGCCAACTCAAGATCGTGCGTCGGGTAATTTCTCTCATGTGGCCTCAACTACCGAGACTCGTACGCAATGACTCCTTCCCCTGCATAATCATAGCTTCCAAACTGATACTTGATGCATCATAGTAAACAGTATTTCCCTTTCCTGTCTCTAGAAATACTAGTATTAGTGCTGAAGTCAATCTCCCTTTCAGCTCCTGAAAGGCTGACTCACAAGAATCTGACCACGAGAACATTGCACCCTTCTTAGTTAAACTCTTCAATGGTGCTACTAAGCATGAAAAGTCCTGTATGAAACAATTGTAGTATCCAGACAGCCCTAGAAAACTCCACACCTCAAAGACGTTCTTCGGATGCTCCAAGGAAACTACTACTCTCACTTTCTTTGGGTCGAATGATACTCCTGACTCTGAGATAACATGACCCAAGAAGTGAATCTCGTCCATCCCAAAGTGGCATTTTGAGAGCTTAGCATATAACCGATGATCTCTCAGTGTACTCGGAACAATATTAAGATGGGTGGAATGGTCATGTCGAGTGTGAGATTACACCATGATATCGTCCACAAAGACCACCATGAAAGAATCCAAGTATGGATGGAACACTTGATTCATCAGTTCCATGAAGACTGTTGGCGCGTTCATGAGACCAAACGGCATAACCACATACTCGTATAGACCATACCTACTCCATAAAGCTATAAGAGGTATATTAGATGGTCTAATGCGCAACTGATGATAACTAGATCTCAATTAAATATTCGAGAACACCTGATCTCCTCGAAGTTGATCAAAGAGATCATCAATCCTCAGAAAGGGATATCGGTTCTTGACTGTCAACTGGTTCATCTTCTGATAATCCACACAAAGCCTGAGGGTACAATCTTCCTTCTTCGCAAACAAGATAGGTGAACCCCAAGGAGAAGTACTGGGTCATATGAAATCCTTTTCCTGCAACTCCTCCAACTACTTCTTGAGCTCCAGTAATTCTGGTGCAGCCATCCTATAAGGAGGAATTGACACCAGTGTCACTCCTGGCACAAGCTCAATAGAAAAGTCTACCTCACGTTCTGGAGGCAAACCTGAAAATTCCTCTGGAAAGAAATCCCTAAAACGATCCACCACTAGTGGAAAGTCTATCTGTGAATTCCCCTGGTCATCCAGATATAGACTAGAAATCCGAGTTGTAAATCATCCCAACCCATGATGCTCGGGTCCCACTCTGCTTGCCTGGACATCCCATTCTCCCTTATGAAGAAACGATCCACCCTCTGGTTACGTAAAACTCAACCTATGGTGATAGCAATCGACAACTACCTAGAAGGAAACTAACCAGTCCATTCCTAGAATTACTTCATAGCCCGTCATCTCTAGAACATAGAGTTACCATAAAAAGTGACACCCACCAACCTCTAGAGGGAACTCCATACACTGACGTACACTAGCCGTTCTAGTTCCCAATGGAGTGTCTAGCATCAAGATATCAGTAGAATAAAATATGTAGAACCCAAGGCTCTCCACAACAGCAAAAAATATAAAGCTATGAGAATCCCCTATATCGAAAAGAGAAGAAGATAAAACTAAGACAACTAGGATCGTACCTCGAACTGTAGAGAGTCCAGGATCCTGCTCCTGCTGGGTCTACTCCACTGCAAAAGTTTGACTTACACTATGGCCCTATGAACTTTCCTGACCACTTTGAGCTGATCCACCCCATTGTCGCTGAAATCCTGGTGACTGACTACCATGACCACAACCTCCACCTCAGCCTGAACGTCCTGAAGAACTTCAATTCCCAGACTGGTGGAAAACTAGTGGTGCTCCTCCTGAACGCAGAGTCATAGAAGAACCCCTGTCACCTACTATTAGTGAGAATATCTGACAGAAGCGCTGAAGATGACCCATCTTGCCTCATGATCGGCACTCCACTGGGTCCCTCAGGAAATGTGGCCTCATATGCCCGCTCTTCCCGCATTGGTAGCACACCACCTAGATACCATAAGATGCATCCCGCATACTAAGATATCCACGTGTAGTCTCCCTATGGTTCTTTTTTCTATCAAAAGGCGGAGCACTAACTCTGGATGCCAAACCTCTCTGGATCATAGCTCCAGAATCCCTCAGATTGTGCTCAGTGATCAGTGCCTTTTTGACTATAGAAGATATCAAAGTCAACCTGAAGATGTTCACCTGAGATCAGATATCCTGCATGAGACCATCCTCAAACTTCCGTGCAAGGAACAACTCATCTCCCCCTAGAAAGGGAGTAAAGCTCTGAAGCTCAGTGAAGCGAGAGGAATACTCCAAAATAGAAAGAGTACCCTGCTCAAAACTCATGAACTCTCAGGCTCGATCATCTCTCAAGGTCTCTGGATAGAAGTAATCATAGAAGGTGCGCTGAAACTCATCTGACACCATAACCTACTGGCGTCCCTCCTGTGAGATCACATTCCACCACCTCTTGGTGAATTCTTGAATCATGTAGGTAGATATTTTCACCCTCCTCTCTGTAGGTATCTTCAAATGCTCAAAGATCGTCAATGTAGCTTCTAGCCAAGACTCTGCATCCTGAGGTCCTCCATCCCCTGAGAAAGTGGGAGGATGTTATTGCTGAAAGACCCGCATCAATTCTGCCATCGACGGGGCATGAGGCGGTGCTCCATGGAAGGTCTGCATCATCCTCATAAATCCCTCTTTGAAATTTTCACCAGCACTTATGTCAGGTATAACGGCTGGTGCCAAGACTGGAATGACTAGAAGATTTGCAGGTAGTCCCTGATCAGTCATGTCCGGTGTCTGGTCACTACCCTGTAATGGGTAGACAACCGGATGACGTCTCGGTGGCATGACTCTGCAAGGTCAAGCTCACACCTTAGATCAATATTAACAAGGACTGAAACCTAGATGTGTAAGAAGGGAACAGGAGAAATAAATCATTCTAGTTTTCCAAAACATTACTACACAACGTGTATAAAGCCTACACGGCATGTTCCATTATGCCTTTCACTTGGTCATGTACTCCTGCCACAACTGGTCGTGTAACACCCCAAACACGCGGCGTTTTTTCAAAACACATGGCATATACTTGACTTCTCTTCCCCAACCCAAGTCCTTCTACACGAATAAGCTACACGGCTCTCCTAGAACAAGATTACATGGCATGTTCATGCCCGACACGGCGTGTACTAGATGAGCTTCCCCGACCCGTGTAGTTAGTGACACGGCAGGATACACTGATCACACTACACGGCGTGTTCCAGATAGACACGGTATGTATTATAAAAGACTCAACTGACCCATGTTGTTAGTGACACGACCAGTTACACGGTTCTACAACACGGCGTGTACATTCGGTACATAGCGTGTCCTACCAGAGATTTCAAAACCTGTGTCCTCACCCACACAGTTTGAGACACGGTTAAAGACCACACGGCGTGTACATACGGTACACAGCGTGTACTTAAGAAAAACAGTTTCTTCCCAAATAGAAGAACTCATGGCGTGTATTTAACATTACACGTTGTGTATTCTAGGTTTTTCCAAACAGTAAGCTTCAGAAACTACTTCAGAACCTAGAAAACATTGAAACAAACAATAAAGTGCCAAATTCCGATCCGTGAGGGGCCATACTCCCCATGAATCAAAGTTTGGCATCTTATACATGTCCTAAACAAGGATAACAGTGCAATAATCCACCAAAATCCGGTCTGTGAGGGCCCATAACAACTCAAGAACCAAAGTTTGGCATTCATCCAACCAAAACTTTCACAATTCAATACCCTATCAAACATAAGGTATTCTTATCAAGGCATCTATCACAACAACATGCATATCTTGCACAACATCTATCACAACAACATGCAATTTCTAATGCACCCTAAATGGCATGGTGAGAATGCATGACATGTGATTTCTAGAAAGTGCCTCTTTGATGCATGATATGGAATACCCTCATCTCATCGGGTTTCAATAGAAATAGAACCTCAATAACATCAATAGTAACAACACAACACATGTGAGTCACCCAATGGTGAAATCAAATCAACTGTAAAATTGAAAAACCAGAAAAATTGCAATAACGAGGTAAATTGCCTTTTCCCTATATAGGGGTTAGCTAATCCCAGGAACAACTTATTACCAAATACATATTCCTTCCTATCCTTGGCTATAGTCTCTAAATAGTAAGTCAAGAGAAAAGAAATCCACTGATACCACTTTGTAACATCCCGGTTCCGGAAGCCGCCAAGAGGCGCTTCGTACCTAATTGGTCACATGGCCTCAAGCACATTTACCTGAACGCCAGAGGCTACCAACTAGAAGCAAGGGCCATGGGTGTGATATTGGAAAAACTATTCCCTCATTGGAAAAGTAACATAGCGGAAGTAAAACAGATATAAAATAGTAGAAGTAGTAATAATCCATACAAAAGGAAACAGCAGAAGACTAGAATTAATACACTAGAGCACACACATAAATATATATATATGAATGATGCATGATACATATGTCTAGGAAAACAGCCAAAAAAATCACAATGTTGGAATAAAAACAGTACTAAACTAAAGTAAAAAAGAAAAACAGATGACATCTCCTCAGTATCGCAAGCCTCAGCTTAGCCTCATTCCCTCCATCTCTATAGCACTCAAGTACCTGAAGTAGAAGGGCACTTTCTCTTATCTATACCTGCAGCAATATAATCTGTTTGGGCCCAAAAGCATGGCCCAAATAGGGTGTGAGACTAAATACCAGTAGGAAACCACCACAAGATCTGTGCCTAACAGTCAATGAATATATGGAAAATAATAAGCAAAAGAAGGAAGTAAACAAGGAAGTATTCAGCAGTAACCAATCCAACAGTTTCAAAGCATTCAGTTTCATATATTAAGTAAAGAGTTAATCATGCTAGAAAACACAAACATGTAACCCTCTGGGAAGTACTCACATTCTATCCCCTCTGGTCTTACCTAGCAACACAATCATCCCTATAGGAAGCACACATAGTCTACCCATCTTGTTAAAATTACAAGGATATAACAAAGACTCTCTGAGGAATCACTCACAGTCAATTCCCCTTATATTCTAATATAAATTAATAATCTCTGACGAAGCTCACATGGTCAATTCATCTTATATTCAAAGTGATAAAGACTCTTTGAGGAAGCTCACACGGTCAATTCTCCTTATAGACTACTACACTAGGTTCTCACGGCCCTGTGTAAGTCAAACGAGCATAGCAATGCAATACGGACAAATTAAACCTCAAGAAATACTTGTCTAAATAGTCTATAGCATATCAAGCATGTCAAATAAAATATTCACTCCATCCTACAGTACTAGGAATGGAAAAACATCAAGGAATCCAAATGGCTAAATAGGACCAAACTATCATAAACAGAACATGCATGGAAAACCACTTCCAAAGCATAACAATAAACCCTAATCACATCCAATTAACCTCTACTCATGCATATTGGAATAATAGGCAATTAACAGGGTTAAAATGGTAAACACGCAACACCCCGTTCAAGGGTATTGGACAAAATTGCACATATAACACAAATACTTTCAACAGAAAGGAACAAACCACCTACCTTAGTGTTGGGAGATCTTTATACGTGAACCTCAAGCCATGAATCGCCCAAGAACACCACAGATCTATGAAAACATCTAAAACATTCAACGGATGATAACTTGAAAAAGAGGATAAATCGGGAAACGAAGATCTAGCAGAAAGAAGAGCTTACCAAGGCGATCCCAATGCAATCGACGATGGTCTATTTAGAGAATGGGTGCTCGATCCAGAGCTCAGGGAAGAAACACAGTCGTATGAGCGATCTTGGTCGAAGAAGGCGAAGAAGAAGGTGTTTCTGGTGATTAGACGCGACCTCTGTACGTTTAATGAAAAAAAATACACAGCGTGTACTTTGGAAGTACACTATGTGTACTTTCTGTTTCCGTACTCCACTTTAGGTGGCCTCCAGGTCACCCCCACACGTCCGAGTGTGCATCCATTACATGGCCAGCACATGGCTTCATACAGAAACCGAGTACATGGCGTGTACTCATAAAGTACACGGCGTGTACTTCAAAAATTTCCATAAATTCCTCTTTTTCTCAAAAACAACCAAAAAAGGAAAACATACCTAAAAAGAAGATCTGGGTTCTCACAGTAGGCTCCTGGTGCTTAATATTCTACTTTTTATATTTGTAAATGACTTTTTAAATCATTATAAAATGTATTTATATTATAGGATTACTATCAACTACTAATGACTACTTCCATTCATGGATGTGATTATCTTCTAATAATATTTAGGAAAGATATCCTAGAGCATGTAGTTGCAGATATGATAGGCATTGTATTGATGCATGAATTTTACAGGAAAATAGAATATCATATTTCCTTAATGATATCAATTAAATTTAATATAAAACATATACTTGTTTTTTATTAAATAGTTATCTTTATACACTTTTAATTCAATATAACACAAAATTCATGTATGGATTCCTTGACTAATAATTGATTTATTTAGTAGCGAGGACTATGGTTCATTATTAATCAATTAAATACATTAGGTTTTTTTTATATCAGTTCCCTTCAGATGTTGTGTGTTTTATGACCACAAGAAAACACCACTCACTAGTTATTCTACCGACATGATGTTGTCATGGAAAACTTTGAAGAAGTATTGGAGTAGTAAAATATATTATTTTGTGTAAATATATTATTATAATATTTTATTTTATTTTATAATTTTTATCAAACTATTCTATAAATCATTGTTACAAGTTATCAAGAATAATAGATAGAAAATTTAAACACGTTTGTGTACATGTGACTTTTATTTTATAAGTATTTTTGTTTTGTAACTATGTAGTTAGTTATTTTTAATTTAAAACTTGTTTTGGAACTAAAATTCCATCATCAACAAGTAAATGTTGAATGTGGGTATTATATATAGAGATTTATATATGAAAATATTACAACCATAAAAATTATGGAATTCCACAGGGTTAGTATTTATCATAAGTTTTCCTTTTATATATCATAACATTATATTGAAATTAAATGTTAAATTATTTCTTTTTATTTTGTAGCATTTTGATGATGTTATCTTATATATCCCAAATGAGCTTAATCGCCTATAAGGGGAATGAGATGATTATTTTACAAGCCTAATTGAATTTTAGTTCTTTAATAGATGATTATTAAATATTTGTTATTTTAATTATGAAATTATAATATTGTTTTCATTGTAAAAATGTTTTCATACAAATTGATAATACTAAATTGAAATTTTAAATTTTACTGTGATTCTACTATTGGTTTTTGCTCCTATTTTTTATTATACAAGTTTGGGTATAGTGTGTTTTTAAAAAAATATTAGTTAAAAAATATTTTTTACATTGATTATTTTCAAATATCAATGTAAAAAAATAATGTACCCACCTATTTTACTTCATTTTATGAATAAACAATGTAGATTTTTACTATAATTTCGTGTTTTTATGGAAACCTGTTATAAATTTAGTCTTACACATAATTTTTCCGGAACTGGAAATAAATCACCTCTTATTATTTACTTATAGAAGAATTTTAAGCATTGTTTATACATATCATCAGTGTTGAAAACATATACAACATTGGTTATTATAACATAAACAAATATTTATGACATCGCACACAATGATGGCACTTTATAACCAATGTTAAAAATTAAAAAGAATATACTTGAAAACCCATTTCCTACACTAGTATTTACTAATTATTGGGCATTTGAGCTCACTCCATTAATATATTTTCCCATTTCCCCAAATGATCATAAAATCTGAAGAGTTTTTGATCAGTTTATAAATGGTTTTCAATGAAGTATTTTATTAAATTATATAGTATAAATATCGGTTAATTATGTCTTATGTATCTAGTTTCAAAATACACTAATCCTTTATGACTTGGGAGTGTGTTTTAATATTTAGATTATTTATATTATGATGTAAAATGATGTATGTGTTTTTGGCCATCTCAGTTGATATCATAGTATGCTTATAAAGTATGTATTTGTAGAACTGGATCTAGAAGTACAGGTGTTGGGGAACTTCATTATGTATTTTTATTTTTATGTGGATCATAGGGATAAATCATATCTAAAAGATTAAATAGACGAGTTTAGGGATGAATAGATAGTTTACATTATGTTTCAATGTTTACATACATTTTGAAGATGTATTTTTCTACCACTTATTTATTTAAATTTATTATCTATTTTGTGACTTGTGGTTAGAATAATCAAGAGTGTGTTATTGTTTATTAAGTGTTGTAAAATTTAAAAAAATCATTTCAAATGATCAAATCAGAGAAGTGAAAAGTGTTTTAAAACTATATAATAATGATCTTAGATTTATTTATGAAATGTAGGAATGAACCACATGGAATTCTAATACACAACATAATCAAAATATTTGAAAGTGTGTGATTTTGATTTTAAAGTGATATATCTATAAAAACTCATGTCACATGTCGAAAGTTGAGCGAATGATACTGTATTTTCTTGAAATTCTAAGAAGAATACATTAAATTCATTTTTTAGATTTAGTAATTAACCACATGTCCTTCTATAGAAAAATATGGTTATAATGATCAAAAATGTTTTTTTTAATTTAAAAGTTATTTTTTAGTTAAAAACATATGTCGCATGCTCAAAACCAAGAAAATTAATTCATATTTTCAAGAAAATATAGGAAAATAATCCTTAATTAATTTTTGATATATAGTAATGAACCACACATCATTCCAATGCATGGTCTAATAGGAATGAACTAAAAGGTGATATTTTAGTTCAAAACACGCCCAAAACTGAGAAACAAAAAATTTGAATGTCATGAAAAGACATACCCATGAGGGAATCATTATTACACTATGGGGATAATCAAAATTCAAAATTTATAAAACTCATACTAGTGAAAATAATTAATTAAAATAATGAATATTTATAAAAATGATCATTGATTTATTTTTGACTTATTGGAATGAACTACACAAAATTTTGATATGTGGTTTGATCAAAATGATATAAAGAAAAACTTTTCCTTTTAAGTTTTATAAATATTAAAAATGGCATGTCTCCTACTCAAAACAAAGAAAACAGAATCTGATTTTTGAGAAATCCTAGAAAAAATATCTTCGATTCATTTGTGACATGTAGGTTTAAACCATACATCATTCTGATGAATGGTGTGGTCAGAGTGACATAAATTGTGTGTTTTCAATTCAAAAATTATATTCCTATAGAAATTTTTTTTCATTCTCAAAACAAATAAAGCGATCTTTGATTATTATGAAACTCAATTAAAATTTTTTTAATTCATTTGTGACATGTATATTTGAACCTCATGTCATTTTGATGTTCATTGTTGTCGAAATGACCAAATGTGTGTGTATTTTTATTTTAAAATTAATATTTTAGTTTACAATGCAAATCATATTCCCAAAACCAATAAAACAAACTTAAATTTTCATGAAAATCTATAAAAATGATATTTTATTCCTTTTTTCCAAGTAGGAATGGACCGCACATCATTTTGATGCATGTCATGGTCAAAGTGATGTAAAATCATCATTTTTAATTTTAAACGTAATATTTTAGTTCAATACATTCATCACATGATAAAAATATTTTAAATATGATAAAAAAAACTCTAGTAAAATAGAATTCTATTATTTTATGGTGGGTAAGAATGAACTACACATTATTCTGACAACCATTATGGTTGAAATGACCATAAGTGAGTGTTTTCAATTTAAAAGTGATATAGTAATTTTAAATATGCATCATATATTTGAGATTCCATGGAATATATGGTCTGTTAGACATCACACTTACTCTCATTTTCATGTATTTAGATCTTTGAAATTTGAACACGTATCCAAAGAGATTAATCAAAATCTTGATGGGATATCTACCCAATCCATCTTCATTGGATATGGAGATGGGGAGTAAATAGATAAGCTATGTGAACTGGTGGAGAAGAAGGTAGATCAAAAGAAGAAATGATGTGTTCCATGAGAACCACATGATCGGGGACATTAAAAATTGGGAGGTACGTCGTCACTTGGCACTTGGGATGGTTCTTCAACTTCTAGTGGAGTGGATAGATTCTCCCCCTACTCAATATCTTGCTCCACTATCTCCTGGTCTGATGTTGATGGGTCTTCTTGCACCTACTTCTCTTCAGTGGAAGGTGGTTCTGGTACATGTGTTGGATTGAGAATTGATTCTTTGGTTCTTTCTCTTCAAGGCATTCTAGGATTTTGAATGTCCTCAATCATGTGGTTCTTGTGGAACACATCATCTCTTCTTTTGATTCACCTTCTTCTCCTTCAGTTCATATAGTGTGTATTTTTACTCCTCATATCCATATCCAATGAATATGCATGGGGTAGATATCTCATCAAGCTTTTGATTAATATATTTTGATACATGTTCAAATTTTAAACATCCAAATACTTGAAAATGAGAGTAAGTGGGATGTTTACCAAACCATATCTTTTGTGGAATATCAAAATTTAGGGGGACTAATGATGATCTATCGATGCACATGATCCTCAGCCTAGTTGGTGAGGACTCATTAAGTGCATCCCTGAGACCTAGGTTTGAAACCAGACAGAGGCATATTTCTGGGGGGGGTATTATAGCAGTACTGTAGCAGTCATTGTAGAAGTACTATGCAGGGATTGTAGCAGTTACAATAGTAAGTATTGTTCGGTACTGTAATAGTCAAAGCTATTCATCTTGGGCCACCAGTTTGGGCTTGGAGTCCTTAAGGCCTTTGGGCCACCCAGGCCTTCAGGTCAGTAAGGATTTTGGTCCATCTTTAAGGCCATCGGGCCACCTCAAGGCCTTCGGGCCACATGATCAGTGCAGTTACCCTAGACAGACTCTACAAAAAAAGGAGTAGCCCCGGAAGAGGATTCCGAGCAAGTGTACTCACCAGAGTATAACCAAATGGATTTGGAAGAATGATAGGTTATGGATACGCCATCGGGACCAGCCTATGCTTGCACGAGAATCCTAGCCAGACATCCATGCGAAGTTGGAGAGCTACCATCATGATGCAGATGTTGGGGAGGTGCAGTTCCTTGTATTTATAGTCTGGTTGAATTCCCCAAGACCTTCAGGTCAGGTAATCTCTTAATCCTACATTCCATGTAATCTCTAATCCTATAGGCCTTGTAAGGGTTCCCACTCATCCCTTGAAAGGGGGGTTATCAAAAATCAATAAAAATGAAGGCCTTCAGGCCATTCAGAAATGATGATCTATCAATGAGGTATGTTGAAACTTGAATATTTTCTCCCCAAAATGGAAAATTATTCTTATCCAAACTCATCATGCTCCTAACCTACTTCATGATGGTTTTATTCCTCCTTTCTATAACTTCGTTGTATTATGAGGTACATAGGACTATCCTCCCATGTTATATCCCTTAACTTCTTTAATAGGAATCAAGCTCCCCAGATTTATACTCTCCTTCATTGTCTGATTGAAAAAACTTTAGCTTCCTTCCAGTTTCACTCCCCACCATAGAATGGAACATCTTGAAGTAGTCCATTACTTGGTCCTTCATCCATAAGAACTCCCAAACCTTTTGAGATTCATCGTCAACAAAGGTTCCAAAATACACCCTCCCACACCTCCCTTGTTTTCCACACATGGAGTTCATCTATCTCTCACTCATATTCTATAACCTCTCTAGCTCAAATAATTGATTTTCTAGAATCTCCCATGGTATCCTTTTATAACCATGGTGGGGGTGTTAATTTTGACACAAATACTCCATAAAAAACCACCTACACCCACCTAAACCAAGAACTTCAACCATGGAATCTAGGTTATATTTGTGGAGGAGTTGTGTCAAAATTAACACCTCTACCATTTCTATAAAAGGATTCCATGGGATAATCCATTAAATCGACCAATTGAGAAAGATAGCTCATTGTATATGAGAGAGATACAAGTGATCTGCATGTATGAGAAAAAAGGGAGTTGTGGGAGGGGGTATTTTGTAACCTTTGTTCTTGTGAAATAATTCTTATTTTCATTTAATTTATTCCACCATTTTTATTTCTCTATGATCAATAAATCATGACATGAAAAATCATGATAGGGTCTTGAAAAATGGTTCAAGTATCAAGATGGAGCTTCATGGGATGTGGTTCTTGTATATTTTTCATAGGGGAGTTAGAAAGATGCATTTAAATATACTCAACCATACTTGGAATGCTTTTATGACCTTCACATGAAGTGGGTGAAATGGACAGTGGTGTTCCTACTATGGGAGAGGAGGTCGGAGAGATCACATTGTGTATAGTTTTTTTTGAATATATCCATTTATAGAAGTTGGAGGGGGTGTTAAAACTCATAGGATATTTATGGGGGTGGATGATGGGGAGGCGATTTTGTAGTTGCTAGCATAAAGGTGATTGTATGGTTGTCAGTGGAGTCGAAAGGTGTAGGGGAACCTACCCCTGAGGATGTAATGTAGGGACCTAGTTAAAAGGACCATTTTCGGTAGGACTAGGTTCCTATAGGTTAGGTCATGTTTTCTTTTCTTATATACGGGGATGCAAACTTTCTAATGCCTGGTGTGTCAGGTAACCACCTCATTGGCCCATTTCATACCGATTTATCTTTTAGCCTCTCTCTGGGGATTCTTGTTCTATTAATTGGGCATGTTGTGGTGTAATGGTGTTGTTATTTGAAATAGCCACCCTTTATGATAGACTAAACAATCCCTAGATTTCCTCAAATCATTGAACATAGTAAAAATATATTTCAATGTAATCATTCAATTATTATGAATACCTCAAACTGTTGTCAAATTGTAACCTATTGAAGTAGATAACTATCATACAAACTAATATCACATCTAAGTTAACATAATCGAAATATTTCAATGAATTTATGTTATTATAAATCACTACCCATTTAGAATTAATTACCATTTAAGAATTTATAACTCAACCTCTAATGTAGTTGAAGTTATAATCTTCAATATCAAGGACATTTTTACATATCTTTTTTTTTTACAACAATCATAAAAAAATCAGTTACATAATGAAACACATAGAGAATATAGACGTATCATCAACCATCCTTTGATTTTTCACATACCAAATAAATTCACCTATAATTGAATCAAAGGAGATATATAAATAATCATAAATAACATATGTTTTATTAAAAATGTATAACAAATTTAAAATTAATTACAATTGATAATATACCTTTTATGTCATTTTGATCAAACCGCATGTAATAACCCTATTCATTCAGTTATGTTTTTTATTTTATTATTTTCTTTAACATTTTTTATGTTGGGGAGGATCCTTTCTTTGTAGCCTTGTTCTGGTTGATGATGGCTTCTGGATTGCTGGGGCACAGTTATGTCCTTATGTATTTGATGTCCTATTGGTTTCCCCTTACCCATTAAAATGGGGTTTATGATATAATAAAAAAAGTAAATTTCAGTCAGTCATGAAAATCAGGTCATTCCTTGTATCGCTCAGTCAAAGTGCTTTTCTAGAAAAAGAGCAATTTTGGTTTTATTTTATTCATTATTATTTATATTATGTTATTAAACTTAATGTTTTTTTCTAACTTAATATGTATATTTTTTTAAAAAGGGGTCACAATTTAGGTCACCTGATTGGATGAATGAAGATGTGGCTTAATGTTTATTGGAATCCTAAAGATAGTTTCATGAATGGACCTACTAGAGACATTTGAATAAGTATTTTTCATTACAAATGTTATTACATTACCATAAAAACATAATTATGAAAAATAAATTAACTAGATAATATTATGAAGTTAAGATAATTCATAAAATCATTGTTAATATTATTGTATTAATAGGTTAAAATTCAAGAAGTTTGGGATATGAACACTACACACTCAGAATTAGTTTACCTAAACGATACATTTGCAATCATTTTAAGGAATGATCACCCTAGGAATGTATATGGGATATGTTCTAGGCCTAATCGATCAGCTATTTTTTGTAGGTCACCATAATCCTTTACTATCACACCTTTGAGTGGGGGTTCAAGTAGTGCCATTAAAGGGGAAACGCATAGGGAAATTTTGAGGCTGAAAGAAAAGTGAAAAAACATGACTCTTATAGACAATCACAAAATCATTGGTGATCGAAAATGGAGTGTTCCTTAGTTTCTATATTTTAGAGGATGAAGAGCATAGTCATCGTGGAAATTACTAGTCTTACAGCTAATCTTGCAAAGGTAAATTCTAAACTCAATATATGACATGCCCAAATGATTATTTTCTTTATTGTTATGATGATATTGTATCATGTTGTGGTTTTTTCTATGTGGGGGAGTTGGGGTAATGTGATATGAGTGTGTTCTTTGAATTACATGGATGTGTGGTTTTAAAATCATAGGAAAATTGTCATTGAAATATAGAAACTAATGCCACATCAAACCAAGTAGTGGTTTGCCTGGGATGTCTATAAACACATTTTAAGTGTTTGAAAACTCTAAAATGTGTGGGTGGTGGTAAAAAACATATATAATGACATCATATTGTTGTGAAATCATAAGAAAAATATTTTTGAATCATTTTTTACATGTACGATCATACGACATGTCAATTTGATGTGTGATGTGTTTGAAATGACCAAATATGTAGTTTTAATGTTATAAAAGTCTTTAAAAATGTGCACCGGGTGGGTCGAAACTCAACAAATGACCACATATTACTATGAAATCATAGGGCAATGTACGTAGATTGATTTTTAAAATGTAGGAAATGACACAACATCATATTTTTTGTTTTCTCAGGATGTCTTTAAATGCACTTTTAGTGTTTTAAAACTCTAAAAGATGCATGTAATGCTTGAAACCATAGAGAACGACCTTTTATTGGAATTAAATAATGAGACAAATATCATAGAACTATTTGTGACATGTAAAAATAGATGACACGTCAATTTGACATGCATTGTGCTCAAAATGATTGAATATGCAATTTTTAATGATATGAATGTCTTTAAAAACATGCTTCAGTGGGTAAAAAACAAGAAAACAACCTTGTATTTCTATAAAATCATAAGACAATGACCATAGAATGACTTGTGAAATGAACAGATACAGCATCAATCCATGT
This sequence comes from Viscum album, assembly GCA_963277665.1. NCBI lineage: Eukaryota > Viridiplantae > Streptophyta > Magnoliopsida > Santalales > Viscaceae > Viscum > Viscum album. The sequence goes on from OY728134.1 coordinate 1,003,003,524, forward strand.
GATGGTTTTCTCAGGATGTTCGTAAAAGAATTTTTTTGTTTTTAAAACTATAAAACGTGTTTGAAATGGTCAAAACCAAAGATAACAACCCTGGATTGGAATGAAATCATGGGGTAAATGTCGTTGAATCGTTTTTAATGTGTACGAGTAGACATCATGTTAATCTGATCTGTGGTATGCTCAAAATAATTGAATAAGCAATTTTTAAAAATATGAAATTATTTAAAAAGTGCGGCAGAGTATCAAAACCAAGAAAATGACCTCATATTTCCATTAAGTGATGGGAAAATGATCATATATTGATTTGTTAAAATTAAGAACTAATGTGACATCAATATGAGTGGTAGTTTTCTCGGGATGTCTATAAATGCATTTTTAGTGTTTTAACTCTAAAACATGCATATAACAGTTAAAACCATAGAGAAAAAACTTGGACAGGTATAAAATCATGTAAAATCTATTTTTGATTCATTTTTGACATGTAAGGGTAGATAAAACATCAACCTAACATGAAGTGTGCTTGAAATTCATGAATAAAAAGTTTTTTATGATATGAAATTCTTTAAAAATGTGTATCAAGGGGTCAAAACAAAGAAAAAAACCTCAGATTTCCATGAAATAATAGGACAATGACCGTTGATTTATTTTTTACATGTAGAAACAGACGTCACATGAAATCACATAGCAGTTTTCTCAAGATGTCTATAAACATACTTTTAGTATTTTAAAACTCTAAAACATGCATGTAATAATTAAAACCATGGAGAATGACATCAAATCGATGTGGAATCATAGAGAAAGTTTCAATAAATCATTTTTTATTTGTATGAGTAGAAAACAAATCAATATTAAGTATAGTGTGCTAGAAATCAATGAAAAATTAATTTTTATGATATAAAGGCTTTTAAAAACATGCATCATAGGGTGAAAACCAAGAAATCGACATCAATTTGATGTGAAATCATAGGAAAACAACCATAGATTTATTTTTCAAATGTAGGAAATAAAACTGTATCAATCTGAGTGGCAGTTTACTAAGGGTGTCCTTAAACGCATTCTTAGTGCTTTAAAACTTCAAAACATGTGTGTAATGGTCGATACCATAGAGAAAGACCTCATATTAGTTTTAAATCATGGTAAAAGTTTTTTCAAATCATTTGTAACTTGTATGAGAAGACTTCATTTTAATCCAATGTGTGGTGTACTTGAAATGGCCAATTAAGAAGTTTTTAATGATATAAAAGTCTTTAAAATCATGTGATAAGGGATCAAAACTCAGAAAATGACATCAAATTTTCATGAAATCATATGAAAAATATTTTAGATTGATTTTTTAAATATAAGAACTAATGGAACATCAATTCAAGTGGCAGTTTTTTAGGATATCCGTAAATTCATTTAAGTGTTTTAAAACTCTAAAACAAGTGTGTAATGGCCAAAACCATAGTGAAGAACCTCTGATTTGTGTGGAATTTTGGAGAACTATTTTTGAATAATTTATGACATGTATGAGTAGATGAAAATTCAACATAACATACAATGTGCTCAAAATGACTGAATAAGAAGTTTTTAACGATTTCAAAGTCTTTAAAAACATGAATCATTGGGTCAATACCCAGAAAATGATCTCAGATTACCATGAAATCATAGGATAATGACTGTATATTGATTTTTGAAATTTAGTAACTAATTCCACATCTAGCCAAGTGGTATTTTTCACAGGATGTCCATAAATGTTTTTTAGTGCTTTAAAACTCCAAAACAATAATTTCATAGTTGAAACCATAGAGAATGGCCACAAATTGATGTAAAATAATGGGATAACTATCATTGAATCATTTTCGATGTTTACAAGTAGATGAAACATCAATCTAACATGTAATGTGCTCAAAATGATTAAAAAAGAAGATTTTAATGATATGAAAGTATTTAAAAACATGTTCTAGAGGTTCAAAACAAAGCTAACAAACCAAAATTGTCATTAAATTATATGAAATTGATCATATATTGATTTTTTAAATTTAGGTACTGATTCCATATTAATCTATGTGGTAGTTTTTATCAGGATGTACGTAAATGCATTTTTAGTGTTTTAAAACTATAAAACATATGTGTAAAGGTCAAAATCTTAGAGAAAACCATCAAATTGGTGTGAAATCATGGGATAAGTGTTTTCAAATCATTTTTTATGTTTATGAGCAAACGGAATGTCAATCTAATATGCGGTGTGCTTGAAAAGATGGAATAAGCATTTTTTAATGATATAAAATTCATTAAAAATGTGCTATAGGGGATCAAAACATAGAAAAAAACTTTATATTTCCATTAAATCCTAGTAAAGTGACCGTAGATTATTTTTTGAAATGTATGAACTTATTCCACATTAATTTGAGTAGCGGTTTTCTTGAGATGTTCATAAACATGTTTTTGTTGTTTTAAAACTCTAAAACAAGTGTGCAATGGCCAAAACCATAGAGAATGACCTTGTATTGGTGTTAAATAATGGGAAAATATTTTTTGAATCATTTGTTATGTGTATGAGTAGATAATACTTCAATTCAAAGTGTGGTGTGTTCAAAATGACCGAATAATCAATTTTTAATGATATATATGTATTTAAAAACGTGCATCATGGGGTCAGAACCTAGAAAACGACCTCATATTACCATGAAATCAAAGTAAAATGATCTTATATTGATTTCTAAAATATAGAAACTGATTCCACATCAAATCAAGTGGTGGTTTTCTCAAGATTTCTATAAACACATTTTTGCTGTTTTACTCTAAAACATGCATGCAATGGCTGAAAGTAAAGAGAACAACCTCGGATTGGTATGAAATGATGAAAAAAGAGGAATTGAATCATTTTTTATGTATAAGAGTATAAAACACATCATTCTAACATGTGGTGTTCTCGAAAAGACTAAATAAACAATTTTCAATGATATTAAAGTCTTTAAAAACATGCATAAAAGGGTAAAACTAAGAAACGGTTGGTACCGGGGCACGTAATGGAAGTCGGTGGGTTGGGGATTTAAAAAAATTTCATCACTAGAGTGATGAAACTTATCTTTTCTAGCGATATGATCCCCGATATGGTCTGAGGATCTCACATGAATTAATCATAGCACATAAATTAAATTAGAACGAGTACCTCATTCGAATTGAAGCACGATGGTCTGTCGCTCGTTGCTGGTGACTGTTGCTCGAAGGATCTGAGGTTGAAACCCTATATATCATCTACACACTCTTAAAGAATCCATGCACACATCATTCATAAAATTCCAACTACTAGCATTACGCTTTGACGATCTTTTTGACGTCGCGACGATCACCACGATCTCATGCCTTTGATCCATGAAAACGTTCTTGGATCGTTAGCTCGGTTAAAGAATTTCTCTCTCTAGGATTCGAGGGGAGAATCTCTCAATTCCGATTGATGAACCATACATGGAATGAGGTTCTACTTGAATTATATAGTGGATGTCTAAAATACTCAGTTAGGATTACCCGACCCCCATATATTTAACATCCACTAAATAAGTAATAAATATTAATTATGATGAACTAACTTCGTCATAAATATTATTTATATTTTATCACGTACTTGTAATATATATTAAATATATTACATGATAAACTCGATTCATTAAATCCACTCATAATTCCCGTTAATATTAAACGAACATTCAATATTAAAATAATATTCATTCGTATAATATTATTCATCATGTTTACTTAAAGACTTGTAAATACTTTTAATAAATAAATTCGACCCAATTATTCTAAACTCAAATAAATAATGAATTTATTTATTTATCGGTGATCGATAATTCTTGGACAAATCTCGAACCCCGTGGTGGGTCCCACCATATCTTATGTACCTATTCACCTAAATATGGTAGATTCTTGAATACGCTATTATGTGTGACCCTCTAAGTTCTTATCTTGATAGAATTGAATAGTATTCATAGACCAGGATCAAATTCTAGTAACCTATCAAGGCCCCTAATGAGATAAGGAATAGTCATAGTAATGAAAACCATCCTATAAACGCACACTGTGTAATATAATCTCTTTGTCTTTAGATATCTCAGAAAGCAGGATGCACACCTGTGTTATCGTCATTGCTTTATTATTTGTTGATCTAACTGGATAAATTTACCTTTGACTATCATGGCCAAGGATTTATGAAGGTACTACCATCCTGATCAACCAGGTCTGAGATATTACTTCCTCAACTCGGAAACAAGAAATTCTATTTTAATCATTCAACCAATGTCATACCACCTATGATGCACACAACACATGCTATCTCACCGCGACTTAAATGTTATAGTTTTTTTCTTGCATCAAAGTACACGATCAAATGACACACATTGATAATGATCTCAAGTTAGGAGACCAATACACATTTTCGTAGATATGAACTACCAATGACACCTGAAACATGTGGTGTTCTTATTAGAAGGTTCGTCCTCATGATCTCACCAACTGAATATCACCACGTGTTAACTTCATGAGAATAAGTCTCAATGCTTATGAGCCCCCAGTACCGAATAGTCAAACATCAATTGTGTCCAGACAGTATGATGCATCTAGACCATATGAAATATGTTTAATATTAATGTCATAGTATCTCTAGGTTCTCATTATAGCCCGAGAACTACTATAACTTTTTGATATAACAAATAATCTATGGAAATTGTCATTTATGGACGCAAAAATGTCTACACTATAATGGTAAGTGTGCATCATGCATAACTCATTGTACACATGGTATGGTAATCAAAAGTACTGATAAAGTTGGGTCTAGGGCACCCACTTTTACAACAGCAACCAACCTTGGATTTCCATGAAATCATAGTACAATGATCACTGATTGATTTGTAAAATTAAGGAACTAACTCCGCATCAATCCAAGTGGCAGTTTTCCCAGGATGTTCGTAAATTCATTTTTAATGTTTTAGAAGTATAAAACATGTGTGATGATCAAAACCATGGAGAACGACCTTGTATTGGCATAAAATCACGGAATAACTGTCATTGAATCATTTGTCACGTGTAAAAGTAAATGAAATGTCAATAAAATGTGTAGTGTGCTCGAAATGACCGAATAAACTGTTTTTCATGATATTAAAGCCTTAAAAAACATTTGTCAGAGGGTTAAAATCAAGAAAACGATCTCCTATTACTATAAAATTATAAGAAAAAAACAATATATTGATTTTTGAAATGTATGAATCAAAATCACATCAATCCAAATGGAGGTTTGGTTGGGATGTTTGTAAATTCATTTTTAGCATTTTAAAACTCTAAAACATGTGTGTAATTGTCAAAATCATAGAGAAAAACCTCTGATTTTCATGAAATCATAATAAATATATCCTTGAAACAAATTAGGTTATTAGGAACTCATCCATCTAGAGTTCTGAGAGTTAAATCATACCATAAATAGGTAATTTTAAGTTTTCAAATTGTTCAGGGTGAATTTGGAGGCTTAATTGCCCAGTGAGATTTTGTATCTTCATTTAATTCGTGATGTGAGATTATATATCATGTGTTTTGTGCTGAAATTTCATATGTTTAATTAATAAAATAAAAAAATATGAAAATTTATAAATATATTGTGTGCCTATTCTATTTTGTGCTCCTTATAATAAATGTTCTAGTTTGTGTTTTTTATGACAAATGTCGGAAATATGTAGAAGGTTGACCATTCTGATCCATGACACTCTTCGAAAGGAAGTCCTAATGGTGTATAGTTTTTTTTTATATGGTTAAAATTTATCATCAAATCTACACTAATTATTATCCGCTATGTTCATTTCTAATTTTTATCTTGTTTTAATTTTAGTTGATTTGATGGTGATGCAGTCGATTTCATGTATGATGAGCTTACCTATGGAGGTGGGAAGATGCAGTGGAGGTGGAGAGATAGGTTTGACAGTCGGTGACTTATGCAGTGGAGGTAGAAATGGATTGGGTTGAGGGTGGATGTTGGACATATTCAGTATGTATATGATAACAAAGTTTATGATGAATGGTTGTAGAGTTAAGCAGTTGAGGTGGATATAGATGTATGTTGTATATATATAAGTTATTTATATTATTAAATATTTTTTATTTTAGTTAATTAATATTTAGTTAAATTGTATGATATATATGTTTTTAATAATTTTTTTAAATGTTTTATTATTCAAAATTTTTAACAATGATTCATATAAACGACTGCTAAAAACAACTACTACTAACAAAAATAGTGGCGGGTCTTGTTTTCTTCTTCATAACGATTAGATTGAACCGCCACTAAACACAACTTTTGCTACAATGTTTTATTTTTACCCCTACTTATTAAATAAAAAAATATGATAAAATAATTGCTAAATATATAGAAAACCACCAATAAATATGGAAAAACAACACTTGTCTAAACCGGCACTAAATAAATTCAAACCTTCATGGTTTGATTGTCACGCTGAAATACACGATGGATTAAATGGTCATTGATAAATGGTTTGTCAACGGTTTAAACCACCATTAATTTAAAAACAAAGACCTTGTTTTTCCAATGTTATGCCCCTATCCATTTGTCACCCTAAACAAACACGATGACATGTGGTTGACAAACTTGTCTTGCGTGTTTTCTCATCCACTCATTATCATTGATAGAGGAATGTGCACAAGGAGATTGCACACCTCCTAGTACATAGAACTCGGCATCTCCGCAATGACAACACGCACATTCACACCCGTTTTTTTGGGTGGGTCATCTGACCACCAACATGACACCATGTGTACGTGCTTGGATGTGTATAACCCTCGTCAATGGTCATATTCCCCACATGTGTGCAAAATAGTCATCCACAATACTCATTTGCGATGCAAATCACGCTTGTCCCACCTAGCCAAGCAAGTGACACTAAAACCCCTTTCAACAACACAAACTGCCCCCACAAACATGTCGGTCGGTTGAGAGAGCCCCCAACCACATTCCAACCTGTAATAAATAAAAAATAATCAGCAATCAATAATAAAAAATAATTAAATAATAATTAAATAATAAATTTTAAATTGTAATGATAAATAATAATAAATAAATAATAATAAATAATAATCGAAACAAGCTGGGTTGAGGGAACCTTTATTAAAGAAAATAAAAACTACTGAAAATGGGGTCAAACAAAGAATACTTTCCCTCGTTCAAATGCCCATGAGAACAAGAACCAATGAAAACAAAAATTCATTAAAACAAGACCACTACACATTTCAAAGACCTAATTTCTTCATAATCTTAGCCTGAGATTGAAGACTCATATTGAACTAGGCAGCCCAACTTCCATAAACATGAGTACGACATCCTCGTCTCTAACTTTTCACCCATCACCAAGTGTTTTCTTCATCTGCAGTATCCCTTTTAGTAACATTCATAGGTAAAGAATCCTCTTCTCCCACAATATCCTTACCCAAGGCTGATAGCTAATCCTCCAATGAGGTAAGTGTGTCATAAGCATTATAAGTGGAGACCTGACCTTCCACCAAACCTTTAATAGGTTGAAATGAGAATTTAACTACTTTATTAAAGAATTCTATTAAATAGAAGCCTAAATCCAATGGAGACGACATCTCATACTATTGTAGAGCAGTAGCTTAAGAGGCCTTATTCACCTCACCTAAAGGTGTAATAGTAAAAAATGCATTGGATGAAGGCTTCCCTAATGAATAAACATGTGCAGGAGGCTCAGAGCAAGAATCCCTTACTATTATGGGCACTGACACCTGTTATTGACTATTGGAAACACCCATATCCACTACCTCTAGAATAGGCCCTAGTTTAAAAGGTAGAAAAGTACGTAGGCTCATCGTAATTGCAAGTTTTGAGGGTTTCTGAGTATCCAAATTCTTTTCGATGTCTTGTGGTTTCACCAAGTCGCTAGATTTTAAGTGTTTAAGCCCATAGGATTTCTTCTTTTTTTCCACCTTTCTTGGTTGTAGGGGTTATAGTAGAGACAAAATCTACAGATTGATTCCCATTCCTCCCCTTGACCTTTCCAAATTCTGGTCCCTTAAGCTGAGTCGAGGAAAGGGAGAGTACCTCTAGAAAATTATTCCCCTTCTTAGAAGACTCGTAAAGATAACCATATACCTAGTCTTGCTAAAGGCCTAAGTTTAAAAGAGACTTTCCATCACTATCATAATGTAGATCTAAGTTATCACTAGCATCATTATCGATGCCCAACTATGATCCTCATTATTAATTCTTTCCTTATTCACAAAATTTGTGTTTATGTTTACATCCTCCTTGAACCTAAGGTGTGTACTGTAACCCTCTGGAAAAAATCACGTATTTGAGATACACCCAATCAGTCTTCCACACTAGATTGATCCAAAATAGCTTGGCCTTTTTTATATTTCTCACCTAGATGAGCCTGGGGAATCATATCCACACTGGTTGGAGTGACAATTCTTTGTTCCTGTGACCCACCATGAAAAGCATCTTCAGTAGACCCGTCTTCCTGGCATAAGATATGGCTAAAGCTTATCTCCTTCATGATCCTGAAGATTAGGATCTAGAATATAAATAGGCATCTACTGGTCAGGGAAAGTAATTATTTTTTGTGAGCCTCCTCACTTGTGTGATCTTTCCATCAACAATTATCTCCAGAATGACCCTTGATCAAATAAAATTCATGTGTCATCCTTCTATGAAAATTATTAAAGGAATGTCCAATGTTATTACATATTTTATAGAATTAAGGAATTATTTCAAAATCCAGTGAAAAATCAAAACCATGCTCATCAGTAGTTAAAATAACATTATCACTAGTAATTTGTGCGGTTACACAGCAAACAAAAACACACACGCTCTCATTGAGCTGGCATGGATCAGACCACATCCCCATCTTGTTTCGATATTAATTAATAAAAAATAAATTATAGATAATAAATAATCAAAACAATAAGGGGGTTTTGGCCCCTTAATAAAATCAAAAGAAGAAATAAGAGGAGATGGGGCCAGACAACACATGTATTCCCTCATTCAAAATCAAAACAAGAATAACCCAAAAGAACATGAAATTGGGCCCACGCCCTTCAATCAAGCTGAAGATTTTCCAGGAAATGAGCCTGAGAGTGCCGGTTCATGTTGTGATGAGAAACAACTCTACCTAGAACATGTGGGTTAAGTCCTCATCTCAATATTTTAGCCCATTCCAAGGGGGGGTCATGAAGTTTAGAATCCCATTTTGGATCAATCCTGATATGAGTTAGGGCCTCCACCTCCATGGTATCCTTGGCACCAATGCTCAAATCCGAAATCTAATTATCCATAGTGGAAAGTGTGTCAAAATAATTAAAAGTGGAAGCTAGATTTTCCACCATACCTTAAGCAGTTTGAGCTATAACAATGTCCCCTTTCACAAATCCCATGGTAGCATGACTACCACTTCAATGGTCTTCTCCTCCCTAGAATTCATCTATATGTTAGAGGTAGTCCTAGATTTTGTAGCATCACCACTAGATGAAGCCTTGATAATAGGAGAGACATAACCAATTACCAAATCCAGGGCCTTCATTCTAGTAGGTTCATCCTGAGGGGAAGATTACACATGTTCCTGAAGAGCCTGCACATGCCCTTGCCCCATCACAGCCACTTATTCTAGAGAATGCTTTACAACCTGAAACTGCTGGTCAAATTCAGCCTGCTCCAAGCCAGCTCTAGATTACCTTACCTTGTAGAGCCAATGGAGATGCCTGACTTTGAATATATCCAAGGTGAGGCGGAGACCTTCTTTTATAGATTGAGAAAGAGGAATACATACAGGAGTATTCCGATGTGGGACTCGGAAACACCCAAAATAATAAAAAAGGGTTTAACACTCCCCCTCAAACTGGACATGTCCAACTTAGACCACGAGTCCCACAAAAAGAAATACGACACCAGACAAGACCATACCACTCCCCCTCAAGCTGGGTCACAGATACTGTGGATGCCCAGCTTGGAACCGAGCGAGGCCAGGCAAGCCCTGGGAGACCTTTGGTGAAGATGTCAACAAGCTAGTCCGCCGCCAGGATGTGGCTAAAGCTGACATGATTGTGCTCTAGGTGGTGTAAAAGAAAGTTGCATTCCACCTCAATATGCTTCGTTCATTCATGAAAGACAGGATTTGAAGCAATCTTAGTGGCTGCCTGATTGTCACACCAGATGTGAACAGATGTCTGCTAAGGAAAGCCAAGCTCCTAGAGGAGTTGTCGAAGCAAAAGGATCTTTGTAGTGACGGTGGCCATGGAACGGTACTCGGACTCCGCACTGGATCAGGAGATGACAATCTATTTCTTGTTGCGCTAAGAGATGAGGTTGTCTGCTAAGAACACGGCAAACCCAGAAGTAGATTTCAGGGTAGCAAGGCAACCGGCATAGTCAACATCACATAAAGCCTCTGTCACGACCCGTCCTCGGGGCCCATGCCGTGACTACCACAAGCTCACCTTCCATAGGCCAGGAGCTGGCGACTAGCACCAAAGGCGTAAATCCCGATAAAAGGAAAGGCATTGCCTTTATAAAAGAAAACAAACACCACAAAGTACGTAAACAGAAGTGAACACTAAGTAAACTGTAAAACAAACGTGCTGAAAGTACAAGGGGCCAGAAATACAAGCCCAAAAGAAAGGTACAGCTACAACTGAAAGTAAAGTACAACTCAAGGACAACAGTTGAAAGGTGACAAGCCACTACTGGATCGTCCTCTGGCTTCCTACCTGAAGGGTAGGTACAGATCTCCTTCTCAGCACTCCACGTCCGTCCGTCTCCTCCGGGTACCGACTCGTTGTGAAATCCACCTCCGGGCACCAACTTGACGTGAGATCCTCCTCCAGGTACCGTCCAGCTCTACAAGCCTCAACCACGATCAGTGATGTCCGTCGTCTGCAACCAACACAACGTAGTGCGGGCGAAGCCCGTGCAGGGGTGAGTATACGATACTCCATAGGGACCCCGAGACCCCCGAAGGTCTCCCTGAATCCACAAAGGATAAACCACAAAGAAAAGATACAATCACGAAGTATCATCCAACACTGCTTAGGTATATGCCCATACATATACCTAAGTCATCAAATCCAGTTCAGCTTCATCTCACGAGCTCAAGTACAATCCAGTCCACTTAGGAAAGTAAAACTTAATCCACACAGGAAAGCATAATCCAATCCACGCAGGATATAAAGTCAATCACATCAAAGATAATGATTGAAAGTCAAGACTAAGCTCACACAGGTATCCATTTACGAAGAGGGGTGGAGATGATTAGATGTAGCCTCTGAATCATCTCCTCTGCTGAACCCACGTAGGATCCAAGTTTAGTAGTCGTCGCTGCCGAACCCACGGAGGATCCAAGTATAGTAGTCATCGTCGTCGAACCCACAGAGGATCCCAGCACGGTAGTCGAATCCACGGAGGATTCTAGTACAATAGTCGTCCTCGTCGAACCCACGGAGGATTCCAGTACGGTAGTCGTCCTCGTCGAACCCACGGAGGATCCCAGTACGGTAGTCGTCCTCGTCGAACCCACGGAGGATCCCAGTACGGTAGTCGTCCTCGTCGAACCCACGGAGGATTCCAGTACGGTAGTCGTCCTCGTCAAACCCACGGAGGATCCTAGTACGGAAGCCATCTTCGTCGCAGTCGCAGCCAGCTCTAGGGTTCCCGCACACAGCACGCTCGTTCCGGGAGGGTCCGCTCCACGAGCCAAGGGGGTCGATACATCAACCGTCACGTAGTCCAGAGTTGATGTATCGTAAAGTTCTGTCACGTCAATAGGAACTCAACGCGACAGACGACGCGTCAATCGGACGCTCGGTCTGAGTGTTATTGGCTTTTTCGTTCTAGGGGTCCGGTTGGTTTTTAAGTCAAAACCAACTCGATCATACTCCAACTGCGTCCAAACCTCGAGCGGAGTAAGCCAAAAGGACCGTCTCACTAAGAGGAATCCAACAAAGTCGACGGCACGTCAATCGGACGTACGGAGCTCAAGTTATAAGCGTTTTCGCTCCGAATGCCCGGTTGGTTTCGGGTTCGAACCAACCCGACCATACCCCAAGTTCTCCGAAAACATGAGTGTAATATATCGAAACGACCGTCTCGATCCAAGGATCGCATCGCAACTGACGGTGCGTCGATAGGAGGTCCGTAGCCCAAGTTACGGGCGTTTGAACGAATATGTCCGATTTTAGGGGGGTTTGGGCCCGGACCGACCCGGCCCGAGACCCCCTGGGTGGGCCCGAACCGGGTCGACCCGACCCGGGTCCGGGTCCGGCCCACTTGGGTGCGGCCCGGCACAGCGGTGCGGCCCGGCCCAGCGGGCGTGGCCCGGCCCAGCGGGCGGCCCGACCCAGCGGCTGGGCGCCCTGGCCCAGCGCGAGCGGCCCGGCTCGGCTGGGCAATCCGCGCGGTGCGGCGCCCACGTGCGGAGCACACGTGGAAGAGGGGGCGCTGCCCCCTGGTCTTGAAACGGCGGCCCCCCACGTGGAGGGGCCCGCCTGTGTCACCTGCCGGGGGTTACGACCCCCGGTCTTCCGAGAAGAAAACGGTCGGCCTGGTTGGCCGGCCGGTGTGCCGCCGCGGGACCCCGCGGTCCCGCCCTTCCGAAAAGCCGGCGGCCGGCGGATCCGGCCGCCCCTTGCTGCACCGCTTTTGTCGCGCCCCTGTCCGTCCGGCGCGGCGCGACGGCGCCGCGGCCTCCTGGTGCTCCGGCGCAGCGCGACGGCGCCGCGCTCTCCCGCCGCGGCCCGCTCCTGGTCGCGGCCTTCTACGGCCTCTCCGGTACGACGCGACGGCGCCGCATTTCTTCATCGCGGCCCTCTCCGGCCGCGATTCTGTCGTTCCCGCGCGGTGCAAGGCCACCGCGTCTCTTCTGTTCCAAGCCACGAAGGTAAACCAACAACAAAGGGGGGAGGAGGTTCGGCCGTGTTCGTGCGGTCCGGCTTCCTCCCGTTAATTCGATAACAGGCGGCTTAACAAACAACAATGAAGATCGCAAATAAATCTTGAACGTAAAACAATTCCCTACCTCAACAACGATGTCAAAGACGTGTCGGGGTTGACGACGTCGGCGTACGTCCAAGGTGGATGGCGTCTCACACCGGCTGCGGAGAGGAGAAGGACGACACGTCGATCACTCCTTGGTGCTCCGGCGTTCTTCGCGTTCTTCAACGAGGAAGAAGAAGATCTTCAAGACCACAAGAGTTCTCTCCTCTCAACTCCACACAGCGAATCAACCAACAATAAAATAAGACTTTGTCTTATTTTATTCACACACACACATGCCAACATAATTTTTAATATTCAAAAAGTCTCATTCAATTAATTAACGAGTTTCGATTAATTGAATAGGTGTGTTGGCATTCAAAAAAAAAAGAGGGAAAGTGGGTGAGTTACACATTTATGGGGGGTTGCCAACATAAAGAGGGGTGTTTAATGGGGTGTTAGGAAATTTAAAGAGGTGGGGGCTCGTGTGGGCCCCACCTCACCAACTCCCATGCAAAGGTTAACTATTAGAATAGAAATAAAAATTGTAGCGCAAATTTTTATTTCACTCTTTAGTTATCCCAATTATTTAACAACACCTCCCAAACAAACGCAACTCCAGGAAGGGTCTTCTTAAGCAATTACCGGTATTGCGGTTTCATCGGTGCCCTCGGATTTCGATTTCGAGCACCAGTTCAAAAGTTAGGAAAACTCGCGCGTTCGTTCACTGAACGTACCCGAGCTAAACTTCGGAAATTGATTCCAGGCACACCAGGCCTCGGAATCAGGTGCCATCAGAAACTGCGTACTCGTAAAATCTCAAAGAAATTATGAAAAAAAAAATTCCTTGAAATTTACAGGTCTTTACAGCCTCAATATTCTGATGAGCATGGTGAGAGTAGCGAAGAGCACGGGTAGGGTCTCACTTGATGTATTTGGAGATGCGGAGTACAGCATCCCACTGAGAGGTGGTCGAATGCTCCATGAATTGGCTCACTTTTCCAACAGCACAGGTGTAGGATGATAAAATAGGAGAAACTTGAATCCCCAAGGTACTCTCTAAAGTAGGCCATGAGGTTCTTTTGTAACAAATACTAAAGACCACACCAGACCTCAATTCTGATGTGGGATGCAGACTCCAACACTCCCCCTCAAGCTAGGTGTACCTATCTTAGACACATAAAGAAAAAAGACCCAAGAAACGACAATACAATGCAAACAAGACATGCTGCAAACACTCCCCTCAAGCTGGACATACCCAACTTGATTACAAAACAAGATGAAATAAAAAGAAAGCGACGATCGTAGCTCCCCTTCAAGATCACAGCTCCCCCTCAGGATGATGGATGGATGAATTTTTTGTGGGCATAGCAAAGGAACCACATAGAACGAGCCAGTTGACGGAGCGCCAAGAATGCCGCACTAGCGAGGCCAATTGATGATATGCCGAAAAGGCCACACTAGCACTGGGAAATTCACACTTGTGGGGCCGGCAACGGGAGGCAGGGATTCCACAAAATTGTTGTGGGATCTGGTAGCACCAAAGTGCTCAGTCTGAGGCGGTCGAGGTGCTACGCCATGGTGGAGGAAGCGTGAGGGCATGCTGGCGGACATGGGAGATAGCGCTCTTGATCTGAAAGGAGCGAGCAGAAATTGTTCCGCCAGGAAAGGGAGGCGGCTACTAGGAGAGCAGCGCAAGGGGAGGGGGCCACCGCGCGCATTAAGGGAGCCATAGGTGGAGCACCGGTGTGGAGGCAGAGACGCCGCAAGATGCACTGACGACTAGATATGGTCGGATCTAACCAATCTGGGAGGGGTGAGGCCGTCAGACGGTTGTCCAAATAAGGGAGCGTCGTGGCTACTTAGGATGGTAGGGAGAGCCTCGGACGGGGTGTATGCCGCTGGAGGGTAGCGTGCAGAAGAATCGCGGGCGGCGGGCGCTGCTGTAGGAGGAGGCATCGCGGGATCGGGAGGTGCGGCAGGGCTGGGAGCCAGGGAGGGCAGCAGGTCGGGAGTCGTCGGGAGAGGAGGCCGCGTAGGGAAAGAGCCAGTTTGGGAGGTCCGACGGCCATCGCGTGGGAGAGGGCCCAGGAGTTGCGACAGAGGTGGAGGCTGGAAGCCGCAACGGGAGGAGAGGGCTGGGAGCCGCGGGACACGATCCAGGAAGCGCCAAGGGATGGCGGGCTGGGATCCGTGGGAAGGAGTCATCGAACAGAGATGGAGGGAGGAGATGCATGGTTCTGTTGGGAGGGTTCCACCAGAATTGATCCGCCGGGAGCGAAGAATGTAGGATGGAGCTGTTGGGAGGGAGCTGCCCAGGCGGGATTGAGGACCGCCACACAGGCGATGTAGAGGGAGATGCCGGCAGGGGGGAGATCCATTGGGAGGAACCTGAAGGGAGTCGCGTAGAAGGAGTCACGCGTAGGGAGGAAGGGGCGACGACAGACCTTGTTGGCCATAGAGGCCTCCACTGCCCCCCATGGAGGAATTATCGCTGGAAACCCTAGATGGGGAAATAAAATATGGGAGAGAGAGTTCGGGATTAATTTCCCTCTGATACCATGTAGAATGATAAAATAGGATGACCCGAACCCCCAAGGTACACTCTCTAAAGGATCCCTTAAGGTTCTTTTATAATGAATGATAAAGACCACATCAGACCACATCAGACCACAAGTCCAATGTGGGATGCAGACTCTAATTGCAGGAAATGTCGAGACGAGTCATGGTGAGATAGTTGAGTTTTCCCAATAGTCGATGATACCACTCTGGGTGTGAATACGGTTCTGAGGAGTCATAGAGAGACCGTTCCCCATGGTCAAGAGGAGTGTCAACGGTGGTGGCCTGTGTCATCCCAGCATCCTGTAGAATATCCAAATCATATTTCTGTTGGCAAAGAAAGATTGTGTCCGGAGAACGGGAGACCTCGATGTCAAGAACGTATGTGAGTGGGCCGAGATATTTGGTGTGGAAGTACTGGTGAAGATGCCCCTTGAGGTGGGTGATACTAGTAGAGTCACTCCCGGTGATGATGATATCATCCACATACACGACCAATAGGATGCAGCCGGTGGATGTCATTCTGTAAAACATGATGTGATCCTTTATACTGTAGGAGGGCCCAAAGTCGATGATGACGATGTTGAATCGGTCAAACCAAGCATGAGGAGACTGTTTGAGACTGTATAGAGAGTGGCATAGTCGGCAGACTTGGGACCCGTAGCCAGAGGCAAAATTTGGGGGGCTACTGCAGATAAACCTCTTCCTCAAGAAATCCATGGAGGAAGGCATTCTTGACGTTCAGTTGATGAAGCGGCCAATGATGATGAGCAGCCAAAAAGATGGATAATCGAATGGATTTCATCTTGGAAACTGGAGAGAAAGTGTAAAAATAATTGATACGATATGTCTGAGAAAAGCCCTTGGCCACAAGTCGGGCTTTGAGTCGATGGAGAGTGTCATCGGTGTTCAGATGGACCATGTAAATCCATTTGTTGTCGACCGCCTATTTACCAGTAGGGAGGGGAACCAGATCCCAAGTAAGATTGTTCACCAAAGCCTGCAATTCATCTATCATCGCTTTCAACCACCCCGGCTGAGATTTGGCCTTGCCAACTATGCGGGGAATAGATATTGTCTCCAGAGCTGACAGACTTCTGTATGAAGATGTAAATAGACGATTGTTCTAGCAAGAACAAGTACCTTTCTGTAGTGCAATGGGCATGTCATCCGGTGGAGGTGTGGGAGCATCAGACGAAGCTGAGACAATGGTCTCTTCGGCCTGGATGGGGGGCATAGTCGATGGTCGATGGGAGTAGACCGTACCAAACCAGTGATCAGTAGGAGGCAGCACCGAAGGAGGATGGGTGATGAGTGGAATACAATCATCGATGTTAGTATCTAGATGGGGATAGGGAAGTGATAATGGAGAACTCTCAACAAATCAGACGTCAGCAGAGGTGATATAAAGTCGTAGGTCTGGAGAGAAGCACTGGTATCCGCGTTGAGTGTGTGAATATCCAAGGAATATGCACCATAGGGATTTGTGAGAGAGTTTGGAGACACCGAGATGAGTGTCACGGACATAACAGAGACATCCAAATACACAGAGTGGAAGTGAGTGAGGAGGGAGAGAGGAGAACAGAGTCTGAAAAGGAGTCTCCCCTGAAGGATAGGAGAAGGGGGTCGGTTTAGAAGGTAGGTTGCAGTTAGGATGGCATCGGTCCAAAAGTAGAGTGGCACCTACATGTGGAATAAAAACGCATGAGCAGTCTCTAGAATATAGCGATGTTTCTGCTCCACCACTCCACTCTTCTAAGGTGTATCAGGACAGGATGTCTGATGAATAATGTTGTGATTCTTGAGAAACTGTGGAAAGGAAGTAGATAAATATTCTCATCCATTTTCGGAGCAGAGACATTTAATGGAGGTGAATAATTGAGTATGAATTTCATTGTAAAAGGTCTGAAAGGTAAGAAAAACTTGAGACCAATCACGAAGCATGTAAAGACATTTAATGCGGTAGAAGTCATCAATAAAGGTGGGAACTGAATTGGGGGCACATTTTATGTAGGATGGAAGCTAGTGGATGACCAATACGAGAATGTAGATTAAGAGAACGGGCTGAGGTGGATGAGCAAGTGAGATAAGATGGGGTATCGAACATGTACACCCCATTCCGATGATGACCTCAACCAAGCTCCTGATTCGTCGTCTGCTTCTGAAAAACAACACCAGAAGAAGTAAAAGTAGCAACACAATTTAAATCTTTGGTGAGTTTGCTGATGGAGAGAAGATTAAATGGACTTTAAGAAATATGAGAAACTGAATCCATGTGAATAGACCGGGTCAAGTGGAATGTGCCAAATCTGACGATGGGGATTGTTGATCCATTAGAAATAGTAATTGTAGACGTACCAGTGTACAGATGACAGGTAGTGAACATACCAGAGTCCCCTGTGAGATGTTCCAATGCACCAGAGTCTAGCATCCATGTTGTCGGTTGTTGAGATACACAGGCAGTAGAGCCGTCGGTCTGAGCAATGGGGGATGGAGAAGAGTACAGTGGCACAGTCACCCGATAAGATTGTATCCAATCCATTTCTTCTGTCGAGAGTGTCATTCTGAAACTGAGGCTGGATGAAGGAGAATTTTTGTGAGGTCGAGCCGATAACAGAGCAGGGGATGGCATCTCAGGCGGCCATACAGAGGCATGAATGAAGCGTGGTGGTGTTGGTTGGAAAGGCCGACACAACGAAGAGTGGTTGGGCTGGGAAAACGCCGAGTAGGGCGCGGGTCAGGATGTCACCGCAAGAGGCGGGTTGGGAAACTGCGAGGAAGGCTGGCCGGAAGTGCCTAGTAGGGAAGAGATGGGATGCATCGGGGCAGGGAGTCGGCAAGAGGTGGCGGGCCGAGAGGTGCAGCGAGAGATGCTTCGTGCAGGAGCTGTGAGCCACGGAGAGTGAGACCGGTATGTGGCAGAGGCCAGGATGTCGTGGGGAGAGGCCGCAAGGAAGTGGGGCTGGTTGAAGCTAGGAGGTCAAGCCAGATAAAGACGGGATATGCCGCTGCAGACGGGCTAGGAGGCGGAGCATCCATCGTTGCGTGCAGAAGGCAGGGATGGGAGAGGTGACGTTGCACTGGAGACAGGTTGACGAGAGGTTGTCGGGGAGGAGGGCCCTCATGCGGGAGGCCGGTCGACGGGAGGCTACCGAGATTGAGTGTCGAGAGCAGGAGGGGATGTACGCAGCGGAGCCAGATGACATCCGGACTGAGAGGTGCCAGGAAAGGTGGCTGGCTGGGCGGTGGAATCAGATTGGGAGGCACCGCATCGGGGGCAGGCGTTGCGTTGTGAGGCACCGCGTCGGGAGACGCTGTGCCGGGGTGGATCGCATCCGATGGGAGGGAGGGTGGTTCACCGTCGGAAGGGACGGGGGGGTCGGATTGCATCGCAACGGAGGGGTGAGGGTCGGGCTGCGTTGCGACAGAGGGGCGAGGGCCGCCTGATGGAGGCGGGGTCGATCGTGTGGGGACAACACCGAAGGGAACAGTGCGACGCCGGAGGGAGCAGGGATCATCGCCGGAAGGGAAGTCGCGTAGGGAAAAGCCGGGAGTGGCCGCGTAGGGAAGACCCTGGAAGAGGGGGGTGGCTGCGTAGGGCAGGGCCAGGAGGGGGGGCTGGCAGCGTAGGGC
The DNA here is from genome assembly GCA_963277665.1 of Viscum album. NCBI lineage: Eukaryota > Viridiplantae > Streptophyta > Magnoliopsida > Santalales > Viscaceae > Viscum > Viscum album. Next base: position 1,003,022,734 of record OY728134.1, read on the forward strand.
AGGGTCAGGAGGGGGAATCCACCGAGTAAGGGGGGAATGATAAAAAAACGAATTGGATTTTCCCTCTGATACCATGTAGAATGGGAAACCGTCTTACCTCAAGGTGAAGCGGAGACCTTCTTTTATAGATTGAGAAAGAGGAATACATACAGGAGTATTCCGATGTAGGACTCAAAAATACCCAAAATAATAAGAGGGTTTAACAATTACCAATAGAGACACAAGACCAATTAGAAAGACCTCATATAGTAGAGACTTGACTTACGAGTTCATCCTAGAGCCAAGACTTTTCACCCCTAGAAAGAAATAATCTCACAACAATCTAATTTTTTCACATAACCAATCTTTCTAAAACCACATCAAAATTCACCTCTATATGAACCGTTGAACCTTTTTTGGCTATCCTGCTAGCGATTGAATCCCTATAAGAAGCAAAAGGCCGAGATCCAATCTCAACCTCCTGATTCTCATCCAAATCCCCAAACATTGGAATATCACGTTCATGAGACCTAGCTGCAAGAGGACCATGATCATTTGTTAGGTATCCACGCCAGTAGAAGAACTAGAACAAGTGACTCTGTATTATATTAGCGATGAAGAATGATGAATAAGAATGAAATCAGGAGTCACTTGCACTCTCGCCCATGCCACGAAAGTCGACTCCCAAGCCTAGGGTCGATTTGTTTAACAACCTAACAAACACATATTCTTCATATCCCCTTACTCACCCCCCCCCCCCACCACTACAGATTATATAATGATTCCCCATCCCCACATGCTGGTCTAGAACCTTATCCCCCCCCCCAAACAAATTAACAAACTCACCCTAAAAGACTTGTTTACCCCTTATTACACACCACACCCAGACTTGGTATCCATCACTGCCCACCCCTTGAAATCAGTTTTTCCCACAAGGATGGATGTGGGGAACTGGTTCCTCATTATCACGGGCTACCTCTAGGCCCCACTCTACTACCCCTTCTTTGTTTCTAGAATCTTCCTCTCCTAATACCATCACCAAAGTATGGATCGGGACACCTATGTATAGGCCTGTAGAGCTAACCACATCAGAAATAAAGGCTCTTACGTCGTCAATCCTCCCACTCCTGGGTGGTCAGTGTTGAACACCTCACCTATCAAGGGTGGTGTAAGTAGGAGGCTCACAATGAGATCCATTCCAGGCTTCCTCTCAATGTTTGGCTGGTGGGAGAAAAGTCATATCTGGGGGGTGTGGCCCCGAGCAGATTGGAGGATGCCACAGTTCAGACTCGCAGACCTTGGTGAATTTGCGGTACCCCCGCTATGGAATTGAGAACTTTCGCCTCTTGTGATAGTGAGTGCCACGTTTTGAGTTAAGCACATGGCTTGCAATCGGGTTGATGGGTTGTGATTGAGAACCCAACTATGAATGTCTTCGCCCAGGACATCCAAGAAATAACCAACATATTGGGCCTCAATCTAGAGGGGTAGCAAGGACACTAGATACTCAAACTGCTCAATATATTCCTGGACTAGTCCGTGCTGCTGGACGGTTGCAAGCTCTACGTAGGGGTTCTGAATTTCCAAACCACTGAAATGTTTGATTAACTCCTCTTTGAACACTATCCATGTTAAGGTTGGGTGCACCTCGACCAGAATTGTAAACCAGTGAATAGCGATGCCCTCCATATTTAACTGATTCAGAGCGATTTTCTCAGCTTCAATGGTCTGGTGAATATGAAAATAAATCTCAACATGCACGATCCAACCCCTTGGATTCCTGCTAGTGAAAATAAGGAGTCACTCCCACTGAGCAGAAGATTGCTGCCCTGAGCCAGTGTGGAAAGTGAGCACACCTACACCAATATCAAGGTCGAATGGAGGGGGGGTTTCTGACTACAACACATGGGAGGAACAAACCTACTTTACCAAAGATGGATGCACCTCATCTGACTATGGGGCCTTGTCCAGATAGCAGACCAAGACGGATACTGTATTGGTTTCAGCAATGTCATGCGCTTGGGGCTGCCGGAAGGTAGCCTCTTTTAGTCCTCAAGTTTCTAATAAATATTCTAGTCGACCTATCCATTGGTCAACCTCTTCTTGGAGGGTATGCTTCCAAGTCTCCATCATGCCGACAGCCTTTCAATGACTTGGAGGTTATGAGGGACAATAGTGCGGGAGTGTTATGCAGTTATGTGCATCCAGTATTGTGCCTGTCCAGCCTGTCCAAAAGAATAATCGGTCACACTCTTTTTATTTTCAGCAATACGCGGATGGAGGGATGTGGTTCTAGAAAAGAGGCGGAAGTAGTGGCCAAGTGCACCGTCTCAAAACACATGATGACGGGGGCCGCCTTCACCTAGTGAAGTTCAGTCGGGCGCGGCTCGTCCTTCGACCATGGGCACTTCGGCTGAGCGATTATAGTCAGATGCTTTGTCGTGTGGGATGTGAGCCGGTCGAGGAAGAGCGAAACCATGCACTGTCGACCTCAAGGTTGTGAGATGAAATCGTTGGAGTGGTTGGAGCATGTGTCAGTTGTTGTTTTCTAGAAAAAGACTGTTGTGTAGGTTTTTCCCTCTCTCCACGGCTTAATTGTTGTGCATGGGAGCTTCGTTGAAGTAGATACTGAGAGACACAACTGTTGGAGTTCGAAGCGCATTGTGAGGAGAGATGTTGATACGTCACGCGTTGGGAAAATGATCATTGTGGGGAGGATGTTGGACCAGGAGTTACACATACATTATGAGGAGTTGACAGATGAAGCTAGGCGATCGAATGGATAAAAGTTGTGAGTTGTTATGTTAAGAGAAATTTGCGCCAAGCAAGACGATCGCTGATGATTTTAGCTGGAGTGCGCCCAATAGAATGGTTACTGGAGTTGTTGCGGGGGAGTCGGAGTTGGGGCTGTTTTTCAGTGCACATACAGCGCAATTGCAGGAGCTTCAGTCGTCGGTGAATGCTTGTGTTATGTTTCGGGTAGAGCACACAAGGCAGGATCATGAGGAACTACAGTATTAGTGGGATCCACTACAGAAACTGGAAGAGTTAGTTGTTCTGCAACGCTCTGAGGAGCATATTGTTCCTGGACTATCGACACCTTTGACTACGGAAGCAATAAGTCGGAGCAAATCGTCAGCAAAACAGGTGTGGTGAGAGTGTGTTCCTGTTCTACAGAGGTAGTTGATCCAAATAGTGACAGTATTGCTGAAAGTAAGCAAGTAACGGTTATTGTGGATGCTTAGATTGACTGCAAGCATTGTGTTTTTGTCGGAGGCTGTGAGCATCAAGCTTAGAAAGCAACAAGTGCAGAAACCATTATGGAGAACATCTGCATGCTGGACCGTAGTCTCCTGAAGGAGTAGAAGGCTATCAAGCGTCGCAAGAGTTTTTCCAACAAGCCATGCAGACATTTTTTGAGCACCCATTGGTTTTGGGGACTATAGAAAAAGGTTACAGCAAAGGTTATAGCAAGGGCACTAATGTGGCTGGAATACCAAGGCTTTGCAGATTACCTGCTGGGTCGGTGTTTAATACTCACAGTCGATGTAATGAATTTCCGTATATGGCATCACCTCCCAGGACCAGTTCAATGTCGAGGAAAATAACATTTTCCAGGAAGAATCACGCTCCATTTAAGGTAGGTGCAACTGAGAAAGAGACGAACTTGAGGAAGAGAGAGCAAAATGTTTTTGTTCCTGGAGCTAGTACTAAAACTGCTCGAGCCATGCAAGCTGGTCATTCTATTCAACACCAAGGAACTAAGGTTCCTGAGAACCGAGGTAAGAGTATTTGTAGTTTTAAGTGGTGTATATAAAAAATGGATATTCTTATTTTCTTTTCAAATTCGAGTACATACCAGATACAAGAACTCGAGTCCTAAATTTTCATCGATTGATTTGGGTTATAGTGACTGTTGCACCTTTGTATGTGTTTGTAAATCCCCATAAATTGCAAAGAGATAATAGAGAAGTTATACTTGGGTCGAAACACTAGGGTGTGACACAGGGTGAATTGGCTCGCTATATGGGTACTTGGGTTAAAGATAGTGAGCAGATAATAACTAGGATTTACGAAGTTACATATGTGGAAAATTTGGCTTTTATTATAGAGTATTGTTCCAGGCCATGTTGAGTTGGATTGCCGGCAGGGATGGGGGAGTTAGGCTGTTGTGGTAGAAACAGTTGTTATTGAAGGATTTGCTTTAGAAATTTTTTTAATCATAAAGTTTGTTGGCTAGTGATCTAGCTAATAGCTTTGAGGGCTTTCTAAGGTTAGGAAACACAGGAATTTATCTTTTTGATTGAAACCCATCGAGAAAATAGAAATTGTTTTATGAAAAAGGAGGGGTGGCCAGAATGGATTATTGAGGTTCTTATCTCGAAACATGAAATCATTGCAAGCAAAGTTTCGTGTCCTTCAATATTGGTAACTGTAGAATAGGAAATCCCCCTTACCTCAAGGTGAGGCGGAGGCCTGCTTTTATAGATTGAGTAAACGGAATACAAACAGGAGTATTCTGATATGGGACTCGAAAATACCCAAAATAATAAAATAGGGTTTAACACTCCTCAAGCTGGACATGCCCAACTTGGACCACGAGTCCCACAAAAAGAAAGATGACATCAGACAAGACCAGTCACACTCCCCATCAAGCTGGGTCGCAGATGTTGTAGATGCCCAGCTTGGAACTGAGCGAGGCCAGGTGAGCCCCTAGGAGGCCTTTGGTGAAGATGTCGGCAAGCTGGTCCGTCGTTGGGATGTGGCTAAAGCTGACATGGTTGTGCTCCAGGTGGTGGTGAAGAAAGTGGCAGTCCACCTCAATATGTTTCGTGCATTCATGAAAGACGGGATTCGAAGCAATCTTGGTGGCAGCCTGGTTGTCACACCAAATGTGAGTTGATGTCTGCAGAGGAAAGCTAAGCTCTTGGAAGAGATGTCGAAGCAAAATGATCTCCATGGTGATGGTGGCCAGGAAAAGGTATTCGGACTCCGCACTGGATCAGGAGACAACAGTCTATTTCTTGCTGCACCAGGAGATGAGATTGCCTGCCAAGAACACGGCAAACCCAGAAGTAGATTTCTGGGTAGTAAGGCAACCAGCATGGTCAACATCACAAAAGGCCTCAGTATTCAGATGAGCATGGTGGGAGTAGCGAAGACCGCGGGTAGGATCTCTTTTAATGTATTTGGCTATACAGAGGACAGCATCCCACTAGGAGGTGGTCGGATGCTCCATGAATTGGCTCATTTTGCCAACAGCGCACGCAATATCTGGACGAGTCATGGTGAGATAATTGAGTTTGTCCACCAGTTGACAGTACCTCTCTGGGTGTGAATACGGTTCCGATGAGTCTTAGAGAGGCCGTTCCCCAGGCTCCAGAGGAGTGTCCACAACAGTAGTCTGTGTCAGCCCAGAATCTTGTAGAATATCCAACGCATATCTCATTTGGCAGAGGAAGATGGTGTCCGGAGAATAGGAGACCTCGATGCCTAGGAATAATGTGAGAGGGCCGAGATCCTTGGTGTGGTAGTGATGGTGAAGATTCCCCTTGATGTGGGTGATTCCATTAGAGTCTCTCCCGGTGATGATGATATCATCCACATAAACGACCAACAGGATGCAGCCGGCAGATGTCATCAGATAGAACACGGTGTGGTCCTTCATGTTGCGAGAGAGCCCAAAGTCGGTGACGACGATGCTGAAGCGGCCAAACCAAGTACGAGGAGACTGCTTGATACCGTAAAGAGAGTGGCATAGTCAAAAAACTTGAGATTCGGTGTCGGACGCACAAAATCTGGAGGGCTACTGCAGATAAACTTCTTCTCAATAAAACCATGCAGGAAGGCATTCTTGACATCCAGTTGATGAAGAGGTCAATGATGATGGGTGGCCAGAGAGATGGATAAATGAACAGAGGTCATCTTGGCAACTGGAGAGTAGGTATCAAAATAGTCAATACCATAAGTCTGGGTGAATCCCTTGGCCACAAGGCAGGCCTTGAGTCGATGAAGAGTGTCATCATGATTAAGCCTGACTGTGTAAATCCATTTGCTGTCAACCGCTTGTTTTCTCGTCGGAAGGGGGGAAAAGTCCCAAGAATGGTTTTCTTCCAGAGCCTGTAATTCATCTCGCATTGCTGCTAGCCACTCTGGGTGAGATTTTGCATCACCAACTATGCGGGGAATAGATACCGTCTCCAGAGCTAACAGACCCCTGTTTGAAGATGTAAATAAAGGAGAATCCTGACAAGAGCGAGTACCTTTCCGGAGTGTAATGGGCAAGTCGTCTGGTGCCGAGGCAGGAGCGTTGGACGAAGCGGGGACAATGGTGTCATTGGCCGGGACGGGGGATACAGTTGATGGACAACGAGAGTAGACCCTACCAAAATGGGTATCAACAGGGGGATACACTGGAGGAGAGTGAATGATGAGAGGAAGACAATCATCAATGGCAGAGTCAGGATGAAGAGAGGGAAGGTAGAACAGAGAGTTCTCAACAAATGAGATGAATGACATACCTTCGTAGGTCTGGTGAGAAGCAGTGATATCCACGCTGAGTGTAGGAATAGCCAAAGAAGATGCACCAGAGGGATTTAGGAGAGAGTTTGGAGAGGTCGGGACGAGTTTTACGAACATAACAGAGGCATCCAAACACCCGAAGTGGAAGGGAGTGAGGAGGGAGAGAGGAGAACAGAGCCCAAAAAGGAGTCTCCCCTGAAGGATAGAAGAAAGAAGGCGGTTGATAAGGTAGGTAGCAGTGAGGATCACATCTCCCCAAAAGAGCAGAGGCACCTGCCAGTGGAAGAGGGGGGCACGAGCAGTCTCCAGAATATGTTTGTGTTTCCGCTCGGCCACTCCATTTTTCTGGGGTGTATCAGGAAAGGATGTCTGATAAAGGATGCCTTTCTCCTGAAGGAACGTTCAAAAGGGAGTGGATAGATATTCACGCCCAATTTCCGAGCGAAGATATTTAACAGAGATGGAAAATTTGTTATTAATTTCATTGTAAAATGTCTGGAATGTGGAAAACACTTCGAAGCGTTCTCGAAGGAGGTACAGCCAAGTCATTCACGAAAAATCATCAATGAATTATATATAATATTAATACCCCAAATGACTCGAGATGGTATAGGGACCCCACACGTCTGAATGAATCAAATCAAAAGGTTTTGAGGCCCTTGTATCCACCTGAGGAATGTATGAAGTGCGATGATGTTTCGCAAATGAACAACTCACAAGGAAAAGAAATATGCTGACTAAAATCTATATAAAGCTGATGAATGGTGGAGGCAGGTGGATGTCCCAACCGGGAATGAAGATCTAATGCTCGAGCAGCGATAGATGTGCAGGCGACGGTTGTCGGTCCATCGAACATGTAGACCCCGTCTCGAAGCTGACCTCTACCAAGTTCTCGGTTCGTTGTCCGCTCCTGAAAGAGAACACAAGAGGATGTAAATATGTCAACACAGTTGTAATCCTTTGTAAGCTTACTGATAGAAAGAAGATTAAATGGACTGTGGGGAACATGTTCCACAAAGGAAAGGTGAATCGATGAAGTCAGGTAGCATGCACCAAAGCCCGCAATGGAAATAGTGGAGCCATCAACAATGGTGATGGCGGAGGAACCGGCATAAAGACACTAGGAGTTCAACATACCAGCATCACCGGTGATGTGGTCAGAAGCACCTGAGTCGAGCATCCAGGCAGGGGAGTGACGATCGACGAAGGCAGCGGAACCAACAGAGTGGGCTAGAGAAGCCGAAGACGAACCGGGTCCTACAGGTGTCTGAGGGTCGTGAAGTAGCCGGAGGTCCGCCATAGAAAGATCCTGCGATAGTGGGAGTAGTGACTAATTAGGAAGCCTAATGGACCGCCGTCTGACCCTACTGCAGCTGCTGAGATGGGCGTCCATGAAGAACCCAGCAGCGGTCGATCAGGTGGTCGAGCTTGCCACAGTGCTGACAGAGGGGACGGGGACACCCCTCAACACAGCCACATCCACGAGTGCCTGAGAAGAGTCCACCTCCACGACCGACGAAAGGAGAGTGATCGATTATGGGGTGGGTGGTGGAAGAACCCATTGGGCCTTGCCCAGGAGATAATACACCTATGGTATCTCCAGTGTCAAAAGGCTGGCGAGCATCTCGGTAGCCATCGTGGAATACTTAGGAGCGATGCCATTGAGAAGATTGAAGATGCAGAGTTGGTCTCTCTGGGTCTGAGCATCCTCCAGTGTCTAGGGAACGGGCCAAAACTCTTGCAACTCATCGCGAAGACCTTTTCATTCCAAAAAATATGCTAGGAAGGGACTTGTCCTGCTGTCAGATATGAGACAGTCGATGAAGAACATCAGAGACCCGAGCCAAATTGTTGGTCTCGGAATACATGATGTTCGAGGAATCCCAGAGTTCCTTGACTGTATTCGCAGTCCGGGTGACATCTTTGACTGAGTGATCCATTGAATTGACTAGCAAGGTGTAGATCTTACTGTCAGCAAGCTTCCACGGACAGTATTTGGGATCGGTGGATTCTGGTGGAGGATCCTCAAGGTGAGAATCAAGACCCATTCTGGTCAAGGACATCAACACAGTCTTCCACCATATGGAGAAGTTGGTGGAGTCGAACCGCTCGTCGACAAGGCGAGTGGAGGCTGTCATCATCTGGGGAAGAGCAGAAGAGGCTCCCATGGAGGTGTCCGATAGCGGCTGAAGATTTCAGGAGCAGCGAGATGCCGCGATGAGTGGTCGCAAGAAGGAGGGGGCAGTTGAAGCTGGTAATCCGCAATTGCGGGCAGTTACTGGAGCCGAAAGCACCTTTGGAAGGGGGTGGAGCTGCTTTGGGAGAGTACCGCAGTGGGAGGGCTGTCGTAGGAGAGGGAGGGCTTCGGGAATCCGTGTAGGGCGGTGAGCGTCGGGAAGCCGCATGGACGACGGGGTTGGTAGAACGCCAAGAATGGAGACGGGACTTGTGGCGGGGCTGATCGCGCCGGGACGAGGAGGTCGAGGGTGGTCCTACGTCGTCAGGACTGCCGGAGGAGAGCACCGCAGGGGCCGTCGTGCGCAGGGAGACGCTGTCACGGGAAGGCCTCCAATCATGGGAGGAGGCGGCGTTGTGGGATACCGCAGCAGGAGATGGGATCAGGAGTCTGCCAAGGGTCGTCGTCTGGAGGGAGGCGACGCTGGAAGCCACGTCGAATCGGGAGGGTGGGGTCGTGTGTAGCGGGAGAGGCAGGAGCCCGCAGTTGCGCTCTCCTGAAGATGCGGGAGCGGTAGGCGGCAGTTGTGGGAACCGGAATGGTCGGCGGGTACGGCGGGAGCCATTGAGGGCTCGGCCAAAAATGCGCAGAGGAGGCGGGGCCGGTTTTCGTTGGTAATCCACGGGGGAGGCGGCGGTGGGGTAAGCTGCGTCACGGGAGGGATGGGCGCCCGGGTTGTGTCGCGATGGAGGGACGACCCCGAGACAACACTAGAGGGAGCTGTCGGGATGGGAGTCGCGGAAGTCGGGAGATGGGGGTGGGCCGTGTAGGGCAGAGCTGGGAGGGGGGCGCGTAGGGCAGACCCGGGAGGGGAGGGGGTGGCCATGTAGGGCAGACCCGGGAGGGGTGGGGTTCCACATAGGGTAGAGCCTGGAGGAAAAAAATAATGGATTTATCCCTTTGATACCATGTAGAATAGGAAATCCACCTTACCACAAGGCGAGGGGGTGTCCTACTTTTATAGATTGAGAAAACAAAATACAAACAGGACTATTCCGATGTGGGACTAGAAAATACCCAAAATAATAAAATAGGGTTTAACAGTAACTATAGAATTTTTAGAGAAGACGAAGGAATTGGGTTTCTATTTTGAGGAGATATGGGGTCTGGAACCATCCCTGAAGATGTTGGTGGCATGAATGTTGTTGTTGGTCTCTTGGCAGTAAAAGGTGGTTGTTATATCTTGGCGGTTGTTTTCTATTCTAACCTTGAAGGTGTTAGTGACATGTGGTGTTGGTGGCGTTGTCTTCCTAGTTCCTTAGACATCCTGGTGAGTGATAGTCATAGGGTGGAACTGCTTAAAGGCAAAGCCTTCAATGAAGGGGAGTGCGTTTTCCAACATGACACAACAAATACTAGAACAGTAGTTGTGAGGGCTGACATTAACTATTAGCTGCTTGTAATTGATGGTGAAATGAAAGCTTGTTGTGCTGCAGAGCAGCTGGAGTTCACTGGGCTTATCATTGGGGATTGAATGGAGGACAAAGAGGATCAAGAACCACCACACTGGAAGGAAATCCATCATGTCCCAAAACCGAAGGAAGGACGTGTAGTTTTGTTTCTTATTCCACCACCAAGTGGTTTCCGTTCGAGTGCTACAATGGTTGTGGTGGGAGGTCCACCTTGGGGACAGTGTGGTTTTCAAACGGGGGGAATATAGTTAGGAGTGTGGGGACTACCAGTGTTATTAATGTGTTTGGGGTAGGTTGTAAGGGGTAGTAAATCTTTTCCATAATAGTTATTGGGTGGTCATTGGATGGTAGGTGAGATATTAAATAAGGGAGAACCAACAGAGTGGGGTACGAATCATTTTTAGGAGTTCTTCTTGGAAATAGAAGGGAGGTTGTCCTTAGGAGGATTTTTCCTTGGCTCTGAGAGGAGTGGTCTTTTTCCATGGGTTTCTTCTACCACATTCTTATTGTTCTTCTTCTTCCCCTTCTATCTTCTCCCACCCACTGTAATTCAGAATTTTACTATGAAATGTGAAATAACAGATTTTTTGTTTTTTTATTCTTTTCAAGTGTTGTGCAATTTGGTGCTCTCATTGAGAGAAATCATGCACCGTAGAACTCAAGGTAGTGAGCTGAAATTGTTGGAGTGGTTAAAATGGTGCGCGCGTATGCTCCAGAGAGAAGAGGAGGCAATGGCAGGTCAGACCAAATGTTAGGTATTCATGCCAATATAAGAACAAGAACAGGTGACTATGTATTGTATTAGTGATGAAGGATGAAATCAGGAGGTACTTGCACTCCTGACCAAGCCATGAAGGCAAACTCCCAAGCCTATGGACGATCGGTTTAGCAGCCTAACAAACAAATATTTTTTGTATCCCTTTACTCACCCCCCCCCCCTCCGGCTTATATAAGGATTCTCCAACCCAACATGTGGGTCTAGAACCTTCTCCCCAACAAATTAATAGACTCACCCTAAAAAAACACTGCTACCCCTTATTACCCACCACTCCCAGACCTGGTATCCATCATCATTCCAATTCCCTCTAGCAAGAAGTCCCTCAAAATCGAGCCTTGAAACTAGAGGAAAAACCATCGAAAGATGTAGGGATTAATTACTATGAAAGTCTGCACTAAGGGAACTCTCATCGAACCACATCCCCACCATAAATAATAAATAATAATTAATAAGTAATAAGCAATATATAATATTAATAAATAATATTAATAAATTACAAATATTATATATTATATATTAAGTAATAATTCATAAATAATCAATAACAAGTAATAATTAATAATTAATAAATAATCAATAATCAGTTTTGAATAATAAATAATTAATAATAAAGGGGTTCTGGACCTAGCTTGTTTTGATATAAAAATAATAAATAATCATTAATCATTAATCAATATTAAGTAAAAAATATTAAATGATAAATAACAAGTAATAAGTAATAAATAGAAAAATTTAGATAAGTCATTTTTTAACTGGGTTGAGAGATAACCCTTACATGACCCATAGACACATAATATGTGGTCTGAACACCTAGAATCACAGGGTACTAATATATGCCCAAAGGCCTAACCTGGTCGAAACTCTCTCCTTACTCAAGCCTAAAATTCCATGCTCTCTCATCATCCTGAATTCGTGTCTATGGCCTAACATCTTCATCTGACATCAGTGCACAAGGTCTTTTGTCCTAGAGCATGCTCCTCAAATGGCCCTCCTGTGTCCAGATAGTAGCCAACATCCCCATCTCGTACTCCCTCGGATAAAATTGTATCTTCATTGGTGACCTGAAAGCCCTGCATGATTGGACTGAAGGCCCTAAAAATAATCTAAAATCTCACCAGTGGATAGTTCATGCAATTGCTACTATACTGATATGGTACCGCTGCTATCGTACTCCTATAGTAGCCCTGTTAACCCCCCCCCCACCCTAAATGGGGGTCGTCAAGGGTTGAATCCTCAACCTCATGGATGTCAAGAAGGAGCTTAGACCACTCGTCTACAGGCTCATTGACAATAAATACTAATTAATAATCTAGAATGATTGAGTAAGGAACTCGAATGCTGAGATTCCTACCCCTCTTATTAAAGAGAAAGAAAGAAAAAAATACAAGGGGGTGATGCTTTAAAAGACCATGAGCATACACCCAATCAAAAGAAAGGAAAAAAGTAAAGGCAATAAAGAAACATCCAATTAGGCACCTCAAGATAGAAAAAAGCATAATGTAAAAAAAGAACTCAAACAAAAAGCCTACAATCATTTGATATTTCAGGTATAAAGCTCCATTTTTTTTGCATGGAGCTTTCATCTAGCCATCAAATATCAACAGCAGCACATGTCATAGATCTAGTAGCTATATTATGAAAAGAAGCACAATCTCCATTGACATGCAGTTTCCATCTCCTTCTCTAACTCTTCTCTAACATTTGGTAGGTTCCCACATGTTCACTTCATCAGAATCCACTTCTACCAAGACATATCATTGGTAGAAATTACATCCTTCATTTTATTTCCAGACTGCAGTACGCGATGTTCCCAGTACATGCCTTGGAGTGAACCAACTTACTTGATCCATAATCTGAGTCAATTGAAGCACTCATGTCCTTATGTTTATTGATAGCATCAGTAGTTCCCTTGACCATAGCCCCTTTACTACAATTATTAGCACCCATATTAGAAGAATAGTCATGGGTTCATATAACTGCCCCTTTGTCTAAGTCTTAATGGTCGTAGACATTCTTAGGGATAACCACTCTCCTATCAACCTCCTTGGAAGCTTCAAAGTTTTAAGTAGGCAGCACAATATTTAGAAATTTCCTTGAAGGAATTCTATCTTAATTCTCAACCTCCCGATTCTCCCTTTTATACATAGCTTTTTTGTCTATTTACTTTAGGATCATCTGAGCTCCACTTAGTTCTCTTACTGGTATTAAGACTAGCTGCATTTAGAGCAGTGGAGAATGTATCCACTGGTTTCACCAGAACCTACTTAGTAGATTAACAAACAAGCTTCAAATGAGTAGGATATTGCTTGGAGAAAGATTCAACTTCACCCACAACATTCTTACCCTACTCAAAATTTTCTTCAACAGGTCCATAAGAAGGTTTCTTTCTAGACCTGATTCTCATTTGAACAGAAACAACCATTTTCATCTTTCTGTTACAGCCTTTATAAAGGATCAACTTTTGTTCCTTCCACGGGCCATGATCCACATCCTCTTGAGCAGTTATTTCTCTATCAATCAGACCACCATTAGAGTCATTATCAACTTGATCAACCATATTTCCCAACTGGAATGTGCATCCTTAAAAAAACACCAGTGAGGAGCCTCTACCACTCAGCCTCCAAAACTGCCCCAGCTGGCTTATCCAAAGTAAATATAGGACAAGAAGGCCTAGATCCTTCCACTCAACTGGCTTATCCAAAGTCAACATAGGACAAGAAGTCCTAGATCCTTCCAATTCCTTTACAAACTTAGGAATCCCAGTTTCAAAAGGATTTTAAACCAGCTCCACCTGCTGCTGATGATCCTTTACCAATTGGAATGCACCTCTAATCTGAGAAGCCATAAATGGAAGAAAGCCTACATACCAATTCTTTGGTGCTCCCAGACTTCGACCAAACCAGAAGAACTAGCCTTTCTATTATTGATAATCTAAAAATCTGAATTGTATCTGCAATCACCTCTTGATTCACGATAAAATGAGCAGCAGAACCCGTTCTCACAACTCGATTTGTTAATGAATCTTTCAGAAAACAGAAATGTCGCATATTGACATCTTCATCACTCGTAAAACCTGTGCAAGCAAGAAAAAATCGGTCCTCGACCATCCTTGATGAATCATCCAACCGCGATGACTCCGAAAAGCATCCTCGAACCATAAGATCGAAAGCAAGGTCGTGAAAAAACGCCTTGGACCAAAGGGAACCCTAATCCCCAATGCAATCACCCCACGAGAGCTCGAGTTTATCATCTTCCCCAAATAATAATAAAAAAATAACAAATAATAAAGGTTAAATGTTAAATATTAGTAAATAATAAATAATACATAATATTTTGAAAAAATAATAAGTAATAATAAATAGTAGTAGTAAATAATAAATTATAAATAATAATAATAATAATAATAAATTATTCATAAGTATAGGGGATTATAACAAATCAAACACCCATACACCCTGACACCCAATGGGTCAAGGTTCATCTCTCCCCACAATGAATTTCAAGAACCCATTGGACCTCTCTTTTTTATTACATTTTTTGAGCTCGAAGACCCATACATTGAAAGTGTGAAAGTCAATTAGAAACATTAGGAGCCACATGATGAAAGCCTCGCAACCCCCCTATCAGAGTCATCCTATAGTGTTACTTGTCTGAAAGTCGCATTATCATCTTGCTGAGAGTCATTGTATTGTGTCACCCTCAATTCATTGTGGAAAGGAACCTGTCTTTTCCATAATGTGGATACGGGGGTAGATTATAGGTGTCAACACACTCATCTCTCTTTTGAGTTGTCCGCTTAGACGATGCCTTTATAGCGCCCTATCGCACCACCAACCAAGTCACGTCCATGGATAGACAGTCACACAATGTAGATGGTCAAATGAAAGGGAACCCATCAGTCCCACAATGGAGGATGGAGGATTGTTTTGGTAGGTTTCAGTACACCTACCCCTCTCTCGAGGCCTCCCACCCAAAGCGTAGCTAGCATGTCTCCATTCTTTTCTCCTCCAATTGTTGTACTGGGCAGATTGACTAGCTCCAAATGGTGCATGAATTGGGACTACACTGACCACGTTGTGAAGCATTAAACACTTGTTTTTTTTATGTATAAGCCCCCCTGTAGCAAGGATCAGATGGCCCCACCTACTATCACCCATCGTTTACCACCCAACGTAATCATGCACAAGGGTCATCACGCTAGCATACCACAAGTGCGGGGTGCTAAATTCACCCACCCTACTGAGTGGGGTGCACCAATGAGCATGTAGCTGAGTAGCACAGGCTCCTGTTTGACATCCAAATAGTCAAGGGATTAACCCCCAACGACCCCCATTTGTGGGGGGTTTAAAACAGTTACTATAGTTACATTGTAGCCGTTGTGAATATTATTCACAATAGGGATTCTGGGCCATTTCTCGGGCCTTGGGGATACTAGGCCTCTAGGCTATGCTAGGCCTTCGGTCCACTAGGACATCAAGCCATCTTACCAGGATAAAGAATCTCAAGGTGAACTGTGAGTGGCATGTTATAGTTGGTGTCCTAGAACCAACTGTTTGTAATTTGACTACCTGAATATTTAATGTATTAAATATTAAACATCTTATTATATATTGTTCATTGTTCTGCATGACCATAATGTAATAATGTCCTAGAGTATTTGTCGCATTGATAAGGTTATAGTAGTTTCCCGCTATGACGAGAACTTTGAAGTGTTGTGACAATATTCTTAAAATCATTTTGCGGTTGGATAACATACTATGATGTGACACATAGTATATAAACCATCAGGTGCGAGTACTTGTAAGCAAATGAGACTTCTTCTCATGAAGTTCGTGTTTGGTAATCTTCAAGACGGGAGATTATGAGAATAGTCCCACCAGTAGAAATTCAGCACATTTTGGTGTCATCAGATATTCCTATCTACGAGCGTGTGTAATGGTACTTAGACTTTAAGATTATCATTAATGCATGTCACGACTCGCGCACTTAGATTTGCTGACAAAAATCATCATGCCATATGTTGGCGGGAAGTAGGATACATTGGGTGCATCACGAATAACATGTTATTAATGGATAAGTCGAGAAAGGATTTGTCCCTTCTATATTTATGGAAGTTGATATCTCATCCCCTAGATTGAAATAAAACCATTGCCCTAAATTTCATAACCATTGGGTAATGACGTGTTTATTTTAGGTAGTCAAAAAATGATGTATCAAGCATATAGTTTGATGGCATCGTCGTGCAACCTTCTTGATGAGATATTGTGACAAATGGATTATATAACACAATGAGCATTCATATGTGGATGTCGTCGTTGTGACTTTAAGTTCTTTCTCTTGGTTGTCTTGACCCATTGCTAGACATTAATCTTGGACTTTAGGCAAGCTCTCCTAATGCCAACGAGAAGAAATCTTAGAGGGTCACCCACTAAGTGTTTCTAGTGGTCTCGATTAAATTCTATTTGAGTTTAATTAATGGAATAAATATTATTCTCAAGACTGAGGAATAATTTTATTCAAGTTGAAATGATATTTTAAATTACATAAATATTTATTCATCGGATTGTGAATAAAATATATTTATTTATTTTATTAAATAAATAATAATTATTTATTTACTAGTTTGTGAATAAAATATTTATTTAAGAGAGTAAAATATTTATTCAGGTGTTCAATAAATGAAAGAGGAGTTTGAACAGACCAAGACTGTGTCTAGTGGTGAAATAATTATTTACAAGATGATAAATATTATTTATCCATTTTTCACAAGTTGACGAACCATAAAATAATAATACTGTTATTATTATTAGGTGGCATGAGATTTCATTAATGGTTCCATTTTGTTCAAGTTGGCACAACACAAAATAATAATGTTGTCATTATTATTATGTGTCATGAGTTTTCATTAATGGTTATAATTGTATTTAGTGATTTTTATGAAATTAAATATTGTAACCGCAATCTCACCTCTATCAATAGACAGATACGTCTATTGTGCGGGTACATGTGAATCCAATTCCAAGTCAAGAATAAAGAATTGTTAAGTGCAACGAATTCTCTCTCAACTCCTCTTTGCTCTCTCCCCCCTCTCAAGAATGAGAAACCCAAGGTAGAAGTTCTTCAAGACTGAAAAATGAATGATCAAGAACGATCAATGCAAGACATTCGATTTTCCGCACTAGCTCCCGAATATTGAGTAGTGTTTCTCAGAGACCATCAGAGCATGTGTGGATCACCGCTAGATGGATTCTACCCTTGGACCCTCCTAAGCGCAACGAAGACAATTTGGAAGGGCCATTTTGGACAACCAATGGTTTTCACTGAAGAAAGCACCTAAGTCCAGGTTTTTAATCTCTTCAGATCTTAATTAAATTAATTATAAACATGATTTTCAAGATCCTCTCTCTCGGTTCTATTGTTTTATTTCTTTGTATATTTCCTTGATTCAATCTATGGATACTGGCATTCATCATCGTATTGATCCCAGATTGATCATCGATTATGGAAAAAGAAAAGTTGGACCCACCCAATCGCGCGCTTCTGCTGCGCTCAAGACCAGAAAGTGGTATCAGAGCAGGCATATCATTGTTTATGATTGTTTAATAATCATTGGTTATTTACGCATTTTTTAATTTAGTATTTCAATTCAAGTTTGATCATTCTTTAAATCTAAATTACGAGATCTTTTCTTCCTCCATCACTTCTCGCATATCTTACAGAAACAATTAATTTTTTGATTAAAATTAAATCGAGAAACTCATATGGAGATGCCAAGGATTTTGTCCAAGTAACACAGAAGTACACGTCGTGTAATCGGAATTACATACTGTGTAATTTTGTTCAATGCAACTAGAGTGATTCGGCAATTTCTCAAACCATGTGCATTAATGAGACGTGGTGTAGTTAATTCTTACACCGTGTGTTGACCAGGACAGACAGGAACACGGTTACTGAATTACACACCATGTGGCCTACTGAACACGGTGTGTAGTCCCTTTTAGGTCAAGGTCAGGCTGTGCATCCCATACCCGACTTAGTTGATCGGTAACCATATAACCCGGAGTCAAAACGACGTGTGGCCCACTGGACACACCATGTGCTCCAGGATTTCTGAAGTATGACTCACACATCGAGTCCTTAGGCGTGTACTTTGGATAGACGGTGAAGGTAGTACATACTGTGTAGTTGGAGCTACACTCCATGTACTTGTACCAAATTACACAGTTTTAAAACATTAATATTTGTGTAATGTTCAGATCTGCATGTCATGTACAAGTCATATTATAGGTTGTTACTCTGTGCATTGAAGCATAACATGTGGCCTAAAAAATCATGTGATTCATGTAATCATCCATGATGTAAATGTTGTGATAGTAGACATTAAATCATGTATTCCATATGTCGCAAGAGTAAAACAATATACAAGTATAATACATGTTGGGTAGAGTCGGATGGGTATTCATCGTGTTACCTCCAAGGTACATTTATGTACTAGGTAAATTTTAAATGAATCTTTTAATTGGTTTAAAATTATAATAGACGGGAATCTCAAGGAAATTCAGAAAAGGATTAAGATAAAATGATTTATTAATTAAAGATAATAATTAATCGATTAGAGAATGATTTATCTTAAATAAGAATGATTAAAGAATTGAATGCTAGTTTTATTAAATGTGTAATTCATTGCATGTATGTGGGTGATCATGAGCTAAACCGGACCTTTGTATGTGATTGGTTTCTTTTTTTAATTTATTATTAAAATAAATTTATGGCCTACGTGACTTCTCTCCTAATTAATATGTAGGGTCTGTGTGCCCATGATTTCTTTTATGTAAACACCCTTTTTACCCCTCACCTGTATGTGAGTAAAAGTATATGTAATTAATGAAGCTCCTAAGCTACTGGAGGCGGTTCAAGTTAGGAGATGAGGCGAAACCAATCCAAGGAGATACAAAGGTGGATAGGAGGAATGTAGTAAACACGAACCTAAGTTTAGTTCAAGGTGTTTCTCCCCTAGGTCAGCGGTTAGTTTATCAAATGATAGATAAAATAGACATTAAAACAATCTCATGATCATACCCTTAACTTAATTTCTGTCAGTTTCATGATAATTTCATTATGGATGTGTTGTCGTGATCACATAAATGAATGAATTAATATGCAAAGACAAAATTTAAAGAAAATTTATTATGCATAAATGTTTTATCCGAACATGGTTAATTAATTAAGTAAGCATCCACTTAAATATTAACAAGACATGTAAGGGATAAAATATGACAAAAATATATGCATAATAAAATAAAATCCCTCAACCTAATATTAAGTCAGACTAAGCCTTTCGTTAATTGATTAGGAACAAGACTCAATAAAACTATGTGTTTGACCAACCCTTGTTGGAACACTTACTTTTATAAAGGAAGTTCTTATGAAAGTTTCAGGTTGAATTAACCATTTTACATCAAGAGGAGTAACCCTTGCTAGTCTTGGTGTAATTTGGAGGAAAGTGTTGAAAAAAAACCAAGTCATGAATTATGGATTGGGGAGTCCACTCAACAGATCAAGGAGCTGCAAGCCCACAGTTGGCAAAGACCTGCCTACCTAAATACCTTCAAATAGATTGACCAACCCTTTTGGGGTTATGAGAAGGGGGGTATGGATCCTTTCCACTAGAATGCCCTTTCAACTAGACATTACGAGTTCAATAGTGAGGGCTATTGGGACTTGATAAAATAGTGGGAGATTTAATAAAATTTAATTTATTATTTCTCGCAAAATTGTAATCAAGAGAAGTACTAATAATCTTCTCTTTCAATTGTAGAATAAAAATGTTAAGCTCATTTTCCACACTATCCCTATGATCAATACTAGATAAATACAACCTCCTCACTGGTAGTAAATTCTAGGAATGGTTTAGATGCCTTTGAATTATTCTATGTCATGAACAAAAATCTTACGTGCTGGAGTCCTCATTGCTTGATCCGCCGACCCAAGAGGCGAGTGATAAATAATTACTAGTCTACGAGAAACATATGAATGATGTGGTCAACATTCAATGTTTTATGATTTCATCGATGTTTAGTGAACTCATGAAGTCTCACGAAAACATGGATGCATATAGCATGCTTGAGCACCTCCGTAGTCTTTACCGGGAGAGAGTTAGATAGGAACAATTTAAGATTTCCAAGGCACACTTTTAGAGTAATCTTGGAGAGGGTACCCCATCTTGGCCTCACATAGTCAAGCTCATTAGATACCTTGAGAGCCTGGAGGTTCTAGGGTTTAAACTCCCTGAAGAACTGGGCACCGATATCATTCTCTCATCGCTCCCTCAGAGCTTCTCTAGTTTTGTTGTGAATTTTAATATGAACAACATTGAGAAGTATATTCCAGATCTTCTTATCTTCCTTTGTCAAGTGGATAAAGACATGAAGCATGAAAATCATTCTATCCTTATAGTGAATAAATTTAAAGTGAAGGAAAATATATTTAAGACCAAAGCTTTTTCACACCCTTCCATGAAATGGAAAATCAAATGGGTGGAAAGGGAACAAGAAGTTGTATGTTTTACATGTGGTAAGAAGGGCCATTGGAAGAAAAACTACACCCAGGTAAAGAAGCATGGGGAAGATTTAGATGAGTTTGTTATCGAGTGAAATTTATCTATTTATACAAATTGGGTATTAGATACAAATTGTGGTGCTCACATATGTATTCAAATACTGACTGACTGAAAATTAATTTTTTTATTATGAAAACACTTTTGAGGAAAAAGTGAGAAACCATACATGACTTCATTGCTACACCACTACATCAGACCACCACTTCACCACTTCACCATTTCATCACTTCACCACTTACAAACAACAATATCAAGGCCAAGAAACCATGAACCAAGGCACAAACATCAGACAAGCAGACCAATCCTCAGAGCCAGCCTCCTCAAACGTCCACCGGTGCAACCATCGAAACCAGACCAAATCCTCCCGTCGGAAAACTCCAGAAGAAGTTCGCCCAACCTACCAGCGACGTGAGATGAACCTCTAGGAAGAATCCATCCACAAAAGGATGTTGAAGAAACTTGAACAAAGATTAGGCCGCCCTGATGTCGCACCCTGCTCCGCAAACAACTCGATCGTTCCTCTTTCACCCTTAACCACAAATCCTCATTTATCTTCAACCAATAGTCATGAACCACAACCAAATGAAAAGCGTCACCCAGCATTTCCTGTGATCATACCACACACAATTGTTGAAACTTACCGATGCCACAAAAATTCCCAAATACACCCTTGATCACCACAAAACGAGGCCGTCGAAGAAGATAGATCGAGGAAGAACAGAGATTGTCCTGTTGTCGCTTCACCTTCTCTGATGCCACCCTCAGCGCGATACATCCAGCATCCGAAACCCAGATCTTCCCCCTCCGAGCACTGCAGAAAGGACGCGAGCCACACCGGAACCTGCTGGATGATTCTGGGACTTCAAATACAAGAACCAAGTAGATTTAGAAAAAATGACTTAGGGGAGGTAAATATATGAGCAGCCAATGGAGTTAGACTTATTGTTGTAGCTATGAGGGACTACCACCTCATGTTTCCAACTTGGAGGATATTAGTTTTAAAGGGTTGTTATTATGTTCCTTTTGTGACAAAAAATATTATTTCTGTATCCAGACTAGATATAGATGGATTTATTTTCATGTTCGAAAATGAATGTTTCTTCTTTTATAAAGATAGAATTTTTTATTTCAAGGCACATTTACATAATAGTATTTACATGTTGAATCACACAAACTAAGTAATGGCAATCAATAATGAAGTTACTTCACAAGACTCATACTGCACCCAACTTTGGCATCATCGACTAGGTCATGTAAATGAGAAACGCTTGACAAAATTAAATCAAGATGAATATTTAGATTCATTCAAACTAAAACCACTTCATGTATGTCACACATATTTAAAAGTAAAATAACCAAATCCCCATTTAGTGGGAAAGGTTAAAAGGCTAAATAGATTCTTGAATTAGTTCATACTAATGTGTGTGGACCATTTCCAGTTGAAGTAAGTGGTGGGTACTCATACTTCATGACCTTTATTGATAATTTTAGTTGATATGGATATATTTACTTAATGAGGTATAAGTGGATTATTTTGATAAATTCAAGGAATACAAGAATTATGTTGAAAACCAACTTGGTAAAAAGATTAAGAAACTCCAATCAAATCGAGGTAGAGAGTATCTTAATCAAGACTTCATAGATTACTTATGGGAGTTTGGGATCCTATCCAAACTCACTCCTCCTTACATGCCTCAGTGGATGGTGTAAGAAAAAGGAGGAACCACACCTTATTAGACATGATGAGTTATACAAGTCTTCCATTATACTTTTAGGGATGTGAATTACAAAAAAAATCACACATACTAAACCAAGTACCAACTAAATCAATAAATGGTATTTCATACAAGTTTTGGAGTGAAAGAAAAGACATTTTATCAAATTTATATGTGTGGGGAAGTGAAGAATTTATTAAGGACTCTTCAGGTAACAAACTTTCACCTTGAGGCACAAAGTGTACCTTTATAGGATACCCTAAGGAAACAAAGAGATATTACCTATACAACCCCTCAAAAAAGGTTATAGTAGAAAGACATGCTATATTACTTGAGAGGGAGCACATATCCAAAAGAGATATTGGGAGTGAGATAGAATTCGATGAAGTCGAGGCTCAAGCCAGAAAAAAGTTGGTACATGAGCAGATTCCACAAAGCCCTGTGGAAGAAAAATCTATTCCAGAGACACAAGAATTGCGTAGGAGTACAAGGGAGGTTAGAGAACTGGAATAGTGCAGTTTTTTAGTTACCGAGGATGGTGACTCATTATTAGTTGATAATAATGATACTCTAACCTACAAGGATATAGTAAGTGGCATAGATGTTTCCAAGTGGCAAGAAGCCGTGAATTCTGAAATGGATTCCATGTACCAAAACCAAGTCTAGATTTTGGTAGATCCTTCAGTAGATGTAAAGCCTGTCGGTTTCAAATGAGTATTCAAGAAGAAACTGGAAATGGAAGGAAAAATTAGTACCTATAAGGTGTGAATTGTTGAAAAAGAGTTTAAACAACATTAAGGTATTTACTACGATGAAACCTTTTCACCAGTTGCAATGCTAAAATCCATCAAAATCCTACTGGCTATTGCCACTTACCATGACTATGAGATTTGGAAAATGGATTTCAAAATAGACTTCCTTAACAGGAACCTTTAGGAAGATTTCTGCATGACACAACCTGAAGGGTTTGTGACTCTAAAGGATTCCAATAAGATATGAAAGTTTCAAAAATCCATTTATGGATTAAAGCAAGCATCCAGATCATAGAACATTCATTTTGATGAATCCATAATGGAATTTGGTTTTATAAAGAACAAATCTGAACCTTGTGTCTACAAATGTTTTAGTGGGAGTGCATTAATTTTCTTAATAGCATATAATGATGACATATTACTTATTGGAAATGAAATACCAGTTTTACAGTCTGTTAAGGAATGGTTGAATAAATGCTTCTCCATGAAGGACTTGGGGTGAGACAACATATATTCTTAGAATCAAGATCCAAGAGGTTTCTCAGCCTAAGTAAAAGTAAATACATTGACAAGATACTGAAGGGATTCAGTATGGAACAATCCAAGAGGGTATTGTTGCCAGCGTCACATGGAATTCATCTTTCCAAGAAAATTTGTCCTTAGATACATGAGGAAATAAAGACAATGAAAAGGATTCCATACGCATCAACGATTGGGTTAGTCGTGTATGTTATGCTATGTACTAGGCTAGATTTCACCTACACATTGAGTGCAGTAGGAAGATATCAAGCTGATCCAGGTAACCTACATTGGATGGAAATCAAGACTATCCTTAAGTATATGAGGCATACTAAGGATATGTTCCTAATTTATGGAGGATATGAGGAACTAGTCATTAGAGGATATGAAGATGCTAGTTTATAGACTGATCAAGATGACATGAATTCATAAATAGGATACATATTCACTTTGAATAGAGGTGCTCTGATCTAGAAGAGCTCAAAGCAGGGTGTGGTTATAGATTCTACAGTAGAGTCCGAGTCTATTGCAACTGCTAAGGCAGCTAAAGAATCAGTTTGGATGCGCAACTTAACACAAGATCTGGATGTGGTACCTAGCATTAAAGATCCCATCACACTATATTGTGATAATACTACAGCTTTGGATCACACAAAAGATCTAAGGTCACATCACCGGATGAAGCACATACTTCGGAAGTATCATCTCTTGAGGGATTTTTCTCAGAGAGGTGAAGTTGTAGTGAGTAGTATTTCCATGGAAGACAATGTGGTATAACCCTTTACTAAAGCCTTAAATCAGAAAAAACAAGATTATCATGTGAGGTTTAGTGGACTGAAAGTTTTAGTCAGTTAGCTCTAGTCCAAGTGGGAGTATGTTATAGTTGGTGTCCTAGAACCAATTGTTTGTACTTTGATTACATGAATATTTAATGTATTAAATATTAAACATCTTATTACATATTGTTCGTTTTTTTTTCATGACTATAATGTAATAATGTCCTAGATTATTTGTCACGTTGATAAGGTCATAGAAGTTCCCTACTATGATGAGAACCTTGAAGTGTTACGAAAATATTCTTAAAATAGTTCTGCTGTTGGATAACATACTATGATGGGACACATATTATATAGACCATCGGGTGCGAGTACTCATAAGAAGATAATTCTTCTTCTCATGAAGTTTTCACTTGATAATCTACAATATGGGGGATTATGAGAACATAACCATTAGTAGGAATTCCACATGTTTTAGTGTCATCGGATATTCCTATCTGCAAGCATGTGTAATGGTCCTTAGACATTAAGATTATCATTAATACATGTCACGGATCATACACTTAGATTTGCTGATGAAAATCGTCACACCATATGTTGGCAAGAAGTAAAGTACATTCAATGTGTCACAAATGATATTTTATTAATGGATAAGTTGATAAAGGATTTTTCCCTTCCATATTTATGGAAGTTGATATCTTGGCACTTTGATTGAAAGAGAACTGTCGCCCTAAATTCCATTCCCATGGTGTAACGATGTGTTTATTTTAGGTAATAAAAGAATGATGTATCAAGCATATAGGTTTATGGCACCGGCGTGCAACCTTATTGATGAGATATTGTAACAAAGGGATTATATAACACAGTGATCGTTCGTATATGGATGTTGTCGTTGCAACTTTAAGTTCTTTCTCTTTGGTACCTTGACCCATTTCTAGATAGTAATCTTGGAATTTAGTAAAGCCCTACTAATTCCAATGAGAAAGAATCCAATAGGGTCACACACTAAGTGTTTCTAGTGGTCTTGATTAAATTCTATTTAAGTTTAATTAACGGAATAAATATTATTCTTAAGATCGAGGAATAATTTTATTCAAGTTGAAATGATATTATAAATTAAATAAATATTTTTTCACCGGATTGTGAATACAAAATATTTATTTATTTTATTTAGCATTTAATAAATATTTATTTAGTAGTTTTTGAATAAAATATTTATTTAAGAGAGTAAAATATTCATTTGGGTGTTCAATAAATGCAAGAGGAGTTCGAATGGACAGAGACCATGTCTGGTGGTGAAATAATTATTTACAAGATGGTATGTCACATCCATGACTTATTTTAAAGGCATTTTTCATTTAATTTACATCCTTGCTTTGTTATGGGGGTTTTCCATGCATTTTGGTGGAAATGGTGGGTTTTCAAAATTTGGACCAAATCCTGAGCCCATTTCCAAATTTAAAAATAAATTTTGTTTCTTTTATAACTCCTTAATTTTTCAAAATTTTACACCAATTCCACTTCCAAATTAGAATAACCAGGTATATTAAAACCACCATATCCATTTGGACCTAATATGAATCCATAATAATGATGGATTTGGGTTTTTTATTAAGGTGTTGGGCCAGCCCGAAAGCTCATTTCCTACTTTAAATATTATTATTAATTATTTAATATCTCATTAAATATTTAATTTTTTTTGGAGATTCCAACTCTCACATGAGACCACTTACTGAAGGCGCGCCCCCATTCTCTCCTCCCCCAATTTGGAGATTAATTGAATCAAGAATTTGGGAGAACCTTCTCTGGATTTCACAAATCGCCTAGATTTGAAGAGGTAAATTGATCCTTTCATAAATCCTTCAATTTTTACTCTTTGTCTCCTATTCTAGTTCCTACATGACTTCCTAAGCCTTATTAGAAGCTGGCTTTCATTTATGGTTGTTTTTATATTCATATACTATTGTATTTGGGTCGTTTTCTTCAAGATTTATTTGGGTAAGTGTTTCTCTCTTCATTTTCACTACTACAAATATGGCTTTTATCAGCGCTAAAAATAGCCATTAACAACGCTAGAAAAAGCACTGATAATGCCAGCGAAGATGGGGGGTCCCCTTTATCAACGCTCCAAAAAGCGCTGATAAAGACCCCTTTTATCAGCGCTTTTTTTTAGCGCTGATAAAAATAAAAAAAAATTTTAAAAAATAAAAAAAAATACTGCCAATCTCGTGGGGGGAATTTTTACAGCGCTTGAGCCCCCCTTTATCAGCGCTTTCCCGCACATCCAGCGCCCGCCCGCACCGCCTACACCCTTTATCAGCGCTAGCCCTTTAAATCACCCTTGCGCGCGCGCCCTTGCCTCCACCCGGATTTGATCTCGAGACCTCCCCCATGCACACCTAAATCCTTTGCCACTACCCTATATTGATTTGTTCTCTTATTCATGATATATCTATTTATTTATATATATATTTCGTTATATTTATTCATACAGTAATATATATTTATATTAATATATATAGTTATATTAATATATATATATAGTTATATTAATATATATATATATAGTTATATTAATATATATATAGTTATATTAATATATAGTAGTTATATAAATATTCATATATTAGTATTTTAAATAAAATGGATATTAGTTATTATTTAGATAAAGCTAGTATATTTTATATGTAAATATGTTTAATTATTTATTTAAAAAATTTAATTTTTAGGTGTTAATATATAAAAAATATGTACATATAGTTATATATTTGATTATAAATAGCATTTCATTATAAAAAACGATAAAATTTCAAAGACATAATATCAATATTAATGTAATACCTTGGAATAAATTCAGTCCCCACCAAAAAAATCCAACAATACCCCCTTAAACGAGGCTGAAAATCCACAAAATGTTAAAAAATCTGGGTACCACGACTAAAAACTCAGTTTTGGAGGCCTTCTAGGCCTCTTTTGGCCTCGAAAAACGCTTGACTAGGCCCTCCTCTGGTCACAATGACGTAGATCTCGTCGCAGGCTTCGATTTGATATGTGGTAGAGCTCAAACAGACACCCGGATCAAAAGTTATGGCCGTTTGAAGTTTGAGTTGTGTTTTCAACATATTTTGGATCTTTTTTTAATTTTTTTAATTTTTTTATTCTTAAAATTGTTATTAAATGACTATTAATCCATAATAATTATCAAATTATTAATTAAAAATATTTTTTTTTAATTTTTTATGAATCCATTTTCACTAAATATCATATATATTAAGTATATTAAGTGTAAATGTACATTTATACTTATCTAAAATATATTTAAAAATTATATATTATATTTATATCAATATAACTATATAACTATATTTATATATTAATATATTTTTTATTTTTTTTTTGAAGTCGACCCTTTATCAGCGCTACTAAACAAGCGTTGATAAAGGGGGTCCCTTTATCAGCGCTAAAAAAAGTGCTGATAAAGGGGGGGCCTTTATCAGCGCTAAAAAAAGCGCTGATAAAGGGGTACTTTTATCAGCACTTTTTTTAGCGCTGATAAAGGCCCCCCTTTTATCAGTGCTTTTTCGTTAGCGCTGATAAAGGGGTGGTGCTGGCCTTACCCAGTTTTGTGGTAGTGTTTCTTCCTTCTCCTTAGGGTTTCCTCCCTCTTTCAGGAATTTATAGAGTGTCCAGAAGTTAGGGTTCATAACTAGGCCTTGATTTGGGGTCTTTTTTGTGAAATCTTATGGTTTAGGGTTTATTTTCACTTCCTTGTGGTGCGGCGGAGGTGCGGTTGATGTTTCACACCAAGATTCATGGGTTTTGACTCAAAAGGTAGGTGGTTCCATATGTAAGCAATTTTTGATGAGTTATCTTTCTTGATTTATTGGTTTTAATGTTCCTCATATGCCTCTTTTGGTGTGAAAACCGTTTTTGATGGATTTTCTTTAGCGTTTAATTTTATAGTTGCATTATGGCTTGAAATTAGGTGTTTTTCTTGGGTGACTCTTGGGGTAATGTTTGGGTGTATTTTATAACACATGAAAGTGACTTCTTGGTGTTTAAAGGGGGCTGAACATTCTGGTTTGTCAACACCTTAGTGTCACGTGGGCCTTGAAATGGGATTTTTGAATGGGTTCAAGGTGTTAAACCATGTTGTACTTCTTTGAAGTGATTTATGAAAACGTGTGTTTTTCATGTGTGCCTTTTGTGGTGTTAATTGAGGTATTTTTATAACACTTGGGGGGTAGTTTAATAAATGTTGTTAGGGATTCCTATTTTGTTATGGATTGGTATTGGTATGATTTTGGAATTGAATGAGGGATTTGAAATGGGTTTTGTGTGCGAAGCATAGTTACACCCCTTGGGTTTGTTTTATGAAAATTGTGAATGTTTTTTTTGTTAAAAAAAGTTAGAAAAAGGGTGTATATGTACTGTTTGGTGGGTGTGTTCACCTAATGTGGATTTTTGAAAGGTAAGGTGGTTATTTAATATGTCAAATAGTTTTTTTAGAATGTTTTTATAAAGTGTTGAAATGTTTTAGCAAATGGAAAGAGAGCTGCGAAACATGATTGCGGGCTGTTTTGTGTGAGTGTGTTGTGCAAAATGAATTTTGTTAATGAAAGAAGTATTATATTATATTTGAGTGGGATTTCATGTGAGTTTTAATGTCTTTTAATGGTTTAATAAAAAAAATTAAAGGATTTTTGGAAGTGTTAAAGAAATGTGAAAAGTGTTGTGGGCTATTTTTGGTGTGAGTATGATTTCAAAATGCATTTTAATGAAAAAGTGGATTTTGTGACTTGTGTGATGTACATGTGGTATTTTTGGTGAACTTGTGATGTGGAAATGATATTTTCATGTGAAAATTATATTTCTTAATTTTTTGAACTTGTTTAAGCACAAGGAGAAACCCGGGTATCTAGGTGGGTGGATGTGTACTAGTATGCCAGTGAATCTGTGGGGTTTGCCTTAGTTTCACATAGCAAGATTGACGCTTACAACACTAACTAAACTATGATGATGATGATTTTAGACCAATAGTTTATGGGTATGTTCCCTACTAGTGGTTCATGAATGAGAATGGATATTGTGATGGTTACTCTCACCGAGATACGAGGTACCTGGGACCCACAACGATCTATTGCCTAGGGGTTATTTCTTATTGCTTGTGCTCATTAGTTACTTTGTGCTTACCGTCAACATATGGTATGGTTGGATGGAAAATTCAGTAGTGTTGAAATTATTTTTAAAAGTGTTGATTCTTAATGATAGCCCACTTGAAAACTGTTTTAATTTTTAAGTTGCATCTTTTAGAAATTGTAACTAGATTTTCATGTTTATGAAAACTTGCAAACTTTTCATCTTTGAATGTTTATCACATAGAATATCTTAGTGGTGGTATCCTACTTGGCATTGTCTCACACCCTACTTACACCCTTGTGTGTAAGTAGACTTGATTATTTTTTTTGTCACAGGTTGGGTGAAGTTTTTAGTGTCAGTGGTTCGGGTTTCTAGCAGGTCCTTGGTGGTGAAGTCTTGTGAATATGGCTTGAGGGCGGTGCCCCTTTTTATGAGGATTATTAGGATGTTTACTTTTGGTTTTTTACCTTTGTTATAGTCTTGGTGAGTTGTTTTAAACTATGAAATTCAGTTCTGAATTTTTTTAAAAGATTATTTGGTTTGAAAAATCCAGATTTGTTTTATTGGATTCATTTGTTGTTTTATGTTTATAAACTCAGGTAAATCATTCCCAATTCTCATTTGATGATACACGGGAACTTGTGCCAGCCCGTGGGGATTGGGAACTCCCTTCGGGCCTTGTCACAGGCTGGGTTTGGTGCTGGTTTTGGTGGCGACCAAATTTGGTTTGTGACAAAATGGTATCAAAGGAGGTTTAGGTTAACTCTTTGGGTCATGTTATTTGGGGAGAGTCAGGATAGTCTGGAGTTAAGATTTTCAGGACATGGTATTCTAGTTATGGGCAGTGTTCCTGATCACCAAACCTCATGAAAGGATTCAAGATGCTAGGGGAAGTTGGGATTTATCTAAGTCCTTTGGTTTTTTTGTTTTAATGATGATTAGTGAAATGAAAAGAGAGTTGGGTTAATGGTCTCAGTGAGCTCATAGGGATTGGAAAGACATGTGGAGCCGGGGATATTCCCTAGAACACTCTCTATGATGGTTATGTGATTGGAATATGGCATCCAACCATATGTCCAAGTCACCCACTAAAACTAGTTTCCCCTCGCATTGTCTTGTGTTCGTTAGTTTTGAAATCTTGGAACTTTGGTTTTAAAGTGACTTGGTTTTAAGAAGCGTAAAGTTTTTGTGAAATTATTTTCAAATAAATAGGGAATGATTTGATTTATAAAATGGTGGAACTGAATTTTCAGAATTTTTTTGAAATGGAAAATGGTTTTCTTACACCTCTTTTGAAAGCAGAAACTATATTGAAGTTGGTTTGGAAAAAGTGTTTCCAATAGAGTTTTCTAAACAATAAAAGGGTGTTTTAATGGGATGGGATGTTTTGAAATTGATTTAAATAACTTTAATTTGAGTTCTTATCTAAATGTTTTTGTCTTTATGAAATGATTTGTAAGATGTGAATTGGGATTTTGATCTCTTGGTTAGCGGTTTTGAGAAAAAGGATATGTTGGTTGACCGTTTTGGTTTTGAAAAGTGGAAAGAATTTTTGTTTTAACCTTTGGTATTTCCATGAGATACCACATGCATGGGGTTATATGGGATGATGGATGGTTTATGGAATGACTGGATGAGTGTCGGGACAGATATGAGGAGGGTGCTCGGTGTGGTACAGAAACATGCATGTGTGAGGCCCATGGGGTACCATTAGTGGATACGCTAACCGCTGAACCTTTTGTTTTCAAAGAAATGTTTTTAAATTAAAACATGATGTCTTGATGAATTGTTTGGGATGGTTTATATTATGTGTTTTTGGAAAATTTTGATGTTGTGGGATGTTTTGAGTCCAAGAACCCCTCCTGTTCGAACCGTGTTTTGGGTTTGTGTTTGGTCGGTAAGGTGGGTAAAAGGACCGATTAGTAGTCTCTTCTGAGATATGTTTTGGGAAACCTTTATGGTGGTTCCCTTCATGTTTTTGGATCTGGTTTGTGAATTTTTTTGACCATTGGACCAGCTTTGTTGGTCCTTGGGTTCTCTCATTGGATAAGGTATGCCCCCATTAAGGGTTAATTCACAACTGAAGTGCAACCCAGATTGTTTAACCGTTGGAAAATCCTCCAGTTGATCAATATAAGGAATATTTTATCGATATTTGTTGATTGAGTCTATATTCATTCCTTACTTTGATTTTTGGATCCTCTTGTAGCGGGATAGTTCTCGTGGAAGGTTGAAAGTGACCTTAGTTTATTAAGTTTCCTGATTCGTCGAAGGTGGAAGTGGTATGGGGTTGTTAGTGTGGATGAGTGTCTCAATGGTCTCTAAGAGGGCCTCTGGGTTATTCATAGTTTCTTTGAAGTAGGAGTTCATGTTAAACCACCAGTTTTGGGAATCTGGTCATGAGAGGCTATTGCGGACACTTTCTGGACTTGTGTGTTGTTTAGGGACTTGGCGTAAGGTCTCGTTCCATGTATTGTTTCTATCAGTTACAATGGTCATGTTCGGTGACAACTTGTGATGTCATGTGCTCATTTGACTATAAAGGTAAAGGTTGTCCAATACTCTGAGAGTATCTGTTATGTTGGGAGTATGTCTCCCCTGGAAAAATTCCAAAATCCTCTATTTCATAGGAATGTGTTTATATGTGTCCTTTCCTTATGTTGTTTCTCACCCGAAGAAACAAGGTGTGATGTGTGTTCATATTCTAAGACCTTGTTTCAATGAAATTTTGGGTTAGGGTAAAGTGAGTTTAGAATTTTTTATGTCTTGGTAAACTTATCGGGGATTTCGGTGTAGTTGTTTGTATCATCTGAAGAAGAAGTTCTGTTCATATGGTTTCCAAATCCTAACTATGAGTCCGAAGATGCTTCAATAATTTGAGCTCCATCCATAGGTCCCGAAGAGAATTTGGCAGGTAGTCAGGGGAAATACTAGGATCATTCAAACCCTTGTACAAAGTCTTATCCTCAGTATGAATGATAGGAAGAGTTTAAACCTCTGGTGTCATCATCTTTTTCCAGTTGTTCCAGTTTGGTATTAGAGGTGGGAGGACCTCATTTCCATGTTGTAGCCTGAGTTCATACTTTCCCCCTTTGGTTTTGACTGGGTATTTAGAAAAAGGGTTGAAGTTTGGAAAGACAGGTTGATCACACAGTTTGCGCATGGTTCATAGTGACCATGCCCCAGAAAACTATGTAGATAGAAGGATCCCCATAGTTAGCAGATGGTTTTCCAAACCGTGCAGACTAACTATGCGGCCATCCCAACTCTTTAAATTTTGGGGTCTTTCTGTACCGGATCGTGCTGGTCGGTTAAGATGGTTGGTTCTTATTATGGGGAGACACACTATGAGTCTTATATAATTTCTTTTGTAAAGGTCTGATGGAATTATACCCCTTGAACCGGGGAGTCTGTTCAGGCCTCCCCCTGTTAGTGTCCGGAATTTGTCTCAAGAAAATTTGAGTTGTCTCTTATGGTGGGGAGCCCATTTGTGTCTTCCTATACTAGTAACTTAGATTGGTCCTTGGTCTTGGACTGGTAGGAGGTAGTCTCGTTTAGAGCTATCTAACTACCAACATCTTCCTGGGGTAAACGTTGGGGTTGGAGAGTTCCCAACAGTTTAGTTAAAGCAAAGTAAGTGTAACCTTTTTTGTTGTTGTTGTTCATCTGGGTAGATTACTTGAGTCTTGTTCATATAGTGTTTTATTAGTTTTATTTTGGGGATAAAGTCTGAATGTTCTTGATCATTTCAGGAAATTGATTTAAGTTTTGGTTTCTGAAAGTATACCTTCCTTAATTGATCACTAGAGGTGTTTTGTCCTTTCGGGGGCGGACCAGACTTAGTGAAGGAGTACATTTTTGGTCTATCATTTGGGTTTCATTTTTTCTTTTGGCCTTGTTGTGGCTTTCTGGGGGTGGAAAGTTTTATGGTGGGGAGAATTGTCACATCCATGACTTCTTTTAAAGAAATTTTTCATTTAATTTCCATCCTTTCTTTGTTGTGGGGGTTTTCCATGCATTTTGGTGGAAATGGTGGGTTTTCAAAATTTGGGCCAAATCGTGAGCCCATTTCCAGATTTAAAAATAAATTTTGTTTCTTTTATAACTCCTTAATTTTTCAACATTTTACACCCATTCCAATTCCCAATTGTAATAACCAGGTATATTAAAACCACTATATCCATTTAGACCTCATATGAATCCATAATAATGATATATTTGGGTTTTTTATTAAGGTGTTGGGCCAGCCCGAAAGCCCATTTCCTGCTTTAAATATTTTTTTTATTCTTTAATATCTCATTCAATTTTTAATTTTTTTGGTGATTCTAACTCTCACACGAGCACACTTACCCAACGCACACCCCCATTCTCTCCTCCCCCAATTTGGATCCCAATTGAATCTCGAATTTGGGAGAAACTTCTACGGATTTCACAAATCGCCTAAATTTGAAGAGGTAAATTGATACTTTCATAACTCCTTCTATTTTAACTCATTTTCTCCCATTCCAGTTCCTATATTACCTCCTCATCCTTTTTATAACCTCAATTTAATTAATGGTTGTTTTGAAATTCAGATACTGGTGTATTTGGGTCGTTTTCTTCAAGATTTATTTGGGTAAGTGTTTCTCTCTTCATTTCCTTCTTTCTCCTTAGGGTTTCCTCCCTCTTTCATGAATTTATAGAGTGTATAGAAGTTAGGGTTCATACATAGGGCTTGATTTGGGGTCTTTTGGGTGAAATATTATTGTTTAGGGTTTGTTTTCACTTCCTTGTGGTGCGGCGTAGGTGTGGTTGAGGTTTCGCACCAAGATTCAAGGGTTTTGACTCAAAAAGTAGGTGGTTCTATGTGCAAGAAATTTTTGATGAGTTAGGTTGATTGATTTACTAGTTTTAATGTTCCTCATATGCTACTTGTGGTGTGAAAACCGTTTTTGATGGATTTTCTTAAGCGTTTAATTTTATAGTTTCATTATGGCTTGAAATTGGGTGCTTTTCATGGGTGACTCTTGGGGTAATGTTTGAGTGTATTTTATAACACATTAAAGTGAATTATTGGTGTTTAAAGGGGCTTCCAATTCTGGTTTGTTAATTTATTAGTGTCACGTGGGCCTTTAAATGGGGTTTTTTAATGGGTTCAAGAAGTAAAACAATGTTGTAATTCTTGGAAGTGATTTATGAAAAACATGTGTTTTTCATGTGTGTCTTTTGTGGTGTTAATTGAGATATTTTTATAACACTTGGGGGTAGTTTAATAAAAAAAATTAAGGCTGTCAATTCTGTTATGGATTGGTATTAGTATGATTTTGGAATTGAATGAGGTACTTGAAATGGGTTTTGTGTGTAAAACATAGTTACACCCCTTGTGACTGTTTTATGAGAATTGTGAATGTTTTGTTTGGTTAAACAAAGTGGGAAAAAGGATGTATAAGTACTGTTTGGTGGGTGTGTTCACCTAATGTGGGTTTTTGAAAGTTAAGGTGGTAATTTAAGATGTCAAATATTTTTTTAGAATTTTTTATAAAGTGTTGAAATGTTTTAGCAAATGGAAAGAGAGTTGTGAAACATGGTTGTGGGCTGTTTTGTGTGAGTGTGTTGTGAAAAATAATTTTTTTTGATGAAAGAAGTATTATATGATATTTGAGTGGGATGTTATGTGAGTTAGAATTTCTTGGAATGGTTTTATAAAATTTTTTAAAGGATTTTTGGAAGTGTTAAAGAAATGTGAAAAGTGTTGTGGGCTATTTTTGGTGTGAGTATGATTTCAAAATGCATTTGAATAAAAAAGTGGATTTTATGACTTGTGTGATGTATATGTGGGATGTTTGGCAAACTTTTAATGTGGAAATGACATTTTCATATGCGAAGTATATTTCTTAAATTTTTGAACTTGTTTGAGAATAAGGGGAAACCCAGGTATCTAGGTGGGTGGACGTGTACTAGTATGCTAGTGAATCTATGGGGTTTGACCTCAGTTTCACGTAGCAAGATTGATTCTTACAATACTAACTAAACTATGAAAATGATTATTGAGGACCACTAGGTTATGGGTATTTTTACTACTAGTGGCTTGTGCATGAGAACGAAAATTGTGATGGTTACTCTCACCGAGATACGAGTTACCTGGGATCCACAACGAGCTAGTGCCTAGGGGTTATTTTCTATTTCTTGTGCTCATTAGTTACTTTGTGCTTACCGTTGGAATATGGTATGGTTGGATGGAAAATTCAGTAGTGTTGAAATTATTTTTAAAAGTGATGATTATTAATGATACATGCTTGAAAACTATTTTAATTTTTAAGTTGCATCTTTTAGAAATTGTAACTAGCTTTTCCTGTTTATGAAAACTTGAAAGATTTTCATCTTTGAATGTTTATCACATGGAATATTTTAGTGGTGGTATCCTACTGAGAAATGGATCACACCCTAATTATACCCTTGGGTGTAATTAGACTTGGTTATTTTTTTTGCAGGTTGGGTGAAGTTTTTAGTGTCAGTGGTTCGGGTTTCTAGCACGTCCTTGGTGATGAAGACTTGTGGAGATGGCTTGAGGGTGGTTCCCCTTGCCATGAGGGTTATTGGGATGTTTACTTTTGGTTTTGTACCTTTTTTATAGTCTTGGTGGGTTGTTTTAAACTATGTAATTCAGTTATGATTTTTTTTCAAAAGATTGTTTGGTTTGAAAAATCCAGATTCGTTTTATTGGATTCATTTGTTGTTTTAAGTTTATAAACTCTGGTAAATCGTTCCCAATTCACATTTTATGATACCTGGGCACTTGTTTCAGCCCATGGGGATCAGGAATGCCCTTTAGGCCTTGTCATGGGCTGTGTTTGGCACCGGTTTCGGTGGCTACCAGATTTGGTTCGTGACACGGTAAATATTATTTATCCATTTTGTGCAAGTTGGTGCACCACAAAATAATAATACTGTTATTATTCTTACGTGGCATAGGATTTAATTAATGGTTCCATTTTGTGCACGTTGTCACAAAACAAAATAATAATGTTGTCATTATTATTATGTGTCATGGGTTTTCATTATGGTTATAATTTTATTTAATGGTTTTTATGCAATTAAATATTATAAATGAATTCTCACCATTATCAATCGATGGATATGTCTATAGTGCGGGTACATGAGAATCCAATTCCAATTCAGGAATAGAGATTTGTTAAGTAAAAAAAATTCTCTCTCAACTACTCTCCGCTCTCTCCCTCTTAATAACGAGAAACCCAAGGGAGATGTTCTTCAAGACTGAAGAACGAACAATCAAGAATGATCAACGCAAGACATTCGATTCACCATGATAGCACCCGAAGATCGATTGGCATTGCTCAGAGACCATCAGAGAACGTGTGGATCAACGCTAGAGAGATTCTACCCTTGGATCCTCCCAAGTGCAATGAAGGCAATCTGAAAAGGCCATTTTGGACAACCAATGATCTTCACCGAATAAATTACCTAAGTCTAGGTATTTAATTTCTTCAAATATTAACTATATTAATTATAAACATGATGTGAAAGATCCTCTCTCTCAGTTATGGAATTTTATTTCTTTGTATATTTCCTTTATTCAATCCATGGATACTATCATTCATCATTGTATTGATCCCGAATTTATCATCAATTATGGAAAAAGCAAAGTTTGGCCCACCCAACCGCACACTTCTGTTGCGCCTGGGACCAGCATGACAACAGTCTAGGAGGTATGAATGCAGGGTGTCCAATTGTGATGCGGTGGTGGTGAGACCCATCTCTGGAAATAGTAAATGCCTATCTGGACCACCCAATAGATCGATGCAGATGATGGTGAGTCTTCAAACATAACTTTATGGTGGGATGAGCAGTCAATATTCAGGTTGGGGCTATTGTAATTTGGTGTTGGGCCTTCAGGACATCTATTTCTAAGACTTACATGCCTTTTGGCCTTTAGGACATGTAAGGTTTCCCTTCCTACCTAGTTAAGAAGAGCATTTTTTCAGTTTATAATAAAAAAATTCAAGTTTCAGGCAAGTAATAAATAATAAGTAATAAATAATAAGTAATAAATAATATTTTTTAAAAAATAATAAATAATTAGAAATGGATAGAACCATAATCCCATAAAACCAATCCCATGATCCTTTTATTAAAAAAATAAAATGATATAGGGGGTTGCATTGTTAAATGGGGTGGTCTATAAAACCAACAAAACAACAAACCGACAAAAATTCAAACCAATCAAAGAAAGAAACTGAAGTTCCAAAGGGTCAAATAAAAACTTAGAAGGGGGTTAAATCATTTTTTTAATTTTATAAGTTTTAACACTTTTAAGAACTAAACGGTAACACCCGAAGCTTACATGGTACGCTTCTCTTTGAATAATACAATAGCGTGTGTTGTACATAACTTTGAGTTCTAACACACCACAACCACTCAAACTAGCCGTTATGAATAGTAATACCCACTTTTTGAAATTTTATAAATTTTATCTTTCAAAATGGACTTCATTTTTGGATTCGGAATATTGAAATTAGCTTAGGGTGAATTTTTGGTATTTTTCTGAAAAATTTCAATTTTTGATGAATAGTGAAAAACACTCAGTTATTGTTTAAAACCAAATTTTTATTTATTTTTTTAAATCTATTTTAGGAAAAAATAGATACATAATACCTATATAGGTTCAATGTAATTCATTGGAGTCAGTTTATAATAATTTTAGATATATAAAAATTTTATTGAACTTTTCACCGTCTTTTACCCACCTCCTAGGAGAATTTGCAAATTCACATAAAACTTAATTTTACTGCTTCTGTGAGTGAAATTTCAAAAATATGAGAGACACGGTTGATATCAGTAAGTAAAATGTGGTTAAATAAGATAAAAATAATTTTTGGTGAATAGTAACTTTTTACTTTTATTTACCACGGTTAAAAATAAATAGGGTAATTAAGGGTAAAAATGATATTATTATTACCCTAAAACATGTCCTAATTCTATTGGATAAGTATAATTAGTCCAAAAAAACCTTAGGAATAAAATATGAACCTCTTTGGTCCACTTTAATTAGATTAGGACATTTATTATTATTTAATTCAAAGAAGAGTTAAAAG
Organism: Viscum album; assembly: GCA_963277665.1. Taxonomy (NCBI): domain Eukaryota; kingdom Viridiplantae; phylum Streptophyta; class Magnoliopsida; order Santalales; family Viscaceae; genus Viscum; species Viscum album. Next base: position 1,003,061,273 of record OY728134.1, read on the forward strand.
TGTTAAATTCTAAGTTTAATAACTAAACCATTTTTAATATAGGGTTACACATAAGATAAATTCTACTATAAATATTTATTAGAAATATAAAAATATTTCCTACATAATGGTATTTTATTTATATTTTTTTAGACATTAAATAATTAAATTTATTTATGACACAATGATGATGCTGTAATTACCTAATTAATGAAATATTAAAATAATTGATATTATAAACATCCAAATAAATGTAATTTGAGACTTTTTATTAATTCCAATAATTTTCTAGGTTAATATGACATGTTAAGGATTGTTAGATGAGTTTTTTTGAAGTAATAATGCTGTTATGAATTTAGAAAAAACAAAATACCAAATAGTGTCAAAATTGACATAAAAGAGTTTTTAAAACAAATATTATATTATTAATTGATTTTCTATTCCTAAAAATATATGGTTCAGAAAAAGTAATTATATAATGATAGGTGTATCATTAATGAACCACTTGGGGTTCTCTTTGAAGTATATAGTAAGTTTATTAACCATATAATATAAAAAAACAATGAGACATGGTAAATGTCAAATTATTTAACTAAGAATTAAATCTAAAAGATAGAGTTAATATAGTGACCCAAAACTGTCTAAAACCTATTTCTTGAGTGGTTTTAGACCCATAACCACCTTATAATTTAAATAATTCATTTTTTATCCATTAGAAACCGAAAATGATTTTTTTATAAAATAATATTTCTAGCTTTTCCTAAGGTGCCCCTCACCCCTCTTATAAAAGGGCACTCCCCCTTCCCTCAAATTCACACCTTCAAAGAAATTTGGATCAGCCAACCCCTGCCCAAATACCCTATCAATTGTCCTCCCTTCATCCTTGAGGCCTTCCTTTATTCAGAAAGCAAACCTAAGGATCTCTTTTTATCAAATCAAAAGGAAGAACTCGAAGAAGAGGTAAATATCTCACCACCTCGTTCAAGTTCCTTTCTTCTTCCACTTCCTTTTTCTTTGTTGTTTCCATTATAAAATAATAACTCCAGTATCTTATATATACTTTTATGTTATTATAAATATTGTACAACCAAATTCATTATTCTATCCATCCTTTTAATGACATGTCACGATACGTGCGTACGTATGGCTTACCATCTCCACGTCGTGGTGTAATTGTTATTCAATACATTATTATTTGGATGGGTATAATAATGATGTGTAATTGATGTAAATAATAAATATAACATGATAATGATTCTTTATATATGATATAACATCTAATTATATATTATTTTAATATCAAAATAATGATATTGTCGCTCGTGCGTACGTACGGATTACCGTCTCCACGAACGCGATGAAATTCATTCTCCATCGTATCCATTCAAGACTAATTTTCATTAGATGATTAAAAATAATGTTTAAAGACTTTATATAATTCTGGATATGAATAATATACAACCCATTCATAATAAATATGATTCACATAACAAAGAATATAAAGGAAAACAAATCCGTTAACACCCGAAACAACGATAATAATAAGATATATATAACAAAACAATGTTAAAAGATCATATATGATATCATATTAATGTATATGATTTATGTATAATTTCATAACAATTATTTCACCATTATAAAGGAGGTTAACCTACCCTCGACCAAGTAAAAGTACAACGTAAGGGTTAATTTCACAATCTCTTTATTATCCGAGGTTGTTTTTATGTAAGTATCTATTTGGACCTATTTATCATCCACATCCATGTTTCTTAAAAATGTATTTCAAAACATTCTTAATATTTTATAGATTATGGGTTAAAGTTATTTATACCCTTGTTTGACTTTTTATAAGATGTTTATAAAGAAATCTTTCCGTCGTTTTCCAAACAAGGTCCTTTATAACATTTTCGACAAAATTAAGGTAAGAATGTCTTTTTTTAACTTATACGGAGGGTGCAACTATTCTCCGCCATTATAACATCATCAAATATTCCCTTACAAGCTTATAATAATATTTACAAAATAAATGTTTTCTTATATAATTATATGAATTTTAAATTATTTCAAAATAGAAAGCGATATTTCTCTAAAAAAGGTTTTGATTTCATCTATGTCAACATCCTTTGATGGATTTTAGGTTTATTTGAAGTTGATTTATTATGATAAAAAACTTCCATATTTTATTGAAGGTTTTGTGATATGTTTTACTATGGATGTGTTATTTTTATTCCATTCATGGTTTATGGATAAAGTATTGACATTTCGTATGCTAGTTTTAATATGAATGTTTATGTTATGTTTAAACCTTTTCATATGAGGAATGAATTAGACTTAGTATATGATGGGTGGAGCCCGCTATAGCTCCTAGATGCATCGGTAGGTCTCATGAGACAAACTAGTGTCTTGGCACGAGGCCTTGACAAAATCTTATTTGTAGTCTTGGCACAAGGCCTTGAATATGTGGTTATGAAAGTATGGAATTATGCATTCCATCATTATGAAAGTGGCTATTGATATTGCATGTGATTATTCGACTAGTAGAATATCCATGTGTGTAAGTAAATAGAATTATTTTGATTTTATCTTTGCCATATTATGCTGAATTTCAAGTTTAAAAGGCTTTTGTTTTACTTTTATACATTGTCTTAAATGTTTATGCTTATTTATGAAAGTTTCCGCTATATTGTTATCCTTACTGAGCATCTGATCTCACCCCTTTCTATGCTTTATTTTTCCTAGGATGTGAAGAATTATATTATTACTGACCTACAGGGATAGTCTATTAGATCTCAGTATTGTCTATGGAAATAATGTTGTTGTAGTTTTCCATTTATGATGTAATGTAAACCTTATGAATGTATCTAGTATTTCCAAGGCTACTAAACTAATCGGTCTTTCAAGACTTGATCTTTTGTGATCATGCCAATGTTATGTAATAATACACCAACTCTGGGTAACTGGGTTCGGGGTGTTATAGTTGTATCAAAGGAAGTTTAGTACAAACCATGGAAACTAGATTTAGATAAACTCTGATTAGAGCACATAGCCCTAAGATAGACTTTGAGGATTAGTATAGAACTTCCTAGAATTTTGGTAATATAGAGATTTTGTGAGTTTTCCAAGAAAATACATACCTATATGGATACAAGAAGGAAGAGGTGGCTCTGGAATAGATGTACCTAGGGGTAAAACCCAAAAACACCACTTTGAGCTAGACTCGAACGGGAACTGGTGCACGACAACAGGCCTTGCTGCACTCTTGGTTACGACACTCCCGGGGGATATTCTTAGGATAATTCTCATTTTCTTTAAAAACCATTATGAGGGGTTTATGAGTATATAATTCCTCAAAGAAAACATTTTTATGATTATAGATTGTATCCATAAGTTGTTCAATTTATATTAAGTGTTTTACAAGTTTGGATTTATATATTGTGATTCATAAACTAATCTAGTTTATGACATTGTTTAGAAATGGCACCTAGTGGAAGGAATGTAAACCATATCAATGCACGCACTCCATGTAGGGATTTCCCTCGTACTCAAGATAATTATAGTGGATATGGTGATACAACTGGTGCTGATCAGCTAATCACCATACTGGGACAACTCACTCAGGTTATGAATAATAACCTTACCCGTATGGAGCACCCCGATCCACAGTGTGGAGGATCAATGTTAGATCTCTTCATGAGGAAAAAACCACCAAAATTCAATGGGGGTACAAATCCACTAGTAGCTGAGCAATGGATAAATTCCTTATAGAAAATATTTCATGCCTTGGGGAGTAGCGAAAGGGAAAACGTTGTCATGACATTTTACCGCCTCACTGGAGATGCTGATCAATGGTGGTCACTGGTTCAAAACACAAAGGAAGATGAGGAAGTATTAAATATGGAATAGAGAGATTTTAAAGATATTTTCTTAGAAAAATACTTTCCGCGTGACCATCGAGAAGATATGGAAAAGTAATTTCTGAGTCTGAGGAAAAAGGAGGATGAGAATGTCGCAAAGTATGAAGCTAACTTTACAAAGTTAGCGAGGCATGCAACAGATTATATACGTAACCCAAGAAGTAAGATTGATCATTTCTTTGATGGGTTAAAACCATTTCTTCATCAAGCATTAGTCTCACAATCCTTCTCATCATACTAAGACATTGTCTCATGTTCTATCAAGACAGAAAAATAATTCTCTAAGTCTTACGACTTTAAAGCAAAGCAAGAGAAGAAGAGATCCATTGAACACTCTTGAAATGGAAATAAGGGGAAGAAGGGAAAAGTTGAATATCCATCCTGTAGTAAATGTGGGAAGAAACACCCTAGTACTTTCCTGAAGGGAATGAGAGTCTGTTACAAGTGTGGTGAAAAAGGCCACCAAGATCGTGATTGCAAGGGGAAGAAAGAGGCTATCGATGTTGAATGCTACAATTGTAGAGAAAGGGGGAATTATGTGAATGAATTTCCTAAGCGTCAGGGGAACTTACCTCAAAAAAGGCCAAGAGATCAAGTCCAAGCTTATGCTATCACTAATGCTAAGGTTGAAGCTCCGAAAGACGTAGTGGTAGGTAATTTAATGGTTTCCTCAAGTTTAGACAATAATTTATTTGATTATTGATCATCACATTGTTTCATATCTTCCTAGTTTTCTAAGAATATTAGATATTTCCAATTTGATTTAACAAGGGAGTTGTCAGTAAAAACACCTAAGGGAAGTATCATTGCAACAAACTTTTGTGAATCACCCACAGTAGCTCAACTAAATTCAATTATTGGGGAGGAAGAGAATGAAATAACTGTGGGTGAGGAAAGGAATGTTCAAATAGAGGATGTACCTATTATGAAAGAATATGTTTATGTGTTTCCAGATGATTTACCTGGACATCCTTCAGAATGATAAATTGAGTTTTCCATTGAATTAATTCCTAGTTCAAGGCCCATATCGAATACCCCTTATAGAATGGCCATTGTGAAATTAGTGGAACTAAAGAAAAAACCAGGGGAATTGAGTAATAAGGTATTTATTCACCCTAGTGTTTCTCCATGGGGAGCCCCTGTCCTTTTTGTTAAGAAGAAAGATGGATTTATGAGGTTTTGCATTGACTACAGGGAGATCAATGCTATAACAATAAATAAAAAGTATCCCCTACCTCGCATTGATGATTTATTTGACCAAATTCATGGAGCTCAATACTTTTCAAAGATTGACCTTCGATCTAGATATCATCAGTTGTGCATGAAGAAGGAAGACATTCCAAAAATAACATTTCGAACTAGGGACGGGCATTACAAGTTTACAGTAATGCCTTTTGGATTGACTAATGCACCCTCTGTCTTCATGGATCTAATGAATAGGGTTTTCAAGGAATGTCTTGATGAATTTGTAGTGATATTTATTAATTAAATCTTGGTATACTCCAAAAGCTATGAATATCATGAAAATCACTTGCGCATTATCCTGAAGAATCTTAGAAGACATGAATTATATGGGAAGTTTAGCAAGTGTGAATTATGGATTTAGGAGATTTCTTTTCTTGGCCATATTGTCTCTAAGGATAGAATCTCTGTTGATCCTTCTAATACCAAGACAATCCAAGAATGGCCAGCACCGATGAGTATAACTTAGGTACGCAGTTTTATTGATTTAGCAGGTTATTATCGATGTTTCGTCCAAAATTTTGCCCGGTTGGCTAACCCATTAACAAAGATCACACGAAAAGGGGTTAAATTTGTTAAGAAAAAATAGTGTGAAGAATGTTTTGAAGAAATTAAGAGAATATTAGTCAATTATCCTATATTGACTCTACCATCGATGAATGATGGGTTTGTTATTTATAATGATGCTTCAAAGAAAGGACTTGGTTGTGTCCTTATGTAGAATTATAGGGTTATTGCCTATGCATCACGACAGCTAAAAATTCATGAACAAAACTATCCTACTCATGATCTTGAGTTAGCAGCTGTAATCTTTTCTTTGAAGATATGGAGACACTATCTATATGGTGAAAAAATGTAAGATTTATACTGATCACAAGAGTTTGAAGTATATTTTCTCACAAAAAGAACTCAACAAGAGGCAAAGACGATGGCTTGAACTACTCAAGGATTATGATTGCACTATACACTACCACCCGGGGAAGGCAAATAAGGTGGCAAATGCTTTGAGTAGAAAGGATCATGGAGTTTTAAACAAGATGAGAGTTGAAAAGGATCCTATATACATGGATCTAGTAAAGATGGATATGTGAATCACCATGGAAGGTGAAACATCAATACTTTTTCAAATGGTTGCCAAACCATATTTACTAGAAAGGGTAAAGAATTCTCAGACCGATGATGAAGAGTTTCAAAAGAAGATTAAAGTTGTGAATAATGGGAGATTTAGTGACTTTGTGTATGAAGATGGAATTTTGAAATTTGGGAAGAGACTTTGTGTTCCTGATATACATGATCTAAAAAGGTAATTTTTGGATGATGCTCATAGATCCAATTTCTCTATACACCCTGGTAGCACCAAAATGTATAGAGATTTGAAGGAACATTTTTGGTGGGACAACATGAAGAGGGAGATTGCTGATTTTGTTTCAAGATGTATGGTTTTTCAACAAGTGAAAGTTGGAAGACAACAGCTTGGAGGAGTCTTACAACCTCTTCCCATACTTGAGTGGAAATGAGATAATATTATGATGGACTTTTTCATGGGACTACCAAAGACTCCTAGAAGGAACGATGCAATATGGGTCATTGTTGATCAATTTACCAAGTCAGCACATTTTCTTGTAATAAGAGAAGATTTACCACTTGAACGATTAGCAAGACTATATATTAATGAAGTTGTAAGACTTCATGGAGTACCACTATCGATTGTTTCTGATCGTGATCCCCATTTTACATCAAGATTCTGGAAAAGTCTTCAGAAAGCCCTGGATATTGAACTTCGTTTGAGCACTGCCTACCACCCCCAAACTGATGGACAATTAGAATAGACTATTAAAACCTTGGAAGACATGTTAAGATCATGCTCACTTGACTTTCAAGGTATGTGGGATCAATATTTACCTCTGGTAGAATTTTCCTATAACAATAGCTTCCATTTAAGTATTTAGATGGAACCATATGAAGCATTATACAGAAAGAGATGTCACACACCAACTTGTTGGGATGATGTTGGTGAACAAAAACTCATAGGCCCAGAACTTGTGGAGGAAATGATGGAAAAGGTGAAGGTAATCCAAAACCACATCAAAGCTACTCAAAGTAGGCAGAAGAGCTATGCCGATAACCGAAGGAATGATTTGGAATTTCAGGTAGGAGATCATGTTTTCTTGAAGGTATCTCCATGGAAGGGTGTTATACGTTTTGGTAAGAATGGTAAATTGAGTCCCAGGTACATGGACCTTTAGAAATTCTAGAATGAATTGGGGCTGTAGCGTACCATTTGGCAATGCCGCCAAGTCTCTCAAAAGTTCACGATGTATTCCACGTATCGCTGTAAAGAAAATACATGACTGACCCAACGCATGTACTCACCTATGAGGAATTAGAACTGGAACCCGGTCTGTCTTATTGCGAAGAGCCTGTCAAGGTTCTTGATATAAGAGAACAAGTTCTGAAAAACCGAACGACTCGTCTGGTAAAAGTTCTATGAAGAAACCATAAGATGGAAGAGGAAACGTGGGAACCTGAGGAAATTATGATGAAGAACCACCCAAGTCTTTTTACGCAGTAATACTCTAGAAATTTCAAGGATGAATTTATTTGGAGGGGAGAATGTAACACCCCAAGTTTCCACTGTACGCTTCTCTTTGAATAATACAATAGCGTGTGTTGTACGCAACTTTGAGTTCTAACACACCACAACCACTGAAACTAGCCGTTATGAATAGTAATACCCACTTTTTGAAATTTATAAATTTTATCTTTCAAAATGGACTTCATTTTTGGATTTAGAATATCGAAATTATCTTATAGTGAATTTTTGGTATTTTTCTGGAAACTTTCAATTTTTGATGAATAGTGAAAACACCGAGTTATAGTTTAAAACCAAATTTTTATTTAAATTTTGTAACGCCCCGACCCCAGCTACCCAGAGTCGGTGCATTACTTCGTAACATTGGCATGATCACAAAAGATCAAGTCTCGAAAGACCGATTAGTTTAGTAGCCTTGGAAACACTAGATACATTCATAAGTCTTTCATTACATCAAAATTAAACAAACTACAAAAAACATGGTCTTCATAGTCCACACTCATATCTTCACTGATTATTCTTGCAAGTCAGTCATAAAATACTTCTTCACATCCTGGAAAATTTTTAAACATTGAAAGGGGTGAGCTCAAATGCTCAGTAAGGATAATAATAATGCGGAAGCTTTTATAAATAAACATTAACATTTAAGGCAATGTATAAATAAAACAAAAGCCTTTTAAACATGAACTTCAACATAATATGGCAAAAGTAAAATGAGATAATGCCATTTACTTCTTCACATGGATATTCTACTGGTCGAATAATCACATGCAATATCAATAACCACTTTCATAATGATGGAATGCATAATGCCAGACTATCATAACCACATAGCCAAGGCCTCGTGCCAAGACTACAAATAAGATTTTGTCAAGGCCTTGTGCCAAGACACTAGTTTGTCTCATGAGACCTGCCGATGCATCGAGGAGCTATAGCGGGCTCCACCCGTCACTTATTAAGTCCAATGCATTCCTCATATGAATAGGTTTAAACATATCATAAACCATAACATAATTGTATCACATAAAACATGCATAAAGGAAACATAACATTTCCACATTTCAATCACAAGATATCAATACAGCACATTGATATAATAAAAATTCTTTCAAAACCATTTTCAATACCAAAATAAAAGAAAGTTAAAACTTTGTATTTATTTTTCATTAAAAAAAAGATGGCTTATAGAGGAAGCCGAAACTCAAATAACGGTCACGACGGCGGAGTAGTCGTTGTCGCCGCATAAGTACGGAAAGAAAAACATTCCCTTTTTGTCGTTTAGTAAAATGCTTCGTATAAAAAAGATTCCTTTTGAATAAACATGAAAGTCAAAGGGGTTTATACACCGTATAAAAGAAAGTTGTGTATAAAGCCAAATATGCCTCAATGAAAGGAGATTGAGACAAAGTCCTTAAAAAGATCATTTTTAAAATAAAATAGATCTATTATGTGTATTCACTATAGGTACACATAAAGAAAGTAAAAATACAAAATAGGACATAATAATATCATGACATAATTTGAAAGTAGGAGATTAACCCAAAGAATGGAAGTTGGGTTAAGAAATTCCCTTACCTCGTGTCTGACTTGACTCAACCGTTCTTTAACCTCCTGAATAATAAACTAGAGTTAATATATACCTTATTAAGAACCATTTTCAATTTCATTATCCTTATTATATCACTTATTACAATGATATGAACATTATGTAATTATTTAAGTTAATAACGGTCGTTTTGTCGATCTTTGGTACTTGAGTCAACAATAAGCTTCTTATAATTACAAGTTGTTTATGTGGTGAAATATCCATTATATCCAGAATTATATTCATGATTTAGATGTCATATATATCTTATATATCCAGTATATACATTCATTTATAATATTACGTAACATTTAGAGGTAAGAAATGAAATGCACCGTTCATGGAGACGGTAAGCCGTACGTACGCATGAACGCTACTTTCATTTCAATTTCATATTTAATGGAACTAAATCATAATGATATAAATGTATAATATAATTCCAGTATAATATATTGTATAATACCATTTACTCCATCCTTTATACATCCCACATATGGCATTAACGATTCAAATCACTTTGAGGGGGCGGTAGTCCGCACTTCCTAAAATGAAATTATCGCGTTTACCCATAATGGAAATCATAAAGTAAGCCATAAATGAGAAATACAGAAGCATAAGGAAAACATAAAAATAATATATATATTATATATGAAAATAGTGTCATCAAAATGGCCACCATTATAGGTGTTTAAAGAATTTGAACAATCATCGTTTCGGGAGGCAGAATTTCGCCATCCACGGAAACTGTATGTTCTTTAACCATTAGATGTAGGTGTGTGTAAGTGTAGCTCTAATCCTTCTTATAACAACATCCTAGTATATTGAGGATACTGGTGTTGTTACAAAAGAAATGATTAAAAAGATTTTAGGGGGTTGGAGAAGAAAAATAAAACAAAACAACATTATAAAAGACATTACCTCAAAATCGGGTAACTCTTTTTGATTTGAGCGAAAGGCTTCCTTGGGAAGAGTTCTGCCCAAAGTGAGGCTTCTAGGAGTAAGGGAGGAATGTTGGGAGAGTATTTGGGCAGAGGTTGGCCGAGCCAAATGGCTTGAAAGTGTAATTGAAGTGGGAGAGGTGGGGGCCTTTTATAAGTGGAGAGGAGGGGCACTTTTGGAAACATTGAAATGTTACATTATTTCAAAATGCTTTTCGGATTCTAAAGGTCCCACACTTATATAATTCGAGTCTAAGGTGATAAGGTTTCGAAATATCCTCATCCAATAGGCTTTGGACAAGTGTAAGCCTTGGATTTTGCATTATCTTCTCATTTTATTTAAATCGTTAAATAATGAGGTCATCGCCACATCATAATGATGTCATAAATAATTTAATTTATTTAATGTCTAAAAATTATAAAACAAATACTATGATGTAGGAAATCTCTTTAGCTTTCTAATTAATATTTATAGTCAAAATTTGGACTTGTGTAACCCTACTTAAAAATTGTTTTAGTAAAACAATTTATGTTAGTGTCATTTTCACTTTAATATTAAATAAAAACTAATTTATGTCATTTCCCAACAAAAGTGGATACATGGGGTCCCCAAGTTGACCCATGGTTTGTCATGGTCGGCCATGACACAACCAATGAGGTTGGGACATGTGTCTAGGTTATTTAATATTATTAAAGTATTATTTATACCTTAAACCACACTAATTACCACTAATCGCGATTAAAACTTAATAAGTTACTATTCACCAAAAAATTATTATAATCTCATTGAACCACATTTTACTTCTTAATGACAACCATGTATGTCGGATTTTTGAAAATCAAATCACAGAAGTGGTAATATTTCATTTAAATGAAAAATCAGTTATTTAACTACCACTTAGTGGTTTCACTATTCATCAAAAATTGAAGTTTTTCAGAATAAGGCCAAAATTTCACCCTAAGCTATAATTGATATTCCGAATTCAAAAATGATGTCTATTTTACAAAATTCCAAACATATAAGTTGCATTAATAAATTTTATAATTAATTCCCGCTGTCACAACAAATAGCGTGTTTTTAAGAAACAATTTATATCAAAAGATTGGCAATTGTTTATGTCCAATTTCAATGTCAAATTAATTCTAATGACCACCATTGGATAAAATGGTAAAAATATATTCCAATTATACTTTAAAACCACTCAATAGTATAATTTATCACTATAAATTATTTTCATTAAAAAAGTTGTTTTAAGTATTTTTCACTATTCATAAAAATTTTGAAGTTCTCAGAAAATTACAAAAAATTCAACATAGGCTAATTTCAATATTAGGAATACAAAAATGAGGTCCATTTTGAAATATAAAATTTCTATAATTTTAAAAAGTGGTTATTACTATTCATAACGGCTACTTTGATTTGTCGCGGTGTTTTAGAACTCGAAGTTGCGTACAATGCAAGCTATTGCATTATTGAATGAGAAGTGTATCGTGGAAGCTTGGGGTGTTACATTCTCCCCTCCTTCAATAAATTGCGTCCTCGCAATTTGAAATTTTTTTTCTTTGAAAATAAAATATTGAAAATAGTAAATACCTTTTAGGAAAACCCACATCGGAAATAAGATTAATAAAATTTAGCCTTAATAAGAGGGAAATGGAAATAAGAAAGTCACCACCAAATTATGATCTCGATAAGGAGAACATTGGTGGCAATTAGAGACATATAATTGGAGGAAAAACGTAAATATTTATAGGGAGCGATTGAGGTCATCAATCACAATCAACTGTCAAATTGAGGGCCTCAAAGCCTTCAATCTATGTTGATTTAAAATATCATCAGTTCAGCAGGACATAAGGTATTAGGATAACACATTTTTTTTGTTTTAATATCCCTTTACTAAAGTTTAAGAATTAATTTATTCATTGAATAAGAGATAGGTATATATATATTTATGCTTGACAATTAGAGTTTCAACCTCCAACTCATCTTTCACTTAAAAAGATAATAGAACTCAAAAATATTATACTTATCCTAATTTTATAAGGTTCCAAATGTTAACACATACCATTTAGATTAGTGAAATTATTTTGTAATAACCAGGGACTTCCTGTAGGCTAGTGGTAGGAAATAAAGGCCTGTCGCACTTTGATTGTGGGTTCGATTCCTACAGCTTTGTCCGACGCGACGGTTTATGCCCCACCCTGCAGGTTGTCCTTTTCCTAAAACTATAGTACTATAATTCTCCAAAAATAATCTTCATAAATTTTTTAACCTTAAACCATACTATCCAAAAATCAACTTAATCCACTCCAACCTTTATAGTTATCCAAAATACCTCTGTCCAGACTTTCTCTAAAAGGTCTCTTAATTCCAAAATCAATTGTAACATCAGATTCCCCAAACAAAGAAAAGTTTCTCTTATTGTCACATACTAAAAATATGATTACCTTAATCATATTAAAACCTTACTGAAACCAACAAGTACTGCAGTACAATCCTTATATAGATCACATTATTCTAATAACCAGAATATAATCCATGAGTCCAAAAGCACCAATACATTAGTTATTCTGCTTCAACTGTAGTAATAGCATAAGATTGTCCTTGATCCCTTGGCCTTTTCTGAGGTAATTTTCCTTGACGCTTAGGACATTCATTTTCATAATGACCCATTTCTCTACAATTGTAGCATTCAACTTTGATAGCCTCTTTCTTTCCCTTGCAATCACGAGCCTGGTGACCCTTTTCTCCACATTTATAACAAACTCCCATTCCTTTTAGGCAAGTACCAGGGTGATTCTTCCCACAATTATCACATAATGGAAAATCCTTCTTTCCCTTTTTCCCTTTATCTGTCTCTTGTTCCACCGTCCTCTTCTTCTCTTGCTTTACTTTGTTGTCATAAGACTTAGAGAATTCCTTTTCTGTCTTGATAGCACATGAGACAATATCTTCGTATGATGAGAAGGATTGTGATACCAAAGCTCGACGGAGAAATGGTTTTAACCCATCAAAGAAACGATCAATCTTACTCCTTGGGTTACATATATAATCGGCAGCATGCCTCGCTAACCTTGTAAAGTTAGCCTCATACTTTGCGACATTCTCATCCTCCTTCTGCCTCAGACTCAGAAATTGCCTTTCCATATCTGCTCGATGGTCACGAGGAAAATATTTTTCTAAGAAAAGCTCTTTGAACTCCCTCCATTCCATATTCGTTACGTCATCATCTTCCTTTGTGTTTTGAATCAGTGACCACCACTGATCGGCATCTCCAGTGAGGCGGTAAACTGCCATGACAACCTTCTCCCTTTCACTACTCCCCAAGGCATGGAATATTTTCTCTAAGGAATTTATCCATTGCTCAGCTACTGTAGGATTTGTACTCCCATTGAAGGTTGGCGGTTGTTGCCTCATGAAACGGTCTAGCATTGATCCTCCACGTTGCGAATCAGGGTGCTCCATACGAGTAAGGTTGTTATCCATAACCTGCGTGAGTTGTCCCAGTATGGTATTAAGTTGATCAGCACCAGTTGTATCTCCAGGTCCACAATAATTATCTTGATCAGGAGGGCAATCCCTACACGGAGTTCGTGCATTGATACAGTTTCCATTCCTTCTACCAGGCGCCATTTCTAAACAATGGCATAAACTAGATTAGTTTATGAATCAAAATACATAATCTCACACTTATAAAACACTTAACATAAATTGAACTATTTATGGATATAATCCATAATCATAAAAAGGTTTTGTTTGAGGAAGTATATACTCATAACCGTTCATAGTGGTTTGTAAAGAAAATGAGAATTATCCTAAGCATATCCCCCGGGAGTGTCGTAACCAAGAGTGCAGCAAGGCCCGTTGTCGTGCACCAGTTCCCGTTCGAGTCTAGCTCAAAGCGGTGTTTTCGGGTTTTACCCCTAGGTACATCTGTGCCAGAGCCGCCTCTACCTGCTCGTATCCAGACAGGGATGTATTGCTCGGAAAACTCATAACATCTCTATAATACCAAAATTCTAAGATGTTCTTCTATACTAATCCTCAAAGTCTATCTTTGGGCTATGTGCTCTAATCAGAGTTTATCTAAATCTAGCTTCCAAGGTTAGTACTAAACTGCCTCTGATACCAACTGTAACGCCCCGACCCCAGCTACCCAGAGTCGGTGCATTACTTCGTAACATTGGCATGATCACAAAAGATCAAGTCTCGAAAGACCGATTAGTTTAGTAGCCTTGGAAACACTAGATACATTCATAAGTCTTTCATTACATCAAAATTAAACAAACTACAAAAAACATGGTCTTCATAGTCCACACTCATATCTTCACTGATTATTCTTGCAAGTCAGTCATAAAATACTTCTTCACATCCTGGAAAATTTTTAAACATTGAAAGGGGTGAGCTCAAATGCTCAGTAAGGATAATAATAATGCGGAAGCTTTTATAAATAAACATTAACATTTAAGGCAATGTATAAATAAAACAAAAGCCTTTTAAACATGAACTTCAACATAATATGGCAAAAGTAAAATGAGATAATGCCATTTACTTCTTCACATGGATATTCTACTGGTCGAATAATCACATGCAATATCAATAACCACTTTCATAATGATGGAATGCATAATGCCAGACTATCATAACCACATAGCCAAGGCCTCGTGCCAAGACTACAAATAAGATTTTGTCAAGGCCTTGTGCCAAGACACTAGTTTGTCTCATGAGACCTGCCGATGCATCGAGGAGCTATAGCGGGCTCCACCCGTCACTTATTAAGTCCAATGCATTCCTCATATGAATAGGTTTAAACATATCATAAACCATAACATAATTGTATCACATAAAACATGCATAAAGGAAACATAACATTTCCACATTTCAATCACAAGATATCAATACAGCACATTGATATAATAAAAATTCTTTCAAAACCATTTTCAATACCAAAATAAAAGAAAGTTAAAACTTTGTATTTATTTTTCATTAAAAAAAAGATGGCTTATAGAGGAAGCCGAAACTCAAATAACGGTCACGACGGCGGAGTAGTCGTTGTCGCCGCATAAGTACGGAAAGAAAAACATTCCCTTTTTGTCGTTTAGTAAAATGCTTCGTATAAAAAAGATTCCTTTTGAATAAACATGAAAGTCAAAGGGGTTTATACACCGTATAAAAGAAAGTTGTGTATAAAGCCAAATATGCCTCAATGAAAGGAGATTGAGACAAAGTCCTTAAAAAGATCATTTTTAAAATAAAATAGATCTATTATGTGTATTCACTATAGGTACACATAAAGAAAGTAAAAATACAAAATAGGACATAATAATATCATGACATAATTTGAAAGTAGGAGATTAACCCAAAGAATGGAAGTTGGGTTAAGAAATTCCCTTACCTCGTGTCTGACTTGACTCAACCGTTCTTTAACCTCCTGAATAATAAACTAGAGTTAATATATACCTTATTAAGAACCATTTTCAATTTCATTATCCTTATTATATCACTTATTACAATGATATGAACATTATGTAATTATTTAAGTTAATAACGGTCGTTTTGTCGATCTTTGGTACTTGAGTCAACAATAAGCTTCTTATAATTACAAGTTGTTTATGTGGTGAAATATCCATTATATCCAGAATTATATTCATGATTTAGATGTCATATATATCTTATATATCCAGTATATACATTCATTTATAATATTACGTAACATTTAGAGGTAAGAAATGAAATGCACCGTTCATGGAGACGGTAAGCCGTACGTACGCATGAACGCTACTTTCATTTCAATTTCATATTTAATGGAACTAAATCATAATGATATAAATGTATAATATAATTCCAGTATAATATATTGTATAATACCATTTACTCCATCCTTTATACATCCCACATATGGCATTAACGATTCAAATCACTTTGAGGGGGCGGTAGTCCGCACTTCCTAAAATGAAATTATCGCGTTTACCCATAATGGAAATCATAAAGTAAGCCATAAATGAGAAATACAGAAGCATAAGGAAAACATAAAAATAATATATATATTATATATGAAAATAGTGTCATCAAAATGGCCACCATTATAGGTGTTTAAAGAATTTGAACAATCATCGTTTCGGGAGGCAGAATTTCGCCATCCACGGAAACTGTATGTTCTTTAACCATTAGATGTAGGTGTGTGTAAGTGTAGATCTAATCCTTCTTATAACAACATCCTAGTATATTGAGGATACTGGTGTTGTTACAAAAGAAATGATTAAAAAGATTTTAGGGGGTTGGAGAAGAAAAATAAAACAAAACAACATTATAAAAGACATTACCTCAAAATCGGGTAACTCTTTTTGATTTGAGCGAAAGGCTTCCTTGGGAAGAGTTCTGCCCAAATTGAGGCTTCTAGGAGTAAGGGAGGAATGTTGGGAGAGTATTTGGGCAGAGGTTGGCCGAGCCAAATGGCTTGAAAGTGTAATTGAAGTGGGAGAGGTGGGGGCCTTTTATAAGTGGAGAGGAGGGGCACTTTTGGAAACATTGAAATGTTACATTATTTCAAAATGCTTTTCGGATTCTAAAGGTCCCACACTTATATAATTCGAGTCTAAGGTGATAAGGTTTCGAAATATCCTCATCCAATAGGCTTTGGACAAGTGTAAGCCTTGGATTTTGCATTATCTTCTCATTTTATTTAAATCGTTAAATAATGAGGTCATCGCCACATCATAATGATGTCATAAATAATTTAATTTATTTAATGTCTAAAAATTATAAAACAAATACTATGATGTAGGAAATCTCTTTAGCTTTCTAATTAATATTTATAGTCAAAATTTGGACTTGTGTAACCCTACTTAAAAATTGTTTTAGTAAAACAATTTATGTTAGTGTCATTTTCACTTTAATATTAAATAAAAACTAATTTATGTCATTTCCCAACAAAAGTGGATACATGGGGTCCCCAAGTTGACCCATGGTTTGTCATGGTCGGCCATGACACAACCAATGAGGTTGGGACATGTGTCTAGGTTATTTAATATTATTAAAGTATTATTTATACCTTAAACCACACTAATTACCACTAATCGCGATTAAAACTTAATAAGTTACTATTCACCAAAAAATTATTATAATCTCATTGAACCACATTTTACTTCTTAATGACAACCATGTATGTCGGATTTTTGAAAATCAAATCACAGAAGTGGTAATATTTCATTTAAATGAAAAATCAGTTATTTAACTACCACTTAGTGGTTTCACTATTCATCAAAAATTGAAGTTTTTCAGAATAAGGCCAAAATTTCACCCTAAGCTATAATTGATATTCCGAATTCAAAAATGATGTCTATTTTACAAAATTCCAAACATATAAGTTGCATTAATAAATTTTATAATTAATTCCCGCTGTCACAACAAATAGCGTGTTTTTAAGAAACAATTTATATCAAAAGATTGGCAATTGTTTATGTCCAATTTCAATGTCAAATTAATTCTAATGACCACCATTGGATAAAATGGTAAAAATATATTCCAATTATACTTTAAAACCACTCAATAGTATAATTTATCACTATAAATTATTTTCATTAAAAAAGTTGTTTTAAGTATTTTTCACTATTCATAAAAATTTTGAAGTTCTCAGAAAATTACAAAAAATTCAACATAGGCTAATTTCAATATTAGGAATACAAAAATGAGGTCCATTTTGAAATATAAAATTTCTATAATTTTAAAAAGTGGTTATTACTATTCATAACGGCTACTTTGATTTGTCGCGGTGTTTTAGAACTCGAAGTTGCGTACAATGCAAGCTATTGCATTATTGAATGAGAAGTGTATCGTGGAAGCTTGGGGTGTTACAAATTTTTATTTATTTTATTTAAATTTATTTTAGGTCAAAATAGATACGTAATACCTATATAGGTTCAATGTAATTCATTGGAGTCGGTTTATAATAATTTTAGATATATAAAAATTTTATTGAACTTTTCACCATCTTTTACCCACCTCCTAGGAGAATTTTCAAATTCACATAAAACATAATTTTATCGCTTCTATGAGTGGAATTTCAAAATTCCGAGAGACACAGTTTATATCAGTAAGTAAAATGTGGTTCAGTAAGATAAAAAATTTGGTGAATAGTAACTTTTTACTTTTATTTACCACGGTTAAAAGTAAATACGGTAATTGAGGGTAAAAATGATATTATTATTACCCTAACACATGTCCTAATTCTATTGGATAAGCATAATTCGACCAAAAACAACCTTAGTAATAAAATATGAACCTCTTTGGTCCACTTGGATTAGATCAGGACATTTATTATTATTTAATTCAAAGAAGAGTTAAAAGTGTTAAATTATAAGTTTAATAACTAAACCATTTTTAATATAGGGTTACACATAAGATAAATTTGAATATAAATATTAATTGGAAATATAAAAATATTTCCTACATAATTTTATTTTATTTATATTTTTTTAGACATTAAATAATTTAATTTATTTATGATGCAATGATGATGCAGTGGTTACCTAATTAATAAAATATTAAAATAATTGATATTACAAATATCCAAATAAATGTAATTTGAGACTTTTTATAAATTAAACTAATTTTATAGGTTAATATTACATTTTAAGGTTGGTTAGATTCATTTTTTTCGAAGTAATAACGCTGTTATAAATTTAGAAAAAACAAAATACCAAATAGTGTCAAAATTGACATAAAAGAGTTTTTAAAACAAATATTATATTATTAATTGATTTTCTATTAATAAAAATCTATGGTTAGGCCAAAGGACTTATATAATGATATTTGTATCATTAATGAACCACTTTGGGATCACTTGGAAGTATATAGTAAGTTTATTAACCATATAATATAAAAATACAATGAGACATGGTAAATGTAAAATTATTTAACTAAGAATTAAATATAAAAGATAGGGTTAATATAGTAACCCAAACCTGTCTAAAACCTATTGGTTGAGTGGTTTTCGACCCATCCCCACCTTATACTTTAAGTAAGTCATTTTTGAGCCATTATAAACCGAAAATGATTTTTTTATAAAATAATATTTCTATATTTTCCTAAGGTGCCCCTCACCCCTATTATAAAAGGGCACTCCCCCTTCCCTCAAATTCACACCATCAAAGCCATTTGGATCAGCCAACCCTACCCAAATACCCTACCAACTGTCCTACCTTCATCCTAGAGGCCTTCTGTTAGTAAGAAATCCAACCTAAGGAGCCCTTTTGATCGAATCAAAAAGAAGAACCCGAAGAAGAGGTAAATATCTCACCAAATCTTTCAAGTTCCTTTCTTCTTCCACTTCCTTTTTCTTTGTTTTTTCCATTATAAAATAATAACTCCAGTATATTCTATATACTGTGATGTTATTATAAATATGGTACAACCAAATTCATTATTTTATCCATCCTTTGAATGACATGTCACCATACGTGCGTACGTACGGCTTACCGTCTCCACGTCGTGGTGTAATTGTTATTCAATACATTATTATTTGGATGGGTATAATAATGATGTTTAATTGATGTAAATAATAAATATAACATGATAATTATTCTGTATATATGATATACCATCCAATTATATATTATTTTAATATCAAAATAATGATATTGTCACTCGTGCGTACGTACGGATTACCGTCTCCACGAACGCGATGAGATTCATTCCCCATCGTATCCATTCAAGACTAATTTTCATTAGATGATTAAAAATAATTTTGAAAGACTTGATATCATTCTGTATATTAATAATATACATCTCATCCATAACAAATATGACCCACATAACAAATAATATAAAGGAAAACGAATCCGTTAACACCCGAAACAACGATAATACTAAGATATTATTAACAAAACAATGTTAAAAGATCATATATGATATCATATTAATATATATGATTCTTGTATAATTTAATAACGATTATTTCACCATTATACAAGAGGTTAACCTAACCTCGACTAAGGAAAAGTACAAGGTAAGGGTTAATTTCACAATCTATTTATTATCCGAGGTTGTTTTTACATAAGTATCTACTAGGACCTATTTATAATCCACATCCATGTGTCTTAAAAATGCATTTCAAAACATTCTTACTATTTTATAGACTATGGGTTAAAGTAATTTATACCCTTGTTTGAATTTTTATAATATATTTATAAAGTAATCTTTCCGTCATTTTCCAAACAAGGTCCTTTATAACCTTTTTGACAAAATTAAGGTAAGAATGTCTTTTTTTAACTTACATGGCGGGTGTGGCTATTTTCCGCCGTTATAACATCATAAAAGCTTCCCTTACAATCTTATAAGAATATTTCCAAAATAAATTTTTTCTTCAATAATTATATGAATTTTAAATGATTTCAAAATAGAAAGATATATTTCTCTAAAAAAGGTTTTGATTTAATCTATGTCAACATCCTTTGATGGATTTTAGGTTTATTTGATGTTGATTTATTATGATACAAAACTTCCATATTGTATTGAAGTTTTTGTGGTATATTTGAATGTGGATATATTATTTTTATACCATTCATGGTTTATGGATAAATTATTGACATTTTATATGCTAGTTTTAATATGAATGTTTATGTTATGTTTAAACCTTTTCATATGAGGAATGCATTGGACTTAGTATGTGACGGGTGGCCCCCGCTATAGATCCTTGATGCATCGGTAGGTCTCATGAGACAAACTAGTGTCTTGGCACAAGTCCTTGACAAAATCTTATTTGTAGTCTTGGCACAAGGCCTTGACTATGTGGTTATGAAAGTCAGGCGTTATGCATTCCATCATTATGAAAGTGGCTATTAATATTTCATGTGATTATTCGACTAGTAGAATATCCATGTGAGTAAGTAAATGGAATTATTTTGATTTTATCATTGCCATATTATGATGAAGTTCAAGTTTAAAAGGATTTTGTTTTAATTTTATACATTTCCTTAAATGTTTATGCTTATTTATGAAAGTTTCTGCTATATTGTTATCCTTAATGAGCATCTGAGCTCACCCCTTTCTATGTTTTATTTTTTCTAGAATGCGAAGAAGTATATTATGACTGACCTGAAGGGATAGTCTATGGGATCTCAGTGTTGTCTATGGAAACAATGTTTTTGTAGTTTTCCATTTATGATGTAATGTAAACCTTATGAATGTATCTACTATTTCCAAGGCTACTAAACTAATCAGTATTTTGAGACTTGATCTTTTGTGATCATGCCAATGTTATGTAATAATGCACCGACTCTGGGTAACTGGGGTTGGGGAATTACATAAACCCCTAAAACTTGTTAAAGTTCATATACTTATCATATTTTAGTAAATAGTCATGCCTGAAAAATTAGGAAAGCAATTAAAGCATGCAATATTTACAAGGTCCATCCTCAATGTGAGAACCAACAACCTTTACATAGCCACTCCTATGAATCTATAGAAATTCATTACTATGAATAAATGAATACAACTTGTGCCAAATCTAGTTATAAACATTCTAACTCCTGATATAAAAGATTATACTGACTCCAATTGGTTTATAGAGTTTTCTTACAAAAAAATGAGTCAAAACAAAAGAATAAATACTTTGTTCAAAATACTCCACAAAAGCTTAGTTCAATTTGGATGGGTCAGATTTTATCAGTATGATGGGGTTGGGTCTGATGGACTCAGTCTGATGAATTTAGTCTGATGGTCTTAGTACAATGAACCCATTCACAATCTATATTACTCCAACTCTACTCAAATACTCAGTCTGATCTTCCTCAATCCATTAAACAAAAATTTCAGGTATTCAACCTTCTTTTGATATCACAGTCCAAAAAGAAAAACATGACAAGAATTATGAAGTGCTCTGACTTTTCTGCACATTAAAAAGATGAAAAGTATGAATGTACTCTACTTCTATTTACAGGCGACTTAGAATGGAAAAAGAGGGAAACTGAAAAACTTGTATGACTTTCTCAAATTCAAAAACTCCAAGATCTATGAAAATTTGAATATCAAGTTTTCTAATTAAACTCTTCACAAATCTTCTCGAATCTTATTGATTCTTATCCATAATCATCCTTCTCAAACTTTATAACCTTTATTTAGTTTGATGAACTTCCTCAACTTCAATATGATGTAAATTCCTTAGCTTTAGCCTGATGTAACTTCATCAGCTTCTGTTTGATGTAACTTCCTCAGCTTTAATCTAATGTAACTTCATTCCGATGGAATTTACATTATGATTGAAAATTACTTAGCACACTATAGTCTGAATTTATTCATCTTCCCATTACAATATGACTATATTATTTATCTCATTATGATCTGACTATCTTCTTCCACTCATTACGATCTGAGTATCTTCCTCTGCTCATTACGATCCAACTTTCTTCCACGTCTCGTGATGATCTGACTATCCTACTTAAATTCAGTCTGATTGTCTTTCCTTATCAGTGTCATTCTGATGGAATAATCATAAGGATGGAATTCCCATTATGTTTGAATTCTCATTGTGATGTAATTTTCATTTCGATAGAAACTCCACTATGAAACTTTGAAATTATTTAAAACTCATCATCTATAACTCATTCAAACTTTGGAAAACTTCTAATAATTTATATGTCTAGTATATCTGTATTTGATGGAGGCTTTCTCTTGATTTCTATAATAGCTCCACTTATCTTCATAAGGCTTTCATCAAAAGTGTTACAAACAACTTATAATATTTGAGAATTACAAATCAGAAAAGCATTGTCTGACTTTAGGTTAGAAAGTTTAAGAAAATTCTAATTCCTAACATCACTTTCTAAATTCATCCTCTTCAAAAAAATTCTAAATTTCATTCTTAGTAACTTCTAACTTTCTAACCAAAACTGAGTCCTATGAATCATGAACGTAATGCTAATGGATTTTGACTCTGATTGTGCGTCTAATCAACTACTTTATAAAGCTTCCAGCTTCTATCTTCCTTACACCTTCTGCATCTGGTAAAACTTTAAAAACCTATGTCTGGAAAACAATATTCTAAAAGAAACAAAATTTTCTCCATCTTTATGTTTGGGTTTGAACATTTAGCAATTTTCACCTTTCTTACAAAAACTCATTCTGATGGACTGGGTCCAACCATGAAGAACAAAAACAATCTTTTACAAAAATATTAGTTGTCGATAAATACAAAAACATTATTATAAAAAACATCACAAATGTTCTTCAATCTCCCCCTATGGATTTGTTTACTCCTTTTGTTTACAAATTTTTCAACTCTCTGAAATTTTCACAACTCAACTTTTGTAAACAACTCATGTTTTTTGACTTTTACCAAAACATAATTTTTCTCAAAATCAAATGTCCTAACACTAAAATATTGGATAAAGTAATGTTTTTGAATGAATTCCATCCCTTAGTGTAAATATAATTATGTGGCCTTGTTAAGATAAATTTTCCTCACTTTTTTTGTACATTTTCTTTTTTCTCTCTCCCATCTTATGATAACCATAACTTCAGAATCATAAAATAAAGATAAGTAAAAACTTCTTATAAAGTAGAAAGTTGTTATTTTCTTTCCCCCTTTTTCAAAATAATCCAAATCACAATGGGGGCCCTTCCTTATGAGATTTAGAAAGACATTGGAGGAGGCTAAACACGAAGTTATAACCTCAACTTAAAAACCCATTCTTTTGGAATTACCTTTGAATATGTCACCAATTTGATACTTCATTGAGATATATTCCATCAAAACATCTCCAGCAGAAACTTTCTATTTTATAAAGTGAAAATTTATATCAATGTGTTTTGATCTTGAATGTTTTACATGATTTTTAGAAATATCAATTTCACTCTAATTATTACAAAGTATATTCAATGGTTTAGAAACGTTTACTTTCAAATATTCCAGCTGTAATTTCATCCACAACATCTGAGTATAGGCCTGAGCAACAGAAATATATTCTAATTCAATAGTTCTCAAAGTTACTGAACTTTTTTTTATTACTATTCCAAATCACACAATATTCACCCAATAAAAATGTTCATCTTGAGATTGATTTTATATCATTAAAATCCCCAACCCAATCAGCATCTTATAACCATGAAACTTCATCTCACAATTTCTTTTGTATAACAACCCATATGAGGTTGTTCCTTTGACATATCTCATAATTCTCTTTACTTCCAAAATATTTGATTCTTTCGAATTACTTTGATCCCTGGAACACAAAGTCGCATCATAAAAAATATCAGGCCCTGGGGATGTAAGGTAAAGTAGAATTCCTATCAGGTTCTAAAAGTCTTTTTGATTCCCATTTTTTCTGGACTCATCTTTACTCAATTTTTTTATCACAGATATAAGAGTATAAGATTCTTTGGATTCTTCCATCCCAAAATTCTTTAACAATTCCCTGGAATAATTTTCTCGAGATAAGAAAATGTACTTTTCTTTTTGTTGAAGTTGTAATCCAAGGAATAAAGTTAATTCTCACAAATTGACATTTCAAAATTCTTCTTCATTTCCTCAGAAAATGTTTTACAATCATCTTCTCTATCCTTAAAAAAAATTATATCACCCACATAAACAATTACAATTAGAGTTCTTAAGTTAACATCTTTCACATATAAGTTTCCATCAACATTTCCTTTATAAAAATTCAACATTCTCAAATAATTGTCATGTTTTGAATACTAGGCATGTTAGGCTTGTTTCAACCCATACAAGGATTTCTTCAATCTACAAGCCTTTTTTTAATCATTATCAAGTTGAAACCCACATGGTCGTTCAATGTAAACTTCTTCCTCAATCTCAACATTTAAGAAAGTTTACTTTAAATATATCTTATAAACTTTGTAATTTTTATGTGCATCTACTGATAGAAACATAATAATAGTTTCTAATCTCACAACTAGGGTAAAAGTTTCTTCAAAATCCATTCCTTCTACTTGTGTATAGACTTTACAAACAATTCTTTCTTTGTTTCTTGAAACTTCTCCATGCTCATTCAGTTTGTTTTTGTAAACCCATATTATTCCAATAAAATTTTTATTTTATGATTGTGGAATAAGTTCTCATGTTTTATTTTTCTCAATCTAATCCATTTCTTCATTTATAGCATCCACCCATTCTTTGTGTTGAATAGATTCTGAAACTAATTCTAGTTAAACTTTTGAGATAAGTGAAGTCTAGTTTTCTAATATCAACTTTATTTTAGTATGAACTAGAGAATTCATACTTCCAATAATTTTTTCGAACTCAAAATTTTTTTAAGGTAGAAACTTCAAAGTCTCTCTTCCATCTGAACTTTCTTTATCACACGATTCTCTTGAATATTGATAAGGATTTTTTAAGTCTCTTTCACCATCGTTGGAAATATCCAGTTTGTCCTCCTCAACATTCTTAACAAATTTTTTTAAGGAATTTTTATTTTCAATTACTTTCACAATATATGATTCCACCAACTTTTGTAAGCATTCGTTCCATCATTTGTAACTTCTTTCATTGGGTGAATAACCCATAAAAGTTCTTTCCTTATCTTACTCATCAAACATTCCCAGTTCTAGATTTCTTATTTTAAGTAAACATGGACTTCCAAAAACTTTTAAGTACTTAAATGA
The DNA here is from genome assembly GCA_963277665.1 of Viscum album. Classification (NCBI taxonomy): domain Eukaryota; kingdom Viridiplantae; phylum Streptophyta; class Magnoliopsida; order Santalales; family Viscaceae; genus Viscum; species Viscum album. The sequence goes on from OY728134.1 coordinate 1,003,087,146, forward strand.
AGGTTTTTTTGTTATACCACATTTCATAACATGTCATATTGGATTCTGTTCTCAACAAACATTTGTTCTGAATATGCACAATAGTACTAATAGCTTCTCTCTGATAAAACTTTGAAAGTTTTCATTCTGCTAACATACTTCTTCAAATTTCCAAAAAACTTCTATTATTTCTTTCTACTACTTCATTTTTTGTGGAGAGTAGGGAGCACTATACTGATGTTTGATACCATACTTTATCAGATAAGTTTCAAAAGTATTTCTTGTGAATTCGCTACCATTATATGTTATCAACTTCTTTATATAAACCCCTATTTCATTCTCAAATTATTTTTTGAAAAACCTAAGAATTTCTATAGCCTCTGACTTGTGTTTCATAAATATGATGTTTGTTGTTCAAGTGAAATCATCAATAAAAGTGATAAAGTATAAATCTACTTTTGTTGATTGATGTCCCATCAGCCCGCATAAATCAGAATAAATAAGTTCAAGAGGTCTGGTAGACTGAATCAAAACTCTCTTATGGCTTTTTTAGTCATATTCCCTTTCTAACAAGTAACAAAAACATATTTACCTATTCTTTTCTAATTATGGAAAATAATGGACAACATCAACTTTATAAATTTTGTTCATGTTTTTCTGCCCAAGGTGGAAAATTCTTCGGTGTGACAGCTTATTTTCATCTTCAGCACTTAAGTAACAGGAGTTGTTAAATTCTTATATTTAGAAGATATTCCCACTAGTTCTTTCTCCTTATGTAAGAACTTATACATATTTCACACTTTTGATATCACAATAATATTTTCTCATGATCACTTATTTTTCATTATCACAATTTTGACTTACACTAATTAAGTTATGTTTTATCCCATAAACAAATAATACTTCCTTATATTTTGACTTTTCTCCTTCAATCTTAGCCATTCCGATTCCTCATATTTTGAAGGAACTATCGTTACAAAAGGTAACAAATCCTCTACCACGACTTTCAACACATTTCAAGATTTTTATATCACCTTTCATGTGTAAAGAAAACCCACTATCAAGTATCTATGGTTTGTTCCTTTTACTTTCTTTCAAAGTTTTCTCAACATCAAAATCTCTTTATGAAACTTTCTTCTTTCTAGATTCCTTTTATTTTATACTATAAGAAAATTTTTATAGAAGGAGAATCATATATATTTCATCATGATGAAAAACCTGATCACATCTTCCACAAACTTCTTCCATACATTAAATTTTATTTTTTATTATAAATTTTTTAACATCTTGAGTTTTTTCTTTTCTAACTTCTCATTGGTTAGGAAAGTTACTCATTCTTCTTTCTCTATTTCTTCCACTCTGCTTAAACCTTCTTTCAGGTAGAGATATATTGTGTCAAAAATTATAATCCATGTACCCATAGATTCCACATCACCAATAATAACCATCAAATCTTAATTTTCTATTGAATTAATATTTTTATCTGTATAAATCTTGTTGAGGTTGATAACTTCTTTCTGTTTTAACAAACTATCAGTGTGGAGAATAATTCCCACTAAAGGAGTTTTCAACTTTTTTAGATGTGATAGGTTTCTCACATCCCTTGTCAACCCAAAATTTCCCAACATTTTTCATATCATCTAAAATGATAGAAAAATCATGAGAAATATAATTTTTAGTGGGTGAGGATTTCACCCCATTCTTGATTTGAACTTTCTTAGCAACTTTAGAAGTCTCAGATTTTAATTCCAAAGTTTGTTTAAAGTTTTAATTAATCTTCCTTAAGGTAATTTAAGACTCAAGAAGTTTAGATTGAAACTTATTAACTTGTTCTTCCTTATTTTATAATTTCTTACTGAGATCTTCAATCATCTTTCCTTGTTCAAAAATTATTAATTTATAATATATGATCTCTTGAATGTATTATTCCTACTTCTTGATGACATATTTTATTTCTTTAGAAACTTATTCAAAATATTTCTTTGTTACTATGATTTATTTCTTGAGATATTTGTTTTACTCAAGACATGAAAGAAGTTATGTTCTGAGCTGACACTCTTAATAAGATTCTTTACCTCCTTCTTATGCACTATTTTAGGAGTATTAAACTTTCTCAACTTTTGAAATGATTGTTCTAAACTTTTCTAAACTTTCATCATCTGAGGAATTGTTTTCTATTGAGTTTGATTCATCTTTCTTACTCAACATAATTCTTTTGTCTCTAGTGAAATTCTTCCTATATTTTTTGGATGGATTTTCATCATTAGAACTTTTATTATACTTCTTTTATCAAGTTTTTTCATTATAATCATCTCAATATTCTCCAAATTTCTTCTTGGGGAAATTCATAGAAAAGTGTAAGATTCCACCACACTCAAAACATTTGAGAGAAATTTTACCTCCATACTTTCCTCTTCCTCTCTGATAGTTCTTGGATATAAGAGACATGCTTTTTTCATTCATCTCATCATAATCTGTATCCTCATAGTTAGAAGGATAAACATCTTCAACATCTTGAATTTTCATTTTTCTCATATATTCAAAAACAATTTCATATTTTATATTTATTTTGAACATTGGAGTTTTTCTCATTTTATAATAAAAATAATGTAATGAAATTCTTCAAGAGTTAAATCATCCTTATCTTCTAAAGAGGAAATTTTAGAATCAAACCTGTCTAGAAAGTTTCTCATAAGTTTCTTCACAATTATAGAATCTTCTAGGACATCATTGAACCCTCTGATGTTGTAAAAAAATCATTTACTTTTGTGAAGTATTTATCAATAATTTCTTCATATCTCATTCTTATACCTTCATAATTACTATTTTAGATTTGCAGTTTATCTTCCTTCACTTTTGTATTCCCTTTGAAAATACTTTCCATCTTGTCCCACATACTTTTTGAAGTTTTGATACCCATCACCTTTATATAAACATTTTCTGATAAGGACATAAGGATAACATTTCTATCATTTCCATAAAATTCAATATTTATCTTACCAGCAAAAGTCATTGGGGAATATTTCTCAAAAGGTGGAAACCCAATTGTAGCAGCATCAACATCTTCCAGGACAAGAGATAAGAGATAAGGAATCATCCTATTTTTTCATCTATAATAATTTTTCCATCAAATGTAGGAATTACTCTACTATTGATAGAATTTAGATTATCCATGATAAGGATTCAACAAGGGTTACTTGTATTTGATAGAAATTAAAGTTCTAAAGGATCGAATACCAACTAAGAAGGGGGTTTGAATCAGTTGTTCACTTTTATAAGTCTAAACACTTTTAAAAACTTAACCCTTGAAACCTGTTAAAGATTATCTCCTTATCATCTTTTAATAAATACTCATGCATGAAAAATTAGGAAAGTAAATAACATGATATTTTAAAGGTTCTAACTCAGTGTGAGAAACTACATCCTTTACATAACAACTCCTGTGGGTCTATAAAAATTCACTTTTATGAAGAAGTGAATACAAATTATGCCAACTCTAATTAGACACCTTCTATATCCTGATAGGAAATATTATACTGACTCCCATAAATTTAAAAAGTTTTCTTACAAAACAATTAACCAAAAAAAAATACTTTTTTCAAACTACTCCACAAAATCTCAGTTTGGATCCTCAGTCCAATTTGGATGGGTCTGATATTCTTAGTCATATGAGGTTGGGTCTGATGGACTCAGTTTGATGAATTCAGTCTGATAGACTCAGTACGATGAACCCATTCACAATCTACATTACTCAAACTCGGATCAAATACTCAATATGACCTTCCTTAGTTTGGTAAACAAAACTTTTAGGTGTTCGACCTTCATTTCAGATCTCAGTCTGGAAAGAAAAACTTGACAAGAATTATGCAGCTCTCTTCCTTTTCTTCACATCAAAAAGATGAAAAGTACATATTTATTTTTCTTCTATTTCTAGGAAACTCAGAATAGAAAAAGTGGGAAATTGAAAAACATTTCACACTTTCTAAAATTCAAAAACTCCAAGATCTACACAAATTTGAATTTGAAGTTTGACCAATTCAACTCTTCACAAATCTTCTAGAATCTTCTTAATTATTCTCTATAATTAGCCATATCATACTTTATAACCTTTATTCAGTTTGATTAACTTCCTCATCTTCAATCCGATGTAACTTCCTTAGATTTAGTCTGATGTAACTTCGTCATCTTTAATCTAATGTAACTTCCTTAAATTTAGTTTGATGTGACTTAATTACAATGGAATTTTCATTATGATGGAAACTTCATTATCATACTATGATCTGACTTTATTTCTCTTCCCATTATGATTTGAATATCTTCCTCATCTCATTACAATATGACTATCTTCCTCATCTCATTAGGATCTGACTATATTCATCTATTTGTTGTGATCTGACTTTCTTCCTCAGCTCATTACAATCTGACTACCTTCCTCAAAGTCAGTTCGATTGGCTTTCCTTCTCAGCATCAATCTGATGGAGTACTCATAAGGATGGAATTCACTTTACGATGAAATTCCCATCATGATGGAATTATCATTATAATGTAAACTCCACTCTGAAAGTTTGAAAATTTTCAAACCTCATCAGCTATAAATCATTCATACTTTGAAAAATATCTGACAATTTCTATGTTTGGTACATCTAGATTCGATGGAGACTTTTTCTTGATTTCTGAAACTACTCAACTTATCTTCATAAGTCTTGCATAACAAGTGTTATAGAAAACTTATGATATTTTAGAATTAAAAATCAGCAAATCATCATCTAACTTTTGGTTATAAATTTTAAGAACATTCTAACTCCTGACATCACTTTATTCATTCAACCTCTTCATCAACATTAAGACTTTCATTCTTTGGAACTTCTAACTTTATAAAAAACCCCAAGTATGATGAATCTTGAACTTAATTCAGATGGATTTGTGTCTGATTGTGAATCTGATCAACAACTTTATAGAAATTCCAGCTTCTATCTTCCTTACACCTTTTGCATCCAGTACTGCTTAGTTTGAAAACTCATTCTTGGAAACCTATGTTCGGAAAATAACTTTCTCAAAAACAAAAAATTTTCTCCCCATTTATGTTTGGGTTCAAACATTTAGCAACTTTTATATTTCTTACAAAAACTCATTTTGATGGACTGGGTCTGATCCTGAAGAACAAAAATAATCTTTTACAAAGACAATAGTTTCTAATAAATAGAAAAACTTTGTTAAAACAAAACATCACAAAGTTTCTTCAGAAAATCTAAAAATGTTCTTTTGAGTAACCTTAAAAAACAATTTTCCTTTTACCCATTAGTGTTCCACCCTTATATGAATGTTTACCTCGCTTCTAATACTTATATTTACCCCAAGGGTTGGTCAGTTCATCTATGTAAAACAATTTCTAGTCCTCCTCAGAGGTTGTATTTACTACCTTTTCACTGCTCTAGATTGTATTAGAAGTTGACTTTGATATTAGAGGATATAAAATCCAAGACTATGGGGTAATCATTATAAATGAAGAAACCAAGTTCCATTTTTACATATATAAACTCAACTTGTGAGTTAAAGAAGACATAAATATCATCATAGAGTCCTTGTCGCAACCTCTCTGACTCAATTCCCTCTGGTGGGAAGAATTTGGAGTTCTTGAATCATGAATCTTCACATTCCTCATTCATAGAATTGCCAAACTTTTCATAAATAAAATTTATTAATATTAAAAATAGGGGGAGTAAAAGGTCATATGCCAAAGAGAAACCCCACAATTCAAATCCTTCTATGAAAAAACAACAACTAAAGTAGTCATCATGACATCCATTGGTGTTGGGAAAGCAGATCTACAATATCCAGATTCCACATTTGGTGAATTTTAAAAACATTATATAGAATTTACCTTTACTAAAGTTAAAGTAGAGCCTTAACTTCCTTCCATATTGGTTCCCGAATTAGTTCTCACATGATGAACAATTACCCGGTGATAATGAACCATTCCACCTACAGGTGTTGAAACATTAGTGGTAGGGAAATTCACCCTCATTGTTTCCATATCCTTTTAGTTCCTAGAATATCCAGATATTTTAATCTCAATGGATACAACATACTTAGAAGAAACCATAGATGGTGAATTAGATATCTTCCCTTGATCATTTTCGGTTATCACCTCCACCTTCTTTAGAATGTCCTTTTCCACCTACAACTTACTAGGTGACAAGGTTTCTGGATAGACTTCAGCTTCAAATTAGTCTTTCTCAAATCTCGGTAGCTCTAAGACTTCCCATTAAAACCCAACTCCCCATGATAAGCCTTATTCCTTGACATGCTTGCATCAGTCATAGAAAATACATTCATCATCGAGTTAGTCTACCTCAATTCATTGGGTTTTATCCCTGCATGTGCGGTTGGGGAGATACCACCTTTACCATGTTGTAATATTGGGTACCCTGGACCCAAATATACAGTACTTTTCGATTACTATATAATTTATAGAGTTGTTTATGGAATATTTACTCTTACCATAATATTGTAGACATTTTTTCTCCCACTATTTAAATGGTAATGTTCGTATATTAATTTTTATACCAAAAGGTTATAGAATATCCCAGGCTATAATGAGAACCTTGAGATACTATGACATTAATCTTAAACATAGGTCATATGGTCCAGATACATCATACTAACTGCATACAGTTGATGTCTGACTATCAAGTGTTGGGGCCTCATAAGCATTGATACTTCTTCTCATGAAGTTTGAACTTAGTGATCTTTGGTAGCTGAGATCATGAGGATAAACCATGAAGGACCCCGGGACACCCTGAGAGGGGAGGGGTGAATCAGGATGACAACTTTTTCTTTTAATGTGATGGATCTTATTCCCACATTGGTAGGAACTTGTTGAACCTGTATGATGAAAATGATCAGAAAGAAAACATGCACATGCACAGAGAAGAAACAGCCCGTTTTACTTGGTTCACCACTAAGGGCTACGTCCAAGGAGCATACGCCGACAAGTTTTCGGTCGTACCAAAATCCACTAATCTTCACTAGTTGTGGATTACAATTGTTCAGGCACAGTCACTCTATCCTAGGCTCACTGCCTTTACAAAGGTTTAGGGATAGCTCACTGCTTCCCTCGGGTCACTCCCATTGACTCCCCATATCTCACTACCGCTGGTGAAGTCTCACTCAGTTTATAGACGTGAAGGTCTCTTCAATAGATAGACATGAAGGTCTTTGTCTCCTATTCAGCATGAGACTTTGCTTGCATCAGAGTCCTGAGTTAATGCTCTGTTAAAGTCCAAATTCCAACCACTGATGAATACGCCCTTTTCCCTTATCCACTGGGCAAACAACCTTTGGAAATGGCCTTCACAAAGTACCCTACTTCGCAAGGCTCCCAATTTTGCAAAGCTCAAACAAGCCTTCGCGAAGTCCCTGCCTTTTTGCGAAGCTCAATCGCGAAGCACTCTCGCGATGCTCCAGCCTTCGCAATGCTTGGCTGTTGCGGAGCTCCTGCCTCTTCGCGAAGCTCACTAAGCCAATGTGGGGTGCATGACTTTCGCGGATCTAGAATAGCCGCCGCGAAGCTCCTCTTTCGCGAAGCACACTGCCTTCGTGAGAGACCTTTGCGAACCGAGAGAGAAGGTCTTTCTCTGAAATTATCTCTCCTTATCTTGAGGGGGTCGGCCTCTATTTATAGGCGATTCCACCGACCCTCGACCCTTCTGCGCGAAGTCAACGCCACGTCATCTCAAATCGTGAAGCTTTGAAGTTTCCGCTGGAATTCTGTCCAAATCGTGAAGCACCTCGGCAATTTTCGGATCGCAGAGCTCATCGTAATCACGGAGTATCACTGTCATCATTCCTTCGCGCCTTCGCCGTGAATCTCCCTCGCAAATCCCTTCACCACTGCGATGCGCTTCAACTCTGCCATTCGTGAAGCTTTGACGTAATCGCGAAGACTCACCGCCTCCATTCTTCTGGTCTTCGCGATTTCCAAACCATGCATCCTCTCTTCACGAAATTCATGCCTTTGCCATATTTAATTATTATCTTCATGGAAATCCACTTTTCGCGATGCTCAGCAACTTCCAGATTTTGGACCCCAAAAATTTGGCAAACACTGGGAAATGGTGCCACCTTCAATACTATTGTCTGCTTGAATGGTATGATCTCTTTGCTGGTACACGATCCGAACTTCCATTAATGATTGAAAACAAACACAAACCATACTCCAAATCATGCATAGAAGACCATGGTTCCAACAATATCCCCCTTTGGGTTTGTTGGAAATCAGAAAATAAATTCAATAGATCTCCATCTATGTGAAAACCAAAAATGCAGGAATCAACTCAGCCAACACTCTAAGTCTACGTGAGCAATGCTCGGTGTAGAAAACAGGAGAGGAGGCTTGAATTGGGTTCCACTGTTTTCCTTCTCATTATTCTCATCACAGATGTTGCCTGAATTTATTCCTTTCTCCTTTCTCCCCCATTGACAATAAATCCAAAGACCAGTAATTTTTTTTCATGTTCATCTCAAACCATACTCCCCCTGGATAGTATCTCCCCCATAAACCTGCATCACAGCCATAAACAGATTAAAACGGTTATAAAAAATGAGGAGAGGGGATTTCTGTAACCTTCTTATACACTGGGAGGTGGCTGAACATTGAGGTTCAACTGATGCTTCTCAAACACAGCCGCTGACAGTGGCTTTGTCAGGATATCAGCTACTTGCTCATCAGTTCCCACGTGATCCATTCTAATCACCCCTTGATCAACTTTTTCTTTGATAAAGTGATACCTGATTTCAATATGTTTTGTATGAGAATGATGAACATGATTTTTTGTAAGATCAATTGCACTCTTGTTATCATAGTAAATCACCATTGGTTGCTTTACCTCATCACTAATATATTTTAATTGTTGCTTCATCCATAGCAGTTGAGTGCATGCCTTTGTGGTGGATATATACTCAGCTTCAGTAGTACTAAGAGAAGTACTTTCTTGTTTCTTGCTCAACCAGCCAACACAGTTATTCCCAATAAAGAATGCTCCACCACTGGTGGAATTTCTGTCCACAACATCGCCAGCCCAGTCAGCATCTGAAAATGTTGATAATTCACAGTCCCTTCCTGCAGCAAAGTATAAGCCATAATTGTGAGTACCTTGAATATACCTCATGATTCTTTTTACTACTGCCAAATGTTCCTCCTTTGGATTACTCTGAAAGCGGGCTGCAAGACATGTGGAAAAGACAATATCTGGCCGTGTCGCTGTCAGGTACAATAGGCTCCCAATGATCCTCCTGTACATGGTGGGATCTACAGATTTCTCATTCTCATGCTTTCTAAGTTTGGTTCCAACTGCAATCGGAGTTGACATTGGTTTGGAGTCTTGCACATTAAACTTCTTCAACATCTCTCTTGCATACTTTTCCTAAGAGATAAAAGTGTAGTCTTTCCTTTGAGTCACCTGTAGTCCCAAGAAATATGTGAGCTCCCCAATCATTGACATTTCAAATTCTGATTTCATATGATTGGCAAATTCATCCACTGATTTCTGCCTGCTGCCACCAAATATAATGTCATCGATGTAAACGAGAACCATGAACTGATCTTTCGGAGAATTCTTCACATAGAGATTGTGATATACTCCTCCTATTTTGAATTCCAGCTTCTTGAGATAAGAATCTAGTCTGGAGTACCACGCCCATGGTGCCTGTTTCAAGCCATAAAGTGCTTTCTTTAGATTGCAGACCTTTGATTCATCGGCACCAAGAAGAAAACACATTGGTTGTTCAATGTAGACTTCTTCTTTGAGTACACCATTTAAAAATGTTGTCTTGACATCCATTTGATATACTTTATATCCTCTTTGGAGAGCCATGGAAAGGAAAAGCCTGATTGACTCCAGTCTAGCCACTAGAGCAAAGGTTTCTTCAACATCAACACCTTCAATCTGAGAATACCCTTTACATACCAGTCGAGCCTTGTTTCTGATAACACTTCCATGCTCATCAAACTTGTTATTGAATATCCATTTTGTTCCAATCACATTGTGACCTTTGGGTCTCTGGACAAGATCCCATGTCTGATTCTTGTCAATCTGATCTAACTCTTCATTCATGGCTTTCACCCAGGATTCATCCTTTGCAGCTTCTTCAAATGAGGATGGTTCCACAACTGACAGAAATGCAGAAGGTGTGTTATTCCTCATCCTCCTTGTCTTTGTGGGTGCATTACTGTCTCCAATTATGTTAGATGGATCAATCTCTGCTCTTTGATTTCTCCTGTGAGGTTCAGTCACATTCTCCCCATCCAAGATTTCTTATTCATATTCTTCGTCTGAGTCAACATCATGATGTGACTGCTGAGTGTTTTGAACAACTTCCTCTATTTCTGCATTTTTATTTTCTTCCCGTTCATTTTCTTCCTGACTTTCTATCACATTAGCATATGACATACTTGAAGCATTTGTAATTTTCTCTTCAATTATCTTAACATCACTGCTTTCCACAATCCTTCCTAAACGCTTGTTGAAACACTTATAGGCTTTGCTGTTCATTGAGTAACCAAGGAAAATTCCTTCATCTGCATTGTCGCCATATTTCCCTTGATTTCCTTATTTGTTCTTGATGAAGCATTTACTTCCAAATACACGAAAGTATTTTAAATAAGGCTTCTGTCCATGCCACAATTCATATGGTGTCTTCGTCTCACCCATATAAAGTCCCGTTCGATTCTGAATGTACACTACAGCTTGAACAGCCTCTTTCCAGTAATGTCGTGGAATACGACTCTCAATCAGCATAGTTTGTGCCATGTTGTTCACCTGTCGATTCCTACGTTCAACAACTCCATTTTGTTGTGGAGTTCTCACAATAGCTACCTCATACTATATCCCATGCTTCTCCAGATAATTTTCAAATTCAATGGACGTGTATTCTCCTCCATTGTCAGATCGCAACACTTTGATTGTTTATCCAGTATCATTCTCGGTGATTCGCCGATATGTTTTCATGCAGTCAAGGACTTGTCGTTTCCTATTAATGACCATCACACATTCCATTCTACTGTAATCATCTATGAAAAGGACAAAGTACCTTTCTCCATGAGTTCCTACAACATTTATCAGCTCACATACATCTGTATGAATCAGATCAAGAAGGTGAGATGCCCTTTTCTTCTTTGGCTGATATGAACTGCAGACCAGCTTCCCACGAATGCAAGCATCACAAGATTTTTCACGCTCACGCTTCAGGTTGGGAATGTACATGACAATTCTCATTTTTGAAATTTTCTCCATGTCTTGTTGATTGATGTGTCCCAGTCTCCGATGCCACAAATTGTTTTCTTCTTCAACCGTCATGTAACATACATTTTCTTCACTATCAACCTGATACAAGTTTCCTTCTATTCTGCATCCCTTCATAAGTGAATTTCCTATATTTCCCTTGATAGTGCAGCCTTTCTGATTAAAAGTAACTATAAGTCCTGCGTCACATAGTTGACTCACGCTGAGGAGATTATGACGTAGGCCATCAACGTAAAGGACTTCAGTATTATTTAGTTCTCCATTAGCTAACTCGGTACTTCCACTCCCTTTGATTTTCAGAGCCCCATCATTACCAAATCGTACTGTACCATCAACCATCCTTTTGATATCCGTTAGCAGGCCCGTATTACCCGTCATATGATATGAACAACCGCTATCCAGAATCCAGGTACTGTTGTTCTTTGTAGCATTGAGGGCCACCTCTGCAAGGTTGGATTTCTCAATCTTCTTCCTTTCCTTCCATGAGACATTGGATTGAGTATATAGAACTGATGTCCTTTCAATTATCTCTTCCGCATACCCAGGTTCTTCATAGTCAAAATCTTCTTCGAGAGGAGAAAACATGTTTGAAAGAGCAACACTATCTTGCTGACGAGACTTGACTTGTCTTGAAATTCGGTATGAGGTGTCCATGTCCCTTCTCTGCCTGCAATTAGAATCCTTATGACCAAAGTTATAACAACAAAAACAATATCCATAGAAATTGTTTCTTCTATAAGAATTAGGATATGAATTTGTTCTTCTTTTTTGAACTTCTATATCTTCTCCATTCAGATAGATTCTTGCCTCTTCACAATAAGACATGGTATGGCCCAGATAGCCACAGAACTGACACTTCATGAGAGGAAATGTATTCTCACTTGAATTTCTCCTCATACCTTCTTCCTTGGGAGAAAAGTTAGACGGTCTGTCATTTCTGAATGTTTGAGGATAATTTTCAGTTCTCCTTTTAGTTTTGGTTGAGGGTTCCTTTTTCAGAACTTTAGGCAACGTTTCAACATGTTCAACTTTCATCTTATCTTTCTTTTGGATCTTTTCACTTCCAGCAGTTGATTTCTCATCCTCACAGCCAATTCCACTCTTTCCCATGCAAGCGGGTCTTTGATTACTCAAGATTTTTCCAATCCCATCTGAACCGTACTTGGCTCTTGCTAGTAATTCTGCATATGAGAATCTTCCAAACTGTATTTTCTTCCTCGATTCTTTTGGAATTGATTCAGTCTCAAGTTTACTCCTTATAGTAACAAAATCCTCCTCAAGACCCTCAACAGTCTTGGATTTTCATCTAGTCTGGAGGTGAGGTCATTGATGACCTTTGCCTGATCTTCAATTCTTAGCTTTAGATCCACTACATCATCATTGCTTTCAATTATCTAAGACTTTACCTTCACAAATTCTTCCAGTCATTCAATTTAAGCCTCAATTTGATCAACATATTCAGCTGATTCTTCTACAATAGATTTCCACTTATTGCAACTCTTGCATTTAATCTTAAGCTTATTAACTTCATCCTTAAGTTGCATCTCGGGATCTACACAAGTTCTCAGTTGTTTTTCTCCACCAGTATCTTCTGACTTTTCAACAGTGGCCATCATGGAAGCATGGTTCCCAGTTTTGAATTCTAGTTCTTCTTCATCACAGAATTCATTATCATCTTCTTCCTCTTCACAGACAAAACTCTTCCTTTGCATTTTCTTTCCAGATTTGAAGTCTCCCTTTTTGAAGAACCTTCTCCGAGGCTTCTCGATGCATTCATCTTCAGTATCTTCATCATTGATCTTTCTTAAGCACTGAGAGGAAATGTGCCCAACTTTTCCACAACAAAAACATGCGAGAGGTAACTTCCCTTTGAATTTCCCTTTCCCCTTCTAGAACTTCTTTGCAATGAGAGAAAGAATTTCTTTTTCTTCTTCATCTTCACCACTACTATATTTTGAGATTTTCAGTTTATCCATGGCCTTGAATTCCATTTCCTTTCTCACACGAGTCGTAGCATCTTCTAGTTTGAATCTCATTTCATATGCTACCAAGCTGTTAAGTAGATCATCCAGAGAAAGTTTTGAAAGATCTCTTTCCTCAAGGGCTGACACCTTTGCATTGTACAGAGGTGGAAGTATTCTTAATATTTTCTTTAAAATATCAATGTCTTTGATTTATTCACCTAGACCCCGAATTGCTCCAACCACTTCAGTAATTCGATTGAAGAAAGAGTCTGCATTCTCGTCTGGATGCATCTTCAGATCATCAAACCGATTGTGCAACACTTGTAGTTTCGCCTCCTTTACTCTGCTATCTCCTTCAAAAATATTCTCGAGTTTATCCCACATGGATTTTGTTGAGGTGAAATTCATCACCTTTAGGTAGATCTGATCAGAAAGGGCTGCAGTAAGTGAATTTTGTGCTTTAGCATCTGTATCAAGAATTTTACTGTCTGTTTCAGTCATAGCTAGGCCTGTTGGGTCAGTGACTTGTATTCCTTTCACAGTAGAAAAGAGAACTTCCATTCCAAGATATCTTAGATGAGATCTCATTCTATTCTTCCAGATCTGGAAATTACTTCCATCGAAGTGAGGGACTCCCCTGACATTTACTGCATTCTCCATGATGCTAAAGAACAAATTCAACACCAGTAACCTGGCTCTGATACCACTTGAAGGACCCCGGGACACCCTGAGAGGGGAGGGGTGAATCAGGGTGACAACTTTTTCTTTTAATGTGATAGATCTTGTTCCCACGTTGGTAGGAACTTGTTGAACCTTTATGATGAAAATGATCAGAAAGAAAACATACACATGAACAGAGAAGACACAACCCTTTTTACTTGGTTCACCACTAAGGGCTACGTCCAAGGAGCATACGCCGACAAGTTTACGGTCGTACCAAAATCCACTAATCTTCACTAGTTTTGGATTACAATTGTTCGGGCACAGTCACTCGGTCCCAGGCTCACTGCCTTTACAAAGGTTCAGGGATAGCTCACTGCTTCCCTCGGGTCACTCCCATTGACTCCCCCTAGCTCACTGCCACTGGTGAAGTCTCACTCAGTTTATAGACGTGAAGGTCTCTTTAATAGATATACATGAAGGTCTTTGTCTCCTGTTCAGCATGAGACTTTTCTTGCATCAGAGTCCTGAGTTAATGCTCTGTTAAAGTCCAAATTCCAACCACTAATGAATACGCCCTTTTCCCTTGTCCACTGGGCAAACAACCTTTGGAAATGGCCTTCACAAAGTACCCTACTTCGCAAGGCTCCCAATTTTGCAAAGCTCAAACAAGCCTTCGCGGAGTCCCTACCTTTTCGCGAAGCTCAATCGCGAAGCACTCTCGCGATGCTCCAGCCTTAGCAATGCTTGGATGTCGCGGAGCTCCTGCCTCTTCGCGAAGCTCAATGAGCCAACGCGGGGCGCACGACTTTCGCGAAGCTAGAATAGCCGCCGTGAATCTCCTCTTTCGCGAAGCACACTGCATTCGCGAGAGACCTTTGCGAACCGAGAGCAAAGGTATTTCTCTGAAATTCTCTCTACTTCTCTTGAGGGGGTCGGCCTCTATTTATAGGCGATTCCACCGACCCTCGACCCTTCCGCATGAAGTGAACGCCACGTCATCTCAAATCACGAAGCTCTGAAGTTTCCTCCAGAATTCTGTCCAAATTGTGAAGCACCTCGGCAATTTTCGGATCACGGAGCTCGTCGTAATCGCGGAGTATCACCGTCATCATTCCTTCGCGCCTTCGTCGTGAAGCTCCCTCACAAATCCCTTCACCACCGCGATGCGCTTCAACTCTGCCGTTCGCGAAGCTTTGACGTAATCGCGAAGACTCACCGCCTCCATTCTTCTGGTCTTCACGATTTCCAAACCATGCATCCTCTCTTCGCGAAATTCATGCCTTTGCCATATTTAATTATTATCTTCACGGAAATCCACTTTTCGCGATGCTCAGAAACTTTCAGATTTTGGACCCCAAAAATTTGGCAAACACTAGGAAACAGCGCCACCTTCAATACCATTGTCTGCTTGAACGATATGATCTCTTTGCTGGTACACGATCCGAACTTCCATTGATGATTGACAACAAACACAAACCATGCTCCAAATCATGCATATAAGACCATGGTTCCAAAAAACCCGTCAATAGGAACACCACATGTTTTGGGTGACATTGGTTGTTCTTATCTATGGACATGTGTATCAGTATCCTGACATGAGATCATTACCAATGTGTGCCATTTGATCGTGTACTTTGATGCAAGGAAAAAAATTATGATAATTAAATCATGGCAAGGTAGCTTGTGTTGGGTGTGTCATTGGTGGTATGGAATTAGTTGAATGATCAAGATAGGATTTTCACTTCTGAGTTAAGGAAGATATATATATATATATATATATATATATATATATATATATATATATCATGCCTGGTTGATCATGGTGGTAGTTCCTTCATAAGTCCTTGTCCAAGGTAGCTGAGGGTAAATCCATCCAATTAGATCAACAAATAATAAAGTAAAAAAATGATGATGACACAAGTTTTCATCCTGCTTTATGAGATATTTAAAAGAAAAAAAGAGACTATATTACATAGTCTATATTAGTAGGTTGGTTATCATCATTGTGACTACTCCTTATCTCTTTAGGGGCCTTGATGGGTTTCTAGAATCCACTCTTGATCTGTGAATACTATTCATTTCTATCGAGATACAGGCCTAGAAGGTCACACATAATAACATATTCAGGAATATACCATATTCAGTTGAATAGGTATATCAAACATGGTAGGCCCCACCATGGGGTCTGATTTTTTCCCATGTCATCAATCACCAAATAATAAAAAAATTCATTATTATTAAAGTTAATAATAATTTGGTGGAATTTATTTATTAAAATTATTTAAAAGGGTTTGAAAATATATAAAAAATATTATACGAATGAATATAAGTTTAATATTCTAGGTTCGTTTAATATCAATGGGAATTATGAGTTGAGTTAAATTACTCTAGTTTACCACTTAATATATTAAATATATATTATTGGTATGTGATAAAATATAAATAATATTTATAACGTAGTTTAGTTCTTCATAATTATTATTTATTTCTTATTTAGTAGAAATTAAATACAAGGGGGATGGGGAACCCAATCTGGGTATTTGAGCATCCACTATATATAGGAGGAGAGAGGCTCCTATACAATGAATATTCACTATGAGTTCACTAGAACCTCTCCCTCCTCTCTCACTTTTTAGAGAGAGAAGTTCTCTATTCAAGTATTCAAATCGAGTTTATCTCTATGCATCATAAGTACAACGATGTGGAGATCATCAGGACATTGAAGACGTTGTCAGATTTCTGCGCTACCACCTAGATTTCAATGATTAGTGCTCCCGTAGATTTTTGAAGTGTGTGTGGATGATCTAGAGGGATTCTGCTTTGGATCCTTCAAGAAACGATTTACAGTAACAAGAAGATGTTGAGCACACTCCTAATAAAATAGGGTATATGTTTGTTTTATATTTCTATGCTTATTAAATTCAAAGATGATCTTCAGACCATACCAATTTCAGATCATCAGAGACAACAAGTTCCATCATCTTAATGATGAAAATTTTAAAATCCTCATCCACTAGCTTCTGCTATGATCCCGAATATTTTTTTACTTATACAAGAGGCCTTAGTGGATGTCTAAGACATGGAATAGACCATTTAATTATAAGAAACCACATCCTTATGAAGTGGATATTTCCTTCAATGTAACTTAATAGATCTAGAACATGTGCCAATTTTCATATTCTACTAAACTTGATGGAAAGACATAGATTCAGCAAAATCATTATGAGCGTGATCAAATGTGATATCTTTTGAGAGAGACCCCCTTTCATGACCCTAAAATTAGAGGTTATACCCAAAGGTTGGACACCACTTTCATAGCTCATTGCAGGTTCACCATGCATTGATTTATCCTTATAAATCCTTTTTCCCTGCATGATAGTAGAACAAAAACCACCCATCTACTTTTCCCAATAAAAATAAAATTTGAACTTACATTGTTCTATCAAATGAAAAAACTTCTTATAGTTAACACATCTCACGTTCCTACGACATCTATCATTTAAGTGTCTAATATGCATAAAAGAATCACAAAAATCATGTATATTTTCAAATTAAATTGAAATATCTAGCCTAAACACATCTGTAATAAAAAATACTATTTTGATTAGAGGGAACATAAGTCCACCATAACCAAGACTCTTATAAAGTTCCCTTTTGGGAACAATCAGTTTCCTTATCAAACATTGTAGGAGTTCTTACCACTGAAGCAACGTACAAATTATTTTAAGATACCAAAAGAACCAGTTTAGTCCCTTGATCTAAATTCAAGATTAAGTGATTGAGTTCTTGATAGAGAACAAATAAAATAAAGGATCCCAGTCTTGAAATCATAGAAAACTAGGTTTGAGTGAAACTGATCCAAAACCCCAAGATTTATGATTTAGATCATTCGAAGGAAAAACAATGTGGTAAATACCCTTACCTATTAAGTCTATTCACAAACCATCAAAACCCAGACTTGAGTGAGGTGATTTTGGAGATCTTAAAGTCTCAAAGGATTTCTCTTCTACTAGGATTTCACCCGTACAAGAAAGGATCTTGGATTTAGAAAGTCCAGATCCTAAATTATCAGGAGAAATGGTTTTTAAAAGCCATTAAAGGCATATCTTGACCAAGACCATGTAGTTTGGGAGTCAAGGGAAACGTCGAGTTTTTAAAAGATAGATATAATTTGAAACAGATCTAAAACCCATTAAATATGGTATTAAACTCAATTCATGTCAAAGAAAATGTTAAAGGTGTGAAACTGGAAGAATTATGGAAAAATTGGAAAAATAGAAAACTGCTGGGAATGACTCACCATTAGGTGAGTCACCAATGTGATTCACCGGTGTGATCCACCAGTGTGAGTTACCAGTGAAAGTCACTTGTGTGAGCTATCGGTGCGATTCATCGATGTGACCCACCACTGCGACTCACCACTACAACTCACTGTTCCGAGCTACTATTGAGAAACTGAAAATTTGGAAAAGTGTTGGAATAAGTCATCTTGACCTCCCAAAACACCTCAAACACCATATTTTCAAAAATTAATGAACCAGAGAGGTCCGGGGCATTACATAATACTTTTATGAAAGGAAACTGAATTGATATGAAAATTGGAAAAATACCAACCCTTCAAAGATTTCTCAAAATACAAGACATGATTTTTCCTCAAATCATCACAGGTCTTTTCCAAATTGGAAGACCTAGCTTCCTGCGAAATTAGATCAACCAAATTCAAAACCCATTGAGTAAGACTATTACTCATATGTGAAATATTTAGAACTGAGAAGAACACATACTTTGGATTGAAGTAACAGTTGGGTGACAACCCCATCGATTCAACATTTCATCAATTTCCATTGAATCACCATAGATCTCAACATCGTAACCCCACAAATAATAAATAATAAATAATAGATAATAAATGATAAATAATATGTGATATATGATATATAATATATAATTAGTCTTAAGAGGATACAAATCATTGACACACACACATACACACATTCCTTGGTCTAGGATAGGCTCATAATGTCATGACCCCTCCCTTCAAAGATACCGCAATGAGGGGAGAGAGATAATGACCCCCTGAGTCCCACCTCCAGTAGGCCCTAGGTTGGAAACTAGCACCAAGGGTATAAAGATATCATAAAAAATGGTAGGCATTACCCTGTATAATAATTTAGGATCAATAGATAAGATGGATTATCTAAAAAAACTCCATGAAAAAAAGATAATAGAAACCAAAACCATCCCACAATGCATGTATAAATAGAACTTATACAGATAAAAGTATCCAAATTAAATACTGAAAAGAAAACTAAAGCAGAGACATAACAAATATCCCCAGATTCAAGTTAGTAATGTCCATCACAATCTACATAGTCCTCCTGAAAACCTAAAAACAATTTTATATACGTAGGGTGAGCATATAGATATACTCAGTAGGAAAACTAAATTCACTTGTGCACATGTGAAAGAATCATACTAATGCTCCTGTGAGAAAACAATAGAACCAACAACACCTAAATAGGTCAACTATCCATCCCAACCTCACCAAGGCAATCTCACAAAACAATACAAGCCATGTATAATATTATAATAAGAAGATATCAATAAAGTTTACCCCACATCAATTTCCTACTAAGATGCTACTCTCACACCCCAACGACATATGTCCTGGAACTCCCACCTATTCTATATATAACATCAAGCCATGCACCCCATTTTCTTCCAACCATCACATCAGATCTCACCCAAAGATACTTGGGGCCAAGCACCCCGTGTGCTTCCAACCATCACATCACATCTCACATAAAGACACTTGGGCCTAAGCACCATGTGTACTGCCAACCATTACATAACCAGAGCAGTAAGGTATCATGAACATGTAGGACATCAACCTTGTTTCCTCCTACCATGCACAAACCCCAATGTAGAACCCCACATGATACTAATCATCACACCTAACAATGAAACTTTTGAATTTTGGCCATCACAACCCGTGCATGTCAGCATCACCTTGAAGAAGGAGCAGGGAAGAGCGAGTAGTCATCCATACATCCTCACCATTGGGATGTTGGTAAAAACACCCCCAAAACATTTTTTTGTTAGCACTAAGTGCTCACCATGGGTGAGGTGCATATATAAAATCACAAAATGTTAAAGGTATATATATAAGACACACACACAATCCTATACTGTGGTTTCGCAACAAGCACTAAACAAATCACAACATCACCACCCAACTCACAGCCTCTACCACTTTCTCTACCCCACTAAAAGCATAAAACCATGCAATAATCCATAAAACAGAACCACTTTTCATTAAACTCGTTTAATTATTCATCCCATTATCATTAATTCATTATCCATTCACATTACATTAACCGAACCAAAACCTAACCATTTCACTTTCATTATTATCATTTCATATTCCTTTAGTAATCGACAATTAACACAACACAACCACACATCACAAGCAGCTTACCATCCCCCAAAAAAACATTTCCTCACCACCCCACAAGCCCAACCACACATCAACCATCACCCAACATGCCACAACTACATATCAAAACATTCCATACCACATTATCACAATAGCCCCATCGTATCACACCACCAAAACCACACAACCACACATCAAAAACACATCAAAGATCATTTTACATATTTAATTGGGGAATTTATCATATTCCACTTTTTTTAGAAGCGTTATCACACAAACCATATTCTTAGAGTAACCATTTATTAGAAAAATATAAGCGATTTAACAATTTCCCATTTAGGGTGACATCACAACAACAAACAATAGGGTTTCTATATCACACAATATACTACACAAATAAAGAACTCCAATGAACATGATTTTCAGTGGGGAATTTATCCCGTACAATTCACAATATTAAAATAATACAAAAGCTATAAAAAGGAATGAAAAGATCAAACCCCTTTACCCTTAAATTTCTATTATCCAATTCTTTATCTTTAATTAAGACAGGACAACCATCCTCCAAGGATAAACAAAAGAAAACCCCTCCTACACGATACACAAAAGTGAGAAACAAAGGAAACCTACCTCAAAAGATATTTTCCAACTCACTACACACTATAGGGCAAAGAAGAATGCCTGAAAACCAAACCCACACCATGAGAAACCACAACTCAATCTACTCCACACCCAAGGATCATCAAAACACATCCCAAACACACAACCAAAACCAAAATGCACCACTAGTGAAAATATGAATGGAAGGAAACAGATGATAATGATAAGCGAAATCACCACAGATCAAATACAGGAAGCTAAAAAACAATCCCTATCAAAAGGAATCAAAAACTCTTAGAGAAGGCGTTGGTGGGTATCCTAGAATGAGAGAAAGGATAAACGGTCGTAGGGTTTGAGAAAACACCTAGGGTGTTGATTACTATTATAACCATGCTGTATAGGGTAATTATACTACATGTAATCCCCTTTAATGTCATTTAATCCTTGGGGTTTGGTTTCACTAAAATATGTGTCACCTTTTTATTATTTACCCCTAAAATTTAAATGTCCCGAACTGTCCTAGTAGAAGTTGTGAAACTAACTTTCACATTGTGTAAAACTTACATGGTGTGTATTTTATCTGCATCAAGTTTTTAATAGCCAAACTCCTCCAATACGACTCTAAGCCTCCTCCAAGCTCCTCCAACACCAAAAACCGTCAAAGTAATAGACCATGAGAGCACAAACCATTACATCAGATACCTCTCAAACAATTATCACCCTCAAGAATCCAAAACCAATCCCAAAAGGAAAGGGATTCGAATAACCCACGTGATATACCTCTAAAGGATCTCTCCATACACCAAACATTACCACCATCCGAACATGCCAAACCAAATAGCCAAAAAACATCTCACACAACCTCATCACCTCATAGCCACATCACCACAACCATCCAAACCCCCATACCACCCAAACCAATAACTGTTAAAACCAAAAAACCGCAACACCCTAAACACATGAATCGTGGAATTACATTATATATGTTAATATAATATTCACTCTAGGTGGTACCGAATCATCCGCATGAGTTTAGTTTCATTACAGTTAATGCATCTCAATTAGGAATCAGTTACTCCCCTTTTCATATGTCAATAATTTATCACACCTCCTAAAAACAACACATCTTGTTGGTCGGAGTGGATACTCAAGACGGGGGGGGGGTGAATTGAGTTCCAATTAAAATTTCTGTTTTAAAATCCTTTACCAAATTCCCCCAATTTAAAATACTAATTGAATTTTAGTGAATTTGAACTAAAGAAAACTTCCAGCTAGGTTCTCAAGGGATTGATTAATTCCCAATTAATCTAATAAGAGGATCATATTAGCTTTTGAACCTAACTTACTGATTTACAAATAATGAAAACACTTGCTAATTCAATTATCAGAGTAACTTTGAAAAACAGTTTAGGTTTTAAAGCACTTGGCAGCGGAATAAAAGGTTTTTGATAAAACTAAACAAAGCACAGTAGATATGAACAAGAGGTTTAGTCTCAAGCCGAGACTTAGTCCTCTCAAAAATTTATATAAATTGGATCCACACCCTGGATTGGGGTTCACAACAGTTTAAAACTGTCCAGGTCAAAGACCTCTACCACAGTTCTACGCGAAAAAAAAACAACAACAAATACAGCTGTCCAGGTCACACACGACCTCTACCACTATCCACAGTGGGAAATAGAAAATGTAAGGATTTTGAATGAGGATTTAAAGATCCCCCAGTTAAGGTTCAGAAGACAGTGTGTGTAAATTAAAACAGATGATACACACTACTCGTAATGTAAATAATAAATCACTGAGTAAGATATAGAGTTTAGAATGGATCTAGTGATTGTAGTGTAGCTCTGGACTTCTTTAAATTTGATCATAAATGTTTCTGAGTCCTCTTCTGTTTTTTCTCTGAAAAACATAGTGTCGTCTGCTTGACATCCAGGTTCAAAGATAGTGAAAATGTAGTCGATGAAGTTCTTTAAAATCCTTGTGAATGTAACGAACTCTTCTTGAGTAAACTTGAGTGTGTATGAGCTTCTGTTTGGTCATGCATGAATGAGCTCTTCTTGTGTATTTCACTCGTAGGTCGCTTCCGTATTGCGGTTGTATATTCCTTGTGTCTTTCACATGTGTGTCTTACTCTGTGTCTCTGCATCAATAGGGACTTCTTGTATTTATGGAATGAGCTCCGACAAAAGAAATGATTTCTTTTTGCAGGTACGAGGTATGGTTTCCTGACATCCAACAACCTTTATTAAACAAATGACAGAGCATTAAAATATACCTGATATGACCGTTGGTTAGATTAAATAAAGATAAATAAATTAAGACAGCGTTGGATTCTTCTGGAATGGTAGATTTGGATATCGGTAGCCTTGTGTATCGGTAACCTCTTCTCTAACGGTAGCCTTTCTATCAGTAGACTTCATGTCTGTCGGTAGACTTGATCGGTAGTAGTATACTTAGTGTAACGGTGACCTTTCGAGTAACAGTGGCCTTGTTGTACTGGTAGCTTCCTTGGTGTATCGGTAGACTTCCTTTGGTAACTCGTCTGTAATGGTAGGCTTGCTTAACGGTGACTTGTTGTATCGGTGAGCTTGTATAACGGTAGACTTGTTGTACTGGTGGACTTAATGTATCAGTAGACTTAATGTATCAGTGACCTTAACATATCGGTAGACTTGATGTATCGGTGACCTTCATGTATTGGTAGACTTGATGTAACGGTGACCTTCACGTATCGGTAGGCTTGATCTGTAACAGTGACCACTTTCCTGTTTAATCATTCTATTGGCAGAATGGGTTAAGTTAAAATATATATCCATTCAGTAACCGAATTCTCTGAAGATCATGTAAATATTATAATATATGAATATGTGCATGGTGTACAGAAATACTGAAATAAGTAATTAACCATTAATCAATATAGGGATTATCTAACCATAATTGGGATTATCATAATATGAGTGAGCATAATTGGGATTATCAAAATATGAGTTCAACTAATTCTCCCATAGGGTTCAACAATCTCCCCCTTTTTGATAATCACAACTTATGCCAAAGTATTAGGAAAATTAAAATAATGTTAGAGGAACAATTTCCTAAGAAAAACTTTAAAACAAAGTTCTCATTTTTCTCCCCCTTTCAATTGCACTCCTAGTTCTCATTGGTTTCATTTTCTCTCCCCCTTTGTGATTAAAAAAAGAAGGGTAGATTCAGAGAAATGTAGAGACAAAAAGAGAACAGATGGCAAGGAAACATAAACACAATAAAGTGGAGAATGTAAGAGTAAATTTCCATTAAGGTATAAAAGGGACAAACTGAGAAAGTCAGGATTACAAAAATAAAAGCGAATCCTATAAAAAACATCTAGAATCACTCAATCATCCTCTTGAATAGGAGTCTTTCCCTTAGGATCAGAAGAGGGTATAGGTTCAGATTGAGTAGATGGCTTAGGAATAGCTAAAAGAAAAACCGGAGGGTTAGCCACTGAAACTGTACTGGATCTGAAATCTATGATCTTCTGTGAGATCATAGGTGTCAAGCTTCAAATAGCCTGAACTGGAGTCAACTGAGGTGTACTCCCAGAGGCAGAGGCAGGAAGAACAGGAGGTACAATCACAGGTCTGGCATCCACATGCAAGAATGGTAGCAACAAGTTCCTGAAATCCATAATAATATTGCCTCCTCTCTCCATTTCTGACACAAAATCATCTCGATTTTCAATGAATTTATCCAAGGCAGGAGTAAGCTCCCTGATCTTACTAACCTGTTCTCTGAAATCCTGAGTCACTGGAGGCAACTTCATATTTTCCAGCAAGAGCTTGAAATGGTTGGTCATTTGATGCTTGGTATAGACCTTCTCAAAATAAGCATCCACCTTATTTTTAATTGCCTCTTGAGAAGCAGTAGCTGGCCGTAGGTGATCACAAACAAAACTAGTAACTTCCCTAGTGGTAGCAAGGATCTGAGTATCCGAGGAGCCACTGGTACTGGCCTTAGTCAACTCTTCCTGGATAACAGTTCTGATCTGGTCAAGGTTCACAGTGGAGATGGATGAGGGAAGGGGTTTAACTGATAAATCTACTGTCTCCTTGAAAGATTGTGTCATATTACTAACCACCTTTTGGACAAGTTCATCTTGACTGTTCAAGTGTTCTTTGACTGATGTCTTAAAAGCCTCAAAAACTTCCACAAACTGCTTGACTACTTCTTTGATATATCTGATATCAGTATGCACTTAGGTTTGAGAGCTGTTCATGGCAGTCAATGAAGCAATCGATTATCTTAGATCCACCACAGCTCCTATATAACTCTCAATTTGAGTATGGCATACTTTAACTTCATCCATCATTCCTTTCACTGGACTAGAAACAGCACATCCCAGAGATAGCTCCAGGGATTTCTCCACACTTCTCATTTCATCAACCAGGATTTTCTTCAAATCTACCACTGATTCTCTCAGTGTTTCTTTCATTTCATCCTTTAAGGACTCAAGGTCCTCCTTGGTTGCCAAATTTTAAGCCACAACAGGCAGGATAACTGATTCTCTTTGGGGCTGGTCTTCCTCATCAGAGTCTTCATAATTAAGTCCAAGAACCATGTATCCTGGATCTGATGTCCAACCTTCAATGTCATACAACACTGATACTGAACCAAGATGCTCCCCCTCACTTAGAGAATTCACCTGAGGAATCTCCTCCAACTGTTCTGCTCGAGGTAATTCTATAATTTCCTCTGCAACTGCAGTAGATTCAATAGCAATTTTCTCTAATGGCTCAAGGACTCTCTCATCAACAGATGCTACTTCTGCTTCCTGATCAGGCACTTTCTTGACTGTACTGTCTATCAGAGGGCTCAAACTGAGCTCTTCTTCTTCATTTTCCTCATCATCTGCTTCACCAGAAGCCTCCTTCTCTTCATGAGCAATCTGATCTGACTCATTTGCCTCATCCTCTTCAGAGGTGTCTTTGAAAACAAACTGATATACTTCTTCTTCTTCTGTAGTCTCGGTGTCATTGTCCTTCAGAATAGTTTCTCTCCTTGGTAGTTCTTTTGGAGGGCTAGCTGCTCCATTGGAAATGTTTTGGGGCGTAGGACTAGGAGGTAAATCTGAGTCTCCTCCTTCCTCAACTGATGTCTCTTCCTCTTCAGCTTCAGTTTCATTATCACTGTAGACCGATTCTGGCTCATCTGGTCCAAGACCAGGATCTCTCACATCCTTTGGTCTAGAAGGATGATCCATAGGAGTGTACTTGTCATAGATTTTTCCATCATCATTAACCCATGATTTCTTCCAAGGGTTCCAGCTGACTTTCATAAACTTACAGGCAGTCTTGGTGAGGCAAAAGTTATCCTTAACTACAACAGTTTCATCTTGAGGTCCAGCTACCTCCTTTGCCTTCAACATAATAGAAATCAATTTAGAAAAGAAAAGGGCATTGGACTTAGACTTTGGTCTAGTCATCTCCTCAATCTGAATCATTATCAGTCTACATAAATTCAACTTTACTCCATGCTTTAACAGATACAACAAATAAATATCCTGAAATCTGAGGGTAGAAAAATCTCCTCTCCTTGGACTAATCACATGCTGAATGAACTTGAAAAGTAGTTTATCCTCCCCTGCCATCTCTGCAGCAATGACCTTTCTAGGAGTTCCATTTCCTGTCAATTCTAAAAAGGCATCCTCATATTTGAAAAAGTCACTAGCAGTAGGTATGGATTTTGAATAAAATCCATAATCACCACTATGAGGAAACTTAAGGTTCTCAGCCCATTCAACTAATGAAAACGAAAACGTTTGACTATTCACAAAGGAAATCATCCTATTCTCCTCCTCTGATGTCTCAAAACAGACAAACTCATAAAACTCTTTTACCAGTGTTGGATAATACGGTCCATTATTGTTCATGAAGCATTCGATCCATCCTTGTTCTTGTAAAACCTTTAGAATCAATGACTTGCTTTCGAGCAACCATGCCACACATAATTCCTTTTCTACTACAATTGCTCGCTTCGATAAATGTGGATTCATGGGATTCCTTCGAACATCATCTCTACTGCTTTTACTGGCACCAGCATTAGTTACTTTCTGCTTCTTAGCTTGCGGCGCATCACTCCCTTCATCCACTGAGGGTCGCTTCACACGGGCCATTTCAGATTCTGAGGCTTAGGGTTTTGCAAGCTTGAGAGGTTTAGGTAGGAGGGATTCGAACAGACGGGTTCGCGGTGATTGAGTGATGTCTAGAGTTGGGTTTAATATCATTTAGGATTCACATATAAAATAAATCTTATATTAAAAGGAAATTCAAAGTCTCGGCCTTAATACGAAAATTTAAAATGGCACGAGAGATGTACCAGTGAGGTGTCCTTAAATGGTGAGGTCTGACGGTGAGGTTTATCTAACGGTGAGGTTCATCCTAATGGTGAGGTTCATCCTAACGGTGAGGTTTATCCTAATGGTGAGGTTCATCCTAACGGTGAGGTTTATCCTAACGGTGAGGTTCATCCTAACGGTGAGGTTTATCCTAACGGTTTAAGAGTAAGTTATCATTCCTAATTCGTGTCTAATGAAACGTAATCTTTTTGAATTTAATGGATTAGTGAAAATATAAGATAATTGGAGTTCAGTGCCTATAAATTCAATAGTTATATCACCTCTTTGATAATGATCTCTTAGAAAGTGGTGTCTAACATCAATGTGTTTGGTTCTATAGTGAGACACAGGGTTCTTTGAGATGTTGATCACAATAGTGTTATCACAGTTAATTCAAACATGTTTAAACTCAAATCCATAGTCCAATAAAGTGTGTTTCATCCACAGAATCTGTGCACAACAACTACCAGCAGCTATATACTCTGCTTCAGTAGTAGATAATGCAACTGAGTTTTGTTTCTTACTACACCATGATACTAGGGACTTTCCAAGTAAATGACATGTTCCAGATGTGCTCTTTCTATCTAACTTGCATCCAGCAAAGTCAGAATCTGAATAACTTATTAAATCAAATGATTGTTCTTTTGGGTAAAACAGTCCCAAATTGGCAGTGCATTTAAGATATTTGAAAATCCTTTTAACAGCAAGTAAGTGTGACTCTTTAGGGTTAGCTTGAAATCTAGCACACATACATACACTAAACAAAATATCAGGTCAACTAGAAGTAAGATAAAGTAAACTCCCAATCATACCTCTATAATTAGTTTGATCTACTAGTTTACCAGTTTCATCAATATCCAATTTACAGGTGGTACTCATAGGTGTATCACTCCCCTTAATACTATCCAAACCAAAACGTTTTAATAAATCCTTAGTATATTTACTCTGATTCAAAATAATACCATCTTTAGTTTGAAAGATTTGAAATCCAAGAAAGTACTTAAGCTCTCCCATTAAGCTCATTTCAAACTCATTTTGCATAACCTTTTAAAAATCAGTACATAAAGAATTTTTAGAAGATCCAAAAATAATATCATCAACATAGATTTGTACTATTAAAACATCTTTTGAAATTCTTTTTATAAAAAGAGTGGGATCAGCAATTCCTTTTTTAAATCCTTTTGAAATAATAAAATTTGTAAGTCTTTCATACCAAGCTCTTGGAGCTTGTTTTAAACCATATAAAGCTTTAGAAAGTTTAAAAACATGATTTTGAAAGTGAGGATTTGAAAAACCAGGTGGTTGTTCTACAAAAACATCTTCAACAATAAAACCATTTAGAAAATCACTTTTCACATCCATTTGATATAACTTGAAATTCATATGTGATGCAAGGGCAAGTAAGATCCTAATTGCCTCTAATCTAGCTACAGGTACAAAGGTTTCCTCATAGCCAATTCCTTCTTCTTGATTGTAACCTTGTGCAACTAGTCTAGATTTGTTTCTAATGATATTTCCAGATTCATCAACTTTGTTTCTAAACACCAACTTTGTGCCTATGGTTAAAGTGTCCTTAGGTATTTCTACTAATTCCTAGACTTTATTTCTTTCAAATTGATTTAGTTATTCTTACATAGATATTACCCAAAATTCATCATTGATAGCATCATTGATATTTTTAGGTTCTAACTGTGAAAGAAAAGCTTGATGTTCAACCTGATTTCTTAGAGAATCTATAGTCTGTGTTCCTCTATCCAGATTACCTACAACAACATCTAAGGGATGGTTCTTTATAATCCTAGTTGGTCTCAAAAAGGTAGGGCTAGAGATTTCAGGTTCATCAACAGGTTGGGAGTCAACAGAAGCAGGTTCTGGAAAATTTCCAGAACCGGATGTTTTAATTATAGGTCCACTGTCTTTATCATTAAGGTTCAAAATAGAGAGATCATCTTCAAGATTTTCAAGAGATGTCTTATGTTCATGTGGATCAGTTTCATCAAATTTTATGTGAATAGATTCCTCCACACATTTGGTTCTCTTATTGAAAACTCTATAGGCTTTACTAGAAATAGAGTAACCTAAAAAAATTCCTTCATCACTCTTGGATGCAAACTTGTCAATATTATCTTTAGTATTAAGAATAAAGAATTTGCAACCAAAAACTCTGAAGTAGTTAACCTTAGGTTTCCTGTGGTTCCACAACTCATAAGGGTTCTTCTTAAGAACAGGTCTGATCAAGACTCTATTGATAATATAACAAGCTATATTGACAGCTTCAGCCCAAAAATAAACAGGTAGGTCATACTCATTGAGCATGGTTCTGGCAATTTCCTGAAGGGTTCTATTCCTCCTTTTACTACACCATTTTGTTGAGGTGTCCTAGGGGAAGAGAAATTGTGACTATAGCCATTATGTGAGCAGTAGGATTCAAACTCATGATTTTCAAACTCACGACTATGATCACTTCTCAAGGTTTTAATCTTAAGTCCACTAAGGTTCTCTACAGACTTGGAATACTTAACAAAGTAAGAACAAGATTCACTTTTGTGAGCTAGAAAATATACCCAAGTATACCTAGAATAGTAATCTACTAGAACATAGACATAGTGCTTCCCATTTAAACTAGAAACTCTAGAAGGTCTAAACAAATCCATGTGAACTAACTCGAGAGGTTGAGAAGTTGACACTTCTTTCTTTGATTTGAAAGAAACTTTATGTTGCTTTCTCTTTTGACATGGATTACAAACTTTATCTATTGGGAATTCAAGTTTTGGTAGGTCTCTAACTAAGTTCTTCCTAGTAAGTTTTCTAAGTGAATGTACATTGCAGTGTCCTAATCTTCTGTGCCAGAGCCAAGACTCTTTATGAAAAGAATTTAAACAAGTAATATTTTTCATAGCTAAAGAATTTAAATCAACAACATAGACATTTTAATTTCGCAAGGCAGAAAATACTAAAGCATTTTTAGAAAAAACATTGCAAGAATCATTTTCAAATTTAACATTAAAACCATCATCACATAATTGAGAAATACTTAGTAAATTATATTTAAGTCCATCAACAAATAGAACTTTAGAAATTAATACTGAGTCAGTGTTACCAATCTGGCCTAACCCGATGATTTTCCCTTTAGAATTATCACCAAAAGTGACAAAACCTCCATCAACTCTGACTATGCTTTTAAAGCATGAGAAGTCTCCTGACATATGTATTGAACATACACTGTCCAAGTACCAAGTCTTTCTACAGGATATTTTTAAGCAGGTTCCCTACAAAGCAGATTTAGATAGGAAATGATTTTGGTACCCAGATTTTTTTGGGTCTAGACAGGTTAGCCAATAAAACTTTAGGTACCCAAATTTTTCTTATGGGTCTCATAAGATTTTCAGATTTAATAGATTTAGACAGATAAACCTTATTAGATCCATAAATATGAATATAAATGGTTAAATCATATGAACTTACAGAATTATAACTATCTACATTCTGTCCAGATTTAGGAATAAATTTAGTTTTGGTAATTTTTCTTTGTCTGGGTTGGTATCCTATGCCAGTAGTATATCTAGGTGCAATCTGCTTACCTAGCATTTGAGTAAGAGTATCTTTTCCATTTGTGAACTTCTCTAAATCCTTCCTAAGTTGCTCATTTGAAAATTTTAGTTCAGTTTTTTCTTTAAGTAACTGAGCATTCTTTTCCATTTCTATGTCAAGATCAGATTTATGTTTAATAGATAAAGCATACTGTTTCTTTAAACCTTTGTATTTGTCTTTCAGCTCATTACAGGTTTCTTCCAACATATCACAGTATTCAAATAGTTCAGATTTTGATATATTTTTAGAATCAGAATCATCTCCAGAATAATAAGAATTTAAAGCAGGAGTTTCAGATGTTACCTCAGAGGTGTTTTTCATAAAACACATGTTTGCCTTATTTCTGATTTCAGTTTCAGAAGCTTCAGATTCACTAGAGCTATCCTCAGAAGCACTCCAAGTATCCTTCATGGCTTTCCTATACTTATTGTCCTTATACTCATACTTCTTCTTGTATTTCAGCTTTGGACAGTCTGCTTTTATATGTACTTTTATTTTGCGTTCATAGCAGACAACTTCATCAGATTTGTCAGATTTCTTCCAGTCCTTTTTCCAGTGTCCCTTGTTGTCATACTTACCTTTGTAATTTGATTTTCTGAAAAACTTCTTTTTCCTATAAAACTTCTTAAATCTTCTGGCTATGTGAGCCATTTATGCATCACTGTCAGATGCACTTTCACTATCTTCATCGCTTGAGCTATCACTTACAGCTTGAAGTTTCTCCTTATCCTTGTTCTTTGAAGTATAAGTCTTGAAGGCAACTGACTTCCTTTTTGGTTTATCTTCTTATTCTTTGTTTACCTTAATCTCTTCTTCATACATCATCAACTTACCAATAAGTTCCTTAACTGGCAGTTTACCAATATCACAAGATTCTCTAATTGAAACAGAAGTGTCCCTCCATCTTTCAGGTAGGCATCTCAAAATTCTCATGATCTGCTCCTTTGATGGAACATCCTTTCCCAGTGAGATCATTGTGTTGAAAATTTCGTTAAACCTAAGATACATATCAGAAATGGGTTCATCAGGCTTCATCTTAAAATTATCATATTTAATAGTTTAGGTGTTCAATCTCATTTCCTTAACGTTAGTTGTTCCTTCATGAGAAACACTTAAGGTATCCCAAATTTCATGTGCAGTCTTACAAGAAGATATTCTATTAAATTACTCATCTCCTAAAGAAAAATACAGAGCATTCATATCTTTGAAATTATTATTGTAGGTTGTCTTAGTAGCTTCATTCCAAGTATATCTAACAGTAGTAGGAATTTTATATTCTGATTCTATGGCAGTCCAAATATCAAAACCCATGCTTTCTAAATGAATTTTCATCTTAATCTTCCACTGAGCATAGTTTTTTCCATTGAAAAATGGTGTTCTATTAGTAGCAACACCTTCAAGTCTGTTATCCATGATAATTAGGTTAAATTAGAAATTTTAAAGAGATAAAAATTTAGAAATAACAGAAATTTTAAGAACTTTAAAATACAACTAAAATCACAGTTGAAAAACAGAGTACTTCAGAAAATATTTTAAGCTCCTCCGATACCAAATGTTGGTCGGAGTGGATACTCAAGAGGGGGGGGGGGTGAATTGAGTTCCAATTAAAATTTATGTTTTAAAATCCTTTACCAAATTCCCCCAATTTAAAATACTAATTGAATTGTAGTGAATTTGAACTAAAGCAAACTTCCAGCTAGGTTCTCAAGGGATTGATTAATTCCCAGTTAATCTAATAAGAGGATCAGATTAGCTTTTGAACCTAACTTACTGATTTACAAATAATGCAAACACTTTCTAATTCAATTATCAGAGTAACTTTGAAAAACATTTTAGGTTTTAAAGCACTTGGCAACGGAATAAAAGGTTTTTGATAAAACTAAACAAAGCACAACAGATATGACCAAGAGGTTCAGTATCAAGCCGAGACTTAGTCCTCTCAAAAATTTATATAAATTGGATCCACACCCTGGATCGGGGTTCACAACAGTTTACAACTATCCAGGTCAAAGACCTCTACCACGGTTCTACGCAGGAAACAAAAAACAACAACAAATACAGCTGTCCAGGTCAAACACGACCTCTAACACTATCCACAGTGGGAAATAGAAAATTTAAAGAGTTTTAATGAGGATTTAAAGATCCCCTAGTTAAGGTTCAGAAGACAGTGTTTGTAAATTAAAACAGATGATACACACTGCTCATAATGTAAATAATAAATCACTGAGTGAGATATAGAGTTTAGAATGGCTCTAGTGATTGTAGTGTAGCTCTGGACTTCTTTAAATTTGATCAGAAATGGTTCTGAGTCCTCTTCTAGTTTTTATTTGAAAAATAGAGCGTCGTCTTCTTGACATCCAGGTTCAAAGATAGTGAAAATGTAGTCGATGAAGTTCTTCAAAATCCTTGTGAATGTAACGAACTCTTCTTGAGTAAACTTGAGTGTGTATGAGCTTCTATTTGGTCATGCATGAATGAGCTCGTCTTGTGTATTTCACTTGTAGGTTGCTTCCGTATTGCGGTTGTATATTCCTTGTGTCTTTCACATGTGTGTCTTACTCCGTGTCTCTATAGAAACAGGGACTTCTTGTATTTATGGCATGAGCTCCGGCAAAAGAAATGATTTCTTTTTGCAGGTACGTGGTATGGTTTCCTGACATCCAACAACCTTTATTAAACAAATGACAGAGCATTAAAATATACCTGATATGATCGTTGGTTAGATTAAATAAAGATAAAGAAATTAAGACAGTGTTGGATTCTTCTAGAATGGTAGATTTGGATATCGATAGCCTTGTGTATCGGTAACCTCTTCCCTAACGGTAGCCTTTCTATCGGTAAACTTCATGTCTGTCAGTATACTTGATCGGTAGAGGTGGACTTAGTGTAACAGTGACCTTTCGTGTAACGGTGGCCTTGTTGTACTGGTAGCTTCCTTGGTGTATCGGTAGACTTCCTTCGGTAACTCATCTGTAACGGTAGGCTTGCTTAACGGTGACTTGTTGTATCGGTGAGCTTGTATAACGGTAGACTTGTTGTACTGGTGGACTTAATGTATCGGTAGACTTGATGTATCAGTGACCTTCACGTATCAGTAGACTTGATGTATCGGTGACCTTCACGTATCGGTAGACTTGATGTAACAGTGACCTTCACGTATTGGTAGGCTTGATCTATAACGGTGACCAGTTTCCTGTTTAAGCATTCTATTAGAAGAATGGGTTAAGTTAGAATATATATCCATTCAGTAACCGAATTCTCTGAAGATCATGTAAATATTATAATATATGAATATGTGCATGGTGTATAGAAATACAGAAATAAGTAATTAACCATTAATCAATATAGGGATTATCTAACCATAATTGGGATTAGCATAATATGAGTGAGCATAATTGGGATTATCAAAATATGAGTTCAACTAATTCTCCCAGAGGGTTTAACACATCTCATAAATCAACAAGGCCCAACATCACACAAAAAATATCCAAGCACAAAAATCATGGAATTAACCTTCCCATGTCAAGATATTATTTTCTTTTAGTGGCACCGACTCACCCATATGGTTTTAATCGCGTCAAAGTATAACGTGTTCTGATTAGGGATTGGGATTCCCCTTCTTTGTATGCATGAAGTTTCTAATCACACATCACACAAGGTAACATATCAAGAACAATGAAAAATAAAGAAGGAATCACAAACAAGGGAACAAGACTAACTGGGCATACCTAGAACGATCTATGGCACCTATATCACTCATTCCTCTACTACATGAAACTGACAACATCAGGCTTTTCTACCTCTATGCTGATGGCCACCTCAACAAACATGCTCTATCCTGGGTCCCTGGTCACAAGGAACATCCTAAGGTCACCCTCTTCCCACCACATCTACCCTCTACAGAGCATAAGCCTTCTGAGCCTACTGCTGAAATGGCCTTGCTAGAAACTATTGTTGAAACTGTTTCTGAAACTAACCACCTTTACCAAGATGAGCCTCATGAACCAATGGGCACTGATCCTAATGAAGACCATGACCTCCACAAGAAAAAAACTATACTGGAACTACCAAGAGGATGGAAAAGAATTTGTTGAGACCAAACCCCAATTGGTTGAAGACCTAAAAGGTTATGGCGCCTGTAACCTACCACTAATAACTCTTGTCTTTGTGGAACCCTATCAGTTCCCCTCTCGCAATAAACCTACTTGAGAGTTAATTCTATTGATCACATAAACCTTCTTCTAAACTTCCTGATACGTTGGAAATATAAAAGGAGTCACTACATAATTAATCAAAGGATGAAGCACCTCATCAATAATTCTTGCATGAAACTCCTCATATGGAAAAAGATCTAGGGAAAAATGGAGAAGGTCCTTGAACTTGATCCCCAAATCCTACATTGAAAAACTCCCCCGATGAAGAAAAGAAGATCATTCCTCTTTACAACCATCATATTCGAAGAATGTAACTCTACCCAGAACTCTCTCTAAAAGTTGATCAATGAAACATTTGTCTCCTTCCACTCACCAAGATACAATGTCCACCACTGACATGTTGTTCATTACATCTAATTGACTGCCAAACAGACCTGATACTCCACTCTGGCCCGAATCAAACTGAAGGTGATCCCAAGATCCTCCAATAAACTCACTATCTCTACATATGAAACACTTACCTCATACTTCTGTAAATATTTATGCTGGAAAGTGTGAAAGGTCCTCCTCCAAGCCTTGTCGTCCTCTACCAGATCAACCCTACAGTGATCAATCGGATCAGCCTGCTAAACCTCAACTACCTAAGGCAAAAGAGAATGATGAACAAGATCCATAACTAAAGGAGAAATAGGATATTACTAAGCCCAGTAGTATGTGAATTTATTAAGATTTATTTATTTCATTCTAATACTTTTTAACTTCATCGAACCAAAACCACCCAATTCAAACAAGAACACAAGTCATTATGATATATGTACCTCTCTTAGATCTCTACCATGCAAAATGGTCCACCACACTTGGTCATTAAATAAGCTTAGATTCTGTGTACTGGAT
This sequence comes from Viscum album, assembly GCA_963277665.1. Classification (NCBI taxonomy): domain Eukaryota; kingdom Viridiplantae; phylum Streptophyta; class Magnoliopsida; order Santalales; family Viscaceae; genus Viscum; species Viscum album. The sequence goes on from OY728134.1 coordinate 1,003,123,100, forward strand.
CATGGGGGGACCCTAAAATCTCATATCCTAGTCATTCTCCCTCACCTATGTCATGCACCAAAGTCATACGGAACTATTTCCATACCAACCCACATAATCCTCACTATGACTAACTCCAAACAACATCCTATATCTTAGAAACCTCCCTCTGATACCACTATGTCACAACCCCCTCCCTCCAAAGATACCTTAATGATAGGACAAAGATAATGACCCTCGAGTCCCAGCTCCATCTGGCCCCAAGTTGGCGACTAGCACTGAGGGTATTAAAATCTCATGAAAAATGGGAGGAATTACCCTCTATAATAATGTAGGATCTGGAGATAAGATGAATCATAACAAAAAAACTCTATGACATAAGATAAAAGAAACCAAAACCATCCCACAATTCATGTATAAATAGAACTGATACAGATAAAATTCTCCAAGTAAATACCCAAAATAAAACTAAAGCAGCAACCCAACAACTATCCCAAGATCCAAGATAGTAATGTCTAGCACGATCCATAAATTCCTCCTAAAAACCTGATAATTATTTTATATACATAGAGTGAGAATACAAGTATACAAAATAGAAAAATCAAAGTCTCTCATGCACATGTGAAAGAAGCACACTGCTGCACCCATGCGAAAAAAACATAACCAATAGCACCTAAACATGTCAACTATCCATCCCAACCTCACAATGTCACACTCACCAAATAATGAAAGCTAAGTATAATAATATAATAAAAAAAATATCAATATAGGGTACCCCACACCACTTTCCCACTAGGATTCCTCTCTCACACCCCCAACAAAGTACACCATGGAACTCCCATATCTTCTGTATATCACATCAAGCCAAGCACTCCATGTTCTGACAACCATCACGTCACATCTCGGTCAAAGACACCTACGCCCAAGCACCCTGTGTGATTCCAACCATCACATAACCAGAGTGGTAGGTTATCATGAACATATAAAACATTAACCCCTTTTCCTCCTCATACCATGCACAACCCCCACTGCAGCCCCCCATGTGCTACTAATCATTACACCAGGCAAAAACACTTTTGACTTCTAGCCATCTCAGCCAGTGTATGTCATCATCACCTAGAAGAGGGAGTGAAGAAGATTGGGTAGTCAATCATCCATCCTCACCACCAAGATATTGGTAAAACACCCCCCAAATCATTTGTTTTTCGACACTAAGTACTCGACATGGGTGGGGAACATATAGAAAATCATTGAATATACAAGGTATATATATAAGCCCCACACACAAGACCATCCTGTGGGCTCACAAAAATCACTAAACAACTAACAACATCACCACCCAACTCACAACCTCTGCCACTTTGGCTTCCACCACCAAAATCATAAAACCATGCAACAAGACATAAACCACAACCACTTTTCATTAAACCCATTTAATTATTCAGCCCATTATTACTAATTAATTAGACATTCACATTCCATTAACCACACCAAACCCCAACCATTTCACTTTTATTATTATCATTTCATATTTCATTACTAACTGAGTAACTAACACAACACAACCAAACATCACCAGCTGGTCAACATCCCCCAAATAAACCATCGCTCCGACGGCCACAAGCATGACCACACATCAACCATCACCCCACATGCTATAACTACACATCACAACACCCCATACCACATCATCACAATAGCCCCATCACATCACACCACCTAAACCACATAACCGCACATCACAAAACATAAAAGATCATTTTATAGATTTACAAGGGGGATTTTATCACATTCAACTTCTTTATTTTTAGGAGCGTTATCACACAAACCATAATCTCAGGGAAACCATTTATTATCCAAATATAACAAATTAACCAAATTCTCATTTAGGGTGACATCAAAAAATCACACAATAGGGTTTCCATATCACAACATCTACTACACAAACAAATACCCCTAAAGACAATGATTTTCAGTGGATCATTTATCCTGTACAATTCACAATATCACAATAATATCAAATCTATAAAAAGTCATGAAAAAATAAAACTCATTTACCCTTCAATTTAAATTATCCAATTATTTATGATTAATTATTCCATCTCAACTACCCCCCAAATATAAACAAAATCAAACCCATCCCTCATGATAAAAAAAGTGATAAATGAAGGAAGTTGTACCTCAAAAGAGATTTTCTAAATCGTTGCGCACTACATAAAAAAGAATAATGCCCACAAACCACAAACGCACCATGAGAAACCACATATCAACCTACACTACACATAAGGATCATCAAAATGAATTACAAACACACAACATAACCTAAACCACACCACCACAAAAAAAACTCCAAAGAAGAACATAAGGAAATATATGATAACAAGAGGAGAACTCGCCATAGATCAAAGAAAAGAAGCCGAGAATCAATCCCAATCAAAATTAATCTCAAACACTTGAAGAAGGTACCACTGGATCACTTAGAATGAGAGAAGGGAGAGTTAGCCATAGGGTTTGAGAAAACACCTAAGGATAATCCCTGTTATAACTATAATGCACATGGGAATTACAAGATGTGTAATCCCCTTTCATGTCATGTAATCCTTGGGGTTCGGTTTCCCCGAAAGATGCATCACATTTTCATTTTTTACCCCTAAAATTTACACATCGGGAACTAGCCCTGTAGAATCCCTGAAACCAACTTTCAAGTCATGTAAACCTTACATAGTGTGTATTTTATCTGCTTTCATTTTTTAGCTACCAAACTCCTCTAGGCCTGCTCTAAGCCTCCTCTAAGCTCCTCCAACACCAAAACCCAATAATGTAATGAAACAGGCATGCATTAACCATTACTCACAACCATGCCAACTCATTATAATTTTATGGCCTGAAGAACCCCTCGCTTGAATGCCCTTTTCTATGGCCCAATGACCCATTTTTTAACCTAATGGGATCTTCTATGAATAGTACTGCTACAGTACCCGCCACTTCTACAAAACCACATAAATTACCTTTATCTAGATTTAAACTCATGTCTTATGTAAAATTATGGGGTGGATTTACCACTAAGGTAAGCCTTCAACTACATTGATAAAAAATTAATATATAATAAAATAAATAAATAAAATAAAATAAAAAATAACCAATAATAAATACCAAATAATAAATAATATTTCAAAGAATAATAAATAATAAATAATTATAAATTATAAATTATATTTTGAAAAAATAATAAATAATCATCATTTAGTAATAAATAATCAATATTAAGTACTATTTAAAAAATAATCAATAATAAAAAATCAATATTAAGTAATAAATAATAAATAATTCAAAAGGGTCTAAACCATGAGCCTAAATACCCAACCCCATGATCCTTTTATTAAAAAAGATAGTGTTATAAGGTTTTGTAATGTCAAAATAAGTGGCATGTAAAACCACTAAATGCAACAGACCAAGACCATCAAAAACAAGTCTCAAACAATCCATAGTGAGAAAAATCTCCTAGTTTCATCCAATCTTTAGTAACTTACAGAAATATATCACCTTTAATCCATGTTCTTAGTCCACTCCTGCTTCAGAGATACTGACCTCTCTTCCATTATCTTGACTTCTGCCAAGGGCTGGCCAAGTAATATATGTCCAAAGTTTTCAGATCCTCCTCCTTAGAGGTTGTATTTCCTACCTTGATGGATTCTCCATCTCCTCTCCAAGATTCACAGACAATATATTTCCATGATAAGTTCTGAATATATAAGTTCGGATTAGATTAGATATTATCTTCAAATTTGTAGGTATAAACTCTAAGACTATGAGGTAGTTCTATAACTAAAGATTTTTATTTACATTTTTACATATATAAAATTAACTTTTTATTCAAACTAGTAAACGATATCATCAGTGAGGCCTTGAGGAAACCTTTCTTTCCCACACTCTTCTATTAGTTCATGGTTGGAGTTTTTATCCTCCACCTACTCACATTCCACATGTGCAGCATTACCAAAATTCTCATAAATAAATTTCATTGATTCAGAAAAGCGAGGGGTCTCTCTCTTATCCTTAGTTGAGACCTGAATTTGTATAGCAACCAATCCAACAACCCCCTTGGTTTCCATCTTTATAAATCTAATATGATCAACAGTTAAAAATCCCTCAACATGAGTCATACCAGTAGCCCCCTTTATTCCTAACTACTAATGATGGATACATCAGCCTTATCTCTAGAAAAACTCCATTGATAAGATACCTATAAATCCCCAAACTCTAGTAGACCAGATCCAGTATAAAATTTATTACATTGGAATAAGATACAAGATGTTATATCTAGAATGACAGAGCTATTTAGTAGTCTTGAAGAACTAGATATATTCATGATTCCCATTTTTTCATTGGAAATCTAAAATACATAGCATAAGAAACATACTTGATATTATTCATAACATCCTTATTCATATCCTCATGAAAGGAAAACAAATAAAGGGTGATCTCATATTCTCAGTAAGGGTTACATACAATGAAATATATCATGAGTAAATAAGGAATAATTAAAATAGAGGAGTACATAATCAAAACACATTTTATTCAATTAATAACTTGAGTTCAATAAAAATTCATGGCAAATATAAACATATAAAACACATGGTAAATGAAAACTAAATTTTTAATAAATGAAATGCATAATTCTTAACATTCATGATCAAGTCCTCTCAACCAAGAAATCATGAAACTTACCATCAAGGCTTCTCAACCATGACATTATCTTTCCATAAAGGCCTCTCAACCAAGACATTATTACTTTTCCAATGCCTCTCAACCAAGAAATTATAATTCCATCAAGGCCTCTCAAACAAGACATTATCATTATATAGGAAAAAAACAACAAATACCCAACTATCATGACATGATCTTATAGCCTCATCCTATAAATCATGCCAATATTTTTTTGTCTCATGAGACCTATCGATGCATTGAGGGGAAATATAAGTTCAGTTTACACCCTTCACAATGTATTCCTTATAATTAAAATTATCAATACAATTCAACCTAAAAATTCTATATAAGTAAATAGTTTTCCCTATTGAATCAGGAATATGAAAAATCAATACTACATCATCATAAACCATCCAAAGAAAGAATAAGGATGGTATCATTTTAACATATCAAAATTGTAGAATAAGTAAAATAAATAGATGTGGTCATTGAAAAATATAAATACCATGAAGATTCCATTAAAAACATTCTTGATCAAAATACCTTTTTCACTTTAAAATTCACATTTAAAATTAAAAGTTTTTCAAATATTAAGGAAACATTTTCTTTGAAAAGAAACTTGTAATCTTATAAAAAAAACTTCAAAGAATTGATCAGTTATGGAAGTGGGAAATTTCATTCATAAGTTAAGGAAAAATTTATTTCACACTTTTTTAAAATAATTCAAAAATTACTTCATTCAGAAAACAACAAGAAGATTCTTTTTAAAACATTTTGTAAAAAGTCAAACTATTGGAGTTAGATCCCTAGAACAAGTTACTTTTTAATTTACATTACTTTTATATTCAATGAAGTGAATATTAATTTAGATATATTATCACATATTGATTGTTCTTCTAAATAACATTGATGTGATAATGTCATGGGGTATCTTTCACATTGATAAGATCATAACAGTTCCCCACTATGTTGAGAACCTTGAAATTCCATGAAGACATTATCAAATATATTTCTACGGTCAAATAACATGCTATGATAGGGAATATAGTATGCAGACCATCAGGTAAAAGTGATCATAAGTAGATGATGCTTCTTCTCATGATGTTCTCACTTGGTGATCTCCAAGATGGGGGATTATGAGAACAATCTTGCTTGTAGGAATTCTGCATGTTTTTGTGTCATCGAATATTCCTATCTATGAGCATGTGAAATGGTCCTTAGACTTTAACATTATTATTAATTCATGTTATGACATGAGCACTTAGATGTATTTCATAAACCATGATGATAACAGTTTATGATGAAGTTAGAAACATTGGGTGTGTCACGAATGACATGTTAATTAATAAGTCAAGAAAGTATTTATCACTTCCATCTTTATGAAAGTTTATATATCATCCCTTTGATTGAAATACAATTGTAACATTAAATTCAATGGTCATGGTGTAACAACATTTATTTCATATAGTCAAAGAAATATGTATCAAGCATATAGGTCGATGACACATATACGCAACATGCTTGATGAGATATTGAGACAAAATAATTATATTATACTGTAAGTTTTCATATGCAGTTGTCATATTTGAGACAATATATTCTTTCTCCAGGGTTTATTGATCCATTGCTAGATTGTAATCTTGGATTTCAGGAAATCCCGCCTAATTTCAACGTGAAAGAATCCTAGAGAGTCACACACTAAGTTCTTCCATTAATCTTGATTAAATTTTATTTGAATTTAACTATTTTTATAAAAATTATTCTCAAGATCAAGGAATAATTTTATTCAATTTTTATTGATATCAAATATTTTCAAGGTAATAAAAAATTAATTATTAATAAATAATTTATTTTATTACATGAACATTTAATAAATATGTATTCTCTGAATTGTGGATAAAATATTTAATTTATTTATTGAATATTTAATAAATATTTATTCACTAGAATGTGGATAAAATATTTATTTATTTACTAAATATTTAATAAATATTTATTCTTTGGAATGTCGATAAGATATTTATTTTATTTATTGAATATTTAATAAATATTTATTTACTGGATTATGAATGAAATATTTATTTATGAATAATAAATTTGTTCGAGTATTCAATAAATGTCAAGGAGTTTGAGCAGACAAAGATCACATACGATGATAAATATTAATTTAAAATCCATTAAAATAATATTTATCATTGCACAAGTTAGCGCATTCCATAAAATAATAATAATAATATTATTATTTTTGGCATGAGGTTTGTTAAGAATTATTATATTATTTTTGGCCCAATATTAAATTAAATAATATTTTAACCAAAACTCAAACTCTATAAATAGTTGGTTATGTCTATTGTATAGAGTTAATCGTGAAATCGAGAATTGAGAATTGTTTCACAAAACAGATTTCTCTCTTGACTCATCTTATTATCTTCCTCTCAAGGACAAGAATATCTAGAGATAATCCTTCAATCCTGAAGGATGAGCAATCAAGAAGAACAATGAAAGATTATCGATTCTCCGTGCTAGCGCCCAAAAATAAATTTTCAACGTTTAGAGATCAAAAGAGCACATTTGGATCACCGCTAGAAAGATTTTACACTTGGATCCTCACAAGGTAGTATAGGTAATCTGAAAAGGGTCTTTCAGAAGATAAAAAACACCATCGAAGAAAGAATACTAAAATGAGGTAATTATTTTCATCATATCTAAACAAATTAATTATAAATTTGACATAAAAAATATCTCTATAGGTTTTAGGTTTCTATACATAAATATCTGATTGGAAAACTTTTACTGGTTATGGTGTTCATGTCATTAACAATACTGAGAATGATCCATAAAATCAACAAAATCTTTATGATTTATCACCCAAAAAGGCACTTCCTCTATGCCCATAACCTTAAAGTGATATTAGAGTGGTCATGTTTCAAATTTATAATTATTTATTTTATTGTTGATCTATATGCACAATAGTGGTTAGATATTTCATTTCAACATTATTCGTTCTTTAATACAATTGTTTAATTAACATGATTCAACATTTTAATCATCACCATTCATGATTTCATTTTCTTAATAGACTAATAACGGATGAAGAATGATCGGAGATGACATTAGAATGTGCCAAGAATTTTGGTTTGTAAGATAGGGTTACACAACATGTAGTCGGAGTACACAATGTGTACCCATGTGCACTGCATCTAGACATGTCGCGGGATACATGACGCACCGAACATAATTTACACATGGTGCATTTATTTCACACAACATGTAGACCAGGAAAATCTAGAACATGACATGTCAGATTACATGACATGTGACTGGAATACACATTATGTAGTTTACACGGTTTGAAGGAGAAATTCGGGAAACCATGTGGTAAAATACATAGTCAAAACCTCATGATACTGATAGCCTAGATAATTATTGAAGTAAATGATGTGTAGCTGGTGTATACAATGTGTAGTTAATTATCTCTCATGTTTTAATTACACATCGATCCATTCTGTGAGACAAGAGGACACATGAAATGTGAGATACATGGCATGTAGCTGGAATGTACATGTTGTGTAATCCTACATTTAATGAACACACTGATTCCTTCGGTGGGTTATGTGGACACACGACATTTAGTCCACATGGATTTTAACTGGCTAGTACATTTCATGTAGTCTCATTGAGATACATTCCTAAGCCCAGGAGTTTATCCCATACATAAGGAAATAGTGATACACAATATGTAGCTAGCTTATACGTGCTATGTAGTCCAACTGAGGCACATGCCGAATCCCCAGGCATGTAACCTGGGTATAGAGAAAATGAGATACATGATGTGTAGATCAATAGTACATGTTGTGTAGTCTCCCAATAAATAGAATAATTAAATTACATTAAATTTACAATTGTAGCATTAAAATCTTATTATATTGATTGGCACCTGTTGTGTTTGACAATTTAATAATGGTTTTAAAGAATTATTAAATTCTCAATTAATTTATTATAATTATTTGTAATTATTGGTGATGCATTTTATTTTCCATGAACTCATTAATGATGAGTATCTCCATGATAATTCAAATGGTTGTTAATATAAAAAGAAATTAATTAATTAATACAAGTACATTTATCTTAATAATAAAGAATGAATAGAAATGAATATTAACCAGTTTTACTTTTGAATATTTGTTGCATGTGTATGACCATTCAAGATCTTGAACAATACATTTTTATGAGTTGTCATTATTTAATTGAATTTATTGCATGGGTTTTCAATTATTAATTATTAAATTAAATATGATGGCCTGTGAGTCATCCCTCTCCTCATTATTATATAAGACTTGTGTATCCAAGGTTATTTGTGTAATTATCCTCAACTAATTCTTTGATTCCACTCACATACATGTTAGTTAAATACTTTTAATTAATTAAGTATCCCATGGTTCATGGAGGTGGTTCAAGACAGAACCAAGATGATGCCAACCTAGGTGATATACAGGTGGATAGGTGGAATGCTGCAACTTGTGCCAAGACCAACACAAGGATTTATTTCCCAAGGTCATAGGTTTACTTCTTGTCCAGTGAATAAATCAACCATTAGATAATATCATGATTGATTGATTGATTCATTTATTTATTTTTGTCTATACATTATTTATTTTATGGGTGCAAGACTGTGATCACATAAATAAATGAATTAATGTGAAAATATGGAATTTAAATAAATGGATTATGTGTAAATGTTTTATACAACATGGTTAATTAATTAAAAAATATCCATGTAATATTAACAACTAATTTAAATGATAAAATAAGATAAAATATATGCGTAATAAATTAAAATCCCTCAATTTAATATTAATTCAGACTAAGCCTTCCATTACTTTATTAGGAATGTAACATTAGAACTAAGTGTTTGCGTGGACAAAGTCTGGACACTTACTTATATTGGGGATTTATCCTGAGGGTTTTTTGTTTCTTTAACTAAACTTATATTGAATTTAATGGAAACATTTTATTCAATACAAATTTGGAGGTAAATGTTGAGGAAGTCCAAGTTAAAATTTCAAGATTGGACAGTTCACTCAATGGATCAAGGAACTACAAGATCATAGTTAGCTAAATACTTTCTAATGGTTTTCATGGAAAAATTATGGTTCATCAAGAAGGGAAATAAGGATCCTTTCCACTAATATATGTTGAGTTATGGGACATTCCAAGTTCAATAGTGTGGTTCATTGAGACTTGATAAAATAGTTAGAGACTTAATAAAATTAAATTTATTATTTCTCACATAATTTTTAATCACATAAAGTATTAATCACCTATTTTAATTATTTTAGAAAATAGCAAAAAAACCCATAAAAATAGTGTGATAATTCCTTGACTCAGGGTGTGTCATTACAAATACAAATTTCTAAATACGGTATAATCGTTTATGCGATGAATTATTATCAAAAAGTTTGTATTATATGTTGGAATCCCCTACTCTTGTTCTACCAACCCAGTAGGTGAGAGAAGGTGAAAATAATGCCTACTAGAGATATGTTGAGGATTCTTATTATATCCATTGTATTATATTATCAAATATGTCCAGAGAGTTGATGATACAACATAAAGACATTGACGCTTAAACCATAATATCTTATATCCATTCTATTTAGAAAGATAAGGAAAGGCTTGAAATAAATAGGATTTTTTTTAAAAGGATGGAGGTGATGCCTCTTTTATTAAAAATAAGTAAGGAAACAAAGGAACCAAAGAGGGTATGAGAAAACAAATCAATATACCCAAAGAATAAAATCTAGCTACCTATATTTTTCCTCAATATTTCACTTAGTTTTCTTTATTACACTTGAATTTTGTTCCAGTCAACTCTTCCACATCTATGACCCTGACCTCTAGATATCCCCATACTTGAAGGAAGAGATTTAATCATTTCAAGTAGGGTCTCAACATCAGTTTTGTCCACCTACTTCTCTTTTATTTTTTAGGAGAGGTGTCCCTTGACATTGGAGTCATCATCCCCTCTACATCAATTGATCCAACCCGAGGAAGAATATCTTGGTTTTTTTCTCTTCTGTATCCTTTATCTCAATTACACAATCAATTTTTCGTTTAGGAAAAGGAGAAATATTACATTCAATTAGTTTCTGAAACACCACTTGGGGATCAACCGAAGACCTTGTATTATTGTAAGAATCAAGTTGAAAACCCACATTATCCATGATGGATTTTGAAGAAGTGGGGAAATTTTTTGAAGTGACTGGAGAATCAACTTCTAAGATTTCCTTACCCTTTCAGTTACCTAAAGCATTCATCCTTTACAATGAAAAATGATGATCAACCAATTTTTGTATTTATTATTCATTGAATTTTTTAACCATAAATTCATTTTCTATACCTTTAGTTTGGGGAGTAGACTGAATCTGAGTTTTCTTCAAGTCAACACATTTTCCGTTATTATAAGTATCATCATCGTTGACATTTTCCTCTTCAGAGAAGATATAGGCCCAAGATTTATACTTCATCGGAGACTCCACTATTATCCCCTTTCCATTATGATCTTAAGATTCAGGAATCATCACATTCACCACATAGGAAAATAGCTATTTGAGGGAATCTACATCATGAACAATATTTTTTGACAAGTTCTTGTTTTTCATCTTTGACTTATTTAGACGGAGATTGGTTGGGTGACCTATCATCCCATATCCTTAACATGGAACCTTTTTCCGACATAGATCCAAAGAGTTCCCAACAACCATTCATTAATTATAGAGAAGAGACTTTTTTCATACTCAACATCAATTTTGATGTTATCAGAAGGATTTGAAAGGGTTACCTTTTCAATCAGTGTGGAGTTGAGATCAATCTTCACCAACATCCTGACATAGTTTCCAAAGATAACATCCTCTATCTCCTTATCAAGATGGATAGGAGTCCCAATTGTCATTTTAATGTCATGAAAAATTGTTAGATTCCATAGGAACCAATTGATTCCATACAGATGAACATTAAACAAATAATATTTTCAATGCACTATATTAGTGTAAACCAGAAAAATGAAATCTAGTTATTGATCATGATTTCAAAATGTTATGGTATATTGATCAGTTGAATAAATTGGACTTCCACTTGGATAAGAAATCATCGATCAATCTTATATTATTATCCTTACCACCAAGGTTATCCTTATTTGTCCATGCCTGAATAAACGAAATGGATAAAACACTTTGAAAACTTTTTTCCATGCTTCACCAAGTGGATAAGGATTGGTTTAATTCTAATTATCCACCCCTTATGAAGAAAAGTTTGAAAGACAAGGTTGAAGATCCCATTGATAATCTAAATCTAAAATATCAATTATATTTTCCTTTAAAGATACAAAATATTCAAATTCAGAAAAATGAAAATGGGGTTATTTGCTTTTTATGTGGAAAGAATGGACATTGGAAAAGAAATTCCAATGATCTGAAGAAGCAACCAATTTCATCCACTTTATGTATATTTATCAGGTTTCTATTCACCACTTGTGTATTAAATGTAATATTATTACAATATAAATGTATATATATATAGGAAATGGGAAATAAAAGAAAGGTTATAGAGTTAACTCAAAAGGATATGAGAAAGGGATATTCCTATATCACCCAAGAGGAGCTCACTATTTCTCATTGCTAGATTGGATTGATTTAAGTTTGTACTATGTGTTACCAAAAAATTTATCTTAGTGTTTGGATATACACAATGAGACATTATTTCATTTATAAATAAATGTTGTCATGGTACTAAAATATTAAAATAACAATCAAGTAACTCTTGAATAAAAAATATCCATTACAGTGAATGATGAATTAAAAATATAATATTATTACCTGATTGTGAAAAGATAATTCTTTATAAAATAAAACTAAAATTAGTTGACCTATTAATACCCATAAAAGTGGCTGTCTCAATTGATCTAAGATATTAGATATACAAACAAACCACTTACCATGTTCTAGATAAAGAAACCTTTTTAAATAATGGTACATCACAAAACCTTTTATATTTATTTCAACATGCCCACATGAACCATTCTAAAGTTAAAAGTAACTTTCTATACTTCATGAGACTCCTTTAAGAAATTTTAGAAATTATTAGTGAAGTAAATGAGTGCACTTGGTAAAGATTAAATAATCCATGAGTTGTCTTATCAGATAACATCTTATCCAAGTAATCATTGGTCATATATGTAGAGTAAAGGTTATCCCAAACTCATATTTCCTTATATATATCAATGTCATGATGGTAGTAAAAGGAAGATCAATGATGAGTCTTATATATATTGTAAATTTTCCATTATTCCTTCCAAGACATGTTTTACACATATAAGTGCAACAACTAACCATATGACAACTATATTATCTAATAGATATCCTATCAATTGTGATATGATAAGAATCTATTAGTACACAACCATAAGTTTTTGTTGAAAATCGTTTGTTAAAAGCTATCCTTAGCTAAAAACATACATCAAAACACTAAGGTGCATCCGAGTTAATGATCGTATAGCTACTAAGGATATTAATGTCTAGTCAATATTGACTATATTTCCATAAAGTAAGCCTATATATTTAAATATATAGGGATAAGACTTAACTTCTATAGGTTACAGCTTTGGATGCACATGAGTTGGCATAGGAATACTGGACTCCACTGAGCTTAGTGGGAGAAGTAGTTCTAGAGGAGCACACTGTATAGGAATATATATAACCAAAGAGGTGGGTTATGTTCACTGAGGTGGGTTATGTTCACTGGACTCCATAAAGTAAGCCTATATATTTAAATATTTATTCTTTCATAATAAATATTACTATAAATAAGCATAAAATGGTAATATTCTAAGGTTGGAAAGTATGTATAAATTCAAGTAATTTACTCCATGTATCAAGATTCGGAAAATCCATATTTTGAATGTTTCTAAGACTTTATACTGTTAGTGAGTATTCAAGAGAAACTAGACATGGATGGTATAAGAAGGTATAAATATATAATGATAGATTATTGAAAGTTTTAGTGTATGATAAAACTTATTCACAACTCATAATGACTAAAATCCTTTTTGAATTTCACTTATCAAGGCATATTTTTACTATCATCATATTGGGCTATTAACTATCATGACCACCTAATTTAGATGATTCCTTATGGAATATGTCTTTATGACATGACCAAAAAGGAGACCCTATGTTATTTTCCCATAGTTCATAACTAAAAGGGTCAGTGACATTAGTAAATTACAATAAGATATACAAAATAAATAAATTCATTTATAAATAAATCATGAATATTGATTGTAGAATGTTCGTTTGGAAACAAATGAGTGACATGGATCTCAAACTGGTTAGTGGTAGTGATATTAGTTTTCAAGATAAATATGTTGATAATATATGAAAAAAAAATGTTATGTCTTACCAGTTTGTTAATACTAAGGAATATTATTTCCCAAAGTATGAATTAAAGTAGAATTTTTTTATAGGGAACAAGATCTACAAAATAAATCCATGGTTTTGTTAAATCTAGTCATAGTACATATATTAAAAAATTATTGAAAAATAAAAGTTGAAATCATTCAAGATTGAATTTTTATTGTCTTATAATCCTTCCTATAGAACATTCATGGGAATAGGAAGATATTGTAGAGATTAAAATAATTTCACAAGATTAAGTTCTAGGAATTCATCTCATGTGTCATGATATATGTAGATGTTTGATATTATAGATTCATAAATAATAATAGGTGAATATCAAACATATCTAATATAATTGCATAAACTTATAGTTATAACTATCTGAAAGTACTTGTAAAAGTAGAATTGGATTAGTTCTTAGTGTTTGGAGAAGTAGGAATACTAATGGTCAATGTAATTGAACACTTATCTTAATTTAGTTCAATTTTATCTAGTATCACTGATAAGGATAAGGTATTATGCAAAAAATATATATTATAGCATGTGGTTTCCATATATACAATATTTGAGTATGTTGCAACTTCTAATGTAGTTTAATAAGTAGTTTAGCAATGTCATGTTCCAATTTTTGGGTTATACCAAAATAATAAGATTTGTCATTTTATTATAATCTTTGATAATGGATTTAGTTAGGATTTCAGGATTCTGTCACGAGAACAAGAGGTGGATACTCAATTATATCACTACTTGAGGAATTTTCTCAAGATAGTTTTGTTTCAGTAAATAGATTCACCATACAGACATGTGGATTTACCATCCCTAGTAATGAAAACATGGTAGGCCTAGAATCTATACCCATACCCAGTATAAACATGTTTAACATGTAAATACTAACCAATATTTAGCAGTTGGATCTAGTGAAAGTGAGAGTTTGTTGGATTTGGATCCCTATAACCAGCTACTTTATACTTTAGATTACTTGTATATTCAAATAAGTGAATATTAATTTAAATATCTTATCACATATTGATTGTTCTTTTGTATAAAATTGATTTGATAATTTCCTAGGGTATCTATCACATTGATAAGGTCATACATATTCCCCTTTATGTTTAGAACCTTTAAATTCCATGAAAATATTATCAAATATAACTACGGTAGAATAAAATAGTATGATAGGGAACATAGTATGTAGACTGTAAGGTGTGATTACTTGTAATCAGATGAGACTTCTTCTCATGAAGTTCACAATTAGTAATATCCAAGATGGGATATTATGAGAACCAACCTGTCTGTAATAATTATATATGTTTTTGTGTCATTCCTATCTATGAGTGTGTGTAATGGTCCTTAGAATTTAATATTATTATTAATGTGTGTTATGAATCGCACACTTAGATGTATTTTGTAAACCATAATGATAATAGGTCATAGTGAATTTAGATACATTGGGTGCATAAAAAATGACATATTATTAATTAATAACTTGGGTAAGGATTTTTCCCTTCCATCTATATGGAAGTTGATATCTTAGCCCTTTGATTGAAATAAAATTATCTCACTAAATTCCATGGAAATTGTGTAACGATGTTCATTTAAGATATTCAAAGAAAGGCATATCAGGTATATAGGTTGATGACACGTATGTGTAACTTTCTTGATGAGATATTGAGACAAAGTGATTATATTACACAATGAGCATTCATATTTGGTTGTCATCTTTGAAACATTAAGTTCTTTATATTGGGTTCCTTGACCCATTTCTAGATGGTAATCTTGGATTTTAGTCAATCCCACCTAATTATAAGGAGAAATAATCCTAGAGGGTCACATTCTAAGTGTTTCTGTTGATCTTGATTAAATTCTATTTGAATTTAGTTATTGGAAGAAATATTATTCTAAAGATTTAAGAATAATTTTATTCAAGTTTTATTGACCACTGATATTCACAAGGTAATAAATAATTATTTATTAATAAATAATTTATTTGATTATGTGAATATTTAACAAATATTTTTTCTCTGAATTTTGAATAAAATATTTATTTTATTTATTGAATATTTAATAAATATTTATTCATCGGATTGTGAATGCAATATTTATTTATGATTAAAATATTTATTCAGATATTCAATAAATGGTGAGGATTTCAAGCTGACCAAGATATCATCTGGTGATAAATATTAATTTATAATATAGTTAAATAATATTTAATATTGCATGAGTTATCACACACCATAAAATAATATTATTATTATTTTTGGCATGGGGTTTGTTAATAATAATTATATTTTTAAGGGGTCGATATATAATTAAATAATATTTTAACCAAAACTTTGACATTGTGAATATATGGTTATGTCTATTGTGTATGGTTAATTAAGAAATCAATAATTAAGAATCATTGTGCATAATGAATTTCTCTTTCGACTCCTCTTCTTCTCTTCCTCTCAAGAATGAGAAGATATAGAGATAATCCTCCAAGCCCTAAGGATGAGCAATCAAGACAAAAAATTCAAGATGATTGATTCAATGTTCTAGAACCCAAAAATCAATCAGTTCCATTCAGAGATCAAAGGAGCGCATGTGGATCACTACTAAAGGTATTCGACACTTGAATCCTTATAGCACAACAATGGTAATCCGACAAGGGTCTTTTAGAATATCAACAACATCATCAAAGAAAGGATCCTAATATGAGGTAATTATGTTCTTCATATCTAAATAAATTAATTATAAATTTAATGCGAAAAGATATTCTCCAGGCTCTGGGTTTATATATATCAATATTCTATTGGAAACTTTTCATTGGTCATGGCGTTAATTTCATTCACAATGTTGTGAATGATCTATCAGATTGACAAAATCTTTATGATTAATCACCTAACATGGAACTTCTTCTATGATCATAACCTTTAAAAACATGTATAAAAATGTCTTCAATATATCATTGGATAGTAGTAAAAATATTCTTTAAAATTTTTTATGGAAAATATGATCATTGAAGAAAAATAAAGTTGGTTTTCCTTAAAAACATTATTTCAGTATCTTGAGTACTTAAAGAGAGGAAAATGAAATAAAAACTTGTAATTTCCATAAATAAATAGAGGTGAAGAAAATATATTGGGTTTAAGTTATAAATATTAAATAATTCCCTCAATAGAGACTTAAACATAAATAATCTCAAATAATGATGAGATCGTGAAATAAACTCTAATCTTAGGCCCAACTTGCTTCATATGTGATTTTAAACTTGTTTATAATAAATTTATATTCACTATAAATACATAACATAACTATATAAATATATATAATATCATATATAATCCATTTATAACATCTTACCAACCATTTGTTAACAATTATTTATTATTATCTTTGTTTTAGGTGTTAATTGTTTCATTTCTTATGTGTGTTTTGATTTAGTAGTTTCAGTCCTTGTAATTTGATTATGGTTCCATCATATATAGAATTTTATTCATGATATAAATATCATATATATTCAATATATATATTTAGTTTCATACATAATAGGTAGAGATATAAAAATTAATTACATCATTCATTAAGACGGTATACTGTATGTACGTATGAACATTGTTTCCATTTTTCAGCAGATGGAACGAAAGAAAGATAAATAATAATTAAACTTTAAAAAATAATTTTTTAACTCATATATATGATATATATCCATAAAATATATCCTTACTTCCATCAATGAAAATAAAAAATGAAAAACAGGTCACATCATTTTTGTGGAGGTGGTAGTCCACACGTATGCATGAGCGACATTATCGTTTTCCAATGGATTGTAAGGTAAGAAGTTAGATATGATATTATTATTATAGAAGCCGAATTATATCATAAATATCATATATAAACATTAAACCCATCATAACACCAATCCATACAATATGGTGATGAAAAATGAATTGTATAACTATATGGAGACGATAAGTCGTACATACGCACAAGCGATACTTTCACTTCCCATTTGATAAGAAAAGAGGTGGATAATGGTGGTTTAAAAATCATAATAACATTTTATTATATTAATTATACTGAATTTATTTATTTTTTATGATAAATACCATATATTTAGATAAGGTAAAAGTAGAATTAAAAAGAAAGTAACAGGTTAAGGCGATTACCTCTTTAAAATAACTCCTTTATATATCCTATTAAGGACCCTGGGGTTTGTCTTTTGGGAAGAATTTAACATCTATAATGTGTATCAGGATTTTTATAAGATATTTTTTAGGCTTTGGTTGATCTATAAGTCTCAAAGTTATGTAAAAAGGAGAAAAGAGGGGTGCCCTTTTATAAGTGAGGGGAGGGGAACTCTTGGAATTTCTTAAAAGATTAAAATATAATAAAGCCAATATCTAGAAAAATACTTCCAAATGGATAGATATTCAATGATATGGTAGTATGGGGTTTAAATCCCATTAAAAAATAAAATTTTTATAGGTTTAAGTGGTGTTTTAAATCTTATTTTTGTTTAAATTTTTAGTTAATCTATTTTAACCTTAATTGTGGTAACATCTTTTTCACTCTTAAAAGGTTATAATTTAATTATTAAGTAAACATTTGTTGAAAAATTGGAAATATATTATAATTTAGACCATATATTATACACCTTGTCCTATTTAAGTATTTTATGATTTTTTAATAATTTAATAAAATACTATTTTCATAAAATATTAATAATATCATTTTTGGAACTATTCATTTTATTTGAATTTAAATACACTAATAAAAAGATGTAATACAAATATAATCCATCAAAATATACATTATATGTCATATTTATCTGAAAAATACATGGTACACTTTAACTCATCCAGAAAATATTATTTTTAGAGTGTTTAAAAATAATTTACTTGATTTTTCTATTGCTTGCACAAGCATTGTGTTAGTGTCGCATAAGTATTTAAGGTAATTATTTCATAACTGAAAATTAAAAATAAATTAACATGATAAAAAAAATTAATAAAATTAAATATAATATTTTATATTATATCAATATGTATTGTTATTCATATTAATGTCATCACAACTTATTTAATATGTAATTTTGACTTTTCTGTCCTTTTGTATGCATTGGAGAAGAATTTTGATAATCCACTTGTTATAAAACTCCAAATTTTGAATCTAACCATAAAAATCATCAATAATACTTAATATTTAATAAACAAGTCAATAAATGACTTATTCCTTCTCAAATATTATCTTTAGGACACCAATTTTTACTTTTCTAGTGTTGCGCAGGCACTGCATCAACATTGAAAACGATATTCATATTTATCATGAAATAAATTCTAATTTATATGTTTTTAATTATTTTTAAATTATAATTGTATCATATTATCATAAATTTTCATTTCCATGAGTTTAATAAATTTTTATAACATGTTTATGTCTTGGTGATGTCATAAAAGATAATGTATTTCATAAAAACTGTATTTTTTTACTATTCACCATAAATTTAAATTCATTAGAAAAATATAAAAAAATCATCCTAGGATAAATTATAATATTTTAATTCAAAATTAAATACCATTAACTAAAATTAAATTCTTATAAGTGAAATAAATTTATTTTAATATAAATTTATAAAATGCAACGAAAAACAATTTTCAGAAAAAAAACATTTCTAAGCCCAAAAATGAACTTATACCAAAATCAAGTATAATTATGATTACTATGTAATTAATTAGATTATTTAGAAATAAATGAAACATATTTTAATCAAATTAAAATCATATTCTATTATTTAAATGATAATAAGTGACATTCTCACAAAAAACATAAAAAAGGTATTTTTATTATTTACTAAAAAATCAGTCTTTTCAAAAATATCCCAAAACTTTTCCCTAAGCTAATTTTGATATGATTATTTAAAAAATGGAATTAATTTTACCAAATAAATTTTATAAAATTTCTATAAAATAATTATAATATTTTCTCAATAAAAATCGATAAAAATTATTTTTGAAGAAAACATATTTTTGAAGAATAAATTGAATTTACTAAAAAATGAGTGCTTATTTCCCAAGAATTTATCAATACATCTGTATTGAGTAGGAAATTTTTATATATTTCATAATATGGTTAATATTATTCATACCCACCAATTCAATTACAACATTTCAACAATCATATTTAAAGAATAATATTTCATGGTTTGTTTAAGCTCGGTCTTGCATGTCGTATATGGTATCGAATATAATGTTTTCCTTTTAAAATCTGTTGGTGTTATAAGAAAAATTAAATTAAAAACTAAACCTTCCTCTTGATTCCATTGAAAAACAAAAATTTCATCATCTTAGTTTCTTTTACTCTACTCGAATCCTGTTTAAATACAACATCCCTAAGTGAGACCTGTTTAGCCGCTTGCTTGTCCTCACTAGGGGTACCAGGAAGTGTAGTCTAATCATAAGCACCCCTGATTTTATTTGGTGAAGAAGAAATATTAGAAACCTTCTTTCCTACTACCTAGTTATCTTATGTCACAAAAAATTAGGTCTTCTTTCCAATTACCTCATCTTTAATAGTGTCGTTGGAAACTCCTGGAGTAAGGTCGTGCCCCTATATGCTAGGATATGTATAAGTAGAACTAACCTTGACTTTAATATTCACAAAGTGATACTCTTATCCATCAGCCTATAAATTATTCAAATGAGAATAAAAATTAGAGGACTTATCTATCATCTTCATCCTTATCTTATGGATAGTGAATGAGCCGATATGGGAAAGAGATTTCATTCCCTTACTATATTCAGATTTCATATATAAATCATCTAGCATGACATCTTCATCAAAATCAACATCACTCTTAGAATTCAACCACCCCCTCTTCTTCTCATGAGTTACTTGCATTGACTATATATGCCACGACCCGTCCCCCGGGGCCTGTGCCGTGACTACCCCAAGCCCACCTTCCATAGGCCAGGGACTGGCGACTAGCACTAAAAAGGCATATCCCTAAAACGGGAAGGCATTGCATTTAAACTTGAACAAACACACAGAGTAGAATGCAACAAGATGCAACCACGAAGTAAACTAATATAGTATAGAGTGATGAAAGTGAAGGGGCCAGAATACAAGCCCAACTGGAAAAGTACAAGTACAACTGAAAAGTGAAAAAGCATCTCCTAGATCATCCAACACAGATCCTACCTAAAGGGTAGGTACATATCACGATCAATAGTCCCTACATCACGTCACGCCAAATGGTCCACCTCCGAGCACCGTCCAGTCCTCTCTTCCTTAGCCTCAATCAATGTTGTACATCGTCTGCACAAGACACAACCAGGTGCAGGAGAATCCCGTGCAGGGGTAAGTATAACGATACTCAGTAGGGAACCCGAGACCCCATAGGTCTCATAATGTTACACAAAGGAAAAACCACAAAGCAAGACATCAAACCCTCTTAGGTATTTTCCCATACATATACCTAAGTTATCAAGATATACTCATCTCATACATGGAAAAATACTACAAAGGTAACACCATAAAGATACGAAGTACCACACAGGTAAAAGACTTTGTTCAAACATAGTCTCAGCTCAAACAAGGTTTTCAGTGAAGTATAGAAGTACAAATGATTAGTCACGAAGCTAGATCATCTTATTCTGTAAAGAGGCACTACTTCAGACCATATGGAGTCTGACCCACACTGGATCGATAGGTACTAACCCCAACAATGATCCACACAGAATCTAACTTGCCTAGAGTTGATATGTACTAACCCCCGCAATGACCCACACATGATCGATATGCGCTGACCCACATAGGATCGTTGAATGATAACCCACACATGATCTTACCCACATAGGATCGGTATGCGCTAACCCATAAAGGATCATTGATCACTGATCCACACAGGATCTGACCCACACAGGATCGGTGCTGACCCACACAGGATCGCTTGGTACTAACCTTCGTATGATCTGTCTCCAACCTCCGCCTCACTGCCAGCCACTGGATTCCTCACACCCGGTGCACTGGAGTTCCATAGAATATGCCCTTGAGATATCGGTCATACCTCAAACACCACTAATCTTTACAAAGGAGTAACCTAAAGGACCTCCATGTCGTAAGGGTTCTAACGCGACAGACGGTGCGTCAATCAGACGCTCGGTCTGTGAGTCATAAGCGTTTTAGCTCTGGGGGCCTCGTTGGATTCGGGTTCGATCCAACCCGATTATACTCCAACTATCTCCAAAACTAAAGTTGATTATACCAAATATATCATCTTGATCCAAGGATCCCAATGTCGCAGACAATTTGTCAAACGTACATTCGGTTCTCAAGATATGACCTTTTAAGTGTTTCTGGGCCCGGTTGGGTCCAAGTTCGGTCTGACCCGGCCCGACCCCGTCTGGGCTGGGCCATGGTGGGCTCGACCCACTGGGCTGAGTTTTGGCCTAGACCACAAGGGGGGTCGGCCCAGACTGCAAGGGGGTTGGCCCACAAAGGGCGGCCCGCAAGGGTCACCCGGCCCGTATAGGGCGGCCCGCAAAGGGAAACCCGCAAAGGGTGGCCCGACCACGTGAGGTGCATCCTGTAAGGTGGGCGGCCCAACCACGTAGTGTGAATGCCACAAGGGACCACCCGACCTCATAGGGCGCGACCCGCAAGGGGCGGCCCGGTCGTTGTCTGCCCGAGCTGGCGAGGGGGAAAGTGTTTCCCCCCATTATCCCAAATGGCTCGGAGGTCATTCGGTTCTGTGAAATGGAGATGCCACATGAGAACCGCCTAGTAGTCATGGAACCCGCGTGGTGGGTTCCTCCTCCACTGTGGCTTCGGCCACAGCTTCTTCTCACCGACGGCGCGCTGGTCGCACTGCCTCTGTTGCTCGTCGGCGGCGCGCTGGTCGCGCTGCCTCCCCTTCTATGGCTGGCTGAATTGTGGGCCGCCTCCTCCGATTGTTGCGGCTGACGATCCACGACCCTCTATTCATCGGCGGCGCATGATGGCGTGTCGCACTTCCTCCGCGGCCGGCTGGTGACGACCGCTCCGATGACCGTCGCAGCTTTGTGTCGTGGCCTCCTCTTATGGCGTGCATCATCACGCCACCTCCTTCGTAGCCGGTTGGTGTCATCATGATAATGGTCTTCCATAGAGGCGCAAGAATAGCGATATAGTGGAGGGTCTGTACCGTGTTCATTAGGCCTATGCCCTCCGTGTTAGCTCGTAACAAGAGAGGGGATAAAGGGGTTCAAGAATTCACATGAAATAAACAAGAATTATACCCCTACCTCATAAAACCATTGGAGAATGTCAACGCTTGAAGGTGGTTCGCGTTCTTCATTCCTATAACAGGTTCCCAACGACGCCACTCGTACATTGTCCTTTGGTTCGTGGTTCTGTGTCACCCATCACCTCCCATTGGGATCGACTCTGTCCTCTAAGGGTTCAGCATCATGACACTCCTTCAGCACTTCGTTGCTTGGTGAAGCTATGCTGACACCTCTCCCCAAGCTCCATATAAATAGGATAGGGGGAGGGTAAGTAACGACATGGAAAATTAATGGGGGCTCATTAATTAAGAACCTGTTTGATTCCCCAACGATGTCATTATTTAAGATTGACAGTTCAATCCATTTATTGGCTTGACACATCACGGGTCCCACACTCTACTTATCCATTGATGGAGAAGAAAGAAAAGAAAATAATAAAATAATTTTATTTCTTTTCTTTTAAAAAGTCACAAAACTTAACTTTTTCACCAGACCTACTATGGTCAAAGTAAAGTCTCCCTTAAGTGAATCCTAGCATTGCAGATTCAATAGTGCCCTCGGATATTTAATCCGATCACCGGTTCAAAAGTTAGAAAAAACCACTCACACGTTTACTGAACGTACCTTAAAAAAAGTTCAAAAATCAGAATCAGGTGCCTTCAATTTTCACAGACTCGTAATAATTCCATATAATTAAAAAATATTACATGAAAAATATGAGTCTTTATATTCTCCCCACCTTAGGTATTTTCGTCCCCGAAAGCCGCAACATAGACTAAGGAAACAAATGGGGGTATTGAGCACGAATCTGGGCCTCCCACTCCCATGTGCTCTCTTGGAGGTTCTCATGCTGCCAACGAACGCGCACCAAAGTTATCGATCGCTTGCAAAGGACTCGCTCATGTCGATCCTTAATCTCCACTGATCCTCCTCAAACGTCTCCCCATCTCCAAAGTATAGCTTGTCATGGTCGATGATGTGAGATGGGTCATGGACGTATCTCCTTGGATAGGATAAATGGAAGACTCCTTGCACCCTCTCCAACTATGGTGGAAGAGCCAAGTGATATTCCGCCTCACCTATCCTCTAAAGTATTAGAAAAAGACCGATAATACTCGGTGATAACTTTCCACCTCGACCAAATCTCTATAGTCCCCGTCTAGGAGAGACTCATAAGAACACGTGGTCCCCCTCCTGGAACTCCAAAGGTCTCTGTCTCCTATCAGCATAAGACTTCTGTCTACTCTGTGTAGTCTTCATCCGCTCCTGGATGACCTGCACCTTCTCAGTGGTAGCTCATACCAACTCTGGAGCCATAAATGCTGACTCCCCTGGGTCTGTCCAGCATTGAGGTGATCTACAAGGTTGACCGTATATGGACTAAAATGGCATCATATCTATGGTGGAGTGATAACTGTTGTTTTATGTGAACTCCACCAAAGACAAGTGATCCTCCCAACTACAGCCAAAATTTAGGACGCATGCACAAAGCATATCCTCCAGTATCTAAATGGTCTGCTCCATCTAACCATCCGTCGGAGGATTAAAGCGGTGCTCAAACGTAGCTGAGTCCCGAACTCCTCCTATAATAATTTCCACAATAGGGATGTAAAACGTGTTTCACGGTCAGATACGATCCTCGATGGCACCCCATGAAGTCATACAATCTCTTGTACATAGAGGCGTCTCAATCCCTCTATTGATCCCTTCTCTAGGATAGGTAGGATGTGGTCTGACTTGGTGAGTCGGTCAAAGATCACCCAGATAGAATCATTTCCCCTATACGTATGTGGAATCCCTGTCAAAAATTCCATGGAGATCCCATCCCACTTCCGCTCTGGCACCTCTAGTGGCTGTGCTAAACCTGCTGGCACCTGATGCTCAGCATTCACTTACTGACAAGTGAGGCATTAAGAAACAAACTTTGCTACTTTCTTCTTCATCCATGGACACCAGTGCTGACGCCAGAGGTCCTGGTACATCTTCACCACACTAGGATGTACCACCAGAGGGGATGTATGGAACTCCCTCAACACCTCCTCCCGTAGCACCACCAGCACCATGGTACGTCCCCTGAAGAAGATGACGTGCTCCCCACCTTCAGAAAATCCTTCAGGTGCCTGCCCTGAGGATATCTGAGCACGTCGAGCCTCGCAATCAATTTCACCAAGCTAGGCCTCCCTGACTTGTTAAAGGAGTGGGGGAGTGACTGTCATAGACTGGAGGTAAGCTGCTCCATCTCTATCCATGAAGGATATCTACAATGCAGCTAGCTTCTTTGTCACCTCACTCAGAAATTGTAGACCAGACCCCCTACTGAGTGCATCTGCTACCACATTCCCCTTCCTAGGAGTATAGACTATCTCAAAGTCATAGTTCTGGAGGAACTCTAGACATATCCATTGTCTCAGGTTTAGGTCCTTCTGAGAGAAGATATACCTAAGAATCTTATGATCGGAGTAGACTGTAAAATGCTCTCCCATCAAGTAATGTCGCCACACCTTCAAAGAGAAGACCACTGTTGCTAACTCCAGGTCATGGGTAGAGTAGTTTTTCTCATGTTGCCTCAGTTGTCGCGAGCCGTAAGCGATCACTGCTTGCTCTTACATCAGGACACACCCATGTTTGGTCCCTGATGCGTCGTAGTAGACTACATACCCAACACCCACTTCTGGTAGCCTCAAGATGCGGGCACTCGTCAGTCTCTGCCTTAGCTCATGAAAACCTTGCTGGAATCTCCCATCCATACGAAGGGTTTCTCCTTCTCCATCAAAGCTGACAAGGGTACTGCAACTCTGGAAAAGTCAGGCATGAGTCTACGGTAGTATCCAGCCAACCCTAGGAAACTCTTCACCTTAGTCACACTCCTGGGTGACTCCCAAGCAAGCACAACCTCTATCTTTGCTAGATCCACTGCAACTCCAACCTCCAAGAAAACGTGTCCCAGAAAGTGGACCTCTCATATCCAGAACTGGCACTTCGAGAGCTTACTATAAATTTGGTGCTCTCAGAGTGTATCCCAAACTATCTGTAGATGATAGGCATGCTCCTCCTCTAACGCTGAGCATAACAAGATGTCATCGATGAACACCACCACAAAGTGATCGAGGTATGTCTGGAAGATCCTATTCATGAGTTTCATGAACATTTTTGGGGAATTGGTCATGCTGAATGGCATGACCAAGAACTCATAGTGGCCATACCGACATCTGAAGGTCGTCTTCTGAAAATCCTCATCTCGTACCCTGAGCTGATGATAGCTCGATCTGAGGTCTATCTTAGAAAACCAAAGATCTCCCTTCAGCTGATTGAAAAGATCATCAATCCTTGGAAGTGGATACTTGTTCTTCACGGTCACCTGGTTCAGGCATCGGTAGTCCACACAGAGTCTCAAACTCCCATCAGCCTTCTTGGCAAAAAAAATCGGGGTTTCCCTTGGAGAAACTCTAGGCCTTATGAACCCCTTTCTCTGAAAGTCCTCCAACTATACCTGGGATCCATCCGATATGCTGGTGTAGGTATCGGTGTCTTCCTGGGGTATAAGTTGATGTAAAAGTCTACCTCTCTATGTGGAGGTAGGCCTGGAACATCATCAGGAAAGACATCGACATACTCGTCCACCACTATAGGATAGTTTGGACTCTCAAAATCTACTACTCTGAGAGTAAGGCTATCCGACTAATATGTAATAGGTTGCACCCTCCTCTGGGTAAGTCCATCCTATGCTGTAAAGGTTTCCTTCTCACCGGTGAAGGAAAACATGGTCTCATCCTCGCAGACACACCGCACTTTGCACCAAATACAGTCAATCTGAGCATGGAATGTGGATAACCAGTCCATACCAAAGAATATGTTATAATTCCTTTGTAACACCATAAGATTTCATAGTATGTTATTTTATTTAAATTCAATAGCTTGCGTTACACGCAACACCAAGTTCGAGCTCACCACGACTTACCAAACTAGCCTTTCAAAAGCGGTTATGAATAGTATTAACTGGATTTTGAATTTTATATACTCCATATAATTTTAACTTATTTATTATGTGTTTCTTAGACATATTATAAGAACAAATTCAATTTTTCATATAAAAAATGTATTTTTCAAAAAAAATCAATTCTACCACATTTTAATGAAGAACCCTTTTTAAATCCAATATTTGACCCTTTTACATATTCAACTTGACAAAATAAAATTCTTCTTTAGAATTGGGACATTAAAATTTACTTTGGATTAAATTTTGGTATTTTTCTAATAATATTCATTTTTTTATAAATAGTGAGAAATATTGTATTTTAATTCAAAACTACCTTTTAATCTAATTTATTTATAAGGTTAGATTATATTTTGAATTGGTTTTTAAGTGTAATTAGATTATATTTTTACCCTTTAATCTAATGTTGGTAATTGGAATTAATTTCACTTTGAACTTATACATAAACAAGTGTCAATCTTTTGATGTTATTGTTTCTTAAAAACAAGCTATTTGTTTTGACAACATGAATTAATATTAAATTAATTAATCCAACTTCTATGTTTTGAATTTGGTAAAATAGACATCATTTTTGAATTTGGGATATCAAATATAGCTTAGGCTGAATTTTTGGTTTTTTTCTGAAAAACATCAATTTTTGATGAATAGTGAAACCACTAAGTAGTAGTTAAAAATCCGAATTTTTCATTTAAATGAAATTTTACCACTTCTGTAAATTTAATTTCAAAAATCTGAGATACATGGCTGTTATTAGTAAGTAAAATTTGGTTCAATAAGATGAAAATAATTTTTGGTGAATAGTAATTTTTGACTTTTATTTACCGCGGTTAAAGGTAAATAGGGTAATTCAAGGTAAAAAAAAATTATAATAATACAAAATTACCTTAACATTTATACTAACCTTATTGGATGAGTCATTTCCGACCATGGTCATCCTTGGGTCAATTTTGGGACCCCATGGAGCCACTTATGAATGATAATGACACTTTATTTTAATTAACTTAAAGTAAAGGCAAAAATGACACAAACAAATATCTTTTAGTAAATAAATTTTTACATGGGGTTATATAAGTCATATTTTCGACTATAAATATTCATTGGAAATATAAAATTATTTCATACATTATGGTATTTTGTTTATAATTTTTGGACATCAAATTAATTAAATTATTTATGACACAATAATGATGTAGTATTACCTCATTAATAAATGATTTAAATAAATAAGATTATTAATATTAAAACAATATCCAAAACCTGTCCAATTATTATTGGATGATTTTATTTTGACCATGATTCATCCTATATTCGACTTTAATTAGTTTTGGACCTTTATAAACAGAATATCACTATATAATAAAATAATATTTTCACACTTTCCTAAAGAGCCCCTCCTCCCCCTTATAAAAGGACACCACTTCTAACTCATTCCACACACCTCTCGAGCCCCTTGGCTCACCCAAACCCTTCCCACATAATCTCTAAATATCCCTCTCTTACACCTAGAAGCCTTACCTTAGGCAGAAGTAACTTCAAGAAGTTCTTTTTGTTCAAACCAAAGGAAGTTACCCAAATTAAAGGTAACAGTTTCTCTTAAATTCTTTTGTTTTATTTTGTTTTATTTTACTTCTCCAACCACCTAAAATATTTTTATTCCTTTATTTTATAACAACACCAGGATCCTAAATATACTAGGATTTTTTTATGAGAATGATTTGAATTACACTTACACACACCTTCATCTAATGGGTGAAGAACATACTGTTTTTGTGGTTGGCAAACTAATGCCTCACGAAACGACGATTGTTCGATTATCTCCTACCGCCTCTCATGGTATCCATTAAGATGTAATTGTATTTATATATGATATATATTATGTTTATGTTTTTTTTGTGCTTCTGTATTTTCCATTTATATCATACCTTTATGGTTTCCATTATGGGTAAAACGTGATAATTTCATTTGAGGAAGTGCGGACTACCGCCCCCTCAAAGTGATATGAATCATTAATGACTTATGTTGGACATATAAAGTATGGATTTAATGATATTATATATGATATTATACTCGAATTATAATATACCTATGTATCATTATGTTTTAATTCCATTATAATACAAAATAGAAATGAAATTAGCATTCATGCGTACGTATGGCTTACCGTCTCCATGAACGATGCATTTCATTTCTTATATCCAAATGTTATGTACTATTATAAATACATATATATACTGGATATATAATATATATATGATATCAAAATAATGTATATAATTCTGTAGATAATGGACTTTTTACCACATGGAAAAATTGTAATTATAACAAGTTCATTTTTTACTCAAGTTCCGAACATCGATAAAATATCCAATATGAACTCAAATAATTAACTAATTGTTATAGAAAGGTAATAAGTGATATAAAATAAATAATAAACTTTAAAAAATTTCTTAATCAATTATAAATTAACTTAATTCTATTATTCAATAAGAACAAGGAACATACAAGACAAGTCGGACTTGTGGTTAGGGGTTTCTTATCTCACTTTTAATTTTGTGAGATTTCCATTGTTTTCTACTTATTTATTGAATGTGGTGTATTGTGTACATACATTTTATATATATTATCATGATTATCTTTATATTCATGTTATTATGTTATTCATTTGGTGGTTATTAACTTTTGGTCATATGACTCGATTGATTACAACGAAGAGAGGGTTTTTCATCTCACTTTTTATTCATGTGAGATTCATGATATACTAGACACTATTTCCTTTTGTGTTGCGTATGTACTGTCCATGATTGTATTCATTGTGTAATATAATTTAATTTATTGGTATTTACATTATCATTGTATGATCCTTCTTTCATGGGGTGTATGTTTTGTAAGTTACCAAATTGGTATGGGAATTTCAAATTTCAATTTCCACCCATTCGAATTTACGCATATTTCATTGATTATTTTACTCCAAAATTATGTGTGGAATCACTATTTATTTTTTATGTAGTAATTTAAACTCCCATTTGTGTGGATATAATCTTGATACACATAATCACTCCATTGATATTTTCTCAAGTCATTGATATAAACTTGATAAGAGTAATCTTAACTCAATTTCCATTCATTGAGTTAAACATCCAAGTCATTGGTGTTGTTTTTAAAAGAATATGTTTGAATGTACTCTGATTTATTTACACTGAATATCCAATCATATTGAGTATATTTATATTATTCACACAAAATTATGTCATTTATTTATCCTTAACCTAAGGACACAATTTTTATAAGGGACTTTATAACAATTTACATTCCATTGAGACTTCATTGTTGTTATGCACCAATTCATTTTTTATATGGTGTATATACTGTCATTTGACATATTATATCATGAAATACTTTATTCTCATGATATTATAATGTTTTTATTATCTCAATTATTTGTATTCAAGCATCTCTCATTTGGTTAGTAACTCTAACTAAAATATCATTTTAAATGTTTTAAAGATTTATTCTTCTAAATCTTTCTCATTAATGTCAATGTTTTAAAAATGGTTTTAAGGATTTATTTATATGGACATTAATGGTTTCAGATTAAAATTCATTTTAAAAGTTTCAAAGTGGTATGAGAAACTTTGATTCAAAAATCTATTTTAAATGTTTTCTTAATAAATAGTGAGAATTTTAAATGTTTTCAAGAAAAATGGGAATATTTCTCTCATATAGTTTTGATGATTATTTTAATCTATGACAATATCCTTCATTACTCTTGATTTAGGTTAATCTATTATATACAATCTTCCATATTGTATTTAATGAGTTATGTTTGACTATGGATGTGCTATTTTTATTCTATTCATGGTTTGAGGTTAAAGTATTAACATTTTGTATGCTAGTTTTAATATGAATGTTTAGATTATGTTTCACCCATTTCATATGAGGAATGCATTGGAATTAGTAAGTGATGGGTGGATCCTTCTATAGCTCCTCGATGCATTGGTAGGTATCATGAGACAATTAGACGTGGAATTGGCCGAGGCCTTTCCCAATCTTTGATATGTGGTTTTGGCCAAGGCCTTAATCATTTTTAGACGTCTTGGTCGAGGCCTTGACAAAATGTTTCAGAATGTCCGACATTATGCATTCCATCATTATAAGATTAGCTATTGATATTTCATGTGGTTATTCGACTAGCAGAACACCCATGACTATGTTTTATTATGGAATTATTTACTCAACTCATATTACTGCCATAAAGTGCTCATGTTTATTATTCGTTAATCCATGTGTTTTCAATTATTCATTATGCCTAATGTTTATGTTATCTTCCTCTGTATTTCTTACTCTTATTGAGAATCTGAGCTCACCCCTTTCTCATGTTTCATTTTCCCAGGATATGAAGAAGTTAGTTATGAGTGACTTGCAGGAATATTCTTGGATGCTTGGATGTTTCTAATTTAATAAATTAGTGTTTTTTTTAAGTTGTAATGTTGAACTTAAGTATGCATATTGTTTCCAATACTACTAAACTAATCGGTCCTTCGTGACTTGATTCCTTGTAATCATGCCAATGTATTAAAATAATACAACAGCTCCTGGATTCTAGGATCGGGGCGTTACAGTTGGTATCAGTGGAAGTTTAGTACAAACCTTGGAAACTATATTTAGATAAACTCTGATTAGAGAATATTTCTCTAAGATAGACTTTGAGGATTAGTATAGAAGAACTTCCTAGAATTTTGGTAATGTAGAGATTTTGTGTATTTTCCAAGCAATACATCCCTGTGTTGATATGAGCAGGTAGAGGTGGCTCTGGCACAGATGTACCTAGAAGTTAAAACTCTGACAGGGAGTTTTGGGCTTTACTCGGGGTATCCTGGTACACGACAATGGGCCTTGCTGAACTCTTGGTTACGACACTCCCGGGTGAAATGCTTAGGATAATTCACATTTTCTTTACAAACCGATTTGAAGGATTTTAATATAAGATGAGAATAAATAACCTTGGTTAATCCTAAGGTGTTTTAGATTAAAAATGTGGTGTTATGATATTCTATAAATGATTTTATGACTCACACTATTCTTTCTTGTGTTAGTCAATGGCTGGATTCCAAGGAAGTCATAGTAACATTGAAGATGATGTACAAGGTGGGAAGAGTGGTGGAAATGAGCAATGAAATGGAATGTTGATTGGTGTAAAAGATATCGTGTTCATGCCGAATCAGTTTTCCAAAAATATGATCAACAACATATATATTAACCAACTCTTGGACTCAAAAAAGAAGAGAAAAGCGGTGAATGATAAGAGCTCTAGGAGTGAAGACCATGGAGAAAAGAAAGCTCATTTTCCATCATGTAAGAAATGTGGAAGGAGACACCTAGGAAGGTGTCTTAATAGAATAAATAGATGCTTTATATGTGGGAAAGAAGGACATAAAGTAAAGAATTGTTTAGGA
Organism: Viscum album; assembly: GCA_963277665.1. Taxonomy (NCBI): domain Eukaryota; kingdom Viridiplantae; phylum Streptophyta; class Magnoliopsida; order Santalales; family Viscaceae; genus Viscum; species Viscum album. The sequence continues at coordinate 1,003,155,933 of OY728134.1, forward strand.
GAAATTAAGAGTACTATGGAAGAAAATAAAAATGGTCCCAAGAATCCATTTACAGTCATTTGTCGTAAATGTAGGGGACCTGGCCATTACCCGAGTGAATTCCCTATTCTATAGGATATCCTATTGGTCAATAAAAAAGCTATGTGGAAATAATTATATGATGAAATGTTTAAAAATTATTAGTGCTCCTTTTTGATGGGATTACTTTGGAAGACTTTTCTCTTGTATTTGTAACCCTGCTATTTGTCATGTGAAAATGATATTTGAGGAAGAATTATCTTTTCTCTTGTGGATATAGTTATAAATAACCATTTGGTTTTATATGATCATTGAGTTTGAGGAAATTACAAGTTATTAAACTTTGGGATGAAAATGTGAGGTATGAGATAACATTTGTGATGAAATTATGTTATAGTTAATTTGAGGAATCTATCTCATTTTGGGGAATATTATAAAACTATACAGTTTTTGAAAAAGGACAACACACAGACTGTGTGACAACCCATCACGTCGGACAAAGCTGTGGGAATCGAACCCACAACCATAGTGCGATTGGGATTTATCTCCTACCACTAGACTACGTGAAGTCCCAGGTTAGTGTGACTAATTATTTTTAGTTAAATGATTTTATTGATCAATAATAAGTTGATTTGGGATCTAATGTCTTATCAAATGGATATCCTTAGTATAGGAAAATGATTTGGTGATTAAGTGATAAATTTTATTTTGGAAGACATTCGCTCTACTGGGAATACTATATGCCTCAGGAAAATAGAATACTATGGGATTTCATTTGAAGAGTAATGGTATTTTTTTACCTATGTTTTTATTTGGAGATACAATTTAACGTGGAACACTATGTAAGAAAATTATTCTGATTTTTGGGTTTCAATAATAGTTTGGATTATATTGAAATATTTTGTGGACAATTGTTTATTGAATGGTATTTATTGAACTTTGGGTATTGTTGGTTTAATTTTAGAAATTAAGATTAGTATTTATTTCTCTAAAGTATTATCCTTTTGGGATCATCTGATATTTTACTAACCATTTTGGTTTTGGTTAATCTCTAAAGAAAAGGGAAATATATAGTTCATCCATTATGGATTATGTGATTCTCTATAAGTTGATTCTTGCACTTCAGGTGTGACCAAGTCATCTTTAATACTCATTATTTGGAGTGAAAGATGAGTTTGTGGTAAGAATTATATGAAAAAATGAAACTATACTTGTCAAGTATATTTTTGTTTTATTATTATATGAATAAATTAATTATTAAACTTTAGGGAAGGGATCTTAAAACCAAAAATGTGTTATCCTAATGCTTTATGTTTTGTTGAACCGATGATATTTTAAATCGTTATAGATTGATGGATTTGAGGCCCTCAATTTTACACTTGTTTGTGATTGATGACCTCAATCACTCCCTATAAATATTTACATTTTCCCTCCAATTATGTGTCTCTAATTGCCACCAATGTTCTCCTAATCGAGATCATAATTTGGTGGTGACTTTTTCATCTTCCTTTCCCTTTTATTAAGACTAAATTTTATTAACCCAATTTCCGATGTGGGTTTTCCACAAAGGTATTTTTCTATTTTTAACCTTTTATTTTTGAAGAACAATTTCAAATTTCAATGATACAATTTATTGATGGGGGGTAGAATGTAACACCCCAAGATTTCATAGTATGTTATTTTCTTTAAATTCAATAGCTTGTGTTATACGCAACACCGAGTTCGAGCGCACCACGACTTACCAAACTAGCTGTTCAAAAGCGGTTATGAATAGTATTAACTGTATTTTGAATTTTATATACTCCGTATAATTTTAACTTATGTATTATGTGTTTCTTAGACATATTATAAGAACAGATTCAATTTTTCAGATAAAAATTGTATTTTTCAAAAAAAAAACAATTTTACCACATTTTAATGGTGAACCCTTTTTAAATCCAAAATTTGACCTTTTTACATATTCAATTTGACAAAATAAAATTCGTCTTTAGAATTGGGACATCAAAATTTACTTTGGATGAAATTTTGGTATTTTTCTAATAATATTCATTTTTTTATGAATAGTGAGAAATAGTGTATTTTAATTCAAAATTGCCTTTTAATCTAATTTATTTATAAGGTTAGATTATATTTTAATTTTTTTTTTGAAGTGTAATTAGATTATATTTTTACCCTTTAATCCAATTTTGGTCACTGGAATTAATTTCACTTTGAAATTATACATAAATAAGTGTCGATCTTTTGATAGTTATTGTTTCTTAAAAACACGCTATTTATTTTGACAACAGGAATTAATTTTAAATTAATTAATCCAACTTCTATGTTTTGAATTGGGTAAAATAGACATAATTTTTGAATTCAGAAAATCAAATATATCTTAGGCTGATGTTTTGGTATTTTTCTGAAAAACTTCAATTTTTGATGAATAGTGAAACCACTAAGTAGTAGTTAAAAATCCGACTTTTTCATTTAAAAGAAATTTTACCGCTTCTATGAATTAAATTTCAAAAATTCAAGATACATGGTTGTTATTAGTAAGTAAAATGTGGTTCAATAAGATGAAAATAATTTTTGGTGAATAGTAACTTTTGACTTTTATTTACCGCGGTTAAAGGTAAATAGGGTAATTCAAGGTAAAAATAATATTATAATAATATAAAATTAATTTAACACTTGTCCTAACCATATTGGATGAGTCATGGCTAACCATGGGCATCATTGGGTCTATTTGGGGACCCCATGGATCCACTTATGAATGATAATGACACTTTATTTTAATTAATATAAAGTAAAGGCAAAAATGACATAAACAAATATCTTTTAGTAAGTCAATTTTTACATGGGGTTATATAAGTCATATTTTCGACTATAAATATTCATTGGAAATCTAAAACGATTTCCCACATTATGGTATTTTTTTTGTAATTTTTAGAAATCAATAAAATTAAATTATATATGACACAATAATGATGTAGTATTTACCTCATTAATAAATGATTTAAATAAATAAGATTATTAATATTAAAACAATATCCAAAACCTATCCAATTATTATTAGATGATTTTATTTCGACCATGAGTCATCTTATATTATACTTTAATTAGTTTTGTACATTTAGAAACCAAATATCACTATATATTAAAATAATATTTTCACACTTTCCTAAAGAGCCCCTCCCCCCACCCTTATAAAAGGACACCACTTCTAACTCATTCCACTCACCTCTCAAGCCCCTTGGATCACCCAACCTATGCCCAAATAATCTCTCAAGATACCTCTATTACACCTAGAAGACTTACCTTAGGCAGAAGTCACTTCAAGATGTCCTTTTGGTTCAAACCAAAGGAAGTTACACAAATTAAAGGTAATAGTTTCTCTTAAATTCTTTTATTTTATTTTGTTTTATTTTAGTTATCCAGCCCCGTAAACTCTTTTTATTCCTTTATTTTATAACAGAAACAGTATCCCCAATATACTAGAATGTTTTTATGAGAAGGATTCGAACTACACTTACACACACATCCATCTAATGGGTGAAGATCATACTATTTCTGTGGTTGGCAAACTAATGCCACACGAAACGATGATTGTTCGATTATCTCCTACCACCTCTCATGGTGGCCATTAAGATGGAACTGTATTTATATATGATATATATTATGTTTAGTTTTTCTTTTTTCATCTGTATTTTCCATTTATATCATACCTTTATGGTTTCCATTATGTGTAAAACGCAATAATTTCATTTGAGGAAGTGCGGACTACCGCCCCCTCAAAGTGATATGACTCATTAATGACTTTTGTGGGAAATATAAATTATGGATTTAATGATATTATATATGATATTATACTTGAATTATAATATACCTATGTATCATTATGTTTTAATTCCATTAAAATACAAAATAGAAATGAAAGTAGCATTCATGCGTACGTACGGCTTACCGTCTCCATGAACGGTGCATTTCATTTCTTATCTCCAAATGTCATGTACTGTTATAAATACATATATATATTGGATATATAAAATATATATTATATCTAAATCATGTATATCATTCTGTAGATAATGGACTTTTGACTACATGGAAAAATTGTAATTATAACAAGTTCATTTTTGACTCAAGTTCCGAACATCGATAAAATATCCAATATGAACTCAAATAATTAAATAATTGTTATAGCAAGGTAATAAGTGATATAAAAGGAATAATAAACTTTAAAAATGTTCTTAATCAAGTAGAAATTAACTTATGTTTATTATTCAGTAAGAACAAGGAACATACAAGACAAGTCAGACTTGAGGTAAGGGGTTTCTTATCTCACTTTTAATTCTGTGAGATTTCCATTGTTCGCCACTTATTTATTACATGTGGTGTATTTTGTACTTCCATTTGATATATATAATAATTATTCTATTTATATTCATGGTATTCTATGATTCATTTGGTGGTTATTAACTTTTGGTCATACGACTCGATTGATTACAACGGAGTAAGGGTTTTTTATCTCACTTTTTATTCATGTGAGATTCAAGCTATATTGGCCACTATTTCCTTTTGTGTGGCATATTTACTATCAATGATTGTATTCATTGTGTAATATACATTAATTTATGGGTATTTACATCATCATTTTATGATTCTTCTTTCATGGGGTGTATGTTTCGTAAGTTACCAAATCGGTAAGGGAATTTCAAATTTCAATTTCCACTCATTCAGATTTACGCATACTTCATTGATTATATTACTCCAAGATTATGTGTGGAATCACCATTTATTATTTATGTAGTAATTTACACTCCCCTTTGTGTGGATATACTCTTGATACACATAATAAATCCATTGATAATTTCTCAATTCATTGACTGAAAATTACTTTTTTATTAAAAAACACTTTTAAGGGGGAAGTGAGAAACCAATTACAACCAAAGCAGAATATCGGACTGTCCCAACCTAGAAAATGAGCCAACAATAAGTCTGCGCTGACACAAAACCCCTCGGAAAGCTACCTCGTGCAAAAGCACGGGCACAGAACCGATGGCGAAGCCATACCCTCTCAAACATCCAATCCAAGAGGCCTACATCGATGAAGTCTTAATGCTCTAATCCCCATCTGGAGAAAGTCCAAGTAGCGTGCTGAAAACAAGAAAAAGAAAAAACTGAAAAGAAAAAAAGAGATGACCCAAAGAAACAAAGCTCACACAATTGATACACCCACGCCCGCCAACCAAATCCATCATCTTACAATATGTTGTTAACAAAGAATTTTAATGCTACCGGAATCCGTCTCCCTAAATAGTTTCCAAGTTAGGGCTGATAAATTTAATCCTGCTTCTTCCAATAGCTGCTTCTCAAGAACGGACACTAGTTGGTCCCAAGTCTGAATGTACTCTTCAACACTGATCTTTCCATGGTTGAAACCCCCTACCAAAATTGAGTCACGTTTGTCAATCCAAGAGTATTGCTCCTCACTAAGGGACACCTCTAGAGGCCTCCCCGTCATTTTAGTTGCCTCTTCCTCAGTAGTGTTGAGTAATATAACATGTTCTATCACTTCTTCTTCGGAGCTTAAAAGTAGAACCAAGGGCTGACAATCCTGCTCCCCCGGCCTTCGATGTCTCAGAGACTCCATATCCATCCTTTTGTCACTCATCTTCTTTGCTGATCAAGTCCTCATAGAAGGAGGTAGCGATGAATAGTCTTTCCTCCCCTTCCTTCTTCTGGATCCCCTAGCACTCTTTGGGCTTAGAGCCTCATCATCAGAATGGCCATGCACACTCCCTTTGGAAAATATCACACCGAATCTGTTTCCCTCACCTGAAATATCAAAATATGAACTCAAAACATCCTATGAAAGGCCTTCAAACCCGTTGTTCAATGCAATTGATCTCAAACCCCCTTCCTTCCCACCTCTGTTTGAAACAGTCTTAAACATATCATGCCCCTGCCTCCCCTTACTCCTATCCACACTGCCCACCCATGTCCTCTCAGCCACCGAACCATAAAGGTTCACCTTCCCTTCATCTAACATCTGATGCGTTATTGTTTTACCCCCTTCCTCTGGACTTCCACATGAAATTACCCAAGATGGTATTCTCCGCCTTCATCCTGCGCCCCACGACTAGAAGAGCTCATCAGATCTCTTTTCAACCTGTTGAACACATCCACCACCATCGAGTTACCATGGAGTGCTACCGCACCAGTTCCACTTGTCTCCACACCCGCTGCAATGCTGCCCTCGACCTCAATTACTGCTCGCGCCTCCTCCACTGGCCGCAACGAATTTCCCTTATCTCTAATCTCATCACCCACTGCATCCAAACCCAAGATCAATGTTTCACAAACCAGAGGACCTTTTTCAATGCCACTGGTCGCCGTCTGAGCCGTGTCCTACCCATCCCTAAGGCCACCATCCATCAATTTATGACCAAAGCCCCTGCTCGCCAATGGTACAGGTCTCCATCAGCAGAAATCAGAAGCATGCCCCAACCTCTTACAGGATAAATAGAACTCCATCCAGCTCTCATAGACAACTCTCCGCCTGCACCTATATTATTATCCAATCTTAACCCAAACATGATCAAATGGAACCCTAGATACATCCATCTCCACTCATATCCTCAGGAAAATCAGATGACAGACAACGGTCATTCTGATATCCGAACAAAGATACCTACCGAGTAGGTTACTGATCATTCGAATAATTGAGGGATTTTGAAAATGGCAACGGGAGGTTGGGAAAACTAACCCAAATCGCCACGGTCGGCGAGTCTCGATTCATGTGGAAATCAAATGACCACTGGAACAAGAAAAAATGATAGCCATTGCAACGCCGAGGTGCCTTTGACCAGGCGCAAATGAGATCTTCCTCTGATAAGAACCGGATCATAATATGATGATTATCAAGCAACCCGACCGTTGCCCACTCCTGGAGATCCCAAGTGTCGAAGAAGAACCTATCAAAGGAATCGACCAATGACCTTAATTGCTTGAACCTTGCGATCAGGGTGAACTTCAGAAGCGTGGAGGCTTCAGTGAACTCTGAGGTTGAAATCTGGAGGTTCGGGAATCCATCGAGGAGCTCCGGAACCTTCAGTCCTAACGCGGATTTCGGGAAAGGCGGAAGGAAGGAAAGATTTGAGAAGGGATGAAATGGGTGCGCCTCATTCCTAAGGAAAGATCCCTCCCCCATAGAGGGGGGAGGAACCGGCGCGGCTGTCGCCGCCATCACCGAAGGAGACGAGCTGCGCTAGGGTTCCCACCATCACCGAAGGAGACGAGCCTCTCCAATTCAACCAAGGACAGGTGAATTGGTTAACTATTTTTGAATTCTTCTCAATTCATTGATATGAACTTGATAAGAGTATTCTTAACTCAATTTCCATTCATTGAGTTAAACATCCAAGTCATTGGTGTTGTTTTTACAAGAATATATGTCAATGTCCTCTGATTTATTTACACTAAATATCCAATCATATTGAGTGTGTTTATATTTTTCACACATAATTATGTCATTGATTTATCCTTAACCTAAGGATATAGTTTTTATAAGGGACTTTATCACAATTTACATTCCATTGAGACTTCTTTGTTGTTATGAACCCATTCACTTTTATATGGCGTATATACTGTCCTTTGACATAGTATATCATGAAATCCTTTATTCTCATGATATTATAAAGTTTTTATTATCTCAATTATTTGTATTCAAGCATCTCTCATTTGGTTAGTAACTCTAACTAAAATATCATTTTAAATGTTTTATAGATTTATTCTTCTAAATCTTTCTCATTAATGTCCATGTTTTAAAAATGGTTTTAAGGATTTATTTATATGAACATTAATGTTTTCAAATTAAAATTCCTTTTAAAAGTTTCAAAGTGGTATGGAACACTTTGATTCAAAAATATATTTTAAACGGATTCTTAATAAATAGTGAGACTTTTAAAAGTTTTCAAGAAAAAGGGGAATATTTCTCTCATATTGTTTTGATGATTATTTTAATCTATGTCAATATCCTTTATTACTCTCGATTGAGGTTAATCTATTTTAATAAAATCTTCAATATTGTATTGAATGAGTTATGTTTGACTGTGGATGCCATATTTTTATGTCATTCATGGTTTTAGGTTAAAGTAATGACATTTCGTATGATGGTTTTAATACGAATGTTTAGATTATGTTTCGCCCATTTCATATGAGGAATGCATTGGACTTAGTAAGTGACGGTTGGAGCCCGCTATAGCTCCTCGATGCATTGGTAGGTCTCATGAGATAATCAGACATGGAATTGGCCGAGGCCTTTTCCAATTTTTGATATATGGTTTTATTCGAGGCCTTAATCATTTTTAGATGTCTTTGTCGAGGCCTTGACAAAATGTTTCAGAATGTCCGAAAGTATGCATTCCATCATTATGAGATTAGATATTTATATTTCATGTGGTTATTCGACTAGAAGAACACCCATGAATATGTTTTATTATGGAATTATTTACTCAACTCATATTACTTCCATAAAGTGCTCATGTTTATTATTCGTTAAGGCATGTGTATTTAATTATTCATCATGTCTAATGTTTATGTTATCTTCCGTTGTATTTCTTACTCTTACTGAGCATCTGAGCTCACCCCTTTCTCATGTTTCATTTTCCCAGTATTTGAAGAAGTTAGTTATGAGTGACTTGCAAGAATAATCTTGGAAGTTTGGATGTTTATAATGGAATAAATTTGTGTTGTTTTTCTTTTCAAGTTGTAATGTTGAACTTAAGTATGCATATTGTTCCCAAGACTACTAAACTAATCAGTCATTCGTGTAAGGACCTGACCCCAGTTGCCCGGAGCCGGTGCCTTATTGGTTACACTATCATACAAACAAGGAATAAGCATCCCAAAGGACTGAGTAGTTTAGTATTATTGGAAACAAGATACATACATAAGTTCTTCATTATAACTTAAAATGAAAAACAACATAGAAACTCCTTAGACAACTTCCATAACTCCTAGGTTATTTCAGCATTTCATTCATAATAGAATTTTTCTTGCCCTGTAAAAATGAAAAAAAATAAAGGGGTGAGCTCAAATGCTCAGTAAGGGTAAGCAACACAGCGGAAGATAACATAAACATTAGACATGGTGAATAATTGGAAATACATGCCTTTAGAAATAAACTTGAACATAATATGGCAGAAATATGAGCTGAGTAAATATTGCCATAACATAATCATGGGTATTATTCTAGTCAAATAACCACATGAACCTTCAATGCTATAATCATAATGAGGGAATGCATAATGCAGGACAACATATCCATACCATCAAGGCCACGTGCCAAGACCATAAATAATCATTTTCTCAAGGCCTTGGGCCAAGACCGTAGTTTGTCTCATGAGACCTAATGATGCACTGAGGGGCTATAGCGGACCCCACCCGACACTTACTATGTTCAATTCATTCCTCATATGAACGGGGATATACATAAACAATATACACATTAATATATTAAATGTAAACAACTTTCCCTGAACATTAAGCCAAAACACTAACCATTCGAAGTAAACTGATGAATGGTTTAAAGATAGAAAATCAATAGACAAAATAATCATAAAACATTAAATGGAATATGGTAGCTGATATTATGGAATAAAAATCCCAATAATACCTAAAAATCAACAAGTGTGTTGAAAAAGAGGAAGATACTCTTATAGAATCTTTGAGTAATTCTTGAAATAAATACTATTTTACTTTGAAAGAAGAGTTATTTTGGAAAAATCTTTGTATAAAACCAGAAGTGAAGTAAGATATTATTTTCATAAAAAATGAGTGATTTTATAGATATAATGGTTTCCAAAAATAGATTAGATATTTCCCTTGAAAATAGGTAAGAAATTGAGATATTCCCTTGATTCAGGTTTGTATTTCGGAAACAATTTGAAAGATCCTTTTAAAACAAGTAACTAACCATAAAATAAAGTAGGATTCTAGTTTGTGTGCATATATAGACACTCACACAGAATTTATTATGAGTATATAATAATACATAAGAATTTAATTGAGGTAATTTATACAATGAAAATAACCCGAATGGAAATGGAAGTTCGGGTGGAAAAAACCCTTACCTTAAGTCCGAATGTGTTACCATCTTGAACTTAAGGTCCTGGAATATGAAATTATGCATATCAACAACTTATTTCAGAACCTAATATACATTTATTTAGTTTATCATAATTCATTTTAGTTCATTTATGTTATTATTTATAAGTTATTATATTGAATTCTATCATTACAGAGTGTTTGTTTTCTTGATTTTCATAATTGGTTCACTTGTTTTTAAGTAAAGAAGTTCATGTGGAATGGTTGTAAATATCCAGAATTGAAGTTACATATTATCTATGAACATCCAAATTTTTTAATGTCCATTTCTATCATTTGGTTACATGGAATGAGGATGAATCATTAGATGACAATTACTTCGATTATTTGGCTGTATTTGGATTATTATGAACTAGTTTTGTCATATAAATTAATAATATGTACATATACTGGTTTCTTAATATTAATTAGGTTGTAATACATATATTATAGTCTGGTTCAACCATAAATATGGATTCATGACTAGTAATGAAGGAAAGATTGAAGAACAAAACTTCGTCGTCCACGAAGGTTATAAATTGGAACCTCATGGACGTTGATTTTGTTTATAAAAATAAAAGGAAGGGAGTAAGAATATTGATGATGGATCTTCCATTAACATGATATAAATCCAGTATATAGATGATACTAGAGTTATCATGGTCATTTGTACAGAGGAGGTGAGGAGAGGATAACAAAAGAAGATAAATTTCAATGAAACTAAAAGAAAAAGAAAGGTGTTTTACCTCTTGAAATAACTTCCTCGACAACCTCCTTAAGGTAAGGGATTTTGGTCTTTTGGAAAGACCAAGAGCTTCCTGGTCGTGGGGAATGACTAGGGAAGGGTATTTTGGTAGAACATTGAGGAGATTCAAGGCTTAGAGGAGTGAAGATAAGAGGGAGTGGTGAGGGGTTTTTATAGTGGAGGAGAGGGGTAAATTTTGAATATTTAATTCATTGTTTTATTATTTCCCTCAAGAAAACCAATAGTGTTGTTTCATGTGACCCCTAATAGTAATAAGTGCATTTGAGTTTGAACCAAGTGGTCTTGCATCACTTTTGATGTCATGAATAGTGTAATTTAACTGATAATTATTATATATGGTATTTTATCGTATTTTACCATTCATAAAAAATTCTAAAATTTCAGAAAAATCCAAAAAATTTACCCCTACCATTTTTCAACGTGTAGAATTAAAAAATCAACTCCATTTTTCAAAATTTATTTTCTAAATATTATTAATTTAATTTTTAAATAAAGTCATAGTTAATTCGAAAAATATCAATTTTAAAGGTGCAATTAGTTTTATTTCACATTGAAAAATTAATTAAGATCTCATTATCTTATTGCCTTAAGAAAGTAAAATAGTATCATTATTTACTATTCATAAGGGTCATATTTCTATTCATATTACTATTCATAAGGGTATGTTACTATTCACCAAAAAACCATGTTTGTTCTACCAGACTCCAAATGACTTACTGATCACAACTCTAGATGACCGTTATTCCAAATTCCAAACACAGTAGAGGCAAAGTTGTGTTTAATGGCTAGATTATAAAATGCATTCAATATTTATTTTCAAAATCATGGGGTGTTACGGTCTCCCCTCCTTACAAAAATTTTGTCCTCGAAATTTCATTTTGCAATCTAGGCCAAAAAAAGGTGGGGGTACTTTTCCTTCATTGCTTCCTCCAGTTCCTATGTTTCCTCTTCGTACTTATGGTTTCGCCATCGTACCTTGACCAGATGAGTAGTCTTTTTGCGTAGAACTTTGTCTCTACGATCCAAGATTCTCACTGGCTGCTCCTCATATGAAAGATCATCCTCCAACTGTACCACCTCTGAAGAGAGTACATGTGAAGGGTTTGGTATGTACTTTCTTAAGAGGGATACATGAAAGACATCATGTACTTTCGACATGGTAGGTGGAAGTGCCAGTTGATAGGCCACAACTCTGACTCGATCAAGGATCTCAAAGGGGCTGATATACCTAGGACTTAGCTTTCCTTTCTTCCCAAACCTCATGACCATCTTCCATGGAGATATGCATAGAAAAAACAGGTCTCCAACTTTGAATTCAAGGTCTCATCGACGGTTATCCGCATAACTCTTTTGTTGACTTTAGGCTGCCTTGATATGCTGCTGAATGGTTTTCACCTTCTCCACCATTTCATCAACCATTTCAGGTCCTAGCAGCTTATGCTCACTGACTTCATCCCAACACGCTGGTGTTCTACACCTTTTCCCATAAAGGGCTTCATATGGTGCCATTCAGATGCTTGAGTGGAAACTGTTGTTGTAGGAGAATTAAACCAGTGGAAGATGTTGGTCCCATCCCCCTTTGAATTCCATAGAACATGCTCTCAACATGTCTTCCAGTGTCTAAATAGTCCACTCAGATTGGCCATCATTTTGAGGATGATAGGCCATACTGAAGTTCAGTTCAGTGCTTAAAGCATGTTGGAGGATTTTCCAGAACTTTGAGGTGAATCTAGGATCACGGTTGGATACAATAGATAGTTGTACTCCATGCAGCCTTACCGCTTCTTTGATGCAAATTCGTGCTAGTTGATCCAATGAGAAGTCCTCTCGAACCGCGATGAAGTGAGTTGTCTTTGTAAGACGATCCACAATGACCCATATAGCATTGTTTCCTCCAGATGTCCATGGAAGTCCAGTGACAAAATCCATGGTAATGTTCTCCCACTTCCATTATGGTATGGGTAGTTGTTACATCATCCCCTTATACTTTTGCCTCTCATCCTTCACTTGTTGACATATCAGGCACTTTGATGTTTATTTAGCAATATCCCTTTTCATATTGTCCCACCAAAAGTTTTATTGGAGATCTCGATAAATCTTTGTGCTACCAGGATGTATAGAGAAATTAGAGCTATGAGCATCATCCAACAGTTCTCTCTTTAGATCAGGAATAGCGGGAACACAAAACCTCTTCCTGAATTTCAAAATGCCACCTTCATATACGAAGTCAGTCAACTTCCCATCATTTACAACATTAATTTTCTTTTGAAATTCCTCATCATCTTCCTGAGAAATTTTTATCCACTCCAGTAAAGAAGGTTTGGAAACTATCTAAAAAAGTAGTGATGTGTTACCTTCCTTGATAATTCCCATATCCATCTTTATTAGATTCATGAACATAGGATCCCTTTCAACTCTCATATTGTTCAGAATTCCATGGTCCTTTCTACTCAAATCATACGCTACCTTATTTTCTTTCCCCGGGTGGTAGAGTATTGTACAATCATAATCTTTGAGTAGCTCAATCCATCTCCTTTGTCTCATGTTGAGTTCTTTATGTGAGAATATGTACTTCAAACTCTTATGATCTGTATATATCTCACATTTTTCTCCATGGAGGGAATGTCTCCAAATCTTCAGAGCAAAGATTACCACTTATAACTCAAGATCATGAGTTGGATAGTTTTGTTCATGTATTTTTAGCCGCCTAGATGCATAAGAAATCACTCGATCATTCTGCATAAGGACACAACCAAGTCCTTTCTTTGATGCATCACTATAGATAACAAACCCATCATTCCCTGATGGTAGGGTTAGAATCGGAGCATTCACTAACCTCCTCTTAAATTCTTCAAAACATTCTTCACATTCCTTTTTCCATATGAACTTAACCCATTTTCGTGTGAGCTTGGTCATTGGGTTGGCTAAATGAGCGAAGTTCTGAACGAAACGCCGATAATAACCTGCTAAACCAATAAAACTACGCACCTCAGTTATGTTCATTGGAGTAGGCCATTCTTGCACAGTCTTTATCTTCATTGGATCTACAGATATTCCATCCTTAGATACAATTTTCCCCAGAAAGGAAACTGATTGGAGCCAAAAATCACACTTGCTAAACTTCCCAAATAATTTATTTATTCTAAGTGTCTTCAGAACAGTGTGCAAGTGATTTTCATGATCTTAATGGATTTTAGAGTATACCAGGATATCATCAATAAAAACCACTACAAAGTCATCAATATAATCCTTGAAAACTCGATTCATTAGATCCATGAAGATAGATGTTGCATTAGTTAGTCCAAAAGGCATTACTGTAAACTCATAATGCTCGTACCTGGTTCGAAATGCTGTTTTTGGAATGTCTTCCTTCCTCACAAGAAATTGATGATATCCACAATATTATAAAAATATTGGGCTTCATGAAGTTGATCAAATAAATCATCAATTCTTGGAAGAGGATACTTATTATTTATTGTAATAGCATTGATTTCTCTATAATCAATGCACAGCCTCATGGATCCATCTTTCTTCTTGACAAAGAGGACAAGGGCTCCCATGGAGAAACGCTAGGGAGAATGAATACTTTATCACTAAATTCCTCTAGTTGTTTATTTAGTTCCACTAACTCCACAATGGCCATTCTATAAGGGGTCTTTGATATGGGCCTTGAACCGGGAATTAAGTCAATGAAAAACTCAATTTCCCGCTCTGGAGGATGCCCAGGTAAATCCTCTGGAAAGACATCAACATATTCTTTCACAATAGGTACGTCCTCTATCTGTACATTCTTCTCCTCACCCATATTTATTTCATTCCATTCCTACCCAATAATTGAATTCAGTAGAGCTACTGGGAGTGGATCTAGATAAGAATCACATGGTGAGGTTTCTGCTCTAAAAATAAGGGATTCTACACCATTCTCGAAAATTGTAACTTCCTTCTTCTTGTAATAGATCTTCACATCATAATTTGAGAGCCAGGACATACTGAGAATTATATCATTGTCAACCATTGGTATGATGATAAGGTTAGAAACTAAAGCATGTTTGTGTGTTACGAGGGGGACTAATCGACAGGCCTTTGTTGCAATGATACATCCACTGGGATTTTTGACTGATAACTCCTTTATTAAATCAAATTGTACATATCTAACTTTCTTGGAAAATTGGGAATATATAAATGAATAAGACGATCCAGAATCAAATAAATTATTGGCTAGGTTCGAAGAAACAATCAATGTACCTGCCACCACTTCGTTAGGAACTTCAAACTCTGTAGTTGTAACCACATAAGATTGGTCTTTCTCCCTTGACCTTCTTTGGGGAACATTTCCTTGAATATTAGGAAATTCATGTGAATAATGTCTCATCTCCTAGAAATTGTAGCACAGAACATTGGTAGCTTCTTTCTTCCCCTTACAATCCCGAGATAGGTGGCATTTTTCTCCGCACCTGTAACAGACTCTCATTCCCTTCAATCAAGTGTCAGGGTGTTTTTTCCCAAAATTACTACATGATGGAAATTCAACTCTACCCTTCTTCCCCATTTCCTTATTTCCATTCCTAGAGTTTTCACATGCCCTCTTCTTCTCTTGATTTCCTTTAAATTCATAAGACTTGGAGAATTCATTTTCTGTCTTGATAGCACTTGAGACTATATCTTCATATGATTCAAATCTTTGGGAGACAATATCCCTTTGGAGGAATGGTTTTAAACCATTAAAAAATCGATCAATTTTTCTCCTTGGATTACGTATGTAGTCCGCAGCATGTCTTTCCAACCTTGTAAAGTTAGATTCATACTTGGAAACATTTTCATCCTCCTTTTGCCTTAGATTCAAGAATTGCCTCTCCATATCTGCTCACTGTTCACGAGGGAAATATTTTTCTAAGAATATTTCCTTAAAATACCTACATTCCATCTCTTCCATTTCTTCCTCCTCCTTTGTGTTTTGGACTAAAGACCACCATTGATCTGCATCACCAATTAGACGATAAACTGCCATGAAAACCTTCTCTCTTTCATTACATCCCAAAGTGAGAAATATCTTCTCAAGGGAACATATCCACTACTCTGCTACAAACAGGTTTGTAGTTACATTGAATGATGGAGGTTGTTGTCGCATAAAGAAATCTAACATATCTCCTCCACGTGGTGGATCTAGATGCTCCATACCAGTAAGGTTATTATTCATAACCTGAGTAAGTTGTCTCAGTATAGTTATGAGTTACTCAGCACCAGATCCAACATCATTATCTTGCATCGAAGGTAAATCCCTACAGGGGAGACGTGTGTTCGTGCGGTTTCCATTCCTTCCACTTGGAGCCATCTCTAGATAATGACATAAACTAGATTAGGTTATGAATCATAATGTATAATCGTAACTTAACAAAATACTTAGCAAAAATTGAGATCCTATTCATAGCTAATCCCATATTCAAAAATGGTTTATTTGAGGAAAATTTTACATTTCAATCCTTCATAATGGATTGTAATAAAAATGTGAATTATCCTAAGCATATCCCCTGGGAGTGTCATAACCAAGAGTGCATCAAGGCCCATTTTCATGCACCAGTTCCCGTTTGAGTCTTGCTCAAAGCGGTGTTTTCGGGTTTTACCCCTAGATACATCTATGCCAGAGCTTCCTCTACCTGCTCATATCCAGACAGAGATGTATTGCTTAAAAGATCCACATAATCTATTACTTACCAAAATACCAAGACGTTATTGTATGTATATCTTCAAAGACTAACTTAGGGACTCTTCCCTAATTCTACGTTTTCTAAATCTAGTTTCCAAGTATTCTACTAAACTTCCTCTGATACCAACTGTAAGGACCCGACCCAGTTGCCCAGAGCCAGTGCCTTATTGGTTACATTGGCATACAAACAATGAATAAGCATCCCAAAGGACTGAGTAGTTTAGTATTATTGGAAACAAGATACATACATAAGTTCGTCATTATAACTTGAAATGAAAAACAACATAGAAACTCCTTAGACAACTTCCATAACACCTAGGTTATTTCATCATGTCATTCATAATAGAATTCTTCTTTCCCTGTGAAAATGAAAAAAATAATAAAGGGGTGAGCTCAAACGCTCAGTAAGGGTAAACAATACAGCGGAAGATAACATAAACGTTAGACAAGGTGAATAATTGAAAACACGTGCCTTTAGAAATAAACTTGAACATAATATGGAAGAAATATGAGATGAGTAAATATTTCCATAACATAATCATGGGTATCATTCTAGTCAAATAACCACATGAACCTTCAATACTATATTCATAACGACGGAATGCATAATGCGGGACAACATATCCATACCGTCAAGGCATTGTGCCAAGACCGTAGTTTGTCTCATGAGACCTACTGATTCACCGAGGGGAAATAGCAGGCCCCACCCAACACTTACTATGTCCAATGCATTCCTCATATGAACGGGGATAAACATAAATAACATACACATTAATATATTAAATGTAAATAGCTTTCCCCGAACATTAAGCCAAAACACTAACCATTCGAAGTAAACTGATGAATGGTTTAAAGAAAGAACATCAATAGACAAAATAACCATAAACCATTAAATTGAATATGGTACATGATATTATGGAATAATAATCCCAATAATACATAAAAATCAACAAGTTTGTTGAAATAGAGGAAGATACTATTATAAAATCTTTGAGTAATTCTTGAAATAAATACCCTTTTACTTTGAAAGAAGAGTTCTTTTGGAAAAATCTTTGTATAAAACCAGAAGTGAAGTAAGATATTATTTTCATAACAAAATGAGTGATTTTATAGATCTAATGGTTTCCAAAAACAGATTAGAGATTTCCCTTGAAAATAGGTAAGAAATTGAGATATTCCATTGATTCGGGTTTGTATTTAGGAAACAATTTGAAAGATCCTTTTAAAACAAGTAACTAACCATAAAATAAAGTAGAATTCTGGTTTGTGTACATATATAGAACACTCAAACAGAATTTATGATGAGTATATAATAATACATAATAATTTCATTGAGGTAATTTAGACAATGAAAATAACCCGAATGGAAATGGATGTTCGGGTGGAAAAACCCTTACCTTAAGTCTGAATGTGTTCCCCTATTGAAATTAAGGTTCTGGAATATGAAATTATACATATAAATAACTTATTTTAGAACCTAATATACATGTATTTAGTTTATCATAATTCTATTTAGTTCATTTATGTTATTATTTATAAGTTACTATATTGAATTTCGTCATTCTGGGGTGTTTGTTTTCTTGATTTTCATAATTGGTTTACTTGTTTTTAAGTAAATAAGTTCATGTGGAATGGTTGTAAATATCCAGAATTTAAGTTACATATTATTTATGGACATCCAAATTTGTTAATGGCCATTTGTATCATTTGGTTACATTGAATGTGGATGAATCATTAGATGACAATTATTTCGATTATTTGGCGGTATTTGGATTATTATGAACTAGTTTTGTCATATAAATTAATAATATGTACATATACTGGTTTCTAAATATTAATTAGGTTTTAATACATATATTATAGTCTGGTTCAACCATCAATATTGTTTCATGACCAGTAATGAAGGAAAGATTGAAGAATGAAACTTCATCATCCACGAAGGTTATAAATTGGAACCTCATGAACGTTGATTTCGTTTATAAAAATAAAAGGAAGAGAGTAATAATATTGATGATGGTTCTTCCATTAACAAAATATAAATCCAGTATATAGATGATATTGGAGTTATCATGGTCATTTGGATAGAGGAGTTGAGGAGAGGATAACAAAAGAAGATAAATTCAAATGAAAACAAAAAGAAAAAGAAAAGTGTTTTACCTCTTGAAACAACTTCCTTGAGAACCTCCTTAAGGGAAGGGATTTTAGTCTTTTGGAAAGACCAAGAGATTCTTGGTCGTGGGGAATGACTAGGGAAGGGTATTTGGGCCAAAATTTGAGGATATTCAAGGCTTAGAGGAGTGAAGAGAAGAGGGAGTGGTGAGGGGTTTTTATAGTGGAGGAGAGAGGTAAATTTTGAATATTTAATTCATTATTTTATTATTTCCCTCAAGACAACCAATAGTGTTGTTTCATGAGACCCCTAATAGTAATAAGTACATGTGAGTTCAAACCAAGTGGTCTTGCATCACTTGTGATGTCATGAATAGTGTATTTAACTGATAATTTGTATATACGGTATTTTATCGTATTTCACCAATCATCAAAATTTCTAGAATTTCAGAAAAATCCCAAAAATTTACACCTACCATTTTTCGACGTGTAGAATTCAAAAATGAACTCCATTTTTCAAAATTTATTTTCTAAATATTATTAATTTAATTTTTAAATAAAGTCATAGTTAATTCAAAAAATATCAATTTTAAAGGTGCAATTAGTTTTATTTCACATTGAAAATTAATTAAGATATTATTATCTTATTTCCTTAAGAAGATAAAATAATATAATTATTTACTATTCATAAGGGTCATATTACTATTCAAATTACTATTCATAAGGGTATGTTACTATTCACCAAAAAACTGAGTTTGTTCTATCAGACTCCAAATGACATACTGATCACAACTCTAGATGATCGTTATTCAAAATTCCAAACACAGTAGAGGCAAATTTGTGTTTAATAGCTAGATTATAAAATGCATTCAATATTTATTTTCAAAATCATGGGGTGTTACACTTCGGGACTTGATTCCTTGTAATCATGTCAATGTATTAAAATAATGCACCGGCTTCTGGATTCTGGGGTCGAGGCGTTATAACTTTGACGCTGCTACTAGAAGATCCCAGCCAAAGCTCTCACCTCCTAGAGTAAGCCCACACTGCCAGCACCAGTGTGTAATCATTGAATCCTCTTCCATAGGAGTCTCTAGCCATAAGGATCGAGCCAACGGCTTCACCAGAATCTCTGAGCTCCGAACGAGGGATGTGGCAATAAAAGAGTGACTGGAACCTATGTCTATAAGTACTTCATATAATGTGGAGTAGACACATATCGTACCTCTAATCATCTCTAAAGCTTCGTGGTCGTAGGCCTCAGCTGCCTAGAGCTGAGCTCATCCCTATCCACCTACTCCCTATGGACCTCCTCGCTCGAACCTCTACCTCTGCCTCGGCGGTCCCTCGACAGTCTGCCGGTCATTCGTACGGAGGGTCAAGGAATCACGAGCCATGTGACCCTGCCCGCTGCACGTATAGCATTGTCTGTCCCTCGTCTGACCTCCTCTGCCTCACGAGCTCCGCACCTCTGACCCTGCATCCCGGGGCCGTCCACCAGAAGTTCTGGTCCGCTTGGACCTCCATGTCATCTGCCTACTACCAGCCACAGATGTGTCTACTATGTGTTGCTCGGTGGTGGGTCTCTCTATCGGTGCATGTTCATCTAGGAAGCTCTCCACC
The DNA here is from genome assembly GCA_963277665.1 of Viscum album. Taxonomy (NCBI): domain Eukaryota; kingdom Viridiplantae; phylum Streptophyta; class Magnoliopsida; order Santalales; family Viscaceae; genus Viscum; species Viscum album. Next base: position 1,003,176,284 of record OY728134.1, read on the forward strand.
AAAAGCACTCTCTCTAGAACCCCAGTCTACGTCCGAATGTTGAGCGATATCATCAATGCTCTAATCTACCATTGGAGACCCTTCTCAAAGGTCTGGTCCCTGAAGAAAGGGTCATGTACCATGTCGGTGGAGTAGCGAGAGAGATCATTGAACCTCGCCGAGTACTGGGCCACAGTCATGCTACCCTGCTGTAAGTGCAATAACTCATGTATACTCATAGAGCGTAAGGTTTCTAGGATGAACTCTACCCTGAAAAGGCTCTCGAAGTCCGCCCGGACTAGGGTCACCTTGTTGTGCATCTGAAGCATCAAGCTCCACCATCTCCCTACTGCTGCCTGAAAAAGAATGGCTGCTAGGATCCCCATAAGGTCAGCTGGCGTCCCAACCAAGTGGAAAACTCTGACTACAGCCTCCATCTAGTCCTCCGCCGCCTGCAGGTTCGGCTCGCCTCGGAACATCGGAGGCCTCTACCATTGAAACTCGTGCAATGCGCTCAGTCGGCATGCACCCTCTGCCGGTGGGGCTGGTGGCAACGGCTGCCCAACAGGTAGTGGTACTGCTAGTACACCACCCGAAGGTGCTAACGCCATAAGAGGGCCCTGCACTGAGGCCTCATCACTCGATGGGCCGTCATCGCGTACTCTCTTAGGAATCCTGGATGGCTATCTACATGGTGGAATCCTAAAAGAAAATAGGTGTGCCACGATCAATAATTTATACCTAGTGAGCTGACTCAAAAGATCACAAGAAAAAACTCTTCAAAAACACACGCAATCAGTGTTTCTGTGTACTGAGTTAGAAATCAGAATTCAGGGTCCTAGTGTATGGATACATCGGCCACCACACCAACGATGGATTCCCCAAACTGAAAACCACCCTCATAACACTTAACACTATTGCCCTGCTGAAAAGATCAGAGTCCTGGTTTTCAGGTAGAACCGACTCCTTTGAAACCACTTTTTCATGACCCGTCCCCCGGGGCCCATGCTGTGACTACCCCAAGCCCGCATTCCATAGGACAGTGGCTGGTGACTAGAACCGGAAAGGAGTATCCCTAAAACGGGAAGGCATTGACTTTAAACCTGTCAAACACACAGAGTAGAATGCGACAAGATGCAACCATGAAGTAAACTGCTGTAGTAAAGAGTGCTGAAAGTGAAGGGGCCTGAATACAAGCCCAACTAGAAAGGTACAAGTACAACTGAAAAGTACAAAAGCAGCTCCTGGATCGTCCACCACAGATCCTACCTGAAGGGTAGGTATAGCTCACGATCAGTAGTCATTGCATCACGTCACGCCAAATGGTCCACCTCCGAGCACCGTCCAGTCCTGGCTTCCGTAGCCTCGATCAATGTTATATATCTTCTACACAAGACACAACCAGGTGAGGGAGAAGCCCGTGCAGGGGTGAGTATAACGATACCCAGTAGGGACCCCGAGACCCCGTAGGTCTCCTAAAGTTCCACAACAAAGGAAAAACCAAAAAGCAAGACATCAACCCTACATAGGTATATGCTCATACATATACCTAAGTTATCAAGATATACTAATCTCATACATGGAATAATACCACAAAGGTAACACCACGAAGATAGGAAGTACCAAACAGGTAAAATACTTAGTTCGAACAGAGTCTCAACTCAAACCAGGCTTTCAGTGAAGTATAGAAGTACATATGATCAGTCAGGAAGCTAGATCATCTTATTCTGTCAAGAGACACTAATTATGACCATACAGAGTCTGAAACACACAGGATAGATAGGTACTAACCTCTACAATGATACACACAGGATCCGACCCACCCAGAGTTGATGGGTACTAACCCCCACAATGACCCACACAAGATCTGACCCACACAGGATCGGTACGCGCTGACCCACGCAGGATCGCTGAGCGCTGACCCACACATGATCTGACCCACATAGGATCGGTACGCACTGATCCACATAGGATCGTTGAGTGCTGACCCACACAGGATCTGACCCACACAGGATCGCTTGGTACTAACCTCTGTATGATCTGTCTCCAACCTCCGCCACACTGCCAGCCACTGGATTCCTTGCACCCGGTGCACTCGAGTTCCGTAGAATCTACCTCGAGATATTGGTCGTACCTAGACCACCACTAATCACCTCAAAGGAGTAACCCAAAGGACCACCATGTCGTAAGGGTTCCAACGAGATATATGGTGCGTCAATCGGACGCTCGGTCTGTGAGTTATAAGCATTTTAGCTCTGGGGGCCCGGTTGGATTCGGGTTCGATCCAAACCGGCAGTACTCCAACTATCTTCAAAACTCAAGTGGAGTATACATAAATGACCTTCTTGATCCAAGGATCCCAACGCCACAGACAGTTCGTCAAACGGACATTTGGTTCTCAAGATATGGCCCTTTGAGTGTTTCTGGGCCCTGTTGGGTCCGCGTCCGGTCCGACCTGGTCGGACCGACCCGGTCTGGGTTGGGCCGTGGTGGGCTCATACCGTTGAGCCGAGGTCCGGTGCGGCCCGCAAGGGGGTGGCTCGGCCCACATCGGGGGAGGCCCGCAAAGGGCAGCCCAACCCATATATGGTGGCCCCGTAAAGGGCGACCCGCAAAGGGCGCCCTGGCCGCGTGAGGCGCGACCTACAAGGGGGGGCAGCCCGGCCGCGTAGGGTGCGGGCCGCAAGGGGCAGCCCGACCGTTGTTCACCTGAGATGGATAGGGGAAAAGTGTTTCCCCCCGGTATCCCAAACAGACCGAAGGTCGTTCGGTTCTGTGAAACGACGACGCCATGTGGGCGCCACCCGGTCGTCGTGGAACCCGTGTGGCGGGTTCCTCCTCCGTCGCAGCTTCGGCCGTGGATTCTGCTTGCCGGCGGGGCGCTGGTCGCACTGCCTCCTCTGATCACTGCATCTGACGAGCCGCGACCCTCTGCTCCCCGGCGGCACGCGACGACGCGCCACACTTCCTCCGCGGCCGGCCAGTGCCGACCGCTACGATGACCACCACAACTTTGTGTCATGGCCTCCTCTTACGGTGCACATCGGCGTGCAACCTCCATCATAGCCGGTTGGTGTCTTCGGGCCGACGGTCTTCCACAGAGGTGCAAGGATAGCAAGATAACGGAGGGTATGTGCCGTGTTTGTTAGGCCCGCACCCTCCGCGTTAGCTCGTAACAAGAGGGAGGATAAAGGGGTTCAATAATTCATGTGAAATAAACAAGAATTAAACCCATGCCTCGTAAAATTGTTGTAGATTGTCTTCGCTTGAAGGTGGGTCGTTTTCTTCATTCCCACAATAGGTTCCCAACGACGCCGCTCGTACGTCGTCCTTTGGTTTTTGGTTCGGTGTCACCCATCACCTCCCACTTGGATCGGCTCTATCCACTAAGGTTTCGGCGTCACGACACTCCTTCAACATTTTGTTGCTTGGTGAAGTTGTGCCGACACCTCTCCCCAATCTCCATATAAATAAGAGAGGGGGAGGGTAAGTAATGATGTGGGGAATCAATGGGAGCTCATTAATTAGGAACCTTCCTAATTCCCCAACGACATCATTACTTAAGATTGACAGGTCAAGCCATTTATTGGCTTGACACATCGCGGGTCCCACACTCCACTTGTCTGTTGGTGGAGAAGAAAGAAAATAAAATAATAAAATAATTTTATTTCATTTCTTGTAAAAATTCCCAAAACTTAACTTTTTCTTCATATTTATTGTGGTCAAAGTAAAGTCTCCCTTAATAAAATCATGGCGTTGTGGATTCAATGGTGCCCTTATATTTTTAATTCGAGTACTGGTTCAAATGTTAGAAAATGCCGCTCACGCGTTTACTGAAGGTACCTTAAAAAAAAGTTCAGAAATTCATTCTGGGAACACCGTGCCTCAGAATCAGGCGCCGTCAATTTTCACAAACTCATAATAATTCCATATAATTAAAAAAATACATGGAAAATTTGGGTCTTTACAATATACCATGAGTCACCCCTTCCTTATCTGAGATCAGACTACTAGAATCAATGATTCCATTACCCTGAAACATAGAATTATTAGACACCATAATATACTAGTCCTTTCAAAAAACCATCTGCATGGACTGACCCAGGTTATGTGAGGTCTTATTCATCTTCCTCTATATTCTAGTAGAACAAGTGTTCATATTATATTGATTTCCAATATGAGTGGTTTTAGAACCATTTGATGAATTTCTCTCTATTATTTTATAAGTTTTATACTTTCCTTGTATTCCAATAGCCTTAGCTAGCTTGTTGTAATTTTAGATGCAAGCGTTGAGTAAATCAGTAAATGATTTTTGAAGTTGGGACTTCACTCAACAGATCAAGGAACCGCAAGTTAATGCGGTTGGCCAGCCAAAAGCCAACCTTAGACCCTCCGAGTAGTGGCGTAGCCATAGCTTGTAGACTATGAGGGGGGTTCAGGGATCCTTGCCACTAGAATACTCAAGAGTATTCCGATTCTAGTACAGAGGGTTCCTAGAATTTGAAAAATTAGTGGGAGACATTTAATGATTAAGTAATCAGTAATGTCACATTAGGTAATCACATAAAAGTACAATCTACTGAAGTATATTTGTAGATAATGGCAAGGAATACCACAATAAAACTGCGATAAATATTAGACAAAGTTAATGGCCAAACAAGCACAAAATTCCAAGTTTAGTATAAGCGCTTGCGTGCATTACTAATATATCGGAAATTCAAGGTGCTTGTGTCTCAACCTGTTAAGCTACCTCAAGAAGCGAGGGTGTAAAACTGCTTATAGGAGACACATGAATCAAGCATATGATGGATCTGTCATAATGTTATCATCAACGTCTGATGTTAGTTGCGATCGCTACATCAAGACTTGGATGGTGATCACATGTAGTCTCATCTCCAAGATCCTTTCGAGGAGAAAGTGAAGCAAGATTTGAATGTGGTGATTGCACTCGGTTTGTGTAAAGTGAAAGACAGTTCACAATCTTTCAAGTCACCCCATTCTTATACCTTTTACACCCAATTACTCTTGTTTCGTTTAAGGATACAAACGAACGGTATAGAGTAAGTGTTTCATTACCATTAAGGTAACATTCACCAAGTAATAAGAATATTAGAGATAACACCATCTTTTATTCTTATGGCGAATAAATTGAATGACAAGGTGAAAATGCCCATGGAAAGTTACGCCAAAGGCACCTTCGTCATACCCTTCAAAGAAAAGTGGATGGTTACTTAACAGGAGGTTATTTGCATCACATATTGAAATAAATTCATGGAAGTTTAAAAAACTGAAATACAAGAAGCAAGTACCCGCTTCTTGTTCAGTTAATATTCATCAAATAAAAGTATTGTTATCTCACATACTTCTTGGGTATTAAAATACAATATGATTTTCACATATATGTATTGAAATACAATAACCAAGTAAGTAGATAAACATTACTAGAAGTAAAGTGTCTTCTCCAAGCCGCTAAGAAAGGGTGATTCCTAAGTCAGCAGTGAGAAACACATAACTTCTAATTGCCAAGTGATTGACTCAAACTGAATAAGTTGTTGAGTATAACCAAAAACATTTATCTCATGTGCCCATTTGGACATGATGAGACATTATTCCATGTTTTGGAATGAATGTTGTTTCTGGTAACATACTCAACAAATAGTTCACTGCTACTTGAATCAATGGCAATGCATGATGAATATAAAATGTAAGACCTACCCAGTTGTGGAAATATGATTCTTTGTCAAGTAAAACTAGAAGTGGACGTCAACTATATACCCAGTATGGTATTTAGGCTCGGCACAGCTAAACACCTTTGGTATTATTGACACCCTTAGTTTGGACAAAGAAACCTTTAAAAATAAAGGTATGCCACAAAGCTTTCCGAGGTTAGTTCAACAAGACAGTGTGAACTATTCCAAAGAAAGCAAGAGGTAAATATACTTCATAAGTTTCCTTTAAGTCATTAAGGAATGTACCAGTGAAGTATAAGTTTGGTAAGAAGATATGAGTTGCTTCGGATTGGCATGCCGAATAATATCTTGACCAAACAATCATCGATCATGATAATGTGGCGTGGAGTAATTCTTAAACGCATGTTACCTTATCTACATCACCGTATTGATGTTCATGAGGAGGATCGATGGAGAGTCTTACATATTAACATTGATCAACAAATTTAGCATGGAGCAATTCCTAAATGCACATTTTATACATCAAAGTTATGATGTAAGTTGTATCAATGTTACAACCTGCAGAAACTTCCATTATATTTCATGACGTGCTTTGCAAATAAGGGAATAAACCCATAACCAATATGCCAACTAAAATGACAAATGGATATCATATGAGTCATAGTATGATGAAAATCCATTATGTCATAGATCGTGTGTTAGGATGAAAAGAGTTTGTTAAGATATAAACAAACATGCATCAATTTGAACACATGGTGCATCTAAGTAATTATCCTAACAGTTGCTTAGGATATTACATAAATCCCTAAGATAGAAAAGATGTAGTCAAGTATTAGACTACATTTCTATACAAGGGTGCACATCTATATTAGAGATAGTGGGAGTTGAATTGACTTGGACTCAGTCAATGCTCAAGATGCACAAATGGTTGGCATAGGGAACAAGTTCCATAAGTATATGTGGAATAGGCATGTTCTAGTGACACATACTGCATAGGAAGAATGAAACCATGGTGATGGTTTTATATTCACCGTAGTCCGTGATATATTATTCATTGAGAATAATAAATCCTACAAGCAGTATAAGGCAATGAGCTAAGATTGACAAGATCAACTAAAATTCTGTAATGGATTCCATGTATCAAATTGCAAAGGGGCTTATAAATTGAATACTGTGGTGGGTATTCAAATGAAATGATACATGGATGGTACAAGTATGGTACCAATAAGGCTCGATTGGTTATACCAAGTCGGAACGCCTAAATCTATTAGAATTTTACTTGTCTTCTAAGATTTTTTTATTGGTCATTGGATGTCAAGATCATCTTTCATGGAAGGTGTCTATACGACGCAACCAGAAAGAGAAATGGCATCATATGATTCCAATGAAGGTTGCAAGTTACTGAAATCCAGTTCTAGATTAAAGTAAGTGACAAGATCTTAGAGCATTCATTATAAATGAATCTTTTCCTCGTGTCTACCAAAGGTTAATGGGAGCGCCAATGTTTTCTAAGTGAAATGTGTTCGACAACATATGGAAAACAGATTTTGATCTTACAGTTAGATAAGATTAGAATAAAAGCAATTCCCCAATGATTGACTTAAAGTAGCAACCTGAGTTCTAGGGAACATGATCCACTGAGGTAGATCCAAAGGTTGTTTGGTCCTAGTCAATCATGCATATTGTATTGAAAAATACAAGTTGGAACAATTCAAGTTCAGAATTGTCGCCAATGTCACATGGCTTAATCTCTCCAGGTTAACATGTTTGGTGCATGGGTAGAGATTAATGTTGTGAATTGGTACCATATGCTTTAGCGATGGATCAATCACATATGCCCTAATATGTACAATAATTGATACTGCCAGGATATAATTTATTATAGGCAGATATCAATTATTTCCAGGAGCACCACAAGTAATACAGTCAGAACTATCATCTTGTACTTCGACAAGTACAAATGATATGTACCTGGAATATGGAGAGGAAGGTATACTAGTTTTTGTGGGACACAAACTGGTAATCCTTAGATCAATTTGATCTAGTATCGCAGTTAGGAAAAGGAGATGAGCGAGTCGAGCTCATAAAAGCTTGTGGTAGCCATACCTACAAATACCGAGTACGTTGCAGCTTCTAAGGCAGCTAAGAAGCAGTTTTAAATCACAACGATTTGTTCCAATTCTTGGATTCGCACCTAGTGAGAAAAGCATTATCATAATGTAAATTATGAAATTATTACTAGCCAAGTTGTCAAGTTATGACAATGGACAAAGTGATATACTCGAGGATACCTTATCTTGAGAAGTTTTACTCAAAAAGATGAGGTCACATATAGCAGATATGCCACACGGCGAAAACGTGGCAGGCCCAGTAGTTAAAGCCATTACTCAACAGAAGCATGATATTTATCATGTGAGTAGCTAACAAGTTTAGTTAGCAAGTTGGCTCTAGTGCAAGTGGGAGTGTTGAAATAGTGGGTGCCCTAGACCCAACTATGCAGTACTTTATGATTACCATATCATGTGTACAGTTAGCTATGCATGATGTTATCTTACCATTATAGTGTAGACTTTTCTGCGTCCACTATAATAATAGTAACTTCCAAAGGTTAATTGTCGTGTCGAGAGGTTATAGCAGATCTCAGGCTATAATGAGAACCTTGAGATATAATGACATTGATCTTAAATATATGTTCTATAGTCTAGATACATCTTATTGACTGGACACAGTAGATGTCTGACTATCAGGTGTTGGGGGCTCATAAGCATTGAGACTTCTTCTCATGAAGTTCGCACTTGGTGATCTCTAGTAGTAAGATCATGAGGATAGACCCGTCAATAGGAACACCACATGTTTTTGGTGTCATTGGTCGTTCCTATCTACAGACATGTGTATTGATCTCCTGACTTGAGACCATTACCAATGTGTATCATTTGATTATGTACTTTGATGCAAGACAAAAATCATGGCAGTGATGTCGTGGCAAGGTAGTTTGTGTTGGGTGCGTCGTTGGTGGTATGACATTGGTTGAATGGTCAAGAAATGATTTGTCGCTTTCAAGTTCAGGAAGTTGTATATCTCAGACCTGGTTGATCAGGATGGTGTCGCCTTCATAAGTCTTTCGCCAAAGCAGTAGAAAGGAAAATCCATCTGGATATCAACAAATAATAAAGAAAGATAAGGACGATGACACAAGAGTGCGTCCTGCTTTATGAGATATTTAAAGACAAAGAGATTATAGTACACGGTGAGTGTTCGTGGGATGGTAGACGTTGCTATGACTATCCTTATCTCTTTAGGGGCCATGATGGGTTGCTAGACTCCGCTCTTGGTATGTAGATTTTATTCACTGCTATCGAGGTAAGGGCTTAGAGGGTCACACACAGTAGCGTGTTCAAAAATCCGCCCTATTCAGTTGAATAGGTATATGGACATAGTGGGCCCCGCCATGGGGTCCGAACGTTATCCAAGTTATCGATCACCAATGAATTAAATAAATTCATTAATATTCAAGTTATGAATATTTGGGATTGAATTTATTTAATGTATTTACAAGTTTAATAATACGAGATAAATATTAACCGAACGAATATTATTTAATATTCAAGGTTCGTTTAATATTAAGCGGGATAGCGAGTCGAGTTAAATGACTCGGTTTTAGCACGTAATATTATATATATATATATATATTACAAGTATGTGCTAAAATAATAAATAATATTGGCGCAGTTAAGTTTGTCAAAATTATTTATTTAGTGAACGTTGAAATAAACAGGGGTCGGGGAACCCTAACCGAGTATTTGTCAACGTCACTATAAATATAAGAAGAGGCTCTCTCTTATGTCATGCAAATCACTATTCATTCATTTATGGAATGAAAATTGAGAGCATCTCTCTCCTCCCTCTTCCTAGATAGAGAAGTCGGTGATCCAAGAGTTTGGATCAAGTTCTTCCTCAAACATCGAAGAGATCTCGATGCGGTGATCGTCGGGACGTTGAAAGCATCGTCGAATCGCCGCGCTAGCACCCGAAATTCGACGATCGACGTTCCATCGGATTTTTGGAGAGCGCGTGGACGATCTAGAGGGATCATGCTTTGGATCCTTCAAGCGACGATCGCCATCGACTAGTTGCAGTCGACTGCGGCTTCAGATTAGAAACGGGTAAGTTTTCGTTTTAGTTCTGTGCTCTTAATAATTTACGCGAGATCCTCAGACCTCTCCGGAGCTCAGTTCGCCGGCGACAACAAGTTCCGTCATCCCGCCGATGAAATTTTTTTAAAATCTCCGGCCCACCGCCTTCCGCTGCGGGCCCCGGAACCTGACATAGGGGAGGCACTTCGCAGAGCAAAAGTACCTCGCGTAGCTCATGGTTCGCAGAGCAGAGGGTGCTTCGCGATTCGGGAGCTAGGAAGCTGAAAGGTTGGATGATCCGCCCCCTAGACTTGGGGGGTCGGTATTTATAGGCAAGAGGCGCTGTGAAGCAGAGCTCGCTCGGCGCGAAGATGGATTTTGTTGCTCCGCGGCGGGTCGCGAACGTCAAATTCATTCACGAAGCATCCCGCCCCCTTGCTCCGCGGCGGGTCGCGAACGTCAAATTCGTTCGTGGAGCATCTCGCCTCCTTGCTCCGCGGCAGATCGCGAACGTCAAATTTGTTCACGGAGCATCCCACCTCCTTGCTCCGCGGCGGGCTCGTGAACTTCAAATTCGTTCGCGAGGCATCCCGCCTCTGTGCTCCGCGGCGGATCGCGAACGTCAAATTCGTTCGCAGAGCATCCCACCTCCCTGCTCTGCGGCGGGCTCGCGAACGTCAAAGGCGTTCGCAGAGCATCCCGCCTCCTTGCTCCACGGCGGTCGCGGGGCCAGGGGGACTCCGCGAAGGGGCTTCGCGAGGCGGCCATTCGGGCTTTTCGTTTCTTCTTCTTCTTCCCCCATTTTGGCACCAACAAGAGTGTTGTGCTAGGCCATGTTGAGTTGCACCAAGGGGCAGGGACAGGGGAGTTTGGATGTTGTGGTTGAAAAAGTTGTTATTGAAGGATTCGTTTCAGAAATTGTTAATTGTGAAGTTCATTGGACGGTGATCCACCTAAGAGTTTTGAGGGATTTCCAAGGCCAACCAATACATGAATTTATCTTTTTGATTGGAAACTATTGGACCCCATTTAAGTATAATGGGTATTTCCGAGTCTCACATCGGTCTTTCCCTCCTTGTAATTATTTTTACTCATCTATAAAAGAATGTCTCTGCCTCACATTGAGGTAAGGAGAATTCGCCATCAACATGGTATCAGAGGGAAAACCACATTAATATCTTTTTTCCTCTCACCTTTCGGGTATGCCCTACGCGGCTACCCCCCCTACAGGTTTTCCCTACGCGGCCACTCCCCCTCCTACGGGTTTGCCCTACGCGGCCACCCCTCCTCCCGCGGGTCTGCCCTACGCGGCCACCCTGTCTCTGCCCTACGCAGGTGGCTCCTCCGCCTCGCCTCCTCTACAGCACCGCCCTCCCGACGTCCCGATCCAGCCCTCCTGTCGGCGCGACGACCCTCCCTCCCGGCAGCTGCGCTCCCTACGCGACCCACCGTCGCGACAAAGACTCACGACCTCCGGCGGCAAGCTCCGCCCCGACGGTTGCGCTCCTCCTGTGTGAGCCACCTGCACGACGTCGACTCCCGCATCACCTGCCGCTGCTCCCGACCTCCTGCGCGACGTCTGCTCCCGCATCACCCGTTGCGGCTCCAGTTCCCGACGACTATCATGTTCCGTCGCCATATTACCCTGCATGTCGGCTCATGCAGCGCCATCACCAGAACCCGCATTGTCCCTCGGCGGCCCCTCGTTCAGGCGCGATCTGCCTGTCGGCCTGTCACTCCGCGGTGCTCCCTGCCGGCCTCTGTCCAAGCGCCACCCAGCGCCTGCTCTCCAGGCTTCGTCCATCCGGACCATCCCCCACCAGCCCGACGCCCTTCCAGTGGTCTCCCGACCTCTTCCAGAATCTCCCATTATGCTGGCACCCGCTCATCGGGCGTCTGTCCAGGGTTGAATGTCGAGTTCATCCGCAATTCCCGAAGACCTCCCTTCGATGGCCGCATCGGTCCTACCTCCTCTTATCACCGCCTCCATTCGCTTGGTCGATGAGCGACTCGACTCCACAAATTTCTCCGTCTGGCGGAAGACCGTGCTCATGTCTCTCACCGGCATGGACCTCGATTCCCATCTCGAGGATCCACCGCCTCTACCTTCCGACCTGAAATATCGTCTGTGGAAGCTTGCGGACAGTAAAATCTTTGCTTTTCTGGTCAATTTAATGGACCGCTCTGTCAAAGACGTGACCCGGACAGCCAACACAGTCAAGGAACTCTGGGATTCCTAGACTTTCATGTACTCCGAGACCAATAATTTGGCTCGGGTATCCGATCTTCTTCAGCGGTTGTCCCTCCTCGGCCAGCAAGCACGTTCATTTCCCGCATACTTCATGGAATGGAAGGCTCTATGAGATGAACTTCTTGAGCTTTGGCCCATTCCACAAACACTTGCGAAAGCATTAGCCCAGCAGGACCAGCTCTGTCTTTTCAGCCTCCTCAATGGTCTCGACCCGAAATATGCGACGACAACCACAAAGATGCTAGCCAGCCCCTCGTCCCTAGAGATTACGTAGGTCTATCATTGCCTTGGGAAGGCTCATCAGGCCCTTGCCCCACCCATCCCTAGCCTTGATCACACTGCTCTCCTGGGTCGTGGCGGTAGCCGCCTTACCGGAGTGGGCAAGAGATGCTGATGAAGAGCCCGGTAGGGAGGTGGTCCTATGATCGTGAATCATTTGGATCTTAGCCATGGAGAGATCCAAAGATGAAGGAAGAGCGACAGCAGGCGGGGATGCATCGTGGACCGCAGTCTGGCCCTGTCGTGGGTGCTAAGCGGGACGGCCATGAAGGACCCAACAACGATCAACCAGGTGGCCAAGCTTGCCACAGTGCCGACAGAGTGGTCGAGGTCGACTTTCTCCACGACCACGTCCACGAGGTCTGGTAGGGCGGCTACCGCCACGACCCAGGAGAGCAGTGTGATCAAGGTTAGAGATGGGTGGGGCAATGGCCCGATGAGCCTTCCCAAGGCGATGATAGACCTGCGGAATCTCTAGGGATGAGGGGCTGGCTAGGATCTTTGTAGCCGTCGTCGCATATTCCGGGTCGAGACCATGGAGGAGGCTGAAAAGACAGAGCTGGTCCCGCTGGGCTAATGCCTCTGCAGGTGTTTGTGGAATGGGCCAAAGCTCAAGAAGGTCATCTCGTAGAGCCTTCCATTCCACGAAGTATGTGGGAAATGAATGGGCTTGTTGGCGGAGGGACAACCGCTGAAAAAGATCGGATACCCGAGCCAAATTATTGGTCTCAGAGTACATGAGAGTCAAGGAATCCCAGAGTTCCTTGACTGTGTTGGCTGTTCGGGTGACGTCTTTGACAGAGCGATCCATTGATTTGACCAGCAAAGCAAAGATTTTACTGTCCGCAAGCTTCCACGGACGATATTTCGGGTTGGAAGGTAGAGGTGGTGGATCCTCGAGATGGGAATCGAGGTCCATGCCGGTGAGAGACATGAGCATGGTCTTCCGCCAAAAGGAGAACTTTGTGGAGTCGAGTCGCTCACCGACCAAGCGGGTGGAGGCGGTGATAAGAGGAGGTAGGACCGAGGCCGCCATCGAAGGGAGGTCTTCAGGAGTTGCGGATAAACTCGGCATTCAGCACTGGACAAACGCCCGGTGAGCGGGTGCCGGTAGAATGGGAGATTCCGGAAGAGGTCGGGAGACCGCTGGAAGGGCGCCGGGCTGGTGGGAGATGGTCCGGCTGGACAGAGCCGAGAGAGCAGGCGCTAGGCGGCGCCTGGACAGAGGCCGGCAGGGAGCACCGCGGAGAGACAGGCTGACAGGAAGATCGCGCCTGGACGAGGGGCCTCCGGGGGATGATGTGGGTTCTGGTGATGGTCCTGCAGGAGCCGGCGCGCAGGGTAATATGGCGACAGAACAGGATGGTCACCGGGAACTGGAGCCGCGACGGGGGATGCGGGAGCTGACGTCGCGCAGGAGGTCGGGAGCAGCGGCGGGTGATGCGGGAGCTGGCGTCGCGCAGGAGGCTCGCACAGGAGGAGCGCAACCGTCGGGGCGGAGCTTGCCGCCAGAGGTCGCGAGTCTTTGTCGCGACGGTGGGTCACGTAGGGAGCACACCTACTGGGAGGGAGGGTCATCGCGCCGACAGGAGGGTTGGATCGGGACGCCGGGAGGGTGGCGCTGCGGAGGAGGCGAGGCGGAGGAGCCACCTGCGTAGGGCAAAGACGGGGTGGCCGCGTAGGGCAGACCCGCGAGAGGAGGGGTGGCCGCGTAGGGAAAACCTGTAGGAGGGGGGTGGCTGCATAGGGCAAACCCATAGGGGGGGGGGGTGGCCGCGTAGGGAAGACCTAGAAGGGGAGAGGAAAAAATATCAATGAGGTTTTCCCTCTGATACCACGTTGATGGCGAATTCTCCTTACCTCAATGTGAGGCGGAGACATTCTTTTATAGATGAGTAAAAATAATTACAAGGAGAGAAAGACCGATGTGGGACTCGGAAATACCCATTATACTTAAACGGGGTCCAACACCATCAACAGAAACCATCCAGTGAATATAAATTGTTTTATGAAAAAGGAGGTGTGGCCGGAAGGGATTATTGAGGTACTTATCTCTAAACATGAAATCATTGCAAGCAAAGTTTCCAGTCCTTCAAGCCTAGGAACTATAGAAGTTTCAAAGAAGACAAAGGCATTTGACTTCTGTTTTGCAAGAAATATGGGGTCTGGAACCAACCCTGAAGGTTTTGGTGGCATGCATGTTGTTGTTGGTCTCTTGGCAGTAAGAGGTGGTTGTTGTATATTGGCGGTTGTTTGCTGTTGTAGCCTTGAAGGTGTTGGTCGCATGTGGTGTTGGTGGCATTGTATTCCTAGTTGCTTAGACATCCCGGTGAGTGATAGTCAGGGGGTGATACTACTTAGAGACAAAGCCTTCAATGAAGGGTAGTGATCTTTCCTGAATGACAAAACAAATACTAGAACAACAGTTGTGATGGATGACTTTAACTGTCATCCGCTTGCAATTGTTGCTGGTTTTTATATATGACAAAATGCTATAGTTGTTGGGAATCCAAAGCACCCAAAAGGAGTGGAAATTAAGGATGAAGGGTTGGCTAGAATTTATGGTGAAATAGAAGCTTTTTGGGCTGCAGGGCAGCTGGAGTTCACTGAGCTTGTTGTTGGGGATTGAATGGAGGACAAAGAGGGATCAAGAACCACCACATCGAAAGGAATTTCATCATGTTCCAAAATTGAGGGAAGGCCATGTTGTTTTGTTACTTAGGCCACTGCCAAAACCACCACCAAGTTGTTTCCGTTCCAATGCTACAACAGTTGTGCCAAGAGGTCCGCCTTGGGAACAAGGTGGTTTTAGGTGGTTTTAGACGGGGGGTATTGTTAGGAACGCGGGAACTGCTAGCGTTATTAATGAGTTTGGGGTATGTTGCAGTAACTACCTAGGGGGCAGTGAAGTCTTTTCCCTAATAGTTGGGGGGGTTGGCTGATAGGTGGGATATTAAATAAGGGAGAACCAACAGAGGGGGGTACGAATCATTTTTAGGACTTCTTCTTGGAAGCATCTCGGAGGCGGTCCTTGGGAGGATTTGGCCTTGGCTCTTGGAGGAGTGGTCTTCTTCTTTGGGTTTCTTCTACCTCGTTCTTCTTCTTATTCTTCCCCTTTTATCTTCTCCCACTTGCTGTAATTCAGAATTCTTCTATGCATTGTGAAATAATAGGTTTCTTGTTCTGTTTCTTCTTAAGTGCTGCAGTGCAATTTGGTGCTCTCGTTGAGAAAAACTGTGCACTGTCAAACTCAAGGTTGTTATCTAAAATCATTGGAGTGGTTAAAACAGTACGTGCGTCCACTTGAAAGAGGAGGAGGTGATAGCAGGTCAGATCAAATGTTAAGTATCTACACTAGTGGAAGAAAAAGAATAGGCTGCCCTCTGGGACGTCTAAACCCCTCAGTATGTCTCCTCATCAATGTTGATGTTTCCTGGTGGGATAGCTGGAAATGCATAAATGTCTCTTTAGGAGGGGAGTGGTCGGCGACCCCCCCTGGGCATGGGTCTTGTCCTGCGTGCCCAGAGCCACCCAATGACATGCCCACGGACATGGAAAAAATGCCTCTAACTCTGTATTGTATTAGCAATAAAGGAGGATGAAATCGGGAGGCACTTGCACTCCTGCCCAAGCCACGAAGGTCGACTCTCAAGCCTACGACCGATTTGTTTAACAACCAAATAAACAAATATTCTACGTATCCCCTTACTCACCCCCACTACGTCTTATATAATGATTCCCCAGCCCCACATGCGGGACCAGAAGCTTCCCCCCAATAAATTAACTGACTCACCCTAAAAAAAACTTTACCCCTTATTACCCACCACGCTTAGACTTGGTATCCATCATCCTCCAATGGCCCGAATGCCTTCATTTTTTATTGATTTTTGATAATCCACCTTTCAAGGGGTAAAGTGGAACCCTTACAAGGCCTCTAGGCGTAAGTATTACATGGCTCGTAGGCCTTAGAGGAATTCATTGCCCATAGGCTTCAAACATTACATACAACCCAGACTAACTACTTGGAACTTCTCCCCCCCCAGCATCTTCATCGTGAAATCAGCTCTCCACCTTCGCATGGTTGTTCGGCTAGGCATTCTCGTGCATGCACAGGTTTGTCCCGATGGCAGGTGTCATACCCTCTCATTCTTGCAATCCGTTTAGCTTCTGCTGTGGTGAAAGCTCCTTGCTCATCCTCCTTGTAGAACTTGTTCCTTGTAGGTTGTCTGGTTTGCATCTGCACTTAAAGTGACCCGAAGGCCTTGAGGTGGCTCAAAGGCCTTACTGACCCGAAGGCCTGGGTGGCCCGAAGGCCGAAAAGGACTCAGAGACTAAATCGGTAGCCCGAAGGCCCGAACGGGGGCATATTCCCGGCTGTTACAGTGTCAAACAGTGACTGCTACAGTTCCCGCTACAGTACTGCACAGTACTGCTACAGTACCCCCCGAAAATTCTGTCTCCGCCTGGATTTGATCCCTGGTCGCTTGGATACACTTACAGAGTCCTTACCAACCGGGCTAACGCTCATGTGCACTTGGTATCCATCATCATTCCAATTCACTCCACCGAGAAGGCCCTCAAGATCGAGCCTTGAAACTTGAGGAAAATCCATCTAAAGATATAGGGATTAATTGTTATGGAAGTCGCCAACATGGGAACTCTCATCAAACCGCATCCCCCACCATAAATAATAATTAATAATTAATAAGTCATAAGCATTAAATAATATATAATATATAGTATTAATAAATATTAAGTAATAAATTAAAAATATTATATATTATATATTATATATTAAGTAATAATTAATATATAATCAATATTAGGTAATAATTGATAATTAATAATTAATAAAGAATCAATATTTAATAATAAATAATTAATAATAAAGGGGCTTTGGCCCTAGCTTGTTTCGATATAAAAATAATAAATAATAAATAATCATTAATCAATATTAAGTAAAAAATAATAATAATTGATAAATGATAAATAATAAGTAATAAATAAATAAAAATTGATAAGTCGCTTTTTAATTGGATTGAGGGTTAACCCTTACATGACCCAAAGACCAATAATACATGATCTGGAGACCTAGAGGCACAGGAACCAAATATATGCCAGAATGCCTAGGTTGAAACTCTCCTCACTCAAGCCTAAAAGTCCACACTCGCTCATCATCCTAACTTCGTGTCTGTGGCCTGACATCTCCTCCCTTTGCAGAGGTGCACAAGGTTTTCTGCCCTAGAGCATGCTCCTCAAATGGCCCTCCTATGTCCTGATGGTAGCCAACGTCCCCATCTCGTACTCTCCGGGATACAATTGTATCCTCATTGGTGACCCGAAGGCTCTGCATGAATGGCTCGGAAACCCAGTGGACTGAAGGCACTAAAAATGGTCTGAAATCCCATCAGTGAATAGTGCATGCAACTGCTACTATACTGCTATAGTACCGTTGTTACCGTGGTTCTATAGGAACCTTGTTACCCCCCCCCCCAAATGGGGGTCATTAGGGGTTGAACCCCTGACCTCATGGACGCCAAACATGAGCTTATACCACTTGGCTACAGACTCGTTGGCAATAAATACTAATTAATAATCCCGAATGCCCAGATTCCTACCCCTCTTATTAAAGAGAAATAAAAACAAGACAAGGGGGTGATGCTTTACAAGACCATGAGCATACACCCAATCAAAAGAAAGGAAAAAAGAAAAGGCAACAAAGAAACAACCAAGTAGGCACCTCAAGATAGAACAAAGTAGAATGTCAAAAAAGAACTTGAACAAAAAGCCTACAGTCATTTGATGTTTCAGGTATAAAGCTGTATTTTAATTGCATAAAGCTTGCATACCGCCATAAAAAATCAATAGCACCACGTGTCGTAGATCTAGTACCCATATTATGAAAAGAAGCACGATCTCCATTGACACGTAGTATGTGTCTCCTTCTCTAATTCTTCTC
Source organism: Viscum album (assembly GCA_963277665.1). Taxonomy (NCBI): domain Eukaryota; kingdom Viridiplantae; phylum Streptophyta; class Magnoliopsida; order Santalales; family Viscaceae; genus Viscum; species Viscum album. Next base: position 1,003,194,575 of record OY728134.1, read on the forward strand.
AAACTTTTGGTAGGTTACCACATGTTCACTACATCAGAATCCTCCTCTAACAAGACTTCTCGTTGCTAGAAATTACAACCTTCATTTTATTATCAGTCTACTTTACATGAACTTTTGAACAATTTCTAGAATATAAATATCTATCTTTATCAGCTGGATCATCCAGTAAATCAAGCGTGGCAAAGGAATTGGAAGTATGAACCTAGATTTGCACAGTTAGGGTTCCCTGAAACAGTGAAGTGCAGTACCCAGTGTTCCCAGTACACTGGCCTTGGAGTGAACCAGCTTAATAGATCCATAATCTGAGGCAATTGAAGCACTCATGTCCTGCTACTTATTAATAGAATCAACAGTGCCCTTGACCATGGCCCCTTTACTACAATTATTAGCACCCAGATTAGAAGAATAGTCCTGGGTGCATATAACTACCCCTTTGTATAAGTCCTACTAGCCGCAGACATTCTCAAGGCCAACCACTCTTATATGAACCTCCTTGGAAGCTTCAAAGCTGTAAGCAGGCAACACCGTATTTAGAAATTTCCTTGAAGGAGTTCCATCTTAATTCTCAACCTCCCAATTCTCCCTTTTATACATAGCTTTGTGTCCATTTACTTTAGGATCATCTGAGCTCCACTGAGTTCTCTTACTGATATTAAGACTAGCAGTATTTAGAGCAGTGGAGAATGTATCCACTGTTTTCTCCAGAACCTACTTAGTATATTGGAAAACACGATTCAAATGAGTAGGATATTGCTTAGAGAAATATGAAATTTCACCCACAACATTCTTACCCTGCTCCAAATTTTCTTCAATAGGTCCATAGGAAGGTTTCTTTCTGGACCTGGTTTTCATTGGAACAGAAACAACCATTTTCATCTTTCCTTTACAGCCTTTATAAAGGATCAACTTTTGTTCCTTCCACAGGCCATGATCCACATCCTCTTGAGAAGCTATTTCACTATCAATCTGACCACCATTAGAGTTATTATCAATTTGACCAACCATAGTTCCTCCCTGGAATGTGCATCCTTAAAAGAAACACCAGTAATCTGCCTCTCGGCCTCTAAAACTGCCCCAACGGGCTTATCCAAAGTCAACATAGGACAAGAAGACCTAGATCCTTCTAATTCCTTTACAAAATCAGGAATCCCAGTTCCAATAGGATTTTAAACCAGCTCTGCCTACTGTTGGTGATACTCAACAACTGTCAAAGACTCATACCCAATCTGCCCTTGGAAATGATCAACCAAACAGGAATCCGCACTAGCCTGTAAGTGATTAGCAGTAAAACACTTAAGGGGGGGCTTGTTCCCTCCCTTGCCAATCACCATTGAGTCCTTATACAAGAGTGACATCAAACAAAATTCTCAGATTCCATAGAATCCAATTTAACCTAATAATTCTACTCCAAATATGCACCCTAGTGTTTCTAAGGGATTAACATGAAAATCTCAATCATGGATGGTTAGTATATCTGACCAGAGAGCTATGGATCTATGGACCTATGCTCGCCATTTAAGTTCCTCTGAATGAAACAATATATGAGAGAAACCTTTACCAATTGGAATGCACCTCTAATCTGAGAAGCCCAAAATGGAAGAAAGCCTACGCATCAATTCTTCGATTCTCCAAGACGTTGACCCAGCCAGAAGAACTAGCCTTGCTGTTATTGAGAATCTACAAATCTGAATTGTATTTGCAATCACCTCTTGATTCACAATGACATGAGCAGCCGAACCCCTTCTCAGAACTCGTTCTGTTGAGGAATCTTTCAGCAAAGAGAAATGTCACCAGTTGACATATTCATCACACATAAAACCTGTGCGGGCAAGTAAAAGTCGGTCCTCGACCTTCCTCGAAGAATCATCCAACCGCGATGACTCCAAAAAGCATCCTCCAACCAGAAGACCAAAAGCGAGGTCATACAAAAACGCCATGGAGCAAAGGGAACCTGATCGCCAATGAAATCGCCCAATGAGAGCTCGATCTCATTATCATCCCCAAATAATAAAAAACAAATAACAAATAACAAATAATAAATATTAGTAAATAATAAAAAATACATAATATTTTCAAAAAAAAATAAGTAATAATAAATAATAAAAAAGTAAATAATAAATAATAAATTATAAATTATAAATAATAAATAATAAATAATAATAATAATAATAATAAATATAATAATAATAATAATTTATTCATAGATAGAGGGGATTATAACAAATCAAATACACATACACCCAAACATCCTAGTGGGTACCTCTCCCCACAGTAAATGTCAAGCACCCATTGGACCTCTCTCTTTTTATTACATTTTAAGGGTCCGAAGGCCCTTACATTGGAAGCACAAAAGCCAATGAGAAAGATTAGGGGCCACATGATGTTACCAGTCTAAAAGCCTAGCAACCCCCATGCCAGAGTCATCCTACAATGTTACCAATCTGAAAGTCGAATTGTCCCCTTGCTAAGAGTCATTGTATAGTGTCACCCCAATGCAACGTGGAAAGACACCCCGTCTTTCCATAATGTGGATATAGGGATGGATGGTAAGTGTCAACACAGTCATTTCTCTTTCGAGTCGCCTGCTCAAGCGATGCCTATATGGCGCTCTGCTGCACCACCAACCAAGTCGCGTCCATGGATAGACCGATCACACAATGTTGATGGACATATGACAAGGCACCCATCAGTCCCGCAACGGAGGATGGACGGTTGTTTTGTTAGGTGTAAATACACATATCCCTCTTTACAGCCCTCCCACCTAAAGCATAGTTTGCATGTCTCCATGCTTTTCTTCGCCACCTGTTGCACTGGGCATATTGACTAGCTTTGAATGCTCCCTTCACTGGGACTGCATTGACCACATTGTGTGGCATTAAACACTTGTTTTTGGCCGTATAAACCCACTTGTATAAAGGCCAGAATGGCCCCACCTATGACCACCCATCGTCTGTCACATACCGCAATCATGCAGAGGGGTCATCACGCCAGCATACCACAAGTTCGGGGTGCTAAATTCACCCACCCTACTCAGCGGGGTTCGCTAACAACGATGACATCCTTGATGATGTCAATCATGTACACAAATAATAATGAAAAAATAATTAATAAAAATAATAATAAATAGCATTTCGAAAAGATAATAAATAATAAATAATAAGATATATATATATATATATATATTACTTAAAGGGGGTACAAAGCAACATATAATAAATAATATTTCCAAGTGATAATAAATAATAAATAATAATAAATAATAAGTGATAAGTGATAAGTGATAAGTGATAAGTAACAAAAAATAATCAAGGAGCCTGTAGCCGGGTGGCACAAGCCCCTGCTTGGCATCCAAATGGTCAAAGGTTTAAATCTTAATGGCCCTTATTTGTGGGGGATTTAACACCATTACTATAAAGACATTGTAGCAGTTGTGAATATTATTCACAGTAGGGCTTTCAGTCTATTTTTTAGGCCTTGGGCTAACTGGGCCTCCAGGCTATGTTAGGCCTCCAGTCCACTTGGCCATTGGGCCATCTTTCCAAGCTAAAGAAACTCAAGGTAGACTGTGGGTAGTATCGGTCCAAGCAGTTTGAGTGATATAGCGGTGGTACGACTCGTCTCTGGCAACAATGAATTATAGAGCACCCAACAGATCGATGCAGGTGATGGCGGGGCTTCATAGATGACTTTCTGGGGGTATGAGTAGTTGATATTCAGGTTGGGGCTATTGTAGTTTAGGGTTGGTCCTTCGGGCCATGCATTTATAAGGGCTACATGTCTTTTGGTCTTCATGTCATGTAAGGGTTCCCTCCCAACCTAGTTTAGAAGATCATTTTTTTAGTTTTTAATAAAAAAATCACGTTTCATGCAAGCAATAAATAATAATTAATAAATAATAATTAAAAAAAATAAAAAATAAAAAATAAAAAATGATTTGAAATGAACGGAACCATAAGCCCAAAAAACCAATCCCATGATCCTTCTATTAAAAAAATAAAATGATACAAAGGGTTGCATTGTTAAAAGGAGTGGTCTAGAAAACCAAAAAGGCAACATACCAAAAAAGATTCAAACAAACCAAAGAAAGAAACTCTCAAAATGTCCTCTTCAGTAACCTGCAAAAACAGTTTACCTTTTACCCATATGTGGTCCACCCCTATGCAGATGTTGATCTCTCTTCAAATACTTTGGTTTCTACCAAGGGTTGGTCGGTTCATCTGTGTCCAACAATTTATAGTCCTCCTTAGAGGTTGTATTTACTGCCTTGTCACCGTTTTTGTCAAGAGATTTTTAGACACAGTATTTCCATGAAAAGTATCGAATATCCGACACTAGATTGTATTGGAAATTATGGTATTGGAGGATATAAACTCCAATATTCTGGGGTAGTCAATATAACTGAAGAAACCAGGTTCCATTTCTGCATATATAAACCCAACTTGTGAGTCAAACCAAACTGAAATATCATCATAGAGTCCTTGATGCAACCTCTATGGCTCAATCCCCTCTGGTGGGAAGAAGTTGGAGTTCTTGACTCATGACTCGTCACATTCCTCATTCATGGACTTTTCAAAAATTTCATAAATAACATTCATTGAATCTTAAAAATAGGGGGGAGTAAGAGGTCATACCTTGAAGACCAACCCCACAATTCAAATCCTTTTAGAAAAAAGAAACAACTAAAGTAGTCATCATGACATCCATTGGTGTTGGGGAAGCAGAGTTACAAGATTTAGATTCCACATTTGGGGAATTCTAAACAATTTCCACAGAAATTCCTTGTACCATAGTTGAAGTAAAAACTTCCCTTCCTTATTGGTTCTTGAATCAGTGCTCACATGATGACCAATTGCCTGCTGAGAATGAACCACATCACCGACAGGTGTTAAAACATCAGTGGTAGGGAAATTCACCCTCAGTGTTTCCATATCATTTTAGTTTCCAGCATATCTAGATCTTTTAATCTCAATGGAGACCAGATCCTTATAAGAAATCATAGATGGTGGATTATAGATCTTCCCTTGATCAGTGTTGGTCATCACCTCCTCCTATATTAGAATGTCCTTTCCAGCATGCAAGTTACCATGTGACAGGATGAGTGGATAGCCTTTAGCTTCAAATTAGTCTGTCTCAAAGCTTGGTAGCTCTAAGACTTCCTATTATAACCCAACTCCCCAATATAGGTCACCTACCTAGACACGCCTTCATCAGTCACTGATAAGACATTCATCATCGAGTCAGCCTGCCTCAGGTCATTGGGTTTCAACCATGCTTGTGCGGCTAGGGAGATACCAACTTTACCAGAGGCCTTAGTGGACATCGAAGACATGGTATGGACCATTTATTTGTAAGAAACCACATCCTTAGGAAGTGGATCTTTCCTTCCATGTAACTTAACATAGACAAAACATGTTCCAATATTCATATAATACTCTCAACTTGATGGAAAAACATAGCTTCAACAATAGAATTGTGAGAGCGATCAGATGTGGCATCTTTTGAGAGATACCCCCTTTCATGGCCCTAAAATTAGAGGCTATACCCAAAGGTTGGACACCGCTTTTATAGCCCATCACTAGGTTCACCCTGCATTGATTTAGCCTTATAAATCCTTTTCCCATACATGATAGCAGAACCAACACCATCCATCTATTTGTCCCCATAAAAATGCAATTTGAACTTACATTGTTCTATCAGATGAACAAAATTCTTATGGTTAACACATCTCATGTTTCTATGACACTTATCATTTGAGTGTTCAATACGCTTACTAGAATCACAAAAATTAGGTAGATTTTCCAATTCAATTGAAAGATCCAGCCTAAACACATTAGTAATCAAGAATACTGTTTTGATCAGGGGGGATCATAAGTCCACATCAACCAAGATTCTCATAAAGTACCCATGTCGAGAACAATCGGTTTCCTTATGAAACATTGTGGGAGTTACAACTATTAAAGCAACGTCCAGATTATTTTTAGATGCCAAAAGAACTAGTTTAGTCCCTTTATCTAAATCTAAGAATGAGTGATTGAGTTTTTGATAGATAATAGATCAAATAAAGGATCCCATTCTTCAAATCTTAGAAAACTAGGTTTGAGTGAAACTGATCCAAAACCCCAAGATTTACAATTTAGATCATTCTAAGGAAAAACAATGTGGTAAACACCCTTAACCATTGAGGCCATTCACCATCCATCAAAACCCCAAAATTGAGTGAGGCCATTTTGGAGATCTTCATGTCTCCAAGGATTGCTCTTCTATTGGGATTTCACCCACACAAGAATTGAGTCCTTGAATTCCTAAATGCATCCCTTTAAAATATTAGGGTTTATCTCAACGAATGCTGGAGATCTGTTTATGGTGACGCTTTTACCCATTGTTTGGTGAGATTTTAGTAAAATAAAAGAAATGATTTTATAGTTTATAAGAGAAAATAAAAGAAAAGAGATGATTGTGATTTCTCTCATTGTGTTTGGATCAATAACTTATTAAATGAAATAAAATGATTTGGATTTATCTCTATCTTTTTTGGTGAATTTTTTTAAAGGAAAAGAAAAGAAATGCTTTTTTCATACATGTAGAAAATATGGATAAATTTGGAATTTTAAAATATTAACAACCCTCTGCCATCATTTCTTTTTAAATCATCCCAATTTTGGGGTGATTTAAAAACCATAGCAGGATAGAAATATATTTCTCTCCATTTATCCAATTATCATTTCTCTCCCCTTTACATTACCTCACAAAACATGAGAAACTGATTTCCCCCCTTAATATCATTTCTTTTCTCTCAGTATCACCTCTGCCAAACTAGGGCTTATGCAAAGAAACTATATCAACATGAAAATTAGAGAAATACCCACCCTTTAAAGTTTTCTCAAAATATGAGACATGATGTTTCCTCAAATAATCATGGGTCTTTTCAAAATTAGAATATCGGGCTTCTTGTGACACCAGATCAACCAAATTCAAAACCGATTGAGTAAGACTATTACTCATGGATGAAATCTTTTGAACTGGGAAGAACACGTCCTTTGGATCGAAGTAACAGTCGGGTGAGAATGCCATAGATTCAACATTTCATCAATTTCCATTGAATCATCAGAGATATCAACATCGAAACCCCATAAATAATAAATAATAAATAATAAATAATATATAATATTTATTTGGTCTTAGAGGTTACAAAGCATTGAAACAAACACATTCATTGGGCTAGGATAGACCCATAACCAAGCTAATTTATTATAAATTTATGGTTTGAAGACCCTATGGATTGAATGTCCTTTTCTATGGCCCAATGGCCCATTTTTAACCCAATGGGATCTTCTATGAATAATACTGCTACAATACCCACCGCTTGTACAAAACCATGGAAATTACCTTTATTTAGATTTAAGCTCGTATCTGATATAAAATTACGGGGTGGATTTACCACTTAGGTAAGCCTTCAACTATATAGATAAGAAATAAGAAATAATAAAATAAATTATAAATTATAAATTATAAACAATAAAAAATAAATAATCAATACAAAACAAAAAATAAAAAATAAAAAATAATATTTCAAAGAATAATAAAGAATAAAGAATAAATAATTATAAATTATAAATTATATTTAAAAAAACTAAAAAATAATCAATAATCAATAATCAATATTAAGTAATAAATAATCAATATTAAGTACTAATTAATAAATAAACAATAATAAACAATCAATCTTATGTTATAAATAATAATAAATAAAAAATAACCCAAAATGACATGAACCATGATCCCAAATATAAAACCCCATGATCCTTTTATTAAAAAAGATAGTGCTATAAAGGGTTGTAATGTCTAAAGAAGCAGGCATGTAAAACCACCAAATACAATATACTAAGACCAAAAAAACAAATCTCAAACAAACCATAGTGAGAAAACTCTCCAAGTGTCATCCAATCTTGAGTAACTTACAAAAACAATCCACCTTTAACCCATGTTCTTGGTCCAACCCCACTTACGAATGTTTACCTCTCTTCTATTGTCTATCCAGGGTTGGCCAAGTTATCTCTATCCAAAAATTTTGGATCCTCCTCCTTAGAGGTTGTATTTTCTACCTTGATGGATTTTCCATCTGTATCCCAAGATTCATGGACATTATATTTCCATAATATGTCCTAAATATCTAGGTCCGGATTGGATCAGATATTGTATTCAATGTTGGAGGTATAAACTCCAAGACTACAAGGTATTCCTATACATGAAGTGTCTGGTTTCCTTTTCTATATATATAAACTCAACTTGTTAGTCAAACCAGTCAGTGATATCATCAGTGAGGCCTTGAGGAAACCTTTCTTTCCCAAGAACCTCTAGTAGTTTGAGGTTGGAGTTTTTATCTTTCACCTCCTCACATTACTCATGTGTTACCTTGCCAAAATTCTCATAAATAACATTCATTGATTTAGAAAAGTGAGGGGGTCTCTATTTTCTCCTCAGTTGGGACCTGAATTTGTATACCAACCAATCAAACAACCCCCTTGAATTTTACATTCATACATCTAATAGGCTTAATAGTTAAATATTCCTCAGGAGGATTCATGACAATAACCCCCTTTATTCCTAACTACTAATGATGGCTATAACCAGAATTATCACCAAACAAACTCCATTGAGTAAAGACCTACAAATTCCCCAAATCTAGTATAATAGAGCCGATGATTAATTTATTACATCAGAATAAGATACAAGAGATCACATCCTGAATGACCAAATAATTTAGTAGTCTTGAAGAACTAGATACATACATAATTCCAATTTTTTCATTGGAAATATGAAATACATAACATAAGAAACATCCTTAATGTTATTCATAATATCCTTCTTCATATCACGGGGAAACAAAAAAAATAAAGGGTGATCTCAGATTCTCAGTAAGGGTTACATAAAGTAAAAACTATCATGAGTAAATAAGGAATAATTAACATGACATAGTATATAATCAAAACACATGTCATTCAATCAATAAATTGAGTTCAATGAAAATCCATGGCTAATATCAACATAGAAAACACATGGGAAATGAAAACTTAATTTTTAATAAAGGAAATACATAATTCTAGACATTCATGATCAAGGTGTAATAGACCAACCCAAATCAACCAAACCATACACCAGAGTCGACCGTCACATGGTGAGGTAAAGCAAGAAAACAGCACACGTATTGTATATAATGGAATACCACATACAACCAGAGTAATATATAGAAGAAAAAGATACAACTAGATCAACCAAACCATACACCTGATTCAACCATCAAATTGTGAGGTAAAGCAAGAAAACAAAACAAGTCTTGTATATAATGGAACACCACATGCAACCAGAGTAATATATGGAATAAAAAGATACAACTAGATCCATACAATCCAATCCAAAATGGATAAACCCTAAAGTATGAATAAAGAAATACCAACAAGTATCCATGTGACTAATAGTCACCTCCAAACCAACCCGAACCAAAGGCAAAGACTAAAGGAGAATCCAATATGCTACAAGTTGACCTTCCCTTTACCGGTATCCTACAATACAATATCTATAATCATCCAAAGGGAAAAGTAGAGTGTGTGTACAACGCCTAGTAAGATACCACCACATAGTTTATACAATGTCTAATATCAATAATAAAATAGTTCTAACTAAAAAAAATAGTTTTACAAAACATTTTCATAAATCAAATACGTTTGTAAATCACTTTCCCTTTGGTTTTTATAAAATCCTATCATATTCATAAACAGAAAATATGATAGGTAAAAGTGATAAAATAGGAAATAATATCCATGCATCAAGTGGTAAGAAAGTAAACACATATCCATGAAATAACCTATCATGTTAAGCTATGTGATATAACCTCATATAAAAACCTGTGAGCAATAATCCATGCTAGAAAAAAAATCATGCAATAAATAACTGTAAATGAAAAAGTGCCTCATATTGATCCCTAGCCTATGAGACAATGCGTACTAGACACTCAAGAGACTAAATAGGCATAACATTGGTACCAACCAATATCAAGTCCTATCATAGTCCATCAATATCCCAAAAGGTTACCTCCTAGTGGTTCCACACACACTAAGGCTACCCATGTCTCTTTCCCAACGCACCCAAGGTTTCCAATGTTCCAATTTTCAAAATACATTTCAAAACCATGCTCACAATTTTATAAAATATTTTCAAAGCCAATATAATCCACTTTGGTGTTTGAAAATCCATTTCCAAATCAAGAAAAATTGTTTTCAAAGAAAAACCCCTTTAAAAACGTTTTCCTTTCCAATCAATCTTTTGAAAACACATATCACTCCAAGGAAATGAACAACCCAAAGGAAATTATAAATAACTAAAAGAAATTCATCTAATTAACCCATTTAATATAAAAAACTACCTTAAATGATATAAACCAAGCTGCCTTTGATAGCGGTGATTGGAAACCACAAGACTGGCCTTCGAAAGACAAGGTACAACAATAAACTACAAAGGATCTATAGAAAACACTATCTGATCATGAATCTAAAACCTAATCACAACCAAAGAAAAATCCAATACTGATGTAAAGAATAACCTAAAGGAACTCTTATCCAGAGAGACACAACCCCACTACAACAAAGATCAAAGGTTGAATGAAGTGATTCAGATGGAGTGAAGGTATCCAAAATCTCCCCTGAGTGTCTCTAGGTCGAGAGCTGAAATCCTGAGGATGAATGAATGAAGAATTATTCATGTAGCACCCTAATAACCACAACCCATGAGACTTACATGGCATGTAATCATATTACATGGTGTGTAATACATGAAGCTCAAGTACGCTGAAAAACCCAACACCTTTTTATTAAAATCCAATTTTGACCATTGCATGCCACAAACCTCTTACATGGCGTGTAAATTTTTTACGCCCTGTATCAGTTTACAACATCTGTTAGGCACCAAATTCAGGCCATTTAACCCCCTTACACTGCATGTAAACCCCCAACAGATTGCATAAATAGTAGGTTTACAAATAAAAACTCAAAAACCCCACTCCGGGCATTCTTTTCACTTAGGAAGAACCCCACTATGCCTTTGACACATTTATACCTAGACTCCATTAATTCAAATAAACATACATCCCCGAACATTAGGTCATTTTCCCTAGAAAAGTATTTTTGTCCTCATGAAGCTCATAAATGCACCCAAACAAGTACGATAAACAAATCACAAACAAGGGAGTACCTGAAAAGTGTAATGGGGTGTTACGATATCTCCACCATAAATGCTTTCTTCCCCTAGAAAGCCCTAAGATCCTAGGACTTGAAAAAAGTGAAGGTCACCACTACATCAACAACAACCCCCTCTCCCACATCTTGTGTCTTTCCTATCCCCACTACCATAGTACCCATACAAGATGAATCATTTTACCATGTAGTACCTTCTCTCGACAATCCATAATTTGAACTGGCTACTCAACCAAAGTGGTGTCAGTCTCAAGATCAACATATTACCATCCAATCACATGAGAAGGATCTGGTATATACCTCTTCAACTGGGAAATATGAAACATATCATGGATAGATGTCAAACTAGATGGTAAGTCCAACCGGCAGGCCACCTTCCCTAGTCATCCAACGATCTCAAAGGGGTCCACAAACCTTAGTGATAACTTACCCTACTTACCCAACCGATGATGTCCCAAGCGAGGTGAGACTCTAAGAAAAACCCGATCATGTAACAACCTAGAATTTTATCAATGGAAATTCCTTTCTTATAATTATTTCATATAGTATAGATCATACAAAAACACGTAGATAACATAATACAAACATTATAAATGAATAATTAATTAAATATGAGGCATATCTAGAAGTTAAGGAACATATACCAAATGAATAGTAACTTGACCTTTGAAATAGTAACATAACTATTAGGAATAGTAATATGACCAATAGAATAGTAATCTCACCGATGAAAGTGTAAATAAAATTTGGGTATATTATAAATAAAAATATGATATAATTATATCATAGTTTAAGTAAATAATTGTTTTAAAAATGATAAATTAATTGTTGGTATTTTTGTGAAACATAAATGTTTATTTAAAATTTTATATTTATTATAATAATTTAAAAGAAAATTTATTTTCATAAAATAGATTTATAAATTAATATTTTGTTGTATTATGATTTTAAGATAATTTTACGAGACCTTAATTAATTTTTGAAAGTGTCATAAAATCAGTTACAATTTTAAAATCGGTATTTTTCGAGTAAATGATGATTTTAATTAAAAATAAAATTTATCATATTTAGAAAATTATTTTTATAAAATGGAGTTCATTTTTTAATCCTACTTGTTGAAAAATTTTTGGGGTGAATATTTGGGTTTTTTATAAAATAGTTGAATTTTGTTGAATAGTGAAATATGGTAATTTATAGTATAAGCTAAATACATGAATTATTGAGTCATAGATGATGTAATAACCTTTAGTTAGAACTCAAATGCTCTATTTAATGTATTTAGTCACAATAATTAACACTATTTCTTGTCCCGATCCAAAATAATAAAAAAATGAATACAATAATCAAAAAACACCCCTCTCCTCCACTATAAATTCCACCCCTCACCACCTCTTCTCCTCACACCTTATAAAACTTAGAGATTTTCAAATTTCTATCCAATTGTAATGCTCCAACCCTAGTTACCCATAGTCGGTACATTATTACATAACATTGGCATGATCACAAAAGATCAATTCTTGAAAGATCGATTAGTTTAGTAGCCTTGGAAATACTAGATACATTCATAAGTTTTACATTACATTATAAAATGAAAAACTACAACAACATAGTATCCATAGGCCACACTCATATCCATTATAATATCCCTGTAGGTCAGTCATAATATACTTCTTCGCATCCTGGGAAAAATAAAACATATAAAGGGGTGAGCTTAGATGCTCAGTAAGGATAACAATATAGCGAAAACTTTCATAAATAAGCATAAACATTTAAAGCAATGTAAGACTAAAACAAAAGCCTTTTAAACTTGAAATTAAGAATAATATGGCAAAGATAAAATCAAATAATTTCATTTACTTATTCACATGGATATTCTACTAGTCAAATAATCACATGCAATATCAATAGCCACTTTCATAATGATGGAATGCATAATGCCAAACTTCATAACCACATAGTCAAGGACTTGTGCCAAGACTACAAATAAGATTTTTTCAAGGCCTTATGCCAAGACACTAGTTTGTCTCATGAGACCTACCGATGCATTGAGAAGCTCTAGCAGGCTCCACTCGTCACTTACTAAGTCCAATGCATTTCTCATATGAAAAGGTTTAAACATAACATAAACATTCGTATTAAAACTAGCATACGAAATGTCAATACTTTATCTGTAAACCATGAATGGTATAAAAATAACACATCCATAGTCAAATATATCACAAAACCTTTAATACAATATGGAATTTTTGTATCATAATAAATCAACTTCAAATAAGCTTACAATCCATCAAAGGATATTGACATAGATGAAATCAAAACTTTTTTTAGAGAAATATCTCTTTCTATTTTGAAATATTTTAAAAGTAATATAATTATAAAATAAAACATTTATTTTGAAAATATTCTTATAAGATTGTAAGGGAATATTTGACTGTGTTATAATGGCGGAAAATAGCCGCACCCGCCATATAAGTTTAAAAAAACTTTCTTACCTTAATTTTGTCGAAAAGGTCATAAAGAACCTTGTTTGGAAAACGACAGAAAGATTCCTTTCAAACCATTTATAAAAAGTCAAAAAAGGGTATAAATGACTTTAAACTATATTCTAGTATATAGTAAAAATGTTTTGGAATACATTTTTAAGAAACATATATGTTGATGATAAAGAGGTCCTAGTAGATACTTACGTAAAAACAACCTCGGATAATAAAGAGATTGTGAAATTAACCCTTTGTCGAGGGTTGGTTAAACTCATGTATAATGGTGAAATAATTGTTATTAAATTATACAAGAACCATATACATTAATATGACATAATATATGATCTTCTAATATTTCTTTGTTAATGATATTTTAGTAGTATCATCGTTTCGGGTATTAACTGATTCGTTTTCCTTTATATGATTGGTTATGTAAGCCATGTTTGTTATGGATAGGATGTATTTGATTCATATACAGAATTATATTATGTTCATAAACATTATTTTTAATCATAAAATGAAAATTATTCTTGAATGATTACGATGAGGAATGAATCTCATCGCATTCGTGTAGACGGTAATCCGTACGTACGCACGAGCGATAATATCATTATTTTGATATTAAAATCATATATAATTGGATGTTATATCATATATAAAGAATCATTATCATATTATATTTATTATTTACATCATTTATACTCATTATTATACTCATCCAAATGATGAAGTGTTTGAATAACAAACTACAGCACAACGTGGAGACGGTAATCCGTACGTACACACGAATGGTGACTTTGTCATTTATAGGATGAATAGAATAATGAATATGATTGTAAAATTTTTATAATAAAATAAAATTATATATAAGATACTGGATTTATTATTTTAGAATGTAAACAACAAATAAAGAGGAAGTGGAAGAAGAAAAGAACTTGAAAGAGGTGATGAAATATTTACCTCTTCTTCGGGTTCTTTCTATTGATTTGATCAAAAGGGCTTCTTAATTTGGCTTTATTACTAAAGTAAGTCCTCTAGGATTAAGGTAGGATAGTTTATAGGATATTTTTTCAGGGTTTGGACGATCCAAATGGATTTTAAGGTGTGAATTTGAGAGAAGGGGAAGTTCCCTTTTATAAGAGAGGTGAGGGTCACTTTAGGAAAAGTTTGAAATATTATTTTATAATAAAATAATTTTCGGTTTATAATGGCTCCAAAATAAATTATTTAAAGTATAAGGTTGGTATGGATCGAAAAAATCTCAACCAATAGGTTTTATACAGGTTTAGGTCATCATATTGACCTTATCTTTTAGATTTAACTTTTAGTTAAATTTTTTGACATTTACCATGTCTCTTTGTATTTTTATATTATATGGTTAATAAACTTACTATAAAATTACAAGTGAACCTCAAGTGATTCATTAATGACATATATAATATTATTTAAGCCCTTAGGATGAACCTTATATTTTTAGGAATAGAATATCAATTAACAATATAATATTTGTTTTAAAAACTCTTTTATGTCAATTTTGACACTATTTGGTATTTTGTTTTTGTTAAATTCACAACAACATTATTAATTCAAAAAAAATTCATTTAATCAACCCTAATATGTCATATTAATCTAGAAAATTAGTTTTATTCATTAAAAGTCTCAAATTATATTTATTTGGATATTTATAATATCAATTATTTTAATCTTTCATTAATAAAGTAATTACTGCTTCATCATTCTGTCATAAATAAATTTAATTAATTAATATATAAAAATTATAAATAAAATACCATTATGTAGGAAATATTTTTATATTTCTAATGAATATTTATAGTTGAATTTATCTTATGTATAACCCTATATTAAAAATGGTTTAGTTTTTAAACTTTGAATTTAACTCTTTTAACTCTTCTTTAAATAAAATAATAATAAATGTCCCAATCTAATCCAAGTGGACCAAATATGATCATATTTTATTACTAAGGTTGTTTTTGGTAGAATTACACTTATCCAATAGAATTAGGAAATTTTTTATGGTAATTATGATATCATTTTTACCCTTAATTACCCTATTTAATTTTAATTGTGGTAAAAAAAGTAAAAAAGTTACTATTCACCAACTATTATTTTCATCTTATTGAACCACATTTTACTTACTGATATTAACCGTGTCTCTCAGATATTTTAAATTTAACTTACAAAAGCGGTAAAATTAAGTTTTATACAAATTTGCAAATGCTCATAGGAGGTGGGTAAAAGACGGTAAATAGTTCGACAAAATTTTATATATCTAAACTTATTAAAAAATGACTCCAATGAATTACGTTGAACATATATATGTATTATGTATCTATTTTGACCTAAAATAAATTAAAATAAAATAACTAATTATTTAAATAAAAAGTTGCTTTTAACTAATAACGTAGTGTTGTTTCACTATTCATAAAAAATTGAACGTTTTTAGAAAAATACCAAAAATTCTTACTAAGCTAATTTCGATATTCCTAATCCAAAAAGGAAGTATATTATGAAAGATAAAATTTATAAAATTTTAAAAATTGGGTATTACTATTCATAACGGCTAGTTTGATTGGTCACGGTGTGTTAGAATCTCAAAGTTGCGTACAATGCAAGCTATTGCATTATTCAAAGGGAAACATACCGTGGAAGCTTGGAGTGTTACATTCTTCCCTCCTTCAAATAATTTCATCCTAGAATTTTCTATAATAATATCGCACAAAAAGATTTGGGTGGTTCTTCATCATAAGTTCCTTTAGTTCCCACATTGCCTCTTCCATCTTATGGTTTCTTCATAGAACTTTTACCAGATGAGTTGTCCGGTTTCTCAGCACTTGTTCTCTTGTATCAAGAATTTTGACAGGCTCTTCACAATAAGACAGATTTGGTTCCCATTCAATTTCCTCATAGGTTAGTACATACATTGGGTCAGACATGTATTTTCTCAATAGTGATACGTGGAACACATCATGAAATTTGGAGAGACTTGGAGGCATTGCCAAACGATAAGCTACAACTCCAATTCGTTCTAGAATTTCAAAAGGTCCGATGTACTTGGGACTCAATTTACCCTTCTTACTGAAACGTATAACACCCTTCCATGGATATACCTTCAAGAAAACATGGTCTCCTACTTGAAATTCCAAATCCTTCCTTCGGTTATCGATATATCTCTTTTGCCTACTTTGGGATACTTTGATGTGGTTTTGGATAAACTTCACATTTTCCATTGTTTCCTCAACAAGTTCTGGGCCTACGAGTTTTCTTTCACCAACATCATCCCAATAAGTTGGTGTGCGACATCTCTTTCCATATAATGCTTCATATGGTGCCATCTGAATACTTGAATGGAAGCTATTGTTATAGGAAAATTCTACCAGAGGTAAATATTGATCCCACATACCTTGAAAGTCAAGTGAGCAAGATCTCAACATGTCTTATAAGGTTTGAATAGTCCATTCTGATTGTCCATCAGTTTGAGGGTGGTAGGTAGTGCTCAAAATAAGTTCAGTATCCAGGGATTTCTGAAGACTTTTTCAGAATCTTGATGTAAAACAGGGATCACGATCAGAAAAAATCGATAAGGGTACTCCATGAAGTCTTACAACTTCATTAATATAGAGTCTTTCTAGACGTTCAAGTGGTAAATCTTCTCTTATATCAAGAAAATGTGATGACTTGGTAAGACAATCAACCAAGACCCATATTGAATCATTCCTTCTAGGAGTCTTTGGTAGCCCCATGACAAAGTCCATCGTAATATCATCCCATTTCCACTCAGGTATGGGAAGAGGTTTCATGACTCCTCTAGGATGTTGTCTTCTAGCTTTCACTTGTTGAAAAACTATACATCTTGAACCAAAATTAGCAATCTACCTCTTTATGTTGTCCCACCAAAAATGTTCCTTCAAATCTCTATACATCTTGGTGATACCAGGATGTATAGAAAAATTGGAGCTATGAGCATCATCTAACAATTCTCTTTTTAGATCCAGTATATCAGGAACACAAAGTCTCTTCCCAAATTTCAAAATCCCATATTCATATATGAAGTCACTCAATCTCCCATCATTCACAGCTTTAATCTTCTTTTGAACACTAGTACAAAAACCACTTTTTACGTCGGTTATTATATAACCGACGTTAAAATACATTTTCACTGATTTTTCACGTCGGTTATATAAGAACCGATGTTAAAAATCCATTTTATCTGATTTTTCACGTCGGTTATTATATAACCGAACTGAAAAATCCTTTTCCAGGAAAATATATTAAAATTTTTACTTGTTTTTCACGTTGGTTATTAAATAAACGACGTGAAAAAATCTATTTTCGTGACTTTTTCACATCGGTTATTTTATAAACGATGTGAAAAATGTTTAAAAAAATGTATTTCATTTCTCAAGATTTAATTTTACAGGTCACGGATCTCAAACAGAGTTACGGATTAAAAGTTATGGCCTTCAGAAGTTGATCATCTCTAAACGATGTCTTAAGAATGTCCAACTTATGAAGGCCATAACTTTTAATCCGTAACTCCGTTTGAGCTCCGTGACCTGTCAAATTAAAGCTTGGAAAATGAAGTAAATTTTTGTAAACTTTATCCACATCTTTTGTTAAATAACCGACCTGAAAAATATATTTTAATGTCAGTTATTAAATAACTGACGTGAAAAAGTCATGAAAATCGATTTTTCACGTCGGTTATTTAATAACCGATATGAAAGAGTGATGAAGATTTATTTTTCACATCGGTTTTATAATAACCGACGTGAAAAATAAGTGAAAATTTTAATATCTTTTCACATCGGTTATCATAAAACCGACGTGAATGATATTTTTAATATCCCGCGAACGCGAAAATTCAATTTTTTTACATCGCGACATCGAAATTTTGAATTGCCGCCTAAAATTTTTAATACCGCATTTTCTCATGGAATATCAATTATATGTTTCCATTATACACCCATCCTAATTTGATGATCATTTATTTCAACCATTATCATTCCCCCAAATCGACTCTTTTTCTCTCGAATGTGAATCAATTATTTCTTCTTTTCACGATCTCGTCAAGGTATATTTAATCATACATCCATGATTTATGATTTTTATGATTTTTTTCTTAATTTATATAACATTTTATGATCATTTAATTCAACCATAATCGTTCCACCGAATCAACTTGTTTTATCTTCAACTTGAATCAACGATTTCTTATTTCCGCGACCTCGTCAAGGTATTTGTAATTATTTTCCCATGATTTATATTTTCTATGAGTAGTTTTCTTAATTGATATACCATTTAACGATTGTTAATTTATTATATTGATGGATGATTCTTTATATCATGATAAAACTACAAATCCCCCTACGAATTCAAAAATTCCTTCTAATATGAAGCTACGGTTGGCTCATTCAATCTTTCCTTGAAAAAAATATCAAACTTCTGATGGTCATAACTTTTGATCCGTAAATCTGTTTGAGCTCTATGACCTGTCAAATGAAAGCTTAGAAAATTTTCTACAAGATAGTAAACATTTTTTACGTTGTTTATTTAATAACCGATGTTAAAAATAACTTTTGACGTCGGTTATTAAATAACCGACGTAAAAAATGACTTATAACGTCGGTTTTTTCAAAAACTGACGTAAAAAATGGCTTCTTATCTCCATTTTCCAGAATGTATTTCACATAGGTTTTTAAAAAACCGATGTTAAAAACTATATTACCCCATTTTTTTACGTTAGTTATTAAATAACCGATGTAAAAAATCATATTTTTAACGTCGCTCGCAATAACGTCGCTTAAAAACCGACGTTAAAAAGAAAAAAAAACCAACGTAAAAAAGGTTTTTGTACTAGTGGAAACTCCTCATCATCAACCTGAGAACTTTTTATCCTTTCTAGTATTGATGGTTTGGAAACCATTTGAAAAAGTATTGATGTTTCACCTTCCATGATTATTCCCACATGCATTTTCACTAGATCCATGAAAATTGGATCCCTTTTAACTCTCATCTTGTTCAAAACTTCATGATCCTTTCTGCTCAAAGCATATGCCACCTTATTTGCCTTCATCAGGTGGTAGTGTATTATGAAATCATAATCCTTGAGTAGTTCAAGCCATCTCCTTTGCCTCATGTTGAGTTCTTTTTGTGAGAAAATATACTTCAAACTCTTGTGATCAGTATAAATCTCACATTTTTCACCATAGAGATAGTGTCTCCATATTTTCAGAGCAAAGATTATAGCTTCTAACTCAAGATCATGAGTAGGATAGTTTTTCTCAGGAATATTTAGCTTTCGTGATGCATAGACAATAACTCTATCATTCTACATAAGGACAAAACCAAGTCCTTTCTTTTAATCATCACTATAAATAACAAACCCATCGTTCCTTGATGGTAGAGTCAATATAGGAGCATTGAATAATCTTATCTTCAGTTCTTCAAAACATTCTTCACACTATTTTTTTTAAAAAAAAATTAACCCCTTTATGTGTGATCTTGGTTAATGGGTTATCCAATCGGGAAAAATTCTGGACAAAACACCGATAATAACCTGCTAAACCAATAAAAATACGTACCTCAGTTATACCCATCGGTGCTGGCCATTCTTGGAATGTCGTGGTCTTTGAAGGATCAACATATATTTCATCCTTACAGACAATATGGCCAAGAAAAGAAATATCTTGAATCCAGAATTCACACTTGCTAAACTTCCCATATAATTCATTTCTTCTGAGGGTTTTTAGAATGGTGCGCAAGTGATTTTCATGATCTTCATAGATTTTGGAGTATACCAGGATATCATCAATAAATACCACTACAAAGTCATCAAGATATTCCTTGAAAACTCTATTCATTAGATCCATGAAAATAGAGGGTGCATTATTCAGCCCAAAAGGCATTACTGTAAACTCTTAATGCCCGTACCTGGTTCGAAATGCTGTTTTAAGAATGTCTTCCTTCTTTACACACAACTGATTATATCTAGATCGAAGCTCAATCTTTGAAAAATATTGAGCTCCATGAAGTTGGTCGAATAAATCATCAATGTGAGGTAAGTGATACTTGTTCTTTATTGTTATAGAATTAATCTCCCTGTAGTCAATACACAACCTCATAGATTCATCTTTCTTCTTAACAAAAAGGACAGAGGCTCCCCTTGGAGAAACATTGGGGAAAATAAATCCCTTATTGCTCAATTCATCTAGTTGTTTATTTAGTTCCACTAATTCCACAATGTCCATTCTATAAGGGGTCTTCGATATGGGCCTTGAATGAGGAATTAAATCAATAGAAAACTCAATTTATCATTTTGGAGGATGTCTAGGTAAATCCTCTGGAAACACATCAATATATTCTTGCACAATAGGTACGTACTCTATTCGAATATTCTTTTCCTCTCCCATAATTATTTCATTCTCATCCTCCCCAATAATTGAATTTAGTAGGGATACTGGGGGTGGATCTAGATAAGAATCAGATGGTGATGTTTCTGCTCTAAAGATAAGGTACTCTTTATCATCATCGAAAATTGTAAACTCCTTCTTCTTGCAATAAATTTTCGCATCATGGTCTGAAAGACAATCCATACTGAGGATTATATCAAATTCAATCATGGGTGTGATAATGATATCAACAGATAAAGAACATTTATAGTCCCTAATGGGAACTGATTTATAAAACTTTTTTGTGATGATACTTCCCTTAGGTGTTTTTACAGACAACTCTCTTATTAAGTCAAATTGAAAATATCTAATTTTCTTAGAAAACTGGGAAGATATGAAACAATGCGATGATCTAGAATAAAATAAAGCATTGGCTAAAATTAAGGAAACCATTAAATTACCTGCCACCATGTCTTTTGGAGCTTCAACCTCAACAATAGTGATTGCATAAGCTTGGCCTTGATCCCATGGACTTTTCTGAGGTAATTTCCCTTGGTGATTATGACATTCATTTGCATAATTCCCCTTTTCTCTACAATTGTAGCATTCGACATTGACAACCTCTTTCTTCCCCTTGCAATCACAAGCTTGGTGGCCTTTTTCACCACCCTTGTAATAGACTCTCATTCCCTTCAGGCAAGTACTGGGGTGTTTCTTACCACATTTACTGTAGGATTGATATTCAAATTTTTCCTTCTAACCCTTATTTCTATTTCCAGAGTGTTCAACATATCTCTTCTTCTCCTGCTTTGCTTTAAAGTCATAAGACTTAGAGAATTCTTTTTCTGTATTGATTGCACATGAGACAATATCTTTGCATGATGAGAAGGATTGTGAGACTAATGCTCGATGAAGAAAAGTTTTTAACCCATCAAATAATCGATCAATATTACTCCTTGGGTAACGTATATAATCTGCTGCATGCCTTGATAACCTTGTAAAGTTAACCTCATATTTTGTGACATTCTCATCCTCTTTTTTCCTCAGACTCAGAAATTGTATTTCCATATCTGCTCGAAGGTCATGAGGAAAGTATTTTTTCCAATAAAATCTCTTTAAACTCCCTCCATTCCATGTTCGATACTTCTTCATCTTCCTTTGTGTTTTGGATTAATGACCACCATTGATCTGCATCTCCCGTGAGGCGATAAACTTCCATGATAACTTTTTCCCTTTCGCTACTCCCCAAAGCATGAAATATTTTCTCTAAGGAATTTATCCACTGCTCAGCTACTAATGGATCTATACTCCCATTTAATGTTGGTGGTTGTTTCTTCATGAAGCGGTCTAACATTGATCCTCCGTGTTGTGGATCAGGGTGCTCCATACGGGTGAGGTTATTATTCATAACCTGAGCGAGTTGTCCCAATATGGTGATAAGTTGATCAGCACCAGTTGCTTCACTAGCTTCACTATAATTATATTGAGTATGAGGGAAATCCCTACATGGATTACGTGCGTTGATACAGTTTCCATTCCTTCCACTAGGCACTATTTCTAAACAATGTCATACACTAGATTAGTTTATGAATCACAATACATAACTACAAACTTGTAAAAAACTTAACATAAATTGAACAGTTTATGGATATAATCCATAATCATAAAAATGTTTTCTTTGAGTAAGTATATACTCATAAAACCTTCATAATGGTTTGTAAAGAAAATGAGAATTATCCTAAGCATATCCCCTGGGAGTGTCGTAACAAAGAGTGCAGCAAGGCCCATTGTCATGCACCAATTCCCGTTCGAGTATATATCAAAGCGGTGTTTTTGGGTTTCCCTCCTAGGTACATATGTGCCAGATCCGCCTCTACCTTCTTGTATCCAAACAAGGATGTATTGCTCGGAAAACTCACAAAATCTCTATAGTATCAAAATTCTAGGAAGTTCTTCTATATTAATCCTCAAAGTCTATCTTAGGGTAATGTTCTCTAATCAGAGTTTTTCTAAATCTAGCTTCCAAGGTTGGTACTAAACTTCCTCTGATACCAACTGTAATGCCCCAAACCTAGTTACCCAGAGTCAGTGCATTATTACATAACATTAGCATGATCACAAAAGATCAATTCTTTAAAGATCAATTAGTTTTTCAGCCTTGGAAATACTAGATACATTCTTAAGTTTTACATTACATTATTAAATGAAAAACTAAAACAACGTAGTCTCTATTGGACACACTCATATCCCTTATACTATCCCTGTAGGTCAGTGATAATATACTTTTTTGCATCCAGGTAAAAATAAAGCATAGAAAGGGGTGAGCTCAGATGCTCAGTAAAGATAACAATATAGTGGAAACTTTCATAAATAAGCATAAACATTTTTGGCAATGTAAGACTAAAACAAAAGCCTTTTAAATTTTAACTTCAGTATAATTTGGAAAATAAAAAATCAAATAATTCCATTTACTTATTCACATGGATATTCTACTAGTCGGATAATCACATGCAATATCAATAGCCACTTTCATAATGATGGAATGCATAATGTCAGACTTCATAACCACATAGTGAAGGAATTGTGCCAAGACTATAAATAATATTATGTTAAGGCCTTGTGCCAATACACTAGTTTTTCTCATGATACCTACCGATACATTGAGGAGCTATAGCGGGCTCCACTCGTCACTTACTAAGTCCAATTCATTCCTCATATGAAAAGGTTTAGACATAACATAAACATTCGTATTAAAACTAGCATACAGAATGTCAATAAATTATCCATAAACCATGAATGGTATAAATATAAAAATCCATATTCAAACATATCACAAAATCCTCAATACAATATAGAAGTTTTGTATCATAATAAATCAACTTCAAATAAGCTTACAATCCATCAAAGGATGTTGACATAGATGAAATCAAAACTTTTTTTGGGAGAAATATATCTTTCTATTTTTAAATAATTTAAAAGTCATATAATTATAAAAGAAATCATTTATTTTGAAAATATTCTTATAAGATTGTAAGGTAAGCTTCAACGATGTTATAATGGTGGAAAATAGCCACACCCGCCGTATAAGTTAAAAAAACATTCTTACCTTAATTTTGTCGAAAAGGTCATAAGGTACCTTGTTTGGAAAATGATGGAAAGATTCTTTTCAAACCATTTTTAAAAAGTAAAACAAGGGTATAAATGACTTGAACCCATAGTCTAGTAAATAGTAAAAATGTTTTGGAATACATTTTTAAGAAACATGGATGTGGATGATAAAGATGTCCCAGTAGATACTTACGTAAAAACAACCTCGGATAATAATGAGATTGTGAAATTAACCCTTACCTTGTACTTTTACTTTGTAGAGGGTAGGTTTAACTCCTGTATAATGGTGAAATAATTGTTATTAAATTATACAAGAACCATATACATTAATATGATATCATATATTATCTTCTAATATTGCTTTGTTAATGATATTTTAGTAGTATCATCGTTTCGAGTGTTAACTGATTCATTTTCCTTTATATGCTTGGTTACGTAAGCCATATTTGTTATGGATAGGATATATTTGATTCATATACAGAATGATATTATGTTCATAAACATTATTTTTAATCATAAAATGAAAATTATTCTCAAATGATTACGATGGGGAATGAATCTCATCGCGTTCGTGAAGACGGTAATCCGTACGTACGAACGAGCGAAAATATCATTCTTTTGATATTAAAATCCTATATAATTGGATGTTATATCATATATACAGAATAATTATCATTTCATATTTATTATTTACACCATTTATACACATTATTATACCCATCCAAATGATGAAGTGTTTGAATAACAAACTACACCACGACGTGGAGACGGTAATCCGTACGTACGCACGTATGGTGACTTTGTCATTTATTGGATGGATAGAATAATGAATATGGTTGTAACATTTTTATAATAATATCACAATATATATAAGATACTGGAGTGTTTATTTTAAAATAGAAACAACAAAAAAGGAGGAAGTGGAAGAAGAAAAGAACTTGAAAGAGGTGACGAAATATTTACCTCTTCTTCGGGTTCTTCCTTTTGATTTGATCAAAATGGCTCCTTAGGTTGGATTTTTGACTAAATGAAGGCCTCTAGGATGAATTGAGTACAGTTTAGAGGATATTTGTATAGGCTTTGGCCAATAAAAATGGCTTTGAAGTTGTGAATTTGAGAGAAGGGGAAGTGCCCTTTAATAAGAGAGGTGAGGGTCACTTTAGGAAAATCTTGAAATATTATTTTATAATAAAATAATTTTCTGTTTCTAATGGATAAAAAAATAAATTATTTAAAGGATAAGGTGGGTATGGGTCTAAAACCTCTCAACCAATAGGTTTTAGATAGGTTTAGGTCATCATATTAACCTTATCTTTTAGATTTAACTCACAGTTAAATAGTTTGACATTTACCATGTCTCTTTGTATTTTTATATTATATGGTTAATAAAATTACTATAAACTTCCAAGAGAACCTCAAGTGGTTAATTAATTACATATTTAATATTATTTAATCCCTTTTTATGAACCTTAGATTTTTAGGAATAGAATATCAATTAATAATATAATATTCGTTTTAAAAACTCTTTTATGTCAATTTTGACACTATTTGGTATTTTGTTTTTGTTAAATTCATAAAAGCATTATTACTTAAAAAAATTCATAAAATAAACCCCAATATGTCATATTAACCTAGAAAATTATTTTAATTCATTAAAAGTCTCAAATTATATTTATTTGGATATTTATAATATCAATTATTTTAATCTTTCATTAATAAGGTAATTACTGTATCATCATTGTGTCATAAATAAATATAATTATTTAATGTCTAAAAATTATAAATAAAATACCATTATGTAGGAAAGAATTTTAGATTTATAATGAATATTTATAGGTGAATTTATCTTATGTATAACCTTATATTAAAAATAGTTTAGTTTTTAAACTTTGAATTTAACTATTTTAACTCTTCTTTAAATAAAATAATAACAAATGTCCTAATCTAATCCAAGTGGACCAAAGGGGATCATATTTTATTCCTAAAGTTATTTTAGGTTGAATTAAACTTACACAATATAATTATGACATGTGTTAGGGTAATTATGATATCATTTTTACCCTTAATTACCCTATTTACTTTTAACCGTGGTAAATAAAAGTAAAAAGTTACTATTCACAAAAAAATATTTTCATCTTATTGAACCACATTTTACTTACTGATATTAACTGTGTCTATATTATTTTTGAAATTCAACTCACAGAAGTAGAAAAATTATGTTTTATACAAATTTGCAAATGCTCCTAGGAGGTGGGTAAATGACGGTAAATAGTTCGATAAAATTTTATATATCTAAACTTATTATAAAATGACTCCAATTAATTACGTTGAACATATATATGTATTATGTATATATTTTGACCTAAAATAAATTAAAATAAAATAACTAATTATTTAAATAAAAATTCGGTTTTAACCAATAACACAATGTTTTTTCACTATTCATCAAAAATTGAAAGTTTTCAGAAAAATACCAAAAATTCACCCTATGCTAATTTCGATATTCCAAATCCAAAAATGAAGTCCATTTTGAAAGATAAAATTTATAAGATTTTAAAAAGTGGGTATTACTATTCATAACGACTAGTTTGATTGGTCGTGGTGTGTTAGAATCTCGAAGTTGCGTACAATGCAAGCTATTGCATTATTCAAAGGGAAACGTACTGTGGAAGCTTGGGGTGTTACACCAATACTATACCCCATATATAGTATCCTTTTATTAACAAAATACCATTTCCAAGTCCCTTAATGAGGTTCTCGAGGAGGATAAATTCAAGAGAAAAAAATCCTCTTTCATTTTTATTTTATTTTATTTTCAATTTATTTTATTTTCTTATACTCTCCTGGACTCTTATATCCAAAAATTCATGATAAATATAGTATATTATATATACTATAATTTTATTATGTTAATGGAATATCAATCATCAAACCCCTTCTCCTCTTCCTTTTATTTCAAAAAATAAAACATTGTTCATGAGGTGTCAATTCACCACCTTCATGGATGATGATTTTTTGTTTTCTAATACCACCTTCGAGGATGATCAAACCCCTTCTATTATAGTTACTATATTTAGTCATAAGAATTAACAATATTTATTGTCCTGGTCCAAAATAATAAACAAATGAATACAATAATAAAAAAACACCCATCTCCTCCACTATATATTCCACCCCTCACCACCTCTTCTCCTCATACCTTATAAACCTTGTATATTTTCCAATTTCTACGAAATTATCTTCCCAATACTATCCCACATGTCTAGTATCCTTTTTTCTTAACAAAAGACCATTTCCAAGTCCCTTAATGAGGTTCTTAAAGAGGATAAATTCAAGAGGTAAAATCCTCTTTCATTTTTATTTTATTTTCTTTTCAATTTATTTTATTTTCTTATAATCTCTTGGCCTCCTATATCCAAACATGCATGATAAATATATTATATTATATATATTATAATTTTATTATTTTAATGGAATATCAATCATCAAACCCCTTCTCCTCTCCCTGTTATTTTAAAAAAGAAAACATTGTTCATGAGGTGTCAATTCACCACCTTCATGGATGACGATTTTTTGTTTTCTAATACTACCTTCGAGGATGGTCATAAAATCATTATAATGATTAAAAATGATTTTAAAATTTATGTTGTAACCTTTTTATTTTCTGAAACTAACATATATACATAATATTAAATAATAAAACAAAACTAGTTCGTGATGATCGAAAAGACGTCAAAATAATCTAAACGATTATCATTAACATATTATCTAATGAATCATACTCATATCTGAATAAATAATATATAAGACCATTTAATATTATTTAATTTCATTAATAACATATAATTTCAATTCTGGATTACTACTCTCATTTTACATGATCTTCCATACACCTATACAAGTGAACCAATCATGAAAACAAAGGAAACGAACACTCCTGAATGATGAAATTGTATCTTTTAACTCATCAAAAAGGCCATAAATGAACTTAATAAAATTATAATAAATCAAATAAATTTAGAAAATTTTATTAATTAATAAATTAATGTATCTAATTTTATTATCTAGGTCATTAAGTTCAAGTGCAGAACCCTTTCAAATATAAGGTAAGGAATTCTCTCTGAACATCCATTTTTTACTTCATGTTACGCCTTCTCTCTCTTTACCCAAATGTAATTATTAATTATTCTTATTTAATCTTCCTAAATTCTATGTGTATGTTCCAAACCTATGTACCTAGCTGAATTATTCCTTCTTTGATGGATAAATACATGTTTTACAAGGTTTGCTTCTCAATTCCTCTTAAAAAGCAAGCCTGATTAAAGGGAACTTCCCAACTTCTTACCCATTTTCAAGTACCATACATAATCTATTTTAATCCACCATTATTTTTACAAAATCACTCATTTTATCATGAAAAAATATCTTGGTTATTTTTTGGTTGTATATAAACTATTATGCCTTTTCTGTTTTAAAGATTATTTAATATTTTCCTCTAAACCGCACTAAATTGGATCATTTATAATGATTATTAAACACTATTTTTACATGTTTTCACTTCATTTTGACATAAATTATCATGATCTATTTATATCTTCACTTATGAGTGTCTATGTATGTTTTAAATCCATTATTTCATGGAAACCATTATGATATTCCCTTTGGTTATGATTATGATACCCATTTCGTTCCATGGGTAACCCTTAAGTTTATTCTTCATGTGGAACACATATTCATGAACATGTTATGATGGGTGCACCCAGATAGTGCTCCAATGCATTGGGTAATTTTTAGTCTCCTGAGACATCATGTTGGTATAGGGAGTGAACCTGAATCCTTTATGGGACTTTTTCCTCCACGTGCAATGGTCTTGGCAGTTAGCCTTGACTGATACTCCTCCACGTGCAATGAGCATTGAATCATGCTTATGTCATTTTGTATATTGTTTCCACATTCCTATGATTCCATGATTATATTATCCCATGTTATACATGTTATGATTCCTTATGATTATTTATGTTCCATGCCTTTTTATGTCATTATGTTATGTCTTCCAACCCATGTGTTATGCTTCATTCATATATTTATTCCCTTAATGGGATTCTTAGCTCATACCTTTATTCATGTATTCCCCAGGTTATCCTATATAGATGTAAGGGATCAAAGGAAGATAGGATCTCATTATGAAGATTAAATAAAATATGTTTTTAGTCCCATGTTTTCATTTTTTTGTACCCAATCTTCTAAAGACACTAGACTTTATGATCCTTGGTTTGTATTTGAAGGCTAGTTATGCTTAAAATCATGTAATAATATGTGTATAAGGAAAGGGTCTCTATAGTTAGTATCAGAGCATGGTCTAGTTATTTTTTGAGATTATGACTAGAAACATTTTGTAAGAACCCTAGGGATAATTCAATCACCATGGATAACCTAGATTGAAACATTGGGAATCACAATAGAGGATATATTTTTCTTTTACATGTTTATCCTTTTGTGTTCAAAGTTTCATTTTTTATATGCTTATTAGATAAGTAGTCAATACCCCTAATTTCACTTTCTTTTTCTTAGTTAATTGAAGGAAATAGGATAACCTATTCCAAAAATTAATGTGATAGGCAATGTGATGATTTCCCTAATGAAATGATAAATATGGTGGGAATGGGCACTCAAAACTTCATGAAAAAACTAGCTCAACTGGCTCAAGTTATGATTAATAACTTGAATCACATGGAACAAACTCTTTCTCCCAAGAAAGATCAAGTTTCCATAGAATAATTCATGCGATAAAGGTATCCCATGTTAAATGGATCTTCTGATCCCCTCATCTCAGAATAATTAATTAACTCCATTGAGAAGATATTATTTGTCCTTTAGTTCTCATAAGAAGAGAAAGTCATGTTGGCAGTCTATCATTTTGATGGGGAAGCTGATCAGTGGTGTATACTGATCAAGAACATGAATTCTAAAGTGGAAATTGATTCCATAGAATGGGAAGATTTTAAGAAAATATTTTTCAATAAATTTTTTCCCTGAAATCTTCATATTAAAATGGAAAGGGAGTTCCTCAGATTGAAGAAAAATGAAGATGAGTCTATTAGGGTGTATGAATCAAACTTCACAAATCTTACACGATACGCCTCCGTATTTTTCATGAACACCAAAATCAAGGTGGATCACTTCTTTAGTGGACCAAATCTAAGTCTACAAAAAGCATTCGTGATTCCAAACTTTGATAGCTATGAAGAGATAGCATGTTGTTACCTTAAGGTTGAAATAGAGACTGGAGACTCTCAGTGGTATCATGGGCCAAGAGATAAAAAGAGAAAAATAGAATTTAATATGGTAGGATCAACATATAAATCCCATGATGAAAATAAAACCCAACAACCCATATGTTAAAATTGTGGGAAGAAGCATCATGAGAATTGTCTAAAGGGAACCTGAATATGATTCAAATGTGGAAGAATATGGCATCTGTATAATAACTGCCAAAGGGATATGAAGAACCCCCACTAATTTGGAAGAATAAAGTAAAGTTCAAATTAATAGTCAGCCTATGGTGAAATGTTTCAACTATAAGGAGCATGGGTATTATGTGAGCTATCACTCGAATCCAAGGGTTGTTGGAGGCAATCAACAACAACAACCTCCAAGGAAACGAGGAAGGGAATATGCTACCACTATTATTGATGTGGAGCCCAATAATGATGTGGTTATAGGAATGATGGTCATTCATTAAAGAATATAAAACGTACTATTTGATTCTAGTTCTATGCATTCTTTCATATCATGCAAGTTTAGTAGAACTATTCAAACACCACCTCATGATATGGAGGTTGAGTTATCTTTTAAAATAACAAATGGAGCAATTATTAAATACAAAGTATATAAATCCTCCATGGTTAATGTTTGTGGACCAAACCTCCCAGAAAATCTTGTCATACTTCCTTTGGTGTAGTTTGATGCTATATCAAGCATGGATTGGTTATCTTTATATAAAACCAACATCAACTGTCGATAAAGGGATATCACTCTTCACATCCCAAAGCATCCTAAAATTCTATACAAGTGTAAGGAGGAGGGTGAATCTCCTTTAGAATCATTTCTCAATTATGGATACTATAACCTTATGAGAAAGAATATCTAGATCAAATTATTATTAAAAAGGATTAAATCATGCTTGAAGACATGACCATTATGAGGGACTACATAAATGTGTTCCCTAAAGAGTTGTCTTGTCTTCATCCTAATTGAGAGGTTGAGTCATAAATTTAACTTATTCCTGGATCTCTGCCTATATAAAATACACCTTATAGAATGGACACCATTGAGTTGTACGAACTGAAGAAGAAATTATAGGAGAATCTAGACAAGGGTTTTATACACCTGAGTTCTTCACCCTAGGGTGTGCCATTCCTCTTTGTCAAGAAGAAGTATAGATCGATGCACCTCTTCATTGATTATCGTGAGCTCAACAAAATCACAATAAAGAAAATGTATCCCCTTATATAGATAGATGAATTGTTTGATCAACTATGTGGGGACAAGTATGTCTCTAAGGTGGAACTTCAGTCGGGATATCACCAATTAAAGGTGAAAAATGAAGTTATTCCCAAGAATTCCTTTCAAAAAACGTATGAACACTATGAGTTCACAGTGATTCCCTTCAGACTCACTGATGATCTAGAAATTTTCATGGATTTAATGAATAAAGTATTTATAGATTACCTCGACAAATTTGTGGCAGTATTTATTGATGATATTCTGATATACTCCAAAAGTAAGGAGAAGCATGAGGAGAATTTGAATAATATTCTAAAGAATTTTCAAAAGGAGAAAATTTATGAAAATTACAGTAAATGTGAGTTCTGGATAGAGGAAGTATCAGTCTTGGGGCATGTAATCACCAAAAAAGGAATATCTATAGACCCTTCTAAGACAAAGACAATCGAAGAGTGGCCCAAAAAAACATATGTAATAGATATACATAGCTTCATTGGTCTAGTTGGGTACTACCGATGATTTTTGAGGAACTTCTTGCAATTGTCAAAACCACTAACCAAGTTGAAAAAGAAGGGAGTAAAGTTTTTCTGGACCAATGAATGTGTAGACTGCTTCAAAGAGTTGAAAAAGAGGCTTATAACTACACCAGTACCCACACTTACAAAAAGTGGGGAAATCTTTGTGGTATACCATGATGCTTTAAAAAAGGTCTTAGGTTGTGTACCAATTCAAAATGATAAAGTGATAGCCTACACTTCCGGAAAGTTGAAAATTCATGATAAAAACTATCCCACACATGATTTGGAGTTGGAAACTATGATCGTTGCATATAAAATCTGGTGGAATTATCTCTATGGGAAAAAGTGCGAGACAAATACAGACCATAAGAACCTAAAATATATATTCACATAGAAGGATCTTAATATGTGCCAACAAATATGGTTAGATCTAATCACAGATTATGATTTCTCAATCCACTACCATCCTGGTAAAGTAAATAAAGTGGTGGATTCTCAAAGTAGAAAGGATCCTACAACATTATCCATTATGAGAATTGAGAAGGATCCAATATTCTATGATTTTCAAAGGATGAACATGGGAACCATCAAGGAAGGAATATCATCAATATTTTCTCAAATGATTGATAAACCATCCCTTATGAAGAAAATAAAGGATTCTCAATGAAATGATGAGGAAATTCAGAAAAAGGTGGAAGCTATCAGAAAAGGGAAATATTTGGAGCTCAAAATTGATGAGGATGGAGTCATAAGATTTGGGAGATGATTATATGTACCATACAGTCCAGATATAAAGAAAGAGATTCTGAATTATTCACATAGCTTA
Source organism: Viscum album (assembly GCA_963277665.1). Taxonomy (NCBI): domain Eukaryota; kingdom Viridiplantae; phylum Streptophyta; class Magnoliopsida; order Santalales; family Viscaceae; genus Viscum; species Viscum album. The sequence goes on from OY728134.1 coordinate 1,003,227,668, forward strand.
ACTTCCTCTATTCACCTAGGAAGAAAAAATATGTATTGAGATATCTGAGAGCACTATTGGTGGGACAATATGAATAAGGAGATCACTGAATATAAATCAAAGTGCCTGGTATGTCAGTAAGTGAAGGATAAAAGAAAAAATTATAAAGGGATGATGCAACCATTACCCATGACAACATAGAAGTGGGAAAACATCACCATGTACTTTGTCAATGGACTTCCAAATACATATAGAGGAAATAATGCTATATGGGTCATTGTGGATCATCTTACAAAGATATATCACTTTATTTGAATTCGAGAGGACTTCTCATTCAATAAAATTGCATGGATATACATCAAAGAAGTGGTGAGGCTACATAGATTACCACTATCAATTGTATCCGATTGAGATATGAGATTTACCTACAAGTTGTGGAAAAGTTCCCAAAATTATCTAAACATTGAGTTGAATTTTAGTATGGATTATCATCCTCAAACTGATGGCTAATCCAAGTATACTTTTCAGATACTAGAAGACATGTTGAGGTGGAATTCAAGGGAGGATGGTACCAACATCTACCTTTGGTCAAGTTCTCTTACAATAACAGTTTCCACACAAGCATCCTAATAGATCCATATGAAGCCCTTTATGGGAAAATATGCAGAACACCAGTATGTTGGGATGAAGTTGGTGATTGTAAGCTACTAAGACCTGAAATGGTTAAAGAAATGGTAGAAAATGTAAAAACCATTCAGCAGCACATCAAGGCATCCCAAAGTCAATAGAAGAGCTATGTAGACAATCATCGACGAGTCCTAGAGTTTGAAGTTGGCGACATGGTATTCCTCCACATATCTCTATATAGGAGGATCATGAGATTTGGGAAGAATGGAAAGCTAAGTCCCATTTACATCAACCCCTTCGAGATTCTTGATCGTGTCGGAGCTGTGGCCTATTGACTAGCACTTCCACCAACCATGTCTTAAGTACACAATGTATTCTACGTATCCCACTTGAGGAAGTACATACCAGATCCCTCACATGTATTGAATTCATAGGTGGTATAGTTGGAAAATTATCTCTCTTATGAGGAGTAACCAGTGAAGATCTTGGACCATAAAGATAAAGCTCTATGGAACAAGACTACTCACCCGGTTTAAGTAATATGTTAGAACCATAAGTATGAATAGGAAACATGAGAACTATAAGAATCAATTAAGGAGAAGTACCCTCACATATTTTCAACTTAGAATGTAAAAAAAAATTTTGAGGGAAAAATTTCATAAGCGGGAAAAATGTAACTACCCAAAATTTTATCAATGGAAATTTCCTTCTTAAAATTATGTCATATATTATAGATCATATAAAAACACTTAGATAACACAATAAAAACATTATAAATGAATAATGAAGGAAATAAGAAGAATTTATAGAAGTTAAGGAACATATATCGAAGGAATAGTAACTTGATCTTTGAAATAATAACATAACCATTAAAAATAGTAATATGACCAATAAAATAGTAACATCACCAATGAAAGTGTAAATAAAATTTGGGTATCCTACAAATGAAAATATGATATACTTATATCATAGTTTAAGTAAATAATTGTTTTAAAAATGATAAATTAATTGTTGGTATTTTTCTGAAACATAAATGTTTATTTACAATTTTATAATTATTATAATAATTTAAAAGGAAATTTAGTTTCATAAAATATATTCATAAATTAATGTTTTATTTTCTTATGATTATATGATAATTTTATGATACCTTAATTAATTTTTGAAAGTGTCATAAAATCAGTTATAATTTTAAAAACTGTATTTTTTGAGTAAATGATAATTTTAATTAAAAATTAAATTTATCCTATATATTTTTTTTAATAAAATATATTTAATTTTTAAATCCTACATGTCAAAAAAATGGTTGGGGTGAATTTTGGAGACTTTTCTAAAATAGTTGATTTTTTTGGTGAATAGTGAAATATAGTAATTTATGGTATAAGCTAAATAAATGAATTATTAAGTCATGGATGATGTATGGATGATGTAATCACCTTTTTTTAGAACTTAAATTGTCTATTTACTATATTTAGTCACAAGAATCAACACTATTTCTTGTCCTGATCCAAAATAATAAGCAAATGAATAAAATAATAAAAAAACACCCCTCTCCTCCACTATAAATACCACCCTCACCACCTCTTCTCCTCACACCTTCTAAACCTTGGATATTATCCAATTTCTGATCAATTATCTTATTAGGCCTCTACCCCATGTCCAAGATCCTTTTGTCTCAACAAAATACCATTTCTAAGTCCTTTAATGAGGTTCTCAAGGAGGAGAAAATCAAGAGGTAAAATCCTCTTTCATTTTTCTTTTATTTTCTTTTCAATTTATTTTCTTTTCTTATAATCTACTTACCTCCTCTATCCAAAAATGTATGATAACTCTATTATATTATATATAGTGTAATGTTATTATGTTAAGTTAATATTAATCATCAAACCCCTTCTCCTCTACCTTTTATTTCAAAAAAGAAAACATCGTTCATGAGGTGTCGATTCACCACTTTCATGGATTGTGATTTTTTTTCTAATAATACCTTTGAGTCTAGTCATTAAACCATTATAATGGTTAAAATAGTTTTTAATATTTATGTTATAACCTTTTTTATGTTCTGGAACTAACATATTTACATAATATTAAATAATAAAACAAAACTAGTTTATGATGATTGAAAAGACTTAAAAATAATCCACACAGTTATCATTAACGTATTATGTAATGAATCATTCACATATATGGAAACAAAATAATATATAAGAACATTTAATATTCTATATGTTAATTAATAATATATAATTTCAATTCTAGATAACTATTTTTATTTTACATGATCTTCCATACACGTATACAAGTGATCCGATCATGAAAACCAAGGAAATGAACACTTCTGAATGATGAAATCATATCTTATAACTCATCAAAAAGGCCATAAATGAACTTAATAAAATTATAATAAATAAAATACATGTAGAAAATTTTATTAATTAACTAATTAATTTTTTTAATTTTATTATATTGGATATTAAGTTCAATTGAAGAACAGTTTCAAACATAAGGTAAGGGATTCCCTCTGAACATCCATTTTTTCCTTTGGGTTACACTTTATCTCTCTTTACCCAAATGTAATTATTAATTATTATTATGTACTCCTCATAAATTCTGTGATTATGTTCTAAATGTATGTACCTAGCTTAATTATTCTTTCTTTTACGTGGAAATAAATGTTTTATAAGGTTAGCTTCTCAATTCCTCCCGAAAAGCAAGCCCGATTAAAGGGAACTTCCCAATTTCTTACCCATTTACAAGTAACATCAATAATCTATTTCAAGATACCATTATTTTTCCAAAATCACTCATTTTATCATGAAAAACTATCTTGGTTCTTTTTTGGTTGTATACAAACAATTATGCCTTTTCTGTTTTAAAGATTATTTAATATTTTCCCTTAAGCGGTACTAAAGTGGCTCATTTGTAATGATTCTTAAACACACTTTTTACATGTTTTCACTTCAGTTTAACATAAATTATCATTATATATGTCTATTTTCCATTATTAATGTCTATTTATGTTTTAAATACATTCTTTCATGGACACCAAATAATATTTCCATTGGTTATGATTATGATACCCATTTCTTTTCATGGGTAACCCTTATGTTTATTCTTCATTTGGCACACATATTCATGAAAATGTTATGATAGGTGTGCCCAGATAGTGCTCTAATGCACTGGGTAATGTTTAGTCTCATGATAGGTCATGTTGGAATAAGGATTGACCCTAAATCTTTTATGGTACTTTGTCCGCCATGTGAAATGGTCTTGGTCATTAGCCTTGACTCATGCTCCTCCATAGACAATGAGCCTTGACCCATGCTTTTGTCATATTGTATGTTTTTCCCACATTCCTATGATTCCATGATTATATGATCCCATGTTATAGATGTTATGATTTCTTATGATTATTTATGCTCCATTCCTTTTTACGTCATCATGTTATGTATTCTAACCCATGTGTTATGCTTCATTCATATGTTTATTCCCTTACTGGACTTTTTAGCACATACCTTTTTTAATGTATTACCCAGGTTATCCTATGTAGATGTAAATCCTCAAAGGAATATAGGTGCTCATTATGAAGATTAAATGAAAGATGTTTTTTGTCCCATGTTTTCAATTTTATATACCTAATCTTCCAAAGACACTAGAATTTACTATCCTTAGTTTTTATTTGGAGGCTAATTATGCTTAAAATCATGTAATAATATGTGTAAAAGGCTAGGGTCACTATATATCACCAACCTAAAACTACAGTGGCTGACGAAAATGGTCCATATAATATTTCTTATGACTATATATTGTTATCAATCTCTTTTTGATCAACTACACCATCATCATCATCTACTGAATGAGACTCGACCCAACCAAGTACTACTCTCCCAACTCTGCCCAGCACAAGGGAGATCTACATGGACGCCCATAAAAATACTCAAATGGCTCCATCCTAATTGAGGTATGATAACTATTTTTATAGGAAAACTCGACTAGAGTAAAATTATTTTCCCAAGATATTCCAAAATCAAGCACACAAGCCCGAAGCACATCCTCAAGAACCTGAATAGTCCTCTCTGTCTGTACATCTATTTGTGGATGATAAGATATGATCAATCTAATCTGGGAACCCATAACCTCATGAAAAACTTTCTAGAACCTAGACGTGAACCTCAGGTCCTTGTCAGATACAACCGCATAGGGAACCCTGTGAGGTCTCACAATTTCTAGAATATACAAGTCCCCAAGCTATTCCACCTTCACTAAATCCTTAATAAATAAGAAATGAGCCAATTTAATGAGTTGATCAATTATCACCTAGATTGTATCCTTCCAATTAAGAGTCTATGAAAAACCAATGATGTAATCCATAGAAATCACATCCCACTTCCATATCAGAACGGGTAAGGGATGAAACAAACCCACAGGTATATGGTTTTCCACCTTAATTATCTGAAAAGTAATACACTGCTATACAAAATCCACAATTTACCCCCTCATCCCCTTCTACCAATACCAAAGTCTCAAGTTGTGATGCATTTTGGTAGCCCAAGGCTGTAGAAGAAAACAAGACTAGTGTCCACTATCTATCAACTCATGCCTCAAGGAAAACAGAACATATAACCAACCATAAAAGCACAAATCACCACTAGGATATTGCAACCACTCACCTGAGGTCTCCTCATCATAAAGGCTTTCACTAAAGCATTGGTACTTGGTGTCTATCACCTACTCAAGATGAACTCGCTCATTCAAAGATTATTCATCTTCCATCAAAGCCAAGAACACATATCCACTAACCTCTTCCACTCCTTAGCTCATCTCAACAAAAAACTCATCAAAGACCAATGCTCAACCAATTCCTTCACATCTTGTGTTAATAATTTTCTTCTCAATGCATCGGCAACCACATTTACTTTCCCAGGGGTGTATTCAATATCAAAATCAAAAGTCTGAGTATAATATTTTAAAGACTATGATTTTTCCTGTAATTTATTTTAAATATTACATGTATTATTTACGGAGCTAGGCACTAAGACAACATGAGATTCTAAGGCCCAGTGTGTGAAGAATTAATTTTTGGAATATATTAAATATATTAAATATCATGCATGCACAATTTTCCTGAAAAAGTGGAATAACTTCTAAATAGAGGCTCATATTGGAAATATGAGGTTGCTATCGAGTTTAGATCAGGGGTTTTACCCTAGTCACAACTTAATCTTGGAGCACATTGGATGTTTGGGTTGAGTACCATCACAGGAAAATTAATAAAATAAATTAAGTAAATTATTTATTTTATTAAGTGATGTAGTGAACTAATTATCTATCTATAAATATGATTCTATAGAAAAATATAGGGGTTAATTGCATAACCTTGGATCTATTGGGGAGAGCGTTAGAGGATCTTTCTTAGATGAATAACCACTAGATCATGGATCTTCGATCAGTGTGCAGCAGAACGTGTGGATCTCGCCAATGATAGTAATGTGTGATTACTTTTCACCAGTGATTGATCCAGATCAAGTTAGGATGTTATTTTTTTATATTTATCCCTTTTTTATTATTAATATAATGAACAAAAATCAATCAAAAAATGGATTGATTTTTTGATCGGTCATATTGTGGGTACGAGATTATCTATTAGGGATTTGGGAGAATTGATTTTTTATTTGGATCTTCATTCTTCATTCTAATGATAGAAGATCAAGACCAACTGAACATAGTTGAGGTTCATTCCTATTTTGAGTGTTTCTTGAATTTCTCCCATCATTATTCATGATATCATCACCAAAAATCATTTTGGTTGGTGGTTCGACCAATATACTGGATAATCAATCATTGGTCACCCATTTCTTAGCCCAAAAAATTGATATCATAGATCTGGGTTCAGATCAATGATGATATCGAGTTGTGATGATGGAGATGATGGATTAAGGATGGATTCGAGATACCAGTTTGAGTGGAGCATGTGACGATGATGAAAACCAATGATGGCTATTTTTTCAATCATTTGGGTGGATGAAATTCAGTGAGTGGCAGCGTCAAGGACTGATCGATCTAGATCTATGATCTTTGAGTGAGATCAGCATCAGAATCATTGGTGGTGATGGAACATAGTATGTGGATGAACAAATTTAGGATTATGTGAAATCACGATATACACCGTGTTTAATCCATGAATACATGCCGCGTGGGGTGTTGGTTATGGATCTATGGTTTCACGGAGGGAATAAGTATCACACAATATGTGACCTCTATAATAAGGCATGTGACTCGACCTGGCGGCTCAGAGTGTACCTCATAGGGTACACAGACATGTCTAGGAGTACATGGTCTCAAATAGACAATTTACTTAGACATGGACATATCAAGGATAGGTGTACATAGTGAGAGCCATGTACTTTTACATGGCCAGCCGTATATGGAAACAATCAGGAGTACACGGGCTCAAACATGCCGTGTACTCTAACACAGACATAGACATGGGCCATGATACATGATTAGTACCTGATTCTAAAGGGAGATTCCATGTACTACTAGTATACACCGTGTGCTCCTTCAAAGTTGACTTAGAGTCCTTGTCTACTTCATCTTGGACAAGTTTTGTTAGGGCATGTTCCCTTGATCCTTTCCTCAAAGGTTGTTATGGAATTATGTCCAATGCATAGGATGGTGATCCCCTCGGAGGAACATCAGTCTTGGATAGAGTTTTTGTAATCCTTCCATGAGGCCTAGAGTGAGATACTCTATCATCATCATCTCTAGGTGGGTTTCTTATTATCATTTTGAAAAACACTACATGGGCATAGATCCCCAACTTAGTGGGTTAATCTGGATTGGGTTGTTGGTATACCCCATGTCTATGTGAGTGATCCCCTTTCTATGTATCATTCTCTTCAGAATTTCAGCATGTACTTCTGATGGTGTGTCCTGATGAGAATGATATCTTAGATGATATCATCAGTGCTATGTGACTCATGGAGTGAGTTCTCCTAGATGAGTGCTATGTGGAACCTTCGAGTAGGATCCTAGGATGGTAGTATGGTTGTTATCTTATTGATACTATGTGTCTATTATGAGTATATCTAGATGTTCTTATTATATATGTCATTGATATATACATGTGATGATCTGAATATTATTCTTGATGCTATATGCTTAGTGATTTCGGGGTGTCCTACTGGGTATTATCACACACACCGTTGCATGGGATTTTCCCACATGTTCCATGTATTATATAGATGACCGACCATTCGATGAAGTCCTAGAGGGACCAATACCAAGTAGATCTTAGTGATCTAGATATAATGAGGTGTGTTTCAGTAGTTTCATTGATAGAATTCCCCTCCTACTTTACAGGTTGGACTTGTTTTTAGTTACTTTGTGGAGGGCATGTATTGGCCCATTTTCTTTCAAGTACTTATTGTCATACTATGATGGTGGTATTATATATGTATTCATTCATTGTTATCAGTTGTTTTTCATTTCAAAATTTTATGGACTTGGATATGGGTGCGTATGTACAAGAACATTATACTAATTTTTTCCATTTGCGTGATATGCCTAATTGATGCTAGTCACTAGCCTTTGGCCCATTGGAGGCGGTCTTGGGGTAGTCATGGCATGATCCCCTTAGGACGGGTCGTGATAGATTGGTATTAGAGAAATGTGAGTTCTACCTTAGGACTGGAGTCTATGGGAATGGTTTGGGTTTATGTAAACAATGTTAAGTGTTTTGAGTTTAGGTTTCAAGACAGGGAATCCAATTTTAGTGCGACGATCGACATATCTATTCACCAGGACTCTGACCCCCCTACTTATCAATTCAGTACATGTAGGCACTGGTTGTAGGAAAAACATTTGTACATGAATCATATAGGGATGGTTTATAGTTTCCATGTCCTTCTTGAGCCAGCTCTCCATATATTCTCATTGATCATGATACATCTTATCTACATTATAGGATGCCTCCATGATGCATTCTAGCTAAGATTCAGCATCAGGATCATAAGGATGATCCCCTTAGTGATGAGGCTTCGATAAAATGGCCTGTTTAGGAGGTGTTACCTCTAGGTGGTGCACTAGTCTTACCACCACATGTCGAGCATCAGATAGTACTAGAAGTACCATTTGATGAGGTGTATATCCTGAGCATGCTTCATGAGTTTCAATGTCAAAAACCCCTTATTTTCAAGGGTGATCCAGACCCACAGGTGGTTGAGGATTGGATCAAGGTAGTGATGTGAGTTTTTTATCTGATTAGGACACCGATAGATCAGACAGTGTTCCTAATAGTGAGCCTTCTCCATGGCTCTGAAAGATGATGGTGGGGCTTAATGACCTAGTCATATGATGAGGAGACTCTTGAATGGTCAGAGTTTGAGAACCTATTCATAGAATATTTTTCTCCAACTATATTGAAGGATGTGTGAATACAGGAGATTATACAACTTCAATAGGGTAGTATGATTGTGGTTGAGTATTCATCGATGGTTACTAACCTCTCTTGACATTCGATGGATATGGTGCGTGATAAGTTATTTCAGGCTTAGTCCTTTTAGTGAGGATTATGTAGAGACATCTAATATAGCAGGATACCTCTATTCATTCCTACCTATGATGGGGTTCTAGATAATGATTTGGTGGTTGAGAGTTTTTTGGATGAGCAGACGTAGACAATTAGTGCCAGTAGTTGGCACACGGGAGCTAAGACTTCGACAGTAGGTAACCGGCAATAGGATCAGGTACTTGGACATGTGAGATATTTTAAAAGGCACTCCTAGGATAAAGTATTTGCGGTTCAAGGCTTATAATATGGATATAACCATCCTTTTAAGAGGTGATGCTACTCTTGTGAAAGTAGGGGACATCTCACACCAGATTTTCTGACCTATTGCATGGTTGATAAAGAGATAGTGGATGGGCCTCCTAGGTAGAGGTAATGGTAGGATAAGGTAGGTCCGTAGAGAGGAGGATGTGGTAGAGAACCTGGGAGAGAATCTAGAGTTGGTATATGTTTTATCTTATTAAAACCACCACCCCCAAGTGGTCCCCACCAGGATCAGGGAGCTAGTGGTCAGGGATGAGGGCAGCTGCAGGCGGTCGAGGCTTATGACCTAGAGGCTCTAGGGATGATACAAGGTACAATCTGTATCTTTTTTACCTTATCTACATTACTAATTAACATAGGTGTGTGGAAATATTTTATCTCCACATATATGGTTTGAGACTTAGAGACTCTGGTTGAGGCTTGGACTCGACCCTTTTTCTTGGAGACTCCAATTTGAGGTGACTCAGTGATCAAATTCTTCTTTTGACAGTGTTACCTAACTCTTTGAGGTGAGATTTTATCTTGGTATCACTTTGTATAAGTGACGAGGCTGATTCTCACTCAAATTTTCCCAAGAGAAGAAGGCAAGACGATCCTTGTAGTTTAGCTTGGGTTGTCAAATCCTCAGAGACCTAAGAAGTAACCTATAGACACGTGCATTCTATGGACTGTTTTTGGCTATGAAGTGGTCTACTTGGGTTGATTTTAGATGGGTTTAAAGTAACTCTAAGAGACTTAAGTGAATTTAATTTAAAAGAATGATTTGATCCTAGGTTATCGCTTGGGGTGGATTGGATGTATTTCCTTTTTAATGATTTCAATTTCTTATATTTGAGATGGGTTCATTTAGGGAGATAAAACAACATCATAACTTACTGGTTTAATGCCTAAACCCTTTAATACTAACCACCTATACACTTGAAGGATCAAAGTTTTGATCACTTCAAGGTAAAGGTTCATATTAGCACTTAAAGTGTGTGACCTTAAATTCAACAAAGACGATGGAGTTTAAAAATCATCAAATAAAAATCTCAATTAAAGAAGTGATTATACATTAATGAGGTGATAAATAACATCCAATATAGCCCCTTTCTACTCCCTTGGATCAACCCATAAGTGGGTTATCCCTCCATTGATCCCATGGTTTCAATGGAAGCGGAAAGTAGACTCATGAGGGAGGAAATGGAGAAGTAAAGAAAACAACAAAAATAAAATGATCACTCCACCGTTGTGTGAATAATTTCACAAGGTTTGGTGTGAATAAATTCACACCTTGATCCAACGGTATCAAAGTGATATGAATAACAACAGAATAAGATTATAAGAAGAACTTTTATTAAGAAACTAAAGTGAATTAAACAACTTACATGTGAAAGACAAATTTGAGACAACAAAATTACAGCATAACATTACAATTGAACAAAGCATCCAAGATTTATAAATCATCCAACACCACTACCTTAAATATGCATTTTTGAGCCCTTGGGTAGAGCCTACCACAGTACAAGTCATCCCAATTGAGTATGGTAGGTCTAGGGTGGTGGAAAGTTTGTGGAAAGAAGACTTTCCACCCTTGACCCGAAAAGTCATCCAGCTTTCATGCAACGAACAGACGCGCTTGAAACACCTTCTAGATGGCCGAATTTTGGTGGGCCATAGAATACTTAAATTAATATCCGGATGTCCCCTAATAGACTGTAAAATCTCATCCCAAAAGGAGTTATGGTTTTAGATATATGGTTTAATTGGTGGGATGTTTTTCTGGGATGTAGAATCTGGCCCAGAATTTTATCTCTAACTTGGGCTGCCTAAATGGACACCATGGAGGCCGAATTATCATTGGATCCTGAATAGGGATTTGTTCCTAGACATGTATTATATCATCCCAAGAAATTTGGGATTCATTGGGCCTGTATGTTGGGCCCCATTGTCTCATCAGTGGGATGGTGTCCAATATGCCTTCTCCAGAATTGCTTCCTTTCATTGCCAAATATCACCATCATCCTCCATGAATTCTCCATTGATCCCTGAATGAAACATGTTCATATTGGAGTTTAGATCAATTTCAAAAAATATCAAATTAAAATATGTATAATTAGATGAATCATTGGGTACTTCAAATGATGTTCAAAAATGTACCACATAATAGTGCATTTTAAGAAGGTATTACAATCATAATGTAAAATGATGTTCAAAGTGTAAAATGAACTAAAATGGTGTTTATGAATAATAAAGAACATGAATATTATATATATTAACAATGAATATTATCCTCATTTAGTGGCTAATAAGAGGCCTTATGAAATCATCTTATGTATGGACTTGTTATCTACAGTTAATGCCCATATATACTATTTTAGGTGGAGGATATGGTGTGTCCATAGTGATGGCATGAGATTTTACTTTGTGAGTGAAAAGGAAACCCTGATGGAGTAGGGTGGACTCATGCGTAGGATTGTGCAACTGATTACCCATCAATTGGATAACACGACCCTAGTTTTAGTGGATAATATGATTTTTTAGTTTCCTACGGTGGTGGTGGATTATGAATATGTCTTTCCTGGGGACATACCAGGCTTACCTTCCCATTGGGAGATAGAATTTTTCATTAATATACACCCTGGTAAGGCCCTGATATCTATGAAAGTATATCGGATGGCTCTTATATAGCTTTTCAAGTTGAGGCTATAATTGGAGGACTTGCATAGTAAGGGCTTTGTTAGACCCAATGTTTCACCCTGGGCAGTCTTAGTATTGTTTTACAAGAAAGCAGACAAGATCTTGAGGTTGTGTGTGGATTACCATCACCTAAAACAGGTGAATGTAAAGAATAATTATCCACTATCAAGGATCAATAACCTCTTTGATTAGTTTATAGGGGCATAATGGTTCTCAAAGATTGACCTTATATTAAGCTATCACCAGCTGTGAGTATGGGATGAGGATATACCGAAGATGGATTTCTAATGTAATTATGGTCACTATGATTACTTGGTGATGTAATTCTTCATGAAGAATTCCCTATCAATTTTCATGGGACTCGTGAACTAGTTCATTCATCCTTTCTTAGAATGGTTTGCGATAGTCTTCATCGACGATATCCTAGTGTACTTAGTATCTGGGGAGGAGTATATGAGACACTTGAGGATGGTCTTGGATGTACTCAAAGATAACTAGATTTATGAAAATCACTCGAAGTACCAGTTTTGGATTCTAGAGGACCACTTTCTAGGACATGTTATCTTAGTTGACGGTGAAACAATAGACCTAGTGAAGGTTGAGGTAGTGTTAGATTGGGAGCCACCCAATAGTGTGACTGAGGTATGGAGATTATTTGGGTTGGAAGGGTATTATTAGAGATTAGTGCCAAATTTCTCCAGGATATCAGCTCCCTTGTCAGTTTTGACCTAAAATGGTTAGACTTTCATGTGGACATAGAGGTTTCAATAGGCTTTTCAGGAGTTGAGGTAAAGGTTGATGAGTGATCCAATATTGAGACCACTAGAGGAGGATGTCGAGTACGCAATGTTCTATGATGCATCAAGAATCGGGATTGGTTGTGTTTTGATGTAGATACAGGCGGTGATTGCCTATGGTTCACGTCAGTTGAGACCACATGAGCTGAACTACACGACCCACGATCTCAAACTTGTAGTGGTAGTCTTTGCACTAAATATGTGTTGAAACTACATTATGGGTGACAAATTTATCATTTATTATGATCATAAGAGTATTAAGTATATCTTATCTTATAAGGATCTGAACTTGAGACAAAGGTGATGGATAAAGTTCCTCCAAGAGTATGACTCTGAGATTTTCTATACCCCTAGAAAGGGGAACGTGGTAGCATATGCTCTCAGTAGGAAATCTTGTTCACATCTATTGATTGTGGATTTGGATTAGTTGGACTCTTTATAGTTATAATTTATGGATGTGGATGGAGTATGTTAACTCCAGTTGATGGTTGTTACCCCTCCTCTTTTACAGTGAGTCAGGGAGGCACAACTCAAGGATACCGACTGTGAGACAGTACATACTCAGATATCCACTGGGCATGGTCTTGATGGATTTTCTAAAGTTGGGGAGAATTTTGTTCATTTTATAAGACAAATGATGGTACTATTTGTGCTAAGAGAGGAGGTACTGAGAGATTTTTATAATTCACCCTTAGCGGTACATCTATGTGTGGTGAAGATGTACCGGGACCTTCAGTGGTAGTTCTGGTGGCCAGGGATGAAGAAGCGAGTTTCAATGTTTGTCTCTTGATGCCTTACTTTTCAGAAAGTGAAGGCTAAACACCAGGTTCCAGTGGGTTTATATCAACCCCTTGAGGTTCCATAGTGGAAGCGATATGTGATATCTATGGAATTTTTGATGTGGTTACCATAAATTTTCAGAGGACAAAATTCCATATGGGTGATCATAGACTGACTCACCAAGTTAGCCCACTTCCTAGCTATTCGAGATAAAAGGTGAGTTGATATATTAGGATTCCTATACATATAGGATGTAATTAAACTCCATGGAGTTCCCTTAACGATCATTTCTGACCATGATTCTTGCTTCCCATCTCGATTATGGAAGTGATTACAAGAGGCATTTGGGACTAAATTATGCTTGAGCACAACGTTTCACCCCTAGACTGAGTGAACCATTTAGGTCTTGGTGGACATACTATGGGATTAAATTTTATAATTTTCTCATAGTTGGGAGGAATACCTACCCTCAGTGGAGTTTTCATACAATACCAACTACCATTCTACCATCGATATGGCACCATTTGAAGCCTAGTATAGGCGACCCTACAGGTAACCACTATACTAGACTGACCTAGAAAATCAGCACTTATGGCCCCATAGTTGGTGTGAGCCACTACATAGAAGGTACAGATCATCTAAGAGAGGATGAGAACTTTACAGAGCCGCCATAAGTCTTATGTGGATAGAAAATAGATACCTTTAGTGTTTAAGGAGGGAGACAATGCGTTCCTGAGAATCTCACCTCAATGGGGTTTGTAGTGATTTTTATGGGGAAACAAGCTATCATTGAGATTCAATGGACATTTACAGATATTGATTAGATTTGGCAGGGTGGCATACCACTTAGATCTTCCCCCACAATTAGACTAGGTACATGATGTCTTCCATACATCACAACAAAGGAGGTACATACATGAACCATCACATGTTATTGACTGGGGTGAACTAGACATAGAGGATGGAGTTACCTTTGTTGAGTACCTGATAGAGATTGAGGATCAGTAATAGAAGAAACTTAATTGGAGAATGATTCCTTTATTTCATGTTTGGTGGAATCATAGGAATATTCAGAAAATTACTTGGGAGCGAGAGACCCAAATGCATGCTCAGTACCCACATCTCTTTGTGTAGCCTTTTGTTTTGGATTTCTGGGATGTAAATCCCTAAGGTGGTTAGAATTAAAAAACTCTTATTTTTTACATGTATTACTTTAAAATATTATATGGATTGTTTACATAGCTAGTTGCTGAGACGACGTGTTATTCTGAAGCCCGATGTGTCCTGAATTAATTTTAAAATATATTAAATATATTAAATATTACACATGCACAGTTTTCCTGAAAAAGTGGTATAAATTCTAAACGGAGTATCTAATTATAAATATAAGGCCTTAATTGAGTTCATAGAATGGGGTTTACCCTAAGAACGACTTAACCTTAGAGTGCATCAGACGTTCATGTTGAGCTCCATCACAAAAGAATTAATAAAATAAATTAAGTAAATTATTTATTTTATTAAGTGACACTATGACCTAATTATTTTTCAATAAATATGATTCTATGAAAAAATTAAAAGGTTATCCATATAAACCTAGATTATTTGGAGAGAGTGTTATGGTATCTTTCTTAGATGAACAACCATTGGATCATGGATCATCAATCAGTGTGTAGTGGAACATGTGGATCTCACAAACAACAGCAACATGCGATCGTTATTCTCCAATGATTGATCAAAATTGAGGTAGGATGTTTTTTGAATTTATCACCATTTTATTATTCCTATAATGAATTCAAATCAATAGAACAATGGATTGATTTTTGGATCGGTCCTATTATAGGTACAAGATTATCTGTGGGTGATTTAGAATAATTGATTATTGTTATTTGGATCTTTGTTTGTCATTATAATGAAAAAATATCAAGTCTAACCAAACATGGATGAGGCTTGTTCCTCTTTTGTGGGTTTCTTGGATTTACCCCATCGTTATTCATGCGATCATCATCGAAAATCATTTTGGCCAGTGTTTCGACCAATATACTAGATAATCAATCATTGTGCACTCATTTCTTGGAGAAATAGATTGATATCAAAGATTCGGGTTAGGATCAATGACGAGATTGAGTTGGGATAATGGTGATGAAGGATTGAGAATATATTTGAGACCCATGGTTTGAGAGGAGAATGAAATGGTGATAGAAACCAACAATGACCATTTTTCCATACATTTGGGTGGCCATAATTTGTCAAGCGGTGATGACAAGGCCCGGTCAGACCAGATCCGTGATCTATAGGGGAGATCGGTGGAGGAATCAGTGGAAAAGGTGGTGCAGCGTATAGAGAGGAAGAATTCGAGGGTTCTGTGAAATCCTAATATACACGGCATGTAATCTGAGAATAAATTTCGTGTGGGGCCTTGGAAGTAGTTATAGGGTTCTACAGAGGAGATAAGTGTCATACGGTGTGTAACCCCTATCACACGACATGTGACCCATTTCACACGACATGTGACTTGACCTAGAGTCATAGCATGTACCTCAGAGGGTACACAAAAATGACCAAGAGTACATGGTATACGAAATTCCATGTACCCAGACACAAACTCAAATATGTAAGGTGTACATGGTCAGAGCTGTGTACTTGGACATAGATATCCATACACAAACACAGTTAGGAGTACATGGTCTCAGACATGTCGTGTACTCTGATATGGACCCAGGAGAGGGCTATGATACATGAGTATTACCTACTGCCAAAGGTATAAACCATTTACTTATTTGAATTTGGATTATATCCCTTTTCATCTTCATCTTGAACAAGTTTTGTTAGGGAACAATCCCTTGATCCTTTCCCTGAGGGTTGGTATGGAATCGCATCATGTTCATAGGATGGTGATCCCCTCTGAGGAACTTCGGTCTTGAATAGAGTTGTTGGAATCCTTCTGTGAGTTCCGAAGTGAGATACTCTATAATCATCTTCCCTAGGTGGGGTTCTCAGTCTCATCATGACCAACACTACATGAGAATCAATACCCTACTTAGTGAGTTAATACATATTGGGTTGTTGGTATACCCCATAACTTTGGGAGTGATCACCTTTCTATCTATAGTTCTCTTCATAATTCCAGTGTGTAATTCCTGTGGTGACACTTGATGAGCATGAAATTTAGGACGGATTTCATCAGTGTTATGTGACTCATGGAGTGAGTTCTCCTGGACGAGTTCTATATGGAACCTTTGATTAGAATGCGAGGATGGAAGTACAATTGTGATCTTCATGAGACAGTGTATATATTATAATTATATTTGGATGTTATTTATATATATGTCATTCATATATACCTATGATGAGATGAATATTATTATTGATGCTATATGCTTAGTGATTTGGGGTATCCTACTGGGTATTATTATACTCACCCCTACATGGGATTTTCCCACACGTGTAATGTCTTATGCAGATGACCGACCATTCAATAGAGTCCTAGAGGGACCAGGACCAGGTAGAGCTTAGTGATCCAAACCGAACGAGGTGTGTTTTGGTAGTTTCATTGATACCAGTCCCCTCCCACTTTACATGTTTGACTTGTTTTCAGTTACTTTTTGGTGGGATTATATTTGGACCATTTTATTTCAAGTACATGTTGTCATACTCTCATGGTGGGATTCTAGATGCATGCATGCATGGTTATCAGTTGTTTTTAATTTTTTTCATTATATAGTCTTGAAGATTGGTGCATGTGTACATATACATTAGGATAAGGCCTCCCATGTGTGTAATATTCCTACTTGACATTAGTTGCTAGCCCTTGGCCTATTGAAGGAAGGATTGGGGTAGTCGTGGCATGGGCCCCTTGGGACGAGTCATCACAACTCTACCCAGTGTCTCTATCACAAGTTCAAATACCCCTGATTAAAAATATTTTTTAGGATCATATGATCTGAATACCCTGTAAATCTCTCCCCAAAGAGATAGTGATGCCATATTTTGAGTGCATGCATAACCGTTGTCAACTCAAGATCATGGGTAGGGTAGTTCTTCTCATGGGGGTGTAACTAGCATGAGCCTTATGCCACCACCTATTTCCCCTGCATTATGACACATCCCAAACCCATAACAGATGGATCACAGAAAATATCATAACCTGAACCTAGTTATGAAAGTATCAAAACTGGTTCTGAATTCAACCTTATCTTCATCTACTCAAAAGATCTTTGGAACTTATCATTCCACTCAAACTTTACACCCTTGTGGGTTAAAGCAGTTATCTAAGATGCAATCTTGGAGAAATCCTGAACAAACCATCTATAGTAACCAACCAAACCCAATAATATTTGGATCTTAAACACATTTCTTGGCTCTTCCCAAGATATAAATACCTGTATCTTTTCAGGATCCACTAAGATTCCCCTCTAAGATATCACATGCCTCAAAAATTTCACTTAGAGGATCCAAAACACACATTTGGAGAGATTAATATATAGATGATGTTCCTTAAAGGTTTGAAGAATGATATCCAAATATTCTCTATGCTCCTCCTCTAACTTGGAGTACACTAAAGTATCATCCATGAACATTGCAGCAAAAGAATCCAAGAACCAATGAATGACCAGGTTCATAAAATACATAAAACACCATAGGAGTGTTAGTTAGACCAAATGGCATAAATAGAAACTCAAAATTCCCATACCGACTCTGGAATGCTATTTTAGGTATATACTCTTCTTGGACCTTCAACTAGTGGTGTTCAATCTTTGGAAACCAGTATGCCTTTCTTAGATGGTTAAAAAGATCATTAATAATAGGAAAAGTATATTTTTTCTTAATGGACACTCAATTAAACTTATGATAGTCAATACAAAGTTCAAGACTCCATTTTGACTTCTTAGTGAAGTAGATAGGCAAATCCCATTGTGATACACTAGTATAAATAAATAATTTAGCCTCTAGGTCATCAAGCTAGAACTTAAGTTACACCAACTCAGTGGGTGTCATTTGATAAGATGGAATAGAAGATCGTACCCAGGAGTAGGTAAATAGTAAACTCGACCTCTCTATGTGGTGGTAAAGTAAAAAAATAATTTGGAAAGACCTCGAGGTACGAAATCACCACTAAAAGAAGTCGATCACCAAACAAGGGTCAACTAAATCAAGAAACATCTCTAACAACTAACATGAGATTACCCAAGCATATGGAACAACAAGCCCTTCCCTTCCTGATATAGAGTCTCACTCACCCTAAAAGACATAAGCGACCCCATCAGTAGATAAGAACTGTACCCATCAGTGATAAAATTCAATATGAGCCTTAACACTAATCATCCAATCCATACCGATAATCAAGTCAAAGATGTCAAGAACAAGCACTAAGAAGTCCCATTCCACCTCGAAGTTGGCTATCATCACCCGACACATGGGACACTTGAAACCTTGTTCATACCCCTTTCCCAAATGCATGGATAGATCCAAGAAGTATGACATAAGTTCTGAATTCAAGCCCAAAACATCAAATAACTTTGATGATATAAAAGAATGAGTAGTGCCTGTATCTAACAAAGCTAGAAACATAGAAGAGGAAATAAACATCGTACCTCTAACAGTGGCTAGAACTGCTTCAGATTACTCAAGTGCATACTGTGACATATAAATCCATCCAATATTAGACACCTGAACATCCCCCTTGGCCTAAGGATTTGACCCACCACCATTGGAAGAATTAATATAAACCTAAAAACCCCTGGTGAGAGTGGATCATGACTTACTATACTGGTACATCCTTTCATATATATGCTTCAGATGGCCCAATAATCTACAATAATGAAAATTCCTAGGAGCCTCCATACAGTTAGGTCTGGTATGGCTAGACTACCCACATTGATGGTAAATAATATGATGTTGTCCTTATGAAGTCCCTTAAACTGGTCCTGAAGAGATCTGACCACCCTTAAGTTTTCTTTTCAATCTATAAGATACACTCTGGCTAACAACTGCACCACCTGAAGCTCCACCTAAACCTGTCTTCCAAGCTATGTCTGCCTCAACCAAAGCTACTTTTTCAACACCTCTACAAAGTTCAGAAGGTACATGAGAATCAAAATTTACTTCATATCAGGCCTCAATCCTAACTCAAACCTCTGATCCTTTAGGTACTCATTATTAACAAGCTCTTGTGCTAGATGTACAAACTCAGAAAAATGGGTAGAATACTATAGAGCGGTACGGTCTCCCTACTCTAAGGTCAAAAAACCCGAGTATTTTCCATATGAAACATCTCAGGGTAAACTTATAATTAAATATTTTCTTGAAAGACGCCCGGGTAAGGTCCTCGTGAAACTTAGTTTTCACAATAGATTCCCACCACCTCCTTCCTGGTCCCCCGAGTACATACGTGGAAAAAGCCACCATTGATTCTTCAGGTTTTTTTTAAGAAATTGAAGATCCTTTCAATCCACTCAAGAAAATACTCAGATTCCTATGTTACTTTATCACCATGGAATATGGGTAGATTCTTCTTTGTAAACTCAGAGCCATGATCCACCACATGTCCTAGGTTCCCGACACCCACTTTACCTAGAGTCTGAATGGTGAGGAATAATGCTTCAACCAAGGAAGGGTCTACTAGAGGATTCACCCATGGAACCTACCTCACAGCTTCCTTAATCATATTTGGAAGATCTATTCTTAGAGGTATTTTATAATAAACACAATACAATAACCAATTATATCATGAGAACGTTGCAAAAATATTAGGACTACTTTAAAATTTTGAATCAATGATTTAAAATAACAAGGATTTAAATAAATTATGAATTATTATTAATGAAAGAAATTTCCAAAAGGAATGAGTCAATTTAAATAAAATTCACATACAGTTAATTTAAATCACCCTAAACCCCAAGTCTCAAACCTGGTAAAAGTCCCTGACCACCCGTGGTAACTTGGATTCAGTCACGGAAGTGAGCTAGCCATACCCCTTTTCCGCATTTACTATCTGAATTCCAATGGTCCTAACTCCTATTTACCCAAGACATAGAACCAAACTTAGGTAGTGTTAACACACTTTAGGATGAGACTTTTCTCTGATACCAATTTGTAACATACCAAACCGATTCAATCAAACCATATAACTAAATCGTCAATCACATTGTGAGGTAAAGTAAGAAAACAAAAAAATATTGTATATACCAGAACAATACATACAACCTGTGTATTGTGCGGAAGAAAAAGATACAACTAGATCCATACAATCCAATCCAAACCAGATATACCTAAAAGTATGAATAAAGCAGGACCAAAAAGTCTCCATATGACTAATAGTAACCTCTAAACCAACCCAAACCGAAGGTAAAGGCCAAAGGAGAATAAAAAATGATACAAGATTCCACTTTAATTATATCCTACAATAAAAAATCTATAATATCCCCAAGGGAAAAAGTAGGGTGTGAGCACAACACCCATTAGGATACCACCACAGAGTCTATACAAGGTCTAATATCAAGAATAAAATTGTTCTATCTTTAAAAACAAAAATAGTTTTACAAAGATTTTTCATAAATATAATTAATTTTTAAATCATTTTACCTTTGGTTTTCATAAAACCATTCATATTATTAAACCAAAAATATGAAAAGTAGAAGTGATAAAACAAGAAATCATATCCATGCATCAAGAGGTAATCAAGTAAAAAAATGCCCATGAAATAACCTATCATGGGAATCTATGTCATACAACCTCATATAAAAAAATCTGACAAAAAATCCATGATAAAAAACAATCATGTGATAAATAAACATAAATGAAAAAGCACCTCATATTGGTCCATAGCCTATGGGACAATGCATACTAGACACTCAAGTTTCTAAACAGGCATAACATTGGTACCAACCAATATTGAGTCCTACCAAAATCCATAAATATCCAAAATATTAACTTTTAGTGGTTACACACACCCTAAGGCTACCTATGTATCTTTATCAACACACTCATGGTTCCCAATGTGTCACGAACCGAATCTGGTCTCCGCCAAAACCAGCACCCGAACCAACCTGTGGCAAGTCCCAAAGGGCGTTCCTGATCCCCATTGGCTATAACAAGTGACTGGGTATCAAAAACTGCAAATTGGGAACGATTTACCCGAGTTTGTATACTTAAAACAACAAACAAATCCAATAAAACAAATCTGGATTTTTCAAACAAAATCATCTTTTACAAAAATTTCAGAACTGAATTACATAATTTAAAACAATTATAGAAGACTATAACAACTGAAGAAACCCACAATGGATATCCCAAGAACCTCCACATGGTGAGAGGCACCACCCTCAAGCCATATCCACAACACCGTATCATGATGGACCGCTAAAAACCCGAACTATTGGCACAAAAGTTGTACCCAAACCTGCGACATAAAAAATAACCAAGTCTACTTACACCCAAGGGTGTAAGTAGGGTGTGAGCCAATGCCCAGTAGGATACCATCACTAATAGATTCCATGTGGTAAACATTCAAAGATGAAAAGCATGCAAGTTTTCAAAAACATGTAATTTGGAGGCACAATTTCTAAAAGATGCAACTTAAAAAAATCAGTTTTCAAGTGGGCTAATTTAAAGAATCAACACTTTTAAAATAAATTCAAAATCTACTGAATTTTTCCAGACAAATATACCGTATGCTGACAGTAATTATAAAGGATCTAATGAGCACAAGCGATAGGAAATAACCCCTAGGCACTAGCTAGCTGTGGGTCCCAGGTACCTCGTATCTCGGTGAGAGTAACCACAAAAAAATATCCATTCTCATGCACGATCCACTAGCAGGAAACATACCCATAACCTAGTGGTCCCCAATCATCATCATTATAGTTTATTTAGAGTTGTAAGCGTCAATCTTTCTAAGTGAAACTGAGGCCAAACCCCACGGATTCACTAGCATACTAGTACACGTCCACCCACCCAGATACCCGGGTTTTCCCTTTGTGCTCAAACAAGTTCAATAAGCCAAGAAATATAGTTTTCACATGAAAATATCACTTCCACATCACACATTAACCAAACAGACCCATGTACATCACACAAGTCACAAATTCCACTTTTCATTCAAATGCATTTTGAAATCAAACTCACAGCAAAATAGCACACAACACTTTTTTCATAACTTTCACAATCCAACACATCCTTTAACAATTTTATAAAGTCCCTACAAATATGATAAACATCACATAACATCCCACTCACATGTTTCATAAAACTATTTTTATAAACAAAATCCATTTTTCACATCACACTCACACAAATAGCCCACATCACGTTCACACGTCTTTCACATTTCAGTAAATCCATTAGACATTTTTATAAAACACTTCCAAGAGGATACACATCACATGACATACCTATTCAAATTTAAAATGTTCCATTTTAAAGTATAAACAATCCAAAACAGTTTTCCAATATATCTTCACCTCTTATATAAATCATTAAACCATTCAAAACTTTCATAAAACAATTCTAAAGAGTGTACCAAAGCTTTTCACATAAAACCCATTTCAAAACTGTATTTCAAGGACAAAATCACACCAATACAAATTCAAAACAGAATTTTCAGCCCCAAAAATATTTATTAAACTACCCCCAAGTGTTATACAAACACCTCAAACAATACCACAAAAGATCCACATGAAAAGCACACGTTTTCAAAATCACTTTCAAGAAGTACAATAAGGTTTTACACCTTAAAACCATTAAAAAAACCACTTTAAAACCTAATGGCACACCAATATCCTACCAAATCAGAATTTTCAGCCCAAATAAGATTTATTAAACCAATTTCATATGTTATAAAACTCACCCAAACAATACCCAAAGGGTTACACATGAAAAACACCCAATTTTAAGCTAAAATGAAACTATAAAAATAAATGCTTAACCAAATCCAACATAATTTTTTTTTCACAACACACAACATATTAGTAACATAAATAATAAGTAATTCAAGCAAACTAACTCATCTAGAAATGGTTACACATGGAATCATCTACCATTTATGCCGAAACCCTCAAAACATGGTGCGAAACATCAACCACACCACCGCCACACATAAAGGAAGATAAATCCATCCCTATACCACAATATTTGACAAAAAATACACCAAATCAACCCCTAGGTTAGAACCTCAACTTCTAGACATGAGTAACTTCAAGAAAGGGTGAAAGAAACCCTAAGGAAGGGGAAGAAATCAAGGAAAGAAACACTTACTTGAAACATATTGAATCAAACAAACCAAATACACCAAAATTTGAATCTCAAAGCAACAAAAACTTATATTGAGGCTCTAATGGGGATGATAATGTCATTGGGAGACTGAAATGGGGGAAAAAGATCAGAAATTGAAGGAGTTATGAAAGAAACGATTTACCTCTTCAAATCTGGACGATTTGAGAAATCGAGAGATGTTTCGCCCAAATTCACGAACCAAATGAGCTCAAAAGCGGAGAAACAGATAATGGGAGTGATCCTTAGGTTTTTTTATTAGTGTAGGAGGTTAAATCACCTAAAAATAGTAAATATTGAATGAGATATTAAAATATTAAAAATAAAACTTAAAGCAGGAAATAGGCTTTCGGGCAGGCCCAAAACCTTAATAAAAAACCCAAATCCTTCATGATAATGGATTTTTATGAGGCCCAAAGAGATATGGTGATTTTAATATATGAGGTTATTCCAATTGGGAAGTGTAATGGGTACAAAATAGTAAAAATTGAAGGAGTTATAGATGAAACAAAATTTGTTTTTAAATCTGGAATTGGGCTCACGGTTTGGCCCAAATTTTCAAAACCCACCATTTTCACCAAAATGAGTGGTAAAACCCCAAAACAAATCAGGAATGAAAATTAAATGAATAATTAATTTAAAAAAAAGGTCATGTGTGTGGCAATTCTCCCCACCATAAAACTTTCCGCCCTCGGAAAGCCACATCAAGGACAAAGCAAAAACCAAACCCAACCGAAAGGCAGAAATGGACTCTTTTGCTAAACTTCACCCCCAAAGGCCAAAACACCTCCAATGATCATTTAAGGAAGGAATAATTCACAACAAAAACATACACCTCTTTACTGAAATGATCAAGCACATTCAGAATTTATCCTAAAAGAAAATTCCTCAAACACTATCTGAACAAGGCTCAAGAAATTTATCCAAACAAACAAGAACATTGAACAAGGTTACACTTACCTTGATATAACTAAACCATTGGGAACTATCCAATCCCAAATTTTACCCAAGGAATATTTAGGTGGTTATATAGCTTCGAAGGAGACTACCCACTTCCAATCCAAGACCAAGTACAAAAATGAGTTACTGGTACAAGGATACACAAATGGGCTCCCCAACCATAAGAGACAACTTACATTTTTTTTCCCGAGACAGAATCAGGACACTAACAGGGGGAGGCCCGAACAGAATCCCTAGTAAAAGGGGTATAAATCCATTAAAAATTTACAAAATAATATGCATTATACTCATGGTGGGTCTCCCCACCACAAGAACCAACCATCTTAACCGACCGGCGTGGGTCGACACGAAAAGGCCCAAAAAATTTAATGATTTGGGAAGGCTTCACAGTTAGTCCACACAGTTTGGGAAACCATGCACTAAATGTGCAGATCATTCTTTCCACAAGGCTTCTTAGAACATGGTCACCACTAATCATGCACAAACCTCATGCTCAGCCTATCTATCCAAATTTCAATCCATTCTCCAAATACTCAATGGAAACCAAAGGGGGGGGGATATTGGGTGATGACATGGGTACAAGGCCCTCCACCTATTTCCACTGAAAGAGAACAACAAAATAAAGATGATGACACCATAGGTTTAAACTCTTCCTATCTTTCATACTGAGGATAGGACTTTGTACAAGGTTTTAAATGACACTGGGGTTTCCCCTGACTATGTGCCAGCTTCTCTCCGGGACCTATGGCTAGAGCTCAAAATATTGAAGCATCTTCGGCCACGCAGTTAGGCTGTGGAAACCCCTGTGTGTAACTTCTTCTTTCGGTGCCACAAACAACTAAACCGTATAACTCGATGGGTTCACCAAGGCAAAACACACTCCAAAACTCACTTTACCCTAACATGGAATTTCTCTGAAATAAGGGTTTAGAGGATGCACTCACATCACACCTTGTTTCTTCGGGTGAGAAACAATAGAAAGGTAGGACATGCATAAACACCTTCCTCTAAGATAGAGCATTTGATGTTTTTCCCAAGGGAGACATACTCCCAACATAATATAGAACCTCAGAGGATTGCACAACCTTTACCTTTACAGTCAAATGAGAACACAACATCACAATCCATCACCGAACATGACCTTTGAGATTGATAGAAACAATACATGGAACGAGACCTTATGATAAGTCCCTAAACAACAGACAAGTCCAAAAAGTGGACACAATAGCCTCTCATGACCAAAATCCCAAAATTGGTGGTTTAACAAGAAATCTTGCTTCAAAGAAACTATGAAGAACCCAGAGGCCCTCTTGGACACCATCGAGACACTCATCCACACTAACAACCCTAGAACACTTCCACCTTCGATGAATCCGGAAAATTAAGAAACTAAGGTCTCTTTCAACCTTCCACAAGCACTATCCCACTACAATAGGATCTAAAAATCAACAAAATGAATGGGTGTAGACTCAATCAACAAATATCGATAAAATATTCCTTATATTGATCAACTAGAGGATTTTCCAATGGCAAAACAATACGGGTTGCACTTCAGTTGTGAATTAACCCTTAATGGGGGCGTACCTTATCCAATGAGAGAACCCAAAGACCCAACCAAGCTGGTCTATTGGTCAAAACATTCCATAAACTAGATCTAAACACATGAAGGTAACCACCATAAAGGTGTCCTGAAACATATCTCAGAAGAGACTACTAACCGATCCTTCTACCCAACTTTCCGTCTAAACACAAACCCAAAACACAGTTCGAACAAGAGGGGTTCTTGAACTCAAAACATCCCACAACATCAACATTTAAAAAAACACATAATTCACACCATCCCAAACCAGTCATCAAGAAATCATGTTTTCCTTTAAAAAAAATTGCTTTGAAAACAAACGGTTCAGCGACGAGAGTATCCACCTATGGTACCCCATGGGCCTTACACATGCATGTTTTTGTACCACACCAGGCACCCTCATCATATCCATCCAAGAACTCATCTAGTAATTACATTAACCATCCATAATCCCCTATAACCCCATGCATGTGGTCGCTCATGGAAATACCAAAGGTTAAAATAGAAATCCATTCCACTTTTCAAAACCAAAACAATCAACCAATACTTCCTTTTTCTCAAGACCGCTAACCATGGAATAAAAATCCCAATAATTCAAATGAATAATCACTTTAAATTCATATACATCAATTTCAAAACATCTCATCCCATTAAAACACCCTTTTATTGTTTAGAAAATTCTATTGGAAACACTTTTTCAAAACCAAATTCAATATAGTTCCTGATTTAAAAAGAGGTGAAAGAACACCATTTTACATTTCAAAAAAATTATGAAAATTCATTTCCACCATTTCATAAATCAATCCATTACTTATTTATTTGAAAAAAAAATTCTCAAAAACTTTATGCTTCTTAAAACCAAGTCACTTTAAAATCAAAGTTCCAAGATTGCAAAACTAACGCACAAAACAATGATAGAGGAAACTAGTTTCAGTGGGTGACTTGAACATATGGTTGGAAGCCATATCCCAATCAATTAACTATCACATAGAGTGTTCTAGGGAATATCCCCAACTCCACATGGCTTTCTAGGCCCTGTGAGCTCACTGAGACAATTAACCCAAGTCTCTTTCATTTCCCCTAATCATCATCAAACCAAGAAAACCAAAGGACTTAGATAAATCCCAACTTACCCTGGAAAATTGAATCCCATCATGAGGTGTGGTGATCAGGAACACTACCCATAACTAGAATATCAAGTCCTGATAATCCAAACTTCATAATATTCCAACACTTCCCTAAATAACATGACCCAAAGAGTTAACCAGAACCTCCTCTGATACCATTTTGTCACGAACCGAATCTGGTCGCCGCCAAAACCGGCACCCGACCCAACCTGTGGCAAGTCCCAAAGGGAATTCCCTATCCCCATGGGCTGGCACAAGTGCCTAGGTATCAAAAACTACAAATTGGGAATGATTTACCTGAGTTTGTATACTTAAAACAACAAACAAATCCAATAAAACAAATCTGGATTTTTCAAGCAAAATCATCTTTTACAAAAATTTCAGAACTGAATTACATAATTTAAAACAATTATAGAAGACTATAACAACTGAATAAACCCACAATGGATATCCCAAGAACCTCCACATGGTGAGAGGCACCGACCTCAAGCCATATCCACAACACCGTATCATGATGGACCGCTAAAAACCCGAATTGTTGGCACACAAGTTGTACCCAAACCTGCGACAAAAAAAATAACCAAGTATACTTACACCCAAGGGTGTATGTAGGGTGTGATCCAAAGCCCAGTAGGATACCACCACTAAGAGATTCCATGTGGTAAACATTCAAAGATGAAAAGCATGCAAGTTTTCAAAAACATGTAATTTAGAGGCACAATTTCTAAAAGATGCAACTTAAAAAAAAATCAGTTTTAAAGTGGGATAATTTAAAGAATAAACACTTTTAAAATAGATTCAAAAGCTACTGGATTTTTCCAGAAAAATATACCGTATGCCGACGGTAAGTATAAAGGATCTAATGAGCACAAGCGATAGGAAATAACCCCTAGGCACTAGCTAGTTGTGGGTCCCAAGTACCTCATATCTCGGTGAGAGAAACCACAAAAAAATATTTGTTCTCGTGCACGAGCCACTAGTAGGGAACATACCCATAACCCAGTGGTACCAAATCATCATCATCATAGTTTAGTTAGAGTTTTAAGCGTCAATATTGCTAAGTGAAACTGAGGCCAAACCCCACAGATTCACTAGCATACTAGTACACGTCCACCCACCTAGATACCCGGGTTTTCCCTTTATGCTCAAACAAGATCAACAAGCCAAGAAATATAGTTTTCACATGAAAATATCACTTCCACATCACACATTAACCAAACAGCCCCATGTACATCACACAAGTCACAAATTCCACTTTTCATTCAAATGCATTTTGAAATCAAACTCACAGCAAAATAGCCCACAACACTTTTTGCATAACTTTCACAATCCAACACATCCTTTAACAATTTTATAAAGTCATTCCAAATATGATAAAAATCACATAACATCCCACCCACATGTTTCATAAAACCCTTTTTATAAACAAAATCCATTTTTCACATCGCACTCACACAAATAGCCCACATCACGTTCACACCTCTTTCACATTTTAGTAAATCCATTAGACATTTTTATAAAACACTTACAAGAGGATACACATCACATGAAAGAACTATTCACATTTAAAATGTTCCATTTGAAAGTATAAACAATCCAAAACAGTTTTCCAATATGGCTTCACCTCTTACATAAGTCATTAAACCATTCAAAACTTTCATAAACAGTTCTAAAGAGTGTACCAAAGCTTTTCACATAAAACCCATTTCAAAACCGTATTTCAAGGACAAAATCACACCAATAAAAATTTAAAATAGAATTGGAAGCCCCAAAAACATTTATGAAACTACCCTCAAGTGTTATACAAACACCTCAAACAATACCACAAAAGATCCACATGAAAAGCACACGTTTTCAAAATCACTTTCAAGAAGTACAATAAGGTTTTACACCTTAAAACCATTAAAAAAACCACTTTAAAACCTAATGTCACACCAATACCCTACCAAATTATAATTTTCATCCCAAAAAAGATTTATTAAACCAATTTCATATGTTATAAAACCCACCCAAACAATACCCAAAGGGCTACACATGAAAAACACCCAATTTTAAGCTAAAATGAAACTATAAAAATAAATGCTTAACCAAATCCAACATAAAAAATTTTCACACAACACACAGCATATTAGGAACATGAATAATAAGTAATTCAAGAAAAATAACTCATCTAGAAATGGTTACACATGGAATCATCTACCGTTTATGCCGAAATCCTCAAAACATGGTCGAAACATCAACCACACCACCGCTGCACCTAAAGGAAGATACATCCAGACCTAGACCACAATATTTGACCAAAAATACACCAAAGCAAACCCTAGGTTCTAACATCAACTTCTGGACATGAGGAACTTCAAGAAAGGGTGAAAGAAACCCTAAGGAAGGGGAAGAAATCAAGGAAAGAAACACTTATTTGAAACATCTTGAATCAAACGAACCCAATACACCAAAATTTGAATCTCCAAGCAACAAATACTGATATTTAGGATCTAATGGGGATTATAAGGTCATGGGGGGACTAAATGGGTGCAAAAGAGAAGAAATTGAAGGAATTATGAAAGAAACGATTTACCTCTTCAAATCTGGACGATTTGATAAATCCATAGATGTTTCGCCCAAATTTGCGAAACAAATGAGCTCTAAATCGGAGAAACAGATACTGGGAGTGATCCTTAGATTTTTGGGTTAGCGTATGAGGTGGAATCATCGAAAAATAGTAAATATTGAATGATATATTAAAATATTAAAAATAAAACTTAAAGCAGGAAATGAGCTTTCGGGCAGGCCCAAAACCTTAATAAAAAACCCAAATCCTTCATGATAATGGATTTTTATGAGGCCCAAAGTGATATGGTGATTTTAATATATCAAGGTATTACAATTTTAAAGTGTAATGGGTACAAAATATTAAAAATTTAATGAGTTATAGAAGAAATGAAATTTGTTTTTAAATATGGAATTGGGCTCACGGTTTGGCCCAAATTTTCAAAACCCACCATTTTCACCAAAATGAGTGGTAAAACCCCAAAACAAATCAGGAATGGAAATTAAATGAATAATGAATTTAAAAAAAATGTCATGTGTGTGACACAATGTGCCAATTTTTAAAATAAATTTCAAAATTATACTCACAATTTTATAAATCATTTTCAAAGCTAAGATAATCTACTTCGATGTTTGAAAATCCATTTCCAAATCAAGAAAATTACTTTTCAAAGAAAAACCCCTTTAAAAATATTTTCTTTTCCAATAAATATTTTTAAAATATAGATTAATTCAAGGCAATTAATAACCCCAAGGAAATTATCAAGAACTAAAAGCAATTAATTAAATCAATCCATTATATAGAAACACCTACCAAAAATGGTATAAACCTAGCTACCTTATACAACGGTGATTGGAAACCACGAGATCATCCTTTTAAAGATAAGGAAAAATAAGAAACTATAAAGGATTGATATAAAAAACTATTTGATCATGAATCTAAAACCAAATCACAACCAAAGAAAAAGTTGTGACCAAAGGAAAGAACCAGAAGGAACACTTACCTAGAGAGACGCATCCCAAACTGCAACGGAGATAAATCGCTGAATAAAGAAATTTGGGTAGAGCATAGGTATCAAAAATATCCCCCAAGATTATATAGGATGGGATCCAAAATCCTGTGGATGAATTAATGAATAATAATCCATGTAACACCCTAATAACCACAACCCTCAAGACTTACATGGCGTGTAATCCCATTACATGGCATATAATCCACCCAACTAAAGTAAACTGAAATACCCATTTCCTTTTTATTAAAATATAATTTTAAACCATTACATTTTGTGAAACTATTACACGATAGGTAAATCTTTCACTCCTTTTATTAGTTCATGGAATTTTTCATGCGACAAATACATGTCGTGTATGTAACACCCTGAAATTCTAAAAGAATAACAATTTATTCAATAATGTATGTGACATGCAACACCAAGAGTGGAAGGGAATATAACACCCTGAGACCTTATGATATTTTAAATATCTTCAATATCATGTACTGCATGCAACACTGAGTTAGCTTGTGTTACATGCAATAATGAGTTTCTTCAAAATCTTTTGTTACACGCAAGACCAAGTCTTACCAAACAACAATATATTATTAAAATACTATTATTTAATATAATAGTTATAACCTAGAATTTAAATTGGAAGGTATGAGTAGGATTAAAAAAATTATGAAAATATATAGTTTACAAACGTTTATTAGTTATCTAGTTATTAGTAATAAAATAATAATCATTTAAAAGAAAAAGATATATTTTCTGAAAAAACTGTGTTTTTTTTAAAAGACAGATTAGTCAGATTTAACACACAATAATTTAAAACGAATTTTTACCAATTTTAATAAAATTTATATTAAAAAATAAACTTGAACTTTTAAATATGAATACTAAAATTAGTTAGGGTGATTTTTTGGTTATTTTTCTAAGAAATTCCATTTTTTATGAATAAAGAAAAATACTGAATTTTAATTAAAAACTACCTTTTTGTTTAAATAATTTTTATGGTTATACTATATTTTGAATTGGTTTTAAAGTAAAATTATATCCATTTTACATCCATTAATCCAATTTAGGTCATTTGAATCAATTTTGTACATAATTTAGCTATAAAAACACTTCAAACTTTTGAACATTTTCACTATAAAAACCCATTTTTTCGTCACGTTTGCAGATTAGTTTTAAATAAAAATTTTAACCTTATATGAATTGAATTTGAAAAAATGGACTCAATATTTTGAATAGTAAAAATTTATAATTTCTAAAAATTTCTACTTAATTGGTGATCAAAATTAATAGTAAAAATTATAAAAAATATTTACCATGATTAAGGTAAAAATGGGTTTGCCGGGGGTCAAACTAAAAAAATAATGGTAAACATCACATATAAACTTATCTAAAAACCATTTGATTGAAATATTTATACTATTAAATCTCATCAGGAAACATGTAATTTATGGGAATACATGGTGATGATTCAATGTCCAAGAATGGGTGGATCCTACTGATATGGTCAGCCACCACATTCTCTGCTCCTTTTTTATCTCTAATTTCTAAATTGAATTCTTGAAGGAGGAGCATCCATAGAATGAGATGTGTTTTGGCTTCCGGTTTCTTAAGGAGATACCGGATGGATGCATGGTTTGAGAAAATAATGACTTTGGACCCTAAAAGATACGACCTGAATTTATCCAAGGAAAACACAATGGAAAGAAATTATTTTTCAGTTGTGGTATAGTTTTCTTAGGTAGGGTCCAGTGTACATGAGGCATAGGCAATGACATGTGGAGCTTGATCGACCCTTTGTGATAAGACTACCCCAACTGCATAATTAGAGGTGTCACACATGAGCTCAAATGGTAAATCCCACTGAGGTGGTTGGATTATCGAGGGTGACGCAAGACTCCATTTTAACTTATTAAAAGATTCCTCAAATTATTTATAAAAAAATTATTTTTCTTTTTGGAGTAATCGGGATAGGGGGAGTGAAATCTTACTAAAGTCATGAATAAAACAATGGTAAAATCTAGCATGACCTAGGAAAGATTTCACATCCCGTACATTTTTGGGGAATGGTAGGGAAGAAATGACATTCACTTTTGATTTATCTACTTGGATACCATCCCCAGAAATTACATGTCCCAAAACTATACCATGTCGCACCATGAAATGGAATTTCTCATAATTTAATACAAGATTATTTTCAATACAGCGACGTAGGACTGAAGTAAGACTACTCAAACATTAATCAAAAGAGGACACATAAACAGTGAAATCATCCATGAATACTTCCATGAAATTCTCCAGGTATTCTAAAAAAAATAATAACCATGCATCGCTGGAAAGTACCTAGAGCATTGCACATACCAAATGACATCCTCCTTCATGAAAATGTGCCAAAGGGGCAAGTGAAGGTTGTATTTTCCTGATCCTCGGGGGAAATATGGATATGAAAGTATCCAGAATACCCATCAAGGAAACAATAATGGGACTTACCCTTTAACCTCTTTAGAATTTGGTCAATGAATGGAAAAGGGAAATTTTTCTTCCTAGTGTGTTGGTTTAGTCAATGAAAGACTATGCATACACGCCAACTATTCTGCACACGAGTTGGAACCAATTCATCGTTTTCATTTTTGATTACTGTAAGGCTAGTTTTTTAGGAACTACTTGAATGGGACTGACCCATTGGCTATTATAGATGGGGTAAATGATTCTAGCAATTGATAATTTTGTTACCTTCTTTTTCACAACTTGTAGGAGGTCTGGGTTTAGTCGACGTTGTTCCTGCCTCACTGGTTTAGCCTCATCATTTAATAAAATATGATGTGTACAAACTAATGGGATAATACCAAGAATGTCCACAAGTTTACATCCTAATGCTTATTTATACTTCCTCAAACGTTCAAGTAGTCTCAATTCATGCTCAGGAGGGAGTGAACTAGAAATGATGACAGAAAACTAGTTTCCATTCTCAATATATGAATATTTTAAATCTTGAGGAAGTTGTTTAAGTTCCAATTCAGGTTGATTTTGGATTTATGGGAGTGTGTGTGAAAGTTATGGATCACTAATCTCATCTAAATGCTCAATGGTATCATCCTCAAATGAGGAATGAGCTTTTACAAGCTTAGCATTATCATCGATGGGCAGTGGATCCTCAATGTTCAAGAAATCTTCAATTAATAAACATGCATGAAAATTTTCTAATCCAGTACAACAATAATTGCATGAATCATTTCCTAGAATTTCAATCAATGAAGAAAACTCAAAAAAGGGATCAGGGGAAAGAAAAGTTGTTTTTAGGGGTAGGGAGTACATCAATTGGATTAACAGAGAGATATGAATGTTCTTCTAAGGAGTGCTTCATGGAATCAAGGATGTTCAAATGGACTATGTCACCACCAAATTCTATAGATAATGTACCATTATGGACATTAATTATGATTTTGGTGGTTTTCAAGAAGGGTCTCCCCAATATAATTGGGGCATGTCCATTCATCCTATCATCTTCCATTTTTAGCACATAAAAATCAACTGGAAAAATTAAAATTTTCACCCTCACAAGAACATCCTCTAACACACCATAAGGGTGTGCGGTACTCCAGTTGTCTAGTTAAACAACTATTCCAGTGGTCCTCAGTTCCCAGAACTGCAATAAAGAGTAAATGGAGTGAGGCATCGCATTAATAGAAGCACCTAAATCAAGCATAGAATTGGAAAATGAATACTCCCCTATGGTGCATGGAGTCGAGAATGTCTCAGGATCGTTGCACTTGGTGGGAAGCGATGGATCTATTAATGCTGATACATTCCTCCCCAATATCACCTTCTCATCACCTCTAAGTCGCCTTCGGTGTGTACACATATCCTTTAGAAACTTGGCATATCTTGGAATTTGTTTCACATCATCAATCAAGGGAATGTTTACCTGCACTTTTTTGAAAGTCTACAAATTTTCTTATCCAGTTCAATTTCCTTTTGTTTTTTAGGTTGGGTGGACCTTTGTGTAAATGTAAGAGGGATTTTTGGGCTAGGTGACTCGTCAATAGACACACTCTTTCCTTTGGATGAGATTCTCTCAGAATAAGGTTCTACCTCATTCGGAGCATTTCCAGTAGTTGGGATGGTGGTTTCATCAGGAGTGGATGAATATAATGGAGGGTTTCTTTTGGGTTTAAGTTGTTTCCCACTCCTAAGGGTGATGGAACTAACATTTCCCTTATCCCTAGGGTTAAATATTGGTTGAGAGGGTAGTTTACCCGACCCATGACTTTGAATTTCCCCCACTGAGTTAGCTAATTGGCCTAATTGGGTTTTTAGGTCTTGTATGGAAGCTTGGGTGGTTTGTTGTAATTTAAGATTGTTGGAATCCATTTATTTCATCATATCTTCTATTCTAGGCTCGGGTTTGGGAGGGGGCGGTTGGAAAGGCCTTTGGGGTGGTTGAGGATTTCTGGGTGGTGGTGGTAGATGACTACTCTGCCCTTGTTGGTTCCATGGTTGATGAGGTTGGTTTGAATACCCCCTTGCCTATAGATTTGGTTTTCTTTCCACCCTGGATTGTATGGATAGTAAGGTTCTTGCCTAAAGTGTTGGTTATAAGGGCAGTCTAGAAATATTTCCTCACAACTCTCAGAATTTTCTCTCAACTGAGAATATTGGTCAGAGTAGTGGGTATCAGAAGAGTAGATTCCACAATGGATGGGAGGAGGAGATTGATATTTCCCTTGGTAGAGAGTGATTTTTCATAAAAGGGTACTCACCTCTTCAAACTTTTCATCCACATTCTTCTCAAATTAAGTACTTTACACCTCATGGACGCCTCGAATGGGTACACTGGATTTTGTACTGAATTGCTGAGTGTTTTGCGCCATGTTCTCAATCAAAGTTCTTGCAGCGATTGGGGTTTTATCTACTAGTGCACCACCTGTAGCAGCATCAATCATGTTATGATCAATAGGAATTGAACCTTCATAAAAATAGTAAATTAAAATCTGATCACTTATTTGGTGGTGTGGACAGCTTGAACATAACCTTTTAAATCATTCCCAATATTCATGAAATGTTTCCCCTTGAGATTTCCTTATACCAAATATTTCCTTCCTTATAGTTGTAGTTCGAGAGGCTGGGAAATATTTTTCAAGAAAAAGGCGTTTCATATCCACCCAACCTCTAATTGGTTAATTAACGTAGTAAATCCAATCTTTTACAGCGTCTTCCAATGATAATGGGAATGATCTGAGATTTATTTGTTCTTCATCCACATTTTTAGGTTTTAATTTAGAACACACGATATGAAATTATTTAAGATGATTGTGTAGATCATCTCTATCAAGTCCATGGAATCTTGGTAATAAATGAATTAAACTATATTTAAGTTCAAAATTGGGTGCCTCGCCTTGCATTTGAATGTAAGTGGGTTGGATATCAACATTTGGTGAGGTTAATTATTTTAGTGTTCTATTGTTTTCATCCATTTTAAACATGTTAATTTCAGGTTCTAATTTGGTTCGAGAAGAATATGGTTTTAGAAAAGTCTCGAGTTGTGGCATTTCCTACTTCAAAGGGTTGTCTTGTGCATCTCGGGGTCGCTGACGTAAGATCCTCTCCGGTTCGGGTTCGAAAGGTGGTAAGTCTCCTAGAGTAGAATGCATCATTCAAAGAAACTATAGAAGAAATAAATCAGAAAAAAAACTTATATGAAAATTTATAAGATAAAACAAATAAGTATTCACAAAAAATTACAAAAAATCTTATAAAAAACATGCACTAAAACCAAAGCACTTCCTGACAACGGTGCCAAAATTTTACCGCGTTGTCATGACGCATAAAATTGATTATGTTTTTAAGGTTTAATTATAGTCTATGGAATACCATAGGTTATCTCTCAAGGGGCGTTGATAGGTTTAGAGTATTCTTTTTTTAATAAAAAGTACTAAAAATGGGGGTGATTTTGAAAACAATTTTAAGAAAATAACTTGATTTAAAGAGCTTAATAGTTGATAGATAAAGGTGATACTTTAAGAATTATGAGAGAAAGGAGTCATTGTGATTTCACTACATACATTTCAAGTTCATTTTTCTTAGATATTTAATTAGGTTTGGAGTAATTATTTGGTTGAAATTAATTGGAATCTCGATTAATTCCTAAGCCTTTATTTCATTGCTTGAAAAACCAAACATTGACATAACAATTGTATTGTCAAGGTCCAGAACTTATGAATGGAATAATAGCTTCTAAATAATATCAAAATATCAAGTAATTAGTTATGAAAATGATTCTTGTTTTTTCTAATCGGAACAACACAAGTCACGCACTCAAAACCTCACACCGATCGGTTAGAAATTAAGAGAAAATCAATAACATGAATCAAAAAAAGTATTCAAATAAGAAACAATTTAAGATAAATGGAAAGAAATGTTTTAACACCCAAATAAATCCAAACTAGTAATTATATATGTGTCGAAACTCCCTTTACATGTGTGTAGTTCCCTCACAACGAACACCCACCGTTTAGCTCGACATCGGGAGGAGGAGGAAGCTCGGGTGGAAGTCCTTCTTCATGTTTGATCCCCCTATGATGATAGGGGCCTCCATAACTTCTAGGATGAATAGGAGACTCCTCGAGGACTCCAAAATGTCAGATCTTTTTCTCCTACCTGAACTTACAATTGGGGTGCCAAATGTGCCATTTTATAGGAAAATGGGAAGGTGGTTTCAGGTACACAGATTTCTTAAAACCAATTGTCACATGGGGTTTGAACTCCAGATAGCCTTATATCTCTTTGGAGAAAATAAAAAAGTTTTATCCCCACCTCTTGAATGTCTCCACCAAAATTTTGTCACCATTTGGACAAGTAGAGCCCGAGATATGGACAGATCACAACACACCACTTTTGACTTCGTGCAGATTCAGTGTTCTGGATAGATCATGTTGGTTGGGCCACTATATGGACGAACGAGTCTTTAATTTATTCAGATGAAATGTATCCCAATGAATTTTGGACCAGCCCACAAAATTTCATCCCATTTTGATGCATGGTTCAATAGAAGTGTCCGGATGAGTCCACTGGTGTGCATGGATCCTTCGCAGTTTGGCCCATTTTTCTTGGATATCATCATGGGTCCTCCAAATCACCTGCTTCTATAATGGAATAATCAAAACAAGAAACATTTCATTTTTTTATCAGTGATAAACACAAAATAAATGATTCAAAAATGGAATGAAATTTGTTATTATTTTTATAATTTTCGATATAAAACAAGTTTAGCACAGTGGTGTAAGGGTGAAAATGAAATAGTGAATCGCGGTGCGATTAGAGCACCATGCATATTGGGATATCAAATAATGTAATATGAATATATCAAATAAAGGTGAGCATAAGAAGTTTTATATTCAATAAATTTTACACTCACTAGGTTTTATCCTTCCTTCCCATATTATATTTTATTATAGTGAGGACATTGCACACTCTAGGTGTGGGGGGATGGGTACATTCTTGGGTTAGTTAGGAATTTTCATCCTCTTTCTTTATTTTTCTATTTTTTTTCTTGTTTCATGGTATTGTCACTTACCCCCTCACTTTTGTTCCAAAATTTTAATTTTTACTACTACTTTATTATAGAAAATGATGCCCCCTTTATCATGGAAAATAATGCTTACTTAATCATTGAAATTAATGAAAATGCATGATGAAATTACCTATTTCATGTTGTTTTAACATAAAAAAACAAAACATTTAATGATATAATGTGTGTTTTAGAATGAATTTAACATTTAGGTGTTTTTTTATGATATACATGGTTGCATAACTTTAAAACCTTGAGAAGAGCGGTACCCTTTGTGTGAGTAGTTTGTGGGAAAACTATGTCACTAATAACTCCACATATATTTGTACCCAACCATGAAGTGTGAATTTATCTTACTAAATAGAAGGTAAATATAAGTTAGGTTAATATTTTTCTACTTTTCAAAATATTTTTTACAAATGTTCATTCTTTATCTGATATTTTTCATTACTAAATTGGATTTACCTATGCGTGTGTACCTATTATCCGATTGTTTTACGACCTCAAAAAACAATACACACAAAAATATGGGTTGTATCTTTGTAAGGTAAAAAACTACCATTCCTCAACCTTTGATATTATTATAACTATTACAATTAGTGTGGTGAGGAAATCAAACAAGGGTTGATAGAATAGTGTGAGATTTGTTCCAAGTTCAACTTTTCACAAAATAATAATAATAATAATAATAATAAAAAATGAGGAGAGTGATGAAATATGAAACATATGGGGATATCTATGTTGGGAGATTATGATTTAACTTCTAGGAATTCTTAAGTGAGTGGGTCTTGAAATTTGATTGCAAATGATGTAGGGCAGATTCGGTGGACAGAATCATTTAATCATTTTTTTAAAATAACCTATATTTACTGGATAAAAAGTGGAAATAATTGCATATAATTTCACACACACACATAGAGAATTAGTGAAATTGTTTAATTTTGAATTATTTTCCCAAATTTTTATAATTCATCTCCTTGAATTTCATGCTAATACAATTTATGAGACATCTTCTTCCATGATCACTGAGAATAACTTCTTGGTCTGATTTATTCTTTGATCACATTTCTATCAAGAATTTAATTTTCATTTAATGTTAAATCTTCATGATTTTTGGAATATATACATTCATAATTTTTAGAAATGCGACTTTCCCCTAGAGTGAAAATTTTTAGGCATGGGGGTGTTATCGCACAACGATTTACTGTTTTATTTGACCCTTACACAACTGTGTTGAACTTGGTTTGTATTGAAAGTTCTATATTTTATAAAAAATTTAAATTCATTTTTATTCAATTATTGCGTGTTAATCAATTTTAAAAAGGGAAGCTTCATTTTTTTGGATGATTTTATTGTAGGTGGAGGTGATTTGAAGGGCCCAAGATGAAGTTGAAGAAAAATGGGCCAAATTGTGCATGATTCCAAGCACACCATTGGACTCAAACAGACACTAAAACTAAAACATGCATCCAATTTGGATGATATTTTGTGAGAAGGTCCAAAATTAAGTTGAATATAACTTTAATGTAGTCACCAAAGTATAATTATTCAATTAAAGGGCCCAACCAAATTGATATGTCCAAGCCACTGAATCTACATGAAGTCAAAAGTGTTGTGTTGTGTTTCATCCATATCTTGAGATGCAGACCTCTAAATGAATCCAAATTTTCAGTGAGATATTAAAGATGTATGGAAACAAATTTTTAGTTTTCTCAAATTCTAGATAAGACTATCTTTATTTCTAAAACTATGGGCCAAGTGGTTATATGGAATCTGTGTTCTCAAAATCACCTTCCACTTTGCCTATAATTTGGAACCTTGGGAACCCCATTTGGGAGTTCGAACCATGAGAAAATATCTTCCAATTTGGATACCAAAAGAATTAATCTCCTCATCCAAGAAGTTATAGAGTCCCCTATCCTCATAGGGGGTGGGGGTGGGGGGGGGGGGGTCAAGGATGAAGGTGAAGTTCCACCTGAGTCTCCTCTTCCTCTCGATGGAAAGCTAAATGGTGGACGATCATTTTGAGGAAGCTACACACACTTGGGAGGGAGTTACGACACTTGTTGTTCTACTAGTTTTGTTTAATTTGTGTGTTAAATATTCCACTTATGATTTATCATGACATTATTCTCTTATGAATGCATTTTTTTGATATAATTAAGTGAAACTCTTTTCATTTGAACACCGATTGGGTTGAGATTTCAAGTGGTAATCTTGGGTCGTTCCAATTCAAAAAACATAGGTATCCTCTTTCTCTCACACATACATGAGATTTTAGTATTATTTCCCATCATTCATTCTATGATTGAGGTCCAAACATTGAAAACATTATTTTTGTGTCAAGGGTTGGTTCTTTGTGAATCATTTTAAGAGACAAGAGGGGAATCAAGATCTTGACAACCCTCAACCAAAGGATTCCATTAAACCATATAATATTTTAAGAACAATAAACTATACAAGATGTGTAGTGAACTTGAAATGACTTATTCTCTCATAATAATAAAACACCACATTTTTTTCAACTATTAAACTCTTTAATTAAGTCATTTTATTTTTAAAACTATTTTCAAAACCACCCCACTTTTTAGTCTTGTTTATTGAAAATACACGTTTTAAACCACAATCACTCCTTGAAAAATGACCTAGGGTCCACCCTAGACTATAAAATAATCTTTAAATCATAATAAATTTGATGTTTCATGACAACATGGTCAAAGGTCTTGATGTTAAAGGTATAATATACATGGAAAACATGGCATCTAATAATTAAGCATTTCCTTCATCCATATTCAGTTATTATTATCATGGAGATTTTCACTATAACAAAATATATGGATACATTTCATTCTCAGTTTATTGATTAAATGGAATTTCTTATCAGTTATTTACCTTTCCATATTTATTATGAATTATCTTATCATGATAGTTAAGTTATTTAAATGGAATGTGTTCTCAGTTATTTACCTTTCCATATTGACTATTTCTTATCCAGTTATTTAAATGACATATATTCTCAATTATTTACCTTTTCATATTGATTATGATTATTAATTCAAATCTTAATGATTATTTTAGATCACCCTTATTTTTTTTCTAAAGAACCCATGAATTTTACTATGAATAATATGCAAGGATATTCTAGGGGGAATAATTTTATTCTCAAAAAAAATATTTTTTAATTTATGTATTCAAATGTAATCATGTATGTATCTAGTTTAACAAGACTACTAAACTGTTCGGTCTTTTGGGATATAATACCTTGTATCTTATGACAATGTAATAAAGTAAGGAACTTGATTTAGGTTACTGGAGTTGGGGTTATTATAGTGTAACTCCCTTACATGTCATGCAAGCCCCTAGTAGACTGTAGAAACTACAAGTTTAAGTAGAAAAACTAAAAAACCCCACTCTAGGCATTCTTCAAACTTTAGAAGAACCCTACTAAGTCTTTGACACATTTATATCAATACTACATTAATTAAAACAAACATACATCCCTAAACTTTAGGTGATTTTCCCCAGTAAAGGCTCTCTATCCCCAAGAATCCTATAAACACACCCAAACATAAATGATAAACAAAGCACGTATAAGGGAGGACATGAAAAGTGTAACTGGGTGTTAAAAAATTATCTCAACCAAGAAATCATGAAACTTACCATCAAGTGCTCTCAAATATGACATTATTATTCCATAAAGGCCTCTCAA
The DNA here is from genome assembly GCA_963277665.1 of Viscum album. NCBI lineage: Eukaryota > Viridiplantae > Streptophyta > Magnoliopsida > Santalales > Viscaceae > Viscum > Viscum album. Next base: position 1,003,270,122 of record OY728134.1, read on the forward strand.
CCAAGAAACTATCACTCTACCAAGACCTCTCAACCAAGACATTATCATTCCTTCAAGGTCTCTCAACCAATAAATTATCATTACATAGGAATAAAAACACCAAATACCCAAATATTATGACATGATCTTACATCCATAACCTACTAATCATGCTAATTTGTTATATCTCATGATACCTTTCAATGTATTTAGGGGATATATAAATTCAGGATCCACCCATCACTTACATGTCCAATACATTCCACATAATTCAAATGATCAATACAATTCATTCTCAAAATTCCATATAATTCAACATTTATCCATTTTGAATCAGGAATAAGGAAAGTCAATACTTAATGATCATAAACCATCCAAATAATTAATAAGGATGGTATCTCCAACGAGACCATACTTGAGTGGTAAGGGCTCCTGCTTGGTATCCAAGAGACCCAGGTTTTAAACTAGGTAGGAGAGAATTTTTGGGTTACTATAGTAGTGCTGTAGTAGGAACTGTTTGGTAATTTAACAGCCAGAACTACTCATCTAATTTGGGCCTTCCAGCCACCGATTTGGGCTTGGGTCTTAGGGCCTTTGGGACATCAAAGGCATTCGGGCCATAGGGCCTTTGGACTATCAAGTCCTATGGGACATAGGGCCTTCGGGTCATAGAGACTTGGAAGAATCTTGGATAGACCACACTGAAGCAGGCCCTAGAAGAGGATTTAGAGAAAGTAGCATCCACTAGAGCAAAGCTAACTGAATCAGGAAGAATGATAGGGTATGTAAATTACCATCGGTACCAGGCCCCATGTAGCTTTGCATTGGGGACATGCTAACCAACCAACCATGTGAAGTGGAGATATAAATACTTCAATGTTGTAGATTCTAGGGAGGGGAAGTTCCAAGGGTTAAGGTCTGGGCTTCTGATCATGTATTATGCCTTGTGACTCTGGACCTTAGGGTCATGAAATGGGCCTCATTCCACTGGGACTACTGCTATGTAAGGGTTTCCCCCTCAACCCTTAAAAGGGGTATTAGCCATAATAAATAAAAATATAAGGCCTTCAAGACTTTTAGACAATAAGGATGGTATCATTTGAACATATCCCCAATGCAGCATAAGTTAAATAAAGGTTTTTTTTGCCATTTATGAATACAAATACCATAAAAAGATCATTAAAAAAAATTCATGAGGAAAATATATTCTTCACTTTGAAATTCAATTTTAAAAACTAATGGTTTCTAAAATATTAAGGAAAATATTTTATTTGAAAATAACCTTGTAAACATGTAAAACATATTCAAATCATTAAGTGATGATGGAGTAGGTAAATTAATTTCATGCCATATAAGTTAAAAAAATATTCCTTTAATTTTTTTGTAAAAGAAGTAAAAAAATACCTCATTTGGAAAAAAACAAGAAGATTCCTTTTAAACCATTTTGTAAAAAGTCAAACTGTTGGAGTTTGTGCCTTAGAACCAGTTGTTTTTTATTTTAGATTACTTTTATATTCAAATAAGTGAATATTAATTTAAATATATTATCACATATTTATTGTTATTCTATATAACATTGATGTGATAATGTCCTAGGGTATCTGTAACATTGATAAGGTCATAATAATTCCACACTACATTGAGAACCTTGAAATTCCATGAAAATATTATCAAATATAGTTCTACTATCAGATAATATACTATGATAGGGAACATAGTATATAGGCTATCAGGTCTGAGTACTTGTAAGTGGATGATGCTTCTTCTCACAAAGTTTACACTTGGTAATCTCCAAGATGATATATTTTGTGAATATACCTGCCAGAAGGAATTTGGTATATTTTTGTGTCATCAGATATTCCTATCTATGAGCATGTGTAATGGTCATTATACTTAAATATTGTTATTAATGCATGTTATGACTCTCACACTTTTTATAAACCATGATGATAATAGGTCATGGAGAAGTTGGATACGTTGGCTGCATCATGAATGACATGTTGTTAATTAATAAGTCGAGAAAGGATTTATCACTTCTATCTTTATGAAAATTGATATATCGACCCTTTGATTGAAATATATCTATCACTTTACATTAAATTTACATTGTGTAACAACATTTATTTCACATATTCAAAGAAAGGCGTATCAAGCATACAGGTTGATGGCACATATGTGTAACCTGATTTGTGAGATATTGAGATAAAAGATTTATATTATATGTTGAGTGTTTGTATATGGTTGTCATTGTTGTGATATTATGTTATTTCTCCTAAGTGTCTTGATTTTTTACTAGAGAGTACTCATGGACTTCAGGTAAGATCTCCTAATACCAATGATAAATAATCCTAGATAGTCACACACTAAATGTTTCCATTGATCTCAATTAAAATTTATTTGAATTTAATTATTGTAATAAATATTATTCTCAGGACCGATGAATAATTTTATTCATGTTTTATTGATTGCTAATATTCACAAGGTAATAAATAACTATTTATTAATAAATAATTTATTTTATTACATGAATATTTAAAAAATATTTATCTACAGAATTGTAGATAAAATATTTAATTTATTTATTGAATATTTAATATATAATTATTTCTTGAAATGTGGATAAAATATTTATTTTATTTATTTAATATTTAATAAATATTTATTCACTAGAACGCGGATAAAATATTTATTTTATTTATTTAATATTTAATAAATATTTATTCATTGAATTGTGAATTAAATATGTATTTATGAATAAAATATTTGTTCTGGTATTCAATAAATGTTTAAGAGTTCAAGCAGAATAAGATCACATCTGATGATAAATATTAATTTATAAGCTAGTAAAATAATATTTATCATTACGTGAGTTAACACATGTTATAAAATAATAATATTATTATTATTTTGGCATGATTTTTGTTAATAATTATTATATTATTTAAGGGTTGGAATGAAATTAAATAATATTTTAACCAAAACCCTAAATCTATAAATAGATGGTTATGCCTATTGTGTAGGGTTGATCAAGAAACCAAGAATTGAGAATCATTTCACACAATAGATTTCTCTCTCAAATCATCTTCTTCTCTTCCTCTCAAAAATAAGAAGATCTACAGAGAATCCTTCAATCCTAAAGGATGAACGATCAAGATGAAAAATACAAGATAATTGATTCATCATGCTAGCACCTTAAAATCAATTGGCATCACTCAGAGATCATATGAGCACACGTGGATCACCATAAGAGGGATTATACACTTGGATCCATACAAAACAATGAAGGTAATCTGGAAAGGGGTCTTTCGGGAGATCAAAAATACCATCTAAGAAAGGATCCTAAGATGAAATAATTATTTTCTTCAGATATAAATAAATTATTTATAAATTTAATGTGAAAATATTCTCTCATAGTTTTGTGTTTCTATATGTCAATATCTGATTGGAAAATTTTTGTTGTACTTGGCGTTCATGTCATTTACAATACAGTGAATGATCCATCAAATCAATAAAATATTTATGATTTATCACCCAACACAGTGCTTCTGTTGTGCCCAAAACCTTCTAGTGATATTAAATTGGTCACATTTCAAGTTTATAATTATTCATTTGATTGTTGATATATATTCACAATTGTGGTTAGATATTTCTTTTTAATATTATTCGTTATTTAATATGATTTTTTAATTAACATGCTTCAACATTTTAATTATGACCATTTATGATTTCATTTTAATAAAGGACTAAGAACAGACGAATAATGATCATAGATTGCATCTGGAAGTGCCAAGAATTTTGGCCGGTAAGATAAGGTTACATGGCATGTAGCCAGAGTACACGCTGTGTACCCATGTGCACTATATGAGGCCATGTCGTGGGATACATGATGTGCTAAACATCAATCACATGCGGTGCATTTATTGCACATAGTATGTAGACCAATCCAATATATCAAACGACATGTCTAATTACATGGTGTGTAGCTAGCACACATTTTGTGTAGTTTACATGTTTTAGTGATGAAATTTTCACAAACCATGTGGTCAAATACACATTCAAAACCACATGAGAATGACATCCTAGAGCATTAATGAAGTACATGATGTGTATATGGCATACATGGTGTGCAGTTCATTATTTCTCAAGTCCAAATTACACATTAATCCATTCAATGAGACAATAGGACACACTACATGTGAGATACATGACATGTAGCTGGAATGTACTTGTCACATAGTCTTTCATCTGATGAATGCACTGAGTCCGTCAATGGGTTGCGCAAACACATTTTATTCAGACCACATGGTGTGTATCTAACTAGTACATTCCATTTAGTCCCATTGAGATACACTCCTAAGCCCATGCATTTATCTTGGACACACAACAAGAGTGATACACAATGTGTAGTTGTCTTGTACATGCTATGTATTCCAACCAAGGTACACATCAAAGCCCTAGGTGTGTAACCCGAGTACCCAGAAAATAAGATACCCGACATATAGCTTGATAGTACATGCTGTGTAGTCTCCTGATAAATGGAATAATTAAATTAAATTAAATTTTAAATTGTGGCATTAAAAATTTTTGGGCAAAAATCCCTCAAGGTATCATTGAATCATTTTTGAGGTCATTGTGTTTGTTGACAAAGTGGGCCTCCATGTTGTGTTTGTTGACAAAGCAGACCATGATGTATGAGTGTGTTGACAAAGGGGGTTTACATGGTGATTTTTCGGGTTAAAGGGATGCTTTCAACAATCCATGATTTATTTAAGAACCTTGATAATGGAATGAACTAACTAGAGGTGGTACGAAAAGAATAGATACAAGGTGGCGCCGTTTTCCAGTGTTTGACACATTTTTGGGCCTGAAAATCAGCAAATGGAGATAAGTGTTTTTTGGAAAAGGAACTTGTGCGCCGGTGTATTGGAGGCTTGGAAACTTGCGTGCCATATTTTTTTAAAGATCATAACATCAAAATATGGAAAAGGAAAAAGGGGCGCTCATGTTTTGGGTTTGGTCACGCAAGTGACTAGCGCGACAGAGACTAGGGCGACTGGACTTGCGCACCGAGAGGAGACTTGCGCGCCATCGCTTGGGGTGTCCAAATTATTATAAATAGAGGTCAAATCCTCCTCATTTGGTAGTAAGTTCAAAACTTAGAGAAATTCAGAGCTCCCATCATGCAGGTGTTGTGGTTACGCTAGTGGTGGTGTGGTCGCGCAAGTATAAAGATATTTAGAAGTTGCGCGCCAGTTGATAGTTGTGCGCCCAAAGTGGTTTGGGCAATAAAGGGTGTGATTCTCCCAAGTTTAGAGTTGAAGAAGGGGGTTTAACATAGGTGGTGTGGTGACACTTGTGTGCCAGGATTTGAAGAAGAGAGACAGTTGATAGTTGCGCACCAAAATTGGTTTGAGCGTAAAAGGGTGTGAGTCGTGAAAGTTTAGAGTTGAAGAAGCAAGTGTCACGCAAGTGGTTGAAGTGAATTGCGTATCATATTGAACTTGCACGCCGGAACTTGCACGCCATCTTGGAGAAGCATGCCGGGTATGGTTGAAGCACGCCAGTCATTTTAGGGTTGTGAGAAAGCTGGAAGATTGCCCGATAACTTCGGTGTAAAGTGAGATTCATCTACGGGTGAAAGTTGGACTTCAACAGAGAATCTACATACAACAGAGGATGTATTCATTTGTGATAATGAAGTGACCTACATGTATATAAAATGTGAGTGGATCTTCTGAAGAAGCAGTGAGCACACTTCAGTTGAGAGACCAGTGAGATTTCATTTTGTGAGTGGTTGTAAACCAGGAGGGACAATGAGTCCGCTCCGAACTTGTAAACAACAGTGTTCTTATAGTGGAATTGGTACATCAACACACTGCTGGTGTATGCTCCTTAGACATAGCCTAGTGAGGGTGAACCAAGTAAAAATCACTATGTCCTGTGCATGCTTTAAGTTTTATTCACACTCTGCATCTATTGAACTTGCGCGCCGGCTTGGAGAAGCGCGCCAGGTATGGTTGAAGCACGCCGGTCATTTTAGGGCTGTGTGAAAGTTGGAAGATTGACCGATACCTTTAGTTCAAAGTGAGATTCATCTATGGGTGAAAGTTGGACTTCAACAGTGAATCTACATACAACATAGGATGTATTCATTTGTGATAATGAAGTGACCTACAGGTCTATAAAATGTGAGTGGATCTTCTGAAGAAGCAGTGAGCACACTTCAGTTGAGAGAGCAGTGATATTTCATTTTGCAAGTGGTTGTAAACTAGGAGGGACAATGAGTCAGCTCCGAACTTGTAAACAACAGTGCGCTTAGAGTGGAATTGGTACATCAACACACTGCCGGTGTATGCTCCTTGGACATAGCCCAGTGAGGGTGAACCAAGTAAAAATTGCTGTGTCCTGTCCATGTTTTATGTTTTATTCATACTCTACATCAGGAAGGAGAGAGAAGAGAGTTTTGTCTAACAGCAAAACATGATCAAAAGGGGAAGTTGTTTTAATATGTCATACCCTGATTCACCCCCCTCTCAGGGTATCTTGCCTAGCAGACCTAACAAAAATTTATTATATTGATTGTAACCTGCCGTGTTTTACAATTTAATAATGGGTTTAAAGAATTATTAAATTCTTAATTAATTCATTTAAATTATCTTTAATTATTGGTGCTACCATTTATTTTCAATGAATGCATTAATGATGAGTATCTCTATGAGAATTTTGATGGTCATTAATATAAAAGGGAATTAATTAATTAATGCAAGTGAATTTATCTTAGTAATAAATAATGAATAGAAATGAATGTTAACTGGTTTTACTTTTGCATATTCCTTGCATGTGTATAATCATTCATGAGCTTGATCAAGACCCGTGTATGGGTTGGAATTATTTAATTTAATTTATTGCATAGTTTTGAAATTATTAATTATTAAATTAAACATGATGGCATGTGAGTCATCCCTCGCTCTATTATTATATAGGACCTGCATGTCCAAGGTTATTTATATAATTCCCCTTAACCAATCCCTTGGTTCACCACACCTCCATACAAGTTAAATAATTGTAATTAATGGGGTATCCCAAGGCTCATGAAGGCGATTAAAGACAAAACCAAGATGATTCCAACCTAGGTGACATACAGGTGGATAGGTGGAATGCTGCAACTCATGTGAATACTGACACAAGGAGTTATTTCCCAAGGTCATAGGTTGATTTATTTTCCACTCAATAAATAAACTATTATATAATCTCATGATCGGGTCATTTATTTATTTATTTCTATCTATAAATTATTTATTTAATGGATGCAAGACCATGATCGCATAAATAAATGAATTAATGTGAAAATATAGAATTTAAATAAATTGATCATGTATAAATGTTTTATCTAACATGGTTAACTAATTAAGTAAAATTCTCTTAATATCAACAACCCATGTAAAGGATAAAAGAAGATAAAATTTATGCATAATAAATTAAAATCCCCCAAATTAATATGAAGTCAAACTAATCCTTCCATTAATTTATTAGGAATATAACCATAGAACTAAGTTTTTACATGTCCAAAGTCTAGAAACTTACTTTTATTAGGGATATATCATGAGGTTTTTGAGTTGACATAACCAAAATTGTATTGAATTAAATGGAAAAAGTTTGTTCAATAAAAATTTGGAGGCAAGTGTTGAGGAAATCCAAGTTAAAATTTTAGGATTGGGGAGTCCACTCAATAGATCAAGGAACTAAAATCTCACGGTTGGCATGACCACCTAACTAAATACCTTCTTATGGTTTTCATGTCCAATGTATGGATCATCAAGAAGGGAATTATGGATCCTTTCCACTAGAATGTCTTGAGTGATGGGACATTATGAGTTCAATTTCAAGGGCCATTGAGACTTGATAAAATAGTGAGATACTTAATAAAATTAAATTTATTATTTCTCACATAATTTGTAATAAAGTAAAGTATTGATAATTGGTTTTAATTATTTTATAAAAAAAATAAAAACAAAAAAAATTATGATCATTCCTTAACTTGGGTTATTTCATTACAAATAAAAAATCCTAGATATGTTATAATCATTTATATGATCAGTTATTATTAGAAAGTTTGTATCATGTGTTTGAATCCCCTACTCTTATTCTACCACCCTAGAAAGTGAGTGAAGGTGAAAAGGATTCCTACCAGATATATGTTGAGGATTCTTCCTATGTCTGTTGTATTTTATTATCAAATATATATAGAGAGTTGATGATAAAATATAAATACATATATACTTACACCATAATATATTATCTCTATTATCTTGAGAAATATAAGTAAAGGCTTGAAATAAATAAGGTTGTCAATGAACTATATCTGTGTAAAATGGAAGAAGGAGATATCGTTGTTGATCATGCTTTAAAAGAGTTGGGGTATATTGATCAGTTGGTGAAAATGGTATTCCACTTGGATAATAAATCATCCATTAATCTTATATTATTATCCTTACCACAAAGGATATCCTTATTTTTCCAATCCCAGATAAATGAAATGGATAAATTTCTCAGGAAAAATTTGTTTATACTTCACCAAGTAGATAAGGATTGGTTAAAACCTATTTATCCCCCCTTATGATGAAAAGTTTGAAAGTCAAGGAAAAATATCCCATGTATAATCTAAAGACATAATATTCTTTATGGAATCCTTACAAGATACAAAAGATTCAAAGGTAGAAGAATGAACATGAGGTTATTTTCTTCGTATGTGGAAATAATGGACACAAGAATATAAATTGAAATAAATTGAAGAAGAAAGTAGTTTCATCCAATTAATGTATATTCATAAAGTTTCTATTCACCACTTTTGTATTCAATAAAATATTATTTCAACATACATGTGTTTAAATACAGGAAACGAGCAAGAATATAATGCTTATAGAGTGAACTTAAAAAGAGATAAGAAAGGGAGATTCCTATGTTAGCCAATGGGATCTCACTATTTCTAATTACTATATTTGATTTATTAAATTTTTTAATAAGTGTTACCAAAAGATTTATCTTAGTGTATGGCTAGACACAGTGAGACATTATTTTATTTTGGAATAATTATTGTTATTCTATTAAAATACTAAACTAATGGTTCAGTAACTCTTGAATCACAAATATCCATTACAGTGAATGATGAATATAAAATATAATATTCTTATCTAATCATGAAAAAATAATTATTTATCAAATAAAACTGAAATTAGATGACTTTTTATATAAATAAAAGTGTTTTAGTCTCAATTGAGATAAGATATTAGATATACAAATAAACTACACATCATATTTTAGATAAAGAAACCTTTTTAAATAAATGTATGTCACAAAATATTTTATATTCGGTTCAATATGGCCACATAAACCCTTATAAATTTAAAATTAGCTTCATATACTTTATAAGATTCCATTAATTAATTTTATAAATGCCCAGTGAAGTAAATGAGTTCACTTGGTAAAGATTAAATAATACTTGAGATGGATTGAGAAAAACATCTTATCTAATTAATCATTGATCATATATGTGGAGTAATGGTTATCCCAAACTCACATTTACTTATATACATCAATGCCATGATTGTAGTAAAAGTAAGATCAATGACGAGTCTTATATATATTGTAAATTTTCCATTATTCCTTCCAAGAAATATTTTGAAAATAGAAGTGAAACAACTAACCATATGTCAACTATATTTTCTAATTGACATTAAATAAATTATGATATGATAAGAATATTTTAGTACATAACCAAAAGTGTTTGTTGAAAACCATTTGTTAAAATCCAACCTTAACTGAAAAATAACATCAAAACACCAAGGTGAATTTGAGTTAATGATCCTATCGCTGCTAAGGATATTAACATATAGTCAAGATTGACTATATTCCTATAAATAAATCACATATCTTTGAAGATAGTGGCAGAAGAATTAACATCTATATGTTAAGGCTCTTGATTCATATGAGTTTTCATATGAATATTGGACCCCACTGAGATTAGTGGGAGTAGTAGTTCCACAAATACATACAGTGTAGGAATATATTTAACCAGAGAGGTGGTTTATATTCAATGTGGTGGGTGATACATATATTATTCTTTTAGAATAAATATTACTACAAAGAAGAATAAAATGGTAATATGATAAGGTTGGAAAGTATGTATAAATTCAAGTAATGGACTCCATGTATCAAGATTCAAGGACTCTGTTTTTTGAATGTTTCTAAGACCTGATACAACTGGTAATCATTTAAGAGAAACTAGACATGGATAGTATAATATGGTTCTAATATAGACTAATATATTATTAAAAGGTTTAGTCTATGAAAAATTTTATTCATCACTCATCATGACTGAAATCATTTTTGAATTTTGCTTATCAATTCATATTTTTTTAATCATTATATTATGCTATTGATTATCATGAACAACTTATTTAGAGAATTCCTTATAGAAGATGTCTATATGAAATGAATAAAAAGGATACCCTATGTTATATATCCACTAAAAATAATTAAAAGGGTTTGTGACATCAATAAATTCCAATAAGATATATAAAATACATAAATTCATTTACGAATAAATCATGCATAGTGATTATAGAATATTAATTTGGAAATGAAAGAGTAAAATGTTTCTCAAACTGGTTACTGGGAGCACTATTAGTTTTCAAGACAAATATATTGATAATATGTTGAAAATAAGTGTTATAACTTACTAGTTTGTTAAGACTAAGGAATGATATTTCTCTAAGTTTGACTTAAAGTGGCAGTTGTGTTCTAGGGAACTAGATCTACAAAATACATCCATTATTTTTTTAAATCTAGTAATAGTATATACATTAACAAAGTATTGAAAAATAAGAATTGAAATAATTCAATACTGAATTGTTATTAGTGTATAATCCTTCTAGTAGAACATGAATGAGCATAGGAAGAGATTATGGAGATTAAAATAATTTCCCATGATTAAGTGTTATAAATTTGTCTCATTTTCCATGATACATGTTGATGTTTGATATTATAGATGTATAAATCACAATAGGTGAATATCAAATGGATCCAATATAATTGCATAGACTTGCATTTAAAACTACCTGATAGTAGTTGGAAAAGTAGAAATGGATTAGTTCCTAGAGTTTGGATAAGTATGAATACTAGTGATCAAGATAATTGAACAATTTTATTCATTTAGTTTAGTTTGACATAGTATCACTAATAAGGATAAGGTAATATGTAATAAAAACTTATTATAGCCTATGATTTCCATATCTACAATATTCGAGTATGTTGCGGCTTTTGATGCAGCTTAAGAAGCTGTTTAACAATGTTCTATTTTGATTTTTTGGTTATACCAAAAGAATGAGATTTATCATTTTATGATAAGATTTGCCTATGGATTTAGTCAAGATGTCAAGATTTTGACATGGGAATAATAGGTGGATACTCGGTTATATCACTACTTGAGGGATTTTATCAAAATATTAATATTTTATTAAACAGATTCACCACACAAACATATGGATTTAGCATCACTATAAACAGAAATGTGGTAGGCCTAGAGGCTATGGTCATACTCAGAAAAATCATGTTTAACATGTAATGAATAACTAGTCATTAGTTGTTGGATCTGGTTCAAGTGATAGTTTGTTAGATTTGGGGCCTTAGAACCATATAATTTATACTTTATATTACTTTTACATTCAAAGAAATGAATATTAATTTAAATATATTGTAACATATTGATTGTTATTATTTATAACATTTATGTGATAATGGCCTAGGGTATCTGTTTCATTGATAAGGTCATAGAAGTTCCCAGCTATGTTGAGAACTTTGAAATTCCATGAAATTATTATAAAATATAGTTATATAGTTGGATAACATACTATGATTGGGAACATAGTATATAGACTATCAGGTATGAGTACTCATAAGTGGATGAGACTTCTTCTCATGAATTTAACACTTTGTAATCTATAAGATGTATATTATGAGAATAGAACCACCAGTAAGAATTCCACATGTTTTGGTGTCATCATATATTTTTATTTGTGATCATGTGTAATGGTTCTTAAATGGTAAGATTACTATTAATGAATGCTATGAATCAAATACTTATATGTATTTTTTAAACCATAATGATAATAGTTTATAGAGAATTTGGATACGTTGGGTCTCTCACAAATGACATATTGTTAATTAATAAGTCAAGGAAGGATTTATTCCTTCCATATTTATAGAAGTTGATATCTTGGCCCATTGATTGAAATATAACTATTGTATTAAATTCCATGGCCATGGTGTAATGATGTTTATTTAAGATATTCAAAAAAAGACGTATTAAACATATTGGTTGATGACACATATGTGAAACCTTTTTGATGATATATTGAGACAAAGAGATTAAATTACACAATAAACATTCATATATCGATGTCTTCATTGTGACATTAAGTTCTTTCTCTTAGGTACATGACATGTTGTTAGACAATAATCACAGATTTTAGGAAATCTCGCCCAATTATAATGAGAAAAAATCATAGAGGGTCACACACTAAGTGTTTATATTGATTTCTATTAAATTCTATTTGAATTTAATTATTAGAATAAATATTATTCTCAAGAATCAAAAATAATTTTATTCAAATTTTATTTATCACTAATATTCACAAGGTAATAAATAATTGTTTATTAATAAGTAATTTATTTGATTATGTGAATATTTAATAAATATTTATTCAATGAATTATGGATAAAATATTTATTTTATATATTGAATATTTAATAAATATTTAATCATTATATTGTGAATGAAATATTTTTTTATGAATAAAATATTTATCCAGGAATTCAAAAAATGAAGAGGAGTTCAAGTGAACCAAGTCCACGTCCAGTGATAAATATTAATTTACAAGCTAGTAAAATAATATTTTTCATTTCAAGAGTTACTTTATACCATAAAATAATAATATTATTATCATTTTTTGCATGGGATTTATTAAGAAATATTATATTATTTAAGGGGTCAATATGAAATTAAATAATATTTTAACCAAAACCCTAGATTTATAAATAAATTGTTATGCCTATTATGTAGGGTTAATAATGAAATCGAGAATTGATAATCATTGTGCATAATGAATTTCTCTTTGGACTCCTCTTCCTCCCTTCCTCTCAAAAATGAGAAAATCTAGAGAGAATCCTTCAAGTTTGAAGGGCGGGTGATCAAGGAAAACTATGCAAGATGATTGATTCACAATGATAGTACCAAGAAATTGTTGGCATCATTTAGACCTGAAAGGAGCATATGTGGATCACCACTAGAGGGATTCTACACTTGGGTCCTTACAACACAACAAAGTTAATCTGAGAAGGATCTTTTAGAAGATCAACAACATCATTGAAGAAATAATCCTTAGAAGAGGTAATTATTTTCTTCAGATCTAAATAAATTATTATAATTTTAATGTGAAAATATCCTCTTTAGGTTTTGGGTTTTTATATATCAATATCTGATTGAAAAAATTTCATTGGTTATTGTGTTCATGTCATTGACAATACTATGAATTATCCATTAGATCGACAAAATATTTATGATTTATCACCCAACATGGAACTTCTACTATGTCCAAAAACTTCAAATTCATGGGTAAAAATTTATTTAATAAATAATTATACAATATTGAAAATATTCTTCCAAATATTTTAAGTAAAATATAGACATTGAATAAAAGGATTCCCGATCGAGTAGAAAAACAAAGTCAGTTTTCCTTAAAAATGTTATTTTGGTATCTTAAGTACTTAAAGAGGGGAAAATGAAAGGAAAACATAAAATTTATAGAAATATCCATTGGTTAATAAAATAGACTAGTTTTAAGAAATAAATTTTAAATAATTTTTCCAAATAAGACTTAAACAGAAGCAATCTTGAATAATGATGAGATCATGAAATAAACTCTTATCTCAGGCCTGACTTACTTCGTATGTGATTTTATCCTCCTTTATAATAAATGTATATTTATTATAATTTAATAATATAACTATATACACATATATAATATCATATATGATCCATTTATAACATATTATAAACCATTTTTAACAATATTTTATTATTATCATTGTTTCAGGTGTTAACTGCTTCATTTTTCATGCATGTTTTAATTTGGTAGTTTCGCTTCTTGTATAATGATTACAGTTCCATCATATATATAATTTTATTCATGATAGAAATATCATATATATTCAATATATATATTTATTTTCATCCATAACAGGTAGATATAGAAAAATGAATTACACTATTCATTTTGATGATAAACTATACGTACGTATAAACATTGTTTCCATTTTTGATGGATAAAATGAAAGAAAGGTAAATAATAATTAACCATTAAAGATTTTTTTATATCATATATATCATATATATTTGTTAAATCTATCCTTATTACCATCCATTAAAATAGGAATTGAAAAATAGATCACATCTTTTTGTGGAGGTGGTAGTCCACACGTACACACGAGCGATGTTATGGTTTTCCAATGGATTGGAATGTAAGAAGATATATATGATATTAATATTAAAAAATAATAATTATATAAAAAATATCATATATAAACATAAAACCCATCATAATACTCATCCATTCAAGATGGTGATGAAAAATGAATTCTATCACTATATAAACATAGTAAGTTGCACGTACGTACAAACGATATTTTCACATCCCATTTGATGGGAAAGAGGTGGATAATGGAAGTTTGATAATCATAATAAAATTTAGTATATTAATGACACTGAATTTATTATTTTATGATAAATACTTATATTTAGAGGAGGTAAAATAAGAATTAAAAAGAAAGTGATTGGTGAAGGTTATTACCTCTTATTTGAAATAACTTCTTTATATCTCCTCTTAAGAACCCTGGGGTTGGTATTTCAGGAAGAATAGAACCTATATAACATTTATAAGGATGTTTAAAATATAATTTTTTGTATTTTTTTGATATATATGTCTCAAATTTGTGTAAAGAAGAGAACGAAGGGGTTCCGTTTCATAAGTGAGGGGGGGGGACTCTTAGAATTTCTTAAAAGATTAAAATATAATAAATTAATTCTTTAGAAAAATGCCTCAAAATGGAATAATATTCAAATATAGGGTTTTATGGGGTTGAAATAAAATCAAAAAATAAAATTTTGATAGGTTTAATTAGATTTTTTAACATTATCGTTTTATTTAACCTCTTAGTTAACATATTTTAACCTTAACCGCAATGGCGTATTTTTCACTCTTAAAGGGTTATAATTTTTTTTTCTAAATTAAAAATTGGTTCATAAATGTATATGATGATATAATTTTGACTATATATTATCCTCATTTTCCTCTTGCAATATTTTTATTGTTTTTAAAAAATTTGATAGATATTATTTTCATAAAATATTATGAATGTCATTTTTGACACTATTCATTTAATTTGACTTTAAATACACTAATAAAAAGATGGAATTAGAATATATTACTTTAAAATATCCCTAATATGTTTTATTTATCTAAAAAACCCATGTTAAACTTTAAATCATCCAGAAAATATTATTTTTAGTGTGTCTAAAAACAATTTACTCGGTTTTTCTATTTCTTGCAGATGGATTTTGTCAGCATTGTGTAAGCATTTAAGGTAATTATTCATCACTGAAAATTAAAAATAAATTAACATCATAAAAATAAATTAATTAAATTAAATATAATATTTTATATATCAATATGTATTTTTACTCATATCTATGTCATAACAAGTTATTTAATATGTTATTTTGACTTTTTTGGCCTTATGTAAGCATTGCACAAGCATTTGGACAATCCACTTGTTATATAACTCCAAAATTTGTATATATCAATAAAAATAATAAATAATAATTTATATTTAATAAAAATGTAAAATAATGACTTCTTCCTTCTAAAATATTATCTTTAGAACACAAATTTTTACTTTCCTAGTGCTGCACAAGCACTACATCGACATTGAAAATGATTTTCATATTTATCATGAAATAAATTATAATTTATGTGTTTTGAATTATTTTTGTGTGATATTTGTATTATATTATCATAAATTTCTCTTTCCATAACTTAATAGATTTTAATACATGTATATGTGTTGGAGATGTCATAAAAGATTCCGCATTTCATAAAAACTGTATTTTTTTTACTATTTACCAAAAAATCAACCTCTTCAGAAAAATATAAAAAATTAATACTAGGATGAATTAGAATAAATTAATCCAAAAATAAATACCATTTTCTAAAATTTAATTCCTATAAGTGACATAAATTTCTTTTAATATAAATGTGTAATGTGCAATGAAAAACAGTTTTTAGAAAAAAATCAATTTGAAGCCCAAAAATGAACTTATACCAAAATCAAGTATATTTCTAATTCCTATGTAATAAATCAGATTATTTATATATAAATTAAAAATATTTTAATTAAATTAAAAGCATAATGTATCATTTAAATGATAATAAATGACAGTTTCACAAAAAACATACAAAAATGACATTTTCACTATTCACTAAAAAATCAATCTTTTTAGAAAAATCCCAAAATTTCTCCCTAACCAAATTTTGATATGATGATTTAAAAATGGAATTAATTTTACCAAATAAATTTTATAAATTTTTTATAAAATAATAATAATATTTTATCATAAAAATCAATAAAAATTATTTCTGAAGAAAACATTTTTTTGAAAAATAAATTGACTTTACTAAAAATTGAGTGCTTATTTCCTTAAAATTTATCAATATATTTTTTTTGAGTAGGACATTTATATATATTTCTTAATATTTTTAATCATATTCATACCCCACAATTCAATCGCTAGGTTATAATAGTCATATTTAAATAATATTATTTCATGGTTTGTTTAAGCTTAGTCTTGCATGTCATATTTGCTATTGAATATAATGTTCTTATTTTAAAATCTCAGGGTGTTTCAAGACAAATTAAATTAAAACCTCAACCTTCCTCTTTTTTCAATTTACAAACACAAATTTCATCATATTAGTGGATTTTACTCTAGCCAATTCCTGTTTAAATACAACTTCCATAGGTGAGACTTGTTTAGTAGATTTCTTTTCCTCACTAGGGGCATCAATGAGTGAAGTATACTCATAATCACCCCTAATTTGATTTTGGTGAGGAATGAATCTTAAAAACCTTCTTTCCTACTACCTGGTTATCTTTTGTCACTAAAAAATTAGGTCTTATTTTCAATAACCTCATCTTCAAGAGTGTCACTGGAAACTCCTTGAGTAAGGTGTTGCCTTTGTATGCTAGGATATATATCACTAGAACTAGCCTTAACTTTACTCTTTACATAGTTATTCTCCTATTTATCAGACCGAACATTATTTATATGAGAATAAAAAACATAATACCTATCTATCATCTTTATCCTAGTCTTTTGGATAGGGAATGAGCCGAATTTGGCAAGATATTTCATTCCCTTACTATATTCAGATGTCACATATAAATCATCCAACATGACATCTGCATCAAAATCAACATCACTCTTAGAATCCACCCACCCCTTCATCCCCTCATAAGTTACTTTCAACAGATGCACACCAAGTGTCATTCATTCCTTTTTTGAGATCAGACTACTAGAATAAAGGATTCCATTACCTTGCAACATAGTAGTATTAGGCACCACATTATTCTAGTCCATCCAAATATCCATCTGCATGGACTTACCCAGGTTATGTGAGGTCTTATTCATCTTTCCTTGTATGCTAGCATAACCAGTGTTCAGATTAAATTTCTTTTCCAACATGATCTAATTTATAACCCTTTTATGTATTTATCTCTACTGTTTTAGAAGTTTTATACTTTCCTTGTATGATAATATTCTATATTGGAGCGTGAAGACTAGTATTATATGTATTCCTCTCATGAATCAGTTACTTATACTCATGGATCTTTAATTAGTGGGAAGCATAGGCTATAACTTTATCATTTTTTAGGATAACACAACCCAATCATTTCTTAGACACATCATTGTATATCTCAAATCCTTCCCCACTAGTCAGTAATGTTAGCATAAGTGAAATTATTAGCCTCTTATTTAACTCTTTAAAGCTCTCATCAAATTCATCATCCTAGAGAACTTCACTCTCTTTTTAGTTAGCTTGGTTATTGGGTTTTAAAATCATGATAAGTTTATTATAAATCAACAATAGTACGTGGATAATATAAGGAAACTATATATATATACTACATATATTGGTTTAGGACATCACTCAATTTCCTCTATCTTTGAAGGTTCCACAAATATCCCTTTACTAGTGATAACATTCCTTAGAAATGATAATTTTCCATCAAAAATTTCACATTTACTATATTTCTTATATAAATTTTACTTTCAAAAAGTATTCAACACAACATTAAAATTCTTCTCATTCTCCTCCTTGATTTTGGAGTAGATAAGATATCATCTATAAATACTACCAAGAATTTATCAAGGCAATCCCTAAAGACTGTATTCATTATGTCCATGAAGATATCTCAAGAATTAGTGAGTCTTAATGGAATCACTATAAAATCATAGTGCTCATAACTTGTTCAAAAAAAAGTATTGGAGATATCCTCCTTCTTCAACTTTACTTAATAATATCTTAACCAAAGATTTATGTTATAAAAGTATTGGGATCCACATATCTAATCAAACAAGTCATCAATCTATGGTAGAAGATACTTGTTCTTTATCGTGATCTTATTGAGGTCACAATAATCAATGTAGTGGTGCATTGACCCATACTTTTTCCTGATGAAAAGGACCTATGCACCCCATGGTTACACACTTTTTCATATAGACCCTTTATCCACATTCTCTTATAGTTTCTTCTTCATATCTTTAAATTCAATATTTATTATTATATATGGAGTATTAAATATTTTAAATGATTTGTGTATAATTTTGATTGATAAATCAACCTCTCAGTTTGAAGGATGACTATAAATATTTAGTAAAGACATCAATATATTCTCTTATAATTAACATTTCATTAAGTATGATTTTTTCTTGGGTTCCAATCTTTTGATCAAGATACAATCACTTATAGGTAAATAATATCCATTATTGAGATTATGATTCCAAATGAGATTTATCCTCTTCTTTACACTTATATAGAATCATAGAATCATTTAGGATATGGAAGGTGATTTCCTTCTAATAAAAATTTATGTGAGCTCTATATAAGGAAAGTCAATCCATACCCAAGATAACATCGAATTCCACTAAAGGGAGTATCATAAGGTTTATTTCAAAATACAACCCAAAAATATTGATAGGGGAGGATGTGTATGATTAGGTGATAATAATTTCTCTATTTATCAGTTTCGTCATTAATCCATCTTCTATGTTTTGAGGTGGTGTTTGAATAGTTATACTCAACTTTCATGATATGAAAGAATTCATAGAACTGGATTGAATGGACCAAAAGCCTTACATTTTTATTTATTTTTGGATAATCCCATTTTTAACTAGGTTGAGGGGGAACCCTTTACATGACCCATAGGCCTAGAGGCACAAGGACTAATATAATAACCAAAGGTCCAAAGACCCGACACACTTGGAACTACCCCACCCTAGCTTTTGCTTCGCTGATGAAACCTAGATCCCCGCCTCTCATGGATTATCAGCTAGAATTTCCCTATGAAGAGCTTCACGGTGCTTGGTACTAATGTTGTTTTCCATATCCTCTCATTTTTCCAAAACGGTTAGCTCTGCTGGTGGCTACTACTGCTCTGATTCCTTTTCTAGGGCCTGCTCCCATGTGGGTTGATCTCATACCATAGCCTGGAGCCCCAGTGGTCTGAAGACCTTTGATGTTCTAAAGGCCCTACTATATTATCATGTCCAGGGACAAAACAATTTCCTTCATCATGCATGCATCACCGCCCATTCGTGTCATCCCTGCATCACCACCAAATCATAAATCCTCCAAGGGGCCTACCTGGATTTGATCCTGGGTCTTTTAGATGCCAAGCATGAGACTTTACCACTTGGGTACATGCTCATTTATAGAATTAATAATACCATAATCAAATAGAACATTTATTAATCCTAAATTAATAACTAACATACTTTTCACCACTTTATTATTAGGATCCACCTCAATAGTTGTGATGGTATATACTATCTCTTTATCTCTTAGCATTGGAAGTAATTATCATTGGTTATCTTTGATAACCCTAGGCTTAGTGCATTAGTTTTCATTGTGTCCTTATTTATTACAGTTGAACCATTGGAAGATAGGCTGAGGGTTGATTATAAATTTTCTTTCATCCATTACATCAGTGGGTGTCTTCATCTCCTTTCATCATTTACTAGTTTGGTGCCCCTCCTTCCCACACCAAAATCATTTCTTTGTTCTATTTATTAAATTTTTGGGATGATTCTTTTAATAACTTTCAAAAATAAGAAGTTTTAACTTCTTTACTCTATGGGATTTATTCAAAGATCTTCTAGGTTAATACTCCATCCTACTTTTTTATCTCTAACCCCATGAGACCTCTTAAGATTCAGAAATCTCTATTTCTATATTAAGGGAATATCAAAAAAAATTCTTTATAACTGTTATAGTTTTAAATCACCAAATATTTTTATATACTCATATTTAACCCATTAAAGAAGTGGTTAACTTTACTTTTTAGGTCAATGATAAGTTGAAGGAATATCATGAAAGTATTGTGAAGTTTTCCTCATACAACCTGATGGATTCATACACCTTTTTCTTACATCCAAGGAATGACCTATATATTTTAATATGGAGAGTGTGAGGAAAATATTTATTATAAAACATTTTCCTGAATTCTTACCACATGATCGATTTTATTTCTTCCTTGGTCTTTATATTCTAGATCTGTATACACCATTGATCAAATTATCCTTCACAATGATAAACAGCTATCATAACCTTCTCTTTCTAAAATAATTAGAGGATATAGATTATATTCTCAATAGAATTGATCTATTAAACTATAATTAAGGGATTATAATATATGAGGAAAATCATAGGATATTTTTGTATAAAGATCTCAGTCATAACTTTCTATTTCTTAGGGGGATGTGGGTGTTCCACATAATTCAAGTTTCTATTAAAAACTTGAATTAATTGAGTTAGAATTGTCATGAGGTTCTTAAATCCTAGTCCCATCAGATAGGAACCCCATTTGGGCATTCATCACATTTCCCATCACATTAGTTGTTTGTAATATTCCACTTATTTCCATCCATTAACTAAAATAAAGGAAAATTTGGGATGAGGATTTTTAAACTATTAAACATATAAAATTGAAACTATAAAAAAAGAAGGGATAAACCCTAAATTACATATATTCCTTAACCTAATAATTTCTAGGTTTCAAGATAAGTTAATCAAAATCTATTTATTAACATTAAATTTATATAATTTTTTGTTCCCTTCAAAATGGTTTGTAAAAAACACTCGATTAACCAAATAATATCTCCTAGGAGTGTCTATCTAGGTGTGCAGTCTTATGAATCTTTGTAATACACTAGGTACAGGTCAAGTTAATACCCAATGAGTCCTTTCAGACTTATTACCCCTAGGTATATCTGTTCCATAGCCACATACACTTTCCAATATCTAGATAGGTATTTATTTACACTAAAAACCAAGAACTCTGTACTTTACCAAAATTTAGGGATGTTTTATTATGTATAGTATTATCCTTAAGGTTTTTACTAAGTTTTTCTAATCCCAATCCCCAAAAATAACTAGAACTTTATCTGATTCCAACTATAAAAACCCAAAACACTTTTACACTTTATTATATGTATTATCACATAAATATACACATTATACAACCTTGAAAACTCAAGTGGCCTCGTGTCTTTGGAAAATTAGATACATAAAAAAATAAATTGAAAATGTGATACGATAACCTTATTTCAAAACTCCATAACATTCCCTTCAATTCCTTTGAACTTATAATATTTCATGAGATAATCTGGGGACATACATAAGAAATGGGTGAGCTATAAAGCCTAGTAAGAGAATAATCAAAGCATTACATGATGTAAATAAATATTCATCTTGATGCTATTGAAAGCGATTCTCTCAAGGTATATAATGATATATGTGGTCTAGGGCCTACCCCCTATTCCATTGAATATACTATCCAAAGGTTCAAAGGGATCATAAAAAATATAGAGGAGATCTATACATGGCGTGAATAAAATACTATTGATGACTTCTTAGCATCCAAGGCTAGGCACACAATGCATATCTATCGCTTCTACGATCTCAGATCATTTCCATTGGATGAATTTAATCTAGTCTATATGGACACATTGGGAATCCACTACTTCAGTCGCCCATGATATGGTTTCCTTGTATGTTTTTCCTTTTGCTGCCATATTTTCCTTAAACTTTAATATTTTAATAAAAATGTTGTTTTTCAGTACATAAAACATGACATCGTAAGCATAAGTCAAGGATAACCACCGATACATCATAACATAGTATTCTTATTATAAATACCTATGAAATATTCAAGGTATATCATGAGATAAAAAAATTACCCAATGCATTGAAGGGATATATAATTCTGGGTCTAACCATCAAATTCATATCATGTACATGAATTTATATTCCATATAGATCATCCAATATAATTCGATATTTAATCAATTTTTATCACATGATTAAGGAGTGTGGGTTGAATAAATTAAGGTCTCAATTCAAATAAGGATAGTTATATCTAGTTGAATACATTTGAATAAAAATAGTATTGGGTATTC
Organism: Viscum album; assembly: GCA_963277665.1. NCBI lineage: Eukaryota > Viridiplantae > Streptophyta > Magnoliopsida > Santalales > Viscaceae > Viscum > Viscum album. The sequence goes on from OY728134.1 coordinate 1,003,292,953, forward strand.
ATAATATAAAAGTTTGGTATGGAAAATCATAAAATAATTTATGCAGCATAACAAGTGTATATAAATTTTTGTGGAAGGGATTAATGAGAGGGAAAAGAGGTCTCTAATTACTTGGAAATAATATGTACAGTAAATGGATTTGTAAAAGCACATAAAAACATGAAAAATTGGAAATAAAAAAGCCTTAATACAAATAAAGTGCTTGATCAAAAAAGAAGAGAGAGAGAGGTCCCTTGAGAAGTTTCTTTTAAAATATTGAGAGGCGATTCTTAACAATATGATAACACCCTCGGAGGGATTTAAAGAGTTGTAGAGAGAGTAAATTCATGTTTAAAGTCATTAGAGTGAATATAAATTTAATAATGAGTGGGAATTTATAGGAAAATAAAGTTTTATTAGTTATCAATTTCTAAACATAGGTTTTAGACTCTAAATAATAAAATAATAAAATAATAAAATAATAAAATAATAAAATAATAAAAACCGAGCCTTTCCATGGTTTCTAATAAAGATTAGTGGTTTCAAATATTTTATATTGTTAATAAATTAAATACTTAAAATAATATCATTCATCATGTAGAAGTGAGCCATGTTCATAAAGAATTGTTTTTAAAACCTTAAAATATAATAATGGTTTTGGAGGATTCATTATAGGTTTGTAAAATTAATATAATTACTTAAAAACACATAATTTTAAAGAAAAAACCCATTTTTGGTCAAGGATGAATTTTATATTATTTATTACATCATTTTAATACCATTATGATTCCATAATACTTATCGTATATTTATACTATATTTAAATTTTACACAAAAGTTTAGCTATCTTAGAAAATTATGAAAAAATCACCATTGGCTAATTTTGACATTCTGATTTCAAAGATAATATTTATTTTATCAAAATAATTTTTAAAATATGGGAATTTATAATTTTAAGTAAAAATCCTTATTTACTAAAAAATACTAATTTTTATGACACTATCAACTTTCTGGACATTAAAAAATTACATGGGACATCATTAAATTATATTATCATTTATATTTAAATAAATATTGTTCAGTAAGACTATTTCATGCAAAAAAACTATTTCCAAATTCCTGAATTTATCAATAAAGTGTATTTTAATTGAAATTAAATATAAAATTTTGGTTTTCTTTGTATGTAAAAATGTATTTATCAAATAAATATTAACAATAATAATAAATTAATCAGAATATTTATCATTTCATTAATAAAGGAAAATTAAAATTTATACTATTATAGTAAAGATAAATAATCCCTAATTACACTAGCATATTCCCTAAGGGAAAGTTGTGTGATGGTAGTAATTTCTTAGGGTCTTTTGCCAAACATTGTTTAGGTAGTGATCTCTATAAGCTTGAACTTCACCCATAAACGGTTCTACTCAAGTTTTAGTTGTTGAATATAAACTTGGGATTGGACAAGGGAAAATCCCAATGAAGCCATCTCCCTCAGAAACACTGATAAATGGGCCTCATAATGTATGACCCTACTAGTTAAGGTCATCGATCCTTCCTTCTACATCAATTAGACATTATTAAAACCCTTAATATATACTAATCTTAATGGTCACTATATAATGACTATATTATCAATAGTTATGATGCTTAACGATCTTTTTTCCCAATAATCATATTATAACTATATTTTTTAATGGTCAAAAATAATAATGAAATTTATTTCATGTGCTTTCTATAACTACATTACTTAATAATGCATATATCCATTCTTGAATGGAATTTTATTATAAAAGTCTGGGTCGTTACATGATGAAATTGATTAGTTTTTTATTCTTATTGTTGTTTCTAGGATTATGAAGGCAATTACTCTCATATATGTGTTTTATAGCCTCAATACTAGTCATCAACCCATGACCCATTGGAGGTGAGATTTTGGGGTCACACATGTCCTCACTACCAGTCCAAGAGGGGCTTTATTAGGGGCTAGTGGTTACATTCTTTGTAAGTGTAATTTCAACAATTTAAAGTTAATTTTTATATAATTATTAAAAAAATTATTATTTATATTTATATTATTAAATAATAGGAACCAAAGATATATCATTATGAGATCTAGTAAAATAATGTGCACCCACATAATTTATCTTGGGGAGGGTATATGTTACTGAAAGAGAAAATGATTTCTATAAAGTTTGATAAATTGAGAACTGATTCATTGGGAACTATAAATATAGACCCCCTTTATCCCCTATCTCTATGTGAAAAATAAAAATGGTGTAAATGATGAAAAAGTGGAAATATATTATTAAAGTTTCAAAGTGTTTAGTGGATAAGATTTTAAGAAGTAATTTTTTATATACACTATTTTTAAATTTTCCAACACTAATATGGTTTCGAAATTTTCTATATAGGATTCCTTTTGGTATAATAGAAAAATGGATACCATCATATCATAGTGTAGTAAGGATATATTTTCAACTGTGTTAGGAAAGGAAGAACACCCAAGTCATGTATAAGGATATGAGGTGGGTGTATCTATTTGAAAAGTGTTCTATTTTCTAAGATCATATTCAAGGGAGGAAGTATACAAGGGTGAAATGGATTCATTAAAACCATAATTTTGAGAGTTGGGTAAATCAATGGTGAACATGATTAGATCATTAGTGCATCTGATGTTTTCCAACATGTGGATATTTTTTAGCCTACATATCCCATTCCTCCCTCTCCTCTACAATCAACCTTCTATTAGGAGTTACATGTTGAGGATCTTCAGTGTCATATTTTCGTATATAAGATTAGAAATTATATTGGTGATACCTTACATAATCAACAAATGAAATCAAATTAACTAAGGCTGATGATAAAAGATATTATAGATTAATTGACTAGAGTGTTATTCACTACTAATAAAGTGGCTAGATTTGGACATAGCATAAAAAATCTTACTTTGACTATAAATTCTTGTACATAAACTAACCAATGAAGTATGCATATATTATAATTTTTAAATTATATTATTTTTAAATTTATTTTAATATTTTCTTACACACACATAAACACATAAATATTTATGTTTTCATAATACTTGAAGAGTAAGTACTGAATAATGTATAGAAAACAACAACTGGATCCTATATCTTCATATCATAATTTTTATATATCCAAAGGAATTTTTAAATTAGGAGCATATGTATGTATTTTGGAGGATTACAATCAAATTTTGATGTCAAATTCCATTAATCGACGTGATTATCTTCTAATAATTTTTAGGAAAGATATCATAGAGCATCTAGATACATATATGATTGGTATTCTAGTGATGCATGGCTTTTACATGAAAATAGAATATCATATTTAGTTTAATTATATAAATTCAATGCAATATAAAACCTATGTTTTTTTAATAAATAGATATTTTTATACACTTTTCATTCAGTATAAGAAAACATTCATGTATGGATTCCTAGAGTAATAATTTATTTCTTCAGTAGCAAAGACTATGGTTCATTATTAATTAATTAAATATGTTTTTGAAGGATTTCAAAATGAATAAATCAAGTTTTAGATTCATCTTTATCATAAGGGATATAAAAAAATATTTAATTAAAATATAATATATCATTAAACTATTAATTATATAATCACTCATAGTGGAATATTTTGTATATCAGTACCCATTAGATGTTGTGTGTTTTATGTCCATAAGAAAACAACACTCACTAGTTGTTCTAACTACATAATGTTTTCATGGAAAACTTTGAAGAAGTATTAGAGTAGTAAAATACATTATTTTTGTGCTAATATATTATGATAATATTTTTTGTTTGTTTTATAATTATTATCAAATAGTTTAATGAATTTCTAATCTAAGTAATCAAGAAGAATAGAAAAAAAATAAATAAAACATGTTTATCCACATGTGAATTTTTTTGATAAGCATTTTTGTTCCTATAATATGTATTTTGTTATTTTTCATTTAATTTTTTTTGGAACTACAATGCCATCATCAACAAGAAAATTTTGAAACTGGGTATTATATATAGAGATTTATATATGAATAATAGAACCAAAAAATTATACCATTATACAAGGTTAATATTTATAATAAGTTTTCCTTTTATATATCATACCATTATGTTGAGATTAAATGTTGAATAGTTTCTTTATATTTTATAACATTTTGATGATTCTAACTTATATATCCCAAATGATCTCAATCACATATAAGGGGAATGAGATGATTATTTTACAATTCTAATTAAATTTTAGTTCTTAAATATATTATTATGAACTATTTTTTATTTTAAATATGAAATTATAATATTTATGTCATTGTAAAAATGTTTTCATATAGTTTGATAATAATAAATTGAACTTTTAAATTTTACTGTGTTTTTACTATTGATTTTTGTTATGAAAGTTTGGGTGTAGTATTTTTTTTAAAAAATATTAGTAAAAAAATCATTTTTACATTGAATATTTTCAAATATTGATGTAAAAAAATAATATACCCACTTATTTTACTTCAATTCATGAATAACCAATGTAAAATGTTTACTATAATTTCTAGTTTTTATGAAAACCTATGATAAATTTAGTCTTCCACATCATTTTTCATGAACTAGTAAGAAATTTTCTCATATTGTTTATTTATAAAAGAATTTTAAGCTTCACTTATACATATCATTAGTGTTGAAAACATATACAACATTGGTTATTATAGCCTATAAAAATATTTATGATATCACACACAATGATGGTGATTTATAACTAATGTTAAAAATTAAAAATAATAGACTTGAAAACCCCTTCCATATACTGATATTTACCACTTATTGAGCATTTGAGATCACTCCATTCACATATTTCCCCATTTCCCCAGGTGATCATAAAATCTAAAGAGTTTTTGATGGGTTTATAAGTGGTTTTTGATGAAGTATTTTATTAAATTATATAGTATAATTATGATTTTATTATGTATTATGTATCTAGTTTCAAGATACACTAATCCCTTGGGACTTGGGAGTGTGTTTTAATATTTATATTATTCATATTATGATGTAAAATTATGTATGAGTTTTTGTCCATCATAGTTGATATTAGAGTATATATATAAAGTATGTATTTTTAGCTCTAGATCTGGAAGTGCGGGTGTAGGGTAACTTTATTATGTATTTTTAGCACTATCTAGATGATTGGGATAAATCATATCTAGAATATTAAATAGATATTTTTAGGGATGGATGGATAGTTTACATTATTTTTCAATGTTAAAAGTCATTTTGAAGAGGTATTTTTCTACCACTTATTTATTTAATTTTATCATCTATTTTGTGACTTATGGTTAGAATAACCAAGAGTGTGTCCTTGTTTATTAAGTGTTGTATATGTTAAAAAACTCATCTTATATGCTCAAATCATAGAAAATAAAGGTGTTATAAAACTCTAAAATAATGATCTAAGATTTATTTTTGAAATATAGGAATGAACCACATGGAATTATAATACACAACATAATATATATATCTAAAAGTATGTTATTTAAATTATAAAGTGATATATCTATTAAAAATCACATCATGTGTCGAAAACCAAGAAAATGATATTATATTTTGATGAAATGATAATAAAAATATATTCAATTCATTTTTTATATTTTGTAATGAAACACACATTCTTCTATAGTGCAATATGGTCAAAATGACCGAAAATGCATTTTTTTAATTTAAAATTTATTTTTAAGTTAAAAAGAAATGTCACATGCTCAAAACCAAAAAAAATGATGTCATATTTTTAAGAAAATATAGGAAAATAACCCTCAATTCATTTGTGATATGTTTGAATTAAGCACACATAATTCCAAGGTGTGGTGTAATAGGAATGATCTAAAAAGTGATATTTTAGTTCAAAACATGCCCAAAACCAATAAACACAAAATTTGAATGTCATGAAATGACAAGACCATGAGGGAATCAGTATTTTTATATGGGGATAATCAAAATAAAAAATTTATAAAACTCAGACTATATAAATTAATTAATTAAATTTATGAATATTTAAGAAAATGAGCATTTATTTATTGTTAACTTATTGGGATGAACTACACATAATTTTGATATGTGGTTTATTCAAAATGATATAAAGCACATTTTTTCCTTATAAGTGGTATATATATTAAAAATGGAATGTCACTTAATCAAAATAAATAAAACAAAATCTAATTTTTGATAAACCCTCAAAAAATTATCTTTGATTCATTTGTGATATGTAGGTTTAAACCAGATATCATTTTGATGAATAGTGTGGTCAGAGTGACATAAAGTGTGCGTTTTCAATTAAAAAATGATATTCTTATAGAAAACATGCCACGTTATTAGAACCAATAAAGTGAAATTAGATTATTATAAAACTCAATATTTTTTTGATTCATTTGTGACATATAGATTTGAAACTCATGTCATTTTGATGTGTGTTGTGTTTAGAATGACTGAATGTATGTTTTTTACATTTAAAGTAATATTTTAGTTTAAAATTTAAGTCATATTCTCAAAATCAAGAAAACTATCTTAAATTTTCATGAAAATCCATAAAAAATATATTTGGTTCCTTTTTTTCCATGTAGGTATGGATCGTATATCATTCTGATGCATATCCCAGTCAAAATGATTTAAAATGAGAATTTTTAATTTTAGAAGTTATATTTTAGTTAAATACATGCATCACATGCTAAAAATAATTCAAATATGATACAAATTTCGTATAAATATAGTAAAATAGCATTCAATTCGTTTATGGTGGGTAAGGATGAACAACACATTATTCTTACAACTGTTGTGGTTGTAATGACCAGAAGTGAGTGTTTTCAATTTAAAAGTTATATAGTAATTTCAAACATGCATATTATATTTAAAAATGATAAAAAATAGTAGATTTTGATGAAATAATTGATTCATTGTAGACCTATAGGAATGATTCAAACATATTACTGACTTGTGGTGTGGCTAAAATGACCAAAAGTATGTGTTTTCAATTCAAAAGTGATATTTTTTTTTTCAAAGCACACATCACAAGATAAAAAATAAGATAATAACCTCTAAGGTTCAGATAAATTCTATTAATTATCATAAAATCATTTTTAACCTGTATGAATGAACCACACATCATTTTGAAGCATGAACTAGTTGGAATAATAGAACATGCTTTTTTATTTTAAAAGATAAAATTGCTTGTCATGTTTTCTAAAAAGAGAACATGATCATGGAATTCCATGATATTTTCAAACAACAAATTTTTATTCATTTTTACTTATTTAAATGAACTATATATCATTTCAACACTTGGTGTAACAAATTTCCCCAACACGACTATTCCACCTAGGCGAAGTGTCATATAGACTCAAGTATTCTCCTTGGTCATTAGAGAATGGTGACTGTCACAAATGGTTTAAGTAAATCACTTTGGGATATATTTACCCTCTATTATACCATCAAATAAAAAATAAAAAATGTATATATCCAATAATAATAAGTATAAAAAAATATAAATAAAACTCAATAAACTATAACATTATACCATAATAGGGTTAACATCCCAAGTTAATTAAGTTTCTTTACCCCTCTTAAAACTTCCCTTTCACATAAGACTATTCTCATTATACCATCAATGAAATATTTCAAACACACACAACATCAACAAACTCATCTATATGAAATAAAAAAAATCCGAAAAATCACTTTACAAATCATTATAGTAGCGAGTGACCCTTAACACTCCAATTTTTTCATCAAAACACCACTTCTATCCATGTTTAATTATCCGTAAACCATTCAATTGATATCTACATCAATTCCACGTTTTAGTTAGCCAATCTGCACATTAATTCATCACTTTAAGCATGGTTATTCATAATTTCTGCACTTAAACATTATTTTAAAGCACAAAAATCAAATAAAATCATTTTTTAGTAATTAAAGTAGCTTTCCATATCAAATAAATCATGATAACCACCTAATCACCCAAAATTACATGAATCATAAAATATTAGGATTCCCAAAGATATTATTTAATGAGAACTAATTTCACTAAGGGATCATAAATTCAAGCTCAAAGAAAGAATCCTTACTTGAAGTTAGGGGGAAGAGAGTGTTTTAGGCCCCCACTAATCGTAAAAAAAAACAATCGCAACATGAGAAAACTCAAATTAATCCCCAATTCCCCTGATTTTGAAAAATAAAAAATCTCCCCTATTTAAAAAAACTCTCTATGAGTCTATTGGGTACCCGATCCACCACAACTGGGTACCCGATCAGCCACAACTAGGTGCTTGGTGGTAGAGTAGTTCAACCACGCCTCTACTGCTATCACCGAGTATTGGGTACCCCACACCAAGTACCTAGCAACAACTGTAGGTGTAATTCCTATAGATTCTAACTAATTTCCACAATCCTTTATCTACCCCTCACTCCATGGCCTCAAAAAAAAAACTCTAAAGAAAATCTAAATTAAATTAAAGGAAAAAATAAAATAAAAAGAAAAACTCAAGGACTAGGGTCATTGCATGTCATTTAATTAAAATGACTTAAAATTGATTTTCTCAATTGTAATTAATTTTAAATTTTTTATGCATTTTTAATAAACTTTATGATATTTATTATTATTTATATATGTATTTTGATTCAATTACAGGTGAATTTACTTAGTATGTGAAAAATCAAAGGATGGTTGATGATAAATCAATAGGATCCATGTGTTTAATTATGTTACTATTTTATTTATGATTGTTTTATTAAAAATAAATTAAAAAATTTCCTTTTTTTTAGTTTGTTAAAATTAATTTGTTTGAGAAATTGATAAATAAACAAGTCTGACACTTATAAAATAAACCATTTAGTTATGAAAACATGAAATTTTTTAGATAGATCATAATTAAAGTATTCAATGTATAATAAAAAATCATTGAAATGATTATTACAATGATCCGAGGAGGGGGAGAAATATAAGAAAATTATTAGATTTTAAATTATTTAAATTATTATTGTCATTTAATATTATAGCTTCAATTACATTAGCGGTTGAGTTATAAAATTTTAAGTGGTTATTAATTCTAAATGAGTTGTGATTTCTAATAACATCAATTCTTTGTAATATTTTTTTATTATGCTAACTTAGATGTGATATGAGTTTGTATGATAGTTATCGACTTTATTAGGTTACAATTTAACAATATTTTCAGAAATTGATATGAATTGAATGATTAAATTGAAATATATTTTTATTATGTTCCATGATTTTGAGGAACTCTAGGGATTTATTATTCTATAAAAAAGGGAAGGTATTTCAAATAACAACACTATTATACCACAACATTCCAAATCAAGAGAATGTGATTCCTTAGATAAATGTTAAAGGTAAATTAGATTGAATCATCCCAATGAGGTGGTAACCTGACACACCAGGCACTAGAAAGTTTGTATCCCTATATCTAATTAGGGAAAATATGACCCAAACTAGAGGAACCTAGTCCTACATAACATGGTCCTGTCAACTAGATTCCAACACAACAACCTCAAGGTTAGGTTCCCCCACACCTTCTAACTCCACCGACACACATACGAGCACCTTTGTATTAGCATATGTGGAATCACCTCCCCACTGACCACCACCATCACCCCTAGAAAGCTCAAACTAGGTAACCCCATGAGGCATAGAATGTTTTGTTTTAGCTCCTACTCCACCCTCTATAAATGGATATCTATGACAAAATCTACGTAATGGGATCTCTCCATCGTCCTCTCCAACTGGAGGCACTCCACCATATATTTCACCCACTTTATGTGAAGATTTTAAAAGCATTCCAATTAAGGTTAAGTATTGTACAATTCATCTTTTTGACCTCCCCTCAGAAAAATATCCAAGAGCAACAGCCCGTGAAGTTATTTCTTGATACTGGAACCATTTTTCAAGACCCTTTCATGGTTGGTCATGTTATGGTTTTTTGGTCATATAAAAATAACAACGGTGGGATAAATTAGAAGAAAATGGAGTTTTTTTCACAAGAACAAAGGTTAAAAAATACCCCCTCCCCAAACTCCCTTTTTTCTCACACTTATAGATCACTCATATCTCTCTCATATACAATAAGATCTATTTATCAATAAGTAGTTTTTCTAGATGATCCCATAACCTCCTTTTGTATCCATGGTGGAGGTTTCAATTTTGGCACAACTTCTCCACAAAAACCGGCTTACTTATATTGTTTAAGTCCTTGGTTTAGGTGGGTGTATGTGGTTTTTGTGGAGGAGTTTTATCAAAATTAACACCCCCACCTTGTTTATAAAATGAAACCATGGGATATTCTAGAAAATCAACTATTTGATATAGAGAGGTCATGGAATACGAGAGAGAGATGGATGAACTCCATGTGTGGGAAAAAATGGAGGAGCAGGAGGGGGTATTTGTAACCTTTATTAATGATGAATCTTGCAAGGTTTGGGAGTTCTTAAGGATTAAGGACCAAGTAATAGACCACTTCAAGTTGTTATATAATATGGTTGGGAGTGAAACTAGAAGGAATCTAAAGTGTCTTCGAACAAAAAATGGAGGAGAGTACACATACAAGGAGATTGATGCTAATTTTAGAAGTCAAGGGATATAACATGAGTGGAAATTCCCATGCACCCCACAACATAGTGAAGTTGTAGAAAAAGAAATAGAACCATCATGGAGTATGTTAGGAGCATGATGAGCCTGGGTAAGTAGACATAGCCATTCTAGAGAGAAGATATTAGAGTTACAAGCTACCTCATCAATAGATCATCATTAGACCCCCTAAATTTTGAGATTCCATGGAAGATATAGTATAGTAAACATCTCACTTACTCTCATTTTTGAGTATTTGGATGTTTGAAATTTTCACATGTATCCAAAGAGCTTAATCATAAGCTTTATGGGAGATCTACCCCATGCATCTTCATTGTATATAGAGATAAAGAGTAAATACACAAGCTATGTGAATTGAAGGATAATGAGGTGGATAAAAATAAGAGATGACATGTTCCATGAGAACCACATGATCAAAGATATTCAAAATTAGGAGGTACACCATCAATTGGATCATGGGATAGTTCTTTTACTTCAATTGGAGTGGATAGAGTCTACCCCTACTCAATATCTGCCACCAATACCTCCTGGTCTAATGATGATGGGTATTCTTTCACCTACTCCTCTTTATAGGAAGGTGGAATTGGTACATGTGTTGGATTGAGAAATGATTCTTTTCTGATCTTCACATGATGTAGGTTAAATGACTAGTGATGTGCATCCTATGGGAGAGGAGGCTGGAGATATCCCATTTCTCAAAGTTTATTATAGATATACATTTATATATGGTAGAATAAGAGATAAAACAAAGCTTTATAAGCCCCATAGATCTGCCTTGTAGGAGCTTTATAGGTGTGGTGGTAGTAGCCAGTGGGGAGGTGATTCCACGACTGTTGGAAAAAAGGGGCATGTATGTGCATCATTGGAGTTAGAAGGTGTGGGGGAACCTACCCCTAAGGTTTTCATGTAGGAACCTAGTTGATAGGACCTTGTTGGGTAGGACTAGGCTTATCTAGGTTGGGTCATCTTTTCTCTACTTAGAGAAGGGGATACAAATATTCCAGTGAATAGTGTGTCAAGTTACTACCTCATGGGCCTATTTTAGGCTAATTTAACTTTTAGCCTTTCTTTGGGGATTCTTGTTCTCTTAATTAAGAATGCTTTGGTGTAATAGTGTTTTTATGTGAAATAACCCCCTTTGTGATAGACTAATCATGCCCTAGATTTCCTAAAATCATTGAACATAATAAAAATATATTTCAATTTAATCATTCAATTACTATAAATTTCTTAAACTATTTTAAAATTTTAACCTATTAAAGTCAATAACTATCATACAAACTAATATCACATATAAGTTAAAATAATTGAAATATTTTAATGACTTTATGTTATTAGAAATCAGAACTCATTTAACATTAATAACCAATTAAGAATTTATAAATCAACCTCTAATGTAGTTGAATCTATAATCTTCAATATCAATAATCATTTCAATAATTTGTTATTATACACTGAATACTTTAATTAGGATCTATCTAAAAAATGTCTTATTTTCATAACTAAATTATTTATTCTATAAGTTTCAAAATTGTTTTTTTATTAATTTCTCATTCAAATCACTCTTAATGCACTACAACAAAGAGGTCATTTTCTCATCTCTTTTTGTTAAAATAATAATAAAAGAATAAATTACATAATGAAACACATGGATCATGTTGATGTATCATCAATAATCCTTTTATTTTTCAAATACCAAATAAATTCACCCGTAATTGATTTAAAAGACATATATAAATGAAAATAAATAACATATGTTTTATTAAAAATACATAAAAAATTTAAAATTAATTACAATTGAGAAAATGCATTTTAAGACAATTTAATCAAACTGCATGGAATGAACCTAGTCATTGAGTTATGTATTTTATTTTATTTTTATATTTAATTTAATTTAGATTTTTTTTAGAGTTGGTTTTGAGGTCATGGAGTGAGGGGTAGAGAAATGAGTGTGTAAATGATGAGGAATCTACATGAATTACACATGTAGTTGTCATTGGGTACTTTGTGTGAGGTACTTAGTACCCGATGATAGTGGTAGAGGTGCAGCTGAACATAGGCTACCACTATGTACCCAGTTGTGGTTGACTGGGTATCTGATAGACTCATAGAGGGTTTTTTTAAATAGGGAGTTTTTTTCACAATCATGGGAATTGGTGATTAATTTGAGTTTTCTCATGTATGTATTATTTTTTTTACAATTAATGGGGGAACAAAATTCTCTATTACCCCTAACTTAAAGTAAAGATTCTTTCTTTGATCTTGAATTTTTGATCCATTGGTGGAATTATTTATCTTTTAATAAGATATTTGAGAATATTATTATTTTATGAAAATTTGAAAAGTTTTAGTCACTTTCATGTTCTAATAGCCACTGGTTTTCTTTCATTAATGTTTCTATTTTTTTGGGAATTTTTTGTTGTATTTTATTCATTATTATTTATATTATGTTATTAAACAGAATAGTTTTTTCTAACTTAATATGTATATTTTTTTAAAAAGGGTCACAATTTAGGTCACCTGGTTGGATGAATGGAGACGTGACTTAATGTTAATTGGAAACCTAATGGTAGTTTTTGTGAATGGACATACCAAAGACATAGGACTAAGTAATTTTCATTAGAAATGTTATTTAATTACCATAAAACACATAATGATAAAAAATAAATAATTTATATAATATTATTATATTGAAACAATTCATAAAATCAGTTTTAATATTATTGTTTTAACAGGTTAAACTTCAAGAAGTCCAGGATACGAAACCCTAAAAATCAAAATTAGTTTCCCAAAGCGATGAAATTGAAATATTTTTAAGGAATTATCATCATATGAAGGTACATGGGATATGTTTTAGCCCTAATTCATAAGTTATTTTGGGTAGGTCACCATCATCCTTTACTATCACACCATCTAGTGGGGGTTCAAGAAATGCCATTAAATGGGAAGCACAAAGGGAAATTTTGAGGCTAAAAGAAAAGTAAAAAAACATGACTCCTATAGGTGATCACAAAATCATTGGTGTCTAAAAATGGAATGTGCCTTAGTTTTTATATTATAGAGGATGATGGGTATAGTCTTCATGGAAATTACTAGTCTTACAGCTCATCCAATGGAGGTAAATTATAAACTCAATCCATAACATGTCCAAACAACTATTTTCTTTATTGATATGATGATATTGTATTATGTTGGGGTTGTTTCTATTAGGGGGGGTTGGGGTAATTTGATATGAGTGTGTTATTTGAATTACATGGGTGTATATTTGTGAAACCATAGGAAAATATTTATTGAAATATAGAAACTAATGTCACATCAAGAGAAGTGGTGGTTTTCTTGGGATGTTTGTAAACAAATTTTAAGTGTTTTAAAACTCTAAAACATGTGTGTGGTTGTAAGAATCATAGTGAATGACCTCATATTGGTGTAAAATCACGAGAAAACCCTTTTTGAATCATTTTTACATATACTACTAGAAGACTTTTCAATTTGATGTGCGATGTGTTTGAAATGACCAAATACATAGTTTTAATGTTATAAAAGTCTTTAAAAACATGTATCGGGGGGGGGGGGGGTCAAAACTCAAAAAATGACCATATATTACTATGGAATCATAGGATAATGACCACAGATTTATTTTTAAAATGTAAGAACCAACACTACATCAGATTTTTTATTTTCTTAGGATGTTTGTAAATGCATATTTAGTGTTTTAAAACACTAAAAAATGAATGTAATTCTTGAAACCATAGATAATTACCATGAATTATCATGAAATAATGGGGTAAATATCATTGAATCATTTGTGACATATAAAAGTATATGACACATCAATCTGATATGTGTTGTGCTCGAAATGACTGAATATACAATTTTTAATGATAATTATCCTACAATTCCATTGACTAGTGGAACACCATCTGTGCCCTAGCCCCAAAACCACATTTCAATACTAATTTACCCATATTGAGTACATTACCATTGGAGTGCGCATGTTACCAACTTGGATTTGGCTATATGTAGTTGGCAAGCATGCATCCTTGTTTTGTTCAGTGGATATACCTTTACTACCTATATTAAACTGATGGTTTGACAAGTGACTATGAGATCCTTAATAATGAAGGTGATCCTATAGAAAATAAAAATTTATGGTTGAATATTGATCCAATGTAAACTATTATATCACCCATCATGCTTTTCCACACCTGCATTCATTCAGAACACTAGCCTGTCTTTGCACATTGAGTACAATACATCTAGGTTGTGACTCTTCCTGATTTGTTTTTTGGGAGAAGCATCAATGATCTCAGAACATAATGCCTATTTTTTCATGGTTTCATGACTTGATAGACCTTGTTATTATATTTTATCTCTATTATACAATATTTTTACTATAATCAGGGCTAGATGCATAAATTTAGTATGATATTTGAGATGCAGGTGGTGTAGTAGTGATACTTGGATGCTTAGTGGAATGGTCATTATTTGATATGGTTGGTTTAGGCATGGTAGTTGACCTGAACTCATGTTCAAACAAACCATAGTCATACAAAACTAGCCATATATACGTACCACTCAAGACATTGTATGGTTTTAGTAGACCACTATGTTTAGTAAATCACACCTACTACCCAGTGGGGTTCAACATCAAGCACTACCACACGAAGTGCATGGTCATGGGAATGATAAAGATCAAATAAAGTGATTATCTTGTTTTACTATCATAGAAGTACTAGAAACGTTGGGAAATGAACTTGATGATTTCATTCAGAAGAGCTGAATGTATTCTAGGTGTTCCTGAAATGATAGTCAAAGTAATCAAGTGAGTGAAGATTGTTAGATCAAACCTGTGGAGGTTTTTGATAGTCAAGATTATTGAAATATTCCTTGATTTGGTATACTTATAGGTTTAATGATGATTCTAAATCATGTTTTTACTCACCTTTGGCGAACCTAGAGTCACAAACCAGCTACTAACTCAGTCAATCAATGAGAATAGAAGTGTTTTCCACTTTCCTAGAGACATCTTCTGACTTGGTTGGATGATATAATCACCTGCCTGCTGCCATGTGGAGAAAAAATATAGAGAATAAGGGTTGATCAATTGCTTCAATTGATTTATAATCAGAATTGGGATAATTTCAAAAACCATGAAAATAGGGCACAAGCTTTCTTATATTGTTTTCCTTCCTATCTCAGTGAGTACTTTCAAGCATATGATTCTACTGAGTGAGGTATGGATTGAAACCAGGAAAACTATCAAGATGAGGAAACTTACTACTTAATCTTATCCACTATGAGTGATAAAAAGGACACATATTGGTCATTTACCTCCACCAAGAGTGAAAAACAATGCATCATAAGATGTTTGAAAGGTTGGAACATAAGGTTTAAGTACCAATGTCATTTTCATTTTCTATGAAATCATATTTTTTTGGAATATGGGGTCATATACGGTCTTACATTCATGTTATACTAGGGTATTTCAAGGCTAGAAGCTATCAGGGAATGTTTGAAATCTGTGATACCTCCTTCCACAAGCAGTTTTAGAGAGATTTTTTAATCCCTTCTATTTCCTTATAGAAATTATAGAAAGGTGAGAAATAAAGGCGACCTCAGTACTCTACTCTAATAGTGTTGGAGTTGGTGTCCTAGAACCAACTTATATATACAATATGATAAACATGTATTCATTGTTTTGAGTATTAATTAACTACTTATCACATCGTGATTGTTCTTCTGTGTGACATAATATGTGATAATGTCCCAAGAGTAGTTATCGTACTAAAAGGTCATAGTAGTTCCCTGCTATGATGATAACCCAAAGGTGCTATGACACTATTATTGAATTTATATTAAATGGTAGGATGATATCATTTTAAGGGACACAAATGATATAGGTTATTAGGGGTAGAGACTCATAGGACTTTGTGGCACCTTGTCATGGTGTACTCCCTTGGTAATATCTAGTAGGATATTATGAGAACAATACCCGAAAATAGGAAATCCATATTTATAAGTGTAATTGGATATTACTATCTATAGACATGTTTATTGATCCTTATAATTTAAGATTATTATTAATGGATATTATGAGTCGCGTACTTTGATGTATTGATGAAAACCGTGATGACAAATGTTCACGACAAGGTAGGATATGTTGGGTGCGTCATGAGTAATATTTCATTAATGAATAATGCGAGAAAGGATTTATCCCTTATGTTCATTAACAGAAGTTAATATCTCAATCCCTTTGATGTAAATGATATATCTTAAATAAATCCGTGGTCATGGTGTTCTATAGGAAAGTTCCATTTCCGTAAAGTCAAAGAAAGAGATATCGAACATCTAGGTTGATGACACTCGCATGCAACCTACTCAATTAGAGATATTATGATAAAGGGAATATATTAAATGATAAGAATTTGTATGAGGTGGCATGTTTTCAAGCATTAACTTATTTCTCTATGGGTGCCTTGGTGTGTTGCTAGATGTTAACCTTGGACTTTAGGCAGGTTTTCCTAATGCCACTGAGAAAGAGGCCTAGAGGGTCGCACACTAAGTGTATCTGGAATCTCAGTCAAATAATTTAATATTGAAGAAGTTGAATAAATATTATTTGCAGTCCTAGTTTAATAATTATTCATGTATACCTGATTGCATTTATTTCGTCACTAGTTATTAGAGAGAATATATTATGAGTGGAATATTTAATAAATATTTATTTTCTATTTTGGCGACTATAATATTTATTTATTTATTGGAGAATAGTTTAGTGATATTTATTTAATAAATAAATAATCATTATTCAAGGCGTGATAAATATCGAGGAGGATTGGTGGATCAATTTTAAGGGTTTGGTGAGAAATAATAATATTAAATATTATTTAGTTAAATAATATTTAATTATAACTCACAAGTTAAGCGCATGTTAGTAAATAATATTATTGATGTTATTATATGACATGAGGGTTTCGCAAGGATTAATTAAATAATTATAGGAACTTATGTAAATTATTTTATTATTACCCTAGTGAAATAAATGCCCAGTTATATTATTCTCTCGTTAGAAAAGGGAAATCCAAGAGACACCAATTCAGTTGTGCACAACATTTAGAGAAAACCTCTCAAGCCTAGAGAGTCCTTTATTCTCTAAGAACACCCTAAATAATGAGAGAGATCCTCATCCACTGGACTAGAGAACACTTTGGAAGTGGTTCTCAAGGAGATCGAAGGCGAACGACACAAGTACAAGGATATTCTATGCTAGTACCCAAAGACTCCTTTGGGGATGTCTGAAGATTCATGGAATACGTGTGGATCACCACTAAAGTATATATACCCTTGATCTCTATAACAAAATGATATTGCATTGTATATTTGTGGCTGGATGCATCAATGAAGAAAGAATCACTTTAGAGTTAATTCTTATTTAATTAAATTAATTATAAAAAAATGTGTTGATATCCTCTCTTGGTTTCTAGGAATTTATCCCTTTGTAGTATTTATTTGATTTAATTTTGTGGATCACGACGTTTATCATCACATAGATCTCAGATAAATCATTTACAATAGAAAAAATTAAAGTTGGCACCCCCCATGTCGTGCTTCTGCTGCACCCGAAACCTATAAGTGGTATTAGATAGGGAACACCATTGTTTATAATTATTTAAAAATCATTTATGTTTTTAGAATTCATAATTTAGTTTTTCAATTCAAGTTTAATCGTTCTTTTAATCTAAATTATGAGATATGATTCTTTCTCCATAGTTTGTCATAGATCTAATATAAACAATCAATTTTATAATTAAAATAAAAGAGAGGAACTCATCTAAAGGTTCCAAGGATTCTACCCAGATATCACAACAGTACACACCGTGTAACCAGAGTTATAAGCTGTGTAGTTGTGTTCAATGCACCTGGAGTTAATTTGTAAATTACTCAACCTGTGTGCATTAATGATAGTCGTGTAGTTAATTATTACACTGCGTGTTGACCAGGATAGACAGGAACACGATCAACTAGAATACATTCCATGTGGCCCACTGGACACAACATGCAGTCTCTTCAAGTCAAGTCTGGTGCGTGTATTCCATACATGGCCTACCCGACCGGTGACCATGCAACGCAGAGTCAATATGGTGTGTGGACCACTGTACATGCCATTTACTCCAAGAATTCTGAAGTATGCCTCACACGCCGAGTCCCTAGGTATGTACTTCAGATAGACGGTAAAGGGAATACATGCCGTGTAGATCAGATCTACACACAGTGTACTTTTACCAAATTATGCAAATTTAAAACCATCATATTTGCATAATGTTCAAAACTACATATCCTATATAAGTTGTATTAAAAGTTGTTACTCTAAGTGCATTGAATCATAACACGTGGCTGAAAAATCATGTGATTTGTGTAATAATCCATGAAGTACATGTTGTGATAGTATTTATCAAACTGTGTATTCCATATGTCATAAGAGTAAAATTGTATATGAGTATAATACATGTTTTCTAGTTCTGAACGGTTATTCACCGTGTTACCACCAAGGTACATTTATGTACAAGGTTAATTTTAAATGAATTTATTTAATTTGTTTAAAATTATTATGGATGAGAATATCTAGGAAATTCAGAAAAGAATTAAGATAAAAGGATTGATTAATTAAAGTTAAAAATTAATCGATTCAAGGGTGATTTATCTTAAATAAGAATGATTAAATAATTGAATACTAGATTTATTAAATGCATAATTAGTTGAATGTATGTGGATTATCATGATCTAGACCAAACCTTTGTATGTGATTGGTTTCATTTTAATTTATTTTCAAAATAAATTGTTGTCCTGCATCCCTTCTCTCATCATTAATATATAGGGCCTACACGCCCTTGGTTTCCTTTATGTAAACCTTCTTTTACCCCTCACCTGCGTGTGAGTAAAATCATATGTAATGGATAGAGATCCCAAGCTAGTAGAGGCAGTTCAAGTTAGGATCCTAGGTGAAACCAATCTAAGGAGATACAAAAGTGGACAGGTGGAAAGCTGTAAAGATGAACCTTGGTTTGGTTAAAGGTGTTTCTCCCCCAGTTCAGTAGTTAGTTCATCAACCACTAGATAAAATAACCATTGAATAAGATCATGATCATACCCTTTATTTTATTTCTATTAGTTGCACGGTTATTAATTATGGATGTTTTTTCACAAACACATAAATAATGAATTAACAATCATGCAAGATAGAACTAAAATAATCTGGTTTATGCATAAATATTATCTAATACATGGTTAATCACTTAAGTAATCCCACTTAATATTAACAAGAATGTGAAAAGATAATAATCGGAAATTTATACATAAAGGATAAAATCCATTAATAAAATATTAAGTTAGTATAGATTTCCATTACTTCAGTTAGAATCGAGCCATAGTTCAAAGTGCTTGTCCAACCAAAGTTGGGGTGCTTTTAATTATCAAAAAATTCTACTTTGAGGTTTTGGGTTGACTTAACATGGTTGAAATCAAGGGATGACTTCCAAAGTAGGACTTCGTGTAACTGAGAGGCAAAGGATGAGTAAATATTAATTAATGATTTCAGGATTTGGGAGTCCACTCAACGGATCAATTAACTACGAGTTAATATAGTTTTCATTTGGAATGCCTAGATAAAACCATTCGAGTTTCTTGATTTTACAAAATTGGGCTAATAAGAATGGGAATACAGATCCTTGCCACTAGAATGTACAAGAAACGAGATATTCCAAATCCAATGGCGAGGGCTATTGGGTTTCGATAAAATAGTGGGAGACTAATAAATATAATATTTATTTATTTGTCTAAATTTTATCAAATAATGTACTAAAATTATGATCATATTATTTGTAAAAACTACAATAAAAATGAAATCAAACATATCATTATGATCCATACCCAAGAAGAAAAACCTTCTCACTCACAGTAGTTTCCAGAAGTGGAAAAGATGCCTACATGTCATCCTTCACCGTGAAAGAAAATTGTATGTGTTGGAATAGCCTTTACTAGTTGGGCTTGGAAATTAGGTTAGTGATAAGGAGATATCTCTATATGAGAAACATATGAATGATGCTACAAATGTTTAGTGCTTCATGCTATCATCCATGTCCAATGAGATCTTGAAGAAATATGAGGAAATTGATGCATATAGCATGATGTATCACCTTTGGGATCACTATCAAGAGAAGGCAAGACAAGATAGGTATGAGATCTTCAACACCTTGTTCACGACTAATCTTAGAGAGTCTTCACCATATGGGCCTCATATAGTAAAGATTATCAGCTACATTGAGTTCTTGGACATCTTGTGGATTAAATTCCCAGATGATTTGTGTACAAATATCATACTTTTATCACTACACAAGGCCTTATATAGTTTTATTGTGAATTATAATATGAGAAATAATGATAAGAGTCTATCGGAACTTCTAACCTTGACTCACCAAGTGGATAAGGACATGTGGTGTGACAAACCCACAATACTTATGGTGAATAAGAAGAAGAAATAAAAGGAAAAGGGTCCTAAGAATTATAAATAGTATAAAGCCCCCGAGAACCATCTGACCAAGAATAAGAATATCCAAAGGTAGGGAAAGGAAAAGGAGGAATCACATTTTTCATGTGGCAAGTCAGGCCACTAGAAGAGGAACTGATCTTAGAGACAAGGGGAATCCAAAGGTACATTTGTTATTGAGTGCAATCTTTCTATTTCTACACATTGGGTATTATATATATATCTTGTGGTGATCACATCTATATCCAAATACATGAACCAAGTAGATTTCAGAAAATTTCTATAAGAGAGGTGGATCTGCGAGCTCCCAATGGTTTGAGGTTGGTTTCTATTTCCATTGGTGACTACCACCTTTCATTGTTGACTGGAATGATTTTGGTTTTATATTATGGTTATTATGTACCTAATATTACCAAAAACATAATTTCTATATCAATTTTAGATACATATGGGTTTATTTTTCAGTTCATAAACAAAATTTGTTTCTTTTATAAGGAACACATATGTTATGGTATGACACATTAAAATAATGGTATATATGTATTAAATTATGAAAACAAAGTGTTGGAAATCGCTAAAAAATCAGGTTCACTTGACTCATATAACACCCAGTTGTGGCATCACCACACTAATAGAAAATAACCCTATACCAATGGTTTAGAACCATTGGTAAAGATCTCCAAACTATTGGTATAGCCTATACCAATGGTTTAGAGGGAATTGGCTGTTATAGAGTTGGTATATACCTATACCAATGATTTTGAAAAATTGTTGGTATAGGTCATATGAAAAACCTATACCAATGGTTTCTTAAAACCGTTGGTATAGGTAATTTAAAGAATAAATCTCAGTTTGGTTTTGATCCCAGCACCTCCTATTTATAATCCAATGACATAACCACTAACCTAATATGACTTTTGTGAACATAATTTCATAAATTTATATATGTATATTCATAAGTATTTTAACTTTCTATTTATTTAATTTTATTAGACAAAAGAATCCATAAAAAATATGGGTACCTATACCAGTGATTCTCAAAACCACTGGTATGGACCTATACCAATGGTTTTGAGAATAGTTGGTATAGGTTTTTGATATTTTGATCTATATCAATGGTTTTTGTGAAACTGTTGGAATATGGTGGACCTATACCAACCGTTTCTCCAATATCTTTGGTATAGAGTCTCTATAATGGACCTATACCAAAGTTTTTGGCCAGAAATGCTGGTATAGGTCCTAATTAGTGACCTATAACAATGGTTTTGGAGAAACCATTGGTATAGGGTGTCTACAAGAGACCTATACCAATGGTTTTGAAAAATCCATTGGTATAGGGTATCTCTAAGGTACCTATGCCAATGGTTTTCTCCAAACCATTGGTATAGGTCCGTTATTATAGCTTCTATTTCTAGTAGTACCATTTTGGTCATGTAAATGAGAAGTGCCTAACAAAGATCTATCAAGATGGTTACTTAGACTCTTATAAGATAAAACCACTTGATAGATGTCATGATTGTTTACAAGGGAAAATGACCAAACCACCATTTGGTGGATAGGGTGAAAGGGCCATAGAGATTATAGGATTGGTACACACTGATGTGCGTGGAACATTTCTAGTAGAAGATATAGGTGGATATTTTTACTTCATAACTTTTACTGATGACTTGAGAGTAGATATGGATATATTTACTTGATGAGTTATAAGTACAAGTCCTTTGAGAAATTCAAGGAATTAGATAATGAAGTAGAGAATCGTCTTGGTAATAAGATAAAGCAGATTCGATCAGATCGATGTAGAGAATATCTTAACCAATAGTTCATCAACTTTCTATGGGATTCTGAGATTCTATCTCAACTCACCGCACCTTATACACCACAATGGAATGATGTTAGTGAATTAAGGAACCATACCCTATTATACATGGTAAGGTCAATGATGAGTCATGTATATCTTTCGCTATCCTTTTGGGGATATGCATTACAAACTGTGGCATACACATTAAACTGAGTACCAAATAAGGAAGAAAACAGAATTCCCTTCGAGATATGGAGTAGAAAGAAACCTGTTTTGTCACATACATATGTATGATTTTGCGAGGTATTTGTTAAGGATTTATTAGGTAACAAACTAGAACTCTGGGGCATGAGGTGTATCTTTATAGGGTATCCCAAGGAAACAAATGGATGCTACCAATACAACCCCTCAAACAAGAAAGCGACTATTTCTAGAAAATCTATCTTTCTTGAGAGGGATCACATCCTCAAAAAGAATAGTGGGAGAATGGTTGAATTCGATGAAGTTGATGCTAAATATACATAGGATTTTTAGAGGAAAAAGTTATACAATTCCCCATGGAAGAAGTAGTTCCTGAAACACAAGTACTACGTAGGAGTGTTCGAGATGTAAGGGAACCAGAGATATATGGTTTTATAGTCACCGAGGATGGTGACTCATTATTGTTGGAAAATGATGAACCTCTCTCCTACAAGGAGGTAGTAGATATCTCAAAAGCTTCTAGATGGCTAGAAGCTATGAATTATGAGATGGATTCGATGTATCAGAACCAAGTTTGTGTTCTGTTCAATACGCCAGTTGATGTAAAGCCTGTTGGGTGTAAATGGTTATTCAAGAAGAAACAAGACATGGAAGGTAAAGTTAGTACCTATAAAATAAGTCTAGTGTCTAAAGAGTTTAAAAATCATCAAGTAATTGATGATAATTAAAACTTTTCTCTAGTTTCCATGTTTAAATCCATCAGAATCATAATTTCCATAGTATCTTACCATGACTATGAAATTTAGAAGATGGATGTAAAAAATGAATTCCTTAATGGGAACCTTCAGGAAGATTTCTATATGACAAAACCAGAAGGGTATGTGACACCAGGTGATTCAAAACATGTTTTCAAGTTGCAGAGATCCATTTATGGATTGAAGCAAGCATCCAAGTCATGGAACATTCAATTCGATGAATCCATAAGAAAATTTGGTTTCATTAAAAATGAATTTGAGCTGTGTGTTTACATGAGGTTTAATGAGAATGTGTTCATTATCCTAGTAGTATATATTGAAGAAATATTACTTATTGAAAACAATATGCTAGTCTTATAGTCAGTTAAGTACTGGTTAAACAAGTGCTTCTCCATGAAGGACATAGGTGAAGCAGCCTACATTCAAGATATCAAGATCATTCGTGATAGATCCAAGAGGCTTCTTGGACTAAGTCAAAGTATATATATTGACCAGATAATAAAGAGATTTAGTATGGAACAATCCAAGAGGGATTGGTTCCAGTGTAACATGGCTTATATATTTCTAAGAAAACGTGTCCCCAGCCACAATAAGAGAAACAAAGAATGAGTAAGATCCCATATGCTTCAGCGATTGGATCAATCACATATGCCATGTTATGTACTAGACTTGATGTTGCCTACTCACTGAGCATGGTAGGAAGATATCAAGTAGATCTAGGAGAAAAACATTAGACTGCTGTTAAGGATATATTTAAGTATCTGAGAAGAACCAAGGATGTGTTCTTGGTGTATGGAGGAGACGAGGAGCTTATCATTAGAGGTTATGATGGTTCTGTTTTTCAGATAGATCAGAATGATATGAAGTCTCAATTAGAAAATGTTTTCTATCCCAACAGAGGAGATATGAGCTGGAAGAGTTCAAAGCTGCTAGTTGTCACTGATTCTACAACAAATTCTGAGTATATAGAGGCTTATGATGCATCCAAAAAAGCTGTTTGGATTCAAAACTTTGTCTAGGAGCTTTATGTGGTACCTAACTATAAAGACTCTATCACACTGCATTGTGATAATACTACAACAGTGGCTATTGAAAAGGAGATAAGTTCACATCAATGGACAAAGCGCATACTCCAGAAGTATCACCTCTTGAGAGATTTTCATCATAGGGGTGAATTTGTAGTGAGCGTAGTATCCATGGAAGAGAATGTGGTGGAACACTCTAATAAAGGCCTATCTCATTAGAAGAATTAGTATCACATGAGAGCTAGCGGACTGAAGGTTTTCAATAGTTGGATCTAGTGAAAGTGGGAGTCATTTGGAGTTAGAGCACTAAACCAACTTCTATGTAATTTATAGTAAACATATATTCATTGTTTTGAATATTAATTAACTAATTATCACATCATTATTGTTATTATGAAATACATAATATGTGATAATGTCCCAAGAGTAGCTATCGCACTAAAAGGTCATAATAGTTCCCCACTATGATGAGAACCCGAATATGCTATGACACTATTCAGGAATATATATTCTATGGTTGGATGATATCATTTTAAGGGACAAAAATGATATAGGCTATTAGGGGTGGAGGATTATAGGACTTTGAGACACCTTCTCATGGTGTATTCCCTTGGTAATATTCAGTAGGATATAATGAAAACAAGACCCGACAATAAGAAATCCATATTTATAAGTGCCATTGGATGTTTCTATCTGTAGATGTGTGTATTGGTCCTTATAATTTAAGATTATTATTAATGGATATTATGAGTCGCGTAATTTAATGTATTGATGAAAACCATGATGATAGATGTTCACGCTGAGGTAGGATATGTTGGGTGCATCACGAGTAATATTGTGTTAATGAATAATAAGAGAAAGGATTTATCCCTTCTATTCATTAACAGAAGTTAGTATCTTAGGCCCTTTGATAGAAATGATATATCTTAAATAAATATGTGGAAATGGTGTTCTATAGGAAAGTTCTATTTCTAGAAAGTCAAAGAAAGAGATATCGAGCATATAGGTTAGAGACACTGACCTACAACCTGTTCAATTAAAGATATTGTGAAAAAGGTATTATATTACACGATAAGTGTTTTTATGAGATGACATGTCATTGTGTCATTAACTTCTTTCTTTATGGGTGCCTTGACATGTTTCTAGATTCTAACCTTGGACTTTAGGCAGGTTCGCCTAATGCCACTAAGAAAGAGGCCTATAGGGTCACACACTAAGTGTATCCGGAATCTCAGTTAAATAATTTATTATTTTACAAGTTGAATAAATATTATTTCTGGTCATGGTTTAATAATTATTAATGTATTCCTGATCACATTTATTCCATCACTAGTTATTCGAGAGAATATATTGTGGGTGGAATATTGAATAAATATTTATTTACTATATTGGTGAATATAATATTTACTTATTTATCGACAAATAATGCAGTGTGATTTATTTAATAAATAAATTGTCATTATTCAAGGCACCATATATATTGAGGAGTATTGGAAGACCAAATTTAAGGGTCCGATGAGAAATAATAATATTAAATATTATTTTATTAAATAATATTTAATTATAACTCACAAGTTAAGAGCATGTCAAGAAATAATAATATTGTTGTTATTATTAAACATGGGGGTTTCTCTATGATTAATAAAATAATTAAAGACACTTGTGAAAATTATTTTATTATTACCCCAGTGAAATAAATACTCAGTTATATTATTCTCTCATTAACCAAGGGAAATCTAAATGACGCCAATTTAGTTGTGCACAAAATTTGGAGAAAACATTTGAAGATTAGAGAGTCCTTTTTTTATCCAAGAACGCTCTCAAGAACGAGAGTGATCCTCCTCCACCGGACTAGAGAACACTTCAGAAGTGGTTCTCAAGGCAATTGAAGGCGGACAACACAAGTACACAGATCTTTCGTACTAGCACCCAGAGACTCCTTCGGCGACGTCTAGAGATTCGTGGAACATGTGTATACCACTACTAGAGAAGATCTACCCTTGATCTCTATAACAAAATGACAATGCACTGCATATCTATGGTTGGACGCATCAACGAAGAAAGAATAACCTTGGAGGTAATTCTTATTTAATTAAATTAATTATAAAAAAACGTGTTGATCTCCCCTCTTGGGTTCCAAGACTCTATCCCTTTGTCTTATTTCTTTGATTTAATTTCATGGATCATGATGTTTATAATCACATAGATCTTAGATTAATCATTGATATTAGAAAAAATCAAAGTTTGGAACCGCCCATCCCACACTTCCACTTCGCTCAGAACCTATATATAGTACTATTAGAGTCTTGAAAGGAGAGCGACAGTTGATGCAGTTCAGGTTTTGAGTTTAGTAAATATACATCTTTGCAATATACAATTTTAGTTATCCATGTTTTCACATAAAATGATTCAAATCATCTATCTCATTCATCTTTACATAAAGAACTACCCAGTCAGTACTATATTAGAGGAATTTTACTCACATCTATATTCCTTGTGTCCTCAATAATCTAATTTAATAGTGTCAATCGTGTACCTTCTAATGATCCTGATCAACCTGGTCTTATTCACATCATTCATGAAATCACTTTCCCCTTGAGTTTCTAGTGGTTAGTACAGATTAGTGATTTCCAAGGGCATCCATTGTTATTATTGTACTGGCATGGGAAAGTAATGAGGGAAAGAATAAGGGTGTTCTCATAAATTAAGAGTCTCAAGTAGTTTGATCTATCCGCTTTTTTGAGTTATTCCATGTTTTCTCAGTCATAGTTTTTAGTTTTAAGTACACTATTATAGTAGATTACTTATGATCCATGATTGGTTGATTTAACTGGTCACCCTACTGTATAGATATAGCATTTGATATAATATAGTTAGTAGAGGTATGTACACTTTTTTTAGTGTTCAGAGTGAGTGATCTCGTGAAAATGACTTCTTAGTTGAGTCTTATTTGATTGATATTTTGGGTTTTTATGGGCCACATCCTACCTATACTAGACATCCAGAGTGGAGTAGTTTTCATCTGTGAAAGAAAAAGGAAAGTCCTAAGGAAATTCATGATCTCCGTTATTGCTCATACCCACCACTCGGTTTGGTTCATTTAGCTTCTGGATCGCTCTAGTATGTATTTTCCTTTGAGAAGACCTACAATTCAAAACCTGAATGATGTTGGCTCATATCACCCTACAAGGGATCGCCTTGCCTGGGACACTTGCTATAAACCTCAGAGCTCTTTTTTGTCTTTTTTCTGCCCGCTCTATGAAATGCGATCACTACTAGTGAGTTCAGCTTATCATTCTAAAACAAAAGTTTCTTTCGACAAAACCTTTATCCCATTTGTCTCATTCTCATAATGAATTTGTTTTATCTGTGATGTCCTCTAGTCGTAGTTACTCATTTCATAGTAATCATCTACAAGAGCTTGCCTATTTGTCTATTTCTATTTTCCTTTCAATAGAAAGGTGAACCACTGCCACTTCACATGAAGGATAGGTTGATGCCTCAAGTATACAAGACCAGTTTTCCCTCATGTACAAAGCCCCTATTTCAATTAAAGGAGTGAATACCCTAATTTTACATTATTTTAAGATATAATCATGGATGTTTGTCTAACTCCTATGATTCTTTAGCTGCCTCCTTTTCAACCTCACGAGTACTAGATTTACCACACATTACTTTCTATCTTGAATCGAAGGTATAATCAGTATAGTACTGAATAGTAGTGTTAAAAAAATCCCATGTGACTGAATTTCCCCAACTGTACACTATCCTCAGGGCATCTCATTACTTTTCTCAGGTCTAGCTCCAAAATCATCATTCTGATGCTTCTTTGGGTCTATCATTTCCTTTCCCTCTCTGTGGTGAGGTTTTGTTTTCAATTCAGTTTGAAGGATTGATTGATATAATGATACATACCTTGGATATTCAATAAAAAGGATATTATATTCATTATTAATAGGAATTTTTTTTTATATAAGGGAAATAAAAAAAAATTTCCTATTTAAGTAAATTGGGAAACAAATTCCCAATTAACCATTAGGTCAGGGGTTTTTGGCGAAGGGTGGGTGCTATCGAGATAGTTCCATCTTTAATATATTTATTAAGAAGACGTTGTTCAAGGAAAAACCTTCTTAATATGTTTTATATGGAAGGTTATATGAAAAATAGAATCTTCTTTAAAAAATATATAAAGAAGGCGCTTACCAAGAAAGCGCCTTCTACAGAAATGTTTTAAAAAATGCTCTCCCTTACATAGCGCCCTCCTTTCTATTTTTTTTATTTTTTTTATTTTTTTGTTTATATAGATATAAAAAAACAAAATAAAAAACTCAACACCATTACACTACTACAGATTTTATCATTATAAATCATTATCTGATTTATTTTGGCGGTCACAATTGGCCTATTGCTAAAGGGAATTAGGGACTACCAAATGCGGTTGCTATAGGTTGTCCTCGAACGTCCACAATGGCAGTCGCTGGGAAAAGTAGTAGAAACCGCCTTTGGAAGCTAATACTAATCTCATACAAATAATAGAATTAGGGACCGCCTTTGGAATTCACTAACATGAAGATTTATTTTAATAAAATTTTCATTTTTATAGCAACCGATAACCAAAACGAAAAAATAGCTGGGAAAGAGAAAAAACAACAAATAAGAGGAGCACGAAGAGTGCATGTAAAGTTACCAAAAGCAGTGTAAAGTTACCAAAGGAAATTAAAACCAGAAGGAATTTAGCTCAAAAGATACTGCCACATAATGCCAACATCATATTAAGATTGATGCCTCTCCATATTTTTGCACAAAATCACAGGACCTTCAAAATTATCATTTGTTACATGGGTTTTTGTTATCATTACCACACAAATGGGAAAAAAATTAACCGAAAAAAATATATGGCCAAAGAAGAAAGTAATATAGTTATCAAATGCAGTTCAACAAATATTAATTGTTTTATTGAACATGTGAACCAAGAAAGAACACACACCTAAATAGATACCTGATTCATTGCTTGATTATGAGATGAAGTCCCGAGGAAGATACATGGGATTTGCAGTAGGAAAGGATTCTGAGCCCCCCATTATATCAACTTCCACAATAGAAAGATTCACTTCCATGTTTGGCCTAAATAGAATCCTTCCAACAACGGGAATGAAGGGTGGTGCTTCATCGACATTGGGAGTCCTTTCACTCTTGGGAAACCAGTTGCTATGGGGATAGATAAACCATAGAAATGTGTTGCATGCATGAGAGATGCATGAACAACAGGACATCCAGCCAAACCACAATATATATATATCATCCCCATCCCATAAACCATTCCCATTCCCATTACCATGTACAAATGTGTCCATTGACACATGTGAGCTTTGTACATGGGTTTCATTCTTATTGTAAACATCATAGGTGATGGCCATAATACACTTCTCATTGACATCATCTACATTATATAAGACAACCTATGTTATAATTTACGATTACCCAAGTTTTGAAGTAGGATGTAACTTTCTAAAACAAAGGGTTAACAAGATAAGTTACCTGAACCTGAATTTGAAGGGTTTTCAGCTATTCAATATCCTCGTCAAGCATTGAATCTTTTTAAACCTGAAATTCCCAAATAAAAATTAGACAACTAGGGGGAATATCTAACATTTTTCACTTTGGAAATCTAAAAAAGAATTAAGAAAAAAAATTCTAAAATGGTTTATTAGAAGTTTAACAATCTATTTTACAACACTCATTGAAATATACTTACAACACTTACCACTTATGATAAATTATTGTGAATAATTGTTTCCATATTGCTTACTAAAAGAGTTTTTTTCTTCTGTAAAGTGTGTTTTTTAGAAATTTATGTGTTCAGAAAAAAAAACACCATTACTGTTTCTAACCAATAATCATAAGTGATGGGTGTCATAAGAAATTTCTCTTATAGTTCTTTAAGTTCACTATAATTTATGTGTTTTAAGTGATTCTATTCTGAAATTTAAGTGTAAGTGTTTTTTCAGAATAGAACAAACACTTATTTTTTAAAACTAATTATTGTACTTATTTTCTTAAACTGCTTTCTATAAGTGACAAGACATATAAGATGTTTTCAATAAGTGTTGTCGAATATACCCTGTCTAACAAACAAACTCAAGTGAATACTAAAATATCAATTTCTTGGTGGCCCTCCAAGTACTAAATTTTTATGAATTTTCCAAAATAATAAATTAAAATAAAAATATATTTTATTCAACATTATATTCCATGGATCATCAATAAAATTCATCATAGTTACAAAAAGGGAAAAATACTCCTGGGAAAATAGTATGAACTTTATTGCAGATGGGTATGAGTTCCTGCAATGCACACATTTTCTCATTAATCCTATCCCTTCACCTCTGTTTATGAACAAAAGAAAAAATAAAATTCTTTCAGTTGAAGAATAAAAGGAAAAAACTAGATTATAACCACTGCTACTTATCCACCCTCCCCCTAATTTCCCTTCAATTTTTTTTATCACCTTATCAGATAAATTATGAACTTCTATAGCCCATATTCTCATTAGAACTAGAACAACCCTGGGGAGGCGCTTCTTTTCTCTAACCCACTGATTATTCTTCAACATTCTTCTAATAAATAAATTACTAAAAATATGTAGAATGAATAAGAAATTTTATAGGGAATTTATAATGGAATATTACATAATTTTTTCCTTCAGATTCTTCATTCACACTATATTTCTCTTTTTATTGAACTTTGGATCATTCAAGGATCCTTCTATACTAATGCTAGAGGACACAGATAAATAAGGAACCATTGGAACTATAGTCATTTCTGTTGGAACCACGATCATTCTATGAAAGAAATGGAGTTTGTTTTATGTTTGTTTTCAATCCTCATTGTAATTTCAGAATGTTTTCTAGGAAGGGGATCATATAGTTCAAGTAGACAATAGTATTGATGGTGGCATAGTTTCCCAGTGTTTGCCAAATTTTTGGGCCTGAAAATCAGAAAATGGAGAAATGTGTGTTTGGAAAAGGGATTTGTGCACAAGTTTAAAGTGTGTTTATAAATTTTCATGCAAGGACAAATTTGAGACCATAATGTTAAAATATAGAAAAGGTAAAAAGTGCACACAAGACTTAAATGTGCGTGAAAGATGAGGTCGCGTGAAAGAATCTTACGCGCCCAATGCGATGTCAAAAGGGGTTTTGCACACACCTGAAGAATATTACGCACACTGAAAAAGATGGGTTAGAAACTTGCACGCAGAGTCATCGAGGTCTATAAATAGGAACCTACCCCCATGGAAGACTTAAGAAATTTTCAATGAAAGTCTGGCTACTCTACCGTGTGAAAGATTGGTGCACTAAAGATTGGAAGAGAGTTAATCTTGCACGCAAGGTGTTCTTTTAGTTTGAAAAGACCAAGTAAAAACTTCAGTGCAATTGCACAAAAGATAAGGGTTGCGAAAAAAGTAGGGGTTTCCCAAAATTAAACCCGTGCCACAAATCCCAAATCTTGTGCACAAGTTCAGGTATTGCTTGCAAGCATAGTGTTTTGATTCTGACATGATTTTGAATATCTAGTTCAGTGGTTCAGTGCTTTCAAGTGCATCAATTCTGGACTTCGATGCAAATAATGTCTCGTTCTTAACAGAGATAAAGAATTTAATGAATATATATTAAAGCGACCTTCAAGTCGATAACCTGATATTGACTTCTCTCAAGGCAGTGAGCTAGGGGGAGTCTAGGGAAGTGATCTGTGGGACACAGTGAGCTATCCCTCAACCATTATAATGGTAGTGTGCCTTGAACAAATTGACTGTGACCGAACCTTGTAATCCTCAAACTAGTAAAGATTAGTGGATTTCTTTACGACCGACACACTATCGGCGTATGCTCCTTGGACTTATCCCTTTTAGGTGAACCAAGTAAAAGTGTTGTGTCATCTCCCTAATTTCATTAGTTTAATAGATTTAAAAAGTTCTTACCAATGTGGGAACAAGATCCACAACTTTAAAAAGAAAACGTTGACACCCTGATTCACCCCTCCCCTCTCAGGGTGTTCCGTGGTCCTTCAATTCCATCATCAGGTATTTCAATAGTTGAACTTACCACATTAACTTGACCCAAGGATTCCCTTACCATAATGGAATTTTCTTAGAAAACATTTGATTTCACAGAGAGAACTGTCTTTTCTAGTGGCTTGCTTACCAATGCTACCTTTGATCGTATAAAACAAGGTTTCATATGAAGGCCTATTTCACACTGTATTTTACTTTTGGAATTGTGAGTCTAAGAGATGGAATGAACACCAGTGTTTGAAACAGAACTATTATCTTTCCATCCATTTATATCTATGTTTAACTGATCTGAATCAGGTGTAGCACCCAAGTTGGGAGGATGAGACTTGGTAAGAATAATAGGTTGTGTGAAATGGTAAAAGTTTATGGCAACTCTTGGGATCACATAAGAAAGTCTTGAAGCCTCATCTTCAATGTTCAACCTTTTAAAATGGCCAATTCTAGCTGGTGATTTAGTTTAACCCATTGGCACCTATTGGTAATTTCTCATACTTATACAACTATTTTCAGTTTTGGATACTCTTTGAGTAGGCAATGGAAATGATGTCTTTTTATGAATCCAGGATACATGAAAGAAGAGTTGGAGTTCAAAAAACTTTGATTATGCACTTTGATTCAATGATACTCATTCAATACAATTTCTTTGCATGAAACCATCTTCCATGAAAGATTCTGATATCAAACCAAATAATAAGATGAGTATGAAGGAATCATTTGGTGGGTTATATATCGTAATATCAATTCATGATTGGTTTTTAAAAAAATTGTGAAATGTTACATACAAATAGCTCTTCTTGAGTATGTTGAACCAAAAGAGCTCTAGGAGAAGAAGGTTCACTTTCTACATTAGCACATCCCTCTTTAATTCTCCAATGAGAATTCCCTTTATAAGACTTAACATCCTAAACATGGTCTATAACATAAGAAAAATCTAAAAGAACATTGGGGTCATTAATGATTTCAATAATGAAGAATGTGTAACATCTTGAGTTTTTAAAAGGAAACACTATATGCTAAAATGAACTATTGAATAATATGTGGCATTTATAATCTATCCATTAAACATAAATTTTCCACTTCTGTGATTTGAATTTCAATAAACAGACATACACGGTTGTGATCGGTAAGTTATTGAGAATCTAATAGGAGAAACTTATTTTTTAGTGAATAATAACCTAACCTTATGAATAATAATGTTACCCTTATTAATAGTAATATGACCCCTATGAAGATTAAATTGGAAAAATGAATAGTAACCTCACCAATGAATGTATAATAAAAAGGAATCTTATAAGTTAAAATATGATCATTATATAAGTGTTTGTATTTTTTTAAGTTATAAATATTTAATTAAAATTTATGATTAATTTAATAATTTAAATGGAAATTTATTTTCATAAAGTGTAATCATAAATTATTATTAATTTTTTATGGTTATAAGGTAATTTTATGAGACCTCGATTAAATTTTCAAGGTGTTATAAAGTCAGTTATAGTTTTTGAATTGTTATTTTTTGAATAAATTATGATTTTATTTAAAAATAAAATTTCTCATATTTTGAAAATTATTTTTATAAAATGGATTTCATTTTTGAATTATAAATGTCTAAAAATGGTTAGGGTAATTTTTTTGGGTTTTTCTGAAATACTTGAATTTTTTGTGAATAGTGAAATATAACAATTTATCGAATATATACATTATATGTTAAATACACTATTCCTAGAATCATGGCTGATTTAAGAACCCTTTTTTGAACCAAAATGCTCTATTTACTATTTTTAGTCATAAAAATGAAGACTATTCATAGTCTTGATCCAAAATATTATACTAATGATTAAAATAATGGAAAAACCCTCTTCTCCTCCACTATAAATACCACCCTCACCCCCTCTTCCTCACACACATTTCTAGCTTTGATAATTTTTTAAATTTTACCCAATACTCTTCCCAAGGATATTCCACACGTCCATGACCTTCTGGTCCCACTAAAAGGCCAAAACCAAAGGCCTTAAAGAGAATCTCAAGGAGAAGAGATCAAGATGTAAAAATCCTCTTTCATTTCCTTATAATTTCATTTCAATTATTTTTCTTTTCTTATACTCTCTTCACCTACCATTATCCAAGAGGAATGAAATATCCACTATCATATATATACTATAATTTTATCATGTTTATTGAAAAATTCATCAACTTAATTCTTCTCCTCTCCCTCTTATTCAAAAAAATAAGAACATCGTTCGTGATGCGTCAATTTACTGACACCACGGACGACGTGTTTTCAATTTACATTACTACCATAAAATATAGTCACAAAAAAATTTTAATGTTTGAAAGAGATTTTAAAGTGTAACATATAACCTCTTTTATGTTCTTGAGTTAACATATATAAAAAATATTAAGTTATATAACGAAACTAGTTCATGATTATCGAAGAACTGCCAAAATGATCTGAAAAGACATCATTAATGTTTTATCTAATCATTCATCATAATATGTGAAAAAAATTAATTATGGTATCATTTAATATTATGGAAACATATTAATACCATTTTATTCCACTTATAGAGTTTTTATTCCATTCAAAAAGGAAATCCTTTACGAACCGACCATGGAAACCATGTGAAGCATGCACCCGAAACAATGGAAATAACAAAATATTATTAATAAATGGGTCGAATGATGTTATAAAATGATTATATAAGGTGTTATGAACATGAATATGTTTCTTTAAAATTTTAATAACACCCTTTTAACCATTATACAGGAGGTTTAATCACGTTTTAAGTAAGACGAACCCGAGGTAAGGGAATTCTTAACCCAATTTCCATTATTTGGGTTAACCTTCTACTTCTTTGATTATGTGGTACTAAGATTACTTGTGTATTGATTTTTTGTTTATATTATGTTGTATTATGTTTAATTATAATTTATAGTAATATTCCTTCTATTATATTAATTATAACTTCAATTATATGATATTTGTAAGGGACTTTTCTGTAAAAATTATCCTTTTAAAATTATATTTTACAAAATTCAAAAGAATTGTTTTTATAAAATTATTCGTGTTTTATTATTATGTTATGGTTCTTGGGAATTGTTTATGATGTAGTGTGTGACCTATATCTCCCTCCAATGCATTGGGTATATGTAAGTTGGAGGTTGGTGGTATGGTTACTCAAAGTGTAACTACGATGGTTACACCATAAGGTAGTCGTGAGGGTTACATTGTAAGGTATCCATGAGGGTTACATTGTAAGGTATCCGTAAGGGTTACAAATAATATGGTAGATATGAGGGTTACAATATTAAGTAATTAATTCCCCAAGTTACCAATATTTTTAATTTATACTTGTGATGCTTTTATGGGAACCAATTTTTTTATAAGTAATTTTATTAAGTTTATGTTCAAAGGAAAATGTTTTATAAGTATTTATGGACTAATGGTTTCTTTCCTTTTTTTTATAACCCATACTGAGATTTTTTGACCATCCCATGTTTTTAAAATATTTTTCACAGGATTCCTTAGAAGTTCAAATGACATTTAATGTGCTAGGGTAGGTGGATACAATTAGTTATTTTGTAATTATTTTTGTAAAATCTGATTTAATATATGTAAGTTCTTGTATAATTATCTAGAACCTATATTGAAAAAGGTACTTAGATGTATAATTTACTATGTATTTTTATGTTATCTACTATAAAAAAATACACATCATGTTTTAGTACTGAATTTAGAACTGCGGGGTCAGGGATTTACAGAATGATTCTTTGAAGATACAACCAAACTAACATAGAGGCTTGCCCAAGTGGAAATATTCCAGTCAGAGATAATAAGACCATGAATGTGAAATACTAAACAAAAGGTAGTATATTTGAGAAAATAAAGTATCTACCAAAATTAGATATAATACCTCTCCCATAGAAAAATATAGCCATGAAAATATAGCGATAGACTAATCTCAATGTAAATACCATCCAAAATGGTGGATATCATAGAGAGTGTTAAGGAATTAGTGCAAAGGAAATTCCTAATAGAGTCTCTAATATCCTCTATGATTAATTTGTTTTGAAATATGAGTGGTAAAATTGGAATATGGAATCATGTAGAAGCCATCTTGTGTCATATTTCTTTAACTAGATCCATCAACAATGAAATAAGAGAATGTTTTTATGATCATAAATTTGAGATACACTTCCTCATGTAGTCACACAAGAATATTATGAAAAGAAATGGATGGAGAATGATCCCTAGTTATGGATAGACAAGGTTGTTTGACCATGAAGCATCCAGGTGGCTTTTTCACAATTCACAAACACCAATCGAAGTCAGATACCTTCTAAATTTGGAAACAAGGGTCAAAGAGTTATTTTCACTGCTAATTTAAATTTACTAATTATTTTCATAAGTTTTCTCATCATTATAAATGTATTTAGTTGGTTTTTAATCCCTACTTGATCAAATTTCATTTTAATGAAAATGTAAATGAGATTTTTAACTTTTCTAAAAATAAAAAAAACAAAATGATACAATCAACTTAAATGAGAAACCAGAATGTTAAAATAAAACACACCTCCTAAATTTTATGCGTCATATAAGACCATGGATTCTACCCGTCTTTGATGAAGAAAGGTCCTAAAAAAAATAAAAATTACGAATATAATAATAACGAACATAATAAATATACTCCCTACACCATCACCCTAGCACATATACTATCGTGGTGCTCTGACCTCTACTAATAGCTGACTCAACTGGTGAATAAATATAGTAAGATACAATATAGAAAGAAAAATGAATGAAAAAAATACAAATTAATAAAATAAAATGAAATTGAATAGATTGAGTTTGAGTTAATTGAAGAAAAGTTTCCCAGTAAATGAGAAAAAATTAGATATGGAATCTCAGGAAGATATAAAAGAACATTCACTCATACATTTTTAACTTTTTTTCTAGATATTTTTTAAAAGTGAACAATTTCTGAGTCTAATATTGATTTTGATGTTCCATGTTTTGAAATATGAAATGCCATTTTCTCTTTCTGAAATAACTTATTTAAAAAAACTATTGTAGATCTCCCTATAAAGAAGATATTAATAAATTTTTGAGGCAAGATACAATATATAATAAAATTTTATTTTCATAGTAATCTGTATTTTGAAAATGAAAATATTCAAAATCATATTTGTGACTTGAAAAGAAGCTATAAAATAATAGTAACATTAATATATGTAATGAAAATGCATACCTTCCGTATCCAGATAGAATTATTCATTGATGGAGAAGAATCAAAAAAAATCTATGCTTCTTCGACGACATTTTAATTCCTTCTAATTTCAAAAATCCCTACAGTTGAAAATAATTATAAATTTTGTCCATTAATGAATTACTAATATGAGATATTGAGGTGAATAATGGATTTTACCATGACTAATATAGATTGAATATATATAATACAAGACATTCAAATTCTTGAAGAGTATTGGTATATGCTCTAAACATGTATGTACATTGAAAAAATAAATTATAAATAAGGTCATATCGTCTTCTCCATAATTATTCATTTATGATTATGGATTCCTTGGAAAACGTTCCTAAAAATTTTCTATGTCACATAAATTAAGAAAAATCAGTTTTAAATAATAACTTATTAATTGTTGGAAAGCAATGTTAATGTAGAATAAACTAACGGGTCATGATGAAATTTTAACTTGGATTAAGGATGATCATAATCCAGAGATGTACCTAAAATTTAATATCTAGAATCAAATTTTTTAGTGTTTCTAGGAAAAAATAAAAAATTTAATGCGATAAAGATAAATAAGAACATCAATCTTACTATTTTCTGTCAATTTTGTTGGTTGGAGTTGACTCGAAATCTATTCAATGTTACCATTTAAGGATGTAGGAGTTGTGACCTCAACATTGGAAAACTGGTTATTAGAATATAATGAAAAATCATTAATGAATGGACCTAATATGGGTGGAATACTTCATTAATATATATTTATAACAAAATAATATAGTTTCAGATAATACTATTAGAGATTTTATGGCATTAAAAATTAAATAAAAACATACATGGAATAGTTTCTTTTTGTTTCTGTATACATAACATCCAATGTAGCCTTACTTCCTTCACACATACATTTTGTTTGCTAGTGAAAGTAGACATAGAAGTTATATTTTATTTCATGCATCTAAAAATTTTCCCATATTCATTAGGTGATGGATTTAGAAGTCCTAATGCTCTTGAATTTATAGTGTTATCTTCCATAAGGAGAAAAATTTATTACTAATAGACATTAATGATATAACTGAATTCATCTAAACAATTTTAAACAATTAAACGGTGAAAAAGATAATAGTAGCATACCTTTTAGTGTAACTTCTGATAAAGTATAGCATGATTCGGTCTCCATGTTATTTGAAACCCCAATCATAGGGTTTAAGTGTGTAATTCAGGAAATGTAGGATCCTGTAATAAATGAGAAATAACCATAGAAAATATAGAAATTTGAAAATATTTTTATTGAATGCAGAATATTTGAATTAATATAATGATGAAATAAAGTAGTTAAAGATCAAACATGAATTATTTTTGTTTGTTATGCTCATATATGTATATAAAACTGATGCACATAAGACATGGAATATTGAGAATCAAATGAAAATTGGATATTGCATAACACAAAAAAATGTGGAATTTATTATTGGAAGTCATCAATTATGATTTGTGATATAGGATTACAATTTGAATAATGGAAAATATATGAAAAAAATAAAATATTCATAAAAGTTAATAATAAAGTGAATTAAATAAAATATAATTGAAGGAATTAAAATTATGGAAATGACTTATTTGTAAGGAAAAAGAATCAATCCATACCTTAAAATTTCAAAACTATAAAAAATTCATGGAAAAGTATAATGTAAATAAAATTATAACCTGAATGAAATAAAACATTCAAATTAAGAGAAAACATGTTTTATTAATAAAAATATAAATTTAAAAAAAATTAAAAAATAGAAACTGCCAGTGTAATCAACATCAAATGGTTTTAAAGAAAAAAGTGTTTGAAAACTCTATTATGTACCACTAAAAATTTAAAATAATTAATCATTTAAGAAAATAAAAATTATAAACATAAATAACCAAAAATTTAATTCATATAATAAATTTTTTAAAGGGAATAAAAATTAGAAAATACAGAAACATGCAATAAGGAATAGTTAACAGTCGTAAATATAAAACTGTTTCACTCCTTTGTATATAGAAATACCTATAAAATATGAGATTCCAGCCTGAAAAGATTTTGTGGGGATTAAATAATCCTATCATCAAATAAGATCCTTGCTTGTAAGTTAATATGAATATGACTCACCTATTTCCCCCCAGAACAATGCATGGAGGAAGAAATTTGAAAGTTGTGAAATCTAAATAGAGGATTTGCCTATTGATTCTCCTTAAAACAACTTATTATCCACTTTTATACCAAAAAAACACCACAACACATGTAATCAACATTAGATAACTGGGATACTCAATAAAGTGCATCAAGAAATTGTAAAAAAATCTAAGTAGAAGTCATTAAATTATGATCCATAGTGTCAACCATAGTTTTTTCGGTTGTGTGTTCTAAGGGTATGTTTGATAATACTTATTGAAAGTATCTAATTTTCATTTGACACCACATACTAAAAAGTTCTTACAATACTGACCTCCTATGATAAGCAATTTGAAATTTTCTTTATTTTAGAAAACATATAAAACATTAATTCTAGAAGAAAAAAACTGAATAGAAACCACAAAATACATTTTCAATAAGCCTCTTTTTAAAAAAATTACTAAAATTGATTATATCACTTATAATCTATGACAAACACTTCTATATATTACCTGATTATTAAAGAAACATAAATAAATTACAAATATATCATTTATTGATAGTTGTGTATGATGATAAAGTACTTGAGATATCACATAAACCAGTAATGTTAGTGATTAATGTTAATGAATATAGGGTTGATACATAAATTAAAAATGGGTCATATATTTATCAAAAATTAAAAACATCAATGATATAAAAACTTATAGGAGTTGAATCATTCCTGTGAAAAACGAAAGCAAAATTTTCAGATTATACCATAAAACATAATGTCAATGCATTTTCATGACTATAATTTTTTTGTCTATTTGGATTATAAATTAAAAAAACAAAACATATAGTAAAATAGAAAATCTATGTATAATTTTATTTCAAATTTTGGATCTACATAGAATCTTACTTTAGGACTTGAATGGAACTTTTCTTCAACCATTAGAGATTTAAGGTTTGGTAAAAATATATTGAGGTGAAAATACCCACCTAGATGCATCAACATTGCAATCCAATTTTTGTCACCAATATCCACATCCATCCTCAAATCTACACCCCGATCATGTTCCTTTAGTGGAAAAATATCACACACGAAACTTTATAAAATGCCTGTTACTTGATTGATATGAAATATGTTGAAAAAAGAGAAAAATAATCGAATATTACTCATAGATCACATATATAGAATCTATCCAAATTAGATTCACTTCAAGGTATGGAATCATGGGGGTTGCATTCAGAAT
Organism: Viscum album; assembly: GCA_963277665.1. Taxonomy (NCBI): domain Eukaryota; kingdom Viridiplantae; phylum Streptophyta; class Magnoliopsida; order Santalales; family Viscaceae; genus Viscum; species Viscum album. Next base: position 1,003,334,611 of record OY728134.1, read on the forward strand.
TTTAGCACCTACAACCACATAAAATATATAAATAAAAAAATTAACTAGAATAAACGCTTTAGGATAATGTTCAATATACTCAAAATTTCAATTTACATGGATTAATTATGTTTTTAATTGTGAATATTTTTGACATATATCATAAAACTATACTTAAAAAAGAAGCAATAACATAGAAGGTTGCTAAAAAATGAAAATCAGATACCTGGGTCTGATCAATTACATGAGAAGAAAGAATATAGAGAAGAAAATCATCAAACAACTATGATTAAATTGTAGTTTATATACACCAACTAATATCATATTATAATGGAATCATGTTATACAAATTATAGGTTAACAATCGACTAAAATTAAAAATGAATATAGAATAATTATAAACTACACAACACATATCAGTACCTGAAATATGGAATTTACAGATTCATGTAAAACATTCTATGGAATAATTAAAACACAATAAAACAGTAAACATGGAGAAATTAAGGAGAGTCATTGGAGAATGAGGGGGAGGTCGATGCAGGGAGAAGTGGAGATCTGGGCATTGGGACTGTATTGGAGGAGAATGAGAGGCGGTGACGGCGGTAGAGACTAAGGCAGAGGCGACAGTGGAGACCAAGGTGGAGGCAGAGACCTAGGTGAAGGAGTCAAAGACTGAGGTTGAGGAGGAGGAATAGGCAGAGGTGGTGGTGGAAATAGAGGCAGAGGAGGAGATGAAGGTCTAGGTGGAGGTAGATGCATTGATTGAGTTGTAGGTGGAGGGGGATGGGTGGAAGTGGCGGCGATGAGGAGGGGGAGGGTTTTCGTGAGGCGGATGTGGTCGCGTGGGGAAGGGGTGTGCGTAAAGGGGGTGGGGGTGATAGAGGGTCCAATTATTTTAAGCCCATTGACCAATAGAGACTTCCAAAGATGGTCTCCCTTTTTAACAGGCGCAATTACCCACATTTCTTGTAGTATTTAACTGTTTCTCCGTAGAATTTATCTGCTATTTAATTTCCAGAATTACTGTCATTAAAAAAGTTTGGAATTCTAAGAAAAACACTCACCTAGGGATCCCTTTTATAGGACTTGTCCATGAAATAATTCTCCATTTCTGATGAGGGATTCTGGTTCTCCCTTTCTTGCATAGAACATTCTATATTTCCAATGTGGGATTCTCATTCTCCCTTTCCTACATAAAATTAATAATATATTATTATTAATCATTTTAATCAATTAATAATAAATATTAGTTACTAATAAATAATAATTAATTATTCATGTTTAATACTAAATGTTAATAATTTTTTAATTTATATTAATAATATTTAAAACAATATTAATTAATTACAAATTATTTACCAATAAAGTTTTTGTTTTGTATTTTTTTTAGTTTTTTATGTTTTTTTTAAATTTTTAACTATTTATTATATGTTTTATCCATATTTTAATTTTCATTCAAATTGTTCATATATTTTATATTTTATAGGGCTCCAAAGTCACCTACTTGAAACATAAAAATGTTTTAAGTTGGTGATTTTGAAGGCCTATAAAATATAAACTTTAAGACCAATATAAATGAAACTTAAAAAATAGATTAAAAATATAATAAATAGTTGAAAGTAAAAAAGAATTTTGTAAAAAATGTTGATGAAAAATCATTTATAGGATTTCAAAGTCACCTACTTGAGACATAATAATGTTTCCAATATGTGACTTTGAAAGGATATAAAATATAAACTATAATAAAAATTTAAATGAAATACCAAGCATGGATTAAACATATAAAAAATAGTTTAAAATAAAAATAATTTAATAAATATAACATACTAATAATAATTTACATGACAAAAACTTTATGGATTAAAAACATAACATACACAGTTTAAAAAATTTATGCCCATAAAATAAAGTATAAATAAAATCTATGTGGAATTTAAAACACTAAATCTGAAATAAAGAAATAATTGAAAATAAAAGGAATTTCAAAAAAATAATAAACAATTTTTTTTTAAATTTATATAAAAAAATGTTTGTTGTAAAAATAATTTATATATAATTATGTTTTAAATCAACAATGTTTTGTGCCATTGAAATTATTTTTCATCAGTGTTTTTTATGAAATTATTTTTATTTTCAATTATTTTTTATATGTTTACTAATGTTTCAAATTTCATTTATATTGTATATATAATTTATAATTTATAGGCTTTTAAAATCATATAATTAAAGAATTATCATGTTTTTTATAGGCGACTTTGTAAGATTATAAAATATAAACTATAAGTGAAATTTAAATGAAACTTAAAAAATGGATTAAACATATAAAAATAGTTGAAAATAAAAATAATTTAACAAATATAACAAACCAAAAATAATTTACATGACAAAAACTTTATTGATTAAAAAAATAGCACTTACCCTTCAAAAAACTTATGCACATAAAATATAGTATAAATAAAATCTAAATTCAATTTAATATTTATTATACAAAAAATTAATTAATTGAAAATAAAATGAACATAAAAAAAATAAAAAATAAAAAATATTAATTTTTATTATTATTGTTAAATAGATTGATTTACATTTTTAATAAATAAAAATAATATTTTAAAATATTTACAATAATTACAACAATTATTATGAATAATTATGTAAATAATAATTCTTAATATAAATAATGAATTAGTAAATAATATAATTTAAAATAAAAATTAATTAAAATTTTAATATAGGAAATATAATTTTTAATAATAATAATATTATTAACAATTTATAATAAAATTATTAATCATTTATAATAATTATAATAGTAATATAATCAATATTTTAATAATAAAAAGATTAATAAACAATTATTTTAAAAGTTATATAGAATCTAACTATTTATATATTTAATAATACTAAATAATAATATAATTAATAATTTTATTGATTATAAATAATCATTCAGTCGAAATGAATATATGCACATATTTATAATAATAATAATAATATTTTGTGATAATATGATTGAAATTTATTCGACTATAAAAAACTATTAATTATTTTAGTAATTTTTTTTATATTTAATAATATTATTTTTATTTTTATTTTTATTTTTTAATGTTTAATAATAATAATATTATTATTATTTTATTTATATTATCTTAATTATATATATATAAACCAAACATAGAAAACAGAATTAAAATTATTTTTTTAATAAAAGTGGGAAGGCGTTGTCTTAGAAAATGCCTTCTTCAAAACAGTTGTGAAGAATATGTTGTCCTGGAAATCACCTTCTTCAGAACATTTCTGAAGAAGGCGCTTTTTAGGAGAGTACCTTATTCACAAGTGTTTTGAAGAAGGCACTATCTCAAACATCGCCTTTTTATTAATGTTTTTAAGGTGGTCATTATTTTAATCAGCGCCCACCCTCCTACCCGTATCCTCCCGATTTAATGGTAGATTGGGAAATTTTTTCCCAAACTACATGTTTTTAGATTTTTTTTACATTATATATGAAAATTTTACTTAACAATAACAAGAGTCAGACAAGATGAGACACTCTAACAGTTAGAAGAGTCAGGACCAAGAATGAAATATTGACTGTGAGCCTACATGCATACATTGAATACTACAAATACATAATGACAGAAACATGTCTCCATCGTTATGTCATAAACCATACAAAAAGGAAGAGTTACTTTCCCCCAATTGAGACTGATCCCAGACTTTCTAAATATCACATGTTTTGATTCTCCTTCATTCACAACCCTGAAAGTCGAAAACAAAGCAAGGAATGCTACTATAGTGACAAATAAGGAAGACATTTAGGAAACTTTAGGGTATTAACTGACCCCCCTTATGGAGAATGCTAAACCCTAGAACTCCCTCTGAACCCTCACTTGAAAAAGAGCCTTGATGAAAGAAAAACTGAAAGTCCCCAACATTTAAACCTGCTACTATGGATACAGGAATGACTAGGTTTTAGGTACCCGCCTTCTTGCAGACCCCATCAATCAGGAGTTTGAGTTGCTTGAAACATATAATGTAGGGAGTTCCCCAACAACTCATCATGCACTTGACCTGTCTGATGTTTAAACAAATGAGATAGAAAGGAATAAAATGAATGATGGATTGCAAACATCAGATCGAAATCTCTATGACCTCACCAAATAGTATTTATCTTCCTTATCCCTTCAGATATGTTCTTTAAATAGTTTAGATTACTAGGCTAAAAGATAAGTCCTATTATCTCTTATAGTCTTCCTCTAGAGAGAAGAATTCAAGTACAAGGAATATGAATGATGAAAGAGGGGGTGGGATGAAAAAGGCACAAGTAAAATGAAACGTAGCTGATTGGTCCTATAACAACTATTAAGACTTATCAAGATGTAGGTGATGGGAATAAAGGATCTCTTCTTACCTCATCCTTTTAATCGAATTAGGTTACTTTAGGAAATATTTTCTCCAGGGGCCAACGGGATGAATAGAACTATAAACTAGAAGGAATGAGGGGGAATTAGGGAACAAATATCTGTTGGAATCCTTTGGTGATTGTTGGACTCCTTTTGTTTTAATGCTCACAAATCCTAATTCATATTTCAAAAATCCGGGTTCATATTTCACAAATCAAGGTTCATATCTCACAAATCATATTTAATGCCCACAAATCTTGTTTAACACCTTAAACACCATGTTTGAATCTTGTACACTATGTTTAATCTTATTCTATTATGAATTATTATGATTATGTTCAATATTTATCTATTCTATGAGTATTAATTCCTAAGACAGTTATAGATATTTGACTATGTACTAGACACTATGATAGTGCTACCTATTATAGTATTTCAAAAAGGAAAAGACACTGTGAGAGTGCTACTGGTTCCAGAATTTCACAAAAGACCAGACACTGTGAGAGTGTTACCAGTTCTAGAATTTCACAAAGGACCAGACACCGTGAGAGTGCTACTGGTACCATAATTTCACAAATGGCATGACACCGTGAATATGATACCATATCATGAATTGGAAAAGTACCAGAGACCGTAACCTTGCTACCAGTTCCATGACTGTGACACCGTTTCTGACATTCTGTGACTGTGACTCTGTTTCTGACATTCCATGACTGTGACACTCCTTTTGACATACCGTGACTATGGAACCATTCCTAATTCATTGACTATGACACCATTTAATACTTAACCAATTTTCTATCTTTTTCTATTAAATTTAAATGTTGATTCTAACAGTCATATTTAAGTCATTTAATGACACTGACATAATTAATGATCTTTTTTATGCTTATCACCTAGCAGTATAAGGTACAATGTATAGAGATTGTGCTTATTTTTTGCCATAACACAAACATCGTAAGATTAAATATGTGGTGGAGAAAAAGTTAAAAAAGTGTAAGAGGCTTGAAACTAAAAAATAACTGGTGCATACAAGAACATACATTAAAGAACACACAAAGAACTGAAGTTTTCTGGTGACCGAACTACTACAGATCAAACCTTGAACATCCTTGCTGTAGAAACAAAAAAGAAGGTCATCTCTTTGAATTGTAAATCAGAAAACCAAATTTCACGACACTCTGTTTTCACAATAGGACTCAAAAATCGCATCTTCTTCAACCTATAAATCCGGAGCTACATAGAACAACACTCAGATCATTTATAATCCTTTCTCATTATTTTCACTCTATTGTGTACTATTTTATTAGTCTTTTGAGCAGTGTGTGTATCTATATTAAAACACACATTGTATCCTATGCTGAACTGTAGGATACAAGATATCCTTACGCAAAATTTTTTCCACACTATTGTTGCACCCACACATCACTGTGGAAGAGGTCCTATGTGACCTGACTATTTTTATTTCCCACAAAGAACTGTGGTAGAGGTCATGTGACCTGGACAATCTGTGTACTATTGTATAACCCTGATCTAGGGTTTGGATCAATCTATTATCTATATAGACTTCTTTGTGGTAGGTGATCAACAAGTGAAGTGGATTAAGTCTCGGCTTGAGACTGAACCACTTATTTTATCCACTATGTTTGTAAATTTAGTTTTTCTCTATTTTAATTATTATTTTAGAAAACCTAAGTGTTACTCTGATAGTTAGTATTGGATATTATTTATAACTATTTTGACTTAGTACTTTAGTTTCAAAATCTATACCAATATTTTATATTGTTATAACTGATTAATAATCAATCGTCTGAGAAACTATTTGAATAGTCAGACTATTATAAGTTCACTACCTTGATTAACTGGGTTGTTTAGTTTTAATTGGGGAATTTATTTAAATAAATATTTTTAACAATTTTTTTTATAAGAACTCAATTCACCCCCCTCTTGAGTGTCCTACTCTGACCATCATTTGGTATCAGATGTTCATTATTTTTAAGTTACTCCTTTCAAAATTTTAAATCTGTTTAAAATATTTTTCAACTATGATTTTAGTTTCCTTTTAAAGATCTATAAATTTCTATTAGTTCTAAATTTCATTCTCTTTAAAAGTCTATTTATTTATCATGGATAATATATTGCAAGGTGATTCTAATAACAAACTTCTATTCTTCAATGGAAAAAATATGCATTATGGAAAATTAAAATGAAAATGCATCTAAAAAGTATGGGTTTTGAAATTTAGTCTTCAGTAGAAGATGCCTATAAGATTCTTGATACTGCTAGGAACACTTGGGATGAACCAAATAAGGCTGCCTATAACAATAACTGTAAATTAATGAATGCTCTATATTTTTCCTTAAGATATGAGGAATTTAATCATACTTCTGTACGTAAAACAACATATGAAAATTGGGACACTTTATCTTTTTCACATGAAGTAACCTCTAGTGTTAAGGAAATGAGAATTAACACATATACTATTAAATATGATAACTTTAAAATAAATCTTGATGAGCCTATTTATGATATGTATCTAAGGTTTAATGAGATTGTGAATACAGTGATCTCTCTAGGAAGATATGTTATAGCAAAGGAGAAAATTGTGAGAATACTCAGATGATTTCCTGATAGATGGAGAGAAACCTCTGTACCAATAAGAGAGTCTTGCGATCTCAACACTCTACTTGTAAAATAATTGATTGGAAAAGTCATGATGTATGAGGAAGAATTAAAAGTCAATATGGAATAAGATGATTAAATGAAGAGAAAATCAATGGCTTTCAAAACCACTAACTCTAAACACAAAGAGAATGAAAAACTAAAAGTTCAATCTAATAGTTCAAATGGTGAAAAATCTTTAAATAACTGTGACGAAGAGATGGCTTTGATATCCAGAAGGTTTAAGAAGTTTTATTGAAAAAATAAGTTATTCAAAAATTTAAACTTCAAAGGGCAGTATGACAATCATGGAAGATGGAAAAAGGACTATATAAGAGATGATCACCCAAATGAGATATTTTTCTATGGATGTAAGAGAAATGGAAATGTGAATGATACCTATCCAAAGCTAAAATATTAGAAGAAATATGAGGAAAAAATAGAAGGTATAAGTAAAAAATGAAGGCAACTTGGAGTGATTATGAGAACAGTTCAAGTGACTTAGAATCCTCACATGATGAGAAGTCTGACAAAGCCAACATGTGTTTCATGACAAACAAATATAAGGTAACTCTTGAGTCTCCAACACAAAACTCTTATTATTATGGAGATGAAAGTGATTATGAAAATATAAAAAATGAATAAATGTTTGATTACTATAAAATGTTTGAAGATACATGCAATGAGTTAAAAGATAAATAAAAATATTTAAAGAAACAATATGCTCTTACCTCAACTGTTAAATCTGAGCTTACCATATAAAAGTAAAATAATGCTCAATTGCTTAAGGAAAATAATAAACCTTAATTATCTAATGAGAAATTGAAAAAGGACTTGGAAATTTTTACAAATGGTAAATATATCTTGGTATAAATTCTAGGTAAATATGTAGCACATAAATACACCATTCGTATTGGATACCAACCTGGTAAAATAAATTTTTCAAAAAAAAATTTTGTATCTAAATCCAAAAAATCCAGCTTTATTCCTAGTTCAAGAAAATATTTTTCAAGTTCAAGCTATGATACATCCTCTACTGTTTCAAGTTTTTATGGACCAAATAAATTTTATTTTTCAAATACTTTACATACTACTTATAGGAAACCCATAAAGAAAATGTGGGTTACCAAATCTTTTATTACTAAAGTTACTAGACCCAAGAAAATACGGGTACCAAAATCTTTTCTTTTCTAATTATTTTGTAGAAAACTGTTTGAAAATCTCCTATAAAAGCTTATGTTACTTGGATAGTTAATGTTCAAGACACATGACCTGACATTACTCATGCTTCAAGAATTTGATAAAGATTGATGGTTGGCATGTCACCTTTGGTGACAATGATAAAGGAAAAATAATTTTCCTCAACCAGATTGGTAACTCTAACTCAGTTTAATTTCTAAAGTAATTTTTGTTGATGGATTAAAATAAAATCTACTTAGTATCTCTAAACTATGTGATGATGGTTTTAATGTTAAATTTGAAAATTATTCTTGCAATGTTTTGAATTCTAAAAACAAATTAGTATTTTATGCTCTTAGAAATAAAAATGTATATGGTGTTAATCTAGATTCTTTAATTTCTCAAATGTTTTCATGTTTGAATGATTTTTATAGAGAATCTTGGCTTTGGAATAGGACATTAGGATAATGCAATGTAAACTCACTTAGGAAGCTTACTAGGAAAGTTTTAGTCAAGGATCTACCCAAACTTGAGTTTCCAAATGATAAAGTCTATAATCCTTGTCAAAAAGGAAAACAACATAAAATATCATTCAAACTAAAGAAATAATTTTCCACTTCTCAACCTCTCGAGTTGGTTCACATGGATTTTTTTGGACCATATAGAGTTTCAAGTCTTAATGGGAATCACTATGTTTATGTTCTTATAGATGACTATTCTAGATATACCTGGACTTACTTCTTATTTCACAAAAAGTGAATATTTTATCAATTTTTCAAGTATGCTAAGACTTTAGAAAAACTATGTGGTTTTAGAATTAAATACTTAAGAAGTAATCATGGTAGTGAGTTTAAAAACCATGAGTTTGAATCTTTTTTCTAAAAAAATGGCTATAATCACAATTTCTCTACCCCTAGGACACCACAAAAAAATGGATTTGTATAATGTAAGAATAGAACCCTGCAAGAAACTACTAGAACCATGCTTAATTAATATGAATTTCCTATTTACTTTTGGGATAAATCTTTCAATACAACTTTCTACATTATAAATAGATTCTTAATTAGACATATCCTTAAGAATAATCCCTATGAATTGTGGAATAATAGAAAACATAAAGTTAGATACTTCAATGTTTTTGGTTGCAAAGTTTATAATCTTGACAAATTTTCCTCCCAGAGCGATGAAGGAATTTTTCTAGGTTATTTAATTTCTAGTAAAGACTATAGAGATTTCAATAAAAGAACCAAATGTGTGGAAGAATCTATGCATGTAAAATTTGATGAAATAAATCCACATGAGACTAAAAACTCTCTATAAAATATTGAGGATGATATGTCAAATCTGGAAATTAATTCTAAATCTTCTAACCATCCTATTAAGGAATCTGTTAAAACCTCATGTTCTGGAAATTCACTAGATTCTTGTCATAATGAACCTAAACCTATAGAAGAACTTGAAATAACCAGTCCCTTTTTTTCTAGATCTATTAGAACCTTTAAGAACCATCATTTAGATGTTGTTGTTGTAGATTTAGATAAAGGAACTCAGACTAGAGCTTCTCTAATAAATTAGGTTGAACATCAAGCTTTCTTATCACAACTTGAACCTAAAAACATTAGTGAGGCAATAAACAATGAATTTTGGGTGATGGCCTTTCAAGAAGAGTTAATCAGTTTGAAAGAAACAAAGTCTAGAAACTTGTAGATAGACCCAAAAACATCTTAACTATAGGAAAAATGGGTGTTTAGGAATGAATTAGACGAATCTGGTACTATAGTAAGAAACAAAGCTAGATTAGTTGCACAAGGTTATAGTCAATAATAAGGGATAGATTATGAGGAAATGTTTTCACCAGTTTCTAGACTTGAAGCCATTAGAATCTTGATTTTTTATAAAGAAAATCTTAATTTAAAACTTTACCAAATGGATATCAAGAGTGCATTTCTAAATGGGTATATAGTTTAGGAAGTTTTTTTTGAAAAACCTCTGGTTTTACACACCCTCATTTTACAAATCATGTTTTCAAAATATCAAAAGCTTTGTATGGTTTAAAATAAGCACCAAGATCTTGGTATGATAGTCTCAACACTTTTCTTATTTTTGAAGATTTTATAAAATGATATATCAGATCCTACCCTCTTCATAAAAATAATTTCTAAATATTTTTTAGTAGTACAAATCTATGTTGATGATATTATTTTTAGATATATAAAGAATTATTTATGTGTTTATTTTTCAAATATGATGCAAAATGAATTTGAAATGAGTTTGAAGGGTAAACTAAAATTCTTTCTTGGATTTCAAATATTTCAAAATAAATAAGTTATTATTTTAAATCAAAGTAAATATACTAAAGATATTTTGAAATGTTTTGGTTTGGATAACACTAAAAATAGTGACACTCTAATGAGTACCACTTATAAATTGGATCTTGATGAAAATGGTAAATGTGTTGATCAAACCAATTACAAAGGTATGATTGGAATTCTTCTCTATCTAACTGCCAGCTGACCTGATATTGTGTTTAGTGCGTGTATGTGTGAAAATTTTCAAGAAAAACATAAAAATAGTCACACTTTTTTACTATTAAAATAATTTTCTAATACCTCAAACAAACTATTAACTTAGGATTGTTTTATCCTAGAAGACAGTCATTTGATCTAGTTAGCCATTCAGATGTTGATTTTGGTGGCTATAATCTAGATAGAAAAAGAACCTCTAGAACATGTCACTTCTTGGGCAAGTCACTAATTTCATGGTGTAGTAAAAAGTAAAATTCTGTTGCATTATCTACTGTTGAAGATGAATACATAGCTTCTAGTAGTTGTTGTGCTCAAATTTTGTGGATGAAACACACTTTTCTAGATTATGGATACCAATTTAGACATGTACCTATAAATTGTGATAATAAAAGTGCCATTAACATATCTAAGAATCATGTTTCTCACTCTAGAACAAAGTATATTGATGCAAGACATCACTTTTTGAGTGATCATTATCAAAAGGGTTATATTACTTTGGAATTCATAGGCACTGAACATAATCTTTTTTATGTTTTTACAATGACTTTAAATTCTGAGAGAATGAATTAAATCATACAAGAATTAGGAATGATCAACATTGTGTGATCATTTACTGTCTCATGTTTTCTGTTTCATGTTTATTATTTCATTTATACTGTCTCATGTTTACTATCTCATGTTTTCTATCTCATGTTTTCTATTTCATGTTTACTATTTCATGTTTACTGTCTCATGTTTACTGTCTCATGTTTACTATCTCATGTTTACTATCTCATGTTTACTATATCACAATTACTGTCTCACAGTTACCATCTAACAACTTACTATCTTACATTCACTGTCTCTCAGACTATTATGTCATGCTTACTATTTCACCCATTATGGTCATACTGTTTATAGTCATACCGTAATATTGACACTGTGAACAACTCTACTAGTTTCACCACCTATATTTTATTATTTTTCCCATATCGCTGTATTGATTATTTTATATCGTATTATTGTGTTTCATGATGTTTGAAATCCTTAGATGATAAAAACTTGATACTTCCAGTTCTCCATCCACTCAAGATTTCTTCTCTTGAAACCAAAACCCTTATTTCTCAAACCATTAGCCCTATTTAAACTTCTTATCTTCCATGATCCCACATTGAATGCCCAGGATGAAGCATCCATCCTCTTCGACTCCTGAGAAGCGTCAATCTCCAAAGATAGTGAGAAAGGATCCGAAATTAATGCTTGAGATACTACTGAATCCAAGGCTTGTTGATTGAATAGTAGTGATAGAAAAAGAGGTTTATACGAAGTGTCTGTTAATAAGTAAATCTGTTATTTTGAAAGTCTTAAAGGAAAAGGGATGTCTGGACCAGTTCACAAAATAGAAAAGACCCATTTACCCAAAGCTAGTTTTTTAATTTTATCAGTATGTTCAGTTTTCTTTCAATTCTAAAGATGATTTCATGGTTAAAAGTTGGGTAAAAGGAGTAAGTTGTACTTTTTCTTCGAGGTTGTGGGATGCATGTTTAAGTATACCTAATTAAGGATTCTTTGAGGACTACCAAAGAGTTACTCCTCCTTCAAGTGATGAGTTTATCCAAGAATAGGCCTTGGGAAGTCGGACTAGAAATAAAAATAAGATAAGGTTGATAGTAGTTGATCTAGATAGTGAAAAAAGCCTATTGTTTAAATTTATTCAATATCTCATTTTTCCAAGAAAAGGGGACTTCACTACTCTCAAATATTATGACGTATTTTTGATACATCTTATGAATAATGGACATAAGATCAATCTGTTCAACTAAATTATACTCCACATGTGTGATCTGATCAAGAAAAATTCGAAATCTACTTCTCTATTTTATTCAAGACTTATTTATGTAATGTTATTATCTAAGAGACTAGTTGGTATCAATGAATAAGTAATTGAAGACTATGTTTTTTGTATCTCTAATGATACCTTCAGGATGATGAAAATTAGTTGGAATCTATGGAATAAGTATTAGGTTGAAGATAGTGATAGATTATATGAGGATTTTAATCCAGTCAAGAACCTTTAGAGACCTAAGAATATACCTGACCCTGTTCTGGAGTCTAATGAAGTTGTTGAATACTCTGATTAAGGATTGGATTCAGATGAAGCTAAAAGAGAAAAGGATTCTGATGAAGAAGAAATAGTTGTGGAAAAGTATCCTAAACCTTCTCAACCAGTTATCTTAGAAGGATCTCCTCTTACTAAATGTAAGAAAAAGGCTTATAGGAAGATTAAGGTTGTTGGTAGTGGAAGTGAAAGTGACAATAAGAATAGAGTTGTTGAAGAAGAGGAAGAGGCTGTAGAAGAACACACTTCTTCTGAGAAATAGACTAGAGAAAAACATGAAGAGACCAAGGTAATCTTGTCTACTGAGGAAAGAATGGAACAATCCTTCCAATAAGATAAAGAAGTAGATGTATCTGTTGGAACATAAGACACGATGATAGTAAAATAGAGTGAACCTCTTAGTCCTGTGAGAAATTCACCTGTTGAGGGGGGGGGGGGGGGGGGTAGAACCCTATTTTGGAAAGTATTTAAGTGACCAATACTGTGGATTCTAGTTTAGTAGATATCTGGTATAGGTTTCTAGAGTATTTTGATGTTTCTGATTCTCAATAAGTCTCAGTTAGATAACTATATCTCTCAATAGTGTTTCAACTAAATTCATTTGGTGATAAAGATTTTTTACCTTCAAAGGAACTAGAACCTGTGTCAATTCCTACTTCTTAACATACTCAAGAAGCTATGGATTATGTAACCAAAGATGAATTGAAAGACTTTGGAAATACCTTATTATCTGGTTTTGAAATGATATTGAACACACAACCTAACCCTGTGACTAATCTTAGTGAAAGAGATGATGTATTTCTTTTATAGAAAGTCATTTTGAAGATACAACCAAAAAAATTTCATGAGATTCAAGAAGATCAAATTGAGAACATGCAACTGTGTGAAGAAGTGAAATCTCTTAAGTCTGAAATTCAAGAAATCAAGAAAAGTATATCAGTGTCTCAGACTCCTTTTGGTCATCTTAGTGAAGATTATTCCAATAAGATAACATAAAAGGATGTATCTCAAATCCAACCAAGTTTGACATATATAGCTGCAACGGTAGTTGAGGATAATAAAAAAATGGGCAATGAAATGCATGCACTTGTGGCTGTAATTAATGTTCTTACAGATGAGTTCAAAGGATCCTTTAAAACCATTTTGAAAAGAATTAGAACTCTTCCCTCAGCTACTCTAGCTCATTCCTCCTCTTCTCCACCATCTCTGCACTTGGATAGTGATTTGATTAGGTCTGTGTTCAAATAGGAACTCTAGCCTGTGTTGAGTGGTACTGATAAAGAGTCTCTTTCTATAATTAATAAAAATAGTGACCATGTGCTTGATATGGTGAGAGTTCATTCCAAAGTTTCTATTTATTCTCATGAATAAATCTCAAAAAAAGTGGATTATTACTTCAAACGGATTTATTCCAAGAATGATCTAAACAACAACTTCAATTACCTTGTTGAGAACTTGACCATTCCTCCTATCACTCAAGCCTTCAAGACTCATGTTTAAAAGATGAAAGACTTAAATCTTTTTTTTTGGAAAAGTTCTTGTAGAAACAAGAAGATTTTGATAAGGCCATGAAGTATGGTGGTGAGATCATTAAGGATTTCATTAAACTGCAGAAGCCGTATCTTCATGTCTAGAGTGAAGTAATTATAGTTCTATCTACTACTCCTCTCAGACTAGTTGTGTCTCTTTCCTCATTTGTTCCTCCTCAACATCATCCAATGTCTGCCTCTCATGACTTGATCCAGATTTGGCCAATCATCATTGAGAAAGCTCAATATCGTGTGTTGTCCCAGCAGAGACCCATCCTTTCACCCACTATTCCAGACGGAGTGATCCTGCCTCCTTTGATAATTCATTCTAACCCTCCTACTTCTCCACCTCCATCATCTGTGGGACCTTCTATTGATCACTCCGAAAAAGGGAAGGCTCCTTTTGATCCTAAAAACTATAGTGGAAAATATTTGATAGGGATGTTGTATTTTTGGTTTATGTCCTTCATTATTGTATTATCTCCTCTTGTATTTCACTGAAAATTTCAACAACTACTGAAATTTGGTGCTCTTATCTTTCATTCTCTTATGTTATATCTATTATTTTCTATTCCATATTTTTTGCCATGCAATTTTTGATAATCCCAAAAGGGGGAGAAATAATCAATGGCACTGGAATTTAATTGGAAACATAAGGTATTTATAGGAACTAACTCTTTATGAAGAAATTAATTACACTTTTTCTTTTTATCTTGATTTGATAAGTACTATGTTTATTCCTTTCTAAGAATATATGGCTTTTAAATTCCATGATTTGTGTTCATTAAAAAGGGGGAGATTATTGTACTCCTTTGGAGATTGTTGGACTCCTTTTATTTTAATTCTCACAAATCCTAATTCTTATTTCACAAATAAAGGTTCATATTTTACAAATCAAGGTTCATATCTCACAAATGACGTCTAATGCTCAAAAATCTTGTTTAACATATTACAAATGATGTTTTAATCTTGTAAACTATGTTTAATATTATTCTATCATGATTTATTATGCTTATGTTTAATTTTACTCTATTCTGTGAGTATTAATTCCTAAGACAGTTACAAATATTTGACTAAGTACCAGACATCGTGATTGTGAAACTGGTTCCAAAATTTCACAAAGGACCAGATGCCATGAGAGTGTTATCAATTACATAATTTCACAAAGAACCAGAAACCGTGAGAGTGATAATGGTTCCATAATTTCACAAAGGATTAGACAATGTGAGTGTGATATCAGTTCTAGAATTTCACAAAGTACCAGACACTGTGAGAGTGCTTCCGGTTCTAGAATTTCACAAAGGAACAAACCCCGTGAGAGTGCTACCAATTCCATAATTTCACAAAGGACCAGACACTATGAGAGTGATATCGGTTTTTGAATTTCACAAAGGATGTAAAATTATGAACATGATACCATATCTAGAATTGGAAAAGGACCAGAGACCATAACCTTGCTACCAGTTCCATGACTGTGACACCGTTTCTGGCATTCCATGACTGTGACACCATTTCTGAAATTCCATGATTGTGACACCACTTCTGACATATCGTGACTGTGGAACCGTTCTTGATTCATTGACTGTGACACCATTTCATACTTAACCATTTTTTTGTCTTTTTATATTAAATTTAAATATTGATTCTAATGGTCATATATGAGTCATTTAATGACATTGACATAATTAATGATATTTTGTAGACATATCACCTGACAGTACGAGGTAAAAGGTGTAAATATCTTGTTTTTTGTCGGCCATAACATAAAAATAGGAAGATTAAATACGTGGTGGAGAAAAAGTTGAAAAAGTGTGAGAGGATGGAA
The DNA here is from genome assembly GCA_963277665.1 of Viscum album. Classification (NCBI taxonomy): domain Eukaryota; kingdom Viridiplantae; phylum Streptophyta; class Magnoliopsida; order Santalales; family Viscaceae; genus Viscum; species Viscum album. The sequence goes on from OY728134.1 coordinate 1,003,350,810, forward strand.
ACTCAAAAACAACTGGTGCATGAAATAACATACACTGATGAACACATGAAGAACTGAAGTTGTCTAGTGACTGAACTGTTGTGGATCAAACCTCGAACATCCTTGATGTAGTAAAAAAAGGACACCTCTTTGAACTAGAAATCAGAACACCAGATTTCATGACACTCTGTTTTCACAAGAGGACTCACAAATCACATCTGCTTCAACCTATATGTGCAGAGCTACATAAGACAACACTCAGAGAATTTCTAATCCTTTATCATTATTTTATATATATTGTGTAATTTTTTATTAGTCTTTTGAGTAGTGGGTGTATCTATATTAAAAAAACAATGTCTCTTTTGTTGATCTGAAGGATACAAGATATCCTCACTCAAAAATATTTATACACTATTGTTGCACCCACACATAACTGTGGAAAATGTCCTGTGTGACTTGGATATTTTATTTCACACAAAGATATATGGTAGAGTTTGTGTGACCTGAAAAGTTTTTGTACTATTTTATAACCCCGATCCAGGGTGTGGATCAATCTCTGATCAATATAGACTATTTGGTGGCAGGTGATCACCAAGTGGAGTGGATTAAGTATCAACTTGAGACTAAACCACTTGTTTTATCCACTATGTTTGTAAATTTGTTTTTCTCTGTTTTAATTCTTATTTCAGAAAACCTAAGTGTTACTCTAATAGTTAGTCTTGGATAGTATTTATAACTATTTTGACTTAGTAGTTTAGTTTCAAAATATTTACCAATATTTCATATTGTTATAATGAAGAAATAATCAATCTTCTAAGAAATTATTTGAATAGTCAGACTATTATAAGTTGACTACCTTGATTAACTGGGTTGTTTAGTTTTAATTGGAGAATTTATTTAAAAAAAGTTTTTAAGAGAAATTTTTATAGGAACTCAATTAACCCCCCTCTTGAGTGTCCTACCCTAACCAAAAAATATCCTTTCTAATCGGTATGGAAGTCAAGACATAAGGATCAAAGTTCCACAAGGTTGACTAACATATGCCCCATTGGGAGGACACTATTCACAACACAAGGTATTCTTGATCTTTCCAATACCCTTCTATTCTTCACCCACATCTTTAGTTCCATTCTATGACTTCTATCTCATGGGTAATCCCTTTGAATCAATATAAGGGGGACTCTTAGGTGGAATCTATTTCCATTGGCGATGACTTTCCAGTGATGAAGGGAACTCCCTAGCAGTATTGGTATATCCCTCAGTTCCATTTCCCCACCCACTCAGGTTCATTACCAACCCAATATGGTTGTTCCCCACATCTTATTGGTTGAGTTGAATCCTCTCTCTCTTTAAATTCATTTCGATCCATGATGCCTACTACCCATCCTAAAGGAAATGGGAAGTCAAGTTGCCTAGCCAATGTCCCAGTGGTTACTGAGAAATACTTGGGAGAAGGATAGTGTGTGTGACCTTAATGGGACCACACCTTTTGGAATTTTGGAGAAGCTTATTTCATGACTCTCGCCTTGATGTATGGTTTGAGTCTGGGTACAGAACTCAATATTCTTTGGTAAGATCAATATTGACTAATATAATTAATGTCTACTTTCAACTAAAAACAACATCATGGAGGAATAAAATTTATTAAAATTCCCAAATAAATTCATATGGAACTTTATGTCAATGGATATGTTCATCTCCCTCCCATTCTCTATCCCTATACTTGGATCTAGCCTTGTTCGGACATCCACACCTTTTTGTTCTCACCCCCTGATTTTTTCTTTTTTCTCTTCCATTTGAGGTTGATGGGTGTGTCACATCTTTTGTTTGTGAGTGAATCTCTTTGTCCTATACTGATTTGTAAATCTATTTTTCTTGAGCTGCTCCTTAGCCGTTGACCTCTTTTGGTTCTTGGATGTAACACTTATCTTTAATAATCCCAAATTCTAGAATAATAAGATGGTTAGGACCGTATAGAGACTATGGTTCCAATACCACCATATAATACTTAGACATCATCAAATCCCTCATTTCCATTTATCTTTATTTTGAAGAAAACAAAAAATATGTATATGTTGATCCATCAATAATGAACCCCTCATGAACCAACCACCATCCAATCATGTTATTCTTACCTTCCAACCAACCCCTTTGATTCCACTTATGCAGCATCATATAATCTCAGACCCTTGATGCTGGCAGCTCAGTCTGTTTTCCAATGATGGAAAGAATCCATGAAATATAGCTTTTTCTTTTTCATCTTTTTGTGTTGTTTATGAATGGAATCACAGATACATGAGGGAAATCAATGTTTTCCACTCTGATGTAGAAGGGGGATGCTTTATTCCCCCTCCCCCCAAATTCTAGCTCCACTATTAGGTCCTAAAAATCTTATGTTTTTAGGTCGTGTTTCATTTCAGTAATGGTCGTATATGGTTGAAAATTCCTTGTTCCATCCTCACATCCATTACTAGTGTAGTGGAGGTGTTATTTGTATTGAAATAATGAATAAATATACGAACACAAATAATGATCAGACCAAACCACTTTAATATGTTGGTTCATTTCATAATGTATTTTTGTTTTGAATAAAGAAGTGTGCTCTTGTTAGTGTAACGTAGGTGACTTTCTCGGTTGATGGATGGGATAAATTCTTATATCTCTTTGTAATGTTATTTTCTTGTTGATGTAATATAAAATAATCTAATCTAAAAAAGTTACTAAAGACTTAGTCCCAATCTTTATAATTTTCTTTCTTGTACTGTATAAATGAACTTCAAGTATTAATTGTGTACTCCATAGGAAGCATCACAACCAAGGTTTGGGCCACCCTTGATGTTGATATGGAATAATAGTTTTTGAAATCAGTTTTACAAGGTTTTAACCAAGAGTGATTTTCCTTCTTCTTTCTAGGCTATAGTTTACCTGTATCATGCAAAATATCCAACACTTGGATTCTTTATAAGATCATCCTATATGAAAGATGTATGAAAGATAATTAATGACATGAATGGTACGTAATATGAATGTCCATAGAGTACAAAAGGCAAGATGTATGCAATATGAATGTCCACAGAGTACAAAAGGTAAGACCTAAAATGGATGTAGCTTAAATAAATCCCAATACAGGTTGAAATCAATGGAATCTAAGCCTCACCACCCTTTTAGAGCATTACAAGGGCCTAATGCCAAGATTTTAAAGTGTGGTTTAAACCATAGGTGAAAAATAGCCTAAAAAATCTAGGACTAACACAAGGCCCCATATAGATTCATCTTAGGGGTTTATGAGAGATTGATTGATGGAACTAAGTTAAACTTAAAAGATTTAACCAAAACCAAATCCTATAGACTAAATTAGGAGATCAGGGGTTTAATCTAAGTCCAAGAAAGAAAAATATATTGAATCCCAATGACAAGAAAATCCCTAGACTACTAGTGAAGAAATTGGGTTCAACTAAGCCCTTAACTCAACATGAGGTGGAGCCTTAACCCAACACAAGATGAGACCCAATTAGGATAGTGGGATTAGTAAGTCCAATATAGGTTGTCTACCAAAAAGGATAAGTTCCCGTGATTTAAATTTTATGGATATCCTACCCTAAGACGAGAGGATTGGTCTTAGAAAAAGACCCATTAGTGGGTAAGAACACATCTTCATGACAAGAGGTGTACATGTTACAATATTACAAAATTGGATTTTATCAGTGCTAAAAAAAGCCTTTATCAGTGCTAAAAAACAATGATAATCAAGGCACTATTAAAAGGGGTCTCTTTTATTAGCGATAAAAAAACGCTGATAAATACCTTTTTATCACCGCTTAAAAAAATCAATGATAAAAGGGATCTCTTATGAGCGCTAAAAAAAGCATTGATAAAAGGGTTTTTTATCAGCATTTTTTTACCACTGTTAAAAGTCAGTTTTTTTTGTAAACCATAGGGTTGACCTACCCCATTTTAACAACGATTGACCCCCCCTTTCAACAGCACTACCCGACCGCACATGCCCTTGCCACCCCTTTAACAGTTCTAAGTGCACTCCCCATAACCTTTTACAATGCTAGCCACCCTGAAGCCACCAGTGCACCCCTGACTCCACTTGGATTTGAACTTGAGACCTCTCCCTTGCGTGCCTGCACCTTTACCACTCGTCTATCATGTTTTTTTCTCCATTTAATGATATATCTATTTATTTATATAGATATTTAGTTATATTTATTATTATATTAATATAGATTTATATTAATATATATATATATATATATATATATATATATATATTGTCACGACTCGTCCCCTGAGGCTCATGTCGTGACTACCCCAGGCCCGCATTCCATAGGCCAGGGGTTGGCGACTAGCACCAAAAAGGTGTATCCCTAAGACAGGAAGGAATTGCCTTTAAAACTATACAAACACATAGTCCAAGAACACAACAAGATGAAACCATGAAGTAAAACTGCAGTAGTAAAAGTTTGTACTGAAATAAAGGGGCCATAATACAAGCTCAACTAAAAGATACAACTACAATTGAAAAACAAAAACAACTCCTTTGATCTTCCACCAAGGATCCTACCTGAAGGGTATGTATAGCTTGTCTCTATAGCTCTCTACGTCAACCGGTCTCCTCCTTGTACCACATGGACTTGGCTCCCTCAAGTCTCATCCAAGCTGTTCATCGTCTTCACAAGACACAACAAGGTGCGGACAAAGCCTGTACATGGGTGAATATAACAATACCCAATAGGGACCTTGAGACCCCTAAAGGTCTCTCATAATTCAACAATGGAAACCAAAAAACATGATCACAATCACAAATCACAAAGAAAAATACACAGATCAAACCAGATATACTCGTCTCATCCACAAAGAAACATAAGGGCCCGACCTCAAGCCATTTAGAGGATTTCCAAAGAAGGCTCAGAGTGTAACTCAAGGATCAGGAGTACATGCTCCATGAACTGGCCATCCCTGATGGCACCCATTTGAGAGATGTACTCCATCAGGTAAAACTCAACCATTACTAATGGAACTTTTTAGAGGACGTGCTCCATCAGAAACTTTCTGCTAAAACTACTTCAAGTGCCCGACACTAGAGCTCTCGTAGTAACAGTCTTGCGCCCGAGGCAGGACAAAGGGAAACCAAGTGAAAAGGACAACTCCTTGACACTGTGTCCTATAGTTGAGGGAGCTCCAACTCCCCTGAAGGACCCACTCCCTGTCGCTACTTGGAGATAGGGGAGTACTACTCCATATGTGAGGATCCACACCCTACCTGGAAGGGGAGTACAACTATGGTAGTTTGTTTGCTGTGGTGGACTCACACCCTAGTATGTGAGGGGAGTACCGACCCCATGCTAGAGGACCCACACCCTGGCACGACAGGGGAGTACCGACTCTATTTGTGGGGACCCGCACCCTACCCGGTAGGGGCGTACAACTATGGTAGTTTGTTCACTGTGGGGAACCTGCGCCCTAGTACGTTAGGGGAGTACTGACCCTAGGCTAGAGGAATTGCACGCTGGCTCGAGAGGGGAGTACCAACCTTGCTATAGAACTGCATAAGGAGGACCCGCACCCTGGGTTGATAGGGGAGTACCTACTCCTAACATAGAGGACCCGCACCCTACCCAGTAGGGGAGTACCTGACTCTATGTGAGTTAAGTATGGAGGACCCACACCCTAGTCCAATAGGGGAGTACCGACTCCAAAGATAAAAAAACCAATCATATGGAAACAAACCCTCACTCATGACATGGGGAGTCCCTTCTCTACCGGAGTAGAGGAGTAAGGAATACCCGCACCTTGAGTCGTCAAGGGAGTAGCTATCCTAACTCTCACTACAAGAAACACCCTGGTTCTGATCCTCTGGTTATTGGTCATACCTCAACCACCACAAAGTTTCACAAGGAATTATCCTGATGATCCATCATGTCATAAGGGTTCCAACACAACAGACGACACATCAACCGGACACCCGGTCTGTAAGCTATCGGCATTTTAGTGCCGAGGGCCCGGATGGATTTTAGTAAGATCCAACCCAGAAAACTCCAACTTTATCCTAAAGTCATGTGGAGTATCTCAAAAGGGTCGTCTCTCTCTAAGTATCCCATCACCACAGACGGTTTTTCAAACATACGTCTGGTTTGCAAGATACAGACTTTTAAGCTTAACTGGGCCAGAGAGGGGTCCGGGTCCAGTCTGACGCGGTCGGACCGACCCGCCCCACCCCGCCTCGACCCAACCTGACCCGTTCAGGCTGACCCTGCCTGGCCCGCTGGCTAGTGTGACCCGCATGGGGGTCATGCGGTCCACCTCCCAAATGGATCAAATAGCCGTTCGATTTATTAAAGGGTGGGGCCAGGTGGTACCAACTCATCACCCGCGAGACCAGCAGGGAGCGGGTACTAGCCTTCACCGCGGCTTTATAGCCACGAACCATTCACCATGGTGCACGCTGGCATGCCGCCTTGCCGTCACCCTGGTCGGCCCACACTGGCCGCACCTTCGGTCCGCCGTGGCGCTACCCTCCTCTGCGGTCGGCGAGCGCCGGCAACCACCTTCAACGCCGACACCAGTTGCCGGTACCACCGTGCTGGTGAATATTTCACGGGCCACCGGTTGAGCTCCGGTGGTCCTTTCTTCCTTCCATACATGCCTACGGTCCTCCCGGGATGTCGTCGTCATTGCGTGCCTCTTGTCTTTAAGGTTCCGTCAAGTTGGAACAACCTGCCTCCGAAGATCGTAATGAAAAATCAAGTGGCGGAGGGTCTGAGCCTTGTTCGTTTGGCCCACGCACTCCACATTAGCATCATAACAAGAGGGAGTAATTTATACATCACATTAAAATAATGATAAAACCCATTCAAATCACCCGCAACGACCACCTGCAAATTCAAGAACGAGTAGAGGAATCGTGGGAAATTCTTGAATTAAAAGACAACCCCTACCTCATGATTAGTTGGGGACATCGCGGTGGTGGATGAAGAATTCATGTCCATGGAAGCCATCAGTGTTTGTCGTCGATTCCCCCAATGATTTCCAAGCTTCTGTTACTCATTGGTGGAAGTCGTCGCGTCACTTCAGCAGAGGTTCCTTTCTTGGTGAAGCCATGTAAAAACTCCACCTCGAGCCTTGCTTAAATAGAGTTGAGAAATGGTGAGTAACGCACTGAGGAATTAATGAGATTCATTAATCGATGTAATTAATTTTCTACATTAATTACACGAGGGGTGGTTATGCAACCAAGGTGTAACCGGGCATTTAATATCTCATATTAAATGTCTGACCACCTCCGTGGTCCCCGCCACCACCGCTCAACAGGTGGTAGGAAAAAAAAGTATAAAATAAAAATCACTATGTTATTTTATTATTTCATAAAATGTCACAAAAACTAAAGTTTTCACCCGACCAACTGCGGTCGAGGTTAAGCTTCCCTTAAGTGAATCTCAATGCTACAGATTCAATGGTTCCCTTTGATTTTTAATCTGAACACCAGTTCAAAAGATAAAAAACGCCGCCTACGCGTTTACTGAACGTACCTTAGAAAAAGTTCAAAAATTATTAATAGTCACCCTCGACCCACACCGGTTGAGGTTAGGCTCTGCCTAAGGGAAATACATCAACACAAATCCAACGGTACTCTCAGATTTTCAATCCGAGTTACGGTTTAGTGGTTAGAGAATTTAACAATAAAATAATTGTTACTTAATTATTTTATTTATGGCCAAAAACTAATTTCCACTATTGGCCCGTACCGTCCAATGTTAGGGTCTACCTAAGGAAATAATAACCTCAAGAGTTCAACATTGGTATGATATTTTCAGTCCTATTCACCGTTCGTGAGTTATAAGCATTTGAAAAATAAAATAATTTCATTTAATTATTTTATTTACGGTTATTCCATTTTCGGGTTTTCTAAATAGAGGCCTTCGCCGACTAAACTTAAGTCGTACCTAGGGTAATCCCACTATCCTAAATGAAATGGTGCCCTCATATTTCTAATATGGGAACCCGTTTAATATTTATTCGACTTTTTCAGGAAAACCACTCATGCACGCTATTTTAAACTTAACAACTTTCGACGGATCATTTCGGGCACTCCGGGGCTCATAATTATGTGTTGTTAGATTTCACAGTCTCAAAATAGTTCCATATAATTAAAAAAAATTATACAAAAATTCTGAGACATTACATTCTCCCCACCTTAGTTATTTACATCTCCGAAATCCAAAACAAGGCAAACCAAACAAAAGAGGGCATTGAGCATGAATCTGAGCCTCCCGCTCCCATGTGATCTCCTGGAGGTTCTTGTGCTGCCATCAAACTCACACTATAGGAATCCACCGTCCACAAAGGACTCGATCCTGTCGATCCTCTATATCCACTGGGAACTCCATAAAAGTCTCTGCAACGTCAAAGTCCAACACACCCTAGTCGATAACGTGCGATGGATCATGCACACATCTCCTAAGCTATGACACATGGAAAACATTATGCACCTATTTAATTTATGGGGGAAGAGCTAGATGGTACACCACCTCACCCACTCTGCTGAGAAACTGGAGAGGTCCAATGAACCTTAGAGATATCTTTCCACCCCGGCCAAATCTCCGCAATCCCCATCGGGGTGAGACCCATAGGAAGAAATGGTGTCCCTCCTCAAACTCCAAGGGTCTCTATATCTTATCGACATAAGACTTATGTCAGATCTGTGTAGTATTTATCTTTAGCCACTAGTACTGACGCTGAAGTTCCTGGCATATCTTCTCCACACCAGGATGTACCGCCAAAGGGGAATGCGTGGAACTTCCTCAACACCTCATTTGGCAGAGTCACTGGTACCATAGTGTGTCCTATGAAAAAGGATGATGTACTCCCCACCTTCAAAAAATCCTTCAGGAGCCTGTCATGAGGATATCTGAGCATGTCGGGCCTCGCAATCCACGTCCCCAAGCTATGCCTCCCGAACTCGCTGAAGGTGTGGGGGAGTGGAAATTATAGATTGGAGGTAAGCTACTCCATAACTATCCACTAAGGGTATTTGTAACGCAGATAGCTGCTATGATTCCTCACTCAGCAGCTGTAAACTAGACCTCCTGTTGAGTGCATCTTCCACCACGTCCCCTTCTAAACTCTCAGCTCCTGGAGCTCTGCGGGAGCCATCCTATATGCAGTTGTAGATATCGGTGTCGTCACTGGTTACAAGCCAATGAAAAAGTCCCTCTTCCTTTGGGAAGGTAATCCCGGAAACATCTTTTGAAAATATGTTCCCGCACTCTTCAACTATTGTTGGGAACTGAAAACTGAAAACTCCTACGGCCACAAGGGTAAGGCTGGTCGAATCAAGAGTGATCGGCTGCACCCTCCTATGAATGAGTTTAACCCATACTACCTGGGTTTCCTTTTTCGTTGACCAAGGAAAACCCATTCCAATGCTATAGATAAACCACATCCTTTTTTCCTAAAACAGTCAATCTGAGCATGAACAGTTGATGACCAGTCCATACCCAAAATAATGTTGTAAGGCCTCAATGCTTCCACTAAGAGGTTCCAACTGAAACTCTCACCTCAAGGGTCAGATCACACCGTCGACATAAGTGTGATTATCAAGTATCCTCCCAAAGGTATCTCAGTACATAAGGGTCAAGTAAATAGTTAAACTATAAAATTTAGGTCTTGAACAAGATTAGTGACAAGAAGGAATGATTAGTACCCATGCCTGTTAATACGGAAGCTATTAGTAGACACATATCGTACCTCAAATAATTATTGGAGCCTTTGGGTCACACTCGTTGACCACATGAAACTACTCCCTTCCCCTGTCCTCCAGCTCCCTGAGCCTAGTGGGGACTACATTGGGGTGGTGGTTGTAACATGTCAAAATGTATACCACCTCTTACTTCTCTCCTAGATCCTATTCCACGTCTTCTTCCCTACAGATTCATATGTCCCTAAACACATCTTGCTCATAGGTTTGGGCCATAAAGCACTGGTAGTATCATATTCATCGAGTACCTGGAATGGTCGGTACGCCTCAATGAATACTCCACTACCGATATCTCTTCCTACTGAAGCTATAGAAGCTCTTGGGAAAAATACCCCTTAGCTTTTTATGGCAAGAGACCCCCTTCTTTGAGGAAGGTTCTCAAGTTTTGTCCATGGAAAAAGTCACCTCATCATACGATAGGGGTAATATAAACCCTTCCATCATTCTGCTAATCCATATAGAATTCTCACTGATAGGACCACCATCTAATCTAATGGTGCCCTGGCTAGATGGAAACTCAGTCACCACCTCAAGCTAGTCCTTAGCCTCCTGTGAGTCAGGCTCGCCATGGAACTTGAGGGGTATCTATCACTGAAACTCATATAAGGAACTGATCCTATAAGTGTCCTCTACTGGTATCACCAGTAGTAACTGTTGACCAACAGGTAGTGGTATCGCTGGGACACCGGTCAAAGGCACCTATCTCGGGCAACAGTCCTTGTACTAAAGCCTCATCACACTATGGACAATCCTTATGGTCACACATTGGAATCCTGTCTAGATGGCTACATGGAGGCATCTTGAAAGAGAATCAATATGAACCACAGTCAATAAGTTATACCTGGTGAGATGACTCAAAAGATATCAAAATAGAAAACATTTCCAAAACACACGCAATTAGTGTTTTCGTGCACCGAGTCAGAAATCAGAATTCAGAGTCCTGGTGTATGGATATGTCAGCTGCCACACCAACACTGGGCTCCACAAACTAAAAACTACACTCAAAACACTTAACAATATTGCTACATTGGAAAGATCATAGTCCTAGTTCTTCGATAAAACCGAATCCTCTGATAGCACTTTGTCACGACCCATCCCCCGGGGCCTGTACTGTGACTACCCCAAGCCCGCCTTCCATAGGTCAGGGGTTGGCGACTAGCACCGGAAATCCATTTACCTAAGATGGAAAGGAATTTACTTTAAAACTATACAAAGACATAGTCTAGGATCATAACAAGATGCAACCATGAAGTAAAGTTGTAGTAGTAAAAGTGTGTACTAAAAGTAAGGGGCCAGAATACAAGCAGAACTGAAAGATACAACTATAACTGAAAAATAGAAACAACTCCTGTGATCTTCCACCAAGGATCCTACCTAAAGGGTAGGTACATCTTGTCTCCACAACTCTACATGTCATCCAGTCTCCTCCATGTACTTCCTGGACCTGGATCCCACAAGTATCAGCCAAGCTGCTCATTTTCTACACAAGAGACAACAAGGTGCGGGTGAAGCCCGTGCAGGGGTGAGTATAACAATACCCAGTAGGGACCCCGAGACCCCCGAAGGTCTCTCAGAATTCCACAAAGTAAAACCACAAAACATGATCTCAATCCCAAAGCACAAAGAAAAATACACATCTCAAACTAGATATACTCGTCTCATCCACAAATAAACATAAGGCCACAACCTCAATCCATTTCCAGGATTTTTAAAGAAGGCTAAGAGTGTAACTCATGGATTAGGAGTACACGCTCCATGAACTGGCCATCCTTTATGGAACCCGTCTGAGAGATGTACTCCATCAGGTACAACTCAACCATTCTTAATGGAACATCTGAGAGGATGTGCTCCATCAGGAACTTTCTGCTAGAACTGCCTCTAGTGCACGACACTAGAGGTATCGCAATCACAGTCTTGCGCTTGAGGAAAGACTAAGGGAAACCAAGTGAAAAGTCCCACTCCTTGACACTATGTCTTGTAGTCGAGGGAGCTCTAACTTCCCTGAAGGTCCCGCTCCCTGTTGCTACTCAGAGATGGGGGAGTACTACTCCATATGTGAGGACTCACACCCTACCTGATAGAAGAGTATAATTATGGTAGTTTTTTTACTGTGGGGGACCCACTCCCCAGTACATTAGGGGATTACTGACCCTAGGATAGAGGACCTACACCCTGGAACGATAGGGGAGTACCAACTCTATGTGTGAGGACCCAAACCCTACCCGGCAGGGGAGTAAAACTCTGATAGTTTGTTCACTGTGGGGGAATCATGCCCTATTACGTCAGGGGAGTACCGACCCTAGGCTAGAGAACCCACACCCTGGCTCAACAGGGGAGTACCGAATCTTCTGTAGCACTACATAAGGAGGACCCACACCCTGGGTTGACAGGGGAGTACCTACTCCTAACATAGAGGACCCATACCCTACCCGGTAGGGGAGTACCTGACTCTATGTGAGTTAAGTATAGAGGACCCGAATTCTAGTCTAATAGGGGATTACCAACTCCAAATATAGAAAAAATAATCAGATGAAAACAAACCCTCACTCATGATGTGGGGAGTCCCATCTCTACCGGAGTAGAGGAGTAAGGAATACCTGCGCCTTAAGTCATCAAGGGAGTAGCCATCCTAACTTTCACTACAAGAAACACCCTAGCTCTACTAAATTGGTTATCGATCATACCTCAACCACCACTAAGTTCCACAAGGAAGTAACCTGATGATCCGTCAAGTCATAAGGGTTCCAATGAAACAGACGACACGTCAACCAGACACCCAGTCTGTAAGCTATAGGAATTTTAGTGCCGAGGGCCCGGTTGGATTTAGGTACGATCCCACCCGGTCAAACTACAAATTTCTCCTAAATTCACATGGATTATCTCAAAAATACCATCTCTCTCCAAGGATCCCAACACTATAGATGGTTCGTCAAACAGATGTCCGGTTTGCAAGATATGGTCTTTTAAGCGTACCTGGGCCCAAGAGGGGTCCGGGTCCGGTCCGACCCGGCCCGACCCAGCATGGGAGGACCTGAAATTGGTATGGGTTGACCCGACCCAGTCCAGGTCTGACCCGGCGCGACCCGAACCGACCTGGGCTGGGCCGTGGCGGGCTTAGTGCGCTAGGCTGCGGACCGGCCCAACCTGCCGGCTGGGCACGACCCGCCGAGCGGTCTGGCTCGCTGGCTGGCGCGACCTGCATGGGGGTCACATGGTCCGCTTCCTAAACGGATCAAAGACCCGTTTATTTTATTAAAGGGTGGAACTGCCTCATCACCTGTGGGACCTGCAGGGAGCGGGTCCTAGCCTTCACCGCGACCCGTTCACCGCGGTGCGCGTCGGCGTGCCGACTCGCCCTCACCACAGTTGGCCCACATAGTCCGAACTTTCGGTCCACCGTGGCACTTACCTCCTCTACGGTAAATGAGCGTTGGCCGCCACCTTCGTTGTCGACGCCTGTCGCCGGTACCGCCGCGCCGGTGAATCTTCTGCGGGCCACCGAGTGAGCTCTGGTGGTCTGTTCTTCCTTCCGGATGCGCCTACAGATCTCCCGGGATGCCTTCGTCATTGCACGCCTCTTGGTTTCAAGGTTCCATCAGGTTAAAACAACCCACCTCTGAAGAACGTAATGAAAAATCAAGCGGCGGAGGGTCCAAGCCTGGTTCGTTTGGCCTGTGCCCTCCGCGTTAGCATCATAACAAGAGGGAGTAATTTATACATCACATTATAATAATGATCAACCCCATTCAAATACCCCACAATGACCACCAACAAATTCAAGAACGAGTAAAAGAATCGTGGGAAATTCTTGAATTAAAAGACAACCCCTACCTCGTGATTCGTTGGGGACGTTGTAGAGGTAGATGAAGAATCCCTGTCCGTGGAAGCTGCCCGCGTTCGTCATCGATTCCCCCAATGACGTCCAAGCTTCCATCCCTCGTCAGTGGAAGACGTCACGTCACTTCACCAGAGGTTCCTTTCTTGGTGAAGCCATGTCAAAACTCCACCCCAAGCCTCACATAAATAGAGGGGAGAAAGGGTGAGTAATGCACCGAGGAATTAAGGAGATTCATTAATCGACATAATTAATGTGCTACATTAATTACACGAGGGGTGGTTGCACAACTAATGTGTAACTGGGCATTTAATATCCCATATTAAATGTCTGACCACCTCCGTCGTCCCCGCCACCACCGCTCGACCGGTGGTAGGAAAAAATAATAAAATAAAAATCTCTATATTATTTTATTATTTCATTAAAAGTAGCAAAAACTAAATTTTTCACCCAACCAATTGTGGTCGAGGTTAAGATTCCCTTAAACAAATCCTGGCGCTGCAGATTCAATGATGACCTTAGATTTTTAATCTAAGCACTGGTTCAAAAGATAGAAAATGCCACCCATGCATTTATTGAACATACCTTAAAAAAAGTTCAGAAATTATTAACAGTCACCCTCAACCCACACCAGTCGAGATTAGGATCTGCCTATGGGAGAAACGTACCCAAGAATCCAACGGTACTCTTAGATTTTAAATCCGAGTTATGGTTTAGAAGTTATAGAATTTAACAATAAAATAACTGTTACTTAATTATTTTATTTACGGCCAAAAACTAACTTCCACTGTTGGCCCGCACCGGCCAATGTTAGGGCCTGCCTAAGGAAAGCATACCCTCACGAGTTTAGCGATGGTATTGTATTTTTAATCCAAGTCACTGTTCATGAGTTATAATAATTTGAAAAATAAAATAATTTTATTTAATTATTTAATTTACGTGTATGCCATTTTCAGGTTTTCTCACTATAGGCCTGTGCTGACTAATCTTAAGTCATGCCTAGGGTAAACCCACCATACTGAATGCAATAGTGCCCTCAGATTTCTGATTTGAGTACCCATTTAAGAGTTATTCCACTTTTTTAGGAAAACCACTCATGCTCGATATTTTAAACTTAACAACTTTCGACGGATCATTTCAGGCACTCCGGGCCTCGGAATTACACTCTCCTCAGATTTCACGGTCTCGAAATAATTCCATATAATTAAAAAAAATTATATAGAAATTCTAGGACATTACATTTATATTAATATATATATAGTTATATTTATATCTATTTATTTATATATATAGTTATATTTTTTATCTATATATTTATTCGTATATTAATATATATTTATAAGATTAGTTTTAAATACATTTATAAAATATGTTTTTTGTGCATATTTATAAATAAATAAATACATATATAACACACACACACATATATTATATATATGTGTATCTATAAGTATAATTATACATATTTATATATATTTATATATATTTAAATATATTATATATTCATATATTAGAATATATAGATAATATATATCATTTTTTCATTATAGACACAGACTAACACACACACACATTATATAGGTATATAAATATTTATATATTTGTATTTTAAATAAAATAGACATTAGTTTTTATTTAGATAAGGGTTATATAATAAGAAATATATTTTATATGTAAATATGTTTAATTATTTATTTATAAAATTAAATTTGTATGCGTGAATATATAAAAAACATGTATATATTGTTATATATTTGATTATAAATAACAGTACATTATGAAAAAATGATAAAATTTCAAATCCATAATATCAATATGAATGTAATTCTTGGGAATAAATTATGTATCAACTGAAAAGAGAAAAAATACCTCCTTAAATGGGGCTGAAATTCCATCAAATGTTAATAAATTTGGGTCTCCCGACTAAAAACTCAGTTTTGGAGGCCTTCTGGACGTTTTTTGGGCTTCAAAAAATGTGAAATAGGATTATCTTGTGTCACTAGTCTGTAGATCTCATCATAGGATTCAATTTGATATGTGGAAGAATTAAAACGGACACCCAGATCAAAATTTATGTCTGTTTGAAGTTTGAGTAATATTTTCAACTTATTTAAGATCTTTTATTATTTTTTAATTTTTTTGTGTTTTCAAATTGTTATTAAATGATTATTAATCGATAATAATTATAAAATAATTAATTAATAATAATTTTTAAAAATATTTTATAATCCATTTTCACTAAATATATTATATATTAAGTGTAAATGTCTATTTATACTTATCTAAAACATATTTAAAAAATATATATATTATATTTATATCAATATATATATATATTAATATATTAATATATTATTTTTAATGATTTTTTTGAAGTATAACCTTTATCAGTGCTAGTAAAAAATAGTGATAAAGACCCCTTTTATCAGTGCTACTAAAAAACGCTAATAAATGGGGTCTCTTTAAAAGTGCTAAAAGAACGCTGATAAAGGGGGTACCTTTATCAGCACTAAAAACAAGAGATAATAAAGGGGTACTTTTAACAATGTTTCATTTTAGCGTTGATAAAGGTATCCCCTTTATCACTGATTTTTTTAGCATTGTTGAATGGTGGTGCGGCAAAAACCAGTTTTTGTGGTGGTGTTAGGCCCCAATCAAGGTAATGGACCAAACCTAATGAGTCCAAACAATTAGATCGTATGAAAAAACAATAGATTGAGCTTAATTCAAGGACCAAAAAAGATGTGTTGAATCCATAAACCACTCCGTGAGGTTCAATGACTCTCAGAATGGCTTACAATTACACACAATTTCTATAGCTTGGGTCTAGTTATATTCCTTATGGGATCAAGTCATATTGGATCCTAAGTATCACACATTGGGTTTAATTCAAATCCCACAACCAATGAAATATCCTAAAACTTTACCATGAACTTACTATTTTGTAAACCCATTCTTTTGGGATTTGGGTAGTAAAGTTAGAATCATGATAGGCATATAACATATAAATAAGTCACTACATGAACATTAGAAGTTTTGAATCATCTCCACAAGTGAGAAAGGAAGTGTAATAGTACGATGCTGACCTCACTTTCCCAACATATCCAACTTGAGCAGGAGGAGCATATCTTCTTAGGGAATGTTTTTTCCTTAGTATTGTATATGTTGGGAAATATGGAAAGCGATGAATGTGAAAACAACAGAAAAGCGAGCACACAACGGAAAAATATTTCCCTCAAACAATGGATGCATAGCGACAAAAATAAGTGTAGAATATAAAGTTGACAATGGAAATTTTTACATGGAAAACCCAAAAGGGAAAAACCATGAGACCTAGTCTAGAAATAGGTATCCACTAAAAAAGATAATTACATAGTAGAGACTCTCCAAGAATGGAAGGTATCTCAAAAGTAATACTAAGAAAAATAGTGGATCAAAGACAGAGAACAAATACAGTCTGAATGAAGCCTAAAATGAAGAATGTAGCCTGCTAAATAAACCCAAATAGACCTGATTGTGAAAGAAGAATATTGATGTCCGAACAAAGGTGCAGATGAAAAATCATAGGAATCAGATCAAAAACCACTGCAGATGAAAGCCGATCAGATCAGTGTAGTTCCACCGGTTTCAGATCTGAAAACCACTCCTTGAAAACGCAACTGCACTGCCTCCAACAACTCAAGAGAGTAGAGTCAAACATATCATATATAAATGAAAGTTTCTACATGATATCTCATATATCTTCACTTCATATCTCATATCTCCTATACATATCTCATATCTCCTCTATATCTCATCTCTCTATCTTTTTTTTTATCTTAAAAGAACCATGTGAGGTCCCCATGTGAGGATGAACCTAAAGAACTCCCCTCACTACTCAACTGGGGATCATCTCCAACCCTGAAATCAGTCAGAAAGTCTCAAATTTAC
Source organism: Viscum album (assembly GCA_963277665.1). Lineage (NCBI taxonomy): Eukaryota > Viridiplantae > Streptophyta > Magnoliopsida > Santalales > Viscaceae > Viscum > Viscum album. Next base: position 1,003,368,317 of record OY728134.1, read on the forward strand.
CTCTGGGTAAACTCTTGGTCAACATAATTGAACCATTTTCATCATTACAGATCTTCTCAAGCTCTAACTATCTCGAATCAAGGACATTGCAGATCCTATGATATCGAACATCGATATGTTTTGATCTACCATGAAAAGTGGAATTATTTACCACAAAAATAGAACTCTAACAATATCAAAATAAAACATACCAATCCTGATTAAAATTGGGCTCTCAAATAAAAGTTTTCATCAACAACAATTCTTTTCATGACTTTGTAGATGTAATAAACTCTAAATTTGTGGTAGATAAAGCAACACATCTCTACAGCCTAGAATTCCAAGATACAGACCCCCTACAAAAAGTGATCAAATAGCATGAAGTAGTCTTCCTTGAATCGACATCTCCTACCATATCTGAATCTTTAAATACTCAAAGAAAAGGTTCCCCTTTTCCAAAACACAATCTTAGATCATAAGTACCATAAAGATAACGTAATAGATACTTCAATACTCTCCAATGATCTCTACTTGGATTATATAGAAAGAGACTGACCAAACCAACTACATGAGCTATATTAGGTCTAGTACATACCATCACATACATCAAACAAAGAACGACAGCTGAATAAGGTATGTGTTGTATATCCTCTCTCTCTTCTTCAGTAGAAGGTGACTGACTAGTACTGAGATTAAAATGTAAAGCAAGAGGAGTATTAACTACTTTCTCTCTATCCATAGAAAATATCTGAAGAACCTTCTCATTGTATCTCTCTCGAGATAACCACAATTTCTTGGCCTTCCTATCACGAGATATCATTTTTCTAAGAATCTATCTTATTGGTCCCGAGTCTTTCATCGCAAAATACTGACGAAGATCCTTCTTCAATATGTAAATTTTGGTTCTCCCCCTTCAGCGAGGAGTACATACCTATTAGGTGAATATCGAGTAGAAATGGTACAATGCCGATATGACCTCTGAGGTGGAACTTCGGGTTCATTGATAACCCTAGGAACCGAATCATCAAAAATAAAAGGTGCATCGAAAAAATCAACTCCAGCCTATTCTCCTTGAGAATCATTCTTCACATCAATGTGATCATCAGAATCAGCAATATGAGGTAAATGTGAATCAGAACCTGGCTCAAGACTGCCAATTCCATCATAAGTTAGAGAAGTAGAATTTTCTCCCTTATCAATATCTGCAATAGTATGGTCCTCTTTAAACATTGCATCAAGGATTCTGACAAGTTACTTCAAAGCAGGATCATAAAACCTATACCCAAACTCATCGTGTCCATAACCAATAAAAATACACTGTCATGACTTACTATCCAACTTGGATCTCTCATCTCTAGGTACATGAACAAAATGCTTGCAACCAAAAACTTTCATGTGATCGTAGCTGATCTTTTTTCCATACCAAAACTTATCGGGGGTGTCTTTATTTAAAGAAAGTACTGGTGATAAATTGATAATATAAACAGAAGTAAGTAAAGCCTCACCCCAAAAGTGTCCAGAAAACTTTATTTCTGAAAGAAAATAATGAACTCTTTCCAACAAAGTCTTGTTCATCCGCTCAGCTACACCATTCCATTGAGGCATCTTAGGAGGTGTATTTTGATGCCAAATACCTTCCTTCCTACAATATAGATCAAATGGACCACAATACTCTCCCCCATTGTCAGTGCAAATTCATTTCAATTTATTGCCTAATTATCACTCAGTAGAAACATGAAATTTATTAAAAACACTAAGAACCTGAATTTTGGCATTCAAAACATAAACACAAAGCTTCTTTGAGTGGCCATCAATAAATATCACAAAATAAAGACCACCAATAAAGGTCTTAGATTTCAAAGGATCAAAAACATCAGAATATACTAATTCAAGTACCTATGACTTCCTGTATAAAAGATGACTGCTAAAACTTACACTGCTCTATTTTCCATCCATATAGTGATCAAATGTGTCCATCTTGACACTCTTTAAATTTGGAAGAAGATTTATCTTGGCCAAAAAACCAAGACCTTTCTCACTAATGTGACTAAGCCTCTTATGCCCCAACTTGGATGAAACATTACACTCAACAACACAAGTAGTATCACATGAAATAGAATCTTTAGTCCATTAAAAACCCGACTACTTCTTCCCTCAATCCAAAATCAAAGATCCCTTGGAAATATTCCATTGGAAATCACCAAAAGTATTGATAAACCCTTAATCATCAAGAACGCTGGTAGAAATATGATTCAAGTGAACCTCTAGCACATGTCGAACATTCTTCAAAATCATCTTACTTACTATACTGGTCCCTAAACAAATAGTCCCGATACCTACATCATTAACATGACCATCATTGACAATTTTCAAAATCCCAAAATTACCTGGGTTGTAATATGTAAGGAACTCCTTCTTCAATGTCATGTAAAAATAGGCACCACTGTCAACAACCCAACAAGAATGATCAGAAGCAATATTAATGGAGTCATAAACAGTAACAAGATCACCCCCTATAGCAGAAACGACATGATCATCTCCATCACCATTATTATTGGGATTATTTTAGTTAATTATGTTTTCTCTTTTCAGCTGATAACAAAACTTCTTGACATGCCCCTTCTTACCACAATGATGACATTCAAAATCTCTCTACTTTGATCTGGATTTTCTTCTACTTTTACTCTTTCCTCAACTGCTCTGTCCCTGATTCTTTTCCTGGATTCTCCTCCTATTCTCTGTAACTAAAATCTCTGAAGAATATTTCTCTTAATTAAGTCTCATAACGTCTTCATTAAAAAAATCATACTTAACAAAACTGAATGTCATAGCACCATTAGGAGTAGAACCGGTTAGAGTAACACATAAATTCTCCCAAGAACCGGGTAAAGTGTTACGCAATAAAAGTGCTAAAACCACATCTTTAAAATTGATACCCATGCTAGAAAAATAATCAAAACATACATAATATTCACTTAAATAATTAGAAATATATGTACCTTCTTTGAACCTCAAGTTTATCATTTTCTTGAGAAGAAACAACTTATTGTTTCCTATATTGGAAGCATAGGTAGTCTTGAGCTTCTCCCACAATGTTCTGACGTGAGAGCTGTTGACAATGTGGTTCATCACATTGTCTTAGACCCATTGGCGAATGAAACCAAAAACCATATCTTTCTCGAATTCCCATTATTCATATAAAATCCTCTCTAGCTTCTGGGTACTAAACATCAGAAGATGCATTCTCTTGAAAAAAGTAGATCCTTCAGTTTAAGTCACCACATATGGTAATTGGTACCATTCAATAAAATCACCTAACTATAATTGGATTCCATAATGAATATGAAAATAAAAACCAAAACCTCTGATACCAGATGTTGGGAAAGATGGAAAGCGATGAACGTGTAAACAACAGAAAAGCAAACACACATTGGAAAAATGTTTCCCTCAAACAACGGATGCGTAGCAACAAAAATAAGTGAAGAATATAAAGTTGACATTGAAAATTTTTACATGGAAAAACCAAAAGGAAAAAACCACAGGACCTAGTCTTAAAAGAGGGATCCACTAAAAAAGATACGTACATGGTAGAGACTCCCCAAAAATGGAAGGGATCTCAAAAGTGATACTAAGAAAAATAGTTGATCAAAGATGGAGAATAGATACAATCTGAATGAAGCCTGAAATGAATAATATAGCCTGCTAAAGAAAACCAAAAAGATCTGACTGTGAAAGAAGAGGAGCAATGTACGAACAAAGGTGCAAATGAAAAAGCATGGGGATTGGATCAAAAACCACCACAGATGAAAGATGATCAAATTAGAGTAGTTACACTGGTTGAAGATCTGAAAACCGCTCCTTGAAAATGAAACTACAATGCCTCCAACAACTCAAGAGAGAAGAGTTGCACATATCATATATAAAGGAGAGTTTCCACATGATATCTCATGTATCTTTGATTCATATCTCATATCTCCCCTACATATCTCATATCCTCTATATATCTCATATCTCTATTTTTTATCTTAAAATAACCACGTGAGGTCCCCATGTGAGGAGGACCCCAATAGTATACCACCTCTAATGACACTAGCTCTTTTCCAGGAAAGGAAGAGCTTGCTTCTGCACTGGGTTGCTTTTTTTTTATTGTGAAAAAGTTCCCTATTTGCATTTAAAAGCTGAGATAATCACTCCGTCTTTTTTTGACACTAGAGAACTTTGTTATCTTGTTAACAATAAATTGTCTTCTTGAGCGTTTGAACTAGGTCTCCTCCTTTCTACAAGAAGGGAAATTCTTTCTTCCATCTGAATGATCCTGGTTGGTGGCCTACAGGTGTTCGTGCTCATTAGGGGTCTGTCTTGTTATCAATCAGAGAGACAACCATCTAGTAGGTATGAGCTCGATTCAGAGATATATGATCTGAAAGAAGAATATATATAGTATTAAGAAACCGACCTAGTTTTATAAGTAGGGTTTAGTTTGAGTTCATCCAATGAGGGAGATCAACAAGGACCAGTGGTCTACAGCCCTTGATCCTGGGCGTGAATACATGGAAAAAGAACTATAGTTCTTCTAATATATACATTTTATGAGGTCTCTCCCTTTAGTGGGTAGCCTCACTCTCCATATGTGATATCTGATTCTCCCTCACACGCATTGAGCAATACCATTCTTCCTTGCCTTTTTTATGTACTCAACTATTAAGTCCAGAGCCTTGTGCATGCAGGACACTTGGCCCATATACGTTTGTTTTCTAGGTTGGAATTCCCATCTACTACTAATAGCTCATTTGATGTGAGATATCATCTAAGGGAAGCTAGAGAGAGGGAACCAATAAGATTTGGGATAACATGATAACTCCACCCCCACCTCCACAACATGAACTCTCAAGCCTCATTGATTTTTATTTTTCCACTTGAAGTTCACCAATAATCTTTCTCGACAAGTGATGTATGAAGCATAGCATGCGACACCCATGAGTTAAGACTCCTTTATTGTAATCTCATGTTTTCCTTTGGCATATCATGTTTTCTTTGAAACTTTTTCTCCACTTCAGAAGCTTCATGATATTCCTTGTGGTTGAGCCCATCCCTTATTTACTTATATTCCCGTAGGATCTTTATTCTCTTCATGTACTATGCTAGTAACAGGGTAGGACCAATATTGAGTGATACGCATATGGTTTGACTAGTTTTAATTTCTGGCTACCCTTATTATTCTATTTATTAGGTACCCTTTTTCATTATATTATATTGTTAAGAATGGTTTAAAAAGTAGTGATTCCAAGGTTAAACATAAGGATGCCTTTCCCTGTTATGAAAGTTCCTCATCACGTATACAATAGACTCTAAGAGAACTATGAGTTTCACCAAGATCCTATTTGAAATTGCAGATAGATCGGCCTTCTCACCAATAAAGGAGTCGTTGTTGGATTGAGAGAGTCAAGTCTTGTTAGAGAAGAGTTTCATATACCTGATCTAGTTGGTTGGGCTACCATGCCTCATGGACATGGTTATCAACACCACCGTTAAGATTATTTTCCCTAGCATTTGGGGCCACAAAAGGGAGATTAGTTTCAGAGTAATCTTACGAGTAGTCAAAAACACAAAGGATCGTATTAGGATTCCAAAAGATTATTTTTATGCATTTTTTGATTTTTTGTTTAAATATACCTAAGGAAAAACTTGAATTATTCACCACAAAGGAGGCAGGGGCCCTTCCGTCTTTGGATTTTTTTCACTCAGGCTAAAGACGACAAGACCATTGCCACCTTTGTCGGGAATTTAGGGCAAAGGCAGCAGGGACCATGCCGCCTTTGATCAAATGAAAAAATTACTTATTTTAAATATAAATATTTTTATATTTAAAATTTTAATTTTTTTATTTATATTTATATATATATATATATATATATAAAGAAAATAAAATAATTTATCAGAATTTATTTGTTATTTTATATCCAACATTACTGCTATTATAACATTCTAAAATTCTGATAGAAACTATCACCAATGTCCCCCTTCAATTAGAGGGTTTGCCTTGAAAATCATTCTAGATTTTGGATGTGAGATTCAGGTTCTCCCTTTCCTATGCAGAATAAATAATATATTATTATTAATCATTTTTAATCAATTGATAATAAATATTATTTACTAATAAATAATAATTAACTATTAATGTTTACTACTAAATATTAATAATTAACTTATTTATATTATTAATATTTTAAACAATATTAATTAATACTATTAATTACTATTTAATAATATTATTAAACAACTAATTAATTTCTAAATAGTTAATAACAAATAATAGGTTTTAATTAATTAGAAATTAAATAATATATAATTAATAAAAAATAATATTATTAATAACTAAATAATAAATAATAAGTATATAATGTATAATAATATTATTATTAATTACTAAGTAAAGAATAAATTTACATATTTTTTAGTACTTAATGTTTATTAGAAATTAATATTGTTAAATAGTAAATAATATTATTTAATTAATAATATTTAGTAACTAATATTAATTACCAACAATTATTTAATTAAATAATAATAATTTAATAATAATTAATTAATCATTTCTATTTTAATAATTTAACCATTATTAATAATATTTAGTAACTAAATAATATTTTTAAATATTAATTAGTAATTGTATAAAAATAATTTTTAATAATTTTTAATTCATAATTAATTAGGTAGCAAATTTTTACTTAATATTATTAAAAAGTAATTACATATTTTATAATTACTAATTAATTATAACTAATAAATATATCACTATTTTTAATAATTTTTTACTAAATGATAATTTTAAATATTTATTAATAATTAATACTAAATAGTGATTAATATTTATTATAAATTAATATTATTAAATTGTAAATCATAATATTTAATTAATATTTATTAGTAATTAATATTGATATTTTTAAAAAAGTTATTAATAATGATTAGTAATTAATATTAATTAGAAACAATTTGTTAATTAATTAATACTAATATAATAATAATAATTAATTAACAATTAACAATTTAATAATACATATTAATATTAAGTAACTAAATAATAATTTTAAATAATTTTTAGTAATTTTTTAATAATAATGAATAATAATGAATAATTATTTAATAATTAATTTGTTAATTAGTACATACTATTATTAATAAGTAATTAATTAATGCTTAATTACAAATTAATTAATAACTATTAAATATTAAAAATTTATTAGAAATTAATAGTATTAACTAATATTGTTTAAAATATTAATAATATAAATGAGTTAATTATTAATATTTAGTAATAAACATTGATAATTAATTATTATTTATTAGTAATTCATTTTTATTATTAATTGATTAAAAATGATTAATAATAATATATTATTAATTCTGCGTAGGAAAGGGAGAACTTGAATCCCACACCGGAAATCGAGAATGATTTCCAGGGTAAACCCTCTTATAAATGGGCATCCTGTGTGATGTTTTTTGTCAAAATTGCAGACTTTTTTAATGGCAGTAATGATGGATATAAGATAGTAGATAAATTTTGTTGAATTTTCTTGTTTTCTTTATATATATATATATATGAACAAAACAAAACAAACTAAAAATAAAAATTTTAAATATACACACTTGTATATTTTAAATAATATATTTTTTTTCATTTAAAAAAAGGTGGCAAGGCCCTTTCCACCTTTGGCCTGAGAAAGAAAAACTAAAGGCGGTAGGGACCCTACCGCCTTTATGGTATGTTTTTCAAAAAAAAATTGAGCTGGTCTCATTTGAAAAACAAAAAACAAAAAATCATAAAAAACTTGAATTCAAAAGACAAATAAATCTCAAGTGATCCGAGGGAATTAGGAAGAGTGATATAGCTTGTATCACCCTTGGTATGAATAAAAAACAACGAATTAGCACCCATAAAGAATGCTTCTAACAGTCCCTTCATGCACTGAGAGAATATCATGAAGATTACATGTGAAATTTTTGGTATTTTAATTTCTGTTTTCATATTGAATTTACACATTTAAAATTTTTTCCTTTTAATTTTCTTAAATACATGAAACAATTTTATTATTTGTTTGATCATTGTTTTATAACCTCATGAAACCATTTATTGGTCTGAGTATTCCATGGCCTGTTCATTCATTTGGCCTGCCTTATTTTGCTTGCCACCATGGCTATCTAATGTTTCTCTTGGCTTTTATTACTGACCGTTCATCCTTACTGCTGCCCTTATAATCTGGACTGCACTTTTGTTCTGCTTGTTTGTTATGCCACTGGGGTTTTCTATTCTAGTTGTGATTCATGGAATTATTATTTTTAGCTATGCAGTTATACAGTTTGGGTTCTGGAAGGGGGTTTCCTCACCCCTATGGCGCTTTCATTCAACATAAGAAAATAGATCCAAAAAATTTTGATCTTCTCTCTCTCACTAGGAAGTATCATCTTACTCATTCCAGATCTTCCTCATTCTTGGTGGCTTTATCCTCGATAGAAGATTTTATCCACTGCCCTGTCTCGAACCAAGACGGGTTGTAATCTGAACTGGTGCCTGACCTAGTCCGTGGTAAGGCCTGAAGGGCGTTCCTAATCCCCACTGGATGGCACAAGTTCCTGGGTATAAATATTAACACGTGGGAACGATTTACCCAAATATTAAAATATAAAACAATTAAAAACTTAAATAAATAGAAACATAAAATCACAACCAAATGAGCCTTAAACAAAAAATCCAGATTTGAGTTACAAGTGTAATGAAAAAGAATCAAAAGGGTTACTACCAAAAAGGGACCAAAAGCCCAAATTTTCATAGGGGAAGGTGACCAAAACCTAGCTAAAAAACCACCACGTGCCAAGAGGACACCACCCTCAAGCCATCTCCACAACACCACCCATGAAAGATCGCTAACAATCTGAACCTTTATCTCCATAAGATTTACCATTACCTGTATCAATCATTAGCAAATCTACTTACACCCAACTATGTAAGTAGGATGTAAGATAATTCCCAACAAGATGCCACCAAAAAGGATTCCATGAAGTAAACATTAAAATACGAATACACTTTCATGTTTGAAAAATGAAAGTGAAATGCCTGAAGAATTTTAAAGAAAGAAATTTTAATGTAAACAACTTCAAAGGAATGAAACTTTAATTAAAAATATATTTACTTTTGGAGTAACCCAAATTCCGCACCGTATGGAGATGGTGAGCGCCAAATAGCTAAATAACACTAACATGGAAAGGTCCCTATAAGTACTAGTAAGTAATGGGACTCTAGAACCTCACGCCTCGGTGAAAAGTGGTATAAGAACCCCGACAACCCACATTCTCATACACGAGCCACTAGTAGGGGACATACCCGTAACCTTTGTGATCTCCAATAATTATCCAAATATTTAGTTAGTGTTTTAGTCATCAATTCAGTTAACTAAAACCAATCCGAAGACACTTCTGTATCACTAGCACACTAGTCTTAGTCCACCCACCTAGTACCCGGGCTTTCCATAGTGCTTATTCAAGTTCCAAGGTCATATCACATGCCCCATTCAAATAAACAACTAAATAAGGCACTACACACAACAAACACTACCACTTGCACATTTCATTAACCAACCAAAACACTACCCATTACGTATCACCACTCACACACAAAAATTCCATTTTGAAATAATATGCACACCAACACAGTTCACATACACATTTCACGCCTTCCATATAATTTAATAAACCATAAATAAAATTTTATAAAACAATTTCAAGAAGTATCACTTTATTTTAAGCACAAAACCCACTCAAAATCCTCCTGTATGACCAAACACACACCAACTCCACATCAAAACACAATTCACACCACTTGCACAGTTGAATAAACTAATTTCACAATTCATAAAATACTATTATATAACACCATATGGGTTTTCATCAAAAGCACATCCCATTTCATATAAACATGCTACAAAATATTGAACGCACACTAAACTCTTTTAAAAACTTTTTTCTCACCAAAAAAATTAATCATAGAAAACACTAAATTAATTAAGTAAAATAATTAATCAAATAATGAGCATCACAGAACTCCAAAAATTGGTGCGAAACTCCAATCGCACCACAATCGCACAACACATGGATCAAATTGAACCCTAATTCAAGAATTCAAACCCAAAATCACATCATTAATTCCTAATAATGAAATCCTAAGGGGTAGAAAAACCTTAAAGAAGGAAGAAATGCTCACCAGAGTAGAACGAACGAGGGTGATGCTTCTAGAAGGGAGCCACATGCTAAAGGGGGGTGGCCAGAGGTTGCACCAATAGGGGAGGGTTACTGGAGGTGAGCCACATCAGATATCTGACCAAGAAAGTGTTAGGACTGTAAATGATTGGCCCACTGGTGCAGCGATAATCACGAGATAAAATAAAGTGAAAAATGCGGAAAAATAAATGAACACCAGATGTAATGTGGAAAAACTCCCAAATTGAAGGGGTAAAAAACCACGGGCAAATAGAAGGATCATTATGGGGTAAAAGTGGGTACACACTCCCTCATTATTATAAGGAGAAAACCCTTGTAATATTCTCTCTTGAATAAGTGGGGAAATAAACCTCACAGAACCATTCAAATAGGATGAATACCGGTGATGCGAAACCGAATACAAGTTTTAGAGACCCAAACTTGATGTACATGGACATTACATTACTTTTTTGGAATACTTAATACATGACAAAAACAGATGCCCAAAGATTGTATTAGTTTAGTGTCTTTGGAAAATCGGAACGTAATCTTCTAATCATGGTGAAAGATCTTCAACATCTCCCATAAAGATCTTCCCATTTTTGGTTTTCTTACCTAAAACCTTTCTTTATATCCTGGGGAAATGAAAATATAAAAAGGTTGAGCTTAAATTCTCAGTAAGGGTAAACATAGATAACATAAAACAATCCATAAACATTTTAATGCAAAAACTTGAACATAAAATCTAAACAACAAAATCTTGAGCAAAGACAAAAATCTTGGAAGTACATAAGTCATATATCATAAAGGAACATCAATCCTGATAAAATATCATGGGAATAAAACATGTGATTGTGGAAACCATTAAGAACATGATATGATTTCTATAGTAGCAAAGGCATTGCTTCCAGGACCATCTTAGTGGACAAAGTCCCTTTCTGAATCGAGTTCACTCCTCGTTCCAGTCCTGTATTACTGAATCAGATTAACTTACCATTACATACATGTCTATATCATGAGATATAAATCTTTACCCAATTAATTGGAGGGAGATATAGGTCCCACCCATCTCATAATGAAATAATTTTTTCGTGTGCCACAAAATCATAAATCAAACATCATAGCATAACCCATGTAATAGAATGGGATTCTTAAACATCATGCCATCATAACATAATCCATATAAAAAAATGGATATCATTTCATCATAAGAATAATCAAACCATGTAAATAATGGAGACATTATACTTGAAAACATTAACATATTAAATAATGTCATTTTAGATGGAAAATAGTTTTGATAAAACACTTGAAATGAATTCTTGAGGAAAATATCCTTTCTTCTTAAAAATCATTTTATTTTCACAAAATTCCATGAAATTTTAAAAGAAAAGGGTTTTTTTGAAAATAATCATGCAATCTTGTAGAGGAAGCTTCATGAAAATGAGGCGTTATGAAACCATAAAAATCCGTTCACACCGTATAAGTTAAAAATAACATTCTCCTCATACTTTTTTCAGAAAAGTAAAAAAGTTCCTCGTGTGGTAAACAAAAGTAAGATTCATTTCATAACATGTGGTAAAATTCAAAAATGGGTAAAAAGTCCATTAAACATATATGAAAACATTTTTAGAAAATAGGGACATGGATGATAACAAAAACCCCAGTAAATACTTATGAATAAACAATCTCAGATAAGAATGAGGTTGGAATAATTATCCCTTACCTTATGTCTGATATGATTAGTATGTATCTGAACCTCCTGTATAATGATTTAAATAATTTCATTGACTTATTACAGAATCATATTAATTGTTATGATATCATATATGGTTTACTTATGACTTTATAGTACCCGTTCTTTTGTAAATTCGATGTAAAAGCAGCGATTTGGGTAAAATTGTTTCATTTATTGTACGTGTTTCAACTTGTTGTTCTTGATATTATTACTTATATCCTGATTTAATTAATTTTAGAATGTAAAAAATGATTTATATATAATATATATTCAGCATATAAATATATATATATGACAGATCAATAAATGGAATGAAATACACCGTTCATGGAGACGGTAGGCCGTACGTACGCATAAACGCTGTTTTCGTTTCCTTATTGAATTGAATGGAATTAAGTAGATGAAATACATATATATATAAATAAATCCAGTATCATTATTATTTAATATATTTGATGAATACTTATTATATATACTTTATAATCATTCATGAATGGTTAACATGGAGAATGAATCTCATCGCGTTGTGGAGACGGTAGTCCGTACGTACGCACGAGCGATGATATCATTCCCATGATCGTGGAATTGTATTGAAGTGTATGTATAATATTTCAGAATCAATATAACTTTAAAATAATCATATATAGTTATTTATTTACACCATTATACCCATCCAAGTAAGGTGGTGGTCGAAAACAGATTACACCACGACATGGAGACAGTATTCCGTACGTACGCACTCACGGTGATTTCGTTTTCCATAGGATGGATAGAAGGTGAAATAGGGTTGTTTCATATTTATAATAACATATCAGTATATAAGTAATAATTATGTTATTACTTTATAATGAAACAACTAAAGAAGAGGAATTAGAAGAAGAAAGAAACTTGAGAGAATCGGAAGAAAAGATTACCTCTTCTTCGATGCACCTCCTTTAAGATTCCTCTTAAAGAAGTAGAGTTGGTCTTTTGAGAAGAACAGAACCTCCATAATGTTTCTAGGGAAGTGGAGAAGAGAAATGGGCAGGGGTTGGCTGAGCTTCAAGGCTCAAAAGGGAGTGAAGAGAAGAGGGAAGGGGTGCCCTTTTTATAAGGGAGGAGAGGGGCACCTTTGGAAAAACTTAAAATATTATTTAATAATAAATTTATATTCGGTTTATAATAGGTCCATATTAATTTATTTCGAAGATAAAGTGAGGATGGGTAGAAATAATCTCAACCAGTTTGTTTTAGACAAGTTTAGGTTACTATTTTAACCTTATCTTTTACATTTAACTCTAAGTTAAATAATTTAACCTTTACTGGGTTTTCTTGTTTTCTTACACTATATGGTTAATAAACTTACTATAACCAGAAAAACGAACCCCAAGTGGTTAATTATTAATATATATAACTATATCTAAGTCATTTGGCCTAACCTTAGATTTTTAGGAATATTATAACAATTAATAATATAATATTTGTTTTAAAAACTATTTTATGTCAATTTTGACACTATTTGGTAATTGATTTTTGTGAAAATCATATCAGCATGATTTGTTTCGAAAAAAGTTAATTAAATCAATACTAACATGTCATATTAACCTAGAAAATTAGTGAAATTCCTAAAAATTCTCAAATTACATTTATTTGGGTATTTATAATATCAATTATTTTAATATTTCATTATTTTGGTAATTATTGCATCACCATTGTGTCATAAATAAATTAAATTATTTAATGTCTAAAAATTATAAATAAAATACCATTAGGTAGGAAATCTTTTTATATTTATAATGAATATTTATAGTCGAATTTATCTTATGTATAACCCAATATTAAAAATGTTTTAGTTATTAAACTTTGATTTTAACTATTTTAACTGTTCTTTAAATACAATAATATTAAATGTCCTAATCTAATCCAAATGGACCTAAATGGTCATATTTTATTCCTAAGGTTGTTTTTTGTTGAATTAAACTTATCCAATAGAATTAGGACATGTGTTAGGGTAATAATAATATCATTTTTACCCTTAATTACCCTATTTACTTTTAACCGTGGTAAATAAAAGTAAAAAGTTACTATTCACCAAAAATTATTTTTATCTTATTGAAGCACATTTTACTCCTTTATATTAACCGTGTCTCTAGGATTTTTGAAATTCCACTCACAGAAGCGGTAAAATTAAGTTTTACGTAAATTTTCAAATTCTCCTAGGAGGTGGACAAAAGACGGTGAAAAGTTCGATAAAATTTTAATATATTTCAATTATTATAAAATGACTCAAATGAATTAAATTGAACTTATATAGGTATTATGTATCAATTTTTACCTAAAATAAATTTAAATAAAATAAATAATTATTTAAATAAAAAGTCGGTTTTTAAATAGTAACCCAGTGTTTTCACTATTCATCAAAAATTGAAAGTTTTCAGAAAAATACCAAAAATTTACCCTAAGCTAATTTCGATATTATGAATCAAAAAATGAAGTCCATTTTGAAAGATAAAATTTATAAAATTTCAAAAAGTGGGTATTACTATTCATAACAGCTAGTTCATAATAATATCATAATAATATCTCGTTTATTGAAACTTGGTATTGCGTACTACACAAACTATCGAAGAAGGTCTTGATTGCGTGTAATGCAAGCCAAGTCAGGGCTGCGTGTAATGAAATCTCCGTTTGGTGTTGCATATAACATAATCAAAACTTATTTCATTTATAGATTAAAAAAATCTATACTTAATGTTGCGTAGAATAATTTACACGAAACGAACTTAAAATTGTGTGTAACACGAGCCAAGAATAGTGTTGCGTATACTGCAAGCTAATACGGTGTTGCGTATAGTAAAATCTAATATTGGTGTAGTGTATAATATAAGACATCAAATAAATTAAAAATAATATATCTCATAAAATCTCAGGGTGTTACATTCTACCCCCCTTAAAATGAATTTCGCCCTCGAAATTCATCGCGGTTATAAATGGTTTACTACTTGAAAGTTTCTTTCATAGAAACCCACATTGTAAAAAGGAATACTAAAAATTCATTTTAAAAAGGGAAGTTAGAATCATAACAGTCACCCAAAGTAACTCAGCACTGGGTTTCCACATAGGACAACATAGGTGAAAATATGGATATGGAAGAGAAATATAACCTCAACTTCTGATGAAGAGTGGTAGAGGACATGGATATGAAAAATCCAATAATCACAAAGCCATAAATTTGTGATGATCTAAGGTACCATCTGATTCATCATATATAAGAGAACTAGGACAATATTTTGGGGTTTCAAGATCATTTCCCTAATGTTGATGAACTTTTACATGAGGATAAATACTTACTTGATTTCAGTGTAATATCATCGTTGGTCATTCCATGAACAATTTCCACTTCATCTCTATTTAAAGAAATGAAGTTGAATTTTTGATTCATGAAGTGTTAGTAGATCATGCGATAGAATGATAAGTCACCCCATCTGTTTCTATCATAAAAAGGTTAGCATAAGTTATTAAAAATACATAAGTCTATCTATGGTGAGAAAAATCGTATATGATTCCAACAATGGAATTATACTTAATCTATCATACTTCTTAATAAAATAAAACTAGTTTCTACTAACCAGGTACTTCCTGTAGGCCAGTGGTAGGTGATAAAGGCCTGTCGCACTTTGGTTGTGGGTTCGATTCCCACAACCTTGTCCGACACGATGGGTTGTCGCCCGTCCTATAGGTTGTCCTTTTTCTAAAACTATACTATCATAACATTTCAGAAATAAAAAGTTGTATCCTTAACCAATACTATATGATGTTCATTCCAACCTTTAGGCTTATCGAAAATACTTCTGTCCGATTACTAGAAATTTCATCTACCGAGCATGTGAATTCCTTCATTTGTCCCCCATATATCATAAGTTAAATCTTGTTGGTCATATTCCAAACATGTGAAAACCTTAATCATGTATTCTCTTGAAAAGTGAATACCCATTGAACCTTAGTAAAAATATTAATATTATCAAAAGTTAACTCTTTCCACATATAAAAAATCCCAAAAATTCTATATACTCAGACCATGATATCACTTAGTCCTTATATCAATCATGAGCTCATGAATACTATCAAACATATTGTTTTCTCCTTATCCATTAATTATGAACATATCATCTTCTTTCCAAAAGTATCTGAATAACCTTTCATGGTTACTGATACCATTCAACATATACTTTAAAATACTTTAGAAAAAACAATAGTGTAACAATCCTTAGATGATTCTTTATTCCATAGTACCATACATTATTCTTGATAAACATACAATCATTCCACTAACTTCTTAAACCACTGACTGAGATTTATCATTTATTTCATCTCATATATCATTTGTAGTCTCTTCGTCATCGTCCACATAAATACTACCCATATGACTATTCTGATTCTCTTCATGAGATTTTCCGTTAGGGCATTGGTTTGCATAATGCCCATACATTCCACATTTAAAACATCTAATCATTATTGATGTCATAGAAATACCATTATCCTTCTCCATGGTGTTAACTGAACCTTTTCCTTTGCACTTACTGGATTTGTGTCCTTCTTTTCCACACCCAAAGCATCTTCCAGTTCCTTTGAAACATTGTCCTTGATGCCTCTTCCCACATGATTTACATGAGAGAAATTGAACTTTCTTTCCTCTATGATCATCCTGAAACTCCATCTTTCTCTTATTAGCTGAGTCGGGAAACTTACCAAATTTGATATTATTGATCATATTATGAGATTTCTGATTAGGCATAATAACGATATGTGGACCTCCGGATCCAATTTCATTTGTTTTCTCATGAAGAATATAATTCCATTGTCCATAATATCCTCCATTATCGCGAATCTTCCCGTTTCTAGCCATTTTCTAAAACCCAAAAAGAATATTGTGAGAGGCCAAAATCATAATCAAGGGGGATTAACTTCAATATCTAAAACTTAGGTTAAATTCTAAGATCGTTACCATAATTCTAGGACTATAACCTATATTTATACTTAACCTTAGGGACATACCTAGACATACCTTAGAACTATCTCTAGGGACCTCACTAAAGTTTTCGCATCCTAGTTTCCAAAGGTTAACTAAACCTTCACTCTGATACCAACTGTGGAGACCCAAACTTGATGTACATGGACATTACATTACTTTTGTTGAATACTTAATACATGACAAAAACAGACACCTAAAGATCGTATTAGTTTAGTGTCTTTGGAAACTCGGAACATAATCTTCTAATCATGGTGAAAGATCTTCAACATCTCCCATAAAGATCTTCCCATTTTTGGTTTTCTTACCTAAAACCTTTCTTTATATCCTGGGGAAAAGGAAACATAAAAAGGGTGAGCTCAAATGCTCAGTAAGGGTAAACTTATAGAACATAAAACAATCCATAAACATTTGAATGCAAAAAACATGAAAATAAAATCTAAACATCAAAACCTTGAGCAAAGACATAAATCTTGGAAGTATGTAAGGCATATATAAAAAAGGAAAATCAATCATGATAAAATAGCATGGGAATAAAACATGTGATTGTGGAAACCATTAATCACATGATATGATTTCCATAGTATCCAAGGCATTGCTGCCAGGACCATCTTAGTGGACAAAGTCCCTTTCTGAATCGAGTTCACTCCTCGTTCCAGTCCTGTATTACTGAATCATATTAACTTACCATTCCAGCCATGTCTATCTCATGAGATATAAATCATTACCCAATGCATTGGTGGTAGATATAGGTCCCACCCATCTCATAATGAAATCATTCTTTCGTGTGCCACAAAATCATAAATCATACATCATAGCATAACCCATATAATAGAATGAGATTCTTAAACATCATGCCATCATAACATAATCCATATAAAAAAATGGATATCATTTCATCATAAGAATAATCAAACCATGTAAATAATGGAGACATTATATTTGAAAACATAAACACATTAAATAATGTCATTTTAGATGGAAAATAGTTTTGATAAAACACTTGAAATGAATTCTTGAGAAAAATATCCTTTCTTCTTCAAAATCATTTTCTTTTCACAAAATTCCATGAAATTTTAAAAGAAAATGGTTTTGTTGAAAATAATCATGAAATATTGTAGAGTAAGATTCATGAAAATGAGGCGTTATGAAACCATAAAAATCCATTCATGCTGTATAAGTTAAAAATAACATTCTCCTCGTACTTTTGCCAGAAAAGTTAAAAAGTTCCTCGTGTGGTGAACAAAAGTAAGATTACTTTCATAACATGTGGTAAAATTCAAAAAAGGGTAAAAAGGCCATTAAAAATACATTAAAACTTTTTTAGAAAACAGGGACATGGATGATAACAAAACCCCCAATAAATACTTACGAATAAACAATCTCGGATAAGAACGAGATTGGAATAATTATCCCTTACCTTATGTCCGATATGATTTGTATGTATCCGAACCTCCTGTATAATGATTTAAATAATTTAATTGACTTATTATAGAATCATATTCATTGTTATGACATCATATATGGTTTACTTATGACATTATATTACCCGTTCTTTTGTAAATTCGATGTAAAAGCAGCGATTTGGGTAAAATCGTTTCATTTATTGTACGTGTTTTGACTTGTTGTTCTTGATATTATTACTTATATCCCAATTTACTTAATTCCAAAATGTAAAACATTATTTATATATAATATATATTCATAATATACATATGTATATGATATATCGATAAATGGAATGAAATACACTGTTCATGGAGATGGTAGGCCGTACGTACGCATGAACGCTGTTTTCGTTTCCTTATTTAATTGAATGGAATTAAGTAGATAACATACATATATATATAAATAAATCCAGTATCATTATTATGTCATATATTTCATGATTACTTATTATATATACTTTATAATCATTCATGAATGGTTAACATGGATAATGAATCTCATCGCGTCGTGGAGACGGTAGTCCGTACGTACGCACGAGCGATGATATCATTCCCATGATCGTGAAATTATATTGAAGTGTATGTATAATATTTCAGAATAAATATAACTTTACAATAATCATATATAGTTATTTATTTAAAACATTATACCCATCCAAGTAAGGTGGTGGTCGAAAACAGATTACACCACGGCGTGGAGACAGTATTCCGTACGTACGCACACGCGGTGATTTCATTTTCCATAGGATGGATAGAAGGTGAAATAGGGTTGTTTCATATTTATAATAACACATAAGTATATAAGTAATACTTATGTTATTACTTTATAATGAAACAACTAAATAAGAGGAAGTAGAAGAAGAAAGAAACTTGAGAGAATCAGAAGAAAAGATTACCTCTTCTTCGATGCACCTCCTTTAATCATCCTCTTAAGAAAGTAGAGTTGGTCTTTTGAGAATACCAGAACCTCCAGAATGTTTCTATGGAAGTGTAGAAGAGAAATGGGAAGGGGTTTTCCGAGATTAAAGGCTTAAAAGGGTGTTAAGAGAGGAGGGAAGGGGTGCCCTTTTTATAAGGGAGGAGAGGGGGAACTTTGGAAAAACTTAAAATATTATTTAATAATAAAGTCATATTCGGTTTATAATAGCTCCAAATTGATTTATTTAAAAGATAAAGTGAGTATGGGTCGAAATACTCTCAACCAATAGGTTTTAGACAAGTTTAGGTTACTATTTTAACCTTATCTTTTAGATTTAACTCTAAGTTAAATAATTTAACTTTTACCGTGTCTTCTTGTTTTCTTACACTATATGGTTAATAAACTTACTATAACCAGAAAAACAAACCCCAAGTGGTTAATTATTAATATATATAACCTTATCTAAGTCATTTGGACGAACCTTATATTTTTAGGAATATTATAACAATTAATAATATAATATGTTTTTTAAAAACTATTTTATGTCAATTTTGACACTATTTGGTAATTGATTTTTGTGAAAATCATATCAGCATGATTTGTTTCGAAAAAAGTTAATTAAATCAATACTAACATGTCATATTAACCTATAAAATTAGTGGAATTAATAAAAAGTCTCAAATTACATTTATTTGGGTATTTATAATATCAATTATTTTAATATTTCATTATTTAGGTAATTACTACATCACCATTTTGTCATAAATAAATTAAATTATTTAATGTCTAAAAATTATAAATAAAATACCATTAGGTAGGAAATATTTTTAGATTTCTAATTAATATTTATAGTCTAATTTATCTTATGTATAACCTTATATTAAAAATGTTTTAGTTATTAAACTTTAATTTTAACTATTTCAACTCTTCTTTAAATAAAATAATATTAACTGTCCTAATCTAATCCAAGTTGACCTAAATGGTCATATTTTATTCCTAAGGTTGTTTTTGGTCGAATTAAACTTATACAATAGAATTAGGATATATTTTAGGGTAATAATAATATCATTTTTAGCCTTAATTACTCTATTTACTTTTAACCGTGGTAAATAAAACTAAAAAATTACTATTCACCAAAAATTATTTTTATCTTATTGAACCACATTTTACTCATTGATATTAACCGTGTCTCTCGGATTTTTGAAATTAAACTCACAGAAATGGTAAAATTAAGTTTTATGTAAATTTTTAAATTCTCCTAGGAGGTGGGTAAAAGACGTTGAAAAGTTCGATAAAATTTTAATATATCTAAAATTATTATAAAATGACTCAAATGAATTACATAGAACTTATATAGGTATTATTTATCAGTTTTGACCTAAAATAAATTTAAATAAAATAAATAATTATTTAAATAAAAAGTCGGTTTTTAAATAGTAACCCAGTGTTTTCACTATTCATCAAAAATTGAAAGTTTTCAGAAAAATACCAAAAATTCACCCTAGGATAATTTCGATATTCTGAATCCAAAAATAAAGTCCATTTTGAAAGATAAAATTTATAAAATTTCAAAAAGTGGGTATTATTATTCATAACAGCTAGTTCATAATAATATTATTATAATATCTCGTTTAGTGAAACTTGGTATTGCGTACTACACTCGCTATCGAAAAAGGTCTTGATTGCGTGTAATGCAAGCCAAGTCAGGGCTGCGTGTAGTGAAAGCTCCATTTGGTGTTGCATATAACATAATAAAAACTTATTTCATTTATACATTAAACAAAATCTATACTTAATGTTGCGTAGAATAATTTCCACAAAACGAACTTGAAATTGTGTGTAACATGAGCCAAGAATAGTGTTGTGTATACTGCAAGCTAATACAGTGTTGTGTATAGTACAAGCTAATCTTGGTGTATTGTATAATAGAAGACATCAAATAAATTGAAAATAATATATCTCATAAAATCTCAGGGTGTTACACAAGTGATAGAAGAGATGCAATTTGGAAGAAGGGAGAGCCTCATTTTATAGTCCTCCTCACCCTTTCCCTTTGCCTTCTCCCGCTGGTGGTTTGGTGGGGGTTTGGCCACCCACCACCTAACACCACCATCCCCCCTTTGACAAAGGAGGGGGGCAACCACTGTCCTGAAAATGGACGTCCGCCAAAAAATCTCCCACTTCGAGATTTTATTGAGAACCAATCACATCTACACACATCATTTATATCTGCCAAACCATGCTGCTCAAGTATCTGCCAGGCCAGTCAAGGATCTGCCCCATCTGAACTTATCAGAGTTAATCACCTTCGTTGGGAAATCTGCCAGATTTTCTTTAGTATGACTCCTCATCATATCCACACTTCCTCCACCACATCTCAGATAAAGTGATACTGTACCCCAATGTGCTTCGTCCTGGAATGAAAAGATGGATTCCTTGCAAAGTGAAAGGTGCTCTGACTGTCAAAAAATAATGGAATTTTCTCTTGTCTATGCCTGAGCTCCTCCAACAACCTTCTCATCCAAATTGCCTCTTTTCCAGCCTGTATAACTTCCATGTACTCTACCTCCATCATGGATAAAGCCACAACTAACTGTAACTTCGAAATCTAGCTCACAGATCATCCTGCAAAAGTAAACACATAACCAGTAGTGGATTTTCTCCGGTCAGAATCACCTGCAAAATCTGAATCAACATATCCTCTGATAGTAAATTCTGATCCTTCATAACATAATGCATCATCTGAGGTTTATTTTATGTATCTCATGATCCTCTTCATTGTGCTCCAATGCTCCCATCCTGGAATCTCCATGTACCGACTAACTGCTCCCACTACATGTGCAATGTCTGGTCTAGTACAAACCATAGTGAAATCAGACTACCCACCACTGATGCATACGGTACTCGAGACATTTCCATCCTCTCTGATTCACTTCTAGGACTCATCGTGGAGGATAACTTGAAATTAACTTGAATAGGGGTAGATATTGGCTTACAATCTTACATGTTGAAGCGTTTCAAGACACTTTGTAAGTAACTCTTCTGTGATATCCAAATCTTTCCATTATTTCTGTCTCGGTAAATCTGCATCCCAAGAATCTTGTTTACTAGTCCCAAGTCCTTCATATCAAACTCCCTAGCCAACTGTGCCTTCGTCTCCTAGATCTAATCATTGTTGGGGTCTGCAACCAACATGTCATCCACATACAACAGAAGAATGATGAAATCATTACCATCCGAACCCTTGAAATATGCACAAGGATCTGAATGAAGTCTGTCATATCCAAGGACCGTGATATAGGAATCAAATCTCTTGTACCAACACCTCGACGCCTGTTTGAGACTGTACAGAGTTTTTTTCAACCTGCAAACCAAGTTATTTTTTCCTTCTTCTGAAAAACCTTCCAGTTAGAGCATATAGATCTCTTCATCAAGATCACCATGGAGAAAAGAATTCTTCACATCTAGCTGCTCTAGATGTAAACTGTATGTAGCACATATCACCAGAACTATCCAAACAGTCTTCAGTCTAACAATAGGAGAAAATATTTCATTGAAATCAATACCTTCCTTATGAGAAAATCCTTTGACCACCAATCTTGAATGATATATTTCTACACAGTCCTTTCCATCCCGCTTGATCTTAAAGACCCATTTGTTTCCGATAGCCTTCCTTCCATGAGGTAATGGAACAAGATCCCAAGTCTCATTCCTATGCAGGGCTTCAAGTTCCTCTTGCATCGCTGCCATCCATGAGGATACATCTGGACTCTGGGTCGCCTCCACAAAAGAAGATGGCTCTCCATCCTCTATCAATAAGAAATACACAATATTTATCTCAGTGACATAGTCTGAGTTCCATACTGGTTATCTTTTCTCCCGAGTTGACCTTCGTGGTCCAGAATCAACCGGTACTTGATCATCATGCTCTGGTAATGCCTCATATGAAACTAGTTCTTCCTTGGATTTGTCCTCTACTTTGACTATTGTAGTTTCTGTATTCTCCTTCTCAATGTCTCGATCAGTTGTAATTTTCACCTTATCTTCTGCAAAAATGACATCTCTGCTGATGATAAATTTGTGGGAAGTGGGATCCCACAAACAATACCTCTTCACACCATCATCTTACCCCAAGAAGATACATTTCCTAAATCTCGAATCCAAATTCGATCTTTCCTGGTCAATAAACATTGCATATACAGGACTTCCAAAAGTAAGTAACCGAGAATAGTCAGCGGGTTTACCAGTCCACATCTCCATCGGTGTCTTCAGCTCAATCGCCATTGAAGGAGATCAGTTGATCACATAACTGGCGGTACTCACTGCTTCTGCCCAAATTTTTTTGGCAATACCTGCAGTCTTCATCATTTCCCTTGTTCTATCCAATAGGGTTCTGTTCATCCGCATTGCTACTCCATTCTTCCAAGGAGTGTATGCCACCGTGAACTGTCTCTTGATCCCTTCTTGTTAAAAAAAAGTATCAAACTCCTTGCTTCTATATTCTCCACCATTGTCTGTCTTCAGACACTTGATCTTCTTTCCAGAGTCAAGCTCCTTCCGCGCTTTTAATGTTTTTAAGACTTCAAAAACATCCGTCTTTCATTTTGATTGGGTACACCCAACATCTCCGGGAATAATCATCAATGAATGATATAAAGTGCCTTTATCCTCCCAGGGATATAACTGGTGCTTTCCAAACATCGGAATGGATCAACTCCAAGATCTCCTGACTTCTTGCTATTGATGTCCCGAACTTTAACCTGTGTTGCTTGCTCAAAACACAATGCTCACAAAATGGTAAGGATACCTTTGTAAGCCCAGGCAGTAACTTCTGATCTGAAAGAATCTTTAGGCATCGTTATGACATATGGACAAGATTTTGATGCCCTAACGTTGTCAATGCTTCTGTCGAGGTAGTTGATGCAACAACTATCTCCGCCTCCTTGTATGTTTCACCCATAAGCACGTATAGGTTCTTTGAGATTTTCTCCACCTTCATTACCACAAGCACGCCCTTCACAATTCTCATCACTCCATTATCGGTGCACGTATTTCATCTGATGTCATCAAATTGTCCCGAAGACAATATGTTCTTCTTCAGGCCCTTCACATGACGTACTCCTTTGACAGTTCGAACAATACCATCATGAATCTTCAGTTTGATGGTACCGACTCCAAAGATCTTCAGAGTGTGATCATTCCCCATGTATACAAGTCCTTCCGGGATGGTTTCATATTGGTCAAACCATTCCCTTAGAGACTTCATGTGCCATGTTGCTCCTGAGTTGATAATCCATGCATCGTTGAGATGCTGCCTACTTCCAGCAGTCGTCGCCGCTTAACTGACTAGTATATCTCCACTTCCAGAAGTACTCGCCACATTTTTTTTCCATGTCATAATTTTAGATCCCACTGAAACCACGCTCCATCGTCACACCCACCGGATTTTTTCCAATTGCCGGTAGGCAATTATCCTTCCGCAGCACTGCCTGCATCTTCATTTTCCACAATGAAAAATTATTCCCACTGAATTTTTCGATCTCGAATTTTTCCGCCATCTAGACACGCTATCAGTCCAGATCCTCCTCTATTTCACAATGGTGTATTTAATAATCTCAATAATTTTTTTTGATGTGACAGATCAACCGGAGTTGCAACCATAGAGCATACTCAAATTTATGAGAATTATTAATACCCGAAAATGTGAACAGCACCGGGCCAGAACCTTGCCTCTGATACCAATTGTTAGGACCATAAATGATTGTTCCACCAGTGCAGCGATAATCACGAGATAAAATAATGTTCAAAATGCGAAAAAATAAATGAACACCAGTTGTAACGTGGGAAAACCCCCAAATAAAAGGGGTAAAAAACCACGAGAAAATAGAAGGATCACTATGGGGTAAAAGTGGGTACACACTCCCTCACTATTACAAGGAGAAAACCCTTGTAATATTCTCTCTTGAATAAGCAGGGAAATAAAACTCACAGAACCGTTAAAATATGATGACTACCGGTGATGCGAAACTGGATAGAAGTGATAGAAGATATGCAATTTGGAAGAGGGTAGAGCCTCATTTTATAGGCCTTCTCACCCTTTCCCCTTGCCTTCTCCCGCTGGTGGTTTGGTTGGGGTTTGGCCACCCACCACCTAACACCACCATCCCCCCTTTGACAAAGGAGGGGGGCAGCCACCGTCCTGAAAATGTACATCCGCCAACAGAAAGGGAATGTGGCGCGATGCAGGTTGACATGAAGGGGGAAAGGGCGGCGCAAGGATGGTTCGCCAAGAGGGAGTGCACTGATTGAGTCTTGCCAGAAAGGGGGGTGCGAACAATGGAAGGGAGGTCAAGGAGGAAGGATGGACAAAGGGGGAAGGCTGCGCTAGGGTTCGATGCGCCAGGTAGCACAACACAAGAGAGGGGGGGGGAGGAAGAGGAGAGGAAAGAAAAAAAAAAGAAAAAAAGAATGAAAAGAAAAGGGAAAAAAGAAAAAGGTGAAAAGAAAAAAAGAAAATAAAATATAAAAATAAAGACCTAAAATATTAATGTAATCATAATAAAAATTATTAATAATAAGAATAATGATATTAATAATTTTATAATAATAATAATAATAACAATAATAATAATATTAATAATTACAATTACTTAATAATTATATTAGTCATAATAATAATAATAATATTATTATTATTAAATAATAATAATAATAATATTATTATTATTAAAAAAATTCTTAATTTCATTTCATTATTAAAATTATTAATTAATTATTTAATAATTTTTTTTGAACACTGGGCAGGATACATGGTGACCTAGCGAAGCTGCACGGCTTTGACCGTGCCCTACCTGTGCGTCGAACGCATTCAAGACCAAAACATTAATTTATTAGCAAAACAAAAAATTTCAATCGGTATCATCCCACACCTCGAAAAAATATTTCAAAGCTAGATAAAAATAATAAAATAAAATTGTTTCAAAAGATAGAGTGTGACAATTATCCCCACCATGAAAACTTTATACCCTCAGAAAGTCAACTCGAAGCTTGATTGGAGAATAAAAGAGGATACTCCAGCTCAACCCATGACCTCCACTCCCTAGTCTCATGCTCATCATTCCCATGATGCAAAAGGATACAGACCAATTGAATAGACTTCCCACGAAGCATCTTCTCTTGGGAATCCACTATTTGCATTGGCTGTTCCAACACTGATAAAATGGGCTCTATCTCCAACTCTTCCCAATTCAACATATGGGACAAATCCAAATTATAATTATTTAATTGGGATACATGAAATACATCATGAATTAATGTAAAATGAGAATGTACAACTAACATGTATGCCACTTTTCCAATCTGCTCAGTGATCTCAAAAGGTCCGATATGCCTCGACATCATCTTTTCCTACTTTCCCAAATGACGTGGCCCAAACGAGGGGCCACCTTCAAGAACACCCAATCCCGCATGGAAAACTTGAGGTATCAAAACATCTGATCAGAATAATATTTGTGGTGACTTTGAGCTGTCAAGAACTACTGCCTGATCAACTTGAATTTCTCAGACATCTCCAATACAAGGCTCGGTCCCAAAAGTGAAGTCTCTTCTTCCTCAGCCCAACATAAAGGAGACATACATGGTTGAACATAGAGAACCTCAAAAGGAGCCATTAAAATATAGGATTTTTAACTGTTATTATAAGAGAACTAGAACAATCCCAAATGGCTATCCCATAATCCTCCAAAATCCAAAACACATACACAAAGCATGTCCTCCAGAATCTAATTTTCCAGCACCGTCTAACCATCTGTTTGAGGATGATATGCCATACTCATTTTGATATACGATCCCAATTCCCTTTGATGGAATTCCCAAAACTGGGAGGTAAAGCAGTGATTTGTGTTAGAAAAAATTACTGATGGAACACCATGAAGTCTGACCACCTCCTGAATATACAATCGCCCTAGCTCATCCACTTTAGTTGTATCTCTAATCAGAATGAAGTGGGATTATTTAGTCAAATATCCAATCACAAACCAAATAGCGTTCCTTCCTCGAGGTGTATGAGGTAATCCAATTATGAAATCTATATCGAAATCATCCCACATCAAGGTAGGAATGGGTAACAACTAAAGAAAACCAGAGGGCCTTTGATGCTCTACCTTTGCCTACTGACATGTATAACACCTTGATAAGAAATGATCTATATCCCACCTCAATCCTTTCCACTAAAACTACTAATGAACATAATAATACATCTTCGTAGCACTAGGATAGATGGCCCACTGAAACTAGGGATATCCTGCATCACCACCTTTCGTAGAGACAACGACACCACTGCACGACCCTTAAAGCACAAGATTTCCTCAAGAGACAAAAACCAATAAGAAATTCTACCCACCTTGAAAAAACTACATAGACCACTAACACAACTCATCAATGGGATTATCTCACTAAATCAACTCCAAAAGAGAAGAATTCAACAGAACTCTTGCCAAGAATGCACCTCCACTGTGCTCCTTGGTCTCCAAGTGCATCTGAGAAAAAATCCCCATCAAGGTCCATTCATCACTAGACTTTCTCAAAGCATGCATTGGAACTTTTTTTCTCAAGGTTTCATCCACCAAATTACCCTTGCCTAGGGTATAAATGATATCAATGTCAAACCCATGCAGATACTCGATCCAACCGAACTACCTCATATTAAGATCCTTCTGTGGGAAGATATAGGCTAAGCTATCCTGACCAGAGTTGGCCAAATATTTCTCCCCAAAAAGGTAATGGTGCCATGTCTTCAAGGCATGAATCAACGCTACAAAATTCAAGTCATGGGTTGGGTAATTATTCTCATGTGGTGAGAGATGGAGATAACCATATGCCACTACATGATTATGTTGCATGATCACACACTAAAGGCCCTTACCTAAAGAATTGCAATAAACCACGTAGACCTTCCCAAACTCTAAAAAGGTCAACATAGGTGCATTAGTCAACCACCAGTTCAACTACTCAAAGGATTCCGAGCACTCTAGGATATATTTAAAATTCAACCCTTTCTAGGCGAGTGTAGTTATAGAGGAAGAAAACCGCGAGAAATCCTGGAAAAATGCCTTTAATAACCTACCATGCCAAGAAAACTTCTGATCTCGAACAAATTATTCAGCTATTCCCATGAAATAACTATACCGATCTTATCAAGATCCACTGAAACCCCTTTCTCTGAAATCACGTGGCCCAGAAACTTCACTTCCTTAATCCAGACATTGCACTTTGAAAGCTTTGCATAAAGATGATAATCCCTCAGAGTGCCCAACATGATCCTCAAATGATTCTCATGCTCTTCCTCAGATTCAGAGTAAACTAGGATGCCATCCACAAATACCACAACAAAGGAGACGAGATACTGGTGCAACACCCTATTCACGAGTTCCAAAAAAACTACTAGAGAATTTGTCAATCTGAAAGGCATGACCAAATACTCAAAGTGGTCGTACCTTCTTTGTAAAGCCATCTTCAGGATTTCCACTTCTCTTACCCTAACTTGGTGGTAACCCGAATGCAAGTCTATCTTGGAAAACCACTTTGCACCCTTCAGCTAGTCGAAAAAATCATTGATTAGGGGAAAAGGATACATTTTATTGACGGTCACCTTATTAAATTTCTGGAAATTGATGCACAACCAAAGAGGTCTGTCGAAATTCTTTGCGAATAAGACTGTGGAGGCCTTAGGAGAGACACTCATGTCACAAACTGCCCCCAGGGCCCATGTTGTGACTACCCCAAGGCCACCTCCCGAAGGCCAAGGGTTGGCGACTAGCGCCGAAGGCATGAACCAGTAAGTGGGAAGAATTTTCCTGAGTACCTATACGCACACATGCACCCATCCAAGTCCCACACACTTTCCAAGGAAACAAGTATCAATAAAAAAAGTTGAGTACAACTAATAAAAGTGATCCTAAATACAAACCCAATGAAAGAACTGAAAACAACAAAGTACATAAAGGAAACGCTGATGGTCGTCTGCAGAAAACTCCACCTGATCATGAGAGTAGTGTAGCTACTGTAATCCGAAGTAGAATGTCCTATCCAGCTGATCCTACTAGGCCTTGCTTGGTCTTAGGCCACAAAGTCCACCGTTTTAGCTTTTGTCGGTCCCGTCTCCCTGAGCACCTCTAGATCCCGGTCCACCAAAGTCTCTGTCAAAATTTCAATCTTCTGCACCAGAAACAACACGTGCGGGCAAATCTTGTGTAGGGGTGAGTAACAAATACTAAGTAGGGACCCCAAGACAAAAATGAAAGACCACACAAAAATCCTCAAAGTAATACACGGAATACAAGACATCTCACACTAGGTATACGTTTAGGGTAGTGATAGAAGAAACATCAGTCAAATCATCAAAAACCTTAGTTTCTAGAGAAATCCTTCTATATTGAGTACATTGGGCCTACCAAGTCACAAAGAAGTGCTTCCCACTAACCTTGGACTACTTAGTTACACCTCCCCATTGCATATTGTGGGCCTGCAAAGTCATTGAGAAGTGCTTCCCACTAATCTTGGCCAATTGAGGTACTCCTTCTCATCGTGTACCGTGGGCCTTCAAAGTCAGAGACAATCACTTCCCACTATGGGCCTACAAATTCATGGAGAAGTGCTTCCCAGTGGGATATAGTTGAGTCATGTAGAGTTGAAAGTCAGCATTCCTTAAGTCTTAGCCAACCGAAGGGTTCCGTATGTAGCATACCTGGAAGAACTACTCCTCATGCTATTCTTCGCATCTAAACTTCCATGAAAGTCACTATAGAGTATTCCAAAAGATCCGCCTCATCGAGAGGGTACCAAAAATGAAAATGGATCATCAATCGGACACACAGTTTGCAATATACGAGCATTTAGTAAATGGGGGCTGGTTGCATCTGGGTTTGGTCTAACCTGGCAGGACCAACCCGACCAACTCGGACCGGGGGTCCCGTATACCCTATTTTAGTCCCAACTAACTTGACCTAACCCATTTCAGATTCGGGTCGGTCTAGAATGGCTTGTCCATTGGTCCAGGCCCAACTGGCATCCCTGGATCCGACCTAGCCCAAAGGGAATGGGTCCGGCCCGTAGGGTGCTGGTCCAGACCACCGGTGCGGGTCCAGCCCACTGGCTGGAGGTGAGACCCACCATCCCAAAGCCCTACCTGCGCGGTGTAGGCTGGTGGTGCATCGCAGAACAGGGACATTGCTGACTGCTGCTTTCATCCCCTGTCGGCCCATCAGATGCATGCCCCCCCTTCTTCTATAGTCGAACAACCGCGATTCGGCTCGTCCGGGTGGCCTATACACGGGCCACCCCTCCACGTGGTGCCTGCCTGGTGCCACGACGCACCAATGGGTGCACCTCCATCCTCCAGTGTGGCTGATGAGGTCCAAACGACTCCTCTGATGTGGTGCCGATTAGCGCTGCCCCCTCTATGCGGCCGACGTGGGTCGACCACCATTGTTGGTCACTGGTGGCACCACGCTGGTGTTGCTGCGCTAATGAAACCTTCTGCGGGTCACCAAAGTTGCTCTGGTGGTCTGTTTTATGACCCTTCAGCGTTTATGGGCTTCCCAGGTTGCCGACATCCCTGCCTTGGCCCTGGATTCCTCTTACCACCACTTCGAGGATATAGCCATAGCCAAAGAGATTCATCAGCCATCTTTGCGAATAATACTTGGGAGGTCTAAGGAGAGACACTCGTTGTAACATCCTGGATCCGTGTGCCACACAACGAGTGCCCCAAACCCGGTTGGTCACATGACCTCAAGTGCATTTCCCCAAATTCCAGAGGCTTCCAACTAGCAGCGAGGGCCTAGGTCTGATAGTGGGGAAACTATTC
This sequence comes from Viscum album, assembly GCA_963277665.1. Taxonomy (NCBI): domain Eukaryota; kingdom Viridiplantae; phylum Streptophyta; class Magnoliopsida; order Santalales; family Viscaceae; genus Viscum; species Viscum album. The sequence goes on from OY728134.1 coordinate 1,003,399,529, forward strand.
CCTCATTTGTCAAAGTGTAGCACAACGGAAATAGAAATAAACATGCAAAAGTGGAAGCAGTAAACAATACCCAAATGAAATGGATAATAGTACTGAAGAAAAAGATAACTACAGTCATATATATGATGATGAATTATGTCTCTAAGTCTAGGAAATCATCCAAAACAAGATACACTGCAATCTAGAATAATCCAATAAAAAGTACAAGGATAACAATGTAAAACAAAACAGTGCAACATAAACTCAACCGCATCACAAGACTAATCTCGGTCCCATGCTCTCCCACTCCTATGAAACAATAAAGTGACTATCTAGGGACTCTTTCCCTTGTCAACACCTACAGTAATATAATCTTTTTGGGCCAAATACAAGGCCCAAATAGGGTGTGAGAAATAAATCCCAGTAGGCAACCACCAAAGGCCCGTGCCCAACTGTCAGTGAAAATGTGCAACAAGAGTGTGCAGTAATAAAATGCATTAAACTACGAAGTACTCAAAAGTAACTATCTCTACCAGTTACATTGCCATTTTATTAATCATTTGTTAATTCCAAGCTTGTGCTTTAGCTTGGTAGGTACAACATAATAAATCACCACAGTGAATATACAAAGTGAACATTGTCCGCAGACATGAAAATCCTTACCCTCTTGTAATCAAAATCGAAACCCGCAAGTGACTGCCCACAGGCATAACGAATATTGCCCTCAGGCGTACGAGGTGTCGCCCACATGCACATAAGCTACTGCCCACAGGCATGAGAAAAGTTTCTCTCAGGCTAAACGAAACATTGCCCTCATGCTAAGCAAGTAACCAGGCCGAGCCCAAAACATAAGCAATAAATCTATATACATTTTATCTCAATAAAACTCAAAGAATGCTATAATCATGGAAAACCCATGGGTATCCTGTCCAATCGGCTAAACAAGGTAAATGCACCCACGGGGTGGCCCTGGATCAAGGCAGCGATCCCAAACAACAGTTTATACATATTCATTAAATTACCTATGAAATTCTAGGTATCTTATCATTCAAGGCCTTAGCCAGATGACACCCCAAACATGGGCGCATAACACAACGGTACACAAAAACACTCAACAGTTGGAATTAAACACCAGACCACCTACCTCGATCTCCACTGATCGATATACGTGAACGACGCCTCCCGAATCGTCCATGAACGACATAGATCTGGGATAAACATTCACCCATTGAAACTCAAATAACTTCCCCTTGGGAAATAATTGGAAAGAAACACCCAAGGAGAGGGAAGGGATTACCCGTGCGGTCCAAACGTGATTGTCGGTGAAGGAATCAGAGTCCCAGTGTTCGGCCAGGAACTCTTCCAAGGTTCAGTTGTCTCTCCCGCAACTTCCTGGTGTTCTAATATTCCTCTGTTGAAAGAGGAGGATACTTCTAGTTTATCAAAAAACACAACTATACAACATGCACTCTCAAGTACACGACGTCTACTTTCCATTTTTTAACTGTTCCTCTGGCGGAAACTTTTTACCGCCACACTATTCATCTGTCGACATGATTAGAAGACATGTATTTCTGAGTACACAATGTGTACTATCGCTCCAATGCCGGCTAATCCCACCGCCTTATTGTTCACCTTTCTACTGATTACACAACGTGTATAAAATTACACGGCGTGTACCCACAAATTTTGGGATTTTTCCCCATTTTCCTTATTTTCTCAAAAACACTTAAGGAAAAAAGGAAAAGAAGAAACCCATAACTCAAGAATAAGAACCAGGTTCTTACAAACTTCCCCCCTTAAAGAAATTCATCCCCGAATTTTCCTTCTGAGGGTGGTGAAGATAAAACTGAGAACAACTCCGGTCATTGAGCATGTACGTCGGTCTCCCGCTCCCAGGTTTAATCCTTCACTCGACCATGCTGCCATAGCACCCGTATGAGAGGAAATGACCAGCTTCATAGAACCTTTGTGATCCTATCAACAATACGAATTGGATTCTCCTCAAAGGATGCATCTACCTAAAGTTCAACCTCCTTGGGCTGAAAAATGTGAGACATGTCTGAGTGATAACGGCGCAGCTGAGATACGTAGAAGACGTCGTGCACGGCCCGGTACTTCTGTGGTAACTACAACCGATAGGCAACCAGACCGACTCTCTTGAAAATCTTAAATGACCCCACATACCTCGGTAAAAGTTTACCCTATCTCCTGATCCTCCTATGTCCCAACCTAGGTGAAACACACAAGAAAACTTGATCCCTGGCCACGAACTCCAATGGTCATCTGCGACGATGAACATAAGATTTATGACGAGACTGTGCAGTAGACATTTACTTCTAAATCAACTGGACCTGCTCTAAAGTCTCCTTTATGAGACGTGGTCCCAGTAAAGCTGCCTCACCTGCTTCCAACTAGCACAAGGGTGATCGGCATGGACTACCATATAAATCCTCATAAGGTGCCATCTCAATAGTTTCCTGGAAACTATTATTTTAAGCAAACTCGACCAGGGGTATGTGATTCTCCCAAGAGCCCCCAAAGTCCAGGACGCATGCATGCAACATGTACTCTAGCACCTGTATCGTATGCTCTGACTGGGCATCGATATGAGGGTGGTATGTTGTGCTCAGAAGCACCTGTATACCCAGTGACCTCTGAAAACTATGCCAAAAACGAGATGTAAAATGGGAATCCCTATTTGAAATGATAGAATGAGGGACCCCATGAAGACGTAATACCTCTCAGATATAAAACTTCCTAAGCTCGTCAACATCGAAGGTCTCCTTGATCTGAAAAAGGTGAGCTATCTTTGTGAGTCTGTCCACAACAATCCACATGGCATCATTTCCTTGAGGCGACCTCAAAAACCCGGTCATGAAATCCATCACGACATCATCCCATTTCCACTCCGGAATGGGTAACTGCTGTAACAGTCTGGCTAGCCTCTGATGCTCCGCCTTCACCTGTTAATAGGTGGAACATCTCGTAACAAAACCAGCTACCTCTCTTTTCATAACCGGCCACCAATACTAACGTCTCAATTCATGGTACATTTTGGTATCTCCGAGATGCACAACCCAAGCTGAAGCATGAAATTCCCACATCAACTCCTCGCGTATATCCCCTAGAACCAACACTCATCCATGTATATGCTGTACCTCTTCATCGCCTATCGTTTAACCAGGAAGAGGGTCCTCACTTTCCACCGACTCCCATAGAACTATGCCTTCTAAATCTAATAGTTGTCTCATCATCACTTTATCTAGGAGGGTAGAAGTCACAGATAAGGATGAAAGATAGGTTTCCCCTGACTGCGGTGCACCGCCAAATGAATCTCAGAGAACAAATCCATTAGCTGCCACTCACCACTGGCCTTCTGCACTGCCTATATTTAAGTCCTCCTTCTTAGTGCATCAGCTACTGCGTTACCCTTACTAGATGTATAGGCATGCTCAAAGTAGAAGGACTGAAGGTATTCAACCCACCTTCGTTGTCTCAAATTCAATTCACACTGGGTAAAGATGTATTTAAGACTTTTATGGTCCGTAAAAACCAAAAAATGTTCTCCCAAGAGACAATGTCTCCAACAACGTAACACATGAACAACTGTAACCAATTTGAGATCATGCGTCGGGTAATTCCTCTCATGTGGCCTCAACTGCCGAGACCCGTACGCAACTACTCGATTGCCCTGAATCAACACTTCTCCCAGCCCAATAACTAATGCATCACAATAAACTTTATAGCTATTCCCTTGCTCTGGAAGTATCAGGACTGGTGCTGATGTCAACCTTCCCTTCAGCTCCTGAAAGGCTATCTCGTAAGTTCTGAAAAATGAACTTCACACCCTTCTTAGTCAAACCCGCCAACAACGCTGTTAAGCAGGAGAAGTACTGTATAAAGAGCCTGTATTAACCATCCAACCCCAATAAACTCCATATTTAAAACACGTTCTTAGGCTACTCCTAGGAAACTACTGCTCTCACTTTCTCTGGTTCTACTGAAAATCCTTCCTATGAGATAATATGACCCAGGAAGTGAATCTGGTCCATCCAAAAGTGGCACTTTGAGATCTTAGAATATAACTGATGCTCTCTCAGTGTACTCAGTACGATCTCAAGATGGGTGGCATGGTCGTCTCGAGTGTGAGAGTACACCAAGATATCAACCATGAAGACTACCACAAAAGAATACAGATATGGGTGGAACACACGATTCATTAGATCCATGAAAACTGCTGGGGAATTCGTGAGTCCGAATGACATAACCATGTACTTGTATAGACCATATCTGCTCTGAAAAGATGTAAGCGGTATGTCTGATGGTCTAACACGCAACTGATGATATCCGAATCTCAAGTCAATATTCGAGAACCCTCGTGCTCCTATAAGTTGATCAAAAATATCATAAATCCTGGGTAAGGGATATCAGTTCTTAACCATCAACTGGTTCGGTTTCCGATAATCCACGTAGAGTCTGAGGGTACCATCCACCTTCATTGCAAATAGGATAGGCGAAACCCATAGAGAAGTATTGGGTTGGATGAAACCCTTTGGTTTTAACTACTCTAACTGCCTCTTGAGCTCCTGAAATTCTGGTGTAGCCATCCGATAAGGAGGAACGAACATCAGTGCCGCTCTTGGAACAATCTAAATAGATAAATCCACCTCTCTCTTTAGAGGTAGACCTAAAAAGTCATTCTGGAAGACATCCTTGAAATGATCAACTACTGGAGGGAAATACTTCTGACAAGTTCCCTGGTCATCCAAATATAAACTCGCAATCTGGGCTGTCTCACCACCTCACCCACGATGCTCAGGTCCAGCTCGGCTCGCCTGGACATCCCATTCACCCTTGTATAGAAACTCTCTACCCTCTAGTGACGTGAAACTCACCATGCGAAGATAAAAATCTACAAAGGATCAAAAGGGTACCAACCAGTACATCCTGAGAATGAAATCATATCTCGTAATCTCTAAGACATAGAGGTTCCATAGAAAGTAACACCCACTGACCTCTAGGGGGAACTCCTTGCACTGACGCACACCAACCGTTCTAATTCCCAACGGAGTGTCTAGCATCATGATATTAGAATAAGAATAAACACAGAGGCCAAGGCTCTCCACAACGGGCACATATATAAAGCTATGTGTAGAACCCTTATCGAAAAGTATAGAAGATAAAACAGAAGCAAATAGAATAGTACCTCTGACAGTGGAAGGTCCAGGATCCTCCTCTCGTTGGGTATGTTGCACTGTAAATGCCTACCTAGTGCCGCAGCCCTGCGACACAACATGACTACCCTGAGATGACCCGCCCAGTTGTCTCTGAGATCCTGGTGTCTGGCTACCACAACCATGACCACCACCTCGACCTGAATGTTCCGATGTATTCCAATTCCCTGACTAGTAAGAAGCTAATGGTCCTGCTCCCGCACACAGAGTCTGCATAGAACCCCTCTCACTAGCCACTGGTAGAAACGCCTTGCAAAAATGCTGCAGATGACCCATCCTGCCGCAATCTCAACACTCCACTGGGTCACGTGGACACTGCGGTCTCTTGTTCCCCTCTTTACCACACTGGTAGAACATGAACTGGCCACCTAAAGAATTATTCTGTCTGGTACTGCCACCATGAGAGACATCCATCTGCCTCTTCCTCTTACCGATAGAAATAGTGCCAAAAACCGGTATCCAACCGCCCTGGCCTGCACCACTGGCTTCCTGTAGGTTTCGCTCAGTAATCAATGCCTAGTTCACAATATCATGCATTGTAGGAAACCTGAAAACATTCACCAGCACTTGGATGTCATGTCGAAGACCATCCTCAAAGCGTCTAGCCCTCAACGTCTCATTACCCACCAGAACAGGTGCAAAAGGCTATAGCTTGGTGAAGTGGGTAGAATAATCCATCACTGACATGGCGCCCTGCTGCAGATTCATGAACTCTCGAGCTCGATATGCCCTTAGCGTCTCCAGAAAGAAAAAGTCATAGAAGATATATAGATAATATTCCCACGCCATGTCTCAGTGATGCTCAGTCTGGGTGGTAACATCCCACCACCTCTTGGAAGAATTACGCATCATATAAGTAGCAAGCTTGACCCTCTTCCAGGGAGAAGTCTCAAGATGATCTAAGATATTCTGCATAGAACCCAGCCAAGACTCTACAACTTGTGGTCCTACATCCCACGAAAATTTAGGAAGATGATGCTACTGAAATATACATGTCAGCTCTTCCATAGATGTGGCAGCCGATGGTGCTCCCTGTAAGGTCTTCATGAAATGCATGTAGCCTTCACAGAACTATGCATCATCACCTGTGTCTGGTATAACGGCTGGCGCTGGATCTGGCTCTGCTGGAGGATCCATTGGTAGCCCATTGCCTACTATCTCTGGAGTATAATCGTTGCCGATCTCTTGGCAAACAATTGGTGGTTGTCTTGGAAGCATGAATCTACAAGGTCAAACACACGCCATAGATATGATCATCAAGGATAAAGAAATAGAAACGTAAGAAGGGAAAATGAGAAATAAAACATTCAAGTTTGAAAAAACAAGACTACACGACATGTATAATAACTACACAGTTTGTTCCCGTAATCCTTTCACATGGGCATGTACTTCTGCTTGAACTGGTCGTGTAACACCCCAAACACACGGTGTGTTGTCCACACAAATGGCATGTAATTGAATTATCTCCCCCTGCCCGAGTCCTTCTACAAAGATAAGCCACACAACAATCTTTTGAACGAGACTACACAACATGTATAAGGTCTACACGGCATGTATTAGATGAGCTTCACCGAAACTTTTTGTTTGTGACACGGCCGGGTACTCAGCTCACACTACACATCGTGTTCCAGATGGACATGACGTGTATGACTTAGATTCCAACTTCCTGTGTGGTTAGTGACACGGACGGCTACTCGGCTGACACTACACGACGTGTTACACCCACACACAGCATATACACCATCCTGTTTCCCCAGCCACATGACCAAGTCCACACGGTCTCTCACCGATCAAGACTACACAGCGTGTAAGAGGTAACACCGACCCGTGTTTGTTAGTTACACGGCCGGATCTATAGGTTAAACTACACGGCGTGTTCTTCATTGACACAAAATGTATAAGCAAATATTCCTCTGTCCGTGTTGTTTGTTACACGATGAACACAGGGTAAACACAACACGATGTGTACAATCAGTACATGGCGTGTTCCCTCAAAGTTTCACTATCTCGTGTTTCTGCCCACACGGCCTATGACACAGGTAGAAACTACACAGCGTGTACATATGGTACACGACGTGTACTAATTTTTTTTATTTCTTCCTAAACAGAAGAGTACATGGCGTGTAGTCAAAACTACACGGCGTGTATTCTGGGTTTTTTTGAGATAGTAAGCCTTAGAAACTTTTCCGAAGCCCAATTTTTTTTTGAAACCAACACCTAAGTGCCCAATTCTGATCTGTGAGGGCCCATACTCCCCGCGAATCAAATCTTGGAATCTTATACATGTTATAACCAAAGTACACAAGTCAACGATCTACCAAATTCTGGTCAATGAGGTCCCATACTCCTAAATAACCAATGTTTGGCGTTAATTCTACAAAACGTTACATTACAATACCCTATCAAACAACATGTATTTTATCAAGGAAACTATCACAACAACATGCCTTTACTAGCACAACATATATCGCAACAACTTGTAATTTCTAATGCACCTATATGGCATGTAAACTATGTATGGCATGTGATTCTAACATGTGACTAAATGATGCAGGAGATGGCATACCCTCATCTCATCAGGAAATGACTAAATAGAACCCAAGTATAAAAATATAAACAACACACCACAAGTGTGTCACCCAACGGTGAAAATCAGATCAACTGTAAAAGTGAAAAATCAGAAAAATTACAACACGAGGTAAATTGGATTTTCCCTGTACACAGGTTAGCTACTCCTGTGCACAACTTATTACCAAGTACCTATTCCATCCTATCCTTGACTATAGGCTCCAAAGAGTAAGTCAAGAGAAAAGAAAAGCTATGATACCACTTTGTAACGTCCTGAATCCGAGTGCCACACAACGGGTGCCCCGAACCCAGTTGGTCACATGACCTGAAGCACATTTCCCCAAATGCCAGAGGCTTCCGACTAGCAGAAAGGACCTAGGTCTGATAGTGGGGAAACTATGCCCTCATTTTTCAAAGTGTAGCACAATAGAAATAGATATAAACATACAAAAGCAGAAGTAGTAAACAATACCCAACTAAAATGGATAACAGTACTGAAGTAAAAGATAACAACAATCATATATATGATGATGTATTATGTCTCTAAGTCTAGGAAAGTAGCCAAAACAGGATACAAAACAATCTATAATAATCCAATACAAAGTAAAAGTAAAAAAAAATAAAACAAAACAGTGGAACAAGAACTCAGCCGCATCACAAGCCTAACCTCGGTCCCATGCTCTCCCACTCCTCTGCAATAATCAAGTGCTTGTATAGGGACTCTTTCCCTTGTCCACACCTGCAGCAATATAATCTGTTTAGGCCCAAGACATGACCCAAACAGGGTGTGAGAAATAAATCCCAGTAGGCAACTACCAAAGGCCCGTGGCCAACTGTCAGTGAAAATGTGCAACACCAGTGTGCAGTAATAAAATACAGTAAACTAGGTAGTACTCAAAAGTAACTATCTCTACCAGTTACATTTCCATTTTATTAATAATTTTTTAATTCCAATCTTGTGCTTTAGCTTGGCAGGTACAACATAATAAATCACCACAGTGAATATACAAAGTAAACGTTGTCTACAGACATGCAAATCCTTACCCTCAGGTAATCACAATCAAAACCCACAGGTGACTACCCATAGGGATAATGAATATTTCCCTCAGGCGTACGAGGTGTTGCCCACATGTACATAAGCTACTGCCCACATGCATGAGAAAAGTTTCCTTCAGGATAAAAGAAACATTTCCCTCAGGCTAAGCATGTAACCGGGCCGAGACCAACACATAAGAAAGCAATATATATACATTTTCTCTCAAGAAAACTCAAAGCATGCTATAATAACGACATACCCATGGATATCCTAGCCAATCGACTAAACAAGGGAAACACACCCTTGTGGTGGCCCTGGACCAAGGCAGCGATCCCAAACAACAGTTTATACATATTTATTAAACTACCTATGAAATTCTAGGTATTTTATCAGTCAAGGACTCAGTCATATGACACCCCAAACATGGGCTCATAGCACAATGGTACACAAAAACACTCAATAATTGGAATTAAACACTAGACGACCTACCTCGATCTCCAATGATCGATATACGTGAACGATGCCTCCCGAATCGTCCATGAATGACGTAGATCTGGGATAAAAGTTCACCCATTAAAACTCAAATAACTTCCCCTCAGAAAAGAATTGGAAAGAAACACACAAGGATAGGGAAGGTATTACCCGCGCGGTCCAAACATGATCATTGGTGAAGGAATCGGAGTCCCGATGTTCGGTCGGGAGCTCTTCCATGGTTCGGTCTTCTCTCCCGTGGCTTCCCGGTGTTCTAAGCTTCCTATGTTGAAAGAGGAGTCTACTTCCGGTTTATAACAAAAAAACACAACTACACGACATGTACTCTCAAGTACACAGTGTGTACTTTCCATTTTTAACTGTTCCTCTAGCGGCTACATTTCACCCTCACACTGTTCATCTGTCGACATGATTACATGGCGTGTATTTCCAAGTACACGGCGGGTACTATCGCTCTGTTGGTGGCTAATCCCACCACCTTACTTTTCACCTGCCGACTGATTACACGACATGTATATACTAAGTACATGGTGTGTAGTCAGTTTTTACACCCTGAATCATCGACAAGCCTACACGCCATGTATTCTCATCTTACATGGCCAATGTATACGGCGTGTAGAAAATTACATGAAATGTACCCAAAAATTTTGGGATTCTTTCCCTTTTTCCTTATTTTCTAAAAAACACTTAAGGAAAAAGGAAAAGAAGAAACCCGTACCTCAAGAATTAGAACCGGGTTCTTACACTCTTGTCACACCCGTCCCCCGGGGCCTATGCCGTGACTCCCCCAAGCCTACCTCCCAAAGGCCAGGGGCTAGCGACTAGCACTGAAGGCATCAAACTACAAGTGGGAGACATTTTACTGAGTACCTGTATGCACACACACGACCATAAAAAGTCCCACACACTGAACAAGGAAACAAGTATCACTAAAAACAAAGCTGAGTACAATTAATAAAAGTGGGCCCGAATACAAACCCACTGAAGGAACTGAAAACAACAAAGTACACAAAGAAAACTCTGATGGCCATCCATGGAAAACCCCACCTGATCATGAGAGTATTATAGCTACTGGAAGATAAAGTAGAATGTCCTATCCACCTGATACTATTGGGCCTTTCCATGTCCTAGTCCACCAATTCCACCATTGTAGCATCTGTTGGTCCCGTCTCCTTGAGCACCTCTGGGTCTCGGTCCACCAAAGTCTCTTTGGAAATGTCGATCATCTACACCAGACACAACACGTGTGGGTGGATCCCATGTAGGGGTGAGTAAAAAATACATAGTAGGGACCCCAAAACAAAAAGGAAATACCACACAACAATCCTCAAAATAAATCACCAAACACAAGACATCTCACACCATGTACACATTTAGGGTAGTGATAGAAGAAACATCAATCACATCATTGAACACCTCAACTATTCAAGAACTTCTCCTCTATCGAGTACAATGGGCTTGCAATGTCATGAAGAAGTGCTTTCCACTAACCTTGGACTGCTTAGGTACACCTCCCCATCATATACCGTGGGCCTGCAAAGTAACTGAGAAGTGTTTCCCACTAATTTTGGCAAACTGAGGTAGTCCTCCTCATCGCGTACCATGGGCCTTCAAAGTCACGGAGAAGTGATTCCTATTGTGGCCCTACAAGGTAACATAGAAGTTCTTCCTATTGGGCTATAGTTGAGTCATCCAGAGTCGAAAGTCAGTAGTCCTCACGTCTAAACCAACCCTAGGGTTCCATACATAGCGTGCCTGGGAGAATCGCTCCTCAAAACATTAGTTGCATCTAAACTTCCATTAAAGTCACCATAGTGTATTCCAAAATATTTTCCCCATAGAGAGGGTACCAAATCCACAAACGGCTCATTAATCAGACACACAATTTTCAAGATACGAGCATTTTAGTAAATGGGGGCCGGTTGCATCGGGGCCCGGTCCGACCCGGTCGGGCCGACCCAACCAACCCGGCCCGAGGGTCCCACATACCCCAGTTTAGTCCCGACAGACGTGAACTAACCCGGTTTGGGTATGGGTCAGTCTGGTCTGGTCTGGACAGTGGGCCAGGCCCAACAGGTCTCACTGGACCCAGCCTGGTTTAGCCAGGGGTCTAGCCCACCGGGTTACTCGTTGACCAGATCTTGTCTAGCCCGGACCACCGGTGTGGGTCCGAACTGTCAGTGTGGGTCCATCCTGGTAGCTAGGGGTGTGGCCAGCCATCTCGAAGCCCGGACCACGTGGTGTGGGCCGATGGTGCGCCGCCAAGTTGGGATGCGGCCGGCTGCTGCGTTCGGCCCCTATTGGCCCCGCAGATGCGCGGGGCCCCCTCCTGCCATGGTCGAGTGGCCGTGGCTTAGCTCTGCCAGGTGGCTAGGATGTGGGCCACCCCTCCACATGGTGTATGAGTGGCGTCGCATCGCCCCGTGGCTGCTACGGCTAGTCAGCCGTGGCCTCCTGCTGCCGCGGCGCACCGCTGTCCTCCATGACAGCTGGTGAGGTCCAGCCACCACCTCTTCCGTAGTGTTGGTTGGCGCTGCCCCCTCAGCATGTCTGGCATAGGCCGACCACCATCACCTATTGTCGATGCCACCGCGCACCTTCTGCAGGCCACCGAAGTTGCTCTGGTGGTTTGTTTTCTAATTCGTCTACACCTATGGGATTCTCGGGTTGCTTCCATCCCTACCTTGGCCCCAAATTCCTATTGCCGCCACTTTGAGGATACAACCACAATGAACGCACATGACGGAGGTTCTTGAGACTTGTTCGTGTCGACCCGAGCCTTCTGTGTTAGAAGTTTATAAACATGGGAGGTATGAGGATTCCAATTAAATCAACAAATAACAATTTCAATTCTCGGATAATGAAAATCCCAAAAGAATTTCACCCTCCTTCATAAATGCACGATTCGTGGATCAACCTATTCGTGAGTTGATCCATGTTCGTCATTTCTAGAATAATAATGGGGAAGGAATTTCACAAATTAAACCCCTACCTAGATATTTTTGATCCACTGAGGAATAATGAAGGGTTCCTCATTGTCGTTGATTCGTGGTCGTTGGCGTTTATCGCCACTTGTTGACCTCTGAATCCAATCTTCCAACATTCATCGCTTCATTATTCATTATTCGTTAGAGAGGGATTCTATTGACGGTTCATCAGAGATTCCCCTAATTTGTTAATCCCCAAAATCCAACACATCTGAATATTAAATGAAACACTACGCAGAGACATTGCGCTAATTAATGATCCAAATTTAATGATCCATTAAGATAATATTGTCGTGGTTAGAAAAGATACATTAATGACCCTCCATTAATGATCCTCATCATTGGAACACTATGCCACAGTTTGATGCTCAATGGTGATAAAAGAAACAAAATAATTCTTTTAATTTTTTTTTATTATTTTTGTTGAAAAGTCTGAAAAACAACTTTTCCGGCTCGGGCCTTACCCGTCGAAGTTATGGCATATCTAGGAAAATCCTAGCATTCTGAGTTCAATGGTGCCATCATACTTTCTATCCGAGCACCAGTTCAAAATAAAAAAAAACTGCTCCCAATTTTACTGAACATACCTTAAAAAAAGTTCTAAATTCCATTCCGGGCTCACCGGGGCTTGGAATTACGTGCCGTCAAAGCATGTGGCCTCAGAATAATTCCATATAATTGAAAAATATTATATATATTTTCCAAGAAATTATAACTTAGGTGAATAAACCCTTTGGATTCCAAATTTTCTAGCTGTATGTTTAATTCCCTCAACTCAATGGGGGCCATGCAATATGAGGGAAGAGATATTGGTTGTGTGTCCAGTTCTAATTCAATCGATAAATCCATGTCCCGATCAAGGGGTAAGCCTGAAAAATCATCCATTATTACCTATGAGAACTCATACAATACAAGAGGTAATCCACCCTCAGGAGCACCACCACCATCCTCTAGCATAAGCAACAATAACTGAAAGGAAAAACTTCCCAACTCTGGGAGTGGAGGTCCTGCATGACCCGACCAAGGATCCCATTCCCATATAAATACCAGGGAACTCCTGAAGGTTCCATGAAGCTCACTCATCACCTATAGCAATTGATTTGTGCTTAAAAGCATACCTTCCAATCCATGCCGAGGATTATATCGAAAATTTTGATATCCAAGACTAGAAAGTCTCACTCCATCTCAACCCTTGACTTGAAGAGTGCACAAGATGGGAACCTGAGACCTTGCTCCTTCTTAACCAACAGTGTTACCAACTCCATTTCAAAATACATTAACTCGGTTGGTAAGTTAAATAAAATCACAAGACAAGTAGAGATAAAAGAAACAGGTTCATAAGTATCAAATAAAACAACTACTATAGAAGATGCAATTGGGATGGTACCTCGAACTGTCAAAGGTCCTTCATCTGATCCTACTAGTGCCTGATCCAAAACATGTAGATGTATAGTCCCTAACTTGGAATGATCGCTCGCCTATGCCTCTTCTCTAATCCGGCTCTACCCAGAAGACAATATGGTCTTACCACCATGACCAAAAAACAGAGATCCCACTATCCTAGTTGGCTCTAAATGAACTGACGCTCCCATAGAATCCATAGATACCGCCCCACTCTAATAAGGGCGCGTCTCCAAGAAAAAACATTGTAGGTTCCCTGCATCTCCACACCAATGGAAGGTTCTAGGGGTGAGGGCATGCAGTTTTGAGGTGTTATATCTTCCCACACTGATGGAACACAATAGAACCTCCACCATAATCAAAAAATGAAGTCTTCCTAGAGGGATGGCATGAAATTCCACCTCCCTTATTCCCCTGCGCATCCCTCTTCCTCTTTTTATGAGAATAATTACTGTTTCCAAATACTAACATAGCCCCAAATGAATCATACCTTCCCTTGTGATCAATCTCTACCATAGAATCTTGGTCAATTACCTCAACATAGGTTTTTAAATTGAATAGGAATACCTAAGTGTAGATCTCTAGTCGCAAACCCTTTTCAATGTTCTGAGCCTTCATTTGTTCATTGGAGACAATTTAAGGTGCATATAGAATTATCTCAGCAAAGCGGTTAGCATACTTCATCACTGACTGCCCCCCCTGAACAAGATCCATAAACTCCCAGGATCTGGCATAAGACAGGACCTCAGGACAGTACAGGTTGTTGAAGATCACCTTGCTTGAAACACTGAGTCCCACCACCTTTGACTGGGACCCTCTAGAAAGAATGAGGTTCATTTCACTCTGACTTCTTCAGGAGTATCAAGAAACTCAAACATGCGCTCGATCTTCTCAATCCACTCCTCCGCTTCCTGAGGCTTTGTGCTACCTCATAATGAAGGGGGTTTGTTCTTGAGAAATTCCTGGGCTTTGTCCTTTTTAAGACTAGATTCATCTTCTATAATTGGAACAGGATCAGGAGCAGGAGTAACTCCCTATCCTAAATCCTAAATAGACCAAACTACACCTTCTAACAACCTCTAATCAAGCAGTGAGGGAGAAATCTCTTCGGATTCTTCTTAAGGTTACAGGGGAACTCTCTGGGGAGGCATGCTTCTACAAGAAGCAAAAATCACACAAGAACATCATTAATATATTAGATCTGAAATTTTTTATCAAGAACAATAAAAATAAATAAACTGAACATGTTGAAGAAACATAATGAACAAACCACTTCACCCCCCACTCAGTTTCCATGTACAGTCAGCAGCTTGCACGTCCCACCCGAAGGAGAATCCTAAACAACATCCCAACATCCCATGGCGACTCAAGGTATGTCATGAGGTGTGCTATCCAGACACCCTACTCGCAACCAGAAATCTGAGCCCCAACATTCCTAGCTCCTTTCTAACCAGGCTCATCCCAAATAAAATGACTAAAGGGGATTAACCTAGCTTTAATACCATTTTATCAAGAACCAATATGGGTTGTCATCCAAACCGGTGCTTGACCCGGTACGTGGTAAGGTCTGAAGGGCGTTCTCGATCCCCATGGGCTGGAACAAGTGCCAAGGTATAAATTTTAACACGTGGGAATGATTTACCCGAATATGAAAATATAAAACAATTAACAACTTAAATAAACAGAAACTAAAAATCACAACCAAATGAGCCTAAAACAAAAAATATATATTTGAGTTACAAGGGTAATTAAAAAAGAACCAAAAAGGATACTACCAAAAGGGACCAAAATCCCAAACCATCACAAGGTAAGGTGACCAAAACTCATCTAAAAAACTTCCACATGGAAAGAGGACACTTCCCTCAAGCCATCTTCGAAACACTGCACACGAAAGATAGCTAACAACCCAAACCACCATCTCCATAAGGTTTACCCTTACTTGAATCAAAAATCACCAAATCTACAAACACCCAAATGTAAGTAGGGTGTGAGATAATTCCTAGATGGATGCCACCAAAAAGGATTTCATGCAATAAACAATAAAATACAAATACACTTGCACGTTTAATAAATGGAAGGGAAATTATTGATTTTTTTTAAAGAAAGCAGTTTTAATGGATACAAATTTAAAGGAATTAAACTTTTATTAAAAATACATTTACTTTGGGAGTAACCCAAATGACACACCATATACTGACTGTGAGCCCCGAATAGCTAAAGAGCGCTAACATGGAAGGGGCCCTATAGAAACTAGCAAGTAATGGGACCCTAGAACCTCACGTCTTGGTAAAAAGTGCTATATAAACCATGAAAACCCACATTCTCATTCACGATCCACTAGTAGGGGTCATCCCCATAACCATAGTGATCTATAATCATCATCCAAATATTTACTTAGTGTTGTAGTCATCAATCCAGCTAAGTGAAACCAAGCTGAAGCCACTTTCATATTAGTATCACAATAGTCTTAGTCTTCTCACCTAGTACCTGGGCTTCCCTGAGTGCTAATTCAAGTTCCAAGTTCATATCACATGCCAAATTCAAATAAACAACCAACCAAGGAACTACACACACCAAACACCACCACTTTCACATTTCATTAACCAACCAAAACATTACCCATTACATAAAACCACTCATGCACCAAAATTCCATTTTGAAATAACAGGAACACTAAAATAGTTTGCAAACCCATTTCACACCATCCATATAATTTAGTAAACCATAAATAAAAGTTTATAAAAAATTTCAAGAATTATTACTTGGATTTACCCACAAAACCCACTCAAAATCTTCTTTTATGACCAAATGCAAACCAACGCTACATCAAAACACAATTCGCACCACTTGAACAGTTCAATAAACTAATTTCACAATTCATAAAACACTATTAAATAACAACATATGGGTTTTCATCAAAAACATACCCCATTTAATATAAACATGCTACAAAATATCAAACACATACTAAACTCTTTTAAAAACAAATTTTACACCAAAAAGATTTATCACAGAAGGCACCAAATTAATTAAGCAAATAAAATAATTCATCAAATAATGAGTATGCATGGAACCACCTACCATTGGTATCGAAAACTCCAATTTTTTTTGTGAAACTCTAATTGCACCATAATTGCACCACATGAGGATCAAATTGAACATAATTCAAGGATTCATACCCAAAATCATCATTAAATCCTAGAACGAAATCCTAAGGAGTAGAAAAACCCTAAAGAAGGAAGAAATGCTCACCAGAGTAAAATGCATGAGGGTGAGGCTACCAAAAGGGAGCCACTTGCTAAAGGGGAGTCACTGAAGGTTGCACCAGTAGGGGAGGGTTGCTAGAGGCAAGCCACACTGGAGTTCCGACTGAGAATGGGAATTCGGTGTGATGTAGGTCGACATGAAGGCAGAAAGGGCGGTGTGAGGATGGTTCGCTGAGAGGGAGTGCACCGGTCAGGAATCTTGCTGGTAGGGGGTGCAGCCAAGGGAAGGGAGGTCAAGGAGGAAGGTTGTCCAAAGGGGGAAGGTTGTGCTAGGGTTCGACGCACTAGGTAGTGTGACACAATATAGGATGGGGGAGAAAGAGGAGAGGAAAGAGAAAAAGAAAAAAAAGAAAGAAAAGGAAAGGGAAAAAAAGAAAAAGGGGAAAAGAAGAAAAATAATATCCAAAAATAAAGACCTAAAATATGAATGAAATCATAATAATAATAAGTAATGATATTAATAATAATGATATTAATAATTCTATAATAATAATAATAACAATAATAATAATAATATTAATAATAACAAAAACTTAATAATTATATTAGTCATAATAAAAATAATAATACTCCTAAATAATAATAATAATAATATTAAAAAAAATTCTTAATTTCATTTCATTACTCAACTTATTAATTAATTAATTAATAATATTTTTTTGAACACCGGGCAGGCTGCATGGTAACCTGGCGAAGCCACACAGCTTCAATTGTGTCGTGCTCATACGGCGGATGCAGTCAAGCCCAAAACATTCATTTATCATCAAAACACAAAATTTCAATAAGGATCGACCCACAACTTCACAAAAGTTTTCAAATATAGATAAAAATAATAAAATAAAATTGTTTCAAAATATAAGGTGTAACATGGCCTGCCGACCTCCTGACATACAGCTCATGTGCAACTCGTGGTGGAGTCTCATCGACGTCCTTCCCTTGTGAAGAAGTGCGGTCATAGTTGAAATCTGAAGACCACCACTCGATATTTGAGAAAGGATTCCCTCGATGAGTTCTAAGAGAATAGTGGCTTTATCTGGCCTGGATCATCAAGTGAATGGGATAGCTGAACGTATGCATCAGACACTGTGAGTTTCTCTCTCTTTACCTCATTGCTTTGTATGTTGGTTTTAGGATTCTTTAAGTTTATTACTACTATTGTTTATTGTTCTTATTGTATCTTGTAATATGGTTCTGTTTTCTTTGAGAATTAACAATACACTAAGTGTGAGGGGTGTTCTTATTATGTAGTAGGTCCCAAAAGGACCGAATCATGCAAATCCATATGTTCTTGATCTGTTTTTTAATTCCTTTCTTTGTATTTCTACTCTTTTTTATCTACTACATTTATCTAGAAATAAATCAATTGATCTTGTATTTGAATTTGAGTTCTATTGCTGTACTGCTACCGTCCATTACACACAACCTCCTTAAAATGTTGTATCATATCCTAATTGATTTTATTTTTCCTTTAATTTTCAATTTTGTTGTTATTTCTTTTACAGTTCTGCTGGTCCTTTTTTTAAAATTATGTATGTTTGATTTTATCTCTAAAAAATTAACTCACTCTTAAATCACCATAGTTTTTTTAATTTTATGAGTTAAATCCATTATCCCATTAATATTTTTGTTCATTTCATATCCCTTCAATAAAGCATCATTTACCCAAGGGATTGGTCGGTTGTTGGGGGAGTACGCTTAGCATTGTCCGCAAGAACCCGACATCTACTTTGGAGGTAAACATGTCCACAATGAGGTATGAAATCGAGAAAATTGACAGCGACAATGATTTTAACCTGTAACAGATTAAGATTAGAGCCTTTCTTGTACAACAAGGCCTAATAGATGTCCTATGTGGACCCAAGAAATCAATTATAACTGTAAATGAGACCAGGAAGACTAGTACTGAATACATTGATGTCCCCCCTAATGTGATCCTTAAAGCACATATCTCTCTTTTATCTTATTTAGGAGATAAGGTCCTTAGAGAGGTTTACTTTGAGTCCACTACTGCCAGTATTTGGATAAAATTAGAAAAAAATTATATGATTGCTTCATTAGTTGGAAAACTCTATAAAAAACATCGCATGTTCACTTTTAAAATGAAACATGGTAGTTCTATTAAATCTCATCTTGACGAGTTTAGAAAAATAATGTTAGATCTTGCTAATATTAATGTTAGTGTCAACAATGATGATCAAGAGATGATCCTTTTAATTTCTCTTGATCACAATTATAGTTCTTTAGTCGAAACTATGATGTATGGAAGAGACTCATTAACCCTCCAATAAGTTAAGTTAACCCTCTTATATAAATAACTACAATCCAAACTGAGAGTTAAAGGTGAGTTAGAGAGCCTATTAACTAGGGGAAAACCTCAAAGAAAAATTAAAAAAGAAACAATTCACTAAGGAAAAAAACAAGAACAATAAACACCCTAAACTAAAAAATAAATCTAAAGAAGGTTACTTGTTTCCATTATGGAAATTTAGGGCATACTAATCCCACATGTAGAAAAATCAAATATGAGTTAGAATCCAAAAAACCCACTGGCCAATCTCTTCTGGTTGACTTAGGTTATGACACTACTGAAGTCTTAAATGTGTCCATCCATACATTCAATCAAGAGTGGGTCCATGACTCTAGTTGTTACTTTCATATGTGTCTATATAAAGAGTCATTTATAGAGATGTTTGAAAAGGTAGATGCAGATGTCCTCTTAGGTAATAATAAGAGGTGTAAGGTTGAGGGTAGAGGCTCTATTCTTATATAACTAGATGATCATTCTATCATCACCTTACTTGATTTAAGGTGGGTCCCCAAACTTCAAATAATTTTAATATCCTTAGGGTTCTTAGATAAAAAGGGATTTACGTTTAGATCAGGAACATGCTGTCTCAAGATCTATAAAGGATCAAATACCATCATTAAGGGATCCCTTACCAATGGGATATATGTCTTGAATGGAAATACTCATTCAAGGCAGTTGGGTAGTCTCTAAAACACAAAAACTAACAATACTATGTTATGACATACAATATTGGGGCATGTTAACTCCAAGGGCTTAGAATAACTCAAAAAACAAGGGTTGTTGAGTGACATCACACCTACTAATCTTCCATTATTCAAAGATTGTGTGATGGGTTAATCCAAGAGGGTGAGTTTCAATAGGTCCTCTTTTAAAGCTTCCAGACCCCTTGAATATATTTATTCGGATTTTTAGGGGGAAGATAGGACCACATCTCATGGTGGAGGATCCTATTTTGTCACCTTCATAGATGAATTTTCTAGGAAAATTTGGATTCATGTCTTAAAAAAATAAATCTGATGTTTTTCAAACCTTCAAAACCTAGAAAGATTCAGTTGAAAATCAAACTAGAAAAAAAAATAAAAACCATGAGAACTAACAATGGTCTAGAATATATCTCTCTGGAGTTCATTTAGTTTTGTGAGTCTAAATGGATTAAGTGGAATATGGTTGTTAAGGAAACTCCCCCATAGAATATTCATACAGAGAGGATGAAAAGGACCATCCTAGAAAGAGTTTGGGTCATTCTTGCAAGATCAGGCCTCTCAAAATATTTTTGGTCTGAGGCCACCAACATTGTTGTTTACCTTATAAATAGGTGTCGCATCTGCAAATCAATTCAAAACACCGGGAAAGTTGTGTAATAGTAACCCCCCTTCTTACTCCTACTCAAGAGTCTTTAGTTCTACAACCTATGCTCATTCCAAGGCTAAAACAATTAGAACCAAGAGAACTCAAATGCATATTTTTTGGTTATCCTAAAGGATTTAAGGGATATAAACTTTGGGTTGGAAAAACAGGCTACCATAAGTGCATCATAAGTTGGGATATAGTTTTCCATGAATCCTCTTCTCCTAAAACTAAGGATTTCATAACTATAAGTAGTGTTCCAGAACTTGAAAAGGATGATGAAGATGATCCCCTAACTCTTTTTTGGGGCTGATTTTCAGCCCACTCCACATCCTTTCTCAGCCCATTGATGCAGCTGATTTCGAGTCTAGGTCTAGTTTAGATTCTGATTCTGGACCTTCTTCTACTCATAAGAATTATCAATTGACCCCTGATAGACAAAATAGTGTCTCAATACCTCCTTCTCAGTTCATCTAGTATGATATGACTTCATATGCCTTTTATGTGGCCCAAGATCTCATTAATGATGATATTCAATCATATAGGCAAGATTTAAATGATAAAGACTCAAAATATTGGATCTTTTCCATGAATGAAGAGATGAAATCACTAAGAAAAAACACACATGGACCATCAGAAACAAGCCACTTGATTATAAGGTGATTGGGTCCAAGGGTATTTATAAGATAAAATAGGAAAACATTGAGGGAAAGAAAATTAAATTTAATGCACGGTTAGTCACCAAAGTATTCCTTCGAAGAGAAGGTATCAACTATGCTGAGACTTTTTCCCCCGTTGTCAAGCACATGTCTACTAGGATATTACTCATCTTTTATTCATATTTCAATCTTCACATAAAACAATTAGATGTCAAAACAACCTTCTTATATGGATATTTAAATAAAAAAACTCTACATGAAGCATTCTGATGGTTTTTCTAAGGAACTCAAACCAAACCAAGTATGCCTATTAAATAATTTCTTGTATGATTTAAAGCAAGCTTCTAGGAAATGGTATAATTTTTTTGATTCATTTATAATAGACAACTAATTTACTAGGAGTTAATATGATGTATGATGCTACATTAAATCAACTCAAAATTTCATGATTCACCTACTACTTTACATTGACGACATGATAATCATATGTAAAAAATATGAGTTTAATCATTGATGGAAAATCTCAATTAAAAGGAAAATTTGAAATGAAAGACTTAGGTGCAGCTAAGAAGATATGAGGTGTTTAAATAATTAGAGATAAATTGAATATATTGATTTTATTATCTCAAAACACTTACATTTTATAGATCCCAAAGAGATACATGTTTGAATCTATCAAACCTGTCAATATACCTATAGGACAAAAATTTAAATTTTCATTGAAAAAAGAACCCACTACTGAAGATAATGTTCAATTTATGTATAAGATTCCTTAAAAAAATATTGTTGGTATCATAATGTACTCCGATTTTCACCAGACCTGTCATTTCTTATGAAATCTGCACCTTAAGTAGATTTATGGCTACACTTAGGAAGACACATTTCCATGCCCTTAAGAGGAACATTCAGTATCTCTCTTATAGTTATAATTTAGCTTTGTGTTATGGTAAAAATATTGATGCTTCTAAAATTTTGGTAGGATTTGTAGATGATGATTATGCAGGTAATGTTGACACCAAAAAATCATTGATGTTGGGGTTAAACACTTAAACCCTAAAATATCCAAGACCCATTGTCACGTATGATAAAGTATTTATATGTTGATTTTGATTAATCAATTGATTACAAATGAATATATCAATATTTATTCTCAAATCAGATTATTGGAATAAAAAAATAGAAAATGTAGAAGTGTAAAAGAGACAACAGATGTAATGTGCTTTGGTCCCTTTGGGACCTACGTGCATGGTGATAACACCACCTGGGTAACATCTTTATTAATAAGAAAGAAAACACATAAGGCAATTAAAGACTCAAAATAAAAAATAAAGAAGGACCACATAAACTATCCAAGGAGGCCAGGCTTTCTGAACTAGGTGGTAGTAGTGAAGCCTGTCACGCACACACCCAAAAAGGATACAGAAGAATACATGATAACAGAAAGTAAATATCCAAAGAGCCAAGAATCTATACCAAAGCTTGGTTACAATTAAATATGGGTCAAGATCTAAATCCTTCTTGAAGTGAAGTCACCCGGAACCTAAAACCAAGTCGATTCCCCACCGAGTCTCCATCAGAGAAGTAATTCAATTACATGAGGTGGCACGAACTCGACAAAGGGGAGTGCGGGTGACTGAGAACCCCTGGATATCTTATGTATTCTTTAAAAAATCAAAGAAGTGCCTCACATATGGAGGACCTATTGAAGAAACATATGAGGAACTAGATGAGATGCCAAAGCAAGAGAGCCATTCGTGAAATCAATGCATAGACAACACAATCAAGGCACGCCAGGGAAACGTTTGGTGGTTCAGATGAAGATGTGGGATGAAAACCACATGGACAGCTTAGATCATCTCATAGGTTCATGTAACAAAAGGTGGGACAATGCATGGGACATGTGGTATAGTGGTATAAGCATGGCGAAGATATATCAGATCAAATTCGAGCGAAGAAACACAGTCATGGAAAAAGATGCTCATTTGATCTCAGTTTATCAAAGGTCTAGATCACGGGTTGCTAAATAGGTAAAAAATCAATATACACATGAGATCCACATAATAACCTGGTAAATGAATTAAAAACCACATGAACAGTTCAATACTCCATGAATAATATATAATCCCATGAAAAAAATTAATACCTTAAATTTAATATGAATAACTCATATAAATCCATACTTAAAGGAATTTAAGTGTAATAACCAAATACAAAAAATTTCCACCATGAAATTAAATGAAAAATAGGGATGATGTTATCATAACCTAATTTATACAATTAGGACTAAATTAATTTGTTTAAGGTAATGCATGAACTTAAATAATGGCATGGCCTTAGTCAAACTATCGACCAGATTGTCATTAGTGGGTATCTTTATGATGCTCACTATCCTAGATTCTATAATCTCCCTAAAAAATGAATTCTAATGTCAATGTGCTTTGATCTACCATGGAATACATAGTTTTTTGATAAATTTAAAGAAAATTGGATATCACAGTGGACTATTATGCTATCAACATATAATGACTACTCAGAAAGAAAACCTTTCAGCTATATAGGCTCTTTTATGGATTTTTCAAGGAAATATACTCTTCCTCGATAGCAGAGAGTGAAACCACTAATTTCATATTTCACTGCTAGGATACCATTCCTCCATATGCAATAAATACAAAACCATTGATAGACTTTTAGGTGTTAATATTTACATCATAATTAGAGTAAAAAAGTAAACTATATCACTATCAAAACTACTTTTTAATCCATATCAAATGCATAATTTATCATACATAGAAACATACTTGAAGATCCATTTCAATGCATGTCAATGAGGTTTACCGGGTTTCCCCATAAACCTACTCAATGTATAAACAACAAAGGAAATATCTGTCCAAGAACATACCATAGCATACCTAAAAATTCTTACTTTATTAGCATAAAGAATCTTACTCATGAAGGTAGATTCATCATCATTTCTAGGGGATTAGTTCAAGGAAAACATAAAGTTTTTTCCTAAAGGAATAATAATAGGTTAAACATGATCAAATAGGTATCTTATTAATACCTTCTTAACATAAGCTGATTGAGATAAGTACAAGGTTCTGGCCTTCCTATCTCTTATTATATCCATGCCTAAAATTTGATTATCATTCCCTAAGTCTTTCATTTCAAAGACACAACCCAACTGGTTCTTGAAATAATTTATAATCCTCATGTTTTTATAGATTAAAAGTATGTCATTAACATATAACAATAGGTAAAAAAACTCATGTTTAACAATTTTATAATATAAACATGCATCAAATTTACTTCCATAAAAATAATTTTCTATAATAAATGAATCAAAGCTTTTATACCATTTAATTGAATATTTTTTAATCCCATATAAATAATTATTAATAATAAAAACTTTTTTAGGTTTGAACAGTTTTGAAAATCCTTCAGGAGGAGTCATATAAATTTTTTCATCAAGTGTACCACGAAAAAAGAGGTTTTATATCTAATTGTTCAACATGAAAATCAAATTTGGTTTCAAAAGAAAGAATAATTCTAATAGATGAGTTTTTAACAACTAAGGATAAAATTTCACTATAATCAATTCCTTCACATTGAAGAAAGCCTTTAGAATCCATTAAGGATTTAAATTTGATTTTGGTTTCTCCTACAATGTTTTCTTTATTCTTATAAATCCATTTAGAGCTTATGAACTTTGGGGTTTTAGGTCTAGGAACAACTACCAAGTGTTGTTTTTAAGAAGATAATTAATCAATTCTTTCATTTCACCTAGGAACCTAGTGGATTATTTGGAGTTAATAGATTACTTATAAGTTTGAGGTTCATCATTAAACAAGACTTGTGCCAAATTAAATGCATAGGAAGCAATGTCTGCCTAATTGAAATGGGTTGGAGGTCTAATAACTCTTCTCTCTCTATCCCGAGTGAGTTGATAATTGCTCAGATCATCAGATTCCTCGGTTTTGGGTTTAGAATCCAAATTGGAATCGGTTTCAACTTGAGTATGGAAAATGGGGAGAGTGGGACCAGTCGTATACAAGGTGTTGTCCCTACATTCCAAAGGGACTTTAACACCAAGAGGGCTTGGTGTTGTTGAGGGTCCTATAGTGTCATCATAAGTCTCTATAGGTTAAGGTCCCTTATCTTTGGACAAAAAAGATTCATGAAACACTACATCTCGGCTAATGATACATTTATAAAAACCCAGTTTATCTACCCATAGACGATATCCTTTAATACCCTCTGGGTAACCCACAAATATGCACTTAACAACCCTATGATCTAGCTTATTAGTATATATATGAGCATAAGATATGGATACAAAGGTCTTAAGGTGTCCTAGACTATGGGGTATACCTTTCCAATATTCCTCATGTGTCTTAACGAAATTATCAGAAGATGGGAAATGGTTAATAAGGTACATTATTTTCAAAGCAGCCTCAACCTAGAAGGACCTGTGGAGTTTTGAGTGGGACAACATACACCTCACCCTCTTAAGAACAATTCTATTCATTATTTCTGCTAATCCATTCTAAAATGGGGTTTCGAAAATAGTCTAGTATCTCTTTATTCACTTAGATTCATAGAATTCAATGAATTCATTGGATAGATACTGTAAACTATTATCAGTCCTTAATGATTTGAGTTTCCTATTAGACTCTCTCTCTGCCCTATCTTTCCATTTTTTAAAGGTTTGAAAAGTATCATAATTGTGTTTGAGTATATAAACACATACTTTCATAGAAAATTCATCAATGAATGTCACAAAGTATAAGCCTCCACTGTGGGAGGTGACCCTAGAAGGACCCCATAAGTCAGAATGTACACATTCAAGGGGTTCTTTATCCTTATACATGGAATTATTAAAGCTAAATCTTATGGATTTCCCATATACACAATCCTCATAGAATGGGATACTTCTAGGAGAAATGTTACTCAAAATCCCCTATTTTGTTTAGTTCACTATGTCCATTATTACTAATGTTACCTAATCTTCTATGCCAAAGAGTGGTGGAATCATGTTCTGAATTAGAAGAGGTGTTCAACTAACTTCCATGAACATTAAAATCTAATACATAAAAACCATTATGAAAGATTATTTTCATAACCATGAGGGATCCTTGAGTAACTCCAAGAATTGAAGAATCTGACTTAATGATATTCCCCTTTTGGTCAAGGATTCCTAGGGATATTAGGTTTCTTTTTAATCCAGGTACCCACCTAACTTCCTCAAGAGATTTAACAATCCCATCATGAAGGTCTAAGTAAACAGAGCCTATTCCCATAATGTGACAACTCCTATTGTTCCGTAGAAATACCTCACCAAATTCAATTTACCTCAATTCAGTAAATAATTCCTTCCTAGGGAGCATGTGGAATGAACATCCTGAATCCAGGATCCATTAATAAAATATGGCAATGTCAAAAACATTTAACACATTAGTAGTGTCGAAGTCCTACTCAACTAATAAGGAATGGTCATTACTATTGTCAATATATTTACCCTTAATATTAGTGAAATTTCTCTTAATATGTATAGGTTGTTTGCATTGAAAACATTTAATGACTTAGTTTTCAGACTTATATCTTTGCTTCTTCGACTGACCCAATTCTTTTCTCCTACCCCTTGACTCACTTCTGCCTCTAGACTCACCTTTATCCTTAACATTTAAACCCTCAACCTCAGTCTTAACACTACCCTTCCTTTGAAGGTCTTCAAAGAGTAAAGAAGATTCTAAATTCTTCAAGAGTAAGTGTATTTACCATACATCATAGAGTCTTTAACAGAATTAAAGGAATCACCTAAAGATGTTATCAATATAATGGCCTGGTATTTATCATCCAACTTAATGTCTATGTCAGCTAGATCTGGCAGAATTTTATTAAATTCATCAATGTGCATCATGACTATAGTTTTAGGGCGCATTTTAAAGGTGTATAATCTCATTTTATTAAACAATATACCAATAAGGGACTTAGCCATATAAAGGGATTAAATCCTAGACCATATTCCAATGATAGAGGAATTATATAAAACTTCTCTTAGCACTTTATCTCTTAAATATAAAAGTATTAAACTATGGGATTTTATAAGAGTTTCCTCAGCGACATTAACATATGTAACGACAGTTTACCCATCTATAGTAATGGTGGTTATCTTCTTTCTAGAACTAGAAAGAGCCTCTATTAAGTCATTATGCCCCAACAAGACTGTAAATTTAATTATATAGATATTAAATTCATTTTGACCATCTAAATTATCAATATAAAATTTAGTAAAACCCATAACTAATGTTACCATAGGCTCTGATACCACTTGTTGGGATTAAACACTCAAAACCTAAAATACCTAAGACCCACTATCGCATATGATGGATTATTTAGATGATAAGTTTGATTAATCAATTGATTACAAATGAACAAATCAAGATTTATTCACAAATTAGATTACTAGAATAAAAAAAGCAAATGCAGAAATGTAAAAGAGATAGAAGATATAACTTGCTTCGGTCCCTTTGGGACCAATGTGAATGGAGAGAACACCACCCGAGTAATAGATATATTAAGAAGCAGGAAAACACACAAGACAATTATAGAATTGAAAGAAAAAACAAATAAAGACCACATAAAATATCTGAGGAGGCCGAGCTTGTTGAACTAGGTGGAAGTAGTGAAGCATGTCACGTAGATTCAGCACCACCCACTCCTAGATGGACTCATGCACACATCCAAAAAGGATACAAAAGAATACATGAAAAAAGAAATTAAATCTCTAAAGAGGTAAGAATCTATACTAAAGCTTGGTTACGATTAAAGATGGATAAAGATATGAAACCTTCTTGAAGAACAGTCATCCGAAACCCAAAACAAAGTTGATTACCCACCGAGTCTCCACTATAGAATTACTCTAGTTACAAAAGGTGGAATAAACTCAGAATAGGGGAGTGTGAGTGGCCGAGAACCCCTGGATCTATTATGTATTCTTCAAAAAATCAAAGCAGCACCTCACATATAGAGGAACTCTGAAAGAACCAGACGAGGAACCAGAAGAGATTCCAAAGAGAGAGATCCAACTATGGAATCAATGAAAACACAACGTAATCAAGGCACTCTAGGGAAATGATAGGCGGTTCAGGTAGATATACGGGATGAAAGCCTCATGGATAGATCAGATCTGCTTTTAAGTTCGCATAACAAAAGGTGGGACAATTCATGGGAAAGGTGGCATAGTGGGATATGAATGGTGGCGGTACAATGGATCGAAGCCAAGTGAAGAAACAAAATCAGGGAAAAGGATGGCTGTTTGATCTCAGTTTATTAATAGTCTAGATCTTGGGCCTCCAAATAGGTAAGAAATAAAAATACACATGGGATCCACATAATAACTAGGTAAATGAATTAAAAACCACATGAACAGTTCCATGTTCCATGCATAATATATAATCTCATACAAAACTAAATACCTTAAACATAATATGAATAACTCATATAAATCAATGCTCAAAGGAATTTAAGTGCAACAACTAAATACAAAAATTGAATAGATATGTGTTCCCTACCTGTGGTGACCCCATCTCTTAGAAGTGTAACATGTAGTCTCTGGTTCCCTTATCAACCACAGAATATGAATACATTTCCCTTACCGAGGTAGTAAAGGAATCCTTATGCCTTAATGTCTTGTCTTCTGAACTATGTTTTTTTATAATCCAGTTATTAATGTATATTCTGATAGTAAATCAGCACGTTATTTTTCCATGGTAAATCAAAGCACATAGATATCAGATTACACTTAATTAGAGATATTATATAATATGAAACTGTGTGTGTCAATAAGATACACACTAATAAATACTTGGCTGATAGTTTAAATAAATCCATCATTTTATCTAAGTTCAATTTTTGTTTAGATAGGATGAACTTGGTTTCTATTCTATAATTGTAAGTGCAAGAACATTTCCAAATTCAATTAAAAAATGTAAAATTTTGTGAAATTTTGGGTATTATAATTTTTGTTTTCATATTTAATTTACCCATTTTAATTTTCTTCCATTTAATTGTTTCAAATACATGCATCAATTTTATTAATTGTTTCTGATTTTTTTAACCTACTAGAATTGTTTATTGGGATGAGTATTCTGTAGCCTATTCATTAGATTTTTTAAATAGTTCTTTTTTAAAAATATTTTAAAAAAACACATAGGTTAAAAATATTTTAGAAAATACACTCTAATGGTGGCAGCGTAGCTTCCATCTTTAGGCATTAGTGAAAGGCAACAATCCCATTGCCTCCTTTCTTCTAAAACCCAAAAATACTATTTTTTTATTTTAAAATTTTTTATTTTTATTTTTTTTGTTTTGTTTCTCTCTCTCTATATATATATAACAAAAATCTTCAGCAGAATTTATATTCTATTTAATATCTGACAGTACTACCATTAACTGTTTTGATTCTGACAGAAGCTCTCACCCAAGGCTCATTTTATAAGTGGGCATACCTTAAAAATCATTCTGCATTTTCAATATGGGATTCTGGTTCTTCTTTTCCTACGCAGAACATTTTTCATTTCCGATGTGAGATTTTGTTTCGAGTACATGGATTTGGAGGACTATAAAATATAAAATATAAGACCAATATAAATGAAACTTAAAACATGGATTAAAAATATAAGAAATAGTTGAAAATAAAAATAATATTATAAAAAATGTTGATGGAAAATAATTTATAAGCTTTCAAAGACACCTACTTGAAACTTAAAAATATTTCAAGTAAGTGACTTTGAAATCCTATAAAATATAAACTATAAGACCAACATAAATGAAACTTAAAAAATGGATTAAACATATAACAAATATTTTAAAATAAAAATTATTTCATAAAAAATGTTGATGGAAAATAATTTATAAGCTTTCAAAGACACCTAATTGAAACTTAAAGATATTTCAAGTATGTGACTTTGAAATCCTATAAAATATAAAATATAAAACCAACATAAATGAAACATAAAAAATGAATTAAACATATAAAAAATAGTTGAAAATAAAAAAAATTTCATAAAAAATGTTGATGGAAAATAATTTATAAGCTTTCAAAGTCACCTACTTGAAACTTAAAAATATTTCAAGTACGTGACTTTGAAAGCCTATAAAATATAAACTATAAGACCAACATAAATAGAACTTAAAACATGGACTAAAAATATAACAAATAGTTGAAAATAAAAAAAAAATTGTAAAAAAGGTTGATGGAAAATAATTTATAATCTTTCAAAGATGCATACTTGAAACTTAAAAATATTTCAAGTACCTGACTTTGAAAGCCTATAAAATATAAACTATAAGACCAACATAAATGAAACTTAAAACATGGATTAAACATATAACAAATAGTTTAAAATAAAAATAATTTCATAAAATATGTTGATGAAAAATAATTTATAAGCTTTCAAAGACACCTACTTGAAACTTAAGAATGGTTCAAGTACGTGACTTTGAAAACCTATAAAATATAAACTATAAAACCAACATAAATGAAACTTAAAACATGGATTAAACATATAACAAATAATTGAAAATAAAAATAATTTCATAAAAAACGTTGATGAAAAATAATTTATAAGCTTTCAAAGACACCTACTTGAAACTTAAAAATGTTTCATGTGTGTGCCTTTGAAAGCCTATAAAATATATACTAATAGAACAATATAAATAAAACATAAACATGGATTAAGAATATAATAAATAGTTAATAATTAATTAGTTAATTATTAATATAATTATTAATTATATAATTACTAATTATATAATAATTAATTAGTTAATCAGTAATGTAATTATTAATTTTTAATTATATAATTAATTAATTAATTAGTAGTATCATTATTAATTATATAATAATTAATTAAAAATATAATTATTAATTATGTAATTAATTAGTTAATCAGTAATATAACAATTAATTATTAATTATTAATTATATAATTAATTTGTTAATTAGTAATATAATTATTAATTATATAATAATGAATTAGTAATATAATTATTAATTATATAATTATTAATTATATAATAATTAATTAGTTAGTTAGTAATATAATTATTAATTATATAATAATTAATTAGTTAATTAGTAATATAATTATTTATTATATAATAATTAATTTGTTAATTAGTAATATAATTATTAATTGTGAAATAGTTAATTAGTTAATTAGTATTATAATTATTAATTATAATTATTCATTTGTAATTGTTAATAATTAAATATATAATAATAAATCAATTAATGAATAATATAATTATTAATTAATTAATTAGTAATATAATTTTTAATTATAATAATTAATTAGATAATTAGTAATATAATTATTAATTATAATTATAATTTTTTAATTATATAATAATTAATTAGTTAATTAGTAATATAATTATTAATCAGAATTATTAATTATTTATTATATAATAATTAATTAGTTAATTAGTAATATAATGATTTATTATAATTAATAATTATATTACTAATTAAAAAATTAATTATTATATAATTACTAATTAAATAATTAACTGCTATATAATTAATAATTATATTAATAATTAATTAATTAATTATTATATAATAAATTTTAATAAATACTAATTAATAATTATAATGAATAATTATAATTTATAAATATATTACTAATTAACTAATTATAAAAAGGGTCTCAACTCTATCTTTCTCAAAACATTAACTAATTTACTATTATATAATTAATAATTATATTACTAATTAACTAATTAATTATTATATAATTAACGATTAATAATTACTATTTAACTATTTACTAAATATATAATTAATAATTATATTACTAATTAACTAACTAATTATTATATAATTAATAATTATATTACTAAGTAACTAATTATTTATTATGTAATTAATAATTATATTACTAATTAATTAAATAATTTTTTACATGTTTAATCCATGTTTTAAGTTTCATTTATATTGGTCTTATAGTTTATATTTTATAGGCTTTCAAAGTCACATACTTGAAACATTTTTAAGTCTCAAGTAGGTGTCTTTGAAAGCTTATATATTATTTTTCATCAACATTTTTTACAAAATTTATTTTATTTTCAATTATTTATTATATTTTTAATCCATGTTTTAAGTTTAATTTATGTTGGTCTTATAGTTTATATTTTACAAGCTTTCAAAGTCACGTACTTGAAACATTTTTAAGTTTCAAGTTGGTGTCTTTGAAAAATTGTAAATTATTTTCCATCAATTTTTTACGAAATTATTTTTATTTTCAACTATTTTTTATATGTTTAATCCATGTTTTAAGTTTCGTTTATGTTGGTATTATAGTTTATATTTTATAATTTTTCAAAGTCACATACTTGAAACATTTTTAAGTTTCAAGTAGGTGTCTTTAAAACCTTATAAATTATTTTCCATCAACATTATTTTATGAAATTATTTTTATTTTCAACTATTTCTTATATGTTTAATCAATGTGTTAAGTTTCATTTATACTGGTATTATAGTTTATATTTTATATCCTTTTAAAGTGACGTACTTGAAACAGAATCCCACATTAGAAATGTAAAATGTTCTGCACAAGAAAGGGAGAACTAGAATCCCACATCGGAAATGTAGAATGATTTTCAGTGTAAGACCTCTTATAAAAGGGATACATGGGTGTGTGATTCTGTTAGAATTCAGACTGCTGTAATGGCAGTACTGCTTGATATTAAATAGCAGATAAATTCTGCTAATTTTTTATGTTATATATATATATATATATATAACAAAACAAAAATAAAAAATTTTAAAATACAAAAAATAGTATTTTTTGGTTTTAGAAGAAAGGCGACAACGGGTTTCCCGCCCTTCACTCGAAGCCTAAAGGAGGAAGCTATGATTTGTGGAATCATTTATTTGGCTATGTGGTTGTATGGTTCAAGTTCTAGTAGGGGGTTTCATTAACCCTACAATGATTTCATCCGACAGAAGGCAATGGATCCAAAAAAACTTGATCTCCTCTCACTCATTGAGCAATATCTTTTTCCTCATTCCAAATCTTTTTGGTTCTTAGTGGATTCATCCTCGATGGAGGATTTTATCCTATGGTTTTATGACCTCCCTACATATAGCTCGCACACAACTCATGATGGAGTCTTGTCGGCACCCTTACCTTATGAAGAAGTGTGGTTGATGTTAGAATCTGAAGACCACGACCCAAGATATGAGAAAGGAATCCCTTAGCGGGATCCAGGAGAACAATGAATTTATCTTTCCTAAATCATCAAGTGAATAGGATGGTTGGAGCTTTACATCCGGCATTGTGGGTTTCTCATTCTTTATCTAGTCTCTTTGTATGTTGGTTTTATAATTCTTCAAGTTTATTGATGCTATTGTTTGTCGTTCTTGTTGTATCTAGTAATCTGGTTCTGTTTTCTTTGAGCATTAATAACATAGTGAGTGTGGGAGGTGTTATTGCAGGCCCTAAAGAGACCAAAGCACATATATACCTATGATCTTGTTTTTGTATTGGAGTTCTATTGTTGTGTTGTTACTGTCCATTACACAAAACCTCCTTCCTCAGATATGCCATGGTTGTGGATGTTTATAAGGATGACATCAGTCACTTGGAGGTGATCAAAACCGAAGTATTTTCTCTCTGATGGAGTTGGTCTTGAGTTCAAAAAGAAATTATGAATTCACATTCATGAGCTATCCCCAATACATGTAAAACTGATATAATCAGTGAGGTCATGGATGCCGGTTTTTCGAAATCTAAGATTGTCCCTTGTTGAACCCTTTATGGTCTACCCTCTTTCTCGATATCCCAATTCTAGAATTCGTTAAAAGAAGTAGAGAGAGGGGAAGATGGTATTTATTAAAACATTTATGTGAAAATGACAGAATCCACTATAAAGGGAAGAATCACATCTTACACCTTCACCTATGAAGCGCTATGCTCTTGGTTACAAATGACTACTTTCTAAGCGAATTTATGAAGATAGACTACTGGGAGTGGGAATAAAGCTCCAGCCTTTAGCCCTGAACTCCATTAATATCATACCTACTATTAAATATTGAACCAAAGAAGGGATGGTATATAAATATCCATATCTACCTCACCCAAAACCTCAAACTCCACATCCTGATCCAAATCCACCTATGGACTTATTAGAGCTACTACAGATCCTAGAATTGGGGAAAGGCATCTAAACGCCTAAAAGAAGGCATAAAAGACCGTATAAATATTCCTAATGTAAAGTAGTAGAAGACATGAAAGTAACTAAATAGCACTTTAAAAATATTCAATGAGGGAATGATTTTGGGTACCATAGTGAGACAGTGATCCCTAAGCCATGAAAAAAAAGCCCAAGGGCCCACCTATGCCACTGGAAGTGACAGAGTATTCCAAATCTAATAGTGAGGGATATTATGGTTTGATAAAATAAATGATATAATAATAATTAATAAAAATTTATAAATGGTAATTAAGATAAATTACTAACTGTTAAAATTTATTTTTTATAGATCTAATATAGAAATATCTAACACACTACTACAAAAATGACCTTTAATGATAGCCAAAAGAGGTCTCTAAAGGTATTTAGCGGCTGCCATCCAACTGCTTTTGGCATTCATAGTGTCCCCATTGGTAAAGTTTAATAGAAACCACAAGAATTGGTCACTATAGAGGTCCACATATTAGTCATGTTAGTGGTTTCTGGAAAAATATATAGTGACTACCATAGGTGGTCACTAATATTCGAGGAAAGAATATTAGCGGCTTCCATAGGCAGACACTAGACTGATTTTTTTTATAAACTAGATTATTTAGACTCCCAGAACTAGATCCTATATAAATAATAATAATAAAAGAATAAATAATTTATCCATTAAATCAATTTCAAGAAAGAAAAAAACTCTTAAAATATGAATCCAAATCAATTTTTGGTCTTCCAAAACCCTACAACAACATCATAGTATATTTGTAATGTAGAAATAACACCTGAATCAAACCCAAAACACTGACAATAAAATATGATTTACTAAACCTATGAAAAAATTACTATGTTATAAAGAGAACCCCAACCACCTCTTCCATGTAATATTAGTCCACTTATCTATGTTTTAATAGGTTTCCATGACTTCCCTTGACCATCAGAACTCTCTTCTATAAAGTGATCTTCACTATTATGTGTGACAACTTTCAATAGGGAAACAAATTGCTTCATTCCAGCAATAATACAATTTTTAGAGGCCAATAACCTCTCCTTATCAGTATTATACTCAAGATATTAATGTTTTGAAAATGAATTTGATGACGAAACCCGATTAGAGGGAGTTTTTGACCCTCAAGTAGAGCATGAAACTACGCTTAAATAATTTGATATTCAATTATAGAAGGATTAGAAGATGGATGGATTATTAAAATAATATATTGAATATATTGATGAGATTGAATTATATATTTAATAGCATGAAAAAGAATTACCAGATCCATTAGTTGGTCAAGTGAACATGGAAGACTCAATGAAGTTCAAATTGAAAATTGGAGAGAAATCCAAGGAAAATAGAAATTTGAATGAAACTGGTGAAGAATGAAATAATAATATTGACTCTCTTGATGTAGAAATTTCTAAATGGAGAATCCTCAAGGATTATTTTGAAGATGATTAGTCTGATAGAAAAATCTTTGGAGGCTTCAGTGATGAATATGATCCATGTGCATATGATAAGGACACTGATGAAGAAGAGCTTGCCAAAGTTTCAATGAAGGGAAGTGATGAGTCTCAAATGAAGATTAAATACCTAGATAAAACACATAGATAATTTTATGATACTATAAAAATTCTCTCAGGGGATCTTATTAAGAAATAATTGAAATTAATATGTTTCTTTAAGACTCTAGAAGAGAAACTAAAAGTAGTAGGGGAAGGATTGAAATCAGGTATGGATCTGAAGCATACCCAACTGAAGGTTAACACAAAGAGGATAAAAGAGTTGGATAATATTCTATTGAAGTAAAATTAGGTTCATGATGATCATATATAGAATTTGGATAGTCAATATGAATAAAGTACGAAAACACTCAATGGCCAAAAAAAATTCTCTAAGTTTAAAATTTATTATGTTGGAGGTAAAGTTAAGAAATCTGGAAAGCACCCAAGTTGAATATTTACAAGCTATTGAGAAAAGACCAGTTACAATGGATTTTTCTAAAAATATTTTTATCTTTAATAATACTCAAATTGATAACAAAAATATCTTGATATCATATATCAATCAAACTATAACAAGCTTATCAAAAAATGAAACAAGTTTTCTGGAAATATATGTTTGTATAAATACAATTTCATCTACTAGTGTAGAATTTAAATCAAATTTATACAAAAAATGGATGGATAAAAATGTTAAAAAAACACCACCTCATCAAATTTAGATGAAGGAATATCCAAGAAGTATAGGACATATTTACCTTAACAAGAGGAATTTTTTAAAAACAAAGAGAAAGAACCCATGACTTATTGTGGTGAAAATATTACTATAAAGAAGGATTCCACACATAAAAATAAGATTGATAATGTACCTAAAGAATGATTAATCATATGGAAAGATCAGTTGATATTTTCTAGGAATCTAGAACAAGTATAAAAGCATCCCGAGCTAAAGGTAGTGATGAATTCCAAAGAAATCATAAGAAAAAAGTGTATTTAAGTGGTGTCATGCAAAAGAATACCACTACAATGGATGGAAAGAAAGTGTTGGTCTAAAAAGACCAATCACCCACACAAAATTGAGGATGATTGAGGTACCCCTCACCCCATACATTTAAATGTTTCTAATATCTATTTAAATTTGTGTAGGATTAAGGGGTAGATATAACCATGAGGATGTATGTGATGAAAAGAGAATACATACGTTTAAAGGAATGAATGAGAAAAATATTAAAGAGCATAAACTGAAGTTGATGAGGTGTAAAACTATCACTTCACCCATGGAAGTTTTTACAGAGTACTTATTCCCTTTATGAGAAATTTGTGTTAAATAAGAAGCAATATATGGAGATGTTATTCTATCTGGTTCAAAATATCTTTATTTAAAATACTCTAATATAGATGATTCATAACTAGATATAGAAGGTATATCTTCCATAGTAATCACTAATAACAAAAAGAATATTCCATCAAGTTATACCCAAATGAATTTCATTAGAATTTCTGTTACCTAATTTTAAATTCCACGATTTGAAAAACCATGGTTAGAGGCCTCAATTCTTACATATTAATCGGTAACATCAGTGGGTCTAGTGATTTCATAAGAAAATATGTGAATGAATACAGTGGGTATGAATATCTAAATAAATGATGGGATAAATACAAAAAATAATAACCTTAATAATAACAGTGTGTTTTATGAGAGTAAGGATCCATCAATATTTCCAATTTATAAGATAAGAAAAACTATATTTCCAGAAGATAACTTGACCGAGAAATGATTTTTTATAGTACATATATATAAATTTTTTAAAAAATATCTATATGATAAAACTAATAGTAATTTAATACTAAGATAATAATTCATCCAGACAATAAGAATATGATGTAATACCCTGATACAGCCATCAGAAGCAGGTAAGTGTGGTCGGAATTCACTATAAGAGGACAACAAGTGGAGAACAAAGATGATCTAAAGAAGACCATAAAGATTAGATATTGTTACTTCTAGATAATATTATATGTGAAGTTTTATGACCATAAGATGACTAAACAGATGAGAAGATTACCTAAAAAACATTGGTTATATTAAATGATTTCCATTGATGGAGAAGTGAGGGAGAATAAGGTCAGGATATTGGTGGGTGAAGATAAGGGTTTGTTTAGAACAATAAAGGACTTCATAAGGTTTCAATTATAGTCATCATGGACTTTTTGAAGGAAATATCAAAGCATGTGTACTTATTCATGGAATTTGAGTGGTAATAGGTCTGTGAAATTACTATATTGGGAAGGAAATTCAGAATCTAAAGAGTTTTAGATAAGGGTGTTTGACATAGGATTGGAGCATACAGTCCTCTGAAGTGAAAGTGACCACAATGTATAAACATGAAACATTTAGGGAATGATGGGGTAAATCAATTACCCATTTTTATGCATTCCAATACTATTGTTTTGTAATGGAGACAGTCATAGAGATCGCCGACATTGATATGTGGGAAAAAATCAATTATCCGCCCTGAGATGATTTTCCACCATTTTTATCCACTCCATCAATATTGTTTGGAAGTGGAATTATTGATGGGTATGAAAAAAATTGATCAATGGAGAGGAATCAAATAGCCACCCCCAATATATTTTATCCAATTTAGGTATTATTTTCTAATATTCAACTGGTGAATGAACTTGACCATGAAGTTTTCACCCCTCCAACTCAAGCCTATTTTTCTCTACCAACATTCGTAAGATTATTCATGTTTCATAGGGATCATATCCATAGGCTAGGGATATTTATAACAAATCTATACTAGATAAATGTATCTTTCTAGCATCGAGAGTGATGCAAAGATTTATCCCTATTGACAACATGGTTTAATGAAAATACTTTCCCAATAGAAAAATAAAATAATAAACATGTTTCTCAAATTTTATAATGATAATCATAGCTCCGCCATTAATCTCATGGAGTGGATATATAGAAATTGATATTGAATAAAAACTATAGATCAAACCTAGGGATAAGAAAAAAACATCAACCTCCTGGCCAGTTAATTGTGATACTGCATTTCCCAAATCTGTAAAGAATGATTATTTTCTCCTATTCTATATAAATGAAATGATATAAAAAATAGAATTATAAGAACATATATTTGATGCAAACAATAAGTCACTATTTGAACACATTAAAATAATAATAGGATAATATTTTTTATTTATATAGATAATATTTTTAGAAAGGAAAAAAGTACTTGTATGGGTTATTGAGTATTAAGAAGATTCATACATATCATGAATATATAATGAAAATATATATGTTGATACTGCAATATAAAAACATCATAATATAAACGTAAAAAAACCTGAAGAATGCTATGAAAAAACAATAATCACATATACACAATAAAAAATAGATAGAATAAAAAATCAACCAATCATAAAATCATCTATCTAGTTACAAATTTATAAATTTCAGGATATTTGAAAGAAATGAGATGGTGGAATAAGTAAAGAATATAACTTTTAGTTTTTTTAACAACTGGCTATGTAATAGAAAATATTTATCTACATGCTACCATGTAACCTTAAAACTATATTACCATTACATAATTTAACTATAAAATAGTAATGATAGTGGTTCAAAGTATGCAAGAGAAAAATTAATGAAAAAGATATTGGATGGAATAAACACAGGGAATAATTCACCACTATGATGTCATTCAAATGATGACATGGTTTGAAAAAACCCATATCATTATCAATTCATACCCCATCGGGGTATCTACTATTCAATTAAAATAAAGAATAATACATGAACCAAAAAATGTTTTAATCATACCCCCCATGCTTATCATCCAACATCCATATCAAGAAAGATGATTTGTTTCTAAAGAAAAAAACTCATGATTCAAAGATTATATACTGAATATGATATAAATGAATCATCAAAGTTTAAACATAAAAATAAAAGATAATATATTGATTTTATGATAAGGGTGTGAAAATAATATATTTATATGTAATAAAGTTTAAAAAATAAACTAAAAGAAGTGTTGAAATTGATTATTTAAGGAAAAACTTTTTTAATGAATAAGTGGCTAGAAAAAGCATATATAAATTAAATATGAGAATATAGGAAATTAAAAAAAAGACACTTAAAAAATATAACATTAAGAGAAGGTATTTATGTAGAAATAAAATTAGTATAAATAGTAAAATTAAAATTTCTAGTAATAAATTAAACTTTAAATGGAAGGTAAATAAAAATATCGAACCATAAACTTACAAAAAGGAAACTATCTCAATGGTTGAAAATGGTAAGCAATTAACTGGGCATCATAAAATGACATACATGAAATAACATTCAAGGGATGAACAATTTAACCTCTATTAAAAATATCCTCATTTAAATTATGATACCAAGGGGACTAAATTTACTTTCACTTATCTGTGAATACTTCAGGTAGTCTCATGCTCACTGGACTTCATTGTCTATCAAGTTTATGTAGGGAGCTACATGGATCTATACTAAAAAAGGAAGTGAAAAATTTTAATTGGAATAATATTATGTGATAATTTCATATAGACAATCACAAAGATATATTAAACATTTAGAAGAAAACATAAGAAAATTTAACATAAAAGGATAATTAGATAAAAAAAGAATATGATTAATAAATTTACCATTAATAAATACCAGTATCATTCACAAATGAAAACATATTTTTACATTAGTTGTTTTTGGGAATGAAATTTTAGTTCTGAAATGTATGGTAATGCATAACTACATAATCTAGAAAATAAAAAATTAACAATGCATAATTCTAATGAAATGTAACAAATTTGTATCTTCTTAATGAAAAACATTATATACATGACCATTTGATATTATATATATCCACTTGGAGTGTGTATGATACATTGTTTTGTGAGGTTGAAAAGCTAAAAATACCAGAAACACATAATTCAAAGCTAATGAATATATAGTTTTAAATGAAATGATAAAATAAATTAACATACTTCTTAACAATATAACAAACATGTATTTATAAACCAGTATTGGTGGTGGGCCTTTTTTTGAACATTAATATCCTATCCTATATAAGTGGTGGGTTTGAGACACTAGTAGATAATTTCAAAAGAAT
This sequence comes from Viscum album, assembly GCA_963277665.1. NCBI lineage: Eukaryota > Viridiplantae > Streptophyta > Magnoliopsida > Santalales > Viscaceae > Viscum > Viscum album. The sequence continues at coordinate 1,003,440,686 of OY728134.1, forward strand.
AAAGTTATCCTCTTAAGTAATATATATTTTTGGTAATCAAATAAGGAACATGTTTGGAAAATATAGAAGGGTGGTAGATATCATTGGTGATGGTGGATCTGGTTCGCAACAAGCATTATATCTGGTTTGTGATGGGTGGTAGTGGCTACAGGTGCGGTGGTGGTGGATCTGATTCATGACAGGAAGGACTAGTTCATGATAGGTAAGGTTTTTAGTGGTGGATTTGATTCGCAGTGAGGAGGAATGATTCATAAAGGGGAGATTTTGTGATGGTGATGACTCTGATTCTCGATGGGGAGAGCTGGTTTTCAATGGGAATGGGTGGTAGGGGCTCTAATTCATGATGGAGAGGGGGCGACGATGGATCTGATTTGTAACGAGAGGGACGGTTCACAGTGGGGAGGGTTTTTGGAGGGGTAGGGTTTGTGTGTGAGGGGGAGGGGGCATGATAGGTCCTGGAATTTTTTTATTATTGAGGCAGTGACCACCTATGGTGGTCTCTTCTGGTCATCAATAGATACCTTTTTTAATGGATTCCCATTTCAATAGACTCCACCTCCCTAATTTATATTAATTATTATCAATTCTATCCATATTGGATAAATAAAATATCCCAACTCGCCATAAATTCTAGGAGTATTATAGGTACTTGAGCATAGTACTACATTAATAAAGGAAGCTTTATGTGTTGGATTCCTCACTTCCCGCTGAGTCTCCTTGGGGAGAAAGTAAGGAGGATAAAGAAAAGTGAAAAAATCGTGTAGATGATGCACTATATGTTATGTGCATCATGTTGTCATTTATGTCCAGTCGATCACAAAAAATACACGAGGACGCAGATGCCTACATGATGCTTTCTTATCTAGAGGAGTTAAATCAAGAGAGAGCTAGGAAAGAAATTTATGATATTTATAGCGGCCTATATAGGTCCAGGCTAGCATAAGGGAATCAAGAAGGACCTCATATACTCAAGATGATCATGTACATTGAGATACTTGAATCCCTTGGGTTCAAACTAAATCAAGAACTAGCAACTGATATCATTATTGTTTCTTTACTATGAAGCTTTTCGACTTTCATTATTAACTACAATATAAATAATAGTCAAATTCACTCTTGAATATTTTGGATTTAGTTCTCCAAGATGATAAGGATATGAAGAATACAACCTCTTCAGTCCTTATAGTGAATGAGAGGAGGAAGGGAAAGGCTAAGTGGTCCAAGGCCAAGTCAAGGATGAAGACACCAGTGCACCATCCTTCCAAAAATATAAGGATATAGAAACCGAGAAATGATGAGGAGGATATCTACTTTCTATGTGGCAATAAAGTCTATTGAAAGAAGAATTACAGAGCTGGGAAGATTCAAGGAGACACTTCTAATTATGGTATTTATTGCAATGAATGCTATCTTTCATTATCTACAAGTTGGGTATTGTATATAGCATGTGGATCACACATATGTATTCATATATAGGAACCAAGTAGATTTAAGAAGATTTCAAGATGTGAAGTGGATCTCTGAGCTGAAAATGGTGAAAGTTTGGTAGCCTTGGAAGTGGGAGATTAGCATCTGACTTTGCCTCATGGTTTGGTTCTTGCATTAAATAATAGTTATTATGTACCTCTGTTTACCAAAAACATAATATCAGTGTCAAGTTTGGATACTGTGGGATCTTATTTCATGTTTTCAAATAAATTTTTTCACTTTTGTAAGGATAACATATGTTATGGTATGAAACATGTTAACAATAGTTTATATATAATTGAACTCGAAAACCCCATAATGATAATCAATAACAAAACCAGCGAGCATGGATCATATAACACCCACTTATAGCACTTCATGAATATTCATGTAAATGAGAATAATTTATAGAAATTAAATCTATAAGGGTATTTAGACTCAGTTGAGTTAAGACCCTTGGATGTAGGTTGCGCTTGTTTATAAAGTAAAATGGAAAAAACACCATTTTCTGGGAAGGGAGTAAGAGCCACTGATTTACTGGAATGAATTCATACGAATATATATAATTCATTTCCAATAGAGGCAAGGGGTGGATTTTTTTACTTCATCATTTTTACTAATTAGTATAGATGGTATGGTTATATTTACTTAATATGGTATAAGTTGGATTCCTTCTGAATGTTTAAGGAATATTAACATGATGTAGAAAACAAGATTGGTAAGAAGATCAAGGCACTCTGCTAAGACTGAGGTGGAGAGTATCTTATATAAGTTTTCATTGATCACTTAAAGGAGTGTGGGATAGTATCCCAACTCACTTCTTATACACCATAGTTGAATGGTGTTAGTGAAAGGAGGAATAATACCTTTCTTGACATGGATAGATCAATGATGAGTTAGGAAACTCTTACATTATCCTTTTGGGGATACGCCTCGTAGAAAACAACATACACTCTTAACTGAGTACCAACTAAAGTGACATATGGGATTCCATAGGAGTTATAGGGTGGAAATAAATCCAATCTGTCAAACTTACATGTATAGGGATGCAAGGTTTTTTTCAAGACTATACCTAGTAAAAAATTAGCATCTAGAAGAATAAAGAGAATTTTTATAGGTTATTATAAAGAAACCAAAGGGTATTTAATATATAAACCTTAAGATTGAAAAGTTATTATGGAAATATAAGCCAAATTTCTAGAAATGGAACACTTTTCTATTAGAAATAGTTGGAGAAATACTAAATTTTATAAGGTTAATTCTTCAGATACACAGGATTTGGTATGAAAAAAATTTCCACAAGAGACAATGGGAGATAAATAAGTTCCTAAGACACAAGTACTATGTAGGACTACTCAAGAGGTTATAGAACCATAGAGTTATGGTTTTCTTGTCACCGATTCAGGTGACACATTACTCCTTGAAGATGATAAATATATAACCTATAAGAAATCAATAGAAGGAAATGATGTTTCTAAATGGAAATATGTCATGAATTCTAAGATGAAATCCATGTATCAAAGTCAAGTTTGTATTTTGGCAGACCCTCCATCTGTTGTAAAACCCATTGGGTGAAAATGTGTATTCAAGAAAAAGATGGAAAAGGATGGAAAGGTCAATAACTATAAGGCAAGAATATAATTGAAGGGTCTCATGAAATGTCATTATATAGACTATGATGAAACCATATCACTAGTAGTGATGATGAAATCCATAATAATATTTCTTGAAATAACAAACTTCCATAATTATTAGATTTGGAAAATGGATTTCAAAACTATTTTCCTAAATGGGAAGTTAGTTGAAAAAGTCTATATGAATCAACTTGAAGGGTTTGTCAGGTCAAATAATTCTAGTAAAGTGTGAAAGTTGTAGATATCCATTTATGGTTTAAAGATGGCATCAAGATCATGGAATGTTTGTTTTTATGAGCCATAAGAGAATTTAAATTTGTTAAAAATAAAATCAAACCTTATGTATATAATAAGGTTAATGGTAAATACCATCCTTTTCCTAGTATTATATGTTGATGACATATTAATTGTGGGAAATAAAGTGCATGTATTATAGTCAATTAAGATTTAATTAAATGAATGATTCTCTATGAAAGACATAGATGAAGCAACCTACATTCTAGGGATTAATATATACTGAGATAGATCTTAGAGGCTTCTTGGGCTAAGTCAAAGTACATATATTGAAAAGGTACTCAAAAGGTATAGTATAGAATAATCCAAGAGTGGGTTGTTTCCAATGTCTCATGGTATCAATCTCTCCAAGAAAATGTGTCCACAAACACAAGAGTAGATTGAATGAATGAGTAGAATCTCTTATGCCTTGGCAGTGGGATCTATCATGTATGTTATGTTATGTACTAGGTTTGATGTTTCCTTTGCTTTAAGCATAGTGGGTAGATAGAAAGCTAATCTAGTAGAGCTACATTGGGAAGCTATCAAAATAATCCTGAAGTACTTGAGTCATACAAATGATATGTTCTTGGTATATGGAGGAGACAAGGAACTCATAGTGAGAGGATATAATGTTTCTAGTTTCTAGATAGATCATGGTGATCTAAAATCACAGTTAGACTATATATTTTCCAGAATGTGGTGCAGTGAGCCATAGAAGATCGAAGTGACCTATGGTTTCTGATTCTACAGCAAAATCTGACTATATAGCAGCTTCTGATGTAGCTAAGGAGGCATTTTGGATACTCAAATTTTCTTCATACATCGGTGTAGTGCCTAGCAGTGAATACCCTATTCCAGTTTATTTTGATAATACCACAGTAGTGCTACTTTCTAAGGAGTCTAGGTTATACTATGAGGATAAATCATATATTTCATAAGTTTCATCTCTTGATAGATTCTACACAGAGGTGAATTCATAGTTAGAAGAGTATCCATAGAGCACAATGTGGTAGACCCCCTGACTAAATTCATATCTTAGGATAAGAATAATTATTATATGAGAGATAGTGGACTGAGACTTGTTAGCAGTTGGAACTAGTGAAACCAGGAGTGTTGAAAGTGGGTGCTCTAGATCCAACTTGTGATGTACTTTAATAACCACTACATGTATATTTTTTGATATATATAAATTTGTTTATCTTATCATAATATTTTTGATACTTCTGCTTCCACTATATTTATTGTAATTTCCTTAGATTATATTTCATATCAAAGGGTTATAGAAGATCCTAGACTATAATGAGAACCTATAGATTCTATGATACTTATCTTAATGTAATGTCCTATGGTTCAGATGCATCATATTGAGAGAAAATAGATGATGTGAAACTATAAAGTGTTGGAGGCTCATAAGCATTGAGACTTCTTCTCATTAAGTTCACACTTGGTGATCTCTAGTAGTTGAGATAATGAGGAAATACCCACTAATAAGAAAACCACATGTTTTGGGTTTCATTGGTTGTTCCTATCTATGGAAATGTGTATTGAACTCCTAACTTGAGATCACTACCAATGTGTTCTATTTGATCATGTACTTTGATGCAAGGTGAAAACCATGACAATGAATTCATGGCTAGGTAGTTTGTGTTGGGTGCATCATTGGTGGTATGACATTGGGTGAATGATCAAGATATGATTTTTCATTTCCGAGTTGAGGAAGAGATATATTTGTCTTGGTTGATTATGATGGTAGTACCTTCATAAATCCATGGTCATGGTAGTCAAATGGTAAATCTATCTATATAGATCAAAAAATAATAAATCAAGAAAGGATGATGACACAAGTTTGCATCCTTCTTTATGAGATATCATATGACAAAGAGATTATACTTCACAGTGTGTTTTCGTAGTTTGGTTGTCATTACTATGACTATTACTTATCTCTTTAGGGTCCTTGATGGGTTGCTAGACTCCACTTATAGTCTATGAATATTATTCACTACTATCAAGATAAGGGCCTAGAGGGTCACACACAATAGCGCATTCAATAATCTATCTTATTCTGATAGATAGAAATATCAGACATGGTGGGACCCACCTTAGGGTTTGTGTGTTGTCCATGTTTTATCGATCACCACCACAAATCTTTTAAAATTTTCATAAATCACTTTTGGGTTGAGTGAGAACCACAAAAATTTTGTGAATAAATAGAAGTTATACCCAAAAATCATCCTCATACATTCCTTCAGAAACATCCTCCCCCTCTTAGAATTGAGATATGAATCCTCAGACACAAGACCATAATGTCAGCTGATGGAGTGAGTGCACATCCTAACCAACCTACCTTCCACCTCCTTCCTACCAAAGACCTCCAAGGAAACACCAAGGTTGGATAAATCTCATACTTTTCCATTCTATTTTGGATTTCTCAATGGATTATTATTACCCCAAGGTGGTTATGGGTAACCAAAGGTGCAACCAATTCATCCTGAACCCCCATGCCACTGATCAGCCCAACATCAGACGTGGAGAGGGATGTAGTACCTATGGCTGCTATATTATCCCTAGGAGAACCAATAATAACCGTGACATTCCCTTCAGCTCCATCAACTGTGGGAAAACTCTATAATTTTGGGGAATCCCTTTTCCCGGTAGGGTTATCCACCACACCACACACAAAATTGGTATAGGAAGTTCCAAAACCCCTCAAAACCACAGCAGTGATGCACTTACACTTTCTGTCACCACCCAGCACCCTCGGAACAAAGGGACGAGCATGAGTGGACAAACCTGGTAGACCCAAAGTAGGAGAAGAGGGTTTTATAGGGCTCAACATGGATTGTACCCATTGGATGCTTGGTGGGGAGTGATGAACACTCAGTTATGGATTCATCCCGGTGACAGAGGGAGGTATTCCAATAGTAAACTTTGGAACTGTGGGAGCAAGGGTGTCAATAGGTTGTGCTGTTGGGCCCTTATTGACAACAAATCGAACAATAGCCAATGGTTTTCTCACAATGAATGTGTTTCCAAAAAATATTCTTAGTAAAGAAATAATTGGGTTAAATTTAGTTATTAAAAGTATTTACAAGTGTTTAAGTAAATATGAGGATTATTATCATTGATAATTATGTGTCGAGTTATTTACTTGAGTTTTATCTTGTAATATATTTGATATATATAACAAGTATGTGATAAAATATAAATAATATTTATGGTGCAATTAGTTTGTCATAATAAATTATTTATATCACTTATTTAATCATACGTTTAATGCATGAGGGATGAGGAACCCTAACTGGGTATTTTGAACATCCACTATATAAGTGGAGATAAGGTCATTCCAACATACTATTCATCAGTCAATAATTGAGAGCTTCTCACTCCTCTTGAATCCTAGAGAGAGAATCACTCAATCCAAGAGAATGACCCCAGTTCTCCTTCATGAATCAGAGGTATAAGATTGTGGTGATCATCATAGCATCAAATAGATCATCGAATATCTCCACTAGCACCTAGAATCCAACGAACGACGTACATGCAGATTCAAGAAGCATGTGGGGATGATCTAGAGGGGTTCAATGTCGTATCTTTCAAAAAACAATCTCTAATGAATTTCAATATATGATCACACTTCAAATTGAAACAAGTTACTCCTTTTTATTTTCTGTTCTCCATTAAATCATGCAATATAATCAGACTATACTAGGGCCGGATCGTTGGAGATGATGAATTTTTGTCGTTCCAATGATGATTAAAAAAATTAAATCCCTCGTCCACCAGCTTCTGCAGTGCGCCCCAGTAGTTCCTCCAGAGGTAACACTTATATGACCCAAAGGCCCATAATATGTGCTCTGATGAACTAGATTCATATCATCCTTATATATTCCCAAAGTCCTAACCTACTTAGAAATCTCTCTTTACTCAAGCCTAAAAGTCCATGCTCTCTCATCATCCCGACTTTGTGTGTGTAGCCAAACATGTCCTCCCTTTATAGAGGTGCACAAGGTATTCTTTCCTAGATCATTCCCCCAAAATGCACCTATTATGTTCATATGGTATCCAATGTCCCCATATCATACTCCCTAGGATACAACTATATCCTCATTGGTGACCTGAAGGCCCAGTATGAATGGCCCAAAGGGCTAGTGTCCGGAAGACCCTAAAAATGTTGTAAAATCCCACCATTTAATAGTGCATGTAGCTGTTACTTTACTATTATAGTACCACTACTACTGTACTACTATAGTAACCTTATTACCCCCCCTAAATGGGGGTCATCAAGGGTTGAACCCCCCCCAATCTCATCTATGGAAATCAGTTTCTTAAACCACATGGATATAATCTTATTGGAAATAAATACTAATTAATAATCTAGAAAGATTGAGGAAGGAACTTGGATGCCTAGATTCCTACCCCTCTTATTAAAGATAAACAAAAACAAGATAAGGGGTGATGATTTATAAGACCATGAACATACACCCAATCAAAAGAAAGGGAAAAAAGGAAAGGCAACAAAGAAACAACCAAGTAGGAACCTCAAAGAGAAAAAATAAAAATTTCAAATAAGAACTCAAACAAAAATCCTAAAGTCATTTTATTTTTTAGGTATAAAGATCCATTTTAATTTCATATAGCTTGCATTCAGCCATAAAAAATCAATAACACCACATGTCATAGATCTAGTACCAATATTATGAAAAGAAGCACATTCTCCATTGACACACATTCTTCATCTCCTTCTCTAAATCTTCTATAACTTTTAATAGGTTACCACATGTTCAATTCATCATAATTTTCATCTAAAAAGACATCTTATTGATAGAAATTACAACCTTCATTTTATTATTAGTCTTCTTTACATCAACTTTTAGACAATTTATTGAATCTAAAAATCTATCTCTATCAGCTGGATCATCTAGTAAATCAAGAGTGGAAAATTAATTGGAAGTATGAACCTAGATTATCTCCCTTAGGGTTCCTTGAAACTGTGAAGAAGAGGTTTTCATACTCGGTGTTCCCATTATATTAGCTTTATAGTGAACTAAATTACTAGAACCATAATCTAAGGTGATTGAAGAACTTATGTCCTATTGTTTATTGATGGAATTAGTAGTTCACTTAATCCCGACCCATTTACTTTCATTATTAGCACCCAGATTAGAAGAATAGTCTTGGGTGCATATAAATGTCACTTTTTCTAAGTCCTACTAGCCACAAACATTCTTAGGGAAAATCACTATTCTATGAACCTGATAAAGACCAGAGGAATGAATACTTTTATATTAGTAGATAACCAGCGGAATTATATATAGAATATAATGAGGAAGAAGATAAGAAGAATCTTGAGAGAGTTTCACCCAATCCTGTAGGCTGATTCGCAATCCAGAAGGTTGATTCCCAAATATTCTCTCCACTATACCTCTATCACTCCATGAATTATTCTTTATAACACATCATGCCTCCACATGGTCCCAATATTATATCCCCCTATAATAAATAATATTCCCCCTAACAACCCAATGCACACTCGACAAATTTAACCCTCAACAGAAAAGAACCCCTAACATTCCCTCCAACTTGGTTCCTAACACTTTCCACCCCTTAAAATAATATTTTCCTCAATAATGAAGAAAGGTAGTCTTTCCATGTAGACGAGCCAAGAAATATCCCATATTCTCTACCCAGAGTTTGTGATTGGGGTAGGAACAAGTAGCACCACTACCTTCAAACTGAGTTTTTATGGTCTATTAGCATTCCCCCTCTCTAGATAAGAATACAAGGCTATCTCCAAATTGCTTCACAAATCATCATGCTTCAACAACTCTCTATGTGACTTCTAGAAAAATACAACATACTGGATCAACAACCATAATTTCTCAACTGAGGATTGAGATTCTTGGGTCATTTTCCAAGATCCAACCATCTATTTTAGTCCCAAAAATGTTGTTTTGTTTCCCTATTGTATCTATGTCGTAGAAAACATCACGTAATGTCCCACCATTAGTGTCGATGTTAAGAGACACAAAGTCTCTTCATCGTAAAGTGTGTCTCCCATGAGTATGGACTATTTAGTAAACCTCCTAGGTGCTCCATCAGTCAGAACTGGTGGGGATGAAATGTGATAATCTATTTATTATTGTAGGTTTGTGAAATCACATGGATTGCAGTTTTCAAAAACAGACAAATCCTGCTATTGTGGTGCAGTCGTTTCTAGCAGGAGTGAAGGTCAATCCTCCTCATGAGGCAGCATCTCCCTATGATGACATAGACAAGTTTCACAGGATGTTTCGAACTAATATTTCTCTTGTGGTGTCTTATATATCTAGGAATTGATCCCTATAAGGTGATCCTTTGCCTCATCCATCAATAAGTTCATTTATTTGTTTCTGATTTTTTTTGTAACTGAGAACGTAGGCTATTGTTTTTTGGATAAAGGAACCAGAAAAAGTCACTCGATGGTGTACTGCACTCCCACGAGTGAAAATAGGAGAAATCCTCCTTGGTTGAACAACATTATTGAATGGAAACACCTATTGAGAGTTTAAGATGACTGATAATACCTTACTGTGGTGCATGTATCCTCGATTCATGAGTTGGGAACATGTGAACCAAATGAAAAGAAATCAGTAGTGTGTGATGCGTCTGATGGAAATAAGTTTTGTACACCTCCTCAGACATGAGAAGGAAGAGGTGCCACCTTTTATAAAATCTGATAGTAGTGGATGATAGTAGAAAGTGGCTCCAATCAGAGAGTTTATAAACAAGCTGGGAGTGAATACATCATCTGACAAGAGTCATTCAAGAATCCCATCTCAAAATGTGATGCAATTTTGTGTGTGGCGTTTGAGTGAACTCCTAGAATTTCATGTATTTGTTTAATTAGAAAAAAATAATCATCAATACCTGGAACCACTGAGCCGATAGGAAAAAATAAGAGTAGCGCATGACACATCAAATAAGAAAGGTAGATGTGAGCCAACGACTGGTCAATCCACAACATGTTGCACGTCCAAGGGAGAGGAAATGGCTGATCAGGCTAATTAATGAAGACCAGAGGAATGACTAATTCTATATTAGTAGATAACTAGAGGAATTTCATATAGAATAGGAGGAAGAATATTGTAATAATCTCAGGATAGTTCCTTCCATGCCCACTGGCCGATTCCCAAGCCAGAAGGCCGATTCCCAAATATTCTCTTTGCTATGCCTCTCTACCCCAATACATACTGCTTTATAACAGATCCCACCTCTACTTAGTCTCCATTTTTTCTCCCACTCTAATAACTAATATTCCTTCTAACAAACCAATTCAAACTATAAAAATCTACCCTTCAACAGAAAATACCCTCCAGCTTTCCCTCCAACATGGGTCCTAACAAAACCTCTTTTGAAGCTTCAAATTTCTAAGTAAGAAACATTGTATTTAGAAATTTCCTTGTTGTAATTATATCTTAATTATCTACCTAACAATTTTTCATTTCATACATAGTTTTTTTCTCATCTACTTTAGGATCATCCAAGCTCCATTGAGTTCTCTTACTGGTATTAAGACTAGAAGTATTTAGAGTAGTGGATAATGTATCCACTGGTTTCTCTAGAACCTACTTAGAAGATTGCAAAACATGCTTCAAATGAGTAGGATATTGATTAGAGAAATCTTAAACTTCCTCAAAACATTATTAAATTACTACAAATTTTATTGAAAAGGTCCATATGAGGGTTTCTTTCTAGACCTGATTCTCATTAGAATAGAAACAACCATTTTCATCTTTCCTTTACAACATTTATAAAGGAGCTACTTTTGTTCTTCCCACAGGACATGATCCACATACTCTTGAGCATCTATTTAACTATAAATCTGAACAACATTAGAGTCATTATCAATTTTATCAACCATATTTCCCCATAAGAATGTGTATCCTTAAAAGAAACACCAGTAAGGAGCCTCTGCCTATCAACCTCCGAAAACTTCCCCAACTAGCTTATCGAAAGTCAAAATAGTACAAGAAAGCCTAGATCCTCCCCCCCCCCAAATAGATTATCCAAATTAAACATAATACAAGAAGGCCTAGATCCTTCCAATTCCTTTATAGAAACATGAATTTTAGTTTCAATAGGATTTTAAACTAGCTCTACCTACTGTTGATGATCTTCAACAATTGTCAAAGACTCATAACCAATCTGCCCATGAAAATGATCAACCAAACAGGAATCAACACTATCATGTAAGTTATTAGTAGTAAAAATCTTAAGGTAAGCATGCTACATCCCTTTCCAATCACCATAGAGACCTTTTAAAACATCCTTTACACTTTGATCTTTCAAGTTCTTCTTCTTATGAAAAATCCATTCATCATGCCCCTTAATAAAGAAAAATGATCATATAGATTACTTTCTATAATATGTCTATCAGGTTCCAATGGATTAACACAAAACATAGAATGGTTGAATCCTTTAATATTTTATCTAATGATCAATTCCATCCTCATCCATAGACAAGATGAGATTATCAGAAAAAGTGGAACTAAGGTCAATATTAACACGAATTCTAGCAAAGTACCAAAATTTAGCACCTTCAGTGGCTCAATCCATTTTGATTGGAATACCAATAGCAGAGCAACATCAAAAAAAATTATTATATTCCATATAATCCAATTTACCCTAATAATTATAATCCAAATATTCACCCTAGTGTTTCTAAGACAAAAGGGATTAAAATAAAAATCCCAATCATGTATGGTTAGTATGTCTGACCCCAGTGCTATGGATCCATGACCTTATGATCACCATTTAAGTTCCTCTGAAGGAAATAATATATGAGATAAACCTTTAATAATTGGAATGAACCTATAATATGATAATCCCTAAATGGAATAAAGCCTACACATTAATTATTCGGTGGTCCAAGACTTTAACCCAACCAAAATAACTAGCCTTACTGTTATTGAAAATCTAAAAATCGGAATTATATTCATAATAACCTCTTGATTCCTGATGAAATGAGTAGAAGAAACCCTTCTCACAACTCGTTCTGTTCAGTAATCTTTCACTAAAAAGAAATGTTTCCTATTGACATCTACAACACTCGTAAAACCTGTGCAAGAAAGAAAAACTCTTTCCTTGGCCTTCCTTGAAGAATCATCTAATCGTGATGACTCTAAGAAGCATCCCTTGACCAGAAGATCAAAATCAAGGTTTGGAAAAATACCATGGAGCAAAGGGAACCCTAATCTCCAATGTAATCACCCAATGAGAGCCCAAGCTCATCATCATCCCCAAATAATAATAAAGATATAACAAATAACAAATATTAAATATTAAATACTAAATATTAGTAAATAATAAATAATACATAATATTTTAAAAAAATAATAAGTAATTAAAAACAATAAAAGATAAAATTATAAATAATAAATTAAGACACCCTACTGGGTCAAGTTTCATCTATCCTCATAATGAATGACATTCACCCATTAGACCCCTACTTTTTTATGACATTTTAAGGGACCTAAGGCCTAAACTTTGGAATACTGAAAGATAATTAGAAACATTATGGGAAACATAATGTCACCAATATAAAATCCACACAACCCCCCCACATTCATCCTACAATGTTACTTGTCTGAAAGACGCATTTTCTCATTTCCAAGAGTCATTGTGTAGTTCCACCTCCAATGCACACTCATATTTCCATAATGTGGATAGAGGGATAGATGATAGGTTTCAATACACTCATATCTCTTTCGATCCTCCCATTCAAGTGATGCCTGTATTCCGCCCTTCTGCACTACTAACCAAGACACATCCATGGATATACCACTCACAAATTGTTGATGGTCATATGATAGGGCACCCATCAGTCCCATAAAGAAGGATGGAGAATTTTTTTTGTAGGTGTTAGTACACCTATCCCTCTTTCGAGGCCTAACACACAAAGCGTAGCTTTCATGTCTCCATACTTTTCTTCACCACCTTTTACACTGGCGAGATTTATTAGCTCTAAATGATTCTTGCACTAACCATGTTGTGTGTCATTAAACAATAGCTTTTGGATGTATAATCCCACTTGAACAAAGGCCCAGATGACCCCATCTATGACCGCCCATCATCTGTCATCCAACATAATCATTCACTAGGGTCATCACGCCAGCATACTAAAAGATCGGGGTGCTAAATTCTCCCACCCTACTAAGCAGAGTGCACCAACAATGATAGAATGAATGATGATGCCAACCATTCACATAAATAACAATGAAGAAAAAAATTAATAATTAATAAATAAATAAATAATATGTAGATACCTAGTTTTTTTCCTTGTAAGACTTTGAAATATATTAAAGAATATTTTTAGAGCAAGACACTGAGAGGGCGTGAGATTCTAAGACCCGGTGATCCCGAAATTAATTTTATAAAAGTATTAAAAATAATTTATATCAAGAACGTACATGTTTTAAAAAATAATCAAATATCTCCTAAATAGAATCTTGAATCATAAATCTGAGACCACGTTTGAATCTGGATCACAGGGTTTACCCAAGGTGTGACCTAAAGTTGGTCGATGTCTAATGTTCCGATGATGCAGTCATTGGTGGGTACGTTAAGTGGATTAAAAAATTTATTTATTTAATTTATTCATTTAATACCCAAAACTTAATTCCCTTTTTAAATAGTCTATTATGGAAAATCAGAAAGGTTAACCACATAACCCTCAGATTAACTACTAGAAAACAGGCCATTTGTGATGGGATAATTTCAATGGGTAAATAACTTGTCAAAAATAGTCCCTAGAATGGAATTATTTGCAACATAACATTTATTCTGTCAGCAAAAGTCTTCATTTATGATAGAATAAATGTTTTTTCATAATTATTATTGGTGGGAATACCCTCCACCTAGCGTGAAAGCCTATTATGACGGCTAATAGTGATGGATGTAGAATTATGTCACTAATAGTCAGTGTGTATATAGGAAGTATTTATTATGGACATTAATTTTCATCGCAAATACTTTTCCCAAAAAACGTTTTTACAACGGAGTTAATTCCATCATAATTAATTTGAAGTTAAAAACTACGACCTCCCTTATTCCTCTCCCCTCATAGTTTTATCTTCTCTAAAATAGTCGACGGTGCATGGGCCAGACTCCCCCATCCAAAAAAACTCTGTTTCAATCATGTTTTTGAAGATTTGGGTTCGAATTGTATTAGTACAAGTTCCCCTTGTCTCTACTTTCGTTGTTTTGTGTGATTTTTCATTTTATCTACATGATTTATCTTAGGAAAACCCTAGGATAATAAATTTATCCAATTTTCATGCTTTATTTTTTATTTAGGGTTGCTGAAAATTTATTTTTATCTATTTTCATATTCATTAGGTCTACACGGGTTATTTTTATTGATTTTTAAGTATTTTTCTCATTGTTTAATTTTTAAATGTAATAGAATTTTATGTTGGATATTTTAGATTAATACACATATATTATTGACGTGTTGATTCCAAAAATTATTTCCTTTTTATAAAATTCAAAATCTAAAATTTAGTAATTTTACCTTTTAATTAAATCCCGTAACATACTGAAAAACTATTTTTACTAAATAAAATGACTTTTTTAACATTATGATTTCTTAATAATTTTTCATATAAATTAGTAATTAAATAAGTGTTAGTTTTTAATTTTGTGTACAAGAAATTTTAATTAGAATAATACTTTTAAATTATTCAATATAATTTTATGAGATAAAAATGCATAATATATAGAAAAATACAATTCTTTGGAAGATAGGCCTTTAAAAAAATGATTTTAATCACATATAGTCATTAATTTTCTTCAATTAATTGGTATTATAAAACATAAAATTGTTAATTAAAATATTAATTATAATATGTAATTAATTATAATAATTAATTTTAGCAGTCATTTTATTTATTGGTGGTTTCACTCTTTTAATTTTCTTATTCATATTTCACATTTTATTCTCATGATGTAGTAATGATTATCTTGCACCATAAAATATATTTTAGGTTAATGCACATATATTATTTGATGTATTTATATTAATTAAGAAATATTTATATATATATATATCTATATATATATATTACCTTGTGAATATACATATATAAATGTTTTAGAAAAACATGTAAGGTTTCTAATATATATATATATATATGCATATATGAACATGTGAATATATATATATATATATATAAATTTTAAGAAAAACTGTAAGGTTTATATATATATATATATAAAACATGTAAGGTTTTTAATATTATATATATATATATGTGTGTGTGTGTATATGAACATGTGAATATATTTATATAAAAGTTTTAAAAAAACATGTAAGGTTTTATATATATATATATATATTAACATATGATTATTCATATATAAATGTTTTCAAAAAAACATGTAAGGTTTATTATATATATATATATATATGCATGTGTGTGTGTGTGTTTATATAGATTTGATATGTATATTTGTTTAAAAAAGTGTCAAAATATATTTTATGTATTTATATTAATTAAGAAATCGTGATATATATAGTAATTATTAAAAATGTAATCACAATTTTAATAATTTAAATAATTAGTAATAATCATTAAATAATTTATAATAATTATTAATTAATAAATAATTAGTTAATATTATTAATAAATAATAAATATTAGTGTTAATTAAAAAATATTATTAATAATTTGAAAATTTGAGGGTAAACCCCACATTTCGGACCTAACAATGCTCTCCGATTTTTCATACGATACATAGTTTGAGAGATTCTTAAATTCTTTATAAAAAATTATAATAAAAATATTAAATGAATTAACCTCATGTGTAATCTAACCAAACACCTGACACACACAACTGTTATGTCGTGCCTAGGGTAAACCCAATATCTCGGGCCTAACGTTGATATCAAGTTTCCCATATGTGAACTATTCAGGAGATATTCCATTATTTTTGGAAAATAACATGCTTGTAATATAATATATTTAATATTTTTATTGTATATTTGTTGAGCCTCTATGGTCCTTGGAATCCAGTGCTAACCTAGAACCTCACTCCGATTATATTCCATAGAATATTCCAAGATGTTAAAATATAATAATAATTTTCAATTAGTCACAATGAGTAATAATTATTCTTATTTCTGTTGTATTTTTAGATAACCATGTATTCAATAAGTAGACACCAGTTTATATTATGTGATTATGATTGGATAAATCATTGAAAAAATCTTGATGGGTCTAGTATATATCTTGTCTACATTGAGGGTGTTGAAACATTTATATCATATTCATCGTTGAATTCAGAATTTTTTTCTAAAGGAACAATTAAATGTCCATGTAAGAAATGTAATCTTTGGAGATTTTAAATGTTTCACAATGTTAGACATCATATACTATGTTTTTGTTTTTAGAAATATTATATTTTTTTGGTATCAACAAAGTGAAATGAATTCAGTAGGCGATACAAATATTTTGGTTCCAGATCTATCATTTCAGAATTTAGTACATGAAGTAGTTTTTCCATCTATTCAAGAAATGAGAACTCATAATGATATTACAAATACTGAATTAGAACCTTCTCAATTTTATAATTTTTTGAAATCCACTAAGAAGGTCTTATATCTGGGATGTTATATGATAAAACTTGAAGCTGTTATAAAATTTATGGATATTAAATCAGATTTTGGAATGTAAAATAGTTGTTGTGATCAGATTTTATCTTTGGTTAAATTATTTTTTCATGACGAAAATACCTTACCTACAAGTTTTTATTAAAGTAAGAGGTTGGTCCATAATTTGGGTATTAGTTATCAGAAGATTTATGCATGTTTAAATGACTGCATCTTTTATTATGGTGATTATGAATCATTAGTTAATTTTAAAAAATGTATAGAATCAAGGTATAAAGAGACACAATAAAGAAAGTCCAAATTTCCTATGAAATAGTTGAGGTAATTTCCAATTACACCCTATTTAGAATGTTTATTTACATCTCACAACAAAGATACATTGATGATATGACATAAATAAATTTTTTTCATTGGTATAAGAATAAATCATCCATGTGATTGTGATTCATGGGAAAACATTGATCAGATGTATCCTTTATTAGCTTTAGATCCTCATAATATATGGTTGGGTCTTTGTACTCATGGTTTTTCTCCATTTGGTGCTTATGAAAATTAATATTCTTATTGGTATGTTTTCATTACTCCGTGCAACATACCTCCTTGGATGTTGATGAAGAAACCATATATATATTTGGGATTATTAATTCTAGGACATCTGAATAAGAATATTGATGTTTATTTGAAGTCTCTAATTGATGAGTTTTTTTCATTATGGAACAATGGTCTGACTACAATTGATATATTTTCATTTCATAATTTTACACTGAAGGATGTATTGATGTGTACAATCAATGAATTTCTAATGTATGGTATATTATATGGATGGAGTACATATGGTCTGAAATCATGATCGTACGACCTGGTTGAGAACAAAGCATTCGTGCTTTGTAATGGGATAAAGACTAGTTATTTTGACATCCATTATAGATTTCATGTAGAGACCAGAAGCTTGAAGTACATGGAAATTACATTACTTTTGCGGAATACTTGGTACATAACAAAAACACACACACAAGGATCGTAATAGTTTAGTGTCTTTGGAAACTCGGAACATAATCTTCTAATCATGGTGAAAGATCTTCAATATCTCCCATAAAGATCTTCCCTTTTTTTTAACTAAAACCTTTCTTTATATCCTGGGGAAAAGAAAACATAAAAGGGTGAGCTCAAATGCTCAGTAAGGGTAAACAAAAGAAATATCAATCACATCGTATACACAAGCACATAACTTTTGGAAATCTTAACATGAAAAAGAGATCATAATTTCATAACATGGGATAAATCATGGCAGTGAAATGTAATCACAATAATCATAACTTAAAACATGAAACTTTGTGGCATTCACACATAATCATAGAGAATCATTTCGTGTTAGTCAAGACTCATTGCCAAGACTATCTTAGTGGACAAAGTCCCTTTCTGAATCGAGTAACCCTCGTTTCAGTCCTGTTTCACTGAACCGGTATAACCTACCATTCTAGACATGTCTATCTCATGAGATATAAAATCTTTACCCACTGCATTGGAGGGAGATATAGGTCCCACCCATCTTATAATGAATCCTTTCTTATGTGTGCCACATAATCATAAATCATACATCATTGCATAACCCATGTAATACAAATTGGAATCTTAAACATCATGACATCATAAAACAATTCATACAATATAAAGGAATTCATAAAAATAATTCAATCACAACATGATCAAATCAATGTAATAATAGGGATAAAAACAGAACCCTTTATTATCTTAGATGGAAAATAATTTTGATAAAACACTTGAAATCCATTCTTGAGGAAAATATCCTTTCTACTTCAAAAACATTTTCCTTTCTTAACATGTCTTACAATTTAAAACTAAAAGAAGTTGATTAAAAATAAACTTGAAAACTTGTAAAGGAATCTTCTTGGAAATAATGTTTTAAAAATCCATTCATGCCGTATAAGTTAAAAAAAAACATTCTTCTCGTACTTTTGTCGGAAAAGTCAAAAAAGTACCTCGTACGAAAAACGACAAAAGATTCCTTTCATATCTTTTACTAAAAACTCACCGAAGGGTAAAATTGGATTTAAACAATTGTAGGTGGATGGAAATAATATTACATATTGAGGAAATATGGATGTGGATGATAAAATACACCCCAGTAAATACTAAAGTATAAACAATCTCAGATAAAAATGAGATTGTGATATTTCCCTTACCTTAGGTCCGACTTGCTTTGTAAGTGTTCGAACCTCCTGTATAATGATTTAAATCATGTTATTGACTTATTCCAGAATCATATTCATTGTTATTATATCATATATGGTCCACTTATGACTTTATATTACCCGTTCTTTTGTAAATTCATGTTAAAGTAGCATTTTGGGTAAAATCGTCTCATTTGTCGTTCGTGTTTTTAACTTGTAATTATTCATATGATTACTTAGATCATGATTACTTAATTCCAGAATATAAAACATGATTTATATATATATATATTCAGAATATACATATATAATAAATCAGTAAATGGAAAGAAATACACCGTTCATGGAGACGGTAGTCCGTACGTACGCATGAACGCTGTTTTCGTTTCCTTATTGAATTGAATGGAATTAAGTAGATGACATACATATAAATAATTCCAGTATCATTATTATTTCATATATTTCATTATTACTTATTATATATACTTTATAATCATTCATGAATGGTTAATCATTGAGAATAAATCTCATCGCGTCGTGGAGACGGTAGTCCGTACGTACGCACGAGCGATGATATCATTCCCATGGTCGTGGAATTGTGTTGAAGTGTATGTATACTATTTCAGTATCAATATCACTTTATAATAATCATATATAGTTACTCATTAAACCATTATACCCATCCAATTAAGGTGGTGGCGGAAAATAGATTACACCACGGCGTGGAGACGGTATTCCGTACGTACGCACGCGCGGTGATTTCCTTTTTCCGTAGGATGGATAGAAGGTTAATTAGAGTTGTTTCATATTTATAATAACATATCAGTATGTAAGTAATACTGATGTTATTACTTTATCATGAAACAACTAAAGAAGAAGAAGTTGAAGAAGAATTTTTTTTGAAAAGATCGGTAATGGATATTACCTCTTCTTTGAAACGCCTCTTTGAATCCTCCACTTAGGGAACTAAGATTGGTCTTTGAAGAAGACCAGGACCTCTAGGATTATTCTAGGGAAGTGGAGAAGGGATTTTGACAGAGGTTGGCCGAGCTTGAGTGCTCAAATTGGTGTGAGGAGAAGGGGGAGGAGGTGCCCTTTTATAAGGGAGGAGAGGGGCACCTTAGGAATATCTCAAAATATTATTTTATATTAAAGTCAAAATCGGTTTATAATGGTTCCAAAGGGTCTTATTTCGAAGCTAAAGTGGGGATGGGTCGAAATCCTATCATCCAATAGGATTTAGACAAGTTTAGGGTATTATTTTAACCTTATCAATTAGATTTAACTCTAAGTTAAATAATTTAACTTTTACCATGTCTTTTTGTTTTCTTTCACTATATGGTTAATACACTTACTATAACATGCCAAACGAACCCCAAATTGTATATTATTAATACATATATCCTTATCTAAGTAATTTGGCCGAACCTTAGATTTTTAGTAATAAAATAACAATTAATAATATAATATTTTATTTAAAAACTATTTTGTGTCAATTTTGACACTATTTGATATATGATTTTTTTGAAAGTCATAACAGAATTATATGTTCGAACCAAATTGATTAAATCAACACTAATATATCATAGTAACCTATAAAATTAGTGGAATTCATAAAAAGTCTTAAATTACATTTATTTTGGTATTTATAATATCAATTATGTCAATATTTCATTAATAAGATAATTACTTCATCATCTTTGTGTCATAAATAAATTAAATTATTTGATGTCTACAAATTACAAATAAAATACCATCATGTATGAAATCTTTTTATCTTTCTAATGAATATTTACAATCGAATTTATCTTATGTACAAACCTATATTAAAAATGTTTTAGTAAATAAACTTTGATTTTAACTCTTTTAACGCTTCTTTGAATTAAATAATAATAAATGTCCTAATCTAATCCAAGTGGGCCTAAATGGTCATATTTTATTCCTAAGCTTGTTTTTGGTCGAATTACACTTGTCCAATAGAATTAGGACATGTGTTAGGGTAATAATAATATCATTTTTACCCTTAATTACATTATTTACTTTTAACAGTGGTAAATAAAAGTAAAAAGTTACTATTCACCAAAAATTATTTTCATCTCATTGAACCACATTTTACTTACTGACATCAACCGTGTCTCTCGGATTTTTGAAATTCCATTCACATAAGCGGTAAAATTAAGATTTATGAAGAAATTAATTTTTTTAACTACCACTTAGTAGTTTCACTATTCATCAAAAATTGATGTTTTTCAGAACAATGCCAAAATTTCATCCTAAGCTATATTTCATATTCCGAATTCAAAAATGAAGTCTATTTTACCAAATTCATATCATAAAAGTTGCATTAATTAATTTTATAATTAAATCCCGCTGTTAAAACAAAGAGCGTGTTTTTAAGAAACAATATCTATCAAAAGATTGACACTTGTTTATGTCTGGTTTAAATGTGAAATTACATCCAATGACCAACATTGTATTAAATTGTAAAAATATATTCTAAATATACCTTAAAACCACTCAAATTAATAATTTATCACTATTAATTATTTCGATTGAAAAAGTTGTTTTTAACTAAAATTTAGTAATTTTCACTATTCATCAGAATATGAAAGTTATCCGAAAAGTACCAAAATTTCACCTTAGGCTAAATTCAATACTCCGAATCCAAAAATGAAGTCCATTTTGAGAGCTAAAATTTCTAAAATTTTAAAAGGTGGTTATTACTATTCATAACGGCTAGTTATAATAATATTTTAATAGCATATCGTTGTTTAGTGAAACTCGGTATTGCGTACTACACACGCTATCGAGGAAGGTCGCGATTGCGTGTAATGCAAGGCAAGTCAAGGATGCGTGTTGTGAAAGCTTCTTTTGGTGTAGCGTAAAACAAAAGACATTAATGAAATTAAAAAGAATATTTTTCATAAAATTTCGGGGTGTTACATTTCATCCAGCGTATTACCCTTTTTGAAGGAATAAAAACAATTTTACAAAAGTTATAATTGAAAGAGAAAAACCTCTAACAGTGCTCTCATGTATTTAGGTAAAATCTATTGCCTCATATTTATCTTCTTTTACTTTTAGACCGACCATAAATGAACAAAAAATAAATGGTTTTGGGAGAGATTATAGTTGAATAAAGTGGATTATTTTTTGAGACCATCTATATTAGTATGATTTTTTGGTTCGCCACATGTTAGATGTAATTCATATTGAGAATAAATTTTTTATAACATATTTTATACCATTTTGGACACACCTGCTAAGACCAAAGATAATGGAAAGACATGGTAAGATCTTTCCCATATTTACTGATGTCTTGAACTTGAATTATTTGAATATGAAAGATCACAAAATTTAATGAATCCAAAAGAAACCTAAAAAATTTCTAAAGGAAGTCATTTATTTCACTATCAATAGATTAGATATTTGTGGTTATAATATGTTTATGCTTCTAAGTTGTCTCATTGCGTCAGAAACGGGCATATTACCAGTTTAGAAAGTCATGAATTCCATATCATAATTGAATGATTACTTCTTTTTGGTCTTATAGGGCTGTTGAATTATTCAATATGAAATGTTTTGACTGAAATATCATATTTCTTCCAGGATATTTGTGTAGAAACATTATATTATGATTCATTGAGTATGCTCTAAAAGGATGTTTTTGTCATTTTATATAAATTGGAGAAAATATTCTCACGAGGCTTCTTTGACTCAATAGATCATTTAATATTGATTTTTTCATATGAATATAAATGTGGAGGGATAGTTCAATTCTGATGGATGTACTCGTTTGAGATATGTATTAAAAAGTTAAAGAAGAAATTATTTAACAAAGCATCAGTTGATAGGTCAATTTCATAAGCATAATCATAGCAGGAAATTTCAAATTTCTACTCTTATTATTTTCAATCAAAATATCCTTCAAAAATAACTATATGGGTCTCAATGAGACAAATGTTTATGTTGTAATAGACCACCAGTTGTTAGTTTTTAATTATTCTGAGCTTGATTTTGGTGGTTATCATGAATGGTGGATTTCAGATAAAGAACTGCACAGAGTTCATATATATGTTCTATTGAATTGTGTAGAACTAACATGATTTGTGCAGTAAGTACTACTTTTTATTATTTTGTTAAATTTTTATAATACATACCTTTATTTACATTATTTTTTTATAGACTATACGATGAATATATATAAAAAATTATAAAAATTACATCTTCTACTCTTGAAGAAAGTGATCAACAAAATTTTTCATATTCGTTTCAAAGAATGGTAAGTTAAGTTAATTTTGATGGAATAGTAAATCATTTTTAATGATATATATTATTAATAATTTTTATTGTTTGTAGGCAACAAAACATGAAAATAAAAATGATAGTTGATTATGTTTGGTCAAAAACCCTCCTAAAAAATTAGTAAAATCTTATATTGGGTATGTGGTTAACATATTTTGATTCAATACATGGATATATGGTGACTCAAAGAAATCAATTAATAGTAGTGTTTGTTTGAAAGGGTATCATCATAAAGAAATTAAAGTTGACTTTTATGGTATGGTAGGAGAAATTATTGAGTTATGTTATCTGGGAACAAGTTATGTAACAATGTTTAAATTCCATTGGTTTGATACTGATTGAGAGTTCCAAGTTCATCAATGACATAATGTTTTTTACATTAAATATAACAGTATTTTTACATTAAATTAATCATTTATGTTGGCACATCAAGAGCATAAATTTTATTATACAAATTATTGTGATGTTTTGAAAGATCTGAATCACTCATGGAGTGTAAGAGAAATGAAATCACATTAAAATTAGTTTATTGAAAATGAAAATGGTTTTGTGGAAGTGAAACATATTTAAAATTTTCAAGAAACATTCCCAAATATATTTATTACCCAATGAGATATAAATATCGATGATGAACCCCCCTAGTTAAGGGTCGATGATATAAATAATGTTGATGAAGTAATAAGGGATAATTAAACTGAAAGTCATATGGAAGTTTATGATGATGAGGAAGAGTTTGAGGACATTTTCCTCAATGAAAATAATGAAGAAGATGAAATTTTATGTGTTATATTTAGGTATTTATTAGTTTTTTATATTTTTTATTTTTATTAACAATTATTTAGAGGTAATATTTTTTGTTTCAGATGGATGTACTTGATGATCTATTCTATTCCTTCACTGATGATAGAAATTATTAATTTTTTATATTTGATATCAGTATTAACAATTATTTATAGGTAAGAATATTATATTATGTATAATATTTATTAGTTTTTTATATTTTATATCTATATTAACAAATATTTATAGGTCAAATTATCACCTTATGATATTTTATCAAAGGTAATTATTATATTTTGGTATTTATTGGTTTTCTATATTTAATATATGTATTAAAAATTTCTTATATATAAGATTATAATATTTTGGTATTTATTAGTTTTTTATATTTTATATTTGTATTGAAAATTTCATAGAGGTTATATTATTTGTTTCATATGGATAGATTTGATCATGATGATCTATTTCATTCTCTCACTAATGTCAGACTTACTACTGATGAACTAGATTTATCTGATCTGTGGGATGCTTCACCTGTTATGAGGGTGTGTAGTCTTGCTTTATTGATGATTCTAGAACCTGTTCTAGAGAGAAATCCATCTCCCAATTTTTATCGTCAATTATAGAGGTATGTTTAATTATTTAAGTATTTATTTTATATTAAGTTTTTGTATTAATTTTGGTAATAATATTCTCATTATTTTTTTTATTTTCACAGTTTTTTACATTTAACGGTTGGGCAGGCTGGTGTGATTCTAAGAAATTAATTTTATGAGCCAGGGGTGTCATGAGACCAATTTTACAGTGTCTTTCATTAGTAGATGTTTGACTACTAGATTATACATTGTTAAATAATTTATAGTTTTTAAAATTCATTTAATTATTGACATATTGTTTTTATTGTCTTATAGAATTTATGGTCTCTGATTGTTGATAGCCTAAGAGATCCTATTTGAGAGGCATGATAAATTTTTATATGTGAGCGTGTTCGTCAGTTTTTACATAACCTTAGAAAGCAAGCTATGGTTGGAGCTTCTGCTACTGTTTTTGATCAGTTTTCCATCTCCCATAAACCTAATTATATCTCACCTCATGTATCATATGGATTGTTTTCCTGCAAGCTAGGAGTGAAGTTTTAGAGGATTTCATCATCTAGACATCATATTCGGGGGAGGCATGGGGTCAAATATAGGTCTGGAAGTCATATATTTGGCATACATCGACAATATATGGTAAATGATATTATTTATTAATGTATATACTATAATTTTTTTGTTATATTATACAGGCTGCTACCAACCCATCTATTACAAAGTTTGAAGTTTATAAGAAGATGTATACTAATCCCTGTATAGGAAAATGTGTAGGAGACTGACAACTCCATATTATGTTTTGTAGTTTAAAAAAATCTCTAATATTAAATTTATTATTATTCTAATTTATAATTATATTTGAAGGAAACATATGAGGTTGTGACTTCTCATTCATGAGAGAGTCAAGCCAAGAATGAAGCAGATGCCACTGGTGATTCGGGTTTCGATGAGGGGGACTGGATACAAGCAATTTTTCATTGTGTTGAGAAAGGTTGGGTGACCGATATTCGTTCTCAACTGACACCAATGAGTTATTATGGTACTTTTTTGATGTCATCAGTGAGCTCTAAGGGAGCTCATGGAGAGTCGTCATCGATGTCATCTTCTACTGCATAATATGAGGAGAGGTTGAGATCTTTGTATGAGATAATACAGTGGATGCAGAGATAGAGGGAAGAGGAGTGTGAGTGGTAGCATTAGAGAGATGAGAAGATATCAGAGTATATGCAATGTCTTATACATGGAATTGGTATGGAGTTTCCTCCCCCTGAAACTTCAAGTGATCCTCCTCCATCAAACACCAGTAGATGATTTATGAACTTTTATTATTGTTTTTTAATTTGGGATGAAAATATATTATGTTTGAAATGATGTATTACTTTTATGTCTCTTTTAAAATTTTATTTTTTTTGTAATTTTTTGTATTTTTTTTTCATTTTTTAAAAATTTTAATTATTTTTAATTTTGTAATTATTTTCAATTACTTATAATTATTATTTTTTATTTAAAAAAAATCAATTTTTTTTCTTCAGTTTTTTAAATTATTATTAAATTTTTAAATGCTTTTTAATTTTTTTGAAAATATTAGTATTTTTGATGGATTGATATTCTAACAAAAATAATATCAATTTCTATGGTCTATTACAATTGATCATTTTAAAAAATTACAGGGGTTATTTATCATGGTGAATTCATCCATCGCAAATAACAATAATTGGGATGTCATTTTTGGCAATGGTGCATTAGCAATAGAGTCTTATCACAAATGAATTTTTATGATGGAAGTCCGCCACTAATGCACCATTACGAAAACTGGATACTCTAGTTGTGATTTTTGAGAGTATATTTTTCCATTCTTTGTTGGCAGATCGAGATCAGATGAGGAATGAAGAATAGATCAAGGTGGATCGGAAGGCAAAGAATGCAGTAAGATCCCCACATAACCAGAAAATGTGTTATTTACCAAAGAGTGATATGATATTGAGGTAGGGATCATCAATTAATTTTTTTTCCCTTGCTTAAAATATTGAGCATGTTCTTATCTGTTATTCTTTTATCTGCGATTAAATTGATCATTCGCATGATCCCATCTATCAAATTAAATTGTTTATTCGATCTATTCTTGACTGTGCCAAGTTTCTCACACTGAATATCCCCAATATAGGATTATTGGATAATAATTTTTGGATAATGATGGATGGACCTTTTTTATTATGGGTTCCCCCCACCTAATATTCATGTTCTTCTCCATTGAGCTACATGGCCACAATTCGACACTATTGGGCGGGACCGAGCATGATCTGACCATCAGATTCAAAGTAGATGTACACACAACAACTGTATTAGTGATTTTTGGATAGATCAGGATGAATCATGGGTGTTCCTTCATGTAACTTAGATCTTAAGTGGCAATGAGTGGCGACACGAGGCGCTCCGGGCATGTGGTGGCTTTGAACGGAGGATCAAAAATCAAATTTCCAGCCACCAGTGGCTGTGATTCAATGGCTGGAGGTTCCCCCCTTCGATTTCAGGTGGTAAAACAGTAGAAAATGTGATGAGAGATCCAGATCAAGTAGACACATGAAATATCTGGCAATCTATGAAAATCATGATAACGCGATGTGTACTAGGATGAACACATGTCGCGTAGTCACCCAGTTGTGGCAGCTGGGGTCCTGAGAAAATGATAAGGATCTTACGCAGTGTGGTTGGGAACACGTTGTGTGACCCTCTCTAGGTATCCAGGCCATGTTCCAGCTACACACGCCTAGAACCCCATGTCATAGGACACGCCATGTACTCTAAGAGTACATTAGCATGTGTTGGTACTCAGGCATGACTAGGTACACGGTACTTCCTCACAAACATTGGCATGGATAGGAACACATGAGTAGGCCCTGGGTTGCTGAGACACATCGTTTAGGAATTCTACATGTCATGTATAGTGACATGGAAATTGAGCCATGTCTAGAGGAGTACATAGCTAGGTAGCAGATCAGGACCACACGTTATGTGGACCCCTTACACTCTGTGTATCACTTTTTGGTTGAGAAAGTTATACCTCTCATATCTCCTTCATTTTGACATGTATTTTGACCCGTTATTACCCTATCTTAAGTGTTATCCTCATAGAATGTCATGGTATCTTTAATAGTGACTATTGAGATATGATGTGACATGTTCCAAGAATGAAACTTATTTAGGCAGCACTTGATGATAACAGTGATATGGTAGGATCATTAGAGAGTCATGATAGATGCGGTACTCTCTTGTCGCATTAATATGTGGGTCATATATCCATAGAGATGGTACTCCATTATCACACCAGGTCACAGGTCCTCCATACTCCTAATCCATAGAGGCGATACTCCCATACATGGGCATGAGTCCTCTATCTATGAGGACGGTAATCCCCTATCACACTATGGTGTGGGTCCCCCATATTCTATACTCATTGATCGGATATAGAGATGGTACATCCCTACACGAGTGCATATACCCTATCTACAGAGATAGTACTCCCCTATTACACCAAGGTGCGGGTCCTCCATGCACTTTATCTTTAGAGGCGATACTCCTCTGTCACACCAGGGCACATATCCTCTATCCATAGAGATGGTAATCCCCTATCACACCAGGGAACAGTTCCTCTATACTTGTTATTCTAGATAGATACAGTACTCCCCTATTTAGGGACGAAGTCCTCTATCTATGGGGAAAGTACTCCTCTATCACACCAGGGCATGGGTCCCCCATGTTCTATTCACATATATAGAGAGATTACTCTCCTATGTGGGTGAAGGTCCCCTATCTATTTAGTTTCATCATCCTATTGTACCAAGGCTAGGACCTCTATCTTTATATATTGCACTCCTTCGGGTAGTGGTGTAGTGGTGAGGTGCGATCCCTCCTCATGACTTCTTTGGAAGGACACTTGAGATACTAGGCATTGATGATGGACCTTTGGAGCTGGAGGAATACTCATTGTTCTAGGTTAGGATGTGAGATGAAGATCCCCTTTCTCTCTCATCTAGGCTTATTATATGAGAATATATATATATATATATGTGTGTGTGTGTGTGTGTGTTATTGGGTTTTGTTTTCCCTCTTGCCTTAGTTTGAGATGACTAAATTTATTGTGTCATTTATTGATCCCCCTTAAGTTTTTGGGTCATCCTACTGGGTATATATATACTCACCCCATCATGGTCTTTTACTACACATGCCACATCTTACACAGATTACAAATAGGTCAATGGTGATTTTAGAGGAGCAAAGGGATACTCAAGTTCATTGACCATGTGAGGTTGTCAGGGCTTGGAGATTTGGAGTTGGTCTCTCTCAGTTATTTTTTTCTATTCCACTTATTTTCAGGTTGGGACATCTTTTTTGGTTGGGTGTGTGTTTTTCCAATTTACATTTCAGATTACACTATCATACTCTTTTATATTCCCTAGAAGTGATTACATGCATGATTTTTACTCTAGTGTTACTTTTTTTTCTTATTATTCCTCTACAATTTTGTATGAAGATGATTGGGTTTGTGCATACATGTACTTTAGGAAAATGCCTCCCATTTTAGTTATGCCTTCTCAGTTCTTGTTTCCAGCCCCAAGCCTATGGAGGTGAGCTTGGGGTTGTGGTGTCCTGGTCTTTTTCCATCTAGGAGGTCCCTAGTGGGTCGGGTCATTACAGATTGGTATCAAATAATGTTAATTACTTGGGATAGTGTTTAGAGTTATCCCCTTATGAGGATTTGGTTGAGACTTAGGGAATCAATTTCAATGTGTATTGAGTGTAGTTTTCAGGCTAGTGAACCTAGTGTTGGTGAGGTGGCCAATGTATCCATTCACTAGGAGTCTGACTACCTGATTTTCGACTCAAATTACTGATACATCAGTTTTATGGATCAATAGTACATGTATAAAATATGATTTAGTCCTTTGACTATCCTTATTGAATCAGATCCCCATATATATATGTTCATCTGACCATGGTATGTATTAATTACTTTTAGGATTCCTCTACAAAGATAACTGGTTAGGTTATCAATTCTGGATCGTGAAGATGATATGATGAGTGATGAAGCCCCGGTTCAGGGTCCATCTCATGAGATCTTTCCTCAAGGTGGGTAGATAGAAGCACCCCCACCTATCGAGAAGTAGATTATACTAGTAGAGTAGGTTGAGTATGGGAATATTCTTAGCATACTCTGTGATTTCTAGTTCTAGAGGCTACTGAGGTTTCTTGGTGAGCCAGATCCTCAAGCAGCAGAGGATTGGCTTGAGTTAGTGATATGAGTTTTTAGACTTGTACGGACCCCAAATGATCAAATGGTTGTTTTGGAAGCCAATATTTTCCATGGAGTATATGGGTGTTGGTGGAGTCTAGTCACACAAATGCATGACGAGTCAACACTCTCATGATATGACTTCTATCAGTTGTTTCATGAGGAGTACTACCCCTCGTTCTTGTGCTTATTTTGGATTCAGAATATTTTGGAGCTACAGTAAGGAGGGATGGAAATTATTGAGTATTCCACAAGGATTTCTAACCTTATTTGGTACTCCCTTGATATGATTAGAGATGGTTATTTTCAATAATATAAGTTCAAGAAGGGTCTCATTAGAGACATTTGTGCGAGTGTGGTACCTCTGTGTATTCCCACATATGCTGGAGTGATAGAGTGGGTACTGGTGATAAAGATCTTCTTATCTAAGGGGAACTATACAACTGGTGCCATTAGTAGGTATCCCAAGGCTGATTCATCTTTAGTGGCTGGAAAACAATCGGTTTCGAGGAACAAGAGGCATACCCATGCTCATAATTAGACATTTGGTCATGCGTATTAGGTAGGCAAAGCTAAAAAATGAGAAGGTGGGGCTTTAAAAGGAGTTTTTGGTGGAGGGACACACTATGATCATATTCCACCACTGCCACCCGGTGGCCCACATCAGGCTTTGAGAGCTAGAAGATGGGGATGTTGGTAGCTACCGTCCATGGAGGCTTATGACTAGGAAACTCATGATATGATCAAAGGTATGATAAGTGTTTATTATTCTTTTTTAGTACTAGTAGACATAAGAGTGATTCATTCATTCATCTCCTTACTCCTAGTGTGAGAGATGGAGCTCCCAGTTGAGAATTTGGCCCATCAACTTTGGTTTGAGTTTCATATATCGAATGCTTCTTCAATATCACTTATCTAGAGACAATGCAATATATCACGTGGAGGAGAGAGTTTCTGATGGGAACTATTGGTCATCACAATGAGACCTTAGGATTTCATATTGGGTATAAACTAGTTCTCCACAGTCTGAAACCGGATTTTCTTCCATCACAAATGAGTTAGAAGCCTTCAGATAGATGGGATGAGATTCTTCTATTTAGTAAGAGAGATATCATGGTGGAACAAGTGGGTTTTTTGAGTTGGAAGTTGTAACACATCACCCATCCTTTGGCAAGTTTAACCCTTGGTTAAGTGGACTCTTCATGCATCTGGGTTCCTTTAATCATGGTGGATTATATGGAAATATTCCCCAAGGATGTTTCAGGACTATATTTTAGGTGGTATATAGATTTTTTCATCAACTTACACCCTAGGACCACTCCAATATCTTATACAGGATATTGGATTACCCCTATTGAGCTCTAGGATCTGAGGGTGCAGTTGGAGGACCTTTGATAAAAGGGTTCTATCAAACCCGGTTTGTCCCTATAGGAAGCTCTACTTTTGTTTGTGAAAAATATGGATGGAAACATGAATCTTTATGTTGACTATCATCACCTAAACCAAAAAAAAGAACAAGTACCCCTTTCAAAGGATTTATGACCAATTTGATTAGTTGTGAGGTGTGAGATGGTTCTCGAAGATCGATCTCGGGTCTGACTACTAGAAATTGGGGGTTTATAAGGCTGATATTCCAAAGATATCATTTTAATGTCACTAAGAAAAACTATGAGATCCTAGTGATGCCTTTCTTTTTTATGAAATATTCCATCCAAAAGTTGACCAATTTTCCATTATACTCACTGATGAAATTTTCATCAATTATGTGTTGAAGGAGTTGTATGCACATCACATGAGGTTAGTCTTAGACCTAATCTGGTAGTACCAGCTTTATGGTAAACTCATAAAGTGCTAGTTCTAGATCTATTAGATTCACTTCCTAGGGAATTCCATTTCTAAACATGGATTAGTGGTGGAATTTTCAAAGGTTTTTATAGTTATTTCTTGGGTACCACCCAAGAACGTGTCATAGGAACAAAGTTTTCTTAGTTTGGAAGGGTAATTCAAAATATTTGTGGAAATATTCTCTATGATTGTAGCCTATTTGACCACCCTGATGAAAAAAATGGAAGTCTTTTACCTAGACTAGGCAGTTCTAAAGAGACATTGAGGAGTTGAGACCGAGGCTTACTAGTGATCCTATTTTAATACTATCGGAGGAGAGCATGAAGTATAGAGTGTATTGAAATGCCTCTAGATATGGGCTCAGTTTTATGTTTATGTAGAGGTAGGAAATGATCACATATGGTTTGAGGTAGTTGAGACCCACAAGAAAAACTATGTGAGTCCCAACCTGGAGTTGGCAGTGGTAGTCTTCGCTTTGAGGATGTGGAGGCACTATCTTCTAGGAGAGCACTTTTTTGTTTACTCAGACCATCAGAGTCTTAGGTATCTCTTCACATAGAGAGATATGAACCTAAGAGAGTGAATCTAGTTTGAATTATTGTAAGAATATGACTTTGAGATAGTATATACTACTGGGAAGGGAAACATGGTGGAAGATGCCCTTATAAGGAAGTCCCGATCTCACTTGGTAGAGGAGGCATCTGAGCAGTTAGCTTCATTACAGATGACCCTAGTAGAGGAGAAGGTTGTAGGTTTTCTTCAGTCGATGGTGTTGACTACTCCACTTTTCCAGAAGGTGAGGGTGGCTCAGTTTGGATACATCGACTATGAGGTCATATGTGACTAGATATCCTTATAAGATTCACCATTTGGATTATATAAAGTATGGAATCACATAATTTTTTTCTAGGGACAGATGGTGATTCTAGTCATGTTGTGAGTGGAGGTGATGGGGGAGTTTTACACTTATCCTTTGGTTGTACATATCGGTTTAGGGAAAATGCACAGAGACCTTCAGTGGCAGTTTTAGTGGGATGGAATAAGGTGAAGAATTACTGAGTTCATCTCTCAATGTCTCTCCTGTCAATAGGTGAAGGTTGGGCACCAGGTTCCAACAGGTTTGTTACATCATCTTGAGATCCCATAGTGGAAATGGGACAACATATCTATGGACCTTTTGACAAGGATTTCGTGAATATCAAGAGTTCATGATGCCATATGGTTGATATTTGATAGGATTACTATGTTTGTGTACTTCCTTGCTATCATGGAGTAGAGTTTAGTAGAGAGTTTGGGGCAGTTGTTTATTCCATACATCTTTTGTCTTCATGGGGTTCCCTCGATGATGGTCTCTGAATATGATCCGCAGTTCACGTCATGGTTGTGGAAATTTTTACAAGAGGAATTTAGGACCCATTTTAGAATGATTATAGCTTTTCACCCCCAGAAAGATGGGTAGACTGAGCACAATATCTAGGTTTTTAAGGATATGATTAGGTATTGTATGTTAGACTTTGTCTAGAGTATAGAGGATCACTTTCCCTTGTATATTTTTATTTTAATAATAGATATCACTATACTATCAACATGAAAACTTTCAATTACCTATATGGGAGACCCTACAGGTTACCCTTATGTTGAAATAAGATAGGCGAGAGATCTCTTGTTAGGCCAAAGATGTTGCGAACGATGACAAAGAAGGTCTAGGTGATCCACAAGCTGATGAGGACATCTTAGAGAAGATATAAATCTTATATATATCGACAAAATAGGCATTTGGAGTTTGAGAATGGAGACCACATTTTCTTGAGAGACTCCCCACGATGAGGATTGAGAATATTTGACCATGGAGGGAAGCTATCCCTAAGGTTTATTGAGCCATTTGAGGTCCTACAGAGGATTGGAAAGGTTTCTTACCACCTAACCTGACCTCCAATGTTGAAGCGGTTGTATGACATCTTCCATGTTTCATAGTTGAGGAAATATTTTCATGATCATACGCACATTGTTGACTGAGGTGAGATGAACATTGGGTATGGTTCCACTTTTATAGAAAACCTTGTGGCAATCAAGGATTAGAGAGAGAGTATCCTATATGGACAAACCATTCCTTTGGTTTTTGTTCTGTGGTAGCATGAGAGCATACATGAGAGATCCTAGGAGAAAGTGAGCCATATGTGGTCTCAGTATCCACACATTTTTACTTAGTTTTTGATTTCAAGGATGAAAATATTTGAAGGAGGGAATAATGTAGAGACCCTATTTTTTCCTTGTGAGACTTTGAAATGTGTTAAGGAATAATTTTAGAGCTAGAAGATGCGACGACATGAGATTTCAAGGCCCATTGAGACTCGAATTAATTTTATAAAAATATTAAACAAATTTTATATCACACACACATAATTTTTCATAAATAATGGGATATCTCATGAATGAGGTCTCAAATCAAATTTTTTGACCACGCTAGAATATGGAGTTTGTATTTTATCCTAGAAATGATATAAAGTTGGTCGACACTAGACGTTCGGATGAGGTAGTTGTTGGTGGGTACTTAAAGTGGATTAATTATTTAATTTGTTTAATTAATTCATTTAATACCCAAAACCTATTTCCCTCTTTATATATCCTATTATGGAAAATCTCAAGGGTTATCCTCATAACTTTGGGATTGTTAAGAGGAGGTTTCTTAATTGTTTATTAGCAGATTGAGATTAGACGATGAATGGAGATCAGATCAAGGTGGATTAGTAGGTAGTGAATGCAGTGAGATCCCCACATCATAAGAAAGCATGTTCTTCACCAATGATCAATCAAATCTTGAGGTAGGGCTCATCAATTTTGGTTTCCACCCTTGATTAAAATATCAAGCATGTTCTTATCTATTATTCTTTGACCTGTGATTAAATTTATCCTTCGTATGAGCTCATGTATTGAACTAAATTGGTTATTCAATTTATTCTTGATTTTTCCATGTTTCTCACCCATAATATCCACAATTTATGATGGTTAGAAAATAATTCTTAGATAATAATGGATGAAACTTTGTTCTTGTGTCTTTATATCAGCTTTTCTTCATGTTATTTGTTTTTGGGATGTGGGGCCTCATTTCAACATTTTCAGGTGGGAACATGCATGATAGGACCCCCAGATTCATGGTGAATGTGTGTACAATGATTAGATAAGATATTTATGAATATATAGAGATGGGCCATGGGTGTTCCTTCATGGATATTGGATCTGAAGCGGTGACAGGTGATGACATGAGATGCTCAAGGTGCATGGAAGCTTCAAGTGGAGGATCAGAAATCCAATTTTCAGCCATCAAAGGCTAGGAATGATGGTTGGATGTGACCCCTTCTATTTCAGGTGGTCAAACATTGGAAAACATGGTAGGAGAGATAGATCTATAAAAAACCTTAAAGATCAAAATTTATGTGAAAAATCTAACTACAAGGCATGTACTTGGATGAACACACACCCTGTAGTCACCCAACTACGGTGACTAGGGTTTCTGAAAAAAGATAAGGATCACACATCATGTGGACAGGCCACATTCCATGTGCAAGCTTCACATTCCTAATACCCCATGTGGGTGAGCACACCATGTACTCTAGGAGTGCACTTGCATGTTCTAGTACCCAGTCATAAATAGGTACACAACATGACCTAACAAACACGAGTACAACTAGGAGAACATGTGCAGGCCCCAGGTGTCCAAGACATGCCATTTGAGAACCATACATGTCATTTAGTTTAACATGGACACTATTCCTTTACTATAAGAGAACATGGCTAGGAATGGGAGTGGGACCACATTCCGTTTGGAACCCTTACATGATGTGTATACCTTTTTGTAGAGAAAATTATACCTCTCATATCTCCTTAATTTTGACTTGAATTTTGGATTGTGAGTAGCCTATACTGAGTGTTTTTTCATGTATAATGTGATGGTAGAATTTTTAGTGGCTATTGAGATATGAAAAAATATGTTCCAAGAATGATGATTCTTTAGGCAATGCTTAATGATGAAAATTATCATTTACGATCACCACAGAGTCCAGATAGAGACGGTAATTAACTGTCGCATCAGTATGTGGTTCCTCTATCCATGGATACAGTACTCCCCTATCACACCAGGGAACGTGTCCTCCATACTCCTTATCCATAGAAGTGGTACTCCCCTATGCAGGTGTGGGTCCTCTATATATGGGTATAGTTTTCCCCCATCACATTAGTTTTCAAGTACCTTATAATTGATACTCATTGATCAGATATAGATATTGTACTCCCCTACATTGGTGTGGTTAATATATCTATAGATATGGTACTCTGTTGTCACACCAAAGTTCAGTTCATCCATGCTCTTTATCCTTATAGGCGGTACTCCCTAGTTGCACTAGGGCACAAATCCTCTATCCATGGAGATGGTACTCCCCTGTCACACCAGAGCGTAGGTCCTCCATACTCTTTATTTTAGGTAGGGACGTTACTCCCCTATTCAAAGTGATCATTCTCTAGCTATGGGGACAATACTCACTTGTCACACTAGGGTGAAAGTCCCCCATGTTTTGTACACAGATATAGAGATGGAACTTCCCTACATGGGTGTGGGTCCTCTATCTACTAAGTGGAATCACCCAGTTTCACCTAGGTGTAGTACCTCCATCATTGGATATTTCATTACCTCGATTTGTGGAGTAGTGGTGAGTTGCGGGCCCTCCTCACGACTTCTTCAGATAAACATGCAAGATTTTGGGCATCGGTGATGGACCTTTGGACCTGCAGGAAGACTCATTGTCCTGGGCTGAGCTATGAGATGGAGATCCTATTTTTTTCTTTTCAAGTATCCTTATATGATAATATATATCTATATTGTTGGGTTGGATTTTTCCTCTTTCCTTGGGTTGAGTTGACTACTTATATCGTTTCATCTATTGCTCCCCCTTCAGTTTTCAGGGCATCCCACTGGGTATGTATATACTCACCCCTACATGGGATGTTACCACATATGTCATGTCTTATGCATATAAAGGATAAGCCGGTTTTAATTTCAGAGGAGCATATGGATACATTGGTGCATTGACCACGTGTGGTGGTTGGGTCTTGTAGATCTGGAGTCGAGCTCTCATAGATATTTTTTTCTACTCTATTTGTTATAAGGTTGGGATATATATTCTGGTTGAGCATATATTTTTCCCCTTTACTTTTCAGATTATTCCATCACACTCTTTTGTATTCTGTAGAGGTTATTACATGGATGGTTTTTACTCTAGATGTTACTATCTTTTATTATTATTCCTCTGAACTTTTTTATGGAGATGGTTCGGTGCATTTATATAGGTACTTTAAGAAAATTCCTCCCATTTTATTTATGAATTCTCAGCGCTTGTCTCTATCCCCTGGACAATAGAGTTGGGATTGGTGTTGTGGTGGCTTGGTCTTCCGCCGGTTAGGCAGGCCTCGTTGGGTCGGGTCATCACATAAGAAATAATAAATAATATTTCAAAAAGATAATAAATAATAAATAATAAGAGATGTATATATATATATATATATTACTTAAAGGGGGTACATAGAAAAAATAATAAATAATATTTCAAAAAAAAACAATAAATAATAATAAGTAATGAATAATGATAAAAAAATAATAATTAGTAAAAAATAGTTAATGAACCTATAGGTGAGTGGCAAAAGCTCCTACTTAACATCCAAATGGTCAGGGGTTTAACCCGAAATGGCCCCCATTAGTGGTGGATTTATCATAGTTACTATAGATACACAATAGCAGTTATGAATATTATTCACAGAAAGGATTTCAGGCCATTTATTGGGACTTGGGGTTACTGGGCCTCTAAGCTATTTTAGGCTTTCAGTCCTATAGGCCATCATGCCATATTTCCAAGTTAAATAAGTTCAAGGTTCGCCGCGGGTGGTAGTGGTCTATGCGTTCTAAAAATTGGGAGTCCATTGGTTATATAGTGGTAGTGCGACCCATATTTGTAAATAGTGAATGACTATATGTAGAACCCAATAGATTGATGCAGGTGATGATGGGGCATTAGATATAACGTTTTGGTGGTATGAGAAATGATATTCAGGTTGGGTCTATTTTAGTCTGGGGTTGGGCCTTTAGGCCATGTATTTTTAAGGCCTACATGCCTTTTGGACTTTAATCCATGTAAGTGTTCCCTCCCAACCAAGTTAAGTAGAGAATTTTTTCAATTTATAAAAAAATGAAGTTTTATACAAGTAATAAATAATAAATTATAAATAATATTTTAAAAGAAATAAAAAATAAAAAATAAATAATTTGAAATGGACAGAACTATAAGATTAGAAAACCAATCCCATGATCCTTTTATTAAAAAAATGATACAAGGGGTTTCGTTCTTAAAAGTAGTGGTCTGTAAGACCAAAAAAACATCATACCAATAAATATTAAAAAAAAACCAACAAAACAACAGACTAATAAATATTCAAACAACCAAATAAATAAATTCTCAAAATGTACTCTTGATTATCCTGCAAAAACATTTTACCTTTTACCCATATGTGGTCCACCCCTATGTGGATGTTGAGCTATCTTATAATAATTAGGTTTATTTTAAGGGTTGGTCAGTTCATCTATGTACAAAAATTTATAGTCTTCCTTATAGGTTGTATTTACCACCTTTTCACTATTTCTATCAAGATATTTTTATATATAATATTTCCATGATAAGTCTTGAAAATCTATCTCTAGATTGTTTTGAAAATTTTATTCGATATTGGTGGATATAAACTCTAAGACTGTGGGTTAATCATTATAACTAAGTAAAACAAGTTCCACTTTTTCATATATAAACTCAACTAGTGAGTCAAACCAGAATGAAATATCATCATAGAGTTCTTGAGGAAACCTCTCTAGCTCAATCCCCTTTGGTGGGAAGAAGTTGGAGTTCTTGACTCATGAATCTTTACATTCCTCATTCATGGAATTTCCAAAAATTTCATAAATAAATTTCATTGAATCTTAAAAATAGGTAGAATAAGAGGTCATAACTCAAATACCAACCCCATAATTTAAATCCTTCTATGAAAAAAAATCCAATGTAGTCATCATGACATCAATTGGTTCTATGGAAGTAGAGTTACAAGATTCAGATTATACTATTATTTAGTTATAGAAAAATTTCACAATATTTACCTATACCAAAGTTGAATTATATCCTTCCCTTCCTTACATATTTTTTCCTGAATCAGTGCTCACATGATGACCAATTTCCTGGTGATAATGAATCATGCCACATGTTGGTGTTGAAACATCAGTGGTAGGGAAATTCACCCTCGGTGTTTCCATATCATTTTAGTTTCCAACATATCTTGATATTTTAATATCAATGGAGGCCACATACTTATAAAAAACCATATATAGTGAATTATATATCATCCCATGATTAGTGTCAAACATCACCTCCATCTTCTTTATAATTTTCTTTTCTAGCCTATAAGTTACCAGGTGGTATGATGCCTAGATATACTTCAACTTAAAATTAGTCCATCTCGAAGCTCGGTAGCACTATGGCTTCCCATTAAAAATATACTCCACAAGATTATTCCTAGACACACCTTTATCAGTCACTAAAAAGACATTCATCATTGAGCCAATCTACCTCAAGTCATTGGGTTTCATCCATGCTTATTCGGCTGGGGAGATAACACCTTTACTAGAGGCCTCAGTGGATGTCGAAGACATGTAATGGACCATTTATTTTTAAGAAAACATATCCTTATAAAGTGGATATTTTCTTCCATTTAATATAATAGAGTGAACACAGGTTCCAATATTCATTTTCTTCTCAAATTTATGGATAGACGTAGCTTCAACAATAGCACTGTGAGAGTGATCAGATGCGACATATTTTGAGGGAAACCCCCCCTTCCATGACCCTAAAATTAAAGGCTATACCCAAAGGTTGGTCACTGATTTCATAGCCTATTACTGGTTCTCCCTAATTTTATTTAGCCTTATAAATCCTTTTTACCTACATAAAAAAAGAACCAATACCACCCATAAGTAAACCTCAACCGAGATTATCATAAAATTACCATGTTACACATGATTGGTTTCCTTATCAAACATTATGGAAGTTCCAAATACTGAAGCAACATCCAGAGTATTTTTAGATGCTGAAAGAACTAGTTCATTCCCTTAATCTAAATACAATATTGAGTGATTGATTTCTTTATAGATAAGGGATCAAATAAAGGATCCCAGTCTTGAAATATTAGAAAAATATATTTAGTAAAACTGATCCAAAACCCCAATATTTGTGATTTAGATCATTCAAATGAAAAACAATATGGTAAATACCCTTACCTATTGAGTCTTTTCACCAACCATCGAAACTCCAGACTTGAGTGAGGTCATTTTTGAGATCATCAACTCTACAAGGATAGATCTTATACTATGATTTCACCCATACAAGGATTGAATACTTGCATTCATCAATTCATTCCTTTAAAATATTATGGTTCATCTCAACGAATGCTAGAGATCTATTCATGGTAATCATTTTATGCAAATAAACTAAATTGACATGAAAATCAGAGAAATAACTACCCTTTGAAGTTTTCTTAAAATACAAGACATGATTTTTACTCAAATAATCAAGGGTCTTTTCCAAATTAGAAAACGAAACTTACAGTGACACCAGATCAACCAAATTCAAAAAAAAATTGAGTAAGAATATTACTCATGGGTGAAATATTCAAAACTGAGAAGAACACATCCTTTGGATTGAAGTAACACTTGGGTGAGAATGTCATTAATTCAATATTTAATTAATTTCTATTGAATCACCAGAGATATGAACATTGAAAGACCATAAATAATAAATAATAAATAACATATAAAAAATAAAAAATAAAAAATAATATTTATTATATATTTTTTCTTAAGAGGTTACAAAGCATCATAACACACACATATACACACACATTCATTAGGATGGGATATGACCATAACTAAGCTAATTTATTATAAATTTATGTAATGAAGATATTCTAGCTTGAATTACCTTTTCTATGGCCCAATGTCCCATTGTTTAGCCCAATCATCTCTTCTATGAATAGTACTTTTACGGTCCCCACCGCTGCTACAAAACCCAGAAAATTACCTTTTTCTAGATTTAAACCCATGTCTAATATAAAATTATAGGTTGGATTTAATTTTTAAGGGATCCTTTAACTATATAAATAAGAAATATTAAATAATAAAATAAATAATAAACAATAAATAACTAATAAAAAATAAAAAATAATAAATAATATTTCAAGGAATAATAAATAATAATAAATTAAAAATTAAAAATTAAATTTTGAAAAAATAAAAAATAAAAAATAATAAATAACTAGTATTAAGTAATAAATAATCAATATTAAGTAATAAATAATAAATAATCAATAATAAAAAATCAATATTAAGTAAAAAATAATAATAAATAATAAATAATCTAAAATGACCTAAAGCATGATCCCAAATACCCATCCCCATGATTCTTTTATTAAAAAATATAATGTTATAATGGGTTGTAATTTCAAAAGAAGTGGAATGTAAAACCACTAAATACAAGAGACCAACAAAAACAATTCTCAAAAAATCCATAATGAGAAAACTCTCCAAGTGTCATCCAGGCTTGAGTAACTTACAAAAACATCTCACCTTTAACCCATATTCTTGGTCCAGCTCCACTTCATGGATGTTTTACTCTATTCCATTATCTAGTATTATTACTTGTGTTGGCCAAGTTATCTATGTCTAAAAGTTTTGGATCCTCCTCCCTAGAGGTTGTATTCGATGCCTTGATGGATTTACTATCTCTATCCCAAGATTCACAAACACTATATTTTTATGATAATTCCTGAATATATAATTCTAGATTGGATCTGATATTATCTTCAATGTTAGAAGTATAAACTCTAAGAATATAAGGTTTTCCCATAACTAAAGATTATAGTTTCAATTTTTTCATATATAAACTCAACTTGTGAGTCAAACCAGTCATTGATTTCATTAGTGAGTCCTTGGGGAAACTTTTCTTTTCCAAACTCCTCTAGTAGTTTGAGGTAGAAGTTTTTATCCTTCACCTCCTCACATTAATCTTGTGTAGAATTTCCAAAATTCTCATAAATAAATTTCATTGATTTAGAAAATTTATGGGGTAATATATTTTCTCCTCAATTGAAACCTATATTTGTATACCAACCAGTCCAATAACCCCCTTGGATTCCATTTTCCTAAATCTAACAGGCTCAATAATTAAGGATCCCTTAGAAGGAGTCATACCATTATCCCCCTTTATTCCAAAATAAAAATAATGGATACACCCGTCCTTATCACCCGAAAAACTCAATTGAGTAGAAACTTATAAATCCCCCGAATCAAGTAGCCCATAGTCAGTGGTTACTTTATTAAATTGGCATAATATGCAATAGATCACATCCCAAATGACCGAATAATTTAGTAGTATTGAAGAAATAGATACATATATGATTCCCATTTTTCCAAAGGAAATATAAAATACATATCATAAGAAACATCCTTAATATTATTCATATACAAGGGAAAGGAAAATAAATAAATGGTGAGTTTAGATACTCATTAAGGGTTACAT
Organism: Viscum album; assembly: GCA_963277665.1. Taxonomy (NCBI): domain Eukaryota; kingdom Viridiplantae; phylum Streptophyta; class Magnoliopsida; order Santalales; family Viscaceae; genus Viscum; species Viscum album. The sequence continues at coordinate 1,003,483,371 of OY728134.1, forward strand.
ATAGTGAAAGTAATCATGCGTAAATAAGGAATAATTATCATGGTAGAGTATGTAAGAAACTGACTTTTTCTAGAGATTCCTTGGGATTGTTTTCAGGTACTATTTTTTCTATTTTTGAGTACTTTTTTATTGCAAAAATTATTGAGGAGTTTTTGGTGAATTTTTTAAATTTTAGATGAAACAAGGGAAGTGCACAATTGACAAATAGTTTACCTAAACTGTGCACCACAACCTAGTTAACTGTTCAGACCTAGGTAAAAGGGATTCACACAGCTGGCACATGGTTTGGAAAATGATACACCCCAAAAGGAGAAACTATACACCCCCTAAAATAGGTGCATGGTTAAGGTGCATGGTTAGGGGAAACCATGCACCTTGAGTAGAAAACCATGCACGTCATTTTAATTAATCCAAAAATTAGATTTTAAAATACCTGAACCCCTATATTAACTGAAAATCTACCCTAACTCACCCCAAATCAAATTATCTCAATTTGGAGACTCCCAAATAGATTCCAAGCCCTCACAAGCTCTCTTCTTTGAGAATCAAAGGGTGTATTTAATATCTACAACTCATCAGGTAAGTGGTTCTTCCCATTTAGATATCTATTTCTCTCTCGCTCCTCTTTGAATAAAAGAGGTATGTTAATCCACTTTTGGATATAGATATAGATCTTGGTTTGTTATATTTGATTCATTTAAATCTTGGATCTAGGAATTGAATCAAGTTCTCATTCTACATCGTTATTCCATTGAGATTGGGGTGACCGTTCTTCATCACCGTTCTTGAGCTAGGTGGTCTATAATTCAAATCCCAAATTATTTATTACAATTATGTGTATGTAATTTTAGAATTGATATTAAAAATTTAACAATTTAGTTTCTTAGATTTAATTAATTAATTTTTTGAATTAATCAATTAAGAGATATGTGAAATTGGGGATATTAAGATTATAGATTTTGGAGATAATTAATTATCGAATTAATAATAGAGATATCCAAATGATACAAATTGAGATAATAAATTGTGGAATTAATTATGGAATAATGATGTTATGAATTGAGATAATTAATTGTGAAATTAATTATGAGGTATTGATGTTATGAATTAAGATAATTAATTGTGGAATTAATTATGGGGTATTGATGTTATGAATTAAGATAATTAATTATAGAATTTATTATAGGGTATTGATGTTATGAATTAAGATATTTAATTGGGGAATTAATTATGGGATATGGATGTTATGAAAATGGAATAATTAATTTTTAAATTAATCATGAGATATTGAGATTATGTGTATAAATAATTAATTATTGATTTAATTATGGGATGTTGAAAGATAAATTAATTATCGAATTAATTAATGGACATGATGTGGTTAATTAATTAGTTAATTAATGGAATGATGAATGTGTGAAATTGTTAAGTGGGGTCAATTAATTGATTAATTAATTAAAGAAAGTAATGTGATTATTTAATTGTTGAATTAAATAAAGGGATTAATTAATTTACGAATTAATTAATGCGAGTAATAAGATTATTTAATTGTTGAATTAAATAAAGGGATTAATTAATTGTTGAATTAAATAAAGCGATTAATTAATTGATTAATTAATTAATGTGAGTAATGTGATTATTTAATTATTGAATTAAATAAAGTTATTAATTAATTTGTGAATTAATTAATGCGAGTAATGAGATTATTTAACTGTTTAATTAAATAAAGGGATTAATTAATTGATGAATTAATTAATGTGAGAAATGAGGTTATTAAATTGTTGAATTAAATAATAGAATTAATTAATTGATGAATTAATTAATGTAAGTAATGTTATTATTTAATTGTTTAATTAAATAATGGGATTAATTAATTAATGAATTTATTGATGTGAGTAATGAGATTATTTAATTGTCGAATTAAATAATGGGATTAATTAATTGATGAATTAATTAATGTGAGTAATGTGACTATTTAATTGTTGAATTAAATAAAGGGGTTAATTAATTGATGAATTAATTAATGTGAGTGATGAGATTATTTAATTGTTGAATTAAATAAATGGGTTAATTAATTGATGAATTAATTAATGTGAGTAATTAGATACACGACGTGTAGTCCATACGAGGTACAGACTGAATCCATAGGCATGTAAACCAGGTAAACGACAAACAAGATACATGACGTGTAACTCGATAGTACATGTCATGTAGTATCCCAATAAATGGTAGAATTAAATTCTATTAAATTTACAATTGAAGCATTAAAACCTTATTATATTGATTAAAACTTGTTGTGTTTAGCAATTTCATAACAATTTTTAATAATTATTAAATGATCAATTAATTTATTGTAATTATCTATAATTATTGGTGCTACCATTTATTTTTCCTGAATTAATTAATGATGAGTATCTCCATGAGAATCTGGATGGTCCTTAAAATAAAATGGAATTAATTAATTAATTCAATCATATTTATCTTAATAATAGAGAATGAATATGAATGAATGTTAACCGGTTTAATTTTTCATATTCGTTACATGTGTATGCCTTTTCATCAACTTGACTAAGACCTATGTATGAGTTGGCATTATTTAATTTAATTTATTGAATGGTTTTGATATTATCATTTATTAAATTAAATATTATGCCATATGCGTCAACCTTATCTCCATTATTATATAGAAACTTCATGTCCAAGGTTATTTATATAAATCCCCTTAACCAATCCTTTAGTTCCCCCACCTATATGTGAGTTAAATACTTGTAATTAATGGAGTATCCCAAGGTGTGTGGAGGCAGTTCAAGACGGAACCAAGATGATTCCAACCTAGGTGATATACAGGTGGATAGGTGGAATGCTGCAACTCATACCAAGACTGATGCAAGGAGTTATTTCCCTAGGTCATAGGTTGATTTATTGTCAACTCAATAAATCAACTCTTCGATAATCTCATGTCTAGGTCATTTATTTATTTATTTATTTCTGTATATACATTATTTATTTTATGGATGAAATATCATGATCACATAAATAAATAAATTAATTTGAAAATAATAAATTTAAATAAATATATTATTTTTAAATGTTTTACCCAACATGGTTAATTAATTAAGTAAAATCCAATTAATATTAAAAAGTCATGTAAAGGATAAAACAAGATAAAATTTATGAATACTAAATTAAAATCCTTCAACATAAAATTAATTCATACTAATCCTTCAATTAATTTATTTGGAATGTTACCATAGAACTAAGTGTTTACATGGTCAAATCCTGGATACTTACTTCTATCAGGGAGTTCTCATGAGGGTTTTGGGTTGACTTAATCAAACTTATTGTGAATTTAATGGCCAAATTACATTCAATACAAATTTAGAGGAAAATGCTGAGGAAATCCAAGTAATAATTTTAGGATTGAGGAGTCCACTCAATGGATCAAGGAATTGGAATCCCGTATTTGGAAAGAACGCCTAAATAAATACCTTCTTATGGTTTTCATAGACAAATTATAGATCATCAAGAAGGGAAATATGGATCTCTACCACTAGAATGTCATGAGTGATGGGACATTCCGAGTTCAATGGTGAGGGACATTAAGACTTTTATAAAATAGTGAGAGACTTCATAAAATTAAATTTATTATTTCTCACATAATTTGTAATCAAGTAAATTACTAGTCATCTATTTTAATTATTGTAGAAAATAAAAAGAAAAGACAAAAAAATTGTGTGATCATTCCTTAACTTGGGGTATGTCATTAAAAATACATATTTCGGGATATGATACAATCATTTATGAGATTCATTATTACCAGAAAGTTTTTATTATGTATTGGGATCCCTTGCTCCTATTCTTCCACCCCAATTGGCGAGCAAAGGTGAAAAGGATGCCTAATAAAGATATTTTTAGTATTCTTCTTATGTCTATTGTATTATATTATCAATAATGTCCAGAGAGGTGACAATATAACTAAAGACATGGATTCTTACGCTATAATTTCTCATATCTATTCTCCTGATAAAGAGAAGTAAAGTCTTGGAATAAATAAGATTGTTAATTCACTATATCAATGTAAACTGGAAGAAGATAACATATTAATTGATCATGATTTCAAAATGATGGGGTATGCTAATCAATTAGTGAAATTGGGATTCTTCTTGGATAATAAATTAACCATTAATCTTATCTTATTATCCTTACCAATAAGGTTACCCTTATTTTTCCAATCCTAGATAAAAAATGGATAAATCACTCAGGAAATGTTTGTCTATAATTCCCCAAGAGGATAAGGATTGGTTGAATCCTGTTTCTTTACTTCTTATGATGAAAAGTTATAAATACAAGGTTAAAGATCCCATGTATAATCTAAATACAAATAATCCCTTTTTCCACCTTCAAAGAGACAAAAGATTCAAAGTATGAAGAATGAACATAAGAATATTTTCTTCTTATGTGGAAATAATGGACACTTGAAAAGAAATTATAATGAATTGAAGAAGCAAGCAGTTGCATCCACTTCAAGTATATTCATGAAGTCTCTATTTTCTACTTGTGTATTAAATAACATATTATTAAAACATAAATGTATATAAATACAAGAAAAAATAAGAATATAAAGGTTGTAGAGTGGATTCAAAAGGATCTTAGAAAGATAGATTCATATGCCAGCCAAGGGAAGTTCACTATTTATAATTTCTAGATTAGATTTATTTATATTTGTAATAAGTGTTACCAAAACATTTATCTTAGTGTTTTGTTAAACAAAATGATACATTATCTAATTTCATAAAAAATGTTGTTATGGTACTTATATACTAAACTAATGGTTCAGTAACTCTTGAATCACAAATATCCATTGCAGTAAATAACAAATATAAAATATAAGACTCTTACCTGATTGTGACAAGATAATTATTTTTCAAATAAAACTGAAATTACTTGACATATTTATACCAATAGCAGTGTTTTATTATCATGAAGAATCCTTATTAAATAAAGGTAAATCACAAAACCTTTTAGATTTGGTTAAACATATCCACATGAACTATTCAAAAGGTAAAAGTAACTTCATATACTTCATGAGATTACTTTAAGAAATTTTAAAAATGATTAGTGAAGTAAATGAGTGCACTCGATAAATATTGAAGAATCCCAAATCCGTATTATCAAATAACATATTATCCAAGTAATAATTTATCATATATATGGATTAAAGGTTATCCCAAACTAACATTTCCTTATATCGATCAATTCCAAGATGGTAGTAAAAGGAAGATCAATGAAGAGTCTTATATATATTGTAAATATTTCATTATTCCTTCCAATACATATTTTGCAAATAGAAGTGAAAAAACAACCATATTCCAACTATATTGTATAATAGATGTCATATCAATTGCGATATGATAAGAATATATTAGGACATGACCACAAGTTTTTGTTGAAAACTGTTTGTTAAAAGCTATCCTTAGATAAAAATGAACATCAAAACACTAAGGTGCATCTAAGTTAATGATCCTATAGCTACTAAGGATATTATCGTCTAGTCAAGATCGACTATATTTATATAAAGTAAGCCTATCTCTTTGAATATAGTGTGAGAAGACTTAACTTCTATAGGTTAAGGATTTGGATTCACATGAGTTGGAAGCGGAATACTGGACTCCACTAAGCTTAGTGGGAGAAGTAGTTCCAGAGACACATGCTTTATAGGAATATATATAACCAAAGAGGTGGTTTATGTTCACCATGGGGGGTGATACATATATTATTCATTTGGAATAAATATTCCTACCAATAATTATAAAATGGAAACATGATAAGGTTGAAAAGTATGTATAAATTCAAGTAATGGACTCCATGTATCAAGACTCAGGGACTCTATATTTAGATTGTCTCTAGGAATTTATATTTCTTGTGAAAATTAAATAGAATCTACACATGGATGGTACAATACAGTAAAAATATATAATGATATATCATTAAAACGTTTAGTCTATGTAATAACATATTCACCACTCATCATGACTGAAATCCCTTTTTAATTCTACTTGTCAAAGCATATTTCTATGATCATCATATTGGGATATTTATTTTCATGACCACCTAATTTAGACAATTATTTATGGAAGATGTTTATATTACATGACCAAAAAGGATATCATATGGTATATGTCCACTAGGAATAACTAAAAGGGTTGGTGAAATCAATAAATTCCAATAATATATAAAAATAAATAATCTAATTTATGAATAAACCATGCATAATGATCATAGAATATTTTTTTAGAAACAAATGAGTGACATGTGTATCAAACAGTTAGTGGGAGCAATATTAGTTTTCAAGATAAATATTTTGATAATATATGGAAAACAAATGTTTTGTATTTCTAATTTGTTAAGATTAAGGAATGATATTTCTCCAAGTATGAATTAAAGTAACTACTGTGTTCTCGGGAAAAAGATCTATAAAATCAATCCATGATTTTATTAAATTTACTCATAGTATAATATTAAAAAATTATTGAAAAATACAAGTTGAAACAATTAAATACCTAATTGTTATTGGTATATAATCTTTCTAGTAGAACATCCATGGGAATAGAAAGACATTATGGAGATTAGAAGAATTTCACAAGCTTAGGTGCTAAGAATTCAACTCATGTTCCATGATATATACTGAAATTTTATATTACAGGATCATAAATTACAATAGGTGAATATAAAATTGATCTTATATAATTTCATAGACTTCAAATTAGAACTATCCACTAGTATTTGGGAAAGTAAAGATGGATTAGTTCCTGGAGTCTGGAGAAGTAGGAATACTAGTGATAAAGGGAATTGAACACTTGTGTTCATTTAGTTAAATTTTATCTAGTATCACTAATAAGACTAAGATAATATGCAATAAAAACTTATTACAGCATGTGGTTTCCATATCAATAATATCTGAGAATGTTGTGGCTTCTGATGTAACTTAAGAAGTAGTTGAGTAATGTCCAGTTCTGATTTTTGGGTTATAATAAAATAATTATATTTTTCATTTTATGATATGCTTTTACTATAGATTTAGTTATGATGTTAGGATTCTGACATGGGAACAAAAGGTGGGTTGTAACGCCTCGACCCTAGTTACCCAAAGTCGGTGCATTATTATATAACATTGACATGATCACAAGGGATCAAATCCCAAAAGACTGATCAGTTTAGTAGCCTTGGAAGTACTAGATACATTCATAAGTTTTACATTGCAATATAAAATGAAAAAAACAACAAAATTGTCTCCATTTAACACATTAATATACCTTAGACTATCTCTATAGGTTAGTCATAATATAATTCTTCACATCCTGGAAAAAATAAAACATAGAAAGGGGTGAGCTCAGATGCTCAGTAAGGATAACAATATAGTGGAAACTTTCATAAATAATCATAAACATTTAAGGAAATGTATAAGACTAAAACAAAATCCTTTTAAACATAAAATCCAGTATAATATTTCATATATAAATCAAATAATGACATTTATTTACTCACATGGATATTCTACTAGTCGAATAATTTCATGCAATATCAATAGCCAATTTTATAATGATGGAATGCATAATGCCAGACTTCATAACCACATAGTCAAGAACTCGTGCCAATATTACAAATAATATTTTGTCAAGGACTTATGATAAGACACTAGTTTGTCTCCTGATACCTACCAATGCATCGAGGAGCTATATCGGGCTCCACCCGTCACTTACTAAGTCTAATGCATTCCTCATATGAAAAGGTTTAAACATAACATAAACATTTGTATTAAAACTAGCATACGAAATGTCTATAATTTATCCATAAATCATGAATGGTATAAAAATAACACATCCATAGTCAGACATATTACAAAACCTTTAATATAATACATAAGATTTGTATCATAATAAATCAACTCCAAACATGTTTAAAATCCATCAAAGGATGTTGACATAGATGAAATGAAAACTATTTGAAAGAAATACCTCTTTTTATTTTGAAACCATTTAAAAGTCACATAATTATAAAAGAAAACAATTATTTTGGAAATATTCTTATAAGCTTGTAAAGAAATCTTAAAAGGTGTTATAATGACAGAAAATAGCCACACCCACCGTATAAGTTAAAAAAACATTCTTTCCTTAATTTTTTTGAAAAGGTCGTAAAGGACCTTGTTAGGAAAATGGCGAAAAGATTACTTTATAAAAATATTATAAAAAGTAAAACAAGGGTATAAATGACTTTAACCCATATTATAGGAAATATTAAAAATGTTTTGAAATACATTTTTTAAGAAGCACAGATGTGGATGTTAAAGAGGTCCCAGTAGATACTTAGGTATTAACAACCTCAGATAAGTGAAGAGATTGTAGAATTAACCCTTACATTTTAATTTTCGTTGATAGAGGGTAATAGTTAAATCATTGTTATTAAATTATACATGAACCAAATAAATAAATATGATATTATATATGATCTTCTAATATTGCTTTATTAATAATATTTCAGTAGTATCATTGTTTCGGGTGTTAACTGATTCATTTTACTTTATATTCTTGGTTACATAAGCCATATTTGTTATGGATAAAATTTATTTGATTCATATCCATAATTATATTAAGTTCTTAAACATTATTTTTAATCATAAAATAAAAATTATTCTTGAATTGTTATGATGGGGAATGAATTTCATCGCGTTCGTGGAGACGGTAATCCGTACGTACGCACGAGCGACAATACCATTCTATTGATGGTGGAATCGTATTTAATTGGATATTATAACATATATAAAGAATAATTAACATGTTATATTTATTATTTACATCAATTATACTCATTATTATATCCATCCAAATAATGAAGTGTTGTATTAACAAACTACACCGCGACGTGGAGACAGTAAGTCGTACGTACGCACGTATGGTGACTTTGTCATTCATTGGATGAATAGAATAATGAATATGGTTGTACCATATTTATAATAACATAAAATTATGTATAATTTACTGTATTTTTATTTTGGTATGGAAATAATAAAGAAAGAGGAAGTGGAAGAAGAAAAGAACTTAGAAAGAGGTGATGGAATTATTACATCTTCTTCGGGTGCTTCCTTTTGATTTGATCAAAAGGCTCATTAGGTTGGATTTCGGATCAAGTTAATGCAACTAGGTAGAATTGAGGGTAGTTTGGAGGATATTTGTGCAGGTTTTGTCTGAGCCAAAGGGCTTTGGAGGTGTGATTTTGAGAGAAGAGAAAGTACCCTTTTATAAGAGAGGTGAGGGTCACTTTAGGAAAAGCTTGAAATATTATTTTATTATACAATCATATTAGTTTTATAATGGCTCAAAAATGATTTATTTCGAGGATAAGGTAGGGATGGATCTAAAACCTTTCAACCAATAGGTTTTAGACAGGTTTAGGTCACTATATTAACCTTATCCTTTAGATTTAACTCTTAGTTAAATATTTTAACTTTTACCATGTATTCTGGTATTATTATAATAAATGGTTAATAAACTTACAATAAAATCCAAGGGAACCCTAAGAGGTTAATTATTAATATATATAACCTTACCTAAGTCCTTTGGCTGACCCTTAGATTTTTAGGAATATTTTATCAATTAATAATATAGTATTTGTTTTAAAAACTCATTTGTGTCAATTCTGACACTATTTAGTATTTGATTTTTGTTAAAGTCCTAAAAACTTGATTACTTCGAAAAAAATTAATTTAATTAACCCTAACATGTCATATTAACCTATTAAATTCATGTAATTCAATAAAAATCCCAATTTACATTTATTTGGATATTTATAATATCAATTATTTTAATCTTTCATTAATAAGGTAATTAGTGCATCATCATTGTGTCATAAATAAATTTAATTATTTAATTTATAAAAATTATAAATAAAATACCATTATGTAGGAAATATTTTTATCTTTTCAATGAATATTTATATTCTAATTTATCTTATGAACAACCCTATATTAAAAATGGTTTAGTTATTAAATTTTGAATTTCACACTTTCAACTCTTCTTTAAATAAATTAATAATAAATGTCCTAATCTAATCAAAGTGAACCAAAAGGATAATATTTTATTCCTAAGGTTGATTTTGGTCGAAATAAACTTATCCAAAAGAATTAGGACATGTGTTAGGGTAATAATAATATCAATTTTTCCTTTAATTTCCGTATTTACTTTTAACCGTGGTAAATAAAAGTCAAAAGTTAGTATTCACCAAAAATTATTTTCATCTTATTGAACCACATTTTACTTACTGATATCAATTTTGACTCTCAAATTTTTGAAATTCAATTCACCGATGTAGTAAAATTATGTTTTATGCAAATTTGTAAATGCTCCTAGAAGGTGGGTAAAAGAGGGTAAAAAGTTCAATAAAATTTTATATATCTAATATTATTATAAAATGACTCCAATGAATTAAATTGAACATATACAGGTATTATGTATCTATTTTTACCTAAAATATATTTAAATAAAATAATTAATTATTGAAAAAAAAGTTGTTTTTAAATAATAACATAGTGTTTTTCACTATTCATCAAAAATTGAAAGTTTTCAGAAAAATACAAAAAATTCACCCTAAGCTAACTTCGATATTTTGAATTCAAAAATGAAGTCCATTTTGACAAATAAAATTTATAAAATTTCAAAAATTGGGTATTATTATTCATAATAGCTAGTTTGATTAGTCATAGTGTGTTAAAACTCTATGTTGCGTACAACGCTAGCTATTGTATTATTCAAAGGGAAAAAAACCATAGAATATTGGGTGGTTATATTCTCCCTTCCATAAAATAATTTCATTCTAGAAATTTCTAGAATATTACTACATAAAAGGATTTGGGTGGTTCTTCATCATAAGTTCCTCAGGTTCCCACGTTGCCTCTTCCATCTTTTGGTTTCTCCATAGAACTTCTACGAGATGAGTCGTCTGGTTTCTCAAAACTTGTTCTTTGGTATCAAGAATCTTGACAGGATCTTCATAATAAGACAGGTCGGGTTCTAGTTCTGTTTCTTCATAGGTGAGTACATGCATTGGGCCTGGCATTTATTTTCTCAATAGTGATATGTGGAACACATCATGAACTTTGGAGAGACTTGGCAGCATTGCCAAACTGTAAGCTAGAGAACCAATTCGTTCTAGAATTTAGAAAGTTCCAATGTACATGGGACTTAATTTACCTTCTTACTGAATCGTATAACTCCATTCCACAGATATACCTTCAAGAAAACATGATCTCTTACTTGAAATTCCAAATCCTTCCTTCGGTTATCGGTATAACTCTTTTTCCTACTTTGAGATGCTTTAATGTGGGTTTGGATAACCTTAAACTTTTCTATTGTTTCCTCAACAATTTCTGGGCCTATGAGTTTTGTTTCACCTACACCATCCCAACAAGTTTGTGTGTGACATCTCTTTCCATATAACGCTTCATATGGTGCCATCTGAATACATGAATGGAAGATATTTTTATAGGAAAATTTTACCAGGGGTAAATATAGATCCCACATACCTTGAAAGTCAAGTGAGAAAGATATCAACATATCTTCTAAGGTTTGAATAGTCCGTTCTGATTTTTCATCAGTTTGAGGGTTGTAGGCATTACTCAAACGAAGTTCAGTATCCAAGGCCTTCTGAATACTTTTCCAGAATCTTGATGTAAAATGTGGATCACGATTAGAAACAATCGATAGGGGTACTCCATAAAGTCTTACAACTTCATTAATATATAGTCTTTCTAGACATTCAAGTGGTAAATCTTCTCTTATATCAAGAAAATGTGCTGAATTGGTAAGATGATCAAAAATGACCCATATTGCATCATTCCTTCTAGGAGTCGTTGGTAGCCCCATAACAAAGTCCATCATAATGTCATCCCATTTCCACTCAGGTATGGGAAGAGGTTGCATGACTCGTCTTGGATGTTGTCTTCCAGCTTTCACTTGTTGAAAAACTATACATCTTGACACATAATCAGCAATCTATCTCTTCATGTTGTCCCACTAAAAATGTTTCTTCAAATCTCTATACATCATAGTGCTACCATGGTTTATAGAAAAATTAGAGCTATGAGCATCATCCAACAATTCCTTTTTTAGATCAGGTATATTGGGAACACAAATCCTCTTCCCAAATTTCAAAATTCCATATTCATATATGAATTCACTCAATCTCCCATCATTCATAGCTTTAATCTTCTTTTGAAACTCCTCATCGTCAGTCTAAGAACTCTTTATCCTTTCTAGAAAAGATGGTTTGGAAACTATTTGAAAAATTATCGATGATTCACCTTCCATGACAATTCCCATATCAATTTTTACTAGATCCATGAACATAGGATCCCTTTCAACTCTCATATTGTTCAAAACTCCATGGTCCTTTCTACTTAAAGAATCTACCTTCTTATTTGCCTTCCAAGGGTGGTAGTGTATAGTTCAATCATAATACTTGAGTAGTTAGAGCAATCGTCTTTTCCTCATGTTGAGTTCCTTCTGTTATAAAATATACTTCAAACTCTTGTGATTAGTATAAATTTCACAGTTTTCACCATAGAGATAATGTCTCCATATTTTCAGAGAAAATATTATAGATGCTAACTCAAGATCATGAGTGGGATAGTTTTTCTCATGAATTTTTTGTTGTCGTGATGCATAGGCAACAACCCCATCATTCTGCATAAGGACACAACCATGTCCTTTCTTTGATGCATCACTGTAAATAACAAACCCATCATTCTCTGATGGTAGAGTCAAGATAGAATCATCGACTAATTTTCTCTTCTGTTCTTCAAAACATTCTTTACATTCTTTTTTCCAAAAAAATTTAACCCCTTTACATGTGATCTTGGTTAATGGGTTTCCAATCGGGAAAAATTCTGGACCAAACGCCGATAATAACCTATTAAACCAATAAAACTATGTACCTTAGTTATACTCATCGGTGCTGGTCATTATTATATTTCCTTGGTATTTGAAGGATCGACCGAGATTCCATCCTTAGAGATAATATAGCCAAGAAAAGAAATTTCTTGAAGCCATAATTCACACTTGATAAACTTCACATATAATTCATTTCTTCTGAGGGTTTTCAGAATAGTACGCAAGTGATTTTCATGATCTTCATAGATTTTTGAGTATACCAAGATATCATCAATAAATACCACTACACAATGATAAATATATTCCTTGAAAACTCTATTCATTATATCCATGAAAACATAGGGTGCATTAGTCAATCCAAAAGGCATTACTGTAAACTCACAATGCCCGTACCTGGTTTGAAATGTAGTTTTCATAATGTCTTCCTTCTTCACATAGAACTGATGATATCCGGATCGAAGGTCAATCTTTGAAAAATATTGAGCTCTATGAAGTTGATTGAATAAATTATCAATGCAAGGTAGGGGATACTTTTTTTATTGTTAAAGCATTGATCTCCCAGTAGTCAATGCACAACCTCATAGATCCATGTTTCTTCTTAACAAAAATAAGAGAGGCTACCCATGGAGAAAGAATAGGGATAATAAATCCCTTATTACTCAATTCCTATATCTTTTTCTTTATTCACACTAACTCCATAGTGTCCATTTTATATGGGGTCTTCGATGTGGGCCTTGAACCAGGAATTAAATCAATGGAAAACACAATTTCTCATTATGGACGATGTCTAGGTAAATCCTCTAGAAACACATCAACATATTATTACAAAATATGTATATCCTCTATTTGAACATTAATTTCCTCAACCATAGTTATTTCATTCTCCTCCTCCCCAATAATTGAATTTAGTAGAGCTACTAGGGGTGGATCTAGATAAGAATTAGGTGGTGATGTTTCTTCTCTACAGATAAGGTACTACTTATCATCATAAAAAATTGTAACCTCCTTCTTCTTACAATAAACTTTTTCATCATGGTCCGAAAGAAAGTCTATTCTAATAATTATATAAAATTAAATCATGGATATGACGATGAGATCCACAGATAAAGAATATTTATATTCCCTACTGGGAACTGATTCACAAAACTTTATTGTAATGATACTTCCCTTAAGAGTTTTTATTGAAAACTACCTTGTAAATTCATATAAAAAATATCTAATTTTCTTAGAAAACTGAGAAGATATGAAACAATGTGATGATCCATATTCAAATAAATCATTGGCTAAACTTAAGGAAACCATTAAATTACCTTACACCACGTCTTTGGGAGCTTCAAACATAGAAGTGGAGATCACATTATCTTAGCCTTGCTTCCTTGGACTTTTCTTAGGTAAGTTTCCTTGGTGCTTAAGACATTCATTTTCATAATTCCTCTTTTCTCTACAATTGTAGCATTAAACATTGACAACCTCTTTCTTTCCCTTGCAATCATGAACTTGGTGCCCTTTTTCACCACAATTTTAACAGACTCCAATTACCTTCAGGAAAGTACTAGGGGGTTTCTTCCCACATTTACTGTATGATGGATATTCAACTTTTCCCTTCTTCCACTTATTTCTGTTTCCAGAGTGTTCAGTAGGTCTCTTCTTCTCTTGCTTTTCTTTAAAGTCATAAGACTTAGAGAATTAATTTTCTATATTGATAACACATGAGACAATATCTTCGTATGATGAGAAGTATTGTGAGACTAATGATTGACAGATAAAAGGTTTTAACCCATCAAATAATTGATCGACCTTACTCTTTGGGTTACGTATATAATCCGATGCATGCCTTGCTAACCTTGTAAAGTTAGCCTCATACTTTGCAACATTCTCATCCTCATTTTTACTCAAACTCAGAAATTGTCTTTCCATATCTGTTTGATGGTCATGAGGAAAGTATTTTTCTAAGAAAATCTCTTTAAACTCCCTCCATTCCATATTTGATAATTCTTAATCTTCCTTTTTGTTTTTAATTAATGACCACCATTGATCTGTATCTCCAGTGTGGCGATAAACTGCCATGACAACTTTTTACCTTTCGCTACTCCCTAGAGCATGAAATATTTTCTCTAAGGAACTTATCTATTTATCTGATATAAATGGATTTATATTCCCATTGAATATTGGTGGTTGTATTCTCATGAAGTGGTCTAACATTGATCCTCCATGTTGTGGATCACAGTGCTCCATACGGGTAAGGTTATTATTCATAACCTTAGTGAGTTATCCCAGTATGGTGATAAGATGATCATCACCTGTTGTATCACCATATTCACTATAATTATATTGAGTAGGAGGTAAATCCTTACATAGATTATGTGCGTTGATATAGTTTCCATTCCTTCCTCTAGGCTCTATTTCTAAACATTGGAATACACTAGATTAGTTTATGAATCGCAATACATAATTCCAAACATGTAAAACACTTAACATATATTGAATAGTTTATGGATATAATCCAGATATATAGAAATATTTATTTGAGGAGGTATATACTCATAAATCCTTCATAATGGTTTTTAAAGAAAATGTGAATTATCCTAAGCATATCCCCCTGGAGTGCCATAACTAAAGATGAAGCAAGGCCCGTTGTTGTGTACTAGGATACCCTAGGTCAAGCCTGAAACTCCTTGTCAGAGTTTTCACTCCTAGGTACATCTGCGCCAGATCCGCCTCTACCTACTCTTATCCAAACAGGGATGTATTTCTTGGAAAACACAAAAAATCTCTACATTACCAAAATTCTAGGAAGTTATTCTATAGTAATCCTCAAATTCTATCTTAGGGTAATGTTATATAATCAGAGTTTTTCTAAATCTAGCTTCCGTGGTTTGTACTAAACTTTCTCTGATACCAACTGTAATGCCCCAACCCTAGTTACCCAGATTCGGTGCATTATTACAAAACATTGGCACGATCAAAAGGGACCAAATCCTAAAATACTGACCAGTTTAGTATCCTTGGAAGTACTAGATACATTCATAAGTTTTACATTCCATTATAAAATGAAAAACAACAACAACATAGTCTGCATTGACCACATTCATATCCCTTAGACTATCCCAGTAGTTCATTCATAATACACTTCTTCACATCCTGGAAAAAACAAAACATAGAAAGGGGTGAGCTCAGATGCTCAGTAAGGATAAAAATATAGTGGAAACTTCTATAAATACGCATAAACATTTAAGGCAATGTATAAGACTAAAACATAATAATTTTAAACATAAAATTCAGCATAATATGGAAAATATAAATCAAATAATTTCATTTACTTATTAACATGGATATTCTACTAGTAGAATAATATCATGAAATATCAATATCCAATTTCATGATGATGGAATTCATAATGCCAGACTTCAACCGTGTCTCTCGGGTTTTTTAAATTCCACTCACAGAAGCGGTAAAATTAAGTTTTATGTGAATTTTCAAATTCTCCTAGGAGGTGGGTAAAAGACAGTGAGAAGTTCAATAAAATTTTTATATATCTAAAATTATTATAAAATGACTCCAATGAATTACATTGAACTTATATAGGTATTATGTATCTATTTTGAGCTAAAATAAATTTAAATAAAATAAATGATTATTTAAATAAAAATTTGGTTTTAAACTATAACTCAATGTTTTTCACTATTCATCAAGAATTGAAAGTTTTCATAAAAATACCAAAAATTCACCCTAAGATAAGTTGGATATTCCGAATCCAAAAATAAAGTCCATTTTGAAAGATAAAATTTATAAAATTTCAAAAAGTGGGTATTACTATTCATAATGGCTAGTTTGATTGGTTGTGGTGTGTTAGAACTCGAAGTTGCATACAACACACACCACTGTATTATTCAAAGAGAAGCGTACCGTAGAAGATTGGGGTGTTACATTAAGTTTCTCAAGTTCATCTTCAAGGGAGAAATAATACATGTGTGGAATGGATTCATCAATACTGTAGTTTTTATAGTTGGGTAAATAAATAGATAACATGATTATATCATTAGGGAATCCAATGTTTTACAATATGTAGATATTGTTTTAGCCTATATATTCCATTCCTCCATCACCTATATAGTCAACCATCTACTATGAGTTATATATTGAGGATCTTCAGTGTCAGATTTTAGTATATAGGATCATACATTATATTGTTGATACATTACATCATCAACCTATGGAGTCAAATTAACTAAGGTTGATGATAAAATATATTATAGATGAATCAAATGGAGTGCCATTCACTGATAATAATGTGGCTAGATTTAGACAAAGCATCAAAAAATTCTTGCTTTGACCATCGAGTCTTGTATATAAAATAACCAATGAAGTATGTGTAGATTATATTTTTTAATTGATATTAATTTTAAATTTATTTTAATATTTTCTTACAAAAACATAAACACACACACACACACACATATATATTTATGTTTTCAGAATACCTGAATGGTAAGGACTGAATAATGTATTGAAAACAACAGAAGGCTACTATCTCTTCATATTGTACTTTTTATATATCTAAATGAATTTTTAAATTATAGAAATATGTATTTATTTTGGAGGATTCATATAAACTTATAATTACTACTTCCATTTGTGGATGTGATTTTTAAGATCCCATCTTTTTCCAAGTACACACCTCTTTGAGTTTTTCATTTAATCAATTATGGCTGAGTCTTGTTCGGAGATGGAGAGCCTTTGTTGGGGAAAATGACATAAAGTTAAAGGATGTATGTCTTTTTAATTAATAGAGTCTGGGTGTAAACAGGATGAATGGGTTCATGAGGGTTATCAATGCCTTAGAATTTTTTATAGGTGGATGGGATCCTTTTATAGATTTTGTGCTCAAAATTTTTTTCCAAACATTTATACATCGTGTAAATGTATTACATGATGTGTAAATGTCACTAGATTCATGTCGTGAAAGGTTTCAGGGCATGAAATGTTTTCACAATGTGAAAATATTACATGTTGTGAAATCAAATTACACATCATGTAATAATAAATTGGGATAAATATTAATCCAAGGCATCAATTTTTTTACAGTATCACTCTAAAAAGAAATGCATGACGTGTAAATGTATTACACACCATGTAATATCTAGAGAATTCTGTATTAACTCTATCAAGAGGCTGATTTTTCATTCCATACCACTACAGCCTTCCTCCTCCCAACCCTAGGGTGTCTCCCATGAAATTTTAGAGCACCATCCTCCCTTTCGGATGTCCTGTTTGTGTAATCAATCTTGGGTAAGTTTTTGGCTTTGGTTTCTCCTTCCTATTATGTTTTTCTCTGTTAGGGAAATGGAATCTTTTTACCACTTTGGTTATGATCGTGATCATTTTTTATCTAGTATTATTCTTTCAATCATCTCAACCTTCTTCCATGCATGGCGTTTCACATGGAAGTGATGCCTTATTCGTCAAGTTAATGTAGGGAGTCTAGACCTAACCCTATGGTATGTTTAATTTAGAAGTATATACAATATTGTGAATTTTTACAACCTAATGTGCACATTTATAAATTAATTTATGAATTGGATCATTCATTTGATACCTTAGATTCAGTTGTTGTTGTGGCCTGGCTTATGGATGCCTTTGGGTGATCTAACCCTTGATTGAATTGAAATTGGATAATGTCTTATAGTGTGTTTAGCATGACATGATACCATTGGTGATTTCTTGATACAGAATCCCTAGGTAATAGATTATTGAATATTGATATGGATTTTGATCATTTTAGATATAAATGAAAGTTAAATTGAAAGATAAATGGTAATTAGAATAATTAACCATTGAGATGTATGATTTGATATTATGATATCCATTTTGTTATGACTTGAAGTGTTGAAATGTTTTAATGCTTATATTGAGTGTCCTAGGCCCAGTCCCATACTATAATACTTATATTGAGTGGGGTAGTCCTAGTCCCATGCTGTAATTCTTATATAGAGTAGGATAGGCCTTGTCCCATGATGTAATGATTATATTGAGTGGGTTATTCCTAGTACTATTATGCAATTGTTATATTGAGTGAGCTAAGCCTAGTCCCATGTTTAAATTATTATATAGAGAGTTCAGACCTGTTTTTTGTGATTATGCAATGTGTATGGTTATGGGTGATTTTATTACATGGTTATATTGTTATGGTTGGCATAGCTATGTTACAATCTCAAAGATATCCTAGCATGTGGACGATGCAGGTTATTTTGTGCCATGGGTATATAGTTTTGGTTGGCATGGTTGTGATACATGCCCCAAGATTATTCTGGCATGGTTCCAAAGTAGGAGGATTATTATATCATATTATTTTTTTAATTAATACACCCGTTATCACTTTATTTCATACACTTTATTATCAGACTATTTTTTTTAGACATGGTGATTTCAACCTACAAAGTTTTACTCACGCCCTATTTGGGATGTCGTTTGGTACCTAAGAATATTACATGGATACAGGTTTAGACATGGGAAAGAGACCCTATAGTTGATTTTTGATTACTGGATAGGCTGGATTTTGGAGACAGGACTGACATGGGGTTTGAGACTGAGGTCTTGATTTTAGTGTCAGCTAATTTCCTTTATCTATATTGTTTTTAGTTTGAATTTTAGATACATCTCCTCTTGTCATTACACGATTCCTATTATTATTAGATTATCAGTTCCTTCTTCTACTTCCCAGTTATATGTTATATTTCTTATGATATGATTAATAATTTGACTATTTTTATTATTATTGGATGCTTCCACTGTTGTGTGACTCCATACTAGGGGGTATAGTCTCCCCACTATATTCAACACACCCTTGCTTCTAGTTTGCATCATCTGAAATATGGGAAGGTCCCCTTGAGGTCCTATAACCAACCTATTTCATCCATGTGATAGAGTGTAACACCCCATGATTTTGAAAATAAAAATTTAATGCGTTTTATAATCTATCCATTAAACCCAACTTTTCTTCTCTTGTGTTTGGAATTTCGAATAACTGTCATCTAGAGTTGCGACCTGTAAGACATTTGGAGTCTGATAGAACAAACTTGATTTTTTGGTTAATAGTAACATACCCTTATGAATAGTAATATGGATAGTAATATGACCCTTATGAATATTAAATAATAATATTATTTTATTTTCTTAAGGCAATAAGATAATTAGATCTTAATTAATTTTTCAATGTGAAATAAAACTAATTGCAACTTAAAATTGTTATTTTTTGAATTAACTATGAATTTATTTAAAAATTAAATTAATAATATTTAGAAAACTAATTTTAAAAAATGGAGTTTATTTTTTAATTCTACATGTCGAAAAATGGTAGGGGTAAATTTTTGGGATTTTTCTGAAATTTTCGAATTTTTGATGAATAGTGAAATACGATAAAATACTGTATATACAAATTATCAGTTAAATACACTATTAATGACATCAAAAGTGATGAAGGGCCACTTTGTTCGAACTCATATGCACTTATTACTATTAGGGGTCACATGAAACAATACTATTGTTTTTCTTGAGGGAAATAATAAAATAATGAATTAAATATTCAAAAATTACCCCTCCCCTCCACTATAAAAACCCCTCACCACTCCCTCTTCTCTTCACTCCTCTAAGCCTTGAAGCCCCTCACAGTTCTACACAAATAACCTTCCCTAGTCACTCCCCATGACCATTAAGCCTTTTTTCTTTCCAAAAGACCTAAATCCCTTCCCTTAAGGAGGTTCTCGAGGAAGTTATTTCAAGAGGTAAAGCACCTTTCTTTTTCTTTAAGTTTCATTTGAATTTATCTTCTTTTGCTATCCCCTACTCACATACTCTGTACAAATGATCATGATAACTCCAGTATCATCTATATACTGTAATTATATCATGTGAATAGAATAACAATCATAAATATTCTTACTCCCTCCCTTTTTTTAAAATGAAATCAACGTCCATGAGGTTCCAATTTATAGCCTTCGTGGACGACGAAATTTCGTTATTCAATTTATTCTTCAATAATGGTCATGAAACCATATTTATGTTTTAAAAAGACTATAATATATTAATTACAACCTAATTAATAATCAGGAACTAGTATATGTACAAATTATTAATTTATGTGACAAAACTAGTTCATAATAATCCAAATACCGCCGAATAATCGAAGTGATTGTCATCTAATGAATCATCCTCATTCCATGTAACCAAATGATAGAAATGTCCATTAAAAATTATATACATTCATAAATAATGTGTAATTTAAATTCTGGAGATTTACAACCATTCCACATGAACTTCATTACTTAATAACAAGTGATCCAATTATGAAAATCAAGAAAACAAACACTCTGGAACGACGAAATTCAATATAATAACTTATAAATAATAACATGAATGAACTAAATAGAATTATGATAAACTAAATACATGTATATTAGGTTATGAAATAAGTTAATTATATTTATAATTTCATATTCCAAGACCTTAAGTTCAAGAGGGGAACACATTCGGATTTAAGGTAAGGGTTTTCCACCCTAACTTCCATTTTCATTCGGGTTACTTTCATTGCCTAAATTACCTCAATGAAATTATTATGTATTATTATATACTCATCATAAATTCTGTGTGAGTGTTCAATATATGTACAAAAACCATAATACTTCTTTATTTTATGGTTAGTTACATTCTTTAAAAGGATCTTTCAAATTGTTTTCGAAATACAAGCCCGATTCAAGGGAATATCTCAATTTCTTACCTATTTTCAAGGGAAATCTATAATCTGTTTTTAGAAACCATTATATCTATAAAATCACACATTTTGTTATGAAAATAATATCTTACTTCACTTCTGGTTTTATACAAATATTTTTCCAAAGGAACTCTTCTTTTCAATGTAAAAGAGTATTTATTTCAAGAATTACTTGAAGATTTTATAAGAGTATCTTTTTTTATTTCAGAAAACTTTTTGACTATTATTTATTATTGGGATTAGTATTCCATATTATCATATATAATATTCAATTTAATGGTTTATTATTATTTTGGATATTTATGTGCTATCTTTAAACCATTCATCAGTTTATTCCAAATGGTTAGTGTTTTGGATTAATGTTCAGAGAAAGATATTTACATTTAATATATTATTGTGTATGTTGTTTATGTTTATCCCCAATTATACAAGGAATGAATTGGATATAGTAAGTGTCGGGTGGGTCCCTCTATAGCCCCTCGGTGCATCGGTAGGTCTCATGAGACAAACTACAGTCTTGGCACATGGCCTTGACAAAATGATTATTTATTGTCTTGGCAAGAGGCCTTGACGGTATGGATATGTTGTCCCGCATTATGCATCCCCTAATTATGAATATATTATTGATGGTTCATGTGGTTACTCAACTAGTAGAATACCCATGATTATGTTATGTTATTACAATATTTACTCAGCTCATATTTCTACCATATTATGTTCAAGTTTATTTCTAAAGGCATGTGCTTTCAATTATTCACCATGTCTAATGTTTATGTTATCTTCCGCTGTATTGATTACCCTTACTGAGCATTTGAGCTCACTTATTTATTATGTTTCATTTCCAGAGGGCAAGAAGAATTCTATTATGAATGAAATGCTGAAATAAACTAGGAGTTATGGAAGTTGTCTAATGAGTTTCTATGTTGTTTTTCATTCCAAGTTGTATTGATAGACTTATGTATGTATCTTGTTTCCAATAATACTAAACTACTCAGTCCTTTGGGATGCTTATTCCTTGTTTTTATACGAATAAGGAACTGGCTCCGGGTAACTGGGGTTGTGTCCTTATAGAGAGTGCCAGAATGGATGATGTTACAAAGTGGTATTAGGGGGAGGTTCACTTTTTATTTTTTGTTGCTTTACTATTTGGGAAAGATAGAAATGAGGCTAGTATGTGTTAGGTATTGGTAATGAGATAATGTATGGGAGTAGCTAACTCATGTATGGGGGAAAATTTTAGTTCTTAGGGATGGGATTGTTGTTCATGTTGTTTTCTATAACAGTTGATGTTATTTCACCTTGGGTGATTCACATGTTGTGTGATGTTATTGCTTCTTGAGATTTATACTTGTGGATCAGTATGGCCTAAGATGATTATGCATGCATCATATTAGGCACATAGGGATATATATTTACATTCATTTTTCATGATAGAGACATATTTATAGCACGTGATATAATTTCCTATGTGAAATGTGGTATGAGATACCTATTATATCTGATAAATGGAATGGAAAAAACTATTATGTCATGCTAAAAAACTTTTGAGACATGTTTAGATAGACCATGAGCACTGGTTATCTGTTGTTGTCACATGTTGAGGTTGGCCTTTTTTATAGAAAGTGTTCTAAGGAGTGTGTTTTTATAGTATAGAAAATGACTCCTTTCCATCTTCAAGTTAAGAATCTAGAGAGAGGTAATCAGCATGCTCCTGACACACCTAAGCCAAATCATCTTGTAGCTCCTAAGGATCATATGGATGATTAGCTTCATGAAAGATTCCTAAGGGTCATGTGATATATGGAGAGGGAGACTGTTCACACCATGCCTTTGATGTATGAGCTGATGAGAGAGTTCTGGTTACAACATCCACCTACGTTCACTAGGGAGGGAGACCCCTGGGTAGCCGAGTTCTGGAATTATTCAGTCGAATGATCTTTAAGAACTTTGAGACACATGAAATTGGGAGGGTAAATCTTTTTGCGTGTATACTCTATGGACCTACCAAGCATTGGTGGGATATTCTAGAGAAGGTTGGGCAGTAGGAGGAGTTATCTTGAAAGGACTTCGAGGTGAAGTTCTTGAGCCACTTATATCCAAAGACATTGAGGGATGATAAGGATCATGAGTTCATGCATCTAACACATGAGGGTATGACAATCAAGGACTATGTTGAACGTTTCACCAACTTGTAGTGCTTTTCAACATATTTAGTAGCCGATGAGATCTCCAGGGTGAGAAATTTTCTGGATGGGCTTTGCTAGGATATTATATCATAGGTCAATTTATTTCAATTTAGTATCTTTTATGATGTGAGAAATTAGGCACTCATCATAGAAGGGAATCTAAGAGA
Source organism: Viscum album (assembly GCA_963277665.1). Lineage (NCBI taxonomy): Eukaryota > Viridiplantae > Streptophyta > Magnoliopsida > Santalales > Viscaceae > Viscum > Viscum album. The sequence goes on from OY728134.1 coordinate 1,003,507,432, forward strand.
GGCCCTGAGAAGTGGCTAGGATATATCAGTAAGGAAAACTAAGGGCTCTTCTTCTAGTGGAAAGAAGTGTTGCAATGATAGTTTTTTCCAAGGAAGTAGTGCAAAAAGTAGTTAGGGTAGTGTAAATCCATCTTAGGACAATGTTCCATTGCTATGTTTTCAGTGTGTAATGTTGGACCACAAGTGGCCTCAGTGTCCATACCTCAATTTGGAGTGTTTTTCTTGGGGAAAGATGGGACACCTATATAGTTTTTTGTATGGGAATGTAGAATAAAGAAGTGGCAAGGGAACCGGATAGGTATCAGATTTTGGGAAGGAATCAAATACTCCTCATAAAACCAGTATATGGAATGTTAGACTCCACCAGTTTTAATCTTGTTTTAATGATCAAAAATCCTATATATCTTGAAAATCTTATTTAATCTTTTTCCAGTCATGTGTAAAGATGGTCAGTTTTTTATGCTTTAAATAAGCCTACCCAAGATCTTAATTGCTATAAACCATGTTTGATTATTGTAAAGTATATTTAACTTTGGTCTATAATGTTTTCTTTTATGAATGATTAAGTCTAATTCATTCTATGAATATTACTACTTAAGTCTTTATACAGATATTTTGCTAAGTATGAGAAACTGTGAGTTTGCCACCAGTTCTGGTTTTCTGGAAAAGGACCCAGACACTATGACCCAGAAACCATGACCCATACACCGTGACCCAGAAACAATGACCCATACACCATGACCAGACACTGTGACCTAGACACCGTGACCAGACTCCATGACCAGTTTTAGATCTGTTGAAAACTGTGACACTAGTTCCTTATTAAGACACCATTCGATGTTTGACAAAGGACCAGACACCGTGATCCTAACACTGCATCTGTGCTACCAATTACTTATCTATATACAACCATGCCATCATAATTTTATCACTGATTAAAGGAAAAGAAGAAGACACTGTTTCGTGGTGACACCATTTCTAAGTGACATTGTTTCCAGACAGACTGTGACACCGTTCTTTAATCTGTTTTTTCATTTTCAATTTAATTTATAACGATCATATTTGAGTCTTTTAAATTCACTGAAAAAATTAATATTTCTTTGTAGACATTTCATTTGATAGTACAAGGTATGAGGTGTAGAATACATGTATCCTATCGGCTCCAACACATGCAATCTAAGAATAAAAAGAAAAGAGTGGCACTAAAACAAGTGTGGAAGAGCAGCAGAAGAGAGAGCATTCTTGAGAAAATAAATGACACATGCAACAATATACTTCCAAAGAACGCTAGAAGAATTATAGAATCCAAAAGTTGGGATACTATAGTTCAGAGTCAAGAACATCTTTTCAATAAAAACTACATGAAGAACATAAGCCAGATCTAACAGGAAACCAGAGCACCAGACTTTTGATAATATTTTTCTTGCAAGAGGACTTTATTCTCGCATATTATTCATCCTAGAAGTCTAAAGCGGCATAGAATAACACTCAAAGCACTTCAAACCTTATATCATCATCTTTTCTCTATTTATATTATTTTTAGCTTTTGAGTAGTGTGTGTGTGTGTGTGTGTCTGTATTAAAATACACACTATCTCCTGCACTAAACTGAAGGATACAAGATATCCTTCCTCTCATATCCTTTTACACTTGTTTACTACCACATATAAGTGTGTAAGAGGTACCTGTTTGACCTGGTTGTTCATACCCACGAAGAACTGTGGAAGAGGTCGTGTGACCTGGACAGTCCCGTGCACTGTTGTTTACCCCGATCCAGGGTGTGGATCAATTTTATTAATATAAACTTCTTGGTGGTAGGTGATCACCAAGTGGAGTGGATTAGGTCTCAGCATGAGACTAAACCACTTGTTTTATGTCCTTTGTGTTGTTTAATTTATTTTTCTTTTTTTACTATATAATTCATAAATCACTAGATTTACTTTGATAGATAATATTGGATTGAAGTTATAATTGTTTTTCCTTATTAGAATAGCTTCAAAAGTAATATCAATAACTTCTATTGAGATTACTGAGAATTAATCAATCTTCTGAGAAGTTATTTGAACAATAAAACTTTCATAACCGTATTACTTTGATTAATAGGGTTGTATTTGTATTTATTGGGGAACCTTTTAAGAAAAATTTTCAAATAGAAGTTTTTATAGATACTCAATTCACCCCCCTCTTGAGTACTCTACTCCGACCAACATTTGGTATCAAAGGAGTTTATTAATACTATGTTTTTTTTACCTATTCATCTGTGATTTTTGTTATACTTTAAAGATGTTTATTTTTTTTTAATTCTAAATTTCTATCCCTTTTGAAGTATTTATTTATTATGGATAATAGAATGGAAGGTGCTGCAACAAACAGACCATCATTTTTTAATGGAACCAATTATACCCAATGGAAAATTAAAATGAAAATGCATTTAGAAAGTAGGGGTTTTGAAATTTGGTCCTCAATTATTGATGAGTATAAGTTTCTTGATACTGATAGAATCACTTGGGATGACCCAACCAAGACTGCCTACAATATCAATAGCAAAGACATGAATTCTCTATAATTATCTTTAGAAGATAAGGAATTTAACGGAATTTATACATGTAAATCTTCCCATGAAATTTGGGATAATTTTTCTGTTTCACATGAAGGAACTTCTAGTGTGAATGAAATGAGACTTAATACATATAATATTAAATATGATAACTTTAAAATTAAACATAATGAGCCTATTTCTGACATGTATCTCCAGTTCATCGAAATTTTCAACACAATGATTTCTCTTGGAAGAGAAGTTACTTCCAAAGAAAAAATCATTAGGATTCTTAGATGCCTACCTGATAGATGGAGAAGAACCTCTATCTCTATTTGAGGGTCATGAGACATCAGAAAGTTACATATAAAAGAACTCATTTGGAAACTAATGATGTATAAAGAGGAGCTAAAAGTTAACAAGGAAGAGAAGGATGGACCAAAAGAAAATTTATTGCATTTAAGACCACCACCTCTAAACACAAAGAAAAAGGGAAATTGGAAGTCTTTGTAGAATGTTCCAGTATTGAAAAATCATCACCTGACAATGATGAGGAGATAGATCAATTATCCATAAGGTTTAAGATATTTTACAAGAGGAATAAAATTTTCAGAAATCCTAACTTCAAAGGAAGATATGATCAAAAGGGAAGCTGGAAGAAAGATTGGAAAAGAAGTGACAAGTCTGATGAGATAGTATGTTATGAATATAAGTTAAAGGGACATGTAAAGGCTGATTGTCTCATGCTCAAGTATAAAAAGAAATATGAGGACAAAAATAGAAATTATAAAAAGGCAATGAAAGCAATGTGGAGTGCTTTTGAGGATAGTTCAAGTGACTCAGAACCTTCACATGATGAATAGGAAAACAAATCCAATATGTGTTTTATGACAAACACATCTGAGGTAACACTGGAATCTCCCATACATAGTTCATATTATTCTAGAGATGAAATTGATTATTAGAATATGTCTAAAGAAGAAATGTTTGAGTACTGTAATATTCTTGAAGAGAAATGTAATGAACTAAAAGATAAATACAAGTATTTAAAGAAACAATATACTATTAACTCAATTGTTAAATCAGGACATACTATAGATCAGGATAAAAATGTTCATTTACTCAAAGAAAACAATGAACTAAATCAATCTAATGAGCAATGGAAAAAGGACCTTGAATGGTTTAGTAATGGTAAATATACTTTGGTAAAAATTATAGGTGAACAGATTTCTTCTAAATATACTAAAGGTATTGGATAACAACCTGGTAAAAGAAATTATGGAAGAACTAATTTTGTTTCTAAATCTAGAACATACGAATTTACTCCTAGTTCTGAAAAACATTCTGCTAGTTCAAATTATGATACACTCTCTGCTATTTCATGCTTTTTTGGACCAAATAGAGTTTATTTTTCAATCACTTAACATAATTATTATAGGAAACCTATGAGGCATATGTGGGTTCCTAAATCACTAGTCACTAATATTACTGGACCCAAACAAATATGGGTACCAAAGTTTGTTTTTATTTGACTATTTTATTGGAAAAATTCTTAAAGATATCATGTAAAAGCTTATAGTACTTAGACAGTGGGTCTTTAAGACACATGACAGGAGACTATTCGTGCATCAAGAACTTAATAAAAATTGGTGGTGGAAATGTCATCTTTGGTGAAAATTACAAAGGAAAAATCAATTGCATTGGCCAAATTGGTAACTATAACTTAGTTTTAATTTCCAAAGTACTTTCTGTTGATGGATTGAAATATAATCTGCTTAGTATTTTAGACCTATGTGATGATGGATTTCATGATAAATTTGAAAATGATGCTTACAATGTTTTTAATTCTAAAAATGAATTAGTGTTTTTTGCATTAAGAAATAAAAATGTAAACTTTGTTAACATAGAGTCATTAGTTTCTCAAAATGCTTCATGTTTAAGTGTATTTCACAAAGAGTCTTGGCTTTGACATAGGAGACTAGGACACTGTAATATTTACTCCCTTAGAAAGATAACTAGAAAAGGCTTAGTCAAAGACCTACCAAAACTTGAGTTTCCAAATGATAAAGTGTGTAATCCTTTCCAAAAGGGAAATCAACACAAAATTTACTTCAAACCAAAGAAATAAGTGACAAATTCTCAACCTCTCAAAATGGTTCACATGGATTTGTTTGGACCATCTAGAGTTTCTAGTTTTAATGGGAAGCACTATGTTTAAGTTCTTTTATATTACTTTTCTAGATATAATTGGACTTTCTTTTTGGCTCACAAAAGTGAAGCCTGCTCTCATTTCACCAAATATGCTAAAACTCTAGAAAATCTTAGTGGACTTAGAATTAAATCCTTAAGAAGTGATCATGGTTTTGAAATATAAAATCAAGAGTCTGAATCCTTTTGTTGAAAAAAAATGGATATATTCATAATTTATCTGCCCCTAGAACACCTCAAAAAAATGGAGTTGTAGAATGAAGAAATAGAACCTTGCAAGATATTTCTATAACCACTCATAGTGAATATGAATTACCTATTTATTTTTGGGCTGAAGTAGTAAATAAAAAATGCTATATTATTAATAGAATGTTGATTAGACCTATTCTAAAAATAAAACCATATGTGTTATGGAACAATGGAAACCCCAAAGTAAACTACTTTAATGTTTTTGGTTGAAAAGTCTATATCCTTAATACTAAGAAAAATCTAGAAAAAATTTGCATCTATGATTGATGAATGAATATTTCTAGGATATTCAATCTCTAGTAAATCCTATAGAGTGTTTAACAAAAGAACTAAATGTGTGGAAGAATATGTCCATATCATGTTTGATGAGATAGATCCACATGAGACTCAGAGCACTCTAGAGAACCTGAAGGATGATGTGTCAAATCTGGACATAAACTCAAAATACTCTAACCATCCTGTAAATGATTCTGTGAAAACATCCAGTTCTGTAAATTCTTCAGATTCAAGTCATAATGAAACCGAACCTATTGAAGAACCTGAAGTTACTAGTCCTTTTTTAGAGATGTTAGAACTCTTAAGAACCATCCTTTAGATGCTTTTGTAGGAGATTTAGATAAAGGAACTCAAACTAGAGCTTCTCTTAGAAATCATGTTGAACATAAAGTCTTCTTTTCACAACTTGAACCTAAAAAAATTAATGATGCTATCAATGGTGAATTTTGGGTGATGTCTATGCAAGAAGAACTTAATCAGTTTGAAAGTAGAAATGTTTGGAATCTTGTTAACAGACGTAAAGACACATTTACCATAGGCACTGAGTGGTTGTTTAGAAATAAGGTAGATGAAGCTGGTAACATAGTTAGAAACATGGCTAGATTGGTTGCACAAGGCTATAGTCAAGAAGAGGGAATTGACTATGAAGAGACCTTTGCACCAGTAGCTAGACTTGAAGCCATAAGAATCTTGATTGCTTATGCTACCCATATAAACTTTAAACTATATCAAATGGATTCTAAGAGTTCATTCCTAAATTGGTATATAGTTGAGGATGTATTTGTTGAGAAACCCCCTAGTTTTACAAATCCTCATTTTCCAAATCATGTTTGTAAATTATAAAAAGATTTATATGGTTTAAAACAAGCTCCAAGAGCTTGGTATGATAGATTAAGTACCTTTCTTATTTCCAAAGGTTTTACAAAAGGAATAGCTGATCCTTCCCTTTTTATAAAATGAATTTACAATGATGTTTTAGTAGTTAAAATCTATGTAGATGATATTATCTTTGGATCTTCAATTTTTTTTGTATTAAATTTTCTAAAATGATGCAAAATGAATTTGAAATGAGTTTAATGGGTGAACTAGAATTCTTTCTTGGATTTCAATTTTTTCAAAATAATTATGTTATTATTTTAGATCAAGGAAAACATAATAGAGATCTTCTAAAACTTTTTGTCTAAGATAACACTAAAAGTAATGAAAGTCCAATGAGTACTACTTTTAAGTTGGATCTTAATGAAGATGGAAAAGATGTTGATCAAACCGCTTGAAATGGAATGATTGGAAGCTTACTCTACTTAACTGCTTGCTAGCTTGATATTATGTTTAGTGTGTGTATGTGTGCTCATTTTCAAGAAAACCCTAAGGAATCTCATTTAAATGTTGTTAAGAGAATTTTCAAATACCTCAAGCGTACACCCAATCTTAGATTGTTCTATCCCAGAGGGAAATGATTTGAGTTAGTTAGCTATTATGATGCTGATTTCGGTGGTTGTAAGTTATATAGATATAGAACCTCTAGAACATGTAACTTTCTAAGAAAGTCGCTAGTATCATGATGTAGTAAGAAACAAAACTCGATTGCATTGTTTACTGCCAAAGTTAAATACATAGTTGTTGGTAGCTGTTGTGCACAAATGTTGTGGATGAAACACAAATTACTAGATTATGGATATCAATTCAGGAATGCGCCCATAAATTTTGACAATAAAAGTTCTATTAACATCTTAAAAAATCTTGTTTCACACTCTAGGACAAAGCATATTGATGTAAGACGTCACTTTTTGAGAGACCATTATCAAAAAGGTGATATCACTTTGGAATTCATTGGAACTGAATATCAGCTCGCTGATATATTCACCAAACCATTAAATTCTGAAGAATATATTACATCATAAATGAATTGGGAATGATAAATATTAAGTATTAAGTGTACTATTTCACAAATTATTGTTTCACAGTTTATGGTTTCACAAGTCATTGTCTTAATATTACTGCCTAACTCTTATAGTACTATAGTTTAATGACATAAAAGTTGATGTTTCATGATTATGGTCTCACAGTTACTATCTCTCAGTTACTGTCTAGCACATACTATTTCAAACAATATGGTCACATAGTCTTGAAGTCACATAGTAGAGATGACACCGACAAAACCTGTTACAGTCTCACTGTGAAAACCTGTTACGGTCTCACCGTGAAAGTCTGTTCTGGTCGCACCATAAATAGACTTTTTCATTTTATATACATATTATAACCAATATCACTATAATTAATTATTATATTATTTTTGTTTCCCATGCTTTTGAATTTGCGACACTCGATATCCCTAAATGATAAAAATGAAATAAGTTTCACTCTATTCTTCACCTCAGCTCTCTTCTCTTAAACTGTTAGCCCTCCACCAACCCTTCAGTTCTATCTCTCTCTCTCTCTCTATCTCAAACCTTCTTTGAATTCTTATAATGAAACTCTCATCCTCGTCAACTCATGAGTAGTGCAGATCAAATAAGAAGATGAAAATAGCATCAAAGATAGCTCCCAAAGGTCCTTTGAATCCGAACCTTGCTGACAAAATAATGGTACCAGAATAGGAAATATACCCTAAGTGGCTACTGTCAAGTAAGTCTCTGGTGTTGAAAGTACTAAAAGAGCATGGATTGATGGATTCATTAAAAAAGGAGACAAGGCCGATTTACCCAAAGCTAGTTTCTCAGTTTTATCAGTTTGTTCAATTCTCATATGGTATAGAAGATGGTTTTGTTGTGAGAAGCTAGATCAATGGCCATAGATGTACCTTTTATTCAAGGTTATGGGATTCTTGACTAAGGATACCTCATGAGGTAATTTTAGAGGACTACCAGATAGGTCCTCCTCCTCCCAGTAATATATTTTTTTAGAAGAAGTCTCAGGAAGCTTGAATAGAAATAAAACAAAGAGAAGAGCTATTGTTGCTGAGCTAGATGGTGATACCAAATTATTGTTTATATTTGATCAGAATCTAATTAGTCCAAGAAAAGGATATTTTTCTACACTTAAGTATCAAGATTTATTTTTGATACATCTTATGAAGAATGTACACAAGATTAAACTATGTAAGTATGTTATACTTCATATGTGTGAGTTTATAAAGGCAACCTCAAAGTCAAACTCCTTGTTCTACTCAAGGTTAATCTCTATTATTCTTCATGATAAAGGGTTGGTTGTACTAGATGAAGAATTAATTAAGGACTATTAATTTTTTATCTCAAAGGTTTGAGTGAATAGAATGAAAATCAATTGGAATTTGTGGTGAAAATCATGGGTGGAGGATAATGACATGGTTTATGAAAATTTCAACCCAATTGAGCAATATTAAAGACCTAAAAAAATCTCTGATCTTGGTTTGGAACCAGATGAAATTTTTGGCTATCTTGTTTAGGAGGAAGAAGAAGAGGTTGTAGCACCTACATGAGAAAATATCCTGGATAAGGAAGAAAGTTGAACTGTTCCTCAAGTCATAATTGAGAAGGAAGTACATGTTCCTACAGAAATTGTTGATTTAGAAGAATAATGTTCTTCTAAAGAAGAATCTATTGTTATTGTAAGTGAACAGGATGTTCTGGAAGAGCTTTTAGAAGAAGAACTTTCTCTTGAGAAAGAAGCTGCTTTTTAGGAACACTTAGAGGAACAAGATGTTCTTGATATTATCCCATATGTTGAGGAAATAATGAAGCAATCCTTTTAGTTGGATAGAAAAGAAATGGGTGGGGCTATTGAGGATGAAATTTTGGAAATAGATCAAATAACTAAATCTCTTAGTCATGTGAGAGATGAACTTGTTGAGGAGGACTAGCACCCTAATATGGAAAGTGTTGAAATTACTAATCCAGTTGATTAAATAACTCTGGATACATGGTATAAATTCCTTACATATTTTGATGTGAATGATTCCCAAGAAGCCTCAGTTAAAGGTATAAATCTATCTACTTTGTTTTAATTGAAATCGGTCTCTTCTCTTGAAGTTATCTCTACAAAGGAACTTGAGCCTATCTCATCTCCTATTTCTAAACCTTAAAAAGAACCTTCTACCTTAGTGATTAAGGATGATTTGAAAGCCTTTTGAGCTAATTTATTTGCTAGAGTTGAAATGCTCATAAACACTCGACCTGCTCCCATAACAAACCTAAGTGAAAGATATATTTCCTTATTATTAGAAAAGATAATATGGTAGATTCAGCCAAAAATTCTTTATTGAAATTCAAGAGGTAGAAATTGGAAAACAAAGATGAGTGATGAAGCGAAGTTTCTCAGAGCTATGGTTGAAGATATGCAGAGAGTGTTGAAATTAAGAACAGATCCTATCGCTTATCCAGTTGAGGATTTTAGTGGTCAGATTTTACAGGATGTTGTCTCTCTAATTCAACCAAACATAACTTCCTTAGCAGAAAAGGTGGCTAAAATATAAAAGAAAATAGTCCATGAAATGCGTGAGATTGTTATTGGTATCAAAAAATAAACTAATGAGTATAAGGTATGTCTACAGAATGTTCTGAATCAACTAAAGTTCCATACTTCAGCTGTTACAGCTTCTAGTACCTCTAGACAGTCATCTCAACCCTCCTGGGATAGTGATCTGCTAAGAATGGTTGTTAAGGAAGAACTTCAATTAGTGCTCAGCGGCTTTGAAAAAGAGTCTCTATCTGTGGTTGTCAACAATAGTGATAGAGTTCTTTATTTGGTAAGAATTTATTCCAAGATTGAAAATGATACTCAAGAAGAAATTACAATGAAGGTATATTTTTACATCAATATGATTTTCTCTAATCATGATATGAAAAACTATTTCATGTACCTTGCAGAGAATCTGAAAATCCCTCATACCACTCATGCTTTCAAAAATGAAGTTCAAAAGCTGAAATATTTCACTCCTTTGTTGGAAAAGTTCATGGAGAACAAAGATGACTTTGAGAAAGCGATGTAGCATGGTGGTGAGATTATTGATGACTTCATCAAGTTATTAAGGCCTTATCTTCATGTGGAGAGCACTATTATTGTGGCTCCTGCAGCTACATGATTGCGGTCTAGTTTGTCTCCTTCCCCATCCACTGCCTTTGTCTCTACCTCTATGTCTGTCTCTCACGCTCTGAGTCAGATCAGAGCTGTTATCCTTAACCAACAATTTCCATGGTCTTCCACAAAACCTATATTGGACCCTTATGTTTTTGAAGGACTCCCTCTTCCTTCTCTGTCTTTTGGTTCTCTTCCTTCTTTAACTTCTACCTCTGCTCCTGTAGCTTCTCCTAATACTACTACCAAGGGAAAAGAGAAGACATCCAGTGCTGAAGAAAAGTGAACACTCTCTTTTGATAGGGATATTCTTGTATTTTTTTCTTACTATTTGTAATGATACAACTTTCTCCATCCAATGTATTGTGACCTATTATTTTCTATTATATTATTCCCCACTGTAGTATTTTTGATAATCCCAAAAGTGGGAGATACATGCACTCAAAATGCACACTAAATAAGAGACACATAAACTATGAACAAATATCTCACTCACATGATTTGTTATCATCAAAAGGGGGATATTGTTGGACTCCTCCTATTTTAATCATGTTTTAATGATCACAAATCCTATATATCTTGAAAATATTATTTAATATGTTTCCAGTCATGTATAAAGATGGTTGGTTTCTTTATGCTTTAAATAAACCTACCGAAGATCTTAATTGCTATAAATCATGTTTGATTATTGTAAACTATATTTAACTTTGGCCTATGGTGATTTATTTTATGAATGATTAAGTGTAATTAATTTTGTGAATATTACTACTAAATTCTTTATACAAATATTTGGCTAAGTCTGAGAAACCGTAAGTCTTCCACTGGTTCTGGTTTTCTGGAAAAGGACCTAGAAACTGTGACCTAGACATCATAACCCAGACACTGTGACCGAGACACCGTGACCTAGACACCATGACCAGACACCATGACCCAAACACCGTGACCAGACACTGTGACCCAGACACTGTAACCAGTTTTAGATCTGTTGAAAACTGTGACATTGGTTCCTTGTTAAGACACCATTCGAAGTTTGGAAAAGGACCAGACACTGTGATCCTAACACCACATCTAAGCTACTGGTTCCTTATCTCTATACAACCATTCCACCATAACTGTCTCACCACTCAAAGGAAAAGAAGAAGACACCATTTCATGGTGACACCGTTTCCAATTGACACCATTTCCAGATAGACTGTGACACAATTCTTTAATCTGTTTTTTCATTTTACAATTTAATTTCTAACTGTAATATTTGAGTCTTTTAAATGCATTTACATATTTAATATTTCTTTATAGACATGTCACCTGATAGTATGAGGTATGAGGTGCAGAATACATGCATCCTTTCAGCTCTAACACATGCACTCCATGAATAAAAAGAAAAGTGTGGCCTTGAAACAGTTATGGAAGAGCAGCAGAAGAGCAAGCATTCTTGATAAAAGAACTGACACATGAAATAAGATACATCGGAAGAACACACAAATCATTCATGAATCCAAAAGCTGGGATACCGTAGATCAGAGTCAAGAACATCTTCGCAATAAAAACTCCGCAAAGAACACGAGATAGATCTAACTAGAAACCAGATCACCATACTTATGATACTCTGTTTCTCGCAAGAGGACTCAATTCTTGCATCTTCTTCATCCTAGAAGTCCAGTGCTTCATATAATAAAACTAAGAGAAATTTTAACCTTATCTCATCATCTTTACTCTATTGTGTATTGTTTTTATCTTTTGAGCATCGTGTGTGTGTCTATATTAAAACACACACTATCTCATGCACTAAACTAAAGGATACAAGATATCCTTCCTCTCATATATTTTTACACTTGTTTACTCCCACTGATAATTGTGGAAGATATCCTTGTGTGACCTTGTAGTTTATACCCATGAATAATTGTGGAAGAGGTCGTTGACTTGGGCAGTTCTATGAAATGTTGTTTACCCCGATCCAGGGTGTGGATCAAGTTTATGAATATAAACTACTTGGTGGCATGTGATCACCAAGTGAAGTGGATTAGGTCTAGTCTTGAGACTAAATCACTTGTTTTATATCCGATGCATTGTTTAATTTAGTTTTATTTGTTTTACTATATAATTCAGAAATTACTAGATTTACTTTGATAGGTAATCTTGGACATAATTTAAAATTGTTTTGCCTTATTAGAATAGCTTCAAAAGTAATATCAATAACTTATATTGAGATTAATGAGAATTAATCAATCTTCTGAGAAGTTATTTGAATATTCAAACTTTCATAACCATATTACTTTGATTAATTGGGCAGTATTTATTTTTATTAGGGAACCTTTTAAGAAAATGTGTCAAACATAAATTTTTATAGATGCTCAATTCACCCCCCTCTTGAGTACTCTTCCATGACCAACATAAAGTTCCACAGAGGTAGGAGATGTGGTACCCTAGTTCATGAACAGAATTATTAGGAAAAGGGAATAGCTTAGGGGAGTTATACTAGATCCCATGGAAGATAGTCTAGTTAGCTGCATGCTATGTAAACTTCTCTTGCTATTATGGATGAAATATCATCTAGCATTAGAGGTATTATTCTTATGTCATCTACCCTTTTTTTTTTTGATACATGTATATCACATTCCTTTTTATCTACTCTTTTCTGAAAACTGTTTGGGTTTGCTTTTGGAAAGCTTGGATGGTTTTTTCACCATCGACATGTCATTGGGAGTGCTTTCAAAGGATATAAAATGTTGAAAGGTGTGTTCTCTAGATATTGGTGGTCACCATTTCTTAGGGGAACTTTTCATACTGAAAATTAAAGGTGGAGGTGTGATTATTGCTATAGATTGGATAGTTCTATACCAGGATCATATTGAATATTATCGGAGAGTTAGCTTTTTTATCTTGTAAAGGAGGAAACCATGTTCACCCGGTAGAATGGGATCTCCAGGCTGGTCATGCAGGGCCAATTCAATGTATATTGAATTGTCTCATGGATCTGATAGCGGGTCTTTCTTTGGATGATGGAGAAATGAAACATGGTTCTTTTCTTCTAGTGGTAGACCATTTTTAGGATGTTTTTCTAGATGAATTCTACATATTACTTCCTGAAGAAGAGATTGAGTTCATGATCGCATTGGTGTCGGGAGTAGAGCTAGTTCCTATCCTTCCTTATAGAATAACACCAATAGAGCTTCAGGAGTAGAAAGTTCCATTGGAATATCTAGAAGTGCAAGGTTTCATATAGCCTAGTACATATCCATGGGGTTCTCCAATTATTTTCATAAATAAAGTTGATGGTAATTCTCACATATGTGTTGATTATCTGAGATTAAACCAAATTAATTCAAGAACCGGTACCCCTTTCACGTATTGATGATATCTTCGATCAGATGATAGGTGTGAAGACTTTCTCTAAGATCGATTTGAGATTAGGATACCACCAGTTGTGGGTGAGACCTTTGGACATACCTCAGACTGCATTTAGGAGCAGGTATGGATTTTATGAGTTCATAGTGATTCTTTTTGGTTTAAAAAATGCTCTAACGGTATTCATGGCCTTGATGAATTGGATCTTTCATCCTTTTCTGGATTGGTTTGTAGTGGTTTTTGTTAACAAAATCGTAGTGTACTCCCATTCATCAGATGACCGTGCCCAGCATCTTGACATCATCCTAGGTACATTGAGAGTGAGTTAGATTTATTTCAATCTAACCAAATATAGTTTCTGTATTATAAAAGAACACTTATTGGGGTGTGTCATCTCATAGGCAAGAGTTTTAGTAGACCGAGAGAAATTTGCAGCCGTGGTATCTTGGTAGCAACCTAAGAATGTATTTGATATTTGGAGTTTTTTGTTTTAGTAGGTTATTATTGGTGCTTTATTAAGGACTTCTCCCATTTGGAAGTGCCAATTTTAGGGATGACCAAGAAGGGGGTGATGTTTTTTTGGTCAGATGCTTACAAGAGAGCTCTTCATGAGGTAAAAGGAAGACTAACCTCATAACCTATCCTCACATTACCTATGTTGGTAAAACATATACTATGTATTTTAACACATATGGATTTGTACTCAGAGAATTTCTGATGCAAGAGGATCAAGTGGTTACTTGTGGCTCTAGATAGTTGGGACCGCACTAGAGGAGTTATCCTATGGTATATGCCCTGAGATGTTGGAGACACTATATTTTGGGAAATAGGTTTGTAGTGTACACAGATCACAAGAGTATTAGGTGAATATTTTCTCAGTGAGACTTGAACCTTCGGCAGAGGAGGTGGGTCAAGTATCTGCAGTATTTTGACATTTAGATGAATTATACACTGCTTAAGTGAAATTTCATTGTAGATGATTTTATTTGAAAGAAACAGACAAAGGCAGTGCGAGAGTCTTGCGACAAGTGGCATATGATATCACTCTTTGAAGATATGCATTTATATGTCTAGAAGTGCTAGGGAAGAGTAGCTCTGACTTCAATATCTTTTATACCAGTGCTTTTGGACTTGATCAAGAGCGATAATTTATCTAATTAGGAGGGCTTAGCTCTGAGAGAAATTTTATATGGTGGGAATACACCATTCAGATAGTCTATTGGCAGTGAAAATTTTATTATTTTTTATGGATGAGTGTGGGTTCTTATGAGATTTCACAAGGTGATGATGAGAGCGCTTCATGCATCTAGATGGGTAGTTCATCCTAGTTTGAAAAATATGTATCATGATATTCATAAAAATTATGGGTGGTCAAGAATAAATAAGTAGATATAAATATTTTTTAGAAACATGTTTCACCTATCAGCAGGTGAAATTCGAGCACCCGGGGACATCTGGGCCTTTGCAGACTTTGCCCATTTCTGAGTAGAAATGGGATGATGTCACTATGGAATTTATGATAGGATTACCCAGGACACCCCATAAGAATGATTCAGTATGGGTGATCATGGATCAACTAATGAAGGTATCCCACTTATTTCCTATTAGGGATACCTTCATAGTTGATGATCTAGGAAATCTCTACAAGTGTGAGCTATTTTGATTGCATGGTGTTCTGAGGATTATCATTTTAGATATAGATCCACATTTCACAATACAGTTTGAGCATGGTCTTTAGAAGGCTCTAGGATCATAGGTTATTTTATGAACAACCTATTATCATCACACTAATGGTCAATCTGAGCAGACTATTTAGATTCTGGAGGATATGTTACGATCCCATGTTCTATATTTCAGTGGTTCATGGGAGTAGCATATGGAACTCATAGAGTTTTTATATAATAATAGATTTCAAGAATCGATCTATATGAAACATTTCAAATCCTTGTTTTATAGGTTTTTTGGTTCATCTATTTATTGGTTGGAGGTTGGTGAGTTAACACTTGTTGGGATTAGACTCATGCAGGAGATGTTTGATCAGGTTCAGCTGATCAGGAGGTAGTTGGTGACTGAACAGAGTAGGCATAAATCATACACTAACCATTGAAGATGACCTATGGAGTTCGAGGTTGGTCATCGTGTTTTCCTTCAAGTTTTGACTTGGTTGGGACAACGCCAAATTAGGAAACAGGGTAAGCTATCACCTAGGTTTGTGGGGTCATTTGAGATAGTGGATAGGTTCAGTCCAGTGGTGTACCAATTAGCCATTACACGATGCTACAATTCCATGCATGATGTGTTTCACATGTCACTGATTCAAAGATATTATGCAGAACCATATCATCTAATAGACATAGTATACATCAATCTTAGTGTTGATGTGTCCTTTCAGAATCATCTGATATATATTTTGGACCATAGTGAGAAGTATCTCTAGGTAGGACTATAGCTTTGGTGCGAGTGCAGTGGCAACATGGTCATGTTCAGGATGAAATCTGAGAGAGGGAGTTTGTTGTTTAAGAACATTGGCCAGAATTGTTCTACATGACCCTATAGTGATTGTTAGAGAATCTCTAGGATGAGCTGTTATATGGTGGGGAGGTTGTAAGATCCCATCTTTTTCCAAATTATTTCCTCTTTGAGTTTTTCATTTAATTCGTTGTGGTCAAGTCTTGTTCAGAGACAGAGAGCCTTTGTTAAGGAAAATGACTTAATTTTTTGGGATGTATGTTTGTTTAAATTAACTGATTCTAGGTATAAATGTGATTAATGGGTTTACAAGGGTTATCCATGCCTTATAAGGATTTAGAGGTGGTTTGGGTCCTTTTTAAAATTTTGGGGTGAAAATTGTCTCGAGAACATTTAAACGTCGTGTAAATGTCACCTGACACATGTTGTGAAAGTTCTCAGTCCATGAACTATTTTCACGATATGAAAATATTACACACTATGAAAATCAAATTACACATCATGTAATAATAAATTGGGAAAAATATTCATCCAAGGCATCATTTGTTTCGGAGTATCCCTCTAAAAAGGAATACATGATGTGTAACTATATTACACACCGTGTAATATCCTGAGTAGTGGTTTTAAACTCTTCTGAGTGGCTGATTTCTCATTCCATCCTACTGCAACATTTCTCCTCTCGACCCTAGGGTGTCTCCCAAGATATTTTGAAGTTCCATCCTCCCTTATGAACATCCTATTTGTGTGATTGATCCCTGATATGTCTTTATCTTTGGTTTCACCTTCATATTCTATTATTATTTGTTAGGGTGGTGGAATCCTTGGACCACTTTGGCTGTGATATTAATCAGTTTTGATCTAGGTTTCTGCTTGCGATCATCTACACCTTCTTTGATGTTTGGAATTTAGTGTGAAAGTATTGCATTAATCACCAGTTTAGGGTAGGGAGTCTAAACCTAACCCTATTGTCTGTTTAATTGCAAAGTATATAAAATATTGTGAATTGGGCCAAACTAACATGAAAATTTATAAATTAATTGATGAATTGGGTCTTTCATTAGATCCGTTGGATTTAGTTGTTGTTTCAAACTATCTTATGGATACCTTTGGGTGAGAAAACCCTTGATTAAATTAAAATTGTCTAATGGATTATAGTGTGTTTACTATGATATGAGACCATAGATGATTGTTTGATAAAAAATGACAAGTTAATGGACTCTTTCATATTGATATGGTTGTTGATCATTTGATATATAAATGAAAATGAGATTGAAAGATAAATGGTAATTTTCATAACTAACCATTGAGATGTATAATGTGAAATTGTGTTATCCATGATGTTATGTCTTATTGTGTTAAAATGCTATAATGTTTATATTGAGCAAGCTAGGCATAGTCCCATGTTTTAATGCTTATATTGAGATGGCTAGGCATATTCCCATGTGTTAATGCTTATATTGAGGAGGCTAGGCCTGGTCCTATGTTGTGATGCTTATATTGAGCGGTCAAGGCCCATTCCCATGTTGTAATGCTTATATTGAGCAGTTTATCCCTAGTCCAATGCTATAATGCTAATATTAAGTGAATTATGCCCAGTACCATGTTGAAAAGCTTATATAACAGGCTCAACCTAGTTTTGTGTGATTATGCCATGTGTATGGTTATGGGTGATTGTATTCCATGGTTATATGTTTATGGATGGAAGGGTTATGTTACATTCTAATAGATATCACAACATTGGTTTGATGCATGTTATGTTATTCCACAGGTATATGGTTTAGGTTATCATGGTTATGGTATATACTCTAAGATTATTCTAGCATGCTACCAAAGCAGGTTGATTTTTTATATTGTATTAATTTTTTAATTAATACATCTATAATCACTTTATTTTATAAACTTTATTATCATATTGGTTTTTTTATACATGGTGGTGTTGAACTAATGAGTTTTACTCATAGCCTATTAGGGACACCATTTATTACCCGAGAATATTACATGGATGCAGGTTTAGACAAGGGAAAGAGACCCTTTTGGTGATTTTTTCTTACTGGATGGGCTGGAGTTTTGATATGGGACCGACATGGGGTTTAGGACTGGGGACTTTTGATTTTAGTGTCAATTGATTTCCTTTATTTTTATTATTTTAAATTTTACTTTTAGATACATCCTGTCCTTTCATTACATGATTCCTATTATTATTAGATTATTGGTTCATTCTTTTACTCCCCAGTTATATATTATATTTATTCTTCTATGCTTAATACTTGGATTGTTTTTATTATTATTGCATGCTTCAACTATTATATGACTCGAGACCAGGGTGTATAGTCTCGCCACTATATTCACCACACCCCCACTACTAATTGGTATCCTCTCATGTATAGGGAAGAGTGCATGAGGTCCTGTAGCCAACCCATTTTGTACACTTGAGAGAGTGTAACAAAGAAGGATGTTACATGATTATCTTATAATAATTTTTAGGAAATATATCATAGAGCATGTAGCTACAGATATTATAGGCATTATAGTGATGCATGACTTTTACATGAAAATCGAATATCATATTTCCTTTAATTATATTAATTCAATGAAATATAAAACCTATACTTCTTTTTTATTAAATAGGTATCTTAATACAATTTTCATTGAATATAAGACAAAATTCATGTGTGGATTCCTAGAACAATAATTTATTTCTTCAGTTATAAGGACTATGGTTCATTATTAATTAATTGAATATGTTTTTGAATGATTTCGAAATAAATAAATTAAGTGTTGTATTGGTCCTTATCTTAAGGGGTATGAAAAAATATTTAATTACAGTATAATATTTCATTCGACTATTAATTATATAATCACTCACATTATAATTTTTTGTATATCAATACCCATAATATGTTGTGTGTTTTATGTCTACAAGAGAATATCACTCACTAGTTATTCTACCTACATAATGTTTTCGTGGAAAACTTTGAAGAAATATTGGCGTAGTAAAATATATTAATTTTTTGCTAATATATTATTATAATATTTTATTTTATTTTATAGATTTTATCAAATAGTTCAATGAATCGCTACTATAAGTTATCAAAAACAATAGAAAGAAAAATCGCACAGGTTTGTGAACATGTGAATTTTATTTTATAAGTAATTTTTTTCTATTACTATATAGTTAGTTATTTTTAAAAAAAAAATTTGAAATGCAATTCCATCATCAATAAGGAAATTTTTTATGTGTGTATTGTATACGGGGATTTATATTTGTAAATATTAAAACCAAAAACATTATAGCATTGCAAAATGTTAGAATTTATCATATGTTTTCTATTTATATATAATACCATTATATTGAGATTAAATTTTAAACAGTTTCTTTATATTTTGTATCATTTTTATGATGCTAACTTATATATCCCAAATGAGTGAATAACATATAAGGGGAATGAGATGATTATTGTACAAGTCTAATTAAATTTTAGTTCATTAACATATGTTTATTAAATATTTGTTATTTTAATTATAAAATTATAATATTGTTTTCATTTTATAAATGTTTTCATAAAATTTGATAATACTATATTGATCTTTTAAATTTTAATGCATTTCATTTATTTATTTTTACTACTGTTTTTTTATGCATGTTTGGGTATAGTATGTTTTTAAAAAAATATTTGTAAAAAATAATTTTTACAATGATTATTTTCAATGATTGATGTAAAAAAATAATTCACCCACCTATTTTACTTCATTTTGTTAATAAACAATGTAAAATATTTACTAGAATGTCAGGTTTTTATGAAAACCTATGATAAATTTAGCCTTCAACATCATTTTTCATGAACAGAAAAGAAATAATCCCATATTTGTTATTTATAGGATCATTTTAAGTTTTACTTATACATATCATAAGTGTTGAGAACATATAAAACATCAGTTATTATAACCTAAACAAATATTTATGACATGGAACACAATGACAGTGCTTTATAACTAATGTTAAAAATGAAAAATAATAGACTTGAAAACCCCCTTCCTACTCTAGTATTTACCACTTATTGATAATTTGAGCTCACTCCATTCACATATTTCCTATTCCCCCAGGTGATCATAAAATCTAAGGAGTTTTTGATCAGTTTATAAATAGTTTTCAATGAATGATTTTAGTAAATTATATAGTATAAATATAGGTTTGTTATTTATTATGAATCTAGTTTCAAATGATACTAATACTTAAAGACTTGGGAATTTGTTTTAATATTTATATTATTTATATTATGATATCAAAAGATTCATGTGTTTTTGGCCATATCATTTGATATCAGAGTGTCTATAAAGTATGTATTTGTAGCACCAGATCTTGAAGCGTGGGTGTTGGGGAATATAATTTTGTATTTTTAGTACTGTGTGGATGATAGGGATAAATCATATCTAGAATATTAAATAGATGAGTTTAGGGATGAATGGATAGTTTACATTATGTTTCAATGCTTACATGCATTTTGAAGATGTATTTTTTTAACACTTATTTATTTAATTTTGTCATCTATTTTGTGACTTGTGTTCAGAATAACCAAGATTGTTTCCTTGTTTATTAAGTGTTGTATAAGTCAAAAAACTCATTTTATATGCTCAAATAAGGGAAAATAAAAGTTTTGTAAAACTCTAAAATAATGATCTTATATTTATTTAAGAAATATAGGAATGAACCACATGGAATTCTAATTCACAACATAATCGAAAAATCTGAAAGTGTGTGCTTTCAATTTTAAAGTGATATATCTATTAAAACTCATGCCACGTGTCGAAAACAGAGAAAATTATATTGCATTGACATGAAATTCTATAAAAAATATATTCAATGCATTTATTATATTTATTAATGAACTACACATCCTTCTATATCACAATAGGTTCGGA
This sequence comes from Viscum album, assembly GCA_963277665.1. Taxonomy (NCBI): domain Eukaryota; kingdom Viridiplantae; phylum Streptophyta; class Magnoliopsida; order Santalales; family Viscaceae; genus Viscum; species Viscum album. The sequence continues at coordinate 1,003,528,486 of OY728134.1, forward strand.
ATGACCAAAAAATTATTTTTTAATTTAAAAGTGATTTCTTAGTTAAAAAAATGTCACATGATCAAAAAAAATGATCTCATATTTTCAAGAAAATCTTGAAAAATAATCCCCAATTCATTTTAGATATGTAGAAATGAATCACTCATCATTTTAATGCATGGTCTAACATGAATGAACTAAAAAGTGATTTTTTAGTTCAAAATACACCAAAAAATTAGAAACACAAAATTTAAATGTCATGAAATGTTAATATTGTGAGGGCGTCATTATTTTCCTATGGGTATAATCAAAATAAAAAATTTACATAACTCATACTAGTGTAATTAATCAATTAAAATGATTAATATTTAATAAAATGATCATTTATTTATTTTTAACTTTTTGGAATGATCTACACATAACATAGATGCGTGGTTTGGTCAAAATGATATAAATAAAATTTTTCTTTCAAGGTGTTATATATATTAAAAATGGAAAATTACCTACTCAAAAAAGAAAAAAATATGACTTTTGATAAACCCTAGAAAAAATATCTTTGATTCATTTTTGACAGGTATGTTTAAACCCAACATAATTTTGATGAATAGTGTGGGAAGAGTGACATAAAGTGTGTGATTTTAATTTAAAAATGATATTCCTATAGAAAACATGTCAAATACTCAGAACCAAGAAAGCGATCTTATATTATTATGAAACTCAAGTAAAAATATTTGATTCATTTGTGACATGTAGATTTGAACCTCATGTCATTTTTATGTGCATTGTGGTCAGAATGAACGAATGTGTGTGTATTTTTACTTTAAAAGTCATATTTTTAGTTTACAATGTAATTCATATGCTTAAAACTAAGAAAGAATTATAAATTTTCATAGAACTCTTTGAAAATGATATTTGATTCCCTTTTCCATCTTGGAATGGACCACACATCATTGTGATTCATAACCTAGTCAAAATGATGTAAAATGAGAATTTTTAATTTAAAAAGATATATTTTAGTTCATGACATGCATCACATGCTAAAAATAATACAAATATGATTAGAGTTTTTTAAGACTCTAGTAAAATAGTATTTTATTCCTTAATGTTAGGTAAGAATGAACTATACATTATTCTAACAACTGTTGTGGTCAGAATGACCATAAGTGAGTGTTCTTAATTTAAAATTGATATAATAATTTCAAACATGAATTATATATTTAAAAATGATCAAACAATCTTAGATTTTTATGAAATAATTGATTCATTTTAGACCTATAGGAATGATTCAATGTCTTTATGACTTACATTGTGGTTAAAATGACCAAAACTGTGTGTTTTCAATTCAAAAGTGATATTTTTATTCAAAACACATGTCAAAATCTCCAAACTAAGCTAATAAACTCTAAGGGTCATGAGAAATTATGATAATGATTATAAATTCATTTTTAACCTTTATGAATAAACCACACATCATTTTGAAACATTTCTTGATTGGAATAACAGAATGTGATTTTTTTTATTCTGAAAGATAAAAAGTTTGACATGTTTTCTAAAAAGATAATATGATCATGGAATGTCATGATATTTTCAGACAACATATCTTTATTCATTTTTTACTTGTTTAAATGAACCATATGTCATTTCAACACATGGTGTAACATCTTTCCATGATATGTTTATGTTGTTTATGTGAAGTGTCACATGGCCTCAAGCATTCTCCTTGATCATCATAGAATGGGGACTATCATCGAGGGTCCAAGGGCATCACTTTGGGAGATATTTTCCCTCTAACATCCCATTACATAAAAAATAAAAAATATACATATCCAATAATAATAAGCAGAAGAAACTAGAAATAAAACTCAATAAACTATAACAACATCGCAAACATAGGGTTAAATCCCATGTTAATTAAATTTCTTTACCCCTCTTAAAACTTCCCTTTCCCATAAGACAATTCTCATTACACTAAATTAAATATTTTAAACACACAAAACGTCATCAAGCTCATCTTTATGACAAAAAAAAATCAAATATCACTTTACAAATCATTATAGCAGCGAGTGACCCTTTAAATTCCAATTTCATCATCAAAACACCACTTCTATCCATTTTTCCTTCACCTTAAATCGTTCCATTAATATCTACATCAATTCCACATTTTAATTTTCCAATATCCGCAATAATTCATCACTTGAAGCATGGTTCTTCATAATCTCATCCTTTAAACACTATTCTAAAGCACAAAAATCAAATAAAAATTCATAGAAAATCATTATTTAGTAATTAAAGTAATTTTCCATATCAAAAAACTCATGTGAATCACAAAAATCACCCAAAAAGTACATGAATCATAAAACAATAAGATTCTCAAAGATCTTATTGAAATAAAAATAATTATTCCAATGGATCACAAATTCAAGCTCAAAGAAATAATCCTTACTTGAAGTTGGGGGATAGAGAGTTTTGGCCCCTCATTGATCGTAAAAAAATAATCCCTACATGAGAAAACTCAAATTAATCCCCAATTCCCATAATTTTTAAAAACAAAATCCCCCTATTTAAAAAACCTCTAGGAGTCTACTCGGTACCTCATCAACCATAATTGGGTAATTGGTGGTAGCCTATATTCAACCACACCTCTACCACCATCACTAGGTACTAGGTACCCCACACTGAGTACCCAACCACAACTACAGGTGTAATTCATATTAGAGTTGGTGTCCTGGGACCAATCGATTGTACTTGGATTACATTTATATTTGTTCTATTGAATATTAATCCTCTTATTAAATATTTTTCATTGTTCTGTATGGATTTAATTTAATAATGTCCAAGAGTATTTTACACATTGATAAGGTTATAGCAGTTCTCTGCTATGATGAGAACCTTGAAGTGCTATGAAAATATTCTTAATATAGTTCTGCGGTTGGATAATGTACTATGATGGGACACATAATATTTAGACAATCAGGTGCGAGTACTCATAAGCAGATGAGGATTCTTCTCTTGAAGTACGCACTTAGTGATCTCTAAGATGGGAGATTATGAGAACATACATGTTAGTAAGAATTATGCATGTTTTGGTGTCATCAAATATTCCTATCTATGAGCATGTGTAATGGTCTTTTGAATTTAAGATTATCATTAATGTAAGCCATAACTTGCACACTTATATTTACTCACCAAACCTGTCACGCCATATATTGGTGGGAAGTAGGGTACGTTGGGTGCATCATGATTGATATGTTATTAATGGATAAGTCGAGGAAGGATTTCTCCCTTCCATCTTTATAGAAGCTGATATCTCAGCCCTTTAATTGGAATAGAACCATCACATTAAATTTCATGGTCATGGTGTAACAGCTTGTTTATTTCAGATAGTCAAAGATAGAACTATCGAGTAAATAGATTGATGAAATTGTTGTGCAACCTTATTGATGAGATATTGTAACAAAGGGATTATATTACATAGTGATCATTCATATGTGGTTGTCGATGTTTCAATATTAAGTTATTTCTCTTGGGTGTCTTGACCTATTTCTAGACAATAATATTGAACTTCAGGCATTACCACCTAATGCCAATGAGAAATAATTCTAGAGGGTCATACACTAAGTGTTTTCGTTGATCTCTATTAAATTCTATTAGAGTTTAATTAATGAAATAAATATTATTCTAAAGTCTAAGTAATAATTGTATTCAATTTATATTGATCATATAAATTAAATAAATATTTATTCAACGGTTTGTGAATAAAAAAATATTTATTTATTTTATTGACTAATTAATAAATATTTATTCACTGGAATGTGAAAGAAATATTTATTTCTGAATAAAATTTTATTCAGGTGTTCAATAAATTAAAGGGGAGTTTCAATAGACCAAGACCGTGTTTGGTGAAAAATATCAATTAATAAGTCGGTTAAATAATATATTTTTTGCGTAAGTTGATGCATGCCACAAAATAATAATATTATGAATATTATTATGAGACATGGTGTTTATTAAAAGTAATAAATTTTATTTAATCACCGACATGCAATTAAATAATATTTTATCCAAAATCATCACTCTAAAAATAAACAGCTATGACTATTATGTAGAGCATCCCAAATTGATAATAGAAAACTGTTTCATATAAAGAGTTCCCTCTCAACTCCTTATTTTCTCTCTCTAGAATGGGAAACACTAGAGATATTTCATTAAGACTGAAGAATGAGTGATCAAGAACGAACAATGCAACACATTTCATTTTTTGCGCTAGCACCTAGAGATCGAGTGGTGTTTCTTGGAGATCATTGAAGCAAGTGTGGATCACTGGTAGAGGGATTCTATCCTTGGATCCTCACAGTACAATGAAGGAAATCTGAAATGGAATTTTCAGATGATCAACATTAATCGATGAAGAAAGTTCGTAATCCCAAGTATTTATTTCTTTAGATATTAAAACCATTAATTATAAATTTGACGTTCAAGATCCACACTCATGGTTTCATCCAATGATTATTAATAGAAAATTTTAATATATCTCCAACCAACAGACATTTTTGTTGTGCCCAAAACCTTCAAGTGGTATTAGATCCATGTTACGTTTAAATTTATAATTATTTATTTGATTTTTGATCTATGCCCAATTTTGGTTAGATTTTCATTTTGTGTTATTCTTTCTTTAATCTAATTTGAATTAACATGTTATCGACATATTAATCATGTTCATTCAAATTTTCATTTTCTTAATGGTTTAAGAACAAATGAAGAAGAACTGGAGATGCCATCGGGAAGTTCGAAATCTTTGTCCGGTAAAACTATGTTACACAACATGTATCCAAAGCACACACTATGTACCCATGCACATTGTACCTAGATGTTCTGAGTAGTTAATTACACATGGTTCATTTATTGCACACTGTGTGTTGATCAGGCCAATCCGGCACATGACAAGAAGATTCATGGAGTCTAACAGTATGTAAACGTCATGTAATACGGATGAGCTAATAGGCCAAATCTCTAGGCGCGTGACTCGAATACATTATGGCATCCCTCCCTTTTATTACATAACTTTTCATTACATTTTACAAATAGAGGATCTTTAAAGTCTAGTGTCTTAGAAATCAGGAACATAATACATGAAAACAACATAGAAAATTCTTCTAAACCACTCATAATGCTTCATCACAGGTTCATCCTATGTACAATTACTGCATCTCATATCCTAGAGACATACATCAAAGGAAAGGGTGAGCATAAATCTCAGTAAGGAAAACAAGTGAAACAGTTGACATATGATCCTGAGCAGTATTAATAAGAACATGATAAAAGTCATAAAGGCACAAGAAATGGAAGAATAGAAATATCATAATAAAAATAACATGAATTATAACTTGAATATGTGTTTAAAACATTTCATTTAGACATTCATGAACATATCACCAAGGTTTATCCCCAAGGTGTCATAAAAATTACCAAGGTTATTCACCAAGGTAGCGTGAAACTTGTTATCTCTATAGATTAATTTATTTACCCAGTGTATTGGAGTGCTATCATGGTGAACCCAAAACATGTATTTATTTACATGTGAGTCACATAGATCATAATAAAACATTTCATATATAACCCATAGAGAACAAAAGAAATGGGTTTCATTCCAAAATTGTGACGTTTTAAAAGTTAAAAAAGGTCATTGTGTCATTTATAAACGATGGAAAGGGAGTGAGGGTTATATGTATGTCAATTCCAGAATAATATATATATTTTTTGGTATATTTATGAACACCCATAGAAACAAAATAGATGTGGTTATTCACATAAATAAAACAAGATAAAAAGAGAGAGAAATTTTGAGGCGAAATTTCTGCAGCATAACGACTATGTATCCTGGTTTTAGAAAATAATAAAAAGAGAGGGGAAAAGGGTATCCCATCCATAAATGAACCATTTTGAAGTATAGGGACATAATAAAAATAAATAAGATCATGGTGTGGTTATTTGAATGACACACCACATGAAAACGAAACTTGAAAAGAAAGAGAAAGCACAATTTCTTTTATGAAAATTCGGCACCATAACGACGTCACATACAAATTCAGAAAATCAATTGATGAGCACGGAAAGGGTCTCTATTAGTTTGGAAATGAAATGGATAGTATTAAAGATATTGAAGAACAATCCCCCTCATAATAAAATGGAACTATAAGACATAACATAAAGGAAGTCATGACTTAAAAGAGGTGGGTGAAAGGTTCCCTTACCTTAAAGAGTAACTTCGAAAGCTTGAATATTGGGACCTTGGGAGGCTTGAGGGAACCTTGGGAGGACTCCGTGGGAGGTAAGGAGACCATAACTTCGTTGAGGAGGATTTTTTAATGAAATGAATGAGATAAATGGCTTGGTATTTATAGGAAAAGTGAGGGAATAAATTATTAATTTCTAAGTGACACCTCATCGGTGGTATTTGCAAAACCATGGGCTTTTCCATGGTATTTTCCCATGGTATTGGCCACTTGGGACACCTCATAGAATATATCACTATTCATAAGTTGACCAGAAAGCTTACATCATTATTACATCATTAATGATGTCATTAAACACTAGAAACTCAAAACTGTATTTTTACTATTAACCGAAAATTCAACTATTTCAGAAAAATACCAAAAAATATCCCTAACCTAATATCAATGCTCTAAATTCAAAAATAAAATCCATTTTATGAAAAAAAAAATTAAATATTTTTAATTTAATTTTAAAATAAAATCATTATTTATTTCAAAAATACAACTTCAAAACTACAACTCATTCTGTAACACATTAAGAAAGTAATCAAGGTCCCATAAAATTATCGTATAACCATAATAAAATAAAGGAAAAATATATAATTAAATTTTATGAAAATAAATTTCAATTTTAAATTAATAAATTAATTATAAAATTGTAAATAAAATATTTATGACTTAAAAAATACGAAAACTTATATTATGATCGTTTTTTCACTTTTAAGATGTTTAAATTGTATTTATACATTAATGGGTGAGGTTTCTATTTTTTGGCCACTTTACTATTCATTACTATTCATTTCTATTCATATGGGTATGTTACTATTCATACTTTACTATTCAATAAAAATCAATTTGATCTTATTAGACTCTAAATTTCATACAGATCACAACTGTAGAAGACTATTTTTCGAAAATCATTTCACATTATTAATTATTTAAAGAATACAAAAATATTTTAAAATACCCCTTTTTTCTAAATTCATCAATAATACACATCCTATATTTATACGGATATTTGAAATTCACAAACATTTCCATAATAAGAAACTAAAATTTTATTTATATAAAATGATTACACAATGTAGCTAAGGTCTCGTTACATATCCCCTTATAACACAAGAATATGACCTAAGTGTACGGTGTGCAATGGTGATAGAATATTGGGGTGGCTTAGACAACATTGCCCGAGTGGTGATTTCTATCAGCTTGAACTTATCCCATAGGTGATTCCGTTCAAGATTCATATGTTGAAGTTCAGCTTGGGCTTGGTCCAGAGAAAAGCCCAGTGATTCTACCTCCTTCACAAGATCCAACATATGGGCTTCATATGGCCCGAGTCTACTGGATGAGGCCATTAAATCTTATTTCTATATTAATTAACCAAGATAACTGTATTTATAAAAACACAAAGTTAAGATTATAGTTTCCAACAGTCATATTGACCAATGGTTATATAAAAGTTGAAACCCAATGGTCTCATTTTAATTATACCCACTTCATTAATTAAAGGATATAGTTTTTTGAGTATAAAATAAAATAACACAAAAAATTAGGAAACAGATATAATTAAAAAGTTTAGGTCATTGCATTCCTCCCCCCTTAAAAAATTCCATCCCTGAAATTTTATCTCGTACCCTCTGATGAGAAATGGTGTTAGTACTTCTGTCTCATAGACTCCTCCGGTTCCCACATGGCTTCTTCACATTTGTGGTTCCTCCACAAAACCTTAACAAGGTGGGTAGTCTTGTTGCATAGAACCTTGTCTCTGCAATCCAAGATCTCCACCAGCTTCTCCTCATAAAAGAGGTCATATTCCAGTTGTACCACCTCTGGATTTATTATATGTGAAGGTTCAGGTATGTACTTACTCAAGAGGGATACGCAGAAGATATCATGAACTTGTGATAGATTTGGAGGAAGTGCAAGCTGATAGGCCACTACTCCCACGCGATCAAGGATTTCATAGGGACCAATGTACCTAGGGGTAAGCTTACCTTTCTTCCCAAACCTCATGACTCTTTTACAAGCTGTAATATGAAGAAAGACTTTGTTACCAACATCAAACTCCATGTCCCTTCTATGGTTGTCGCTATCTCTTTTGCCGACTTTGAGCAGCCATAATGTGTTGCTGGATGTCATAGACCTTTTCTGTCATCTCTTGCACAAGATCATTCCTAAGAATATTTCTCTCACCAGCTTCATCCCAAAAAGTATAAGTTCTAAATCACCTCACATATAGAGCTTTATAGGGTTCCATTTGAATGCTCGAGTGGAAGCTGTTGTTGTAAGAGAACTCAACTAAAGGGTGATGTTGATCTCATCCACATTTAAATTCCATTGAGCATGTTCTCAGCATGTCCTCAAGTGTTTGAATATTCATTTTATATTTGCCATCAGTTTGGGGGTGATAGGCCGTACTGAAATTCAATTCAGTTCTCAGAGATTGTTGAAGACTTCTCCAGAATTTTGATGTGATCCTTGGATTATGATCTGATATGATAGAAAGTGGAACTCCATAAAACCTTACCACTTCCTTAACGTAAATCCTAGCAAGTTGATCAAGAGATAAATCATCCCGAATGGAGATAAAATGGATAGTCTTGGAGAGACAGTCCATAATAACCCATATCGCATTGTTTCCTTTGGAAGTTCTTGGGAGACCAGTGACCAAGTCCATAGTGATATTATCCCACTTCTCTGCTAGTATGGGTAGTGGTTGCAATACCCCTTTAGGAGGTTGTCTCTCCTCCGTCACTTGCTGATATACTAGGCACCTTGACATGTATTCAACAATCTCCCTTTTCATATTGTCCCACCAATAATGACCACGAAGGTCCCTATACATTTTCGTGCTATGAGGATGTATAGAGAAGGTAGAGCTATGAGATTCATCAATCAACCCCTTCTTTATTTCTGGAATATATAGAACACATAGTCTTGTACAAATTTCAGTACACCTTCTTGATCAGTATTGAACTAAGGAACTTCCCATCCTTCACAGCCTCAAACTTCTTCTGTAAAAAAGGATCTTCTTTCCGAGCTTTCTTGATCTTCACTATTAATGATGGTTGAGAAATCATTTGGGTTAGGGTTGATGATTTCCCTTCCTTTATAATTCCCATGTCCAGTTTTACTAGGTCATTGATCAAAGGATCTCTTTGAATCATCATAATGGATAGAACAACTGGGTCTTTCCTGCTTAATGCATCAGCGACTTTGTTTTCTCTTCCGAGATGATAATGAATTGAAAAATCATAGTCTTTAAGAAGTTCCAACCATCTCCTTTGTATCATGTTCAATTACTTTTGTGTAAAAGTTTACATCAAACTTTGATGGTCAATATATATATATATATATATATCACATTTCTCCCCATAAAGATAGTGCCTTTATATCTTTAGAGAAAAAATGAATGCATCTAGCTCCAGATCATGCGTAGGATAGTTCTGCTCATGAGGCTCCAACTATCAAGATGCCTAAGCAATGACCTTGCCATTTTGAATGAGGACGCACCTAAGCCCTTTCAGATATGCATCGCTAAAACTAACGAATCCTTCTACACTTGAGGGAAGATTTAACACGGGTGTAGTAACCAATATCTTCTTCAGCTCTTGGAAACCTTCCTCACACTCCTTTTTCCAGATGAACTTGACCCCTTTTTGAGTTAACTTGGTTAATGGATTAGAAAGTCGTGAAATGTTTTTCACAAACCTCTTATAATATCCTACTAATCCAAGTAAACTACGAATCTCAATTATTATTGTAGGTTGAGGCCACTCCTTTACAACTTTTGTCTTTGTAGGGTCAACTGTGATTCCTTCATCGGTAACAATGTGCCCCCAGAAAGAAACTTGTTGTAACTAGAAGTCACATTTACTGAACTTTCCAAAAAGCCCCTCCTTCCATAGAGTTTGCAAAATCACCCTTAGATGATCGTCGTGCTCCTAACGAATTTTGGAATATATCAGAATATTATCAATAAAACTACCACAAAGTTAAAAAGGTAGTCCTTAAAGACTCTATTCATCAAATCCATAAAAATATCAGGTACATTAGTCAGTACAAAAGGCATAACAACAAACTCATAATGCCTATATCTTGATCGGAAGGCAGTCTTTGGAATATCTTATTTCTTCACCCTCAATTAATGATAACCAGATCAAAGATCAATCTTAGAGAATAATTGAGACTCACAAAGTTGGTCAAATAAGTCATAAATTATTGGAAGAGGGTATTTGTTATTTACTGTGATTCCATTCAGTTCTCTATAATCAATGCATAGCTGCATCGATCCATCCTTCTTCTTCACAAAGACAGTAGGTGCTCTCCAAGGAGACACACTCGGTCGGATAAACCCCTTATCCAAAAGATCTTGTAGTTGTTTCTTTAATTCATCCAGCTCCACATTTTCTATCCTATACAGGGTCTTTGATATTGGATGAGATCCACGTATGAGTTCAATAGATAACTCTACCTATTTTTTTAGGGGAGGTCTTGAAAACTCCTCAGGAAATACGTCAACATATTCCTGGATTATGGGGACATTTTCTATCCTCAAATTCTCATTTCCTACTTCTTCTTCACTAATCAATTCCATAAAGAAGGACATAGGAGGTTCTTGCAGTCAAAGATCTAGTTGATATATCTCTCCTTGGAATATAACTATAGGTTTTCCATTCAAGACTACTAAGATTTCCTTACTTCTTCATTTGATCTTACCATTATACTTTGAGAGCCAGTCCATCCCTAGTATAATGTTGAATTCCATCGTGGGAATGACTACTAGATTTGCGATAATATTATACTCACCAAAGTAAATACTAGAGTTTCTAAACACTGATGATGCTTGGATAATCTCACTAGGAGTCTTGACTAATAACTCTACTTTTAGCAATTCGGGGGTTGATTATAAATTCTTTGAAAACATAGAGGAAATAAAGGAATGCGTAGAACCAAAATCAAACAAAGTACTTGCTAGCTTTGAGAGAACAACCAGAGTACCTGCCACCACATCATTTGGAGCTTCAAATTCAGCTATCATGATAGAAAAATCTTGACCTTGCACCCTTGGCCTTTTCTGAGGTTGATAGTGGTTCCCCTCCAATGCCCTCGAATTTGTACAATGATTCGAAAAGTGCCCAAGTTGTCCACACTTAAAACACTAGATATCAGGTAGGGCCTGCACCATCTTCCCTTTTTCGTTAGTGTTTGGAAGTTGAGTTTTTACCTCACTATGACAATTCCTCTCAATATGGCCATATCTTCCACACTTGTAGCATTTCCCATTCCCGAGTAGGCAATTCCCCGAATGCTTCTTCCCACATTTATTACACGTGGGACATTGTAGTTTCTTGCCTCATCTTCCTTGATCAAAGCTCATCCCTAAGATTGTATCCATCGATCTCTTCTTTTCATTAGATTTATGAGACTACTGCATCTCACCAAACTCCAGTTCAAATTTCATCACACTTCACACGATCTACTCATAACTATCATAATCTCGGTTGGTTAGATTCTTCAGCCGATGAGGTCTTAGTCCCCCAAAGAATCTATCAACCTTACCATTTGGATCCATGAAAAATCTAGAGGTGTAACGTGAAATCCTTGTGAAGTTCATCTTGTAGCTTCCCATAGATTCATTCTCCTTCTGCTTCAGCTCCAGAAACTCCTTCTCCATTCTTATTCTCATGGAACGAGGGAAATAAATACTAAAGAAGATCCCTCTGAACTCTTCCCAATCCATAGCTTCAACCTCCACTCTTTGCCTCGTGTTTTTAATTAGTTCCCACCACTTATCAGCTTCTCCTTATAAGCGATAAACAAACATAGTGACCTTCTATTACTCTGAACAACGGAGCACAGAAAAGATCTTCTCAGTAGAGTTGATCCACTGCTCAGTAATCAATGGGTCAGTCGATCCACTGAAGGTTGGTGGTCGTTGACGCATAAAAGACTCAATAGAATGTTTTTCCCTTAGTGGTGAGATTGGTATCTCATATTGATTCAAGTTATTTCCCATAACATGAGTCAGTTGGTTCATCATTCGCATGAATGTTTCCATTACGACTTCCATCAGAGGGCCGTCAACGCATGGTCCATTGCGATCACCATTTTCACAGTTCCTTCTATTTCCCACCATTTTCTAAAGGAATAAAACCTTAGTGAGAAACTTATTTCATTTACGAATATTTTAAATATAAAATATTTTATGTCTTAAAACTTCATGATTAAACAACTACATTTCTCTATAATTACTTCACAATGATTCATAAAATGCTTGAGATTAACTAAACATATCCCCCGGTAGTGTCGTAACCAAGAGTGCATAAAGGTCTGTTTTCGTGTACCAGGATACCCTCGGTCAAGCTTGAAACTCCTTGTTAGAGTTTTCAATCCTAGGTACCTCTGTTCCAGAGCCGCCTCTACTTTCTTGTATCCAGATAGAGATTTATTTATTTGATAAACCACTTACTCAATACTCACCAAAATAACATGAAGTTTTCCTATATTTAAACATTTCTATAGGATTCTTTTTAAAGTTTTCATATCCTAATTTACAACAATAACTAAACTATTCTTTGATACCAACTATGACATCTCGTTTTTTATTACATAAGTTTTCATGACATTTTACAAACAGAGGATCTTCAAAGTCTAGTGTCTTGGAAATCAGGAACATAATACATGAAAACAACATAAAACATTATTCTAAACCACTATTAAGTCTTAATCATAGGTTCATCCTATTTACAATTACTTCATCTCATATCCTGGAGACATACATCAAAGGAAAGGGTGAGCATAAGGCTGAATAAGGAAAACAAGTGAAACAGTTGACATGTGATGTTGAGCAATATTAACAAGAACATGATAAAAGTCATAAATGCATGATCAATGGAATAATAGGAATATCATAATAAAAATAACTTGAATCATAACTTGAATATGTGGATACAACATTTCAGTTAGACATTCATGAACATATCCCCAAGGTTTATCCCTGAGGTGTCATAAAAATTACCCAGGTTATTCACCAAGGTATCGTGAAACTTGTCATCTCTAGAGATTAATTTCTTTACCCAATGCATTGGAGCACTATCAGGGTGCACCCTAAACATGTATTTATTTACATGTGATCCATATATATCATAATAAAATATTTTATAAATAACCCATAGAGAACAAAAGAAATGGGTTTCATTTCACAATTGGGACGTTTTAAAAGTTTTAAAAAGGTCATTATGTCATTTATAACCCATGGAAAGGGAGTAAGGGTTATATGTATGTCAATTACAGAATCAAATATATCTTTTCTGGCATATTTATGAACACCCATAGTGTAACGACCCGAAATTTTTGAATAAATCTTGTTTCCTAATTTTGTGTGTTATTTTATTTTATTTTTATACTCAACAAAAATGTTTCATTTGATAACATGAGTATAATTAAAATGAGACCATTGGGTTTTGACTGTTATATGACCATTGGTCAATATGACCACTGTGAACTAAACGTTTAGATTTTTGTCTCTAAATATAAGTGATCTTGGTTAATTAATATATAAAGAAGATTCGATGGCCTCACCCAGTAGTCTTGGACCGATCGAAGTGCATCTAACAGAACTTGGGAAGGAGGTAGCACCACTGGGCTTTGCTCTGGACCAAACCCAAGCCGAACTTCATCATGTGAAGCTAGAACAGAATCGCCTTTGCGAGAAGTTCAAACTGATAGAAATTACTACTCGTGCGATGTTGGCTGAGCCTCCCTCGGATTCTCTCACCGTAGCACACCTTACACTTAGGTCCTATGCAGGTGTGATAAGGGGCTATGTAAGGAGACCGTAACTGCCTTGTGTAATCCTTTATTTTAAATAAAAATTTTGATTTCTTCTTATGATGAAGTTTATGAATTTTCAAATATTTGGATAAATATAGTATGCATATTTTTGGTGAATTTTAGAGAAAGGATATTTTAAAAAAATGTTTATGTAAACCTTAAATAATTAAAAATGTGTAATGATTTTCAAAAAATCGTCTTCTAGAATTATGTTCAGTACGAAATTTAGAGTCTAATAAGATCAACTTAATTTTTGATGAATAGTACATTATGAATAGTGATTTTATGCTTAGGATTAGTAATCTCACCTAAATAAAGCATTAATATAATCTAGGTACCTTGATTAAGTAATTTGATTCAATAAAATGGTTAAATAACGGTTTAAAAAATTATTAGTCAAGTATTAGTTTTTTCGGGTGAATAATGTTTTTAATTAAAAATTTAATTAAAAATATTTAGAAAATTATTTTTATAAAATGGATTTCATTTTTGAACTCAGAGCATTGATATTATGTTAAGGTAATTTTTGGGGATTTTTCTGAAAAAAATGAATTTTCAGTGAATAGTGTATTTATTTAAAAATTAAATTAAAAATATTTAGAAAAATATTTTTTTTAAATGGAGTTCATTTTTGAAATCAGAGCATCGATATTTGGTTAAGGTGAAATTTTGGGATTTTTCTGAGAAAGTTGAATTTTCGATGAATAGTGAAAATACAGTTTTTAAGTTACAGGTGTTTAATGACATCATTAAATGATGTATTAATTATGTAATATATATGGTCGAATTATGAATAGTAAGATAAGGTATGAGGTGTCCCAAGTGGCCAATACCATGGGAAAATACCATGGGAAAATACAATGGGCAAGCCCATGGTTTTGGCAAAACCACTAATGAGGTGTCCCTTGGCCATTAATGCCTTGTCCCCTCACTTTCCCTATAAACACCAAGCCATCCTCTCATCCATTCGACTCCCAACTCTTCCCCAACGAATCTCTGGTCTCATTACCTCCCAAGGAGTCCTCCCAAGGTTCCCCAAGCCCTCAAGGTCCAAACCTTTGAGTTTTAAGAGTTACGTTTTAAGGTAAGGGATCCGACCCCTCTCTTTCTTTTCAAGTAACCTCTTTTATGTCATTTATTTTATGCTCCATGTTCTTTTATATTCCTCTTACTTCCCTTTTCATGTTCATATAATGAGAGATCCCCTATTACTCTCATTATTTCGTTTTATGAAGTTTTAAGTGGCGCCGTTAGGCTGCCGAAATATTTGTAACGGATTTTTCTCCTTTCTCATTTTTCAAGATCTATTTTGATGTCAAGTCTTTCAAGTTCCTTTTTATTATTTTGGGGTATGATCTCTATATATATCATACTGGTATTTTATGATAATTTGATGAGATAACCCATTTGATCTCTTCAATTCAGTATTTTGAAGTTTTAAGTGGCGTCGTTAGGCTGCCGAATTTTTAAGTGGTTTTTTCACCCTTCTCGTTTTGAAGTTCTACTTTCATGTCAAGTCTTTCAAGTTCCTTTTTATTATGTTGGGGTATGATCTCTATATCTATCATACTGAAATATTATGTTCATATGATTAGAGACCCTATTTTATATCTTCAATTCAGTATTTTGAAGTTTTAAGTGGCGCCGTTAGGCTGCCGAAATTTTAAGGGATTCATTCACCTTTCTCATTTTTCAAAGTTCTAATTTCATGTCAAGTATTTCAAGTTCCTTTTTATTTTTTTTGGGGTATGATCTCTATATCTATCATACTAAACTTGTATGTTCATATTATTAGAGACCCTATTTTATCTCATCAATTCATTTTTGTTGAAGTTTAAGTGACGTCGTTAGGCGACCGAATTTTCATAAGAGAAATCTTTTTTTTGTCTTCCTTCTATGTTTTTCATTTCAAATGGAATGTCCTTCAAATTTAATTACCATGATCATATTTCCTTCATATTCTGTCCCTATACTGTTTTATGGGTCATTTATGAATGTTTGACCCATGTCCCCTCTCTTTTCAATGTTTTCTAAAACCCCGAAACATAGTCGTTATGCTGCAGAATTTCCGTCTCAAAATGTCTCTCTCTCTTGTTCTAAAGTTCTTTTATTTTATTAAGTGAATACTCAAAGTTATATCTTCTATATGGGTATTCACATATATACCAAAATGTTCTATTTTAAATTTTGGGACTTACATACATGAGACCCACCTTCCTTTTCTGTGGGTTTTAAAGTGACATAATGATCATGTCTTTAAATCAGTTTTTAAAACGTTATGATTATAAAATGAAACCCATTCCTTTTATGCTATATGGGTTGTTTATGAAATGATTGATCATGATATATGTGGCTCACATGATAATAAAGACATGTCAAGGGTGCACCCTGATAGCGCTCCAATGCATTGGGTAAAGACTTAATCTCTAGAGATGACATTTTAGACTGATACCTTGGTGAATAACCTTGGTAATTTTTAATGAAACCTTGGGGATGGACCTTGGTGAAACGAAATTATTGTCAATATTAAATGTTGTATCCACATCTTCAAGTTATGAAAAATGTTATTTTTATTATGTTATATCTCATGATTTCTTTCTCATGCCTTAAAGTTCTTTTCATGATCTTATTGAAGTATCTCAAGTTCACATGTAAAATGTTTCTCTTGTTTCCCTTACTGGGCCTTCTGCTCACCCTTTATTTTGATGTATGTCCCCAGGTTATGAGATGCAGTAATGAACATAGGATGAACATAAGGAGAAGCCTTTCAAGTGTTTAATAAGATTTTTTTTTGTTTCATGTATTAAGTTCCTGGTTTCCAAGACACTAAACCTTAAAGATCCTCAGTTTTGTATAACGTAATGAAAGTTTATGTGATAAAAAGGCGGGATGTTATAGTTGGTATCAAAGGAAGGTTTAGTTATTTGTGGAAATTAGGATATGAAAACTATAGGAAGAACCCTATAGAAAAGTTTAAATATAGGGAATCTTCCTGGTATTTTGGTGAGTATTGAGTAAGGGGTTGCCAAGAAAATACATCCCTGTCTGGATACGAGCAGGTAGAGGCGGCTCTGGCACAGATGTACATAGGGGTAAAACCCGAAAACACCGCTTTGAGCTAGACTCGAACGGGAACTGGTACACGACAACGGGCCTTGCTGCACTCTTGGTTACGACACTCCCGAGAGATATGCTTTGGTAAATTCATAAGCTTAGTATGAACCATTATTAAAGGAACAAAGATAAAATAAAATAAAGATTCACATAAGAATATATGATCATGGATAACCTAGATTGGAACCTATGGGATCAAAAGTTAGGGTATACTTTCCTTCTACAAGTTTATCCTTCTATGCTTAAAGTTTCCTTTTAATGATTATTGGCTAAGTATTCAAGCCCCTAATTATACTTTCTTTTCTTAGTTAATGGTGGGAAATGGAAGAACATGTCCCAACAACCAATGTGATAGGAAATGTGATGATTTCCCTATTGATGTGACAGAGATGATGAAAGATCAAGTTGAACATATTGTGATTATGCCAAACTAGCTATCAAAAATCACAATTAATAATTGGTACCTAGTTGAATGCCCAAATTCATCAAGGAAGAAGAAGACAAAGTCTCTAGGATGTTCATATGATAAAGTTGATAAGGGAAAGAAGACCCAATTTCCTTTGTGCAAAAACTGTGGAAAGGGGAACCAAGGAGAATGTCACAAAGGAACCGGGAGATGTTTTAAGTGTGGGAAGATAGGGCATAAAGTAGCCAATTTCCTTAAAAAAATGGATAATGTGATGAATGGAGATAAGGTTCGATCTAATGTTCCTTATACATTTCGATGTCGTAAATGTGGAGAAGTTAGACATTATCCAAGGAAATTCTCTCTTAGAATGGGTGAAAAGCATGATGAGCATCAAAAATCTTCGAGGACAAGGGAACAATGCAAGTGCTATGATGATATGGATCATGATGACTGAAGTACATGTAACTTCTTCGCAATAATTGTCTATGTCATGTTATATTTTAGTTTGTGCTCTATGAGCATATCTTTTATGTTTTCTAAGATCAACGAGTCACTAACTAAGATGATTTTATATCATTAAGGAAAACATCTATTGTTATGTACCACATGTTGTTGTAGTAAAGTTGTTCTAGGGGATTAAAACATGATTATTATTTTGGAAGACGTTAACTATTTTGGGAACCCTATTTGATCAAGGTAAATATATTACTACGGTATTTTCTTTGAGGAGTAAAGGTTGACTTATATTTTGAAGAATCGATGAATTTATGGCGGACTTATAGTAATTTAGGTTACTTATGGGAATGATTAAACTATCTTGGGGTAAATATGTTTAGGTTAGTTACTTTTTTTATAAGATGTTAGGAGTGGTTGATGTTGTTTGGAGATGAATTATAATGTTTACCTTGGAAGACTATGTTATCAAATCCTTCTTGTGTTTGGGTTTCAATATTAGTTTGGTTTATTTTGAGGATTTTTAAGGACAGTTATTTACGGAATGGTCTATGATGAAATTTGGGTAGTACCGTGGAACTTTGAAGATTTAAAGTAGTTTCCCTTCCTCTGGGGTTCTTTATTTTGGAAGAGTTGTTTTATCTTACCCTTTCTGTTTTTGGGATAATGTTTAAAGATGGAAGAAATAGATAGTTAATATTTGGTGGATTATGAGATTCTCTATAAGATGATTTTTGTGCTTTAATGAGACCAAGTAGTTTTGAATTCTCATCGTTTGGAGAAAAGATTAGTTTTGGTAGAAACTTTTAAAGGATTAAACTCTACTTGAAGGTAGGTATATTTCCTTATGTTTTTGTTCTATGTAGTAAATGAATTACTCAAAATTATGAAAAGAAACGTAAAGAAAAATGTTGTTGGTTTATGTTTCCTACTAGGTAATCAAATACTGTTTACACACATCATAAGTTTGGGATTTTCTCGTGGTCAACTTTCTCCTAGTAATGTTTTCTATCACTCTCCCCCAGAACTTGACCATTTGTTTTCTCCTCCATTTCCATGTTTTCCTACATGGAATCATAGTGTGGGTTAACTCGGGTGACCTTTGTACTTCCCTTTATTTCTTTTAAAATAATAGTTTTACTGACTCCCTTTACGATATGGGACTTTCAATAAAATTTCAAAACCCAATTTTAAAAATTGCGAGGACGAAATTTCATAAGGGGGGAAGATTGTAACGACCCGAAATTTTTGAATAAATCTTATTTCCTAATTTTGTGTGTTATTTTATTTTATTTTTATACTCAACAAAAATGTTTCATTTGATAACATGAGTATAATTAAAATGAGACCGTTGGGTTTTGACTGTTATATGACCATTGGTCAATATGACCACTGTGAACTAAATGCTTCGATTTTTGTCTCTAAATACAAGTGATCTAGGTTGATTAATATAGAAAGATGATTCAATGGCCTCACCCAGTAGTCTTGGACCGATCGACGCCCATCTAATAGAACTTGGGAAGGAGGTAGCACCACTGGGCTTTGCTCTGGACCAAACACAAGCTGAACTTCATCGTGTGAAGCTAGAACGGAATCGCCTTTGCGAGAAGTTCAAACTGATAGAAATTATTACTCTTGCGATGTTGGCCGAGCCTCCCTCAGATTCTCTCACCTTAGCACACCTTACACTTAGGTCCTATGCTGGTGTGATAAGGGGCTATGTAAGGAGACCGTAACTGCCCTGTGTAATCCTTTGTTTTAAATAAAAATTTTGATTTCTTCTTATGATAAAGTTTAGGAATTTTCAAATGTCCAGATAAATATAGTATGCATATTTTTGGTGAATTTTAGAGAAAGGATATTTTAAAAAATTGTTTATGTAAACCAAAAATAATTAAAAATGTGTAATTATTTTCAAAAAATGGTCTTCTACAATTATGTTCAGTACAAAATTTAGAGTCTAATAAGATCAACTTAATTTTTGATGAATAGTGAATTATGAATAGTGATTTTATTCTTAGGATTAGTAATGTGACCAAATGGATTAGTAATCTCATTTAAATAAAGCATTAATATAATCTAGCCATCTTGATTAAGTAATGTGATTTAATAAAATGGTTAAATAACAGTTTCATAAATTATTAGTCAAGTATTAGTTTTTTCTGGTGAATAGTGTTTTTTAATAAAAAATTTAATTAAAAATATTTATAAAAATATTTTTATAAAATGTATTTCAATTTTGAACTCAGAGCATTGATATTATGTTAAGGTAATTTTTGGGGATTTTTCTGAAAAAATGAATTTTCGGTGAATAGTATATTTATTTAAAAATTAAATTAAAAATATTTAGATTTTTTTTAAATGGAGTTCATTTTTGAAATCAGAGCATCGATATTTGGTTAAGGTGAAATTTTGGGATTTTTTTGAGAAAGTTGAATTTTCGATGAATAGTGAAAATACAGTTTTTAAGTTACAGGTGTTTAATGAAATCATTAAATGATGTATTAAGTATGTAATCTATATGGTAGACTTATGAATAGTAAGATAAGGTATGAGGTGTCCCAAGTGGCCAATACCATGGGAAAATACCAATGGGCAAGCCCATGGTTTTGGCAAAACCACTAATGAGGTGTCCCTTGGCCATTAATGCCTTGTCCCCTCACTTTCCCTATAAATACCAAGACATACTCTCATCCATTCGACTCCCAACTCTTCCCCAACGAAGCTCTGGTATCATTACCTCCCAAGGAGTCCTCCCAAGGTACCCCCAAGCCCTCAATGTCCAAACCTTTGAGTTTTAAGAGTTACATTTTACGGTAAGGGATCCGACCCCTCTCTTTCTTTTCAAGTAATCTCTTTTATGTAATTTATTTTATGCTCCATGTTCTTATGTTAAAGTATGTTCTTTTATATATCTCTTACTGCCCTTTTTATGTTCATATAATGAGATATCCTGTCTTACTCTCATTATTTCGTTTTATGAAGTTTTAAGTGGCGCCGTTAGGCTGCCGAAATTTTTGTAACGGATTTTTCTCCCTTCTCATTTTTCAAGATCTATTTTCATGTCAAGTCTTTCAAGTTACTTTTTATTATGATGGGGTATGATATATATATCTATCATACTGATCTTTTATGATCATTTGATGAGATACCCCATTCGATATCTTCAATTCAGTATTTTGAAGTTTTAAGTGGCGCCGTTGGGCTGCTGAATTTTTAAGTGGTTCTTTCACCCTTCTCGTTTTGAAGTTCTACTTTCATGTCAAGTCTTTCAAGTTCCTTTTTATTATGTTGGGTTATGATATCTATATATATAATACTGAAATCTTATTTTCATATGATGAGAGACCCTATTTTATCTCTTCAATTCAGTATTTTGAAGTTTTAAGTGGCGCCGTTAGGCTGCCAAAATTTAAGGGATTCGTTCACCTTTCTCATTTTTCAAAGTTCTACTTTCATGTCAAGTATTTCAAGTTACTTTTTATTTTGTTGGGGTATTATCTCTATATCTATCATACTGAAATTTTATGTTCATTTGATTAGAGACCCTATTTTATCTCATCAATTCATTTTTGTTGAAGTTTAAGTAACGCCGTTAGGCTACCGAATTTTAATAAGAGAAATCTTATTTTTTTTGTCTTCCTTCATTGTTTTTCATTTCAAATTTTATGTCCTTAAAATTTCATTACCATGTTCATATGTACTTCATATTCTGTCCCTATACTGTTTTATGGGTCATTTATGAAGGTTTGACCCATGTCCCCTCTCTTTTTAATGTTTTCTAAAACCCCGAAACATAGTCGTTATGCTGCAGAATTTCCGTCTCAAAATGTCTCTCTCTTTTTCTAAAGTTCTTTTATTTTATTAAGTTAATAATAAAAGTTCTATATTCTATAGGGGTATTCACATATATACCAAAATGTTCTATTTTAAATTCTGTGATTTACGTACATGAGACCCACCTTCCTTTTCTGTGGGTTTTAAAGTGACACAATGATCATGTCTTTAAAGCAGTTTTTAAAACATTATGATTATGAAATGAAACCCATTCCTTTTATACTATATGGGTTGTTTATGAAATGATTTATGATGATATATGTGGCTCACATGATAATAAAGACATGTCAAGGGTGCGCCCTGATAGCGCTCCAATGCATTGGGTAAAGACTTAATCTCTAGAGATGACATTTTAGACTGATACCTTGGTGAATAACCTTGGTAATTTTTAATGACACCTTGGGGATGGACCTTGGTGAAACGAAATGATTTTCAATATTAAATGTTGTATCCACATCTTCAAGTTATGAAAAATGTTATTTTTGTTATGATATCTCTCATGATTTCTTTCTCATGCCTTAAAGTTCTTTTCATGACCTTATTGAAGTATCTCAAGTTCACATGAAAAATGTTTCTCTTGTTTCCCTTACTAGGCCTTATACTCACCCTTTATTTTGATGTATGTCCCCAGGTTATGAGATGCAGTAATGAACCTAGGATGAACATAAGGAGAAGCCTTTCAATTGTTTAAGAAGAATGTATTTTTTGTTTCATGTATTAAATTCCTGGTTTCCAAGACACTAAACCTTAAAGATCCTCATTTTTGTATAATGTAATGAATTTTTATGTGATAAAAAGGCGGGATGTTATACATAGAAACAAAATAGGTCTGGGTATTCACATAAATAAAACAAGAGAGAAAGAGAGTGAAATTTTGAGGCGAAATTTCTGCAGCATAACGGCTATATATCATGGTTTTAGAAAATAATAAAAAGAGAGGGGAAAAGGGTCTCCCATCCATAAATGAACCATTTTAAATTATATGTAAATAATAAAAAGAAATAAGATCATGGTGTGGTCATTTGAATGACACACCACATGAAAAGGAAACTTGAAAGGAAAGAGAAAGAATGATTTCTTTTACGAAAATTCGGCAGCCTAACGACGTCACATAAAAATTCCAAAAATCAATTGATGAGAGTAGAAAGGGTCTCTAATCATTTGGAAATGAAATGGATAGTAGTAAAGATATATAAGAACAATCCCCCCATAATAAAATGGAACTATAAGACATCACATAAAGGAAGTCAGGACTTAAAAGAGGAGGGTGAAAGGTTCCCTTACCTTGATGAGTAACTTCGAAATCCTGAAGGTCAGGACCTTGGGAGGCTTGAGGGCACCTTGGGAGGACTCTTTGGGAGGTAAAGAGACCAGAAATATGTTGAGGAGGATTTTGGAATGAAATGAAAGAGGTAAATGGCTTGGTATTTATAGGAAAAGTGAGGGAATAAATTATTAATTTTCAAGGGACTCCTCATCGGTGGTATTTTCAAAACCATGGGCTTTCCCATGGTATTGGACACTTGGGACACCTCATATAATATCTCACTTTTCATAAGTTGACCATAAAAGTTACATTATTATCACATCATTAATGATGTCATTAAACACCTGAAACTCAAAACTGTATTTTTACTATTCACCGAAAATTCAACTATTTCAGAAAAATCCCAAAAATTCACCCTAGCCTAATATCGATGATCTAAACTAAAAAATGAACTCCATTTTAGGAAAATAATTTTATAAATATTTTTAATTTAATTTTTAAATAAAACCATTATTTATTCCAAAAATACAACTTTAAAACTATAACGCATTTTGCAACACCTTAAGAAAGTAATCAAGGTCCCATAAAATTATCGTATAACAATAAGACAATAAAGTAACTATATATGATTACATTTTATGAAAATAAATTTCCATTTTAAATTAATAAATTAATTATAAAAATGTAAATAAAATATTTATGGCATATAAAATTACCAAAACTTATATTATGATCGTTTTTTCACTTTTAAGATGTTTAAATTATATTTATACATTCATGGGTGGAGTTTTGATTTTTTTGGCCAATTAACTTTTCATTACTATTCATGTGGGTATGTTACTATTCATACTTTACTATTCACTAAAAATCAATTTGATCTTATCAGACTCTAAATTTCTCACTGATCACAATTATAGAAGACTGTTTTTTTAAAATCATTTCACATTATTAATTATTTAAAGAATAAAAAATATTTTAAAATTCCCATTTTATTCCTAAATTCATCAATAATACACATCCTCTATTTATCCGGATATTTGAAATTCACAAACTTTTCCATAATAAGAAATACCAATTTTATTTATATAAAAGGATTACACAAAGAAGCTAAGGTCTGGTTACATAGCCCCTTATAACCCCATCATAGGACCTAAGTTTAAGGTGTGATATGGTGATAGAATCTTGGGGTGGCTCGGACAACATTTCTCGAGTGGTGATTTATATCAGCTTGAACTTCTCCCTTAGGCGATTCAGTTCAAGATTCATATGTTGAAGTTCGGCTTGGGCTTGGTCTAGAACAAAGCCCAGTGATGCTACCTCCTTCCCAAGTTCCGATAGATGGGAATCATATGGCCCGAGTCTACTGGATGAGGCCATTCAATCTTCTTTCATTATTAATTAAACAAGATAACTGTATTTATAAAAACACAATGTTATGATTATAGTTTCCAACGGTCATATAGACCAACAGTCATATAACAGTCGAAACCCAACGGTCTCATTTTAGTTATACCCACTTCATTAATTAAAGGATATCGTTTTGTTAAGTATAAAAGAAAATAACACACAAAATTAGGAAACAAATATAATTAAAAAGTTCGGGTCATTACATACATGACAACTGAGGTACATGGAGTGAAGCAATATTGTACATACCAAGTAGTTTCCCAATTAATTGTAGAATTAAATTCCATTAAATTGACAATCGTAGCATTAAAACCGTAATTTATTGATCGATTCTCATTGTGTGTTTGAAAATTTAATAATGGTTTTTAAGATTTTTAAATGATCGATTAATTTATTGTAATAAATATGTCATTATTGGTTCTGTTATTTATTTTCCATGAATGACGTAAATGATGGGTATCTCCAATTAAGTTCATATGATCATTAAGATGAAAGGGAATTAATTAATTAATTAATTAATTTATTAATGGAAGTGTGTTTATCTTAATAATAAAGAATGAATAAAGAAATGAATGTTAGCTAGTTAATTTTTCATATTCATTGAATGTATGACCATTCATGAGCATAACTAAGACCTTTGTATGTGTTGGATGTTTTAATCTAATTTATTTCATGAGTTTGAAACTATTTATTATTAAATTAAATATGATGGCCTGTGAGTCATCCCTCCCTCCATTATTATGTAGGACCTATGTGCCTAAGGATATTTAAGCATCCCCTTTTAACCAATATTTTGGTTCCCCTCACCTATGTGTGAGTCATAAATATATGTAATTAGTGGAGTGTCTGAAGGGGTGTGAAGGAAATTAAAGATAGAATCATAATGATTCCAACTCAGGTGATATACATGTGTATATGTTGAATGTTGTAACTCATCCCAAGACCAGAAAAATGAGTTATTTCTCCTAGGTAAAAAGTTGATTTAATGTATTCTCATTAAATCAACCATTAGATAAAGCTCATGAATGGGCCATTTAATTATCTATTTATTTCTATCTATGAAATTATTTATTTTATGTATTCAAGGCTGCGGTCACATAAATAAATGAATTAAAAAGAAAAAACCTAATTTGAATAAATTTATTATTCATAAATGTTTTATCAGTCATGGTTAATTAATTAAGTGACATCCACTTAATTTTAACAAGACATGTAAATGATAAAACAAGATAAAATTTATGCATAATAAATTATATAAATGATTTATGCATAAATGTATTTTCCAACATGGTTAATAAATAAAGTAACATCCACTTAATATTAAAAAGACATGTAAAGGATAAAAACAGATAATATTTATGCATAATTAAATAAAATCCATCAACCTAATATTAAGTTAGACTAATCCTTCTATTACTTGATTAGGAACAAAACGAAATAGAACTAAGTGTTTGACCAACCCTTGTCAGGAAACTTACTTTTATAAGGGGAGTTCTTATGAAGGTTTTGGGTTGACTTAACCATTCTACATCAAGAAGAGTAACTCTTGCTGGACTTAGTGTAATTTGGTGGTAAGTGTTGAGAAAATACAAGACATGATTTCAAGATTGGGGAATCCACTCAATGGATCAAAGAGTTGCAAGCCTATAGTTGGCAAAGACCTCCCTAACCAAATACCTTCAAGTATCTTGACCCACCCTTGTCGGTGTTATACGAAGGGTCATATTGATCCTTGACACTATAATATTAAAGCAACTAGACATTCTGAGTTCAATTGTGAGGGCTATTGATACTTGATAAAATAGTGGGAGATTTAATAAAATTCATTAATTTATTATTTATCACATAATTTTTAACCAAGAAAAAGTAATAATAATATGATCTTTTAATTGTCGAATAAAATGGAAATATTTTCATCCATATTATCCCACGTTTAATATTGTATAAAGAAAACCTTCTAACTATCAGTAACATCTAGAAGTGTTTTAGACACCTTCGGGTTATTCTACGCAATAAATGGAAATCTTACATGCTAAAATCCTCAATACCTGATATGCCTGCTAAGGTGGTGAGTAATAAAGAGTTCATTTTCTATGAAAAACATTTTAGTGATGTTGTTGACGTTCAATGTTTGATTCTTTCAACAACATCTAATGAACTCTTTAAGTCTCCTGAAAACATGGATGTGTATATCATGCTTGAGCCCCTTTATGGGCTTTAATAAGAGAGATATAGAAAGAAATGGTTTGAGATTTCCAAAACACTCTTTCAGAGCAAGATTGGAGAGGGTTCCCCAACTGGTCCTCTTGTAGTCAAGCTCATTGGCTACATTGAGTGCCTAGAGGTTCTAGGGCTAAAAATCCACAAAGAACTGGGCACCAATCTCCTTTTGGAATCACTACCTTGGAGCTTCTCCAGCTTTGTTGTCAAATTTTAATATGAACAAAATTGATAAGTCTCTTCCAGATCTTCTCACTCTTATTTTCCAAGTAGATAAGGATAAAAAGAACAAAAATACTTTCATAATTATGGTGAAAAAATGGAAAGGGAATGAAAATATCTTTAAGCCCAAAGATTCTTCACGCCCTTACAAGAAGAGGAAGATAAAGGGGCATGTGATGGAACCGAATGTTGTCTATTTCACATGTGGGAAAAAGGACCACTGGAAGAAAAAATTCACTCATCTGAAGAAGAAAGGGGAAGCTTTAGGTGAATTTGTTATCGAGTGAAATTTATCTATTTCTACAAATAGGTTAGCAGATGCATCTTGTGGTCCTCACATATGTATTAAAATATAGGAACTAAGTAAATTCATAATAATTGATTGAGGGGAGGTAGATCTATGAGTAGCTAATGGAGAAAAACTTTCTATTGTACCTATTAGGGACTACCACCTCACATTGCCAACTAAAATTCTCTTGGTTTTAAAGGGTTGTTATTATGTTACTTCAATTACCAAAAACAATACTTCTATATCTAGTCTAGATATGGATAGTTATATTTTTAATTTCGGAAATAAAGATTTCTACTTTTATAAAGATATCATTTGTTATGGTTTGACATAATTAAATAATAATCATTATGTGTTGGACTACACAAACCAAGTAATGCCAATCAATAACAAAACAACTTTGCATGAATCAAACCACACCTAGATTTGGCATCATCGTCTAGGCAATGTAAATGAAAAATGTTTGACTAAATTACAAAAATATGGATATTTAGATTCTTTTGAACTAGAACCACTTGGTGTATATCACGCATGTTTACAAGGGAAAATGAC
This sequence comes from Viscum album, assembly GCA_963277665.1. NCBI lineage: Eukaryota > Viridiplantae > Streptophyta > Magnoliopsida > Santalales > Viscaceae > Viscum > Viscum album. The sequence continues at coordinate 1,003,556,346 of OY728134.1, forward strand.
TAAATCCCCATTTTGTGGAAAATATGAAAGTGCTAAAGAGATTCTTGAATTAGTTCATACTAATGTGTGTGGAACACTTCCTATTGATTAAAGGGGTGGGTACTCATACTACATAACTTTTACTGATGATTTTAGTAGATATGGATATGTCTATTTAATGAGGTATAGGTCATATTTTTTTAATTAATTCTAGGAATAAAAGAATGAGGTTGAGAACTAGAATTGTAGTAATATTAAGAAACTATACTTAGACCATGGTGGAGAATATCTTAATCAATTCTCCATTGATTACTTACGGGAGTTTGAGATCCTATCCCAAATCACTTCTCCTTACACACCTTAGTGGAATGGTGTAAACAAAAGGAGGAACCAAACCTTTTAGGATATGGTGAGATCAATGATGAGTCATGTGAGTCTTTAATTATCCTTTTGGGGATACATGTTACAAACGACAACACATATACTAAACCAAGTACCAACTAAATTGATAAATGTTATTCCATAAGAATTTTGGAGTGGAATAAAAATCATGTTATCAAATTTACATGTGTAGGGAAGCGAAGAATTTGTTAAGGAATTTTTAAGTAACAAACCTATACCTCAAGGCCCAAAGTGTACCTTTATAGGATATCCCAAGGAAACAGGAAGATATTACTTATACGACCCCTCATAAAAATATTTATGGTGGAAAGACATTCCATATTCCTTGAGAGGGAGAATATCTCTAAAAGAGATCATGGAAGCAAGATAGACTTTGATGAAGTCAAGGATCAAGTCACACAATAGTTGGTACCTGAACAGATTCCACAAATCCCCATGGAAGAAAACATTGTTGTAGAGACACAAGTACTACGTAGATAACCATAACACTGTGGCTTTCTACTCAACGGGGATGGTCTCTCATTATTAGTTGATAATAATGATCCTATAACCTATGAGGAAGCAATAAGAGGCCCAGATGTTTCCAAGTGATAATAAGCCATGAATTCTAAAATGGATTCCATGTACCAAAATAAATTATGGATTTTGATTAACCCTCCAGTATATGTAAATCCCATATTTTCAAATGGGTATTCAAGAAAAAACTGGACATGGAAGGACAAGTCAATACCTATAAATAATGTATGGTTGAAAAAGGGTTTAAACAGTGTCAATGCATTGACTGTGATGAAACCTTTTCACCAATTTCAATACTAAAATCCATTAGAATTCTATTTTCCATTATGACCTTTTATGATTATGAGATTTGTAAATTGTATTTCAAAACAACCTTCCTTAATGGGAACCTTCAAGAAGATGTTTATATGATACAACTTGAAGGGTTTGTGACTCCGAAGGATTCCAACAAGTTATGCAAGTTGAAAAGATCCATTTATGGATTAAATTAAGAATCCAGGTCATGGAACATTCATTTTGATAAGGCCATATTGGAATTTGGTTTCATAAAGAACGAATGTGGGTCGTGTGTCTATAAACAATTTAGTGAAGGTACAATCATTTTCTTAATAGTTTATGTCAATTCCATATTACTTATTGGAAAAAATACTAGTCTTATAGCTTGTTAATATTTGGTTGAATAAATATTTCTTCGTGATGGACTTAGGCAAGGAAGCAGATATTCTTTGAATCAAGAACTATCATGATAGTGTCATGACCCAAACCATCTTGGGGCTCGAGCTGCAACTACCCCAAGCCCACCTCCAAAGGCTAGGGGCTCACAACTAGTGATGAAGTCACAAAAAACTAGGGAATTCCTTGGCCTAGGAAGCTGTACACACACACATAGTTGGATCAATGAAAACAGTGAATAGGGAAATGAAAACGAGATACATCACTGCTATATATAAAACAAAAACATGCATCAACCTCAAAACAGTACAAGTACAGGAAAGTAAACTAAGATTTAAATGGTAAAAATACACACCAAACTAGAAAAGTGCCACAACACGGCAGTAACTGAGAAGTAAAATAGAAGAGGGAGCCCCGCTCTTGGATCCCTAGCTATGACCATCATACATGGTCCAAACACTCGTATCCCAATGCTCCTCTAAACTAACGATAAACATGTTCATCATCTACAGGGGAACACCAAGTGCTGGAAAATCCCAAGTAGGGGTGAGTATAAAGAACTCAATAGTCTGCCTTGATGGCTCAGGGGATTATAAAGAGTTGTACTAAAGAGGGGAGCAGTAAGAGATATAATAGAAGAAGACGCTAGTAGATAGAACAAGGTAAAGTAAAATAAGTGCAGCTTAACCCAACAAGAAAGTGAAGTAAGCTCATCCAAACACAGGTAGCTAGAAATGGTGATAAAATGAACTCCTCATTGATTCTTCACTACCAATAGTAGGAGAGTAGACTCATCTAACCATGAGAAGCTAGACACAAAAATCCCATGGCATATTCGCCTCTCCCGGAAGGAGAGTACCCAAAAACAAAGGAGTGGGAACTAGAAATAGGATATATATATATATATATATATATATATACTCATTAAAAGAAACCCAAAAGAGAGATTATGGAGATCTAAATCTCACAATCTCATCCCAAGAAAAGTGAGTCACCAACAATTATAGAAGTAAACATCGATACCTAGCATCCCACACATATACTCTGAACTGCAAATCAAAGGGACTGAATCACCACACCTCAACACTGTCCACTTTGGGAGACTCTGTCTCACCTGCATAGTTATAGGTTGCATCACAAGGATGCTTCTTTATGGTAAAAGCATCCCTCTTTCTTGAGAGTCCAAAGTCACGTCAAATCATGTTTGTTCACTGTGGCGCACAATCGATAGATCGTGTCACAAAGTTGAGGATCCATGCCCAACCCTTATAGAGGATGCCACTCATCATTGGGTGTATATTCCCTAGTATTTCAGGGGGGATCATCACTCAAAAGTTGACATGGGATCCACGGCCTAGCCTAGCTATAGGGTACTACCTGATAAGAGTCATCGACGAGTCCCACTACCCAACCCAACTGGATGGAAGCCCAGAACTGCCATTGGGGACCACTTCCTAGCCAAACATAAGGTAACCCAAGAACTGCCATCAGAGACCACTTCCTAGCCCACATGGAGGTAACCCCAGAACTGCTCTGGCCTTCCATACTAGATGGTACCTCTTAGAAAGCACTGAGAACACTGGCCACCCCTTATGGATGGTACCTCTCAGAAGAACATTGAGAAACACTGGCCATACCTGCTGGGTAGTACCTCTTGTAAGAACGCTAAGGAACACTGGTAATCCCTACTGGATGGCACCTCTTGGAAAAGCCCTGCTGCAGCCATCAGGTGCCACCCTGGATAGGTGTCCCTCCCAGGACATCTCACATCATACCTCAAAATCCACTATGAAGAGCACCATCACTTTCTATGAAGAAAAGCACTAAGGACAGGCTACTCGCATGCCAAAATATGAGTTCAAAAGAAGAATATATGAGAGATATAATAATCATAAAGTGGTACAAGGTGCATGTGAGGCCCACACAACATGTGACCTTGCCTCATCACCTGGTTGTGTACCTAGCCATTCTCAGGTACTGAACTGTGATCAGGTACCCCTAAAAATGTCAGTGTACTCCCATAGTACACAATATGGCTAGCCAAAAGGCTATCGAGTGCACGATGCTTGATGTTGATTTGAATAGCCGAAACGTAATTTCACTGGCATGCCTCCTCAAAAGGCTCTAGAATATTTGATTGTATCTCTTATACATCTTATCCACTCTCACGAGAGTCGAAGCTAACCAAAGACGTGGGTTCTTTTCAAACACACCAAAAGGATCTTCCACCAATATTCCTTTCATGTTTTCAAATTTAATATGATAACGAACAAGGATCCATAAGTTCAAACGAATTACACCATTGAGATCCATCTAAAAAAACACGCAAGATCAACTATTCATTCACCCCAAACAGAAATCAGATGGAAAAGCAGCAAGTCGCTGCATTGTGCTCAAAAGATGTCATGTGAGGGCCATGCCTTAGTCCCGAAACAATGTATATGGATAATGTTGTTGCAATCCTTACAAAAAAAAACACAGGATGGACAACAATTTTTTCTAAAACTGATAACTGGTGAAAAAGTTTTATTTCACTGTAATGTGTGCAAACTGGGCCTCATGGGGCCCACACTTAGCCTTCGGTTTAAACAACTGAAATTAGCCTTAAAAAGTAATCCTAAACATCAGGGTCATTGCACCTCTAATGGCATGTCAAATAGACTCTAGATACAGGAGCTACGACTGAAGGAAGGAACCACGAATAATAATAAATATTTTATTATTATTAAACTTAAGCATTTTGTGCAACCGAGCAGTGAAACCTAGTCTTAAATTTTTGAACCAGTCTAAAAAAATCATTCTCAAAGTAAGGGTCCCATGGCCATAGACGGCGCATCAAATAGATGCATGGTTTAGAAGAAACATACATTTAAAAGATCTCGGTCCAAACTGGGTCGGTCGGGCCCAAACAGCCTGGTCGGTCCAAACTGACCGGACCCCTTTCTCCTAGGTCGGCCTGCCCCAACCAACCCATTTTAGATCATCAGCTCGCAGCCCAGCTGAGGGTTCGGCCCGTTCTGCTATGGCATGGCCCGCCTGCCGCAGCCCGACCCACCTAATGATGCTAAGCGGTCGAGTGGTCGGGCTTCCTTTTCTCCTGCATCCATACGGAAGACCCACGTCACGTGGGTCCTTTTCCCCCACCGCTGCCCCGTAGCGCCCACCTGACCCTCATGCAAGCCACCAACCCTCTCCAGTCTGGATGTTGTGCTCCTGCTTACCGCACACCACAACTGCCCCAGCTGGCTTCTGCCCGACCTCCACACTCGTGACCATGCCACCCTGCCGGCTCCCACCTAGCCTCTGCAGCCCGCGATAGTTTTGGGCCACAGCCAGCGGTTCTTCTCTGGTGGCCCCTTCTATGGGCCACTACGACCACACCGGGGGTCTGAAAATTATTTCAAACCCGTTTCTAGGAAGCTCGGTATGAGCTCTTCATCACACTAGCCATTTCTCCTCAATCCATCGCAAAATCATTGGGTCAAAAATTAAATGCGATAAAACTGATGATTGGGGAATAACACGATGAATGGAAATGATCTTTAACAGAGTTTAATGGTTGTGTTTGTGCAACAATAAACATTGATGAGTGAAACAATTATTAGATAGCAGTTTTATTCATCACTCAGGAATTGGAAATTGAGGTTGCGATAATTTAATAGAATCCTACCACGATATGGTGCACTTGGCATTGGAGACATGTCTATGACCCTCTTACTTTTATCCACTGACAATTTTCCCTTGATTTGTCGAAGAACGAGAGGGAGAGAGATTGAGAAGGAGGAGAGGTTTTAGAGAACGGTAGAGAGGTTTTTGGAGGAAGAGCTCTCCCCTGAACTCATATTTATAAACATAACATAAAATATACAGCAATGGGAGCAGGATCCGTACAACCTGCGCCTTTTCATTTTATGAAGCACCTTGGTAAAACATCACCCTATAAACTCAACGGCATGATCGTATTTCCAATATGAGGCCCCAAACAAACGTTATTTACTTTAGCGCTTGGAATAAAATAATTAAGTTTAATTTTTTTAATGACAATTTTCCCTTCGTGGCATTTTCCACAGGAGTCATGCACCGACAAAAGTTATGCCCCGCCTAAGATAAATGCAGTGTTCCGAACACAACTGTTTCCTCAGATTTCTGATCTGAGCTATAGTTTAAGAGATATCACGATTTCATCTTATGTATAGTACAAAACACTTAATATTTTTTTATAATTAAATCCGTGCATACTGGGCCTCAAAATTGCATGTCGTCTCAACGCCTAGCTCTAGAAAAGTATTACAAGGAAAAAACTAGGTTTCTACATCATTACCTCCTTCGTTCTTTTCATCCCAAAAATGAAAAATTAAGGAAAACAACTTGGGATATTGAGCCCACACCTAGCTCTCACGATCCCAAGAAAACGTACACGTTTCCATGTTGGCACAAAACGCAAACCAAAGGGATCGTTCATCCTCATATGGACTTCTCCTTTCGATGATGTGTGTTGAAACACACAAATCTCCTCAGCTATGACATGTGGAAGACGTCATGCACCCACCCCATCTATTGGGGGTAGGGCAAGGCAGTAGGTAACCTCGCCATAACCTTCCACAACCTCGAATAGCCTGAAGAAACTTGAGGGATAGTTTACCTCCCCGGATGAACCTCTATATCCCACGTCACAACTAAAATCACTATTCCACCAAGTAATAGAGTTTCATGATTCTCTCATTCATAATATCCATCTAGTGAAACAACCAATGATATCTAGTCACACATGATTTCATAGTCGACTTCTCATAACTGAGAATCTCTTACATGCTCGAGAAGTGAAGGAGTCATCACCATCGACAGAAGAAAAGTTGTATCCTCCTGCTCCACCAGGGTCAGCTATAGGGAAGCTAACTGCTCTGAAACTTCCCACACCAGGCGAGCTTGAGACTTCCTACTAAGGGCATCTAGTAAAACATTTCCCCTTTCACTACTACAAATATGGCTTTTATAAGAGCTAAAAATGGCCTTTAACAGTGCTAGAAAAAGCGCTATTAATGCCGGCGAAGATAGGGGGGGTCCCCTTTATCAGTGCTCCAAAAAGAGCTGATAAAGACCCCTTTTATCAGTGCTAAACAAAAGCACTGATAAAAGACCCCTTTTATCAGCATTTTTTTAATGTTGATAAAAAATTAAAAAAAATAAAAAAAAATAAAAAAATACTGTCAATCTCGGGGGGAGGGGGATTTTTACAGCGCTTGAGCCCCCCTTTATCAGCGCTTTCCCACACCTCCAGTGCCCTCGCACACCGCCTACACCCTTTATCAGCGCTAGACCTCTAAATCACCCTTGCGTGCGCGCCCCTGCCTCCACCCAGATTTGATCTCGAGACCTCCCCCCTACGCACCTAAAGCCTTTGCCACTCCCCTATATTGATTTGTTCTCTTATTCATGATATATCTATTTATTTATATATATATTTAGTTATATTTCTTCTTATAGTAATATATATTTATATTACTATATATTTATAGTTATATTAATATATATATATAGTTATATTAATATATATATATATAGTTATATTAATATATATATAGTTATATTAATATATAGTAGTTATATAAATATTCATATATTGGTATTTTAAATATAATGAATATTATTTATTATTTAGATAAATATAATATATTTTATATGTAAATATGCGTAATTATTTATTTAAAAAATTTAATTTTTAGGTGTGAATATATAAAAAAATATGTACATATAGTTATATATTTGATTATAAATAGCAGTGAATTATAAAAAAAGATAAAATTTCAAAGTCATTATTACAATATGAATGTAATACCTTTGAATAAATTCATTCTCCACCAAAAAAATCCAATAATACCCCCTTAAACGAGGCTGAAAATACACAAAATGTTAAAAAATCTGGGTATCCCGACAAAAAACTCAGTTTTGGAGGCCTTCTGGGCCTATTTTGGCCTCGAAAAATCCTTCACCGAGGTCCCACCCAATTATAGCGACGTAGAGCTCATCACAGGCTTCGATTTGATATGTGGTAGAGCTCAAACGGACACCCGGATCAAAAGTTATGGCCGTTTGAAGTTTGAGTTGCGTTTTCAACATATTTTGGATCTTTTTTTTAATTTTTTTTATTTTTTTAGTCTTCAAATTGTTATTAAATTACTATTACTCTATAATAATTATCAAATTATTAATTAAAAATATTTTTTTCTAATTTTTTTATAAGCCATTTTCACTAAATATCTTATATATTAAGTATAATAACTGTAAATGTATATTTATACTTATCTAAAATATATTTATAAAGTATATATTATATTTATATCAATATAACTATATTGATATATTTATATATTAATATAATACTTTTAATTATTTTTTTTTGAAGTCTAACCCTTTATCAGCGCTACTAAAAAAAAGTGCTGATAAAGGGGGTCCCTTTATCAGCGCTAAAAAAAGCGCTGATAAAGGGGGGGCCTTTATCAGCGCTAAAAAAAGTGCTGATAAAGGGGTACTTTTATCAGCACTTTTTTTAGGGATGATAAAGGTACCCTTTATCAGCACTTTTTCGTTAGTGCTGATAAAGGGGTGGTGCTGGCCTTGCCCAGTTTTGTGGTAGTGTTTCCAGATTATAGAATATCTCAAAGTCATAGTCCTCTAGAAATTTCAACCAGCACCACCACCAGAGGTTCAAGTCTCTCTGGGTGAAGACATACCTGAGACATTGGTGTTTTTTGCAAACCACAAAGCGATATACTAGAAGGTAGTGTCTCTACATTCTTAGGGTGAAGGTTACTTCTGTTAGTACCAGATTCTGATTCGTGGAATTCTATTCATGGGATCTCCATCACCTCAACATGTACTTCATAACTGCAGTATCAAGATTTACGTTGAGAACAAAAGGTACCAAAGAACATGGCATGTGATAAAACTCATCCAACAATAAGAGGCTAGACATGGAAAGAATGTGGAATACCCGCATATATTTTCTCTATTGGAAGGAGAGTAATTCCAGAAAAAAGATCCTTATCGAACCCACTAGTGGAAGCTCAAGCATAAAAAGGTCAAGTAGAAAAACTCCACTGGAAAAGCCAGGACCTACTCCACCACTCCATCGCACAACCTCACCCTGAATACAGAAGTTATAGGGACTCTTCCACCACACCTCAATACTATCTTCTTTGGGTGGAACTGACTCACCCCTACGGTTTTTTTACGTCACAAAAAATGTTTCTCAGTGGGGAAAGGACCCCTCTTCTTTGTGCATTCAAAGCTGCATCGAACAACACCAACACAGGGTTACACCATTGCACTATGTCACCCTCGTAAAACCACAAAAAAAGATAAGTGAGAAAATAGTTATTCACATAGTGTCTAACAAGTTCTACTGAAAAAAGTAGAGAAGACACAAGGCGTATCTCTTATCTTCTCACACTCTGCAGGAGCATAGACATCCAAAGCTTGCGACTATCCATGGACCCAGCTGCCCGCTTCCTTAGCTTGACATGGGCTACCTAGTGGTGTTGGGAAGACCTCATAATATTGTACACCGCCCTAAACTCCTGATCCTCTGCCAGCACCACCTCCCTGGGGACCACCCTGATCACAAAGCTTCTATTGCCATGGTGGTCCACCTGCGGCCTGCCTAGTGTTCTCAGCATTTCTGGTCAGGAAGTCTCATGCCAAGTTACCTCACCCATCACAAGAAAAACATCATCCCTCCCATTGATTTCCCTACGCTCTATGCTGCATCGGTCCCATATGATTGTGTTCCTAAGACCAATTATGGGGAGGCCTCCCACATCGATATCTTGTCTACTAGTGTTCGCTAGCTGCGACAGACATCTCAACTCTATTGTGCTCACTACCACAACCAGCTGTATGGTGTCCCTCATACAGAAAGTTCTCTATCTACAACACCTTATCCAGCACTTCGGAATAGGTGGGGATGCACAAGGGTACTATGGTATCATATACCCCTATGTGGAGTCCATACTCAAACCTCCGTACTCGAAAGTAGTCATCCCCAAGCGTGTATAGAGAGTAGTATGTAAGGTCTGTGAACCTAGTCGTGTACTTAGTCACTGTCATCCCCCTGCTAAAACTAGAGGAGCTCCTGATGTAGAAGAAGTGAAAGTAGGAGAGGTAGTAATCCTCACGAAATAGCTACTGAAAGCCATCCCATGCGGGTATGAACTCATCAAGTATATGAGTAACCAAGATTCACAACGCCCAACTGCTCTGTGGAAAAGGATGGCTGCCAAAGCCACCATCTGATCTGCCGATATCCTCCCAAGAATGAAGAGGCAGACCACCGACTCTATCCAAACCTCTGCTATCGAAGGGTCTGCCTCACCACAGAATCTCATTGGTCTCTGTCTTTGGAACTCACGAACTGCACTCAACCCGCACACGTCCTTATCACACTCTTCTAGGGATTTCTGCTACTCAATAGGTGGAGGTGATTCTACATACCAACCTGGAGAAAGGGGCTCGCATGAGGGGTCGTAAACTGAGGTCTCGTCACTCATAGGGTCATCATCATGAACCTGAGCTAGTATCCTAGCTGGCTGTCATCGCAGAGATATCCTAAATTTTATCAAGGAGTATCACAATCAAATGAGCATATATATATATATATATATAAACAATCATGGGGAGATAACTCAAGAAGGACAGTCAAAGACTCAATCCTATATGATGCACGTACAATTGTTCCCTACAACAAGTGTCTCAAGGTGCCGATTTGACAAGTGGGTAATTAGGTTCCTGGTTAATGGATACATCGACCGCTCATACCATCACTAGACTCCCTGGCCTGAGATCCAATCTTGAGACACTTCGAAACTGTTTCTCTAAACCCAACCAAGACCTTTTTAGGGAAACGTCATAACAATTCCCCAAGGGTTGAACCACCTTTGATACAACTTTTCCATGACCCGACCAATCCCTGGGCTCAAGCCAAAACTACCCTCAACCCGCCTCCATAGGCCATGTCTTGGAAACTAGCGCCGAAGGGAAAAAACTAGGGGAGGACTTTGCCTAAGAACCTATACAGACACACAAAACCAAATCAATGAAAATAGTGAAGAGGGAAAAGAAAATGAGATACAACACTACTATATATAATCAAAAAACATGCATCTACCTCTAAATAGTACAATTACATGAAATTAAACTGAAAGGTAAAGGGAAAAAATACATTCCCAACTAGAAATTTTCCATAACCTGGAAGTAACTGAAAATTAAAATAGTGGAGGGATCCCCACTACTGGATCCCAAGATATGCACATCGTACATGGTCCAAGCACTCGTATCCCTATGATCCTCTAAAGTCGTGATCAGTCTATCGGTCATCTGTAAGGGCACACCAATTGAAAGAAAATCCAAAGCATGGGTGATTATAAATATACTCAGTAGGATTCCCTAAAGGCTCAGGGAAGCAGCAAGAGAGATACTAAAGATGAGAGGAGTGAGAGATATAACAAAAGAAGATGACAGTAAATAGAACAAGGTACAGTAAAATAAGTGCAGCTCAACCCAACAATAAATTGAAGTAAGATCATCAAAAAACAAGGATCTATAAATGATGATAATATTAACTTCTCATAAAGTCTTCACTACCTATAGTAGGATAATATACTTGTCCAACCAGGAGAAGCTAGACAGAGATAACTTGTGGCATACCCCGTGCATCTTCACCTCTACTAGAATGAGAGTAGACAAAACCCAAGGATTGGGAAATGGAAACAGGATATATATATATATATATATATATATATATATATATACACTCAGTCAAAGAAACCTTAATGAGAGAGTAAGAGGATATCTATATCACAAGCTCAGCCCAGGAAAAATGAGTCACCAATATTTCTAGAAGTAACCATCGATGCCTAACATCCCACATGTCTGATCTGAACTGCTAGTCAAAGGGACTCAATCACCGCACCTCAACACTATCCACTTTGGGTGACTTTGTCTTGCATGTACAGTTTTAGGTCATGTCATAAGGATGCATCTTGGTGGGAAAAGCATCCCTCTTTCTTGAGAGTCCAAGGTCACGTCAAAGTATGTCTCTTCACTGTGCCACATAGTCGATATATCATGTCACAAAGTTGAGGATCCATTCCTAGCCCTGCTGGAGGATGCCACTCATCATTAGTTTGTTCCCAAGTACGTCAGGGGGGATCATCACTTGGAAGTCGACAGTGGATCCAATTCCCAGCCCAGTTGGAGGGTACTGCCCAGCAAGAGTCGTCGATGGGTCCCACCACCCAACCCTACTAGTAGGAACCCCGAAACTTCAATCAGAGACCACTTACTAGGCCAGTTAGAGGTAAAACCGGAACTGACATCGCAAACGACTTCTTAGCCCCACTAGACATAACCCTAGAACTGATCTGACCATCCCTAATGGACGGTACCTCTCGAAAAGCACAGAGAACACTGTCCATCCCTACTGGATGGTACCTCTTTTAAGAACGTTGAGAAACACTGGCCATCGATGCTGGATGGTACCTCTTGGAAGAATGATGTGGAATACTGGACATCCGTATTGATTGTACCTCTCAGAAAATCACTTCTGTAGTCATCGAGTGCTTCCACAAATAGGAATCACTCTTAAAACATATTTCATCTTACCTCAAAATCCACAACAGAGGGATCCATCACATTCTACATAGAAAATCACTCATGATTGACTACTCCCAAGCCAAATCTGTGTCCAAAAGAAGGAGATACGAGAGATAGAAGAATCATAATGTTGTACATGGTGCATGTTGGACCCACATGACTTGTGACCCCGCCTCATCGCCTGGTCTTGTACCTAGAAATTATCTGGTATTGAACTGTGATAAAGTAACCCTAAGCATATCAGTGCACTCCCAGAGTACACAACAATCCTAGACAAAAGGCTATCGAGCACATGATTCTTGAGGTTGATTTGAATGGGGTAAATATAATTTCCATGACACACCTCCGCAAATGGCTTCAGAAAAATTTGACTGTATCTCTTCATACATCTTCTTCACTCTCACGAGAGTCAAAGCTGACCCAAGCTACAGGTTCTTTTGAAACATTCCACAAGGATCTTCCAACGACATTCCTTTCATGTTTCCACATTTAATGAGAACACAAAAAAGTTTTCATAAGTTCAAATGGATCACACTGTTGCGATCCTTGCGAAAAAAACACGCAAGATCTACTATTCATTTGGCCCAAATGGACGATAGATGAAAAAGAAGAAAGTCGCCACATTGTGCTCAAAAGACATATTGTGGGTCCCATACCTTGGTCCTAAAACAATGTATACAGATCACTTCATTGAAATCCTCATAGAAAAACACATGAGATGGACTACTCATTTGTTTAAAATAGATAACTGGTGAAAAAGTTTCATTTCACTACAAAACGTGTGAACCGGGCCTCATGGGGATTACACTTAGTCTTTGTTTGAAACACCCAAAACCAGGCTTAAAAATTCCGCCTAAAGTTTAGGGTCACTACGCCTTTCATAGCGCATCAAATAGACTCCTGATGCTGGTTCTACGTCCGAAGGAAGGAACGACAAATAATAATAAATATTTTATTATTATTAATCTTAAGCATTTCATGCAACTGAGCAACTAAACCTAGTCTTAAAAGTCCTTTAACTCATCTAAAAATATCCATCATGAAGAGGGGGTCCTATGGCAGTAGAAAACACATCAAATGGATGCACGGTTGAGAAGAAATGAGAATTTAAAAGATCTCGATCCAAACTAGGCCGGCCCAGCCCAAACTGGCTGGACCCCCTCCTCTGGGGCCAGCTCGCCCCGAACAGCTTAGTCTGGATCATCGGCCCACAACCCAGCCATAGGTTTAACCCATTATTTTGTGTCTTGGCCCACCTGCTGACACCGACTGGCCGAGTGGTTGGTCTTCCTCCGCTCTCACATCCACGCAGACGACCCGCGTCACACGGGTCCTTGTCCCCCAACCCTGCCTCGTAACGCCAGCCTGACCCCCCGTGTCAGCCATCTCCCTACTCTCATCCGGTTGTTGTGTTCCCACCTATGGAACACCATCGCCTCTACTGCTAGAACCCTCCCGACCTCTACGCTTGCGGCCACTCCACCCAGTCGGCTCTCACCCAGCCTCCGCGACCCATCACTGCCTTGGGCCACTATTGATGGTTCGTCTCTGGTGTCTCCTTCCACGGGCCACTGTGACCACACCGGTTGTCTGAAAATTATTTCTTACCCGAATTTGAGAATCTTGATATGATATCTTCATCGTATTGGCCTTCACTCCTCAATCTGTCGCAAAATTGTTGAGTCAAAAAATAAACATGATAAACTCATTGATTGGGGGAAGAATGCGATGAATGGAATTGATTTTTAATAAGGTTTAATGGTCATGGTAATTCTTCCATAAACAACGATGAGCGAAAAAATGATTTGAAAGTAGTTATGTTCATGACTTAGTAATTGGAAATCGAGGTTTAGATAATTTAATATAATCCTACCTCGATACGGTGTGCTTGGAGTTGGCAATGCGTCTATGGCACTCCTACTACGATACACCAGAAATTTTCCCTTGATCCGTTGAATAACTAGAGGGAGAGAGATTGAGAGGGAGGAGAGGTTTTAGAGAGAGGGAGAGAGATTTCTAGAGGAATGAAGAGCTCTCCCCCTAACTCATATTTATAAACATAACATAAAATATTCATCAACAGTCATGGGATCTAGACAACCCCTGCCTCTACCTTTTATGACATGGATTGGTACAATTTCCCCCTCCAAACTCAATGGTGGTATGAGATTTCCAATACGAGGCCCAAAACAAAGGTTATTTTCTTCAGTTCGTGTAATAAAATAATTATGTTCAATTATTTTAATGATGATTTTTTCCTTCATGGAGTTTTCCAGAGGAGTCGTGTACCGACAAAAGTTATGCCTTGTCTAGGGTAAATGCCCTATTCCGGAAATCACCATGGCCATGGATTTGCAATCCGAGATATATTTTAAGAGATATACTACTTCCATCACATGCATAGTACAAAACACTTAATATTATTGTATAATTTATTCCGGGAACACCAGGCCTCATAATTTCATGTCTTCTCAGCGCCTAGCTCTAGAATTATATGTAGAAATATTCAAAAGTCTTACAAGGAAAAAACTAGGTCTCTACATCATTTCCTCCATTTATCTTTTAGTCCCTAAAAAAATTAATGAAAACAGCTTGGGGTATTGAGCCCACACCTGGCTTTCCCACTCCCAAGAAAACCTACATGTTTCCATTCCAGCATAACACATGAACCAAAGGGATGGTTCTTCCTCATAAGGTCTGCTTCTATCGATGATGTGTGTTGGAACATGCACACATTTCCCTAGTTGTGACAAATGGAAGACATCATGCACCCACTCCAGCTATTGATGGTTGAGAAAGGCGATAGGTAACCTCACCACCTCCTTTCATGATCATGAACAACCCAAAGAAACTCAGGGGATAGTTTACTTCCCTAGATGAACCTCTACATCCCACATCATGACTAGAATCACTATTCGTCCCTAGAACAAGGTCTCATTATTCCATCCTTCAGAATATCCATCTATTGAAACACCCAAGGATATCTGATCACAAACGATTTCACAGTCGACGTCTCACAACTGAGACTCTATTACATGCTTGAGAAGAAAATGAGTCAACACCATCGACTGAAGAAACGTTTTACCCTCCTGCTCCGCCAGGGTCATCTATAGGGAAGCTAACTACTCCAAAACTTCCCGCACCAGGTGAGCTTGAGACTTCCTGCTAAGGGAATATAGTACAACATTTCCCCTTTCTAGGGTATATACTATCTAGCAGTCATAATCCTATAAAAAGTTTAACCAGCATTGCCACCTCAGGTTCAAGTATCTCTGGGTGAAGATGTACCTAAGACATTGGTGGTTTGTGCAAACCACAATGCACTCTCCAAAAAGGTAGAGTCTCCACATTCTTAGGAAAAAGGCTACCACTTCCATCACCAGATAGTGAGTTGCACCATTCTGTTCATGGGATCTCCATTACCTCAACCTGTACTTGATAAATGTAGTATCAGGATTGACGTTGAGTGCACAATGTACCAATGAACATGTTAGATTCGTAAACTAATCCAACTAAAAGAGGCTAGACAAAAAAATCATGTGGCATACCCTGTGCATCTTGGACCCTCTTGGAAGGAGAGTAATTCACAAAACAGGAGCTCTACCAAACCCAGTAGTGGCATCTCAAGCATAAGAATTTCAATTAGAAAAACTCCAATGGGAAATATAGGACCTTATCTGATGCTCCATTTCACAACCTCTCCCTTAACGCACAAGTCAGAGGGACGTTTCCACCACACCTCGATATTAACCACTTTGGGCGGCACTAACTCACCTTCATGGTTTTTCTCGTGTCCCAAAAACACATCTTAGTGGGGAAAGGACCCCTCTTCTTCATTACTTCAAAGCTACGTCGAAAAAAACTAACACAGGGTTACACCGATGCCCCCAAGTCACCCTGGTAAAACCTCAAAAAAAGGAGCAGGGAGAAAATATTTCTTTACATAGTGATTAACAAGTTCTACTGAAAAAATTTGAAAATACACAAGGCATACATCTTATAATCTCATGCTCTATAGGATCATAGAAATCCAAAGATTGGGGATTTCCATGGATATAGCTTCCTGCTTCCTCATCTTGATATGGGTCTCCTAGAAGTGGTGGGAAGACCTCATAACTTCATCCACCACCCACAGCTCCTGCTCCTCTTCCAGGACCAACTCCATGGGGAACGACTCCCTGTAGACCACCCTAATAACGAAACTACCTCTGATATGGTGGTCCACTTGTTACCTACCTGGTGTTATCAGTACATCTAGTTGGGTAGTCTTTTTCCAAGTGACCTCTCCCATCACAAGCATAACACCGGACCTCCCCAGGCTATCCCTACTCTCTATGATTCCTCATCCCCATATGACTGCATGCCTATGACCGATTATGGGGAGGCCTCCCACATCAAGATATTGTCAACTAGAATCCGCTAGCTACGATAGAAGTCTCAGCTCTGTTGTGCTCATTTCCACAACCATCTGTATGGAATTCCTCTGATATAAATTTCTATATCCACAACACATGCTCCATCACCCCAACATAGGTGGGGATCCATAGGGATACTATGATAGAAAATATCCCTCTATGGAGTCCCTGTTCAAACCCTCATGCTTGGAAGTAGTCATCAAAGAGCATGTCTAGAGAGTAGCGTGCAAGGTCTGTGAACCTAGCCATGTAATTAGTCACTGTCATCCCACCTTCTGAAACTATAGGAGCTCTTAAAGTCAAATAGAGAGAAAGTAGGAGGGGTATTACTCCTCACGAAATAGATGTTGAAAGTCATCCCATGAGAGTTTCATCTTGTCATGTAACTAATTATCCAAGCTCCACCAACACCCAGCTGCTCTGTGGAAAAGTTTTACTACCAAAGCCACCATATGATCATTCAGTGTATTCACAATCCTGAAGAGGCGAACCACTAACTCCAACCAAACCTCTATTGTCTGAGGGTCTTGCTCACTGTGGAACCTCAGTGGTCTCTGTCATTGGAAATCATGAAGTGTTCTACCTTTGCAGATCCTCAGTCTCCTCTCCTAGGGCTATTTTCTTCTTAACAGGTGGAGGTGATTCTACCTACCCACCTGTAGAAAGGGGATCACATGTTGGGTCCTGAAATGATGCCTCATCGCTCACAACGTTGTCATCACGAACCAGAGTAGGTATCATGGTAGGTTGGTGTAGTAGAGACATCCTGAATGTTATCAAGGAGTACCATGATCAGATGAGAATATGTATATATCAAGAAATATGGGGAGATGACTCAAGAAGTACAGTGAAAGACTCAATCCTATATGATTCACATACCATTGTTCCCTACAATAAGTGTCTTAGGGTTCCGAGTCGACAAGCGGGTAATCAGGGTCCTGTTGAATGGATTTGTCGGTTTCCTGTACCATCATTGGACTCCCTGTCCAGATATCCGCAATCGAGACACTTTGATATTGTTTCCCTAACCCAACCAAGACCTTTTTAGGGAATCATCTGAGAAAAATCCCAAGGGTCAAACCACATTTGATACCACTTTTTCATGACCCGACCCATCCTGGGGCTCGAGCTGCAACTACCCCAAGATCGCCTCCATAGGCTAGGAGATGGTGACTAGCACCGAAGGCACAAAAAACTAGGGGAGTCCTTTTTTTAAGAACCTATACACACACACACACACAACCAACTCAATGGAAACAGTGCAGAGGGAAAAGAAAATGAGATAAAACACTGTTATATATAAACCAAAATGTGCATCTATTGTTAATGTATTGTCTCAACAATACTATATAATTTATGATGATTTTGATGCTCACAAATAACCTTATTTTTTTTACTAATGATTTTACTTTAAGTGTATTTCAGGGAGTTAATATTCTTTTTATTCTAAAATTTATTCCCAATAAATATTTATCTAAGTGATCAGAAAATTTTTTATGTATTCCAAAAATATTGTTCATACCCTACGTGTTTTAGCATAATGTATAGAATCAAACCTACTTTTTTTACAATGTGTATGGATCGTGATCCTTATGTTTTTCTTAAACCTTACACCGGAAGAAGAAAATATGGTTTATCAACCCTACGTTTAGATCAGTGTGTTTGGTTAATCAACCATATGTTATCAGAAAATTAATGTAAAAGAACATTACATTTGAAAGGAACCTTACATTAGGAAGGAGAAGAAAGTATGGTGAAATAACCCTACGTAAGTAATGAGCCTTACATTCCAAAATGAAACATATAGATCATCAGATTTACTTTTTATGGTCAACCCTATGTTTTCAACCTTACATTCGAATGATGAATGCTATGTAGTTGAAACCTATGTTCAGTATTTTTTCTCTTTGTGAATGAATCCTAAGTTTAACTTTTCAACGTCGAAAATTTATTTTCACGATATTTTCCACAATTTCTGTAATGGACTTGACTGAGTTATATTCAATTTTAAAAATCTGTTTGGACCATTTTGAAGATCATTTTATTTGATTCAACGAAACACATTAAATGGATAATTTTAATTCTATTCTTAAGGGAAGTTACGACTCCCCTAGTAAATTCAATTTTGAATTTCTACGGTTTATTAGGCGTCTTTTGTGGATCTGGAATTTTTAAAAAACAGGATTCTCATTTATATTTATTTGAGTATTATTATCTGAATAATAAATTGAGAAGAATTTTTTTATTAATATTCAATATTTATAGGGATTACATACACCGTTCTACAACGAATCAAATGAATCAGGAAGAGGACTACACTTTGGACATATACATGTTCAATCCTGTAAGCACGCTGATGCTCTATTTATGTTACTGTTCTTAAAATAGAAGATTCTTTTTGCAACCAGATATCTTCAGAATTATTTCATCTTGAAGATTTTTTTCTAAAGAATAAGATCCATCTACTGTTAGTTGCATACTACTGCAACTATGAAGATCAATTTGTTTCAACAAATCAAATATCTTTTTGATTTATTCGAGTTTTCACTGCTCGTACTCAGTTGAAGTGGACTGTCAGCTTCTTGATCTAAGCCGTGGATAATCGGTTCTCTGTTTAAAACCATAATACGTTGTTTTTAGTCATAATTGTAATGGTGTCAACTTCTTACATTCAGTTGTTGGAATTTCAGTCTTGTGACAAGAGGACCATACTAGTGAAATTCAACAAGCTCGTGGAGAGAGAATCTTGTGGAGTGGACTAGGGAATATTTTTTCCTCAAACCACTATAAAAAATTGTGCATCTATTTCTTCTTTTCCACCACATATCATAAGTAAAACAATGCTTATCTGCAATGATTAACAAAGAGTGTTTGAATTCAGAATTGTGGAAGAGTTTTGAAAAGTCACAATTCACCCCCCTCTTGTGTGTTTTGTATATTCTGACCTAACAATTAGTATCAGAGGAGAAATTTTGGATAAAACTATAGAAAAATGAAAGTTTAAAGGTATATGCAATGATGGAAATCGTTGATCCTGGAGAAGGGATTTCCATGGTTCGTGCTCCATATTTCAATGGAGAAAATTAGGGATACTGGAAATCTAGGATGATCATCTATTTAAAAACATCTTATATTTAGAGTTTATTAAAAGATTAATATTCTCTATAATATTCCTGAGAAACCAAAAACATAGGATGCTACAACCAAAACTGAATATGATATGAAATCCAAATCCATGAATGAAATTATCTACGGTCTTGGACCAGATGAATTCAATTGTGTCTCACAATGTCTGAATACATATGAAATGTGGAAAACCATTGTAGTTTTCTATGAAGGAATGGATAATGTAAGACATATGAGGTATAAGAAAACAAAAATAAAATTTTACACCTTCATAATGTTTGATGTATAAATTTTTAAACAAATGAATAGAAATTTTACAAAAATTATTAATAACGTTACAACCTTTGGTGAACCCATCATTCAATCAGATCAAGTATTGAAAGTACTGAGAGTACTTCCCTCAGAATAGAATGGTATATCGGTAGCTATTCGACAATCAATTCAAGTCAAAGATATTACAATGAAATAATTAATTTGGAACACTAATTATGTATGAAGATAAAATTCAAGGAGAAGTTGAAGATCAAAGAATAATTGTGAAAAAGGAGAATACTGCTCTAAAGGTTACATCTCATAAGAAAAATATAAATATGAAATAAGAAGTTAGAAAGGAAAGGGATGTTGATTCATCTGATTATGAAATGTAATTCACTCAGTTAACCAGAAATTTTATCAAGTTTTATAAAAAGAAAAAAATGGTTCATAATGTCTTTCAAAAGGGATGAGAAAGATTCTTGAGAAGTCAGATTCTATGAATGAAAGAAGTTAGGTCATATTAGACCTAACTGTCCTCATCTAAAATATAAAAAGAGAAATCCATATAAGAGATATCATAAAAATGAAGAATATAAACATAAAGGCAGAAATATAATGATAGCTACATGGAGTATTTCTAAAGACTCAAGCAACTCATCAAAATCTAATTTATGAAAGGAATAATAAAACATGAAAACAAATATGTGCTTCATGGCTGAAAAAGATAAGTTACAAACCTATTATTCATCTAAATCTGATTCTGATTCAAGTTGTTAAAATGATAAATTTACTACCTATTGTACAATTCTAGAAGAGAAATATTATTTTTTATTAAAGAAGAATAGATCTTTAAATAACATACATAACATTGTTTTATGTTAGAGGGATACCTTACTTAAAAAACATCAGAGTTAATTGATAAATTTAACTCATATACTATAAATTGTGCTGATCATGAGTATAATATTAAAGCATTAAAAGATGAATTAAAAACTTATAAAAGTGCGACTATTTTCTTTATAGAAGGAGAAAATATTCTGAATGAAATTCTTGGTAAGAATGTCATTAGAAAGGAAAGATTCAGTATAGGAATTAATGGGGAAAAATCTAAAATGTATAAAAATTATTTTGTTCCCAACTCAAAAAGTGTTTCTTTTAATTTTTTTAGAACAAAAGGAGATATAAAAAATAACTTTTATTTGAAAAATCCTCTAATTAGTGGTATTAAGAGAAAATTTCATTAAAAACAATTATCTAAATTTAGTGTTATAAGTTATGGAAAAAAAGAAAATCTAGATTCCCAAATCTCTAATAGCTAACCCTGTTAGACCCAAGAAGATATGGGTACCAAAAAAAACTTTTGTTTAAATGTTTTTTTGTGGGTAAAAGGGAAAAAAATTGAAATGACATATGGAGGCGCTCTTGAAGTCAAATGGAGTGCAAACAAGAGTAGTAGTACACCTCATGAAATAGCTGCTGAAAGTCTTCCAACGAGAGTATCAACTCATCGTGTAACTGAGTAACCAAGCTCCCTCACCACCCAAATGCTCTATGGAAAAGGTTGGTTGGAAAATCCACCATATGATCTTCCGGTGTCCTCACAATCCTTAAGAGGTGGAACACCAAATCCATCCAAACCTCTGCTATCTGAGGGTTTGGCTCACCACGGAACCTCAACGGTCTCTTTCGCTAGAACTCACGAAGTTCACTCAACCTGCACACATCCTTAGCCCACTTTGTTGGGGATATTAACTACTCAATAGGTGGAGGTGATTCTACCTACCCACCTAGAGAAAGGGGCTCGCATGATGGGTCCTAAACTGAGGCCTTGTCACTCATAGGGTCGTCTTCACGAACTGGAGCTAGTATCCTAGATGGCTATCATCGCAGAGACATCCTGAATGTTATCAAGGAGTACCATGGTCAGATGACCACACACACACACAAACACACACATAGATATATGTATATATATATATATATCAACAACGATGGGGATTTGTCTCAATAAGTATAGTAAAATACCCAATCCTATATGATGCATTTACCATTGTTCCATGCAACAAGTGTATTAGTGTGCCAAGTTGACAAGCAGGTAATTAGGGTCTTGGTGAATGGATATGTTGGCTGCATGTACCATCATTGGACTCCATAGCTAGAGAGTATCTCTCAAGACACTTCGATGCTGTTTCCATGAACCCAACGAAGACCTTTTTAGGCACACATATAAAAACATACCAAGGGACAAACCACCTTTGATACCACTTTGTCATGACCTGACCCATTCTAGGGCATAAGATGCAACTATTCAAAGCCCGCCTTCATAGGCCAGGGGTTGGAAACTAGCACCGAAGGCACATCAAAATAGGGGACACTTTTCCTAAGAACCTTTACACACACACGCATCCAAATCAATGAAAATAGTGTAGAGAGAAAGAAAAATAGATACAATAATACTATATATAAACAAAAAAAAATGAATTGACCTCTAAAAAGTAAAAGTATAGGAAAGTAGACTGAAAGGTAAAGGGGTAAAATACATGCCAAACCAGAAAAGTGACACAACCTGGCAGTAACTAAAAAGTAAAACAGTGGAGGGAGACCCTCTACTGGATCCCAAGATATGACAACCATACATGGTCTAATAAATCGTATCCCTATGCTCCTCTGAAGTCACAATCAACCTGTATATCTTCTAGAAGGGCACACCAAGTGTAGGAAAAGCCCGGGTAGGGGTGAGTACAAAGATACTCACTAGGATGCCCCAAAGGCTCAATAGAGCAGTAAGGGGGGTAATAAAGAGGGGAACAATAAGAGATATAACAGAAGAAGATGTCAGTAGATAGAACAAGGTACAGTAAAATAAGTGCAGCTCAACCCAATAAGAAAGTAAAGTAAGATCATCCAAACATATGGAATTAGAAACGATGAGAAGATGAACTTCTCATCGATTCTTTTCTACCTGTAGTAGGAGAGTAGACTCATCCAACCATGAGAAGCTAGACACAAAAAGCACATGGCATACCCTACATGTCTTCACCTCTCCTAGAAGGGGAGTATCCAAACCCCAAGGAGTGGGTGCTAGAATATGACACACACACATAGACACACCCACACTCAGTCAAAGAAACCCAAACCAGAGAGTAAGGGGATCTCCATATCACAAGCTCAGCCCAGGAAATGTGAGATTCCAATGGTTCTAGAAGAAACCATCGATTCCTAGAATCCCACACATCTTCTCTAAACTTTAAGTTAAAGGGACTCAATCACCGCACCTCAACATTGTCTGCTTTGGGAGGCTCTGTCTCACACGTATTATTTTAGATCACGTCAAAAGGATGAGACTTGGTGGGAGAAGAATTTTTCTTTCTTGAGAGTCCAAATTCATGTCAAAGAACATGTCATCACTATGCCGTACAGTCAAGAGATCATGTCAAAAAGATGAGGATCCATGCCCAACCCTACTGGAGGATTCCACTCATTATCGAGTGTTTGTTCCCTAGTACGTCTAGGGGGATCATCACTCAGAAGTCGACAGGGGACCCACTGCCCAACCCAGCTGGATGGTACTATTTGGGAAGAGTCTTCGATGGGTCCCACTGCCCAGCCGTGCTAGAGGGGATCCTAGATATTCCATTAAGGACCACTTCCAAGACCAGTTGAGGTAACCCCAAAACTACCATCGGGGACCACTTTTCAGCCCAACTGGAGGTAACCCTAGAACTGTTATGGCCATCCCTACGGGATGGTACCTCTCAGAAAGCACCGAGAACACTGGTCATCCATGCTGGATGGTACCTCTCAGAAGAACATCAAGAAACACTGGCCATCCCTACAGGATGATACCTCTTAGAAGAACGTCGAGCAACACTAGTCATCCCTACTGGATGATACCTCTAAAAAAAACTATTGCGGCCATCGGGTGCCTCCCTAGATAGGTGTCACTCCTAGAACATCTCATAGTGTACCTCAGAAGCCACTACGGAGGGAACCATCGCATTCTATGTGTAAAACCACCCAGGATAGGCTACTCGTATGCCAAAATCTGAGTCCAAAAGAAGGATATATGAGAGATAGAAGAATTGTAAAGTGGTACACGACACATGTGGGGCCCACATGACATGTGACCTCGCCTCATCCCCTGTTCATGTACCTATCCATTATCGGGTACTGAACTACAATCAAGTATCCCTAATCATGTCAGTGTGCTCCTAGAGTACACGACATGCCAAGCGAAAAGGCTATCGAGCACACGACGCTCGATGTTGATTTGAATGGAAGAAACGTAATTTCATTAACACGCCTCCTCAAACGGCTCTAGAACATTTGACTATATCTCTTTATACATATTCTCCACTCTCACAAGAGTCGAAGCTGACCCAAGCCATGGGTTCTTTTCAAACACGCCCAAGGATCTTCCACCAATATTCATTTCATGTTTCCACATTTAATGAGATCATGAAAAAGGATCTTTATGTTCAAATGGAAGACACTGTTGTGATCCATGTGAAAAAACATGCAATACTGACTATTTATTGGCCCCAAACAGAGATAAAATTGACAATTAGCAAGTTGTCGCATTACGCTCAAAAGACGTCCCATGGGGCCCACTCCTCTGTCCCAAAACAAATTATAAATATCATGTCATTGAAATCCTTGTGGAAAACACACAGGATAGACTAATCTTTTGTCGAAAATGGATAACTGGTGAAAAAGATTACTTTCACTACAAATCATGTGAACCGAGCCTCGTGGGGGTTACACCTAGTCTTTGGTTTAAACACCCGAAAGCATCCTTAAAATGTCCTCCCAAACTTCAGGGTCACTGTGCCTCTAACGGCATGTCAAATAGACTCTAGATGCAAGTGCTACGTCTGAAAGAATGAATGACGAATAATAATAAATATTTTATTGTTATTAAACTTAATCATTACGTGCGACCAAGAAACAAAACCTAGTCTTAAAAGGCTAGAACCAGACTAAAAAGATCTATCATAAAGGGAGGGTCCTGTGGCTGCAGACGACACATCAAACATACATGCATTTTAAAAGAAATGGGATTTTAAAAGATATTAGTCCAAACTTAGCTGGTGCGGACCAAAGTAGCCAAAACCCCTCCTCCTGGGCTAGCCCGCCCCATCCGGCTTGGTCTGAATCATCGGACCACAACACAACTGCGGGTACAGACCGTTCTATCAGGGCCTGTCCCAGCCCGCCTGCTGGAACCAACCAGTTGAGCTGCCGGTCATCCTCCACTCCTGCATCCACGAGGAAGACCCACATCACGCGGGTCCTTTTCCCCCACTACCACCTCGTAGTGCCCGCCTGACCCCTATGCAAGCCGCCTCCCCACTCCTGTCCGGATGATGTGCTCCCACCTGTCGCATGCCATAGCCATCCCAATTGGTTATTATCCAGCCTCTACGCTCATGACCATGCCGCCCAGCCGGCTCCCGCCCAACCTCTGGGGCCATCGCCGCCTTGGCCCACCATCGTCTTCCACCGATATTTCTTCTCCGTTGGTCCCTTCCGCGGGCCACTGCGACCACACTAGGGGTTCAAAAATTATTTTGGACTCAGTTCCGGGAAGATCGAGATGAGCTCTTCATCGCATCAGCCATCACTCTTCAATCCTTCATAGAATCGTTGTGTCAAAAATTAAACGCGATAAAACTGACGATTGAGGGAAGAACGCGATGAACATAAATGATTTTTTATAGGGTTTTATGGTCATGTTTGTGCAACCATAAACAGTGATGAGGAAAACATAAATTTGAAAGAAGTTATATTCACGAATCAGGAATTGGAAATCGAGGTTGCGATAATTTAATACAATCCTACCTTGATACGATGCGCTTGGCATTGGAGATGCGTGTACGATGCTCCTACTTTGATACTCCAGCAATTTTCCCTTGATTCATCAAAGAACAAGAGGGAGAGAGATTGAGAGGGAGGATAGGGTTTATAGATAGGGAGATAGATTTTTAGAGTAATGGATAACTCTCCAATTAACTCATATTTATAAACATAACATAAAATACGCGTCAACGGGCACATGATCTGAACATCCCACACCTCTTTCACATGCATGGTACAAAACACTTAATATGTTTGTATAATATATTTCGAGCACACCGGGCCTCATAATTTCACATCATCTCAGTTCCTATCTATAGAATTATATTTAGAAATATTCTGAAGTCTTACAAGGAAAAAAACCAAATATCTACAGATTGATCCAAGAGGTTGCTCGACCAGAATCAAAGTACATACATTGAAAAGATACTGAAGAGATTCAGTATGGAACAATTCAAGAGGGGATTGTTGTTTGTGTCACATGGCATTCATCTTTCTGGGAAAATGTTTGCTCAGAAACATAAGGAAAGAAATAGGATAGCAAGAATTCCATAACCATCAGTGATTGGGTCATTCATGTATTATATGTTATGTACAAGGCTAGATGTCGCCTACACATTGAGTGCAGTAGGAAGATATCAAGCTGACCATGGTGACCACCATTAGATGGTAGTAAATACTATCCTTAAGTATCTGAGGAGTACTAAGGATATGTTCTCGGTTTATGGAGGAGATGATGAACTAGTCATCAGAGGGTTATGCGTATGCCAGTTTCCAAACTGATCAAGATGACATGAAGTCAAAAACAAGATACATATTAACTTTGAATAGATCTATTGTGAATTGGAAGAGCTCAAAGAAGGTTGTGGTCGCATATTCTACAGCAGAGTCTGAGTATATTGTGACTCTTGAGGCAGAAAAGGAAGCAGTATGGATACACGACTTTTTCCAAGAGATTAATATGGTACCTAACAGTAAAGATCATATAATGCTCTATTGTGATAATACTACAATTATGAATCTCTCAACGGAGTCAAGGTCACATTAGTGAACAAATCATATACTTTGGAAATATCATCTCCTGAGGGATTTTTCTTAGAGAGGTACGGCTGCAGTGAGCAGTATATACAAGGAAGACAATGTAGTTTACTTATTAACTAAATAATTGACTCAACAAAAATATGATTATCATGTGAGGTATAGAAGACTAAAATTTGTAGGTAGTTGGCTCTAGTCTAAGTGATAGTTTGTTGGAGTTGGTGTCTTAGGACCAACTGATTATACTAGGATTACATGTATATTTGAAATATTGAATATTAAACATCTTATTATATATTTTTCATTGTTCTACATTAATTTAATGAAATAATGTCTTAGAGTATTTTCCACATTTATTAGGTCATAAAAGTTCCCAGATATGATGAGAACCTTGAAGTGTTATGACAATATTCTTAATATAGTTCTATATTTGGAAAGGTACTATGATGAGACATATAATATTTAGACTATCAGGTGTGAGTAGTCATAAGAGGATGAGGATTTTTCTCAAGAAGTTTTTACTTGGTAATCTCCAAAATATGAGATTATGAGAATAGACACACCATGTTTTTATGTCATCAGATATTCATATCTATGATCATGTGTAATTATCCTTATATTTTAAGATTATCATTAATGTATGTCATGATTCACGCACTTATATTTACTGACCAAAACTGTCATGTTATATATTGGTGGGAATTAGGGTACATTGGGTGTATCACACTACAAGAAAAACAACTTATAGCCATGGACCTATAGCCAAAATTTTATAGGCTTGTGGATATAGGTTAATTTATAGCCACAATTAACTTAAATCCCATGGAAATTAGGGTTTAATCATCGGGTAGTTTCCTTCACTACGCACAACCCCCTCACATTACCCTCAACTTTATATGACCCTCCTTCCCCGACAATTCCCCTTGCGACGCTGGCCCTCACTGCCACTGAACGAGGAAACCCCACCAAGAGGTATCATCTCTGACCCTCCTCCCCCTCTTCCACTGAACGTGAAAACCTCACCTCCCCCCATCGACGGTACTCCTATGTGGCCTCCACATATCCTCCTCTAGCGCAGCTTAAATGTGGCCACCCCCTCCCAGTGGTCATTCTCTTCCTTGAGGATATCATCTGGTCACATCTCCTGAATTTTATTACCCAAAAAGGTATTTAGGGTTTTATATTCTATTTTGGGTGCCTCAGATATCAATATATATTTTGATTTATCTTCTTACAAGTCATCCTCATGTAAATAAGGAGAGAGGGGTCATCTTAGAGAACCCTTGGTTTTGGGGAAGATACATCCTGTTAATTTCTGTGATGGAATAATGAAACCAAATAAGGAATATGTATAATAACAGATTTTGTAAGAAGTGTAAACCACATGGTAGAGATTAAACAATGTAATACAGTAGTAAAAAGATATATGTGTGATGATATGATTATGTGACCTCATGATACAACCATATTCCAACAAAAAATGATGAAAGTATAATGTGAATGTGTGATTATCATACAGATATGATTACACAGACTGGTTCTATTGGAATATATCATGTGCATGTCTCTTGTATAATTACTTTACATGGAATTTTCATATAGTATTTCTTATCTATCATATGTTATGATTGAAAAACTATTTTAAAATATTGAAAATTAATATATTGAGTTGTTCTGAAGGCTTTGTTTCACATGATTACATAAATTAGTCAAAGTTTTTAAGTGTTGATAATTATGGAAGACATGAATGATGATATGGGTGATAATTATTATAGAGATTATTATTTTTCACCAAATGATGATACTTGGGAAATCTTTATGATATTATTGCGAGATTTATGGAGAAACATATTATTATATTATTATATTTTTGTATTTTTATATTTTTATTCTAAAACTTTCATATAGAAATTGACACACATTCCTTTCTTGAGATAAAAGTACTACTAAATATTGAAAGCCTTAGTTTACTCATTTCTCTTGCAAGAATGCCCATGATAAATTTTTCTATGTCTAATATGTGAAGAGACAAATCTACTTATTCTACACTAGTAATAATCATCAACAAATTTAATTGGTTTAACTGTTCTATATTCATTATGATGAATTCCCTTTGTGCTGTAAATTTTTATCTAGTTGTAATCACTCAACTCACACATGGTTGTGCATCCATTAAAAGGTAGTGTATTGGTTATGCTAACTTAGGAAAAAATTAGTTCATAGGTTCTACATTATCCCTAAAAATATTTAGGTGTTTGGGTTATTTCTTCAAGTGTGAAAAAGGTAGGTTGGTTTGTTTTGGTTGTTGGGTTTGATAAAAGAAGATTATAAAGAGTTGTCAATCTCCTTTAAAAGTGAGGTATATTTAGTTTGTATCATTCTATAGAGGAGTTTATAAGTGTGAAGTGTAGAAATGTGAAATTTTTTATTTTAACTACTATAAAAAACATTGTATACTCATATTCGTTATTTTTTTCATACACTCTTCACACTAAAATTTCATTTATTATTTATATTTAAATTGTTTATTCTTATTATCCATAAAATTATGAATTTTTTTTTAAAATTTTATTTGAGTCTATTCATCCACCCCCTATCTCTATATTGGGATCAAAAATTAATATAAAAGTATATCCCTTTAAGAGTTTTACTTCATTGATTATTTTCCTAAAACCATTCTTGGTATCATTTACATTGCTACTTTGAGAATTTAATTAGTTAATGTGGTATTTCAATTCGTGATATCCATAGGACACTGAAATAACTTAACCCATTGGTAGAACCTATTTTATATAAATGGTATTATATATCATCCATAGATGAGAATAGATAATTGTAAATTTTATAGGTATTTCATTAATTGAGAATAGTTTCTAGTATCTAAACTATGAAAAGACTATTCCCATTTATATAGCTTACATTCATAAAATTAATATGTTGGATCACACTTCATTGATTTAACCAAACTTCAAAATTTTTTTAGATTTCAATATTATTTAATACATTACAAATTTATCTGTTGAAAATCGAAGAACACAAGATAATCATATTAGAAAAATTGTTCAAATGGTATCCAATATCATTCCCATTTTCACCATGATGCGATGTTATACACCACGATTAAAAATAAACAATGGAATGATGTACTTAAACAAACTATGACACATTGGAATCCTTCAACACACTACAATATATGATATGGTTTATATTTTCAAAATGTCCCTAAATTTTAATAAATATTTTTAGAATTAATACAAAACATCACAAGTCATTATGAATCCATCCAAAAACTTTTGGGAATTGATTATTATTATCTTGTAGACTCTATATAAACTATTTTTATTATAATAAATCCTAATTATTGGAACTTATGTGTGACTATTCATGATTTTTTATAATTTAAAACTTTTATCAATTCCCTAAAATATAAATTTTAATATATTTTTTTATGATTTTTTATGAACATGTTATTGATGATTACTTATTATCTTATGAAACAATATATATCATGTTAAGTCATTTTCTAGATTATTTATTTAATGTATGTTTATATGCCTCAGAATAGATAGATACTAGATGTACAACGTTGATCGGATCACTGATGAGTTTAAGAAGGAGTTATGATATTTTTTGGACTTTTCATTAACTAATGATTTAGATGGAAGATTAATTCAATGTTCGTGTTTTGATTGTCTTGGAAGACCACAGTTAACTCATGAGGAAGTGAGTTACCATATCACGAGACATGGTTTCCCAAAAAAATTATCATGTGTGGTATCACAATGGAGAAATATCTCAAGTGGTTAATGACATTGATTTAGCATAAAGGATTAGTATGAAAAATCTGATTTCTAAACGAATTCCTTTTATTTTTGAAGTTAGATCTTCATGTTGACCAATTCAAGAAGAAATGAATACCGGAACACAGTGTTCGTCTGTTAATTTGGATGATGAAATTGAGAGTGTTAGAAATCTGATAGAAGATTTGAATACCCCGGTATATTAGGCATGTGAAAAAATGAGCAAAATTGATTTTTTTAATGCAATTATATCATGGGAAAACAATGTATGGATTTAGTACTATTGTGGTCTACTATCTCCTTACATTTGTTACTGATTTACTTCCTGATGATGCATGTATTCCAAAAATGATTACATGGAATCAAATTTGGTTAAAAAATTTGGATTTTAATCTATTAATATTCATTCTTTCCCTAAATGTTTTTGATTTTTCTAGAAGGAAAATGCAGAGTCGAGTTAGTGAAAACAGTGTCACACATCAAGGTGGAAGACTAATAAATACGGAAATCAATCTCTCATACCAGAGAAAATGATGTGGCACTTCCCTTTAATTCCCAGTCTTCAAAAACTTTTTATGTCAGAACAAATAGAAAGGAATATGATATGGCATAAAAATGAAAGAAATAAGGATAATGATGAAATATTGTATCTTGTAGATGGGTTGGATTAGAAGAAATCTGATAGGTTACATCCTGATTTTAAAACTAACCCATGAAATGTTTGATTGGGTTTATCCTGTGATTGTTTCAACCAATTTTCTCAAATGAAAACTGCACATCATACTTGTCCTATTTTCATTCACATTTATAACTTTCCTTCATAGATGTGTATGAATAATATATTTACTATAATGAGTATATTGATATATGGACCCAATGATCCTGGAAATGATATTGATATATACTTGAGCCATTATTAGATGAGTTAAAGGAGCTTTGGATTGTTGGTGCACAAGCGTACGATGCATTCAGGAAGGAGTAATTTATGTTTCGTGCAGATTTATTATGGATGGTAAACGATTTCCCTATTTACAGAATGATTTCTGGTTGGAATACTAAAGGGAAATTACTCTACCCTATTTTTATGAAAAATAAAACTTCCCAAAGATTAATGTTTCGACAAAATTTTAGCTTCATAGAGCATCAACGCTTTCTACCGATGGATCATCCATGCAGGAAAAATCAGAGATAATTCGATAATGCCGTTGAGACATAAGAGACACCTCCACAAATTTCAGGGAATGATATTGTTAAAGAACACGATGATTTGAATTATGTTATTAGAAAAAGTCAATCAAATATCAGAAAGTTAAAGCATGTTAATTCTAATTCCAATTAAAATTGGAGAAAGAAAGACATATTCTTTGAGTTACCATATTTTTCATCAAATTTATTGCATCATTGTTTGGATGTAATGCATATCAAGAAAAACATTTGTGAGATATTACTTTATAATATTTTAAATGTCAAAGGAAAAAAAAGATGATTTGTAGTCTCATAATGATTTGATGGATTGGGGTATAAGAGAAAGACTTCATCCTAAGTTAATTGGTCAAAATAAATGGAAAGTCCCTTTTGTCTGTTATTCAATGAAAAATGCGGAGAAGAAAAAATTTCTTCAGGTCTTGGAAAGTTTAAAGCTTCCAGATGGTTATTCAAGTAATATTTTGAAAAGGGTGAATACACAATATTTAATGATCTTATTTCCTTATGTTTTTGTTATTTTATGTTTGATTAAATGGAACTTGATGAACATGTTTGGTAAATCCAGTTTTTCTAGTTTGTATATATTTCAAATGTTGTATGAAATTTCATTATATGTTTGTGTATTTTATTTTAGGTGTTTTTATCCAAAATTTTCTCTAAATATTCCAATATACATTACTTTTCAGATGACCAAGATGCAGACA
The DNA here is from genome assembly GCA_963277665.1 of Viscum album. Lineage (NCBI taxonomy): Eukaryota > Viridiplantae > Streptophyta > Magnoliopsida > Santalales > Viscaceae > Viscum > Viscum album. The sequence goes on from OY728134.1 coordinate 1,003,588,965, forward strand.
TAGAGAGGTTCTCGAATAAGAACGAGCTGAAGAAAAAGAGTGTCCAAGGTCGCCTTCAAGATTATTTGGATCTCATTAAGGACAACATTCCTCTTGAACCGTTTGGTATGTGATCTGAATTTTATATGAATATTAGGAGTTTACTGAATAATTTAGATGTTTTATACATGTTTAATTAGTTATTGAACCATATTTATTTCATGAACATAGAATTTTTCTGTTGTTTATACATGCACAGACTATGTCAAATGTATGAATTGGTTATATTTCATACTATTCCGTGTTTATATTTATGTAAAATATGAGAAATCATGAGGAATGAGTTCATGATGTAGACCCATAATTTTTTTTGAATTGATATTTCTTCAAAGATGTATTGAAGAAAACCATTTGTTATGAAAGTGATTTTGAAATTTTATTTGTTTTTCGAATACATATATAAAAAGTTAGGAAATCCAAATTTTTTATTGATGGCTTATCCATCCCTAGACCAATTTTATGCCATGTTTGTTTTCATATCCTTTTCACAGTAATTATTATATTTTTTGGTATATATATAAAGTACATAAAATTTTCTTCCATGTTGTCCTTTTTTACTTAAGTGTGCTTACAAACCTGTACAGATTATATGATATGAATTTAACTAGAGAGTTTTTACCCATTGGTGATGAGTCCTTCATATCTCAAATTATATTCTATTAAATTCATCTTTAATAGACTGATCTTTGTCATATTATATTGAAATTCAAATCTATATTTATTACCCCCCATTTCATTCTTTATGATTAGTTGTTTTTTTCATTCATTTCCTTATGTTCAAGGACCATTAGCCTTGTAATCACAGGTGGACCAACAATCAATGATTGAGGTTCTATTTGGTATTTTTATACAATGCACATGAAAATTAGAAATGATCACATGTATGATGTGTGTTTTTTAATTTAGACAAGGGCATGCTTTCCTTTCCATATATATATATCATTTATTCTAAATCTGTTTTGAATATGTTATGTATTATGTTATGAATTTGTTTTATATTATGTTCTTTCTAAAAAACTCAGCATTATAAGCATTGTTATGAAATTTTATTTAAATTTAAACTATTATAATCTATTTTTAGATGGATTCTAAACATAAATTTGTGTCATTGATTTATATGGTGTGGTTGTTCAGAATCTGATTTACATTGTCGAGTTTTGTATTTTTTGATAAATGATATGAACAAGTTAAAGGAAAATTTTTAGTATGGACAACACTTTCAATCATGCATTCAAGAATTTACAAAATATATTTTCAATTCAACGACTTCTCTAGTTATCTATCTTTCAGTTTTTCATGTTTCTGCTCGCATTTTTTTCAATATATGATGTGTATTAGCATTGTTGATTTTAGTTTTAGTTTCACATTCTAGATTTGAATAAGTGGGTTTCACTAGTGTTATATAATGATTTTATTAGTTATGTTAATCATTTAGTGAAACATACATATGCATATGTTTCCATAGGATTTAGCCAGCTAATGAATCAATTCATTAAATACTCAGCTAGAAGTTTTAGCACATTACAAATTTAGTATTGGTTGTGTTGAATAATGAATCATTTTCAAACATGGTTGATTTTATTCCAAGTGACTCCCATTGAAATTACATCAATCCAGTAAGAATCACATTTCATTGGAAAACCGTTTTTCATATGTTCAATCCAATTTTCATTTTAATTACAACAAACAAGACTTTTTAGTTTAATCAATCTTGTTGGTGTAGCTGATTCAGCATAGAATATTTACAAGGATAATGGAAACACCACATGCTGAGTAGATCTCTAGATTCTAAACAGAAGTAGTGTGTTGCACTTTTTCAAGCAACCAAGAAGTTCACAACTTCATGTAGAACTAAATTACATTCATTTTTTAGGTCGATATTTTCAATATCTTAAAATATCTATGTGATAAGATTTAGTTTTTTTCTTTTATCTTTTCAAGTTAGGATTCTCATGTTCATGTTTACTTTATTAATTAATGCAGTTTGTTCATACATTATGTTAGGCATGTGATCTGGTGTTGTGGTCAGATATCAGCATGTGGGTGATTGAGTTGTACATTACAATCTTGAGTAATAGATTTCCGTTATCAGTCACTACTATATGATTTTGATTCTGCATTTTATTTTAGAGGATTTGGTTATGAAGGACAATTATGTTTATTAAGTATTGGGTTTTAATTCTAATTATATTGAGTTTATTGGTGGTCTATCATTGTACCTAAAAATTATGATTCTTACACATACCATTTCAATGTGTTATAATTATTGTTCTAGTTTCCAACTTGAGGCATATTGAAGGAGGGATTTTGAGGTCACACTTTTATTCAAATTTTCCCCATGAGGGGTTCCAAGTGGGGAAATTCATAGCATATTATGTCTCACCCTTATCGCTTTAGGGTCTCTTTTCAAAAAAGGGTCAATCACTCTATCCTAGGTGGAGACTTCAGAAAAGTGGTATTTTAATGTTCAGACAACGAGTGGAGTTGGGATTTGTTTTTGTTTTACTCACCAATATTGTTGTTGGTTTTATAAATATAGGTGAATACATGAGATTTGGTGCTCACAGACTGTGTTTTCTGGTTAATAATCGTTCCCTTTATCGTTGTCAAAGATTACAATCTACACTTCTTAATCATAAACATACACACCATCAATGTCATTTTTCTGCTGGGGGAAACTACCATGTACTACCTGGTATGCTGTAGTATTGTATTTGTTTGCCTTTTTCAATAATTTTCTAGTCATATTTCTCTAATCCTACATTTCTGTGCATTTATCTAATCCTGCATTTCTTTATTTCTGTTCATTTCTATTTCATACAAACAGGTGAATGAAGTGGCATTTATATGTATTTCTTTAATCCCGCATTTCTGCATTTCTGTGCATTTATGTTTCATACAAACAGGTGAATGCAGAGAGCATCGTGCTATTTTTTATGGAATCTAAAGACTATTTCCATGGTTCTAAACCGTGTAAATATCTCTATATCCATTGTTTGGAACCCTGCCTATAGGTCTTGCATGATTGAAGCTACTACCATGGTTCCAAACCATGGAAATATACCTATATCCATAGTTCAAACTGTGTCTATAGACTTTTCTCTATAGCCACACCAATAGGAGTCATGGTTCGTTAAACTATGTATATTACAAACTCTGGCTATAAGCTTATTTTTTAGTAGTATCACGATTACCATGTCATTAGTGGATAATTCAAGGAAGAATTTATCTCTTCCATATTTATAGAAGCTGATATCTCATCCCTATGATTGGAATAGAACTGTCGCATTGAATTCCATGACCATGTTGTAACGACATGTTTATTTCAGATAGTCAAATAAAGATGCATTGAGTAAATATGTTGAGGACACCATCGTGTAACCTGTTTGATGAGATGTTGTGAAAAAGGGATTATATTACATAGTGGGTGTTCGTATATGGTTTCTGATGTTGTGACATTAAGTTATTTCTCTTGGCTGTTTTCACTCGTTGCTAGACAATAATCTTGGGATTTATGCAAGCACGTATAATGTCAACGAGAAAGAATCTTAGAGGGTCACACACTAAATGTTTTTGTTGATCTAAATTAAATTTTATTTGAGTTTAATTGATGGAAAAAAAATATTATTATCAAGTCTAAGAAATAATTTTATTCATGTTATATTGATAACATAAATTAAATAAATATTTATTCTTCAGTATGTGAATAAAAATATATTTATTTATTTTATTGAATATTTAATAAATATTTATCCACTACTATGTCAATGAAATATTTATTTATGAATAAAATTTTATTCGGTTGTTCAATAAATGCAAGAGGAGTTTGAACAGACCAAGACCGTATCTAGTAAAAAATATTAATTAACAAGCCGGTTAAATAATATTTGTTATTGCGCAAGTTGACGCACACCAAAAAATAATAATATTATCATTATTATAATGAGGAAAAAGGTTTATTAATGGTAATAAATATTATTTAATCACTGAAAATAAATCAAATAATATTTTAACCTAAATCCTAACTCTATAAATAGACGGGTATGTCTATTGTGTAGAGAATCCAAAATTGAGAATTGAGAATTGTTGTGCACAATGAATTCTCTCTTGACAACTCATTCCCTCTCCTCTTAAGAATGAGAAACGCTAGATATTTCTTCAATACTGAAGAACGAGTGATTAAGAACGAACAACGCAAGGCATTTGATTCACCGTGCTAGCACCCAGAGATCAAGTGGTGTTTCTTAGAGATCATTGGAGCACGTGTTGATCACCAACAGAGGGATTCTATCCTTGCATCCTCACAGTGCAATGAAGTCAATCCGAAAGGGTCTTTTCAGAAGATCAACATTCATCAATGATGAAAGTTCCTAAGCCCGTGTATTTATTTCTTCAAATATTAAATAAATTAATTATAAATTTGACATGAAAGATCCATGCTCATGGTTTCGAACAATGATTATTAAAAGAAAATTTTAATATTTCAACCACCATAGCAAGATTCCACTGTGCTTGAAACATTCAATTTCTATATATTCCACCTTATTTCCACACTCTTTTCTATACCCCTCCCTCCATGACCTCAAAACCAACTCTAAAGAAAATCTATATTAAACTAAAATAAAATAAAAAACATAACTCAGTGACTAGGGTCATTATATGTGTTTTGATTAAAATGAATTAAAATGCATTTTCTCAATTGTAATTAAATATAAATTTGTTATTAATTTTTAATAAAACATATGTTATTTATTATTATTTATGTCTTTTGATTAAATTATAGGTGAATTTATTTGGTATGTGAAAAACCGAAGGATGATTGATGATACATCAACATGAACCATGTGTTTCATTTTGTAACTAATTTGTTTACGATTGTTGTTACAAAAAGAGATGAGAAAATGTCATTTTTGTTGTGGTGGGTTAAGAGTGATTTGTATGAGAAATTAATAAAGAAACGAGTCTGAAACTTATAAAACAAATAATTTAGTTATGAAAACAAGGAATTTTTTATATAGATCCTAATTAAATTATTCCTTGTATAATAAAAAATTATTTAAATGATTATTGATATTGAAGATTATAGGTTCTACTACATTAGAGGTTGAGTTATAAAATTTTAAGTGGTTATTAATTATAAATGAGTTGTGATTTATAATAACATAATTTCATTGTAAAATTATTGATTATGTTAACTTAGATATGATATTAGTTTGTATGATAGTTATCGACTTTAATAGGTTACAATTTGACTATAGTTTGAGGAATTGATACTAGTTGAACGCTTGCATTGAAATATATTTTTATTATGTTCAATGATTTGAGGAACTTTAGGGCTTGATTAGCCTATCACAAATGGCGGGTATTTCAAATAACAACGCTATTACATTACAACATGCCCAATTAAGAGAAAGAGAATCCCTAAAGAAAGGATAAAATGCAAATCAGACTAAAATGGGCTAATGAGGCGATAACCTGACACACTAGAAAGTTTGCATCCCCATCTCTAAGAAAAGAAAATATGCCCCAACCTAGAGGAACGTAGTCCAACCCAACATGGTCCTGTCGACTAGGTTCCTACACGGAAACCTCAGGGGTAGGTCCCCCCCACACCTTTCCACTCCACCAAAACACATACGAGCACCTTTCTTCCAACACCCATGGAACTGACTCCCCACTGGCCACCACCCCACCCAGAAAGCTCCTATGAGGCAGTCCCATGAGGCTTAGAAAGCTTTTTTTTATCTCCTCTGCCACCCTATATAAATGTATATATGTGAAAAACTCTACGCAATGTGATCTCTCAATCCTCCTCTCCCATAGGAGGCGCACCACCATTTTTTTTCACCCACTTCATGTAAAGATCAAGAAATCATTCCAAGTGGGTTGAGTATAGCCCAATTCATCTTTCTGACCTCCCCTCTGCAAAATATCAAAGAACCGCATCCCATGAAGCTCTTGTTTGATACTGGAACCATTTTTAAGACCCTATCATGGTTGTTTGTGTTATGATTTATCGATCATGAGATAAGTGTTTTCGAATCATTTGTAATTTGTATGATTAGATGGAATGTCAATCTGATACGCGGTGTGCTTGAAAAGACCGAATAATCATTTTTAATGATATTTAAGTCTTTAAAAATGTGTGATAGAAGATCAGAACCTAGAAAACCTTATATTTCATTTAAATTATATGAAAATGATCATATATTGTTTATTGAAATGTATGAACTGATTTCACATCAATTTGAGTGTTAGTTTTATTGAGATGCTTAGAAACACATTTTTATTGTTTTAAAACTCTAAAACACATGTGAAATGGTAAAAACTATAGATAATGACCTTATATTGGTTTAAAATAATGGGAAAATATTTTTAGACCAGTTTTGATGTGTATGAGTAGACAATACATCAATCGAATGGGTGGTGTGCTCCAAATGACCAAATAATCAGTTTTCAATGATACAAAAGCATTTAAAAACATGCACCAGGGGGGAAGAATGCATAAAACGACTTCATATTGCAATTAAATCGAAGAAAAGTAATCATAGAATGATTTTTGAAATATAGGAACTGATTCTACATCAGAGTGGTGGTTTTCTCGGGATTTCCATAAACACATTTTTGGTTTTTTACTCTAAAACATGCATATAATGACTAAAAGCAAAGAGAACAACCTCAAATTGGCATGAAATCAAGAGAAAATTGTCATTTAATCATTTTTGATGTGTAAGAGTAGGAAAAAAATTAATTAGACATGTGGTGTTCTCAAAATGGCTAAATAAAATGTTTTCAATGATACGAAAGTCTTTAAAAACATGCATCCAAGGGTAAAAATCAAGCAACCAACCTTGGATTTCCATGAAATCATAGTACAATGATCATAGATTGATTTTTAAAATTAAGAAACTAGCTCCACATCAATCCAAGTGGCGGTTTTCTTAGGATTTTTGTAAATGCATTTTTAGTGTTTTAAAACTATAAAACATCCATGTAATTGTCAAAATCATATGGAATGAACTTTGATTGACATAAATTAATGAGACAACTATCATTGAATCATTTGTGATATCTATAAGCAGATGAAATTCCAATAAAATGTGTAGTTCGCTCGAAATGACTGAATAAACAGTTTTTAACGATATAAAAGTCTTTAAAAACATGCATCAGAGGCTTAAAATCAAGAAAACGACCACCCATTACTGTTAAGTTATAAGAAAAAAATGGTATATTGATTTGTGAAATTTAGTAACTGAAATCACATCAATTTAAGGGGATATTTTTTTAGGGATATACACATTTTTAGTTTTTTAAAACTCTAAATGTGTAATGGTCAAAATCATAGCAAACGACCTCAGATTGACATGAAATAATAACAAATCTATCATTACAACTAATGAGGTTATTAGGAACTCATCCATATCGAGTTATGAGAGTTAAATCATATCATAAATAGGTAATTTAAAGTTTTAAAAGTGTTCTCGGTGAATTTAGGGGCTTAATTTCCCCTAGGAATTTTATATATTCATTTAATTCAATATTTGAGATGATATAACACGTGTTTTTTTATTGAAATGTCATAAGTTTAATTTAACAACCGTAGCTACATTGTTTAGAGACAATTAGTTTATTTTTACCCATATTTATTAAATAAAAAAATTATGATAAAATCGCCATGAAAAATTTGGAAAACCAACGATAAATATGAAAAAATGATAATTGTCTTAACCTGCACTAAATAAAACCAAATTTTCATGGTTTTATTGTTACATGATAAATTATATAACCAACGATAAATGGTTTTTTGGTGGTTCAAACCACAATTAATGGAAAAAAATCGCTTCTAGACCTTTTTTTTATAGTAAATCAATATTTTGCCCCCATCCATATTTCACCCTGAACAAACGCGATGACATGCGATCGACAAACTCTGTCTTGTGAGTGTTGTCATCCACCCATTATCATCGATAGTGGAATGTGTACAAGGAGATTACACACCTCTCATTCACACCATTTTTTTTTGTGGGTCATTCGACCACCAACGTGACACCATGTGTCCATGATTGAACGCGGATGAACCGCATCAGGTCATATGCCCTGCATGTGTGCATAATAGCTATCCAAAATACCCATGTGTTTGTACAAAAATTGTAATGAAAAGTACACTTGATCTACCTATCCAAACGAGTCGCACTGAAATCACTTTCAACCAAAAAAACTGCCCCCACAAAGATGTCTGTCAGCGGAGACAACCCCCAACAGCATGCCACCCTATAAGAAATAAAAAATAATCGATAATAATAAATAGTAAAAAATAAATAATGATAAATAAAAAATAAATAACAAATTGTAATGATAAATATTAAATAATAATAAATAAATAATGATAAATAATAAATACAAAATACTAAATAATAATCCAACCCTTTATTAATGAAAATAAAAAATAATAGAAAATGGGGTCAAACAAATCATACATGCCCTCCCCTATTCAAATGTCCATGAGAATAAGAACCACTGAAAACATAAATTCATTTAAATGAGCATACTACAAGTTTTAAAGACCTAATTTCTCCATAAGCTTAGCCTCTCATTGAAGACTCATATTGTACTAGGCGGCTTGACTTCCATAACCATGAGGACGACATCCAGATCTCTAACTTTTCACCCTTCACCAAGTGTTTTCTTCATCCGCAGTGTCCCATTCAATAGCATTCATAGGTAATGAATCCTTCTCTCCCACAACATCCTTGACCTAGCTTGATACCTATTCCTCCAATGAGGTAAGTGTATCATAAGTACTATAAGTGGAGACCTAACCTTCCACAAAACCTTTAATAGGTTGAAATAAGACTTTAATCCCATTATTAGATATTTCTATTAAATAGGAGCCTAAAGCAAATGGATTTGAGATCTCATACTGTTGTCGGGAAGTAGGCCTTCTTCACCTCATCTGAAGGTGAAATAGTAAAAACCCATTGGATGAAGGCTTACCTGAAGTAGCAACATGTGAAAAAGGGTCAGAGTAGGAATACCTTAATACTATGGGCACCGACACCTGCTATTGGCTAGTGGCATCACCCACATCCACTACCTCCAGAATAGGCCCAAGTTGAATAGGAAGTAAAGCACACAGACTAGTCATGATTGCAGGATTTGAGTGTGTCTAAGTAGGTACATTCTTTCCAATGTCATGTGGTTGCAACAGGTCACTAGATTTTAAGTGTTTATTCCCATAGGATTTCTTCCCCTTTCCACCATTCTTGGTTACAAGGTGTTGTAGCTGAGAAAACATCTACAGATTGATTCCCATTTCTCACCTTGACCTTTCCAAATTCTGGTTGCTTAAGTTGAGCCAAGGAAAGGGAGATTAAATCTAGAGAATTATTCCCCTTCCTAGTAGACTCGTAAGGATGGACATCTTACTAGTATTTCTAAAGGCCTAAGTTTAAAAGAGACTCACCTTCACTAGCATAATGTGGATCAGAGTTGTCACTAGAATCATTATCGATGTCCAGCTGTGCTCTTGATTATGAATTCTTTCCTTCCACAAAATTTGTGTTTAATTTTACCTCCTCAACCATGGGATCCTATGAATAAAGAATACCTTTATCAGTGTTAGTTACATTTCTTAATTTAACCAAAGGAGTAGTATCTAGGATAAAAAACTTATCTACACTTATGGTGTGTACTATAGCCCTTTGAAAAAAATCACCTATTTGAGATACACCCAAAAGTCACATGTCATCCATCTATGAAAATTATAAAAGGAATGTCCAATGTTATTATTTCTTTTATAGAATTAAGGAATTATTTCATAATACACCAAAAAATCAAAACGATGTTCATTAGCAGTTAAAAGAACACTATCACTAGTAAGAAGTGTGGTTACACAGCAAACAAAAAACACACACACACACGTTGGGCTGGCATGGATCAGACCTCATCCCCATATTGTTTCAATATTAATTAATAAATAATAAGTAATAAATAATAAATAATCAAAACAAGATGGGGTCTAGGCCCCTTTTTTAATAAAATAAAAAGAAGAAACAAGAGCAGATATGGTCAGACAACACATATATTACCTCATTCAAAAGAAAAAGAAGAATAAACTAAAAAACATGAAACCATGTCCAAACCATTCAATCAAGATGAATATTTTCCAAGAATAAAGCCTGAGAGTTATGACTCATGTTTTGATAAGAAAAAACTATACCCAGATTATGTGGGTTAAGTTCTTATCTCCAGCTTTTGGGCTTTTCCAAGGGGGGTCATGAACTTCATAACCCCATTCACGATCAATCCTAATATGAATTGGGGCCTCCACCTCCACGGTATCCTTGGAACCAATGCTCAAACCCAAAATCTAATTATCCAGAAATGAAATTGCGTCAAAATAATTAAAATTGGAAGCCAGATTTTCCACCATACCTTAAGCAGGCTGAGCTATAACAATGTCCCCTTTCATAGATTCTATGGTAGCAAGACTACCACTTCAATGGTCTTATACTCCCTAGAATTCATCTGTAAGCTGGACGTTGTCCTTGCTTTTGCAGCATCACCACCAGAGGAAGACTTGATAGTAGGAGAGACATAACTTATTTCCAAACACAGAGCCTTCATGCTATTAGATTTATCCTGAGGGGAAGCGTACACTTTTTCTTGAAGATCCTGCACATTCCCTTGCCCCATCACAACCACATAGTTGAGGTGAAAACCTCTTACTTCCCCTTTCAAAAGATGGAGGCTAGAAATTTCCTCTCATGAAGCAACTGACTGTCATTAGCATCTTGCACAATCTGTTCTTAATCTGACTTTCTATGAACATCACCTCTACTCTCTACATACAAATCTCTATCATCAGCATCATCCCAAGACCCTTGAGTCTTCTAGGATATGTTACAAATTTTCTCCTAGATTTGAGGAGAGTTCCCCTACTCTTTCAGAACAACCATCCCTTGAGAAGATAAATCCTGGATTTTCTCACTGAGAGCCTACTTAGCTAATCCCCAATCACCAGTATTAAAAACCAAATTAAGACAACTGACTCCAGTAAAAGTTTCAAGATGTGATCCAATTCCATGTTTTAAAGAAGAAGCATACAACCTGGAGCTGTCTGGTCTGGATCCCCCATCCTCTTTTGTGGTGACAGAACTGGGGCCTTTATCACTTCCAGCCTTTTTCTCAAGTACCCTGACCCTAGAGGGACCAGTCTTTGCCTATACATAATTAGACCTTCTATAATACTTTTCAATATTACCCCACAAGCCACATGTATCACACATACTAATTCTACAAAAATTGCCTTTCGAGTGTGCAATAGAGTTAACATTCTTCAAATAAATGACGAACCTTCACATACTGAACTAGAAGATTAATATTTTCATCACAAGGATTAATTTATCGATGAATTGTGCCTAAGCTCATCTTCCACCAAAATTCAAGCATAGTGATCAAATCTTACTATTTCAGTCTCTCTGTCAAGACAGATATGAAAAATTATTGAAGCAGTAATGTCATGAAGAATTTCTAAATGCTAGAACTACTAATTGAGACTATATAGCTGACAACATACTAGTTCAAATGATTTATCAACATTGGACGAGATAAAATTTAGTGACCGTTCATGAACATGAAAAAGACTAGGCTTCAATTAGAGAGATATGAAACTCCAGGTCTTCTACTTCAGATCCCCATAAAGGAAAAGGCAGTAATAGAAACCATGCCCAATAGAGATAGAAGACCAATTAGAAAACCCCCATATATCAGAGAATCTACTTAACAGTTCATCCTGGAACCATGGATTTTCACCCCTTGGAAGTAATAATCTCGCAACAATCAATTTTTTTCACATCACCAATCTTCCTGAAACCACATCAAAATTCACCTCTAGATGAACCGTTGAACCCTTTTTGGATATCCTCCCAGCAATTGAATCCCTATAAGAAGAAAAAGGTCGAGATCCAATCCCGAACTCCTTTTTATTCTCATCTAAATATCCAACTATTGGAATATAAAATTCATGAGAAATATCTATAGAAGGACCATGATCATTTGTTAGGTATCCACGCTGGTAGAAGAATAAGAACAAGTGACTCTATATTGTATTAGCGATGAAGAAGGATGAAATTGAGAGTCACTTCCACTCCCACCCAAGCCACAAAGGCCGACTCCAAAATCTACTACCTATTTGTTTAAGAGCTTGTCATTTGTTAGGTATCCATGATGGTAGAAGAACAAGAACAGGTGACTCTGTATTTTATTAGCGATAAAGAAGGATGAAATTTGGAACTCCCAACCAATCCATGAAGTTCGACTTCCAAACTTTCTTAACAAACAAATATTCTTTGTATCCCGTTAATCCCCCACCCACTATGGCTTATATAATGATTCCCCAGTACCACATGCAGGTCCAGAAACTTACCCCAAAAACATTAACAAACTCTCCTTAAAAACTCTTTTACCCCTTATTACCCACCACAACCATGGTATAGAAATGTTGGGAGTCATAGTGACAAAAATGGTTTGTAGATGAAGAAAATACATAAGAAATAAACACTCAGGACATAAAGATTAACGAGGTTCAGGAAACGATCCCTACATCCACAGAGAGGCAGAATAACATCACTATGAAAAATTCGGGAGCACAATTTACAATCAGTATCTCAAAATTTCTCACACAGAAATCCTAGTTCGAAATGGGCTACAAAATGAGGAAGATCGTCCATTTTTCCATCAACCACACATGAAGTACACATCGCTACAGTGAAAGGTGGTTGGAAGTCCATGTCACTACAGTGTCACGGTCATCCATGTCAATGGTGCTACATTGGCCAGCGGCTGGAATTTTAAAGAGCTAACGTACTATTGACTCCAATGTACAACTAGCTACAGTATTTATGCCGAAGTCCATACTGCCATAGTGTTTTTTTGGTGTCGTTTGGTCAGCTCTACTACTACGGTCATCATTTCTATAGTACCTGAAAGTTTGGGTGGAGGCCCTTTGACCCCCGAAGCAGGGGCACGTTTCCCCCTACAACCCCCAACGAGCTCACCACAGAGTTGAAAGCTAGATGCATAGTATGGGCCAAAAGCATTCGGCCCAACAACATCCAAAACGGATCGAGAAACACCATTCCAACAGCCCAGATTTGTATTCATCACTGGTCACCCCTTGAAATCAGCCTTGCCCTCAAATATGAATGTGGGGAATTTGTTCCGCATTGGCGCGAGTTGCCTCTAGGCCCCACTCTGCCGCCCCTTCTTCATTTACAGCATCTTCCAATCCTAGTATCAGCACCATGAAGTGTGGATCGGGATATCTATGCATATTCATATTGTTAGGTTCACTAGGTTGAATGCCCTAAGAGGGGGGGGGGGGGTGAATCAGGGTATAATAGATTAAAACTTTATCCCTTTTGGATATTGTTTCTTTGTTAGAAAAAAATCAATTCTCTCTTCCTCCCATGGAAATATATAGACTGATATGAAATCATGCACAAGACACATCAATTTTTACTTGGTTCACCCTCACTAGGATACATCCAAGGAGCTTACAATGATAATGTGTTGATGTACCAAATTCACTAAGGCTCACAACCAATAATGAGTACAATGTTTGGGCTAGATCTTCTATGCCCAGGCTCACTACCTTTAAAAGGTTTAGGGTCTACTCACTGCATTCCCAAGGGTCACTACCTATGCCTTTTTCTTTGGCTCTGGCACGAGCGTCGCAACGCGTGCAAATTTGCAATTTTTTATTTACCTACTAACTACTGTAGAAGTGGCGAGCAGGGTCGAACCACAGAGAGAATGTGAGTAGACACTAGGAATGTCCTGTTGGAGGAATGTTCAGGCGGATGGGCTTTAATTGTGTTATTAACAACTAAGTTCTAAAAACTAAATGACTATTTTAAAAAAATGACTAATTAAATTAACTAAAACTATCTAAGTGAACTTAGCTATGAAAGAAACTGGCAGAGATGGAAGTGTCAGAGTCGTGATGTCCATTCAAGTGCATGCAATGTCAATTATTTAATTCCCACATTTGAATATTTATTTATTCAATTATCACCGATTCCAAAGTTAATCAAAATGTCATCTGGTCTCGTTCTCTGATGTTAGAAAACATTCTAATTTTCACACAAATTATTTATTATTTCGTTCTCTGTCCTGACAAATAATTTGCGCGTCCTTATAGCACTGAATCACTTGGTGAAATACAATGACCCGTTTCTCACAAAGTCTAAGTATCTACCTACGTTGGGTTCGCTCGCATGAGATTACTTATTAAGTATCACTCATGTCAGTTTGAAGGAGAGCGCACACAAAATATTAACTTTCCAATTAATATATTTATTTATTCAAAATTCGATTGCGCGCTTGATCAAATTCCGGATAAATAAATTCTCGGATGAACTCCCGTTCGTGATTACTTATTAGGTATCACACGAACGGGCACCAAAGCATGTGTGCAGGCCCCAAATGATAATTAATTTAAATGAAGATACAATTAATTAAATAAACATCCTAATGAAATTAATTCAAAAGGCAATCAAACGTAAGAATAAATTAAAGACATGCATTCACCATCACATTTATCACAACTCCAACACTAATGAATTAGCTCGCCATCACGACGACATGACACATAAAATAATAAATAAAAGATATCACCGTGCTCGTGTCGTTGTTTTGGTCACCGCGAGACGTCGTCAACGATCGCAAAACAATAACCATCGCTCTGCTCCGTGCAGTCGCTGACGCCGCACCCGAATCAAACCACCGTGTCGCTGAAAAATATGTTTTGACCTGCGCTCGCTCTCGCCGTGCGACGTGAATCTCCGGAGGCCAAGAAAATCGCTACGCACGTCGATGAGAGCCCGAGGCTGCTTGGTGTACCTGTTGCATCCTCAAATGGCCGAGAAGGGAAGGGGGTGCGGGTTAGGCGGGGTTGAGGCCGTGAGAAAGGGGAGGCCGGTGGGTAGTGGAGATGATAGAGGGGCGGCGGGGGGTGCGCACGGCGTGGAGAAGGGAGGCGGGTTGAGTGGGGGAGTGCGGCAGGGAGATGGGATGCGGGTGAGTGGAGAGGAGGCGGGTAGGCGGGGTTGAGGCCGTGAGGAGATTGGAGAGAGGGGCGAGAGGGGGCCGGCGTGGAGGATAAAAGGGAGAGGAGGGCGGCGGGTCTAGCGGGGGGGGGGGGGGGGGAAGGAGAGGAGGGCGGCGGGTTGGAAAAGGGGAGAGAGTATGAGAGGGGGAGAAAGGGGGCCAGCGGGATGGAAAGGGGAGAGTGGGGTGAGATTGGAGAGAGGGCTTCAAAAAGGGGTAGAGAGGTGACGTGGGAGAGGAAATAGGTACAAAAAAAGGGAGAAAAGGTCAAAGGGTGGTTGGGTAATTAGAGAGGGAAAGAAAAAAAACAAAATCAAAATCAAAAAGTGAAATCAAAGTTAAAACTAAAATTCAAATTCAAATTAAAAGAAAACAATTATCTAAATATTTAATGTTAGATAATAATAATAATAATAATAATAAAATTAGAACTAAAAATTAATGCACATGTAATTAGATATTATACTATTAAATATAAAAATAATAAACTAATAAAAAGATACTATGTTATTAATACTATAAAAACAATAAAATAAAATAAAATAAAAATAGAGAATTAAAATATATACATACTAATAAAAATTAATAAAATAAACTAAACTAAAATTAGTGAAACTGATAATAATAATATAATTTAAATATAATATATAAAATTAATATAACTAATAAAAATAATAAATTACTAATATAAGTATATAAATTAACTAAAAATTATCAAAATATCTAGACCACTACAAAACTACAAAAATAAACTAAAAATATAAAAATTGGTTAAACTAATTAATTAAAACTAAGTTAGAAAGTTATAAAAATACATGTAAAAATCCATGTACATCAAATCCCCCACACTTAAACTTTTGCACTCCTGGGCAAAACAATCAGAAAGAGAACACAAGTGGCCGCGGACAGATCAAAACATCAACATTACAAGTTCAAAATTTGTCAATCTCTTTCCTCATAATATATCATGCTTCATTTAAAACTTTAGTTTCAAAAACAATTTTTCTTTCACTTGCATTTTTTCAAAACAAGTATGTGCACTCATCAATCATGTGACCTACCTCACCACCACTCTCATCTCTCAAAAACATTTGATCAAAGTTTTTCTCAGTTCTCATACACATGCATGCTTACCATATGCTTGCCATGAATTTCACATCTCCACTAGTGGAAATCAAAAGAATGTACCAATCTCAAGGACTTTACATGAGGTTCAAATGTTTATGAAGCTGTGGGATGGTGGGTAAAAAAAAATTGACATCTTTTTGGTAAAAAGGAGGGTTGAATCTTGAAATAAATGAATGATAAGTCAATCTAAATGTCTCCCTCAAACTCTCGCTCCCCCACACTTAAAACACTGCTTGTCCCCAAGCATTTGATAATCCAATGTTTCGCTCTTTTTTTTATACAACTCACTCAAATAAGATGGGTAGGAAAAACAAGTGAGTATCAGTTCCAAAACCCCATGAAATAAATGTCAGACAATAATCCCAAAGAAAGGTACACAAGTAGCGTATACGATGTAACATCTCAATGAAGGTAGGTCATATAGAAAACTTTCTAGTTCCTGGAGTAATGGATCATCACTTTAATAGGTATCCCTAAAGTCGAGGGTTACCGCGTAATGACCACCAATGTACTCATTGTTGGAACTGAAAAGGGTTCTATATTCCTATATCAAAATAATATGAAATGAATGTCGCTACTGTGAAAAAGAACTCATATGATCAGGATGGAATAATGTCAATCCATGTACATCAAATGACTCACTGCCCCTCGAAGAACCCTCTCCATGAGTAAGTCTCTCTCCCCCACACTTAGATTGAAATCATCATGCAAAAATTCAAGAAATTGGTAGGGAAGGGTATCGGCTTGGGCTCATCCTAAAAGGCTCCTGCATGGCTTCTAAGGGCTATACGAAGGAGAAAATGTTTGGGTGGATCAGTGGGTCAACGGGGCTAAAATATCAAACAGATGCCTCGATCATTTTAGTGCAACTTTCAGAAATTCCTATCGCTTTGATGGAAAAACATGGCAAGTTCTAGAAGACAAAACATGGTTGAGATTCCCTCAAGAAAAAAAGAAATAAGAGATGATTGTGAAATGGATTAGAGTCCTCACGGGTATGGAAATATAATGTTGGACAGCACAGATGAGAATGAGTGCAAATAAGTGTCTCAAAAAAAATTTCAAGTTGTTGAAAAACATTGTCGAAGCATGAAATAATATCAGCAATCATCTAAGTCATGAGATCAAGGATCAAGAAATCCAGAACAAGAATCAAGTGCGCAAACTGCCTAGGGACACAAGTGGTATGTTCCTGACTGGGTTGCGATAAAAATACAGCAGTTCTTATGTGGGTTCATGAATGACAGGAGTGTTATTTTTTTTATTATTATTTTTTTTAATTTTTTTTTACATGGTGTTGTTGGAAGCATAAAATATGACAAAAATAAAACACTTCCCTGTGTAAGTGCAGATTGATGCGGAGAGGTTGTTTGTATCCGATGAAGCTCCAGAAATGGTATACCTGTAAAACCTACACATTGACAACACGTACTCACATCATATCAAAGAAGTCACACCATAATCAAAATCATGTGGATGATAAAAATATTTATGATGAATTTAAATCCACTGCAGTTTCAGGAGAAAAGAGATTGCGGTAAATGCATTCCTTTTTATTTTAAAATAAAACTAAATGAAATGAAATTAAATGCAGTGAAAAGAAAACAACAAATGATGGGTTGCCTCCCATTGAGCGCTAAGTTTACTTCGTCTTCAGCCAGACGTTATTGAAACTCCACCAGGATCGAACGGAAATGTAAACCATGCATCTGCTTCCTTTTCAGTAGGAGCACGGAATCCATTCGTTGAAGAAGAGTTTATCCTGCAAGCTGCACAAAATCTCAACGGAATCTTGTTAGAATAGTGGATGTGTGGAATGAAATGAAAATATGCCAACTCACAAGGGAATGAGTATACCTCACCTGAAGAAAGACTCATCGAATTGTTGAATTTTGGGAAAAGGCTGTCAATGGAAAGATCAAGAAGATTACCTCCTTGAACATACACAAGTGAAAAAGTGCCATTACTAGAATCCTTCAGCGGTCGGCTTATATCCATCATATCCTTGAATGTAGTATCTGGGTTGATGATGTATCCCAATTCGTTTTCACACCCAACCACTAGCACGGGGAAATATACTGGTTTCCAACTCAATTCATGCTCGATGGTTTCATTGATTGTGCCAAGGTCAAAAATATTGTTAGCATATGTGGGTATTTCAAGTGAAGTGTTTTTAACCTCGACGCATGGAGCAAGTGGCGCGGGATCAATTGGAGCAGATGACTCCATTGTGTCAAGAATGACATCTTTTTCAATATTTTCTTCTATATCACCCTCATCATTTTTCTCTGTTGGTGCATGTGTCACCACGAAATCAGGATCCTCCAAGCAATCCCATTCTTCCATTGTTTCTAGAAAATTATGAGTTTTCTCTTCCACCAATGCTGATTGATTCTTCGACTCCAGAAATGTTTCAGATGTTTCCATTTTAGAAAAAGTTTCGGACTCACAAAGATTTTCATAAAGAGGTGATTCGATGTCATTTGAAGTGATGTCCTCTTGAGTGTGGCAATCCAATGTCTCTTGGTTCAATTCTAAATCTATCATGGTAAAGAATGTTCCTAGTTCAATGTCCTCTTCATCCTCAAAAGGTTCAATTTGATAGACATTGAATGTGTCCTTTTTAACTTTGGGATGACTAGGTTGTGAATTCACAGAAGAAGGACATGAAATCACATTTTCTGAGGGACCATTATGTTCAACAGGGCGGAAGACCAAGCTCTCATATTCTTGAAATGTGATTAGATTGGAAGAATTATTTTGTGATGGAGGGGAGTCATCAATTGTATGATAAGAAGGCAGATCAATCCCATTATCAGACTCGGGACATAGATGTTGTTCAAATGGACCCTCTATTGCACTCTCCTCAAAAGAATTGTTTTGAATTAGATCATCAAGGGGTAATGAAGCAGCTAGTTCGGAAATATGATTCATTTGATTTACTAAATTATTCAATTGATTTTCTAGATCTTTTGTTGAGGAAAGAAACTTTGCATTGCATTCATCTTGAAGTTCAAACCTCTGATTGGTCTCAGTGATAGCACAATGCAACATGTGTTCAATTATTGAATCATTTGTTTGACATGAATTGTCAAGTTCTAAATTTTCAGGAATGCATTGACATTGAAAATGATCAACAGATGTATAAGGTCGTGTTTCATAGCATGGTGAAATATTCTCATATGGATCATAGCATTGACTTGAATAAAGATCATTGAAATAAATGGGATTACCTGGATAGATCATGGGCGGTGAATCGTTATACGTCATACCTTGAGTCGGGGCTGCATAGGGCGGGTACTGGTTGTAATTGTGTGGTGCGGCCCACGTCATTCCGAGCTTCTGGGTGTCTTGAAAATTCCTGCAATGAAAAATTCCCAGAGTAGTAAACTGTTGTTTTTTTTTGTTGGTTTGGTTTTTGGTTTTTTTTTTAAATTTTTTTTTTTTTAATTTTAATTTTTTTTGACCTAAATCACTCTTTTAAAGGAACTCCTAATGCTACTATTCTCCCCGGCAACGGCGCCAGAAATTTGGCACGCACGTCGCAATGCGTGCAAATTTGCAATTTTTTATTTACCTACTAACTACTGTAGAAGTGGCGAGCAGGGTCGAACCACAGAGAGAATGTGAGTAGACACTAGAAATGTCCTGTTGGAGGAATGTTCAGGCGGATGGGCTTTAATTGTGTGATTAACAACTAAGTTCTAAAAACTAAATGACTATTTAAAAAAAATGACTAATTAAATTAACTAAAACTATCTAAGTGAACTTAGCTATGAAAGAAACTGGCAGAGATGGAAGTGTCAGAGTCGTGATGTCCGTTCAAGTGCATGCAATGTCAATTATTTAATTCCCACATTTGAATATTTATTTATTCAATTATCACCGATTCCAAAGTTAATCAAAATGTCATCTGGTCTCGTTCTCTGATGTTAGAAAACATTCTAATTTTCACACAAATTATTTATCATTTCGTTCTCTGTCCTGACAAATAATTTGTGCATCCTTATAGCACTGAATCACTTGGTGAAATACAATGACCCGTTTCTCACAAAGTCTAAGTATCTACCTACGTTGGGTTCGCTCGCATGAGATTACTTATTAAGTATCACTCATGTCAGTTTGAAGGAGAGCGCACACAAAATATTAACTTTACAATTAATATATTTATTTATTCAAAATTCGATTGCGCGCTTGATCAAATTCCGGATAAATAAATTCTCGGATGAACTCCCGTTCGTGATTACTTATTAGGTATCACACGAACGGGCACCAAAGCATGTGTGCAGGCCCCAAATGATAATTAATTTAAACGCAGATACAATTAATTAAATAAACATCCTAATGAAATTAATTCAAAAGGCAATCAAACGTAAGAATAAATTAAAGACATGCATTCACCATCACATTTATCACAACTCCAACACTAATGAATTAGCTCGCCATCACGACGACACGACACATAAAATAATAAATAAAAGATATCACCGTGCTCGTGTCGTTGTTTTGGTCACTGCGGGACGTCGTCAACGATCGCAAAACAATAACCATCACTCCGCTCCGTGCAGTCGCTGACGCCGCACCCGAATCAAACCACCGTGTCGCTGAAAAATATGTTTTGACCTGCGCTCGCTCTCGCCGTGCGACGTGAATCTCCGGAGGCCAAGAAAATCGCTACGCACGTCGATGAGAGCCCGCGGCTGCTTGGTGTACCTGTTGCATCCTCAAATGGCCGAGAAGGGAAGGGGGTGCGGGTTAGGCGGGGTTGAGGCCGTGAGAAAGGGGAGGCCGGCGGGTAGTGGAGATGATAGAGGGGCGGCGGGGGGTGCGCACGGCGTGGAGAAGGGAGGCGGGTTGAGTGGGGGAGTGCGGCAGGGAGATGGGATGCGGGTGAGTGGAGAGGAGGCGGGTAGGCGGGGTTGAGGCCGTGAGGAGATTGGAGAGAGGGGCGAGAGGGGGCCGGCGTGGAGGATAAAAGGGAGAGGAGGGCGGCGGGTCCAGCGGGGGGGGGGGGGGGGAAGGAGAGGAGGGCGGCGGGTTGGAAAAGGGGAGAGAGTATGAGAGGGGGAGAAAGGGGGCCAGCGGGATGGAAAGGGGAGAGT
The DNA here is from genome assembly GCA_963277665.1 of Viscum album. NCBI lineage: Eukaryota > Viridiplantae > Streptophyta > Magnoliopsida > Santalales > Viscaceae > Viscum > Viscum album. Next base: position 1,003,610,345 of record OY728134.1, read on the forward strand.
GGGGTGAGATTGGAGAGAGGGCTTCAAAAAGGGGTAGAGAGGTGACGTGGGAGAGGAAATAGTTACAAAAAAAGGGAGAAAAGGTCAAAGGGTGGTTGGGTAATTAGAGAGCGAAAGAAAAAAAACAAAATCAAAATCAAAAAGTGAAATCAAAGTTAAAACTAAAATTCAAATTCAAATTAAAAGAAAACAATTATCTAAATATTTAATGTTAGATAATAATAATAATAATAATAATAAAATTAGAACTAAAAATTAATGCACATGTAATTAGATATTATACTATTAAATATAAAAATAATAAACTAATAAAAAGATACTATGTTATTAATACTATAAAAACAATAAAATAAAATAAAATAAAAATAGAGAATTAAAATATATACATACTAATAAAAATTAATAAAATAAACTAAACTAAAATTAGTGAAACTGATAATAATAATATAATTTAAATATAATATATAAAATTAATATAACTAATAAAAATATTAAATTACTAATATAAGTATATAAATTAACTAAAAATTATCAAAATATCTAGACCACTACAAAACTACAAAAATAAACTAAAAATATAAAAATTGGTTAAACTAATTAATTAAAACTAAGTTAGAAAGTTATAAAAATACATGTAAAAATCCATGTACATCAGGCTCACTATTGGTGGAAAGGCTCACCGTCTTCCTCTTCCTTCACTCACTTATCTTGGAAAGGAATCCACTCTCACTTTATGGACTTGTGGGTCAAACATAGTTTATGGACTTGTGGGTCAAACACATTTTATGGACATGTAGGTCCTTTCATTTTCATCAATTCTTTCATCCTCAACTATAGGTGGATGCTCTGTTGAAGTTCCTTTTTCACCCATAGATGAAGTCCACCTTCCTGGGTATTGCTAGGTACTGGAAAATACATTCACAAACTGATTGGAAGTTTTTGAAAGTATCCTTGTGCAAATCACGAACCACCAAATCCTCCCGTGTACTGATTACCAGGTTTGGTACACAAGAAACCATCTTCGTGTACCACTGATACTGCCGCGAACCGCCCTTCATCCGTGACATACCTCCTCCTTCGCGATCGCATACCTCTACCGCGTACCGATTCTACGAATCCCTTCTACAAAACCCCTCATGTCCGTGAACTGTTCTCTGTTCGCGGACTGCCTTCGCTTCCACGTACCGGATCTCCCCTTCGTGTATCACTTATGGAACTTCCCCTCTCACATATCGTAGATTCCTCCTCCGTGTACCGCGTCAATTCATTCCTTATACCAGATTTCTTCCTTCGTGTACCGAACTTTCTTTGCAAGATAAGAATCCCCACAAACACCTTCAGCGCGAACCAATTTCAGAATTTTCCGAATTCCCAGATCAAAATAAGTTCTCTAATTATAAATGATCTCTCCAGTAATCAGTGAGATAAGTGTTTCTTATTTATATTCAATGATACCTGCTTAATCCGTTGAATCGAGATTTACCAAATCTTTAATCTAGCCTCCATCGCTTATGGATTCTTCAGCCACCGCAAATCGCAAGCCATCTACGAACCATTTTCCTATGCGCTCTGCATACCATCATTGATTATATGTGGGAAATTTCCTTCATCGAATTCAGCCCATCCGTGTACCACATCGCCGCTCATCCACAAATCATTTTTGATTCCATGTACCGCTTCGGCGTACCATTTCTGCTGCTCCGCGTACCGTTCCCAGAACATGGTATGTGGTCCATGAATTATGGTATGCGGTTCACATCCATTGCCACATTTCATCAAATTTCTTCATTCCACTCACTCCTATGAAGAAATTATTCCTTTTAAAACATTAAACTCCTGATTTAGAGGCCCTAAAATTTGGAAAACCCTGGGAAACTACGACACCTTAAAAATCTGTTTTCAGCAAACATCAACTATACTCATTTTCGGTCATCAAGATTTGTCAACAAACACAATCACACTCAAAACATCCCAAGAGAACACCTTGAGGTATTTTCCCAACAAACTCCCCCTTTGGGTTTGTTGAAAAGTTTTCTCAAAATAATTCTCTAAATTTTGATATCTCGTTAAAGCTCCTTCCATCTTAAACCATTATTCACTTCATGCGATTAAGATAGTGATCAAGGATTTACTCAATACATACTCTAAGACCACATGAGACATTATCAGTGTGAGAAACAAGAGTAAATGAAAAGTTCATCAAAAAATCACTTCATTTTGGAAACCCATTGTTGATACCAAATTGATACTAATTACTGAGTGCTGGAATCCTTCTAACATCATTACAACACCACTCTTCTGCTTTTATCACGATCCTCATCTATCATGATATATATACTTTGATCGATCACTTATAGAATCATCATATTTAAGTATCCCCCTATCTTATATCTCTTCCAAACAGATTCTACTCAGATTCAACTCCCCTATCTCACTGCTCCACTTAACAGCTTCTCCCCGCGTCTTTTCTCCCCCTGGAAGTCACACTTTCTCCCCCTTTGTCAACGAACCCGAAGGTCACTCCAAGGTTGTCTACAATAGGGTAAAGAACACATATCAACACATTAGGGAAATACACACCATATGTCAGGGGGAGGGGGACCCACATCCACACTTTTTCAAGTGTGGGAAGTCAACTGGACTCCCGGAGCTAGTCGATGCCTTTCAAATGCTTCTTTGGGTACATCCTTTGTCAGAATGTCTGCAACCTGTTGTTCTATAGGCACATACTCCAACTTCAAAAGCCCTTTATACAGCTTCTCCTTGATAAAATGATATTTGATTTCAATGTGCTTCGTCCTTGAGTGATGGACTAGTTTTTTGCTCAGATTTATAACAATTGAATTATCGAAATAAATTTTGATCGGAGATTTCACTTCAATCCCAATATCTTCAAGTTGTTGATTCATCCATAATAGTTGGGTTCAAGATTGAGTAGCTGTTATGTATTCAGCTTCAACGGTGCTTAATGAAATGAAGTCATGTTTCTTACTTAACCAAGAAATACACAACCTTACAAGATAAAAGGCACCTCCTGATGTTGATTTCCTATAATCTACTGAACCAACCCAATCTACATATGTATATCCCAATAAATCTGGCTGAAATTTGTCATTATACATTAGGCCAAATCCACTATTCCCTTGATATATCGAAGAATTATTTTTACTAAAATCATGTGACTCACTTTGGGATTGATTTGATACCTCGCTGCTTGGCATGTGAAAAATACAATATCAGACCTTGTCGTTTTCAGATACAACAAACTTCTAATGATTTGCCTATATTCTATGATATTAACTGGATTTCCTTCATCATCTCCTGAAATTTTCAACTGGGTAGCAATACGAATCTTTATCCCTTTGGAATTATCCATTCCAAACCTTCTCAAAACCTCCTTGGCATATCTAGATTGAGAAATAAAAGTGCCATTACTTGTGTCACCTATAATCCAAAGAAAAATGTCAGCTCTCCAGTCATCCAAATTTCAAACTCACTTTTCATGAATTCAGAAAATTGTCTGCATTATGCTTCATCTGATCCAAAAAAGATTATGTCATCAAAATAAACCAACACCATCATCCTTTGATTGTTTCCATTATTATAATACAAATTGTAATCAAATCCACCACACTGAAAACCATGATTCTTTAGAAACTGATCAAGCCTTGAATACCATGATCTTGGGGCTTGCTTCAAACCATATAAATCCTTCTTCAATTGACAAACTCTATTCTCATCTTCATGAATGAAAAGACCATTTGGTTTCTCAATGTAGACTTCTTCTTACAGAACTCCATTCAGAAATTATGAATTGACATCCATTTGTAAAACTTTAAACTTTTGTTGCACAACTATGTCCACGAATAATCTAAGTGTCTCCAGCCTCGCAATAGGTTCAGAGGTTTCATCGAGAACTATACCCTCTATTTGGGAGTACCCTTTGCACACAAGTTGTTCTTTGATTCAAATCACAACACCACATTCATTCATTTTTTTTCGAAAGACCCATTTTGTCCCTATGAAATTCTTGTCTTCTGGTCTCGAAGCAACTTCTTATATTTGATTGTTCTCAATTTGGTCAAGCTCATCATTCAGTGCATGAACCCAATTCTCGTCTCCAGCTGTTTCATCAAAAAATTTAGGCTCCACTTGTGATAAGTATGATGCTTTCTGTAGAGACTTCATCCTTCTTGTCTGCATTGGTACTATCTGATCACCAACTATGTTCTTCCTATCAATTTGAGCTCTTCTTTCTTATCTCTGGGAAGATACTGATATATTCTCATCATTCGAGTCTTCTTCTAAATAAATCTATGGAACTAGAGAATCTCCTGATCTATTAATATCTTCATCTCTATCCTCCTAAGTATGATCATTTATTTTCTGAATATTCTGTTCATTTTCTACAATAGTCACCTCATGGATTTCAACTATCTTTCCCAATATCTTATTGAAGCATTTATAAACATTTCGTTTCTTTGAGTAGCCAAGAAATATCTCTTCATCCCCATGGGATTCAAATTTCCTTTGTTTCTCCTTATTGAGAATGAAACATTTACATCTGAATACTCGAAAGTACTTTAATGACGGCTTCCTTCCGCACCATAACTCATATAGAGTCTTATCCTTTTTTCGGCAAAGTAAATCTCTATTTGAAGTGTATATTTCTATCATTACTACTTCTTTCCAAAAATTCTCTAGAAGGTCTTTCTCAATGAGCATTGTTCTAACCATGTTGTTGACAATCCGATTTCTTCTCTCAACTACTCCATTCTATTGTGGAGTTCTTACAAATGAAACTCAATGCCTGATCCCATGTTTTCCAAGATAATACTCTATTAGGCTGTTGGTGAACTCTATTCCATTATCTGTTCGAATCGTTTGGATTTTCTGACCAAGCATGTTTCCACATTCCTATCGATATTTTTTAATTCAACTGAACACTTCAGATTTGTGGGTGATTTTTGAAACCCATTCCATTCAACTATAGTCATCAATGAATAGAACATAATATCTCATCCCATCAATAGACCTTGGGGAAATTAGACCACACACATCAATATACACCAAATCAAGCAGTCTCGTTGACTTTTACTCCTTCTTCTTATATGTCTTTTGAATGATCTTCCCCTGTTGGCATGCATCACACGTATGAGTAAAATCTAATGATAATCTAGAGAGATTTCAAGCTACATCATATCTTACATGATCTTTCAAGGAACCTTGTCTTATGTTCCCAAGACACTTATTCCATAACTTATTTTCTTCATCCTTGGACCGAAAGCACATATCTTCTTATCCACTCATGAGGTAGAGATTCCCTTCCATACGCTTTCTTTGCAACAAAACAACACCATCCTTTGCCTTGATGATTCATAATTTCTTGGAAAAAATTATGGCATGTCCTGAGTCACATAATTGACTAACACTAAGCCAGTTGTGACTAATCCCCTCAACAACCAAGACATATACTCGTCTCATGTCTTTTCCTCCAAAATTGTGTTTTCCTAACCTGATTATGGTTACTATATTCTTATTTCTTGTCATATGGGAAGTGCATCCACTGTCAATTATCCATATACCTGTGTGATATGATTCCTTGAATGCAATTTATACAACCACAGCCTGCTCGACCCTTTTCTTTTTAATCCAAGCCTTTGAATTCATAACTGACATGGAATGATAAACTTGATATTCCTCAGTATATGATGGGTCAACTTCAACCTGCAGATCTGCAAATTGATTTTTAATTTTCATATCACTTGAAGATACTTTTGGCTTCTTCTTAAGAAAAAATTCAATTTTCCTCGTCACATTCATCTTCATTGTTGATGTGCAATATCTTGTCATATGTCCGAGACCTTTACACCTGAAACAATGACCATCAAATGATGACCTGTAATATTGAAGTCTGTACAACCACCTATGTTGGTCTTGTTCCCTTTGGTACCTCTTTTCTATGAAACATACATTTTAGAGTGTCCCATTTTACCACAAAAGTAACATATTATGTGAGGTACATTCCTGTGTGGTAATGATACATCATTAGTTGTTCCTTGGGTTCTCTGAATCTTACAATTCTACTTCATACCCAAATTAGTCTTCAGTCTTGGAGTGGGTAATTATGGTCTGACTTGAACCATAACTGCTTTCTATTTTAGATCAATCTCCATACCAACCTTATTATTCAGAGTGTAGTTGTGCTTATTTTCATATAGACAACTCTGTTAAAATATCATCTTCTCGGTTGCCTATTTGATCTTCTTTTCTAGAAGTTTCTCCAAATCTTCACTTTTTTGTCACAGATTGAAAACTTATTTTTATAGCTGTTCAATAAATTTGATTTGATATTTTCCAGTTTTAGTCAAACTATAAATTTCAATTTTATATTCTTCAATTTAGTGTTTGTACTCAACCACCTTTTCAGATCTTTCTAGCATTGAAGACCTCAGCTTTTCAATTTATTTATTTAGCTCAGAATTCTCTTCATCTTGCTACTGCATAAAGAGTATGGATTCATTAAAAACTTTGTTAGATTTCTTTTTCTTAGCTCTCAAAATATCTATCTCTTCAAGGTAATCTTCTAATTCAGCCTGGAGATCAACTGTTCCTTCAATTTCTCCTTCTTTAATGTCACTTTCTTCTCTTTTTAAAGAATTTCTAGCAATTGCCACCAAAGCATCTACTTTATGATCTGTGCAGTATGCCAACTCTTCTCCTTAGATTCCACTAAACTTTTATCCTCTCTTGAAATAAGATACCTCTTTTTAAAGAAATTTCTCCTAGAACTTCTCGTCCCTTTTTCATTTGATTAATACCTCTTTGGGGGAATTTCATCATTTTCTTCATTTTCATCAACAAATTTCTTAGTGAACTTTGATGAAAAATACCCAATGTTTTCGCATCGAAAGCATGAAAATGGAAGTTTAACTTTGAAATTTCCTTTCCCTCTTTGCAGATTAGAGGATATAAATGACATGACATCATCCATATTGTATTCCTCTGGACAATCTTCAATGAAAAGATTCTTCATGGCCTTGAACACCACATCCTTTGACATCCCCTTTTCCAGTGCATCATTGTCATAATTTCCCATTTCATATTATACAAGGGTACTATATAGGTTATATAGTGTCACCTCTTTTAAGTCTTTGTCTTCCAACACTAAAACTTTCGGATTGAACCGCGGTGGAAGTTTCATCAAGATTCATTTCACAATATTTATATCTTCAATAACTTCTCCAAGACCCAATATTTATTCCATATTAATATTTATCTTATCTAAGAATTCATCAATAGACTCATTGGGATTCATTATGAGATCCTCATACTTTTTCCATAGAACCTGCAGCTTTGCTTCTCAGACTTTTGTGTCACCCTCATAAATGTTTAACAATTTTCCCACATTGCATGTGATGTTTTATAGGACATCACCTTCGTGTAAATTGCATTTGATATGGATTCCCCTAAAAAATTGATCCCTTTAGCATCAGCATCCAATTCCCTTCTTTCAGCATCCAATAAATCACCACTATTAATGTCAGCTGATATTCCATGCATAGCTTCTGTGAAGACATCCATCCCAACTGATTGGAAGTGCTGAATTTTATTATTCCATAGTTGAAAATTATTTCTATTGAATATCGGAATTTTTTTATGGTTAACCACATCCATTTCTTCTTCTGAGAGAGAACCAATAACTTTCAATCATTCCCTCTAATACCAATTGTTAGGTCCACTAGGTCGAATACCCTGAGGGGGGGGGGTGAATTCAGGTATGATAGATTAAAACTTTATCCCTTTTGGATCTTGTTTTATTGTTAGAAAAAACTCAATTCTCTCTTACTCCCATGGAAATATACAGACTGATATGAAATCATGCATAAGACACAACAATTTTTACATGGTTCACCCTCACTGGGCTACGTCTAAGGAGCATACAACGACAATCTGCTGATGTACCAAATTCACTAAGGCTCATGGCCAATAATGAGTACAATGTTCCGGCTAGACCTTCTATGCCCAGGCTCACTGCCTTTACAAGGATTAGGGTCTAATCACTGCATTCCCAAGGGTCACTCCCTATGACTCTTTCTCGGGTTCACTATCTGTAACACCCCAGGTAAATAAAGAATATGACATTTTCATATTTATCCATATTTGTGAATAAAATATTAATATGACTTTAAAGGGGACACTATGCTCGATGGCGTACCCAACACGCAACAATGAGTTTCTTGGGAATCTTACGTTGCACTCTAATAATAAAATAATATTATTTAAAATGGTAGTTAACATGTAGCCGTTGTATTGGCGGGAATGGATAGAAATAACTAAAATATGATTATATATGTTTTTTAATGTTTTTACATTTATCCAATAAAAGCTAAAGGCTTAAAATACGGAAAGAATTAAATTTTAGGTGTATATGCCCTAGTTTTCACTAAAGGTTCACTTATCGCCTTTTAATGGATAACTGTCATTAAATATAGTTTTGATCACTCTTATACATTCTTTTGGACCAAATAAAACTCTTATTAAGAATCGGGACATCAAATTTTACTTTGTGTAATTTTTTAGTATTTTTCAGATAAAGTTCATTTTTTTAATGAATAGTGTAGAATGTTGTGTTTTAATTCAAAACCTCTTTTTAATCTAATTTATTTATATGATTAGATAATATTTTGAATTGGTTTTAAAGTGAAATTAGAAAATATTTTTACCATTAAATCCAATAGTGGTCGTTGGAATTAATTTCACTTTGAAATCAGACTTAAACTAGTGTCAATCTTTTGATACTTATTGTTTTATAAAAACACGCTATTTGCTCTGACAGCGGGAATTAATTATTAAATTAATTAATGTGACTAATATATTTTGAATTTTGTAAAACGGACTTCATTTTTGAATTCGGAATATCAAATATAGCTTAGGGTGAATTTTTGGGATTTTTCTGAAAAACTTCAATTTTTGATGAATAGTGAAACCACTAAGTGGTACTTATAAAAGCTGATTTTTTGTTTAAATAAAATTTTACCACTTATGTGTTTTGAATTTCAAAAATCCGACATACATGGTTGTAATTAAGAAGTAAAATGTGGTTCAATGGGATAAAAATAATTTTTTGGTGAATAGTAACTTATTAAGTTTTTAATCGCGATTAGTGGTAATTAGTGTAGTTTAAGGTAAAAATAATGCTTTAATAAAATGAAATGAACTTGACACATGTCCTAACCTCATTGGATGTGTAATGGCCGACCAAGACAAGCCATGGGTAAACTTGGGGACCCCATGGATCCACTTTGGTTGGGAAATGACATAAATAACTTTTATTTAATGTAAAAGTAAAAATGACACAAACATGATATGTTTTACTACAATAATTTTTAAGTGGGGTTATACAAGTCATATTTTTGATTATAAATAGTCATTGGAAAGATAAAAAGATTTCCTACATCATAGTATTTTTTTTATAATTTTTAGACATTAAATAAATTAAATTATTTATGACATAATAATGATGCAGCGATGACATCATTATTTGACGATTTAAATAAAATGGAAAGATAATGTAAAATATATGAACTACACATGTCCAAAACTTATTGGATGGGTGGATTTCGAACACTTATCACCTTATCCACGAATTATATCAATGTGGGACCTTTTAAAACCGAAACACATTTTCAAATAAAGTAATATTTCTTTACTTTCCAAAAGTGCCCCTCCTCTCCTCTTATAAAAGGCCCCCACCTCTACCTCATTTCACACACTCTTTAAGCCTTTGGCTCGGCCAAACCCTGCACATTTACTCTCTCAACATCCCTCGCCTCATCCTAGAGGATTCACTTTGGGCAGAATCCTTTCAAAGGAAGCCTTTATGCTCAAATCAAAAGGAGTTACACTTTTAAAAGGTAATTCATTCTCTCATGTTCATTTGATTTATTTTGCTTCTCCAACCCCCTAAACTCTTTTTATTTACTTATTTTGTAACAACAAAATTATCTTCAATATACTAGGATTTTGTTATAAGATTTATTCAAGCTACAGTCTCACACAACTACATCAAATGGTTAAAGAACATACGGTTTCCGTGGATGGCGAAATTCTGCCTCCTGAAACGATGATTGTTCAATACTCATTTAACACCTTCAAAGGTGGCCATTATGATGTCACTATTTTTATATATGATATATAATATGTTTATGTTTTACTTATACTTCTGTATTTTTTATTTGTGCCTTACCTTTATGGCTTCCATTATGGGTATACACGATATCTTCATTTTAGGAAGTGCGGACTACCGCCCCCTCAAAGTGATGTGATTCGTTAATGCCATACGTGGGAGGTATAAGGGATGGATTTAATGTTATTATATATGATGTTATAATGGAATTATTATATACCTCTATATCATTATTATTTCTTTCCATTAAAGTATGAGATAGAAATGAAAGTAGCGTTCATGCGTACGTACGGCTTACCGTCTCCATGAACGGTGCATTTCATTTCTTATCCCCGAATGTAATGTACTATTATAAGTACATGTATATAATGGATATATATGATGAATGATACATCTAAATTATGAATATAATTCTGTAATTAAAATATACATACCTCTCATTTAGTTTTAATTCCATTAATATGACAAAGAAATGAAAGTAGCGTTCATGCGTATGTACGGCTTACCGTCTCCATGAACGGTGCATTTCATTTCTTACCTCTAAATAATTATGTAATATTATAAATACATGTATATGATGGATATATATGATATATATGATATCCAAATCAGGAATGTAATTCTGGATATAAAGAACCTTTGACCACACGAACAACATGTAATTGTAAGAAGTCCACTTTCGACTTAAGAACCAAATATCGGCAAAACAAATCTTATTAACTTAAATGATTACATAATGTTTATAACATGTCAATAATTGATATAAAAGGAATAATTAACTTTGAAAATGTTCTTAAGCAAGTAGAAATTAACTCAAGTTTATTATTCAGGACGTTAAAGAACGATCGAGTCAAGTCGGACCGGAGGTAAGGGATCCTACTCCTCTCTTTCTTTTTAAGTACACACTTTTATGTCATTCCTTTTAAAGCTCATATTTCTTGTTATTGTGATGATCTTTTATATTACACTTACTGTAATTTTTATGTTCATGTGATGAGAGACCCTATTCTCTCTCATCAATCCATTTTGGAAGTTTTGAGTGGCGCCGTTAGGCTGCCGGACTTTCGTAAGAGATCTAACCTCTCTCTTTCTTTTTAAGTACTCTCCTTTATGTCACTTATTTTAAGATCCTCTTTGTGATGTTGGGGGGATGTTCCTTTATATTCCTATTTCTGTACATTTTATTGTAATGTGATGATATACCCTATTTGATCTCATCAATCCATATTCAGACGTTTTATGTGGCGCCGTTAGGCTGCCGAGTTTTCGTAAGGGATTTTTCATCTCACTTTTATTCCCGTGAGATTTATGCTACATTGCCACAAATTCCATTGAGTGGTGTATGTACTGCCCATTATTCTACTATTTGTGTAATATAATTTTGTTTATGAGTATTTACATCAATGATCTATTGTCCTTCTTTCATGGGGTGTATGTTTTGAAAGATACCCAAGTCGGTAAGGGAACCTTTCACCCTCTTTTTTTAAAAGACTTCTTTTGTTGGGTCTTTTAATTTACATATTGTTATGTTGGGATATGTTCTCATATATCCTTATTGATGTAAATTTTATGTCCAAGTGATGAGATACACTTTTTATCTCTCATCGACTCATTTTGATGTGATGCCGTTAGGCTGTCAAGGGAACTTTTTAACCCAATTTTGACTTATTTGGGTTCAACATGTAGTCATTGAATATGTCATCCATTGAATATGTGTGAATGACCTTTTATTGTTTTACACTTAATATCCACTTATATTGTGTGTATTTATATTTGTCACACATATTTTTGAGATTGATTAGTCCCTAATTTAAGGATACCTTCTTTATAAGGGATTTCATCACATTTGACATTTCTATTGAGGGTTCATTGTTGTTATGCACCAATTCACTCTTATATGGTCTATATACTGTACTTTGGAGTATTATATCAAGAATCCATTTATTCTCATGATATTATAAAGTTCTGACTAAGTGTTATTCCTCAATTATTGTATTCAAGTGTCTCTAATTTTGGTAAAACCCCTTTAACCAAAATATCATTTTAAATTTTTTAATTATTTGTTCTTATCAATATCCATGTTTTCAAAATGGTTTTAAGGATTTAATTATATGGATATTAATGGTTTAAAATTTTGAGCTTCAAGGTGGTATGGGACACTTTGATTCAAAAATCTCTTTATTAAATGTTTTAAATGGTTTTGAAAATGGGTTTTAATGGATTCGTTATTTCAATATCCTAAAATGTTATATTGTGATTGAAATGTGGAAATGTTATGTTTCCTTTATTCATGTTTTATGTGATACGATTATGTTATGGTTCTTGGGCATTGTTATGAAGAACGGGTGGTTCTGTGATAAACTAAGGGCGGGTGAGCCCGATATAGCTCTCCAATGCATTGGGTAACGCGAAGGAGTGAAACGATAAGGTTTCTCTGAAGAGATTTAGGGAATATACTGTGATGGGTATTCCAAACGTAACCAAGAGGGTTAGTCCCTACGTAAGAATGTTATGAATGCCTCAAGTTACCTTTATGTCTTATGTTTTCTATGATTTTGTGAGGTATGTTAAAGTGCCTATGTTTTATGGGTAAAGTATGATTTCATTCTTATGTATACATGTACTCATGATTCCTTTCCATATTTTTATATCCCTTACTGATCTTTTTATGCTCATCCCAAGTTTTTGAAATGTTTTTCACAGGTCAAGGGAAGGGTACATGATGTGATGACAGTGTCAAGGATGTGTCAAGAAAGAATCCATGTTTTATTTTAAATATGTTTCCGTTGATGGGAAGAATGAATACTGTCTTTCATGTAACCACTTTGTCTAAATATGGAATGTAATGCAAGTTTCATGATCTAATTCTCTAAAACTCTAAATCTGAAAAGATCCTCAATGTGTAATCTTGTAATAACTCAAGATTAAGTAAGGTTTAAGGCTGGGGCCTTATAGTTGGTATCAAAGGTCGGTTTAGATAACTTTAGAGGTTAGGGTATTCTTTAAGCATAAGTGACATTACCATAATGGTTAGGATTTCAGAAAGAGTCCTAATTTTAGATAAAGTGAATGAGTAAGTATATCTTAGTGTTTACCTTCCTCATTAGTACATGATGGTTTTGTTGATATACTCACACTGAACTTTTTGGTTTTAGTAAATAGCTGGATCTAGCAGGCACCAAAGTGACAATGGGTTTGAAGGAAACTGTGGTGGTTCTCTGATTAAGATACTGGATGAGATGGGGGATTCAATGAGGAATCTCATAGTTGTTCTAAACCAACTATCAAGGAGTCATGATCAATCACTTCAACCTTGGTGAGTTCTCTAATGGATCATGTACGATATGGCCAACTCGATGTGGAAATTCAGGTAATAATTATTAAGGTAACCATTAGGGTTTATATGATCCTTACTTTTGAGGTAATTATGGGTTATTATATGATATGATGGAAAATGAAGGGCATGAGATAAACTTGAGGTTAAAATATGTTATGATTATTCTTGAAGATTTTATCTCATTTTGGGGAATGTTTTAAGAATTATATAGTTTTTGAAAAAGGACAACACGTAGACCGTGTGACTACCCGTCGCGTCGGACAAAGCTGCAGGAATCGAACCCACAACCAAAGTGCGACTGGTATTTATCTCCTACCACTGGACTACGTGAAGTCCCTGGTTAGTTTGACTGATTCTTTCTAGTTATATGATTTTATGAATTAAGAGTAAGTTGATTTTGGGTTATTTATGAAAATGATTAACCTATCTTGGAGGATATGTGATTAGGTTAATTACTTTTCAATACGAGACTTTAGGGGCAACTGATGTTGTTTGGAGATAAATGTTACGATATAACTTGGAAGACTATGTGACTAAATCCTTCAAATATTTGGGTTTCAATCTTATATTGGTTTAATTTGAAGAATTTTATGGACAAATTGATTATAGAATGGTCCTCGTTGAACTTTGGGTTTTGTTGGACAAATTTTGGAGGTTAAGAATAGATTTTTTTTTATAAAGGGTTATCCTTTTCTGGATTATCTGAACTTGTACTAACCTTTTTGGTTTTGGTTTTGGTTAAAGCCTAAAGACATGGGATGTATATAGTTCTATTTGGTGGATTAGGTGATTCTCTAGAAGTTGATTATAGTACTCTTAATGTGAACAAGTCTCCCTAAATACTCGTCTTTTGGAAAAAAATATGAGTTTGATTAAGGAATCTAGTAAAAGTTGAGAGTCAACATGATAAGTGATTATGTTTCCTTATGAATAAATTCCTCAATAAAAAGTAACTTAAAACAAAAATGTTGTCTATTAACTTTTCCTACTGGGGAATCGAATACCGTTTAACCCATCACAAGTTTGTGATTTTCTTGTGGTTAACTTTCTCCTAAACATGTTTTCTATCACTCTCCATCAGAATATGACCCTATGTTTTCTCCTCCATGTCCATGTTTTCCTACATGGAATCCTAGTATGGGTTAACTCGGGTGACCTCTGTACTTATCTTCCTTTATTTTAAAGTGATTGTTTTACCGACTCTTGTTCCGATGTGGGACTTTCAAGAATGTTTCCAAGCTCAATTTTAAAATTGTGAGGACGCAATTCCCAAAAGGGGGGAAGGATGTAACACCCCAGGTAAATAAAGAATATGACATTTTCATATTTATCCATATTTGTGAATAAAATATTAATATGACTTTAAAGGGGACACTATGCTCGATGGCGTACCCAACACGCAACAACGAGTTTCTTGGGAATCTTACGTTGCACTCTAATAATAAAATAATATTATTTCAAATGGTAGTTAACATGTAGCCGTTGTATTGGCGGGAATGGATAGAAATAATTACAATATGATTATATATGTTTTTTAATGTTTTTACATTTATCCAATAAAAGCTAAAGGCTTAAAATACGGAAAGAATTAAATTTTAGGTGTATATGCCCTAGTTTTCACTAAAGGTTCACTTATCGCCTTTTAATGGAGAACTGTCATTAAATATAGTTTTGATCACTCTTATACATTCTTTTGGACCAAATAAAACTCTTATTAAGAATCGGGACATCAAATTTTACTTTGAGTAATTTTTTGGTATTTTTCCGATAACGTTCATTTTTTTTAATGAATAGTGTAGAATGTTGTGTTTTAATTCAAAACCTCTTTTTAATCTAATTTATTTATATGATTAGAAAATATTTTGAATTGGTTTTAAAGTGAAATTAGAAAATATTTTGACCATTAAATCCAATAGTGGTCGTTGGGATTAATTTCACTTTTAAATCAGACTTAAACTAGTGTCAATCTTTTGATACTTATTGTTTTATAAAAACACGCTATTTGCTCTGACAACGGGAATTAATTATTAAATTAATTAATGTGACTAATATATTATGAATTTTGTAAAACGAACTTCATTTTTGAATTTGGAATATCAAATATAGCTTAGGGTGAATTTTTGGGATTTTTCTGAAAAACTTCAATTTTTGATGAATAGTGAAACCACTAAGTGGTACTTATAAAAGCTGATTTTTGGTTTAAATGAAATTTTACCACTTATGTGTTTTGAATTTCAAAAATCCGACATACATGGTTGTCATTAAGAAGTAAAATGTGGTTCAATGGGATAAAAATAATTTTTTGGTGAATAGTAACTTATTAAGTTTTTAATCGCGATTAGTGGTAATTAGTGTAGTTTAAGGTAAAAATAATGCTTTAATAAAATGAAATGAACTTGAAACATGTCCTAACCTCATTGGATGTGTAATGGCCGACCAAGACAAGCCATGGGTCAACTTGGGGACCCCATGGATCCACTTTGGTTGGGAAATGACATAAATAACTTTTTATTTAATGTAAAAGTAAAAATGACACAAACATGATATGTTTTACTAAAACAATTTTTAAGTGGGGTAATACAAGTCATAATTTTGATTATAAATAGTAATTGGAAAGCTAAAAAGATTTACCACATCATATTATTTTTTTTATAATTTTTAGACATTAAATAAATTAAATTATTTATGACATAATAATGATGCAGCGATGACATCATTATTTGACGATTTAAATAAAATGGAAAGATAATGTAAAATCTATGAACTACACATGTCCAAAACTTATTGGATGGGTGGATTTCGAACCCTTATCACCTTATCCACGAATTATATCAATGTGGGACCTTTTAAAACCGAAACACATTTTCAAATAAAGTAATATTTCTTTACTTTCCAAAAGTGCCCCTCCTCTCCTCTTATAAAAGGCCCCCACCTCTACCTCATTTCACACACTTTTTAAGCCTTTGGCTCGGACAACCCCTGCCCATTTACTCTCTCCACATCCCTATCCTCATCCTAGAGGATTCACTTTGGGCATAATCCTTTCAAAGAAAGCCTTTATGCTCAAATCAAAAGGAGTTACACTTTTAAAAGGTAATTCATTCTCTCATGTTCATTTGATTTATTTTGCTTCTCCAACCCCCTAAACTCTTTTTATTTACTTCTTTTGTAACAAAACCAGTATCTTAAATATACTAGGATGTTGTTATAAGATTTATTCGAGCTACACTCTCACACAACTACATCGAATGGTTAAAGAACATACGGTTTCCGTGGATGGCGAAATTCTGCCTCCCGAAACGATGATTGTTCGATACTCATTTAACACCTTCGAAGGTGGACATTATGATGTCACTATTTTTATATATGATATATAATATGTTTATGTTTTACTTATACTTCTGTATTTTTCATTTGTGCCTTACCTTTATGGCTTGCATTATGGGTATACGCGATATCTTCATTTTAGGAAGTGCGGACTACCGCCCCCTCAAAGTGATGTGATTCGTTAATGCCATACGTGGGACGTATAAGGGATGGATTTAATGTTATTATATATGATGTTATATTGGAATTATTATATACCTCTATATCATTATTATTTCTTTCCATTAAAGTATGAGATAGAAATGAAAGTAGCGTTCATGCGTACGTACGACTTACCGTCTCCATGAACGGTGCATTTCATTTCTTATCCCCGAATGTAATGTACTATTATAAGTACATGTATATAATGGATATATATTATGAATGATACATATAAATTATGAATATAATTCTGTAATTAAAATATACATACCTCTCATTTAGTTTTAATTCCATTAATATGACAAAGAAATGAAAGTAGCGTTCATGCGTACGTACGGCTTACCGTCTCCATGAACGGTGCATTTCATTTCTTACCTCTAAATGATTATGTAATATTATAAATACATGTATATGCTAGATATATATGATATATATGATATCCAAATCAGGAATGTCATTCTGGATATAAAGAACCTTTGACCACACGAACAACATGTAATTGTAAGAAGTCCACTTTCGACTTAAGAACCAAATATCGGCAAAACAAATATTATTAACTTAAATGATTACATAATGTTTATAACATGTCAATAAATGATATAAAAGGAATAATGAACTTTGAAAAGGTTCTTAAGCAAGTAGAAATTAACTCAAGTTTATTATTCAGGACGTTAAAGAACGATCGAGTCAAGTCGGACCAGAGGTAAGGGATCATACTCCTCTCTTTCTTTTTTAAGTACACACTTTTATGTCATTCCTTTTAAAGCTCATCTTTCTTGTTATTGGGATGATCTTTTATATTACACTTACTTTAATTTTTATGTTCATGTGATGAGAGACCCTATTCTCTCTCATCAATCCATTTTGGAAGTTTTGAGTGGCGCCGTTAGGCTGCCGAACTTTCGTAAGAGATCTAACCTCTGTCTTTCTTTTTAAGTACTCTCCTTTATGTCACTTATTTTAAGATCCTCTTTGTGATGTTGGGGGGATGTTACTTTATATTCCTATTGCTTTAAATTTTATTGTAATGTGATGAGATACCCTATTTGATCTCATCAATCCATATTCAGAAGTTTTATGTGGCGCCGTTAGGCTGCCGAGTTTTCGTAAGGGATTTTTCATCTCACTTTTATTCCCGTGAGATTTATGCTACATTGCCACAAATTCCATTGAGTGGTGTATGTACTGCCCATTATTCTACTATTTGTGTAATATACTTTTGTTTATCAGTATTTACATCAATGATCTATTGTCCTTCTTTCATGGGGTGTATGTTTTGAAAGATACCCAAGTCGGTAAGGGAACCTTTCACCCTCTTTTTTTTAAAAGACTTCTTTTGTTGGGTATTTTAATTTACATATTGTTATGTTGGGATATGTTATCATATATCCTTATTGATGTAAATTTTATGTCCAAGTGATGAGATACACTTTTTTTCTCTCATCAACTCATTTTGATGTGATGCCATTAGGCTGTCAAGGGAACTTTTTAACCCAATTTCGACTTATTTGGGTTCAACATGTAGTCATTGAATATGTCATCCATTGAATATGTGTGAATGACCTTTTATTGTTTTACACTTAATATCCACTTATATTGGGTGTATTTATATTTGTCACACATATTTTTGAGATTGACTAGTCCTTAATTTAAGGATACCTTCTTTATAAGGGATTTCATCACATTTGACATTTCTATTGAGGGTTCATTGTTGTTATGCACCAATTCACTCTTATATGGTGTATATACTGTCCTTTAGAGTATTATATCATGAATCCATTTATTCTCATGATATTATAAAGTTCTGACTAAGTGTTATTCCTCAATTATTGTATTCAAGTGTCTCTAATTTTGGTAAAACCCCTTTAACCAAAATATCATTTTAAAATTTTTAATTATTTGTTCTTATCAATATCCATGTTTTCAAAATGGTTTTAAGGATTTAATTATATGGATATTAATGGTTTAAAATTTTGAGCTTCAAGGTGGTATGGGACACTTTGATTCAAAAATCTCTTTATTAAATGTTTTAAATGGTTTTGAAAATGGTTTTTAATGGATTCGTTATTTCAATATCCTAAAATGTTATATTGTGATTGAAATGTGGAAATGTTATGTTTCCTTTATTCATGTTTTATGTGATATGATTATGTTATGGTTCTTGGGCATTGTTATGAAGAACGGGTGGTTCCGTGATAAACTAAGGGCGGGTGAGCCCGATATAGCTCTCCAATGCATTGGGTAACGCGAAGGAGTGAAACGATAAGGTTTCTCCGAAGAGATTTAGAGAATATACTGTGATGGGTATTCCAAACGTAACCAATGGGGTTACTCCCTACGTAAGAATGTTATGAATGCCTCAAGTTACCTTTATGTCTTATGTTTTCTATGATTTTATGAGGTATGTTAAAGTGCCTATGTTTTATGGGTAAAGTATGATTTCATTCTTATGTATACATGTACTCATGATTCCTTTCCATATTTTTATATCCCTTACTGAGCTTTTTATGCTCATCCCAAGTTTTTGAAATGTTTTTCACAGGTCAAGGGAAGGGTACATGATGTGATGACAATGTCAAGGATGTGTCAAGAAAGAATCCATGTTTTATTTTAAATATGTTTCCGTTGATGGGAAGAATGAATACTGTCTTTCATGTAACCACTTTGTCTAAATATGGAATGTAATGCAAGTTTCATGATCTAATTCTCTAAAACTCTAAACCTGAAAAGATCCTCAATGTGTAATCTTGTAATAACTCAAGATTAAGTAAGGTTTAAGGCTGGGGCCTTATACTATCGGTGGAAAGGTCACCGTCTTCCTCTTCCTTCACTCACTGCTCTTAAAAAAGAATCCACTCACAGTTTATGGACTTGTGGGTCAAACACAGTTTATGGACATGTAGGTCCCTTCATTTTCATGAATTCATGCATCCTCAACTATAGGTAGATGCTCTGTTGAAGTTCCTTTTTCACACGTAGATGAAGTCCACCTTCTCGGGTACTGCTTGGTACTGGAAAATACTCTCGCAAACTAATTTAAAGCTTTTGAAAGATTCCTTGTGCAAATTTAAAACTTCCTAATCCTCCCACGTACTAAGTACCTAGTTTGGTATGTGGGACACCTTCTTCATGTACCACTACTACAACCGCGAAGCACCCTTCGTCCGCGGACTTCCTCCACCTTCGCGATCATATACCACTGTAACGTATCGATTCCAAGAACCCCTTCTACGAAACCCCTCCTGTTTGTGAATTGTTCTATGTTCATGGACTGCCTTTTCTTCCACATATCAGATCTCCCCTTTGCATACCACTTGCAGAACTCCTCCTCTTACATACCGAAGATTCCTCCTCCACGTATCGAGTCAATTCCTTCAATGTACCTGACTTCCTCCTCCACGTATTGTGCTTCCTTTTTGGGTTAAGAATCCCCTCAAAAAACGTCAATGCAAACCACTTTCAGACTTTTCCAAATTCTCAGATCAAAAGACATTCTCTAATTAGAAACGATATCTCCATTAATCTGTGGGATAAGCGTTTCTTATATTGGAAAAGATACCCACTTAATCCACTGAATCGAAATTTACCAAATCTTTAATCCACCCTCCACCACTTATCGATTCTTTAGCCATCGTGAACTGAAAGCCATCCATGAACCATTTTCCTATGCACTCTATGTACCATCTTTTCTCCTACACGATCGATTTCCTCAGCCAACTTTATCCCATCCACGTACCACACCACCGCTCAACCGCGAACTGCTTTTGGTTTTGCGAATCACTTCGGCGTACCATTTCCACTACTCTGCGTACCGTTCCCAGAACATGGTATGCGGTCCATGCATTATGGTATGTAGTTTAAATTATTTTCCACATTTCATCAATATTTTTCATTCCACTCACTCCTATGAAGGCATAATTCTTTTTCCAACATCAAACTCCCAATTTTGAGGTTGAAAAATTTGGAAAACACTGGGAAACTATGCCACCTTAAAAACCTATCTTTGGAAAACACCAACCATACTAATTTTTGGTCATATGGATTTTAAACAAACACAATAATAGTAAAAACATCCCGAGAGAACACCTTGAGGGATTTTTTCCTAACACTTGTAGACCTAACCAAATTGGAAACAAAGGTCCTTGCACCGTTGATCCTCTCACCCCTTGGTGGTCAGGTGTTGAAAACCTCGTGTGTCAAGGGTGGTGTGAGCAGGAGGCTCGTGGAGAGATCCATTCTCGATGACCTCTCTATGTTTGGCTGGTGGGAGAAAAGTATTACCTTGTGGGTGTGACCCTGATAGGATTAAAGGATGCCACAATTAAGACTCACAGACCTTAGTGAATTTGTGGGACCCCCACTATGGAATTGAGAACTCTCACCTCTTGTGATAGTGAGCTCCATGTTTCATTCTAAGTGCATGACTTGAAATCGGGTCGGTGCGTCGTGAATGATAACCCAACTTTGAATGTTCTCGCCCAGGCCATGCAGGTAATAACCAACATATTAGGCCTCAAGCTGGTGGGGTAGCAAGGATTCTAGATACTCAAACTGCTCAATATATTCCTAGACTGGTCCTTTATACTATAGGGTTTCAGGCTCTTAGTAGGGGTTCTGAATTTCCAAACTATTGAATCATTCGATCAGCTCCTCTTTGAACATTGTCCACATTTAGGTCGGCTACACCTCGACCAAAATTGTAAACCAGTAAATAGAGATACACTCTATACTTAACTGAGTCAGGGTGATTTTCTCAACTTTGATGGTCTAGTGAATATGAAAATACATCTCAGCATGGACGATCCAACCCGTTGGATCCATTCCAGCGAAAACTGGGAGCCACACCCATCTGGCAGGAGACTGCTACCCTGAGTCGGTGTGCAAAGTGAGTGCAACTACACTGACATCCAGGTCGAGTGCAGGGGGTTTGTCTGACTGCTGCGTGTAGGAGGAAGAAACCTATGTTACTAGATATGGACTCACCACATCTGATTGAGGGGCCTTGTCTATACGATGGATGATAATGGAGACTATCTTGGTGAGTTTAACAATTTTGTGCACCCGGGGATATCAGAAGGCATCATCCTCTTGTCCTCAGGTTTCGAATAAAGCTTCAAGTTGATCTAGTCACTGGTTAACCTCATCCAGTCGAGTTTTATTCTGAGTCCCCATCATTCCAAAATCTTTTCAATGGATTGGAGGTGATAAAGAAAAACAATGATGGAGTGTGATGCAATTATGGGCGTCTAGAAGTGTGCTCGTCCATCCTATCCAATACAATAATCGAGCATGATTTTTCTTTTGAGTAGTATGCAGCTGGAGGGATGCTGTGCTAGAAAAGAGATTGAATCAGTGGCTGAGTGATCCGTCTCAAAACTCAAGACGATGGGGGTGGGGGGGGGGGCTTTGACTAGTGATATCACGTCAGTCACAGCTCGTCCGTCGACTGTGGGTGCTTTGGATAAGCAATTGTGGTTGGATGCCGTGTCGCATGGAACATGAGCCAGTTGAGGAAGAGCGAAATCATGCACTGTCAAACTCATGGTTCTGATATGATATCATTGGAGTGGTTAGAGCAGGAGTAGGAGAGAGTTTTTTTCTTGAAAAAAACTACTTAATAATTGCGAATGAGAGCTTCGTTGAAGTAGCTACTGAGAGATTCAATCGTTGGAGTTTGAAGTGTGTTGTGAGGAGAGACGTTGGTACGTAATGCATTGGTAAAAGTGATCGTTGTGGGGAAGATGTTGGTCTATAAGTTACACATACCTTATGAGTTGAAAGATAAAGATAGACGATCAAATGTCTAAACACCACGATTTGTTACGTTAAGAGATGCATACACCAAACAAGATGATCACTGATGATTTTAGTTAGTGTGCACCCAATAGAATGGTTACTGGAGTTGGTGCGGAGGAGTTGAATTTGAAGGAGTTTTTTAGAGCACAAACAGTGCAATTTCCAGAGTTTCAGTTGTTAGTGAATGATTATGCTAAGTTGGGGGTAGAGCATGCAAGGTGGGACTGTGAGGAACTACAAAATTATCAGGATTGAATTCAAGAACTAAAAGAGTCATCTGTTCATTAACATTCTCAATAGAAGCTTGTTCTTGGATTACCGACACCTTTAATTGCAGAAGCAGTGCATCTGAGCATACATCTAGAAAAATAGGTGGGGCAAGAGTACTTTGTTGTTCCTACAGAGGTAGATGATCTAAATACTAGTAGTATTACTGAAAGTAAGCAAGTAAATGTTACTGAAAATGTTTAGATTGACTACAAACATTGTGATTTTTCTGAAGGATGTGAGCATCAATCTTGGTGAGTGACAAGTGATGAAACCACTGTGAAGAACATCTGCATGTTGGACCATAGTCTCCTCATGGAGAAAATTCTTGATCAAGTGTTCCGAGAGTTTTTTAAACAAGACATGAATACATTGTTTGAGTAGGCATTGGTTGCAGAGACTATAAAAAAATGTTATATAAAAGGTTACAACAAGGTCTACAATAAGGGGACTGATGTATCCAAGCTTTACGGATTACTTGTTGGGTCGTTGTTCAATACTTACTGAAGATTTAATGAATTTCTGTACATGGAAGAACCTCCTAGGACCATTTCAAAATTGAGGAAAACATAATTTTCTAGGGAGCATCACACTCCATTTAAGGTAAGTGAGAATGAGAAAGCGACGTCTTGAGGAAGAGAGGGAAAATGTTTTTTTTCTTGGAGCTAGTACTGAAATTTCTCCATCCATGCAAGATGGTCTTACTATGAGTCACCAAGGAACTAAGGTTCATGAGAACAAAATTAGAGAATTTGTAGTCTTAATTGGTGTACATAACAAGTGGATATTCCTATTTTCTTTGCAAATTCGAGTACATATGAGGTACAAGAACTCGAGTCCTAAATTTTCATTGATTGATTTGGGTTATAGTGATTCTAGTTGGAGCGACTGGGTTGTTTCACCTTTTTTGGTGTTCGAAAATCCCTAGAAATTGCAAAGAGATAATAGGAAGTTTTACTTGGGTTGAAACACTAGGGTGTGACATGGAGTGAATTGAATTACTATAAGGGTGCTTGTCTTAAAGATAGTGAACAAATAATAACTATGGTTTATGATGTTACATATGTGTAAAATTTGGATTTTATTATGGAGAGTGTTGTTCTAGGCCATGTTGAGTTGGACTAAGGGTAGGGATGGGGAACTTTGGCTGTTGTGGTTGAAATAGTTGTTATTGAAGGATACATTTTAGAAATTATTAATAGTGGAGTTCATTGATTGGTGATCCTGCTAATAGTTTTGAGGGATTTACAAGGTTAAGAAATACATGAATATATATATTTTATTGGAAACCATCTATAAAATAAAAATTATTTTATCAAAAAGGAGGGGTGGCCAGAATGGATTGCGATTATTGAGATTCTTATCTCTAAACATGAAATCATTGCAAGAAAAGATTCTTGTTCTTCAATATTGGGAACTATAGAAGTTTTAGTGAAGACAAAGGCATTTGGTTTCTATTCTGAAGGAGATACACGTTTTTTGAAGGAGATATGAGTCTTTTGAAGATGATATAGGGTCTGGAACCAGCCCTGAAGGTGTTACTGACATGCATGTTGTTGTTGGTATCTAGGAAGAAACATGTGGGTGTTGTATCTTGGTAGTTGTTTGTTGTTGTAGCCTAGAATATGTTAGTGGCATGTGGTGTTTGTGGCATTGTCTTCCTAGTTTCTTAGACATCCTGGTGAGTGATATTCAGAGGGTGGTATTTCTTAAGAAAAATACTTCAATAAAGGGAAGTGAATTTTTTTTGATGACACAAAAAATACTAGAAAAAAGTGGTAAGTACTGACTTTAACTATCATCATCTTGCAGTTGACTATGATTTTTATGTACGACATGATTCTATAGATTTTGGGCATCCAAAATAGCCTAAAGGGGTGGAAATTAAAGGTTAAGCGTTGGATGGAATTTATGGTGAAATGGATGTTTTTTGTACTGTAGAGCAGATGAAGCTCACTAGGCTTGTTGTTGGGGATTGAATGGAGGAAAAAGAGGATCAAGAACCACCACCATAATTAATTTTAACATGTTCCATAATCGAGGGAAGTCCATATTGTTTTTTTTACTTAGGCCACCACCAAATCCACCATCAAGCGGTTCCCATTCTAACGCTACAACTGTTGTGTCAGGAGGTCCACCTTGGGGACAAGGTGGTTTTTCAGATAGGGGGAATATTTTTAGGAACATGGAGACTGCCAGTGTTATTAATGTGTTTGGGGTAGGTTGCAGTGGGTAACAACCAAGGGCCAGTGATGTATTTTCCATAATAGTTGTTGGGGGGGGGGGGTTGTTGGATGGATGGTGGGATATTAAATAAGTGAGAACTAGCAGAGAGGGTACAAATAATTTTTAAGAGTTCTTCTTGGAAGAAGCTAGGAGGCAGTCCTTGGGAATATTTGGTCTTGGATCTCTGAGGAGTGGTCTTCTTCTTTAAGTTTCTTCTACCTCATTCTTCTTCCTTTTCCCCTTATATATTCTTCAACCTAATGTAATTTAGAATTATTCTATGCAAATAATCGGTTTTTTGTTCTATTTATTATTAAGTGTTGTCGTGCAATTTGGTGCTCTCATTGAGAAAAACTGCGCACTTTCAAACTCATGGTTGAGATATGAAATGGTTGTAGTGGTTGTAACAGTGCACACATTTTCTCAAGAGAGAAGAGGAGGTGACAGAAGATTAGAACAAATGTTAGGTATCCACACCCATATAAGAACAATAAGAGTGGACTCTGTTGTATTAGAAATGAAGGAGGATGAAATCGGGAGGCACTTGAACTCCCTCCCATGACAGGAAGTCTAACTCCTAATCCTATGACCAATTTGTTTAACAGGATAACAAAAACATTTCCCCATATCACCTTACTCACCCCATCCCTCAGCTTATATAATGATTCTCCATCCCCACATGCAGGTCCAGAACCCCCCGAAAAATTAACACTCACTCTAAAAAACTCTTTTACTCCTTATTACCCACCACGCCCAAACTTGGTATCCATCATTCCAATTCCCTCCAGTGAGGATTCCCTCTAGACCGAGCCCTAAAAGTTGAGAAAAAGCCATCAAAAGAGGTAGGTATTAATTGCTATGGAAGTATCACCATGGGAACTCTCATCAAACCACATCCTCCACCATAAATAATAAATAATAATTGATAAGTTATAAGCAATAAATATTAAATATTAAATAATAAATAATATTAATAAATAATAGATAATGAATTACAAATATTATAGAGTATATATTATATATTATATAATAATTAATAAATAATCGATATTGAATAAAATATGATTTATAATAAAGGGGATCTAGCCCTAGTTTCTTTCCATATAAAAATAATAAACAATAAATGATGATTAATCAATATTATGTAAAAAAATAATAAATGATAAATGATAAGTAATAAATATTTTTTTAGATAAGTTGCTTTTTAACTGGGTCGAGAGGTAACCCTTACATGACCTGGAGGCCCATAATATGTAGTCCAAAGACCTAGAGGCATAAGAGTCTAATATATGCTCAAAGCCTAACCTTATTGAAACTCTCTCATTACTCAAGGATAAAAGTCCACACTCACTCATCATCCCGACTTCATGTCTTTGGCCTAACATCTCCCTTTGAAGAGGTGCACAAGGTCTCCTGTCCTAGAGAATGCTCCTCAAATGGCCCTCCTGTGTCTAGATGGTATCAAACGTCCCTATCTATTACTCCCTGGGATACAACTGTATTCTCATTGGTGACCTGATGAACCTATATGAATGTCCCGGAGGAGGCCCAGGGGCCTGAAGGCCCTCAAAATTTATAAACATCCCACCTAAGAATAGTGAATACAGCTACTGTTATACTGTTATAGTATCGCTGCTACCGTAATACTATAGTAACCCTGTCCCCCCCCCAAATGGGGGCTGTCAGGGGTTGAACCCCCAACCTCATGGATGTCGAGAAGGAGCTTACACCACTTGGCTACATGCTCATTGGTAATAAATACTAATTAATAATCTAGAAAGATTATGGAAGTAACCCAGATGCCCAAATTTGTACCCCTATTACTAAAGAGAAATAAAACAAGACAAGAGGATGCTTTAAGAAACCATGAGCATACACCCAATGAAAATAAAGGAAAAAAATAAAAGTAAAAAAATAAACAACCAAGTAGGCACCTCAAGGTAGAACAAATCAGAATGTCAAAAAATAACTAAAAACAAATCCAATAGTCATTCGATGTTTTAGGTATAAAGCTCCATTTTCATTATATAGATCTTGTATCTATCCATAAAAAGTCAATATCACCATGTGTCATAGATCTAATACCCATATTATGAAAAGAAGCATGATCTCCATTGACACACAGTCTCTGTCTCTTTTTTTTACAACAGTCTGGGAGGGAGAAACAAACGAAAATACCAACTAAATGTGCGTGGGGAGACTTGAAACAAAGACCTATCATAAAACCACAATAGGGAGAAACCACTAGGTTGATCCCATGGGGTGTAGCCTCCATCTCTTTCTCTAACACTTCTCTAACTTTTGGTAGGTTCCCTTTCATCATAATTTTCTTCTAACTAGAAATATCATTGCCAGAAATTACAACCTTCATTTTATTGTCAGTAAACTTTAAATAAAATTTTGAACAATTTCTAGAATCTAAAAATCTATCTATATGAGCTGTATTTTCTAGTAAATCATGTTTCGAAAAGGAATTTGAAGTATAAATCTGAATTTTCACCCTTAGGGTTCCCTAAAAATGTGAACAAGAGGCTTCAGTACCCAGTGTTCCCAGTACATTAGCCTTAGAGTGAACCTACTTACTAGATCCATAATAAAGGTCAATTGAACCACTAATTTAATTTTGGGAGGTTTTCCTTGGGGATAATGTGGTTTTTAGATGGGGGTATTGTTAGGAATGTGGGGACTGTCAGTATTATTAATGTGTTTGGGATATGTTGAAGTGAGTAACTACCTAAGGGAACTGAAGTATTCTCCCTAACAGTTGGGTGGGTGGGTGGGGGGGGGGGGGGGGTGGCTAACAGGTGGGATATGGAATAAGGTAAAACCAGTAGAGGGGGGATACGAATCATTTTAGGATTTCTTCTTGGAATCATCTCGGAGGTGGTCCTTAGGAGGATTTGTCTTTGGCTCTCGAAGGAGTCGTCTTCTTCCTTGGGTTTCTTATACCTCATTCTTCTTCCACCTGCTGTAATTCATAATTATTATATATAATGTGAAATAATAGGTTTATTATTCATTTTCTTCTTCTGAAGTGCTATTGTGCAATTTGGTGCTCTCGTTGAGAGAAACTATGCACTGTCGAACTCAAGGTTGTGGTCTGAAATTATTGGAGTGGTTGAAACAGTGCGTGCATTTGCTCGAGAGAGGAGGCGATGTCAAGTCAGATAAAATTTTAATTATCAACACTGGTGGAAGAACAAGAACATGTGACTCTGTATTGTATTAGAGATGAAGGAGTATTAAATCAGGAGGCACTTGTACTCTTGCCCAAGCCATAAAGGATGACTCTCAAGCCTATGGACGATCTGTTTAACATACTTAAAAAAATATTCTTTGTATCCCATTACCCCCACTACGGCTTATATAATGATTCCCCAGGCCCACATGCGGGTCCAGAGCCTTCCCCCCAATAAATTAACAGAATCACCCTAAAGTTTTTTTACCCCTTATTACCCACAATGCCCAAACTTGGTATCCATCCTTATTCCAATTCCCTCTAGGGAGAAGGCCCTCAAGATCGGGCCCTGAAACATGAAGAAAATCCATCTAAAGATGTAGGGATTAATAGTTATGGAAGTCGCCAACATGTGAACTCTCATCGAAGTGCGTCCCCCACTATAAATAATAAATAATAAATAATAAGTCATAAGCATTAAATAATATATAATATATAATATATAATATTAATAAAAAATAAAAAATAAATTAAAGAAATTAAATATTAAATATTATATATTAAGTAATAAATAAGATATAATCAATATTAAGTAATGATTAATAATTAATAAAAAACAATATTTAATAATAAATAATTAATAATAAAGGCGCTTTGGCCCTAGCTTGTCTCGATATAAAAATAATAAATAATAATTAATCAATATCAAGTAAAAAATAATAATAATTGATAAATGATAAATAATAAAAAATAAATAAATAAAATAAATATGTCACTTTTTAACTAGGTTGAGGGGTAACCCTTACATGACCCAGATACCCATAATACGTGGTCTGAAGACCTAGAGGCACAAGAGCCTAATATATTCCTGAAGGCCTAACTTGCTCGAAACTCTCCTTACTGAAGCCTAAAAGTCCACACTCACTCAACATTATAACTTTGTGTTTGTGGCCAGACATCTCCTTCCTTTGCAGAGGTACACAAGGTCTTGTGCCCTAGAGTATTCTCCACAAATGGCTCTCCTATGTCCTAATAGTATCCAACGTCCCTGTCTCATACTCTCTGGGATACAATTTTGTCCTCATTGGTAACCTGAAGGCCCTGCATGAATGGATCATAGGCCTAGTGGACTAAAGGCACTAAAAATGGTCTTAAATTCCATCAGTGAATAGTTCATGCAGTTGCTATTGTACTGCTATAATACTGCTATTACTGTACCGCTTTAGCAACCTTGTTAACCCCCCCCCCTAAATGGGGGTCATGAGTGGTTGAACTCCCAACCTCGTTGATGCTGTTTAACCCTATTTTTATTATTCTAGGTATTTCCAAGTCCCACATCAGAATACTCATCTGTGTATTCTTTTTTCTCAATCGATAAAAGAAGTCCTCCACCTCTCCTTGAGGTAAGTATATTTCCTCTTCTACATGGTATCAAAGGGAAACTGATTTTTCCCACCCGCACATATTTTTTTTCTGCCTCCCTCCACTTTTTTCCTATGACGCATCTCCCTCACAGTGCCCCTCCCTCCCGCGGTGTAGCTCTCCTCACAGCCACCTCTCCCGCAGCTTCCCGATGAGGCCCGACACCACCTCCATCCTTATCTGTTTGGGATCCCCACTTCCATCACAACTTCAAAACGATAACCAGCCCCACCTCCTCCTATGTGTGCTCCCACCATCACTATTTCTCCTGTGCACCTTTGGCCCAGCCCTCAGTAACTCCCAGCATGACGTCCCATCGTGACTCCCGGCTCACCTCTAGTAGCTCCCACCCTACCCGCCACCCTTCTCGAATCCTGCACCATCTGGATCCCGTAAGTCCAGGAAACCAACCCTATTGTTCCACTTCCTATGTGGCTCCTATACATTGACCGTACTGCCCTTCCCCGATCAGAACTCATGTCGCGGCCCTCTCCCAGCGGCGCTCTTGACTCACGACGCCCAGCCCGGCCTCCCGCCTACTGTTCTCAACAACCTGATCATCTCGGTTCCCTTATTCTTTCCATCCCAGCAGCATCAATCCACACCGGCCTCTTTACACACCCTGTACGGCCTTTCCCAGTGATCCACCTCCTGCGGCGATCCCGACTCCCGGCTCCCTCCTTGTCCAATAGAAATCGGTTCGCCCTCCTATCATGACCACACCTCCTTATCCAGTAGCCATCACCCGCCTAGTCCAGGTGATCCCAATGTCCTCCATCACCGACCATACACCTATCCTAGTGTCTATTGGTTCCTACGTTAGCTCTCGACACTGATCTTCCCTACTGATTCCCGGCTTCAACAGACCCCACCTTCTTATGGCCTCTCATCGCGACATTCCACTCTTCATGACGCACCACTGATCCTATCATCTTTTGCAGATATCTGATGCCTCCATGGAAGACTCTTTTGTTCTGCCACATATTATCACAGCCTCGAACCTCCTTGTAGATGAGTGGCTTGACTCCACCAACTTCTCAATCTGTCAGAAGACCATGTTGACATCCCTAATGGGAATAGACCTTGACTCTCACCTTGAGGATCCTCCACCAGCCTCTACTGATCCCAAATACCATCCTTGGAAGCTTTCTAATAGTAGTATCTTCTCCTTTATCATCAATTCAATGTATAAATATGTCAATAAAATCACCCAGACTGCAAATATAGATAAGAAACTCTGGGATTCCTATAATATAATGTATTTTGAGACCAATAATTTTTCTTGGGTCTTTGATGTTCTTCAGTTCCTATCGCAGATATGACAACATGACCATTCCTTCCTAATATACTTCATGAAATGGAAAGATCTTTGTGATGAGTCACAAGAGTTGTGTCCCGTTCCCCAGACACCGGTGGATGCTTAGGCCTATTGGGACCAACTATGCATCTTTAATCTTCTCAATGACATTTCTCCTGAGTATGCAATGACGACTACTGAGATGATCACCTGCCCATATACACTAGAGATTCCCCAGGTGTATCATCACCTGGTAAAATCCCATCGGGCTCTTCCCCCACCCACCCCCATCATCATTCACACTTCCCTCTTCGGTCATGACGGTGGATGATCTTCGGGCACTTGTGGTTGTGGCCATGTGGAGGGTTGTCCTCATCCCCTTTGTCAGCACTGTGGAAATCTTGGCTACCTGATCGACCACTACATAGTTATTAATGGAAGACCATCTCAGAAACTATGACAGGGTAAGACAGCGGTCCAGGATGCTTCTTCGTCATCAGTATCTCTTCCATCATCTTTGGACCTTTCCACGACGGACCTTTGGAAGATTCATGGTCCACAGACCCCTTCATGAACAGGCCCATCTTCGGCATGTCTTTCCCACTCTACTAGTTCAGCTGCCTTCATCGGTCTTTGATCCCCTACCTGGATGCTCGACCTAGGTGCCTTAGACCACCTCACCAGTGATGCTGGTATGTTGACCTCCTACTTTCCTTATGCTGGTTCATCAACCATCACTGTCACTGATGGCCCCACTATCCCTATAGCAAGATTCAGGGAATTCTACCTAAATTCATTGCTTCACATACCCTATGTCGAACATGTTACCCTTATTCCTTTTAACCTTATATCCATCAGTAATCTTACATATGATTTCAACTGTGCTGTAATATTTACATCCCCTGCTGTTGTCTTTTAGGAGCAGACGACAAACCCGAAACATGGTAGAGGCCAACTTCAGAACGAGGTCTACATGTTAGATGGACTGGAAACCATTGACTGCACGTCTGTCCCTACCCATGAATTGGACCTTTATTCCCAGTTTGGACATCCACCCACCTCTACCCTTCAACAACTATTTCCAGATATTAGTCAACATATTTCTTTTCAGTGTGAGTCTTGTACATTCTCAAAACATCATCTCACTTCATACATTCCTTGAGTGGATACAAAAGCCTCAAAACCTTTTTATATGGTTCATTCAGACGTTTGGGGTCCTTGTTCCATCTCGAGTCATGTGGTATATAAGTATTATATATCTTTCATTGATGATTTTCATGAATGAATTGGTTGTACCTCCTACGAGAACAATATGGAGTGTTTTCTATTTTCAGACTTTTTATAATGAAATTTATAACTAGTTCTATATCTCTATTAAATGTCTATACTTAGACAATGAACACGAGTATCTATCCACTCCCTTTCAATAGATTCTTAAAGAGAAAGGCATCATTCATCAGACCTCCTTTCCTGATACTCCCCAGCAGAATGGAGTGGCTGAGCGGAAACACAGACATATTATGAAGACTGCTCATTCCCTCCTCTTCCACTGACAGGTGCCTCTACTCTTTTAGGGATATGTGATCCTTAATATTACCTACCTTATCAATCACCTTCCTTATTCTATCCTTTAGGGGGAGACTCCTTTTCAAGCTCTTTTCTCCTCCAACCCTCCTCACTCACTTCCACTTCGGGTGTTTGGATGCCTCTTTTTTGTTCGTGAAACCCATACCGGCCTCTCCAAACTCTCTCCCAAATCCCTCCATTGAATATTACTCAACAATTCAGACAATCAGTGTGGATATCATTACTTCTCACCAGACCTATATGGATATGTCATCTATGCTGACGCCGCGTTGGTTGAGATCTCTCCATTCTTCCTTCCCTCTCCCCATCCCGACACTACCATTGATGATTTCCTTCCTCTCATCATCCACCCTCCTCTGGTGTCTCCCCCTGTTGATACCCATTTTTTCCAGGTCTGATCTCATCAACCATCAGCTATATCCCCCATCCCAGCCACTAATACCATATCCCCCACTTCATCCGATGATCCTGCCCCGACACCAGACGACATTCCCATTGCACTCTAGAAAGGTACTCACTCTTGCTAGAGTAATCCTCGATTTACATCTTCATATAGGGGTTTTTGACCTCTAGATATGATATCAATTTCCCGCATAGTTGGTGATGAGAAATCTCACCCGGGGTGGCTAGAAGCGATGTGGGATGAATTACAGCCTCTGGAAGAAAACAACACTTGCGATCTCCTCCCCCTTCCGGCAAGAAAATAGGATGTTGGAAGCAAATGGACTTACACAGTTTAGATTATTGCTGATGGCACTCTCCATCACCTCAAATCCCACCTTGTAGCAAAGGGATTCATGATAAAATATGGTATTGAATATTTTGATATCTTCGGTCCAATTTCCAAAATGTCCTCCATTCGATTTTCCATATCTCTGGCCGCTTATTGTCACTGGCCTCTTCATCAACCAGATGTGAAGAATACCTTCTTCCATGGTTTTCTTGAGGAAGAGGTTTATCTATAGAAACCCCTGGATTTTGTGCATATGGCACTGGGTCCCAAGTGTATCAACTACGCCGCTCTCTATATGGTCTCAAGAAGTCTCCTCGTGCTTGGTTTGGCCGATTAATCACCATCATCACCAAATTTGGGCTATCTCCTAACATGAAGGACCACACAATGTTCTACAAGATGACATCCACCGGTTTCATCCTGTTGGTTGTATATGTGGATGATAACATCATCACAGGAAGATACTCTGCTAGAATCTCCCACCTAAAGGGGAATATTCACCAACACTTCCACACTAAAGATCTTAGCCCTCTCACATATTTCCTTAGAACCTTGGTCTCCCATTCTCTGGACACTATCTTCCTATGCCAACAGAAATATGCGTTGGTTATTCTGCAGGATAGTGGGATGACACATGCCACCGCTGTTAACACTCCTCTTGACCCTGGGGAAAAGTCTCTCTATGACTCCTTATAACAATATTCACACCCAGAGCGGTACTATCAGTTGGTGGGAAATATCAATTATCTCACCATGACTCATCCCAACATAGCTTTCACTATTGGCATAGTGAGCCAAATCATAGAGTATATGACCACCTCTTAGTGGGATGCTATCCTCCACATTTACAAATAAATCAATAGAGATCCTGCCCATGGTCTTCGCTACTCCCACCATGCTCATCTGAATATTGAGGCCTTATGTGATGCTGACTATGCTGGTTGTCTTGCTACCTAAAAATATACTTATGGCATTTCCATGTTCTTGGAAGGCAACCTTATCTCTTAGCACATAAAGAAACATACTGTCGTCTCCCGATCTAGTGCGGAGTCTGAGTACCATGCCCTGGAAATTCTCCCAACAGAGATCCTTTGGCTTCGACATCTCATCCAGGAGCTTGGATTTCATCCAAAGATGTCTGATCATATCTAGTGTGACAATCAGGCGGCCACCAAGATTGCTTCAAATCCCATTTTACATGAATTTACGAATCATATCGAGGTGGACTACCACTTTCTTCTCCACCACCTAGAGCACAATCATGTCAGCTTTAGCCACATCTCGATGATATACTATCTTGCTGACATCTTCACCAAAGGCCTCCTAGGTGATTTCTCAGCCTTGTTTAGTTCCATGCTGGGCATCCACAACATATATGACCCAACATGAGGGGGAAGTCCGTCTGGTCTTGTCTGATGTCATATTTTTCTTGTGGGACTTGTGGTCCAAGCTAGGCATGTCCATCTTGATGGGGAGTTTTAAACCCTATTTTTATTATTCTAGGTATTTCCAAGTCTCACATCAGAATACTCCTCTATGTATTCCTTTTTATCAATCTATAAAATAAGGCCTCCACCTTACCTTGGGGTAAGGAGATTTCCTCTTCTATAGATTCCAAGTGCGAGCTTATATCACTCGCCTACAGGCTCGTTGAAAAATAAATACTAATTAATAATACTGGATGCCAAGAATCCTACCCCTCTTATTAAAGAGGGAGAAAAACAAGACAAGGGGTGATGCTTTACAAGACCATGAGCATACACCCAATCAAAAGAAATGATAAAATAAATGACAACAAAGAAACAACCAAGTAGGCACATCAAGATAGAGCAAAGTATAATGTAAAAAAAAAACTTGAACAAAAAGCCTACAATCATTTGATGTTTCAAGTATAAACCTCTATTTTAATTGCATAAATCTTCTATACAACCATAAAAAATAAATTGCACCATGTGTTGTAGATCTAGTACCCATATTATGGAAATAAGAACGATCTACATTAACACTTAATATTTGTCTCCTTCTCTAACTCTTCTCTAACTTTTGGTAGGTTACCGCATGTTCACTTCATTAGAATCCTATTCTAAAAATAATTCTCATTGCTAGAAATTAAAACCTTAATTTTATTATCATTTTATATTACATAAAATTTTGAACAATTCCTAGAATCAAAATATCTATCTTTATAATCTAGATCATCTAATAAATCAAGTGTGTTAAATTAATTGGAAGTATGAACCTAGATTTTCACCCTTAGGGTTCCCTAAAACAGTGAAGAATAAGATGTAGTACTCGGTGTTTCCAGTAAATTAGCCATAGAGTGAACTAGCTTACTAGATCCATAAATTGAGGCAATTGAAGCACTCATGTCCTGCAGTTTATTGATAACATCAGTAGTTCCCTTGACCATGGCCCCTTTACTCCCACTATTACCACCCTAATCATAAGAATAGTATTGGGTGCATATAATTTACCCTTTTTATAATTCCTACTAGCTGCAGACATTCTCAGGGGAAACCACTCTTTTATAAACCTCATTGGAAGCTTCAAATCTGTATGTTGGCAGCACACTATTTAGAAATTTCCTTTAAGTAATTCTATATTAATTCTCAAACTCCAAATTCTACATTTTATACATATATTTTTGTCCATTTACATTTGTATCATTCGAGCTACACTGAGTTCACTTACTGATATTAAGACTAGCAGTATTTAGAGCAGTGGAGAAAGTATCCACCTTTTTCTCAAGAACCTACTTAGTAGATTGTAAAAAAAGATTCAAATGATTAGGATATTTCTTAGTTAAATATTCAACTTCACCCATAAAATTATTACCCTACTCAAAATTTTATTCAATAGGTCCCTAGGAAGGTTTCTTTCTAGACCTGGTTCTATCTTTCCTTTATAGCCTTTATAAAGGATCAACTTTTGTTCCTTCCATGGGCCATGATCCACATCCTCTTGAGCACCTACTTCACTATCAATTTGACCTCCATTAGAGTCATTATCAATTTCATCAACCATGGTCCCCCCTGGAAAGTGCATCCTTAAAAGAAACACCAGTAAGGAGCCTATGCCTCACAACCTCCAAAACTACCGCAACTGGCTTATCGAAAGTCAACATAGGAAAAGAAGGACTAGATCCCTCCCTCCAACTAGCTTATCCAAAGTCAAAAAAGGACAAGAAGGCCTACATCCTTACAATTCATTTATAAAATCAGTAATCCCAGTTCCAATAGGTTTTTAAACCAGCTACGCCTGCTGTTGATGATCCTCAACAACTATCAAAGACTCATAACTAATCTCCCTTTTTTTATCCTACCAACATATAATATTTTTATTAAAGAATTATTAAGAAAAACTGGGGAACCATCCAGGTTCATAAACATGAAATCAACCAACTTCATAAGTAATGGAATACTCTTTGAACTTCATTTTAAGTCTTTTAGAAACCTTACCACTATAGAGAATCCATTGTAGATTGTTGGCCTTTGAATCCAGATCTTCTTGGAGAAGTTATTCAATATTATCATCCACCTTGTCCCAGGATTGAAGAAAATCCTCCATATAGATCTTATTTCCATAATTTCCCAGCTCCTACTATGATGTATTGGCCTTTAACTCTTACTCTAAGGGTTCTTCATTGAAAATGATAATAAGATCCCAATAATCACACTCTACTAGTTCATTACTACTTAGGGAGACATCTAACCCGGTAATATCCTTTTCTACATGCACCCGATCTATATCTAATGCATCACCTTCTTGAACTTGTTGCTCCTTATGAGTCCCCAACTTCATCATGCCCCTTAATAGAGAAAAATGAGATTATATTTTCGTTACAACAAGATGTCTACTAGTGTCCAATGGATTGAAACAAAACACAAAAAGGAGGAAACCTTTTATATTTGATCTAAGGATCAATGTCAACCTCATCTACGAACATGACAACATTATCAAAAAAAGTGGAACTAAGTTCAATCTTAACAAGAATTATAGAAAAGTACCAAAATATAGAAACCCTAGTGGCATTATCAATTTTGATTGGAATACCAATGACAAATCTATATAAAAAAAATTCTCAAATGCCATACAATCCAATTTAACCTAATAATTCTAATCCAAATATGAACCCTAGTTTTTCTAATACTAAAGGGATTAAAATTAAAATCTCAATCGTGTATGGTTAGTATGTCATACCAGTGAGCTATGGATCCATGGCCCTATTCTATCCTTTTAAGTTCCTATGAAGGAAACAATATATGAGAGAAAACTTTACCAATTGGAATGCAACTATATTCTAAGAAACCCTAAATTGAAGAAATCCTACACATGAATTCTTTGGTGCTCCAAGACATTGGGCCAACCAGAATAACTATCCTTGTTGTTATTAAGAATCTACAAATCTGAATTGTGCCCATAATCACATCTTGATTCATGATGAAATGATCAGCACGACCCCTTCTCACAACTCGTTATACAAAGGAATCTTTCAGAAAATAGAAATGTCACATTTTGACGTCTACATCACTCGTAAAACCTATGCGAGCAAGAAAAAGTTGTTCCTTGACCTTCCTCGAAGAATCATCCAATCACAATGACTCCAAGAATCATATTCCAACTAGAAGATAAAAAGCAAGGTCGTGAAAAAACACCATAGAGCAAAGGGAACCGTAATCACCAATGTAATCTCGCAACAAGAGCTCGAGCTCCTAGTCATCCCCAAATAATAATAAAAAATACCAAATAACAAATATTAAATATTAAATATTATTGAATAATAAATAATAAATAATATTTTGAAAAAAATATTAGTAATAATAAATAATAAAACACTAAATAGTATATAATAAATTACAAATTATAAATTATAAATTATAAATTATAAATTATAAAAAATAAAAAATAAAAAATAATGATAATAATAATAATAAATATTCATATTTTGAGGAGATTATAACAAATCAAACACACATACACTTAGACACCCCTATGAATCAAGATTCATCTCTCCCCATAATTAATGGAAAGAACTCACTGAACATCTCTATTTTTATTTAATTTTAAGGGCTCGAATTCCTATAATTTGGAATCCTGAATGTCAATGAGAAACGTTAGGGGCTACGTGATGTCATCGGTCTGAAAGTCTCACAACCCCATGCCAAAGTCATCCTACAGTGTTACCAGTTTGAAAGTCGTATTATCACCTTTCCAAAATTCATTATGTTTTGTCTCCCCCAATTAACTATGGAAAGGATCCCATATTTCCTTGATATGGATAGAGGGATAAATTATGGGTGTCAACACAACCATCCCTCTTTTGAGATGTCTGCTTAGGTGATGCATGTATAGCATCCTACCACACCACTAACTATGTCACCCATGGATAGACTAGTCACACAGTGTTGATGGTCATATGAAAGGGCACCCATGAGTCCCAAAAAAGAGGATGGACAATTGTTTTTGTTGGTGTCAATACACCCATTCCTCTTATGAGGCCTCCCACCCAAAGAGTAGCTTGCATTTCTCCATTATTTTCTTCGCCGCCTGTTGCACTGGGCTGGTTGATTGGATCTAAACGATGCCTACACTGGGATTGAACTGACCACATTTTGTGGAATTAAATAATTGTTTTTGGTTGTATATCCCACTTTTACAAAGGCCTGTATGGCCCCACCTATGACCACTAATTGTTTTTCACCCAACATAATCATGCACATGGGTCATCATGTCAGCATACCACAAGTAAGGGGTGCTAAATTCACCAACCTTGATGAGTAGGGTGCACCAATAATGATGGAATCACTGATGATTCCAACCATGAACATCAATAATAATAAAGAAAAAATAATTAATAAATAATTAATAAAAAAGGATGTAGATACTTTGTTTTTGCCTTGGAAGACTTTGAAATGTATTAAGGAATATTTTCAAAGTCAAGCACCGAGACGATGTGAGATTCTGAGGCTCTATGATCCCAAAATTAATTTAATAAAAATATTAAAAATATTTTATATCACATGCACATATTTTTTAGAAATAATGGGATATATCCTGAACGAAGTCTCGAATAAGAAATCTAAGATCATGGTTGAGCCTGAAGCATGGGGTTTTCCCTAGGCATGACCTAAAGTTGGTTGGTTCTAGACGTTCATATGAGGCAGTCGTTGTTGAGTATGTTTAGTGAATTAATTAATTAATTAATTAATTAATAAAATTCAATTAATACCAAAAAACAATTCCCCTCTTTAAATATATTGTTATAACAAATCTCAAAGGTTAACCACCTAACCCTGGGATTGTTGAGAGGAGCTTTAATCATTCTTCATTGGTGGATCGATATCAGATAATAAATAGAGATCAGATCAAGGTGGATCGACAGAAAATGAACTCAGTTGGATCCCCACATCACTAGAAACACATTCTTAACTAATGATCTATCCAATCATTAGGTAGGGCTCATCAATTGCGGTTTCCTCCCTTGATTAAATTATTGGGCATACTCTCATCTTATATTCTTTGATCTGTGATTAAATTGATCCTTCGCATGAATCCATGTATCAAATTAAACTATTTATTTGATTTGTTCTTGATTATTTCATGTTTCTCACACTCAATATCCCATATTTATAATCTTTGGCCAAGAACTCTTGGCCAATTATGGATTCACTTTTGTTCTTATGCCTTTCCCCCTTCTATTCCTCAAATTCTTCATCATTAGACAATGGGGCCATGGTTTGACATTGTCAGGCAAGAAAGAGCATGATCAGGCCCTTAGATTTATTGTGGATGTGCACAAAATAGATGAATCAGTGATTTTCAAACATATCACCATAGATCACAGGTGTTACTTCCTATATCTTAGATCTGAAGGGACGATGAGAGGTGACATGAAGTGCTCGAGGTGCATGGGGGCTTCGAGTGGAGGATCAGAAATCTGATTTCTAGCCACTGGAGGTCGGTAATCGACATCCTAAGGTGACCCACTTCAATTATGGGTGTTCAAATAGCAGAAAATGCAATAGAAGAGCCAGATCTGGAGAACTCATGAAAGATATGACTTTCTGTGAAAATCCCAACTACACGGCATGTACTAGGATGACCACACGTCATGTAGTCACATAGCTATGATGGATAGGGTTTTAGAAAAAATATAATAATCACATGCTGTGTGGTCGGGACACACGTCGTGTGACCCTCCCTAGGTAGTCAGGCCATGTGCCAGCTACACACACCCAGGACCCCATGTGGGAGGACACGCCATGTACTTTGGGATTACATGGGAATGTTCTAGTACCCGATCACAACCAGGTACACAACATGGCTTGACAGACACGGGAAGGACCATGAGCACACGGGTAGGCCCCGGGTGGACAAGACACATCGTGTGGGAACCGTACATGCCATGTATGGTGACATGGCCACCGAACCATGTCCAGGGGAGAACACAACCAGGTAGCAGAGCGGGACCACACATCATGTAGTCCCCTTACACGTTGTGTATGTAATGCCCCGACCCTCGTTACCCAGAGTCGGTGCATTATTACATAACATTTTCATGATATAAGGAATCATGTCCCGAAAGACCGATTAGTTTATTTGATATGGAAGTACTAGATACATTCATAAGTTTTACATTACATCATGAAATAGAAACATCAACAACATTTTGTCCCCCTTTTAACATAATTATATCCTTATCCTATCCCGGAAGGTCAACCATAAAATACTTCTTCACATCCTGGTAAAAATAAAACATAGAAAGGGGTGAGCTCAGATACTCAGTAAGGATAACAATATAGCGGAAACTTTCATAAATAAGCATAAACATTTAAGGCAATGTATTAGATTAAAACAAAATCATTTTATACATAAACTTTAACATAATATGGAAAAGATAAAATCAAATAATTCCATTTATATATTCTAATGGATATTCTACTAGTCAAATAATCACATGCAATATCAATAGCCACTTTCATAATGATGGTATGCATAATTCCAGACTTCATAACCACATAATCAAGGCCTTGTGCCAAGACTACGAATAAGATTTTTTCAAGGCCTTGTGCCAAGACACTAGTTTGTCTCATGGGACCTATCGATGCATTGAGGAGCTATAGTGGGCTCCACCCATCACTTATAAGTCCAATGCATTCCTTATATGAAAAGTTTTAAACATAACATAAACATTCATATTAAAACTGGCATATGAAATGTCAATAATTTATCTATAAACCATGAATGGTGTAAAAATAACCCATCCATAGTCAAAAATATTACAAAACCTTCAATACAATATGGAAGTTTTGTATCATAATAAATAAACTTCAAACAAGCTTAAAATCCATCAAAGGATGTTGACATATATGAAATCAAAACTTTTTTTAGAGAAATATATCTTTCATTTTGAAATCATTTAAAAGTTATATAATTCTAAAAGAAAACATTTATTTTGAAAATATTCTTATAAGCTAGTGTGGGAAGCTTCAATGATTTTATAATGATAGATTATAGCCGCAACCACCATATAAGTTAAAAAAAGACATTCTTACCTTAATTTTGTAAAAAAGGTCATAAAGTACCATGTTTGGAAAATGAAGGAAAGATTCCTTTCAAAACATATATGGTCAAATAAGGGTATAAATTACATTAACGTACATTATAGCAAATATTAATAATGTTTTGAATTTTATTTTTAAGAAAACATGGATGTGGATGACAAAGAGGTCCCAGTAGATACTTACGTAAAAACAACCTCGGATAATAAAGTGATTGTGAAATTAACCCTTACCTTGTACTTTTACTTAGTAGATAGTATGTTAACCTACTGTATAATAGTTAAAACATTGTTATTATATTATAAAAGAACTATTTACATAAATATGATATCATATATGATCTTATAGTATTGCTTTATTAATAATATTTTAGTAGTATCATCGTTCCGGGTGTTAACTGATTCGTTTTCCTTTATATGATTGGTTACGTAAACCATGTTTGTTATAGATTAGATGTATTTGATTTATATACAGAATGATATTATGTTCATAAAAATTATTTTTAATCATAAAATGAAAATTATTCTTGAATGATTACAATGGGGAATGAATCTCATCGCATTCGTGGAGATGATAATCCGTACGTACGCACGAGCGACAATATCATTATATTGATGGAAAGATCGTATATAATTGGATGGTATATCATATATAAAGAATCATTAACATGTTATATTTATTATTTACATAATTTATACTCATTATTATACCCATCCAAATAATGAAGTGTTTGAATAACAAACTACACCACGATGTGGAGACGGTAATCTGTACGTACACACGTATGGTGACTTTGCCATCTATAGGATGGATAGAATAATGAATATGTCTATAACATTTTTATAATAACATAAGAGTATATAGAATATACTAGAGTTATTATTTTATAATGTAAACAACAAAGAAAGAGGAAGTGGAAGAAGAAAAGAACTTGAAAGAGGTTATGAAATATTTACCTTTTCTTCGGGTTCTCCTTTTGATTTGATCAAAAGGGATCCTTAGGTTGGCTTTATGACCAAATTAATGCCTCTAGGATGAAGGGAGGAAAGTTGGGAGGATATCTGGATAGGGGGTGGCCGAGAAAAAAGGCTTTGGATTTGTGAAATTAAGAGAAGGGGAAGTTCCCTTTTATAAGAGAGGTGAGGGGCACTTTAGGAAACGCTTGAAATATTATTTTATAATAAAATACTTTTCGGTTTATAATGGCTCCAAAATGTATTATTTAAAGGATAAGGTGGGTATGGGTCGAAAAAATCTCAACCAATAGGTTTTGGACTGGTTTAGTTCATCATATTAACTTTATCTTTTAGATTTAACTCTTAGTTAAATAGTTTGACATTTATTATGTCTCTTTTTATTTTTATATTATATGGTTACTAAACATACTATAACAAGCCAATATAACCCCATGTGGTTCATTATTAATATATATAACCTTATCTAAGTACTTTGGCCGAACCATAGATTTTTATGAATATTATATCAATTAATAATATAATATTTGCTTTAAAAACTCAATTATGTCAATTTTGACACTATTTAGTATTTGATTTTTTCAAAGGCCATAAAAACTTTATCAATTTGAATAAAATTTATTTAACCAACCCTAAAATGTCATATTAACCTATAAAATTAGTGTAATTCATCGAAAGTCTCAATTTACATTTATTTGGATATTTATAATACAAATTATTTTAATATTTCATTAATAAGGTAATTAATGCATCATCACTATGTCATAAATAAATTAAATTATATAATGTCTAAAAATTATAAATAAAATACCATTATGTAGGGAATATTTTTAGGTTTATAATTAATATTTATAGTCTAGTTTATATTGTGTTTAACCCTATATTAAAAATAGTTTAGTTATTAAACATTGAATTTAACTCTTTTAACTCTTCTTTAAATAGAATAATAATAAATGTCCTAATCTAATCCATGTGGACCAAGAGGATAATATTATATTCCTAAGGTTGTTTTTGGTTGAATTATACTTATCCAATAGATTTAGGACATTTTTTAGGGTAATTATGATATCATTTTTACCCTTAATTTCCCTATTTACTTTTAACCGTGGTAAATAAAAGTTAAAAGTTACTATTCACAAAAAATTATTTTCATCTTATTGAACCAAATTTTACTTACTGATATTAACTGTGTCTCTTAGATTTTTGAAATTCAACTCATTGAAGCAGTAAAATTATGCTTTATACAAATTTGCAAATGCTCCTAGGAGGTTGGTAAAAGACGGTAAAAAGTTCTATAATATTTTTTATATCTAAAATTATTATAAAATGAATTCAATGAATTACGTTGAACATATATAGGTATTATGTATCTATTTTAGATAAAATAAATTAAATTAAAATAACTAATTATTTAAATAAAAAGTTGGTTTTAACCAATAACGTAGTGTTTTTTCACTATTCATCAAAAATTAAAAATTTTCAGAAAAATACCAAAAATTCACCCTAAGATAATTTCTATATTCCAAATCCAAAAATGAAGTCCATTTTGAAAGATACAATTTATAAAATTTTAAAAAGTGGGTATTACTATTCATAACGATTAGTTTGATTGGTCGCGGTGTGTTAGAATCTCAAAGTTGCGTATAATGAAAGCTATTACATTATTCAATGGGAAACGTACCGTGGAAGATTTGGGTTTTACAATGTATCCCTTTTTGGTTAAGAAAATTATACCACTCATATCACCTTCATTTTGACTTGGATTTTGTCTCGTGAGTAGCCTATCTTGAGTGTTTTTTTTCATATAACATGATGGTAGCCTTCATATTGGCTATTGAAATTTTATGTAAGATGTTTCAAGAATGAAACTTATTTAGGC
This sequence comes from Viscum album, assembly GCA_963277665.1. Taxonomy (NCBI): domain Eukaryota; kingdom Viridiplantae; phylum Streptophyta; class Magnoliopsida; order Santalales; family Viscaceae; genus Viscum; species Viscum album. The sequence goes on from OY728134.1 coordinate 1,003,655,319, forward strand.
AGTGCTTGAAAATGACAGTGATTGGGAAGGATCATCAGAGAGTCCAGATGGAGATAACACTTTGTTGTTGTATTAATGTGCAAGTCCTCTATCCACAGAGACAGTACTCCCATGTCTCACTAGGGTACGAGTCCTATAAACTTCTTATCCATAGAGGCGGTACTCCCATACGTGGGTTTGATTCCTCTATCTATGGTGACGGTACTCCCCTATTTCACCAGGTCGCAGGTCCCCCATATTCAGTACCCATTGATCAGATATAGAGACGGTACTCCACTACACAAGTGTGAGTCCTTTATCTACGGAGATGGTACTCCCCTATCACACCAAGGTTTGGGTCATCCATGATCTTTAACCTTAGATGCGGTACTCCCCTATCGCTCTAGGGTGTGATTCCTCTATCCACATAAATAGCACTCCTCTATCACACCAGGGCGCAGGTCCTCCATACACATTAGTCTAAGTAGAGATGGTACTCCCATATTTAGGGATAATGTCCTCTATCAATGGGGATAATAATCCCCTACCACACCAGGGAACGGGTCCCCCATGTTCTGTACACAGATATAGAGACGATACTCTCCTACAGGGGTGAAGTTCCTCTATCTACTGAGTGGAATCTCCCTATTGTACTAGGGAATATGACCTCTATCTTTGGATATTGTGCTCCATCAGGCCATAGAGCAGTGGTGGGGTGCAGTCCCTCCTCATGAATTCTTTGGACAGACATGCGTTATGTTGGCATCAATGATGGACATTTGGTGCTACAAGCAGACTCATCGTCCTGGGTTGGGCTATGAGATGGAGATCCCCTTTTTCTCTGGTCTAGGTGTATCATATGAGCATATATATCTACGTTTTTGGGTTTTATTTTCCCTCATCCATTGGGTTGAGATGACTACTTCTATTGTGTCCTCTATTGACCCCCCTTCAGTTTTCAGGTTGTCCCACTGGGTATGTATATACTCACCCTGACATGGGATTTTCTCACGTGTCTTGTCTCTTATGAAGATGAAAAATAGGTAGAAGGTGATTTCAAAGAATCATAGAGATACTTGAGTGCATTGACTGCGTGTGGTGGTCAGGGATTGGAGATCTGAAGCAAGGTGTTGTCATATATTTTTTTTCTATTCCAATTAATGTTAGGTTGGGAAATATTTTCTGGATGGGAATGTATTTTTCCACTTTACTTTTGTGTTTATGCTATCATACCCTTTTGTATTCCCAAGAGGTTATTTCATGCATGGTTTTTACTCTATATGTTACTATATTTTATTATTATTCCTCCGAACTTCTACATGGGGATGGTTTGGTGTATGCATACATGTAATTTATGAAAAGGCCTCTAATTTTAGTTACACCTTCTTTTTGATTTTATCCAGTCCCCATTCTATGGATATGGGCTTGGGGTAGTGATGGACTAGTCTTCCACTGGCCAAGTGGGCCTCAGTGGGTCGGGTCATAACTGATTGGTATCAGAGCAAGTTCATTTCTTAGGATGGTGTTCAAAGTTTTACCCTTAGAAGGATTTGATTAGGACTTAGGGAAACCATGTCAAAGTGTCTCAAGTGCAGATTCTAGACCAGGAACCCGGTGTTGGTGTGGTAGCCGATGTATCCATTCAAAAAGACTCTGACTATTTTTTGGTTGACTCGGAATATCGAGACATTAGTTACAGGGATTAATGGTACATACATCATTTAATATTGAGTCTTTTTACTGCCCTTATTGAGTTATATCCCCATATATTTATGCTCATCTAACTGTAGAACATATGGATTACTTTTGGGATGCATCTACAAAGACATCCAACTATGTTACCAATTCAGGATCATGATGAAAATCCGATGAATGATGAGGCCATAGTTTAGGGGCCATCTCGGGAGATCTTTCTTCTAGTTGGGTAGGCAGTAACAACCTCATCTATCGAGCAGTGGATTATACTTGTAGAGTAGGCTGAGGATGCTCATAGGCATAGTGGGATCTACGAGTTATAATCTTAGAGGCCATTAAAGTTCTCTAGTGAGCTAGATCCCCAAGTAGCATATGATTGGATTGAGTCAGTGATATGAGATTTTAGACTTTCACATATCCTAATCAACCAGATGGTTTCATTGGTATATGATCTTTTCAATAGAGTAGTTGGTCACTGATGAAGTCTAATTAGGAAAACGCATGACGAGTCTTCATTCTCATAGTTCGACTTTGTGCAACTGTTTTGTTAGGAGTACTACCCTTTGTGCTTGAAATAAGTTCAGATTTAAGAGATTTTGTAGCTTCAATAGAGAGGGATGAAATTTAATGAGTATGTCATGAGGTTCACTGACTTTACAAGCAACTTGCTGGACATGATTCTGGGTGGTCACTTTCAGGAACGGAAGTTTGAGCAGGGTCTCTGATGAGACATTTGTGCTAGTGTGGTACCCCTGTGTATTCCCACATATACAGAGTGCTAGAGTGGTCCCTGGTGATATAGAGATTCCTATCTGAGGGATGCTATGTAGATGGAGCTTTCTGTAGGTATCTCAAGGCTGAGTCGTCTATCATGGTTGGTAGATGACTGGTGTCGAGGCACATGAGGCATAACCACACCCAAAATTAGACACGTGGTCATGTGGATTAGGGTGGTAGAGCTGGAAGAAGAACAAGTGGAGTTCCAAGAAGAGGATCTATTGTTGTAGGGTGACACAATGAGCTACTTACTCCACCACCACCACCGCCAGGTGATGCATGTTAGGCTTAGGGAGCTGGTGGATGAGACTACGAGCAGTTGCAGGCCATGGAGGATTATGACACAACAACTAAAGAGATGATATGAGGTTTGATTTGTTCTTATTATAATTTTTCTTTAGTACTAGTAGATACATTTATGAGTCATTCCTTCATCTCCTTTCTCCTGATGTGAGAACTGGATCTCCCATTTGAGACTTTAGCCCAACAAATTTGGATTGAAGTTTCTATGGGGAATGCTTATTCAATATTACTTATCTACTGGTAGTGAAAGCTATCACTTGGTGGAGAGAGTTCCTCATAGGACCCCTTTTTCATCATAGTGATACCTTATTAAGTCATCTTGGGTATGGACTGGTCGACCATGGTCTGAGCCTAGACTAACTGTCACTGCAGACAAGTCATATTTCTTCAGACAGATGGGATGATATTATCCTTTTTGGGTGAGAGAGATCTCATGGCAGAGTGAGTGTATTTTGAGAACAAGAAGCTACAACCCACCACTCATCATTTTTCAAGTTTATACCTTGGTGAAACAGGATCTTCAGGAATCTGGGTTCCTTTAAACATGGATGATTATATGGATGTATATTTCAAGGAAATTTTGGGACTACCTCTGAGGTGATAGAGAGAGAGATAGTTTTGCATTGACTTGCACCCTGGGACTGCTCCAATATCTTTTACGGCATATCATATGACCCTACCATACTTTGGGATATGAGGGTATAGTTATAATACCATCAAGAGAAATGTTTTATCAAACTAGTGTGTCCCTCTAGGCAGCATTGGTTTTGTCATGAAAAAGGTAGACGTGATCTTACAGATTTATATTGATTATCATCACCTGAAACATGACACGATAAAGAACAAGTACCTCTTTACAAGGATTGATGAACACTTTGATTAGTTGTGAGTCACAAGATGGTTTTTAAAGATTGATCTCAAGTCCAACTACCACTTGTTAAGAGTCTGCGAGGTTGATATTCTAAATCTAGAATTCTGATGTCTCTATAGACACTATGATTTCCTAGTGACACCTTTCAGTGTGAAAAATTCCCCCCACTATGTTTACGGCTTTAATTAACCGAATATTCCAACCATACCTAGACTGATTTTTTGTTTTCTTCAATGATGAAAAACTCATTTACTTTGTGTCAGTGGGGGAGCATGCAAAGCATTTGAGAATGTTCCCAGACTTTCTCTGAGAGAACCATCTTTATGGTAATATCTCAAAGTGATTGTTTTGGATCTGTGAGGTTCACTTCCTAGTGAATTTAATTTCCGAGCATGTATTAGTAGTGGAATTGGTGAAGATTGATATAGGGTTTACTTGGGATCCACCCATGAACATGTAAGAGGTATGGAGTTTTCTTGGCTTATAAGGGTATTATAGGTGGATTTTGGTAGACTTATCTAGGATTGAAGCCCCCTTTACCACCCTATTGCTGAAAGGGTATCTGTTTACCTAGATTGAGTAGTGTCGGAGAGATTTTGAGGAGTTTAGGTGGAGGCTGACTAGTGCTCATGTTTTAAGACTTTCAAAAGAGGCCATGGAGTATATAGTGTATTGAGATGCCTCTAACGATGGGATAAGTAGCTTGTTGATGTTGAGGTAGGTAGTGATCACATATGGTTCAAGGTAGGTGTGAACCCATGAGTAGAACTATAAAAATCAAGAACTAGAGTTGGAAATGGTAGTCTTTGCTCTGAGTATGTGGAGGCACTATCTTATGGGAGAGCACTTTGTTGTTTACTCATACCATTAGAGTCTCAGGTATATGATCATGTAAATAGATCTGAACATGAGATAGAGGATTTGGTTTTAATTCTTGTAGGACTATGAATTTTAGATAGCCTATACTCCTATGAATGGAAACGTGGAAACATATTCCCTTAATAGAAGGAGGCATCTGAGAATTTTGTTTTTTGGAGCTGACCCTGGCAGAGGAGGAGGTTGAAGCTTTTATTTAGTCAATGTTGTTGAATATTTTGATTCTCAAGTGTGTGAGGGAGGCTTAGTTGGGAGACATCAGCTGTGAGGTCCTACGTGATCAAATATCCTTAAGAGATTCACCATATGGATTCAATGAATGATGGAATCACATCATCCTTTTCTAGGGACAGATGGTGGTTCTGGTCATGTTGTAAGAGAAGATGATGAGGGAGTTTCACACTTTTCCTTTGGTTATACATCTAGGAGCAGGGAAGATGTATATAAACCATTAGTGGCTGTTTTTATGGGCTGACATGAGGTGGAGTGTTGTTGAGTTCATCTCTTGGTGTCCCACGTGTCAACAGGTGAAGGCTGAGCACCAAGTTCTGATAGGTTTGTTACAACCTTTGGAGATCCCAAAGTGTAAATGGAATGACATATCCATGGAATTTGTGATAGGGATTCCATGAAAAATTAGAGACCACAATTCCATCTAGGTGATAGTTGACTGACTTACTAAGTCGACACACTTCCTTACTATTAGGGAGCATAGTTTTGTGGAGAGTTTGGGGAAACTATACATATGAGTTATCATCTGACTTAATGGGGTTCTCTCTATGATTGTTTCTAACCATTTTTCACATTTCACATCACAGTTGGGGAAATAATAATAGGTGGAATTTTGTACCTAGTTAATGATGAGTATATGTTTTCACCCCCATACAGATGGGTAGACCGAATGCACTATCTAGGTGTTGGAGGATATGTTGAGGGATTACATGTTAGACTTTAGTCGAAGTTGGGAGGATCAATAAACCTTGTTATAGATTTCTTATAATAATAGCTATCACTATACTATTAGCATGATTCCTTTTGAGGCCCTATACGAGAGACCCTATAGGCCACCCTTATGTTGGACTGAAATTGGTGGTGCATCTCTTATTGGTCTAGAGACAGTACAGGCTGTAAAGACCCGTAAAATTCAAGGGAATTTTTTTCTTAATTTTTATTGGGATTTTACAAGAACGCAGTTTCTGACGGCGCCTGATTCTGAGGCCCGGTGTGCCCAGAATTAATTTCCAAAGATAGGCTTGGGTACGTTCAGTGAACGAACGAGCGAGTTTTTCTAACTTTTAAACCAGTGCTAGGAATTGAAATCCGAGAGCACCGATGAACTCGCAACGCCGATAATTGTTTAAGAAGACCTTTTCCAGAGTTGCGTTTTCTTGGGACGAGTTTTTTAGTTTTGTGGATAAAGACTTCTGAGAAATAAAATTTGTGCAACTAATTTTATTTCTTTAAAGTGGTTAAATCCTAAAGATGGAGGTTGGGTGAACCTAACTACCTAAGTGAGGTAAAATGTGAGGTGGGACCCACATGAACCCCACCCCTTCATCTTCCCTAACCCCCTTAACTCTTTCCCTTGAAACCCCCTTGTTGTTAATGATGTGACTTCCTTCTTCACATTTATGATGCCAACTTAATACAAAATTCAATTTGACAACTCAAGTTTTATTTATGAGGTGAGTTGTTTTGAATTTTGGATTTTCAAATACTTTCCATGCTTTAATAAAATAAGAGGGACTTATTTTATTGGGAGTTGGCTCGTTCTGTTGGGGGATTGGAGGAGATAGAGTCCATCTTCTTCGTTGGAGAACTCGAAGAACGCCGACGTCTACCCCGACTTCCTCTCTTCCGAAGATTGACGAAGCTTTCCCTTTCTTTGACGCATGCCAACGCCATCATCAAAACCACCCCGCGATGCCGCTTGCTGCGATGCTCTTCGATCGTCAACTCATTATCGAGGTAGGGGGATTAATTTAAGAATGGTATTATTCCCGTGGTTCTTTCCTTCTAAAAAAAAGAACCCGGATAAACTCATCATTAAGTTGATCCGCGAATGCTTTATTTTGGGGGTTGGAAATATAGGTATGATTCTTTTTTTTTATTTAAGAGGTTGTAGGGGTATTTTATTTGGTGTTCTCTTATCTTTTGAGAAAAGAACGACGATCACAGAGCAACCATTTCTAGGTTGATCTGCGGATCATTCGTATATGCGGGTTGATGTTGAGGTTTATTGATTTTTCCCGTGAACTATTTCTTTGCCGTACGTCGACTTCTATTTGATGGCCGCTTTCTATCATTATAACGGGAGGAGGTCGGACTGCACAAACACGGCCGACCCTCCTCCCCCTTGTTGTTGATGATGTTGCAGGTCGAACGAAGGCGGCGCGGTGCAACAACACCGCGCAGAATCATGGAGAATACGACATGGATGTGTGGTGCCGTCGCGCCGCGCCGTTGAGGCCGAATGAAACCGCGGCTGGAGTTGGGGCCTCGGAGGCGATTCGAAGACTCCGCTGCTTGAACGTTGAGCGCGGATTGATGGGTGAAAACAAACGGGGCCGCAAAGTCATTTTGAAGACTCCGTAGTGAAGGTCGGGTCCCGAGAGGACCATTAGAGAAGGCGGCGAGAAAAACGGACGACCGAAGCGCGTTCGGTGGTCCGCGGAAGGCGGCTACGGCGCGCCACCGGAACAAGAACCGCCGCGGTTGAGCCATGGCGGAGGGCCGAACCGGAACAGCTTAGCCGTTCCGGAGGCCGAGGGGCGCAGCTTTAAGCCGCGCCGGTTCATCATCCGTGGGGGGTTGTAACCCCCCGCACCCGCTGGCCACGCGGGCGCCGCGGCCGCGCCAGCGCGGCAGGCCAACCGGACGGGTCAGGCCGCGCCCACCGGGTCGGGCCACGCCCTTTTGGGCCGGACCCGGACCCGGGTTAGGTCGACCCGGTTCTGGCCGACCCAGGGGGGTCTCGGGCCGGGTCGGACCGGGCCCAAACCCCCTATTTTCGGGTAGTTTTCGTTGAAACACCCATATCTTAGTCTACGGGCCTCTGATCGATGCACCGTCAATTGCGATGAAATCCTTGGATCGAGACGGTCGTTTAAATATATTACACTCAAGGTTTCAGAGAACTTTGGATATGGCCGTGTTGGTTCAAACACGAGACCAACCGGGCCCTCAGAGCGGAAACGCTTATAACTTGAGCTCCGGATGTCCGATTGACGTGCCGTCGACTTTGTTGGATTCCTCTTGATGAGACGGAACTTTTTTCATACTTCTCCTGAGTTTTGGTTGCAGTTGGAAAGTGTACGGGTTGGATTATACCCGAAATACAACCGGGCCCCTAGAACGGAAAAGTTGATAACTTTCAGACTGGACGTCCGTTTGACAAACCATCCGTGGCGTTGGTGATCACATTGAGAAACGGTCCCTATGAGTATACCCTATGAGAGTTCGGGGTACAGTTGAGATACGGCTGGGTTGGTTCACACCCGAAACCAACCGGGCCCCTGAGACTAAAAGACAAATAATTCACAGACCGGGCGTCCGATTGACGCGCCGTCTGTTGTGTTGAGACCCCTATGACGAGGCGGTCATTTGAGATACTTCTTCATGGGACTTTGAGATACTTGGAGTATTGACCTATAGCTCGTGGAGCGGACCCTCCCGGAGACGAGCGTACGGAGTAGGGAGACCGTGTAGCCGGCTGAGACCTGACGACTGCTTGACCGACTTGACTTGGAGTGAGTCGACTAGCCCAGTGGACGGAGCACTAATTTGTTTGGGTGCAGACCCATGGCAGACGGAGCACTACTGTGTGACAGTGCAGACCCGCAGTACGCGTCCGGAGAGTACCTCTGCAGGCTATTAGCGGGTGTGCACTACTGTGTTTAGGTGGCATACCCCGGCGGGAAGCACTACTGTGTTTGGGTTCCTGACCTGCGGTACTCTACAGGAGGAGTACCTCAGCAATCTTAGGTTAGTGAGTAGTACCTCAGAGTCGTGACAAGACCACAATACACTCCAGAGACGGGGCTCTTCAGCAGTTACTGTTTCGATATTGAAAATCCCAGTTTGATCTGAGTCTATGATCTTTGTGTTTACCTCATGATTGAGATGGGTCACTTGATAACTTTGGTATATGTATGGGCATATACCTGGGTAGTGGTTATCCTTTGATTTCATAATCTTTGTGTTTCCTCATGATTGAGATGGGTTGCTTGATAACTTTGGTATATGTATGGGAATATATCTAAGTATAGGTTATCTGTTGAGATCTTATTTGTGGTTAACCTTGTTGGATTTAGTGAGACCTTGAGGGTCTGGGGGTCCCTACTGAGTATCATTATACTCACCCCTGCACGGGCTATGCCCGCACCTCGTTGTTTTGGTTGCAGACGATGAGCAACGCAGATAGAGGATGAGTGTTCGAGGACTGGACGGTACACGGAGGTGGACCTCACGATGAGATAGGATCCGTGGTGGATGATCTAGGAGCTGCGCTATCTATACCTACCATTCAGTTAGGATCCGTGGTGGACGATCCAGGAGCTGCACTATCTGTACCTACCCTTCAGGTAGGATCCGTGGTGGATGATCCAGGAGTTGCGCTATCTGTACCTACCCTTCAGGTAGGATCTGAGGAGGACGACTCAGGAGCTGCTTCCTTTCTTCTAGCTGTTTGACTTTTCTGTTGTACTTTTGTTCAGTTGTAGCTGTACTTTCGATTGGGTTTGTATTCTAGCCCATTTACTTTTCAGCACTTCTTTTTGTACTTAGTGTTTTACTTCCGCTTGTACTCGGTGGTGTTTTGTTTACTTTTATAAAGGCAATGCCTTCCCAGTTATCAGGATTTACGCCTTTGGTGCTAGTCACCAGCCCCTGGCCTATGGAAGGCGGGCTTGGGGTAGTCACAACACGGGCCCCGAGGACGGGTCATGACACAGGAAATAATAGAGAAGGTACAAGAGATTCATGAGTGGATGAGGATATCTTAGAGTAAGAAAATATCTTTTTCAGATCGACGTTGTAATCCTTTGGAGTTTGAGTAGGGAGACCATGTTTTCTTGAGAGTCTCCCCACGATTAAGATTTCAAAGATTCAGTCATGGAGGTAAGCCATCCTTGAGGTTTATCGGTTCCTTTGAGATCCTACGGAGTGTTGTTGAGGTGTCTAACCACCTATCCTTACCCCCAAAGTCATAGCGAGTGTATAACATCTTCCATGTACCACAACTGAGGAGATACATGCATGATCCTATGCACATTTTTGACTGGGGTGAGTTGTACATTTCGGATGGAGCCACATTCACGGAGTACTCAGTGGAAATCAAGGACCTACAAGAGATGATCCTACATGGATATACCATTCCTTTCGTTTATGTGTTATGAAAAAATGGGAGCACACAAGAGAGTTCTTAGGAGTGGGAGAGCCAAACATGATCATAATATCCCCACATTTTTCTTAGTTTATGCTTTTCGAGGATGAAAAGATTTGAATGAGAGAATAGTGTAGAGACCCTATTTTTCCTTATAAGACATTGAAATATATTAATGAATATTTTCAAAGCCAGGTATTGAGACTGTGTGAGATTCCAATGCCTGGTGAGCCCATAATTAATTTTATAAAAATATTAAATATATTTTATATCATGTACACATAGTTTTTCAGAAATAATGAGATATCTCCTAAACATAGTCTCAAATTAGAAATCTGAGACAACTGTTGAATCTCTAGCATGGGTTTTACCATAGGAGGAATCTAATGTTTATCGGCACCGAATGTTTGGATGAGGCAGCCATTGGCGGGTACGTTAAGTGAATTAATTAATTAATTAATTAAATTCATTCATTTAATAACAAAAACAAATTTCTATATTTAAATAGCATGTTATGAAAAATCTCCCGGGTTAGCTGCATAATCCTAGGATTATTGAGAGGAGGTTTCATCATTCTTCATTATAGTATCAAGATCAAATGAAGAACAGAGACTAGATCATGGTGTATCGACATGCAGTGAATGCAGTCAGATCACCACCTCACTGACAAACACGTTCTTCACCAATGATCGATCCAATATTGAGGTAGGGGTCATCAATTGTGATTTCCACCATTGAGTAAAATATTTATCATGTTCGTATATTCTATTATTTGATCTGTGATTAAACTAATCATTCGCATGAACCAGTGTATAAAATTAAAGTATTTTTTTGATTTATTCTAGATTATGCCATATTTCTCACCCCAAATATCCCTGATCTATGATCTTTGTCTAGGAACTCTTGACCAACAATGTATGAACCTTTGTTCTTATGGGCTCCCCCACTTGTTCTTCACGTTATTCACTATTGGGCTACAAGGCAATAGTTCGACATTGCCGGGTGGGACCGAGCATGACCAGACCCCCCAAATTCACGGTGGAAGTGCACACAATGACCAGATCAGTGATTTGTGGATATATTGGGATGGATCATGGGTGTTACTTCATGTATCTTGGATCCAAAGTGGTAATGGGGGAAAATGAGGTTCTCAAGGAATGTGGGTGCTTTGAGAGGAGGATAAAAATTCTGATTTTTGTCCACTAGGGGCTGGCAATCGATGACCATAGGTGACCCCCTTGGATTTTGGGTGGTCAAATAGTGGAAAATGAGGTGAGAGATCTAGATATAGTGAACACGTGAAAGATCTGACTTTCTATGAAAATCTCGACTACACGATGTGTACTAGGATTATCTCAAACAATGTAGTCACCCAGTTGTGGTGGCCATGGTTTTGGAAAAAACATAAAGATCACACGCCATGTGCCCGATCCACACACCATGTGATCTTCCTTGGGTAGCCAGGCCTTGTGCAGGTTGCACATGACCCGGAAATCATGTGTGAGGACATGTCGTGTACTCTAGGAGTACACAAGTATGTTCCGGTACTTGAGCCTATCCAGGTACACGACACAACCTGACCAACACAAGCGTGACTAGAAGCATACATGTAAGGCATGGGTGGCTGAGACATGTTGTGTGGTAACCGTACATGCTGTGTACAATGACATGGGAACCGATCCGTGTCTAGAGGAGAACACGGACCAATAAAGTAGTGGGACCACATGCTATGTTGATCCCTTACATACTTTGTATCCCTTTTTGGTTAAGACACTTATACCTATCATATCTCCTTTATTTTGACTGAAATTTTGGTCCGTAAGTATCCCACCTTGATTGTTTTCCACATAGAACGTGATGATAGCCTTCATAGTGGATATCAAGATACAATGAGAGATGGTTCAATCATAATTCTTCTTTAGAAAGTGCTTGACAATGATAGTGATTGGGCATGATCATTAGAGAGTCCAGATAGAGATGGTTCTCTACTGTCTCATTAGTATGCGAGTCCTCCATCCATGAAGATGGTTCTCCCCTATTGAACCAGGGTGTATGTCCTATTACTCCTTATTCATAGAGGCAACACATACTTATGTGGGTACGGGTCCACTATATATGGGGATGTCACTCCCCCTCTGCACTAGGAAACGGGTCCCCCATATTCAGTACTCATTGATCATATATAGAGATGGTACCTGTAACACCCAGAGATTTTGGTGAAATATATTTTTTAAATTGATTTAATATTTTTGAAATTTTTAATTTCATGAAATAATGAATATAGATTTTTCAAATTAAATCACTATGTTTGTTTTGCGTACACTACACACAAGACTTAGATTATCTTGCGCTACATGAAACACCGACTTGGCTTGCAAAACAATATTTTTTATAATTAATTAAATGTGATAGTTATAACATAGTCATTAAACATAATAATATGAATAGTAATAACCAATTTCTAAATATTATTTATAATTTTTTTATATAAATAAAATGAAATGATGATAAAACATATAAATTTTTGTAAAATCTTTATATGTTTGAAAATACTATTTTCTCAAAAGAACTTTTTACATCTGTTTGTGAACAATAATAAAAATTAATTTTAGATACATTTAGAAATTGAATTTTATAAAATAAACATAAATTTTTAATTCATAATGTTAAAATTATCTTAGGGTTATTTTTTGTGATTTTTCTGAGAAACTTCATTTTTGGGTGAATAGTGAAAAATACTAAATTTTAATTCAAAACAGCTTTTTAGTCTAATTTATTTATATAGTTAAATTATATATTAAGTTAGTTTTAAATTAAAAATATATAAATTATAAACCTATTAATCCAATGTTGGTCATTGGAATCATTTTCTATAATGAATTTAGGTATAAACTCATAATGAACTTTTAAAAATTCTCACTCTAAAATCCCGCTTTCTTGCCACATCTGCGAGATTAACATTAAAATTATTTTATAACTTAAATGAATTGAATTTAGAAAAATGGACATACATTTTTATAATTATTATAATATTTATATTCTAATAATATCAACTTAATTTTTGACCAAAAAGATTAGTGAAAGTGATTATAATTAATTACAATAACTAAGGTAAAATTAAGTTTAACAAGGTACCAAAACATAAATTTAAGGGAAAAATGACCTATTAACTTGTCCAACACCCATTTTATGGGACAATTTAGGTCATAAAACTTCCATTAATTATTGTTTTTTGGTGTTTGAGTACTTTTTATTAGGTAAAAACATGGGTACACCTAACTTGTTTTAAAAAATGCCAAGTGTGTGCCCTCCATTCCCTATAAAAGGCCACCACCTCTCCCCTTTTTTTTAACCTCTAAAACCACTTAAGTTTGGAAAATATACACCCATTTTACTTTTAAAAAATACCACCTTAATCATTTTATCCTCCATTTTGTGCATAAATGTAACCAAGGAATCCCTTTGGTGCAAACCAAAAGGAGTTATCCAAATAAGAGGTAACATCCTTCCTCATGTTACTTTCCTTTATTTTCCTTCAACACTAACTAAATTATTATTATTCCATATATAAATAATTTCCTAATTATCATAAAAATAATGAAAATTTTTTATTATAAGGGTTAAACCAACACTTACGCACACTTCCATCTAATGGGTGATGAACTTACCGTTCTCGTGTACGATGAACTACCTCCACACGAAACGAAGTTGTTCATTTTTTTCCTTTACCACCTCTCATGGTTGTAAATTATTATGGAAACTATATTTTTATATTATATATATATTATATTTATGATTTTTTATTCTTATTTAATTATTATATAACACATACCTTCATGCTTTCCATTTTGTGTAAATACGATAATTTCGTTTAGGGAAGTGTGGACTACATCCACCTCAAAGCGATGTGATTTGCTCACACACTACATGGAATGTATTAGGGATGGGTTTAGTGAAATTATATGATATATATAAAATAATAGTGATTATTTAATTATATTATATGTATACATATATGTCATTTACTTTCTTTCTTTCAATATTACAAAGAAAAAGGAAAACAACGTTCTTGCGTACGTATGACCTACCATCTCCATGAACGATGTATTCCATTTAATATTTCTATATTACATTGATTATTGTAAATACATATATACAGAATATAAATGATATTTATATCATGTTTTAAATTATTCAAATCATGATATAAGTATTAGGACCAAAGATTTCATAAATTAAGACACATGCGAAAAATAAAGTGGATTTTACCCAAAGCGAAAGATAAACTTGGAATTATCAATAAGTAGGTAATATAAAGTCATAATAACACCATATATGGTATTATATATAAGAATATGGTTCTGTAAAATATTTATACTAAACATATATTTATTATATAGGAGGTTTTTATGTGTACGGCGAGAGTCAAGACATAAGGTAAGAGAATTTCATCTCACTTTTTATTTTTGTGAGATACATGCCTTATTCACCACTCATTTATTTTATGTGATATATATATTTACCATTAATGTATACTATGACTCTTATACTTAAATTTATGGATATTTACATATCCATTTTATGATATTTCTTTCAGTTGGTTTATGTTTCAAATGTTACCAAATCGGTAAAGTAACTTTGTCTCAATTTTGATTATTTGAGACGCATGACATGTTATGCACTGATATTTTTCTATGAGGTGTATATAATTAATTGTATAGGTTATATCATGAATAAAATTATTATAATGATATTTTATGCTTCATTTAATTTTATTATTTTGATTATATTCTGATTTAAAGCTACCAAAGTGGAAATAATTTATTGCAACAATTTATTCATTTATCGAGATTGTATATGATTATGCTTACATTGATGAAATATTTTGATCCATATCTCATGAAATATCAGGAATTTTATTTACCTATGTTTATTCATGTTATATCCATGTAATGGTACAATTTTACCACTATTTGGTACTTAAGATTGTTAAGAATGTTTTTTATGAAAATACGAAATTAATTCTCCTTCTAGTCAGAAATATGTGTTCTTTAAAAACTGTGTTTTCTAAAACTGTTTTCAAAATTGTCTTACTATTATCATATGATATATAAAGGAAATTTTTACCAATGTTTTACCTTTTTAAAAAATGGTTTTAAAAATGAATCTTATTTTCAATTTCTGATCAAGGTACTTTTCTAATTTTTTTAAGCTATAAAAGGAATGTTTGACATGTATGGACTTTCCCACCTTCATGATCATAATCTCCTTGACTCTTAATTTATAATTGTATGAGTTTGTTTTTAATAAATTCTTTTACTAATATTATTTTAATTCATTTTTTAGGTGAGTTTCAAATAAAAATGTTTTCAAAAATGTTTTATATTTTAAAAGCATTATTTAAGGATTCCTTTATATGTTTTAAAAAGTTTATTTTAAAATTAAGGGATATCAATGTTTTCAATAATTCTTTTAATATTTTTAAAATATATTTGAAAATAAAACATTTTTAAATAATGCTTTATATGCTTTCAAATTTATTTTCAAGGAAATACGTTTTCAAAATGTTTTCAAGCTTCTTTTATAAATTTTCAAGGGATTTTTTTCAAATGGTTTTATGATTTAAAAAGAATATTTTTAAAGAATAAAGTATATTTTACTCAAGAAATGTTTATAAAATATCTTTCCAAATTATTTCCCATTTAAGATGGCATCCATTTCTGTTACTCATTCCTTTCTGGGATATGATCCAAAGGTTCAATTCATATTTTTCTCTAAATGGTTTACATTTTATGGAATGATGTTTATGAAATTCATTCATATTTCATGGGTTCTATGTTTATAAAATTTGTTTGTCTTTAAAGGGATATATATCTATGAAAACAGCTTCTTTACATGGGTTACTATTTGATGGAATGATTGTGAAACCTATCTCTTTTCCAAATGTTATGAAATAATTGCATGTTTATGATACCCATTTAATTTCCTGGATTTTGATATGATTGTTTATGATCTTGTGGAACATGTATGTATGACTTAATTATGATATGGTTGGGACCTATATCTCCCTCCAATACATTTGGCAAATATTAATATCTCAATATATAGACTTAAAGGACCTTGTCCACTAAGATGGTCTTGGGAGTGAACCTTGACTACTAAGATGGTCATGAGAGTGAACCATGACCACCAAGATGGTTATGGGAGTGAACCATGACAACCAAGATGATATGGGGAGTGAACCCATACTACTAATATGTCCTTGGAAGTTATCCCTTGACTACTATGGAAATCATTTTTATATTATTATGTCATTACAATTCCATGTCTTATCCATATGTTATGATTTCATGGATTATGTTCTTTATTTAATTATGATTCATGTTTTATGAACAACCAATATTTATTCCATGATTTATGTTTATGATCTTTGATATGAAGGGAATGATCTTCTATTTTCATGATCATATTATTATACAATTATTCTCATGATTATGTATATATATCTCCCTTGTTTACCCTTAATGACCATTTGCGCTCATATCATTTTATGATTCCCTTCCCCCAGGTTATGAAGATGGGTATTATGTTTGATGTGTCTAAGAAGGGTTCTAGTCTAGAAGAACCTATAAGTAGATATTGTAGCTCACTTATGAATCATTTTTCTATTTCCATATTTAAAAAGTCACTAAAAAATACAGTGTTTGGGAATATTTTTGTGTAATGTAATAATTATTCCACATAAGTAATGTAATGATAATGTATGAAAATTGATGGTCACTATAGTAATCTCCTACATGGGTGTTGGTCCTCTATCTATGAAGATGGTCCCCTGCTATCACACTTGGAATAGGGTCCTCCATACACTTTATCCTTAGATCCAATAATCCCCTTTTGCATTATGGTGTGGGTCCTTTATCCATGGAGATGGTACTCCCCTATCACACCAGGGCACAAGTTATCCATACTTGTTATTACACGTAGAGACTGTACTCCCCTATTTAGAACACGACTCCTCTATCCATGAGGAAAGTACTCCCCTATCATACTAGGTTGCAAGTACCTCATGTTCTATACATAGTTATAGAAATGGTACTCCCCTAAAAGGGTGGAGGTCCTAATTCTACTGAGTAGTATCACCTTTTTGTACTAGGGTGTAGGACCTCTATCATTAGAGATTATTCTCCCTCAAGTTAAAGAGAAATGGTAAGGTGTGGAACCTCCTCATGATTTCTTCACACAGACACACGAGATGCTGGACATCAATGATAGACCTTTGGATCTGTAAGAACACTCTTTATCTTGGGTTGGGCTGGGAGATGGAGATTCCCTTTCTCTGTCATATTATTTTCTTATATGATCATATATAAATAAATAAATAAATAAATAAATATATGTATATATATTGTTGGGATTCATTTTTTCTCTTACCTTGGGTTGAGATGACTACTTCTATCGTGTCCTCTATTACCCCCCCTTTAGTTTTCAGGGTGTCCTACTGGGTATGTATATACTCTCCCCTGCATGGGAATTTCCCACACATTTCATGTATTATGCACATGATAGATATGTTGATAGTGATTTCAGATGAGCATAGGGACACTCGACTGAATTGATCGCGTGCAGTGGTCGGGTCTTGGAGATCTAAAGTCGGGCTCTATCATCTATTTTGTTTTATATTCCACTTGTTTGGTTGGGACATCTTTTCTGGCTAGGTGTGTATTTTTCCCCTTTACTTTTCATATTATGTTTTCACACACTTTTTTATTCCCTAGAGGTTATTACATGAATAATTTTTACTCTAGATGTGACTATATTTTATTATTATTTTTATGCACTTCTATATGGGGATGGTTGGTTGTGTGCATACAAGTACTTTAGGAAAAAGCCTTCCTTTTTAGTGTTGTCTTATTAATGCTTGTCTTCAGTCCCTGGCCTATAGAGGTTGGCTTGGGGTTTTGGTGGTCTAGTCTTCCACCTTCCAAACGGGCCCTGGTGGGTCTGGTCATTACATAAGTAATAATAAATATTTTTTTAAAAGGATAATAAATAATAAGTTATATAAATATATTACTTAGAGTGGTACAAAGCAACAAATAATAAAAAATATTTCAAAAAAGAAAATAAATAATAAATAATAAATAATAATAAATAATTAGTAATAAGTAATAAAAAATAGTCAATGATCATGTAGTCAAGTGGCATAGGCTATTGGCACGCAAATGGTGAGGGGTTTAACCACCAACAACCCCCATTTGTGGTGTATATAACACGATAACTACAACGACACTACAATAGCAGGGTCGGCCTAGAAAAATTCATTTCCCAAGATCTCTAATAAAAATGTTTCCCTTTGATGTAGTTATAAAAACAATGATAATAAATAAATTGAATAAAAAACCAGATCTTCAAAAATGGCTAAAAAGAATAATAATAAATATAAATATACTGACCTGATTTTATTTAGGATGCCGGTGGACCACAACCCACCTCAGATGAACCTCCACCTTAGGACCCTATGAAGATGTCCAAACTACCCTATAACCATATCAGAAACACCACGATCCCTGCATTGGGATGATTCACCACCAAAACATGACACCATCATCAGTAAGACACTCCTGGGACAAGCCAAAACACCAAAGATACCACAGACCGCCCAAAACATCCCTATCAAATACCCTTGTGGTGAAGGCTTTCACTCTAGCCAGCAAGACGATCGACAAACAATGAGAGAGAGGGGCACCATGAGAGATGATTCTACAGAAATGGACCTAGGCTGGTGAGTCAGGACGTAACAATAAAGGGGTAACCCCGACATTGACACCCGCCAGAGACTGCCAAGCCCCAGTACCCCCTGGATAAAGAATAAGTGAAATCTAACAAGAATAGCAGGGAAAGAAGTGTGGGAGACAATTATGGAGGAGATGTAGATGGTTGTCATAGTGATGGTGATGAGTGTGACAATGGATGTGGTGGAGGTAGTGGGGGACATAAAGGCATGAATCTAGGGCATGGAAATGAGGAAAAATTAATGTGAGAAGATAAATGAGGGAGAGAGAAGGGAGAAGATTCTCCCCTCCCACTGGTTTCCCTACCCCATGGGATTTCTAGGCTTTCCCTCAAGCCAAACCTGTGTAGAAGTTGTGAATATTATTAACAGTAGGGATTTTAGGCCATTTCTTGGGCCTTGGGGTTACTCAACCTCTGGGCTATGCTAGGTCTTCAGTCCAATAGGCCATTTTTCCACCTTACCAGGCTAAAGAAGATCAAGGCAGACTGTGGGTGGTAGCGATCTAGGTGGTCTAAATGCAGGGAGTCCATTGGTGATGTATTAGTGGTGTGACCCATCCTTAGAAACAATTAATGACTATTCGGATCACCCAATATATCTATATAGGTGATGGATGGGCTTCAGACATGACTTTATGGTGGTATGAGTAGTCTATATTTAGGTTGGGGCTACTTTAGTCTGGGGTTGGGCCTTTAAGCCATGTATTTCTAAGGACTACATGCCTTTTTTTCTTTTGGGCCATGTAATATTTCCTCCCAACCTAGTTAAGAAGAGCATTTTTTCAGTTTCTAATAAAAATATCAAGTTTCATTAAAGCAATAAATAATATATAATAAATAATATTTTTTTATCAAATAATAAATAATAAATGATAAATAATTTGAAATGGATGGAACCATAATCCTAGAAAACCAATCCCATGATCCTTTTATTAAAAAAATAAAATGATACAAGGGGTTTCATTGTTAAAAGGAGAGGTTTGTAAAACCATCAAAACAATAGACCAACAAAGATTCAAACAAACCAAGGAAAGAAACTCTAAAAATGTCCTATTGAGTAACCTGCAAAAACAATTTACCTTTTACCGATATGTAGTCCACCCCTATATGGATGTTGACCTGTATTCTAATACTTAGGTTTATTCCAACGATTGGTTGGTTCATCTATGTCCAACAATTTCTTGTCCTCCTTATAGGTCGATTTACTACCATGTCACAATTTATATCAAGATATTTTTTGACACAGTATATCCATGATAATTATAGAATATCCAACTCTAAATTATATTGGAAAATATCTTCGATATTAGAGGATATAAAATCGAAGACTCTGGGGTAATAATTATAACTGAAGAAACCAGGTTCCATTTAACTCAACTTGTGATTCAAACCAGACAAGAACATCATCATAGAGTCCTTGAGGAAACCTCTCTAGATAAATCCCCTCCAACGGGAAGAAGTTGGAGTTCTTGACTCATGAATCATCACATTTTTCATTCATGGGCATTCCAAAAATTTTATAAATAAATTTCATCGAATCTTATAAATGGGGGGGGGGGGGTACGTGGTCAAACCTTGAAGACCAACCCTATATTTAAAATCTTCTATGAAAAAGCAATAACTAAAGTAGTCATCATGACATCCATTGGTGTTGGGGAAGTAGAGTTACAATATTAAGATTCCACATTTGGTGAATTCTAAATAACTACCACAATATTTACCTATAATATATTTGATGTAAATCTTTCCCTTCCTTCCACATTGGTTCCGGAATCAGTGCTCACATGATGACCAATTGCCTAATGAGAATGAACCATGCCACCTGTAGGTGTTGAAACATCAGTGGTAGGTAGATTCACCCTTGATGATTCCATATCATTTTAGTTTCCAACATATCTAGTTATTTTAATCTCAATGGAGACCACACCTTAGAAGAAATCATAGATGGTGAATTATAGATCTTCCCTTGATCAATTTCAGTCACCACCTCCACCTGCTTTAGAGTGTACTTTCCAACATACAAGTTACTAGGTGACAAGATGCTTGGATAGCCTTCAATTTCAAATTAGTCCATCTAGATGCTTGGTAGCTCTAAGACTTATCATTAAAACCCAAATCCCCAATATAATCCATATATCTAGATATTCCTTCATCAATTACTGAAAATACATTCATCATTGAGTCAGTCCACCTCAACTCATTGAGTTTCATCCATGCTTGTGCTGTTGGGGAGTTACTACCTTTACCAGAGGCCTTAGTGGATGTTGAAGACATAGAATGGTCCATTTAATTGTAATAAACCACATCCATTGGAAGTGGATCTTTAATTTAATGTAACTTAATAGAGTCAAAATATGTTCCAATATTCATATTCTACTTATCTTGATGGACATATATAGCTTCAGTAAAATAATTGTGATAGTTATTAGATTCAACATCTTTTATTGGTGACTCCCCTTCAATAACCCTAAAATTAGAGGGTATACCCAAAGGTATGACACCACTTTTATAGCCTATTACTAGTTCAACCTACATTAATTTATCCTTATAAATCATTCTCCCTACATAATAGAAGAACCAACACCACCCATCTATTTGGCCCCATTAAAATAAAATTTCAACTTACATTGTTATATTAGATGAACAAAATTCTTATAGTCAACACATCTCATGGTCCTATAACACCTATCATTTTAGTTTCCAATACACTTAAAAGAATAAAAAAAATCAGGTAGATTTTTAAATTCAATTTAAATATTCAACCTAAACACATAAGTAATCAAGATTATTGTTTTGATCAAGGGGGAGCATAAGTCCACCTCAACCAAGATTTTCATAAAGTTCCCATGTCCGGAATAATCAGTTTCCTTATCCAAAATTGTTGGAGTTCTAACTAATGAATCCAAATATAGAGTAATTTTATAATCCAAAAGAACTATTTTAGTACCTTAATATAAATCTAGGGTTGAGTGTTTGAGTTCTTTATAGAGAATGGATCCAATAAAGGATCCTAGTCTTGAAATATTAGAAAATTAGGTTTGAGTGAAAATAAACCAAAACCCCATGATTTAGTATTTAGATCTGTTGGGAAAAAATCCCTCAAGGTATCATTGAAGCATTTTTGAGGTGATTGTGTTTGTTGACAAAGTGGACATCTATGTTGTGATTGTTGAAAAAGAAAACCATGATGTACAAGTTTGTTCACAAAGAGGATTTCATGGTGACATGTCAAGTTCAAGGGATGTGGTTAAAGATCCATGATTGATTCAAGAATGTCCACAAAGGAATGGATGATATGTAGGCGGTAAAAAAAGAGCAGATACAGGGTGGCACCGTTTTCCAGTGTTTGCCAAATTTTTGGGCCTGAAAATTGACAAATGGAGAAAAGTAGGTTTTGGAAAAGGGACTTGCGCGCCGAGGTCATGGAGGAAAAGAAACTTGTATGCCTAATGTTTTCAAGATCAGAGCATCAAAATATGGAAAAGGGAAAAGGGGTGACCAAGTTCTAGGGTTCGTCATGCAAGTGGTTTTGCGCGGAAGAGACTTGTGCGCTGAAATATGCACGCTGAGGGGATACTTGTGTGCCATCGTGCAGGGTGTCCAAATTCCTATAAATACAGGTCAACCCCTCCTCATTCGGTGGAGATTTCAACATTTAGAAAAATATGAGCTCCCATCATGCATGTGTGGTGGTCGCGCAAGTGGTGTGTGGTCACGCAATTAGAAGTTGAGCGCCAGGTGATAGATGCCCGCCTAAGGTGGTTTGGGTGAAAAAGGAAGTGACTCGCGCAAGTTTTGAGTAGAAGAAGAAGGCGTCACACAAGTGGTTTGGTGACACTTGTGCGCCAGATTTTGAAGAAGCACGAAAATCGTTGGTTGCACGCCAATATTGATTTGGTAGTAAAAGGGTGTGCATCACGCAAGTTTGCAGTTAGAGAAGCTTCTGTCGCGCAAGTGGTTGAGGTGGACTTGTGTGCTAGTTTTGACTTGCATGCTGAGACTTGTGCACTGGCTTAGAGAAGGGCGCCATGTAAGGTTGATTCACGGTAGAGATTTAGGACTACGTAAAAGCTGGAAGATTTCCTGATACCTTCGGTGCAAAGAAAGATTCATCTATGGGTCAAAGGTGGACTACAAAAGAGAATCTACATACAATGGAGGATGCATTCATTAGTGATAATGAAGAGACCTACAGGTCTATAAACTGTTAGTGGATCCTTTCTAGAGTAGCGAGCAATGGAAGACGAATAAGGTGATCATCTCCACCGGTTGTGGGCCAGAGAGAGAGAAACAGGGAGTGACCCTTGGGAAAGCAGTGAGCTGACCCTGAACCTTATAAAGGTAGTTAGCCTGGGCATAGAAGTGATCTAGCCCGAACCTTGTAAACAATAGTGTGCTTATAGTGGATTTGGTACATCAGAACACTGTCGGTGTTTTCTCCTTGGACTTAGCCCAGTGATGGTGAACCAAGTAAAAATTGTTGTGTCCTGTGCATGCCTTAATTTATGTTTATATTGTGAAACTGGAAAGAGAGTGAAGAGTGTTTTTCTTAACAGTGAAACAAGATCAGAACGGGCTTTAATTTTAAATTTGTCATACCCTGATTCACCCCCACTCAGGGTATTCAGTCTTGTGGACCTAAAAAGATCATTTTAAGGAAAAATAAGGTTGTATATAAACCAACATAATGATGTAATTAATCAACCAAAAAAAACCTAGACTTGAGTGAGGCTATTTTGGATATCTTTAAGTCTCCAAGGAGTGTATTTATATTGGGATTTCTCCCTCACAAGAATTGAGTTCTTGCATTCATAGATGTGTTACTTTAAAACCATAGGGTTCATCTCAATGAATTCTAGAGATCTATTCATGGTAATCCATTTAGGAAAATAAACTAAATCAACATAAAAATCAGGGAAATAACCAACCTTTAAAGTTTTCTTAAAATAAGAGAGTTTTTTCTTCAAATCATCATGGGTCTTTTCAAAATCAGAAGACCTAGATTCCTATGATAGCAGATCAACCAAATTCAAAACTAATAAAGTAGGACTATTACTAATGGGTGAGATCTTTAGAACTGAGAAGAAAATGTCTTTTGGATCGAAGCAACAGTCGAATGAGAACACCATCGATTCAACATTTCATTAATTGTCATTGAATCACTAGAGATCTCAACACCACAACCCCATAAATAATAAATTCCAAATAACAAATAAAAAATAAAAAATAAAAAATAATATATAATATATATTTGGTTCTTAAGAGGTTACAAAGAATCAAAACACACACACACACACACATTCATTGGGCTAGGACATGCCCACAACCAAGCTAACTCATTCTAATTTGATGGTCTAGAGACCCTTTGTTTTGAATGCCCTTTTCAATAGCCCAATGACCCATTTTTTAGCCCAGTGGGCTCTTATATGAATAGTACTTCTACAATACCCACCACTGCTATAAATCAAAATAAATTAACTTTATATGCATTTAAACCCATGACTGATGTAAAATTCTATGATGACTTTACCACTCACGCAAGCCTTCAACAACATAGATAAGAAATAAGAAAATAAATAATAAATCAAAAATCATCAACAATAAATAATAAATAACCAATAAAAAATACCAAATACCAAATAACAAATAATAAATAATATTTTTAAAAATAATAAATAATAAATAATTATAAATTATAAATTATATTTAAAAAAAAAACAATAAATAATAAATAATTAGTATTAAGTAATAAATAATCAATAAATAATCATTAATAAACAATTAATATTAAGTAATAAATAATAAAAAATAATAAATAAACTAAAATTACCATAACCATGAGCTTAAAGTCTCAACCCCATGATCCTTTTATTAAAAAAGATAGTGTGTGAAGGGGTTTTAATGTCAAAAAAGTGGCATATAAGACCACTAAATACAACAAACCAACAGAAAAATTCTCAAGCAAACCATAGTGAAAAAACTCTCTAAGTATCATCCATTCTTGAGTAACTTGCAAAAATAGATCACCTTTAACCCATGTTCTTTGTCCACCCCCACTTCATGGATGCTGACCAATCTTCCATTATCAAGACATTTTCCAAGGGTTGGACAAGTTATCTATTTCCAAAATTTTTGGATCCTCCTCTTTAGAGGTTGTATTCACTACCATGATGGCTTTTCCATCTCTGACCGAAGATTCATGGACACTATATTTCAATGATATATCATAAATATCTAATTTTGGATTAGATCCAATATTATCTTAAATGTTGGAGGTATAAACTTCAAGACTATGAGGTAGTCCTATAACTAAAGAGTTCGGGTTCCATTTTTTCATATATAAACTCAACTTGTGAGTCAAACCAATTGAAGATATCATTAGCGAGGGCTAGAGGTAACCTTTATTTCTCAAGATTCTCTCATAGTTTGAGGTTGGAGTTTTTATCCATCACCTCCTCATATTCCTTATGCGTAGCCTTACCAAAATTATCATAAATAACATTCATTAATTCAGAAAAGTGATTGGGTTGCTATTATGTTCTCAGTTGAGACTTGAATTTGTATACCAACAGTCCAACAAACTTCTTGGATTCTATCTTCATAAATATAACAGATTCAATAGTGAAATATCCCTCATAAAAAATGATGGGGTTCCTTACTACTAATGATGGCTACACCGAGAATTATCACACAAAAAACTCAATTGAGTAGTGACCAATAAATCCCCCGACTCTAGTAGCATAGAGTATGGGGTTACTTTATTAAATTGGCATAAGATACAATAGATCACACCCTGAATGATTGAACATTTTAGTAGACTTAAAGAAATCGATATGTATATGATTCCAATTTTTTTGATTGGAAATATAAAATAAATAGCATAATAAACATCCTTGATATTATTAATAATATCCTTTATAATATCCCATGGAAAAGAAAAACATATTTAGAGTAATATCAGATGCTTTGTAAGGGTTTCATAAAGTGAAATCTATCATGAGTAAATATGGAATAATTAACATGGAAGAGTATAGAATCAAAACACATTTCATTCAATCAATAACTCAACTTCATTTAAAATCCATGGATAATATCAAAATAGAAAACACATGGGAAATTAAAAATTAATTTTTAATAAATGAAATACATAATTTTGTACATTCATGATCAAGTCATCTCAACCAAGAAATCATGAAACTTACCACAAAGGCCTATCAACCATGACATTATCATTCCATAAAGGCCTCTCAACCAAGACATTATCACTTTTCCAAGGCCTCTAAACCAAGACATTATCATTCCTTTAAGGACTCTCAACCAAGACATTATCATTGTGTAGGCATAAAAACACCCAATACCAAACTATTATGACATGATCTTATAGCCTCGACCTATACATCATGAAAATATGTTTTTTCTTGTGATACATATCGATGCATCAAGGGTGTATATAAATTTGAGCCCCACCCATCATATATATTTCCAATGAATTCTTCATAATTAAAATTTCAATAAAATTCATTCTCAAAATGCTATATAAGTCAATAATTGTCAATATTGAATCTGGAATATAAAATATCAATACTTCATCATCAAAAACCATCCAAAAAAAGAACAAGGATGGTATAATTTCAACATATCCATTGTGTGGGATAATTACAATAAAGGGTTATTATCGTTGATGAATAAAATTACCAAAAAAATATAACTAAACAAATTCTTGAGGAAAATACCTTTTTCACTTTGAAATTAACTTTTAAAAACTAAATGTTTCTCAAATTTTAAGGAAAACATTTTCTTTGAAAATAAATTTGTAAACCTATAAAACAATATTCAAAGCATTAAACGGTGATGGTTCCAGGAAATCCCATTTAATCCATATCAGTTATCAAAACAATCCTTTCACACTTTTGTTAAATAAGTAAAAAAGTACCTCATTCGGAAAACAACAAGAAGATTATTTTTAAACCATTTTGTAAAAAGTAAAACTCTTGGAGTTGGTTCCCTAGAACCATCAAATCTGTACTTTAAGTTACTTGTATATTAATAGAAGTGAATATTAATTTAAATATCTTATCACATATTTATTGTTCTTCTGCATAACATCGATGTGATAATATCCAAGGGTATCTGTCACATTGATAATGTCATAAAAATTCGCCACCATGCTAAGAACCCTGAAATGCTAGGATGAGATTATCAAATATAGTTAAATGGTCAGATAACATACTATGATAAGGTACATAGTATATATAATATTAGTTTCAAGTTATTCTCATGAAGTTCACACTTAGTAATATCTAAATATGGGAGATTATGCAAATAGTCCCACCTGTAGGAATTCAATATGTTTTTGTGTCATCAGATATTCCTATATGTGAGCATGAGTAAAGGTCCTTATACTTGAAGTTTATTTTTAATATATGTTATAACTCATTCAATTAGATGTATTTCTTAAACCATGATGATAATAGTTCATGGTGAAGTTAGATATATTAGGTGCATCAAAAATGACATGTTGTTAATGTATATGTGGAGGAAGGATTTATCCCTTCCATCTTTATAGAAGTTGATATCTCAACCCTTTGAAAAATAAATATCACATTAAATTAAAAGGCCATCGTGTAACAACATTTATCTAAGATATTCAATGAAATACATATCAAGAATATAGGTTGATGATGCATATATGTAACCTACATGATGATATATTGAGAAAAAAGGATTATATTACACAGTGAGCGTTTGTTTTTGGTTATCATCATTGAAACATTATGTTCTTTTTGTAAGGTTCCTTGATCCATTACTAGATAATAATATTGGAATTTATAAAATCCAACTTAATACCAACAAGAAAGAATCATAGAGAGTCACACACTAATTTTTTTGCATTGATTTCAACTAAATTTTATTTTTATTTAGTCCTTATAAAAATATTAATCTCTAGAACAAAGAATAATTTTATTCAAATTTTATTGATTCCTAATATTCATATGGTAATAAATAATTTATTTATTACGTGAATATTTAATAAATATTTATTCACTAAATTGTTGATAGGAAGTTATTTTATTTATCAAACATTTAATAAATATTTATTTGTTGGAATTTGGATAGAAAATTTATTTTTTATTGAGTATTTAATAAATATGTATTCAATGGAATTTAGATAAAATATTTATTTTATTTATTTAATATTTAATAAATATTTATTTTTTGGATTTTGAATGAAATATTTATTTATGAATAAAATATTTGTTAGGGTATTCAATAAATACTGAGGAGTTTGAGTAGACCAAGATTGATTCAAATGATAAATATTAATTTAAAAGTCATTAAAATAATATTTATCATTATGTGAGTTAGCACACTCCATAAAATAATAATATTTTTATTATTTTTGGTATGGGGTTTCTTTATAATTATTGTATTATTTAAGGTTCCGTGTGAAATTAAATAATATTTTAACCAAAACCCAAATACTATAAATATATGGTTCTATCTATTGCGTAGGGTTAATTGTGAAACCGAGAATTGAGAATTGTTACACATAATATATTTCTCTGTTGACACATCTTCTTCTCTTACTCTCAAGAATAAGAAGATATAGATAGAATCCTTCAAGCATGAAGGATAAGCAATAAAGATGAACAATACAAGATGATTGATTCACTATGCTAGCATCCAAAAATCAATTGACATTATTTGGAGATCAAAGAAGCATATATGGATCACCACTAGAGGGATTATACATTTGGATCCTTACAATGCAATTAAGGTAATCTGAAAAAGGACTTTTGTAAGATCCATAATGCCATCGAAGAAATGATCCTAAGATGAGGTAATTATTTTATTTAGATCTAAATAAATTAATTATAAATTTGATGTGAAACGATCCTCTTTGGGTTTTTGGTTTCAATATGTCAATATCTGATTGGAAAAATTTTCATTGGTCATGGTGTTCATGTCATTGACAATACTGCAACTTATCCATCAGATCGGAAAAATATTTACGGTTTATCACCAAATATGGTGATTCTGTAATGCCCAGAACCATCAAGTGATATTATAGTGGTCATGCTACAAATTTATAATTATTTATTTGATTATTGATTTATATGTGAAATAATGGTTAGATATTTCATTTCAAGATTATTCATTATTTAATTCAATTGTTTAATTAACATTATTTGACATTTTAATTATCACCATTCACGATTTTATTTTCTTAAAGTACTAAGAAAAGATGAATAATGATTGAATATTACTTTGATAAGTGCCAATAATTTTGGCCGATAAGAAAGGGTAACATGGTGTGTATCCAGAGTACAAGCTGTGTACCCTTGTTCCCTACATCTGGCCATGTCGTGGGATACATGACTTTCCAATCATTAGTTACATGTTGAGAATTTATTACACCCAATGTATTGACTAATCCAATCTGGAACATGAAATTTTGAATTACACGACACGTATCTGGCATACATGTTGTGTAGTTTACATGGTTTAGTGGAGAAATTCATCAAAACCGTGTGGTCAAATAAATAGTCAAAACCATGTGATGCTAATAGCCTGGAGAATTAATGAAGTACACAATGTGTTTCTGTCATACACAATGTGTAGTAAATAATTTCTCATGTACGAATTACACATCAATCCATTCAGTGAGTTAAGAAGACACACGACATATGAGATTCAGAATGTGTAGCTGGAATGTACACGTCATGTAGTCCTGCAACCGATGAACTTGTTGAGTCCTTCAAGAGGTTTCGTAGACACAACATTGAGACCACATGGCATGTAGTTGGTTAAAACACAACATGTATTCTGACCAAGATGCATTCTTAATCCAATTTTTTTATCTCGAATACACAATAAGAGTGATACATGACATGTAGATGGCTTGTAAACACGGTGTAGTCTAGCTGAGGTACACACCAAGGCCCCAAGCATGTAACTCGAGTGCATGGAAAACAAGATACATTAGACAGAGATCGATAGTACAATGCATATAGTCTCACAATAAATGGAATAATTAAATTAAATTAAATTTACAATTGCAGCATTAAAAACTTATTTTATTGATTGACACCTATTTTTTCAATTTAATAATGGTTTTGAAGAATTATTAATTACTCAACTAATTTATTACAATTATCTATAATTATTGGTGGTACCATTTATTTTCCATGAATGAATTAATGATGAGTATCTACATGATAATTATAATGGTCATTAATATAAAAGGTAATTAATTAATTTATTCAAGTACATTTATGTAAATAATAAATAATGAATATAAATTAATGATTAACTATTTTACTTTTTTATATTCTTTTCATGTATATGACTGTTCATGAGCTTGACCAAGGCTTGTGTATGAGTTTGAATTTTTTTATTTAATCTATTTCATGTGTTTTCAATTATTAATTATTAAATTAAATATGATGGCATGCGAGTCATCCCTCTCTCCATTATTATATAGGACCTGCATGTTGAAGGTTATTTATGTAATTACCACGAACTAATCCTTTGGTTCCCCTCACCTGTGTGTGAGTTAAATACTTGCAATTAATGGAGTATTACAAGGAATGTGTAGGTGGTTCAAGTTAGAACCAAGATGATTCCAACCAAGGTGATATACAGGTGGATAGGTGGAATGGTACAACTGGTTCCAAGACTGAAAAAAGGAGTTATTTCCATTTTTCACAAGTTGATTTATTGTCCACTCAATAAATACATCGTTATATAATCTCATGACCAAGTGATTTATTTATTTATTTATTTTTGTCTATACATTATTTATTTTATGGATTCAATATTGTGATCACATAAATAATTTAATTAATGTGAAAATATAGAATATAAATAAATGGATTATGTGTAAATGTTTTAAGGAACATGGTTAATTAATTTACTAAAATCCAATTAATATTAAAAAGTCATGTAAATATTAAAACAATAAAAAATTTATGAATAATAAATTAAAATCTATCAACATAATGTTAAGTCAAACTAATCCTTCCCTTTCTTTATTGGGAATTATCCCTAAAAATAAGTGTTTACGTGTCCAATGTCTAGACACTTACTTTTATCAGGGAGTTCTCATGAGGGTTTCAGGTTGACTTAATTGAACATGTATTTTATTTAATGTACAAGTCTATTCAATAAAAAATTGGAGGCAAGTGTTAAGGAAATCTAGGTCACAATTTTAGGATTGGGGAGTCCGCTCAACAGATCAAGGAAATTCAAGCCCACAGTTGGAAATACCTCCTAACTAAATACCTTTTTATGGTTTTCATGACCAAAGTTTAGATCACAAAGAAGAAAAATATAGATCCTTTACACTATAATGTCTTGAGTGGTGGGATATTTTTTGTTCAATGGTGAGGGAAATTGAAACTTGGTAATATAGTGAGAGACTTAATGAAATTAAATTTATGATTTCTCACATAATTTGTTATCAAGTAAAGTACTAATCATCTATTTTAATTATTGTAGAAAATATAAAGCACAAACAAAAAAATAGTGTGTTCATTCCTTATTTTGATGCATGTTATTACAAATATTTTTTTGGATATGGTATAATAGTTTATGAAATGCATTATTATTAGAAATATTGTATTACGTGTTAGAATCCCCTACTCCTGTTTTCCTACCACATTAGGTGACTGAAGGTGAAAAGGATGCCTACTAGAGATATGTTAAGGATGCTTCTTATGTATTTTGTATTATATTACCAACTGTGTTCAGAGAGTTGATGACAGAACATAAAGACATGGATGCTTACACCATAATATCTCATCTCCATTCTATTTAGAAATATATGGAAAGGATATAAATGAATGATATTGTCAATACACTATATCACAGTAAACTGGAAGAAGGAAATCTAGTTATTGATCATGCTTTCAAAATGATGGGGTAAATTGATCAGTTAGAGAAATTGGGATTCCACTTGGAAAAGAAATTATCCATTAATATTATCTTACTTACCACTATGTTTATCCATATTTGTCCAATCTTGGATAATCAAAATGGATAAATCACTTAGGAAAAGTTTTTCCATACATCACCAAGAAGATAAGGATTGGTTGAAACCTATTTCTCAACCCCTTATGTTGAAAAATTTGAAAGACAAGACTAAGGATACCATGGATAATATAAATCCGAAATATCCTTTATTGCATCATTTGAAGAGATAATAGATTCAAAGGTAGAAGAATGAACATGAGGATATTTGATTCTTATGTGGAATGAATGGAAACTAGAAAATAAAGTTCAATTAATTGATGAATTAAGTCGTTTCATCCACTTAAGTTATATTCATCATGTTTCTATTCACTGCTTGTGTATTAAATACAATATGATTACAACATATATGTATTTAAATACAGTAAAGTAGGAAGAATAGAATGTTTGTAGAGTGATCTCAAAAGGAGTTGAGAAATAGAGAGTTCCATGTCAACCAAGGGGTGATCACCATTTTTCATTTCTATATTGGATTGATTCAAGTTTTTAGTAAGTTTTAGCAAAACATTTATCTCAGTTTCTAGCTAGACACAGTGAGATAATATTTTATTTCGTAATAAATATTATTATGACACTTAAATAGAATAAAAAATATCCATTGTAGTGAATGATGAATATAAAATATAAGCCTCTTAGATAATTGTGACAAGATAAATCTTTATCAAGTAAAAATGAAATTAGTTAACCTGATTATACCCATAAAAGTGTTTTAGACTCAATCGTTCTAAGATATTAGATACACAAAGAGACTACTTATCATGTTTTAGATAAAGAAACCTTTTTAAATAACGACACATAACAAAATAAATAGATTTTGTTTAACATGGACACATGAACCATTATAAAGTTATAAGTAACTTAATATACTTCCTGAGATTCCTTTAATTTATTTTAGAAATGATCAGTGAAGTAAATTAGTGCACTTGGAAAATATTGAAAAAACCCTGATCTAACCTATCGAAGAACATCTTATCGAAGTAATCATTGATCATATATGTGGATTAAAAGTTATCCCAAACTCACATTTCCTTATATATATCAATGATAAGATGGTAGTAAAAGTAAGATCAATGATGAGTCTTATATATATATTCTAAATCTTCCATTATTCCTTCAAAGAGATATTTTTCAAATAGAAGTAAAACAACTAACCACATGACAACTATATTGTCTAATGGATATTATATCAATTGTGATATGATAATAATATGTTAGGACATGAACACATGTGTTTATTGAAAACCATTTGTTAAAAGCTAGCCTTAGCTACAAATGAGCATCAAAACACTAAGGTGAATTTGAGTTAATAATCCTATAACTACAAATGATATTAAATTCTAGTCAAGATTGACTATATTTCCATAAAGTAATCATATATCTTTGAATATAATGGGAGCAGACATAACTTATATAGGTTAAGTCCTTGGATACACATGAGTTGGCATAAGAATAATGGACTTCACTGAGATTATTAGGAGTAGTAGTTCCAGAGACACGTACCGTGTAGGAATATATATACCCAAATAGGTTTTTTATGTTCACCACGGTGGGTGATACATATATTATTATTTCAAAATAATTATTCCTACAAAGAATCATAAAATTTTAATATTCTAAGGTTGTAAAGTATGTATAAATTCTGGTAATGGACTCCATGTATCAAGATTCATGGACTTCGTATTTTGAATGTTTCTAAGACTTGATACTACTTGTGAGAATTAAAGATAAACTAGACATGGAGAGTATAAGATGGTACCAATATAACATAATATATTATTGAATGTTTTATTCTATGAAAAAACATATTCACCACTCATCATGAGTAAAATCATTTTTGAAATATACTTGTGAAAGAATATTTCAACAATCATTATATTGGGCTATTGATTTTCATAACCACTTAATTTAGAGGATTCCTTATAGAAGATGTCTATATGACATGGAAATAAAGGATACCCTATGGTATAGGTCCAATAGGCATAATTAAAAGGGCTAGTGACATTAATGAATTCCAAAAATATATACAAAATATATAAATTCATTTATAAATAAATAATGTATAGTGCTCATAAAATATTCGTTTCAAAATGAATGAGTGATATGTGTCTCAAACTAGTTAGTGGGAGTGCTATTAGTTTTCTAGATAAATATGTTTATATTATAAAGAAAACAAATGTAATGTCTTACTTTCTTGTTAAGACTAAGGAATGATATTTCTACAAGTATGACATAATGTAGAAACCATGTTCTAGGGAACAAGATCTAGAAAATAAAATTATTAAATCTAGTCATAGTACATATATTAACAAAGTATTGAAAAATATAAGTTTTAATAATTCAAGGAAAAATTGTTATTGGTGTATAATCTTTCCAGTAGAACATGCATAGACATATGAAGATATAATATAGATTAAAATAATTTTGAAAGATTAAGTACTAGGAATTCATCTCAAGTGCCTTGATATATACTGATATTTGATATTATAGATGCATAATTCAAAATAGGTGAATATGAAATAGATCCAATATAATTGCATATACTTACAGTTAAAACTATCTGATAGCACTTGGAAAAGTTGAACTGGATAAGTTCCTAGTGTCTGGATAAGTAGGAATACTAGTGATCATGGGAATTGAACACTTTTCTTCATTTAGTTTAATTTGATCTAGTATCACTAATAAGACTAAGGTAATATGAAAAAACATATTATATCTTATGGTTACCATATCTACAGTATCTAAGTATGTTGTCGCTTCTGATACTACTTAAGAAGTGGTTTCTTAATGTCCTATTCTGATTTTTGTGTTAGACCAAAATAATGAGATTTATCATTTTATGATAATCTTTAACTATTTATTTTGTTAGTATTTAAGAATTTTAATATGGGAACAAGAAGGGTATACTTGTTTATATCACTAATTGAGGGATTTTCTCAAGATAGTAATGTTTCAGTAAAAACATTCACCACACAGACATGTGGCATTACCATCCCTAGAAACATAAACATGGTAGGGCTAGAAACTATATCCATACTTAGTAGAATCATTTTAACATGTAAATACTAAATATTAATTAGTAGTTGGATCAAGTTAATGTGGGAGTTTTATTGAGTTGGGGCCCAAGAACCATCTATTTTATACTTTATATTACTTGTATATTCCAAGAAGTGAATATTAATTTAAATATCTTCTCACGTATTGATTATTCTTCTTACATAACATTGATGTGATGATGTCATAGGGTATCCATTCCCTTAATATGGTAATAAAAGTTCTACTCTATGTTAAGAACCATGAAATTCCATGACGATATTGTTAAATATAGTTATATGGTAAGATAACATACTATGATAGGGAACATAGTATGTATATTTTTAGGTGAAAGTACTTATAAACGGATTAGGCTTATTCTCATGAAGTTCAAACTTGATAATCTCTAAGATGAGAGATTATGAGAACAAACCAACCGGTAATAATTCTGTATGATTTGGTGTCATTAGATATTACTATATGGGAGCATGTGTAATGGTCCTTAGATTTTATGATTAATAGTAACGAATGTTATGAATCACACACTTAGATATATTTCATAAACCATGATGATAATAGTTCATGGTGGGATACATTGGGTGTGTCACAAATGACATATTGTTAATTAATAAACCAGGGAAGGATTTGTCCCTTCTATCTTTATGGAAGTTTATATCTCAGCCCTTTGATTGAAATATAATAGTTGCATTAAATTCCATGGCCATGGTGTAGTGATGTTTATTTAAGATATTCAAAGAAAATTTTATCAAGCATATAGGTTGATGAAAAAGATGTGCAAACTTCTTTATGAGATATTGAGACAAATGGAATATATTACACAATGAGTGTTTGTAAATTACTATTCCTTATATTCAGGTATTCCCAAACCCTTATTTTGATCATTCTTTGGTTGGGGTTTATCTTGGGTTATTTCAAGTGGAATGTCGTTTTTTTTTGGAAAATTCGGGGTTGTGTATGCTTGGAACATTGTTTCACAAAACAGTGAATCCACCCAATTAAGACTATGCAACCCTTGGTAGTGGGGGTTTGCACGGTTTGAAAAACAATTTTCCCACCTAGTAGAAAATGTGCACCCCAGTAGAGGGGTGCATGGTTAGTAGGGAAAGGCAACATAGTTACACAAACCATGCACCTTAACCACACACCACTCTACTGGGGTGAATGGTTTCTACTAGGTGGGCACACAATTTGTCAAATCGTGCACCAACTATGTAAACCCCCACTACATGGGGTTTCATAGTTTTCACTGGGGTGCATGGTTTGGGAAAACTGTGCACCAACCATGCACAACACATAATTTTCCAAAAATTTCAAATCTCCACCTGAAACAATCCGAGATAAACCCTAACCAATGTATGATCAAAATAAGGGTTAAGGACTACCTGGAGATAAGTTATAGGATGTTACAACTACCCCATCATAGAAACATTCTTTCCCCAGAAATCCTAACAAGAAGTTTCCATATAAAAAATATTATACCACCACACTATAATTAGTGCCTCACACTCCCAAGTCACATGTATATAATAACCATTCTTGAACAACACACCTACCAAAGGAATCATTCTCACATGAAGTAACTTTGTCTCAAAATCAACTATCTTGACCAGATGCTCAGTGATGGATAAATCAAGATCAACATCATGATCACCCCAGCTTAAAAAATGAGATGTATTGAAAAAATATTTTTGAAGTTGAGATACATGAAACACGTTATGTATCAACATTAACTATGGTGTAAGTGATAAATGGTAAGACACCTTCCCCACCTGATAAAAAACTCAAAAGGTTCCACATAATTAGGAGAAAGATTCCCTTACCTCCTAATCCGTTGATAACCTAAATGAGGTGAAACTTTCAAGAAAACATGGTCACCAACTAAGAAATCCAACGGTCTATGATGGAGATTAATATAAGATTTATACTGGATCTATTCCATCAACATTCTCTGAAGAATCAAATAAATATTTTCTATTGTCTCTTGTACCATGCTTAGTCCAACCAAGGAACTTTCACCATTCTCTAACTAACACAACAGAGATTTACATGGCCGACTATACAGACCTTAAAAGGATCCATTATAATTGTTGACTTTGTTATAATAAAACTATACCAATCCCAAATGGTGATCCCAAGATCTACTAAAATCAAGGACACAAGCATGAAGCATATGCTCAAGAATCTACATAACCCTCCCTATCTATCCATCCATCTGTAGATGAAATGCCATATTCAAATGAACCTGAGATCCTAGTGCCTCCTAGAGGCCTCTATAAAAGAGAGAAGTAAAATATGGATCACTTTTAGAGACTATAGTAGATGGAACTCCATGAAAATGAAAAATCTATTTCACATAAAGATTTATGAGCTCTTAAACTTTGGTTGTATCATGAATGGGTAAAAAGTGAGATAATTTGGTTAGCCTATCGATCAAGACCCATATCACATTATTTTTTCTCTAGGTACATGGTAAACTAAACACAAAATCCATAGAGATCTCATCCCACTTCCAAGTCGAAAATAGAAGTGGCTGAAGAAAAACTGAAGGTCTTTGGTGCTTATCCTTGACATATTGGAAAGTATAGCAGTGCAGAACAAAGTAAAAAATGTCTCGTCTTATACCTAGAATCCAAAATTATTGCTGCATATCATAAAACATATTTGTGGCTCTCAGATGCACATCCCATTATGAATTATGGAAATACAACATCATAGATTTCCTCATAGATAACAGAACAATAAACCAATTATTAAAACATATAATAGACTTTATGGAGAAGGACCACTTAACAATTGTCTCCCCACCATAAAGAGAGTCTGTAATGCTACAAAATTCATCATCAAGATTTTGTTTTTGAAGAATCATCTCGAGAAGAGTGGAAGTCATCCAAAAACTATCCTAAATAATATTATCCCTTGTTTCCTAAACTCCTACACGAAACTGTGAAAAAATACATCATGTTCAACTCTTCTAATGATTCTTTCATGGCCAGAGTGTGAAGGTTTCTAATCAATGCATTAGAAATGAAATTCCATTTCCCTAGGGTATTGGTGATGTAGAAATCCAGAGATTGCTGGTAATCCAACCAACACCTCTAGTAGAGATTCAAATATTTTTAGAGAAGGTATAACTTAAGCTATCATGGTTGGAATACACATTAAATCTTTCTATGAAAAGGGAATGCCACCAAATTTTAAGTGCATGCATCATGACTACGATTTCAAGTCCATGGGTCAAATATTTTTTCTCATGTGGTCCAAGATATTGAGATCCATAGGCTACGACATGATCACCCTATATAGGAACATAGATGAAACCTGAACTTGATGCATTATAAAAGACCACATAGCCTAACCGGTATCTGGAAGAGTAAACACTAGCATAGAAGTCAAAATACGCTTCATCTCATCAAAATAACTCTGAAAGTTCTCATTCTAAGAAAATTTTTCTTCTTTTTGAGTGATAGTGGTCATCGGATAATCAAACATTGAAAAATCCTTTACAAACCAATGGTTGTATCCAGGTACACCCAATAAGCTTCAAATCATGAAAACATTACGCGATTTCTCCCATGTCATGAAAACTTTCACCTTCTCAGGATTAACTAAAATACCATGTTCCAAGTCCTTATGTCCCAAGATATTTACTTTCTAAATCCAGAAATCACATTTTTATAGCTTGATATATTATCAACAATTTATCAATAATTCAACACTGCACTCAAATGATGCACATGATCCTCATCCAATATAGAGTAAACTAGTATTTCCTCCACAAATAACACCATGAACATATCAATATACTCTTGGAAGATCCTTTTTATCAAATCCATAAAGATTATAGGATCATTGGTTAGAACAAATGGCCTGAAATTATACTCATAATTGCCATACCTTCTCTAGAATGAAGCATTTTGATTGTCAAATTCTTTTATACTCAACTGGTGTCAACTAGATCAAAGATCAATATTCTAAAACCAATTTACCCCTTTCATCTAATCAAAAAATAATCAATATGATGTAATGAATACTTTTTCTTTACCATAACTCAATTGAGTTTTTAATAATCAACACATTGGCAAAGTGACCTATCAGCTTTCTTAGGAAAGAGAATAGGCACCTCCAAAGGTGACAATATCGAGCATATAAAACCTTTCTCTAACATAACATCCAACCAAGTCTTAAAATCTTTCATTTCGACTAGTTCCATGTGGTAAGAAGGTATAGACACTGGTTAATTACCTGGTTCTAAATCAATAGATAACACTACCTCTCTTACCAGTGGAAAACTAGATAAGTTAGAGGGAAACATGTCAAGAAACATGATGAAAACTAGAAGGATATCATATACCAAATATTAATGCTCAAAGTCAAAATAATAAAAAGTTATTACTTTACCAAACTCTAGATAAGAAGGTCCATCTCTACTTAACCTCAAGTCTCGTTCTCCCTAAAAGATATGACACACCCCATTAGGAATGGTAATGTAGACTTGTTAAAGATAGAATTTAATTTAGGCCTTATTAGCAATGATCCAATCCATATCAAAAATGAAATCAAGAGGTTTCATGTCAAGAACCATAAAAATCCTAAAAATATCAATCTCTGAAAAAGAGAAGGAACAAGTAAGACAATAGAGACTCTTCTCTCTCTCTATTCCAAGGGGCATAGTAATATCCATGACGAAAGAAAGAATATCTGTAGGAATATTTAGCATTTTTACAAGAAGATTCGATAAAAAAAATGAGATGCACCAATATAAAATATAGTAGTCATTAAATAACAGGATGTAGTGATGGTACCACTCATAGTCACAAGACCTATATTCGCTTCCTCTGGAGACTCTTCCACTATGTGAAGAAGCGTCGTTCCAGATTCTTATGGCTTAAAACCCTTACATCTTGACGCATATGATTTCACATAAATACCTTTTAGTGATTATGATCATGTTACACTATGTGGGAACGAAAATATATACCATAATTTATACAAGTGTATTTAATGCCTAAAAAAACATCAGATCTTGGGTGCCTTACTGCAAAACCATTTCAAATTCTCAGGCTTGCCATACAGAAATCAAGTCAAAAGGCCTTTACCAAGAATTGCAGGAGGTCTGGAAGACCCCTACTATCTAGATCCACCACGTGGCTCATCACACTCCCTCTTTACATTAATAGAACTCACAGAACTACCAATGAGAGAAAAAGGTACCCCCATTAACCCTAACATACCAGCCTGATCCTGCTCAACCATCACAGACCTATCCAACACATCAACATAAGAAGAGATCTTCAACAAGAAAATCTGAGAAGGAATATCATATCAAAGACTCATATTTAACCTTTGAGTCTTCATCTTCTCAATCGATACAATCTCAGGTACAAACTGCACAAGATCAATGAATTGGTTCTCATACTTAGTCATGACACTGTCAGCTTACTCAAGTTTGAAAAACTCCATAACCTTAGCTGGAACCATATACTCCAGATAAAACTTATCATTGAAAATATAATTAAAGTCCTTCCACTCTAAACCCTCTTGATTCATCACTATCACCATTATATCCCACTATCTCCTACAAGGCGCCTCTATCTTGAAGGTGACACTTTTCACTTTGATCAAATCAGGAATTTTTAGTAACTCAATCAAAATCTCAATCCTACTTAGCCAATCCTCAACCACTTGAGGATCATCAGAACCTAGTAATATTGGTGGATGTTTTGTGAAGGAAATATTGAGTAGGAATCCATAATTAATCCCTATGAGGTTCCAAAGCTGGATCCAGAAGGGGAATAGGTGCATGTGCCTATCCAAGATCTTGGTCGACATGCACGATAATCTCATTGAGATCCTGGTTCGTGGGATGATTTTCTCATTGTGGTTCATCAATAGCTTCTTCCTAGATCCTATTCACATGTTTTCTCAAATGCATGATTCTACAAAAAATTGGTAAACAACATTGAAGATGTCAGAAGGTTACAGAGACTAATAACTCAATAAATAAAAATGGGGAAATTAATCCCATTATATACGAAAACAATATTTGAATTTCTATCTATCCAAATATGAAGTATGGAAAAGACTAGAATTATTTCCCAAGATGCCTTTCCCAAACCACCCTAGGTGACTCAAGGCTCATTATGATTAGAGTTATCTAGGAACTCACTCACAACTACCTCTTATGTCCTGATAAGATCTCTCAACTATATACTGACATTAAGGAAAGATGGTTCAACCAACATTCAAATATACAAACCTCCATCTGATACCACTTTGTCACAATCTAGCCTGGATACCCTGGTACTCTGATACCCATGCCAAAACTGACATAGCCTGTAGGGAGTTACCGATCCCCACGGGTTGGCGACTAGCACCTAGCATGATGAAAAGCAAAAGTGGGAATGAATTTTCTACAAGAAAAACGAAAGATTACAAATACATATCAGTATTCTCAAAAACTTCTTAATGAGACAATACTAGAAACCAAACATTTATATCAAAACCAAAATTGGTACATCATCAAAGTACTTAAAAAATAGACAATATAAATCTCAGACACCCCGAAGGTATCAATACTCCAAGCCCCATGGGTCAAGAACATCCACCTCCTCAAAGAGGCACTTTCCCTTTTCTCAATCTTGGTAGAAAGAAATCTGAGAATGCCTGAAGGAAAAGGTAGGGAGTGAGCTATAAAGACTAGTAGGGTCTCACCAAGTGTTCCATAATAAGATGTAATAATAATAAATAAAATCATGATTTCAATTTTATATAAAACTGGGCATGAATATACAATTTCATATTTAAAATAAAACAAGATTTTTAGTTTAAACAACAACAAAATTTCAATCAATGTCTTAAGGAAAAATTTTATATAAAAAGTTTATATAAATGACTAGGCATGAGTAAATCAGTTTTATAATTAATGGTGTAAATATGAAAGTAATCAAAATAAGCACCATGGTTATCTACCTTGTGGTATGATAGTTTCTAGTTATAGGATTCTCACACTCTCATATCAGTGGTCATGGAATATGTGTACACACATCCCTCAGGCTAAGGCTAAATAAGAAATCAATGTTCGATTAGGAATATGATCTGCCTAACTTTATTTTTATTAGATTTTTCAAAGTCAATCCGTTACTAGGGAATTACCATCCTAGAATGCATGTTGCAAATAACCCACTATCTACCCAGACTCGTATGTTCCCAATCAATCAATCAATCAATAATGGGTTAATCATTTCGAATCAGTTTAAAATACAATTTCCCAATTTTCCAGTTTCAATATTCCAATTTCATTCCAAACTCAAAACATAGGGTTTTCACCATTTCATTCCTTTTCAAAATAAAACCAATAATAGGTTTTTATCAATTCAACTTAATCCATTTTTCCCAAAATCAATTCACAAATAATTTCAAAAATTCCATCAATTTGAAATTACACCATAATGTCCAATTCCATTTGAAATGGGGTTTTTCCGCAATATTCCATGCCTATTTCAATTCCAATTTTCATCAAATTGGGTTTTCAAAATTTAATTGAAATCAATTTGAAAAAATCAATCAATTCATGTTTAATCTATTGGCCAAAATTAAATGGATCCACCAACCTTTATAATAGAGATCACATATTACGACACCCACAATGGGATTTTCCAATGACAAATGATGACAATAAAGATATTGAAATCCAACCTAGATTCAAGATCTATATCAACTGAGTTTAGATCTATCAATCACATGATGATATAACAAACCCTATCGAAGAAAGGATGGATAAAGAGAGAAAGAAAGAGAGAATAAAACTCACTAGGGAGGGATCAAATGAGGTATACCATGCTTTGCTTCACCTAGGAAGGGGTTTGGAGGATCCAAAAAGGGTTATTGGGAGCCTCTAAGAACTAGGAATTTGTGATATCTCAAGTTGGGTTTGAGAAGGGGTTCAAATAATTCATCAAAATTATCAAAGGATAAAAATGAAAAAAAGTTTTTAAACAATGATTTCAATGTTTTATTTAAGGATAATTTATCAAAATTATTAAAGAGATAAAACATTAAATTATTTTGGGAAATCTATAAAGAAATTATCTAATGATAATATTTTTGTGAAACTAAAATAGGACAATTATTGAAGAATAATTTCAAACACATGTGAGGTTAATTTAATTTATTTTTTCACAAAATATTTGAATATCCCCCAAAAAGTGTGTTATATGAGAAATCAAAGACCATTGTTAGGTTTGGGATGTGGTGTTTACCCTATGCGGGCACAAAATTAATGAGCATCAGACATTTTGTCACATCGAACATGATAATACATTTCTAATATTTAATTATATTATTATTCCAATTTTAAATAATATATAATTGAATATATATCTAATGGTGCATCATACAAGAAATCTAAGACCACCGTTATGTTTGGGATGCAAGTTTTACCCTAGGATGGGAATAAGGTTTCTATAGGTCGGGAATTTGGTCAGGCTACTCATTAAATTAAGTTATTTAATATTTATAATAAATAATAATTATTATTAACTTAAATATTTGAAAACATTTGTGTTCATTATCTTTAAGATTAGGCATGACCACCATTGTTGAATGTGGTAAGGTTCCTAAAATCCTGATTTACAACCATTTTTACCACAATTAATTTAGAAACACCATAATAAGTGGATATGAATGAATCCAGAATGATTTTTTTGCTTGATTAATGATTGAAATCAGGAATTTTAATTAGTTAAATAATGAACATGCATTTGAGGTTTTTATATACCCTAACCTTTTCACTTTTCTTCTAAATTGATCACGTCATGTCCGAGTAACATAGAAACCTCCTTCTGATATCATTTTTGTAACATCCCAACTCAAACTACTGAGTCAGAGTCGGAAGGTCACGTGACCTCATGAATGCCTCCCTGTACTCAAGAGGCTGTTGACTAGTAGTGAGGTTCTGAGTCCTTCGATGGGGAGGATATACCCTCAATATCATGTTGTAGGATTATTAATAAAAAAAAATCAATATAATAAATAATTAGAGTAAACATATTGAAAGGTAAAGATGACATATATGTCATAAAAATAAAGCATCTCCCAAAGTGGAAAACATAACGAGTGTAAAAAAAAGAAAATAAGAAGGAAATTTATAAACTCCAAGTCCCGATGCTGTCTTCCCTATCCCGCCATGAGCTCCACACTCCTTAGCTCAGAATTCCGCCATAGGGACCTTGTCCTTCACTAGATCCCTCATGAAATACAAGCGAACATAAATTCCTAAATAGGGCATGTGTACAAGACTTAGTAAGACACCACCAATGAGTCCTTAACATGATGTGATCAAGTATACAAGTGTATTCCCTAATAATAATAAATGTGTAACAAGGAATCAAGTGTTTATATCCTACCCAGAATTCACAAGGCATTGGGTAACACGCGAAATCCAAAAGGCATCAAGTGTCATCCATCTACTCAGAATCCACAAGGCATCAAGTAAATTCTAGGTTACAAGGTTATCATGTTGTATGATTGTCATCACCACACATCATGCATACACCCCACAAGGAGTAATCATACCATGGTGACCACCTATCAAGTATACACATACCAATACTCCAAAGGAAAACATGACAATTCATAGTATGATAACAACCATAACAAAGGTCATGAAAAATATAGCATCATCATATATACCGACATGTGAATCAAACATTATCAAGGAATCAAGCTATTACATCAATCTCATGGAAACAAATCATACCATATCATGGTCTACGCATACACTCACATGTGATCACATGTTAAAAAAGGTATCAAATAGGCTAG
Organism: Viscum album; assembly: GCA_963277665.1. NCBI lineage: Eukaryota > Viridiplantae > Streptophyta > Magnoliopsida > Santalales > Viscaceae > Viscum > Viscum album. The sequence continues at coordinate 1,003,699,901 of OY728134.1, forward strand.
AAAATGAATCAAGTATGGAAACATGTGTAAAAAAGTGCCAAAAAAGGCAAGGAATTTCCAACCTCAAAAGTTTTTGACATCAAATCAGAGGATAAAGCAGTCAAAAACACCTCTTTTATAGCCTTATTATCAAAACGTGGATAATAAAGGTTCTCCAAGGGTCCCTAAAACCAAAACCAACTATTTTATTTCAAAAATAAATAAAATATCACTTGTGATGATACTTTACCTCTTCTAGATAATTTTCAAATTATAATTTAAAATAATTCATGCGCTAATATCTTATCTCTCCTGGAAAATTGAAATTATAATTTTTAAAATATTATATTCGATAATATTTTATCTCTTCTGGATAATTCAAATTATCATTTAAAATATTACATGCGATAATAATTTATATCTTCTAGATAATTGATATTATTTTTATAAAATATTATATGTAACGATCCATCTCAATGTGGCTCATTCTGTGACTATCCAAATCCCACCTCTAATAGACCATGTGATGATGACAAGCACCGAGTAGGAATATTACTAAAATGGGAGGCCTTGGCCTTGTGTACATACACACACACACACAAATCCATATCCAAGACCATATAATGATGAAATGTAATGAAAATGATAAACCATGCATGCATACATCTAAATCCCACTATTAGATTATAAAAACAAGAATTGAGAAGCAAAAGGGCCAAATAAACACCCACCATAATGAAACTGGAAAAAATTCCAACATGTAAAGTTGGAAGGGACTACTATCAAATGTCACTGCAGGAACACACCTCGGTCTATCCATCTTACTATGCTTCATCTGGTCCTAGTCCCTTTAAGACTCCTTCAAAAGGATGGTCATCTACATAAGACATGACACATCCAAGAAAATCCCATGTAGGGGTGAATATTATAATACCCACTAGGACACCCTAAAATCACTAAGCATATAACATCAAGAATAAAAGTGAACTCATTATAGGTATATATCAATGATATTTATAATAAGACAATATAGGTATACTCATAATAGACACATAATCACACAAAGATCACAACCGTACTACCAGCCCTGGATTCTTTCTTGAAGGTTCCACACATCCCTCGTCTAGGAAAACTCACTACACAAGTCACATAACACTAATTACATCCATACGAGAAGTCATGATCACCAGTTCTCACTATAAAAAGTACATGCCGAAAGTCTAAATGGGGAAATACAAAGATGAGTATCAATCCCGAGGACATGAGGTATAACAACAACTCAATTTTTATTAACTTTATAAGTAGCGGATCGATTCCCGTATAGTGTTAGTCATACAAATACCATGAACTCCACCTAAGAAAATATGATTATATAAGATCTCACTCTAGGCATCCTAGAAGGATTCCCACAATTATATCTAAGAAGTCGCACTAAAGGGATCACCATTCTATACTTAGGATGTGATTCTATACTAACCCCTAGAGAATGGATCTAGGGAACACACTCTAATGAAAATTATCCAAGCCGAATAGGACAAGGGATCTAAGACTACTTTGAAGGAGTATGCAACATGTTCCATTGAAACCAACTTTTGCTGATATAAAACGGACCGTGTCCATGCATGAGTACATAATGTGTCAAAGTATTTTTACTTCTAGCCATGTCTATGTCTGGATGGACATATCCGTGTATGGCTGGCCATGTCCATGTATGTCTGGATATTTATCCTCCACAATACATGTCGAGTGCTAGGAAAGGGGTCACACGCTCTATGATAGTTGTCATATTCCATGTGATACTTAACCTCCCCTTGATACTACTCTATAACAACCCATACCAATGGGGTCTATGACGTGACTACCATAAGCCCGCCTCCAATAGGCCTGGGGATGGCGACTAGCATCAAGTAGGTATATTATTATAGTGGAAGGCATTATCCTAGTGTACCTATACACATGCACCCATATCCAAGTCCATATAATGATGAAATGTAAAACAACTAATAAAATACGAATTAATACACTAAAATCCCACAATAAGAGTATGAAAATAGTTTTGGTAAATAAAAGTCCAAATACAAGTCCACCACAATGATACTAGAATCAACTCCATCCTATAAAGTAGGAGGGGAATGCAGTCAAATATAACTTTAGGAATGCACCTCGGTCTATCCGACTCACTATGATCCTCATGGTCCTAGTCCCTCTAGGACTCTGTCAAAAGGCTGATCAGCTACATAAGACCCGACATGTGTGGGAAAACCCCATAATGGTGTTAGTATAACAATACCTAGTAGTACACCCTAAAATCACTAAGAATATAACATCAAGAATAGTATTCATATCATCATAGGTACATATCAATGACATATATATCAAGACCATCCATATATACTCATAATAGAAACATAGTCATGTGAAGACCATGACTGTACAACAAGACTGGGATTACTACTCAAAGGTTCTACAGAGAGATCAATGATCAGAAAGAGAGGATCCTTCATGGGAATGTGATTCCTTTAGTGCATTTATAGTGTCAACATAGGAATATTTAAGAAATCACTTGGGAGTGGGTGACCCAAATGCATGAACAGTACCCCCATCTCTTTGTGTAGCCTTTATTTTGGATTTTCGATACATAAATCCCTATGGTGGGGAGAATAAAATGACTCTGATTTTTTCCATGTAATATTTTTTGATACTATATGGATTATTTAAGGATTTGGTCACTGGGATGGCATGAGATTCCAAGGCCCAATGTGCCCAAAATAAATGTTCAAAATATATTAATATATTAAATGCACGCACACATAGTTTTCCAGGAAAAGTTGAATAACTCCTAAACATAGGCCCAAATTAGAAATCTAAGGCCTCTATTAAGTTCAGAGTTTGGGTTTTACCTTAGGAATGATATAACATTCGAACACATACGACATTTGGGCTGAGGTACGGTCATGGGTGAACAATTAAAATAAATTAATTGAATAAATTGATTTATTTAATTATTTACCTGACCTAACATTATCTATATAAAAAATCTTATGATAATTGTTTATGGTTAGCTTCATAACCCTACAATTCATAAGGTTCTATTAGAGAGTGTTGGATGAGCACAATTAGAGAACAACTGCTGGATTGATGATCGTTGATCAGTGTGCGACAAAATTCAAGGATTTCACCAATGAAAAGGACACAAATTCGTTATTCATTATTGATCGATCCAATTCAAGGAAGGAAATTTCTTTTATTTGGAATATTTCCTCATTATTCATTTCTATAATGAATGTGAATCAATTGTCCAATGGATTGACTCATGGATCGGTCATATTGCGGGATTGGTTCATCTGTAGGGATTTTATTTGGAGAATTGATTGTTTATATACTGTGTTCATTTATGGTTTTAACAAAAATGGATTGAGACCAACCGAATGCAACCAATGTTCATTCCTATTTATGTGTTTCCTGGATTTCTCCAAATATTATTGTGCATTCATTACCAGTTTTTCATTTGACTGATGGTTCAACCAATATACTGGGGAATCAATCATTGTGAACTCATTTGTTAGTGTAACAGTTCGATATTGTAGATCCAGAATTGGTATGATATGGGGATAGTATGATGATAGAAATGTAAGTGGATTCGATAGATTTGGAGATACCTGATATTCTTGTTCTTTGACATGTGATGATAAACGATGCATATGGATGATTCCTGAATGTGATTGAACAACCAGATTCTGATGGATCAATGACAGAAAGGCTTAGACAACCATATTACTTTATATTTAGCATGATGCATTGCTGGATCGATGTCCAAAGGAGGGGATGAATACGCTCATTCCAGATATAGGATTCTGGAAAATTATTTAGTACACGACATGTATTGTGGATCTACGCACTGTGTGGGACCATTGGTGCAATACTAGGGTTTTTAGTGTGAAGTTAAGTATCACACGACATGTCACACATATCACATGACATGTGAAACCTCTAATGGAACTCAAAATTTATTGTGGAGGATATATGAATAGACATAAATAGACACGGTCAGTCATATCCATAAGGTTGTTGGTGAGTCACTTAGAATCCATAAGGCATCGAGTGAAAAAAACCTACATGAAATCCACAAGGCATCAGGAAATATTTGTAATCCACAAGGCATCAAGTATGTGTAACCTACCCATAACCCACAAGGCATTGGGTAACACTCAAAATCCACAAGGCATTACGTGCCGACCATCTACTCTGAATCCAAAAAGCATCAATTAGATGCTAGGTTATAGGATTATCATGCTGCACTATCATCATATGCACATATCATGTGTGCAACCGACAAGGAGAAATCATACCATGATGGACAACTGTAAAGTATATACATACCAATTCTCCAAAGGAAAAAATGACAATTCATAGAATGATAACAACTAAAGAACACATCATGAGAAATATAGCATCATTATATACATCAACTTGTGAATCAAACATCATCATGGAAGCAAGTTATCACATTAATCTCATGGAAACAAATCATACAATGCTATGGGCTACAGAAATACACATGAACTAACAAGTCAAGTGAGGTATCAAATAATTCAAAAATTAAATAAAGTAATGCAACATGTGTAAACAAGAGCCCAAAAAAGTAAGGAACTTTCTACCTTAAAATTTATTGATGTCAAAGGCAAGGATAAATCATCATGTGTGGTTCAAAAGATAGTGTGGAGAACACATCAGTCAAGGACACCTCTTCACAGCCTTATTATCATAAATTCCGACATGCCAATGCTTAAGGTCTATCAAGGGTTCTTATAACCAAAACCTATTATTTTATTTCAAAAATAAATAAAATATCTTATGAGATGATACATTATATGTCCTAGATAATTTCAAAATTATTGTTTAGGTCAGTGCATGTGCTCTCAATATTCTCTTAAAAAATAATTATCTTTTGTCAATTTCATATAATTTAACCTTTTATAATTATAGCTTGATAATTTCTCATAAATTATCCTTTTACAAATATATTTTGATAATTTCTCATAAATTATCCTTTTATAATTATCTTTTGTTAATTTCTCATAAACCAACCTTTTATAATTATCTTTTGATAATTTATAATAAATTATTTTTTATAATTATTTTTTAATAATTTCTAATAAATTATCCTTTTATAATTATCTTTTTATAATTTATCATAAATTACATATGATAATTTAGTTTAATTATCACTTTATAATTTTCCACAATTATCATTTTTTAAAATTATACAATTATCGTTTGATAATTTTCCAAAATTATCATCATTTAAAATTGCACAATCACCATTTGATAAGTTTCCAAAATTATCATAGTTTAAAAATGTGCAATTATAAATTGATAATTTTCTAAAATTATCACAATTTAAAATTGCATAATTATCAGTTGACAATTTCCCACAATTATCATTGTTTAAAATTTCACAATTATCATTTGATAATTTTCCGCAATTATCATTGTTAAAATTGTTCAATAACGCTTAGTAATTTTTATTTGTTATCTTCTTCTATTCTTGTGTAAAATTATTTCGCACCTTTTATTTTCATGATGATAGGTTCTAGTCGCCAACCCATGAAGATTGGGAATTCCCTTCAGGCTATGTTAGTGATGACTCATGTATCAGGGTATCTGGGCTGGTTCGTGATAGTGTTCGTATGTGGTTGTCATCCTTGCGACATTATGTTATTTTTATTGAGTGACTTGACCCATTGCAAGAAAGTAATCTTGGACTTTAGGAAAGTCTTCCTAATTCCAATAAGAAATATTCCTAGAGGGTCACACACTAAGTGTTTCTATTGATCTCGATTAAATTCTATTTGAATTTAATTATTGGAATAAATATTATTCTCAAGACCAAATAATAATTTTATTCAAGTTTTATTGATCAATAATACTCATAAGGTAATAAATAATTATTTTTAATAAATAATTTATTTTATTATGTGAATATTTAATAAATATTTATTCATTGAATTATGGATAACATAATTATTTTATTTATGAAATATTTAATAAATATTTATTCGTTGGATTATGAAGGAAATATTTATTCAGGTATTCAATAAATGTTGTTTTAAATAAGGCCAAGATCTCATCCAACTATAAATATTAATTTACAAGTTAGTAAAATAATATTTATCATTACAGGAGTTAGCACACACCATAAAATAATAGTAATAATAATATATTTAACATGGGGTTTCTTAAGAATTACTATATTATTTAAGGGGTCGATATGTAATCAAATAACATTTTAACCAAAACACTATCTTTATAAATAGATGGTTATGTCTATTATATAGTGTTATTTGTGAAATCAAGAATTAAAATTTTTTTCACACAGTGAATTTCTCTTTCGACTCCTCTTTCTATCTTCCTCTCAATAATGAGAAGATCTAGAGAGAATCCTTCAAGCCTAATGGAAGAGTGGTCCAGACAAAAAATGAAAGATGATTGATTTGTCATGATAGCACTAAAAAATAAATCAGTGTTATTTGGAGATCAAAGGAACTTGTGTGGATCACCACTAGATGAATTATACACTTGAATCTTTATAGCACAACAAAGGTAAACTGTGAAGGGTTTTTCAGAAGATCAACAACGTCATTGAAGAAGGATCCTAAGACAAGGTGATTATTTTATTCAGATCTAAATAAATTAATTATAAATTTAATGTGAAAATATCCCCTCTCTTTTTTGGGTTTCTATATAACAATATACAATTGGAAAAATTTCTTTGGTCAGGGAATTCAGTCTTTAACAATTCTGTGAATGATCCATCAAATCAAAAAAAAAATGATTTATCTTCCAACATAGAACTTTGTTATTCCTAGAACCTTAAAAAACATGGGAAAAATTTATTTAATAAATAATTGAATAATAGTAAAAATATTCATTAAAAAGTTTTATGTAAAATATGTACATTGACGAAAAATATTCCCAATCAAGTAGAAAAACAAAGTCAGTTTTCCTTAAAAACATTATTTTGGTATATTGAGTACTTAAAGAGAGGAAAATGAAAGGAAAACATATAATTTCAAGAAATAAATATAGGTTAATAAAATATATTGGGTTTAAGATATAAATATTAAATAATTCCACCAATAAATACTTAAACATAAATAATATTGAATAATAATGAGATTGTGAAATAAACTCTTATCTCAGGTCCAATATAATTCATACGTGATTTTAACATCCTTTTTAATAAAATTATATTTATTTTAATTGCATAAAAAAACTATATAAATATATATAATATCATATTTGATTCATTTAAAAAATCTTATCAACCATTTTTTAGAAATATTTTATTATTATCATTGTTTTGGGAGTTACCTACTTCATTTTTCATGCATGTTTGTTTCGGTAGTTTCAGTCCTTGTATTTTGATTTTTTTCCATCATATATAGAATTTTATTCATGATATAAATATCATATATATTAAATTTATGTCTATTTAGTTCCATTTATAACAGGTAGAGTTAGAAAAATGAATTACATTGTGCATTGAGACGTTAGACCGTATGCACGTATGAACACTATTTCCAATTTACCACTAATGGAACGAAATAAAGGAAAATAATAATTAAAATTCAAATAATAATTTTTATATAATGTACATTCATCAAATATATACTTATTACAATCCATGTAAATAGTAAATGAAAAACATATCACATCATTTGTAGAGGTGGTAGTCTACACATACGCACGAGCGACGTTATCGTTTTCCAACATGTTAGAATGTAAGAAAGTAGATACGATATGATTATTCTAAAGGAATAATTAAATCATAAATATAATATATAAACATTAAAATCAACATAATATCATTCATACAATATGTTTATGAAAAATTAATTGTATCAATATATGGAGATGGTAAGTTGTACGTACACACATGCGATACTTTTACTTCCAATTTGATAGGAAAGAGGGTGGATAATGGTGGTTTCGTAATCATAAGAAAATTTTAGTATATTAATGATACATAAGTTACTATTTTATAATAAATAACATATATTTAGATTATGTAAAATAAGAATTAAAAATAAAGTGATCGGTTAAGGTGATTAACTCTTCTTTGAAATAACTCAATTAGATCTCCTTTTAAGGACCCTAGGGTTGGTGTTTTGGGAAAAATAGAACAACTATAACATTCATAACTATTTTTATATGATACGTTTTAGTGTTTTTTTTGATCTAGAATGCTCAAAGTTTTGTAAATAATAGAAAGGATTGCTGCGCATTTATATGTGAGGGGAGGGGCACTCTTGAAATTTCTTAAAAGATTAAAATATAATAAATTAATTCTCAAAAAAATAATTCAAATTGGATATAAATTGTAATATAAGTTATTATGGGGTTTAAAATCCATAATCTAATAAAATTTTTACAGGTTTATGTGGTGTTTTAAACCATATCTTTTTTTAACCCCATAGTTAACATTAATCAAGGAAACACCTTTTCACTCTTAAAGGGTTATAGTTTTACTTATAAAGTAAAAATTGGTTCATAAATGGATAAGAGATTATAATTTAGAACATATATTATCAAAATTTTCATATTTAAATATTTTTATGATTTTTTAAAATAATTTATTAAAATATCATTTTCATAAAATATTATTAATTACATTTTTGACACTATTAATTTAATTTTACTATAAATACACCAATAAAAAGATATAATTTGAATATAATCATTTAAAATTTCCCTAATATGTCATAGTTATCTAAAAAATTAATGTTACACTTTAAATATTCTAGAAAATATTATTTTTAGAGTGTTTAAAAATAATTTACATGATTTTTCTACTGCTTCCACAAGCATTGTGTCAGCTTTGCATAAGCATTTATGGAAATTATTTCATCACTAAAAATTAAAAATAAATTACCATCATACAAATAAATTAATTAAATTCAATATAACCTTTTATATTAGATTAATATGTAATTGTACTAATATCTATGTCATGAAACTTATTTAATACATTATTTTGACTTTTCTGGCCATGTGCAAGCATTGCAAAAGCATTTGGATAATACACTTATTATATAACTAATGTTTTTTATATATCCATAAAAATAATAAATAATACTTAATAATTAATAAAAAAGGCAAAATATTACTTTTTTCTTCTCAAATATTATCTTTATGACACCAATTTTGACTCTTCCAGTGTTGCGCAGGCACTATGACGACATTAAAAATTATTTGCATTTTTATCTTGAAATAAATTATACTTTATATGTTTTTAATTATTTTGGTAAAAAAATTTTATTATATTATCACAATTTTTAATTTTTATAAGTTTAATAAATTTTTATAACATTTTTATGTCTGGGAGATGTTATAAAAGATACTGTATTTCATAAAAATTCTATTTTTTTTACTATTCACCGAAAAAATAATTTCTTCTGAAATTCATCCAAGGATAAATTAGAATTGATGTATCCTAAAATAAATACCATTTCATCAAATTCAATTTATATAATATATAGAAATTTCTTTTAATATAAATTTGTAAAACAAAACGAAAAATAGTATTTAGAAAAGAAATTATTTTTAAGCCAAAAAATGAACTTATAACAAAATCAAGTATATTTATAATTCCTATGTAATTAATTAGATTATTTAAAACTAAATTAAAACCATTTTAATGAAATTAAAATCATAACGTAACATTTAAATTATAAGAAATTGAATATTCAAAAATAATGTACAAAAACAGTTTCACTATTCACTATAAAATCAATCTTTTGAGAAAAATCGAAAATTTTCATCCTAAGATAATTTGTAAATAATTATTTAAAAAATGGAATTAATTTTACCAAATAAATTTTATAAAAGTTTTAGAAAATAATTATAATATTTTTTAATAAACATCGATAAAAATTATTTTTGATGAAATGTGTTTTGAAGAATAAATTGACTTTACTAAAAATTGTGTGCTTATTTCCTAAGAATTTATCAATACATTTTTATTAAGTTAGACCTTTATATATACATATTTCATAATATGTTTAATACTATTCATACTCACCAATTTAATGACTAGTTTATAATGATCATATTTAAATAATAATATTTCATGGTTTGTTTAAGCTCGGCCTTACATGTCATATATGCTATTGAATATAATGTTCTTATTTTAAAATATAGGGATATTACAGGGCCAATTCAATTAAACCCTCAACCTTCCTCTTATTTCCATTGAAAAAAATCATCATCTTACTAGCTTTTCCTCTTGCCAAATCCTATTTAAATACAACATCCCTAAGTGAGACCTATTTAGTAGCCTGGTTTTCCTTACTAGGGGTATCAGTGATTGAAGTTTACTCATAAGCACCCCCGATTTGATTTTTTGTAGAATAAATATTAGACACCTTCTTTCCCACTACATGGTTATCTTATGTCACTAAAAATCAGTCCTTCTTTCCAATAGCCTCATCTTCAAGAGTGTCACTATAACTCCTTGAGTAAGGTTTTGCTTCTATATACTTGGAATTGTATCACTGAAACTAACCACTACTTCACTCTTCATAGAGTGATACTCATATTTATCATCCCAAACATTATTCATATGAGAATAAAAATTATTATATTTATCTATCTTCTTCATCCTAGTCTTCAAGATTGGGAACGAGCTAACTTAGTCAAGAGATTTCATTCCCTTACTATATTTAGATGTCATATAAAAATCATTTAACATGAAATCTACATAAAAATCAAAATCACTCTCAAAATCAACCCGCCCCTTTATCTTCTCATGAGTTACATACACTGGCTTCACAACAGGAGTCACCCTATTCTTAACAAAGATCAAACTACCAGAATCAAAGATTCCATTACCCTACAAAATATATGTATTAGACCCCACAACATACTAGTCAATCCAAACAACCATATGCATAGATTGACCCGGGTCATGTGAGGTCTTATTCATCTTGTTCGATATGCCAACATAACTAGTGTTTAGATTATATTTCTTTCCAACACAACCAGATTCATAACTATTCGATGTATTTATCTCTATTGTTTTAGAAGTTTTATACTTTCCTTGTATCAAATATTCTACATTGGAGCATAAAGACTAGTCTTATATAAATTCCCCCCATGTTGAGGTCTAATGAAAATATTTGAATAGGAAACTCCACTAAAATTTCCAACTTCCATTTTGGTATGTACGTTACCCAAGATTTTATCTTCCATACCAAAAAAATACACTTCCATATAAGTCCAATTTTAATTTACATATATCAATTAAATAACAAATTTTTTTTATAACAGGATCAGAGAAAATTCTTATGGAATTTCCCCTTAAAATTTCCAAGGCAATTAAAATCTTAAAGAAATCATGAATCATTTCATACTAAATTAAATGATTGATTCTAAAATAAGTGTAAACGAAGATAACTATTTCAATTGAGGGGGATAAGAGATCTACCTCAACTAAAACCTTTACAAAATGGCCACAAAGAATATGCCTAGTCTCCATGAAAAACTGTAAAGTAATTCCAATGAATAAAGCATTTTACTACAGTATTTGAGAGTGCTAGAAAAACTTTCTTAGTCCATGAATACAAACCCAAGATTGGGAAATGGATTTCTTGACTTTCATTGGATCAAAAAATGATCCCAATATTGAATCCTCATGATGCCTAGTTTAATAGAAACAATGTTTAAACCCCATGTTTTGGATTTGAGAGTTGCATAAGGGAAGACCATGCGGTATAATTCCTTACCTATTGAAGCTAAACACCATCAATAAAAAGACAAAAAATTGTTTGAGACTATAGCAGGTCATGTCAAATCGGTATTATTCTCTTGATTTGGGATTTTGGCCCATGTATTTGGGCCTTTAGACCACTATTTTCAAATATATGGGTGATATAATAGGACCATGTGGGTGACCCAACATGGTTAAGTAGGAAACACAACATGGAAACTTGTAGGCATCGCTAGGTGGGTGGCTCAAACGGGAAATGAGTGTATTAGAACTTATCATCTAGCCCTCTACCCACTCAAATTTCTAATATGAATTCATGGGTGTCCTCCTATCATTAAAAAGTGGGAAGCACATTGAAACAATTATGGGTAGGGGAAACATGTTATAATAACTAGTGAAATTGTTTTTGTGTCACCAATCAAAAGACACAACACATCTAGCACGTGGCATAATGTAAAGACATGCACTTGTCATGGGTGGGAGGTGCGAAATAGAAATTGGAATATTTTCACCCATCAACTAACCCTCTATCCACGTAGGTTTACAATATGGGGAAGAGGGGTGACTTACCATGAAATGATGATGCTTGTAAGAGGAGATGAAGCATAAAAGACTAGTGACTGAGAATACTGCTTGGATTCTCATCTACTCCCTGATCCATCTTATTCATGGGCCTTTAAAACACATTCCAATAGGTCTTTGGTCAATTAAGAACATGGGACATCAATCCATTAATTTTTAATAAAACAGGTCTGTTGGGGTGCCTGAGTGTGTGTGTTTTTTTAGTTTTTAATCCTCCCTACCTTTAATGAAAATAATAAATAATAAATAATAAATATTATTTTTAAATAATAATAAATAATAATAAATAATAATAACTAATAACTAATAAATAATAAATAATATTTTGAAATAATTATAATAAATTATAAATTATATTAGGAAAAAATTGAAAACTACCACAAATTACTTAGTTACGATTATTAAAACTAACATGAAATCATTTCTCGACACTTTTAAAAAATGTTGTAAAATGATTCATTCTAAATTATTTATTGGTGGTTTGAAAAATCCTCACGAATCATTTTATGGGGGTTTATACTACTTCTAAATGCTGAAAAAACCACCCCTAAATTTCATTTTTGCAGCAGTGATCTAGTTTATACCTACACGATTCATGAATCTTTGAACAAATCTCTTAGTATTTAAAGTTATAGTTTAGAGGAATAAAGAACCTTGAAATATTCACAATTGATCACAGTGAGGGGTTTAATTTTTTTATCTTAATTGTTAAGTTTGAGGAGGAGGATTGTCTCACTGCGTTCTTGAGAGAGTTCTATTGATACATTTTTTTTGTCCACAATAATTCTCACACCCTCTAAAATAATATAATAAAGAATATATAGTTAGTGATTAATAATTATTAATTTCAAAAAGGACCTTTATTGAATTTTTATCCTAAGTAATGATATGATCTAAACTCGTGGATATTAAAATTTTATTTTCTTAAATAAATAAATGAATATTTAATTAATTCAAATTAAAAATATATATCATTTTAATAGGGTCCTTAAATCATCCTATTGTTGATCCTCCTTAGAATTTATAACAACCTAAATAATTAAATATTTATTTATATAAATATTACTTTCTCAAAAAATAAATAAATATTACATTCACTAAACTTGTGAATAAATTATTATTAAATATATATTATATTTACTAAACTCATGAATAAATATTTATTTCAACTACTGGGATAAGGCTTGTGGTTTATTTCCTGAGGGGATCTATTGCAAAAAATCGGTTAAGGGACCTAGCATAGGTAATACCCAAACAAGGATTGATGGTTATACAGAGACATGTAGGGTGGCATGAACACACAAAAAATTGGTGGGAACATAGAAAAATCTGGGTTTTGAACAATAAACATGGGACTATCAGTCATAAAAAATAAAGGGTCTGTAGATAAATAAAAAACTAGCCTCTTGGATAATTAAAAAATTTTAATGGGCTAGCTTTGGAGTGGGTCACCCTTGGAGGGGGGTGTGGATTGTCCTTGTTTCCCCAGGGGTGCGTGAGTTACTATATTTAATTACAACATCCTGGACCTTAAAAAATATTTGTTTCAATATTCATATAACTAAATAAATATTTATAATAATGTATTAACTATATTAGTGAATAAATAAATATTTATTTTTTACCTTGGTAATAATAAACAAGTGATTAAATTCGACTCATATATTCTAAACTTTAATATTACTAATTATTGATTTAAGGTGATCACCATAAATTGAATAAATATTATTCCATTAGTCAAGAATAATTTTTCTTAATATTAATTTCAAATATAATTTAACCAAGATTATAGATACACTTAGTGTGTGACCCTCTTAGACTCTTTCTTAGTGGTATTCAGTGAACTTACATAAAATCCAAGGTCAAAATCTAAAAACATGATAGGGAACCCATAGAGAATAAAATTAATAACACAATGAAATCAACCTCTTATAAATGATAATGATGTAATATAATCCCTTTGTCATGATATCTTATCAAGTATATTGCATGATAGTGTCATAAAACAATATGCTTGATTTATCATTCTTTAAATGCCTAAAAAGAACTTTTTATTGAACTAACATGACCATGGATTTAATTAGACAGTTACATTTCAATAAAAGGGCCAAATATATCTACAACCATTAACATAGAAAGGAAAATTTCTTTCTCAAGTTATTCAGTTAATGTGATATTAATTATAACACACCCAATATATTCTACCTCTCTAAGAACATATGTCATCACGATTTTCTTCCAAAATTCGAAGTATTATATTCATTATATACACTAATAATAATCTCAAGACTAAGGAAAAATATAAACATATAAAGATAGGAATATACAATGATTTATATAACATGTAGAATTACTATTGGTAGTTCTATCCTCAAAACCACTATTATTTGAGATTACCAAGGGTGAACATCATGAGAAGAATTATCAAGTCTTTTAACCCCCAGACTTTAGATAGTCAAACATTATCTATGTCCCATTTGATAGATGTTATCTAGACCATATGAATTTTTTTTAAGAATAATTGTATAGAACTTTAAGGCTATTATTATAATGAGGAACTATTGTAAAATTTTTATGTAAAAAATAATCCAAGGACATTACCACATTAATGTTATATAGAAGAAAAATCATCATGTGATATGATATTTAATAACATTCTGGTAATTGAAAGTAAAAAAAGTTAGTTTCTTCTAGGACACAAACTCCGACATACTACCACGTACACTAGATCCAACCTCTAAAACATTTATTCTACTAGAACTAAAATTATAATCGTGTTTTTTTGAGATAAAGATTTAGTTAAAGGGATTACCATGTTTTCTTTAATGGAAAATCTTCTTATCGTTCCCTCATCCCTTTAAGAACCCCCCCCTCAAAATGTAATACTTTTGAAGTATATACTTCATCTATTGATGTGACCATGGATTCTTAGTTGGAACCACTATTGAAATATTATTATAATATAGTGTGATAGAACCCTTACTACTTTTTTAAACATAAATATATAGGATGAAGTTATTTAGCAAAACATCTTCTTTAGTTACACCTAAAGACACTATATATTCAAGCACTTCTATAGAATTTAAAGCCACTGGATACTTAGAACTCTTCCCTCTTACAGTTCCTCTTTTAAGGAAGAATGCATATCTCAATTGTGATTATAGATAATTCTAATATTTAAAGAAACTATCATTATGTGTCCTCTAATAATTAGTTTCTCATCTCCTCTATAAACCAAAAAATACCTCATTTGTATGCCATAGATACTTCAGGATAGTCATTACAACAACCCAATGTGGATTTCCTGGTCCTTCATGATATCTCCCTACCATGATCAGGGTATATAAAACATCAATACTGGTATATAGTGTGTAATACTTGATACATAGTATCATTGAGGTTTAATTGATTTTAGTCATTATCTCTTTATCTCTTGTTTTTGTTAGAGAGATTTACACCATATATAATTTTCAATAACCCCCATCTTGGATCATTCCATATTGAATCTCTTTAATACCTTATAAATGTATTACCTTGACTTAGTCCATGAATCCTCTTAGATTTATCATGATGGATCTTGATCCCCATAATATAGGTATTGTAACCTAAGTATTTAATGGGTAATCATTTATTTAACCATCTCATAAATGATTGTATAGTTGGTATCTCATTTATTATCATTAATATATCATCAACATACACTACTTAGAAAACAATTTCAATCCCACTAAAACATATATAGATACTGGGTTTAAATTTATTCCTTATAAAATTAAATTACCTTATGGATTCATAAAAATGAACATTTCATGATCTTAATTCTTAATTTAGTCCATAAATCGATCTTTGTAACATTTACACCTTATCATCATCCATTGGATTCGCAAACCCATCTGGTTGTGTCATATAGACATATTCCAAAATATTTATGCTGGGAAAGTTGTCTTAACATTCATTTTCTAAATCTCAAAATCTTAGTAAGAAACTATGGAAACCAATTATAATATATTTTAGCATATTGACTGGTGAAAATGGTTCCTTTATAGTTTATCCCTTAACGTTACTTAAATACTTTAGAAACCAATCAAGATTTATAGGTATTGGTTTACCTTCTACTACCATTTTCTTCTTGAATACCTATTTTCACCCAACAGGGTTTTCATAAACTGTAGGATATACCAGAAACTATACTTGGTTTGGGTATATAGAATCCATTTCCAAATTCATCAGTTCATTCCACTTTATAACTTTTGAGATGCTTATTACATCTATGTTGAAGATAAATTTATTATCATAAACTAATAATGTGTCACCTTAATCAGTGATTGTAAAACTATATCTCTTTAGTTCTCTAACCTCTATAGTGATCCTATGTAGTTTTTGTGTCTTTTGAACAATTTATTCCACTTTTTGGAATTTTTTTTATGTGCCAACTCTAGTGTATGTTGAGCCTCGACTTCATTGAAGGCTATCTTTCTCCAACTATATCTTTTAGAGATGCACAACCATTCATGGAAAATGAAATTTTATAAAAAAATTACCTTTTTATCTAAGGGATCATATAGATAATATCCCCTTATTTATTTGGGATATTATATAAAGATATAATTAGTACCTTGAGATGTATACTTGTTTCTTGAATTAGGTTTAACAAACTCCTTTCATCCCCACACATATAAATGTGACAAAAAATATATATTCCAACACCATAACTCATATGGAATCTCATTTTTTACTTTAGTTGGAACTAAATTTAGTGTGTGTGTTATAGTATATAATAAATATCCACAAAAGGATAATGGAAGAACTATATCACTAATAATTGATATCACTATGTCCAACAAGGCCCAATTCATCTTTTCATTAGCACTATTCAAATGTGGTGTATATGGAGGAGTAAGTTGGAATAGTATTCCAAATGATCTTAGATAATAAATGAAATCATGGTTAAGATACACCCCACCTCCGTTTGAGGAGGGTTTTTTATCTTTTTATAAATATGATTCCCTACTTCATTCATGTATTCCTCAAATTTATCAAAGGAATTTTACTTATACCTTATTAAGTTGACACATTGAAACGCACGACCGATTGTCTCCTATCGACCGTGCATTTCAAATGGCACCGTTGCTGGGGATGGTGCTTTATGTAGTAATCAGTTTCTGGTTATTATAAAAAAATCCCAAAAAAACAAAATTTAAAAAAAAAATTGAAAAAAAACATAAAGAAAAACCCGTCTTCCTCTTAAAAATCATAAACTGAAAAAATAAAAAGAAAACCCGTCTTCCTCTTTCTTCCAAAATCTCTTTGAATGCCTCGTAGCCTTCCAAACAATCCCTCGGATTTGTTTGACCCTGAAATTGAGCGAACACTTCGCCAACTTAGGAGGAACATAAGAGATAATCAAATAATTCAAGAACCAGTCCTTGCCCAACCAGTTGAATTAGAAATGGCCAATCCTAGGGAAAAAACCCTTAAAGAACTTGCTGCCCCTGATATGAATTACCAACCTCTTGGTATTCAATATCCAAACATAGAGGCTGACTTCGAACTCAAACAGGTTTGATTCATCTTCTTCCTCATTTCCACGGGCTAGCCGGTGAAGATCCACATCTCCACCTTAAAGAGTTCCAAGTGGTGTGCTCTACCATGAAGCCTCAAGGGGTTTCTGAAGAACAAATCAAACTCTGAGCATTCCCTTTCTCCCTAGCTGACACTGCCAAGTCATGGATTTACTACCTACCTCCTAGTTCCATAACCACATGGAATGATATGAAGCAACTTTTCTTAGAAAAATTCTTTCATGCTTCTCGTACTGATTCTATCTGAAAGGAAATAAGTGGTATCCGTCAGTTCCCAAGTGAATCACTCCATGATTACTGGGAGAGGTTCAAAAAGCTTGATGTAACCTGTCCACATCACCAAATCCCTGACCAACTCATTATCAAATAATTCTATGAGGGGTTATTGGCTATAGAGAGAACTCCCATTGATTTCGCAAGTGGTGGTGCTCTTGTTGATAAAACTCATACAGCTGCAAGAGATCTCATAAGTAACATGGCTTCAAACACACAACAATTCCGTACTCGAGAACATACTCAAGTCTAACAAGCCCAAGATAATAAATCAATTGAGCCGAACAAGATGACCGAGTGGATGAGTGAACTTACATGTCTTGTGCGACAAATAGCTATGGCTACCAAATCCTAAACCTCGTCTTCTCCAAAATCACTATTTACTGGACCTATCAAAAACTGTGGAATCTGCAACTCTCCATCTCATCTAACTGACACATGTCCACAAATTCAAGAGGATCAATCCGATTCATCTGGACCAATGGATCTCAATGCAGCATATGCTCAGCATAACACCAGCCCTCAACTATCAGGTCAGTTTGTTAGAAACTTCAACCAACCTCACTCTGAGACCTTCTCTTCTTCCTATAACCAAGGCCCGGGGTATGGTAATCCCATCTCTCATCCCCCTCAATTCCCTGATCAAAACCCAAACCAGTTTCAATATAGTCAAGGCGTTGGTAAATTCCAACAACCTTATCCTTTGGTCCCTCAACCTCAAAGGATCAATCCTTCTATTCCTCCCCCTAGATTCCATTATCCTAGCAATCCTTCCCAATTCCAAAACCAATACAATCGATTTCCAAAGAACCAAAATCAAGGCAATCCCAACCTGGGACAAGCCACTTCTTCCAAGAAACCATGGGAAAGTTCAGTGGAAGATCTTTCCTCCTTCACCCGTTCTAGCCTTAAAAACATTGAAACTCAAATAGGTCAACTTGCATCCCACCTGATCCAGCAATAACAATCAAATTCTTCCCAACTCCCAGCTCAACCATTACCCAACCCTAAGGGTAATGTAAGTTGAATTGAACTTAGATCAGGAAAGCAACTTTCTATGCCTCAAGATAAATCCTCAAACCCTCCTTTGAATGTTGAACTCGAAAATGAAAAGAAAAATAATCTTGAAAAAGAACCTGAAACAATTCCCTCATCTCCTTCAATTCCACTTAGGAACCCAATTCCTTTTCCTCAATCCGTTTCAAAGCCATGGAAGTCCTTTGAACCTGATCCTAAAATGATCGACATGTTTAGACGTGTTGAATTCATCATTCCCCTCTTAGATTACATAAATAAATTCCTAAGTATGAAAAGTTTCTCAAGGAGTTGTGTACCCACAAGAGGAAACTTAGGACCTTCGAAAATGTTGCAACCCAAGAGTCTATTCCCATAAAGTGCAAAGATCCAGGGACCTTTACAGTTCCATGCAAAATTGGATGTTCAAACTTTGATGATGCAATCATAGACCTAGGAGCCTCAATTAATGTCATGCCCAAATCCATATTCTACAACCTTGGTCTAGGTCCTTTACACCCAACGGGTGTTGTCATCCAGTTAGCCAATCGAAGCACAGCTAGTCCTGAGGGAATAATTGAGGATGCCCTTGTATGAGTTAATGATCTTATCTTCCCTACTGATTTCTATGTCCTTGACATGGAAGGTGAGATGACCTCTTCTCGATCTCCCCTAATTCTAGGAAGACCATTCCTCATGACTGTGAGAACCAATATTGATGTCCATTCAGGCATCTTATCCATGGAATTCGGTGACCAACTAGTCAAGTTTGACATTTTCCAAGCCATGCGATACCCATCTGAGGACCACTCTGCATTCTCATTTCATGCTTCTGAGGACACTTCTAAGAGTCAATCAAACCCCAATCCATCGTGTTCTTCGTGTTCTAATGATAAAGGATCTTGTGAAATCTTAACTATGATTAACCAAGTCATAAATGGTGATGTTGATGTGGACCTCTCATTCATAGACTCCATCAATCTAGAGGAACTTGAAAACTCTCTTGAATTCCACATCAATTCTGATATCTACTATTCCACCTTGGATAGTATTAAAGAAAATGAACCTAGAGGAACAGATGTCCCTTCTTCCATTCCTGAGTTGTCTAGCCCAAAAGTGAAAGATGAGACCGATCTGAAACCTCTTCCTACACACCTGAAATATGCATTCCTCTTCCATGATCACTCATATCCTGTCATTATCTCTGCCACACTGACTAAAACTGAGGAGTCCAAACTTGTTCAAGTGTTAGAGGAAAACAAAAAGGCCTTAGGTTGGACCCTAGATGACATACCAAGAATCAACCCTGCCCTTTGCATGCATCACATCCATCTTGAGGAGTCATCCAAACCAATTAGACAACCACAAAGAAGACTCAATCCACTCATCCTTGAGGTAGTTAGGGAATATATCACCAAGCTTCTTCAAGCTGGTATTATCTACCCAATTTCTAATATTGAATGGGTTAGTCCAATTCAAGTTGTACCTATGAATGGTGGGATAACTGTTGTCACAAATGAACATGGAGAGGTAGTCACAACTCAAGTGAAAAACAAATGGCGTGTGTGCATCGACTATAGAAAATTGAATGTTGAAACATGAAAAGATCACTACCCTCTTCCATTACTTGATCAAATTCTAGAAAGATTAGCTGGAAAGTCACACTATTGCTTTCTTGATGGATACACCGGCTATTTTCAAATCCCAATCTCACCTCAGGACCAAGAAAAGACTACTTTCACATGCCCCTTTAGAACATATGCATATAGAAGAATGACTTTTGGCCTTTGTAATGATCCTGCAACATTCCAGAGGTGTATGATGAGTATCTTTTCAGAATTCATTGAAAATTGCATGGAAGTCTTCATGGATGACTCCACCATTTATGGTGAGTCATTTTAATCTCGTTTGAATTCACTTCTCTAGTCCTTCAAAAGTGTGTCAAGTGTAACCTTGTGTTAAATTTTGAAAAATGTCACTTCATGGTTGCAAACGGAATTGTTCTAGGGAACATAGTTTCAAAATATGGCATTGAAGTCGATCTTTCCAAAATTGAAGTGATCCAATCACTTCCTAAACCCAACTCTGTTCAAGACATCCATTCATTCCTCGATCATGATGGTTTCTATCATCTATTCATTCATAAATTCAGTAAAATTTCCCTCCCACTCACTCGTTTGCTCCAAAATGATGTCACTTTCCATTTTGATGAGGTTCACAAGAGAGCCTTCATTGAACTCAAAATTGCTCCTACATATTCCCAGATAATCCAACCCCCAGATTGGTCATTACCCTTTGAGTTGATGTATGATGCTTTTGATAGAGCTGTTGGGGCTGTTCTTGGTCAAAGAAGAAAAAGAATTCCTCATGTCATCTATTATGCCTCAAAAACATTGGATGAAACTCAATCTCACTAAACTGTCACTGAAAAGGAACTTTTAGCGGTGGTTTTTGCCTTAGATAAATTCTAGACCTATCTCTTAGGTTCCAAAATCATAATCCTCACAGACCATTCTTCTATAAAGTTCTTAATCAAGAAAAGTGATTCCAGACCAAGTCTAATAAGATGGATCCTAATCCTCTAAGAGTTTGACCTTGAAATCAAAGATAGACCAGGAAAAGAAAACCCTATTGCTGATCACTTGAGTAGAATTTCCAATTCTTCTCAATCTGAAATCATCGATCCTGAATTCCCCACTGAGCACCTTTCATATCTCACTCCAAAAATACCATGGTATGCCCCAATTGTAAATTACTTTGTTTCTTGTTTTTTTCCTGAAAATATTTCAAAAGAACAAAAAATAAAGTTGAAAATTGATTCAAAATACTATTTTTGGGAAGAAAATAAACATTGGAAAACTGGGGATGACATGGTAATAAGGAGATGTGTCGATGAAAATGAACATTCTTCCATTTTAGAATTCTGTCACTCACTTCTCGGAGGTGGCCACTTTGGACCACAAAGGACCTCCCAAAAGATCGTAGACTCTGTTTTCTTCTAGCCTTCACTCTTCAAGGACTCACATGAGTTCTGTCAATCATGTCCCACTTTCCAAAAGTTTGGCACAATTTCAAAGAGAAATGAAATGACCCAAAAGCCTTCAATTTTCTGCGAGATCTTCGATGTTTGGGGAATCAAATTCATGGGACCATTTCCCCCTTCCAATGGATTCTCAAACATTCTTCTTGCAGTCGATTATGATTCAAGGTTGGTTGAGGCCAAACACACTAGGAAGGATGATGCTCATACTGTTAGTGAGTTCCTAAAGACCCACATCCTCCAAAGAGTTGGCACACCACTGCCTTGATCAGTGACTTAGGAACCCATTTCTGTAATAGAACGATGGAAGATCTTCTGAAAAAGAATGAGGTTGTACATAAAACTTCAATTGCATATCACCCTCAAACAAATGGAATGGCTGAACTCTCTAATAGAGAAGTGAAAAGGGTACTTGAGAGAATTGTTAAGCCCACTAGAAAAGACTGGCCTGAGAGACTTGGTGAAGCCCTTTGGGCTTATCGAACTTCCTATAAAACACCCATTGGGATGTCTCCTTTTAGGCTAGTTTTTGGTAAAGCGTGTCACTTACCAGTTGAAATCCAACATAAGTCTTTTTGGGGTATGAAAACCTGTAATTTTGATTGTGAAAAATCTGGTGAAGAAATATTTTTGCAATTGGATGAACTGGAGGAGCTTCGACTTGAATCCTATGAGAATTACAATCTGTACAAAGAGAAGGCTAAGGTACTCCATGACAGACACATCCTAAGAAATGTATTTCATGAAGGTGAAAAGGTAATTCTCTTCAATTCCCGATTCCAACTTCACCCAGGTAAGCTTAATTCTTGTTGGTAAGGTTCTTTTGTTATTACTAATGTTTACCTATTTGGTGAAGTGTAAGTCCAATACCCCTCTTCCAAAAGGAAATTCACGGTTAATGGAAATCGGTTAAAGCATCACCATGAGAGGACACACAATCCTAGATCATCATAGACTACCACTGGATCCCCAACTTCTACAGTCGACCAACCACTAGATGGAGATGGAAACCCGCCAAATCCAACCCAGGGTCACCTCTTTCCCTTTAACTCTCTCTATCTCTTCTTCTCTCTACCTCTTTCTTGTTTTTTCCTCTCTCTTTAATTTTTTTACCACTTTATTTATAAAAAACTTTCTTTTTCACATTCTCTTTTGTGTGGTTGTATCTTTATAAAAAAAACAAAAAAATATAGGAACCTCAAAAACTAAAAAAAACCAAGAAAACATTCACTTAAAAAATACAAAAAATTAAAGAGTCATCCTTACTCACCACTGAGTTTTGAAATTTTGTCCAACCATTTTGGGGAGTTAACAGACAAGTTTTCATCTCAATAATTTTGTATTTTCATCATGACTTTGGATAAAGATTTTTTTTTTCAAAATTAACAAATATTGAATCCTCAATTTTTGATTTGGAAAATGCTTTTCCCGAACCGTGAGGAATAGCATTTTCTTTTATGCCAAGGCTATCTATGGCCATCTTTTAAAAATGTGTGTTTTCACCCCCATTTGTGAGTCTTGAGTTTGTGGACCTTCAAGCTGAATTTCCTGCCTTAGTGTGCATTAATATGATAGAGGCATTTTCTGAACCACATGAGAATCACAATAGCCAAATAGCCTCCCATTTCCCTTACATTAATCCTCATTTTGAAATCCCCTTCGAGCCTATGAAAACCTTTTATTTGATAGACACATTACAAGCCCAATACCTATTCCCACCCAATATCAACATGGATTTTCCTTTCATATTTCTTTTGAAATTTAAGTGTGGGGGGAATGGATTTCATTGTTTGGGTACCCTATTATTGATTTTCAATGAGTTATCATCTGCTTGAGGGAAAGCATCCATTTTAGTCTGGGGGAGAGGTTTTCATTAAGTGTGTTTTGGGGAATTTAATGTACTTCCATTTATGTAATTTTTTAAATGTTTTTTACAAGTGTTCAAAAAAAAAATCAATAATGATGAAAAAAAATCAAATTTGTTTTTGCAAAAATGGGTTGTGTCTTGGGTAGGTCAAAAATCACTCTTTCTCAACCTTTGATCTTGTTATAACTATTAAAATTAGTGTTGTGAGGAGATCAAACATGGGTTGGGATATGCGTGTGAGATCTGTTTCAAGGTAAACTTTCAAAAAAACAAAGAAAAAGAAAGAAAAAAAAGAACACTTGCATTATATTCCTATATCATTGGGAGAAGTTTTGTGGTTTGTAAATATTTCATCTTATCATCCCCTTCATATTTTCTTCCTCTATTGTGTCTTTATTCACACAATCATTCCCTTGTAAATATGTGTTTTCATTTCCTTCCATGTTTTATTTAAAAAGAATGAATTTCATTTTCTATGTTGGTGTTTTACCCCTCTTCTTCTCTCTTAGACATTATATTCTTACCATCCCATAGCCACAGAAAAACACCTTAAAAATACCTCTTGATTCTTTTGCACTTTGGATAGGGATTGGAAGCTGAGATATCTTTTCAAACTCTAAGATTTTCACTTTTGGTTGGTGAAAGAGTGAACCTCCAAAAATTAATTTTATCATCTTGAGAGGTGTGAGTTTTGAGTGTCCACATTTTCTATTTCTAAATTTGAGCATGAAAAAATGAATTAGTTTTGGAAAATTGTTTCTGTAACAACTTGTGGAGGAATTCAAAATGGATGAGCGAAATAGTCTAAACCTCCCCTAATTGAAATGATTAATTTATTCTGATTGATTTAACAAATTGATAATGATTGGGTTGATTTAATCATCAGGTTTGTTAAGCTTGTGATATCCTTGAGCTTTGCTTTATATTGCATTTAAATTAACACCCATGTCACGAGTTGATGCTGATTTGAATTCCCAAGTGTTAAGGCTTTAATCCAAGCCTTAACTTAACTTAGGGTTCTAATATTGATCATATCTTGTTTATGGTAGTGCATTTATGGTTCCATTAATCCATGGAAACCACACGTTAAACAAAACAAGTCATTAATCCATGACATGCTAAGCCCAACATACACAATGTTCATTCAACGAATAATCATCGAGCGAAAGCTCTCAATCGCTTAACATACCTAAATTAAAACTCACCCAAATGAGAGATTTACTATTCCATTAATATGGTTATTAATCTGGTAATATATTTTCAAGGTGATGAATTATAAAGAGAAGAAAAAGAAAGGGACATGACAAGAGTAGTGTGCCGAACACACACACAAACGATGAAGAAAATTAAAAATGGATTTTTGATTGAATGAGGAAGCAGAAGAAGGGAAGGGGATTCAACTGAATTTAAACTATTTTAAGAACATAAATATTAAACTATAGAAGGTGGATGAGAATAAGAGATATTGAAGAAGTAACTTTCATTAAAACAGAATTACAAAGAAAGAGAATTACAAGATTACAAAAACGAAGAACACAGAAGTAAGTGAAAACAAAGGGAGGAGGAAATGTCTCTCAAGTGAAAATTTGAGTATGGAAGGTCCTCCCAAGCTTTTATAAATGATTTTGTAGTGCCAATATGTTCTCCTCTCTTCTGAAATCCCAACCCCTCTCAAAAAGAGAAGGGGAGAGTATTTATAGCCCAAGGAGTGGACTGATTACATTCCAAATTTGTCCCTCCACATTCATCGCCAAGTTGGCTATTTAGACAGCCAAATCTCGAGCACTCTCCTTCTTGAAAGTTTTATATGATATAGTTGGTCGACTAATCCCAAAATTTGGAGTCATTTGGACTTAAAGATAAAATTTTTTGGCCGGTTGATTAAACAAAGTTAAACTATCCATTTCAATCCAGTCTTTTTAAAGTCCAAAATGTGAAAGGGTTTTGGAATAGGAATATACCTTCAAATCTGAATGATTTGTTCAACAATGTAGGCCGCCTATATCGCCTATTTTCCACTGCAAAATATCAGCTCGATTGTATGCTTACATCATGAGATATGTCATGCATACTATACTGATTTTAATTCTCGTCTAGAATGGTGGGCTGGATTTTAAAGCTTCATTTGGGCACCTTGTTCTTAGATTTGGGACCTGAATTTTTTATACAAGACTCATTGCATTGTCCCCCGAACTATGGGGGAGAATAATAGAATTTGGACTTCTGCATGTAGCCTAGTAAATTAATCTTCACGAATAGTCTAGTTTCTTCACAGATTCTTTTCTCTTGTTTATGAGGACCATATGGCCCTTCAAATGGCAGAATTGGATCATGGTACCTTCTAATGAAATGTTATATATTTAATGTAGAATCCTAAAAAGCAAGAACCACACAATTTTTATTAGTATACTGATAGTTATTATTAAAATAGTAAACTAACTCAATTGGACTACTTCTAGAAATGCTCAAAAATTATACTTAATATTAAAACATTAATATTTCACCCAAATTATGCACATTTCATATAAAATTAGTAAAGGGAGTATATAATAAGTCATGAAAATATTAATAAAATAACACATACATATCCTATAAATTCATATTCAAAAATTATGAAATAAGAGTTTCCACCTATAACTTATATTCAAAAAGCTACACACACATATGTATGATCGGATTCTAGAAACATTAAAACTTTTTCATAATTTTCACTAAATAAAGCTTTGGTTATTTTTCCTTGTAAAAAAGCATCAGTTATATCAAAGTATTTTTTTTCAAAAGAATCTAAATAACCTTCTATATATAACATAGTAAAATTATTCCCATTTACATGTCCAACATAGTGATGCCACAACCAAGTGTGATATGAGTCATGTGAAATTGTTTCATTATCAATTGACAAGAATTAATTTTCATATTATAGAACATAAAAAACACTATTTAGATATTTTATCCCATATCATATTTTATCCCTAAAAATTTATAAAATCATATTTATGAATGTAAAAGATAAAGATATCCATGTTTAAACTAGGTAAGGATATTATGTTCTTGGTTACACTAGGAACATAATCAAAATTATTTAAAACTAGAATAAATCTAATCAGTAATGTGAGAAGATAATATAAAATAGTGAGAACAACTACTTTTACTCCATTTTTATCTCGAAGATCCACCTCACTAACGGTAATATTCCAAAATCTACTTAGTTCATATGTATGGGTATAAAATTTAAAGGAAATACTGCATCTTGTAGTGGAAGTCGGTGGGCTTGGGATTTTAAATTTTTTTATCACCATAGTGGAAGAACTTTTCATCTCTGGAGATCCGACCCTGGTGCGGTCTTAGGATCCTGTATGAATTTAATAATCATGGAAATTAAAAAAGAATGTTCACCTATTTTGGTCCGAATCCACAATCAACATCTGCTTTTTGCCAGCGATTGCTGATCAAAGGATCCAAAGCATAATCCCTCTAGATCATCCACTCAAACTCCAATAATTCTCAAGCTTTCAATTCTGTGAATTTCAGGTGCTAGTGAGAAGCTTCAATGAATCCTTCAGCGTCACGACAATCAACTCAATCCCTAGCCTTCGATCCATTGAAGGCATGCTTGGATTGGTGATTAGAGAAAAAATTTCTCTCTCTAGAAGGTAGTAGGAGTGAGAGGATCTCATTACATTTGAATGAACATTGCATAGGAAATGAGCCTCTCTCCTGCTTATATAGTGGGACGATCAAAATACCCATAAGGGTTCCTAGGCCCCTAAAAAATAAATTCCCACTAAATAAATAATAAATAAATAATTATAATGAACTGAAATACATCATAATTATTATTTATATTTTATCACAGACCAATTATATATATTAAATATGTTAAATTATAGAATAAATTCATTATACATTACTTGTAATTTCTTCTAATATTAAACTAACCTAGAATATTAAAATAATATTCATTAGAATATAATTATTTCACGTATTTACTTAAACACTTATAAATAATTTTGATATATAAATCAAACCAAATCATTCTTAACTTGAATAATAATAAATTTATTTATTTATCGGTGATCGATAAACATGGAAAACTCTTAGACCCTATGGTGGGTCCAACCATGTCCTATATACCTATTCACTAGAATAGGGAGGATTCTTGAATACACTATTGTATGTGACCCTCTTTCCCCTTATCTCTATAACAGTGAATAGTATTCACAAACCAAGAGTGGAGTATAACAACCCATCAAGGTGCCCAAAGAGATAAGGAATAGTCCTAGAAATTACAAGCAAACTACGAACATGCACCATGTAATATAATCTCTTTTTCTTTAGATATCTCATAAAGAAGGACTCACACTTTTTTCATCATCCTTTCTTAATTTATTATTTGTTGATTTTAGTAGATAAATTTACCTTCAACTAACTTTTCCAAAGTTTTATGAAGGCACTACCATCCTGATCAACCATGCTTGAGTTATTTTACTTCCCTAACTCAGAAGCGAAAAAGTATATCTTGACCATTCAACCAATTTAATACAACTAATGACACACCCAACACAAGCTACCTCACCATTATTTAATTATCATGGGTTTTCCTTGCCTCAAAGTATGGGATAAAATTCCACACATTTATAATGGTTTCATGTTAGTATTGTAACGAACCAGACTTTTTTAAAAGAAATTTTGATTCAATAAAATATGTATTGTTATATTTTACACTATAGGACCATATCTCCTTAATAATGAAGTTGTATTTATAGATTATAAAGGGAAATGTGACCATTGTGATTTGACCATTATATGACCACTGGGAAAATACAACCATTGCTCAATATGAACATCAGAAACCATACTCGAGTTAATAATTTTAACATAATAATTAGTGTTTATAGGTAAAAAATACAATGGATAATTAATTCAGAAAAGAGAAGTGATGACCTCAACCAGTAGAGTCATTCCATATGAATCAAATTTTTCATAAATTGGGAGGGAGGTAGCATCACCAAGGTTTTACCTTGACCAATTCCAAGTAGAGATTCAACAAGTGAAGCTTGAATGATGTTATCTTCAAGAGAATTTCATGTTTTTGGAAATTACCACTTGGGCGATGTTAGCCGAGCCACCCCACGAATCTATCCATATCGCACACCTTACCCTTAGATCGAACATGGTTGTTATAAGGGGTAACATTTCTAGGGCTTAGTTACTTAAAGTGTAATTATGTTGTTGAAATAAAATTTTTATTCCTTCAATTCTGTTTTAAAAATAGTTTTCTTAAATATGATGAATTTGATAAATTGATTTTTCAGACACAAATTATATTTTTTCAGAAATGATGTCATTTTTTATAATAAACTAATGTATTATGAAATTTTTTTATTTTAATTAAATAATATGATAAAAACTAACTTATTTAATTATAAATAATAAAATAATTTTATAGTTTCATTGAAATTTTTTAAATATCAGAAATTTTACTATGCATTTTAAACCCACTATTTTTTTTAAAATAAAATTTTATATTTAAAAGTTAATATTATCATCATACATAGATAATTATTATGATAAAATAAACATTAGTTTTTAAATCATCACATTAAAATTAGGTTAGGGTGAATTTATGAGAATTTTCTAAAATAATTTAATTTTAGTGAATATTAAAAATATTGATTGAGGTCTTCAATGTGTTTAATGACTTCATAATTATGTCATAATGATATAATAATTAATTAACCAAAATAAAATTCATAAAATATGTTATTTTATTAATATAAAGTATCTTAATATATTTTAATCAATTTCCAAAACCATAAGTTACTTTCAGAAGTCTAAAATGGAGACTTTGTCTTAAAAATATTATTTTGTGGAAACCATACTTTTCCTTTCCAAAATAAATAATATAGAATGATTCTCAGTTCTTGTGGGTTAAAATAACATAATATATGTCTCAAATGTCCAAAACCATGGTAAAAATCATGGTCAACCCCATGGTTTTTGACACGATCCTATCGTGGGGTGTGACAAAAAATAAAAAAAAACCTAAGTTAAAATTTAGTAAAGTGGGTAAAATAGGTTGTCTCTAGAGAGGAGTGCACAAAAATTATGTTTGTCACTTAAATTAATGAAAGAATAGGAGGTTGTTTTTGAAAATGTTTAAGTTGAATAATAAAGAAATAAATTCAAAAGAAAGGTTGAACACTAATGGATGAATAGAGTGATGGGGTCAGGGTAGGATCACATTTTGTAATGTCATCATTTTCAAAAATATCATCTTAACTCTCTTCCTTTTGAATGAAAAATGAAATAATCCTTGATCAAGTTATCAATCATCTTTGGTTTAAGAATGAAATGGAACTCACTCCTATGTGCATGGAAGTTCATAAACAATTCCTAAACAACTACGACAAGTCCCAATCGGGAATTCTTGATCATTATAACTCTCGAAATAGTTTACTAGTTCCACACACATGCCAAAGATAGCTAGAAACTCACCACCTACCACAATATGCTCGATCGAGACAAATTGCACTAGGTGGAGGGAGATTAAAAGTCCTTAACCAAAGCAATTAAAAATGAATACACCAAACACAAAACACGATCAAATTAATAGAATTGGGAAACAATGATAATAGAAGTAATTCAAAAGAAAAAGAGGGTTTTAAATTTAGGCACCAAACTCTGACATTACAAAAGAGAAACTCCCCCTTCCCTGATCACTCAAAGGTTTTACCCCTCCACGTGAAGGGTATTAGAGTTGAAAGGGAAAGAAGAGAGCATAATGAAACCAAGAAAAGTGAAAATAGAAAATATAAAGAACTTCAAGAAGTCAATCCTCTATCACAACCCCTCTTGTACCTTTTTCAACCCCTTTGAATGGAAGTGAACACTCTTATTTATAGGCGTTTGGAGTAGAAATATTTCCCTCCAAAATTATTCCACAAAATATTTGAGTCCAGTTGGCATATTAATTGGCCGAATCTAGGGAAGGTGTCTTCATTAATGTTTTTTACATATGTCTTCTTAATGCTTCCTCAAAATCTTAGAAAATTTGGACAACTGTCACAAAAGTTATACTGTAATTATCACTGACATCTTTTTCTGCCTGTGGTGACTCTTCAATTACCTCTCTTTGTCTACATTAAATAGTTTCCTTAATGAATGAATTCCTTCATAAAATTAAACATAATCATGAGTCTCGGAGTCCTATATCTTCTCCAACTGGAATAACCTACTTTGGACATGTGTAGGCTGAGATATGCCTCATTAATTATGGTAGGGTCCATTTTGTCTGCCATAACACTTTTTCCACTTGATGAATTTTTCTGGGCCATAGTTTGCCGAATTAGACCCATGTCCAAAAGAAAATGTTTAAACCCAAGAGCATAAAAAGCATAAAAAAGAATAACACAATTTGTATATAAAATGTAAAAGATATGCCCGAAATACAGAAGCTCCACAAAACTACTAAATTTACAGAATTAACCAATTTCCACAATTAAGCCCATAATTCACGAATACAATAAAACGATATAGATGAGCACAAATTGATTAATTGGAAAGGGATAAATAATTGAAAAACATATTAAAAATAATTAAAATATTATATCTATTAATTCCTCCACACTTAGCACTTGGACTCCCGGACAAGTCAAAATCAAAATCAAATCAAACCAAATTCAAAACACATGCCATTAAGATCCACCAATTGCACACCAAGAAATAAAAGATATCATGCCTCATCAAAAACCATTATTCAAAGTTCTAAAATTGGATCATTAAATTTTTTTCCTCTTCATTTATCCTCCCATGAACACAAGACACCTACCTCACATGAATTTTCTCTCATGTCACAAATATCAATTTTCAACAATGTTTTTCTCATCCAAAACAATGCAAGGGTCACCATAGGTTTGACAAACGCCTAATTCTCCACCCGATGTGAGTCAAGTACATGTGTTTGTCATGAGGACTTTTCAAGGTTGTTCTGTGGCTTTCGATTGGTAGGATTATTAAGTGAAAAATTCGGAGGCAGAATGAGGAGGGCTTGGCTCTTTTTGAAGAAAAATTGAACAATTCTAATTTTCACTCAAGTATGGTATCCTCCTCACTCCCCTTAGTAGAAATTCAGATCCATCATCATAAAATATCAAGAAATGTTCAAAAATATCATCATTATAACAGAAAAAAAATTCAATCCTCTCACACATGATTTTTCTTGAGAGCTCTAGAGAAGGCACAACTTTCTTCCTCCATTAGAAGCTCCAGAAAGGCGCAACTTATTTTATCACAAAAGCTCCAGAAAAGGAACAGATTTTAATAGAATGAATTTTCATCAGCACACACATCTCTTCAGCATTTGATTTTCTACCCAAAGTTTCACCAAATGAGGTAGCACAACACAAGACAGCTTCCCCCACACTTAAGTTCAACTAGATCATGCAATTTTACTTCAAGAGAAGGTTCGATTGGGAAAATTGGCTTGTAATGTGGCTAACCTAATAGGCTGTTCATGGATTCTAAGGGCTACAAGGATTAAATTTCCATGGAAGGCCAGAGTGAAAGGGATTATCTTGAAAAGAGGGATTTCAAACCAATGAAACACCTCAATCATTTAAAACACATGTACCTCAAAACCTCAAGTTTTGAGAGGATTGAATCAAATTCTGGTTAAGACAAGCATGGTCTGATTCTCTCAGGAAGTGAGGTGAATGAAAAGAATATAAAAAAATGGTTTAGAAGCCTCATGGGAAAGTGATTTCAACGATAAAGACAGTGAAATGTGGTATGAGACTCAAAAATATGAGTACTTTTCATGAAATTCCCAAAGAATTGAACTTGAAACAAAATCATTTTCAGCATTCATTTAAGCTCAGTTTCATGGAATAAATTAGTTCACTCAATGTCATGGGTTTCAAAAATAGAAATGATAATAAATTCAGCTTAAAAAGTTTCAAAAACACAACAAAAAATGAAAAATAATCACACAAAAATTTGCAAACACACAATTTTTTATTTTTTTGAAAACAAACAACAAATGAGAATTCTAAATTACCATGGTTCCCTCCACCACACTTAAATGATGCAGTGTCCTCAATGAATTCAAGTGGATTTAACATGTAAGAAAATTTTAGAATGAATCACAGCAACAAGAAAGTGTAAAGGAGGGGTACAACCTGATGGATCTTATTGATAGGTAGGTTGGAGGAGCGGGATCTATTCTATTGGATCTCATGGAATGGTCCCATGGAATTTCTTCAGCCTATTCCCATTAATAGTGAATGGATCCTGCTCTCCATCCTTCCCAATCTACATAGCACCGAGAGGATATACATGAGTAACTATAAATGGACCCTCCCATCTGGAATGAAGTTTATCTGGCATCATCTTGAGTCTTGAGTTGAATAACAACACTTTATCTCCAGGATGGAATTCTTTCAGTTGGATCATCTTGTCATGAGACACTCTTGTTCTCTATTTATAAATCCTAGAATTTTCAAATTCTTCTCTTCTAATTTCCTCCAGCTCCTGCAACTAGAACCTTCTCTCTTTCCCAGCACTTTGAATATCCAAATTCATCTTCCTCACTGCCCAATACGCCTTATGCTTCAGTTCCACAGGTAGGTGACAACGTTTTCCATAAATCAGCCTATATGGACTCATTCCAATTGGGGTCTTGTAGGCTATCCTATAATCCCATAATGTGTCTTCCAGCTTATCGCTCCAATACTTCCTGTTTGGTTTAACAGTCTTCTACAAAATTCCTTTGATTTCCCTGTTGGACACTTCAGCTTGACCATTTGTTTGTGGGTGATAGAGAGTTCATGTTTTATGATGCACCCCACACTTCTTCAGCAAAGCCTCCATTGTACTATTGAAAAAGTGATTCCCTTGATCACTGATGATGGCTCTAGGCACTCCAAACCTACAAAATATGTTTGTCCTGAAAAAATCACAATAAACTTTAGCATCATCAGTCCTGGTGGCTTTTTCTTCCACCCATTTGGAAATATAATCAACCACAAGCAAGATATAAGAATTTCCAAATGACATTGGGAAATGGCCTATAAAATCTATCCCCCATACTTCAAAAATATCACAAAAATTAAGTGGTTGTTGGGGAATTTCTTGTCTCTTTGAAATGTTTCCAGAAAACTGACATTTTGGACACCTTTTGCAAAATTCATGAGAATCTTTAAAAATGGTTGGCCAATAATGTCCAGATTCTAAAACCTTCCTTGCTGTCCTTTGATGTCCAAAGTGGCCTCCATAAGCTAATGTGTGACAAAACTCAAAGACAGAACCAATTTCACTCTCAGGAAAACATCTTCTTATCACTTGGTCATTGCAAATCTTCCAAAGAAACAGATCATCCCAAATGTAATATCTAGATTCATCTTTCAGTTTGTGAATTTGATGAGAATTGAAATGATATGGGACCTGAGATGTTACCAGATAATTTACCATGTCAGTATACCTAGGAACTTCTTCTTTAACCAAGTACAGCTGCTCTCCGGGATGTTGATCATTCAAAGGTTATTTTTTTGGAATTTCAGCTTCTGCAGTGTTGGGAAGTCTGCTTAAATGATCAGCCACTTGGTTCTCCAATCCCTTTTTGTACTTGATTTCTATGTTGAACTCTTAGAGTAGTAACATCCATCTCACTAGTGTCGGTTTAGATTTAGCCTTCTTCATCAAGTACCTGAGAGCTACATGATCAGAAAATACAATGACTTTAGTTCCAAGAAGATATGATCTAAATATTTCCAAAGAATTTTTTTTCTTCTAAAAACTACTTTTCTATAGTTGTGTAATTGAATTGAGCCACATCTGAGGTTCTTGAAGCATATGAAATGACTTGTGGCCTTCCCTCAATTTTCTGAGAAAGGAATGCTCCGACTTCTTGGTTGGAAGCATAACAAAGTAACTCAAATGGTTCTTCCCAATTTGGTGGCTACATCACAGGTGGTTCAATCAATCTCCTCTTCAGCTCATCAAAGGATTCCCAACATGAACCATTGAAATCAAAATCAGCATATTTCAAAAGCAATCTAGAGAGAGGGAGATAAATCTTACTAAAATCCTTGATAAACTTCATGTAGAATCTTGCATGTCCTAAAAAAGATCTAACATTCTTCACACAAGTTGGGTAAGGCAAAGAATTTATCACTTCAATTTTTGGCTTATCAACTTCAATGACCTTTTTGGAAGTGACATGCCCAAGAAAAATCCCTCTCTCAACCATGAAATGAACCTTTTTAAATTTTAAAAGAAGATTCTTTTCAATGAAAGTTTTCAAAACGTTTCCCATATTTTTCAAACAATGGTCAAAAGAGTTTCCAAAAACTATAAAATCATCTAGGAAAACCTCCAAGAAATCTTCAATGTGATCAAAAAATATACTTACCATGCACCTATGAAATGTACCTGGAGCATTACATAATCCAAATGGCATCCTTTTATATTCAAAAGTGCCAAAGGGACATGTAAAGGTTGTCCTCTCTTGATCCTCAGGAGCAATGGGTACCTGGAAATAACCTGAAAATCCATCCGAAAAAAAATAATGAGTTCTCCCATCCAATCTCTCTAACATCTGATTAATGAAGGGAATGAGGAAATGATATTTCCGAGTAACCTGATTCAATATATTAAAATCAATGCACACTCTCCAGCAATTTTGAATTCTTATAGGGATTAATTCATTCATTTCATTCCTCACAGTGGTTAGGCTAGTATTTTTATAACTACATGAATTGGGCTAACCCACTGTGAATATGAGATGGGATAGATGATCCTAGATTCCAATAGCTTCTCAACCTCCTTCTTCACAACCTCCATTAAAGCGGGATTCAACCTCTTTTGGGGTTTCCTGACAGGTTTGGAATCTCCCTCAAGAAAAATTCTATGTGAGCATATATTTGGGTTAATTCCTGGAATATCACCTAAACTCCACCCTATCTATTGGATATTTTGTCTCAAAAGATCTATCAATTATTTCTCTTGGATTTCAAAGAGATTATTAGCAATTATCATTGGTAGTTTCTATCCCTCCCTGAGGTACACATATTTCAAATCAGTGGTGAGTGGTTTGAGTTCCAAATCAGGGAGATTCTCAAGGGATGAAACTAAATTGACATTTCCCAGTTCTAAAATTTAGACCTCCTATACACAAGAAAACTTATCATCTTTCTCATCAGTTAATAAATCATCAATGAAATCATATTTTACCTCTTCCTTCCACATGAAGTCATAATCTTCAGCATGTTGGGCATCCACATGTTCAATGATATTTTCAATTGAAGAAGTATCTCCTAAGCCTAAGAATTCATAGAGAATAACTGATTCTTCAATGGGTTTTGCACCAACTGCATGAGAGAGAGAAAAGAGGGAGTGATCATCTGATCGGTTCCTCATGGATTCCAAAATATTGAAGTGGACCATGACCTCTCCAAACTCCATGGTGAGTGTCCCCTCATGGATATTGATGATGGTTTTATCCATTTTCAAGAAAGGTCTCCCCAAAATGATGGGTGAATGTGACAGGATCCTATCTTCTTCCATATTTAGCACGAAGAAGTCAGCTAGGAATAAGAGTTCTTTGACTTTAACAAGGATATCCTCAAAAACTCCTATAGAGAGAACTGTGGATCTTTTTGCAAGATGGACCACCACTCTTGTGGGCTTCAAGTCTCCCATCTACAAAGAAGTGTATACTGAGTGAGGAAATACATTAATTGAATCACCTAGATCACAAAAAGCATTAGATAAATTTAAAGAACCAATGGTGCATGGAATGAAAAATGCCCCTGGATCTTGACATTTGGTTGGAAATTGTGGTGTGATAATGGTTGAGACACTTATTCGCAAGTTGATCCTTTCATTACCTTGAAGTCTCCTCTTCTTGGTGAAAATATCCTTCAAAAATTTAGCATACATTGGAATTTTTTTGACTACATCAAGTAAGGGGATATTGATTTCCACTTTCTAGAAGGTGTCTAGAATATCTTTTTGAAGTGCTTCCTCCTGAAATTTCATTGATTCAATCATCCTTGATGAAAATAGAGGGGGTAAGTCTTTCTTCTCCCTATGTTTCCTTTGAAATGGTGTTTCTGGTCTCTTCTTACTTGGCCTATCCTTCTCTTTCTCCTCTTTCTTCTATTCTTTACAATGGATTTTCACTTAATTTTCAGAGTTTTCAACTCTATTCTCCCTCAAATAAATTGGTATTATTTTAGTTTCATGGGATTCTGGTGGTGAGAGATATTTTACACTTCTTGTTGTTATCTTGCTGACATTATCCTTTGGGTTTGGTATTGTTTGGGAAGGAAGTTTCCTGGGATTTTTGGTCATGATTTCAACAAAACTTCCCACCGTGTTTGCCAGCTTGTCAACCTTATCTGATAGGTCATAAAACCTGGATTGTCGCTGCTCCAAAAAAGGTTTTGTGCTGGTATATGGTTGATCATAGGTTCTTGGGAAATTGGGTGGTTGGTGGTGTGGAGGCTGGTTATAAGGTTTCTTCTATTGAAATGGTGGTGGGTTTTGGAACTGGTTTTGGTTCGGAGGTCTAGATTGATTTTTTTGATTTCCAAACCCATAATGAACATGGTTAAGCTCTCTCCATCCTTGATTCTGTTAGTACTTAATTGGTTTAAAGGTTTCCGCACAGGTTTCCATTCCCTGTATTTCAGCACATTGGTCAGTGAAATGATCAAGTGATGAGCATAAACCACACACCTTAGCTGGTTCTTGTTGGTCGCCCACTTATTTCAAAGCTATCTATGTCACCAAACTAGTTAGCTCTTCAATATTAGTTTCTTGTAAGGGTTATGGATGAGAAGTTCATACCTCATCAATACCTCTTTTTTCAGTACCGCTTGTACCAAACTGCTGCGAGATCTGAGAAATATTTTCAATCAAACCTGTTGCTTCTTCTGGTGACTTGTCAATCAATGCACC
The DNA here is from genome assembly GCA_963277665.1 of Viscum album. Classification (NCBI taxonomy): domain Eukaryota; kingdom Viridiplantae; phylum Streptophyta; class Magnoliopsida; order Santalales; family Viscaceae; genus Viscum; species Viscum album. The sequence goes on from OY728134.1 coordinate 1,003,737,970, forward strand.
TCCAGAGGATGCATCCAGAAGGTTCTTATCATTGTCCAATAAGCCTTGATATAAGAAGACAAGAAATTGATGATCCTAAATGGCTTGATGTGGGCAGTTGGCACAAAGCTTTTTAAATCTTTCCCAGTACTCGTAAAGGGTTTCTCCAGATGATTGTTTGATGGTATAGATCTCCTTTCTAATGGTTGTGCTTCTGGAGGCGGGGAAGAATCTTTGCATGAAGCATCTCACCAAGTCATTCCAATCATCCAAATCTCTAGGTTGTAGACCATACGACCATTATTTAGAATCTCCTTCCAATGAAAATGGGAACTCCTTCCACTTTACTTGTTCCTCAGCTACTCCACATGGTCTAAAGGATGAGCAGACATGTGTGATCTCTTTAATATGCTTGTTGGAATCTTCACCTGCCAAGCCATGAAACATTGGAAGCAATGGTATCATATTAGGTTTCATCTCAAAATCATTTTGTAACACTGGTATGACAAGTTTATTATTCTGATTAAGGAATTATGGGGCACAAAGGTCTCTGAGAGTTGGGTTTTGATTTCCAGCCATTATGACAGGCTTAGAGTGAACACTTGAAGTTTCACTTGAGTCTACAAGAGAAATTTCCCCAAATTCAGATTGTAAATTAAGGTTTTCTAGCGTATTAAACAAATTTCTTTCAATTTCAGGATCAATGGGGCAAGGTTCATTGTTTGAGGTTCTATTCATGAAACATGGAATGAAAATAAGAAAAGAGAAAATAAAGAGAGGAGAAAAAAAATGTTGGCACTACCTCCCCGACAACAGTGCCATGTTTTGACATGAGCCTATCATAAGGTGTGACAAAATAAAATAAAACCAAAGTTAAAATTTATTAAAGTGGGTAACCTAGGTTCTCTCTAGAGAGGAGTGCACTACAATTATTTTTGTCACTTAAATTAATTAAATAAGAAGTGGTTGTTTTTGAAAATGTTTAAGTTGAATAATAAAGAAAGAAATTCAAAATAAAGGTTGAACAATAATAGATGAAGAGAGTGATGGGGTAAGGGTAGGATCACCTTTTGTAATGTCATAATTGTCACAAATATCATCTTACCTCTCTTCCTTTTTAATGACAAATGAAAGACTCCTCAATCGAGTTATCAATCACCTTTGGTTGAAGAAAGAAATGGATCTCACTCCTATGTGAATGGAAGTTCCTAAAAAATTCCTAAACAAGTAAGGCAAGTACCGATCAGGAATTTTTCATCCTTAGAACTCTAGAAAATTTTTACTTGTTTTACACACATTCCAATGATCGCTGGACACTCACCACCTAACACAATATGCTCGATCGAGACAAATTGCATTAAGCGGAGGGAGATTAAAAGTCCTTAACCAAAGCTATTAAAAAATAATACACCAAACCCAAAAAACGTTCTCATTAAGAGAATTGGAAAAAAATGATAATATAAGTCATTAAAAAGAAAAATAGGGTTTTACATTTAAGCACAAAACCCCGACATTATAAAAGCGAAACTCCCCCATCCCTGATCACTCAAAGGTTTTACCCCTCCATGTGAAGGGTATTATAGTTGAAAAGGGAAAGAAGAGAGAATAATGAAACAAAGAAAAGTGAAAATATAAATTATAAATAACTTCAAGAAGTCAATCCTCCATCACAGCCCCTCTTGCACCTTCTTCGACCCCTTTTAATGGAAGTGAACACTCTTATTTATAGGCTTTTAGAGTAGAAAAATTTCCCTCCACAATTACTCCACAAAATGTTTGAGTCTGATTGGCATAATAAATGGCCTACTCTCTAGAATGTGTATTACTTAATTTTGTTACCATATGTCTTCTTAATTCTTCCTCAAAAGATCTTCAAATTTGGAAAAGTGTCACAAAAGTTATACTCTAATTACCACTGTCAACTTTTTTCGGCCCGAGGTGACTCTTCAACTGCTTCTCTTTTTCCACATTAAATGGATGCCTTAATGACTGAATTTATTCATAACATTAAAAATAAGCATTATTCTTAGAGTCCTATTTCTTCTCAATCTCGAATCACCAAATTTGGACATGTGTAGGCCAAGATATGCCTCATTAATTATGGTGGGGTCCATTCTGTCGTCCAGAAAACCTTTTCTACTTGATGAATTTTTCTGGTCCATAGTGTGCCGAATTAGACCCCGGTCCAAAAGAAAAATTTGAAGCACACGAACTTACAAAGCCTAAAAAAATTAATCACACAATTTGGATATAAAATCTAAAAGATATGCCAGAAATACAGAAGCTCTACAGAATTGCTAAATTTCCAGAATTAACCAATTTCCACAATTAAGCCCATAATTCACGAAGACACTAAGATGATACAAATCAGATCAAATTGATTAATTGGAAGGGGATAAATCATTTAAAAACATATGAAAAATAATGAAAATATTGTCTCTATTAGTTTTTATTTTTCCAGAACCTTTATTTCCAAGGCCTAAATTTGGAAATCATTAAACAAATCCTCCACCTTTTCTATAAATCCCCACCCATTTCTCAATTTAAATTCACTAATAACCCCTAAAAATTAATATCTAGTAGTTTTACCTCCCATGGAGTCCCCCCAAGGTGTCCTAAATCCCCCAATATCCAAATCCTCAAGTTTTATGAGTAACTCTTCAAGGTAAGGGAATTATCCTTCTTTTCACTTCAATTCAAGAAGATCTTTTTGTATATGTCTTCTAATTATTATTATTACTCTATTTAATTACCCTTTTATTCATAAAATTACTTCCAAATAATGTTTAATTAATGGGATACCCTTTTCCCCTCTCATTTTACTCCTTTGTAAAAAAAATTTATACATGTTATGCTGCTAAATTTACTTATCAAAATTTCCCTGTTCTCCTCATGAAATTCTATTTTATTTTCCTCTTTTGAATAACCAAGACCTTATCTTTTTCAAGGGTATTCAAATAAATGTAAAATTAAATTATTTTATTCTGATGTTAATATAAATAAAACCCACATTATTTTTCCATGGGTTGAATATTACATGACGATCATGTTTTAATCACTTTTAAAATGTCATGATTTTGATATGAAACATGTTTTTTTATTCTCCCATGGTTATTAATGAAACGTTTGGTTATGGTCTATGTGGATCACATTAATTAATACATATGAAGGGTGAAACTTGATAGCACTATAATGCATTGGGTAAATAATTTAATCTATTGAGATGACATGTTTTAAGATACCTTGGTGAATAACATTGGTAATTTTCATTTATGACACCTCAGTTACAAACCTTGGTGTTATGCTTGTGATTGTGTCATTTAAATTAATAAGTCACATTTTATTGTTATTATTCATGTTATTTTTTTATGATATTCCTTATATTCCTTTTCTCATGTCTTAATGAAATTCCTCATGTTCTTACTGATATTCCTCATGATCGTATGTAAACTATTTTTCCTTACCGAGCCTCATGCTCACCCCTTTCCTTTAATGTATGTCCCCAAGAAATTATATAAAGTAAATTTACTTAGGATAAACCTATGAGGATTTATTCAAGTGGAATTAGAATAATTTATTAAGTTTTCATGTATTATATACCTTTTTCTAAGAAACTACACTTTAAAAGATCCTATGTTTGTACTATGTAAATGAAATGTATATGTAATAAAAATGTGGGATTCCACAGTTGGTATCAAAGGAAAATTTAGTTATTTGTAGAAATTAGTATTTGAAAACTTTTATAAGAACCCTATAGGAATGTTTAAATATATTAAAACATCCTTGTATTTTAGAGAAATATTTAGTAAGTGGTTTTTGAGAAACAAAATCTCTGTCTGGATACAAACATGTGTATGTAGCTCCGATACAAATTTATATAGGGGTAACACTCAAAAACCATCTTTGATCTAGACTTGAATAGAAAATAGTGAAAAAATGGTACTTTCATCACTCCTAGTTTGACACTCCTAGGGGATATATTTTCTTGATCACAAGATATTTATTATTCATTATGAAGGATTTATAGAAAATATATTTGTTGATAAGAATACCATATTTAAGAATGATGTTTTAAGACACAAAATCCTTTATAATTATAAGATTCTTAAAATAATCACACTTATCACTAAGGTTTTCTTTTTTTATAAAATTATGGGAAATAGAAGGAACTACATAAACATAGAGCGGAATGGACCATGCACTGATGGCCCTCCGATGGAAGTCAGAATGAAAAAAATCATGATAATGATGAATCAACTAACTCGAGTATTGAAAAATAACTTGAACCAAGCCGAGAGACCAGATTCACCTCAAAGGAAACAACTTTCATTTGATTACTTTATGAATCAATGACCACATTCTTTCAGTAGATCTACCAAACCATTGATTTCTGAATAATGGATAAGCTCTATAGAAAACATCCTTTATATACTATGTTCTTTGGAATAAGAGAAAGTCACCCTAGCTATGTACCTCTTAGAGGGAGAAGCTGATCAATGGTGGACACTAATTAAAAACATGAAACCAAGAAGGGAGATTGATTATATGGACTGGTAAGAGTTCAAGGGATCCTTTTTCAACAAATATTTTCCCCATTCAATGAAAATGAAAATAGAGAAGGAATTCCTAGAGCTGATGTAGAAGGAAAATCAATATGTGGGAAGCTATGAGATGAAATTTACAAGGCTTTCTCATTAAAATTCTAGCTTTGTTATGGATCCTAATAGAAAGGTTGATTGAATATTTGGTGGACTAAAACCCAATATACGAGGGAATATATCCAATCGAAACTATGAAATCTATGAGAATATAACAAAAATTACTATGAAGGTTGAACTAGAGTTTGGAGAGATGCAATGGTCACAAAAATCGAATAAAAATAAGAGATCTCTATATCCAAACTTTGGGAGAAACTCTGACCATGAAAGATGAGGAAAGAAAGTGCAACATCCTATATACAACAAATGTGGGAAGAAGCATTTAGGGAACTACCTGCTTGGGAGTGGAAAATGTTACAAGTGTGGAATAGAGAGTTATATAGATCAGAACTATCATGGTGTGGTTAAACCTAAACTTATCAACACTAACATCAAAGGGAAGATGGTGAAGGTACAACCTGAAGTCCAATGCTTCAAGTGTAGAAAACTTGGGAACTTTTCCAATCACTTTCCAAATCAAAAGATAATGGACATAAATCTTTATCGACCTCAACATAGGCTAGGGGATAACGGTAGATCATTCTATATCACAATGGACGAAGTAGAAGCTCCAAATTATGTGGTGGTAGGTACTCTTGTTGTTCTCTCAATATAGAAATTACATTGATTGATTCTAATTATACACATTCCTTTATTTCATCAATGTTTGCAAGGAATATAGAATCAATCCCTAAACTTATATAAGTAGATTTATCATTCAAGACTCTTATAGGGATTATCCAAGCACAAAAAATTTATAGAAACTATAGTATTGAATTTTGTTAGAACAATATCATAAAAAATATAGTAGTCATTTACAAGGTGTAATTCGACATTATAATAGGGATCGACTGGCTCTCAAAGTATAATTTTATTATCAATTTTATAGGAAAGTAAATCTAAATAGACTTGAATGGAAAACCTATATTTATTTTAAATGGAGAGATATCATAACATGAGATTTGTCTAGAAGCACCTTATGTAGCCTTATTTTTGGTGATGATCAATGAATATGAAGAAGGAAATGAATGTATAAGAATAGAAAATGTTCCCATCATTCAGGAATACAAAAAAAAAAATTCCTAAAGAGTTACCTGGACCTCCCTCATAAAGATAGGTAGAGTTCTCCATTGAAATCATACATGGATCCAAGATGATATCAAAGACCCCATACAGACTGAAAAATGTGGAGATGTAAGAATTAAAGAAACAACTTCAAGATCCTTTGGAGGAGGGATTTATCTTACTAAGTGTGACTCCTTAGGGAGAACTTATTCCGTTTTTGAATAATAAGGATGGATCAATACATGTATGCATTGATTATAGATAGATTAATAGGATCATAGGGAATAAAAAGTACCCTCTCCCAAGGATTGATGATTTATTTGACCAGCTTCATGGGGAAATTTTTTTCTCCAAGATTGATATTCAATATGGTTATCAACAATTAAGGGTGGATAAAGAAGAAATTTTAATTACTGTATTCTGATCAAGTTATGGGCATTATGAACTTATTTTTATGCCCTTCGTCTTGACTAATGATAATACTATATTTATGGATTTGATGCATATAGTCTTTAAGGAATACCTTGATAAATTGTTTGTATTTTTTATTGATTATATTTTGATATATTCTAAAATTCACAAGGAGAATAAGGATCATAAAAGGGTTATATTAAAGATTCTGAGGAAGGAGAGATTATTTTTATAATTCATAAAATGTGAATTTTGGTTACAATAAGTTACTTTCTTGGGGAACACCGTATCAAATGAAAGAATCTTAGTTGACCCTACCAAGATAATTTTTGTGGAGGAGTGGACTCATCCTACAATAGCAATTGAGATTCATAGTTTCCTTGGTTAAATAGGATAGTAAAGCAGGTTTGTGAAAAACTTTTCTTGGAGTTTTAATCCACTAACCAAGTTAACTTGAAAAGGGGCTAAGATCATCTGGATAAAGGAGTGTGAAGAAAATTTCAAAGAGCTAAAGAGGAGATTGGTAACTACACCTATGTTAACTCTACCCTCTATTAGATAATGATCCTTTATTTTTAGTGATTCATCTCTAAAAGGTCTTTGGTATGTCCTCATGAAAAATGACAAGGGGATTGCTTATGTATATCGACAATTAAAGACTAATGAGAAGAATTATCTAACGCATGACCTAGAGTTAAATAAAAATATTTTTGCTCTAGAAAATATAGAGACACTATCTTTATGGGGAGGAATTTGATATATACACAGACCATTGAAGTTTTAAGTATATTTTCACACAAAAGGAATTGAATATAAGAAAAATTAGATGGCTAGAACTTCTTAAAGACTATTATTGTTCAATTAATTATCACCCCAAAAGAGAAAACAAATTCACTAATACATTACATAGGAAAGACCTTGTTGTGATGGAAATTATGTGGATTTAAGGAGATCCATTGATCAGAGGCCTAGTAAAACTGGACATGGGAATCAAAAGGGAAGGGAAATCATCAACCCCATCCCAAAAGATTTCTCAACCATCATTAATAGATAAGATCAAGAATTCTCAAAGAGAATACCCTTGTTACAAAAGAAGATAGAGGCTATGAAGAATGGTTTGTTTCTTGAATTTAATATTAATCAAGGTGTACTAAAATTTCATACAAGACTATTTTTCCTATCTATTCCATAGATAAAGAAAGAAATGATGGATGAAGCTCATAGCTCTACATCCTCTATACATCCTAGATGAACAAAAATGTATAGGTACCTTCATGATCATTATTAGTGGGATAACATGAAAAGGGATATATACTATAGGGTTCTTGGTATGCCAGTAGGTGAAGGTGGAGTGACAACATCCTAAAGGGGTATTACTACCACTACCCATACTAACATGGAAGTGAGGTAATATCACTATGGATATTGTCACTAGTATCCCAAGAACATACAAAGGAAATATTGTGATATGTGTTATAATGAATTGAATCACCAAGACTGCCCATTTTATCTCTATTTGGTAAGATTTATCTCTTGAACAACTTTTTATTATTTATGTAAATGAAGTGGTGAGGTTGAATGGGGTTCTAAGTTCTGTCATTTATGATTATGATCCAAGGTTCACATCAAAATTCTAGAGAATTATTCAACATTCTATGAATACTGAATTAAATTTCAGTATGACCTATCACCCCCAAACTGATGGCCAATCTAAAAGGGCTATTTAGACACTTGAAGATATGATGAGAACACGATCAATGGAAATTAAAGGTGGATGAGATCAACACCTCCCATTAGTCAAGTTCTCATATAATAAAATATTCCACTAGAGTATTCAAATGAAACAATATGAAGATATATATGGGAAGCGATGTATAACTCCTATATGTTGGGATGAACTTGGTGAGAGAACGATTCTTAAGCTTGATATTGTGAAAGAGATGATAGAAAAGGTTCATGCTGTCTAGTAACACATAAAGGATGCTCAGAGTCGGCATAAGAGCTATGATGACCACTATCAAAGAGACATGGAGTTTGATGTTGGTGATAAAGTTTTCCTTTGAATATGATCATGGAAGAGAGTCATGCAGTTTGGGAAGAAAGGGAATATTATCCCCATTTACATTAAATCTTTGATTGCACAGGAGCAGTGGACTATCATCTTTCAATTCCACCACATATAGCTCAATTTGATGATGTATTCCATGTATCTCTCTTGAAGAAGTACATACCTGATCTCTCACATGTACTAAATCCAGAGGTGGTACAAATAGAACACAACCTCTCTTATGAGGACCAACCAGTAGAGATCCTAGACTATAGAGACAAGGTTATACAAAACAATATTAACCACCTCATAAAAGTGTTGTGGATGAACCACAAATATGAAGAAGCGATGTGGGGTCCATAGGAAAAAATGATACAAAAGTACCCACACCCTTTCTCAACTGAGAGAATGAGTTAAAAATTACGGGGAAAAAATTTCTGTAGGGGGGAAGAATGTAACAACCCATAATTTTTTAAAAGATGTTTATTTCATGAAAATGCGTGTTATTATATTTTACACCACAAAACCATATCTCTTTAATAGTGAAGTGGTATTTATAGAGTATAAAGAGAAATGTGACCATCAGGATATGACCATTGGTCAAATATGACTATTGGTCAATATGTCCATTGAAAAATATAATAATGGTAATAATTTTAACATTATAATTAGTGTTTATAAGTAAAAATGAAAAGGGTAATTAATTCAGAAAAGAGATGTGATTACCTCAACCAGTTGAGGCATGCCATATGAATCCCATTTGTCAGAACTTGGGAGGGAGGTAGCATCACTGAGGCTCACCCTTGATCAAGACCAATACGAGCTTCAACAATTGAATCTTGAATGAAATCATCTATGAGATAAGTTTAATTTAGTGAAAATTACCACTTAGGTGATGTTATTCAAGCCATCCCATGAATATATCACTATCACACATCTTACCCATAGATTGTACGTGGGTTTCATAATGGGTTATATGTCCAGGCCTTAGTTACTTGATGTTTAATTCCATTATATAAATAAAATTGTCATTCCATCAATTTGATTTTAAGAATAGTTTTTCTTAACTATGAAGAATTTGATAAATTGATTTTTCAGACAGCAATTGTATTTTTTTTACAATGTAAATTTTTTATAATAAACTACGTTATTAGGAATAATGTTTATTTTAATAAAATGGTATGATAAAACACTATTATTTTAATAGAAATGATAACAAAATTTTATTGTCATTAAAATTTTTTATGTGTCAGAAATGTTTTAAGCATCAGAAATTTTACTATGCAGTTTCAACCCACTATTTTTTTAATAAATAAGGATTTTTATATTTAAAAGTTAATATTATAATACATATATAATTATTATGATAAAATAAACCTTATTTTTGAAATCACTGTGTCAAAATTATGTTAGGGTAAATTTATGAGAATTTTCTAAAATACTTTATTTTTATGTGAATAGTAAAAATATAGTTTGGGGTTTGAGGTATGTTTAATGACTTAATAATTATGTAATAATGATTTAATAATTAATTAACCAAAATTCATGACATAAAATATATTATTTTACTAACATGAAGTATTTTAATATATTTTAATCAATTTACAAACCTATAAGTTACTTTCCAAAGTCTAAAATGGAAACTTTGTCTTAAAAAATTATTTTGTAGAAAAGTAACTTTTACTTTATAAAATACGTAATTTAAAATGATGATCTATTCATTTGAGTTAAAATAGTATAAAATATGTCCCAAATTTTCAAAAACATGGGAAAAACCATGGGCAAGACAATGGTTTTTCATTTTACACAACCCAAATTTCTAAGGAATGTATTTGATAATAATTTAACAAATCCTCCACTTTTTTTATAAATAACCACCAATTTCTACATTTCCATTCACTAACAATCCATACTCCATGAATCTATGGTAGTTTTACCCCCCAAGGATCCCCCCAAGGTTTCCTCAAGCCTAAAAGGTGCCAACCCTCATGTTTTAGGAGTAACTCTTCAAGGTAAGGGAATTATATTTCTTTTCTCTTCAATTCAAGAACCCCTTTTTGTATATGTATTAAAATTGTTATTATTACTCCATTCTATTACTCTTTAATTCATACCATTACCGAAAAATTGGGTTTTATCAATGAGAGACCCTTGTCCCCTCCCATTTTACAATTTTCAGAAACTAAATTTTATAAAAGTTATGCTGCCGAATTTACTATTCCAAATTTCCCTCTTCTCCACAAGAAATTATGTTTAATTTTCCTCTTGTGAATACCCAAGGATTGTTATTTAACAAGTTTAGTCACCTAAATGTAAAAATTATTTATTTGATTCTTGTATTAACATACAAGAGACCCATATTCCTTTTACATGGATGGAAATGACATATTGATCATGTTTTTAAGCACTTTTGAAATGTCATGATTTTGATATGAAACCTGTTTTTTATTCACTATGGGTAATTTTGAAATGTTTGATTATGATCTAAGTTTCTCACATTAATTAATTAATATAAAGGTTATTCCCTGATTGTTCTCCAATTCATTGGGTAATGAATTTAATATCTAGATATGACATGTTTTATGATACCTTGGTGAATAACCTTGGTAATTTTCATTTATGAAACCTTGGTGACAAACCTTGATGATATGCTTGTGAATGTATCAGTTAAATTTTGTAGTAACATTTAACTGTTATGATTCATGTTCTTTTTATTATGATATTCCTTATATTCCTTTTTTCATTCCTTAATTAAATTCCTCATGTTATTGTTGATATTCCTCAAGATCATGTGTAAAATGTTTTCCCTTACTAGGCCTCATTCCCACCCCTTTATTTTGATATATTTTTGTAGGATATGAGATGTAGTAAATGTACTTATGATGAACCCATGAGGATGTATTCAAGTGAATTTTGAAGAATGTATTATGTTTTCATGTATTATATACATTTTTCAAAGAAACTAAACTTTAAAAGATCCTATATTTGTACCATGTAAATGAAAATTTCATGTAATAAAAAGTACAAATTACATAAGGATACCAATACACATGTCCATAGATAGAAATGTCCAATGACACCCAAAACATGTGGTGTTCCTATTGGAAGGTCTTTCCTCATGATTTCAACTACCATAGATCACTAAGTGAAAACTTCATGATAAAAAGTCTCAATACCTATGAGTCCCCAATACATGATAGTAAAACATCAACTGTGTCCAGTTAGTATGGTGTATCTTGACCATATGACATATATTTAATATTAATGTCATAGTATTTCAAGGTTCACATTATAGCATGGGATCTACTATAACCTTTTGATAAGACAATTAATCTATAGATGTTACCATTAAATAGTGGATGCAGAAATGTCTACACTAAAATGGTAAGTATACAACATACATATATAACTGTATACATGATATGGTAATTTAAAATTACTAATGAAGTTTGGTCTAGGGAAGCCACTATTTCAACACTCCCACTTTCACTATATCCAACTTTTTAACTATGATATTAGATGACATTGATCTAAACCTCGAGTGTATTCCTTATGTGCACTATTAAAACTTGACATCTTAGATAATACTTTTAATAGAATTACCATAAGGATAAAACGTTACATACTAGGTGAGATTCCAAGAACTGGAACAAATTATTGGGTTTAATAAATACTTCTTATCTACCTTAGATGCAGAAACATACTCGGTATTTTTAGGTATAGATACCACTAGATTTCATGATATTTTATCACCCACTCCCATAGTCTGACTATGATATGAGATCACATTGATCTAATAAATACTAGTTTGTGTCCCCTGATAACTAGTATCCCTTCCTATCCACATACTAGGTACGTATCCTTTGTACTTCTTCAAGTGAAATTGGATAGTGTTGACTACTTATCTTGCTGTTGTCCTAGATATAACTGATATTTTCATAATATAAAGTATATGATGGTAATATAATATCTTGTTCATATCATGGAATACGTGATTGATTCATCACATAATCATATGAAACATTAATCACAAATTTAATCTACTCCTATGATCATGGATGTCTTCTGGGAGAGATTTATTCCATATGAAACTAGTAACAATTCTCTCTTGAATTGTTCTATCTTGTATTTTTTGATTCCATGTCAGTATATGTATGGATGACTAGGTCTAAGAAACCATTAAATTTACCTCAGTAGATCCTATTCCCAAGAACATAGTATTCTGCTATAAGTAAATCTCTGGAGAGATACTTCTATTCTAGTCTTAACTAACTATAAGACTAGTCGTTTTTCCCATATGTTACCAAACATATTTCATTGGAAAAACTAGGGATCTCTTAGTAACCTATTGTAGACACATGAAAAATATTCATTCCAAATGAATTTTCTACAATATATATTTTTCACATTAATTCAAAACTGGATTTGAGTAACATTCATCCCTTATTGGAATTCTATGATGTCACCACCCTTTCCGGTTGTGTCATATATAAACCTTCCACAATTGGTAGTCTTGACATCCAATGATCAATAAAATGATCATAGAAATTATGTATGAAAAGTAAGATTCTAATGGATTTAGTTATAAAGATTTGGTATAACTAATTGATCATATTTTTACTTTTCTTGTACCATTGATGTATCATATAACTTGAATACCATCCGCTATATTCAAAATAATAAGCCCCATGTACATTGATACATGGAATCCATTATTGAATTTTAACTGGTCTTGTCAATATTATCTGATTACCATATACTTCTGACTTGTTTGAATTATTATTCTCAATGAATAATTTATCATTGACCTTGGTGAATATGTAACCATAACCATGGGTTTATCCTTCCTATATAGTATGCGTCTCTAGAAAATTTCTCTTCCACACCAATAGTGTAACTCGTTCCTATTCCAACTATATGTTCATTACTAGAATTGACTAAACCAAAGTCAATCTTTCTCCCACTATCTCAAATAGAGTTGTGCACCCTTATATAGAAATATAGTCTACCACCTGACAATTTTTCTTTATCATACCAATTTCTATAATATCCTAATAAACTTTTAGGATAATTAAAATAGATGCACAATGAGTTTTTATTGATGAAAGTTTGTTTATATCCTCAAAAAACTATTTGAATCTAAACATGTATTCATTTGAAAATGGATTTATTTCATACTAAAACTCATATGATATCCATTTTTCATGATAGTTGTCATATGGTTATGGGATATCACCATTATTTTCAAAGCACATCTTGAAATATAATGAATGTTTTTTCAATGCATGTATATCTTAACCTGATGCTCCTTTAACATACTTTATAACCTTAATGTATATAAGGAAATGTATGTTTAGGAATTTATCCACATTAAATTATATTGATCAATGTTAATATGTAAGACTCAAAATTGATCCTCCTTATTAGTTTCATTTCTCTAATGTGGATAAAGTAATATTCATTTAGGAATTACTCCATGCTACATTATATTGATCAATAAATGCTTGGTCAAGATAGTCTTTGGTAAACCAACTTGATGCATCTTATATCTTATGAAAATTCATATAACATACTTCACTTTCATATTCCTTAATAACTTAATGTAATATTATAAAGTATAGGAATATAACTCTAGAGTACACTTCTAATAGTTCATGCTCTCTAGATGAACTAATTCTGAAAGCATTGTGGCGTACATTTACTCTAAAATTTTTCTTTGTCCAAAATAAATAAGTATATACATCGATAATACCTAAAGTGTCTAGCTCCACTAAGTCTAAATACCAAACTAGCTATATCCTTGATATCCACCTTTAGTTTTACTTGACAAATAATTATCTTTCCACAATTGGGTATATAAGTCTTACATTTTATATCCATCATGTATTGACTATACTTCATGTATCAATGAACTATTAGTTTAGTGTGAAACACCAAAAAAAACATTCATTCCTGAACCAGAATAATGTCGCATATTTTCTAATGGACACATTAGAGAAATGTTGTGGTTATACTCAATAAAATTTCTACTAGAATCATTCACTTGAAAATATAGAAGTTGTGTGCTTCTCATCACTGACTTAGGAACCACCCTTTCTCAGCCACTTCAAGAATACACCTTACTTATAGTAACATATCTATACTTACTTGGTTATTTTATTTTTATACACATATGCAGTAATCATATTGTATTCAATACCCAAAAAGTATGACATAAATATTAATTTCAATGATGAATATACCTTGAGAAGAAGTGATTACTTTCTTATTCAATTTAGTTCATTGCATTTAATATTCCATATAATTTATATCATGATATGTGAAGCAAATAACCTCATGTTTAATACCTATTTATTTGAAGGAAATTTTGAAGATACCTTTGGCATTATACTTCCCATTGAAATTTTCTCCTTATCTTTCAACTCGTTCACCATAAGAATAAATTATTATACTTTCTTTAAAGTTCTTATTGCATGAAAAACCATACCTAAAAGGTAACAAAGCATTTTCTTCATACTGTTCATTTTCTAATCTTAAAAAAATGTAGTACATGGGGGAAAATGATATAATAATTGGATGTATTGAAAGAATGTGTCTTTCATATTTACACATCCTCTGTGTAATTATCACCCATTTATATCTCAATTCACATTATCTTTGTAATCTTCTCAGGGATGAGACAACATATAAAATCATCGATGTTCTAATGGGGTATCAAAAACAAACATTACATGGTGATTATAACATTATGAAAAAACCATCATAAGCATCATACATGAGTCACTTATAATCATTTTTACACCCTCACTTCATGAGGTGGCTTAACAGGTTTGGGGGACACTAGAACCTCTATTTTACGATGTCATATTATTTTTCCAAGTACCTATACTACTCTTGGAAACTATTTCTTGATAGGACCCTGGTTTTTTCCAATAATTATCACAACGTTTTTGTTGTATTTCTTTCAATTTTATAAAAAAATAAAGCTAATTGATTATTATATTTATCTTGATTACCGATTTAGACATTATTTATTTAGTTATTAAATCATTAAATGTATCCCACTATTTTATTGAATTTTAGGACCCTCTATACTAAAATTGGAATAATCTTTCACTTGAGTATTATAGTGGTAAAGATCTTGAACCTCCCCTCATAGTCTACAAGCTATGGATATGCCACTACTCAGAGAGTTAAAGGTATGATTTTTACTGGATAACCACATTAACTCACAACTCCTTGATCCATTGAGTGAAGTCCCAACTTCTCAAATAAAAAAATGATTTAATCAATTCTTTCCTCTGAAGTTGCAAAAAACTATCTAGGGATACTCCATTTCTGAAAACTTTAGTTAAGTTTACCCATCATTCTAATTAGAACTCCCCAGTAGTATGAGGCACCCTCAACTATGTCTGACCGAGCACCCTGAGCAACTAGTTGTTTTCAAATTCAAATGGAAGAAGGAATTTGAAAATAAATTTTTAAGAGAGGGTTTTATATTTTTTAATAATGTAATCCATTTCTATTAATTTGTTCATTCTATGCTATCACACTCACACAAGAAAATTAAAAGAAAAACATACATCGCTTAATTATACATTTTACAGTATATTATTTTATTTTTTTACAACTCAAATGCATAAAATATTATACAAATTCATAATGGAAACAAACTTCCCGACTGGTCCTGATCATCTAAAACTAGTTGATCTATTTAAACTCAACAGATCAACCATGACCAAGGGATATCATACCTTAGTTGTAGCTTGACTCATGTCGTAGTTCATCCCTTATCAATTGTGTCCACTTCTCGTATAGATTTCAACTTGACATGGTATTGCCTGCACCTGACACCATCCTTCATCAATGGTATAAAAATACTTGCACGCATGCGATGGGGACTCAAGAGTAAAAAATGAAAACTGGTAAAGTGGACACACATGACCTTATACTATTGACAAATAAAAGATGACACACAAATCATCTTATTTAATTATAATAATTTCATAAAATTAAATAATTAAATAAATAAACCAGACATACATGGGATGTGTCTATGCTTAAGACCGGTCATTAGGTAAAATTAAAGTGCAATAAAAATTAAATTGTAATAATTTATGTACGATGGTGTAAATTAAATTAAATGAAATATTTAAATAAAAATGATTTAATATTATTTGATCTGATATTTTTTAAATAGATTGAAGTGTGATATGGAATCCCATCCCACACTTTAGAAGAATTTATTAAAACATAAAAATGAGTTCAATGATAACACGAGGTGCAAAGATCTTGCACCAGTAAAAGATTAATTGAAAGTGAAAAAAATAATGGGAACAAATGTAATGAAGATAAAGGATAAACAGATCATTCATATCATCACCTTTGCATGTCCTAATACATCTAGGTGCTATAAATCCAGGGAAAACTCAGCTATAACATGCAGTAAATATGTCATTGAGGATTAAAAAACAATCAGCATCTTCACTGTGCAGGTCCTCACCCATCATCATCATAATATCAAGAACCTTCCTTGGATCATAAGGGCAGAGGGATGCAGATAAATCTGTAAGAAGAGCCTATGTTCAGGCTATCCATGTATCCAGATTAGAACTCCCTCAACAAAAGCATGTGAATCTGTAATAGAAACTCTAGCTCTCCAAATGTGAGTCCTTACAATCCTCTTCCTAATATCAAACATCCTAGGTGATCTTAAAAAAACATGAGATCAAATTTTTCTGGTTTAAGCATACCTAAGAGACACACAGGTTGAGAAATACACTCCAAGAGCACATTACCTACCTTCTATATCATTACTCAACATTCAAAGAAAAGTCCTAGAAAAACAATAGTCAATGTATGAGACTTTTACATAAACCAAAACACATTCAAGAAACCATCCATAAAATCATCAATTCACTATAATCAGACTGAGAGGTGTTTATCATCATTGAAATCTAAGTGTGAAATCTTCAAAAAGGATAGAAATAAAGAAACTCATTGCCATGGTATTTATTGAAAATTAAAGTCAGGATTATACAGAAATTCCTCAACCAACATGATAAAAATTTGCTTGTTGATTTCAAGGTAAAGGTCCACATTGATTTCACCTTCCTCATACCTTCGGAAAACTAGTTCATATTGTTCATCCAACAAGGATTCAAATTCTTCTGATGCCTCCTCCTCAAACTGATAAGCATATCTCACTGTTGGGTCAGAGTCCTGATTAGAATCATTATCACTTGAACTATTTTCATCAGAATAAGTGGTGATATTTTCAGCAGCCTTAGGCTAAGGGGGGATATCTATGTTTACCATATGAGAGGCCGTAAAATATCTAGTAACAAATTCTCCCTCAAGATTATGTTAATCTCTACATCTCTGAGTCTTCTGGGGGTTTTGCATAATGAAAACGTCAAAATTAATTGACAAATTTCTACCTTTCTTAGTATTATATTTAAAGTAGGCATACTCAATATGACATGAATGATCAAAGGCATCATTTAAGGATTCACAAGATTCAGAATGGACCCTTTTATTCTCCTCTGGACATGCATCAAGAGATTTAATGGGATCCTTCTGATCCACCACAAGCATGGGGGAATAAGTAGAATCACCTAGTGTAGTATGAATATCATAAACAAAATCTGAAAGGTTATTAGCCTCTAATGAAAGGATCCCCAATTTCATGTTTTAACCATTGTTCACATCTTGAGTCTTCCCCGTATCAAACTTCTCATTAGCATCCTTATGTCCTTTAATATGATGCTAAATCCTAGAAGGTCCAATAATAATTGATAGACTATTATCACATTCTTCGGGGTATATATTTTGTTTTATTTTTTGAACCCATGTAAATTTATGAGCCGGAGCGCGTAATACCCTAATTCCATATTCCTTTAATGAATGACCAAGTTTAGGAAAATATCTGTAGTACTCGGGAAGGTCCTCATATGTTACTTAATAAAGGAATCCATAACTACCATTTTGAATCCAGATTTTTGATGTGAGGTCTTCGGAGATGTCACACTCAGTACAAACCCTCATGACAGAGGGTCTTGAATGAGTTTTCATTGAAAATTATAACTTTAAAATACTACCAATAATACTTGAGATTGGAAAAGGGGAATAATGTTTGAAAAAATGAAGTGGAAACCCATGGAAATCGAGCCAGATTATATCAATAGGTGACTCGGTTAGAGGATAAAAATATGGTGTCAATTTGAGAACTTTCATGTAATAGCCCCTGAAGACCCACGAGCATCTCTCCCAAAGTCTATAGTATTCTTCCAATGAAGAGATATGGAAAAGGACATTGTAGGAATTAATAAATCCAATATGGAAGCCTGTAAAACCAATTTATTCGAGTGATTTACATAAAAAATTAAAAGACGGTCTATGCCTAATGAATTTCTCAACGAGCAGAAAGCATAAATATGAAGAGAGGATGTTTACCTTGTTTGATGATAAATAAATTTCCAGGAAGCCTCTGTGTCGAAATAGTTTCAATACTACAAAAACGGGCTAGTGAAGTACCACCTTATATCAGTGCTATGAAAAAAACACTGATAAAGAATCCATGTATTAGTGCTAAAATTTTAGCGCTGATACATGCCTTCTTTATCAGCGCTAGAAAAGCACTGATAAAGATTCCCTGTATCAGTGCTGAAATTTTAGCACTCATAAAGGATAACCTTTATCAGTGCTAAAAAAAGGGATGATAAAGATACCATTTATCAGCGCTAAAAAAAGCACTGACAATGAAGGCATGTATCAGTGCTAAAATATTAGCGCTAATACAGGAAGGATTTATCAGCGCTTTTTTAGCGCTGATAAATGGTCTCTTTTTCAGCGCTTTTTTAGCGCTGATAAAATCGTAATCCCATATTTTATAAAATCGGTCACGCAATGTCCTTGGTTTATCGCTCCCTAAAGCTCTCGTGGTATTGTAACCCTACGAATCCCCTTCCCCCCAATCTTTGCATTGTAGGACCTCCGCCACCCCCAATCTTCCCGTTTTCAGACCTCCGCCGCTAGCCCTTCTCCTAATCCCCCCCCCTCAAACCCCTTCGGCGGATACTCCTCCCCAAAAACCCTACTTCTCCTCCTCTCTTATCGACCCTACACCCTGCGAACCCTACTCCTCCATTTATCAACAATTGGTGGCTCCTCTTGTGTACCTCCACCTCTGGCCATCGCGCCTTCCCCTCCCTACGTAGCACAGAAGGTTCCCTATATCTCCTCCTTTATGGTAAATTTCTTTTCTCTTGTTCTTGATTCTCTTCTTTAACTTTATTCTTCGGAAGGATGTGACAACAATGATGATTCGGTTTTTGTGTTTTTTATGGTTTTAATGGTTAATGGTCATACATAGGACTTTTAGATTACCCTCATGTGTTAAGTCATGTGTTATTTGACTATTCTTCTCATTCTTATGAAATATTTGTTAAATCTTCAGCTGAGGTTGGGGACATGAAATTTTTCCTTCTTTATTATGTGTAAATTATGGAATTATCATGTTATTTTGTTTCCATTAGATGGATTGTACTGATTAACCTAAATACTATAATGAATTACACTAAAATAAATTAATGTGAAGAGGGAGTTTTGAATGTGATTTATGAAGTTCCATAATATTTCTTCTATATTTATGGATTTATTGGTGTTGTTGCTAAGTGATTTACTCTTGATGTTGTGAAAGAAATTTCTTACCACTAATAATATGTTATAATCAGCTTTCATTATTTTCTAGTCGATTAAGGTAGGTAATGAATTGGTTCTATGGAAATATGTAATTAAAGTGTTATATTTAAACTATAAATTCTACTTTAATATGATAGAGTGTTTAAGGGGTAGTTTTTAGTGTGAATTTCTTATATGTTTTCCCTATCATGATACTATGTATGGGGTATTTATCACTATGATTATAAGGGTGATGGTTGATTGATGTGGTTGGGAGCATGTGGTGTGGTAATTAATATAGTAGTGATGAATGGATTATTGTGTGGTTATGATAGCAATGATATGGCTATTTAGGAAGAAAATAAGTGGTTTTATGGATTTTAGAATGTGTTTAGTTTTATTTTAGGTCATGAAAATTTTGTTGTTATTGGGTGGTGTTATAGTTTCCTTTTGGCATGGAATATGTTTGGAATAAATGAAAATAGTAATGGGTGATTGGTTGGGAATGGTAAATAGTGGTTTGTTAAATGATTAATGATAATGATTGGAATAATTATGTTTAAAAAATGGTTAAAGATATAATAAATGTTATTAATGATTAACGAATGGATTATAGTGGGTAGTGATTTAATGATTGGTTTTACATTAAAATGGTTAACAATTGAAATGCATATGGTAATAAAAATCCAAGAAATTATAATGTTATATGAAATGAGAAGTTGGAAATGCTGATATGGATGCTTCTGTGATTTGTTGGGGATTATTTGTGGCATTATAATGGAAGTGGTTATAAGAGGGTGGTAGTAACAAGGCAATGGTTGACGGGGGTGTTTGCAGTGTTAGTTTGGTGTAAACCCTTAGGAAAAATTTATGTGTGACTATATACTTATTATATTTTCTTATTATTTCTTACACACCACCACTTGAGTCAAGTAACCTTATTGAAATCCATATGGGTACTTTGGTTCTAAGGTTTTTTCTCAATATCTAGGTTATAGAGGGAACACATATAGAATCACTCCCTCTTCCCTTATCCCCCTTCACACTTAGTATTAGTTTTAATGGCTCACAGTGGGTGTATATATACGACCTATAATGATTTTAGGTTTTGGTGCATATATATTATTGTTGACATGATTATGGGTATTTGGTGTGGATACATAGTGGGGGTTGTGTATTATAGGAGGAGAGTATTATATTTATGTCCTTCATGTTCATGATATCATACTGTGATGAAGATGTGATGTGGATATGGTTTTCTATGTGTTTTTACATGTGTATGTGTGGATATATGGTTAGAGATTATATATAAGGGGTTGAAGCGTAAGAAATATTCCATTAGAGTGTGAGAATGACCATATTAGTGGGGAAGTGGATGTGGGGTAATTTATTAACATATATTATTTTGATATTAAACTTAAGATGGAGTTTGGAATTAGACACTCATGAGGATTGAATGGAATGATAGGTTAATAATATTTGTTAAAATTTTCATATGGAATATCATGGGAGACCATCTATGAAACAAGTGATTTTCCCCCCTTTGATTTAAAGTAAGTAACTTCAGATTACCAAAAATATTAGGCATGATGATGTTGAATGTAGGGAAGAGTCCTAGGAGTGGTAGATGTATCATTCTTGATTATTCTTGTGTTTGGACTGGGTTGATTGGATCAAACTATAATGAATCTAAAGTAATTATATTTAATGAATTCTATATTGTAGAGATTATGAGAATCAATTTTTACTTATAGAGTTGGCTACTAGTTTTCATCCATATGTATTTTAGGTTGGTGAGGTAGAAAGGGATGGACTAGTTGACCATATAAGGGTTGACCCGACAGAGGAGGATGAGCCATAGTGGATGATGTCGTGTGAGTTTTACCATCTATGACACAAGTGATTATCCCCGCGAACCCCTTTGTGTTTGGAAACTGTGTTGATTTTGATGGGGGGTCTATCCTAGTTCTGTTGATTTTCAAATCATTATTGGAAATGGTTAGGCTCTATTAATCTCTATTTTTATAAGTAATTGGTTATCTTCTACTGTATTTGGAAGTCTTGTTTTGTGTATTTGAACCATAAATACTACTATTTGAGATTCAAATAGGGTGTAGATGAATAAAGATTGGATTAATGCTAATCGTTTGACAATAGAGTATGAGAACAAAGTGAAAGAGTTCACCATGTTTGAAAAGGATCATGCAAAGGATCCTTCTCAAATCCTTTTTCCATGTTTAAGTTGTTGTTATTATAGAATACTTACTCCATAGGAGTTGGAAGAACACTTGATATGTCATGGAATAGATCAGAGTTATAAATGTTGGAATAAACATGGAGAAAAAGAGAATGTAGCTACTGGATGGGATAAAACTATGTTTTATGGATCATCAGATATGAATACAAATATGGATAATGAAGAAGACCACATGGAGGATGTGATTACAGATGTCAATGATGATGAAGATCGTATTGAGGAAATGACAAATACAATTGAATATGAACTCCGTGATTGCCCAAAATTGTTTGAGAAGTTAAAGAGTTGTGCAAAGATGCCATTGTATGATGGTTTCACTAAATATACAGCATTGTCAAATGTAATGAAGTTGTATAAATTGAAAGAAGGCAATAGATGGAGTGATGTCAGTTTTACGGAACTACTTTCTCTTTTGAATGACATGCTCCCAGAAGATAATGAGCTCCCAAGCCAGACATATGAAGCTAAACTAATTCTATGCTCGATGGGTATGGTTTCTGAAAGAGTACACACCTTCCCGAAAGACTGTATATTGTTTCAAAAGGAGAACAAATCACTTACCGAATGCCCAAAATGTGGTTCTTCTCGATACAAGAAAGATGAATCCAATCCTATTAAAGTTGTATGGTACTTTCCAATCATTCCAAGGTTTAGGCGTCTAGATATAAGTGAAGAAACTGCAAGAGTTGGGGTGGGTAAGCTGTGGTTCCCGGGCTATCCCACCCCGGACATATCCTTTAGGGAGGCAAGTAGTCACCCAAGTTTTGTGCAGGCTGTTCTAGATGATCGTCAATTAGAGGTTTTCAACAATATTATCTCTAATGATGTGGAGGATAAACTGTTTTTCACTGGTTCTGCGACATGTGCTTTCTCCATTAACGACTATGGTCGGGTCGCAAGGGTTACCGCGAGGAATGATATTTGGGGGGAGGTTTTGTGGTGAAAGGAAATTCCTTCCAAATTTAATTTTTTGGTATGGAGAATGAGGTATAGGGCCTTAACTATGGATGAGAACTTGTAGAGAATGGGAGTTAATATGGCCTCAAGGTGTTGGTGTTGCAGGTCTGCCAAGCATGAGATGGTGGGGCATCTCTTTTATGAAAGTGAGTGGGCTAGAAGTGTCTGGCAGACCTTCGTGTCCTTCTTTGGGTGGAGTGGTCTTGAAGGGAGGAGTGGTGATTTTTTCATTGCTTGTTTTAGGGGATATGGGAACCATGGAGTGGAAAGAAAGCCCATACTATCATTTTAATTGAAGGATGCTGGACGGTATGAAAGGCAATGAACAACAGGAGACACAACAACTTCTCTGGATCACTGGTTAGTATTCTGTTCAAGATGAAGAATAATTTTCTTGACCTGATCAGGCTATGTCCTGAGATCTGTGATGTGCCATCAGTGCATGCAATCACATCCAACCTTCATACTATGTCCCGAGACGGATCTCCAAGACAGTATCATTGGGTTCACTGGAGCCCTCTGATCAGGGGGCTTAAGCTCAACACGGAGGGGTCAGTGTTCCAAGGGGAGATGCGTGGTGGGGGTGTCGTCCATGACCAGTTAGGGTCTGTCGTAGCTGCGTTCACTGGGTGGCTTGGGAGAGGTGACACGCTCTAGGTAGAAGCTATGGCTTTTGCTGCTGGTTTACATATGTGCATGATCAGGCGGTTTCATCTGGGTCGGGCGGAGACAGACTCCAAATTTCTATATAACGTGCTGCCGGTCAAGGGAAGGATCTCATGGGCTATTACTTACATGGTTAGGCAGTGAAATTTTCTTCTGGAGGCTCACATGGAGGTCTCTCATATCTGTCGGGAGGGTAATATGTTGGCTAACTTTTTGGCATCTCTGGCTACTCCTGATCGAAGTATTTTTTCCTTCACTGACTTGGGTTCCTTTCCTAGTGAGGGGTTGCGTTTTGTTGTCAATGATGCGATGGGCCTGCATTACTTTAGACCACCATAAGGTGGTTGGTTGCTTATGGATTTTGTTTTAGTATCAATAAAAATGGAAATTTTCAGTCAGTCAATTGTCGTGGCATGTAGATAAAAGAAATAAAGATGAGAAATTACATCATCTGACCGACTCTCCTCAATGGAAGAAAATTGATCATGAATATCTTGAATTTGTAAAAGAACCGAGAAACCTTCATCTTGCGTTATCTACAGATGGAGTGAATCTTTTTGGTTTTCAAACCAGCACTCATAGTACATTGCTTATTATGTTGGTAAATTATAACTTGCCACCCTGGTTATGCATGAAGTGGAAAATCATCATGTTATCTATGCTTATATCCAGACCAAAAAAACCAGGTAACGATATTGATGTCTATCTGGTTCCTTTGACCGATTATTTGAAGTTATTGTGGGATTCAAGTGTTATGTTGTATGATGCTTATAAAAGTGAATACTTTACGTTGAGAGTGATGTTGTATGGGATGATAAATGATTTTCCTTCTTATTAAAATTTTTCAGGATATATAATTAATGGAACTCAAGGGTGTCCCTTGTGGAAATAATATATAGAATCAATTTGGTTGAAACATTCATCGAAATCTATGTTTCTAGGGAATCATAGATTTCTACCTCATCGGCATAAGTATCGACCTTGGAAGACATCATTCAATGGAAGTTCAGAACAACGCGCATCACCCTCTCCACTAACAGGTGATCATCTTTTTGAGAAAGTAAAAGATGTGAAGACTATTTTTGGTAAACCATTTTCGAAAAACCTTACGAAAATCAGTTGGAAAAAGAGATTAGTTTTTTCTGAATTACTATACCAGAATTTTTTGTACTTCAGACATTTTCTTGATGTGATGCACGTGGAAAAAAATATATGTGATAGTGTTATCAGAACGTTTCTAAATGCCCCTGAAAAAACAATGGATGGAATTAAGGCAATGTTGGACATGGTTATCATGGGAATACGAGAAGAGTTGGCTCCCGTGAAGGGTGAAAATAGAATGTTTCTTCTTCCAGCAGCTTATACTCATTCCAGGGAGGAGAGATATTAGTTTTGCAACTTCTTTAATGATGTAAAGGTTCCAGAGGGGTATTCATCAAATATCAAGAACATTGTGTCAATGAATGATTTGAAGTTAAAAGGTTTGAAATCACATGACTTCCATGTTTTGATGAAAGATCTAATTCCTATATCTTTATGTTGCATTTTTTCCAATAATGTTCATTATACATTAAACAAGATTTGTTTCTTTTTCAAAGCTATATGTAGCAATGTTTTAGACCCGGTGAAATTTCCATCTATGGAAAAAAGAAATTGTAATCATATTATGTGAATTAGAGATGTACTTCTTGCCAACATTTTTTGATATGATGGTTCATTTGATGATTCACTTGGTGAGAGATATTCGACTTTGGGGTCCTATGCACTATAGATTGATGTAACCCCTTGAACGGTATATGAAAATCTTTAAAGGGTATATAAAAAATCAAAGTCGTCCAGAGGGTTGTATAGTGGAGCGATATATTGTCGTGGAAACCATTGAATTTTGTACCGAATACCTATCTGATGTGGAAAGCATTGGTATGATGAAATTTCATCACACTAGAAGCATTGAGGGTGAGGGAATTTCGGAAAGAGATGTTGTGGAAATCAGTATTACAGATCGGGAGCAGTCCCAACTTTATGTTTTTCATAACAGTTGGGAGGTTGCTCCATATATTGAAACTCACAAAGAAATTCTTAGGCAGTTGAATCCATTAAGGGATGAAAAATGGATATCAAATAAACATAATCACTATTTTAAAGGATGGTTTCAAGACAATATTTTTAAGGAGTTGGATGAAAATACGAATTCAATTTCAGAACGACTTTGATGGCTAGGCACCAGACCAAGTCTGCATGTATTATCTTACAATGGTTATGTAATTAATGGCTATACATTCTATACAGATGAACATGATAAATATAGTATCATGAAATATAGTGGAGTTACACTAGTGGATGAAGTGATGCATGTTTCTAGTAGTAAGGAAAGAAATCCAATTTATGCAAATATGTCATACTTTGGAATTATCAAACAAATATGGGAGTAGGATTATACGACTTTCCAATTGCCGATTTTTCAATGTAAATGGGTTGATAACAATAGTGGTGTTAAAATAGATGAATGGGGATTTGTGAAAGTTGATTTTAGTAAAGAAGGGTTCAAAGACGAACAATTTATAATGTCATCACAAGCGGTACATGTTTTTTATGTTCCAAATCCTGCAAACTGAAATTGGTCGATTGTTCTGTTATCGTCCAAAACTATTGAAGGGTCTGAAAAAAATTCTTTGAGAATGATCGTTTCAGTGGTACGCCATAATCATTTCGTAGAGGTCCCAATGTAGATGATGTTTTATATGTTATAGGAGACCATAATGAAGGGATTTGGATAATCGATAGAGGTGACACATCCCTTCAGCCTTTGAAAAAAAGAGAGTTTAATAAACAGATTATATTTTTTTTTTTGTAATATAGATCTTGTTATCTCATCTTATTATCTTATAATTACTAAATTTATGTAATCTAAATTAACCGTTCAACCACTTTTTTAGATAATGACTTCTGCATGTTCTGGTGCTCCTAACCTGGAGGCTGAACAAGTCTATCAAGCTACTGCTACTGCGGCTGCTCACATTGGAGAGCAACAACAAGTTTCTGAACCTGTTTCTGCTCCTAGTGTTGAGGTCCAACAACCATCGACACATTCCATTAATACCATTTCAAATAAACATATAGATGATGTTGATATCGATGAAATGGTCGCGGATGAAGGAACGATGTCGTAGAAGATAGAGGTGTATCTTAGTTTGACGGTGTTAGCCAATGTTCTTAAGGTGAAAAGAAAAGGCATCAAATTTGATGTCAGATGGAATGCACGAGGCCAACATGTGAATCCCGAAAAGGCTATGTTTAGTAGTTACATTGGAGTTGTCACTCGACAATGCGTTCCGGTTGACATAGATTCATGGCACCATGTTGTGTCCGGGATGAAGGCTGTGATCTGTGAAGAATATATGGTAACATTATAATATTATTTCTTTAATTTAATAGCAAATAAAATAATTAAATAGTGTCTTACTCTTCTCAATATCTTGTAGAGTACATTTATAGTAGACGATTCACACAAGGATTATGTACTAAGGCTTGGAGGAAGGATTCATTGAGGTTTTTGCACCATTTTAACAAAATTTCAACTGAAAGATTCCAAAGGTAAAATAAACCCGCACCAACCCATTTTCTACACTCACATGATATCCCATGAAGCATGAGAAGCATTTATTGGCTTCCATGGGGTTGAGAAGTTTCAAGTACATTGTGGGTGATAATATGTTGTCTGAGGATATGTGTATTCATCACTTTGATTTTCAATATTTCATTTATGAAACAACAACTCTGTACTGAAAATAAGGAACATGCATCAAAACCAACATACCCCTATCATAAAGCAAGGATGAGGTATTCTTCACTAGAAAAGAAAATGGTACGTATTTTAAATTTACAGTAATATTGTTGGGTGCCAATAAACAATATCATAATTATATTTATATATTTATATGTAGATTGATGAGTCTAAAACCAAAGACACTTCCATCCCACGTCACGTGCTATGGAAGGAGTCATGTGTGAATGAGGAAGGGAAGTTAGTAGATGAGAACAAAAAAAAGTGTGGGAAATATGTGTAAGTATGACACGACGATAAAAAGATTTTTTTTTAAATTTCAATTACATAAAAATATTTAGTTATTTTCCTATATCCAACAGTCACAGGAATCAGCTACTCCTGTAGCGGATGTAGACCTATTATAGATGGATTTGAAGCATCCATAACAATACAGTCGTGTTAGAGGTGCGGGGTTTGGGGTGACACCCCTAGTATATTTTGAGAGTGAAAAAAATGGATGATAGAGATGAAATATTGAAACAAATGAGTGAAATACTAGTAACACTTGAATAAAAATTGCAATGGAAGGGAGAGTTGCTAGCAACTTTTATGGGTGGGAAGCTAAGAGAAGACACAACTTAGGAACAACCTGTGCATGAAGATCCTGCCCCACCCCCACCGGCTTTGAGGAGACATTCCCCTAAAAGAGATGTCTTAGCGGTGGTAATCAATTTTCCAATAATTGTTCCCATGAAATGTAAATCAGACAAAAACTGATACTTTTCTTGTACTGATCTTCTATAGAGTGATAATGACTGTTATTTATATCTTTCAACACCCACCTATCACCTTGTAGCGAGGGCTACAGTGTTCACCATCCCATATGACAAGCTGCATAATAGACCACTTCTGAAAGATCATCTGAATGTGATGATTACTATAGCTCATGTGCCAAATACAGAGCTACCTATTCCACTTGATGATGATGATATTCATACGGTCAAAAAGGCTATTGGGACATTCATTGAGTGGCTGTCACTACTTGTAAGAGTACATGTAGACAAAGAGGTGTTTATTTCCTTTTTTTGAAGCTAAACCTTTAAAAGTTAATGAAAAAAGGGTTTGAACCAAATAATGTTATTATAGACAATGAAATGGAAGGGGTGACAAATGTCAGCTCAAAAACATCTAATGGATCAACCAACCGATCCCAAGGAGCTACCGAAAGCACAATAACACCACATGTTCTCTATCAACATTTACTAGCATTGAAGACTCATGTGGATACGAAGCTAAGAGGTGTTAGTATTCATATAGTGGTTTTCGAAAAGAATATATACGGAGAGGAAAGTCAAGATTTCATTGCTACTAAAAATGTAAATGAGATCCTTGAAAACGGTTGGCTAGGCATCATAGTTGTAAATATATATATGAGGTATTTTTTCATGAATTAATTTTCTAAAAGCTGATCTAATGTGAAAATTATGAATAAATTCATTTTATATTATTGACAGAAATATATATAAAAAACAGTTGAATGAATTTTCCCATGATCCAAAATTCAGAGTTGTTAGTCCTCATACCACATCAACACATCTAACAAAATTAGATCCATAAAAAAAGGATGAAATAGTGAATGGCTTGCTGAAAACATTTTAAATAAAGATTACAGATGACAGACTCTTCCTAATACCAACCATGCAAGGGTAAAACTCTTCGATTGAAGCATATCAATTATATTTTAACTTCTTTTATTAATTATTCCTTTTTGTGTTTTTAGGCAACATTTGATTCTAATTGCGATGAACTTGGATACTCCGAAGATTTATTTTCTAGATTCAAAGCAAGGATATCCATCAAACTGACCACACATGATGGAGTTTGTGAATCTGTAAGACACTAAATCCTACATTTTAGGTCTAAAGATCAATTCATATAATTTATATTATATTTTATTGAGGATTTTGTTATGATAGGGTGGTGTATCATTATCATCTAAGAAAAGGAATGAGGATAGGGGCTAAGCATAAGGTGGCGAGAAAGTAGTACGTCTGGACAAATATCAAGGTATATAAAATAAAATTTCACAATCCAGACACATATCAACAAAAGCTACTTATTCTCATAATGATCAATTTTTTTTTTGTAGTGTAAAAAACAAACAAACGATAATGATTTCGGTTATTATGTTTTTCAATTTATGAATGAGATCGTTTTTCATCAACAAACTAGCATCCCTAAAGAGGTATTTTCAAAATCAACTACTATTTCATTTAATTTATTTATTAATTATTTATTTTTATATTTTGCAGTACTACTCTGACTGTCGAAAAGTATCATACTGACAAGACGATATAGATTTATTCAGAAATGAGTGGGCTGCATACCTGATGGCAGATTGTACACAAATAACATGATGATCTGACTTGGGAACATGTACATTTGGCGGTCATTTTTGAGAGGGGTTAAGGGGATCAAAAGATGAAATATTGTTGTATGTAAATGTTCATAGGAAAATTATAATTGTTATTAAATTAAACATCCTTTCTCTAATGAGTCATTTTCCCATTTTAACGGATGAAATGCACCAGCAACATGCAAGAATGCTGAATCACTCAAAGTGTCTCTCTTTTGTTTAAAATGGACAGAATTTTAAGTGAAAACAATAGTTGACGTATAAAAATCTGACCAAACACATTCGTATTGTGTTTATACTTTGGGATAACTATCCATGGGTGTGTTGGTGACTTGTACGAGTCAACCCCGCCTCAATCCGAGGCACGGTGTGGCTGATATCACTCAAAGGGCCTCTCTTTTGTTTAA
Organism: Viscum album; assembly: GCA_963277665.1. Lineage (NCBI taxonomy): Eukaryota > Viridiplantae > Streptophyta > Magnoliopsida > Santalales > Viscaceae > Viscum > Viscum album. Next base: position 1,003,768,320 of record OY728134.1, read on the forward strand.
AATGGATAGAATTTTAAGTGAAAACAACAAATGACGTACACAAATCGGACCAAACGCATTCAGGTTGTGTTGATACTTTAGGAGAAAGATCCATGGGTCTTTTGTGACATGTACGAGTCAACCCTGACTCAATCTGAGGCACGGTGTGGCCAGTATCACTCAAAGTGACTCTCTTTTGTTTAAAATGGACAGAATTTTAAGTGAAAACAACAAATGACCTACCGAAATCTGACCAAATGCATTATAATTGTATTGATACTTTAGGAGGATGATCCATGAGTCCTTTCTGATGATTACGAGTAAACCCCGCCTCAACCCGAGGCATGGTGTGGCCGGTATCAATCAAAGTGTCTGTCTTTTGTTTAAAATGGACACAATTTTATGTGAAAACAACAACTGACCTATGGAAATATGATCAAACGCATTTGTATTGTGTTAATCCTTTAAAAGAACGATCCATGGGTCCTTTTTTACGAGTAAAAGTAAAAAATTCTTCAATATGAGGCACATTGTGGCCGAAATCACTCAAAGTGGCTGTCTTTTGTTTAAAATGGACACAATTTTAAGTGAAAACAACAACTGATGTACACAAATCTGACCAAACACATTTTTATTGTGTTGATACTTTAGGAGAACGATCCATGGGTGTGTTGGTGATGTCTATGAGTCAACACCGCCTCAATCCGAGGCACAGTGTGGCCGGTATCACTCAAAGTGTCTATCTTTTGTTTAAAATGGACACAATTTTAAGTGAAAACAAAAACTACCCTACAGAAATCTGACCAAACGCATTCGGATTGTGTTTATCCTTTAGGAGAACAATCCATGGGTCCTTTTTGATGTGTACGAGTCAAATCCGCCACAATCCGAGGCATGGTGTGGCCGGTATCACTCAAAGGATCTCTCTTTAGTTTAAAATGGATACAATTTTAAGTGAAAACAACAAATGACGTACACAAATCTGACCAAACGCATTCGGATTGTGTTGATCCTTTAGGATAATGATCCATGGGTATTTTTTGAAATGTATTAGTCAACCTTGCCTCAATAAGAGGCACGGTGTGGCTGGTATCACTCAAAGTGTCTCTCTTTTGTTTAAAATGGACAAAATTTTAAGTGAAAACAACAATTGACCTATGAAAATCCGACCAAATGCATTCAGATTGTTTTGATCCTTTAGGAGAACAATACATGGGACCTTTGGTACGTGTAAGACTCAAACCTGCCTCAATCCAAGGTAAGATGTGGTCGGTATAATTCAAAGTTTTGTCTTTTGTTTAAAATAGACACAATTTTAAGTGAAAACAACAACTGATGTATGCAAATCCGACCAAAAGCATTTAGATTGTGTAGATACTTTAGGAGAACAATCCATGGGTGCATCAGTGAGATGTAAGAGTCAACCCTTCCTCAATCCGAGGCATGATGTGGCTGGTATCACTCAAAGCGTATGTCTTTTGTTTAAAATGGACACAATTTTAAGTGAAAACAATAACTGACCTAGGGAAATACAACCAAACGCATTCGGATTGTGTTGATATTTTAGGAGAACAATCCATGGGTACTTTGTGATGTGTACAAGTCAACTCCACCTCAATCCGAGCCACGGTGTGGCCGGTATCACTCAAAGTGTCTCTCTTTTGTTTAAAATAGACCAAATTTTAATTGAAATCAAAAACTAACGTACACAATTCCGACCAAACGCATTCGAATTGTGTTGATACCTTATGAGAATGATCCATGGGTATTTTTTTGATGTGTACGAGTCAACCCCACCTCAATCTGAGGCACGGTGTGGCCGGTATCACTCAACGTGTATCTCTTTTGTTTATAATGGACAAAGTTTTAAGCAAAACCAACAACTGACCTACGAAAATCTGACCAAACACATTCGGATTGTGTTGATCCTTTAGGAGAACGATCCATGGTTTCTTTGTGACATGTAAAAGTCAAACCCGCCTCAATCCGAGGCACGATGTGGCTGTTATCACTCAAAGTGTCTGTCTTTTGTTTAAAATGGACACAATTTTATGTGAAATCAACAACTAATGTACACAAATCTGACCAAATGCTTTCAGATTGTGTTTATCCTTTAGAAGAATGATCCACGGGTGCATTAGGGATGTGTATGAGTCAACCCCCCTCAATCCGAGGCACGGTGTGACCAGTATCACTCAAAGTGTCTGTCTTTTGTTTAAAATGGACACAATTTTATGTGAATACAACAACTGACCTACGAAAATCCGACCAAACACATTTGTATTCTATTGATCTTTTAGGATAATAATCCATGGACGACCCCCCGAACCCCCTGGACAACCCCCAAACCCATAGACACCCCCACCCCCTAGACACCACCCCACCACCTGGACACCTCCCCCACCCCCTGGACACCCCACCCCAATGGACAGCCACCCCAATTCCATGGACACCACCCCACCCCCCTTGGACAGCCCCACGAACCCCCTAGACCCCCACCCCCTGGACACCCCCACCCCACTGGACACCCCACCCCCTAGAAATCCCCCCAACCCCCCTAGGCACCCCACCCCTGGACACGCCCATGGACAACCCCCACCTTGGATATCCCCCCACCCCCCTCGGATACCCCCACCCCCTGGACACCCACCAACCCACTGGACGACACCCCACCCCTCCAAGACACCACCCCACCACCTGGACACCCCCACCCCCTAGACACCCCCACCCATGGACGACCAGCCACACCCTCCTGGACACCACCCCACCCCCTTGGACTACCCCACTAACCCACTGGACTGCCCCCACCCCCCGGATACCCCCACCCCCTGGAAAGCCCCCCCTCCCCCCCACACCATGGACACTATCCCACCCCCTGGACACCCCATAGACAGCCCCCCACCTAGACACCCCCTCCGTGGACACCACCCCACCCCCCTTGGACAGACCCCAACCTCCTGGACCTCACTCACCCCCTAGACACCCCCACCCCCTGGACACCCCTACCCCCCAGACACCCCCATCCCACCCTCCTGGACACCACCCCACCCCCTTGGACAGCCCTACCAACCCCCTGGACCACCCCACCCCCTGACACCCCACTCCCTGGAAAGCCCCCCAAAACCCTGGACACCAGCCCACCCCCTGGATACCCCCATGGACAACCCCCCCACCACCTAGACCCCCCTCCTAGACACCACCCCACCACCTAGACACCCCACCCCCTAGACTCCCCCACCCTCATTGACAACCCCCACCCCCTAAACACCACCCCACCCCCCTTGGACAACCCCCATCCTCCTGGACCGCCCCCACCCCCCTGGACACCCCTATCACCCCGAACACCCCATCCCCCTGGACACCCCCTACCCCCCCTTGGACAGCCACCCCAAACCCCTGAACAACCCCCAACCCCCTAAATTCTAAATTGAATTCTTTATGTATTTAATTAAGTTATGAATTATGTGTTAATGGTGTATGGGTATACTTGTTTTATACCCATACTTTGTGTAATTACCTTATGATTTATATGTTAATTTTGTATGGGTATACTTACTTTTTGAGATGCTGAATTTTTTGCAGGTGTTGTTTTGGTGTGCTACTGTAGAATTTTTTGTTGCAGAAGATAGGGCATTTATCAGGGCTTTTTTAGGGCTGATAAAGGAAGTCTTTATCAGTGCTAAAAAAAAACTGATAAAAGACACCTTTATCTGGGCTAAAAAATTGCTGATAAAAAATCAGTTTATCAGCGATAAAAGATCGCTGATAAAAACACATTTATCAGTGCTTTTTAGCACTGATAAAGGCGTCTTTATCTGCGCATTTTTAGCACTGATTAAGTCTCCCTTTATCAGAACATTTTTAGCACTGATAAGGGTTTCCTTTATTAGCCCTTATTTCACACTGATAAAGGGGACCCCTCCTTTATCAGCGTTGAGATTTAAAATGCCTTTTTAGCGTTGATAAAGCCCATTTTGAGCACTGATAAAGCCCATTTTGTAGTATTGTTTTGTCTCTATGCATGAAAATGTGTCCAAAACTATTCTTGTGCCATGCTATGTAGTCTTGATCGACATTCCAACAAAAACATCTGTGAAGGTGAAAGAGATCATATTAAGGTTACATCGTTGATCGCCCAGGGGTGGGCTCTGTGTTGTCCACGAAAAATTCATTTCCTTATTCGATCCACTATTAATTTAATTATAATACCAAAAATTAAATCAATTCATTAAATAAACTTATTATTTATTTAAACCAAAATTAGTTTTGATTATTTAAATAACTATTGAGGCCCCCAAACTCTATGAAAACCCAATGTGGGTCGCATTGAATCCCCGCAGACCCATTTTGGGCCACGCAAACCCCATGTAAGGCTATTTTGGGCTAGATAGGCCTTCCCATACTTGTATCGGGTCTTGGTGATCCGCACGGGCTTGTCTGGGGGTAGATCCTATCCGACTGAAGTCTAGAAGGGAGTTACCTTGGTAGGGTTCTCACACCCATAGATATGGATCTGGCCTATCTGGCAGGGGTAGGTGACGATGGAGAGGTGGATTATAGGTGGATTTTAGGATCAATGTAGTCAAACTCGGAAAGTTCACTATTCATGATCATTAGAAAACTCGTAGAATCGTGGTAAACTATTGTGTAAAAATATAGACTCGGTGTAAACTCTCCTGGGTCACAGTGTAGACTAGTAATGTAGACTCACGATTTTGACTACCATGGTTTGGATCTGACCAGAGTAGTAAGGGGAGTTGGCTATAGTTGAGGGAATTCAAAACAGTTGAATCTGGACATGGGAAGGTGTGTGCGGGCTGGGTGCTGTAGAGAGGACAGATGAGGCATGACCTTAGGTGGTGTTGGAGAGCTTCTGCATGCCACTAGTCCATCCAAATTTAGAGGTGGCGAATAGAGGGTAGTGTATACAGGAGATGACATATGATAGAAATGAGCGGCAGGTGGCGGCTGACCTTGACTGTGAAGGAGGAGGCCCCGAAAGACTTGGGGTGTTGGGGTCATGTGCTCGAGATGGAGGATCAACATCCAAATTCATCACTGGTCATGGAAAATGCGTGCATAAACTATCAGATCTGGCCCTTAGGTGAGGGACGGTGCTAGATTCACACCAAACCAGGGTGTGGCGGTTCAGGTGGGAAATGAGGCTCGAGTAGTGAAGGGACATGAGGCGCTAGGAATCAGGAGGTCCCCGATGGGCGGTTGCCTGTGGTTCCAAGGAGGCGGGTGACCACGGGGCGTTGTGACTAGCCGAGATAGTGAGGAGGGTGGGGCTCTGGCATGGTCTCGATGGCCGACAGTGTAAAGAGGTGGGGCTGACCATTTTGGCTCTACCTGGAAAAACTGAAAGACCCAACTTTTTTTAAATTCATTTTCTTTGTTTGCTCCACAACAAGTCCAACCGCCCAAAAAAGGTTATAACTCTTTTCATTATCCACAACAATCATCTATTTTCTTTGTATTTAGGACACAAATTGGGTTATAATAATTATAATAATTATAACATTATAATATTATTATAATTATATAATATAATTTCCACAATACTGATGGAAGAATAAAACACATGGAAAACACTATTCTGACCATTAGAAATAGCTATTCCAGTAAACAATGTTCATGTATTTTACCGGAAACCACTTTCCTTCAGGTATTAAAACATATATAAAAATATATGTTCATCACATTTAAATACCCATAAATCGAAAATTGATCTGTAATTTTTTTCTGGATGTCCGTAACTTGGCCATCTAGCCTCAAATCGAATCGTGGTCAGATCCATTGAGACAGAAATTAATCCTTATACTTAATTTAATGAAAATTAATTTTTAATTGGCATAGAAAATTCACATTTTCTAAACCACCATCTGAAACCAATTGAAAGAATACCGAGGCTCACAACGGAAGCCGATGGGCTAGGGATTTTAATTTTTTTATCACCGAAGCAATGAAACTTATTGTCTTCTACGATCCAGCCTCGGTATGATCAAAGGATTGTGCATGAATTTAATAAGAATGGTAATTAAAATATAATGTGTACCTCTTTAGATTTGAAGCCATGTTTGACATTTGCCTTTCATCGGTGATCGCTGCTCAAAGGATCCAAAGAAGAATCCCTCTAGATCATCTACACATGCTCCAAGAATCCGTGCGCTTGTCGTTCATTGAATTCCAGGTCTGGGCACAAAGCTTCGATAAATCCCTCAGCGTCGTGATGATCACCTAGATCCCTAGCCTTCGATCCATCAAAGGAGTGTTTGGATCGGCACTCGAAGAGCCTTTCTCTCTCTAGAAGGTGATAGGATAGAGATGCTCTCATTCCATTGGAATGAACAAAACATAGAAAATGAGCCTCTCTCCTGCTTATATAGTGGGATGATAAGAATACCCAGAAGGGTTCCATGACCCCTGAAAAATCAATTCCCACTAAATAAGTAATAAATAAATAATTATGATGAATTAAACTACATAATAAATATTATTTATATTTTATCACATAACTGTAATATATATTAAATATATTATGTGATAAAACCAAGCCATTTAATTTGACTAGGAATTCTTAGTAATATTAAACAAACTTGAAATATTAAAATAATATTCATTCGAATAATATTATTTCTCATATTAACTTAAACCCTTGTAAATACTTTTAATAAATAAATTCAAACCAATTATTATTAACTTGAATAATAATGAATTTGTTTATTTATATTTGATCGATAAACATGGAAAACTCTCAAACCCCATGGTGGGGACCACCGGGTCCTATATACATATTCACAAGAATATGACAGATTCTTGAATACGCTATTGTGTGTGACCCTGTAAGACCTCATCTCTATTGTAGTGAATCATATTCACAGACCAAGAGCAGAGTCTAGAAACTCATTAAGGCCCCTATAGAGATAAGGAATAGTCATAACAATGAAAACCAACCTATAAACACACACTGTGTAATATAATCTCGTTGTCCTTAGATATCTCATAAATTAGGATCCACACTTGTGTCGTCATACTTTCTTGTTTTATTGTTGGTTGATGTAACTGGATGAATTTACCTTCAATTACCTTGGCCAAATATTTATGAAGGAACTACAATCCTGATAAACCATGCCCAAAATATTTTACTTCCTCAACCCAGAAGCGGAGGATTCTATCTTGACCATTCAACCAATATAATACCACTAATGATGCACCCAACACATGATACCTTGCCAAGATTTCATTATTATGGTTTTTTTCTTGCATCAAATTATGTGATCAAATGGAACACATTGATAATGGTCTTAATTTTGGAGACCAATACACATGTCTGTAGATATAAACATCCAATGACACCCAAAACATGTGGTGTTCCTATTGGAGGGTCTATCCTTATGATCTCAACTTCCAGAGATCACCAAGTTCAAACTTCCTGAGAAGAAGTCTCACTAATTATGATCCCCTATCACCTGATAGTCAAATGTCAACTCTTTTCATTCAGTATGATGAATCTAGACCATAGGAAATATATTTAAGATTAATGTCATAGTATATGGTGGTTCTCATTATATCTAGAGATCAACTATAACCTTTTTATATGACAATTAATCTATGGATATTACCATTAAATAGTGGATACATAAATATCTACACCATAATGGTAAGTGTACATTGTTCATATCTAACTATATACATGATATGGTAATCAAAAAGTGCTATTCAAGTTGGTTCTAGGGAACCCACTATTACAAAAAACATGAGAACCAAAAGTTGTATCTAATAACCAATTTATGTAAATCAATATATTATATTTGATAATGAATATACCCAAATCCTCCACTCTCTTTTTCACCGAGGTACAATTCTTCTTCGATTGTCCTTTCCTATTACACGAAAAATACACTACATCTTACCCTTTAGTGTATCCCTTGATCCTTCTCCCCATGTAAGGGTGGTGTGAAGTTACCTTAGACTTAGAGTTTACCTTAGATATTTTTTCCTTTCCCTTCCTCTTATTTATTTTACGGAATTTTTTCACTTATTCATGTCATTATACACATAGAAAATATGAATCAAGAGATCCCAGATAGACCTCTCTATATTATTCATGTCGGAATTTATAATAAAACTGGAGAATCTATTTGGAAGTGAGATGAGTTCAAGGCATGCTCATAATTCCTTATGTATATGGAAACTTATAATTTCAAAATTCTTAATGTATAAAATCATCATGACAATATGAGGTCCAACTATGTCAACCTCTCATATCTTGTATGTAAAGAATTCCTTAGAGATCTTATACCATTCTTATCATGTTTTCTCTTGGAAAAGATAAAAAAGATTGGAAAAAATGGTGTATGTATCAATGTATGTATGAAGCTTTGAGAGCTTAGTATCCATGGATGACATGAGAAATTTTAAATCCAATGTATTATTCATGTGTTTCCAGAAGAAATTTAGCTCTTCCTCACTTTTCTCTTTAGAGAAATCAATTGGAACTATGGACTGTGGATCATAAAACTTATACTCCTAGAATAATATGATGGTCAAGAACCTATACCACTACTAAAAGTTAGTGTCAATTTAGAGATTACATTTCACCATAATGGATCATAGAGAATTCATAAAGTTCAAATGCCTTTCCATTTTTTATAATAAATAAAAATCGATTTTTGTACTCTATATTGATTACTGGGTGTAATGTAATAAATCAATTCTATTAGCATCCCACTATTGTATCAAATCAAAATATCCACCACTTTTGGATTTAAAATATAGAATCACATAGATATTCTAGTTGAAATGATCCATATTCCCCTTCTCATAACCTAAATAAAGACCTAGTCATATTATTTAAATGTAATTAGTTTAGATTATCTTTCCTATTATATTAACTCACTACACCTTTATCTATTGACTGGACTCTCCAATCCTAAAATCCTAAACACATATTTCCTCATAACTTTCCTCTAAGGTACACCGAGTATTGGTAAGAAAACTAAACTTGATACTAACTTGGTTGATTGAACCCAAGACATTCATTAGAAAACATTGATAAAAGAAACAAGGGACAGACCAATACATTATTCAGTGGTTGTATTATAACTCAAGTGATGGAAGGTGATATATGAAATAATATTTTCATTAAGATTTATTTAAATTATGAATAAATATTATTCATTTTATTATTCACATTCTTGTTTATATTATATGTCATTTTCATAATTCATTAACAATGTTGGATAAAATAATTATGCGTTTTTTTATTTTATCCTAATATACACATTAATTTATTTACTTTACGGGATCAAGTTTAACCATCAAATAAACCATGCATCGCATAAATAAATAAATAACCATGCACTATTAAATAAAATAAATAAATGATTTGATCATGAGATTATCCATAGGCTGGTTAATCAAGCGGAAGATAAATCAACCTATGAACCAAGGGGAAATAACTCTTTAAGTCAATGCCTTGGATCTAGTTACATCGTTCTACCACTAACTTGTGCATTTCCCAGATTGGTCTCACCTCAACTCGGCTCATGAACTGTCTCCTCTCACTAGGTGATCAATCCTTACAAATTCTTTCTCGCTCGCAGGTGAGTGGTACCAGGGGTTTGGGGTTACATAAAATAAATAATGGACACATAGGCCCAGACATTATAAAGGGGAAATTAATTATTAAAAAACATTATATTTAATTTAATACAAAATTATCACATAAAAATAAATCAATAATATTTCAATTAAATAAAATCCAATACATACATAGGCTGGTAAATATCATGATCATTCACATGCATGAAATGGCTACAAATTTAAACTTTATATAATTCATTTCAATCCATTCTATTATTATGATTTTTTTGCTCAAATTAATATATTAATAATAAATAAATAAATAAATATTTATCTTAATATCCATTCCGAATAGTCTAAGAGATTCTTATCATATGGAATTTTAAAAAAATTAAATTGAATTAATTTTATTTAAAATTATTTAGTATAATCCATGTACTGATGGGGAACATGTTGTGTACCCTACTGGTTTTATTAAATTCAATATTGAAATTTAATATATCCTAGGGTTAACCCAATCCAAATCTGACCCATTATAATTTTTATAGCACGAAGTCCCCACATTTGATGGCTCAAAGGCCCTTCAACATTGCCAAAAATCCCCTGCTTACATCTTATGTCACGCCAGTGTGTACCTGGGTCAACACCCCTGCTTGAGTCATCACTTGTATACCTACACGACATGTGATGATATACACTATGTGTTGTTCTGTGAGTCAATTCGTGTTGTATACACAACATATATAATCACATTACATGCCATGAATATAACCTACACATATTATTAGTGATTCCTATTAAGTACATGGCATGTACAATGATCAGTATGTCATGTTTTTAAATAATTACTCGGATAAATTTTTTATGCACTAATATCTACATGACATGCTATCATTTACTCAGTGTGAACATTATGCAGAATATTACCTATTGTAAAACATGTATAACCTGCTAAATTCCATGTATTTCGGTCTTACATAAATTATCTTCATATTGAATCAAACAACATACCTATCTCGATGTATACCATGCATGAGTTGAAATAAGTTATATAGAATGTACAACCAGCTTCAAATCATGTAATCTATTTGTAAAAACCCTCACAACATTCTATGGGACTTGAATTGTATTCCTCCTAAGATAGTTAGTGTTAAATATTGTGTAAAATGATTTACACATTATGTAATCGCTTCCAGACATGTCACTCAGTTGGAATTCAATACATGATGTTTAATGGCACTGAATACATTTATTACTTGGATTAACATAATATATATAGAGTTAATGATGTGTGGTGTTAAACAACCTGTATGCCAACTCTATATCTTTTACTCCTAGTCAAGAAGTATATCAACTAGAGATCAATATCCAACTTTTCCTTCTATCATGTACCAACTCCCACATGGCATATTATGATTTTTGTGTCTTTCCATTATGTGGTTGACTGAGGGTACACTACATGTATGTTTCCATTACAACATGTTTGTTCAAGTCATGAAACGAACATCATCAACACCTTCATATGATACCTTTGAGTGTTATTTATATCCTATTGGTATGTTATTAGTCATATTAAACTAAACGACCATGTTATCTCAACTATCATATTAAAATAATGAAAAATGAAAATGAAAAACTAATAAAAAGAAACAAAATAGATCAAATAAATGATAAATAATTATAAATTATAATGTAACTACTTTGATGCCACTTGAAGGTTCCAAGGAATGGTGGAAGTAGTTGTCCCCATGTTCAAAATTTTTTACATCTATTTTAATAGATAACATCCAAAAACTTAACAAAAAACAACCACATAATCTTTATAATGATAATATTTTCACATTTAATTTATAATTAATTTAAAATAAGAATTACCTCTGCTCAATAATTCTTATTTTTTATCAAGTTGGCTTATATAATTTACATACTATCATTGTGATGAAGTTTCCAAACCAAGATCCCACTCGCTATATCCTCATACAGTTTATGAATATTAGAACATCACTCTTATTTTTACGAGTGAAAGAGTATAGGAACTAAACACCTTGCATTGTTCATTTTTGACAATAATAAGGAATTTTTGATTATTATACATATTATTAATAAGGAGGATGAGGATTATCTCATTGTATTCTTGAGAGACTTCATGATAATTTATCTCAAGGGCTTGAGAGAATTCTCTTGAGAGAATTTTTATTATGGAAAATAATTCTCACACCCATAAAAATGAAATAATTGGGAATATATATCTAGGGTTAAAAAACTAATAATTACACAATGGACCATTATCTAAATATTTATCCTATGTAAACACCATTTCAAATAATAATAATAATTATATTGTTTTAATATTTCATGACATGCGCTAAACTCACATATATTCAAATATCATTTGTTAAATAAATATATAAATATTTATTTAAATGATATTAAAATATATATCATTTTTGTTGGGATCTTAACTCAGCCGGTCAGTCCTCCTCATAATTTATCAAACCTTGAATAAAAAAATATTTTTTCATATAAATAGTATTCGTTGAATAAAGAAACAAATACTACATTCACTATTCCTGAAAATAATTATTTATTAAATAAATATTATATTCACTAAACTAATGAATACATATTTCTTTCAATATTCTGATAACTAAATAAATATTAACATTGATATATTTACTAAATTGGTGAATAAACAAATACTTATCTATTAATTTGTGAATAATAAATAAGATATAAAATTCAACTTAAATATTTTAAACTTGAATAATACTAGGGACTGAATTAATTTGATCGATGGTACTTGATTAATTATTATCCCACTAGTTGATAATAATATTTATTCTTAATATTAAATTCAAATATAATTTTATTTTATTTTTTGGTACAATTAACGTTTCACCCTCCAGGATTCTTTCTCACTGGCATTAGGTAGACTTAACTAAAGTCTAAGATCAACATATAGAAACATGTTAAGGAACCTAAAGAGAAATAAATTAAGGTTATAATGACAAAAACATCCAACAAACACTTCCCTTTAAATATAATCCCTTTATTATGATATCTCATCAAGTAGGTTTGCATACTTGATTCATCAACCCACATGCTTGATTTATTTTTCTTTGACTACTAGAAATGAATCCATCGATGAACTAGTATAGACATGGATTTAATCAGACAATTCCATTTCAATCAAAGGGATAGATATATCTACTTCCAATAACATGGAAGGGAAAAATCATTTCTTTAATTAATCAATTAATGAAACATCACTTACGATGCACCGAACACAAGCTACCTTTACTTGGGCATATCTCATCATGGTTTTCATGTATACATAAAAGTAGGCGATTCATGATATACAATAATAATAATATGATGTATAAGGAACAATACACAAATAAAAAATAGGAATATTCAATGACACATACATCATGTGGAATTTTTATTTGTGGGTCTATCCTCATAACCTCATTTTGTTTTGTAAATTATGAAGTTCAAACTTGGTAAACAAAATCCATATCCTATCATACCGATGCTATCTATATAATATGATATATGATTATGAATATTTTCATAATACTTTACGGTTCTCATTTTATTAGGGAAATTTTACAACCATTCAATGTGAACAATACTCTAAGGATATTATAACATTAATGTTACATAGATGAAAAATCTTCATGTGACAAGATATCTATAAATATTTTTTTAATAAATAGTAAAAATTAATTTGGCTATAGGGAACCAAATCTAAGACTTTTCAACATCTCTTATACTCCTCATTTTATTCCATCAACATAGGCTCAATAATTGGTTTCTTTTTCCTCATTCTCTTTGTTTTTATTAATTAGATGATTTGGAATAATCAAAATATGATTATCTTTAGTTTCTTTTAATCCCCTTTATCTCCCCACATGATGGGTCACTTGGAAAAATAGGGGGTTTATGACTCACCTAAATTATGATAAACAAATGTTGTTCTTAAAATTTATTATATGAAGATAATTATTATAGTATTCCATTACCTTCTTTCAAAAATGTCCCCTTATTCTATTTTCACTTCCCAACTGGGTACGTTTCAGGTATTTTTATGGTTTAAAGTTTTTAGGGTAAATAATATAAATTTTGATGATGTATGTTTTTTTGAATTGTTGAAGTTTGGGTATAAATATTTCAATGGATTTGTGGGGTTCCTCTATTGTTTGGAGGACAATGAAGATGATTTTGATTTTTTTTCTATAGAATCTAGATTGGTTTCAATCTTCTAGATGTTTTCACATCATGATTAGGTTACATGTCATGTATTAGTCTCTAAGAAGATGTCATGAACTGGTTTAGAGCATGAAAGGTTTACACATCATGAAAAGGGTTCACATCCTGAAATGGTCGAAGTCAAGATTTTTAATCAAAGGCAAAAAATTCTTCAACATCTTTTTTAAATTGTGAAATTAACATCATGAAACGGTTTCACTTTGTAAATGTTTTAGAATCAGTGAAAATAGGGAACTGCATGGGTGATTAATTTCTCATTTGATGTGAATCTTCTCTCTTGAGATCAAGGAGCTCTCCCAGGAAATTTTAGGGATCTCCTCTCCTTCCAGATCATTCAACAGTGATTAATCACCATGGTTGTTGTGATGCGTCTCTATGGGAAAATGATCTTTATACTTCTTCATTATCATTGATATCGATAGTTCTATTTCACTAAATTTATGGATCCATTGATCTTGTAAAGATAATCTTCTTGATACTTTCTAGATCTAATGTGTGATATTTTAATGGAGGTTGACCTTCATGTTGGTTGTGCTGCGGCGTGCACATTCTTTGATGTATGATGTGATCAATCTCTCCACCAACTATTTTTCTTATTGAATTGACTATGAGATTTAATGATTGATTATAAGAATTATATTATTGTTCTTGTGTTCATATTTTTTGGTGGATCCCATTGCAAGCATGTGTGACTGAAATTTAACGTTGGTGGTTCTGTCTCTAGCCTATGTCTGAGAAACTGTATTAGTCTAGTTTTTATAAAATTATTTATAAATGAATTAACATGATTGAATAATGTGTATGTAAATGTATTTTTGATAAAATGTTGTTTTCCCATTTTTTTTAATCAAAATAAAAGAAAATTTAAATAATTATGAAATGAATTTGGGAAATGATTTTCAAAAAATTATTTTGATGAAATAGATTGTAAAATGTAGCACATGGGAAGCCTTGGGTACATAGGTGGAAGGTGTAGTAACATGCCTCATCTATTGATATTGTTGGGGGTCCAATAATGGGGCATTCCTCTGATCCCTTTTCTTACTATTCTAGGGATTTTATAGTCCTCTTAGAGGGTTCAATTTCTAGGGTGTTCCAATATTGCTTAAATCTGATGCATACATCCAAAGTTTGGATGTACACTTGTCTATGTTGGGGTACAAGTTTCCTAGAAATCCTGACCTATAGTGATCGTTGGTGTGATGTTAACTATGCTTTGGATTGTAATTTTTTAATTGTACTTCCATGAATTTGATATGATATGTAATACATTCTTTTACTGATTTGACTACTTTGAGACATGTATATGAAACATGATCTGATACCGATATATCTATTTTGTTTTGGAATTGTAAAAAGGGGGAAATGTTATACCATGATTTTTTTATAAAAACTATGAAATTTATTATCATTATTTTTTTTCATTAAAGTTGAAAATATTTAGATTATTGTACATAGACTTGTTATAGAACACCTGGGTGGGATCATGCTGAGGCTATTTATCTCACACCCTGCAACCCCCCGTTGGTGCATAGAAATTGTTATGTCTTTAATTGTATGGAAAGACAATGCCCCATAGTGAGGAGAAGAGGTTTCTGTTAACTGGGATGAGGTAGCTAGTGATGAGATGGTGGGAGTTTTCCCACACTATCACATTGAGTAGTTTTTGTGGTTTTCATTATCCTTTTCTATTGGACTTGTTTCCCAGTGAATGATTAGCAACTTTTGAGTTGTATTACTTCTTCTATCTTCCTTCACTTATGGAATATGTGTTATGTTAATTTTTATCCAATTTTTCATTTGTTATATGTATATATATTCCATTTAATATATTTTAGGTTGGGTGAAATCATTCCCTCTAGTTTTTGTATGATTCCCATGTGTTAGTCGTCAGCCCATTGGAACTGGGAATGCCCTTCAGGTAAGATGTGAACTAGGTGCTAATCTATTACCTGTGGGGATCAGGAATGCCCTTTGAGTAATACATGGGCCACTATGGGTATCATTTTGAGAGGGTATCCTAGGAGGATTCATGAAAAATAGTATCAGAGATATAGTTTGTTCTCAAGAGTCCTTATCTTGGGACATCTATAGACTAGGGATAGGGTTTTTAGGACTTGATAGATAGGTTGTCACAAGTTCCTGGGTATCTCTTTCCAAGAAGATACTCAAGTTACCAGAGAATTTTGGGTTATGTTTACCCTGTGTTGAGTTTTGATCTTAATCATAGTTTATTATTATGGTTTTCTAGTCGAACTAAGATTGTTCTGTTGTTTTATTATTTCTTATATATCAAGGTGTAGTAGTTTTCCTTAGAGATTACTTCCTTTAGTTCCTTAGGAGGGTGTAATAAATGAACATCAAGGGAATCTACCTCTAGATCATAATATTATTGAGACTATCATGCATGAATTTTTTATTGTAGACTAAAATGTAGCACAATTCAAGAACATATTTGTTGAAGCATAAACAAGAACTGGTTGATAAAGTGATTGATCTTGGGAGTTCTTATCCAAGACTACACCGTCCTTTTAGGGTAAGGATGAACCCTAAAAGGTGGAGGACTTGTTGGATAATATTTATCATATCATGAAATTCTTATATATTCTTGATAATAATAATGTAAAGTGTGTGACATTCAGACTTGAATATCCCAGTAAGCGATGGTGGGATTCAATTGTACAAGTAGATATGAACATGGTCTTGGACATGAAAGGTTTAAAAAACACCATTATTCTAATAGTTTGGTCTATATTAAGTAATGATGGAAAATTATTTGGTGTTCCTCTGTTTCTAGCAGGGAGAGTGTTTGATGTCGGCGTACACCAATCGGTTCATGAAGCTAGTTCATTTTTCTCTTGAGATAGTAAAGAATAATTAGTTTAAGGCCCAGAAGTACTTACTGGGTTTTTTGAATGGATATAAGATCACCAGTATTTATCTTGAAGATTTATACCTATAAGAATGTTATAGACATGGATATGATAGAAAAATGGATATTGAAGGAAAGGCTAGTTATTTTTACCCTTCTCTTCCACCCATTGGAAACATTAGTGGTGTGCAAGGAAAGAAGATGAAGTGTCATAATCATCACAGGAGTGGTGGAGGTGGATCTTAGTAGCATGCCTCCTCTACACCATCAGTTGCAGTCAGTAGTGTACCCCTAATTAGCTATCATTATAGTAAGACTAGGAATTCTCTACATTCTTATATCACACCTATGAATATGTACATCAGTTGTAGATGTTATGTCCATATAAAACATTTCTATCAGGATATGTCTATGCCTTTCTATAGTCAAGGATTGTCATCTCCAATGGCTATGGTGGTGCAATCAGATTCTTCAAAATCTATAGGGATCTAGATATAACCCTCAAGTGTGAAGCACCTTCACTCAGTAGATGATTTTTCAATTGAGTTTGATGTAGGTCTATAAATAGTGAGAGGTACCATATTTATTTAATATTCGATTATGACTACATTATTTGATAATGGTGTCGCCTACTAGTATATTTCTTCTCATCTTGTTGATGTTTTTAAACATACAATGGAGATCACATTTTTTGTTATATATTGAATGAAACTTCTTGGAAATATGAAAGAGAAGGTGTTTCAATGTTCTTCTTGTTCACTACAGATTGATGACATGATGTGGGTATGGGATTTCCTTGTTCTCGATCAGGACCTATTTGAAGTCATCATTGGGATGGATTGGATTGTCACTCATTGTGCTGAGGCTGATTGTTATCATCATCATGGTTCATTTTTTATAGTTGGTGGGAGATATTAGGTGTTTCAAAGAGAGTGTTAACTGAGTTCTATTCATGCAAGACCTTTCTTTAAAGAGATTAAGAGTTTTTTGTGTGCTTTATTAGTTGATCCTGGTGATGTTTATTTTATTGGTGATCTTCCCACTATTGTTCAATACTTTTCTATCACTTTTACATATGAATTATATAGTATTCCTCTATAGATGGAGGTGGAGTTTATGATTGACCTGGTTCTAGATACTCAACTGATCTCAATACCCTCTTATTGTATGAAACCATTGGAGTTGAATGATCTCAAGAGTTAGTTGGATTACTTAATGATGAAAGGTTTTGTTCACCCTAGTGTTCTACATTGCGTAGCTCCAATGCACTTTTCTAAGAAGGATGATGGTTCAATTTGAATGTTTATGGTCTATAGGAAGTTGAACCGAGTAATAATTAACAATAAGTATCTTTTACCCCATGTGGATGATTTGTTTGATTAGTTAAAGGGGGAAAATTAGTTTCTAATGATTGATCTTTGGTCAAGTTGTCATCAGATCAATGTTCAGTAGTCTGATATACCAAAGATAGATTTTAGGATCAGTTATTTCCATTACAGATATATTGTGAAGTCATTTAGTATGACTGACATTCCTTATATTTTTATGGATTTTATGAATATGATATTCCTTCAGTATCTCAACACTTTCATGGTAGTTATCATGGATGATTTTTTGGTTTGTTCGATATCTAAGTGTGATCATGAGAACCATATGAGTTTGGTTCTAGAAATCCTAAGGATTTTCCAATTTTATTGAAATAATTCAAAATTTAGTTTATGGATCTAAGAAGTGAAGTTCTCGGGGCATGTGATTTTTGAATATGTATTATTAGTTGATCCTAGGAAGGTGAAGGATGTCTTGTCATGGAAAGAACCATGGTATGTCTCTGAGTTTCAAAGATTCCTTGGTCTTACTAGATACTACTGAAAGTTCATCAAGGATTTTTCAAAATTGGAAAAACCATTGACTGCTCTTACTAGGAAAGGGATGAAATAAATATGGGATGCGAAATTTCATTCTTCTTTCAATGAGTTGAAATGACTTATGACATCAGCTCCTATTCTGATCTTACCTTACCTAGATAAGGGTATGTGGTTTTTTGCTATGCTTTTGGTGATAGTTTGGGTTGTGTGATTATGTAGGATTATCATGTGGTGGCCTATGGCTATCACCAGCTAAGACCACATGGGAATAATTACCCCACTCATGATTTAGAGATTACCGTTGTTATGCATGTACTTAAATTTTGGAGACACTACCTATTTAGGGGGAACTTAATAGTCCTTTAGGACCATAAGAGTCTGAGCTATATCTATTATTAGAACTTCAATGTTTGAAACAGATGATGTGTAGAATACCTTTACACACTTGAATAAAAAATCACCCACACCTCCGCGACGATGAATTCCATTACAGATGATCTCAGTCGGAAAGTACCATCACATGGTATTATGTAATCAAAGGAGTGGAACCTTATGGGAATCTTCACTTAGTTACACCTAGATTCTCATATGGATTTTTAGGTATGTTTCTGACCAATGTTTATTTATTTTCATCTCTCGTTGAGTCTATTTTTTAGAGTAATCCTTAGGATAAAGAGTTCATGGGAATTTGAGAAAACTGATATGTTGGGGATACTGTTTCTAGTTGGTCTCTGTCATCATATGGTATTCTCTATTTTAGAGATTAGGTTGTCATCCTAGCATCTGTGAGGAGTCCAATTTTGTTTTACTATCATAGTTATTCATGGTCCATTCATCTTGGAACTATGAGTATGCATTATGACATAAAACAATGTTTCCAGTGGCTGAGTATGAAGTAAGAAATTTCAGATTATGTGCCCCTCTATTACAACAACCAACAGATAAAGGTAGAGTATATGAAACCTTCTAGTTTGCTTCATCTTCTTCCGATACCGATTTGGTAATGGGTTGAGGTTTTCATATATTTTTTTGTTGGATTTATATGGAATACCTGAGGGGAAAATTTTTATCTAGATGGTGATTGATCAATTGAAAAATTAAACTCACTTTATTCTAATCAGAGACACCATTAATGTTGAGGATCTGGGTTAGTTATAACTGTTGGAGATCTTAAGGTTACATGGGGTTCCTTTTACCATTTTTTTGAATAGGTATCCTATGTTTAATTAGAGATTTTAGAGGAGTCTCCAAGAGGATATGGGGACTCATTTCATGTTGAGTACAACTTATAATACATAAATAGTTGGGAAAATGGAGTGTGCTATTTAGATCATAGATGATTTTCTCCATGTAAGAATATTAGATTTCGGTGGATCATGGGATAACCATCTGGGTCTGGTTGAGTTTTCATATAATAGTAGTTATTAGTTATTGACTAGAATAGAACCCTTTGAGGAATTGTATGGCCACCGATTATGATCACCAATTTGTTGGATTTAGGTGGACGAGACTTCTTTTATGGGACCGAGTCTCATTTAGGATACATTGATGAGAATTTAGGATACATATTGGTTTCTTGTTACAAATTAGAGTTTTAAGATATCATATGTAGATCATCGATGTCATCCTTTGTAGTTTTCCATTAGTGGTTGAGTTTTCTTGAATTTGTCTCCTCAGTTGCGTCACTGTTGGCTTGGGAAATAGGGAAATTTTGTTTTGAGATATGTTGGACCCTTTGAGGTCACTGAGCTTCTTGGGAAGGATTATTATCGATTGAAATTTCCAGTTTAATTGATGGGTATTCATGATGTTTTCCATATATCATAGTTTAGGAAATACCATCCCGATCCCTATCATGTTCCATGTTGGGAAGAGATCAAATTGAAGACATAAATTTCAATGGTGGAGTAGCTAGTGGAGATCATTGATGCTCAGGTGAAAGTATTGGATGTAAAATTAATTCCTTTGGTCAAGGTGTTATGGAAAACAGATCAGATTCTTATGAGACCTGGGAGCATGATTCATTGATGAGGGAGTAATTCCCTCACTATTTTATGGAAACCATTCCTAAACATGGATTCCTGAGGATGAAAAGTCTTATAGTGGGGAGTTTGTAACATAATGTTACCTTCTTTTATGTATGTCCCCTCTCTCCCTATAATTTTCCTTACCATTTTGGCATGTTTCGGGTCTTTTTAAGAATGGGGAGTATTTTTCGGTAAAACGGACTAAAGTTCAACAATGTATGTTTTTTTGAATTAATGGTGTCTGGGTATAAATGTGTCTTAGGATTTTCAGGGTTATTCAAATATTTGGAGAACACCAAAGATGCTTTTGACTTTCTCTACAGAATCTAGATTTTTTTATATCTTTGGGATGTTTTTATGTCATGAATGGCTTACAAATCATGTACTGGTCCCTGAGTAGATGTTGTGAACTAGTTCAGAGCATGAAAGTTTTACACATCATGAAAATGATTCACATCATGAAATGATCAAATTCAGGATTTTTAATCTGAGGTGATGCATTTTTCAGTGACTTTTATAAATTGAGAAATTAATGTTGTGAAGTGGTTTCAGGTCAGGAATTTTTTGGGATGAGTGCTTTTTAGTGCACTACATAGATGATTAATTTCTCAATCAATGTGGATATTATCTCTTGAGACCTAGGAGCTCTCCCAGTAGATTTTGGAGATCTATGATCCTAGATCGTTCATTTGGTGATTTATCATTATGGTTATTGCATAGTAAAAAACACTTAATATGTTTGTATAATTTATTCCGAACACACCCGACCTCAGAATTTAACATAATCTTAGTTCCTATGTCTAGAATTATATATTAAAATATTCCAAAGTCTTACATGGAAAAAAACAAATCTCTATAGATAGATCCAAGAGGTTGGTCAGCCTGAATCAAAGTACATACATTGACAAGATACTGAAGAGATTCAGTATGGAACAATTCATGATGGGATTGTTGTTGGTGTCGCATGGAATTAATCTTTCTAAGAAAATGAGTCCTCAGACACATAATAAAATAAATAGTATGGTAATGATTCCATAAGCATCATTGATTGGGTCAGTCATGTATTATATGTTATGTTCTAGGCTAAATGTCACCTACACATTGAGTGTGGTAGGATGATATCAAGATGACCCAGGTGACCGCCATTAGATGGCAGTCAAGACTATCCTTATGTATCTAAGGCATACTAAGGATATGTTCCTAGTTTATAGAGGAGATAATGAACTAGTCATCCGAGGGTTATGCATATGCTAGTTTCCAAACTGATCAAGATGACATGAAGTCATAAGAAGGATATATATTCACTTTGAATAGAGCTATTGTTAACTGGAATAGCTCAAAGAAGGTTGTGATCACAGATTATACAGTAGAGTATGAGGATATTGCGACTTCTGAGGAAGCTAAGGAAGAAGTATGGATGCACAAATTTTTCCAAGAGCATAACGTGGTACCTAACAGTAAAGACCACATCATGCTCTATTGTGATAATACTACATTAATGACTCCCTCAAAGGATTAAATGTCAAATTAGCGAACAAATCATATAATTTGAAAATATCATCTCCTGAGGTATTTTTATTAGAGAGGTGTGGCTACAGTGAGGAGTATTTACATGGAAGACAATGTAGTTTACTTGTTGACTAAATCATTGACTCAGCCGAAATATCATTATCATGTGTGGTCTAACAGACTAAAATTTGTATGTAGTTGTCTCTAGTCCAAGTGAGAGCTTGTTGGAGTTGGTGTACTAGGACCAACTAATTATACTAGGATTACATGTATATTCAAAATATTTAATATTAAACATCATATTATATACTGTTCATTGTTCTATATGAATTTAATTTTATAATGTCCTAGAGTATTTTCCCCATTTATTAGGTCATAGAAGTTCACCGCTATGATGAGAACCTTGAAGTGTTATGAAAATATTCTTAATATAGTTTTATGGTTAGATAACTTACTATGATGATAAAAATAGTATTTAGAATATCAGGTGTGAGTAGTCATAAGTGGATGAGGATTCTTCTTAAGAATATTTTACTTGGTAATCTCCAGAATATGAGATTATGACAACTGACACACCAATAGAAATTCTACATGTTTTGATGTCAATATATATTCCCATCTATGAGCATGTGTAATTATCCTTATATTTTATGATTATCATTAATGCCTGTCATGATTCATGCACTTAGATTTACTGACCAAAACAGTCATGTCATATATTTGTGGGAAGTAAGGCACATTGGGTCCGTCACACTACTAGAAAAATAACTTATAACCATAGAACTATAGACAAATTTTATAGGCCTATGGATATAGGTTAATTTATAGCCATAATTAACTTAAATCCCATAGAAATTAGGGTTTGATCATCATGCAGTTTCCTCCTCTCCACAAAACCCCCTCACATTACCCTCAATTATATATGACCCTCCTTCCCCGACAGTTCCACTCGCGATGCTGGCCCTCACTACCACTAAACGAGGAGACCCCACCACAAGGTATCATCTACGACCCTCTTAACCCACTACCACCGAATGTGAAAACCTCAACTCCCCCACCAATGCTACTCCTAGGTGGTCTCCCCATCTCCTCCTATGGCGTACAGAGGATGCGGCCACCCCCTCCCAGTGATCATCCTCCTCTTTGAGGATCTTAGCTGGCCACAAATTCTGATTTTTCTTACCCAAAAAGGTATTTAGGGTTTTATATTCTATTTTGGGTGCCTGAGATCTCAATATATCTTTTTTTATTTATCTTCTCACAAGTAATCCTCATGTAAATAAGGAGAGACGAGTCATCTTAGAGAACCCTTGGTTTTGGGGAAGATACATCCTGTTAATTTCCATGATGTAATAATGAAACCAAATAAGGAATATCTATAATAATAGATTGTGTGAGAAGTGTAAACCACATGGTAGAGATTAAAAAATGTAATGCAGCAGCATGGAGATATCTATGTGAAGATATGATTATGTTACCTCATGATACAACCATATTCCAACAAAAAATGATGAAAGTATAATGTGAATGTGTGATTATCATACAGATATGATCACACAGACTGGTCCTATTGGAATATATCATGTGTATGTCTCTTGTATAATTAATTTACATGGATGTTTCATATATTATTTCTTATCTATAATATTTTATGATTGAAAAAATATTTTAAAATATAAAAAATTCATATACTGATTTTTTTGAAGGATTTGTTTCACATGATTACATAAATTAGTCAATTCTTTTAAATTTTGAAAATTATGGAAGTCATGAATGATGATATGGGTGATAATTAATATAGAGATTAACATTTGTGACCAGATGATGATATTTTGGAAATATTTATGAGATTTTTGCGAGATTTATAGAGAACCATATTATTATATTATTATATTGTTATATTATTATTATAAAACATTCATATAGAAATTGACACACATTCAATTCTTGAGATAATAGTACTGCTAATGTTTGAAAGCCTTAGTTTACTCATTGATATTAAAGGAATTCCCAAGATTTATTGTTCTATATCTGCTATGTGAAGGGCCAAATATACTTATTCTACACTAGTAATAATCATTAACAACTTTAATTGGTTTAACTGTTCTATATTCATTATGATGAATTTTTGTTGTGATGTAAAGTTTTATCCAGTCGTAATCTCTCAAATCACACATGGTTGTGCCTCTATTAAAATGTAGTGTATTGGTTATGATAACCTAGAAAAAATTAGTTCATATGTTCTACATTATCTCTGAAAAAATTTAGGTTTTTGGGTTATTCCTTCAAGTGTTAAAAAGTTAGGTTGGTTTGTTTTGGTTGTAGGGTATGATAAAAGAAGATTATAAAGAGTTGTCAATCTCCTTCAAAAGTGAGGTCGATTTATTGTGAATAATTCTTTAGAGGAGTTTAGAGGTGTGACGTGTAAAAATGAGATATTGTTTTATAGGAACCACTATAAAAAACATTTTATGCTCATATTCGTTATATTTTTTCATACACTCTTCACACTAAAATTTTATTTATTATTTATATTTAAATTTTTTATTCTTTTTATCCTTCAAATTATGATTTTTTTTAAAATTTTATTTGATTATATTCATCCACCCCATATCTCTATATTGGTATCAACAATTAATATAAAAGTTTACCCCTTTAAGAGTTTTACTTCATTGATTATTTTCCTAAAACAATTCTACGTATCATTTACATTGATACTTTGAGAATTTAATCAGTTAATGTGTTATTTTCATTGAGGATATCCACAGAACACTGAAATAACTTAACTCATTGGTTGAAAATATTTTATATAAATGGTATTATAGATAATCCATAGAGGAAAATAGATAATTGAAAATTTTAGAGGTATTTCGTTAGTTGAGAATAGTTTCTAGTATCTAAACTATGAAAAGATTATTCACCTTTATATAGAACACATACATAAAATTATTATGTTGGATCACACTTCACTGATTATAAAAAACTTCAAAACATTTTTAGATTTTGATTTTATTAAACACATTACAAATTTATGTGTTGAAAATTGAAGAACACAAGACAATCAGATTATAAACATTGATCAAATGGTATCCAATATCATTCCCATTTTCACCATGATGTGGTGTTATACTATATGATTTAAAATCAACAATGGAATGATGTCCTTTCACACACTATGGTATATTGGCATCCTTCAACACACTATGGTATATGATATGGTTTATATTTTCAAAATGTCCCTAAATCTTAATAAATATTTGTATAATTAATACAAAACATCACATCTCATTGTGAATTGATCCAAAAAAATTTGGGAATTGATTATTATTATCTCTTATATTTCATATAAACTCTTTTTACTATAATCAATCATCATTCTTGGAACTTATGTGTGACTATTCATTATTTTTTTTCTAATTTTAAACATTTATCAATTCCCTAAACCATAATGTTTAATATATTTGTTATGATTTTTTATGAACATGTTATTGAGGATTACTTATTATCTTATAAAACAATATATATCATGTTACGTATTTTTACAGATTATTTATTTAAATTATGTTTATATTCCTTATAATGGATAGATACTAGATATACAACTTTGATATGATAACTGATGAGTTTTAGAAGGAGTTATGATTTTTTTGGACTTTGCATTATCCAATGATTGAGATGGCGGATTGATTCAATGTTCGTGTTTTGATTGTCTTGGAAGACCATGGCTAACTCATGAGGAAGTGGGTTAACATATCACTAAACATGGTTTCCCAAAAAATTATCATGTGTGGTATCAAAATGGAGAAAAATATCAAGTGGATAATGACATTGATTCAGTGGAAAGGATTGGTATGAAAAATATGATTTCTGAACGATTTCCTTTAGTTTTTGAAGCTAGATTCTCATGTAGACCAATGCAAGAGGAAATGAATATCAAAACATAGTTTTCGTCTATTAATCAGGATGATTATGTTGAGAGTATTATAAATCTGATGGAAGATGCCAATACCCCAGTATATCAGGCATGTGAAAAAATGAGCAAACATGAATTTTAAATGCGATTATATCATGGGAAAATAGTGTATGGATTTAGTAATACTGAGGTCTAATATCTCCTAAAATTTATTAAAGATTTAATTTTTGATGATGCATGTAACACCCCAAGCTTCCACGGTACGCATCTCTTTGAATAATATAGTAGCGTGTGTTGTACGCAACTTCGAGTTCTAGCACACCACAACAAATCAAACTAGCCGTTATGAATAGTAATACCCACTTTTTGAAATTTTATAAATTTTATCTTTTGAAATGGACATCATTTTTGGATTCATAATATCAAAATAATATTAGGGTGAATTTTCGGTACTTTTCTGATAACATTCATATTTGATGAATAGTGAAAATTACTAAATTTAAATTAAAAACAACTTTTTTAATTGAAATAATTAATAGTGATAAATTATGAATTTGAGTGGTTTTAAAGTATATTTAGAATATATTTTTACCATTTAATACAATTTCGGTAATTGGACATAATTTCACATTTAAACCGGACATAAACAAGTGTCAATCACTTGATAGTTGTTATTTCTTAAAAACACGCTTTTTGTTTCGACATCGAGAATTAATTTTAAATTAGTTTCTGCCACTTATGTCTTTTGAATTTGGAAAAATTAATTCCATATTTGGAATCCAGATATCAAAATTGTTTAAATAAGTAACTTTTATTTTTATATATTTTCAATAATTACTTCGGTAAATATTTTATTTGTTGTGGTTAAAGGGTAAATTCGGTAAATAAGGGTAAAAAATAATATTATAATAATTCTAAGTTACCCTAAAACGTGTTCTAACCCTATTGGTTGATACATGTCCGAGAATGGGCATCTTGGGGTCGAATTTGGGACCCCATGGAGCCACTTGTAAGTGATAATGACACTTTATATTAATTAAGTTAAAGTAAATACAAAAATAAAATAAGCATATATCTTCTAGAAAAACAATTTTTACATAAGATTATATTTGTTATATTTTAGACTATAAATATTAATTGGAAATATAAAAATATTTTCTACATAATGGTTTTTTATTTATAATTTTTAGAAATTAAATAATTAAATTTATTTATGACACAATAATGATGCAGTATTTTCCTTATTAATGAAAGAATCAAATAATTGGTATTATAAATGATAAAATAAATATAATTTGAAAGTTTTGAGGACATACACAAATTTTATAGGTTAATATGACATGATATGATTTCTTAAATGAATTATTTTCTAATTAATAAAGTTTTTATGACTTTAACAAAAATCAATTATTAAATAGAGTCAAAATTGACATAAATGAGTTTTTAAAACAAATATTATATTATTAATTGATATTATATTCCTAAAAATCTATGATTCGGACAAAGGACTTATATAATGATATTTTTATCATTAATGGACCACTTGGGGGTCTCTTGGAAGTATATAGTATGTTTATTAACTATATAATATAAAAATACAAAGAGACATGGTAAATGTCAAACTATTTAACTAAGAGTTAAATAAAAAAGATAAAGTTAATATATTGACCCAAACCTGTATAAAACCTATTTTTGAGTGGTTTTCTACCTATCCCCACATTAAAATTTAAATAATCCAATTTTTACCCATTAGAAATCGAATATGAATTTAGTATAAAATAATATTTCTAGCTTTTCCTAAGGTACCCCTCACCCCTCTTATAAAAGGGTACTCCCCCTTCCCTCTAATTCACAACTTCAAAGCCTTTTGGCTAGGCCAACCCCTGCCATAATGTCCTCCAAACTTCCCTCCCTTCATCCTAGAGGCCTTAGTTTGATCCGAAAGCCAACCTAAGTAGAGATTTTTTATCAAATCAAAAGGAAGAACCCGAAGAAGAGGTAATAATTTCACAACCCTCTTTCAAGTTCTTTTCTTCTCCCACTTCTTCTTTCTTTGTTATTTCCATTCTAAAATAATTACTCCAGTATCCTTTAAATACTATGATGTTATTAAAAATATTGTACATCCATATTTATTATTCTATCTATCCTTTGAATGACATGTCACCATACGTGCGTACGTACGGTTAACCGTTTCCACGCCGTGGTGTAATTGTTATTCAATTCATTATTATTTGAATGGGTATAATAATGATGTGTAATTCATGTAAATAACAAATATAACATGATAATGATTCTGTAGATATGTTATACCATCCAATTATATATTATTTTAATATCAAAAGAATAATATTGTTGCTTGTACGTACGTACGGATTACCGTCTCCACGAACGCGATGAGATTCATTCCCCATCGTATCCATTCAAGACTAATTTTCATTAGATGATAAAAAATAATGTATAAAGACTTGATATCACTCTGGATATGAATATGATACATCCCATACATAACAATTATGACTCAAAAAACATGGAATATAAAGGAAAATGAATCCGTTAACACCTGAAACAACGATAATACTAAGATATTATTAACGAAGCAATCTTAAAAGATCATATATGATATCATATTAATGTATATGATTAATGTATAATTTAATAACAATTATTTCACCATTATAAAAGAGGTTAACCTTCCCTCAACCAAGTAAAAGTACAAGGTAATGGGTTTTCATCTCACTCCTTATTCCCATGAGATTCATGACATATTGCCACTATTACCTTTTATGTGGTGTATGTACTACCCATAATTGTATTCTTTATGTAATACCTTTTGATATATGTGTATTTACATATTCATTTTATGATACCTCTTCCATGGGGTGTATGTTTCGTAAGTTACTAAACTGTTAAGGGTTAATTCCTCAATTTCATTATTATCTGAGATTGTTTATGTGTAAGTATTCACTGGGACATTTTTATCATCAATGTACATTTTTCGTAAAAATGATTTCAAAATGAATATTTTAAGGATTTTTGAAAGGTACTATTTATAAAAATCAGAATTTTAAAAGTTTTAAAGATTTATCTTTCTAAATGTTTTTAATTAATGTCCATGTTTTCAAAATGATTTTAAGGATTTATTTATATGGACATGAATGTTTTGAAATGATAATTATTTTCAAAAGTTTCAAAGTGGTATGGGACACTTTGATTCAAAAATCAATTTTAAATTAATTCCTTTATAAATGTTTGACTTTTAAATGATTTTACAAAAATCATATTTTCTCAAAAAGATTTACTCATCATTTTGAACTATGTCAGCATCATTTATTGGGTATTATTTTTGATTGAGGTTGATTTATTATAATACAATCATCCATATTTTATTGAATGAATTATGATATGTTTGACTGTGGATGTTATATTTTAACACCATTCATGGTTTAGGGTTAATATATTGACATTTCGTATGGTAGTTTTAATACGAATATTTATGATATGTTTAAACCTTTTCATATGAGGAATGTATTAGACTTAGTAAGTGACGGGTGGAGCCTGCTATAGCTCCTCGGTGCATCGGTAGGTCTCACGAGACAACTAGATGTGGAATTGGCCGAGGCCCTTTCCCAATTTGGTATATGTTTTTGGCCGAGGGATTAATCATTTTAGACATCTTGGCCGAGGACTTGACAAAATGTTTTAGAATGTCCGGTATTATACATTCCCTCATTATGGAAATAATATTGATGATTCTTGTGGTCATTCGACTAGTATAATACCCATGATTATGTTTTATTATTGGATTATTTACTTAGCTCATAATTTTTTCATAAAAGTATTCATGTTTATTATTCTTAAAGGCATGCCGTTTCAATTATTAACCATGCTTAATATTTATGTCATTTTCCGCTGTATTAGTTACCCTTACTGAGTGTTTGAGCTCAAACCTTTATTATGTTTCATTTTCCAAGGATATGAAGAAGTTAGTTATGATTGACCAGCAGGCATAATCTAGGAGGCTTGGATGTTTCTAATGAAAAATATTTGTGTTGTATTTCTCTTCAAGCTATAAAGTTGAACTTATGTAGGAATCTTGTTTTCAAGGATACTAAACTAATCGGTCTTTCGAGACTTGATATTTGGTGATCATGCCAATGTTATGTAATAATGCACCAACTCTGGTTAACTGGGGTCAAGGAGTTAGAGTTGGTATCAGAGAATGTTTAGTACAAACCTTGGAAACTAGATTTAGGTAAACTCTGATTAAAGCACATAGCCCTAAGATAGACTTTGAGGATTAGTATAGAATAACTTCCTAGAATTTTGGTATTGTAGAGTTTTTTTGAGTTTTCTATGTAATAAATCCCTATCTAGATACGAGCAGGTAGAGGCGACTCTGGTATAGATGTACCTAGGGGTAAAACCTGAAAACACCTCTTTGAGCTAGACTCGAACGTGAACTGGAGCACGACTACGGGCCTTGCTGCACTCTTGGTTACAAAACTCCTGGGGGATATGCTTAGGATAATTCTCATTTTATTTACAAACCATTATGAAGGGTTTATGAGTATATAATTCCTCAAAGAAAACATTTTTATGATTATGGATTATATCCATAAACTGTTCAATATACGTTAGGTATTTTACAAGTTTGGAATTATTCATTGTAATTTATAAACATACCTTGTTTATGCCATTGTATAGAAATGGAGCCCAGTAGAAGGAATGTGAATTCCAGCAATACGTATTATCTAATGAGTAAGAAGGATCATATATTTCACAGTATTAAGCCATCATTTAGAAGGGAAATAGTCTTCCATGTATTCTCAACATAGGAAGAAATAGTATCATGTGTTAATAAGATAAGTAAATAATTCTCTGAGTCCTATGGATTTGAAGGGAAGAAAGAGAAGAAAAGGATGGAAGAGAGAAATATGGATAAAGGGAAGAGGGAAAATAATAATTTTTCCATATGTGATAACTGTGGGAAGAAACACCCCAGAACTTACCTAAAGGGAATGAGAGTTTGATATAAGTGGGGAGAAAAAGGACACCAAGTACGTGACTGCAATGGTATGAAAAAGGTTTCAAATGTACAATGATTCATTTTCAAGGAGTTGGGACACTACGCGAAAAAATGTACAAATCATCAGAGTAAGTTCCAAATGATGATATTGGATAATAAACAAGTTATGATACTACCATAGATGAGGAGGAATGACTAGAGTTATTATTTTGTTATTAAAGAGTTATGTCATTTGAGTGTTGTATTAATGATGTACTGGTTGTAATAATTATGGAGTATATAAGGATTGTACTGCAGTATTATTTCATTAAGGACTTGAGATTGTGTAGAACCAAGAAAAGTGACTCAATAACAGGTTAAATTTTTGGAAAATATAAGATGAGAGAAAGATAAACCATAATATGGTCTCGATAATGAGGTAGTGATTTTGGAATAAGAGATGGTTGATTTGAATAAATTATATCTGATATTCTTGACTACTTTGAAACTTATTAATGATTTTCCATTTTTGGAGTTTACTACATTTTTGGATAGAAGGAGTATATCCAGTATTCTATAAAGAATAAGGTAGCATGAATGTAATCAATAAAGTTTTATGGTAATTCAGGATGTTACCATGTTTTAAAATAATACACGATGAAGGTGTTCACATGTTATTACATGGAAAAAATAATCTTCATTGTGTTTAACTTCTTTATAAATTTTGGACTGTGAGTTTGGATAGAAGTATTTTGGATAAGTCTAACAGTTGTAATGGATTAAGCTTTAAAGGTTATTTTTGGATTTTTATAAAAGGACAACATGCATACCGTGTGACAACCCGTCGCGTCGGACAAAACTGCGGGAATCGAACCAACAACCATAGTGAGATTAAGATTTATCACCTACCATAGGAATACCTGATGTTCCTAAATGGTATAATGTAGTTTCTTTTTTAAAGGGTCTGATATGTGAACTATAAATTCATTATATTTGGAACCTTATACGATTAGGATAAATAGAGTATTTTTGAGTTGTATTATGTTTTGGAGTGAAAGATGAGTTTGTGGTAGAAATTTATTAATGGATAAAACTATAATTATAAAGTAAGTATATCTCCTTATGATCTTATCCAATATAATAAATAAATTCCTCAACATTAATGAAAGGAGCATAGAACAAAAACGTTGTCCTAGATGGTACCTTAGATCATCACACATTTATGGCTTTGTGATTGTTGGAATTTTCATAGCAATGTTCTCTACCACTCTCCATCAGATATTGATGGTTAGATTTCTCTTAAATATCCATGTTTTCCTACATGGAACCATATTATGTGTTATTTTTGGTAACCTTCATACTTACCACTCTTTATTTTAAATAGAGGTCTCATTAATCCATTTTTCGATGTGGGATTTCAACTAAGATATTTTGAAATGTCAACCCCATGATTCCAAAACCAAGAATAAATTGCGAGAACACAATTTATTGAAGGAGGGGAGAATGTAACACCCCATGCTTCTAAAGTATGCTTCTCTTTGAATAATACAATAGCATGTGTTGTACGCAACTTCGAGTTCTTAGACACCACAACCAATCAAACTAGCCATTATGAATAGTAATACCCACTTTTTAAAATTTTATAAATTTTATCTTTCAAAATAGACTTCATTTTTGGATTCAAAATATCAAAATAATATTAGGGTGAATTTTTTGTACTTTTCTGATAACATTCATATTTGATGAATAGTGAAAATTACTAAATTTAATTAAAACCAACTTTGTTAATCAAAATAATTAATAGTGATAAATTCTGAATTTGAGTTGTTTTAAAGTATATTTAGAATATATTTTTACCATTTAATACAATTTTTTATCATTGGACATTATTTTACATTTAAACCGGACATAAACAAGGTTCAATATTTTGATATTTATTATTTCTTAAAAACACACTTTTTGTTTTGATAGCGGGAATTAATTTTAAATTAATTTCTTCCACTTATTTTTTTTGAATTTGAAAAAATGGATTCTATATTTGGAATCAGTATATCCAAATTTTGTAAATAGGTAACTTTTATTTTTAGACATTTTGGATAATTACTTCGGTAAAAATTTTATTTACCATGGTTAAAGGGTAAATTCGGTAAATTAGGGTAAAATATAATATTATAATAATATTAAATTACCCTAAAATGTGTCCTAACCCTATTAGTCGATATATGTCCGACCATGGGCATCTTTGGGTCGAATTTGGGACCCCATAGAGCAATTTGTACGTGATAATGACATTTTATATTAAATGAGTTAAAGTAAATACAAAAATGGCATAAGCATATATCTTCTAGAAAATAATTTTTTACATAGGATTATATATGTTATATTTTGGACTATAAATATTAATTAGAAAGCTAAAACGATTTCCTACATAATTTTATTTTATTTATAATTTTTAGACATTGAATAATTAAATTTATTTATGACACAATAATGATGCAGTATTTTCCTTATTAATGAAAGAATCAAATAATTGGTATTATAAATGATAAAATAAATATAATTTTAGAGTTTTTATGACATGCACGACTTTTATAGGTTAATATGACATGTTATTATTGCTTAAATGAATTTTTTTCGAATTAATAAATTTGGTAAGACTTTAATAAAAATATATTATTAATTAGTCTCAAAATTGACATTAATGGGTTTTTAAAACAAATATTATATTATTAATTGATATTATATTCCTAAAAATATAATTATCGAACACACGACTTATATAATGATAGATGTATAATTAATGGACCACTTGGGGGTCTCTTGGAAGTATATAGTAAGTTTATTAACTATATAATATAAAAATACAAAGAGACATGGTAAAAGTCAAACTATTTAACTAAGAGTCAAATCAAAAAGATAAAGTTAATATAGTGACCCAAAACTATCTAAAAACTATTGGTTGAGTGGATTTAGACCTATCCCCACCTTAAACTTTATATAATCCAATTTGGATCCATTATAAATCTAATATGAATTTATTATAAAATAATATTTCTAGCTTTTCCTAAGGTACCCCTCACCCCTTTTATAAAAGGGCACTCCCCTTCCCACTAATTCACACATTCAAAGCCTTTTGGCTCAGCTAATACCTGCCATAATGTCCTCCCGACTTCCCTAAAATCAACTTAGAGGCCTTAGTTGGATCAGAAATCCATCCTATGGAGCCCTTTTGATCAAATCAAATGGAAGAACCCAAAGAAGAGGTAATAATTTCACAACCCTCTTTCAAGTTCTTTTCTTCTTCCACTTCTTCTTTATTTGATATTTACTTTCAAAATTAATAACTCCAGTATACTTTATATACTGTGATTTTATTAAAAATATGGTACATATATATTTATTATTCTATCCATCCTTTGAATGACATGTTACCATACGTGCGTACGTACGACTTACCGTCTCCACGCCGTGGTGTAATTGTTATTCAATTAATTATTATTTGGATGGGTATAATAATGATGTGTAATTAATGTAAATAATAAATATAACATGATAATTATTCTGTATATATGTTATAACATATAATTATATACTATTTTAATATCAAAAGAATGATATTGTTGCTCGTGCGTACTTACGGATTACCGTCTCCACGAACGCGATGAGATTCATTCCCCATCGTATCTATTCAAGAATAATTTTCATTAGATGATTAAAAATATTGTCCAAAGACTTGATATCATTCTGGATATGAATATGATACATCCCATCGATAACAATTATGACTCAAAAAACAAGGAATATAAAGTAAAATGAATCTGTTAACACCCGAAACAACGATAATACTAAGATATTATTAATGAAGCAATGTTAAAAGATCATATTTGATATCATATTAATGTATATGATTATTGTATAATTTAATAACAATTCTTTCACCATTATACAGGATGTTAACCTTCCCTCGACCAAGTAAAAGTACAAGGTAATGGGTTTTCATCTCACTCCTTATTCCTGTGAGATTCATGACATAATGCCACTATTAACTTTTGTGTGGTGTATGTACTGCCCATAATTGTATTCATTATGTAATACCATTTAATTTATGTGTATTTACATATTAATTGAATGATACTTCTTTCATGGGGTGTATGTTTCGTAAGTTACCAAATTGGTAAGGGTTAATTCCTCAATCTCATTATTATCCAAGATTTTTTATGTGTAAGTATTTTCTGGGACATTTTTATCATCCATGTAAATTTTTGGTAAAAATGATTTCAAAATGAATATTTTAAGGATTTTTGAAAGTTACTCTTTATCAAGATGATAATTTTAAAATATTTAAAGATTTATATTTCTAAATGTTTTTAATTAATTTCCATGTTTTTAAAATGATTTTAAGGATTTATTTATATGAACATGAATCTTTTTAAATGATAATTATTTTCAAAGGTTTCAAAGTGGTATGGGACACTTTGATTCATAAATATCTTTTAAATTACTTCTTTCATAAATGTGTGAATTTTAAATGATTTTACAAAAAGGATATTCTCTCAAAAATATTTACTAATCATTTTAATCTATGTTAGCATCCTTTACTAGATATTATTTTTTATTGAGGTTGATTTATTATAATACAATCTTCCATATTGTATTGAATGAGTTATGATATGTTTGACTGTGGATGTTATATTTTTATACCATTCATGGTTTATGGTTAATGTATTGAAATTTCGTATGCTAGTTTTAATACGAATGTTTGTGATATGTTTAAATGTTTTCATATGAGGAATGTATTAGACTTAGTAAGTGACAGGTGGAGCCCGCTATAGCTCGTCGATGCATCGGTAGGTCTCATGAGACAACTAGACATGTAATTGGCCGAGGCCCTTTCCCAATTTGATATATGGTTTTGGCCGAGGCCTTAATCATTTTTAGACGTCTTGGCCGAGGCCTTGAAAAAATGATTCCGAATGTCCGGCATTGTACATTACCTCATTATGGAAATAATATTAATGGTTCATGTGGTCATTCTACTAGTAGAATACACATTATTCTGTTTTATTATGGCCTTATTTACTCCGCTCATATTCTTACCATAAAAGTATTCATGTTTATTATTGGTAAAGGTATGTGGTTTCAATTATTCACCATGCTTAATATTTATGTCAATTTCCATTGTATTACTTACCCTTAATGAGCATTTGAGCTCTCCCATTTCTTATGTTTAATTTTCCCAGGATATGAAGAATTTATTTATGAGTGACCTTCAAGCATAATCAAGGAGGCTTGGATGTTTCTAATGAAATATATTTGTGTTTTATTTATCTTCACACTGTAAAGTTGATCTTCTGTATGAATCTTGTTTTCAAGGCTACTAAACTAATAGATATTTAGAGACTTCATCTTTTGTGATCATGAAAATGTTATGTAATACTTCACCGGCTCTGGGTAACTGGGGTTGGGGCATTACACTGAATGTATTCCAGAAATTATTACATGGAATCAAATTTTCTTGGAAAATTTGGAATTTCATCTATTAATATTCATTCTTTCCCTAAAGATTGTTTTCTATTCTAGAAGGAAAATACAGAGTTGAGTTACGGCAAACAGTGTCACACATCAAGGTAGAAGACTAATAAAGATGGAACTCAATCTCTCATACCATAGAAAGTGATGTGGCACTTCCCTTTAATTCCCAGGCTTAAAAAACTTTTTATGTCAAAAAAATAAAAAGGAATATGAGATAGCATAAAGATGAAAGAAATAATGATAATGATGAAATAGTGTATCCTGCGAACGAGTTGTCTTGAAAGAAATTTGATAAGTTACATCCTCATTTGGCAACTGAACCAGAAAATGTTATATTGGGATTATCCTGTGATGGTTTCAACCCATTTTGTTTAAATGCAAACCTCACACAGTGCTTGGACTATTTTCATTCACATTTATATATTTTCTTCATGGATGTGTGTGAAGAATCTGTTTACTATAATGAGTATATTGATATATGGAACTAGTGATCCTGGAAATGATATTGATATATAATTGTATCCATTAATAGATGAGTTAAAATAGATTTGGATCATTGGTTAACTACCGTACGATGCATTCAGGAAGGAGTACATTATGTTTCTTGCAGCTTTATTATAGATGATAAACAATTGCCCAATTTACGGAATGATGGCTGGTCGGAGTACAAAAGGTAAATTACTCTACCGTATTTTTATGAAAAATACAGGTTCCCAAAGATTAATGTTTTGATAATATTTTAGCTTCATAGGGCATCAATTATTTCTATCGATGGATCATCCATAGAGGAAAAATCAGAGATAGTTTGATAATGCTGTTGAGACAGATGAGACACCTCAACAAATTTCAGGGAATGATATTGTTAAAGAACTTGATGATTCAAATTATGTTCTTAGAAAAAGTCAATCAAATGTTAGAGATTTAAAGCATGTTAATTAAAATTCTAATAACAATTGGAGAAAGATAAAAATATTCTTTGAGTTACTATATTGGTCATCAAATTTATTGCTTCATTGTTTGGATGTAATGCATATCAAGAACAACATTTGTGATATGTTACTTGAAAATATTTTAAATGTCAAAGGAAAAAAATATGATTTTTGGCCTCATAATGATTTCATGGATTGGGGTATAAGAGCAAGACTTCATCATGAGTTAATTGGTCAAAATAAATGGAAATTCCATTTTGCTTGTTATTGAATGAAAAATGCAGAGAAGATTTTTTTTTTCAGGTCTTGGAAAGTTTTAAGGTTCTAGATGGTTATTCAAGTAATATTTTGAAAAGGGTGAATACAGAAGATTTAATGCTTTCATTTCCTTAGGTTTTTGTTATTTTATGTTGGCTTAAATTGAACTTGCTCAACATGTTTGGTAAATCTTGTTTTTCTAGTTTGTTTATATATCAAATGTTGTTTGAAATTTCATTATATGTTTGTGTATTTTATTTTAAGTGTTTTTTATCCAAAATGTTCTCTAAATATGACAATCTACAAGACTTTTCAAATGACCAAGATGCAGACATGGAGAGGTTCTCGAATAAGAACGAGTTAAAGAAAAATAGTGTCCAAGGTTGCATTTGGAATTATTTGGAGCTCAGTAAGGATAACTTTCCTCTTGAACCGTTTGGTATGTGATCTGAAATTTATATGAATATCGGGAGTTGATTGACAAATTTAGATGTTGTATACATGTTTAGTTAGTGATTGAACCATATTTATTTTATGAACATAGAATTTTTCTATTGTTTATACATGAATAGACTATGTCAAATATATGAATTGGTTATATTTCATATTCTTCAATGTTTATATTTATATAAATTTTGAGAAAGCATGAGTAATGAGTTCATGATGCAGACACATAATTTTTTTGAATTGATATTTCTTCAAAGATATATAGAAGAAAGCCATTAGTTTTGAAAGTGATTTTAACATTTTTTTTGAATACATATATAAAAAGTTAGGGAATCCAAATTTTTTATTTATGGATTCTCCATCCCTCAACCAATTTTATGTCATGTAAGGTTTCATATCTTTTTCATAATAATTATCATATATATATATATATAAATTACATAGAAGTTTCTTCCACGTTGTCCCTTTTTACTTAAGTGTGCTTACAAACCTATATAGATTATATGATATGAATTTTACTAGAGAGTTTTTACCCATTGGCGATGAGTCCTTCATATCTCGAATTATATTTTCTTAAATTCATCCTTAATATACTGTTCTTTGTCATATTATATTTAAATTCAAATTTTTATTTATTACCCCCCATTTCATTCTTTGTGAATAGATATTTTTTTAAATTCATTTACTTATGCTCAAGGACCATTAGCCTTGTAATCACAGGTGGCCCAAAGATCAATGATTGAGGTTCTATTTGGTATTTTTATAAAATTCACATGAAAATCGGAAATGATCACATGTATGATGTGTGTTTTTTAATTTAGACATGGGCATGTTTGTCTTTCCTTATATATATATATATCATTTATTTTGAATCTATTTTGAATATGTTATGTATTATGTTATGAATTTGTTATATATTATGTTCATTCTAAAACATTTAACATTATAAGTCTTAATATGAGATTTTATTTAAATTTAAACTATTATAATCTATTTTTAGATGGTTGTTAAACATAAATTTGTGTTATTGATTTATATGGCGTGATTGTTTAGAATCTGCCTTACATTGTCGAGTTTTGTCTTT
The DNA here is from genome assembly GCA_963277665.1 of Viscum album. Classification (NCBI taxonomy): domain Eukaryota; kingdom Viridiplantae; phylum Streptophyta; class Magnoliopsida; order Santalales; family Viscaceae; genus Viscum; species Viscum album. Next base: position 1,003,807,603 of record OY728134.1, read on the forward strand.
TTTGATAAATGATTTGAACAAGTTAAAGGAATATTTTTAGTCTGGACAACACTTTAAATCATGAATTCAAAAACATCCACAGTATATTTTCAATTCAAAAACTTCTCTAGTCATCTATCTTTCAGTTTTTCATGTTTATGCTCACATTTTTTTTCAATAGGTGTTGTGTATTAGCATTTTTTATTTCAGTTTTAGTTTCACATTATAGATTTTAAAAGTTTGTTTCACTAGTATTCTATAATGATTTGAGTAATTGTGTTAATAATATAGTGAAACATAAATATTTAGAGGTTTCCATAGGATTTAACAAGCTAATCAATCAATTCATTCAGTACTCATCCAATAGTTGTAGAACTTTACAAATTTAGTATTGGTTTTGTTGAATGAAGAACATTTTTCAATCATGGTAGATTTTATTTCAAGTGACTCCCATTGATATTACATCAAGACAGTAAGAGTCCTATTTCATTGGAAAATAGTTTTTCATATTTTCAATCCATTTTTCATTTTAATTACAATAAACAAGATTTTTTAGTTTAATCAATCTTGTTGGTGTATCTGATTAAGTCTAGAATATTACAAGGATAGTGGCAACACCAAATGCTCTGTATATCTATAGATTCATAATGGAAGTAGTGTGTTGCACTTTTTCAAGCAACCAAGCAGTGCAAAACTTCATGTAGAACCAAATTCCATTCATTTTTCAGGATTATATTTTCAAGAGTTTAAAAGTTCTATGTGATATTATTTAGTTTTTTTTCTTTTATCAAATCAAGTTAGGTTTCTCGGGTTCATGTTTACTTTATCACTTATTGCAGTTCATTCATACATTATGTTAGGCATGTGATCTAATGTTGCGATCAAATATCAGTAGGAGGGTGATTGAGTTACACATTACATGCTCGAGTAATGGAGTTTCGTTATGAGTCACTACTTTATGATTTTGATTCTTCATTTTATTTTAGAGGCTTTGATTATAAAGGAATGTTATGTTTATTAAGGATTGGGTTTTAATTCTAATAATATTGAGTTTATTGGTGGCCTATCAATTTTCCTAAAAATTATGATGCTTACACATACCATTTCAGTGTTCTATACCTCTTGTTCTAGTTTTCAACTCATGGCATATTGAAGGCTGTATTTTGAGGTAACACTTTTTGTCAGTATTTCCCCATGAGGGGTTCCATGTGGGGAAATTCATGGCATATTATGTCGTACCCTTATCACTTTAGGGTATCTTTTCAGAAAAGGGTCAATCACTCTAGCCTAGGTGGAGATTTCAGAAAAGTGGTATTTCAATGTTAAGACAGCGAGTGGAGTAGGGTTTTGTTTTTGTGTGACTCACCAATATTATCTTTGGTCTTATAAAAATAGGAAAATATTGGATATGTGGTTATCACAGATTGTGATTTCTGGTTAATAATTGTCCAATTTTCATTTTCAAATATTACAATCTGAACTTGTTAATCATAAACATTCACACCATCAATGTTGTTTTCTGATTTGGGGATACTTCCACAAACATCCTAGTATATTGTACTGTTGTATCTACTTTCCTTGTTCGCTAATTTTATGGTCATCTTTCTCTAATCCTTGATTTATGTGCATTTATGTAATCCTGTATTTATACATTTATGTTCATTTCAATTTCATACAAATAGGCGAATGTAGGGTAATTTCTATGCATTTCTATAATCATGTAGTTCTTCATTTCTACATTTCTGTGCATTTTTTTGCATTTCAGTTTCATACAAACAGGTGAATGTAGGGAGAATCATGGTGTTTTTTAGGGAATCTGGGGACTATCTCTATAGTTCTTAAATTGTTGCAATATCCCTATAGCCATAGTTTGAAACCATGGCTATAGTTCTTACGTGATTGAAGATACATCCATGGTTCCAAACAGTGGAAATATCCCTATATCCACAGTTCAGACTGTTGCTATAGAATTTTCACCATTTCCACACTAATAGGAGACATAGTTCGTTAAACTGTGGATATTACCTATATCCATGGTTTTGGGTTCTATAGTCACAGTTACAAACTGTGGCTATAAACTTATTATGCAGTAGTACTAGGATTAACATGTCATTAATGGAGAAGTCATGGAAGGATTTATATCTTCCATATTTAGGGAATATGATATCTCAGCCTTTGATTGGAATAGAATCATCACATTGAATTCCATGAACATGTTGAAATGATGTGTTTATTTCAGATAGTCATAGAAAGATGTATCGAGTAAATAGGTTGATGACACCATCGTGTAACTTGTTTGATGAGATGTTGTGAAGAAAAGATTATATTACATAGTGGGAATTCATATATGGTTTTTGATGTCATGACATTAAGTTATTTCTCTTGGGTGTCTTTACTCATTGCTAGAAAATAATATTGGGATTTAGGCGAGCACACTTAATGCCAATGAGAAAGACTCCCAGAGGTTCACACACTAAATGTTTTCGTTTATTTGAATTAAATTTTATTTGAGATTAATTGATGGAAACAAATATTACTATCAAGTCTAAGAAATAATTTTATTCAAGTTATATTGATCACATAAATATAATATATATTTATTCTTCAGTATGTGAATAAAAATATATTTATTTATTTTATTGAATATTTAATAAATTTTTATCTGCAGGTATGTGAATGAAATATTTATTTATGAATAAAATTTAATTAAGTTGTTCAATAAATTCAAGAGGAGTTCGAACGGACCAAGACTGAGTCCGGTGAAAAATATTAATTAACAAGCTGGTAAAATAATATTTTTTATTGCGCATGTTGATACAAACCACAAAATAATAATATTATCATTATTATTATGAGGAAAAAGGTTTATTAAAGGTAATTAATGTTATTTAATCACCAATAAGAAATTTAATAATATTTTAAACTAAATCCTAACTCTATAAATAGACGGGTATGTCTATTGTGCAGAGCATCCAAAATTAATAATTGAGAATTGTTGTGCACAATGAATTATCACTTGACTCCTCCTTCCCTCTCCTCTCAAGAATGGGAAACACTAGATATTTCTTCAAGACTAAAGACGAGTGATCAAGAATGAAAAACAAAGGGCCTTTGATCCACCACGCTAGCACCCGGAGATCGAATGGTATTGCTCAGAGATCAATAGAGCACATGTTGATCACCACCAGAGGGATTCTATCCTTGGATCCTCACTGCGCAATGGAGGAAATCTGAAAGAGTATTTTTAGATGATTATCATTCATCAACGATGAAATTTCCTAAGCCCATGTATTTATTTTATCAAATATTAAATAAATTAATTATAAATTTTTCATGAAAGATCCAACCTCACGGGTTTGAACAACGATTATTAAAAGATAATTTTAATATACCAACCACCATCACAAGCTTCCCTTGGGCCCAAAACCTTCAATTTCTGTAGATTCCACCTTATTTGCACACTATTTTATCTAGCCCTCCTTCCATGACCTCAAGACCAACTCAAAAAAAATCTCAATTTAACTAAAGAAAAAAATAAAATAAAAAACATAACTTAGTGACTAGAGTCATTACATGTGGTTTGATTAAAATGAATTAAAATACATTTTATCAAGTGTAATTAATTATAAGTTTGTTATGAATTTTTAATAAAACATATGTTATTTATTATTATTTATGTCTTTTGATTAAATTACTATTTCATTTATTTGGTATGTGAAAAATCAAAGGATTATTGATGATACATCAACAATCTCCTTCTGTTTCATTTTGTAACTAATTTGTTTACGATTGTTGTAACAAAAAGAGATGAGAAAATGTCATTTTTTTGTGGTGGGTTAAGAGTGATTTGTGTGAAAAATTAATAAAGAAAAGAGTCTAGAATATATAAAATAAATCATTTAGTTATATAACAAGGAATTTTTTTGATAGATACAAATTAAATTATTCAGTGTACAATAAAAAATTATTGAAATGATTATTGATATCAAATATTATAGGTTCAAATACATTAGAGGTTGAGTTATAAATTTTTAGGTGGTTGTTAATTATAAATGATTTGTGACTTATAATAACATAATTTCATTGTAATATTTCGATTATGTTAACTTAGATATGATATTAGTTTGTATGATAGTTATTGAATTTAATAGGTTACAATCTGACTATATTTTGAGGTATTGATACTAATTGAATGCTTACATTGAAATATATTTTTATTATGTTCAATGATTTGAGGAACTTTAGGGCTCGATTAGCCTATCACAAATGGAAGGTATTTCAAATAACAACTCTATTACACTACAACATGCCCAATTAATAGAATGAGAATCTCCAAAGAAAGGATAAAAGGAAAATCGGCCTGCAACAGGCTAATGAGGTGGTAACCCGACACACTAGAAAGTATGCATCCCAATCTCTATGAAAAGAAAATATGCCCCAACCTAGAGGAACGTAGTACAACCCAACATGGTCTTTTCAACTAGGTTCCTATACGACAACCTTAGGTGTAAGTCCCCCCACACCTTCCCACTCCACCGACACACATACGACCACCTTTCTGCCAACACCCATGGAACTACTTCCCCACGGGCCGCCACCACCACCCTTAGAAAGCTCCTATGAGGCAGTACCATGAGGCTTAGAAATCTTTGTTTTAGTTCCTCTTCCACCCTTTATAAATGGATATATGTGACAAAATCTATGAAATGTGATCTATCAATCCTCCTATACAACAGGAGGCACACCACCAGCTGTTTCACCCACTTCATGTAAAGATTAGAAAAGCATTCCAAGTGGGTTGAGTATAGTCCAGTTCGTCTTTCTGACCTCCCATATGCAAAATATCCAAGAAAGGCATTCTATGAAGCTCTGTCTTGATACTAGAACCATTTTTCAAGACCCTATCACGGTTGTTTGTGTTATGATTTATCGATCCTTAGATAAGTGTTTTTGAATCATTTGTAATTTGTACGAGTAGATATAAAGTTAATGTGATACCTGGTGGGCTTGAAAAGACCGAATAATCATTTTTAGTGATATAGAAGTCTTTAAAAATGTGTGATATGGGATCACAACATACAAAACCTTATATTTCCATTAAATCATAAGAATATGATCATATATTGGTTTTTGAAATGTATGAACTGATTTCACATCAATTTGAGTGGCGGTTTTCTTGCGATGTTTAGAAACACAGTTTTATTGTTTTAAAACTCTAAAACATGTTTGCAATGTTCAAAACCATAGAGAATGACCTTATATTGGTGCTAAATAATGGGAAAATATTTTTGGACCATTTTTGTTGTGTATGAGTAGACAATACTTCAATCCAATGGGTGGTGTGCTCTAAATGATTGAATAATCAGTTTTCAATGGTATGAAATTCTTTAAAAACATGCACCAGGGGGCCAAAACCCAAAAAATGACCTCATATTGCAATGAAATCAATGAAAAATAATCAAAGATTTATTTTTGAAATATAGGAAGTGATTACACATCAGAGTGGTGGTTTTCTTGAGATGTCCATAAATTCATTTTTTGTGTTTTACTCTAAAACATGAATGTAATGACTAAAAGCAAAGAGAACAACCTCATATTGGCATGAAATCATGAGAAAACTATCATTTAATAATTTTAGATTTGTAAGAGTATAAAAAACATCAATTTGACCTATGGTTTGCTCAAAATCGCAGATAAACAGTTTTCAATGATATGAAAGTCTTTAAAAACATACATCCACGGGTAAAAATCAAGAAACCAACACTTTATTTCCATGAAATCATAGTACAATGATGTTAGATTGATTTTAAAATTAAGAAACTATCCCCACATCATTCCAAGTGGCGGTTTTCTCAGGATGTTCGTAAATGTATTTTTAGTATTTTAAAACTATAAAACATGCATGTAATTGTAAAAACCCTAGAGAATGACCTTTTATTGACATAAATTCATGAGAAAACTATCGTTAAATCATTAGTGATATATATAAGTAGATGAAATGACAATAAAATGTGTAGTGCACTCGAAATGACCGAACAAACAGTTTTTAATGATATAAAAGTCTTTAAAAACATGTTTCAGAGGGTTAAAATCAAGAAAACGACCACCCATTACTGTTAAGTTACAAGACAACAATGATATGTTGGGTTTTGAAATTTAGTAACTGAAATAACATCAATTTAAGGGGGGGAGGGGGTTGGGGATATACACATTTTTAGTGTTTTAAAACTCTAATGGTGTAATGGTCAAAATCATAGAAAATGACATCAGATTGAAATGAAATCATAAGAAATATATCATTAAAACAAATGAATATATTTGGAAGACATCCATATTGAGATATGAGAGTTAAATCAAATCATAAATAGGTAATTTAATGTTTTGAAAGTGTTCTGGGTGAATTTAGAGGCTTAATTGCCGAGAGGAATTATATATATTTATTTAATTCAAGATGCGAGATGATATAACATGTGTTTTGTGTTGAAATGTCATAAGATTAATTTAAAAACTGTAGCTACAATTTTTAGAGACAATTAGTTTATTTTTCCCCATATTTATTAAATAAAGAAATTATGATAAAAACTGCCACAAAAAATCTTGAAAACCACCAATAAATATAAAAAATGACAATTTTCTAAAGCTCCACTAAATAAAACCAAACTTTCATGGTTTTATTGTCACACTGAAACACACGATGAATTACATAACCATCGATAAATGGTTTTTGGTGGTTTAAACCACCATTATAATAAAAAAAATTCACTTCTAGACCTTATTTTTCTTATAGTAAATCAATGTTCTACCCCCATCCATCTCTCACCCTGAACAAACATGATGACATGCAGTCGACAGACTCCATCTTGTGTTTGTCTTCCTCCTCCCATTATCATATATAGCGGAATTTTCACAAATATATTACACACTTCCCATTCAAACCCTTTTTTGGTGGGTCATTCGACCACCAATGTGACACTGTGTGTGCATGCTTGAATGCAGATGACCCGCATCAGGGCATATGTCCTGTAAGTGTGCATAATATCCATCAAAAATACCCACATGTTTGTCAAAAAATTGTGATGTAAAGCACACTTGATCTACCTAGCCAAACGAGTCAGACTAAAATCCCTTTAAACCACACAAACTACCCCCACAAACACGTCTGTCAGCGGAGACAACCCCCAACAACATGCTACCCAGTAAGAAATAGTAAATAATCAATTATAATAAATAGTAAATAATAAATAATTATAAATAATAAATAAATAAAATTTTAATGATAAATATTAAATATTAATAAATAAATTATGATAGTTAATAAATAGAAAATAATAAATAAAAATCCAACACTTTATTAATGAAAATAAAATCTAAGAGAGAATGGGGTCAAACAAAGCATACTTGCCTTACCCCATTCAAATGTCCATGAGAACATGAACCAATGAAAACATAAATTTATTTAAACAAGCATTCTAAAAGTTTTAATGACCTAATTTCTCCATAAGCATAGCCGGAGATTGAAGACTCATATTGTATTAGGCGGCCCAACATCCATAACCATGATGAAAAAAATACACATCTCTAACTTTTCACCCTTCACCAAGTGTTTTCTTCATCCGCAATGACCCTTTTAGTAGCATTCATAGGTTAATAATCCTCCTCTCCCACAACATCCTTGCCCAAGCGTGATACCCAATCCTCCAATGAGGTAAGTGTATCATAAGTACTAGAAGTGGAGACCTGACCTTCCACCAAAACTTTAATAGGTTGAAATAATACTTTAACACTTTTATTAGAGATTTCTATTAAATAGGAGCCTAATGCCAATGGAGATGAGATCTCATACTGTTGTCGGCCAGTAGGCATTCTTCAGCTCACCTGACGGTGCAATAGTAAAAAATACATTGGATGAAGGATTCCCTAAAGCAACAATGTCTCTAGGAGGCTCAGAGCAGGAATCCATTAATAATATGGGCACTGAAACCGGCTATTGGCTAGTGGAAACACCCACTACTTCTAGAATAGACTCGAGTTTAATAGGAAGTGAAGCACACCGACTGGTTATAATTGCAGGATTTAAGTGTGTCTAATTAGGTGCATTATTTCCAATGTCATGTGGTTTCAATAGGTCACTAGATTTTAACTGTTTAATCCCATAGTATTTATTCCCTTTAACACCTTTCCTAGTTGCAAGGGGTGTAGCCGAGACAACATCTATAGTTTGATTCCCTTTCATCCCCTTGACCTTTCCAAATTCTGGTTGCTTAAGTTGAGTCGAGGAAAGGGAGAGTACCTTTAGTGAATTATTCCCCTTCCTAGTTGACTCATAAAGACGACCATATACCTAGTCTTTCTAATGGCTTGAGTTTAAAAGAGACTCACCTTCACTAGCATGATGTGGATCTGAGTTATCACTATCATCATTATCGATGTCCACCTGTGCTCTTGATTATAAATTCTTTCCTTCCAAAAAATTTGTGCTTATGTTTACCTTCTCAACCCTGAGAGCCTATGAATAAAGCACCCCTTTATCAGTGATAGTTATATTTCTTTATTGAACCAAAGGAGTAGTATATGGTATCAACAAATTATCTACACCTATGGTGTGTACTGCAACCCTCTGAAAAAAATAACCTATTGGAGATACAACCAAAAGTCACATGTCATCTGTTTATGAAAATTCTTAAAGTAATGTCCAATGTTATTATGTCTTTTAGATAATTAAGAAATTTTTCATAATCCACAAAAAAATAAAAACGATGTTCATCAACAGTTAAAAAGACACTATCACTTGTAAGAAGTTGGGTTACACATCAAACAAAAACACACACATCCACACATGTTGGGGTATGATGGATCATACGTCATCCCCATCTTGTTTCAATATTAATTAATAAATAATAAATAATAAATAATAAATAATCAAAACAGGAATGGGTATAGGACACTTTTTTAATAAACGAAAAAAGAAGAAACAAGAGAAGACGGTGTCAGAAAAAACATATATGCCCTCATTCAAATGAAAAAAATACAATAACCCAAAATAACATGAATTCAGGCCCAAAACATTCAATCAAGCTGAATATTTTCCAGGAACTGAGCCTGAGAGTGCTGGCTCAGGTTGGGATAAGCAAAAACTCTACCCAGACTATGTGGTTTAAGTCCTCATCTCCCATATTTAGCCATTTACAAGGTGGGTCATGAACTTCGTAACCCCATTCATGATCAATCCTGATATGAGTTGGGGCCTCCACCTCCACAGTATCCTTGGAACCAATGCTCAAATATGAAATCTAATTATCTAGAGAGGAAATTTTGTCAAAATAATTAAAATTGGAAGCTAGATTTTCCACCATACCTTAAGAAGGTTGGGCTATAATAATGTACCCTTTCACAGCTTCCATGGTAGCAAGACTACCACTTCAATGGTCTTATGCTCCCTTGAATTCTTCTGTAAGAAGGATGTTGTCCTTGATTTTGTAGCATCACCACCAGAGGAAGCCTTGATAGCAGGAGAAACATAACTTATTGCCAAGGCTAGAATCCTTAATGCTTTTAGGTTTTTCCTTAGGGGAAGATTAAACTTGTTCCTGAAGAGCCTGCACATGCCCTTTCCCCATAACATCCACCTAGGTGAGGAGTAAACCTCTTGCTTCCCCTTTAAAAAGTTGGAAATTAGAAATTTTATCTCATGAAGCAACTGACTGTCAATAGAATCTCGCATAGTCTATACTTAATCTAGCCTTCTAGGAAAATTCCCTATACTCATTACATACAATTCCAACTCCCTATCATCAGAATCATCCCAATACCCTCGAGTATTCTATGATATGTTAAGAATTTTCTCTAAGAATTGAAGAGAGTTCCCCTACTTTTGCAGAACAACCAACCCCTGAGAAGATACATCCTGGAGTTTCTCACTAAGACCCTACTAAGCTAATCCCCAGCCACTAGTATTCAAACCCAAATTATGGCGATTGACTCCATCAAAAGTATCAAGATGTGATCCAATTCCATGTTTCAAAGTAGAAGCATACATCCCGAAGCTGTCTGGTCTGGATCCCCCATGCTCTCTTGTGGTGAAAGACGTAGGGCCTTTATCTCTTCCAGAATTTTTCTCTGGTACCCTAACCCTAGAAGGACCAACCTTTTTCTATATAGAATTATACCTTCTATAATAATTTTCAATATTCCCCCATAAGCCACAAGTATCACACATACTAATTCTACAAAAATTACCTTTCAAGTGTGCAATAGAGTTAACACTCCTCAAATAAATGATGAACCTTCTAATACTCAACTAGAAGATTAATATTATCATCATGAGTTATAAGGATTAATTTATCGATGAGTTGTTCTTAAGCACATCTTCCACCAAAATTAAAGCATAGTGATCAAATATAACCATTTCATTTTATTTGTCAAGAAAGATAGGAAAACTGACTGAATTAGTAATTTCATGATGAATTTTTAGATGATAAAACATCTAATTGAGAACCTATAGCTAAAAACAGACTGGTTCAAATGAGTTCTCAACACTGGATGGGTTAAAATTTAGTGACCGTTGATGAACATGAAAAGAACTAGGCTTCAATTTGAGAGATATGAAACTCTAGGTCTTCTACTTGAGATCCGCATAATGAAAAAGTTAGTAATAGAAACCATACCAAATAGAGACACAAAACCAATTAGAAAACCCCCATATATAAGAGACTCGACTTAATAGTTTATCCTGGCGCCAAGCATTTCACCCCTTGGAAGAAATAATCTACCAAAAATCTATTTTTTTTTTCACATCACCAATATTCTGGAAACCACATCAAAATTCACCTCTAGATGAACCTTTGAACCCTTTTTGGCTATCCTCCCAGTAATTGAACCCCTATAAGAAGCAAAAGGTCGAGATACAATCCCAACCTCATTTTGATTATCATCTAAATCAACATCCATGGAATATCAAATTCATGAGAACTAGCTAAAGAAGGACCATGATCATTTGTCAGGTATCAAAAATGGTAGAATAATAAGAACATGTGACTCTATATTGTATTAGAGATTAAGAAGGATGAAATTGAGGGTCACTTTCACTCCCACCCAAGCCACGAAGGTCGAATCCCAAACCTACAACCGATTTGTTTAACAACCTTTCATTTTTTAGGTATACATTCCGATAGAAGAACAAGAACAGGGGACTCTGTATTGTATTAGAAATGAAGAAGGATGAAATTTGGAACTCCCACCCAAGCCACGAAGGTCTAATCCTAAACCTATGGACCCTATGTTTAATAGCTTAACAAACAAATATTCTTTGTATCCCCTTACTTCCCATCCCCACTATGGCTTATATAATGATTCCCCATCCCAACATGTGGGTCTAGAACCTCCCCCCCCCAAAAATAACAAATTATCCCTAAAAGAATCTTTAACCCCTTATTACCCACCACGACCATGATATGAAAACGTCGGGAGTCACAGTGACAGAAATGGTTTTCAGATAAAGAAAAGATAGAAGAAAGAAACACTCAGGACACAAAGATTTATGGGGTTCGAGAAATGTTCCCTATATCCACAGAGAGGTATAATAACAACACAATGAAAAATCTGAGAGCACAATTTACAATGAGTATTTCAAAATTTCTCACATAGAAACCCTAGTTCTAAATGGGCTACAAAATGAGGAAGACCATCCACTATTCCATCAACCACACAGGAAGTCCACATCGTTACCATGAAAGTTGGTTGGAAGTCCTTGTCGCTACAGTGTTGTGGTCATCCAAGTCAAAGGTGCTACAGTGGCCAGTGGATGGAAGTTCATGTCGTCATCTCCTTGATTATTAATTTTTAAGTTTATGAGGTTATTTTTCTAAATTTGTTTCTTAATATTATTTATATTTAGTATTTTTAAACTGAGTTTCAAATAAAAATGTTTTAAAATTTTTTTTTATGTTTTAAATGCATTATTTAATGCTTTCTTTATATGTTTTAAAAAGGTTATTTTAAATGAAAGAGATATCACTATTTTCAAAGAATATTTTAATATTTTTAAAATATATTTTAAATGAAATTTTTTTTCAATAATACATTATATGTTTTCAAATCTATTTTCAAGGAAAAACATTTTCAAAAGGTTTTCAAGATTCTTTTATAAGTTTTTAAGGGATTTTTTTTGAAATGTTTTTATGATTTCAAAAGAATTTTTTAAAGAAGAAGAGATATTTTACTCATGAAATGTTTATAAAATATCTTTCCATATTATTTCTCATCTAATATGACATTTGTTGGTGTTACTCATTCCTTTATGGGATATGATCCAAAGGTTATATTCATATTCTTTCCCTAAAAGATTTACATTTTATGGCATGATGTTTACAAAATTCATTCCACTTTCATGGGTTCTGTGTTTATGAAATATGTTTATCTATAAAGGGCTATATATCTATGAAAACATATTCTTTACATGGGTTATGATTTGATGGAATGATTATGAATCCTATATCTTTTCGACAGGTTAGGAAATAATTTCATGTTTATGATACCCATTTCATTTCATGGGTTTTGATATGATTTTTTATGATATTGTGGAACATGTGTGTATAATTTAATTAGGATATGGGAGGGACCTATATCTCCCTCCAATATATTGGGTAAAAATATTTATATCTCAATAGATAGACATAAAAGACCTTTTCTACTAAGATGGTCTTTGGAGTGAACCTTGACTACTAATATGGTCATGAGAGAGAACCATGACCACCAAGATGGTTATGTGGGTGAACCATGTCAACCAAGATGATATGGGCAGTGAACCCATACTGCTAATATGGCATTGGAAGTGATTCCTTTACTACTTTGGAAATCATTTTTATATGATTATGTCACTACAATTCCATGTCTTATCCCTTTTTTATGATTTCATGGTTTATGTTCTTTATTTCAATATGATTATTGTCTTATGAACTTCCAATATTTATGCCATGATTTATGTTTATGATCTTTGATATACAGGGTATGATATTCTATTTTCATGATCATATTCTCATACCATTATTCTCATGATTATCTATATATATATCTCTCTTGTTTACCCTTAGTGATCAGCTAAGCTCATCTCTTTTTAAGTTTCCTTTCCCTGAGGTTATGAAGACATGTATTATGTTTGATGTGTCTAAATAGGTTCTAGTCAAGAAGAACCTTACAGTTGATAGTGTATCTCACTTATGAATAATTATTTCTTTTTCCATATTTAAATAGGTTCTAGTCAAGAAGAACCTTACAGTTCATTAATTATGATTGTTTTTATTTTTGAGCTTTATAATCATTCATTTAACCTACTTTATTCTATTTTTTGTTTTTTAAGGTAGAGATAAATCCAATAACCTCTATGTTTTCTACACTAGTTGGAGGCCGGTCCAGATTTCATGATGTGTGTTGGTTGTTCTTTTCTCATGGGGATGCATGAGTACAATGATTATTTCCTATTTTTAAAGGAATGTACATATGAACTCATTATTTTATTTCATTCCTTGTGGAAACATGACATGTTTATGGAATGCATGTGGGAGTGTGAGTCTCAGATTCAAGATTAATATCACGAGTTATTTTAAATTATTATTTACTAGGACGTTTTGTTTTTAATGATAAAGTTGAATTCGTTTCTCTATATATGACGTGGTTGGGTTATGGTGATTGAAAAATTCATATTTGAGAGGTATCTGATAAGAAGTATGGTTGTTTTTAGGTTTATTAATTTTATTTATAGGGCTTGGTTTTGATTCTTGGGGTTGAAAATTGTTTATGTGTAATATAATATTATTTCTCATATCAGTGTAAGATCACTGATAGGGGTAGTGGTTGAATTAGTGATCACTTTATTTTTATGAATTCTTCTCTAAAACCAAATCTCTAAAACTTTTTAGTGTTCTTGATCCACTCAAATATATATCAAAACCTCATCTATCATGTAGTAAATATAAGGGGAGTGATGAATACATAATATTTACAAGGTTTGATATAAAGAGATACACCTTTCCACATTATACATACCCCCCAACAAGGATTCTCTACTAACTTCTTCAGGATTACAAAGGCACTTACAACAACATGTTATACACCTTAGTAATCAATCCTCTAGTTTTCCCTTGTTCTACCCCTAAGTGACTAAATATTATACCATAGTTAGTTAAACCCCCCCCAACCGGCCTTCCTTTCTACTCTTCCTTCATGACTGGTTATACCCCCCATCCTTGAGACTCTTCATAAACTCGTTATACCCCTAACCAAAATCTATTATTTCTTCTTTATTTAGAAATATATAATTCTATATATGGTATTCCTCCATAAGAATGTTTAATAAAATTTTATAGGGTAAAATATTTACAGGACCTTTAATAACTCTTTGAAAGGTTTGATGGCCTTGAACTTATTTGTGATCTTTAATGACTTGGATCTTTTGAAAGCTTAACATTCGAAAACATTTCCTATAAATATTACTTAGAATAACTTAATATTATAATACTTCAACCAATATGATTTTTCTAGTACCCTCAACCCAGTGTACCCATATCTGTTTCACCTTCATCAGGCACTCCTTATGTTTGGTTCACCTTTGTCTGATGCACCTCACTTTGGTATGTTGTATTTGCTACACTAATCAACCATATTCTATTTCTCCTTGTTTGTCTGGTACATCATCCATATGGTTCTTCTTTTTCTGGATGATATCTATTCGGAAATCTTCTATTTTATGTAACATAGTCTGATACACCTTCATCTTATAAAGATCATTTTGATGCACTTATGTTTGATACATATGTTTGATGTTCCTTTTTCCCATTATGAATCCATCTGGTACTCCTCTCATTCAACCAAGTGAATTATTGGTTAAAAAATAACATTTAACTGATAATTAATGCCCTTGAGATCAATAAAATAGTAATTTATATGAGTGTGTGCTCCTCCTTTTATAAACATACATCCTCCACAAATCAGGGAATAATTATGGGAACCAATTTTGAATATCTCACATAACTCAAATTTCATTTGATATCCTTTAATGCCTTTGAATAAACTAGAGTCAGCTTTCTTCAATAAATTTTCCTCAAATATTGGAATCAATTAACTCTTTAAATCTACCACAAATATTTTCTAGATTTAAAAATGATGAATTTACATCTCGGTATCATATCATTTTTTGACTTAAGAATGGTTTTATAAAGTTCCTCAAACATCTATATGGTGTAAATTTTTTTTTGTTCAATACAATCAATCTGATGAAACCATATTTATTCATATGATACACACACCCTTTCTTTGTCTGATGGACTGGAACATCTCCATAGGTTTTTTCATTTGATGTTCTCTATATGATGGATTCATGAAAGTTTAATTACTGAAATTAAATTTATATATCTAGAACTTTGTTTACATTTCTCCATATGGTACTATAAATTTTCTCTATCTAGAAAATACTTAGACTCTCCTCCATCCAATCATCTTCATTCAATCTACTCGATCCATTAAAATCAACCCAAAAAACACCATACAACCTCAAATCCATGATTTAATTACTAGATATTTATAAAACTCAACTTTATAACATGAACATTGTACAAATCAACTTTATAAATGGAAATGTGTACAACTGAAACCCCATTTGATAACACCAGTATGGAAAATTTATGTTTTTTATAACTTCAACTTTTGAATAAACTTAGCCGGAATCATGAAATTCTTTGAGTAACTGAGATATTAAAACCTTTTAGGATTAGTAAAGCATCATAAGACTAATAATGTTTCTCTAACCTAAGAAAAACTATTTTCTCTAACTTCTCTAGGATACTTCTCATAAAATTCATATTGAAATATTGACCACAAATTAAACCACCACACCTGGGAACAAAAATTTCCCCCTTTATTATTATTATCAATATTTCCACAGATATTAAAATTCAATATGTGTGTTCAATTTTTTCTCCCCCACAAGTGTGTGAAATTTATTTCTCCCCCTTATTGAAAATTAAATGAAAAGGGATACATAGAGGCCATCTCAACATATCTTCTTTATTATCATAATCCTAAAAAAATTTCTTGAGACAAGAATAATATCACATGATTCTCTAAATATATAGTGATCAATAAGACAACTCTAAGTCTACATAGGAAAACCCAATATAGAAAACAAATATAATCAAACTGATAAATTCTGTCCATAATAATTTATATGGTGTTAATTTTTTCAATTTTATCCCATCATCTTTATATCAGGGCCTATCTAAGTATATTTTTTAAGATAAAATTTTCACTCGTTTCAACAAACATATCCAAAAAATCCAATTGTATAAACACAAGTACCACTATATCACAACCTTTTAAACAATCATTATCCCACCATGAAGATCAGTTTGATATAAATAAATAAAGTGTGATAGGCATACCTCAAAATCAGATTTGATCCCCCTAAAGTATAGTTATACATCCCTCATCATGATGTTCATAATGTTTCATGATTAATATCTCTATAATACATATCCAGATCCTCTACTTATTGTCCTTCAATTCATTACAAGTACATTCTAATAAACACGACTAATTGGAATAAGGAGGAACCTTAATGTTATTTAAATGTGACATTCAGACTAAGAGTCTTCTCTTACTATATAATTCACCTTATTCTTCTTTTAATTAACATTGAATGTGATTTATTTCCTATGACCTACCTTTAATGACTATGTAATATATTTATTCTATTTTGTTGATTCATTAGATAAATATATCATATTATTTTAAAATTTAAAAATATCCATTCCCTTAATTCTTAAACATCCTTCTCATTCTTTCTTATCAGGACGGTATAATAGTTATATAGTCTTTAGTACTATGAACATCTTTCTCAACCCCCTTTCATTTATTGAAGATCTTAAAACCACCATATATAGATATATTATCATCAATTATATTATAATATTCTAATGACCATCTCTTACCCTTTTATTTAGAAGGATTTTATTTTTCCTCCATCTTTCTACCCACGTTTATTTTATCTGGACAATTAACTATACACACTTTCTTTCCTTGTTCAACTTTTTTGAGTTCCTCACACACCTCTCTTGAAAACTCATTATTATTAATATTTTTAACATTATTTTCTTCCTCATCTTTATTTCATGAATATATTTTTCTCATATACTTATAACAACATACCCTTTATTCATACCTCTTTTTGGGTAGAGATATATTGTATCAAAATGAGTAGTATTAGGGCCCAAATACTCCACAACATCAAAAATGACCTATAAATCTCAATTCTTATATTGATAATATTTTTTCTATAGTTTTTAGTTATTATCTCGCTTCAAACTATGGATATTTGTTTAGGGTAAATCTTCTTAATGTATCCCCATCCTTCGTTATAGAAGATTATTTGCCACTAATCTTTTTATTCATACATGATTTAGTCTTATCTTTTTAACCTATGTTGTTTATAAATATGTATTTATATTGAGATTTCTTGGGGAGAGAATCATCCTGCCCCTATAGAACCTTCTTTTCAACAGCATTAAAATATTAACCCTTAACCTTAACTATTTTGGTGAAGTCTTCTCTAATATTTTTATCTCACTTTGTGATGTATTTCACATTAATTGTGTCTAAGATAACTATTCATCTTTTTCATACAATATTTCCTCATGATATTTTACCATCATCTCAAATTCATCCAACTTCAATATATTCTTCTTAATTTCCTCATAAAGTGTTGTTTCTTCTTTGGTAAACACCTTCTATCTGGTAGGTGTTTCTTCATGATCTTTCAGATTCTTTTCTAGCTTATCCACATTCTTATTATATAATCTTATATCATTATGGAGTGTTGTTTCCTTTTTTATATTCTCACCATTCAAAAAATTTACCTAAGTAGTTTATTTGTTAAACTTTTTATTCTCCTTCTTGTGTTGTGTAATTTTCTAAAGATTTTCTCCCAAATTTTATATTAGAATCCACTCCAATTATATTCTATTTTCTTCTTCCTCATCCCTTCTTGATGAATAACATTCCCTTCTAACATAATCCAAGAAGGTGGATTCACCTTCATATTCATTATTTGATGATGAATCATCCTTCTCTCTTATTCTCAACTAATTCTTCTTATTTATATAAACCTATTAATTATGTTTCTTAAACATATGTTTTCAAGACTTATTGTCTTCTTATTCTAAATAAGAATCATTAATATTATACTTGGTATAGTTTCCTACAAAATGGCCATCGTCATTACAATTCCAATGCTTAATTGATTGATTACCTTTTCTTTTTCGATTTCCCTTTTTTAATCTCTTATAATGATGAAAAATAATTTTATTAAATCCCTCTTCTTTCTACTCAACATCTGAATCACTTGATTATTGTTATATTTATTAATCTATGAACTACCCTTTTAATATACCGTCAAAATTTATTTATTATTATTTATTACTTTTATTGATTTTTTCTTTTCACATTTCATCTGCTACGATAATATTATGAAGTTCATCTAAAGAAAAATAATATCGATCATCTTGAGTTGAAAACATGGTATCAAACCTATCTTGAAAGATTCTCATTAGATTCTTAACAATGGTAGAATATTATAGCTTTTTAGAAAAACATATGATATTTTTGATAATATCATTGATCAATGTAATGTACTCATAAATGTTTTCATCATTATCCATCTTGATATCATTAAATTTTCTCCCCAATATTTGTATCTTAGCCTCCCTGACATTCAAGTTTCCTTTATAACTACTTATCAACTTATCCCACATCTCTTTTGTAGATGGAAACAAAATAAGTTTTGTAAAAGAATTGTTATAAAGAGAAATAAAAATGGAATTTTCATCTTTTCTATCAACTTATAAATTTATATTATTAGCATATATTATATCAACCTCATTAATGGGAGAAATTATCACTGTAGTAGCATCTTTAACTTCATGGTAAAGAGATAGAAGGTAGGGTAAAATCATATTCTCTTAGATGTGATAATTATTTCCCTTGAAAAAAGGAACAACCTTTATATTACGTTAATTTATATTATCCATCCTTAGTATAATGTTAGATCTTTCCGAGGAAACATTTTCTCGAATACCAATTGTATTTCTTAGATCTGTGTAAGATCACTAAGAGGTGGTGGAGATGAATTAGAAATTAATTTATTTTATGATTTCTAATCTAATACTTTATCTATGAAACTTTTTAGAGTACCCTATCTTCTCAAATATATATCATAACCTAACCATTTATATAGTAAATATTAAGAGAGAGAAATCCACTAGATACTTACAAGGTTCAATATAGAGACCTAATATTTTCCATTTTGGTTATACCCCCAATATGGATTCTCTACAAGATTCTTTAGGATTAAAAAGGAAAATTTGAAAAATAGTTATACAAACTAGTAATTGTTCCTCCAGTTGATCCCTAACTATACCCCAACAAAACAACTCTTCTACCATTGTTTTTATACCCCTAACTATCTTTTTTCCCTCTTACTTATCAACTTTTTATATCCCCAACTATAAGCCTCTTCAGAAACTTTTTATACCCCCAGTTATGAGACTCTTCATTCTTCTTCATTGATCTATTGTTTAAATATATTCTTCCCCAGATGGTCTTCCTTCATAAATAATTTGAATCACCTTTTCCTATGTAAATAGTATTCAATATATTCAATTGATATCTAAATATTCTATTGGTCTTGAAACATATTTCTGATCTTTAAAAACCTATATATACTCAAATCTCAACTTTCCAAATCATTGTTTAGAAATCCTACTTGGAAAAAGAATGTATGGTAATACTCTATCTGATATGATTTTTTGGTACACTTATCCTAATGTTCCTTTTTCCATTTCACCTCTTTAAAATACTCCATCTATATAATGTGCCTTTGTATAATGTGACTCATTCTGATATGATATTTTTGAGACACTGCTCAGCCTCAGTCCATTGCATCTTCTTCTTCTTCCCCTTCTTCTAGTACTCCATTTTTCTGGTACTTATCTATCTAGAGGATCTCTATTTTGAACTCTTCTACCCGATGAAACTTATTTGATTCTCCTTCTTCTAATTCACCTATTTCTGATGCACCTTTGTCTAGTACACCTATCTGATGTACCTTTATCTATTACGCCTCTTTTAGGTACTCTTCTCTTGGATCCTCATCACTTCACTCTGCGGTTCTCCAGTAATGATGGGTTTACCGCGTTTTGGTCCAAAGGTCTTCGTTCCTGTGGAGGGTACCATTTCTTTCTTCTACATTGGAGCAACGATTTCTATTGGGAGATTGATTTACCCTCTACAATGATCTGGGTGAGCTTTCTTGGTCTCCCCTTCCCTTACAGAATCACTATATTCAACAATTATTAGGAAATATGGTTGGAAGGTTTTTGTCTTTCGATGAGAGGATGGGGACTTTATTCCACCCAATAACACCCCAAATTTGCATGGAATTCAAAGTCTCCAAACCCCCTGTTGAATAAGTATGGATCGAGGTTGAAAACGAGCTTTGGTGCCAACAAACGTTGTCATTTTAGAACTAGTATGATTTCTGCACTTCGTGTTGTCGATTGGGTCATCTTCAACCGGACTGTGGTTCACTGTTTCCGAAATCTTCAAATTTGGTTGATTGCATAATTTTTCCCCCTGAGAAACAATCAGTGCGTACCTCGGATACCAATGGAACTAGTGTCTCTCTATAGAAGGATGATGCGGCCATGTCCCCCATTAACAGTGGTATGAGCCAGACTGCTGAAGATATGGATCCTCCTGTGAAGCAGAATGTTTCAATGCCTAATCGGATCACCCAGAATGAAGAGTCTTTAAAGTCAGTACCTCTATTTCTTGAGCCCAAGGTCAAGGATGTTTTCAACAGGTTGATTGTAGATCTTAATTGTATGAAACACCAAATGGCAGTGAATTCTCAGTGCATTGCAACGATTGTTTACATTGATTCTGGTTTAAATGGTACCCATTCTGAGATGGAAAGGGTTATTGATGAAACTCATGAGGGAGTTCCCATGACTCCTGGTGTTGGTTCTTATGCGGAGGCAGTCTAGTCACCTTTGTAGGATAGGTTGAAACCATTACGATTCCAACCAGATCAGGTCCTATAAAGGAAGTGAAGGATATTGAGCTCGAAAATCATTTTCATGGTTTAACTAATGAAGATCTGGTGCAGGAGGTTAAAACCGATCTGAGAAGATACACTATGGATGAGCAGCAGGCCTAGGGGAGCATGACTAGTGATGGGGACCATAAGGGCATCCATAAAGAGTGCAAATATTACTCATATTTTCCCCCTCCCATGGAGACACGTTCAGTGAAAAAATTAAATAGAAAGAATATGGATGTGGATTCTCTCAATCAAACATTAGATTTACTAATGAGTCCACATGATGAAATAGTTGAACATGCCTTGTTTCATAACGCCACTGAAGAAGAAGCTGCTAGAGCGATGAGAAGTTATTTGAGGATGAATCTTACTAAGGAATAATATAACTGGATCGATAGACCTGACTTGATTTTAGTTGGGGGTTTCAACAATGTGAAGATCATCCTTGAGGAGTACGTTCAGACAAGGGATAAATTGACATTAAGACTTTACGATCTCTTAATCGATGAACCAGAAACTTAGGTACACAATATCTCATGGAAAATATTTAGGGATCCAATTTCTGGAAGTCTTAAATTGTCTTTTAATGGTTCAATTATTTACTTTTTTGTCCGAACCATGGTTTCTCACATTTTACCAAAAGTGTTTTGAAATAAAAAAAATTTAATTTTCAATCATTCAAGAAATTTAATCCTTTTAACACAGTCAACTAGAATCATGAAATTCTTTAAATAATCATGATATTTGAAACAATTTGGATCAGTAATGCATTTCTTGATAAATAATGTTTCCATAAACTAAAAAACAACACTTATCTTTAACTTCTCTAAGATACTTCTCATATAAACTGATATTGGCATATTTTAAAAAAATTAACCAACAGACTTTGGATCAACAATAATATAGAGGCCTATATTTTCAGAAACACTACATTGTGTTCTATGATTTTGAAGGCGTCAAGGTAGTTATTATATGTGTCTTAGTATTAGAAATGTGATTTTTTGTATTCTAAATGAAAAAATAGGCATTATGGAATCCCACTATTCTTTGGTGAAGTCTATTCCATAAAATTGGTCATTCTGGTAGAAGTGGTACCTTAGTGAAATCTATTTAACTTATAGGGAAGTCCAAAAAGGGTATTTTTATGGTTTCAATGCTTTATAATATGTTCTAGAGACCATTGCATCATTGAAGAGTCATGGAGGAAAGATGGAAACCACTAGGATACTTAGTACATTGCAATGGTGGTTTAGGGATCAATTTATGATTTGAGGATGAAATATCCATGGATAAAACCACCATGTTTGGGGTGTGGTCAAAGGTTTTTTAAAGGGTAAAATATCAAGTGATAAAAGGGAAAATAGAAAATTTTTAATATAGAAAATCTCAGATCTACTTTGACTGAGATTTATTTTTCTATGGTGAATTCCTTACCATGATGTGATGGTGTAACATATATTTTTATTATAAATTAAGTTGTACCTATTCCCTTAGTTTTAGTTTTCAAGGATCTCTAAAACCATAAGTATATTAGGGTTATATTCATAGATTTGTTTATCCTTAGTGATTGATCCTTGAGACCTTACTAATATAAGATGATATTTATTCCCCATTTCTTCCATTATCCTTGTTCCTCCTATTATTAAGGAATTATTATAGTTGGTTTTGGTCCAATTTTAAAAGATTTTGGTCTATGTTGTGAAAGTGGATGGATGTGTATAGGTGTTTCACGGAATAATTACATTTTGAGTAATTTTTAATCTTCCATTTTTACTCAATCTTGTATTACAGATGTTAAATATTTAATCAAGGTTGGTGATTTAGAATTTATACTTTATTTGAATTATTAATTTGTATGAATCATGCTTCCATTTTCAATGGGTAGGGGGATGGAATTTTAGTAAGAATACATTAAATGAGATAAAAAATAAAATAATATGGGTGGTATTATTGGTAACCTTAGTTTATTGTTATTTCATTGCAATTAATTTTCATTTGTTTTTTTGATGCTATAATAAAATTTTCTGTTGTAGTTTTTAATAACATGTTAAAAATTATTGAATAACTGAAAGACAATAAGTTAAAAAAAGAAAAACACAAATTTAATTTATGGATTTTTTTTAATAAATTTTCTATATTATTTTTATATGGTAGATTGGAATATAAGAGATATACATTATTGTTTTAAAGATAGACCATTTTTATGGGGTTCTTTTTGTTTGATATAATTTCTATTGGATTATTTTGGTGTTATTTAAAGTTTTTGTTGGTATATATGTGGTGGTTTACTATGATTTTTCTTAATAAGGTTGAGAATGAGGTTGCATGGTCACTGTTGATATGGTTAAAGTGAGGGGCTGATGAGGCATAGAGTATTAGTTTCTTGTATATGGAATGATGATAAAATTATAAAATGTAATGAGGTAAGAAGTGAAATAGTAATAATATAAATATTTTAAATAAATATTGGATAATTTTATGAATTAATAAAATTGAAATGGGAAAAAGAAATAAATAATATAAAATATATCTTCTAAAAATAAAGTGGCAATTGAATTGATGTTTTTTGTAATGCATATTTTGATAGAGGTTATGAAAACAAAGGTTTGATTCATGGTTGATGTGTTGTTGGGTTTGGTTTTTTAGAAGCCGAGTATCAAAAATGACTCCTCGATAACAAATATGAGTTTATCAGTCACTGTATGTGATGGAAAATAGACAAACTATCGATGTCGATCCAATACGATAAACATAAATTTAATGGTGTTTGGTTCTATCAGGTCTATTTTTACATCAAAAGAATAGAAACCTATTTAAAAAGATCAAGAATTGTTACTATATTCCATACAAAATCAAAATATTTAATAGAGGGCCTATATATCTTAGTGGGGCATGGGTAGGATTTCAATCAAGATCTATATAGGGCTGAGTCTTGAAGATAAGAAAACCAATCGGAAGATAGAGAGAGGAAGAGGAGTGTGAGCGTGGGTACTCGATTAGATGAAAGAAATAGTGAGGCACATGTTCTATCCCTATGTTAAAGAAAGAAATAAAAAAACCTAACTATTTCATTAATGTGTTATTTTCTATAGAAGTGGTGAAAAATTTTAATTTATTGATGACCATTGCGCCATGATTATGTTTTTACATTAATATATGTTATTAAATATAATTTAACTGGAGAAAATATCATTTTATAATGAAACAATAGACTGAAACCACTATAAAATAGTATCAACAGAACCTTGTGAACAAGTTTAGATATAAAATAAGTAATAGGGAGTCTCATGTATATTTCAAAATATATGATCATCAGTTACTAGTTATGACCGTATGATTATTATTGGCATGGTGGTGGGTATTGGGAATAATGGACTCGTGCTAGTATAAAATCTATATATGATGAAATTTTAACTTATCTAGTCCATAGTCATTTTTATTAACTTATAATTTTATTTTATTTTTTTTGTTTTTTGTATATATATATAATATAATTTTTTACTAAAACTGTATTTCATAAATACATTTTTTACAATGAATTTACTCTAATATTTTTTTATATGAAAAATTCACTCCTCAGGGGCCTTATTTATAAAGAAGGTGCCTAGAGATTTTTATCCCAATTTCAATGTGAGATTCCACTTTTTAAAGCCACTTCCTCAATCCATCCCCTCCAGTTTTCACCCCTCATAAATCCACATATCTAAAAGATGTATATCACACCAACCATATTTTATGGATAAAATTATAAAAACCATGACTTTATTTCATAAAATATGAACTTCTTATATGATTAATATCATAATACATAACATTGGTATCTTTCAATTTAAACTTTTACTTATTATTAATATCTAAAATTATTATCACATTTATAAGTTATCAAAATATTAAACTTGTTAATCTTCAAAATAAACTAGAGATATCATACATAGAATTATATATCTATCAAACATCTTATTTTGTATCACTTTTATCACCATGTGCTTATATCTTTTTCATAAACTCTCTAGGGAGTAAACCCATTAACTCTTGTAAGAAGTGGAACCTCTTATAAGTTCATATTAGCGAAATATTATAATGTGTTTCTATTATTTAGAAACCATAACTCATTTAGTATGAATATTTCAATAAGGTTTTATAACTCAAACACCAATCAAAAAGAATGTTATTGAAACCAAGTAGATGGGGTTATAATAATTAACAACAAAAATCATTTTTGATTTTTTTTACAAATAAAAACGATTATAATCGACCTTATGAAAGTGTGGGGTTTCATTTATAAAATGATTTATTTTGTGGGTTTTGACCCCATA
This sequence comes from Viscum album, assembly GCA_963277665.1. Taxonomy (NCBI): domain Eukaryota; kingdom Viridiplantae; phylum Streptophyta; class Magnoliopsida; order Santalales; family Viscaceae; genus Viscum; species Viscum album. The sequence goes on from OY728134.1 coordinate 1,003,833,043, forward strand.
TCTTAATTTGATGTATGAATAATCACGCTAAATAGATATTTTTAAATGGATCCTCATAGACATTATACGACCTCATGTAGACAATTTTTATGGTACCATATTGTAATAATTATCTCACATAATTGTATCTTAAACTTATATGTCTAGATTTTCCCTCGTACATGCAACCATATAACCTTGATAAAGTTGATTCACTGTCTTACTTGATAGAAATAAGAGGCATTGAACTAGGATATAATTTAATATCCAATAATAGATTCATAATATATTTATTATCCTTTCCACATGTCACTATGATAATAAAATATGACTCTAAGGCTGAATTTAAAATACATGTTTATTTCATTCTCTCATAAGAAATAACAAAACCTACATGAGTAAACAACCATCCAGATATGGATATATTATCTCTAACACTTGTAATCAAACTTGCATCTCTATAAACTTATACTATAGTTATAAAATAATTGTAGTATAAACCTAAATCCTTAGTCTTCTGACTACAAAAAATTGGGATTTAATGACATGTTTTTAACCACAATTTTTTTAAACAAGTGGCTAATTTAGCAACATTTTTTAACCACGTTTAAAAATGAGGTAAATTTTATATTTAGAGATGTTTTCAAAAAAATATCTAATTTAGCCATATTTAAAAATGTCACTAATTTAGCCACGTCTAGAAACATCACTAAATTTAAAAATATCCTTGCTTTATAGAAAGTGTATCTAAATTAGTGATGTTTTTATGAGAATGTGGTTATTTTAGTGAATTTTTTACCATTGTTTTAAAACATAGATAATTATATATAAGAATATTTATTTTAATTTAATCACTCACACACACAAACACATATGTTTGTGTATATATATAATTTATAATTATATATATAAATTTATATATATGTATAATTATAATTATATATAATTATAAATTTATAATGAGCCTTTATCCGAGTGGTAAAGGATCCTACTTGACATCTAAAAGTCCCATGATCAAATTCTAACAGCCCCTTAGGGGGTTTATGATCTGACAGAGACATATGGAATATGTAGGCATGTGGTGATGGAGGTATGAAATGGGAAGGGGTACAATCCTTGGACATTCTGATGTAGCAGGGCCTTCGGGCCATCAAAGGATTTCGGGTCACTGGGCCTCTAGGATATAGAATGAGATTATCCCACATGGGAGAAGGACCCATAAGAGGAGTCATATAAGAATCAACCAATATTAGATCTAACTGAATTTAAATAATTAGAGGGTATTACAACTTTCATCGGTACCATGTATCATGCAACTCTGCACGGGGCAATGCTAGCCTATCATCAATGCGAGGTAGGGAGCTAGGAACTATCAATGAAGCAGATGCTGGGGAGGGGATGTTTCTAGTGTAGTCGGGCCTTTTAGCCTTTTGGGTCATGTATTGGGCCTTATGACTTTGGGTCGATGGGTCATGTAATCGTTCCCTATCAACCCAGTTAAAAATGAGATTACCCAACAATAAATAAAAAATCTATGTCCTTTGGGACATTGCATGCATGTATATATATAAATTTATATTTATATAAAAATACATTACTATATATTTAAATATCAATATATATATATATATAAACACACACACAGACACACATAAATATCCCTCTTGGTGAAGTTTAGTGGTAGCTACCCCTGTGGGTCATGATGAAGTCTCGAGTTTGACCCCCACAGAGCTCTTCTCTACATTTTTGGGTCACATGATATTATTGGTAATGTATATCCCTTCCCTGAATCGAGGTAATTATAAAATTATATATATATATATATAATCAAATACCTATATATAGTCATATATTTATATATAAAAACACATATACATTTTGAATTTGGCAACATTTTAAAGAAAATGTTGCTATTTTAGTGACATTTTTACCAGTGTTTTAAAACATCAAAAATTATATATATAATAATAATTATTTTAATTTACATATATATATATATAATTAAAAGTTTATATTTATTATTATATATATGTATATAAATAAATTTATATTGATAGAAAAATAAAATAACATATATTTAAATATCATAATATATATAAGACATATACATACAAACATACATAACCATATATAAACACACACGTAGACATCTATATGTGTTTGTCTGTAAAAACACACACACACACAAATATACACACACACACATATATATATAAATAGACACAAATATATAAAATATAAAAAAAAACACACACACACACATACAAACAAATTAATTATTTATTAACATGGCTTGCATCCTATCCTAGATCAAAAAAAAAATGTGGGTGAGGTATCATTAAACCTAAATGGTGTTTTAGTTTCGTAATACCCTCTAATAGTAGTAAATAATATACATACATACATACATACATACATATATGTGTTTTTATACACACACAATTATATATTAATATATGTACACACACACATCTATATTTAATAAATAAAATATATACATACATAGATAGACACACACACACACAAACACACACATATATGTTTATTAATTTTTTAATATTTAAATATATCAATATATGTATAAATATAGGATAATATATTTTTATAAATAAAAATTCACTAGATTGGTTGTTCTGGTTGCTAGGTTGTCTTGCGGTAGATCCTTGGTTCGATTCCCAGTGGGGGCGTGCGTGGGTGGAGAGAGGAGGTGGGTAGGGGAGGGGGAGAGGGCATGCATGGGGAATACATGGGTGGAGTGAGGTGATGGGTAGAGGAGGAGGTAGAGGGCATGCATGGGTGAGAATCTAGGATGTTGGGCTGGGGGTGTAGTTGGAGGAATTAAACAAATTATGAATTAAAAAGAATCATTTAATAATATTTCTAAAAATCATCGGTAAATGATAAAAATATTTCATAAAAAATTACTAAATTCAAGAAATATCAATTACCAATGTTTCTAAAAATATTTGGTAAAGGAATTTTCAATGTTTTAAAATTTCTCTAATGTAAAAAAGTACATCGCTAATTTACATTATTAGTGTCTTTATATATCCAAAGATTCTAATTATATATTTCAAATGATCCACACTATAATTTATAGTATATCTAGTGGTTTTACAGACTAAAAACTCAATATTAGGTCTAGTACAATTCATTTCATACATTAAAGAACTAATTTCACCAACATATTCAATTTTTGATAGAACTCTTCACATATTCAGATATTATTTAACAATAGAGTGAAACAGAGTATTAGTATCTTTGAATCCATGATGATTAAATTTATTTATCATTTTCTCAATGTAATATGATTGACTTAAAGAGTGATACCTATCATATATTCTAAATTTAATACCTAGAATAGTATCAACTATTAAAAGATCCTTCGTTTTATCCATAAATAATAAATAATTATTTGTCTCACTTACACCAAACTTACTGGTTCCAAAAATTATTATATAATCTAAATATAGGCACAAAATAAATCCATATTACTTTTTAAATTTCTAATAAATAAGTTTATTTTCATTTTTATGAAAAAAATTATTAGATAAGATAATAGAATAAAATTTTTTATGCCATTGTGATAGATTTTGTTTAAAGATATAAAGAGATTTAACCAGTTTATAGGATTTATTTTTCATTTCCTCATGAAATAAAACCTTCTAGATGTTCCATGTAAATATATTCATTTAAATCTATATTAAAAAACACTTTTCACATCCATTTTATGGATATAAAAAGGATTAATTAAATCTAATGAAAATAATATTCTTATTGAAGTAATTTGAGCTACATGACTGTAAGTATAAAAATAATGAACCCTTTTTTTGTGTGACACCTTTAACAACTAGTCTGGATTTTATATTTTGAAGGTTATGATTAGAATTATAAATCTTTCTAAATACCCATTAAAAAATAATAGTTTTTTATCCTTTGAGTAATTCTATAATAACCCAATCATTTCCCTATGATGGAATATATTTCATCATTAGTTTCTTCCTTCCAGAAAGCAATATCTCTAGAATACATAACTTCTTTATATATATTTGGTTAATCCTCTATAGTAAATACTAAAGGATATTTATTTAGAAGATGATTATTTTGATATCCCTCAACAAGGAAAACTATGGAATCAGGAGAAATAAAATCTGGATGCGAATGATTCTCCTACACAGTTCTTGCACTTTTCGTAGGATGAACTCAAGAATCATCATTATTCTCTACTATTGTATTTCAAGTAGATGTGGTACAGGAGATAGGGTTATGAGGTGTAACCTCATATACATTATCTTTAGAAAAATGAATTTTAAAAAAACTCTACATATCTCGATTCAACAATGACTGTAGCTTCCAAATCCACTACTCTATATACTATACTATTTTCTGTATAATAAAAAAACCTTTATTTTTTAGGAATTTTTTTTGTTATTTTAGGAGTAGGAACTATATAATTGGATAACCACGCCCAAAAATCACATTATGAATGATTAGGTATTCCTAATTTCCAAATTTTGTAATGGAATAATTTTATTTTCCTAGATGAAATTATATTTAAAATTTGGAATAAAGTTAATAGATTTTTTTGCATAATTTTAATGGTAATTTAGATTCATTAATAATGATGTTTTCCATTTATACTCTAGTATTATTTTTCCCTTTTGCTAATAATTGTTTATAGAGGTGCATAATGAGTCTTACATTGATGAATTATTCAATTTACATAATAGAAATCACAAAATTCATTCATAATGTATTCACTATATCTATATGAGAATAATTATTTAATATTATTATTTATTTTTGTTTCAACTTCACCTTTATATTTCTTAAACATATTAAAGGATTCAACTTTTTTTAAGAAGATATACATGTAAATATCTACCACAATAATCATTAAAATTAAAAAATACGATTTTTTTCTCTAGGAGTTAATGAACCATTTAATACACATATATCATAATGTAATAATTATCATATATTAGAATTTTTCTCCACACATTGAAATAGATTTTTAACTATTTCAGATTCTACATATGTTTCACATTTATAAAAATCATCTCCAAAATAAATAAATTTAATTTTTTAATTACTTCTAATGAATTTTGGTGAGCATGAATTAAAGTATCATTCCCTAAATAAGAGGACTTAATAAAATAAACTAAATATTCAATCATGTTATCAATAGATAGTTGATATATGTCATCACTTGATCACTCCTTCCCCAAAATCATTCCTCCCTTTGAAAAGAAAACCTTATTGGATTTGAATGAGACATGAAATACTTTATTACCTAGAATATCAATAGAGAGTATATTATTTCAAATATCAGGAACATACAACAAATTTAGAATCGTTACCATTTTACTAGAAGTGAAATATAGTTTCAAGCTTAATTGACCAATGACATTGATGTATACATTATTTGCAAGGTGTAATTACTCCATGAAATTACTTTCAGAAAATTTTTTAAACATTTAATGATAGTATCACACATTTAATATAGCACCAGAATCAATCTACCATGCAATAATTGTTGATGTTGTTGGTTAGAGAATGTCTGAACTAACACTCAAGAGGGGGTGGATTGAGATCTTGGAATTTTATTCACATATAAAACCACTCTCTATAAGGATTTATACAATCTAATCCTTTTATAGAATATAAAATAAGGAGAAATAAATGAAAAAATAAATATATTAGACCACAAGGATTTATAGTGGTTTGGGGAATAGAAACCCTCTAGTTTACTCTATCAACATTTAACTCATAGAGCATGGTGATTTTCACTAGACCAATCCTTTTATTGGGGATCACTAGTACTTTTCCTAGGGAGTACATGACAGAGTAAAAGAATTTTAAACATCGTACAATACCAAAAGATTTTAATAGACACCAACAGGTCTTTAGAAACACCATACTTCATGGTTCTTTTACCAAGACACTTGAACCTCAACCTGATTGGTGGGGACTCGAAAAATGCATCCAAGAGACCCGAGATCAAATTTGGGTGGAGATATATTTTCGGGGTACTGTATCAGCACTGTAGTGGGAAATGTAGCAATACTATAGCAGGTACTATTCAGTACTTATTAGCCAGAACTATTCATCCATATGAGCCTTTGGGCCATTGGTTTGGTCCTCAGGTCCGACAAGGATTTTGGGCCACCCAGGGCCTTCGGGCCAATTGTTTATCAAGGCCTTTGGGCCACCTCAAGGCCTTTATACCACCCCAATGACTTTGGGACACATGAATATGAATATTTACCAGTGAGAATACAATGGAAAAGGCTCCTGATGAGGATCAGAGAAAGAAAATTTACTAGAGTAGAGCTAACTGGAATTGGCAGAATGAGAGGGTATGACATTGCCCTCGGTACTGGGCATGTGTAGCTCCACACATGACAGCTATCCAACCATACTTGTGAAGGGGGAGTGCTGATACCCTAACATGTGCTGGGGAGGAGCAGTTTCAAGTTGTCTTATCTGGGTGTTTTCTTATAAGAACTATGGTTCAAGTAATTGTCTCTAAGACTTTGAGCCTTATAAGGGTTCCACCACACCCCTTGAAAGGTGGATTATTAAAAAGAATAACAATAAAAGGCCTTCAGGCAAAAAAAGGTTCTCTTACCAAGAACCTTCACAGTGAGAGAGAGAATAATGGAGAGTTTACAAAAGATGCTCATAGTTTTAAGATAGAACTTACATAATCAAAGAAATATTATAATAATGAAAAGAAGATTTGGGAGAGTCTTCTAAAATAAAAAATGATGATCATGATAGAAAAATTGTAAATAATTTGAAACTTCTTCTTATATAGCTCAAAATAGAGTAGCAACACAAAATCTTCCACGGAGAGAGAGATAATGATTTATTCTATTCATTCCTATGTTCTCTATATTTTTATTCTTCACACTCATATACTCCATAAAAATTTCTCCTTTAATTAAAAATCATTAGATCCCTATAATATGGTCTTAGAATTAAAATCAAGATTTTATTTTATTAAAAATACCATGTCAATAGGATTGAAAATTATATTATCCTCGTACTATTTTATTCTCTCGATAGCTGTAACATTTTTATGATCAATTTTACAATAAAGAGGTAATATAATATTTCATGAATTTATGACTTCATTAATTTCCACTGAAATTACACCAATGGTAGTAAAAATACTAGTTGCAGAACCACTACTTTGACTCGATATAACCATTTAGCAGTATTCCACTGATATGAATTCATGTAGCCAGATTGATCCATGGAGTCATTTTTTGAATATAAATTTTATTCACATAGCCAAATTACATAGGTTTTCTTCACGTAGTCGAATTATTCAGGTGATCATATTTATCACATATCAAAACATGACATATCTGAAAGAATCACATTTCCATTTGGAACTATATAGCTTATTTTACCATGTATCCAAATCATTTAGCCAATTACTCCACATAACTGATTCACATAGCCAATTTATTTACATGTACAATTTATCTCATTGGAAATTCATCGATGCAATTGATTTCTATGAATCCATTTTAATGGATTATCTATTTTTTTATAGGTATTTCCTTCATGTAGCCAATTGACCTAGCTGATTGCTTGAAGTATCCCAATCTTTATATCGTCTATTTTATCATGTATCCAATTTTGCATACTTTGGTAAATTTTTGTAAACTTCCATAATTTTTATAACTAATAGAAGAATGGATTAAATAAGGATAAGACCTGATTAACACAGTTAACAAAACCATCAGTAAAATATAAAGGATATTTGATATCATCAAAATATAAGGTACATGAGATATGTTGGAACAATATTAGTAGTTCAAAAATCTCCCCCTTTTGGATGATCACAAAGCCCATTAAAAAATAAAAATGAAAATTTAAAGGATTTAAAGGATTTGTATCAAATCTACGTAATATATATATATATTTACTACTTTTAAATTATTGTGTTTATCCATCTCCCCCTTAATCAAACATTTCTACCCACAAGGTTACCTCTCCCCCTTGGGTAAACTTCTCCCCTTTTTGTATCATTGAAAAGGAAGAGTAATGAGATGAAAAAAACTTTTCATTTTGAACTTATAGTGATGAACTATTTAAGGATAATGTTAAAACTGAATGAGAATTATGTTAAGAATAAATTTCAAAATATACAAAAAATAACACATTTATGAAATTAAATAAATAAATAAAACATTAAAAAAACAGTCACTAGAAACAAATTAAAAGAAAATAATTTCTATGAAATAAAATAAAGAGATAAAATACATTAAATTAAAACAATTACTAAGAAGAAAAACTAATAGATAAAGAATAATTTTATTAATTATTAACATTTGTATAAAAATACATCAACTCAACACCAATAAAATTGCATATACAACAAAATAGTTATATGAACCAGGTTTATGTATAGGGTCAAACATATTAGGGGGTTTGGGTGGAGGCTTCTTGAAGGTTAGAGAGGTCTGAGAGGTAGTAGGTGGGTCCATTATTAGAGTTAACACTATTTTACCACCCTCTATAACAACACTTCTTCAATTATAACCATAAATCCATATCTTGGATTATGAGTAGGTTGGAGAAGAACAATTTCAATATTCCCTGAATATATATTGAATATAATAACCTACATGAATAAATTCCAGTTTATTAGGATGTATTAAAGATGAAGCTTCTTGTCCAGAAATTTAAGTAGTAAGGGTAGTATCAACCTTTGATTGTTCTTTCTAATAGATTATGGTTGTGTCAATAATTAAATGTTCATTATAATTAGAACTTATAAGTGTATTTGGAGGTTATGGTTTGAGGGTTCTTCTAACAGAAAGGTGTAGGCCCAGGCTGAATGCCCCGTCCCGTAAGAATTTATTAAGAAAAAAGATGCAGTACAAAGTACAAAGCTGAGAAAGTGAAATTACCCCCAACAACACAACCAATCTAAAGATGTAAAAATCTCCACCATCACCATCCTCCAAGATGTCTGGATCCACCGATTACTAGTCAGAATTTGAGAGTTCTTCTATCTATAAGATAAAATAGAGAATCTTCACACATACCAATCCTTTTGATGATATATGATTTAAAGAAATTTAGAATATCTGTGAAGGCTTTTTTGTATATCTGGGAAACCGTTGCTAAACTATTATTCAACATTACTTTGAAATATTTGATATATCCTGTAGAAAAACTATGAGGAGCCCTGGTGATGGAAGTATATTGAGAACTGGATGAAGCAACTGATAGCACTAAATATAGCTTCTTCTGAATATAATCTACTAAAAATTGTAAACTGATTATTCATCCTTATAAATATGTTAGCATGTGATCCACATTGCCTAACTAATCTACTATAACTGGAGCTACCTAATAAACAACACTGTATGGAGTATAAGGAACCGAGTTACTAGTAGCTGAAGTCAGCTTAACTTGAGAAGACACAGTAGGGTAAGTAGTAGTTTGTTTCCCTAAAGGGATAATCCCAAGAGGCTTCTAGACATCAAACTCTCTTCTTGTTATAGTAATCAGAATAGTTTGAGTTTCCTTAGACTCAGAGGAACTGGAATCCACTTCTAAAGAGTCTACGAATAATCCTTCAACACACTCATATATCATGGATAATATTTCTATATAAAATGATGTTTTTTATAACAAGAATCAAATATAAAATCATTCCTTGAACATATTGGGATACTCCCAAGATGTATTTATTATTACCTCCATCAGATTATTCTAAGTATCCAACCATGTCATTACAATACATATAAGTACAAAAATAGACCTTATAATAGATTATCTTATATCATAAAACTCATTTATATGATCTTTTTAAACTCTTATAATAGGACATGATTGAGTATATCACACTGTAAATATTTGATCTAAGAGTAAGTAGAATTTAAATATGAAGAAAGAATATCAAACCAATTCAGAATTCTAGGAACCACTAAAAGTTTTGATATGGCTATAGAGGAGGGATAATATCTCTTCATAAATTCAAATTGTCTTACCAATACACATTTCAAGGTATGTAAACTAGATTTTATCTTGAACTTATATTTTTTAATTTTAGTAACTATATCCTGAGATATATCATATTGAACCATAGGAAGATTATGAATCATTTCCCTTTGATATTCCATAATAACACAAAGATAATTCAATTCATAAAAGGTAGCACATACTTATTTAGGTTGATTTACTAGATCTTTCACCTTTCTGAGTACCAACATTAGAGGACACATATTTCATAGGATGAAGATGATGAATATTTTTTATCAAGTCTATTTGAGTAGCCATGATCCCAATTAACTTGTCAAAATCTACTCTATAAATTTAATTATATTTAAGATGTATGATTTAATTTCTAGATGATATAAAATCCTTTTTTAACTCAACATAATCTACTATGAGATTATTAAATTCGGTCATCATTCACGAGGAAAATTTTGGCATAGTATAAATTTAAAAACATTTACTAATAGATGGTGTATCCTATTTCACATGATGAGGTGATAGAGAAAGCTCAAGAATGTGGGAAATAATTATAGTTTCTTCCCTGATTACATCACAAGCTCTATCTATTTGAAAATGTGATATAAAAGAGATTGGATCAGCTATATAATGATTAATCCCATCTTCTACTCTTTCTTCAACTATTTTCACACTAGGAACAACCTTAACTAACCTCTCTACATGAGCTACATTAGCAATCTTAATAGATGGCTCAATATGCTGAACTGTTCTAGCTGCTCTAAAAACATTAGCTTCCTAGATCTAGACTGCCTCTTCCACACAAGGTTAGATACCTAGAAATTGAGGCTATGGTCATAATACAACTTACTTCTCCACATCCTTGGAAAGAACTGTCTGAATATGTATTAAATCTCTTGGTGGTGAGGTTTGGGATGACTCCCCCCAAGATAATGTAGGAGGTGGTATTACCACATGAGTTACATATTCCTATCTAATAGACCTTAAGTAACTTTAAGTATCATCCCAATTGTATCTAATGGTCTTCAAGAGAACCAATGAAAGGGTGTTAATCTAATTCATTTCATAGCTACTCCCTTATCTATGTTTAATTCCTTCTTCATTAGTAAAATAGGGATGAGTCTTCCATAAGGATAGTATTTCAAATTGCCTCTCCATTGATGATGTGATGAATAAACCATATCATATACCAATCCAAATTCAGATTAACATTATTTATTAGGGAATATAATAGGTACATGTCTAGAAATAACACCTTTTCTATCTCTACTCTTCTCTAGGAAACCCCAGTTTGGATAAATTTATAGAGTAATTTACATTTAGTTTCCAAATCCTTCATAGGTTTCTTTCAAATGAATATGTTGCAAATATGAACTTGAAAACATCAATTGGCCGCACTTCATTTGTACTAAGTAGAGTCCGGATAATGCTAAACTCACCCACATGAGGATAGTGAAATACTTGATCCATTTCCACTGAAGAAACAAGCATGGATTTCCCATTCACATTTCATGATAGGACATACTCTACTTCACCAAAATAAAATTATGCATTCCTCATAAAATAATTAACCTCCTCAAAAAAGAATCCCAACATCTTCACATTAAAAATGAACTCCCATCATTAAAACTGAATGATTATCTTTAACAAAATTTTTGTCCCTCTTAACTTAATCATATCTATGAACTTACCATCTAATACATTGCTTTGTGCACCACTCTACTTAGATTTCTTGGAATAACTAAAACTAATATCATCTTCTCACTAAGAGTTTCCCGTCACATAATGTATGTATAAGGTTTATAGGGAATCAAGAAAGATAAAGGAGGATAAGGGTGATAGATCAACTTCTAGTGGAATGAACATAGGAAAATAGTGAAAGATTCAAGGTTTGATTTGGGCCTTTAGGTCATGGAACCAATTCAAAAAATGGATACATACCCAATTTAGGATTTATGTTCAATTCTGAATTATGAAAATAAATAAATAAAAACTAAAACACCGTTAAATAATGAATAAAGTGTATAAGGTATTTAAATAATTATGAATTTGAAAGTAAATAAAAAATTAAAACATAATTAATGATAAAATAAATTGAAGTAAACAAAAAATAATTTAAATTCAAATAATGGCAATTCTCTTTTAATAAAATCTTAAGAATCACCAGTAAGGGGTTTAGTTAAGATATCCACTAATTGTTTCTCATTAGAGATATATTCGAGGGAGATATCACCTTTTTGAGCATGATCAATAAATAAATGATTCATTATGCCTATATACTTAGTTCTTGAATGATTTATCAGATTTGTTGAAATGTTTATAGAAATAATGTTATCAAATTCGATTGATACTAGATTATAATTAAATATGAAATAAATTAAGGAATGTTTCATCCACAAAACCTGTGTATAAAAAATACCCATAGGAATGTACTCTACTTCAGTAGTAGATAATGCAACTTAGTGTTGTTTCTTACTAGACCAGGATACAAGAGATTTTCCTAAAAATGGAAGGTTCCAGATGTTTTCTTCCTATCTAGTTTATAACCACCAAATTTGGTATCAAAATTTAATTAAATTTAAAATCATATGTTTTTGGAAAAAGTAAGTAAAGGGAAATTATTCCTTTTAATGACCTTATAATTATTTTGGATGCTTTCAAATGAGATTCCTAAGTATATTCTTGGAATATAGAATATAATCATACTATAAACATAATATGTAGTCTACCAGTGACAAAATATAGTACACTCCCAATAATTACTCTATATATCTTATTTTCAACTATTTCATTAGTTTCTTCCAAATCATGTTTTCATTATAACTCATAGGAGAATTATGTACTTTACCACTTTTAAGTCCAAAACATTTAAGTAAATTTTTTATTTACTTTGATTCAACACAGTCCCAATGTCTTTTTGATAAATCTTAAAACCTGGAAAAAAACATAAGTCACCCATCATGCTCATTATAAATTATTTTTTCAAGTTTTTTAAAAATTCATTATTTTTTTTATTTTTAGAACCACAAATCACATCATTAACATATATATGAACTAAAAAAATATTTTACGATGATTTTTTCTTAAAATAGTAAGATATTTTAATCTTATTGAAAATATATATGATAAAATAAAATAACTTAAATATTCATACTAAAATCCAGGGGATTATTTAATTCCATAAGGAGATTTGGTAGGTTTAAAAATAGAGTTTTGAAAATGTGGATTTTCAAAACATGGATATTGTTCAAAAAAAACATTTTCCATAAGAAAACCATTTTTATAAAGTTTATTTTATGTCAATAGGATATAATTTGAAACTAATATGTAATGCATATTCTAGGATAATATTAATGGATTATAACCTGGCTACAAGTGCAAATTTCTCTTCATAATATACACCTGCCTCTTGGTTATAACCTTTATCTACTAGTTTATCCTTATTTCTTATGATAACTCCATGAGCATCATAGTTATTCATAAAACCACATTTTTCCTATAATACAATAATTAATGGTTCTATTAACTAACTCCCAAACCTTATTCCTATTGAACTAGTTTAATTATTCTTCTATAGTCAAATACCAACTCTCATTATCTTAGGATTATTCTATATTCTTAGGTTCTAGATGATATAAAAAGTTATAAAATTATAAAAAGTTTCATACACTCCTTATAGTCCTAATACCTTCATCTAATCATCCTATAATGGTTTATAAGGGATTATTCATAAGGGTTTCTAGCTATTTAGGTAATATACGTTATGGTTCACTAGTATCCATCTTTTTAGGATTTGGTTCAACAAACTATAGTTCCAAGTCATCATACTTTTTATTATCGAAGTGAGTTTTAGGTCCCATATGTTCAAAATAATCATTATGTTCATCATCTCGAGTCATTTTGTGATCAAATAAACCAATTTCATTAAATTTAACATGATTTGATTATTTAATAATCTTTTACCTTTCATTTAAAATTCTATATTCTATAGAAGAGGTAGAATATCTAGGGGATATTCCTTCATCAGACTTTAGATTGAATTTTCTATGATTATCCTTGGTGTTTAAAATGTAAATTTATCATCTAAAAACTTTGAAGCATCCGACTTTTTGATTTATATTATTCCACATATGATAAGTAATTTTCTTTATAATAGGCTTAATTTTAACTATATTTATGAAATAAATTTATAAATTTATATATTTATCCAAACAATTAGTGAGAATGTTATATTTAACTTACATTTTCTAAGAAATTTATTAAAAGGTCATATTATTCATTTTAACAATACCATTATGTTGTGATGTTATAGGAGTAGAAAAATTAAGTTTGATTATATATTTTAAAAAATAATAATTGAACTCATGGATTTTAAAACATCCACCATTTTCACTTCTTAGAGAAATAATTTTGGCATCTTTCCCTTTTTGAACAAACATAAAAAAGTTATGAAAACTAAACATGCTTCACTTTTAACACTTGAAAATAAAACCCATGTAAATCTTGAGAAATTATCAACTAACATATACCAAAAATATTTTATTATTGGTATTTCTATTCTATATGGCTTAAACAAATCCCCATGAATAAGATCTAGAGTAATTGATGTAAAAACCAATATAATTAGTTTAAGAAGTGACTAATGTTTATTCTCTATTTTGAAAGCACCAAATAGTTTATTTTTATTCAATTTATGTAGAGGTAAATCTGAAACTAAATTAATTTAAAAAATTTTCTAAAGAATAGAAATTATAATGTCTTAGTTTTCTCTCCCAAATACAAGATTCATTTTTTAGTATTTAAACACTTCAATTTTTATCTTTATAAATAATTTTTATATAATTTATATACATTTTTAATTCTTGGTTCATTAAACATAAGGGTTTTACTTTTGTAAATAAAATATGAATTGTTATAAAAATATAAAAAATAACATTCATCCAAAAGATTTTTAAAATACTTATTAGGTTATATTTAAACCTTTCTTTGTGCATTACTCGTTGATTTTGTATCAGAGAACTGTTCCTCTTTTTTATCTAATATTCCTCATGATATATTACCATCATCTAAAATTCATAGAACATGAATTTACTCTAATTACTTTCCTCAAGATGTTTTGTTTATTCCTTGGTAAGATCCTTATATATAGTAAGTGTTTTTTTCATGATATTTTTTCTTATTTTCTAGATAATACACTTTCACATTATATATTATAATATAATTAGGGTGTTTCATTTCCTTTTTTACATGCTCACAATTCTCAAAATTTATCTCCATAGTTTCATTCTTAAACATTTTACTTTCCTTCTTGAGTTATGTAATTTGTCAAGAGATGCATCTAAATTTTCTTTTAGAATCAACTATAGAAATTATTCTCCTTTCTAGAAAAACCTTTCTTTTGTTTCTTAAAAATATGTTTTAAAGACATATTATTTTCTTATTTGTACTCATAATCATCAATATTCTCTTTTAGAGACTAACTATAGTTCAAAAACTAATGTGTTTGACAATAAAAACGTGGTTATTAAACTAAAGTTAGACATGTTTTTCTTGAGGAAGTGATAGTAAAACTTTAACTTAGGCAAGAAATTTTTTGACATGATGTATTACCAAATTTGACATCTAAAGAATTGTTCTGGTTTTGGTTATACTCATTCTAAATCTGTTTTCAGAAATAACTCTTTTGTTCCCCAAAGTTCTCTATTCTACACTAAATGTCAGTTTCATGGACATTGGGTGAAAAATTGTTCTATAAACAAAACTCAGTCTTTAGGTTTTCATAAATCTTATTTCTCTATGAAAATGTGGATTCCTAAAATCTTGATTTCTAAAATTTCCGGATCCATGAATGTTTGGATTCCGAAAGTCTAACTTTCTTATTTTTAGTAAAATAAAGAAAGTACCAACATCAATACATGGTACATGGATAGTGGATGTTCCCGTTATATGACTGGTAAAAAAAAATCATTGAAATTATTATGAAGATTAAGGTGGAAAAGTAACTTTTGGAGATAATGCTCAGGGAGAAATTATTGGTATATGTAATATTTTTCTTCATGGAAAAACTTTTATTTCAAATGTTTTATTTGTTAATGGTTTTAAGAACAACCTCATTAGAATTAATTCAATTATTTGATTAAGGTTACCTTGTGAATTTTAGGAATGAAAAATTCTTAGAACACAATTCCAAGGAAGAGTTTATTATTTCTGCCCATAGGAAAGAGAATGTACACACAATAATCGCAGACAACCTTAGGATCCATGATCTACCATGACTTAGTGCAATGGAAGATCAATCCTGGTTATGTCATAGAAGGTCAGGACACTATAACCTTAGGAACCTATGTAAACTCTCAAATAAAATACTTTTTAAGGATCTACTAGTTCTTAGATATGATTCATCAAAAGTTTGTGATCATTGTCAATACAGAAAGAAACATGAATCAAGATTGAAATAAATTGGTGAAGTCTCAAATACTAATGCATTACAGTTGGTGCATATGGATATTTTTAGTCCAACACATACTATAATCATTATAGGCAAATATTATGTATTTGTCTTTATTTATAATTACACTATATTTACATGGGTCTATTTTCACGCAAAGAAATATGAAACTTTTTATTATTTAAAAAATTTTAGATCCCAAGTTAAAAATGTGATAAACCTTCCATTGATAACTATTCATAGTGACCATGGAGGAGAGTTTTAAAATTATTATTTTGAAAATTTTTGTAGTAGAAAAGGCATTACAAATAACTTCTCAGCACCAAGAACTCCTCAATAGAATGGTTTTGTTGAAAGAAGAAATCGAATTCTTCAAGAGATAACTAGAACCTTTTTGAGTGAATATTTAATAGCTAATTTTTTTGGGCTGAAGATATATGTATTTTTTGTTATACTATAAATAGGAATTTTCTTAATAAAACCCCCAATGAATTGTGGAATATAAGAAAACCTAGACTTTCATACTTCAAAGTATTTGGTTTCAAAGTGTTCATTCTGAATACTAAATATTATTTATATAAATTCACATCTAAATATGATGAAGGAATTATCTTAGGCTACTCCAGAACTTCTAAGGCCTACAGTGTTTTCAATACAAAATCTTGTACTATTGAAGTAACAGTACATGTTAAATTTCATGAAACTGAACCTTTTTTTCAAACAACCTCATCCTACATATTAGGTTGTTTTTCAAAAATTTATTATCAAGCCCTAATATAAGATCCTTATGATAAGGAAATTGTTCAAGAAAATGTTTCTAAAGCATTTACCCTAGATGATTTCCTAACATAAGTTGATTAACAGGTTTTACAAAACCCAAATCAGTTGTTTCTTAAGAATAATCCCAGTGATAGGATCATTGGTGATGTAAATAAACATGTAAGGACTAGAAGTTCCTTAATAAATGAAGTAGAACATCTAGTATTTTGTTACCAATTAGAGCCAAAAGAACTAATAAATCTTTACGTGATGATGATTGGATAAAATCCATACAGGATGAACTAAATGAATTCATAAGAAATAAAGTATGTACCTTAGTTGAATGAACTAAGGAAACCTCTATTATTGGAGTAAAATGAGTTTTCAGAAATAAGTGTGATGAAAATGGAGTCATTGTAAGAAATAAGACTAAATCAGTTGCTAAAGGATAGAATCAACAATAAGTAATATATTATGAAGAAACCAATGCTTGAGTAGTTATAATTTAATCCATTAATATTCTACATGCCTTTATAGCCTTCTTTAATTTCATAAATTTTCAAATGGATGTTAAATGTGCTTTCCTAAATGGGTTTGTTCAAGAAGAAGTTTGTATTGATCAAAGTCTTAGTTTGTAAGAAAAAAAATATTCTTAACATGTTTTTAAACTTACCAATGGTTTATATGGATTTAAACAAGCCCCTATACCCTTGTATGATAGACTTACAATATTTTTGTTACAAAACAATTATGTTAAGGGAAATGCAGATTAAACCCTTTTTATCAAGAAATATGATAAAAATATTTTGATTGTTCAAATTTATTTTGATGACATTTTATTTGGTTCAAATCAGTAATATTTAACTAATTCCTTTGTGGATCTAATGAAATCTGAGTTCGAAATGAGCATGATGGGTGAGTTAACATTTTCCTAGGTTTTCAAATTTCCCAAACACCAGAAAAAACTTATATATCTCAGAATAAGTATATTAAAGATATTCTTAAAAAGTATGGATATGACAACGCTAAGAGTATAAGTACTCCCATTTTCACCATAAATTCACTTGATCTTGGTGAAGCTGGGAAACTAGTAGATCAAATATAATTTAGAGGTATGACATGAAGTCTACTATACTTGAAATATAGTCATCCAGACTAATGTCTTTAGTTTTATTATGTGCAAGGTATCAATAAAATCCTAAGGAATATCTTTTAATGTGAGTGAAAAGAAATATTTTTTATACTTAAAGGGAACCATGGATTTAGGAATGTTTTATACTTCTGGAAATGTTTTTTTTAAAATGTTTTTCAAATGCTGAATTTTGTGGATGTCGAATGGATAAGAAAGTACATCCGGAACATGTCATTTCATAGGAGATTCATTATTTTTATGGTGCTGAAAAAAGAATCACTCAGTAGCACTCTCCACTACTGAAGCTGAATATGTAGTAGTAGGAAGTTATTGTGCGCAAGTGTTTTGGATGCAACACACACTCACAGACTGTGGTATAAGTTTTACCAAAACAAAAATATTATGTGATAATACTAGTGCCATTTCCTTAAGTAAAAATCCTACACATCACTCTCGTTCAAAACACATAGATACTAGTAATCACTTTCTTAGGGTTCACACACAGAAATTAGATATCATTCTTTAATTTATCGAAACGCAAGATCAACTTGCATATATTTTCACAAAATCATTACCCTCCGATAGATTTGAATATATTAAACATAAGTTAGGAATGATAACCATAAAGTAATATTTCATATTAACTTCTAGTGGAAACCTATCACCTTATAGTATGTAACTCCTTTTTAAAGGGAGAGTACATATTCTTGTTAGTCAAAATTTTTCATAGTCAAAATTTTGAATAGTGAAAATTTTTCGTAGTCAAAAATTTTCGGACTCCAAATTTATCGTAGTCAAATTTTTTGAAGTAAAAATTTTTTATTGTCAAAATTTTTCATAGCCAAATTTTTTGTAGTCAAATTTTTTTCATAGTCACAATTTTTCATAGTCACTTTTTTTCATAATCATATTTTTGTTAAAATTTATTTTTAAATTTTTCAAGAATCTAAAGATATTCATGAAGAATTTTCCTCATTAAGGATAATTTCACAAAAGACATCAGAAAGGTATGATTTACCTATTAAATTTTCATAATCTTCTTTTTTATATGTTAGTATTTTTAACTTATTTTTGAAAGTTTTTCGGATTCAATTTCTCTTAAATCTGAATGTTTATCTTAAAAAACTCAAAAGATTGGAACCTACTGAATACCTTCTACGACTATCATCTCAACTGTCAGATCTGATCAGGAGTATTTGAACCATTGGATCAATCAAGTAAGTTGAACCGTCACCTCAAATGCATATATAAAGACCCCCCGATGTTTCTACCAGATTGATTTTCAATCCTTGGCATGTTGAAGCTCTTCCCCTGAACATAAGGCCATTTTGAATCTTCAGATTTTCCTCAGTTCTGAATGTCTGCTGAAGCCTCGACTCAGGATGATATGTCTTTAGTAAAATAAATCTATGAGTGGCATATTTATAGAGAAAGGTTGGTCGATCTGAAATTCTATGCTATGTATGACTCTATAATTTCATAGAATATTAAGCTGAATGGCTAGGAGAGCCTATCCATATCGTAATTGAAGGCACATGATATAGTTTATCTGGAGTGGTTGATTGAATTTTATGAGTTTGAAAATTTTTTTAAATAAAAGAGGGAGATATAAGATATCTTTGAAGAGCTATGTAAAGACCTATTCCCTTTCCTAAAGCAAGGTACAGAGTTTGATTAAAAATCCTTATAAGGGTGAAGTGGAATTCTGTACACATAAATTACCAGATGTATCCAGATATTTTGATAAGGAGAAGGCTCTAGCTTGTCATGGCTTGAATGATTTGAAGAATCTGAATATTTTTCATCTTTCTACAAACCTTCAGATTCTATAGGTATGGGTCTAAGGTTTTATCATTCCATGAAAAGGGGAAAAGGACACCCTGAAGAAAAGTGAAATCTATATTATGGATTTCTTGGTGAACCTCAGGAAGATAAACTTGGTCAAGTATATCTTGGTTACAATTGATAACATCATGAATGGAAATTTGAAGTCTCTAATTATCATGTATCCGACTATACTACCGAAAATTATTTTTCTTTCTCTTGAGTCTTCCAAAACTCCTCGTAGTTCTATGCCAATGAATTTAAAAGTAATGTTATTGAATTATGATACTCTAAGGAGGATGAAGGTTGTATTTAAGAGTAAAACTAGATATTTCTATGACTTGTATAAATATGAAGTCGAATCTATTTCAATGAAACTGGATGTGGCTGAGACTTTGAAGAAGGGTGGATGAAAGAAGAAGTTAAAGGAATCAGAAGAGAAATGCGAAACTACTGTGACTAAGGAATCCCAATCTGCACCTCCAAATCCAAAGAAGCAAAAGTCTTACCCTGATGAAGTGGTTTAAAAGTGGAGAGAAGTCAAGAAAAATAATATGGAATGGGATCCTACGTTTGTCTTGGATCGTAATGAGGAAAAATCTCTAAAGATAAAGTTACTGAAAATCTTGAGAAGCAAGAGAAAGAAAATAAGAAAAGGAAGAAGTTTTCTAAAGCTGAGATAGTTCAATTCCTTCTCAAAGATGCTGAGAAAGCCTCTGAGCAATACTAGGTGCCACAATCGTTATTACAAGAATCAATCCATGTGACTCTGGGAAAAAATATAGTGATTCCATAACTAGAACAACAAGAAGAAATAGTTGAAGAGGAAGAATTGCTAGAAGAAGAAGAAGAAGAATAAGGAAGTGGTGATACCGAATACATGATAAAAAAAGTAGAGGATTATAATGAGAAGGAGAGTCCTTTTGAGAAAATTTCAATCCAAACTTCTGAAGTAGAGTCTTCAAAACATGATACACCAAAAAAGAAGATTAAAGTCAGGAATAAGTTAATAAATTGTCTGAAGAGGAAAGCATCAATCATGATTTTATTCAGCCAGAGGATGTTGTGGTAGGAACCGAGGATGAAAATCTTGAGGAGGATAAGATTATTCAGTTATCAGATAGTGAGCATGAATCAACCAAAAAAGAAGAGATCATTCCGAGGGATGATAAGGGAAAGAAGGTGTTGGTCGATACACAAATTAATTATTTAGTGAAAAAGAATGATATTGGTACTTTGTCGAAGAGGAAAGATTAAGTGTTAGAAAAACAATCCTCACCATCCAAACACTCTGAATCAGAATCATCCTCCCTTAGACATGATTTTTTGGTAAAATCATTGAAAAAGTTGGTTGGTACAATTCTTTTGTTTCCAAGTATAGATTCAATGTGTCAGTTTCTTCGAAATTCATTCAATCAGAAATCAGATTCAGTTTCCATGCTTATGAATAAGTTGGTAAATCATGAGACAAATTTCAAAACCATATTCATTGAATATGAATCCCATAAAATATCATGCAAGAAGATTTCAAGTTGGTCAAGGAAAAAAATTGAAGACGTGAGAGTCTTTGATAAATTTCAAGAAAGTGTAAATGATTCCTTTGATACTGAAGAAGGTAAGATTAATGATCTTTCTAAGAGTTTTGAGGAAAAGCTGACTCTCGAATAGAAAACTTGGAAGAAAGAATTCAAGGACATGAATGGAATCCTTAGTTCAATGGATATGAATTGGAAGAGAGAAAGGGATCTCAGAATTGAGATTGAAGAAAAACTTGTCAAGTAGGAAGAAGTCTTGAATTTTCCGGAAGATATTCTTTAGGATCAGGAAGAAAAGATAAAATACTTAGAGAAGAAAAATGAAGATTAGGATCAATTTATTTAGCTTATGGAATAAGATCACAAGATAATAAAGAAGCTAAAAACCATTGTGAAGAAGCTAATGCCCAAGAAAAAAAGGATGGATTTTTTTACCTATTCCGATATTTTTTTTTATTTTTCTTCCTTGTACAAATTATTTCAAGCTTAATGAAATTTTGGTTTCTCTTCATATATTTCATTATTTATTACTAATTTCTCAGGTACTATAATTTTTTTCCATTCTCTTTATTCCTTTATGAAAATCATAATGTGGGAGAAAGGAATGATAAAAATAATTCTAAGTAAAGAAGTGATTTCCCTAAGTATGGGAGAGTTTATACAAGGATAAGTTCTTATCAAAAAAAATTTTATATATAGGAAAATGTAAAATATCATTCAAGAAATGAAAAATAGAATCTTTAGGGATTTAAAAACCTAAGGGGGAGTTATTCGTATTCACTATGATTCATAAGTAAAGGGAGATATGTTTTTATTTTCACGTCCATAAAAATTCTAAGTCCTTATAATATTTTTTGTAAGGATGTTTGTGCTTTCCAAAAGGGGGAGATTGTTCAGTCAATATGGTTTTCTTATGACTTTCCTATTCCTTCATGTTTTGAAAATGACAATCACCCAATATTAATGAAACTTTTTTCCCTAAAAATTATCTTAATAAGGAAAATTTTCCTTCACCAAGGAAATTTTATACTTACCTATGTTTTAATTGTTCATTTTTTAGTTTCTCTAATTCGAACTCATTTTATTTCTAAAGTCTAAAAATCAGTTTCACATATAAAACCTCGAAATCCTATAAATACATGGTTATAGAGTATTCTGTTTTTATACTCTAAATTCTGTGAAATTCAGACTCTGAATTATCTAACATTCAGAATTTTAATTCTGTGAAATTCAGACTCCAAATTATCTGAAATTTAGACTATGAATTCCCTGAAATTTAGAATCAAAATTCTCAAAAAATTTAGACTCCGAATTCTCAAAAATTCAGATTCCAAATTCTCTAAAATTCAAACTCCAAATTCTCTAAACTTCAAACTCCAAATTCTCTAAAATTCAGACTGTGAATTCCTCAGAATTCAGACTCTGAATTCCTTAGAATTTAGACTCTGAATTCCTCATAATTTAGACTCTAAATTCTTTAGAATTCATACTCCGAATACCTTATAATTTGGACACCGAATTCCTTATAATTCAGACTCTAAATTCTTCAGAATTTAGAATCTTAATTCCCCAGAATTCACACTCTGAGTTCTTCAGAATCCATACTCCGAATTCATTGGAATTCCGTCTCCGAAGTCTATAGAATTGTGGTTATGAATTCTTTGAAGAAAAAAATATGAACATCTATGATTTATAGTTTCCAAGTGTTTATTTTTTTAGAATCTGAACGTTATTTTTCCTTAGACTCCAGAAAAATGGATTTGGTTAAGTAACCATATTTTTCTTACCCTTTTTATAATTATGAAACGATGTCATACAATCGGTTTCTAACTAACCGTTATTTTAGTGACACGTGTACATGTCCCACTAAAATTCAAGTAAAAATATATCTTTTTGTGGAAGGAGCTGACCGTTGGAGAAGTGCATATAAATAGAAGCTCATTTTAATGAGCTCAAAACATTTCAGAACCTGTTGATCACACTAGAGATTGCAAGCTGCTGATGTGATTTATAGAGAGAGAGACTCTCATGCCTTGTTCGTACTGAAAATATGGTTCAGTTTTCATAATTAGACTCAGATTGTTGCTGAGTATAATCAAGGGCTTCTAGGGATATAAAGATAGAGGTCCTGACTACATTAAAGTTTGAGGACTTACTTGGATAGGAAGACAGAGGTGCCGACTACCTTGAAGTTCGAGGTCTTGTGAGGATGGCAAAACAGATTCTGATATTCCTATCAAGGGATTAACCTAGTGTGGTCAAGATATAATTTCATAAAAGTATAAATCAAGGGTCCTTCATCCAAGGTTGTTGGATACCCTACTCTTGGGGTTAAAATATTTCATACTTGTTATGTGGTTTGTTTTAAGTTCATTTCTGCGGTATTTTGATAAAGGATGAAAGTATAACCTTTTTATACTTTCTTGTTCTTTTTTATACTCTTATTAGTAAGAATATATATTCTTTAAGGTACAATCTTTTCCTTGTAAACGTTTCTTAAGTTTCATTTTTGGAACCATATTGTTGGAACCAAACAAGTTTGTAGAACCAAGAGGTCTTGGTATTTTACCCTCTTTAACTTTGTTAAATGTAATTTTCCTTATGGTTAAAAATGAATGTTTTGAAACTTACAATTCAACCCACTCTTGTAATTGAGGATCTACATTCATATTTAGGTTCTATAGAAACCATTGAATAATAACTATTTGGAAATATTCTCATTATTCACTTAATAATTGTAGAATATTACATCTTTTTAGAAAAACCTCTGATATTGCTAACAATCTCATTGAACCTTGTAAATTATTCATCAATATTTTAATCATCATTCATCTTGTTATCTTAGACATTTCTACTCTAGATTTTTATCTTAGGCTCTATGACATTCATGTTTCCTTTATAGATGCTCTTTATCTTCTTTCACATATCATTAGAAGTTGGAAACCCTATAATTTTTTTATAATCATTATTAGAAATATCCATAAAATAGTATTTTGATATTCTCTATCAAATTATAGATTTCCCTTATAAAAAAATTTCATATAATCATCATTATTGGGAAAAATTCTCACTATAGTATCATCTCTTACTTCTAGGCTAGGAGATAGAATGTAGGGTAACATAATATTACCCCAAATATGATAATTATTTCTATTAAATATATGAAATTTTTTATATTAATGAAATTTATATTCTCCATCCTCATTAGAATGATAGATCTTTTAGAGGAAACATTTTCTTTAATTCCAATTGTAGTTCCCAGATCAGTGTAAGATCACTAATTAGTGGTGAAGGTAAATTAGTGATCACTTTATTTTATGAATTATTATTTAAAACTCAATATATAAAACATTTTAGGCTTCAAAATACCCTCAATGATATCTCACAACATCACCTTTTAGGTATTAAATTTAAAAAGAGTTATCAAAACTCAATATTTAAAAGTTTCAGTACAGAGACCTACTATTTTCCATGTTGGGTATAACCCCAACAAGGATTCTCTAAAAACTTCTTTAGGAATAAAAAGGTATATATGGAAACTAGTTATACAAACCATTAATTATTCTACCAGTTTAACCCTAACTCTACCCCCATTGAATTACTCCTCTACCATTGCTGGTTATACCCCCCAAATATCATTTTTCACTCCTCTTCCTACTCAACTAGTTATACACCCAGTTAGGAGCCTCTTTCAAAACTTGTTATACCCCCCAGTTATGAGCCTCTTCCTTATTTTTTATTGATATAATGTAGAAAGATATTCTTATCTATACGTTCTTCCTCCACATGTAATTTAAATAAAGGATTCCTATGTAAAACATATTCAAGATATTAAATAGATCTCTAGAAATTACATTGATATTGAAACATATTTTTGATCTTTGAAGACCATGATATACTAAAATCTCAACATTAAAAAATATTTTCTATAAATACTCCTTAGAAAAAGTTCATTTGGTAATACTCTATCTAATATGATTTGTTTGGTACCCTTAGCCTAGTGTGCCTATTTCCATTTCACCTCTATTCAATACTCTTTCATTCCGATTCTCCTCTATCTGATGTGACTCATTCTGATATTTTATGTTGGAGACACAACCTAGCCTTAGTCCATTTTCCTTTATTCTTTTATTAATCTATCTATTTACTAATTCTCTATCTGGAGGATCTCTGTGAGGAACTCTTTTTTCCGATGAAACTACATGTGATTCACCTTCATCTGATTCACCTTCTTCAAATGTACAATAATTTGGTATACTTGTTTAATTCCCCTTTGAGAGGAATGACAATTTGAGGTACTCCTAGCCTTCAACAAAGTTATATTTTGGTCATCAAATCAAGTTGAAATGATAATAATTTTTATAGAGATAAATTAACCATAAATTTCTCTAATTAAGTCATCACAATTTTATAAAAATACTTCCTCTTTAATATAAGGAAGAATAACAAGCTCTAATTATGAATTTCTTGCATAACTCCAATTTTGTTTAATCACCTTCAAAGCCTCCAAAGAAATTGGAGTCCAGACTTTTCATCAATGTTTCCTCAAATCTCAATGTAAATGAACTCATCAAATCTTTATCAACTATTTACTAGATTTATGAATTTTAAATGTACATCCATGAATCATCATAATTTTTAACTTTACAATGTTTTTGTAATGTTTCTCAAGCCTTTGTATAGTGTAAACAAATTCAATATCTGATTCTATCTATCTAATGAATCAAAATTTCTCCATCTAGAATATATACCCTTTCTTTTGGTTGATATATTTCCACATCTCTATAGATTTATCCATCCAATTTTCTCCATCTTAGATATTTATGAATGTTCATTCTATAAAATAAACTTTCTCCATCTAAAAAGTTGTACACACTTTCTCCTTCTGGTATTCCAAAATTTTTATATATGAAACATCCTTAGACTTTCCCTCAACCAATCATCTCCTTCTAATCAACTCAATCCATGATACTCAATCTATAAAAATTTATAAAATCTTAACTCCATGATTTCAAAACTAAAACATTATACAACAGTAACTCCATAATATAACATCAGTACGCAAGACTCATGTTTTTACAAATTCATCCTTTCAAAAAATTCAATAGGAATAACAAACTTATTTAAGTAACCATGATATTAATAACCTTGAGGATCAAGAAAACATCGTTTAAAAAATAAAGTTTCTCAAAAATAAGAAAAAAATATTCTCCCTAACATCTCCAAGATACTTTCCCAATAAACTTATATTGACATATTTAAAAAAAATGAAACTAACACCCTCTGGAACAATAATAATATAGTGTCCTATATTCTTAGGAACTCCACATTGTGTTTTAGGTTATTAAATATTACAATATTGTTATTGGATGTGTCATATTATTGGAAAGGTGTGTTTTTTCTAATTAAAGGAAAAAACTAGCATTATGAAATCCCTATATTCCTTGGTGATGTCTATCCAAAAAATAGTAATATTGGTAGAAGAGGCACCTAGGTGAAATCCATATAAACTATAGGGAAGTCCACAATGCATGTTTTGATGGTAACAATTTTCTATAATGTGTTTCATAAACCTTTGAATCATTTTGTAGTCGTGAAGGAAAGATGGAGACAATAATGATATCAATTATAATGCTACAATGGTTTAGGGATCGATTTAGGATTTTAGGATGAAACATCCATGGATAAAACCACCATGTTTCAAGTGTGGTCAGAGGTGTTTTGAAGAGAAATAGAGTATGTGATAAAAGGGACAATATGTAATTCTGATGATAGAAAATCTCAGATCAACTTTGATTGATATTAATTTTCCTATGGCGAATCCCTTACCATGTTGTGGTGGTGTCACATAGTTTTTCATTATAAATTAATCCCTCCCTATTCACTTAGTTATATTTTTATACTCTTTAAAACCCTAAGTATATTTGGGTGCTCTTCATTTATTTTTATTGCCTCAATGATTGGTGAAAGAGCCCTTACTAATATATGATGATATTTCTTCCCTTTTTATTCCATTATTATCATTCCTATTATTCTTAGTGAATTATTACAGTGGGGGTTGGTCCAAATTTAGAATATTTTGGTATAATTTGTGATGTTGGATGGATTTGTATAGGTTTTTTAAGGAATAATTGAATTTTGAGTGATGCTTAATCATATATTTTTCATCATTATTGTATTACATTTGTCAAATATAGAATCAAAGTAGGTGATTTAGACATTATACTTTATTTACATTATTAATTTGGATTAATAATGCTTTAGTTTCCAATGTAAATGGAGAAAGAATTAGACTATGAATATATTAAATCAGATAAAAAATAAAATAAACTTGGTGGTATTATTGGTAACCTTGGTTTATTGTTATTTCATTGTGACTCATCATCTTTTTTTCTTGATGATATAATCAAAATTTTTGTTGTGGTTTTAATAAAATGTTAAAAATGAATGAATAACCAAAGATAGTAAGTTAGAAAGATGAAAAGATAAAATTTGATTTAAAAATTTTTATTGATTCATTTTCTATATTATTTTTATATAGTACATTAGAAGATAGGATTGATAGATTATTATTTGACGATAGATCATTTTCCAGAGGCTCTTTTTTAGTAATGATTTCGATTCGATTATTATTGTGTAATTAAAAGTTTATATTGGTTTATATGTGGTAAGTTACTATGATTTTTCTTGATGAGGTTGAGAATGAAGTTGTGTGGTCCCTATTGATATGTTTAATGTGAGGGGCTGATGAGCATTAGAGTATTAGTTTCCTGAATACAAAATGATGTTAAAATTATAAAAGTAATGAGAAAAGAAGTGAAATAGTAATAAGATGAATATTATAAATAAATATTGGTTATTTTTATATATTTATTACATAGAAATGTGAAAAGGAAAGTGGATAATATAAAATATATCTTCTTAAAATAATGTTGTAATTTAATTGAAGTTTCTAGTAATAAATATTTTGGTAGAGGTAATGAAAACATCGGGTTGATGCATGGTTGATATGTGGTTGGGTGTTGTTTTTTAGTAGTTATGCATCAACAATGTCTTATTGATAACAAAGATGAATTCATAAATAACTATATGGAATGAAAAATATTCCAATTATTGATACTGTTCCAATACACCAAACGTGAATTTGATGGTGTTTAGCGCCATTAGGTTTTTTTCTGGTCGAAGTAATATAAATATGTATAAAAATGAAAAACAATCATAACTGACTTCCATATAATATTTAAAAAGATAATATAGGTCCTACATATTTTAGTGTAGCATGGGTAGGGTTTACAATCAAGATCCATATAGGTCTGAGACTTGAAGATAAAACAAACCAATCTGAAGATGGAGAGAGGGAGGGGTGTAATACCTTGAGATTTTAGAGAAATATATATTTTCAAATTTATTTAATATTGTTGATATTTTTTTATTTCATTCCACACAGAGTATAGTTTTTTATTAAATGGCTATGTTTGGTTAGAATAAAATACAGAAAAGTCTTAGAGTATCTTACACTACACATAGTATCGACTTGTCTTGTGAAATAACAATTTTTTATATTTAATTAAATGAGATAGCTATTACATATCCATTAAACATAATAATATGAATAGTAATAATTTTTTTTAAAAATTATTTATAATTACTTATATAAATAAACTATAATTATGATAAAACATATATTATTTTAGGTAAAATCATTATATGTTTGGAAATACTATTTTCTCAAAAGAACAGTTTTTAATTCCTTCTATGAAAAATAATAGAATTAATTTTAAAAAATTTTACAAATTTTATTTGACAAAATAAAAATAATTTTGGAATTCATAATTTCAAAACTATATTACGGTGAATTTTTTAGATTTTTCTGAGAAACATCATTTTTGGGTGATAGTGAAGAATATAGAAATTTAATTCAAAACTGCTTTTTCATCTAATTTATTTATATAGTTAAATTATATCTTAATTTGGCCTAAAAGTAACAATATATCAATTATAAACCTATTAATACAATTTAGGTAATTTAGATAATTTTTTATATTTAATTTAGGTATATAACATTAATGAAATTTTAAACATTCTCTCTCTAAAACCCCGCTTTCTCGACATGTTTGCGAGATTAGCATTAAATTTAGTTTTTTTTCTTCTGTGAATTGAATTTTGAAAAATTTAAAAAAAAATTGTAATAATTATAGTATTTATATTATAATAATATCACCTTAATTTTTGACCAAAAATGTTAGTGAAAGTGACTAAAATTAATTACAGCGATTAAGGTAAAATTTAGCTTAACAAGAGACTAAACCTTAAATATAAACAAAAAATGACCTAGAAACTTTCAAAAAACCAATTTTTGGACATATTTTGGTAATATTCCTTCCATTATTTAGTTTTTTTGTTTTATTATAAATTTTTTTTGGTTAAAATGTGGGAACACCTAACTTGTTTTGAAAAATGCCAAGTCTTTCCCCTCCCTCCCCTATAGAAATCCACCACGTATCCCCCTTATTCACACCTCTCAAACCACTTATGTTCAACCAATATATTCCCAATACAATTTCCAAAATCCTCACCTTCCTTCTATAAAATTCCCTTTTGTAATAAGTCCAACCAAGGACACCCTTGTTGAAAACCAAAAGGAGTTACCCAAAGAATAGGTAACATCCTTCCTCAAGCTCCTTTTCTTTATTTTCGTTCTCCACTACCACATTTTTTTTATTCCATGAATACATAATAGTCACAGTATCATCAATATAATGATATTATATTTTTATAATTATTATACCTACACTTAGACTCACTTTCATATAATGGGTTACGAACTTAATGTTCTTGTGTAAAGAGAACTATCGCCTCACAAAACGAAGTTGTTCATTTTTTACTTTACAACCTCTCCTGGTTGAGAATTATTATATAAAATCTATTTTTATATTATATAAATAATATTTACGATTTTTTTATTCTTATATAATTATTATATCACACATACCTTCATGATTCTTATTTTGTGTAAATACGATAAATTTGTCTGGGGAAGTGTGGACAATCAACTCCTCAAAGCAATGTGATTCATTTACTCACTAAATGGAATGTATTAAGTTTTTTTTAGTGAAATTATATTTTATATATGAAATAATAATTATAGTGTAATAATATTACATATACATAAATATGTTATTTACTTACTTTCTTTCAATATTACAATGAAAAATGGAAACAACGTTCATGCGTACGTACACCCTTCCATCTCCATGAATTGTGTATTCTATTTCATATTTCTATATTCTATATATTATTATAAATAAATATATACCAAATATAAATGATATTTATATCAATTTTTAAATTATATAAATATTTTATAAGTATGAGGACCAAAAAATTAACAAATTAAGACACATGTGAAAAACAAAGAGGATATTACCCAAAGCTAAATCCTTACTTTGAATTGTTAAAAAGTAGGTAATATAAATTCATAAGAAAACCATATATGGTATTATATATTATAATATTTTTCTATTAAATATGTATAGTAAACTTATATTTTTTATACAGGAGGTTTGTATGTGTATGATGAGAGTCAAGACATAAGGTAAGGGAAGTTCATCTCACCTTTTATTTCCATGAGATACATGCCTTATTCACCACTCATTTATTTAATGTGGTGTATATACTAATCATGAATGAATTATATGGATATTATTCTTAAATATATGGTTATTTACATATCTATTTAATGAAATTTCTTTCATGTGGTTTATGTTTCAAAAGTTACCAAACTGGTAAAGTAATATTTGTCTCAATTTTCCTTCTTGGTGACACATGCCATGTTATACACCTATATTTTTCTATAAGGAGCATGTAATACCATTTACATGTTATATAATTAATATAGTTATTTTAATTATATTTTAAGCATCATGTAATTTTATTATTTTGATTATATTATGATTCAAATCTACTAAAGTGGAAACGGTTTATTGTTACAATATCTTCATTTATCAAGATTATATATGATTATGCATCCATTGATGAAATATTATAATACATATCTCAATAACCCTAATTATGTTTCATACCATATGGTTATTAATGTTATATCCATGTAATAGTACCTTTTTAACAAAATTTGGTACTTAAGATAATTATGAAAATATTTTCATGAAAATCTAACTTTATTTCTCTTTTCGGTTGAAAATATATGTTATTTCAAAACCGTATTTTCTAAAAATGTTTTAAAAATTGAAATAATATTATAATATTATATATAAATGAAATTTTAAACCATGTTTTTCCTTTTTATAAAACAATTTAAAAAATGAATCATATTTTCAATTTCTGATCAAGGCACTTTTCTAAATGTATTAATGTGAAAAAGGAATGTTCGACATGTAGATACTTACCCACCATCCTGACCATCATCTCCTTGATGATTGTTTTATAAGTTTGTGAGGTTATATTTTTTAAAATTATTTTCATAATATTCTGTACATTCATTTTTTTAGTGAGATTAAAATAAAAAGGTTTTAAAAAAATTTAATGTTTAAAAATATTTTTTCAAATATTTTATTAAATGTTTTAGCAAGGTTATTTTAAATGAAAGGGATTTCAATTTTTTCAAATATTTTTGAAATATTTTATAAATATATTTTCAAGGAGAAGGTTTTTCATGAATAATTTATATGTTTTCAAATCTATGTTCATGGAAAATGGTTTTCAGAAGGTTTTCAAGATTCTTTTATATGTTTTATCGGATAAAACGTTTTCAAAATGTTTTATGATTTAGAAATATTTATTTAAAGAATAAAGGATACTTTCCTCAAGAAATTTTTATAAAATATATTTCCAAATTATCTACCATCTAAAATACCATCCATTGGTTTTACTCATTCTTTTCTGGGAAATTATCCAACGGTTTTATTTACATTTTTTCTCTGAATGGTATACTCTTTTTGGAATAATGTTTATAAAATACAATCCTCTTTTATCGGTTATTTGTTTTTGAATTTTTTTCTCTTTAAAGGTTTTTATATCTATGAAACCCAATTATTTTCATGTTTTATTATTTGATGGAATGATTATGAAACTAGTGTCTTTTCTACAGGTTATGACATAATTACATGTTGATGATACCCATTTCATTTTATGGGTTATGATATGATTATTTATGATCTTGTAGAACATGTATATATGATTTAATTATGATATGGGTGTGACCTATATATCCTTCCAATGCATTGGGTAAATATTTATATCTCTTGAGATAAACATAAAGGACATCTTCCCCTAAGATAGTATTGGGAGTGAACCTTGACTACTAAGATGGTCATGGGAGTGAACCATGACTACCAAGATGGTTATGTGAGTGAATCATGACTAATAAGATTGTATGGGGAGTGAACCCATACTACTGAGATGGCCTTGGTAGTGATTCCTTAACTATTATGGGAATAATTTTTATATGATTATGTCTTTCCAAAATTCCATGTCTTATCCCTATGGTATGATTCATGGATTGTGTTCTTTATTTACTTTTGATTTATGTATTATAAATTTCCAATAAGTAATAAATTATTTATTTTTATGATATATGATATTCATGGTATGATATTTGATTTTAATTATCATGTCAGCATACACTTATGCTCATGAATATGCTCACATATCTCCCTTTTCTATCATTACTGAGCATATGAGCTCACCCCTTTTTATGTTTCCTTTCATATAGGTTATGAAGATATGTTTTATGATTGATGTGTATAAGAAGGCTTATATTTAATCATAACATAGTGGGAGATAACATAGATCACTTATGCATCATAGTTTTTGGTTACATGTTTGCAAAGGCACTAAAATAATACATTCCTCAGGCATATATTTTTATAATGCACTATATATTCCACATATGTAATTTATTGTTAATTTATGAAAATAAATGTTCATTATAGTTTTTATCAGAGTGAAGGTTTCTTTAACCTTTGGAATCTTGGATAAGAAAACTTTATTGGGAACCCTAGGAATATTTCGAAGGATATTTATAGGAATGACTCTTTGGATAAGTATAAGGATGAGTTAATGTTTAGGAAAGTTTATTAGATTTTTTTAGAGGATAGAGCGAGTGGTTTCCTAAATATACATATCAATATAGATAAAATAATTTTTTGTGGATTTGGAACAATTGTACCTATGGGTAACCACTCTAATAATCTGTGTCGGGCCAGACTCGGTGTATCCGGGTACACAACAATGGATTTTGCTGCACACTTAGTTTAACACTCTTGGGGGATTTGAATTAGGATTTCATAGACTCTTTATGAACCATCATAAAGGATTTATGCAGAATATGACTATGAATAACCTAATATAAACCTAAGGTTTAATAGATTAAAGAAGTGGGATCCATGATTTAAGCATCCTATAAGTAATTTTCCAAGACTATGTGATTTTCTATATTATTAAGTATTGCTCACACTATGCTTTATAGTTTTAGTAAATGGTATGAACTAGACAGAACTGAGGTAATGTTGAATGTGATGGAAAATATGATGATGAAAAGTCAAATGGGATGATCACTGGGGTGAAGGATGTTGTGATCATTCATAATCTGTTTTCAAGGATCCTGATTAACAACATGTACATTAAAAAACTCTCAGACTTACCAAGGAAGAGAATAAAGGAGTTCACTAAGATTTTGGGTAATGGAGACCATATAGGTAAGAATATTTAGTTTCCTTTGTGATAAGAATGTGGAAATAATAACCCAACTGGATGTATTAAAGGAACATAATGATGTTTTTACTATAGAAAATAATAACAAAAATCAAGTAACAGAAAATGAAAAATGAAGAGTTTGGTTAATGAAATAGATGAGAATATTATCCTCCCTATGACATAATCAAAGGTGAAATGTTTTATGATTGTAATTAATGGTCATTATGAAAATTGATTCCCCAAGTGGAAAGCTCAAGAAGAGAATTAACCAGGTGGCATGAGTAATGGTTATGTTGCTGAGGATGATGAGACTATTGGTGAAATGTTAAAGGAAAGTGGTATTATATAATAGAATAAGGTATAATTGTTAATGGATTATGGATAAAGTGGAGTAAACTAAGTGTTTATTTATTTTGATACAATAATTATTAGTTATGAAATATATAAGGATAGTTCACTTTAGGTTTTATCTATGGATTTAGAAGAATGTGTTGAATGGTTCTGAAAGAATAAAAATATGTTTTAATGGAAAGGTGATATTTGAGGGAAACACATGATTATGGGAAAGATAACCACTATAATTTTCATAATGTTAAGATAATGATGTTTGAAAAAAAAGAAATGCTAGATATCAATAAGTGAGTTGGACGATATTGATTTCCATACACTAGATAAAGGGTTTGTTGAAAAAGATGTTTTCACTATCATTGATGGTGTTTATATAATTTTTTTATTTAAGGAATATATCCAATAAACATTTGAATAAGTAATACTATATGTTTTCAATAAGGATTCATGGTAATTACGATGTTTCCAGAAAATACTTGATGATGACATTCAGATGTTTGGTATGTGATAGATAAAATTTACTTTATGATACATGGGGAATCAATGTTAAGATAATTTAGTGATCTTATTTATAATGTTTTTGATTTTAATCTTTCATAAGGGTTATAAGGTTTACCATTTATAGGCATTTAAAGTAAAACTTTGGAGGAAGTATTTATGTAATGAGGTTGTATTAAAAACCACAGTTAAACAGATATTTAGTGATTAAATTTATTTCAAGGATATCCAACATATTTACATTAAAAATTATATCAAATTTGGTTTTATAAAAGGAAAACCTATTTGTCGGGTGATAACTCATCATATCTGGAAAGGCTGTGTGTCTTGAACCCATGACTGAAGGACTGTAAGGGTTTTACACCTACCACTATCCTACATGGTTTCCTAGTTATTGTGTATTTCTTATTAATTATAAAATAGTAGTGTTATTTTTATGTTTATAGATTAATGTATTAACCATATTGATTTTGAAGAATTTTTAGAGAAAATTGTTAGACTTGTACTTCTTTTATGGGCCTTAAGATCTATTAAAATTGTATTTTAGGGTTTCAGGTATAAAATTTAATCTCTATATATCTATTTCATGAATTAAAGGATGAATTAGAAATTGATCAAAGAACAATCAAATAATGAAACTGTGTTGATAGAAATATATAAGGTATATTTACTTATATTCTTGGAGAATAAAATAATTACTCAATGTTAGGAAAATGATAAAACAAATATTGTCTTAATAGCTTAATATTTGTTTAACTGAGAGAATTTTAAATCATTATAAATTTATAAATTTTAGTTCAACATATATTCATCAATCATACAATTTTGTGTGATTTATGACCTAAAACAGTACATAAAAATATTTACAGTTTTCCTCTAAGTCTCTGTTTTCAATTCCCACCCATGTTCTCCTATGTGTAAACCTAGTTACATGTTACATTGGGAAACCATCATGTTTCCAAATTTAGTTTTTTGAAGGAAGTTTTAGTATTAATCTTTACGATGTGATTTTTTATGAATAGAACTTTCAATTATTAAAACATTGATAACCAAGACGAATTTTCAGGGAAAAATTCATTTTAATGGGGGTAAAATGTAACATCTGGAGATTTTGGTGAAATATTTTTTTTCAAATTGATTTAGTATTTTTGATATTTTTCATTTCATAAAACACTGAATATTGTTTTTCATATTAAATCACTATGTTTAGTTTTCATACACTACACAGAAGACTTAAATGAGCTTTCACTACACGCAATACTAATTTGGATTGTGAAACAATATTTTACTATAAATAATTAAATGATATGGTTGTAACATAGTCATTAAAAATAATAATATTAATCGTAATAACCAATTATTAAATATTTTTTACAATATTTTTATATTAATAAACCATAATGATGATAAAACTTAAAATTTTTGTTAAAATGTTTACATGTATGGAAATACTATTTTCTTAAAAGAACAGGTTGTTATGTCCTTTTGTGAACTATAATAAAAGTAATTTTAGAAAATTTTTGAAATTGAATTTGATAAAATAAAAAATATTTGTGAATTATTAATTTATAAATTATATTAGGGTGAATTTTTAAGATTTTTATATGAAACTTCATTTTTGGGTGAATTGTGAAAAAATATTGAATTTTACTTCAAAACTGCATTTTCATCTAATTTATTTATATACTTAAATTATATATTAAGTTAGTTTTAAAGTAAAAATATATAAATTATATACCTCTTAATATAAATTATTTCATTTTAACCATTTTTATATTGAATTTAGATATAAAATCTTACTGAATGTTTGAACATTCTCACTCTAAAAACCCACTTTCTCACCACGTATATGATATGAACATTAAAATTAATTTTAATTCTTATGTGAATTGAATTTATAAAAATTTACAGTAAATTTTTTTATCATTATAATATTTATATTCTAATATTATCAACTTAGTTTTTTACCAAAATTATTATTGAAATTGATTAAAATTAATTACAATGATTAAGCTAAAATTAAGCTTAACAAGAGAATAAAGCATAATGTTAAGGGCCAAAATGACCTATAAACTTATCCAACACCCATTTTTTTGACATATTTAGGTCATAAATCTTACCTTATAAATTCTAGTAAGTTGTTTATGACTTTTTGTATGTAAAAACATGGGTAAACCTAACTTATTTTCAAAAATGCTAAGGGTATCCCCTCCATCCGCTATAAAATCCCACCACCTCTCCCCCATCAAAACACCTATAAAAACAAATAATTTATGAAAATATATTCCAAATTAATTTCTAGAAATTTCTAACCTGATCCTTTATGCCTCCCTTTGGGAGGAATTAATCCAACGAAGGATGCCCTTTGTTGTAGAAAAAAATGAGTTACCGAAAGAAGAGGTAACATCATTCTTCAAGCTTGTTTCCTTTATTTTATCTCTACACTACCTCAATTATTCTTATTACATGTATACATAATATACACAGTATCATAAATATTCTTATATTTTTAATGATAATTATTTTGCGTACACTTACACACACTTATATCTAATGGGTAACAAACTTACCTATCTTGTGTACGGCGAACTATCTCCTCACGAAAGGAAGTTGTTCATTTTTCCATTTCCACTTATCATGGTTGGAAATTAAGATTGAAAATATATTTTTATATTGAATATATTATATTTATGTTGTTTTTATTCTTCTTTAATTATTATATAAATCATACATTTATTCTTTCCATTTTGTGTAAATACGATAAATTTGTCTGTGGAAGTGTGGACTACCGCCTCCTCAAAGCAATGTGATTCGTTCACACACTACATGGAATATATTAAGGATGGGTTTAGTGAAATTATTTTAAATATATGACATAATAATAAAATTTTAATACTATTTAAATATATATACATATATTCCATTTACTTTCCTTTTTTAATATTTCTAATAAAAATGGAAACAACGTTCGTGCGTATGTACAACCTACCATCTCCACGATCAGTGTATTGCATTTAATATTTCTATATTATATAAATAATTATAAATACATATATAATTAATATAAATGATATTTATATCATGTTTTACATTCTTTGAATCATGATATAAGTTTGAGGACAAAAAATTTAACAAATTAAGACACATACAGAAAACAAATCAGATATTACCCGAAGCAAAAGCTTAACTTGGAATTGTTTACAAGCAGGTAATATATTGTTATAATAAAACCATATATGGTATTAGATATAATAATATATTTTTTTTCAAAGATTTATAATATAGTTATATTGATTATAAATTAGGTTTTTACGTGTAAGATGAGAGTCAAGACATAAGGTATGGGAATTTCATCTCACTTTTTATTTCTGTGAGATAAATTCCATATTCACCACTCATTTATTTTATGTTGTGTATACAATACCAATGAATTTATACTATGGATCATATAATTAAATTTATAGGTATTTAAATATCCATTTTATGATCTTTATTTTATGTGGTTTATGTTTCAAAAGTTACCAAATCGTTAAAGTAATTTTTGTCTCAATCTGCCTTCTTTGAGGACCATGCCATGTTATACACCTATATTTTTATATGAGATGTATATAATGAGTTTGAAATGTTATATCATGAATCTCATTATTTTAATTATATTTTAAGCATCATGTAATTTTATTATTTCTAATACATTATGATTCAAAGCTACTAAAGTGGAAACTATATATTTCTACAATCTCATCATTTATCGAGGTTGTATATGATTATACATTCATTGATGAAATATTATGATCAATATCTCAAGATCTTTCATGAGGTGTCTTGACATATATTTAGTCATGTTATATCCATGTAATGATACCATTTCCAACTCTTTTTTATTTTATATAATTAAAACATAGTGTTATGAAAATTTGACTTTATTTCTCATTTCTGTTAGAAATCCGTGTTATTTCAAAGCCATATTTTCTAAAAATGTTTTCAAAATTTTCATACTATTATCCTATAATATATTAAGGAAATTTTTACCCATGTTTTACCTTTTAACAAAATGGTTTTAAAAAGAAATATTCTTGTCAATTTCTGATCAAGGCACTTATCTAAATGTTTTATTGTGACAAAAAATGTTTGGAATGTATGGAATTACATTCTGTCATGAAAATTATCTACGTGATGACTAATTTATATGTTTATGTTGTTATTTTTTTAAAATAATTTTCCTAATATTCTGGATATTCATTTTTTAAAGTGAGTTATAATGAAAAAGGTTTTCAAAAATGTTTTATGTTTCAAAATCAATTTTCAAATCTTCCTTTATATGTTTAAAAACATTATTTACAGTGAAAGGTGTTTCAATGGTTTAATTATTAGTTTTCAAATACATTTAAAAAAACGTTTTTAAAGATTCATTTATATTTTTTCAAATCTATTTTCAAGGGAAAATGTTTTCAAAATGTTTTCCATATTCTTTTATAAGTTTTCAAGGAAAAACATTTCTAAAAGGTTTTGTGATTTCAAAAAAACAATTTAGTGAAATTTTTTTATTTTAATCAAGAAATGTTTATAAAATATATATCTAAATTATTTCTCATCTAAGATGACATCCTTTGGTGTTACTCTTTTATTTATATGAATTGATCCAAAGGTTCCATTCATTTTATTTCTCTAAAGGTTTTACATTTTATGGCATGATGTTTTGTAAATATGTTCCTCTTTCATGGGTTCTATGTTTATGAAATGTGTTTATCTTTCAAGGGTTAAATGTATATAAATCCATCTTCTTTACACAGGTTATTCTTTGATGGAGTTAATAGAAAACCTATCTATTTTCCCCATAATATGACATAATTACATGTTTATCATACCCATTTCATTTCATGGGTTATGATATGGTTTTTTATGATCTTGTGGAACATGTATGTATGATTTTACTATGAGATGGGTGAAACCTATACCTCCCTCCAAGGAATTGGGTAAAGATTTATATCTCATGATATAGATATAAAGGACCTTATACACTTGGATAGTTTTGGGAGGGAACCTTAAATACTAAGATGGTCATGGGAGTGGACCATGGCTACCAAGATGGTTATAGGAGGGAACCATGACTACTAAGATGGTATGGGGAGTTATCCCATACTACTATGATTGACTTGGAAGTAATACCTTAACTACTATGTAAATCATTTTTATATGGTTATGTGTTTCCATAATTCCATGTCTTATCCCTATGTTAGGATTTCATGGATTATGTTCCTTATTTCCTTATGATTAATTCCTTATGAACTTCAAATATTTATTCCATGATTTAAGGTTATATTCATTGATATGCAGGGTGTGATCTTTCATTTCATGATCATTTTCTCATAATCTTATTCCCATGATTATTCTTACATATTCCCTTGTTTACTCTTACTTAGAATCTGAGATCACCCCTTTTTGTATTTTCTTTCACCCAGGTTATGATGATATGTATTATGTTTGATGTTTCAAAGAATGGTTTTAGTCAAGAAGAACCTAGTGGGAGATACTGTATCTCACGTATGCATCAGTGTTTGTATTTTCATGTTTCTAACAAAACTAATGTTATATGGTCTTTGGGAATCTTTTTGTGTAATGTATTATGTATTATATATAAGTAATGTAATGTTAATGTAATAATGGATAAGTTCAGAATATTTGTTATGAGAGTGAAGGTTTAGTTAACCATTGGAATCTATGATGGATTTTCTTAGTGATATCCCTATGAATATTTCTAAGGATATGTATAGGGATGTATCTAAGGATAAGTATATGCATGAGTTAATGATTAGGAAAATATCCTGGAATGTTGGTAGAGGATAGAGCCAGTGTTTTCCTGAAAATACATCCCTATCTGGATACTAAAATTTGATTCGCCTTTGGAAGAGATATACCTAGTGGTAACAAATCCAACAAAGTGTATCAGGCCTAACTCAACATAACCTGGTACATGACAACGGGCCTTTCTATACACATAGTTTTAAAATACTAGGGATATTCATTATGAATTCATAAACAATTTATGAACCATCATGAAGGATTAATATATAAGAAGACTATGAATAACATAGGATAAAACTAAGGTTTCATAGTTTAGATAAGTAGGATCCATGATTAAGGCATCCTATAAGTAATTTTTCATGACTTTGTGGTTTTTTATTTTAATAATTTTTTATCACACTCTGATTTATGGTTTTGTTCAATGCTGGGAACCAGAAGGAACTAGGGTAATGTTGAATGTGATGGAAAAGTTTCTGATCGTCAATCAAATGGGATAACAATTGGAGTGAAGGATGTTGGGATCGTGAATAATCATTTTTTAATGAACATGATGAAAAAAGTGTAACATAAACAACTCTCTAAATCACTATATAAGATATGGAAGGAGTTCACTAAGATTTTAGGTAATAGAGACCACGGAGGAAGGAAGATTAAGTTTTCTTTATGTTTAGAATGAGGAAAGAATCATCCAAGTGAATGTCCTAAAGGAACACAGAGATGTTTTGACTTTGGAAAATAAGGAAATAAAGAAAGTAACTGTGAAGGAAAAATGAAGAGTCTGGTTATTGAAAAGGATTTTAATATTATCCTCTCTAATACACCAATAAATGTTATATGTTTTAAGTGTGTAATGAAAAATTATTATGAAAATCAATGCCCCAAGTGAAAATATCAAGAAGAGAATCAGTAAGGTGGATGACTAATGGTTATGTTGCTGATCATGATGATACTATAGGTGAATTGTGAAAGGAAAGAGGTATTATGTAATAGGATAATATAGCCATGTTAATGTATTATGGATTAAGTGGAGTAACCTAAGTGTGTCTATATTTGGATTGAATAATTTTGTGTTATGGAATATATAAGGATTGTTCGCTTTAGGATTACTCTATGTATTTATAAGAATATGTTCAATGGTTTCGATAGAATAGGAAATAGATTTAATGTAAAGGTGATATTCAAGGGAAACAAATGATTAAGTGAAAGATAACCCTTATTATTTTCCAAAAGTTAAGATAATTATGTGTGAATAAAATACATGTTGGATATTAATAAAGTGAATTAGACGGTACTAATTTCATTGACATGATAAATGATTTGTTGAAAAAAACGTTTTTTATAACATTTATGGGGTTTGTAGAATTTTTGGATTTAAGGAATATATCCAATGAACTTTGGAATATGGAATCTTGCATGTTTTCAATAATGATTCACAGTAATTACCATGTTTCAAGAAAATAATTTATGATGGTATTCATGTGTTAGGTTTCTGATAGATAAGATATCTTATGATATATGGAGAATCAATGTTAAACTAATTTAGTGATATAATTTATAAAGTTTTTGGGTTTTTATATTTCATAAGGTTTATAAGTTTAACATTTATCATAAGTTTAATTTAAACTTCAAACGAAAGATTTATATATGAGGTTCTATTGCAAACCTTAGTTAAAAGGCTATTCAATGATTAACCTTATTTCAATGATATCCATCATATTTATTTTGGAAATTATATCAATGTGGTTTTAGAAAAGTACAACCTATATGTTGGGTGGAAACTTATCAAGCCCACAAAGGTTGTGGGTCTTGAACCCATGACAGATGGATGATAAGGGTTTAATGCCTACCACTGGCCTACGCGATGCCCTAGTTAATGTGTATTTGTTTATTAATTAGGAACCATTTGTGTTACCTTTTATGTTTAGAGATTAATATATTAATCATATTGGTTTTTAAGAATAGTTATACAAAAATAGTTAGACTTTTCAATCTTTTATGGGCCTTAATATCCATTAACTGTGTGTTTTAGTGCTTTAGGAATCAAAGTTAATTTCATGATATCTATTTATTAAATTGATGGATGAATTATAAATTGATAAAATAAAAACCAAATAATGAAATTGTGTTTATATAAATATATCTAGTAAGTATATTTCCTTATATTCATTGAAAATAAAAAAAGTACTCAATGTTTTAAAAATGATCAAAAAATATTTTCGTAATACCTTTATATTTGTTGAAACGATGGACTTTTAAATCATCAAAGAATTATGATTTTAGCTCCTCATATTTTAATTTACCATTCACTTGTTTGTGATTAAAGACCTCAAAAACCCCCTAAGAATATTTATGCTTTTCTACCTAGTCTATGTTTTCACTTCCCACCTATGTTATCTAATGTGGAAACCTAGTTACATGTTACCTTGGGTAACCGTTATGTTTCCAATTGTATTTTTTAACAGAAGTTTTATTATTAATTTTTAAGAAGATAGTTTCTATGAATTTAAATTTCATGTATTAAAACATTGATAACCCAAATGAATTTCAAGG
Source organism: Viscum album (assembly GCA_963277665.1). NCBI lineage: Eukaryota > Viridiplantae > Streptophyta > Magnoliopsida > Santalales > Viscaceae > Viscum > Viscum album. The sequence goes on from OY728134.1 coordinate 1,003,876,634, forward strand.
GAAAAATTCATTTTAAAGGGTGTAGAATGTAACACACAAAGATTTTGGTGAAATATATTTTTTAAAACATATTTAATATTTATGATATTTTTAATTTCATACAACACTGAAGATAATTTTTTTTATTAAAGAACTATTTTTGGTTTTCAGAAACTACATGCAAGACTTGGACTAGCTTGTGCTACCCGAAACACCGACTTGTCTTCCGAAACATCATTTTTTTTTATATTTAATTAAACATGATACTTATAAAATAACTATTTAAAATACTAACTTGAATATTAATAAAGAATTTTTAAATATTATTTATATTTTTTATACAAATAAACTATAATGATTATAAAATATATAACTTTTGGTATAATCTTTATATGTTTGGAAATACTATTGTCTCAAAAGAACCATTTTTTGTATCATTTTGAGAAAAATAATAAAATTAATTTTAGACACTTTTAGAAATATAATTTGGTAAAATAATGACCATTTTTTATTTCCTAATTTTGACGTTACATTAGAGTGAATTTCTGGTATTTTTCTAAGATACATCATTTTTGGGTGAATAGTAAAGAATACTAAATTTAAATTGAAAGATGATTCTGCATATAGTTTATTTATATAGTTAAATTATATCATTAGTTTTGTTTAAAGTCAAAATATATCAATTATACACCTATTAATACAGTTCATGTTATTATAATAGTTTTTATATTGAATTTAGGTATAAAATCTTAATGAGATTTTGAACATTCTCACTCTAAAAACCCGTTTTCTCACCACGTCTGTGAGATTAGCATTAAATTTAATTTTTTTCACTTCTATGGATTGAATTACAAAAAAAGTAAATACACAGTTTTAATAAGTATAATATTTATATTCAAATAAGATCAACTTAATTTTTGACCAAAAATATTAGTGAATGTGATTAAAACTAATTACAATGCTTAAGGTAAAATTAAGTTTAATAAGGGAGTAAAACATAAACTTAATGGCCGAAATGACTTATAAACTTGTCCAAAACACATTTTATGGACATATTATTGTCATAAAAATTCTATTATTTTGTTTTTTGGTTTTTATGACTTTTTTAGGTAAAAACATGGTCATACCTAACTTGTTTTAAAAAATTCCTAGTGTGTCCCCTCCCTCCCCTATAATAGGCCACCATCCATCCCCTTCTTCACACCTCTAAAAAAACTTAATTTTGGACAATATATGACCAATTAACTCCCCGAAATCACTATATTCCTCCTTTAAGCCTCCCTTTGGGAAGAAATCCAACCATAAAATCCCTTTGGTGAAAACCAAAAGGAGTTACCCCAAGAAAAGGTAACATCCATCCTCAAGCTACATTACTTTATTTTCATTCTCCACTACCTCAATTATTCTTATTACATGAATACATAATAGACTCGGAATCCTAAATATACTGAGATGTTTTTATGATAAGGGTTATACATACACTTACACAAACATCCATCTAATGTGTAATGAACTTACCATTCTTGTATACGGTGATCTACCACCCCACGAAATGAAGTTGTTAATTTTTCCTTTACCACCTCTCATGGTTAGGAATTATGATGGACAATATGTTTTTATATTATATATATGTTACATATGATGTTTTTATTCTTCTATAATTATCAAATAACACACACATTCATGCTTTCCATTTTTGCAAATATGATAATTTCGTTTGGGGAAGTGTGGACTACTGCCTCCTCAAATCAACGTGATTCATTGACACACTATAAGAATGTATTAAGGATGGGTTTACAAAACTTATACAATATATATTACTTAATAATGCTACTATAAAAATATTTTATATATACATATATTTAATTTATGTTTTTTCTTTCAATATTACAAAGAAAAATGGAAACAATGTTTATGCGTACTTATGACCTACCATATCCATGAATGGTGTATTCAATTTAATATTTATATATTCTATAGATTTGTATAAATACATATAAAATTAATATTAATGATATTTATATCATGTTTTTTATTCTGGAAATCATGATATAAGTCCGAGGACCAGTAATTTAATAAATTAATACACATGTGAAAAACAAAGCGGATATTACTCGAAGAAAAATCATAATTTGGAATTGTTAATAAGGGGGTAACATGAAGTCATAATAAAAATATATATGGCATTATAAATATTAATATGGTTATGTAAAATATGTACAACAAACTTATATATATTGTACAAGAGGTTTGTACTTGTACAATTACATAAGGTAAAAGAATTTCATCTCACTTTTTATTTCTATGAGATATATGACTTATTCACCACTCATTTATTTTGTGTGTTTTATATAATGACCATGAATGTATACAAATAATATTATAATTAAATTTATTTGTATTTACCTATCAATTTTTTGATCATTATTTCAGGTAGTATATGTTTCAAAAGTTACCAAAACGTTAATGTAATATTTCTTTCAATCTTCCTTCTTTATGACACATTTCATGTTATGAACAAATATTTTTCTATGAGGTGTATATAATAGCTTTGACAAGTTATATCATGAATATAATTATTTTTCATTATATTTTAAGCTTCATTTAATGTTATTATATTGATTATATGATAATTCAATGCTACCAAACTAGAAATGGTTTATTATTACAATCTCACCATTTATCAAGATTGTATACTATCATGCTTCTATTAATTAAATCATATGTTCCATCTCTAAATAAATCAAATGTTTTTCCATACCCTATTTTTATTCATGTTATATGAAAGTAATGGTACCATTTTCTCACTCTTTTGTACCTAAGATAATTAATAAAATAATTTTATGATAATATAACTTTATTAATCCTTTCAGTCAAAAATCAATGTTCTTTCAAAACCATGTTTCTTAAAAATGTATTGAAAATGTATTACTATTGTCTTATGGTATATAAATTAAAATTTTAACCATGTTTTACCTTTAAAAAATGGTTTTAAAAATGAATCTTCTTGGAAATTTCTTATCAAGGCACTTTTCTAAATGTTTTATGGTGTAAAAATAATGTTTGGTATCTACAGAGAAAATAGTAGTCATGACCATCATCTCCATTATTATTCCTTTATAAGTTCATGAGGTTTAGAAAAAATTATTTTCCTAATATTCTGGACATTCATTGTTTTTAAATTGAGTTTCAAAGAAAATGGTTTTAATTTTTTTGTTAGGTTTAAAAAGTTTTTTTAAAAGCATCATTTATATATTTTAAAAAGGATATTTTCAAAGAATTAGATTTCAATGTTTTAATTGATTTTTTTAATAATTTTAAAATATATTTTCTATGAAAAGGGTTTTAAAAATCCAGTATATGTTTTCAAATATTTTTTCAACGAAATATTTTTTCAAAATGTTTTCAATTTTATTTTATAAGTTTTCAAGGGAAAAACGTTTCCAAAAGGTTTTGTTATTTGAGATGCATTTTTTTAAATAAGAAAGGATATTTTTGGAAATAAACGATTATAAAATATTTTTCCCAATTATTTCCCATATTAGATGACATATATTTATGTTACTCATGCCTTTATGGGGAATGACCTAAAGGTTCCATTCACATTGTTTCTCTGAATGGTTTAGATTTTATGGCATGCTGTTTAGGAAATCTGTTTCTCTTTCACAGGTTTTATGTTTATGAAATATACTTCTATTTGAAGGGTTATATGTATATGACACTCACTTATTTACATAGTTTATGATTTGATGTAATAATTTTGAAACATGTCTCTTTTCCACAGGTTATGACATAATTACATGTTTATGATACCCATTTCATTTCCTGGGTTATGATATGATTTTTTATGATATTGTGGAAAATGTATATATGATTTCATTATGATATGGTTGGGAACTATATCTACCTCTAATGTATTAGGTAAAGGTTTGTATCACATGAAATATACATGAAAAGAAATTTCCATCTAATATGATCTTGGGAGTGAACCAGGATTACTAAGTTGGTCATGGGAGTGAACCATGGCTACCAATATGGTTATGGGAGTGAACCATGACTACCAAGATCATATGGGGACGAAACCCATACTACTAATATGGCCTTAGCAGCAGATCCTTGACTAATATTGAAATCATTTTTATATGCTTTTTTGTTTCAATAATTCCATGTCTTATCCCTATGTTATGCTTTCATGGATTATGTTATTTATTTATTTTTTATTCATGTATTATGAACTTCCAATCATTATGCCATGACTTATGCTCATGAACTTTGATGTGCAGGGTATGATCTTCCATTCTCATGGTCATGTTATTATACCCATATTCTCATGACTATGCTTACATATCTCACTAGTTTGTCCTTACTAAGAATATGAGCTCACCCGCTTTTATGTTTCATTTCTGTTAGGTTATGAAGATATGTATTATGTTTGATGTTTTTAAGAAGGGTCATTGTCAAGAAGAACCTAGTGAGAGATAATGTATCTCACTTATGAAACATCATTTGTATTTCCGTGTTTCTAAAGGAACTAAACTAATAGGGTCTTGCGGTGTCTATTTGTGTAATGTATTAAGTATTACACAAAATTAATGAAATTTAAATGTAAGGGAGTTTCTTTATAATGTGAGTGTGCATGTGGGTACCAGATCAGATGAAAGAAGTAATGACATAGTTGTTCTATCCCCATGTTAGAGAGAGTAATAAACAAGCCTAACTATTTTATTGGTGTTATATTTTATACTAAAGAGGTGAAAATAGGAATAGATTGACAACCAATGTGATGAGTTTATGTTTTTACATCAATATATGATATTAAATTTAATTTAACTAGAAATATAGTATCATTTTGAAATGAAATACTAGACTAAAGCCACTATAAAATACTTTCAATAGAACATTGCGAACTAGTATAGAAGATGAATAGGTAATAAAGATACTCATGTATATTTCATAAAAGATGATCACCAGCTACCAGTTATTAACATATCATTGGTCTTGAAATGGTGGAGGTAATTGAGAAGAATGGACAAGTGCTAGTATAAAAGCTGGATTTGATGAAATTTTAACTAATCTAGTTATTATTCATTTTTATTAACTTAAAATATGATTTGATTTTTTATTTATTTTTGTTTTATAACCATATATAATATAAATATTTTAGTAAAAATATAATTCCTATTTACTTTTTTAAAAATAATTTGATCTAATATATTTTTAATGAAAAATTAACTCTTCATGTTCTATATTTATAAAAAAAATCCTAGGGAGTTTTATCTCAATTTCAATGTGAAATTAATCAATTTAAAGCCACATCATTATTCAATAGCCTCTATTTTTTCCTCCTCATCAATCCACATCTCTGATGGATATGGATCCCAACAACCACATTTTTTGAATAAAATGATAACAACCCCCACATTTATTCATAATATTTTAACTTCCTACTTGATTCATATCATTATACATTGTAGTGGTATATTTCAATTTAAACATTTACTTAGTATTAATATCTAAAATTATTCCCATATATACAAGTTATAAAACCATTAAACTTATTAACATGAGTAATATACAAGAGATATCATGCATAGAATTATCTATGAAACATCATATTTTGTAGAACCTTTATGGATATGTGCTTATATATTTTAAGGGAACTCTTTAAGGAGTAAACCCATTAAATCCTGTATAATGTGACACTACATCTAAGTTTATATTGGCGAAATATTAAAACATGTTTCCATTATTTAGAACCCATAACTCATTGATTATTAATATTTCATTAAGAGTTTATAACTTAAAAACTAGTCATAATTAATGTTATTGACAGAAAGTAGTTGGGGTTATAATTATTAACAGAAAAAATTATTTTTTCGATTTTTACCCATTAATGTTTTTGATTATGATCTACCTAATGAAAGTGTTGGGTTTCCTTTATAAAATTATTTATTCTGTGGGTTTTAAACCCATATCATTATTAGATATATGAATAATCACTCTTAATAAAGATTTCAAAAATGTATCCTCACGGTCTTCAGATCTCACATAGAAAATTGTTATGTTACCATATTTTAACAATTGGCTCACATAATCATGTCTTAAACTTATATGTCTAGGCGTTACATCGTACATGCAACCATATGCCTTTGATAATGTTTATTCACTATCACAGTTTATATAAATAGAATTCATTGAACTCTGCTATAATTTAATATACAAGAATATATTTCTAATCCTCTCAGCATCCTTTCCACATGTTGTTATGATAATAAAAACTAACTCTAAGTCCGAAATTTAAAAAATATGTTTATTTATTTCTCTTCTAATAAATAACGCAACCTCCTTGAGTAAAAAACCATGAAAATATAGAAAAATTATCTCTAACACTATTAATCCAACTTTCATTAGTGTATCCTTATAATATAGTTTGATAATCATTGTAGTCTAAACCAAAATCTTTAGTCTTGTGATTACAAAAACCGAGATTTAGTTATATTTTTATCCATGTTTTAAAAAATGTGCCTTATTTAGTTACATTATTTTACCACGTTTAAAAATGTGGAAGATTTTAAATTTAGTGATATTTTCTAAAAAAAGTCTCTAATTTAGCCGCATTTAATAACATGCTAATTTAGTAATGTTTTAAAATGTCAATAAATTTGTAAATAACCACACTTTTCCGAAAACATAACAAAATTAACGACATTTTTATGAAAACATGGCCACTTTAGTAACATTTTTTTACAACTATTTTTAAACATGGATAATTATATATAATTATAATTATATTAATTTACACGCACACACATATATGTATATAAATATATTTATAATTATATTTATTTATATGTATATATATTTATATATATGTACATATATAAATTTATATTTATATACTAATACATTAACATATATTTAAATATCATAATATATATATATATATAAATAGACACGCACGCACGCACACACACACACACTCATAAATAGCCCTTAGGGTGTAGCTCAGTTGTAGTTTCCCCTATGGGTCTTAGTGAAGTCTCTTGTTTGAGCCTCTGGGAGTTCCTCCATGCATTTGTGGGTTGCATGCATTTATTTGTAATGTAGATCTTTTCCCCAAATCAATGTAAATATATATTTAGATAAATACCTAAACGAAAATACATATATATAAACATATATTTATTTATTAGAACACATATACATTTTAAATTTAGCCACGTTTTAAAGGAAACATGGCTATTTTAGTGGCATTTTTACCAATGTTTTAAAACATGAATAATGATATATATATAATTATAATTCTATTATTATATATATATATATAAGTTTATATTTATATATATATGCATACATATAAATTTATATTAATATGCAAATATATTAACATATGTTTAAATATCATAATATATATACACCATATATATAAAAAACACATACCTTGTAAAGATTGATAAATTTCAAGGAAATTTCTTTTTCTTAATTTCTTTGGGATTTTACGAGTATGCAGTTTCTGACGGCACCTGATTCCGAGGCCCGGTGGGCCCGAAATCAATTTCTGAAGTTTAGCTCGGGTACGTTCAGTGAGCGAACGAGCGGGTTTTACTAACATTTGAACTGGTGCTCAGAATTGAAATATGAGGGCACCGATGAAACCACAACGCCTATAATTTCTTAGGAACACCTTTTCCGAAGGTGCGTTTACTCGAGAGGAGATCTTAAAAATTTGAGGAATAAAAAAATATAAATGTTTTACAATTTTTTTATTTATTTCTTTCCTAAGTGGTTAAACCCCATGAGAGGGAGTTGGGGTGGTACCCACGACAAACCCAACACCTCTTGAGATAATTAATGTGTGAGGTGGAGCCCACACGAGCCCCACCCCTTCAAATTCCCTTAACTTCTATTCCACAATATTTGTGCTAACTTATCTCTCCATTTATTATGACAACTTAAGATTAATTAAGATAAGTTTTTTTTCATCTTTTGAATTTTAAAAGTGTTGGAAAAAGTAATAAAATAAGGCAAAATCCTTATTTTATTTTTGCTTGCTTAGTTGTGTTGAGAGAGGGAGAGTTCTACCATCGAAGAACTTCATCTTCCTCCTTGAAGAACGTGAAGAATGCCGACACACCGCTTCCTCCTCAGACGATCTCCATCAACTTGTATAGAGCCTCACCCCGCGACGTCATTTTCTGCAAAGCTCATCGATCGTCAACTTGTTATCGAGGTAGGGGTTGTTTTTACGTTCAGAATTAATTGACGTACTCCGTCAGTTCTTTGGCCTTCTGTTATCAAAATAACAGAGGAGGTCAGACCACACGAACATGGCCGAACGTCCTACCCTTTTGTCGTTGAATATCTTGTGGCTTGGAACGAAGGTGGCTAAGTGCAACGACACCGCGCGAGAATGAGGTAAATCGTGGTGAAGGTGCGGGGCGCCGTGGCGCAATGCCGGTGAAACTGAAGGAACCCACGACCAAGAACGGGTCGTGGCGGAGGGGCACGGTGCCGTCACGCTGCGCCGGAGAACCATAAAGGGCCGCGGCCGGGGTGGGCTGCGGTGGAGGGGCGCGGTGCCGTCACGCCGCGCCAGTCGAACAAGGGCCGCGACCTTAGGCCGCGACGGTGAAGGGGAGGGCGGCCGGAACCGCCGGTGCTCAGGAGGCGGGATCAGCTTGTCCCGCACGACACAACCGGCATGCCATTATGGCCGGCCGTATCCGAGAAGTCCGGGGGTCGTAACCCCCAACGGCTGACAAGGAGGGTCCCCTCCATGTGGGGGGGCCTCCGTTTCAAAACGAGGGGGAAACGCCCCCCCCCTTCTACGCCGCACGGTCACAGACCGAGCGCCCAGCAAAGTCGGGCCGCTCGCGCTGGGACGGGCCGCCCGCGTTGGGCCGGGCTGCCCGCGCCGGGCCGGGCTGCGCCTGCTGGGCCGGGCCGCGCCCAAGTGGGCCGGACCCAGACCCGGGTCGGGTCGACCTAGTTCGGGCTGACCCAGGGGGTCTTGGGCCGGGTTGGACCGGGCCCAAAACCCCCTAAAATCGGACAGCTACGTTCAAAGGCCCATAACATGGGATAGAGACCTCCGATCTACGCACCGTCAGTTTGGATGTGATCCTTGGATCGAGGCATTTGTTTCCCTATATTACACTCAAGGTTTCGAAAAAAATTCGGTATAGCCGGGTTGGTTCGAACACGAAACCAATCGGGCCCTTCCGAGCGGAAACACTTATAACTTGAGCTCCAGACATCCGATTGATGTTCTGTCAACATTGTTGGATTCCTATTAGTGAGACAGTTCTTTTGGCTTACTCCGCTCGAGATTTGGACGTAGTTGGAGTATAGTCGGGTTGGTTTTGACTTAAAAAACAACTGGGCCCCTCAGACAAAAAAGCCAATAACACTCAGACCGGGCGTCTGATTGACGCGCCGTTTGTCGCGTTGAGTTCCTATTAACGAGTTGGAACATTGAGATAAATCATCTTCGGCCTTTTTTTCAGTTGATGTATTGACCCCCTTGGCTCGTGGAGCGGACGCTTCCAGAATCGAGCATGATGTGTACGGGAACCCTAGAGTTGGCTGCGACTGTGACGACGATGATGATTGTACTGGGATCCTCCGTGGGTTTGGAAGTGACGACGACAGTACTGGAATCCTCCATGGGTTCGACGGTTATGACTACTATTCTTGTTTTTTATGTGGTTTCGGCAGTACTTGACTACTGTTATTGTATCCAACGTGGGTCTGACAGTATTTGACTCTGTACTTGTATCCTACGTGGGTCCGGCAGATTAGCTAGTCTTGTATCCTTTGTGGGTCCAACAGCTTAGCTGGTCTTGTATCCTTTGTGGGTCCGATAGATTAGATGAATCAGTGGCTACATCTGATCATCTCTATCTTCTTACGAATAAGTATACATGTGTGAGATGAGTCTTGACTTTCAATCATTATCTTCGATATGATTGTTTTGCTATCCTGTGTGGATTGCGTTGTGTTATCCTGTGTGGATTGGATTGTGCTATCCTGTGTGGACTAGATCGAACTTGGGCTCGGATGTTGGATCCGAACTAGAATTTAAGACTTAGGTATATGTATTGGCATATACCTAAGTTGAGTTGGTTGTTACTTCGTGATTGTAACTTTCCTTTGTGGTTTATCCTTTGTGGATTCTGGAAGACCTTCGGGGGCCTCGGGGTCCCTACTGAGTAGCGTATACTCACCCCCGCACGGGCTATGCCCGCACTACGATGTGTTGGATGCAGACGATGGACAACGCTGATTGAGGTAGGAGCTCTTGGAGCTGGACAGTACATGGAGGTGGATCACCGGACGGGATGTACACAGAGTGGACGGCTGGAACGGACGAGCAGAGGAGACTATCTGTACCCACCCTTTATGTGGGATTTTTAGTGGACGTCTCAATGTTGCTGCTTTACTTTTCTACTGTTGTACTCTCTTTACAGTTGTTCTTTACCTTCAGTTGGGTTTGTATACTGGCCAATTTACTTTCCAGCACTTACTATTGTACTCACTTTACTTAGTGTTTACTTCTTCTTACATACTCTGTGGTGTTTGTTTTCTTACATAAAGGCAATGCCTTCCATTATATCGGGATTTACGCCTTTGGTGCTAGTCGTTAGCCCCTGGCCTTTGGAAGGTGGGCTTGGGGTAGTCACAGCACGGGTCCCGAGGACGGGTCGTGACATACCCATATATAAACACACACACAAATATATATATATATATATATGTGTGTGTGTGTGTGTTTTTTTGTAAACACACACAAACACACCCATAGAAACACACACAAACACACACACACACAGAGAAAAATATATAAATATACGTAGATATAGAAAATGTTAACATACACACACACACACACACACACACACTCAAATATATATATATATAGACACAGGAACACATATATATACATACATACATACATACTAATTATTTATTAACATGGCTTGCAGCCCGTCCCAGATCGGAAACCCAATGTGGGCTAGGTATCACTCAATCCCAATGGGTTCTTTGGGTTCGTAATAACCTATACAAGTAATAAATATTATATATATATATGTATATATACACACACAAATATATATTAATATACGTATATATATATTTATTCTTTTAATAAATAACATATATATATATACACACACAAACACACACACACAGATATATATATATATATATATATATATATAATTTTTTGATACTAAAATATACTAATATATTTTAAATAAAGGATAATATGTTTTTATAAATTAAAATTCTCTAGGTTAGTTGGTTAGTTTTCTAGGTTGTCTTATGATAGGTCCTTGGTTGGATTCCTGGTGGGGGCGTGCGTGGGTGGAGAGAGGAGCTGGGTAGGGGAGGGGGTAGAGGGAATATGTGGGGTGTATGTGGGTGGAGTGAGGAGGAGGGTAGAGGAGGGGGGAGATGGCATGTGTGGGTGAGAAGATGGGAAGGGGAAGGGCGTGTGTAGTTGGATTAATTAAAAAAATTATTTTAAAAAAATTATGAAATAAAAACTCATTTACCGACGTTTGTACAAAACATTCATAAATGAATCAGTAAATGAAAATAATTATTTCATAAAAAATAATAATTTCAAAAAATATCAATAACCAATGTTTCTAAAGACATCGATAAATGAATTATTAACATATTAAAATATTTCTAATACAAAAAAAACATCGACAATTTACATTTTTGGTAGTGTCTTTATGTATCCAAATATTCTCATTATACATTTATAATGATACACACTGTTATTTCTAGTATATACACACATTTTACTTAATGAAAACTCAATATAATGTATATTATAATACATTTCATATATTAAATAATAGAATCAACTATTCAATGATCTTTTGTTTTAACCATAGATAATAAATAATTATTTGACTCAATTACACAAATCATATTGGTTCTAAAAATTAATATATCATCTACATATAGACACACAATAACATTATATTATTTTGTAAATTTTTAATAAATACATTTATCTGTATTTTAATGAAAAACAATTAGATTAAATAATAGAATCAAACTTTTTATTCCATTGTTTTATTGTTTGTTTAAGGATTTAAAGATATTTACCTAGTTTACATACTTTATTTTCAATTCCTTATTAAACAAACCCTTACAGTCATTCAATGTAAATTTATTCATTTAAATATAAATTAAAAATTAGTTTTCATATCCATGTGATGGATATAAAAATGATTAATTGAAGCTAATGTAAAAAATATTATTATTAAATTAATTTGAGCGACATGAGTATACGTATAAAAATAATGAACCCCTTATTTTTTATGAATCCTTTGAAAACCATCCTAGACTTAAAATCTTGAAGGTTAGCATTAGAATTATACTTCATTTTAAAGACCCATTTATAAAAAATAGTTTTTGACCCTTTTGGAAAGTCTATAATGACCCAATAATTATCCCTTATAATGGAATACATTTCCTCATTGATTTCTTCTTTTCAAAAAGAAAAATATCTAGAATACATAACCTCTTTATATATATTTGGGTCATCCTCTAAAGTGAATACTATAGTATTTTTATTTATAAGATAGTTTTTGGATCTCCCTCAACAAGTAAAACTATATAATCCGGAGAAATACAATATGGATGTAGATGTTTCACCTTCAATGTTCATGTACTTTTCTTAGGTTTAACTCAATAATCCTCATTATCTATACTATTTCATTTCAAGTAGATCTGGAATGGGATATAGGGTAATGAAGTGTAACATCCTCTAAATTGTCTTTAAAAAATGACTTCAAAAAAATCAAAATTCCTTGATTCAATAATGACATTGGATTCCAAATCCAAAACACTATATGATATACAGTTTTTGGTATAAAAACAATGTATTTTTAAAGGAAAAATTTTAGTTCTTTTAGGATTAAGAACTCAATAATTGGTTAAAAACCCCCACACATTAAAAAGTGAAATTTTTTGTTGCCATCCTTTCCAAATTTTATATTGGGTTAATTTTATTTTCATAATTTCAATTCTATTTTGAACATGACATGTAGTTAATAAATCTTCTCCACGTAAATTTGATGGTAACTTATATTAATTAATCATGTAGTTTACCATTTTTACTCACGTATTATTTTTTCCTTTCAGCTAAACGTTTTTTATAGATGTGTATAAGGAGTTTTACATTGATGAATTACACCATTTAATTCCAAGAAATCACAAAATTAATTCATAAATCATGTACCGTATCTATCTTAGAATAATTATAATTTAGTTGGTTTTAAAATTAACCTTAATATTTCTTAAACATACTAGACGATTCTATTTTTTTCTAAGAATATATAATTATAAATATCTACAACAATCATCAATAAAAGTAATAAATTACTATTTTCCTCTATTAGTTATCAAACCATTTAATTCAAATATATCAAAATTTATAATTATGATACATTAGAATTTTAATCAAAAAATTGAAATTATTTCTTAACTATTTTAGATTCTACACATGTTTCTTATTTATAAAAACCATCTTCAAAATAAATAAAATAAAATATATTCATTAATTTTAATGAATTATAATTAACAAGTTTTAAATGATCATGAACTGAATTAGAGTACTCAATCAAGTAATCTAAATACTCAATCATGTTTTTAATAGATAGTTGATACATTTCATAACTTGGACACCCACTTATCTAAAAACATGCCTCCCTTTGAAAAGATAACCATATTGGATTAAAATGAAACCTGAAATCCTTTCTTACCAAAAAGATCAATAGAGATTAGATTTATTAAAATATGGAAAACATACAGCAAATTTAGAATATTTAACCTTTTACTAGATTTAAAATCTATTTCACACTTCTTTGATTTGTTAAATTGATGTATACATTATTTACAATGTGTAATTACTTCATGGTTTTACTTTCCTCAAATGTTTTAAACATTGAATGGTAGTATCACACATTAACCATAGCTTTAGAATCATTCCACTATACAATAATTATTTATGTTGATGGTTAGAGAACATCTAAAATATCACTAAAGAGGGGTTGAATTGAGCTCTTGAAATTTTCATCACGTAGAAAGCCACAAGCATTAAGGTACGATGAATTTTGATATTTTTTTAAAACATGAAATTAGTAGAGATATAATAAAACAGTAAATAGATCATATTCTAGATATTTATAGTTGTTTTGGGAATATAAATCCCTTAGTTTACTCTATCACCTATTAAATCCTTGATCTTAGGGATTTTCACTAGACAGATCCATTTTTTGGGGACTTATAGCCTTTTTACTAGGGAATTCATGAATGTGTGAAAGCACTTGAATCCTAGTAAAATACCAAGAGCTTTTACCAAACTCCAACAAGTGTTTAAAAGAACTATCCATTAAAGTTATTTTACTAGGAACCGTCAAAGTGAGAGAGAGAATAAAATAGAGTTTATCAAAGATACTCATAGTTGTAAGATACAACTGAAAGAATAGAAGAAATATCTAAGAGTGAATATATGAATGAAAATATTCATCAGGAGAGTCTTCTAAAATAAAAAATTAATGATCTTGAATTCATATATATAGATAATTTGAAAATTATTCTTCTATAGCTAAAAACAAAGTAGCAACACAAAATATTCAACACACAAAGAGATAGATAGGGCCACTGCTTTTGTCTATTCTTGCTTATGTTATCTATATTTTCATTATTTAACTAAAATAATCATAAAAAAATTATATTTTAATTTCAAAATATTATTTCCCTAAAATACGGTATTAGAATTAAATTCCAGATATCGTTTTATTGAAAATACCTTGGAAATAGGATTGATCATTCAATTATCCTTGTACTATTTTATTATATTGGTACATTAAACCTTTTTATAATAAATGTTAATATAAAAAGGTAATAAAATAATTAATGCATTTATGACCACATTAATTTCTTCTAAAAGTACACCAATGATAATAAATATACATGTTATAGAACCACATAGCTGACTCTGGATCACCATGTGGTAGTATTCCACTAATTTGAATTCATGTAGCCAAATTGATCCATAGTGTCATTATTCATTTTGAATGTTCATTCATGTAGGAAAATTACATAGGAGTTATTCACATAGATGAATTATTCATGTATCATTCATTATAACATATCAAAATTTGACATAGCTGAAAGAATAACATTTTCAGATGGAACCATGTAGACTATTTTACCATGTATCCAAATAACATAACCAATTAATCATCATAACTAATTCAGATATCCATTTGATCGATATAGATGATCGATCAAATTGATGATTCATCAATGTAGTTGATTTCAATATAGAAATTTTCATGATTTATCTTTTTTTCAAAGAAATTTCCTTCACATTGCTAATTGATGTAGCTGATTTATAAACGTAGCCAAATATTCACATAACTGATTGCATCATGTAGTTAAGATTCCATAATTAAGGTAAATTTTAGTAAACACCCAAAATTTTTATAACTAATAGAAGAAGGGATTAAATAATGATAAGTCCTGATTAATACACCCAAAAAAATAATCAATGATATATGAAGGATATATGATATCATTAAAAAATAAAGTGCATTATATATATTTGAACAATAATTATTATCCTACAATATCCCCCTTTTTGATGATAAAAAACCTATTAAACAATAAACCAAAAATCTTAAAAGATTTAAATGAATTTGTAGAAAATCAATGTAATATATATATAACTTTTTAAAATTTGTATTTATCATTCTCCCCATTAATCAGAAATTTATACCCACAAGGTTACTTATCCCCCTTTTAGTATCATTAAAAAGGAATGGTAAGAAGAGCAAATTTTTTTAATTTTGAACATAGATTGATGAACTATTTAAGGAAAGTGTTGAAGCTGAATGAGAATTATGGTAAGACTGAATTCCCAAAAGTACAAAAAATAAGACATTCAATAAAATAAATAAATAAATAATACATTTAATGAAAATTGTCACTAATGAACACATGAAATGAAAATAGTCACAAATAAAATAAATAAAGATATAAAATAATTTATAAGAAAAAAATTACTTCAAAATAAACAAGAAATAGTTAAACCAGGTTTATGGATAAGGTAAAACAAAGAAGGGGGTTTTGGTGGAGGCTTATTTAAGGTTATAGTGGTCTAAGAGGTAATAGGAGGGTATATCACTAGAGGAAATACCGTTTTCCAAACCTCTACAAAAACATTTCCTGTCACGAACCAGCCCGGGTCGACCCTAAACCGGTCACCCGAGCCGGCCTACGACAAGTCCCGAGGGGCGTTCCTAATCCCCCCTGGATGGAAACTAGTACCGGGCACCAAGATTTAATCGTTGGGAACGATATCAGCCCCAAAAAAAACAAGGATCAGTAAAAGAAAACAAACTAAAGAAAACAGATAAGCACTAATAGTAGAAAGAAAATCTACACAACCAAACGTACCTCCCCGAGACCCCACGGGTCCCCACCCATCTGAAGACCAACATTTCTCCAACACTGAGTAACCAAACCAGATCATCCTGAACCAGGGGAGACCTGCAACTGAAATGGTAAATTAGGCGTGAGCACTGAGATGATCAGTAGGAAAGCCAAGAGTAACCAATGCCCTATGCCCTTAACTATAAAAAGAAAACCAGTCGTGCTGGTTTGAAAATAATGCTCATTTAAATTAATGTTTTCAGCCTTTTCAAATTCAAATAATAGGCTTTTAATTTTAATGAAAGCATTTCATTTCCCATACATTTTCAATGTAGAGTTCCAACTTACTATGAAATTTCAAATTGAAAGGAAAACAATTTACTTCAAGGTATGGTTTTCAAAATAGAGGGAAACATGCATTAAACCTCTGAAAATTAAATCACTCCACAAATACCAAAAAAATTTGCAAGCACCATGGTAAAAACCCCTAAGGTTCATATAGCTTGAGTGGGGCCCTAGAACCTTACGTCTCGGTGTAAGAGTAACCATAACAAATATCCATTCTCGTGCATGAGCCACTAGTAGGAGATCATCCATAACCTAGTGGTCCCCAACATTATCACATATTTAGTTAGTGTTGTTGAGTCAATCCCGCTATGTGAAACTGGGCTGGAGCCACTCCTTTATCACTAGCATGCTAATCTAGTCCGCCCACCTAGATACCCCGGGCTTTCCATGTGCCCTTTTCAAGTGGTGGTGAGGTTTTTATCAAAAGAACAAAAATGAACATAACACTTTATTTATCCAAAAACTCACTCAAACTATCACCACCATTCTCCCTCCTTAAGCACATTCCCTTATTTTTATGTCACATTATGTCACACATGCTTTTACACTTGTCACATATCATAAAGAACACATTTACACTTGCATCCCATTTCTAAAATTAAAGGGAATGTCTCAAGTGGGGTTTTCCATTTTAGAAAACCAATCTAAAGAGCCAAATGGACCTGATCACTTTACAAGGAAAAATAATAATTCTAGAAATATAATAACCCAACAACTCTAAGTTTTAAAAACTGTTTGAAAGCATAACTAAACAACCAATGTTTTAAATGTTTAAAGAAAGCATAAAACCGCACTTAAAATGAAGCAATCGTTTTAATAAAATCAACTACCCTTTCTCTTTTAAATTCACACCATAACCCATTTTGGAAATCACTTTGGAATGTCCTTAAAAAAACAAACAAACATGACACTACACTTTTATAACAACTCACCCCCTTTTAAAATACAATTCCTCGTTTAAAACATCTAAAAACCATTTTCAAGAACCAAAACCATTTATTCATATACATATATATATATATACACACACATTGAATATGAATTTTATATAAAGGGAGAAGATACATTTTAAATGAATACCAAGCAGTAAAGGAAATTATAATTAACAGTCAGGTCATAGGGAACCTACCTCAACTCGCAGACCGAACACGGTGACGCGACACACCACTCACGGGTGTGCAAGCACCCACAAGCTGCCGATAGCGGTATATCTTCCAACACATCACAACAATCACAAAAAAAAAAACAAATCAAAAACCCACCAAAAATAATTTAAAATAATACAAGAAAGTGAAAAACATGTAACCCACCTAACATTCATGCAGGCGTGTACGCACGCCCAAGAGGAAGACCGCAGTACGCGCAAATGCATCGCCGAAGCGCTGCAACAAACACCAAAACAACCAAAAAGAAAATGACTGATATAAAAAAACTCGAATAGATTTACGCCACAAAAAACTACCTCATCGCAGATACGCTCGACCGCTAGGGTCTCAAGCCATTCAAAGGGGCGGCGCGCACTGGCAAGGAGACGGCCGGAGGTCGCACACCAATTACCGGGTGTGCCGCTGCCTAGCGCAAGGCAGTGGTGGCTAGCCGGACCACGAAAAGCCGGTATGCGGCTGGCCGAAGGTGTGGCCGTGCCTACTGAAGCACCGGAAAAGGCCGAGGGACGCCGGAAGGGTCATCGGAACATGGCAGGGGGCACCGAAACGGCACCGGACAGCGGAGGCGGGTCGTGCGGGGGTGCGGGAGCGGGGTGCCAGAGGCCGGGTCACCGGAGGAGGTGGCCGACGGGCAGGCAGGGTCGACGGCGGTCGGGAGGCCGGGACGAGGGGACGCTGGAGACGGAAGGACAATGCAGCGGTGTTACCTGAAGGCAGTGCGACACGGGAGCTAGGCAACGGGGCAGAGGCCGGATGGCGGGCAGTCGGGGAATGACAGTGATAGGAAACCGGGACGAGGCCGGGGAGTCGGGTGCGGCGGTCGGGATGGCCGGAGGCGGGAGTGAGGCACCAGACGGAGGCCGGGAGTCGCTCAGAGGCTGGGGGTGCGAGAGAAGGGTCGGGAGGAGGCCGGTGTGGAAGCAGGGGACGCCCGAGAGAGCAGGGCGCGCGGTCGGGCGCCGATGCAGAGGGCGACGCGCTGAAGGTTGGGGAAGGTGGGGGTGGAGCTGCAAGATGGGGGGTAGAAAAGGGTTACAAAAAATATATAATAATAGTAATAATAATAATAATAATAATAAAAAGAATAACGATTATAATATTAATAACAATAATAACTATTTTAATAAAAATAATAATACTATAAAAAAGAAATAAAAAAAATAAAGGGAAATTGCCCAACACTTGGGCTCACCGCGTGGTGTCTGCCAGCTGCGCGGTGACCGCGCACGGGTCCGAAACCCAGTAAAGGCTGTAAACGAAATTTTTTTTAATCCGGGGCTCTGCCCGGACCTCGGAGCTAAGAAAAAATAAAATAAAAATGAAAACAAATAAATAAAAAAATGGTGGGTGTGACATTTCCTCACTTATAACTACCAATCTGTCTCTTTAATTATAAGTTGGTTGGAAATGAAAATTCACAAAAGATATATTGAAATCACAATAACATATAAGAAATAAGACCAATTTATTTTGAGGTCCCAAAAGTGAATCTTCTGGTCTACAACATTCCAATGCAAGGGTAGTATCAACCATTGATTGTTATTTATAATAGATTACTACCTTGTCAAAAACTTAATCTAACTTATTCTTGGTACCTTTAAAAGTATCTTGTGATGCTTTTATGAGTGTTCTTCTACCTTTGAGAAAAAAATCGAGAATCTTCACACATATCAATGATTTTTTGATACCTAATTTATAGAAATATAAAATATTAGTAAAGGCTTGTTTGTAGATATGATTAACTATTTGAAAACCATTATTCAATATTCCTTTGAAAAATTCAATCTTTATAGAAGAAAAAATCAAAGGATCCTTGATCATTGAGGTAGACTAAGAGCTAGATGAAGTAACTGGAGGATTTGAATATAGGTTCTTTTGAATTTGATCTAATAAAACTTAGAAATTGATAATTCTTCCATACAAATATGAAATCATTAAATCCACATAGGATAAATGTTTTATTATAACATGAGATACCTTTTAATGAACATTGAAAGGAGCCTACAGAACATAGGTATTAGTAGAAATAGTAGGTGAAACTTGAGTAGATATTGTTGTGGATATAGTAGCTAGTTTCAATGAATGGATAAACCTAAGAGGGTTATAGAAAACAAGCTCTATTCCTAAATGAGAAACCAGAAACTATGCAGTTTCCTCAAACTACGAGGAACTAGAATCACCTTCTAAAGATTCTATGTAAAATCCTTAAAATTACTCATATATAATGGCTATCAAATCTATAAATCACTAATGATTCTTATTTATAAGACCAATCAAATGGAAAATCATACCTTGAACATATTGGGATAATCCCAATATATCTTTTATTATACCCCCAAATGATTCTTCAATGCATGAAACCAAATCATTAAATTACATATAATTCCAAAAACCAAGACTTCTAACAATTTATCATTTGTCCTAAATCTCAGCTAGGAGATCCCTTCTGAACTCTTATAATAATACATGCATGAGAACACCACACAGTTAATATTAGATCATAGAGAACATAGAATTAATGTTTGAAGAAAGCATGTTTGATTAATTATGAATTTCAAGGACCACCGATGGTTTCGAGGGGGCTGTAACAGAGGGATAACACCTCTTGATAAACTAAAATTGGCTTAACACTACACTTTTCAATGTATGTAAGCTAGCCTATATCTCCAACATAATTTTTTTTAATCTTAATAGCTGTATCTTGAGATATATTAGATTGAACCAAGGAAAGATTCTAAGTCATTTCCCATTGATATTCCATAATAACAACAAGATCAATCACTTCATAATTGTAGCATAAACTTTTATAAGTATATCTACTTGATATTTCACTGCATTATCTTCCAAAGTAATCACACCATAGGACACATGTTTCATAGACTGAGTATGATGACCTTTTTTGTTTAATTCTATTTGAGTGGCTAGGATCCCAATAAACTTATCAAAATATTCTTTGTAGAATGAATTCTCCTTGAAATATCTGCTTTCATCCTTACATGATATCAAATTATTTTTTATCTCATCATAATCTACTATGATATTATCAAATTCACTCATAATTTTATAGGAAATGGTTTTCATTCCACAAATTTCAAAAAAATTATTAATAGATGGTGCTTTAACTTTCAAATGAGGAGGTGATAGAGCCACCTATAGAGTATGAGAAACAACTCTATTTTATTCCATAATTGTATCCCTAACTCTATATATTGGATTAGGTGATCCATAAAATATTAGATCAGCTATATGATGCTCAATCTAATCATATACTAGTTCTTTACCTATTTTTACACTAGTCATATCCTCATCTGGACTCTCCTCATGAGCTACATCAGCTGTCTCAATAACTGGATCAATATGATGAATTGATCCAACACCTCCAAAAACAGTATCTTCCTAGCTCTGGACTGCCTCTTCTACAATAGTTAAGATATAAAGGACTTGAGGATCTAATCACACTACCAATGACTCCATTACCACCTTAGCGGGAACTGTCTAAATATGCATTTCATCTCTAGGTGGAGAGGTTTGGGATGACTCCCCCTGAGCTAATGCAAGAGGTGGTATAACAACCTGAGTTACACCATCCAGTAGAATATGCTATAAGTAATTTGTAGTAGAATCCCAATTATAGCTAAAGGTCTTCAAGATAACCATTGAAAGGGTGTTACTCTTGTGAAATTTCATAGATTCTCCCTTATTCAATTCTACTTCATTATTCTTTAGTTCAAGGGATATACACCTTCGATAAGGATCATATTTGAAATACACTTTACCTTGATAAAAGCGACACATAAACTATATTATATAACAATCCAAATTCACTTTAACATTGTTAATTAGTACACATAAAAGGAACATTCCCTAAAAAAACATTTTCCATCACTTCTATTCTCTCGGAAATCCCATTTTGGATAAAAATATATAGTAATTTCCATTCATCTTCCAGATCTTTCATAGCATTCTTCTCAAAATAATAGGTTACAAATAAGAACATGGAAACCTCAATTGGTCCCACTTCATTTATACTGACTAGAGTCTAAAAAAATCCAAACTCACTCTCATGAGGATAGTAAAATACTCCGTCCATTTACACTAAAGAAAAAATTATGGATTTCTCATTCATGTAGGATGATAGGATGTACTCTACTTCACCAAATGGAAAATATGCATTCCTCAAAAACTCATTAACCTCCTACTCAAACGATAAAGCCAAAACCTTCACATTAAAAATGAACTCCAATCCTTACACACCACCCTAAATAGCTTTACTGGAAGAACCATAACTGCTATTATAAGCTCTCTTGGAATTTACCATCAAGAAAGGTTGGTAAAAGGATAACAGGGAATCTAGAATGAAAAAGGATGTTAAAGGCGACACATCAGATTTTGGAGGAAGAAACAAATGCAAAGGGTGAATGAGTCGAGGGTCGATTTGGGATTTTAGGTCATTTACCCAATTCAACAACGGGATAAATACCCAATTTAGGATTTAGGGTCAATTACAACTTAAAATAAATAAATATATAAAAACTAAAACACATTTAAATAAGGAATTAATTTTACAAGGTATTTAAAGAATTATGAATTTCACCGTGAATACAAAAATTAAATCACAATAAATGATAAAATAAATTAAACTAAACTAAAAATTACTTAAATCCAAATATCCTTAATTATTTTTAATAAAATAAAAACATTCACTAGTAAGAGATTTTGTAAATATATCCTCTAATTGGTTCTCAGTATAGGTAAATTCATGAGTGATATCTTATTTTTGAGAATGATCTCTCAATAAATGATGCCTCATGTCTATATGATTAGTTGTTGAATGGTTAATCAAATTATTTGAAATGTTAATAGAACTAGTGTTATCATAACTGATTGATAATTGAATATAATTGAATACAACACCCATTAAGGCATGTTTCATCTATAACCCCGGTGCATATCAACTACCTATAGTAATTTACCATACTTCCACAGTAGATAATGAAACCTAATGTTGTTTTTTATTAGACTTTGATACTCAGAATTTTAATAGATAATTGACAGTTCTTGATGTGATCTTCCTCTCTAGTTTACAAAAACCAAAGCTATTATGAAAATATGAAGTCAAATTAAAATTACCAGTTTTTAGAAAAAGTAAGTAAATAGAAATTGTTCCTTTTAAATGCAATATAACTCTTTTGATATATTTCAAATGAGATTTCTAAGGATTTTCATGGAATTTAGCACATAAAAAAATTATAAACATAATGGATGGTAAAATAGTGGCCAAATACAGTAGTCTCCCAATTATTCTACTATATACCTTATTGTAAACTAGTTTACGAGTTTCATCCAAATCAAGATTCTCATAAGAACTCATAAACGTTATATGTACATTATCGATTTTGATTCCAAATATTTTAAGTAAGTCAAGTTTGTATTTAAATTGATTAATCCAATTCCAAAATCCTGTTTGATAAATATTAAATCAATAAAAATAATTTAACCCACCCATCATTCTCATTAAAAATTATTTATGCATGTGTTTTGAAAATTCATTGCATAATTGTTTTATTTATAGAACCAAAAATGACATCATCAACATATATATGAACTAAAAAAATTTGAAAAGATAATGTTTTCTTGAAAATATTCAGATCTCACAATCCTAATGAAAATCCATATGATTAAATAAATGATCATAAATGTTCATACAAAGATCTAGGTGATTGTTTAATTCCATAATGAGCATTGGAAATTTTGATAATGGATTTTAGTGAATGGGAATTCTAAAAACAAGGAGGATGTTCAATATAAACTTCCTCCATAATAAAACAATTTTAAAAAATATATATTTTAAATAAATATGATATAGTTGAAATTAATATGGGATTAAAAGTCTAGGATAATCCCAATGGATTCTAATTTGGATACCGGTGAAAAGGTTTCTTCAAAATCTATACCTTCCTCTTGGTTATACCCTTTATCTACTAGTTTATCATTATTTATAGTTATCATTTTTTGATTATCCTGTTTATACATTAAAACCAATTTTTTCCCTATAACAAGGTAATCATTGGGTCTATTAACTTATTCCCAAAACATTTTCCTCTTGAACTAGTTTAATTATTCTTATATAGTTATACCCCAACTCTCATCAAATTAGGCTTCTTGTATAGTATTAGGATCTTATGAGATAAAACGGTATAAAATCCTACAACGTTTCCTAAAATCTTTCTAGTTGTAATACAATCATCAAATCTTCATATAATTTTTTCTAAGTGATGATTCTTATGAGTTTCAGGCTATCTTGGTTGTACTCTTTACGTTTCACTAGTTTCCATCCTTTTAGGACTTGGTTCACCAAAATCATGTTCCAAATAATAATCCATTTTACTATCAAAGAGAAGATTAGGTCTCATGTTTTCAAAAGAATCAGTAAGTTCATCAACATGAGTCATTGTTTGATCAAATAGATCACTTACTACAAATTTCACATGAGTTGAATCTTCAATAATCTTTGACCTTTCGTTGAAACTCTATATTACATGGAAGTCGTAGAATATCTAGGGGAGATTCCTCCATCTTCTTTTGGATCAAAATTTCCAACATTATCCTCCGTGTTAAGAATGTAAACTTTGCTTCTAAAAACATTGAAGTATCTAACTTTTTTATTTTTTATTCTATATCTCATAAGGTATTTTGTACAAAATTGTCCAAATTAGAACTCTATTTAGGAAATAACATGATATATTTATAGATTTATCCTAGAAATGAGTGGGTAAGTTATATTTACATAACTTTGTCTAGGAAATTTCTTATAATGTCATATTGTTCATTTCAACAATACCATTCTATTGAGGTTTCATGGGGTGAGAAAAATTATATTTGATATAATGTTTTGAAAAATAATAAATAAACTAATGTTTTTAAATTTCCCTCTATAGTCACTTTGCGAAAAATTATTTTGGCATATTTCTATTTTTGAACTAATTTACGAAAATTAATAAAAACTGAACATGATTCACTTTTAACACTAAAATAGAAAACCCATGTAAATCTAGAGAGATCATCAACTAACACATAAAAAAATATTTTTTCATAGGATTTACGTTCAAGATTGATCAAACAATTCCATGTGAATAATTTATAAACTCCCAAATGCAGAAACCCCTTTAATTATTTTAAAATGAGACTTGTCTTTTATGGCCATTTAGCATGAACCAAATATTTTATTTTTATTAAAATTTATTAGTGGTAAATCTGAAACTAAATTAATTTTGTAAAATTTTCTCAGGTAATATACATTAAAATATCCTAGCCTTTTATTCCAAATCCATGATTCATTTTTTTCAACACTTCAGTAGTTCAATTTTTTTCTATATAAACAATTTTGATATAATGTACATAAAGTTTTAGTTCTGGGTGCCTTAAATTTAAGGTTCTTATCTTTGATAATAGAACATACATTGTTAGAAAAAGTCTATAAAGAACCTTCATCAAAAAGTTAAAAAATACTTATCATGTTATATTTTAGTGCTTCCATGTATAAAACTTTATTGATAAGGACAAAGATTGTATTTCCAACTAATCAAACTCCTGTAATATTTCCTATGGAATTTTTACCAAAAGTGTCATGGCCTCCATCAATTTCATTATATGGAGTGAAAATAAGAGAAATCTATCATCATATTCAATGAGCATATGCTATTGATATACCATTTTTCATTGACGCACTCAGACCTATTACCTTATAAAGAAAAAAAAATTATTTTGGTAACCATATTCTCTTGGATATAGTATTGTTAGAAAATAATTATTTGGGAACATAAATTTATTTATGCTGTTTGAAAATCCAAACACTGAATTATTAAAAATTTGAAAGCATGAATGTGTGACTGCAAAAAATTATTTGTTTCTCAAACTACCATTATTAGGATAATGACACAATTCTCCATAGTAAAAACAAATAACATTGGAATTTTTTTATTTTTGGGACTAGGCATAGAAATGTTTTTATAAAACATTGGTTTTCATCTTGAATTCCAATTAAAAGTATTTATGAACTTTATTATTTCCCAGAATTTGATTTAAATAATTTTGACCTTTTTTGAAAACACTTGCAGCATCATTAATGTCTTGAACATATTTTTTGAGCTCTCAATATTTTTTTTTCTAATTCAATAAATGATGTAGAAAAAGTTTCTATCGTAGTTTTCAAATTAAATTTTTTTTATTTAAGTTCAATTTTTCAATTATAATAACATTGAAATAATATTTGAGGGATTTTTTTAGGATTCCATAATTTGATTCAAGCATAGTAAAATATTAATTTAATTATTCGTAATAGTATTTTTCATTTTATGGATCATTTTCATGATCTGAAGAATAAAATGAATATACCTCATCCGAGTGGTCCATATAGTACATATTATCATTTTGATTAGAAATTATAGTTTCTAAATCTAAACATTTATCATCACTAGAATCTTCAGAATCAATACATGTTTCTTTCGTGGATTTATTTGATTTTTTCTTATATCTAATCTTTTTGAAATACATTTTATCATATATCTTATTGCCTTTAAATTGAGGGAAGTCCAGCTTGATGTGCTTGAGCTTTTTACAATCATAACATCTATCATATTTATAGTTTCACTCATACTGATTATACTTATTGAAGGGTTTCTTGAAAACTAATAAGGTTAACTATATAATGAATTACTATTTGAAGTATTTTCATCATATGATTCAAGTATTTTTATTTTTTTACTATTCTTATCATCTTTTGAAGTTAAAACTTTTAGATCAGCATTCTCCATCTTAAACAATCTATTACCTCAAGATTCAACTTCCATATCATCCTCACACATCATTAATATTCCAATAATAACTTTTATTTCAAAATATTAGAGAGCTGTAGATTTCCTAGTTGAAGTAGATATTCCACTCCATTATGTGCCACTGCTCTGAAGACATTTAGAGATTGTTCAGCTTAAGGAATTGGTTCGGTAAGAGAAGAAACATTGTTTACGAATTTTGCAAACTTTCTATTCACATGAGTCATGGTTTCTACATAAACCATCTTAAATGTGTAAAATTTCATCTTGGTGGTCTTGTACATGTTCCCTCTAACATTATTAGTACCTTCAAATTCCACTGATATAATAGTTCACATTTCATAAGCTACAGAACAAAATGAAACTCACCTGAGCTCATCCAGACCTAGTTCATATATAATGAAATCCATTACTTATTATTATAGAATATATTCATCTTAAACTTTACCATACCATACCTCTAGTTCTATTTAATGAATTTTATATGTCTTAATAGATTTCAAATAAACCTTGAGACCAATATTCTTCAAATAGATTATCATTTCTGCCTTCCAACAACCATAGGTTTCATCAATTAAGTAGAGAGATTTCACCATAGACTTGCCTTCTCTTTTATAAAAAAAAACTATCATTTTGAAGATGATTTGAATAATAATACATTTGAAAGTGGTGAAATTAAAATTTAAAACATTTTAAATTTTATTCAGAGAATGAATAGACTTGGACTCTTGAGGGGGGGGGGGGTTAATTGATTCATTAGGACTCTATTCACATAGAAAAAAACCACATTAAGTAATTATAAATTATAATATTTTATTAACAGATGAAATAATTGAAAATAAAGGAACACAGAAAAAAATAATAGAAACTAAATATTTATAGTGGTTTGGGGAACATAAATTCTACAGTCCACTCCACCAATTCTCAACACCTAGATCTTAGTGATTTTCACTAGACCAGTCCTTTTATATGGGATAAAAACTTTTCTAGGGACTACATGACAAACTGAAAACATTTTACAAATGGAACAATACTAGGAGGTTTTACTGGGCTCCAACAAGGCTTTACAAACACTAGCCTTCTATGTTTTTTTACTAGGAACCTTTACTATGAAAAATAAAATAAATAAGAGTTTGTAAAATATACTCATAGTTGTATTACATAAATGATATAATAAAATAAATATCAAAGAGAGAAGATAATAATGGAGTTAATCTCAAGGATAGTCTTATAAAATATATAAATGATGATCTTGATAACAAAATTTCAGTTAATTTAAAACTTCTTATTCTATAGATCAAAACAGAGTAGCAACACAAAAGGTTAAATAGAGAGAGAGAGAGAGCTTGTTCTTTATTTTGTTTCTTACATATGTTCTCTAAATTTTTATTCATAACACTCAAATAATCATTTAAAATTTATCTTTTAATTACACAACATTATATCCATAAAATATAATATTGAAACCATCATAAAACATATATTTATCATGACTTGTATTTCCTGATAATTATTTATAACTGATGTGAGAAAATGTTTTTCAGGTTGGTTATTTTATAACTGGCATGGTAAACCTTATAAATTTTTATGAAATGTCAAGTGGAATCTTCTCGGGGTCATGTTTTCTCATAAAAAAGGTCACTTTTCTATCCCGCAGGGAACCATATTCTCTCTGTTATTTGATGTGGTGGATTCTAATCTCATTCATTTGGCATTACCACCATCACCTACCCTCAACTATCTTCAATTGGTGATTTTTATCTCTCTATACTATATTTCTATTTTTTCAATTTTACATTCATCCCCCATAAAGTATAATTGTTTTTGTGTGTATTGTTTCAATTTTCCATTTATCAAGGTATATTTTAATTGAACAATGTTGTTTTGGGCTTGTTTCTTGAATGATCTTTATCTCCGTTAATATTTTTTAATATCTTATATATATGTATTTTCTATTTTGTCAAATCTCCCATTTGAGGTATTTTTTAATTGATGTATGATTACTTTGAGATTAAGGTTTTATTAAATGATTATTTTATGAATTCATGCTATAAATAATTTTAAATTAATGATTAATGTGTGTATAAGGTATGTTTTTTTCCACATTAGAATGATCATTTTTAATGTATAATGGATAATAGTGTTTGATCATATTTAGGTGATCATGTTGATTGCATAATACGTTTTTAATTTTTTATAAATTAATGATAACTAATTATGTTCAGAGTGATATTTTTTAATCAATTTTTTATATTTATTTTATTTGTGAAAAATTTTATGATACTTTTTATTATTATTTATAATAGTATATTTGAAATTAAATTTCAAAATAAATTAACGTATTTTATATTTTAGATATTTTTTATAAATAATAATTATTCAATGTTGGATTAGCGAACTATGAAAATGTGATGAATATGAGGAATGTGTGGATCCCTTTTTGGAATTTCTAAATAAAATATTCCAAACAACGACATGTTTTTCTATCAATGCTTGATATATTGAAATAGGAATAAGTTAAAAATCATAGAAATCAATGATCATTTAATTTTTCATGGTTTTAATATGAGTTACAACACTAGGATTTTGAATGGTGAAACTAGGAATAATTCCATATCTATTAATGATGATGATTTTCAAGATGATAATTCTAATAAATTTGAAGAAATTATTTGTGTTAGTGAAGTAGAGGTAATTGGAAAATAATCGACAATTGAGCATCTATATGGTGATATTAAAAACCATTGTATGTGGGTTTTATGGAATTTACTATTTTATCAATGGTTTTAAGATTAATTAACTTGGAGGAAAAAATGATTGAGTGGTAAGAGTTTTATAGAGTTTTAACAGTTCTTGAAAGACATATTTCATTAAGAAAATGATCTCTGGGATTCACATTATAAAGTGAAGAAAATATTATGACTGATGGTTTTTGTGTACAAAAAGATAAATGTATTCCTGAATTACAGTATACAGTATTGGATGAAATACAAATGTCTATAAGAGTTACCTAAATATGGTACATC
This sequence comes from Viscum album, assembly GCA_963277665.1. Lineage (NCBI taxonomy): Eukaryota > Viridiplantae > Streptophyta > Magnoliopsida > Santalales > Viscaceae > Viscum > Viscum album. The sequence goes on from OY728134.1 coordinate 1,003,906,448, forward strand.
AAAATCTAATTTGAAAAGAAGAATCATAGGCTAATTTCATAGTTACCGAGACTCCTTCCAAGGAAATTTGATATCTTCATATAATTCCTCATTTGAAACATTTATTTTCAAATTAAAATGACAAAAAAATGTTAATATGGCATGCATATGAGAGGATATGTGATGGATAAATTACAACATCCAACTGATTTACCATAGTACAATAAAATTGATCAAAAGTTTTCAACATTTGAAAATAGAGTTGGAAGTCCCAAAATTGGACTATACACAGATAGAATGAATCCGTATTGGATACTTAGTAGAAAACATAGTTAATGGAATATTTTTTTTTAATTTAAAACCCATCTCCTAAATATTTAATAAAGAGTAAATATAACATGTCGAGTTTAATGATCTATATTCCAAAATATCTTTAAAATTATATTGATGTTTTATTATAACCATTAATTAATTATTTGAATCTTTTATAAAAGGAAGGTATTAGAGTGTATTATTTTTATAAAATGGGAGTTTTTCAAATGTATGTAATGATTATGTACACTATAAATGACTTCTAAACATATGATTTTTTTGGGTATAGTGTGAAGGGGCATACAACATGTCCAATTTGTGAAAAAAACATCATATCATTTACTGAAACATGGGATAAAAATAATATACTTGGGCTATCAGAGGTTTATTTTCTATGGATCACTCTTATCTAAAATTGAAAAATGTATTTAACGGCTCAGAAAAATTGATATTTCTCCAAATCCATTGTCCGCCAATTAGTATTTTGAGATGGTGAAAAACATTGATGTAACTTTTAGAAAGGAAACAAATATGGTAATGATAGAAATATTTTCATGAAATGATTTATTTTTTGCGATAGCATATTGGATATATCATGATGCCAAAGATAACATTGATGTATTGAATTTGGAGAAGAATATATATGGAAAACTGATCATAACATTTTTAGATATTAAAGGAAATACTTTAGATAAGTTAAATGCAAGACTATACTTACTCTTAATGTGAATAAGTTTGTAGTTTTCTACCACTCTTGATGAAAGAAGAACATACCTACTGCTGTCTTGATATACATTATCCAAAATAGAAAAAACTATTTTTTATTTGTGTCATCTTGGAATTAAAGTTCCACGGGGTTATTCATCAAATGTAAGAAAATTTATGTCATTAAAAGATTTGAATTTGACGACATGAAATATATTGATTTTAACATCATGATGAAACACCTCACACCAGTTTCATTGAAAATAATATTTCTTATCCACATCAGGATGAATATCATGAATGTGTGTTTTTTTTCAATTCATTTTTTATAAAAAGTGATCAATTTTAATTCATTGAAAATTTTGGATAATGATAATGTTTCTATACTTTTTCAACTGGGAATGTACTTTCCTATATTTTTTTTGATATCATGGTGCATCTGGTGGTTCATTTGGTGTGAGGAATATATATTTCCAGACTTGTATATCTATATTGGATGTATTCTTTTGAAATGTATATGGTGATATTAATGGGATATGTTAAGAATCTATATTGACCTAAAGACTCAATTATTGATAAATATATTTACGATGAGGTTATAGAGTTTTATAAAAGATACTTTTCTATTGTGGAGCACATTGGCTTTCCAGAATCTCACCATAAATAAGTCAATTATGGGGTAAAGGCGATTCATGGATAGATAGTAAAATCACTGACAAGTGAACAGATAATGAAGGTAAATTTATATATATTGAATAAAATAGATAATCCTCGTCCAAATATAACATTTCATATCAATTTTTAAAATATATTTTTCCAAAGAAGAAATATATGTGAATTTTGAATGAGAATAACAAAACCTTCTTTCCATGGTTTAAAGAGATCATTCAAGGTAGATCATATGCCTCAGAAACATTGATATAGTTAGTGGTCGGTATATGTTTAAATATGATAACATGGCCTTGATATGAAATTAATAACTATACATTTCAGATGAAAGATCAGGATAATAGAAGTGAGGATCAGAATAGTAGGGTATTGGTGTTCACATAAACATTGCATTTTTTGAGTGCCAAAAAAAACTAATCCAAGAATTAAGTGAATATTATGGAGTCATTAATGAAATATGGGATATTTATTATATTAAATTTCTTGTTCCTATGTTTGAATTTAAAAGATTTATCTGTAATAGTTATGTTCAACATGAAGAATTCAGTATGAGAGTAGTTAATCTGAATAGATTAGATGAAAAATAGATCCTTTTATCAAGGAAAAACAAGTAAAACAAATTTTTTATATTCTATATCCATCTAATATGTAGTGGTATATCATTTCCAAGGGAAAAATAGTATGTTGATGATGTTAAAATTAATGAATATGCTAATTTATGTGAAATCCAAACATCCATGGAAAAATTAGCAGAGAATATTGAAGAGCACATCATAGATATGGTTTGGGCGATATGGATCGATCCTGAGGAAGGAATTGGAGGACACAATCATTTAGTAATTTCTTAATATTATAGGTAACAAAAATTGTTTTCTTGTTTACTTATTCAGATTTCAGAAAATTTTAGATATATTAGTTTTATTTTTAATTAAAAAACATATTATAAATAATAAGATAAGTTGTTTAACTAAATTAGTTTGGTTTGGTCTCATTTACCCATACATAACATATGTTTACTCTTAGATAACTTTTTTATTTTTTTATATTATGAAAAAAACTATTTTTTATATAATTTGGTTAAAAAAATGTATAAATGAGTATATTAAAAGAATATTATTTTTTTGGTAAACCATGATGTAATATGTTGGAGCTTTTTTACTATAAGTGCACCATTTTTGGAAAATTTATATAATGAAATTTTTTTCTTTCATTTATGTCATTTCATTTCTCATTTTCTGAGAAAGATAGAGGCAACACCTCTTTTATTAAAGAAATTAAAAGATACAAGTCCAAAAGATTGTGGGAAAACATAGAAAAAGAAATGCTCAATGGAAATATTGAAGGGATTCATCTCTCATTAATTTTGTTATCATTTTAGTTAACTACTTTTACAAATATGAATAAAAATGTTCTTTGTTTAGTTTAATTTTTTTGATCATTTTTTATTTTTAATTTTATTTTATATGAAATAGTTGTATTTATATATATGTGTAATAATTTTTTGTTACTTTGATTTGTAGAATAATGGTAGATCAAAAATATGATTCATCATGAGATTCTGAGGAGGACTATACACATACATTCATGAATAACCATGCACATAATTCTGTCAAGGAGCCTCCACATCCTTCTGGACATGATCTATCTACTTCTATACGAGGAGATAAAACTCTAAGGGTTAGTAATAGTGGAAATACTTATTTACCAAAATATTATTTTCCCATTTCTTGGACTAGAGGATACGAGTATACATTGATGAAAATGATATTTCTAGAAGTCCAAATTCAAAAAAATGAAGACTTTTATTGTAGTTAAAGCTAATTGAAAAGTTAGTATTTTGATTTTTTTATTGTATATGTGTTGGAAAAGTGAAAATATCTCAGTTATGGGAGATAATTTTAGTAATTTCATTTGTTATAATTTTTTTTTATCTTGAAGTGTTTTTATAAATATAGGTTTTATCCTTTTTATTAGGTGACATATGATATACCAAGAACTAGACGAATTGGGAAGAAATGTTTAGCATTGCCTGGTAGAAGATGGAGGGATTTTAAATCAACCCTCAGGTCAAATTTCATTTTTGGGGATGGAAGGAATCAAAATCCATGTGATTTATATATATTTCTAGATGAATATATATGGAATTAGTTTGTTGAAAGTTTATGATAATAAGTTCTTTTGGTAAGTAAAATGTTAGTTTTTACAAATTTTAAATATTAATGATCATATTAATGATCTATTCATTCTTAATTTATCGAAAATGAGGAGATCTAATTAGGAAGCCCAGTACCGAAATTTATAACCTCATACATTATCTCATGGAGGGTATATGTTATTTAAAGAAAAAATAATAGCTAAAAAACTTCAAACACTGAGAGTTGAGTCATTAAGCAATTTAGAGGTTGGACCTCCTTTCCATCCATCTAGATATGAAAAATAGAAGAGGACCGAGGTATAATATCTTATAAAAGAGTTGAGTTTTGTAGTTGGGAGGATTTTAATATGTTATTTAATTCATTTTTGTTATTTAAATTAAATCAAATATTGATATATTGTGACTAACTACATAATTTATTAAATATTATATATCATAATCCGTTATGGAGCAGAGCACATAGGGGACATTCACAGTTGAGGGTAGGAAGGATATTTTATTTATTACATTAGGAAAGCCAGACCACCTAGGTTGTGTACAAGGATACTCCGTAGGTATATCATTGAAAAAATTGTTTGTTCAATATGAATATTCTTAAATAGAGTATTTATATAAAAGTAAAGTAAAATCTTTAGAAGCTAAAGTTTAGGATATGGGTGAGATGATGGAGGGCAGGATTTGAGCGTCGATATAGTTGATGTTTTTAGACATTCAAATATTGTTTCAGGTTTTTTCTCCCACTCCCCCACCTTCTCTTATATATCCCACTCCTTCACCTTCTCATACTTATCCAACTCTTACACCTCCTCCTCTATAACTTTCCATTTATTGTGAGTTTTTTGTTAAGGCTCCCCAGATTCATGTTATTGCATACGGGTTATATATTATATTGGGGATACCATTAATCATCAATAGATAGAGATAGAGAATCTTAGGGTCATTGCACAAGATATTATAGATAGATCAACAAGAAAACCATTTTCTATAGATTAGGTCAACATATATCTTCCATTTTTAGTTGGTAAATAAATACTTTTTTAACAAATTACCATTGAGGTGTGTGTAGATCATAGTCTCCATTTAATATTGGTGTTAAATTTGTTTTAATATCTTAAAATTTAAATATTTATCTTTTTTTACATGAATACATTAAATTTAATGAAACATCATAAACAAAATATCATGTACATGCTGTTATGATTTCAAATACAACTCTGTATAGACTTGATAAATTATCAACATATTCAAATTTAATGTCGTATGTTTGTTTTAAGGACCCAATTGTTCACATAGGTATGGGCCCATTTTAATTTCTATATAATAATTTATTTTGGACCAAAAAATGGATGCCTAATGAGTTAAAAAAGGTTTTAGGGATGTTCGAGGCTTGTTTAGAGTCTAAAAACCTTCTTTTGGGGAAACTAGACCAATCACATGGTTGTCGCATGGTTTCCCTAACCATCCAGATGGTGTTTTTAGAAAGATCCTTAACACATGGTTGGTGCATAGTTTCACTAAATTTCTATCCAAAACATGTGAGTGCCAATTCTTCCTGAGTACCCATGCAGGGTTTGTGCACGGTTTTTCAAACTGTGCGGACCAACCGTGCAAAGGCTAATTTTCGGGTAATTTTATCTTTTTTCCTTTAATGATCTAATTAAGCCACCACTTCTTCCCCAACTCTATATCTAGTGATAGGACCTCAATTTTGTCTCATTTTAGAGCTCTTTGAATGCCTATGGTAGGGATTGAAGGATCACCTTCTTTCGAGATCTGTTCAAGCTTTCATTCATCTTGTTGGATGTGGAATGGTAAGTACTCGAGTCCTTTTAAACTATTCTTCTTCTATCTATATCTAAAACCTGTTACCATGGTGTGAGAATTTTTCCTATTTTCTTAGATCTACTCTAATCAAAGACAAATCAAGGGATGATACTGGAGGAGGATATTCATACAGACATAAGGTGGGTGGTCTATAACTAATCCCTCAAGTTCGATAATTTTAGAAATTTCTTGTGGGGCATGGAGATTTCATCGAGTGACATTTATTGAATTTATATGTCATGATTATAATAATTAGAACCATATGTTTTTTCTCTTACAAAATATGTCATTAGTAACTTGTGGTTATTCCCACAACTCTATCCATTCAATATAGGATGTTATTCCATAATTGTTGTTTCGGGTTTTGGCTTGTTTGAGCCACAGTTCGGGCATGCCTTGGACTGGACTTCCTAATGGTACAATTTTTTATATTAAATTTTCTGTTTATTTTTTTAATCTCATAATTGAAATTACCTTTAATGCTCAACACTTGGCCAACCTAAGGTAAGTGATTCAATTTTATAATTAAATGTGAAATGGGAATTTGAAAAGTATACTATGTATATGACATCGACATAAATGTAAATGAATAACATGGTTTCATGTCCATAGAACCCCTTACCATGTTGATGGAAGGTAGTGGAGTGAACCTTACTTATTAAAAATCATAAATGGATTAAATGAAGGGTTTCTTGCTTCTTGGCCTTGTCACACTAATGAAAGGAAGTGCTTGAACCAAATTGACATGTTGATTAATTATGAATTTATTAATTGGCTTCATGCTCAATTATTGAGTAATTATATATTACTTCATTATCAAAATAGGAATGGACTGACTCATGATCACCTTGGATTCCCTAGGTAATGCCTTGAGCACCCTAGGACCCCATTTCTAATTCAAGGATACAACTTTCTTAGGCTGAGACCCAACTAGTACCCGATCCTTATCTAATATTTGGAAACTCAGTATGACTCTGTAGGATCCATCATGTAATACTACATGAATCCTTGGATACACTCCTTGGATATATCATTGACATGTAGGTTCCATCGTTAAATCCCATCAAGCCCATTATTTTCCCAGCAATGTTCTACCATGGGTGAACTCCTTCGACCTGGTGGGTATCTCATTATGGAATGAATTAGACTATGATCATTGTATTACACTATTACCCCCATTATAGAATATAATTATTACTAATTTGGAGACCCATGAGGTCTATATTTCCATGGTTATTACCTTGGGACAGCATTATTAAATATCATTAAGGGTTTCCTTATTAAAACATGGAACCTTGATATTATTAACATGTGACATATTATAAAATGGTAACAATCTAATAATGAATTGGTTACATTTTCAAACACTAGCTGAGGGCTAAATAAGCTACTTGGGTATTTAGTTATAGTGTAATGCTTTACTTTGTATATGCATGTTTGGACACTGTTATATTCCATTACATAGATCAGATGTTATAGACACTATTGGTGGTGGCCCACTAAGATTTATCTCACACTCTCTATAGGTTCCATTTGATACCCAAAGTATATTACATGAATGTAGGTGTTGATAATGGGAAGCACATCGCTTAGAACACCTGATTTCTTGCTATTTAGGTTGGAGATTGATAGTAGAATACTGAGTTGGAACTCGCTATGATTGGTATAGTCTTTTTATTCCTTTATAATTTTGTGGAATATGTTATGTCTTCTATCTTGTATCCATATTTTTTAGTTTCCTAGTGACATGACCTATCATCATCCGTAGTCCTAGTTGATTCTATTATTATCATCTCTATTATCTATTACACTTGTTGTATTCAGCTATTTACCTATACTTCTTCTCCAATTTACATCTATTTTTAATTATCAGCTATGCTACACTCTTGTAATGAGTCCATAGTCTTCCCATGCACACAACCTAGTCCCTCACATATAGTCATCAACCTCTGGCTTTTGGGGAGATGTGCTTGAGGCCATGTGGACCACCAGGATCAGGGAACCTATTAAGTGGAATCTATGTCTGGGATATCACAAAGCTTTATCAAAGCAGTTCCATTCTTTCTTTACTATTTGGATATAATATTCAAGTGATTAGGAATGCTTGGGACTAGTTCAGAAGTCATGCATGGGTATCGTGAACCCATGTTTGCGGTAAAAGTTCAGCTTCCTGGATTATAACTATTGTTATATTTTTTCCTATTATAGTTGTCATTATTTCACTATTGAGTGACACAGATGTTGTGTGGAGTTTTTGATTATTATTAGGATTGTGGACTTTAAGGGAAAGAGGAATTGTTACATGCATCATCATAGGCACCTTGAATTTGCATGTAATGTATTTTACCAGGCTATATAAGTGATTTTTTTGACTTTTTATTGCTTATTATACCTATGATTTATGAGTGATCCTTGCTTTGTTGACATGCTTGTACTGCTTTTGGGATGTTTTTGAGTGATTTCCTATTTCAATTCATAAGGTGTTATGGGCCATCATGGGTTGGAATGAGTAATTTATCGAAAGAAGCCTTTTCTTATAAATTCAAATGGGTGTTAATCCCAGGGATAAGGTGTATGGGAACTGATTCATTGGGAATGAATATCCATTATAATGTAAAATAAGACTTATAATATGAAAGTGTTCCACATCCTTATCCTTCCTTGTCATGTTTATGAAAGGTAAAGCAGTGAACCTGACAATTAAATGTAACATGAAATGAAACATACACTTGAGTACATACTGATACCTTTCCATCTAAGTGGGTAGTTGGGGTATTATGATTTGGGTAGTGAGTTTCCTTATGTTCATCTTTTTATAGTGTAACTATATTTTTCTTATATTCTTTTTCTGAGGTGTGTGCTTGAATTTTTTAGACCAATGCCTCCACGAAATCCATGTCATATGCCAAGTAGGCGGTGGTGACCATGTTCCAGACAAGGTGGGTCATGGGATGCCAGTCTTACCTCCAAGAGTTTCTATTGAGGCACTGCCTACTATACTGGATTTGGGAACTGACTCCCAAGTACACAATAGCTTCCTACGTGTGATGCAGTCTGTGCATGGTGCTCCACAAATTGAACCTATGATGGAAGATATTATTAGCGATTTCCAGCAACATCATCCTCCCACCTTCTTAGGGGATGGTGGTCCATATTATACTATGTCTTGGTTAGATGCTATGTTTTATATCTTTGAGTATCTAGAAATTATTTCAGAGTGAAGAGTAAATCTTTCTACATACATGCATTGGAATTTACCAAAGAATCAGTGGGATGTGGTTACCCAGGATGATCACCCTCAAGACATGTCATGGCCTGACTTATAAACGATTTTATATGATCAGTTCATTCCAATGATATGGAGAGATAATATATCTAGAGAGTTCATTCATCTCTAGTATGGTTCTATCTCAGTTATAGAATATTTAGCTTGTTTCATAGAGTTGCAATGTTTCACATGGCTTCTTGCTGGTGCTGAGCTTTTTCGTGGTAGACATTTTGAGGATATGATATAGTATTCCATATGTATACAAGTGAATGTTTTGTCCTTCTTACCTTATATTAAATAGTCAATCAGACACTTATCAATGAGCATTACCCGAGGGACGATAGTAGTATCGATTTTAGAGGATTAGTGTTGTGGCATGCAAGTAGTTCTTCTAATGGAAGGAAACATGCCCTCAATGTTTCTCATTATTTTTGTGATGACTAGAGTATCCATTTTGATAGCTCAATAGAGTGTCATCAGTGTGGATTTTGAGGGAATCTAAAGCCTTGGTGTGATAGATACCCACTGGAATTCTGGTCTTGTGGTCGTATTGGGAATATTTAGAGGTTCTGCAAGACTGTTCCCCCAACATAGAGTGGAAAAGGATCAGCATCATCTCCACCTTTAGGTGCATGTTCTTACGCACCACATTAGTTGGGATGCTCGAGTAGCACAAACTGGTCTGGATGAGGAGGATGTCATGGACATGGTAGCCATACCCATGATAACCAACATTTCCAGTAGAGCAGTTTTGATCATGGTAGTCTTGCTATTGCACATGGCTGTGGTTCATGTCAGTTGCATGCACTACCGTCGATACCCAAGGATCAGGCCATGAGACCATCTAAAATATGAGTTACTATCCTAGTGACCTCCACTGTAGTACTTGATTTATTTTATACATGTTCTTCAAAATCTTTTATCTCTATATCATTCTTAGAGAGTCTCGAACTAGAGATACAATACTACTGTGGTGTAATGACCATAGATAAATCATTGGGGATACAATCAGAGGGAATATGCTAGTGTAGGGACAATTATCTTCAGGGAGGTAGTTACCCCTCCTTATTGAATATTTTTTTTCTAGAGATGGCAAGCTTTGATGCGATTATCAGGATGGACTAGTTGGTTCAGTATCACACTTTTGTAGACTTATATCACCATAGGGTATCTTTTACATCACCAGAAGGAACCAATTATGTACATTGGGGTGAGTGGGATGTCTAGGACTGTAGAGATGGACCAAAGCATCATGGTCTAGGTGGAGTGAATTCCCAAATCACCAATATATTCACAAAGGATCAGTGTTTATGTAAAGTTGTTTACCCTCCAGTAGTATATCATTGCAAGAATGTATTTCCAGAACAACTTTAAGGATTACCTCTTCAGAGAGAGGTAGAGTTTATAATCGATCTTATTATAGGAGCAGCTCCACTATCCATTCCTCCATTCATGATGGCACCTACTGAGCTCTAGGTGCTCCAGCGACAGTTAGAGGATGTAGAGACCAAATGATTTACACAGCCCAATATATACTCTTGGGTTTTTCCCATGATTTTGAACATGATGGAAGATGGTACCCTTCATTTATTCATGGATTAAATCTATTTAAACTATATTTCTATCAAGAACTAGTATACACTACCTCGTATAGATGATCTCTTTAACTATATTCTAGGATCTAAGGTCTTCACTAAGATTGACCTAATATTGGGATATCATCAAGTGTGAGTTAGACCATCAGAACTACCGTATATAGATTTCTATAGAAGGTATGGATTTTATGAGTACCTAATTATGCCCCTCGGTCTCACAAAAATGTGCACCATTTTCAGGGATCTAATTAATGTGGTTTTCTACCCCTATTTGGATTCTTTTTTCATAACGTTTTGCCACATCTTGGTGTATTATCACATTCGAAGTGACTATGCTAAACATATTGAGATCATTATGAGTACATTGAGAGAGCTTAATATTTATTCCAATATTTCTACGTTTCAATTTTGGAGCAACAATTTTCACTTCATGGGTCATATTATCATAGAATCTGGAGTCTCTGTTCATCCAAAAAAGTTTAGTGCTGGAGTTTCCTAAGAGCATCCCAATAATGTATTTGAGATTCAATGTTTCTTGGGGATTGTTGGGTATGAAAATAAATTCATATATGGATTCTCATGTCTTTATTCACATCTCACTAGTCTTACAAGTAAGGGTGTTATGTTTGTGTGGTCCGAAGCGTGCGAGAAAGCCTTTTAGGAGTTCAAAGAGAGGCTTGTCTCGACAATAATTATAATTCTTCCATAGCTAGAAAAAGGTTATACTATCATCTATTTTGCATCAGGCATCGGCCTAAGAGCATTTATAGTATAGGAGGAAAAATTCAATACATATGGATCTCGACAGGTGAGGCCTCATGAGGGAAATTATCCGTTGCATGACCATGAGCTAGAATCTGTTGTCCATTCATTATGTTTCTCGTGACATTATATATTGGGTGATCACATGGTAGTGTACGTAGATCACATGAGACTCAAATATATCTTTTTACAGTGTGAATTGAACCTTATACAATAGAGATGGGTCAAATATCTTTAGTTCTTGGATTTTAATCTTGCCTATACACCTAGAAAGGGAAATGTAGTCACTGATGCATTGAGTGAAAAAACAAAAAAATAGGCTATGTGGGAAGGTAGTGATGAATTAAAGTTAATGGAACTTTTTTTGAGCTGAATATTGAGTTTTATGATAGTCAAGAGTAGTCTTACCTCTCATCCTTGATGGTTACCTCTTCCCCCCATGAGAAAGTGAAGAGTAGGAAATTTTTAGATCCTGAGGGATTCATTCTTCGTGAGAGTATATCAGAAGATATCCCACCTCTGGATTGGTATGTGGATAGAAACGACATCCTACATATTCATAGAAATGTCTATGATCCTACAAAAATATAAGAGGAGATGATGAAAGTGTACCACACTTCTTAGTGGGAAGTTCATCTTGGCATATTGAAGATGTATCGAGATAAGTGATGCCAGTATTGGTGGCCTGGGATGAAACGTCAGAAATCAGGATTTATCACTAGGTGTTCCACCTATCTGTAGGTGAAGGTGAAGAACTAGAGACCTGTAGAATTGTTATAGCCTATTTCAGTACCAAAATGGAAATGGGAAGATGTTTCCATGGATTTATTAGTCATCTAACCTAGGCCTTTGAGGGGTATAGATACTATATGGGTAGTTATTTTCTGACTAATGAAATAAACCAACTTCATACTTATTCAGGATACCTTCTCAGTCGATGATCTGGGAGGATTGTATGTCTTTGAGATCATATGACCACATGGGGTTCCACATACTATCATTAAAGACAGGGACACTCATTTCACATCATGGTTCTAGAAGGGATTGCAAAAATCAATGGGAACACTAGTGGTTTTAATCACAGCTTTTCACCCTCAAACCAATGGACAATCGAAAAGGACAATACTAGTTCTATAGGACATGCCCCGATTATTTGTTCTTGATTTCAATGGTTCTTAGGAGAAGCATATCATTATTATCAAGTTCGCCTATAATAAGAGCTTATAGGAGATGACTAAGATGGATCCTTTCGAGGCCATGTATGGTAGGCCATTTCATTCACCCTTGTGATGGATAGATGATGGTCATACAACCCTACTAGGTCCTCATCTCATTCGGGAGACATCAGAGATGGTTCAGCTGATCAGAAAGCATATGAATATTACTCAATCTGGACAGAAATATTATGTCAATATTCATCAGTGACCTCTAGAGTTTGAGGTCAGGGATCATGTTTTTTCCTAGGTATCACCTAGGCTTGGATATAGACAGTTATGAAAGTAGGGAAAGCTATCGCCTAGTTATGTATGGATGTTTGAGATTCTAGAGAGATTCGAGACGGTAGCCTATATGTTATTATTACCTTAGTGTTACCATGACATGCATGATGTTGTTCATGTTTCATAGATTCTACAATATCATGCTGACCCATCTCATACCTTCAATCCCTAGGAATTCGAGTTAGATGTCAATGCTACTTTTGAGGAGTATCGAGTTCACATTTTTTACCAGAGCACAAAGGCTCTCTGAGGATGGTCTGTCCCTCTAGTATAGGTTCTATGGAATAATAACTGTGTGCATGATGAGACTTGGGAAATGAAGGCCTAGATATATTCCAAGTGTCAAGAGTTGTTATCAGATAGTGTTTCTCTGCCATTGGAAGGTGAACTTGGGGATGAGTTTCTTTTAGGGGAAGACTGTATGAGCCTGGGTTTTTTACTCAGGTATGGATCCTTTAAATTTTGGTCTATTTATTTATTTTGGACCTAATATGGATTCCTAATGAGTTAAGAATGTTTTTAGGGGTATCTGGGGATTTTTCGGAATCTGGAACCCATCTTTTTGGGGAAACTGGCCAGATCGCACTGTTAGTGCACAATTTCCCTAACCGTGCTGACTAACCAGGCAGATGGTGTCTTTCAGATAGAGCCTTACCGCATGGTTGGCGCATAGTTTCCCAAACCATGTTGCCTATCTATATGAGTGCCCCTTCTTCCCAGGTACCCATTCATGTTTTTCACACGGTTTGTCGAACTGTGTGTACAAACCATTCATATGCTATTTTTTGGGTAATTTTACCTTTTTCCCTTAATAAACTAATTAAACCACCCTTCTTCCCCTACTCAGTACCTAGTAGGAGAACCTCCATTTTCCCTCATTTTGGATTTATTTTAATGATATGGTATGTATTGAAGTATATCTTTCATCTGGGATCCGTTAGAGATTCCATTCATATCATTTGATGCGCAAATGTAAGTACTCAAGTCATTTAAACCGTTCTTCTTCCCTACTACTCTCGACCTAGTTATTATGGTCTTAATATTTTTCCTAATTTTGTATATATCCTAAAATTAGAGCCAAATCAATGGATGATACCAAAGGAGGAGATTCGTACAAGTCTATGGTGGGTGGTATATAATTCATACCTCAAGTTTGTTGATTTTGAAATTGTCATGTGGGGCCCACCGATTTCATTGGGTTCTCTTTATTGAATTTATATGTCATGATTATAATCATTAGAACCATATGGATATGATATTCCCAAATATGTTATTTTTCATTAGTGTTCATTCCCACAAATCTATCTATCCCATGTAGGATGTTATTCCATAATTGTTGTCTAGGGTTTTGGAACATTTGAGAAATTGTTCAGGTGTGCCTTGGATTTACCTTCCTAAGGGTAATATTTTATATATTAAATAGATTTTTTATTTTGTAAATTGTGTAATGGAAACTACCTTGTATTCTCACAACTAAACCCACCTAAGGTAAGTGATTCAATTTGATAATTAATTGTGAAATAGAAATGTGCATGTATACTAAGTATATGACATTTCCTGAAATATAAATGAATAATATGGTTGTATTCCTATATAACCCTTTACCATGTTGATGAAAGGTATTAGAGTAAACCTTACTTATTAAGAATCTTAAATGGATTAAATGAATGGTTTCTAGCTACATGACCTTATCACACTATTGAAAGGCATGTCTTGAACCAAATTGACTTATTGATTAATTATGAATTGATTAATTGGTTACATACTCAATTACCCTTGTCACACTAATGATAGGTAATGGAATAAACCTTATGAATTACATATTACATCAGTATCAAAATTAAAATGTCTTGACTCAAGATCGCCATGGATTCCTGAGGGAATTCCTTGAGCACTTAAGGACCCCATTTATAATTAAAGGATACAACTTGGTCAGGATAAGACCCACCTAGGAGCTGATCCTTGTCAAATATTTGGATTCCCAATATGACATCGTTGGATCCCTCATGTAATAATACACGATGCCTTGGATACAATTTTTGGATCTATTATTGACAAGTAGGTTCCAATGTTAAAGTCCATCAGGCCCATTATTTTCTTTGCCCCCTTTTACCATGGATAAAATCATTAGAATTGGCAGGTATCTGATTGTGGAATACCTTAGACTTTGACTAATGTATTATACTCTTACCCCATGCTAGGCTATAGTTATTACTGATTTGGAGACCCTTGAGGTCTATTTCTCCTTGGCGATTACCCGGGGACTTAATTATTAAATATCATTAAGGGTTTCCTTGTTACAACTTGGAACCATATTATTCATAACATGTGACATATTATAAAATGGTGAAAATCTAATAATGAATTGGTTACATGTTCAGACACCAGTTGAGGTCTGAGAAAGGTACTTTGTTTTTAGTTATAATGTACTAATTTACTTTGTATATTCATGCTTTCAAACTGTTATATTCCATTACATGGATCTGATTTTATAGACACTATTGGTGGTGGCCCACATAGATTTATCTCACACTCTCTCCTAGTGCCGTTTGGTACTAAGAGTAGATTAAATGAATGTAGGTGCTGATAAAGGGAATCACATAGCTTCAAACACTTTATTGCCTGTAGTGTAGGTTAGAGATTGACAAGAGAGGAGTGAATTAGAACTTGGGATGCTTGGGACAATATTAAGATTCCTTTATTGTTTTGTGGAATATGTTATTTTTCATGTCTTGTATCTAGGTTTTCCAGTTTCCCAGTGACATGAAATATCATCATCTTTTTCCCGGTTGATTATATTATTATTATCCCTATTATCTATTACACTAATCTTCTTTTTCTATTTACTTGTAATACATTTCAATTTAACTATGTTTATAATTACCCATTATGATACACTCTATTAATGAGGGAATTTTCTCCCGAAAGATACTCCCTAGGACCTCACTACTAGTCAGCACCCTCTCGCGTTTGGAATGATGCGTTTGATTCCATGTGGCCCACCGAGCTCGGGGCACCTTTTAAGTGGCATCCGGGTCTCGGATATGAAATTTATGACATTCTAATTGATGATAACATTTTTGGGTGTGCAATTACTATAATTATTTTAAATAAAGATATCATAGAACTTGTAATTGGAGATGAGTTGAGCATCAACACGATGCAAGTATTTTACATGTAAGTTGATTATCATACATCTTTCAATTAATTTAATTTCTTCATAATTAATACTTATGTTTTTTTGTATTAGGTATCTTTATAAAACTTTTATGAAGCATGATATGGAATTAATATATGGATTTATGTAACCATAATTCATTTCACCTATATCATAGAAAATGAGTGATATATAAAGAAAATTTTATATTATTGAAATCTTAAAAAATAATGCAATTTAGTGTTGAACGATTCCTTATATTCAAGGGTATGTTAAAAATATTTCAGAATGTGTTACATCTATTAACTGTATATCCACTCACATTATATATTTTTTATATATGAGGAAATTGTATATTGGGTGTTTTTTCAAGAGAGAATATAGTTTAATGGTTACGCTTCATCCATGGTGATGTGCGAGATGATTTTACGGATGTACTGAACACATAAATTTGAATATTTGAATACATGTATATATTATAATGAAATTTAAATTTATTTCATACAAATTATTTTAAAAAAGGTAATGAAATTAATTTATATACACAATAAAAAATAAAAGAGAAAAGATAAAATATGTAAAAGAAAAGGTGAATTATCAATTAAAATTACTACATTTTGGTTGTACGCACTTAAAATGTTATTTCGAATTAAAAAATTATTTTTAAATAGAAGTTTCATCTTTAAGAAAGATATAGGGAGTATGGATATTATTTTATAATATTCTTGTATGAAATAATTTCATTCAGGAAGTTACATAATTCTAGATGTTTATATTTTATTATAAATATTTTCCTTAATTATTCATTCATTATATTAAAAAAATATTTTAAATGTTTATTTTTTTTATCTTTTTGATGACCATTATCCTTATACTTGTCATGTTTTGAGTATCTTAAAAAGAATATTAGTGGATTATTTAATAGGTCCAATTGGGATGTATTTTATTTTTAATATACATCATAAAGATTAAATTTCAAATTTTAAAGTTAAAATGCATTGATTTTTTGATGTTGTTTTCTTATTATGTTGTTGCTATTTATTTTTTCTACTATTGTACTTTAATAGGATTTATTATATTAAATTCACCTAAAAAACTTTATTTATCAAATCATTTATGAAATAATCGATGTTAAAAATTTTCTAAGAAGATTTATCATATTGGTTTTTACATTACTAATGTGATAATGTATTTATCTTTTCAATTGTTTTCATTAGAAAATCGACATGATAAATTATTTTCCACATCAGTTTTCATATAATTATCATGGAAAAATACCTCAAAATATTTATTTTAATGGTGGTTTATACGGATATTCTTAGAAAACTGACAGTAAAAAATATCTATATGATTATTTATCCTGATGTTAATGTAAAAAATGATGTGATATTGCATTTATCATGCCAATTTTTTAAAATGAAATATTTCTTAGGTGATTTTTGAAATCAGTTTTGGAAAAACCGATGTTAAAAAAGGGCACCAAATATGTCACATCTATAACATAGGATATGATTAACAGACATGGAAAACATATTTACAAAATTACCTACAATAATTTCAAGAGTTAATGGATGTTAAAGTCCCAAAAAAAACCTATGTGAAAACCCCTTTTTTCAATAGTGCAATTAAATTTCAAATTTCATTTCTTTAAAAATACCCCATCAACAGGGTTGTATATTAAATTATATTTATACTATTTTATTCTCTTAGTACATGAAACCATTTTTAATCGATTTTACTATAAATTTGTAATCCAATATTTAATGCATGGATGAAAACATTAACATGCACTAAAATTACACCATGGTAGTCAAATATGGAACACCACATAATAGAATTCCATTAATTTCAATTCTTATAGTTGAATTTATCCATGTATCCATTCATCATTTGGAAAATTTATTCACGTAGAAAAATTACATATGTGTGATTCATTTATCCAAATTATTCATGTAGATTTCTTGATCACATATTGTAAAGTCCCCAAATATAATAACCTAGAGTAGAGAGTTACTCTATTAAATTAGAAATAGAGACAATGTATCACATCCTAAAGGATCAAATAGTTTAATAGTATTGGTAAACTAGATTCATACGTGAATTAAAAATACATTTTAAAAAATAAATTATGGAAACATATTTTCTTTGATAACAAAGTTGTTCCATTTAGTATATCCCAACAAATCAATCATAAATCACTTCTTGGAGTATTGGGGAAACGAAATGTAAGATAGGCTGAACTTAGATGATCAATAAGGGTATGTGTACAATAAAATATATAAATGGCCACATAAGAGAAACATGAGTATAATTGTATCAGAACATGATAATAACATTTTAAAATCATAACCAATATATAAAATATCATAATCGTGTGTCATGGAATTAGTATTGGCAGTTTATAATACATAAATCCTAAAGGAATAGAGGATCATAATTCATGAGATCATAACATGGAATTGTGTCATAAACATAATCATAGAAAATAATTTCCATAGTTGTCAAGGTTCACATCCAATTATATCATAGTATAATGGGTTCACTCCCAAAAATATCATAATAGTCAAGGTTCACTCCCAAGACCATCATAGTGGAAAAATTACCTTACTCAACCGAGTTCACACTCCATTTTATTCTTATATATATCATGAGATATAAATATTCACCCAATGAGTTGGAGGGAGATATAGGTCACACCCTTCCCATGATGAAAACATACATATGTGTTCTAAAAGATCATAAAACATTAATCAAATCACAACCCATAAGAAGAGATGGGTTTAATAAAAATTTCATTATATCATGACCTCTCTAAAAGAGATAGGTTTCATAATAATTTCACTATTTCATAATATCATAACCCATGGGAATGTAATGGGTTTCATGAACAAATTTCATCATAATCATGAACATAATCAATCTAATGAAATAATAATGATGACATAATTTTATTATATCCTCTATAAAACTTATATTACATCAAATGAAATCATCTTAGATGGAAAATGATTTTGAAATATCACATGGAACATTTATTAAGGTAAAACATCCTTTTTTCATTGAAAATAATTTTTTAAAACATAAAAAATTTGAAACTAGTTTTCTTTGTAAATAAATATTAAAGACCATTTAGAAACATTTCATTAGGACAATATTCTTTCTACATTGAAAGAAACATTGGAAAAAATAAAAAAATTAAAAATTCTTTTATTTTAAAAATAATATTATATTTTTTCCCAAAAATATTAATGAAAATATTTTATTTGAAAATAACCTTGAAAAATTATAATTTAATCTTTAAATAATTTAGCATCCATGATTACGGGAAATACTACTCTTGTCGTTCATGTTAAAAACAAAGATTCATTTCACATTTTTGGTAAAAGACAAACAATAATTATTTAGAAAATTAAATAAAGAAAAATTTAATTTTTTTTAACATGGATAAAAATATCATTTTAATATCATATCATAATAGTAAAAAAATTAAAACATCTTTAGAAATCATGGTTTTGAAATAAAATGAATTTTTAACCGAAGAGAGAAATAAAGTCGATTTACTTTAAAAACATTATTTTGAAATATTGAGTATATAAAGATAGAAAGATGAAGGTAAAAAATTTATTATAATGACATAACTATAGGATAATAGCATTCATAAGTTTCTGATAGATATACCAAAATATTTCAATATTAAAAGCATAAAGATGAATAATCCCAAAAAATGATGATATTGTAACATTAAACCCTTACCACATTGGTAACATTGATTCATAATACCCATGAAATAATAACATTAATGTAAGATTTAAAATATCTTGAAAATAATTATATTGATGATATAACTTTCTAAAGGGTAATAATATATACCACATAAAATAAAATTGGTGCATAAATTAACTTATGTCCCAATGAAAGAAAATTGAGACAAAAATACCTTATTGTTTGAGTAAATTATTAACTTTAAGACCTATGAAATAATATCATCAATAGAAACATTAATTATCATTTAATTAGTTATATTAATGATATATAATGTCATTGGTTTAGTATATACACCACAAAAACCAATTGAGTGGTTAATATGGAATAAGTCTCTCAAAATTAAAAGTGAGACTAAAAAACCCCTAATATTATGCCTTGAAGTGTTTCATACATGTTCTAACCTACTATATAATAAATATATGTTCAATATATATATATATATTAAAAAATATTAATCATATTTATCATACCATATATTATATAATTTGGACCTTTAATTTCATATTAATTAATAAGTCCTTGTTAAAATAATGTTTTCGGTAATAATTGTTTCATTTTTCATCTATGTTTTAGTTTGGTATTCTCAGTCCATTTACATTGATCATGGTTCCACCATTTACATAATTTTAAACATTATTTAAATAACACTCACACATATTTATATTTATTATATATTTATTTATATTAATCCATTAATATTAGAGATAGAAAATGAACTACATCATTCTTAGATATGGTAGGTCATATTTACGCATGAACACTGTTTCCATATTCTCGATGGAAAAAATGTAAGAAAGTTAAATAATATATCCAAATTATAGAATCATTATTATTTCATAAATATCATATATATATATATATGTCATATATATTTCTTTAATATATCCTTATTACCATGTATGTAAAACAGTAATGAAAAACACATCATATCGGTTCACAAAGCGGTGGTTCGCAATACACACGAACAACATTATTGTTTTTCACTAGGTTGGAAGGTAAGAAGTTATATGGGATATCATATTTAAAATAATATGTTTTGGTAATAAATATCACGTATATTCATTAAATTTATCTCTTTTACCTTCCATGTAAGGTGTTAGTGAAAAATGAATTAGATCACTTTGCGAGACATTAGTCCGCCATAAACACTAGCGATGTTATCATACCCCCATGAATTGGAATGTAAAAAAGGTATATGTTTTATAATAATTTAATATGTATAATTAGGTTATATATATATATATATCAAATTTATACTTTAAATTCCTTATTATAACAATCTATGAGAAGCGATGATGCAAAACGAATTACTTCAGTTCGTGAAGCGGTAGTCCACCATACAACCGATCAACGGTTTTGTTTCCAATTTGAGAGAAGATGATATGGATATAGGTCATTAAAATATCATAAAAAATATTGTTAAATGATATATAATATTGTTTTTATTTTATCTTGGTTAAATAATAATTTAAGGAGGCGTTGGAAGAAATTAAATAAAAACACTTCTTGAAAAACGTTACCTTCCTTCGACAACTTATTTTGGTTTGCAAAAAAATATTTCCTCAGTTGGATTTATGAAAAAATTAATTAATATTAGTGAATGGATGTCAAGAATTTATTTGGTCTGGTATTGGATGAACTAAATGGTTTTGAAAGTGTTACTTGTAGAGGAGAGGGTGTGGCCTTATATAAGTGGGGTGAGTGGTATAGTTGTAATTTTTCGAAAATAGAGAAATCCAACAATGTTTTTTTCATGTCACAATGAACCAATAATAGACCAATATCAATAATATAAGGTATAATGTCGAAATATATCCATAAATTAGTGCTTTACACGTTTTTTTATCATTTTTAACCCTTATATTTAATGTTTAACCCTTGGTAAAACCATTTTTACCTTAACAACAGTATATAATTTTTATTGTTTTTACTATTTATTATTGTAAAAAATAAATTTAACATTATGAATTAGTATAAATTATTCTTATTCAAATTATGGAATCTATTTTTCTAAATTCAATTCATAAAATTGTATATTTTTACTTTAAAAATAATCCCGTAGACGTGATGAGAAAGTAGGTTTTCAAAGAGAGAATGTTTAAAAGATTAAAAGGGTTTTATATAAAATTTCAATATGAAAATGATTCAAATGAAATTTATTGGGTTTATAGATATATAATGTAACGAAATATACTTTTAAACTATCATAAAACAATTTTAATATTTTTAAAATCATTAAAATAATTGTCAATTTGTAATAATGACCAACATTTTTCACTATTAATTGAAAAAATTATCATTTTAGAAAGTTATAAAAAATTAACACTAATTTAATTTTGATATGATGATTTAGAAAATGAATTATATTTTCTGTAATTAATTTCATAAAAGTGAAAAAAATAACTTAAAATAATTTTACAAAATGCGACAAAACTAGTTTTTTTAAAACACTATTTTTAAGGATAATATTAGACTTTTTTATCTTATGCCTATCAAACATATTTTATAAATGTAAAAACTTTTATTGAATATATAATATATGAATTTAATTAAAATAATTTTTTAATTGTGATTAATTTAATTTATTAAAATAAAACACCTTTGTGCGCATAAAATTAGTTTTTCATAAAATCATTTCCTTTATATTAAACTGGATTTTATTTTAATTTATAACTAATTGATAATAATATAATTTACTTATAAATATATGTGTTAAAAATATACTTTCATAATTTATTGAATCATATTCAATCCCTCTATTCCATTGACTCGGTGATAACTATGATATTAAATAATAATATTAATAGTATATTGTTGTTTGGTAAAACATTGGTTTTCTTATAACACAAGCGATAGAAGAAACTCAATATTGCATGAAACAAAATATAATCAATGTGTTTCACAAAGAATCTATAAAATAATAAATTTAATTTAAAAAAGTCAAAAAAATATTATGGTGTTACATTCTACCCCCTTAAAATTAATTTCTAACTCAAAATTAATCTCATGCATCAAAGGTTTAACATTTTAAAATTCCATTCTCGAAACCCAATTTGTACAAAGTAATAATAAAAAATCCCTTAAAAATATTCTATAAACATAAATTTTACTTTAAGTAACACATAACAAGGTTTTCCCATAAGAAACAATTTGTGGGAAATTAAAAAATGGACTTGGAGGATAAAACTAACTCCCAAGGAATAATATTGAGTAATTGAGAACATGGTCAAAAGATGGTTAACAACCAAAAAATCATAAATCTATGATGGGTTAAGAGACCTTATATTCACCCAAAATGAAGTTAAATGTATAAAATATTTATCTCAAGATGCATTTTCATAAGTAGAATTATTTTCACGAGAATATATACTTGCTCGATTTCATTCCATATAAAATCTTGAGTTTTTCTACATAGGGTGTATCTTTTAAATTTTAGTTTTTATCCTCTATTTTATCATTATACATTTTTCAAAACACATAAGGAAGGTATCAAGGGTTTCCAAGGCTTGTTCGGAGCCCAGATCTCTAAATTATGGTGCAAGTTCATAGTTTGACAAAACCGTGCACTAAAGCCAACACGGTTTGGAAAAACCATGTGAGGTTCTATAGGGATCTATAGAGGGGAGAACATGGGATAAGAATAGTTAGATAAATTGTTTTATCCAACTGTTTGGGTCCATAGTCTATGGTTAGTTGTAGGAATATTGTTATCACATGGTTTGGCCAACCGTGAAGCCAAACCATGCACCTCTTACATGCGGGGAGAATTTTCATTTTTCCCTTAAAGGGGATAAACCCTTTTTTTGATTTCATTCTATAGAAGCTGCCTCCCATGTGTGAGAGATCCCTACTCCCTCTTCAATAGGATTTGGATTATCTTCCCTATCTGATTCCTTATTTGAGTTACATATATCATTTTGGAATCCTCTGGGTAAGAGATTTTATTCGCTGTATTATTTTCTTAGTTTCAATCGCCACCACTTGCATGATCCTCATGTATGATCTTTTCCCTATTTAGGGTATTTTTATATTCTTCCATTTTCTTCCAATCCCAACCAAACCAAGGGTTGATAATAGATGAGACATCTACTATATGAAAAAGGTTGGTGGTATATACCTTTTACTTTAAAGTCTTATTGTTTAGACCTTGTTTCAATCTTTCCACATGCCAGAACTTCTGGGAATTGCTTCCTTAGTTAATAAACCCCTAAATAAAATGTTTAATTATAATTAATACATTCCATGATACCCTGATACAAGTTTTTAGGTTGGTTACCTCATCCTAAACTTCACATGTTGTGGGATCCTACCTTTGTCCACGGAAACTTCACATTTTGTAATATTTGAGCTTGATTTTTTTTATTGGGAGTCAAATATGTTAACAGATTATATTGTTTAAAGTTATATTCCCCTTTAGACACCTTTTCATTTTTATATGAAAATAATGTATTGGATAATCACATAGCTTGTGTAGGATTTTGAAATGGTTAATGAAATGGTTTTGATGAGTTAAATGCTAAAAAAATAGACATTGATATGGTCCCTTAGTCCCTTATATAAATCATGTTGATGAGGGATGAAATAGTATGGAAGGGATGCATGACACACGGTATGGAACAGATATGGGACACATGTTATGAAACCGATGTGGGGACTCACGGTACGATAACGATGAGGGGGGTTGATGGTATGACCCGACGGCCCACTTGTATGAGTTGGTTTTCACACCTTGGATCCATCTAGCTTGGAACACCTTGGACATGACCCTTGGGATCCACCCAATTCTTCACCATGTTTCCTATGGATTTTCTCCATGGAATTGAAGGGGATGCCCTGGTCATTGGATTTGGGTCCTACACAATTTAATTTAGATACTTGATTACTCAACATAGGTTACTAATGATTCTTTACCATGTTTTTAGTTATCCATTGTTTATGGTGGCCTCATCATAGTGTGTTTGGGTAGAATATACAATATCAACTTAACATTTGTCAATTTTATTCTTATTATACACTGAAACTACTTCAAATTATATTCTCATACTAGACATGGTATAGACACCATTGGTGGTGGCCTACTAAGTATAATCTCACACCTTGTTCCATCTGCTGTTTGGTATCCAAAAAGTATTCATGGATATAGATAGGGATAGGAGAAAGTGCCCACTTAATGGCTCTTGATTTATTATGGCATATGAGTAGTGGATAATAGGAATGAGCTATGGATTGTGATGTTATCGAGAGATATTCTTTTTATTTTTTTGTAGATTTGATACATTTATTGTACGAGATACCTGTTTCAATGTATCTATTGTCTTTTTTAGAGATCCATGACAAAATCATTATATTTTTATATGAAACTGATCTTAGATTTGATTATTATTATCATTGTCTAGATGATATAACTTCTATTGATTGTTGATATTATGCTTCCACATTTTATTCATTAATGATACGATTGTGTGACTCTAATCATGAGGGTATAATCTACCCACCATACCATCATAGACCATCACAATTAGTTGTTAGCCACTGGCATATGGAGAGGTGCACTTGAGGTCATGTTACCCACTGGCTCGGGGCACCGTTTAGTGTATCCTGGGTTGGGATGTTACAAAGTGGCATCTGAGGTGTTTTATTTTATTTTTTTTATTGGTTGTTGGGATCAATATATATTACACTAGGAAAGATTTTTGAGTTGGTATTGACATATTCTTGGGAGTAGCTAACCCATTTATAGGGAAAAACCAAATTTCCTAGGAATAGAACATGATGTTCTGGTTTGTGCTTATTATTGTTGATCTAATTTCACTATTGTGTGACACACATGATTTGTGGTGTTCATTGTAATTTTTATTTTCTCCAAGACTCATATAGAATGGAGATATTGGTCTCATGCATCATTTTAGGCATGTATAAAATTCACATTCCATGTATATTCCATGTCATATAAGATGCATTGGTTGACTGTAAAACATTTATTATATCTATCTTGTGGAATTTAATTATTGTTATAATAATGTGAATTGCTGATAATTAAGAAATAAAATTGGTTCCATAAAGATTCTACATCAACCTAATGGTATTTTACTCTAAATATTGATTTAGAAACCTTTAGTAGTCAATTATGACATATTGAGTCATGGACCATTGCTCACATGGACTAGAACATGTTTATGGTTATGATTAAATGGATTATATATTCATCTTATAATGTTTATGGGAATATATAAATTGAAATGGATAATATATATAATTCAACCATTTAATAATATTCGTAATATAAATAAATGTTGATTTAAAAGACTTTAAATTACGAAATGAAATGGTCTTATTTAAATGGAGACACAATTTAAACTTAAAGGGTGTTTCGTCTATAACTTTCAATTGAAAATCTATATATCGGGACTACTAATTTATAGAAGTGGAATTGACCCTGACCTAACCAAAGTAATGGGAAGTAGGGAATATATATTGTGTTCTTATGATCTGTAGGTCACGCAGACCAAGCTTTAGAATAGACACAGGGGTGTGGCTTGTATAAAGGAAGTCATGTACCTATACTATTTGTATATCCATGATATTATCATTATCAAAAAATTTTGAGGATTTTTTCATGGAATTGGTAGAGACATTTCACTATAATGGCCTCTAATTTTCATCTAAGAGGGTGGATATGACCTTACTCCAGAAGTGGTGGCCCCTAGGCCAACTATAGGGCCTCCAGTAGTTCCACTTATGGATCCTCATATTATACATGATATTGTTTCTAATTCCCAATTTATAGATGTTTTAATAAGATTTATGAAGACTATTTTGGGAGACATGCTTCCTACCTCAACTATGGAAGAGTTGACCTATGAGTTCCAGTAAACTGTATCCACCCACTTTATTTTGGGATGGTGTCCACTAGGCTGCTGACATATGGCTTTAGATTGTCTTGTCTGTCTTTGAGCACTTGGAGATGCATTCAAAAAATAGGTTCAATCTTATGGAATATATTATTTAGGGAGCCACCAAGAATCTTAGGGACTTATTGAACTAGATAGATAGGTATTAGGATACGGTTTTGAGGGATTTCCAATCATGATTTTATGAATACTTTTTCCTAGAGTCTTTGAGGGACGAATGGTCCGGAGATTTTTGGAATATGAAGAATGATTCTATATCTGTTATAGAATATTCAGAATTATTAATAGAGCTTAAATTATTTGTGCATATCTATCTCACTAATGAGTCATATAGGGAGAGACACAATGAGGAAGGGTTCAAGAATTTAGTTTGATCATAGATGAAATTTTATCAGTTGGATACCACACCTAATATTGTAAATTAGGAACATATTACTAAACATATCTTTAAGGAAGCTAGGGTTGTAGAGAGTGGTAGTTAAACTTCTCGATCTGGTGGAATTGTGTTAGGTGGCTAGAAGATATGCTTTGAGATCTCTTGTGAGTGAAATACCAGCCAGACCATGTGTTCTAGTAGTTCTATTTTCTATCACTGGTATGGGATAAAGGGACCCACGAGGAGCCAGTGTGATATAAAACGAGTTGATATCCAAGATTGTGGTAGGATGGGCCATCTGAAATTGTTTTTCCAAACCTTTCCTCCAAAAGTCTATGAGTGAGGGTCAACCCCAACTATAGGTTCAGGGGAAGGATTTAATACTTTGTGTCAGGTTGAGAGATGTAATACTATCATTCATTCATATTGAGGAGGTGGTCTTGGTCGAGGGATCAAGACACTAGTTGCACTACGAAAATAGAGTGGGATTGATCAGGGTAATCAGGTTGTTTCTAAGGTGCATGGTTTGGGGCATATATATTTATCCTGACAAATACACGAGGAGTAGAGTGTTGGGACATCTACAGTGCAATGTATGATCATAGTAGCATATACTCTAGAATCAACCCTTTTTTGATATGTGTGACTCACATTCCATTATTTATATTGGTACTGTGGAAAGCCTTGGGATTGAGATTCAGTGTTGGAATGATGTATTTGGATACTATGTTGGGAGTATGACCATAAAGTGTATGCCAATTCAATAATTGTCCCCTCGGAATGGGAGGTTATAGTTTCCAATGAGATCTGTTTATTCTCAAGATGATGGGATTCAATGTCATACTCAGAATCTACTGGCTTGTTCTTTACCATGACCATGCCTATTTGTATCAATGGAGGGTATCCTTCAAATCAATAGAGGGTTTTAGATATGTTCATAATGGTGAGTGGGATGTTTAGTGAGGTGGAGATAGACCTGATCATCATAGACTTGGTGGGGGTGACATCCCATGTTTGTATCCTTTATGTGGATGATCAAGGAATGCGTCAGATTTATTTCCCTCCTACGATTGATCGTTTTAGGGATTTATTCCCTGATGAAGTTTCTAGGATACCTCTATAGAGATAGGTAGAGTATATAATAGAAATATTTCCAGGGGATACACCAGTGTTAGTTCCTCCTTATAGAATTGATACTATTGAGTTGGATAATTTCAAGAAGAAACGAGAGGGCTTGGATGAAAAATGAGTTTATATGACCTAGTACATATCTATGGGGGTTTCTAGTCCCCCTTTCTAAGAAGTTATATGAAACCTTAATTTATGTGCAGATTGATGAAAATTAAATTAGTTGACAATTATGAATTTATATCCCTTTATTTTTATAGATGACCTCTTCAACCAGTTTTGAGGAGCTCAGGTTTTCCAAAAACATGATTTGAGGTTAGGTTATCACTAGGTTTATGTCAGGATGATTGATAAAACACATAAAACAGCCTATAATAGGTATGATCTTTATGAGTATCAGTTTATGCCATTTGGTATGAAGAACATGACAGTCATATTCATGGACTTGATCAATCAATTTTTCCACCCGTATTTGGATTCGTTTTTGGTGTATTTTGTGGAAGACATATTCCTGTATTTGAAAACTCAACATGATCATGATAAAAAAATTTACATCATTTTGAATACAATGAGAGAGTATAGGTTATATTCCAATCTTAAAACATTCCATTTTAGGTTGGAAAATTTTCACTTCTTGGGTTACATTATCTTAGAGTCAAGATTATCTACAGGTCTATAGAAGTTGAGTGATGTGGTTTCATGGAAGTAATCTAAGAATTTATTTGACATCTAGAGTATCTTAGGTATATTCGGTTATTACATGTTCTTTATCCAATAATTCTCAAATATATCTACACCTGTCCCAGTATATACCAAAAAGTATTGAAATTTATATGGTTTTAAGCATGTGAAAATGCCTTTAATGTGTGAAAATGAAGGTGGGCTTTAGCATCCATCCTGATTCAACTAGAGCCTAGAAGTATCTATATATTTTATTGTGATACACTATGAATCAATTTGGGAGCTATCTTGATGCATGTGGATCAATTCATGGCATATATATCTTTCCTGTTGAGGCCTCATGAGTGGAATCATCCAATGCACAACCTCAAGTTAGCTTTAGTTGTTTATGCCTTTCATTATTGGAGGCATTATTTGATGATGGAGCATTTTTTGGATTACATATACCACAAAGCCTCAAATAAACATTTACACATTTTGAATTTTACCTTAAATAGTGAATGTGGTTAGTGTATCTTCTGTCTTTTGATTTTGAGCCAGCTTATACGCCTGGTAAATTCAATATTGTAACCGATGCTCTAAGTTGGAATACTCCAACCCAGGCAGTACAAGAGGAATGTAGTGAATAGAAATTAATGGACTGGTCATCTGAGATGCACATAGAGGAGTAGGATAGTCATAGGATGACTTTTCCAATATCCTTATCAGCGTACTCCACACTCATAGAGAGGGTAAAATTGAGACAATTATTAGATTCTAAAGGATAAATCCTAAGGGAGATCATGGTAGGTGAGGACCCTCCACCTAGTTAGATCATTAGTGAGAATAAAATTTTATGTGTTCATGGTCTTGATTGGGTTCCAAATGTTGTATGGGAGGAACTGAGGTGAGAGTCTCATACCTTCTACCTGATATCATATCCTGGTCTTACCAAGATGTATTGGGAGTTACACCTCTATTATTGGGGGTCTGGTATGAAATGGGAGGTAGCTAGTTTTGTTAATCAGTGTTCCACCTGTTAGTTTGGGAAGGTAGAATAGTAGTGACTGGTAAGGATTTTATAACAGTTTCCCATTATCGAGGTAAAATGGGATGATTTCACCCAGTATTTCATGGTCAGGTTTCTGAGGTCACCCTGAGGTAGTGATGTAGTATGGGTCATTCTAGATAGGCTGAAAAAGATCTCCCACTTCCAGCATTACACAGAGACCATCTCATTAGATGATCTTGGGAGATTGTACCTCTATGAGAACTTGCATCTTCATGGGGTTTCTTATACCATTGTATCAGATAGGTACACCCAATTCATATCACAATTTTGGAAAGGTTTATAGAGTTCATTGGGTTCATAGGTTCTTTTGAGCATGGCATACCACCCTCAGATTGATGGTCATTCGGAGCACACAATACATGTTCTAGAGGACATGGTCAAAGATTGTGTCCTTGATTCTGTGGATTCTTAGGGGAGGTATACAACCTCGGTTGAGTTCTCCTACAATAACAGCTATTAGGAGACTATATAGATGACACCTTATGAGGCCTTGTATGGTTGGAAATACCATTCACCTATGTGCCAGTTAGAGGTATGGGATGAAGCGCGGCTCAGGCCTTGTCTTATTAAAGAGACTTTAGAGAAGGTGGACCTGATAATGAAATGGATGATCTAGAACAAAATTCTACATGTACCATTGTCAATGAGCTTAGGAGTTCGAGGTTGAGGATTGAATCTTTTTAATTATCTCACATAGGATTGGACCTAAGAATATTTGGAGGTTGGGATAGATGTGACCTTATTATGTTGTACCTTTTATGATTTTGGAAATGGATATATCAGTAGCCTATTGGTTGAAGTTACCATAGTGGTACCTAACCATGCCCGAGGTCTTTCACGTGTCTCAACTATGTCGTTATCAAACATATCCTATAATCTCTTGCCTGAGTAGGTAGAGTTAGAGGAAGATGTGTCCATAGAGGATCACCCTATACATATCATTGATCGGAGCATGAAATATCTCCGAGGAAGGCCAGTTCCACTAGTTTTGGTTCTATAGTAGAAAATATTTGTCCAGGATAAGACTGGGGTGAGAGAGGGATATGTACATTACTATTGGATAGAACTCATTTTAGATGTCACATCACCCACAAAAAGACAATTCCAGGACGAGTTCTCCAAAGAGGAGGAGATTGTATGTTGTGAGGTTTTTCTATGAGGTAAATATTTTTTAATTTTCAGTTTGGATCCTTTATTTTATCATTATAAATGTGCATAGTCACTTAATAAAGGGACAAAGAGTGTCTGGGTCTTGTTTGGAGCTGGAATCTCTGAATTTTGGAAGAATTGGGATAACACATGGTTTGACCAAACCTTCCACTAGAGGCCACAAGGTTTGGAAAAATAATCTAGGGTGATGTAGGGATCCATAGAGGGGAAAAACAGGATAATCATGGTTAGATAAACTATGCTCCCCAACCATGTAGGTCCATAGTCCATAGATAGTGGAAGGTTCACAGTTGGTTCATGGTTTGGGCAGCGGTGCACCTCTTAAAATTTGGGAAAATTTACATTTTCCCTACTTTGTTTTAATTGGTATAAACCCTTTATTTTTTCTTTTCATTTCACTAGTACCCACCTCTCATGTATGAGAGCTCCCTCCACCATCTTTCATAGGATTTGGGTAATCTTCTCCATCTGACATCCGATTCGAGTGCCGTATATTGCATTGGACTCCTCCTGGTATGTGATTCGATCAACTATATTCTTTTCTTAGTTTCCATCATCATCCATTCCATGATCTTTATGTATTATCATTTTCCTTATTTTTAGTCTTCTCATTTACTCTTCCAATTTCTTCTAATCTAGTCAAAATAAATGGATGATACTAGAAGAAGCATCTACTATAGTTATAAGGTAGGTGGTCTATACCATTTCCCTCAAATTTTAGTAGTTTGTACCCTATTTTCATCATTACACATACTAAACCTTCTGGGAGTTGCTACCTAAATTAATAAACACCAAAATAAAATGTTGAATTCTTATTGAGAAATTCCATGACGCCATTATATAATATTGGTGGTTGGTGAATTCAACCCGAACCATCCATGGGGTGGGTTATTTTCTTTTTCCATGGAAATGTTACATTTGGGGGGACTTTAGCTCATTTTTATTTTCTAGGATTCAAATATGGGAATAGAGTATATTTTTAATGGTTCAAAGAAACTTAAAACACATTTTCATTTTTATACAAGAGTAATTAAATGTAGAATCATATGGTTTGTGTATGATAATGAAATGGATAATTAAATGTTTATGATGAGTTAAATGACAAAGGACATAGACATTGATATGGTCCATTGTTCCTTATATAAATAATGTAGATGATGGATAAAATTGTATGGAAAATGTAGGACACATGGTATGGAACCAATGTGGGACACACATTTATGGCACTGATGTGGGGATTCATAGTATGACATCTATGGGGGGAGGGGGGTTCGTAGTATGGCACATAAGACCCACATGGATTCCTTAGTTTTCACATATTGCATCCATCTTTCTTATAATGCCTTGGTCAATCTCTTTTGGATCCACCCAATTATTTATAAAATTTTATATGGATGTTCTTCAGGGATTAGAAAAGAAGATGGCACCCTAGCCATTTCCCTTAGGTCCTGGCCCATGCTGTTCTAATGCTTGATTACTCGGAATATGAAACTAAGGAAGATTTACCTTGATTAATTGTTAGACATTAATTATAGTTGCCTAATCATAGTGAGTTTTGGTAAACTGTAAAATATCTCCTATACTTTTATTACTTATATTCCTATTATATCTGCACACTGCTTCAAATTATATGCACAAACTAGGATGGTTATAGACACCATTAGAGGTGGCATACAGAGTATTATCTCAGACTCTATTCAAGTCAATGATTAGTACCTAAACAGAATTTATGGATGATGGTAGAGATAGGGGAAATAACCCACCTAACCGTGCTTGATTCATTATGGTGTAGGAGTAGAGGAGCATAGGATTGAGTTATAGTTTTTGATGTTTTATAGTGGTAGTATTTTGTTTTTTGTACCTTTTTACATATATTGTACTGGATACTTATTTCCATGAATTTCCAATATTTTTTATAGCTAAATGAAATACTAAAAATTTTTTATGTGAAAATTTCCTTTACATTGATTATTATTACTATTTTCAGTATTATTAATCCTCTATTTCTGGTTGATATTATATTTATACCTTTTATTCATTTATGATACCACTATGTAACTATGATCATGTGGGCATAGTATCTCCACTATACCATCCTAAAACCATACTAATAGTCGACATCCTCTTGTGTATGGGGAGGTGTTCTTGAGACAATGTGACCAACAGACTCATGGAACTATTTAGTGGCTCCTATTTTAGGATATTAAAATTCCATTTCATAAGAACAATATCAACCTTCGGTTGTGAATTGATTAAGTTCCAATTTATCTCTCACTCAAATAAATAAAAACTCTTTTTTATGCCCAAAGCATTAATGGATCATAATATCCATAATATACAGATAAGTCATTCCTTCTATATATAGTTATCATCATAAAAAATGGTTATCACATGCTATTGAATATGGATAAACATTTATATGGTAATGTAATACCTTAATATGTAAATTCTCATCCAAAGTTCAACTTAAATCATTTAATAAATGGTTAACCTCATGAACCATTCAAAAGAATAAAATCCAAAACTTTATAAATAAGGTCACTAAATTTCCAACATCCACATAAATTTAATCCCACAAACAACATGAAGTAGCTCTCAATTTTCACAAACAACACATGTGAATAACTTTATCCTCTATTTTATTAAATCATGGTAATAACCTCAATTACCATAAAAACTTATTAATAACATACATTCTTCATTATTCATTAAATAAAAACCAATTATTGGAAACATTACTTAAATAAAAAAAATATGTAAACTACATCAATGATAGAATAAACTACTTTTTCCACAACCATTAATATGTTCCATGATAATCAGTTCTATCAAATTTAATTTATCCATATCAGCCATCAATTTATCATGAATTAATTATCACAACATCCAGAACATATTAAATGTTATCTCTCCCTTAATAAAGTGTTTTCAATGAATCCTACCTTTCCATTACATAACTTTTCTAGGTCATTAATACCATTATATTCTTTCAAATCCCTTTTGAAAAATTATTTCCGACCTATCCTTAAATATTTTATACTTCATATAACATTATTATTGAATTAAAATACATAAAAACATTAGTTATTCCACCTCTCTCTCAATCCATTAACTAGGATTCCTCATCTTATTACTTAATCATTCATTTATTATATCATTCATAATCTCTTCATTATCAAAAAGAAAACCATCACTCATAAAACCTTTTGGGTACTCATATTTATATTTCCCCCTAGGAAAATGATTTTAATAATTTCCACACCTTACACATTTTAAAAATTAAACTATTGGTTATACCATAGTTAAATCACTAGTGTAAACTATTTAATTAACTGAACCATTCATTTTTTATGAGTAATTACTTACTTTGTGTCATTGTTCTCAACACATGAACCATTTTCTTGTTCATTTATAACATTCCCTTGAGTGCTTCTTCCGAAATTCCAAACATACAGAAAATTGAATCATCTTTCTTCCATGGTCTCTACCATTTTAGCTCTTAGAGAACTCTATCCTTATATTCTTCGGCGAGTCATAGAGTTTTCTAATGTATAAGTTTTTAATCATATTTCATGATGCTTTATTAAGAATAATCACAATATTGTTTACTCAAGTCATCATCCCATTTTTCTACTTTCCAAAACAAAATTATATAATGTACAACATTAACATAGTTATTTCAGGCTCCTACCATTGACCAAAACCATAAATCATAGCATGAGTAACACTAATCACAGTGGGAAACTACATTATCATGAAAATAACTTATATGATGTCTAAATAATGACACCTTCATTTAAATCTATGACACCCTAGGTCAACTATAATCATAATTATATTAAATACTTCATGATGTTATATAGAGAAAATATAGATAAACTAAATCATATACCTTGGGATTGTAAAACCATATACTTAGTAAGGCACGTTGTCACGTACCAGGTAATGCTTGAGTCAAGCCCGATGTACCTTTTTTCAGATTTATTAGCCCTAAGTACATATGTTCTAGAACTATGACCACGTTTAGTATCTAGACACAAAAACATTTGTAGATAAAACACATATTATCTTTCTTACCAAAAAATTAAAATCTTATCCTATACTTATACTTATCCTCAAAGTCTATCATAGGGTTATGTTCACTAATCAATGTTTTACTAAATATAGTTCCCAAGGTTTCTACTAAATTTCCTTAGATACCAAATATTAAGGCCCAAACTCTAGTAACTCTAATCTGGTGGTTTCTTTATTATATTAGAACAAGATAAAAGGTATCAAATTCTAATGGAATTATTTTTTTAGTAGTCTTGGTAAACTAGGTACATACTTGATTTGAAAATAAATTTGAAGAAATAAAATAAAAAATTATTTTCTTTCAGAATATTATTATTCCATTTTGAATATCCATACAAATAAATCTTAAATAACTTATTTGATACCAAGGCAATGAAACATAAGAAATGGGATGCTCAGATACCCAATATGGGTATGTATGTAATGGATGTTATCAATGATCACATTACCATAGAATGTGTATATGGGTATGATAACATGAGAATAATATTTGAATGTCATACCATGTATATCAAAGATCATAATCTTGAGTCATGGCATAAATATTTGTAGTTTATAAGACATTAATCATAAATGAATCAAAGATCATAATACATTAGAGCATATCTTGGAATTGTGGCATAAAAATAAGACTAGAAAATAATTTCCATTGTAATCATTGATCAATTCCATGGATATCATGGTGGAATGGTTTCAATATATAAAGCATAACAGTAATCAAGGTTCACTCCCAAGTCCATCAAAGTGGAAAAATTTCCTTAATAAACCAAGTTCACTCCCCCTTCCAGTGATGTCTATCTCATGAGATATAAATATTTATGTAATTTATTGGAGTTAGATATAGGTACCACCCATCACATGATGAAAATATCGATTTTTGTTCCATAAGATCAGGAAAAATTCATCATATAACAACCCATAACAACAAATGGGTTTTATAAACATTTCATCATATCATAACCTATGGAAGAAATAACGTTTTCATAGTCAATTATCCAATTCATCATAGAATACCCCTTGGTAAAGGAAAAAGTATCATAAATATATTTTATAATAATCATGATCATAAACCATACAAAGGAAGAATAAGTATGGTATCACTGTATCATATCCTCAATAAAACCTATGTAACATCAAAGAAACATTGATTGAAAATGTTTTTGAAAGATCCCTTAGAAATTTCATTATGAAAATAAACTCTTTTATATTTGAACATTATTATTTTGAAAACATAAGACATTTCATAATAATTACCTTTGAAAACTATATTTAAATATGATTTAAAAACATTTATGGAGGAAAATAACCTTTCCAATTTGAAATACACTATTGAAAACATAAAATAATTTTAAAGTCCTTTTTTTTGAAAAACAATTTAAAAAAATATTTACAAAATATTAAAGAAAAATTTTTATTTGAAAAAAAACTTCAAAAATTATATTGGAATATTTAAAACATTGATCATCTATAATATTAAGAAATAATGTTCATTCAATGGATGTTAAAAATAAATATCCTTTTCACATTTTTTGGTTCAATCAAAGTAATAATTGTTTGTAAAATTACATGAAGATTCATTTTAAAAAAATATGTATAAAATGGTTAAAAATATCTTTTAGAAATAATAAGATAATAGTAAAACATTATTTAATACATATTTATAAAACATGGTTTTGAAAGAAAGCATATTTTTTACCAAAGAGAGAAATAATGTTGGTTTTCATTAAAAAACAATATTTTGAACTCATGAGTACAAAAAGAGAGTAAAATGAAGGGAAAAAAATTATTTTCATTATAAAACCATATGGGAAGAAAATTCATGAGTTTATTGAGATATGTATTATAATTTTTTATCATCAGAAGAATAATCATGAACTATCTCAACAAACGATGTGATTGTAACATAAAAACCATATCACATTCCTAACATTGAATCTTAAGCCAGATGAATGAATAAAATAAAATGAAGAATTTAAATATCATTAAAATAAGTATATTAACAATATAATAAAAAATTGCAATAATATACACCTCATAATGTAATGTACGTGCATAACATTTCTTATGTCCCAAAGAAGGAAAATTTAGATAAAAAGCCCTTACTATTTGAGTAACTTTTTAATTGTACGAAATATGAAATAATATCATGAATAGAAAATTTATTTATCATGAAATGAGGTATAATAATGTTAAATAATGTCATATAGTTAGTATATACACCAAAAATAATGAAACTAGTGGTGAATATGGGATAAGTCTCTCAGAAATAAATGTAAGTCTAGAAATCCCATGACCTTAAGCCGCGACATCCTTCATACACATTATAGCCTCTGATATAATAAATATATTTTTTATATACATATATTAAATAACCATAATAATGTGTATAATGAAATATATAATTTATTTATGGACTTTAATTAAATATTTATTAACAATTTCTTATTAAAATTATGTTTTGGGTAATAACTGTTTGATTTTTCATATAGGTTTTGTTTTGTATTCTCACTCTATTTACATTGATCATAGTTCAATAATTTCCATAATTTTAACCACGATATAAATATAATATATATTAATTTTATACATATTTATATTAATCCATTAAAGTCATAGATAGAAAATGAACCATGCCATTCGTGGAGATATAGGCCATAAGTACGCTTTGACATTCTTTCCATTTTATCGATGAAAATAATGAAATAACGGTAATAATTATATCCCCATTAAAAAATAATTATGATTTCATATATATAATATATATTCATTTAGTCTATCCTTAATACCATCTATGTAAAAAGTAAATGAAAAACATATCACATCGGTTTACGGGGTGGTAGTCTGTCGTACACATGAGTGATGTTATTATTTTCCATCAGGTTAGAAGGTAAGAAGTTATATGTGATATAATACAAAAATAATTATGGTTAGGTAAAAAATATCACATATATTCATTAATTGTATCATTTTTATCATTCATGTAAAACTTTAGTGAAAAACAAATCACCTCGCTTCGTTAGGCAGTAGTCTTCCATACAAACGAGTGGTATTGTCATATCCCCCACAGAATTGGAAAGTAAAAAGGTAAATGTGATATAATAATTACATAAGTATAATAATAATAATAATTATATATAATATATATACTTTTAATTCATCATTATAACAATACATGAGAAGTGGTGATGAAAAAAACTAGGTTGATTCTTGAGGTGGTAGTACTCCATACTTACAATCGACGATCTCATTTCCAATTTGAGGGAACATGAGATAGATTTATGTCATGAAATTTACATAAAAAACTCTCATTATGTTTTATATACTTAAGTTATTATATGTGAATGGATAAAAAAATTGAAGGCAGTG
The DNA here is from genome assembly GCA_963277665.1 of Viscum album. Lineage (NCBI taxonomy): Eukaryota > Viridiplantae > Streptophyta > Magnoliopsida > Santalales > Viscaceae > Viscum > Viscum album. The sequence continues at coordinate 1,003,944,895 of OY728134.1, forward strand.
TATGAACAAATAAATTAAAATTACTCGTTGAAAAACATTACATTCCTTGAGGCAACTTCTATTGGTTTGCACCGAAAGGCTTCAATGATTGAATTTATGACTAAATAAAAGATTATAAGATTACGGGATGGGATTTTAGAAGTTATTTGATACGTAATTGGATAAACCAATGGGTTTTTATGGTGTGAATAAGATAAAAGAGGGGGTGTCCTTTTATAAGTGAGGTGAGTTGAACACTTGTAATTATTTGAAAAGGGAGAATCCCACCCATGTTTTATTCATGTCACAAGGATATAGTAAAGAATTAATATTGGTAATAGAATGTATAAGGTATAAATACTTTCATAAAATTGGTTTTGGACTAATTTTGAGTATTTTTTAACCCTTATTTGCTTTGTTTAACCCACGATAAACCCATTTTTACCTAAATTCTGGTAAATAATATTTACTATTTTTACTATTTATTATGGTAGAAATTTATGTTTAACAAATTATATAATATAAATTATTCTAGTTCCAAATATTTAGTCCATTTTTACAAATTCCATTCACATAATTGGTGAATTTTAATTAAAAATTAATCCTACAGATGCGATGAGAAAATGAGTTTTCAAAGAGAAAATGTTCAAAGGTTTAAAAGGTTTTTATATCAAATATTATATGAAAATGATTGAAATGACATATATTGGATTAATAGATATATAAATGAACTAATTTTACTTTTATAAATATACCAATTTTTTTTTATCATTTTTTAAAACTTTAAATGAAATGAAAATTTATAATAATAAAGAAGTATTTTTCCCTATTCATTAAAAAATTTATATTTTTAGAAAATTATCAAAAATACCCCCTAATTTAATTTTCAAATTATAATTTAAAATATTAAATGTATTTTTTAACATTCATTTTATATTTTTGAAAAAATTAATTTTAAAATATGTCCTTATAATGTGATAAAATTGCTTTATAGAAAAATATTGTTTTTAAGCATAATATTGGATTTGTTCTTATATTATTTTTATAAAACATATTGGATGAATGTAAAATTATTTTATTGAATATATAATATATTAATTTAACTAAGTTAATTTAATAATAGTGATTAATTTAATTTATGATGATAAAACTCCTTTATGTGAATAAAAATAGTTTTTTGAAAAACATTTTCTTTTATATTCAATTAACTTTTATTTTCATTTTTAATCAATTTATTATCAAATAATTTAATTTTAAATATATCAATGAACCATATAATTTCATAATTTTTTGAATCCTATTCATTATCTCTATTCTAATGTCTAGGTGATAATTATCATATTAAATAATAATATTAATAATATATTGTTGTTTGATAATACTCAATCATTAGTGTAACACATGCTATTAAGGAAACTCGATATCGCATGTAACAAAAAATAATATCAAGGTTCAATATAAAATAATATATATATAAAATTAAATTATTATTAAAAAATTCACCAAATCTTGGGGTGTTACACATAGCCAAATTTTGAATAGCTAAAATAATCATGCAGCCATTTGAAAAAATGTTGCCAGTTTTACCATGTATCCAAATCATATATACTTTTAATCAATGTAACTAATTAATTTAGTTTTTTTATAGATGAATCCAATCACCCACATAGGCGATTCATCCACATGGGCAACTTCCACAATGTTATTTTCATGACATAGTTGTTTTTTATAGGCGTTTCCTTCAAATAGCCGATTAATATAACAGATTTCTTGATATAGAAAAATATTCATATAGCTAATTACATCATGTTAAATATTTTCCATACCCAGGAAAATTTTAGTAAACATCTAGAATTTGTTGAATTAATAGTAAAATTGATTAAATAATGATAATACCCAATGAACACACATAAAACCAAAATCATAAGTAACATATGAAGGGTATTTGAGATCATAAAAACATAAAGTACATGAGATATATTGGAAAAACTCTAGTAGTCTTACATAAGTCATTTATACTTTAGATACCATCATGATTAAATTTTTTTCAATTACCATATTTTTAGTGGGGTTGTTTTCTTTCTTTTGGTCAAGAAATTTCCTTGAAATATAAACTAGTTTTATGTGGTTAAATAATTCTCCTTTCTTCGTCAAAGGGTTTTACTTATTCTTTAATTGTTTAATTTTATTCTTGTAATGTAAAGAAGAGTTCATTGTTGACATTCACTCATGGATATTAAAATTGATATCAAATTATAAAGCATTACCCATATCATTCAACATGGATTCTTCATCAATCTAAAGATGATATTTTAATTGTTTCGAGGAAATATCCTCACTCTTTTTAAGTAGCGATTTACCATAATATTTCCATATATGTAGAAATTTAGAAAAAATCACATCCACGTTGAATGTTACTCGTATTTTAGTTTTAAGGGGAAAATAATTGTTCACAATGGCTTGGAGCTCATGTACATTCTACAAAACTATTTTTTTATCGACCATATTGATGTCAAGAAATTTTGTAATAATAAAGTTATTGTAATTTTCATCCTAGTATTTATTCTTTAATTCAATCATGTCCCATATCCCTCAATTATACATAATTTTTAAAACATTGTCATAAATATGATTTGATAATGTTAGGAAAATATGTATTCATTACAAAACCTCATCAATTTTTTGTTTTTTATTCATACTATGAATACGTTATTCTTGATTCAAATTAATGGGAATTACATCTAGATTTGGTGTAGTATCATTAGGGATTAAAGGAATATTTGGTTCTAGAATATAAAATATCATTAACACTGTATGGGTAAATTAATCTTAACTACCACAAAGAGAGCTTATTTCCATTATGTTGGTGATATTTTTCACTATTGATCACTCAATCACTAAGACCCACTACCCTAGAACCCCCTTCTATTACTCACTCAATCCATATTTGTCTATATATTCCCCAACTACCTCCACCATGTGGAACTCTTTTTCCCATTTCTTATAGTGTTGGATTCTAATAATAAATCTCACGTGTGCTTATATTGAAAATTAAAACATTATGGGATAAAAAACATCCCTCTATTTCTCATTTATGCACAAAAAGATGAAGGGAAACCTTTACATTAAAATAATTAAATATTTTTATATGAATAAAAAAAGAACAAGTTAAATTCTATCAATATCCCCCCTCATCTCTCCAAATAAGAATATCTCATCCAATAAACATAGTTGGAAATTAAACGGTTGGTATCACCCCTAAAATTATTCTTTGAAGAAAATATGGTGAGACTCTTTTGAAACTATAACAAAACTTGAAATATATCCCTATAAAATAAATCAAAACATTGAAGTCTTCTTCATATATGAAATTGTACTACCCTTTCAAAAAAATACTTGGTCCTATAACATCTTTCTCCCATATAATGGTGATCTCCACACAATCTATAATTCCTAAAAAAATTAATTTATCCCATGGTCAACATCCTTTGAGCAGACAATATCATCTTCAATGATTGATACTTTCCGTAAATCACTTTCATCTTAAATTTTAATTGTTTTCTCTATATTGATAGCCTCTAAATAAAATGAATTCGGTGTAATCCTTGAAACATCCCTCCCAACATACTTGGGATTCTAAAACTTCTATATCCTAGTCAATGGATTTCATCAAATATAAGGTGATCATGTGTGCCAAAAATATGATTTATCCCTATTTATAGCTAAATTATTCACTTCATGACACACTTTTACCTCTATCTTATAAATCATTTCAATCATCCATCTTTTTTTATACACTATCAACCCTCTTGATAGTTCCCAAATTTCATTTCCAAAATTTCTCCTAAATATTTTATTATTAAGATCACATGCATATAAAACATTGTGGTGTATACATGACACAAGTTTCACACCCCTCAACATCAGCGTGAAACCTGTATTCATAGTGATACAAATATCACCAACACTATTTACACTATAAGAATCCATGTTTCCCATCTTCGGTCGGAAAAAGTCACCTATTTTCATTAAAATATAATTCCATATTTTGTGTAATACAGTTCACTATTTATAAATTAATCACTTATTAATTATATAGATATGAGATACAATAATCTATTCTAACTAAAAGTAAATAACCTTCATTATTTATAAGACATACATTAGTATATTTGATATCATGCCTCTTATTTTATTCCTAAAGATTATTTTTCAAGGATTTAAAAAACATATGCACATGGGCCTCCTTTTCAAAAAAAGAACTAGAATATATATTTTCCTGTGATTAATATCTTTGATTACCACATCCATCCACCCATTGTTGGTTAAACACCATTATTATTTAATAGAGTCTCATTCATCGACATGATAAAATCATATCGTCCATCTTTAGAGTTTCTTTCCCGAACAATAATGCTGTGATGATATTATAATATGATTTTACCTCACATGGTAGAGGGTTCCATATTTCCCTCATCTCTTTAGAGAAACGTCCTATGAAAGTTATTACATATATCATCTATCCCCTCATCACCCTATGAGTTCTCTAATTTGTCATTATACCCTTACCCATTCACCAATGGAGAATACCCATTTAATACAATACAATTATGCTTGTTCTATGGACAAAACCTATGGTTTCTAATATATATGTGGTTATAAGTGGTACCATAGGTTGGGTGTTTTTTATAATATACCAATTTGTTTAATTACGACTTTATTATTTTATTATATGATATGTATTATAAAATTAATATAGATTTTTGTGATTTAAAATCATTGAAGAATTATCATTGGGTGAGTTGAAATATATTATCTAATCCTTTTGACAATGATGGGGTAGACATCCAACGACATAAATAAATCGAGAAATTAGGGTATAAGAAGTTCATGAATGAGAATCCAAAATGAGAAACACGGTGAAAATTATATACACAGAAAGAAAACAGACATATTACTGATCTGGTTTATTCGTGACTCACTCCTAGATTATCCTTGAACTAGAAATAGTTTTTCCTTTTTTTTCTTGAGATTATTAAAAATTCTATATAGATCATCATGGAAGGGGATGTTACTATTTTGGAAGGATAACTAGGTTATAACTTCTTTTTTCATCATAGGATTCCATCTCTTGGATATGTTTCTTTTTTTATGCATGGATTCATTATACTGTAATGAAGGTGGTTCTTGATAAAAAATGGAAAGTTATAGATGATGATATTGTCTTTACAATCCAAGATTAACACATTGTTTTTAAAAAGAACTCCAATTGAAGTCCCCCCAATATTTGAGTATAATGTGTATCTGATCGAATCATTTGGATTTATTTGGGGGATAACTTATATTAATTTTGATTAGTTTAAAATAAAATGACTCTCCTCACATGCTGAATCAAAAATAAGGTGACTTCTAAAGATATTAACATCCAAAGGTTTGTGATCTCAATCACAACCAAACTTAAATGATGTAGGAGGACATGTTTAGAGTCAATGGTGCACTAGTTTATAAAGAGTTCATCTACTTATAACATATGGCTTCACTTTGGCATATAATGGACATCATCCTAGAAAATTGATCTTTTTGAAGGTTCTTGGGTAGGACAAAAGTGGTTAGACCCATTCCCAAGATTTTTTTTCATCAATTTCAATGGATAATATTAGAAGAACATGAAATAATGATCCTAGAATCTTCATAGATGTGACCTTTTGACAATTAATTTATAGTTAATTTAAAATAATAATTATCCTGATTTGATAAGCTTCTTAATGATCAAGTCAGTTACTTCTCTTGTCATACTGTCATTGTGATGGAGAATCTCAAATATAATCCATCAACTATAGGGAATAAGTCACGTAATGATAATTTTCAAAACCACCACAAAATGTTTTAGTTTAGTTTGTTAAGCAACGATGTTAGAAAAACATTGAAAATTAATGGTACTTTTCTGTAAACAACCATTAAATAATAATATTTTTTATTTCATTTTAAGGACATATTTTTTAAAAAACACCACTGATTATTTTAATTTGAGGAATTTATATAAAACCACAACTACATGTATTAGATTTTATTATAAGATAATAAATACAAATAATAATCTATTTATACATACATATATATATATACATGTTATAAATAATTAATAATTAATAATAATTACAAGTAATTATTTTTTTTTAAATTAAAAATTTGTTATTTTTAATTTCTAATTAATTATCTATAATTATTCATTATTAAATATTAAATATTAAATATTAAATATTTATTATTTATTATTAAAATTAAATAGTAATTAGAAAATAGTAATTAGTTAATTTTAATTATAAGTTATTAATTATTAATTTTTAATAAATAGGTGAGCGTGTCTATTTTTTTATTTAAATTATTTATTAATAAATAATAATTTTTACAAACACACACACACACATATATATTCAATGTGGATGTTGGATAAAGCAGAAAAAAATTAGGACTCAGGTTAAAAATACTTTTTGATTATGATTTATATAAACTAAAAGTCAAACACACTATGTTTGCTATATTATATGCCAATTTATTTTGTACCACGATAATATGTTATGAGCAAAGTAGATAAATCAAGAATCTGATGGGAAATAAATTAGGATATGATGATATACCCAGTGAGGTGTCCAACATTGATGGTTCTCTCAAACTATAGACACAACATTACTTATATGAAGATGAAAATATATTTTTTCACAATATAGATATCTAGTTTTTCTAGAAGATGATATTCGATGCATCATTGATTATTTCATTCAGTAATAGGATAAAATGATAAATCAAATATCTTATGCACTGAATCATGAAAGAATAAGAGCACTATAATGACATTGTATTTGAAAATATCATTTTATTTATCATGGAGGAGAGATGATGGAGGAAATAGGGGGATGATGAGTAGTCAACATCTTATAGAATGGATGATATTAGTAAGAACCTATCACCAAATCAATTCAACTCACTTAAAAAATTCATCTAACCTATCCACCCATCCTTATGTATTCTGATGCTAATACTACCCACTATCCCCATCCTCTAGAATTCATATCATACATATATATATATATCTATATGTTTTAATGCATGTATGTATATAAATGTACATGTATATATATATATATGTATATTTATATATAAAAATATATAAGCAAATAAATGTAATTATATGTATATATGTGTGTGTATAAATATATAAAAATATATAGTAGAGTAATTACTATTTAATAATTAATACGAATGACATAGAATATATAATTAATATCAAATCATATAAATATGTAAAAATATAAATGTATTAAAAATTGTTGAAGCATGGGTTAAACCCCATGCCCCTTTATTAAAGAAAGAAAATGATATAGAGGAGATTCGAGCTTGATACAAATGACAAATTTTATTAAAAACCACAAAATAAAACTTTAATGAACCCTCATAGTGGTACCAGAAGCTCCTAAAAATTCCATTAAAACACCAATACATGATTTTCCATTAAATTAAAACTTTTTTAGATCATCCCATCAAAAATCCAAGTACCAAGATATCATCAAAAAATGTTACCAATTACAACTTGGAATGCTGAACTCAAGAAGGCTATATTCAATAGTTTTGATAAAACCATAAATGAAACTGAATCAAACATTGTTAATATGAATCAATAAAATATATTTATGTATTTTAATATATATACTAAATCTAATTACCTTAACTTGGTGGCACCAAAAGTAGCGAAATCTAAATACAAGAAGTAACCAAAACATAATTTTCAACATATGATCATAGGAGAATACAATCTTTCATCCAAAAGCTAGTAAAAAAGGCACTAAGTATGTGCACCACACTTAATGGACAATTTTTAGAAAAAAAGAAGCTCCAAAGAACCACCCACATCAAACAACTAATTGGAAATATTCACATAACCCAAAAAGATATATGAAGATCCAACAACAGCTAATAAAATAACTTTAATAATATCTTTTTAATGACTATCACCGATTAACCATATACTAGAGATAACTATAGACACCTAGACTATTTGGGAAACATATGATCCCCCATGATTTGATAGATTTTCCAAGGCACCCCTTGATCATAAAATTGTCATTTTAATAAATATTCTTTTATTCTCACCATTTTAGATAAATTTGTTACATATATTTTCCTATTCATTATGATGGCCTTGATTAGTAGAAAAATATAATGGGTTGATTAATTGAAATTGTTTTAAGAATACTCCTATATTTTCACACTCCAATTAATTGGATATGGTAAATTAATAGCTCCATTAAAAATATATAAAAGCCTTTCCCCATTAAGATGAATTTATGAAACCACTTTTCATGAAGTTATCTTATATTTATATGAAGATTCTATAATACCTGGTGTTCCAAATTCATTGACCATAGAGGGAACTATGTCCTTATCCATTATCCACTTGATGGAAATATAATTTCCAAGTAATTATATAACCAATGGTGGTATCTCTTGATTTATCACAACTCTTTTTTCTATGGCCTTTTAGACTCTATAAATATTACAGTCATTATATCCTATAGATTTTAAATAAAAAATAATATGTTCCCCAAACAAACTACACAATATAATCCTGACTAGATGACAATTGGGGACTATAGTGGGACAATGATTTTACTTTGGATATTGTTGGTGAGGTGCACCAACAACCTCATTATCCTATCACTGAATAGTAAATCCATGTCCAGTTTATTCATACCCTAGGGCAGTGAAATAATTCACTGAACAAGATTTCGTTATAGATTGTCCATCCATACTACTTTTCAAATCGTGATATTTAGTTGCAATAAATTTATGTTCATGCCATATGTTTTATGGAAAATCAAAAGGATACTCTCGTAAGAATGACTTAGATAGTAAGATATGTAATCCGTCTAAGTTAATATGGTCAACAGAGAAAAATTGAATTGAATAGAGAAGAGATGAACTCAAATAAAAACTGAAAAATTTGGAATATTAAATGATAATATATGAAGTAATGTAAGATATTATGAAAGAACTATGGACACTAGGATTAACATGCATAGATCTATTAAGATGCACCAACCCCACACACATTTTATTAATGATAGATTAAAAATAAAAAAGTACAATATTTGAATGAAAATAACAATAACTTTAGCTCTTGGAACACATAATGTTTTGGAAAAAATAATTTGAGATATTAATCTTACAACACTGGACTCATTTTATGACCATCCTTTTCTCTTCTTACTATTATCAAGGAAGACCATTTTGATCATCTAATAACAAATTGGAGGAAGGTAACATCTTGTTCTAGATAGGTTGTTCCTGGATTGGTGGTTCATTGATTTACAACCCGACTATAAATCATTTGAAGGAAGTATGTCTTCTAACTCCACCATAAATATTACACTAGGGGTGTGCAATGAGGAAAGTAGATAGTAATTTCTATTCCCTGAAGAATAGGAAGAACATATTGAATGCTAGAGTTTCCAGAAATTGGGAAAGAAAAAAACTAGACCGATCAAGGATAAAACTATGTGAATTTATTGAAGTGAAAGAGGAATACAGGTGATCAAGCCTATACCAACCAAAGTACCTCAGAAACATCCAATCTAATCATCATACGCCATGCTCACACTACCCAATAGAAAATGAACCTATTAAGTGTGATAAGGTTCACAGATGGACACCTGAGATTTAAAAATCATAAAAATTAATCAACATATTAGAATAAATTTATGGTAATATCAATGAAATGGAATAAGTAAAGGGTGTGTTCCTAGAGTACAATAAAGGCTAGATAATGTCCCAAAACTAACCTAATCATGAGTCCTAGTGAATACATAGTGCCTAAACCCAAAAAAAATGAGTATAATTGGAAACAAAAGAAACTTTTCAGGTTGCATAACATTATAAATGGAAAATCTAATGTGTGATATAATTTTTATATGAAAACAATAAATCAGAAAACTCCACCATTTTTGCATATGATTTAGTGATGTTCTTTCACCTATGGTCAATATTTTGGAACCAAATCCAGTAAACATATGAAGTGATTGATTTTATATTAAAACACTATCTTTGGGATACTATGCATCATATTATTTTAATTTTGTATATTATTGACACACACTGTTCCAAATTTGATGACGTCTCTAATGAAATTCAATCTAATGTAAATATTACTAGACTTACCATGAAAAAACTAAATTTTTGGAAAATGTCTACAAAAAGATTAATATAAAAATATATTGTGATAATTGAATTACTTAAAATAAGTTCATATAGTAAATCATTGAACCACATTTCCTATTTAAGAGCCTTATTTATAGCTATATATTCAACTTCAATGGATTAAATGACCACCATGAATTAAATATTAAAATTCCCTGAAACTAGTCATATATAGGTAGTGAATACATAATATGTGAGAGGCTTGTGGGTATACAAATTACCTAAATAATCCAAATAAACATAACCTACAACATGGTAATAAATATCATAATTTTACTGAAAAATAAGGACAATACTGGAGTTTATGAGATATATTGAAGCATGAACATTAGGTCCTACCAATTAGGATTTCTTAGATTACTCATAATTATACTGAGTGTGAAAAAAACATAAAAAACATCTGGTCTAGTATAGTTCATTGCATACATAATCCATCCAACTACATTAACATATGTAATTCTGGTCATCTACCCCACATCTGAATCCATTGTTGCTGACTGAGATAAAGAATGTTTAAAGTGATGTGTAATTAGGACATTAGAAAATTTTAAACCTTAAAAAAAATATTTATAAAAATCATAATCTATCCATGTCGAGATGAAGATAGTAGGTTATTCATTTTGTTCCTGATTATTTTTATTCTTATATTGTCACTATAAATGCCTTGGTATTTCATTTAAAACAACACCTTCAAATGTGACTTAACAGTATTGATGAGTTTTATATTATTAAAAATGATACACATGTCATCAAAATAAATTAATATGTGAATCATGAAACATGTAAAATGATTAAAATACACACATTCATTATGCTTAATTCTATTAAAAATGTTATAATGCATGAATGTATCAAACTTCTTACACCACTATCTTGAAGCATTCTTTAAACAATAGAAGGATTTATTAAAAATACATAGCTAATTCGATTTAATGTCATTTAAATAACCTTTTAGAGGATTCATCTATAACTATTTATCAATTTCACCATGAGGGAATGTTTTCTTTACATTCAAATAATCAATGTACCAATCATTTTGAGAAGGAAAAATAAGTAAAAAATAGATAGATGAATTTTTAACAACATGAGAAAAGATTCCATAATAATCAATTCCTTTCATTTAAAGAAATACCTTAATAACTAATTTGTATTTAAATTAGATTATTTTTCTCTTTTATTATCCTATTTTTTCCAAATTATCCACTTATAGTTAATTACTTTAGAGTTTGGGGCCTTTTTCATAACCAATGGAGTGTTATTTATTTTAATAGAATTCATTTGATCTTCCCCAGAATAGAACAAATGTATGGAATCTATGTTAGTTATTGATTACATGTATAATTAGGGATCCTAATATTCAAGAACTTGAGAAACATAGAAATAAAATGAAGCAATGTCAGAGTATAAAATTTGAGATAGAGGTCTGGTAACCCTACTAACTATATCCTCAGTAAGCTAGTAACAACATGAGCCACTATTAGCTCACCATCTGACTCAATATAAGAATCATGTTAAATATTTTCTTGAGGGTGATATTCTGGTGAACTAGGGGTAGTTAGAGCCTAAAATTAGGTTTTATTTTAGTTTGAATATTCTCATATTGAGACATTCTATATCTTTCATTAATGATAGATTTAGATTTAGAAACTACAGTCTCATGTAAGACTATATCTCGGCTTATAATGTTTTTTTGGTAACCTATTTTTTCAACACTAAACTTATACCCCATAACCCCTTGAGGGAATCTAATAAAAATACATTGGAGAGCATTGGTTTTGAGTTTATCCCCTTAAACATTTTCATAGTTTTTTATCCAAAAACTCTTAAATGACAATAGGAAGGGGGTTGGTTACCACACAATTGTTGAGGGGTTTTAAATCCATATTTAGAAGAATGTCATTAGTTAAAAGGAAAAATGTTGTTTATGAATATTCTATCCATCATCATTTGGGAATCCTGGAGTATTCTAACATAATTTGGTCTCTTTATAGTATAGTTTGGTCCATATTTTCAAACAAACCATTCTTTTGTGGTGTTTCCTTAAAATCCCAATGTAAAAAATACACCTTCTGACTCCTAGAAACGGATCAAGTTTGATGAGATAATCTAATAAATTTTTTATAGTTAAGGATTAATGAATTCTACATTATTGGTTATCAAAAATGAATCTCCATGACTTATAGGTTTCAAATATATCATTCTTATTTAAAAAAAACATAAATACAAACTCTTCTAGAGAAATCATCATTATAGACTAAAAAATAAGAACCTCCTCTATGAGAGGTGGTCTTAACGGATCCCCAATGTTCAAAGTGGAAATATTCTAATGGGTGACAAAATTTAATGTAATACATATTAAATATGAAACTCTTATCCTTTTCTAGTTCACAATCTTCTCAAAATGGAAGGTTTCTTATTTTAATACCAGTTAATAGCCCTTTCATACTCAACCCCTCTAGACCTTTTGATCTTATATGGAAAAAATATTCTATAATAAAGAATAGTATTATTTGAATTGGTGAGATATATATTACCCAAATTTCTATGTTTCACCCTTACATCTAAAACATACAACACATTTATAAGTCTCCCTATAATTAAAGTCTAATAACCCTTAGAGATCCTTAGACATCTATAACCATAGTTGAATGCATTCCCAATATGGTCTAATAAAACCATTGAAATGAAATTTCTATATAGGTTAGGGACTGAACATACAACTATTAAGGTCACTAAGGAATTTTCATGAAGATCTAACATAATTGAGTATCTACCCTAGACTCTACACCTCCTCTTGTTTCGTATCCCAACTCCCCCCTCAACTCTCTCAGATAGATTGAGGAAATAATATTTAATAGGGAACATATTAATGGAGAATCCAGAATCAAACATACATTTATTAGAGAAATTATAAGTAGTGACATTTACACTACTAGAAAGAGTGTATTAAACATAAAATATATGGTGTCGGTTTTCATTAAACTGTTGAAAAAGGTAGATACATGAATTTTTTAGCATCATTTTTAACATTAACCGCCGCCATTTGTTTTTTGGTTTTTGGCGTTAGTTTTTAAAAAATATAATTCCAAAAATAAAACTATAGTTCATTTATGTAATCAATTATTCTATAAAACTAATGTTGGAAAAGAATTTTTCAACATCATTTTTATGTAAAACCGACTCCGTAATTTTTTTTTTGAAAATTTTTGTTTCGGTTTTCACTAAAACCGGAAAAAATAAGTTGGCATCAATTTTCCTAATAACATATGACAATTTTTTTTATAAAATTATATGGGATCGAGAAAACCTCATTTTTTGTGAATGTTGAAACCCTTTATCTCACTCCTGATGAACCCGACAGCAGAGAACTATGATCCCAATGGTGATTATTGATTATTTGATTTGGTATTTATTATTATTTCATGATCTGAGGCTTTATTCTTAATTCTCTATCATTATTTTATCATCTACAGATGTATTTCTCCCTTTAATCTATTCTGAAGGTGACCATCAACCATAGTTTTATTTTCTTTATTTTTTCTTATTTGTTAGTAATTTATACAAAAATTTATTTATATTTTTTAGTGTTTATTATTCCAATGAATTTGAGACAGAAAGATCAAATTAAGTATCTATTTTCCTAGGTGAAAAACTGAATATTGAATGTTTTTATTTAATTTTGAAGTAAAATTATTTATCATTTATTTTTTATTTTTGATATATTGTATCAATTATTTGTATGCATTTGATTCTTATTTATAAAATTTGTTCTTAAAGAATGTTTATTTGGATATTTTTTTATGGTGAAATCATCAAATGGTCGTGATAATATATATTGAATAATGATTTTGTGAAGAAATGATATCTAAAATATATTTCTTTAATATTTTTTTGACATTGTGATGTGTGTTAAATATCGACTAACTCTTTGATGAAGCTTTTATGATAATAAGGTAGAACTACATCTATTATGATGATATTCTAGAATAGGTTATGGAGAAATGCATTGTTTAATTATATTAGATAACCAAGGATAATTGGATGTTATTCAGATAATGATGATTATGAATGTAAATGAATTTATAATAAGAAAAAGAGAAAAACAATTCCAGTTGAGAAAATTCACATAAATCATGTCGTTTGAAGTAGAATTTGTATTTTTTGATATTTTCTTAATAATAATTATATGAATAGTATGAATGAAATGTTGAAATGATCATGTGACTTGATAAATAATATTATGATAATTTTTGGTGGGTGTTTAATGTGATTTTATTTAATTTTGTGGTAAATTATCTTTTTTGACAAGGTTATTCAATCATTGATATGATATTGTGATTTGGATTGAATTTGATAATGTGATCTGAAAAAAAATCACAACATTATATATTATTTATGTAATTTTTTTTTCTATCACATTGATGTTATATTTTGATATTTATGCAGTATGAAGGCATGTTGTATTCCATGAGGGTTGCTGGATTTCCTATTGATGATGTTGTGAGATCTAAGACTTTATAATTTGAGTACCAATAATTTTTTTGAATGTGTTTTTTTAAATATATATATATATTTATATTTATATGTTTTAATATATTCATCGATTATATTGTGATATCATGTTCTGAATGGATCATAATTGGATAACTTTACAAGAACCACTAGTTAAGAAGAAAAAAAATTTGATGAATTATTTTATTTTTTGAAATGGAATCTTCAAGACATTAATTTTTTATTATGTCTGTGTGTAATGTTTTTGAATATGAGAATGTTAAACTCCAAAGAAATCAAGGATCATCTCATTTTCTATAGTTTTACCCTTAATTATACACATTGGATCTGGCATGGTGAAAAAACTGAATATTCAACATATAATGTTGATAATAATATTAATAATGAGGTAGATGATCAAATGGAATAATTAATTCATGATTTATGTTTTGAAACCATAGAAAAAACAACAACCGTTGAATGATTGTATGAAGATTATGAGAAACCATTATTCCTAGGATACAGTAAATATAAAGCGTGTTTTGAGATTTGTTAACTTGAAATCATGAAATTAGTGGAGTGATAAAAGTTTTCCCAACTTACTTAAGATTTTAAAAGAGCTACATTCAGAATGCAATGGGCTTCCAGATTACAATTATGAGGCTAAGAAAATATTACGCCCAATGGGATTGGGGTATAAAAAGATTCATGATTTACCCAATGATTATGTGTTATATAGAAAATAATATGAATATTTATCAAGTTGTACTACATGTGGGATATCACATTATAATATAGATGAAAAGGTAAACTCAGATTCATTCTCAGGTACTGTCATCTAACATCATGAAAAATCAATTTTGTACTTTCTAATGACATCGTACAATAACTTTTTCTTAAAATTATGTTAATTCCAATGTGATTCATTTTTAGGTACCAGAATCAAATCTCTTACAAAATAAATTTGGTACCTTCCATTAATTCCTCATTTGAAGTGCCTATTTGAAAATTCAATTGACACAAATAAGATTAGACAGAAATCAGATGAGCACATCTTTGATGGTAACTTATGTTACCCTGCTGATCCACCATAGTAAAAGATATTTGATAATTTGTTTTTTTGATTTTGGAAGTAATGTAAGAAATCTCATAATGGGATTGTGTACTGATGGAATGAATCCATATCGAATCCTATGTATCCAACATAGTTCATGTCCTAATTAATTTTTCTAGTTTACAACTTGTCCCCAAATCTATATATGAATAAAAAACATGTTAAGATGATCATGAGGATTTCTGGACTAAAACAACCTAGAAATTATATTTATGTGTATCTTTCACAATTGATTTATGTTTTGAAAGTACTGTTTGAGTTATGTGTTAATGTTTTCGATGCATTAAAGAAATTTTATGTCTTTTCATTCTATGATAATGTTCATAATGAATGACATTCATGCATATGGAAACTTATCTGGATATAGTGTTAAGTCACATAAAGCATGTCAAATTTTTGAAAAATAGACTACATATTATAAATTGAAGAATTGAAGAAAGACAATGTACATAAGAAATCAAATATTTTTTCCTAGTTGATCATCCTTATCATAAATTGAAAAAAGAATTTAATGGTTTACAGGAATAAAACCTTCCACCTTGACTATATTCAATTGAATAATATTACGACAGGATGAAAAATATTGATTATACATTTAGAACGAAAAGAAGTTATGGTCTTCAAATTTTTTTTCGAAGAAATGGTCTATCTTTTCCGAACAACCTTATTAAATATTTTTAGAGGTAAAACATTACATCAATGTTATGCATGTTGAAAAAAACTTATGTGACATTTTTAGTGGAAATTTTTTATACATAAAATGAAATAAAAAAGATGTATTTCATGCTATATTTTACTTGATATCAATGGGAATAAATTTAGAGTTAGCTCCCATTATCAAAGGAACCAAAAAAAATACCTTTTTATTTTCATACATTAAGAAAGATTGAAAAGATGAATTTTTGATTGTGCCTTCATGGTATTAAAGTACCAAATGTTTATTCATAAAATGTGAAGAATTTTGTTTCATTGAAGGATTTTAAATTAATAGGTATGAAATGTCGTGATTATCATGTATTGATGCAACAACTTCAACCAGTCACATTGTGTGGTATAATACCGATAGCTATCAGAAAGACTATCATTAGGTTATGTAATTTTTTCAAATCCATTTTTAGATACTTCATTAATCAAAATTTGTTATATGTGTTGGATAATGAAGAATCTATTATTCTTTGTCAACTAGAATTGTATTTTCCACCTACATTATTTGATATAGTGGTTCATCTTGTGATTCATTTGGTGCGTGAGATAAGAATATGTGGGAATGTTTATTTACAATGGATGTAACCTTTTGAAAGACATATGAAAATTTTTAAGGGATATGTCAAAAGTTTTTATCGACCAGAGGCCTCCACTGTTCAAAAATATGTATCAGAAGAGGTGATTGAGTTCTCTATTGGTTATTTGTATGAAGTGGATCATATTGGTCTCCCTATATCTCCACATATGATATTTTACAGTGAAGGTAGAGGGATTCATGGATTAAAGATAAAATTACTTCCACATGATGAAGTGATGCATGCACATTTATACATTTTGAGCAAAAAAATGATGTTCAATAATATATATCATCACATATTCCTGAATTAATGTAATGATATCTGAAAATAAATGAGAACTAGATGATGATTGAGCATAAAAAGACATTTGTTTCATGGTTTAAAGAGAAGGTCACTACAGATATATCTGCATTTGAAACATTGAAGTTGTTGGCAGGGGGACCATCTCTTAATGTGATCACATGGTATGGTTTTGATATTAAATGATACATATTTTACGCAAAAAATAAGGATGATAAGAGTACCATTAAAAATAGTTGTGTAATGGTCTTCGCTGAAGCACTGCATTTTTCAAGTGATAATGATAAAAACCAAATTTCTACATCAATTCCATATTTTGGGGTTCTTGAAGACATAGAAATAATCGATTATATTAAATTTTAAGTCACCGTGTTTAAGTGTAACTGGGTTTCAAGTAAAAGTGGTGTGAAACAAGATGAATATGGGTTTAAATTAGTTGATTTGAAAAACATTAGTTGTAATGAAGAACCATTTATCATAGCCACACATAAAAAATAAAAATTTTATATGAGTGATACATTGAATGATATATGGTATATAATTTTTCAAGGGAAAGTAATCCATTTAATTGAAGTGGATGGTGATGATTTTATTGATTTATATGATGCTTCTTCATCTATTAAACTATTTTCGGTTAACAATGACTATAAGGTAGACATAGTGCATGAAGTAAGAAATGATTATGCTGAAGGGATTCAATGTTTAACTTAGGATTCTTCTTCCTTACAACATCAATGAGTTTCAGATGATATCTGATATATGCATAATATACTATCCATTGAGAATAATTAAATAATATATCATGCATCAAGTTTATTTTGAAGATCTCGTCCTGAATGTGTTTCAGTTATTTTCCATGTAAGTTAATTGATGTTTCAATTTTTAGTTCTTTAATTAAAGATGAATTTAAATTGAATAATTATATTTACGTTTTAAATTAGTTATGTACACAAGATTCTTATACAAAATGAAAAAAAATGAATTTATGGTTTTATAGATCCAATATACATTTCCAAAGATGTGCAACAAGTGAAAAATCCAAACAGAGTTGCATATATATATGTGCGAAATTATCACATAAGGAGATTGGGTGGTGGTTTTTTTTCATTTCATGATAAATAATAATAGAAATATAATTATGAACTAATGATCATTATAATGTCATTAATTATAAACTTTTTGTATTGTAGGGGGCGTTGGATGTTAGGCGTATTTGGCCCAAGTGAATGTACCTTATATATGTTCTTCTCTTGAATGTGGGGTGTTCATAAAATTTTTTCCACTTTATTTAAAATATATGTTTTTTTGTTTTTAAAAGCTCATTATGATTAATTTTCATTGTTTATACATGTATTATTAGTACATATATATGAAAATTAAGTTCACGGAAAAAATTTAACAAAGAAAAAATGATGATAATGTAACCAAATGAACTCCAATATGTGGAAGTAAAGGTAATTATTTTTTATAATTGATCTTATTCTGATTTTTTGATATATATATATTGATTTATATTATCAAGTAAATGATTTATAACTACAATTCCATCATCAAAAGGGACATGTAGAATGTTTTTATTATGTTCTACAATTCATGTATGAGATAATCACAATTGGGGTAACTAATGAATTTGAGAAGGTTAGTTATATTAATTATTTAAAATTTTCTATCATAGTATTCCATTTTTTAAAGTCATATCAATCAATGTTATTGTAGAAATTCAATGATTACTAGTCTTATATAAAAAATGAACTTAACCATCTTCAATCATTGTTTGAGAACTATTTTTTATGTATGATTATGATTTAAGGTATGTATATTCTATTATTAATGAATAATATTGCATTTTCCTAATAACAAGTGTTGAAAAAACTAATTATTTTTTTACAATACGTGTTTGAACGTAATGATATCAAATGAATTTGTCAACAATGACAAAATATGATGATGTTGTAAATTTCATGTATCTGTTTTTTAATTCAACTTTATAATACAAATGCATATTTTTTTTATTAACTAGATAAAAGTTTGTAAGTTTTTGTTGATTTTTATTTAATGATAAATGTTGTTCGATTGTTGTATACTTATTTTCTATTATAGGGATTTTGAATATTTTAGAACTGTAATATTTTAAATATTATGATTTTTTAAACACTCTGCATATGTTTTCATAAAAACCAATGTAGAATAATTTTTAAAAAATACTTGGTTTTTGGTGTGGGATTATTTAATAATCCGACACCAAAAACCAAACCCTATATGGTTTTCAGTGTTGATCTTTTTCAAACCAACCCCGAAAACAAGACTGGGATCCATTTTTAGCATCAATATTTATAAAAAACAATGCCAAAATGGGTTTTCAGTGTGTGTATATTTATTAAACTGATATCAAGAACAAATCCCAACATCCATTTCAGCATCACTTTTCAAAAAATGATGCCAAAACCCTATTTTTAACATCTCCATTATAGAAATATGCTAAAACCGATGTCAAAAATGAAAAAAAAAACTCATGTTAAATCGAATTTTTTTCACTAGTGTTATCACCACAGTAGTGTCATTAATAATATAAATTAACATATTTTAGTTATCTGATTCATCATATTTTGAATTCTATTTTTTTGGTTTTACAACATTCTAAAGAAATGTTCTCATCATCACTATAATTGTAAGGAGTTATATCCCTCCTATTGGATTTAGACCTATTAAATCTATGTTGTTTAGTATAATTTACATTAGCATTATTCTTATATTTCTTTTTTATGTCTATTTTTGGGTCTAACCTTAGAGAGAATTATTTTACCTTTAGAATTGGTTTTAGGTCTAGTATGCAATTCTTTAGAAAATAAGGCCAATCTAATATCTTTTAATTCCAAAAATCCTGTCTATACATTATGATTTCACCTAAATTTTTATAGTAACTATAAAGGGGTATTAAAACAATATCCAGTCCTCACTTTCAATTTCAACATTAATATTTGAAATCTAATTCTTAGTCTCATTAAATTCATCAATATGTTCCCAGATTAGGGCACCCAGGCACATAGGATCCTTGAGATACTTCTATAAGGTCATTGTCTTCTATGGATAGTAAAAGGGAACAGTGTGACTTTTTCCAAATTTTCTAGGGGGACATCTTGATGGCTATTAATGGTCTGGATATCCTCAGTCCTAGTAAATATAGATTTTCTAGGGCCTCTTAGATTATCAACCTTCCCTTGTGGTACAAGAAGTTACCTCATTTTAATATTCCAAAGATTAAAATCATTTTCTCCATAAAATTTCATTATTTCATATTTAGTAGACTCCATCACTTATTTATAAGGATGTCCCCCTATGAATATCTTGTAATCATGGATATGTGATAATTTTTTAATAATATTGTTTGTAAAGAATAATTGAATAAAATAAAAAAGAGGTACATAGATATAGAAATGAAAAACTTGGGGTATTAAACAAACATGAGTGAAGTGAAAAAATATATAAATAATAAATTATGAACACAATGATTTAACATTATTTTGATCTTTTAGGATCGTATGAGAATGTTATGAACACCGCAACCAAACTCTCTATTAAAGGAAAAAAATAATTACAAATAATTGTTTTATCAAGAAAAAACATATATAGTATCTTTTTGATTAATTAAAGCTTCAAGGAGGAGAACAAATATAAGAATCTTTAAAAATCATGCTCGATGTCTAGTCATTCAGTTCTCTTAATACTATTATCAAGGAATATATTATAATTATCTGGGAACATGTTAGAGGTTGGTATCATCATGTTATAGATCCATGGTACTTGGATCAGGAACATAGCCACACATATTCACAAGGAAGGATACCATCTAGTTTCATGAGAAATAGGATATTAGGGGTGTATAATGAGGACAAAAGACATTGATTTTAGATCTATGATGAAGAAGGGAACACTGGGAGGCTAGTATTTTTAGAACCAAGATGCGAACAAAAATAGAATTATGAAGTAGAAAACTGAGTGAATGAATCAATGTGACAAAGAAACATGGTTGATGAAACCACATTTCAACTACAACACCTCAAAAAGAACCATGCCAATCACAATGTTCCATGATCACACCACAAAATAGAAAATGAACTACCCATGTGAGATAAGGCGCATATATTGAAACTCAAGATTCACCAGTCATAAAAATTAATCAATGAACAAGAATAAAATCATGGAAAGATTAATATAATGCCATAAGTAAAGGGTGCAAGCCATGAGTATAATGCATGTCAGAGACCAAACCCAAACAAACCTGACTAAAAGGCCAACTGAAACCATAAAGCATGGACCAAAAAATTAATCATCATAATAAAAAAACTTTTCATTCAGGTACAACTATATTAAAAGAAGAATTAATCCATGATGAAATTTTCATATGAAAAACTAGAAATCACTACAGGTCATGGTACACATCATCTACTGCAACTAGATCCCTATCAGTCTGAGTGTAAATGGATTCATCATCGACTTGGAAATCTTTTAAACCCTAAGTGAGTGCATATTTAAATGTAACTGTTATATTAGGAAATTTTCTCTCATCAACCAAGTCATACCAAGACCCCATCGTCTTATCCAGTTCCAAAATTATAAATTGATATCAAGGTTTGAGATTTTAGGTTCCATCGTCCACATGGACCTCTACACACCCTTCCCTTTGATAATAACTTTAAAAAACATTCAATTTCATATCCTTTATGAAAACCCTAATCCCCTGTAAAAATTTAAGCCTAGAAGATCTTTTAAATTACTTTGAACAAGCAACTGTAATGCCTAATGTATTAGTATTATTCTCCAACCTGGCCACAACCTCATGTGAAATTTCTTTATTATCACCTACATTTCCAAATTAATCCACATTTTCATTTGTATTATTCATATATTTTCTCTAAAACCACACATCATGACCCTTTAGGGAACAAAAACAATAGGTACAATCCCTAAAAAAATCTCCTTGTTGGTGGCCAATGGATTAACATGAAGTTGAAAAGGGAGGAATCCATTCATATTTCATCCAAAGCTTAACATCATACCCATCAGTTGATATCCTAGACTTAAAAATTAGAGATATAGTAAGATTATGTTTAAATATAATCCTAGAAAAATAACCTAACTAACTTAAATTTGTTTCCCTATCCATTTTAATTGTTATACAAATGGATGAAGCTATATCCAATAAAATGTGAGGATTCCAAAGAATGAAACTGGGTCCAAATCTAGAAATGGATGTTCCTTACATTGGGGGTATTTAATTGGAAATATTAGTTCCGGATTATGAGAATACTGAGTTTATGTGTGATGGATCCACACCCACATGCTCGACATTTCATATCTTTATCAAGAAAAAATAGAAATAAACCTTACCAATAGTTACTTATATTTAATATGAAGATAAAGATATAGATATTAAGTTGTTGATAATTTTATCATAATTCAAGGGTTTTCTCCAAACATGTAGAAACCATTGAGTGATGATTTAACATTGGAATATCTGTAGTCTATCCTTGATGGAAAATTAATTAAAAGCGACATGCTCTATGGAACTTCTAATAATAACTTACTCTGGATTGGAATCCCTTAAAAACCCATAGTGTTTCTTATTGAAATCTTACTCAAAAGAAACTCCACAATAACCAAGCCACTTTACCCCTCTTAAG
Source organism: Viscum album (assembly GCA_963277665.1). NCBI lineage: Eukaryota > Viridiplantae > Streptophyta > Magnoliopsida > Santalales > Viscaceae > Viscum > Viscum album. The sequence continues at coordinate 1,003,967,994 of OY728134.1, forward strand.
GGATCACCGATGTGAAACAAGTCCCAAAAAATTCTTATAACTAGTAAATCAAAATAAAGATCATGCAAAAATTCTATGGATTCATAAAAACCTTGAACTCTACAGGAATTTCCAATGAATCAACAAACTCAATGCTCCCCTACATCACAATCACTATAAAAATATAAATATATAAATGTGTGTGTATATATATATATATAAATAAATGTCAATATATACATAGATAAAATATATTTTTTTATAAAAATATTTAAATATATAGATATAATTAAATATGATATACATACAAAAATAATTACGAATACTTATAGATATATAAATAATATATATATATATGTATATATTATGTAAATACAACGAAATATGTATAAATAAATAAAAATAAATAAATACATATATATAAATAAAAAATTAATATAATTAGATATATATAGATATTAATATATAAATACAAGATTACTTATTAATGTGTATTTATTTGGAATATTTATGTGTGCATATATGTATATTTAAATATATTTAAATATATTTATATGTATTTTCACACACACACACACATTATATGTTTTAGGGGTAGTGGAAGATCCGATGCTTGGATTTATATTAAAATTTATTTTAACATAAGAGTGACCCAAAACCCCAAGAGAGGATCTTTCATATAATATTTTTGATTCATTCATTTAGATCAGATTAAATGAATATTTGATATGAGGATCTTTCTTCATTGATGTATTTTTGATTATCTGAAAAAACCATTAATATTTTATTCATTGTCATGTGAGGACCAAAGCATAGAATTCCTCTAGTGGAAATCCATATATTATCCTTTTATCTCTATGAAATTCCAAATTATTTCCATGTTCTGTGAGGTGAATGAATTTCCTTGAGTTGTTCGTGTTGATCGCTCGTCCTAATATCTTATAGGAATCTCTCTTGAAATTATTGTTATTGAGTGGAAGTGGAAAATTAGAAGAATTTAAGAGAGAGGGATAAATTTTTGTGCAAAATAAATCTATGTACACAAGTCATAATATGAATTAATAATAATCTTAAAGACAAAATATCATTACACGTGCTCGTAGATAGAAATATCTGATGACACCAAAGCATGCAGAATTTTCACTGGAGGATTTATTCGATAATGTCCCATCTTAGATACTACTAATTACAAACTTCCTGAGAAGGATCCTTATCCTATTACAAGTACTCACACCAGATTGTCCATGTACTATGTGTACCATCGTAGTATGTTATCAAACAATTGAACTATATTTAAGAATATCTCAATAAGACATCAATGTACTCATCATAGTGAAGAACTATTATGACCATAACAATTTAAATTATACTCTATGACATTATTAAATTATATTAATGAAAAATAATGAAAAATATATAAGAATATGTTTTATTAATATTCATTACATCTAATATACATGTAAAAAAAGTGAAAACAATTGGCCACTTGAAACCAACTCCAACAAATTCTCACTAGAACTATATCCAACTGGCTATAAATTTTATTATTGTAGACCTAACATGATAATAATTTTTTTTACTGATTCAAGGTTTTAGTTAAGGGGTCCATGAAATTGTATCCCACTGAAATACTCCTAACTATATCATCAAAAGTTTTATAAAAATCCACCAATAGATGATACTTACCAAGTATGTTATTCATCCACTGATTTGACCTTAGATATTATTCAAGCTCTACCACTATATTGTTATAACAATAGAATTTTATTTGATATTTACTTCTTGGAACCACATCAAGCTATTGGATTAATTTTAGCATTCATATTTCTTCTTTAGCTTTGTTAGAAGCTTCAATATACTCAATCTCTACTATAGAATCAACAAGCATAGCCTTCTTTGAGATATTACATATTTAAAAAATCATTAAATGTAAATATATATACCATTTGTGAATTCATGTAATCTCAATCTATTTTGAAACTATAATATTCATATCCTCTATGGACTAGTTCCTCATCTCCTCCCTAAATAAGGAAAATATCCAGAGTACACCTTAGATACTTATGGATAGTCTTAACTACTATCAAATGGAGTTCACCTAGGCCATCATGATATCTTCATATTATACATAATGAATAGGAGACATATAGCCTAGTAAAAAACATAACATACATGAAATACCTAATCATTGATGCGTAAGGAATAATTTCTATTCTATTTCTTTCCTCATGTGTCTCAATATCAATTTTCATGGAAATATGAATTCCATGTGATGCTGGAAACAATGTCTTCTTAGATTATTCCATAATGAATCTCTTTAGTATTTATTCAATATATGTTCCTCGAATTATGTAGATTATCCTCTTGGATTAATCCAATGGATCGTGATCCCAAGAATATATGATTCTTCAACTAATTCATTCATAGAGAATTATTTATTCAATCATGCCTTAAAATTATATAAGTCTTGTACATGGTTTACAATAAGTAATATCTAATCAACATATACTATTAAGAAAACAAACATACTCCCACTGAATGCCTTGTAGACATGAGGCCCACATTCATTCTATATAAAACTAAATTCTTTTATAGATTAATCAAACCAAATGTTCCAGGACCTATATGATTTTTTTAATACAAAAATGGAATTATTCAATTTTCAAATCTTATTAGAATCCATTGTAGTCATAAATCATTCATGTTGTATCATATTGAAATCTTCCCAAAGGGTCAAATTAATGAAGGATGATTCTACATCCATTTTCCGAATCTCTTTGTAATTGTAAGCTAAAATGGAAACTGGAATTCTAATGTATTTAAGCATTACAACTAGTGAAATGGTTTTATCACAGTCAATGTCATGAAACTACTTAATACCTTTTTCAACCAGTCAATCTTTTTAGGTACTAACTTATCCTTACATGTATAGTTTCTTCTTGAATACGCATTTACAACCAATTGTATTTACATCCACTGGATAATCTACCAAAATGTGGAATTGGTTTCAGTACATGGAATCCATTTTTGAATTCATGGATTCCCATCACTTGGAAAAATTAAAGTCAACCACTAATTCTTTGTAGGTTTGGGGATCATTATTTTCAACTAATAACAAGTCACCATCCTTGATCGCTAGAAAACCATAATTTTCTAGTTCTCTAACCTCACTTGTAATCCTATATAGAAATTCTATATCTAGATAAAAATTCTTCTTCCACAAGGATTTTTTGGAAGTTTTCTTATACAAACTTTTGTGTACCTTGAGCCTCGAGTCCATCAAAGAATTTATCACTCCAATAATATCTTTTATATATTTACTCCCTCTCAAAGAATATGGTGTTTCTTTCCACTATAACATTTCTTCCTGATGGTCTATATAGTTAATATCCCCATATTTACTTGGGGTACCCTATTAAGGTAAAATTTTTACCTCAGGGTGAATTGTTTTAATCTTAAATGGTCTTAATAAATTCTTGACTTCCCCGCACATGTAAATTCAACAACATGGTTTTTAATCCAATATAAATTTCATACGGATACTATTTTTAAATTTAGTTTTTACTGGGATTAGTTTGTGTTATTTTATTTGTAACACCTATCCCCAAAAGGAAATTAGAATACTTGCATGAATCATCATTGATCACACCATGTCCAACAAGATGTTTTTCATTATTTCTCTTAATGCATTCCACTAAGTCGTATTTTGTCGTGTGAGTTGGGATAATATTTCAAACTCTTATAAATAATCAACAATGTCTAGATTAAGATATTCTCCACCATTGTTTGAGCAGGGTTTCTTAACATTTATACCAAGCCAGTTCTCAATTTTATTTTTGTATTCATGGAATTTATTAAAATAGTCTGACACATACCTTTTTATGTACACATATTCATATCGAAAAAATAATTAATAAAAGTTTTGATGTATGAGTACCCACACCTTTATCTAATAATAAATTGTCCACACACATCGGTATAAACTAATTCAAGAAGCTATTTAGCCCTTTCACCTTTCCCATTAAATGGGGATTTTTTCATTTTTCTTGTTAAACATGCATGACATACAAAAAGTTATTTTAGTTAAAAATAATATAAATAGTCATCCTGATGTAATTTAGTCAATCATTTTCCATTTTTTTGAACTAGTCTGGGATGCCAAATTTTCGTGTGGTATGATTCATGTGAAGTATTTTCATTATCAAATTCTAATAAATTGTTCATGAAATCAAAAAATAAGACCATTATTTAAAAATTCCTTACTATAAACAAATTATATCTTTATAAAATAAGCATCATTTATTCCCGAACACTAAAATAAATCATTCCATATAATGTCCAGATACAAATATAATGTTTTTGGTAACTGAAGTCACATAGTAACAACCCTTTAAAATCAAGATCATTTCTCTTGGCAATGTGAGGTGCTAGTCTCCAATAGCTACATCAATATGTTTATCTCCGTTGTCTTATCAAAGATCTACCTCCCCTATATCAATTTTTTTAATCTAATTTGTTCATGTAATTTAATATATATGATCTCGAAAATCTGTATCTAATGCCCAATTGGAAAAAAAAATTATGCTCAATAATAAGCGAACATAATCCTCCACCTTGATTATTTGCATGTCATCCCACCTTTTTAATTCATAACATTTCATTACATTATAAAAAATAGGATTTTTAAGTCTAGTGTCTTGGAAATCATGAACATAATACATGAAAAAAAACATAAAAAATTCTTATAAACCACTTGTAAGGCTTCATAATATGTTCATCCTATGTACAATTATTGAATCTGATATCTTGGAGACATACATAAAAAGAAAGGGTGATCTGAATGCCCAGTAATGAAAGCAAGGGAATCAGTTTACTTGTGATATCAATAAGAACATGATGAAAAACATAAAAACATGAGAAGTGGAATTAGTGGAATTTCATAATAAAAAGAACTTGAAACATAACTTGAATATGGGGATAGAAATTTCAATTTATACATTCATGAACATATCCCCAAGGTTCATCCCAAAGGTGTCCTAAAAATTACCAAAGTTATTCACCAATGTATCATGAAACAGGTCATCTATAGAAATTAAATTGATTAACCAATACATTGGAGAACTATCAAGGCACACCTTTAATATTAATTTATTTTAATGTGATCCACAGAGATCATAATCAATCATTTCATAAATAACCCTTACAGAATAAAAGAAATGGGTTTCATTTCAAAATTGTGATGTTTTAAAAGTTCTTAAAAACATAATCATTATGACTTTTATAACCCATGGAAATGGAGTGAGGGTTATCAGTATGTCAATTCCAGAATAAAATATATCATTTTTTTTATTTATTAACACCCATATAAATGAAATAGGTATGGGTATTTACATAAATAAAATAAGAGATTTTCTTGAGAGAAAGAGAGAGAAATTTCGAGATCAAATTTCTGCATCATAATGACTATATAACATGGTTTTAGAAAACATTGAAAAGTGAGTGGACAAGAGTCACCCACTCATAAATAAATCATAATAATGTAGGGGTATATAATAAAAAGAAAAAAGATCATTGTATGGATATTTGAAAGAAATACCTTATGAAAATGAAACTCGAAGGAAAAGAGAAGACACTACTGGAAAGTTGTGTTTTCCCAACACTTGTATACCAACGGTTCTCCAGAACTATTGGTATGAGTTTTTTTCCAATGGTTTGTAAAAACCATGGGTAAATCATGGTTTCGTGAAGGATTTCCTAAGGGTTAGAAGAAACAGTTGGGTAATACAAAATGTTTGAACCCTTTACCAATAGTTTGTAAAAAACCGTTGGTAAAGGACATTTTTCCCAATGGTTTACACAAACCGTTAGAAAAAGCCATGATTTCCCAACTATTTTTACAAACCATTGGGAAAGGTCTCTTAAAATAATCCTGATTTCCTGAAGCCCCCACAACACAACATAAAACTCATTTCCCCCAATTTCCAGAAGCCCCGACGCACAGGTGAAGCCTAATCCAAGTTCTTCCATCTGATCAGCTACAACTCCCCCATCCAGGTTGGAATCTTTAAACCTCTTCCTAAATAAAAACATATAATACCTCTACTTTCTATTTCTATATTTATTTCAATATCTAGAAATATCACGCCATTTGTTTCCAATTTCAGGGATTTTGGAAAATTTTATGATTCACACTATTTGATATTGAATCAATGACTAATACATGATTGTTAGATCTCTGTGAAAAGGGTTTACATTGGTTTCATATATCATTTGTAACTAAACATACATCATACTACCACTAATATTGTGAATCCACCTAGGAATGGTGGAATTTTCCTAGGATCATGGGGCTTCATCATAGATTGTTCTATAGAGTGTGTAGTGTTGGTTTTTAAAGTATTTTATTTTCATATGGATTTATTGTGATTATGTATTGGATTCCTTTGGTCATTAATATAGGGTGATTTATTCCTAAGTTCTTCTTAGAGATCATTATATTCATAAAGTGTTCCTAATTGTTTTGTAGGTGGCGTCGACTCACTGAGTGACTATTTGGTTTTTTTTATGATGCCAACATTAGATTTTTTTTAATAATGAAACCTATTTATATTTTAATGATATAAATGATTGGTTTTTAAATATATGTTTATAAAATAGGTAAAATGTTTTCTATGTGGTTTATTTGGAACTGTACAAAGACATATCCCATTTTTATTATATTCTAAAATCCCATTAAACATATTTATACTTAGTGAATACTTTATAAGTTTGGATCCATGTTTGAGAATTACCACTAATATCCAATAGCTTACTACCATTTTCAGATAGTGTAAATCTCATTGGATATTTTAATGAGGTTACTTCATCCTTCATTAATGTCTTCCAAGGATGTCTTAGAAGTCTAATACCCACTTGAATGTTTTTCCTTAAATAATGTAATGTATTCCAGGAATAGTCAATTAATTTTTACATTATCGTAAACCATGTTGATAACCTTCATGATCATATGATCTCATAGGTGGGTGTGGTGAATATGGATATAATTTTAAACATATATATTAAATTTTGTTTTTATCTTCCAGGGTTGCAAATTCTGCAGTTGGGTTTTTTAAAGCGATATATAGCAACGTTTTAAACCCTTGCTACATATGCCTAATGGCTGTTTAGTAGTTGTTTAAACCACCACTATTTAAGTTTAATATTTGTTTACCATTTTTTGTTTCTGTGGTTGTTTTCCATTACAAAATATGGTGAGGATATAATGGCAGATCAAACCACTACTATATCCTTTTCATTTTTTGGAAAGTGAAACCGTCGCTAAAACAAAAAATGCTACTAAAAAACATTCTATGACGATTCCCCACCCCATGGAAGGCCCCCCACCCACCACATGGACACCCCGGCCCCCTGGACAGCCCCGCCACCCCCGTGGATAGCCCGCCCACCCCCCTGGACAGCCCATGCCTCCTAGACACCCCCACCCTACTTGACAGCCCACCCACCCCACCCTCGGACACCCGCCCACCACCCCCAGACACCCTCATCCCCCAGGATGCCCCCACCCCTTGGAAATCACCACACCCACCCCCTTGACACCCATGACCCCACTGGACAACGCCACCGCCCCCCGTGGACAGCCCGCCCACCCCCTTGGACACCCCAGACCCCCTGGACAACCACACCACCCCCATGGGCAGCCCTCCCACCCCCAAGACACCCCGTACCCCATGGACAACAACACCCACCCCTGGACACCCCTCTCACCTCCTTGTACAGCCCTCCCACCCCCTAGACTCCCCTACCCCCCCTGGACAGCCTGACCACCCCCGTGGACAGCCCACCCACCTGGACACCCCGACCCTCCTAGACAGCCCCTCACCCCCTGGACACCTCCGACCCCCTGGACGGCCCCACCACCCCCCAAGACACCCCACACCCCGCTTTCACCCTGAACCCCCCCTTGGAAATCCCCACCACTCCCCTGATCGTCATCCTACTCCTCATCCGGATATCCCTGAAGAAGTTAAAGTATAAAACTCATGTACTCCAAACAAGACCCTTAAGGATTATGTATTCCTTGATCCACTTCGAATATCTTACTGGGAAATCCATGAATATAGGAATTATAAATTCGGTATCTTATTTTCTTATATACACTATATTTAGATGTATTTCTTAATATGATTCTCATATAGAGTAATGTGCCAGTTATGCTTTTATTTAATGTAATCAATTGTCATTTACCAAAATAATTTTTTTATTGAACTTAAATATTACTGAATTTCTTTGAAATGACTTATTGTGATTTTTTTACTGAATGGATAGAAGTTGGATGTACGAAACGGATCGGATTTCAACCATTTTTCAAAATACTTCGAACATATTTCTAGATTTTTCATTTGACAAGGCTTCAAATAGTGGTCGCATACACTGACCATGTTCTAATTGTGTTGGGAGACCTTGGTTGAGTCGTGAAGCAGTTTTCTATCATATAACCAAATATGGTTTCCAAAAAAACTATTATTTGTGGTATCACAATTGATAGAAAATGGAATATCAAAATGTTGATGATCCAAATGATTGGACTAAATTGCAGAGTTTTATATATGACCGGTTTCCATTTATTCGACATCATGAGAAGGAAAGGATGTACATCCAATAAAATTTTGATGCAAGAACACATCATGAATCCAATTAAAATGATAATTTTGATAGGGTGAAAAAATTGAATGATGTTGCGATGACTCCAGTATATTGGCAATGTGGTAAAATGAAAAAGTTGGAATTTTTAATCTGATTGTGTCATGGGAATACTATGTATGGGATTTCAAATACTACAATTGATTACATTCATACCTTCTTAAAGGTATTACTTCCAAATGATGTGGATATTCCCTCAAACCACTATATGGCATGGATGTTAGTTGATGAACTTGGATTCTCAAAAAAAATTCATTCTTGCCTGAATGATTGCAGCTTATTTTGGGAGGAAACTGCGGAATGAAATGATTGTATCAAATGTGGAACCTCCTGATGGAAGCCAAAAGATGATAGAACACCATCTCGTGTGCCAAACAATGTAATGTGGAACTTTCCATTGATCCCTAGATTACAGAACCTATTCATGTCTGATGAAATATCAGTAAAAATGCAATGGCATGACACCGAGAGAAAAAAAGAATAATGAAGAGTTGGTTCACCCAGCAGATGGATTTTCATGGCAGAGATTTGATGCTCGATATCCTGAATTTGCAGCCAACGTGCATAATATGATACTGGGTCTTTCATGTGACGGTTTTAATCCATTTGGGGAGATTCTTACTTCGCACAGCACATGGCTAGTTTTCATACACATTTATAAACTTCCCCCATCGTTACGTATGAAAAATACTAACAATTTCTTGAGTATACTAATATCTGGACCTTTTGATCTTGGAAATGATATAGATGTATACATGCAACATTTAATAAAAGAGTTGAAATTTTTTTGGGATGTGGGTGTGCCCATATATGATGCATGTTTGAAAGACATATTTTTGATGCGTGCTGCGCTAATGTGGATGATCAATGATTTTCATGCTTATACAATGATGTCTGGAAGGAGCACAAAATGAAAATTGTAATATCCAGTTTATATGAAGAATACTCGATCAAGAAGACTGAAATAACATCTTAGTTATAGTTTTATGGGACATCAAAGATTCTTGCCAATGAACCACCCATATAGAAACAATCATCAATGATTTGACAACACCATGGAGACTGAGGATCCTCCTCTGTGTAAGTCTGGAACTGACGTGCTTAAGGAATTGAAAGATTTCCGTTATTCATTTGGTAAGGGTGTAATGAAATCTAGAAAGAGGAAAAAAATTTCCAATGATATCTGTTACAATTGGAATAAGAAACTTTTATTCTTTGAGTTGTCATATTGGTCAACAAACTTGTTACGTCATTTCGTAGACGTAATGTACATTGAAAAGAATATATGTGAAATTTTTCTTTCAATTCTTCTAAATGACAAGGGAAAGACACAAGATGATTTACGATCTCAGCATGACTTGGTAGATTGGGGGATCAGACTAGAATTGCATCTTGTCTGTATCAGTGAAAATAAATGGCAAGTTCCATGTGCTTCTTATGTGATGGCACCTGCTGAAAAAAAAATCAATTTCTAGAAGTGCTAGAGATTATTAAAGTTTCTAATGGATATTCAAGCAATATATCAAAATGGGTCAACATAAAAGAGTTTAAGCTCAATTCTTTGAAGACTCATGATTATCACGTCCTTTTGCATGAGTAGATTCCAATAGAAATCTGTCATCTCTTTTCCAATAATGTAAGAGTCTCATTTATTCGGTAGTGCTATTTGTTTAGAGATCCTTGTGCTAAGAGGTTTTCCAAATCCTTTTTTCCAAAACTGTTGGTAGTGACACCTTTAATTTTGTGTGAGTTAGAGAAAATATTCCCTCTATCATTTTTTACATGCATGTTGCATTTGACTGTCCATCTTCCGACTGAAATAATTTTTGGAGGACCCGTTGCTTTCGGTCTAATGTATCTAACTGAAGGAAACATTTTCACATTGAAATCATATGTTCGGAATAGGAATTATCCCGAAGGTTCTATTGTGAAGGATTACCTTGCCCAAGAATGTATGGATTTCTGCTCAATGTATTTGTCTGATCTTACTATGAGATTAAACAGAACAATGAGAATTGAAGAAGAACAGTGTGGGAAAATTGAACCCAGTTTTCCATCACTTCCTCATACAGGAGGAATTCCGGGATCATATACATTGACGACATTAAGCCTTGAAGAGCGAGAGATGGCACATTTCACACTATTGTTCAATTGTGATTTGTTCGATGACTATATCAAGTAAGTAAATTGTACATGTATCTCTTATCTTATCTCTGGTAATTTTAAATATATGTTAAACTATTATTATTTTTATCTACAGGTAACATAAAGAATTTATATATATAAAGCATCGTTCTTGATCTTTTAGAAGGAAAGATATTTTCCTAGCAAATGGTTTTCTACTTGGTTGAAATTGAAGGTAAAAGTATTTCTGTAAAAACTAAATAAAAATAATATTTAATTAAGTTTACTATTTGTTTTTATTTCAGGTATCGAGTTTTGTTGAAGACTCGGTTTCTTAGGAAATAAGAGCTTTGGATTTTGGTCCTAAAACCATGGTTTGTGCTTGTTAATCTCTTATGATCATTGGATACAAATTTATTATCACTAAACGAGCAAGAAACATGAGAACACAACATGATGGAATTATTCTAATTGCGAGTTAATCGGATAATAGACCTCATTATCAAAATGTAGCTTATTATGGAGTCTTGGAGAAAATAATAATTTTGGATTATTACTCGCATGGCCGAGTCACGATGATTAAATGTAAATTGTTTAATTCAATGATGAGGCATGGAACCTTTATTGATAACTGTGGATTTCAATTTATTGACATGATTCACACTCTTGCCACCGATGAACCATATGTATGGGCATCAATGGTGAAAGAAGTTTTTTATATCAATGATCATCGTTATCCTAAATTTAGTGTAATTATTGAAGTAAATCCCATACATGTTTTTGATGATGGTGACGATGAAGTTGACACCATCCCTAATACAATTTGAATAAATCCGTTTATTACTTATGATGACACCAACAGATCAATTTTCAGAGTTGATTGTGAACACGATGTTGTGGTGGGAAATAAATAGAATCATACAGTAGTGTTCTCACCTATATGTTTCACATACATAATTCAGATTGTGTATCCTTGTACTTACCTTCAAACCACCATAAATCATCTTTTTCTTTATGTTTTTTTATCAGAATGGTTTTTCTATATTTTGTTTTTTGGGTTACACATTAGTTATCTGTTTCTAATTACTTCCATATTTGTTTTCATTGTAGGGAATGACACCCATTGAACAGAGGCGGCAGAAAAAGATGATAGAAAATAATCGCCGCATGTCACAGATGGGAATTAATCCACTCATCCTTGTTGTGAGTATTTTATTTCAAATATATATATTTCAATAAATTATAATATGATGTGTTTACTTTTCTGTTAAACTTTTTTTAGGATCCACCCCCTAAATCAGAGATATCCGATGAGGAGCCTGATATTGCTCCTAATACAGAGGCTTGTGGTAGGAGGGGTAGTGGTGCTAGAGTTAGATGACCATCTGGTGGTCTTGGTACTGAGGTCGGTGGTACGAGGGCTCATGGAGAGAGAGTTAGACGTTCCACTGGTCCTACCCAATTGGATTATGCCCCTATCACAGACGTATCTTCTATGTCCCATTTTGATCCTGGTGTGTCTTTAGGGAAACATGGGGTATTTAGGCCTCCAAAGTTTACACTACCAAATGGCCAGACGTCTATGCCATCATGTTTTGCTTCTGGTTCATTATCTATGGGATATTATATTCCACCTTCTTCGACTCCTGCTCCGACACAGTATGTGGTTGAGGAGCATACACTAAGGGACACTCCACATATATAGGATATTCCTTTGGCATTTTCACATCCTGTGACACCCATTGATCCGACTACCACAGGTATATTTATATAACGCTAAAAAAATTTTGTACCAAAATTTATTTTTATTATAACTTGTACTAATATTTTTTTCTTTAATAACAGATTTATCTACTGATAGAAGGTAGGGGAGGGGGTTTACTTTCTGGCATGTGGTATGGAACCACCAGACATAGTTGATGGTTGAATAAAATGATGATGGAAAGATGATTGATAAATTTGGGCAGGAATGTCATGGTTTTTTGGCGACGCTAGCCAAATACTCTGACGTCATTCAGGTCAGCCCTCTCTCTTGGAGATATATTCCACAATAAGCCAAGAATAATGTGTGGGCACAAATATGTGAAGAAATTCTATTGGATTTAATGTATTATTATCTTGTATTTATATTAATGAATCTATTGGGCGTCAGATTTGGTATAACTTCCCTGATGGTGAAGGTGCACGACCGGTGCGTTTAAAGCAGTTAGGAGAGCATTAGAGTGCTTAGAAGAATGAGCTGTATGTTTGCTGGTGTGATATAGTGGGCATAGTGTTGGAGACATTACATATCATGGATGACTGCCCGATAGAGTAATATCACCAAATAATTACCCATTGGGTGACTTCCAAATTTAAGGTATTAATCCCATTTGAGGTATTTAGATGACAGTTTTCTTATTTTTCGTTAATATTATCAAATTTATTATTAATAATTATATAGGAATCTTTTTAATAAAAAAAATTGATTCAAAGAAATACCTCCACACTTTGGGGTGCACAACTATGTCAGATAATGAGACGCAGCTGGTACGATATAGTTGTTTATAAATTTTCATTAGGACTTTCCCTTTTTTTTGTTTATAATTTAATTATGTGATTTATTGAATAAATAATATATGATTATACTTGCACTTTATATTGTTTCAATGTCATTACAGTAGCACAAATTGAATATTTAGGGATGTATCCCTCGAATTTTTTTTTGCTCGAGTTGAAGGAAAAAATGGATCTGCGGTTAATGAACCGACACAAGAAAAGATTTTAAGTATTAATTTGTTTATTTCAAACATTAATATCTATTTTGAAATTTAATAATCTATTAATATTTTTAAGAGTCTGCTTTAGAGGCCCTTGATGCCCATGAGCCTGAAAATTTTGGGACACACGATCATTTATATCAGGTTTTGGGAGATGAGCACTCTGGTCGAGTACGCTTCTGACCTTGCAAGAATATAGTCCTGATGAGGTATTGGTCCTCTCCAAGTATCCATTATAGTACCACCGAGTTGGAACAGGTCAAGGAGCATTAAATACAGTCTGATAAAAGGGTCATAGTGTTGTAAGAACAAGTTCAATCGAGGGACAAAGAAATTATGAAACTGATGAAAGATTTATCTTCATCACTTCCACAAGAGGACAACGTGGCTTGACAGACATTTATGTCGTCGATGGGTGCATTATCCAATGCACCAGGCACCAGTTCTGGTGGCAGTCAATATGATGACATTCTTGGTGATGACGAGGATGTTGAAGAGGATGAGGGCGAGGATGAGGATGAGGATGAGGGCGAGGATGGGGCCAAGGGAGAGGATGGGGCTGAGGGCGAGGATGAGTCCTATGATGATAGTGGTGATGGTAATGGTGATCATGGGCATATTGATCCATTACATTTTTGAATTCTGTATAACTCATTATTTTTTAACCTAGTTTTTCACTCTAGTATGGATATTTTTGAATTCAGTGTAACACTTTATTTTTGACCAAATATGGAAGCCTAATGATGTTATAATTGTTAGGAGGTGAGTGATGCTATAAGAGATTTTATTGGTTATTGTGAGGAGTTTCTTTCCCTTTAATTGATTTGTTCATAAAACATAAGTTGGTGCTGTATATATTATGTAACCGAAATTGGTAAAGTAAAATGCTGGTCTCATATTTTTGAGTTGGTAATTTGGATGGTATTCTCTATCAAAATTGGTTATATATCTATTGACTATAGGTGTATTTTATAATTTACTAATTTATTTATTAAACTGACCATGCAATACACATTTCCCACAATACCAAAGCACCCCAAAAATAAAAGATAGACACTACACACCACCAGACACCCCATGGGAGACACCCCTTGAGGTTGAGTCCCTCTCGTAACCTCTTTAATTTAAGAATTATTTAAATTGAATTTAGCTTCTTTCTTAATTCTGCTTAATTATATTGAATTGCAAATCTTGAATAAGTTTTCTTTAATATAATTGTTTCATTTGATAAATAAATTCATGTTTTTATAATAAAACCCCTCCAACGAAGGTGCACTGTCTACGAAAACTCAGAGTGATAGTTTAGGGTGTGATAATTTGACTCTCAATCAGTAGTTTCAACTGCCTAGTACAACTTTTAAAAACAATGAATATAAAATATATATCTTTATCATACCACAATCCCGAATCAAGAGTCTATTTTTTATAACATATGATCAGTTTCTATAATATGAAGGACAACTACATAGAATTTATTTGGAATGTTGGCCGGAAGATGCTGCCTTGTGGATGTTGATGGACTGGGCCAACACACCGCGGTCATGCCGCGATCACGCCGCGGTCACGCTGTGGTCACACCGCGGTCGCGTCACGGCCACACTGTAATTTGGTCCTTCTCCCGGAAAGCTCCCCAGACAACCACCCCACAATCCTCCCTGGACCCCAGACAGCCCCCCGGACAGCCCCATAGACATCCCCCCCAACCCTCCTCCCTGGACCCCGGATCCCAATCTAATCTCTCTTAAAATGTATACGCTTTTATGTAAAAACAACAGGCATATGGAAAACCAACCAAACACATTCGGATAATGTCAATACTTTAGGGAAATGATCCATGGGTCATTTGTGACATGTATGTGTCAACCCCGCCTCAATCTAAGGTGTGGTGTGGCCGACACCACTGAAAATGTCTCTCTTTTGTTTCAAAAGGACATCATTTTAAGTGAATACAACAATTGACATACGAAAAACAGACCAAAGGAATTTATATTATATTGAAACTTCAGGACAACGATACATGGGTCATATGTGATGTGTTCTAGTCAACCCCTCCTCAATCCGAGGGCCGGTGTGGCCGGCACCACTAAAAGTGTTTCTCTTTGGTTTGAAATGGACATGATTTTAAGTGAAAACAACAACTGGAATACTTTAAACAGACCAAACACATTCAGATTGTGTTCACATTTTAGAAAAATGATCCATGGGTCATTTTTGACGTGTACGATTCAACCTTGTCTCAATCCGAGGCATACTGTGGCCGACACCACTCTAAGTGTCTCACTTTTCTTTGAAATGGACATCATTTTAAGTGAAAACAACAACTGACATATAGAAAACAGACCAAATGCATTCGGATTCTGTTGATACTTTAGTAAAACGTTCCATGGGTCATTTGTGACGTGTAAGAGTAAACCTCACCTCAATTCGAGGCGCGGTGTGGCCGTAACCAATCAAAGTGTCTCTCTTTTGTTTCAAAAGGACATCATTTTAAGTGAATACAACAACTGACAATATGGAAAACTGACCAAAGGCATTTTAATTGTATTAAAACTTTAGGAAAAATATCCATGAGTCATATGTGACGTGTATGAGTCATCCCCGCCTTAATCTGAGGCACGGTGTGGTCGGTATCACTCGAAGTGTCTAACTTTTATTTGAAATCGACCGAATTTTAAGTGAAAACAACAACTGGCATACTGAAAACTGACCAAACACATTCAAATTCTATTGAAACTTTTGGACAATGATCCATGGGTCATATGTGAAGTGTACGAGTCAACCGTGCCTCAATACGAAGTCTGGTGTGTCCGGAATCACTTGAAATGTCTCACTTTTATTTGAAATGGACAGGATTTTAAGTGAAAACAACAACTGGAATACGGAAAACTGACCAAATTCATTCGTATTGTGTTGATACTGCAAAACAAAAACGATTTATGGGTCATTTGTGACATGTACAAGTCAACCTCGCCTCAATACGAGGTACTGTGTGGCTGACACCACTCTAAGTGTCTCACTTTTCTTTGAAATGGAGAACATTTTTAAGTGAAAACAACAACTGGCATATTGAAAACTGACCAAACGCATTAGGATTCTTTTGAAACTTTATGAAAAGGATCCGTGGGGCATTTGTGATGTGTACAAGACAACCTTGCCTCAATCGGATGCCCGGTGTGGCTGGTACCACTCAAAGTGTCGTTCTTTTGTTTAAAATGGATGCACTTTTAAGTAAAAACAACCGACATATAGAAAAACGACCAAACACATTCTGATTGAGTTGATACTTTAGGAAAACGATACATGGGTCATTTTTTATGTGTAAGAGTCAACTTGTTTTCAATCCAAGGCACGGTGTAGCTGAAACCACTCAAAGTGTATCACTTTAGTTTCAAAAGGACATCATTTTAAGTTAATAAAAAAACTGACATATGGAAAACCGACCAAAGGCATTTGGATTCTATTTTAATTTTAGGAAAATGATCCATGGGTCATATGTGACTTGTAAGAGTCAACCCCACCTTAATCCGAGGGTTGGTGTGGCAAGCACCACTCAAAGTGTTTCTCTTTTGTTTGAAATGGACATGATTTTAAGTGAAAACAACAACTGGCATACTTAAAACCAACCAAACACATTTGGATTGTGTTGATATTGTACGGAAATGACCCATGTGTTATTTTTGAGGTGTATGTGTCAACCCCGCCCCAATCCGAGGCGTGGTGTGGCCGGCACCACTTAAAGTGTCTCTCTTTTGTTTCAAAAGGACAACATTTTAAGTGAATACAATAACTGACAATACGGAAAACTGAACAACGACATTCTAATTAAGTTTAAACATTAGGAAAAAGATCCATGGGTCATATATGACGTGTGAAAGTCAACCTCACCTTAATTAGAGGCACAGTGTGGCAGGTATCACTCAAAGTGTCTCACTTTTATTTGAAATGGACATGATTTTATGTGAAAACAACAACTGGTATACGGAAAACCAACCAAACGCATTCGGTTTATTTTTAAACTTTAGGAAAACAATCCATGGATCATATGTGATGTGTATGAGTAAACCTCACCTCAATCCGAGGGCCGGTGAGGCCGGTACCACTCAATGTGTCTTTCTTTTCTTTAAAATGGATACGCTTTTAAGTAAAAACATCCGACATACGGAAAACCGACCAAATGAATTCAGATTGAGTTGATACATTAGGAAAACGATCAATGGGTCATTTGTGACGTGTATGAGTCAACCCCACCTCAATAAGAGGCACGGTATGGCCGGAACCACTCAAAGTGTCTCTCTTTTGTTTCCAAAGGACATCATTTTGAGTGAATACAACAACTGACATATGGAAAACTGACCAAAGGAATTCGGATTCTATTGAAACGTTAAGAAATAGAATCATGGGTCATATGCGATGTGTATGAGTCAACCCCTCTTCAATATTAGGGCCGGTGTGGCTGGTACCACTCAATGTTTTTCTCTATTGTTTGAAATGGACAAGATTTTAAGTGAAAACAAAAAATGGCATACTTAAAATAGACTAAATGCATTCGGATTGTGTTGATATTTTAGGACAATGATACATGGATCATTTGGGACATATATGAATCAAACACTACTCAATATGAGTTGCGGTGTGGCCACCACCACTCAAAATGTCTCTCATTTGTTTAAAACAGACATCATTTTAAGTGAAAACAACAACTGACATATGAAAAACCAACCAAATGCATTCATATTCTATTGAAACTTTAGGAAAATGATCCATGGGTCATTTTTGACGTGTACGAGTCAACCCGGCCTCAATCAAAGGAGCGATGTGGACATAACCACTCAAAGTGTCTCACTTTTCTTTGAAATGAACAACATTTTAAGTAAAAATGACAACAAACATACAAAAAATAGATTAAACGCATTCAGATTCTATTGATACATTAGGAAAACGATCCATGGGTCATTTGTGATGTGTAGAAGTCCACCCTGGCTCAATCCAAGGCACGGTGTGTCCAGTACAACTCAAAGTGACTTTATTTTTTTAAAATGGATACACTTTTATGTAAAAACAACCATCATATGGAAAACTGACCAAACCCATTAGAATTGTGTTGATACTTTAAGAAAATGATCCAGGGGTAATTTTTGATGTGTACGAGCCAACCCCGACTCAATCCGAGGCGCAGTGTGGCCGACACCACTCAAAGTGTCTCTCTTTTGTTTCAAAAGGACATAATTTTAATTGAATACAGCAACTGAAATTTACACTCATCAATGATAGTCGCAAACTATTTTTCATGAGTTTGGGAAGTTTCAATCACGGGGTCCTAAGTGATGAGACTCCAAAGATAATACCATTTCACTATATATTATACAAAATACAATTTTAATGCACAATTCATCACAAATCATGACATACCCAAATCTAGGATGAGAAAAAATGGGATTTGAGCCAATTTAAAATTCTTATTGAACACTAATAAGCATTTCTCAGACTATTCTGCCTATTAGAATTTGATGGGGAGGTGGGGGGGCTGTTCTGGTTGGGGGGTTGTGCACGAGTGAGGTGAATTACTACTGTAAGAGTGGTTGTCATTTTATGATTGAAATGGGTGTAAATAATTTTTGAGTTATTGAAACTATTATTAAGATCTACTGGATAATTGTTGTCATATAAATATTGAAATAGGGAATTGTACTACATGACAAGGTTGGAAGAGTTTGATGGTTTTATGTGTTTTTTGTGCTATTTTAGGTGTTTTTATGCTATTTTAAGAATGTATGTGGGTTTTGTGTTATTTTTTATGTAGGTGTATACTGGAGGGGATACTGGAGGGATGTTTTGCAACAATTATGGAAAAACACAATACCAACGATTTTAAACTGTTGGTATAATTGTTATGAAAAAACACAATACCAATGGTTTTAAACCGTCGGTATAATAGTTCAGAAAAAACAGAATACCAACAGTTTTAAACCATTGGTATACATTGATAGAAATTTAAAAAACGACACCAATGGTTTGAAAACCATTAGTATAGTGTATAATATTCAATATATACCAATAGTTTTTTGGAACAATTTTTAAAAATGATATACCAAGAGTTAGCCTAAAATCGTTGGTATATAAATAAATACAGTGCGCTATACCAACAGTTTAGATCAAACCATTGGTATAGGTCTTTCCTCATGAATTACTGCCCTATAGTTTAGAAAACCATTGGTATAGGATATACCAACGGTTTTCCAGCCTATACCAATGGTTCAAAACCATTGGTATAACCTTCCTTTCCAGCAGTGAGATGGGATTTCATTTATGAAAATTCTGCAGCCTAACGACATCACATAAAAATTCAGAAAATAAATTGATCAGAGAAGAAAGGGTTTCTAACCATTTTTACATGAAATGGACAGTAATAATAATATATAAGAACATATCCCCATATAAGAAGATGGAAACTAGAAGACATAATATAAAGGAAGTCATGACTTAAAAGAGGATGGCAGAATGTTCCTTTAACTTGAAGAGTAACTTCGAAGGCTTGAATGTTGTGACCTTGGGGGGGCTTGAGGGAACCTTGGGAGGACTCCTTGGGAGGTAAAAATACTAGAACTTCGTTGAGGAGGATTTTGGAATGAAATGAATGAGGTAATGGCTTGGTATTTATAGGAAAAGTGAGGAAATAAATTATTAATTTCCAAGGGATAACTCATCTTTGGTATGGGAAAAACCATGGGGTTTCCCATGGTATTTTCCACTTGGTGAACCTCATAGAATATCTTACTATTCATAATTCTAACAAAATTATTACATCATTATTACATCATTAATGATGTCATTAAACACATGAAACTCAAAACTGTGTTTTACAATTCCTTGAAAATTCAACTATTTTAGAAAAATCCCAAAAATTCACCATAATCGAATATCGATGCTCTCAATTAAAAAATTAACTTCGTTTTATGAAAATAATTTTCTAAATATTTTTAATTTAATTTTTTAAAAGAATCATTAATTATTCAAAACGATAACTCTCAAACTATAACTTATTTTCTAACACCATAGGAAAGTAATCAAGGTCCCATAAAATTATTGTATAACCGTAATACAATAAATTATCAATTTATGATTAAATATTCTGAAAATAAATTTCCATTTAAAATTATTAAATTAATTTTAAAATTTTAAATAAAATATGTATGACATACAAAGATACTAAATCTTATACTATGATCATTTTTTCACTTTTAAGATGTCTAAATTGTATCTATACATTATTGGGTGAAGTATCTATTTTTTTAGCCAATTTAATATTCATTAGTGTATATTACTATTTATACGTTTATATTCACTAAATATTAAGTTGATCTTATTAGACTCTAAATTTATTACTAGTCACAAATGTAGAAGAACATTTTTTGAAAAAAATTTTACATTATTAATTATTTAAAGTTTACATAAATATTTTAAAATACCCTCTTTCAAAAATTTATTAGTAATATGGAACTATAAATTCATCCTACATTCATCCGGATATTTGAAATTCACAATCATTTACATAATTATAAATATCAATTTTATTTATACAAAAGGTTTAAATAAGTAAATAAGGTCACATTATATAACCCCTTATAACACCTGCATAGGACCTAAGTGTATGGTGTGCTATGGTGATAGAATCTTTGGGCGACTCCGACAACATTGCCCGAGTGGTGATTTCTATCAGCTTGAACTTCTCCCTTAGGGGATTCCGTTCAAGCTACACATGTTGATGTTCAGCTTGGGCTTGGTCCAGAGAAAAGCCCAATGATGCTACCTGCATCCCAAGCTCAGACAGATGAGATTTATACGGCCTCAGTCTACTAGATGAGGTCATCGACTCTTCTTTCTGTATTAATAAACCAAGATCACTTGTATTTATAAAAAATAACTGTAATGTTAAGAGTTTTGTTTCCAATGGGAATATTGACCAATGGTTATATAACAATCTAAACCTAATGATATCACTTTATTAAATAAAGGATATAGTTTTGTGGAGTATAAAATTAAATAACACACAAATTTAGGAAAAAATTAATAATAAAAAGCTCATGTCTTTACATTCTTCCCCATTAAGAAATTTCATCCCCAAAATTTTAACTCATACCCTAAGAAGAGAAAATTTGTGGGTACTTCTGCCTCATAGACTCCTCTGGTTCCCACATGGCTTCTTCACATTTGTGGTTCCTCCACAACACCTTAACAAGGGGGGTCGTCTTGTTGCATAGAACCTTGTCTCTATGATCGAAGATCTCCACCGACTGATTCTCATAATAGAGGTCATGTTCTAGTTGTACCACATCTGGATTTAGTACCTGTGAAGGGTTAGGTATGTACTTTCTCAAGAGGGATAGGTGGAAAACATCATGAACTTGAGATATATTTTGAGGAAGTGCAAGCTGATAGGCCATTTCTCCTACACGATCAAGGATTTCATAGGGCCCAATGTACCAAGGGATGAGATTCACTTTCTTCACAAACCTCATGACTCTATTCCAAGGTGAAATTCAAAGAAAGACCTTTTCACCAACATACAACTCCAAGTCCCTTCGAAAGTTGTCGACATAGCTCTTTTACCAACTCTGAGCAACCATAATGTGTTGTTAGATGAAATGGGCTTTTTATGACATCTCTTGCACAAGATTAGGCCCAAGGGGCTTTCTCTCACAAACTCTATCCCAAAAAGTAGGAGTTCTACATCGCTTCCCATATAGAGCATCATAGGGTGCCAGTTGAATGCTCGAGTGGATGTTTCTGTTGTAAGAGAACTCAACTTAAGGGAGATGATGATACCATCCACCTTTAAATTCAGTTGAGCATGTTCTCAACATGTCCTCAAGTGTTTGAATTGTCTTTTCAGATTGACCATTAGTTTGGTGGTGATTGGATATACTGAAATTCAATTTTGGGCTCAGAGAATTTTGAATACTTCTCTAGAATTTTTGATGTGAACATTGGATCACAATCAGATTTGATAGAAAGTGGAACTCATTGTAGCCTTACCAGTTCCTTCACGTAAATCTTGGCATGTCGATCAATAGACAAATCTTCCCGAATGGAGATAAAATGGGAAGTCTTGGTTAGATGGTCCACAACAACCCATATCGCAATATTTCCTTTGGAAGTTCTCAGGAGACCAGCGACAAAGTGTATAGTGATATTGTCCCACTTCCTTGCTGGTATGGGTAGTGGTTGCAATAACCCTTTAAGAATTTGTCGCTCTACCTTCACTTACTGACATACCAGGCACCTTGAAGTGTATTTATCAATCTCCCTTTTCATATTATCCAACCAATAATGATCATGAAGGCCCCTATAGATTTTTGTGTATTCATCTTGTATAGAGAAAGTAGAGCTATGATCATCATCCATCAGCTCATTCTTTATTTCCGAAATAGATGGAACACATAGTCTCATACGAAATTTCAGTACACCTTCTTGATCAATATTGACCTTTGTAAACATCCCATCTTTCATAGCCTCAAACATTTTATATAAAAAAGAATCTTCTTTCTGAACATTCTTGATCTTCTCTAGTAATGATGGTTGAGAAATCATTTGTGTTAGCATTGATGATGTCCCTTCCCTTTAAATTCCCTTGTCCTGCTTTAAGAGGTCATTGATCAAAGGATCTCTTTGAATCCTCATTATGGAAAGAACAACTAGGTCATTCCTACATAATGCATCCGTGACATTGTTTGCTCTTGTGAGATGATAATGAATTGAACAATCGTAGTCTTTAAGAAGTTCCAACTATCTCCATTGTCTCAGGTTCAATTCCATTTCTGTGAATGTATACTTCAAACCTTTATGGTCTATGTATATATCACATTTCTACCCATAAAGATAGTGCCTCCATATCTTTAGAGAAAAAATGACTGCGACCAGCTCCAGATCATGCGTAGGATAGTTATGCTCATGAGTCTTCAACAGTCGAGATGCATAAGTAATGACTCTGTCATTTTCCATGAGGACTCACCAAGCCCTTTGAGAGATTAATCTCTAAAAAAAGAATCCTTCTCTAGTTGAGGGAAAAGTTAACATGGGTGCAGTAACCAATCTATTCTTCAGCTCCTGCAAAACCATCCTCACACTCCTTTGCAGAGATAAATTTTACCCCTTTTCGAGTTAACTTTTTTAATGGATTAGAAATTTGTGAAACGTTTTACACTAACCTCCTATAATATCTTGCTAAACCAAAGAAACTTTGAATCTCAGCTATTATTGTAGGTTGATTCCACTCCTGTAAAAATTGTGTCTTTGTAGGGTCAACTGTGATTCCTTCATTGGTAACATTGTGCCCCCAGAATGCTACTTATTTTAACTAGAATTCAGATTTACTGAACATTCCAAAAGAACCTCTCCTTTCGTAGAGTTTTCAAAAAAACACTTATATGATCTTCATTCTCCTTTTGAATTTTGAAATATATCATAATATCATAAATAAAAACAATAAAAAAGTTATCAAGGATGTCCATAAAGGATCTATTAATCAAATCTATAAAAATAACATGTGTATTAGTCAGTCCGAAGGGCAGAACAACAAACTCATAATTCCCATATCTTGATTGGAAGATAGTTTTCATAATATCTTCTTTCTTCACCCTCAATTGATTATAACCAGATCAAAGATCAATCATAGAGAATAATTGATCCCCATGAAGATTTTCAAATTAGTCATCAATTCATTGAAGAGGGTATTTGTTCTTCATTGTGATCCCATTCAGTTCTTTATAAACAATGCATAGTCACATCAATCCATCCTTCTTCTTGAAAAAGAGAACAGGTGCTCCCCAAGGAGACACGCTCGGTCGAATAAACCCCTTCTCCAGAAGAACTTGGAGTTGTTTATTTAATTCTTCTGGCTCCACATTTTCAATCCTGTAGGGGGTCTTTGATATCAGATGAGATCCAGGTATGATTTTAATGGAGAACTCTTCCTCTCTTTCTGGGGGAGGTCTGGGTAACTCCTCAAGAAAGACATCAACATATTCCTGGATGATGGGGACATTTTCTATCCTTAAACTCTCATCTCCTTATTCTTCTTCACCGATAAACTCTAAAATGAAAGATATAAGAGGTTCTTCTATAAAAATATCGGGTTGAGATATCTCTCCATGGAAGATAACTATTGGTTTTCCTTTCAAGACTACTGATATTTCCATTATTATACCTTTGATCATAAAATTATACATTGAGAGCCAGTCCATCCCTAGTATAATGTCAAATTATATCATGGGAATGACTAATGGATATGCGGTAATATTGTGCTCCCTAAAGTAAATACTAGAGTTTCTAAATTATTATGACGCTTGGATAATCCCACCCGGAGTCTTGACTAACAACTCTACTTTTAGCAAATTGGGGGTTGATTCTAAATTCTTTTCAAACATGGAGGAAATAAAAAGAATGTGTAGAACCAGAATCAAACAAAGTACTTTCTATCTTTGAGAGAACAACAAGAGTACCTTCCACCACATCATTTGGAACTTCAAATTCAGCCGTAGTGATAGAAAAAACACGACCTTTCTCTCTTGGTCATTGCTGAGGATGATGGTGATTCCCCTCATCTACCCTCATATTTGGACAGTGATTGGAAAAGTGCCAATGTTTTCCACACATATAGAATTGGAAATAAAAAAGGGCCTACACCATATTCCCCTTATCATTAGTGTTGGGAAGTTGAGGCTTAGTCTCACTATGACAATTCTACACAATATGGAAATATCATCCACACTTGTAGCACTTCCCGATCCTGAGTAGGAAGTTACCCGATTGCTTCTTCCCATATTTATTACACATGGGACGTTGCACTTGCTTGCCTCATCTTCCCTGATCTAAACACCTCCCTAAGATTGGATCCATATATATCTTCTTTTCATTGGATTTATGAAACCACTATGTCTCACTAAACTCTAGTTCGAATTTCATTATACTTCGCATGGTCTTCTCATAGCTATCATAATCTCGGTTGGCTATATTTTTCTGTAGATGATGTCTTAGTCCATTAAAGAATCTATAAACCTTACCATTAGAATACATGATAAATATTGAGGTATAATTGGAATTCCTTATGAAGTTCATCTCATAGCTTCCCACAGATTCATTTTCCCTTAGCTTCATCTCGAGAAACTCCTTCCCCATTCTTGTTCTCATTTATCGAGGGAAATACTTATTGAAGAATATCCCTCTGAACTCTACCCACTCTATAGCTTCAACCTCCTCTCTTGGACTCATGTTTTTAATTAGTTCCCACCACCGATCAGATTCTCCCTCTAAGTGATAGATAGCTTGGGTGACCTTCTCTTGCTCTGAATAGCATAGCACAGAAAAGATCTTCTATATAGAGCTGATCCACTGTTCAGCAACCAATGGGTCGGTAGATCAACTTATGGTTGGTGGTTGTTGATTCATAAAGGATTCAAAATAATGTTGTTCCCTTCGTGTTGAGATCTGTCTATTAGCAGGATTCATGTTATTTCTCATAACTTTAGTTAGTTGTTTCATCATTCGCTTGAATGTTTCCATTCCAACTTCCATCGGAGGGCCATCAGCGCATGGACCATTGCGGTCACCATTTTCACGATTCCTCCTATTTCCTGCCATTTTCTAAAATAATAAAACCGTAGTGAGATAATTATTTCATTTAATAATCTTTTAACTATAAATAATTTTACATTTTTAAACATCATTTTTAAACAATTACATTTCTCTATAAATCCTTCATAATGATTCATAAAAAGAATGTGATTAACCAAAAATATCCCATGGGAGTGTCGTAACCAAGAGTGCAGCAAGGCCCATTTTCATGTACTAGAATACACCAGGTCAAGCTCGAAACTCCTTGCTAGTGTTTTCACTCCTAGATACACCTGTGCCAGAGCCGCCTCTACCAACTTGTATCCAGATAGGGACCTATTTTCTTGATAAACCACTTACTCAATACTCACCAAAACACCCGGAAGTATTCCTATATTTTAAACTTTCTATACGGTTCTTCCTAAATTATTCATAGCCTAATTTCCATAAATAACTAACCTTTCCTTTGATACCAACTCTGGCATCACTCCTTTTTTTATTACATAACTTTACATTACATTTTACAAATAGGAAATTATTAAAGTCTTGTGTCTTGGAAATCAGGAACATAATACATGAAAACAACAAAAACAATTCTTCTAAACCACTTGTAAGGATTTATAATAACTTTATACTATATAAAATTACTACATCCAATATACTAGATACATACATCAAAGGAAAGGGTGAGTTGAATGCCCAATTAGGAAAGCAAGGGAATCAGTTTACTTGTGATATCAATAAGAACATGATGAAAAACATAATGACATGAGAAATGGAAGTAAAGTAATTTTATAATGAATATAACTTGTAACATAACATGTATATGTGGCTAAAACATTTAATTTAGACATTTATAAACATATCACCAAGGTTCATCCCCAAGGTGCCATAAAAATTACCAAGGTTATTCACTCAGGTATTGTGAAACATGTCATCTCTAGAGATTAAATTCTTTACCCAATGCATTGGAGTTCTATCAGGGAACAACCTTAATACTTATTTATTTTCATGTGATCCACAAAGATCATAATCAATCATTTAGTAAATAACCCATAGAGAATAAAATAAATTGTTTTCATTTAAAAATCGTGATGTTTTAGATGTTCTTAAAAACTTAATAGTTATGTCATTTATTACCCATGTAAAGGGAGTGAGGGTTATGTGTATGTCAATTCCAAAATCTAATATATTATTTTTTGTGTATTTATGAACTAACATATAAACGAAATAGGTATATTTATTCACATAAATAAAATAAGAGAATTTCATGAGAGAGAGAGAGAGAAATTTTGAGATGAAATTTCTGCAGAATAACAACTATATACCATGGTTTTAGAAAACATCGAAAAGAGAGAGAAAAAGAGTCACCCACTCATACATTACTCATTATACTGTAGGGTTACAGTATAAATAGAAATAAGATCATAGTGTGGATATTTGTTGGAAATTCCATATTAAAATGAACCTCGAAGAAAAAGAGAAGATGTGATTTCTTTTATGAAAATCCAGCAGCCTGACGACATCACTTAAAAATTAAAAATATAAATTGATGAGAGAAGAAAGGGGATCTCATCATTTGGACACAAAATGGACAGTAATAAAAGTATATAAGAATATGAACCCACATAAGAAGATGGAATCTTGAAGATATAACATAAAGGAAGTAATGACTTAAAAGAGGAGGGTGGAAGGTTCCCTTACCTTGAAAAATAACTTTGAAAGCTTTAAGGTTAGGACCATGGGAGGCTTGAGGGCACCTGCATGAGGTAATGGATTAGTATCTATAGGAAAATTGAGTGAATAAACTGTTAATTTACAAGGGACACCTCAACAATGGTATTGCAAAAACCATGGGATTTACCATGATATTTTCCCATGGTATTGGCCACTTGGGACACCTCATAACATATATTACTATTCATAAGTCGACCAGAATGATCACATCATTGTTACATCCTTAATAATGTCATTAAACACCGGAAACTAAAAACAGCATTTTTTACTATTCACTGAAAATTCAACTATTTCAGAAAAATCCCAAAAATTATACGTAACATATTATCGATGCTCTGAATTAAAAAATGAACTCCATTTTATGGAAAAAAATTAAAAAAAATTTTAAATTTAAATTTTAAATAAAATCATTGTTAGAAGAAAAACTCTAAAACAATAACTCGTTTTGTAACACCTTATTAAAGTAAGGAAGGTCCCATAAAATTATCATATAACCATAACACAATAAAGTATAGATTTATGATTACATTTAATAAAAATACATTTCAATTTAAAATTATTAAATTAATTATAAAACTGTAAATAAAATATTTATAACATACAGAAATACCGAAACATATAATATGATCATTTTTCACTTTTAAGATGTCTAAATTTTATTTATACATTAATGGGTGACGTTTCTAGTTTTTTGGGCAATTTACTATTCATTACTATTCATAAGGGTATATTACTATTCATACTTTACTATTCAATAATAATTAGCTTGATCTTATTAGACTCTAAATTTCTTACTGGCCACAACTGTAGAAGACCACTTTTTGAAAATCATTTTACATTATTAATTATTTAAAGTATACACAAATATTTGAAAATATCATTTTGTAAAATTCATTAGTAATATGGAACTATAAATTCATCCTACATTTATCCGGATAATTGAAATTCACAAACATTTCTATAATGAGAAATAAATATTTTTTTATACAAAAGTTTTACACAAGTAACTAAGGTCTCATTATATAGCCCCTTATAACACTTCCATATGACCTAAGTCTAAGGTGTGCTATGGTAATAGAATCTTGGGGAGGCTCAGATAGCATTGCCCGAGTGGTAATTTCTATCAAGTTGAACTTCTCCCTTAAGTGATTTCATTCAAGCTCCACATATTGATGTTTGGCTTGGGCTTGGTCTAGAGAAAAGCCGAATGATGCTACCTCCTTCCCAACCTCCGACCGATGGGCTTCCTACGGCCTGAGTCTAATGTATGAGGCCATAAACTATTATTTATGTATTAATTAACCAATATCCGTTGTATTTATAAACAATAATTGTAATGTTAAGAGTTTAATTTCCAATGGTCATATTGACCTATGGTCATATAACTGTCAAAACCCAACAATATCACTTCATTAATTAAAAAATTTAGTTTTGTGGATTATAAATTAAAATAACATACTAATTTAGGAAAAAAATATTAATAAAAAGTTCAGGTCATTGTAGTTTGGATAAATCAAACTTTTATTTTAGGGTATCTTCTTACCATATGTGAAACAAAAACATATTTTTCTCTTTCTTCCCATTAATCTTCCTCTTCATGGAAGGGAGTTTCAATGAACCCTTTCCCTTGGGGATTTTTACATCAACATTATGTTTGTTCACCATAGGGATGAAAGTATTTTCATGATTCATTTCCTTATCTACCTAGTGAAGAAGAGTAATCAGATTAGGGAAAGACTACTCAATATGGTTCATTTTAAAATTTACATCAATGCAGAAGAAGATCTTTGGGAGTGATGCTAGAATGAGATTAGTGCCCTGTTCTCTAGGGAGTTTAAACCCTAGAATCTACAGGCTCTCAATGTAGCCAATGGCCTTAAATATGTGAGTCCTAGATAAGGTTCCCTAACAAAGATTTCTATGAAACATATACAAGTATATCTCAAACTACACCTGTCTATATCACTTCTAATAGGCCAAAGAGATGCTCAATCAATATATAATCTTCCCTGTTTCCATGAGACATAATGATTTCAGTAGAAATAAATGATAGCATCGAACATTGAACATCGACCATATTGCTCAAATGTTTATTGATGATAAGGATCTCTTTATCACTCCCTCCTTAGCAGATAGATCGTCTATTGAGGATTTTAGCACATAACATTTCTTTTCATGGAATATCCTAACATAATGGTGTCTAAACCACTCCTAGAAGTTATTTCTTGTTATTGTGTTTTCTTTCCCTAATATCGATCATAGGGATAATGCGGATCACTATAATTCCAAATTTTCTATAATTAAAAAGTCCATATTATTATTACTTTTATTTATTACAAATTTTGTGAGAAATGATAATAATTAATTATTATTAAGTCTCCTACTATTTTATCAACTCCTAATATTCCTCAGTATTGAACATGGAATGTCTATTTTCTATGAAATTATTTTAGAAATGAACCATATTACCCTTTTCATAACCCATACAAGGGTTGGTCAATCACTTGATGTTATTTAGGTAGGAACGACTTTTCCATCCTTGGGAATGTAGTTCCTTGATCCATTTAGTCAATTCCACAATCTTGAAATCTCGACATGAATTTTTTCGACACATGCCTATAAATTAATAAATGACAAGAAAAGGACACACCCCTTGATGTATAATGTTTAATTCAACCAATAAACATTATATGAAATCCCCTTATAAATGTATGTGTCCAAACAAGGGTTTCTCAAACACTTAGATTTACTGGTTTTATACCAAATCAAGTAATGGAAGTCCAAGAATCTCTCAATATTTTGTTTAAGGGATATTAACATATAATGCATAAATTTTGTCTAATTTTTTCCTCTATGTGTCTTGTTAATATGAAACGGATGTTACATAATTAATTAACCATATTGGATAAAACACTTATGCATAATCCATTTATTTAAATTATGAAATGTCATGTTAATTCATTTATTTATATGATCGTTGTCCTGCATTCAGAAACTGAATTATTACCAGAAAAACATAAATAAATAAATAAATAAATAAGCCAACCATTATCTTAATTAACATTTGATATAATGATTTTACATTAAATAAACCAATGACTTAGGGTAAATAAGTCTTTATATTAGATTTGTCGTGAGTTGCAACATTCCACCTATCAACCTATATATCACCTGAGTTGGAATAATTATACTACCATCTTGAACCACCTCTATGATCCTTGGGATAATCCATTGATTATAATTATTAATAATCCATATAAAGGTGAGGTACAATAAAAGAATGGTTAATGGTGGATTACATAAACAAACATGGACACATAGGTCCTACAAAATAATGGACGGAGGGATGACACATTAACCATCAATTTTAATTTAATATTAAATAACTACAAACTGATGAAATAAATGCAATTAAAATATCCAACTCATACAATGGCCTTCTTAAAGCTCACGAATTGTCATACAAGCAATTTATATGAAAATTTAACCATTTAATATTTATTTCATAGTCATTATTGATTATTAAGATAAACATGCTTGCATTAAATATAAATAATTAGTTAATTCCCTTTCATTTTAATGACCATCCAAATAAGCATTTGAAGATACCCATAATTAATGGATTTCAAGGAAAAGAAATGGTATAACGAATAATTACAGATTTATTACTATAAACTAATTTTTTATTTAAAAATATTTAAAACCATTATTAAATTCCCGAATAATTCTAGTGAAAATAAATAAAATAAGGTGTTAATGATATAATTTTTAGTTTAATGTAATTTATTTCTGTACATTAATTGGGATACTACACAGAATGTACTATATATCTATACACCTTGTACCATGGTTTCTGTGTATTTAGGCTACACACTAGGGGATTTGGTGTGCACCTTAACTAGACTACATGGAATGTACATACTAGCTACACGTTGTGTATCCACTCTCAGTGTACCCATGATACATTCCTAGGTCTTCAGCGTGTATCTCGATGGGACTACATGGTATGTATAAGCCAACTAAATTCAATGTAATCTGAATGACGTGTTCCCATGTAACCTACTAATTGAATCGACGTGTTATCAAATGAGAGACTACATTGTTTTTACAAGCTAACTACAAACCATGTATCTCTTATGATGTGTGTCCAGATAACTGACCGAGGACTCAGTTTGTATATTAGGCATAAGAATTAATGAAATACATGTCGTGTATTCTAGATACATGTCGTTTACTTCATGAATACTCCATTATATTAGTCTCAGATGGTTTTTACTATGTATAATGACCACACAGATTTCAAAAATTTCACCGCCAACCCATGTAGACTACATGGAATGTGTGATTGCTACACAATGTGTATTCCAACATGTTGTGTTCCAGGTTTCCCAGGACAAAACATGATATAAAACACATGTAATAACTTCTTTTCATGTCATGTATCTAGAAACACGACCAGGTACATCTCCCTTAGGTACATGGGGTGTACTCCAGCTACATGTTGTGTAGTCCCATGCTATCCCACTAGATTCCTCATCACATCAGGATGAAATATTTGATTATTCATCATTGATTATTATAAAATTGTGAAACTGAACACTAAAATAACATTATTAATTTATCAATAACATGTTAATTCAAATCATATTAAATTAAAAATGATATGAAATGAAAAATTCAACCACAATTATGTATACATAAAAAATCAGATAAAAAATCATATATTTAAAATGTGACCACTTTAATACCAATTTTAGGTTTTGGGCACAGTAGAAGTTCTAATTGTGGGAATTATATTAAAATTTATTTTAATAAAAGGGTTGTGAAAAATCTTGAGAGGGGAGCTTTCATGTTAAATTTATAATTAAATCATTTAGATCAAAATAAATGAATACCTGATCTGAGGATATTTATTCTCTAACATTGTTGATCTTTCAAAAAATCCTTTCAAATTTCTATCACCGTGATGTGAGGATCCATGGGTAGAATCACTTTAGTGGTGATCCACACATGATTCTTTAATCTCTGAGCAATGGTAAATAATTTCCAGATGCTAGCGCAGTGAATCAATTTTCTTTCATTGTTCATTTTGATCAGTCATACATTTATCATGAAAGAATATCTCTTGCACTTCTCATTATTGAGAGGAAGAAAGAAAGACGAGGAACTAAAGAGAGAGAGAGGGAGAGATGCTCATTCTATTCCATGGTTCTCAATTCTTGATTAAGTAAAAACCTAGAAAATAATCATAACCAGTTCTTTATAGGGGATACAAATTTTGTTAAAATATTATTTAATTGCATGTCACCCCTTAAATAATATATTAACCTTTAACAAAGCTCATCCCATTTACTAATAAAATTATTGTTTGGCTTGTGCTAACTCATGAAATGATAAATATTATTTTTCCAATTTTAAATAATCATTATCAATGGACGCTGTCCTGGTCTATTCATCCTCCTAGACATTTATTGAATACCCGAATAAATATTTTAATCATAAATTAATATTTTATCCATTTTCAAGGAAAAAATATTTATTAAATATATAAAATAAATAAATATTTTTTATTCAAAATCTAGTAAAATAATTTTTATATAATTTATGAAATAAATAAAAAATGAATAAAATTTTTCATCAGTCTTGAGAATAATATTTAATCCATTAGTTAATTTTGAATTGAATTTAATTATGATCAACGAAAAAACTTAGTTTGAGATCCAATATGACTGTTTTTTGTTAGAATTAGATTGGATTGCTTAATGTATAAGATTCATGTCAATCAACAAGTCAGGGCCCCCAAGAGAAAGAACATAACTATTCAACAACTACTACTACATATGAACGCTCGCTGTTGAATATAATCCCTATGTCTCAATATCTTTTCATGTAGGTTTCACATATCTGTCACCAAATGATGTTATCAATATGTATTTCCTTACTTATCTAAATTAAACACTTCATTACACCATGCCCATGAAATTTAATGTGACTGTTCTATTCTAATCAAAGGTATGATATATCAACTTCCATAATAAATGGAAGGGGATTTTTTTTTCTTGAATTCTCCATTAATAAATTTCACGCATGGCGCACCAAACATATCCAAATTTTATAGGAACTATTATCATCATGGTTTATAGAATAAATATAAATATAAAAGATGTAACATGTATTAATAATAATCCTAATATATAAGGATCATTATAAAAACTTGTAGATATGAATATTTAATGACACCAGAACATGTGGAATTCCAATTAGTGGGTACCTTATCATAATCGCCCATCTTGGAGATTACTGTATGAAAACATTATGAGAAGAAGTTTCATACTCTTATGTGTACTCTAACCAAAAATATATGTAGTATGGGTCCCATCATAGTACTTTATCTTGCTATAGAACTATATTTAAGAATATCATAATTGCGCTTCAAAGTTCTCATCATAGTGGGGAACTACTATATCTTTACCAATGTGACATATACTATAGGATATTATTACATCAGAGTCATATAGAACAAAGAAAAAATAATAATAATATGTTATCATAATATTCAATACATTAAATATAAATATAACCAATGTATAAAAAGTTGTTCATAAGAGACCAACTCCAATATAAATTAGATAGAAGGAATTATAAATAGAAAATTAAAGACACACCTAAACAACCACGTGGGTCAAACCTAATCCCTCCCTACAAGGAAATCTTAACACTAACCCAACATATTTTATATCACATTTATGGTCTTAAGGACCAGGGTATGGATGATTTGAAGGCCCCAAAAAATGTGGTCCAAAGGCTACAGAAATAAATGAACCGAAGACCCAAATGAATATCCTTTTTATGTGGGTGTATATATATATATATAAATATTTAGATTTTCATATATATATATATAAATGTATATTTATATGAGTTTATACATATTTTAATTTATATATATATATATTTATGTTTATATATAATTAAATTCAATTATATATACATATTATAGGTAGATAGGATTACAAACCAAAAACCACAAACACACCTGAGTATACTAGTGGGTCAAGAAACATCCCTCCCCAAAACTATTTGCAAATACCAACTAAACACTTACAATTTAACACCTAAATTCCCCCAAATTCAAGGTTATCAAGGGTGAACCCCCAATCTCATTAATGCTGACCAGGGAGTGGTTCCCTTCAAGCTCAGCCTCATCATATATATATATATATATATATATATATATATTTATATTTGTTTTTGGTGTCTACGTGCCAGTGTGTATATGTATAAGTATTTATATATAAAGTGGATTAACCCTATCATATTTAAATTATATAATTTTAAAAATGTATTTATTGATATTATAGATATTTATATGTATTTATGTATAATTATATATATTTATATAAATTATTTGGATATATATATATATATGTTTCTATGTATGTATATACATATTTATGTATATAAATATGTGTATATATATTATATATATTATGTGGAAATATATATTTATCTATATAGGGATATTTATAGTTGTTTATATATATAAATATATATATTTATGTATATTATGTTGGTATAATATATATTTATATATATTTATATCTGTTTATATATATTTATATGTGTTTATATGTGTGAGTGAATTTATAAACAATGATATTTTATTATATATATATATATATCGAAACATGTTAGGGACAAGACCCTTTAATAAGGAAAAAAAACAAGATCCATTGGAGGGGAGAGGTAAGACCTTTCATTCGTTCCCTCAAACCAATATCCAAAAGGACAATAAGGAAAAAGAGCACAAAATTCCATGGGGACATGAATCCATCTCAACATAAAAAACATGCATTGAATATAAACTCAATGCAAGCATTGAATATTATTATTGAATCAGTAAACAATAAGGCCATGGGTCTTCGCACTAGTACCCATATTATGAAATGATCTATGTGTTCCAATTAAACAAACACACATATCTTTATGTTAATTTATTTATATTAATAAATATTTATATTTATTTATGTATAATTGAATACATGTATATATATTAATATATAATATGTAGAAATATAATAAAACAAGATGGGGTAGATGCCCCATTATTAATGAAAGTGAGAACAAGAACTAAGAGAGGATGGGTTAGTTAAATGAAACATTCCCACATTGAAAATGAAAAGTATAACATAGAAAAATGTTAAAAAAATATCACAATAAGATTCAAAGTCCTAAAATGTGAAAATACTCAGTATGAGAATGACGAATCATATTTTGATAAGCCTCCCAACTACCCCAACCATGTGAACATCATCCCCATATTCACATTTTAGAATTTTTATAAGAATTCAAATAATTTTGAGACATTTCCTCCTTAATGGTCATCACATTAAGTAACTTTTTCACACCCTGTATGTCCTTATGAGAAATCATAAGTTGGTCATCCTATATATTATTATCTAATAATTCAAAGGAGTCAGAATTCACTACTGGAATGCCGCTATTAGTAGTACTAGTAGTATAAACCTTACCCACTTCCTCAAGAGAAGGGTCAATAAAACCTACTTCATTATTTTTCCATAAGAGAAAAATTTACAATGTGAATGAATTAAGGAATACAAGATCCCCTACACAATGCTCAATAATATAAACTAAAATAACATCCTTAGTAATAATAGTTGATGAACCATCCAGATCATGGTCCCCTTGGTTTAAATTTGGAACTAGTGAATAGGATTCAGAGTCCTGAACCCCCTTTGAAATGTCCTCTATAGCATAAGAATAAAACCCATTCAAGACTCCCTACTAAGAATCATCCCTTGATAATACCTCTTGGACTCCATACAAAAATCCATTAATTTTATCTGGTAATTTTGTCGATTTTGGAATCATAAAGGTCGTTGTTTTATGATTTTCCTTCCATTTGTGATTGTATGAAGTAGGTAAAATAGTCTCCTATATCAACTTCTTATTAGGCATAGTCTGTATAGATAATTAAAATGTTACTTATAATGATTGGATACATAACTTATCTCAATGTTTTTGATAATTGAATCATTAAATTGAACATCAATTCAAAAATTTCTATCCTATATGAGATAACACACTCCCATACATCCAGTGTAGAATCATTCAACCCATATAGGGAGTTCCCAGTTCTACAACCTTTTATAAGTAACTAGGATGAACAAACCCATTATTCACCATTTTTAAATGTTTAACCCACTCTACACTAAAGGGATAACTCAAATATAACCCCCTTAGAAAACAAATAATCTATTATAGCCATAGTCATAGAGGAACCATCATGTCCAAAATCCATATCTATTTGTGGATGATCATTGTTACCATGAAGACACCTATACATTGATCCCACTTACATTGCCTCAATAATCTCATTCAATTATGATGATGAAACTATAAAAATCCCCAATATAAATCCCTCATCAAAGAATATAAGGTCCCTTTGTAGTAATTTTATAGAATCTAACACATCCGGGACTATAGCTCCATTCAATTCAAGATTTCTACTAGCCCTATGAGTAACAGGCTCTCCCAAGCCTGGGTTACCCCATTTATTTCTTTTTTCCATTGTAATAGTTATCTAAAATATTCCATTTTAGAGAACAAATATTAAAGGTGTATTCCTTTAGGAAAATCTATTATATAAGACCAATGGACTGTAAATTAAAGAAAAAGGAAGGTAGACACTCATATAAAATATTTAACTTAATAGCATCATCATTAGTAGAAAGATTTAGATTCTATACTGAAGTTTAATTCAAATAAAACACAATAAGAAATTTGAAAGAAATAATCAAATATCTCCACATCTATATATTTATAAACTTTAATAGGTACACTGATAGTTGAAGAGATTTTATATTAAATTCAAAGATTCCATATGATCTAATTCAATCTATACCCAGAATAAGTTTTGGATTCTAGTTTTCTAAAAAGAAAATGGATTGAAACATGGGTTCATTCCTTAATTAAAAGTGGCCCATGATTTATGTAAAGTGAACCAAATCCCAATGAAATCATCTTCTACTCCATAGATGAAGACACCATAATATAAAAATACCTCCCTATCGAGATACATTTCTAATCCATAAAACCCTAAATTGATGAGAGATGTTGAACTAGGTCTTTGAACTTCCATTTATTTCTACCATTAGGAAAAACCATTCTCTATATGATATATAATTTAAAATTTTTGTGTCTATAAGATATTTCATCTTTATAATAAATAATGTTTGTCGTGTTTCCTCGCTTGATAATGCAATATGGACCTCCATCCTTTAAAGAAGAAAAATTACATTGATGTTTCCCATTTACTTTTGAGGTGCTATTAGTAGTAGTAATAATATATACCTTATAAATCATTAAGGAAATATCAAGCTATTTTGAGCCTATGAGGGGGCCTCTAATATCAATTAAACGACAATATCCCAGGGAAAATCCACCAACCCAAACCCCTAAATTCCCTTTTCATGTGAGCTCGATCACTAAACGCGATACCCCATCATCCCAAAAACAATATATATATAATTATATTTAATTTTAAATATATACACACATTAATGTAAATTTATTTATATTTTTATAGATTTAATATATATTTACATATTTTCATATATCTATAAATTTATATATAAATATATTTTCCGAAATTTATAAGAATATGTATTTTGATATGTGTGTATATATAATTTATAAAAATATATATATATATCCATATATATATATATTTATTTAACTGTATATATATCTATATATAAAAATATATAAATTACTGATTAGTAACCACATGAAGTGCTTAGTGGAGTGGCCAAGGATATTTGAAATAATCAAGAGGTAAGGGGTTTAAATCTCACCCTACACATATTTATGCATAATTCTAGTGTAATAAAAAATAAATAAGAATAATTAAGTAATAAATAATTGAAATAGGATTATGATAGACCCTAAAGGCACTTTATAATTTTTTAAAAGAAAAAATAAGGGCAGAGACATATGTGGTCATGCATGACATAAAATTCCCCCATTAATAAAGTAAAAACATAAACACTATATCAAAGACACTCATTCAAAATTAAATACTGGTCAAAATAAATAGCTCAATATCAAAAATGGGAATGAATATAAACACCTATATGATAATATACTTGAACAACATGACCAAATGGATGATGATATCACTTGTAGGTTTTAGCATGTTAACAATAGTTATTTTGAGCATCTTCATCGAATTCAATGGATTTACCACCTATTTCATTCATTATCATTTCCCTATGAATCGTTTCATGGAATATCCCTAAAACTATTCATCCTTATGATATTAATATTCATCTATCATTTAAAAGTAATAGAAAAAGGGCACATGGATTTTCACCCAATTATTTAATGGATCATCCAAATAAAAAAT
Source organism: Viscum album (assembly GCA_963277665.1). Lineage (NCBI taxonomy): Eukaryota > Viridiplantae > Streptophyta > Magnoliopsida > Santalales > Viscaceae > Viscum > Viscum album. The sequence goes on from OY728134.1 coordinate 1,004,007,330, forward strand.
AGGACAACTTTGGATAACATCGACTGAAGCATTTCTGAGAATAATAGAACATTATAAATGAGTTTTAGGGACTAAATATATATCCAAATCATTTGATTAAAATTAAATTTTTTTGAAAATATCCCCAACCGTTATAGATAAAATTGGTGACCCATTTTATCCAGTTCCAATAATGGACATGAAAGAAACAATAGTAGGTAAAATAGACTCTTTTTCACTACCCTCGAACCCATGTATCTTCATTGGGGTGTTAAACATTTTAATTAAAAGAAAATTTTATTTATCACTTTAAAACACTCACTTTCATATGATATGAAGTATTAAAAAAATTAGATAAGGGTTTATTGGTGTTCGACTGTAACGCCCCGACCCCAGCTACCTAGAGTCGGTGCATTACTTCGTAACATTGGCATGATCACAAAAGATCAAGTCTCGAAAGACTGATTAGTTTAGTAGCCTTGGAAACACTAGATACATTCATAAATGTTACATTACATCATAAAGTGAAAAACTAATAACAAAGTCTTCATAGTCCACACTCATATCCTCTTCTGACTATCCCTGCAGGTCATTCATAAAATACTTCTTCACATCCTGGAAAATATTAAAACATTGAAAGGGGTGAGCTCAGATGCTCAAGAAGGATAACAATATTGTGGAAGCTTTCATAAATAAAAATAAACATTTAAGGCAATGTATAACTAAAACAAAATACTTTTAAACTTGAACATCAACATAATATAGAAAAAGTAAAATGAGATAATGCCATTTACTTCTTCACATGGATATTCTACTGGTCGAATAATCACATGAAATATCAATAACCACTTTCATAATGAGGGAATGTATAATGCCAGACATTATGAAACATTTTATAAAGGCCTCGGCCAAGACGTCTAAAATGATTAAGGCCTCGGCCAAAACCATAAATCAAATTGGGAAAGGGCCTCGGCCAATTCCACGTCTAGTTGTCTCATGAGACCTACCGATGCATCGAGGAGCTATAGCCGGCTCCACCCGTCACTTATTAAGTCCAATACATTCCTCATACGAATATGTTTAAACATATCATAAACCATAACATAATCGTATCACATAAAACACGCATAAAGGAAACATAACATTTCCACATTTCAAACACAAGATATCAATACAACACATTGATATAATAAAAACTCTTTCAAAACCATTTTCAATACCAAAATAAAAGAAAGTTAAAACTTTTTATTTTCTTTTCATTAAAAAAATCATGGCTTGTAGAGGAAGCCGAAACTCAAATAATGGTCACAGCGGCGGAGAAGTCGTTGTCGCCGCATAAGCACGGAAATAAAAACATTCCCTTTTGTCATTTAGCAAAACGCTTCATATAAAAAAGATTTCTTTTGAATAAACGTAAAAGTCAAAGGGGTTTATACACCGTATAAAAGAAAGTTGTGTATAAAACCAAATATGCCTCAATGAAAGGAGATTGAGACGAAGTCCTTACAAAGATCATTTTTTTAAATAAAATAGATCTATTATGTGTATTCACTATAAGTACACATAAATATAGTACAATAACAAGATAGGACATAATAATATCACAACATAATTTGAAAGTATGAGATTAACCCAAAGAATGGAAATTGGGTTAAGAAGTTCCCTTACCTCGTGTCTGACTTGACTCAACCGTTCTTTAACCTCCTGAATAATAAACTAGAGTTAATATATCCCTTATTAAGAACCATTTTTAATTTCATTATCCTTTTTATATCACTTATTACAATGTTATGAACATTATGTAATTATTTAAGTTAATAACGGTCGTTTTGGCGATCTTTGATACTTGAGTCAACAATAAACTTCTTATAATTACAAGTTGATTGTGTGGTAGAATATCCATTATATCCAGAATTATATTCATGATTTAGATGTCATATATATCATATATATCCAGTATATACATTCATTTATAATATTAGGTAACATTTAGAGGTAAGAAATGAAATGCACCGTTCATGGAGACGGTAAGCCGTACGTACGCATGAACGCTACTTTCATTTCTATTTCGTATTTAATGGGATGAAATCATAATGATATAAATGTATAATATAATTCCTGTATAATATAGTGTATAATACAATTTACTAAATCCTTTATACATCCCACATATGGCATTAACGATTCAAATCACTTTGAGGGGGCGGTAGTCCGCACTTCCTAAAATGAAATTATCGCATTTTACCCATAATGGAAATCATAAAGTATGACATAAATGAGAAATACATAAGAATAAGTAAAACATAAACATATTATATATCATATATAAATATATTCACATCTTAATGGCCACCTTTGAAGGCGTTATATGAGTGTTGAACAATCATCGTTTCGTGAGGCAGAAATTCGCCATCCACAGAAACCGTATGTTCTTTAACCATTAGATGTAGGTGTGTGTATGTGTAGCTCTAATACTTATTATAACAACATCCTAGTATATTTAGGATACTGATGTTGTTACAAAAGAAATGAATAAAAAGAGTTTAGGGGGTTGGAGAAGAAAAATAAAACAAAACAACATTAGAGAAGACATTACCTCAAAATCGGGTAACTCTTTTTGATTTGAGCCACAGGCTTCATTGGGAAGAGTTCTGCCCAAAGTGGGGCTTCTATGAGTAATAGGGGGAAGTTGGGAGAGTATTTGGACAGATTTTGGCCGAGCCAAATGGCTTGAAAGTGTGCATGAGGTGGTAGTGGTGGGGGCATTTTATAAGTGGAGAGGAGGGGAACTCTTGGAAAGTAAGGAACTTTTACATTATTATACAATGCTTTTCGGATTCTAAAGGTCCCACACTTATATAATTCGTGGCTAAGGTGATAAGGGTTCGAAATCTACCCATCCAATAGTCTTTGGACAAGTTTAACACTTGGATTTTACATTATCTTTTCATTTTATTAAAATCGTTAAATAATGAGGTCATCGTTGCATCATAATGATGTCATAAATAATTTAATTTATTTAATGTCTAAAAATTATAAAACAAATACTATGATGTAGGAAATCTTTTTATCTTTCCAATGACTATTTATAGTCAAAAATATGACTTGTATAACCCCATGTAAATTTTTTTTTAGTAAAACATTTCATGTTTGTGTCATTTTTTACTTTACCATTAAATAAAAGGTATTTATGTCATTTTCCAACTAAAGTGGCTCCATGGGGTCCCAAAGTTGACCCATGGATTGTATTGGTTGAAAATGGCACATCCAATGAGGGTAGGACATGTGTCAAGCTCATCTCATATTATTAAAACATTATTTTTACCTTAAACTACACTAATTACCTCTAATCGTGATTAAGAACTTAAAAGTTACTATTCACCAAAAATTATTTTCATCTCATTAAACCACATTTTACTTATTAATGAAAACCATGTATGTCGGATTTTTGAAAATCAATACATAGAAGTGGTAATATTTCATTTAAATGAAAAATCAGTTATTTAACTACCACTTAGTGGTTTCACTATTCATCAAAAATTGAAGTTTTTCAGAACAATGCCAAAATTTCACCCTAAGCTATAATTGATATTCCGAATTCAAAAATGATGTCTATTTTATGAAATTACAAACATATAAGTTGCATTAATTAATTTTATAATTAATTCCCGTTGTCACAACAAATAGCGTGTTTTTAAGAAACAATTTATATCAAAAGATTAACAATTGTTTATGTCAAATTTCAAAGTGAAATTAATTCTAATGACCACCATTGGATAAAATGGTAAAAATATATTATAATTATACTTTAAAACCACTCAATAGTATAACATATGAATATAAATTATTTTAATTAAAAATGTTGTTTTAAGTATTTTTCACTATTCATAAAATTTTTGATGTTCTCAGAAAATTACAAAAAATTCAACATAGGCTAATTTCAATATTAGGAATACAAAAATGAAGTCCATTTTGAAATTTAAAATTTCTATAAATTTAAAAAGTGGTTATTACTATTCATAACGGCTACTTTGATTAGTTGCGGTGTGTTAGAACTCGAAGTTGCGTATAATGCAAGCTATTGCATTATTGAATGAGAAGCGTATCATGGAAGCTCGAGGTGTTACATCGACTACTTAGACTATGGGACCTTATGTATCTCGACACCCAGATAGACCTCTTTCATTAAGAGAGTAACTTCCTATTAAGTAGTAGGAGAAATACAAAAGGGTAAATTTATTAATTAAATTAAAAAAACTAATCATGGGTCTTATTTATCTTCATTATCAATGTTATGTGATGAATGCTAAGCTCCTTGATGTTAGAATACACCGTGACCTTAAGAGGTTCTTTTTTCATAAACCAAGTAGATGAAAGAGATCCCACCTTAATTGTTTCCTATTATTTTATATAGGATTATAGAAAATAAATATTCTTTTTCCCTTTTTTTGGTCATAATATGTGTATGTATTGGAATTATATTCATTTATATCCTCCCCAATAATTTGGTCATATAAGATTGAATCACCCTTAGGATATGCTTCATCATCCCCAATTCCAAGTGTATTTACACCTAGAGGTTATCCTAAAGAGGGTACATGATTCAAATCCCATTTAGTGACATAATTATGAGTAATTATCTCACCCACTTCACAACCCTAGGTAAAGAGATACTTATTATACTAATGATCATATTCACCATAAATCACATGACACTATACATATAGACTAAGGGTTACTTGATCCTTGTTTGTAGTTTCAATCTGAGTCTTCATTTTCCTTATAAATATTTCAAAGGTGTGGCCCTTTATTTTTCATCTTCCAATGATAACTCTTCTATGTAAATCATCAATTAAGTGTCCAATATTTTTAAATCCTTCTAGAATGTTAGTAACCTTATCATATTCAGCCATTAAATCAAAGTGATGGTCATTAGTAGTAAGGTTGGTTGTATGAATTAATATTAATATGAGGTAAATTTTGAATAAAATAGTAGAACATTGACTATAACTATACCATTAAATTTCCTTTTCCATCTTTATTATAACTCTAACCACATATTCAATGTATTGAAGGAAATTTTGGAAGCCATAAAAACCATATTAACACTTGAATTCAAACCCAAACCTATGGTATTGAGTTTAACACATTTAATAGATTGAAAATGGTTCATAATACTAAATTTTATGGATTTCATGTTTCAGATTAATAAATCCTAATCCTTAATATTTTTATTTCAAATCCATTGAAGGAAAAACAATATGGAAAAACCCTTTTAATAAAAACATCAAACTCTAAAATCAATTCTCAATATATCAAGAAGAAATTTCATAGGGTTTAAAAACCTGAATTTAATGTCCATGCAATATAAAGATAGATGAATAATAATTGTGTGATTCCACTCATGGATTATATCCATAACAATGATATGATTATATTTTATTAAGACTATATCAGCCTTCATCTTGATTTCTATGAATAGTTGAATTGATATTGTGAAACTATTGAAAGATCCTTCTATCATTAAACATAATAACATTCTATATAATACCAAGAAATGTATAGGGAGTATAAATGTGTGAATAAATTTTATCCACCTATCCCCATATGATTTAGGGAGTCTTGAAATAGAGTTTCCTATAACCACCTAAAAGTAACATACTTAAATTCAATTTTGGTATTCATCAAAAACCCTATAGTTTGGAAAACCAACCTTTTTCATAACTAATTAAACTATTATGAGTATTGTTAAGAAAGGTTTTATGTCTCATGTAAAGGACAATTCAAATGTTGTTTATGAATGATTGGTGATGTGAAAAAATTATTTTATTGTAAGATTTTTTTTCCAACAGGTGAGAGGCCTTGGTGATTAGAAAAATTCGTTTGTCAAGTTTTTCTTATAATTGGGGTATTTATAATGGAATGTTTGTCATGATTAGATAAGGATTTTTATCATTGATTATTTTCTTACAAGAAACTCAAACAACACTTATGGGGGTTTCTACCAATTTTTCTGAAACCTAGTATTTTTAAGGTTCATGATTGGCCAATTAACATTAATCCTTAAAATGTAATGAATTTTTATGATCATATATAGTTTTTTTGTATATCCATTTTTGGGTATTATGTTTTTCAAGGATCCTTTGTAGCATAGATGAATCTATTTTTGTTCCTATTTATCATAACAAAGATGCATAAAATAGAAAATTTGACCACTTTTCATGAATTTTGGTGGAGGTGGACTTTAGTGATATTCTCATTGAAAAAGTTATCCTTGTTACTCATAATGATGATATTAATATTCATGTTTTATATAAAAAGTATTCTCCTAATTTTAAGGTATATAAATATGTTGGAATTCTTAAAATTAATTAGTATAGGTTTATTGTTTGTGGGTTTTTTTAGTCTGAAGGGACACATGAAAAATATTTATAGGAGGGATAAGTCTGTAGTGGAGAAGAATTGCTATGAAAATTGTCATTAAAAGGATAATTATATTTGTCGAAATTCTAGAGATTACTTCTCTAGGCTTAGGCTGTAACAAAATTTAAATTTTTAGATTGTTTGGTGCTCCACATCTAGTTTTGTAAGGTAGACCTAGTAAATTAAAACTACCCTTGGTTCTTCAATTCCAGATATGGTTTTGAAAATGTATGTTGATAAAGGATGTAAGGTCTTTTAGTGTACATTATTAGAAATATAATATATTTCTTGGTATGTAATAAATTCTAAATTCGGTTACTTATCACTCTAGAGGCCCTGGGACTAATTTACAAGTGTTGAATTAGGGTTATCCAGGGATTTATTAGGATGATTTTTTTGATGATAGGAAATTGATTCATGGGGGTCAATTTTTAGGATGTTATAGGTCCATATCAATGATTATAATCTGAGAGGGTGTGGGTGAATATGGGTATATCAGTTTTGAGACATTATGCATCCTTGATCCAAATATTGTTCTCTTAATTATATGAACACTAATTTATATCCCTCACAATTTCTCTAATGTGATTAAAGTAATAAATGAATATATTTTATTTTACATGGATCTCCCAAATGGGATTATCTATGGTTGATTAATGATAGTGTGAATATTTACATGATACACTATTAGTATAACTTATAATGTGATTACAAAATGGAGTTACTGAACATATACTTTTGATTCAATATCCATTACATGTTCAAATAAATATCTAATCTTATCCAATGATAGTTGATATCTAATCCTTCTAGGGTAATTTTTTTCTCTAAAAATTCTATTTTGAGAAAACACACATGAAATGGTGTGCTAATTCAATATAGACATGGTGAGTTTTAAAAGACAAAGAGATCATAGAATATCATCATTATCTAACACATTCATTTACACAAAATTATAGGAATTATATGTTCGTTTTATCTTAACATTTTCTTCTCAGAATTCAATTCATTTATATGTGACCTGATTTCAGACTGACCACTAGAACATCATTTTATTAGTTATTGAGATAAAAATTTATTCTCAAATCCACTGGGATCAATCCATGTGTCCCACCCATGTCAATGTGTTTATTAATACCCATTAGGTTTAATTTAGTCTATGAATTCTCCATCCATAAATACTCTTTTAATTTTTTTGAATGAACATCCATGTTTTCTAAAATCCAAATCATTAGAGTGAAACATGTGATAATGTAGTGTGATGATCTCAAACCTATTCTCCCTTATAGCATGGTACCCTTATTTATAGTATTTTTCTACTTATATCTAGAACATTTTATAGCATGGTATACCTCAGTACGTCATGAGATACAATAGTTGACTAGATCTATAATTTTGTCACCATTTAACTACCACATAACTCTCCCATAATCACAACATAATTTCATCAAAGTATCTTTATCCACTTAACTAGATAAAATGTGGCCTTTTACAATTCAACATAATATTTTTTCACTAAAACTCACTTTCCTTTTCTCTTCTAGAACTATACCCTCTAAAGTGTGATTAATGTGTTGGGTCATGGACTCCTTATATGTTTTTAAAGGTTATCTCTTATTAAATCATTCTCTATTATCCATAGAATGGGTATCTCCAAAATTATAATGAGACTATAAACTAACTCTACCTTTTTTTAGGCAAGGACATGTATATTATGGTGTGTGATTATCTTTCTACCCTTACATAAAACATTGGTTAACCTTTACATATATATTTTTTGTTTCTTCACATAGAATCCATATTTTTTCTTACCTTTATATTGTAATTTTTACCCTTACATATATACATATTATATGATAACCTTGTGTGTTAAAATGTATAATACCTCTAAAAATTTTATATGAACCTTATGCATCATCATTAGTTTCCATAAAATATCTCATTTTATGTCATGAAATACTTGTTGCATTGTGGATGAAATTTATGCCAATATAATTCACCTTTAAGTAGAACCTTTATAAAAACCACCACTTTTCATACATAGAATTTACATCATTGTTGTAGAATACTTAATACATTACACAAACAGACACCCAAAGACTATATTAGTTTAGTGACTTCAGAAACATGGAAACCAAAACATAGAAACATAAGTGAGCTAAATTATCTCACACTAGGTTATTCCAGACAAGAATCCTTCTTAAGAACAAAAAACATACTACATATCTTCATAACCCGGGGAAAAGGAAACATAAAAAGGGGTGATCTCAGATGCCTAGTAAGGGTAAACAATGGAGATGTGTAATTATAATGATGATCATAAGGGTATGAAAACGTGATCATGAAAATGGAAAAACATACCCTACATATCAAAGATCATAAATATAAATCAAAGAATAAATATTGGTAGTACATAACACATAAATCATAAGCAAATGAGTTACATATGCTTTGAAATCATAACATAGGAACAAGACATGTAATTTATAGTAGACACATAAGTATATAAAAACCCAATGTCATGGATACTTACCAAGTTCTTCATAACCTGTTAGTATCGGGCTAATCACTTGTGTACCTACTTCAAGCTTGGGATACCCTCCTGTGTACCCTCTTGTTTTGGTCTTGGGATTCCCTCCCATGTACCCTCTTGTTTCAGGATTGGTATTACCTTTCGTGTACCCTCTTATTTCATTATTGGGATATCCTCCCATGTAACCTCTTCTTTAAGGCTTGGTATTCCCTCACATGTACCCTTTAATCTCATAAAACAGTTATCATTACCCAATAAATTTGAGTGAGATATAGGTAAAATCCATCTTATAATGAAATCATACATATATGTGAAAAAAGATCATAAAAAATAACATCATAACCCATGGAATGAAACGGTAATAATAATTATTTTGTCATATGATAACCTTTGGATAATAGATAGGTTTCAAAATATTTTTATCCTAGAATGAACCATAATAGTAAATAGGTTTCATGAAAATTTATCAGTTTATAACCCATTAAAGGGAAACAATTTTCACAAACATCAATCCTTTAAAATATATACCTTTTAATGAAATAATGTGAATGGTATCCTTGTATCATATCCGAAGTATATCATCAACTACAACCAAGGATGTATTATTAGATAGATAAGGATTTTGAAGGATCACATAGAAGATAACTTTTCATTGAAAATCACTTATTAAAATATATGATATTTTCAAAATCTTATACGTTGAAACTAGTTTGAAAATATATAAAGGAATAATTAAAAATCATTTAAAATATTTCTTGAGTAAAATATCCTTTACACTTCGAAAAATTATTTTCAAAACATAAAACATTTTGAAAATCATTTTCCTTGAAAATAACATTGAAAAATTATAATGAAGTTTGAAAACATTTTGAAACATTTTTCCCTGAAAACATATAAAAGAATATTGAAAACATTTTTGAAAAACATTTTCCTTGAAAATGTATAAAAGAAGATTTAAAACATTTTTGAAATCTTTTTTCATTGAAAATACTTTGAAAACCTATAAAAGAGTATTTGAAATCATTGAAATCAATTTCTTTGAAAAAAAATTTTGAAAATAAAAATATTTCTAGAATATTAGGAAAACAATTTTATTTTAAAAAATTTACACTTTAAACATAAAATGTATGAATCAATGAAATGATAGTCATGACGATAGTTAAGTATGTATATGTCGAACATTAATTTTTCACCTTAAAACATTTAGAAAACTTCCATGATCGAAAATATTCAAGAATATTCTTTTAAATTTTAGTGAAAGGTAAAACATGGGTAAAAGATTAATTTATAATTCATAAGATAATAATATGACATTTTTGAAATAATTTTTTGAAAACACAATTTTGAAAGAACCTATTTTCCCAACAGAAAGAAGAAATAAGGTTAGATTTTCTAAAAAATATATTCTTTATTATCTTAAGAAAAAAAGAGTAAAACAGTGGTACCATTACTTGGATATAACATGAATAACCATAGGGTATGAAAATTAATGAGAGTTACTAATTGGTGGATTATAATATTTCATTAATGGAAGAATAATCGTATGCAATCTTAATAAATGATGAGATTGTAGCAATAAACTGTTACCACATTGGTAGATTTGAATCATAATATAATCAAAATAATAACATTAAATAAATATTAAAATATCATTAAAATAATTATATTCATGATATAACATGTCAATGTCAGTGTATACACCTTATATAAAAAATATATGTATGTTACAAGGCATGTGTCTCAAAGATGGAAGATTGAGACATAAATTACGTTATAGATTTGGTAACTATTGAAACATAAAACACATGAAAGAACAATCATAAAATAGATATTTAAACTCCAATAAATTTAATAATAAGAGTCATAAAATACATTTATGGGTAGTATATACACCACACAAAATAAATGAGTGGTGAATAAGGCATGTAACTCACAGAAAAAAAAGTGAGAGGAAATTCCCTTACCTTATGTCTTGACACTCATCATACTTGTACAATCATATAATATAATAAATGTAATTTTATTATAGATATTTTAAAGAACCATATTATTTCATATAACACCATATATTATTTTATTATGGCTTTCTTACCCTCTTATTTACAATTCCATGTTAATGATACGCTTTGGGTAATTTCCGCTTTGTTTTTCGCATTTGTCTTAATTTGGTATATATTTGGACATAATGCCTATATCATGATTTACAGAATGTGAACCATGATATAAATATCATGTAAACTTAGTATACATGTATTATAATAACCTATATAATATATAAGTGTGAAATCGAATACACCGTTCATTAAGACGATAGACCGTACGTATACATGAACGATGTTTCAATTTTATTTTTGTATTGATAGAAAGAAAGTAAACGATATATATATATATATATCATTATCCTAATAGAATTAATATATCATATATATCATATAAGTTCAATAAACCCATCCATAGTAAATTCTATGTAGAGTCTGAATGAATCACATAGTTTTGAGGAGGCGGAAGTCCACAATTCCACAAACGATGTTATCATATTTATAAAAAATAGAAAGAATTATAATAGGATTTATATAATAAATAAATAAGTATAAAAACATAATAATTATCATATAAAACATATTTTATATCATAATGACCAACCATAGTAAATGGTAAAGGTAAAACAAACATCATCATTTTGTGAGGCAGTAGTTTGAAGTACACAAGAACGATAAGTTAGTTACCCATTAGATGGAAGTGTGTGTTAGTGTAGGTTGAAACCATATCATAAAAAAATATAATTTGATTTAGTATACTAAGTATATTTTATGATCATATAATATGATTAATTTAGGTAGAGGAGAAACAAAATAAATGAAAGGAGCTTGAGGAAGGATGTTACCACTTCTTTGGGTTACTCCTTTTGGTTTGCACCAATGGAATTTCTTGGATGGATTTCTGGCCAGAGAGAGGATTCAAGGAGGAATGGGGGGAGGGGTGGGTTTGTGATGTTATTTTATCAATGTTTTTCTGATCCAAATGGCTTGAGAGGTGTGAGTAAGTTGGAGGGGCGAGTACCTTTTTAGAGTGGAGGAGGGGCACTCTTGTAAATTTTTGGAAAAGGAATTCCACCCATGTTTTATCATGACATGTGGATAAAATAATGGTCCAAATTATATAAAATGTATTATATGGTATAAATATTTCCATAAAATTTCTTTTAAAAAATTTTATAGGTTTTTTTGGTTCTAAAGTTTAAGTTTGTTTTCATATCTTAAGAAAAGGTTTCTCTTAATAGTTGTAATTAATTTTATTCAATTTCACTAATATTTTTATCAAAAACTATGTTTGAAATATTATAAATTATAAATTACGATGATTCCAAATATAGAATCAATTTTTCTAAATTCAAATGATATAAGTGGTTGAAATTAATTGACAATTAATCCCATAGAAAGGACGACAATGGAGGTTTTTAATGTAAAAATATCTAAAAGGATGTTATTTTTTTATATGAAATTTCAAATATAAATCGGTACCAATGGAATAAATTGTATTATTTTTTTATATTTGATTTAATTAAACTTTAAAACAAAATTTCAATATAATTTACCTATATTAATAAATTATATGAAAAAACAGTTTTGAATAAAAATACAGTATTTTTCACTATTCATCCAAAAATGATGTTTCTTAGAAAACTCCAAAAACATTCAACCTAAGAAAAGATTGGAATTTTGAATTGAAAAATGAAGATTATTTTATCAAATTAACTTTATAAATGTGTATAAAAATATTTTTATTAATGTTCATAGAAGCATATAAAAAGCAGTTCTTTTAAGAAAATAATATTTTAAAACATATAATGACTTTACCAAAGATTATAAATTTCATTATCAATATATTATTATTTATATAAAACCATTATAAAAAAATTTAAAAATTAGTTATTACTATTAATATTAATATTTTTAATAACTATTTTATAACTATCTCATTTAGATAATTATAAAAAAAGCTAACATTTCATAGATACTCAGTGTTGCATGTAACCTAGACCAAGTCCATGTAGTCTGTAGCACAAGACTACCTTGGTGTTGTGTGAAATTAAAGTAAAATGTAGAGATTTCATAAAAATATATATATTCAATGATTTTTGAAACAAAAAATATCAAAAATAATAAATTAATTCTAAAAGATATTTCCCAAAATATAAGGGTCTCGCATTCTACCCTCTAAAGATGAATTTCACCATCAAAATTATTCTAGGTTATAAAAGGTTTAATACTTTAGAATTCATTTCAAAGAAACCCAAATTTTAAAAATTAATACTAAAACATCCTTTAAACAAGGAAATTTTGAACCATAATGGTTATCCAACTAAAATCACAACTTAGTTTCCACATATGAGAATGTAGGTTGAGAGTGATGATTAGAAATGGAGGAAAATCATAAATATTTTTAGGGAGTGATTGAGGTTATTAATAACAAAAAAGTGAATTATCAATAGAAATTTGAGTTCCAAAAATTCATAAATCAGTGATGATTTAAAATTCCATCAGTTGAAAAAAATTACAGTATTAGGACAACATATTATTTCAAGATCATTTTCCTAAAGTTGAAGAATTTTCATGAAAAGATATACTTTCATAATTTCAGGAACACATCACCCTTTGTTTTTCCTTAATCTAATTCACCTCTTTCTCCAAAAATAATTTTTTAATTTTTCATTTCTAAAGACTATGAGATCTGGAGATCCATGGTATGCCATAACATCTACCATCAGATATCATAAACAAAAGGTTTTTAGAAAAGGTAATCCAATATGCATAGGTGATATAACAATTTAATCTCGAAAAATTCATTAAAATTGTAACTTAATCTTTAAATAAATGGTTATCCTTATAACCCTTATAAATGATGAAAATCCCACACTTTAGAATTATAGTCACTAAATCAACTTAATAACAATCCCCCATATATCATGGGGTATTTATTGGTTGTCACTTTTGAAACATGTGAATACCCTCATCATATATTTTCTTGAGACATGGTAATAACCTAAATTACCAAAAAAAACTTTGGAATATATGAATGATAACTTATTCCAAAGATTAATCTATATATTACATAAATCCAAAAAGTTATAATCTTCAACCATGATGACATGGACTACATTTTCAAAAAAAAAAATACTTAATTGTTTCTACCGTCATTGATACTATCTAATTTACTTTGTCCAAAACAATTATCTCTTCTTCCAATATAAACATATTTTTCTCTATATCTTGAACACATTGACGATTACCTTGTATTAATCAGAATATCAAGTTTCCATTAAATCAATTTTCAATGTCTTTATCACTATTAAAAATATCCTTTTCAATCCATAATGAAACTTATACAGAAAATAATAACATATTTTAGGATTCATATAACATAATCTATGAATTCCAAAACATAAATACTTCATTCATCCAACATTATTGTCAAACCACAATTCAAGCTTTATCAAATAATTCCATAATAACTCTTTCCTAGAATATGAAATATGAATAATGTTAAGGTTCTTAAAACTCAATATAATCATGATTATTATGTTTATGGTGAACAATACATGGAATAACATCCCATACATTTCACATGTCATTTTCGGTACCTTTATATTCAAGTGTATATCCAATACCCACACCACATTCCTAATTATCTTTATGATATTTACACTTGGGAAATCAATTTTCATAATGCCCAAACATTGCACATCTGAAACATACAATGTTAAGTATGTTCCTTCATGTTCTATCCATTTAATAAAACCTAAAATTACATGGTGAGAAAAAAATATCACAGAATAAAACCATATAATCATGATAAATTACTTATAGGATGTAAAAATTATGAAACATTACTTATGAAATATTATGTTCATACTAGGTTATTCATAGTCTACTTCCATTTAAATTTTCATGATTCTTCATGAATAGTTTTTTAATTCCCAAAGTATATCCCCTTGGAGCATCAAACCAAGTGTGTAGTATTGATCATTGTTGAGTACTCGGTTACACTAAGTCTGGCCTGAAACACCTTGTTGGAGTTTTTAAACCTAGGTACATCTATTCCAGATCTACATGCACTTGTAGTATCAAGATAAGGTTTTATTTATAGGAAACCACTCACTCCATCATTTACCAAAATTATAAGACATTTTACTAAATATTTACTCATCTTTATTCTTATCCTTAGAGGAATCCCTAGACATATCCTTAGGGATATCATCAATTTTTTCTCATCCTATTTACAAAAGGATAACTAAACCTTTTCTCTAATACTAACTATAGAGTCCCTTACTTTTCATACATAGACATTAAATAATTGTTTTTAGAATACTTAATACATCACTTAAAAAAATTCCTAAATAAAATATTAGTATAGTGACCTTGGAAATAATAAAACATAAATTCCGACACATAAGTGAGCTATGTTATCTCTCACTAGGTTCTTCTTGACTATCACCATTCTTATACACATATAAAATACTACATATCTTCATAACCTGGGGGAAAGGAATCATAATAATTGGTGATCTTAGATTCTAATTAAGGGTAACCAAGGGAGGTATTTAAGCATAATCGTGAGCATAAGGGTATAAGAACAAGATCATGAAATTGAAAGATCATACCATACATATCAAAGATTATAAAAATAAATCATGGAATAAATAGTAATAGATCATAAGACATGAATCATAATTAAATAAATAACATAATCATTAAAAGTATAACATAGGAAATAATACATGGAATATGTGGCAGACACACAATCATATAAAAACCCTATGTCATGGCTACCTACCAAGGCCTTCATGACATGTTAGGATCGAGCTAATCACCCATATACCTACTTTGAAATTGGGATTACCTCCCATGTACCCACTTGTATTGGGTAATGTATGACCTCACATGTACCCTCTTATTTTTGGATTGAGATACCCTCCCATGTACCATACTTTTTCATTCAAGGGATCCCCACATGTACCCTATTTTTTTGGGATTGGGATGCCATCTCATGTACCCTTTTGAGATCATAAAATAATTATCATTACCCAATACATTGGAGGAAGATATATTTCTCGCCAATCTCATAATTAAACTATCATAATATATTCTAAAGTGTCAAAAAAATCATATCGTAACCCATGGAATTAAACTGGCATCATAAAAATTTAACCATATCATAACTTATGGAAAATTTATAGGTTTCATAATCATTTCATGCTAGAAAAACCAATAAAAGGAAAATGGATTCATAAGCATTTATCAAGGAATATCCCATTGGAGAGAGTAATTTTTTACAACCGCCATGCCATAAAAACATAAAAAATTCATATAAATAATATAAATGGAATCCTTGGATCATATCCCAAGTAAGGCAATAATTATAAATAAGGACATCTTCTTTGATGGATACGGATTTTGAAATATCAATTATAATATATCTATATATATATATTTAAATCACTTTTTAAAACATATAAAAATTTTAAAATCCATTTTCTTGAAAACACTTTGAAAACATTTAAAGGAATCATGAAAAATAACATTAAATATTTCTTGAGGAAAATATCTTTTATGCTTTGAAAGATTATTTTTAAAACCTAAATCATTTTAAAATATATTTTCCTTGAAAATAACCATAAAAACATATAAATAATCTTGAAATTTTTTTTGAATACCTTTATCCTTGAAAACTAAAAAAATAATCTTGAAAAGCTTTTTCATTGAAAATAATTTGAAAACATATAAAAGAAACTATGAAATTATGGAAATAATTTTCATTGAAAATAAAATTTTCAAAATCCAAAAAAATCCAAAGTATTAGGAAAAATTTTAATTTTAAAAAAACATCCTCCTAATCATATGAAGGAATAATCAAGTAAACGAATTTCATGATGGTGGGTAAGTCCATAAATGCCAAACATTACTTTTTCACCTTAAAACATTTAGAAAGACTTGACTGAAAAATTAAAGGAATATGCCTTTTAAAGCTATATTGTAAAATAGTAAAACATGAGAAAATATATTTTATACATCATAGTATAATATTAATACATTTTTTTAAACATTTTAAGAAACCACGGTTTCAAAGAACACAGATTTCTAACCGAAAAGAGAAATAAGGTTAGAATTTTCCTAATAATATTTTATTATTTATATCAATCCCCAACGAGTGAAAAAATGGTAACATTACTTGTATATTACATGAATAACCATATGGTAAGAAAATTCATGAAATTTATTGATAGTTGGATCATAATATTTTATTAATGGAAGTATAATCATATAAAATCTCGATAAATGATGAGATTTTAGCAATAAACAATTTCCACTTTAGTAAAATTTAATCATATATAATGGAAATAATAAATTTAAATGAATCCTAAAATATAATTAAAAAAAGGATATTAATTATATAACATGAAAAAGGTAATATATAAACCTCATAGAAAAATATAGGTGCATAACATGGCATTTTCCTCAAAGAATGAAAATTGAGACAAAATTACATTACCAATTTGGTAACTTTTGAAACATGAAACACATGAAAGAAATATCATAAAATGGATATTTAAATAACCCTAAATTTAATTATATGAGTCCTATAATACATTAATGTGAAGTATATACACCAAACAAATGAAATGAGGTGTGAATAAAGCATGTATCTCATGGAAATAAAAAGTGAGATGGACTTCCCTTACATTATGTCTTAACACTCATCGTACTCATTCAGGATTGTTTTATAATAAATTTATGTATATTATACATATTTAAAATAAACATATTATTATATATAATACCATATATATTTTTCTATGACTTTATATTACCCTTTTATTAACAATTCCATGATAGGGTTACACATCGGGGAATATCCGCTTGGTTGTTCTCATGTGTCTTAATTTGATATATCTTTTTTACTTATAACTATATAATAATTTCCCTATTTTGAACCATGATATAAATATCATTCATAATTGGTATATTTTTATTACAATAATATATATAATATAGGAGTATTAAATGGAATACACAATTCATGGAGATGGTAGGTCTTACGTATGAATGGATATTATTTCAACTTTATTGTCATGTTGAACGAATGAAAGTAAATGAAATATATTTATGTATTTATATATATCATTATTGTAGTATAATTATTATATCATATATATCATATAAGTTCTTTAAACCCATCCTTAACACATTCCATGTAGAGTTTGAATGAATCACATCGTTTTGAGGATGTGGTAGTCCACCGTTCCACAAATGTTGTTATCGTATTTAAAAAAATGGAAAGAATGAATGTAGGATTTTATAATAAATAAATAAGAATAAATAAATAATAAATATAATATAAAACCATAGTATCCATCATACCACCCAACCATAATATCTGGTATAGGTAAAATGAACAACATTAGTTCGTGAAGCAGTTGTTCTCCATACAAAAGAACGGTAAGTTTGTTACCCATTAGATGGATGTGTGTGTAAGTGAAGGTATACATAAAAACATTAAAACATATAAGTATATTTAGGATATTTAGGTTATTATTTTTTTATGTAATAAAATTAATTTAGGTGGTGGATAAAAAAATAAAGGAAAAGTGCTTGAGGAAGGATGTTACCTTTTCTTTAGGTAACTCCTTTTGGTTTGTACCAAAGGGATAACTTATATAGATTTCATCCAAAAGTGATAATTCAAAGAGTAAGAGGGGGTTTTTGGTAGAATATTTTAAAATAATTGTTTTGAGCCAAATGTAATTTGAGGTTTGAGGAAGTGGGAGGGGTGAGTTTTGTTTTATAGGGGAGGAGGAGTGGCACTCTTTTACATTTTGGTAAAAGGAATTACACCCACATTTTTTCAATGTAACATTGATCCAATAATGGACAAAATTAGATAAAAAGGAGTATCAAGATCCAAATATTTACATAAAATTTATTTTTGACAACTGTATAGGTTGTTTTGTGGCTTATGTTTGAGGTTTAGTCCTTTGTTAAGCTAAAGTTTCTCTAATCATTGTAATTACTTTTAATCACTTGCACAAATATCTGTGAACAAAAACTAAATTGAACTTATTATAAATTATAAATTATTATTATTTAAAATATTTAATCCATTTTACCAAATTTAAATCAATTAATTGGAAGAAAATAATTTAGTATTAATCCTGTAGATGGGACGCATTTGAGGTTTTTAAGGTATAAATGTTCAAATGTTTGTGATGTTTTTGTATCCAAAAACAATTGGAAATTGCTTCCAATGAAGTAAATTTCATTAATTAATTTATACTTTATATAATTATAATTAAATAAAAATTAAAATATAATTAACTATATTATTAAATTTGATAAAAAATCAGTTTTGAATTAAAAATCATTAATTTTCACTAATGATCAAAAAATGAGGTTTTTTCCAGAAAAAAATCCCAAAAAATAACCCTAAGATAAATTTGGTATTATGAATTCAAAAATCAATTTTATTTTTACCAAAATAAATTTCTAGAATCTTCTAAAATTTATTTTATTATTGTTCGTAGAAGGGCATAGAAAGAAGTTCATTTAAGAAAATAGTATTTTTAAACCCATAAAAATTTTACCAAAAATTATACATTTCGTTATCAATATTTTTTTTATTAATATGAAACCATTATAGATAAAATATAAAAATTAGTTATCAATATTAATATTACTATTTTTAATTATAATTGTATAAAGATATAATTTTTATAATTATAATAAAAGGTGTTATTTTATAGAAACTCAGTATCCCATGTAATGAAATACAAGTCAGTGTTTCATGTAGTGAATGCTTACCAGGGTGTTGTGTGAAATGCAAGTAAAACATAGTGATTTCATAAAAAAAATCTATATTCAAGTATGCATGAAATGAAAAATTTCAAAATGAATAAATTAATTCCAATGATATATTTCACAAAAGATAGGGGTGTTACCACCTTTATGGAATGAGAAATTCCCTATGATGTGAAGTCTTTAAAATCAATAACACTATCAAAAATTGGTTTTAATGCATTATGGCATAACCCTTGTTTCATGATAAAAACTACCCTTATATCCACCATTTCATGGCGTAATAAAAATATTTTTTTTGAATATCCTTTCATCAATATCTTATATAACAAACACCTTTCATGATATTTGACTCAATTACAATTTATATAATCATTTTATATTTTATGATAACTGACCCTTGTGAATCCCACTTAGAGGAGTCTATAACAATACCCCAACAATCAAATCTTATCAATAATCCTCTTCGATCGTCACATATTCTTAAAAATCCTCTTCAACATCAACACTTGGATGTAATTGTCAAAAACAAATAAATAAAAAACACTAAAGTGGTTTACTTCAAAAAATCTCACCCTTTGGGTTTGTTATTAATTCCATAGAAACCAAAACATGACAATTATAATACTATTTAGGAGTGAATCAATTATTTATCCATAAAAAACTATAATACCATATATGAATAGACCAGTCTGATAAATAAGAGTTAAATGAAAGAATCCTCATGATAACAATTCATTAGACTTATTCTTTGATTTTGTAATGCATTTTCCAAATATAATGTAAAATCACTCCCCCAAATTTTCAATCAAAAACTCTCCCCATGAGTATTGATCCCCATTTTTTAAAATATAAAATACACATATCATTCATTCAATATTCTTCACTATGTTTCATGAACTCATTTTCCTAAGAGAAAACACACACAACTCTTTTTAGGATTTTCTTTCTCCACCTGAAAAATATATTTCCTTTTTCACCCTTTACCAATAATCCTAAAGAGAACTACCTTATAGGATCATATAATAATGTTCTAAATATAATAAATTAATATTGGAGAGAAATAATACCTTGTGTAAAAATAAATTCCCACAATGGAGTCGGGGCTTTGCAACTATATCCATCTAGATAGATGGGTTCAGTTGGACTCTTTAAGCTATCTAACGCTGTTCAAAAATTTATCTTGTGTAATTCCTTGTTAATTATTCCAGTCACTTGATTCTAAGTATGTATATACTCAAATAAAAAAACCATTTACTCTATATTACCCTTCATTAAATTATATTTAATCTCAATATACATTTTTGTTGAGTAGTGAATGATACATTTACAAAAATATATTTCATTTTAGTTGATACACTTAATCAAAATAGAAAACATCATATAAATTCTAATGCATTCAAGATTTTGAAATTTATATATTATCTTGGTGAATTTTTGATTAACAAAAATATAATCATCCTCTATAGTGGTTACAGATATTTAGTCTTTCTTTTTTAATTTTTCCTAATGTTTTGATCCATGATAATAGAACACATATCTATATGTAGAATTTTAGTTATCAATTAACCTATCCAATTAGAATTGATAATATTAATAATTACTTCCATGTAGTTACACGATAAAACATCCTATAATCCGTTGTTTTATTAATGTATAAAAGTATAATCCTTCCATATTTAATATGGATTTATTTTATATATATTTGATAACGAGATACTTGAAGCATGGAAAATAAAATATATGATTGAGTGGTAAATAATTAGTGTAAAATACCAATGATCTTTCTATAAATAGTCACATATAAATCCTTTCCTTTATCGTCCATTGAAACTTTTATATGATTTTTCATTGGAGTACCCATTATTTTATAATATACCATTAGTAATATTCTTATCACATACTTGGAATATTTATTTTTGGAAATAAATTTCCTAAAATACATTTGAATCACCTACAATCCATGTAAAATTAATTATTTCCCAATTAGAGACATCACAAATTTTTACCTATTTAATATTAAAAACTATTTTCATTGAGTATCGTCAGTGCCTCTAAAGATGATGGAATCAAAAAATTTAAGCACCATAATATATTTTACTTTCTCATTATTGATTTAGGGGTTGTGATCAACCCCACCTATATAAAAATTGATCTTCTCTAGACATTATTACAACCTTTATACCAAACTCTTGGTTCTTGTTTTAATCCATATGATAATTTGTTCAGCCGATATACTTTTTTTTAATCATTTTGATAGATAAAACCATAATATTTATCAATGTAGGAATCCTAATCCAATACTACATAGAGGAATTTTGATTTGATATCTAATTGACAGACATTGAGGCATTTTTACCCTTCCATGGGGAAAAATAATCATATATTTTCTAATATAGACACATGTGAAAATGTTTCATCCACATAATTTTCCTTTAATTTCTTAATATCATTTGAAGACTATACTATCTTTGTTCCATGTTTCCTTACCATCTTCATTTATTTTTTTCCTACTAAAACCCATTCGGTTCATATTACATTTTTTTTGGTTTTCCATTGAATAACTTTTAAAAAAAATTTCTTCTTAATTAAATTAATGTCATCATGAATTTACATTAATGAATTTCGATAAATGGAAGATTATTTAAATTATTTTTGTTCCTCTCGAGATAGAAATTTTTTTATGTGCTTTTAATCTTCCTATTTGAACTCATATGAAAATTTCACTATAAATATTGTTTTCAGTGATTTCTACACTACTAAATAATTTTATTTACCCTATAATACTTTATATGCTTCCCTCATCATCATAAAATTCATTTGAGTTCTCTTTATAAATTTTTTCTACTCCATAAATATATTCATTACTTTCCTCACTAAAAACTAGGTTTGAGTATGTGTAAATTATGCCCATCTTAAACTGAAATTTGCTTGTATAAGATTGAAATATTCAAATTTTTAGTTACCAAACCACCATTATTTTTTATAATTATATCCGATTTCTTTTTATAATAAATTTATTAATTAATATTTTAGGAATATCCAAGAAAAATTCCTTCATCTATACGTACATCAACATTCATATTATTTTATCTATTTTGAATAAAGTCATTACTTCTAAACTCCTTGAAGTACTTGAGTGTCATCTTCTTTCCAATACATATATCATAGATAGACTTATTTTAATTTTAACATAACAGTTATTGGTTGGAGATATTTAAAATTACAAGTATTTATTATTTACCATACTTATTTGGTATGTGTTTTTTGATAATCATAGTTTGAGCCATGTTATTGATTATGCAGTTCATCCTTTCAATAACTCGGTTTTTTGATGAGTTCTTTGCACTATCACCTAATATTTAATCCCATGTTTCTCTATTCGTTCATTCACTTGTGTGTTTTTCAATTTAACACTATTAATGGTGTATATTTTTATAATTATTACACCAAGAATCGTTTTAGTTTTTTTTCAGTATTGAGTGATACATTAAAATACTTCATTCGTCTGACTAATCACAATCAACCAAGGAATGCTGTTTAAATCATCAATTATTAATAAGATAATACATTTTGTAGTTTTAAGAATTTGGAGTCATTTTACCATAATAATAAATAAGAAAATCCAATTATAAACTTAATTATTTTTCCTTTGTTGTCCTATAAGTCTTTGAAAGAAGCTACCATTTTGGACTAGTGTCATATGTATGGGTTTTATTATATGTGATTTCAATGATATATTGAGACGTAATGTTTCTTTCTAGATTTTATAGTTATTTTTGGCTTAGATGGATAAGTTTCTTATTCCATAACTTGTTATCATTCTCCATAGAAATCATGAAAACAATTTATTCACTAATATGGGGAATACAGTCATTGGTTCATCTTTCTTTCAGAAAAATTGTACCATATCTATATTTAACAATTCACCCCTTGTTTATAGATTCCTCTACATGTCCAAAATCACACAACTGGTTCACAATTAGAATATTTTGTCTAAGACCTTTAACAAATAACACACATATTTTTATGAGATCCTCTTAACCAGCCTTGGACTTTTGAAAGACAAGGATTTTTATTACCTTCTTATTTTCAAATCAAGAAAATCCATTTTTATCATATTTGAAGTTGATGATAAGATCCTCATTGTTGGTAAGGTGGGAGGTATATCTGCTTCCAAAACCCATAATCTAGACCTATTTATTTCTCTTATAGTAATCGAAGTGATGTTGTTCTTCTCATGTCTTCTATTCTTCACCAAAGAAAATTGGTTAGTATTTTATGATGTTGTGAACTATTTTTTCACCACCAATTCCACGGTTTATTCCTTATTTCATAAATTGAAAGTCTTTTGTGTTTTTTTAACTAGTTTTATATTGCTTCCATCTTCTGTCATCCAGTTCTCAGTATATTTTTAGTCCCTCTCCTTTTACCCCTGTAGAACAATTATCTAACATGTTCCTAAAGTCATCACACAAAAATAAATATATATTAAAATCATACGAAACTAATAGAAACAATTTTCTTGTTTTTTGTGTAGTTTATCTTTGTAAAATCCATTTGTGATAGATCACACATATTGAATGTGTCCTAGATTTCCATTAAAAAATTAATTTTTTGTTCTATATTTTAAACCATTTCTAATTGATAAATTTTATTTAGGTCTCCATAAAAATAAAATTTTATTTGTGGTATTAAGACTAGTGATTTATCTTTAACCATATTATTCTTCTCCATGAAACCACACTACATGAAAATTTTCCATTTTTTGATAGGAAATTCTTGTAGAATGGAAATAAATTACTCAGTAAAAACATGGCCAATTTAATTTTTTTGTATTCACTTGAGCTTCATAGTTCCATAAAAAGTGCGTAGAGTGATTCATGACCTTCACGCTCCTATCACCATATCATGAATTATTTGTAAATCTCACGCTATTAGGTAGTTTTTAATGATCATAAATAAAATTTCTATCATTTTCTATTTAGGGATTTTAGTGTTTACATTTTAGAAATTTTTTCATAGTGGAATTGGACTGAAAAATTGACGAAAAATGGATTAGAGGACATTTTTCCAGTTGTCCATCTAAATTTACCAGAAGCTACCTAGGGGTGCATAGACATAACACATATTCTTCCTAGGTTCCACTAATAAGCTCATGGGGTCTAAATAGAACAATAATCTTATCTAGGGCTGCAATATTTTCGGTGGTACCGACCATCAACCTAGCGACCTCATGGTAGACTAAAATATAATAATTGGAAGAGGTCCCTATATGGTTTAATTCACCTTATAATAGTTTTATTTGACCCCCAAAGTCTATAATTACACCCCTTGGTTTCTTGGAAGTCTAAGGTTCACTTTTTCTAATTTTTCTTCAATTTGGAATTTTTTAGAGTTCTCATATTCAACATATTGTATTCAATTTCTTTTCTTTATTTTTTATCCTCTATCTCTTTTATTTATTCTATTATTCATTATAGAATAGAGAGTGGAGTGTGTGAATCCAAGGGATTTCACAAAATCATGTTTATCATTTATTTTCTTTTTGTTATTTATTCATACTTAAATAAATGGGTATTTGTTTCTTGTATATTCTACAAATAGATGGATATATGGTTCTTTCATGGTCATTAAAGAAAGGGTTTATTAGTTTCTTTATGGGTTATTAAAGAAAGGGACTTTCATTTTACTTGTTTTCATGCTTGGTCCATAATGAAATATATTTAAATGTGAAAAGATTTTCTTGGTTACCGTTGAAACCCATGGATTATGAATACTCTTAAGGCCTTGGTAGTGGAGATGTAATAACTCTTTATTAGTGATATCTAAAATTCTTTATAAAAATATCTTATGTTATTTATTTTATTTTCATTTGATTTCACTATATCCTTTATTTTATTGATTCCACTTAAATTCACATTCATTTCCATAGATCAAATAATCTTGTTTGTTGCTTTAATTTTCCTAATACTATAAAATTATGTTTTTCTATTAAAATGTTTTTAAAGGTAAATTTACCCCCCATTCCATTTTAACTACAACCAGTAGACTTATTCTTTTATAACTTCTATTATTTTAATTATTTCTTTTATGGATATAGATATTCCATCAATTATATTGTCTTTATCGTGAATTTTAAGTCTTATATCTATCTATTTCTCTGATTTTTCAATATTTATAGATTTATGTTTTTCATTCTATATATTCATTTCTGAATTTTATTTTTCCTATTATTGAATATAGAGTTTTGATTCATGAAAAACTACATTTTCCTTCTTGGTTTTATCCAACCATATATCAATGTTTTCATAGGATAATTCACGTTCTTCCTAATGTCCAACTCATCCTTCAATTTCATCAATTTTATAATCATTATCATGAACTTATGGCTTGTATATAATGACTATGAAGTATATTTACCAATATTCATACAATCATAAACCTCTTATGATTCAGTTTCCTCTACACTTTCTTCTTCTTATGAATGATTTTTTTATTCAATCGAATAACCTATTTTACAAGCCATTCTTTTCAATCATATCATGTGATGATTTCATAGAATAAAAATTATCTTCGTCATTATCCAAATACCTTACAATGAATTTAGTCACAAGGTGTCCAAAATTACCACACATAAAGAAAACAAGTTAATCTTTCCTTTAAACATTATTTTTTCCTGTTGAGGTTCAATGAAAGAAAAAAATTATGTTATCAACATATTCTTCATTTGGATTCAATTTTAAATATACATTATTTATAAATTTAAAATATATATACCTTGAGTTATACATTGATCTAGATTCATTATCTTCAATTCATATTTCATAGAAAAAAGGGTACTATATATGCTTTCCAGAGAAATTTACATTACATATTTGTCTTCGACCACTAAAACCACTACAATAAAACAAAGAGGTAGTATTCTTATAACCAACATAATTATTTTGAAACAGTAAATACTTTCACAAAGATCATGCATATCTTCCACATGAGAATTTATATGAATAAATAATATTTTAATAGTTTTATTCAGGATCATCCTCAAAATATTTAAAATTATTAAACAAAAATTATATATTTTCTTATAAAAACATTATGATCACCTTCATTAATATTCCAAAAATAAAATCATAGATAGAATGATTTTTTTGGTTAGCATTACCTTGGTGTATATGGGGTTTTCCAGAGATCCCATTAAATAATTAATCACCTTAACATATGCATCCAATTCTATGTGGTATCTTTATGATAAATACATTATTTCCATTTTAACTAAGATATCATTAATGGATTCTGTGAGTACAAATATTACCAAATACATGAAGTAATTATACATGCTATTTCTTCGTAATTTGGAATTCATACCTTTGAAAATTTGTATGTCTTTTTGATTAATTTTTCTCACAGTCTCGATGATTCTTAGAGAATAAATTCACCACCCCAAAACCAAATCTCTATTATCACTTATAGGTCCCTAAAAAGTATTATACCCTATAAGGGGGTTAAGTTAGGGTATTTTAAATAGAAACATTATCCTTCAATTATCATAATCTTAATCTCCAAATAAGAGGAACAATACTTCATCTCCCTCATGATCACTCTAGGGTAATTAAAGTAATAAGAGAACATGGGTGATTTTACTTCGTTTAACCAACTAAGATAATTCAAGGAGTATTCATGTAAATTTTCTTATGAAATTAGACACTAATAACACTGCTTACAACATGAATAAAAAATGTAGTGATATCACTAATCCTTCAGATTCACTATCCAAAATATGTTGAAAAAAATAATTCCACTTGTCTATAGTTAGGTTCTCACTACTACATTAATGATAATATTTTTATAAAATAAATTTATGATGGGAAATCACTCCTAGAATGGAGTTCCAATTCAAAACTGACTTGATAAATTTCTAGCGAGAAAGAGCTATTGGAATACCTCCCTTCTCTAACTCTTTCAGCTTTCCAAAATGCATAGAATTCATATTTCTTCATATCTTGCAATTTTATTCTCTAAATTCATATATTTTCTACATACTCTGATTTTAGAACGTCATCATGAACTGATTGGGAGTAGGTTTTGTTCTGAAACAGTATTCCTAAATCTATTAGGATTGTGATGTGTGTCCTGTATATGTCAACATATTCATTAAGAGCCATTAATTCATAGTTTTTATCTAAATTATCCATACAAAACTCTTATTATAATTTTATTAACAAAACAAATTGGTTTTCTAGAGACATCCCCTTCATAAATTAACTTTTCATGTTGTGGTGTGATGACCTCATCATATAATCCTTTTAAGAGTGTCAATCTTACTTATGGTGTGACTTTTCTGACTCTGACATATTTTTTATTGTTTGCATCACTATGGAATGAGATCATGTAGTGGAGTAGATCCAAAATTCTATCAGCATTAATCATCCTCATTACCCTCTCATGATCATGACATGATGTCATCAAAAACCCTATGAACCACCAAATCGACTGTGGTGTGGGATTTTTCACCGTAGTGCAATCTCAGGTAGGAAAAATCTCACTTTCATTAACTTTGAATGAATTACAACCTCCATAGTGAGACTATAACGCCCCGACCCCAGTAACCCAGAGTTGGTGCATTATTACATAATATTGGCATGATTAAAAAATATCATGTCTCGAAAGTCCGATTAGTTTAGTATCCTTGGAATAACTAGATACATTCATAAATTTTACAATACATCATAAAGTGAAAACTATTACAACAACATCTTGTCTTCATATCCCCTCATACTATCCCAGCAGGTCATTCATAAATTACTTCTTCACATCCTGGAAAAAATAAAACATTGTAAGGGGTGAGCCCAGATTCTCAGTAAGGATAACAATATAGAGGAAACTATTGTAAATAAGCATAAACTTTTAAGGCAATGTATAACTAAAAAAAATCCGTGTCAAATTGATCTTCAGTATAATATAGAAAATATTAAATAAAATAATTCTATTAAATTATTCAAATGGATATTCTACTAGTCAAATAATCACATACAATATCAATAACCACTTTCATAATGATGGAATTCATAATGCCAGACTATCATAACCACCTAGTCAAGGCCTCGTGCCAAGACTACTAATAAAATTTTGTCAAGGCCTTGTGCCAAGACACTATTTTGTCTCATGAGACCTACCTATGCATCGAGGAGCTATAACGGGCTCTACCCGTCACATATTAAGTCCAATGCATTCCTCATATGAACAAGTTTAAACATAACATTAACATTCGTATTAAAACTAACATAAGAAATGTCAATACTTTATCCATAAACCATGAATGGAAAAAAACTCATCCACATTCAAAAAAATCAAAAAAACTTCAATACAATATGGATGTTTTGTATCATAATAATAAACGTCAAATAAGCTTAAAATCCATCAAAGGATGTTGACATAGATGAAATCAAAACTATTTGAGAGAAATATCTCTTTTTTTGAAATAATTTAAAAGTATAATAATTATAAAATAAAACACTTACATTTAAAATATTCTTATAATCTTGTAAATGAAGCTTCAACGATTTTATAACGGCAGAAAATAGCCGCACCCGCCGTATAAGTTAAAAAAAACATTCTTACCTTAATTCGGTCAAAAAGGTTAAAAAGGACCTTGTTTGGAAAATGACAGAAAGATTCCTTTATAAACATCTTATAAAAAGTCAACAAGGGTATAAATGACTTTATCCCATAGTATTTAAAATAGTAAGAGTGATTTGAAATACATTTTTAATAAACATGGATGTGGATGATAAAGAGGTCCCAGTAGATAATTACGTATAAACAACCTCGGATAATGAAGAGATTGTGAAATAAACCCATACCTCGTACTTTTCCTTAGTTGATGGTATGTTAACCTCTTGTAAAATAGTTAAAACATTGTTATTAAATTATACAAGAACCATATACATTATTATGATTGAAGGTTTCGAGCGCAGCGGAAGCATGTGGGAGGGTGTTCCCACTTGTCCTTTTGTCATTAGCAATGATCAATCTGGGATCAATACGACGATAAACGTCACTCTCCACAGATTGAATCACAGAAAAATAAAAAGATGAAGGTTTTTCCCGGAACCACAAACAAGGATCGTTACAAGTTCATTATAATTAATTTAATCAATTGAAAAGAAATACCTTTTGGTGTTCTTTCTTCGTTGATGTTCTTGATCACGTTCTGATGTGATTCATCGTTGCGTCGCAGAAGCCAAGTGTAGAATTCATCTAGTGGTGATCCACATGTGTACCTTATAACTCGGGATGTTGCCAAAGGAGTCTCCGGGTGCTAGCGTGGAGAAAATTTTGCTTGCGTTGTCTGCCTTAGATCGGCTTGATCTGATGGAAGAGGATCTCTCTTGATCTTGAGAGCATTCATGGAGGAAGAGGTTATTTCAGCCTTGAAAGAATTCTCCAGAGTTGTTGTGCACAACGATTCCTTTGTATGTCAGAAAAAAGTTGGGGTTGTGAGGATATTTATAATCAGGTTTAAGGTGGAAGAGTTATGACAATAAATAAATGCGTTACGCATTTTATTTATTTCATTGACTCTTATTTAAAACCCCCCATGTCGAATAATTAATTCCTTGACATGCGCCCACGCTGATTATAATAAATAATATTATAGCCTCAAAATCCCGACTGGAAAAACTACATGGCATGTATTAATAAATATACGGCGTATACTTGTTTTTAATTGAAAACTACACGGCTTGTTCATTCAATGTACACAGCGTGTATATCTTGTTTTCATTTATTCATTTTTTTCCATAAATAAAACTACCTGGCGTGTACTTGTTTTCCATGAAAAACTATTCGGCGTGTAATCTCTAATACATGGCGTGTATATCTTGTTTTTCATTTCCTTCTTCCTCCATCATTAAAATGATTTAGGCTTCATTGAATAATTATTAAACTGCCTACGGGAATAATCTTTATTCTACTTGAGATACTTGAATACACTTAGTGTGTTACCCTCTAGGCCTCTTTCTCATTGGCATTAGGCGAGCTTGCCTAAAGTCCAAGATTACTGTCTAGCAACG
This sequence comes from Viscum album, assembly GCA_963277665.1. Classification (NCBI taxonomy): domain Eukaryota; kingdom Viridiplantae; phylum Streptophyta; class Magnoliopsida; order Santalales; family Viscaceae; genus Viscum; species Viscum album. The sequence continues at coordinate 1,004,038,190 of OY728134.1, forward strand.
GGTCAAGGAACCCATTAGAAATAAGTTGACGCCACATTGGTGTATCACCTCATATGAATTCTTACTATGTAATTTAATCTCTTTGTATCAATATCTCATCAAGCAGGTTTCATAGTAGTGTCATAAACCTATATTCTTGATCCGTCGTTCATTGACTACCTGAAATAAACTCGTCATTTACACCATGGCCAGGGAATTTCATGCGACAGTTCTATTTCAATCAATGGGCCGAGATATCAACTTCCATAAATGGAAGGGTCAAATCCTTCCTCGACTTATCCATTAACAACATGTCACTCGTGATGCACCCAACATGCCCTACTTCCCGCCAACTGTCTGCATGATGGTTTTCGTCAGTAAATCTAAGTGCGCGAGTCATGACATGAGTTAATGATAATATTCCAGTCTAAGGACTATTACACACGCTCATAGGTAGCAATGTATGATGACACCAATATATGCGGAATTGCTACTGGTGGGTCTGTCCTCATAATATCTCATCTTGGAGACTACCATCTGCGAACTCCATGAGAGAGAGTCTCGTCTTCTTATGAGTACTCGCACATGACGATTTGTATACTATGTGTCCTATAATAGTATGTCATCCAACTATAGAACTTTATTTAAAAATATTGTTATAGCATTTCAAGGTTCTCATCATATTAGGGATCTTCCATGACATTATTAATGAAAATAATATTCCATGACATTATTATATTATATTAATGCAGAATAATGAACAATATAATAAGTGAACATTCATGTAATCAAAGTATAAAATAGTTGGTTCTCAAGACACAAACCCTTACAAACAACCACTTGGACTAGAGACAACTGTATACGACTTTTAGTCCGCTAGACCTCACATGATGATCATGTTTTTGGTGAGTCAAGGCTTTAGTCAAGGGGTCCACCATGTTGTCTTCTATGGAAATACTACTCACCGCAACTTCACCTCTCTGAGAAAAATCCCTCAAGAGATGATACTTCTGAAGTATGTGCTTTGTCCGCTGATGTGACCATGGCTCTTTTGCAAGTTCCACCACTGTAGTATTATCAAAATAGAGTGTGATAGGATCTTTAATGCTCGGTACTAAATCCATCTCTTGGATGAAGCATCACATCCATACTGCTTCTTTAGCTTTCTCAGAAGCTGTGATATACTAGAACTCCACTGTATAATCTGCCACCACACTTTTTTTTGAGCTCTTCCAGCACACTGCACTTCCATTCAAACTGAAGATGTATCCAGTCTGCGACTTCATGTCATATTGATTAGTCTGGAAACTAGTATCTACATGTCCTCTAATGACTAGTTCCTCATCTCCTCCATAAACAAGGAACATATCCTTAGTACGCCTCAGACACTTAAGGATAGTGTTGACTTCCATCCAATAGCGGTCTCCTGGAACATCTTGATATCTGCCTACCGCACTTAATGCGTAAGAAACATCTAGCCTCGTACATAGCATAGCATACATGAATAACCCAATCACGGATGCGTAAGGGATCCTTGTCATTCTCTTTCCTTCCTCATGTGTCTGAGGACACATTTTCTTGGAAAGATGAATGCCATGTCACACTGGCAACAATCCCCTCTTTGATTGTTCCATACTGAATCTCTTCAGTATCTTGTCATTGTATGTACTTTGAGTCAGACCCAGCATTCTGTTGGATCTATTACAATGGATATTGATCCCAAGAATATATGTTTCCTCGCCCAAGTCTTTCATGGAGAAGAATTTATGAAACCATGCCTTAAATGACTATAAGACATGTACTTCATTTCTAATTAGTAATATGTCATCAATATATACTATAAGGAAAACGACTGTACTCCTACTAAAAAACTTGTAGACACAAGGCTCACATTCGTTCTTAACAAAGCCAAATTCCGTTACAGCTTCATCAAAACAAATGTTCCATGACCTTGATGCTTGCTTTAATCCATAAATGGATTTCTTCAACTTTCATACCTTGTTGGTATCCTTTGGAGTCACAAACCCTTCAGGTTGTGTCATGCAGACATCTTCTTGGAGGTTCCCGTTATGGAAAGCTGTTTTGACATCCATTTTCCAAATTTCACAGTCATGGTAAGCCGCAATGGCCAATAAAATTCTGATGGATTTAAGCATCGCAACCGGTGAAAAGGATTCATCATATTCAATTCCTTGACGTTGTCTAAAACCTTTTGCAACCATTCGTGCCTTATAGGTGCTAACTTTCCCCTCCATGTCCTGTTTCTTCTTGAATACCCATTTATTACCAATAGGCTTTACATCAACTAAAGGATCTACCAAAATCCAGACTTGGTTTTGGTACATGGAATCCATTTCAGAATTCATGGCTTCTTGCCACTTGGAAATGTATGTTCCTTCAACTACTTCCTTGTAGGTAAGAGGATCATCATTGTCAACCAATAATGAGTCACCATCCTCGGTGACAAGAAAAACATATCGTTCTGGTTCTCTCACCTCTCTCTTGCTCCTACACAGTTCTTGTGTCACTCGAACAGTTTGTTCATCCACGGGGCTATGTGGAATCTGTTCTTGTACCAACTCCTGTGTATCTTGAGCCTTGACTTCATTGAAGTCTATCTCGCTCCCACTATCTCTTTCGGAGATGTGCTCCCTCTCAAGGAATATGGGTTGTATAGGTAATATCCCCTTGTTTCCTTGGGATATCCTATAAAGATACACTTTCTTCCTCATGGTGCATGTTTGTTACCTGAAGAGGCCTTAACAAATGCTTTGCTAACCCACACATGTAAATTCGATAACATGGATTTGCGTCCACTCGATAACTCGTATGTAATACCATTTATTGATTTAGTAGGTACTTGGTTTAGTATGTGTGATGCTGTTTGTAATGCATATCCCCAAAAGGATAATGTAAGACATGCATGACTCATCATTGATCTCACCATGTCCAACAAGGCGCGGTTCCTCCTTTCACTTACACCATTCCACTATGGCATGTAAGGTGGAGTGAGTTGAGATAGAATCCCAAACAACTGTAAGAAATCAATGATGTCCTGATTAAGAAATTCTCCTCCTCTATCTGAGCGGAGTTTCTTAATCTTCTTACCATGATGGTTCTCAACTTCATTCTTGTATTCTTTGAACCAATCAAAAGAATCTAACTTATACCTCATTAAGTAGATATATTCATATCTATTAAAATCATCAGTAACAGTTATGAAGTATGAGAACCCACCCCTTGCCTCAACTAGAAATGGCCCACACACATCTGTGTGAACTAATTATAGATGCTCTTTAGCTCTTTCACCATTCCAACTAAATGGGGATTTGGTCATTTTGCCTTGTAGACACGCATGACATACACCAAGTGGTTTTAGTTCGAAAGAATCTAAATACCCATCTTGATGTAATTTTGTCAAACGTTTCTCATTGACATGACCTAGCCGGTGATGCCAAAGTTGGGTATGGTATGAGTCATGTGAATTAACATTTTCACCGATTTCCATTACTTGGTTTGTGTAGTCTAACACATAAAGGAAATTATTTAAAATGTGCCCTACCAAAACAAATGCTATATTTATAAAAGTTGCAACATTTATTTCCAAATTTGAACATGAATCCATCAGTATCTAATCGGGATACTGAAATAATATTTTTAGTAACAGAAGGCACATAATAACAACCCTTTAACACCATGATCATTATAGTTGGAAGTGAGGTGGTAGTCTTCGACAGCTACAACAACAAGTCTAGCTCCATTGGCTGCTCATAGATCTACCTCCCCTCGATCAATCTTCTTGAATCTACTTGGTTCCTGTATTTGGATACAGATGTGAGCACCACAAGCAGTATCTGATACCCAATTAGTAGAAACAGATAGATTGCATTCGATAACAAACACACCTGAAGCTTTCCCTTGCTTCCTTGATTGGGTGCAGTTTTTCTTCCTGTGGCCCTTCTTGCCACATGCGAAACAAACAGTATCATGTTCCCTTACCTCCCCTTTGATCTTCCTTTTCATGGAAGGTCTTGAAGAAGCTTTGGGATTCTCCTTCTCTTTCCTTTTATTCACCATGAGGACAAAAGTTTTTTCACGCTTCATGTCATTGTCCACTTGGAGAATGAGGATAAGAAGATCAGCCAGAGACTTCTCAATGTTGTTCATATTGAAGTTCACAACAAAGTTTGAGAAGCTCTGGGGGATTGATGCAAGAATGAGATCAGTACCCAGTTCTTCGGGGAGTTTAAACCCTAGAACCGCCAAGCACTCAATGTAGCCAGTGAGCTTGACTACATGAGGCCCGACTGGGGAACCCTCTACAAGCTTGCTCTGAAAAAGATCCTTGGAGATATCAAACCTTTCCTATATCTCTCTCTCCTAGTATAGACCACGGAGGTGCTCAAGCATGCTATCGCCATCCATGTCTTCATGAGACTTCATGAGCTCACTAGAAATTGATGATAACATCAAACATTGAATGTCGAGAGCGTCGTTCAAATGTTGATTATAGACCAGGAAATATTTATCACTCACCCCTGGGGTAGGAGAATCAGGAATTGAGGACTCCAGCATGTAAAACATTCACTCATGGTGTAGGATAACCCGAAGGCACCTAAACCATTCCTGAAAGTTACTACCGGTGAGGATGTTGTCTTTATCCATTATTGATCGCAGAGAAAATGTGGTTGATGAGTTTTTCATTTCACTTCTACAAATTAAAAGAGCAGATTTATCAGTACTTTCTTGATTACATTTTTATGAGAAATAATAAATTAATTAATTAATTCTCCCACTATTTTATCAAGTCCTAATGTCCCTCACCATTGAACTCGGAATTCCTAGTTGCTTTGACATTCTAGTGGCAAGGATCCATATTTCCCTTCGCATAACCCCAACAAGGGTTGGTCAAGCTATTTGATGGTATTTAGGTAGGAATTTCTTTGCCAATTGCGAGCTTACAGTTCCTTGATCTGTTGAGTGGACTCCCCAATCCTGAAATCCTGACTTGGATTTCCTCAACTCTTGCCTCCAATACTACACCAAGTCTAGGAAGGGCTACTTCTCTTGATGTAATATGGTTAAGTCGACCGCAAACCTTTCATAAGGTCTTCCTTTATAAAATTAAGTGTCCCAATAATGGTTAGTCAAACACATAGTTTTATTAAGTCTTTCCCTTAATCAAGTAAAGGAAGTCTTGGTGTAACATTATATGGTATTGAGGGCTTTTAATATTTTTTGTGTAGTTTCACATTATCACATGCTTGTTAATATTAAGTGATTCTTGATTGAGTGATTAACCATGTTTCGATAATGTTTACGCATTGTCCGGTTTTTATTTTATTCTATCTTTGCATGCTTGTTCATTTTTTTAACTATGTGATCGCGACAACACATACATAATAAATAAACTAGGCAATCAGATAGAAATAAAATAATATGGCATGATTATGAGCTTCTATTGGATAGCTTTTCTAGTGGTTTTGATAAGATAACCCCGAGCTAGGGAAAACACCGTGAACCCAATGGTTTGTGTTTTGCAGCTCCCACCTGTCCACCTTTGTATCTTCTTGCGTCGGTTTCACCTCGGCTTTAGGATTTGAACCGTCTCCTCTGGCTTGGGAGATCCTCCATTACATGGGTTTACATTAAAGAAACTATGGGAACGTAGGCCCTACATTTTATTGGAAGAAGGCTCGCAGGCAATAAAATTTAAATTAAATAAATTTAAATGAAACCATACACATACAAAGGGTCCTTGGTCTAGCTCATGATCATCCATAGCATGAAACGACATATACGCTTATTTAGAATTCAAATTCTTTTAATCGTTCATTCATTTAAGATTTTTCACACTCAAATTCAATTAATTATGATCTTATTATTAATCAATTATTCATCTTAAATTCCTTTCTGAATTTCCTTGAGATTCTTCTCATCCATATTCCTTGTACGGGTCTTTCTACATTGGAAGAAACCTGGTGAAATTCCATTTCATAAAGTACACGGCGTGTAGTTTATAATTACACGGCGTGTATTTCTTTTCACCCTATATCCAAAGTACACGTCGGGGGCTTTGGCGTGTTTTATCTACTTTGGAAGTTTTGGAGTACACGGCATGTAGATGAGTCATACACGACGTGTACTTCCTTGTTACGCGGTAACCGGCCGAGCAATCCCGTTTACACGGTACGCGACTTATCCTTATACACAGTTTGACCTGGGCCATAACAGACTACACGTCGTGTTGCTCCAACATACACTCCATGTCTTCCAGTTCTACGCGCCGCTCAATTCTGGTCAACACGGTGTGATTAATACTTAGTCATAATCAATTCACACGGCGTGGTTTGGAGGACCAGTACTGGTTCATTGAACCTAAGTACATGGCGTGTAGTTTTAATTACACACCGTGTAATCCCGTGTTGTACAGACAGAAAGAGCGGCTCCTCCGGATGAGTTCCTCATTTTAATTTTAATAAAAAATTAAAATTAAAAGGTCGTTTCTGTGATATGAATCACGAAATGAAGGAGGAAGAATAGATCTCGTTTATTCATATTTATAGAACTATTTATTTCAAATTTAATCAAATATAAATGCGAAAATTATCAAAGAAAATTAAATAACTATAATCAACATTGTAACCTCCCTCTGATACCATTTGAAGGTTCCGAGCGTAGTGGAAGTGTGTGGGTGGATGTTCCCACTTGGCTTTTTGTCATTAGTAATGATCAATCCGAGATCAATACAGTGATAAACGTCAGTCTCCGCGTATCGAATCACAGAAAAAGACAAAGAAGAAGGTTTGTCCCGGAAACACAAACAAGGATCATTACAAGTTGATTATAATTAATTTAATCAATTGAAAATAAATACCTTTTGGGTGTTCTTTCTTCATTGATGTTCTTGATCACGTTCCGATGTGATTCGTTGTTGCGTCGCAAAAGCCTAGTGCAGACTTCCTCTAGCGGTGATCCACACGTGTACCTCGTATCTCAAGACATCGCCAAAGAGTCTCTAGGTGCTAGCGTGGAGAAACATTTTCTTGTGTTGTCCGCCTTAGATCATCTTGATCCGATGGAAGATGATCTCTCTCAGTCTTGAGAGCGTTCTTGGAGGAAGAGGTTCTTTCGGCCTTGAAAGAATTCTCCGGATTTGTTGTGCACAATGATTCTCTTTTGTGTCGGAAATGAGTTGGGGTTGTGAGGATAATTATAATCAGGTTTAAGGTTCTAGAGTTATGACAATAAATAAATGCGTTATTCATTTTATTTATTTCATTAACTCTTATTTAAAACCCCCTTGTCTAATAATTAATTCCTAGACATGCGCCCACGCTGATTATAATAAATAATATCATATCCTCAAAATCCCGACTGGAAAAACAACACGGCGTGTATTAATAAATACACCGCGTGTACATGTATTTCATTGAAAACTACATGGCGTGTACATTCGATGTACACGGCATGTATATCTTGTTTTCATTTATTCATTTCCTTTTCTTAAAGAAAACTACACCGTGTGTAATTATTAATACACGGTGTGTTCTTGTTTTACATGAAAAACAATAAGTTCTGTAATCTTTAATACATGGCATGTATATCTTGTTTTTCATTACCTTCTTCCTCCATCATTAAAACGATTTAGGATTCCATGAATAATTATTAAACCACGTACGGGAATAATCTTTATTCTACTTGAGATACTTGAATACACTTAGTGTGTGACCCTCTAGGCCTCATTCTCGTTGGCATTAGGCGAGCTTGCCTAAAGTCCAAGATTACTATCTAGCAACGGGTCATGGAACCCAAGAGAAAGAAGTTGACACCGCATTGACGTATCACCTCATACGAACGCTTACTATGTAATTTAATCCTTTTGTCTCAATATCTCATCAAGAAGGTTTCATGGCAGTGTCATAAACCTATAAGCTTGATCCGTTGTTCTTTGACTACCTGAAATAAACTCATCGTTTACACCATGGCCATGGAATTTAATGCGTCAGACCTATTTCAATCAAAGGGCCGAGATATCAACTTCCATAAATGGAAGGGACAAATCCTTCCTCGACTTATCCATTAACAACATGTCACTCATGATGTAACACCCCAAGATTTCATAGTGTGTTATTTCTTCAAAATAATTCAATAACTTGCACTACACGCAACACCGAGTTCAATCACACCATGACTTAAAAAAAAAGCCATTCAAAAGATGTTATGAATAGTATTATCTAAATTTTAAACTTTATATAATCCTTATAATTTTAGAATCCATATTATGAGTTTCTTAGATATAATGCAAGAACAAATTCATTTTCAGTATTGCACTTTTATCAACTTTTAATAGTGAACCCTTTTTAAATACAATATTTTAAACTTTTTGACTAAATGGGGGCATCAAAAATTTAAAATGAAACATCCCAAGCTTCCACGGTACGCTTTCCTTTGAATAATACAGTAGCGTGTGTTGTACGCAACTTCGAGTTCTAAAACACCGCGACTAATAAAAGTAGCCGTTATGAATAGTAATAACCACTTTTTAAAATTATAGAAATTTTATGGACTTCATTTTTGAATTCGTAATATCGAAATTATCCTAAGTTGAATTTTTTGTAACTTTCTGAGAACTTCCAATTTTTTTATGAATAGTGAAAAATACTTAAAACAACTTTTTTAATCAAAATAATTTATTGTGATAAATTATACTATTTAGTGGTTTTAAAGTTAATTAGAATATATTTTTATCATTTTATCCAATGGTGGTCATTAGAATTAATTTAACATTGAAATTAGACATAAACAATTGCCAATCTTTTGATATAAATTGTTTCTTAAAAACACGCTATTTGTTGTGACAGCGGGAATTAATTATAAAATTAATTAATGCAACTTATATGTTTGGAATTTTGTAAAATAGATATCATTTTTGATTTCGGAATATCTAATTTAGCCTAAGGTGAAATTTTGGTACTTTTCGGATAACTTTCATATTTTGATGAATAGTGAAAATTACTAAATTTTAATTAAAAACAACTTTTTTAATCAAAATAATTAATAGTGATAAATTATGAATTTTAGTGGTTTTAAAGTATATTTAGAATATATTTTTACCATTTAATATAATGTTGGTCATTGGACATAATTTTACAATTAAACTGAACATAAACAAGTGTCAATCTTTTGATAGTTATTATCTCTTAAAAACACGCTTTTTGTTTTGACAGCGGGAATTAATTTTAAATTAATTTCTTCCACTTCTATGTTTTGAATTTAGGAAAATGGATTCCATATTTGAAATCAGGATGTTCAAATTGTGTAAATAGGTAACTTTTATTTTTAGACATTTTGAATAATTACTGCGGTAAATATTTTATTTACCATGGTTAAGGGTAAATCCGGTAAATAAGGGTTAAAAAAATAATATTATAATAATACTAAATTACCCTAAAACGTGTCTTAACCCTATTGGTTGATACATGGTCGACCATGGTAATCTTTGTGTCAATTTGGGGACCCCATGGATCCACTTGTAAGTGATAACGACACTTTATTTTAATTAAGTTAAAATGAATACAAAAATGACACAAGCATATATCTTTTGGGAAAACAATTGTTACATAGGGTTATATATGTTGTATTTTAGATTATAAATATTCATTAGAAAATAAAAATATTTCCTACATAATGATATTTTATTTTTAATTTTTAGACATTAAATAATGTATTTTATTTATGACACAATGATGATGCAGTAATTACTATAATAGTGAAAAATTAAAATAATTGATATTATAAATACCCAAATAAATATAATATGAAACTTTTAATGAATTAAACTAATTTTCTAGGATAATATGCTATATTAGTATTGATTTAATTGACTTTTTTCGAAGTAATCAATCTGTTATGAGTTTCACAAAAATCAACTATTGAATAGTGTCAAAATTGACATAAAAGAGTTCTTAAAACAAATATTATATTATTAATTGATATTAAATTCCTAAAAATCTAAGGTTCGTCCAAGAGACTTATATCATGATAGGTTCATCATTAATGGACCACTTTGGGGTCGCTTGGATGTATATAGTAAGTTTATTAACCATATTATATAAAAATACAAAGAGACATTGTAAAAGTGAAACTAATTAACTTAGAGTTAATACTTAAAGATAAGGTTAATATAAGTACCCAAACCTGTCTAAATTCTATTGGTTGAGTTGTTTTAGACCCATACCCACCTTAACCTTTGAATAATCAACTTTGGATCCATTAGAAACCGAATATGAATTTATTATAAATTAATATTTCTAGCTTTTCCAAAGGTGCCCCTCACCCCTCTTATAAAAGGGCACTCCTCCTTCTCATTTCATCACACCTTCAAAGCCTTTTGGTTCGGCCAAAATCTGCCCAAATACTCTCCCAACTTCCCTCACTACATCCTAGGGGCATTAGTTTGATCAGAAATCCAACCTAAGGAGCCCTTTTGATCAAATCAAAAGGAAGAACCCGAAGAAGAGGTAATGATTTCACCACCCTTTTCTAAGTTCATTTATTCTTCCACTTCTTCTTCATTTGTTGTTACCATTCTAAAATAATAAATCCAGTATCATATATATACTGTGATGTTATTATAAATATGGTACAACTATATTCATTATTCTATCCACCCTTTGAATAACATGTCACAATACGTGCGTACGTACGGCTTACCGTCTCCACGTCGTGGTGTAATTGTTATTCAATATAATATTATTTGGATGGGTATAATAATGATGTGTAAATCATGTAAATAATAAACACAACATGTTAATGATTATGTATATATTATATACAATCCATTTATAAATTATTTTAATATCAAAAGAATGATATTGTCGCTCGTGTGTACGTACGGACTACCGTCTCCACGAACGCGATGAGATTCATTCTCCATCGCATCCATTCAAGTATAATTATCATTTGATGATTTAAAAATGATGTTTAAGGACTTGATATCATTCTGGATATGAATAAGATACAACAAACATGGCTTATGTAACAAAACATATAAAATAAAATGAGTAAGTTAACACCCGAAACGACGATAATTCTAAGATATTATTAACAAATCAATGTTAAAAGATCATATATGATATGATATTAATATATATGATTCTTGTATAATTTAATAACAATTATTTCACCATTATAAAGGAGGTTAACCTAACCCAACCAAAGAAAAGTACAAGGTAAGGGTTATTTCACAATCTCTTCATTATCCGAGGTTGTTTATATGTAATAATCTACTGGGATCTCTTTATCATCCACATCCATGTTTCTTAAAAATGTATTTCAAAACATTTTTACTATTTACTAGAGTATGAGTTAAAGTCATTTATACCCTTTTTGACTTTTATAAGTGGTTTATAAAGGAATCTTTCCGTCGTTTTCAAAACAAGGTCCTTTTTAACCTTTTCGACAGAATTAAGGTAAGAATGTTTTTTTAACTTATACGGCGGGTGCGGTTATTTTCCGCCGTTATAAAATCTTCAAAGTTTTCCTTACAATCTTATAATATTATTTTCAAAGAAAATGTTTTATTTCATATGGATCTCAAATGATTTAAAAAATAGAAAGAGATATTTCTCTAAAAAGTGTTTTGATTTCATCTATGTCAACATCCTTTGATGGGTTTTACGCTTATTTGAAGTTGATTTATTATGATACAAAACTTCTATATTGTATTGAAGGTTTTGTGATATGTTTGACTGTGGATGTGCTATTTTTATACCATTCATAGTTTATGGTGAAATTATTGACATTTCGTATGCTAGTTTTAATACGAATGTTTATGTTATATTTAAACCCTTTCATATGGGAATGCATTGGACTTAATAAGTGACGGGTGGAGCCCGCTATAGCTCCTCGATGCATCGGTAGGTCTCATGAGACAAACTAGTGTCTTGGCACAAGGCCTTGACAAAATCTTATTTGTAGTCTTGGCACGAGGCCTTGGCTATGTGGTTATGATAGTCTGGCATTATGCATTCCATCATTATGAAAGTGGTTATTGATTTTGCATGTGATTATTCGATTAGTAGAATAACCATGTGAATAAGTAAATGGCATTACTTCATTTTATTTATGCCATACCATGTTGAAAGTTCAAGTTTATAAGGCTTTTGTTTTAGTTATACATTTCCTTAAAATGTTTATTCTTATTTATGAAAGTTTCCGCTATATTGTTATCCTTACTGGGCATTTGAGCTCACCCCTTTTCTATGTTTTATTTTTCCCAGGATGTGATGATGTAAGTTATGAATGACCTTCAGGGATATTATGAGGGTATTATAGTGTGGACTGTGGAAAAATTATGTTGTTGTAGTAGTTTTTCATTTTATGATGTAATGTAAAACTTATGAATATATCTAGTGTTTCCAAGGCTACTAAACCAATCGGTCTTTCGAGATTTGATCTTTCTTGTGATCATGCCAATGTTATGTAATAATGCACCGACTCTGGGTAACTGGGGTCGGGGCGTTACAGTTGGTATCAGAGGAAGTTTAGTACAAACCTTGGAAGCTAGATTTAGATAAACTCTGATTAGAGCACGTAGACCTAAGATGAACTTTGAGGATTAGTATAGAAGAACTTCCTAGAATTTTGGTATTGTAGAGATTTTGTGAGTTTTCCGAGCAATACATCCCTGTCTGGATACGAGCAGGTAGAGGTGGCTCTGGCACAGATGTACCTAGGGGTAAAACCCGAAAACACCGCTTTGAGCTAGACTCGAACGGGAACTGGTGCACGACAACGGGCCTTGCTGCACTCTTGGTTACGACACTCCCGGGGGATATGCTTAGGATAACTCTCATTTTCTTTACAAATCATTATGAAGGGTTTATGAGTATATACATCCTCAAAGGAGACATTTTTAGGATTATGGATTATATCCATAAATAGTTCAATTTATGTTAAGTGTTTTATAAGTATGGGATTATGTATTTTGATTCATAAACTGATCTAGTGTATGCCATTGTTTAGAAATGGCGCCCAGTAGAAGGAATGAGAACTCCAGAAATGCACATGATCCAAAGAGAAAGAAGGATCATATCTTTCATGGTCTTAAGCTAGAATTTATAAGAGAAATAGTCTCCCATGTATTATCATCATATGAAGAAATAATATCATGTGTTGATAAGATAAGTAAAGAGTTTACTGAGTCCTATGGCTTTGAAGGGAAGCAAGAGAAGAAAAGGATAGAAGAGAGAAAGATGGATAAAGGGAAGAGGGAAAAAAAGAATTTTCCCATATTTGGTAACTGTGGAAAGAAACACCCTGGAACTTGCCTGAAAGGAATGAGAGTTTGTTATAAGTGTGGAGAAAAAGGGCACAAAGTACATGACTGCAAGGGTAAGAAAATGGTTTCAAATGTACAATGCTTCATTTGCAAGGAGTTTGGACACTACGCGAACCTATGTCCCAGTCATCAGACTATGCCGCAAATGATGCTATTGGATAATAATCAAGTTATGATACTACCACAGATGAAGAGGAATGATTAGAGTTATTATGTTGATTATATCAATTGAGTGTTTTTTCAACAATGTACTTTTTATAATAATTATGGAGTATATAAGGATTGTACTGCAGTACTATTTCATTAAGGACTTGAGATGGTGTGGAACAAAGAAAAGTGACTCAGTAGCAGGTTAAATGTTTGTAAAATATATGGTTGAGAGAAAGATAAACCATAATATGGTTCAGATACCGAGGTGGTGATTTTAGAATAATACATGATTGATTTGGATAAATTATATTGGATATTATTGACTACCTTGAAGCTGATTAATGATTTGTATATTCCATCATTGTTGGGGTTTAATACATTTTTGGATGAATGAAGTATATCCAGCATTCTATATGGAATAAGGGAACATGAATGTAATCAATAAGGAATATGGTAATACATGATTAAGGTATTCATATGCTATTACGGGGTAAAAAGGATCTATATTATGTTTACCTTCCTTATAAATGTTGGACTGTGAGTTTGGATAGAAGTATTTTGGATAGTTCTAGTTTGGATTATTTTGGATTTCCATAAAAGGACAACCCGGAGGTTGGGCGGCAACCCGTCGCGTCCGGCAAGGCTGCGAGACTTGAACCCGCAACCGAAGGGCGACAAGGGTGTATCACCTACCACTGGCCCACGAGATGTCCTGGATTAAATAATGTAGTTTTTATTAAAAGATCTTTTAGATGAATTATAAATTTGTTTATTTTGGAACCCTATACGAATAGTGTAAATAGAATTTTTTTTACATTCTATTATCTTTTAGAGTGAAAGATGAGTTTGTGGTAGAAATTTATTAATGGATAAAACTCTAATTATAAAGTAAGTATATCTCCATATGATCTTATCCAATCTCATAAAAAAATTCCTCAATATTAAGAAAAGCAAATTAGAACAAAAATGTTTTCCTAGATGGTACCTTAAATCATCACTAATTTATGGCTTTGGGATTGTTGGCCTTTTCATAGCCATGTTCTCTACCACTCTCCATCAGATAATTGATGGTTAGATTTTTCTTCCATATCCATATTTTACTACATGGAACCCTAGTATGTGTTATTTTCGGTAATCTTCATACTTTCGACTCTTTATTTAAAATGGAGGCCTCATTAATTCATTTTTCGATGTGGGATTTCAACTAAGATATTTTGAAACGTCAAAAATGTGTTATCCTAATACCCTATGTTTTGTTGAACCGATGGTATTTCAAATCATCATAGATTGACGAATTTAAGGACCTCAATTTTATACTTGTTTGTGATTGTTGACCTCAATCACTACCTATAAATATTTACGTTTTTCCTCCAATTATATGTCTCTAAATGCCACCAATGTTCTCCTAATCGAGATCATAATTTGGTGGTGACCCTTTCATTTCTCTTTTCCTCATATTAAGACTAAATTTTAGTAACCCAATTTCCGATGTGGGTTTTCCCACAAATATATTTTCTATTTTCAACCTTTTATTTTCGAAGAACAATTTCAAATTGCGAGGACGCAATTTATTGAAGGAGTGGAGAATGTAACACCCCAAGATTTCATAGTGTGTTATTTCTTCAAAATAATTCAATAACTTGCACTACACGCAACACCGAGTTCAATCACACCACGACTTACAAAAAAAAGCCATTCAAATGATGTTATGAATAGTATTATCTAAATTTTAAACTTTATATAATCCTTATAATTTTAGAATCCATATTATGAGTTTCTTAGATATAATGCAAGAACAAATTCATTTTCAGTATTGCACTTTTATCAAATTTTAATAGTGAACCGTTTTTAAATACAATATTTTAAACTTTTTGACTAAATGGGGACATCAAAAATTTAAAATGAAACATCCCAAGCTTCCACGGTACGCTTTCCTTTGAATAATACAGTAGCGTGTGTTGTACGCAACTTCGAGTTCTAAAACACCGCGACTAATCAAAGTAGCCGTTATGAATAGTAATAACCACTTTTTAAAATTATAGAAATTTTATGGACTTCATTTTTGAATTCGTAATATCGAAATTATCCTAAGTTGAATTTTTTGTAACTTTCTGAGAACTTCCAATTTTTTTATGAATAGTGAAAAATACTTAAAACAAATTTTTTAATCAAAATAATTTATTGTGATAAATTATACTATTTAGTGGTTTTAAAGTATAATTAGAATATATTTTTATCATTTTATCCAATGGTGGTCATTAGAATTAATTTAACATTGAAATTAGACATAAACAATTGCCAATATTTTGATATAAATTGTTTCTTAAAAACACGCTATTTGTTGTGACAGCGGGAATTAATTATAAAATTAATTAATGCAACTTATATGTTTGGAATTTTGTAAAATAGATATAATTTTTGATTTCGGAATATCTAATTTATCCTAAGGTGAAATTTTGGTACTTTTCGGATAACTTTCATATTTTGATGAATAGTGAAAATTACTAAATTTTAATTAAAAACAACTTTTTTAATCAAAATTATTAATAGTGATAAATTATGAATTATAGTGGTTTTAAAGTATATTTAGAATATATTTTTACTATTTAATATAATGTTGGTCATTGGACATAATTTTACAATTAAACTGAACATAAACAAGTGTCAATCTTTTGATAGTTATTATCTCTTAAAAACACGCTTTTTGTTTTGACAGCGGGAATTAATTTTAAATTAATTTCTGCCACTTCTGTGTTTTGAATTTAGGAAAATGGATTCCATATTTGGAATCAGGATTTTCAAATTGTGTAAATAGGTAACTTTTATTTTTAGACATTTTGAATAATTACTGCGGTAAATATTTTATTTACCATGGTTAAGGGTAAATCCGTTAAATAAGGGTTAAAAAAATAATATTATAATAATACTAAATTACCCTAAAACGTGTCTTAACCCTATTGGTTGATACATGGTCGACCATGGGCATCTTTGTGTCAATTTGGGGACCCCATGGATCCACTTGTAAGTGATAACGACACTTTATTTTAATTAAGTTAAAATGAATACAAAAATGACACAAGCATATATCTTTTGGCAAAACAATTGTTACATAGGGTTATATATGTTGGATTTTAGATTATAAATATTCATTATAAAGATAAACATATTTCCTACATAATGATATTTTATTTATAATTTTTAGACATTAAATAATTTATTTTATTTATGACACAATGATGATGCAGTAATTACTATAATAGTGAAAAATTAAAATAATTGATATTATAAATACCCAAATAAATATAATATGAAACTTTTAATGAATTAAACTAATTTTCTAGGATAATATGATATATTAGTATTGATTTAATTGACTTTTTTCGAAGTAATCAATCTGTTATGAGTTTCACAAAAATCAACTATTGAATAGTGTCAAAATTGACATAAAAGAGTTCTTAAAACAAATATTATATTATTAATTGATATTAAATTCCTAAAAATCTAAGGTTCGGCCAAGAGACTTATATCATGATAGGTTCATCATTAATGGACCACTTGGGGGTCGCTTGGATGTATATAGTAAGTTTATTAACCATATTATATAAAAATACAAAGAGACATTGTAAAAGTGAAACTAATTAACTTAGAGTTAATACTTAACGATAAGGTTAATATAAGTACCCAAACCTGTCTAAATTCTATTGGTTGAGTTGTTTTCGACCCATACCCACCTTAACCTTTGAATAATAAACTTTGGAGCCATTATAAACCGAATATGAATTTATTAAAAATTAATATTTCTAGCTTTTCCAAAGGTGCCCCTCACCCCTCTTATAAAAGGGCACTCCTCCTTCTCATTTCTTCACACCTTCAAAGCCTTTTGGTTCGGCCAAACTCTGCCCAAATACTCTCCCAACTTCCCTCACTACAACCTAGGGGCCTTAGTTTGATCAGAAAGCCAACCTAAGGAGCCCTTTTGATCAAATCAAAAGGAAGAACCCGAAGAAGAGGTAATGATTTCACCACCCTTTTCTAAGTTCATTTATTCTTCCACTGATTCTTCCTTTGTTGTTACCATTCTAAAATAATAAATCCAGTATCATATATATACTGTGATGTTATTATAAATATGGTACAACTATATTCATTATTCTATCCACCCTTTGAATAACATGTCACCATACGTGCGTACGTACGGCTTACCGTCTCCACGTCGTGGTGTAATTGTTATTCAATATAATATTATTTGGATGGGTATAATAATGATGTGTAACTCATGTAAATAATAAATACAACATGTTAATTATTCTATATATATTATATACAATCCATTTATAAATTATTTTAATATCAAAAGAATGATATTGTCGCTCGTGTGTACATACGGACTACCGTCTCCACGAACGCGATGAGATTCATTCTCCATCGCATCCATTCAAGTATAATTATCATTTGATGATTTAAAAATGATGTTTAAGGACTTGATATCATTCTGGATATGAATAAGATACAACAAACATGGCTTATGTAACAAAACATATAAAATAAAATGAGTAAGTTAACACCCGAAACGACGATAATTCTAAGATATTATTAACAAATCAATGTTAAAAGATAATATATGATATCATATTAATATATATGATTCTTGTATAATTTAATAACAATTATTTCACCATTATACAGGAGGTTAACCTACCCCAACCAAAGAAAAGTACAAGGTAAGGGTTATTTCACAATCTCTTCATTATCCGAGGTTGTTTATATGTAATAATCTACTGGGATCTCTTTATCATCCACATCCATGTTTCTTAAAAATGTATTTCAAAACATTTTACTATTTACTAGAGTATGAGTTAAAGTCATTTATACCCTTTTTGAATTCTATAAGTGGTTTATAAAGGAATCTTTCCGTCGTTTTCAAAACAAGGTCCTTTTTAACCTTTTCGACAGAATTAAGGTAAGAATGTTTTTTTTAACTTATACGGCGGGTGCGGTTATTTTCCGCCGTTATAAAATCTTCAAAGTTTTCCTTACAAGTTTATAATATTATTTTTAAAGAAAATGTTTTATTTCATATGGCTCTCAAATGATTTCAAAAATAGAAAGAGATATTTCTCTAAAAAGTGTTTTGATTTCATCTATGTCAACATCCTTTGATGGATTTTACGCTTATTTGAAGTTGATTTATTATGATACAAAACTTCTATATTGTATTGAAGGTTTTGTGATATGTTTGACTGTGGATGTGATATTTTTATACCATTCATAGTTTATGGTTAAATTATTGACATTTCGTATGCTAGTTTTAATACGAATGTTTATGTTATGTTTAAACCTTTTCATATGGGAATGCATTGGACTTAATAAGTGACGGGTGGAGCCCGCTATAGCTCCTCGATGCATCGGTAGGTCTCATGAGACAAACTAGTGTCTTGGCACAAGGCCTTGAAAAAATCTTATTTGTAGTCTTGGCACGAGGCCTTGGCTATGTGGTTATGATAGTCTGGCATTATGCATTCCATCATTATGAAAGTGGTTATTGATTTTGCATGTGATTATTAGATTAGTAGAATAACCATGTGAATAAGTAAATGGCATTACTTCATTTTATTTATGCCATACCATGTTGAAAGTTCAAGTTTATAAGGCTTTTGTTTTAGTTATACATTGCCTTAAAATGTTTATTCTTATTTATGAAAGTTTCCTCTATATTGTTATCCTTACTGGGCATTTGAGCTCACCCCTTTTCTATGTTTTATTTTTCCCAGGATGTGAAGATGTAAGTTATGAATGACCTTCAGGGATATTATGAGGGTATTATAGTGTGGACTGTGGAAACATTATGTTGTTGTAGTAGTTTTTCATTTTATGATGTAATGTAAAACTTATGAATATATCTAGTGTTTCCAAGGCTACTAAACCAATCGGTATTTCGAGATTTGATCTTTCTTGTGATCATGCCAATGTTATGTAATAATGCACCGACTCTGGGTAACTGGGGTCGGGGCGTTACACATGACTCACCCAACGTACCCTACTTCCCGCCAACTATCTGCATGATAGTTTTCATCAGTAAATCTAAGTGCGCGAGTCATGACGTGAGTTATTGATAATCTTCCAGTCTTAGGACCATTACACATGCTCGTAGATAGCAATGTTCGATGACACCAAGACATGCAGAATTGCTACTGGAAGGTCTGTTCTTATAATCTCCCATCTTGGAGATTACCAAGTGCGAACTCCGTGAGAGAGAGTCTCGTCTTCTTACGAGTACCTGCACATGACGGTCTGTATACTATGTGTCCTATCATATTATGTCATCCAACCGCAGAACTTTATTTAAGAATATTTTTATAACATTTCAAGGTTCTCATCATAGCGTGGATCTTCCATGACCTTATTAATGCAACAAATATTCCATGACATTATTATATTATATTCATGCAGAACAATGAACAATATAATAAGTGAACATTCATATAATCAAATTATAAAATAGTTTGTTCTTAGGACACCAACCCTTACAATGAAATCATATATGATCTTCTAATAATGATTTGTTAATAATATTTTAGTATTATCATCATTTTGGGTGTAAACTTACCCATTTTATTTTATATGTTTTGTTACATAAGTTGTGTTTGTTATGGATAGGTTGTATCTTATTCATATCCAGAATGATAAAAGTTATTAAACATTACTTTTAATCATCAAATGAGAATTAGTCTTGAATGGATACGATGAGGAATGAATCTCATCGCATTCGTGGAGACGGTAGTCCGTACATAAGCACGAGCGAAAATATCATTATTTTGATATTAAAATAATTTATAATTGGATGTTATTTCATAAATCCAGAATCATTATCATGTTATATTTATTATTTACATTAATTACACATCATTATTATACCAATCCAGATAATAATATATTGAATAACAATTACACCACGACGTGGAGACGGCAAGCCGTATGTACGCACATATGGTGACATGTCATTCAAAGGATGGATATAATACTAAATATGGTTGTACCATATTTATAATAATATAAAAGTATATAGAAGATACTGGATTTATTATTTTATAATGGAAATAACAAATAAAAAAGAAGTTGAAGAAGAAAGGAACTTGAAAGATGGTGGTGAAAACATTACCTTTTCTTCGGGTTCTTCTTTTTGAATTGATCAAAAGGGCTCCTTAAATTGGCTTTCGAAACAAACTAAGGCCTCTAGGTTGAAGTGAGGGAAGTTGAGAGAATATTTGGGCAGGGGATGGACGAGCCAAAATGATTTTATGTCATGAAATTGAGATAAGGGGGAGTGCCCTTTTTTAATAGGGGTTAGGGGCACCTTTGGAAAATCTAGAAATAATATTTTATAACAAATTAATATTCAGTTTATAACGGCTCCAAAGTATATTATTTAAAGTTTAAGGTAGGGATATGTTGAAAACCACTCAAACAATAGGTTTTAGATAGGTTTGGATCACATTATTAACCTTATCTTTTAGTTTTAATTATTAGTTAATTAGTTTGACACTTACCATGTCTCTTTGTATTTTATATTATATAGTCAATAAACTTACTATAAACATCCAAGAGACCCCTAAAGTGGTCCATTAATGATACAAATATCATAATATAAGTCTCTTGTACAAACCTTTGATTTTTTGGAATAGAATATAAATTAATAATATAATATTTTTTTTAAAAACTCTTTTATGTCAATTTTGACACTATTGGATATTTTGTTTTTGATAATTTCATAACAACATTATTACTTAGAAAACAATTCATATAACCAGTCCTAATATGTCATATTAACCTATAAAATTAGTGTAATTCATAAAAAAGTCTCAAATTACATTTATTTTGATGTTTATAATATCAATTATTTTAATATTTCATCAATTAGACAATTAATGCATCACCATTGTGTCATAAATAACATAAATTATTTAATGTCTAAAAATTATAAATAAAATACCATTATGTAGGAAATCATTTTATGTTTCTAATGATAATTTATAATCCAATTTATCTTATGTATAACCCTATATTAAAAATGTTTTAGTTATTAAACATTGATTTTAACACTTTAAACTCTTCTTTGAATTAAATAATAATAAATGTCCTAATCTAATCCAAGTGGACCTAAATGATAATATTTTATTCCTAAGGTTGTTTTTGGTCAAGATACACTTTTCCAATAGAATTAGGACATGTGTTAGGGTAATATTAATATCATTTTTACCCTTAATTACCCTATTTACTTTTAACCGTGGTAAATAAAAGTAAAAAGTAACTATTCACCAAAAATTATTTTTATCTTATTAAACCACATTTTACTCATTGATATTAACCATGTCTCTCGGATTTTTGAAATTGAACTCACAGAAATGGTAAAATTAAGTTTTATGTGAATTTTCATATTCTCCTTTGAGATGTGTAAAAGACGGTGAAAAGTTCAATAAAATTTTAATATGTCTAAAAGTATTATAAACTAACTAAAATGAATTTCATTGAACTTATATAGGTATTACGTATCTATTTTGAATTAAATAAATTTAAATAAAATAAATAATTATTTAAATAAAAATTCGGTTTTAACCAATAATTCAGTGTTTTTCACTATTCATCAAAAATTGAAGGTTTTCCGAAAAACACAAAAAATTCACCCTAAGCTAATTTAGATATTCCAAATCCAAAAATGAAGTCCATTTTGAACGATAAAATTGATAAATTCTCAAAAAGGGTGTGTTACTATTCATAACGGCTAGCTTGATTGGTTGTGGTGTGTGTTAGAACTCGATGTTGTGTACAACACACGCTACTTCATTATTCAATGAGAAGCGTACCATGGATGATTGGGGTGTTACATTCTCCCCTTCTTCAAATAATTTTTTTCTCGAAATTTCTATAATACTACCGCATGAAAAGACTTGGGTGGATCTTCATCATAAGTTCCTCAGGTTCCCACATTGCCTCTTCCATCTTATGGTTTCTCCATAGACCTTTTACCAAACGAGTCATCCAGTTGCTCATAACTTGTTCTCTGGTATCATGAATCCAGATGGGCTCTTCGCAATAAGACAGATCGGGTACCCGTTCTAATTCCTTGTAAGTGAGTACATGCATTGGGTCAGACATGTATTTTCTTAACAGTGATACATGGAACCCATCGTGAACTTTGGAGAGATTTGGCATCATTTCCAAACGGTAATCTACAACCCCAATTCATTCTAGAATTTTGAAAGGTCCTATGTACCCGGGACTCAATTTACCCTTCTTACCGAAATGTATAACTTCCTTCCATGGAGATACCTTCAAGAAAACATAATCTCCTACCTGAAATTCCAAATCCTTCCTTCAGTTATCAGCATAGCTCTTCTGCCTACTTTGAGTTTCTTTGATGTGGTTTTGGATTACCTTAACCTTTTCCATCATTTCCTCCACCAGTTCAGGGCCTACAAGTTTTCTTTCACCAACGTCATCCCAAAAGGTTGGCGTGTGACATCTTTTTCCGTATAACTCTTCATATGGTGCCATCTGAATACTTGAATGGAAACTATTGTTATTTGAAAATTTTACCAGAGGTAAATATTGATCCCACTTATCTTAAAAGTCAAGTGATCCGGATATCAACATGTCTTCTAAAGATTGAATTGTCCGTTCTACTTTTCCATCTGTTTGAGGGTGGTAGGAAGTGCTCAAACGAAGTTTAGTATCCAAGTCCTTCTGAAGAATTTTCTAGAATCTTGATGTAAAACGGGGATCATGACCAGAAACAATTGATAGGGGTACTCCATGAAGTCTCACAACTTCATTAATATATAGTCTTTCCTAATGTTCCAGTGGTAGATCTTCTCTTATAGCAAGAAAATGTGATGTCTTGGTAAGACGATCAACAATAACCCATATTGAAGCGTTCTTTCTAGGGTTCTTTGGTATCCCCAGGAAAAAGTCCATCATAATATTTTCCCATTTGCACTCCAGTATGGGAAGAGGTTTCATGACTCCTCCAGGCTGTTGCCTTCAAGCATTCACTTGTTGAAAAACCATACATCATGACACAAAATCAGAAATCTCTCTCTTCATGTTGTCCCACCAAAAATGTTCCTTCAAATATCTATACATTTTGGTGCTCCTAGGGTGTTTACAAGAATTGGAACTATGAGCATCGTCCAACAATTCTATTTTTAGATCAGGTATATTGGGAACACAAAGTCTCTTCCCGAATTTCAAAATTCCATCGTCATACACAAAGTCACTCAATCTCCCATCATTCACTGCTTTAATCTTCTTTTGTAATTCTTCATCATTGTTAATAGAACTCTTAATCCTTTCTAGTAAATATGGTTTGGAAACCATTTGAAAAATAATTGATGTTTCACCTTCCATGATGATTCCAATATCCATCTTTACTAGATCCATGAAAATAGGATCCCTTTCAATTCTCATCATGTTCAAAAATCCATGATCTTTTCTGGTCAAAGCAACTGCCACCTTATTTTCCTTCCCCATGTGGAAGTGTATCATGCTATCATAATCCTTGAGTAGTTCTAGCCACATCCTTTGCCTCATGTTGATTTCTTTCTGTGAGAAAATATACTTCAAACTCTTGTGATCAGTATAAATCTCACATTTTCTCCATAGATATAGTGTCTCCAAATCTTCAAAGAAAATATTACAGTTTCTAACTCAAGATCATGAGTAGGATAGTTCTTCTCATGAATTTTCAGTTGTCGTGACGCATAGGCAATAACCCTATCATTCTGCGTAAGGACACAATCAAGTCCTTTCTTCGATGCATCACTATAAATAACGAACCCATCATCCCCCGATGGTAGAGTCAATATAGGGGCATTGACTAATCTTCTCTTCAGTTCTTCAAAAAATTCTTCACACACTTTTTCCAAAACAAATTTAACCCCTTTACGTGTAAGCTTCGTTAATGGGTTATCCAATCATGAAAAATTCTGGACGAAACGCTGATAATAACCTGCTAAACCAATAAAACCACGTACCTCAGTTATACTCATTAGTGCATGTCATTCTTGGATTGCCTTGGTCATAGAAGGATCAATAGAGATTCCATCATTAGAGACAATATAGGAAAGAAAAGAAATCTCCTGAACCCAGAATTCACACTTGCTAAACTTCCCATATAATTGATGTCTTCTTAGAGTCTTCAGGACAATGCGCAAGTGATTTTCATGATCTTCGTGTCTTTTGGAGTATACCAAGATATATTCAATAAATACCACCACAAAATCATCGAGATATTCCTCGAAAACTCTATTCATTAGTTCAATGAATACATAGGGTGCATTAGTCAGACCAAAAGGCATTACTGTAAAATTGTAATGCCCGTACCTGGTTCAAAATGCTGTCTTCGGAATGTCTTCCTTCTTCACACACAACTGATGGTATCTAGATTGAAGGTGAATCTTTGAAAAGTATTGAGCTCCATGCAGTTGGTCAAATAAATCATCAATGCAAGGTAGGGGATTCTTTTTCTTTATTGTTATAGCGTTGATCTCCCTGTATTCAATGCACAACCTCATAGATCCATCTTTCTTCTTAACAAAAAGGACATCGCCTCCCCATGGAGAAATACTAGGACGAATAAATCCCTTATACTCAATTCATCTAGTTGATTCTTTAGTTAAACTAACTCCACAATGGCCATTCTATAAGGGGTCTTTGAGATAGGCCTTGAACCAGGAATTAAATCAATGGAAAACTCAACTTCTCGTTCTGGAGGATGTCTATGTGAATCTTCCGAAAACACATCTACATATTCTTTCACAATAGTAAAATCCTCTATTTGAACATTCCTTTCCTCACCCACAATCATTTCATTATCTTCCTCCCCAATAATTGAATTTATTTGAGCTATTGTGGGTGGATCAAGATAAGAATTAGGTGGTGACGATTCTTCTATATTGATAAGGTGTTCCTTATCTTCATCATAAAAAATTGTAACCTCCTTCTTCTTACAATAAATCTTCACATCATGGTCCAAAAGCCAATCCATACTAAGGATTATATCAAACTCAATAATAGTTATGACGATGAGATCAGCAGATAAAGAACATTTATGTACTCTAATGGGGACTGATTCACAAAAATATGTTGCAAAGATACTTACCTTAAGAAATTTAACTCACAACTCCCTTGTTAAATCAAATTGGAATCATCTAATTTTCATAGAAAACTGGGATGATATGAAACAATGCGATGATCCAGAATCAAATAACGTATTTGCTAAACATGAGGAAACCATTAAAGTACCAGCCACCACATCTTTCAGAGCTTCTACCTCAGTAGTGGTGATAGCATAATCTTGGCCTTAATCCATTGGCATTTTCTAAGGTAAGTTCCCATAACGCTTAGGAAATTAATTTACATACTGTCCCATCTCCCTGAAGTTGTAGCATTGAACATTAGTAGCTTCTTTCTTCCCCTTGCAATAACGAGCTTGGTGGCATTTTTAACCACACTTATAACAGAATCCCATTCCCTTCAAGCAATTACCATGGTTTTTCTTCCCATATTTACTGCCGGATGGATATTCAACTTTTCCCATCTTCCCTGTATTTCCATTCCCATATTTATCGACAGATATCTTATTCTCTTGCTTTGTTTTAATGTCATAAGACTTAGAGAATTCCTTTTCTGTCTTGATAGCACATGAGACAATGTCTTCGTACGACGAGAAGGATTTTGAGACTAATGCTCGCTGGAGAAATGGTTTTAAACCATCAAAGAAATTACCAATATTACTTCTTGGGTTACTTATATAATCTCTATCATACCTTGCTAACCTTGTAAAGTTAGCCTCATACTTTGTGACATTTTCATCCTCCTTTTGTCTCATACTCATAAATTGCCTTTCCATATCTTCTTGATGGTCAAGAGGCAAGTTTTTTTGTAAAAAAAGATCTTTGAACTCCCTCTATTCCATATTTGATACTTCATCATATTACTTCGTGTTTTGAATCAATGACCACCATTGATCAGAATCTCTAGTGAGGCGGTAAACTGCCATGATAACTTTTTCCCTTTCACTAATCCCCAAATCCTGAAATATTTTCTCTAGGGAACTTATCCATTACTCAACTACCAATGGATTTTTACTCCCATTGAATTTTGGTGGTTGTTGCCTCATGAAGAGATCTAACATTGATCATTCACGCTGTGGATCAGGGTACTCCATACAGGTAAGGTTATTATTCATAACCTGAGTGAGTTATCCCAGTATAGTGATAAGCCGATCAGCACCAGTTGCATCACCAGATCAACTATAATTATCTTCAGCATGCGGGAAATCCCTACATGGAGTGCGTGCATTGATACAGTTTCCATTTCTTCCACTCGGTTCCATTTTTAAACAATGGCATAAACTAGATCAGTTTATGAATCAAAATACATAATTTCATACTTGTAAAACACTTAACATAAATTGAACTATTTTTGGATATAATCCATAATCATAAAAAAAATTTCTTTGAGAATTATATACTCAATAACCCTTCATAATGGTTTTTAATGAAAATGAGAATTATCCTAAATATTTCCCCCGGGAGTGTCGTAACCAAGAGTGCAGCAAGGCCCATTATCGTGCACCAGTTCCCGTTCGAGTCTATCTCAAAGAGGTGCTTTCGGGTTTTACCCCTAGGTACATCTGTGCCAGAGCCGCCTCTACCTACTCGTATCCAGATAGGGATGTATTGCTCGGAAAACTCACATAATCTATACAATACCAAAATTATAGGAAGTTCTTCGATAATCATCCTCAAAGAATATCTTAGGGTCATGTGCTCTAATCTGATTTTATCTAAATTTAGCTTCTATGGTTTGTTCTAATCTTCCTCTGATACCAACTGTAATGCCCCGACCCCAGTTACCCAGAGTCGGTGCATTATTACATAATATTGGCATGATCACAAAAGATCATGTCTCGAAAGACCGATTAGTTTAATATCCTTGGAATAACTAGATACATTCATAAAGTTTACATTACATCATAAAGTGAAAAAAACTATAACAACATATTGTCTTCATATCCCCTAATACTATCCCTACAAGTAATTCATAAATTACTTCTTCACATCCTAGGAAGAATAAAACATTTAAAGGGGTGAGCTCAGATGCTCAGTAAATATAACAATATAGCAGAAACTTTCCTAAATAAGCATAATATTTTAAGGGAATGTATAACTAAAACAAAATCCTTTTAAACATGAAATTTAGCATAATATGGAAAAGATAAAATGAAATAATTCCATTTAGTTATTCACATGGATATTCTACTAGTCAAATAATCACATCCCATATCAAAAACCACTTTGATAATGATGGAATGCATAATGCCAGACTATCATAACCACATAGTCAAGCCCTCGTGCCAAGACTACAAATTCGATTTTGTCAAGGCCTTGTACCAAGACACTAGTTTTTCTCATGAGACCTACCGATGCATCGAGGATCTATAGCGGGCTCCACCCGTCACATATTATGTCCAATGCATTCCTTATATGAACAAGTTTAAACATAACATAAACATTCATATTAAAAATAGCATATGAAATGTCAATACTTTCTCCATAAACCATGAATGGTATAAAAATAACACATCAATAGTCAAAAATATCACAAAACCTTCAATAAAATATGGATGTTTTGTATCATAATAATAAACTTCAAATAAGCTTAAAATCCATCAAAGGATGTTGACATAGATGAAATCAAAACTATTTGAGAGAAATATCTATTTATTGAAATCATTTAAAAGTATCTTAATTATAAAATAAAACATTTACTTTGAAAATATTATTATAAGCTTGTAAGTGACGCTTTGATGATTTTATAACGACGGAAAATAGTTGTACCCTCTGTTTAAGTTAAAAAAGACACTCTTACTATAATTCTGTCGGAAAGGTTAAAAAGGACCTTGTTTGGAAAATGACAGAAAAATTATTTTATAAACTTCTTCTAAAAATGAAACAAGGCTATAAATAAATTTATCCCATAGTCTTTAAAATAGAAAGAGTGATTTTAAATACATTTCTAATAAACATGTATGTGGATGATAAAGAGGTCCCAATAGATAATTACGTATAAACAACCTCGGATAATGAAGAGATTGTGAAATAAACCCTTACCTTGTACTTTTCCTTAGTCGATGGTATGTTAAACTACTGTATAATAGTTAAGAAATTGTTATTAAATTATACAAGAACCATATACATAATTATGATATCACATATGATCTTCTAATAATTCTTTGTTAATAATATTTTATTATTATCGTCGTTTCGGGTGTTAACTTACTCGTTTTCTTTTAAATGTTTTGTTACATAAGTCATGTTTGTTATAGATAGGTTGTATCTTATTCATATCAAGAATGATATAATGTTCTTAAACATTAATTTTAATCATCAAATGATTATTATTCTTGAATTTATTGGATGAGGAATGAATCTCATCACGTTCGGGGAGACGGTAGTCCGTACTTACGCACGAGCGACAATATCATTCTTTTGATAATAAAATAATATATAATTGGATGGTATATCATATATACATAATCATTATCATGTTATATTTATTATTTATATGATTTAAACATCATTATTATACCCATCCAAATAATAGTATATTGAATAATAATTACACCACGACGTGGAGACGGTAATCCGTACGTACGCACGTATGGTGACATGTCATTCAAAGGATGGATAGAATACTGAATATGGTTGTACCATATTGATAATAACATCATAGTATATAGAAGATACTGTAGTTATTATTTTATAATGGAAATAACAAAGAATGAAAAAGTTGATGAAGAAAGGAACATGAAAGAGGGTGGTGAAAACATTACCTCTTCTTCGGGTTCTTCCTTTGGATTTGATCAAAAGGGATCCATAGGTTGGATTACTGATCAAACTAAGGCCTCTAGGTTGATGTGAGGGAAGTTGAGAGAATATTTGGGTAGGGTTTGGCCGAGCCAAAAGAATTTGAAGGTGTGAAATTGAGAGAAGGGGGAGTGCCCTTTATAAGAGGGGTGAGGGGAACCTTTGGAAAAGCTAGAAATATTATTTTATAATTAATTCATATTAGGTTTATAATGGCTCCAAAGTGGATTATTAAAAGGTTAAGGTGGGTATAGGTCAAAAACCACTCAACCAATATGTTTTAGACAGATTTGGGTCACTTTATTAACCTTATCTTTTAGTTTTAACTATTCGTTAATTAGTTTGACACTTACCATGTCTCTTTGTATTTTTATATTATATAGTCAATAAAATTACTATAAACTTCCAAGAGACCCCCAAGTGGTAAATTAATGATACACATGTCATAATATAAGTCTCTTGGACGAACCATATATTTTTAGGAATAGAATATAAATTAATAATATAATATTTTTTTTAAAAACTCTTTTATGTCAATTTTGACACTATTGGGTATTTTGTTTTTGTAAATAGGGTATTTTGTTTTTTTAAAAACTCTTTTAACTCTTTTAACACTTCTTTGAATTCTATAATAATAAATGTCCTAATATAATCCAAGCGGACCTAAATGATAATATTTTATTCCTAAAGATTCTTTTGGTCGATATAAACTTTTCCAATAGAATTAGGACATGTGTTAGGGTAATATGAATATCATTTTTACGCTTAATTATCCTATTTACTTTTAACCGTGGTAAATAAAATAAAAAAGTTACTATTCACCCAAAATTATTTTTATCTTATTGAACCAAATTTTACTCCTTGATATTAATCGTGTCTCTCGGATTTTCAAAATTCCACTCACAGAAGTGGTAAAATTCTGTTTTATGTGAATTTGCAAATTCTCCTAGGAGATGGGTAAAAGATGGTGAAAAGTTCAATAAACTTTTTATATGTCTAAAATTATTATAAACTGACTCCAATGAATTAAATTGAACTTATATTGGTATTACATATCTATTTTTACATAAAATAAATTTAAATAAAATAATTAAATAATTAAATAAAAAGTCTGTTTTAACCAATAATTCAATGTTTTTCACTATTCATATAAAATTGAATGTTTTTAGAAAAATACCAAAAATTCACCCTAGGCTAATTTTGATATTACGAATCTAAAAATGAAGTCAATTTTTAATAATAAAATTTATAAAATTTCAAAAAGTGGGTATTACTATTCATAACGGCTAGTTTGAATGGTTGTGGTGTGTGTTAGAACTCGAAGTTACGTACAACACACGCTACTGTATTATTCAAAGCGAATGGTACCATGGAAGCTTGGGGTGTTACAGAGACCATAATTCCAAGTGTATAATTATTTTAGATTGTGAATGTAATTTGTTGTTTTTTGTGTTTATTATTCTCCATATTATGGGAATCTACAGAATTAAAATGAGACTAAAAATATGATCAACCTCTTTTGAGGCATGGCAATGTATGTTGTAGTGTTTGTTTCTCTTACTACAATTAAACAATATATCTCTTAAAATTTATTTATAAATTGAAGTATATTTATGTGGCTTCTATATGTATTCTTGCAATAATATAAGAAACTTTACCCTTATATAGATACCAATCTTGATGCAAACTGTAATTTTCTAGTGTTTATAAGCTTTAAGAATTTCGTTTGACCCATATACAACACTTATATTAACATTATACAACTTTGTTCAAAACATGAAATTCTTCGTATGGAATGAATGATTTTTACGCTAATATAACTCACATTTACATGAAACCATTATGGTGTAATAAATTCCCCATGATGTAAAGACCTTCAAATCAATAGTATAATAAAAAATTGGTTTAGAACCCTTAATGTAGTGGTATTTGTTTCATGATACAATCCAATATTGCAACCACCATTTTAGGACAAAATATAAATCTTTTTGGTGGGAATATATTTTATTCAACAACTTGAATAATGAATCCCTTTCCTAATAAATTTTTTTAAATAGGATTTGAACATGCATTTTCTATCTTGTGAAAACTCACCCTTGTGAGTCCCACTAAGAGGAATCTATAACAATCCTTTAAGCAAAAACTCTTATAAAAAATCCTCTTTAACCATTAAATCTTCTTAAAAATCATCTTTATATTTAACACTCATTTATTTACCCATAAATCCTTGTGTACCTTTGGTCATCATGGAACATGTGTGTAGACTTTTCATTAAGTTGAAACCTATGTGTCAAGGGACCACCCATCCTCTATCTCCAATTGATTCAAATACACCCATATCTTTATTTTACTCTATGTGTTGAACCTATCCATATACCACTAAATTAATTTAGTGACATGTATATGAAAACCTCTATCTTATGGGTTTCGTTATCAACCCATCGTCTTTGGTAGCTGCATGTGCACATGGAGACCAAAAAGCATTCAGTATATAGAACCCCACATCGCTACAATTACAATATAACCCTTTGAGACCATGTTTTTTCAATGGTTCATTCAACCACCCACATGAAAACATGTGTGAATAAATGAATGCGTACGACCAATGTTAAATTTAGAATATTTATTATTAGAAATTCAAATGTATTTCTTTTGAATTTTTTATTCAATGAATAATCTTCAGTAGCATGTTATTGTATCCTAGTTTTACTTTATTTTTTTATAAAATTTGGATTGGTAGTTTCTAAATTTATTTTTGTTACCCTTATGTGAGGCGGTGTTACCCATAAATAAGGTCTATATTACCCTTACATGGATTTGATTTTGTGGGTCTAACGCTTAGGTAAGAAGCATTATACACTTATATAATCTTTTATATGTAGGGTTTATCTTTATGTAGGGTTTGATGAAACTTTAAGATTCTATGGGATTACCCTTATGTGAACTGTGTAGTGGACAATGTACCATTATATGAAGTCAATGCTACACTTTCCTAACCACTAGAATGGAATTATTACTCTTATTTGAGCCAAATATCTATATTTTTACCATTATGTGAGGACTGCATGACCCTTACACAACAATTGATTCCACCCTTACTAGTGGGCCAATGATTGGCCCGTGTATGTCTCAGGTGAGGTATCGCTTTCCAGCCGCGTCTTTCTACTATAGACCCCCCCTGCTGCATGGATGTAAACTACTATATGAGAACTCATATATCAATGAATCTGTTGTTTCATGTGCAGAACTATGATTGGCGCTACACTTACGTAGTAGTTGGAACTACCCTTAAGTAGTGGATTAGTGGTTCTTAATACCCATACACAATAGAAAATTGACCCTTACATGGCTGAGGTTTTGTGAGGGATAGCTTTACATAGTGGTCAAACTACCTTTATGTAGCACACTAAGGACCCTTACATAGTGCAATTGTTTGGGTTTTTGTTGCAACATCTTCCTTAGAAATCTCCTAGACTGAAAACATGTATCAATGCATTTTAAGGTTATTTGAGGTATTTTTCCATCAGTTTTACGTAGTCAAGGCCCCTAATTTTATTGATTGATATATAATTGACACCCTAGAATGGGTGAAGATGAGAAAGATATGGAGGAAAGGGAAGGAGATAACACATAAGAGAGGTCTTGTTTGTGACTGTGTCGGTGACAATGCTGATGATCGACTGTAGGAAGTTTTTTCTAGTGTGTAGATATAGGATTGAGAGTTTTAATAAGGAAAATGGAAATATCAACTAATATTTGAAGGATCATTGATTGGTGAGGTTGAACCATGGTAAGGGGGTTCCAACTTGGTTTTCTTCTTGTTCGTTTCAATGTTTCCCTTCTAAATTTATAACTTCTTTTTTTTCTATAGTTTTTTTGAGTATAATAATATTTTCATCTTATTAAGTAAAATTTTATTGGTTCTATTATTTTAATACCAATTTTTATTCTACCATTATTTTTATTTTATTAATAAAAGGATATTAGGTGGTGTTATTTACTTTGAGTAGGACCAAAGTGGTCAGAACCACAGAAATACCCGATGTGCTCTTTCTTTTCTATATTTTTGTATCATTATCATAGTGAATATATGTATACTACTATGCCAATAGATTTTATTATATTTTTTTGTATATATATTATTTCTATAATATAACTTTTTAGATGGTCCTTATTATTTTTATTTTTGTTATGGGATTGTTTGTGTGACACTGCCTCCTAGCTTGGAGTAGCGTGTCTCCTTGGATACCTCCCCATAACAAATTGGTATAAAAGTGTACTATATCACGTCTAAAAATTTAATCTACTGTATTATAGGCTGAGAATTTTGATGGAGATAAATATTGTAATTTTTGAAGAGTTAAGATGTGTTCAGTTTTGTCCAAAATGGTCTTTAATTAATCTTCAGAATGATCTAAGAAGTCTATTAACACTATCTCTGTCACTGGGGAGACTAATATTTAATAAGAAGATGTTGAAATTATTGCTTAAAAGAAAGCCTATTACTTATTGTTTTTGACCCTAGGTGACAATTTTTTGTGATATATGGTCCATGAAACTTTTTCCAATGCGATCTAGTAGAATCTAGAGTATCATTACATGAGTAGGTATTTTTTAAGAATGTTACCAAATAAAATTCATCTTTATAATTTTATAATGGACCCATGAACCCCTATATAGACTAATTTAGATAGAAGTATCATGATGGTGTTATATTTATCCAATGTATATACTGAAATTAATGATGAGGACCAGGATTATTTGTTGTCTAATTTCATAGATGAATCCTTCAATATAGACATAGATTCTATGATGTATAGTAAGGATTCGATCACTTTAAAGGAAGTGAATTTATCTATCTTGTATAGGGATCTTCAAATTCAAGGTTTGAAGATAGGGAGAAGTGGGGTGAGATATGGGCCTGATGTTTATAGTGTGAAGGGTTAACCCAAAGGTAAAAGAAATGAATAGAAGTATGGTAGTCAGTTTAAGTCATTAATGTTTTATCATTGTGTAAAAACCATCTACATTAAGAAATAATGACCTAAGGATATTTCTAGGGATATTATTCCCTAATTAAATGTTGTATACCCAATTATTGATTGTTTTTAGGTTTTCTGATTCTTTCTAGAATTCCATAGTATATAGTATGTGTATCTCTAGGATGTATTTCTTATTTATTCATAGTACTATCCCTGCATTTGACTTGTAGGTGCGCCCAGTTGGAAGAGAGGCTATGGGTAGGGCTTGTTTTTATGAGCTGTTTGGGCTTAGTTGGATACTTGTTTCCTATCAAAATGATATGTTTACTTGTTGTGTATTTTTATTCTTCTTTTACTTCTTTGATTTAGAACTATTTCGCCTTTTGATCTTGTAATATGCTACATTTTTTTATATGTTTATTTTGTGTGAGTGATTTGGTACTAATCTAGTATCTTTTAGTGTCTTTCATGAAGATGAGATCAGGCCGATACCTCTGAGGGAATGTGTGTAACTAGTTATAGGTATATGGATGATGATCTTGGGTAGGTGATGGTTTGTGTTCTTTTTAATGTTGTTTCCAAGATTGTTTGTTTTCTAAGAATGTTTTAGTAGTTATTAGTAGTAGATGTGTTGGTAGGGGAATAAAAGTTCCATAGTGGTACATGCTAGGTATTTGGTCATCTTGGGATAATCTAGCTTTATCTTATAGTCTTTTTTTAGTGAAGAATTTCTGATTGAGTTGATAGGTTAGGCTATTTTTGGCTTGCAAGACCATCAGCCCCATTTTTTTACATTTATTTTTTATGGTGGATATTTGTCAAATTTATCATGTTAATTTCTATAAATGAAAATTTACTTGTTTTTTTATTTTATAATTTAATGAATAATATTATATTTCATTTTATTTTATCCTTTATTATGTTTTATTTTCCACAGAATTATGTTTTGTTATTTCTGGATTGTTTTTTGTTACCCTTAAAAATGGTGGTTTTACCCAGATGTGAGGTATATGTTACCCTTATATGGATTGGATTTTATATAAATAATCCTTATATATGTTCTTTTTTACCTGTATATAGGCTTTGATATATAATATTGAACATTATATAAGGTTTTTGGTACCTTTACATAGCTACCTGATAACTAATATGTAAATTTTGTAGCTACTAGGGTATCTTTTCCTAAAATTTGTGCTAGGACTATGTAATAAATGTAATTGATATTTTATCCATTTTTGAGAGATGTTGTTGGAGGTTTTCTTTCTCATGAGGATCTTGTGACCCTCACATATTGGTTGGAACATCCCTTGTGTAGTGGGTTTGCTATTGGTGCTACCCTTACGTAATGGGTTAGTAGTTCTCGATACCATTACACAACGACAGATCGACCCTTAAATGGATAAGGTTTTGGTAAATGTACCTTTATATAGTAGTTAATCTACCCTTATATGTCATGTTGAGGACCCTTAAATTGTATGACCATTTAGGGGTTTATTAAAACAACTTCCTTCAAGAAACTCCTCAACCATACACCCATCCCGATTCTGTTGATGGTTGTTTGAGGTATTTTTTCCTTTAGATCTAAGTGACCGAGGACTATTCATGTGACAATGGAGATATAATAAAAATCTCAAAGAGTTTGAAGCTTTGTAATAGATTATGAGAAGGGAAGGAGACTGTAAAGATATGAGGGATTTTTCATATCATTGTTGCTGATGGAGCTCACATTCAACTCTGGGATGTTGGTTATGATTGAGAGGATGAGGATTGTCAATTATAAGATGGATGATATAGGGAGTAAACAATCATGGAAGGATCATAAATAGGTTGGTATAAAACCTAGTAAGGTGTTCTATCAGGTTTTTCTTCTTGTTCTTATTGAATTTTCCTTGGTTAATTTATTTCTCCTTATTTCCTTCTGTTTTGTGAATAATGCCATGCCTTCCTCTTTTCCAATTTTATTTTGTAATATCCATTCCTTAAATATACATTTTAAATATTCCATTTTTTAACCAATTATTATATTTTATTTTGTGGTTTACCTTCCTCAAATACCTATTTATAATCCTCCATTGGTTTTATTTTCTTAATAAAAGGATATCAGGTTGTATTCTTTCCATGGGGTAAGAACAAAGTCGTCCAAATCACATAAATTCCCAACATATTGTTTCTTCCATTTATTTTTGTATCATTATCATTGTAGTTTTTTGTATTATATTGTTCCCATTTATTTTCTTCTCTTTTTTTCAATATATATTCTTTCTATGAAGTATTTATTTACTTTGATCCTTACTGTTTTTCTGGGTTGGTTTTTGCAACACTACCTCCACCCTTAGAGTAGTGTGTCTCTCTAGATACCTCCCCATAATAACCTGCATCAATGACCATCTACCCAAAATGTGTGTATAACCCCCATCCACAACAATCTTGTGTTCACACAATATTTATGATGGAAAGCACACCTACCTTTCCTAGACAAAATAGATGCACCAAAAGCCTTTTAAACCAAGAAAACAACCCATATATATAAGCCTACTCAACTGAGGCAAACCCCAATTACATTATACTCTATACTAAATAGTAAAAATAAAAAATAAAAAATAAAAAATAAAAAATAAAAAATAAAAAATAAAAAATAAAAAATAAAAAATAAAAAATAAAAAATAAATAATAATAATAAATAATAAGTAATAAGTAATAAATATTAAATATTAGATTATAATAAGTAAATAATAATAAATAATAAATACTTTTTTATGATCCTAGAGATTAATATTAATCAAAAACAACACAATCACCCTTAGGTTCAGCAAAGATAAGCCACAAACCCCCTTAATGGCTTCTCACCCCCATAACTATCCCATTATAAATTTTTGTGGCCTAAAAGACCAATGATTAACTATTAAAAACCCCTCCATCTAACATTGAAGACCAAGAATTATTTTCCAGAATGTCCGAAATTTTCAAGGTCCAATCCCCCTATTTTTATCTTAAATCCCCTTTTTCTAGTTTAAAGACCCATTGATTTGTGACATGAAGGCCCATGTTCTTCTGGCCTAAATTCCCTTATTTATCACTAAAATACCCCCAACATGCACCATATGTAAAGCTCCTTGTCCCAATATCCTCCCTATATCAATGGACTATGTTTTTTCCACACGAACACCTCAACATGCCACTTGATTTCCACCTCACACCCTCAAGTTTTATTCCACCATTTCCCCCACATCAAAATGAATGATAATTCATTATGAAACACCTACTACATATCATCCATCATCCTACAAAAGCTCCTTAATATCATTCTATGAACCGCTACATGAGTTCCCCTAACACTAGAAAGTATGACCCCTGAGACTATTTCTCATCCAACAAGTATACCCCCCCAAATATCTACCATGTATGATCAATGAAGATCATGCTTTCTCAAGACCTTGATAGTGTTTCATTACACCTATATCTATAATAATAACTGAAAAACAATAAATTAAAATTAATAAATAAATTATAAATTATAAATAATAACTAGGGGTTGTAAAATAAAAAATGAAAGAACAATCTAGATTGTAGGAGGTAGATGCTCAATAGGGTGGGAAACCCCACCTGGATACAAGAAAGGGGGACTCTTATTTTAGGACCCTTGGGGGGGATAAGACACTTTAAGAAACAAATGGGTATTTAGGCCTATGTCATCAAAGGTAATTCATTAATAAGATTCATTATAGGTCCTGTTTTCCTAGGCCTTTCAAGTTTTATGAATCAAGAGTTTTCAATGGGTCAAACATTCAAAAATGTGGGTCTTCCTAGATAGGTAAGGTTTTAAGGGCATATAATGAGATATGAAATCAACAAGGGCCTCCAAGGATTAAAATCAAGGCCTTTACTAGAGTAATAAAAGATGGGGACTATGAGGCTAGTCTTTAGACCATCAATGTTCCTTGTACTTTATGTCATATAAAAATACAATAAAATAGGTGTAGTGGAAGCCACTGAGATTCTATAATGGGGGATCATGATTTGGGGTCCCTAGACATGATTTTCATGTTTAAGAAAAATATCCATCAAGTTTATACATTATAAAGGACTCCATTATTAAGGGACTTCATGGTTCAGGTGTTCATGGGATTTATAGGCTTAAAAAATAAAGTTATTTCAATTGAAATAGAATATAACAGATGTTGGGATTCTAGGCATTGGCATGTTTTAAGGTCATGGAATGGGACAAACAGTCAACAAGGGAATCTATGTCTTGAAATCAAGGCCTTTGTTGTAGAGGGAAATTAAGGGTCTTACTAGGACAATTAGAATTTTTCTATAGACCATCAAAAGTTTTTATCCTTCATTATATATGAAAATGGAATAAAATAGGTCCACATGATGCTTTATAATCCTAAAGTGGTATGATAAAATATGTTTCTAAAATCAGTCCTTGAGTTA
This sequence comes from Viscum album, assembly GCA_963277665.1. Classification (NCBI taxonomy): domain Eukaryota; kingdom Viridiplantae; phylum Streptophyta; class Magnoliopsida; order Santalales; family Viscaceae; genus Viscum; species Viscum album. The sequence goes on from OY728134.1 coordinate 1,004,077,012, forward strand.
AACCTTGGGGAGATTGTTAATGATCCAAGATGATGTTATTGTGATTATAAGTATAAGTTGATATGTTTAATTATATTGACTTTTTTTGTCAACATATGAATCATATTCAAAATCATATGTTCTGTAAGGTGAAAGGTTTTGGAGATAAATATAGATAATACTTAAGAGGGATTTTAATGATCAAATATCCTGAATGATGTTCTTGATGAAAGCTATATAAGGATGGGTGATCACACCATAATATTTGTTTTGTACTATGAAAAATTTTAAATAAAGGATTAAATTCTATAAATAATGTTACTACATTATAAAGGCTAGTTCAAGAAAAAGGTTATGCACCATAGAAGAGTCTGCTATAATGTAGAAGAAAAAAATTGGGTACATAAGGGTTATTATGATTCTTGTGTATGGGTGATAGAGTTAAATGAAAAGGTAAGACCATGTTAAAGGATATATGGATACACCATGGAACATAAACCATGTCATAGTGGATATTATGGAGAATGTCTCCAATGTCATGAAATAAAGGACATGATGCAAATGTGATTTGGCATAAAGATGGTCTCCCTATAAAAATATATAACTCATTATTGGAGAAGTTTTTTTCATTGTAATAAGAAGATAAATAAGTAAATAGGTCATAGAAAAAAATCCATAAAATAAAAGTGCATCATGCCACAGAGAGGGGTCCACACTACAATGAACAACTTCCTAGAGTTTTATGTGCCTAGATATTTCATGACATCCATTCCATAATTGTTTTTTCACACTATAATGGAGTTATATCAAATTTTTATATCACTAGACTAAAAAATAATTCCATGATACAATGAAAATACCTTTCCACAAAGGGTTATAGTGGATAAATAATGAAAATGTTAAACTACTTTCTCTCTTCGTAAAGGGGTATATGCCATGGAATTTTATTCTTGGGAATTTTATAGTTTTGTAATAATTTTTCTTCATCTAAGAGGTTTGTTACTCATTTAAAATAAATATAACTACTAATTATAATTTTGTGGCGATGATGAACTGGTAAAAATATCCAATGACTATTTTTTTTGTAGAAATCATGAATTTGAATTTCAAAATCAAATTTAAGTGGAAATAATTTTTTACTACTATTTATAAAGAATTAAAATGAAACAAGTGGAAGATAATATAGGATATGAATATTGAAGAGAATAAATTCAATATATGTGATTACTAGAGAATATTTATATATTATCTAAATAATAAGAAGATGATGGTTAAAGTGGTTGTGAGCATGTGTTGTGTATACAAAGTTATTATTCATCTTGTTCTAGTGAATGTTTGAAGAAGTTATATTTGATTTATGTTATGAAAATAACTCATCACACTCAACAACTTGGATAAAGTCTGTCTTGTTGAAAACACTTTAATGATTACCAACAAATACCTTTTAATAGTACATGGTGCATTTTTGTGTGGGACACACCATTGTATAGTTGGGAGACATGAAAACATAATTTTCAAAGATATACCCTTCTCATTTTTACTCACATGGTGATTTTAGTGGGTAGTGTGATCCCAGCGGAATATATATCACACAAAGAACTAGCCTTCTCACATTGAGAGGTGCACCTTTTAAATTGATGTGCCTTTTCATGTTGTTGTTTGTCTGAAGGTTTGTGAATATAAGAAAAATCGTTGATATTAGTAGGTGGAAAAGTTTATTTCGAATGACATATAGAAATTATGTAAGATCACTAATTCACCCCCTCTTAGTGATTTTACGAGGATCCTATAGGTGGTTCCTCAATTTTTATTAGAGTTGGGTTCCTTCATCTATGATTCATTATGTGAAGGTTAATGTAGTTATCTCTCACTCTATTTGAGGAATATGTCACTAATCTACATTATCTATGATAGATAATATGAATTCAATGAAAAACAAGGGGATGGAATTTTTTTATGGGAAATGAAATCTTGTTTAGAAGGGTAAAATGATTATGTATCAACTTTTTATTAGTTATGATATTTAGTATGTTGTGACTGATTGATTAACCCATCATGTAGATGGTTATTCTATTATAGTGACTAATAAGAAGAATTTGGAAAATAATTATTGCAATCATAATTCTATTTTTTTTCCCTCTCGAAAAGTGAATTCTTTGAGGTAAAAGGAATCAAAATAGATAATGGTATTTGGTATAAAATTATAATATATATGAATGGAATAGGAAATTAAAGCGAGAAAATATATAAATATGAAGATTAAAATATAAAGATGTCTGGATGTATGATGATGCTATATTAACCATTTCTTTAAAAGAGTGAATAATTTTTTGAGAATTATCAGAGAATATGGATGAATGTTGATATATTATACAATTGTAGAGAATATCTTTTTAATATTTCATAGAAATATTCATGTTAAGGTTTTGAATTTTTGATTTAAAGATACAAAATAAATTCCTTTTGATGACTTAGAAAGTATGATGGTATCTTAGGAGATAATAATAGACAATACTATCAATAAAAAGGAAAAGTATGATTAAAAGAATACATTTAAATCCATAAAATCAAAAAAGTTAAAGAATAATGATGTGGTTATTAAAGAAGAATCTAGTTTCTAAAATTATTATGATGATATAGATGATAATTTTGATTATGTGATGTTTTTATGGTAAAAATAGAGAGGTTGGAATGAAAATTATAAGGTAAAGTTACCCTTAAAGTGCTTTAAGTGTACAACTATTGGGCACTATTATAAAAACTACCTATGATGGAGAGTTAAAGATGATGAAAATGAGGGAAAACAATTTATAAGAAGAAAACTAATAAGTCAAATAATTCTTTCAATGATTAGTTTCAGTGGTACTCAATTTCATAAAATAGAAATTTCATTTCTAACGAGGAAAAAGATATGCAAGATAAAGAGGAAGTTGACAATTTTAGTGATGAAAAAGTTGAAAAATTGCCTTTTTTAAGTGAATGATACAAACAATTCAACTAATTAGAACTATTCCAAAAGTGATGAATACTATACTGGTATTGATTTTATGATTATGATATAATTTAATGAATGCCTCTCAAATATTTCCCAATTAGGGAAAGAAATCATAAAATTAATGAATGTTGGAAATCTATCAACTGTAATGAATATGTATTTGAAGATGAATAAGAAATTATTATTCAATAAATGGAAGTATTTAAGAATATTAATGATGGGGATATATCTTTTAAAATCAAAATGGATGAAATATAGAAGGTTAATGAGAAAGAGGTTGATCAGGTTCCACAAACACTGATCCAATCTAAATAGTATTTGATCAAATGAAAATACTACCATCAACGTTCAATCTCAGAAGATATAGAATGTTCCAAGAAGTGTGAAGGTTAAAAAGACCTATAAAAATAACCATCAAAATATGAAAAAGTATAAAATCACAGGTAAAATGTTTTGTTAAATTAATGACTTTTAGAAGGTCATGTTTGAGGAAATGTCATGTGATGCTCCAAAATCTGAAAATTTTGGGAGCACCAATTCAATGTAGAAACTAATGAAACTAGGGTATCCAAATATCTACTAATAAGTCAAAAATGAATATAAAAGAGTTCGGATTTACCCACAATTCTAATTTTCAAAAATAAGATAATATTGGTCGCTCAAATAAGGAATAAATACAAAATAAAATCTGGACAATATGATATTTACAAAAGAAAGCATGCTTTATATGAATATTGTTGGGATTTTAGAGGATTTGGAAATATGTAAAAAATGTTTTGGTTTAATTAAGAACATCATTATGTTCCTAGTAGTATTGGGATATAGGGTTTTATGGGGAGTTCACACCTTTAATTGAAGAATGTTTTGAATGAGAAAGAAAATTTTTGACAAAACTGTCACAATATATTTGACATTATTGAAGATGTTTATGGAAGGTTTGACCAACCTGGTCACTATGAAAATAAATTTATCATCCTTATACCATTATATATAAGTATGTGTTTCAATACTCAATAGCCTCATAAGACGAATTTAGAAGGTAAGGAGAAATCTGTTGTTGTGGAAGGGGTACTCAAAGCATCAAAAAAGGAATTTACATAATCCTTGGATAAAGTAATTTCATCACACAACAAAAGCGATTGTAATGTGTTGAACGGTGTGGAAAAGAGAAAATAAGTTTTAGCAGCATTCGTAAATAATGTTTCACTAAATATTACATAATTTGGCTCAGTTTTCATTGAAAAAAAATAGCTGAAATCAAATAACACTTAAAATTTATATAGATTTAAACTCAATTTATTGATTGTTTCATAGCTCTATGATAATGTAAATGATGTTTTTTTCATAAATGATGGATTCTTATCCAAGAATATTGTATATGTATGTGTGTTAAAAATAGTTTAGTAAAAAAAAGGAATTCTATTTTAAATTTGTCTTAAAAAAAATCATTGTATATTAGCACGATAAATTAAAATTAATAATGACATAGAAGTCTTGATCATCATGGTCAAAATATGATAAAAATTATCTCCCATGGAGACAATGTTTGTGATTTTCCTTTGCTAAAAATATATCGGTATTGTATGTTCTCAACATTTTAAAAGGGGAATATTTTTAACACTTTACATAAGAAAGTGAAAATACAGTGAAGAAAAACTTTGGATATTTATTTAGATTGTGTAGCTCCATGATGAAACAATAATTCAATTGATATAAGTATTTTATTACATTCATTGATTATTTACCTCATATTACTTGTGCCATATTTATGAAATAGTACTCAGATGCCCTGAGAAAATATAAATGTTTTTGAATAAGTTAAAAAAAGTAGTATGGTATTGTTCTTAATAATATCTAGGTAGACAATAGAAGTAGGTATATAAATTATAAGTTTTACTATTATTCTGAGAATAATGGTGTTCAACATAATATTAGTATTCCATACTCACCATAAAAAAATAGTTTGGATGAACAGAAAAATAGGTTTTTAGTGGAGATGGATTTAGTAATATTGGTCATCCATGATAATTATTTATATTTTTTAAGAAACAATATTAGTGTAGTGGTTCACATTAAAAATTGAAGTATATACATGCTTAACTGTAATATTTCACAATATAACATACATTATAAGAATTCTCTAAGTTTGAATTATCTTACTATGTTTGGAAGTCCTTATGTTATCAATGGAAAAGGTAAAAGTCATGAGAAGTTTCAAAAGAGAGGAGTTAATAGAAAATTAATAGGATATCCTCCAAATGGAAGGGGTAACCATTTATATGATAACTTTTCTATAAAGATAATAGATTATACTAATGTGAAGATCTAAGAACACTTTATGAAGGAAATTATTCTTAGAGAATCATGTTCCATGAGTGGTGATGATAATGTTTTTGTTAATCAACATGAAGAAGTTTCAACATATGAAGAATGTTTAGAGGATTTATAGATTGGAGAAGATGATTTATCCATTTCAAGTGATGATGTAAAATACTATTTTTCTTATCCAAGTTTAATAAAAAAAATTAGTACCAAAATTTCATTGGTAATGGAAGACAATATGTACAAACTAGGAGAAAAATGTGGATAGTTTATCACACCCATTGGTTTTATTAATTTGAATTGAGAGATGTTAGAGAAGATATAGAGTATTAAGAATAGATTGATTTTATTAATGGAGAAATGAAACAGATTGAAAATAATTTACCTTTGGAGTTATTAACCAAGCTAAATTAGAAGAATGTCTTCAGGAAAAAGTGGGTGTTCCAAAAAAAGAAGATAGAAAAAGATTTTGTGGTATGAAATAAAGAAATATTGGTATTTAAAGGATTTTAATTGGTTGAAGGTATTGATTTTGATAAAAATATTTCTACAATTTAAAGGCTTGAAGCCATTATAATTTTTCTTGATAATGTATCCCAAAAGAAAAGTAGAATTTTTCAAATGGATGTTAAGTAGACCGTCATCAATTTTCATTAGAATAGTAAGTTATATATTAAGAAACCAAATGTATTCTTTCTAATATAAGATAAGACGTTTGTAGGTTAAATAAGCCTTTTTATTGGCTGAAACAGGCCCCAAGAGCATGATATTATAATCTTGACACCCATTTCATGTAATTTATGTTAGGAAAGGGAAAAGTGGACATAAATATATACATTAATGATGACGAGGATATATCTTGTATTTTTTACCTTTTTATTGATGATATACTTTTTTTGAAAATAATGAAGAAGTTTGTGATGCCTTTGCTAAAAAAATGAAGAAGTTGTTTTAGATGTCCATATTTGGAGAGATGAATTACATTTATGACAGACAAATAACTCAATTCAAAGACCATATTTTTCAGTAAAAATATATGTTCTCTAAATAAATTATAAAGAAGTTTGGAATAGACGATTCCATGACATTTTCTACACCAATTTCTATATGAAACATATTTTCTAATGTTGAATAAGGAATGAATGTGGATCTAGGAGAACTCTTGAAGATAATTGGAAGTGTATTATAATTTGAAACATCAAGGATTAATATCTAGTATTCTATTCAACTTCATTATAAGTGTAAAACAATACAAAAAGAGATTAATTTTAGTGGTAGAAATTGGAATATATGGTATATTAGGGGTACACTAGGTTTTAGCTTCAAATATAATAACAAAGGGAAGATTGATATGTTCATTTACAAAGATTTAGATTATGTGGGTTGTGTTAATGAAGGAAGATAAACATCCTATGATGTTTTATATTTTGGATAAAGGTGTTTTTTTGGAATAAAAGAAATTCTAATTAAGTCACACTGAGTACTAGTGAAGTTAAATATGTCGATACTAGTCAAACCACAACAAAATTGATGTGGATGAAGATTAAATTATAAATCTCAAGGTTAATGTGTGGTTTCCACTACTCATGAGATGTGATAATAAAAGTGTTATTACATTATAAATGAATTTAATTATGTATTCATGATGTAATCACATTGATATCAAAATATCATTTCATTATAGATCTCTTTGAGAGAAATGATTTTAAGAAGGATTCTATTCCTATAAAGGAATAAATAACTTATGCATTTACCAAGAAATTTCCAAAATAAGTGTTTCAAAATTTGAGGTTGATGTTGGGAGTTCAGCCACACTAATATCAATTCTAACCAATGGGTTGTTGTACTTCCAGTCATCTTGTCTTTGTATATTGTTTAGAATGTTGGATAAAAACAATGACAACATAAATTCTTCTTACACTATAATAAAATAACCATTCTGTGGCAGTTTTTTTATATCATGACCACTTAAACCACCTCTATATACTTTGGTGGTGGATTCAGAAAACTGCCACAAAATTGTGCGTTGACATACAATACACAATGGGTTAATCGATTTAGCGGTGGTTTATGGTAACCGTCATAGTGGACACATTTAGAGGCCTTTTTATTGTTTTAGAGGATATTTTCCTATTTAAAATGAATTTTAATTAGAGGAGGTTTTATCCCCTATTAAAGAAAGTAATTTTCACTGGGAAAGCCGCCCCTAAATTCAAGATAGTCATTGTGAAATAATAACGGAATATGAAAACTATTTAGTAGCAGTTTGAACCACTGCTAAATTATTTTTCATAGCGGTGGTTTGAACCACTACAGATAGAAAAATACCAAAATTTTAGTAGTGGTTAAAAACATCGATAAATATATTACATTTATTTCATAGTGGTTAAAACCACTACTAAAGCCATATTTTCAAAAAAAAGAATGTGATTCTACAGCCCCAGTACCAGTTCGATGAAAAAAATCCATTCTAATTTCATGTAAACATACATCCCATGTCCAAAATAATAAAATATGACCAACATTTTCATAATAATAACATGGTAGATACTTGAATGATATGTATTTTATTAATTGGGTACATAAAATTTATTCTCTGTACATAAAGTGTCACGTTTGGATATAGTGGTTTCACAATTAGGGATAAAAGTTGATCTCAGGTATGTTGATGTATTTGTGTCTTTGTCATAACCGAAGAATGTAATATATAGTTGATGTTTGATTGGATTTTATTGGAATTAAAGGAGAATAATTTTGGAGATCTCTCACATAGAATTTCCAATGACCACAATTATCAGCAATGGAATCACGTTTAAATGTACATACCAGTGTGAGGAAGTTTCTATAGTGCCGAAGAAGTGGTTGTTTTCATCTTTGATCCAAAGCATTCCTGAGCCTAATGTTGGACATGTAGTGAAATGTGATGCATCTGGTTCTGTTTTAGGATATTTTATGATGTAGATGATAAATTAGTCACTTGGGGTCTCATCAGCTTTTAACTCATAATATGAAATACTCTAATACTATATTTTAGTTTGTAGTTATGGTCCATGAATTGAAATGATTGTGACAGAACCTCTTGGGAGAGATATTTGATGGGTACTTTGGTGCCTAGAGTGCATATAATATTTTCTCACTGCATAGAAAAAATCTTTATCAGATGAATTCCATAGAGTACATGTATATGTTTGACATCGATAAATAGTATTCAACTATAAATAGAAATGTAGTGGTAAATTAATTAGACTAGAAAATGTAGGAGACGGGAGAACAGATTTCATTAGCTGAATAGAATATCTTATCATCACTGTAAGACTATTTGGTGGGTGTAGTTGAGGGTTTAGGGGGAATCAATTTGGGTATCCATAGAGATAAGTCTTCATTGGTTAAACAAGTAAAGACAAGTTAGAATATTGTTCTTGAATATATCATAATGAATGATATGTTGGAAGAATGTGAAACTATTTCAGGATTGAATTTTGATATAGATGGAGTTTTTAATGTTCATAACATGGTAATGGTCACATATTCCATGAGAGATGATTTTATGAGATCCTATAAGGATTTGAAGTGGGATATTCACCCAGGGCTGACCATGATTTATAATAATTAGAAGTTGATGTTCTTGTGGCCCCCTTTAGTAAGAGACATTGAAGGATTTGTTTCCCATTGATTGACTTGTCCAAAAATTATCACTGAGTGGAAGATTTGATAGTTGAAGTGGGCTTTTCACACTGGGCCGAATTGTTTTACCTTGTAGTTTTGGTAATTATAATAGAAGTCTATGTGTTGATAGTAGAAGTTGTGTATAACATTTTATCCTCAGATAGATGAGCATTTAGTAAGGACGATCCCAACCATATAGAACATGATTCAGGATTGTATTATAGGTTTTAGCAACCTAATGCATCTTTTGGGGAGATACAAAACCTAGTAGTGTAAGACACTCAAGCGTTTAACATATATTTGTATATTCTACTATTAATTAGATGGATGATACCTCTACCTTAACTAGATCAAGATAGTCAAGTGTTCAACAGATATTTTTAAATTATTATCTAAACTATTTTGAATATGAGGAAAGCATAAGTGGGAGTTATCACATGCCAACTATAAAACATGAGAAGAGATTACTATAAAATTTTAAAAAAGAAGGGTTATCTACTGAAAACAAGTCAAAGGGAGTTACAAAACATGATATTACCAAGAAAATTAATAAAAAGGTTGATCGTTCATCCTTAGGAAACAATCCTAATAAATTTAGGAAAAATGAATTGTAAAAAATGATTCATGACCATAAATAATTGACATATTTGGTTTATACCGCACTCGATAAATCAAGACATATAAGAAAAAAAATCAGAAATCAATAAAATACATAAAAGGAAACATGAGAAATAAAGAAAATGTTAGTTCATGAAAATTTTTGGTGGAAACTATATGCCAGACATGATACACATACCAAACTACTATTAGCATATTTTTTCTAACCTATCATCAATACAACTAATCACGGTCTGATGATGAAACTAGCTCGTCACCCTCTCCACCTCCATCTCTACTTCATGCTACCACTTGTAAGAACATTATATTGAAAATTAAATACTATTGTATATTTATATTTTAACATAAAAGAAATAAATGTTTGGAATCTAAATGATTTGGATTTTTTGTGATTTACCTGCTCACCACGAGTTGATGCCATACCACCGAGGGCAGATCTGGTCATCTTCTAATATAAATCAACCAACGCTTTCTTTAAAGAAGATATCTGAGCCCCAGGTCTTGAACTGTGTTTCATTGAGAAACAATCTCTCTCTGAGTATCTTGGGGTATGGACTGTCTACAACCAGGATTAGATGGATCTACAATCCCTAGTGGCCTACCAAATACCTTAGATGGTATGGGTCCCAACTCAGCCCCATGCACTCTACCAGGATGCTCCTTCCCAAGGAATTTATCAACCAGGCCATCCTGAAAGACTTAGTATGTTTGTGCAGGATTGGAATCCCATAGTTGTTCAATTTTTATCTATAAATCAAATATCAGTCATATTATAAGCAATACATATTAACATAGTAACAACTGATAATAACTTATTATAATGAAAAATGAGTTCATACCGCAAAGCATGCAAAGTAAAAAGATCCATAAAAGAATATAAAATGATCCTAAGTGCTTGGTCCAATTTTTAAATTGGAATTAAACATATAAGTGATTTTTCATTTACACAATGACATTTCTTAAGTGACACATAGAGAAAATATATATTCAATTGTAGCATGACTTCAAGACAATTAAAGATGACCAAAAAGACTATTGGTGTAAACCATGAATATCATACATATAAATCACAATACACCTAATTGTAAACACACCTCCAAATAGTATATGTGGATAAGATTTTATCTTTTACTCTAAATAACATATACGAATTCTAATAAAACACATGTAATTTTAAACACACCTCCAAATTTTGAGCTAGGTATGTGGCTTTTTGATGCCTTGAGAGGCTAGTTGGAGCTAATTCTAGATTGTGATACAACGTGTAAATATAGAATTTTCTATGTTTACAATATTTTGTGTGTGTGTCAAATATAATCAAATGTATGTTATTTAGGAATATGAGTCATGTTTCAATGGGACACTACTCATGGGAGTATCCGCCTTGTTATATCATTATGTGATATGTAGTTGTATGAATGCTAAATTTGAATGAGATCATTATGGGTAGTGGATAAGAACCTGAGTGAGATTTATTTGTAGAGATCACTTCTTATTGGAAGGGTAAGAGTGAGTGTGGGTATGGAACTTCAAGAAATATATTAACGTGGGAAAGAAACTATACATTGGTTATATGTGATATCTAATTTTTTTGTAGATTATTGGAGTGGACAACCCACCCAAACCCATGGAAATCCCCCCCCCCCCCCACACCTGTATCCCCCTACCCCCTGCACAGCCCCCCACCCACCTGGAGAACCCCCACCCCACCTGGACAACCCAACCCCACCCCCACCTGGACAACCCCCCTCCTCCATGGACATCCCACACCCCATCAAAAACTGGATAGCCCACCCCACCCCCTTGGACATCCCACCCATGAAAATCCCACACCCCTCCAATACCTAGACAACCCACCCCACCCCCCTGAATAGCCAACCCCACCTATAAATTCCACACACCCTCTATGAAACCCATAAAACCCTACACCCTAGGCAGCCCCCACCTGGACAGCCCCCACCCCCACCAAGATATCCCACCCCCACCCCCACCAGGACAACCCCCACCAAGAGAGCCCCCCACCCCAACCTAGAAAGCCCACCCTCCCCCCTCTCCCACCTGGAAAACCCACCCCCACCTGGATACCCCCTAGATAGCCCCCACCCCCACCAGGATAGCCCCACCCACCCCAACCTTGACAACCCCCCACCCCACTTGGACAACCCATATAACAACCCTGATTTTATTACACACTTAAACATGATTTATAACCATAAATTTCACCTAATAAGACATGGAATATCTAAACGTTTAGTGTATTTGGGGATTAGGATCATTACATAAAAAAATAAACCATAGAACACAATATCTTATTTAAAACTACCTTTACAAGACCACAAAAATTCCTCATTCTTAACATTGCATGTGATAACCTGAGTACATGCATAAGAAAATGGAGAGCAATAAAGCCCAGTAAGGGAGTAAAAAAGGTATAACATGAAGATTATAATACATATTAGGAAATAGGAATATCAATGGAGTTCAAGAGAAACCTGAACATAAAGGCATGATATAGCATGATTATCATAACATGGAAATGTGGAAACAACACTTAACATGGAATTAGCATGAGGCAAGGCTCATTACACACAGAGCATGAGTAAACCCTCATTGAAATGAAGCACTATTAAAACCTCATTGCACTGGAATTAGAATGATTCAACACTCATTGCACATGATGTGTCATGATACTATACTTTATACAATACATTAGAGCACTATTAGGGTGCACCCTTCTTAAACATTTTATTTCATGCATAGGTGTGCCACATGGATCATATAACATGGAATCAATCAACATCATAAGTTTTTACATGATTAAGGAATGTAGAATAAGTACATGAATGTAAAACTCATTATGTATATGTGCATAAAGGTGAATACCCTTGACAGATACATGGGTATGGTATTCATTACACTGTGATATTCGCTTGAAAAAATGCAATGAAATTTCAGCAGCATAACAGCGTGACGTAAGAAATCATAAAAATGGTTGATGAGAGATAAATGGCTATCTCATAATATGTAAATGATATGGAATGTAAGGGTGGCCATATATATGTATTTCCCAAAAAACATAATGGAATTTACATACATAATTCAAAATAATTGCTTGAATGTAAATGATGAGAGATAAACTCCTTATGGGATTTCAGCATGGTAACAGGTGTAAATGGGAGGCATTAATGAGAGAGAAAGGGTATCTCTCATTGTTCAAACATGAATAGGGATTTATGGGGGAGGCGAAAAATCATACCCTAATATTTTTAATTGAAATCAAAAGTTTATAACAATATAAATATACTTGGAAAAAATTTAGAATGGAAGAAATCCCTTACATGGAAGTGTGATCCCAAAGGATTGGGTGGTGATTGAGAGAGAATTATTAACAGATTGGGGTGCCTTGGGAGGATTCTAGAAAGAGGTGGTTAGAGGTTGGACAAACTAAAAAGGATTTGAGTGAAGAGAAAGTGGGAGCTCAGGTGGGTTTATATAGGAAAGGAGAGGGAATTCATTATTATTTTGGTTTGAGACACCACACATTAAACAAATCAAAACCACAAAAAATCCCATGTTTCTGACCATTTTGTTTTCCAAATGGTAGTGGAAAAAAATATTTTTTATATCCAATGGCCGAAATTCTTAAAATAAAATGGTTGCTTATTTGGAGGTGAGTCACACTCATAAAGAAATAATTTTAAAAGGCTAAAATGTTTTATACATCTTGAAGGGTCCACTAAAGCATTGTAAAATAAATAAAACAAACCTAAAATCACATTAGTTTAATGTAATGACATATATTTTCCAAACATTATATTTATAGTATTTATTACATCATTATTGGGACATTATGATGTCATAAAACACATTATATATTTAAAGAGTATTTATTTTTTAACCAAAAATTTGACTATCTCAGAAAATCTAAAAAATTCACCATTGGATAATTTCAATGTCCTGATTCCAATAATAATATTAATTCTATCCAAATAACATTCTAAATATGTGAATTTTCAGTTTTAAAAAAACTGATATTTTCGAAAATTCATGGGTTTTGACAAAAATAGCATTCAAACCTTAATAAAAATTACAATTCTATTCCGAAAAATTATAAGATAGTTTATACATAATAAAAATTAACTTATTAATAATAATATTTTATTAAAATATTATTTAATTCAAAAATCCATTAATTTATCATAATATATTCCTTAGTTGAATATTACCTATAAATACTATTTGTGATTTAAAAGATATTAACAATGTAACAATAATAAAATGAAAGTATATTAATTATTACATAACAAATATAGAAAATAATCATAGTTCTAGGTTCTTGTTACATAACCCCTTAAAACATCCATATAAGACCATAGGGTAAGGTGGAAGATTGTAACAGACTCTCGGGGTGGCTCAGACAACATTGCTCGAGTGGTAATCTCTATCAAAATCCACTTCTATCATAGGTGGTTCTACTTGAGCTTAACCTATTCAATCCTGGTTTGGGCTTGATCAAGAGTGAAGCCCAATGACACCACCTCCATTATTAGCACTGAAACATGGTCTTCGTATAGGGAATGTCTATTGGATGAGGCCATCACATACTTTTTATGAGTAAATTGGATTTGTTATGGACCTATATTTATACTAATCATGTAATCACTGTTCAACAACTATATTAGCAATGATCACAATTCATAACATTATTTCAAAATCTTAAACATAGAACCAATTAAGTGTATATGTTTTACATAACCATAAGAAGACATTTAAATAGACTAAGAGGAAATTTTATTAAAGAATTTTTGGTTCATTAAAATCTTCCCCCTTAAGAAATTTCACCCTTGAAATTTTCTTTTCCCACAATAAAGTAGAAATAGGTAACTCTACTTCAACATTTCCTCTGATTCCCATGCTGCATATTCCAACTTGTGGTTTCACCACAACACCTTGATGAGTGGAATTGTCTTATTTAGTATAACTTTTTATCTACGATCTAAGATCTTCACTAGTTTCTAATCATAATAAATATCATCCTCTAGCTTTAATACCTCTAAAGAGAGTACATGTGAAGGGTTCAATATGAAATTCCTTAAGAGGGATACAAGAAATACATTATGTGCTTTGACCATGGTAGGTGGAAGTGCTAGTCGATAGGCCACAAGCCCGATATGATAAATAATTTCAAAGGGGCCGATATACCTAAGAGGTAACATCCCTTCTATTTCCAAACCACATGACCTTCTTCCATGACGAAATGTGTAGAAATACTATGTGTCCATCATTGAACTCATGGCCTCATCGACGATTATCTTCATAACTCTTCTATTGACTCTGAGATTCCTTAATATGCTACTGAATGGTTTTCACCTTCTCCACCATTTCTTCAACCATTTCGGGTCCTAGTTGCTTATGCTCACCGACTTCATCCCAACACATCGGTGTTTTTCACCTTTTCCCATAAAGGTCTTCATATGGAGCCATTCAGATGCTTGAGTGGAAACTGTTTTTGTATGAGAACTCAATAAGAGGAAGATGTTGATCCCATCCTCTTTTTAAGTCCATTGAGAATGCTCTCAACATGTCCTCATATGACTGGATAGTCCGCTTAGATTGGAAATTAGTTTGAGGATGATAAGCCGTAGTGAAGTTCATCTCAATATCCAGAGCATGTTGAAGACTCTTCCAAAACCTAGAGGTGAATCTTGGATCTCAATCAGATACAATAGATAGTGGTACTACTTACAGCCTTACAACATATCTGATGTATATCCATTCCATTTTTTCAAAGTAGAAATCCTCTCGAATTGCAATGAATTGTGCAAACTTTGTAAGACAATCCACAATAACCCAGATTGCATTGTTGCCTTTAGATATCTTCGAAAGTCCAGTGACAAAGTCCATGATGATGTTCTCTCATTTCCATGTTGGTATAGGAAATGGTTGCATCATCCCCTTAGACTTATATCTCTCTTCCTTCACTTGATGACACACCAAGCACTTTGATGTATATTCTGTGATCTCCTTCTTCATGTTATCCCACCAATAATGCTCTCAGAGATCTTGATACAAATTTGTGTTTCCTAGGTGGATGAAGGAATTTGAACTATGTGCATCACCCAAAAGATCCTTCTTCAGCTCCAGAGATGATGGGACACATAGTCTTTCCCAAAATCTCACAAGTCCTTCTTCATTGACATTTAAATCTGATGATTTTCTTTTTTTGATAGTTTCCAAATTCTTCTGAATTCCTACATCATCCTTTTGAGCATCCTTTAACCTTTCCAGAAGGATGGTTGAGCAATAACTTGTGAAAGGATTGATGATGTTACCTTCTTTATGATTCTCATGTCCATATTCATCAAATCTAATAATATTAGATCCTTCTCAATTCTCATTAATGACAGAATCTTTGGATCATTTCTTCTTAGAGCAACTTCCACCTTGTTTGCTTTCCCTAGGTGGTATTGGATTGAGCAGTCATAGACTTTTACCAGATCTTACCATATTCCTTGGCACATGTTCAACTCTTTCTGTTTGATTATATACTTGAGGCTTTTTGGTCTGTATAAATTTCACACATCTCCCCAAAGTGATAATGTCGCCAAAATTTTAAAGCGAAGATCACCACAACCAACTCTAGATCATGTGTTGGATAATTCTGCCCATGAATTTTATATTTCCTTGAATTATAGGTAATGAATTTTTCATTTTCCATCAACACACACCCCAGGAACTTCTTCAAAGCACAACTGAATACCACAAAAAGTTATCCACTTGTGGGTAATGTGAGCACCGGCGTAGTGATAAGCCTCCTTTTCAAATCCTTGAAGCTTTCTTCACATTCATCACTCTATGAAAACATTACTCCATTCCGAGTTAGCTTGGTAAGAGGGTTGTAAAATCATTGTAAATTTCTCACAAATCATCAATAATATCTAGATAACCCCAAGAATCTACTGATATACATTACTGATTTTGGCCTCATCCTTCCATCTATTGCACCTGTCTTGGAAGGATCCATAGATATCCCATTTCTTATGATGATATGGCCCAAGAATGATACCTCCTTCAACTAGAACTCACAACTGCTGTACTTTTCATAGAGCTTCTCCTTTCGCAAGGTCTCTAGTATAGTTCATAGATGCTCCTAATGATCCTCATTGGTTTTAGAGTATATTAGAATATCATCTATAAATACTACCAAAAATTTGACGAGGTATCTCTAATGACTATATTTATCATGTCCGTGAATATTTCTAGAGCATTAGTTAGTCCTAAAGACATTACTATGAATTCATAGTGCCTGTATCTTATACCAAAAGAAGTCCTAAGGATATATTCCTTCTTCACCCTTACATGATAAAATCCTGACAAAAAATCTACATTGGAGAAAGATTTTTCTCCACACAGCTATTTGAATAATTTATTAACTTATGGGAGAGGATACTTGTTCTTTATCATGTTTTGGTTAAGGTCACGATAATTGATGCAAAGGCGCATTAACATTTCCTTCTTCTTGACGAAGAGGACTAGTGCATCCCATGGTGAAGAACTTGGGCGTATAATCCCATTTATCTAGATTCTTCTGTAGTTGTTTATTATGCACCTCAATCTCCACAAAATCCATTCAATATAGTGTTTTGAATATTGGGAACACCCTAGGTATAAGATTAATTGAGAATTCAACATATCTTCTTGGAGGAAGACTAGGCAATTCCTTAGGAATCACTTCATCAAATTCCCCCGCAATACGAATGTCTTCATGGATGGTTGTCTCATTAGACTCAATCATCTGAGGTAGATATACATTCTCATAGGGTAGTAATATCCACACTTGAGATGATAGAGGTAAAGAAGATTCATATTCCTCCTTTCACTTGTTCAGAATCGGGGGCCGATTCTCCACAAGTAGACACTAGTACAGTCATGACCTTTAGCGGCCGCCAAAAGCCGTCGCTAAAGGTTTATAGCGGATGCCCAGCGTCTGCCAAGTGGAGGCTTCATTTTCCCCGTCACTGTTGCTATTAGCGACTGCCACTTGGCGGACGCTGTAGCCATGCCAGGATAGGCTTTAGTGGCCCCCATTTGGCAGCCACTATAGCCCAGACCTTTAGCGGCCGGCGAAAGGCGGCCGCTAAAGGTGGTGATGGAAACAACTATAGTGGCCGCCAAATGGCGGCCGCAATATGCTCTCCCTTTAGCGGCCGCCAAATGGAGGCCTCTACAGAATTTAGATTTTTTTAAAAAAAAACTCAATTACACAATAATATATACCCAAATCAATCTAATCAGTCATCTTCCAAGCTCCAAATCCATCATCAAATATAATTGCATAACAAAATTTAATAACAAAATTAGTACCAAATAATAATTAGAATGTTGCACGGTGGTTTCAGGTCAATCTGTGGTCGTCCGCTATGAATTTGACCGTTAGACGCCTGTGTTGGCTGTTTAGGACACTGGAACTTTGTTCTCAGTCATCACGGGCACACGGTACATCCTATTGACATGCCGTCTGCTCGAACACTTCCCAAATTAATCACCCATATTTTTCTTCTGATTTCAGGCCATGCCGACTTCATTCGGCCCATTTGGATCCCCCCCAAGCGCGTTTATGAAGCACACACATCACTTAAAACACACATATTTAGTAGTACCCTGCAAACCGCACGTCGGATTGACGTTCTGTCTACACGTACACATCAAGAATAATAATTAGAATGTTGCACGATGGTTATAGGTCAATCTGTGGTTGTCCTCTATGAATTTGACCGTTAGACGCCCGTTTTGGCTGTTTATGACACCAGAACTGCGCTCTCGGTCACCGTGGGCACACGTCACGTCCGATTGATGTTCCTTGTACTCGACCACTTCACAAATCAATCACCCATATTTGTAGTCTGACTTCAGACCATTCCGACTTCGTTCGGCCCGTTTGGACCACAAGCACGTTTATGATGCACGCACATCACTTAAAACACGCATATTGAGACTTACCGCGCATACCGCACGTCCAATTGACGTTCCGTTCACGCGTACACGTCAAGAATAATAATTAGAATGTTGCACGGTGGTGTCAGGTCAATCCATGGTCATCTGTTATGAATTTGACCGTTAGATGCCCGTTTTGGCTGTTTGTGACACCAGAACTGCGTTCTTGGTCACCGCGGGCACACAACACATCCGATTGACATGACGTATACCCGACCACTTAAAAAATCACTCACCCATTGTTTTGTCTGATTTCATGACATTCTGACTTTGTTCGGCCAATTTGGACCCCCCCCCCACGCGCGTTTATGAAGCACACACATCACTTAAAACATGCATATTAAGCCTTACCGTGCAAAACGCACGTCCGATTGACGTGATGTCTGCGCGTACTTGTCAAGAATAATAATTATATTGTTTTACGGTGGTTTCAGGTCAATACGAGGTCATCTGCTAAGAATTTGCCCATTTGACGCCCGTTTTGGCCGTTTATGACACCAGAACTGCGTTCTCGGTCACCGTGGGCACACGACATGTCTGATTGACGTGAAGTTTGCTTGAACACTTAAGAAATCACTCAACCGTATTTTTTTTTTCTGATTTCAAGCTATTCCGACTTCGTTCGGCCCGTTTGGACCCCCACTCACCTTTATAAAGCACGCGTATCACTTAAAACACGCATATTGAGATGTACCGCGGAAACTGCACGTCCGATTGATGTGTCATCTATGCGTACACATCAAAATAATAGTTAGAATGTTAAACGATGGTTTTATATAAATTTGTGGCCATCCTCTATGAATTTGACCATTTGAAGCCTGATTCGTCTGATTTTAGGCCATTCCGACTTCGTTCGGCCCATTTGGACCCCCCCACATGCGTTTATGAAGCGTGCACATCACTTAAAATATGCATATTGTGCCTTACTGTGCAAACCACATCTGTGATTGATTTTTTGTATGTACGTACATGTCATGAATAATAATTATATTGTTGCACGGTGGTTTCAGGTCAATCCGAGGTCGTCCTCTATGAATTTGACTGTTTGACGCCCGTTTTGGCCGTTTATGACACCAGAAATGTGTTCTCGGTTACCGCGGGCACACGGCATGTCCGATTGATGTGATGTCTCCTCAACCACTTCAAAAATCACTCAATCGTAATTGTCGTCTGGTTTTCAAGCCATTATGACTTCGTTCTTCCCATTTGGACCCCGCACGCGCGTTTTTGAAGCGCGCACATCAAATAATTCACGCATATTGAGCCTTACCGTGCAAACCGTACGTCCGATTGACGTTCCATCTATGCGTACACATCACGAATAGTAATTAGAATTTTTCACGGTGGTTTCAGGTCAATCCGAGGTCATCCTCTATGAATTTGACCGTTAGATGCCTGTTTTGGCGGTTTATGACACCAGAACTGCGTTCTCGGTCACCGCGGTTACACGGCACGTCCGATTGACGTGCAGTCTGCTCGACCACTTCTCAAATCACTCACCCGTATTTTTCGTCTGATTTCAGGCCATTCCAACTTCATTCAGCCTCTTTGGACCCCCCACGCGCGTTTATGAATCGCGCGCATCACTTAAAACACGCATATTGAGCCGTACCGCGTACACCGCACATCCGATTGATGTGACGTCTACGCGTACACGTCACGAATTATAATTAGAATGTTGAACGGTGTTTTCAAATCAATTCGTGGTCATCCGCTATGAATTTGACCATTAGATGCCCGTTTTGGCCGTTTGTGACACCATAACTGCGTTCTCGGTCACCGCGGGCACACGACACGTCCGATTGACGTGCCATCTACTCGACCACTTCAAAAATCACTCACCTATATTTTTTGTTTGATTTCAGGCCATTCCAACTTCATTCGGCCCATTTGGACCCCCACGCATGTTTATGAAGCGCGCACATCACTTAAAACACACATTTTGAGACGTATCGCGCACACCGCACGTCCGATTGTTTTTTCGTTTGCGCGTACACGTCACAAATAATAATTTGAATTTTTCACGGTGGTTTCAGGTCAATCTGTGGCCGTCCGATATGAATTTGACCGTTAGACGCCCGTTTTGGCCGTTTCTGACACCAGAATAGCGTTATCGGTCATCTCATGCACACGACGTGTCCGATTGATGTTCCGTCTGCTCCACCACTTCACAAATCACTCATCCGTATTTGTAGTCTGATTTCAGACCATTACAACTTCGTTCGGCCCATTTGGAACCCCCCCACACGCGTTTATGAAGCACACACATCACTTAAAACACGCATATTGAGACGTACCGCGCATACCGCACGTCCGATTGACATTACCTCTATGCGCAAATGTCACGAATAATAATTAGAATGTTGAACAATGGTTTTAGTTCAATCCATGGTCGTCTTCTATGAATTTGACCGTCAAACGCCCGTTTTGGCCGTTTATGACACCAGAACTGCGTTCTCGGTCACCGCAGGCACACGCCACGTCCGATTGACATGCCGTCTACTCGACCACTTCACAAATCACTCATCAATATTTGTTGTATGATTTCAGTCCATTCGGACTTCGTTCGGACCATTTGGACCCCCCCCACGCACATTTATGAAGCGCATGCATCACTTAAAATACGCATATTGATCCTTACCGTGCAAACCACACGTCCGATTGACGTGCCGTCTGTGCGTACACGTCACGAATAATAATTATATTTTTGAACGGTTGTTTGAGGTCAATCTGAGGTCGCCCGCTATGAATTTGACCGTTTGACGCCCATTTTGGCCGTTTATAACACCAGAACTACGTTCTCGGTCACCGCGGGCACACGACATATCCGATTGATGTGCCGTCTACTCGACCACTTCACAAATCACACACCCATAATTTTCGTCTGATTTAAAGGCATTCCAACTTCTTTCGGCCTGTTTGGACCCCCCATGCGCATTTATGAAGCGCATGTATCACTTAAAACACGCATATTGAGACGTACCACGCAAACCACATGTTCTATTGGCATGCCGTCTACGCATACACATCACGAATAATAGTTAGAATGTTTCACGGTGGTCTCAGGTCAATCTGTGGTCGTCCTCTATGAATTTGACCATTTGACACCCGTTTTGGCCATTTATGACACCATAACTGCGTTCTCGGTCACTACAGGCACACGGCACGTCCGATTGACGTGTCTTCTGCTCGACCACTTCAAAAATCACTCACCAGTGTTTTTCTCCTGATTTCAGGCCATTCTGACTTCGTTCGGCCCGTTTGGACCCCCCCCCATGTGCGTTTATGAAGCACACACATAACTTAAAACACGCATATTGAGCTTTACCGCACAAACCGCATGTCCGATTGACGTGTTGTCTGTGCGTACACATAAAGAATAATAATTATATTGTTGCACGGTGGTTTACGGTCAATCCAAGGTCATCTGCTATGAATTTGACTGTTTGACGCCCGTTTTGGCCGTTTATGACACAAGAACTGCGTTCTCGGTCACCGTGGGCACACGACATGTCCGATTGACGTGCAGTCTGCTCGAACACTTCAAAAATCACTCACCCATATTTTTCGTCTGATTTCAGGACATTCCGATCTCATTCACCCCATTTTGGACCCCACACATGCATTTATGAAGTGCGTGCATCACTTAAAACACGCATATTGAGCCTTACTGCGCAAACTGCACGTCCTATTGACGTGCCATCTATGCGTACACATCACGAATAATAATTAGAATGTTTCACGGTGGTTTTAGGTCAATTTGAGGTCATCCACTATGAATTTGACTGTTAGACGCCCGTTTTGGCCGTTTTTGACACCAGAACTGTGTTCTCGGTCACCGCGGGCACACAGCACACCCGATTGACGTGCCATCTGCTCAACCACATCCCAAATCACTCACCTATATTTTTCATCTGATTCAGGCCATTCCAACTTTGTTCGGCCAATTTGGACCCCCCACGCGCGTTTATGAAGTGCACGCATCACTTAAAACACGCATATTGAGCCGTACCGCGCAAACCACACATCCGATTGACGTTCCGTCAGCGCATACATGTCACTAATAATAATTATAATGTTTCACGGTGGTTTCATGTCAATCTGTGGTCGTACGCTATGAATTTGACCGTTAGACGCCCGTTTTGGCCGTTTATGACACCAGAACTGCGTTCTCGGTCACCACGGGCACACGGCACGTCCGATTGACGTGTCCTCTGCTTGACCACTTCATAAACCACTAAACCATATTTTTAGTCTGATTTCAGGCCATTCCGACTTCGTTCGGCCCGTTTGGGCCCCCCACGTGCGTTTATGAAGCTTGCACATCACTTAAAACACGCATATTCAGACGTACCACACACACTGCACGTCCGATTGACGTGTCGTCTACGCGTAAACATCACAAATAATAATTAGAATGTTGCACGATGATTTCAGGTCAATCCGTGGTCGTCCGATATGAATTTGACTGTTAGACGCCCGTTTTGGCCATTTATGACACCAGAACTGCATTCTCGGTCACCGCGGGCACACGGCATGTCCGATTGATTTTCCTCCTACTCGACCACTTCCCAAATCACTCACTCGTTTTTGTCGTCAGATTTCAGGCCATTCTGACTTCGTTCGTCCTGTTTGGACCCCCACACGCATTTATGAAGCGCACGCATTTGTTAAAACAAGCATATTGACCCGTACCGTGCAAACCACACGTCCGATTGACATGCAGTCTCCACGTACACATCACGAATAATAATTAGAATGTTTCACGGTGGTTGTAGGTCAACCTGTGGTCGTCCTCTATGAATGTGACCGTTAGACGCCCGTTTTGGCTGTTTTTGACACCAGAACTGTGTTCTCGGTCACCGCGGGCACACAGCATGTCCGATTCATGTGGCATCTGCTCAACCACTTCAAACATCACTCACCCATATTTTTCGTCTGATTTCAGGCCATTCAGACTTCGTTCGGCCTATTTGGACCCCCCACGCACGTTTCTGAATCGCGCACATCTCTTAAAACACGCATATTGAGCCGTATCGGGAAAACTGCACATCCGATTGACATGACGTCTATGCCTACATGTCACAAATAATAATTACAATGCTTCAATGTGGTTTTAGGTCAATCTGTGGTCGTTCTCTATGAATTTGACCGTTAGACGCCCATTTTGGCCGTTTATGATACCAGAAATGCGTTCTCGGTCACCGCGGGCACACAGCACGTCCGATTGATGTGTCGTCTACTCGACCACTTCAAAAATCACTCACCCGTATTTGTCGTCTGATTTCAGGCCATTCCGACTACGTTCGGCCCATTTGGACCCCCCATGCTCGTTTATGAAGCGCACACATCACTTAAAACATGCATATTGAGCATTACCGCACACACCACACGTCCGATTGACGTTCCGTATGCACGTACACGTCAAGAATAATAATTAAAATGTTTTATGGTGGTTTTTGGTCAATACATGGTCATCCGCTATGAATTTATCGTTAGACGTCCATTTTGGCCGTTTATGACACCAGAATTGCGTTCTCGGTCACCGCGGGCACACGACACGTCCGATTGACGTGTCCTATGCTCGAACACTTCACAAATCACTCACCCATATTTGTTGTCTGATTTCAGGCCATTCCAACTTCGTTCGGCCTGTTTCGACCCCCCCCCCCCCCCACGCACGTTTATGAAGAACATGCATCACTTAAAACACACATATTATGCAGTACCGCGCAAACCGCACATCCGATTGACATGCCGTCTACGCGTACACGTCACGAATAATAATTATAATTTTTCACGGTGGTTTCAGGTCAGAAATACTAAAACAAACTAATCTAGGTAAAAAAGGAAAATTATATTTACCAAGGATATAAAATCTTCAAGAGAATTCATCAACACAAATGAAATTACCTCATGCATGGGATTCATTCTCATTTGGATCACCAATATCACTGCGATGTCCACCAGCTATATTCGGAGCCTAAAATATATATCAATATTACGTATCTTAAACATATCAATAAAATTCAATCTGAGTATGGTTTGTTTTATTGTTTACCTGTGGCGTGACTTGTTGCGTCGTCATATCATCGATACGTGATTACTTCTGTGACAACCTCTCCTCATACTCTACACGTAACTGCTGAAACTATGCATCAAAATTGCGCTGAATATCCTGCATTGAAGCATTTATCTTAGCCTATGTGTGCATCCCTAACTCTCTGCATGAACCCATCACATCTGTTCTAACAACTTCACGTCGTGGGACACCACCTCCATACGTCAAAGAATAACCATGATTGTCACGCCCCACGACATGGTGAAATATATCTTCTCTAGGCACAGTACTACGATGTTTCTCCTCTGGAAACTCTGCTAACTGAGTGTCAAACTGAGCCTTTAGCATATAATATATCAATAAAAAAATATTAATAATTTATATAAAATAAAAATACATTTATTAGTAAATAAGTTTCTTACTATAACACCGGAAACATTGGGATCACCCGTCCTACGAGTCCTCATCCATATGGACATCCGATCAATTGGCTCGTCGTGTTTGTGTAACTATAATAAAGGGGTTCACCATGTTATACTACAATATTTTTAAAATATGAATGAAATAGTGAATTCGAAACTTACATCATGTCTGAGCTGTGACACATGTCGAGTGCCAAGTCTGGAAGGACTGCCCTACATCGCCTGATTATGTGAATGAAGAGAAGACACGGTCTACATTCAATGTATTTACTTAGTAGAAATTTGAAAAAATAGTCATTTATAGATTAAAAGTAATAAATATTACCATCGCTACCTCACCCGACCAAAACGCAACCAAATCCTGCCACTGCACAGGAAGAATGCCAGTAGGGACTTGGTGTAGAATGTCTGGCACACCCACAAATGGTGTCCAGTGATCTCTCTTCACCCTTTACTTGTAATCCTTCCATAATATTCTTCATTTTGACATACATACAGCCCGAAACCCATCTGTACAGGATGTCAAATTATCCTGCTAAAAAAATCTCCGTATATGGGACAATAATAATAATAATATATCATGAAAAATTAAACATTGAATTTACCTGAACCTCCCTCCATAATCTGTCCATCGTATCCTGGGGGAAAGTACTCCAATCACGAGTCGTCAGAGGGAATATGTGTGAGTCTCGTATCATATTCCCAAACCGACGACTCAATGCAGTAGCACCATCTCCAACTGGATGAAATGTGTCGTCAAATAACACATCCAATCGGGCTCCAGAGTTCCAGGATCGAACCCCTCTACCATGAACCCTGTGTCTGCTGGAAGAAGCACTAGATCATGATAAACATAAATTCATAATTCAATTACAATCTAAATTAATCATTAGAAATAGTTAGGGAAATATACACAAAAAATTACAATCAATTAATTTAGAAAAATTAAAACATACATACCGACAGCATCAGGTGAACCACTGTAACCACCCTGTGACATACCTATATTAAATGAAATTATAGTTAAATCAAGCAATTTTTATACATATATAACTCATTAATATTTTTAAAAATAATAACTGGGGATATAATTACAATTTTCACTAAAAATCAAATTTGAAGGATAAAAAGCACATATCATTAAAATTTGAAAACCAAATTTGAAGGATAAAAAACATTACCTACGGAGGACTCGACCGCGGGTAATGGGGTGTGACATGATTGTGGATCCATGACGGCGCAGTGACTTGATGACATGGGTTTGACGACTGGACTCTAAAGGAGCGGAACCATTGGCCGAAGCGTGGAAGTGTTCTACATGGCGGGGCACAACGGACTAGGAGGGTCCAACGGAGGTAGGAGGACTTGCTGGAGGGATGAAATGGGGCCGGGAGGGGACGACGGCGGCAGGACTGTCTAAAGGTGCATCACGAAGGCAAGGGATGGGGGTTGCAGGGTCGCGGGGGGTGTCGGGGTCATGGGTGCACAACACAGAGGCAATGCGGTGGGGGTCGCCGGGGTTGCGGGTGCCGCAGCACGGAGGCAAGGGGGTGGGGGTCACCGGGGGTCGGGGTCACCGGGAGGTTCGGGGTTGGGGGTAGGGGTCTCTTGGGGTCGGGGTCACCGGAGGTCGGGGGGTCGGGGTCGCTGGGGGTTGGGGAGGGGTCACCGGGGGTCCGGGAGGGGTCGTTGGGGGTCGGGATCGCCGACGGTCGGGGTCGAGGGGTCGGGGTCGCCGGGGGTCGGGGTCGCGGGGTCGGGGTGGGGTGGTCGCGGGGTCGGGGAGGGGGAAGGTAAAATATAGGTTTTTAGATATTAAAGTGCAGCGGCCTCTAAATGACAGCGGCTAAAAGTCCCCCGCCTCGAAAACCAAAAATTCTAGTAGTGAGAGTGATTTCCCTCTCATGAAAATTTATGTTTTCCCTATACATGGAAGGCCAATCTATGCCTAGAATTGCTTTAAATATTACCATAAGGAGTATGATGAGGTTCTTTGGGATGTTCAATCCACCAATGAAGATATGGGAGGAGTTATATTCATGGAATTCAATGATTTCCCATTTACTGTACTCACCGAAATCATTACTTCCATGATTTGTGAAGGTGTTGGGATTGTTCTAATAAACATTAGGGATATAAAAGAATGTTTAGAACCTAAATAAATAAGTACATTCGCTATTTGTGAATGAATAACTACTTTACCAATCACCACTTTGTTTCAGGGGTTCACTTTGGCAGTAGTGATGGAAATATCTCTCCCTTGCTACCTTGGAGGTTGTTGGTTGCCTCCGAAAACCCATGGATTAGGGAACTGATTTTCAAGGTTCCCTATTTTTTGTAGTTGAAGAAATGAAAAACACATTGAGAGTCGAAGAGATCATTCCTCTCCTATGTCGTAACTGTGGGTTTTTCTTATCGGTAGTAAATAGATAGGTGTCCTTCTCTTCCAGAACTTAAGCCTTTCCTCGTCCACATTAATCAACTATTTGGGTGCCTCTTTTCACACCATTGGCATGTGGGGTGCTGGATCTTCTTAGCACCGTTGGATTTATCCATTGGACCGTGAGAATTGAAATCCACCTTACGCTTCTTATCACCATGAAACCCATGATATTTGACGATATCCATTTCTACCTTGAGGGAACATCAGAAAATTTCCTCATAGCTATCAAAGTCACGGATCGCCAGGGCTTTCCACATGCT
This sequence comes from Viscum album, assembly GCA_963277665.1. NCBI lineage: Eukaryota > Viridiplantae > Streptophyta > Magnoliopsida > Santalales > Viscaceae > Viscum > Viscum album. Next base: position 1,004,104,772 of record OY728134.1, read on the forward strand.
AGGTTTCAGCCTACCAAAGAAGCGGTCAACCTTGAGTTCAGGGGTAACAACAAATCCAGAGGCTTATCGTGAAAGCCTTGTGATGTTTTCAACGTATGCTTTGATGGATTCATCCAATTTTTTCTTGAGGGAAAGGAATTCCCTTTCCATCTTAAGCAGAAGGGTGTGTAGAAAATATTTATCAAAAAACATCTTCTAGAAATCCTACCATTCCAACACCTTGATCTCCACCTCAGGATTCATTTTTTTGATCAATGTCCACCATTGATCACCTTCACCCTCTATAATATAAGCATCTAGGATAACCAAATATTCTTTGAAACATTGATGGATGGAGAGGATCTTTTCAATGGAGTTGATCCATTGTTTGGCGATTGAGGGATCATATGATCCATTAAAAGAAGGTGGCCTTTTTCTCATGAATCTCTCAATAGAAACTTGTTCTTTATTAGTTGAGTTGAACATTCCTCTTGACCCATGATTCTATTCAAATATTGAGTTAACTGAGAGAGTATCATGAAAAATTTCATGATCCCTGCTCCCATCAGATTGGGCATCTCATTAGAACAATCATCACATTGGTCTTCACATCAGTTATTATCCTAATTCCTTATATTACCGGCCATTTTTGGGAATAAAAGGAACGTTAGGGGTAACACATAAAGGGTAATCTAAGAAAAAAATAGATGACTTATAAATAGATTTATTTCCTTAACTTATGAATCTATAGGCTTCAATCTATGGTGTTTATGATGTACTTTCTAACATATATTATTAGGTGATGTTTTTAATTCCCTTAATAATGGTACATACTAAGCTTTTGAATTTACCAATGCATATCCACCAGTAGTGTCATAACCAAGAGTGCATCATGGATCATTGTCGTGTACTAGGATACCCCAGGTTAAGCCCGAAACTCCTTTTCAGGGTTTTCACCCTAGGTACATCTGTGCCAGATCCGCCTCTACCTACTCATATCTATACAGGGATATATTTTCTTGATAAACCACTTACTCAAAACAAACCAAAACTTAGGGATGTTTTTATTATACTTATTGTTGTCTCTCTGGCTTCACTAGGGTTTTCTAATCCTAATCCTAATAATAACTAAACCTATCCTCTAATACCAACTATAACAACACTGCTTTTGTTACACAGTTAAACATGATTTATTACATGAAATTTCACTTGATAAAACATGGAATATCGAGAGTTCTAGTTTCTTTGGAGATTAGGATCATTACATAAAAATATAAAAACATAAAAACATGTAATGCAACATCTTATTGAAAAAATCCTTTACATGACCACTACATTCCCTCTTACTTAGCATTGCATGGGATAACCTGAGGACATGCATAAGAAAAGGGTGAGCTATAAGGCCTAGTAAGGGAGTAAAAAAGGTATAACAAGAAGATTAAAATAAATTTTAGATAATATTAAAATCAATGGTTCGCAAGAGAAATATGAACATAAAGTCCTGATATAGCATTATTATCATAACATGGAAATGTGGCAACATCACTTAACATCGAATTTGCATGAGCCAAAGATAATTGCACATAGATAATGAGTAAACCCTCATTGAACATGAAGTACAAGTAAAAACTCATTGCAATTTAATTAGATTGAGTCAACACTCGTTGCACATGACGTATCATGATACTATACTTTACCCAATGAATTAGAGCGCTATTAGGGTGCATCCTTCTTAAACATTTCATTTCTTGCATAGGTGTGCCACATGGATCATATAACATGGAGTCAATAAACATAATAAGTTATTCCAAGATTAAGGAATGTGGAATAAATAAGTTAAAATTCCATTCAATATGTATTTGTGCATAAAGTTGAATACCCTTGATATAGACATGGGTATGGGATTCACTACAATATGATCTTGGCTTGGAAAAAAGCAGTGAAATTTTGGCATCATAAAAGTCTGACATAAGATTTCATAAAAATGGTTGATGAGAGAGAAATGGGTGTGTCATCATATGTACATGAAATGGATTGTTGGGGGGTCATATAGTTTCATTTCCCAAAAAACATAATTTATTATAGATACGTAATACAAAAGAATTGATTGATTGTGAATGGGGAGACAGAAACTCCTTACGAAATTTTGTTATGGTAACTGGTGTACATGGGAGGCATTAATGAGAGAGAAAGGGGATCTCTCATTTTTAAAACATGAATAGGGCAGTATGAGGGAGGTTAGAAATCATACCCCAATATTTATAATTGAAATCAAAAGGATATAACAATATAATGAATCATGGAAAAAAAATTTAATGGAATAAATCCCTTGGAAGTGTGATCCCAAAGGATTTGGGGGGGGGGATTTAGAGAGACCTATTGGGGGTTCGGGGAACCTTGGGAAGATTCTAGAGAGATGAGGGCAGAGGTTGGATGGACTCCAAAGGCTTTTAGTGTAGAGGAAGTGGGAGTTTGGGTGGGTTTATGTAGGAAAAGAGAGGGAATTATTTATTATTTAGGGTATGGGACACGACACATTAAAATAATCAAAACCACAAAAAAAACCGATGGTTTTTGCCCATGGTATTTTTCAAAAGAGGTGTAGAAAACAATATTTTATAATTCCAATAGCCGAACATCTTAAAATAGTAGGGTTGATTATGTGGAGGTGTGTCACACTCTAAAGGAAATCAATTTACAAGGCTAAAATGTTTTATATCTCTTGATGGGTCCACCAAAGCTTTGTAAAACAAATCAAACAAACCTAAAATCACATTATTTAAATGGTAAGACATATATTGGCCAATAATAAAATTTATAGTATTTATTACATCACTATTAGGTCATTATGAAGTCATAAAACACATTATATATTTAAACGATGTTTAATTTTTACCCAAAAATTCGACTATCTCAGAAAATTATGAAAAATTCACTGTTGGATAATTTCAAAATCCTGATTCCAATAATAATATTCATTTTATCCAAATAATTTTCTAAATATGTTAATTTTATCTTTTATAATAAATACTGAAATTTATCAAAAAGTCATTGGTTTTGACAAAAATAACTTTCAAACATTAATAAAAATTACAATTGTATTCATAAAATATATATAATAATTTATATATAATATAAACTAATTTACTAATAATAATATTTTATTAAATTATTTTTTAATTCAAAAATAAATTAATTTATCAAAATTGATTCCTTAGTTGAATATTAACTAAAAATACTATTTGTGATTTAAAAACAATTTACAATGTAACAATAATAAAATGAAAGTATATTCTTTATTATATACAAAAATAATGAACATAATCATAGTGCTAGGGTCTTGTTACATAACCTCTTAAAATAGTCTCATAATAACTTAGGTTAAGGATCGCGATGGTGACCTACTCTTGGGGTTGCTTAGATTACATTGATCGAGTGGTAATCTCTATCAACTTCCACAACTCTTGTAGTCAGTTCCACTCGAGCTTAACGTATTCAAGCTTGGCTTGGGATTGGTCAAGAATGAATCCCAATGATTCCACCTTCTTTCCGAGCTCTGAAAAATGGGAATCGTATTTGGAAAGTCTACTGGATGAGGCCATCACTTCCTTTAAGTAAATTGGATTTGGTAAAGCCCTATATTTATACTAATCATGTGATCACTGTTCAATGGCTATATTAGCACCAGTCAAAATTCTTAACAGTATTTTAAAATCCAAAACATAGAACCAAATAAGTGAATATGTTTTACATAACCATAAAAAGAAATTTAAATAGACCAAGAGGAATTTTCATTAATGATTTTTTGGGCCGCTACAGCCCACCATCTCCCCCACCTAGACAGCCCCCACCCCCACCTCGACAGCCCACTACCACCCCCACATGGACAGCCCCCACCCCCCAACCTTGACAAGCCCCACCCCACCTGGAAAATCCCCCCTCCCCCACTTGGATGACCCACCCATCCCTGGATAGCCCACACCCCCTCCCCCACATGTACAATCCACCCCACCCCATGGATATCCCACACCCCTCCCCCACCTGTACAGCCCACCCCACCCCCTTAGACAGCCCACACCCCCTCCCCTAACTGGACAACCCACATTGACCCCTCTGGACATCCCAAACCCCTCCATAGACATCCCACACCCCTCCCAACACACGTGAAGACCACTACCACCCTGTATCCCCTACCCCCGGGACAATCCACCTCCACATGGACATCCCCCTCCACCTAGAAAGCCCCCATACCACCTGCAGTTCCCCTTAGGGTAATGTTATTTTAAAAAAATTATCCATTACTAAAGGAAAACCATAATTCATTAGAAATTTCATTCAAAACAACCCATTATTTTATCAAAACATGAAAAAAATCAATTTATAAGGCTCTATGGGTCACTTAAAAATTTCATTAGGGAAAGGGGAAATCACCTACATGGTTAATTCCAATTTAAAAATGTTACCAATCATTTATGATATCTTTATATTATATTATTTTATATCTTTATAATCTATTTAATTTTTTTATTATAGTTTTCTATTTTAGAGCCTATTTAATTTTTATAATACATTTATTTTTGGTTAACATAACATTCAATAATGAATTAGAATTTTTAACTATAGTTTTATGTTATTTTCTTCTTTATTATTCCACTTCTTAATATCTTTGATGAAATTTGAAATGTATCAATTTCCAATTCACAAATGCGTGTTAATTTTTTAAGATATCAAAGAGTTTTTTTAAAGTATATAAAACCTAAAAAAGTCTAGGAACCTAAAAAAGAAAACCATAATATTTTTATATAACGAATAGTGTATAGGGTGAGAGAAAAAATAATCCCAGTAGGATCTCAACAAGGATTTTGTGAAAGTATTTTCAAAACAAATCTCATTTATGATAGTTTAAAATATAGTTGGAAAATATATTTTTATTGATAATCACATGAAAAACCAAATATCACCTTAACATCCATTTTATAAACTTTTATTTTCTTTTTCATTAAATGAAAATAATCATTTTAAAAATATTAATTTAAAACCCTTACATTTTTTAAAACCACCCATTAATGTTTCAATTTTAAAAATACTTTAGAAAGACCCTTTCGAAAACAATTCAAAAAAAAATTAATGAAACAAACCTATTCTCAAAGATATTAAAAATAAAACTCCAAGTCACCACATCACAAATAAGATACGAGTAAACATGTAGAAAAATTCATGGTTCCCACCATATTATTCCAACAAGGTGAAATAAATAATGAAAGTACCCAAATGAAATCCATATATTATGATGGGAAAAAAATTTTATAACGTAAGATAGTCCAAGACCTTACCAATACATGGTACCTACCACTCACATATGTTTCATCTAATAAACACAAGTCACTTGAGTATCCTGCTCCTAGTACCATAGGGGGAACTACCCACTAGCCATGGAATACAACACAACTAAGGGACAACAATATTGTATGACTATCTAGTGTAACATAAACATATACCCCTCTCTTAGTACCTAGTGTACCCATGATTACAATAATATGAGACAAGTAATCAAAAAAGTTACATCATTAATGCAACAACATAATATAAATCTAACCTCTCCTCCAACACCCATGCAATAAACAACACAAAAATATCATCCATCTCATAAAAATACATCTAAATAGAATGGGGAATCATTGAGGGTATTGAAAATATTATAAGTAGTTCATTATTATAGTTAAAAATAACACTTATTCAAATAATCATAATTCTGCGTCAAATTAATCATCTTTGAAATACCATTTCATGTAATTCATTAAAATAAACCATTTATATACTTTACTAACATATGAAATGGTTAAATGTCTCTTAATTATACTCATACTTTAGAATATCTAGTGATAAAAATATTTTGGGGTTAAAAAAGAAATATGAAACCAAAATATATAATAGTCCAAGAGGAAAATGAAAACAAAACATGTCATTTGAGGATCTATATAGATCTATCATGACCTATGTGATCACAATGAAGTTACATTCTAAAGAAAACAAAATAATATAATAAAAAAATAATGTTTTCTTTTAAATAAATTAATGATGAAGCCTATAATTATGACGAAATGGATCATCAATCAAATAATATGAACATATTATACAAAATAAATATATATTGAAATTGTTAAAATAATGTGGATAATGATATATAACAACAAGTTATGTTATTCCAATGAAAAAAGGAATACATAAAGTTGTAATTCAATTCGACTAACAAAAGGAAGAAGGGGATTAATTAAAAAATCAAGGAAACCTTCAATGTTTCAACTTAGTGTGGGAGAAATGAAACCCTCCTATAAAGGGAATCAATGGAAAAATGTTCCTAGTATCTCATGACTTAAATAAAGGTTAGTCATGATGTAAAATCTTACTCTTATTCATCTTCACTAAAATTTCCTCCCCTACCTATTATTATCTATCCTATCTCCTATGCTATAACGATCTAAAATATTCTTGTTGAAAATCTAGTAAAGTTTTTTTTGAACTGATTTTAATATATAAATATCATATAAATAAGTTTAATCACTCCATCAATGATAAGTAAAAAATCACAATAAAAAATTGAATTATACAAATGAATGTTCAATATAATGCGATAAAGATACAATGAAATAATGATTATATAAAAAAAATATTTTGAAATTTCCCAAAAGTCTTTAAATTTTTTTATAAACATTTGTGTTTACAATGTTTTGAAAATAATAATATTCTTTGGGATTTTCAAAAAATGAATTCTCTTTAAAAAGAAAAATTATTTCTTAATTGATCAAACAAAAACTGAATTATAATTACTATCATAAAATAGATAATATAATTCATGAACATAATTAAAATAATGGTATCCAATGATCAAGATTTTTTGGGTGAACTCCTATCGTGTAAGGATATTTTTACAACGTTCAATTTGATGGTGTGGAGGGTTTATAATCATATACTTCCAATTGATGCAAATATCAGTTGCATGTGTGTGAGTATGGCCTCTAGGTGATCCTGTTATAACTAGAGGATGGAATAAGAATAAGAATGATGATACTAAGGGGAAGCGAGAAGCATCGAGCGGTGCCACGGGCCATGAACTGCAGTGGGGAGGCGATTTAGGGCTTCGGGGGGTCAGCAACGAGGGGAGGTGATCCACGATGAGGGGCAGCGAGGTGACAAGGTGTACTGAGGGGAGGCGTAGGGAATTGGGGGTCACCGGGGGGGGGGGGGGGGCTATTGCAGGGTTCGGGGGGATAAGGGGGGGTCTCATGGGGGTCAAGGAGGAGAAGTTTCATGATTGTAAAAAAAGATTAGTGGTGTTTTTTAATAAACCGCCCCAAAATTATTTATAAAAAATGTAGTGGTGGTTTAGTAAACCACTACTCAAAAACCACTGCAAAAGGATATTTATGTACTAGTGTTTTTATGTATCTTGATATGTTTTTTTTCAAAGGGGCAGTTATATATATACTGGTAGTATCCTTTGATATGTATTTATCTTAAGGGGGGTTATATATTTAGATAGAGTTACTAAAAAGAGAAATATCTAATTTCAGCATTGTACATGTGTGAGATATTTTAATAATCTATTGAAGTGAATCATGGAACTTGTTTAATTACATGTTTCACATTCTATGTTTATGATGTGATGATGATGGATCAATATGAATCATGTTCATGTTTTATGGAAGATGAATATAGATCACTTTTATTTATTGGAAACATTAAATTATTAATTCAATGTTATTGTTTCTTAAATTAAGTTTTCTAATATAGGATTTCAATTATTTAATAGTGATCCATCACTAATATTTATGAGTTTGTTAATGATTTATGTTCCTTGGATAAAAAAAATACAAATGGGGACATTTTCAAGACCAAGCCTTGAGTTGAACCATAGGGTGATTGGCGAAGATACAAGATGATATTTTTATGATTGAATTTTTAAGTGGACATGATTCCTTATGATAGATTATGTTTTCGATACATAAATAAAATTTAAATTCACATTTATTATGAGGATAAGGGTTTCATAGATAAATTTTAACGATGATTAAGATAATTCATAGTGAGAAAAATATCATGTGGGATTTTTAAAACTCAATATGTATAAGGATGAGTGATCATGTTGAAATTTATTTTTCATGTAATGAAAGCTATGGAAGAAAGAAGACCACTCTGCAAACAAATGTAATGCATCAAGAATCTTGGTTGACAAATAAGTGTATGCATTGTGAAATATAAGGCTATGGAATAATTGAAAAACAATGGGTATGTAAGGATTAGTCTGATACATTTATAAAGGTGATAGAGTTATATGTAAAGGTGAGATCTTTCTACAAAATATTTTACTACATCATGGAACATAGACCTTGTGGAAATGGAAATAACGGAGAATGTATCTTGTTTAATTATGTAAACACCATTACATAAAAATGATTTGGATGATAGTTGGTCACCCTAGAAAATTATAAACCAACATGTAATGGAATACATCTTGCACCCTAAGAAAAAAGGGAGAAGTGGTTAGGTCATGGAATAAGAAACACATTATAAAATCAAAGTGGATTGTGCCATATTAAAGTGTCCTTGTTAGAAATCACAGTATCCTAAAGATTGGTGTGTTTGGAGATTTAATGATCTCATTCCACAATGGTATTTTCACACCATAAGGGTATCAATGAATATTTCTAAATCACTTGATACACCAATACCTCCATGTGGTAATGGAAATACCAAACCACAATGGGTTTAATAAGGTAAGAATAACTGGTTTGAACTACATTGTCGCACCACAAATGGGTATGTAATGTTGTGGTATTTGGCATCTGTGAAGTTTAAAGAGATGTGATGGGTTGAATTCATCTATGTGATTTTTTAGTTATTCCAACTCAAAATAACTACTAATTTGATATAGATGATGAGTATTTATAGGTAAAAATATCTGAGTTCTATGTTATAAGTTTAAAATATGAATTTGAATTTCAACTTAAAATTTAAGTTAAAAGAATTTATAACAACCATATAAGAAGAAGTAAGAAAAAATAAAGACAATGTTTAATAGAATATAAAAGTGGAATATTTAAGCAATGAATTTATGGATATGTATAGATTATAGAAGATTGGTAGATTATATAAATAAGAATAAGATGAAGGTTAAAGTGGTTGTGTGCCTATTCTCTGCATTCAAAGTGATGATTCAACTTGTTCTTATAAATGTTTTGTCACGACCCGTCCCCCGAGGCCCGTTACGTGACTACCCCATGCCCGCCTTCCATAGGCCAGAGGCTAGCGACTGGCACCAAAAGGAGTATTCCCTAAAACCGGGAAGTCATTTCCTTTAAATCTTTTAAAGACACGCAACCAAGCACACAAAAAGATACGAACACAAGAAAACTATATAGAAAAAAGAGTGATGCAAGTAAGAGGGGCCATAATACAAGCCCAATAGTAAAGATACAAGTACAACTGAAATATAATACAATTGAAGAAAGAGATAATACTACTACTGGATCTTCCTCTGAGGTTCCTACTTGAAGGGTAGATACAGATCGTCTCCTCAGCCCTCCACGTCCACCTGTATCCTCTGCGTACCGACACGCCGTATGGTCAACCTCTGGGTACCGTCCAGTCTTGGTACCCTCATACTCAGTCAGCGCTGTCTATCGTTTGCATCCAACACAACAAGGTGTGGGGATAGCCTGTGTAAGGGTTAGTATAATGATACTCATTAGGGACCCCAATACCCTCAAGGTCTCTCAAAATCCTCCAAGGATAAACAAAAAATATATGACATCAAAAGATAAACATACTTAAGTAGATGAGCATACAGATACATACGTTATCATGTAATCCATCTCAATCATGAGGAAACACAGGGGTATTGATACATCACACACCAGGTATATCTTTAGGTATAGTTTTAGAGATGATTAGATGTTACTACTAAATCATCTCACTCTATTAAGAGGCTCCACTGCTAACCTATATAGAATCTCTCAGAGCTGACCCACATCAGATCGCTGGAGCTGACCCACACAGGATCTCTAGGAGCTGACCCACACAGGATTGCCAGGAGATGATCCACACAAGATCACTAAGAGATAACACACACAGTATCGCCGGAGCTGACCCACATAGGGTCGCTGGAGCTAACCCACACATGATTTCTAGGAGATGACCCACGCAGGATCGCTAGGAGATGACCCACACAGGATCGTTATGAGCTTACCTGCACAGGATAGCTAAGAGCACTCTTCTCATCACAGCCGGCTACTAGGTTTCCGCACTAGGCTTTCTCGACTCCGGAAGAGTCTTCTCCCCAAGCCACTGGTCGATTCTCCAACTACCACGATGTCCCATGAAGAAGTATCCCAGAGGACCTCCACATCATACTGGTCTCAACTCAATAGACGGTGTGTCAATCATACTTTTGATCTGTAAGTTATTAGCCTCTTAGTCCTGAGGGATTCATGCTCGATCCAACCCGACCATTTCTCAACGTTATCCAAATCTCTAGGGGGTATAATTAAAGGAACCGTGTCACTCCAAGATTTCCAGCGCTGCTAATGGTTCGTCAAACGGACGTCCGATGCCAAAGATATGGCCCATGTAAAGTATATGTTTGTATTAGGTTCAGTCAGAACATCCCGACCCGACCTGGACCGGGAGACCTGGTTGGGGTTGACCTGGACCATGGTGCGGCCCGACCCGTGGTGGGCCCCAGCCCGATGGGCGGTCCGGCAGGCCTTGAGGGGTTGCAGAGGGCCACAGGTGGCCGTGAGTCCACAGGTGACCGTGAGGTCACAGAAGACCTCGAAGTGTGTGAGACCGCGGGGCAGCTCAACCGGGGAGGTTCGACTGGAAGGGCGGTGACAGCTTGACCCAGATGGCGACAGTGACTTGGATGGCAACGGAAGCTCGGGCGGTGGCTGGGCTTGGCACGACGGCGGCAGCTCGACTCGGCAACTTGGGCGGTGATTCGGTAGGGGCAGCGCAGCTAGGCCGTGACAGTGGTTCGGTCGGGGCCGTGCGGCGAGGCCGCAACGAGGGTTCAGCCGAGGCGGCGCGGCGAGGTCATGGTGGCAGTTCGGCCCGGGCGGCACTGTGATGCCGCGACAACAGTAGTCGCAGAGTGACACCATTTCCCCATCACCTTCGCCGTGGCCGGTGGTGGTGCTGACCGCCGTTCTCGTGCCCCTTCATGGTTGGTCACCGTCCTCCTCAATCGGGAAGAACACCAAATTCATCACAAGATTTACGGACAGGACGAGCCATATTATTTTGGGCAACACTCTTCGCATTAGTGTGGTCTCAAGTGGATCAACAAGAAAAAGCGTATCAAGAATGGGGAAAGAAAAAATCATCAAACACCCTCCCTAAAATCCTCGCACATTACTATTCCCAATCCCGCAAAATGATTAGAAGGGGATAACATGGAGAGTGATAATCATAATGTAGTAAACCCCTACCTAGGATAGTTTTTTGATGTTGGTGTGAGAAGGAAGTTGAATTTTTCGGCATTCGCCTCGTTTGCCACACACCTCCAATTCCAGGCTCGTGCACCGGTTCGTCGTAGTCGAAGATGTTCCTCATTAGAGGGTGTCCCGAGGTAGAATTTGATGTCCGTGTTCTTCATTGGAGGAGCGTTCTTCATGGAAGAACACGTTCTTTTCTTGAGAAGTGTAATCCTCCCAAGGATCTCCTCTCACGATCCCACCCAAAAATGAAAGTGGTGCCAAGATGATTAACTTAAAGTATTAATTATGTTGGCATAACCAATCTGGAATAATTAATGTACCGTGGTGGAATAATTAATTAGCTCAATTAATTGGCCAAATTTAATGGCTCAATTGAATTGGAGGGTTGTAATATTGGGGAGTTGGGAGGTTTCTCCCCATTAAGAGGGGTTGGGTGGTCCCCGCCTCTAAAATTCATATAGGGGGTTTAGGCTCAGGTGGACCCCACCACCATAACCTCACAAGGGAGGTTTAGTTACAGTGGACCCCACCTCTTAAATTTAAAAGGGTGGTTTAGTTCTGGTTGTCCCCACCTCCCAACATCCACATGGGTGTTTCAAATAACAATAAATTGTTACACAATTTTATTTTTATTTTATTCTTTCATGAAAAACCCAAAAAAAACATTCACCCGCAACCAACCACCATCGAGGTGAAAGTCTCTTAAAGTGAATACTGGCACTACGAGTTCAACGGTGCCCACAGATTTCAATTACGGGCACCAGTTCAAACATTACAAAAACCCGCTCATCTGTTTACTAAACGTACCCGAAAAAAAGTTTGGAGAATTATTAACAGTCACCGTCGTCCTGCGCTAGTTGAGGTTAGGCTCTGCCTAAGTGAAACACGCCCCAACGAACCCAACTGCACTCTCATATTTCCAATATGAGTTACTGTATAAAAGTTATGGATTTTACAATAAAATAATTGTCACATAATTATTTGATTTACGGCCAAAAACTAACATTCACTGGTGGCCCGTGCTAGCCGAAGTTACAATCGTCTAAAATAAATCATTCCCTCATGATTTCATTGGTGGTCTCAGATTTTCAATCCAAGCTACCATTTGAGAGTTATAAGCATTTGAAAAATAAAATAATTTATTTAATTATTTTATTTTGGATTATGACTTTTTGGGTTATCTCAAAGGAGGCCCGCACCGACCAAACTTAAATCACGCATAGTGTAAACCCGCCATTCAAAATGTAATGGTGCCCTCAGATTTCTGATCAGGACAACCTTTTAAGGGTTATCCCACTTTTTCAAGAAAACTACTTACGCGCGCTAATTAAATCATAACAATGTTTCAACGGATCATTTCGGGCACTCCAGGCCACAAAATCGTGCACCTTCCGATTTCACGGTCTCAAAATAATTCCATATAATTAAAAATATTATACGGAATTTCCGAGACATTAAATTCTCCCCACTTTAGGGATTTATGTCCTCGAAATCCAAAACATTGAAAAAACACCCAAAAGAGGGTATTGAGCATGAATATGAGCCTCATGCTCCCATGTGCTCTCTTGGAGGTTTTCGTGCTACCAGCGTATGCGCAGCCGAGGTATCGACCACCCATGAAGCACCTGCTCCTATTGATCCTCAATATCCACTGTAAACTTCGTAAACGCCACCCCATCATAGAAGTGCAGCTCGCTTTTGGTCGATGAAGTGAGATGATTCATGAACGTATCTCCTTAGCTGGGATATGTGGAATAAGTCATCCACCCTCTCTAACTGCTGTGGAAGAGCCAAAAAATATTCTATCACGCTTATCCTCAGAAGAATCAGAAAATGACCAATAATCCTCGGGGATAACTTTACACCTCGTCCAAATCTCCTTAGTCCCCATCTAGGAGAGACTTGCATGAAAGACATGGTCTCCATCCTCGAACTCCAGAGGTCTCTGTCTCCTATTGACATATGACTTCTGCCTGCTCTGTGCAGTCTTCATCTGTTCCTGGATGATCTTCACCTTCTTTTTAGTAGCTCGTACCATCTTTGGTCCCACTAGTGCTGAATCCCCTGGGTCTGTCCAGCACAAAGGTGATCTTCAAGGTCACCCATACAACGCCTCAAAAGGTGCCATAGCAATGGTGGAGTGATAGCTGTTGTTTTATGAAAACTCCACCAATGGCAAGTGATCCTCCCAAATTCAATCATAGTCAGGGACGTAAGCACATAGCATGTCCTCAAGGGTCTGAATGGTCCACTCAGTTTGGCCATCCATCTGAGGATGGAAGGCGATGCTCAAACGAAGCGGTGTTCAGAAAGCCTCCTACAACCCCTTCCATAGAAGGGAAGTAAAATGTGCATCTCGATCGGAGACAATCATCAAGGGTACTCTATTTAGCCATACAATCTCCTGCACATAGAGGCTTCCCATCCTCTCTATTGAACCCTTCTCTCTAATCGGAAGGAAGTGGGCCGACTTGGTTAGTCGGTTGGCGATCACCCAAATCGAGTCATGACCCCTGGATGTACGTGGAAGTCCTATCATGAAGTCTAGGGATATACCATCCCACTTCCACTCTGGGATGCCCAAAGGTTGAACCAAGCCTGTTGGTACCTAATGCTCCGCCTTTATTTGTGGACAAGTGAGGCAAATAGAGACAAACTCTACAGCTGATTTCTTCATTCATGGCCACTAGTGCTATTGACTGAGATCCCTATACATCTTTTCCACTCCTGGATGTACAGCTAGAGGAGATGTGTGGAAGTCCCTCAACACTTCCTCCGGAATTAACACTGGTACCATGGTACATCCTCTGAAGAGGATGACGTGCTCCCCACCATCATAAAATCTATCAGGTGCCTGCCCTGTGGATATCTGAGCATGTCGAGCCTCGCAGTCAACGTCCTCACACTATGCCTCCCTGACTCACTGATGATGTGGGGGACTGACAGTAAGAGAATGAAGGAAAACTAATCCATCTATATACATAAAGTATATTTTCAAAGAAACCAGCTGCTTCATCGCCTCGCCTCGTAGCTGTATACCAGACCTCCTGCTGAGTGTGTCTGCTACCACATTTCCCTTCCAAGGAGTGCAGATTATCTCAAATTCATCATCCTGGAGGATCTCTATCCATCTTCGATGTATCAACTTATGAAATCCCTGCTGACACTTCTCTATCCATATGAAAGGCTCCCTCTTCTTTGTCAATGTTGACAAGGGTGTCGCTACCCGTGAGAAGTCTGGTCCAAAACTCCAGTAGAACCCAGCCAAACCAGAACTCCCTCTCCCTACTGCTGTAATCCTGGAAACATATTTTGAAAAGATGTCCCCATGATTTTCCACTCTTGTTTGGAACTGAAAACTCAAAACTCCAGCTGCCACGAGAGTAAGTATGGCCAACTCAAGAGTTATTGGTTGCACCATCCTATACATTAGTTTATCTTGTGCTACCTAGGTTCTCTTTTTCTCCGACCATGGAAAACCCCATTCCAACATTGTAGAGAAAACAAAACATTTTCTCTTAATACAGTCAATCTGTGTATGAACTGTGGATGTTAAGTCCATACCCAAACTAACGTCAGAAGGCCACGATACTACCACTTAGAGGTTCCAACCGAAACTTTCTCCTAAAGGGTCAGATCACACCATCAGTGTAAGTGTGATTATCAAATCTCATTCCAAAGGTATCTCTAGATTTGAGGGTCATGTCAACGGCTTAACCTAAAACTCTTGGCCTTGCACATGGTTTGTGGAAAGAAGGAATGATTTTTACCTATGTCAATTTATATGGAATCTAGTAGTAGACATAGAATGTACCTCAAATCATTCCCATATCCCTTGGGTCACACTACTTGACCGAATGAAGTTACTCCCTTACCTTGTCCTCCAGCTCCCTAAGCCTAGTGGGGTCCACAAAAAGGGGGTCATTGTAACATGTCGAAAAGTACATCACCTCTTGATGCTCACCTAGAACTGCTTCCACATCTGAAGCCCTGTGGATTCATCTATCCTTAAAACTTCCTCTTCCCAAAACATTTTACACACCAAAGTCTCTGAGACAAGCACCCGTTTCTTTCCTTCCCACTGCTAACATTCACTGGATGTATCAGCTAATCCAAAAAACATTGAACCACAAAGGTTCTCTCCAACATCCTAACATAAGTAGGATTACATAGAGGAATAGTGATGTCTTGGATGACCCTAAACACCTTGCTCGTGGTCCGAGCCCTGAAGCACTGGTCGTACTGTATTCATCGAGTGCCTTATATGGTGGGAACACCTTAATGAATAATTATCCACTGACATGTCGTCCTACGAAAGATGTAGAAGCTCTAAGAAACTCTAAACCACCTTCTCAAGCCAGTCCTCAGCTGCCTATGGGTCGGGCTCGCCTTAGAACCAGAGGGGTATCTGATGCTGAAACATGTGTAATGCACTAAGCCTACATGTGTCCTCTACCAGTAAAATTGGTATTAATTATTGACCAACATGTAGTGATATAGCGGGCACACTACCTGAACGTATCATCTCGGGAAACGGTCCATGTACCAAAGTCTCATCACTATGATGACCATCCTCATGGCCACTCATTCGAAAAGACTAGAAGCATAGATAACCATCTACTCTACCAGTGTCTCAACTTGGCGGAAAACTATAGAAACCGCCTCCATCCATCCCTCAGCTTCATGGGAATCTCTCTCGCCTCAAAACAATAGAGGCATCTACTACTGGAACTCGTTCAATGCACTCAGTCGGGGTGCACCACCCCCCTGTGCAGCTGGTTGTAACTACTTCCCAATGAGTGGCGGTGTTGCTGGTACACCACCCGAAGGTTCCAACATAGTAAGAGGGCCCTGCACTAGAGCCTCATCACTCTGTGGGCCATCATCACATACTCTCTTGGGAATCCTAGCTTGCTATCTATGTAGCGGCATCCTGATAAGGAATAGGTGTGCAACGATCATTATGTTATACCTGGTAAACTGACTCAATAAAATACAAGAAAACTTTTTAAAACACACACACAATTAGTTTCTTCATTCACAGAGTCAAAAATCAGAAGTCAGGGCCCTAGTGTATGGATACATCGGCTGCCACACCAACACTAAATTCCCTTAATTGATAACCACACTCGTTACACTTAACACTATTGGCGTTACAAAGTTCAGATTCCAATGTTCTACGGTAGAACTGACTCCTCTAATAATAATTCGCCATGAACCATCCCCCGGGGCCCATGTTGTGGCTACCCCAAGCCCACTTTCCATAGGCTCGGGGCTGGAGACTAGCACCGAAAGGCGTATTCCCTTAAACCGGGAAGGCATTGCCTTTAAATCCTGTAAACACATGCAACCAATCACAAAAAAAGTTACAAACACAAGTAAACTATATAGAAAAAGGTGTGTTGAATGTAAGAGGGGCTGGAATACATGCCCAAGAGTAAAGATACAAGTACAACTGAAATAAAATACAACTGAAGAAAGAGAAAAGAATGCTACTGGATCATCCTCCGAGGTTCCTACCAGAAGGGTAGGTACATATCGTCTCCTCAACACTCCACGATCACCCATCTCCTCTGCGTACCGACATGCCGTATGGTCCACCTCTGGGTTCCATCCAGTCCTGGTACCCTCGTCCTCAGTCAG
Source organism: Viscum album (assembly GCA_963277665.1). NCBI lineage: Eukaryota > Viridiplantae > Streptophyta > Magnoliopsida > Santalales > Viscaceae > Viscum > Viscum album. Next base: position 1,004,121,889 of record OY728134.1, read on the forward strand.
CGTTGTCCATCTTCTGCATCGAACAGAACAAGGTGCAGGCATTGTTCATGCAGGGGAGAGTATAATGATACTCATAAGGGACCTCGAGACCCTCAAGGTCTCTCAAAATCCACCAAGGATACACCACAAATTATGAAATCCACAGATAACCCTACTTCGGTATATTCCCATACATATACATATGTTATCAAGGAATCCATCTCAATCATGAGGAAAAATATATGTATTGACTCTACTAACATCAGGTATATCATTAGGTATAGTAGCTGGGATGATTATATATAACTAATAAATAATATTACTCTTTTATGTGGCACTACTGATAACCTATAACGAATTTCTAGGTGCTGACCCAAGCAGGATCGTTGGAGCTGATCCACACAGGATGGCTAGGAGCTGACCCACACAGGATCCCTTAGAGCTGACCCATACAGGTTTCCTAGGAGCTGACCCAAACCGGATTGCTAGAGTTGACCCACAAAGGATCGCTCAGAGATGACCCAAATAGGATTGCTTGGAGCTGAACCACACAGGATCGTTGTAGCTGACCCACACAGGATCTCTAGGAGCTGACCCACAGAGGATTGCTAGGAGCTGACCCACACAGGATCGCTAGGAGGTGACCCACATAGGATAGCTAGGAGCACTCTTCTTGTCACAGACAGCTACTGGGTTTCCACACTAGGATTGATTGTCTCCAGAAGAGTCCACTCCCCATGCCACTAATCGATTCTCCAATAGCCACGATGTCCCACGAAGAAGTATCCTAGAGGACAACCACATCGTAGTGCTCTTAGCGCAATAGGTGATGCGTCAATTGGACGCTCAGTATGTAAGTTATTTTCCTTTTAGTCCTGAGGGCCAGGTTGGATTAATGCCCGATCCAACCCGAATATTTCACAACGTTATACAAATCTCTATTGGGGTATACTAAATGGGACCATATCACTACAAGAATTCTAGTGTCGCTGAAGGTTTGTCAAACAGACATCCAGTGCCAATGTTATGGCCCATTTAATGTATAGGTTTTTATCAGGTCCGGGTCTTGTTTGATTCGGTCGGACCATCACGACCAGACCTGGGCTAGGTCCACCTGGTTCGGGTTGACCCATCCAAACCTGTTGGGTCAAGCCTACCTTGTGCTACAGCCTGGCAGGCCACGAGGGGCCATAGAGGGCCGCAGGTGGCCGCGAGGCCGCGGAGGGCCGCAGAGGTCTTGAGGCCGTGGGGCGGTTCATCCGAAAGGCTGGCAGCGGCACGACCCGGATAGTGGCAGCGGCTAGGAGGGCGACGGTAGCTCGGGCGGCGGATCGACTCTACATGACAGTGTCAGATCGGATGAAGGCGGTGGCTCAGGCGACAGCTCGGATTGGCACGACCGAAGCAGCGTGGTTCGACGGCATGGGCAGCGGTTCGGCCAGGACGGCGCAGCGAGTCCATGACGGTGGTTCGGCCGGGGTGGCGCGGCGAGGATGGGGTGGCGGTTCGGCTGAGGCGGCACGGCGAAGCCGCGGTGACGGTGTCCGCGGCGGCAGTGGGCGCGGAGCGGTGATGTTGCACCGTTTCCTTCGTCGCGGCCGACGGTGGTGTAGGCCGCCATTCTCATGCCCCTTCGTGGTTGGTCTCCGTCCTCCTCCATCGCGAAGAAAACCACAATTCATCACAAGAATTACGGAGAAGATGGGCCATGTTTGTTTGGCCCACACTCTCCATATTAGAGCAGTTGCAAGTGGCTCAAAAAGAACAAGAGTATCAAGAATAGGTAAAGAAAAAAATAATCAAACACCCTCCCTACAATCCTCATCAATCACTATTCCCAATCCCGCAATAAAATAAGAAGTGGAGAACATGGAAAGTGATAATCATATTGTAGTAAACCCCTACCATGGATTTTTCATTGACATTGGAGTGAGAAGGAAGTTGAAGTTGTTTACGTTCACCTCGTCCACCACACACCTCCGATCTAGGGATCGTGCACCGGTTTTTCGTAGTCGAAGGCATTCATCATTGTTGGGGGTCCCGTGGTAGAAGTCTATGGCATAATTCTTTGTTTTAGGTGCGTTCTTCATGGATGAAGGTATTCTTGATTGGATAAGTGTAATCCTTTAAGGGTTATACTCTCACAATCCCTCCCAAAAATGAAAGTGGTGCCAATATGATTAACTTAAAGGATTAATTATGTTTACACAACCATGTTGGTGTAATTAATGTACCACACTGGCACAATTAATTAGATCAATTAATTGGCGAAATTTATTGGATCAATTTAATGAGAGGGTTGGAATATTGGGGAGTTGTGAAGTTTCTTCCCATTAAGAGGGGTCGGGTGGTCCCCGCCTCTAAAATTCAAATTGGGGGTTTAGGCTCGGGTGGTACCCACCACCATAATATCACAAGGGAGGTTTATCTCTGGTGGATCCCACCTTTTAACATTCAAAGGGTGGTTTAGTTCAGGTGTTCCCCACCTCCCAACATCCACATGGGCATTTCAAAAAAAAAACAATTGTTACACAATTTTTTTTTATTTTATTCTTTCATGAAAATCCCAAAAACTAACTTTCACCATCGAACGACCAACATCATGGTGAAAGTCTCTTTAAGAGAATATTTGCGCTTCAAGTTCAACGAGGCCCTCAGATTTCAATTCCATGCACCGGTTCAAAAGTTATAAAAACCCACTCGTACGTTTACTGAACATACCCGTAAAAAGTTTGGAAAATTATTAACAGCCACCCTCGACCCACGCCGGTCGAGGTTAGGCTCTCCCCAAGTGAAACACACCCCAACGAACCCAAAGGTACTCTTATATTTCCATTCTGAGATATGCTTTAAAAGTTATGGATTTGCAATAAAATAATGGTCACTTATTTATTTTATTTACGGCCAAAAAATAACTTTCACAGGTGGCCCGCGCCATCCAAATTTAGTATTTTCTTAAATGAAGCATTCCCTCACAAGTTCAGCGGTGATCACAGATTTTCAATCTGAGCTACTGTTTGTGAGTTATATGCATTTGAAAAATAAAATAATTTATTGAATTATTTTATTTATGATTAATCCATTTTTGGGTTATCCCAGAGGAGGCCTGTGCCGACCAAACTTAAATCACGCCTATGGTAAAACTACGATTATAAATGAAAATGTTCCCTTAGAATTTTGATATGGGAAACAGTTTATGAGTTATCCCACTTTTTCAGAAAAACTGCTTACATGTGCTGATTAAAGTGTAAAAAAACCTCGATGGATCATTCCGGGAACTCTAGGCCTCAGAATCGCACACCGTCAGATTTTTTGTTCTTGAAATAATTCCATATAATTAAAAACAATTATACAGAAATTCCTTGACATTACAAGTTTCAAGAAGGATATGTTTTATTTCTATTCTGTGAGTAGAGAGGAAATTGAATAAGTCAATATAATTAATGAGTTGGAGTACATCAATATAGTTGAAGAATCTTAAGTTGTTACAAAGATATATCTTTATAAAAGTGTGAGATTATCTTTTCAGCAGGATGCAATTAAGAATAGTTGGGAGACATGAAAACATGAGATTCAAGGTTACACACATCTTGTTTGTACTCTCATGGTGATTCTCATAGGTATTGTGATCCTTGAGGAATCCATATGACACCAAGGACTAGCCTTCTCAAATTTAGAGGTGAACCTTATAAATCACTGTGCTCGTTTTTTTTGTAGTGTATTTAATGGTGTGTGAACAACAAATAAAATCACTCATCCTAATAGGTGGAAAATGTTGTTTTAAATGAAATATAAAAAGGAATAAATATCACAAATGAAGACCGTAGTGATCACTCAAGGATCCTATCAGTGGTTTCTCACTTTTACCACCTAGATACCTTGGTGTGTATATAACTAACTTATCTTTTTAAACATTAACATCACATAACTTTTGGGAAATATTAAAACATTATACAAATAGATTCCTAAATACCATAATTGGTTTAGTGCCTTTGGAAACATGGAAACATAAACACTGGTAAATAAGTGAGCTACATTATCTCCCACTGGGTTCCTCATGACTAGAAACCTTCTTAGAAACAACATAATTTTTACATATCTTCATAACCTGGGGAAGGAAACATAAAAATTGGTGAGGGTAAATTCTCAGTAAGGGTAAACAAGGGATACATGTAAGAATAAACTTGAGCATAATGGTTTGAGAACATTATCATGAAAATAAAAGATCAAACCATGCATATCAAAGATTATAACAGAAGTCCTGACATTATGATTTTAAGTTCATATAAAATTAATGCTAATTAAATAAAGAACATAATCCATTATAGCATAACATATGAATAAAACATGGAATTGTGGCAATCATATATAAAAATCCTAAGTCAATAAAACATACCAAGGCCTTTGTAACATGATTGCATAGGGTTAATTACCCATGTACCATATTCACGATTAGAATTCCCTCCTGTATACCCTCTTTGATTTGGGTTTGGTATGTCCTCCCATGTACTAACATTTTTCGGGTTTGGGATGTCCTCCCACGTACCCTCCTATTTTGGGCAAGGGATTTCCTACCGTTCAAACTCTTGGTTTGGGATTAGGATTTCATCCAGTTTACACATCTATTTTAGTCTTGAGATTTCCTCCCATATGCCCTCTTATTTCAGGTTTGGGAAGTCCTCATGTGTAACCTCTTATTTCAGGTTTGCGATGTCCTCCTATGTACCCTCTTGTTTAGGGCTTGTGATATCCTCCTGTTAACCCACTTTTTTCAGGCTTGGGATGTACTACCATTTACCCTCTTGTTTTAGGCTGGGGATTCCCTCCTGTGTACTCTATGAGATCATAAACCATTTATCATTACCCAATGCATTGGAGGGAGATATAGGTCCCACCCATCACATAATGTAATCGTACAAGCATGTTCCACCAAAACATCTATCATATCATGACCCATGAAATGATATGAGTTATATATGAATCAAATAATAACCCATGAAATGAAATGGGTATCAATAACATTTCATCAAATCATAGCCTATATGAAAGAGATAGGTTCACAATAATTTTATAAAAGCAAACCCTGGGAAAAGAAGTAGGTTTCAAAAGCATATAACCTGTGGAAAAGAAATGGATTTCATAAAGACCATGACATTAAGAATAACCCATTCATAGAAAGGATATGAATGGAAACTTTATATAATTTTCTCTAAGGGAATGGGTAAAATCAATGGATTCCATCTTAGGTAAAAAATTATTTTTAAATATCCTTCAAAAACATTTTTTTGAGGAAAATATCCATTCTACTTCGAAAAATAATTTTTAATACATAAAACCATTTGAAAATAATTTTCTTAAAAAATAACATGAAAACTTATAAAGAACAATTGAAATAATTTTTAAAACCTTTCTCTTTGAGATCTAGAATAAGATTGAAAACATTTTTAAGATATTTTTCTTTGAAAAACGTTTAAAAACTTATAATTAAAGCTTGAAAACGTTTTGAAAAACATTTTGATGATAATACGTTGATATATTATAAATAGAGCTTGAGAATTTTTTGAAAACAATTTTACTATAAAACTTATAAAAGAATATTGAAAAATATTTGGAAGCAATGTTTCTTGAAAACTTATAAAAGATGATATAAAACATTTTGAAAACCAATTTTCATGAAAATTTATTAGAGATTCTTGAAAATGTTTTGAAAAACATTTTTCATGAAAAAATATAAAATAAGACTAAACATATATTGAAAAAAATTTCTTTTAAAATATATTTTGAAAATAATTCATAAAAATTAACCATTAAACATGAAGATATAACATCAAAGGATTGATGGAAAAAATCTGTACAAGTCGAAGGAGGTAAGAAAGAACATTCTATTTGCATGGTAAAAAGGATAGAAAAATTCCTTGTTCAGAAAGGGACAATAATATTCATTTGAAAAAATTGGTAAAAGAAAAAAAGGGTAAAAATAAGTTTTAATTATCATACGATATTAACATAATATTCTTGGAAACCCTTTTTATAAAACATGGTTTTTAAGGAACACAGATTTCCAACTAAAGAGATGGTAATGTCGGGATTTCTAAAAAAAACATTCTTATATATATTATACATCAAAGAGAATAAAATGATACAAATATATGAATATGTCATGGGTAACCATAAGTGAATAAAATTCATGAATTTCATGAGAGATGGAACATAAAAATTTATCAAAGGAAGCTAAACATAAACAATCTCAAAAAGCAATGAGATTGTCTCAATAAAATATAATAACTTGGTAACTTGGGATCATACAGTCCAATGTATGAAAATGAAATTTATATAAAGCATAAAATATCATGAAGATATTTATTTTCATGATATAGCATGTAAAATGTAAGTATATACACCTTGAAGAAAGTGTTTAGGTTCATAACAAAACATGAGTCTCGATGAAGGCAAACTAAGAGAAAACTATTTTACCATTTTGGTAACTTTTGAAACATAAACAACATGAAATAAGGATCATTAAATGGACAAGAAAATAACCATAACATTATTTAAAATATACATAGATTATAATCATGGGTATTTCATTCTACCGAAGAAAGGAACGAGTGGTGGACATAACCTGTATCTCTTAGAAATTAATAGTGAGATGTAAACCCCTTAACTTATGTCTTGACTTTCTTCATACTCATACAGTATTCCTATATAATTATTTTAAGTTTATTATTAATCTTTTATAGAGTAAAATTATTATATATAATACCATATATGGTTTGTTTATGTCCTTATATTACCTTCTTGTTAACGATCCTATGTTAAAGATTCACTTCAGGTAATATTTTCTTTGTTCTTCGTATGTTGCTTAATTTGTTATATCATTGGTCCATATAATTATATCATTATTACAGAATTTAAATCATGATATAAATATCAGTATATCCCATATATTTATATTATAATAATCTATAACATAATGAATTATGCAATGGAATACACCATTCATTGAGACAATAATCTGTACATACTCATGAACTGTATTTTCGTTTTTAATATCGCATTGAACAAAAGCATGTAAATGAAATATTTATATATATGATTATATATATATAATTATTCCAGTTTAATTATTATATCCTATATATAATATATTTTTAGTAAACCCATCCTTAATACATTCTATGTACTGTGTGAAAGAATCACATCGCTTTGAGGGGGTGGTAGTCCACACATCCACAAATGAGATTATCGTATTAACATAAAATGGGAAGTAAAAAGGTATGTGTTGTAAAACAGAATACATAAAATTAAATAAATATTAAATATTATACAAAATATATAAATAGAGTTTCCATCATAATGGCCACCATGTTAGTTGGTAATGGAAATATGAACAATCACTGTTTCGTGAGGAAGTAGTTTCCCGTACACAGAAATAGAACACTCATTACCCATTAGATTGAGTTGTGTGTAAGTGTTAGGGAAAAAATTAAATAAAAACATCCAAGTATATTGAGGATACTGGTGATGTTATTTAATAATATAATAATTAGAGATGGATGGGTTGGAGAAGAAAAATAAATGAAAGGACTTGATAGAAGACGCTACCTCTATGTCGGCTAACTCCCTTTGGTTTGTGCTAAAAGGATTATATAAAGGACTTTATAAAGAAAGGTAGGATTCAAGGTCAACTAGAGGATTACTGAAAATTGTATTGGTCATGTTCTGTACTAACTTAATATGATTGAGTGGTGTGAGGAATGGGTAGAGGTGGTTGCCTTTTATAGGGAAGGAAAATGACTAACTTTTTTATTTTTGGAAAACATTTCGTGCACACATGTCCTTACCGACAAAAAGACATAAAAAACATAATAATTAAAGGTTTATGGACTAACTATGGACATAATATGTGTTTTAGACAAGTGTATAGGTCATTTGGACCCTTAATTTTAAGGTTTAGTCCCTAATAAAACTTAATTTGGCCTTAATCGATGTGATTAATTTTAACCACTTTCACTAATCATTTTGGTGAAAAATTAACCCGGTGTTATTAGAATATAAATATAACACTGAATGAAATAGTTTATGACAGATTTTTTTAAAATCATCTCATAAAAGTGAAAAAATTAAGATTAATGCTAATCCCACAGATGGGATAGAAAAAATGTTTTTAAAGTAGAAAAATGTTAAAAATATTATTATGATTTTGTATTCAATTTTAAAGTGATATTTATTAAAATGAATTAAATTTTTATAATATATGTAATATTTATCTAATGTGAACTTAAAAAATTTTATAGAATCATTTTTGATTAATAATAAAATAAAAAATGTAGTTTTTAAATGAAAAGAAATATTTTTTGGTATTAAAAAAACGAAGTTTCTTGGAAAACCCCAAAAAATCCACCAAAGGCTAATTTCGACATGTTTAATTCAAGAATAAAGTTTATTTTATAAAATTAAATATCTAAATTTATTTAAAATTAATTATATTATTAAAATTGGTTTATTCAAGAAAATAATATTTTTTAACATAAAAGGACATTACCAATAATATTTTATTTATTTATCAAAATGTTTTATTTACATAAAAAAATTATAAAAAATATTTTAATAGTACTTATTAGTATTACTGTAGCTATTTTTAATGGTTAGGTTATTGTTATTTCATTTAAATAATTATATATATATATATATATATAAAGATGTTTCATAGAAACTCATTGTTGCGGGCATCGTACACCAAGTCAGTGTTGTGTGTAGCGTAAGGTATGTTGGTATTACGTGTAGCGCAATCCAAGTCGGTATTTCAAGTGAAAGGAATATTTGAATGAGTGTTTCAATATATATATATATATATATATAAATGAAATATTTATAGTTTCATGTGAAATAAAAAATACTGAAAAAATAAATTAATTTGAAACAAAAAATATTTCACAAAATACAAGGGTGTAATATTCTACCCCCATTAAAATGAATTTCTCCCTCAAAATTGTTCTTGGTTATAAAAGGTTTAATACCTGAAATTTTCATTCATATAAAACCACATCCTAAAAATAAATACTAATTATTTCCATAAAAAGGGAAAGTTAGAAACATAACGATTACCCCATGTAACTCATAACAAGATACCCACATAGGAGTGCATTGGTGGGGAGAGAAAACATTATCATGAAAGACAAATATTACCATCATGTTCTGATGGATAATGATAGAGAAAAATGTCATGATAACCTAAACAATCACAAATCCATAAATATACGATGACATAAGGGACAATATGATTCATAGGAAACAAAGTTACTAGAAAAAAAATTGGTTTCAAGATCCTTTTTCCTAAAGTTGAATAATTTTAATTAAAAGATATACTTCCATGATTTTATGAAAACATCACCCTTCATTGTTTGCTGATCCACTTCACCTCTTTCTCTAAAAAGTAATTTTAGTTTTTCATTCCGAAAGTACTAACATATCATGAGATCCTTGACATACCATACAATTTATCATCAATTATCATCAATATAGTTTATTTTGAACATGCTATCCAATATGCATAAATCTTCATATGGAGAGATGACACTTTAAATTTATTGACTTCATCTGATGTTTAACATGGACTTTACATAAATGATTAACCTCATATCCCTATTGAAAGATGAAAAATCAAAAACATTAGAAATAGAGTCACAACATTAGAATAAAATTTATTCCCATTTATAAAAAATATATCACTTTGTTGTCACCTTCTAATCACCTTAATACCCTCATCGTATATTCCCTTGAAACATGGTAAAAAATTAATTTCCATAAATTATTTTGCAAAACATAATTTCTTCATTATTCTAAAGGTTATTAGATATATTCCTTAAATTGAAGAAGTTGAAAACTGCATACAAGATGACATAAACCACTTTTTCAACAAATCAATAATTATATCCATGGTAATTGGTCTTATCCAATTTAAATTATCAAAATAAATAATCTCCTTATACAATTGAAAGTCAATTTTCACATCTAATTGATCACATCAAGATATCACTTTTATAAGTCTTCATCACCATTAAAAATATCATTTTCAATTCTAAATGAAAAATTATTCTGAAAATACTTATATACATCGTGATTCATATAACATAATCATTGATTTCCATAACACAAGCACTTCATTCACCAAACATTATTCTTAAACCATTACTCATTTTTCATCAATATATTCATTAATACTTATTTCTCAAAGTATGAAATATTAATCATGTTTTAAGGTTCCTCAACCCCAATAAAATCTTTCTTATTATGTATAATATAAACAATACTCAAAGAATAACACTTAACTATCACATGTCATTTGTAGTCTCTTTATCTTTAGAAGTATAACCATTACTCATACAACATTCCAAATTAAATTTATGAGATTTCCACTTATGAAATCAATTTTAATAATTCCTATACATTACACATCTGATACATTAAATGTTAACCATTTTCTTTATAGCCATCTCCATTGACTAAAACTAGAATGAACAGGGTGAGAAACACATATCATAAAAAAACCACATAGTCATAAACAATTTCTTATAGGATGTATAAATCATAACACCTACCTTTAATAGATTTAACCGTAGGTTTATCCTAAGTTATTGGTAACTAACATCTATTAAAATCATTCATGATGGTTCTTGAAGAGTTTTGGAATTTCTAAAGCTAATCATGAGGGAGTGTCGAACCTGGTGTGCAACAAGGCCCATTGTCGTGAACCATATTACCTCGAGTTAGGCACAAAACATCTCTTCAGAGTTATAAAACCTTGGTATATCTATTTTCGATCCACATCCACTTGTAGTATTCAAACATGTATGTATTTATAGGAAACCACTCACTCTATCGTTTTCCAAAATTCCAGGACATTTTCCTAAACATTAACGAATTTTTATACTTGTCCTTAGAGACATAACTTGAAATAAACTTAGAAATATACATAGGGATGACAGTAATGTTTTCTCATCATAGTTTCCAATTTTTTACTATACCTTTTCACTAATACCATCCATAGTTACCATCTCTTATCAAACATTAACATTACACAACTTTTGAAGAATACATAAACATTATACAAACAGATGCCCAAAGAACGTAATTGGCTTAGTTCCTTTGGAAACTTGGAAACATAAACACTAGAACATAAGTGAGATACACTATCTCCCACTTGGTTCTTCACATCTAGAACATATCTTAGACACATTATAATTACTACATATCTTCATAACCTGGGGAAGGAAACACAAAAACTCGTGATCTCAAATTCTCAATAAGGGTAAACAAGGGAGACATGTCATCATAAAAATAATGATAAGGTAATGATAATTTTATCATGAAAATATAAGATCATACCCTGCATATCAATGATCATAAAAAATTTCATGGCATAAATATTAGTAGTTCATAATACAAGAATCATAATTAAAGAAATATCATACTCTATGAAAGCATAACATTGTAATAAAACATGGAATTGGAAAAAACACTTATAAAAATCCTAAGTAAAGGATGCATACTAAGTACTTTGAAACATGTTAGGATTGGTTTAATCACCCATGTACCTACTTTTATATTGGAATTCCCTCCCATGCACCCTCTTGTTTTGGGTTTGGGATACCCTCCTATGTACCCTCTTGTTTCGGGTGTGTGATGTCCTCCTCTGTACCCTCTTGTTTCGGGAATGATATTTCATCCCATTTATGATATTATTTTAGGCATGGAATTTCATCCCATTTACCCTCTTTTTTAGTGATTGGGATGTCCTCTTGTATACCCTCTTGTTTCAGATTTGGGATATCCTCCCATGAACCATCTTGATTCGGGTTTGGGATTTCCTCCTGTGTACCCTCTTGTTTTGGGCTTGGGAAGTCATCTTGTTTACCCTCTTGTTTCAGGATTGGGAGGTCCTCCCATTTACACTATCCTTTTAGGCTTGGATTCCCTCCTATTTATGCTATGATCTTAAAAAACATTTATCATTACCATATTCATTAAAGGGATATATGGGTCCCACACATCACATAATGAAATTATACAAGTATGTTCTACCAAAACATTCATCATATCATGACCCAGGAAAAGAGATATTTTCTACAAACATAAAATTATAATCCAGAAAATTAAATGTGTATAAATAACATTTCATCACTTCATAAAATATGGAAAATATAAAGGGTTCACAATTATTTATTCAATGTATAACCCTTGAAAAGAAGTAGGTTTGAAAAGAATATAACCCGTGGAAAAGAAACAGATTTCAAAAAGACCAATACATTAACAATAACCCATTCATAGAAATCATATGAATGGACCCTTTAAATCATTTTCTATAATGTAATGAGTAACATCAATGGATGTCATCAAATCATTAAAATAATGTTTAAATATCATTAAACAAATTCTTTTGGAAAATATCATTTCAACATCAAAAAAATATTTTTAATACATAAAACAATTTGAAAAACATTTCTTAGAAAATAAATTGAAAAATTATAAAGAACACTTGAAATCATTTTGAAAAAGGTTTCCCTTGAAAACATATAGTAAGCTTAAAAAAATTAAAATCCCTTTTCTTCAAAAATGCTTTAAAATCATATAAATAAATCTTGAAAACTTTTTAAAAACCATTTCATTGAAAATATATTGAAAATTTATAAATAGATCTTCAAAATGTTTTTAAAAACAATTTTACTTGAAAACATAAAAAATTCCTTAAATTTTTTTGAAGACAATTTTTCAGGAAACCTTATAAAGGAATATTTAAAATGTTATGAAAACTATTTTCTTGAATGCTTATAAAAGAATCTTGAAAATGTTTTGACAAATATTTTTCTTGAAAACTTATAAAATTAGCCTGATGACATTTTGAAACCATTTTCTTTTAAAATATATTAAAAAAACATTAATATGAAAATTAAACATGAAGATAATACTTCAATGGATTGATGATGAATAAATCTATAAATGTCATATGAGGTAAAACGAACATTACATTTGATCAATAAAAGGAGAGAAAATTTCTCTATTGGGAAAGAGACCAGAAGATTCCTTTGAAAAAATTGGTAAAATACCAAAAGGGTAAAAATGTATTTCAATGGATTTAGGATATTAATATAGTAATATTAGAAAATATTTTTAGAAAACATGCATTTTAAGGAACACAAATTTTAGACTGAAGAGAGTGTAAAGTCGAGCTTTCATAAAACAAATTCTTACATATATTATGTAGAAAACAATAGAAAATGGTACCAATACATGAATATATAATGAGTTACCAGAGGTGAATACAATTAGTTAATTTCATGAGATATGGAACATAATAATTCATCAAAGTAATCATAAACATAAACAATCTCTAAAAGCGATGAGATTGTCTCAATAAACTCTAAGAACTTGATAACATGGGATCATACTCTCTAATGTAACAAAAGGAAATATACATGAAGCATAAAATATAATTAAAATATTTATATTCATGATATAAAATGTAAAATGAAGGTATATACACCTCTAGTAAATGATTTAGGTGCATAATAAAACATGAATCCTGAAGGAGACAAACTGAGGAGAAACTATTTTACCAATTTGATAACACTTGAAACATAAAATCTATGAAAGAAGGACCATTGAATAGAAATGTGAATACCCATAAATTTAATTATTAGATACATATAATACAATAATTCTATGTACATACAACAATCAAAATTAATGATTGGTGATCATAACTTGTATCTCATATAAATTAAATTTGTTATGAAATGCCCATACTATATGTCTTGAATCTCTTCATACTCGTACAAGATTCCAATATAATAAATATAAGATTAGTATTCATCTTTTACATAATACTGTTATATATAATACCATATATTGTTTGATTATTACCTTATATTACTCTCTTATTATTGATACCATGATAAAGGTTCATTTCAGATAATATTCACTTTATTCTTCGTACATGTCTAAATTTGTTTTATTATACGTCCTTATAATTATATAGTGATAAAAAATGTAAATAATTATATAAATATCATTTATAAACAGAATAACTATATTATAATAATCTATAGTATAAATATGTATGAAATGGAATGCACCGTTTATGGAAATAGTAAGCAGTACGTAAGCATGAATGTTGTTTCCATTTTAATTATCATATTGAATTAAAGTATTTAAATGACATATGCATATATATGTGTGTGTATATATATATAACATTATTCCAGTAGCACGATTATATCCTATATATCATATAATCTCACTAAACCCATCCTTAATATATTCTATGTGGTTTTTGAAAGAATCACATCACTTTGAGGGGCGGTAGTCCAAACTTCCACAAATGAGATTATTGTATTAACACCAAATGGGAATTAAAAAGAAATTTGATATAAAAATGAAAAGGGAAAATTAAGGACATAATAAATATTTTATAACATATATAAATAGAGTGTTTGTCATAATGGACACTATGTTAGGTGGTAATGGAGAGATGAGCAACCATTTTTTTGTGAGGCAGTAGTTTTTTGTACATAGAAATATTATAATTAATTCAAATATGATGGAGGTGTGTTTAATTTTAGGTCAAACCATTTAAATAACAACATAATAGTATATTTAGGATAATTTTTATGTTATGTAATAATATAATAAATATAGTTTGTATGGTTGGATAATGAAAATAAAAGAAAGGACATGAGAGAAGACATTACATCTAAATCGGGTATCTACTTTTGGTTTCTGCCAAACTGCATCATTGGAAGACTTTATAATCAAAAGAGAGGATTCAAGGTTGAAGGGATTATTTTTGGGAATTTTATTGGGAATTTATTGGACTATATTAATAGTTTTGAGATATGTGAGGAATGGTTATAGGTGGAGGCCTTTTACTGGGAAGGAAAACGACACACTTGGAATTTTGAGAAACAAGTTAGGTGTACACATGTCCTTACCTAATGGAAGTCTAAAAAAACCAACCAAAATAAATAATGGATAGTTTATGGAAAACATATGTACATTAAATGAGTGTTTTATAAGAGGATAGTTCATTTGGTCGGGTAATTTTAAGTTTTAGTCCCTAATTAAGATAATTTGGCCTTAATCAGTGTGATTACTTTTAATCTCTTTTACTAATGATTTTAGTCAAACATTTCCTTGTTGTTTTTATAATATAAATATTATACTGAATTGAATGGGTTATGTTGTATTTTTCTAAATTCAATTAATATAAGTGGAAAATTTAATATTAATTCTAATCCCCAAAACAAGACAAAATAATAGAGTTTTATAATAGCAAAATGTTAAAACATATATTAAGAATTTGAATACAATATCAAAATGAAATAGATTCTAACGAATTAAATTGTACCAATATATGAAATATTTAATGAATGTGATAATAAAAAAATTATTATATCATTTAACCTAAATAATAAATTAATCAAAATGGATTTTTCTAATGAAAAATAATTTTTTTCACCAATCATCAAAAAAATGATGTTTCATAGAAAAGACCAAAAAAAATCACCCAAGGATAATTTAGAAATTTTTAATTTAAAAATGAAATTTATTTTATCTAATTAAATATATAAATGTTTCTAAAATTATTTTTATAATTAAAATTAGTTCATTCAAGAAAATAATGTTTTTACCATAAATGGACTCTACCAATAATATTATCATTCGTTATCAATATGAATTATTTATATAATAAATCATTAAAAATATTTTAAAAGTAGTTAGAAGTATTACTGTAACAATTTTTAACATTTATGTTATATTTATCTCATTTAAATAAGTATATATATATATATAATGTTGTTTCATAGAATCTTTGTGTTTCATGGATAATATGCCAAGTTTGTATTGCATGTTGGGCAAGACAAGTTGGTATTATGTGCAGCACAAGCCATGTTGGTATTGAATTTAATGAAAGACAAGTCAGTGATGCAGGTGAAATGAATTTTTTTCTTAGTATTTTAATATATATATTTATAAAGACCTATTTCCAATTTCACATGAAACAAAAAATATTTATAAGATAAATTGTTTTGAATAAAATACATTACAAAATCTCGGGGTGTTACAATGTACAAGTTTGTGGTTTGTAATCCTCCTACCTAGGTATACTAATGAATAATAAATAATAAAAAATAAAAAATAAAAAATATTTATTATTTATTATATAATCAATATGAAGTAGTAATTGATAAATAAATAGTATTAAGTAGTAAATAATTAATAATCCATAATAAGTAATCAATAAAAAATATTAAGTAATAAATGTGGCTTGGGTGCTTGTTGAATGTTAAATAAATCTCATTAGACTTCATGAGGTAGAGGATTTGATCCCTAATGCCCCACCACTTTGGGTGGATTTACATAGGTTTTGCAATTTTACTATTGCAATGAGCAATGTACAAAGTTCTATAGTAAACTATCGATATGCCATTTCTAGACCTTCATGACATTGGGTCTTATAGGCTACCATAGTGGACCTATGGGTGGGTTATAAGAGTATCTTAAAGACCAATGGTGTGCAATACAATACAAGGATAACAAAATATGGGGATGGCTGAACATGGAAGCTTAATATTGGAGCGAATGAGTTCACACCTATTTATGTCCCCTACATGTTTTAGTGATGGCATACCATGGACATAGCTTTGAGGAGATGTGAAGGAGCTAGGTATCAGGAAGAAAAAGAAGTGGTAGTTTCATTCAAGGTCTTTTGTCCACTTGATAACATCTCACATGACTTTATGCCTTCGCGCCATATATATTTCCTTTAGGTCATGTATTCTAGGCCTACAGGATATTTTATGGTTCCCACTCAACATACTTAAAAATGGGATTATCTACTTTACTGAAAATTCAAAGGCCTTCATGCCAAGGATAACAATTATGTAATAAATAATAAATTTTAAATAATAAATCAATAATCAATAGTAATCATTAATTAATGAATAATCAATAGTAAGTAATTAGTAATAAAAAATAAAAAATAACAATTAAAATCATGATAGAGAGGATTATAAACTATATATATAAACTAACCTAGAAACCCAAGTGGGTCAAGACTTATCTATCCTCTATAGGATTGTAAAATACCCACTGTACCTATTTTATTATATTTTTTTGGCTCAGTGTACTAATTTCATTGATGGCCATAATCCTCAGTTGAATGTCGTCCATAGGCCTTTGAAGGATAAGAATCGGAGGCCCAGATGAGTATCGATACACTAAACTATGTGAGTATACTTCTACATAGAATTTCCCATCCTACCAAACAATCAACTCCTATTGTTTCATTGTACATCACAGATGGTCACCCCTTCATCCCACCTCAAAAATCTACGTGGGTATATATATATTTGATAGGCAGCAATGCACCCATCGATATTTTGATCCACCAACTTGGTGACACCTACTTTTCATCACATTTCACTACCCATCAGTCACACCTCACCATATACCTATTCACATGAGTAGTAGTGTTAATAGTATGTATGAAATTTATTCAACCATCCAGTAACTGTTACATTGTGCTTTTCTCCATCGCATTGGGATAGGGCACCTCTCTATCCCATGTGAACAATTTGAGTGTGTAAAGGGTTGGATGATATGTTCCAACTTTTTATTCAATATATATGAAAATAATGATCAAATAAAAGGAAGGGTTTAGATATTACATTCCGACACATATTCTAAAAGATAAAGGCTAAAGAAAATATATCCCAAAATCCAAAATAAACCATACAATTTTTTTTTAAATTCGAAGGTCCTTTAAAAATGATCTTAAGACTAAAGAATCCAATTATGTTTAGCCATATGAGCCCCCAATCATGAGGACATTATTTCTATATCAATTTATTAATATTACCCATTTTGGAATAGGTAGAATCTATAATGATAGGAGAATCTTTATCAGATAACTTAAATTTTGATTCCTCTTTAATAATTTCTAAATCATAAATTAAAACAAAGTAATTAACCATGAATCATCCAATGAAATTTGAAGACAATCCATGAAGCTCACATAAAAAACATTGAAAGGTGATGGTTTTCCAACACTATCAATTTTATCTATTTCTTGATGTTATTAAATTGATGTACTCAGAAGATTATAGGGATCATGAAACACATCCCTTGAATACTCACTAGCACTTAGTTGATAGCTCGAGGGAGAATCAAACACCCTTCCTAGACCCGATCCTTATTTTCTTTGCCTTCAATATAGAATATCTTTTTTGTATTGTCCATTTTTTGATCCCTTGATACGAAGAATTACTTCTATATCATAAAATAATAATCAATATCCGCTAGATAATTCAATGGTAATTCAAATTCAACATGATCATTTTATCACCCTTCATTCTCGATATTCCCAATAAGATAATCCTTAATGAATTCTATTCTATCATCATCATCATACCATGAAATGGAATTGAGGATGGGGAAAAGAAATCTTCCCAAAATGTCACCCCTTTTCAATGACATGGTGATATTTTATTATCTAGGATTAGCCTACCATTAGACCCGAAGAGATAAAGCATTAATACCTAAATACAGTCCAACACCTATAAGCATAGAATCCTTTCCCCCTATGTTTACGCCCTACAAAAGATCATATTGACTTACTATAGAAGGTTTCATAGGTGCCTGAACAAACACTTGAGTCACCCTGAGACTATCATATAGCAGTTTAGGATGAATGATCATTATCGAAACCATATTATCTACATCTATAGAAATTTACCTTGACCAGTGTTGATCTATAATAATAATTTAATTTTCTTAAGTATCATTCTAGGTATCTGTCTTTATAGACCATACACATTGGAATTAACACCATCTAGAATTGGTCCAAAAATAGCACTTCCGCCCTTCATAAATTTTTCATTCTTGTAAAATTTACTTTCAACATGATTTTTCGAAGAGTAGAAGAAGAAAACAAGATACATTCTACAAGTGGATTTATCATGTTATATAACTTCACAATTTAAAAAGAACTAGGTAACATTCTCACATTCAATGATTAATTTACATTCATTATTTTATATATCTAGGAAAACCAATTTGAATAATATAGAGAAAAGGTCCACCACAACTAGAAATCTATCATAATGAACACATATAGCAATTTAAATATCATTATCCATTTTAATTAGAATCCTAATAGATAAGGCACATCATATAGTATCACAGGATGAAAAATATTCCCGTTTATCTTATAGACTCTAAAATATAATCAAACTAAAGATTTATCAACAGTAAATGGTTTGAAATTCAAATACCATCCCAAAATATGAAATAAGCTAGGTTTGAATGAAATAGAACCATAAACCCATGGATTTAATTGTCATTTATTTGAGTAAAAACCCATACATAAATACCCAGGACCCATTAATAAACATTCTCAATCCAAAATTCCCCAAATATAGAAAAAATGAGAAAAAGGATACTATAATTCCTATAGTTATGAACCCATTCGACAAGATGAATCATGTGGTAATATAGTTCTTACCAAATTTTATTCTATTAATGATGCCTTTTGGATTTTCAATGAAATGAGAAGTTGAATCCTCCCTTCAAAATTGTACCCATAACCAGATCATAAAATTGGAAAAAGATGGATCCGATCGAAATGATGAAACATACTTAACAACCTAACTATATAGTACTGGAAAATCCACCTGCTTATTAGCCACCCCAACATTATGATTGGGAATACATACACTATATAGGAGAGCCTCAACAAAAGGTTGTTCCACAGGGAAATCCATCACATGGAAAAAACCAAATCCATATTGAGGAGAATGAGGTATCCCTTGACATATCACCCAAACCGCTATATATTTATCTTAGATATATACTAGGGTAATGTCTATTTAATAAATAAAATTATAAACATAAAAGGAATGAAGGGGACCAGATAAAGAAAACCTACCCTTAATCCAAAATAATAAATAACCAGAAAAACCAAGATTAAATTAATCATAAAGACTTTATAAGATAATAGGTCCAACATGTATATCTATGTTTATGATAATGATTTACTTGATAATATTTTGATAAAGGAGTCTCGTATTATGATGGCCATCAACCCCCCATACACATCGATGTCTCCCTATATTCGATGTCATGTGTTTTTTTAATGTTATATGATATTCCTATTCTGATAAAGTAGTGTTGTATTTATCCACTATGCATGAATAATAGATAAAACATCTATAATAGGAAGAGAAATATCCTCCATAGTATAATTTCCTAATATGCTGTCATTCTCCCAATAGACATCTGCCTAAAACACATCTTCTTGAAAACAGTTATTTAGAATGGAAATGTAGTAGGAGGTGGAAACCTGGTTATTCATCTTATTAAATTAGACATTGTCTATTCCAAGAGTTAAATTTTTAGGATTATTTCACCCATTATTAGCTACATAGAAAAATATTACCTTATGATATTATAATTTAGGTGAAACACCCTCTCTTGGTTCCTTATCTTGGACTAGTTGGATGGATATTTAGGCTTCCAGTGCACTCTCACCATTCCTATAATAATATTTCTAATTTATATTTGTATTATAAGTCATATTGGAATCCGAACCCCCTATATCTAGTGATTCTTGAACCTCAAATCCTTGCACTAGGGCCAAATTGTAGAAATGAGAACCCTTCTTGGGATAATATCACATTAGAGATTCAACATATACCATCTACATCCTATTTATGTTTTCAAATCCTTTTATTACTTCCATAGTTAATGGTTAAAAAGTTATTATACATTAATTTTACAAATATAATATTCCTTAACTTTTTCATCACCATATTCCTCCACCCTAATTTATTTGGTGTGAACATGTTTAAAGGTAGTAGCCTCCAATTACATAGTCAACAGAAACTCTTTACTGAAAAATCCCACCCTTGGCCATAGGCTTCACACTTATAATATTGTGAAGATGTATCATTTACCTCATGTTTAAAATTCTTGTAATTCCTATCCAAATACTCACCACATATAAAGAACCAACCATTATTAATTGGTGCGAACAACTGGAGTCACATCCCCTTATCCCTCTAAAGAAGCATCCATCCCTCAATCATTTCTCTGACCATGATTCATATGATCTTATCCGGGGACAAAAGAACCCAAACATCAATTTCAATATAGATTTTTATTCCTTTCCTTCTTTCAATAATTAATTTCAATATGGATCTCCAATGAATAATGTAAGCTTATCATGTTCCTAAAACAAATATCCTTAACATGCCCGATAACATTAAAATTTGGGAAAAAAGTTTGCCTCTAATATTTTATTACAAGAATAATATCCTCATCCAATGTGGATATATAGACAATTTATTAATAACATTATAAATTAAATATACTTAAAATATCACCCTATAATAAAGACTAATTCATGTATATTTAGTCACTTTTCCCATTTTAATTAGGATACCAATTTCTAAAACAAAGTTAAAAATAATTGTAAGATTTCTCAAAATATAGATGAGACCAATAATTCTAATCATAACCGAAGCCTGAGTATTTTGAGTAGGAAATTTACCAAGTGTAATATTCCGTTATTAAAAGAACCATACATGGAATTAATCTAATAGATTCATAGTTCCATGTATGGTGATTCAATTCATATGATGGAAACATAATATGGATGTAAACCTAGAAAATGGGAATACTTTTATAATCACTAAAATACCAAAAATATGTTAAACATAGAATAATATAGACTATTTTCCATGAATTACCCCCAATCAGTAAAAAAACTCATGAAATGATCTAATTATCACAAATTTTTAATCTATCTAACATAACATCATAATTAAAAACAACATATGAAAAATCAAAATCACTTGGAAATTATTGAGGATCCATATCCTTAATGAATGTAAAATTCCTACCATAGGTAACTACTTAAGGGACATCTCAAATGAAACTATTGTTACCTTCCTAGTAGATGATTATCTTTCTGACAACATTAGTGAATCTCCCACCATCTAAGAGATCAAATTCCATATCATGAGAAACATCAATGAATGAGAGAAACTCAAGACTGATTGATCACCATTATCTATAACCTTCAAGGTAACCTTGAATCCTATCACCAATGTCAAAATGGAGTTGTCCCATGTGTCATGTAGGCCCCTTTAGTCCCTAATGAACCTCAATTACCAATATTGGAAATTGTGATTAATTATATTTGAGCTTGTAAGGACTCAATCCTAGGATAGTTACCATAGATATTATGATGGTAAATCAAGAAGGTACCATAATAGTAAATAATAAAAAATATAAATGGGGTTACAAACAAGAAACAGATGGTTCTAAGCACAATAGAAGAGCCTATTAGGGCCCAAAATGACTTATTTTGAAAATTTCAATGGGAAATTCATAACTTTTGTGATATAGATTCCATGGACAATTAAATTTGTCTAATGACATTAGAAAATTATTCTATAACCAATAGGATATTTTCATATTATATTTTATAATAATTTAAAACACAAGAAGAAATATTATCTAGGACTTGAGTTCTTTCTTCATTGTTGGGGTTGACTGTCTCAATTATGTTAATTTGGAACAGCGTTTCAATTATTGTTCATGTTATACCTCCATTGCATCACTAGGACCCATTTTAGAGACCCTCTAACGGTGTTCCACATTTTCATATTAGATCACTGAACAAAATTGATGGAGTATTGATCGATAAAACGACTAATCAATCATCTTATGTTCTTCATGTTGATTACTTCATGTTCCTTTGAGCATGAAAGATCTTCTATTGGCTATATAATAGCCTTGGTCCTGAAGGCTCATCTCTTATCCTCTCTATCATAATAGGGAGCATAATAATTTCTTATCCTTGATAAAATAAACCCTATATCATTCTTCATTCATAAGGTATAGCTATAGGATTGAGAGATATTATGGAAAATGATAAATATTATATAGAATGTTATATTTGGGTATAAATATAACTCACCCTAGGGTATAATTTATAATAATTTCATAATGGACCTTAATAAAATATTAATCCCATAGAATACACCATGAATAATAATAATAATAATAATAATAATAATAATTTATGGCATGTATTGACTCACACAAAGTTAAATATCATTTATCAAATAAATAAATTAATATTTATTTAATATTGTTAAACCAATATATAATTCACACCAAACAACCCTTTTAGCTCATTAGTTCTCCTTGAATTTATCAAACCATCAATAATAAATAAACATTATTCATTTAATAAATTAATTAATATAATATTCACAGTCTAACGAATGAAAATTTATTTTAACATTCACTTAATACATAGTTTATTTAATTAATAAATATTTATTTCATACATTGTTAATAAAATGTATAAATAAATATTATCTATCCATATAATTAAATAATTACCTTTCACAAAAATATTTATTTTTCATTAGATAAATCATGGATATATATTACATCTTAGTCTAGATATTAATATTTATTCCAAATGTTAAATATAAATAATATTTAACTGAGATCAAATGATACACATGGTATATGACCCCCATTGATTATTTTTCATTTCCATTAGGTAGAAATTCATAAAGTATAATATTAATGGCTAGGAATGAGTAAAATAACCAAAATATAAATAAATTAATCTCATAATAATGACAACCATAAATGAGAACACATTGATTAATATAATCCCTTTGTCTCGATATCACCAATCATTCTAGTTTAATACTTCTTGTCATCAACCCATGTGTTCTATTTATCATTATTTGATTCTTTGTAATGAACTCTTCAAACACCATAGCCCTAGAATTTATTATACTATTCTATCATAATAAACTGGACTAAGATACCAAATTCCATTAATATGGTAGTGACAAATCCTTCCATGAAATATTCATTAATGACATATCTTTTGCAACACAACCATAATACCCAAATTTTAAATGAAATGCATCATCATGGTTTATAGTAATACTTGTAAGTGTGTGAGTTCGGATATGCATGAATAGTAATATTAATGTCTATTGATCATTACACATGCACATAGATTTTAGTTATAAGGACACACAAACATTTTCAATTCCAATTGGTGTGTCAATCCTCATGGTCCACCCTTCTAGAATATCACCATATCTGGACTTCATGACAAAAAGTATCATCCTCTTATGACTACTCAATATTGATAATCAATATACTATGTAGTCCATCATAGAATTTCATCATGACCATTTGAATAGTTATTTCAAATATATTATCATAGAACATCATGAATCTAATTATAAAAAATAACTTCTATGATCTATTTTGAGGAAAAATATACTCAAGGAAATTATCACAAAAAATTCAAATAAAATAACAAAGAATATGTGGTAATTAATTATTTAATATTCACATCTTTTATTACTATGTTTAATATGATGAAAATTTTAGTTGGTAATCGGGAACCAAATATAATAGAATCCCACTTTCTCTAGAGATAACTATTAACTATTTGATTAGTTTTCACATGGTAACCATGATTTTGACGAGTGTGGCTATATATATCAAAACCAGAATTAATTTCATATTGTACCAATTGGTACTACCACAGCCCTTTGTAGATACTCTATTTGTTGTGACTTCACCTCACTAAGAAAATTAATCAAGATATGATACTTATGAAGCATACATTTTGGTCATTGATGTGACCTTGGTTCCTCAATCAGAACCTCCACTATTATAGCATCACAATATAGTGTGTTTATATCTTTATTTTTATCTATAACATTAAACACTTGGAAAATCTTTCGTATAATATCTTCTTCTCATGTTTTATTAGAAGTCACACTATAATCTATTTTAGTATACATAGAAATCATTGTCTGTAATAAGTGTTCATTTCATATTACCTTATACAAACTATGATATTAGATCGAATGATCTAAAATAATACTAATGATCAATTCTATCATTACTAGTATGGAAGTTTCTCAATATACTATGAACTCATCCAGTTTTACATTCACATGTACTTCCACATAGTTATAGCTACAATTCTCTGTAGTCCTCCTCGTTTAGTTTGATATTTATCCACTATTCTCGAAGAATATTTAATATCAAACATTATTTCAAATCATGGTATATAAGATTGATTCTGGGACATTAAGCTCATGGAATTATATTTGAAATAATCTCTTAATATTACCACCCAAATTATCCTGGATATATTTCTCACTATGTGACTTTTGAAACAATTCAATCCTGAATTGGTCCACAATATATTTATAGTACATTGTCGACATATGTACCATCACTAAAGTTTATCAACCCATTGATCCATGACTATTGATCTTGTTCAATAGAACTCCAGTTCATATTTTTAATTCATTCATAGAGAAATTCATTTCATATTCCTTTCACAATTTCAATACATTACATCTTTTTTCATATGTCATCAACATATTTATTTGTAAAATTACATTACTCCCACTAACTTCTCATAGACAACAAGCACAAATTTTTTTCCATTAAAATTTTATGATCATTATGATTCTTTCTATGCAATAATGGATTTATGAAATTTTCATATCACACAAGCCTTATATAATGTCACAAACCCTTTTATTTATATCATATAAATTTCTTTTAAAGGGTTTCCATAAAAATAATTTCAGTGAAATCTAAACACCCATTTTAATGATCTTATGATTTTCTATGAATATTTAAATTCAAATTGATTTTTCATGATGATTGTTGAGAAGGAATTATCAAAGGATATGTTTATATGATATGAAACTTTTGATAACCGTCCATTCATTTTTATAGGATATTTACCATCAATGCCATATTTTTTCTGAACAATCACAGTTGTATCACAAAACCACCAAATTATTATATACCATAATTTTAGTTCATTGAAGACATTAATGAATTGTCAAACAAAATTATAAATATTAGCAAGTTCTCTTTTACTATTTATCATAGGATTAATTATTATTAATTAATAATATTTCACCCACCATGGTGAATACACAACCAGAACTTGTTTTTAACCATACTAAACAACATGTCTCTCTAAAAATATTCCTCTCACTAACTGTAGTGTAGTTTATTATTCATATTACAACACCTGGGAATCCGAAGCATAGAACTCATAAAATTTTAACTTTATCCCACTAAATTAAAAGATATGTGTCACCCTATTATAATGGATTTTTAAAAAACCATTATTTTAGAGACAGTTTATATTCTTAGTAGTGATAGGATAATTGGTCAAGATGTACAATGTGTTTCCCTGATGTACATTTAAAAATAATACTATCTTAATAAATGGTTCTCATCAAACACCTTAGGATTTGACTAATATTTTCCATTATATACTTATGATATCCATTTATCTATATAGTTAGTATATGGTTATTTAGTATTTTAAAATCATTCATTGAATGAAATCATATATGATATATGATATATAAGACTTATCATTTATAAAAATTTCACCACCATAAAGTATAAGGTAAATTGAGTTTTGGAATAAATATTTTCCATATTTGAATTATCAATGAATATTTAGATTACGATGTTGTCCAAAAATCCTTCCCCAATGATCCTATCTATTTTACCGAATACATTCATTTATTTACAGATCATCCAAAAAATGGGATCTCAAAAGGTATATGATATCACCACCAGAATCTCCTTGAATAGTTAAAATGGATTTATAAACTCATCAAAGATGTATTGGTAGCATACCTTTATTCCAAAATGATTCCTTATATAAAATATAACAAGTATGTTTATCAATATACCTAGTGTTTTGGTTCATAAGAGACTATACTCTTTTCAAGGTATTTAAAATTTCACTAGTTTTTGTATCATTTGACAAAGATTTATATTTACAAAAATGGGTAAGAGACTTATATTTTATGTTCATAATCCATATAAATGGATATATATGATTCAAGAGTAATATAAAAATTAGTTTAGTATGAAGTAACATAACAACATTCATTCCAAAAATGAAATAATACCTCATTGTATCTATTTGGACACTAAGAAAAATGTTTTGGCAACATTCATTACATACTTGAATCAATTTATTATAGTAATCAAAAGTTGTTTATTCTCACTAATGACATAAGAATCACCATTTCTCAACATCTTAGAGAATTATATTTATTTCATGTTATATTTCAAAATATTACAAATTCTCTAATGAGAATATACATATATGTAATAAATATTGTATTTAATATCCAAGAAGATTGATCTAACTATTATACACAATGATGAATGTTCCATAAATAGGTTTTTTTTATTAATTATACGTTTAATTGTTTATATTCTTACTATAACCATTTCTTACCACATGAAAAAATAGATTCCTAATCATTACACTCCCTTTTATTATTTGGATCCATAAAAGTTGTCATAAATACATCATTGGATTTAAATTATATGGAATTTTTAAACTTTTCCAACATTCATTCAACCATAAAGTGAAAATAAAGATGTTCACATTGAACCTTATCTTATAGATGAAGTACATACAAAATGATATATGAGTAATTTCTCCATTCTATTCATTAGATACCGGATGAATAAAAATAATTTTGGTTATAAGGATGACACATGATATTTATGGGAAACATGTTACCCAAATAGAATCCAATCATTAAAAATCATACTTTCAAACTTAAAGACATGATTATATTACAATAACCCATATTCCAGTTTATGATAAAATTGTATGTGGACAATATTGTTTATCATTAAGCTTCTCTTTCTTCATTAGAAGTGATATAAGATAAGAAATCATGGTGTAATCATCCTCCTGATATCTTTTGTAGTGATCCTTTTCACCTCCACTTGGTGGGAAGATTATTAGGTTGAATAAAATCCATATATAGTAAAAACTCTCCTATAATAGTTAATGTAAAAAATCTATACCTACTGTATAATATTTCTGCTTGTAAATACATACAATACGTTGGGGAATGATTATTGTAATAATTTCAAGGTCGAATTTTTTATCCATCATCTAAAATTAGATCATATGTAATTTATCATTATTAATGAAATATATAAGACTAATAATATTTGAGTATTTTTTTAGTCTCTTGTTATTTTATCAAGTCCAAAAGCCCTCTCCATTGGACCTGGAATATTACATTGTATAGAAATGCTAGTGTTAATGATTTATATCTCTTTTATCATAACCTAAAACCATTTATGAAAAGTTACTTGAAGGTATTTAGATAAAAAAACTGGCTAACTATAATCTTGAAATTCTTTAGTTCGTTGAGTGGACTCCCCAATCACGAAATCATGAATCATTTTACCTCAACCCCTTCCTTAAAAGAGGTATTGGATAGAATTATTCCATTACAACCAATACAATTTGGTTAAGTCAACCATAAATTATTATACAAACTCATCGATAAATGTAAATTTTTAAACAGTTTCCATGAAAACACATAGTTATATGGATTCATCCTTAATCATGTAAAGAAATGAATAGACTGACTTAATATTTAGTTGAGGTATTTTTTGTTTATTATCCACATATTTTTCTGGTTTATACTTTTATATTTCATGTTATTTTTATATGGATTTTACTTATGTGATTTACCATTCATGATAAAACATTAATTTATATTTGTTTTATTTGAATTCCATCTTTTTGTGTGAATTTATTTATCGGATTGCGGTATGAAATCCAGAAAATTAATCAATCACCTGATACAAGTAAAAGAAAATAAAAACGTTTATCACGATATTATATAATGGTTGATTTATTGAGTGCACTACAAATCAACCCATGAACCTAGGGAAGAAATTCATTACACTGGTTTCATCATGAGTTGCAATATTCCACCCATACTTCTATGTATTTATTTGATGGGTTTCACTTTGGTTATATCTTGAACAACCTCCATGATTTTGGATACTCCTATTACATATGTTTTATACTCACATATAGGTGAGGGGAACCAAAGGATTGATTAATGGGAATTTACATAAAACCGCACCAGACATGAAGGTCCTACATAATGAAGGAGATATGGTTGACATACAGAAAATCCAATTTGATTTACAAAATTACTTGCAAAATCCCAAACAAAAATTAAATTAAATAAACCCAACACATACATAGGTCTATTCTATTATCATGATCAGTCACATACATGAAAAAAATACACACTTATAATTTATATAAAATTATACTTTTAATTAATTCTTTTTATAAGATAAAATAGTCATGAATTAGTAAATTAGTTATTTTATTAATTTATCTAATTCATTTATCTTATCACTGATATAGACTATCTTGGAGATTTCGATCAACTATAAATTTAAATAAATTGTATAAAAAAATTTAATTTATGATTGATTTACTACATGACCTATACTTGGATATAACATGGAATATAATCATTTGAACTACTTGAAATGGTTCTTATCAAGTACTATGTACTCACAAGACATGTAATAACACCTTATGTGTCACATAATTACATGGAATGCACTATAAATTAATGACATAAGGACACATGTTAATTATGTTGTGGATACAACTATTAATGCACGTTGATCACATGAAATGTGAGGAACACACATGGTATGTAGTTTCAAACATGGAAATTTATTGAGAAAAATTAAATTTTAATACCATTTTAGATGACATGTACAGTAAATTAGATACACAAAGACACATGTTTGTGATGGTTTAATTGCACAATTAATTTTCTTTTAAAATTAATTAATTAATATAAATTTGTAAAACCTAACATTACACGTAGTCCTTGTAAATGGGTACAAATTAATTACATTTAATTTATTGGACACCCCAATGTGTATTAATAATACTATGCATGTGAATTAATTACACTATGTGTGAATTAATTACCCTGAATAGGAATTAATTATTTAAATTACTTGTGAATTAAATACACCACATGTGAATTAATTAAATAAAATACACGTGAAATAATTAATTACATGACATATGAATTAATTAAAACCTTTTTTTGTAAATTAAGTACACACCATATGGGAATTAATTACATAGAGACTGTAAATAAATCACACAATCGATGAAATGATCCCGATGTGAATTAATTAATTATATGAGGATTTATGTGTATATTAATTACATCACGTGTGTAATTAATATTATAATTATACCAATGTGTGTATTAAATAGGTACACAAAAAATCAATTAATTACAAACAATTTCTATTGACCACATGACCACCTCGTTTTTTGGGGTTACGTCTCATGTGAATCCCTTAAATGTGTTCTTTTGATGTTATTTAGGTAAATTTAACATTTTATTCATCATATAATATAAAAAAGAAGAAGATGAATATATATTTACCTTAAAATTTAAAGAACAAAATCCATGAAATGAAAAAAAATAGTAAATACATATACCAACAAATGATTAATAAATAATAATAAAATTTAATTTGACAGCTCATAGAACATGAAGGTTTTAGGCAAAACGAAAGTGCTTATTAGGGCCATGAATGAACATTATTTTATTGGGTTAAATTGATATTTTCAAATGTACATGATTTGTATTCCATGATGAATGGAATTTTTATGATAAAATTTAAAAATTATACTAGAACCAAGAAAATCGTTTTACAAGAAATTTATAATTAATTTAAAACATAAGAAGAAATATTAAATCAGACATGAGTTCTTTCTTCACTGATGATGTTGATCATGTGAATCACATTTATCTTATGGAATTTTTGGACCACTGTTCTATTTGTACCTTTATTTCATCACTAGGACCCAAATAAGAGCCCCTCTAGTGGTGATATACATGTTCTCCTTAAATCATAGAACAATGATGACAGAACATCTTGTGATAATGTGATCAATCGATATTTTTTTATTATTCTCCTTGATCGCTTCATGTCCCTTTGAGTTTAAAGGATCTTATATTGGTAGAATGATCCCTTCATTCTGGAAATATCATATCTTTGTCTATTTATCTTGAGAGGGAAGATAATAATCTCTTAGGCTTGACAGAATAAGATTTAGAGCATTTTTCTTTCTTCAGAGAGAGCACTAGGATTGAGAGATGTTTTAAAAAATGTCCAATCTTCTCTAGAATGATATACCGAGGTATAAATAGAACACCACCTAGGTTTAAATTGATATTAATTGCAAAATGAACCACAATAAATTATTAATCCCATAGAACACCCTAGGAAAAATAATATTGTTTATTTTTATTTTATGTCATGTGCTAACCTACACATAGTTAAATATCATTTTACAAGGTAAATAAGTTAATATTTATTTATTTATATTTTACTATAATTTCATTGTTACTAACAAACCCATCTTGGAATATTAATTGTGCCCAAATTTATCGATCCGTGAAAAAAAATTTTATTTATTTGATAAATTAATAATTAACATATTGTTAGTATGATGAGTAAATATTTATTTTAACATTCACATAATAAACTATTTATTTAACAAAAATAATTATATAGCAACTGTTGAATTTAATTGATAAATAAATATTATATATCCACGTAATAAAATAATTAGATTGTAAATAAATATTTACATTCTGATCAATAAATCCAATATAAATATTAATTCTTTGTTAGTAGAATAATATTTATTCTAACTAATAAAATATTAATAATATCAACTGAGATCAAGGGATACTCTTAGTGTGTGAAACTCTTGGATTATTTATCATTAAAATTTAGGGGAATTTCCTAATGTCCAATATTACAATCTTGAAATATGAAAAGATACCCAAAAAAAGAAGTTAATGACATAATTATGACAACCACATATGATCACACACTACATAATATAATCTTTTCCTCTCAATATCTCTAATCAAGAAGGATTCATAATTCATGTCATCATCCCATGTACTCAATTTATATATCATTGATTCTATAGAATGAACTCATCAAACAATATTCCCATAAAATTTATTAGACAGTTAGATCCAAATATAGGGGCCTAAGAAATCAACATATGTAAATTTGGAATGGAAAAATCCTTCCTTGATTTATTCATTAATGACATATCATTCATGATGCAACCAATGTAGCCAAATTCATTATGATATGTCTAAGAATTTTTTTATGACAATAAATCTTAGTGTATGATTCATGATATCAATTAATAATAATATTAAATTATAAGGATCATTACACATTCTATGAGATAAAAATATAATTGAAAAACAAATGTGTTTAATTATTATTGGTGGGTATGTCCTCATAATATATCATTCTTGGAGATCACTAAGTGTGAACTTCAAGAGATGAATCCTCATCCTATATTGAGTATATACACCTAAAAGTCAATATACTATATTTCCCATCATTGAATTTCATTATGACCATAGGTCTAGTTATTTAAGAGATACCATCATAGCACCTCGAGGTTCTCATCACAGTGAGAAACTTACATGCCCTTTATTGATCTGACAGATACTCTATAACATTATCACATTAAAGTAACATAGAAGAATGGATAATATGTGATAAAAAATTGTTTAATATTAACGTTTATGAATATTTTGGGAAATATAAAGAACAATTTAGATGGTTCTGGGGAACCAACTCCAATACGACCCTAATTAAACTAGAGCTAACTGGTAATTGTCTGGTTATTTCTCACATGGTAAACATTACTATGATGAGTATGGCTATATATTATAGGCCAAAAACATTATTCATGTGGTGCATATTGGCACCACCATAATCATTTATGGATATTCTTCTTACTACAAATTCACTTCATTGATAAAGTACCTCAGGATATGATACTTCTAAATTTTATATTTCATTTTATGATGTGACCTTGATTCCATGAAAAGAACTATCACTACAAAAGTAGCATAATAAATTGTTAGAGTATCTATAGAGCTAGGTCTAACATAAAACACTTGGATGAGGTTTCATGTTATATCTACGTCTTAAGCTACATTAGAAGTCGTAATATACTCAGTTTTTCAACCATGGAAAACACTGACTATAATAACATTTTTGTGTACACTACCTTAGCCAAATTATGATATTAGATAAACTGATCAAAAATAAGACTAGTATTCAATTATCTAATTACTTTTATTCTCACGTATTTGTTATCTTGTTACTAGTATTCCTGAAATCCCGAATTGGGTGAATAATACCATTACAATAGTACCCAAAATAATACCTCCTACAGTAACCATGTAAATGCTTTCTCATCAAGATTTGATCTTATATTTTTCATACCGTATTACGAGGTACTAACCACTAAGTGAAAAATAATAATTAATAAATAAAAAATAACATTTCAAGTAAATATTCATAAATAATAAATACAATATAATAAATATTAATAAAAATGATTTTTAATTAATTATTATATAAAAATATAAAATAATAATAAATAATAACTAGATTAAAATAAATCATAAATTTTAAATAATATATATTATATCAAAATAATAATAATAAATTAGAAATTCAGAATTACAAATTAAAAGTAAAAAATAAAAAATAAAAACATTAATCTTAAGAATTAATTATTACAAATAAGAAATAAAAATTTATAAATAAAAAATATATAATTTAGAAGTAAAATATAATAAATAATAAATAAAATTTCAAAAATAAAATTAATAAATATTAATTATTATAATAAATAATAATAAATTGTAAATAATAACAAATGAGTAATAATTAATAAAAAATATTTAAAAAATAATAAATAATAAAATTCAATATAGGTAGAGGGGATTAAAAATTGTAATCAACAAACACACCTAGACACCCAAGTGGTTCAAGCCTCATCCACCCCCCATATGGAATGAAAAGCACCCACTAAACTTATTTAATTATATATTAATTTCCTAAAGTTCCATGTTATTGATGGTCTGAAGAACCATCTAAATATATCCCAAAGGCCCCAAAATGAGATTTCCAAAGGCATAGATAAGATACCAATAATCACTTGTGAGTTACCTGTATCAACCCAACTCATGTAACCCAGAGTAAGTTTCTACTTTATTACCTTAACATAAGACATAAGGGATCACATCACCAAGGATCAATCAGTTTATTAGTATTGATGGACGACATATATATATTATTCCCATTTGACATTATAAATAAAATATAAATCATAAAAAAATAAATATTATGCATCCTTAATATAAGGACCAGACATTAAACATTACATAATCTAGTATTCTATTCATGAAATTGATTTGTTCATCTTTGAGGATCTTTTCATGTTTAGAGTTTTAGAGAATCAGGACATAACTCAAAAATAATTAAATCATAAAATACAATGTGGACACTTACTATTAGTATACATTTTTCCTATAATATATATTTTTTAAAATAAAGTATGATCTCTTTTCAGGAAAACTCTTCAAAACTTTCAACTTGACCTCTTGCTTTCTATTACCCATTCTTAAAAACATGTGAAAACCTTTTAAAATGTGGGATAATCACAAAAACCTTAGTATGGGACATAAAAAAAAGAAAAATATTATTCCAGTGAAAAAAATTGAAACCCCTTAAAAACATTTTGTGAAAACATAAAATTTTATCTATAAATGGAAATATAATTCCTTTAAAAGATAATTTATTTTAACTATAAAAAAATTTTCCAAAAAAACAATTCGAAATAATAGAAAATTAATGTAGGTACCTTGAGAAATCATCTCATATAACCCTTATAGTATCCTCGTAGAAAACATACAAATTGGAATAATTGTATGACCAACTTCCAATATAATTCTCCAGAGAACCTAATCATTACCTAATGCACTGTAGTGCTATCTGGACACACAGATTGTTTAAACTATAACGGGCTCACCCGAAGTTATCCAAGTGGATGAATCATATAAAATTTCCAAGAACCACAACATCAATATTTTTTTTTCATTTTAAAAACTCATTTAAAATCTTTGGAAAATCACATTCATATATTAATATACTATTATCTGTCAAAAAGACCATTTTCAAAACAAAATACACTTTTATTTTTAAAAAACATTTTCAAAACCAAAATACTCAAAAAAAGGATAGAGGGGTTTTCATATATGAAAACATGTAACATTAAATTGGAACCTAGAATTTAAATAAAATTCACAGTGATAGGAAAGGTTGTGGTCATCATAGTTTAGAAATAGAACATTTCAATTGTCATTTTTCAAAATGTTCCATTAGAAAAAATTAAAAAAATTCCTTTTCAAAACATTTTAAATAAAATGAATGAAACATAAAATGGAATTTAGAAATTTTTTATATCCATATAAAACATTTAAAAAATCATTTTAAAACATGTAAATTGAAGAGAAAGATAGTTCGAATGAAAACATTAAAAGATAAATTATTTAGAATAAAAGTCCCTTATCAATTTTGAAATATATAATTCATTATCCCCATGAAATAATAAAATTGGAGAAAAATTAAATACCAATCAAATAGTTAAATTCATTATATAAAATTTAAAAAGGGATGTATATATATATTATAAAATAGTAAAGCTGTATAACATCAAGATGTGCCTCAATGAAAATAAATTGAGATGAAGTCCCTTACCTTGAGTCCGAATTGCCACTTTTTTATTTACCTTCCTGAATAATAAATTTAAGATAATTATTTACATACTTTAAAATTTTTTAATGTTTATTTTTACTTTTATTTCGATTATTATTTATTTATATATAATATTTTAATCAATTACGTTTAAGTCGGATGTTTTGGAGATATTTATCTTAAGTGTCTGAAATGACATTGGTAGGTTCACCAGGGTCAAAGAGGTCATTATTTTAAAAAATAAATAATAATAATAATTAATTAATTATCATATTTGTAAATCAATTATAATTTTAAAACAAGTCATGAAATATGGTAGTGAGAAATGAAACAATGTTTTGATAATTGAAATGGTAGGTCGTACACATGCATTAGTAATGTTTCCATATTTCAATAATCCTTATGTAAAGAAGGTAAGTAAAATTTATCTGTCAATAATGATAATAATATCATAAATAAAATCTTATTAAATTAAATATACCTATATATATCATTCTTATGATGTTGTTGTGAAAAATTAATCACATCGCTTTAAGGTGGCAGCAGTCCACACGTCCACGAATGATGTTTTCATTTTTTCTAGTCAGTGAAAAAATAAAAAAATGTTATATATTTTATTTAATGAATTATAAATAGTTAGTTATTATCATAAATATTTCTTTTATATAACATATAATTATTATAGTTATCCTTATTACCATCCATGTAATGCATTAGTGAAAAAAACATCACATAGTTTCGTGAGGCGATAGTCAATCACACACACAAATGACATTATAAAATCACTTATAGAATGGATGGTAAAAGGTTATATAAGTTATAATTTCTCAATAGGTGTAATTATGTAATAAAAATTATATATAAACTTTATATCCATCATTATAACCAACAGTGAGTTGTGGTAATTGAAAAAGGAATAGAATCATTTTGTGAGGCGGTAGTTATAAGTACACACAAATGATGACTTAGTAACCCATTTTATGGAAGTGTGAGTGGTTATAAGTCATACCCTCAACATAAAAAACATAATAAATAGAAGTTTTTTAGTTTTTTATATATACATGTTTTAATGAGAATTTAAGGGGGTGGATAATGAAATAAAACAAAAAAGCTCGTAGATGAATGTTACCTCTTATTTGGGTAATTCATTTTGATTTTCACCAAAGGCCTTTCTTGGTTGGATTTATTCCCAAAGTTAAGATTATAGTATGGGAGAAGATAAGTTTATAAGTTAATTTGGTGGGGTTTAGTCGATCCAAATGGTTGGTTTAACATCCCATTCTAATCCACTAAGTTCGAGCTAGAATGTCACAAAACATAATTCATGCTTCCGCGTACGCAAGAGGCTTCCAACTAATAGGGAGAGTTTATGTATGATAATGGGGAGATTATACCCTCAGTATCATGTCATTGAAGATGATATTAAGTAATAAAAATAACAAAATAATAAAATAATTAGATTTAATTTGGAATCTAAATATAGTATACAGGGTATATAAATAAGAGCTCACAAAGTGGAAAGATGTTCAGAGTAATGAAAAGAAAACAATAAATAAATGAATTAATGGTCCTCCAGTGTCGACCCTAGTATGCACCAGCTCCAAGCACCACTTCCTTATCCATCCACCATAGTAACCCTTCCATTTACTATCTCTCTAATGAAATATACATGTGAATCAAAATGCCTAAACAGGGTGTGAGTGCTTGACTCAGTAGGACACCACTAATTAATCATTGACATGAGTTACTCAAGTATACAATTGAATGCAATTATAAAAATAAATACAAGATCCACATAAATATACAATCCAAATCATAGTGGTAACGTGCTAACCAAGATGCCACAACCTTTGGTTGTTCATGCTTCAACTCCTTACCAGATGATATCAGAACGAGTTAGAAGAAACAAAAACACCACTATAAAACATCCTCATGTTGTCGTGGAGGTGCTAACTAGCGTCATCTATCCATCCAGTGGACCATCTCACCTGAATCCTTTAGATGAGAATAACTAGTACACACATAAACTGGGCTATCTCGTGGTGAATTGAAGTTGGCATCAAGACATCCTCAAGTACACCCTTGACAAGATTTCATGGTTTCTTCATACCACCAACCTATTCCATAATGTCCAAAAAATTACATTTATTTTTTTAAATTATATGGGATTAATTCAAGACCAAGCACTAAGACAACACTTGATTATAAGGCCCGGTGAGCCCATAAATATTAATTGAACTTTTTTATGTTAATTGAAATTGCACATGTGTGTAGTTTTGGATGCTTCTAAATGGGTGTCCGGATTAAAATCTTGAGGACACTATTGCATCTGGAATGATGACATTACCTATGAAAGAACCTAACCTCAACTGGTGTGGGTGGAGGGAAATAAAATTTTTGGACGTTTTATGAAAATTTAATAAATGAATTTTATTTAGGAAAAATAAAATAATCTTTTAGTTTATTTTATTTAAATTTTGAATTTCATTGTAGAATAATTGAAATTATATTTAATAAAAAAACAACATAATAAGACCATAACACAGCATAACAGAAACATTGTATCATAAATGAAACAACATAACAATGCTGCAACTCAGTGTAATAGAAATGTTGAAACATGTTTTCTCTATTCAATGAGCTATTTGAATACGGGATGGCTGACACAATCAAGTTGTTATGAACATGAATATTTGGAGTTGGTGAGCGATGATTGACGATTGACGAATCACCAGGGAGGACGAGCATCATCCTCCATCCGTTCTTCTATCCTTAGAAAGGTTTCCAACGACAATAGTGGGCTATGAATCAAGGAATGACGAATGACAGTTGTGAATTTTTCACCAAAAAATAAACCAACCTTGAGGTAGGGTGTTTGTTTAATTAAATTTCATTCCCCATTTCTAAATATCCATGATGATTGTGAATCATTAGACGAATAGAATAATTCACGGGTCGTGGGTGCTAAATGTGGGATGGTTTTAATGTTTGGGTGGTTAATAAGAATGTATATGAATGTAAAACCTATGATTTTATTTAATTCATTTTTTAGACACCATTAAATTTATATGTGAATGGATCTTGGATGACATGAAAAAGGCCTGATCCATCCACCTTGGGTGTCCATGTGAGTTTTCCACCTCCCTCGTTCTTATGAATCCCTGAACTCCACCTCTGAAACAGCCCAAAAAGTAGTCTAAGATCACATCTATAGCGATCTACAGTCTAGGTCATGACCGTAGTGGCAAGTAGAGGTTGTGGCTTGAAGGTCGCGACAGTGTAGAAGGTGGTACACATCAATGGCTGATGTAGTGGAAAAGGAGGACCACGACGGGAGCCTGCAAACGATGCAAGGAAGGTTGTCGCTCAACATCTGTGATGGTATAGGGGTGGCACGCCATAATGGTGAAGGGGAGGGCCAGAAATACCCACTGTGGGTAGTGAATAGGGGCCTCCAGCAGCAGCTGGCGGTGACAGAAAACATAGGGTCCCCACGGCATCCCACCGTGGGTGGTGGAACGGGCCACGCCCTGTCACACGGCTGCATGGACATGGTCCATTTGGTCTGCGAAGTTTGACCCCCCGTCCATCGTAGGGTGGAGGGAGATGCGACATATCAACCATGTCTCAGCCAGAGAAGGTTTTCCCCCTGACAACGGGCTCTGCTAGAGGATGCGGGCAACCCTTGGTGGCTTAATGGGTTGGACAAGCGGCCCATCCAGCTTGGCCTGCTTCCCAACCAGCCTGGTCCAAGCATAGAGGATTGGGTCAGATCTGGGTCGTGTCTTCCCCAAGTCGGGTAATTGGACCCCCGGGCCAGGTCGGGTTAGGTATGTCTGACCGGGTCAGACTGGACCTCGAACCAAAAAATGGAGGTTCCGGGCGTAGCCGAACTGCTTGGATTGGTGTACCCAGATTTAATTTTACCATTAACACTGATCAATCTGAGATCCATCATGATTATAAAATGAAATATCTTCTAAATAGAATGAACAATTAAATAATGTAAAGGAGTCCTATAACCATTGAGAGTATTATAGTATGTTGGTAAAAATTAAATTAATTAAAAGAGAATAAATAGCTTAATGGAATTCTCTCTTCGTTTATGTTTCAGTCACGATCTGATGGGATCCATTATGGCATCATAGAATCAAACTGTAGGCCTCCTCCAGCATTGATCCACATATGCTCCACGTATCATTGGACATCACCGAAGGGATCTCCAGGTGCTGGAACAGAAGGGCCATTGCTTGCGATGTCCGCCTTCGATCGTTTTGAGAGCCACTTCCAATGCACATTGTTTGATCCGATGGAGGAGGATTTCTCTCGTAACTTGAGTGCATTATTAGAAGAAAAATAATTCTTTCTGGACTTGAGTGCTTTTTCCAAATCCATTGTTCACAACCACAAAGAATGTCTAGGCTCATGAGAATAATATAATTGTTATTTTAATTACTTATAATAATAAAATTAATTAATTACTCAAAAACATTTATTCATTTCATCTAATTCTTAGTAATACCCCATGTCAAATAATAATAGTTGACTATTATTATTACTTGACACGAACTCAGCGAATTAATCATAATATTATTTAATTATGTAAATAATAATATTTCTCACAAATCCCCTGGAAAATTACATAGAATGCATGTTAATATACACGATGTGTATTATTGTTTTTTCAATTTTTTTTATTTCCTCCACTATATTTATTAGACCTCGAATAATGAATATTTATTTAAAAAATAAATAACACTGCATTATTCACTGATACATATATTACTTCACCCACAATATATTCAATCGGATAACTAGTGTCAAAATAAATGTGATTAGGCATCCTTGAATAATTATTAAACCACAATATGGAATAATATTTATTCAACTTGTTAAATGAATATTTAACTATGATACTTGGACACGCTTAGTGTGTGATCCTCTAGGCCTCCTTCTCAATATATTTTGGTGGAACCTATCTAAAGTCCAAGGTTAGCATCTAGAAACAAGACAAGGAACCCATAGAGAAAGAAGTTAACACCCCAATTATGTGTCACCTCCTATGAATGATTATCGTGTAATGTAATCCCTTTTTCTCGATATCTCAAATCAAGCGGGATACATGCTAGTTCCATCAACCCATGTGCTCAATAATTTTTTCTTTGACGTCCCAGAATTGAATTTTTCCATTCCTCACAATGGAAATTGATTTATTTAGGCTATATCAATTCCATCAAAGGGTATAAGATATCAACATACATTGTGGAACATAAGAGACAAATCCTTTTTAACATTATCTATTAATGTAGTATTTCTTGTGACACACCCAACATATCCTACCTCACTAATAATAGTGTGTCATCATATTTTTTTCAATACATTTAGTTGTGAGAATTTTAATACATATTAATAATAATATTAAAATCTATGGACCAATACACACATTCACTGATAGGAACATCCAACGACACTATGAAATCTGTATTTCCTACTGGTGGGCCTCATTATCATAATATCCTCCTAGATATAACCAAGGGTTCTCCCTAAGAGAAGGTTCCTCAAAGTTATATGAGTACTCAACCCTAATGGACTGTATTATTTTTATCCCTCAAATAACATCATTCGGCCATAGAACATATATTCCTGATTAGTGTTATAGAGCTTCCAGGTTCTCATTGTAGTAGGGATCCTCAAGGGCCCTTTAGTGAAATAGCTATCCATGGTAAATTATCACTTGAATTATCATGAAGAAGAACAATCAAGATGTGATATGGTATTTAATAATTAATAAACTAAAAAGTACTTGGTTCTAGGCCCCCAACATTAATAGACTCCCACATGGACTAGAGACAACTATTAAGAAACGTCATCCCGTTAGCTCTCACATGATATTTGTGCTTCTGCTAATATATGCCTTTATACATGGGTTTCACCACATTATCTTCCATGGACACTCTACTAA
The DNA here is from genome assembly GCA_963277665.1 of Viscum album. Classification (NCBI taxonomy): domain Eukaryota; kingdom Viridiplantae; phylum Streptophyta; class Magnoliopsida; order Santalales; family Viscaceae; genus Viscum; species Viscum album. The sequence goes on from OY728134.1 coordinate 1,004,163,470, forward strand.
CTACAAATTCACCTGTTTCATAGAAATCCATCAAGAGGTGATACTTTCTGAGAATGTTCTTTGTCTGTTGATGTAACCTTGGTTCTTTTGCAAGAGACATCACTGCGTCATTATCACAATACAATGTGATAGGATCTTTACTTCTAGGAAACCCATCAATCTCTTAGACAATGTTTCTATTTTATACAGATTCCTTGGATGCTTTGTATGTCACTATATATTCGAAATCTTCTGTAGAATCAGTGAAAAATTAATTCTTTGAACTCTTCCTGCTCACAACTTTTCCATTGAGATAGAAAACATATCCATATTTCAATTTCAGATCGTTCTAATCTATCTAAAACCCTAAATCAGCATACCTTAAAATGGAAAGCTCCTCGTCTCCTCCATCCACTAGGAACATCTCCTTAGTTTTTCTCAGATACTTAAGGATATTCTTAACATCAGTCGAATGCTGTACTCCGGGTTCTGCATGATATCATCCTACTATGCTCGGTGCATAGGGGAATTCAATCCTTGTACAAAACATGGCATACATGATGGATCATAAATCTGAATCGTATGGGATCTTACTCATCCTATCTTTCTCATGTTGTGTATGAAGACACATTTTCTTAGAAATATGTAGGCCATGTGACACTGGAACAAATCCCTTAATGGATTGTTAAATAATAAATCTATTTAGTATTTTCTCAATGTATGTACCCTGAAATAGTCCATGTTTCCTCTTGGATCTATCATGAATGATATTGATCCCTATAATATAGTATTTATCACCAATGAATTTGAGGGAGAAACACTTGTTCAACTAGACCTTAAATTACTATAAGACTGGTACATCTTTTCACATTAGTATTATGTCATCATCATATACTACTAGGATAACGACTGCATTCCCCTTAAACCTCTTATAAACACATGGCTCGCATTCATTCTTAATGAAAACAAATTATTTTATGGCTTCATTAAATAGATTTTTCCATGACCTTGATGCTTTAGTTAATCCATAAATGGATTTCTACAACTTTCAAACCCATTTGGCTTCACCTGGTGTCACAAAACCTTCCGATTGTGTCATATAGACAACTTCCTGAAGATTCCCCTTAAGGAATGCTGTTTTGAAATCAATCTTCAAAATATCATAGTCATGGAAAGAAGCTATAGAAAGTATGATTCTTATGGATTTAAACATGGTAACTAGAAAGAAGTCTTTATCATAGTCAATTACTTAATGAGATATGAATCTATTAGCCACCATCCTTTCTTTATAGGTGCTGTCTTGAACTTTAATGTCCAACTTTCTCTTGAATACCCATTTTCATCTGACAGGATTTAAATCAACTAGCTCATAGACCAAAACCCAAATGTGATTCTAATACATGGAATCCATCTAATAATTCATATATTCTGTCTTTCTTTTAGATTTAATATCTTTACTACTTTCTTATAGGAGGGAGGTTCATCATTTTCCAACAATAATGTTTCCCCATCCTCAGTGACTAGGAAACCAAATCTCTCTAGTTCCCTTAGCTCTCTTGAGATCCTACACAATACTTGTGTTTCTAGATCCTATTCCATTGGGACATGTGGAACCTGTTATTATACCAACTCTTGTGTATCTGGAGCATCAAATTCATCAAATTCAATCTTTCTCCGACTATATGTTTTAAGGATGCGATCTCTCTCAATAAAGATGACTTGTCTGGCGACAGTAATATTCTTTTTTGAACGGTTATACATGTAATATCATTTTTTTTCCAGGGGTTATCCTATAAAGACACACCTTATTCCCCGTTGTTCTACTTTGTTTCCTGATAATGCCTCAACAAACACCTTGCATCCCCATACCCTTGTGTGCGAAAAATTGGTTTCCTTCTATTCCATAACATAGAGGGAATTCCATTTCTCGCCTTAGTTGGTACTCAGTTTAATGTGTATGTTGTTGTTTGTAATTCATATCACCAAAATGATAATGGATTATATTTATGACTCATCATGGACCTCACCATGTCCATCATGTTTCAGTTTCTCATTTCACTAACATTATTACACTATGGTGTATAAGGAGTGAGTTGGGATAGAATCCCAAACTCCCAAAAAGTGTCGATGAATGATTGGTTCAGATATTCTCCACCTCGATCCAATCAAAGTATCTTTATCTTATTACCAAGATGATTATATACTTCATTTAGGAATTCCTTAAATTTATCCAAGTCCCCTAACTTATACCTCATTATGTAGATATAGCCATATCTACTCTAATCATCAGAAAATGTAATGAAGTAAGAATATCCACCTCTTGCTTCTAATGTAAAAGGTCCATAGTCAATGAAGTGGACATATCCTAGAATCTCGGTGGCCCTTTCACCCTTTCCACAGAAAAGTGGATTGGTTATTTTACCCTGTAAACAAGCATGACATTTATCAAGTTTTTTTTTCTCAGTAGAGTCTAAATAAGCATATTGGCAGAGCATTGTCAAGCACTTCTCTTTTAGATGACCAAGACAGAGATGGCATAAATAGGTGTTTTATGATTCATGTTAGATAGGTTCACTATCAATTCCCAACACTTGGATTTCATGATTGAATACATACAAACCATTATTTAAATTCACCATACCATAACATGCATTGATCTTATAAAAGAAACAACACTTATTTAAAAACAGGAAAATAAATCCATCCATATACAAACATGATAATGAAATTATGGTTTGGAAACATTAGGAACGTAATAGTAGTTATGTAAAACCAATATTATCCATGTTTTCAACGAGATGTGGTAATTGATAATAGATAATGTAGCCCGCCTCATGCCATTGGCAGCTTAGAGATCCACCTTTCCTCTGAAAACTTTTTAAATATACATGGTTACTACATTTGAATACATATGTGAGCCCCACAAGATGTATCTAATACCCAATGTGTTGAAATGGAAAGATTAAACTCGATAATGAATGCAACTTTAGCTTCCACATGCTTTTGGGTGCAATTCCTCATTGAATGTCCTAGATTGACACATACAAAACACATTGAATCCCTTTCCTTTCCCAGCCTCTAGATCTTATCCTTCTTATAGGGATGGTGCTCGGGGTCTTTAGTTCATTTATAAGACCTTGCCCCATTTGATTTTTCCTTCCTTTTCTTATTCACAATTTGGACTACAGGTTTCCTACGCCCCATGTCCTTATCTACATGGAGAATTTAGGTCAGAAGTTTGGATAGACTCTTCCCATTATTTACAATGTTGATATTGACAATAAAGCTAGAGAAGGCCTAGGAAGTAATGATAGGATGAGATCTGTATGCATCTCATCCAGAACTTTAATCCCTAAGATGTCTAGGCATTCAATGTAGCCAATATGTTTGACAAAATAAGTCCCAACTATCACATACTCTCCAAAATTAGTTGTAAACAAAGCGTTGGAGATCACATATCTATCATGTATCACATTCTATTGATAGAGATCTTTAAGGTGATACATCATGCTATACACATCCTTTTTTCATGTTGTATCAAGAGATCATTAGAAATGGAAGATATAATGAAACATTCGAAATATATGTCATAATCCATATGTTTCATATGGAGAGATAGTTCCTCATCAGGAGCCTCTTTTCCAGGCGCAATTGGAATATTCTCCTTTATCACATACAATTTTCACTTGCGGCCAAGGATGATGTGTAAACACCTTTGCCACTCCTAGAAATTGGTGCTGGGTAGAAGGTTTTCCTTCTCAAGTATAGTTCACAATGATATGATTGAATCAATTTTTCTTTCCTTTTCTACAAATTAAGCCGAGGAAATATTTCAGACTTTATTATGATAAAACTGAGAAAAATTAAAAAAATTAATACTTATTAGTCTCCCACTATTTTATTGAAATCCAATATCCCTCACCATTAACATCAAAATATTTCATTTTATGAATATTATTGTGGAAAGAATCCATATGTCCCTTCGTATTACCCCAAATAGGGTTGGTTAACAAAATTAAAGGGTTTTAGGTTGGCATTCTAAATGCCAACTGCATTAACTCGCACTTGATCTGCTAAGTGGACTCCCTAATCCTGAAATAATTTTACTTTGGAATTAATCAACCTTTGACTATTTGTCACAGCAAGTCTTACTATGGAAGTCACCCCTTGATGTGAACCAAGTTAATTCAACCTAAAACCTTGATTTAGAATTCCCTGATAATTGAAATCACCGCAACTAGGGTTGGTCAAGCACTATGAAATATGTTTTGATTCTAACCAAGATTTTGGAAGGCTATACTGACTTAATATTTCTTTGCGGGATTTTATCCTTATACATAAATTACCATTTTATCATCTTTAATACATGTTTTATTATATTAATTGGGATATACTTAAGTGATTAACCATGTCAAAGACAATATTTATGTATAATCCTGTCTTATTTTAGTTCTATTTTGCATGCTTTTTTAATTCATTAATTGTGTGATCGTGACAACACACCCACAATAAATAAACCAAGAAACTGATAGAAATAAAATAAATGGTATGATCATTAACTTGTTCTATTAGTTCGTTTATCCATCGATTGATAAATTAACCTAATACCTAGAAGAGAAACACCTTGTTTTGGGTTCGTGTTTACAGCTTTCCAGTTGTCCACCTTTGTATCTCCATGGATTGGTTTCACCATGGATCATAACTTGAGCTGCCTCCACAAGATTGGGAGCTCCATCCATTACATATGGTTTTAACTCACTTGCAGGTGAGGGGTAAAACAGGGGTTTTCATAAAAGAATCCTTGGGAATGTGTGCCCTATATATTAATGAGGAGAAGGCTCGTAGTCCAAAAAACATTTATATAAATAAATAAATTAAAAGAAACCAATCACATAAAATGGTCTTGGTCTATATCATTATCCTCCATACGTGAAATGATATTTATGCATAAATAAAATGAAAATTTAATTATTTAATCATTCTGGTTTAATATTAATCACCCTTAAATCAATTAATTATCATTAATTAATCAATCTTTTTATCTTAGACTCTTTTATGAATTTCCTTGAGATTCTCATCCATCATAATTTTAATCAAATAAATTTATTTGAAAAAATATTTATATGTAACTTGTACCTTGGAGGTAATCCGGGGAACTCCCGTTCTTAACAACCCATTGTGTAGAAATGAACCTTACACAGATGTTAAAGTGAACACATATAAATAAAACACATGTCTCATGTTGTGCCTCGACTTTACACCGGCACAATGGTACACGTCTTAAGGGTTTGTATAATATAATAATAAATTTTAATAAATTTTCTTAATTTGGATGAGTACACGACATGTATCTCGGAAGAAACGGTGTATACTATCATTCACCATCCATCCGATGTACACACCCAAGGACATGGCATGTAGATTTACTTCATAAATCATCAGAGTATACATCGTGTCCAGTGGGCCACACACCATGTAGTTCCATGTTACACAGTCTCCAACTAGGAAATACATGTAAGGGTTCATGGTCCAACCCTAACCCGAAGGGACTACACACCCTGTCTGGTGGACTACAAGGCGTGTAATTCAGATACCACATGCCACCTATTCCTGGTAAACACACAGAGTCATTTCAGACTTATAAAGACTCCAACACATGGATTGGTATGGAAGACCGGTCTGATGCATTTAATCTTGACTGAACAACGTGTACTACTGAACACGTGGTGTTTGTTCTACAGTTGTACATCCAAGAAGCTTTGGCACCTCTAGATGAGATCCTCTGTTTATTTTATTTTAATAAAACTTAAATGAAAATATCATTTCGGTAAGGTGATCGAGAAACGAAAGAGGAGGAACAAATCTAATGATTCGGATTTGCAGAATGATTAACTAGAATTTAAAAAACTAAATTATTAAATGTGAAAATCATCAATGAAAAACTAAATAATTATTATCAACTATATGACCCCTCTGATACAACTTTTAGGTTCCGGGCACAACGTATGTGCATGGATGGGTGTACCCAACTTTAATTTTTCCGTTAACAACGATCAATATGAGATCTGTCTTGATAATAAAATGTAGTATCTTCAGAATAGAACGAAGAACAAAAGAAATTAATTGAGTCCCGAAACCACAGAGAGGATTATAAAATGTTGGTTATAATTAATTTAATTAAAATAAAATAATTACCTTGATGGAATTATCTCTTCGTTGATGTTTTCGGATACAATCTAATGTGATCTGTCATTGTATCGTAGAAGCCATGTGTAGGCTTCCCCAAGCGGTGATCCAAATGTTTTCCACATATATCTGGTCTTCATTTAAGGGATCTCTTATTACTAGCGCGAATTAACCTTTGATTATGATTTCTACCCTAGATCAACTTGGGAGCCACTTCCAAAGTGCTCTCCATGATCTGGTGGAGGAGGATCTCTTTAGTAACATTATAGTGTTCTTGAAGGAAAAATAATTCTCTCTTTGATTTAGTGATTTTTCAAATCCATTATTCACTACCAAAAATAATGTATATGCTCAAGAGAATAATATAATTTGAATATTCATTACCTATAATAATAAACTAAATTAATTACACGAAAGCATTTATTAATTTTATTTAATTCATTGTAAGACCCCATGTCTATTAATAATAGTTGACTATTATTATAATTTATATGTTCCCAAAAAATTAATCCTAATACTATTTAATTAATTAAATAATAGTATTTCTAAAAAATCCCCAGAAAAACTACATGACCTGTATATTAATATACACGGTGTGTATTTTTTTTCTTCTATTTTTATTATTTATCCCACCACAATTATTAGACCTTGAATAATGACTATTTATTTATTAAATAAATATCACTAAATTAATCACTAAATAAATATTTTACATATAATTCAATATATACTCTCCAAAAACTAGTGTCGAAAAAATGTGATTAGGTGTATTTGAGTATTTATTAAAACACAATCGGTAATAGTCATTATTCAACTAGTTAAATGAATATTTATCTGAGACACTTGGACACACTTAGTGTCTGACCCTCTAGAACTATTTCTCAACAGCATTAGGAAGAGCCTGCCTAAAGTATAATGTTAGAATCTATCAACATGCTAAGGAACCCATAGGGAAGGAAGTTAATGCTGCAAGGACGTGTCACCTCCAACGAAGGCTTATCGTGTAATTTAATCCTTTTGTCTTGATAACTCAAATCAAGCGGGTTGAATCCTATTTCCATCAACACATGTGCTCAACAATACTTTATTTTACTTCCTGGAATTTAACTTTCCATTCATCACCCTATACATGGATTATTTAGGCTATATCAATTCTATAAAAGGGCATAAGATATCAACTTTTTCTTTGGAACTATAGGGAAAAATCTTTTCTCACATGATCTATTAATGCAGTATTACTCATGACACACCCAACATATCCTACATCATTCCGAACAATGTTTCTTCATTGGTTTTATCAATACATCGAAGTGTGATAGTTGTAATACCCATTAATAATAATCTTAAATTCTAAGTACTAAAAGACACGTCTGATGATTGGAACATTCAATGACACTATGAAATGCATATTTCATACTGGTGGGCCTCATTTTCATAATATCCTCTAGGATATTACCATGTGCGGACACTATAAGAAGGAGGATCAAACCATTATGTGTCCTTACCCATAATGGCCTGAATTAGTTATGTCCCTCAAATATCAAATCTAGCCATAGATGTAAATTACGGAATAGTGTTAGGGCACTTCCGGGTTCTCATCATAGTAGGGATCCACTATGAGCCTTTGGTGAAATAGCTATACATAGGACATTATCACAATAATTCTCACACAGAAGAACAATAAATATGCAATAAGGTATTTATTAATGAATAATGTACAAATTATTTGGTTCTAGGCCACCAACTCCAACAACCAGCTCTGTTTCAGTAAATTATTCATAACATGACAACTGCTCATCTGATTGACAAGAAGTTTGTGCCGTTGGGACCCTCACTACAAAGCAATCCATTTGATATACTCCAACAGAATTTTAAAGGATGTTGAGATTTGACCCATGTCTTGAGAAGTATATTCTCTCAGAATCATATGCGCTATGAGCTAAAATCCTGTTGTAGGATGTGACAAGTAGGAAGAGATAAGTAATATATGAGACGACCTATTTGTCCTATAAAAAAAGAGGACCTATGTGGCCTGGCAGAAAAGTGGACCTATGCAGCCTGGCTGATGAGAAGACCTATGTGGCTTGGTAGGCGAGCTGACATGTGCGGCCTGGTAGTCGAGCAGACCTATGTGGCCCCACAGATGTGCAACCTCAGTGACCTAGTAGACCCCAGGGACTTGTTGAGGATTATACCTTCAGTAGTATGAGATGTTCAGTATTAAAACTCATAATAGTCCTTTAAATACTTTATGTTATACCCGTGTGGGTTGTCCACTACTTCATTTGTACTATTATTTGTTGTTTTTTCTTTGAGGTTTGGGGTCTCTACTGAGTATTACATTACTCACCCCGGCACATGCATCTCTCACACCTCTTATGTCTTGTAAAGATGACCTATGTTTCGATGGAGACCATGGTGGCCTAGGACTAGGCAGCTCCCAGTGAGGTTAAACAGGCGAGATGTACTCCTTAATCTTATTGAAGCTACTCTGCACCTAACCTTTATATAGGGTCTTTTGCAGGTAGATGATCAAAGACCTTTGTACTCTCTTGATTATAGCTTCTCATTTGTTGAGTTTGTATTCTGGACCATTCTACTTTATGATTTAACCTTTACTCATAGTGGCTGTTTAAATAGCATTCATGTATTCTTCTCAGCATATCTGGGTAGTGGTTGTGTGTGCCTGCGTATAGGTACGTGGGAAAATTCCTCCCAATTGAGGGATAATGCCTTCGGCATGAGTCGCCAGCCCCGGACCCTTGGGAGGTAGTCTTGTGGTGGTCACAACACGGGCCTGGAGGGATGGTTCGTGAAAAATAGGTATTATAGTAGGTCGGTTCTACCTCAAAGACTGAGAGTATGTTGTTTTGTTTTGGGGTAACAATGTTGAATGTTTCGAGTGGGAATTTAAAACTAAAGGAGTCTAATGTTTGTGTGGCGGCCAAAGTATCCATACACTTGGATCTTGAATTATACTTTTCGACTTGGTACATGAAAACATTGGATTCATGCATCATATAAGAAATGAGAGTGTTATCATGTCATTTTGAGTTAGAGACAACTCACTAGGTATAATATTTTTACCGTGTTTCGTCTTGATCTATTCAAGGATGTTTCCACACAGATAGCCATTGATGACTCCATTTTGTGATAATGAGGATATTATTCCCAGTGATGAGGCATCTGTATAGGGACCAATACTTGATAATGACCCACTAGGTGGTGCACTTGTGTTACCATCACCCTTCAACTAGTAGTACCTACCAGCATTACTAGTAGAGTATGCACATAGGCTCAGTACAATACATGAGTTCTAGAAGTAGAGACCTCCTAGGTTTAGGGGTGAGACTAACCCCAAGGTGGTCGAGGATTGGCTCCAGGTTGTTATGCGAGTCTTCCGACTAGTGAGGATGCCTCTCGACCAAATGGAGATCATAGCCCTGAGTCTTCTTCAAGTCATGACAAGGAGGTGGTGGAAATTGATGATCCAGAATCATGATGAGGAAACCCTCACCTGGAAATACATTGAGCACCTCTTTAGGGGGGAGTTTTTCTAGAAATATTTCACTCAGTATGCATACGTGATCTATTTCACAAATAGTAGGGTAACAGGATGGTAGAAGAGAACTCATCAAGATTCCTCAAGCTTTCTTCCTACTCTACAGACATGGTACATGACTCCTTCTTTTGGGCTCATAATTTTGAGTAGGGACTACACCGAGAGATCAAGGAATCCATGACATCTCTTAGAATCTCTGCTCAGGTGGGTTTGGGGAAGCGGGCCCTACTTGTGGAGAGCGTCTGGGCAGTATAGGCGCAAGTAGCAGGAGATACCAATCGAAACCAGGTGGTATAGTTTTACGTAGTGGGAGGTAGGTAACTGACACAGAGAACCAATAGGGTCAATACATTTAGGGGATGACCCCATGAAATATGGTTGATAGTAGGAGGCCCCCATAGTAGATGGAGTCAAAAGAGGAGAGGGGCATGTTACTCGTGTGGAGAGGAAGGGAATATGAATCATGAGTGCCTGAATTACCATACAGATGATCATCAGATGATAGAGTGACAAATGAGGTAGAGGCAACGGTTCGAGGTGGGTGGTCCACTAAGAGAAATACATGGAAGGGGAAAAATAAGTGAAAAAAGTGGTGGACAAAGGTTTGAGGTGCAACCACCACCTCCCCCTGGTGGTCCACCATGGGCTAGGGGTGCCAGTGGACAGGGGTGAGGCATGTTTTAAGCAATAGAGGCTTAAGAACACAGTTCTCCAGAGATGATTAAGGGTATGATCATTGTATTATCCACCTTATCTACATTTCTTATAGACATAGGTGTTGGTTACTCGTTCCATTCCGTGGACCTTGTTCAGAGCTCGGAAATTCCACTGAAGATGTTAGATCGATCCTTACAACTATATACTCTAATTGGATGGGATTAAACATTTTCACACTGGTGTCGGTAGTGTGAGAATAGTCTAGAAGGTGATATCTATGGCTGGGATCTCCTAGTAGCAATGTCGAGGCCTTATAATGTCATCCTAGGAATGGATTGGTTATATACAGTTCATGCTTACATGATCTATGTTTGGTCTAGAGGGTAGTGTGTCAATGAGGGCGAGACTAGGTTTTCCTTCATTGGAAATAAGGATGTTCTTGTAGTGTTGGATGGACTTTCTCAGAGCATGGTGAAGCCAATCACTCACCAATTAGCTAGCCTTACCCTCGTTGCGGTGGATGAGAATATTCCTCACATTCTTGTAGTGGTGGATGAGTAAAAAGAAGTATTTCCTGAATATGTTCTTGGATTACCGCCTTGTAGGGAGATTGAATTATTCTTTTACATGTACCCTGAGAAAAAACTAATATCCACACCACCATATTAGATTGATCCTATGAAGCTTTGTGAGTTGACAGTATAGCTAGAGGACATGTAGGATAAGGGATTTATGAGACCCTCTGTTTCACCTTGGGTATCCCTAGTTTTGTCTTCCAAGAAGGTATATTGGAGTTTGAGGATACATGTGGACTATCAACTACTGAATCAGGTGACTATAAATAATAATTATCCACTAATGAGGATCGAAGACCTCTTTGATCAGGTGAAGGGATAAAGGTGGTTCCCAAAGATCGACCTCTGGTCTAGCTATCCTCAGTTTCATGTAATGGATGAGGATGTATCAAAGATAAGCTTCAGATGTCGGTATAGCCACTATGAGTTATTCATCATACCATTTGACATGACCAATTCTCTAATAGTGTTCATGGGACTCATAAATAGGATCTTCCATCCTTACCTCGACTGGTTCATCATGGTCTTCATCAATGATATCCTTGTGTACTTATCATCTGAGGAGGAGAACACGATACACTTGTAGATAGTCATGAATACACTTCAAGAGAACCATCATTATGGGAAACTATTGAGGTGCTAGTCCTGGATTTGGGATGTCTACTTTCTGGGACACGTCATTTCAGAGGCTATAGTTTTAGTGCATTCGATAAAGATAGAGGCTGTTTTTGTGTGGGATCCACCCAAGGGCGTGAATGAGGTGTGAAGTTTCTTGGGTTTGGATGGGTGCTAGTAGAGATTTTTTACTTACTTTAATAGATTAGAAACACCCTTATCATCATTGAAATAGAAGGGATAACCATTCATGTAGACAGTGATGTTGCAATGTAGTTTCCAAGAGTTGGGGAAAAGACTGATGAGTGGGCCCATTTTGAGTCTACCAAAAGTGGGCATTGGGTATGTAGCATTTTGTGAGGCCTACGGGACCAGAATAGGTTGTGTCCTGATGCAGGGGAAAGCAGTGATTGCCTATGGTTCATGGATGTTGAGGCATCATGAGCATAACTATGAGATCCATGACCTAGATCTATTAGCAGTGGTATTCTCCTTGAATGTGTGACATCACTACTTGATGGGTGAGTGGTTTAACATCTAATCCAAACACTAAAGTCTTAGTTATATCATCTACCAAAAGGACCAGATCATGTGGTAGTGTCCGTGGCTAAAGGTCCGCTAGGACTATGACATTGAGATAGTATATTCTCCTAGGAAAATGAACATTGTAAAAGAGGTGCTCTGTAGGAGAACTGGATTGAAGTTTCTAAGTGCAGTGTCAAACCAGTTTGTTGAGATACTGCTATCCATTGTTGATGGTGATGGAGCATCCTATCATCAGTTGATGGTTGTCATTCCCCACTCTTATATTGGGTTAGAGAGTCACAACTTGGGAACATATCCTACAAGACTAGATGTGCACAGTTATCCATAGGACAATCCCAGGATGTATATTCGGTAGGTGGGGACCACATCATCCTTTTCTGGGAACGCACCATAATACATGTGGTATTGCGAGAATAAATTTTGAGGAAATTATTCACCTCCCCTATGCGGTGCATCTAGAAGTGGCGATGATTTAGCATGATGTTTGATTTCTATACTGGTGGACGAGGATGAAGAAGGCAGTTGTAGAGTTCGTTTTTCGGTGCCTCATTTTTTCAGCAAGTAAAGGAATAGAATTAGGTTCCTTATAGATTTAATGATCCAATTTAGGTGACGAAGTGGAAGAGGGATGGTATCTAAATGGATTTTATGATCGGTTTACCCCACACACCCAGGGGCACAGTACCATCTGGGAGATTGTTGACCAGCTCACCAAGTCATCCCACATCCTACCCATCGGGGTGCAGGATTCAGTAGAGATCATGGTACACCTCTATTTGAAGGTGATAGTTCGACTGCATGGGGTCCCATCGATGAAAGTATGGGATTGAGACACATGATTTACATGTCAGTTGTGGAAGGTATTTCAAGAGGCATTCAGGAATCGACTTCACTTGAGCATAACTTTACACCCTCTGAAAGATAGTCATACAAAGAGGAATATCCATATTTTATAAGAAATTATTTGTGATTGTATCCTAGAATTCGAGTGTAGTTGGAAGGATCACATTCCACTAGTGGAGTTTTTGTAAAAAAACAGATACCACTCCACCAGTGGTATGGAACCGTTCAAGGTGATTTATAGGTGACATTGTAGATCACTTTTATGTTGGACAGAACTAGGGGGGTCAGCACTCATGGGTCCAATGTTAGTACGGTCTACAACTGAGATGGAGTAGATCATCAATGAGTAGATGATGACTGCAAATGGAAGACATAAATATTGTTATGATAGGAGATAATGGCCCTTGGAGTTCGAGGTGGGAGACAATGTGTTCCTTTTGGTCTCACCTCAATATGATTTACATAAATTTGGCCAGGGTGACAAGTTGTCTATGAGATTCAACATCCCCTTATAGATTATGAGAAACGTTGCTGAGGTGGCATACCACCTATATTTCCCCCATAGATGCACTGGGTACACAATGTCTTTCATGTGTCACAGTTGAGGAGGTATGCGCACGATCCACCACACGTCATCGATTGGGGAGAGTTAGATATTAACAATGGGGAGATATTTATAATGTTTTTGATGGAAATTGATGATTTAAATGATCAGGCCTTTCATGGATAGTCAATTCCTCTGGTGCGTGTTCAGTTATTGCACGAGAATCAATAGGAGAGAACTTGGGAGTATGAGGCTCAGATTCGTGCTCACTATCCCTATTTGTTTGATTAACACTTGTTTTAGCTTTTGGGGACGTAAAACCTTAAGGTGGGGAGTATTTAATGTCTCGAATATTCCATGTCTTTTTTATGTATATTGAATTATTTGAAAACAAGGTTCTCAGACGACAGTTGATTACAAGGCCCAATTATCCCGGAACAATTCTTTGAAATTGTTTTAAGTTAATTAAAATAGTAGACGTGTGCTGTATTGGAACCTTCTAAATGGATTCTGAGGTTAAGAATATGAGGGTTATTGTGTCTGAAATGAAAACATTACCTAAGAAAGAACCTAACCTCGATCGGCATGATTCGAGGGAAAATGTTTATTTCAGACTTTTAATGAAAATTTAATAAAATAATTTTTTAAGGAAAAATAAAATAACCATTTAGTTTATTATTTGAATTTTGAATTTCATTTCAGCATAATAGAAATGTTGTTTCATAAATGAAACAATGTAATGGTACTAAAATGTAGCATAATAGAAATATTGTTTCATAAATGAAACAGTATAACGATGTTGCAACACAGTGTAACAGAAATGCTGAAAAACATTTTCTCCTTTTAATGGTTTATTGGAAAATGCGATGGTTGACAAAATAGATTTTCTTTGAACATGGAGATTTGGATTTGCAAGCAATGATCGATGTATCACTTGTGATGATGATAACCATCCTCCCTACATTCTTCCATCCTTCAAAGGACTTCCAATAACAACGATTAGCTGAGAATCAAGGAACTAAGAATGACAAGAATGTGTTATTCACCATCGAAAGACCCAAAATAGAGGTAGGGTGTCTATTTAATTAAAATTCCTTCTCCAGTTATAAATCTCCATGATGAGTGTGAATCATTTGATGAACGAAATTATTCATGATTCATGCGCGCTAAATGTGGGATGAGTTTAATTTTTGGGATATTCCTAGGGAAAGTAGATCCATTCCAAATGAATGATTTGATTTAATTATTTTTTTTATCCACCCTTAACTTATTACATATATGGATCATGACCAACAAGAACAAGGCTTGATCCTTCCACCTTGTGTGTCCCAGTAGAAGAACGGACCTAGGTGTCCTTGTATACGAGCAGAACAATGTGGCCCGACATATGAGCGGACCTCAATGGCCCAATAGAAACCAATGACTCATCGAGGGTGAGTCCTTCAGTAGTATGAGATGTTTATAATTACCACTAATGATGATACATTCAATACTTTAGGTTATACATGGGGTGATGTTTCCACTAATTCATGTGTAATTTTCTTTGTGGTCCTTTATTTTTGGTTTGGGTCCCTATTGAGTATTGTTTTATTCCTCCATGCACGAGCCTCACCTGCACATGTTGTGTCTTGTAATGATGACCGACGTTTTGATGGAGACATTGGTGTCCTAGGACCAGACATCACCTAATGAGGTTAGAGAGGTGAGGAACACTCCTACAAATTCTGGAAGCTACTCTTAACCTAACATTCCCATAGGGTCTTTTGTGGGCAGACTATCAGATAACATTGTACTCTCTTGTTTGCCTCATATCTTTTTTCAGATTTGTATTCTGAACCATTTTACTTTCAACTTATACATTTACTCTCAGTGGCTGTTTTAGTATCATGCATGTTTTCTTTTCAGTAATTTTGGGTAGTGGTTGTGTGTGTGTGCGTACATGTATTTGGTAAAATGCCTCCCACTTGTGGGATAATTCTTTCGGTGCTATTCTCCAACCCCAGGCCGTTGGGAGGTGGGCTTGGGGTGGTGACCGAATGGGCCCCGGGGGACAGGTCCTGACATATGCTTAGGTCCCTCATTGCTATGTTTGTAATCATGTTTTCTCCCCCGCTATGGAATAAATAATCCATGATGGTGCACCAATATAAAAACCCACTAACAGCCAAAAAGTCATGGTAATACATATACAAGGAAATCACACAAGTAGGCATAGTATATCAACATGATTATATGGTAGCATACACTATAACATGTGATCAAAATCCAACAAACAAAAAAGCTACACTATTATCACTCATGGAATCACAATAGTTTTTCTATGCTACACAGACACAGCCATATGTGGTCACAATCAATCATAGTCAATCAGATTCCAACAAATATAATCATCAAGGTAATAAGTGTAAATGCGAGCCCAAGAAGGTAATAAATTTACTACCTAAAAAATCGCGAAGACCACTTCATGGTTTTATTATCATCAAACGAAACATGTCAAATTTTTAATTTATTTGACACGCTGATGTTCAAGGAATTACCAGGGTTTCCTAGAACCAAATCAATTGTTTTATTTCTAAAAGAAATAAAATATTATAAGTGACAATACACTCTCCCTTGTGTATAATTTTAGAATTTTCATTAAAATATCACAGGTGACGGTATTTTCTGTCTCCAGAAAAAATTCTAAAATTATTATTTAAATTAGTACATGTGACAATAATTATCTTTTCTAGATAATTTTAATTTAACATTCCAAAACAATGCATGCCTTTAAAATTATCCTTCAATAATTGAACAGTTCTAATTTCACAAAAATTGTCGATTGATAATTTTAATAGATTTCCAAAATAATTAATCATTTTATCACTTTACCAATTTTTGATAAATTAATCACTGATAAACATTGCAATTATTATTTAACTTTTTTTTCAAAATTACACTTCAGACATTTTTTGTTAAAAATCATTTTATAACGTGTGGAATTATCATTGATCATTCGATGCAATTTTGAATTTATAATTCTTTATATTTATCATTTGATAATTTTGATGGAATTATCATTATATAATTCTAAATTATTATCAATTATAATTTCACACAATTATTATTAGTTAATATATTTATTAACTATCTTTTGATAGTCTAAAAATAATTATAATTAACTAGAATATCAATTGATAATTTTAGGATTTGCAATTTATATAATATCAATTTTTTTCATATATAGTATTAATGAATAAAATGGAATTGAAAAAAAAGATAAAATAAAATAAAAATGAAGGAGGATAATTCAGCTGTAAGTGGCACAGAATGACAAAAAAATACTTCCCCACCAGATAGACAATCATGAGCCAGGAAGAAATCAATCATAGGACCTTCACCAAATGTGTTCTAGGAGTCTCAAGGTAGCTTGGTTTTGAAACAATCGACCTAAAAACCTATCTTCTATGAAAACCTCAAACTGTATGTGTCCGACGTAAACATTCAATCACTCTATTTAAACACCGATTATTCGTAAAACTATAATGGAGTCACTGATTTTCATTTATTAGTGAATTTCTAAATTAAATATGGTCTAAATGGTGGTAAATCTTACTTTTAAAAACCTTCGAATGTTTGAAAATGGGGTTTACATATTTTAGAAGTTGATTGAAGAGAAAAATTCAGTTTTTATAATTAACTTAATAATTAAATTATTAAAAAAATAATTTAAAGAGAAGACAGGTCGAATGTCTGTTTCTCAGGAAAGTTATTCCCTTCTTACATTAAACACCACATTCGAGACCCAACGGTGGTATCCAAAATTTCATACAACACACCCTTTGATAGATATTAATTATTTATTAATTTAAAAATGGGAAAAAATAATTAAAAAAAGTTTTCATCATGAGTGATGAATCCAAACATGTGATAATTACATATTTTATTCCTTATATAGGGTAAACAACACATTTCAGACCTAATGGTGGTCTCATATATCTTACAAGACACACAATGTAAGTTTTATAAAATTATTTTGAATAAAATTCCCACAAATAATATAATATATTAAATATTTTTACTTTCTATTCATCGCGGATTTATAGACATTGGAATCTCTCACTAGAATATTGTCCGACTCTGAAAAAATTTCATTGAATATTCCAAAGTGTTGAACGGGATTTTTCTCACACGAACATCCTTTAACACATTGTTACGTTATTTCAATGATCATTAATTCTTTTCCAAATTACCCATTAATAATTTATAACTAGAGTTTTTTTATTAAAATTGAAAAAATTAAGGATATTACAGCTTGAGACGTGTGAATAAGGGGAGAGGGCGAATACCCTTTTATAATGGAGGAGATTCATTTGGGTAAAAACCCAAAAGTATTCACTATTGGGAGGTCTCTCATACATCATGTGATTCCCAAATTGAGTAATAATGGAGGTGATAGTTTATTTGTCTTTTAAAAACCTACACAACACAAAAAATAATCTCTTTTTTATAATGTTTTTACTTAGTATTTAAGTATACTCACTTTTACCCATTTTGTTTTTACCACAGTAACTTGTATCTTTTTATTTACCTAGGTAATTTATCCTTTATGAAAAAAATTAAAATGAGTATTGTTATATAATTTAGACCTACTAATTTTAAATTTGAAATCCAATTTATTGAATAAAAATTATATGTTTGTTTAAAATTAATTTTAATAAAAACTCATGTAATTGAAAAAACCCGATTCTGACCTAAATCACGGTAATTAATATTAACATTTTTCACTAATCCTTACGGTCAAAAAATAAATGTGAATTTTTGTATAATATATATTATTATTATTTAAAATATAGAATCTGTTTTTTTGAATTCAATTCACATTAGTGGAAAATATTCATTTAATATTTATCCCACAAACACAATGAGAGAATAGATTTTTAAGAAGAGTATTTTTTAGAAGCAATTTATTCTATATTAACTCTCTAACTACCCATAAAAATTGTAAGAAACCAAATTAATATTTAATTATAAATCATATATAAATTAAATTTGAAAGATTCCCCATTATGGGTTATTAAAATTAATTAAAAAATAGAAATATTTTTCATTTTAAAATATTTTACAAAAAACATGTTTTCATGCCCAAATAAAATATTTTACTAAAAACCAATATATAGTTGATTTAAAGTAATAAATTGGATTAAATATAACTAAATAACACATAGGTAACTTAAAAACATATTAAAAATAATATGGGACTTTTCAACTACTTAATTTATAAAAAACAAATGCCTTTTAAAAAAAAACAATGTATTTAAATAAAAAAATAAATATTTTCCAAAAGACTCCTAAAATTTCACCCATGGTAAATTTTGATATTACGATTCCAAAAATGATTTTAATTTTCTCAAATAAATTTTCTAAATTTTCCTAACATATAATATAATATTCTTTTAACGAAAATAAATAAAAAATATTTTTCATGAAAATAGATTTTTGAAGAATAAAATAACTGTACTAAAAATCGATTGATTAATTACTGAAACATTATCAATAATTTATATTGAGTAAGACATATATATATATATATCATACATTCGTTAATTATATTCCAACCTTACAATTTAATGGATAGGTTATAAGGGAATTTAATATCTTGGGTCGTTTGAGTTCAGTATTATTTGTTGAATAAGCTATTGAACATTAAAATTTTAGTGTTGTGTGTAACACAAGCTAAACCGAGTGTTGTGTGATATTAAATATTATCATAATGTTTCATGTAACTCAAGATAAAATTAGTGTTTTTATCCTTTATGCTATCAAACATACAATTTTTTTTAAAATCATAGTGTGTTACATCCACCCACCTTTAATAAATTGTGTCATCACTATTTGAAATTTATCTCAGTAATCAAAGGCTAGAAATTCGAAAATACTATTTTTTGTAGAATAATATCATAAAAAGGGTTAATTAATCATCTTATTAATAAGTGAGAAAAGGAAGTACAAGTGTCATATGGAATAACAAATAACCAGAGATCAAAATAGTATAACTTAGGTGGGAATAGGGGAAAAATGTAAATAATTATAGTGGGGGGATTGAGGACATTGATCTTTGGAATGTGAACAATGAATAAGAAGTTATGGGATTAAAAACCATAAAAATATTATTATATAAAACACCATTTAATTCATTGGATATGAATGTAATAGATAATAATTTTTTTCAATATACTTTTACAAGAGTTGCGAATTATTTTCTATCAAGACTACGAGCACATAGAAATATTCATACTTTCCTAGTAGGATTTCCTAGATTAATCAATTTCCATTTTAATCTCATATATTTTCCAATGATGAGTATCAAAGATAATTTTTTTTATTCCTAAAGCACTAAAGTTTGCTTATAATGGATCATGTAATCCCCAAAAGGATAACTTGATATTAATGATATCTTAATATAGTAACTACAACCAAAATGGTTGGCATAAGGTGAGACATTTTTCAAAGTTATAGTGATCATATTTTCAACATCATTAATCAATAAAATTAAAAAATGACTTCTTAATCCAATTGTTTTCTATATAATAAATTATAGTTATATTAATAAACATTATCATTAACTTTTAAAACATTTAATTTAAAAGAATTTTTTTATACTAACCAAGACATCACGTAGGTTAGTGGTTTTCATTGCACTATTTTTGAACTTTGGATGGGGGTTCAAGACCCATGACCTTATCAGTTTTGATTTCACCCTTATAACATTACCATATAAAGATAAACATCTGTAAAAATAAATTTAATCATCGAAGATCATATAAACCCTAAAGGTTATCAATACCTTTAAATATATGTCCAATAAATAAAGGAATGCTTATGATTAAACTAAATATTGACATAAAAAAATACATTGCAAAATATCATTAATCAATTTAGTATATCATCAATTAAAAACTCAAAAGGAGTTTCTAAAACATTTAACATATGATTGATGTTCAAAAAATACCAATCTCCCAATGATGTCACCACATCACGAGATGATCCAACATCAACAGTAGTTGTAGTTAATGAATTTTATACATCATTTTATTTACTCTCATGACCATCCTATGAAAATAACTTTGGACACACATTATCAAAAAACCCAACTCATTGAAACTAAAAAATCATACCATTGGATGGTTATCAGTTATCCCATTATTGGATTCATCATGATTATTTTCCTTGCATTTATGTACCATGTGGAAAGAACTTCCACATCAAAAAAACATCCCTGACTTTAAATGGAATTCTAAAGTGTAATTTTTTTTTCACATACCTCAAGATGGAAACTTTATTTTTTTACCTCAAAATTTCACTCTTGTATGTTTCCCCACCACCTTCCATCTTGGCAACTTCAGACTTTCTTCATCACGAGGCATATAAGAGTTAAGAAACTCTATCTACACATTTTTAGGAGAACAAAAAACATTCTCATATATTTTAAATTCATGTGTGGCCAAATAAATTCATATACTTGGTTCTAATCCTGAGTAAAACGGATTTTTGTTTTATCGATGTCTCGAATAAAATCCGTAATAAACCTGGACTATCTTGTGAAGTTTTCTTCATATGTATCAAAATAGTATTCAACTTTTTTCTTTAAATATATGATATATTTTTCTATATAGTGTCTAAAAACCTTAGTGGAGTATTTATAAGGAAAATATCATTAAATATCTCCCATTCGATGGAATCATGATCATATTTCTTTATGGTACTCCTAACCAAAGACCACATTCTAAAAACTTCACCTTCAAGATAATATATAGTATAAATTACCATTTGATGTTCCTAATATCCCATGACCCCAAATATATTATCCAGATAATTTATCCATCCTTCATCTACTACATGTTCAGATTACCCACTGAAAGATGGGGGGATGTTGCCTCATGAAATGATCAATAATGGATATGTTTCTTTATGGTAGATCTAGTTTCTCTCTATCATTGACACTACCACCTTTTATAGCTAGTGTCAACATATCCATCTCTAAAATAAACTATTCTATTATAATTGTAACAATCTCAGGATTCTTATTTGGAAGGATATTTTCCTCTCAATACCTTTCCTCTAAAAATTCCCCACTTACACAATAGAAACCAATTCTGAGTAGGCATATTTTAGATAAAGAAACATGCAAATTTAGATATTCAATATTATTTTAACTTGACCATAAGGTAAAATATTTCTAGGGAATTATATGAATATTATCGTAACCTCTAAAGTTATCTAAAACGACATTTTATTCCAACTATAATGTCCCATAGTTACATTTTATATGATCTTGACATTTATTCAAGAAATTTTGTTCTTTCACTGTGAGTATATATTCAGGTTTAGAGTTTTAGAGAATTAGGCCATAACTCATACATAACTAAAACATAATATAGGAAATGGACACATCTGATTAGTATCCATTTTTTCAATAAAATAAAACTTCCAAAATAAATCATTATATATTTTCATGAAAAATCTTCTTGAAATTCATGTTGACCTCTTCCTTTACCTTACCAATCCATAAAATCTTGTGAATTGTTTTAAATACATGGGACGAGAACAAAAATCATAGGAAGGGACATAAAAGGAAGAAAACCATTTGTATAGATTAAAAAAATAAAACCCATAAAAATATTTTCATGAAAACATAATAGTTTACCCATAAATATAAATATCATTCAATTAAAAGATAATTATTTTACCTTTTGAAAATAAATGATTTCCATGAAAACTAATTATCTTGCATAGAAAATTCATGTAGGTGAGTTTGGAAATAATCTCACAGAACCCATACAAATCATATAAAATCCCCTTAAAAACCCTTAAAAATTAGAACGAAAACTATATATATATTTTATTTCCATATCAACTATTTCAAAAACATTTTTAAAACATGAAAAAATAAGATAAATATAGTTTTTAAGAAAACATTAAAAGAGGATTAGTTTAGAATAAAAGTCCCTTGTCACTTTGTAAATATTTAAATCATAATCCCCATGAAAGAATAACATTAAATAAAGAAATAAATACAATTATAACAGATAAATTCATGATATATCCTTTACAAGGTTACGTTTATACACCTTATTAAATAATAATGTTCCAATACATCATGATGTGTCTCAATGAAAGGAAATTGAAACGAAGTCCCTTACCACAAGTCTGACTTTCCATGTGTGTCTTTACCTTCCTAAATAATAAACATATATTAATTATTTACATTATTGACAACCTTTTAAAATTTTATTATTACTTTTATTTCAATTATTAACATGTTATATATAATTACTTAATCAATTATGTTTATGTTTGATGTTTTAACCATATTTGGATTATGGGTTGAAAATGACTTTGGAAGGTTGATAATGGTCATAGATGTAATTATTTAAATATATATTAAATAATAATCAGGAAAAAATATCATATATATATATATATATTTTAATTTTAAAACCAATCATTAAATATGGTTATGAGAAATGAACCAACATTATGATCATGTAGACGGTAGGATGTACCTACACATGAGTAACGTTTCCATTTTTTAAAGATTATTATGGAAAGAATGTAAGTATTATTTATCTCTACAGAATGATTATAATATAACAAATACCATATAATTTATTTAAATATACTTTTATATATCATTTTTTAAATTTTGTGATGAAAAAATGAATCTCTTCGCTTCGAGGAGGGGGGAATCCACACGTCCATGAACAATGTTATCATATTTTCCAGTGAATGAAAAAATTAAATTAAAATGATATATATTTCCTTTAATGAATGATAAATATTTCATAAATATCATAAATATTTCATACATATCACATAATTTTATTATATTTACCCATATTACTTTCCATTTAATGCATTAGTAAAAAACGAATCTCATCGCTTTGCGAGGAGGTAGTCTAACGTACACAAGAGTGATGTTATCATATCCATTACGAAGTCGATAATAATGGGTATTATATGATATAATGAATATAAATGTATAATAATGCTATATATGTCCTATTAAATCTTTATATCCATCATTATACCCAATCACAAGATTTGTTTATGGAAAAATGAATGACATCATTTTATGAGGTAGTAGTCCACTATACACATGAATGATTATTTCATAAACCAATTGATGGAATTGTATGTTATTGTAGGGAAAATAATTAAAAAAACATATAAGTATATGTAATATGTTAAGGTCATTATATAAGCACGGTTTGAGTATAATTTAAGGAGGTGGAGAAAGAAATAAAACAAAAATGCCTGTTGATGAATGTTTCCTCTTCTTCGGGTAAATCCTTTTAGTTTTTTCCAAAGGCCTTCCTTGATGTGATTTATCATAAAATTATGGATTCTAGGATCATATGAGGGAAGTTTATAAGTTAATGTTTTATTTTTTTTCTATCCCAATTTCTTTATATGAATGAGGAAGTGGATAGAGTGAATTCCCTTTCATAATGGAAGATGAGTGTCATTCTTGTGAATACCCAAAAGTATTCACTATTGGTAGGTCTCCCTTGCCACATGTTCCTAAAAAATTTAATATTAATCTAGGAAAGGGTTTATTTGGTAGATAAAAACCTCCCTAATAAATAAATAATTTCATTTTTATAATGTTATTCCTTAGACATTAATTTTAAACAATTGTTTCCTTTTTCTTTTTACCACGATAACTTGTATCTTTTTATTTTCCTAGGTAATTTATCTATTAATAATACAATTAAAAGAGTATAATTATATAATTTATAGCTAATGATTCTAAATATTAAAAAATAATTTAACAAAATTCTATATGTGGGTAAAATAAATTTATATACAAACGAATGTAATGCGCAAAACCCTATTGCAACCTTAATCAAGATAATTAATTTTAATGGGTTTCACTAGTCAATATTGTCAAAACCTAAGTTGTATTATTAGATAATATAAATTATTATGATTCAAAATATTGAATCCATTTTCAAAAATTGAATTCACATATGTGAAATTTTTAATTTAATATTTATCCTATAGACGCGGTGAGACAACATGTTTTCAAGAAGAGTATTTTTTTTAGAAAAAGATGATTCTATATTAAATCTATGAAAAATAATAGTAATTTTATGAAAATAAATTAATATTTAATGATATATAATCTCTATATTTAATAAAAAATATTCCTCCGTTTGTATTATTTTAATTAATTAAAAAGGATAATCATTATGCATTTTAAAGTAGTTTTATAAAACCTTTTCCATATCCAAAAACAAAGTTTTAATAAAATCTAATTTAATGTTGATTAAAAGTAGTTAAGTTGATTAGATATTACTAAATAATAAATCCATTAACTTAAAACATAATGAAAATATGTTGGTACTTTTAAATTACTAAAATTATTAAAAAAAGAAACTTTTTAAAAAATCGGTATTTTTCGTTGAAAAATCATTATTTTCCGAAAATAAAAACTTTTCACCCATAGGAAAGTATGATATTTTTATTGAAAAACGAATCTAGTTATATAAAATACATTTTATAATACATATAGAAATTTATTATAATATTTTTATCATTAAAAGCAATATAAATTATTTTTGAAGAAAATATATTTTTGTAGAATAACATCACATTACTATAAAATAATTAATTTTGATTAAAAGTTTATCTATAATTTATATTTATTATGAAATTTATATTTTTTTTATTAATTTAATATAATAGTTAATAGTATTCATACCCTCTAATATAATGGTTTGGTTATAAATGTAATATATATCATGGGTCATTTAATTTTGGTGTTGCATGTTGAATATGATATCAAACATAAATATATTAGGGTTGGGTATAACATAAGTTAAAATTAGTTTTTTCATGTGAAAAGTATGAATATATTGTTTCATGTAACTCAAGATAAAATCAGTGCTACGTTTCCTTTACACTGTTGAAAATAATTTTCTCCTCTTAATGTATCTAGATGTTACACTAGAAACACAATCAAAGATTACTTCTTCATATATGAGGGGAAGTAAAAAAATAAGGGTGACCTTCAAAATTTAGAAATGGTTCCTTATAGTGAATTATATCATGATTAAATAAGATATAATCAATATTTAATAGTACATAATTGAAAATAAAAGCTATTTAATTAATAATTTAATAATGAAATGCATCCATGGATAATATCAAAGTAATAACCTCATGGATAATAATAACAAAATTATTAATGAAGGAAACGAATAATGTTGGGTCTCTTGATCAAGGACTTGTGCCTTGATATTTTCAAATATGGTTAGGTATGTCATATAAAAAGTAAATAGAGAATAAGAAATTTTAATATTTATTAATATTTATAAAATAAATATTAACTTTTATTTACACGGGATGCTATTCATGATTTCGTAACCACCACACAATAGTGGGTTTCATCGAAATCGTACATTTCACACAACACTAAGTCATAAAAAATAACAAATTAATATTAATATTATAATTTGAAATGGTTGTTAATACCTATCCATTGTATTGGCGGGACTGAACAGAAGATACCATATTATTATTCCACTTGTTTTTCAAATGTTTTTATAGTGTTCCAATAAAATTTAGAGGCTTAAAATGAGAATGAATCCAATTTTAAGCAAAGAATAGTCTAATATTTTTATAAGGTATTTTGATCACCTTTTTATGGAGAGCCCTTTTACAATCTTGTTTTTTTCACCTTTTTAGGTTATATTTTAAAAAAATAAGAGGGAAATTAAAATTTACTTTTGTTCATTTTTTTGGTAATTTTCTGATAGAGTTTATTTTTATGAATAGTCAAAAACACCACATTTTAAGACAAAACATCCTTTTCTTCTAAATTATTTATAGTGTTATGTTATATTTTTTATTGGTTATAAAGTGTAGTTGTATTATGATGTTTATCTGTTAATAAAAATTTGGTAATTGGCTCTAATTTCACATTTAAATTGGGCATATACACATGTTAAACTTTTCATATTTTTTATTTCTTAAAAACCCAATTTCTGGTTTTAGAAATAGGAATTAATTTTAAATTAATTTCTTCCAATTCTGTAATTTGAATTTGAAAAAATGGATTATATTTCAAATTAGGGGGTACAAAATTTTATAAATAGGTACCTTTTATTTTTTGATATTATGAATGGTAACTTCAGAAATTATTTTTATTAACCATGGTTAAAGGGTAAATTAGGTAAATTAGGGTAAAAATTATAATATTATAATGTAAAACTACCCATAATGTTGTCCTAATCCTATTTTATGAATTATTGGAAACAAAGGAAACACTTTTTAGGCATAGGTTTTGTTTGGGATCCACTTGAGTGTGATAATGACATTTTATGACATTTAATTTAATGTAAAGGTGAAATATCAAAAAAATGACTTTTGTTAATAAACCAATTTTAATATGGGTTTATAAAGGTGTTCTATTCCACTATAACTAGTCATTATAATTCTAAAAAAATTTACGACATCATGTTACTTTATTTATATTTTTTAAATATTAAATAAATAAATTTTATTATGACACAATGATGATGCAAGGACTGCTTCATTAATAAATTATTCAAATAAACGATATTATAAATATTAAAATAAAAATTATTTGACTTAATTTATTTAATACACAAATTTTATGGATGAATATGACTTGTTATTAGACCATGAAATGGTTTGTTTCAAAGTTATCTCTATGTTTGGATTTTATTTAAATTTAATAAAGTGAATAATGTAAAAATTGACATAATTGATGTTTTATAAAAATAATATACTATTAAATTATTTAAACATACTAAATATTATATAAAATCTTGAAGTTATTATGATATGGTCTAACATTTAATTAAGTTTCCAATTATGGAAAATTGACCCCATATTTGTAAAATTAATAGATTTTTAATAATTAAAATTGTTTTACCTCTTTCAAAATTAAAAGAGAATAATTAAGGGTAAATAAAAAAGGTAAGGTTCAAAGTAAACTCAATATATGTATAACAAATATTGGATGATTGAATTTATATATATCCTCATATTATCATCTCCATATCTCGATTAGGATTCACATGGATAAAAAGAATAATTTATATTAATTTGATATTTTAATACTTTCTAAGGGTGGCCCTCCCCTCTCCTATAAAAAGGAACCCATTCCTATCTATTAATAAAACATAAAAAGACTTTTATTTTGTCCATTATATATACAGGACTATTCATAGAATCACTGACCATATTATGGAAGCCTTATTTCAGGCAGAACACCCTTCTTAGGTGAGTTAAGGTGTTCTTCAAAGGTGATTAATCGGAGAATATGTATCATTTTCATTAAATATTTATAATTTTTTTCATCATACACTTCCTAAAATATCCACCAAACAGGAAGGGATAATAAATCCAGTATCCTCAATATACTGATATGTTATTATATTAATATCATCCTCTAAATAAATATCTACTTCCATCATATTGGAAAGGAATTAATCATTCGTGCGTACGTGTGAATTATCACCTCTACGACCCCATTTAGTTTTTTCCACTACCATCCTGTAAGATTTGTTTATAATGATATAAGTAATATTTATATGTGATATTAATGACATATTAATCATTATAATATAATAATATATAAATTACATTCTTACTTCCATATGCATAAAAATGACAACGTTGTTCGTTCGTGCGTGTGAACTATCACCTCCAAGAAGCGATGTGACACATTTTTATTCATTATATCACTTTTATTATGTATATATAAGTATATGAAAATGTTTATTACGATGCTAATAACATCATGTCAATTATTTAATTATAAAATTATAATTTCCTTACTTCCATAATTATCAATGAAAAATGAAAACGTTACTCTTGCGTACATACGACATACCGTCTCCATGATTATATTTATATTCATTTATCTTAACCATATATAATAGTTTAAATTTAAAAATATGATCCATGTGTAAATGTGATGAATATTTCATGAATACTATTGGGGATATGATATAATTATTACCACATGGACTTGTGACATTATAACATGTTCATTTTCGACTGAAGAACCGATTAACAAAAAATATATGATATGAACTAAAATAAATAACAAATTACTATATCATGGTTATAATTTATGTAAAGGGAATAATAAATATGAAAAAGGTTTTGAAGAAATTAGAAATTAACCTATGTTAATTATTCAGGAAGATAATGAATGAACAAGACAAGTCAGACTCGAGGTAAGTGACTTCATATCTATATCCATTCATTGAGGCATATTTGGGTTTATACACGACCTTATTTTATATGGTGTTTAATAAATCCCTTTTACATGTAATTTTATTGAATGGTTTTCAAAAGGAATCTTTTTTTCAGAAGTGTTTTACTAAATGTCAAAAATATTTTTTTTAATTTATGCGGCGATAATGACTTCTTAGCTACTATGAGCATTATTTGACATTTGGATTCCCCTACAAGCCGTAATATTTTTAAAAGAAAAATAAATACAATATAAAATTCTTATGTATTTTTTATTGAACATGGTTTTGATAAATGATTTATTATGTAAATATCATGAAATGATCTGTTGTGATTTTAGTGTGGATATGTTATTTTTTCTTTTATGCTTGTTTTATGTGTTACAATTATGTTATGGTTCTTGGGAATTATTTATGAATAAGGGTGGTTCTATGATAAACCAAGGGAAGGTGACCCCATTATATCTCTCCAATGCATTGGTTAACATGATAGAGTTAAACGTTAGGATTTCTCGTAAGTGATTTAGGGAATATACTGTGATGGGTATTCCAAATGTAACAATTAAGGTTACTCCATATGTAGCTGTGAAAGCATTATTGTAAGTATCTTATGGATTCCATAAGTTAACATTATGATTTATGATTTCTATCAGTTATTCATAAATCATATGATTTCTAGATTTATGTTAAAGAGCTTATATTTTATGACTAAAAAGTATGAACTCATTGTTTTTTATGTATTCATTGACTAATGTTTTTTTACTTATTGTAAATCCCTTACTAATATTTTTATGCTAATCCAATGTTTTTGATGTGTTTGTCATTAGGTATAAGTAAGGGTTATAGAAAATGATAATTCAAGATGTTTTTATCAAGAAAATAATTATGGTTTTATTTAAATAGTTTTATTATTATGAAAATAATGGATAGAGTAGAAGTGTGTACTTGGAAATATTTGATATTTAATGTAACATTTATGGACACATTCTATAAAATATTAAATCTGAAAAGACCTTCAATGTGAAATAATGTAAACTCTTTATAAAAACTCAAGACTTTGTACTATTTAAGGTAAATCCTTATAATTTTTATCAAAGGGTGGTTTAGATAACATTAGGTGCTAAGATATT
This sequence comes from Viscum album, assembly GCA_963277665.1. NCBI lineage: Eukaryota > Viridiplantae > Streptophyta > Magnoliopsida > Santalales > Viscaceae > Viscum > Viscum album. The sequence goes on from OY728134.1 coordinate 1,004,193,382, forward strand.
GTTATTTGAATATCTATAAATGATTTTTACTTTATGGGGAAATTGAAATGATATACCATTTGAAGATTACTATGTTTATTTGTATATTATATGTATGTTTTCATATTAGTTTTTTGTATAGGAAACAAGGAAACTATGATGGGACGACATAAATAAGAAAATAACCAACAAAATCACCAACCAGAGATGGTCAAAATCGGAAGAGTATAGTTTGTTTTAGTAATGGAATAGTTGAATCAGGCTATTAGTAGTTGCAGTATCCATGCATGATATAAGCTGGATCAACCACAAAGCAACATGTTAGTAGTGGAGCATTTAACGAGGAAACATCCTCAATCATTCATAGGATCATCTGAACCTGTTCTATCTGAAGGTTGAATTAAATTAGTAGAAAAGCATTTTGATGTAATGGGGTGTTCAGACAATCAGAAGGATTCTCATTATGTTTACCATTTTGAAGGTGATGTCGAATCAGTGGTGGTTTATGTATAAAAATACCAGGGATAGTGAGGATATAGATTCACTTGTTTGGGATGAATTGAAAGGTATGCTTATTGAGAACTATTTTAATAAGGGGTTTTAACTTAAGATTGAAAAAAATTCTAAGAATTGAGGTAGGAGGATGACTCGGTTTCTTCTTATGATGAAAAATTCCCTAGACATGCACGGTATGCTGTAGATATTTTTTGAGACCATGATAGTAAAATTAATCATTTTTTACTCAGGATTAAAGTAAAATTATCATAAGGAATTATCTTCCCCTGAGTTAAAAATTTATGAAAAACTAGTTCGATGTGTGGATAAGGTGGAAACAGAGTTTTTCGATGATCTAGTATTCATTAAAAAACAAAAAAATGAGAGGTCTAGGTGGCAGGTGAAAGGTAATAATTCTTAAAAAACGTTTAATGGTATGAAAATTAAGATTATCGTTTGTGATAAATATGGTAAAAGGCACAGTAAGGAATGCTTTTTCAATTCTGGTAAGTGATTATGAGGTTGTGAAAGGGTCATAAGGATCATAATTTCACTAAAAATGATCAGTGAAGTGGTATAAAAAAATATTATTTATAGTAAGTAAAATATTTTAAGTGTATTGAGATGGGTCATTATGAAAATGAGTGTCCAAAAAATGTATAATGATGGGAAGTAGTCATACTAAAAGAAAAAAGGTTTGGTGAAATCCTTCGAAACTACTTCAACAGATGTTGGGCCATCAAATGAAGTTGTATTAGGAACATTGTTTATTTATTCATTTTATGCCAATTTGTTGTTTTATTTAGGGTATCAACATTAATTCATTTCTCAGACATTTTAAAATAATCTATGAATTATACCTCAATAAATGAATCCATAACTTATGGTAAAAACACATGGGATAATTTTTGAGGAAAAAAGATATTATAATTATCAGTCTCTCCTTATCTGTGGAATTATTTTACCTAAATAACTGGTTGTTTTTCCTCTAGTATAATTTGATGTTATTTTGGGTATAGATTGGATTTCTGCTTATCATACAAAGATTAACTATAGATAAAAAGAGGTTTTTTTTGTGAAATACTTTCAGTTTGTGTACAAGAATGAACCCTTACCATTGATAACATATTAGGAAGATGAGAACTATTAAAATATGGAAACAAATGTTACCTTGCACACATTTTGGAAAACAAAGTAACTATTCATATTAATGTTGTGCTTGTGGTAAATGAGTATCTTTATGTTTTTTAATGAGTTAAATTGTGTCATACCTAATCAAGATGATGAATTTACTATTGAATTAGTTCTTGATGTTAAACCAATTTCGAACCACCCTTATCAAATGGATCAAATGGAACTTTTAGAGTTAAAGAAGCAATTTAAAGAGTTATTAGATAAATGTTTAATTTGACCTAGTACTTCACTATGGGGTGATCCTATCTTGTTTATTAAATATAAAGATTATTCAATGAGACATTTCATTAATTATAGAGCCTTTAATAACATCAACATTAACAACATGTATCCTTTGACTCATATTGATGATTTTTTTATCAGATCTAGGGAGCACACTAATTTTCTAAGGTTGCACTACGGTCATGGTACCATTAGTTGAATATAAAGGAAGCATACACTCCAAATACCACATTTTGATATAAATATGGACATTATGAATTGTTAGTTGAGCCTTTTTCATCAACCATTGTACCTATTATATTCATGGATCTTATGAATAGAATATTGCATGAGTTCTTAGATAAGATTCTAGTTGTGTCTATCGATGAAATTTTGGTATATTCTAAAAGTATATAGGAGCATGAAGTCATTTATAGGTTGTTTTGAAAACCAAACATGAAAAGAAACTGTATGGGAAACTCAAAATGTGTATGTTTTGGTTACAACAAGTTTCTTTCCTTGGTCACATAGTTTCCAAATAGGGAATAACTATTGATCCTGCTAAAACAAAAGTTCTTCAAGATTTTCCAAGACACAAAAATATAACTGAGATATATATTTTTCTTGGATTAGAAGGCTACTACCAAAGGTTTATTAAAAAATTTTCATTTTTATCTATCCCACTAACTAAGTTAACTCGAAAAGGTGTTATGTTCGTATGGAAAAAATAATGTGATGATTGTTTTTAGGAATTGATGAAAATATTGGGGAATGATCCAGTATTGGAATTACCTTCCAAAAATGGTAAATTTCATATCTATATTGATGCTTCATTTAATGGAATTGGTTGTTTACTAATGAATAATGACCAGGTAATTACTTATTCTTCATGTTAATTGAAAACTCATGAGTTAAATTACCCTACACATGATTTGTAATTAGATATTGATGGTTATTCTTTAAAAATTTTGAGGCATCAATTGTATCATTTAAGGTGTGAAAAATATATTGATCAGGAAAATTTCGAACTATATATTCAATAAAAAATAATTGATCAAAATACAGAGGAGATGTTTGGAATTATTCAAGGATTATGATTGCATGATTCACTACCATCTATGAAAAGAAAATAAAGTGGAATATGCTTTGAGTCGATAATATAAAGCTATGTTAAAAATGTTACATTTGGAACATGGCCCCTTGATTAATGATTTGATGAAACTTGGCATTAAATTTTTTGGTGCAAGATATTAATCTATTTTTTTCAGGTGTTAGGGAATTCATCTCTATCAGATATAATTAAGGAAGTATAGAAGGAAGACACTGAGTTGCAGAAAAAGGTAGAGTTGGTTCAAAAGTGTATGCTTCTTGAATTTAACATTATGATTGCACCGTAATTATATATTATATATATTATATTTATTTAATCTATATTCTTTTTTAATTTTCAATATACCTTTATTTTTTTATTGTTTTATAAATACGATAATTTTATTTGAGGAAGTGCGAACTACTGCCCCATAATAGTTATATGAATCATTCACACTATACATGGAACATATAAATGATGGAATTGATGAAATTACATAACATATATCATATAGATATTATACTAGAATTGTAATTTACCTATGTATCATTTTTTTCATTCCATTAAAATTGAAAAGAAAGAAATGAAAGTAGAGTTAATTTGTACGTACGACATTCCATCTTCAAGATTGGTGCATTTCATTTTCTTATCTTAAAATGTTATAGAATATTATAAATAAATGTATAGTAGATATATATGATATATATGAAATCAAAATCATGAATATAATTATGGATATAATGTACTTTTTACCACATGGAAAATATATAATTATAATAATTTTATTTTTGAATAATGTTTCGAACATCGACAAAATGTCCGATATGAACTCAAATAATTAACTAATTGTTATTGATATGTAATATTTGATATAAAAAGAATAATAAACATGAAAAAGGTTCCGATTCCAGTATAAATTATTATTATTATTTATTCTGGAGATTAAATAATAGAAGAGTCAAGTCGGACATGAGGTAAGGGATTTCATCTTAATCTCCTTTCATTAAGGCATACTATAATATATAAAGGAATTTCCTTTATACGGGTTGAATTTTAATTTCATTCAAATGGAATAATTTTTATACGATGTGTTTTATTAAATGGAAAAAATAATGCTTCTTTTTAATGTACGTGGTGACAAAGACCTTTCTTCCACTGAGAGAATTCCTTGATATTTGGCTTCCTTAACATGTCGTAATGTTTTTAAAAGGAAAATAAATACCATATAATATTTTTACATATTTTGGTATTTAAAATGGTTCTGGGAATGGATTTATTATTACAATATATTAAATGTTATATAGTGATTTCAATGTTGAAATGTTATCTTTACTTTATGCTTATTCATGTGTAATAAATATGATATTATTCTTGGTCATTTTTTGTGCATACGGGTGGTTCTGTGATAAACCTATGGTGGGTGGTCCTAGTATAGATCTCTAATGCATTGGGTAACATGATGGTGGTAAACGTTAACATTTCTCTTAGGTAATATACTATTATGTGTATTCCAAACGTTACTCCCTACATAGCTATGAAAGCTACAACGTAAGTATGTTATGGATTCCAAAATTTATCTTTATGATTTCTGAATCTATGTGTAATTCATAAATATTATGATTTCATGAGGTGTGTTAAAGGGATTATGTTTGGTGTGTTTTTATGGACTAATGATTTCATTATTTGTTTTATAACCCTTACTGAGCTTTTTATTCTCATCCAATGTTTTTGAAATGTTATTTCACATGGTATAAGGCAGGGTAAGATAACAGAATAATTCAAGAAGATTTATATCAAGAAAATAATTCTTGTTTTATTTTAATAGTTTTTATTTTATGAGAAATATTGATACTGAGTAAAAGTGTCTAAATTGTAATATTTTAGAAGTAATGTAACAAATATGGCCTAATTCTCTAAAACTCTAAAACTGAAAATATGTTCAACTTGAATTCTTGACAGAACTCTAGATTATGTAATGTTTATGGCTAGGGACTTATAATTAATGACCCATCTGTATATCATTCCATACTAAAATTATCCTTTACAAAGCACAATTCATCAACATTTACTGCAATCTTGTTGTTAACCCATCTAGATGGGAAAATCAACAGTTTATTTTCATTATAATATAACAAGTGTATCCATTCAATGATGCCAAAATATTAAATATCAACAGAAATTGGATTTTTATCCTTAGAACCGGATACATGCATTACACATGTGGGAAGAATAAATTCAATATTTTACAACATACTATATTCATCTTGTTCCTTTTTATTTACTGTATAACCATTAATAAAAAATTACTGCAAAATATAACATTTGAATTTGGACCCCTGGTTATCCATTAATTTATTTTGGAAATTGAATTCATATTTTCAAATAACCCCTTATAAATTTTATCATGAAAACATCCTATAAACTATTTATTATATGTATTCGATATCTATCCTTCATCCTATAATGGATTCAAATGTATATGAATTACTTTATGGACTTCAATATTCAGAGAAACTTCATCACTATTTTTTAAAATGTAAAGGTGAGCCTTCTCTTGCTATGCGATAGTAATTGTAACAAAATCTCTTTAGAAAATCCATTCACCCCCAATGTGTCCAACGTGACAACATTTTTGGAGGTAAATTCTATGAATATTTTATAGGTAATTGGTATAGAATACAAAAACTTTGTTAACTACATATTGTTCTGCAATATAACCTTAGGAAAAACTTTAACTCTTGATGTACCCTTTACAAATAATCATATACCATTAAATGGGGTAAATCTATATATAATGGACAATACCCCATAGTTAAACCTCTCAAACTAAGTGAAACATCAGGTGGACCATTATATCAAATAATAATGGTGGTAAGTAAATTTCTAATTCATATAATATTACTAAAATAGAATTATTTTTCCTTGGAACATGACTATCAATTTATAACATATAGCTTTTAAAAATAGGCAATGTCTGGTTAAAGTATGTCATGTAGTTTTAGAAATAATGCAACATAAAGTGATGAGAATCGAATCTTGCGTCAAAAAAAGAAATGAAATTGATTTTATACCCTATAACTTCAAATTAGTCATTGAAATTACATTAGCGATATTTCATGAATACCCATCTGGAACTCTTACACCATTAATGAAATTTAATAATTGTTGTTTTTCCTGTTTCTATAGAGTGTAAGCTGATAGAGGATGAAACTTATTCATTTCACCCTACACTGGTTCAAAATCTTCCCTTATCCCCATGTCAATCAACTCCAACTTAGATTTCATTCCAAATTTTGTTTTCTAAGGAATATTTAACAATGTTCCAATTAAACTATCAAATACATTTTTTCAGTTGCATGACATCAAGAAAAGGTTTTATGTACAAAATAATAAAATTATGTTAAATCAATGAAAATCTATCTCTTTTTCCAACATTATTTTGTAAGGGTTTTCAGAAACAATTTATTAAAAATAGTTTCAATATATTTTACTTTTGTGAATAGTTTATCATCTGTTAGTGAAATGGTCATGAATTTTATTCTATATTCCAATCGAATGATTTCATCCAAGATCATTATTTATCTCATGGATGTAAAAAAATTTAATGTACTAAAAATATTTTCTTTAATCAAATTTTTAACCGGACATAGTGTGTTCACTCTTCAAAAAATGTACACCCTAACATTACATTAATTCTATAGCCTAAAACTTTTCTAGAAGTTGTAAATTCATTTATTATCCTGTAAAACATGGATCCCAATGTAAATTCTTCACTTTTTTGAGCATCAAAAAATGTAACACCAGTATCCAACATCAATTTTAGGTTTTCCATTAATGGTTCCTAATAGACATCAATATAATTATCCCGTTTTTTGGTTCAGATATAAGAATCGAAAGCCTAATGTATTTGAACATCATGTATAACCATGGTGGCGAGTTACAATTTACCAAAATAACTAGCCATGTATTGTGTTTACCACTCTATACACCAAAAATATTTATTCCATGTATATATAATTTGGGACATAGGTTTCACAGATCATTTTCAAATTTAGGATACTCATAATCAATTTTCGTCCACCGATAAGCATTTACTAGGTGATGTAGTTTCCCATTTTCCATTATTATATTTGTGTGTCATGTCATTGGCTAGTGGTTTTCCAGAATCCATAAAGTCTTCATAAAATTTGAATAATAAGAAAGTACCATAAATATTTTGAAGGACTTGATCCATATTTCATTTTAGCAATTCACCCTAAAAATAGGTAATTTCTATGTGATTCATGATCCTTGAATAATAAGAGGGATAGTATCTAAATGGATTTTGTGATTGGTTTACCCCATACATCCAGGGGGTACAGTACCATCTTGGTGACTATTGACCAGCTCACCAAGTCGGCCCACTTCCTACCCATCAGGGTGCTGGATTCGGTAGAGATCATTGGACTCCTCTATGTGCAGGTGATAATTCGACTCCATGGGGTCCCATCGATGATAGTATGGGATTGAGACACATGCATTACATATTAGTTGTGGAAGGTATTACAAGAGGCATTCATGAATCGGCTTCACTTGAGCAAAAATTTACACCCTCTGAAAGATGGTCATACATAGAGGAATATCCATGTTTTAGAGGACATGATTTGTGATTGTATCCTAGACATCGAGTGTAGTTGGAAGGATCACCTTCCACTGGTGGAGTTTGTGTAAAATAACAGATACCACTCTACTAATGGTATAAAACCGTTCTAGGTGCTTTATGGTTGACCATGTAGATCACTATTATGTTGGACAGACCAAGGGGAGTCATCACACATGGTTCCAATGTTAGTACCTGCTACAACTGAGATGGAGTAGGTCATCCATGAGTATAAGAGGACTGCAAAGGGAAGACATAAATCTTATTATGATAGGAGACAAAGGCCCCTGGTGTTCGAGGTGGGAGACCAGGAATTCCTTTAGGTCTCATCTCAATATGAATTACATAGATTTGGACGAGGTGACAAGTTGACTCCGAGATTCAACATCCCCTTCTAGATTCTGAGAATAGTTGTTGAGGTGGCGTACCACCTATATTTTCCCCCATAGATGCACCAGGTGCACAATGTCTTTCATGTGTCACGGATGAGGAGGTATGTGCATAATCCACCACACGTCATTGATTGGGGAGAGATGGATATTAACAATGGGGATAAATTTATAATTTTTTTGATGGAAATTGATGATTTAAATGATAGGGCCTTTCATGTATGGTCGATTCCTCTAGTGCGCATTCAGTTGTAGAACAAGAGTCTCTAGGAGAGAACTTGGGAGCCGGAGGCTCAGATTCATGTTCAATATCCCTATTTGTTTGATTAAGACTTGTTTTAGATTTTGGGGATGTAAATCCTTAAGGTGGGGAGTATTTAATGTCTTGGATATTCTATTTAATTTTTAAGTATATTGGATTATTTGAAAACTAGGTGCTCAGATGGAAGTTGATTACAAGGCCCAGTTATCCCGGAACAATTGTTTGAAATTGTTTTATGTTAATTAAAATAGTAGACGTGTGTTGTATTGGAACCTCCAAAACAGATTGCCCGGTTAAAAATATGAGGGTCATTGTGTCTCAAATGACAACATTACCTAAGAAAGAACCTAACCTCGATCTACGCGAGTCGAGGGAAAATGTTTATTTTCAGACTTTAAATGAAATTCTAATAATAGAATTTTTTGAAGGAAAAATAAAATAATCTTTTAGTTTGTTTTATTTGAATTTTGAATTTCATTGCAGCGTTATAGAAATGTTGTTTCATAAATGAAACAATGTATTGGTACTAAAATGTAGCATAATAGAAATTTTGTTTCATAAATGAAACAGTATAACGATGTTGCAACACAGCGTAATAGAAATGCTGAAAAGAATTTTCTCTTTTTAATGGTTTATTTAAAGATGGGATGTTTGAAAAAATAGAGTTTCTCTGAACATGTAGATTTCAAATTGGCAAGCAACGGTTAATGAGTCACTTGTGAGGATGATAACCATCCTCCATCCATTCTTCCATCCTTCAAAGGACTTCCAATAACAACGATGAGATTAGAATCAAGGAACTAAGAACGACAAAAATGTGTTATTCACCAAAGAAAGACCCAAACTAGAGGTAGGGTGTCTATTTAATTAAAATTCTTTCCCCATTTCTAAATCTCCATGATGAGTGCGAATCATTTGATGGATGAAATGATTCATGAGTCATGCATGCTAAATGCTGGATGAGTTTAATTTTTGGGATTTTCCTAGGGAAATTTGATCAATCCCAACTGAATGATTATATTTAATTATTCGTTTATCTACCCTTAAATTCTTATGTGGATGGATCACGACCAACAAGAACAAGGCTTGATCCTTCCACCTTGTGTGTCCTAGTAGATGAATGGACCTAGGTGGCCCTGTATATGAGCAGACCAATGTGGCCCGGCATATGAGCAGACCTCAATGGCCCGGTAGACACCAATGACATATAGAGGGTGAGTCCTTCAGTAGTATGAGATGTTTAGAATTTCCACTAATAATCTTACTTTAAATAATTTAGGTTATACAAGGGCGATGTTTCCACTACTTCATGTGTAATTTTTTTGTGGTCCTTTATTTGTGGTTTGGGGTCCTTATTGAGCATTGTTTTACTCCTCCCAGCATGGGGTTCGCTTGCACGTGGTGTGTCTTGTAAAGACGACTGACGTTTTGATGGAGACCTTGGTGGCCTAGGAGCAGACATCACCCAGTGAGGTTAGAGAGGTGAGGCACACTCCTACAACTTCCGATAGCTACTCTTCACCTAACCTTCCCATATGGTCTTTTGTGGACAGAATATCAGATAACATTGTACTCTCTTGTCTGCCTCTTTTCTTTTTTCGGTTTTGTATTTTGACCCATTTTACATCCAACTTATACATTTACTCTCAGTGGTTGTTTTTGTGGCATGCATGTTTTCTTTTCAGTATTTTTGTGCAGTGGTTGTGTGTGTGTGCGTACAGGTATTTGGTAAAATGCCTCCCACTTGCGGGATAATTCTTTCGGCACTATTCTCCAACCCCTGGCCGTTGGGAGGTGGGCTTAGGGTTGTGAAGAAATGGGCCCCAGGTGACAGGTCCTGACATATGCTCAGGTCCCTCATTACTATGTTTTTAATCAAGTGTTCTCCCCCACTATGGAATAAATAATCCATGATGGTCCACCTATATAAAAACCCACAATCAACCAACAATGCACAGTAATACACATACAAGGAAATCATACAAGTAGGCATAGTATATCAACATGATTATATGGTAGAATACACAATAACATGTAATCATAATCCAACAAACAAAAAAACTACACTATTATCACTAATGTAATAATAATAGTTATTCTAGGCCACACAAACACAGCGATATGTGGTCATAACCAAGCATATTCAATTAGATTCCAATGAATATAATAATAAATGTAATATGGGTAAATGAAATCCCAAGAAGAATGAAATTTCCTACCTCAAAAATCAGGAAGACCACTTCAGGGTTTTATTATCATCAAAGGAAAGATGTCAAATTTTAAATGTTTTTGGAACGTCGATGTTCAAGGCATAACAAGGGTTTCCTTAACCAAATCAATTAATTTATTTATAAAATAAATAAAATATTATAAGTGACAATACACTCTCTCTCATGTATAATTTTATAATTTTCATTAAAATATCTCAGGTGATAGTATTTTCTCTCTCCGGGATAAATTCTAAAATTATTATTTAAATTACTACATGTGATGATAATTATCATTCCTAGATAATTTTAATTTTACATTCCAAAACAATGCATACATTTAAAATTATCCTTTAATAATTGAACAGTTCTAATTTCACAAAAATTGTCGATTTAGAATTTTTATAGATTTCCCAAATAATTCATCATTTTATCACTTTAGCAATTTTTGATAAATTATTCACTAAAAAGCATTGCAATTATTATTAAAATATTTTTTTTTCAAAATTATACTTTGGTAATTTTTTTGTTAAAAATTATTTGATAATGCGTGGATTTATCATTGATCATTCGATGAAATTTTGATTTTATAAATATTTATATTTATCTTTTGATAATTTTGACAGAATTATCATTTATAATTTCACACAATTATTATTAGTTAATATATTTATTAACTATCTTTTGATAGTCTAAAAATAATTATAAATAAATAGACTATAAATAGATAATTTTATTATTAGCAAATTATTTAATATCAATTTTTTGATATATAGAATTAATGAATAAAATGGAATTGAAAAAATGATAATATAAAATAAAAATGAAGAAGGAGAATTCAGCTGGAAGAGGCATAGAATGAAAAAAAATACTTCCCCACCAGATGGACAACCATGAGCCAGGAAAAAATTGATCTTAAGTCCTTCACAAAATCTGTCCAAGGAGTGTTTAGGTATCTTGGATTTGAAACAGTTGACCTAAAAACCTATCATCAATGAAAACCTCAAATTGTTTGTCTTCGACGTAAACATTCAATCACTCTATTTAAAAACTGATTATTCGTAAAACTATGATGGAGTAATTTATTTTCTTTTATTAGTGAATTGAAAAATTAATTATGGTATAAATGGTGGTAAATGAGACTTTTGAAAACCTCTGAAGGTTTAAAAATGTGGTTTACATTTTTTTGAAGTTGATTGAATATAAAAATTTGTTATTTAAAGTTAACTTTATAAGTAAATTATTTAAAAAATAATTTAAAGAGAAGATAGGCCAAATATCAATTTCTCATGAATGTTATTCCCCTACTACATTAAACACCACGTTCCAGAACCAACAGTTGTATCTGAATTTTCATACGACACACCCTTTGATAGATATTAATTATTTAATAATTAAAAAATGAAAAAAAATTAATTAAAAAATGTTTTCAACATGAGTGATGAATCCAAACGTGTGAGAATTCTAAATTTTATTCCATATATAGGGTAAACAACACATTTCAGACCTAATGGTGCTCTCATATATCTTACAAGACACAAAGTTTAAGAGTTATAAAATTATTTTGAATAAATTTCCCACACATAATATAATATATTTAATATTTTTACTTTGTCTTCATTGAGGATTTACGAACATTGGAATCACTCACTAACATAGTTTCCGACTCTGAAAAAATTTCATTGAATATTCCAAAGTGTTGATTGGAATTTTTCTCCCATGCACATCCTTTAACACATTGTTATGTTATTTCAATGATTAATAATTCTTTTCAAAATTAAACATTAATAATTTATAACAAGATTTTTTTATTAAAATTGTAAAAAATAAGGATATTACTGCTTGAGTGGTGTGAATAAGGGGAGAGGGAGAGTACCCTTTTATAATCTAGGAGACTCATTTGGGTAAAACCCAAAATTATTCACTATTGGGAGGTCTCTCATACATCATGTGATACTAAAATTGAATAATAATGGAGTTGATAGTTTATTTTCTGTTAAAAACCTATACTGCATAAAAAATATTCTATTTTTTATAATTTTTTTCCTTATTCTTTATGTATACTCACTTTTACCCATTTTGTTTTTACCAGAGTAAGTTGTATATTTTTATTTACATAGGTAATTTATCCTTTATGAACAAAATAAAAATGAGTATTAATATATAATTTAGACCTACTGATTTTAAATATGAAATCCAATTCATTGAATAAAAATTATATGGTTGTTTACAATTAATTTTTATAAAAGCACATGTAATGGTAAAAACCCGATTCAAACCTAAATCACGGTAATTAATTTTATCAGTTTTCAATATTCCTTACAGTCAAAAAATAAATGGGAATTTTTTATAATATATATTATTATTATTGAAAATATATAATCCATTTTTCCAAATTCAATTCACATTAGTGGAAAATTTTAATTTAATATTTATCCCACAAACACAGTAAAAGAATAGATTTTTAAGAAGAGTATTTTTTTAGAAATAATTTATTATATATTAACTCTCTGACTAACCATAAAATTTTTATGAAACCAAATTAATATTTAATTATAAACAATATCTTAATTTAATTTAAAATATTCCAAAATATGGATTATTTTAATTAATTAAAAATGTGAAAAAAATTTCATTTTAAAATAGTTTATAAAAAACATGTTTTCATTCCTAAATAAAATCATTTAAGAAAAACCAATATATAGTTGATTAAAAGTAATAAACTGGATTAAATATAACTAAATAACACATATGTCACTTAAAAACCATATTAAATATAATTTGGGACTTTTAAACTAAGTAATTTATAAAAAAATAAATGCCTTTTTTTATACAAATCAAAGTATTAAACAGAAAAATAAATATTTTCCAAAAATTCCTAAAATTTCACCCATGTTATATTTTGATATTAAGATTCCAAAAATGAATTTATGTTTAACAAATAAATTTTATATATTTTCATAAAATAAAATATAATATTCTTTTCATGAAAATAAATAAAAAATATTTTTTATGAAAATAAATTTTTGAAGAATAAAATTACTGTACTAAAAATTGATTGATTAATTACTAAAACATTATCAATAATTTATATTGAGTAAGACATATATATAAATATTTCATAAATTCGTTTATTATATTCCTACCTTACAATTTAATGGATATGTTATAAGGGAATTTTTTATCTTAGATCATTTGAGTTCAGTATTATTTATTGAATAAGCTATTGAACATAAAAATCTTAGTGGTGTGTGTAACACAAGCTAAACCGAGTGTTGTGTGATATTAAATATTATCATAATATTGCATGTAACTCAAGATAAAATTTGTGTTTTCTATCCTTTATACTATCAAACATACATTTATTTTTTTAAAATCTTAGTGTGTCACATCCTCCCACCTTTAATAATTTTTTCATCACTATTTGAAATTTATCTCGGTATTCAAAGGCTAGAAATTTGAAAATACTTTTCTTGTAAACTAATACCGTAAAAAGGGATAATAAATCATCTACATAATAATAGATAAAAATAAGTAAAAATTTTATATGGAATAACACATAACCAGAGTTCAAAATAGTAGTACATAGGTGGGAATAGTGAAAAAATGTAAATAATTATAGACGGAGGATCGAGGTCATTGATCACAAGAAAATGAACACTGAATAAGAAGTTATGGGCTGAAGAACCAGAAAACAATGATTATCTAAAACACCATTTAATTAATTGGATATGAATGTAATAGATAATAATTTTTTTCAAGATACTTTTACAAGAGTTGAGAATTATTTTCCATCAAGACTATGAGCACACATAAATATTCATACTTTCCTAGTATGATTTTGTAGATTAATCAATTTCTACCGTAATCTAATATTTTTTCCAATGATGAGTATCCAATATATTTTTTTTATTCCTAAATCACTAAAATTTACATATAATGGATCATGTCATCCCCAAAAGGATAACTTGGTATTAATCGTATCTTAATACAGTAACAACAACCAAAATGGTTGGCATAAGGTGAGACATTTTTCAAAGTTATAGTGATCATATTTTCAAACATCATTAATCAAAAAAAATTAAAAAAATGACTTCTTAATCCAATTGTCTTCTATATGATAAATTATAGTTATATAAATAAACATAATCGTTAACTTTTAGAAAATTAAATTTAAAATAATTATTTTATACTAACCAAGACATCACGTAGGTTAGTGGTAGGCATTGCACTATTTTTGACCTTTAGATGTGGGTTCAAGCCCCATGGCCTTAATAGTTTTTATTTCACCCTTATAACATTACCATAAAAATATGAACATCCATAAAAATAGATTTAATCATCGAAGATCATATAAACCCTAAATGTTATCAATACCTTTAAATATATGTCTAATATGTAAAGTAATTCTTCCCATTAAACTTAATATTTACATATAATAAAATATATTTCAAAATATCATTAATAAATTTATTATATCATCACATAAAAACTAAAAAGGAGTTTCTAAAACGTTGAACATATGATTATTGTTCAAAAAATACCGATCTCCCAAAGCTATCACCACATCACCTGATGAACTAACACCAATAGTAGCTGTAGTTAATGAATTTTATATTTATTTTTATTTACTCTCATGACCATGCTCTGTAAATAACTTTGGACACACATTATCATAATAACCCAACTCATTGAAAATATAAAATCATACCATTGGATGGTTATCAGTTACCCCATTATTTGATTCATCAAGATTATTTTCCTTGCATTTGTGTCCCATGTTGAAAAAAATTCCACATCAGAATCACTTCCCTGACTTCAAATTTCATTCTAAAGGGTTATTTTTATCACACATACCTCAACATGGAAGATTTATTTTTTTACCTCAAAATTTCATTGTTGTATGTTTCCCCACCACCTTCCATCTTGGAAACTTCATACATTCTTCATCACGAGGCATATAAGAGTTATGAAACTCTATCTACACCTTTTTAGCAGAATGAAAAACATTCTCTTATATTTAAATTCTTGTGTGTCCAAAGAAATTCATATAATTGGTTTTAATCGTGAGTAAAACTGATTATTGTTTTATCGATGTCTCGAATAAAATCTGTAACAAACCTGGGAAATCATGTGAAGTTTTCTTCATATGTATACAAATATTATTCAAATTTTTTCATTATATATATGATATATTTTTCTATATAGAGTCTAAAAACCTTAGGGGAATATTTATAAGGAAAATATCATTAAATATCTCTCAGTCGATGGAATCCTGATCATATTTCTTTA
Source organism: Viscum album (assembly GCA_963277665.1). Taxonomy (NCBI): domain Eukaryota; kingdom Viridiplantae; phylum Streptophyta; class Magnoliopsida; order Santalales; family Viscaceae; genus Viscum; species Viscum album. The sequence continues at coordinate 1,004,209,130 of OY728134.1, forward strand.
TGGTACTCTTAACCAAAGACCATATTCTAAAAACATCACCTTTAAGATAATATATAGTATAAATTACCATTTGATGTTCCTAATATCCCATGACACCAAATATCATATCCAGATAATTTATCCATCCTTCATATACTACATGTTCAGATGAGCCACTGATAGATGGGGGGATGTTGGCTCCTGAAATGATCAATAATGGATATGTTTCTTTATGGTAGATCTGGTTTCTCTCAATCATTGACACTACCACATTTTTATCTGGTGTCAACTAATTCATCCCTAAAATAAACTATTCTATTAGAATTATAAAAATATTAGGATTATTATTTGGAAGGATATTTTCCTCTCTACAAATTCTCTATTTCCACAATAGAAACAAATTCTGAGTAGGTATATTTTAGATAAACAAACATGCTAATCTAAAAATTCAGTATTATTTTAACTTGGCCATAAGGTAAAATATTTCAAGGGAATTATATTAATATTATCGTAACCTCTAAATTTATCTAAAATGAACTTTTCTTCCAACTATAATGACCCATAATTAAATTTTATATGATCTTGACATTTATTCAATAAATAATGCTCTTTCACTATGAGGATATTTTCAGGTTTAGAGTTTTAGAGAATTGGTCCATAACTCATACATTACTAAAACATAATATAAGAAGTGGGCACATCTGATTAGTATCTATTTTTTCCATAATATAAAACTTCCAAAATAAATCATGATATATTTTCATGAAAATGCTTCATGACTTTCATGTTTACCTCTTCATTTCCCTTACCCATCCATAAAATATTTTTAATTGTTTTAAAAATATGGGATGAGAAAAAAAATCATAGCAAGGGACATAAAAAGATGAAAACCATTAGTATATATTAAAAAATTAAAACCCATAAAAATCTATTCTTGAAAAAATAATAGTTTACCAAAAAATATAAATATCATTCAATTAAAAGGTAATTATTTTACCTTTTGAAAATAAATGATTTCCATGAAAACTCATTTGCTTGCATAGAAAATTCATGTATGTGCGTTGGGACATAATCTCATAGAACCCGTACAAATCACATAGAAATACCTTACAAAACCATTAAAAATTAGAATGAACTCTATATATATTTTATTTCTATATCAACCATTTCAAAAACATTTTTAGAACATTAAAAAATAAGATAATTATAGTTTTAAAGAAAACATTAAAAGAGGATTAGTTTAGAATAAAATTCCCTTATCACTTTGGAAATATTAAAATCATAATCCCCCTGAAAGAATAACATTAAATAAAACACTAAATACAATGATAATAGATAAATTCCTAATATATCATTTCAACGGTTCTGTATATACACCTTATTAAATAATAATGTTCCATAACATCATAATGCACCTCAATGAAAGGAAATTGAGACCAAGTCCCTTACCATGAGTCTGACAATACATGTGTGTATTTACCATCCTAAATAATGAAACTATATTGATTATTTACATTATTTAGAACCTTTTTAAAGTTTATTATTACTTTTATTTCAATTATTAACACGTTATATATAGTTACTTAATCAATTATGTTTAAGTTTGATGTTTTAACCATATTTGGATTATTGGTTGAAAATCACTTTGGAAGGTTGACAATGGTCATAGATGTAATTATTTAAATATATATTAAATAATAATTTGGAAAAAATATCATATATATATATTTTAATTTTAAAACCAATAATTAAATATGGTTATTAGAAATGAACCAACATTATGATCATGGAGATGGTAGGATGTACCTACACATGAGTAACGTTTCCATTTTTCAAAGATTATTATGGAAAAAATGTAAGTATTATTTATATCTAAATAATAATAGTAATATAAAAAATACGATATAATTTAATTAAATATTCTTTTATATATCATTTTTTATTTTGTGATGAAAAAAGGAATCTCATCGCTTCGAGGAGGCGGGAATCCACACGTCCATGAACAATGTTATCATTTTTTCCAGTGAGTGAAAAGTTTAAATTACAATAAAATATATTACCTTTAATGAATGATAAATATGTCATAAATATCATAAATATTTCATACATATAAGTTAAATTTATTATATTTACCCTTATTACCTACCATGTAATGCATTTGTAAAAAATGAATCACATCGCTTTGCGAGGAGGTAGTCTAACATACACAAGAGTGACGTTATCATATTAATTACAAAATGGAAAATAATGGGGATTATATGACATAATTAATATAAATGTATAATTATGATATATATGTCCTATTAAAACATTATATCCATCATTTCACCCAATCACATGATTTAGTAATGGAAAAATGAATGACATCATTTTATGAGGTAGTAGTCCACTGTACACATGAATGATTATTTCATAAACCATTTTATGTAATCGTATGTTGTTGTAGGGAAAACAATTAACATAAAAAACGTATAATAATATGTAATATATTTATGTCGTTATTTAAGTATGGTTTGAGTATAAATTAAGGAGGTAGAGAAAGAAATAAAACAAAAATGCCTATTGATGAATGTTCCCTCTTCTTCTGGTAAATCCTTTTGGTTTTCTCTAAAGCCCATCCTTCATGTGATTTATCACAAAATTATGGATTATAGGATCATATGAAAGCTGTTTATAAGTTAATGTTGCAGTTTTTTTCTACCCCAATTTTTTAATAGGTATGAAGAAGTGGATAGAGTGAATTCCCTTTGATAATGGAAGACGAGTGTCATTCTTGTGAATACTCATAAGTATTCACTTTTGGGAGGTCTCCCTTGCCTCATGTGCCTAAAAAAATTAATATTAATTTAGGATAGGGTTTAGTTTCTATATAAAAACCTCCAAAATAAATAAATAATTTCATTTTTATAATGTTATTCCTTGGACATTATGTTTAAACAATTTTCCCTTTTTCTTTTTACCACGATAGCTTGTATCTTTTTATTTTCCTATGTACTTTCTCATTTAATAATAAAATTAAAATGAGTCTAATTATATTATTTATAACTAATGATTCTAAATATGAAAAAAATAATTTAATAAAAATTCAATATGTGTGTAAAATAAATTTAAATACAAACGCATGTAAAGTGAAAAACCCTATTGCAATCTTAATCAAGATAATTAATTTTAATGGTTTTCACTAATCAATATAGTCAAAACCTAAGTTGTATTATTAGAAAAAATAAATTATAATTATTCAATATATTGAATAAATTTTCAAAAATTCAATTCACATATGTGGAAATTTTTAATTTAATATTTATCCTGTTGACGCGGTGGGACAACTTTTTTTTAAGAAGATTTTTTTTAGAAAAAGATAATTCTATATTAACTCTATGAAAAATAATAGTAATTGGATGAAAATAAATTAATATTTACTGATATATAATCTATATATTTAATTAAAAATATTCCCCATTTTGTATTATTTTGATTAATTAAAAAAAGAATCATTATGCATTTTAAAGTTTTTTTTAAAACCTTTTTCATACCAAAAAACAAAGTTTTAATAAAATCAAATTTAATTCTGATTAAAATTAGTTAAGTTTATTAGATATTACTAAATAATATATAGATTAACTTAAAACATAATGAAAATATATTGGTACCATTAAATTTTGTAATTTATTAAAAAGAAGAAACTCTTTTAAAATTTGGTATTTTTAAATGAAAAATCATTATTTTCTGAAAATAAAAAATTTTCACCCATAGAAAAGATTGATATTATGATTAAAAAATGATTTTATTTATATGAAATACATTTTCTAATACATCAATAAATTTATTATAATATTTTTATCATGAAAAGAAATATAATTATTTTTGAAAAAAATATATTTTTGTAGAATAACATAACGTTACTATAAATTAGTTGATTATTTTTTAAAAATTTATCTATAATTTATATTTAGTATGACACTTATATACATTTTTATTAATTGAATATAATAGTTAATTTTATTCATAACTCTAATTTAATGGTTAGGTTATAAATGTAATATATATCATGGGTCATTTAATTTTGGTGTTGCGTGTTGAATACTCTATCAAACATAAATATATTAGGGTTAGGTATAACATAAGGTAAACAGAGTTTTTCATTTGACAAATATGAATATATTGTTGCATGTAACTCAAGATAAAATCAGTGCTACGTTTCCTTTACACTATCGAAAATAATTTTCTTCTCTTAATATATCTAGATGTTACACTAGAAACTCAATCAAAGATTCATTATTCACATACGAGGGAAAGGAAAAAAATAAGGGTGACCTTCAAAACATAGTAATGGTTGCATATACTGAATTATATCATGATTAAATAAGATATAATCAATATTTAATAGTACATAATTGAAAATAAAAGATATATAATTAATAATTTAAAAATGAAATGAATCCATGGATAATATCAAAGTAATAACCTCATGGATAATAATAACTAAATTATCAATGAAGGAAATGAATAATTTTGGGTCACTTGATCAAGGACTTGTGCCACGATATTTTCAAATGTGGTTAGGTATGTAATATAAAAAGTAAATAAAGAATAATAAATTTTAATATTTATTAATATTTATAAATTAAATATTAACTTTTCTTTAAAAGTGATGATCTGTATGATTGCGTAACCAATACACAACAGTGGGTTTCTTCGAAATCGTATATTTCACACAACACTAAGTCATGTCAAATAATAATGTAATATTGATATTATCATTTCAAGTGGTTCTTAATGCCTATCCATTGTATTGGTGTGACTGAATAGAAGATAAAATATTATGCTTCCCCATGTTTTTCAAATGTTTTTATATTGTGCCAATAAAATATAGAGGCTTAATATGAGAATTAATCAAATTTTGAGCAAAAAATACTCTAATATTTGTATAATGTATATTGATCACCTTTTTATGGAGAACCCGTTTACAATATTATTTTTTTCACTTGTTTAGGTTATATTTAAAAAAATAATATAGAAATTAAAATTTAATTTGGTTGATTTTAGGGTTATTTTCTGATAATGTTTATTTTTTATGAATAGTGAAAAACCAAGTATTTTAAGACAAAACGCCCTTTTCTTCTAATTTATTTATATAGTTATATTACATTTTTTATTGATTATAAAGTGTAATTGGATTATTTTTTTTATTAGTTAATAAAAATTTGGTAATTGGAACTAATTTCACATTTAAATTGGACATATACACATGTTAATATTTTGTGATTTTTTATTTCTTGAAACCCCGCTTTCTGGTTTTGAAAATAGGAATTATTTTTTAATTAATTTCTTCCATTTTTATACTTTGAATTTGGAAAAATGGATTATATATTTCAAATTACGTGGTTCAAATTTTTTAAATAGGTACCTTTTTTTGGATATTATGAATGGTAACTTTAGAAATTATTTTTTATTTACCATGGTTAAAGGGTAAATTAGGTAAATTAGGATAAAAATAATAATATTATAACATAAAACAACCCAAAAACTTGGCCTAATCCAATTAGATGAATTATTGGAAACAAAGTAAACACTTTTGATCCATAGTTTTTATTTGGGATCCACTTGAGTGTGATAATGACATTTTATGACATTTAATTTAATGTAAAGGTGAAATATACTAAAAATTACTTTTGTTAATAATTTTTTTTAATATGGGTGTATATAGGTGATATATTTGACAATAACTAGTCAATATAAATCTAAAAAAAATTTACTACATCACGTTACTTTATTTATATTTTTTAGATATTAAATAAATAAATTTTATTATGACACAATGATGATGCAATGATTTCTTCATTAGTAAAGTATTCAAATAATATATATTATAAATATTAAAATAAAAATTATATGGAATAATTTATTTAATAAATAAAATTTACGGATGAAGATGTCTTGTTATTAGACCATGAAATTTTTTATTTCGAAGTTATCTCTCTGTTTGGAGTTTGTTTAAATTAAATAAAGTAAATAATGTTAAAATTGACATAATTGATATTTTATAAAAATAATATAATATTAAATTATTTAAAAGCACTAAAAATAATTTAAAATCACGAAGTTATTATGATATGGTCTAAAATTTAATTAAGTTTCCAATTCTGGGAAATTGACCCCAAATAAGTAAAACTAATATCTTTTTAACAATTAAAATTTTGTTACCTATTTCAACATTAAAAGACAATAATTAAGGGTAAATAAAAAAGATAAGGTTTAAAATAAACTCAATACATGTATAAAAACTATTGGATGATAGGATTTAGATCTATCCTCATATTATCATCTCTATATCTCGATTTGGATCCACATTGATAAAAAGAATAATTTATATTAATTTGATATTTTAATAATTTCCAAGGGTGCCCCTCCCCTCTCCTATAAAAAGGCACCCATTCCTATCTATTACTCAAACCTACAAAGACTTTTATTTTGTCCATGATCTATCTAGGACTCTTCCTAGAGTCACTACCCAGATTATGGAAGCCTTATATTAAGCATAACACCCTTCTAAGATGAGTTAAGGTGTTCTTCAAAGGTGATTAATCGATGAAGATGTATCATTTTCATTAAATATTTATAATTTGTTTCTTCATCCACTTCATCAAATATCCACCAAACAGGATGGAATAGTAAATCCAGTATCCTCAATATAATGATATGTTATTATATTAATATCATCATCTAAATAAATATCTACTTCCATAATATTGGAAAGGAATTAACCATTCATGAGTACGTGTGAATTATCACATCTACGATCCGATTTAGTTTTTGTCCACTACCATCTAGTAAGATTGTTTATAATGATGGAAGTAATATTTATATTTGACATTAATGACATATTAATAATTATAATATAATAATATATAAATTACATTCTTACTTCCATATGTATAAAATTGACAACATTGTTCGTTCGTGCGTGTGAACTATCACCTCTAGGAAGCGATGTGACACATTTTTATTCATTATATCATTTGAATTATATATATATACGTATATTAAAATGATTATTATGATGTTAATAACATCATGTTTAGTATGGAATTATCAAATAATATTTAACTTACTTCCATAATTATCAATGTAAAATGAAAACATTACTCATGCGTACGTACGACCTACCGTCTCAATGATTATAACGATGTTCATTTATATTAACCATATTTAATGGTTTAAATTTTAAAATATGATTCATGTGTAAATGTGATGAATATTTCATGAATAATATTGTGGATATGATGGAATTATGACCACTTTTACTTGTGACATTATAGCATGTTCATTTTCGACTCAAGAACGGATTAACAAAAAACATATGATAAGAACTAAAATAAATAACAAATTACTATAACATGGTCATAAGTGATGTAAAGGGAATAATAAAAATTAAAAAGTTTCTAAAGAAATTTGAAATTATCCTATGTTTATTATTCAGGAAGATAATGAATGAACAAGACAAGTCAGACTCGAGGTAAGGGACTTCATCTCTATCTCTATTAACTGAGTCATATTTGGGTTTATCCATAACTTTATTTTATACAGTGTTTAATAAATCCCTTTTACATGTAATATTATTCAATGGTTTTCAAAAGGAATTTTTTATGAAGATGTGTTTTACTAAATGTCAAAAAAAATTAATTTATGTGGCGATAATGAATTCTTAGCTATTGTGATAATTATTGGACATTTGGATTCCCCTACAAGTAGTAATGTTTTTAAAATAATAATAAATAACATATAAAATTCTTATGTATTTTGGAATTGAATGTAGTTTTGATAAATGATTGATTATGTAAATATCATGAAATGATCTGTTGTAATTTCAGTGTGGATTTTTTATTTTTCATTTATTCTTGTTTTATGTGTTACGATTATGTTATGGTTCATGGGAATTATTTATGTATAAAGGTGGTTCTATGATAAACCAAGTGTAGTTGAGCCCAAGATAACGCTCCAATGCATTGGGTAACATGATATAGGTAAATGTTAGGATTTATCCTACGTGATTTATGGAATATACTGTGATGGGTATTCCAAATGTAACAATGAAGGTTACTCCATATGTAGTTGTGAAATCTATAATGTAAGTATCTTATAGATTCCACAAGTTAACATTATGATTTATGATTTATATCAGTTATTCATAAATCTTATGATTTCTAGAGTTATGTTAAAGAGCTTATATTTTATGACTAAAAAGTATGAATTCATTGTATTGTATGTATTCATTGACTAATGTTTTATTTATTTATTGTAAATCCCTTACTGATATTTTTATGCTAATCCAAAGTTTTTGATGTGTTTTTCAATGGGTATAAGGAAGGGTTAGAGAAAATAATAATTCAAGAAGTTTTTTATAAGGAATATAATTTGGGTTTTATTTAAGGAGTTTTATTATTATGAAAATAATGGATAGAGTAGAAGTGTGTACATGGTAATATTTGAGATTTAATGTAATATTTATGGACTAATTCTATTAAATTCTAAACCTGAAAAGACTGTCAAAGTGAAATAAAGTAAACTCTTGAAAAAAACTCAGAACTTTGTAATATTTAATGTTACCCCTTATAGTTTTTATCAAAGGGTGGTTTAGATAACATTTGGTGCTAGGAAATTGTTATTTGAATATTTATAAATGATTTTTTACTTTATGGTCAAATTGAAATGATATACCATTTGAATATTACTATATTTATCTATATATTATATGTATGTTTTCAGATAAGTTTCTCGTAGAGGAAACAAGGAAACTATGATGGGATGATATAAATAAGAAAATTTCCAACCAAATAAGCAACCAGAGATGGTGATGAGATTGAATGTGAGGCCGATCAGTGGTTGTTTATGGATAATAATACCAGGGATAGTGATGAGATTGATTCAGTTGATTGGGATGAATTGAAATGTTTGTTTCTTGAGAACTATTTTACCAAGGAGTTTTGACTTAGGAATGAAAGAAATTCTTAGAATTTATGTAGGAGGATGACTCAGTTTCTTTTTGTGATTCAAAATTCACTAGACTGGCATGGTATGCTCCAAATATTTTCTGAGACCTTGATAATAAAATTAATCATTTTTTACTCACGACTAGTGACAAAGTAGCATAGGGAATTAGCTTCTCCTGAGTTTAAAATTTATGAATTTTATTTTCGATGTGTGGAGAAGGTGGAAACAGAGTTTGTCGATGATCAAGTATTTTTTGGAAAACAATAGAATGAGAGGTCGAGGTGGCAGGTGAAAGGTAAGAATTCTTAAAAAACATTTGATGGTATGAAAATTAAGATTATAGTTTGTGATAATTATGGTAAAAGGAACACTAGGGAATGCTTTTTGAATTCTGGTAAGTGATTCTGATGTTTTAAAAGGGTCATAAGGATCATAATTTCACTAAAAAAGATCTGGGAAGTGGTAGGACAAAATCTAATTTACAATAAGTAAAATATTTTTAGTGTAATGATATGGGTCATTATGAAAATGAGTGTCCAAAAATAGAAGTTGAATGATGGGAAGTAGTCATACTACAAGAAAAAAGGTGAGGTGAAATCCTTCGAAACTACTTCAACAGATGTTGGGTCATCAAATGAAGTTATATTAGGTCCATTGTTTATTTATTTATTTTATACTAATGTGTTGTTTTATTTACGGTCTCCACATTCATTCAATTCTCAGACATTTTCAAATAATCTGGGAATTATACCTCAATAACTGAATCCCTAACATATGGTGTAAACATATGGGAAAATTTTTTAGGAAAAAAGATATTATAAGAATCATTTTATCCTTATCTGTGGAAAGATTTTACATAAATAACTTGTTGTTTTTCCTCTAGTATAATTTGATGTTATTTTGGGTATGTATTGAATTTCTGCTTATCATGCTAAGATTGACTGTAGATAAAAATAGGTTTGTTTTCTAAAAGAATTTCAGTTTGTGTACAAGAATGAACCCTTACCATTGATAACATATTAGGATGCTTAGAAACTATTAAAATATTGAAAATAATTCTACCTTGCACACATTTTTGAAAACAACCGAACTATTCATATTAATGTTGTGCTTGTGGTAAATGAGTATATTTATGTTTTTTCTAATGAGTTACTTGGTATCATATCTGATCAAGATGATGAATTTACTATTGACTTGTTTCCTGATGCTAAGCCAATTTCAAACCCCCTTATCAAATTGATCAAATAGAACTTTTAGAGTTAAAGAATAAATTGAAGGAGTTATTAGATAAAGGTTTAATTTGACATAGTACTTCACCATGGGGTGATCCTATCTTGTTTATTAAATATAAAAAATATTCAATGAGAGTTTTCATCAATTATAGAGCCTTCAATAACATCAACATTAACAACACGTATCCTTTGACTCATATTGATGATTTTTTTGATCAGATCCAGAGAGAACAATATTTTTCTAAGGTTTAACTATGGTCGCGGTACCATTAGTTTAATATAAAGGAAGAATACCTTCCAAAGACCGCATTTCGTTATAGATGTGGACATTATGAATTATTAGTTATGCCTTTTCCATTAACCAATTCACCTATTATATTCATGGATCTTATGAATAGAATATTGCATGAGTTCTTGTATAAGATTCTAGTTGTGTTTATCGAAGAAATTGTGTTATATTATAAAATTATAGAGGAGATTGAAGTCATTTATAGGTTGTTTTAAAAACCATACAAGAAGAGAAACTATATGGTAAATTCAGAAAGTGTATGTTTTGGTTACAACAAATTTCTTTCCTTTGTCACATAGTTTCCAAATAGGGAATAACTATTGATCTTGCTAAAACAAAAGTTGTTGAAGATTTTCCATGACACAAAAATATAACTGAGATATATAGTTTTCTTGGATTGGAAGGCTATTACCGAAGGTTTATTGAAATTTTTTCATTGTTATCTAGCCCACTAACTATGTTAACTCAAAAAGGTGTTATGTTCATATGGAAAAAATAACATGATGATTTTTTTCAGGAATTGAAGAAAATATTGGCGAATGATCCAGTATTGGCATTACCTTCAAAAAATAGTTAATTTGTTATCTATATTGATTCTTCATTGAAATGAATTGGATGTTTACTAATGAATAATGACCAGGTAATTACTTATTCTTCATGTTAATTGAAATTCCATTAGATAAATTACCCAACACATGATTTGGAATTAGATCTTGATGTTATTTCTTTAAAAAAATTGAGGCATCATTTTTATTGTGTAAAGTGTGAAAAATATACTGATTTAAAAATTTCGAACTATATAATCAATAAAAAATATCTGAACAAAAGAAAAAGAAGATGTTTGGAATTATTCAAGGATTACGATTTCATGATTCACTACCATCTAGGAAAAGTAAATAAAGTGGAATATGCTTTGAGTCGATAATGTAAAGCTATGTTAATAGTGATACATTTGGAACATGAACCCTTGATTAATGATTTGATGAAATTTGGCATTAAATTTTTTGGTGAAAGATATTACTCTATGTTTTTCCGGTTTCAGGGAATTAATCTCTATTAGAGGGAATTAAGGAAGTTCATAAGGAAGACACTGAGTTGCAGAAATAGGTAGAGTTTGTTCAGAAGGGTATGTTTCCTGAATTTAACATTATGATGTCACCGTAATTATATATGATATATATTATATTTATCTAATCTCTATTCATTTTTAATTTTCAATATACCTTTATTCTTTTCAAGTTTTATAAATATGATATTTTCATTTGAGGAAGTGCGGACTACCGCCCCCTAATAGTGATATGACTCATTCACGCTATACATGGAACATATAAAGGATGAAATTAATGAACTTATGTATCATATATAGTATAGATATTATACTGGAATTGTAATTTACCTATTTATCATTTAGTTTTCATTCCATTAAAATGGAAAACAATGAAATGAAAGTAGCGTTAATGTGTACGCACGACTAACCATCTTCAGGATTGGTGCATTTCATTTTCATATCATAAAATGTTATGGAATATTCTAAATAAATATATACTAGATATATATTATATATATGAAATCTAAATCATGAATATAATTATGTAGATAATGTACTATTTACCACATGGACAACTTATAATTATATTAAGTTTATTTATGAATCAAGTTCCGAACATCGACAAAATGACCGATATGAACTCAAATAATTAACTAATTGTTATTAAAAGGAAATATGTGATATAAAAGAATAATAAACATGAAAACGGTTCTGAGTCCAGTAGAAATTATTATTTTTTATTCTAGCAATTAAATAATGGAAAATTCATGTTGGACACGAGGTAAGGGACTTCATCTCAATCTTCATTCATTAAGGCATACTATGATCTATACAAGACTTTCCTTTATACGGGTTGACTTTTAATTTAATTGAAAGGGAATATTTTTTATATGAAGTGTTTTACTAAATGAAGAAAAAAATGTTTCATTTTAATGTATGTGGTGACAAAGACCTTTCTTCCACCGCGATAATTATTTGATATTTGGCTTCCATAACAAGATCTAATGTTTTTAAAAGGAAAATAAATAACTTAAAATATTTTTACATATTTTGGTATTGATAATGTTTCTGGGAATGGATTTATTATTACAATATATTGAAATTTTATATATTGATTTCAATATAGAAATGTTATCTTTACTATATTCTTATTCATGTGTTATAAATATGTTATGGTTCTTGGTCATTGTTTGTGCATATGGGTGGTTCCATGATAAACCTATTGTGGGTGATCCCGAGATAGATCTCCAATGTATTGGGTAACATGACGGTGGGAAATGTTAAAGTTTCTCTTAGGTAATATACTGTGATGGGTATTCCAAACATTACTCCATACATAGCTATGAAAGCTACAACGTAAGTATGTTATGGATGCCAAAAGTTATCTTTTATGATTTAAGAATCTATGTGTTATTCATAAATCTTATGATTTCATGAGGATTGTTAAAGGGATTATATTTTGCGTGTTTTAATGGACTAATTATTTCTTTCTTTATTTTATAACCCTTATTGATCTTTTTATTCTCATCCAAAGTTTTTGAAATGTTTTTTCACATGGTATAAGGCAGGGTAAGATAAAGGAATAATTCATGAAGATTTATATCAAGAAAATAATTCTTGTTTTCTTTTAAGCGTTTTTATTTTATGAGAAATATTTATACTGAGTAGAAGTGTCTACATTGTAATATTTGAGATGTAATGTAACAGATATAACTTAATTTTATAAAACACTAAACCAGAAAATATCTTCAATGTAAATTCTTGACATAACTCTAGATTATGTAATGTTTATGGATGGGGACTTATAATTAATGACTCTTCTTTATATCATTAAACACTGAAATTATCCTTTACAAAGCAAAATTCGTCAACATTTACTGCAATCTTGTTGTTAACCCATCTAGATGGGAAAATAATCACATTATTTTCTTTATAATATATCTAGTCTATCCATTCAATGATGCCTAAATATGAAATATCAACACAAATTGGATTTTTATCCATAGAATTGGATACATACATTACTTATGTCGGAAGAATAACTTCAATAATTTACAACATACTATATTCTTCTTGTTCCTTTTTATAGACTGTATAACCATTAATAACACAAATACTGTAAAATATAACATTTGAATTTGGACCCCTGTTTATCCATTAATGTATTTTGGAAATTGAATTCATATTTTCAGATAACCCCTTATAAGTTTTTTCATGAAACCATCCTAAAAACTATTCATTATTTGTATTCGATATCCATCCTTCATCCCATAATGGATTCAAATGTATAAGAATTACTTTGTCGTCTTAAATATACAGAGAAAATTCATCACTATTTTTAAAAAGTAAAGGTGAGCCTTCTCCTACTATGTGAAAGTAATTGTAAAAAAATCTCTATAGAAAATACATTCACCCCCAAGTTGTCCAACGTGACAACATTTTGGGGGATAAATTCTATGAATATTTTATAGGTAATCGGTATAGAATACCAAATCTTTTTTAACTACATATTGTTCTGCAATATAAGCTTATGAAAAACTTTAACTCTTGATGTACCCATCCAAAATAATCATATACCATTCCATGGGGTAAATCTATCTATAATGAACAATACCCGATAGTTAAACCTCTCAACCTAAGTAAAACATCAGGAGGACCATTATATCAAATAATAATGGTGGTAAGAACATATATAATTCATATAATATCACTACAATCAAATTATTTATCCTCGCAATCATTTTCGGGACTATCATTTTACATCATATGGCTTTGAAAAATAAGCATAGTCTGGTTAATGTATGTCATGTTGTTTTTGAAATAATGCAACATAAAGTGATGAGAATCGAATCCTTCATCAAAACATGAATGTCACATGATTTTATACCCTATAACTTCAAATTAGTCACTGACATTACATTAGTGATATTTGATGAATACCCATCTGGAACTCTTACAACATTAATGAAATTGAATAATTATTGTTTTTCGTGTCTGGATAGAGTGTAAGCTGAGAGTGGATGAAATTTATTCATTTCACCCTTCACTGGTTCCAACTCTTCCCTTATCCCCATGTCAATCAACTCCAACCGAGATTTCATTCAAAATTTTGTTTTATTAACAACATTTAACAATGTTCTAATAAAACTATCAAATTCATTTTTTCACATGAATGACATAAAAAAAGGGTTTTATGAACAAAAAAATAAAAGTGTGTTAAATCATTGAAAATCGATCTCATTTTCCCACATGGTTTTTAAGGGTTTTTAAAAATAGTTTATTAAAAATAGTTTCAATATATTTTACTTTTGTGAATAGTTTATCATCTATTAGTGAAGTTGGTCTTGAATCTTATTCTATATTCCAGTCGAATGTTGTCATCCATGATCATCATATTGTCATGGATGTAAAAATTTCTAATGTCCTAAAAATATTTCCATTATTGAATTTTTTTAACAAGAAATAGTGTGTTCATTCTTCAAAAAATTTACACCCTAACATTCCATTAATTATGTAGCCTAAAAATTTTCTATAAGTAGTAAATTCATTTATTATCCTGTAAAACATGGATCTCAATGTAAATTCTACAGTTTCATGAGAATCACATAATGTAACACCAGTATCCCACATCAATTTTAGGTCTTCCATCAATGGTGCCTAATAGACATCAATATAATTATCCCACTGCTTTGGTCCAGATATAAGAAGAGAAAGCCTAATTTATTGGAACATCATGTCTAACCATGGTGGCAAGTTACAATTTACCAAAATAACTAGCCATGTATTGTAAGTACTACTCTATACAACAAAAATATTTATTCCATGTATATATAATTTGGGACATAGGTTTTTCAGATCATTTCCAAATTTAGGATACTCATAATAAATTTTCATCCACCGAGAAGAGTTTACTAGGTTATGTAGTTTCCCATTTCCCATTATTATATTTATGTGTCATGTCATTGGGTAGTGGTTTTCTAACATCCATAATGTCTTCTAAAATTTGGAATAATAAGAAAGTACCATAAATATTTTGAAGGACTTGATCCATATTTCTTTTAGTGATTCACCCTAAAAGTAGGGAATTTCAATGTGATTCACGGTCCTTCAGAAACAATGTGAAATAATTTGTACATTCATATTTTTCATCAGAGATCAAGCTATTTGATCATAGCATTCATTTAGAATCATATTTTGACAAGGAAGATCATTTTTTTTCTAGTAACAGATCACTCAACAGACCAAGTTGTTCTGTAAAGCCGGTTCCTCTCTATACATTGTGAGATTTCAGATTATATAGCTTCAATATAGTTGAAAATGCTTTATATTTAGTACATCCTATATAAAATAGGCCCCTAGAAAACCTATTTAACTTCTCCAACATCTTTGGATAATCACACGTGTTATCTTGAATTTCTATTATCATTTATTCCATATGATCTCCACGTTTAGGCCAAATTTCATATCTCAAATCTATTATGTGACAAATAAAATGTTTTTAAATATTTTTTTGACTAAGTTATCATGAATAAAAACAACATAAACAAAAAAAATGTATTTTAGAAGGATCATATGCATTCTCTGTTGCAATCTTGATGAACTATTTACAACCACATTCAATATATTTTGGAATTCAATTATTGTCCATCCATTTTAAATTCACATTCATTCTATTGTGTTCATACAATAATCTTCTATAAAAATATTAAATAAATACACAAATGGTATTCATAATCAAAGGGTAATGTTAGAGATAATTCTAATAAAGGGAACCCAAAATTTAAATGTTATTGATTATGAATCTTGACAAGTTATCATTTTACAAAATGGTGACACGAAAAGCTTCAACATAGGGTAAATTTTTTTTATTGGTCCATGTTCTAGATTTAAGGCTATATGGGACAAAAAGGTGGTAATAAATATTTTTTAAAACAAAATTTATTTATTATGGGATGCTATTATTTCATTGGAAATTTGTGTTCTTACCTATCATTTAACTATGAGCTGAATTTATAAATTTGTGTAAAAATATCATTCCTCAGAAAATACAAGGTCATATAATCATCAGACATTGAAATATGGTAAATGATCTTGTAATTTAACAAAACAAATGTATGGAAATGTTATTCAAGATATTAGTGAAGTTGGATTCCATGTTACTATCTTTTTTATAAATTATTCTAGACCATGTATTATAGGAATGGCAACAAATATATTTTTACTATAACCCACTGACGAACCCCTATTTCAAAAATAGTATAGTTATCAATCTTAGGTATATTTCACATGTCCTAAAATATCCAAAACATATATTCAATTTACTTAAGATCTCCACAAACACATTTCATTAATTAAAATTTTAAAAAAATTAGTTAGCCTATATTTCAAGTTATTGAAATCCAAAAAAAAAATTCTACATCAAACAATAACATAAATTACTATAAGCTATCTAACATTAAAACAAAATGTGGAAAATTATTTTCAACATATAATAATTAAGTGGTAAGATAAAAGTGGAATGGAAAAACATATTTATTCTTCCCCATTACCCTTTATAATTCCAAATTCTAGATATCTGTCACACTTATATTAGATTATTATTCATTTGATAATTCCAAATTAAGAATCATAATTTATTACAACTTCTTCAGATTAATTCCCATACAAATACACTTTTGAGATATAAAATTTTATTATTAGTTTAATTAAATTTAAATTATATACAAATATTTTTCATAATATATGAAAATCATGCAACGAAACATAAATAATTTTCAATGGAATCACATTAATGTTCTTAACATATTTTTCATTTTCATTCCAATTTCATAATAAAAATATATATTCCATTTCTTATGGTAAATCACATAATTGAAGACGAATATGAATATATTATAATTAAAATAGTATTATAGCATCAAAATAATTAAATATCTCAAAATTATTGATAAGAAAAATTTGAAAAGAGCTATATAAATCCAACATGAAAAAAATTAAAAAATTAGAATTTATATGGTTGAAGAAATATATATTAAACCCTTCCTTTGTACGGTGGTCCAAAAGGGAGAGGGGGATAGATTTCTACTTCAATCAGTTGAGGGAGTGGAATATGAGGAAATGGTGGTCGCTGAAGGGATACTTTGTGATGGCAAGTTGTTAGCCTGGGCTGAAGACAATGATGGTGGTGAGTTGACATGGAAAAAAGAAAGAAATAATAGAGAAATAATAATGTAGTTTGGACGAGGTAAGAATGTTTGAGATGATTGGTGACACTAATAAATGATACAAGAGGATAAGTAATAACATAACTTGGATTTGTGAGAGCTGATTCAACTGATACAAGGTCGAGGGGGGTGACAACAAAGTTATACTTCCACGAGTTCTTAAATGGAATTAGGGGAATCAGATCGATTATTGTTCTATTTAATAGATTGGTAAGGGTTTCATCAACAATTAAAAAAAGAACTAATAAACAGGGGGTTTAATTGTGAAAAAATAATAAACACAAATAAAATAACTCTTTATTAGTGCTAAAACATCCCTGATAAATACCTATATAATTAATTTTAGTAATATAATTAATATAAGTACAATATTTAAATGAATATAATATAAATAAATAAATAAATTCATATAAATTCATATAAATATTAATATATTAAATGAATTGTAAATATGTATTTATAAATATAATTATAGGTATATATTTATAATTATATATTTAAATAAACCAATTTGTAAATACATTTACAAATATTTTTATTTAATTATAAATTTATTTAGATAATATAATATATATTTAATATATTCATTATTTAATGTTATTAATTATAATTTTATAATTATTTAAATATATAATTATTAATATATTATTATATAAATATTATATAAAAAATTATATTTATTTTTTTGTAATTATAAATATATAATTTTTTAAACATTTGAAACATACATTTATAAATATATCTATTTATGAATATTTATTTAGAAATATATTTTAACATTATAAACGAATATGAAATCTTAAACTCATGAATGTTAAAAATGAGTGAAATTGTAGACTTGAAAAAAATATAAGTTTTATTAATTATACATCTTATTAAAAAAATCGTATATATATTGAAACAAAGATGAATACATATTGAAAATATTAAAACATATAAAATAAATATGTATAAATAAATACTCTAAAATTATTAAATTCATAAAAAATAATATTTAAAATGAATAAATATTACTAACTAAAATAATATTAAAAAGAAATAAATAAAATATACCAATTAAAAACATAACTTCTTAAATATATTATTTTACTTAATGTAATTTTAAAATGAATATTAAAATTTGAATAGATTTCAAAAATATTAGTCTTTGGCATTCTATATAATATTTTATTAATTGCATAAATATTTGTATGTGAGAAAATAATGTGTGGATATATATGTGTATATATATAAAAGTTTGATATATGTGAAAATGAACAATGAAATTATATAGTATGTAGCATCTATAAATGAAATATATAATAATAATAATGAAAAAAATTAAGAATTGAATATTTGATTTTAATTATATAGATAATTTTAAAAAATTGAAAATGAATATTGACAATTGTTAGGCAATGAGCTTGTACAAGTGTGGTAGTGGTTCCTTATTGGCAGCCGAAAGACCAAGGAAAAATTCCATGTGGAGGTGAATTTTTGAGTAAGTGTATTAGAACTATAGCATGTACCGTATGATACTGTAATAGGAAAAATTACTCAACTAATTCGGGCTTTCGGGACACCAGTTTAGGCCTACGAGTCTCAGGGCCTTTAGGTAACCTTAGGTTTTGAGGCTATAAATATTTTTGGTGATGAAGGCTTCGATGCAGCACAAGAAGAAAACTCAAGAGCAGGTCCTAGAAGGGGATTTAGAGAAAGTAGCAGCCACCAATGAAGAGCTAATTGGATTGAAAGAAAGAGTGGGTTTGGAAGTCACCATCGATACCAGGCACCATGCAGCTCTTCATGGGGAAATGCTAGCTGGTCAGAGATGCAAGGTGGGGAGCTATGCCTTCAATGATGAAAATGATAGGGAGGGAAATTTATAATGTAGTTTGGTTGGCCCTTTGGGACATATATTGTGCCATGTGCCTCTTGGCCTTTGGGTCATGTACTAGGCCTTGTGCCATTGGGCCTACGAGTCATGTGAGGGATCCCTCTCAACCTAGATAAAAAGGGTATTATCCAAAAAATGAAAATCTAAGGGCCTTTTGGTTCTTCATGTTAATATTTATATATGTTAAAATGGGATTGAATACATATTAAATATAAAAATTACTACTATAAGAAAAACATTAAATGTTAATGAGCAAACATGTACAAATAAATATTAAAAAATGGATAAAATTTAAAAAAATTTAAAGAATGAAAAATATAAAATGAATAAATTATATAAAATATAAAATATATTAATGAATAATTATGTATAAATATCAATAAAAATAAATAAATAATATTATTATTAAAGGTATAAATATTGAAAATATTTAAATTATAAAAAAACTATGCACATACATAACATTATCAATGCATAGATTATATTAAATGAATTCATGTTAAATACAAGTGAACTTAAATTGTATATATATAATTAAATAATTAATATATTTTTTATAATTTATAAATTTGATTAAAATTACTAAAATAGATAAAATTTAATATATATATATATATATATATATATCAACAAATATTATATTAATTATTGGATTAGTATATTAGGTATTGAATTTGTATATTAATTAGTATATAACAATAAATAGAATATTAATTATTTAATTAGTATATTATGTATTTAATAATTTAATTCAATGTTATTAATTATAATCAGTATAGTCATTATTTAATTATACTTATAATCAATATACTATTTATTATTGTTATATATATTATTAAATTTATTAAATTTAATTATAAAACCATTTGGGGTTGGCTTAGTGCAGCTTGTTGACCCAAATGAATATATGTTTTAAAAAAAAATTAGATATATTAATTATGTAAATTACAACTCTATTAAAAACATTAAATGTCAACAAATTTTATTAAAATACTTTTAATGAAGTGATTATTAAAAAAATGAATAAATTTAATATAAATATATATCTATATATAAAAATGAAATAACAAAGATTATCAATTATTTAATTAGTATATTATCTATTTAGTAATTTTATTCATATTTTTTAATTATAAACAATACAATAATTGTTTAACTAAATATATAATATTTTTGTAATTGATTAATTTTTAATTATAGAATTAACAATTATTTAATACTTTATATATATATATATATATTATTTACTAAAATATATATAAATATATACAAAACTAAATAATTAATATAAAATTTATTAATATATGTCAATATATATCAATAAAGATCAACATTTAATATATATAAAAATATTATATATATATATATATTTATATAAGAATTTTGAAATCAATTATAAAAAATGAATAATTATAAATAAATTTTAAATTTTTTAAAAAATTATAAATTTGAAAAAATATAAATTAAATTGAAATTAAAAACAATATATATATATATGGTAATATATATATATATATATATATCAATCTTTCATATATATCAATCTATATATGTATATGAATATATTTTTATATATGTCAAAATATTTCTAAATATACCAACAAACAGTTTTATAAATGAAATAATAATTTAATTATATGAAAATCCAAAAATATAAATAACTATAAAAAACGAATAAATTTTAAAATTATTAAACAAATAAAAATTAATAACAAACAAATTTAACATGTATATATAAATACATTAACATTTAATATATTCATATATTCATATATATATATATATATATCAATATATAAATTTAATATATTTAATAAGAATTTAATTATATATATTTTTTAAATTAAATATCACTTAGGGAAGGCCTTCTAGTGTGGACCACAATGAGTAGAGGAGGGCCAACACCCGAAGGTAGCCGTAAAGATTGGAAATAATGGACCATAGGGTGGAAAAAGTCCCATGGGTCCCCGTGCATATAGGCGTGGGCTCATTATGTTGTGTGAAGAGAGTACACAGACGACCATCCCTAGAGTAGGCTTCTGGTATATTTATGTCATAAAATAATATAAAAATAAGTGACCAACCTCTTACTAGTTTGATTTGGGAATCATGCATTTATTGTATAATCAATTTTACTATTTTTCATAAAGACGACCTTTATCAGTACTAGAAAATGTGATGATAAAGGCTAACCATTATCAGCACTACAAAAAAGCATTGATAAAGGGAACTCTTTATAATCGCAAGAAAAACGCTGCTGAAGGTGTTATTTTATGATCTCTTTTTAGGGCTAATAAAGGAAACTATTATCATCACATTCCGGTAGAGTTGATAAAAGATTGAACTGAATAAACCCAAAAATGTAGTAGTGTGTGTGGCATGGATGGATGTTTGTTTGCACAATGGTATATCTAAAAGATTATATTGTGGGCATGAGATGCATTCTATATAATATGTGAGTTTATGGCTGATTATGCTCTCAGTATAGTTGATGATGGTAGACTTACTGGCAGTGCAGTTGGTCCATTAGGTGTAGTGTTGTGGGATGTGTGGTTGTAGGCCACTAAAAGCTTCATCTTGAGTTTTGAATGTTTATTTTTATCAATATAAATATGAGACAGTTGCGACTTATTTCACTCTTCACTAGCTCTAGAGAAGTAATTTTTATCATATCAAATTGTAAAATTAGGACACTAAGGATTACTTCTTAACATGTATTCCAGAATGTAAAACTCATGCGGACTATGAATGACCTCATTAATTTTTAATTATTTTATTAAAAATACACCTGAAAAAAGTGGATACCATACATGGAGCCTCTAAAAACAAAATTCACCTTACAGAGTTCAAATTCAAAATATCCCATAAGATCCAACATCAACAAACCTCGAACCATCACCTGGGACCTTATTTCAAATTTCAAACGACAGACCATCATCGATGCCTCAATCTATGAACCTGCATTGAAAATTTTCATGACGCGACGACTTCATCATCCACTTTGTTTCCACTATAATCACATTTCCACATTCACCAACACATTTCAGACATTCACTATAAACTTCACCGTCATGACCATCACCTAACTTATAGCAACACATCACCGAACGCCAAATCATTTTACAAATAACACTCATCCCTAGAAAAGTAGTTGATCCAATAGAGAAATTCACATCACCAGAGAATAGTAGTTCCAAACCAATAATACCTCAAACCAGGGAAAATTGAAAGATGTATCGAAATGAGTAGATGACCACCATGTCGTTGTAGCTTTGCAACACCACAGACTCAACCAGTTTTCATCGCAACATTGCCACACAATCGTGAAGCACCTCAACTGAACCACTGGAAACTAACCACCCCAAGTAACCACAAACTGAATTCAACCTACGGAGCATCACACCTGACCAACCTTGAAGGTGGTTCTGTTCATTGATTCCAGAGTGGGGTGAGAGGAGGGAATCACATAGCAAGCCACCAGACAAGACAAAATCATCAATAACAAACTGAAAGGCAAGACAAAAGCATCATGAAATAAGGAGGAATAAATGGGAATGAAACCCAAAAGAAGGCCCAAAATACAGAATCTTTGGGTATGACACCCCAGAGTGAACAAATAGAAAGAAGAAATAGGGGCCTAAATCCTAAAAAAGATAGTTGCGGTGATGAGAAATGCACAACGACCAATCCACTAAACCCAAAACCTCATAGGCTCCATCATTCGAGATCCGACTTGGAAAAAAGCAGTGGAGCACAAGATCAGAGTACGAAAGAGACATCCTGGAAGAAATCCAAAGTGTCATAGGGTAGAATGTGTGAGAAAGAGAGTTATGGGGATGAAGCGCGAAGCAAGATGAGTGAGACGAAGTGATATCCTTAGAGAGGATAAAGCGAGAGAGAGAGCGGAGAACCAGAGGAAATAAACAGGAGGCTCCATCACCACTGAAGGAGAGAGAAACCCTAGATGGAGGAGTGACCCAAGATCCCAAGTCATCCAAGTGATTGAGACGCTATAAATTTATGAATGACTTTTCATGATCATTCATTAGATAAAAAATAAACAAAAACTAGTAGTTCAGACATAAATTGAAACATCAAATAGAATCATTTTGTAAACACTTTTTGATGTTTCTCAATAAGAATGAAACCATATTATTAAATATATTGTTAATAATAACACAATATCCATATTTAAAAATATAATAAATATATTAAACATAAAAAATTCCTCTATCCTTTAAACATTACATGTTAAGACATTGTTTTCTCTAACTTTGTAAAATCAAGTGATTTAGTAAAAATATCACCTACTTGATTTTCAATTGATACATATTACAAAATAATACCCCCATTATTAATATGATCTTGAATAAAATGAAACCTGAAATCTCTATATCTGGTATTGGAGTATTCAAATAGATTTATAGAAAATGAATTTGCATATGAATTATCCCAATAAATTTGAATTTAATTGAAACCATGATAAAAATGAAAAAAAGTCTGTGTAATCACTAGACATTGTGAACAAGTACTAAAAGCCACAACCTACTGAGCCTCAAATATGAAAACACTAATATAGATTGTTTGAAATCGTATGCCAAATTTTTCTAGTGTTAGAAAAATTAATGATAAAGTCACAATTTATCACCACTTTTTTAGGCACTAATAATGTGGGGAGTTCATCAATTAATTTTTTTATAGAAATGATAAAGTCCATAATTTATCATCATTATTTTCTAGCACTTTTAGTGTAGGTTTTTATCATCATTAATTAAATGAGTTAATAAAGGGGGTCTTTATCTATACTAGAAAAAAATCATTGATAAAGAACCTCATTTATCATCACGTATTTTATAGCACTGAGAATGTTTTATTTTATTAGTTCCAAAAAAGTGGTGATAACGTATGTCTTTATCTTCACTAGAAAAAACATTTATAAATGGATGCCTATATCATTGCTACCAATAAATGCACTGATAAAGGACCCCCTTTAGCAGTGCTTTTTCTTGCACTAATAAAAGTTATATTTCATAAAAAACATATATATCATTAAAAATAATATATTAACATTTGAATATATTTTTATTGATACAAATATAATATATTTTATGAAATATTATTTATATAAGTCTAAATACTTATTTACCCTTAAAAATAATAAATTTTGGGAAAAAGATAATAAATTAATTAAACAAATAACTTTATTTAATAATTTGCTAATTATTATTTAGTAATAGTCATTTGATAAAAATGGGATGACATTAAAATTTAATAAATCAATGAACAACATAAGATAAATTGAAAACATGATTTGAACTTCAAACAGACATAACTTTTGATTTGGGTGCCCGTTTGATCTATACCTCATATCAAATCAAATAACGTGAAGATGTCTACCCTATGTTGACCGAGGAAGATATTTTCACAATTTTTTCGATTCAAAAAGGTCCAAAAGGCCTTTTAAACAGATTTTTCAGTTACAATACCCTAATTTTTCATATTTTATGGGATTTAAACAACATTTAAGAGGCTCTTCTTGTCCTTTTTCAGTGGAGAATTAATTTATTCTCAACAATTACATTCATATAGATATTATTTTTTTGAGAGTTTATCTATTTTCTTACTATAGGTTTATTTGTTATTAGACATATGAAACTTTTATAATATTTACATATAATAAATCTATGTGTAAATACATTTTTAAACATATTTAAATAAAATTTATATTTAAATATATAAACTATATAAAAATAAATATTTATTATTTATTATATTTACAATAAAAGTTATCTACTTAATTGTCATTATAAAAATACATTAATATATATTTATATATATATTAACCTATTCATGTAATGGTCTTATATAAATGCACATGGGTGTGTCATTAACAAATATATTTTAATGTGTATATTCTAATATATTTAAATATATGAGTGTGTGTGTAAATATTTCTGCTTGTATGTAGGAAATATAAATGTGTATGTGTGTGTGTAAATGTGTTTATGTGTTTCTGTCAATATTTTATATATATATCATATTTAAAATTATTTTTATAAATATATCAATATCTTTAAATCTACTATATAAATGTATTTTCAGTATGTAATTAATAATATTTTATAAAAAATTTAAATCTAAATATTCAATTATATGTAAATATGTATAAATATATATATATGTAAATGTATAAAAATATAAATTAAATGTAATGTATAAAATTTAAATCTAAATTTAAAATATATTGACATATTTGAAATATTAATTTAAAAATAATTTTATAAATAAAATGAAATTAATTTTTATCTATTTTATTATAAACAATATATAACCATTTTTATAGATTATATAAATATTGGAATATATATATATATACTTATAGAAATGCATATATAATGTTTATATATACATATGTGTGTGTATTAATAACACACACATATATATTTTAATATATGTAAATGAATTTTAATATAAAATATATTTAAACAAATTTAAATTTATTTATATATCATACACACAAACACAAAATTATATCTATAAATGTATTTAAAACTAATTATATATATACAATCCAAAAAATATATATCAAAATATGAATAAATAAATTGAAATATCATAGAATACAGAACAAAATAAGTTTGGAAGACTGGATAAGGCCTTCCAATTACATAATGAATGTTAAAGGATCAAGTCCAAGTGTGAACAGTAATTTGGGGGATCTTTCTTGCACTAATGATGGGGCTGGCGGTTCGTGAGCATTGATATAAGAGTTGAGAGGAGTTTGAGTGGGCACGTGGTAGTTAAGGAATGTAATGAAATGATAAATGGGAGGCCAATAGTGTTAGAACCCAGTTTTTATTGTGGAAGACTTTGGAATATTCTTGATGATATTCCAGAGCAGCGCCTTCAGACGGCGTGCGATTCCGAGCCCCGGGGTGGCTGAAATTAAATTTTCAGTGAGTTCACACTAGAAACGCCAAATAAATGGTATAACTCTTAAACGGTGTGCCGGATCAGGGATCTAAGTGTACGGATGGGTCCGGAATGGGGTTTTTACCCTAGGAACGACCTAAAACCTGTCAGCGCGGGATGTTTGGACTCCTCGCTCACTTTCAGAACGTTAAACGGATAAATTAATTAATTAATTTATTCGTTTAATGATTAAACACAAGTATCTATTAAACCTTGGCTCAGATTGGAAAATCGAGGGCACAGTTGAGTTCAGAGCATGTCATTTACCCTAGAAGAGGTATAAGTTTTGCAGGCGCTGGCCGTCTGTGAAAAATGGCCCTAGAGGCGTTTTCATAATTTAGCGGCATCAGATGATAAATTCTATAAATTCTAGATAGAAGCTCGGAATCAAATTTTGAGACCGCCATTGTGCTCGGGAGGTGGTGTTTACCCTAGGGGAGGCTTAACCTCGACCCTGTCGAGTGTTCTGGGCGCGGGATAAATTGGGCGTTAAATTAATTAAAAATTTAATTAATTTCTTTTATTTAATCCCTAACCCCACCCCTCTCCTTCCCCATTTCCCTTCCCCCTGGCGGACGAGCTCAACCAAGGAGGAGAAGAACCTCCTCTCCTTCTCCCCACCGACGAGGAAGCTCTGTCAAGGCAGCGGTTCGGCGGTGATACTTCGGGAAACGCCCACGAGCTAGGATTATTGCGATTTCAATTTTATTTCCCGCACCTACTTTGAGTTTGATTCTATGCATCAATTTGTTGATCGATCCTCGAACAAAGCCCATAATCTTGTAGTAGATTTTTTTATCTATCCTTCGCATATTTCGGTTTCAAAATCCGAGTCCCGACACAATGGCAGTCGTCCACCGAAAATAGCGGGTTTTGAGGTTTTCTGGCCGGTTTTGGGTGTTCCGGCCATCTAGCGCGGCGGTCCGGCAAGTCGGCGTGGTGGAGCAGCAGCGGAGGCCGGGTCGGCAGCGACGTCTTCCGATGGGCAGCGGACGTCTCAGGTGTTCACTGGCAGGTTCCTCTGAAGGCAGGCGGCGACTTCAGCCAGGGCTCGCGGGCGACGAGAGAGAGCCGAGCGGAGACGGCGCGTGCGGCCGGTGGAGCATAGCAGTGGCGGCGCTGTCTGCGGCGAGGTGCATCGGCCAGGTGCGCTCGATGGAGGAGCCTGAGGCCAGGCCTCAGGCGTGCTGTGGAAGCCAGGACCCGCGCGGCGCGGGTCCTGTTGGCTGTCAACACAGACCGGCTGCTTGGCCGGTCTGCTGGGAGCGAGGACCCACACAAAGCGGGTCCTGTTGGGCGACGACACAGGACCGCCCAGCAGGCTGGGCCGTTTGTAAAAAAAATAGAAAAAAATAATAAGATAATAATAATAATAATAATAATAATAATAATAATAATATTATTATTATTATTAGGGGAAAATGTTTATGATTTATAAATCATAGACCAGGCGTCGGATTTGGGCGTCATCTGCGGCGATGTGTTCCTTAAATTACGACGAATATTTTTGAGATGGTTTTGTGGAAATTTTAATTCCTGAAATGTGGGGCTCGAGGGCACGACATGACCGTTAAGTGGACGGGCGTTTATCCAGGAATCTTGTTTTGGACGACGCAGACGCGTTCGACGTCCGTTTTGAGCATCGTCAGCGGCGTTGGGACCCTGGCGCGGGGGCGAAGAGTTCCAAGGTGGTTTCGGGCATTGAAGCCAGAGTTGAGGCGTGGGCCCCACGACCCGTCTTTTCAGCTGCATGCACCTTTTAGCGACTTTTTCCTCGGACGTCCGTTCGGGGCATGCGAGCAGTCAAAGTTGGGTGTTTTTTTGAGGGCATCGCGTTGGTGCAATCTGCCTGCTCTAATTCCGCATGCCGGTGCAGGCCCCGCGAGGGCTGTTTCGAGAGTTGACGGTGATTTCCAGCTTTATCATCGGGTGTCCGTTTTGGACAATTGTTTAGCCCATTTCGTGTACTTTTTCGAGAGGATCGCAATGGTATGATTCATTCATTGAGTTTCGGGACCGGGATGCGGGTCCCATGAAGCACCGCTCATGTGCGGTGCGCCGGAATGCATCTTTTTCTCCGGATATCCGTTGCGCTCAAGTGAGCAGTCTTTTTGATGTGTTTTCCCGAGGTGATTGTAATGGTGCGATGCACCAGACTGTTTTCGGGGCCGAGGCTTGGGATCACGGGACGTCGTTCGGGTGTGAGGCGGTGTTGGTGTCTTTTCTGTTGGATATCCGTTTGAGGCGAGTAAGTAGTCGATCTCGCGTGTTTTTTCCGCGAGGATTACAACGGTGTGATCAGTTTGGATGTACGGAGCCTCTTGCACAATCTTATTAAATGTGGAATCATGAAAGGTTCTCTAGTGTTGGTTCGCCCTACCTTGTTTGTAGCAGACCATTGGAATGTGATCACACTCTTGGGGGAGAGAAAAATGATTCACAAGATGTGGTTGGCCGTGCCTAGGCCTTTGAGGTTGGAGTTGTTACGTCATGTCTTTGCGTTGATGTTGGGTGTCGTGTGCACGATAGACTTAGGGTTGGAGATGAGGTATACATTGGGAGTATATGGGAGCGCTTGGAGGTACATGTGGTTGTTTGTACCTGAGGACGTTTGTGCGCTCAGTTGGGGTTGACTTGGGGCCACACATCGTGTGGTCCCCATGTGCGTGTCGTGTTCTACTTTGAGTACTTTGACCTCTTGCGACGTAGAGGGTCCCCCTGCGCTTGTTTGTTTGACCGGCATGGTTGAGACTTCCCCTGGCTTCATGCTCGTTTGTTTGTCCAGCAGGGTTGAGTTTTCCCTAGGTCCTGTTCTAGTTTGGCAGGCAGAGATGGTTTGCTTCCTCTACATCTTCAGCTATGAGGGGTTTCAGTACCATGCCCCTTTCACCGGACTGCGGCACCATTTGCGACTATTGGTTTTCGTACAGTGTGCGTGTTTTCCCTACTTTGTGGGATGATTTGTCTCAGTCCCCTTCGAAAGTGACTCAGCGGATTGGAGCGGGATCGCCTTGTGAGGCCTGGGGAGTTTCTCCCGTTGCTCTGTGTTCCCTGGTAGAGTTCTTGTGGATTCAGTGTGAAAAACAATTTATGCAGGCACCGATCCTCTACCCAGGAGGTCTTTACCAGCAGGGCTGAGGTTGTTTCCAGCAGGGATGAGGTTGCTTCCAGCAGGGATGAGGTTGCTTCCAGTAGGGATGAGTTTGTTTCTAGCAGGGCTGAGGTTGTTTCCAGCAGGGATGAGGTTGTTTCCAACACAGTTGAGGTTGTTCCCAGCAGGGCTGAAGTTGTTTCAAGCAGGGCTCGCCAGTGGGTTACGATCCAGTAGGGATGGCCAGTACAACGGTGTTCACCGAGGAGTACCATCCAGTAGAGATGGCCAGAGCAGTTCCGGGTATACCTCCAGCTGGGTTGGGCAGTGGTCCCCGATGTCGGGCTTACCTCCAGTTGGGCTGGGCAGTGGTCCCTGATGCCGGGATTACCTCCAGCTGGGCTGGGCAGTGGTCCCCGATGTCGGGTTACCTCCAACTGGGCACGACAGTGGTCCCGTCGCCGACTTTAGTCGGGTCGCCCTCCAGTGGATTACCCTGTTACGGGACTGGGCAATGTGGCACCCATCGACTTTCCGAGTCTCCCTATAGTGGGAACCCGTTGACTTCCAGGGATCCTCCAGTGGGGCTGGCCAGGGGGTCGTCTGTCGACTTTGAGCAGACCTCTAGACTGAGGGGCAGTGACGAGTTGTGGTTGACCTTCCCCCAGAACTCTCAAGTACGAGGAGTGCTTTTCCCCACTGAGACGCGTACTTGTGACGCGACCTAAAACCGTGCAGGCGATTCAGGGCCTCCCAAAGCGGATAGTGTCGAGGTGCGGTGATTGAGCCCTTGACTTGTAGTTCGGGGCAGACGTGCGGGATGCTGGGCATCGATGGTGTTACTTCTGGGACTGTTGGTGACTCAATTTTCTTGGGCTAAGATACGGGATGAAGATCCCCTTACGACTTTGTTCGAGCTTCCGGATTGAGCATAAGGATATGTATATACGTTGTTATAGTACCCAATTCTTGGTTTTGGTTACTCTCCATCTAGGAGAGGTGAAGACGCGTGGGGTATGCCACGTGATTTCCGTGTCTAGCTTCTCATGGTTGGATGAGTCTACTCTCCTTCTATAGCTAGCGAAGACTCAACGGGAAGTTCATCTTCTCGCCATTTCCAGCTCCTTTTGTCTGGACGAGTCTACCTTCTTTCCTCTTGTTGGGTTGACCTGGACTCTCTACTGTTACTCTTACTGCCTTTTCTGTTGTACTCCTCTACTTTTCCTGTTCTCTCTACTGCTCACCCTTCGGTACCTCCGTTTGTTGCTCCGTCGAGCCTTCGTGGTATCATACTGAGTATTTTTGTACTCACCCCTGCTTGGGCTTTGCCTGCACTTGGTGTTCCCTTGAAGACGACAGACATGTGGAGTGTGACATCATTGGAGCATAGGAGCTTGGGATCTTGGACTGCATGCGGTGGTCGGAGTCGGGTTCCAGGTGGGAGACCCATCAGCTATTTCTTTTTGTTTACCTATTGTCGGGTTGTGGAACCTTTTCTGGTTGGGCGCGCGTTTTTTCCCTTTTTCCTTTTCAGCACTTTACTTGTACTGTTTAGAGGTCGATGTACATTGTGGTATATATATATAGCAGTTTACCTTTTCATTACTTATCTTTTCTTTTACTCTGCACTGTTTCATTGAGTGTGCTGCGAGTGTGTGTAGAGGTACTTAGGAAAAGGCCTCCCCGAGTTGTTGTGCCTTCGGCGCTGGTCGCCAGCCCCAGGCCTATGGAGGCGGGCTTGGGGTTGTTGCGGCTTGAGCCTGGGTAGGGTCGGGTCGTGAAAAAGTTTTATCAGAGGTGGTTCATTCCATGGGGCATTGTGCGGACGTCCCTAAAAGAGGAATTGGTTTGGATTTAGGGCAATAGTGTTAACGTGTCTTGAGAGCAGCTCTCAGGCCAGCGAGTCCAATGATGGTGTGGCGGCCAGCGTACCCATTCACCAGGACCTTGATAACCTGCTTGTTGACTTGGCATTCTAAGACACTTGTTGTAGGGAAAATTTGGTTTTTGCATCACATAGGATTGAGTCTTTGACAGTCCTTCTTGAGTCAGCTCCCCATAATTGTTGTTATTGGTATATACATATATGCTCATCTGATCGCGGTACTCCTTGATAATTTTCAGTATTTCTCCGCGAGGATAGCCATCTAGGATACCAGCTTTGGTTCGTGACGAAGACCCTGTGAGCTATGAGGCCACAGTCTAGGACCCATCATGTGAGCCCCTTTCTCCAGGTGGGATGGTATCAGCACCCCCACCTGTTGAGAAGTTGACAGCTTCAGTAGAGCAGGTGGGGATTGAGCGTGCTCTGTGAGTTCCAGCGGCAGAGACCGCTGAGGTTCTGTGGTGAGCCAGAACCTCAGGCAGCAGAGGTTTGGCTCGAGGTAGTGGTTCACTTTTTCAGGCTTGTGCAGATACAGACAGATCAGAGAGTGACTTTGGCAGCCACCCTTTTTCGTGGGGCAGCTTGGCGTTGGTGGAGTCTGGTGACTCAACTTCTTGACGAGTCATCGCTTTCATGGGGCGACGTCCAGTTGTTGTTTCATGAGGAGTTTTTCCCCTCCTGATTACACTCCGTTCGGATTCAGGATATCCTGTAGTTTCAGCAGGGAGGGATGACGGTGGCCGAGTACGCAGCTAGTTTCGCAGACCGTGCACGCCTTTACCCGGACGTGGTCCATGAAGACAACATCCGAGCGTGGAAGTTTGATCAGGGTCTCCGCTGAGAGATTTGTGCTGTCATAGTACCCTTGGGAATTTCCACATATGACGTGGTGCTAGAGTAGGCGCTGGTGTCAGATGGATACCTGTCACGTTCCTGAGTTGGTGGTGGCAGCAGCCACGACGGAGCCGAGGCGTCCGCCCCAGCTAGCGGGCGTCGGCAAGCAAAACCTCGACGCGGGTGGCTTTCTGACAACTGGACTCAGGGGTGTGGTCGTACACCACAGTGGCACCGGAGGGAACCAGTGCATCCCAGAGAGAGTCAGTTCTATGCTTGTGACGGGTGAGGTCACTTGGCACAAGACTGCCCGACCCGAGTTGCGGAGAGCTTCGGGCAGGCCGCAGGTGCTCCACCACGACAAAGGCAGCGCCGTGATCGGAGTAGCGCCCAGAGAGGTGGTTCTAGTAGTGAAGCGGGAGGATTCGGTAGTGTGGGACGAATTTATAGGATCTTCCCATCACCACTAGGTGGTCCACGACAGGCTCCGGGAGCTAACAGTTGGGACTGAGGACAGCTGCGGGCTTTGGATGTCCACGATCCGGCAGAGCATGAGGAGATAAGAGGTACGCTCAATGACTCTTCTACCTTTTTGCAGTATAATTGTTAGACTCTGTGTGTGAACTGCTTTCCTCCCTGCTCCTTGTGTAATGTGTTACAAGGGTGACGTGGGGCGTCGGATGTAACTCTGTGTTGGTAATGTAAAAGGCGTGGGACCTTTTTCTCTAGTCGATGGTGTCAACTCCTTCGCCTTTTGAGCCTGTAAGAGTGCCTCGGTTGTGGAATCTTGCATGACCACATATCCTTTGGTGTTCCACCATATGGATATTCTGAAGGAGGGAATCCACATTCCTTGTTCCAGGTGCGGGCGGTGATTCCAGTCGTGGCGTGTGACGGAGAGGTTCGACCGGGGAGGTGAGCTACCCCCGAGGGCCTTCGAGTTGTTTAAGACAGTGCAAAGGGATGATGAGGTGCCCTACCGCCTTGCCCCAAACCCGAAAGTCTGGAGTGGGTGCACGACATTGTCAAGGGCCGACCATGCGTGAACGGATCAATCCTTTGGTATGTGTGCGGTGACGCAGAGCTGTGCGAGAGTTCTTCTGGATACGGGAAAGCCAGGTGTGGGCTTAGTACCCTATGTTGCCCCCTAGTTTTGCTTTTTGAGGATGAAAAGCATGAAATAGGGAGTGATGTAACAACCTAGTTTTTACTGTGGAATACTTTTTAATATTCTTGATGATATTCCAGAGAAGCGCCTTCAGATGACATGCGATTCCGAGCCCTGGAGTGGCCGGAATTAAATTTTCAGTGCGTTAACAATGGAAACGCAAAATAAATGGTATAACTCCTAAACGGTGTGCCGGATCAGGGATCCGAGTGTACGTATGGGTCCAGAATGAGGTTTGTACCATATTAACGATATAAAACTTGTCAACGCGGGATGTTTGGACACCTCACTCGCTTTCGGAACGTTAATCGGATAAATTAATTAATTAATTTATTCGTTTAATGGTTAAACGCAAGTATCTCTCAAACGGTGGCTCAGATTGGAAAACAGAGGGCACCATTGAGTTCAGAGAATTCTGTTTACCCTAGGAGGGGTATAAGTTTTGCGGGCGCGGGCCGTCTGTGAAAAATGGCCCCAAGGGCGTATTCGTAATTTAGCGGCTTCAGACGTTAAATTTTATAACATCCAAACGGAAGCTCGGAATCACATTTAGAGACCTCCGTTGTGCTCAGGATGTGGTGTTTACCCTAGGTGAGGCTTAACCTCGACCCCGTCGAGTGTTTCAGGTGCTGGATAAATTGGGCGTTAAATTAATTAAAAATTTAATTAATTTCTTTTATTTAATCCCAAACCCCACCCCTCACCTTCCCCATTTCCCTTCCCCCTGGAAGACGAACTCAACCAAGGAGGAGAAGCTCCTCCTCTCCTTCTCCCCTCCGGCGAGGAAGCTCCGGCAAGGCGGCGGTTCGGCGGCGATGCTCCGGGCAACGCCCACGAGGTAGGATTATTGCGGTTTCAGTTTTATTTCCCGCACCTTCATTGAGTTATATTCTATGCATCAATTTTTTGATCGATCCTCGAACAAAGCCCCTAATATTGTAGTAGATTTTATGCTCTATTCGTCGCATATTTCAGTTTCAAAATCTCAGTCCCGACGCACTCGCAGTCATCCGTTGAAAACAGCGGGGGTTTGAGGTTTTCTGGAGGGTTTTTGGTGTTCCGGCCGTCTAGCGCGGTGGTTCGGCAAGTCGACATGGTGGAGCAGCAGCAGAGGCCGGGTCGGCGGCGGCGACTTCCGGAGGGTAGCAGACGGCGTGGGTGTTCAGCGGCGGGTTCCTCTGAAGGCAGGTGGCGGCATCGGCCGGGGTGCGCGGGCGGCGAGCGAGGGCCGAGCGGAGATGGTGCGGGCGACCGGTGGAGCGGGGCAGCAGCGACGCTGTCTGTAGCGAGGTGCGCCGGCCAGGTGCGCTCGGCGGAGGAGCCCGAGGCCAGGCCTCAGGCATGCTTGGGAAGCCAGGACCTGCGCAGTGCGGGTCCCATTGGCTGTCAATGGAGACCGGCCACTTGGCCGGTCTGCGGGGAGCGAGGACCCGCACAAAGCAGGTCCTGTTGGGCGACGACACGGGACCGGCCAACAGGCCGGTCCGTTTGTATACAAAAAAAAAAATAAGTTTATAATAATAATAATATTAATAATAATATTAATAATAATAATATTATTATTATTATTAGGGGAAATGGTTTATGATTTATAAATCATAGACCGGGCGTCGGATTTGGGCGCTGTCTGTGACGACGTGGTCCTTAAATTACGACGAATATTTTGAGATGGTTTCGTGGAAATTTTAATTCCCAAAATGAGGGGCTCGAGGGTGCAGCATGACCGTTAAGTGGACGGGCGTTTATCCGGGAATCTTGTTTTGGATGGCGCGGACGCGTTCAACATCCGTTTTTAGCACCGTCAGTGCCATTGGGAGCCTGGCGCCGGGGCGACGCTTCCCAGGGTGGTTTCGGGAGTTGAATCCGGAGTTGAGGCGTGGGCCACACGGCCCATATTTTGAGTTGTGTGTAGCTTTTAGTGACTTTTTACTTGGACATCCATTCGGGGCGTGCGAGCAGTCGATGTTGGGTGTTTTTCTGAGGGCATCGTGTTGGCGCAATCTGCCCGATCTAATTCCGCACGCTGGTGCGGCCCCACGAGGGCTGTTTCGGGAGTTGATGGTGATTTCCAGCTTTATCACCGGGTGTCCGTTTTGGACAACTATTTAGCCCATTTTGGGTACTTTTTCGAGAGGAGGGCAACAGTGCGATCCGTTCGTTGAGTTTCGGGGCCGGGATGCGGGTCCCACAAAGCACCGCTCATGTGCGGTGTGCCGGAATGCATCTTTTTATCCGGATATCCGTTGCACTCAAGTGAGCAGTATTTTTGACGTGTTTTCCCGAGGGGATCGTAATGGTGCGATGCGCCCGACTATTTTCGGGGCCGAGGCTCAGGATCACGAGATGTCGTTCGGGCGTGAGGTGGTGTTGGTGACTTTTCCATCGGATATCCGTTGGAGGTGAGTAAGTAGTCGATCTCGCGTGTTTTTCCGCGAGGATTACAACGGTGTGATCCGTTTGGCAGTGCGGATCCTCTTGCATGATCTTATTAAATGTGGATGCATGAAAGGTGCTCTAGTGGTAGTTCACCCAACCTTGTTTGTAGCGGACCCTTGGCGTGTGATCGCGCACTCTTGGGGGAGCGATAAATGATTCACAAGATGTGGTTGGCCTTGCCTGGGCCTTTGAGGTTGGAGTTGTTACGTCATGCCTTCGCGTTGACGTTGGGTGCCATGTGCATGATAGCCTTAGGGCTGGAGATGAGGTATACTCTGGGAGTATACGGGAGTGCTTGGAGGTACATGTGGTTGTTTGTACCTGAGGATGTTTGTGCGCTCAGTTGGGGTTGACTTGGGGCCACACGTCATGTGGGCTCCATGTGTGTGCCGTGTTCTGCTTTACGTACTTTGACCTCTTGCGACGTAGAGGGTCCCTCTGCGCTCGTTTGTTTGACCAGCATGGTTGAGACTTCCCCTGGTTTGGTGCTCGTTTGTTTGTCCAGCAGGGTTGAGTTTTCCCCAGGTCCTGTTCTGGTTTGGCAGGCAGATATGGTTTAGTTCCTCTGCTTCTTCATCTATGAGGGTTTCAGTACCGTGCCCCTTTCATCAGAATGCGGAACTATTTGCGACTATGGGTGATTGTACAGTGTGTGTGTGTTTTCCCCACTTTTTGGGATGAGTTGTCTCAGTCCTCTTCGACAGTGACTCAGTGGATTAGAGCGGGATCACCTTGTGAGGCCTGAGGAGTTTCTCCCGTTTCTCCGTGTTCCCTGGTAGATTTCTTGTGGATTTGGTGTGACCAAAAGTTTACGCGGGATCCAATACTTTACCTAGGAGGTTGTTACTAGTAGGGCTGAGGTTGTTTCCAGTAGGGATGAAGTTGTTTCCAGCAGGGCTGAGGTGGTTTCCTGTAGGGTTGAGGTTGTTTCCAACAGGGCTGAGGTTGTTTCGAGCAGGGCTCGCCAGTGGGTTACCATCCAGTAGGGATGGCCAGTACATTGGTGTTCACCGAGCAGTACCATTCAGCAGGGATGGCCAGAGAAGTTCCGGTCTTACCTCCAACTGGGGTGGGAAGTGGTCCCCGATGCCAGGCATACCTCTAGTTGGGTTGGGAAGTGGTCCCCGATGTCGGGCTTACCTCCAGCTCGGCTGGGCAGTGGTCCCCGATGCCGGGCTTACCTCCAGCTGGTCTGGGCAGTGGTCCCGCCGTTGACTTTAGCCGGGTCGCCCTCCAGTGGATTACCCTGTTACGGGACTGGGCAGTGTGGCACCCATCGACTTTCTGGGTCTCCCTGTAGTGGGAACCCGTTGACTTCCAGGGATCCTCCAGCGGGGCTGGGCAGGGGGTCGCCTGTCAACTTTGATCAAACCTCTCGATTGCGGGGCAGTGAAGATTTTTGATTGACGTTCCCCTAGAACTCTAAAGTATGAGGTGTGATTTCCCCACCAGGAAACGTCCTTGTGATGCGACCTAAAACCGTGTGGGTGAGTTAGTGCTGCCCAAAGCGGATAGTGTCGAGGTGCGGTGACTGAGCCCTTGACATGTAGTTCTGGGCAGACGTGCGGGATGCTAGGCATCGATGGTGTTACTTCTGGGACTGTCGGCGACTCACTTTTCATGGGCTGAGCTACGAGATGGAGATCCCCTTACGACGTTGTTCGGGCTTCTTGATTGAGCATAAGGATATGTATATAAATTGTTCTAGTACCCACTTCTTGGGTTTGGTTACACTTCTTCCAGGAGAGGCGAAGACGCGCGAGGTATGCCACGTTCTTTTCGTGTCTAGCTTCTCATGGTTGGACAAGTCTACTCTCCAGCTATAGGTAGCGAAGACTCGACGGGAAGTTCATCTTCTCACCATTTCTAGCTCCTTGTGTCTGGACGACTCTACCATCTTTCCTCTTGTTGGGTTGAGCTGGACTCTCTACTGTTACTCTTACTACCCTTTCAGTTGTACTCCACTACTTTTCCTGTTCTCTCTACTTCTCTCCCTTCGGTACCTCCTTTTGTTGCTCCCTCGAGCCTTCAGGGTATTCTACTAATTATTTTTATACTCACCCCTGCATTGGCGTTTCCCGCACTTAGTGTGCCCTTACAAACGACGGACAGGTGGAGCTTGACTTCAGTGGAGCATAGGAGCTTGGGATCTTGGACCACGTGTGGTGGTCGGAGTCGGGTTCCAGGTGGGAGACCCATCAGCTATTTCTTTTTTGTTTACCTGTTTCCGGGTTGTTGATGCTTTTCTGGTTGGGCACGTGTTTTGCCCCTTTTTCCTTTTCAGCACATTACTTGTACTGTTTAGAGGTCAATGCACATTGTGGTATATATATATAGCAGTTTTCCTTTTCTATACTTGTCTTTCTTTTACTCTTCACTGTTGCATTGAGTGTGCTACGTGTGTGTGTACAGGTACTTAGCCAAAGGCCTCCCTGAGTTGTTGTGCCTTCGGCGCTAGTCGCCAGCCCCTTGCCTATGGAGGCGGGCTTGGGGTAGTTACGGCTCGAGCCCGGGTAGGGTCGGGTCGTGACAATTAGCTTTGAAAAAGGAGAGTGTTATAGTGCATAAAAAAGTTCAATTTTTTTATCAATGATAAAAAAACCAATAATAAAGGCACCCATAATCTGTGCTAAAAAATTGATGATAAAAGGTTCTTTTAGGAGCACTTTTTTAGTGATGATATTATCTGAAATGTTAAAAATTGACCTTTATTAGTGCTAAAGAATAACTGATAAAGGGTTTCTTTATCAGGGAATTTTTAGTAGCGATA
This sequence comes from Viscum album, assembly GCA_963277665.1. NCBI lineage: Eukaryota > Viridiplantae > Streptophyta > Magnoliopsida > Santalales > Viscaceae > Viscum > Viscum album. Next base: position 1,004,247,925 of record OY728134.1, read on the forward strand.
AAGACAACCTTTATCATAATTTTTTTCTAGCGCTGATATAGGTATTCTTGAAACATCACTCAAAATATGAGTGCTTTTTTAGTAAGGATGAAACTATATTTCATGATGTTAATGGGTGGATATGTAGTAGTGAAAATGCAACTTACACTACCACATAATTCATGATAATATGTTCTGATAAACGGTTCCTTTATCAGAGATTTTTTTACATTGATAAAGAGGCCCTTTAGAAGCATTATTTTCTAGCGTTGATAAAGACCGCCTTTTAACATCGCTCACAATATCATTGGTTTTTAATAATTATAAAAAAATTCATGTTGTTAATGGGTGGATCTGTAGTAGTGAAAATTCATCTAATAATACCACAGAATCCATCATAATCAGCGCTACCTTTTATCTGTGACAGATAAAAGTGCAGATAAAGACACCCCATTTAAGAGAGATTTTTTATGCATTGGAAAAAGGGAACTTTTGTCAGTGCTTTTTTAGCGTATATAAATGGACCGTTTTATCAATGATTAAAGGGCTGACAAATGATATATTTCTATTTTAAAAAAATAATATTACTAAAAATCAAATATTAATATATAAATATACATTTACACTTGATATATACGATATTTAGAGAAAAATGGTATATAAAATAATTCAAAAATTATATATTATTAAAAATAATTTTTAATATAAAAATATTATTATATTGATATATATATATATATAATTTTCTTAAATATGATTTAAATATTCTAAATGTGTATTAACACTTAATATGTCATATAATTAGTGAAAAATGGTATATAAGTTAATAAAACATAATATTTATTAAACATAGTGACTAATTAATAGTAATATACATTTATTTACATTTTTTATATCAATTTCATTTGTTTTTTTGAATTTTAAACATATATGAAATATTAAACCTTTAATTATCAATTAATCATATTAACTAAATACGTATTTACACTTAATATGTAATATTATAATATCATCCTATATATATGTAATTAATTCTATTTTATAGGGAGAAACATACAGTATCAGTGAACTATTAATATTATCATTTTAGATTTTTATTTCATTATATTTAATATTTAAAATGTTATATTTTTAATTTTTAATTTTTATACATTTTTATGTCTTTATTTAATATATATATATATATAATCTATTACATTTTAATATATATGTATTTATATAATTTCTTCATTATTATTATTATTTATTTTGTTCATAATTTTTTTAATTCAATCATTTTTAAATTTTAATTTGTTTAATATTTTAACAATTGAAATCATTTTTAATATTTGTTACATATATTTATTGATTAAAATTTAATGTTCTTAATAAAAATGTAATTTTCATTATTATTTTATGTATATTCATTTTCATTTTAAGGAGTCATTTTTAATTTATTTATGTTTATATAATTAATAACTCTTGTAAACTCTTTTAATATTATTCTTATCTATTATTATTTTTAAATAGATTTCACTCATTTTTAACATTTATTTTTTTAATATTATTTATTCATAATCAATGTTATGTATTTTTTACATTTTCTTTTAATTTATTCTTTTGTAATATTTATTTGATTAAAAGTTCTATAATTTATTCATTTTTATTTTTTTATACATAATTATTCATTAATATATTTAATATATTTAATATTGTAATATATTCACATTTATATATATATATATATATATCTATAATGTTTTCATTAATACGTTTTATATTCAAAATTTGTATTTACATTTAATAAGTCATATATATTGTAAAAAATTGTTCAAAATTAAAAGTTAATATAAATTAAAAATATTTACATATTAGGTTCGAGTAATAGAGGTTACATATTATATAATATTTTTTTTCAATTTATTATTTATGAAATTTTGTTATATATATATATACTAATTTCACATGCACACAAACATAATTAATGCAATTTTATATACAAACACACACACACATATAATATATGTGTAAAATATTATATTTTTAATATTTTTTTTATAATTTTATTTATTAACATAATATAAATAATATATAGGGTTTTTAATGAGTAAATTTTATTTATTTTTTATTCTTATTTAATATATTCTATTTATTATTGTTTAATAATTTTTTCTTAATTTTTTAATTTTTTATATTATTGAAATATATTCATTTTTTATTTTTATCCATTCAATATTTTTTTGTAATTTTATCCATTTTTAATATATATTTATGCAATTTTACTCACTACCATATAATTATTTTAATATGGTGTGTTTAATTTCTATAATTAATATGTATTCAATTTCATTTTAACATATATTGTTTTAAAATTTTGTTAACAATATATATAATTAATAAAACTTATTAATTTGTTAATATTTCTGAAATATATTGATTTTTAAGGATTAAAAATTTCCCTTTTTAACATCTTTTCATTTAATATTATTTATTCAACTTTAGTGTTAATTGTTTTTTAATTCTTTTTAATTTATTCATTTTTTATATTTATATATACAAATTAATTCATTAAAATTTAATGTTTTTAATATGGTTGTAATATACATATCTTAAATGTATTCTTCATCATTTTAATATATATTCTGTTATAATTTTTTAATAAATTAATCAATTACAAAACTTATCCATTTTTAATATTTTTAAATTCTATTCAATTTTAATTATTCAATTTCACTCATTTTTATCATTCAAGCATTTACGATTATTTATTCATTATTAATTTTTTTTTATTTTATTTTTTTTATAACTTATTAATTTCCAATTTATATTTGATTTATGTTTTTTTATTTTATTTTAATGCATTTTTATCGATGCTTGAAATATGTGGTGATAAATATAGGTTCTATTAGTGCTAAAATATTATTGATGATAAAGATAAATTTAATTAGTGGTGAGTATTTTAGTGATGATTAAACGCATCTTTATCAGGATTTTTTTTGGAAAGTGTTGATAAAACCCTTCTTGATATTCTAAATTCAACCTTAATGGAACCCAATCGTTTTCCTCATCCAATCTCACATAGAACATGACCTATATCGCCACTCCACCTCAAACTTCATGGATGAACTGACCTTCTCAATAAATAAGGCATGTGACTATTCATCCTCCTCTTTAGTAAATCATGCATTCTTTCACCATTTTTTATGCTTCATTCCTCATGTACTATATCACATTCATTCTCATACCATAGTGCTTAATTATGCCTATAAAATTGAGACCATGACGTTTTTGATTTTCTTGATTTAATGTATCTAATTACTTCATGGTTCACTGTTTTTCAATGATTTCCAAATAGTTTGGATTCTAATGTTTGGTTTTCGTTAATTGTTCAAGTTATAGTGTTCATGTGTTTGTGTTTTCTACAAAAATTATGACCTCATCTTTGGGTTCTTTTAATTGTGATGATGTTATTTCTAATGGAAATTGTGAATAACATGGTCATGTCATATAGAATTCTACTACCCAAATAATTTTTTACTAAGTTTTTTTCTTCTTTTCCTTTTTAAATTGGTGCACATTATTCCTTTTAACACTTCATCAATGATTTCTTCTTGTTTCCGATAGGCATCCAATAATAAAAAAAAATCCATGAACAACTAATTGATATTTACTATCTCCAAATAATTATCACTTTCCAACATTACTTATAATGAAATGATCATTTTAACAATTACGATGTTCTCCACCAATGGTGAAACCAATATGAGTAAATTTAAATTTATAATGCACCTTAAATAATGAACATTAAAGTATCTTAGATCCAAAAGCTTCTATATACTTACCTCATATGACATTCTGTAGTGTCTAGTGTCAATTTTAATTCATTAAACTCATCAAAATTTTATTTTGATGGTTATATTCATTTGAAATCGATTATCAATGAATAAAATAAAATTTTAAACCATAAAATTTTTAAAGGTCTTTCACCGAAACATAATTAACCTTCACAATTTCATCCTAACTGATATCCATTAACAATTTGGTTGGTGAACATTGTTGATTTCTATTTTTTCAATATATTAATGTTTAAATAGATTCCTTGAAAATTAATATATATAACACATTCCCATCCATAAATGCTTTCCACCACTGTAATACAATATCAATACACATCATTCGACTATAGTTATGTTAATACAATAACTTCATGCAGCTTAAATGTTTCATAAATAATGTTTCAATACATATTCCCTCTTTTGGGGAGCATATAACCATTAAAACACCATAGTCTATTTCTTTTCATTTTACCCTTGTGTAAAATGTTAACTTGTTAAAATTTTGATATTCCATGAACATTAATAGTCATCACTAATAACATTAAAATTAGGAGATTCCATGTACATTAGTTTTCCAATATGATCATTATTAATCAACTAAGATTATAATCTACCAATTTGGAAAACATAATCATGTTGGATGCCATTCCATGTGGGTTCCCCATATTAGAATTTAGCTTTATCCTTGATATATTTTCTTAAATGCTTTCATCCATCAATAATTGAAAACTTTTATGCTACCCCACGCCATATTACATTGTTTTAGATACATGAAATTATTATTATATGAAAAGGTTATAAATGTGTCACATTCTCAGAATAAGAAGTCTTCAAATACTAATTTAAATAAATTTTATCCTTTTTTTATTTCAACTTTTGTTTTTATTACATATTTTAGTGTCAAAAGTTAGTTTGACTTTTTTATTAGAAAAATAATCAAATTTAATGTATCAATAACTTTCTACTTTGTTAATGAATACCATATGGGAATTTATTTATTTTTGGTACAAAATGAATATTTTTGAACCCAATTGGATGAATATGAATAAAAAATGGATGGATACTAATAACCTAAGAAGGTAGTGTGAGGATCTAGTTAATGAGTTCATTAAAATTACAATATAACATTCACACGACCCTTCTAAAATACGTTTTTTGGGTATATGTTTTTTTTATTCGAGATGAATTCATATTGAAGAGTTGGAAGAACATTTGATTTATCATAGAATATATCAAAGATATAAATGTTAGCAAAAACTTGTGGAAAACTAAATTCAGATTCTAACTTGGATGATACTGTGATTCATGGATTGTTTGATATGAAAAATAATATAAATTGTGATCTTGATCGTAAAGAATTAATGATAATGAAAATTGAATACAAACTTTATGATTATCCAATTTTTTCGAGAAGAAAAATATCTATTCAAAGAGACCATTGTATACGAGCTGTTCTAAATATACTACATTTAAAAATGTATTGAAGTTAAATAATTTTAATGTCAGAAACAGATGGGGTAACACCAGCTTTACAGAACTACCTGGTCTCTTGAATGATATTCTACTAGAAGAAAAAAATATCCCTTCTTTTGAATATGACACTAAATTAATTATAAATTCAATGGGTATGATCTATGAGAATATACATGCATATCCAAACGATAATACTCTATTTTTCAAGGAGCATGAATCAGTCAAAAATTCCCTAAGTGTAGTGTGGATCGATACATGCAAGATGAATCGTGTATATATAATGTTTTAAGGTACTTTCCTTTAATTCCACTATTTAGATGACTATCTGTATGTTAGGAAACCACTATAAAATTGACATAGAATGGGAATAAAATAATTCAAGATGTGAAACTCTCTCAACCAACATACTTTCCTTGGTGGAAGAAAATTGATTATCATTATCCGGAATTTGGAAACAAGACAATACTCCCCTACATTCAATGTATATAAATGAAATAAATTATTTTGGTGTATATTGTAGTACTCACACTACAAGGATAGTTATGTTGGTAAATTATACCTCGCCACCATGGTTATGCAAGATGAAAAAATACATTATGTTGTCGATGCTAATGTCTAGACCAAAAAAACCTGATGATGATATTGGTTATTGTTTTCATATATTGATCAATGATATGAAATTGATATAGGATATATGTTTTATACTGTTTGATTCTAATATAAGTGACGAGTTCACATTGAGTGACATGTTGTATAGGTTGAAAAATTACATTCCTTCTTATGATTTTTTAGTCTATAGCATTATAGAAATGCTGTGGTGTCCCATTTGTGAAGAATCTATAAAATAAATTAGGTTGAAACATTCCCCAAAGACTTTGTTTTTATGAAATCATAATTTTTTACCCTGATGTCATAGATACTAATCCTAGATGAAATCATTAGATAGAAATACATAATATGGAATATATCCATCTCTACTAATGGGTGATCAACTATTTGAGAATATAAATGATACAGACATTATTTTTGGTAAACCTATTTTTGAAATCCTTATGAAATATAGCAGAAAAAGTGTTCAATTTTATTTGAATTACCATACTATAATCTTTAATGTTAAGAATTTTCATGATGTCATGCATGTAAAATAATGTTTATTATAGTTTTATTGGTACATTACTAAATTTACTAGAAAAAAATATATAATTAAATCTTGGTTGGACATGATTGACCTTGGAATAAGGGAAGAGTTGTCACCAATGAATGTTGAACATTAAAATTTTCATTATCCAGCTACATATAAACTATCTAGCCAAGAAATATTTTAATTTCAAAACTTCCTTAATAGTGTAAAATTTCCCGAGGGGTATTAATAAAATATGTAAAATTTCTTGTTAATGTATAATTTGAAGTTATAGTGTTTGAAGTCACATGAATCTCATGGTTTGATGTAATATTTCATTCTTATTAATTTATATTTCATTATATATTATAATATATGAAGCAAAAAGACAATATGGAAATTTTATTAAAAAAACAACATGCTGATAATGGAGGACTAAAATTTTAGAGCCCAAGGAATATTATCATAAAATGATAATGTAATCATTAGGCAGTGACTCAAAGAAAAAAATAATGGGAGTATCCTTCTGAAACCCCTTGTTTCAAGAACAACCATAACTATATTTCAATCATGACATGTATTATTTACTTCCAAAAAATTATTTCATAAGGTATTACAAGATGTAATTTGATAAATAATATAGTAATGACATGTAACAAAGCTTGTGAAGGATTTGTGCACCAAAGGGGAATCTCGGTCAATGTCTAGGATATTGATGTTATAGAACCTTAAAATGAGAGATCCACTAAGAAGAGCCTTAACCTCCATTATATTAGAATTTAACTGATCATAAAAGATAATTAAATGCACCTCCACAAAACCCTAGTTAATAATAACAATTCCACCTCCTCTCATGGTTCCTATCATGCAAGACACATTAGTGTTTAACTTCCTACTGAATTCAGGTCTATTATAGCACACCAAATTCCCTCACACATTGATTAAACACAAAATATAAATAGTCTACTTCATGATGGATTTTAGAATAAGATATATTTTCCTCCGCTTAAAAATTCAACCAAGGTTTGTAATAATAGATTTGGATCTATCCATTAGACTATGAATTGAATTGTGATATTTATTTCCCCATTAACTATTCCATTCCTCCCAAACAACCCATCATCATATTGATAAGAGAAAATGTAATGATATATAATCACTAGCTCCTCTATTTCTATGAACTCGCTATACTGAAAATTCTTGAATATTGTCCAAATGAATATCAACCCTAAATAAATCACCTTTCATATTCCACATGAAGACCACCCAATCACCTTTGACAAAGATTTGAGAAATAGTTTCATCATTAGAATATTAGAAACAGCTACACCTTGAGGCTAACTATATACCTTTAATTGGAACATCCCTGAAAATATGGAGCACATTATTACATATATTCCTAACAAGAATGTTTTACATGATATGTATGAATTTTCAGGAAATACTCCCGGAACAAGCATTCAAATCTTGATATACATGTTAGATGCTTAATAGGTCTACCATCCTCAAGAAACAAGCCACAAAATAAAACAAAATACACACTAATCATCCTCCTCATGGAAATTTTTTTATCATAAACGGTTGTTTGATCATTAGTATGAAAAACCTCAATGTACTATTGTGAAACATTGGAAACCTAGATAGAACAGTTTATAATATGACATATAGGAAAGAAAATATGATTTTGAACCCAATTATCTCTGTAGAAACTATCCTCACCCCTTCCAAAGATCCATTTCATCTGGTCCAAAATGACCCGTAAGTAGTCTTCCATGAAACTCCAAATTTCTAATGTCTTACCGTGCACTAGAGAGGTGGTATAATTACTATAGTAATAATTTTCCATCTAGAATCGAGAATAATGTGATCAAACTTCTTGGATCTCTTATGTAATATTAACCAGAAAATAGAATAAGGATTCCTCTACATTCCTTATAGTAATACCCTCACCTTGATGGTTTTGGCTAGCCCTTACCACATTTCCTAGTGGATCCTTCATTCATTGTGTGAACCCATAAGAAATTATTCATGAATATTTAAATAGTTTCCATAACCACATGAGGATCTTCATCCATAGACATTGCATTCATGAAAATCTAGGAGAGTATGATTTTCTCCAAGGAAATAATTTCATGTAAAAATAAAAACCTACTCTTAATGTTATCAATATGGTTTGTTATTTGATTCACCAAAGAGTTAAAATGATTGATCTTGGATTTATTTAGAGTGATGGGAGGACCCAAGTAACCCATTGGAATGCTCTTTCAATCCATTCCTAGCCTATCCTCAGACTCTTAAATATTTTAATTCGTAATAGACTTTGGAAGATTAACATTAATTTTATAATTATCGATCCTTTTACAAAAACATTTACTATACTCATCCATAATATGATTACACCCAAAAAATTGATCTCAAAGAGATATTGAATAAGAAAATCATATCATCTAAAAAATGGGTGAGAGAGTGTAAAGAATCCATAATTTCCTATAAAAGTAGAAACCTTCCCCTCTGTAAGGGTTTTATTAAGGTTCACACATAACACATCATTTGACACCATGAGAAGAGAATGTGAAATTGGATCACCTTGATGAAAAACTCACATATATTTGAATAAAACAATCCTTATACCATTAATATAAATAAAAAATACATAGATGAATAACAATGAATGATAATATCAAATAACTCTTTATAAAAATTGGATCATGTCATTACTATTAAAATGAAATCCCATTCAACCCTGTCATATGCTTTATAAATGTCATACATAATCATCATATTGGATCCAACTATCTTCCTATAAATCACTTTCACCATATTTTTAGTATGGTCTATGACCCATGGTATTATTCTATTTAAAAAAAGAACATGTGTTTTCCTATAAATAAGTTTTGGAATCATAATTTGGGGCCTCCTATTACTAAATTTAGTCAAGACCTTTTATGGAAAATTGTATACGGAAATGGGAGAATATTTCCCAAAAACAAATAGGATCATTTACTATTATAATGAGAAAAATGGGAGTAGAAAAAACCATTATTTGAAGATAACCCCCCTAGAAAAATACTAAACAGATTAAATAATATTATCTTTAATTGTTATCCATGTTGATGTTTACAAGGCTCTTTTAAAGATATATGGTCTAGGTACACTACATAGATTCAAGAGAAACATAATATCCTTGATTTCAAATTCCACTAAAACTGTTAAAATTCCTACATTCATAAAATCCCCAACTATACTAGGAATGTTATTAAATAACTCCCCTCATTCACAATCCCTTCAGTAAGAATCATTCATTATTTGAAATTATCCGACCAAAAGATACTGGAAATATGATACGACACGACTTCCAATTACATCCATATAACTAAAATATGTACAATCCTCAAGATTTAAGATATATTATTTAGTATACCTTATTTATTTAATTAAACTGGGAAAAATAATAGTCTATTTATCTCCCTCCCTAATCCAAAGGGTCCATAATCTCCCCCTCGCTTCCCTTTGAACCTCAAATAAATTTCCTAAAAGCATATTCTATTTAGACATGATGAAAGAAAAGGCATCATCATACCATTACTACTGAAGACTGAGATCAATCTAGTATATCTATATGTTTAGATCATTGGAAAATTACTAAAAATATTGTAATATTTATTTCTAGATCATGAAATTATCCCTAAGACATCGAAGCTTATTGTGATGAAGAACCCATACGTAGCCATGCATGGTCTTGTTAAAGGATGTGTTAACTACATGGAGGAAGTTTTTATCCTGGAGCCATATTATCCCAAAAGGAAACAAATTAAATCTAAAATTATTAGACCATTACTTTAAATGGATATGATATATAATGATATAACTCTAGGATGATTATAGACAATGAAAAACTTAAATAAGAACATTCCTTATATGTTTGTGGTACATCAATCCAAATGACTCCAAATATATTGGTTAAATATTTTATTATTGCACTAGGTATATTTTTCCCCATTAGAAACCATATCCAATATGTTATTGACGGCTGCAAAATCATTGCATTCTTTCATATCTTTCAAGAAAAAGATAATACCTTTTCTCTTTTCCGAATTATCCATGATAGAATCAAAATCTCCACCCACAAACCAACCGAATGCTTTTGGGTTAAAACGATACATCCTCTTCGAAAGAACTTCTCTCTCCATAGTGTCAAATTTTGTTTAAACAAAATAAATAATGAAATAATAATTGTTAACAAAAATATTGATAGTAATATTATTCTCAAAGGAGTCCACCTTATCAACCATTAAATTAGACTTTGAGAAAATCCAAATATGGGAGTTAATATGGTCATCACATAGAATAATAAAACAACTAAACATAAACCTGAAATTTTATATGGTGTGTACCTTATGCATTAGATCCAAAATAACAATCATGTATAACTTATTAGTGTGAAAATTTTTTGAAATAAAACCACACTTCTCTTGTTGCATGATTCCATGAGAATTCCACGCCATAAAATATGACATTAAAAAGGTTTGACAGGGACCAAATGTTTGGAGTTATTGAGAACCTATTAGGAACTGACTTTAAGGGAAAATAACATCTATATTTTGACATAGTTAATTGTTTTGTAGAAGGATACGTCCGGTCTTTAAAACAAGATACCACTACATGATGAGAAATTGGACCCATGAAATTATCACCTTAATCTGAGAGAAAATCAAATGAATTAGAATAAAAAATATCATAATCTCATCGATTAAATGGTTGAGAAGGAAGGAACTCCACCCTACCCTCGATACATCCATCAGCAACTACACCTCTATGAACAATAGCAACATTAAGAGGTGATAATTCCAAAAGAGTAGAAACCTGACCCCCTTTAACAAACGAAGAGAAAACCTGAATATAAAAAGCCACAACTGAACCCCCAAGAAGTTAACCAAATACCATAAAAAGGCATACCAGAGGGTAATAATCAACTAGAGTATACAACTGACCCTCAACAACCATCTCAAGATCTACAAGAGGAGAAAAAATTCAAGAGGAAGACACAACACACATCCACCCCTGATCCAGAGCCAAAGAAGAATCCAAAACCAATTTACCATTTCCTCATGAATCCCCACCATAATAAAAAAACCCACCCCTAAATTCAAAAAGATAATTCCCTTTCACTAAGCCATGAACATGTAGATAATAAGAAAGAGAATGTGGGATAACCCCAACCAGAAGAGAGACCTTACGACTAAGCTGCTAACTCTTACAGTTGGAGAGGTAGTGACCCTAGAGAAAAAAATCCACATAATAGAAAATCATAAAATGATACAAGATATGATGTATCCCTGAAAAGGATCTACCAACACAATGATATAAAAAAGATAATGAGGCTTTGGGAGATCTAGTTCCACATCGATTCACTTTGACATTGCATTCTCCATTCACAAGGTAGAATCAACAGCATAGATAAAACACCTTAGTGATTCACCCATACGCTTAAAAAACTAGTGATTTAGAAATGTAATAGAGTCCCTAAAATTTTTATACACACACTATATAATAAGTATAATACTTCCCTAAATGATAATCCGATAACCATATAAAAATTATAAATCTCTAATATCCAAATATTATATCTTCTTGAACCCATGTTTTCACAAAATTCCGTATGTGAATGAAAATAGACGCCAATGAACCCTATGTTAAGAGATAAGATGGATGAAATGGAAGCTTCAAACCATGAATAATCTTAATTATTCAAAAAATATAGTGAATTCTGATTCATAACAATCTTTTAAATGAGGGTCCATTGATGGAAAATGAACACAACCTTCTTATCCCTAACAGAGAAAGAAAGAGAAATAATTCCATTGACCATCGATATTTTTTGTGGTGAATCTATAACCAATTAAATAGAGATAATTGAACCCCTATATTACGGGGGACTAAACAAAAAAGAGACTCCATTAAGGACCTTGAATGTGTCATTGTTGGCAGAGGGTATTTGAATATTTTAAATTGGTGTGTTAAGAATCATATCCAGCCAGTAGGTTTTATTATAGGGTGATATATTTTTGATAAATTTGTTGAATTATTTACTGATTACCTATTATATTTTGATAGCATTGATCTCTCAAAATTTCATCACAGTGGAATCCTTTTGGGTGAAAAGATTTTTGGAAGATATGTTGTTATAATTAGCATTAAAGAGTGGGAGTATTATCATCTTTACATTTTCCATAACTGTTAATAGGTTTTTCAAAATGTTAAATCGCATAATGTAATTCTTAGACATTTTAATCAGTAATGTTATATAAGATATATATCAAATAGATATAATCAATAGTTTATCAGATGGTTATGAGATCATGTTAATAAGATGTAATCTGTAAATCCAAATTCAACTTCACAATGACTTTAATGTCTATATGGGGGATCAGATGTAAATTTTATCTCCTACATTTGTTTTGTGATTAATTGATATGCGTTCAATATGAAAGAACAACATGAATGGGTTTTGAAGAAAAATAATGGAGTTATACTTATTTTTGAAGCGATGCACGTATTTGATTCTATGGATAACAATCTAATTTATGTGAATATGTCATAATTCGACATCATTTATGAAATATATGAATTTGATTATATAACATATCATTTATGAATTTTACATTGAAAATGATGTGAAAATGGATGTCTTGTTAAATTTGATTAATTTGGCTTTATAATGGTGTTTTTTATTATGGAAGAGTATAAACATGAACCACACATAATAGAACCACAAGCAGTGCATGTATTTTATATCCAAGATCAAGAAATGTTTAGTTGGTATATTTTTTGGATAGAGACTAAAACAATTTCATAGTCAGATGAAAATTCAATTGATGATGGCCATTTCATTGGGAGATCACAATAATGTTTTGGGGGTCCTAATGTAAATAGTGTCTTGTTTATTAGTGTGGACCACGAGGATGGTATTTGGATACTCAATAGAAGATCCAAATCCTTTAAACCTTTAAAGAAAAGTGTTAGTTCAACGAATTTGTTTAAATTTTTTAATATACTATGATTTTACTCATAATGTTATGTGTTCTCTACTACATTAATGTAATCTAAATCAACATTTTAACTACTCATGCAGATATTGACTTTTCCACCTGGTGATGTTACAGATATTAAGGATGAACACATAATCAATGTAGAAACAATATAATTAAGAGGGGATCAATAGTAAGTCGATGAAAAAACCCTAAATGGTGTTGCATTACCATGTTAAATGAATTTATCAAAGAAACAAGGAAAGGTATGAAATTTTAAGTTGGATGGAATCAATAAGACTAACTCCTTGACCCTAAAAATCAATTTCCATTAGTTATATTGGGATCAGAAGTCAAATAAATGAGCCAATTAATATAGACATGTCACGTAATAATTTTCATACATTAAGAAAACTGTGTGGGAAAATATTAGGGTAATGTTATGATATACCATCTCTATTTTATTGAATAATTATATAATAAAAGAGTAGTTTATTTTTCATTATCCCTTATTGATCTTGTTTATTTTAGATGATAGTTAGACTAAATTTTTATTAATGATCACTGTAAAAGACTCCAGAGACATCCGGACACTTTTGAAAAATCATTATCTAATAAATTTTAAGGGGATGGGAAAACCACACCCACCTGCTACATATCCAGACATTATAAACTAGGAAACAAAAAAATAATTTATTAGTCACCATAATGAGAATCATTAATACATTACTTTAAATTATTTATTTTTTCCAATTTGATTCAAATTTTTTACATTATGAAATAGTAAATGAGTGTTGAAAACAAGTAACAATCATCACAATGAATATACCACTACCGTAAAGTATTGATGGGTTCTACATCACTTGAAAATAAAATTGTATATATTTTAAATTTATAGTATATGTTTTATTTGATATGGAACAAAATCTATTCCATTGATTATAAGTAGATTGATGAATCCAAATCCAATTTAACTTTCATCCCACATCTTGTGTTATGGAAGGAGGCTCATGTAAATAAAGTGGGAAAACTAGTGTATGAAAACACCCAAGAAGTATGGAAATCATGTGTAAGTAAAACATCATAGTACTTTTTTATACTTTAATTTATTAATTAAAAATATATATTTATGTTTTTTTTATACTTGTTAGACATAAGAATAAATATTTACTATAACTAAATAACAACTAATTTCACTACCTTTGAATTTTACAGAACAATTTTTCTATATTATTGATTCTTGATTTGGACTATCACCTCAATCATATTTTCATAAGACAAAGACACAAGGAGAATCATATGAGATGATGAAAGGAATAAAGACACATATGATTCTTTAAAGGATATATTTTTTTTGATCTAGTTTGGTGAAACAATATATGAGAATAGACCAAATAAAACTAGTAGTAGAACAATTATTAGCAAATGAAAATCCACACGACCCCACTAGATTTGAGGTTATCCATTTCCCTCAACATACTACCTTAAACAAGATAATAAATTTTCTCATAAATATTTCTCCTAAAGGTGAATTAAATAACATTCTATAACTTTATATTACTAAAATTATAAAGGTTGAAATTATATGTAATATATATATATTAAAACCCAAATTTTACATAGTTTTTGGGGGTATGGTGTATAGTATCCTAGGATACATGTTAAACAATAAAAAAAATACCAAAATATCATTTGAGACTATTCATTGAAGTAGCTCATTTTTCAATATATGAGTTACCTATTCTACTAGATCATTATGATATTACCATGATTGATAATGCTAATGTAACTTTTATAGAATTAACATTTATATTTACAAAGATACATGAGTTATGTCCTTAATTGTTTTTTAAAAGAAAAACATTTAAAATTTGATTAAAAAGGTATGAATTGAGGCACAGTATTAATGATGTATACAATGAATGGGAAATGAAATTTCATATCAAGAAAAACATGTGGATCAACCAAAAAAATCAAAAGAACCTTCTGAGAGTATGTTCACCCCATGTGTTTAGATTTTACATACAATAACATTAAAATTTCATGTTAATACAAAAATTAAAACAGAAAATATTTCCTATATTGAAAACAAAGAAGAAATTTTAAGAGATTCCATTATAAATTTCATTGGTCTAGACATTATAAATAAAATTATCCTGCTTGATTGTTTTGGTGTCTCATGTGAGAAAACATTCCCACATCACATTTTAAAAATCAATTTGTCCAAAAAATCATCATCTATGATCATTATAGTTAATAACTATTCATATTTTTTACATACTTATATATTTCTAATATATAATAGGAAACCCCAGTGAAGTAATATTTGGACTCATTAATCACTTCACAATTTTTTTAAAAAAGTATTTTTGTAATTGGAAGAAATTGGAATGAAAAAATATGAACTGAAAATAGACTTCGAAAAGAAAATAAAAGATAACAGAATCATTTTGATGCCTGCATTGCTATTCAAAAACATTAAAATATAGTCACATAAAATATATTTTTCCTTTTTCATTACATATTTTTTAATCATTGGATGATCATCTAAATCAATTTGGATTCCCCTAATGATTATATTATTGATACAAATCACGGATTTCTAAAACATTGACCACATCTGATGCCTGTTATAAAATTTTAATTCATTTTAATACAACATTTTATAGATGAACATAAAATTATAAGTTTTTTGTTGTGTTTTAATGATAATTGTCTTATGATAGGGTGATATATTAATATTGGATAAATCAAGTTAAGGGGACGATGACGGAACATTATAAGACAAATAATTTCTTGAAACAGAAATTTATTAAGGTATATATAGTTAAATATAACTGCAAAAAAATATTTCAAATAAAATAAACTTATTTATGTTAATTTTTTAATGTTTTTGAAACAAAATAACCCTTACAAATAGATATTTTTTATGAAAATTTATGAATAATATTATATTAAATAAAAAACTAGAATCCTCAAAACAATAAATTTATGATGATGATGAAGACTTCATTTTAAATATTTTCTAATCAGTTTTTCTATATTTTCTTGTTGATATCCCTATTTCTAGCGGTCTATATAAAAAAAATTGTTTTAATATGAGTTGTAAAATTACATGGTGCCAATGGTTTTCTGACTTCATTTTGAATTGATTACCTATTATGTTTGTGACCATGTCAATACTATATCGTTAGAGATAAATTTGTGATGTAAATCATTAGTATCATAATTTTTTAATATTATTTTTCCTAAAATAAAATTCTCATAGTATTGTAAATCTATTAATTATATTTTTATTCTAATATTACAATTTCAATTTCCATCCTTTTTTTATATTTGGTCCTCCCATAATTCTAAAGGCATTTGAACCCACACAAAAGATTTTTTTCCACTATAGAGTGAGGATATAGTGTAAATGTTCATCCACAACTATGACTGATCAACATGATGAAAATAGTATGATGTTTCTTATTGAGAGTGTTTCATCATGGAAATTCAATAAAATTATCTTGATTAGAAGACATAAATTGATGGAAAATAATTATAGATACATTAAAATCCACCTCCATCTACATAGGTAGTCATAATTCAATTAAATTATCTAGATACATTTACTAAATATGAAAATAATTTGAGTACTTCAATTTTACTATTGTTATTAAAATTTTTAAATTATTTTTAACGGTATATGATAATTCCCAAATTCCCCATGAATTTATTTTCATCTATTCAGTAATTTCATTCATTTAGGGGTTAGGATGAGTTTATCTAAACTACAAAACGATTTGGTGATAAACCTATAATGTAACAATGATTTCATCAAATTTGTTTAGAAGGAGTATAATCGAGGGTTACACTCTACATATAAGGGGATATCTAGTAACATGTATGAAGTTTCTCATTCTCATGAGACATTGGAATTTGATAATATAGATGTGATAATGGTGAGAAGTAAATGGAAAAAGGACAATTCTACCTACAAATATGAATACATATTACCAACTATTGGGGAATGTAAATCCATAATCCAAGCCTCATCTTTTTCATTTAATGAATTTTTGTTTTTGAAATGTTTGTAAAAATGGTCTGGGACTAGTTATAATAACTTTCACCTCCATTATGAAGAAGAAAAATAACTTCATTTACATTTAAATTTGATTCAACCAGATACATGATAATGAATATAATTGATAGGCCTTAAAAATCACATAATATTGATTTTTAGACAAGAACATTCATCCTTAAACATTGAGGATAAATTTAGGTTTTGAGTTTTATAAAATGAGGACATAAAACATACATAACATCACATAATCATACCTGAGGATAATACTAAAATAGAACATAATTTTTACAAAATATAAAACATTTGATATAAAACAATGTTTCTTTGAAATTTTTTGAAAACATTTAAATTTATTTCATTATCTCTCTTACACATCCATATAACCTGTGAAAAACATTTAAAAATATGGGATGATCACAAAAATAACATTAAGGGATATAATAAAAAATTCATTAGTCAAATGATAACATAAAAACAAATAAAACACATTTCATCAAATCTCATTAGAATGCATAGAAACATAATTCAGTTTACTTGATACATATTTACCATATCATTCATAATATAACCCTTATACACAGAATAACCATTCGGTCAACTTCTATCATTGGAGTACCTGATGCATTGGAGAGCTATAATGGGGATCACCTGTCATATCTTGTTCTATAATGGGATCCAACCAACATATATTTAGATATAATGGGGATCATAATATCATATCGTGAGCTATATTGGGATAAACACAACGTAACTATGTCCAAGGAACATATCCCAAATAAAACACTTGATAACTCATTTAAACCCTTGATCAAAACACATTCATGTTTTCAAAATACCCTTTTTCTTAAAACAAATAACATTTAAAATATGAAAACTATGCCCATAATAATGAACTAATATTCATAAAAAATCATTATGTAAACATATAATGGAAATCTAATTATAAAAAAGAATCATGAAATCTATAGAAACCACACATTCCATACATAAAAACAGTCTTTTTAAATTTCATTAAAGTGACCTTTAAAATGATTTTATAAGGAATGTCCGTAACAAATATAATTAGAGTGAGAATTAATATAATGGAATGGATATGTATATAAACAATAAAAAAATATAAAATAAAATATAATAAAAAATTTATCACAAAAATAATCCTAATTCAACATAATGAAAGAAATTGAAGATTAACCCAAATAATGGAAATTGGGTTAAGAATTCCCTTTTCCTCAAGATTTTTTACTTCAAACACGATTAAAACTCATGTATAATGGTTAAAAGAGTGTTATTAAAACTGTATAGAAGCATAATAATTATCATAACACTATTCCACAAATTTATTAATAATATTTTTTAATTTACATTGTGTCGTCTGGGTTCTTCATATGGTTTCTACGGTGAGTTTGTAATGGATTTTATTGTCGAATAGAAGTGAAACAATAGAAGTAAAAAGAGATGGTATTTAAATGTTTCCAGAACATTAAATTTTTCCCTTAATTATTTTTATTTCTTGATATGAGGATGATTGAATAGTTAAAACATGAATGATATGTTTTATATCATTTTGGTGGTTCTTCGATAATCACCAACTTATTTTATCATATAATTTAAATATGATGCATAAATGTTAATTTTAGAACATAAGAGAGGTCATATCAAATTATTTAAAATCTTTTCGAACCATTAAAATTATTTTGCAACAAGATTTTAATGAATTAATGGAAATTGAATACACACCAACCACGATGTTGGTAAATCGACACATCACGGAAGATTTTTTTTTATTTTTAGAATAATAGGGAGGGGAGGAGAATGATAATGAATTGTTCTATAAACAAGATAAAAATAAAGTATATATAATATATTGGATCATTCATTGTTATTGGATAAGAGGAGGTGAGGAGATTATAAGAAAATAAAAATAATTAAATTGAAAATAAAATAAAATGAAAGATGATTTTTACCTCTTGATATCCTCTCCTTGAGATCTTCCTTAAGGCCTTTGGTTTTGGACAATTGGTGAGACCAGTAGGTCTTGGACATGGGGAGATCCTTGGAAATAATATTTTTCATAATTTAAAAAAATCTTAAATCTTGAGAGGTGTGAGATGAAGGGGGGGGGGTGGTATTTATAGTGGAGGAGAGAAGGGTTTTTAATTATTTTAATTATTAGTTTAAAATTTTTTCTCAAGACTATGAATAATCTTGATTATTATAACTAGAAATATTAATAAGGGCATGTGAGTTCTAACTAATGGCCATTTACATCATCCATGAATTAAGAATGAGGCATAATTCAGTTATTTATCATATTTTGTAAATTACCGAATTTCACTATTCATAAATATTCATGTATTTTAGAAAAATCCCCCACCCCAGTAATTTTTCAACATGTAGAATTCAAATATTAACTCCATTTTATGAAAATAATTTTCTAAATATAATAAATTTAATTTTTAAATAAAATAATAATTTATTCAAAAAATAACAAATTTAAAACTATATGTGGTTTTATAAAACCATGAAAAATTAATCAAGGTCTTATAAAATTACCTTATAATCATAAGAAAAAAAAAATTAAATTATTAATTAATCTTATGAAAATAAATGTTCATTTAAATTGTTAAATAAATCATGAAATTGTAATTAAATATTTATTAAAATACCAACACTTATACTATGATCATATTGGAAATTATAAGATTCTTTAGATTTTATTTATCCATTAATGGGGAAGGTTACAATTCATTTGGATGATTTACTATTCATAAAGGTTATTTTACTATTCATAAGGTTATGTTACTATTTATAATGTTATGTTACTATTCACCAAAAATTACCTTGATCCTATCAAACTCTAAGTAACTTACTCATCATAACTGTGTATGTCCATTTTTCAAAATTCAAAACACAGAAGTGGAAAAATTATGTTTAATAGCTTGGTTAAAACTATATACTTTTGAAAATTTTTTGTTTCACTGAGACATAGTGTTACATGTATTTCTTTAAATTTATTTTTAAAACATTGGGGTGTTAAAATGAAAGATACTATAAATCCCAATTGATATTCCTCACCCGTATCTCAATATAATTCCCAAATTATAAATGAGAAAAAACTATAAGTAAATTTGAACCAAGGTTTAATGATTAAAATGTTGGGAGTTCATATGATCACTACAAGGTAATTTAGTTTAAAACCTGTGTCACATGTTAAAATAGAGAAAATGAACTGATATTATTTTAAAAATTTAGGAAAATAATGTATTATTCATTTGTGATTGGTAGGAATTGAAAACATTGAAATATGGATCATGATGCTGCTGGTATGTCTCAAATAATGTGTTTTCAGTATAAAAGTGTAATTTTAGATTAAATTTCACATCACATTGTCAAAACTGAGAAAAAAAGCCTTTATTATTTCAATGATTTAAGATAGAGATATAAACATCAATTAGGATATTTAAGATTTTTTCAAAAATTAATACGTTAGGCTATAAGGTATATCAGACATAAAGTCCATATTTTCAAAATAAAATCATGATTTTAGTTTTAAACGCATTCCACAAATAAAAAACTGGGAAAAAATATTTGATTATTTTCAAAAATTATAAAAATTATCTACAAATCATTTTTTATTTGTAAGAATTGATGGCACATCAATCCTACACATTATGTGGTTGGTATGACTCAAATTGTGCGTTCTCAATATTATTGTGTACTATTACTCTAAATATCACATCAAATTTCCAAAACCATGAAAAAAATCATATTGTTTTAAAAAAATAGTATAACTATCCATAATACATTTTTGTCTTATAAAAATTGACAGTATGCCAATTTGACACATGATTTTGTCGGTATGACTCAATGTGCATGTTTTCAAAATAAAAGTATCATTTTTGTTAAAAACATGTGTAACAATGTCTAGAAAATGAAAATGAGATCATACTATTTTCAAATATTATAAACATGATCCATAATTAATTTTTGATGTTTGATAATTGACCACAAATTAATTTGACAGACGATGTGGTCGGTATTACTCAATGTGTAAGCTTTCAAATTAAAAGTATCAATTTAGTTTTAATAACATGTCCCATAGCTAAAACTGAGGAAATGAGATAATATATTATTGATAATTTATTAATATAATCCATGATTCATTTCTAGCATTTGGAACTGAACAAACATCAATCTGACACATGTTGTAGCCACTATGACTCAATGTTCATTTTTTCACATTAATAGAGTCATCTTTGTTTAAAACACACATCACAAAGCTAAAAATGAGAGAACATTCTAGAACTGAATTGATATATCATGAAAGAGACCCAAAATTCATTATTTATGTGTTGCAATTCACCACACATCAATACGAGTCCTAATGTGGGTGGTATTACTCCAAGTGCTTGTATATAAGTGTCATATACGTGTCAAATACATCTCACATAGTCAAAATTGAGTAAAAAGATTAGATTGTTTTGAAACATTAGGGAAATGATCTATAATTAATTTTTTATGAGTGAAAATTTAACCCATTCCAATTTGACACGCAATATGGCTTTTAGGGATCAAAGTTTATATTTTGATTATAAAAGTGACATTTTAGTTTAAAACACACATCAAAATGCCAGAAACTATTATAATGAGCTCAAATTTTCTTTACGCTTTAGGAAAATGAGAAATAATTAAACTTTTATCAACTAATTGAATGTTAATATGACACATTATGTGGCTATTATTACTCCAAGGGTGTGTTTTCAATATATGAGTGTCATTTTAGTTTAAAACATGCATCACATTGTCAAAACTGAGAAAATGAGGTTGAATTATTTTCAAACATTAAAAAAATGATTCACAATTCATTTTTTTTACTTTTTATAATTTACCACACCTAGATTTGACACATGATGTGGACTGTATGACTCAAATATATTTTTTTAAATATTATTGTGTCATGTTAATTTAAAACACGCATCAAATATGTAAAAATTAGAAACAAACAATGAATTGTTTTAAATCATTTGGAAAACAATTCATAATTAATTTGAGATATATAATGGTCAATTTCTTGTGAATGCGACACACGATGTGGTCGGTATAACCAAAATTTCTTGTCTTCAATTTAAAAGTCCCATTTTAGTGATAAACATACATTACATATCCAAAATGTTGTAAATGAACTTGTATTATCCTAAAACATTATAAAAATGATCCATAATTCATTTGTGATGTGTAGTAATTGACTAAATTAAAATCTAACATACAATGCATTTGATATGACTCAAAGTGCGTGTTTTCAATATATAAGTTTCAGTTTAGTTTAAATGTGGATCATATATCCAAAACTAATAAAATGAGATCAAATTCCCTGGAAACAATATTAGAATGATATATAACTCATTTTTTTGTAAATTTATCAACTACAAATAAATATGACACACGATATAGCCAGTATGACTCTAAAGTGCGTTTTTCTAATATAGAAGGGTCATTGTAGTTTATAATTCACGTCATATGGACAAAACCATGAAAATAGATTGGATTGTTTTAAAACATGAGGAAAAAAAATTCAGAATTCATTTTTGACATGTAGAAATTGACTACACCTAAATTTGGTACATGATGTTTTCAGTATTACTCAAAGTGCTTATTTTCAATATAAAAGTGTAATTTCAGTTTAAAACATACACCACTTAGAAATAACTCTGAAAAAATACTTCTCTTTCTTTAAAAAATTATTAAAATGATATATAATCCATTTGTGATGTAAAGGAATTGATCACATGTCAATCTAAGAGATTATTCAGATGGAATGACTCAATGTGTGTGTTCTCAAAATAAAAGTGTCATTTTTTTTTAAAACACACACCACATTTTCCAAACCAAATAAATAAGATAAGTCATGTGGCCTTATTTTTAACTCAGTTTTCCACATATTTTTATTAATTTTTATACAATTTATTTAATTAATTTAACACTTTTTAATAAATAAATGCACTTTTGTATTTTTATAATTAAATTTGTTAATTATACTTTTTTATATAATAATTTGTGTAATTTTAGTCTTTAAAACAATAGATTTATTCTTTCTTTATTTTCAATATAACAAAGTATCAATTATTATAATTAATTTTAATATGTTCATTTAATATGAATTTTTCATTTTTATTATTTAATTAATTTGTCAAATAATTTACTTTTTAATTTAAAATTGTTCGCTATCGGTAACCAGGTTACCGTTAGTCATTTTACCGCTATAATGTAACAGTGACCTTTGTCACCGTTATCCATTTTACACCAACGGTAACCTTTTTCAACGTTGCGTTTAGTTTTGTTGTCTATCGGTGACCTTGCATGTATCGGTGACCATTGTCACCATTGCGTTTAAATTTTATTTTAAACAATTATTTAATCAACATAATTCTAATTAATTAACTTAGACTTTATTTTATTAATTAATCTTTTAATTAAGTTACATTAGAATAGGTTAATTTTATTATTTTATGTGTTTACTCTTCCTGCTCATCGTTTAAGTAAATAATTTGTCTTTTTAAATTAAATTAAATGGTTCGACCTTAATTATTTGTGGGAAATTAGTTAATTAATTATTTAATAGTTTTTAAACATTAATTATATTATTTTATGTATGCAAATTGGTTAATAATTCGTTTTTATTTGGTTTTAGTCTACTAGTGAGGTAGATTATAACTAACGGTGACCCCCGCACTGTCACATCGCTGTATAACAGTGACCATTTTGGTACCGGTAACCTCTTCTTTTAAGCTAACGGTGACTTCCATTTATTTCTATCAGTAACCTTTATTTTTGTTGTATCGGTACCCTTTTAAATTTTTAATCTCTAACGGTGACCTTTTGGTGTAACACTGAGCCCTTTATTATTATTTTATTGGTGAGCTTTACCTCACCATTACTCTCATCCTCACCACTAGACTACCTCCGCCTCACCCTCACCTTTAACCATTTTTATTCTATACCTCACCGTCATTTAATTTAGTCACTTTTAGTTCATGTTTTCTCTCAACCTCACTATTAGTTTTTCTTTTTATTTAATTTTCCTCACCGTTATGCAGTAACGATGACCTCTTACTCAAATGGTTTCCTCACTTTTACTCACCTTTCCTCCCTATACCTCACCGTTACTGCCCGCATACCCAAACCTCACCGTTCCTCAAATTTTTTCACTGGTGTTTTCTCTTCTCCTCACCGTTAGGCGTTTTCTTCATCACCATTTCACTTCCACCACATTTCCTTCCTCCTACTGACCTAGTTGAAACCCATTTTCCAATATCGAACCCATTTCACGCTGCTTTTTCTGGATGGAGAGACCCTCACCTCTACTTGTCCAACTATTTAAAGAGTCCCCCACAGTTGAAAGTTCTAGAGTCATCGAAGTATGTCACCATACTGTTGAGGAGTTCGCCGCAACAGATTGATGCCTGGATCCACTGTTTGAAGCCGCTGATTACCTGCCCCCCTACAACCTCGGGGAGAAGAATCCACAGAAACCTCCATTGCGCAGCGCTGTGCTGATGAGAGGAGAACATGTATCACTGGAGCTGAGGAACGCCGCTGCTGTGGACTTCCCGGAGGAGAAGCTGGTGCCAATCTGTCAAATGAGTGCCGCGATGGTCAGGAGGAAGATTTTTGCTGCTAGGTTCCTTAGCCGCTACAACCAAGCTGCTGAAGGAACTGTGGAACCCCTTCTCACGCTAGAGTTGTCGCGCCACCAAGGAAGAAGAATAGGGAGTGCACCGAATTGTAGGGGAAGCTTCTCGAACCCCATCTTGCTTTGCGGAGAAGAAGATATTTGCTGGGGAATAAGGATATTAAAAGATAACTTAAAATAAAATTTAAGATAAAATAATAATAAAGATAATAATAATTAAAGTAAAGTTAACATAAGAAAACTTTACATAAATGTTAAAGAAACCTTAACAAAGTCAAATTAATATAAAATAATTATTAAAATTTTAAACTAATATAATATTAAATAGATAAATTTTGAATTAAAATCTATAAAATTTAATTAATAATAAATGTTTATAATAAGTTAATTTACAATTAATTTTATAATTTAATTAATAATAATTATAAATAAACTATAAAATTTACTTAATAATTTAAATATACTTAAAACATAAGTAATAATTTTTATTACTAAAATAAAATTAACTAATTAATTAATTAATTTAATATTAAATTTCTTTTATAGTAATAATTAAATTATTAATACAATCTAAAATATTACCTTAATTATTTATTTATTTGTGTTTTTTTAACCTTGTTTAAAGTGGATAAAATTAATAACTTTTTAATAATATATGTAACACCTTAATATTATTAAATGAATAATTTTAGAAAATATAAAAAATAAGTATCAATCAATTTCTATTAACCTTGTAAAAATAACTCTTAACTTAAAAATAAACTAACTTTCTTCCTTTGTGCTCCCATTTATTTATTCTTTTTTTCATGGCAGGTTCATTCATGGGACTTAAACACGTCCAGGTTCATCCAACTAACTCATCAAGAGTTAGTTACGAGGGAAAAATCCGCGCGACGTGCCTGTTGCGGGTTAAGCACATGTGTGTAGTGCGTGGGTGAAGAAATCTTGAAGTCGATGGAAGATGTGGTGGCGACATATAGAGGATGACAATAGTTACTTAAGCAGAGCAGGCAACATTCTTTGGAGGGGGAATTCTGATTCGAACAACCTATGACGAATTGATGATTTGAGAGCTCCTCTCTCATTTGGAGCGTTGTAGTCCTAGAGTCGAAGGAGCAGATGAGAATATCATTTTTGGGGAGTCCATTTCCCCTTTTGTTTTAATTATTTTACTCTGTTCTTTTGAAATGTGCTTCTTTACTGTAGTGATAATGAATAGTATAGTTAGTTAATTCTTCTAGTTCGGGGTTCGTTCTAGCTCTACTGGTATCTTTTTCATCCTTTTCACTTATCATTTTAATGTGATTAGAAATGATTAGGGAGATCTGTTCTAATTATATATTCTTGCTGCATACCACAATCACTGCATTTTCAAAACTCTATAATCATTCGATGAGTTTGGTTATGGAGTTATCATTTTAGTAAACTAATCATAATGAAACTTCAGTAATTACGATGAGTTCGTATTATTGTTTTTTTATTCTTTCTTCTGAAGTTGTACTTATTGGAGTGGAGAACTCTAAGTTGTATAATTTCCATGATTTAACTCTTGACGAGGGAAGTAAGTCACCTTTTAGTTCAGTGGTACGAAGTAGTACTTTACATGAAAAGGAAAATCAATTCAAACCAGTAGACTAGGATGAACCCTGAGCGTTCTTTACTTTTGTCTTTTACCGGCATTATATCCCCTTTGTTTCACCTTGCTTCCAACTGTACTCTGTTTTAGTATTGGTCAGGAATTTTACAATAGATGTGTAGTTTCAATTTACAATACATAAAATCATAAATTTTTTGAAAGATATAAAAATATTAAAGTGAAAATTAGAAAAATCACTCTGCTGCTGAAAATAGTGGAGTTTTCCAAGTTTTTAGTTTAGTAGTTGCCAAATTTACCTTCCCTGTGGGTTCGACCCTGCTTGCCACATATACAGTAGTTAGTATGAATATAAATTTTTAAAATTTTACTGACTTCAACGACAGTTTTGGTCAGGTTTTTGGCGCCGTTGCAGTGGAAGGCACTAGGCATTGCTAAAAAAATTAAAAAACACACATATAGAGTTTTTTTAAAAAAAAATTCAAAAAATTGGAAACTTTAAAAAAAATTTAGTCTTGTCAACCTGAACTATTTATGCTGGTACTGTCAGCTGTTTTTTTTGTATGAGCACAAGACACTCTGCTATTAGATTAGAGCCCTTAAACCTTGAATTAGAAAATCATTTAGCTACTCTACGAAAGAAAAACAAAACTGAAATGGAAAACATAGATAATAGAGTTCCTAAGCATAATAATTTCCATAACCAACCAGAACTCTTAGATGATCATGAACGGCCTAGGATGAGGGAGTTCCAACTCCCTGAAGTTTCAAGAAACCCATCATCCATTATATTAAGTCCTAGAGCCAGAAACTATGAACTAAAACAATCACACATTTCCCTGCTGCCTTCATTCAATGGGCACTCTAATTAGGACTCTCTAGCCTTCATTAGAGATTTCTACAACACTGTTCAAGAACTACCACTTTTAAGACTCACTGAGAATGAGCTAAGGATGAGAGCTTTTCCCTTTTTCCATAAAGGGAATGCGAGAAATTTCTTTTTAAGTTTAGATGAAAACATTTTTGAGAACTGGGATCAAGTTTAAAACTCTTTTTTTTATGAAATTTTATCCCCAAAGATTGAAAGGAAAACTGAGAACTAATATCACTAGTTTTTATCAAGAGGATGTAGAAGATTTCCATGAAGCATGGCATAGATTTAGGGACCTGCTTAGGCAGTGCCCTCATCATCAACTCCCATCAAATCTCCTTATGGATAACTTTTATGAAGTTATTTCCTCCTCTGGTCAGAATTTAGTGGATCAAGCTGTTGGGGGTAATTACAAAGATAAGACTGATGAGGAGTTGAGACAAATTTTAAAAAAATTGGCGCTTAATTCTCAACATAAAAATTCAAGAAGAAAAAGAGTTAATAGAACTTTCAATTCAAATACTGATTCAATGAATGAAACTCAATCTCAACTAGCTGAAATCACCAACCAACTTCAAACATTAATGAACCAGAATTCAAAACAAACTGTTAACCAAGTTGAAAAACCAGAATCAGTATCAATCTCTTAGGCAACAGTGCACTCAATGTGGTATGTTTGGGCACTCTGAAAGTTTTTGTCCTAATGTTGATCTATCTGCCCAACAACATGAAAATTTAAACATTGTCAATTACGGTCCTAGGATGCCTCATAAAGAAGATCCATTTTCTAATAATTAAAATCAAGGCTATAAGAGCCATCTAAATCATTCGTGGAAGGATCAAGGTATTATTAAGCAACAAACTGCCCCTAATTATCAGAACCAACAAAGACCAAACTTTAAAAATCAAAAAAGGGGTGAGACTTCAAATGTTCAAGGAAGTAATGATAATCAAATGTCTTCTAAATTGGATCAGATCTTGAATAAAATAAACTCACAAGAGGAAAGGTACATGACTCAACTTAATAAACAGAAATATCAATATGAGTCAGACAAAATTCAAAATGATATGAGAATACAGAATATCAAAACACAGCTTGGACAATTAGCTAGATATTTAACTTTTAGTGAAAAATGTAGGTTGCCTAGTACCACTGAACTTAACCCTAGGGAGAATGCTATGGATGTCGTAACTAGAAGTGGTCTGAATACTCAAAATGTTGCTGAAAAAACTGTTAAAAATGCTCAAAATGAGAAACTATTTGAATCTGGAAATGAAAATCTGCTTTGTTCACAAGCTGAAAATTCACATATTAATGTTGAAAATGATGAAAATCTGAATTTGTCTCCTGGAAATCAAGATGAAAATTGTTCTACAAATCAAAATAATAAAGGAAAAGAAAAAGTTGTGGAAGAGGCGAGGGACATGCCTATTGTTCGGAAAATTTTTTCCCCACCCATCCCATTCCCTGAAAAATTGAAACCTCAAAGTAACACCAGGGCTGAAATTCTTCAGTTCCTTGGTCCCCTTTCTATGCTTCAAGTGAACATCCCTTTTATCCAAGCGTTAATTCAAATCCCATCTTACCTGAAATATTTAAAGAAAATTGTTTCAAATAAAAAGACTCTTGAAGAATTTGCTACTTACAGCCTCACTGAAGAGTGCAGTGTTGTTCTTCAAAAGAAAATCCCACCAAAATTGAAAGACCCAGGTAGCTTTGTCATCCCTTGTACCCTAAGAAATTCAGGTCAGCTTAATTTTTTGTGTGATCTAGGTGCTAGCATTAACCTGCTCCCATACTCACTATTTCGGCAGGTTAGGCTGGGTGAACATCAACCCACCACGGTCAAACTACAGTTAGTTGATAGATCATTCACTCATCTTCTGGGTAGAGTATATGACTTACTAGTTGGAGTTGGGAAGTTATTCTTGCATACTGATTTTCTTGTTCTTGATATGGAGTGTGATCAAGAGGTACCAATCATCTTGGGTAGGCCCTTCATGGCCATAGGTGGTGCTGTTATAGATGTGTCAAAGGGTCAATTGATATTCAAAATTGGTGAACAAGATGAAGAGTTCAATGTTTTTAAAAATATTAAGGAGCCAACATACTCTAAAAACTATTCAAAAATTGAGTCTCTTGAAGCTGAATGTTCTTATAAAAATGAACAGGAACTCATTAATTTTTTTTAAAACAATCCTTTGCTGAAGAAAACATTCGTGAAGTTGGAAATCTTTGTGAATCTGTTCTAGAAGCTGAAAATTATACTGTGACAACTAAACTGGTAAATCTTCCAGAACTGGACAACTTTCCAGTTTCTACTATAGGAGAGTCCCCTGTTTCTGAACTTAAGAACTTTCTGAGTGAAATTGAAGGTGTTTCTATGAACACTAACCTTACAGATCACTTCGATGATACTCAGGGAGAACTTATTAGACAATTAGATGATTCTTCATTGATTAACCTGCTGAAATATGATATGGAATGTCTGGACAGCATACTGCCCACTATGGACAGTAGGACTGTTATCTCTGAATCTGAACTTGTAATTGAAAATCTTCCATCTTTCAATACTCCTTAAAAGAAATATATTGAAGATCTTGGACTTCCCCGGCCTAAGAGTCTTCCTTCAAGTGTAAAACCACCTGATTTTGAGTTGAAGCCCATCCCTTCCCATCTTAAATATTCATTTTTAGGTGAGAACTCTACTTTTCCTGTAATAATCTCTGCTGAACTAAATGCAAACCAAGAAGAACAGTTGTTGGGAGTTTTGAAGAAGTTTAAATCTGCCATAGGCTGGGCAATAGCTAATATCAAAGGAATTATTCCTTCATTCTGTATGCACAAGATTCCTATGAAGCCTGATCACAATCCTAGGGTAGAATGTCAAAGAAGATTAAATCCAAACATGAAAGAAGTTGTGAGAGAGGAAGTGATTAAATTGTTAGACATTGGTATGATATATACCATCTTTGATAGTGCTTGGGTCAGCCCTGTCCAGGTTGTCCCCAAGAAGGGAGGTTTCACTATAGTTAAAAATGAAATGAATGAAGAAGTCCATGTTAGGAAAGCCACAAAATGGAGAGTTTGTATTGATTATAGGAAGCTTAATGCATCCACTAGGAAGGGCCATTTTCCTATGCCCTTCCTTGATCAAATGCTTGAGAGGCTTGCTGGAAATGAATTTTTCTGTTTTCTGGATAGGTATTCTAGTTACAACCAAATACCCGTTGCTCCAGAGGATCAGGAGAAGACCACTTTCACATGCCCCTTTAGAAAATTTGCTTACCGGCAAATGCCCTTTGGGTTGTGTCGAGCTCCAGCCCCCTTTCAAAGGTGTATGATGGCTATTTTTTCAGATATGATTGAGAGAATCATTGATGTTTTCATGGATGAATTTTCTATAGTGGGGAGTACTTTTGAGAGTTGTTTAGGAAATCTTCAATTAGTTTTAGAGAGATGCATTGAAACCAACCATGTTCTTAATTGGGAAAAATGTAAATTCATGGTTACTGAAGGTATTTTCCTTGGTCATAAAGTGTCAAAGAGAGGTTTGGAAGTTGATACTGCTAAGATAGATGTTATTCAAAAACTGCCTCCTCCTGTTAATGTCAAAGGTGTTAGAATTTTTCTAGGGAATGCCTGTTTCTACCGAATATTCATAAAAGATTTTTCTAAAATCACAAATCCCTTATGTTCCTTACTGGTAAAGTATGTACCATTTAACATTGATGAAAACTGTTTGAAATCATTTAATCTGCTTAAGGAGAAACTCACTACATCACCTATCATCACTGCACCAGATTGGAAATTACCTTTTGAACTTATGTGTGATGCTAGTGACATGGCTGTAGGTGCTGTCCTTGGACAGAGGAGAGATAAGAGGTTGCATGTGGTATACTTTTCTAGTATACTACTAGATTAAGCTCAACAGAATTATACCACCCCTAAAAAAGAGTTTTTAGCAGTTGTGTTTGCTCTTGAGAAGTTTAGGCAGTATCTGTTAGGTTCAAAAGTCATCATTTTAACTGAGCATTCTACCTTAAAATACTTAATGTCTAAGAAGGAAACAAAACCCAGGCTGATTAGATGGATCTTATTGTTATAAGAGTTTGAATTACAGATTATGGATAAGCAGGGAGCTAAAAACATTGTTGCTGATCACTTATCTAGACTTCTTGTTACCCAATCTGATTCTGAAAATCCTAGGGAGATCAATTCTTCCTTTCCTGATGAAAAACTGCTCACTGTCTCAGTCATGCAATCTGCTTGGTTTGCAGATTTTGCCATCTTCCTGGCAGTAGGTGTCATTCCCAAAAATCTATCTAATAATCAATGAAATAAATTCATTTCTGAACTTAAATATTATCCGTGGGATGATCCCTTACTATTTAGGAGGTGTGCTGATGGTATTCTTAGGAGATGTGTACCTGAGGAAGATATGTTGTCTATTCTTGAAAGTTTTCCTTCTTCACCTTGGGGCGATCACCATGGGGGTGAGAGGACTTCTAAAAAAGACTTGTAGTCTGGTTTTTATTGGCCTACATGCTTTAAGGATTCTAGGAGCTTTGTGGTTGGGTGTGACAGGTGTCAGAGACTGGGTAATGTGGGTAGGAAACAGGACTTTCCCCAGAAGGGAATTTTGGAGGTTGAAATCTTTGATATTTGGGGTTTAGATTTCATGGGTCCATTTCCATCATCTCATGGGAATGAGTATAACTTAGCTACTATGGATTATATATCAAAGTGGGTTGAGGCAGTAGCTCTGTCCAACAATCAAGCAAATAGTGTGATAAATTTTTTCAAAAAGAATATATTTACAAGATTTGGAGTTCCAAGAGCTTTTATTACTGATAATGGAACACATTTTAAGAACTACAAGTTTTATGCTTTAATGGAGAAATATGGTTGTGTTCACAAAACTGGTACTCCTTATAATCCACAGTCCAGTGGAAAAGTGGAAATTTCTAATAGAGAAATGAAACAAATTCTTGAAAAAACTGTGTCAAAATCTAGGAAAGATTGGTCTCTTAAACTGGATGAAGCTTTATGGGCATATAGAACTTCTTTCAAGACCCCAATAGGTATGTCTCCTTATAGGCTATTGTTTTGGAAATTCTATCATTTACCTGTGGAGTTTCAACATAAGTCTTATTGGGCAGTTAAGGCTCTGAACATTGATTTAAAGAGTGCTGGTGAGAGGAGATTGCTTGAGCTGAGTGAACATGATGAGATTAGGAGAGAGAGTTATGATAACTCAAGAATTTATAAAGAGAGTACTAAGATCTTCCATGATTTTATCATTCAAAACAAAGAGTTCAAACCTAGATAGACGGTCCTTCACTTTAACTCTAGACTTAAACTCTTTCCTGGAAAGCTGATGTCCAAGGGGTCTGGACCTTTTACTGGTGTGAGAGTGCTGAAGAATGGAGCTTTGGAAATAGTTGGTGAAGAGAATAAACCCATGTTGTTCAATGGTAAAAGATTGAAACTTTATTTTAAGGGGCAGCCAAAGTGCTTGGATGCCTTCACTGTTCTTGATAATGGTTCTTGAAGAAAGTCTGGCTGGGGACTTTAAACCTAGGGCTGCATGGGAGGCAACCCATGGACTTTTCTTTTGTTAATCAATAAAAATTGTGATTAAATAAAGTCTAACTAAAGACTTTAAATTTAGTGCTTCATGGGAGTCAACCCATGCTCTTTGTTATGTTCTTATTTTACTTAGAATAAAGTGAAACTTTGTATTCTTATATATGCTCTGTTTTTGCTGGATACTTATCCCTGGTTTATATACTTTGTGTTTCTAGGAATGTTGCTGCTGTCATCTAAAGAGTGGAATTTCCATGCTCGAGGTTTAATGAAGACACTTAATTTCAGGGAAGTTTTCACTTTCTGCATTTATTTGCTGCTTCTGTGTGATTTAATAAATTCTGTTTGTTTTAAAAAAAATTTCTCCAGGTCACTATATTAAAAGGAGTAAAAAAATATTCTTGTACCTCATATTTAGAATCTGTAACTCATTGATAAAATCTTTCCACTGTTTGAATTTATGTGTGGGGGGGGGGGCACATGTAGAGTGTAAATTTAGTTTCATTGGAATTTTTTTGGCTGATGGGTGTGTAGCATGAATCATTATGTTTTATTGAAACCCCATTTGAACCCAATCTGTTAACTTGCTACACCCCTGTCACTGTTCACCCACAAGAGCTACAAGAAATTGTTTGACTACATTGAAATTTTTTATTATTGGACATAATTGTTTATGAAAATACTTGGATTTAAACCTGCTGGTTATTTATTCATTGTGGAAAACAACAATGTTTTTGAACTTCATTTAGACCTTTTATACATGTCAAAAATCTACTTAATTGAAAATCTATTTTGAACATTTACTGATTAATTGTTTTTCTCCATATTTGGAAGTCAACATTGGGGAAAAAGTAGGGTTTTAAGTGTGGGGGAGGGGTCAATTATTGACTGTGATAAACTGTGTTTAATTACAATGCTCATCAATTCCCACTACTTATAAGATTTTTGTCAAAAAATGGTCAAATTTGTTCAAAAACAATTCTTTCACAATTTTAGGCTTTACACTGCACTCAAATGAGTCTTTCTTTAGGATGGTGCTTGATTGGAAGTTGAGTCTTACTTTGAGTCTGAAATGAGTGTTGGTGGATGATTTCTGAGTGGAACTATTTAGTGATTTAATAAACTTTTGTTTAGGAACATCTTTTGAGAGTGATATGGGAATCCATTTAGTGGATTTAAGATCATAATTTTAGGAACAGGAAGTTTGACTTTTATCCGAGGAGGCTTTTCATTATTTTAATTTATAAAAATTATCACTTATATTGAGTCAATGTAAATGGTTTTTATATAAATCCTTTGTAACTGGAGTAATACTGGGCATCTGGGATCCCACGGTGAATCACTGAGACCTTAGATACTGGGTGCATTTTTGTTTACAATAATCCCTATGTAAACCTTTAATAAGTGCATTTCACAGTGCTTAGCACAAATTACATGGCTTGGGGAAAATAAATAAATTGTCTAGGGTCAAAAATCAATTCATTAAGGTGAGGGGAATGATGAACTCCTGATGAAGAAGGGGACAACTGGTTTGTATGGGAGTCATTTGGGTTGACTCAATTAAGTGGCTAAAAATTGTTTATATTTATGTATTTTCTGAAATCAAGGTGATGAGTCAATGTACAAAGTTCCTTTTGTTAAGATTTTAATTTACATTTTTTTCCTATTATCACTATTGAATTTAGAAATTGTGCTTGAATTGAAGTGAGTCACTAGGAAAAGTTAAATATGAAGCATGACACCTTCATTTATGGTTGATTCATGGTTTACTTGATTTCCCATGGAGTAGTTGTTCTAGGCGAGACATTATTTGAGGCTATGTTTTCAATAGCCTAAGCACAATTTTTGAGTCCTCTGTTGAAACTTCTCTGAACATAGCTGATTTGTATAATTCACACTTTTTCAAAGATGATAAAACATGAGATTGTTTAAGGACAAACAATGATTAAGTGTGGGGGGATTTTATGTGGCCTTTTAATTAGTTAGTTTGCCACATCTTTTTATTATTTTTTATACAATTTATTTATTTAATTTAACACTTTTTAATAAATAAATTTACTTTTTTATTTTTATAATTAAATATGTTAATTATACTTTTTTATATAATAATTTGTGTAATTTTAGTCTCTAAAATAATAAATTTATTCTTTCTTTATTTTTAATATAACTAAGTATCAATTATTATAATTAATTTTAATCTGTTCATTTAATATTAATTTTTAATTTTTATTAATTAAATAATTTGTTAAATAATTTACTTTTTAATTTAAAATTGTTCTCTATTGGTAACCAGATTACCGTTAGTCAGGTTACCGTCATAATGTAATAGTGACCTTTGTCACCATTATCCATTTTACGCTAACGGTGACCTTTGTCACCGTTGCATTTAGTAGTGCTGTCTATCGGTGACCTTGCATGTATCGGTGACAATTGTCACCGTTGCATTTAAAATTTATTTTAAACAATTATTTAATCAACATAATTATAATTAATTAACTTAGACTTTATTTTATTAATTAATCTTTTAATTATGTTACAATAGAATAGTTTAATTATATTATTTTATGTGTTTAGTCTTCCTGCTTGTCGGCTAAGTAAATAATTTGTCTTTTTAAATTAAATTAAATGGTTCTCCCTTAATGATTTGTGTGCAATTAGTTAGTTAATTAATTATTCAATAGTTTTTAAACATTAATTATATTATTTTATGTAAGAAGATTGGTTAATAATTCATTTTTATTTGGTTTTAATCTACCGGTGAGGTAGATTATAACTGACGGTGACCCCTGCACTGTCACATCGCTGTATAACAATGACCATTTTTGTATCGGTAACCTCTTCTTTTAACCTAACGGTGACTTCCATTTATTTCTACCGGTAACCTTCATTTTTGTTGTATCGATACCCTTTTTTATTTTTATTCTCTAATGTTGACCTTTTGGTGTAACAGTGAGCCCTTTATTATTATTTTATCGGTGAGCTTTACCTCACCTTTACTCTCATCCTCACCACTAGACTACCTCTGCCTCACCCTCACCATTACCCGTTTTTATTCCATACCTCACCGTTATATAATTTTCTCACTTTTAGTCCATATTTTCTCTCAAAGTCACCATTATTTTTTCTTTTTATTTAATTTTCCTCACCGTTATGCAGTAACGGTGACCTCTTACTCAAATGGTTTCCTCACCGTTACTCACCTTTCCTCCCTATACCTCACCGTTACTGCCCTCATACCCAAACCTCACCATTAATCAAATTTTTTCACTGGTGTTTTCTCTTCTCCTCACCGTTAGGCATTTTCTTCTTCACCATTTCTCTTCCACCACGTTTCCTTCCTCCTACTGACCCAGTTGAAACCCGTAGTCCTATCTCAAACCCATTTCATGCTGCTGGTTCTAGATGGAGAGACCTTCACATATACTTGTCCAACTGTTTAAAGAGTCCACCGCAGCTGAAAGTTCTAGAGTCATCGAACTATGTCACCATACTGTCGAGGATTTCGTCTCACCAGATTGATGCCTGGATCCACTGTTCAAAGCCGCTGAATACCTGCGCCGCTGCAACCTCGGGGAGAAGAAACCACAAAAACCTCCATTGCGCAGCGCTGTGCTGATGAGAGGAGAACATGTATCGCTGGAGCTGAGGAACACCACTGTTGTGGCCTTCCCGAAGGAGAAGCCGGTGCCAATCTGTTGAATGAGTGCCGTGAGGGTCAGGAGGAAGATTTTTACTGCTAGGTTCCTTAGCTGCTGCTTCCAAGCTGCTGAAGGAACTGTGGAACCCCTTCTCACACTAGAGTTGTCGCGCCACCAAGGAAGAAGAATGGGGAGTCCACCGAATTGCAGGGGAAGCTTCTCGAACCCCATCTTGCACCGCGGAGAAGAAGATATTTGCTGGGGATTGAGGATATTAAAAGATAACTTAAAATAAAATGTAAGATAAAAAATAATAAAGATAATAATAATTAAAGTAATGTTAAACTATGAAAACATTACATAAAAGTTAAAGAAACGTTATCGAAGTCAAATTAATATAAAATAATTATTAAAATTTTAAACTAATATAATATTAAATAGATTAGTTATAAATTAAAATCTACAAAATTTAATTAATAATAAATGTATATAATAAGTTAATTTACAATTAATTGTATAATTTAATTAATAATAATTATAAATAAACAATAAAATTTACTTAATAATTTAAATATAATTAAAACATAAGTAATAATTTTTATTACTAAAATAAAATTACCTAATTAATTAATTAATATAATGATTAAATTTCTTTTATAGTAATAATTAAATTATTAATACACTATAAAATATTATCTTAATTAATTATTTATTTTTGTTTTTTTAACTTAGTTTAAAGTGTATAAAATTAATAACTTTTTAATAATATATGTATCACCTTAGTATTATTCAATGAATAATTTTATAAAATATAAACAATAAGTATCATTCAATTTCTATTAACCATGTAAAAATTACTGTTAACTTAAAAATTAACTAACTTTCTTCATCTGTGCACCCATTTATTTATTATATTTTTCATGCCAGGTTCATTCAAGGGACTTAAACACGTCCAGGTTCATCTAACTAACTCATCCAAAGTTAGTTACGAGGGAATAATTCACGCGACGTGCCTGTCGCGGGTTAAGCACACGTGTGCGGTGCATGGGTGAAGAACTCTTGAAGTCGGTGGAAGATGTGGTGGTGACATACAACGGATGACATAAGTTATTTAAGCAGTGCAAGAAGTGTTTCTTGGAGGGGGAATTCTAATTCGATCAACCTTTGATGAATTGAATATTTGAGAGCTTCTCTCTCATCCAGAGTGTTGTAGTCCTAGAGTCGAAGGAGCATAGAATTTTTAGGGATTCCTTTTCCCCTTTTGTTTTAATTATTTTACTCTGTTCTTTTGAAATGTTATTCTTTACTATAGTGATAATGAATAGTATAGTTAGTTAATTCTCCTAGTTCAGGGTTCGTTCTAATACTACTTGTATCTTTTTCATTCTTTTCACTTATCATTTTAATGTGATTAGAAATGTTCGGTGAGATCAGTTATAATTATATATTCTTGCTACGTACCACAATCACTGCATTTTCAATACTCTATATTCATTCGGCGTGTTTGGTTATGGAGTTATCTTTTTATTAAACAAATAATAATGAAACATCAGTACTTACAGCGAGTTCATATTGTTGTTTTTATTTAATTATTTGTTCTGAAGTTGTACATCTTGGAGTGGCGAACTCTAAGTTGTATAATTTCCACGATTTAACTCCTGGCGATGGAAGTAAGTCGCCTTTTATTTCAGTGGTACGAAGCAGTACTTTACATGAAAAGAAAAATCAATTGAAACCAGTAGACTAGGATGAACCCCGAGCATTCTTTAATGTTGTCTTTTACCGGCATTTTAACTCTTTTGTTGCAACTTGCTTCCAGCTGTACTCTGTTTTAGTATTGGTCAGCAATTGTACAATAGATGTGTAGTTTCAATTTATAGTACATAAAATCATAAAATTTTTTAAAAGATATAAAAATATTAAAGTGAAAATTAGAAAAACCACTCTGCTGCTGACAACAGTGGAGTTTTCCAAGCTTTTAGTTTAGTAGTGGCCAAATTTACCTTCCCTGTGGGTTCGACCCTGCTTTCCACATATACAATAGTTAGTAGGAATATAATTTTTTAAACTTTTACTGACTTCAGCGACAATTTAGGTCAACATGATTATCTCCAAACATTAGTATAGAGATCGATAATTCATTTTTTAACTAATGTAATTGGCCACACATTAATATGACATAGGATTTCGTTGGTATAACCCATATGCATCTTTACAAAATCAACGTTTCATTTTAGATTAAAACACACGTTAGAATGTGAAAACCAAGTAAACAAGATCAAATTATTTTTAAAAATTAGTAAAATAATCTATAATTAATTTTTGACATGTACGAGTCAACTGCGTGTCATCCCGACCCTCGATGTTCTCAATATGTCTCAAAGTGTGTGTTTTCAATATAGAAATGTCATTTTATTTTAATGATATATTTATAAACAACTATTAAAGTAATTAATATAATTAATAATTGGTAATATCATTAATATATTAATTAATTAAAAATATATTTTTATATATTACTAAATAATAATGTAATTAAAAATTCAGAATATAATTATTAATCAATCATATAATCAATAATTAATAATTAATAAAAACTTTACAATATAATCATTAATAATATAATTATTATTATAACTCATAATATAATTAATATATTTACTAATTGAAAATATAATTTATCATATGTGGATTATGTAACATTAAAATTATAATTTTTTAAATCTTTTAAGTATTGTTTCTAAAAAAAAATTTGTTTTATTGTAGGGAAAATATTTTTCATGGAGTTTTATCATTGGGAAAATCCATCTCTAAAAGTTTTTGATTTTGTATATAGGGTTTGGGGTTTTTATTACTTGTAAATATCACATCAAAGTAAATGTTTTGTATGTATATTCTAAATTGAAATGTTAGAGAAATGTAATATTTATATTCCAAACTGGTTTTCTAAAATATTTGTAATTAAAACTAATTTGGTATTTAATGTAGTTCTGTTATGAGGATACTGGAGGGTTGTATGTTTCTCCATAGCTTCTGTGGAATTTATCATTTCTAAATGAAAGTGCTGATAAATGTGAATATTATCAGCAATAAAAATGTGATGATAATGGCCTCCCTTTATTTCTTCTAATAAAAGTGTTGAGAACTGTTCCCTTTATTAGTTTTTTCTTTTAGCGATGATAAAGGGGACAATAAACATCACTTTTGTTAGCATTGATAATGGTCACACACTTTTAAGGGTTCTCATCTTGTAATCACTTTTTATCATTGACAAAACTCTTTTTAGTGCTGAAAAAGGTGAGATCTATTGTAGTTTGATAAATTATTTTTATAACTCCAAGCAATTATCATTTTACCATTAGAAATAAACATACATGATGTGATGTTTTATTAAAGACTACCACCTCCCAATTCTGAGACAATGTAATACATTATCTCAAAATAGTTATGGTTGAAAGTATTAACATTTCCTTTACCATACCAAATTATACTTTTAATAACTTTAAAGTTACATTTTTTCAGATTATATTTAAATCTAGGGCATAAAAATAATGAAAACATTAAATCAGGTCGTGAAGTAATCAATTAAAGAAAGCTTAAAGTCATATATCTATATAGTCTAACATCAATACCTTTTATATATTCCTCTATGTCCAATATACAAGAAGTAATAATAGGGTTTTTAATTTAATTGAATTTATATATAAAAAATCTTTTTACTCGATCATTGATAAATTCTAATTGGATTAAAAATATTTCATCATTTGTTTTACTAATATTAAGCCTAAGAAAAAACACAAATTCACCCATTAAACTCATATAAAAAGTAAAATGTCATTAATTTATAAAATTAATTATAATGAATATAATTTTTTTAACCAAATATAATATCATCAACACATATTTTTAAAACTAAAATATTATTTTAAACATTATTAAAAAAATATTGGAACAATTTTATCATGATTTAAATGATTTTCAACAAAACAAATTTAATGTCATATACCAATATCGAGGATCTTATTTTTTTCACCATATAATGCTTTATAATGTTTAAAAATAAAATTTATATATATATAATTAAACAATATAGGGTATTGATTATTAAAAACCTTTTCATAGATTAAACTATTTAAAAGTTCACTTTTAACATTCATTTTAAATAATATTATTTATTGAAAGCCGATAATTTATATTAAAATACTAACAAAATTAATTTGAGAACCATTGAAAATGTTTCCTCAAAATCAATAACCCCTTTATGAGAATACACATGAGCAACTAATCTTGCTTAATTTTGGGCTATTTTAAAGGATTCATGAATGTTATTCAAGAAAATATATTTATTTCCTATGATCTACTTTCCTTTATGGGGTTTAACTAAATTCCAAACCTTATTTCATTCAAATTGATTAGGAATAAATTTTATTAAAATAATACAATCAAAATATTTTAAAGAGGCCTTAAAATTACTAGGAAAAAGATCATAAAGAAATTAAAATTTAGAATAAGAATTTAAAATTGACCACCTTTTTTTGACTCCCAATTCAATATTTCTTATGAATTTCTATAAGGGGTGATCCTTAGGAATTTACAAATTTATATAATCCAATTGGAGATAGATCGCATTACCATCGACATTATAAAATGATTCACCCAAATTAAATTTTTTAAATTATTATTTAGTATTGTCAAAAACTACATTTATTATATTATTATATTTATCATACATTACAATTACATACTTTTCAACTAACAAAGTTCTTTTATTATATACTCAATAGGATTTACTATTATTACACTATGATATAAAAAATACATTTATTACTTTTTTCATTGAATTTATCTCTGTTATCCATAGTTTATAAAATAAAAACCTTACACCCAAATACGTTATAGTGACCTAGTCTAGGGTTTCTTCCAATTAAGAAATTCATCGCAGGTTTTATTTAAAAGAGGTATAATACCAATTATTTTTAAAATGTAACAAGTAGAAAAAAAATATTAATAACCAAGAAATCTAGGTAGTTTATATTCATTAATAATATTTATTTCCACTTCATGGATAATTCTATTCATTTTCTGTGAAATATGATTTTTATGGTGTTATAGGCGAATAGAAATTAACAAAATACCCATGTTCATCACAAAATATTTCAAAAACAAGATTAAAAAATTACACTATATTATCAATTCTTATAGAAATAATTAAATGAAATAATTTTTTCCCACCAATTTAAAAAAAATGATATTTTTTTAAATATTCATGTTTATGAATCATAAAATGAGTCCATGTATAACTTTTAAAACCATCAAAATCATTAACACAAATTCTTACTACATAAAATAGAAATTCTCATTAGTCTAAATATATATTAGATAACTGTTCTAATAGTTTAGTAGTTTCAAAATTATTAATATATATGAACGTTTCACTTAATTTATTTCCTTTTATACATAAATCACATATATAATGTTTAATAACCATTAACTTGGGAAAATCCAAAATGTATCTATGCTTTTCCAATTTATGTATTATCTGAAAATGTGACTTTATAAGACTTATATTGTAATTTCTCGACCCTAGTTAGTCATATACAGTGCATTATTTAATTATATTATAATTATTTCAAGAAATTAGTATCCCAAAGGAACGAATAGTTCAATAGTTTTGGAAAACTAGATACAAACATATGCTCAACATTAAAACATGAAATTAAATACATAATAACATTTCCATTGGGAACATCTATGACTCCTAGATTATCCATCCAAGTAATTGATAATATTCCACTTCACAACCTGGGGGAAAATAATAATGGGGTTAGCTCATATTTTATGTATGGTTAAGTAATATAGAGGAAGTTATCATAAAGATAAACACTAGTCGTGGAGAGGAACTAAAAACAGATATCTTCAAAAAATATACTCGAGCAGAATATAACAGGAATGAAAGCTGATTAAATAAAGCCATATAAATGATCATAAGAGAATGAAAAATAATTATTTATATTATAATAGTTTAATAATCACTTGGTTTATCAATTACTAAAATCATATTGTGGTATTTCATAATTTCAGACAATTGAACCATATCATCGAGGCGTCGACCAAGACGTTTTAAAATACTAGGTTTGGGCCTCCACGCAAACCGAATTCTGTTTTTTCTCAGGAGAACTACTGATGCATTGATGGAATATATTGGACCCAATCCATCAATTTATATGTCCAATTCATTCCTCATAAAAATTTATTTAAACATAAACATCATATACATATGTAATATAATTAACTACCTTCAATATGTAAACATAATTACTAATCATTACGTGTAATGAATTGAATGGAATCAAAATAGATCATCCACTATAAAAATAGCATAAAAAATTAAAAAAAATATGTTGTATGTTAAAAATTATGGATAAATTTTATTAATGGATAAAATTCCATAGAGTTTTTAAAAAATATATAAATACTCTAACAAAATCTTCGGGAATTTCTTGAGAGAAATAGTCTTTCACTTTTGAAAAAAGGGTTCTATTGGAAAAATATTTGTGTAAAAAAGAATTTACCTATGAGAGTTTTTTTCATAATAAAATGATTGTTTTTAGGAAAATATTGATGTCTTAAAATTGATTATAGAGTTCCCTTGAAAATATGCAAGAATTCTAGAAGCTCTATTGAATCATTCTTGTTTATCAGGATTAATTTGAGAAATATATATATATAATATTTAACTACCCATAAAATAAATAAGTATTCTGGTTGGTAAACATATTTGATACATTAAATAAGAATTTATTCATATTTCATATGAATAATTACGAATTTAGTTGGTGTAAAACAAGACAAATAGTAACCTAAAAGAAAATAGAGGTTCAGGTAGAAAACCCTCACCTTTTGTTCAAATGTATTCTTCACATGACCCTAACATACTGGATAAT
Source organism: Viscum album (assembly GCA_963277665.1). Lineage (NCBI taxonomy): Eukaryota > Viridiplantae > Streptophyta > Magnoliopsida > Santalales > Viscaceae > Viscum > Viscum album. The sequence goes on from OY728134.1 coordinate 1,004,291,733, forward strand.
AAAATTAAATACATTAATTAACTAATTAATAAACATATATACATACATTTGTTTAATTATAGTTTTATTACTTTCATTCAGGTACTTATTGATGATTTATAAGATTGAATTTATTTGTTGTGGAATGTTCATTCCTGGATTTCATGTTTGGTTTCCTTGATTACAGAATTCAAGTGGAATATATATTATTCTTAATAATTGTAGTTACATGTTATTAATTAACATACATAATTTTAAATGGTTATATATATCATTTATTATATATTATGAATATGAATAATTAGACAATACATTTAGTGTTAATCGTTTAGATTATTACAGCTGTTATTTATCATAACAAACTCATTTTGTTTTATCACTTCGTATTATGTAAATATGTAAATTCCAAAACATAAAAACGGTTACAATATAAATTTCACAATATTTTTTAAAAATTAAAATGGGTTTATTAAAATCTCTGATGGAGAATTTGAAGAATGAAAATTTGTCGTCCACGAAGGTTGAAAATCGACACCTCCCAGATGATGATTACATTTATAAAATAAAAAAGTGGGAGATAGTAGTTTGAGGAAGGCTATTCCATTAACATGATATAATTATAGTATATATATGATACATTATGTATCATTGTTGTTAGGATTGAGGAGGTGAGGATAGACTAATAATATAAAATAAAATGAAATTATATTAAATGAAAAAGAGGATTTTCATCTAGAAATATCCTCCTTCAAAACCTACTTAATAAAAGGAGTTTTTGTGTTTTAGCATGACCGAGAGCTCCGAAAAATGTGGAGAGACTAGGATAGAGGATTGGGGTAGATATTTGACAAGATTCAAGGGTTATAGGAGTGAAGAGAAGAGTGGGTAATGGGTGACTTTTATATTGGAGGTGCGAGGGTTTTCCTTGAATTATTTATTAATAAGTTTAATATTTGTCACATGACTACTAATAGTTTGAAAAATATCATAAAATATTTTAAAATAATTAAGGTATGTTATAGATTATGCTTTTGACATCATTATTCAATCATGGAATTGTGTATTTAATTTCTAATGTATTTTTATCGTAAATTACCGTATTTTACTATTCACAAAAACATCTAGTTTTTTGGAAAAGTCCCAAAAATTCCCCATAATATTTTATATATTATAGAATTATAAAATGGACTTAATTTTATCATTATAATATTCTAAATATATGACATTTAATTTATAAATAAAATCATAATTTACTTGAAAAATACATATTTTAAATTTAAAACTAATTTTATAATTCTTTCAAAAATTAACTAGAGTATAATTATTTTATCCCAAAATCACAAGACAAAAAAATATTTATTTAAGAATCCATTTTAAGAAAATAATATTTCTTTTAAATACTTTTTTTAATTATAAAAGGTTAATTATATATTTACGAGTTATAAAAATACCAACACTTAAATATTAATTTTAAAAATATCCACATACTTTTACTATGATATAATTATATCATACATTCACTTATGAGGTGCCTAAATTTTATTTATACATACATGGGTGTGGTTACTATTCATTTGGATGGATTACTATTCATAAGGTTCATATTACTCTTCATAATATAAATTAACCATGTCATCGATATTAGTTCTTCAATTTCGTGAAATACCTATAATTTCATTCATTCATTAATTTGTAAAGATTGTATTTGGATCTATAAGTGATTATAAATGATCTATACTATATGAAATAAACATATGAAGGGAAATTAATTAATAGAGTTCTGGGCCATTACATTCTCTTCTCCTATTAAAATTTTATCCTCAAAATTTATGGATTTTTCCCCATAATGATTTTGGTAGTTCTTCATCATATGATCCCCATTCTCCCATGTCACCTCATCAATTTTATGATATTTACAATTTATATTTACTATATTATTCATCTGATTAATCAACACCTATTATTTAGTGTTTAGAATCTGTATAGGCTCTTTATAGAAAGAAAAATCAGGTTCCAATTCCATTCCGTAAAAAATGATTACATGTGTAGGGTCTGGCATGTACATTCTCAATAATGAGACCTGGAACAAAATGTGTACCTTATAATGGAAAGGTGACATTTCCAAATTATAAGACACATCTCTAATTCTCTTCATAATTTCAAATGGTCTAATATACCTAGGGCTTAGTTTCTATGTCTTCCCAAATCTTATAACACTGTTTCATAGAGATACATTCAAGAAAACATGATCTCCCACTTGAGATTACAAGTCCTTCATTCGATTATCGGCATATCTCTTTTTCCGTTTTTGAGTTACTTTGATTGAAAAGTCTTTACCTTTGCTATTTTTTTCTCCACAAGATCTGGGCCCTCAGGATTCATTTCACCAACTTCATCCCAACAAGTTGGTGTACGATATCTCTTTCCATACAATGCTCTATATGGTTCCATTTGAATACATGATTGGAAACTATAATTGAAGGAAAACAATAATAAATGTAAATAATGATCCCATATACTATTAAAGTCAAGTGAACAAGATCTCTCAATGTATTCTAATGTTTGAATCATCCATTCAGATTTCCTTTCAGTTTGAGGGAGACAAGAAGTACTCAATCGAAGATTAGTATCAAATTATTTTTAAATAAATTACTAAACATTAGATGTAAATTTTGGATCACGATCAAACACAATTGAAATTGTTTCTCCATGAAGTATAAAAATTCATTAATATAGATCCATGCAAGGTAATCCAGTGGAAAATCCTCTGTTATAGCGAGGAAATGTGAAGACTTGGTAAGTCAATTAATAATTAACCATATGTCGTCATTATTTCATAGAGTTTGGGTTAATACGATGATAAAATCCATAGTAATGTTATCCCATTTCCATGTAGGAATAGAAATAGGTTGCATGAATCCTCTAGGATGTTGTCTTTTGATCTTCACTTGTTGATAGACTAAACATATTGACACATAATTAGCAATTTCTTGCTTTGTGTGGTCCCACCAGAAATGTTATTTCAAATGTCTATACATATTTGTGTGACAAACGTGTATAGAGAAATTTGAATTATGGGAATCATCCAATAACCCCCTTCTTATCTCGGGGATCGAGGGAACAAATAATATCCTCACAAATTTCAGAATTCCATCCTTATACAAGATTTCTATCGACTTCCCATCATTAAAAATAATTATTTTCTTCTGAATATTCTCATCATTAGACTAAGAACTTTTAATTATTTCTAATAAATATGGCTGCAAAACCTATTGAAAATGTAGTGATGTTTTACCTTCTTTGATAATCCCCATATCCACCCATTCTAGATCTATATACAGAAGATCCTTATTAATTATCATTTTGTTAAAAACTCCATGATTTTTGTTACTAAATGAATCATCTACATTATTCTCCTTTCCTATGTGTTAGTGTATTGAAAATTTCAATCCTTGAGTAGGTCAATCCATCACCATTATATCACATAGTTCTTTCTTTGAGATTATATAATTTAATCAATTGTGATTTATATATATCTCACATATTTTTCCATAGAGATAGTTTCTCCATATCTTCAGAGAAAATATTATATCTACTAACTCATGATCATGAGTTGGATTGTTTTGATTAGTAATATTTAATTACCATGACGGATATAAAATAAATTGGTCATTCTCCATAAGGACACAACCATGTTCTTTCTTTGATGCAACACTGTATATCACAAGCCCACCATTTATCAAAGGTTGAGTAAGGATTGGAGAATTTACTAATATCTTATTCAATTCTTCATAACATTCTTCAAATTATTTTTTCGATATGAACAGAACCCATTTACGAGTAATCATTGTGAAAAGGTTGTCTAAACATGCGAATTTCTAAAAAAACACTGATAATAACCCACTAAACCAATAAAACTAAATATCTCGATTATGATCATTGGAGTAGGAAATTCCTAAACATCCATTATCTTAACATGATAAACTTAGATTCCATACATAGGGACAATATGGCCAAGAAAATATACTGATTGAAACCAAAATTTCCACATGCTAAACTTACCATATAATTCTTTTTTTCCTGGTGCTTTAAAAATAATATGAAGTAATTTTCATGGTCTTCATAGATTTTAAAGTATACGAAAATATTATCTATAAATACCACCAAAAATTCATCATGATATTCCTTGAAAACATTATTTAATAGATCCATGAAAAATATAATGTGAATTAGTCACTCTAAAAGGAATTACTATAAACTCGTAAGGCCCATACCTTTTTGAAATGACGCCATTGGAATATCTTCCTTCCTTACAAGCAACTGATGATATCCAGATCAAATTTTAATCTTTGAAAAATATTGTGCTCTGTGATTTTCATCAAATAGATCATCAATTTGAGTAAGAGGATACTTATTCTTTATTGGAATATAATTGATTTATCTATAGTCAATTCCAAACCTGATGGATCAATATTTCTCTTTGAAAAATATGACAATGACACCCATAAAGGTATAGTTGGGTAGATAAATAACTTATCACTCAATTACCCTAGTTTTTTCTTCATCTCTACTAATTAAAATGTGTTCATCCTATAAGGAGTCACTGATATAAGACTCACATAAGGAATTAAATAAATATAAAAGGTAATTTATTGCTCTAGATGATGTCGAGGTAAATCCTCTAGAAACACATATATGAATTCTTAGAAAATAGGTACATATTAAATTTGAATATTTCTTTCCTCACTGAAAGATATTGAGTTCTCATCACCCCAATAATTGCATTAAATTGAACTACTAGGGGTGGATCTAGTTAATAAATAGTTGATGGTGTTTCTGCTCTAAAGATAAGGGATTCTATATCATTCAAAATAATTGTTACATGATTCTTCTTGCAATATACATTCTCATCAGAATTTGAAATACTATTTATATCAAGGATTATATCTAATTCAATCATAGGTATGATGATATGGTTATCAACTAAAGTATTTTTATGTGTCATAAGGGGGACTGATAAACACATTTTTATTACAATGATTCTTCCTGTTAGAGTTTTCACCGACAAATCCTTTATTAAATCAAATTAGAAATGTTTAATTTTATTGGAAAAAAGGAAATGTATAAAATAATGAGATGATCTATAATAAAATGATGAATTTTCTAATTTTTAGCAAACAATTAATGTACCTACCGCACCATAATCCGAAACTTCAATATCTGCAGTTGTGAACACATAAGCTTGGCCTTTCTCCCTTGGCCTTTTCTTGGAATAGTTTACATGGCACATTGGACAATAATTTTCATAATATCCCATATCATTACAATTATATCAATGATAATTATTATCTTCATTCATTCACTTATAATCATGGGATTGGTTTCCCTTTTTCCATCCTTGTAATAGATTTTTTCCCCTTTCAGTAGGCTCTAGGGAGTTTCCTTCCACAAGTATCACATGTTGGAATACTCTCCTATTTATCCATACATTTATCAAGTATTTCCCCCACCACCCTCTACATATATTTCATTCCCTTAATGTAATAAGACATAGATAATTATTTCTGTATCTATATAGAATATGAGACTATATATTTGTATGATGAGAATGATTGGGAAACCAAATCCCTTGGGAGTAGTGGGTTTTAGCGATCAAAGAATATATAAATATTTATACTTGTATTATGTATTTACATTGTGAAATTCCTTTATAGCCTTGTAAAATTAGATTCATACTTCACAACATTTTAATCCTCTTGTTGTTTCATCATCATGAATTTCCTATCCATATCTTCTCACTATTCACGAGGAAAATAGTTTTCTCAGATGATTTCCTTAAAACCCCTCCATTCCATATTTTCAATAGATTCCTCTTAAATTTTTGGAATCAATTAACACAAATTATATATATCTTCTGAAAGATGATAAACTACCATGGAATCCTTTTCGCTTAATTAACATACCAATGTGAGAAATATCTTCTCTATGAAACTTATCCACTACACCACTAGGAATAGGTTTGTAGTCCCAGTGAATGATGGAGTTTGTTGTTTTATAAAGTAGTCTAACCTAGCTAATAAACATTGTGGATTAGGATGGTCCATATGGTTAAGGTTATTTTCCATAACTTGATTTAACTATCCTAGTACAATTATAAGTTCCTCTACACCAGTTGTAGATCTAGAACCAATATTATTATCATGCATAGGAGGGAAATTCCTACTTGGGATAAGAGCGTTCATACAGTTTCTATTCCTCCCATGATGCGGCATTTCTAAAAAAATGTCATACACTAGATTAGGTTATGAATCATAATATATAATCTCAACTAACAAAATACATAACATCAATTTAAATGATATGAATAAAAAATATCATAATAAAAAACATGGATTCTTCGGGGACATACTTGAATTTAAATCCATAATAATGGTTTGTAACGAAAATTTGAATTATTCTAAGAATATCCCCCATCAGTGTCAAAATAGGTGCATAATAAGCCATGTTGTCTTGTACCAAGTTAACCCATGTCGGGCCCAAAACACCTTATTAGTGTTTTTAATCCTAGGTACATCTATTCTAGAACCACGTTCACTTATAGTATCTAGGTAGGGAAATATTTTTTAAGAAGATACACATAATCACTTCCATACCCAAATTATAGGATGTTCTTGAATGTTGATCCTTAAATCCTACCTGATATATTTGTTACAAAATCTCTATTTTCTAAATCTAGTTTCAATTTTTTCTACTAAATATTCTTTGATACCAACTATAATGCCCCAACCCCAGTTTCATGGATTTGGTGCATTATTTCATTACATTTTCATTATTACAAGAATTTTATATCCCCAAGGAACAAATAGTTTAGTAGTTTTGGAAAACCATATACAAACATAATTTCAAAATTACAACATGAAATGAAATACGTAATAACAATTCCATTGTGAACATATATGAATCCTAGATTATCCCTAAAATTCAATCATAATATTCATATTCTCAACATTGAGAAATAATACATAATAAATGGGTTATATCATATGCTTAGTAAGGGTATGTAATATAGCTGGAGTTATTTCAAAAATAAACACTAGGCATGGTGAACAACTAAAAACACATTCCTCTTAAAAATATACTTGAGCATAATAGAGAAGGAATAAAAGTTGATTAAATAGATCCATATAAATGATCATTGGAGAATTAAACATAACCATTAATATTATACTAGTCAAATAATCACATGGTTTATCAATTACTAACAACATAATGAGGGAATTCTTAATTATGAATAGCTACAATGTATCATCAAGGCCTCAACCAAGATGTATGAGAATACTAGGGTAAGGACTCAACAAAAATCCAAATATATTTTGTCTCATGAGAAATACTGATGAATCAATGGGATATAAAGGGACCCACTAATCACTTTATAAGGCCAACTAATTCGTCATTATAATGGGATAAACTTTATGTACATATACAATGTAATTAAATTTCCCCAATATCTAAATGTAATTAGAAACCATTTTGAGCAATGAATTGAATGACTTCAAAACAGAACATCTATAGTCAAACTGATCATAAAAAATTTCATAAATTGTGGTAGATGTTAGAAATATGTGGTAAACCACAATAAATAAAATTATTCAATATAGGTGTTGAAATAGGTGTAAATGCTCTAATAAAATCCTCGTGTAATTCTTGAGGGAAATACTCTTGCTCTTTTGAAAAGAAGAGTTATTTTGGAAAAAATTTCGTGTAAAACTAGAATTAATTTATGTCAGTGTTTTCTTACTAAAATTATTGATTTTGGAAAAATATTTTTTTTCTTCGAAAATATTATTGAGTTCCCTTGAAAATAGGTAGGAATTCGAGATGTTTCCATGAACTGAGCTTGTTTATCGAGAAAAATTTGAGAAATATCATCTTATAAAATTGAAATACCCTTAAAATAAAGAAGGATTAGAGTTGGTTCACATATATAGAACATTAAAACAGAGTTTATGTGGAGTAAATATGAATAATTAATAATTCAATTTGTGTAAAATGGGAACAATAGTAACCCGAAAGAAAATGGAGATTTGGGTAGAAAACCATTACCTTATGTTTAAATGTGTTATCCAAATGACCTTAACATCCTTCAAAATAAAATAAAATTAATTAATTAACAAATTAACAACCTTATCTAAATATATTTGATTCATTTTCGTTTTATTACATTCATATATGTACTTATTGATGAGTTAAAATATTGAATTTTGTTGCTCTAGAGTGTTTGTTCCTTGATTTCATGATCGGCTGGCATTATTATGAAATTTAGAAGGAATGGATATAATTATATAGAATTAAAATTACATGTTATTAATGAAAATAAATAATTTTAAATGGGTATATATATCATTTTTTTATATTTTTAGGATGACTCATTATATAATATAATTAGTAACAATCATTTAGATTATTACGACATTTATTGATCACAACGAACTCATTTTGTTTTATCATTTAGTATTATGTTAATTTGTTTCATAAATTACATAAAAAGTGTTATAATATAAATTTTAAAATCTATTTCTTCCATTAAAATGGATTTTGGAACAACCTTGATGGATAAATTGAAGATTGAAACTTCTTCGTCCATGATGGTTGTAAATCGGTATAACCCTAATGATGATTTCGTATATAAAATAAAAAAGAGAGAGATAGTAGTTTAAGGAAGGATATTCCATTAAGATGAAATAAATATATTATATAGATTATTTTGGATTTTTCATGATTATTTTTATAGAAGAGGTTAGGTGATGCTAAAAAGTAAAATAAAATGACAGGAAAATTAATAAAAAAGGAAGAGAGTTTACATCTTATAATATCCTCCTTCAGAACCTATTTATGGGAAGAGTGTTTAGTCTTTTGGAAATACAAAGAGCTCTAGGATGTGGGGATAGAATATGTAAAAATATTTGGGTAGAACATTGACAAGATTCAACTCTTATAGGAGTTAATAGAAGAGGGGGTGGCTTTTATAGTGTAGGAGAGGGGGTTTCTTTGAATTTTTATTAATAAGATTACTATTTGGCTCAAGACTATTAATATTTTGAGAACTGTAATAAAATAAATTAAAATAGTGAAGAAACATTCGAGATTATAGTGCTTAAAACATTCATGACTCATGGAATAGTTTATTCATCTTCTAATGTATTTATACTATAAATTATAGTATATTATTATTCACAAAAAATCAAGTGTTTCAGAAAAATCCCAAAAATTCACAATAATAATTTTTAGACATGTATAATTTAAAAAAATTCTCCATTTTATCAAACTAAATTTCAAAATTTGTGAAATTTAATTAAACAACCATTATTTTTCTTAAAAAAACAATTTTTAATTTTTAAATTTATTTAATAATTATTTCAGAACTTTACTAAGGCCTCATAAAATAATTCCAAAATAATAAGAGAACAAAATTTTTACTTAAGAATACATTTAATAAAATAATTTTCTTTTAATTTTACTAATTATTGAATTTTAATTAAATATTTATGAGTAATAAAAATATAGACACATAAATATTAATTTTTAAAACATTCACTTACTTTTTCTATGATGTAATTATATCATTGTTTCAGTTATTAGATACACAAATTTTACTTATACTAACATTGATGTGGTCACTATTAATTTCGATGGTTTACTATTCATAAGTGTTATATTACTATTCCTAAGGTCAAGTTAACTATTTCATCAATATAGGTTCCCTAACCTCTTGAAATATAGCTTATTTCATTCATTCTTCATATATAATGTTTGTATTGTGTTATATAAGTGATTATATGTGATATATACTATATGAATTAAACATAATAAATGAAATCCATTGATAGAGTTCTGGGTTGTTACATATATGCTAAAGAATACCATCTATTTCTATATCATTGAGACACGTTGATTTCTTTTTTTTTATTTAGAAAGAATAATGTTTCAAATATTATCCTCTATATTTGTATAAAATAAATGATATTAATCTTTAAAAACAACACATATATTTTCTTAAAATTTACCATCATACCATTATCACAATGTTGTGATATACTTATTACATTAGGTTTAAGACATTCAAAATATAAAACCCTTGAAATAAATATATTTAAAAAAATTACAACTTCTCAAAAATCTCTAATCATTACTTTACTGTTGTCTTAAAATTTGATAGATCTACCACCACATTATTTGAAATATATAAATATCAGTGGACCACTAATCATAGGTATTGAGAACCCACTATCTACATAAAAATTATCCTTAAGACTTTTAAAAAAAGTTTACTAAAAAATAAATCAAGAATAGAGTTATTTTTGTACCAATGTTATTTTTCATCCAACTAAATTAGTAACAAATTTTTTTGGTATAGATAAAAATTGATTAAATTTTTTGTGGTGTAATCTATAAGATATATAGTTAGAAATAAATATTTAAATGTGGTTCAATGATTGATTAAATACTAATGAGAACTCATTTTCATAATGTCTTTATATGTTATATCTGAAACATGGGACATTATACATACTTCAGAGACTAACTTAAAAAAATAGTTTTATCCATTTTATTAATATACTTATTATAACCAAATCCAATTCAATATTTATTCATCTTGTTCATGGATTTAATTTTATCTGATTATATGTCACTTGAACAAATGTAGTGAAAGTTACATTTGGACTAGTAACATACTTATTATGTTTGTCATAATATAGTAAAATAATTTGTAGCTTTCTTACTGAAATCTATTTTCATACAAAACTCATTCACATATGTATCCATTTATCATATGTTGGTAGATAATTTCACACATTTAGAACTATCACTTGATTCTGAATCCTCAGTAAAACCTCATCCAGTATGATATTCTTATTTTTATTCCTTCTAATGTTTCATGTATATCCCTTACTGCTTTATGTTAGTACAATATGATCTGATCTGACCATTCATTAAATAATTATAGGATATTAGTTGAGAAACACTATAACAATTACTAGACTTTATTTTTCTTCCTTTTTATCATCATTCTTATTATCCTTCTATGGTCTCTACTTGAACTATTTATTTAATTAATCTACGTTATACATTCCCTTTTTTATATTAGCTATATGTTCATTCTCACATTCATATGAATAAAATATATAAGGGTTAGAAATAGTTATATAAGTTTGTAATTCTATACCCTTCTTATTATTAAAGGATTTAAAATCATTGTTCTTAAACTCTATATCAAACTAAAGAAGTGATATTGTCAACTCATCCATTGTATATTAAATTAAACCCTTACTTTCCCAAATTGCAACCTTCTTGGTGTTCATTTTTTGGTTAGATATTGAAGAAAATTTTCAATGAAAACTTTATTATTCATGGTTTATCTAAGAGTAACAATGTTTTTTACTATCATAGTAATACTATTTTACATCTCAGTGATGTTTTCATGATCATAGGTTATAAACTATTGTAACTCAACCCTATAAATTCCAAAATTTACTCTCTCCAACTTATCAGTTCCATTATGGGGGAATTTTAATGTCCTACAAATGTCATATACAGTTTTACGTCATGAAATATTACTGAGAGCATTTCAACAAAGAAATATAAATAATTCATAATGTTATGTTTTAAAATATTTATTTTTATTATCACCAATAAGATTATGCAGATCTATTTTAAGTAATATGTATCATTTTTTCATAATTATCCAATATTCATGACCAATATTCTAATGAAATACCACAATGTGATCCCTCTAATATTCGTAGTCAATGCAATTAAAGTGAGGTGGTCTAATAGAATTTAATAATTCTACATCATGTGTTTTCATTTTTTAAAATAGATATCTGTAGATAATATTAGGACTAAGATGGTATTAAATAAAATGGGAATAAACTAGATCATTATATTATCTATATCAAACATTACATGATAGAAATTGTTCTATAGAGTGATGTAATTATTGAGTCTAGTGGGGGTGATTATACTCTAAAAATTTTACAAATCAATTAAACTTTTCAGAGTTTATATTAAATGAAGATGTAGATTGTAATATATTAGTGAGTGAAATAGATATAAGAAGGTAGAGTTGAAGAAAATTAAAACAATGAACACATGAGTGTTATAGTATTCCAGTTTATAGAGAACATACATCGACTCTTCAATCCTCTCTACACCTTGAGATATTTGGTACACATGTAATAAAGTAGAATATATTTTAATGGGAGTAAAAGTCATTTATAAACACCTTTAATTCTATAAAAAAATTATAACCATGATGAGTAGACCTGAATTTTTAAAGGATTGTCACAACTAAAACCAGAAGTACATTTTTAAGTAGGTTTATAACCAAAAGATAAAATAATTTGGTTGGGAAAAGCATAAACCAACACTTAAACACAAATATAAAATAAAATAAATCAAATTTTGATTAAAATTGAACCATATTAAGATATTATACATTCAAAATTTAATGTAGTAGTTTGATCACTTCAGGAAAATGAATAAATTATTTATGCAAATCCTGAATGATCAACACATAAAGACACTAGTGATCATAGTGGAATATCCTTTCAGTATTCTGTGTCCCATATATAATCTATTCATGATTTAATCTAGTTCCTTTGACCCATTTTTATTCATAAATTCTCAATAACATGTTCAATTAAATTTCTATCTTCATTTTCAATGGTAATCTTCCTGCATGGGTGTCTCATAATTCCATCATATCCAATAATAATTAGAAATAAAAAATATAGGAAAATATAACCATTAACATAATTTAAAATTCCCAATAAATTAGGGTTTAATAAACACATTTTTTATATAAAAACATTAAAAACACTTTCCATATATCCATTAACAAATATAAATATGAAAATATGTTTCCAAATAAAATTGATTAAAACAAAAATATTTATTGACTAAATAATTTTTTTAAATTAAACGAAATAAAACTGAAATAAAAAATTAGATCACCAAAATGAACTAATAGTGAAATATTATTACAATATTATATAATAAATATAAATATTAAATTTTCCAAATCATAATAGAATAATACACATTAAAATGTACTCTTCAGATAGAACATGTAACCATAGTGTAGTGAATTAAAATCTCATCATATAAAATTAAAAAATCATCCAGATATTTGACCTCAAGCAATTTTCCTCATGGTACTTTTGATAACTAATGATTATGAAAACTGACAAATTAATGTTATGGATACACTATATGATCTATTTAATATATCAACTCTTCAAATACTGCATGTGATCTCTCCTATTAATACATATTCATGTGTGTATTCTTCAAAAAAAAAACAATAAATATTTTATCTACAAAATTTTACAAAAGTATAAATGTGGATCGAACATCATAATTTTAATAAGAGTGATAATTAGGACTCCTTATAGTGACATTCTTAATTTAAATAAGGTATATAAGTATAAATACACATTGATTCATTTTTCCTATGGGAGAATACATAATGAAATGAAAAAAATCGGATGAGATAGACATTAGTCTACAAGATGCTAATATGAGAAGTGAAAAAATCAAGATCTAATGTGAGTTCACACTTATAGTAGACCATTATAGTATCATAAGAATAACATAAATTAATATTACATCCTTTTAGGTTAATATTAAATACATATATCAATAAAAAAATCTATGAATTGTAAAGGATTAATGTCCTTATAGACTAGATTGATAAAAATTATTTATGTACAATAATCATCATCTTTGACACCATTATTTATGTTAGATTCAATTTTAGACTCATCATACATAATATTGGTCTTCATGGTTTGGGAAAAATGAAAACATAAGAAGGTGTTAGATCCCATTGTTAGTAATGTTGAAACATGAGAGATATCAATCTATCATATGTAAGCTTAAGCATTAGAGTAAGGGAATGAGAGAATAGTTAGGGTGTATCAACATAACATTGGAATTTCATGCCCAACTAGTCATGGAACATATATCACATGTAATGACATAGTACTTTGGTATGACATAAGGCATAAGATATAAGATAATTAATGTTCATAATCCATTAAAGCATATCATATGAATCGGAACATGATATAGGAATATTTGGAAACTTTTGGGTGAAAATTATAATCATAGAAAATAATTTCATTATGCAAGGATTAATACCAACACTATCATAAAATAGTTTATAAATACAATATTGGATTGGGTTCACTCCCAAATATCCTTTATTTCTTAGAATGGGTTCACTCCCAAACCTCATTCATATTATCTCATGAGATATATTTAATTAAACAATAAATTAGAGGCTTATATAATTCTAGAACCACCCATCACATAATTAAAACTATATATTTGTGTTACATAAGGACATATGAGCATTCATGATAAAATTATCACATATTTTGACCTTTGAAAAGTAATGGGTTTCATGAAAAATTCATTAAAACAACATCATAGATAATGATAATAAACCATATAGAGAAATAATGTTAATGTTTTTATAATATCATATTACCAGTGAAGACTAAAAATTCTTAAAGTATTTTTACATAGTTTGAAACCACTTTTATATGAATATTAAATCACTTCATTGAAAATTAGAAAAAAAAATATTTTTTCCCTTCGATTGAATTTAAAATATAAATATTCATAAAATTCTATTAAAATTATTATTTTTAAAAATATCATTGGAAACATATAAATTAAGCTTTAATTGGAATAAATTTTATTATGGTGTGAGAATCCAATTATTCAGTTTTTTTTAAAACCATTCGTTTAATATTTATTTTTAACTTTAAAATTGGTCCATTCGAAAATAATGAAAATAATATTTTTAATAATTTTAAAATAAAATTATAAATGATATAAAAATATATTAAAATATCTTTTTAATTTAAAATAATAACATTCATAATACCATTTAAAAGTTTGGACATGGAAGAAAATGATTCGAGTCAAAAAAAGATGGCTTAAGGTCTGATTTTCATTAAAACATTAATTTAGTCCTGTGAAGTGTCAAATAGATGAAAATGTAATTGACACATTATAATACTATAAAGAACATTATTATCATTGAATATATGGATTTTAATATAATATTATCTTGAAATTTTCTTGATGGACATTCAAGCATGAAAAATATTTAATTAAAGTGTGATTAGAAAATAAACCCTTTCCACTTTGTTATCATTTGAATCATAAATCTCATTAAAGAAATAATAGAAAAAGGAATATTAAATAAAATAAATACAAATAGATTAATTTTTTTTAAAAAATAAAATAGTTAATATATTCAACTTATAAATAAAAATTGGTGAATAACATTAAACATGTCCCAATAATATAATTTTAAGATGAAGAAACCTTACCACAGGTCCCAACATTCTTTGTACGTGATCTATCCTCATATATATTTAATTTATAAATATTATAATTATATAATATAATAATATTAATACTCATATTAAAATATATGAATAAATTATAATTTCAAATAACTCATTTATTAATAGTTCCTCCATAAAATTGTCATTTTAGGTGTGAACTATTCTGTTTCATATGCATGTTTCCGTTCGGTAGTTCCAGTACATGAACCTTGGCGATGGTTTCATCACCTCACAAATGTTTTAAGCGATTTTATATACATATTATTACATTATATAATAAATTTCTCATATTATTTAATCATTTATTTCATAATATTTATAACATCATTCATGAGTGTGGTAAACTGACTCTAATGGGAATGTGTTATAAAGACTGAATTAGTAAGAACAAGAAATTATGTTGTCCTAAAACAATTTATGAAATATTACCCACGTACTACGTATCATATATATATACATTATATAAATATTTATAACATTCCATGAAATAAGTATATAGAAAATTAAATATATCATTCCTGGAGATGGTAGTCTGTATGTACTCATGAACAATACATTAATTTCATAATTAGAAAAATGAAATAAAATTAGATTATATTTATAAATTATAGAATCATTATTATTGTAGGACCCCGAGACACCCTGAGAGGGGAGGGGTGACTCGGGGTGTCAAATTCTTCTTTTAAACTGATGGATCTTGTTCCGATGATGGTAGGAACTATTATAACTTGTATGAAGAATATGAGAAGTAATCAAACATTCACATTCAATGAGATTACACAAAAAATTTTACATGGTTTACCACTAAGGGATACATCCAAGGTGCATACGCCGACAGGTTGTCAGTCGTACCAAATTCCACTATTCTTCCATAGTTGTGGATTACAAAGGTTCGGGAACAGTAACATTGTCCCAGGCTCACTACCTTTACAACATTTCAGGGATATGCCACTGCATCCCTCAGGTCACTCCCATTGACACCCCCTAGCTCACTGCCTTTGGTGAAGTCTCAGTCAATTTATAGATGTGAACGTCTCTTCAATAGGTTCACATTGATGTCTTTGTATCTTCGTAGCAGGATACTCTGCTTGCATCAAAGTCCTTAAACGATGCTCTTGAACACACTAAAACACAGATCCAGATAATCAGAAAGTGAAAACATGATACATAGATGATTTCATGCAACACCTACGCTTTTCGAGAAAGTTCTCACTTTTGTGCACAATACCTGATTTTCGGGCCCAAAAATATTTTGCGCGGAAAACTATTTCACACAATTTCATCTTTTTACATGCCACCTCTCCTTTTTCACGTAGCTCTGATTTTTTCACGCAATATCGATTTTTTTGCGCAAGTCCGAAATTGTCACGTAACTCGGGATTTTTCTCGTAGCTCAGAATTTTTTGCGTAGCTCATCCTTTTTCACACATATCCCTTTACGGGTACGTTTTACGCACATCAGACCTCATATCTTCACTGAGTCTTCAACCATGCAGAATAAGGGGGGTCACCTCTTATTTATAGGTGTCTTAGACCCCCGCGTGAAAAACCCCCTTATTGTAGGAAAAACCTCTCATTTTGCACATAATATTTTACACAGGTATTGTTTTTCAAGCACATCACCATATTTTTCGCGAAGCCCATGCATTTTACAATTTTTGGCGTTCTAATTCCAAAAGACTATCTGCACGAAAAACCTCGATCCACTATTTTGCGCACCACACTGTTTTTCATGCCCAATATAAATATTCCGCGCATAACCCTCATTTTTCATGCAGCACTTCCTCTTTGCACGCACCTCATTTTACCAACAATTCATGTCTTTATATTCTAATCTTGAGGCCCAGAAATTCGGCAAACACTGGGAAACAATGCCACCATTAATATTGTTGTCTGCTTGAATTGTATGATCAATTTACTGGAACACATTCTGAACTTCCACTAAGGATTGACAACAAATACAAATCATACTCCAATTCATGCATAAAATGACCATGGTTCCAAAAATTAGACAATAAATATCATTAATATTTATTAAATCAACCATTATAACCATCCATGTGATGTGGGTTTGGAAAATTATTTACATCACCCAAAGGGAGTAGGTAGTCCGAACATACACACTATCCAAATATCAATTTTCCAAGGTATGGAAGGGTAATAATTTACATAATATATTATATTTTTATAATTATAATTATTCCATAAAAATAATAAATAAATATCAAATCCGTCATAATAACTAGCTATGAAATATGGTGATAGAAAATTAAATGTTTCTTTTTGATGAGGTAGTAGTCCACACATACACATAAGAGATGTTTTCTTTTACCATCGGTTGAAAAAAGAGATGAAAATGTTAATACCAAAAAAACAACTTTAAGTATAGTTTTTACACTTGAGTAATTATATAAACATGGTTATGATATATTTTAAAGAGGTAGAAGAATAAATAAGATGGAAGAACTCGATGAATAGTTATACATTTTCTTTGAGAGGCCACCTTTGGATTACACCTAATGACTTATTAGGATGGTATTTGGGGAATAAAAAAATATCTAGGATATGTGTAAGTAATATAAGAAGTCATTTGGGTAGGTATTTTTTGAGATAAATGGTTCAAATGGTGTGATGTAGAGGAGAGTAGGTTCCCATTTATAAGTGAAGGGTGCATATTCTAGTACATTTTATAAATATTATTATATAATATGTGCCTTCATCCAGTAAAATGGAACCATAATTACATATATATGAAAATAATGTGGATATTGTTTAAATATGTTTCATAAAATAAAATTAATTTAGGATTAGGTGTAATTTTAAATCTTATCTTCTAGTTTAACCCCTTCATTCACCCATATTAACTTCAACCATGGTTAAATATTTTTTAATTGCTATGGGTAAGAAATGTATTTCTAAACTATCCAGTGACTAAAAAAATATAAATGGAAAATTATAGATCATTTTTTACGATAATATTTCTCCTGTATAATTTTTTTGTCTCTTAAATCAATTAATTAAATATTATTTAACAAAATTTATCATCAATGTATTTTTGGGGACAATTTATAAAAGTGGAATTTAATGTCAACAAGATAAAATGAAATTTGAATATAACCAAATTCATGAATAATTATAATTTAAATTTATATATTTCATTAATGAAAAAAAATTATTAATCAAAATTTTATTTCTTGTATGGTTATTATAATCATTTACATATTTATTACTACTACATGCACAAGAGATGTATCAGCATTGTGTAAGCATCATATGTAATTACATCATCACTATAAAGAAAATCATTATCCTAAAAATAATTCAATAATATACATTAAAAACATTTATAATAATTTATATGCTCTTTTTACCCCTTTGAAAATAAATTACACATGTTAAAAGTGGGAGATTGACATTTTGTAATTATTCTTTACATAGAATAATATACAAGTCTCAATCAAAGGAATGTGTAATTAAATTCCCATATCCTCAAATATAAGGGTTGATTATTTAATTATATTTTCCAATACATGTTATGATGAAATTTATGTGCCCTTATATAAATATTTTTCCTTAGTTAACTTGATTTACTCTTCATTATGATGACACATTATAACAATGATTACTATTCATTATGTCCAAAAAAGGAAATTGATCACATTACTAAATTTTTACATGATGATCCAAAATATGGAATCTAGTTTTAATGATTAAATATATATATTTTTTAGAAATTAAATTTATTATATATTAATAAAATTAAACAAAAAATAGTTTTAAGAAAAAATTACATTTTCAAGCGTAAAAAGGATGTTACAACCAAAATAAAGTATAATATTGATTCCTATGGAAATAGATGTATTATGTTTAATAAAATAAATCATAAGTTACTATGAAAACAATTTAAAAATATAATGAGACTTCTAAGTCGCCTGATTAATAGAAAATAAATAACAGTTTTTAAAAACATGGAAATTTTCAATATTAACTAAAAAATCAATATTTTCAGATGTATCAGAATAATTCAACATAAGATAATTTTTAAATGATAGTTTAAATGATTAATTTAATTTTATAACATAAAAATTATAAAAGTGAAAAGAATTTGATTATAATATTAATGTATAAAATGAAATAAAAACATTTTTGAATAAAATGCATTTATAAAGCATTAAATTAATTTATTAAAAATTGAGTTATTATTACTTAAGAATCAATGTGTAAATTTGTATTAAGTATTGTGTTTATTCATATATCTCATAATTTAGTTTCTCCTATTCATAACCACTAGTTCCATAACTATAAAATAATAGCCACATTAATATCTTAATAGGGTAAAATAGTTTTATTTAAGCTTGATATTTTGTATTTAACAAGATATGGATCATAATATTCTTTTAAACTAAATTCCCAGAGTTCTATACTGCCCATCCCCCTTAGAAATAAATTTCTCCCCCATAATTTTATCATAATCTTCGTAATCAAGGGGTTAATATTTGAAAAAACAATTATTGAAAACCCACATCATATAAAGAAATGTTAAAATAGATAATTGAAAAGAGAAAAAAAGTGAAACATGAAGGTCACCAAGAATGAAAAATGTACTCTTTATTTATTAGTCCTGAGAACGTGCCTGAGGGGAGTCAAATTTTTTCGATCATTAACCCACATGATGAGCGTTCTATGGAGGAGTTTCTAGATATATCAACTATTAATACTCTCTTGGTTCCTTTAGTATCTGGTTCTCTATCTCTGAGGGAGCCTCCTGTCTCTTCCCCAGGCTATGGTGCTCTGATATCTCCTTCAAGGAGGCTCTTGGTGGCACCCATCACACTTCTCATATTTCCTGCATCCCATATGTCCAGCCATTTGATGTTCTAGATTCATGGGATAACCCTCATCTATCGACAGAGTTCCCAAAATCGTCTTATGGTGCTGTTATAGCATACCTTAGGTAGACCCTTGTGGTGGTTTTCGCCTTGTAGAAACAATCTCTCCTAGTATTTCAGTGCTTTGTGGCCTCCTAGGGACTTCTTTCTCTGGATCGTATGTCAGTCATCCAAAAAAAATCATTTATCCAAGATATAGATTTGGAATCAATTTTTTTCCATGTATGCTTAAATTCCCCCACATGCGGGGCCAATAGTGTTTGTATCTTGTTTAGTAGTCATTGGTGGTTCATAAAGGAAAGGAAAAATCTCACATTACTAATTGGATTAGCATTCCAGGTCTACTGAATCCTTTCATGAATGGTACATTTCTAAAGTCCATTTGGGTCTTGCTCGGACGATTTATCTATGTTACTGATCACACCCTAAGTGGGGAGGAAACCTTGGTGGCTCAAATTTCCTTAGAGTCGGACATGTTGCTTCCATTTCCAGAGAAGATAACTGTGAAGGTGTAGGAGTTGATTCAGTGTAATTAGGACATTTTTTACCATGTTTTCCCCATGTACTATTATTCCTATCTCTACTAGGGACACTCCATGCAGGCTAGCAGGAAGCTTCATCAGGGTGGCTGCGGAAAAGATATCGATGGTTCGTTGTAGTTCACTTTTCACCCTTGCTATAATGCAAGAACTATCCCAAGTCTTTCAAGCTCAGTTCCTCGAGATGAGCCTTCTTCTCTAAGAGCTGGTGTGAGAGTCTCCCCTCCTTTAACCTGTGCCCCACCTCTAGCCTATTTTTCCCCACCACCCTCTTCCAATCATTGGATCGAGTCTCTTAGTTGGGCTCTCAAGCCTCCTGAAGCTCTTCCCCCATAGACGGTACCTACCGTGAGTTTTTTCTGTTCCTTAACCCTCCCCAAGTATTTCTTATAGGTGGTTTACTGTAAAAGTTTCTCATGACCCTAAGAATGCTTCTAGGGCATACTCACCCTTCCCCTTATCACTATTAATTGGACCATAGCCCTTGTGATGGGGTGAAACCCTCAGTGCATATCCTCTTGGAGGCCCAGCTTTCCCCTATTATAGAAGGTGGGTCATCTCAGTGTTTCAAGAATCCCCCCATCTCGTGACTCATGATGCTCTAGTACCTCGACACTCCGGGAATCCTATCCCTATGGACAAGTCCCCCATGCTCTTTTAAAGGGAAGTCCCACAAAACTCTCTCTCTTCATCAACCATAATCATCAAAGGCCCATAATATGAGCCCAGGGGTACCAACAAGATTACTCCTGAAGTAATTGCTTTCATGAGAGTGCCCTTCCCCCCTCCATAAGGTGACTAGGATGATTGGGAAGAAAGACAGACCTTCTTCTTCTCAATGATACCTATCCTTATATGGAACTCCTAGAATATTGGTGCGAAGTTCAAAACTGATTACATTGTCTCAGAGTCCAAAAAACCCAAGACTCGGATAGCTATAATTATTGTAGACAAATAGGCCCCTACAAGGATTAGTGTGTACATGAAAAAACTCAAGACGAAGACATCCATGCATGCAGACCCTATCAACATGAATATTTGAATATTCTGGACTAATGTAATATTGGTCAACTTGGTACATGTGGGGGACCAGTATATTACGACTACAGTATCTAGTGGTATGTGCTCCCTCTTCATGTCCTTAGTGTATGGTATGTGTGACTCACATATAAGGGAAACTCTTTCTCATGATCTTAGTATGTTTGATCCAGGGGGGATTTCTTGGGTTATAGGGGGGTCATTCAACATCATAACAGAGCCAGGATAGAAGGAAGAAAGAGGGGTGTTCCCTCGATATGCCAGAATGGAGTTTTTCTAATTCATTGATGGAAATGGTTTTCTAGACATGGGATATTTAGGTGATCATTTTATATAGTTCCATAATAAATATAGAACTAGGTTCTATTGGAGCTACATTTACCGCTACATAGAAAACATCTATTCCATCTCTGAGTTTCCAAATGCTAAGGTGAACCACCCGTTTCACAGTATTTCTAATCACACTCCACTACTACTCTATATGTATCCAAGAAATTTTTCTCATTTGAGTTTCATGTTTTAAAGTTGGTGGACATGTGACCAGGGCTGTCACCAGTTGGTAAGGAATAACTCTGGTGAGCCATCTTAGGGCCACACATGGGTGAATCTTCATAATAAGCTAATATGATTCAAGTAGGGCCTTCAAGTTTTGCCTAGGGATCTTTCCTTGGATCATCAAGAGTTGGAAGAGCGCAGGTGAGACATCTAGTGGATGGAAACCAAACTGTAGGCTATTTGGGATGATCTTGTATTTTGGTTCCTATCAAATAAAAGAGTACTTTGGTAGAACTAGTTCTTTCCCAGCAGTAGAAGGCTTGGGAGAGCCCATGGATCAAATGGAATCATGAAAGGAAAAAAATACCGCATATTTCTTTACTTTTATAAAGGAGAAGCACTGCCCTATCAAACCAAATCATTCCCTAGAGGATGACACATTCACTGATGACAATGTGGTCATGGGGGCATGGATCCCACATTCATTAAAGAAAATGTTGTGGGCCCAAACTTGAACTTACCAACTGGCTACCCTGAGAGGTAGATGAGTTTTGGGGGAAATAACTCTTTTTTTTCTCAAGAGAACAATATTTTGTGGGAGATTCCTAGAAAGGGATGGATACAAGCATCCATGACGATTTTGAACCCCAAGAGTGCGCTGGGTCCAGACAGCTTCCTTGGTGCATTTTATAGTAGACCTTGGGAGGTGGTCAAGAAAAATGTTATTTCTTCAATACATTACTTCTTTCAAGGGGGAAGCATTCTAAGAGTTTCATGTGTAATGAATCTGGTTCTCATCTCGAATATCGAGGATCTCTCCTCCATTATCCACTATGGACCTATAAGCATGTGTAATTTCCCCTATAATATCCTAGAAAGTGTCATCAATTAAGGACTGTCCCTTCATCTACCGCACTAGATTTCCCTTGAACAACGTGGCTCTGTATGGGGATGCTCAATACATAGAGAGATTTCCATTTCTATAGAGATTATGAGAGATTTTACTACTATGTCACACGACTCTAATATGGTCATCATGTTGGATATGAATAGGTCTTATGATCGGGTCGAATGGGAATTCATCGATAGGGTGCTTAACCAAATGGGTTTTTATTCCTGGGAATGGACCCTTATCATTAAATGATTTAGCTCACCATGTTTGGAAGTGTCTTTAATGGGACGAAATTATGGGCTATTCAAAGAAACTGGAGGGATTTGGCAAGGTGACCCCATATCCTCTAGTGGTTTTATATTTATGTAGGATAAAATTAGCCACATGATCAACGAGAGAATGACCAATAGTGATATTCTTCCATACTGAAGGAAATGGAACCGACCCTCCATCAGCCAATTGATGTTTGTTGATGACACTATTATTTTCAATAATTTAGGAAGGAGACCTCTGTATATCATCAACAGAATTCTTGGTGAGTATTTCCATTGGGCTGGCCATGTTATTAATAAGGATATGTGAATCATCTATATTCCGAAGAGGTGCTATTTAAGCTGGGTAGTAAAACTTTATATCAGACAGGGCATGAAACAAGGATCCATCCTCATGGATTAACTTGGCATTCCTATCTCCTCTGGGAGACATTACATTTGTGACTTTGATCGAGGTTTTGGAAAGATCAAGGGCCATGTCCTCAACTGGAAGAACAATTTATTATCCTTTGGGGGACATATCCCCCTGGTGAATATATTCCTTGTAGCCATGAAATTCCATTCATTTTCCTCCACCTATGCCCTGAAAAATGTCATCAAAACCATCAAAAAATTTCTTGATGGATTTATTTGAGACGTGATTTCAGAGGGAAAATGACATTGGTTTTCATGGGATAAAATGGAAGGGCCCATTCATGATGGGGGGGATTAATGTCAAGATCATTTCTGATACATTACACTATATGCACGCGAAACTTGCGTTGGAATTTATCGATGGTCGTACACTATGGGGGAGGACCTTGTTGTGCGTCTGGGGGTGATGTGGATAATGTTTATGGGGATAGATCTCATTCCCAGACATAGATTGGTTCCCTCATCTAGATTCTCAAACGGAACTCCCAGTGGATCATTGGGGAGGGAAACATTTTCCTCTGGCATCACAATTGGGAAAATAAGGTCATTGGATATCTGGAATTCCCTGCTCCCACCATATCTGTTAAGGAGGCGAGTCTCCATCCATCCTTTTACAGGTCTATTATGGAAACAAACCAGTATTCTGTGTGTGATATTTTTACATCAACTCAAAAATAGATAGATGCATATTCACTCCTTCCAGCTCAGGAAGTATCAATTCAAAGGACATCTGAAGGTCATCCCATACCCTGGACCAATGTGATCGATAGAATGCTCTGTTTTTGTGCTACATGATTTCAATGAAACACATTTTTTTCATTTGGAAGATCATGAATTAAGTCATACATTCAGATGATAATGTCAACAGGATGGGAATTAGTTTGGCTTCCAGTGGCCAATGCTGCAAGTACAGGTGAGAGGAAATGGTGAACCATATCTTTTTTGTATGAGAATGGGTGAATGATGTGTGGAGTTACTTTGGTGATTTAAATGAATACTCTTATCATGATTTGAGGGATGACATGTTCTTGGAATGGTGGTATAAGTGAACAAAGGAAGTGCATCAGGAAAAAATAGTGAGGTTTTTTATTCTAAGAACTAGGTGCTGGTGTTTATGGAATGCCCACAACATGGATCACTATGAGGGGTTTATATCAATAGGGAGGTCAATCACTGTAAATACTATGACTCTTATGGTTGACATGATGACGTTGATTAGTAACTAGTAGGAATATCCCTCTCTTCAAATGTTTCTAATACCCCCTTGATGGCTCAACCCCCCAAGTCTCAGGCTACAAGTTTGATGTGTACAATGGATTCTCCCTGAATCGGGCCTTATGCTTAACACATATGTCTCATGCCTCTCAGGAAGTATTCCTGGTGTAGGAGTAATTCAGGACTACAAGGGTAGTGTTATTATGGCCTCGATAGCATGTTATGTAACTGATACCTCTGTAATGGCAGAGACAAAAGCAGTTCTTATGGGTCTCACTCTTTTCAGTTAAGAGAACATCCATCAATCCCATGTTGTAATAGATTCCATTGTCATTCATGAATCCATATAGAGAATAATACCCTCACATTTTTCTTTCTCTTATACCATCATCTAATATAGAATGCTACTCAATAGTAATGTAAAATTCACCCACACATGGAACAAGGTGAATAAATTTGCCGATCACTAGGATTCTTAAACATAAAAAGTCTGAAATTCAATGCGTTCAACTAACATTTCATCTGTAACACCCCAATCTTCCACAGTATGCTTCTCTCTAAATAATACAGTAGCATCTATTGTACACAACTTCAAGTTCTATCACACACCACAACTAATAAAACTAGCCGTTATGAATAGTAATACCCATTTTTTGAAATTTTATACATTATATAATTAAAAATGGACTTCATTTTTGGATTTGGAATATCTAAATTAGCCCAGGGTGAAATTTTGGTACTTTTCGGATAACATTCATATTTTGATGAATAGTGAAAATAACTAAATTTTAATTAAAAACAACTTTTTTAATCAAAATAATTAATAGTGATAAATTATGAATTTGACTGGTTTTAAAGTATATTTAGAATATATTTTTACCATTTAATTCAATTTTGTTCATTGGACATAACTTCACATTTAAACCATACATAAACAAGTGTCAATCTTTTGATAGTTACTATTTCTTAAAAACACGCTTTTTGTTTTCCAGCAGGAATTAATTGTAAATTAATTTCTGCCATTTCTGTGTTTTGTATTTTGAAAAATGGATTCCATATTTGGAATCAAGATGTCCAAATTATATAAATAGGTAACTCAAATTTCCAGACATTTTGAATAATTTCTTCGGTAAATATTTTATTTACCATGGTTAAAGGGTAAATCCAGTAAATAAGGGTAAAAATTAATATTATAATAATATTAATTTACCATAAAACGTGTCCTAACCCTATTGGTTGGTACATGTCTGACAATTTTCATCTTTGGGTAGATTTGGGGACTCCATGGATCCACATGTAAGTGATAATGACAGTTTATATTAATTAAGTTAAAGTAAATACAAAAATGACACAAGAATATATCTTTTAGAAAAACAATTATTACAATGGCCTATATATGTTATATTTTAGACTATAAATATTCATTAGAAAGCTAAAATGATTTCATACATAATGGTATTTTATTTATAATTTTTAGACATTTAATAATTAAATTAAACTATGACACAATAATGATGAATTATTTTACTTATTAATGAATGAATCAAATAATCGCTATTATAAATGTTAAAATAAATATAATTTGATAGTTTTGATGCCATACACGAATTTTATTTGTTTATATGACATGTTATGATTTCTTAAATGAATTGTTTTCTAATTAATAAATTTTTTATGAGTTTAAGGAAAATAAATTATTGAATACTGTCAAATTGACATAAATGAGTTTTTTAAAAAAATATTATATTATTAATTGATATTATATTCCTAAAAATATACGGTTCGGCAAAAGGATGTATATCATGATAGGTTTATCATTAATGGACAACATGGGGGTATTTTGGATTTATATAGTAAGTATATTAACTATATAATATAAAATATAAATTGACATGCTAAATGTTAAACTAAATAACTAAGAGTGAAAACTAAATGATAAGGTCAATATAATGACCCAAACCTATCTAAAATTTACTTATTGAAAGTATTTAGACTCATACCCACCTTAGACATTGAGCAATACACTTTGGATCCATTATAAAGCGAATATGAATTTATTATAAAATAATACTTTAAGTTTTTCCTAAAGAGCCCCTTCCCCCCTTATAAAAAGACACAACTTCTAACCAATTCTTCACACATTAAAAGCCTTTTTGATCATCCATACCCTGACCAAATATTCTATCAACGTTCCTCAATTCAACCTAGAGACCTTAGTTTGATCATAAAGCCAACTTAATGATCCCTTTTGATCAAATCAAAACGAAGAACCCGAAGAAGAGGTAATGATTTCACCACCCTCTTTGAAGTTCCTTTCTTCTTCCACTTCTTCTTTCATTGTTATTTACATTATAAAATAATAAATCCGGTATCTTCAATATACATTGATGTTATCATAACTATGTTACAACCATATTCAGTATTATATTCATCCTTTGAATGACATGTCACCATACGTGCGTACGTACGGCCTACTGTCTCCGCGTCGTGGTGTAATTGTTATTCAATATATTATTATTTGGTTGGGTATAATAATGATGTATAATTCATTTAAATAATAAATATAACATGATAATGATTCTGTAAATATGATATATCATCCAATTAAATATTAGTTTAATATCAAAATAATGATATTGTCACTCGTGCGTATGTACGGATTACCTTCTCCACGAACGCAATGAGATTCATTATCCATCATATCCTTTCAAGAAAATATTTCATTTGATGAATAAAAATAATTTTTAGAGAGATGATATCATTATGGATATGAATAAGATACATCCCATCCATAGAAAATACGACTCGCATAACAAATAATATGAAGGAAAATGAATCCATTAACACCCGAAATGATGATAATAGTAAGATATTATTATGAAATAAATGGTAAAAGATCATATATGATATAATATTAAAGTAAATGATTTTTTTATAATTCAATAAAAATTATTTCACCATTATACATGAGGTTAACCTACCGTCGACCAAGGAAAAAGTACAAAGTAAGGGGTTTTCATCTCACTCCTTTTTCCCGTGAGATTCATGCCATATTGCCACTATAACCTTTTGTGTGGTGTATGTACTTTCCATAATTGTATTATTTTTGTAATACACATTAATTTATTTGTATTTACATATTCATTGTATGATACTTCTTTCATGGGGTGTATGTTTCGTATGTTACCAAATTGGTAAGTGTTAATTTCAGAATCTCTTTATTATCCGAGGTTGTTTTTACGTATGTATCTACTGGGACATATTTATTATCCATTTCCATGTTTTATAAAAGTGTTTTCAAAGGGATTATTTTAAGGGAATTTTTACTAAAACATCATTTTGAATGTTTTAAATATTTATTCTTCTAAATCTTTCTCATTTATGTCCATGTCTTCAAAATGGTTTTTAAGGATTTATTTATGTGGACATGAATGTTTTTAAAATGTTAATTCCTTTCAAAAGATTCAAAGTGGTATGGGACACTTTGATTCAAAAATTTAATTAAATAAACTCTTTTCCAAATTGTGTGACTCTTAAATGTTTTCATGAAAAGTTTTATTTCTCTCAAAGAGTTTTACAAATCATTTTCATCAACGTCAAAATCCTTTAATGGATTTTAAACATATTTTGATGTTGATTTATCAGGATACAAATCTTCCATATTGTGTTGAAGGTTTTGTGATATGTTTGACAGTGGATGTGTTATTTTTATACCATTCATGGTTCTTGGGTAATGTATTGACATTTCATATGCTAGTTTTAATACGAATGTTTATGTTTGGTTTAGACATTTTTATATGAAGAATGCATTGGAATTAGTATGTGATGGGTGGATCCTGCTATAGCTCCTCGATGCATCGGTAGGTCTCATGAGACAAACTAGTGTCTTCAAATGAGGCCTTGAAAAAAATCTTATTTGTAGTCTTGGCATGAGGCCTTGGCTACGTGGTTACGATAGTCTGGTAATATGCATTCCATCATTATGAAATTGGTTATTGATATTGCCTGTGATTATTCGACTAGTATAATATCCATGTGAATAAGTAAATGGCATTATCTCATTTTATCATTTCCATATTATGTCTAAGTTCAAGTTTAAAAGGCTTTTTTTTAGTTATACATTGTCTTAAGTGTTTATGTTTATCTATGAAAGCTTCTGCTATATTGTTATCCATTATGAGCATCTGAGATCCCCCATTTTAATGTTTTATTTTTCCCAGGATGTGAATAAGTAATTTATGAATGAACTTCAGGTATAGTATGAGGGGATATGATGACAATATATCATGGTAGTTTCTTTTTACCTTATAATGTAATGTTAGACTTATGAATATGTTTATTGTTTCCAAGAATATTAAACCAATCGGTCTTTCGAGACTTGATCATTTGTGTTAATGCCAATGTTATGTAATAATGCACCGACTATGGGTAACTAGGGTCGGGGCGTTATAGTTGGTATCATAGGATGTTTAATACAAACCTTGGGAGATAGATTTAGATAAAATATAATTTGAGCACATAACCCTAAGATATACTTTGAGGATTAGTATAGAAGAACTTCCTAAAAATTTTGGTATTGTAGAGATTTTGTGAGTTTTCCGAGCAATACCTCCCTGTCTGGATAGGAGCAGGTAGAGGTGGCTCTGGCATAGATGTACCTAGGGGTAAAACCAGAAAACACGGCTTTGAGATAGACTCAAACGGGAACTGGTGCACGACAACGGGCTTTGCTGCACTCTTGGTTACGATACTCCCGGGGGATATGCTAAGGATAATTTACATTTTCATTACAATCCAATTTGAAGTATTATATATAAGATGAGATTAAATGATCTTGGTTAATCCTAAAGTGTTTCAAATTGAGAATATGGTGACATGATATTCTCTAAATGATTTTATGACTACTGTTACTCACACAATGATTTCTAGTTTTAGTGAATAGCTAGATTCCAAGGAAGTCATAGTGACATTGTGAATGATGTACAAGGTGGGAATGGTGGTGGAAATGAGCACAGAATGGAAAGTTGATAGAGGTAAAAGATATCGTCTTTATGACAAATCAATTTTCCAAAAATATGATCAACAATATATATATTAACCAATTCCCAAACTCAACAATGAAGAGAAAGGTGATGAATGATAAGAAATCCAGCAGCGGAGACCATGGAGAAAGGAATACTCAATTTCCATCATGCGGGAAATGTGGAAGGAGACACTGTGGAAAGTGTATCAATGGGAGAAATAAATGCTTTAAGTGCAGGAAGGAAGGACATAAAGTGAATAATTTCCATAGAAAAATGAAGAGTACTATGGTAGAAGAAAAACATGGTCCCAAGAACCAATTTACAGTCATTTTCCGTTAATGTAGGGGACCTGGCCATTACCCGAATGAATTACCTATTCTATAGGATATTTTCTTGGTCAAAGAAGAAGCTATGTGGAAATAAATGGTTGGAGAAATGTTTAAAAAGTATTAGTGGTCCTTGTTGATGGGTTTACATTGGAATAATTGTCTCTTGAATTTGTAACCCTGCAGTTTTCCATGTGAGAATGATATTTGAGGAAAAAGTATCTTTTCTTTGTGGATATAGTTATAAATAACCATTTGGTTTTATATGATCATTGGGATTGAGGCAATTACAAGTTATTATAATTTGGGATGAGGATTCAAGGTATGAGATAAAATTTGTGGTTAAATTATGTTATGGTTATTTTGAGCAATTTATCTCAATTTGGTAATGTTCTAAAATATAGTTTTTGAAAAAGGACAACACGAAGACCGTGTGACAACCCGTCATGTCGGACAAAGCTGTTGGAATTGAACCCACAACCAAAGTGCGTTTGGGATTTACCACATACCACTAGACTACGTGAAGTCCCTGGTTAGTGTGACTATTATTTTTAGTTAAATGATATTTATGATCAATAATTATTTTATTTGGGATATTATGTCTTATAAAATGAATACCCTTAGAATAGGAAAATGATTTGTTGATTAAGTGAT
Source organism: Viscum album (assembly GCA_963277665.1). Taxonomy (NCBI): domain Eukaryota; kingdom Viridiplantae; phylum Streptophyta; class Magnoliopsida; order Santalales; family Viscaceae; genus Viscum; species Viscum album. The sequence continues at coordinate 1,004,322,895 of OY728134.1, forward strand.
AAATGTTATTTTGGAAGATGTTCGCTTTTTTGGGAACACTATATGCCCAAGGAAAAAAGAATTATATGTGATTTCATTTGAGGAGTAATGGTTGATTCTTATCAATGTTTTTATTGTGTATTTATAGTGATTTGGGTTATTTATGTAAATGATTAACCTATAACAGAGAATATGTGATTAGGTTAATTACCTTTAAGTGTGTGACTTTAAGAGTAATTGATGTCATTTGGAGATACCGTTTAATGTGGAAGACTACATAACCAAATTCTTCTAGGTTTTGAGTTTCAATATTATTTTGTATTTTATTAAATTATTTTAAGGACAATTATTTATTGAATACTATTTATTTAACTTTGGGGTATTGTTTGTTTAATTTTAGAAATTATGATTAGTGTTTCTTTATCTAATGAAATAAACTTTTGGGGGTTCATAAGATCTTATAATAACTGTTTTGATTTTGATTAATCTCTAAAGACAAGGTAAATATATAGTTTATTCTTCGTGGATCATGTGATTCTATAATAATTTTATTGTATCTCTTCTAGTGTGACCAAGTCTTCTGGAATACTCGTCGTGTAAAAATGAGTTAGTAGTATAAATTTATTAAAGAATGAATAATTACTTAAAAATTAAGTATATCGCTTTATGTTCTTAGTCAATATCAGATATTAATTCCTCATCATTATGTAATGTAACTTAAAAAAATAAAAAATAAAAATGTTGTCCGTTTACATTTCCTACTGGGAAACTAATGATCGTTTGTCCCATCACAAGTTTGTGGTTATCTTGTTGTTATTGTTATCCTGATCATGTTTTCTATCCCTCTCTATCAGATCTTGACACTTTTTTTATCATCCATATCCATGTTTTTCTACATGGCATCCTAGTATATGTTATCTCGGGTGACCTTTGTACTTCTCTATCTTTCTTTTAAAGTGATATTTTTATTGACTCTTTTTTCGATGTGGGAATTTCAATTATATTCCATAGTCCAATTTTAAAAATTTCAAGGATGAAATTTATTGAATGAGGGGAGAATGTAGCACCCCAATCTTCCACGGTATGCTTCTCACTGAATAATACAGTAGTGTGTGTTGTATGCAACTTCAAGTTCTAACACACACCACAACTAATAAAACTAGCTGTTATTAATAGTAATACCCAACTTTTGAAATTTTATACATTATATCATTCAAAATGGACTTAATTTTTGGATTTGGAATATCTAAATTAGCCCAGGGGGAAATTTTGGTACTTTTAGGATTACTTTCATATTTTGATGAATAGTGAAAATTACTAAATTTTAATTAAAAAAAAACTTTTTTAATCAAAATAATTAATAGTGAAAAATTATGCATTTGAGTGGTTTTAAAGTATATTTAGAATATATTTTTACCATTTAATACAATTTTGTTCATTGGAAATAAATTCACATTTAAACCAGACATAAACAAGTGTCAATCTTTTGATAGTTATTATTTCGTAAAAACACGCTTTTTGTTTTACAGCAGTAATTAATTGTAAATTAATTTCTGCCACTTCTGTGTTTTGAATTTTGAAAAATGGATTCCATATTTGGAATCAATATTTCCAAATTATATAAATAGGTAACTCAAATTTCTAGACCTTTTGAATAACTTCTTCGGTAAATATTTTATTTACCATGGTTAAAGGGTAAATCCAGTAAATATGGGTAACATTTAATATTATAATAATATTAAATTACCCTAAAACGTGTCCTAACCCTATTTGTGGGTACATGTCCGACCATTTTCATCTTTGGGAAGATTTGGGGACCCCATGGATCCACTTGTAAGTGATAATGACACTTTATATTAATTAAGTTAAAGTAAATACAAAAATGACATAAGAATATATCTTTCAGCAAAAATTTTTTTACAATAAGTTATATATGTTATATTTTAGACTATAAAAATTAATTACAAGATAAAAATATTTCCTACATAATGGTATTTTATTTATAATTTTTAGACATATAATAATTAAATTTATTTATGACACAATAATGATGCAGTATTTTCCTTATTAATGAATGAATCAAATAATTGGTATTATAAATGATAAAATAAATATTATTTGAAAGTGTTTATGCCATACACGAATTTTATTAGTTGATATGACATGTTGGTATTGCTTAAATAAATTTTTTTCTAATTAATAATGTTTTTATGAGTTTAACAAAAATCAATTATTGAATATTGTCAAAATTGAAATAAATGAGTTTTTAAAACAAATATTATATTATTAATTGATATTCTATTCCTAAAAATATTAGGTTCAGCCAAATGAATTATTTCATGTTGTTTGTATCGTTAATGGAACACTTTGGGGTCTTTTGATGTATATATTATGTTCATTAACTATATAATATAAAATTCAAAGTGACATGATAAATGTCAAATTAATTAACATAGAGTTAAAACTAAAAGATAATGGTAATATAATGACCCAAACCTGTCTAAAATCTATTGGATGAAAGGATTTAGACCCATAACCACCTTATACTTTGAATAATTCACTTTTGTGCCATTATAAACCGAATATGAATTTATTATAAAATAATACTTTAAGTTTTTCCTAAAGAGCCCCTTCCCCCCTTATAAAAGGACACAGTTTATATCCAATTCTTCACACCTTCAAAGCCTTTTGGCTCGGCAAACCCCTACCAAAATATTCTCTCAGATTCCCTCACTTCAACCTAGAGGCCTTAGTTTGATCATAAATCCAACCTAAGGAGCCCTTTTGATCAAATCAAAAGGAAGAACCCGAAGAATAGGTAATGATTTCACCACCCTCTTCCAAGTTCCATTCTTCTTCCACATCTTCTTTCTTTGTTATTTCCATTCTAAAAAAATAACTCTAGTATCTTATATATACTTTGATGTTATTAAAAATATGTTACAACCATATTCAGTATTTTATCCATCCTTTGAATGACATGTCACCATACGTGCGTACGTACGAACTACCGTCTTCACGTCGTGGTGTAATTATTATTCAATATATTATTATTTGGATGGGTATAATAATGATGTTTAATTCATGTAAATAATAAATATAACATGATAATGATTTTGTATATATGATTTACCATCCAATTATATATTATTTTAATATCAAAATAATGATATTGTCACTCCTGCGTACATACGGATTACCGTCTCCACAAACGTGATGAGATTCATTCACCATCATATCCAATCAAGAATAAATTTCATTTGATGAATAAAAATAATTATTACATACATGATACTATTCTGGATATGAATAAGATACATCCCATCCATAACAAATACGGCTCGTATAATAAATAATATAAAGGAAAATGAATCTGTTGACACCTGAAACGACGATAATACTAAGATATTATTAACAAACCAATGTTAAAAGATCATATATTATATCATAGTAATGCAAATTATTTTTGTATAATTAAATAACAGTTATTTCACCATTATACAGGATGTTAACCTACCATCATCCAAGGAAAAAGTACAATGTATGGGGTTTTCATCTCACTCCTTTTTCTAGTGAGATTTATGTTATATTGCCACTGTTACCTTTTGTGTGGTGTATGTACATACCATAATTTTATTCGTTCTGTAATACACTATAATGTATGTGTATTTTAATATTCATTTTATGATACCTCTTTCATGGGGTGTATGTTTCCACAGTTACCAAATTGGTAAGTGCTAATTTCACAATATCTTTATTATCCGAGGTTGTTTTTACGGAAGTATCTACTAGGACATATTTATTATCCATGTCCATGTTTTTTGAAAGAGTTTTGAAAGGGATTATTTTAAGGTATGTTTTACTAAAACACCATTTGCAATGTTTTAAATATTTAATCTTCTAAATCATTCTCATTTATGTCCATGTCTTCAAAATAATTTTTAAGGATTTATTTATATGGGCATGAATGTTTTTAAAATGCTAATTCCTATAAAAATTTCAAAGTGGTATGGGACACATTGATTCAAAAATGTATTTAAATGACTTCTTTTCCAAATTTTGTGACTATTAAATGTTTTCATGAAAAAGGAGTATTTCTGTCAAAGAGTTTTACAAATCATTTTCATCAACGTCAAAATCCTTTAAAGGATTTTAAACATGTCTTGAAGTTGATTTATCATGATACAAATATTCCATTTTGTGTTGAAGGTTTTGTGATATATTTGACTGTGGATGTGTTATTTTTATACCATTCACGGTTTATGTGTAATATATTGACATTTCGTATACTAGTTTTAATAAGAATATTTATGTTACATTCAGACCTTTTCATATGAGAAATTTATTGGATTTAGTAAGTGACGGGTGGAGCCCACTATAGCTCCTCGATGCATCAGTAGGTCTCATGAGACAAACTAGTGTCTTGGCACGCGGCCTTGACAAAATCTAATTTTTAGTCTTGGCACGAGGCCTTGGTTACATGGTTATTATAGTCTGGCATTATGCATTCCATAATTATGAAAGTGGTTATTGATATTGCTTGCGATTATTCAACTAGTTGAATATCCATTTGAATAAGTAAATGGAATTTTTTCATTTTATCTTTTCCATATTATGCTGAAGTTCAAGTGTAAAAGGCTTTTGTTTTACTTATAAATTTCATTAAGTGTTTATTCTTATATATGAATGCTTTTTATATATTGTTATCCTTACTAAGCATCTGAGCTCACCCCTTTCAATGTTTTATTTTTCCCAGGATGTGAAGAAGTAATTTAGGAATGAACTGCAGGGATAGTATGAGGGCATATGAAGACAATATTTTTTTTTATTTTCTTTTTACCTTATGATGTAATGTCATACTTATGAATATATCTAGTGTTTACAAGAGTACTAAACTAATCAGTCTTTCTAGACTTGATCCTTTGTGATCATGCCAATGCTATATAATAATGCACCGACTCTGGGTAACTGGGGTCGGGGCGTTACATCATCCATTAAACTGGAGGGATGAACTTTATTTAAGGGGATTCCCTTCTGCATCGCTATTTTAGGCCTTCATAGTCCTTGTTTACCCAACTCCCCTTTTTATTACTTTTATGAATAAAAATGATAATATTGATGATGATGAAGGTGACCAAGAATAAAACATAATCATGTTTTCAAATAAGGACAAAATTTTTGGGATGTGAAAATATATACATGGTAGATGTAAATAATGTCCAAAAAATGATAAAGATATTGATAATGAGAAGTTTAATGACCAAAAAATCAAAAAAAAATAGGGGTAAAAAGGACCACAAAATCTTCATAAATGCCAATAAAAGGGAAATCACTTTCAATGATCCCATTTCAAGAGTTGGTGGATTTATTTTACAATAAAATATGTGAAAATATACAGACATGATTTATTTAAATACACGAATGCACATTCATCCCTTGGATTCTTCTTTCAATAAGTTTCCACCTATTTTTCATTCTAAATGATGAACAATTAATATGAATATTTTTAATGGATAAATCATTAAAATAATCTTCTAATAGATCATGTGTTACATAAAAGGCTAAAAATTTATTCCACCTCTATTAAATTTGTTACTAAAGAAATATAATATAAACATGAATAAATATCTTAAACTTAAATCACAATATTTATATCTTAAATCTCACCAAAATGTAATTTTGAAGATTTTATCCTAAAATTCTAAATACTATAATCACCTATCATTTTGAAAAAAAAAATAAATATTTTCCCCATAAAATATTTATCACCTATACAGTCATATTACCAAACATGTATATACCTTAATAATAATTTTATAGATTATATTGTTACCAAAATAAGCTGAATACTCATGAAATAAAATAAATAAAAAATAAACAATGCTTCCAAAAATTAACTCCTTCCTTATTCCATAATAAAATACTAGATTATCAAATATTTACAATAAATAAAAAAATATAATAAAATTGATGAATCATGTTTATATCAAATCACTAATAATTTTTAAGGCCACCAATACCATCAAATCAATATTAAGAAACTTTTAATACAAAATATCCATCATTACCTCATAACCAGACACATATTAACCCTAGATATTTTTTCCCTTAATCAAAATATCTTATATCTCTAAAAATATAACATTGTGTTAAAATTATATTAACAGTTTATCAATACAATTTAAAATATTTCTATAAATTATAAAATAAAACTATTATATAATAATACATAAATGATTCATAATCCCCAAAACTTTTAGAACACACAATAATATCATTGATTAATTTCAAAATTCTATAAAATAAATACATAAACACTTTAATCATGTAACATTATTTATAAAACTTTAACTAAGATTTATCATATTGTTCCTTAGATTATTCCTTCCTACAATATGAAATATGATTCATGTAATATGATTCAAAAATATCAATTTAATCAATCTTAATACTTTTATCATAATAAAATTTTCATACCAATCAATATATGGATCAAAATTTCCATTTTCATCATCAATTTCTTTCTCTTTGACCTCCATTTCTAAAAATAAATAATCTCTTTGTCTATTTGAGACATTTTTATGGTTTCTTTTTTTCCACATTTCTAACATAAATAAAAAAAATATTCTTTTATCCATAATCTTTATCAAAAAAACATGTATGAAACTGCATTTTTTTCTTATTATATGTTTTTGGAAACCCACCAAGGTTCCCGTTGTTAATCCTAAAAAAAAATAGATAGCTGGTCATAACAATACAAATTTTGACTCCAACCTCTATCTTGGTTGGTTGGTATTTCAAAAAATAGCTAAATTTTCCTTCACTACTATTGGTAATACATTTTTTTTTATTATTTCACAAATGTTTTAAAATGAAAAATCTCAATGTGGGTGTCCAATAGTAATAATCAATGTACGAAATTATATAATCATGAAAATCAATTATGAGATGCCATAAATTATGAACCATCTTATCAACCTATGACACATTAGGTTCATGTTACTTCATTTTTTGTTAAAAATTAGTTCTCTTAGGGTAGGGATTTTTTTGAGACATGTATGACTTTGAACATTTCAAGGAACATTTTTGATGTTAGGTGCTAAGACAGTGTTGGAATCCGGGGTCCGGTGAGACTTGGTGTGTTGATATTAAAAATATTAAACATATTTTATCACACACAAACTGTTTTTGATAAACATGTAATAACTCATTTGAGGAGTCCTGGATAAGAAATATGAGATCGTGGTTGAGTTTAGAATACCATGTTTACCCTAGATGAAACATAAATTTTTTTAGTATTGGGTGCTTTGATGAGGGCTTTTCGGTAGGTTACTAAATGGTGTTTATTTATTAAAAAAATTAAAAAAAACCTTCCCCACCGATATTCATACAAAAAAAAGGTATGACCCCCCATGAGTGATAGAAAATATGAGGACAATCCATAGTGAGGATTTTATCTCGATCTCCATTTATATCATAAATTTTCTCGAGATCTAGATAAAATGAATTTGAGTAATTTTTATGACTCTAATCCTTATTGTTTTTACATCGAGGCAGGTGGATTTGCTTTTTAGGTCCCAAGACTCTTTTTAATCCATTGTTTTATTGTTTTTAATCCAATTAAAACTTTTATAGATCCCAGAAGGGTAGATCTGTGGGTTACTGTTGAAACTGAGTTCTTTCAGGCAGTTCGTAAGAGAATCACGTTTGGAATTTCCAACCACATATCGTGTATTACGTAGTCACATGCCATGTGTTCTTCACATTCATGGAAGATGTAATTTTGGGGATTACACATTGTGTAGAAGGGTTACACACTATATAGTGTTTCCATGTCATGTGGCCATGGGGCATGACCAGGGTAGTTGCGTTAATGGATATGGTCATGTGAAAGTACATGACCAAAGAAACAAACACGAGATGACGTGCACATTAATGTTATGAAGTCACAACCAAGAGTCCCTATATATGAAAAAATGTAATGTATCCAAGGTAAATGCCATATGGGAGACACGTCTTGCCGACCCGTGTGGATAAAAGGCATGACCATGGCCTGGGTTAGGCCAGACACACAATATACCACCTATAGACACATTTTAAACCCACATGGCTATCAAATCCATGTGGAAGGGACACCAAAATGGATTATTGTGGGGCCACACATCATGTTGGCCTTAGTACAGACCGTGTACTATTTTTTAGACCTTACATCCATCTATCTCCTTCTATGGGACTCAGATTCAGGACAACAAGTAGCATATCCTAATGATTTTTCCACAAAGAAAATTATGTTAGCCTTCATGGAGGATTTGGATATATTGTGTGGTGTGATTTGATCATTATCATTTATTTAGAGTTCTTGGCCCGGTCAGTGATCATAGTGGATCACTGGGGAGATGTTTGGCCTGGTATCCTTCTCTATCATCTTAGGATGAGGGTACCCTAGACTACTTTTGATAGTAGACTAGTTCTACCATGTCATACCAGGGTCTGGGTCCCCTATGCATGGTAGTGACACGATGTGAGGTGTTTCATGAGAGATGTCGGGACTAGCACTATCCTATTATACCAGGGTTTGGGTTTACCATTCTTCTTGTTTTGGTTGAGATGGAACTCCCCCGCAGTGGTTGTGGGTCATTTACCATTGGAGTATTTATCCCTAGGCCAGAACTCCCCAATTGGATTAGGGATTAAATCCCAAATATCAATAATGTTGAGGGAGATATACCTCCCTTATCATATCAAGGTGCGGGCCATCCCTTCTCGATGTTTTGATAGAGTCGGTACTCCCCTATCATACCAAGGTTTGGGTCCTCTATCCATAGATATAGAGCTCCCCTGTTTTATCAGAGCATGGTACCTCCACTAATTGGGAAACTAGAGAGGGACTCCCCTCTACAAAGGGTGATATTTCTCTAATTATGGAGTCAGTATACCCCTATTTTACTAGGGAAAAAGTCCTCCATATGAAATTTTTAGATGAATTTAGTTCTCCCCTATTGTATCGGGGTACGTGTTCTATATTATAGGGTAAGTACTTCCCTATCATATCAGGATGTGGGTCCTCTAGTGTGATTAGAGAGAGTTAGTAATCCCATGTCATATCAGGGTGCATGAACTCTATTCCGGGGTCGGTACTCCCCTATTGTGTCTGAGTATGATTCCCCCATTGTGATCATATATATAGAGACAGAAATCCCCTCTATACAAGGTGTGGGTCCTCTATATATTCAGTGGCAGACCACCATCATTGAGTTCTGATGGGGAGTGGGTCCTCCACGGGAGTTGGAGGTACATCGGTTATAGAACACACTAGATGGAGTGGGCCTCTACACTTGTTCATGTGATACCTAGTTAGAAGTTAGTGCTCCCTCTATGCGGTGAGGTGTTGGACTCTTTATATGGGTTCTGCAATGTTTTCATGAGATGGTTGGGAATTAGTACACCCTCATCTTTGTGGAAGTAGTAAAGTGTGGGTCTCACTTATTCCAACCTATTGATATATTGTCTTATCATGAATGGTTTGGAGTAGTGACACCTAAAATTTGTAGTGGGTAAAGGAAGTACTATTCACTTCGGTTCCTATGATCGTTAACTGGGTTCAAGGTAGTAGAGATAGGACCTATGGGGATAGACACAAGAGTTCTACCTATATTTATTCTCGATCAGTGAGATCTCTTAGAAGGGAGATATTTGGTATGGATGGGCTCAAGGAGTGTGTTCTCCTGGATGAGTGGTACCTCAGATCCTCGAGTAGAATCACATTGAAAGCTATGATTCCATGACCTAATGAGACATGTTTTATGAGATGAGTATATATGAGTGTTTCTGGGATTCCTTGTAATGTTTTAACATATCTTAATTGATAATTCATGTGGATAGAGTTGAATATTCATGTTTAGAAAAGGGTGTTCGGGATGAAGTTTCCCTCTAATTTGGGTTCCCTATATCTAGGGTTGAGAGGAATATTACCTTTTAATTTCTCAATTTTATTTTTGGTTATTTGGAGAACCTACAGATTATTTTTATACACAACCTTTCATCGGATTTCCCCCCCATGAGTTATGTATTCTGTAAATTATAGTCCCTTCGATGGAGTCTTAGGAGGTCCAAGAGTGGGTAGATTACATGGAGCTTGGCTAGCCAAGATGTATATCTGTGGATGCATTTGATAGTGATCCACTCCTTCTGATAAGTTTGGATGATTTTTTAGTTTTTGGTGGGATTCTATTTTTTTCCTTTATTTATTTTTCAATACTATGTATCTATGATAGATGTACGAATGAATATTTTTCTTTTAGTATATTATATTTTAACTATTTAATTGATATTTCTATGGGTTCATGCATACATGTACCATAGTATAAGTACTCCCATGACTGAGATATGAATTCTTAGTGCTGGTTACTAGAACTTGACCTATGGAGGTTGGATTGGGGTAGTCATGGATTAATCCCTAGTCGATTAGGTCAGGAAAGGGTGGTATTAGAGGGTGGTTCCCACATTGGGGATCACAATGCGAGGCTTAGTTGTGGTGTAACTGGAATAGAGTCTATGAGATTGTTTTGGGTTGCACAGTGACAATCTACTAGTGTTTCAAGGTCAAATCTCAGGTTAGGGACTCTAATGACGGTGCAATAGATAACATATATGTTCATAGTTACCCGGATAACCGTATTATTGACTCGGTACATGTTGAGACTAGTGGTGTGGAAAATATGATTCATATATCATATGGAACTGGGTTTTGGGTTTCAGGTCCTTTTTGGGTAATTTCTCTAGATAAACTCTTTGACCATGGTGTATCTTGATTCTATTTCTAGATGCCTTATTGATGACAGAAATATAGGTTTTTGTGGGGGGATTATGATAAATAATCTCCTAGAAATGAATATTTAGTGTAGGGAACTAATCCAAAGTCAAACCCTCTAGGTTGTCTACTAGTTGAGCCACAACCCGTTAAGTAGCATGTCATTTAAAAATTTAGGAAAAGGTTGATTTCTTTTTGAGTTCACTGCATGAGTTCCAATGGTAGAAACCACTATGTAATCATGATGATCCAGACCCCAAAGAAGCTCATGACTGGTTTGAGGCATCCACACATGTTTTTTGAATTCTGAGGAAATCTCCTGATAAGATGTTGGTCCAAGAGGAGAGTCTACATGGCTTCGTTTGGGTGATGGTGTAGTCCAGTGAAACATACCCATGATGAGGAGCCACTAAATTTGGAAGATTTTTAGTGGATCGTCTAAGTAGAGTTCTATCTAGACACACTAAGATAAATATGTATCAAGGATATTCTGAATCATTAGTAGGGTAGCATGATCTTGGAAGAGTATTCAATGAGTTTCACAGTCCTTTCATGTTAGTCCCTAGATATAATTCAAGATCTATTCTTCAATACATGATCATAGAGCAGGTCATCTACAAAGACATCCATGAATTTGAGGACTTATTTTTTCCTTTCATTATCTGTAGGGTTGTTGTAGTGAAATCTAATGGTATAAAGCTTCCTAGTGTATTTTTGGGCAGATAGAGCCGGTGGTGGTGATAACAGGGATGAAACGTCTGGGAGTAGCTAGTAGATATCAAAAAACTAAATTGTGGCACAACATGCATATCGACATCCATGCTCTAGTATGTTGGTATATATTGGAGGCGTTGGGTCTGGGACATAGTCATACATATGAGAGGATATTTTATGCTTCTCGTGGTTAGATAAATCATACATGAGATGGTCTAAACCGCTATTATACTGAGAGGGATATGGTCAATGGGCCTCTCGAGAAGAGATAGGGTTTAGATCATTGATTCTTACATGATGTAGGATACAACATGGCAGTGGGGAGAGAAGTAGAATGTGGCAGACATGTTGAGATATTTCCACCACCACCCCCAGGCAGTCTATGATAGGCTCAGGGACTTGGATGGATGGTATGAATACCACTTCATTCTATTGAGTATTTGGACCCAGAGGATATGATGATGATTATTGGTATACACCATGTCCTCTTACTTTTTTAGTTATACTATTTGAAAGAATTTGGAGGTACTATATTCATACCATTTCTTCCTGAGGGGGTTTCCATGGTGATACAGGGCATCGGTATAGCACCTACGATGGTGTAGTTTGATGTAGCTTCAAACTCTTGATAAAGAGTACACATCCTCCACTGAGATTTCTTTTTGTGATGTAATTAAAACTATATTGGTAGTAATTTTTACCTAAAGAAGATAGTGACAAAGTGTGGAAGATAAGTTCTTTTGACTTGTGTGTTTGGGGTAGGGTTCCATGTAGGAGTGTTAGGGCATAACCTGGTGTTACAAGTGGATACCTAAGAAAAGTTTTCATACCCCTGGGAGGTAGAAACTAGATTTATACATTAAGCACTAGAGGATGGTGTGGTGAAGTTCATTCAAGGGTGTATGTGAACTATCATGTTTTGTAAGACTCTGTAATGGTTTATCAAGGTGGTGTACCTCTAGACCTTGTAAACACAAAGAAGAATTGTTTTGGTGGTTTTTCACATATTTTAGATATGGAGGCATGTTCCCTCTTGCTTTCATGATGTATAAGCAGTTTGATCAAGATGGTGTGTTGGGTAGCATCATGAGGATCCCCTGTGTGTTGTTGGTAGAGAGGATGTGAACTATTTGGTGAGATTGAGGGTGTGGGAGATGTAGTTGAGAGACATGTTTTCCACTTAATGTAGAGGTTTTCACTTTTTAGGTATGAATAGAATTAATTTTGGGAGGATATAGTGGATCAGGTTTAGCTATCTAAGGATTTAGAATATTTCTAGGAATATTCCAAATGAAATCCACTGAGTTAGTTTTGGAATCCAGGTCCTCATGAGACTCGGTGCAGTGATATTAAAAATATTATACATATTTTACCACAAACACATAGTTTTCAAGAAACATGTGACAAATCCTCAGAGGATTCTTTGATTAGAATTTTTTTTACCATGGTTGTGTTCAGGACATTGTTCTTACCCTAGTGGTGATATTAAATATGTCAGAATTAGGTTCTCAGTTGAGGGCATGTTAGTGGGGTATTAAATGGAATATATTGATTTAATAAAAATTATATCAGTAAACCATCACCCAAACCTCATATTCCATATATGAAATGGTGGATCCAAACCCTTTTAGCGACTGATGACCCATGGAGTATCCGAGGTGAGGAGGTGACACAGATATTTGTTCTTGACACTGATTGACACTGAATCGAGGTAGAACACATTCTAAATGTAGTTTGGACCCAAATCATCAACAGTTTTCCATTGAGGTAGGTGTATTTGAGTTTTAAGTCTTGAAAACCTTTTTTATGAATTCTTTCAGTGTTTTTATTCTCATTAATACATTTATATATCACCTAGGGGCCGAACATTGGGTTTCGGTGGAAACCAGGGTGTTTTGGGTAGCTCGGAGTGGATTCTTGCTCCGAATTCCAAATCGCTCGACAAATAGTTATGGGTCACATTCCAGGTGTTATTACTATTTGTGGAACATAGACATTGGAGGAAAATATTTCATGTATCAGGGTTAAATTCCAAGTAGTGTTCCCATCTCATGTGGCCATGGGGCATGGCCAAGGAAGCTATGTCAACAGACATGGCCTTATAGAAGTAAACAAATTGAAGAAAAACACATGAGATGATATGAATGGGAATAAATATGAAAATGGATAAGTGGCCAGATAGTTGGTACACACCATGTATCTGGGTGCAATCCATGTTGGGGACCCAATTGGCCAATCTGAGTGGAGAAAAGGCATGTCTAGGGATCGGGTGAGGCAAGACATGTCGTGTACCACCTATACATGCTGTGTATGATCACATGGACAACCAAGCCATGTGTAATGGAAAAAACCACAGTTTTTGTATGGTCACACAACATGTGGACCCCATTACATTCTATGTAGTATTTTAGAGACCATCTGACCAACGTATCTCCTTCTTCAAAAGAAAGATTCAGTCTTATGAGTATCTTATCTTGAGTTGTTTTCTTTGTTGAATGCAATGGTAGCCTTATTCGTGGATTTGGAGATATGACATGGTATGATTTGAGCAAGAAGCTACATTATAGGTTCTTGACTATGTTCAATGATCAAAGTGGATTAATTTTTGATATGTCGTGGTCAGCACCCTTCCTTTTCATCTCAGGATGTGGTTCCCCAAGAATCTTTAGGATGGTAGAGTGCAATCCCATGTCGTACTAGGTAGTGAGTCACCTACCCATTGTGGCGATGCAATGTGATATGTTTCTTGAGATATGGTAGGGTTGATACTCCCCTATCATTATAGGGTGATGGCTTCCATTTCCACACATTTTTTTAGGGATGAAATATAACCCAGTGGGTGTGAGTCTTATACCCATGAAGTAGTTCTCAGGGGGTTAGTACTCCCCTATTGGTTCATGGAGCACGACCCCTTCATATTGTTTTATATTGAGATAAATTAATCCAATCGTATCATGGAATAATCCTTCTATTATTAATTTCATGATATAGTCAGTACTCCCCTATCGTACTAGGGTGTGGGTCCTCTATACATTGAGATAGATATCCTGTATTGTATAAGGTAACATTCCCTATACTCACTATGCGTCCATAGTATTGAATTGCTTCAATATAGGGTGTAAGTCTTCTAGTCAAGGATTTGGTACTCCAATATCATACCATTGAGTGGCTCCTTCATATTCGATATTCAAATAGAGTTGGTACTCCCCTATCGTACTAGGGTAAAGGTCCTCTATTCTAGAGTATGTACTTCTTATTGTCTTAGGATATAGGTCCACCAGTGTGACCTAATAGAGTGGGTACTCCCCTGTCGTACTATGGTTCATGTCATCTATCTCGGGGTCAGTATTCCCCTCACGCATTAGGGTTCTTGTCCCCCATTGTTATCAGACAGATAGAGATAGAACTCCACTCTACCCAAGGCATGGGTCCTTTATCTACAGAGTGTTACTCTCCTGTCCTCATGTTTTGATGGGTAGAGGGTCCTCTATAAGAGTTATAAATTTCACATATATGGATTGAAGTACGACGAGTGGAACCCTCCACTTGATCATGTGATACCTGGTTAGGAGTTAGTTCTTATGCATAGTTATGTGTGGAACTCTTAATATGGGTTCTCCAAAGTTTTTATTGGATGGTTAAAGAATATTTCTCCCTCAGCTACAGGGACGTGGTGAGGTGAGGGTATCCCTTATTCCATCATCTTGAGAGATGGAATCATAGTATATGTTTTGGAGTAGTGATCCCTCGACTGCGCAGTGGTGATGGGCGGGCCTCTTCACATGGGTTCATAACTTCTTGTGTACGGGAAAGGCCACAGAGACAGTGCATCTGGTCCTAGGCACCAGAGTTGTACAAAATGTTGTGGATAATGAATGAGGCCCCTCATATGAGATCTATCTAGGATGGATAGACTCATGGAGTGTGTTATCCAAGATGAGAGATATCTTAGTGACTTAGGTAGAATCCTATGGATGGCTATGAGGTTGGGAAATTTTGAGATGTGGCGTATAAGATGAGTATATCTTGGTTTCCTTATGGAGATTTCACATGTCTTGGTTGAAACATCATGTGTATAGAGATAAAAAGTCATGTATAAAAGATGATGGTTGAGATGGGGTTTCTATCACATTTTTGTTACCAAAGTCATGGGTCGATGAGAATATTTCATTTCAATTTCTCTCTTTCATTATGGGTACCCAGTGTGCCTATTGAGTATTGTTATACTCACCCATTCACATTAATTTTCTAACCATATTGTTTCTTTTGTAAATGATAGCCCATTAGACAGATTCCTTGAAGGATCTGGAGAGGGAATAGTACAGTGATCTAGTTAGACTGAGTTGTGTTCTGATGTTTTCATTTGGAAATGATGCGCTCATTCGGATTAGATTAGACACTTTTTCAGCTTTTGGTTGGAATTCATTTTCCAATTTTTATACTTTTTATTTACTCTATATCTGGGATATATGTACACATGCATTTTTTAATTTCATTTTATCATCTCTTCACTATTTCATTTAGATGTCTATGGGCATGTGCGTACATGTACAATAGGCTAAGGCCTCCCTTGTGTGCTATATTCTTTCTAGGCACTGGTCTCTAGAACTTGTCTTATGGAGGAGGGATTGGGGTAGTTTTGACTCGGGCCCCTATGGGTTAGGCCAGGAAAATTATTTTATATCACCATATTTCTCATAAACTAATATAAAAAATAACTAAACCCTTATCGAAATACCAACTATAGTAGTCGAGTACCATACCTAGTGAGAAATAACATTTACCAATCAGAACACTAAATGTCTAGCTACACCTTTTTGGGGAGACTAGAACCATCATCCCCAGTGGTAGTCCATTACTTATGAATCTCTTGGGTGGAGAGTCACACTATGTCAAACGTTCACATGTGGGAGTTCCCAAATATGATATTCACTCCATTTCGTTGATACAAATATAGAGATCCCAATATAACATTTATTGATATTTCATCTTTTCATATAGATATTTAATACGTTTCCCAATAGATCATACTTTAGAACCATAGCATTTTAGTTTCTTTGGAGACTAGACACATAAAAAATATCATATGTACAATTATCATCATCTCAAAAGTAATTATTCATATTATATATCATTATATACTCTTCATAATTAATAACCTTCTTCATAACCTAGGGAAAATTAAAACCTAATAAGGAGTGAGCTCAAATTCTCAGTTAGGGAAAAACATAGGAGATATCAATCGATAATAAGCAAGTATATGATAAGTATAAGGGTGTGAGATAATAATCATTGTACATGAACATAACAAAGAAATATAATACCCAATGATTAATTGAACATATATCACAATTCATGGTATAACACTTTGGAATATCATAAGGCATATGTCATAACAGAATCAATGTTCGTTATCCATTAAAGTATAACATTAACATAAGGAAATGTTATAGGAATATGTGGTATAAGAGTTTAAAACACGAATAAGAATAGAAAATCATTTCATAATTCAAGGATAAATACAATGTATATCATCACATAGTGGAAAATTTCCCATCATGGATTGGGTTCATACCCCAATATCTTTTCATTCATGGAATGTGTTCTTTCCCCATTCTCATTCATATTATATCATGATATATAATTCATTACCCAATTTGTCTGAAGTATATATAATTAATTGAATACCCATCACAAACTGAAAAACATCAATATATAGTCCAAAAGAAGATAGAATCATTCATTATTCCTTCATCAAATATTTTAAATAATAACTTTAAAAAAACCATTTGAAAATATGGACATGCAAGGAAAATATTCCCAACTTCAAAGATTAATTAATGTCAGATTTTCATTAAAATAATATTTTGGTAATTAGAAGTATCAAATAGAGAAAAATATAGGTGAAACATGATGAAACCATAAGTAATTAATGGAGAATAAAATATATGGTGTTTAATATAAAAATACCATACATTTTCCCCAATTATATGCAAGAATTAATAATCTCAAATTAAGGTGATATTGGAACATAAACCCTTACAGCTTGGTAACCATTGAATCATGAATACCATGAAAGAAATAACTTCAAATAGAACATTATATACATTAAATATAAATATATTCATCATATAATATATAAATGGGGTAGTATAAGCATCATGATAAAAAAATGGTGTATAACATGATACAAGTCTCACTGAAATAATTTAGAGATGAAGAATCCTTACATCAGGTCCTAACTTGCTTCGTACGTTCTCTAACCTCCTGTATAATAAATTTATATTTATTATAATTATATACCAAAATTATATTCATACTAATATTACAATAAATGATCTAATGATAATATATATTAACTCATTTATTAATAATTTTTCCTTAAAACCATTGTTCTTTGTGTTAACTCTTCTGTTTCCTATACATGTTTCTGTTCAACAGGTCTAGTCCGTGCACCTTGGACATGATTTCATCATCTAAAAAATTATGTATATGATATGATATAAATATTATTTCATGATTTAATAATTATATTATATTCCTTAATCATTCATTTCATAATATTTATAACACCATTCATGTATGTGGTAAAACTGACCCAAACATGAACATGTTATAAAGACTGGATGAGTATGAAAATTCATAGAATTAATCATAATAAAACATTTAAATAAGATTTTTCATTTAATAATTATCATATAAATTAATTATATACAATTTTATAAAATTTCTCGAAAGGATGATATGTAAAATGAAATATATCATTCATGGAGATGGGGGGTTGTACATACTCATGAAAGATAATTTCATTTCCTAAGAATAAATTAAAAGAATTTTGATAATAGTTTATAATAAATGAATAATTATGATATAATAAATATAATATATATTTATTTATTATATCATTATTACCATTAATTTTAGAAGATGATGGAAAATTAATTACATCTCTATGTGGATGTATGCATGAACAATAATTTCATTTCAAAATAAAAAATAAAAAGAGTTTACATAATAATTTACCATTTTTGAATAATTGTTATATAATAAATGTAATATAAATTTATTATTTATATCATTATTACCATTCATATTAGTAGGTGATGGAAAATTAATTACATCGATATGTGGAATCATTGGTTCAAATATATGAATGATTGACAGATTAATTTTCCATGGGATGGAAGGATAAGAAGTTAAATAATACATTAAATTTGTAAAATTATAATTATGACATGAATATAATATAGAAATTATCACACCCATAGATTTTGTGATTTTTTTAAAATAATTAATTTTTTATATCCTTCATTACATGAAACACAGTGCTTATATTTCATTACATGAAACAATCAGTTTCCTCTATAGATTGGGTTACACACAAGACCATGTTTTAAAAAACAAAATATACTATTAAAAATATTATTTAATATTATAGTTATCACATAGTAATTAGAATGGAAGGAATGTATATGATTAACTAAATTATGAAAATATATGTTATATATATATATATATAATGAAATTATTTTATTAATAATTAATTAGAAATGATAATAAAAGCCAATTGAATATAAATGAAAAGTTTTTTATAAAAAAACTATTTTAATGTTCACAATGGTCTGTTATTTTAATAAATAATTTTACTCAATACTAATAAATTATTTTAATTATGTTTATATATTATATATTCACTCAAATATTTTTATGTTCATGAAATAGGTTTTGTAGGAATAATATAAGAATAAATTCAATATTATTCTTCAAAACTGTATTCTTCTCAAAAATGTTTTGTTCCATTATTAATATTTATTATAAAATTAATTATTTCCTTTTTTATAAATTTTTTTAGTAAATAGTAATAAATTTTTATATAATAAAATGAAAATTAACATAGGTTATTTTTTTATTTTTTAAAAAGATACTTTTTTAGTGAATAGTGGAAAATACCTGTTTTTATTAAGAAATGTAATTTCTCTTAAAGATTATATAAATATTATTATATTTCAGATGGATTAAAAATTTAAATTAGTCCAATTATATATCTATTAATCCAATATATAGCCTTTTAATATTTTTTCATATTGAATTTTGATAAAAATACTTATAAAACATTTCAACATGTTTTCTTTAAACACCCGCTTTCTCATTGCATTTGTGGGATTAATTTTAAATTAATTTACTCTAGTTCCCTGAATGTAATTTTAAAAAATTGATAAAATATTTTAGTAATAAAAATTTATTTTATATAATAAGGTAAAAATCGTTTTTTACCATAATGAATAGTAAAAATAGTAAAAATTATCTACTGCTGTTAGGGTAAAAATAGATTTATTGAGGAGTTATACTTAACGGATAAGGGTTTAAAATGACCCAAAAAATATCCAAAAAACATTTTATGTAATTATTTAGACATTATAAATTATTAAATATATATTGTTAAATTATTTGAGCCTTTGGAAATGAAAAAAACATGGGTTGAATTATATATTCAAAAACTTACATGTGGGCCCCTCTCCTCACTTATAATAGGCCACACCTTCTACTCTCATATTAAAATTTTAAAAACCCTTTGTATCAGAAAATACCTTAAAAATAGATTATCTTAAAAACTCACCTCATCGTAAAATATTTTTTTAGTCCTAAATCTGACTATGGATGGATTTTGGTGCAATCTAAAAGAAGTTGTCTAAAGGAAGATAAATATTTTTAATGAGCGTTTTTATTTTATTTCCCCATGCACTTACATCAATTATTATTTAACAAAAAATCTATAATAAAAAATTATATTACATATAATTAGATTTGTTTTAATATAAATATCTATATTCATATCATATTCCATCAAATTTCAAACGAAACTATCAATCGCGTGTACGATGGACTACTGCCTCGCGAACTGACATAGTTCATTTGCCTACGCCGCTTCTCATATATTTTTATAATGATGAATATAAAGTAAATATATGATATATTTAACATTATTATACTTATGGAACTATTATATCAAGAATAAATTTTTTAATTTCAAATTCCATGGATGATTTGATAACGTCTCAAGTGTGTACGACATATTACCACCTCACGAAGCGATGCAACTTATTTTTCACTAACACTATACATTGAAGGTAAAAGGTATAATTTTTATTAATATATGTTATATTAATTACCTATAGATTATTCTGGAAATATAATTTCACATATAACTTCTTTCATTCCAACCTCATGGAAAAAACGTCGCTCATTTGTAAGGAAGACAACCACCTCATGAACCGATGTCACGTAGTTTTCTTTTCCGTTTCACATAAATGGTAATAAGGATAGATTAAATTAATATATAAGATATATATATATCTATATAATATGATATAAATATATATGACATTATAATAATTCTTTAAGAGTTATATATTATTTACCTTTCTTATATTCCATCTGATGAGTTAATGGAAACAACATTAATGCATACGTACAACCTATCATCTCCATAGAGAATGTAGTTAATTTTATATCTATAAAATTAATGGATTAATCTAAAGAGATATATAGTAAATATTTATATTATATTTATATAATTTTTTAAATTCTTTCAATGATGGAATCGTGATCAATGCAAATGGACCGAGAATAGCATACCAAACATACATGAAAGAAGAAACATTTATTAACAGAAATGTAATTTTAACACGGAATTATAAATAAAAAAAGGTAATAAATGGTCATAAGTAAATAATATATGGTATTATAAACATGATTATGTTCATTTAAAACATTTATAATAAACATATATTTATTTTACAAGATTTTAAAATGTGTACGATGGTTATGGAGACTTAAGGTAGGGGATTTCTAGTCTCAAATTTATTTCTAAGAGACTACATTAATATTCACCACTCATTTCATTTTTCTATTGTATATACTACCATTGTGAAATTATATATCATGAATCTATATCATTTAATGATAATTAAATTTTTTATTTTTGATATTCTTTCACCGGGCATATAATTCAAAATTTACTCCAACAGTTATGGATTTTTGTATCAATTTTTCTTCTTTGGGACATAAGTTATGTTATGAATATGATTATATATGATTTTAATTATATAACAAATTAAAATGTTATATCATGAATCTAATTAATTTAATAATATTTAGAATATTTCTTTTATGTCATTATTTAATTGGGATTATGATTCAAAGCTACTAACATGGGTACAGGTTTTGGCTATAATCTCACTATTTTTCAAGATTGTTCTTCTTTATATTTCCAATAATGAAATATTATTATTCATCTATCAAAATAATCATTAATTTTATTAATTTTTTTCATGTGAAATAAATTTTTACCTTAATCTTCTTGAATTTATGTACTCAAGAGTACAAAAGAATATTTTTAATGAAAACTGACTATATTTCTCTCTTACACCAAAATAAATTTTCATCCAAAACCATGTTTTATAAATATTTATTTATAAATGTTTTAATATTATAATATTATTTTTCAAATATATTTTTATCCATGTTTTACAAAATTATATAAAAGGAATCTTTATTCCTTTTTCAAAAAAAATTCTATTTTGATTTTACCAGAAAAATGAAAAGAATATTTCTTTAGCAAGCATTAAATAAAAATTATTTACTACTATCATAGAAGCTTAATAATTTCATTCATCCATTAAAAAGTTTCAAGGATCTATTAATGGAAAATGTTCTCTATAATATTTCATAAATGATTTATATTTTAAAATTATTTTCAAAAGTAAAATATTTTGTAAATGTTTTTGTGTATTGAATTTTTTTTTCAAAGTGGAAAGTCTATTTTACATTATAAATGTTTTCAAATTATCTATAAATATTATTTTAGAAGAAAAGGATTTTAAAAATATTTATGTTTTTAAAAACTAATTTTCAGTGTAAAAATGTTATTTTTATTAAAAAAATGTTTCAAATGTTCTATAAAAATAAATTTATATGTAAGATAATGTCTTTTAATGCTGTATAATTATTTATTGAGTATATTATCTAATAAGATAATCCTTATTATTTCTATGGATGTCTTATTTTCATGATTATGAAAAAATATGTCCATGACACCCATTACATTACCACGGGTTATGATATGATGAAATGGTGAAATGATTTTGAAACCTATCGCTTTTTCACAGGTTATGATATAATGAAATGTTTATGAAAGACATATCATTTTATAGGTTATGAAATGATGACTGTTTTAGGATCTTTTGGAAAACAGATGTATTATTTCATCATGTGACGAGTGAAAAATATATTTTCATTCAATGCATTCGGTAAATATTTACATCTCATGAGATAGAAAGGATTGGAAGGGAGAGTGAACCTAGTTCAGTAATGGAAATTGTCCAATATGGTGGACTTGGGAGTGAACTTTGACTATTATAATGGTTTGGGGAGTGAACCCATTCCATTATGATAGCCTCGTAAGAGGGCATTTTCTAATATGAAAATTATTTCTATTCTTATGTGTATGCAACAATTCAATGTTCTGCTCTCAATGCTTAAGATCTATGATTATTTTATGATTTATATCTTATGAAATACCAATATTTATTCCATGACTCAAGATTAAGATCTTTTATATGAAGGGAATGATTTTCAAATGGTATTCTCATGTTATCATAAACATATACTCAGGTTATGTTTAAATGATCACTTATATATTTCACTATACACATGACCTTGCTAAGCATCTGAGCTCACCCTTTCTTATATTTCATTTCCTTATAATTCTTAGAAGAGCATTATGATTAATTTATATTTATATAAAAATATAATAATGGCGTTCAAAATAAAATTTTCATTTTATTTTATATAATGTTTTTCAATTTATGTAAAATTAATGTATTTATCTATTTTGTCTTGACTACTAAACTATTATATAGTATGGGATGTGATACCTTGTATCTAGTGAGAATGTAATAATTTAACCACTGGCTCCAACTTACTGGAGTCAAGGTATTTACAGTTGGTATCAGATGATGTTTTGTAGAAACCTAGAGGACTAGATTTAGGAAAACCAAGATTACAAAACATAACCTTATAATTAAAATTTAAGATAGGTATAAGTATAGGATAATATTACAAATGTTTTGGTAAGGAAGTTATTATATGGTGTATCTATCGAAAAATTCCATAATGAGATATTTTAGGTGGATTTTGTTTCGGTATAGATGTACCTAAGTGTAATAATTCAAAAAATTCATGTTGGCTTTCACTTGATCATTACCTGTCACAAGACAATGAGACTTACTACATACATGGTTTAATACTCTCAGGTGATATGCTTTGGTTAATCCATATTTTCATTACTACCAATCATGATTTATTTAAGTAGATGATGATTGTGGATGACCTAGGGAAACATATATTGACATACAGGTTCCATGATTTATACATCCTATAATTTATTTTAATGATAATGTGGTTTTCCATATGATTAATATTACTCACATTATGATTTATGTTTTTATTCTATATAGGAAAATTATAGTAAATTGGTTAATGTTGGATGTGATGGGAAATTTTATAATAAGCAGAAAAATGGGATGATGAATCGAGTAAAGGATATTGCGATTATACCGAATCATTCATCAAGAAACATTATTGAAAAATTTTACCTTAGCCAAATCTCGGACTCAACAAAGAAGATAAGGATAGAGTTCAATGAGAGATCATATTGTGGATACGTTGTTAGAAAGGACATTAAAACTACAATATATAGATAATTTGGGGATAAGTACTAGAGGGAATGTATCAATGGAATAAGAATATATTTTAAGTGTGCATAATAAGGACATATATTAAGAAATTTCCAAGGAAAAATAGAGTCTAGTTAACGAAATGGATGAGAAAAATGGTTTCCCTGAGGAATCACCAGTAGTTGAATGTTTTAAATGTGGAATTTATGGACATTATCAAAATCAATTTCCTAGCGAGGAATCTCAAGAAGAAGATTAGAAAGGTTTTATGACTAATTGTTTTGATGTTGATAATGAAAAGATTACAAATGACATATAAAATTAATGAATTATTAAGGAATAAGATGATTAAGGCTAGATAATGGATTTAGGATAATGTGGAATAACTAAAGTGTTTATTTGTTGGAATTAAATAATTATGTTATATGAATCATTAAATATAAAAGGAATATTCGGAAAATTTATTTCACAAAGGATTTTCAAGAATATGATGGTACTGATAACCAATAAAAGTGGTTTAATGGAAATGTGATATTCATGTAAAATACCATATTAAGGGAATAAAACTCCTTAATATGTTCCGAATATTTATATAATCTGGTTAGGATAAAGATATGTTTTCAATAGATAAATTAAATTTGCTAGTATTGATTATCATAGATATAATTAATATTTTACTGAAAAATTAGTTTATTCTATCAATGATAGAGTCTGTAACATGTTTGGATATAATGAATATGTCCAATAATCCTTGTTTTATCTAAGGAATAAAAAATAATTTATTTTTTTAATAAGGTTTTATGGTAATTTAGGTTATTACCATGTTTTAATAAAATACTTGATAAATGTATACAAATGTTTGGTATGTGACAATTAAGACATAATTCATATTGATTAAGGGATTAATTATAATTCGATCCTGGAAATTTAGTGAAATTATTTCAAATTTTTTTGATATTTTTATTTTGTAATGATTACAAAATTTAAAATTGAAGAAATGGTTTAAGATGAACTTTGGATGTGGTTTTAGAGATCAACATATTACTTCCCCATATGAAGATGGGAGAATAGTGAATAACCTATGCTAACCATTTTATTGTGATGATAAATAGATTTTGGAGGAATGAATTGTCATTATATTAAGGATATTATTATTAACTAATTCATTAGGAAAAAAATTTATCTTTATTTCTTTGAGTAAGTGTTAAAGTGGACATTAATCAAGGAATAACAAATGTATGGGAATGTTTTGATGAAATGGAATGAAATCAAGAAAGATTATATTCTCATAAAAATCATTCTATATTGGGAAAATATCATGGGATAAAAATTTTACAATTTTACATTGATCTCTAATGAACTTAAGGCCTCAAAACCATCACAGATTTATGTTTTTTGTCATTATCAATATCTAAACAATGTTCTCTATCAATCTCGGTTAGTCCTCAACTACTATTTTTTTCCACCTTGTACATATTTCAATTTCAAACTAATTTTTCCATATGAGAAAATCATGTTATTAATGTCTTCAAGTAATATTTATGTTTCAAATTTATTTATTTCTTTGGGATGTTTTATTATTTCTTTTACGATATTTTCTTTAACAAAATATTTTCAAATGATAAACCTATGATGACTAATTTGAATTTCGAGGGAAAATCATTTCAAGTGTTGTAGATTTTAACACCCCAAAATTTTGTGATTTTTTAAAATAATTAAAATTTTTATACCATTCACTACACACAACACTAATCTTAAATTGTGTTCCATGCAACAATGATTTTCTTTGACATCTTATAGTACATGAAAAACCGTGTTTTACCGAACAAAAATATAATATTAATAATATTATTATTTAAAATAATAGTTATCTCCAAGCCATAGGAATGGAGGGAATGAATAATATTAACTAAATTAAGAAAATATATGGTTTATAGATATATTTTTATTGAAATTATTGGATAAAAAATTAATAAGAAATGAAAAAAAATATAATTGAATATAAAAGAAATATTTAATGAAAACACATTTTTTGACATTTAAAAGACGTTATTTATTAATGAATAAAAATAATCACTATTATCAAGTTATTTTAATGAAATTTTTGAATTATAAATTCAATAATTTTTAAAAATTCATCATATTGGATTTATAGGCATAATATAAGAACAAATCCAATAGTATGCTTAAAAATTATTTTTCTATAAATTTGCTTTCTCACATTTTGTGCCCTTATTTTAATTTTTTTAAATTACATAAATTTTAAAAAATATTAATTTTATAAATCATCATATTAAGATTATCTTAGGGTGAAATTATGAGAATTTTCTGAAAAGGTAATTTTTTCAGTTAATAGTGAAAATAACTAGTTTATGTTAAGAATTATCATTTATTTTAATGATTTAAAAAACATAAAAATTGTTTGAATATTTTTTAAAATGTAAAATTATTTAAATAATATATATATTAATCAAATATATGTAATTTTAGTCATTTTTATGTTGAATTTGGATATAAAACACCTTTTAACTTTAGAACATTTTATCTTTGAAAACCCACATTCTCACCATGTATACGAGATTAATTTAAAATTAAAATGTTATAATTATATTAATATAATTTTAAAAAATGTATTCCATATTTAGAATATAATTATTAATAATATTTAATAATTTAAAATTAATTTTTTACAATAATGAATTGTAAATATAGTAAAAATAATTTGTCAAAGTTAAGGTAAAAATGGTTTTACTGGGTGGTTAATCATAAAAGAAAAGTGTATCAAATGATCCAAAAATTGTTCAAAACCAATTTTATGGAAATATATAGAAATTATAATCTCAATTATATATATGTTTTCTATATTGGGTCCATTTTACAAGAAAAACGTGGGTGAAATTCTCTCTTTTCAAATAATAATATGTCTGCCACTCACCGCACTTATAAAAGGCCACCTACTCTTATCTCCTATTCACACATTAAAACCCATTTGATTCAGAGAAATCCTACCCAAATAAAATAAATAATTCCCTACCCTAATTTTATAATAATTTTTTGGTTTTATATACAACCAATAAATACTTTTGGTGCAAAACAAAAGAAATTATTCAAAGGATAGAAACAGTTTTCAATGAGCATTTTTATTTTATTTCTTATCGTAGCTTCTTACTTTATTATTTTACCATGATCATATAAATAAATGAAAATATTAAATCTAATTATATTTTTTATGCAAATTCCATGACTTATATCCATCAAATCATCCGTCAAATGGGAAATGAAACAATCGATCGTTTGTACGGAGGACTACCTCTTCGTGAACCAATGTAGTTCGTTTTACCAACACAACGTCTCTTGGATTAATATAGTGATGAATTTAAATTATAGATATATATATATATTATATATAACATTATTATACATTAATAATTATTATATCACATAAATATTTTTAATTTCCAATTCCTCAGGGGTTATAATAACATCACTCATGGGCATGGTGAACTACCGCGTCACAGTGTGATGTGATTAGTTTTTTCACAAATGTTTTATATGGATGGTAAAAGGGATAAGGTTAATGAATAAATTTGAAATTTATTTACTATTAAAACTATATGAAATCTAATATCACATATAACCTAATACATTCAAACTTGATAGAAAATAATCACATCGCTCGTGTGTACGACGGACTACTGCCTCGCAAACCCATGTAACATTTTTTATTTTCTATTATACATTGATAGTAATTAGGATATATTAAATTTATATATATGATAAATATATGATATATATATACATGATATATATTAAATAATAATTATTCTTTATGGTGGATATGTTCTTTACCTTTCATACATTCTGCCCATTGAGAAAATGGAAACAACATTCTTGTGTACGTATGACCTATCATCTCCATGAATGGTGTAGTTAATTTTCTATATCTAAAATTAATGGAATATATATATATATATGATATTTTTATCATGGTTAAAATTTTGGAAATTATGGAACCATGATCAATGTAAATTTACCGTGAATACCTACCCAAAATATACATGAAAAATAATACAGTTATTACCCAAAACACAATTTAATAAAGGAATTGTGAATAAAAGGATTACAAAAGGTTATAATTAAATCATATATGGTATGATACAAAGATTATTGTTCATTAATAAATGTTTAATAAACATATATTTATTATACAATAGGTTCAAACATGTACGAAGCATGTGGAGACTTAAGGTAAGGCGATTTCTAGTCTCACATTTATTTCTAAGAGACTTATTATATATTCTAAACATATTTACTTTTTTTTATTTTATAATACCCCTATAAAATGATATATAATTAATAAACCTAATTTAAACATAATTAATGTTTATATTAATTTTATTCTTTCACAGTTATTACAATTCAAATGTTTCTCAAATAGTAAGGGATACATGGGTCAATATGAATTTTAGGGACATAAGTTATATTTTTCACCAAAATTATTTTATGAGGAGTAAATTCTTCAAATTTAACACGTATTATAAATAATATAATTATTTTTAGGATAATTAAAATCTTACATTGGTGTTATTATTTTATGGGTCTTATGATTCAATGATACCAAGGTGAAAATGTTTTTATGTTACATTCTCATCATTTGTCCAGGTTATTCATGTATATGATTCCAATGATGAAATATTATGCTGAATATATCATGAAACTCATTAATTTTCGTATAATATAGTTATTTCATAAGAATAATATTTTCAGTTCATCATCTTATCTTTATGTACTCAAGAGTTGAAAATAATGTTTTTAAAGAAAATAGAATTTATTTCTCTCTTCGATCAAAAATAAATTTTATATTATAACTATGTTATCTAAATACATATTCAAAAATTATTTAAAATTATACTATTATTTTTAAAATATATTTTAACTATATTTTAAAAAAACATATAAGGAATCTTCATGTATTTTTCAGAAAAATTCACATTTGTATTTTATTGGAAATGTCAAATGAATCTTTGTTATTAACATGCATGGTGGGAGCATTCTTTAATGCTGTCACAGAAGATCATTGATTTCGTGTTTCCCATAAAATTTTTCAATTCTATTTTCAATAAAATATTTTGAAATAATTTTTATTTTTAAGTTATTTTCAAAATTAATGGATTTTGAAAATGTTTTATGATTTGAAAAGTGTTTTTCAGTGTGGTAAGGCTATTTTCATCACAAAATGTTTTTAAATTATCATTAAAGAATATTTTTAAAGAAAATGATTTTGAAATTTTTTAAGTTATTAAAATTTTATTTCCAATTTAAAAATGTTATTTTTCATTAGAAATATTCTATGTGATCTTTCAAAATCATTTTCCATCTATAAAGATGTCCATTGATATTACATAGTTTTATTGAGGATATGATTCCATGATACCATAATTTTTTTTATTTATGGTTTTTATTCATGATTATGATTATATATATTCATTAAACTTGTTTCTTTCCCATGGTCTATTCTATGATGAAATAGTTAAATGGTTATGATACTTGTCTCTTTTCCACACGTTATGATATGATGAAATCTTTATGAAACCCATATCTTTTTATGGGCTATGATATGATGAATGTTTTAGGATATTGTTGAACACATATGTATTATTTCATCATGCGAGGGGTGGTACCTATATCCCCAGGTACAACATTGGGTAAAGATTTATTTAAAATGAGATATTCATGACTAGAATAGGAAGTGAACCCAATCCAATAAAGGAAATTTCCTCTATGATGGTCTTGAGAGTAAAACATGACTACTATGATTGTTTTTTGAGTGAACCCATTCAACTATGATATCCTTGGTAGGGATCCTTGATTATTACGTAAATTATTTCCTATACATATGTATATGCCCCAATTCCATTTTATGTTCTCATGGATTATGATAATTGATTTATTTATTATTTATATCTTTTGAACATCTAATAATTATTCCAGGAATCATGTATTGTTATTAAATAAACAAGGTATGTTTTTCGAATTTTATTATCATGTTCTTATACATATATAATCATGTTATGATTATGTGACCATTGATGACTTTCATTATATGCATACCGTTACTGAGAATATTATATCACCCGTGTAACGCCGCGACCCCAGCTGCCCAGAGTCGGTGCGTTACTTCGTAACATTGGAATGATCACAAAAGATCAAGTCTCGAAATACCGATTAGTTTAGTAGCCTTGGAAACACTAGATACATTCATAAATGTTACATTACATCATAAAGTGAAAATCTACAATAACAAAGTCTCCATAGTCCACACTCATATCCTCTTCTGAATATCCCTGCAGGTTATTCATAAAATACTTCTTCACATAAAGGAAAATATTAAAACATTGAAAGGGGTGATCTCAGATGCTCAGTAAGGATAACAATATTGTGGAAGCTTTCATAAATAAACATTAACATTTAAGGCAATGTATATCTAAAACAAAAGCATTTTAAACATGATCTTCAACATAATAAGGAAAAAGTAAATTGAGATAATGCCATTTACTTATTCACATGGATATTCTACTGGTCGAATAATCACATGCAATATCAATAACCACTTTCATAATGATGGAATGCATAATGTCGGACTATCATAACCATGTAGCCATGGCCTCGTGCCAGGACCACAAATAAGATTTTGTCAAGGCCTCGTGCCAAGTTACTAGTTTGTCTCATGAGACCTGTCGATGCGTCGAGGAGCTATAGCGGGCTCCACCCGTCACTTATTAAGTCCAATGCATTCCTCATATGAATAGGTTTAAACATATCATAAACCATAACAGAATTGTATCACATAAAACATGCATAAAGGAAACATAACATTTCCACATTTCAATCACAAGATATAAATACAACACATTGATATAATAAAAACGCTTTCAAAACCATTTTCAATACCAAAATAAAAGAAAGTTAAAACTTTGTATTTATTTTTCATTAAAACAAAGTGATGGCTTGTAGAGGAAGCCAAAACTCAAATAATGGTCACGGTGGCGGAGATGTCGTTGTCTCCGCATATGTATGTAAAGAAAAACATTCCCTTTTTGTCATCTAGTAAAATTCTTCGTATAAAAAGATTCCTTTTGAATAAATGTAAAAGTCAAAGGAGTTTATACACTGTATAAAAGAAATTTGTGTATAAAACAAAATATGCCTCAATGAATGGAGATTGAGACGAGTCCCTTAAAAAGATCATTTTTAAATAAAATATATCTATTATGTGTATTCACTATATGTACACATAAATAAAGTATAAATACAATATAGGATATAATAATATCATGACATAATTTGAAAGTAGGAGATTAACCAAAAGAATTGAAATTGGGTTAAGAAGTTCCCTTACCTTGTGTCTGACTTGATTTGAACGTTCTTTACCCTCCTGAATAATAAACTAGAGTTAATATCTACTTTATTAAGAACCATTTTCAATTTCATAATCCCTTTTATATCACTTATTACAATGTTATGAACATTATGTAATTATTTATGTTAATAACGGTCGTTTTGTCGATCTTTGGTACTTGAGTCAACAATAAACTTATTATAATTAAAAGTTGTATATGTGATGAAATATCCATTATATCGAGAATTATATTCATGATTTAGATATAATATATATAATATATATCCATTATATACATTCATTCATAATATTACGTAACATTTAGAGGTAAGAAATGAAATGCACTGTTCATGGAGTCGGTAAGCCGTTCGTACGCATGAACGCTACTTTCATTTATATTTCGTATTTAATGGAATGAAATCATAATGATAAAAATATATAATATAATTACAGTATAATATAGAATATAATACAATTTACTCCATCCTTTATACATCCCACATTTGGTATTAACGATTCAAATCACTTTGAGGGGGCGGTAGTCCGCCCTTCCTAAAATGAAAATATCGCGTTTACAAATAATGGAAACCATAAAGGTATGCCATAAATGAAAAATACAAAATCATAAGGAAAACAAATACATAATATATATCATATATAAAAATAGTGTAATCATAATGTCCACCATTAGAGGTGTTATATGAGTGTTGAACAATCATCGTTTCTTGAGGAAAAAATTCGCCATCCACAGAAACAGTATGTTCTTTAACCATTAGATGTAGGTGTGTGTAAGTGTAGCTCTAATACTTCTTATAAAAACATCCTAGTATATTTCGTATACTGGTGTTGTTACAAATGAAATGAATAAAAAGTGTTTACGGTGTTGGAGAAGAAAAATAAAACAAAACAACATTAGAGAAGACATTACCTTAAAATCGTGTAACTCTTTTTGATTTGAGCCAAAGGCTTCCTTGGGAAGAGTTCTGATCAAAGTGATACTTCTAGGAGTAAGAGGGGGAAGTTGGGAGAGTATTTGGACATATTTTGGCCGATCCAAATGGGTTGAAAGTGTGAATTAGGTGGTAGAGGTGGGGGCCTTTTATAAGGGGAGAGGAGGGGAACTCTTGGAATGTAAAGAAACGTCACTTTATTATAACATGAGTTTCGGATTTTGAAGGTCCCACACTTATATAATTCGAGGATAAGGTGATAAGGGTTCAAAATCTACTCATCCAATGTGTTTTTGACAAGTGTAAGCCTTGGATTTTACATTATCGTTTTATTTTATTTAAATCGTTAAATAATGAGGTCATCGCTGCATCATCATGATGTCATAAAGAATTTAATTTATTTAATGTCTAAAAATGATATAAAAAATACTATGATGTTGGAAATATTTCTAGCTTTCCAATGACTATTTATAGTAAAAAATATGACTTTTATAACCCCATGGAATAATTGTTTTAGTAAAACATTTAATGTTTGTGTCATGTTTTACTTTAACATTAAATAAAAGATATTTATGTCATTTTCCAACTAAAGTGGCTACATGGGGTCCCCAAGTTGACCCATGGATTTTCTTGGTCGGCCATGGCACATACAATGAGGGTTGGACATGTGTCATGCTCATATCATATTATTAAAACATTATTTCAATCCTAAACTACACTAATTACCTCTAATCGCGATTAAGAACTTAAAAGTTACTATTCACCAAAAAATTATTTTAATCCCATTGAACCACATTTTACTTCCTAATGAAAAACATATATATCAGATTTTTGAAATTCAAATCACAGAAGTGGTAATGATTCATTTAAACGAAAAATCATTTTTTAACTACCACTTAGTGGTTTCACTATTCATAAAAATTGAAGTTTTTTAGAATAATGCCAAAAATTCACCCTAAGCTATATGTGATATTCCGATTTCAAAATTGATGTCTATTTTACAAAATTCCAAACATTTAATTTGCATTAATTAATTTTATAATTAATTCCCGTTGTCACAACAAATAGCGTGTTTTTAAGAAACAATTTATATCAAAAGATTGACAATTGTTCATGCCCAATTTCAATGTTAAATTAATTCTAATGACCACCATTGGATAAAATGGTAAACATATATTCTAATTATACATTTAAACCACTATATATTATAATTTATCACAATAAATTATTTTGATTAAAAAAAGTTGTTTTAAGTATTTTTCACTATTTATAAAAAATTGGATGTTCTAAGAAAATTTCAAAAAATTCAACTTTGGATAATTTTGATATTACGAATACAAAAATGAAGTCCATTTTGAAATTTAAAATTTCTATAATTTTAAAAAGTGGGTATTACTATTCATAACAGCTACTTTGATTATTTGTGGTGTGTGTTAGAACCCGAAGTTGTGTACAACACAAGCTACTGTATTATTCAAAGAGAAGTGTACCGTGGGAGCTTGGGTTGTTACATTCTCCCCTCCTTCAATAAATTGCGTCCTTGCAATTTGAAATTTTTCATTGAAAATAAAAGGCGGAAAATAGAAAATACCTTTGTGGAAACCCACATCGGAAATAAGGTTAATAAAAATATAACATGAAAAGAAAGAAAGAGAAGTATAAAGGTCACCCAAGATAGCCCATACAAGGATTCTTTGAAAATATAGATATGGAAGAAAAAAAAACCATCAAGGTCTGATGGAGAGTCGTAGAAAACTGGATTAGGAGAATGTTAACCATAACAAAATCACAAACTTGTGATTGGTTAAATAGTCATTGAATCCCCAGTTGGAAAAGTTAACCGACAATGTTTTTGTTTTAAGTTACCTTTTATAAAGTTGAGAAATTTATTTAGGAGATTTAATAAGAATGTAATGGAATATACATACTTGTTATGTAGACTTTCATTCTTTAATAAATTTTTACCACAAACCCATCTTTCACTCTAAATGGTAAC
Organism: Viscum album; assembly: GCA_963277665.1. Classification (NCBI taxonomy): domain Eukaryota; kingdom Viridiplantae; phylum Streptophyta; class Magnoliopsida; order Santalales; family Viscaceae; genus Viscum; species Viscum album. The sequence goes on from OY728134.1 coordinate 1,004,357,480, forward strand.
AGAACTCAAAAATATTCTATTTATACTAATTGTATATGGTTCTAAATATTACCACATACCTTTTAGATTAGTAAAAATATTTTTTAATAACTGGGGACTTCCTGTAGGCTAGTGGTAGGTAATAAAGGCATGTCGCACTATGGTTGTGGGTTTGATTCCTCAGCTTTGTCCGACGCGACGGGTTATGCCCCACCCTGCAGGTTGTCCTTTTCCTAAAAATATAGTATTATAGTATTCCAAAAATAATCTTCAGAAATGTTTTAACCTTAAACAATACTATTCAAATTTCAACTTAATCCATCCCAACATTTATAGTTATCCAAAATACCTCTGCCAAACTTTCTCTAAAAGGACTCTTAATTCAAAAATCAATTTATCAGATTCCCCAAACAAAGTAAAGTTTCTCTTATTGTCACATACTAAAAATATGATTAACTTCATCATATTAAAACCTTACTGAAACAAAATTTACTACAGTACAATCCTTATATATATATATCACATTATTCTAATAACCAGAATACAATCCATGAGTCCAAAAGCACCAATACATTAATTATTCCGCTTCAACTGTAGTAACATCATAAGATTTTCCTTGATCCCTTGGCCTTTTCTGAGGTATGTTTCCCTGACGCTTAGGACATTCATTTGCATAATTCCCCATTTCTCTACAATTGTAGCATTCAACATTGATAGCCTCTTTCTTTCCCTTGCAATCACGCGCCTGGTGACCTGTTTCTCCACATTTATAACAAACTTCCATTCCTTTTAGGCAAGTACCAGGGTGATTCTTCCCACAATTATCACATAATGGAAAATCCTTCTTTCCCTTTTTCCCTTTATTCGTTTCTTGTTCCACACTTCTCTTATTCTCTTGATTTACTTTGTTTTCATCAGACTTAGAGAATTCCTTTTCTGTCTTGATAGCACACGAGACAATATCTTCATATGATGAGAAGGATTGTGATTCTAAATCTCGACAGAGAAATGGTTTTAACCCATCAAAGAAACGATCAGTCTTACTCCTTGGGTTACGTATATAATCGGCAGCATTCCTCGCTAACCTTGTAAAGTTAGCCTCATACATTGTGACATTCTCAACCTCCTTCTACCTCAGACTCAGAAATTGCCTTTCCATATCTGCTCGATGGTCATGAGGAAAGTATTTTTCTAAGAAAAGCTCTTTGAACTCCCTACATTCCATATTAAATATGTCATCATCTTCCTTTGTGTTTTGAATCAATGACCACCATTAATCAGCATCTCCAGTGAGGCGGTAAACTACCATGATATCCTTTTACCTTTCACTACTCCCCAAGGCGAGGAATATTTTCTCTAAGGAGTTTATCCATTGCTCAGCTACTAATGGATTTGTACCCCCATTAAATGTTGGTGGTTGTTTCCTCATGAAGCGGTCTAACATTGATCCTCCACGCTGCGGATCAGGGTGCTCTATATGAGTAAGGTTATTATTCATAACCTGAGTGAGTTTTCCCAGTATGGTAATAAGTTGATCAGCACCAGTTGTATCTCCAGATCCACAATAATTATCTTGAGCAGGAGGGAAATCCCTACACGGAGTGCGTGCATTGATACGGTTTCCATTCCTTCAACTAGGAGCCATTTCTAAACAATGGCATAAACTATATTAGTTTATGAATTAAAATACATAATTCCATATTTGTAAAACACTTTACAAAAATTGAACTATTTATGGATATAATCCATAATCATAAAAAGAAATGTTTTCTTTGAGGAAGTATATACTCATAACCCTTGATAGTGGTTTGTAAAGAAAATGAGAATTATCCTAAGCATATCCCCTAGGAGTGTCGTAACCAAGAGTGCAGCAAGGCCTGTTGTCGTGCACCAGTTCCCATTCAAGTCTAGATCAAAGAGGTGTTTTCGGGTTTTACCTCTAGGTACATTTGTGCCAGAGCCGCCACTACCTGCTCGTATCCAGACAGGGATGTATTTCTCGGAAAACTCACAAAATCTCTATAATACCAAAATTCTAGGAAGTTCTTCTATACTAATCCTTAAAGTCAATCTTCGGGCTATGTGTTCTAATCAGAGTTTATCTAAATCTAGCTTCCAAGGTTAGTTCTAAACTGGCTCTGATACCAACTGTAACGCCCCGATCCCAGCTTCCCAGAGTCGGTGTGTTACTTCGTAACATTGGCATGATCACAAAAGATCAATCCTCGAAAGACCGATTAGTTTAGTAGTCTTGGAAACACTAGATACATTCATAAATGTTACATTACATCATAAATTAAAAATATACAATAACAAAGTCTCCATATTCCACAAACATATCCTCTACTGACTATCCCTGCAGGTCATTCATAAAATACTTTTTCACATCCTGGAAAATATTAAAACATTGAAAGGTGTGAGCTCAGATGCTCAGTAAGGATAACAATATTGCGGAAGCTTTCATAAATAAACATTATCATTTAAGGCAATGTATAACCAAAACAAAAGCCTTTTAAACATGAACATCAACATAATAAGGAAAAAGTAAAATGAGATAATTCCATTTACTTATTCACATGGATATTCTACTGGTCGAATAATCACATGCAATATCAATAACCACATTCATAATGATGGAATGCATAATGCCAGAATATCATAACCACATAGCCGAGGCCTCGTGCCAAGACCACAAATAAGATTTTGTCAAAGCCTCGTGCCAAGACACTAGCTTGTCTCATGAGACCTGCCGATGCATCGAGGAGCTATAGCGGGCTCCACCCGTCACTTATTAAGTCCAATTCATTCCTCATATGAATAGGTTTAAACATATCATAAACCATAACATAATTGTATCACATAAACAATGCATAAAGGAAACATAAAATTTCCACATTTGAATCACAAGATATCAATACAACACATTGATCTAATAAAAACGCTTTCATAACCATTTTCAATACCAAAATAACAGAAAGTTAAAACTTTGTATTTATTTTTCATTAAAACAAAGTGATGGCTTATAGAGGAAGCCGAAACTCAAATAATGGTCACGGCGGCGGAGAAGTCATTATCGCCACATATGTACAGAAAGAAAAACATTCCCTTTTTGTATTTTAGTAAAACACATCGTAAAAAAAGATTCCTTTTGAATAAACGTAAAAGTCAAAGGGGTTTATACAATGTATAAAAGAAATTTGTGTATAAAACAAAATATGCCTCAACGAATGGAGATTGAGGCGAAGTCCCCTAAAAATATAATTTTTTAATAAAATATATCTATTATGTGTATTTACTATATGTACACATAATGAATGTATAAATACAATATAGGACATAATAATATCATGACATAATTTTAAAGTAGGAGATTATCCCAATGAATGGAAATTCGGTTAAGAAGTTCCCTTACCTTGTGTCTGACTTGATTCGACCATTCTTTAACCTCCTGAATAATAAACTAGAGTTAATATCTAATTAATTAAGAACCATTTTAAATTTCATTATCCCTTTTATATCACTTATTACAATGTTATGAACATTATGTAATTATTTATGTTAATAACGGTCGTTTTGTCGATCTTTGGTACTTGAGTCAACAATAAACATCTTATAATTACAAGTTGTTTATGTGGTGAAATATCCATTATATCCAGAATTATATTCATGATGTATATATCATATAAATCATATATATCAAGTATATACATTCATTCATAATATTACGTAACATTTAGAGGTAAGAAATGAAATGCACCGTTCATGGAGACGGTAAGCCGTACGTACGCATGAACGCTACATTCATTTCTATTTCGTATTTAATGGAATGAAATCATAATTATATAAATGTATAATATAATTACAGTATAATATAACATATAATACCATTTACTCCATCCTTTATAAATCCCAAATATGTTATTAACGATTCAAATCACTTTGAGGGGGCGGTAGTCCGCACTTCCTAAAATGAAAATATCGCGTTTACCCATAATGGAAACCATAAAGGTATGCCATAAATGAAAAATAAAAAATCATAAGGAAAACAAATCCATAATATATAACATATTTAAAAATAGTTTCATCATAATGGCCACCATTATAGGTGTTATATGAGTGTAGAACAATCATCGTTTCGTGAGGCAAAAATTCGCCATCCACAAAACAGTATGTTATTTAACCATTAGATGTAGGTGTGTGTAAGTGTAGCTCGAATACTTATTATAAAAACATACTAGTATATTGAGGATACTGGTTTTGTTACAAAAGAAATTAATAAAAAGTGTTTAGGGGGTTGGGGAAGAAAAATAAAACAAAACAACATTAGAGAAGACATTACCTTAAAATCGGGTAACTCTTTTTGATTTGAGCCAAAGGCTTCCTTGAGAAGAGTTATGCCCAAAGGGAGACTTCTAGGAGTAAGAGGGGGATGTTGGCAGAGTATTTGGGCAGAGTTTGGCAGAGCCAAATGTCTTGCAAGTGTGAATGAGGTGGTAGAGGTGGGGGCCTTTTATAAGTGGAGAGGAGGGGTACTCTTGGAAAGTAAAGAAAAGTCACTTTATTATAAACTGTGTTTTGGATTTTAAAGGTCCCACACTTATATAATTCAAGGATAAGGTGATAAGGGTTCGAAATCTACTCATCCAATAGGTTTTTGACAAGTTTAAGCCTTGTATTTTACATTATATGTTTATTTTATTTAAATTGTTAAATAATGAGGTCATCGCTGCATCATCATGATGTCATAAATAATTTAATTTATTTAATGTCTAAAAATTATTAAAAAATACTATGATGTAGGAAATATTTTTATATTTCCACGGACTATTTATAGTCAAAAATATGACTTGTATAACCCCATGTAAAAATTGTTTTAGTAAAACATTTCTTGTTTGTGTCATTTTTTACTTTAACATTAAATAAATGGTATTTATGTCATTTTCCAACTAAAGTTGCTCCATGGGGTCCCCAAGTTGACCCATGGATTTTATTGGTCGGCCATGTCACATCCAATGAGGGTAGGACATGTATCAAGCTCATATAATATTATTAAAACATTATTTTTACCTTAAACTACACTAATTACCTCTAATTGCGATTAAGAACTTAAAAGTTAATATTCATAAAAATATTATTTTAATCCCATTGAACCACATTTTACTTTCTAATGAAAACCATGTATGTTGGATTTTTGAAATTCAAATCACAGAAGTGGTAATGTTTCATTTAAACGTAAAATCAGTTTTTTAACTACTACTTAGTGGTTTCACTATTCATCAAAAATTGAAGTTTTTCAGAATAATGACAAAATTTCACACTAATCTATATTTGATATTCTGATTTCAAAAATGATGTCTATTTTAAAAAATTCCAAACATATAAGTTTCATTAATTAATTTTATAATTAATTCCAACTGTCACAACAAATAGCGTGTTTTTAAGAAAAAATTTATATCAAAAGATTGACAATTGTTCATGCCCAATATCAATGTTAAATTAATTCTAATAACCACCATTGGATAAAATGGTAAAAATATATTCTAATTATACTTTAAAACCACTAAATAGTATGATTTATCACAATAAATTATTTTGATTAAAAAAAGTTGTTTTAAGTATTTTTCACTACTCATAAAAAATTGGAAGTTGTCAGAAAATTTCAAAAAATTCAACTTTGGATAATTTCGATATTACAAATACAAAAATGAAGTCCATTTTGAAATATGAAATTTCTAAAATTTTAAAAAGTGGGTATTACTATTCATAACGACTACTTTGATTAGTTGTGGTGTGTGTTAGAACCCGATGTTGCGTGCAACACACGCTACTGTATTATTCAAAGTGAAGTGTACTTTGGTAGCTTGGGGAGTTACAACCCGTTCTAATGTTTCCAATACTAGGGATTCCAAGATGTGTTTAATTATGGATTTATATGTATTTCATAATATGAATAATTATATTCCCAAATAAATTACATTTTTTTATGTTTTCAAATGTATGTGAAATTCAAGTATGTATCTAGTTTATGACGACTACTAAACTATTTTGTCCCTAAGGATAAGATACCTTTTATCTAGTGATAATGAATTATATTAACCACCAGATATAGGTTACTAGTGTCAGAGAATATAAATACAAATTAAATCCATAATAATAGCTATCCATTAAACATTGTTATGGAGAATGAAATACATCTCTTCATAGAGGTGATGACCCACATGTATGCATGAGGGATGTTTTCTTTCCCCATGATATGGAAAAAGAGATGAAAATGGGTTATAAAATAAACATCATAACATAACTGTATAGTTTAGATTTTTTTGTTATATAAACATGGTTATGATATATTTTAAGGATTTATAAGAAGAAATAAAATTAAATAACTCAGTAAGTGTTGTACCAGTTCTTTTAGAGACCTCTATTGAATTACAACTGAAGCCTACTTAGCCTGATCCAAGGGAATAATGTAATGCCCCAACCCTAGTTACCCAGAGTCGGTGCATTATTACATAACATTGGCATGATCACAAGAAAGATCAAATCTCGAAAACCGATTGGTTTAGTAGCCTTGGAAACACTAGATATATTCATAAGTTTTACATTACATCATAAAATGAAAAACTACTACAACAACATAATGTTTCCACAGTCCACACTATAATCCCCTCATAATATCCCTGAAGGTCATTCATAACTTACATCTTCACATCCTGGGAAAAATAAAACATTGAAAAGGGGTGAGCTCAAATGCCCAGTAAGGATAAAAATATAGCGGAAACTTTCATAAATAAGAATAAATATTTTAAGGCAATGTATAACTAAAACCAAAGCCTTTTAAACTTGAACATTTAATATAGTATGGCATAAATAAAATGAAATAATGCCATTTACTTATTCACATGGTTATTCTACTAATCAAATAATCACATGCAAAATCAATAACCACTTTCATAATGATGGAATGCATAATGCTGAACTTTAATTTCTTTGTCAAGGCCTCGTCCCAAGACCTTGGGGCTAACTGTAACCGGAACCCAACCCGGAGTGCCTCTAATAACCGGACACCAACCCGGAGTTCCTCTAATAACCGGACACCAACCCGGAGTGCCTCTAATAACCGGAGACCAAACCGGAGGGCTTACGTTTACCAGTCCCTAACCTGGAGGGCTTACGTTTACCAGTCCCCAACCTGGAGGGCTTACTTTAACCAGTCCCCAACCTGGAGGGCTTACTTTAACCAGTCCCCAACCTGGAACATACTTGTCCAACACATTCATATGAAGTAAAGGTTGAAATATAACATAAACATTCTTATTAGAACTAGCATACGAAATGTCAATAATTTCACCATAAACTATGAATGGTATAAAAATAGCACATCCACAGTCAAACATATCACAAAACCTTCTATATAATATAGAAGTTTTGTATCATAATAAATAAACTTCAAATAAGCGTAAAATCCATCAAAGGATGTTGACATAGATGAAATCAAAACACTTTTTAGAGAAATATCTCTTTCTATTTTTGAAATCATTTAAGATCCATATAAAATAAAACATTTTCTTGAAAATATTCTTATAAGCTTGTAAGGAAAGCTTTTAAGATTTTATAACGGCGGAAAATAACCGCACCCGCCGTATAAGTTAAAAAACATTCTTACCTTAATTCTGTCGAAAAGGTTAAAAAGGACCTTGTTTTGAAAATGACAGAAAGATTCCTCTTATAAAAAGTAAAACAAGGGTATAAATGACTTTAACCCATATTCTTGTAAATAATAAATATTTTTTTTGAAATACATTTCGAAGAAACATGGATGTGGATGATAACGAGATCCCAGTAGATTATTACATATAATGAATCTCGGATAATGAAGAGATTGTGAAATAACCCTTAACTTGTACTTTTATTTGGTTGGGGTAGGTTAACCTCCTGTATAATGGTGAAATAATTGTTATTAAATTATACAAGAATCATATATATTAATATGATATCATATATGATCTTTTAACATTGATTTGTTAATAATATCTTAGAATTATCGTCGTTTCAGGTGTTAACTTACTCATTTTCTTTTATATGTTTTGTTACATAAGCCATGTTTTTTGTATCTTATTCATATCCAGAATGATATTAAGTCCTTACACATAATTTTTAAATCATCAAATGATAATTATACTTGAATGGATGCGATGGAGAATGAATCTCATCGCGTTCGTGGAGACGGTAGTCCGTACGTACGCACGAGCGACAATATCATTCTTTTGATATTAAAATAATATATAAATGGATTGTATATAATATATACAGAATAATTAACATGTTATATTTATTATTTACATGAGTTACACATCATTATTATACCCATCCAAATAATAATATATTGAATAACAATTACACCACGACGTGGAGACGGTAAGCCGTACGTACGCACGTATGGTGACATGTTATTCAAAGGGTGGATAGAATACTGAATATGGTTGTACCATATTTATAATAACATCACAGTATATGTGAGATACTGGAGTTATTATTTTAGAATGGTAAGAACAAAGGAAGAAGAAGTGGAAGAAGAAATGAACTTGGAGAAGGGTGGTGAAAACATTACCTCTTCTTCGGGTTCTTCCTTTTGATTTGATCAAAAGGGCTCCTTAGGTTGGCTTTCTGATCACAATAAGGCCTCTAGGTTGTAGTGAGGGATGTTAGGAGAGTATTTGGGCAGAGTTTGGCCGAACCAAAAGGCTTTGAAGGTGTGAAGAAATGAGAAGGAGGAGTGCCCTTTTATAAGAGGGGTGAGGGGCACCTTTGGAAAAGCTAGAAATATTAATTTATAATAAATTAATTTTCGGTTTCTAATGGCTCCAAAGTTGACTATTCAAAGGTTAAGGTGGGGATGGGTCGCAAACAACTCAACCAATAGAATTTAGACAGGTTTGGGTACTTATATTAACCTTATCTTTAAGTATTAACTCTAAGTTAATTAGTTTCACTTTTACAATGTCTCTTTGTAATTTTATATTATATGGTTAATAAACATACAATATACATACAAGCGACCCCCAAGTGGTCATTTAATGATGAACCTATCATGATATAAGTCTCTTGGCCGATCCTTAGATTTTTAGGAATTTAATATCAATTAATAATATAATATTTGTTTTAAGAATTCTTTTATGTCAATTTTGACACTATTCAATAGTTGATTTTTGTGAAACTCATAACAGATTGATTACTTTGCAAAAATGCAATTAAATCAATCCTAATATATCATATTATCCTAGAAAATTAGTTTAATTCATTAAAAGTTTCATATTATATTTATTTGGGTATTTATAATATCAATTATTTTAATTTTTCACTATTATAGTAATTACTGCATCATCATTGTGTCATAAATAAAATATAATATTTAATGTCTAAAAATTATAAATAAAATATAATTATGTAGGAAATAGTTTTATCTTTCTAATGAATATTTATAATCTAAAATCCAACATATATAACCCTATGTAACAATTGTTTGGATAAAAGATATATGCTTGTGTCATTTTTGTATTTATTTTAACTTAATTAAAATAAAGTGTCATTATCACTTACAAGTGGATCCATGGGGTCCCAAAATTGACAAAACGATGCCCATGGTCGACCATGTATCAACCAATAGGGTTAAGACATGTTTTAGGGTAATTTAGTATTATTATAATATTATTTTTTAACCCTTATTTACCGGATTTACCCTTAACCATGGTAAATAAAATATTTACCGCAGTAATTATTCAAAATGTCTAAAAATAAAAGTTACCTATTTACACAATTTGAACTTCCTGATTCCAAATATGGAATCCATTTTCCTAAATTCAAAACACAGAAGTGGGATAAATTAATTTAAAATTAATTCCCGCTGTCAAAACAAAAAGCGTGTTTTTAAGAGATAATAACTATCAAAAGATTGACACTTGTTTATGTTCGGTTTAATTGTAAAATTATGTCCAATGACCAAAATTATATTAAATGGTAAAAATATATTCTAAATATACTTTAAAAACACTCAAATTCATAATTTATCAATATTAATTATTTTTTTTAAAAAAGTTGTTTTTAATTAAAATTTAGTAATTTTTACTATTCATCAAAATATAAAAGTTATCCGAAAAGTACCAAAATTTCACCTTAGGCTAAATTAGATATTCCGAAATCAAAAATGATGTCTATTTTAAAAAATTCCAAACATATAAGTTGCATTAATTAATTTTATAATTAATTCCCGCTGTCACAACAAATAGCGTGTTTTTAAGAAACAATTTATATCAAAAGATTGGCAATTGTTTATGTCTAATTTCAATGTTAAATTAATTCTAATGACCACCATTGGATAAAATGATAAAAATATATTCTAATTATACTTTAAAACCACTAAATAGTATAATTTATCACAATAAATTATTTTGATTAAAAAAGTTGTTTTAAGTATTTTTCACTATTCATAAAAAAATTGGAAGTTCTCAGAAAGTTACAAAAAATTCAACTTAGGATAATTTCGATATTACGAATTCAAAAATGAAGTCCATTTTGAAATATAAAATTTCTATAATTTTAAAAAGTGGTTATTACTATTCATAATGGCTACTTTGATTAGTCGCAGTGTTTTAGAACTCGAAGTTGCGTACAACACACGCTACTGTATTATTCAAAGGAAAGCGTACCGTGGAAGCTTGGGATGTTTCATTTTAAATTTTTTGATATCCCCATTTAGTCAAAAAGTTTAAAATATTGCATTTAAAAAAAGGGGTCACTACTAAAAGTTGATAAAAGTGCAATACTGCAAATGAATTTGTTCTTGCATTATATCTAAGAAACTCATAATATGGATTCTAAAATTATAAGGATTATATAAAGTTTAAAATTTAGATAATACTATTCATAACCTCTTTTGAATGGCTTTTTTTTTGTAAGTCATGGTGTGATTGAACTCAGTGTTGCGTGTAGTGGAAGTTATTGAATTATTTTGAAGAAATAACACACTATGAAATCTTGGGGTGTTACATTCTCCCCTCCTTCAATAAATTGCGTCCTCGCAATTTGAAATTGTTCTTCGAAAATAAAAGGTTGAAAATAGAAAATATATTTGTTGGAAAACCCACATCAGAAATTGGGTTACTAAAATTTAGTCTTAATATGAGGAAAAGAGAAATGAAAGGGTCACCACCAAATTATGATCTCGATTAGGAGAACATTGGTGGCATATAATTGGAGGAAAAATGTAAATATTTATAGGTAGTGATTGAGGTCATCAATCAAAAACAAGTATAAAATTGAGGTCCTTAAATTCATCAATCTGTGATGATTTGAAATACCATCGGTTCAACAAAACATAGGGTATTAGGATAACACATTTTTGACGTTTCAAAATATCTTAGTTGAAATCCCACATCGAAAAATGAAATAATGAGGCCTCTATTTAAAATAAAGAGTGGAAAGTATGAAGATTACTGAAAATAACACATACTAGGGTTCCATGTAGGAAAATATGGATATGGAAGAGAAATCTAATCAATTATATGATGGAGAGTGGTAGAGAACATGGCTATGAAAAGGCCAACAATCCCAAAGCCATAAATTAGTGATGATTTAAGGTACCATCTAGGAAAACATTTTTGTTCTAAGTTTATTTTCTTAATATTGAGGAATTTATTTATGAGATTGGCTAAGATCATAAGGAGATATACTTACTTTATAATTAGAGTTTTATCTATTAATAAATTTCTACCACAAACTCATCTTTCACTCTAAAAGATAATAGAATGTAAAAAAAATTCTATTTACACTATTCGTATAGGGTTCCAAAATAAACGAATTTATAATTCATCTACATGATCTTTTAATAAAAACTACATTATTTAATCCAGGACATCTCATGGGCCAGTGGTAGGTGATACACCCTTGTCGCCCTTCGGTTGCGGGTTCAAGTCTTGCAGCCTTGCCGGACGCGACGGGTTGTCGTCCGACCTCCGGGTTGTCCTTTTATGGCAATCCAAAATTAATCTAGACTAGAACTATCCAAAATACTTCTGTCCAAACTCACAGTCCAACATTTAGAAGGTAAACATAATGTAGATCCTTTTTACCCCGTAATAGCATATGAATACCTTCATCATGTATTCTTTTAATACACTGAAACATCCTGATTTACCATAATCTTTATTGATTACATTCATGCTCCCTTATTCCATATAGAATGCTGGATATACATCATCAATCCAAAAATGTTTTAAACCCCAACAATGATGGAATAGACAAACCAGCTTCAAGGTAGTCAAGAATATCCAATATAATTTATCCAAATCAATCATGTATTAATCTAAAATCACTACCTCGGTATCAGAACCATATTATGGTTTATCTTTCTCTCAACCATATATTTTCCAAAAATTTAACCTTCTATTGAGTCACTTTTCTTTGTTCCACACAATCTCAAGTCCTTAATGAAATAGTACTGCAGTACAATCCTTATATACTCCATAATTTTTATAACAAGTACATTGTTGATACAACACTCAATTGACATGATCAACATAAGAACTCTAATCATTCCTCTTCATCTGTGGTAGTATCATAACTTGATTATTATCTAATAGCATCATTTGCGGCATAGTCTGATGACTGGGACATAGGTTCGCGTAGTGTCCAAACTCCTTGCAAATGAAGCATTGAACATTTAAAACCGTTTTCTTACCCTTGCAGTCACGTACTTTGTGACCTTTTCCTCCACACTTATAAAAAACTCCCATTCCTTTCAGGCAAGTTCCAGGGTGTTTCTTTCCCCAGTTACCACATATGAGAAAATTCTTCTTTTCCCTCTTCCCTTTATCCATCTTTCTCTCTTCCATCATTTTCTTCTCTTGGTTCCCTTCAAAGCCATAGGACTCAGTAAACTCTTTACTTATCTTATCAACACATGATATTATTTCTTCATATGATGATAATACATGGGAGACTATTTCTCTTATAAATTCTATCTTAAGACCATGAAAGATATGATCCTTCCTTCTCTTTGGATCATGTGCATTTCTGGAGTTCTCATTCCTTCTACTGGGCGCCATTTCTAAACAATGGCATACACTAGATCAGTTTATGAATCAAAATACATAATCCCATACTTACAAAACACTTAACATAAATTGAACTATTTATGGATATAATCTATAATCATAAGAATGTTTTCTTTGAGGAAGTATATACTCATAATCCCTTCAAAATTATTTGTAAATAAAAATGAGAGTTATCCTAAGCATTTCCCCTGGGAGTGTCGTAACCAAGAGTGCAGCAAGGCCCGTTGTCGTGCACCAGTTCCCGTTCGAGTCTAGCTCAAAGCGGTGTTTTCGGGTTTTACCCCTAGGTACATCTGTGCCAGAGCCGCCTCTACCTGCTCGTATCCAGACAGGGATGTATTGCTCGGAAAACTCACAAAATCTCTACAATACCAAAATTCTAGGAAGTTCTTCTATACTAATCCTCAAAGTTCATCTTTGGTCTACGTGCTCTAATCAGAGTTTATCTAAATCTAGCTTCCAAGGTTTGTACTAAACTTCCTCTGATACCAACTGTAATGCCCCGACCCCAGTTACCCAGAGTCGGTGCATTATTACATAACATTGGCATGATCACAAGAAAGATCAAATCTCGAAAGACCGATTGGTTTAGTATCCTTGGAAACACTAGATATATTCATAAGTTTTACATTACATCATAAAATGAAAAACTACTAAAACAACATAATGTTTCCACAGTCCACACTATAATCCCCTCATAATATCCCTGAAGGTCATTCATAACTTATATCTTCACATCCTGGGAAAAATAAAACATAGAAAAGGGGTGAGCTCAAATGCCCAGTAAGGATAACAATATAGCGGAAACTTTCATAAATAAGAATAAACATTTTAAGGCAATGTATAACTAAAACCAAAGCCTTTTAAACATGAACATTTAATATAGTATGGCATAAATAAAATGAAATAATGCCATTTACTTATTCACATGGTTATTCTACTAATAAAATAATCACATGCAAAATCAATAACCACTTTCATAATGATGGAATGCATAATGCTGAACTTTAATTTCTTTGTCAAGGCCTCGTCCCAAGACCTTGGGGCTAACTGTAACCGGAACCCAACCCGGAGTGCCTCTAATAACCAGACACCAACCCGGAGTGCCTCTAATAACCGGACACCAACCCGGAGTGCCTCTAATAACCGGAGACCAAACAAGAGGGCTTACTTTTACCAGTCCCTAACCTGGAGGGCTTACTTTTACCAGTCCCCAACCTAGGGGGCTTACTTTAACCAGTCCCCAACCTGGAGGGCTTACTTTAACCAGTCCCCAACCTGGAACATACTTGTCCAACACATTCATATGAAGTAAAGGTTGAAATATAACATAAACATTCTTATTAGAACTAGCATACGAAATGTCAATAATTTCACCATAAACTATGAATGGTATAAAAATAGCACATCCACAGTCAAACATATCACAAAACCTTCTATATAATATAGAAGTTTTGTATCATAATAAATAAACTTCAAATAAGCGTAAAATCCATCAAAGGATGTTGACATAGATGAAATCAAAACACTTTTTAGAGAAATATCTCTTTCTATTTTTAAAATCATTTAAGATCCATATAAAATAAAACATTTTCTTGAAAATATTCTTATAAGCTTGTAAGGAAAGCTTTTAAGATTTTATAACGGCGGAAAATAACCGCACCCGCCGTATAAGTTAAAAAAAACATTCTTACCTTAATTCTGTCGAAAAGGTTAAAAAGGACCTTGTTTTGAAAATGACAGAAAGATTCCTCTTATAAAAAGTAAAACAAGGGTATAAATGACTTTAACCCATATTCTTGTAAATAATAAATATTTTTTTTGAAATACATTTCGAAGAAACATGGATGTGGATGATAACGAGATCCCAGTAGATTATTACGTATAAACAATCTCGGATAATGAAGAGATTGTGAAATAACCCTTACCTTGTACTTTTATTTGGTTGGGGTAGGTTAACCTCCTGTATAATGGTGAAATAATTGTTATTAAATTATACACGAATCATATATATTAATATGATATCATATATGATCTTTTAACATTGATTTGTTAATAATATCTTAGAATTATCGTCGTTTCGGGTGTTAACTTACTCATTTTCTTTTATATGTTTTGTTACATAAGCCATGTTTGTTGTATCTTATTCATATCCAGAATGATATTAAGTCCTTAAACATCATTTTTAAATCATAAAATGATAATTATACTTGAATGGATGCGATGGAGAATGAATCTCATCGCGTTCGTGGAGACGGTAGTCCGTACGTACGCACGAGCGACAATATCATTCTTTTGATATTAAAATAATATATAAATGGAATGTATATAATATATACAGAATAATTAACATGTTATATTTATTATTTACATGAGTTACACATCATTATTTTACCCATCCAAATAATAATATATTGAATAAAAATTACACCACGACGTGGAGACGGTAAGCCGTACGTACGCACGTATGGTGACGTGTTATTCAAAGGGTGGATAGAATACTGAATATGGTTGTACCATATTTATAATAACATCACAGTATATGTGAGATACTGGAGTTATTATTTTAGAATGGTAAGAACAAAGGAAGAAGAAGTGGAAGAAGAAATGAACTTGGAGAAGGGTGGTGAAAACATTACCTCTTCTTCGGGTTCTTCCTTTTGATTTGATCAAAAGGGCTCCTTAGGTTGGCTTTATGATCAAAATAAGGCCTCTAGGTTGTAGTGAGGGATGTTAGGAGAGTATTTGGGCAGAGGTTGGCCGAACCAAAAGGCTTTGAAGGTGTGAAGAAATGAGAAGGAGGAGTGCCCTTTTATAAGAGGGGTGAGGGGCACCTTTGGAAAAGCTAGAAATATTAATTTATAATAAATTAATATTCGGTTTCTAATGGATCCAAAGTTGACTATTCAAATGTTAAGGTGGGGATGGGTCGAAAACAACTCAACCAATAGAATTTAGACAGGTTTGGGTACTTATATTAACCTTATCTTTAAGTATTAACTCTAAGTTAATTAGTTTCACTTTTACAATGTCTCTTTGTATTTTTATATTATATGGTTAATAAACTTATCATATACATACAAGCGACCCCCAAGTGGTCATTTAATGATGAACCTATCATGAAATAAGTCTCTTGGCCGAACCTTAGATTTTTAGGAATTTAATATCAATTAATAATATAATATTTGTTTTAAGAATTCTTTTATGTCAATTTTGACACTATTCAATAGTTGATTTTTGTGAAACTCATAACAGATTTATTACTTCGAAAAAAGTCAATTAAATCAATACTAATATATCATATTATCCTAGAAAATTTTTTTAATTCATTAAAAGTTTCATATTATATTTATTTGGGTATTTATAATATCAATTATTTTAATTTTTCACTATTATAGTAATTACTGCATCATCATTGTGTCATAAATAAAATAAATTATTTAATGTCTAAAAATTATAAATAAACTATCATTATGTAGGAAATCGTTTTATCTTTCTAATGAATATTTATAATATAAAATCCAACATATATAACCCTATGTAACAATTGTTTTGATAAAAGATATATGCTTGTGTCATTTTTGTATTCATTGTAACTTAATTAAAATAATGTGTCATTATCACTTACAAGTGGATCCACGGGGTCCCAAAATTGACACAAAGATGCCCATGGTCGACCATGTATCAACCAATAGGGTTACGACACGTTTTAGGGTAATTTAGTATTATTATAATATTATTTGTTAACCCTTATTTACCGGATTTACCCTTAACCATGGTAAATAAAATATTTACCGCAGTAATTATTCAAAATGTCTAAAAATAAAAGTTACCTATTTACATAATTTGAACATCCTGATTCCAAATATGGAATCCATTTTCCTAAATTCAAAACACAGAAGTGGCAGAAATTAATTTAAAATTAATTCCCGCTGTCAAAACAAAAAGCGTGTTTTCAAGAGATAATAAATATCAAAAGATTGACACTTGTTTATGATTGGTTTAATTGTAAAATTTTGTCCAATGACCAACATTATATTAAATGGTAAAAATATATTCTAAATATACTTTAAAATCACTCAAATTCATAATTTATCAATATTAATTATTTTGATTAAAAAAGTTGTTTTTAATTAAAATTTAGTAATTTTCACTATTCATCAAAATATAAAAGTTATCCGAAAAGTACCAAAATTTCACCTTAGGCTAAATTAGATATTCT
Organism: Viscum album; assembly: GCA_963277665.1. Classification (NCBI taxonomy): domain Eukaryota; kingdom Viridiplantae; phylum Streptophyta; class Magnoliopsida; order Santalales; family Viscaceae; genus Viscum; species Viscum album. The sequence goes on from OY728134.1 coordinate 1,004,374,790, forward strand.
GAAATCAAAAATGATGTCTATTTTAAAAAATTCCAAACATATAAGTTTCATTAATTAATTTTATAATTAATTCCCGCTGTCAAAACAAATAGCACGTTTTTAAGAAACAATTTATATCAAAAGATTGGCAATTGTTTATGTCTAATTTCAATGTTAAATTAATTCTAATGACCACCATTGGATAAAATGATAAAAATATATTCTAATTATACTTTAAAACCACTAAATAGTATAATTTATCACAATAAATTATTTTGATTAAAAAAGTTGTTTTAAGTATTTTTCACTATTCATAAAAAAATTGGAAGTTCTCAGAAAGTTACAAAAAATTCAACTTAGGATAATTTCGATATTACGAATTCAAAAATGAATTCCATTTTGAAATATAAAATTTCTTTAATTTTAAAATGTGGTTATTACTATTCATAACGACTACTTTGATTAGTCGCGGTGTTTTAGAACTCGGAGTTGCATACAACACACGCTACTGTATTATTCAAAGGAAAGCGTACCGTGGAAGCTTTGGATGTTTCATTTAAAATTTTTTGATATCCCCATTTAGTCAAAAAGTTTAAAATATTGCATTTAAAAAAAGAGTTCACTACTAAAATTTGATAAAAGTGCAATACTGAAAATGAATTTGTTCTTGCATTATATCTAAGAAACTCATAATATGGATTCTAAAATTATAAGGATTATATAAAGTTTAAAATTTAGATAATACTATTCATAACCTCTTTTGAATGGATTTTTTTTGTAAGTCATGGTGTGATTGAACTCAGTGTTGCGTGTAGTGCAAGTTATTGAATTATTTTGAAGAAATAACACACTATGAAATCTTGGGGTGTTACATTCTCCCCTCCTTCAATAAATTGCGTCCTCGCAATTTGAAATTGTTCTTCGAAAATAAAAGGTTGAAAATAGAAAATATATTTGTTGGAAAACCCACATCAGAAATTGGGTTACTAAAATTTAGTCTTAATATGAGGAAAAGAGAAATGAAAGGGTCACCACCAAATTATGATCTCGATTAGGAGAAATGAATTCATAGGTTTGTAAGTGACTCACTAATTGTATGTGTATGAAAATATTTATCTTTAACCATCCCAATTGTTTTCATTTATTATTTTTCTGACTCTATATCCATTTAGTAAAATATTATTTAACACAAAATATCAATAAGTCATTTTTAGAATATTCATGTAATTTGACATTAATTTCACCAAGATAAAAATAGAATTAGACTATGAAATTTTTCAAAAATAATTATAGTTTAAAATTATCCATGGTATTCTTTGAACACCATAATTCATTTAAAAAAATTTTAGTTTTACTATTATTATAATCATTTGCTAGATGTTTCCTTCTGCTTTCTTAAGCGATGTATTAGCGCAATATTAACCTTAAAGGTAATTATACCATCAATAAAAATAAAAAATAGATATATATTATAATAATAGTTTATCATTATTCAAAATAAAATTTTATAATTGTTTATCACCTCAGTTTATCACACTGAAAACAATAAGATATTAAATGAAATAGAGTTGCATTTTGTAATTATTCTTTTCTTAATATTACATATATTACACAATTAAAAGGAATGTGGTAATAAATATCTACATATTCAATAATAATGTGATGAGTGTTGAATAATATTGTCCAATAAGATTTAATATAATTTTTTTGTGTCCTTATCACAATTATTTTTCCTTAGTTTAATTTATTTACCCTTTACTTTAGTGACAACTTTTTACTAAGGCTACTATTCATTATGAGAAAAAATTAAATGACTTCCTTAATAAATTTTGACACGATGATCCCAAATATGGAATCCATTTTTCATGATTAATTATATAAAATTATAATAAATTAATTTTATAATACGTATGAAACGAACAATTAAAATCAATTTTTAGAAAAACTACCATTTTTATGCCTAAAAATGATTTTACAACCAAAACCATGTTTAATGTTAATTTTAGGGATTTAATTAAATAATTTTAAATAAAATAAAAATAATGTTATATTAAAAATATATATAAATTATAAATATATTTTTAAATTACTTTATTAATAGAAAAGAAATATCCATCTTTAATAAATTGTTATTTTTAATATTCACTATGAAATAAATCATTTCTGAAAAATAAAAAAACATTACCCTATGATAATTTTTTCATGATGATTTAAAATATTATTTTCATTTTATCATATATAATTTCTAAAATTGGATAAATATAAATTATAATATCTATGCACAATATGGGATAAAAATATTTTTGAATTATGTACATTTAAAAAACATAAAATGGATTTAATAAAAATTTAGATTTTATTCCCTTGAAATAAATGTATAGAATTATATAAATTTGATACATTATAAATATATTTTAAAATTTGGTAACTCTTATTCATACACTCCAATTCAATGACTATGAAATTGTGTAACCATTAATAATTTAATACTATTTTATAGTTTGATTTACACTCAGTGATACATATTTAGTAAGAAATAGAATATAATATTTCATTATATAAAAATTTAGGGGGTCTAAAATCATTATAGAGTTTATCCAATGTTGCAGGAAGTTTATTTACAATGTGGTTGGTCTGAATGATTGAAACATGGTGATTAGATGCATTATATATAGAATGTGAGTGTGCAGTCTATCAAGATCTTAGTATGGTATGAATTGCATGAGTGTTTTTATCAATGAGAGGAGACTAGAAAGAATTATTTCTAGTTCATCAAGTTTCAGTGCTATCATATTAGTACTTCTATACCACTGTGATCATCATCTTAAATTATTATGCTGACTTTAAACAATATGAAAATGATGTAGGCTTAGTATCATATTCTTCTATCTAGCTCTGAATGCAAGAGTACATGTATTTAGATATTTATATTCCTGAGGTTAATCCATATCGATCTCATGGTCAACATTTTATGGATAACATGTGGTTATTGAGGCTTCAAATGTGTGGTAGATTATCATACCATGTATACTATGTGTGTGTGGCTATATAACTATCCATATAAAGGTTTATTGGACTACCTCATGATATGTATATCAGGATAACCTGAATTTACAAAGTTGGTCTGTTGAAATTACTAATATAGTACAACGTTCATGGTAATATGAATATACCACGATAGCTTCAAAAATATATTTTTTATGTATTCTAAAAAATAACATGCATTATCTAAAAAACTATCTTGATGTATATTAAAAAAATCCTCAAGAGGTAGTTAAATAAATATATTATGGTAGATGAAAATAACTTGTGGTAGATTCCAAAAACAATTAGTAGCTTTAATGTTTTACATAGAATCACTTCAAAATAGAACTTGTGGTAGATTTAAAAAAATAACGTGTTGAATCCTTCAAAAAATATCATGCGATAAATTTGAAAAAATAACTATATATTATAAGAAAATTATTTTGAAATATATAATTATAAAAAAAATTTAATAGTATATTGAATATTTATTGAGAATATAATAAATCATTTTTTAATAATATATTGAGACATAATAAATTTATGATTTTTGATTAATAATTAAACAAAAATATATTCTAATAGAAAAAATTGAAGATATAAAAATGATTAAATGTGAGATAAATAATAATTTACAAAACCTTATTAATCATTAAGGATTTCTATTGTTCAAACAATAACACTCTCACACTTTCCACAGAATATAGCCTTGGTCATTTTTCCACAGAAACAAGAAAGCGATATAACTAATGATTTTGGTATAAAAAATTTAAATATCTCGGTTGATATAATTTTTTAAAATTATTATCATTAACATTATTAAGATGGTGATTCCACAAGATAGTTTTATTAGAGTCACGGTACATTGATTATTTATTTATTGAAATGAATTTATTTTTACATAATAGTATATAAAGAACATTATTCGAATGTTTCATCCCTAAGATATGTTATTCTAATAAAAGGTGAAACTCTTATTTTTGAATGTAAAAAATATAGTTATCCATGTCTAAACTAGACATATATATATTATGATTCTAGTGACTTTGGGAACATGATAAAAATTATTTAAAACATGAATCAATCTACTCAATGTGAGATAGTAGTCTCTAACTGCTAGTGGAACCGGTTCTGCTCTTTATATAGCTCAATTATCCACCTCAACTCTGGTAATCTTCAAAAATATTATTGGTTATATTATTTATATATAAATTTTAAATCAAAAATTTTATAGAAGATAAAATTTAGTGAAATGGAGAGATTATATTCGATAATAAATATTCCTGAATATTCCTCTTACTTCTTCACCAAGGCATAGTTCCTTTTCAACTATCCTTTCATTGAAATAGAAATAACACACAATATCTTAATCCATAGTACGTATCATGATCCATATATTCTTGGATTATCCACGTAAATTTTCATTAGTTGTAGAGTTAGTCGTAGATATTTTTTCTTTGACATTCTTATTATTCACCATAAGGACAAAAGGAGTTGCATGGATCATGTCTTTATAAAAATGGAAAATTATAATCAAGAGATGATAGAGTGACTTATCTAATTTATTCAAGTTAAAATTCATAATAAGACAGTGTACTATTTGAGTAAGTGTGGGGAGTACAAGTTCTATTCATAATTCACTAGGAACCATTAAACTAAAATTCTAAAATTCTTAATAAAGCCAATCATCTAGACTACATGAGGTATAGCTAGCACACCCTCTAATAGCTTTATTGCAATGAGTTCCTTGGAGATCTCAAACCACTATTATTATGTTTTTTATTGATAAAGATCACAAAGATTAGACAACATGGTGTGTGTATCCTTGACTCTGAGAAGCATATATAACTCACTATTGATTATTGATAACACGAGACATTTGAAAACCCAATGAATCATCCACATGTTTCGTAAATAAAATTTCTCATTTTCACATAGATCCTTAGAGAAATAAATAGTAATTGGGACCTAAATACTATATCATAAATCTATGTATTGATGGGTTTTACTTGTGAATTCATTTAGTTATAATTAATTCATTTTTAGTTTCATGGATGATATTGACGTATTGTGTTTTTTATTTTGGACCGAAATTTGGAGGAATATGAAGGAAAATGTGGAAAACAAGGAATAAAATTGAAGTTCATGCTGAGCCATGATGAGGATCGATGTGACAATGGAAAATGACAAATAAGGAAAAGTAGATGATTGATGTTAAAGAGAATAAGAGAGGTTTCAGAGGAACGAAACTAATGAAGGACAAAATATAGCTTCCAACACTGGAAGTTGAAGATAATTGTCATTTACATTATACATGGCATGAAAATATTACAAGGCATGAACCATTTACATGCCATGAAGAAGGAACTTTTCAGGCCCAAACATTACATGTTGGGTTATAATTACATTATGTGTAATGATATGAAATCAAAGAAAAATGATGATTTTTAATATATCTTTAATCGTATTTAATTCCATTTATGACATATTTCTATATATTTGACATGTGGATCGAATGACTAGGGGATTCCATAGGGTTCCAAACCAGAGTTCTTCGTAGATAGGTATCGATTAATATTTTTTTCTTTTATTTATACTATGATAAAATATTTCTAGATTAATTATATTCCATCTTTTTACTCATTCTCATTCCCAATCATTCTACAGTTGCGACAATCTTTATTATTTCTTTATTCAAGTTATTTTTTAATCGATTCTACATTGTTTAAATTGTGGATTTCCTTGTTTTCAGTTATTTAATATTTTTATAAAGATTTCCATATGTTTCTCTATTTTTAAAAAATTCCATCATGTTTTGATAATCCACTTAGGGTAATGGGATTAGAATATGGGTATTTTGAGCCTAATGTATCCTCAGATTGAACCTCAATGACCCAATGGATAGTAATTAGGTTAATAATAAATTTTCATCATATTATTTTTCATAATCTAGACCATAGTATATTCAATTGAATGATCCTAACCATAATTGATTTGAGATAGACTATGACCAATAGCTTGTTATGAATTCTATATATATGTTAAGCCTATTATACCTAGATTTTTATGTATATAATGACCATGGGATAATTTCATCAATGGTGGATCTAATTAGTTTGAACGAAACCAATTTTTGACCTTTTCACCGCTTCATAGCTGATGTCATTGGAATCTCCCATGATAAACCTAAAATTATATTTTTCCATTACCCTAAAATTTACCTGGATTCCCTCTTTTATTTATTATTTCATTCAATTATTTTATTTAGTTCATTATTGTAATTAAATAAAACTAAAATTGGAAAGACATATCCATTGGTTTAGAATTGGGTGACGCATTCCATACTCTCAGTGGGTTTGAACTCATACTTATACATTATCATTCCTTTGTAGTTAGTGTTGTTTAGTAAAATTTAGAATTCTATTTATCATACTCGAGGGAAATAAGGACACCCTTTGGGCCTATCATGACTCCTACTCATAAAACTATTTCTATTTTCATAATATCATGCACAAGTTTCTATACCACATCTTGAAATTTTCCCTAGATAGGGAATTATATTTCATTAAAATATATCCTAAGGATACTATTAATCTCATATAACTTTCCATTTTTATAAAGATAATTTTATATTTTTTAATGTATCTTGTTTATGAGTGTGATATAATAAATTTATTCTATTATTATCCCACTATTCTATCAAATCATAATAGTGCACATTGATATATTCAGAATATCCCTTCACATGTATGTTCTAGTGGAAAGAATCCATATTCCATAACATATAACCAATATAAGGGCTTAGTCAAATTATTATAAGATATTTAGGTAGGTTTACCTTTCCAACTGCATTATCTCAAAAATCCTTAATCTTTTTAGTGGACTCCCCAATCTTAAAATAAAAAACATGTATTTCCTACACACCTACATTATGGTTACAAAAAATCTGGTGACATAAATTACACTTGTTTATTACATGGTCAAACCATCCCAATACATTCATCAAAACTCCCCAATAAATCAAAGTATCCTAATGAGATCTTGACCAATAATTCGATCTATTTTTTATTTCATCTAAAGTGTTGGAAAGAGAAATTTGGATTAATATTGTATTGAAGTGATTTTGTTTAACTTATGAATGAATATTAATTATTTTATTCATTATACACTTTGAAATATTTTACATATTTTACTTAATTAATTAAGCATGTAAAATAAAATAATTATACATAATCAATTTTTTTATTTCATCTTAGTATTAATGTAAATTTATTTACATTACATGTTCAAATTTAATCAATAATTAAACCATACATCACATAAATAAATGTATAATAATGAACTAATAAATTTAATAAATAATTGATTTCTTATTGAGAATTTCAGATGATTGGTTTAATGAGTGATATATATAAGAAACCTATGATAATAGGAGAAATAACTCCTTGAGATGATTCCTTGGTTCATGTTATAGAATTATTACATTAATAAGTGTATTTCCATGATTGGTAAGGCCTTTTATTGTCTCTTAAAATATATCTTTTTAGTTAGAGATCCATCCTTAGAAAAGATTACACACTTTTAAGGTGAGGGGTTTCAGGGAGATAAGTTTATATAAAATAAAACATGGACACAACGTCTTGTACATAAGAATGATAGAATTGGATGATTTTTTTAGAACATTATATTTAATTTAATAATAAATTATTTTATAAAACCCATGAAATAATAAATTTATTAAAAAAACCCAACACATACCAAGGTTTGTTAAGCTTATGATCAGTCACATATGTGAAATGACTATGCATTTAAACTAGTTAGCATTTATTTCAATTCATTATTTTATTAAGATAGTTTTACATGATCCCCACCATTGGTGGTGGGGTGGTAAGGGCTTGTTGGGGTGAGGGTCAGGTCACAGGGTTAAGTCCTTGGGCTGATGTGTTAACTACAATTGTTTCCATGTGTTTTGTTTTGGGATGGGAGATGTAATAAACCTTATATATAATATAATTTTACAAAAAATAATAAATTCTTAAAAATTTACTAATTAATTAATTTTCTTAATATCCTTTCCAAATAGTGTAGGATATTCTCATCACGTAAAATTTTAAATAAAATAATTAAATTTACTTTTTTTAAAATATTTAGTACATGGAGTAGACTAAGGGGGGACACAATGTGTACCCTCCTTGTGATATAAAATTTAATACTTAATATTAATATATTCATTGAATGTACTAGTGGGGATATAGTGTGAACCATTCTTCTTCTTATTAAAAAATTTTGGATTTTAATATATTATTGTCTAATAGGATATTAGAAAATGAGAAAAATGACCCAACCATGGTCCAGAAAGGAAAGGACCCCCCCCCCATCAAAGGGTTGAACTAATATATAACTAACATATTACAATTTTAGAGCTAAAAAATCCCACATTTGATGTCTTGAAGGCCTCTGTAATGACTTTTTTTCTTGCTTTTATTTCTAGGAAATTCTTGGGAAAATTACATGGCCAGCTGTTGAGACAAAATGTGATTCTGAGGCCTAGTGTGTTGGGAATAATTAATAAAAAAATTTAGGTATTTAAATATCACACAAGAATTTTTTTGAGAATGTAGAATAACTATTAAACGAGTGACCAGATTTGAAATCACAGAGCACCATTGAACTTAGAGAAGTAAATTTTTCCTTGGCATGACCTACGTTTAGTTGGCACATGACTATTGTGGAAAACAACGAAAAGGACGTAACCATAAATAAAAAAATTAAATTAAATTACTTTATTTTAAAATACTAATAACCCATAAATGATAACCCAAATGGGAAATCCAAGACAATCGTTTAATTTGTAATGGGATGTTTTCCTTTGGAGAGACCTATCATTAGCCGAGCTAGGCAGGCTGTAATGGTTTATTTTTGGACACAACCAACATTAAAATATTGTAATAAAAATATTTTCAACGTAACTATTCTTTGATGTTACACAAAGAAATAGTAGCGATGCGATGAAACGACATAATGATGCTATAACACAGTGACTTGATAATGATGAAACATGTGTAAGAGTAAATTGAATCTTGAACTGTTGACATGAATCAAATATTTGAATAATGATCCCAGATAATTTCCTTGCGATCACTAGAGAAGAGCCTTGGCATTTTCATCTTGTTGGTGAAGGATAGACAATTACAACACAAGGTTTTAAGATCAATGAGAGCATGGATATTGATGACTCTCAATGGATCACCAAAGATAATCAATCCCCAACATTGATAGATCCAAACTCCGGGTAGGTTTTGTTTTTTCAATTTATTCTTTCCCCATTCATGTAATTAATGATGAACATGGATCAACCCATGAACAGTTTGACCCGATGATCGCTCATTCTTACAGAAAGGGGTTTTATCTTTGTAGGGTTATGAGAGAATGACCTAGGATTTTGTTTTTGGATTTTGATTCACCTACTAATGGAAATGAACGAAGATTCACATGAAAATTGATTGAGGTACATTCCAATTTATTGATTCATTATTTTCATCCTCACATTATTCATTTATTGTTGGTGTTCTTCATTTGGCATGTGACTCGGTAGTTTGAAATAGATTGTTCAATGTGCACTCATTCATTGGAACAACAACTTGATATATCAAATATGGAATCAACATGACATGAAGGAGGTGTAATGATGATAATGTAATATGGAACAATGCATTGAAGAAGATATTTCTAGTCAAATTACTTTTCACTGAGATGGATCATTGCAAGGATCTTCTCCTAAAACAGTGAAGGTGGTGACCCAAATATCTCAGATCAACTATCGGATCATGAATTGGAGCACCGAAGAAAATCTAGTGGCCTACAAAAGGGGCCACTAGGACACCTCCTGCGGCGGTGGCCGCGTGCGAGTGAGGCTATTGTGTGTGGGTACAGTAGATGATGGATTCTATTTGTAGTGACCATGGGAGCCCACGAAGGGTTCCTATAGGTTGGCTAAACCCAGAGGACCACCATGTTGGCCATGGCGGCATCCACACTAACCAAGTACACACGGCTAATCCACGTGTAGGATGGTCCGTCTGCATGAGAAGGATGGGCTGGTTTGAGGGCGGCACACCATTATGCTCGGGGGGGGGGGGGGGGGACACGACACACAACTGGGCCACATTCTGGAGAAGTCGGCCCATGGTTGTGGGCTGGGCCGGGAGAATGGGTAGGTGGGCATCCCAGTAGGTAGTGGTCTAGAGGCTCAATTGGTTTGAAATATGGGCAAGGTCACTTTGGGATAGTCAAGACCTGACAAAGTCACATCAGGATGGACCTGGACACAACCCTCCCCCTATTGTACTAAAATGGGAATATATTTCAAAAGGAGAATCGGTTTGATGAACATAATATGGTTTTGGGACCCTTGTGAAGGGGTGGTCCTTTTGGGATGGTTTGGTGGGGTTTTTTGGACCATCAGGTTTTGGTAGCATTCTCTTTGTCCTTCCAACGAGGGTTCGATGCAAGATCTCAATCCCATAATATTCGGTGATAGTAGAGATTTAGATTGTACCCTTGGTCTTCATTATGAAGGTTCTATGTAGGATACCATTCATATCATATATAATGACCTGTGTTATGATGTGAGTTGTCTCAACCCAACTTTTTCAGTGACTTTGTGGGTAAGAGCATGTATTGCACCTAGAGGCCTGACCGGTCCTCACTTCTCTTAGTGGTACCATATGTAGTGTTTTTGGACAAAGTGTGATAATTATTTACATGGGAATCAATCCCCCATCTAGCATAAAATTTATAGTAGGGCCATGATGTCCCCAAATGAGCCCTAGACACATGACCCCCTATATGTGTATCATGATCAGATTCCTTCCTTCATGACTTGATCTGACTAGTGCAATTAGGTTTTTTTCAGTGTGTTGACTTTGGATGTGTCCCAAAATAGTGGGGACTCCTATAGAGGGTCTCCGATGACAACAAAACCCTAGGAGTGAGTTCTTCCAGAATGAGCCTGTCGTGAGAAGAATAATGTGACAAAAAATTGGCTATAATATCTAGACTCCTTGTCTTAGTGAGACTAGATGTATCAAGGATATTTCATGACTTACAAAGAACATATTTTCCCTTGGATACTTTTTGTAGACTATTTTACTTTCTTATTATTAGATAGCTTGAGGAGTGAGATCTCATGGATTCAAAAATGCTACAGGAGGAATCATATAGATAGCTGTGGATGAGACATTGCATCTTGAAATCATTTACGAGTATAACTAGAAGTTCATGAAATATGTTTTGTTGGCATATTACTAGGTTGAGATGACTTTATTTTGTTAGTGGTGTTTATTTTTTGGTCTTTTAGTTTGTGTTTCGCAGTTCCCTAATGATTATTGTTTTACTCATCCCTATATGGGATTTTCCCAAATGTGTCATGTATTGTATAAAAGGTTGACTCTTTGGTAGTGTTCTAGGAAGACTAGGACCAGGTGGGGCCTAGTGTGATCAGAAAGACCAAGGTGTGTTCTGGAGGCTTATATACTGCAGTCCAGTGTTGTAACTTGTTGTTATATCAGGCGGGGTTTACCAAGGATGAGCTTCAGTACTTCTGTTATAGACTCATTCTTTTCAGTGGACGTGTATTCTAACCCTATTGTACTATATTACTTTTATTTTTTTCAAACTCTATTGTGAATTTATAGTAATATGCATGCAGTTTTCATTACATAGTCATTTTTCTTTCCAGCTAATTTTTCCGGGAGTTGTGTGTGTAACGGTTATTACGAAAATGCCTCACATTTGTGGGATACGCCACCTCGGTGCTATTTTCCATCTCTTGACTATAAGAGGCGGGCTTGGTGTAGTCCTGTCTTGGGCCCTGGGGGAGTGGTACTGACAAAGTGGTATCAAAGGATTTCAGTTCTACTCTAGGACTGAGAGTCTATGAGATTGGTTTGGGGAAATAATGTTAAGTGTTTCAAGTTCGGCTTTTAGGCCAGGAACATTAGTGTTGGTGCAGCGACCAATGTATCCATACATCAAGACTCTTGACACATGATTTCTGACTCAGTACATGAAACACATGTTGTAGGGGAATAACATAAAGGTACACACATCATAAAGGAATGCGTTATGTTTTCCATGTAGTTATTGAGTCATCTCACAAGGAATACTCTTTTAACCACGATACATCTTGTTTTCTTATAGAATGTATTCACGACGCAATCCAACGAGATCTACATTGTAGGAATGGGAGTTGGACACAGTGGTTGATGAGGCCTCGCTGATGGGATCTAGTCACATGGTATTTTTTCTTCAGGATGGTCAGCATGTGATGATTTCAACTACTGATAGGTTAGTTGACCCACCTCTAGTTGTTCAGGAGGATGAAGCTTTCTAGACTAAGTCATGGATGGGTCTTTTGGCAGTACATGATGATGCACAGGGTTTGAGGGCGTATCATTGGCTTCAGAGGAAGCAATTGATCAGGATGCAGGGTCATCATGACCTACCGATAGTAGGTGTGCAACGTAATCCCCAGAACCAGTGGTTTTGTAGAATGTTCCCGGGGTGTGCTAGTTACCAAAGGGACATGCTTTTAAATAATTTTCATATAAGGGGGAATCTATTCTGAGATTGTCCCACCGTTCATGCTGTAATCATTGATGTGGTTGATTAACCCCTAAGGAATAGGTAGCGGAAAGAGAAGATAGATCCATCAGGCGATGAATGTGGTAGGAGAGCTGATGAAGCAGCACGAGGTGGCCGACATTTGGACGTGTTACCACCACCACCTCCAAGTGGTCCATACTAGACTCACTGAGCTTGAGGACAAGGGAGGAGACAATTAAAGGATGTCATGGTTTATGATCCCATAAAACGAGGAATGGTTCAAGGTACGAGATGTGCCATTATACGTTAGCTACAATATTGATAGAGACTTATACATGTGATGTCATTTTTTTGAAACATTTCTTGTTTTATACTTAGATATTCTAGTTAATCCTTTGACATGACCATCATGATTATATTCTCATACTGGAGGAGACCCAATGAACACATGTTGTTGTCGATAGTGTAACCAGGCTCTTGGAGGATATATTTTTGGTTGGGATCTCTTAGTATTAGCATCAAGGCCTTACGATGTCATTCTCAGTATGGACTAGTATCCACAGTTCATTCCCAGATATATTATTTTAGGCAACGTGTGCAGTTTTTCCATGGTGATGGAACTAGATACCCCTTTATCAACAGGGGTAAATCTTTGTTATTATTAAGGGGATTATGTAGTGGATGGTGCAATATATTTTAATTCAATTTTCCATATCAACCATATTTGTAGTTTCTGTTACGAGTCCCAAAGATTTTAGTAATGGTGGATGAATATATAAGGATGTGTTCCTTAAAGATGTTACAAGTCTACCTTTCTGGCGATAGTTATAATTCTGTGTTGGTCTATGCCCTGAGGTGGAATTGATATTTAATCTATTATATCGGATGGCTCCCGAAGTGGTTCAGGAGATGGGGGTGAAGATTGTGGCTTTGAAAAATAAGGGCTCAGTAAGACCCAATGTTTAACCCTAGGAAACAAAAGGTGATCTTCATTGATGAAACTTAGTGTTCTCGGCATCCGAGAAAGAGCACGCGGGACACTTAAGAATGGTCCTGGACACACTCCAAGAGCACCAACTTCATGAGTATCTCTTGAAGTGTCAGTTATGGAATTATAAGGTCCCTCTTTTTGGTACCATTCATCTTAGATACTAGAATTATAGAGTATTTAGTGATGGTTAAGGCATAGGCGATACCTAGTGTTCCTGTTGGACCATGACATAGAGTTTGTCTATACTCATGGTAAGATGAACATGGAAGATGATGCTCTTAGTAGGTATCCCGTCAGCAGTTTCTAAAAAAGGAATTAAATCTGTTAGCCTCATTGCAGTTTTCTTTCATGGATGGAGATAGAGTAGATTATCTATTGTCATTGATTGTTACCCCTCCACTTTTAGAATGAGTTAGGGAGGTACAAATCGGTGATACCAACTGTGAGTATTTACATGCTCGTTTTTTCATAGGGAATACCCCTGATGGATATTCAAATGATAAGGGGTAAGTCATTATTTTCATAGGTCACACAGTTGTAGCATTAGATTTTTAGAGTGGTGAGATACATCGGGATATACATGTGGGTGTCAAGGTAGACAACAGGGATAACTAAAGAGGTTTAAGCTTGGATTTCCTATTGATAAAAAGTTGAACTCTTGTTTGAATCTTTTTTTTGGTTTTTTAATTCAATGTGTCTTGCCACCTAGGCTTGGTAGGGGTTTTGTCTTCTCTTTCTCATGGTAATTGTATAGAAGTTGGTAGGAATAAAAATGGACTTTTATTGGGATTACCATGTACGTACAGGAGACAGATACCATCTGGGTGATCATTGACTGACTCACAGCGTCGGCCCACTTCCTAACTACCCAGAATCAGAGTTTAGTAGAGAGACTGGGATGGCCCCACATGTAGAATATAGTTCGACTCTAAATCGTTTTCTCGATGATTATTTCATATTATTATGCTTACATTGCATCCAATTTGAGGAATTGATTTTTGGAGGCGATTTTAGAGAATGTGTAGATCGTCATGGAGTGGATAAACAAGTCATAGAGCTATCTAATGTTTATGATTACAGACAGAAGAGACCTCTATTGTCTGAGGAAGGATACCAAGTCTTCCTTTGGGTCTCACCTCAATGAGGGTTACCATGATTTTTCTATGGTTGAAATCTATCTCTAAGGATAATATTCTGTCATTATGGTACTATATATAGTTTAATAGGTAGTGTATCGCTTTGATCTACCACGTAGTAGGACCGGGTACACAATGTCTTCCTGGTGTCACAGTTGAGGAAATTCGTGTACAACCATTTTCACGTCATAATATACGGGTAGCTGGACATCAATGTTGAAGTTACATGAGTTGAGTACCAAATGAAGTATGAGGACCTTCATGGATGTTCTTTTCCCTTTGTGTATGTCTGCAGGCAGCACATGGATGTTTAGAAGAGCACATGGGAGTGAGAGGCTCAGATTTTTGCAATATACCCTCACCCTTTGTTAGAGTAGACCTTGTCTGGATTTTCGAGGGATGAAAGACTTAAGGTGGGGAGTATGTAACAACATAAAATTTTCCAATTCTATTTTTTGAAAATTCTTGGGAAAATCACAAGACATGGCACTAATAAAGAATACTATTTTGTGGCCTGGTTTTCCTAGAACAATTCTTCGAAAAATGATATGTTTTGAAATACCATGAAAATGAATTTTCCAAAAATGAGGAATAAATCATAAAAAAGATCCTGAATAAGAAATATTAAGGTATCGTTGAGTATAGAGTAGTGGTTTTACCCTAGGGGTGACCTACATTTTGTTCGCACGTGGATGCTGCGGAAAAACATGAAAATGATTTAATTGTAAAAAAAATTAATTTATATTAAAATCCTAATAAATCATATGTGGTAACTAATATTAAAAATCATAGGCCACTGTAGAATTTTTAATGGGGTGTTTTTATTTTGCGAGGCCTAACATCAGCCAGTGTAGGCCGATTGTGAATGATATTTTTTTAACCCAACTGTCATTAAAATATTTTAATAAAAATATTTTCAGTGTAACCTTTATTTAATATTATGCAATGACATAGCAGCACTGTGACTTAGTGACTCAGTGATTCTGTAACGCAGTGACATTGTAATTTTCAAACACATATAACGGTGAAATGTGATTAACGCTTAAATATATCTTTAACCATTGACATGGATACAATATTATAGTATTGATGCTGGTGAATTTACCTATGAGTCCAAGAGAAGAGACTTGGTGTTTTCATATCATTGGAAAATGATTGAAAATGATGAGATAAGGACCTATGATCGATGATTGAGGATTGATGAGATGATGGATCATGTCAACTCTCAAAGGATCGTCAATGACGACCCATCCCGAACATTTCCCCATCCAAACTCCAGCTAGGGTGTATTATTTCAGTTAAATATTTCCACATTCATGGGATTAATAATGAAAAAAGATCATCCCATGAACATTTTGACCCGCAGATCAATTGTTCTTATGGGATAGGATTGTATCTTTGGGGGGTTATGGGAGAATGAGAATGTAGTTTTTTGTGGGATTTCGATTACCCTACTAACAGCAACGATCCATGAAGAACACGAAAATTTATCGAGGATCATTGCTGTTTTTTTGATTCAAGGTTTTCTTCCCCTAATTCTTCATTCATATTGAGCATTCCTGGATTGGACCATGACCTGAAACTTTGATATTGATCAATCATTGTGCACTCGATCATTGGTGCACTAACCCAATATCAAAAATCTGGAATTTTCATGATATGTTAGAGGAGAGATGATGACGATGTTAGATGGATCAAAGTATTTTAGAATATATCGTTCATTGAATGACATATCACCAGGATGGATCATGTGATGGATATGGTCCGATGTTAGTGAAGGTGGCGACCCAAGGATCATAGATAATCTTCTGGATCGAGAATCAGTAACTTGAGCGAATCTGGTGGGCCACGGAAGGGGCCACAAGAACGCCAACATTGGTGATGGGAATTTGAGATGGTTTGTGGCAGCATGTGGAAGAAGCCACGTGATGGTGTGGGAAAGATTGGTCACTAGTGGGGGTGACCGTGGGAGCCCATGGTGGATCCCGCAGGAATAGCTGGACGCGGTAGACCCTCATGTTGACCACGACAGTGCTCGTTCTGACCTGAGAAAGGTTTCTAAGACGTGTGTCGGATAGACGATTCGCATGAGTGGGCTGATATGGATGGTGGGAAGAATGCCCCGATTATCGGGGCGACACAACATGTCTTTAGGCTATATTTTTTAAAAGCAGGCCTATGCGACATGTGCCATATCAGGAGAACCAAGCCATTGGACTTCCTAGCAGGGAGGACTACATGGCCCATTGGGCCACAGTTTATCAATGTAATGGGCCTGGCCTTTGGGCTAGGCCAGTTCGAGATGTCCTAGAATTGACCGGGCCAGGTCGGGCCTAGACCCAATAAACCCCCCTTTGTACTAAAATAGGTGTATCAATCCAATAGTGTGTCTATTTGACAAATCGTTTTTGGCATTGAGACCCTTGAAATGGGGCAGTCCTTTTTAGACATCTTGGTGGTTTTTTAGTTGGACAAGATGGGGATGGTAGGGTTCAATTTGTCTATACAATGAGGGATCAATGTAGGATCCCAATCCTGTCATAGAGTGTGATAGTAGATATATAGATCAAAACATTGGTCTTCCCTATGAGGGTAGATGTAGGATCTCATTCCTATAATAAAGGATGAACCATGTTCTCAAGTGAGTTTTCTTAGCACATATTTCTCAGCGAATCTATAGGCTGGATCATGTATCACATAGAGAAGCCCAGTCAGTACTCACTTCTATTTTTGGTACATTAGGTAGGGTTTGTGGATAAGGCATGAAAAATATTTACGCGGGAACATATTCCTTTTTTAGTATGAAATTTATAGTAGGGTTAGGATGTCCCCTAGTGAGTGATGAGTACTATAACCCCTATCTATGTATCGTGATCAGATTCCTTCATGAATTGACTAGACCAGTGTGCTTTGAGTAGTTCTCAGGGTCTTGTCTTTATGTAGGGACAAAATTATAGGGGTATCCTTGTGAAGGTCTCTGATGAATTCAAAACTCAAGGAGGGAGTTCATCCAGAAGGAGCATTCCTTGAAAAGAATCATGTGACCATGGATTAGAAGTAATATCTAGAATCTTTATATTTGTGAGACCAGACATCTCAGGGAAACCTTGTGACTTATAGAGACAATATATTATCTGAGATATATTTGGTGGAATTTTTCTACATTCTTAATATAAGATAGCTCTAGGAGTACGATCTCCCAGAATCGAACATGCTATGGGTAGAACCATATGGATGGTAGTGGATGAGATGTTGTGTCTTGTAATCCTTCAGTATTATACCTTAATTTCCTTTTTATATGTATTGTTGAAATATACATGGTATGATTTGACTATATCTTGTTATTGATGTTTCATTTGTGGTATTTTACATTGTCTTTTGGGGTTACCTACTCAGTATTGTTTTAATCACCTCTGCATGGGCTTTTCCCACACATGTCATGTCTTATGTCGACGGTTAACTATTTGGTAGTGTTCTAAAAATACAAGGAAAATGTGGGGCCAGGTGTGATTAGAAAGACCGAGGTGTGTTCCGGTGGCTTATAGATAGTACTCTCGGGTCCTACCTTGTAGTTGGATATGGAGGGTTTTTCTGCATACAAGCTTAAATAATTGTGTTACAAACTCTCTGTTTTTGGTAGGATTGTATTCTATCCAAGATGTACTTTACTGCTTTGCTTCTTGTCATAATATGTTGTTGTGTTGTAGTGGTTTGTATGCATTTTTCTTTACTTAGAGTTTTTACATTCTAACATATATGTCTTGGAGTAGTGTGTGTGTGTAGAGGTTTGTAGGAAAATGAATCACACATTGGGGAATATTCCTTCTCGGATCTAGTTGCTAGCCCATGAATTATCAGAGGCGGGCAGGGGGTTGTCACATCATGGGTGCCGTAGGAAGGTCTATGACAGCCTCTTCATCATGGATCACTAAACAGTTATTTTGTTCTTCATTGTGCTAATGTGTACCTTAGTCTACATTATTTCCTGTATCGTCACCTATATACCAATATAGAATATCATGAGATACATATTGTGTTGTTCCTTGAGTTATGTTGTGTAGTCTATGAAATGTGTATGACCACATGAAAACCCATGAATATATTATACATTTAAAATTGGTGTTTCTTAGGAAATACATGGTTTGTACAATGAATAAATAAGTGATGTATTTGATGAATAATATGGATAAAAATTATTAAGAATTGATATCCACAAGACATGATGAAATTTACTTGATGTGTACCTTGAGTATATTGTTACACATTATACGATGTGTATAACAAGATTCAATTAATTTATTTTGGTATCACTTAAATTATCTACATGTAGGCTCGCATTCCATGCCTACCTCAATGTGAAACTTGCATGATTTTGCGTATGATACATAGTGTGCGCATCCAACTATATTTCATATAATCCCTTTTATCCACCCACATAACATTCCTAGGAACATAATGTGTATTCCTCATATGATAATTAATGTTACAATGTGTGTAAATCCAGCTACACATAGTGTAATCACTTCTGGCCATATAACTCCGTTAGAAGCTAATACACAGAATGTAATTACCCCAAATTCATTGATCACATATCCTGTTGTGATATAAGTATATTCTATTCCATATGTGGTTAAATGACCTTTATTCAAACTACACTTTGTGTAATCCCTATCAAGCCATATTCTAGCTAGTGTTCAATATATGGCATGTCATAATGTTGGGTACGGGCACCCAGATGACATATTGTAATTTTTTTGGATCACCCTTACGTCATTGGATGAGGGTATATTATATGTAATTTTTTATTACACCCCATGTATTTATATCGCATAAAAAACATCATCATTTCCTATATGTGAGATCTTCATGTGTTCTTAATATATTATTTTCCAATTCACGGTCATATAAAACTAAAAAGCATGTTTTATTTAATTTTGGATTTAAGAAACACAACAAGAACTGAATAACTAATAAATAGACACAAAATTGTGAAAAAAGATGAATAATTATAAATAATAATGTGATTGATTTGATACCAATTGAACGTTATAAGGAACAATTGAAGAGAAATGGACCTTTAACAAAAAATATTTCTTGAGAGTCAATAAATAATATACAAACAACATAATAAAGCGGCCCCATAATATTTATAACAAAAATATTTTCAAAAGTAATTGATAATTAATTTAAAATTAGAATTTCCTAATCCGGATAATTCTTCTTATTGATCAAGTTGTATTCTGTTCATATTATATTATTATTACAATAAAGAATCCAAACCAGGGACCCAAAAATTAAATCCCCACATGATTGAAGAATCACGAAATGGAAGTATTTGTATTCCTTATGATATCATGGATGAATCAATTAACTTTAATTAATCACTATTAATCAAAAGACTGGATTAACACCAGTTCTCTTAGTTCTTAAGAGTGAGGAGGATGATTATCTCTCTATATTATTGAGAGAGTTCTTGAGAAGCTATAAAAATGGATTTCATGAATTATATTGATATGATTTTAATTGTGCATAAACATTCTCTCATATATTAAAATGATATAATCTAAAATATATAATAACAGTTATACAATTTGTAATTTCAAGGAGTCCCTTTATCTATATTTTATCATATGTAAATGTCTCGTTAAAAATAATAATAATAATAATAATAATATTTTTATTATTATATTCTAGGACATGCACTAAACTCACCACTATTTACATACCATTTGTAAAATAAATAAATAAATATTGATTAAATGAAATTAAAATATATAAAAATCTCATTTGACTCTTAAATTGACCTTTCAATACTCCTTGGAATTTATCAAACTTTGAATAAAAATATATTTGTTCATGTAAATATTATATTATAAATAATTAAATAAAGACGACATTCAGTAAACATGAAAATAAATATTTATTAAATGAATATTATTTTCATTAAGCTTGAGAATAAATATTTATTTCAATATTCCTATATTTAAAAACGTATCTATACTAATTCATTCCCTAAACTATAGAATAAGTAAAGATTTATTTAGTTCCTTGTGAATAATAAATAAGAGATAAAAATAAACTCACGTATTCTAAACATGATTATTATTGGTGACTGAATTAATGCATTAAATGGTACATGAATAATTATTCTTCCACTACCTAAGAATAATATTAATTGTTAATATTAAATTCAAATATAATTTAATTGATATTTTGGATAAAGATAGTGTTTGACCATATATGATTATTTTTCAGTGGCATTATATGGACATACTTAATGTTCAAATTCCACATATAAATACATGTACTAAAACCTATAGAGAAAAGGGAATTTTACAACAACCAAAACATAACATGAAAACTTCTTATGTAATATAATACCTTGATCAAAATATATTATCAAAAATTTTATGATAATTGATTCATCATGATATATTATTTATTTATCTTTCGTTGACTACCTAAAATGAACTCATTAATGAACTAATGTGGGCATGGATTTAATTAGAAAATAACATTTCAATTAAATAGTTAAATATATATAATTTTATTGACCATTAAGGTACATTGGTTTTATTAACTAATTTAGTTATTATTTTATTTATTGTGATGCACTAAACGTATTCTTCAACATCATGATCCTAGGGAATCATGGGTTTTTTTTCCATACATCAATGTACGTGATTGCTGATATACAATAATAATAATCATAACATGAAGGAATGATATGTAAGTATATTAACATGAATATCCAATGAAAAATATTACGCGTGAACTTCATTTGGGAAGGTCTGTCCTTAAACCACCCATTTAATGAACAACAAATGAAATATTAACATGAAAACATATTAATGTTATTTGGGCCTCTTCACCTAATTATTATATATCATCTATTACCATCAATAAATATGTTATCTTGACCATATAATATATTATTAATAATATTTTCATAATACTTAAAGGATCTAATTATAGTGGGTACTTAGTATAACCTTTCAATGTGAAACAAATCTTAATCTATTACCACAATAATTTTATGTAGAAGAATAATTAAATGGACAAATTAATTTTCTTATAGGGAACCTAATCCAATAAATTTAATAATATATTATAATCATAGTTTTATTCAATAAACATTGAATCATTAAATTGTAACTTCAACCACATCCTCTTTATTTTTTATGATTTGGAATGATAAAAATGAGGATGTATCCAGCTTCATTTATTCCCATTTAAATCCCCTAAGAATGTTTCATCAGGAATCAAAGGGAGTTGATAAATGACCTCAATAATGATAAAAAAAGGATGTTATTAGAATTTCAAAGGTAGAGATTACTACTAACACCAATACTGAATATGTTGTGCTCATGTGGAAGATGTTTTAAATTTTCAC
The DNA here is from genome assembly GCA_963277665.1 of Viscum album. NCBI lineage: Eukaryota > Viridiplantae > Streptophyta > Magnoliopsida > Santalales > Viscaceae > Viscum > Viscum album. The sequence goes on from OY728134.1 coordinate 1,004,396,919, forward strand.
CTTCTATCCATAGTTTAAGAAATAATATTTATGGTTATTCTAGAATGGTACCTTGGTAAGAGACAATTTTGGGAAAATCATGGTGTGTGATGTCATCATATTTTTCACCACACCTCTATGACATGGATAATATCTTCTTATGGATGTAAATAAAATGATTCTTGGTATTCACATTTATCTTTTAAAATGTTTTATTCTTGTATATATTGAAATTATTTCATCTATAGTTATTAGAAGTCTTGAATATCTATATGAATATCCATGGTCCATCTCTTATATAATACAATATTTTTTGTAATATATATTCTCAAAATCTATCCTTCCTCTACAACAATAGTGAAGGTAACCACATTTTCCATTATTTGGACACATTTAAGAGAAAATGGGAAGAGATTTCAAAATATTTGGGTATTAGTTTCCTTATTTACCATTGTGAAAATTTTCCCTAATTTTCCTTATTAACATTCTCATTAATTTCTATTATCCTTTTTTTTATATTTTAAAAAAATTTTAATGTTGTTGGTGATTAAAAATACAACTGTTGATATTTTTTTCTTCTAAATTTGAGACTAAAACCAATAAACGCTTAATTTTTTAACACAACATGGAACATAATTTCCATTTTTAATGGGATGAAAATAATGTTCCTATTTTTGTTTTAATATAACAGTTGGTAGGAAAATGTGCTTAAAAAACAATTGTGATTGAAGATAAGTTAATCATGTTTTGCAAAAAAAGGGAAAATGTTCACATAAGTGATTACATTTGTGCACATAAAAAAATAATTTCACCCAAAGATTGGGGTTACATAATTTTTAAAAATAAATAAACTACACTAGTATGAATGTACATAGGTATATAGATCAAGAGGTGCCATAAAATTCCAGTGCCTCTATTGGAACTGAATATTATTATCCAAAACAATTACATCTAAATCCATGGTGTGGTCCCCATTTAAATATTAAAATTTGAGTATGGGTTGAAAATTATCTCTGTTAAAGAAATATAATCAAATGGTATATCAATGTAGTATATAATAACCCACTCACTAAGGGATAATGATCATTAAAAATTTTACTAAATTTGGTGATATAGTGGTGAGAAACTATAATTAGGGGAACACCATGAATTTCATCCATTGTTGATGAAAATGTATTTCAAACCATAAAACCTATTTTAAGGGTCTTTAGGACAATTGTTTTTTGGATTCATAGTACACCTAATACTAGATAAATGTGATATCCAAGGGCATATATCATTTCCTAGGATTTGACTTTACAAGTTAGGAATCCTAGAAGGATACAAAAAACTGAAGTTATAACCATTTTATGTTGGGAATTATCTTAGAATATAAGGGAAATTTATATAAATGGGCGATGAATCAATTCTAGTACCTATCACAAAAACATAGGTCCTTCAATGTGTTCTTAGGTCCTTTCAAGTATGCCCATGTCCTTTTTTGTATGTTGATGTCCTTCCATGAATCCTGATTATCTTTCACATATGTCACATCACATGAGTCCCTATATCTTTAGCCTCCATTACAAAAATAATTCCCCACAAGTATAATTTTCAAACAATGGGAGTATCAACCAAGTCACAGTACATACTCATAAAGGTCTTATTACATCATGTCCCCTAATTCATGTGCATTTATCTCCTAGCGTAATATCAGATGGGATTCTTTATTGTGCTCTGAGGACACCATACATAAGGAGATTATTCCACTGGGGTGTGATAGGTTGTTACTCATCTAGATCTATAACCTATTCTCCTTGATCCTATAAATAAACACCAATGGATATCATTTTTACCCAGAAAGAGTAAGAGGAGAGACCTGAATGAGAAAATATTCTCCTCTATGAACCTAATTCTTCAAGTATCCTTTAAGTGACTTCCTATGTCCAAAAAGATGGATAATTATTTAATGTAAGAGTCAAATTTTCTCCCAAAAAGTTTAATGAGTTATCCTTCAGGAATGGAATCTTCCTCTATAGTCCTTGAAGACTAGGGAAAATGACACCATTCTGGATGATATATAATAGGGTGTCAAACTATGTTTTAACATGCCCTTTTAATCTAGAAGGAACCATACTAGGGTGAAACATCACGCATGTTGTCCCAATTGGGAAAATGTTTTCCTTGGGCTATTGAAAAGGTTGACCATAATCCTGTTATTCATACATGGGCACCATCTACACCCCTTTCCCATACATTAGAGCATACATTTCCCAAGTCCCCTTCTGAGGTGCCATTTATTCTAGGATTGATACATTGTAAAAAATTCTCCCAATTCCCCTAATTGGGAACCCATTAACCTAGGACACCTACTTGGGTTCCCCTTGGTCTATACCAGAGGGGAACTACAACTATACCACTGGTCAATGACCCTGATGGTATATTGTCTTAGGCATTTCATCTGATCTATTCACTTCCATCACAAACCCATATAAATAATTGTATATTCAATCATGAACATTTTAGGTATGGTTAGACAATATTTCTATTTCAGTACCTACAAACCCTCCCTTTATTCCATTGATTACCAGAAGATGAGATACAACTATTGGTTTCCCCATTTTCCTTAGTTGGGAATCTCCTCCTAATTCTCCCATATTCATTGGTTTGGGGTTCTCCGATTGGTCTCCTCGTGCATATTGAAGGCACCCACACAAGTACCTATAATCATAGGGATCCTATTAATAAAACAAGATATAATTATTTTAAATGTTCATGTGAGAACCCTTTAGATTATTTTTTGTTAATACTATAGATTTCATTAGAATTGACTCTATTTCATTTCTACCAGAAGTTTATTTTATTTTCTATATCCCATTCCTTGAAGATCAAAAGAAACATGTAAAAAGGGGTTTATTAAAATAAATATTATATTTAGGTAAAAATTTGAGAATATAAAATTCATTGAATATTTATGAAACTGAAATGAGGCATGGTCTATGACCACTAAAAACAATGGGTAGAGTGTAAAAGTTTATGTACTAAATGAATTATTTAATAGTTTTTATTTTTTGATTTCTCATGAAAATGAAATAAATAATTTATCTTTTATTAAAAAAACTATATTCAATAGAGGTAAGTAAACCTAAGCATTGAACATATTTTATTTTCCAATAAAATTATAGTTTATAACTCCACCACATTATCTAAACTATTTATTTTTAATTAAATCACAAATAAATAATAATTATTGTTAATTGTTGGTTTCAAAAATGTGAAATACAATTGGGTATTTTTGAGATAAAATGATAGAAACATTTTTTGTATTTTAGGATACATTACTAATAGTTGTCCCAGAATCCTCATGCATAATTGTTTTCTAGAAAATGACCCTAAACTTAAAGGAAACAACAATGAAGGATGGATCCATGAAATATATAATTAGTAAGGAAAGTGATTTAATATTCACTAAATGTACAAATAATATACCAAATTAATAATTTTTGGACGTTTATGTAACACCACAAAACTTGAATATCATATAATGATAATATTATGCTTTTATTTTGTTTCAAATATCTTTTTGACCGTACAAAATTTAAGAGATAAACACAAGGGATATTTATGTAAACATGACACTAAAGTGTTTATAATGTACGAAGATCACATGAAACCATTATAACCAAATATACCTACTAAAAACCCTATCAGAAATAATGGATAACCCCCATAACCACAACAAGACCTGGAAAATTAATGAGATCATTCGGGTCAGTCATAACAAAGAACATCACCATCATAATCAACTGTACTGAGAATCATAGGTATTTTGAGCACCATATTCTTATTTTTCCTTGGGTTTAGGACACCCTTATACATGACTTTATAAGGCATCAAATTTGAACGTTGCCTTGGGTGACCGTTGCAATCCAACAACTATAATTATAGCCGTTGACCTTCTGGTGAATTAATCGAAAACTTGTGAGTGTAATTCTGTTCTTCAAATAATTATGTTGTGGATTGAAAAATTATAAAACCACCCCTAATCATGAACTTTTAAAGGGCATGGTGAAATATTTGTAATTAAAATTAAGGGATGTTGAAGGAATTCAAACAACATTGCAAATATTTCAAATATATTTTAATGATTTTCATTTCTTAAATAGTGTTTTAAACTATGTTTAATTTCTTTTTAATTAAAGTATGTTATTTATGAAACTTATTTTTTGACATCTATAATACTAGTATAATAATTTTCATGTGGGTATATTAAATCTCACTTTATAAGATTGTATATCAAAGGTTTAGTGTTTATAAATAATATTTGTAATACTTTTAGCATAGATAAAGTATAATTTTTGTTTATTAGCATTATAATGTTTAAATAAAAGTCAGGTTTAAAAAGATAATTTATATATAGTTATAAAAAATGTATTATTTTCATTAATACATTATTAATTTTAATGATTGGAATTTTTTAAAAAATAGTACCACTAGGGCCAGGCCATTATAGCTGGGCCATGGGAGGCGGCTCACGCTAGGTGGCTGAGCCTAGCCCTCAGCCTAATCTTGGGTCGGCCCGAGTGAGGGCATAGTTACCCCGAAAAGCACACAGGAGGAGGAGTGCATGGCCGCCCCACCGTGGGCATGAGGCCACGATGAAGCATGGGTAGGTCGAGGCTTGCGGGGCGGGAGCCCATGTGTAAGGCTCCCTATGTGTGTGCGATGTGAATTCTGAGCCAGTTTATGGAGTCTTAGGCTTATAAATGGGTCTCTAGAATCTCGCCAATTCTATGTAGGACAACTCAAAATCACCTGGGATCAAATCCGAACCGTTGGATCGCGCTGTACGTGATCTGGGCCGTCAATTTAGATCTGGGGTTCGATCCATAGAAGAAGTGGTTCCCTCCGCGATTCTTGTAGGTCATCTGGTCTCTCACGATCTAATCGTGACCATCAGAGACTTTTATAAATCATCGCATTACCTAGAGCCGTCCTATCAAATCTCTGACCTAATCCAAGCCTCCCATCCTTATGGAATTCGCGGACACATCCGGACTACTGGATCAAGACCAGATGTGATCCTGACCATTGATTATTTTATTGTTTCCTTCGTGTACCATCTTCTTATTCTCCTCATGCTTTGGACTAGTAACCCTACACCCTACTTTTCACCATTTTCCTCATTGTTTATAGCCACTTCCCCCCCCCCCCCTCCTTTCATGCAGTTTCCACTAATACCTATCCCCGATCATTTAATATACTCAGGTGGCCTCATATCCTAAGCAAGTGTCCTTACAATATTCTTTAAAAATCAATAGTAATATAGAATATAAGAAACCAATTTTCTTCCCCAATAACCCCTCAGCTTTCTCTGCTACCACCAGCACCGTATTCAAGATCGTTGAAACTTCTCTTAAGAATCTACCTCCTCAAATAATTAAGGTAAGGGATTTATATTTTCTTCATCATTGAGTTTAAGTGGTATATTTATGTGAACTTTTATATATATATATATATATGCATCGTTCATTTTGACTTTGAACCCTTATCTAACCAATTTAGTGCTTCGGGATTTTAATTTATAGGGTATTAGTAGACCTGATGCCTAATTACCTCACACAAATTTATTTTTATACCATTTATATATAATTGGATACATGTATATATATGAATATAATCTTATGTATATATATAGCCTCACATTTTCACATAATCCCGTTACATCAATGATTTTAGATTTCTAAACATGAGCTTCGATGTTAATTTATGAACTTCAAAATATGAAGAACTATTTTGTGTAAAAAGTTTTACCGGATTGTGTATTTTATTATATATATATTTATTATCACACGGTTTTAGAAGAACCTCGTTGAGGTTTAGATTTAAGTCTACTATACTCTAAACTTCAAAGATGATGTAGAATTTGTTATACTTTTATATATATATTTATAATTATTATATACAGTCTATTATAATGATATAATTTGTATCTCACCTCCCAGTCTAGTTGTAAATCCTCCAACATGAAAACTCTATGATTAATGGTTGTATGGTTTTATTTTCAAGTGTTTTTATATCTACAAACCTGATTATACACTGTGTATAAAATCATACACACACACAGACACACACACACATATATAAACAAATTAATGTGACTCAAACCAAATCTATTTTATGAATTTTGGAAGATTACTTCCAACCCTTAAATAATGTTTTTGGATGAGAAATGTTCATTTGGTTTAATTGGATTTATACTTAGAATCAAAAATCCTAACTTTTACATATACTTATATACGGTCACAAATGTTGTAAACGTTACATGTTTTGGTTTTTAATCATGTGATAATAATGTATTAAATATGTTTTAAAGTATTTATTACTCATGAGAAATTATTAATCATAGTTTAATTATGAAAAATCATATATGTAAACTTTGTGTATATACGCTTATAGTTCCCAAAACCATAATTTCATGTATGGATTGTTAAATTTTAATTAATGTATTGATGTAATTAATATTTGTAAGACTTTAATGAATATCAACCTCTGTGTAAGCCAATCCAATAGGTAGTTATGTAAATATGTATGTCCTAATCCATAAAGTATGCCAAACTTGTTTCAGATAAAGAACATATAATTATATTAGTCTTATTATAATTTCATATTTCAAAGATATTGTATGATTGACCTTTTTGTTTTTTATGAATAAAAATATATATATTTTTTATTTGACCAAATTTTTATTTCTTTTGCGTATTAGTTTTCATCATAATAATTCTAAATTAACTTTCCATGTAATAAATTAACCATATTGTTCAGAGTATTGTGCCAAAATCACTATATATATGTAAATGATAATGAATGTAATTTAAACCATTATGACCTTTTATGGAATTATGAATTTAATTATTCATTGTGGTATGGGACACCATGAATAAAATGAAATGTGAAATTAAATATTCAAAGTGGTGTGGGACACTTTGAATATTATACCTTTAGATATACGAGGAATGTATTGGTTATAGTAATTATTGGGTGGGGCCCGCTATATCCCCCTCGGTGCATCAGTAGGTCTCATGAGACAAACTACAATCTTGGAACAACGCCTTGACAAAATGAGTATTTATGGTCTTGGCATGAGGCCTTGATGTTATTGTTATGTTGTCCCACATTATACATTCCCCCATTATGTGCATGATAATTAATTAACCTAATGGGTATTCAACTAGAAGAATATCCCAGTTTAAGAGCCAGTACATATGAGAGTGGGAAAATTAAATGCTTTTGGGATGTCATATGTTTAGAGACCTAGTATATTAGTATTCAGTGTATGAAATTGATGTTATTACCTTTACGCGCAACTCTAATTATTCATTACTCTTAGCTGTTTAATTTTTTCCTACATGTTCATATGTCATACATATTTAGAACGTATTTTATTTATTACCCCACTGAGCATTCCTATAATTGAATAATGTAACCTTATAATTGTGAAAGCATTATTTTGAGCACTTTTATGATATGTTAAATGTGTTACAAATTTTCATTATGAGAAATGATTATGTATGGTTTTATAGAATGTTTTCAAAAGTTTTATTGCCTTATTTTATGACCCCTTACTGGGAATTCATATGCGCACCTGATGTTTTTGATTAAAAATATTTCAGGTATCAGTTTTAGTTAAAGTAGTATGAAGGAAGTGGTGGTTTCCAAGAAACTGAACCGAATTCATTCCTCTTGATGGGACATGACGTGAAATTTATCAGTGCATGTTTTTGTTTAAAATGATACATCATGTTTGGAAGGAACTAGCTGCGGGTATTTTCGGGCTTGGTCCTCATAGTTGGTATCATAGGATTTGGTTTGGATAACTCTAGAAAACCAGAAATGAAACAATGAAAGATAAAAATATTCACTTATGCATTACTAAATATGAGGGGTTTCCTAATTTTCAGATGGAAAACCAACGTACTAGTCTTCTGTATCCTCCCAATGAGGCCTTAGAAACCATAAGTTCCATAGCAAGTTATGAAAATTTTATATACTATGCCCCTAATAGAATGACATGGAAACACCTCTATGACGTATCCAACTCTCCCAGAGTACATCAACTCCACTAAAGAGTGGGTCTGGATTACATATTTATGATACAAGCACAATTTCCATCGTATACACAATAGTAAAAATACTACGAGGGATTTTATAGATGCTTCACCATGGCAGAAGGTATCCGGTCCCTTATGAATTTCCAAGAGGTTGCACCACCGGGAGACCTCCATGCAACATATATGTGTCAAGTCTTATCTTATGGCCATTATGGTCAAGTAACGGTTTTTTAGTTCCTTGAATACGAAGCCTCCCATTTGGTGTATAGATATCAAGTTCCTACTGATGTCTCTCAGCTATACACCCCACTTCCCAGAATCTGGATACAACACAAGTGCAACCACGAGAATAAACCAAACTACTCTGGTTGAATATGTTTCAGGGAGATTGAGAGTTTGGAACTTTTTTTGGGGATTTGTGTACTAGACAACTGGGGAAACCATTATCCCTTTCATTTTTTATGTACCAATTGTTATATGAGAATAAAACTTGATATTTTTTCTTTCTGTTATCTTTTCATTGTTTATTTTTTTAGATGGGTTTCACCGATTGAACATTCATAAATATTTTCATATGGAAGGAAAAACTCACATATTATCACTCCCTACTGAGATACTAGAGACCATCTTGGTCAAAACCTACAAGGAAAAGATCTACCCTTCGAAAACTTTCGAAGAACGTGCAAGAAACATTATGAAGTATTAAACAGTACGAACATTCTCTACTCATACTAGGAGAATGATAACATATTCCACCGGATAGCCATGGCCAAACTAGCCGAGTACATGTGAAGAGAAAAATACCATGATTGGCTATTTATATTCTTTACTCAAGGCCAAAACTTCATAGCTAGGGAAAGAATTCAAGAGGCTGATTTAGAGGGAAAACATTGTGCAGCCTATATGTACCAACTCCTTAGTTTCAAATTATACAACAATGCCTATGACTTAGATATTCTCAATCGAGAGACAGTCTGGTGAATTATTCGAGAGTTGGTCCATTTGGACATCTCCATACATTGCACCATTCGAGCCCCACTCTGGAAGCCTGAATGCACTATTCAAGAGTTCAACCCGTTCAGCTCAAAATGTTTCTGGGCCGGGGAAGCAGAAGAGTTGAATACCAACATGGTCATCCATCTAGCCATACCTGAGGATCCTCCACGATGGAGGATGTGGTGATGTTTGTAAGGGAGTATTTTATTAAGTTTATGAGAAACGAATTGTGAGGATGCAATTATTTGTAGGGGGAATTAGTAACACCCAGAAACATGGATCTAATATAATGATTTTATAATGATTTTATTATATTTAAAATCTATTATAATTGGATCAAAATTTAAGAGATAAACACATTGGTTTTTATTTAAAAAGGACACTAAAGTGTTTACAATGTAACAAGATTAGAAGAAACCATTCTAACAAAATATAACTACTTAAAACCCTATCAAAACTACTGGAAGTCCCCCAAAAACAACAAAATGACCTAGAAAATAAAGGATATCCTTCGGGTCATTCATAACAAAGAACATCACCACTGTAATAATGAAAATCATGCAGAGCATCACATGTATAACAATCACCATATTATTTTTTTCCTTGAGTTTAGAACACCCTAAGTCATGATTTTATAAGGAATAAAAATTGATCATTTCCTTGGGTGATGGTTGAATTCCAAGAGCTATAATTATAGTCGTTGGCCTTCTGGTGAATTAATTGAAAACAAGTGAGTGTAATTTAGTTCACCAAATAATTAAGTTATGGATTGAGAAGTTATGAAGCCACCCCTAATCATGAACATTAAATGGACATGGTGAGATATTTTGAATTAAACTTAAGTGATGTTGAAGGAATTCAAAACACATTTCAAATATTTCAAATATATGGTAATGATTTTAATTTCTTAAACAGTGTTTTAAATTATGTTTAATTTCTTTTTAATTAATCAATGTATTTGATTAAACTATGTTTTTACTTCTATTATAATAGTATAAGAATTTTCAGGTGGGTATATTAAATCTAAATTTATGAATTTTTCTGATAATGGTTTAGTATTTATAAATTATTTTAGTAATACTTTTAAATAAGAAAATGTTTAATTTTTTTTCATTATTATTCTAATGTTAAAATAAAAGTCATGTTTAAAAAGATTATTTCTATATATTTATAAAAAATGTATTATTTTCTTTAATACTTTATAACTTTGAAGGTTTGGAATTTACTAAAAAATAGTCCCACTAGGGCTAGCCCTTTATATCTGGGCCAAGGGAGGTAGCCCGCACTAGGTGGCTGAGCTTAGTCCTCCACCTCAGTTTGGTCCAGCCCGAGCGTGGGCACAGTTACCCTGAAGGGCACACAAGAGAAGAAGTGCATGGGTGTGTCACCGTGGGCCCAAGACCACGACGAAGCCTGGGTAGGCCGAGGCCTACGGGGGAAACAACCTGTGTGTAAGGATCCCTATGTGTGTGCATTGTTTTTTTCTAAGATTGTGACCAGAGTATTATGCTTATAAAGGCATCTTGAGCATCTCTCCGATTCGATGTGGGACCACCAAAAATTTTCTGGGATCAAATTTGAACCGTTGGATGGCGCCACGAGTGATCTGGGACGTCGATTTCAATCCGGGTTTCGATCACTGGAAGCCACGGTTCTCTCTGTGATTCATGTAGGTCATCCGATCCATCAGGATATAATCATGACCATTATTGACTTTTTAAAATCATTGAATTAACCAGAGCTATCCGATTAAAACACGGACCTAATCCAAGCTACCTATTCTTTTAAATTTCGCAGAAGTATCCCAATCGCTGGATCATGTCCAGATGTGATCCTGACCATCCATTCTTTTACGGGATTCTCCTTACACCATCTTCTACTTATCCACATGCTTTGGACCAGTAACCCTACACCCTAAATTGAGCTATATTTCTCACTATTTATAGTCATTGGCCCCCTCCATTCACATAGTTTCCACAATGTCATATGCCCTTTCTTTTAATATACTGAAGTGGCCTCATATCCTAAGAAAGTGGCCTTAAAAATTCTTTAAAAATCTATAGTAATATATCTTATAAGAAAACAGTTTTCTTCCCCAAGAACCCATCATCATTCTCTTCTACCTCCAGCACCGTCATCAAGAACCTATGATCTTCTCTTGAGCCTCTTCCTCCTCCACAAATTAAGGTACGAGATTAGCATTGTCTTTATCGTTGAGTTGAAGTTTTTTATTTATTTACACTTGTATATATATATATATATATTTATATGTATCTTCTAGTTTGAGTTTGAACACTTCTTTACCCAATTTAGAGCTTCTAGATTTTCAGTTATAGGGTATTAGTAGACTTGAAGCATAATTACCTCACACAAATTTATTTTCAAACTATATATATGTAATTTTTTATGTATATATTTATATGTATATAAACATATGTATATATATAACCTCACAATTTCATATAAACCCCTTACGTCCAGGTTTTATGATTTCTAAACTTGAGCTTCGATGTTAATTTAAGAGCATCAAAATGCAAAGAACTATTTTTTATAAAACTTTTTACCTAATTTTCTATGTTCTTATATATATATATGTATAACAACATAGTTTTAGAATATCCTCCTTGAGGTTTAGATTCAAGTCTACTATACATTGAATTTCAAAGATGAAGAAAAATTGGTTATACTTTCATATATAAATTTATATTTTTAATACACAGTCTATTATAATGATATAATGTGAATCTCACCTCTTGGTCCAGTTGTAAATCCTTTAACATGAAACTTCTATGATTAATGGTTGTAATGATATATTTTCAAGTGTTTTTATATCCAAAAACCTGATTATACACTATCTATTAAATCATATACATATATACATATATATATATATATAAATTTATGTGACTCCTACCAAATTAGTTTTATGAATTTTGGAATATGACTTGAAACCCTTAAATAATGTTTTTGTATGTGAAATGTGCTTTTGGTTTAATTGGATTTATATTTAAAATGAAAAACCCTAACTTTTACATATACTTATATACGGTCACACATGTTATAATCCTAACCTGTTTTGGTTTTTAATCAAGTCATAATTGTGTATTAAATATGTTTTAATGTATTTATTACTCATGTATAATTATTACTCCTATTTTAATTATGAAAACTCATATATGTACACTTTGTGTATATACGACTATAGTTCCAAAATCCCTAATTTCATGTATGGATTATTAGAATTTAATTAATGTTTTGATGTGATTAATACATGTAACACATTAATGAATATCAGTTTCTGTGTAAGCCAACCAAATAAGTATTTATGTAAATATGTATGTCCTAATCCATAATGTATATCAATCTTGTATTAGATAAAGAACTTATAATGATCTTAGCCTTTATATGAATTCATATTTCAAAGGTATTATATGATTGGCCATGTTGTGTTTTATGAATAAAAAGAATATATATTTTTGATTTGACCAAATTGGTATTTCTTTTTCATATTAGTTTTCATCACAATAATTCTAAAATTACGTACCATGTAATGACTTAACCATACAGTTCACAGTCTTGTGCCAGAATCACAATATATTTGTAAATGCTAATGAATGTCATTTAAACCTTTATGACCATTTATAGAATTAGAAATTTCATTATTCAAGGTGGTATGGGACACCTTGAATAAAATTAAATGTGAAATTAAATATTCAATGTGGTATGGGACACTTTGAATATATGACCATTATACATACGAAGAATGTATTGGACATAGTAAGTGTTGGGTGGGGCCGGCTATAGCCCCTCGGTGCATCGGTAGGTCTCATGAGAGAAAATACAGTCTTGGCACAAGGCCTTGGAAAAATAATTATTTATGGTCTTGGCACGAGGCCTTGACGTTTTAGTTATGTTGCCGATCATTATACATTCCCTCATTATGTGCATTATAAGTAATTAACCAAATGGGTATTCGACTAGTATAACATCCATGGTTAAGATCCAATACTTATTTTCATTAGAAAAGTAAATTCTTTTCGCGTGAAATATGTTTAGCTGTCAGTGGATTAGTTTTTAGTGTATGAAATTGATGTTATTACCTTTATTCGCAACTCTGATTATACATTACTCTTAGATGTTGAATTTTTTCCTACATGTTAATGTGTCATACATATTTTGAACGCCCTATATTTATAACTACAATGAGCAGGCCTGTAATTTAATCATGTTACCATGTAATTTTGTTATCATGGTTTTATCACATTTATGATATGTTACATGTGAAACAACTTCCCTTTAAGAGAAATTTTTTATGGAATATTTTAATGAATGTTTTCTAAAGTCATATTGATTTATTTTAAAACCCCTTTCATGGGCATTCGTATGATCACCCTACATTTTTTATTAAAAATTTTCAGGTATCAGTTTTAATTAAAGAAGTATAACAGAAGTGATGTTTTCCATGAACCTGACCTGAATTTGATCCTCTAGATGGGACATGATGTGTAATTTATCGGTGAATGTTTTTCTTTGAAAGGGGAAATCATGTTCTAAAGGCACCGACTCTGGGTATTCTGGGGTTGGGTCCTCACAGGTTAGTAAAATTAAAAATGTTTCAAAAATAAATTATCAACAGTTGATAAAAAAAATTACGATTTGGTTCTAATGAGTGTTAAAAATATATAGTGTTTATGAATTGATTATAAGAGACTTCATCATGTTGGTAGAGATGTAGTCCTGAGAACCAACTATTTATAATTTGATTACTTGAATGTACACTTATTAAATATTGTTCATTGTTCTGGATGAATAAAATATAATAATGTCCTGGATTTTTTGTTGCAATAATAAGGTCATGGAAGATCACCCCTATGATGAGAACCTTGAAATTCTATAAAAATATTCTTAAAAAAGTTATACGGTTTGATGATATACTATGATAGGAAACATATTATACAGACCGTCATGTGTGTGTACTCATAAGAAGACGGGACTCTCTCTCATGGAATTCACACTTGGTAATCTCCATTATTTGAGAATATGAGAATATACCCGCCTGTAGTAATTCTGCATGTCTTGGTGTCATAGAACACTGCTATATATGAGCATGTCTAATGGTCCATAGGATGTAAGATTATCATTAACAAATGTCATGACTCGCACACTTAGGTTTCCAAGCGAAAACTGTCAGGAAGGCAGTTGGCGGGAAGTAGGGTACATTGGGTGAATCACGAATGACATGTTGTTCATGGATAAGTCAAGGAAGGGTTTTTCTCTTCCATATTTATGGAAGCAGATAGCTCAATCCCATTGAATGAAATAGAAATTTCGCCCAAATTCCATGGCCATGGGGTCACGACGAGTTTATATCGGGAAGTCATACAATGAAGGATCAAGCATATAGGTTTATGACACTACCATGAAACCAACTTGATGAGATATTTAGGCTAAGGGATTAAATTACACAGTAAGAATTCCTATGAGGTGGCACGTCAATGCATGGTCAACTTCTTTCTCTGGGGTGCCTTGACCCGTTGTTAGACAGTAATCTTGGACATTAGGCAAGATCGCCAAATGACAATGAGAAAAAGGCCTAGAGGGTCACACACTAAGTGTATCCAACTATCACAAGTAGAATAAAGATTATTCTTGTATGTGGTTAAATAATTATTCAAGGAAACCTACATCATTTTAATTTTGGAGGAAGAATAAAACTAAAATAAGATATACGCGCTGTGTACATTGAATGTACACACAGTTTAGTTTTCATTTTGGAAAGGAAATGAGAAACGAATACACGCCGTGTATTAATGATTACATGCTGTGTTGTTTTTCCTGTCGGGGTTTTGAGGAAATAAAATCATTTTATTAAATGATATTTATTACAATTATCATGGTCACATGTCAAGTAATTGATTATTTGACATGGGGGTTTTCAATAAGAATTAATGAAATAAATAAAATGCGTAACACATTTATTTATTGTCATAACTCTATAACCTCAAAACCTATTATAAATATCCTCACAACCCCAAAATGTTTCCCTTATCATTGTGCACAACAATTCTGGAGAATTATCTCAATGCCAAAATAACTCCTTTATCTAAGAATGCTCTCCAGACCGAAAGAGATCATCCTCCCTCAGATCTAGGCGATCTCACGCAGACAATGCAAGCAAAGTATTCTCTACGCTAGCTCCGAGAGATTCCTTTAGAGACATCTAGAGATACATGGTGCATGTGTGAATCACCACTAGAGTAAGTCTACACATGGTTTCTGAGATTGAACGATGAATCACATCGGAACATGATCGAAAATATCAACAAAGAAATAATTCCATAAAAGGTACTTCTTTTCAATTAATTAAATGAATTATAATCAACCAATGATGATCCTCCATTGTGGTTCCATGATTAATTTTCTTCTTTGTTTATTTATGTTATTCGATCTGTGGAGTTTGGAGTTTATCGTCGTATTGATCATAGATTGATCATTTCTAAAGACAAAAATTCAACTGGGCACATCCACCCACGAGCTTCCACTGTGCCCATGACCTTCAAGTGGTATCATAGGGGTTATAATGTTGATTATAGTTATTTATGTTTCATTGATAATTTACACATTTTGATTTGATTAAATTCGAGATAAATCGTTCTATAAAACTGAATGAACAAGATCTTTTCTTCCTCATTAGTTGATCAATTCACATCACAGAAACAACATATTAATTTTAATTTTGATTATAAAAAAATGAGGTACTCATATGGGGGAGCTACTCATTCAGTTTATATAACATAGGAATACACGACGTGTAGTCAAATCTACACACCATGTAATTAGGTTCAATGAACCAGTACTTGTCCGCCAAACCACTCGATATGAATTGAGAATACCTATGTTTTTTAATACAACGTGTTGACCGGAACTGAATGGCGCGTGGAAACATGAATACATGGCATGATTGTTGAATCAACATGCTATGTAGTCTGATCCGACCTAGTTGAAACTGTGTACAAGGAGAAGTTGTGTAACCGCGTACATGATATTTCCAGGATGGTAATTGCATAACAAGGTAGTACATGCCTTGTTAGATTAATCTACTTTCCATGTACTCCCAAATTTAAAAATTACAGAAAGCAGGCCAACGCCCTGACGTGTACTTTGGATAACGGGTGAATTCAAATACACACAGTTTAATATAGCCTACAAGCAGTGTAATTTCCCAAAATAGAATTTCACCAGGTTCCCTTAAAAGTACAAAGACCCTTACAAATAATATGGATGATAATAATCTCAAGGAGATTTAGAGAGGAATTTAAGATAAAGAATTGATTAATTATAAGATCACAATTAATTGAAATCAATCGCGACATATCATGTATAAAAGAATGATTAAAAAAATATGAATACTAAATATGCTTAAATGTCCTTACCTGATCTGGATGATCATGAGCTAGACCAAAGACCCTTTGTGCATGTATGGTCTCATTTAAATTTATTTAATTTAAATTCATTGGCATGCGAGCCTTGTTCTAAAAAAATATAGTACCTGCATGCCCATGGTTTATTTAATCTAAACCCCATGTAATGGAGGATCTCCCTAGCCATAGGAGACAATTCAAAATTCAAATTTATTGCGAATCCAACACAAGACGATACAAAGGTGGACAGGTGGGAGCTATAAAACACGAACCATTAGGTTTGATGTGTTTTTTCCTAGGTTAGGGTTAGGTTATCAAAACTTCTAGATAAGCTAAAAACTGAAGCTCATGATCATGCCATATTATTTTATTTCCATCTGATTGCATGGTTTATTTATTATTTATGTGTTGTCATGATCACATTTTTAACTAAATAAACAAGAATGCAATGATGGAATAAAATAAACAACGGACAATGTGTACACATTATCAAGAACATGGTTAATCACTTAAGAAAGAATCACTTAATATTAACGAGTATGTGATCTTGCGAAAAAATGCATAAAGGATTGAAATCCCTCAAGAACCATATTAAGTCATACCTCTCCTTATTTTACTTGATTAAGAGCTAGACTTAATAAAACTATGTGTTTGACCAAACCTTGTTGAGACAATTACTTTTATAAATGAATATCTTATAAAAGTTTTGGGATAACTAAAACATTTTACATCTTGATGAGTTTCCCTTACTAGACTTTTTGTAAAATGGAGGCATGTTTTGAGGAAATACAAGTCAGGATTTGAGGATTGGGGAGTCCTCTCAAGTGATCAAAGAACTGTAAGATCACAGTTGGCAAAGACCTGCCTACCTAAATACCTTTAAATCTCTTGACCATCCCTTGTTGGGGTTATGTGAAGGGGAATATGGATCCTTTACACTTGAATGTCATAGAAACAAGGCATTCCATGTTCACTGGTGGGGACCATTGGGACATGATAGAAAAGTGAGATAATTAATAAATTCATTTAATATTTTTTATAAAATGTAATCAAAAGGCACTGATAAATATTCTCTTTTAGTTTGTAGAATCAATATGAAAAACTCATCAACCAAATTTTTTTTGCGATCAATTCTGGATAAAGACAATATCCTCACCGGCAGTAACTTTCAAGAATGGTTTAGGAAACTTCAGGTTATCTTACGCCATGAACGATTGTTTTAGGTGATGGATTCATCAATTCCCGATTCGCCTTCCCAAGAGGCGAGTGATGAATATTTCCTGGTCAATGATCAACATTTGAATGATGCACTCGACGTTCAATGTTTGATGTTATCATCAATGTCTAGTGAGATCATGAAGTCTCATGAAAACATGGATGCCTATAGCATGCTCGAGGACCTCCATGGTCTATACCATGAGAGAGAAATACAGGAAAGGTTTATGATCTCCAAGGCTCTATTTTAGAGAAAGCATGGAGAGGGTGCCCCAGCTGGGCCTCATGTAGTCATGCTCATTGTCTCCATTAAGTGCTTGGAGGTTTTAGGGTTTAAACTCTCTGAAAAACTGGTCACTGATCTTATTCATGTATCACTCCCCCAGAGCTTCTCTAACTTTATTGTAAATTTCTACATGAACAACATTGTGAAGTCTCTATCTGATCTTATTATCTTCATTCGCAAAGTGGAAAATTATATGAAGAGTGAAAACCCTTTTTTCCTTATAGTGAATAAAATTAAATGGAAAGATAATAGCTATAAGGCCAAAGCATCTTCATTGCCTTCCAAGAAAAGGAAGATAAAAGGTAAGCCATGATAACAAGAGGTTGTTTGTTTCGCAAGTGGTAATAAGGGACAATGGAAAAAATCTGCACCCTGCCAAGGAAGAAGGGGATGCTTTAGGTTCATCTGTTATCAAATGAAATATATCTATTCCTACCAATTAGGTATTATATTCTTCTTGTGGTGCTCACATCTGTATCTAAATATAGGAATCATGTAGATTCAAAATGATTGACTGAGGTGAGGTGGATCTGCGAGCAGCCAACGAAGCTAGACTCAATGTTGTAGATGTCGGAGACCACCACCTCACATTTCCTAATCGGATTGTTATGGTATTACTAGGATGTTATTATGTACCCTCTGTAAAAAAACATTATTTCAGTATCTATATTAGATAATGATGGATTTATCTTCATGTTTGGAAATGGATATTTTTACTTTTAAAAAGATAGCATTTGTTTTGGTAGGGAACATTTATATAATGGCCTTTATTTGTTAGACTACACAAACCATGTAATGATAATCGATGACAAAAGTAATTCATATGTATAAGGACCTGACCTTAAATATTTCATAATCTTGAATTAAATTAATAATTCATATTGAGGATCTTTTCAGGTTTAGAGTTTTTGAGAATTAGGTATGACAATTACATTACATCTCAAAAATTACAAAGTAGACACTTCTACTCAGTTTACATTTTATTCATAAAATAAAATCTATTGGATAAATGAGACATTTCTAGTTACATGTTTTCGACATCATGAATTTTCCATGATTCCATCCTTGACCCTATTCCACTTTATGTCATGTGAAAAACCTTTCAAAAACATGGGATGACCATAAAAAACTCAGTAAGGGATACACAAAGAAGGAAAATTGTTAGATTTGAAAAACAACAATTAAGAGATGAATACTTTATCATAAGTAATAATTTTTCCCTCTATGAAGTAGTAAATACTGCTCACTTAATAAAAGATCATTGATACCCTTTTGGAACCCAAATATTACCAGAAAGTCCATATAATGAACACATAACATATAAAGGTAACTTGAGACATAAACATTCTTAAGTGGAATAACCATACAGTAAACTTCCACAAATATCACTAAATTGAATAGCCATACGGCCGACTTCCATAACCAATTTATTTTAGGTTATATTGTAACCACCCATCCTGGTTTATCACGACACCACCCGTCATTTGGTTTATCAGGTAACCACCTTTCAAATGTCCATGTACCATTATAAAATCCTAACACATATAACAAATATAAAGGAGAGAAAAAATTTACTCATTTCAATCACAATATATCACTGAAATATATTGCCATAAAAATCAATTATAAAAAACATTTTCAATATCAAAATTCATAAAATACTATATGGTATTAATTTTCCTTGAAAAAAACATTACTATTTGTTCAGGAAGCCAAAGAAGAAGTAATACTCGTGGTAGCGGAAAGGTCTTTATCACCACTTACATTAAAAGAAACATTCCTTTTTTTAATTTTGTAAAACTATTATTATAAATATATTCCCTTTTAAAAGTCAGGGGTGTTTATTCAGCGTATATAATAAAGTCGTGTATTAAAACAAAATATGCCTTAATGAAAGGAGATTGAGATGAAGTCCCTTACAAAGACGGAATCCTTAAAATAAGGATAAATCAATCACATAAATATGTGTGACAAATATAAATACACAAAATATAAGTGGATATTATGTGTCAAACAATTATAGGTCATTCCCACTTATTCATAGGGAGACATATTCAAGAAGTATAATTTAAACACAAAGAATTGAAATAGGGTTAAGAAGTTCCTTTGCAAAAATTCGAAAGCATAAAGACATCACTTTAAAATTCATAAAATGAGTTGATGATATAAAAGGGGTATCTCATCACTTGGACATAATATTTACCTCAATAAGGATATATAAGAACATATCCGAAAATAATAATATGTAAATTAAAATATATAACAAAAAGAAGTCTTTTAAAAAGAGGAGGGTGAAAGGTTCCCTTACCGATTTGGTAATATACAAAACATACGCCACATGAAATAAGGACCATACAACATAGATGTAAATACCCATAAGTAAAATTATATTACATAAAGAGTAGAATCATGGGAACTAAATTCACCTCTCAATTGAAATAGTGACAATCATAGCATGAATCTCACGAGAATAAAAAGTGAGATAAAAACTCCTTACCTCGTTGTAATCAATCGAGTCGTGTGACCCACAGATAATAACCACCAAATGAATCAAAAAATACCATGACTATAAATATAATCATGATAATATATATCAGTGGTAGTATACATTACACCACATGAAATAAATATGTGGCGAACAATGGAAATCTCACGGAATTAAAAGTGAGATAAGAAATCCCATTACCTCGTGTCTTACATGATTCGTATGTTCCATTTTCTTCCTGAAAAATAAACATAAGTTAATCTCTAATTTATTAAGAACATTTTTAAATATTATTATTCATTTTATATCCCTTATTATCTTTCTATAAAAAACTAGTTAATTATTTGATTTCATAGAGGATATTTTATCGATGTTTGGAACTTGAGTCAAAAATGAATTTGTTATAATTACAATTTGTCCATGTTGTCAAAATTACATTATCTCCCTAATGATATAAATGTTTTATATATCATATATATCATAAATATCCAGTGCATATGTATTTAAAATATTCCATATCATTTGGAGTTAAGAAATGAAATGCACCATTCATGGAGATGGTAAACCGTACGTACGCATGAACACTACTTTCATTTCTATTTTATATTTAATGGAATGAAACATTAATGATACATATGTATATAAAAATTACATTGTAATATCATATGATATTTATGTTACATAATTTCATTAACTACATCATTTATACGTTCCATGTATGTCCTGAACAAATCATGTCACCTTGTGGGGGTGGTAGTCCGCACTTCCTCAAATGAAATTATCACATTTACCCATAATGGAAACCATAAAGGTATGCTATAAATGAATAATAAAGAAGAATAAATAAACATAAACATCAGATACGTAAAATTTAAATACAGTACCATTTTAATGGCCACCATGTTAGGCGGTAGTAGATAATCGAACAAACATCGTTTCGTGTAGTGTTAGTTTTCCATCCACACAAAAGTATGTTTTCACCCATTAGTTGGAGGTGTGTGTAAGTGTAGTTTGAAACATATTATAAAAACATACTGGTATATTTAGTATTCTTGTGATTTTAAAAAAAAATGAATAAAAATTGTTTAGGGGGTTGGTGATGTAAAATAAAACAAAATAAAACAAAAACATTTAAGAGAAACTGCTACCTTTAATTTGGGTAACTTTCTTTGGTTTGAACCAAAAGGACTTTCGGAAGTGACTTATGCCTAAGCTAAGTCTTCTAGGAGGAATACGGGGATCTTGAGAGATTATTTGGATAGGGGTTGGACGAGACATGAGGCTTGATAGGTGTGAGGAATGAGTTAGAAGTGGTGTCCTTTTATAAGGGGGAGGAGGGGCTGTTTAGGAAAGTGTGAAAATATTATTTTATTATATAGCGATAGTCGGTTTATAATTGTCCAAAATTACTTAAAGTAGAAGATACGATGACTGATGGTCTAAATAAGATCATACAATAATAATTTGATTGATTTTGGATTTTAGTTTAATATTATTAATCATATTTATTTAAATCATTTATTAATGAGGTAAATAATGTGTCATTATTGTGTCATATATAATTTATTTAATTTTATGTCTAAAAATTATAATAAAAACCACGATGTAGTAAATATATTTATCTTTCTAATGAATATTTATAGTCAAAAATATTACTTATATAACACCACATAAAATTATAATTTAATAATGGATTTTTGTTTATGTCATTTTTGCCTTTATATTAAATTAATTAATTTAAAGTGTCATTATCAATCATAAGTGGCCCCATGGGGTCCCAAAATCGACCTAAGGGTGACCATGGTCGGATATATCTCATAAAATAAGGTTAATATAACTGTTAAGGTAATTTTTAACTATTATAATATTCTCTTTACCTTGAATTACCCAATTTACCTTTATCTGTGGTTAATAAAAGTCAAAAGTTACTAGTCACCAAAAATTATTTTCATCTTATTGAACCATATTTTTACTTACTAATTACAACCATGTATGTTAGATTTTTGAAATTCAATTCACATAAGTGTTAAAATTTAATTTAAATGAAAAAGTCAGTTTTCTAAACTACTACTAAGTGGATTCACTATTCATCAAAAATGGATGTTTTTCAGAAGAAAACAAAAAATCAAGTCTAAGATATATTTGATATTACAAATTAAAAAATGATGTATATTTTTCCAAATTACAAACATATATGTTACATTAATTAATTTAAAATTAATTCTTATTGCCAAACAAATAGCGGTTTTTTAAGAAACAATAACTATCAAAATATTGACACTTGTTTATGTCAAATTTCAAAGTGAAATTTCTTCCAATGACCAGAATTGGATTAAATGATTAAAAAATAGTATAATTACACTTTAAAACCAAACAAAAAGATAATCTATCCATATAAATAAATTATATTAAAAGGAAGTTTTGAATTAAAATATAGTATTTTCACTATTCATAAAAAAACTGAATTTTATCAGACAAATAACAAAATTTTACCAAAAGTGAATTTTGATGTCCCGGTTCTAATGATAATTTTATTTTATCAAAATAAACATATAAAAGTGACTAAACCTAGATTTATAGAGGGTATTCCATCAAAAGGTTGTAAATCAACCTTCTAAAGTAAATTATGCTTAATATTAGATTCATTCACATTTTGAAGCCTCTAAAATTTATTGGTTAAAAGCAAAAACGTTTAACAAACAATTATAATCATTTTTTAGTTAGTTGTGTTCATTCCCTCCATTAAAATGTATAGGCGTTAACTACTATTTAAAATAATAATATTATATTATTATTTTTCAATATGACTCAGCATTGTCTGCAATGTAGTATTTCAAAGAAACCCATTGTTGCGTATCTGGAATGACATTGAATCATAGCATTCCCTTTAAAGTAAAATTAATATATAATTTAAAAATATTAATTAATATGAAAATGTATTACTCATTATTTACCTGGGATGTTACATCCTTCCCCCCTTTTGGAAATTGAATCCTCGTAATTCTAAAACTAGTCTTGGAAACTTAATTGAAAGTCCCACAACGGAAAAAGAGTCAATAAATATATCACCTTAAAAGAATGAATGATAAGTACAAAGGTCACCTAAGATAATACCATACAAGGATTCCATGTAGGAAAACATGGATATGAAAGAGAAAACAAACCATCAAGTTCTGATGCAGTGTGATAGAAAACATGGTTATGAGAATGTTATCAACCATAAAATTACAGACTTGAGATGGGTTAAACAGTCTTTTATTCCACAGTAGGAAAAGTTAACGGTTAATGTTTTGGTTCTAAATTACTTTTCATAAAGCTGATGAATTTATTTTGGATCTTAACTAAAAAATAAGGAAAAATACATACTTGTCTTGTAGACTTTCATCTTTTACTAGATTTCAAGCACAAACTTATATTTTTCTACAAATGATGAGTATTTAGGATATCTTTTTCACAGTAGAAGTGATATAATCAACTTCGAGAGAATCACATAATCCCCAAAAGATGAACTATATATTTCCATTGTATTTAGACCTTATCCAAAACCAAAATGGTTAGTACAAGATCAGATAATCCCCAAAAAGGATAATTCTTTATAAAAACAAATACTATTCCTAATCTCCAAAATTCAACAAACAGTATCCTAAGTTCAAAAAAGACCATTCAATTAACAAAATTCCATTCAGTTCTACAAAAGTAATCTAGAATAAGATTGAAACCCAAGTCCCATAAGGATTTAATTACATAGTCTTCCACAATAAATCATAATATTTAACTCCAAAAAAAATGACTACTCTTAAAGTCTCATACTGAAGCATAATTATCCAAATAACATATTCTCTATGTTGGGTTATTAATTTCCATAAAAAACCCAAATCACCATATGTCCATAATAAAAATATAGATTCACTCAAAATAAAATTCCACCAGTACTCAACAAAAGAATAGATAATTATTACATCAATAAAATTTTTGAATATCAAACATTGGGGTTACACATACTATAAAAAGTCTTCCAATATAATCCCAACATCAAAATATCCTTAATACTTTTACGTATTTAATCATCTTAAAATATACCATAACTCTTGAATCCCATATATGTTTACTTCTTACTCATTCAACATTCTTCATGATCCATTTACCATTCTTTACGAACTTATTCTAAAATACTTATTTCCTACAAACAAAATCATGAATCATATTGTATGATTCAATAATGTAAAAACATATGTTAAGAAATAATCCATACCTTTCATTGTTCATTGTCAGTTTTTTCCTTCTCAATTGGAATGGAATTAGGTATTGGTAAACATATATTTGTATAATCCTAGTGATCCCATTCCCGAAACATCTTTTTAGGACATCTGTTGGTATAATGACCATGCACACCACATTTAAAAAATTAAATTCATCCCTTAGAAAGAACTTCTTTCCCTTTCCTAGAGTCAAATGGATGCTTCCTTTTTCCATGGTAGGTTCTTGATTTAGGAACATAATTCCCACATCTATAGAATCTCCCATCCCTTTGAATGAATTTTCTAAGTGTATCTTTTCACATCCATGACACATAGTTTTTTGAACATACTTACTTTTATGATAATAACATGAAATTCCGTATGGATTTGTTTCTCGCATATACGATTCCTTCTAAATATCACCATGGTTCAGGTTGTCAATCATGAATAAAGATAGTTGGTTGAAAATAACTACAAGTTTTCTCATTGCAGCTCTCATTTCATTTAGTTGCTCATCCAAAAAACCATCACAGTTTCTTTCACATCCAATGTTACTTTGGTGCATGCTAGATCTAGACATTTACTAAAACAAAAAAGGTCAGTATGAGTATATCAGTAATATCATCATATAATATCTTACGAGGAGGGTAAATATATATTAATGTTATCTTAAACTCTTTCAAAATAAATATGACCCTTTCTAATATGCTAACCATTATGGTTATGTCACTTATTTTTAAATAACACCCTAACCTCTAAAGTTATCTAAACCAACCTTTGATACCAACTATAAGGACCTGACCTTAAACATTTCATAATATTCAATTATATGAATAATTCACATTGAGGATCATTTCAATTTTATAGTTTTATATTATTATGTATAAAAATTACATTACATCTCAAAAATTAAAAATTACACACTTCTACTAAGATTCCATTTTTTTTCTTAATAAAAACTCTTGAATAAATGAGACATGTCCAGTTCCATGTTTTAGAAATCATGAATTTTCCATAATCCCATCCTTGAACCTATTCCACTTTATGTCTTGTGAAAAACATTTCAAAAACCTGGGATGAGCATAAAAAGCATAGTAAGGGATACACAAAGAAGGAAAACTGATAGATTTTATAAATAACAAGTAATCCATTAATAATTTATCATAAGTAATAATTTTCTCCTTTATGAAGTATTAAATACTCTTCACTAAATAAAAGATCATTTCTTAGCCTTTTGTAACCAAAATATTACCATAAAACCCACAAAAAGAACACATAACATATAAAGGTAACTTGGGACATAAACATTCAAAAGTGGAATAACCATATGGTCGACTTCCACAAATATCACTAAATGGAATAGCCATACGACCAACTTCCATACCAAATTCATTGGAGGTTATAATGTAACCACCTATCTTGGTTTATCAAGACACCACCCGCCATTTGGAATATCACATAACCACCCGTCAAATGTCCAAGTACCATTATAAAACAAAAACACATAAAACAAATATAAAGGAAAGAAAACATTTCCACATTTCAATCACAATATATCACTTAAATATGTTGACATAAAAAAACCATTACCAATACCATTTTCAAAACCAAAATACATAAAAGACTATATGGTATTTATTTTCCTTGAAAAAAACATTACAGCTTGTTAAGGAAGCCAATGATCAAATTATACTTGCAGCGATGGAAAGGTCGATGTCACCGCTTACGTTAAAAGAAACATTCTTTTTTGTCATTTAGTAAATATCATTGTAGAAATATATTCCCTTTTGAAAATTCAAGGGTGTTTATAAAGTGTATAAAAGAAATTCTTGTATTAAAACAAAGTATGCCTCAAATAATGGAGATTGATACGAAGTCCCTTATAAAGACGGTATCGTTAAATTAAAGATAAATCAATCACATAATTATGTGGGAAAAATATAAATAAACTAAATATAAGTATATATTAAGTGTAAAACAATTAAAGGTCATTCAAACATATTAATAGGAAGAAATATTCATGAAGTATAAGTTTGACCCAAAAATTTGAAATTGGGTTAAGAAGTTCCACTGAAAAAATTCGAAAGCCTAACAACGTCACTTTAAAATTCAGAAAATGAGTTGATGAGATAAAAACGGTATATCATCAGTTGGACTTATAATTTACCTCAATAAAGATATAGAATAACATATCCCAATATAATAATATGTAAATTAAAAGACATAACAAAAATAATACTTTCAAAAAGAGGAGGGTGAGAGGTTACCTTACCAATTTTGTAACTTAAAAAACATACTGCACCTGAAGGAAGGACCATATAATGTAGATGTAAATACCTATAAATTAAATTATATTACACAATGAGTAGAATCATGGGAATTACATACACCACTCATAGGATATTGTGACAAATATATAATGAATCTCACAAGAATACAAAGTGAGACAAAAACCCCTTACCTCGTTGTAATAAATCAAGTCGTATGAGCAAAAGATAATAAACATCAAATGAATCAGACAAAACCATGAATATAAATAAAATCATGATAATATATATCAATGGAAGTATACATTACACCACATTCTATAAATAAGTGGCAAACAATGGAAATCCCACAGAATTAAAAGTGAGATATGAAATCCCCTTACCTCATGTCCTACATGACTCATATTTCTGTGTTATTCTTAAATAATAAACTTAATTTAATATCTAATTCATTAAGAACATTTTTTTATTTTATTATTCATTTTATATACCTTATTATAATGCTATAACAACTAGTTAGTTATTTGTGTTCATATTGGATATTTTATCGATGTTCAAAACATGAGTCAAAATGAACTTGTTATAATTAAAATTTGTCCATGTGGTCAAAAGTAAATTATCTACCTAATTATATACATGTTTTATATATCATATATATCATATATATCTAGTG
The DNA here is from genome assembly GCA_963277665.1 of Viscum album. Classification (NCBI taxonomy): domain Eukaryota; kingdom Viridiplantae; phylum Streptophyta; class Magnoliopsida; order Santalales; family Viscaceae; genus Viscum; species Viscum album. Next base: position 1,004,424,569 of record OY728134.1, read on the forward strand.
TATATGTTTTTATAATATTCCATGTCATTTGGAGTTAAGACATGAAACACACCGTTCAAGTAGATGGTAAGCCATACCTATGCAGGAACGCTACTTTCATTTCTATTTTATATTTAAAGGAATGAAAAAATAATGATACCTATGTATATAATATTTCCATTTTAATATCATATGATATATACATTACATAATTTCATTAACTACTTCCTTTATATGTTTCATGTATGTCCTGAACGAATCATGTCACCTTGAAGGGGTTGTAGTCCGCACATCCTCAAATGAAATTATCGCATTTACCCATAATCGAAACCATAAAGGTATGCAATAAATGAATAATAAATAATCATAAAACAAAATAAACAAAATATAAATAATATGTAAATATTGTTCCATCATAATGGCCATAATGTTAGGTGGTAGTAGATAATCAAACGGACATCGTTTCGTGAGGCGTTAGTTTTCCATCCACAGAAACAGTATGTTCTTCACCCATTTGATGGAGGTGTGTGTAAGTTTAGATCGAATAAATATTATAAGAACATCATTGTATATTGAGGATAATATTGTTATTATAAAATAAAGAAATAAATTGAGTTAAGGGTTTGGAGAAGTAAAATAAAACAAAATAAAACAAATGAATTTTAGAGAAACTATTACCTTTAATTTGGGTAACTTCCTTTGGTTTGAACCAAAAGGAAATATTGAAGTGCCTTCTGCCTAGAGTAAGGCTTCTAGGAGGAATATGGGGATCTTGAGAGATTATTGGGTCACGGTTTGGGTGAGCCAAGGTGCTTTAGTGGTGTAAGGAATGTGTTAGAAGTGGTGTCCTTTTATAAGGGGGATGCGGGGCTCTTTAGGAAAGTGTGAAAATATTATTTTATTATATAGTGATATTCAGTTTCTAAATGTCCAAAACTAATTTTTGTAGAATAAAATATGACTCAAGGTCTAAATAAGATCATCCAATATGAACATGACAGGGTTTGGATATTATTTTAATATTAATTATCATATTTATTTAAAGTATTTATTAATTAGGTAAATACTGTGTCATTATTGTGTTATATATAATTTAATTTATTTGATGTCTAACAATTATAATAAAAATACCATGATGTATTAAATCGTTTTAGCTTTTCAATGAATATTTATAGTAAAAACTATTACTTATATAACACCATATAAAATTAATTTACTAAAAGATTTTTGTTTTTGTTATTTTTTCCTTTACAAAAAATTAATTAATCTAAAGTGTCATTATCATTCATAAGGGAATCCATGGGGTCGAAAAATCTATTAAAAGGTTCCCATTGTTGGCCATAACTCATCCAATAAGGTTAGGACATGTGTTAAGGTAATTTATAATTATTATGATATTCTTTTTACCTTTAATTACCGTATTTACCTTTAACCATGGTAAATAAAAGTCAAAAGTTACTATTCACCAAAAATTATTTTCATCTTATTGAACAACATTTTACTTAATAATAACATACATTTTTGTCAGATTTTCAAAAATTCAATTCACAGAAGTTGTAAAATCTTATTTAAATGAAAAAGTCGGGTTTTTAACTACTATTAACTGGATTCACTATTCATCAAAAAATGATGTTTTTCAGAAAAATAACCAAAAATAAGCTTAAGCAATATTTGATATTCCAAATTAAAAAATGGTGTCTATTTTTCAAAATTCAGAACATAGGAGTTACATTAATTAATTTAAAATTAATTCCTGTTGTCAAAACAAATATCATGTTTTTGAGAAACAATAACTATCAAAAGATTGACACTTGTTTATATCCAATTTCAATGGTAAATTTCATCCTGTTGGGACCAAGTTGAATGGAGAATAAAGTTTGAAGAGTTATCCTTTACAGAGTGTTGTATTTTGTTGTCAAAGTAGATAAATCAATTCCCTTCGTAGAAGGATCTAAAATCATACGATGCATTGCTGGTATGTATTTCACACATATCATGAGTTATGAGAACTTGTGATGCAAGCCTTATGAAGGAAAGGGGGAGAAATGAGGATGCCAGTCATATAATGTTTTGATTGGAAGGAATGATGCTGCTGTGGGATAGGGAAGTTTCAGTTCCCATTGCAACTCTGACGATGCTAAAGCTGATCTATCAAAGGATAAATATCACGATAGTTGGATTCATGATAAGAGTAGAAGAATTGTTATGGGAAACAGTGAAGAGAGAAAATTAAAAAGCAATGGACAATCTTGGGACGGCAGAAAAGCACAGTTTAAGGTGGCGCTGTTTTCCAGTGTTTGCCCAATTTTAGGGCTTGAAAATCGGGAGATGAAGAAATGTGTTTGGGAATGGATTGAGCATGCACGATTGAAGATTGTTTATATTTTTACATTCAAGGAATGATTCATGGTCAGAACATTGAAATATGATAAATACATGTAGTTCGCGGAAATTTAGGCAGGTTGCGCGAAAAAATAAAGCGGTGCGCGAAATAGTAGCTGGTTGCGCGAAATATCTGCGGGATGAGCGAAATAGAGGAATGATGTTTTTCGCGCAAAAGGTGTTTCAAGATTAGAAACTAAAAAATTTGCAAAGGCATGAGCTGCGTGAGAAATTGGATCATTGCGCGAAATACGATGTCACGTGAAAGGATGAATTTGCGCGCAATTGGTGCGTCATGCTTAGAAGGATGAAAAATGGAAAAGGCATGAGGTGCGTGAAATATTGAAGCATGGGGCGAAATATGAAGTTGCATAAAAGAGTTTTTACGTTGATGAAGGAGGTTTTACGAGGGGATTAGTGTTTTGTGCGCAGGGTGAAAAATGCCTATAAATATGAGGCTAACCCTTCTCATTTTGTAAGACTCGACACATAGAAGAAATTCCGAGCTCTGGTGCGCGTAAAATATTACGCTATGCGGGGTGCGCGAAAAGAAAGAGGTTTTCGCGAAATAAATACTATTGCGCGAAAAATTTGGAAGCAGCGCGAAAAGTGAATGTTTGCGCGAAAAAGGGAAGTTGCGTGAAAATGATTTCTGTGCCAAAAAAGCATTTTTATGTGCAATCCATTTGAATTGCGCGCAAGGCACCCTAATGGATGTGCGAAATATTTCGGGTCTTCGCACATATTCAGTAGTGCGTAAGAGAGTTCATACCGGCTTCTTGGTAAGAAAGTGAAGATTTGTACTTCAGAGAATACATCTGTTCAATTGTAAAGAAGCACTGAAACATTGTGTTACCCTATTTGTGCTAGGAGGGATCACACACACTATTGGATTGTTTTCAAAGTGCTGCACGAGTGTAAGGGTATATCCTACTCGTTGTATTCCACATCAAAGAATTATTTTCTAGTGGATTGTGTGGTACTGGATTATTTCTGTACCATAACAAGGACGTAGCTACTCTTGTTGAGTAGTGAACCTTGTAAATCTTGTTTTCCTGTGGTTGTGTGTGTTTTGTAGGGAATAAACTCTTTAACAGGAGGCGAAGATTGTTTCAAAAAGATGAAACATAAAAAGAAAAAGATATCACTGATTCACCCCTCCCCCTCTTAGTGATACTTGGATCCTAACTGTGAACTTCACATCCAATTGCTAGAATTGGATTATATGGTAAAAATATAATCTAATTACATTTTAAAACCAATTGAAAAGATAATCTAACCATATAAATAAATTATATTAAAAGGTAGTTTTGAATTAAAATACTCTATGGTCACTATTCATAAAAAACTGAATTTTATCAGAAAAATACCAAAATATTACCCAAAGAGAATTTTGATGTCCCGGTTCTAAATAGGAATTTTATTTTATCAAAAAGAACATATAAAAGTGACTAAAAATATATTTAAATAGTGGTCACCATCAAAAGGTGGTAAATCAACATTTTAAAGTAAATTATGCATAAAATTAGATTCATTCACATTTTTAAGCCTCTAAATTGTATTGGATAAAAGTAAAAACATTTAACAAACATGTAAAATAATTTTGTAGTTATATAGGTTCATTCCCACCGTTAAAATGGCTATGAATTAACTACCATGTAAAATAATAGTATTATATTATTATTTTTCAGTATGACTCAGCATTGTTTGCAACGTAAGATTGCAAAGAAACCCATTGTTACGTATCAGGGTTGCCATCAAATCATAACATCCCCATTAAAGTAAAATTAATATTTTTTTCAAAAATATTAATAAATATGAAAATTTCTTACTCATTATTTACCTAGGATGTTACATCCTTCTCCCCTTTTAGAAATTAAGTCTTCACAATTTTAAAACTCGGCTTGGAAACTTAATAGAAAAACCCAAATCGAAAAAAGAGTCAATAAATATATTAGTTTAAAATAAAAAAAGTGAAGTACAAAGGTCACCCGAGATAATCCCATACTAGGATCCCATGTAGGAAAACATGGATATTGAAGAGAAAAAAACCATCAAGTTATGATGGAGTGTGATAGAAAACATTGTTAGGAGAAAGTTAACCACAAGAAAATTACAATCTTGTGATGGGTTAAATAGTCTTTGATTCCCCAATATGAAATTTTAATGATAAATGTTTTTTTCAATTTCTTTTCATAAAGTTGAGGAAATTATATATGAGCATAAATAAATGAATAATGAAAGATACATACATTTCGTGTAGACATTCATCATTTACTATCTTTCTAACACAAACTCATATTTTCTCCAAACGATGAGTATTCAGGATGAATTTTTCACAATGGAAGTAGAATTATCAAATTCGAGAGATTAATATAATCCAAAAAAGATGAACTATATATTTCCCATGTATTTAGACCTTATCCAAATCAAAAAAGGTTAGTAAAAGATAAGATAATTCCCAAAAGGATAATTATTTATAATAAAATACTATTCCTAATCTAAAAAATTCAAAAAACAGTACCCTAAGTTCAACAAAGACCATTCAATAAACAAAATTCCTTAAAATTCTTCAAAATTAATCCAAAAAAATATTGAAAACCAAATCTCATAAGAATTTAATTACATAATCTTCGACTGTAAATCATAACATTTAACAAAAAATCAAAGACTACTCTTGAAGTCTCATACTGAAGCATAATTATCCAAATCACATATTCTCTAGGATTGTTAATCATTTCCATAAAAACCCCAAATCACCATATGTCCATAATAAAAACATAGATTATCCCAATATAAAATTACACCATTACTCATCAAAAGATAAGATAATTATTCCTTGAATAACATTTTAATATATCAATCTTTAGGGTTACACATACTATAAAAAGTCTTCCAATATAATCCTATCATCAAAAGCACCTTAATACTTTTAAGCATTTCATCATATTAAAATCTACCATAACTCCTGAATCCTATATATGTTGAATTCTTACTCATTCAACATTCTCCATGATCCATTAACCATTCTTTACCAAATTATTATGAAATACTTATTTCTTACAAAAAAATCATGAATCCTATCCTAAGATTCAAAAATGTCAAAACAAATGTTAAGAAATAATCCATACCATTCATTGCAGATTGTCAGTTTCTTCATTCTCATTTGGAATGGCATTATGTTTTGGTAAACATATATTTTTATGATCCTGGTGATCCCAGTCCTGAAACATCTTCATAGGACATCTGTTTGAATAATGACCATGCACACCACATTTATAACATTCAATTGATCTCTCAAAAGGAACTTCTTTCCCTTTCCTAGAGACAACTGGATGCTTCCTTTTTCCATGGAAGGTTCATGCTTCATGACCTTAATTCCCACATCTATATCATATTCCTGTGACTTTGAGTCAATTTTCCACGATGTTTCTTTCCACATCCTTGACATATTTGTATTTGATCATTCTTACCATTATGATTATTACCTGAAATTCTGTATGGATTTATTTCTCGCATATACGATGCCTTATAAAAATCACCAAGGATTAGGTTGTAAATCATGAATCTAGATAGTTTGTTGAGAACAACTACAAGATTTCTCATTTCAACTCTCATTTCATTCAGTTGCTTGTCCAGAAAACCATCATAGTTTTCTTCACATCTACTATTACATTGGTGCCTGCTAGATCCAGCCATTTACTAAAAAAAAGTCATTCTGAGTATATCATTAGAATAATCATATAATATATTATGATGAGGATAAATACTTATTAATGTTATATTAAACATATTCATATTAACTACGACTCTTTCTAATATGCTAACCATTAGGGATATGTCACTTATGCTTAGCAAACACCCTAACCTCTAAAGTTATCTAAACTGACCGTTGATACCAACAATAAGGACCCAACCTTAAACATTTAATCATCTTGAATTAAATGAAGAAATCACATTGATGATATTTTCAGGTTTATAGTTTTAGAGAATTAGGTATAACAACTACAATAAATCTCAAAATTTACAGAGTCGACACTTCTACTCAGGTTCCATTTTTTTCATAAAATAAAAACTCTTGAATAAATGAGTCATGACTAGTTCCTTGTTTTAGACAACATGAATTTTATTTGATCCCATATTTGACCCAATTATCCTTCATGTCCTATGAAAAACATTTTGAAAACATTGGATGAGCATAAAAATATCAGTAAAGGATACAAAAATAAGGAAAACTATTAGATTTTACAAACAACAAGTAAGCCATGAATAATTTTTCATAAGTAATACTTTTACCATTTATGAACTAGTAAATACTCTTCACTAAATAAAAGATCATTTCTTACCCTTTTGTAACCAAATAATTACCATAAAACACATATAAAGAACACATATATTATAAAGGTAACTTGGGACATAAACATTCTTAAGTGGAATAACAATACGGTCGACTTCCACAAATATCACTATATTGAATAGCCATACGACCGACTTCCATACCCAATGCATTGGAGATTATAACGTAACCAACCGTCCTAGTTTATCATGACACCACCCATCATTGGGTTTATCACGTAACCACCCATCAAATGCCCATGTACCATTATAAAATCCTAACACATAAAACAAATATAAAGGAATGAAAACATTTCCACATTTCAATAACAATATATCACTTAAATATATTAACATAAAAAAATCCATTATAAAAACAATTTTCAATACCAAAATGCATAAAATACTATATGGTATTTATTTTCCTTGAAAAAAACCATTATTCCTTGTTAAGGAATCCAAAGAACAAATAATACTCAGAGTGGCGGAAAGGTCGTTGTCACTGCTTACGTTAAAAGAAACATTCATTTTTTCCTTTTAGTAAAATGATTTGTCGAAATATATTCCCTTTGAAATGTAAAGGGTATTTATACTGCATATAAAAGAATGTAGTTTATTAAAAAAAATTCTACAATGAAAGGAGATTGAGATGAAGCCCCTTACAAAGACTGTATCCTTAAATTAAGGATAAATCAATCACATAATTATGTTTGATAAACATAAATACACCCAATATAAGTGGATATTAATTGTACAACAATTATAGGTCATTCACACATATTCATTGGATGACATATTCATTAAGTACACGCATAACCCAAAGAATTTAAATTTGGTCAAGAAGTTCCCTTGCAAAAATACGAAAGCCTAATTGCGTCACTTTAATATTAAGAAAAGAGTTAATGAGATAAAAAGGGTATCTCATCACTTCGAAATAAAATTTTCCTCAATAAGGATATAGAATAACATATCCCAACATAATAATATGTAAATTAAAAGACATAACAAAAATAAGTCTTTTAAAAAGAGGAGGGTGAAAGGTTCTCTTAAAGATTTGTTAACTTACAAAATAAACGCCACATGAAAGAATGACCGTACAATGTAGATTTAAATACCCATAAACTTAATTATATTACTAAAATTGTATAATCATGGGAATTACATACACCACTCAAAGTAAATAGTTACAAATATAGCATGAATCTCACGGGAATAAAAAGTGAGATATAAACCCCTTACCTCATTATAATCAATCGAGTCGTATGAACAAAAGATAATAACCAACAAATGAATCGCAAAATACCATGAATATAAAGAGAATCATGATAATATATATTAATTGAAGTATAAATTACACTAGATGCAATCAATATCTAGATATCAATGGAAATCTCACGGAATTAAAAGTGAGATAAGAAATCCCCTTACATCATGTCCCACATGACTCGTATGTTCCGTGTTCTTCCTGAATAATAAAAATAAGTTAAGAACTACATCATTAAGAAATTTTTTAAAATTTATTATTCCTTTCATTTCACTTATTATCTTTCAATAACAACTAGTTAATTATTTGAGTTTATATTGGATATTTTATCGATGTTTGGAACTTGAGTAAAAAATGAACTTGTTATAATTACAATTTGTCCATGTGGTCAAAATTATATTATCCCCAGAATGATATACATGTTTTAAATATCATATATATCATATATATCCAGTGGATATGTATTTATAAAATTCTATATCATTTAGAGTTAATAAATAAAACACATTGTTCATGGAAATGGTAAGCCGTACGTACGGCTGAACACTACTTTCATTTCTATTTTATATTTAAAGGAATGAAAAAATAATGAAACATTAGTATATTATAATTATAGTTTAATATCATATGATATTTTTTTTACATAATTTAATTAAATCCAACCTTTATAAGTTCCAATTAGGTTATGAATGAATCATATCACCTTGAGGGGGCGGTAGTCTGCACTTCCTCAAATGAAATTATCGTGTTTACAAATAATGGAAACCATAAAGGTATGATATAAATGAAAAATACTGAATAATAAAGAAATAATAAACATAATATACATCATATATAAATATAGTTTCATCTTAATGGCCACCATGTTAGGCGGTAGGAGATAATCGAAGAATCATCGTTTCATGAGGCGTTAGTTATCCATCCATAGAAACAGTGTGTTCTTCACCCATTAGATGGAGGTGTGTGTAAGTGTAGTTCGAATATGCATTATAAAAGAATAATATTATATTTATTATACTAGTTATTTTATAAAATTAAGGAATAAGAATAGTTTATGGGGTTGGATAAGCAAAATTAAACAAAATAAAACAAAAGAATTTAAGAGAAACAATTACCTTTAATTTGGATAACTACCTTGGGTTTGAACCAAAATGACCTATTGAACATCCTTATGCCTAAGGTAAGGATTATAGGATGAGGAGGGAGATCTTAAGAGATTATTTGGGCAGAGGTTAGATGAGCCAAGGGGTTTGAGAGGTGTGAGCAATGGGTTAGAAGTACTGTCTTTTTATAAGGGGGAGAGGGTCTCTTTAGGAAAGTGTGAAAATATTATTTTATTATATTGTGATATTTGGTTTCTAAAGGTCCAAAACTAATTACATTAAAAGATAACATGACTCATGGTATAAATAATATCATAAAATAAGAATTGAAAAGGTTTTTCATATTATTTTAATATTAATAATCACATTTATTTAAATAATTTATTAATGAGGTAAATACTGCCTCATTATTGTGTCATATATAATATAATTTATATGATGTCTAAAAATTATAATAAAAATTCAATGATGTATTAAATAGTTTTATATTTCCAATTAATATATATATTCAAAAATATTACTTATATAACACCATAAAAAATTAATTTACTAAAAGATATTTGTTTATGTAATTTTTTCCTTTACATTAAATTAATTAATCTGATGTGTCATTATCATTAATAAGTGGCTCCTTGGGGTCCAAAAATCGACCAAAGGATGCCCATGGTCGGGAATTACTCATCCAATATGTTTAGGACATATGTTAAGGTAATTTTGAATTATTATAATATTCCTTTTACCTCTAATTACCATATTTATTTTTAACTGCGGTAAATAAAAGTCAAAAGATACTATTCACCAAAAATTAATTTATTCATATTGAACCTCATTTTACTTTATAATAACAACCATGTATGTTGTATTTTAAAAATTCAATTCACAGAAGTGGTAAAAGTTTATTTAAATGAAAAAGTCAGTTTTTTAACTACTACTAAGTGGATTCACTATTCATCAAAAATTGACGTTTTTCAAAAAATAAAAAAATTCAGCCTAAGATATATTTTATATTCCGATTTCAAAAATGATTTCTACTTTACCAAATTCAAAACATAGAAGTTACATTAATTAATTTAGAATTAATTACAGTTGTCAAAACAAATAGCATGTTTTTATGGAAACAATAACTATCAAGAGATTGACACTTGTTTATGTCCAATTTCAATGTGAAATTTCTTACAATGACCAGAATTGGATTAAGTGGTAAAAATATAAGATATTTACACTTTAAAATCAATTAAAATGATAATATAACCATATAACTAAATTTAATTAAAAGCCCGTTTTGAATTAAAAAACTGTATTTTCACTATTCATAAAAACTGAATTTATTCAGAAAAATAACAAAATTTTACCCAAAGTGAAGTTGGATGTCCTGATTCTAAATAATAATTTTATTTTTTCAAAATGAAAAATAAAAGTGACCAAAAATAGATTTAAAGAGGGTTCGCCATCAAAAGTCGGTAAATCAAGCTTTCAATGTAAATTATGCTTAAAATTAGATTCATTCACATTTTTAAGCCTCTAACATTTATTGGATAAAAGTAAAAAAATTTAACAAACATGTATAATAATTTTTTAGTTAGTTGTGTTCATTCACGCCATTACAATGGCTAGGCATTAACTAAAATTTAAAATAATTTTATTATATTATTATTATTTAGTATGACTCATCATTGAGTGCAACGTAAGATTTCAATGAAACCCATTGTTGTGTATCAGGTATGCCATTGAATCATAACATAACCTTTAAAGTAAAATTTATATTAAATTCCCAAATATTAATAAATATGAAAATGTCTTACTCATTATTTACATGGAATGTTATATCCTTCCTCCCTTTTTGAAATTGTGTCCTCGCAATTTTAAAACTGGGCCTGGGAACTTAATTGAAAGCCCCACAACCGAAAAATAGTCAATAAATATATCACTTTAAAAGAAAGAAAGAGAAGAAAAAAGGTCACTCGAGATAATCCCATACTAGGATTCCATGTATGAAAAAAAGGATATGGAAGTGAAAAAAAACAATCAAGTTCTGATGGAGTGTGATAGAAAACATTGTTTGGAGAAAGTTAACCACCAGAAAATCACAAACTTGTGATGTGTTAAATAGTCTTTTATTCTCCAGTAGGAGAAGTTAAGAGTTATTGTTATTGTTTTAAATTAATTTTCATAAAGTTGAGGAATTTATTTATGAGTGTAACTAAAAAATAAGGAAACATACATACATGTCATATATAATTTTATCCTTTACCAGGTTTCTAACACCAACTCATATTTTCTCCAAATGATGAGTATTCGGGATGAATTTTTCACATTAGAAGCGCAATAATCATCTTCGAGGGAATCACGTAATCTACAAAATATCAAATATATATTTTCCATGCATTTATACCTTATCCAAAACCAAATAGGTCAGTACAAGATCAGATAATTCTCAAAAATGATAATTCTTTATAAAAAGAAATACTATTCTTAATCTCCAAAATTCAACAAATAGTGTCCTATGTTAAACAAAGACAATTCAATAAACAAAATTCCTTAAAATTATTCAAAAGTAATCAAAATTAATATTGGAACCCAAATATCGTAAGGATTTAATTATATAGTCTTCCAAAGTAAATCTTAACATTTAACTCCAAAAAGAAAGACTACTCTTAAAGTCTCATACTAAAGCATAATTAGCCATGTCACATATTCCCTATGATTGGTTAATCATTTCCAAAAAAATCCAAAATCATCATATGTTCATAATAAAAACATATATTCTCCCAAAATAAAATTCCCCCATTTCTCATCAAAAGAAAAGTTTATTATTCCTTGAATAACATTTTCATATATCGATCTTCAGGGATATACATACTATAAAAACTCATCCAATACAATACCATCAACAAAAGAGACTTAGTACCTTTAAGTATTTCATCATCTAAAAATCTACCATAACTTTTGAATCCATTATTTGTTGACTTCTAACTCATTCAACATTCTTCATGATCCATTAACCATTATTCACCAACTTATTCTGAAATACTTCTTTCCTATAAACAAAATCATGAATCATATCCTAATATTCAATAAGGTCAAAACATATGTTAAGAAATAATCCATACGTTTCATTGGTCATTGTTAGTTCCTTCATTATCAATTGGAATGGAATTTGGTATGGATATACATATATTTTTATGATCATGGTGTTCCCATTCCCGAAACATCTTCATAGGACATCTGTTTTTATAATAACCATGCACACCACATTAAAAACATTCAATTGATCCCTCAAAAAGAACATCTCCCCCTTTCCTAGATTCAGCTGGATGCTTCCATTTTCCGTGGAAGTTAATTGATTTAGGACCTTCATTCCCACACCTATAGCATCTTCCCATCCCTTTGAAGCATTTTTCTAGGTGTTTCTTTCCACATCCTTGACACATAGGTTTTTTAGCATACCTACCATTATGATTATTAGCATAAATTCCATATAGATTTGTTTCTTGCGTATACAATGCCTTATAAAAATCACCATGGTTCAAGAAGCCAATCATTACTCCAGATAGTTTGTTGTGAATAACCACAAGAGTTCTCATTTCAACTCTCATTTCATTAATTTGCTCTCCCAAAAAACCATCACAGTTTTCATCACATCCATTGTTACTTTGGTGCCTGCTAGATCTAGCCATTTACTAAAACAAAAAAGGTCAGTGTGAGTATATCAGTAAAATCATCATATAATATCTTATTATGCGGTTAAATACTATATCATGTTATCTTAAACTCATTAAAAATAACTAAGAATCTTTCTAATATGCTAACCATTATGCTTATGTCACTTACGCTTAGATAACACCCTAAACTCTAAAGTTATCTAAAATGACCTTTGATACCAACAATAAGGACTCTAACTTAAACATTTTATAATATAAAATTAAATGAATAATTCACAATGTGGATCTTTTTAGGTATATGGTTTTAGATAATTAAGTAAAAAATTACATTACATCTCAAAAATTACAAAGTAGACACTTCTACTCAGTTTGCATTTTTTCATAAAATAAAAACTCCTGAATAAATGAGACATGTACAGTTCCATATTTTATACAACATGAATTTCCCATGATCCCATCCTTGACTTTATTCCACATTATGTTCTGTGAAAAACATTTCAAAAACTTGGGATGAGCATAAAAATCTCAGTAAGGGATACACAATGAAAGAAAAATGTGAGATTTTCCAAACAACAATTAAGCCATGCATACTTTATCATAAGTAATACTTTTCTGCTTTATGAAGTAGTAAATACTCTTCACTGAATAAAAGATCATCTCTTACCCTTTTGTAACCAAAATATTACCACAAAACACATATAAAGAACACATAACATATAAAGGTAACATGGTACATAAACATTCTTAAGTGGAATAACCATTCTGTCGACTTCCAAAAATATCACTAAATGGAATAGCTATACGGCAGACTTCCATTCCAAATTCATTGGAGGTTATAATGTAACCACCCATCCTGGTTTATCACGGCACCACCTCTCATTTGGTTTATCACGTAACCACCCATCAAATGTCCAAGCACCATTTTAAAATCATAACACATAAATCAAATATAATGGAAAGAAAAAATTTCCTCATTTCAATCACAATATATAACTTAAATATATTGACATAAAAAATACATTATCAAAACCATTTTCATAACCAAAATACATAAAATACTATATGGTATTTATTTTCCTTTGAAAAAAACATTACGACTAGTTAAGGAAGCGAAAGAACAAATATTACTCGTGGCGGCGGAAAGGTCATTGTCACCGCGTATGTTAAAAGAAACATTCCTTTTTTTCATTTAGTAAAACTCTTCATTGAATAGATTCTCATTTAAAATTCAAGGGTGTTTATATATCGTATAAAAGAAATTTATGTATTGAAAAAAATATGCCTCAATGAAAGGAGATTGAGACGAAGTCCGTTACAAAGACGATATCCTTAAATTAAGGATAAATCAGTCACATAATTATATGTTACAAATATAAATACACCCAATATAAGGGGATATTAAATTTAATACAATTAGAGGTCATTCACACATATTCATAGGATGACATATTCAATAAGTACTAGTTTAACCCAAATAATTGAAATTGGGAGAAGAAGTTCCCTTGCAAAAATTCGAAAGCCTAACCGTGTCACATTAAAATTCATAAAATGAGTTGATGAGATAAAAGGGGTATCTTATCACTTGGACATAAAATTTACCTAAATAAGGATATAGATGAACATATCCTAACATAATAATATGTAAATTAAACGACATAACAAAAATAAGTCTTTTAAAAAGAGGATGGTGAAAGGTTCTCTTACCGATTTGGTAACTTACAATACAAACACCACATGAAAGAAGGATCATAAAATGTAAATGTAAATAACCGTAAATTAATGTATATTAGACAAATATTATAATCATGATCATTACATACACCCCTCAAAGGAAATATGGACAAATATATCATGAATCTCACGGGAATAAAAAGTGAGATAAAAACCCCTTACCTTGTTGTAATCAATCAAGTCATAGGACCAAAAGATAATAACCACCAAATGAATAACACAATAGCATGAATATAAATAGGATAATGAAAATATATATCAATAGAAGTATACATTACACCGCAGGCAATAAATAAGTTGTGAAAAATGTAAATCTCATGGAATTAAATGTTAGATAAGAAATCCCCTTACCTCGTGTCCAACTTGGCCCGTATGTTCCTTGTTCTTCCTGAATAATAATCTTAAGTAAATATATACTTCATTAAGAACATTTTAAATTTTTATTATTCATTTTATATCACTTATTATCTTTCTATAAGAACTAGTTAATTTTTTGAGTTCATATTGGATATTTTATTAATGTTTGGAACATGAGTCAAAAATGAACTTGTTATAATTACAATTTATCAATGTGGAAAAAAGTCCATTATCTCCAGAATTTTATAAATTTTTTATATATGATATATATCATATATTTCTAGTTTATATGTATTTATAATATTCCATATCATTTGGAGTTAAGAATTGAAACACACTATTCATGGAGACGGTAAGTCGTACGTACGCTTGAACGCTACTTTCATTTCTATTTTATATTTAAAGGAATGAAAAAATAATGATACATTGGTATATTATAATTCCTGTATAATATCATATGATATTTATGTTACATAATTTAATTAACTCTATCCTTTATATGTTTCATGTATTTCATGAATGAATCATTTCACCTTGAGGTGGCAGTGTTTGGCACTTCCTCAAATGAAATTATCGCTTTTACCCATAATGGAACCATAAAGGTATGCTATAAATGAATAATACAGAAGCATAAAGAAAACATAAACATAATATACATAAAATATAAATAAAGTTCCATCTTAATGTCCACCATGTTAGGCAGTTGGAGATAATCGAACAATCATCATTTTGTGAGGCGTTAGTTTGCCATCCACAGAAACAATATGTTTTACACCCATTAGATAGAGGTGTGTGTAAGTATATTTAGAATCCTTATTATAACAACATCATAGTATATTTAGGATACTGGTTTTGTTATAAAATAATGTAATAACATGATTTTAGGGTGTTGGAGAAGTAAAATAAAACAAAATAAAACAAAATAAAACAAACGAATTTATAAGAAATTGTTACCTTTAATTTGGGTAACTTCTTTTGGTTTGCACCAAAAGAACTTCTTGAAGTGCCTTATGCCTAAGTTAAATCTTTTAGGAGGAATATGGGTATATTGAGAGATTATTTGATCATGGTTTGGATGATCCAAAGGGCTTGAGAAGTTTGAGGAACGGGTTAGAAGTGGTGTCATTTTATAAGGGGGAGGAAGGGCTATTTAGGAAGGTGTGAACATATTATTTTATTATATAGAGATATTCGGTTTCTAAAGGTCCAAAAATAATTATGGTATAATATAATATGACTCATGGTGTAAATAAGATCATAAGATAACAATTATATAGGTTTTTGATATTAATTTAACATTAATAATCATATTTATTTAAATCATTTATTAATGAGGTAAATATTGCATCATTATTGTGTCATATATAATATAATTTATTTTATGTTTAAAAAATATAATAAAAATACCATGATGTATTAAATCGATTTATCATTCCAATTAATATTTATAGTCAAAATGATTTTCTAAATAACACCATATAATAATTAATTTACTAAAAGATATTTCTTTACGTCATTTTTGCCATTATTTTAAATTAATTAATCAAAAGTGTCATTATCATTAATAAGTGGCTCCATGGGGTCCCAAAATCGACACAAGGATGACCATTGTTAGCCAAGACTCATCCAATATGGTTAGAAAATGTTTTAAGTTAATTTTTAATTATTATAATATTATTTTTAACTTGAATTACCCTATTTACATTTAACCGCGGTAAATAAAAGTCAAAAGTTATTATACACCAAAAATTATTTTCATCTTATTGAACCAAATTTTACATACTAATAACAACCAAGTATGTTGGATTTTTAAAAATCAATTCATAGAAATGGTAATATTTCATTTAAATGAAAAAGCCAGTTTTTTAACTACTACTAAGTGGACTTATTACACATCAAAAATTGACGTTTTTCAGAAAAAATACCAAAAATTCAGCGTAATATATATTTGATATTCATAATTAAAAAATTATGACAATTTTTACAAATTCATAACATATATGTTTCATTAATTAATTTAAAACTAATTCCCATTGTAAAAAAATACGGAATTTTAAGAAACAATAACTATCAAAAGATACACACTTGTTTATGTCCAATTTCAATGTGAAATTTCTTCCAATGACCAGCATTGGATTAAATTGTAAAAATATAATATGATTAAATTTTAAAACCAATTAAAAAGATAATCTATCCATATATATAAATTAGATTAAAAGGCAGTTTTGAATTAAAATTTAATATTTTCACTATTCATAAAAAACTGAATTTTATGAGAAAAATACCAAAATTTTACCCAAAGGAAATTTTGATGTCCAGGTTCTAAATAAGAATTATATTTTATCCAAAAGAACATATAAACATGACCAAAACTAGATTTAAATAGGGTTTCCATCAAAAGGCAGTAAATCAAACTTATAAAGTAAATTATGTTTAAAATTAGATTCGTTCACATTTTTAAGCCTCTAACATTTATTGGATAAAAGTAAAAACATTTAGCAAACACGTATAATCATTTTTTAGTTAGTTATGTTCATTTTCACCGTTACAATGGCTAGGAATTAACAATCATTTAAAATAATGACATTATATTATTATTTTTCAGTTTGACTCAGCATTGTGTGTGACGTAAGATTTCAAAGAAACTCATTGTTGCGTATCAGGTATTCCATTTAATCACAGCGTCCCCTTTAAAGTAAAATTAATATTTAGTTCAAAAATATTAATAAATATGAAAATGCCTTATTCATTATTTACCTAGGATATTAAAACATGACTCATACCACACCCAACTTTGGAAACACCTCATAGGTCATGTCATTGAGAAACGTTTGAAAAAATTACATCAAAAAGGGTATTTAGATTCTCTCGAACTAAAACCACTTGGTGTATGTCACAAATGTTTACAATGAAAAATGACCAAAGCCCCATTTAGTGGGAAAGGTGAAAGGGTGTTGATTCTTTGTTCCCTCACAGAGTCCAAAGATAGACAAAGGGAAGTCCCTCAAGAAATAAAAGAGGGAAGAACATCAACAATTTCACAAAGGCATTAAGGCGCGCAGGTATACCTGCACGCCAGCCTTGGGTGCCCAAGTCACTTGATCTCAATACATGAGGCATGCAAGTCACTTGCGTGCACAAAGTGAAATTTTTCCAAAACCCCAGGTGGCCTATAAATACCCCCTGTGGGCCCCCCATTTAGTGGATGAAAAATCCAAAACTCAGATTCAAGCTTTGGTCACACAAGTCTCTGTCTAAAGTATTCCGAACACTTCTAAGTTAATTCATTACCTAGAACCGAAGATCTCAAGAGGAAGAATAAGGCTTAAGTATTAGAACTCATCAATACTAGGGAGCCTAAGTATCCAGTCCTTAAGGGAAGTGAAGACACTTGCATGTTGCCTTTCCCTCTCAGGGAAACTTGCGCTCCACACATCTGAAATCCCTAAAGGGATGATACTAAGTGTTCCAATTCAACGTCTCCCAAGTATCACTTCATGGATTCTACGTTATCCAAGTTGAATCATGTTTCCCAAGTATACTTCCGCGAACAGGACTTGCGCGCCATACCAATACTTGCACGCCTCCTTCCAAATCACTTCCTTTCCTCAAATTCACCTATCCTCTTCAAGATTTAGCCTTCAAAACCCTCTTCAAATCCATTTATGGCATGGCTCAATTATTGGCTTCCTTATCTAAAAGGATTTCTATGGAATATCTCCCAAAACCTGGTGATTTATATGATATTATATCACTACAGTTAGAGGTTCCCTTCATTCAACCTCATTCCTTAAGATGAGAGAATAATTAATTTGGGCATCCTCCTTAGGATTAAGCCCCATGTACCCTTTAATTTGGGAATACTACTTAGGGGTAAGCCCCATGTTACCTAATATGGGAATCCTCATTAAGATTGAGCACCAAGTTACCTGATTTGGGCATCCTCCTTAGGAGTAAGCCCCATGTTATAAGTCCGTTTTGATTTGGGAATCCTTCTCAGGAGTAATCCCCAATCATAAGTTAATATCCCCCTTAATCTGGGAATCCTCATTAGGAGTAAGCCCTAAATTAAGAATATAAATCTCCATAAAGAACAAATACCTTTATGGACCCTGTTAATGGGAATTTTCTTTAAAAGTGAGTAAGCCCATAGTGCCCCCTAATTTGTGCATCCTCCTCAAGAGTAAGCACCAAGTTAGAGTATCCAAATCTCCATAAAGCACGAATATATTTATGGAACTTGTTCCTAGGCTTCTTTTTAGAAATAAATCATAGTCTTCACTTACTTGGGAAATCACCCATACATAAGTCCCATATCATTCCTTGTGACTGCATATTTAATGGCACAAATCGTCAGGGTTACTGATAACTCTTTTTTCTCACACTGAGCATGACTCACATGATCATATAGTGTAAAAGTAACCATGACACATCTGTTTGGGCCGTTAATCATACATAATACCCACACTTCTTAATCGAACTACATCGACATTGATCTCTGCCTTAAAAGAAAAGTGCATATTAAGCCTTTCTATCGTTCAATCCCATAACCCATTAACTCTCATCCATCTAATATGACGTTAAACTATATCTTAATTCCCGAACTACGTGGGTTCTGATTACTCTTTAACAAGGATACTTAGGTAGCCCATCTTCAGGTACGATCCCAATTCTGAAATAATCCATGTCCTTCTGAATGACAACAAACTTAAAGTTCCCCACTAAGTGGATTTAAAACTAGTATGGTCATCATAATGTCCAAGATATTTCTATATATTGTATTGAAGGATACCATTGACTAAGAATCTCCAATACATATGGATGATTCTTCATCGATGAAGGACCTAAAATACATATAAATGATTATCTAAATCTCATACATATCAATCATTGATTGCCAAATATAAAGAAAAAACTTTTTCATACTTGGTGAATTAATAAGGATTCGTGAATGTAACATAAATCTATAAGAGAGTCCCGGAGTATGTAATAATTCCTCTCAAAAAGGTGTGATGAGCCTAACCTCCCATCCTCTTGACCAATGGATATAATTAAGCCTCATCAGTCCACAACTAATGAGCAGGTAACTTTGGAAATTAGGTCCAAATGGATATAGAATCATTGGATTCTTCAAGTTCTATGAATAAACCTGTTAGAAACCTATTGGAATGTTTGAACCTTAAAAAACAAGGACATCTACATTTATAGAAGAAACAAAAAATGGGGAACCCAATGTGAATCCTTAACCAAGTTGAATGATGTTTTACTTATTTGTTAGGTCCCTATTAGTGAGGGCTGACAAACAAATCAAACACATATGTGTTCACCCAAAATATGTAGTCTAGACAAACCTATCTTGATTATGTATGCTATATCAAAAAGACACTCTTTTTCAAGATCTCTTTGCAATACGAAATGGCTTCTTTAAAATTCACAGCTGTAAATTCCTCGACCGCTACTCATACTGGATCCCTGTCCGCTCTGAGTAAGACATCACTTATTCAGCGTCTGCAATGCTGGGTCTCAAATGCATTAGTGAGGGAATACCATCAACACGGTACCATCCCAACTCTGGAGGCTGCTCGACAAGCCCTGCAAGTTAACAATTCACCCTGGTTGTCTGGACAGAGACAACTAGTGTTCAAGAAGCAGGTGGTTTCATCAACCGTTTCAAACCATTTTGGGTCTTTATCCTTGGAAAGAAATAACCAGTACCTCCCATATTACGGGGAGGTGAATGAGGAGGTCATTCAAGGCCTCGGATAAATAAGGAAGTAGTCCTTCGTGAGGACTCCCACCAACAATCGCAGTCAGACTCATGCGATAGTGCGCACTCAATAGGATGAGGTTTTCGCGTCCTAGCATTCAGCTGAAGTTCCTCAAACCCGATAAAGCAAGACAAACCACCAGAGGTGATGACCAGTCAATAGGGAGAAGGTTCTTACCTCTTCCCCCTCCGACAATCTCCATCAACCTAACATGATGGAAACCAACAAGCGGGCATATACACCCGTTCGTCCTGATTTTACAGCCCAGCATACTCGTCTGGAAGTAACACATAAATCTTGAAAGGAAATTCCGACGGAGTACTATAGGAAGGCACAAACACCGGTTTTTAATTCATCAGCTATTTGGAAGGTGAGTCTGACTACATCCAAGGAAGCTCTCCAATCTAATATGGTGGCAACTGATAAGCAGGAACATACACCATTTTACAATCACCAATTCTGTCAACAGTCTCGTATGCCAGTATTGAAGGAAATTATTCAACCAAACTTGATGTAGAATACATAACAGGCACATACACCTGCCAATGTTCATCAAGCCTTCGAACAGTATCATTTGGCAGCACCCAGAGAAGTCAGTCAGAAAGCTCCGACGACATATTTGGAGAAGACTCAACTCTCTGCCCCTATGCATAAGTACTGTCAGAATTCGTTGTCAAGGAAAGGAGGACAGCAGCAGGCACACACACCTACTCCAAACACGGAATGGACATATATTCCCGTTCCGGTAGCTGATGTCACCAAGAACATTCTGACAATGGTGAAAGAGCAGAAACAAATCCTAACCCATATTCTGGATACCTGTCAGAATATTATAACATCTTTAGCGACATCACAAGGAAAGAAATACAAATGCATCCCTATCAATGGAGTTAATCCTCAACATGTCACCCTGTAGCAGATACGCACCTCTTTTCCAGTCTAGGAGGGTCGTGGGGCATACTCCCCCATGTCATATAGACAATCAAGTCAGGCACATACACCCAATTTAAATGGAGATAATCAGCCTAACCTGACCATTTCTCCCGAGCATGCACATGCACCTGCCCATAATAACCACTTTTGTCAACAAGTGGTTTCCAAATTGAGTAAGAAGGAATCTAAGAAAAAGACTCATCCAGCACAGTCATGAAATCAAGATCCAATATGCAATAAGGCCTTCCTTGATGCTGGTGTTCTTTATGCACTCAGACAATTGTCTATTGCAACTCAAGATTATAATCTTTCATTTACAGATTCCTGAAGTAACAACAATAATTCCAAAGGTCTTCTTCAGAAATTTCTTCTTGAAGGATTTCTTCATGATAATTCATTTGATCTTGAAGTATTATCTTCAGAAGAGAGCCACAATAACCCTCTGCATGGCCAGAAGACCAATGAGCAAGAGATTTTATCTTTTTCTATAACCCACCATGTTGTTCCTCCCCATGATGATGAATTTAGCTACAAAAGTCCTCTATGCAGTAGTAATTTGCATTTCATGTAAAATTATTCAATGGAAAATGTAGTAACGAGAAAACCCTCTTATCTTAAGGCACTTGAAAACGTGAAACCAGTCATGTATGATGGTTTACCGCTATCAGGTGAAATACTTTCTCAATCAGGAGATATCCCCGGGCATAGGTCATTCTCCGAACCACCCTAGGGTCATTCATCTTATAATTTAAAAAATTAATTCTCTACCAATCTTGTTGAATCTGATGAAGCGCCAAATAAGCTCTAGCTATAGTCTAATCAGGTAGAATAATCTTCATCGAATGATAAGGAGGAAGTACTGAATATGAGAAAACAATTGGAGAAAGGTGAAATACCAGTCATGTTTTGGCCTTTGGCTGACTCTCAGTATGATATTACAGAAATTTTGATGGAAGATTGTATTCATGATATCCATCTCAACATGTGGTATAATCCTTGTCACTTAAAAGAGAAAATATTATCTTAGGATTAATATCAAAATCAGGTCAAGATAATAGGATGGTTGCAATTCCAAATTGACATGGCTTCTCTCTCAGTTTCCCGACATCCAATGATTGAAAAGAAGAAGAGATCTCTTCAAAATTCATGCCTTGGTGTGTTCAAAAGGTTGCACCAGTTAATTACCAATTCCCTATCGAGTATTCATATTAGGGGATGGGGTGTTCATGGAGAACTGGATTTCACTGTACTCTCCATTCAACAATGCTAGACAAAAGTGGTCTCAAGCTATGTTATTTCCCATGGTAGGCCACATCCAATTGGTTTTGTGTGTAATCAAAGGCTTTCTCAGGATCAAGCCTCAACTTGTTCTTCCCAAAGTCAGGAATACAAAGAACAAGTTGTCGAATTACTCTTGCATCAAGAAAATGAGAATATCGAACATGATTATTGTTTAGAGCATGCACATCATCAGGTGACATATTTGTCAGAAATAATCCAACGTTTATCTGAGCCAGGTAATTTGAGTGGATGTAGGTTGATGCATCCGACCAATTTCCTGACTAAAGTCTGCAAAATCAAGAGATATTTTAAGAAAGTTTCAGATGTAGTATCTCAAGAGCCACGTCAGCTTTCCAAACAGGTTACTATTTTAATCCAACCCTCGGGATCAATAGATTGTATTTGAGGAGTTGAGTAGGAACAGTTGGAACAACCCCAATCCACTGGATTGGGGAATTTTTCAAATTCTCAATCTCATCCTCAGTGAAAGTAAGTCTTCCCTTGATTAGGGAAGAATCTGCAAGAGTAATGTAGAGCCGAATTATCAAAATATTCCCTCCAAATTACGGTTCATCAAGAAGTTTTTGAGTGATCAACTCAACAAAAGGCAATGTATCAAAAAGGAAATATAAGAAGAAAGTATCGTGGAAGCAGTAATAGAAGGGATGCAATGCGTTATGCATCGATAAATTTCATCAATGTCACTATCAGTGATCCCCCAAAACAGAAGGTTCCCTCAGTGGAATCTCATGGAGAAGTTTCTATTCAAGAGGCTATACACTTAGAAATAAATGAAGAAGGTGTGCATACCAGAAGCCAGAGGGAATCCCAGGGGCAATACATTTCCTTGGGTAATGCCCTTCCATACTCCAGAAAGGCACATGCCAAAGGGAAGGGTAAAAGTCAAGTTACATTCCACCCTTCCTCTAGATATTTCCAATCACTCTTATTAGAGCAAAGGTTCTCACCACAAGAATAAGAAATGAAGGTGTTAAGGAGGTTGAATGCAGAACTACTTCAAGGTAGTCTTCCTCCTATGCATGATGAAGTCAGCCAGTCAAGGGAATTATTTGCAGTTACAGGGATGGATCAAGAATATCCCCCTTTACTAGTACACCCTTGTAGGTCCAATCCTACAAATCATACGTAACAAGAACCGACAATACTAATATTAGTGGCAGTACCGGTCTCCACACCCGTCCAACTCCAGTTATGGCACCTTCTCAGGTCCAAGATCAACCATATGTTTCTCAAAAATTAATGACTACCATTGATTCATTAACACCTCAGTTGGAAGCTATGGAAGGAAAGCGTGTACAAATTTAACCACAAAAGAGAGCTTACCTGGAATGGGTGGATGAAATTCCTCCCCCATCAAATTTTTTGAGTACCACATTCCCAATTTATAATGGTTTGGGAGATCCAGAACAACACATAAGAAAATTTTTTTCTCATTGTGATACTATTATTGGAACTCCTCAAAAACAAGAAGCAGTTAAGCTCAATTTTTTTATAGCCATTACAAGAGCCTTCTTTTGTCAGGTATATAAGTTTTCAATACCGTTCAATTACAGGGAGGGAAGATCTCCGTCAATGACTCCTTCTTCAATTTATCTCAACATTTCCAAAAATGACAGTTTTTGATCATACCAATTTTAAGAAAAGAGAAAATGAAAGAGTTTCGGATTTCATTTCTCACAGAAAGGGATTAACATATTCCTTAAGCTTAGCACTCCGTCATGAAGAATTGTTTCCAATCTGTGTGGAAAATTTTCTTGATGAATTAGGCACACCGTTGATCCCTATGAAATACACAGGAGGGTTTCAAGACCTTACTTCAATCGCTCAGTAGATTGAAGACTCTCTTATGAATACTATGGCTAAAACTCGTGTAATTCCATCTGTTCCAGGAAGGAGAATGGGGAATGTGTAGACTACTACAATTACACTTAAACCAGAAAATGTACCTGCTTCAACTTCAAAAACTTCATCATATCGAAGGGCTCCACCTCTTGAGCGTCAACAACAACGGCCGCCTCATCCTGATGATCAAAAATCTCAAAGGCAGAAACAGTTTGACAATTTTTTGAACAATTTTTATTGATTCCCTAATGAAAAATTTCTGGTTGGTTTATATCGGCTCTAGAAAATAACCTGGTTCAGTTCCCAAGGCCCAAAAATCCGAACAAGGAAGGAGATGAAGACCTATCCAACTATTTCCCATTTCATCAGATGTTGGGGCATCACATTCATGAGTGTATTTTCTTCAGAGACCTCCTACAAAAGCTGGGGGACTCTGGACAGGTAAAACTGAAAGGTTCTTCAACCCAGGTAGCATGTGTAACTACTACTGATCCAAGGAAGAAGGTGAGTGGAATGAAGTCCAAAATAAAAATGTGCAGAAATATAATGATTGGGTGTTTAGGAAAATGATAACCCAATATCATTCCATTTTATGAACACAATTGAATCAACCAATTTTTTCTTTTTCTATGAATTCCATAGAAAAACCTCTTTCATCAGAAGGAAAATATTCAATGAAGCTGCATAATTTAAAGAAAGAGGAGTATTCAGAAGAAGATGAGCTCGTGTCAAAGCCTAAATTGTCTTTGACTCTGGAAAATTTTATGCCATTTTCTTGAAAAGTACGGGCACCACCACACCAAATGGTACATCCAGAAATAGTTTTTCAGGTAGAGTGTTCATCAGATGAAGAGTAGATCTTCGGTTATTTTGACATAATTCACTTAATGGATCCATATGTCAGTCACAGTTTCGATCTTGATGAGCCTGAGTTCCCTGTATCAAACAGATTTTGTCCTCACTACAAGACATTAAACTTCTTAGCCATATGTCATAGCTACATGACACTAAACTGTGCAGCATTGGTCCATGCATATGACCTTAAACTATTTTGGTTCTTACTACAAAACATTAAACTGCATAATCCATTTTTAGTCCCACATGACATTGAACTGTATTTTTTCCTCACTGAAAGACATTAAACTGCATAGCCATATGTCCTAGCTACATGACGCTAAACTAGGCAGCATTGGTTCATGCATATGACCTTAAACTATTTTAGTCCTTACTGCAAGACTTTAAACAGCATGATCCCATTATTGTCCCACATGAAGTTAAACTATATTTTGTCCTCACTACAAGACATTAAACTGTATAGCCATATGTCTGAGCTACATGATGCTAAACTATGCATCATTAGTCCATGCATATGACCAGATGCTATTTTTGTCCTTACAGCAAGACTTTCAACAGCATGATCCCATTTTTGTCCCACATGACGTTAAACTGTATTTTTCCTCACTACAAGACATTAAATTGCATAGCCATATGTCCTAGCTACATGACTCTAAACTGTGTAGAATTGGTCCATGCATATGATCTTAAACTATTTTAGTCCTTACTGTAAGACTTTAATATGCATGATCCCTTTTTCATCCCACACGACGTTAAACATTATTTAGTTCATATTGCAAGACTTTGAACTGCATGGTCTCTTTTTTCCTTATTGCAGGACATTAAACTGCTTAGCCCCTCATTCGTCCACTGTGACATTAAAATGTGTTCCCTTTGTCATCATACATGATGTTAAAATGTACATATTCATTCCGCCAGACGTTTAAATTGTGAAAAAGTTCCTAAATATGTCCTACATGATGTTAAATTGTGCACATGTCCTACATGATGTTAAATTTTGCATCGTTAGGGTTGTTACTACCTCTTGTTTCTCACACTGAGCATGAATCATGTGATCATAAAGTATGATTCAACCATAACACCTTCTTTGGGCCGCTAACCACACGTAAGTCCCAACACCATCTTCAGTTTCTCCTCAAGTACAACTGGATCATCAATTCATTCTTCAATTGAACTATGCAGACTTTGATCCTTGACTTCTAGGTTGGGTACGTAGGAAACCTCCTGAGGACAAGCCCAAAACCAACATCTTCACATCAGTTCACCTCCATCTCATACGATGTTGATCCGTGAAGCCCCCCCCAAAAAAAAACCAATATATTCACATTGTTTCACTATTGTCCTAGTTATATGACATTAAACTATACAGTCCCCCATTTTCCTAACTACAAGACATTAAACTGCATATCCATACGTCCTTGCTACATGACGCTAAACTATGCAGCACTGGTCCATGCAGATGACCAAAAATTATTCTCACGTTTGTCCTATACGACAACAAACTAAAAAATTCATTGACACCCTCACCTGAGAGGGAATCATTATTTACATTGATCTCTAATCATGATATATTCCAAAGACTACGTGCAAACATGGCAATGCCTGAACCATTAATTTTGGGTTAAACCATCATTGCACGAAATTCCCCTTTCACCCTTCACATGTACGAACCAAATCAGTACAGATTGTATTTCATGAACTACGTATGGATTGATTACCATCTTTACGAGATACATAGGAATGTTCTAGCATCCCTTGGATCCAGCCCCATGTCTTTGGGCCTAAACCCAAATTCCATGTTCAGTCCCTTGGCTGAAAAGTCCCCCCGTGAAAACATGAATGTTGTATGAAAACACTGGTCTTCATTCACATCGGGTTTATAAAACACACAATGTGTATTCCTCATTATGGTCCGATCTCTATAACCCTAAAATAATATATCCTACACTCTCGTCCCTCATGAAGTTAAACTGTATTTAAAGAACTATGTATGGCTTGATTCCCATCTTTATAGGATACGTAGTGAAGTCCAGCATCCCAATTCAAGAGCTAGCCACAACATGATTATTTTCAGCATTGGTCAATGTATCTCCTTCATGCATTTGAATATTCCCATTTTTATGGGTCATAATCCTAACCTTAAATACTTCTAGATCTACATACCCCTTTTCTTGACTTCTAGTAAAAAAAATTTGATACCCAAGAATTCGTTTTTCCTGACTATGAAGCACGTGGCCCCAGGTGGCCTTGTATAAGTAGTCTAAATAATGGACCTGTCAGCCAAAAGATACTATTATTTGACTATGCATCCAATGTCCTTAAGTGGCCCTGCATAATTCAACCAACTAATAGGTTTGTTAAATAGTTTTAATTTCATTCTTGGGAGGAAAACCCATTTTGTCTATATTGGTCTTAACAACAATATGTCGGGATCCGCAAAAAATATCAATCCTTAACATATTTGTCCCATACACTTCTTCATGATCTGAACGTTTTGAAGTCTATGGTTTATATTTCCCTTCCCTACATTTGGTTCTGAACTTTGCAGGAGTGACATTCAACCAATTCAATGAAAATATTGATTGGGAATATCCTATCCATATTCAAGTACCTCTCTCCATACAATAGAGTCTATGCTTTGGAAAATTTGAATCTGCATAAACTTCCATTAGATTTTAGCAATAGAAAAGTAAAATTTCGGAGAGTTCTTTTTTCTGACTATGAATCACGTGCCCCTAGGTGTACTTGCATAAGTAGTCTACATAATGGAACTATCATCCAAATGATGCTATTATTTGACTATGCAGCAAATTCCCTTATGTGGACCTACATACTTCAACCCCCTAACGGGTTTGTCAAATAGTGGTAACTTCACACTTAGGAAATACTTCCTTGAATGCCTTTTATCCCTTTTTCATATCATCCCTCAGATTCAAAATTTCTTAGGTCATAGTTTACATGTTTTCCCCCATACATGAATGTGGTAATATGTTTTAAAACCAATTATCAAGGAATTGAGTCAATTTTAATCCAATTAGTCAAAGCAATTTGACCTTTAAACATTAGCCTTTTTTTATGTCCAACATGCATGACATTAAGCTGCCAACAAAAGACAAGGTACTCATTAAATTGGGAACTTGTAAAAGGAAATATGAACAAAAGTCTAGTCCCAGCTCGCTAAACGTACATATTGTATGATATAGGAAATATTAAACAACAAAAGATGCAAAGTTTGTTGGGTTGTTTGTATGACCCTAGAAAAAATAAAAATATGCTTACTAGGACCATTGTCTTAGGTAAAATTAATTAAAGTAATTAGCAAGAGGATGCATGTATAAATGATTAAAGATGAAAGTGTTTTTCATTGAGGCACAAGAGTTAGAAGGGCATCCATAGACTAGAGTCTCTTTTATTTTTCAATAAATACAAGAGGCTTTCAACATAACTCTTCATTTGATTTACGACATCACGAGCTTCATCAGCAGCCACTTGAAGTTCATTCACTCAACCATCATCACCCATTTCAGATTAATGGAGTTCTTTCTTGGAATCTATGATAGATTTCATAGCATTCGTTTGAACTCCTTCTAGTAAATTGTTAAGATGGTCGTGTTCCCCTGTAACAACATCTATCTGTTGCTGAAGGTGCATCTACTAAACGAATTTCTCCTTGACTTTATGATTCAACTCCTTCAACTTTTCACATTGATCATCCTCTGCTTGGTACACCGCAGCCTCAAATTCACTGATATTGGTCAACAGCCTTGCTCTGGTTAGATCTTTATGGCACTTTTACTCCTGATCCCTTTTTAAGATGACTTGATTCACCGCGGCATGGATCTCTTGATATCCAAACCCACCATGTCCTAACATGAAGAACAAGGATAACAGTCGTAGTATCTTCAAAGACAGATCTTCAAGGGGAACATCAGATATGATCTTCCATATAATCTTCCATGACTTGCGACATGAGAATTGGAGCGCCTTCTGCACCTCTAGGGCTGACTCAGCATTACTATCACATGGGGGAATATAGTCCGGGATTAATTAACATAAATAACTGCCCTATAAATCTCCTGCGCCCCCCAAACCTTGGTACTTCACTTTCTACTCCCGTTGGGGCAGAGGCTAAGACATTACCTCCAGATCTAGCCACTGAAATTGACAGCCCTGCATAGTCAATTGATAGTTTTGGTTAATTTCAAAGGATAAAAAATTTTTATTAAGCGGTGTTGCAAATTATGTACAGCCACAAAAATTATCATCACTTTCTCAATGGTAGATCAGAAAAATGAGAAGGCTCCTCCACATCTTTCCTAGCCTGAACAAGACTTTCAGGACGGGTTTCAGGAAGCTCCGTTAGGTTAATCTCCACTTGAGCTAGCATCTCTGCAATAATAGGGTTGCCTTTACCCACTTCAGGCATCGACAGATCAGTAGCTTGCTCATACATAACTGCACATTTCTACTAATCATGGTTAGAGATGTAATAAGAAATTTTTAACAGGACTAAGGATAACACCCACATCCAAAATCTTCTAAATTACAAGGTAATTTAAGATGATCTAAAATTTCTTCAAAAGATTCCACAAGTTTCATCATTTCATCCCTTGATATCTCAGAGTTATGGTTAGTCTCACAAGTGGGAGATTTTGATATGTCTTCTTGGCGACCCTCATCCTTCGGTCTCTAACCCTGGAAAAATTCTTCAGAGAAAATTATGGAATCAGTTGCAGTGGCCTCTAAATGTTCGGGTGCAGGCTCTTCTCTCCTGGTAGCAAAAACAGAAGCAGCGAGGTCAACATGAATTGGTGATTGTTCACCAGCACCCTTCATCGTCCCCATAGGAGGGTCAGTCCTCTCCTTCAAAGGGGAAAATGAAGAATCCCATACAATCCCAATAAATATGAGCAATCATTTCATGAGTCAGGATTCCTAACTATCCGAAGTACTTACCACTACTGATGAAACATTTAGCTGTTGACTTCTTCCTTTGATGCCTTTTCTTCTTTGACGTTTGGGGTGTGTTGACATCGTCACCTCCAAATACTGTAATTGGAGAATGAAAATACTTTTCTAACTGGTTAACTATGGCTTGCAGACCTGGAGAAACTTCACACGATTCACGGGGATATTTCGTAGCTCTGATAGCGGTGCCACCAGGGCTATATTGTGGTGAAGGGACCTCAACAGTTCCTTTCTTTACAAGATGCTGGATGAGGAATGTAATTTCCTTTAGTAACAAAGCTTTAACTGAAATCAAGTTTCAAATCATATATGGAACGAGACTTACATCTTTAGGAGCCATGTAATCGTGACACTCCTCGTCTACTTAAGCACTAATCCCCTCAGTGGTGCCGTGATCCCTCATTTCCTTCACCTTTTTGGTGATAGGAATGGAATAATCAGTGGCATATATGAGCATCTACATCTCTCTGATGCAATCCCACACTTCATCGGGGTTATCCTTGAAACAGATATCAGTAGAAGCCCAAAGATTCCCTACTCTAGGGATATATTGCCCTTTTCATAAGTCTAGTCAAGCAGTTTCAGCATCACAATATAAACTCCTCCATGTCTGGACAGCCTCTGGTCGTAAATATTCAACATGTGCACTAGTAGGCTGTGAGGAGGGTCCTACAATCTTGGACTTCAACTTCTTCTCAGATCCAACAATCACAAATAAAGGATAAGAAAAAAAGTTGTTTCTCTATAAAATAATGGTGATTAATTTTCCTCAATGATATAACTCACCAGGAGTTGAGGGGGTAGGTCTATTGACTATTGGAGGAGGATTATATCTGGCACAAGGCTGCTTTGATGCATGTCATGTCTCATCATCCCCATCCAAGGAATCCGACAAATCAGCCACGGGTGAGGAATTCGGTGAATCAGCTCCGGGTGAGGAAGAGTCACCTTCCAGATGAAGGGTTTCTTTCATGGTAATTCTTTTTTTGTCCCCACTTGAGGAACCTGATTATTCAGTACTCCTTTAGGGTATGATGCTACCAATTTCATGGCATATCATGTAGTCAGGTGACTCGCCGCTCCATCAACTGGTAGATCAAACACTGTCACGGTCTTCTACAAAGTTGTCAGCAACCATAGTTTTCGGGAAACCAATGGATGATGCTCAGACTTGACATGCACAGGAGGAGATAAAACAATCTGGTGTAGACACGTGAATTGTCATGCAAATATATAAGTAGTATAGGCCTCACATATAATCTCTCCTTCAATTCTGGTGGCCAATACACCATCTCTGCAAGAAAGCATGTCTGAACTCAATTCTAGGCTAGCTGTTCCACCATTAACAAACTGGCCGGTTGGCAGGTTTCCATAAGGAAGGAAATGGAATTCCTTCTACATGCTCAACTACACCTTCATATCATATGAATTGTGGGACATCAGAAAAATTTCAGAATATGCCTACACTGATGGTCTGAAAGAACTTCCAGGAACCTCAACTCCGCTCTATACAACATAAGTCCTGAAGTGAGTGGCTATCCGTCCCCAAAAAACATGGAATGGTCCCACTATTCTCAAAGTATACTTACCCATATAGACATGGATTAAGCACCTGTGAATCTTCGCCAAAATTGGGGTGGCCAACCCAACCATTTTCCTCTCAACCAACTTGGCTGCAACAACGAAGGTCCCAAGCCTAACGCCTCCCTTCGAATCCATAATTGGTAGAAGATAAACACTGAGTCAGAAAGATAAAAATACCACCAGATGGGTCTTCTCTAGGAATCCTTGGTCCACTTTATACCCCCACTTTTCAAACTATCCTGCTTCTAGAGTTGGCCTGAATGTTCCTAGAGCAACCCTCTTCTCTGTTTTGGGGCAGCTGGTAGGACGAGTATAGGTGGGCCCCTTCTCCTTCTTCATGACAAGAGACATATCCATCCACTACTCTGGATGAATATACTTTCTAGAATGAGTTTTGGTGGACATTGAATTATTTAGCTTGTGGAAAATTTTAAATAATTCTCGACCCAAAGCTGGAGTCTTCTCTGAATCATTCCAAGTCACCTTGGGGGGATGAATTCTTCATAGATATCGCTCAGAATTGGATCCCCTGAGATCTTGTAGATATCCCACAATCTGATGCCTACTTCTCCATGATTCATATGGGAGAAATTGGTTTCTGGGCTCTAGCGGTTGATCAGCTCCGACAAAAAGTTATCATTTCTACAGACATATGTCTGCCCAGCCCAAACGACTTCATATATTGCATATCCCTTCAGATCTTCAACAAACTCTGCACAGGTTTGTCGCACCCAATATGTCCACATCCAAGTCGGCTTCCCACCTCCTCCAGGATGGAAGTCCCAAATCTTATTCAAGCCTTTGTATATATCCATCTGAGAATTTCGGAAGATAGAGGGATAACAATGCGGGTGAAGCTCAGGCTTGTGAGGTTTCCGATCTGGAGGACAAGGGATATGATGCATTATGTAGGCCTTCTAAACTGTTCCAGCATTAACAAATGATCTTGTTACTGAGATATTTTCTGAAGAAAAATTGGTGTATGTCTAAAACCAGGAATGCATGAGATAGTTCTTTGCATCTGGAACGCTGACCCATTGCAGATGGCCATGGCCTGATAAAGGCAAGTAAATTCTTTGTGGGAAATTGAATTGATATTTCTTCAAGTAAATGTCCAAATATGGGAGACTGCTCTCACAGATATTATAGTAGTCATGGCCAATGATGTTCATCATGTCATCAATCTTCTTTCTAGCCAGCTCATCACCCAATCCAATTCATCTAGATGTCATTGAATTAGCACAAATATCGAATAATTATCTTTTAAGTAAGTTGGTTTTTCATAAAATTTGCTGAGAAATCAAGGAAAAATTTCAAAGCAATTAAGGAATGCAAGTCTAATCTTGGCGCGCTAGTCTAAGATGGTCGCACAAGTTGTATCGCGCTAGTACTGGAGCGCAAGTCAAAAATAGAATGAGTAAGCACGACACAATGAATAGAAGCCAGGATGAGAGAAAATCCAAGACTAATGCGCGACGAGAGTGAGAAGCGTTCTAAAGATGGATGATTTTTACGAAGTGACCCTTATATTTATAGGCAATCCAGAAACATGCGGGCCACAACCTGCGTGCCTCAAACCTACGCGCCGCTGGACCATGGTTTTCTCCTTTACCTAAGAGTTAAACCCTCTTTCATTTTTCGGATCCAACTCTTAGGGGGTACTTTTGTTAACGCTCCATTCCATCACTGAGTCTATAGATCGACTATGGGAAGTACCTCAAGAAAAAAAAGAGGGAAGAACATCAAGAATTTCACAAAGGCATTAAGGCGTGAAGGTATACCTATGCGCCAGCCTTGGGCACGCATGTCACTTGCGTGCAAGACATGAGGCGTGCAAGTCACTTTCACACCCAAAGTGAAATTTCTCCCAATCATTAGGTGGCCTATAAATACCCCCTGTAGGCCCCCCATTTAGGGGATGAAAAATCAAAAACACAGATTCATGCTCCGATCACCCAAGTCTCTGTCTGAAGTATTTTGAACACTCTAGGGTAATTCATTACCTTGAATGGAAGCTCTCAAGAGGTAGAATGAGGCATAAGTATTTGAAATCATCAATACTTGCACACCTATGTGTCCAACCCCTAAGGAATGTAAAGACACTTGCACGCTGTCTTTCCCTCTCAGGGAAACTTGCGTGCTAGACATATGAAAGCCTATAGGGATGATACTAAGTGATCCAATTCAATGTCTCACCAGTATCTCTTCATGGAATCTTCATCTCCCAAGTTGGCTCATGTCGCGCAAGTATACTTGCACGACCAGAAATTGCGCACGGCCTTCCAATTGACTTCCTTTCCTCAAATTCACCTCTAATATTCAATATTTATCCTTCAAAACCCTTTTCAAATCCATTTATGGCATGGTTACTTTGATGGCTTCCTTATCTAAAAAGGGTTTTGTGGAATATCTCTCAAAACCATGTGATTTATATAACTTTTTATCACTATGGTTAGAGGATCCCTTCATTAAACCTCATCCCTTAAGATGAGAGAATCCTTTATTTGGGCATCCTCCTTAGGAGTAATCCCCATGTCCCCTTTAAATTGGGCATCCTACTTAAGAGTAAGCCCCAATTCCCCTTTAATTTGGGCATCCTCCTTAGGAGTAAGCCCCATGATCCCTTATCTGGGAATCCTTCTTATGAGTAAGCCCCATGTTCCCTAATTTGGGCATCCTCCTTAGGGGTAAGCCCCAAGATATAAGTCCCCTTTGATTTGATCATCCTTCAAAGGATATAAGCCCCAATAATATGTTAAATTACCCCTTAATCTAGGCCTCCTCCTTAGGAGTAAGCCCCCAATTTAGAATCTAAATCTCCATAAAGCACAAATACCTTTATGGACCCTGTTAATGGGCATCCTTCTTATGAGGAGTAAGCCCAATGTCCGCCCATATTTGGGCATCCTCCTCAAGAGTAATCCCCAAGTTAGAGTATCCAAATCTTTATAATGAACGAATATCTTTATGGAACTTGTTCCTAGGGTTCTTTCCAGAAATAAATCTTAGTCGTCACCTACATGGGAAATCACACATACAAAAGCCCCATATAATTCCTTATGACCGCATCTTTCATGGCACAAATCGTCAGGTTTACTGATAACTCTTTTTTCTCACACCGAGCATGACTCACGTGAGCTTAGAGTGTATAAGTAACCACGACACATCTCTTTGGGCCGTTAATCATACGTAAGCCCCACACATCTTAATCGAACTACGTGTACATTGATCTCTGCCTTAAAAGTAGAGTATGTAGGAATACTTTATAAGGATCAAGCCCCTCACCCATTAATTATCATCTATCCCATATGACATTAAACTATATCTTAATTACTAAACTACATGGGTTCTGATTCCTCTTTAACAAGGATACGTAGGTAGCCCATCTGCAGGTACGATCCCAATTATGAAATAATCCTCGTCCATCTGAATGAAAATAAACATCAAGTGCCCCCACTGAGTGTCTTTAAAACCAGTATTGTCATCCTAATGACCAAGAGATTTCTATATAATGTATTGAAGGATTACATTTACTAAGAATCTCCAATGCATATAGATGATTATTCAACGATGAAAAACCTCAAATACATATAAAAGATTCTCTAAATCTCATACATATCAATCATTGATTTCCAAATCTAACGGAAAAAACATTTTCATACATGGTGAATTAATAAGGATTCGTGAACATAATATAAATCTAGAAGAGAGTGTCGAAGTATGTAATAATTCACCTCAAAAATGTGTGATGAGCCTGACCTCCCATCCTCTCGACCAAGGAAAATTCTTAAGCCTCATCGGTCCACAACTAATGAGCACATACCTTTGGAAAGTAAGTCCAAATGGATATAGAATCATTGGATGTTTCTGGTTCTACGAATAACCCAATTAGAAACCGATTGTAATGTTTGAACCTAAAAAAACTAGGTCATCCCTATTTCCATAGGAAATAAAGGGGTAAAGAGCATCTAGAATTAGTTCACACAAATGTGTGTGGTCCATTTTCAGTTGAAGAAAGGGGTGGGTTCTTGTACTTCATAACAATTACTAATTATTTTAGTAGATATGGATATATTTAAATAATGAGGTATAGGTCAGATTCTTTGGATCGGTTCAAAAAAGGCAATAGTGAAGTTAAGAACCAGCTTGGTAAGAAGATCAAGAAACTCTTCTCAGACGGAGGAAGAGAATATCTTAATCATGGCTTCTTTGATTTCTTACGAGAGTTTGGGATTCTATCTCAACTCACTCCTCCTTACACACCTCAGTGATATGGTGTAAGCGAAAGGAGGAACTACACCCTGTTGAACATGGTGAGATCAATGATGAGTAATGTTAGTCTTCCATTATCCTTTTGGGGATATGCATTACGAACAGAAGCACACATACTATACAAAGTACCAAATAAATCAATAAATGGTATTCCATATAAGTTATGGAGTGGAATCAATGCCATTTATCATATTTACATGTGTAGGGTAGAAAAGCATTTGTTAAGGCCTCTTCAAGTAACAAACATTCTCCCATAGGCATAAAGTGTACCTTTTTAGGATATCCCAAGTAAACAAGGGGATATTACCTATAAAACCCCTCAGGTAAAAAGGTCACAGTGGCAAGACACACCATATTCCTTAAGAGGGAGAAAATCTCCAAAGGAGATAGTGGGAGTGACAAAGACTTCGATGACGTCGATGCTCAAGATACACATGGGTTGGTATGAGAACAGATTCCACAAAGCCCCGTGGAAGAACAATCTGTTCCAGAGACACAAGAACAACGTAGGAGCCTCAAAATGGTGAGAGAACCAGAACGATGTAGTTTTCTTGTCACCGAGGATGGTGAACCATTATTGGTTTACAATTATTATCATATTACCCATAAGGAAGCATTTTAAGGAATAGATGTTGCCATGTGGCAAGAAGACATGAATTCTGAAATGGATTCCATGTACCAAAACCAAGTCTGGATTTTGTTAGATCCTGCAATAGATGTAAATATTGTTTGTAATAAATGGGTATTCAAGAAGAAACTGGACATGGAGGGACATGTCAGAACCTATAAGGAATGATTGGTTGAAAAGCTGTTAGAGAGCATCAAGGAATTGACTGTGATGAATCTTTTTCAATGGTTGTGTTGTTGAAATCCATCAGAATCCAATTGGCCATTACCGCTTACTATGTCTATGAAATTTGGAAAATGGATGTCAAAACAACATTACATATTGGGAACCTCCCAGAAGATTTATACATGACACAATATAAAGGGTTTCTGACTCCAAAGTATTCCAACTAGGTAAGAAAGTTGTAGAAATCTATTTATGGATTAAATCATGAATATAGGTCATAGAACATTCTGTTTCGATGAAGCTGTAACATAATTTGGATTTTTTGAGAATGAATGTGATCCTTATTTCTATAAAAGTAATAGAGGAAGTGTAGTCATTTTCTTAATAGTATATTTTGATGACATATTACTAATTGGAAATGAAGTACCTTTCTTACAGTCAGTTAAGGCATGGTTGGATAAATGCTTCTATAAGAAAGACTTGGGTGAGGCAGCATATATTCTTGGGATCGAGATCCATCATGATAGATCCAATAGAATTCTAGGCTGGAGTCAATGAACATACATTGACAAGATACTAAAGCGATTTAGTATGGAACAGTCAAAGAAGGGATTGTTGCTAGTGTCACATGGCATTCATCTTTCCATGAAAATGTGTCCTCAGACACATGAGGAAAGAGAGATAATGGCAAGGATCCCTTACCCATCCGTGATTGGGTCTTTCAAGTATGTTATTCTATGTACAAGGATATAGGTTGCTTACAAATTAAGTGTGGCCGGAAAGTATCATGCAGATCATGGAGACCACCACTGGATGACAGTCAAGACTATCCTTATGTATATTAGGTGTACTAAGGATATGTTCGTGGTTTATGGAGGAGATGAGGAACTTGTCATCAGTGGACATGTAGATGCTAGTTTCCAGACTGATCAAGTTGACATGAAGTCACAAATTGGATAAATCTTCAGTTTTAATAGAGGTGTGGTGAGCTAGAAGAGCTTAAAGCAAGGAGCGGTCATAGATTCTATAGTTGAGTCCCAGTATATCACAGCTTATGAGGAAGCTAAAGAAGTGGTATGGATGCAAAGCTTTGTCCATGAGTTGGATGTAGTATCAAGCATTAATGATCCTTTCAAACTCTATTGTGATAATGCTACAGTCGTGGAACTTGCAAAAGACCCAAAGTCACATCAGTGAACAAAGAACATACATCAGAAGTATCATCTCTTGATGGATTTCTATCATAGATGTGAAGTTGTAGTGAGTAGTATTTCCACAGAAGGCAACGTGGAAGACCCCTTGACTGAAGCATTGACTCTGCAAAACATGAACATCATGTGAGGTCTAGCAGACTAAAAGTTGTAGGCAGTTATATCTAGTCCAACTGGGAGTTTGTTAGAGTTAGTTTCCTGAGAACAAACTATTTATACTTTGATTACATGAATGTACACTTATTATATATTGTTCATTTTTCTGCATGACTATAATATAATATTGTCTTGGAATATTTGTTTCATTAATAAGGTCATGGAAGATCCCCGCTATGATGAGAACCTTGAAATGATATAATAATATTTTTAAATAAAGTTCTACGGTTGGATGAAATACTATGATAGGACACATAGTGTACAGACCGTCAAGTGCGAGTACTCATAAGAAGATGAGAGTCTCTCTCATGGAATTTGAACTTTCTAATCTCCAGGATGGGAGATTATGAGATAAAACCCTCCAGTAGTAATTACTCATGTCTTAGTGTCATCATAAAATTCCATCTACGAGCGTCTGTACTGGTCCTTAGACTGGAATATTATCATTAACTCATGTCATGACTCGTGCACTAATTTTTTTTGACAAAAACTATCACGAAGACAGTTGGTAGGAAGTAGGGTACATTGGGCATGTCACGAATCACATGTTGTTAATGGATAAGCCGAGGAAGGATTTGTCCCTTCCATATTTATAGATGTAGATATCTCGGTCCCGTTGATTGAAATAGAATTGTCACCCTAATTTCATGGGCATGGTGTCACAAAGTGTTTATTTCTGTAAGTCGAAGAATGATGGATCAATCATATAGGTTTATGAAACTTCCATGAAACCTACTTGATGATATATTGAAAAAAATGGATTAATCTCCATGGTAAGCATTTGTATGAGGTGACAAATTAATGCAGTGTCATATTCTTTCTCTTGGGTGCCTTGACCCATTGCTAGACCGTAATCTTGGACTTTGGGAAAGCCCGCCTAATGCAAATGAGAAAGCGGACTAGAGTGTCTCACACTAAGTGTATCCAGGAATCTCAAGTAGAATAAATATTATTCTCATATAGGTTTTACAAATTATTCAAGGAATCCTAAATAATTTTAATGTTAGAGGAAGAAGAAAATTAATACAAGACATACACCCCATGTACATTGAATGTACATGCCATGTAGTTTTCATTTTGGAAAGGAAATGAAAAAGGAGTACACACCGTGTATTATTGATTACACGTCGTGTAGTTTTTCTAGCCGGGATTTTGAGGACATAATATTGTTTTATTAAATGTTATTTATTACAATCTGTGAGGGTACATGTCAATAAATTAATTATTCGACATGGGGGGTTTCAATAAGAATTAATTAAATAAATAAAATGCATAATGTGTTTATTTATTGTCATAAATCTATAACCTCAAACATGATTATAAATATCCTCACAACCCAACTCTTTTCCCTAATCATTGTGCACAACAATCCTAGAGAAATCTCTCATGGCTAAAAGAACTCCTTCCTCCAAGAATACTCTCAAGACCGAGGGAGATCCTCCTCCATCGGATCAAGGAGATCTAAGGCGGACAACAAAAGAAAAGTCTTGTCCATGATAGCACCCAAAGATTCCTTTGGAGACGTCTAGATATATGTGGTTCACATTTGGATCACCACTAGAGAAAGTCTATACATGGATTATATGACACAATGATGAATCACATCAGAACGTGATCAGAAATATCGACGAAGGAAGAACTCCATAATAGGTACTTCCTGTCAATTAATTAAATTAATTATAATCAACCTGTGATGATAATCCTTTGTGGTTTTGGGACTATTATTCTTCTTTGTTTATTTCTATGATTCAATACATGGAGTCTGTCATTTATCGTCATATGGATAATTGATTGATCATTTCCAATAACAAAAAGTAAAGTGGGAATATCTAACCAGGAGCTTCTGCTGCGCCTGGGACCTTCACATGTTACCAGGAAAAATAATTTTCCCAAATTATTAACTAATGAATTTCTAGTGATATTAGTATATAAAATTCACTATTATTTATTTGATGGGATTTACATTACATTAAAGAACTTTTAGAATACTTTAGAGATTATGAGAATTTATATTCTATTATTTGATTAAAGAATTCATAGAGATGTTTTTGGATGAATGATAGTACTTGGATTTTTTTGATTATTTTTTTAATAAGAATGATATTTTTATTCCATAAATTCAGAAAAATCATGTATTAATCTTTGATAAAACCCATTTTATGGTCAAGTGTTGAATTTATCTTAGTCTTTTGATTCCAGAAAAGGTAATTAAGGTTGAAAACCATTGTTTTATGTCATTGCATCACTGTCCCACCTCACTTATGTGAAACACATTGGGTCAATTTAAGGTCATTAAAATTTTTATTGATGTTTTTACCAATATTATAAGAATATTACTTTTTAGTTTTCTAAATTATTTCCTAATAATACTAAATGTTTCTCTTATTGAAAATAATGTTTTGAATTAAAATATAGACTGACTAATACTCATGTTATTCAACCACCATTCTAGGGTATTCCTTATAAGATACAATATGATTCTACAAATAGTGTAATTAGTGAGGGGATTTTATAGATGGTATATAAAAGGATTCATATCATTTAATATGATTTAAATACTTCATATTCAGTATAATTAAATGATAAAACCACAAAAACAATGAGTTTTTAGAAACTTTTTCTACTTGAAAAATTTAAAACATATTTACTTGATACTAATGTCACTAGTTTCTATAAACATACCAAATTAGGTAGATCAATTAAAAATATTTAAGGTAATATAATTGTAGTGAGATTTATATTGCTTTCATAAGAATTAAATTTATAGATAACATAAGAAAGACGTACGAAGATCTTGTTCAAAGGCCACATGATTAGGTTACGTCACACTACTATAGATGAAACATTAGAAAAGTTACCCATGAATGTAATTTTTTGTGATAAAATACACTTAATATATAGATAAATTCGATTATATACAAATATATTTAATTATTTTTACACATATTATATTCATTCAAATTTCAATATATATTCCAAAACATACTGGTAATTAAAATATTTTTTAAATGATCCATATTTACAAAACATGTTAAAAGATACAATTATTATAAGATGTCTTCCATAATGTGAAATTCTTTATATATTAAATTTCTATCATATATTTTCTTATTTATTACAATTTATAAATAAAATATTGGCATGGTTTCTTCTTGAATTTGGATTTTATTCACTTAATATTTTTAAATAGCCCCATGTGTTTTATAGTAAATTTACAAAATTTGTATTCATTAGGAATATATTTAAAAGTATATAAAATATTTAATGTAAGGAGAATGTAATTCATGGAAACCATTCACATATCATTTTGATACTATTAAGATTTGTGGTATATTTATTTTTTAAAAAAAATTTATTTTGACTTGACCTACAATAAATAATGACTCATACATTTTTAATAAAATTTTAATATATGTATCATATTATGGTTTAAAATTATATGTTTTATCATTAAAAATAGAGGAATTATGTTTATAATAGATTAATTGAAACATTAATGAATAAATATGGTGAAAATCACCAGAAATATATATTATACTACCCATAACCTGTGGTCAATAAGAAGTGTCAAAAAAAGAGTTAGAAATTATTATAGAGAATACTACCCAAGAAATGGGGAAGATTAGAGTAAAAGGATAGAAAAAAAATTATTGGCCTATAAAACTACTCAA
The DNA here is from genome assembly GCA_963277665.1 of Viscum album. Taxonomy (NCBI): domain Eukaryota; kingdom Viridiplantae; phylum Streptophyta; class Magnoliopsida; order Santalales; family Viscaceae; genus Viscum; species Viscum album. The sequence goes on from OY728134.1 coordinate 1,004,466,737, forward strand.
AAAACTCACATAGAATGATATCATCCAAGATTGTTTTTTGGGAAGAGAAGCCACATTCCTATTGAATTGAAAGATAAATATTTTTATGTAGTCAAGAAGACCAATATGGATTGGGAAGGTCATAAAAACAATTGTACATATATATACCGTATTTGGAGAATATTTGTTGAATATTTGATTAATTTTAGAGACAATTAAAAAATACATTGGTATGTTGTGAATAATTGATTCAAAGGAGGGGTTTTCATCAAGGAGATCATATATTATATTAAAAAAACATAACTTAATTCCAAGAATGATTTATTCTATATGAAAAAGTCCATTAATGGAGACTGATTTTATAACATTTAGTGAGGCAGAAATCACTACAAAGAGCGATAATAAATATGTGTTTACGAATGGTAAAAGAAAACAATGTTCCATATAAACATTCTTTTTCGAACCAGTGGAGGAGATCACACTCCTCTAGGATTATTATGACTAAATCACTATATTTTCCCTCTTTAATTATTTTATTGATGTCCTTTTATATTTTGTGAAATATTTTTTTAACTACTGGGTATTTACAAAGGAAACTGCATAAATTATGAGTGAATTTGAATTCTGTAAGAATTTTTTGATTTTTTTTCATCATTTTCTATTTTGTAGTGATTTTTTAGAAATATTTTGTTTAATTTTAATTAATATATTGAATAATTAATCTTATTGAGGGGGAAAGTTTGTTTTAGGATCATATTATAAGTGAAAAACAGATGTTTTTAGTAAAACAATATTTAATCAATTATAATATATATATATATATAATTCACGATTCATAATTCAAAAAATTTATGAATTGACTTCTGATTATTGAATCCCATGACATGATATGTTGACCAATGAACATATCTTTTTTTAGAGGAATATAAACCTTTATAAATAATGATATGATACTAAAATTATTTTAAATGCTTAAACCATGCTAGAAGAACATGAATTCAGAATTCTATCGAGATAATTAGGGAATATTTTATTTTTAGAACAATTATGTAAAATATCATATAAATATTATTTTACATATAATCTTTCTTTAAATACCATATATGATATGAATAAAATTATAATATAGATACATTTCAATCCATATTACTTGAATACCCTACTCTTAAGTTAAAATATGATCATAGTTTAAATCAACTGATGGTTGAGGATATATTGTGGGAATCAATGGGTGATATCACAAGCTAAGAAAGATGAAAGAGACACAGAGTTCATTCAGGAATAATAAATGACATAGATTTTTTATAAATAACTTATAACTATTTATCTCCAAGGAGTAAATTGTATATAAAAATACATAAAAACAATACATATAAGGGAGGAGGAATCATTTTAAATTCATAAATTCATATACTGAAAGCCTAATACAATTCATGAATATAGATTTTATATGAAACATTGAAGGTGAATAGAGTTAGGTTCCATTTACTGAGTATGAAATATATATATATTTAATTTTCATATGAAAATACAAATGAATCCTCATTAAGCTTATATTTTTCAAAATATTATCTAAAAACTTTTCTAATTTTTTTTTGAGTAATGTGGGAAGTATTTTCAAGAAAGAAGGTATAAAAGATCATAGTTAGATATCAAAGGTTGAAAAAATTTATTAATGATAAAAAATAGGTAATATAGAGAATGGATACGTCATAATTACATCTAGGGGGTATATATTGGGAAATGATTCCCCACCATGAATTTTATTTAAAATATAACTTATCAACCCTTTTGATCTCTTTTATAAGAGTGAAATAAAATAAGTATCGTAGAATTGATAAGTATGAGTTATTTAATATATTTTTATTTTAAATTAATTCCTTTTATCAATTAAAATTTATATATTATCATCATATAATGTTTTTTTGAAGTAAATGACTCATTTCATGGTATTTGTTAAATAATGATTAATTTAGATAAATTTTTTATCTTATTATATAAATTTTTTTATTGATAAAATGAATTAATAATTATTCATAATCCTTTTATTTAAATATATATAGATGAATAGAAGTACATCTAATCCCGTAAGTTGTTAAAAATTAATGGGTATTGTATTCAGAGTGGATGACATCAGTTTTATGATGGACTATAGACCTCTTAGCAATGGATGAGATCCAATGTATGGTGGGATGTGACTCACTTCATGGTAGATAAGATATATTTCCAGATGGAGCATAAATTCTTTCACAGTGGAATATTAATAACTTCATTGTGGTTTATGATACTCTTAAACTTTTTTATTATCATGTTGTTACCTACATAATTACCTATGGGAACAATGACCCATTAAACAATTATTGTTCATGCCACATTAATATAATTAATAATATATAAACAATTATGTCCTCTTCCACTAATATCTTTCAGAACATTCTTCATGTATGTGATTTTTAGATTCCATGGACATATTAGAGGGTCATATATATTAATGTGGCATGCATTCCATCCATTCCATTAATTCTAAATACAATAGAATGATTTTTATTAATTTCATACTACATAGTGATTTTCTATATATGCATTAAGGATAGTGTTTTTATTTCCCATTAAATCTACATTAATGATATTCTTAATTATATTCTATGTATGAGTTTTTTATTCATGATTCCATCCATTCCATTAATTCTAAATACAATAGAATGATATTTATTAATTTCATACTACATAGTGATTTTCTATATATGCATTAAGGATAGTGTTTTTATTTCCCATTAAATAAGATTAAACTCCCTAAAAACGAGTGGATTTATCTAATTTATGAGTCCACTAAAAAAGTGTTTGGTTTGGATAATTCCCCATTCTCACAAGAAATAGAATAAATGGGTGTCATAATATATATTGAATGATATAAACCTATTATTATTTAACTATTTACTTTATTTTTGACTATATAAAGGGATTAAGGGTTCATTTTCTCTATTATAGAGATGGATGTTGAATGGATTTATCTTGTGATTCGTATTATTAAAGTGAAATATGATTTTATAGGTAATTAGAGGATTTTTATTATTGAGTAAGATGGTATTATAGGATAACATAACATGTGTTATAGAATCACTGATAATTAGTTTATGATAGAATTGTCTTTGATACGAAGATATAGAGTTATCTAGACGAGAATGAGATTTATTTTAGTTTGATATATATACTAAAAGAAATTTGTATTTTATTAATTGTTATTTTTATAAATGAATATAACTAGAATTTTTGAATATTATTTCTTCGATATAGACTATTTAAGATCTCACATGAGTGATTTTAGAAGTATCTTCAAATGAAGTCTCATTCTATGATGTTGACAGTGTAGAGGTGGTAGAGTTTCCCTCTCATCAATAATGGGGTTTAAGGGTATAGTATATCAATGTATGGTTTATGAATATTATTTGATAATATATTGATATTATTCTTAATTAATTGGGTAGGTAATGGTATTTTAAGCGGGCAATATATTAAGAGTTTCAACATCAAGTTACCTGATTTACATTGTTGACCTATCTTGATTATTTGGATAAGGTAGAGGTTATAGAGAAGATACTAGCATGGATCAATACATCTTGAGATGAGATTCATTAGAAAACTTTAAAGGGTAATAATATTCAAGGAGGTTTGTTTCTATTTTTTATCCAAGGTTATTTTCAATAAGGATCCATTATCATCTATCTTCCTCTCAGTACAAGTGTTGTATGATTTTAAGCCTCTACTAAGTGTTCTAATGTTGCATGATTTCAATTATATTTCATAGAAATCAATAGTTCTAGTTATAAATCACTCCTAATGGTCGTCAAAGGGTAGATGATAAATAACCTATATGGACTTAGAAGTAGATTTCTTCTTCTCCATATCAATAGATATATGGTCAATATGATTTTTGGTAGTGGTGAGAAGATATAAATGGAAGAAAACAACCCTATGATTTTCCGTATCCTTAGGGACATTGGTTCGAGAATGGACATAATGGTTTCTATCATTAGGGTTTGTAAGGAAGTGGAGTAGAGCATCAAAACTATAGAAATATATATTTTAAGTGATTTATTCATGATGATTTTATGGAATTATTTTTAATTACCAAAAATAGAATATCAATCGACTTATTAAATTTGGTTTAAATGAAGTAGTAATTTATAAAATATTGGTGTTGGATTCTTAATAAAAATTTCTAATTATCTATTTGAAAATGGTTCTTAAAAACTTCTACCAATAAATATAACATCCTAAGACTTTACGATATATTTCTTTTTAGATAAATTTAATCTCCTCAATGGCTTGTGGTATGTGCAACCCCATATTTAGATGAACTATAATATAGTATAAAATTATATCCTAGTTGTTAAATTGGTAATTATGAATCTGAAAAAATAAATTATGAAAATGATATTGTTTAAAAATGTATAAATAAATTCATTTCTTATCTATTAATTATAAATAAAAATAAACATTATTTGAAGGATAAAAGTAATGTTTTCTGAAAAACAATATTTTTGAAAAAGGTGGTTTAATTGCACTTTTCAGACATATTTTAAATTTATTTTTTACTACATTTTCAAAATGTTTTTGGAAAAATGAAATATATTTTTTAAATCAATATGAAAAAATTAATTTAGAGTGAATTTTTGAGAATTTTATAGAAAGATTAATTTTTTTGAAGAATAGTGAAGTATACAGATTATTACTCAAAAATGCCTTCTCATTTAAAGAATTTACAAATTTTCATTTTTTAAATTTTTTAATAGTAATATTAGTTCCCATTATATTATAATAATTAAAATTTTATTCATTTAAACTATTTCTATATTTATTTTTGATATAAAATCTCTTTGTAAAGAAACATTATCTTTGGAAAATAGTTTCTTCATCGTACCCATGAGATTAATTTTAAATTAAATTTGACCAAATCTATTGAGAACTAGGATAAACATAAATGGATATTAAAACATGTTCTATGATTATTCATAACATTACAAAAATACATTCTGAGGATCGTAATATTTTAGTGTCTTTGGAAACATGGAAACAGAATATTCTAACTTCGTGAATGATATTTAACATCGCCCATAAAGATATCCCCCCTTTAGTAATCCTTCCTAAAACCTTTTTCATAACCTGGGGAAAAGAATCCAAATAAATGGATGATATCAAAATCTCATTAAAGTTAAACAAAGGAGACATGTATTCATAACATGAGTACGATGGTATGAGAACATGATCTTATCATTAGAAGATCATACCATACATATAAAAGATAATAATCTTGAGTCATTGAGTAAATTTTGTCAGTTCATAACACATGAATCATAGGGGTGATAAATCATCATAAATAAATAATGAACCTTAATCTCATGTCATATTATTATGTCACCTTTATAAATATATAAAACCATTTCATGTGTCAAGGTTAACTTCAAAGACCATCATTATAGTGGATCTGGACACAGATATTTCACCTTTTCAGATAAGGAAACACCTATTTCCTATAGTGAATCAAAACACACCATTTCCCCATAGCGGATTAGGACACAACAATTTCTTATTTTGGATCCGGACACACATGTTTCCCATTTTGAATTAGGACTCTCTTTTTTCCCATTATGGATCCAGCCCATTGACTTGTTTCCCAACATTATCTAATGAGATATAAATCATTACCCAATGAATTGGAGGGAGATTAAGTTTCACCCATCACATAATAAAATCAATCATACATGTTAAATAAGATAATAAAACATGAATCTTGTGATGACCTATAAAATGAGATGAGTATCATAAACATTATATCATAACCCATGAAATATAATGGGTATTATAAACATTTCATCATATTATAACCTATGGAAAAGAGACTAGTTTTGTAAAAATTTCATCAATGAATATCCCGTTAAAGGAAGTGAGATTCAAAATCATTTTACCATGAACTAAACCATGAAATTCAAATGGGTTTCATAAATAACTTATAATATCAATCATAAACCATTCACAAAAATAATAACACTAGTGTCCATGGATAATAACCCCAGTGAATAATAAACTATATCATAACATATTTTATTAGATGGGGAATGATTTTGAAGAATCAGATAGATCATTTCTAAAGTAAAGTATCCTTTCATTGAAAATTCCTTCCATAAAAACCATTTAAAAAACCATTTCTAATAAATAAGTCATTACAATTTCATCTAAAACATTTATTGGGGAAAATATATTTTTTTCTTTGAAAAACGCTATTTAAAAAAATAATATTTTTGTAAAACATATTCTTTTAAAATATATTTGAAATCATATAAGATAATTTTTATGAAAATTTTAAAACTAGTTTATTTTTAAATAATTTGGATAAATAATGGTTGAAATCATTTTTAAAACCATTTTATTAAAAACTTTTAAAAGAATCTTAGATTTTTTTTGAAAAACGTTTTTACTTAAAAATTAATAAAATATGATTGAAATTATTTTGAAAAACATTTTCCTTGAAAACTTATATAAGAATATGAAATAATTTAAAACACTTTTTAAACATAAAATATTTTGAAAATGTTTTTTTCCTAAAAATGGGTTTGAAGGAACTCAATTTTCTGTCCAAAGAGGGAGATATATTTGGATTTTCTTAAAAATAATTACGTAATAATCTTAAGTACCAATGAGTGAAAAAATGGCACCAATACATGAAGATATAAGGAATAACTAAGAGATAATAAAATTCATGACTATTGTAGAGAGATGGAGCAAAAGAGTTCACCAATGGAAACATAATCATAAATAATTCTAATAAACGGTAAGTTTTTATTAATAACTATTACCAATTTGGTTACATTTACTCATAATCCACATGATAGAATTATATTTAATGAAGATTTAAATATAATGAAATAACAAGATTCATAATATAATAAGTCAAAGGTATTTATATACACCCCATAGAGAAATATAGGTTTATAACATGGCTTGTACTCAACAAAAAGAAAATTGAGACAAACATTACATTACCGATTTGGAAAATTTTGAACCATAAACACCATGAAATGAAGATCACAAAATTGATATGTAAATAACAATAAATTTATGTTTAAGAATAATATAATAAATTAAAAAGCAGTATATACACCACAAAAAAGAAATGAATGTTTAATAAGTCATAAGTCTCATAGATATAAATGTGAGATGAGAAAACCGATTACTTATGTCTTGAATCTCATTGTACTCATTCAATCCTCCACTTATTTGAACAACTCCTTCTTATTTACACAATAGTGATTCATTAGATGAATTTATTCCAAAATTTAGGAATATTTGATGAAGTTATAAATTTTTATTCTTATTTGTAATGGTTTTGAGTGAACCAATGTGGCTTGTGGTGTGTGAGGAAGGGGAAGGGAGAATGCCTTTTTATATAAGAGGAGGGGTTGAATATTTGTTAATAAATAAATTCAAACACTATTGGGAGGTCTACCTTATATCATGTACTTCCTAAATGGACATATAATGGATTAATGGGTATTTGGGGTCAATAAAGACCTCCACCACACAAATATAAGTGCATTTTTATCATTTTGTTCCATAACATCTATGTTTTCCCACTTTTTCATTTTAGTTTTTATCTAGGTAATTGGTTTAATAACCTAATTATATTTAAAATTAAGAATAAATTAATGTGGTATTTATTATAAAATATAGACCCATTGAATTATAAATATTATATCTAAGGTAAAAAAAACTAAATCGCACATGTGTTGGAAATTAATTTTAAAATAATCACATGTAACACAGAAAACAACGGCTTTAACCCGAACCATGTTAACATTTATTTTTATATTCATAGGCCAATATGTTAATTTTAAAATATCAATTAGTCCATTAATAGACCAGATTTTATATTTATTAACAAATAAAAATCATTTTTAAAATATAATAAATTTTATTATAAATTAAAAATTATTGTAAAATTTGACATTATTTACTTAATTTAAATTTAAAAACAAAATAAAGTAAAATATGGAATTTTAATCTATCAATTTATTTCTTATGTAACATAATATATTCATTTTGAAAAAATAAAGATAGTAATTCAATCAACATACTTTACTTTTAGTATTTTTAGTATCATTTATATTATTTAATTAGTAACTAAATAATTACAACATTTCATATTATTTAATATTATAACCTAAATAATTCATCCATAAAAATTAAATATAAATTAATATGATGACAAAAAATACTTTTTCTTTCAAAATAATGTGTACAACTAAACTAATGTGGGGTTTTCAATATCTCAAGGCTCAATAAATGGTAAAATCAAGGAAGGTTCGTCATTTGTCTTTTTTACTTCCATAACATATTATACAGACCAATTTAAAGAAATAATTTATCAATAACTCCTAAAATTCCAAAAAATATGGAATATTGTAGTAAAAGGGAAAACAATGGATTCTAGACAAGTGTCAAGGTCATTTTTGAAAGAACCTGGTTTTTAATTACTTAAGGATCCTATAAATTTTTGTCTATTTTATTTATTTATCGAAATAATTTGGATGCCTAATGATTTAGAAAGGGTATTGGGGGTGTTCAGGTATTTTTCGGAGCTCGGAACCCATCTTTTTGGAGAAATTGGCCAAATCACAAAGTTGATGCACAGTTTCCCAAACTGTGCGGGCTACCCTTGTGGGTGGTATTTTTCAGATAGAGCCAAATCGTATAGTTGGCACATAGTTTCTCTAACTATGTGGAATAACCATGCGTGTGGTGTTTTTTTGGGCAGATCTATATGAAACGGCTAGTAGAAGGCTGTGTAGAAAAACCGTGCAAGTCTATATTCTTTCTTAGGATCTTATACAGGGTTGGTGCATGGTTAGGAAAACAGTGTAACAATACCATGTAAAGACTACAATTTGGGTAAAATGACTAACATTAAATTAATGATCTAATTACATCCCTCCTTTTCCCCAAATACTATATCTAGTGGTATTTTATTCCTTTGCTCCCATTTTGGTACACTTTGATGACCTATGTTTGGGATCAAGAGATATCCCTTTTCTGAGATATGATTAAGCTTCTGTTCGTCACATTGGATGTGCAACGGTAAGTAATCAGGTCCTTTTAAGTCGTTCTTCTTTACTCTTTCTCTCAACATAGTTATTATGGTGCAATATTTTTTCCTCTTTTCATATATCTACCTCAATCGAAGAAAAATCATTGTTCGATACCATTGGAGTAGGTTCATACTAGATTAAGGTGGGTGGTCTATAACTCATCCCAAAATATTGTTGATTTTTCAATTGTTGTGTGGGGCCCACCAATCACATCAAGTGAAATTAATGAATTTAATTACATATTTATAATAATTATAAATGTATGTTTATGCAATTTAAAAATATGTGATTAGTTGTTAGTGGTTACCCTGATATCTCTATCCATCCCATGTAGGATGTTATGCCATAATTTTTGTTTTAGTGTTTCGACACATTTGAGCCACTGTTTGGGTGTGCCTTGGCATAAAATTTATAGAGGTAAGCTTCAATATAAAATATATCTTGATTTAATTGTGATTTTCATAATGGAAAGTAAAATGTATGCTCACTACATACCCTGCTTGAGGTAAGTGCTTAAATTTTATAATTAAATGTAAAATGGGATTTGGAAATTATAATAAGTATATGACATGGCCTTATTAAATGTAATTGAACAAAGGTTACATGTCCATATAACACATTTCCATGTTGATGGAAGGTATTTTAGTGAACCTTAATTATTTAATATTCCTTTAATGGATTTAAAGAATGTCGCATGCTACATGGCTTTGTCACACTAATGAAAGTCAACACATGAACCAAATGGACTTATTGAATATTTATGATTTTATTAAATGTTTTCATTCTCAATTATCCATTTCAAACTAATGAAAGGTAATGGATTAAACCTTATGAATTATATTTTACTTCCATATCAAAATAGGAGTGGCATAATCGAGCTCTCCTTGGATTCCCAAGTGAATGCCTTAAGCACTCGAGAACCCCAATCCGATTCAAGGATACAAAATTCTTAAGTGGAGACCCACTAACCCCCGAACCTTGTCTAATCATCTGATGCCTGATACGACACTGCATGATCCCTCATGTAGTACTATGGTATGACATGGACACACTCCATGGATCTAGCTTTGACAAGTAGGTGCCATGGTTGAAGCCCATCTAGTCTTGTATTTTCTTAGCCCCATTTTGTCATTGATAAACTACTTGGACTCAGTACTGATATCATTGAATAATTCCTTGGACTATTCTCCTTGTATTTCACACTTACCTTATGCTAGGATACATTCATTACCATGTCGGTGACCCTTGGGTCTTCTACCTCTTGGTTATTAACTTCTGAATTCATTATAAATATCATTATAGGTTTTCTTTGTTATAACATGTAATGTTTACTATTAATTACATGTGGAATATTATAAAATAGTGATAATCATATCATGAATTAGTTACATGTTCAGACACCAGCTGATGACTGAAGTAATTAATTGGGTATTTAGTTACAGTTTACAGCTTTACGTTATATATGCATGCTTCGAAACTATTATATTTTATTCCACGGGCCAGATGTTATAGACACCATAGGTGGTGTCCCACTAAGATTTACCTCACACCCCCTCCAGGTGTAGTTTGGTACCCAAATTAGATTACAAGAATGAAGGTGTTGATAATGGGAAGAATACATCTTTGAACACATGATTGCTTTTTTAGGTTTTATCTTGATAGTAGATAACTGAGTTGAAACTCGAGTTTCATGGGATAGTCTTTGATTATTTTACATTTATAGAACATGTTATTTATGGTTCATTCTATCCGTAGTTTAAATTTTTCTAGTGGCATGACATATCATCATCAGTGGTTCTAGTTGATTATAGTTGTTTCCATTGTTGTTATCAATTACACTTGTCTACTTCAACAGTTTACTTATTATGATTCTATTATTTACCTCTGTATATATTTATCCTATGATCTACACTCTATTAATTAGGTCATTATCTCCCCATGGACACATCCTACTCTCTCCTTGATAGTTGGAAGCCTCTGAAATTCGAGGAGATGTGCATGAGGCCATGTGGCCCGCTATTGCCGGATTACTAATTAGGTGGAATCTGTGTCCGAGACATCACAATGTGGTATCATAGTTTTCTCATTCTTTATTTACTATTTTGGGACAATAGTCAAAAGATTTTGAATTCTTGGGACTTGTTCATAGTCCATGCTTGGTTGTCACAAACCCATGTTTGGGGTAAAATCTGCGATGCTTGAATAATAATTGATTTTTGTTTGCCTATTCATGTTTATAACATTTCACCATTGGGAGACTCTCATACTATGTGGATGTGTTGATTTTTATCATGATTGTGGATTTCACTTCATCCTTATCTCAATGATATGAGGGCAGTGGTAATTCTTACATTCATCATTATAGACACCTATAATTCTAATGGCATGGATATTTCCATTCCATACATGTTCATTTCACTACATTTCATTACTTGATATACATGTGAATGTTTATTTATCCTCACATGTATATGTACTAATACGAATTTTGAACCATTATTTGTTAATTTCCTATTACAATTCATGAGGTGTTATGGGTCCCCATAGGTTGGAATGAGTAACTTACTGAATCAAGATGTTTATTAGAAATTCAAATGGGAGTTAATCTTATAGATAAGGAGTATGAGACCTGATTCACCAGGACAAACATCTAATTTTAATGAACACTGGTATATGTTATAAGAAGATGAAATATATAAATTTGAGTGGTTTTATGTCCTTATATCAACTTGTATTGTTTATGAATGGAAAAGGAGTGAACGCAGTAATCAAATATAAAATGAAATGAAACATATACATGAGAACATACTGATACCTGGAATTCTATGTAGGTAATTGGGGTAGTATGCTTTTGGTAGTGAGTTTATTTCTGTTCAGATTCCACTTGTGTTTATATCTTATGATTATATGTTTGTTCTAATGTGCTGTTCTTGGAATTCGTAGACCAATACCACCACAATATCATCATATCATATGCCAAGAAGGTGGTGAATACCACTCGCCTGAAATGGTGGTCCTTGAGCCACCACTCATACATCCAAGAGTGACACATGATTCACTTCCTATTGTACTTGTTTTGGGAACTTAATTCCATGTTCATGAAAGTTTCATACTTCTAATGCAGCCCATGCATGGGGCTTCACATCTTGCACCTACGATGGCTGATCTGACATATAAGTTCCAGCAACATCATCCTCCCACCTTCTCAGGGGATGGAAGTCTAAAGGATGTTGATTCATGGATAGAGTCTATGATATCCATCATTGAACATTTTATATAGGTTCCATAGTAGAGATAAATATATCAATAAACATTCTTTTATATTCATCCAAGCGTTCATGGGATATGGTTACTGAGGCTGATCACCATTATGAAATGTTATGGGCTGATTTCAAAACATTTTTCAATGATCATTTCCTTCCTCAAAACCTATGAGGTGACTTATTTAGATATTTTACGAATCTCGAGTGGGGTTCAATGTCTGTTATAGAATATTCAGCATGTTTCATAGAGTTATAGTGCTTTGTACCACTTCTAGTCGATGATGATCTTTCATGTGCTAGAGGCATTGAGGATGTGATCTAGTACTCCATCCATACCTTGGTGAATGTCGTTCTCTTTCCTAAATTATATAAAATATAAATTTAGGATCTTTTCCCTACGAATAACCTGAGGGATTGAAATAATACCATGCTTAAAGGATCAGTACATCGATTGGATAGTAGTTCTTACGGGGGCAAGAAATGTTCTCTCAAGGCTTCTCATATAGGTACGACAATCAGAGTACCCATTTTGATAGTAATATAGTGTCTCATTAGAGTGGAAAATGGGGAAATTAAATAACTCATTGTGATAGAGACACACTAGAGTGTCGTGCTTGTGTTCATATGGGGAATCTTTAGCATTTCTGCAGGACCATTCCACCAGCTTCAAGTGGGAATGGATCTGCACTAGCTCCACCTTAAGGAGAGAGTTCTTTTTTGTTGTGTCAGGCGGGGTGTTGGAGTATCACCAACTAGTCTGATAGAGGAAGAGGTTCTGGCTATGTTAGTTAGACCCCCGATCACCAACTATCCCATCATAGCAGTTTTGACCAAGGTAGTCCATCTATTGTACATGGCTATGGATCAGGCTCATTGCAAACAACACAACTGATACTCAAGGATCAAGTTGTAGGAACATATACAGTATGAGTACTATTCTAGTATCCCCCACAATAGTATCTACTTTATTCGATGCATGTTCCTCATACTCTTTTATCTCCATATCTATTTTGTAGTGCCTCAGACTAGAGGTACAATATAACTATTGTCTAATGACCATATATATTTCATTTAGGGTAGGAACAAAAGGAATACACTAGTGTAGAGACTATCCCCTTGTTGCAGACATTTACCCTTTCTTATGGAACTAATTTTCCCCCGAGATGATGAGCTTCAATTTCATCCTCGGGATGGAATGGTTGGTTTACTATCATGCTTTTGTGGACTGCTATCATAGTAGTGTATCATTTAAATTACTACAGGGAATAAATTATCTACATAAGTGTGAGTGTTGTGTCAAAACATATAGAGCTTCACTAAAAAAACATGGTCTAGGTGGAGTGACTTCCTAGATTTCCAATCATTTTATGGAGGATCAAGGTTTACGTCAAACAGATTTCCCTCTAGCAGTGGATTGTTATAGGGATGTCTTTCTCAAATACTTTTGTAGATTTACTCCTAATATAATGGTATATTTTACAATTGATCTTGTTCTTCGGGAAGCTATGATGTCTATTCCTCCTTATAAGATGGCATCTACTGAGCATTAGAAGATCAAGCAGCATTTAAAGGATTTAGAGGCCAAAGGTTTTAGAAGACATAATGATTCCTCTTGGGGTTTGACCAGGATTTTCTCCAAGAATGTGTATGGAACATTCTGTCTATTTCTGTACTACTGAAAGTTAAACCATTTTAATGTAAGGAACTGATATAAACTTCCTAGAATAGATGATCTATTCGAACATCTTTGTGGAGCTAGGGTCTTCCCTAAGTCCGACATGAGATCAGGATATCACCAAGTGTGCGTTTGGCCACCTGACATACCTCATAAATATTTCCATATTAGGTATGGTCTGTATGAGTTCCTCATTTTGCCTCTCTGTCTTAAAAACTCACCCACTATTTTCATGGCACTGATTAATAGGGTTTTCCAACCTTATTTGGATTCTTTGGACCTGGTCTATGTGGATGACATCTTGGTGTATTCTCACAATTAGAGAGACCATTACATACATCGTGAGATCATTCTTAGTAAAAAAAGAGAGAATAATAATAATTAAAATCATGATAAGTGTCGCTTTAGGATCGACAAAGATCACTTCCTAGGTCATCATATCTAAGAATCAGGGCTATCTGTTGACCCTAGAAAGGTTAGTGATGTGGTTTCCTAGGAGCATCCCAAGAATGAGTTTGATATACATCTATTCCTGGATAAGGATTTATATTACATACATTTCATATAGGACTTATCACATCTTACATCACCTCTTAATGTTCTTACAATGAAAGGTTTTAAGTTCCTATGGTCTGAATCATGTGAGAAAGCCTTTCATGAACTAAAAGGGAGGAATGTATCGACACCTATTCTAATTCTTCTAGAGCCTATAGAACGATATACCATATTCTGTGATGTAACAAGAATTTTTCTATGAGGTTTTATGATGTAAGAGGACAAATTCATTATGTACAGATCTCAACAGTTAAGGATTCATGATATAAATTAATCAACAAATGACCATGAGCTAGTACCAGTTTTTCATACCTTAGGTTTCTGAAGTCACTTTATCTTAGGTGAGTGATTTTTGTGTGTACACTATCCAAAAAAGCCTCAAATATGTCAATTCAAAGCATGAAATGAACGTAAAATAGTGAAAATGGATCGAATACCTTCAGTCCATTAACTTTGAGCATTCCAATATGAATGGGAAAGACAATGTAGTTGCAGATGCGCTATGTCAGAAAACTAAAAAACAATCCGTATGGGAAGCCAGTGATGAATGGATGTTATTAGACCACTTTTATATGTTTCATATAGAGTTCAATGGTAGCCCTAAGATGTCTTACCACTCAGCCTTGACAATTAACTCTTCCCTCTTTGAGAATTTGAATGGTAGACAATGTTCAGATCTTGATGTCTTGGTTCTCTTCGAGTGTATATGAGGATATAACCCACCTATCGATTGGTTTGGGGATAGAGACGATGTCTTGCATCTACGGTGATGTATATGGGTTCTTATAGATATGAGAGTGGAGTTGATGAAAGAGCTCCATGATTTTGAGTGGGCAGTTCATCCAGACATACCCAAGATATATTGAGATTTGTAATACAAGAGTTGGTGGTGTGGGATGAAGCATCAGTTAGGAGGCTTTATCACTATGTGTTCCACCTGTCAGTCGGTGAAGGTGGAGCAGTAGAGATCTACGAGATTCCTACAACAGCTTCGAGTCCAATAATGGAAATGGAAATATGTTTCTTAATATTCTGTTTTTGGCTTCCTATAAATCTTATGTCGATCACCATCGATGAAATATTGAGTTCTAGTTCAAGAATAATGTTTTTTAGTATCACCTAGTCTGTGGAATAGATGATTAAAGATGTAGCGAATGTTATCGCCTCATTACATAAGACCATTTGAGATTCTAATAGGAGTCAGACTGATAGGCTATTGGTTTCTACAACATTAGAGGTATCATGCCTTTAATTAAATGTTTTATGTTTCATAGATTCACCAATATCATGTCAATCCATCTCATTCCTTTGATAATGAGGGTGTGAGTTAGATTACAATTATACTTTTGAGGATTTTTTAGAATGTATTGTTGATCGAATCATGATTGTTCATCAAGGACGGTCTATCCCTCATGTATGGGTGATATAACAGCACAATCTGGTGAAAGATGAGACTTGAAAGAGGGATGTCGATGCACATGCTTAGGGGCAAGAGCTGTGATCATCCAACATTTATCCACCCTTGGTAGGAGAACACGGTGATAGTTTTTTTTTGTGGGGGAGGGGAACTGTAATTACTCGGGTTTTCAATTAGGTATGGATCCTTTTCATTTCAATATAATTATTTATTTGGGAGCTAATTTGGATGCCTAATGAGTTAGAAAATGTCTTGTGGTTTTCCTGGGCTTTTTCAGAGCCAGTAACCCATATTTTTTGAGAAAAAGGCCAAATCGCGTGGTTGTTGCATAGTTTCCTTAACTGTGGCACCAAACCATGCAAGTGGTATTTTTTAGATACATCCAAATATCATGGTTGGTGCACAATTTCCCCAACCATGCGGACTAAACAAGCAGGTGGTGTTTTTTGGGTAGATCCATATCAGACTTTTGGAACACACCCATGAATCCTAACCATGCAAGTGACCCTTCATTCTTAGGTACCCATGTAGGGCTGGGGCACGATTTGGAACACCATGTAGTCAAATCATACAAAGGCTAAATTCTAGGTAAAATGACTAATTTTACTTTAATGATTTAATTAAGCCCCTCCTTCATCCTAAATCCCTGATCGAATGTGATTTTGCTCTTTTACACTCATTGGGAGCATTTTGATTCCCAAAGGTAGGGATCATGATATCTAATTCATCCATGATCTAATCAAGATTTTGTTTGTTGTGTTGGGTATACAATGATAAGTAATTGAGTATTTTTAAGTCATTCTTCTCCAATATTTCTCTCAACTTAGTTATCATGGTGTAGGTTTTTTCCTTTTTTCATATATCTACTCTGATCTAAGACAAATCAAGGGCCAATACTAGATGAGTAGTGTTCTACGAACATAAGGTGGGTGGTCTAAAACACATCCCTAAAGTTCAATGATTTTGGAATTTTCATGTGAGGCCCGCCTATCTCATATAGATCCATTTAATGAGTTTATATGTCATGAATAATGTAGTTAGAACCGTATGGTTATGATATTTTCAAATATGATATTAATTGTTAGTGTTTACACTTAGAACTCCATCCATCCCATATATGATGTTATTCCATAATTGTTGTTTTTTTATTTTGACACGTTTGAGACACCTTTCAGGTGTGCCTTGGATTTATCTTTTAAAGGGTAAGATTTAGTATATTAAATGGCTTGATTTAGTTTGGAGTTTTATAATGGAATGTACCATGTATTCTCACCTCTTAAACCCCAAAAGGTAAGTGATTCAATTTCATAATTAAATGTGAAATTGGAATTATAAAGTATAATAATTATATTACTCATCCTTATTAAATGTAATTGAATAATGGTTGAATGTATGTATCACTCCTTGAAATGTTTATGGATGGTAGTGGAGTGAACCGTAATTATTGAATTGGTATTTAATGGAGTTAACAGCTGTTGCATGCTACTTGGCCTTGTAACACTAATGAAGGGAAAGGAATGAACCAAATGGACTTATTGACTATTTATTATTTGATTAAATGGTTTCAGGCTAAAATAAACATGTCATGCTAATAAAAGGTAATGGATTTATCCTCGTAAATTATTTATGAATTCATTATTGAAATATGAGTGTCCTAACATGATCTCACCTTGGATTCTCGAGGGAATGCCTTGAGCACTTGAGGATCCCATTCAGATTCATGTATATAACTTGATAAGTTTGATACCCACCTAGATCCTGACCCTTCTCTGATATATATATTCCTTGTATGAAACTATAGGATCCCTCATGTAGTACAACATGATTCCTTGGGACCATCATTGATAAGTATGATCCTTGGTTAAATCCCATCAGGACCAGTCTTTTCCTATCCCTGTTTTACCTTTGATTACATCCTTGGACTCGGTTAGAATCTCATTGTAGAATGCCTTGGACTATAATCCTTTAGTTACACTCTTACCCCATGCCAAACTACAATTATTGCTGACTTGGAAACCCATGAGGTCTACGTCACCTAGGTTATTTCCCTAGGACTCCATTATTAAAAATCATTATAGGATTCCTTATTACTAATGGTTCCATTATTATTCTTAACATGTGGCATATTATAAACTGGTAACAATATAATAATGAATTGGTTACATGTTCATACACCAGCCAAGGGATGAAGCAGGTACATGGGTATTTAATTATTGTGTACTAGTTGACATTATATATGAATTCTTGCACACAGTTATATTCCATTGCACGGGATGGATGGTATAGACACCAATGGTGGTGTGCTACTAAGATATATCTCACACCATCTTCTGGTTCTTTTGGATCCCTAAAGTAAATTAAATGAATGTAGTAGTGGATAAAGGGAAGAACATGGTTTCAAAAATACTGTTACATTCTATTTAGGTTGGATCTTGATTGAATATGATCCAGTGGAAACTTGGGAATCTTGGGGTAGTCTTTGATTCCTTTACTTTTGTGGAACATGTTATGTCTGCTACCCTGTATCAAGGTTTTCCAGTTTTCGAGTGACATGAAATATCATCATAAATTTTTATAGTTTATTATAGTTGTTATCATTCTTATTATCTATTTAAATTTTTTCTTCTTCAGTTTACTTATAATGATTTCCTTATTTACATTTGTTTATATTTATATGTTGTGTACACTTTGGAAATGAGGGAATAGTCTCTCCATTGATACTCCATAGGCCCTGGTTGCTATTCGGTAGCCTTTGGAAATCAAGGATATGTTCTTGAGACCTTGTGCCTTACTAGGATCGGAGCACCCATCAAGTGTCATCTCGGTCCAGGATATCAATGTTTTTCCCTTAAAAATAAATTTTAACAACTGTGTAAACTATTTTTTCCATCATTTTAGTTAATTTTATTTAATTTCACTAATATTTTTGGTCAAAAAAAATTCTAACATAATAGAATTTATAAATAATGGTGATTAAAACTATTAAATTAATTTTTCCTAATAAAAAACACATAATTATATGAAATTAAATTAAAATTAATCCCATAGAAGTGTTGTGAAATAGGCGTTTTAAGTGAAAATGTTTAAAAGTTAGAAATATAATTATGTCCAATTTCAATGAGAAATTGATTCCAATGACTTAAATTGTGTTAATTTATTTAAAATTTATAATATTAATCATTAAAACAAAATTTAAATATAATTTAACAATATAAATAAATTATACAAAAAATTATTTTTGAGTTAAAATTCAATATTTTTTATTATTCATCCAAAAATGATGTTTTTTTAGATAGAACCAAAAAATTCCACCCTAAAATAATTTGAAAATTTTGAATTCAAAATTAAAATTCATTTTATCAAATTATATTTCTAAAAATTGGTATAATTAATTTTATTATTGTTCATAGAAAGATAAAAAATGAGTTCATTTGAGAAAAATGTATTTGCAAACCTATAAAGACATTACCAAAATTATTTGCTTCATTGTCAATATATTTTATTTATATAAATAATTTATAAATAATATTTAAAAATTAGTAATTAATATTCTTGTGGATGTGTTAATACAATCCCACATAAATAATTATAATAATAAAATGATATTTCGTAAAAAGTCAGTGTTGTGCGTAACACAAGCGAATTTGGTGTTGCGTGTCGCACAATCTTATCTTAGTGTATCATATAAATACAATTAACTTGGTTTTCCAAAAATAATGAAAAAATTGGTTCTTTCATATATAAATATTTATTTTTAGTGTTGTGTGAAATGAAAAATATCAAACTATTTAAATTAACTAAAAACAATTCACAAAATATAGGGGCACTACATTCTACCCACTTTAATTGAATTTAGATCTCTAAATTCATCTAGTTTATCAAATTTTTATCCCATGAAATTTCATTTCCTAGAATCCCACCATATAAAAAGTAATAATAAAACCTTATTTAGAAAAAGGATGTTATAAATTTAACGAAAAACCCAATTAACTCATAAGTAGTTTACAAAATAGGAAAATATTGGTTTGGAGTGATGACTGGACATAGAAGGAAAGAGTAAATAAAAAGATAGATTAATAAAGATAACTGATAAAAAGAAAATTTTAAATCTAAATGAAGATAAAAATCAGAAAGCAATAAATTGAGAAATAATTAAAGAGGTCATTGATATCATTAAAAATGATGATAAAAGGATACCAATTTACTTAAAACCTCGTTTCTTGAGGTTAATGTATTTTTTTCATAAGATGATATACATAATTGACTTTATTACCATTCATAATAAATATCTCTCCCTTTGGTTGTGCCTTTATAAATATCCACTTCAACTCTTAGTCTATGAAATTATGGTGAATTATTTATTCTTGAAGTACTAATATAAAATGGAAAGTCATTATATATATCTATAGTTAACATCACAAAAAATGATTAGCACATGTCATAGAATATGTATACAACCTTATATGATGATATTATACTCTAATCATTGAATCCTCAGTTAAATTTGACCTTTAACCATACCATATATGGTCAAACATGTAACCCTTTTAAAATATGAAAGTACAAAATGATAGAAATAGGGTCACTAAATTTCTCAAAATAACCTTAACATTGATCCTCAATATATCATAATGTATCTCTTTTTTTCACATACCAATCATGTGAATACTTGTATCGCGGATTCTATTGAAACATGGTAATAACCTAAATTACCATAAATAATTATTGAAAACATGAATTCATACTTATTCCAAATATTATTGGATACATTACATAAATCCAAAAAGTTATAATCTTCATCCATGTTAACATAACACAATTTTTTTAAACAAACTTCTATCGGTTCTGAGGTCATAAATACTATATAATTTAATTTATGAATACCATAATATCTTTATCCATATAAAACATAATTTCCTATCCCTAGGAACATGTTAAGGGTTTCCCTACCTTAATAAAATATTCCAATTAAATCCATAATCTAGTTCATCTATATCATTTAACACATTCTTGAAAATACTTGAAGAAATACTTCTTTAAACAATCCTTCTATACTTCAGGATTGATATAGAATAATATTTGAATTCCAAATCATATACAATTCAATAATCACACATTATTCTTAAACCATTACTTAGGATTCATCAACTCATTACTCAATACCTCTTTCCTAGAATATGACATATTAATAATGTTTTAAAGTTCCTAAAACTCAATATAACTAGGCTTCTTATGTTTAATTTAAACAACAATGGAATAAAAACCCATACCTTTCACATGACATTTGTAGTCCCTTTTTCTTAAGTAGTATAACCAATACTCATACTAACTTCTCGATACTCTTCATGAGAATTCAATATAGGGAATAAATCATATAATAACCATAATTTTCACATAGGAAACATTCAATGTTATCCACATTCCTTTTAGTTCCCTCTATTAGCAATGACCAGAAAGCATAGTCTGAGTAACTCGTATCATATAAGAAAACCCCATAATCATGAAAAATTATTTATAAGAAGTCAAAATCATAAAAACATCTTTAATATATGAATAATTAGGTTAATCATAGGTTATTCATAATCATATTTCTTTTAAACACTTCATCATGGTTCATAAATAGTTAGTGAATTTAAAAAATCATATCTCAATGGAGTGTTAAACTAGTTGTGTATCAAGGAACTTTGTGCACGAGTTTTGGATCAGGTCCAACACAATAATGTTTTTTGGGGTTGTTACTCCTATAAATATCTGTGCCACATCCACATCAACATGTAGTATCTCTACATGGATGTAATTTCTTAGAAACCACACTCTCAATCATTTACAAATATTTTAGGACATTTACATATAATTAACCCATCCATATAATTATCCATAGATTCATCCCTAGACATATCCTTAGAAAATTCACTAGGGATATACCTAATGTTTTATTATCTTATTTTTCAATGGTTGACTAATCATTTCTGTTGATACAAATTATAAGGATCCATAATTAACATACATGTAAATTACATTTTTTAAGGTGAATATTCAGCAAATAAAAAAATTCATAAGGACCATAATATATTAGTGTCTTTTGAATCATGGAAAAATAATCATATAACATGGTTAAAGAAAATAAAAATATCCCTTAAAATTATTATCTTTTAGTACTCCTACTAAAAATAATTCATCATAACCTCAGTAAAGGAAATATAAGAAATGGGTGAGCTCAAATGCTCAGTAATGGAAAACAAGAGAAATATGTAGAAATAACATGAGTATAATGGTGTGAGAACATGATCTTAACCTTAATAGATTATACCCTGCATATCAAAGATCATAATCAAGAGTCGTGGGATAAATATTTTCATTTCATAAGACATGAATCATAAGGTATATAAATCCCACAAATCAATAATAAACAATAATCTGATGTCATATAAAATTGGAACCATTATAAATATAGATAACCATTTCATGAGATAAGGTTAAATACCTATACCATTAAAATAGTGGATCCGGACACACCTGTTTTGCCTTTATTGATTAGGACACACTTCTTTCCTATATTGGACCCAGACACACCTATTTCCCATAGTGGACTAGGACATTCATGTTTCCCATTTTGGAGTGGGAAACAAGTATTTCTCATTTTGGATTAGTACACACCTATTTCCCATTCCGGACCAAGGCCATCAACTTGTTTTCCATCATTATCTCATGAATTATAAATCATTACCCATTGAATTTGAGGGAGATATAGGTCCCTCCCATCACAATACAAAATGATTCATTAATTTTCCCCAAGATAATAAAACATGAATCGTATCAAGAACCATAAAAAGTAATGGGTTTCATAGAAAAAATTTAATATCCCATGAAATAAAATGGGGATCATAAACATTTCATTGTATCATAGCCTAAGTAAAAGATACATGTTTGATAATCATTTTATCATAGAATATCTAATGAAAGGAAGGGGGTTTCATAAGCATTTTATCATGGTATATCCCTTAGAGGATAAATGGGATTATAAAAAACATTCCATCTATTCATTAACCATTTAGGGAAAAAATATTAATGTTTTCCTTTCATCATATCCTTAGTAAATAATAAACTATATCAAAGGATATCACCTTAGATGGAGAAGGATTTTTAAGGATTACATAAAACATTTCTAAATGAAAATATCCTTTCATTCGAAATCCCTTTAAAAAACATTCTAAAAAAACATTTCTTATAAATAATGTTTTATAATTTCATTTACAAATTTTTTTTGGGAAAATACAGATTCTTATCAGAATAATTATTTTTTAAAAACATTATTAATTATGAGAACCATTTTCTATCAAAATAGCTTTTAATAATTGTAACGGATGATTTAATATATTTTGAAAACCATTTTCTTAAAAAATAATTTGAAAACAAAGAATTTAGTCTTGAAATAATTTTGAAAAATAATTTCTAAAAAATATAAAAAGTAATTTTTAAATCATTTTCAAAATCCATTTCCTTGAATACTTTTAATAAAATTTTGAAAAAAATATGAAAAAAAAATTTACTGGAAAAAATTAAAATAGAATCTTGATTATTTTTTATAACCATTTCATTTACAATTTATAAAAGAATCTTGAAAATATTTTAAATAATTTTTAGACATAATTTATTTTAATTATTTTTAAAAACATAGTTTATAATGAACAAAAAAATTTGATCGAAGATAGAGAGATAGATAAATTATTATTTCCTTAAAAACACATTCGTAATTATCTTTAAAACCAAAGGGTGAAAACATGGTACCAAAAAATGATGATATCCTGAATAATAAGAATATAAGAAAATTCCGGAGTGATCTTGAGTGATGGATCATAGTATTTCTTCAATTGAAACATAATCATAAAAAATCCTGATAAATGAGGAGATTGTAGAAATATCAATTACAACGTTGGTAACATTGAATCATAATCCACATGATATAAAAACACTACATGAAGTATAAAAAAACTTAAATAATTTTATCCATTAAAAAATAAATTTTAATTGATGTATATACACCCCATTGAGAAATATACGTTCATTAAATATCATGTATCTCAAAGAAGGAAAATTGAAAAAATCAATTACTGTACAGATTTGGTAGAATTGGGACCATAAACCACTTGAAATGAAGATTATAAAATTGATATGTAAATATCCATAAATTTAAGTATATGAATCATAGAATAAATTCATGGGAATTATATTGACCATAAAAAATAAATGAATGGTGAATAAGGAATAAGCCTCACATAAATAAAAGATAGAATAGAAACCCCTTAGCTAATGTATTGACTCTCATCGTACTAATTCAGACATCGTATTATTTGGGTAACTATTTTTGGTGTTCACTAAATAGATTCCTTGGGTGGATTTATACAAAAAAGTAGGCATGTATTATAACGGTAGAGAAGTTGGGAGATTATTTTGAAATGGGTTGGATGAGCCAATGTGGCTTGAGAGGTTTAAGGAAGGGGAAAAGTGAATGCCTTTTATAGAGGAGAAGGTGTGTCATTCTTGTAAGTTCAAACATTTAAACACTATTTGGAGGTCTACCGTACCTCAAGTGATTCAAAAATGAACGAATAATAGATTAAAAGAGAATTATGGGAGATCCAATCCTCAACCCTAGAAAAAGAAGTACATTTTCATAATTTTTTTCATTAACTTCTATGTTTCTGAACATTTATTATTTTTGTTTTTATTTAGATAATTTGTTTTCTAACCTAATTAATTTAAACATTAGGAATAAATTATATTTATATTAATTAGAAAATAGTGAAGAAGAAATTTATAAACATACTATCCAATTTATAAAAAATATACCCTACATGTGTTGGAAATTTATTTTAAAACAAAATCACATAACACAAAAAACTTCTACATTAACCCAAACAAATCTTATAATTTTTTTTCTATTTAAATGTCAATATGTTCATTATAAAAGATAAATTTGTACATTAATATATGATATTTGATATTTATAAATGTCTAAAAATAATTTTTTAAATTATAATAATTTCATTTAATGTTAAATCATTTAACAAAATATTATTAATTATTAAATAAAATTAATTTCAATTTGAAATTATTAACATAATTTAAATTTAAAAAAAATATCTAGAAAAAGATGTAATTTTGATATATTAAGTTCATACTTGTGTACCATGATATATTTATCAAAAAAATAAATACAATAATTAAATAAATTTCCTTTACTTGTAATATTTTTATTATCATTTATTTTAGTAAATTATCACTATTGGAAAGCCTATATATAAAAACACCCCTATACCAATGTATTTTTCAAACTGTTGGTATAGTGGTTCCTATCAAAATGGATTAGAAAAATCATTGGTTTAACACATTTTATATAAGGGTATCCTAATGTTTTTGAAAGCATTGGAATATAGTTACCCTAATAACACAAATGATTTTAAAAAACTATTGGGATAGAGTAAGTGAAATACAACATGTTTCCTTCTTATATACATAGTGAGGAATTTCATATAGGGTATACCATTGATTTTAAAAAACTGTTCTAACAGATTATCTATCCCAACAGTTTTAAATTTCCTTTGGGATAATGTTTCCCAAAATACATCATGTTTCCATCCCTCCATATTATTGAATCAATTCAGAATTTTTCTTACCTAAGTGCTCCTCTTATTCCTGGCCAAAAAGTGCTCCTCTTCATCCCAACCAATGACCCATCCTTGGGTTAAGTTATTCAGATTCTTCTACATCAAATTGGTGAGTTTTAAATGAGTTATGTCCTCTTATTAGATTTATTTTTCCTTTTTATATATGATTTCTTGTTTCATTCAACAGATGCTAAAATTTCCCATCATTTAATGTTTTCATTTTATTATTCTGGTATATGAAATTGGCTTGTTCCAAATACATCATATATTGTTTGTGATGAATTTAAAAATATATGTTAATTTTAAAAATTTTAAATTCTAATGTTATATAAATTAAATTCTATTTAGGAATAAAAAATTAAATAAATACAATTGATTCCCTCTCATTAATTATATATAAGGGTAGTATTAAAGAATTTAATTTCATTAATGTTTCATTTTTTTTATTTCTTTGGTATTATAAATAATATAATATACTCGGAAAAAAATTAATATTAGGTAAAAAAGCACTAATATCATGGTAGATTACCAATTTACTCTTTAGAAAACATTTTTTGATATAAAAAATATCTATTTGTAGTCCTTTTTGAATGAATATTGGACTTGATGAATAAATGGATAGCATTTTAGATGATAACATTCAAATAAAACAAAATTCTTGAAATACAACAATAATGTAACATCAAATGAGATTTTAATTTTTTATGATTATTCTCAATGATGGAAGATGATTTATTTCTTAATGAAAAGTGAGTTAAGTTAAGATAGATTATGTTTAACTCTTAAAGGGAATTATTTCAAATATTTATCATGTTACAATATAACTTTTAAATATTATATTCTATAATGTGATGGGATTTGTAATTGTAAAGGCATGTATTTATCATTATCCAACAATTCTATTGTATGATTACATTTTTGAAGGTTTAAATATTTATTATGTAATCTTTAATAAAAAAACATGAATGCATATATTGATTTTAAAGATATTATGTAACATTCAGTTTATTGTGCAATAATAACATGTTTCTAGAATCCATAATTTATGGATGTTGATTTTATTGAAATAGTGAGTGTGTAATATTATTTGAAAAATATTTTTTAAATAAATTATAAATAATATATTTGATTTGGATAACATGTTGGGATATTTTAGGATAGTTTTTATATCTTTATTAATCTCTCTTGTTTTTTACACTAAGGTAGCTCAAATGAACATTGTGTTTATTTGTTAGGGATCGATTATTTATAAAACTATTCCCACCATTCTCTTAAGAAAATTAGGGTTTTCTATCAATAATATGGATGGAAATTTGAAGATAAAAGTAGAGTGAGGGAATTTTTTTACATACACGTTAATTACTAATAAAGGAGATAAGATATGAATATTGTCTTTAGTTTGAGTAGAATTTTGAAATGGGTATCGATAAAAAATTCAAATGGTGATATTTAATAACACAATGGAATTTTAGGAAGAGAATTTTCTTTTTTTCAATTAGTGTAAAGTAAATATATAACGGGTTTAGTTAAAATAGACACAGAAACAGGTAAGTATATTGAAAATCTCCATGAATAATGGATTTTTTCATGTATAGGTGATTCTGAAGAGAACATTAATTTGATATATGTATTGGAGTTCACATACTATTTATCATTAATAATGCCTCTAGATCTCCATTCACATGTTGGAGATATATTGTTTTAAATGAAATGATGGTTAAAAATGGAAATATGATACTTTTTCTGGCTTGAGATATGCGGAAGCATATTAGAGATCATATGATTATTTAATTAGACTTCATTTTTATCAAAGATAATTGTCAATGGATTGATGAAAGCTCCATCTACAATATGATCATGGTGTATTTAATAATCATGCTTTGAGTAGACCATGATAAAATTATGAATTTTTCCTGAAGTGTAAATCCATTTAATTCTACATAGTTCAATCTAGAAGAAACATTTATGATATAGAAATATTACTGTGAGGATAATGATATTTGATGAATGGAATATATAAATATTTAATATTTTTTGGAAATTATTGAATCAAAAATTATGTAATACACTAAATGAGTGTTGAAGAGCCAAGTATATATATATGGACTACATATATAAGATAATATTATTTGATAATATGATATAGTTATGAAAATTTTAGTTTTATTATAAAATAAACTGGTAAATGGGAAAAAGACGAGTTACAGAAGAAAACTAATGTGTATAGTTTTTTTGAGTTGGCATTTTGAGTAATGATATTGGGTATGGGTTAATATTGTTATGGCATAAAAAATCATAAGGAGGATCTAAAAAACAACTATATTGGAAGCACTCATTCATTTAAAATAATTCAGTATAAAGATGAGTTTATAGATTTTATACAAATAACCATGACTCAAAACAAACTAAATTGTTATTTATTTTGTAAGGAAAGATTATAAATAATCTATGATAGAATAATTTTTTTGTTTCTTGACACTAAATATAAATAAAAAAGGAAATATTTGAAATATATAAAAAAGAATATAGATTTATAAGGTATTTTCACTGGACATATGTAAGAGATAATTGATGATTCTCTTGAAACATTATGTTCTGAAAGGTGAGCCCAATGTTTGAGAAATTAGGAAGAAGAAATCCACGAAAATATTGATTGATGATGATTGTTTTGAATGAAGTTAATGTTTGGAAATATAAAAATAATAACAATGGGCTCACATTTTGAATGATGGTTCACTCCCAATGATACATATCTTCATCAAAATTACTATTTTTTAAAAAATCTACATAAAAGTAAAATGACTCTTGTGTAATAAAAATTATGATTTAATTTTTGAAATATCTTTTGTAATGTGGAAAATTTTACAATGTCCAAAATTCCATAAGCTGATGAGATTATAAGTGGTGAGGAAGTGTTTTATAATAGAATCTTTGTATTCACTAATTCTTTGTTTGAATGATGCATTGGATAAATGGATGAATAACTATGAAATATTATGATCTATATCATATTATGTTTATTTATATAAAGGTCATGATATATTAACATAATTTTTTTCAATATTTATATGAAGTTACATAAAATTAAATTGGTAACATGTCTAATGTTTTGATATTATTCCCAATAGATATAAAATGACTTTTATATCACTACATATCTTGTATTTGGTTTTAAAAGTGGTATTAGATAATTCATTAATGCCAAATGTTATTTCTTTTATTGGTTACACATTAGTTATGGATTTCTTATCAATTCCATATTTCGATTCAAATGTAGTAAATAAAAAACTTTTAAGTGGTATGAAGAAAAATGATTGCTGTCAAAAATCACTGAATGAGTGAGATGTGTGTCCCTCCTCTAGTGCACATTATGAGTATTTTATTTAAAAATTTATATATCAATAACATATAATGTCATGTGGTTAATTTTTTTTAAACATATAATTAGGATTGACCTCCAAGGCACTAGTTATTCACTAACTTTCCTAGTGGTTCAAGTGATTAAGATGGGGATATGAGGGGGGTCTATAGTTATGAACTCTAGTCGACGTACTCGATCACACCTCGTCCCTCCCCTTGACGTAAAATCCTCCATACATTCTGACATCGCATTTTCATTACAAACACCTAAGATATTTAGGCCTCCCATGGTTACACCCCCATTTTCATCAGAGCCTCATTTCCTATATTTCCTATATTCGATGATGATTCCTACTCTATATTATGAATTATCACAACCATCTATTCCATCTTATTTCCCTTATACTTCCTTTCCCCAAGCTACAACATTCATGTGTCTTCGACACCTTCTCCGACACATTCTGATATTGTAGAGAAAATGATGGGACCCACTCTATCTATATATGTTGAGGTTCTTTAAGTGCTCGGGGATCCAGTGATTCCCACCGATCATCCCGCCTAAGGTATATTTGTCACAACCCTCCCTCGGGGCCCGTGTCGTGACTACACCAAGCCCGCCTTCCATAGGCCAGGGGCTGGCGACTAGCACAAAGTGCGTAAATTCCGATAAAAAGGGAAGTCATTTCCATTATGAAATGTAAACACACACACATACTTGGAGACCAAGCGGGAGAAAACACTAAGTAAATCAGTGACATGTATTCTGAAAGTACAAAGGGGCGGGAAATGCAAACCCAACAAAAGGTACAACTACAACAAAAATAAATTACAACTGAAAAGACAAACATCTGAAAGGTGAAGCAGCTCCTTAATCGTCCTTCGGGATCCAACTTGAAGGGTAGGTATGGATGTCCTCTTCATCTCTCCACGTCCTTCGGTCACCTCCGGGTACAGTCTAGTCATGAATTCCACCTCTAGGTACTGTCCCACTCTACACACCTCAATCACGTTAAGTGTTGTCTGTCGTCTACATCCAACACAACGAGGTACGAGCATAGCCCATGTAGGGGTGAGTATAAAGATACTCTGTTGGAACCCCGAGACCCTCCCGGTCTCACTAAAACAAACAAGGATAAATAAAAAATAATGATCTCAACAGATAACCATTACTTAGGTATATGCCCATACATATACCTATGTTATCAAGTAACCCATCTCCATCACGAGGTAAACACAAAGGTCATTGACTCATCTCAAACCTGGATTTTCATTAATGATAACGAAACCAAAATTGCTGAAGAGCTCCTCCTCTGTCGGGTAATGTGGGCCTATCGCGACACCGAGGCGCTTCTCACCAACCTTAGACTTCTGAGTTACTCCTCCTGTCGAGTACCGCGGGTCTGCCACCCCAATACAGTAGTGCTCCCCACTATGGGTATACCACCCAAACATAGTAGTGATGCCCCTAATAGCATAAATAGGTACTCCTTTTGTCGAATACCGCAGTTCTGCCACCCAAATATAGTAGTGCTCCTCGCCGCGGGTCTGCCACCCAAACACAGTAGTGCCCC
This sequence comes from Viscum album, assembly GCA_963277665.1. Lineage (NCBI taxonomy): Eukaryota > Viridiplantae > Streptophyta > Magnoliopsida > Santalales > Viscaceae > Viscum > Viscum album. The sequence continues at coordinate 1,004,497,368 of OY728134.1, forward strand.
CCACTGGGCTAGTCAAGTCACGACGACTCGAATCGGACAAGAAGTCATCAGCTCTCAACCGGCTACAAGGTCTCCGTACTCCGCACACTCGTCTCCGGGAGGATCCTCACCACGAGATACTGGTCGATACTCCAAGTATCACAATATACCATGAATATGTATCTCAATGGACCGCCTCATCAAAGGGGTCTCAATGCAAGAGACGGTGCGTCTATCAGACGCCCGGTCTGTGAGTTTTTAGCCTTTTAGTCCCGGGGGCCTGGTTGGTTTCGTGTTCGATCCAAGCCGTCCATATCTCAATTGTACCCCAAATTCCCATGGGGTATACTCAAAGGATCCAGTTCTCAATGTAATTACCTACGCCGCTGACGGTTTGTCAAATGGACGTTCGGTCTGAGAGTTATTAGTATTACCGTTCCAGGGGCCCGGTTGGATTTCAGGTACAATCCAACTCGGCCATACTCCAACTGCGTCCAAACCTCAGGTGATGTATTCCAAAAGAACCTTCTCATCAAAAGGAATCCAAAAAATTCGACAGCACGTCAATCGGACGTCTGAAGCTCATGTTTTATGCATTTCCGCTCCGAGGGCCCGATTGGTTTGTGGTTTGACCCAACCCAGATGTACCCATAATTCTCCACATCCTTGAGTGTAATATACCGAAACGACTGTCTCGATCCGAGGAATTCTACGTAGCTGACGGTGCATCGATCGGAGGTCCAAAACGAAAAATATCGGCTTTTAACTGAAGATGGTCTTAAAATAGGGGGTCTGGGCCTGGTTCGACACGACCCAACACACCCTGGGTCGGCCCGAAATGGGTCGACCCAACCCAGGTCCGGGTCTAGCCCGGTTGGGGATGACCCGACATGGCTGGCGCGGCCCTGCCCGACGACCGGTTGGGGCTTGGCCAGCGCGGCCGAGCGTTGTGCGGAGCAGGGGGTTACACCCCCTGGTTTTACGAAACGGCCGGCCATAACGGCCGCCCCTTAGGTAACTGTGGGACCCCCCTTGGGTCCCCCCTCTAAATGGCACTGGCATCCGGCACAGCCAGCCGCATTTCCAGATCTTCCGCGGCCTTAGGCCGTGGTTTTCTATACCGGCACGGTGCTACGGCTTCACTCCCCACCGCTACAGCCCGCCCCGACCGTGGCCCCTTGAAGCTCTAGCGCTGCGCGACGGCGTCGTGCCCCTCTACCGCAGCCCGTCCCAGCCACGACCGGACTCTATTCCGTGTGGAATGTTGGTGTGGTGCCTTTGCCGGTACCCGTCAATCTTTTGCTGACGATCCGCTTGTGGTCGGCCCGTCGCCGGTCTGTTCTTCGCAGTCCGCCTCCATCGTCCACAAACAACAAACGATAAGGGAAGGCTCGGACCGTGTTCGTGTGGTCCAAGACCTTCCTCATCTAGATGGTATCATGCGGCCCAATGAAACTCATGAAAATTAAGAATGATGATGAACGATATTAAGACTTGAAGGTAAGAACCCCTACCTCGAGGATCGTCGTTCGTTGACGATATCACGAGAGGGGTGGACGTCGGCTCGTTAACGTCGTTGCAAGGGAGGAGATGAAGGTGAAGACGATCATTAAAATTTATCGCTTCCAAGAAGGCCTTCGATCCTGGCTCGAGTGTCGTTCGTTGGAGATCCAGCGGAAGGATAACTGTTCTTCATGAATGGTGTTGTTCTTCAATGAAGGAGGAACTCTCTTCTTCCTTCATAAGAGCTCTCTCTCAAACATTTCCCTTAACACAAAAAAGTGCCATCCAAATTAAAAAAAGGCGACCCCTTATTTTAATTACACTTTCCAAGCATTCAAAATTCAAATCCATTAATTAAACAATTAAATAGTTTGAATGCATTGATTATCTTGTGTTGGAAAACTTTAATTAATGAGTGGAAGGTAGGGAGGCTACATTATTTAAGAGGATAATAAATTAATTCAAGAGGTAATAAAGTGGGGTTTAGGGAGTTGAGGGGGAGGTGAGTAGTTAGGGTCTCGTGTGGGCCCCACCACACTAAACCCTCCCATGGGAGGTTAGGTGGGTGTGGGCCCCCACCACTAATTCTCCCTTTATAGGGTATTAACCACCTTCACCAAATTAAAATATCAAACACATATTTTTATTTATTCCTCAAAAACAAACCGAAAATTAACCTCTTATCCCGTCAAAATTCCACTACGGTAAAGGTACCCTTAAGCAATTATCGACGCTGCAAGTTCATCAATTCCCTCAAGTTTCAATTCCGATCACCGGTTCAAAAGATAGAAAACCAACTCGTTAATTTACTGAACATACCTGAGCTAAAATTCGGAAATTGATTCTGGGCACATCGGGCCTCGGAATCAACAGTTGTCAGAAGCCACAGTCTCGTAAAATTCCAAAGAAATTAAGAAAAAAAAATTTCCTTGACATTTCTAGGTCTTTACATTACTCCAACCTCAGGGATTTATGGCCCAGTAATGTTACAACAGAAACTCGGGAAACTAAAGGACGTACCGAACACGAATCTAAGCCTCCCGCTCCCATGTGCTCTCCCGGAGGTTCTCGTGCTGCCAGCGAAAGCGCACAAGAGGAATCGACCATCCCTGTATGATCCACTCTTATCGATCCTCAACCTCTACTGGAACCCCGTAGAAAGTCACCCTGTCATCGATGTCTAGCTCTCAATGGTTGATGATGATGATTAGGTCGTGCACACATCTCCTCAGCTGATATACAAGGATGGCATCGTGCACCAGGGGCAACTGAGGTGGAAAGGCCAGACGGTAATCCACCTCACCACTCCTATGGGGACCTAGAAGGGTCCAATGAAACTCATCGATAACTTGCCACTGCGACCAAAACTATATAGACCTCATCGAGGTGAGACCCGTATAAAGATGTGGTAACCATCCTCGAACTCTGGAGGCCTCTGTTCCCAATTTGGAAATGAAAACTCAAAACTCATGTTGCCACGAGGGTAAGGTTGGCAGACTCAAGATTGATTGGCTGCACTCTCCTATGCATGAGTTTATCCTGTGCTGCCTGGGTTTCCCTTTTCGCTGATCAAGGTAAATCCCTATCCCAACGTTGTAGATAAACCACAAATGTTTTGCCTAATACAGTCAATCTGACTATGAACTCTGAATCCAATTCATACCCAAAACAACGTCATAAGGCCTTGATGCTTCCACCAATAGGTCCCAACTGAAACTCTCACCTCAAGGGTCAGATCACACCGTCGATGTATGTGAGATTATTAAGTCTCCTCACAAAGTTATATCCAGACGTGAGGGTCAAGTCAACGGCTTAACCGAAAACACTAGGTCTGGGAAAAGATTTGTGGAAGAAATGAATGATTCGTATCAAATTCTATTGTTACAACATCTTGTAGAGGACACAAACTATCCCTCAAATCATTCATAGAGCCCCTGGGTCACACACCTTGATTGCATGCAGCTACTCTCTTCCCCTTCCCTCCATCTCCCGGAGCCTGGAAGGGACAACAAAGGTTGGTGGTTGTAATATGTAGAAATGTACACCATCACACGCTGCTCTCCTACCTCTGCTTCCCACATCTGATGCTCTGCAGATTCATCTGTCCTTGAGGCTTCCTATTCTTGAAACATTTTACATGCCCAAATCCCCGTCTTCTATTAACATAGGATTTCAGCCTACTCTATGCAGTCTTCATCCGCCACTGGATGATCTGTACCTTCTCCATCGTAGTTCGTACCATCTCTGGTCGGTAGGAAATTTACTGACTTGGTAAATAGTTCAACGATCACCTTTCTTCACCTACGATCTGTATGAGCTGCTAAGATTTCTCCTTTTCTGAAAAGAGAAACTCGGTCTCATCCTCTGGATGAACCACACCCATTGCCTAAAACAGTTAATCCTGACATTAATGATGCATTCATGCCATGGACGCGTCGTAAGGCCTCGACCTTACTACCAAGAGATAAAACTGTCACTCTCACCTCCAAGGATCAAGTCACACTGTTTGAATCTGACTGTGGTCACAGGGTCTCCTCCAGTAGAAATTTCAAAAGTTATGGTCAAGTAAATAGTTTTAACCGGAACCTCTCAGTATCAACCATATAAAAAGGACAGGAAAGTAAACTTCGCAAAGAAAGGTGTCTTTTGTTACTGCAGATCAAAGTCTAAAGACACATAACAACCAAAAACAACAACAAAAAGGAATCTAGAAGCACCAATAACAAAGGCCTCCATGCCTATAACTAGTCTCACTCCTGCACACCCACTTCTGGAGCTCCATAGTCCCTTAGTTCAGCTGCCGGATGCTGACCTCTCCCATATCCACCTGTTCCCTGTGCTTGGGGTGGCCCTCCTGGTGGTGGTGGAAACTCTTAGAAGCATCGTACACCATCGGCTATACAGCCAGCTCCTCTTCCCCAGTCTGGTAGGTTCCTCTACTTCTTGCTGCTCATTTGTTGGACAGGTCGGTCAGTCTCCAGCCATGTGACCCTACTTTCCTAATGCATATCACTTCCTGCTCCACGTGTGGATGGCTCTGTTTCATTTTCCTCACACAACCGAACCTATAACCCAAGGTCTCCCACATGTTGGCCTAGTCCTCTTAGACCTCTGCATCATCCGTCTTCTGCCGACAGATGACTCGGTTACTAATGGAAAACCCTGCGGCAAGGGCAGTAGCTCCTGAGCATGATCACAACGTAGAGTAACTGGAATAAACTCCACCCTGAAGAAAGTCTCAAAGTATACCTAGGTGAAGCTCATCTCATCACAAAACTGGAGCATCTGGCTCCAGAACCTCTCAGCTGCTCCCTGAAAGAGACTAACAACTATGTACACCCTCATGTCTGCGGGTGTCCCATCGGTGTGGAAAGCTCGTTCTACAAACTCTAGCTAGTGCCCTGCCGTCTAAAAATCTAACTCGCCTCGAAACCTTGGAGGCCTCGGTCGCTGGAACTCGTGAAATATGCTCAAGTGGCATGCACTCTCTGATGGTGGGTCAACTAGAATTGGACCCTGTACTAAGGCCTCTTCCCTCAACGACCTGTCAGTACGTACAACTTTCGGGGCTCTAGTTGATCTTCCGCGGGGAGGCATCCTGAAAAAACAGATGGGACATGGTCAAAAGACAATACCTGGTGAGATGACCTGGTTTGAGAAGATTTAAAAGAAATTTTTTAAAACATACACGCAATCAGTGTTTTAGTGCATTGTGTCGGGAATCAGTAGTCAGGGTCCTAGTGTATGGAAACGTCGGCCGCCCACACCAACACTGGACTCCCTAAACTGGAAACCACACTTAGTACAATTAACACTATTGCTTCACATAAATAAAATATCAGAGTTCTATGTTCTACAGTAGAACTGACTCCTCTGATACCAATTTATCATGACCCATCATCGAGGCTTGTTATATGACTACCACAATCCCACCTTCCATAGGCCAGGGGATGGCGACTAGCACCAAAGGCTTAAATCCCGATAAAAAAGGAATGCACTGCCTTTATGAAACGTAAACACACACACATACTCAAAGATAAAGCGGAAGGAAACACTAAGTAAAGAAGTAAAAGGTATTATAAAAGTAAAAAGGGGCCAGAAATACAAACACAACAGAAGGTACTCCTACAAAAAAAGAAAGTACAACTGAAAATAAAATCAACTGAAAGGGGATGCAGGTCATGGATCATCCTCCAGGTTCCTACCTGAAGGGTAGGTACAGATGTCCTCCTCAGCTCTCCATGTCCGACTATCACCTCTGGGCACCGTCTTGTTTTGAAGTCCAACCCCGGGTATTGTCTTGTGGTGAAGTCCACCTCCGGGTACCATCCATCTCTACAAGCCGCAACCACGTTCAGTTCTATCCATCGTGTGCATCCAACACAACGAGGTGTAGGCATAGACCGGGAAGGGGTGAGTATAACGATACTCATTAGGGACCCTGAGACCCTCAATGTTCCACTAAAACCTACAAGAATAAACCATAAAATAAAGATCTCAATAGATAACATTTACTTAGGTATATTCCCATACATATACCTAAGTGATCAAGTAACCCCTCTCAATCAAGAGGTAAACATCAAGGTCATTGACTCAGCTCAAACCTGAATTTTAATTAATGATAACGAATCCACAACAGCTGAAGAGATCCTCCTCTGTCGAGTATAGTGGGTCTGTCACGACACCGAGGTGCTTCTCACTAACCATAGACTACTGAGGTACTTCTCGTGTCGAGTACCGCGGGTCTTCCACCCCAACACAGTAGTGCTCCCCGCCGTGGGTTTGCCACCCAAACACAGTAGTGCACCCCGCCATGAGTATGCCACCCAAACATAGTAGTGCTCCCCACTGGGATAGTCAAGTCATTCCAACTCGAATCGGACAAGCAGTCATCAGGTCTCAGCCAGCTACAATGTCTCTGTACTCCACATGATCGTCTCTAGGAGGATCTACTCCTAGAGCTACTGGTCGATACTCCAAGTATCACAATGTCCCACGAAGCAGTATCTCAAAGGACCGCCTCGTCAAAAGGGGTCTCAGGGTAATAGACGGCTCGTCTACCAGATGCTCGGTCTGTGAGTTATTAGCCTTTTAGTCTCGGGGGCCCGATTGGTTCCGTGTAAGAACTAACTTGGCCATATCTCAATTGTACCCTGAACTCCATTGGGGTATACTCAAAGCAACCGTTTCTCAATGAGATTACCTACGCCGTTATTGGTTCCTCAAACGTACGTCCGGTCTGAGAGTTATTAGTATTACCATTCGAGGGGCCTGGTTGGATTTTAGGTACAATCCAACCCGACCATGCTACAACTACATCCAAACCTCAGGTTAATTATTCCAAAAGAACCATCTCGTCAAGAGGAATCTATCAAAGTCGACGGCACATCAATCGGACGTATGGATCTCAAGTTATAAGCGTTTCTACTCCGAGGGCCTGGTTGGTTTCGGGTTCGAACCAACCCGGCCATACCCAAACATCACTGAAACCCTGAGTGTAATATACCAAAACTACCTTCCCAATCCGAGAAATCCTATGCAACTGATGGTGCATTTATCAGAGGTCAAAAACACAAGATATGGGTGTTTAACTAAATAATGTCCGAAAATAGGGGGTCTGGGCCCGGTCCGACCCGGCCCAACACCCCCATAAGTCGGCTCGAACCAGGGCGACCCAACCTGAATCCGGGATTGGCCTAGTTGGGCGCGGCCTAGCCCGGTGCTGGTGGCCTAGCCCGACGGCCTGTTGCGGCTCAGACAGCACGACCGAGCGTTTGCGCGGAGCGGGGCATTACACCCCCCCTGGATTTACGAAACGGCCGACCATGATGGTCGGCCCTTGGGTAACCGGGGGACCCCCCTCGGGTCCCACCTCTTTATGTCACCAACGATCGGCATAGCCGGCCGCCCGTCCAGATCAGCCGCGGCCTTAGGCCATGGCTTTCTTCAACCTGCGAGGTACAACGGCGCTGTGCCACACCTCCGCAGCCCGCCCCGACCGCGGCCCCTTGAAGCTCTGGTGCGGCGTGACGGCTTCAGGCCCCTCTGTCGTGGCCCGCCCAGGCCATGGCTCTTGTAGTTTTTGAATGGCGCAATAGGGCCGTGCCCCTCGGCCATGGCCCTCCCCAGCCACGACCCGGCACTATTCCACACGACACGTTGGTGTCGCGCCTTTGTCGCGACCCGAAAATCATGCGCTATCAATCCGCTTGTGGTCGGCCTGTCACCTGTCAGTTCTTCACAGTCCACCTCCATCGTCCACAAACAACAAATGAGAGGGGAAGGGTCGAACCGTGTTCATTCGGTCCAAGCCCTTCCTCTTCAAGATAGTATCATGCGGCCCAACGAAACTCATGAAAATGAAGAACACTGATGAACGGTTTTTAGACATGAACGTAACAACCCCTACCTCAAGGATCACAATTCGTTTACGATATTGCAAAAGGGGTGGACGTCGGTTCATTGACGTCATAGAAAGGTAGTAGATGAAGGTGACGACGATCATAGGCATTCGTCGCTTCCGCAAAGGACATCGATCATGGCTCGAGTGTTGTTCGTTGGAGATCCGGTGGAAGGAGAATTGTTCTTCCTAAAGGGATGTGTTCTTCAACGAAGGAGGAACACTCTTCTTCTTTCACAAGAGCTCTCTCTCAAACATTTCCCTTAACACAAAAACTTCCAACCAAATTAAAATAAGCATACCCCTTATTTTAATTAAACTTTCCAAGCATTCAAAATTCAAATCCATTAATTAAATAATTAAAGAGTTTGAATTCACTAATTATCTGTTGTTGGAACACTTTAATGAATGAGTGGAAGGTATAGAGGCCGCAATATTTAAAAGGAGAATAACTTAATTCAAGAGGTAATAAAGGGGGTTTAGGTAGTTGAGGGGGAGGTGAGGAGTTAGGGTCTCGTGTGTCCACCACCACACTAAACCCTCCCATGGGAGGTTAGGTGGGTGTGGGACCCCACCACTAACTCCCCCTTTGTTGGATATTAACCAACTTAAACAAATAAAAATATCAAACACATATTTTTATTTATTTCTTAAAAACAAACCAAAAATTAACCTCTTCTCCCATCAAAACACAACTACGGTAAAGGTCCCCTTAAGCAATTACTGGCGGTGCGAGTTCATCGGTGCCCTCAGATTTCAATTCCGAGCACTGGTTAAAAAGATAGAAAACCCTCTCCTTCCTTAACTAAACGTACCTGAGCTAAACCATGGAAATTGATTCCAGGCACACCGGGCCTCAGTATCAAGTGCCTTCAGAATACAGAAACTCGCAAAATTTGAATGAAAGTATGAAAAAATATTTTCCATGAAATTTCTGGGTCTTTACAATATATACAGAACCATGGTATATATTTTTACCATAATTTATTTCCACTATAAGATGTATTGATATAATATTTTTTTCTTATTTAACATTTTTATATTTGAATAAGAGATGTAGGAATGCATATATGTGTGTGGTGCGGAACAATAACTTACAACTGATCATATAGTAAAACAAAGATACCCAAATGATTAGAAAAAAAGGATAGGAATGTAAAATTTTTTGTGACACTTTCCAAATAATCTGAAATCATTCATGTCCATCCACTCTCCTTGAGACACCTACCAAATGATGTAAAGGAAAATAATTGGGCATAAATATTGGTAAAAGTATTCTTTTCATTTACTGTTATATTAATATTTTATTTATATGAATTAATATTTTGGTTTCATCTTTGTTTTAATGTTCTTGATGTTGAGGCTACGAGGCTAGTACAACTCATGGAATTATGGGAGTTACTGAGAGGCTATAAGCTTGAATTTTATAGTGGATAACATTCTATATTTTTCATGGATTTAGTTGCCACAACTATCATGGATGACTTTTCGTTAGAATTTTGTTTGGAAATGATTACACATTAGATGTGTATCGAGTTCAATGTATTAATAATGTTTTTTGTTTTTAAATGAAAAGTACCATGATTTTCATTAATAATTGTTTTTGAATTTTGTTTGGAATCGTCATAAAAATTAAAAAAACAATGATGATATTAAATACCTCCACCCACAGGGGTAGATTATAATGTGACACTATGAGATCATGTTGGGATGAAACTCATTTATATTTTTTCTTTAGGATGATGTTTATATAGATATAACATAAATTACAATGATATTAGATGGAAGCATCCACATATGCATAGATAAATTTAAATACCAATGGTATGGTCAATGATAATATGAGATATATAAGGAGAAGTGTATTTATAAGAGATTCCAATGCGATGATGATAAATTTTTTATACAAAAGTTTTGGTAGAGCAGTGGTGATTGAATATCAATTAGAGACTTTTATATTTTTTTCCTACAAGATATGAAAGATGGTTTTACTAAAATATGAATCAATATTTACTCACTTCTTCAGGTGTAAAACATTTCAATTAGGATCCCAAAACATTTATTATGTTTAATTATACTTAAATTGACTGTTCAGATTACATAGATATAATAATTTTTTTTATCTCATTAATAAATGGTGGTCAATTATCTTAAAAATTCACTCACAAAAAAGTAGTAAAAGTAAGTGATTTGGTCATGCATAGATAATTGACTCATAAATTTTCTGTTTTATCCCTTCATGATAGGTATAGAATAATTTTCTTCATATTTTATAGTTTACATTTTTATTAGGCCTTAGGGATTTATTCCCTCATGTTTTACTTCCCTAAAAAATGAAGACAATATATATGATGATAAATACTGAATTGATGATGACCTGAACAAACCCACACCAAATGGAATCAAATCAAAATATCCAAAACCAAACTAACCCCTACTGAACTGAGTTAAAACAAATAATCTCAACATAACTTGACCCAAATATAATGGAGCTAAACTAAAACGAATTGAAATTAATAAAAATTAATATAAAAATCGACATTGTACTATTTGACCTAAATCAAACCAATTAAACCTAACCAAAAACAAATATTACTGAAAATACCATATCTACACCAAACATATTCAAACTAAACAAAACTAAAAAATTTAAATCAAAACTATACTATCTCCACCTTATTCAAGTAAAACCATGCCAAATTAATGGAAATTATAGAATCATTGTTAAACAAACTGAAACAAATTTTTCTAAACTAAATCATATTTAAAAATAATAAAATAAACCAATGTGAACTGAATAGAATTGATCCTTATAAAACACTAAAAAATAAAACTGAATTAATTTAAACTGACACAAATCAACAAAAACCAAAATAAACTGAATCAAATATATATAAATTGAATCAAATCAGTAACACCCTAAGATTTAATGATACTATTATTTTATAAATAAATTTTATAGATTGTGTTGTACGCTAAACCGAGATAAACTTATGATACATGAAGCATCAGCTTAGCTTGTGATATATGCAACACCAGGCTTGAATTTATTGGAAAACAATTTCAAGTTCCTTTAATAGAATTAATTTTTCTCAATATTGGTATAATGTGGAAAACTAAATATTATTATGTTACATTATAACCAAGTCATTATAAATGCAGTTATGAACAAAATTAAGTTTCTTCTGAAAAACAATTTAAATACAAATACGCGAGTTTATAAAATAATAAAATCACTATGGATATATTTTATTAATCTAATATATATTTTATATATTTGTTCTAATGTTTATTATTCATCTTATATTTTTTCTAGAAATCATATGAAAAAAATTCAATTATTTGGATAAAATGAGTATTTTTTTAAAAAAATCCACTTTTTGGTAGTGTAGCCATTTTAAATCTAGTTTTTGACACTTTAATGTATTATATTTAAGAAAATGAAATTATTATGTTTAAGGGGGATATAAAAATTACTTTGGAGATATTTTTTATATATTTTTGATCAGTTATATGTTTTGATGAATAATAAAAATATAGTTAATTTTAATTGAATTTTTTTTATTGAAATAATTTATATAGATAAATAATATTATTAAATTGCTATAAATTAAAAAAAATTTATTTTTATTCTTTAATTTAAATTTGTTCATTTAAATTAACTTTAATAAGCATTTTAATGTACAAACATTACAATCAATTGCAATGTTTTAACTTTCAAAATCCCGTTATTAAATCCAACAACGAGATTAATTTTAAATAAATTAATCATAATTAAGTGTTTTGAATTTTAAAAAATGGATTCCATATTAAGAATCATATGATTTGAATTATTAAAATATGTCTCTTTATTGTTTTACATTATAAATAGTAATTTAAGTAATAAATTTTATTAACACAATTAAGGTTAAATCAGGTAACTAATGGTACATATTATATTATTAAAATATAAAACATACCATAGCACTAATTATAATTTACTTTTATGGGTTTATTTGGATATATATAATCATTCGGTCAAATTTAGGACCACGTGGGGCCACTTGGATTTCTTTACATAACTTATAATATTATATTCAATGAAACATAATTTTTCTTACCCTTTTGAAAAATATTTTTAATATGAGGCTCCATAAGTGATATGTCCAACTATACATATTATTTATAAATATAAATTCTTTATATAAATATTGATAATTTCGTTAATATTTATACATTATATTATTAAATTAAATGGAGACACAATGAAGATACACTACTTGTTTAATTATTTGAGATATCCAATAAATAATATTTAAAATGTTAAAATATATATAATTTTACTTAATTATTGACAGAAAATTATTTTATTGATAACATATACATTTTACTGAAATATCTTATTTATTGGTTTGAAGTTAAAATGTTGGCAGTTATTAGTAAAAATTAAAATTTTCAATATATTAAAATTGACATAAATGATATCTTAAAATAAAAACTATTTTATTAAATGATATAATTATAATAAAAATATATAGTTGGGTCAAATAACTTTGATAGTGTTATAGTTTTTGTAAATGAGAAATTTGGGCTTCTTTTGGCATTTTATTGTAACTATATTAACCCAATTGTGTAAAAAGTCAAGTAGACATGGTTAGAGTTAAACTGTTTAACATAGGGTTAAAGCCAAACGATAAGGTTAATTTTATGACCTAAATTGTGTAAAATTCATTGGTTATTGATAGTTATACGCATAATCATCTTGGCCAATAATGAACTCATTTTTATTTACAATTTATTTATATTAATTTATTACTTTAAGAGTTTCCTAAAGTGCCCCTCCCCTCTCTTATTAAAGGTCTCTTCTTCTTATCATTAATTCACACCTATAAATCCATTTTTCTCAGAAAAAACCTATAAATTTACTATAAAAAATTCCCTAAATACATCATAGATTCCATACTTTGGTATGAAATCCACTGAATGAGTCCTTTTGTGTAAATTAAAAGGATATAACTGAAAATATGTAATTGTTTCATCACCTCTTTCAGAGTTCTTTTCTTCCTCTACTTCCTACTTCTATGTTGTTTCCATACCAAAGTATTTAATGCAGAATCTAATATATTCATAAATTTTATAATTATTATGGTTCATCTATATCCCTTTTTTACACATCCTATGAAAAACAATATCACCATGTGTGCGTACAAAAGACTTACCATCCCCATGACATGGTGTAAACTATATTTGATGCACACAATATTTATATGGGTATTATGATAAATATAAAGGGTGTAAATAAAAAATATGAAATTAAATTGTTTTATTATTATTCATATTCCAGCCAATTCTTTACCATTTACGATTATGAAATGATATTGTTCCTCGTGCGTACGTTCAACCTACAGTCTCCACAATGCGACGTGATCAATCCTCGGTTTAATCCATTTAAAAATTATTAAAAAAATATATATTGAATAATTATGAAATATATTACATAATAATTCTACTGGAATAATATATATTTATATATATACACAGATTTTATTTACATTCTTCCATTTAATACGATAGGAAAACAAAAATATCATTCATCCATACATATTTCATATCATCTCCATAAATGATGTGTTCCATTTCATTTATCTATCTATTATATAAATATATTTATATATATTTATATATAGAATATATATTTTATATAAATCATGTTTTAAATTTATTATTTAAGTAAATTATGATCTATGTAATAATATCAAGAATAACAAGTCAAAACACATATGATAAAAAAAGTGATTATTACCCAAAATTTTGCTTCAACATGGAAATTATAAATAAATGGGTAATATAAAGTCATAAGTCAATATTATATAATATCACAAATATTATTATTGTCCTATTTGATGTTAAAAATATTTTAAAAAAAATTATATAGGAGGTAGAGACAGGTATAGAGAATATCTGACATAATGTTAGGGAATTTCTTCTCAATTTTAATTTTCATGAGATAAAATCCATATTCACTACATATTTCTTATGTGTGATGTATGTATTGATCCTATTATATATGATATTATAAATAAATTTATCTTAATTGTATTTTATGATTCATTTTATGTTATTGGGATCATTATTTAAATGTTCAAAGTGGAATGGGACGGTTTAAATGTTTAAAGAATTAATCCTTTCTCAATTTCAATATTCTTGATATTATTTTACATAACTATTTATATCAATATAAAAGATTTAGGGAGGAAAATCTATTTCTATTTTTTTTAATGAATCAATTTAATGTTTTTATTTAAGGGTTCATTTCAAAATCTCATTATTATCAGAGGTTGTTTTTACAAAATTATCTACCAGGATATCAATATCATGCATGTCCAGGTTTTGTAAAATTTATTTATAAATATTATAAAAAACTATTTAACATCATTATTATCTCTTTTTGAATTTTTTATAAAACGTTTTGAAAGGAATTATTCTGTCTTTTTCCAAATGTGGTAGTTTATGAAATTTTAGACAAGTTATGAAAAGAATAATTTTTTTCTTATATGGCATGAGCGGCTATTTACCACTGTTATGACACCATATCATTTTGATGTTTCCCATACAATATTACAAATTAATTTTCAAATGAAATTTTTTCTTTTAAATTTTCACATTTTTTAATGATTTCAAAATAAAAAAGGGATATTTACCTTGAATAGTTTTAATTATTTTATTAGATTATTTTTATCTATTTCAAAATCCTTTCTTGGATTTTATACTTAAATGTGGTTGATTAATTATGATACAATCTACCATATTATATTGAAGGTTTTATTATGTGTTTGAATGTGGATTTTCTATTTATATACCATTGTTGGTTTATTGTTAAAGTATTCATAGATCATATACTAGTTGTGAATAAGAATGATTATGTTAGTTATGTTCACCATTTTCATATGAGGAATTTATTGGACATAGTATGTGATGGTTGAGGACCACTATAACACCTCGATTAATTGGTAGGTCTCATGAGATTAAATAAGTTGGCATCAAACCCTTTTGGTTTGTTATCCAAGCAGTTAAACATTATCAGTAGGATGGATCGTGAAAAAAATCAGACGAGTTTCCTTCCAAATACATAAACTATCAAGCGGATAGGTCTTGAAAGTATCTATCTTGAGGATATATCTTGATAGTTTATATGTCTAGAATTATGAATTCCATAAGTAAGAAATTAGATATTGATATTACAGGTGATTATTAGAATAGTAGAATACCCATGTGAATGTTTATATGGGATTAATTGATTTATTCATTCCATACTATTATGAAGATTGTTTTTAAAAGGATTATTTTTTAATTTTATACCTTTCCTTAAATGTTTATGCTTATTTATGATATCTTTTTACATAGTTTTTATCCTTACTGAGCATCTAATATCACCTCATTCTTATGTTTTATTTTCCTAGGATGATAAGATGTTTGTTATGATAGATCTGTAGGGTTAAGCTTGGAGAATAATGGCACTCTATAAGAAATATATATGTTGCATTTTAGGGGTTGAATTGTAATGCAATGTTTATGTATGTAATCTATTTTCCCCTTAATTATAAATTGAATGGCCCTTCGGTATTTGATTCATTGTAATCATGACAATGTATTAAAATAATGAACCATCTATATGATTCTAGGGTTGGGGCATCCCAATTGGAATCAAAGCAATTTTAGAAACAAACCCGGAGATATATTTAAAAAAAATATATTAGGGATCATAACCCTATGATAAACATTGAGGATAACTATAGTGGAATATCCTAAAATTTGGATAATGTAGAGATTATGTGGGTATCCCTAGAAAATATATCAGTGTCTCAATACTACAAGTAGACATAGTTCTGGAAAATATTTTATTAGGAGTAATAACTACAGTATGGTGTTCTGAACTTCACTCATGGTAACATAGTACACAACGACATGCCTTATTAGGCACCTAGTTTGACACTCTTAAGGGATATGCATAAGATAATTCACATTTTCTTTAAAATCCCTTATGAATGATTTAAAAGTAAATAGGATCCCAAAGAAACCGTTTTTATTATTTATATATTAGTTATACTAAAATCTTCATTTTATGTTATGTGATTCACTAGTACTATGAATATATTTTGTTATGGTCTAATCTAGTGTATGTCATTGATCTAATATTATGTATTTCATTGTTTATAAATGTATCCTAGTGGAAGAAATATAAATTTATCCATGTATGTATTTATATCCAATAGAAGATAATGATGTTAGAGAAAGAGCTGTAACTTGTTCTAAACAACTTATTATCCTATAGTGATAACTAACTCCGGTTGTGAATAATAACCTTACTCGTATGGGAGGCTTGACACAAAATGTGGAATAACAATGTTAGAATTAATCATGAGAAGACATCCTCTAACATTCAATGGGACTAAAAATCCATTTATAGCTGAACAATGGATAAGTTCCTTAGAGAATATATTAATTTTTTTTTTGGAGTAACAAAAAGGACAAAAATTAGTGCAATTTATTATCTATTAGGAGATGCAGATAAATTGTGGACATTAATTAAAAACCTGATGGAATATGAGGAATTATAAAAACATGGAATGGATGGAGTTTAAAAAACTATTATTAAAAAAATACATTCGTCAAGAACATCGAGCTAATATGGAATGTCAATTTCTGATGTAGATATAAAAGATGGATGAGATGGTTTCAAAGTATGAATCTAAATTCACTAGGATAGTAAGTCATACAAAATAATATATACATAACCCAAGAAGTAGGAATGGTCTAATCTTTACAGGGTTAAAACAATTCATCCAATTGGTACTCTTATAAAAATATTTCTCATCATACAAGAATATTTTTTCATGTGACATCAAGATAGAAAATGAATTCTCTAATTCTTATGTCTTTAAGGAAATGAATGAGAAGAACAGGATGATAGAGAAAGATAAAGATAATGGGATGAAGGAAAAGAAGGATTTACTACATGTGATAATTTTGGAAAGAATCACCCTGTGAAGTTCATGAAAGGATTGTGGGTTTGTTATATACATAAAAAATTGGAGAACTATGAATAAAATTCAAAAGGAAGAAAGAAAATACTGATATTCAGTGTTTAAATTATAGTGAAATGGGTAATTATGGAAATAAATGTCCAAAGTGTCATGGAAATATATCTTATAAAAATCAATGGGATCAAGGTCAATCAGATATTATTAATATATTTGAAACCAAATAATTAATGTATTTGTGTTTTTGGGATTCAATAATTATTTATTTTTAATATTTTATTATAAATTTATAGTTTATATGAATTAAGGAATATATGAGGATTGCACTACCGTAATTATTCTTTATGTATTAGGAGGCATGATTTTTTTTCATTATGGTTTTCAGGAGATCAAATATTAGGTATGATCCAGTAAGATCTACATAACCTTTCTTGGAGAATCTGATGCAACGATTGATTTATGATATTTAGAGACCTTTTTAGAATGTTAATTTGGGTAGAAGTATTTTTGAAAAATATTAAGGTTCGAATAGTGAATGTTTAACACCGGATATTACTGTTTGAAGTTAAATCATGATTTTTTTGATACTTTGGGATAACATTTTTTGTTTATTTAAAAATTTAATGGATTAAGAAAACACTTTGGGGACTTATGATTATCCGAGTGCTTCATATGTGAAAAATTCATTTTGAAAATTCATTTCAAGGTGTATTTGATGAAGTGTAAATAGATCAAAGCACAACCAAAGGATGAGATTATTCTTTTGACTTGTAATGAAATCAATTAATTTCTTTCCCAATAATTATTCATAGGGAAATTATCTTGAAACAAAAAATGCTATCTTATTACTTTTTCGGATGAATCAAATGACCATTTAGATCATTACATATTTAGAGCTTTCTGATTGTCAACTTTTCCTAATCATGATCTTCGTCACTCCCCATCAGAACATGATGGTTGGATTGTTATTTCATATCCATGTTTTCCCATTTGGAACCCTAGTGTCTATTTTTTCCAGTGACTTTCACCATTCCCTTTATTTATTCTAATGTGGGGGTATAGATAATCAATTTTCCGATGTGGTATTTCAATAAATATATTTTGAAAAGTCCAAAACATATTTTTCAATTCCATGTTTAAATTGCGAGGATGCAATTTATTAAGGGAGGGGAGAATTTAACACCCAAATATTTCATGGTATATTTCTTTTTTAAATATATTCAATAGCTTATGTCATACACTACACCGAGAAATGCTTGCACTACAGAGAACAATGACATGACATTAGGTATATGCTACACTAAGATAGGATTTTATTACACGCAATTTCATGTTCTTTTGATCGAATTAATTATATGGAAGACCAAGCTTATTTTAACCACTAAATATTCTATGTTACCTTATAACATTGTCATTATAATGGTGGGTATGAACAGTATAATATTTTCTCTGAAAAACTATTTAAATAAAAATAAGTGAGTTTATAGAATAATAAAATCACTCATGATATATTTTATTAATTTAATATATATCTAATATAATTAATATAATGTTTAAAATTCATATTATATGTTTTCATAACATGATACAAGAAAAAACTCTATGTTTTGGTTAAAAGATGTATTTTTAAAAACAAATTGCAGTTCTGCAACCTTTTAATGGAGCGACCATTTTAATTCTATTTAGAAAATTAATATAATATATTTAAAAAACATTTTATTTAGAAAGAGGATTTAAAAATTTACATTCTAGTAATTTTTGATATTTTCCAAATATGTTTTATGTTTTTATGAAATGTTAAAATATACTAAATTTTAATTGAAAACAACTTTTTTCATCGAAATACTTTACGTGGAAAAATTATATTATTGAATTACTTTAAATTAAAAGTAAAATATATTTTAATTAGTTAATATATTTTTTTGTCATTTTCATTAATTTTACCAATAGTTTTGATGTAAAAACATTTCAATCTTTTCCAATGTTTTATCTTTTAAAAACCAATATTTCATTCCGACAACATGATTAATTTTAATTATTTACTATAACTTATGTTATTTTAATTTTTAAATATTGATACCATATTTTGAATCATAAGGTCTAAAATATTTAAATAGGTCCCTTTTATTTTAGAATATTGTGGATAGTAACTTTACTAATAAATTATATTACCATGGTTAAGGGTAAATCTAGAAATTAAAGCTATGATTTATATTATTAAAATATTTCCATTTCTTTAACACATGTCATAATTTAATTGGATATGTTTATTCTGACTAGGATCATATGTGGGTCAGATATTGGACTACAGGGAGCCACATGGATGAATTTAATTCATTTATAATATTATATTCCTTGAAAAGTCATTTTTGTTACACTTTTGTAAACTATTTTTAATAAGATTTTATTTAAGTGATATGGTCTTCTATAAATATAATTTTGAAATATAAGAACATTATATACATTATGATCAATTATTTATAATTTCTAGACTTTATATTATCAAATATAATGGTGACATAATGATTAAGTAATAGATATTTAATTAATTGAGATATCAAATAAATAATATTAAAAATATTTTAATAAATATATTTTGAATTTACAATGACAAATACTAATTTTATACATACAATATAAGTTTTAGAGACATACTAGAAGTATTGGTTCTAATTTATCATGTTTTTTTTGATATTTTTAAAAATAAAAATATTGATTAGTAATAAAATTGTCATAAATGATATTTCCAATTAAAAAATATTTTATTAAATGATATAAATGTCATAAAAATAAAAGTATCATCTAAATAACTTGGATAGTGTAAAATATATAATAAAATATGCAAATGAGGTTCTATTGGAATCTTATAGTAACTATAGTAACCATATATTGTAAAAAGGCAAGTAGAAACAGAAAGAGTTTAACTGTTTAACTAACGGTTAAATAAAAGAATAAGGTTAAATTTATGAAATAAAAAAGTCTAAAAACTAATTTTTTGATGATATTTATACGATAATCATATATTACTCAAATAAAATCACTTTGTATCCTTTTTACTTAAAAACTAATTTATATTAATTTAATATTTTAGGAGTTTCTTAAAGTGCATATACCCTCTCTTATAAAAGGGAACTTCTCATTTTCATTAATTCACAACTCTTAAGCCCATTGGATCAGAATAAAAAATCCCATTTCCTCTAAAACATTCCACGAATAAATCCTTCAGGTAATACTTTGGGCAGAAATCCATTCTATAGAGGCCTTTTTCACAAATCAAAAGAAGATACATGAAAAAGATGTAACTGGTTATCACCTCATTCACTGTTATTTTATTTTTGTACTTTATCATTATGTATTGTTTCCATACCAAAGTAATAACTATATAATATAATATATTATGAGATATTGTTATGATTATGGGACAACCATATTCCTTATCTACCCATTATATGAAAAAGAATATCCCAATGTATGTGTATGTATGGCTTATCATCTACATGCTATGGTTTAAACAGTTTTCATATTTACATTATTTATATGGGTATGAAGATGAATATAATGGATTAAAATAATAAATATGAAATAATATTTCCTCTTTATAATTCATATACTATACAATTCAACACCATTTACCATTACAGAATGATATCATTACTCGTTTGTATGTACGACCTACCGTGTCCATGCCGCAATGAGATTCATCCTCTATTACAAGAAATTACAAATGATTAAAAAAATATATATAATGAATAATTTCGAAATATATGACATAATAATTATAATTTAATAATATAAATGTATACATATACTTATATATCCTTTACATGCTTCCATTCAATATGATTGGAAAACATAAACAATGTTCATCTGTACCTACAACCTACCATGTCCATGAATGGTGTGTTCCATTTGATTTATCTAGATATTATATATATATATATATAATGAATATATATGTTATATAAATCATGTTTTATTTTCTGGAACTAAGTAAATTATGGTCTAAGTAATAATATCACGAATAAAAAGTCAAAACACATATGATAAACAAAGTGATTATTACCCAAAATGTTGCTTTAACTTGGAAATTATTAATAAATGGTTCAGATGACATCATAATAGAATCATATAGGATATGATAAATATTATTATGGTTCTATTTAAAGTTAATAATATGTTTCTAAATATTATACATTAGTTTCAAACACGTACTGAGAATAATGGACCTAAGGTAAGAGAAATTTGTCTCACTTTTAATTTTCATGAGATAAAATCCATGTTCACCACATGTTTCTTCTGCATGGTGTATGTAATACTGCTATATCATTTAATATAATTAATAAATTTATCTTCATGTTATTCTTATATTCATTTTATGTTATTGGGCTTATTATTTAAATGTTCAATGTGGTGCGAGATGCTTTGAATGTATAATGAATTAATCCTTTATCTGTATCAATATTATTGATATTATTTTACAAAACTATTTTTATGGATATAAAAGGGTTATAAAGGAAATATTATGACTATTTTATGTTCATTCAATTTTTTTCTAAAAATATTCTTTTAATGGTTTTATGTAAGGGTGAATTTCAAAATCTCATTATTATCTAAGGTTGTTTATACTTAAGTATCTACCGGGATATCTTTATCATCCATGTACTTGTTTCTTAATATGTATTTCCAAATATAATAAAAAAAATTAATGTAATTTTTATCCATTTTTGAATTTTATAAAAAATTTGAATGGAATATATCCATTTATTTCGAAATGAGGTACATTATGTCATTTTTGACATGTTATGGAAAGAATGTATTTAACAAATATGGAACGAGAAGATATTTTCCACCATTATGATTCATTTACATTTCTTAGTTTCTAGTATAATATTAAAATGTTAATTTGAAAATAAATGATTTTTAAAAAAATTTTGTAGTTTTTTAATTTTTTTGATTTAAAAATGATATTTCTCTTAAAGAGTTTTGATGATTTTATTAGACTATTTTCACCTATGTCAACATCATTTGTTTGATTTTATGATTAATTATGCTTGATTTATTATGATACAGTCTACCATATTAAATTGAAGGGTTTATAATATGTTTCCCTGTGGAAGTGATATTCAAATATCATTATTGGTTTATAGATAATTAATTCACAATTCGTATACTAGTTTTGAATACGAATGATTATGTAGTTTATGTTTGACAATTTTCTTATGTGGAATGAATTAGACTTAGTATGTGATAGGAAAGACCCACTATAACCACTCGATGCATCGGTAGGTCTCATGAGATGAAATTAGTTGGAAAGAAACCATTTGTTTTTGTTTTTCAAGTAGTTTAACAATATCAGGATGATAGATCTTAACAAAAATTAGAGGGTATTGTACCCACAGACTTAAACATACCTACGGATAGATCTAGGAAATAACTATCTTGAGGATATATATGATATTGTAGATGAACAACATTATGCATTACCTAATTATGAGATTACTTATTGATATTACATGTGGTTATTTGACTACATGAATATCTATTTTATTGTTAAAATGGAATTATTTGACATATTTCTTCAATATTATATATTATATTATGTTTAAAAGTGTTGTGTATTAGTTTTATACATTTCCCTAAAATTTTATTTTTATTTATGATAGCGTCCTCTATATTTTTTTATCCATACAAAACATCTGATCCTGCCCCTTTCTTATGTTTTATTTCCCAAGATTCAATGAAGTGTTTTATGATTGATCTGCAGGGTTAAACTATGATAATAATGGCATTTTGAAATAATTTTCTATATTTCACTTTATGTGTTTAATTATAATAACAAGTTCATGTATGTATTCCATTTCCCCAAGACATCTAAAATGACCAGTCCATCAGTATTTGATTCCTTATAGTACTGAAAATGTATTAAAATAATGTACCATCTTCAGGATTCTTGGGTAGGGGAATTACAAAATCAAACATAACAAAATAAAATAGTTTTGAAACAAATTTATTTGACACAACATGACATAAATACAACTTAATTACACCTAAATAAATCAAACCAAATCAACTTGACCGGAATAATGTTAAATTTAATCAAACCAAATCAAATATAAAAAAATAAAACTAAACTATCCCAAGAAATACTAAACATAAGTGAACTAAAAAAACATTTAAATTCATATTCAAGAATAGGTAAACCAAATTAAATTGACTATAATGAAATATATTTGTATTATAATTACTAAAAACAACCTAAGCCCAATAGAACCAAATATTACCGAAATAAACCACACATAACCAAATTATATAGAATTAAATAAATATTTAAAAACATAAATGTATAATTTATGGTTTGTGTAAAATAAAAAACAAATAACTCAAATATAATAAAACAATGATTAAATGAATCGATCCAAATTGAACTAAATTGTCCAAAATAGACTCAACTAGATCTGAACCGTGTTGAACAATCATAAAAAAAACTATATTGAACAAAAATAATGTAAATAAATCATAAGAAATCAAATTTGTATTAGGCCAATATGAATTCTACATATATTGTATATACTAATGTAAATTTAGTTAAATATGATAGGATTGAACCATCCTGATCTAAAGAAAAAGAAACTGGATCTAACTAAACCCATTTTAATTATTCTAAATAAAAAAATATAAAGTATTTTTAAAATACAAAAGAACTAAACTATAATGAAATAAATCAAACCAAATGGAATTGATCTCCAAAAAATATAATTAAAAATAAAAAAAATACACTCAAATGGATCAATAATTAATTTAATTTGTCTGAACCACCCATAACCAAACTAAACCAAAATCAACAGAACAGAATTAAAAAAAATAAAATAAGAAAAAAATAAAACTATGTAACCATGAATTGATATTTCCTAACCAAACATTATTATAATGTAAATAAACAAGAATAAGTTAAATAGAATAAAACTAAACTTAATATTTATAAATATTAGAATGAAACCAAGAAAAGCATTCTTCTTTCATGATTAAATAGTTGATTACCCATTCATGCATATTACTTTATGTTATTGTAATGATTACTCATATTATCATTAATTATGGTGATCAAATAACAATCTTATTATTGATTACTGGGATGACCTATTCAATTATATATATTTTTTATCTATTGAAAACTCATTAGTTGATACACATTTATAATTCATCCACCATATGTTTTTTCTTAACTTCATTTAGAATTAATATTCATTTGATTTTAGTTATGAAATTCATTACTATTAACATATATTCAGTTATGGTTTATTACCTTTAATGTCATTATAGAGGGGGGTTCTAATTATTGAACGATGTGTTCCTTGAGAAAAAAACATTTTGCTCGAGCAGAATGAAAAATATGGATGTGCGATTAACGAACCAACAGAGTAGTATATTGCATGTTTTAGTTTATTTAATTAAAATTTTAATGTATATTTTATTATTTAATAGTCTATTTATATTTTTATCATTATAATTTTGAGGCCCTTAATGCACCATAATTTATAAAATTTGGGCCAAATGATCAATTATATCTAGTTTTGGGAGATGAGGACCGTGGAAAAGTATGTTGTCAACCTCGGAACTGCGTTTCCCCAATGAGGTATTGTCCCACATCAGGTACCATTTCTGCTATCACTAACTTTGAAAAAGCTAATGCCCTGGAATCAGAGGATGAGTTTAATCCATAAAATTCAAAAAAGTTCCATTTAGGTGGATGAATGGAATCAAAGGAAAAACACAAAATTTCTGAAACTGATGGATATTTTTTATCCATCAATTAAACTAGATACTACCTCGTCTAGTGATGCATATTTTCAATGATTCATACATTATATTGTGAATTGTGCATTAGTCCTAGTGTTTTTTGGTATGATGAATTTCCTAGAAATGGTGATGGATAAAATGATGGTGAGGAAGAAGTTTTGGTTGATAGAGAGTAAGAGGATGAGGTCGAGGTTTAGGGAAGGACGACATTGAGGGTGAGGGAGAGGATGAGGCTGAGTACAAGAACAAGGATAGGGATGACGATGAGGCAAATAATGATAAAAATTATATTGATGTTGATAAGGGGAATATTAATCCATTATATTTTTTACTGATATATATGACTTTTTATGTTTGATGATTTTTTTTAAATGAATATAGGAGAAGATCTGATTCAATATTATAGGTTTAGTTTATGGGATTTCATGTTATATTTGTTTACATGTTCTATTTTCCTATATGTTCTATTTTCGGTTAGCTACAGGTTCTTTTGTTTAGGTTCTATGTAGAAAGTTATGTTTTTTTATGGTTTGGGGCCAATGCCAATTCTTTTATAAATTTTGGTATAAGATTTGGCCAACAGTTCATAGGGAACCTTTTTCTAAAGTGAATTTTTGATCACCATATACCAACAGTTCACTAAGAACCATTGGTATAAGCTTGTATTCCAGTAGTGAATTAATTAAATAATTACGGTATTTGGTATTCCATAAATAGTTAATCTAAATAATAAATCTCAAAAAAATAAAAATAAATTAATATTATGACATAAAATACATTACCTATAAAATTAAAATTTACAACCAAACTAATGTTGTTCTTGTACATATCTCAAACCTTTATAAATTTTTAAGGCAAGGAAGGTTTCATTCTTTTTTTTACTTTACATAACTCATTATACCATTCCATTTCATCAAATTGTGTCCCAATAAATCATAAAATTTGAACCAGGAGGGGATAAGGTTGAAATAATGGAATCCAATTGCTTTAAAAAATGTGTCTATGTCATTATTCACCTCAAGATTGAAGTTTAACCACTAAGTAAACTAATTTTTTTCCATAATCACTATAACTAATTATAATTAATTTTAACAATTTGTTTTTTCAAAAACTATGTTGAACTTACTAGAAATTATAAATTATTATGATTGAAAATATGTTATCCACTTTTTGTAATTCAAAACATATAAGTGGAAGAAATTAATTTAAAATATAATCTCATAGACATGTTCTACAAGTATATTTTCTTAATAAAAACTGTTTAATATTTTGAAATATTTATATATCAAAATTAAATTTGAAATTTCTTCCAATGACTTAAATTTTATTAATTTATGAAAAAATTATCTAATTAATATTTAAAAATAAATTAAAATATATATTAGCAATATAAATAAATTATTTTCAAAAGTAGTTTTGAATTAAAATTCAGTATTTTTCACTATTCATCTACAAATGACGTTTTTTATAAAAAACCCATACAATTAACAATGAGCTAATTTTGAAAGTATGAATTAAAAAAGTTAGTTTGTTTTATAAAATTAAATTTATAAAATTATATAAAATTAATTTGATTATTGATCATAAAAATGCATAAAATGAAGTTCAATCTAGAATATAATATTTGAAAACATATAATGACATTGCCAAATTTATATGTTTTATTTATATAAAACCATTATAAATAATAATTAAATTTTTTTAATTTATATTCCTGTGGATATGTTATAACTATGTTTTTTGAATAATTGTAATAATAAAATATTGATTCAAAGAAACATTGTATTGCATGTATTGAAAGAAAATTCAATGTTGCATGTAGTGAAAGTTTATATTAATGTAGCATATAATGAATGATTATCTTGGTGTAGTGTATAAATAATGAATAAATTTTTGAATTCATATAACACATGATATATGAAGTGTTGTATGAAATATAAAGAATTAAAATGTTTAAATTAACCCAAAAAAATTAATATATATCTCTATGTTACATCTTTTATGAATTGAATATATAAAAATGGAATCCATATTTGGATTCATAATTATAAATATTTGGTAATTAGGTAAACATTATTTTTTCATACTGAATAATAACCATAGTTAACATTAACTAACATGGTTTATGTTAAAAAGGGTTTAACATGGTTAATCTAAAAACATAAGTGTTAAAATGACCTAAAATATTGTCTACATCCTATTTTCTAAAAACGTTTTGAATGTTTACTATCCAAAATTAAACTATAAGGTCATTCGAATGAATTTTTCTTAGGAAATATTTTATCATTATTCATTATTTTGGGAAATTTTCAAGTAGTTTCTAAGAGTGTCACCTCCCCCACTTATAAAGGGACACCTCCCCCATTTCTTCCTCACATACCAAGAGACATTTGATTCGAAAAATAATTTCCTAAATCCCATAAATCCATCCCCATGACCTATATTTTATATTCTTGTCAAAAAACCATTCTAGGAAGGAATTAGTTATAACTATAAAGTTGTTCTCTGAAGATGATGTATATTTCTTTTCAATTAATCTTTATTCCATTTCTTCATCTACTGCCTAAAAATATTATTCAACAATTATAATATTAAGAAAAATATCTTTTGTATACTGATATGATATTATGTTAATTTCATAAACCATATCCTGATCCACTTTTATCAAACGGGAAATAAAAATGCCGATCATGTCTATAAAAAACAACCGCCTCATGAACTGATTTAATTAACATTCCATCAATGCCTATCATAGATTGATATAAAAATGGATTTGACATATTTATATGATATTTATGGAATTTATATATTTTAGAAATTATAATATCTGATATACCATCTTATCTTATAATCCACTGGAAACAAATAACATCTCGTATGCGTACATATCGACTATCGCCTCTACATAGCGATGTGATATGTTTTTCATTTTAGTTTGACATGGATATTAAGGATGATAGATTTAATTAATATATATGATATATATGATATAATAATAATAATTTATTGAAGGTTAAATACAATTTAACTTTATTTAAATCTATCACTATCTGAACCATGTCGGGGCTCGAGCTGTAAATACCCCATGCCCGCATACATAGGCCATGGGGTGGAGACCAGTGAAAAATGCATAATTGGAATGGGGAGGCATTTTCTTAAGTACACGTACACAAACATAAAAACACCCATATCGATGAAAAAGTGACGATGGAGTAAAATTAATTGAAGGAAAATATAATGGAACAACCATGCCTAAAAAACCTCTAGATAGAAGAAAAATTATGGTACTGTATACTGAATGTTAATGGGAAAAAATACACGCTCAACCAAAAATTTTTACCAACCATAAAAAACTGTGAAAGATAACTGCTAAGAGATCCCATCATCAAAATTCCAATTTTATCCCCCATACACGAACACAAGTACCAGGTATCCCTAAGCTCCTATGAAGTCATCCTCGACCTGTCTGTCATCTGCATAACACAGAAAACATAAAAGGGAAGCCCATGCAGTGGTGAGTGTACATATATAAAATAGGAACCCATAATAGATGATGACGAATTAGTGAGAGATAAAATAGGAAAGGAATGACTGTAGATGGTTGAATTAGTGTATCTCAACCCTATGTAAGAGAAAGAGTAAACTTGTCCAAGCACAGGGGGATCAATATAGTCAGTAGATAATCTACATGTAGTGTCTTAACCACCGTTATTATGAGAGTAAACTCATCCAATCAAGAGAATATAAACATATAAATCACATGGAATACCCCATACATCTTTTCCTCCAATGGAAGGAGAGTTAAAAAATACAAGGTGTGGATACATAAGAATATATATATATATATATTCCCAGTTAAACGACTCCCAAAAGGTAGAGTAATGGGATCTCCATCTCATACCTCAACCTCAGAATAAGTTTAGAAAATATTTCCAAAATTCCATCAACAATGCCCAACATATTACACATATACCAAGAAGTATCCACCCAAGTCAAACCATTCCTTGTTATTGTGCCTCATAGTTGAGGGGTCACAAAATCAACGTACAGGAACCACCCCTAGTTTGTCGGGGGGGGGGGGGTCCACTATAGAGGTTGATAAACAGATTCCTTTTCAGATAAGGGGGTTCCACTTTAGTCGTCGAGGACTAGAACCCTATTAGATATGTGGTTATACTAATATCTCAATGACCCATGCCCTATTGAGATGGGGGGGGGGTCCACTCTAGTCATCGAGGACCCACTCTAGGGGGTTACACTTAGAAGTGCAGGACTAGATCCATTTTACAGAATGGGTTCGAACCTATTCATCAAGGACTCGTGTCCTATCAGATATGGGGTTCCACTCAGAAGTTGAGGACCCGCGCCCTAGTACCACATGGGGTTCCACTCAAGTCATCGAGGACCCACACCCTATCTGATAGGAGGATCCACTTGGAAGGTACCTATCGAGGATTAATATCCATGACGATGGGGGTTCCACTATACTGATCAGGGAATCCTTCCCTAGCTGCTTAGGGGGATCTACTATAGTCCTCGGGGACCCACTACCTATTCAATAGGGTGTTCCACTGGGTAAATAGCCTATGGTGATCCCACCTGATCACTACTACTATCGATGGTATTACCTCGAAAGGTATACATGAAAAAAACATTAAAAATCATATCTCGAATGACATTGTGGAGGGAACAATCACGTTCTACGCAGAAAAACACTTAGGATAGGATACTCACGGGTCAAAATACATGTTTAAATGAATACGATATAGAACATTGATGTTTCCATAAAAGAGGCCATGGGTACACAACATGTGAGGGGACCCCCACAATGTGTCATCTCGGTCCACCACCTGTACATTTACCTGGATGATACATGTCTCCCTTTATGTGTAGTAGTACATGTGGTGTAAGTGGAATATAGGGTGTGTCCATGCAAACCGTTACCTGGGTCGCATATTACTGGTCTGACTGTGTACCAGACGCCGTGTCCATGTACATGGGTGCACAACCATGCATGTGGCCCTAGAGTTCCATATGTGTTCCCTCCCATGTGACCAACCACATAGGTTTTACATCTTGGGAATGGGTACATGGTGTGTAGGAGGGCTACCCACAGTATCATACTTAACATTTCCAAAACCCTATCCACAACCATTATAGAGATACATGTCACATGTTCATCCCAATACATGGCGTGTAGTAAGGTTTTCTGTATATTCTTCAGATCTTATTTCAGAACCTGAATCAATTAATCTATCTTTTATATCAGCCCTATCTCCAATCAAAAATGGTGAAATGAGCCGAAAATAATGGTTTCCCACTATCATTGGATGGGAATCGGCCTCCGGTGGTTCGTTAGGTTTCGTCGGTCATCTCACACATCATCATTGCTTCCACCCTAGATTACATGATCTCATAACACCAAAACTAATAGCTATGCCTTTAACGATCCTAAATATGGTAGTAATTCAACAAAATGTTCTTTTTTTTCTTAATCCTTCATAGTTCTTGGGGTCCGATCAAGCTTGGTACTGACTAGAAAAGTCTAACAGGGAATATGTGGTCCAATCAGTGAAGAACGTGAAGCAGCATGGGAAAAAATCACATAACCAAAGGTTTAAACATCATCGGAAAAGAGTTTTTTTCCAAAAATCTATAATGGTGATATTGGGTCATAAAACACTGAATAAATCAATTTAAATCCAGTACGTAGGTGCAGGAATATGACACAATTAGCCAATACCAAAGAATAATGATTGATCTGCTCAAACTATTTTATCAAAGGAAATAGATCACTAATTTATGAGTTCCACCTAGATATTTGATTTTTCATCATTGAAGAATGTATCATACAATGATTGAGAGGATTCATTTCATTTTTTGTTCCCTAATCTGATCCAACTGGACATTTCATCATCATCTGATGTGATTTTCCAATGAAAGAGATAAGAGGAGCTCTAGAATTATTCTAGGGTTTATGCATCAAGCCTTAGAGAAATCACACTATAAAAAATATTATAGATCATTTTACCTCAATAAAAAAAGAAAATTAATTAATTAATTATTTCACTCAACGTACCGATTACGAGCAAGGAGTCTGAACATCTTGCACTAACCCATTTTAAGTCGTGCCATGGGTAAACACCATGTTCCTAACTCAACCGTAGTCTCATATTTATGATATGAGGTTAAATTTAAGGATTATCGCATTTAACTTAATGAACCAAAATTGTACAATATAAAATATATTTAATATTTATATAAAATTAATTTTAGGAAAACTAAGCCTCAAAATCACATGTCATTTTAGTGCTTATCTATGGAAATGCGAATTGAATTATTTCAAAGTCTTACATTGAAAAAGCAAGGTTTATGAATCATTCACTCCATTAAGAATTTAATCCCAGAAAAAAAACTAAATAGACAACTCGAGATACTCAACCCACAGTTGGCTCTACTACTCCAAAAAACCTTAATGCATATTATCTTGCTTCCATAACACACTAATAGGGGGATAGTCCATCCATGTAAGGTTCACTCATGTCGATCCATGATCACCACATAGTGCTCTGCAATGGTGGCTCAATCCTCGAGGTCCAGATAACCCAAATTGATAATATGAGTGGAGTCATGAATATATCTCTTTAACTATGACATGTAGAAAATTTCAGGTACTCTCTCTAGTTGCGGGGGTAGGGCGATGATACAAGCAACATCTCTATCCCTCTACACAATCTCTAATAGCCCGATGATCCTCAGGTATTGCTTCCCTCCCCAACCAAACCATCACAATCCTCATTATGGGGAGACTCATAATAAAATGTGGTCTCCCAACGTGATATACATGGTCCTATGATGAAGATATATATGTTATATCTTTCCTAGGGGACATCCTCTTCCACCCAAATATGACCTGGAATTTCTTTGTTATCATCTACACAAGCTCTGGGCAATAAGAGAGGTCTCACAAATCATTATTCAGAAGAAGAGTGACCAATATGGTCTCATGTATATGGACTCAAAAGTCTACATGTAGATGGTAGACCAGTTTGTATTATTGTACGCAAACTCCACCATTTGAAAGTTATCATCCCTGCGTCATCAAAAGTTTAACATGAAAGTCCTCAATATATCCTCCAACACCCGGATAGTGTTCTTGAACGTTGCATCGGTGTGTGGGTGAAAGGTTGTAGTCATCATAAATTTCTTCCTAAATGTCATTTGAAGGAATCTCCCTAATCATGATGTAAACCATGTCTCATGATAAGAGACTATTTTCGAGGTTACCTTGTGAATGGGAATGTTAGATTGTTTGTAGAACTCCCCTACACTCTCCACCGAGCTCTTATCCTTACTAGCGAAGAAGTGTGATGACTTTATGAGTCAATAAAATATCTCCCATATGTTTTTATGGACCTTCTAAGTTTATGGAATCCTTATCTTAATATCCATGGATTTGTTGTCCCACTTCAACTATGGAATCTCAAGGGGTTGCAATAAACATGATGAAACAGGGTGCTCAGCCTTCACCTGCTTACAAGTGAGGTTTAAAGAGACAAAAAGAGTAACCAATCATCTCTTTCTAGGCCAAAACCACTTCCACTAAAGGTATATATACATTTTCCCCTCTTCGGGAATTACTATTATTGGAGAATAATTGAACTATCACCTCAACTCCTCCCTCATCGTGAT
This sequence comes from Viscum album, assembly GCA_963277665.1. Classification (NCBI taxonomy): domain Eukaryota; kingdom Viridiplantae; phylum Streptophyta; class Magnoliopsida; order Santalales; family Viscaceae; genus Viscum; species Viscum album. The sequence continues at coordinate 1,004,529,759 of OY728134.1, forward strand.
TAGATCATCTATCTATCCCTTGAAAAAGATGAAGTGATTTTCCCCTTCAAAATATTCATCTGGTTAGTATCTTATGGATATATGATCATATAAGACCTCATAGATAAGGTCTCCCACCAATTAATCTCTCACCCACTCAATACGTAGAGGAGTCAACACCATCAACTGAGGAAAAGTTATACCCTCAATCCCCACTAGGGCCAGAAATAGGGAGGCTAGGTTCTTTGAAGCCTCCCGCACCAAGTGAACCATGGACTTCCAAATTAGGGAATGTTCTAATACATTTCCATTACTCAGAATATAAAAGAACGTGATGTCATATTCTAGTAGGAATTCCAAACAGTGCCACTATCTCTTGTTCTTGTCTCTCTACGTTAAGATGTATCTGAGACTCTGATGGTCTGAGTAAACCATAAAGAGATATTATAGAAGGTAGTCCATCCACAACCTCAGGGATAAAAATACATCTATCAGCTCTAGGATTTGAGTCATGTAGTTCTTCTCATTTGGAATGAAATTATTCAACAAGTACGTGATAACATCCTATCACTGAATCAACACAAAGCCACACACAGCTCCCGATGAATCATAATACACTCCGTACTCCACACCCTCATTTAGTTGTGTCAACACTGAAGCACTCATCAGCCTCAGCCTCAATTCTTTAAAGGCCCTCTCGAATAGCTCAGAATAGGTAAAAGACTTCCCTTCCAAAATTATGGTGTTTAAAGGGGATAACACTCTAGATAAGTTTGACCCAATCCACATCTAGTACCCCAGAAATCCAAGAAAGCTCATGTAATGCCTCAAGATTTTAGTTAGTGTTTTATTTTTCAAATTTATTTACATTTTTTGATAATTTTCATTTCATGTAACACTAAATATAGTTTATTATATTTAGTCACTATGTTTGGATTGTGTACACTACATACAAGACATAGATTAGATTACGATACATGTAACCTTGAAATGGATTTCGAGATAATGTTTTTTATAACTAATTAAACAATATAGTTATAACATAGTAATTAAACATAATAATATGAATTGTAATAACACATTTTTCAATAATATTTTAATTTATTTACAAGAATACACTATAATGATGATAAAACATATAATTTTGGGTAAAATATTTATATATTAAGAAATACTATTTTCTCTAAAGAAGTTCTTTTCATATCCATCTTTGAACAATAAAAAAATAATTTTAGAATATTTTGGAAATTTATTTTGATAAAATAATTTTTTTGAATTCATAATGTTTAAATTTTATTAGGGTGAATTTTTTGTATTTTTATGTGAACCATCATTTTTGAGTGAATAATGAATAATAATAATTTTAAATTATAAACTACTTTTTTATAATTTATTTAAATAGTCAATTTATATAATAAGTTGGTTTTAAAGTCACAATAGATCAATTATGCACCTATTAATGCAATTTAGGTCATTGAAGTCATTTTTTATATTTCATTTTGGTATACAAGCATAATGAACTCTTCAAAATTATCACTCTAAAAACCAACATTATCACCATGCGTTAGAGATTAGCATTAAAAATAATTTTTACGCTTCTATAAATTGATTTTAAAAAATGGAAATACATGGTTTTAATCTGTAAAATATCTATAGTCTAAAATGATCATCATAAATTTTGGCCAAAATTATTAGTTTAATCAATTAAAATTAATTATAGCGGTTAAGGTAAAATTATGCTCAACAAGGGACTAAACATTAATCTTAAGGCCCAAAATAACCCAGCCACTATTCTGAAACCAATTTTATGGCCATATTTGGGTCATAATCATTCCATTATTTTTGTTGGGTTTTTATGACTTTTTTATGTAAAAGAGATTACACCTAACATGTTTTAAAAAATGTCATGTGTGTCCCCTACCTCACCTATAAATGGCCAACAACTGTACCCCTTCTTAACACCTATCAAATATATTATGTTTTTAGAAAAGACGAATTAACTTCATTAAATCCTTACCTTCTTCATCAATCCACCATTTTGGTAGAAAGACAACCATGAAATCCATTTTGTGGAAACCAAAAGGAGTTACCCAAAGAAGAGGTATTATCCTTCCTCAATATCCTTTCATTTATTTTATTTATCCTCTTCTTCAATTATTATAATTATATGAATACATAATATAAAAACTATACGAAGGAATATTATATTTTTTATGATAAGGTTTAGGCTTACTCTTACACACACTCCCATCTAATGGGTAATGAACTAACCATTCTAGTGTATGGTGAACTACCTTCTCACGAAATGAAGTTGTTCGTTTTTCTTTAACAACTACTCATGGTTGGTAATTAAAATGAACACTATATTTTTATATTATATATATGATGTGTATATTGTTTTTATTCTTAATTATTTATTATAAAACACATAACTTAAAGCTTTCCATTTTTTTAAAGATGATAATTTTGTTTGGGGAAGTGTGGAATACCGTCTCCTCAAAGCAAAGCGATTCGTTCACACACTACATGGAATGAATTAATGATAGTTGTAGAGAAATTATATGATATATATTAAATAATAATAAAATTGAAATAATATTATACATATACTTATATTTCATTTAATTTTTTTTTAAATATTACAAGGAAAAATAGAAACAACGTTAATGCGTTCATACGACCTACTATCTCCAGGAACAATTTATTTAATTTCATATTTATATATTATTATTATTATAAATAAAAATATAGAGAATATAAATGATATTAATATCAATATTTACATTCTGGAAATCTTTATATATGTATGAGGACAATGTTTTTTGAAGTTACGACACATGAGAAAACAAAGCGGATATTACCTGCAAAGAAAGCTTAACATGGAATTGTTAATAATTGGGTAATATAAAGACATAATAAAACCATATATGGTTTTAGATATAAGAATAATGTTCTATAAAATATTTATAATAAAATTATATTTATTATATAGAAGGATTGTATTTGTAAAATGAGAGTCAAGAAAAAAGGTAAGGGAATTTCATCGCCCTTTTTACTTTTGTGAGATACATATCTTATTCAAAACAAATATATTTTGTGTGGAGTACATAATGACCATTAATTTATCCAATTAAAATTAAAATTAAATTTATGGTTATTTACATATTCATTTTATCATATTTATTTTATGTGGTCTACGTTTCAAATGTTACCAAATCGGTAAAGTAAATTTTGTCTCAATGTTCATTCTTTGAGACACATGTCATGTTATGCCACTAAATTTTTCAATGTGGTGTATTTACTACCATTGAAATGTTATATCATGATTATAAATATTTTAATTATATCTAAGGCTTCATTTAATTTTATTATTTTGATTATATTATGATCCAATGCTACCAAAGTGGAAATGATTTATTGCTACAATCTTAGCATTTATAGAGATTGTATATGATAATAGTTACACTGATCAAATATTACATTCCTTATCTCAAGAACTATCATGAATTTTGTAACCCTTTTCTTATTCACATTATATAATATAATGGTACCATTTTTATACTGTTTTGAACATAAGATATTTAATAATATATTTTTATGAAAATATGACTTTGTTTCTCCATTTGTTCTGAAATCCGTGGTCTTTCAAAACTATGTTTCTTAAACTATTTTCAAAATTGTATTAAAATTTTACAATGATATATAAATGAAAATTTTACCCAAGTTTTATATTTTTATGAAAATGAATTTTAAATGGAATATTTATATCAATTTCTTGTTAGGGCACTTTTCTAAATGTTTTAAGGTGCAAAAGGAATGTTCGACATGTACAGACTTATCCTCTATCATTAACACCATATCTTTGATGATTGAATTATAAGTTTATGATGTATTTTTAAATTAATTCAATAATATTATATAAAATCATAGTTTTTAATGTCAGTTTCAACGAAAATGGTTTTCAAATATATTTTATGTTTACAAACCCTTTTTCAAAGCTTCACTTAAATTTTTTAAATTGTTATTTTCAAAGAAAGATATTTCAATATTTTCAATGATTATTTTAAAATTTTTCAAATATATTTTTAAGAAAAACTATTTTCAAGATTACTTTAGATGTTTTGAAGGAAAAAATGTTTTCAAAAGGATTAATGATATGAAAAGAATCTGTATAAGAGGATAGTGTATTTTACTCAAGAAATATTTACAAAAGATCATTCCAAATTATTTCCCATTAATATTAAGTCCATTAGTGTTACTCATTACTATCAAGTAAATGATTCAATATTTCCATTCATATCCTTTATCTAAATGGTTTGAGTTTTATGGAATGATTTTTATGAAATAATTTCTCTTTCAAGGGTTTAGTATTTATGAATCTTTTTCTCTTTTTGGAGTAACATGTCTATGAAACCTGCATCTTTACTTGAGTTATGAATTAATGGAATGATTATGAAACCAATATATTTTCCATATGTTATAACAAAATTAGAAGTGTATGATACCTATTTCATTTCAATGGTTATGAAATGATTTTTTATGATCTGTGGAAGATTTATGTATGATTTAATAATGAGATGGTTGGGATCTATATCTCAAACTAATGAATTGTGTAAATATTTATATATTATTATATATAAATAGAGGAACTTTTCCTATAGGATGTTATTGGGAGTGTAACTTGACTAATATGATGATCATGAGAGAGAACCATGACTACCCTAATTTTTAATGGAGTGATCCATGACTATAAATATATCCTGGGGAGTGAATACATACTATTAAGATGACCTTGGAAGTAATGCGTTGACTGCTATGGAAATAATTTTTATATGATTATGTGTCACCACAATTTCATTTCTTATCCCTATGTAAAAATTTCAAATAATATGTTTATTATTTCCATATGATTCATGTACTATGAGCTTCCATTCTTTATTTCATGATTTAGGTTTATGATCTTTTATATATAGGGTATGATATTCAATTTTCTGGGTCATGTTATTATAACTTTTTGATCATGATTATTCCTACATATCATCCTTGGTTACCTTTACTAAGAATCTCATCTAACTCATTTTTTATGTTTTCATTCCCCTCGGTTATGAAGATATGTATTATGTCTAATGTTTCTAAGAAGACTGTTTTTAATAAAGAACCTAGTCAGAGATAATGTAACTCACTTATTAATTAAATTATGTGATTCCATGTTTCCAATGGAACTAAACTAATATGGTCTTTAGGTTATTTTTTTCATGTATTAAGTATTCCACATATGTAATGTAGTGTTAAGGTTGAAAATTTGAGGTTCTATATAGTTGGTATCATAGATATAATTTAGTCCACCTTAGGAAACATGGATGACAACAAATTATTGAGATTCCTTAGAATATTTTTAAAGATATTTTTAGAGGTTGATCAAAGAATAAGTATAATGATAATTTAATGTTAGGGAAAATGTCTTTGATTTTTTGTAAAGGACATAGTAAGTTTTTTCATTGCAATACATCCTGGTCAAGATACTACAAGAGGATGATTATCCGGCAATGATGTACCAAGGTGTAACCACTCCAACAAGGTGTGTTGATCTATACTCAGCGTAACCAGATACACAACAAAGGACCTTGCAACACACCTAGTTTAAAACTCTCAGGGGATATGTATTGGGAATTCAAAAACTCTTTAAGATCCATCATGAAGTATTTATGTAGAACATAACTATGAATAACCATGTATAATCATAAGGTTTCATTGAATAATGAAGTAGGAGGTTTGATTTAGGCATCTTATAAGTAATTATTAATGAATACAATGTTTTTTATTTTAACTAGTATTGCTCACACTATGTTTTCAGGTTTTAATCAATGTAAGGAACCAGAAGGAACTGGGGTAATGATGAATGTGATTAAATATTTACCGATGAGTAGTGAAATGTGATGATCAATAGAGTGAAGGTTTTTTTGATCACGCCTAATTAGTTATAAAGAACATGATTAACAATGTGTACCCAAACTAACTCTTGAACTCACTAAAGAAAAAAAATGAATGAGTTTGCAGAGATTTTGGGTAAGGGAGACCATGGAGGATAGAAGATTAAATGTAATTTGTGTCATGAATGCGGAAGTAATCACCCAATTGACTGTATTAGAGGAACATGAAGATGTTTAGACTATGGAAAGGATGAAAACAGAGAAAGTAACTACAAAGGAAAAATGAAGAGTTAGGTTAATGAACTAGATGAGAATATTTTTCTCCCTAATACATCATAAAATGTTAAATACATTAAGTCTATAATTAGTGGTCATTATGAAAGTTGATTCCCCAAGAGGAAGGATCAAGAACAGAATCAGCAAGGTGTCACGAGTAATGGATATGTTTCTGGAGATGATAATACTACAGGTGAAATTTTGAATGTAAAAATGTATTATGTAATAGGATAAGGTATCCTTGTTAATTTAATATGGATTAAGTGGATTATCCTAAGTGTTTTTGTATTTTGATTCAGAATTATGAGCTATAAAATATTTGAGGATTGTTGACATCGGGTTTTTTGTGTGGATTTAAAACAATTTAATGAAAGGTTCTGATAGACATTTAATGTGATTTAATGGAAAGGTTATATTTGGGAGAAAATAATGATTAATAAAAATATAACCATTATTATGTTCTTAATGTTAATATAATGATGTTTAGATAAAATAAATGTTCAATATCAATAAGGGAATTAGATGGTGTTGATTTTCTTGGATCTGATAAAGTATTTTTTTAATAATGAAGTATGTTCTACCATTTATGGAATTTATAGATATTTTTTTATTTATATATCAAATACTCATTGGAATAAAGAGATATAAATGGTTTTAATAAGTATTCATGGTAATTAACTTGTTTTAATAAAATACTTGATAATGGTATTCACATGTTTGGTATGTGATAGAGAAGAGATACTTTATGATATATGGAAAATCAATGTTAAGATGATTTTGTGATCCTCCTTCTAATTTTTTTTACATTAATCATTCATAAGAGATATAAGGTTAATTATTTATAAATAGTTTAAGTTTAACATCAGAGGAATTATTTATTTATTGAGGTTGTATTGAAAACCATATTTAAAACTAAATTTTATTATTAATATGATTTCAAGGATATCCGAAATATTTATTTTTTAAACAATATAAATTAGGTTTTATAAAAGTTAAACATTTATGTTGGGTAACAACTCATCATGTTCATAAAGGCCATGGGTCTTGAACCCATGACTGATAGATGATATTTGTTTCATGCCAACCACTGGCTTTTGCGATGTAATAGATGATTTTTAATTTTCTTTATTAATGACGAAACAATAGTGTTAATTTTTATGTTTTTGGATTAAATTATAAACAATATGTATTTTTAATAATAATTGGAGACAACAAGTTATACTTGTCATTCTTTTAGGCGCCCTAATATCCATTTAAATTGTATTTTAGTGCTTCAAGAATCATTACTAATTTCTAGATATCCATTTCATGATGTAGTGGTTGAAATATAAATTGATTGAAGTAAAAAAAATAATGAATTATTGTTTATATAAAAAATCAAGTAAGAATATTTCTCTATATTAATGGTCAATCAAATAATAACTCATTGTTAGGAAAATGATTATTTTTTTATCCTAATATCTTAATATATTTTGAAAAAATGTTCTTTTAAATCATCCCACATTAATGGATTTGAGACATTAATATTTTCATTGATCATTAAATTATTTGTGATTGATGACCATAAACACTCCCTAAGAATAATTTTTCTTTTCCTCCTTGTCATTGTGTTCACTGACCCACTATGTTATCATTTGTGTAAACCTAGCTATGTGTTACATTGGGTAACTACTAGGTATCAAACATTATTTTTTAAATTCTAATTCAGTATTTATATTTTTGATGTTGGTTTTCTGAATGGAATGTTCAAGTATTAATACATTGATAGCCTAGATGAATTTTGTTGGTGAAAATTATTTTAATGTGGGAAGAATGTAACACCCTAAGATTTTGGTGAAATGTTTTTTTCAAAATTGATTTAATATTTTTGGTATATTTCATTTCATGAAACACTGAATATAGTTTTTTATATTAAATCACTACATTTTTTCTGTGTATACTACCTACGAGACTTATATTAGCATGTGCTACATGCAACACAAACATAGATTATGAAACCATATTTTTTATAATTAATTAAACAATATTATTTGAAAACATACATTAAGTATAATAATATGAATATTGATAAAAAATGTTAAAATATAAATTATAATGGTTTTATATAAACTAACCATAATGATGATAAAACATTTAATTTTTGTTAAAATCTTTATATATTCGGAAATACTATTTTATCAAAAGAAATTCTTTTTATGTCCTTATATGAACAATTATAAAATTAATTTCTGATAATTTTATAAATTTAATTTGATAATTTAAAAATACATTGTGAATTTTTAATATCAAAATTAAATTAGGGTGAATTTTAGGTTCTTTACGAGAAACATCATTTTTGGGTGAATGGTGATAAATAATGAAGCTTTATTCAAAAACTGTTTTAACATATAATTTATTTATATATTTAAATTATATGTTAAGTTTGTTATAAAATTAAAATAGATCAATTATAAACCTATTAATCCAATTTTTTCATTCTAATAATTTTTTATATTGAATTTAGGTATAAGAGATTAATGATCTTTTGAACATTCCCACTCTAAAAACCAGATTTCTCGCCACATTTTCGAGATTATCAATAATTTTTCCCTCTATGAATTGAGTTTCAAAAAGTATATATGAACTATTTTAATAAGTATGGTATTTAAAATCTAATCTATTTAACTTAAATTTTTACCAATTGTTTTGAAAAAGTGATTAGACTAATCACAACAATTAAGGTAAATATAATATTAATAAGGGAATAAACATTAAAAATAAGGTACAAAATGACCTATAAAATTTTAAAACACTCATTTTATGACTATATTTACATGATAAACTTTTGTTTTGTGTTTTATGACTTTTTTTAGGTTCAAATGCGGGTACACATGGCTTCTTTTCAAAAAATGACAAGTGTGTCCCCTCCCTCTCGTATAAAAGCCCAAAACCACTTCCTCTTCTTTAAATTTCTCATACTAAGTAATTTTGGATACTATATTCCCAATTAACATCCAAAAATACCTCCCTTACTCATTTATTCCATCTATTTGTTAGAAAACTAACCAGGAAGCCCTTTGTTGCAAACCATTAGTAGTTACCCCGAGAAGAGGTAATATCCTTCCAAAAATATTCTCCCTTATATTATTTCAAAACTACTTAAATTATTATTATTCCACACATAAATAATATAACATGTATAATAAATATACTAACATTTTGTTATGATATGTTTCAGATCTATATTTACGCACACTTCCATCTAATGGGTGATGAACTTGTTGTTCCTGTGTAGGGAGAACTACCGCCTCACGAAACAAAGTTGTTCCTTTTCCTTCACCGCTTCTATTGTTTGGGAATTATGATAAAAAATATAGTTTTATATCATATAAATGATATTTTTAAAGGTTATATTCTTCTTTAATTTTAAGATGACATATATCTTCATGAATTCCATTTTTTGTAAATACGATAATTTCGTTTGGGGAATTGTGGACTACCGCCTCCTCAAAGTGGTGTGATTCATTCAAACACTACATGGAATGTATTAAGGACATGTTTAGTAAATATATTTGATATATATAACATAAAAATTATAAATTAATAATATTATATATACATATACATATATGTAATTTAATTTCTTCTTTATAATATTATAGAGAAAAACAACAACATCATTCATGCATACGTATGACCTAGCATCTCCCTGAGTGGTGAATTCTATTTTATATTTCAATATTCTATATATTATTATAAATAAATATTTAATTAATTTAATTTAAATCTACATCATTTTTTACATTCTTGAAATCATGATATAAGTATGAGGACCAAAAAGTTTAAAAATTATGATACATGCGAAAAAAAGTGGATATTACTTGAAGTGAATGATTAACATGGAATTGTTAATATGTGAATAATATTAATTCATAATATGTATAATATATAATATTGTATTTATATAAATTGTTTTAATAAAAATATATTTATTATATAGGAGTGTTTTATTTTTATGATGAGATTCAAGACATAAGGCAAGGGACTTTCATCACACTTTTTATTTCCAAGAGATACATACCTTATCCACCACTCGTATATTTTTTGTGGAGTATATAATTACCATGAATGTATCATATGAATATTATAATGAAATTTATGGGTATTAAAATGTCTATTTTATGATCTATATTTCATGTGGACTATGTTTCAAATGTTACCCAATCGGTAGAATAATTTATTCATCAATTTTCCATCCTTGAGTCACAATCCATTTATAAACCTATATTTTGAAATGTGGTAAATATACTACCATTCAAATGTAATATCAAAAATATAATTATTTTAATGATATATTAAGATTCATTTAATGTTATTATTTTTATTATATTGTGATTCAATGTTACCAAAGTGGAAATATTTTGCTTCTATAATCTCATCATTTATTGATATTATACATGATTAAGCATTTATTGATGAAATATTATGATCCATATTCAAATAACTCTCGTGAATTTTCATAACCAATGTTTATTCATGTTATATTTATGTAATGGAACAATTAATGCACTCTTTGGTAATAAATATAACTATGAAAATATTTTTATAAAATAAGAATTAATTTATCTTTTCTTTTAGAAATAAGTGTTCTTTCAAAACCATGTTTTATAAAATAGTTTTCAAAATAATATTAATATTATCTTATGATATATAAGGAACATTTTTAATAATATTTTAACTTGTTAAAAAATTGTTTTAAAAAGGAATCTTCGTTTTATTTTCTAGTTAAGGAACTTTTCCGAATGATATATGGTGTAAATGAATGTTTGGCATCCATGGACTTACCTGCCGTCATGAAATTACAATCCATGATGCCTAATTTATAATTTTATGAGGTAATTTTTTAAATTTATTCACCTAATATTTTAGAAACTCATTTTTTTAATGTGAGCTTCAATGAAAAATGGTTTCAATAATTATTTATGGTTAAAAACAATTTTCTAAATATTCTATAAATTTTTTTGTAAAAGGTTATTTTTAAATAAATGAATTTCATTGTTTTCCAAGATTATGTCATAAATATTTAAAATATATTTTAAAAGAAACAAATTTTCAATAATCCTTTATATGTTTCAAAGCTATTTTTAGGAAAAAGGTTTTCAAAATATTTTGAATATTCTATTATATGTTTTCAAGGAAAGAATGTTTTCAAAATAAATTTATGGTTTTGAATGAATTTTTTAAATGTAAGGATATTTTATTAAAGAAATGTTTTTGAAATATCTTCACAAATTCTTTCACATATAATATGTAATCCATTGTTTTTACTCATGACTTTCTGGGAAATGTTTCCAAGGTTCCATTCATATTATTTCTCTAAATGGTTTACATTTTATGGCATGATGTTTATAAAATCCATTCTAATATCATGGATTCTATGATTATGAAATATTTTTATCTTTCAAGGGTTATGTGTTTATGAAACCTGATTATTTACATTGGTTATACATTGATGGAATGATTATGAAACCTATCTATTTTCCATAGGTTATGACATAATTACATGTTTATGATAGCCATTTAATTTAATGGTTTATGATATGATTGATTATGATCTTATGGAAAATTTATTTATGATTTCATTATGTGATGAGAGGAAACTATATCTCTTTCTAATGAATTTGTTAATGATTTATATCTAATGAGATAGACATAAATAACCCTATATTTTAATATGGTATTGTGAATGAACCATAAGTAATAATAGAGTCAAGGGAGTAAACCATGACTACCACGATAGTTATGGCGGTGAACCAAGACTACCGAGATGGTTTGAAGAGTGAAAAAATACTATTAATATGGACTTGGGATCAATTCCATTATTGATATGGAAATCAGGATTATATGCTTATGTGTTTCCAAAATTCCATGTCTTATCCCTATGTTATTTTTCATGGTTTAGGTTCTTTATTTATTTTTGATTTATTTCTTATGAACTCTTAATATTTAATCCTTGATTTATGGTTATGATATTTGATATGTATAGTATGATCTTATATTTTCATGATCATGTTCTCATACCCATATGGCCAGGATTATGCTTACATATCTCACTTGTTTACCATTAATAACAATCTGAGCTAACTCCTTTACTGATTCCATTCCCCTAGGTTATGAGGAAATGTATTAGGGTTGATATTTCTTGGAAGGGTGATTGTCAAGAAGAACCCAGTGTGAGATAATGTAGTTCACGTATGCATTAGCATTTATGTTTCCTTGTTTCCAAATGAACTAAACCAATATGTTATTTGGGAATCTGTTTGTGTAGTTTATTAAGTATTCGTAATAAGTGATGCAGTGTTAGTGTATGAAAGGAAAGGATATATATAGCTTGAACCTTCCAACACACTCTTGGGTGTCTCCTAGTATAAAACCGCCTCAATTTTATCAAGATTAATGGATAACCAATGCATAGAAATGGGCTTATATAGAAAGTAAACCTTGTGAATACAGACCTAGAACATTAGAGTATCTCATAATGCTGGTGCTCCCAAAGTAAATAAGGAACCATCCCAAATTGAATTTCACGGTCTTCCACTAATGCATGGTGACGATTGTGTCTTCTATGAAGATAGTATAAATTTATTCCATGTATGGTTGGAAGAGCTAGTTCATAAAATCCAAAAATGCGGCAGGGGAATTTATCACACCATTGTTAATAACTAGAAACTCATAATGTCTATAGCAACATTAGAATAATTTTTTTTAATATCATCCTTTGGAAACCTCCACTGGTGGTATTCCGAACCGAGATCAATTTTTAAGAACCATATTGCACCTCCAAACTAGTCAAAGAGGGTTTCAATCATCAGTAAGGGGTACTTGATATTTAAAATTGCATTGTTTAGATGATTATAATCCATATGAATTCTCAAGATACTGTATGATTTCTTCATGAAAAACACTAGAGTTTCCTAGGGGACAAAGTAGTCCTAATGAAACCCTTATCTCAAAGTTCCTCCAACTATAATTATAGCTTCCGGAGCTCTATATGGGACATCCAATATTCCACAAAAGATATCATAATGATGCTGAGATATAAGTCTATACAGAAATCCATCTACCACCACAGAGGTAGTCCCATAACATCATTGGGTAAAATTTAAATATTATCCTCAAAAACTGAAGGAATATAGATTCTTGAAGAGCATGATACACGAACAGATATAATCATTAACTGTTTGATGATGGGCTGCAACCTCCTACATAAAGAACCCATTTTCCAAGACATGAGATATCTCTTTCCCATAAAGGTGATTCTCATCCAATTAGTGAATAGTAATCGTACTCATTTGCGGTCACCTTAAAACTAGAATTATAAAATGGAAAACCAATCTTACCCAAGATGATGTCATAGGGTTCTATCATTTTGACCAAAAGTTCCCCCATGAACCTATATCTACAATGTTATAGATCACACTACCAGTAGATAAAAGACACAAAAGAGGCATTCATAGTAATAATGTAAAGATGAATATACTAAACTAGAACCTTAATTGGGAGCTCTAGACATCCCAGAAGGATTAGAGAGATAAAGGAATAAATGGATCTTATGTCTACTAATACTATAGTAAGAGTATAAAATGCATAGATCATACCTCTAATAATCCCATACGTTGTAGGGTTATAATCCCCCAAGGCATGTTGCTATCTGTGGTGCCAACCACCATCACCATGAGCCTAATGTGTCCCTCCTAGTGCTTGTGGGGGAAGGATATCATAATTTTATCCACCAAATATAGCGCTTCCTGCTTCACTTCTAGCACTGCATCCCTTTTGACCACCCTATCCTCACCCACGAGATCCCCGATCAGGATGATACATATTTCCTGGTGGTCCATCAGCTATTTTGGTATGGTGTTCAATACGTATAACCAGGAAGTTTCGATCCATGTGATATCACCCATCATAAGAAAAGAACCTCCCATATTTGGGAATCCTTGGCCCTCTAAGATGCCACTGACCACATCCATAAGCTTCACCATGGTGTGGTATCCTGTGTCAAGTTCATTCCTTCTAGATTCTACTAGCTGCTGAATCAACTCTATGGAATCCATTGCCAGCTCCAACTATTTGGATCCCGTTTGATAGGAATATCTCTTTCACTAGTGCCCACTCTTGAAACATGGTATTGGTGGGGATTCGAATGGGTACAATGATGGTATAGATCTCTCAAGAAATTACTTACTAAAACATATCTTCTAGGAAGTAGATATATGGGTTCATGTCAAGGGAGTAATGTATCAGGTTTTTGAACCTTGATGCATAATCAACCAACATCATACCTACTTACAGAAGCTCTATAAGACCATGAATCCATATTGAGGCCAAGTATGATGGGTTAGTACTCCTCATGAAACTACTTTTGGATGTTTGGATAAGAGATATTTGAATAATCATTTATTTGCATAACAAGGCCCAAACAAAACCTAGCTACTTTATAAAAAATGTTGGCTACTTGCGCAACCACCTGATAACTTGGGGTCAGAAAAATATTGAATATACAGACCACAGACTCCAGCCAATCCTATACTTCTTTATGATCTCTCTCTACACAGAACCTCAATGGCCTTTGGCTATGTAACTTTTAGAGCATGATAAGATAACACTCATAATCAACCTAATGTATAGATACAATATACTACTCAATAGGTGGATGTTGTACTCCCTTTCCTCTTTGAGTGAGGGGGTCTTTGGATGGACCCTGAAATGAGGCCTCATTTCTCATCGGATTGTCCTCACGATCTAAACTGGTATCCTCGCTAGCTATTTTCATGGAGGCATCTTGAAATTTATAAAGGTGTACCATGCTCAAATGACAATATATATATATAACAACGTTGTGTAGTTGAATTAAGAAGGAAAGTAAAATACTAAATCCTATATGATGCAATTATCAAAGATCATGGAAACCCATCTCTCATTATTGCGTGTCAATAAGCAGGTACTCAAGGTTCTGGTGAATGAATATGTCATCCACAACACCATTACCAGATTCCATGGCCTAAGAGCCAAACTCGAGACACTTAGACACTATTTACCTAATCCCAATCAAATCCTCATAAGTGGACCATTCTGAATAATGTCTCAAGGAATGAAATTGGTCAAATACCAATCTTTCATAACCCCACCCAGGTCAGGGCTCAATCCACAACTACCCCAAGACCACCTCCACATGTAAGGGTGTGGAATCAAGCACCCAAATAATAACTAACATGACTATGATTTTTCATAAGAACCTACACAAACACACACACACATCACAATGCAGAAGTGTGGAGGGAGTAAAACGTAAAATAAACAAAATATAAGATAAAAACCATGCATTAAAAAACCTACACAGTACTAAAATAATGGTATTGTAAACTGAATATTAAATGGGAAATAATACACACCCAACCAAAAATATATCCCATCCTAAAAAACTATAAATTTAAACTATTGAGAGATCCCATCTCTTGAATCCCAAGATTCGACCACCATACACGTTCTAACGTATCTATTGTCACTATACTCCTCTAAATTAACCGCCAACCTATTTATCATCTAGATAAGAGACGACATGTTTGGCAAAACCCATACAAGGGTGAGTATATAAAAACCCAGTAATACACCCCAAATATGAATGGCGCATTAAGAGAAACAATAGGAATGGAAATTTTGTCGAGTAGTAAAAAATTGTAGCTCAACCAAATGAAAGAGAAATAGTAACATCATCCAAGTACATGGGGAGAGTAGATGAACTACCCATCAGGTCCTTAAAACCCCTAGTAGTAGAGTACACTCATCCATCCATGATAATCTAATCACAAAAATCACATGACATAACACACACACATTTGCCTCTCGTGGAAGGAGAGTAACCAAATCCAAGGTGTGGATATAGAATGAATATATATATATATAAACACACAATTAAATGAATCCCAAATGATAGAGTAAGGAGATATCTATATCGTATATTTACCTTTGAATAAGATTAGCCAATGGTTCCAAAATTCCATCAATGATGGTCAACATCAGATACGTCTTCGTAGATGTATCCATCCATGTAAATCCATGCCTCTTAATTATCCCTCACAATCGAGGGGGAACAAACATGAAGTAGAATACCCATTACACAGTGTGTTGGGGGTTCCACTCTGTAAGTATCTGTAGAATAACTGCACAGATTATTATGTGTGGGGGTGGTGCACTGTGAAGGTTGATCTCTCATTCCCTCATGTAATAAGGGGTTCCTATAATGAACCATACTTTACATACATTGTTATTACCTAAAAACTGAAGCATACTTATTACAAAATATCAAAAAAACATGATAGGACAGTATAGGTATAGTGTCTATAGAAACCAAGAAACATAAACCACTGGTTTATAAATCGTCTACATTGTCTCTCGCTTATTTCATCATATCTAGAGTCCCTTTTGGAATAACCAACTTAATACCAATCTTCCTGACCTGGGGAAAAGAAAACATAGAAAAGGGTTATCTGAAATGCTCAGTAAGGGAAAAAAAAGGAAATATCAATCATATCATTTTCTTAAGAATGTATCATTTTGAATATCTAAACCTGCAAAAGAGATCATAATATCATGACATGGGATAAATCATTTTAGTGAAATGTAATCCCAATAATCATAACATAAAATATGAATCTCTTTGAATTACACACATAATCATTGAAAATCATTTCATATTAGTCAAGAATCATTGCCAAAACCATCAAAGGGGACAAATTCCATTACTGAACCGAGTTCACTCCACGTTCCATTCCTGTATAACTCAACCAGATTAACTTGTCATTCCAGCCATGTCTATCTCATGAGATATAAATCATTACAAAATGAATTGGAGGGATATATAGGTCCCACCATGTAATGACCCGTAAATTTCAAGGAATTTTTTTTTCTAAATACTTTGGAATATTATGAATCTGTGTCTTCTGACGGCACTTGATTCGGAGGCCCGATGTGCCCAGAATCAATTTTCATAGTTTAGCTCGGGTACGTTCAATGAATGAACGAGTGAGTTTTTCTAACATTCATACCGGTGCTCAGAATCGAAATCCGAGGGCATTGATGAACTCGCAGTGCCGGTAATTACTAAAAGGTACACTTACCGCAGATAAGTTCGCAAAAGTGGAGAAGATAATTTTTGGGGGATGGATTAAGAAATAAATAAAAAAATTGTCGGTACAATTTTTTTATTCCACGAGGAGGTTTTTACTCCCATGGGTAGTTAAGGGTGGGGCCCATATCCACTTATCTACCCAAGTGTGGATTGAAGAGATGTGGGGCCCACACGAGCGCCACCATTTAATTCCCTCTAAATCTCTTTTAGAACCCCCATTATTTTGGCAAATCTCCATTTTAAGGTCACCTCAATCCATTAAATTATGCCAACCCCTAATTTAATGAGGAACCTTCTCTATGCCTTCCTGAATTAAATGTCAACACATTTTAATTAGTGTGGTGAATTAATTGTGGGAGTGTTTCATTACGTGTTTAATAAAATAATAGGGGGAACCTATTATTTTTATTAAGGAGGAGAGCTTCGTTGTGCGGGGGAAGGACGCCTGCCTCTGATAAAGAACGACGAAGAACACCGGCCTCCAACGATGAACGCCAGTTCCTCGGAGATCGACGATGCGCCACCCTTACCCTTTTTCTGCAACAAGAGAGGAGACGCCGCTTCCACCTCGGTGCGCCCCGAAAACACATATGAACCTCTTCTCCACAACACTGACGATCATCTTCCTTGTTGAGGTAGGGGTTTATTTATGAGAATGTTATATTTCCATGATTCATGCCTTCTAAAACAAATAATGTGGGTCAAATCATTATCAGGTTGATCCACAAATGATTCATTTGTGGGTAAGGGAATTTGAATAATGTTTCCTTATGTGATTCTCATATCTTAGGCATGGCACGCATTCGTTGGTAATGTTTGAACCACTAACGCGGTGGGTGCAGACTAAAGAACAAGTCTGAACCCTCCGCTAGTTTGTTCTTGATGCACGGAATTCTTGGAGATGACGAAACAGGACCATATTGGCGAGTGGAGGCTTTTTTAGAAATCTACGACTCTTGAGACGACCGCAGGCACAGACAGGAGTGAGAACAGACCACCGGAATGACTCCGGTGGCCCGCGGAAACCTTCGGTGGCGCCGGCACCGACTGGCCACCCGGAGAAGGCAGTCCCCCGGTGCGCCACTAGCAGGAGCCATCCTGACTTCAGCCGCGGTGGAGAGGATCTGGATCCCGCGGACGCGCGGGATCCCGAGTGACCAGGCGTCTACCGCTGCGTCCACGGAGCACCAAAGGGGTGGGGGACTTCGTCTCCCTGATCGGCTTGTGGGCCGAGACAGCGCACCCACTAGCCGGGCCAGGGTGGGTCATGCGGACGGGGCCGGCCCGCGCCCCACGGGGACGGACCCTGACCCGGGTCGGGTCCGACCGGGTCCAAACCCCCCACTTCGGACCACTTTTGGTCTTTTTCCCACAACATGAGCTACGAACCTCCGATCGACAGACCGTCAGTAGCGTGGGAATATTTGAGTTGAGGCAGTCATTTCAGTTTATTACACTTGATGTTTCAGCAATATTTGGGTACGGTCGGGTTGGTTCGAACTCGAAACCAACCGGGCCCTTGGAGCAGAAACGATCATATCTCAAGGACCGGATATCCGATTGACGTGCAGTCAATTGCGTTTGGATCCGTTTGTTGAGATGGACTTTTTTGATTACTCCGCTTGAGGTTTTCATGCATCTATAGTATGGTCGGGTTGGATTTTTCTTAAAACCAACAGGGCCCCTGGAACGGAAAAGCCAATAACTCTCAGACTAGGCATCCGATTGACGCACCATCTGTCACGTTGGGTTTATTTTGACGAGATGAAACATTGGGATACATCAAATCTGGACTTTGTGATAGTTGATGTATCGAATATCTTATTCTCGAGGAGCGAACCCTCCCAGAATCGAGCATGTTGTGTGCGGGAACCCTAGAGCTGGCTGTGACTGCGATGAGGACGACTGCACATGGATCCTCCATGGGTTCAGTAGCGAGGAAGACTGTACTGGGATCCTCCGTGGGTTTGGCAGAGATGATGACCGTACTAGAATCCTCCGTGGGTTCGACGACGATGACTACTGTTCATGTATCCTATGTGGGTCTCGCTGCAACTTCCTCTGTACTTCTATCTGGTGTGGGTCTGGCAGAGTAGCTAGTCTTGTATGTTGTGTGGGTCAGTCAACTTAGTTGTACTTGTATCCTTTGTGGGTCCGACAACATAGATGAATCAGTGGCTACATCTGATCATCTCTATCGCCTTACGAAGTGTATACCTTTGTGAGCTGAGTCTTGATTCTAAATCATTATCATTTATGTGATTGTCTTGCTTTCTTGTGTGGACTAGGTTGTGTTTTCTTGTGTGGACTGGATTGTGTTTTCATGTGTGGACTGGGTTGTGCTTGGGGTCGAGAGTTGGAGCTATTCTGTAACTGGTGAATTGGGTATATGTATGGGTATATACCTAAGTAGTGTTGTTGATACTTCGTGATTGTATCTTTCCATTGTGTTTTATCCTTCATGGATTCTGAGAGACCTTCGGTGGTCTTGGGGTCCCTACTGAGTATCGTATACTCACCCCTGCACGGGTTATGCCTGCACTATGTTGTGTTGAATGCAGATGACGGACAACACTGATCGAGGTGGAGGCTTGTGGAGCTAGACAGTACCCGGAGGTAGACTACTTGGCGGGACGTATACGAAGCGCACAGCCGGACCCGAGGAGCTTAGGAGGCTATCTGTACCCACCCTTCAGGTGGGAATTTTGGAGGGAGACTTGGTGTTGTTGTTTAATTACTGCTGTTTCACTTTTCCTTTCAGTTGTACTATACTTTCAGTTGGGTGTGTATACTGGCCCATTTACTTTTTCAGCACTTATCCTGTACCCAGTTTTTCTTAGTTCTTACTTCACTTGCGTACTCTATTGTGTATATTACTTCATTAAGGAAATTCCTTCCCTTGTTTTCGGATTTACGCCTTTGGTGCTTTTCGCCAACCACTGGCCTATGGAAGGAAGACTTGGGGTAGTCATGGAATGGGCCCCGAGGACGGTTCGTGACAAATTGGTATCAGAGGAGTCGGTTCTACCACATAACTCAAGACTATGATCTTTCATCTCTATGAAGTAATAGTGTTAAGAGTATTGAGTGTGGTTTTCAGTCCAAGGAGTCTAGTATTGGTGCGGCGTCCGACGTATCCATACACTAGGACCTTGACCTTTGATTTCCGACATAGTGAACAAAAACATTGATTGCGTGTGTGTTTACTTTCAAATGTCTTACTAGTGATTACTTTGTGTCATCTCACTAGGTATACTATATTAACCATGGCACTTTTGTTTCTTTTCTGGATGGCCCCACGACGTAAGCCAACAAGGGTTCTGAGCATTGTACATGATGAAAGCCCACCGAGCAATGAGGCCTCGGTACAGGGCCCCATCAAAGCAGAGGCACCGACCGTACCTTTACCCGTTGAGCCACCGATGCTACCAGCCCTAGCGGCGATGAGTGCACGCCGCCTGAGTGCATTGCATGAGTTTCAGAGACAGAGGCCACCCAGGTTCCGCAGAGATACGGATCCTCTGGTAGCCGAGGATTGGATGGAGGATATCATTAGAGTATTCGGGTTTGTAGGGACACCTGTAGACCTCATGGTGATACTTTCCGCGAGTATACTGCACGCAGCATCAGGTAGATGGTGGAGCCTGATGCTCCAGGTGGATGATGAGGAATCTCTTCTATAGACGGACTTCAAGAGCCTCTTCCGCTTGGAGTTTGTTCCAGCCACACTCCGTGCGGTGTGCATCCAGGAGTTACTGTAGCTGCGGAAGGGTAGCATGTTAGTAGCCCAGTACTCAGCGAGATTTATCGACCACTCGAGCTACTCCACAGACATAGATCAGGACCCATTCTTCTGGGCCTGGACCCTTGAGCTGGGGATGAGGCATGAGATCAGTGCTTCAACGATTCCTCTTAGCATTCCGACCCAGGAGGGGGTGCTGGAGCGATCACTACTTGTGCAGAGCTTTCCCATTGAGTATCCATCATCATCGAGACCCACCGCAAGATGGCACGAAGTAGAGTATACCGCAGCATGCAGTCGACAGATGATGCAGGGGTCCAAGGGGACGAGGTATTCCAGTGGGAGACCTCATGACCTGGGTTTGGCTGTGCAGAGCACACGGCGCAGAGCTAGCATTACGAGGAGCAGATAGTGTTATGCATGCGGCGGGCAGGGACACATGGCTCGTGACTGCCCGACCCACCATGCAGACGAGCATCAAACCGTCGATGGACCTCCCAGGCAGAGGTAGTGGTTCAACCGTGGCAGTCTGCTGGGAGCTGGCGGACGAGGCAGAGGAGCTGGCTGAGTAGCAGGTGGGGGACGATGCTTCGAGGCTCTACCACCACCACCCCTAGGAGGTCCACCCCGACCACAGGGAGCTGGCGGGCAGAGGCAGGCTCTGCTTTAGGAAGCGGAGGCTTACGAACATGGCACACCCTAGATGATTCGAGGTACTATCTGTGTCTACTACACCCTTGCTATAGATCTTATAGACACAGGTGCGAGTCATTATTTTAATTCTGCTACCCTTTCTCGGAGCTCGAATATTCCGATGGAGCCGTTGGCTCGATCCTTGCGGATAGAGACTCATACGAGAGTAGACTCGACGATTACGCACTGGTGCCAGCAATGTGAGATTACTCTAGGAGGCGAGAGCTTCGGCTGGGATCTTCTTGCAGCGGCGTCGAGGCCTTAAGACATCATCTTGGGCATAGACTGGTTATCTACAGTCCATGCTCGGAACGACTGTATTAGGCGCAAAGTGTGGTGTGTCCGCATGGACGGGACCAGGATCACCTTCACCAGCGATAAGGGAACCTTCACATCACAGGATAGACTCACACAGAGTAGGGGGAAGCCAATCACACATCAGTTGTCTAGTATTATCCTCCGAGCAGTTGGCGTGTCGAGTCCATGTTTTCCTGTAGTGGTGGATCAGTATGCGGATGTTTTTCCAAACAATGTTCCAGGACTACCTCCACAGAGGGAGGTAGATTTCTATATAGACCTGTACCCTGGGACATCGCCGATATCCACTCCAGCATATTGGATGGATCCCGCCGAGCTTCGTGAGCTGCGGGTACAGCTAGAGGACTTACAAGAGAAAGGTTTCATCTGACCCAGTGTTTCACCCTGGGCTTCTCCGGTCCTATTCTCAAAAAAGACGGATGGGGGCTTGCGACTGTGTGTCGATTACCGTCACCAGAACTAGGAGACCGTGAGGAACAAGTATCCACATCTGAGGATTGATGACCTCTTTTATCATCTCAAGGGATCACGATGGTTCTTGAAGATAGACCTCAGGTCAGGCTATCATCAGCTCAGAGTTCAGGACGCCGATGTGTAGAAGACGGCCTTCAGGTGTCGGTACGACCACTATGAGTTTTTTTCATTCCCTTTGGTGTGACCAATTCTCCAGCATTATTGATGATTCTAATGAACATGATCTTCCATACCTACCTAGATCGGTTTGTCGTAGTCTTCATTGATGACATACTGATTTACTCGACAACTGGGGAGGGGAATACCTACCACCTACGGGTTGTACTGGATATGCTCCGAGAGCACCGGTTTATGGTAAGTTCTTGAAGTGGTAGTTCTAGGTTTGAGACGTTCATTTCTTAGGTCACATCATCTCATAGGCGGGGGTTGCAGTGGATTCCGCGAAGGTCAAGGCAGTACTTTCTTGGGAGCCACCCAGGAGCGTGACGAAGGTGTGGAGTTTCCTAGCTCTAGCTGGGTACTATCAGAGATTTTTTCTAGACTTCTCCAGAGTTGTAGCACCACTTTCAGCTCTGATGAAAAAGGGGAAACCATTCGTGTGGTCAGAGAGATGTCAGCATAGATTCCAGGAGCTGAGGCAGAGATTGACCAGTGCGCCCATCTTGAGGCTACTCGAGGAGAGTGTAGGGTACGTAGTTTACTGCGACACATCCGGGACCGGACTCGAGTGTGTCCTGATGTAGGAGTGAACAGTGATCACTTATGGTTCATTCCAGTTGAGGGTGAATGAGTAGAACTATGACACCGATGACCTGGAGTTAGCAGAAGTAGTCTTCGACCTGAAGAAGTGGTGACACTATCTGATGGGAGAATGCTTTACAGTCTACTCTGACCCCCAGATTCTCAGGTACATTTTCTCACAGAAGGACCTGAACATAAGATAGAGGTGATGGCTCGAGTTACTCCAGGATTAGGACTTTGTTATTTTCTATACTCCTGGGAAGGGGAACATTGTGGTTGATGATCTCAGCATGAGATCGGGCATTCATCTACTTGGAGAGGCGACATAGTAGCTAGCCACATTGCAGATATCTTTCGTGGATAGAGATGGGGAAGCCTTCCTACAGTCCCTCACAGTCACTCCTCCACTTCTTCAGTGGGCCAGAGAGGTGCAGCGTGGGGACGTTTACTATAAGGCGAGACGTGCTCAAATATCCACAGGGATATCACCTGATGGATTTTATGAAGGCAGAGAGCACATCATCCACTTCAGGTGACGTACCATGGTACCATTTACACGAAAGGATTAGGTTCTAAGGGAGTTCAACACATCCCCTTTAGCGGTACATCCTGGGGTAGTGATGATGTACCAGGACCTCAGACGACATTACCAGTGGCCGGGTAAGAAGAAGGATGTGGAAGAGTTTGTTTCTCGGTGCCTAACTTGTCAGCAAGTGAAGGCAGATCACCAGGTACCAGCAGGCTTGGTACAGCCCTTATAGGTCCCAGAGTTGAAGTGGGAAGGGATATCTTTGGATTTCGTGACGGGGCTTCCACGTACTCCTAGAGGACATGACGCCATCTGGGTGATCGTAGACTGACTCACCATGTCGGCCCACTTCCTACAGATCAGAGAGCAGGGCTCAGTAGAGAGCTTGGGATGCCTTTACGTTCAGGAGATAACACGGCTTCGTGGTGTTCCATCATCTATCATCTCCGATAAAGATGCTCATTTTACTTCCCGGATTTGGAAGGGGTTGTAGGAGGCTTTTGGGACGCGGCTACGTCTGAACACTGCCTTTCACCCATATACAGACGGCCAGACGGAGAGGACCATTCAGAACCTCAAGGACATACTCCGTGCATGTGTCCATGACTTTGGTCACAACTGAGAGTATCACCTACCCTTGGTGGAGTTTGCGTACAACAACAGATACCACTCCACCATCATGATGGCACCTTACGAGGAAATGTACGACCGACCTTGTCGATCACCTCGGTGCTGGACTGACCCTGGGGAGTCAGCACTCGTAAGACTAGAGATGGCTTAGGCTATGACGGAGAAGGTGAAAATAATCCCGGAGTGGATTAGGACTGCACAGAGCATACATAAGACCTTTTCTGATAGGAGGCAGAGACCACTGGAGTTCGAGAATGGCGACCACGTTTTCTTACGGGTCTCACCTCAACGTGGATTAGGGAGATTTGGCCGCGTCGGCAAGTCATCTCCACGCTTAATCGAGCATTTTCAGGTCCTCAGTATGGTAGGCAAGGTGGCTTATAACCTGTCCCTTCCACCTTAGTTGCACCGGGTGCACGATTTCTTTCACGTATATCAGCTGAGGAGATACGGGAATGACCCAACGCATATCATCGACCACAGGGAGCTGGACATCGATGACGGGGCTAACATTGCAGAGCTCCCAGTGTAGATCGAGGATCAATTGGAGCGGGTCCTACGTAGACGGTCAATACCTCTTGTACGAATTCTTTGGCAGCACGGGAACCTCCAGGAGATCACATGGGAGCGGGAGGCTCAGATGCGTGCTCAGTACCCTCGTTTGTTCCCCTTGTTTTTGTTGTAGCTTTATGGGGATGTAAAGTCCTGAGGTGGGAGTAATGTAAAGACCCGTAAATTTCAATTAAATTTTTCTTTCTAATTACTTTGGAATTTTACGAGTCTGTGGTATCTGACGGCACATGATTCTGAGGCCCAGTATGCCCGTAATCAATTTTCGATTTTTCACTTGGTTACATTCACTGAACGAACGAGCGGGTTTTTATAACATTTGAACCGGTGCTCAGAATCGCAATCTGAGGGCACCGATGAACTTGCAGCGCTGGTAATTTCTTAAAGGGACACTTACCACAGATGCGTTCACAAAAGAGGAGAATATAATTTTTGGGGGATTGTTTAAGAAATAAATAAAAAAATTGTCAGTAATTTTTTTTTATTTCACGAGGTGGTTTTTCCTCCCATGGGTAGCTAAGGGTGGGGACCAGTGCCACTTAACTACCCAAGTTTGGATTGAATAGAGGTGGGGCCCACAAGAGCCCCACCATTTAATTCCCTCTAAATCTCTGTAAGAACCCCCATTATTTTGACAAATCTCCTTTTTAATGTCACCTCAATCCATTAAATTATGCCAACCCATAATTTAGTGAGGAAACTTCTCTCTCCCTTCCTTAATTAAATGTCAACACATTTTAATTAGTGTGGTGATTTTATCGTGGTAGCGTTTATTTGCATTTTTAATAAAATAATATGTGGAACCTATTATTTTGATTACGGAGGAGAGCTTCGTTGTGCGGGGGAAAGACACCAGCCTCCGACGAAGAACACCGACCTCCGACAGAGAATGACAAAGAACGTTGGTTCCTCGGAGATCGACGACGCCCCACCCTTACCCTTTTTTCGTGACAAGATAGGAGACACCGCTTCCTCCTCGGTGCGCCCTGACAACACCTACAAACCTCTTTTCCGCAACACTGACGATCGCCATCCTTTTTGAGGTGGGGGTTTATTTATGAGCATGTAATATTTCCATGATTCATGCATTCTAAAACAAAGAATGCAGGTCAACTCATTATCAAGTTGATCCGCGAATGATTCATTTGTGGGTAGGGGAATTTGAATAATGTTTCCTTATACGATTCTCATATCCCGGGTGTGGCATACATTTGTTGGTAATGTTTGAACCACTAACGCGGTGGGTGCGGACTAACGAACATGTCCAAACCCACCGCTAGTTTATTCTCGATGCTCGTAATTCTTGGCGATGACGAAATGGGACTAATTTGGTGACTGGAGGCCTTTGCACTAATCTACGGGTCCCGAGATGACTATCGGCATAGACGGGAGTGAGAACGGACCACCGGAATGACTCTGGTGGCCCGCAAAAAACTCCGACAGCGCGCTGCCGGCTAGAGTCGCGGCGGCGGTGAGGAGTTGGATCCTGCGGTTGCGCGGGTTCTTGGGAGACGCGGCGTCGGTCGCCATGTCCGCAGAGCGCAAAAGGGGCGGGGGACCGCGTCCCCCTGCTCGGCTTGCTGGCAGAGCGAGCGCACCCCCCGGTCGGGCCAGGGTGGGTCGCGCGGACCGGGCCAGGCCGCGCCTTGCCAGGCTGGACGCGAACCCGGGTCGGGTCGACCCCATTCGGGCCAACCCAGGGGGGTTGGGCCGGGTCAGACCGGGCCCAGACCCCCCACTTTGTACCACATTCGGTCTTTTTCCCGTATCATGAGCTACATACCTCTTATCAACGCACCTTCAGTTGAGTTTGAATCCTTGAATCGAGATGGTCATTTCTGTATATTACACATGAGGTTTTGGCAAAGTTTTGGGTACGGCCGGGTTGGTTCGAACTCAAAACCAACCGGGTCCATGGAGCGGAAACGCTCATATCTCAAGGACCGGACATCCGATTGACGTGACGTCAATTACGATGGGATCCTTTTGTAGAAACGGTTCTTTTAGATTACTCCGCTTAAGGTTTGGACGTAGCTGGAGTACAGTCGGGTTGGTTTTATCTTAAAAACTAAATGGGCCCCTAGAACAGAAAAGCCAATAACTCTCAGACCGGGCATCCGATTGACGCACCGTCTGTCGCGTTGGGTTTATTTTGACGATGCAAAACTTTGGGATACATAATATCTATACATTGTGATAGTTGATGTATAGACTCTCTTTTGCTCGAGGAGAGGACCCTCCCGGAATCGAGAATATTGTGTGTGGGAACCGTAGAGCTGGTTGCGACTACGACGATGATGACTGCACATGGATCCTCTGTGGGTTCGGCAGCGAGGATGACTGTACATAGATCCTTTGTGGGTTCGGCAGCGACAACGATTGTACTGGAATCCTCCGTGGGTTCACCGATGAGGACTACTGTTCTTGTATCATCTGTGGGTCCAGCAGTATCTGACCTCCGTACTTGTATCATGTGTGGGTCCGGAAGAGTAGCGGGTCTTGTATCCTTTGTGGGTTTGACAGCTTAGCTGGTCTTGTATCCTATGTGGGTCCGACAGCTTAGATTAATCAGTGGCTACATCTGATCATACTTATCGCCTTACGAACTATATACCTATGTGAGATGAGTCTTGATTCTCAATCATTATCATTGATGTGATTGTCTTGAATTCCTATGTGGAATGCGTTGTGTTTTCTTGTGTGGACTAGATTGTGTTTTCTTGGGTGGAATGGGTTGTGCATGGGCTCGAGAGTTGGATTTGTTTTGTAACTGGTGACTTAGGTATATGTATGGTCATATACCTAATTAATGTTATTGATACTTTTTGATTGTATCTTTCCTTTGTGTTTTATCATTTGTGGATTCTGAGAGACCTTTGGGGGTCTCGGGGTCCTTACTGAGTATCGTATACTCACCCCTGAATAGGCTATTCCCGCACTACATTGTGTTGGATGCAGACGACAGACAACACTGATCGAGGTGGAGGCTTGTGGAGCTGGATGGTACCCGGAGGTAGACTACTTGGTGGGACGTATACGGAGCGGACGGCTGGACCCGAGGAGCTGAGAAGGCTATCTGTACCCATCCTTCAGGTGGGACTACAGGACGGTGACTCAATGTTGTTGTTTACTTACTGCTGTTGTAACTTCCCTTTCAGTTGTACTGTACTTTCATTTGGGTTTGTATAGTGCCCCATTTAATTTTTCAGCACTTATCCAGTACCCAATCTTTCTTAGTTCTTACTTCACTTGCGTACTCTATTACATATGTTACTTCATAAAGGCAATGCCTTCTCTTCTTTTGGGATTTACGGCTTGGGTGCTTGTCGCCATCCCCTAGATTTTGGAAGGCGGGCTTGGGGTAGTCACGGAATGGGCCCCAATGACGGTTCGTAACACAACCATCTCATAATTAAACCATTCTTATGTGTGCCACAAAATCATAAATCATACATCATAGAATAACCCATGTAATAAAAATGAGATTCTTATATATCAGGCAATCATAACATAATCCATATAAGATAAAAGGACTTCATAAAAATAATTCCATCATAACATAATAAAATCAATGTAATAATAGGGTTTGAAATATAACACTATATTATCTTAGATATAAAATAATTTTGATAAAACACTTGAACTTCATTCTTGAGGAAAATATCATTTCTACTTCAAAAAAACATCGTTCCATTGTAAACATGTCATAAATAAATAAGTAAATTGAAAATAAACTTGAAAACTTGTAAAGGATGCTTCTTTTAAATAATGTTATATGAAATCATAAAGATCGATTCATGCCATATAATTTAAAAAAACATTTTTCTCGTACTTTGGCTGGAAAAGTCAAAAAGTATCTCGTACTGAAAATGATAAAAGATTCCTTTCATGTATTTTAGTAAAAATTCACCAATAGGTAAAATAGTATTTATACAATTGTAGGGGGATAATATTACAAATTGAGGAAACATGTATGTGGATGATAAATATTCCCTAGTAAATACCGAAGTATAAACAATCCCAAATAAAAATTGAGATTGTGAGATTTTCCCTTACCGTAGGTCCGATATGATTTGTACATATCCGAACCTCCTATATAATGATTTATATAATGTCATTGACTTCTTTCAAAATCATATTCATTTTTATGAAATCATATATGGTCATATTCTTATGTTTTTATTAGTAATATTTAATTTCTACTTGTTATTCAGGTGTTTATTGTTTTATGTTCTTATGCATGTTTTGTCGAATAAATTCTTATGCCTATTTTTAGGTTATAGCTAAAGCATTTACCTAATTATATTAGTATAATATATATCATATTTATTCAGTCAATTCGTTTATATAATCATGGTTTAATGAAGATCATGTAGAAGGAATCACATCGCACCGTGGAGACGGTAAGTCGTACGTACACATGAGCGACAATATCATTCCCATAATTATTGAATGGTATTGGAGTGGATGATACAATATCTCAGAATTAGTGTCATGTTATAATAATCATATATAGTTATTCTTTACACCATTATACCCATCCATGTAAGGTGGTGGTGGAAAACAGATTACACCATGGCGTGGAGACGGTATTCCGTAAGTACGCACGCGCTGTGATTTGGTTTTCCATAGGATGGATATAAGGTGAAATAGGGTTGTTTTATATTTATAATAAAATATCAGTATATGAGTGATACTTGTGTTATTACTTTATAATGGAATAGATAATGAAGATTAATTAGAAGAATAAATAAATTTGAAAGAATTGGTAAAGTATATTACCTCTTCTTCGATGCGCCTCTTCTAAACCTCATATTAGGTCACTAATGTTGGTCTTTGAAGAAGACCAGTACCTCTAGTATGTATCTAGGGAAGTGGAGAAGAGAAATGGACACAGTTTTTCCAACCATGGAGGCTCAAAATGTTGTCAAGAGGAGAGGGAGGAGGCGTCCTTTTATAAGGGAGGAGAGGGGCACCTTTGGAAACATAAGTAATATTAATTTATAATAAATTAAAGCCCCACATAAAAAAAATAAAAAATGACTCAATTATAATATTAGATGAGATAGGTTTGTATTCTAATCAACCAATAAAATTTATAAATGTTGGGAATTAATTTTAAACCTTATCAAATTGATTTATAGTTATTTAATCTATTTAATTTTATTTGTGGTAATAATATTCAAAATTTTAAATTTTTATATATAATTACTTATGCATTTTTAATTGTCCATAATTGGATCATTTATTACAATTCCGACCATATAAATTTCAATTTGTCATTTTTAAATATTTTATGATTTTTATACAATTTTATAATATCTTATTTTTTAAAAATAATAATAGTGTTAATTTTGACACTATTCATTTACATGCATTTAAATAAAATCCACACAGAGAAAATATTCGAATAAAAATTTAATAGATTTCTAATATGTCATATTCTTCATGAAAATTTGTGGAGAACATTAATTAGTTCACATATTATTTATTTTAATATTATTAATACCTTTTATTTGATATTTCAATCAATAATATAACTTCTACTTCACTATTATGTCACTATTAATGAAAATTATTTAATCCCAAAAAATTCTAAATAATTTTTCATGATATAGATAATTTTATTATATTTCTGTAGAATATTTATATTCATGGTTTTATGAAGTTTATAACTAAATTAAAATTATTAAACTTATAAGATATAAGAGAATGACATGTTGTCACTTTCTTTGGATTTAATAATAATTATATCATTTTCATGGTCAATAGTCCATGAAAAAATCTATTACGACCCTTAGGTGATATTAGTCGACTATTATTTATCTAATATAATTTTGGATGGTGGTAGGGTAAATTTCTAATCTTATTTTTACCCTTAATTAACCGATTTACCTTTAACTATAGTAAATAAATATTACCTTAGTTACTATTAATAAAGTCAAAAAAATAAAAGCAACCCATTAAAATAATTTTTACCTACTTAATCCATATATGGAATTCATTTATCAAAATTAAAAACATATAATTTGCAGTAATTGATTTAAAATTAATCCCATTGGTAAGAAAAGGGGTTTTAGAAGTTAAAACATTGTCAATGATTGATGTGTTTTTTCATATGAATTCAATGTAAAATTAATGGTCATGACTTAAATTATATAAAATGGTTAAAATATATTCTATTTATACTTTAAAACCATTAAATTTTATCATTTAACCATATAAATTATCTTGATGAAGAAAAGTTGTTTTTTAGAAAAATTACGAGTATTTTTAATATTCATCAAAATATGAAAGTTATCAGAAAAGTATCAAAAAAATTTCCAATAAAAACTTTTTATATCTTGATTCAAAAGAAGAAGTTTATATTGTCAGATTGAACTCCTAAATTTTTTGAAAATTATATTTAAAATGGGTGCACCATCAAATGGTGGATGACTGTATTTAAAAAAATTTGTTTATACGAAAAAATTATTTTTTTCTCATATCATATGTAAGATGAATCTAATGTCATATAAAATAAAAAATGTGGTTAATAATATTTATAAGGGATTTTTTATATAAAATTTTAATATGATATTGTTGTTTAGTGAAACTCTGTATTGCGTACAACCCAAGATATCGAGGAAGGTTGCTCTTGCATGAAATGCATGCCAAGCCAGTGTTCCATGTAGTGAATGATTCCTTTGGTGTTGCATATAACATAAGAAAAAAAAAGAAAAAATTTACTCATCATAAAATCTCAACGTGTTACATACTACCCCACCTAAAAATGAATTTTTCCTTCGAAATTCGTCACATCGTAACAGACAGATGAGGATACCTCTCCCTCAACATATCCTCATGTTCCCATGTAACTTATTCTAATTGGTGGTTCCTCCGTAATACATTAACCCAGCGAGTGGTCTTGTTTCATTGAACTTTTTCTCTAAGTTCCATAATCCCTATCAGATGTTCTTCATAAGAAAGATCTTTCTCTTGTAGTACAACTTCTGAGCTTAGTACACGTGAAGGATTGAGTAGGTACTTTCTTAGGAGAGATACATGGAACACATCATGAACTTGAGGGAGATTCGGTGGAAGTGCCAATCGGTAAGCTACCTATCCAAGATGGTCCAAAATTTCGAAAAGGACCAATATACCTAGGGCTTAGCCTTACCTTCTTTCAAATCTCATTACTCTCTTGCTAGGACATATTCGTAATAACACTTTATCACCCACTTCAAACTCTATGTCTATTCTTCTGTTGTCGGCATAATTGTTTTGTCAACCCTAAGCTTCTCTTATGTGTTGTTGAATAGATCTGACCTATTCTACCATTTCATCAACAAGATCAGGTCATAATAGCTTTCTTTCCCCAACATCATCCCTACTAGTTGGCGTTCTGCATTTATTTCCATAGAGAGCTTCATAAGGAGGAATCTGAATATTGGAGTGAAAGCTATTATTATAAGACAATTACACCAAAGGTAGGTGCTGATCCCAACCACCTTTGAAATCCATAGAGAAAGCTCTCAATATGTATTCTAGATTTTGAATTGTCATCTCAGACTGACCATCTGTCTGAGGATGAGAAGTAGTGATGAAACTCAACTCTATATCTAGAGTATTCTGAGGCTTCTCCAAAACATCGAGGTAAACTTCGAATCCAAATCAGATAAAATGGAAAGTGGTACTCCATGCAATCTTACCACTTCCTTTACATATATCCAAGAAAATTGATAAAGGGTGAAATAATTTATAATAGAAATGAAGTGTGTCGACTTCGTAATACGATCAACTATAACTCAGATAACATTATTGCCTTTGGATGTTTTACGAAGTACAGTGACAAAGTACATAGTGTTGTTTTCCCATTTCCATTCAGGTATGGGTAATGGTTGTAACATCCCCTTAGACTTTAGTCTCTCAACTTTAACTTGCTGACAAACCAAGCATCAAGAGACATATTCAGCAACATCCCTTTTCATGCCATCTCACTAAAAGTAATCTTTCAGGTCCCTATACATCTTCGTGCTTCTAGGGTGAATAGAGAATGAATAACTATGAGCCTCATCCAGTATTTCCTTCTTTAATTCTAGGATGGGAGGAACAAATACATGATTCCTGATCCTTATTATTTCATCACGATCAATGTGGAATTTAGGAACATTTCTCACCTTCATTTGTAACTCTACAACTTCTTTTTGTTCCTCTTTAATCTTCACAAGTATAGATGGTTTAACATTCATTCGATAAAGATATGATTTTTCCCCTTCCATTATGATTCCAAGATCCATCATTTGTAAATCCATAAATATTTTATTTTTTATGATCCTCATAATCGATAAGCAAGCATGGTTTTGTCGACTTAATGCATCTTCCATCTTGTTTTCTTTCCTAGGGTGACAATGAATTGAGTAGTCATAATCTCTAATTAGCTCTAACCATCTTCTTTGGCGCATATTAAGCTCCTTTTATTTGAAAATATACTTTAAACATTTATGATCAGTATAAATATCACACCTTTCAACATAATGATAATGCCTCCAAATATTTAATGCAAAGAATACCGTAGCTAAATCTAAATCATGATTTGGGAAATTTTGTTGATGTATTTTAAATTGTTGTGAGGCATAAGCTATCACCATATCATTTTTCATGAGAACACACCCCAATCCCTACTTGGATGCATCACTGTAGATCACAAACCTTTCTCCACTACAAGGCAGTGTGAGGACTGGTGCACTGGATAACCATCTTTTTAACTCTTTGAAATTCTCTTCACACTCCTCCATCCAAATGGACTTCACTCCATTTTTAGTCAACCTGGTGAGTGGATTAGATAATCATGAATAATCATTCACAAAATGTCTATTATATCCAAAAAAATAAGAAAACATTGGATCTCATTTACTATGATTGGTCTCGACCATCTTTCGATAACCTCTATTTTTGCTGGATCCATAGATATCCCCTATTTTGAGATTATGTGACCCAAAATTGTATCTTTTTGAAGACAAAATTCACACTTGGTAAATTTGGAATAAAGCTTCTCCATTTTTAGGGTCTTTAATACAATTCTCAAGTGGTCTTCTTATTCTTCCTTTCTATTTGAATAGACAAGAATATCGTCTATAAGGGCTACCATAAACTGATCAAGATAGTATCTAAAGACACTATTCATTAGATCCTTGAAGATAGCAGTGGAATTAGTAAGAAAAAATGGCATCACTATAAATTCATAGTGTCTGTACCTTGTACATAAATTCATCTTTTGTATATCCTCCCTTTTGACCCTTAATTGATGATACCCTGAATGAATATCAACCTTGGAAAAGTATTGATCTATGCATAGTTGGCCAAATAAGTCATCAATGCATGGGAGAGGATATTTGTTCTTGATAGTGCTCTTGTTATGTTCTTGATAATGAATGCAGAGTCTCATTGATCCATCTTTCTTCTTAACAAATAGAACAGGTTCTCCCCAAGGTGATGCACTAGGGTGTATGAATCCCTTATCAAGATTCTATTGGAGATTCTTCTTTAATTTCTGCAACTCAATTGGGTGTATTCTATAAGGTGTCTTTGAAATTGGTATATCACCCGGTATGAGTTCTATTGAAAACTCAACTTCATGATTTGGTGGAAGATTAGGAAATTCCTCTAGAAAGGCATAATCAAACTCCCTTAAAATGCGCATATTCATAATCGTGAGTTTTTTCCAACCATTTGAGATAACTAACCTTAATTTATTGGAATCAAGACCAATAATATGGAAGAAATTTCCATTGGAAGGTTATGTTCATCCTTGCATCGATAGATGGTCATAGATTGATCCAGAATCTGAAATGTGTCATCCCTTCTTTGGAAATTAATATGAGCTCCATATAAGTAAATCTAATACATGCCAATAATCACATCCAATTCCACTATAGTTAGGATCACATGATTTGTAGGAAGCACTTTGCTGCTATCTTCAATCCGAGAATAATTTTAACCTTTTGATGCGACTGTTGTGCCATTAGGGGTTTTCACAGCTAACTCAATATCAAATTGCTGAGATAATATGGTGATACGCTTGGAAAATTCTTCAGACATAAAAGAGTAGGTGGATCCAAAATCAAATAAAACATTTTCTACTTTAGAGTGGATGGTAAGTGTACCTTTCACCACTTTTTTATCATACTCCACATCACCAATAGAAATTTAATGTGATTTTCCTTTGTCTTTGGCCTTAAGAGTATTTTGATGTCGATCATCATCAAAACTAATGGATTAGGGCATTGATTGGAATAATTCCCCAATTCCTTGCACTTGTAAAATTGATGTTTAGTAGGTGCATTCAATGTATCCTTTTCTTTGTTCACATTTCTAGAAATATTTTTCCCATCACTACGGCATTGAATTGCCCGATGAACTTCTTTTATAAACTTAAAAAAATTTACTTGTCCCATTAAGACAATTACCTCCATGTTTCTTTCCACACTTTGAGCATAAGGGGAAACTCATCTTCTTTTCAGTGTGGTCTTTAGATTTTCTTTTTAAATATTTTTTCCTCTTCATATCAAACCCATACGAATGATGGGTTACTCCAATCTCCATCTCAACCTTGAGAGCACATCGAACAATTTCCTCGTAGCTATTGAATTCCCTTATGGATAATTCCCATCGAAGACTTGGTTTTAACCAACTATAGAATCGGTCGATCAAACTCTCAAGTTGGATAATAATTCTGGAAGCGTACCTTTCAAGTCTTGTAAAATTTTCTTCATAGGTACCAACCTATTCATCATACTTTTGGTTTAGTTCAAGAAACTCCTTCTCTATCTTTTTTCTAAGAATATTAGAGATGTACTTATTGAAAAATAAGTTCTTGAACTCGTCCCATTCCATGGACTCAATTTCGTCTCCTTGCCTCATATTCTTGATAAGATTCCACCATTGATCATCTTCACCATCCAAGCGATATACTGCAAAGATGACTTTATCATGTTCAAAACATTGTTGAACTGAAAATATATTTTCAGTGGTACTAATCCATTCCTTAGACACTAATGGATTAGAAGACCCACTAAATAAAGGTGGGCGCTGCCTCATGAAGGATTCAATAGAATGTCGCTCCTTCCTTTACATGTTTGGAATTCCTACATGATTCATATCTTGAGAATGTTGTGTGATCATGGATAAAAGATTTTTCATTCCAACTCCCATAACATTTGGTTGCTTAGGGGGACAATCATTGCATTTCCCATCGCATTCTGCATTAACACGGTTCCTTCATGTTCAAGCCATTAACTTAAACCAAGAAGCATAGTGTGAGAAACATTAATCATAACAGGAAAACCACATAATCAAGATTAGAATTTCACACTTTAGGTCTTATCATAGGTTATTCATGGCCATTTCTAGAACACTAATGTTGTATTATATGCTTAGACATATCCTTAGGGTTCTTACTAAGGCTTTCACATCTTAGTTTCCAAAGGTCGACTATACCTTTCCTTTGATACCAACTATAACGACCCATACTTTAAATAAATTGTTATTACTTCATAATTGAAGCATAATTATTACAAAACTTAACCAAACCATGAGGGTACCGTATAGATATAGTGTTTTAAGAAACTGGGAAACATAATCAACTGGTTCATAAATCATCTACAATGTCTCCTACTTATTTCATAATATCTAAAGTACCTTTTGGCATATTTACTTAATACCATTCTTGCTGACCTGGGGAAAAGAAAACATACAAAAGGGGGAGCTCAAATGATCATTAAGGGTAAACCAAGGAAATATCAATCATATCATATTCTTAAGAATGTATCATTTTGAAAATATTAACCTACAAAAGAGATCATAATATCATGACATGGGATAAATCATAGTAGTGAAATGTAATCCCAATAATCATAACATAAAACATGAAACTTTGAGGAATACACACATTATCATAGAAAATTATTTCATATTAGTCAAGACTCATTTCTAAGACCATCATAGTGGAAAACTTCCATTATTGAACCAAGTTCACTCCTCATTCCAATCTAGTATCACTAAACATGATTAACATTCCTTTCCATCCATGTCTATCTCATGAGATATAAATCTTTACCCAATTCATTGGAGGGAAATATAGGTCCCACCCATTTCATAATTAAACCATTCTTATGTGTGCCACAAAATCATAAATCATACATCATATGATAACCCGTGTAATAAAAATGGGATTCCTAAACATCATGCTATCATAACATAATCCATATAAGAAAAAAGGACTTCATAAAATAAATTCCATCATTAAATAATAAAATAAATGTAATAATAGGGATAGAAATAGAACCCTCTATTATCTTAGATGGAAATTAATTTTGATAATACACTTGAACTCCATTTTTGTGGAAAATAAACTTTCTACATCAAAAAACATCTTTCCTTTCACAACATGTCATAATAAAATATGTTAATTGAAAAAAAACTAGAAAACATGTAAAGGAAGCTTCATTTATATAATGTTATATCAAATCATAATGATCCATTCATGCCGTACAAGTTTAAAAAAATCCTTCTCATACATTGGCTGGAAAAGTCAAAAAGTATCTCGTACTAAAAATGACAAAAGATTCATTTCATATCTTTTACTAAAAATTGACCAATAGGTAAAATTGGATTTAAAAAATTTTAGGGGGATAATATTACATATTCAAGAAACTTGGATGTGGATGATAAATTTTCCCCATTAAATACTGAAGTATAAACAATCTCGTATAAATATTAAGATTGTGTGATTTTCCCTTACCTTAGGTCCAATATGCTTTGTACATATCTGAACATCCTT
This sequence comes from Viscum album, assembly GCA_963277665.1. Lineage (NCBI taxonomy): Eukaryota > Viridiplantae > Streptophyta > Magnoliopsida > Santalales > Viscaceae > Viscum > Viscum album. The sequence continues at coordinate 1,004,567,631 of OY728134.1, forward strand.
TATAATTATTTAAATAATGACATTGACTTATTCCTGAATCATATTCATTAATATGATATCATATATGGTCATATTCTTATCTTCTTAGTAGTAATATTTCATTGCTACTTGTTATTCATTGTTCATTGCTTTATGTTCTTATGCGTGTTTTGTCGAATAGATTCTAATTCCATTTTTTAGGTTATAGCTACATAATGTATAGAATAGAATTAGTATAATATATATCAGATTTATTCATTCAATTCGTTTATATAATCATGGTTTAATAAAGATCATGTCGAACGAATCACATCGCACCGTGGAGACTGTATGTCGTACGTAAAGACGAGCGACAATATTGTTCCCATGATTATTGAATGGTATTGGAGTGGATGATAAAATATATCAGATTTAGTATGATTTTATAATAACCATATATAGTTATTCTTTACACCATTATACCCATCCATGTAAGGTGGTGGTGGAAAATGAATTACACCACTGCTTGGTGACAATATTCCGTACGTACGCACGCGCGATGATTTCGTTTTCCATAGGATGGATAGAAGGTGAAAGAGGGTTGTTTCATATTTATAAAAACATATCAGAATATGAGTGATACTGGTGATATTATTTCATAATGAAACAAATAATGAAGAGGAATTAGAAGAAGAAATAAATTTGAATGAATCGGTAAAGTATATTACCTCTTCTTCGACGCGCGTCTTCTAAACATCCTATTAGGGAACTAAAGTTGGTCTTTGAAGAAGAAAAGTACCTCTTGTATGTTTCTACGGAAGTGGAGAAGAGAAATTAACAGGGGTTTTCTGAGTATGAAGGCTCAAAATGTTGTCAAGATGAGATGGATGAGGTTCCCTTTTATAAGTAAAGAGAGGGGCACCTTTGGAAACATAAGTAATATTAAATTATAATAAAATCAAACCTCACTTAAAAATCACCTAAATTGAATCAATTAGAAAATGAAATTATATAGGGTTGTAATCTAATCATCCAAAAAAATTAAGACATGTTGGTTATTAATTTTAAACCTTATCAAATTGATTTATCCTTATTTAATCAATTTAATTTTATTTGTAGTAATAATATTCTAAATTTTAAATTGTTATAAATAATTACTTATGTGTTAATAATTTCCCATAATTTGATAATTTATGACATTGTAGAACATATAAATTTCAATTTATAATTTTTAAATATATTTGTGATTTTTAAACAATTTTATAATATGTTATTTTTATAAAATACCATTAGTGTCAATTTTGACAATATTAATTTACTTACATTTAAAAAAATAGACACCGAGAAAATATTCCAACCAAAAGAATTAATATATTACTAATATGAATATTCATCTAGAATATTTTTGGAGAACATTAATATGTTTATATAATATTTATTTTATTATTTTGAAAACCATTTATTTGATATTTCAATCAAAAAATTAACTTCTACATCACTATTGTGTCATCATTAATGATAATTATTTAATCCTTAAAAATTCTAAATAAATTCTCATGATGTAGATAATTTTATTATATTTATAGAGAATATTTATATTCTAGGTTTTATTAATATTATCACTAAATTAAAATTATTACACTTATAAGATATAAGAGAGTGACATGTTGTCACCTTCTTTGGTTTTAATTATAATTATATCCTTTTATGGTCAAAAGTCAATAAAATGAATCTATTTCGACCCTGAGGTGATATGGGTCGACTTTTATTCATCAAATAGAATTTTTGGAGGTTGTAGGATAATTTTATAATCTTATTTTTATCCATAAATACCTGATTTACCTTTTACTGTAGTAAATAAGAATTACTATAGTCACTATTCATAATGTCAAAAAAATGAAATTAACCTATTATCATAATTTGGACACAATGAATCCCAACATGGAATCAATTTTTCAAAATTAAAAACATATAAGTTTTAGAAATTAATTTAAAATTAATCCCATTGTTAAGAAAATGGGTTTTAAAAGATAAAACATTATCAATGATTGAATTTTTTTTACCAATGAATTCAATGTAAAATTAATGGTAATGACATACATTATATTAAATGGTAAAAATATATTCTATTTAAACTTTAAAACCATTAAATTTAATCATTTAACCATATAAATTATCTTGATTAAAAAAGTTGTTTTTAATAAAACTTTATCGTATTTTTACTATTCATCAAAATATGAATGTTATTAGAAAAGTATCAAAAATGTATCCAATGTAAATTTTTATAGCCTGATTCAAAAGAAGATGTTTATTTTTTCAAATTGAACTCATATAATTTTCAAAAAATAGATTTAATATGGGTACGCCATCAAAAGGTGGAAAACAACATATTTGAAAAAAATAATTCTTTTATCCGAAAAAACTGATTTTTTTCTAATATCATATGTAAGATGAATTATAACGTTATAAAAAATTCAAAATGTGGTTAATAAAATTTATAAAGGCTATTTAATAAAATATTTTAACAACATATCATTGTTTGCTGAAGCTCGTTATTGCGTACAACAGAAGCTGTTGAGGAAGGTTGCTCTTGCATGTAACGCAAGCCAAGCCAGTGTTGTGTGTAGTGAAATATTCCTTTTGTGTTGAATATAACATAATTAAACAGAAAAAAAGAAAATCATATTCATCATAAAATCTCAGGGTGTTATAGTTCCACTCTAGCCATTGAGGACATGCATCCGATCAGATAGGGTGTTCCACTCCAAAGTCAAATTTCTCATGACTTGGTGAGAAAGGGGGTTCCACTAAAGTCATCCAGGACCCATGCCCTATTCCAGATGTGGGTTCTACTTAGGAGTCGAGTACCCACACCTTGGTAGCACATGGGTTCCACTCTAGTCATCCAGGGACCACACACTATCCTATAGGGGGTTCCAGTTGTAATTAGAGGACTCTTTCCGTTGTATCACAGGGGGGTTACACTCTAGTAATCTCTGATCCATGCCCTATATGATGGGGGGACACAACTCGGAATGTGTCTATAGAGGACCCATGCCTATGTTAATGAGGGATTCCACTGTAGTGAGTGAGGAAATACACCCTGGTTCATCAGGTGGGTTCCACCATAGTCATCGAGGACCCACACTTTATTATATATGGGTTCTTCTACGTTTGAAGGTCGTGGTGATCCTGCATGTTCACTACTACAATATGGAATAACCTAAAATAGAAACATTCCCATAACATTCTGTATAATATCTTAAAAATCACAATGGATGGAACAATCATGTTAATTTGGAAAACACATTCCCAATAGTTGACTTACTGGACAAAATCTGAGTTCAAACAAAGGAGATAATAATCCTCAAAGATTCCATAAAAGTGGACAAGGGGTATATGGTCTGTGGGCGGTCCCACACAACATGTGATTACAATCCACCACACATCCATGTCCCTTTACGACACATGACTCCCTACCTGTGTAGAAATACACACCGTGAAGATGTACTACATGCCATGTCCAAGCTAACCAGGACCCTCACGATGTCCTTCAAGCTATGTCTATTTACCATAACCCGTGTTTCTGTACTAGACCCTTGTATATGTACTTGGGTACACAATTGTGTACCTCATTATTTAGTTTCACATGGGTTCCTTCATCTGTGATCCACCACATGGGTTGTCTATTCGGGGAAGGGGTACATGGCGTGTATGAGTGCTACACATCGTGTTACCCTTAACATTTCCAAAACCCTAGCCACCACCATTGAGGGGATACAAACTATGATTTCATCCCACTACACAGTGTTTAGTAATGTTTTCAATATATTTTTTATATCTTATTGTTGTTCTAAAATTTGTTCACAAGACTTCGAATTGAATCCTATCACGACCAAAAAAATAGTGGATCATGATGAAAATCCTGGTTTCTATCCACCGTCCATTGGGAATAGACCTCCAGTGGTTCTCTGGGAGATTTCATTAATCATGAACATCTCCAAATCATTCTTCATCAATTCATTGATCTCAAAACTATAAAAAAACATTTTTTCCATACAATGATCTCAAATATAGCTATAATTCATCAATATGTGCTTTGTTTCTCGATTAGTCACAGTTTCAGGGGTCTAATTTGGTTTGGAACTACCTGAGAAAGTCAAAAATGGGACCGCGTGGTCCAACCATTCATGAATGAAATTCCATGAGTGAGAAAAGAACAAAAACAAATGTTTAAGAATCTTAGGCCATGATTTCATAGACAATGATAAAGAAAGGTTATACCATGTCAGATAACAATGAATAAATCATTTTAAATCTAGTACGTAGGTGAATGAATAGGCCAAAATTGTTTCATACACAAGAACAAGGATAGATTTTCTAAAACAATTTAATCAAAGGGTGTAAAACACCAATTGAGGAGCCCTAACTAGAGATCAGATTGTTCATCGTCATAAAACACACCTACCCATGATTGAGAGGAGTCATTATGTTAATCACATCTTGATCTCATCGAATCTGGCATTTTTTTGTCATCTAATGAGATTCCCCAATGAAGGAGGAAGGAATATCCCAAGAATTATTCTAGATTTTATGCAGCTAACCCCAGATAATTCACTTTGTTAGTGGTATTATAAATCATTTTGAAGTGTCAAAATGAAATAAATAAATATTGATTAATTTGGTTGAATGTACCACCAATGAGTGAGGAGTCCGAATGTGTCACGACCCGTACTCAGGGCCCATGTCGTGACTACCCCATGCCCACCTTCCATAGGCCAAGGGCTGGCGACTAGCACCAAGGCATAATTCCCGATAAAAAGGGAAGGCATTGCCTTTGTAAAGTAAACATACACCACATAGAAAGCAAGAAAAATTAAACACTAAGTAAAAACTGGGGACAACAGTAAGTGTAGAAAAGTATGTGGGAGAGAATAAAAACCCAAACTCAAAGTAAAGTACAAATGGAAAGGGAAAAAATAATCTGAAAGTAGAGATGTAGCCTCAATCCGTCCACTGGAATTCCCACCAGAAGGGTGAGTACAGATAGCCTCCACAGCTCCTCGGGTCCAGCTGTCCACTCCGAGTATGTCCCGCCCAGTGGTCCACCTCCGGGTACCGACCTGCTCCGCAAGCCTCAACAGTGATCAGCGCTGTCCATCGTCTGCAACCAACACAACGTAGTGTGGGCACAGTCCGTGAAGGGGTGAGTATAAGCTACTCAGTAGGGACCCCAAGACCCCTGAAGGTCTCCCAGAATCCAAAAAGGATAATTCACAAAGAAAAGATACAATCACCAAGTAACATCCGAAAATACTTAGGTATATGTCCATACATATACCTAAGTCCTCAATTCCAGTTCAGCTCCAACATTCGAGCCAATTTTTGATCACGTCCACATAGGATAGCACAACACAATACACATAGGAAAGGAAGTCAAGATTCAGCTCACACATGTATAATTCTTCGTATGACGATAGAGATGATCAGATATAGCCACTGATTTATCTAAGTCATCAGACCCACAAATGATCGATAGGTAATAACCCCTGAAATGACCCACAAAGGATCTGACCCACACAGGGTCGATAGGTAACTAACCCCCGCAATGACCCACACAGGATCAGACCCACACTGGATCTATAGGCGCTGGCCCACACAGGACCGCTGATTGCTAACCCACACAAGATCTGACCCATATCGGATCGGTGGCACTGATCCACTTAGGATCACTGAGTGATGTAGTCATCGTCGTCGAATCCACGGAAGATTTCTGTACAGTCGTCATCGTCGTCGCATCCAGCTCTAGGGTTCCCGCATACAGAACGATCGTTCGGGAGGGTCCGCTCAATGAGCCGAAGGTCTGATACATCAACTGATAGAAAGTCTGGAGTTGATGTATCTAAAAGTTCTGTATCGTCAACAGGAACTCTACGTCACAGACGGCGCGTCAATCGGACGCCTGGTCTCAGAGTTATTGGCCTTTTCGTCCTAGGGGCTCGGTTGTGTTTTAAGTCAAACCAACCCGACCGTACTCCACCTACTTCCAAACCTCGAGCGTAGTAAGCCAAAAGATCCGTGTCACCTATAGGAATCCAACAAAGTCGATTGCACGTCAATCGGATGTCCAGAGGTCATGTTATGAGCGTTTCTGATCCGAGGACATGGTTGGTTTCTTGTACAAACCAACCTGGACAAACCCAAAGTTCTCTAAAACCCTGAGTGTAATATACCAAAATGACCGTCTCGATCCAAGGATCTCTACGCAACTGACGGTGAATCGATCGGAGGTCCGCATGTCATGTTATAGGAAACAGACCGAAAGAGATTCGGTAGTAGGGGTTTCCGGCCCGGTCCGACCCGACCCGATACCCCCAGGTTTGGCCCGAACCAGGGCGACCCGAACCGGGTCTGGGTCCGGCCTGGGCGCGGCCCGGCCTGACGGTCCGGCCGGGCAGTTCGACCTGGCGCGCTGGCGATGGCCAAGTGGCCGCGCAAAGGGGGGGGGGAACTACCCCCTGGGTAAAAACTGCGGCCCTGCGTGGGGGACACCACTTGGTAATGGACGCGGCCGGTTGTCGCATCCCGCCTCCTCCTATCCCGCGCGGTCGCGGGACTTGTGGCATGCCGCCGCGACTTCAGCCACGGTGGCTATTCCCGGCGGTGCGCCGGGCGCCGCCGTCTCCTGGCGGCCGGCCGGTGCCGGCCGTCACCTCCCGCCACCGGCACTGCCGTGGCGGCGAGGCACATCGACGAGTTGCTCCGCGGACCACCAGATGAGCTCCGGTGGTCAAATTTGCCTGCCATCTTCACCAACGGCCCTCCCGGGACCGGTTCTTCACTGAGAACACCTCACAACGCCCGTGCGGCCTGCTTCATCATTGCCCGCCGATACGAACACTAAGAATGAAGGGACGGTGGGTTTGGACTTGTTCGTTGGTCCGCACCCACTATGTTAGCGGTTTAAAAAGGCCTCCGAAATATATTTAAACATATTCCGTGTGTATAAATCACAATGATTTAATTGAATCAAAACCCCTACCTCGTCGAATTCGTTAAGCGAGGATTCGTCACAGAAAAGAACGTCGCGGAAGAAGGCGTCGCGGAAGGGGGGTCGTTGCGTCGTGGAAGGAGCATCGTAGAAGAAGTGTCGTGGAAGAAGCATCGCAGAAGGAGCGTCATTGATTTCCGAGGATCCGGTGTTCTTTGCGTTCTTCGAGTTCTTCGTGTTCTTCACGAGGAAGAGAAGATCTTCAAGATCCTGAGTGAAATCCCTTAGCCTCTCAATACCCCAGCCTAATAAAAATAAGAGTTGCCTTTTTTTATTCCGCAAGCCTTGTGATTTAAAATTCAAAACGAAAGAAACAATTAAGAAAATTAATTGCAACGCTTAAACCGCCACATTAATGAGGCATTTCTTAACTAGAATAAACGCATGGATTGACTTCATTAATAGGGGGTGCAGGTGCGTTACTTAAGAAGAAAAGGAATGGTGGGGCTCATGTGGGTCCCACCTCACAAAATATCTTACCAAGTGGGTAGGATATTGTGGGTCCTACATCATCCACTTAACATAGGTTAAGAGACATAAATAAAATAAATTGGTCGCACCACTTTTATTTTATTTCTTAACTTAACCCCAAAAATTAAAAACCACACCCGAGAAAACGCAACTCCGGAAAATGTGTTTCTAAGAAATTACTGGCGCTGTAATTCCATAGGTGCCCTCAGAATTCGATTCCGAGCACCGGTTCAAAAGTTAGAAAAACCCAATCGTTCGTTCCCTGAACTTACCCGAGATAAACTTCGGAAAACGATTCCGGGCACACCGGGACTCGGAATTAGGTTCCGTCAAAAACTGTGTTCTTGTAAAATTCCCAAGAAAATTAAGAAAAATAAAATTCCTTGATTTTTTCGGGACATTACATCACTCCCACCTTAGAGATTTACATCCCCGTAAAGATACATCAAAAATTTGGGAAACAAATGTGGGTACTGAGCACGCATATGAGCCTCCCGCTCCCAAGTGCTCTCCTGGAGGTTCCCGTGCAGCTATCTGATGTGCACTAGTGGAATCGACCATCCATGTAGGACTTGCTCCTGTTGATTCTCGATATCCACTGGAACCTCTGCAAAAGTCTCCCCATCATCAACGTCCAGCTCCCCATGGTCAATGATATGCGTCGGGTCGTGCACATATCTCTTCAGGTGAGATACACAGAAGTCATCGTGCACCCGGTGCAACTGAGGTGGTAGAGCCAGGCGATAAGCTAGCTCCCCATTCCTACTGAGGACCTAGAATGGTCCTATGAAGCGTGGAGACAACTTGCCACCACGGCCAAATCTCCGTAATCCACGTCGAGGTGAGACCCGCAAGAAGACGTGGTCGCCATCCTTGAACTCCAGTGGCCTCCTCCACCTGTCAGCATAAGACTTATGCCGGCTATGAGCTGTCCTCATCCGCTCCTGGATGACCTGGACCTTCTATGTCATGGTCTGGACCATCTCCGGTCCCACAAGTGCTGACTCCCCAGGGTTTGTCTAGCACAGAGGTGATCTGCAAGGTCGACCGTATAACGCCTCGTATGGTTCCTTCCCGATGGTGGAGTGGTAGCTGTTGTTGTACGCGAACTCCACCAAGGGTAGGTGGTCCTCCCAGCTGCGACCAAAGTCGGGGACACATGCGTGGAGCATGTCCTTGAGAGTCTGAATGGCCCTCTCCATCTGAACATCTGTGTGAGGGTGAAAGGCGGTGCTCAAACGTAGCGGTGTCGCGAATGCCTCCTGCAACCCCTTCCAAAGTCTGGAAGTAAAGCATGAATCTCGATCGGAGATGATAGATGATGGCACACCATGAAGCTGTATAATCTTCTAAATGTAGAGACGTCCCAAGCTCTCCACTGAGCCCTGCTCTCTGATGGCTAAGAAGTGAGCCGACTTGGTGAGTTGGTCGACAATCACCCAAATGGAGTCGTGACCTCTGGATGTGCGTGGAAGCCTAGTCACGAAGCCCATAGATATGTCGTCCCACTTCCACTCTGGGACCTCCAAGGTCTGTACCAAGCCTGCTGGTACCTTGTGCTATGCCTTCACCTACTGGTAGGTGAGGCATTGAGAAATGAACTCTTCCATAGCCTTCTTCATGCCTGGCCACCAGTGCTACCGTCTGAGATCCTGGTACATCTTCGCCACTCTAGGATGTACCGCCAAATAGGAAGTGTGAAACACCCTCAGCACCTCCTCCCATAAAGCAACTGGTACCATGGTACGTCCTCTGAAAAAGACGTCATGCTCTCCTCATAAGGAGAAACCCTCAGGTGTCTATCCTGAGGATATTTGTGCATGCCGCGTCTCATAGTCAGCGTCCCCACACTATGCCTCTTAGACCCACTACAGTAGTGGTGGAGGAACTGTGAGTGACTGAAGGAAGTCTTCTCCATCTCTATCCATGAAGGATATTTGCAAAGCAGCTAGCTGCTCTGTCACCTCCCCAAGTAGCTAAATGCCAATCCTCCTGCGGAGAGCATTGGCTACTTGTTCCCCTTCATAGGAGTATAGACTATCTAAAATTCATAGTCCTGGAGGAACTCAAGCCATCGCTGCTATCTCAGGTTCAGGTCCTTCTGAGAGAAGATGTACCTGAGACTCTGATGGTCAGAATAGACTGTAAAGCGCTCGCCCATCAGATAGTGTCGCCACATCTTCAGAGCGAAGAACACGGATGCTAACTCCAGGTCATGGGTAGTGTAGTTATTCTCATGCATCCTCAACTGGCATGATCTATAGGCGATCACTGCCCACTTTTTTATCAGGACACATCCAAGTCTAGTCCCTGATGTGTCGCAGTAGACTACGTACCCAACTCCCTCCTCCGGAAACCTCAAGATAGGAGCGCTAGTCAATCTCTGTCTCAGCTCCTGGAAGCTCTGCTGACATCCTTTTGACTGCACAAAGGGTTTCCCCTTCTTCTTCAAAGTTGAGAGTGGCGCCGCAACTCTAGAGAAGTCTGGCACAATTCTCCGATTATATCCAGCTAGTCCCAAGAAACTCTGCACCTCCGTCATGCTCCTGGGTGGCTCCCAAGATAGCATTGCCTCGATCTTCACAGGATCCACCGCCACTCCCGCCTCAAAGATGACGTGTCCCAATAAGTGGAGCTCACATATCCAGAACTGAAACTTCGAGAGCTTTCCATAAAGCTAGTGCTCTCAGAGTGTGTCTAGTACAACCCGCAAGTGGTAGGCGTGCTCCTCCTCAGTGGACAAATAAATCAAAATGCCGTCAATGAAGACCAGGACAAATCGATTGAGGTATGGCTGAAAGATCCTATTAATGAGGCCCATGAACACTGAGGGAGCATTGGTTATGCCGAAGGGAATAACCAAGAACTCATAGTGGCCATACCGACATCTGAAGGTCATCTTCTGCACGTCCTCATCCCGAACTATGAGTTGATGATAGCCTGACCTGAGGTCTATCTTCGATAACCACCGTGCTCCCTTGAGCTGATTGAAGAGGTCATCAATACTCAGTACAGGATACTTATTCCTCACTGTCACTTAGTTCAGGTGATGATAGTCGACACAAATTCCCAAGCTCCCTTCCGCCTTCTTGGTGAACAATATCGGGGAAGCCCAGTGTGAATCACTGGGTCAGATGAATCCCTTTCCCTGGAAGTCCTCCAACTATATCTATAGCTCTTGAAGCTCAGTGGGAGATGTCTGATATGCTGGGGTGGATATCAGGGCTTTCCCGGGGTACAGTTCAATATAAAAGTCTACCTCTCTATGAGGAGGTAGTCCTGGAACGTCGTCGGGGAAAACATCCGCACACTGATCCACCACTGCAGGAAAACTAGGACTCTGCACTTCAACCTCTCCTAGGATGAGGCTAGCCAACTGATTAGTGATGGGAAGTCCTCTCCTCTGCGAGAGTCCATCATGTGCTCCGAAGGCTCCCTTCTCGCCGGTGAAGGTGAACCTGCTCCCGTCGGTGCGTACACACCGCACCTTGCGCCTAATACAATCAATCTGAGCATGGACTGTAGATAACCAATACATGCCTAAGATGATGTCGTAAGGCCTCAAAGCCGCTATAAGAAGATCCTAGCCGAATCTCTCACCTCCTAGAATAAGTTCACACTGCTGGAACTAGTGCGTAATAATTGAGTCTGCTCCCGTAGGAGTCTCTAGCTGTAAGGATCGAGCCAACGGCCCTATCGGAATCTCTGAGCTCCGAACATGGGCAGCGACTATGAATTAATGACTCACTCTTATGTCTATAAGAACTGCAGTAATGGTGGAATAGGCACAGATAGTACCTCGAATCTTCTCGGGTGTGCCATGGTCGTAGGCCTCCACTACCTGGAGCTGTGCCTGTCTCTGCCCACTAGCTCCCTGTGGTCGGGGTGGACCTCTTAGTGGTGGTGGTGGTAGAGCCTCAAAGCGTCGCCCACCACCTGCTGCCCGGCCAGCTCCTCTGCCTCGTCCTCCTGCTCCCGGCGGACCACCACGGTCGACCCTCTGCCTCTGCCTGGGTGGCCCTTCAACCGTCTGCTGCTCCTCGGCATGGCAGGTCGGGCAATCACGAGCCATGTGGCCCTACCCTCCGCATGCGTATCACTGTCTGCCTCTCGAAAGACTGGCTCCGCGCTGTGTGCCCCGTACTGCTGACCAGTGTCCTGAGGTTGTTTTCCTGAGGGTCTGGTCTGCCTGGACAAATGAGTCATCTGTCGACTGCCTGCTGTAGAAGACTCTGCTACATGCCGCCCTGCGATAGGTCTCGCTGCTGAAGAAGGCTCAGCAAGGAAGCTCTCGATCAAAAGGGCTTGCTCCAGTACCCATTCCTGAGTTGGAATGCTGAGGGAGATCAGTGATGCCTAGATATATTTCCTCAATCCCTGCTCAAAGGTCCATGCCCGGAAGAATGGGTCCCATACTATGACTTTCGAGTAGCGCGAGAGATCGGTAAATCTCGCTGAGTACTGGGTGACCGTCATGCTGCCCTGCCGCAGATGTAGAAGCTCCTGGATGCGCACCGCACGGAGGGTGGCTGGGATAAACTCCGAGTGGAAGAGGCTCTCAAAGTCCGTCCAGAGGAGAGATGCCTCATCGTATACCTAGAGCATCAAGCTCCACTATCTCCCTACTGCCGCATGCCGTAGGCTCGCTGTGAGGATCACCATGAGGTCTGTTGGTGTCCTCACTAACCTGAAAACTAGTACAACTGCCTCCAGCCAATCCTCAACTGCCTGGGGGTCCGTCTCCCCATGGAACCTGGGCGGTAGCTAGTGCTGAAACTCGTGCAGTGCACTAAAGAGACGTGCATCATCAGCGGCTGAGGCCAGTAGCACCGGTGGCTCGACAGGTAGAGGTACCACTGATGCCTCTGCTGTCAAAAGGGCCATGTACCGAGGCCTCGTCGCTCAGTGGGCTGTCGTCACACACAACGCTCGGAACCCTAGCTGGCCGTCGTCGTGGGGCCATCCTGAAAAGAGAAAGGTGCGCCACGGTAAAAACAGTATACCTAGTGAGCGGACACAAAGTAATCAACAAGAAAACATGAAACACACATGCAATCAATGTTTTTGTGCATTAAGTCGGAAATCAGAAGTCAGGGTCCTGGTGTACAGATACGTCAGCCGCCACACCAATAATGGACTCAATGGACTGATAACCACACTCAATACTCTTAACACTATTGATTCACATAGAAAAAGTTCAGAGTCCAGAGTTATGTGGTAGAACCAAACTCCTCTGATACCAATTTGTCACGACCCATCCTCGGGGCCCGTGTCGTGACTGCCCCAAGCTCGCCTTCCATAGGTCAGGGGCTGGCGACTAGCACCAAGGCGCAATTCACGATAAAAAGGGAAGGTATTGCCTTTGTAAAGTAAACATAAACCACAGAGCAAGAAAGCAGACGTAAAAACTAAGTAAAAACTATGTACAACAGTAAGTGTGGAAAAGTAAGTGGGCCAGAATACAAACCCAAACTGAAAGTAAAGTCCAACTGGAAAGGGAAAACAACAACTGAAAGTAAATCTGTAGCCTTGAGTCGTCCACTGGAGGTCCCACTGGAAGGGTGAGTACAGATAGCCTCCACAAATCCTTAGGTACAGTTGTCCACTCCGAGTACGTCCCGCCCAGTGGTCCACCTCTGGGTACCGACCTGCTCCGCAAGCCTCAACCGCGATCAGATCTGTCCGTCATCTGCAACCAACACAACGTAGTGCAGGCATAGCCCGTGAAGGGGTGAGTATAAGCTACTCAGTAGGGACCCCGAGACCCCCGATGGTCTCCCAGAATCTACAAAGGATAATCCACAAAGTAAATATACAATCACGAAGTAACATCCGACACTACTTAGGTATATGCCCATACATATACCTAAGTCATCAATTCCAGTTCAGCTCCAACATTCAAGACCATGTTCGATCACGTCAACACTGGATAGCACAACACAATTCACATAGGAAAGCAAGTCAATATTCAGCTCACATAGGTATACTTCTTCGTATGACGGTAGAGATGATCAGATATATCCACTGATTCATCTAATCCATTGGACCCTCAACGGATCAATAGGTACTAACCCATGCAATGACCCACAAAGGATCTGACCCACACAGGGTCAATAGGTAACTAACCCCCACCCCCCCCCCCCCCCCCGCAATGACCCACACAGGATCTGTAGGCACTGGCCCACACAGGACCGCTGAGCGCTGACCAACACAGGATTTGACCCACACAGGATCAGTGGCACTGATCCACATAGGATCACTGAGTGTTGTAGTCATCGTCGTCGAATCCACGGAGGATTTCTGTACAGTCGTTGTCATCGTCGCAGCCAGCTCTAGGCTTCCTGCACACATCAAGCTCATTCGGGAGGGTCCGCTCCATGAGCCAAAGGGCTGATACATCAACTAACACAAAGTCTGGAGTTGATTTATCCAAAAGATCCATATCGTCAATAGGAACTCAACGTCACAGACAACACGTCAATCGGACGCCCTGTCTGAGAGTTATTGGCTTTTTCGTCCCAGGGGCCCGGTTAGTTTTAAGTCAAACCAACCCAACCATACTCCACCTGCGTCCAAACCTCATGGAGAGTAAGCCAAAAGGTCCTTCTCACCTAGAGTAATCCAACAAATTCGACGGCACATCAATCGGACATCCGGAGCTCATGTTATAAGCGTTTCCGCTCCGAGGGCCTGGTTGGTTTCATGTACGAACCAACCTGGCCGAACACAAAGTTCACTGAAACCCTGAGTGTAATATACTGAAACGACCGTCTCAATCCAAGGATCGCTACGCAATAGACAGTGCGTTGATCTGAGGTCCGAAACTCATGTTATGGGCAACAGACTGAATGAGATTCGGTACTAGGGGGTTCGGGCCTGGTCCGACCCGGCCCCATACCCCCAGGGTCGGCCCGAACCGGGTCCGGGTCCGGCCAGCTTGGGCGCAGCCCAGCCTGGATGGCGCGGCCCGGCGTGGCCTGGGTGCGGCCCGACATGGTAGTCCGGCCGGGCGGCTCAGCCCGGCGCGCTGGCGCTGGCCAAGCGGTCGCGCAAAGGGGGAGAACCTCCCCCCTGGCTCGAAACCGCGACCCCGCGTGGGGCCCACACCTTGCCAACGGATGCGGCCGGTTGCCGCGTCCTGCATCCTCTGGTCCCCCATGGTCGCAGGACTTACGGCTTTCCACCGCGGCTGCAACCGCGACGGATCTTCTCAGCGGCGCGCCGGGCGCCGCCTTCTCCTGGCGGCCGGCCGCCGCATCCCGCCGGCGGCGCCGCCGTGCCGGCGAGGCGGGTTGCTCTATAGACAAACGGACGAGCTCCGGTGGTCAGATTTACCTGCCGTCTTCTCCAACGGCCCTCCCAGGACCAGTTCTTCACCGCGAAGACCTCACAACGCCCGTGCGGCCTGCTTCATCGTCGCCCGTTGATCCGCACACCACGAATGAATGGACGGTGGGTTCAGACTTGTTCGTTGGTCCGCACCCACTGTGTTAGCAGTTTAAAAAGGCCTTCGGCAAATATTTAAACATATGTCCAGGGTAAAAATCACAAAGATTTAATTAAATCAAATCCCCTACCTCGTCAATTTTGTTGAGCGAGGATTCATCGCGGAAGATCACGTCGCGGAAGAAGGCGTCGCGGAAGGGGGATCGTCGCGTCACGGAAGGAGCATCGCGGAAGAAGTGTCGCGGAAGAAGCGTCGTGGAAGGAGCATCATTGATTTCCAAGGATCCGACGTTCTTCGCATTCTTCGTGAGGAAGTGAAGATCTTCAAGAGCCTGAGTGAAATCCCTTAGCCACTCAACACCCCAGCCTATTAAAAATAAGATTTGTCTTATTTTTATTCCGCAAGCCTTGCGTTTTAAAATTCAAAAAGAAGGAAACAGTTAAGCTTATTAATTGCAATTCTTAAACCACCACATTAATGAGGCGTTTCTTAACCAGAATAAACGCACGGTTTGACTGCATTAATAGGGGGTGAGGGTGTGTTACTTAAGAAGAAAAGAAATGGTGGGGCTCATGTGGGTCCCACCTCACAAAATATCCTACCATGTGGGTAGGATATTTTGGGTCCCACATCATCCACTTAACATAGGTTAAGTGACTTAAATAAAATAAATTGGCTGCAACACTTGTATTTTATTTCTCAACATAACCCCAAAAATTAAAAACCACACCCAAGAAAACAAAACTCCGTAAAAGGTGTTTCTGAGCAATTACTGGCACTGCTATTCCATCGGTGCCCTTAGAATTCGATTCTAAGCACCGGTTCAAAAGATAGAAAAACCGGCTCTTTCGTTCACTGAACGTACCCAAGCTAAACTTTGGAAAAAGATTCCGGGCACACCTGGCCTCAGAATTAGGTGGCGTCAGAAACTGTGTTCTTGTAAAATTCCCAAGAAAATTAAGAAAAAACATTTCCTTTAATTTTTTGGGTCATTACAGAATTCCTCATGCAGACCCATTTTGAGTTGCACCTAGGGTAAACACCATGTTCCATACTTCACACTTTTCTGGGATTTCTGAACTGTGTACCATTTTAGAATTATCTCTTTTTCCTTAATGAACCATGTGCATGTAGTATAACATATATTTAAAAATTTTATAAAATTAATTTATAGTTACACCAGGACACATAATCACACACCGTCTCAGCTAATAGATCAAGAAATATATATATATATATATATATATATATATATATTTCAAAGTCATTCAAGAAGAAAACCAGGTCTCTACACATTCCCTCTACTAATAAATGGAAACCACGTTCAAGCGTACATAGAGCTTAAAGTCTCTAGGAATGGTGTAATTTAATTTTCTTATCTCTAAATTTTATAGAATACTATAAATACATATATGATGAAAATAAAAAAAATTATATAGTGGTTAACATTCTAGATATTATAGAACCTTGATAAATGTAAAATGACCAAAACTATCAAACCAAAACCTTTATGAAAAATGCATCAATTATTAACCAGAACAACGATTTTAACAAAAAATTATTAATAAACAAGTGATACAAGGATATAAGTAAATCAAAAATATTTATGATATATAGGAGTATTTTTTTAATATATTTATTATAAAAAAATATTTATTATACAAGATATTTACACATGTATGATGGAAATCTAACCTAATGTAACAGTTTATCATCACACTTTTACTTCGTTGAGACATATTAAATAGTCAACAATTATTTATTTCATGTGGTTTATATATTTTACGTTTGATAATTTATTTCATGAATCCCTTTATCTTCATGTTATTTCATGTTTCATTCAATATTAATTCATTCATGGTGTATATGATTTAGAACTTACTAATGTGGAAGGGATTTATTTTACAGACTCATTATTTATCTGGATTGTTTAAGTTATTTATCGTTCCATATTTATTATTAATTATTTAGTCATAATTTATTTTTCAATACACATGCCCTTACTATGAATTATATCTTACACTTTTTTATATTTCCTTTCCCTAGGATGCCATGAATTATATTATGATTTATATTTAGGGATATGATAATTGGAATAATTGTGTACTCAAGGAAAATACTATTTTGTATTTTTCTATTTTTAAAAGTATGTTAGATTCATGTATGTATCTAGTTATCCAGGAATATTACACTATTCATTATTTTATGATGCAATCTCTTATATCTAGAACTAATGTAATAATGAAATAAAAAAATGTGGGATATTGGGTATAAGATCATTATAGTTTGTATTAGAGCCATGTTTACTATAATCCCTGGGAACTAGAATTTGGAATGCATATATTAGGAAATATTTCCCTATCACTAAATTTAAGCATAATTCTATGTTTGTAATAACATATTAATGTTCTGTTAATTAAGAAATTTTGTATTTTTCTTATAAATAAAACATTTTCTGCATACTAAAAGTGGATGTCGTTTTTGAAAATATGAATCTATGGGTGAAAAGTCCAAAAAGAGTTGGTTTGAGTATACCTCAACCATCATTATGGTGAACTATGAGTTTTACCATAATACACACACGGTTTGAAACACCCAGGGGGAATTCTTGGGTTAATTCATATTTTATTTACAATCTACTATAAAGGATTTGGAAATATTTTTATGATTTTTAAACATTATGAAAGAAATCATTCTCATGATGATGAGAGTAGATATGTATAAAATTTTCAATTTAGGTTATTTGTTTCACCATTTTTGGGATTATACATTATATTTCATAATGTTATGATCTAATATAGCATATTCCATTGTTTATAAATTGAATCTAGATGAAGGAATTAGAACCATATCAAGACATGTACCGAATGTAGCGATTTCCCTCCAATGAAGTATAATGAAACTAGATAAGGAGATACAATTGGATCTAAAAACATTTAACTCTATATTGGAATATTTAATGCGTTATGTTAAAGGTAATTGATCATATAGAGCATACTACATAACCAAAACAGGATAATATAATTTTTTACTAGTTTATTCATCGTCCACCTCAATCATTCAGTGGTGCTACAAATCTATTTGTAGATGAGTAACATATAATTTTCCTAGAAAAAATATTTCTCCCATTGTAACGTAATGAAATGGGAAAAATGTTCATTGAAAATTTTTAACCTATTAGTGGTTGCAGATCAATAGTGGTTATTGACTAAAAAATGATGATGAAGAAATAACAAAGATGCAATGGAATAACTTTAAGGTACTCTAATTAGAAACTTTTTTTTCTCATGGGGAAATAAAATATATGGAGAGACAATTACCATGTCTATAAAAAAATAAATATTAAAAAGTTTCTATGTATGTAGAAATTTTTACAACGCTAGAAAAGCCTGATGCAGACTACATACATAGTCTAAATAGAATGATTGTTTACGTATTTTATATGATTAAGAAAATCATTTTAAAGGAGCTATAGTCTTGTACATTCTCATAATATGAGGACATAGTATAATGTGCAATCAGAATCGAGAATGAATTATTCATTTATTATGGATTTGAATGGAATCAAGATAAGAAGCGGGTGGTTGAACACTTTGGGAAAATAATATGTCATAATGGAAGAAAGGATAGGTGGAATTTTAAACATGTGATAAATTTTAGAAGGAACACCTTGGAACATACTTGGTGGGGATGCGAATTTTCTTTATTTGTGGAGCGAAAGGACACCATGCTCATGATTGAATGGGAAATAAAAAATATTCCATTTTTAAATGATTCAATTGTAAGTAAATGAGACTATATATAAATTATTGTTGCAGGAATCAGGGGAATTTTCCCTTGAAAAGGTGATGGGAAAATAATCCAAACACTTGAAATCATAACATATGATGCATAAATTCAAAATGATATGTCAGAAGGTACATTAATCATATCATAAAACTTATCTAATAATCTATTTGGTGATGGATTTAATCACACTTTTTAATATTCACTGTTTTTCAAGAAAATTTCATATTTTTCTAACACCATAATATGGGAGTTTTTAATCAAGACTCATAGTGAATGTCTCACCACAACAAAGAAATTTCAGTTAGTTCCAATTATTATACATAAGGAGGCCCTATTTACTAATGTCATTATTTTACCTATGGTTGAGTTTGATAAAATACTCGATATGAACTGAATTTCAAAATATAATGATACACATTATTACTACGGGAATGAAATTATATTTCACGATGAATATGTCGAATTGCTTATCTATAGGATATAATTCATCAGATGATCCATGTATAGATCCACCCCTAGTATATCTTCTAAAATAGATTATTGGGTAAGAAGATTAGACACAACCTATAGATGGTCATGGTAATCATTATATTTTGGAAGTACTTATTTTACAAGAATACATTTATGTATTTTCTGAGGAATTACATAAGAATGTACAAGAGCAAGAGGTTTCAATATCAATTGATTTAATCCATAATGAATGACAAATATAAATTAATTTCAATAGATTTTACACTATGGAATTAGTGTATTCGAAGTAAAAACTAGAGGAGTAATGTGATATTGGATTTATATTCCCTAGTGTTTCACCTCAGAGAGCCCCTATACATTTTTTTAAGAAGTTGGATGGATCTATGAGTTTGTGTAAAAATTATAGGGAAATATTATTATGATAATGAACAAGTATCATCTACCTCGCATTGATGAATTATTCAATCAGATTCGTAGAGATTAATATTTTTCGAAGACTAACATTCATTTTGGGTATTGTCAATTGTGTGTAACAAAGTAAAATATTTTATTAAAAAATTTCCTATGAGGTATATACATTATACATTAATAGAAATTCTATTTGATTTATTGATTCATTATCTATCATTATAGATCTAATGAAAAAACTATTGAAAGAATATAACAATGGTTTTTTCTAGTTATTGATGATATCTCAGCATACTCTAAGAGTTACAATAACCATGAGAATAATTTTAGGATAATTATTAATACTCTTATAAGGAAAGAGTTATATTGGAAAATTAGTAAGTCTGTATTCTAGCATCAGAATATTTCTTTTCTTGGCTATATTTTCTTCGAGGATGGAATCCGAGTTGATCATTTAAACGGAATGGTATTCTATGAATGGTTAAAATCAAAAAATTGAATTGTGGTATGTAGTTTCATTGGTTTGATAGGTTATTATATATTATTCTTACAAAAAAATCTCAATTGGATAATCCATTCACTAACATAAAAGTAAATGGGCTATGTTTGTTTAGATAAAATAATGTGAGGAATTTTTTTGATTCATTGAAGACTATATTAGTGAATACCTTGAAATTAAATCTACCATTTTGAAATGATAAAATTCTGGTATATAATGATGCATAAAAGAAGGTGAATGTCTATTTCCTCATGTAGGATGATTTTTCAATTGCCTATGCATAAAGTAAATTAATGATCCATGAAACAATGTATCCAGCTCATGATCTAGAGTTGGGAGTCATAATATTTTCATTGAAGATTTGGGGACATTATATCTATGGTGACATTTTTGCGATATAATTTGTTAAAAAAGTGTGAAATAAATATTTTCGTATAAAGAGATCAATATAAGGAAAATGATATGGATTGAGCTATAGAGGACATTGATTTCTCAATACACTACAATATAGGGACGGTAAATAGTGCAATAAATGCATTAAGACTGAAAGATCATGGAGTTATAACCAAAATGTAGATAAAATAGTAGCTATCATTCATTGATTTAGTAATGACGAATCTAGGAATTATTATAGTATGGGAGGCATAAATCATTTTTAAAATGATTTATAAACCATCTTTTTTAGAAAAGATTAAATGCTCTCATCTAGATAATGATAATTTTAATTAGAAAATTAGTCTCATGAATTATGGGAAATTAACATAAATCATGTTTGAATATGGTGATCTAGTGTTTGGAATGAGACTATGAATTCCATCCATGTGTGTGATAAAAAAGGAATTATTGTATGATTTGAATTCTCAAATTTCTTTATCCCACATGGTAGAACCAAAATGTTTAGATATTTTGAGGAACAATTTTTATAGGATAATATGAAGTGGGAAATTGTTTATTATGTGTCAAATGTATGTTTTTCCACAAGTGAAGGATGAGAGACTATATATTAGAGGATTCCTCTAATGCCAACCTATTTTTATATGAAAATGGGATGGCATTACTACATAATGTTTGACTATATTACCAAGTGCTCATAGAAATAATGATGAACTGTGGGTTATTGTTTATATTCTCACAAAATATACACATTTCCATGCATTAAGAGATGATTAACCTCTTTAGATCCTTGTATGACTCAATATAAATGAATGTTTCAGACATGATAGAATACATCATTCAATCGTCTCTGATCATGATCCCCAATTTATATCAAAATTATAGAAAATTCATTAAAAGTATCTTATTACATAGATTTATTTTAGAACATATTATCACACAGAAACCAATGGAATCTTATAGGACTGTTCAAAAAATCAATGAAACTTTGATTTGATGCTCTCATAATATTATAGGTATGTGGGATGAGTATTTAACTTTGGTATTGTTCTCCTATAATAATATACTACATTAAAGTATTCAAATGGAACTGTATGAAGAATAATATAAAAATAGATGTCATAACAAATCTTATTGGGATGCAGTTGATGAAAGGAATTTTGTTGGACAAGAATTTGTGGAGGAGAAAATTACCATGATAAAGACTATTCAAACCATATCCAAGTAGCTCAAAGTAGGGAAATTGGATATATTGATAAATGAAGTAAATTTTTTGTTTTCAAGTGTGTTATCACATTTTAGTGAAATTATCTCCATTGAAGTGTATTATATGGTTTGAGAAGAAATAAAAACACATCAACCCTTTTTGAAATTCTAAAAATTACTAGAGTCATGGATTATCGATAGCAATGCTACTAGGTATCTCTAATGTACATGATGGTCTCCATATATCCATGTCAAAGAAGAATATACCATATCAAATGCATGTTCTTACCCATGAATAAATATAATTTTTAATTGATATATCTTATTCTAAATATCCTCTCTAGATTCTGGAAACTAGATAATAAGTGTTTCTGAATTGGATGACTCATTTTGTTAAGGTACTTTGGAGAAACCATAAAATAAATGTAGTGATGCGGGAACCTAAGGAAATTATGATGAAGAACTATCCAAATACATTCATGAGGTGAAATTTTAAAAATTTTGAGGATGATTTTTTTAGGATGGAACAATGTAACACTATAAGACTTTATGATATATTTCATTTTAAATAAATTTTATCTTCTCGATAGCCTGGGGTATGCAGAACACCAAGTCTATATGAATGGTAATATAATATACATTTATAACCGAGCAATAAAATATGATGGTATGAGTAATACTAACTAAATTATGAAAATTATATAGTATAAATAAATTTATTAGTTATCTACTTAATAAAAATAGAAATAAAAATCATTTGAAAGAAAACTAAATGTCTTCAAAAACTTGTATTTCTTTTAAATGGGGTATCATCACGCTTAGATTACTTATTTTAAAATAATATTTTTTAACTTTTATAAAATGTATTTGAAAAATGTAACTTCATTTTTTAAGTCATCATGTAAAAATAAACGTAGTGGGAATTTGTGAAAATTTGATGAAAAGAATAATTTTTTAATGAATAATATTAAAAAAACCATTTCAATTAATGAATTTAAATTGTTAAATTATGTTTTAAATTATTTTTAATGAAATTTAAGTTCAATTATATTAAAAAAATCTAATTTATGTCACTTGAACCAATTATATGATTATTTTTGTTATGAAAACATTTTTTACTTAAGAAAACTTTTCTTTAGAAAGTTGTTTTTTCATCACATTTGTGGGTTTAATTTTAAATTAAATTATACCACTAAAATGGATTTAATTTTAAAAAAATATATTTAATATTATGAATAATAATAATATTAATTATTTATTATGTTCAACATAATTTGTTTTCATAATTACTAGTTAAAATAGTAAAAATTAACTATTGTGGTTAAGGTTAAAATGGGTTTACCAGGGGGTTGAATTAAAAAGATAAGGGTTATAATGGACTAAAAACGTTATAAAATCTAGTTCGATGGTAATATTTCAAACTATTAATATCTATTATTCAAATAGAAGGATATTTATATGTATTTTAAATAGATTTTACTTTATCATTTTGTACTCTTTTGGGAAATTTCCATGTGGTTTCTAAGAGGGTCCCCTCCCCCACTTATAAAGGGACTCCTCACCTCCACTCATCCCAACACCCCTAGAGAACTTTGGATAATAAAATATTGTCCCAAATAACATACATATATCCCTTCCCATTACCAATACTCCATAGTTTTATAATTGAAATATTCAAGGATGGATTTAAACAAAAACATAAAGATGTTCTCTGGAGAAGATGTGCAGTTCTTAACCATGAATCTTCATTTTATTTCATCCAATACCCAATAAAAAAACCAAAACGTTGATAAAGTAGTTAAATACTATATTAAATATAATAATTTTTCATATTTTTAATTTAATTAACAAAATCCATCTCTACCTCTATAAAAGTTTAAATAATGTTGTCGATTGTGAGTTTGACAGACTATCACTCGCGAACTGATGTAATTCATTTCCCATATCCACAACTCTACAGTAGATATAATAATTGAATTTAAATTTTTAGATGATATTTATTAAATTTATAGAATTATTTAATTTTAATATGACACAAACATTCTTACTTTATACTCTATAGGAAAATAATAATGTTGCTTGTGGGTACGTGTGGACCGTTACCTCCATGTAGCCATGTGATATGTTTTTTGTTTCAATTTGAAAGGGATTGTAATAAGGATATATTTAATGAATATATAGATATATATGAATATATGATGATTTTTCACAGGTTTCATATTTTTTACCTTTATTTCAGTACATTCGATAGAAAATGGAAACGGGGTTCATGAGTACGTACGATATACCGCCTCCATGAATGGTGTAATTAATTTTGTGAATCTATAAATTTTATGGATTTATATAAATACATATATAATGAATATTTATTATATTTATAACTTGGTCAATATTCTAGACATTATGGAACCATGATTAATGTAAAAGGACTAAATCTACCCAACCAAACCCTATGTGAAAAACGAAGCAATTATTACAGAGAAGAATGTTTTTAACAAAACAAATTCATAAATGGATGATAAAAGGTTATATTTAAATCATATATGATAGTATATATATTTTTACGGTTCTGTAATATATTTATAATAAATATATATTTATTTTATTGGATATTGATACATCTATGTTGGAAATCAGACCTACAGTAAGGGTTTCATGTCCCACATTTACTTTAATGGGATATATGCTATATTAACCACTATGGTTTTTGTGTATATCTCACTTAATTGATATTTTATATCCCATATCCATTTATATTAAAGGTATTTAATATTTATTTTGAGTTTCATTCTTTCATTGGTATTATTATTTAGAACTTACTAATGTGGTAAGGGTTTACATAATAATCTCATTTTTTATTTGGAATGTTTATGACAATGTTTTTTATGAAAAAAAATTATGATCTACCTATATAAAAATGCATTAATTTTATTAATCTTTTTTTATTTCATGATAATATATGTTTTCTTTTAAATTTCATCTCTTCATGTAATTTTGATTAAAAAATAATGTATTTATTGAAAATAAACATGTTTTTCTTCTCAGTTGAGAATTGTTCACATCCATCTGCCTGATTTCTAAAAAAGTTTTAAAAAAATACTAATACCCCACTATAATTTTATAAAATAAACTTTAACTATGTTTTTTTACATAATGGTTTAAAAGGAATCTGTATGTTTTTTTTCTATACTAGGTAACTTGTGACTTTTTACCAAAAAAGTGAACAAAATTTTTATTTTAACATACTTGGAAAGAATGGAATTTCCTTTCATCCTAGACTATAAATATTTTAAAGATTCATTTATAATATTTGAGGAATATTTTCAATGGAAATGTTTTTCCCATTATCTTTTAAATTTTTATTTTGGAAAATTGGTTTTCAAAATGGAAATGTTATTTTCCTCAAGAATGTTTTATTGATCCCCTAATAAATGTTTTTTTTCATCAATGTACAAAACACTTTTTATATATATAACCCAGTGGGGTATGTTTTGTAAAGATACAATAATTATTATTTCCCTATATAGTCTATGATCTTTTTAGCTAGGGAAGTATTGTATCATTGACTATTTCTACACTATCCTATATGGCTGAAATAGGTTGGTTATGAGACCTCAAGTGTGACTCCCCATACACTAGAGGATTTAAACTAATATTGGGGGGTGTGGTGAATATATAGGGGAGGATATGTCCCATGGAATGGAGTCACATAATAGTGTAAGTGTCCAGTAATAACTATTAAATCAATGTAATATGAATAGAGTAAACAATATGAAATATATCTGGAATGAAAAAAGAGAGAAAATTGATCCAGTAATAATTATTCTTTTAATGACAAGAATAATTGTATCTAATGTCAAAAATAAAATTAAAAAAATAAAATTAGATAACACAAATAAACTCAAAATTCTCTAGTCCTAAACCTCATTCTGGTCCAGTCTCCAAACTCTAGCGCATTCTTTATGAAACAATGAGAAACATAGTGGCTTTCCCTTGTCTAAACTTACATCCATGTAATATGATCTGGTACCAAATGATGACTAGAATAGGGTGTGAGTAAAACTCACTAGGTG
Source organism: Viscum album (assembly GCA_963277665.1). Lineage (NCBI taxonomy): Eukaryota > Viridiplantae > Streptophyta > Magnoliopsida > Santalales > Viscaceae > Viscum > Viscum album. The sequence continues at coordinate 1,004,593,397 of OY728134.1, forward strand.
GACACCACCGAGTATAAACAAAACTATAATGATACAAAAATTGTAAAAAATAAAGTTATAAGAAGTGTATTAATTAATCAATTAATACAATAAATAAATCAAACTCTTTTGGTACCATGATAGAATATCTATGAGCTTGTAGCTCAACCATTCGCCATAGTAACCATATATCAATGGCATAAGATAACTTGCATAAACCCCATGTCCGAAAATATCGGAACACGAGGCACTACCATGACAACCATAACCATATAACTAGGGAATATATATAAAAATCATGGAAAATTATGCTATATTATCATTTCAGCATAGGACTGGGTAGAGACCACTCAATATAAGCATTATATCATGGGACTGGGCATAGACCACTCAATAAAAGAATTATAACATTGGAATCTTTATAACCTAAACAATATAATCATTACAACATGGGATGTGGTATAACATACTCAATACAGGCATTTAAACATTTCAACAAAATAATTCATAACAACATGGATATCAAAATATCACATGAGACATATCAATAGTTGATCATAGAAATTACTATTTACTCATCAATTTCATTTTCTTTTATTATTATAAATGATCAACTTACATATCAATATAAAATATTCCATTACCTAGAGATTTATATCAAGAAGTAACCTAATGTATCATGTTAGGCTAAACACACTTTATTCCATTATCCAATTAATTATAATCAAGGGTTATCACACCCAAGAATATCCATAAGAAATTTATCCTCAGCAATTGAACCCAAACAGACCCATCTAATATTCAATTCCATGATTTCATCCCAATTAATGAAAAAATTAATTTATTGTTCAAAAAACATTGTTTTAATTTCAATATTTCACCTACATGACAATATATAACCATAGGATTAAGGTTTAGACTCCCTACCTTTAACTAACGATTAATGTTGCACATCTAGAGGGGTAACACCAATGATGATGATGAAAAAACAGTCGAATGAAGAAACCTAGATTAAAGTAGATCAATATTAGCATAAAAAATTGTGGTCTATGAATTTCCGTACCCTATGGGAGATGAATGGAAGAATAAGGGGAAACCAAATCCAAGTACTTACAAGGTAAAAATCTCACAAACAATATATTTACAAAGGAAGAAATAACTCTAAAATTCTTAGAGAACTGTCCTATGTTGAGAGGAGGATTTTTCATTATAGAATAATGAACATTACACCCACATAGTATCCTTAAAAGAGCTTCTTGGGACATTATATGAAATATATTTTATTTATATGTCATGTAATTCATTTAAGAGGGATATTGCAAAAACCCCCAAAGCATCAACAAAATTTTAACCCAATAAACTATTTCATGACATGTAACAATATTTCATGACATTTAATACTTTCATTTATTGATTCAGTTCATACCTAGAAACCATTCATTACATCTATCTATCAATACTCAGATGTCATATAAAACATTTACATGATGTGTTATGGTTCTATGGACAAGTTTTATTCCCAAATTATTCTAAGAGACTTGATCCACCTCCAAATCCTTTCGATGATTGGATAAACCCAATATATCCATTTGAAATTTTTATTCCAAAACTCAATTAATTTGAAAGCACATACTTCCCCAGACCATATATCATTTTTACCAAAAAAATATCTTCAAACCAAAACAATAATTAGCAAATATGGTCAAAAGAAGAAATAATAGAGGGATATACCTGAAAAAGGATAAGATTTTACAACCTCCCCACTGTATAATACATCATCCCTATCATTCTCCAAGAATCACTGTGGGTTCTCAATGAAAAATTATAGACACTTTGCTCACACATCTAACACCCTCTCCTTGGTCTCTTCCTGAAAATTCCCATGTTACCACTATAATTGAACCAAATGAGTCAACCTGCCCTAGATATACTCTCATTATGATCCAAAATCTATATAATATGCTTCTCACATGAAGAATCCGAACAAGGAGATACATCCTTGATTTCACCACTTGAGAAGGGTTATGATAATAGATTTGAATCTAAGACACATAAAACAAGTGTTTCATGGAAATGAAGCCTAGGGGAAGGACTAATCAGTATGAAACTATATTGACCTTATACACTATCCCAAAAAAACCCACAAACATGGGTTGTAGATTACACTATCTCTAGATATGATGTTCCCCTATCCTAGGTTGTAGTTGATGGAAAAAACTATGACTATCCTCATACTTAGAGGCCATCCTTGATGGTCAAAAGAAGATTTATTCCTGCTCTGTGTGGTCAATAACCATATTCTGGTAAATTGACCATACTCAGATATCTCTTTTATGAGACTAGGCCCCACAAATGATGACTCACCAGCCTCCAACTAACCAAGAGGAGAATGGAATAACCTTCCATACCAATCCTTATTTTTGGACATTTTTTGGAATATTTTTGTGACTAGAAGATGATATGGGGTGAGATTATAAGGCCCAATATTCCAAAAATAAATTTTAGAAATATATTAATTATATTAAGTATAACACACACATGATTTTCTTGAAAAAGTTGAATAACATCTAAATTTGGGACTTGATCATTAATATGAGGGAACTGTTGAGTTAATAATGTGGGGTTCACCCTAGGTGTGACAAAACCTTTATCAGTGTGGTGTTTTTTTTTTGTAAAATCGATCATGTGCGTAAAATTAGTAAAATAATTAATTAAATTGTTTTATTTAAACAGTTGACACAATGACCTAAATTTTTTGATATCTATACAATTATTAAAAATCCTCAGAGTTAGCCTAATAACCCTAGATCCATCGGAGAACTACTAAAAAGAGTATTGGAGGATCATTCTCAGATGAAAACCAACTATATCTTTGATCTATGATCAGTGCACAATATGATTTTGAGAACTCTCCAACAATAATGATGTGGGGTCTTTGTTCATCAGTTATCGATCCATATTAAGATAGAATATTTGTTTATTTGTTTTTAATCCATGTTGGTTATTTCTATGATGAATATGAATCAGTAAACCAAGAATTATTTCATGGATAATCCATTTTGTGGGTTGGGAGTAGTCAGTATGGATTTATGGAATATTTATTTATTTGATTATAGTTCTTGATTCATCATTATAATGGATGTCAATCATGGAAAATCAAACACGACCAAGGTTCATTCCTTCATTCACTCTGGATTTCTCCCATAATCCTTGCATTTTCATTATTCGTTCTACATTTGAAAAATGGTTCAACTAAGATATTGAAAAATAAATATTTTCACACTCATTTCTTGGAGAAATTATTCAAAATCATAGATCTAGGAATAGTTCTATGGGGGGATCACGTGACGTAATATTTGTTTTTAAAATTGGCTGATTTCAAATATTTTATTTGTTTTCTTCGATGTGCAAAGATAGATTGACGTGAAATTGTTTTTATGAATGGATTCAATGGCTCGAACCCAACAATCATTGATTCCAAGGGTGGGAAGAACATGGATTCCTGTTTTTGGTGAGGTGTGTAGCCATTGCAATGGACATAAAATTTGAGGATGGATCATATATAAAATTCTGAATTTTGGATAAATTTCCATAACCCAGTGTGTAATCTAGGATTATACAGCATGTGGGACCCTCCCAGTTATAGTTAGAGTTTTTTAGGGAAATTAAGTATCACATGGATTGAAACCCCTATCACATGTTGTGTAACCCCTCACTTGGAACTATGCATGTATCATGGAGGACACATGTCCTGGCATACATGGACATGACTAGCCATACATGGACATGGAGATCCAACAAAGAAATGGCTAGGAGTACATGGGATTGTACATTCTATGTTCCCATGAATGGACATGAACATGGGATGTTTCACATAGGAATGACCTAGTTTCAAAGGTCCACATCATGTACTCCTAGTACACACCATGCACCCTTTCAATGTAGGTTTTTATCTCTTTTCCAATGTAACATGAAAAAATCCCATTTATAATTTTCCCTATATTTATTTTATGAGTTTTTTTATAGAATTTTATCATACAAAAAGTATAGTGATCCGTTTTGTATGAATTCTTGGATAAAGTTGTTTGAATCCTTGAATGAGGCCTTGAGTGAGATCCTCAATCATCTTCTTTCCCAAAGTGTAGTTCTCGGTATCATTATGATCAAAATTATACTTGAGTCAATCCTATACATAGTGAGTTAATACATATTGATTTGTTGGTATAACCCATGGCCTTTGGAGGGATCCTCATTTCTATATAATAACACTTCATACCTAAAACATACGCTTCTCACGGTGAGACATGATAAGCACTACCTCTCTGATAGAGTTTATCTATACTATCTGACTCATGGAGTTTGTTCTCCTAGGTGATTTCAATGTGTAACCTTAGTCATTGAATACTATAATGACATTATGGTTGTGACATTACCTAGAGATTGTGTGTCATTTTTGAGTATATCTGGATATTATTATTATATGAGTTATATACATATATCTGTGTACAGATGATTTTTATACGTGTTACTGCACGCTTTATGGTTTCGTGGTCTCCTACTGGGTATCGTTATACTAACCCATAAGCAGAATTTTCTCATAATGATCATGTCTTATATAGTCGATTAAACCTCTGAATGATACCAAGAAGGACTAAGACCAGGTGGTGTTTAGTGATGTGAATAGACTGTGGTGTGCTCTTACAATATATTGATAGCATTCCCCATCTTCTTTTTAGGATAGTCATGTTTTATGACTCTTTGTTGTGGGAGTTTATGTGAAAACTTTTCCACATTCAATACTTTTTTCATACTCTGTTTGTGGGATTTAGATGTATACATAAATGGTTTGTCTATAATTTTACCTTTTAACATTTTATATGCTAGGAGATGTGTGTGTCTATGTGTAAAATAGGATAAGTCCTCTAATTTTATTTATATGAATACTCAAAGTCATCCTTCATCCCTTTTCCTGTAGGAGGCATGCATGTGGAGTCATGAAATTGGCCCCATCATGACGGGTCATTATAATGTTGTAATAGAGGGAGGAAGGTTGTACCTTAAAACCAATGTTTGTGAGAATTATTTGGGTTTATGGAAACAATGATAAGTGTTTTTAGTTCAAATTCAAATCCTGGGACTCCAGTGTTAGAGAAATAGATGATGTATCCATACATCAGGACTCTGATCTCCTATTATTCAACTTGGTACATATAGACAATTTTTTATGGGAAAACATTGGTAAATGAATTATATAAGAATGGGTTATGGTTTTCATGTCCTTCGTAAGTCATATCTCTAGATATACTTTTTAACCATTGTACATATTTTCAATTTCAAGATTCTTCCGTGATGTATTCCAACAAGGAGTCAACATGATGTTCCCAAGGAATATCCCCTTTGTGACAAGGCATTAATACAATGGCCTATTCAAGAGACCTCCTGGTGTCTCCCTAGACACACCACCACTTATTGGGTATAATATGGTACCTATAGTAATAGAGGATGAGTTGACAAGGATGTGTGTACCTCACTTGTTTTAGCCATTGTGACCCCTTAGGTTATGAGGCATGTATGACCCATAGGTAGCTATGGAATGGATTGAGGGAGTGGAATTAGTTTTCTTTCTTTCCAGGATATAAATAGATCAAATGGTGGTCCTAGTAGGAAATATTGTCTATGGTTTAGTTGTGCAATAGTCAGGTTTTGTGAACCAGTCAAATGATTAGGTGGCTCAAGCATGGTCAGTGTTTGAGGAATTTTACATAGATGAGTTCTCTATTACTATGTCAAGGGATATACACATTTAATAGATTATACAGCTTCATATGTGAGATAAAACTGTAAATGAGTATTCATCGATTTTCTCCAACCTCTCCATGTACAATATTTATATGGTTCATGATTAGTTCTTCTATCCTTGAGCCTTCAAGAGATAAATTCCTAGAGAATTCCAAGCCAGTTTTATAAATCAGTGTATTCCTACCTAAGATAGGGTGATAGAGTGAGGTTCGGTGGTCATCAGTTTCTAAGCCGAGAAAACACAGATAGTTATTTCCATTTGTTGGAACACAAGATCGAATTCCGTGGTAGTAGGGATTCAATGTAAGTCTCAAATACCTAGACAGGGGAGACATTTTAGGAGGGTGTTCTAGGATATAGGGTATGTGGTTCTAGGATCACAACTTGGGTCTAGGCATCCTGGGGAGAGGCGGTGCAACTCATTTGATGAAATGTAACGTCTTTAATTAGAATTTATTATGCACAATGTGGATGAAAGGGAGAAAGTGGATGATCCATTAAGGTAGAGATAGTGGTAGGAGGAGATAGGTGTGTATGGAACATGAAATGGAAGAGGATATGGGAGATAAACTAGAGGTTGTAGAAACTTTGATTTATTATGACCACCACCACCCTTAGGTAATCCGCACATGGATCAAGGTGTTGGAGGATCAGGGTTCTAGAAACTATAGGAGGTTGAGGTTTATAACCCATAGGCTCTACGAATTATTCAATGTACGATATATGTTTTCTATAACTTAGCTGTTGTAATGACCGAGACAAGTTATAGCCATTCCATTATTTCCACATATTTGGTCAAATATTTGGGGATTCTAGTTGAGCCATTGGTTGAACCCATATTCATGGAGACTCTTATTGTAGGCAACTCATCTATCACACTCATTTTAAAATACTGCGACTTTACTCTTGGTGGTGATAGTTTCTTTCATGATATTTGTAGTAGTAATGTGGCCTTATGATGCCATCTCAGGAATGGAATGATTATCTATAGTTCATGACTAGATAGACTATTTTAGGTTTAGGATACTGTGTGTCCATAGTGATTGCATGGGGTTTTCTTTTGTGACTTAAAACCAAACCCTGTTTGAGTAGGATGGACTCGATCATTGGAGTGTGTAGCCAATTAATCATCAGTTGTCTAGAATGACCCTTGGTATAGTAAATGCTATGAGTTTTCAGTACCCAGTAGTGGGGGCTGAGTATGGGGATGTATTTCCTAAGGATGTACCAATCTTACCTCCTCAATGATATATAATGTTTTCCATTGATACACACCCCGATATGAACTCAATATTTTCATCATCATATTGGATGGATCCCATTGATCTTAGTCTGCTGAGGGTGTAGTTGGAAGACTTATAGAGGAATGTATTTATTAGACCTAATGATTCACCTAGGGAAACCGCAATATTGTTTTCCAAGAAGGTGGATGGTAGTCAGAGGTTGTTTATAATATAACACTTCCTAAACAAATTGAATGTAACGAATAATTATCCACTACTAATAATTGATGACCTCTTTGATCAGTTTAGAGGGGAATGTTGGTTCTTGAAGAATGACATCATATTGGACTATCACAAATAATGAGTATGTGAAGAGGATATACCTAATACAACTTTCATATTTCACTATATAATATATGTGTATTTTTTGATTTCCTTTGGTTTTAAGAATTACCCAATAGTGTTCACATGACTCAAGAACTGGGTCTCTCAGCATTTATTATATCATTTTGTGGTAGTATTTATTGATGATATTCTAGTGTAATTAGCATCAAATTAGGAGTATATGAGACACATGAGGATGGTTCTAGACATACACTGGGAGAATCCTCTTTACGATAAGAACTCAATGTTCAATTTCAATATTTAAGAGGTTTACATTCTGGGACATGTTATCCCTTCAGATGGTGTGGTAGTGGATCCGGCCAAGGTTGCGGTAGTTTTAGCTTGGGAGCCACCAAAAATTGTGATAGAGGTGTGGATCATCCTTCGGTTGGAATGATACTATCTAAGATTCATACACGACTATTCCAAGATATCATCTCTTGTGTCAAATTTGACCTGAAAGGGGATGCCTTTCATGTGAAAAATGGGTTCCAACATGAATTTCAAGAGTTGAGGTAGAGGTTGATGAGTACTCCCATATTGTGATTTGCAGAGGAGGGTATCGAGTAAAAAGTGTTATGAAATGCATTAAGGACAAGGCATGGTTGTGTTCTAATGTAGATATAGGTGGCGATTTCATATGGTTCACGTCTGTTGAGACGAAACTAGAAAAACAATGCAACCCACGATCATGAGTTAGTTGTGATAGTCTTACCACAAAAGATGTTGTAACACTACTTGATGGGGGAGAAATTTATAGTCCATTATAAACATAAGAATCTCAAGTATATCATCATTTTGAAGGATCTGAACATGATACATAGGTGATTTCTACGGTTCCTATATGAATATGACATTGAGATTTTCTATACTCTGAGGAAGGAGAACGTGGTAGAAGATTTTCTCAGTAGGAGATCTTGTTTATATTTGATTGGTGAGGTTTTAGAATTTTTGCACTCATTACATTTATCCTTTGGGGTTATAGATTGAGCATCTTATAACAAATTTATGGATGTAACCCCTCCTCTTTTATATAATGTTGAGGAGTCATATCATGGGGATGCTGAGTGTGAGAACATATGTATTCAGATATCCACCAGACCTACTCCTAATGGGTTTTCTGAAGTATAGGAGCATGTTGTTATTTGCAGAGGACACATGATGGTACCAGTTTCATTTTGAGAGGAGTTCTTGGGAGTGTTCATATGTCTCCATTGGAGGTATATCCTGTCATGGAAAAGATGTTCTAGGACCTTTAACAAATGTTTTGGTGGCCAAGGATAATGAAGGGAGTGATAAAGGTTTTCTCTTGATGCATTACTTGTCAGTAAGTGAAGGTTGAGAACAAGGTTCTTGCTGGTTTAGGTTGACGCCTTAAGGTTCTAGAGTGGAAGTGGGATGGGATATTATTAGACTTCATGACGGGTAAATAATGTACACCTAGGGGACACAATGCCATTTGGGTGATTGTAGACTGACTTGCTATGTCAGGCTACTTCCAACCTATTTGAGAGAAATGATTTATAAGGATATTGGGATGACTCATCAATCAAGATATAGTATGAATATAAGTATTTCCACTGATTTTCATTTATGACTGTGATTCTCAGTTCACATATTGGTTATTTAAAGGACTAGATGAGACTTTTGGGACACAGTTGTACTTGAACACGACATTCCACCCCTAGACTGATGGCCAGAATGAGAGGACCATTCAAGTCTAGGAAGATATGATGTGGGGTTTCATGTTGGACTTTGGCCATAGTTGGGAGTATCATCTACCATTGGTGGATTTTTCACACAAAAATAGTTATAATTCCAAAAATGGTATGGCACATTTATGGCCTTGTATAAGCAACACTGCTAGCCAGCACTATGTTCGACCGATCTAATGGAGTTAATAACTATGGACCCAGAGTTAGTGTAATCCACTATAGATAAGGTTCATATCATCTAAGAGTGGATGAGGACTACATAGAGACATCCATAAGTTTTTTCTTGATATAAAATGGAGGCCTTTGGAGTTCAAGGAGGGAGACCATGTTTTCTTATTGGTTCCACCTTGACGTGGACTATCAAGGTTGCTATTGAAAAGCATGATATATCCAAGATAAATTCTCCTTGTATAGATAATATGTAGAGTTGGAGAGGCTTCCTACTTATTAGCATTACCATCATAGCTAGACCAATTTCACAACTTCTTCCTCATGTCATAGTTAAGGTGGTACATGCACAATCTGTCACATGTTATCGACTGCGAGTGTTGGACATCCAGGATGGATTTAACTTTTCTATGTACATGGTAGAGATCAAGGATTATTAAGAAATGATCCTTTATGTGGGATATATTACCCTAGTATGTGGCTAATTATAGCACCAAAATCGAAAATAAATCACCTTAGGGTGGGAGACCCAGATGCACGAGCAATACAAACATATCTTTGTACAACCTTTTGTTTTGAATTTTCAGGATGTAAATCCGAGTGGTGGGGATAATTTGGAAACTCTCATTTTGCATGTATTATTTTTGGATATTTTATAGAATATGTTTGAGACCAATCGCTGATACAATGTGTGATTTATAGGCCCATCATGCCGAAAATAATTATTAAAAATATATAAATATATTAAATATAACAGACATGTGGTTTTCCTAAAAATATAGGGTAACTTCTAAATAGGGAATCAGATAAGGAATCTAATGGAATATATGTGTTTAGAACATGGTTTTTACCCTATGAACAAAATTAACATTATCATCATGAGAGGATTTTGGATAAGTCATCATGGGAGTAAAATGAAAAAAAAAATTAATTAAATTATTTTATTTCAACTTTTGATGTGGACAACTAAATTAATCTATTAGTATAAAGATATTACAAATCCTTAGGGTTAACCATATAACACTGAATCTATATTAGAATCATTGGAGAAAGAATTAAAGGATCTCTCTTAGAAAAATACCAACTAGATCTATTATTGGTGATCAGTGTGAAAAGACATTTTAAGATCTCACCAATAAAAAAGATGTAGGTTCATTATTCATCAGCGATTGATTGATAAAAAGGTAGAATAATTTTTTATTTTTATTTATCCTTTGTTTTTTTAAAAAAATAATGAAATAGAATCAATCGAACAAAAGATTGATTCAATGATTTGTCATTTTTCAGGATGGGTGTTATTTGAAGGGATTTATGGGAGATTTACTTTTTCGATTTTGGTTTTTTGTTCTTTTTTCTAATGGAAATGAATTGAGCCCAACCAAACATGGATGAGGTTCATTTCACTTTGCATGTTTATTTGTATTTATTCTATAATTATTGTGTTTTTATCATCGATTCTTCATTTGACCAGTGGTTCGACACATATAATGAGAAATAAAAAATTTCACATCAATTTCATGGAACTACAATTCTATATTGTAGATGTTGAATCAGTGTCATGAGGGGATTATACAATGATTGAATCATAATAGGATTAGAGAGTTTTAGATACCTGATTTGTGTTCCACGATATGTGATTGTGGATTGATGTCTGATCTATTCTTGGAATAGATTCGAATCATAGAACCTAGTAATCTATGATAATGAGGGTCCACCAAACATGGAATCACAATTTCTAGTGAGATTCATGTTATAATTAATGGCTAAATGAGCAGAAGATGATGTGAATTCTAGATATGGAATTAAGGAGAAATATGTAGAACACAATGTGTTATTTAGTATTACACATCATATAAGACCCTCACAAGGACCACTATAGTTTCACAGGGAAGTTAAATATCACATGGATTGTGACCCCTCAAATGGAACCCAGATTGTATCATAGGTGATACATGACATTGTGTATATTAACATGAATATCCATACGTGGGCACAACCTAACATGGACACAACCATGGGTACATGGGAAGAGACATTCCATGAACTCAAGAATGATCATGAACATGGACACGGGCCATTTCACATAGATAGGACCCATGTTAACGGGACTCATCATGCACTCATAATACACATCGTGTACGCTTTTAAAGTAGTATTGTAGCCATTTTCATATGTATCATGGAAATGTTTCATTAGGGTGTGTTCCCAATATCAATTACCTAAGATTTAGTATATAATTATATCCTACACAAAGGATAGTTATCTCTTCATCATGACTTCTTTGATAGTGTTTTTGGAATCTTTCTTTGAGGCCCAGAGTGATATCCTCTATCATTATCCTTTATTTGGTGGATTTCATTGTATCATCATATCTGATAGTTCATGGGAATTGATCCTTTAACTATAAAGGTAATCCATATTGAGTTCTTGGGTAACACCAAGGCCTTGGGTGTAATCCTTATTGGTGTGTCATGTTTTATCAGACTACCAGTATAAAATTTTCATTGAAATTCATGAATATAAATACTTATTTAATGTAGGTCATCAGTGCTCTCTAACTCAGGGGGGGGGGGGTGCTCCCCTCGTTGACAGTTATGCGGAACCTTCAAGATAGAATATTAGGACGACATTACAGTTATGACATTACCTTGAGAATATGTGTCTTTTTTATGTAAATATAGATATATTCTTGTTATATGTTTAGTATAAATATACTCATGTAGAGATGAGGGTTATACTTTTTGTTGTATGATTTGTTGTTTCAGGGTGTCCAACTGAGTATATCTATACTCTCCCTTGCATTGAATTTTTGAACACGTGTTGTGTCTCAGGTAGATGATCAACCCTTTGGCATATTCCAAGATGGACAATAACCATATAGTGCATAGTGAACTAGATAGACAATGGTGCTTTCCTGTGGTAAATTGACAACAATATTTGCCTTTCTTTAATATTGGACTTGATTTGAGACTCATTATGGTGGGCTTGTATTTGGCCCATTGTTTTGCTTTTAATACTTGTTTGCATTATCTAGTTGGGGATTTATATGTATACATGCATGGTTTTTCTATCATTTTACCTTTCATCATTTTATGGGATTGGATATGTGTGTAGGTAGAGGTATATTAGGCTATGTCCTACCGTGTTAGTGTTGGGCCAACATAGTGCTAGTCACCAACCCCTGACCTATTGGAGGTCGGATTGGGGAGTCACAACCTGAGACTCATTGTGATAGGTCATTACATATGGCACCATTCTTAATAGGTGTCCTTTGTAATCCTATCACAAAGTCATTAGTAACATCATCACATTTCCACTCAGGAATGGGTAGAGGATGAAATAGCCTAGGTGATCTAAAATTATCATCTTTCACCTACTATGAAGTGAAAAATCTAGCCACAAATTACACCACCTTTTCTTCATTTATATCCACTAGTACTATCTATGAAGATCATGTTACATATTTTTCAGTCCATGATGTACTTTCCATCTATAATCATGAAACTCTATCATTATCTCCATATGAAATCTCACAAAAACTCATACACAACAACATAAATGAATTGAATTGTTCATGCCTAGAGACAACATGATCGTATCTCCCCAATATATAAACAATATCTCATAACAAAACCATCAAGATAAAATAACTACTATATCTTAATCTAGCAAAAAATCATAGGTATTATAGATATGGACATTATATATAGTAATTCATAGGGATCTTAAACACCTATTTTCATATCTAAAAATAATGTCATCATCCACCACTCATCACAAGAATATCACTCTACCTCTTTTTTGCGTCTTTTGGATCAAAGAATCATAAATAACATTGCCCTTGGCTAGTGTATAAATCATCTCAATGTTGAAATTCTATAGATACACAACCCACCAACTCTCATGAAAGTTTTTCCCAGGGTTAGAGAAAATGAACCCTAGGCTCTTCTAGTTGGTGTAAACCAAAATAAAACATTCCCAAATATAGTGTCTTGAGAATCTTGAGGCATATACCACCAGACCTAACTATAGATCGTTTTAAGGAAAACTCATCTCTTTGAGTCTCAACTATCTTGATCCATAAGAAACCACTCAATATTCTTATATCAGAACATCTCTAAGCCCAACTAATGATGAATCAAATTACATGGTATATTCATTACACATTAAAGGTATATTGATTATAGATACTGAGGTAATCCTTCATTACAACTCCTGTTAATCTCTTTCAAAACCATCTGAACAAATAGACTTCATGACCTTTTGGTGAGCCCTGACATTAATGTTTCCAAATGGGGGATTTCTTGGATAATTTGTTGATAACAACCTACCAAACCATGAATTATTAATATATTATAGAAATTATAGTTTTTACACCAAGATAAAATCACTTCATCTTTTGTAGGTCCACTTTCACTCATTCTCTTAGATGACTTGGGTCAATAAGCAAACTTATCAAACAGAAATGGCATTTTGATTGCTTGGAATAAATCTGATTCTCTATTAATGTACTCAATATGATGTTTTGATGTTGGTAATGATAAAATACTAATTGGGAGTACTCTAAGATGTCATCAACAAAAATAGAAACAAAATGATCTAATAAAGAAAAAAATATATGAATCATAAATTCCATGAATACTCACACTGCATTACTCAAACCAAATGGACTCAAAAAAATATCATACAATCCATACCTACTCATAAATGAAGTCCAATGTTTGTAAAATGGTCTCACCCTCAATTGGTGGTATCCTGATCTCAAATTTATCTTGGAGAAGATCATTGAGCCTCCAGGGTGATCAAATAGATCATAGATACATGAAAGAGGATACCGGTTCTTGACTATCATATGGTCAAATATCCTATAATCCACAAATAATGGATAATTACCACCAGCCTTCATGGGGGAAAGAACTAATGAATCCCATGGAGATGTACTAGGTGATATGAAATATTTTTCTTTCAGATATAAAAGTTAAAATTTGAAATCTTAAAGTTATTATTGTTCTATTCTACAAGGTGAGATATATAGTATCTATACTCCCGACACCAACATGACCACTAACTATATCTTTCAATCATGCAATAGGTTTTCAAACATATCAGAAAATATGTCCTTAGAATGGTCTACAACAATATGAAAATAATCCCACTTCATCCCACCATCATCTAGGGAAAACGTCTATCTAATCCACGAGGTAATCTAATATGAATTATGTTGGTCCAACATGACCATCTTGAAGATCCAACTATCCCTAGTGAAAATACGTTTATCATTCTAGAGATATAAAGGAAACTCTACTTTAGTAACATTTAATTTGATCTTGATATGGAACTAGCCTTTCCATATCCAAAATAAAATTAAAACATGTCATTTCCAGAATAAATGGTTCCCAAAATATATAGTAACCACCAATATCTATAGAAAACACCTTGAAATGTTTTATATATCCTGAACACACTCCCAATGGTGTATCAATGGTCAAAATACCATCTAAGATTTCCATAACTAATCCCAGACTATTTTCTACAAGATATGTGAAAAATGAATCGGATGCTACTGTATCAAACAAAATGCATGTAAGGGTAGATGATTCGAGAATCATACCATAGAGTATAGATGATCATGTACCACAAATAGTCACTGTAGCTTTCATATAAGGTATCTGACTAACATTTCTACCTTGGGATCATGTATGACTCACAAGAGCTAATGTCTCTACCCAGTACTTCCATTCTTTCAGTGGGGTGCCAAATCCCCTACCTCAACCCACATTCCATGTGTAAGTATAGCTACTTAACTGCTAAGGAGTATTAGAGTTCTTCTTAGACTCTAATACATATCACCATTTTCTTCCACCATTCTACTACTGCTAGTCCCTAAAAAACATTATTGGTGGCTCATCCAACTACTAGTACGACTCTCCAAAGATGGGTATGAACTCTGAGGAAACTTGTGGACCAACATTCCACACTCAAAACACTATAAATGAAAATATCCTTTAGAATAATTTCCACTTCCAAGACATCTATGTCCACTACTTCCATAGTTAAATATATCATTGTATCACCTCTTTCCATTAGAAGAAGAGAACCTAGATTGCTACAATATTCTAGGCACTACTTGAGCACTCTGTAGGATTCCATTCAATGATGAGTGTCAGATTCATGATAGACGAAAAGATACACATGTGATAGACATTCACATGTGACCTGATATCATAGTTAATCCCCTCTTGATTATATATATACCTTGAGATTTCATCATCAACCAAATATGGCATAAAACACATTAAATCAATGAAACCTCTAATATATTTCATCACTATTATACACAGTTATATTGTGTGAATGACCTTATAAGAATTATAATCCATTAATTACACTTCACAGAAGAGGATAAGGAACTTATCCTTGAGTTCCTTCTATGATAACTCATCATTCTTCCTAGGTTGCTATAGAACATCCACCCAAATCTTGGAATTTCGTTTGATCATATACATAGAAAGCTTCAAACTCCTATATATAGTTTTATGTAGATTCATAAACATAATCTAGATTAAAATAATCTAGAACATAACTTTTTTGGACATCTATCCCCTATGAATTACAAGGATACTGCAGTTTTAACTCTCTATTTAGCAAAGACATAAAATGAACAGTGTGAAAAATCTACCTCTCCATGGATCACATGACCCTTAGGAATATGTCACAAAGCTTATCACCCATCTTATCCTTAGGATCTATTGGAGTCCATAACTATATTGGGTTTTGTGCATTCTGATTTTTTACTCTCTTGATTTTCAACTCGAAGATGAAGAGGAGGCATTTTATTTACATGACAAACACCATCCTTAGAACACTTGCTAAAACAAGATCAACCTCAGAAAGTGAAAGAAAGAAATAACCACTACTCTTGGTTTCTCTAAATATATCATTCAAGTGTCATACCACGACATAATAGTTATTTCCATTTAATTTATAAGATATTACTAGTATCTAATTTAATAGTTATCATAGAGAAATATATCTCATGCAATAGTTAAGTCCCTATAATGAACAATGCATTTCATGATATATCACTATGTGCCAACCATGATGCATGCATACTCATCTTTCATTATACCATAATATGAGTATAAATGTAAAATTAAAATATCATCACAAATCATGTGAATCAACTAAGGTGAAACGACATCAAATTTAACAACAAAACAATATAAACAATAATCCCCTCCCAAAAAAACTATGTTTCCCACGTACATGGGCTAAATACTCCCACACACAAGCTCAAAACCATGTGCAGACACATACTAGTATCGTTTATACCATTCCCAAGTAATAAGGAGACATAAAAGAAAACTATAACCTCCATTTAAAACCAGTTTTGTACTATCCCCCATTCTATAACTCTCTCATGTTGAAGAAACGAGTTGGTTACTGGACCTCAGGCATTCCTCCCCTTATGTCGGAGGCATCCTACTAGTAGAAGGTGTGTAGTGAATATAGTAGAGGGACTATACCCATTAGAATGGAGTCACATAAAAATTGATGTATCCAATCATAAATATAAAATCAACGCGGTGGGAATAAAGTAATCATTCTAACACATATCATGAAAGAAAATGGAAGTAAAAAATAATCCAATAACAATGAATCATGTAATTACAGGATGATATGTATCTTATTTCAAACTGAAAACAATACAATAAAATAAATCAGTATGAAAAAATAAACTCAAAATACACCAGTCCGGATCCCCATGTTGGTTATATCTCCAAACTATATCCCATCAATCAACAAAAAAAAGAAATCGGGTCCCTTACCATTGTCTAAACTTGCATCGATGTAATCTGATCTGGTACCAATTGATGACTAAAATTGAGTGAGAGTAAAACACATTTTTTCAATACCATTATGTTTAAAAACCCCATATGATAATAAAGTATATGTAATAAAGCGATGACATGTGTACGAATAAATCAATTAATACAATACACAAATCGTCTTACTTAGACACTATGGTACAATATCTCTGAACATGTAGCATGACCATCCCACCCAGTAACCTTATATCCAAGGAATACCATAACCTTCATTGACCCAATGAAAAGATATATTTAAACTAGTGGCACTACCAGGAAAACCATAATCACATAACCATGGAATAAACACATGAATCTAGGACAAGCCCTAAAAATGGGTATTTCAGCATTGGAATGGGCTCAGATCACCCAATATAATCATTACAGCATTGTACTTCACATTACCCACTCAATATAAGAATTATAGTATGGTATTGGGAATGACCAACTGAATATAAGTATTATAGTATAGGATTGAGAATAACTCTCTCAATATAAGTATCTCATCATTTCAACGCAATGAGTCTTCACAACATGGATATCACAATATCAAATCATGCATGCCAATTGTTAATTATGAAAATTACCATTTATCATTAAATTTAAAATTCATTTAGATCACAAATAATCAATAGTGATATCATTATACAATAATCCATTACATATGGATTCTATATCAACCAATCACCTACAGACTCATGTTATTCTGAACACACTTTAATCTATTATCCAATTCATTCAATTAAGGTTTATCTCACCCAAGGGGAGCTATAAGATTGGTCACCTCAATAATGGTACCCTAAGGGATCCAAATAATATTCCATTCCCTGAGTTATCATCAGTCAATGAGATATTTAAATTACAGTGATCATAACTTGGGAACAATTTCAATATTCCACATACATTTCAATTATCAAACCATATGGTTGATGTTTAGACTCCCTACCTTTAACTGATGATTAACGCTAAACATCTAAAGGGGTAACTCCAATGTGAATGAAGGTGAAGAAGGTTTCAATATGAACCCTAGTTCAAATTACATCATGATTAGCGTCAAACTAAAATGCGGTCTAAGAATTCCACCTCCCTAATGTAGAACTATGAATGATGAAGGGGAAACAAAATCCACAGACTTTCCATGAATTGATCACACAAATGAGATCCTTTGAAAGCGGGAAGGCACTCCAATATAATCTAGAAAACCATCCTCGGTTGGGTGGAAGAATCTATATTTGAGAAGAATTGATATTACACCCTCATAACAACCATAAAATCACTACACCAGATATTACATGGTTTGAAACTCTAAAATTTTAGGTAATTCTTTTTAGATGGATTATAAAAAAACTCATCGACTTAGAAAATTTTTAAACTGATTGATTTCTATAGGTTTTGTAATTTTATTTCACAGTGTGTAGTCCTTTCATATTGTGAATCAGTACATGGATTTAAACCATTCTCGACATGTGTCTATCGATAGTTATGTGTCATATAACTCATTAAAGATCAGGTAAATGTAATGAATTCTATTTTTCATCTCAAATTAAAAAATATACTCGATTCATCTCCAAATACTTAAAATGCTGGGAGAACCCCCAGAAACACATTTAAAAAATTTATTCATGGAATTTTTTAATTCAATCAAACATACATACATAAAATTTATGTCACTTCCCCAGCAAAGGTTTTTTGTCTCCGAACATGACTTGATCACCATGGCTCAAATGAAAAACATTAAGCAGGACGTACCTAAAACAATATACGATCATACATGTAATATATTGAAACTAGTCATCATATTACTCTGAATAGTTTATAATAATAATTATTTATTTAGGAAAGTATGAAAATTTCATATACCGGTTCTTCAATTTGAATGTTTTCATTGATTATGTTACAACCCCTTCATTTAAATAATGCATTAGACTTAATAATTGATGGGAAGGACTCTCTATAAACCCTTGATGCATCGATAGGTCTCATGAAAAAAATTATCATGGGCATTTGCCAGATTCCTTACTCATTTATGTAAGATTTCTTAGCACGTGGCCTTGAATTTATTTTTAAGATTTCAATAATTATAAATTTTTTTATTATGAGATTCGTTATTTGTGCTACATGAGAATATTTGATTAGTTATAATATCTAGGGTTTTGATTAAATCTCATATAACTATTTATGAGGAATTATTAATCATCATTTATTCCTGCCATATTATTCTACATGTTCAAGTGGTTGATTAAATAGAATGTGTTTTTGTTATTTTCCATTCCATAATGATTATTTATTATTTATTTATTAAATATTTCAATGTATTCATACCCTTACTAAGCATATAAGCTCACCAATTTCTTATTTTTCAATTCCCCAAATAATTAATAAGTTAATTTTCATTGATATGTAGGTATATACTAAATGGAATAATAGTATTATAAAATAAAATACTTTGTGGTATGTTATGTTTTCAAATGAATATGAGATTCAAGTATGCATCTAGTTTCTATTTTTACTAAACTATTTGGTCATTTAGGGTGCGATTGATTGTATTCTGTACCAATGAAATAAAGTAACCATTAACTATGGGATACTAGTGTTAAGGAATTTAAAATAATTCTCTAATTACATCAACTACAACTTTCATTCATCCTCCCCCCATTGTCTATGCTCTCATGGATTCCATCCCATCCCCACAATCCTAGCCCCTGCTCCGGAAGACATGCTCCCCTCCCTTTAATAACAATAATAGCTCATGATTATTACCTAACATCTTTTCAATCATAGAATGATATCTTTAAAATTCCTTCTCATCCCAAGAATCTTATCCATAGTGTCATGATGAATCCCTACCCTCCCAATCCCAATGATTGATTCAGATTTGACATTTCTAGAAAATTCTATTCCATTTTGAAATCAGTTATGGATATTCAAGATTTTTCCCTTTATCTATAAAATTGTGAGCATTCTTATGTTGAATTTTTTTTTGAAGTTTTTATTATGTAATGAGAATTTCATATTTTCTTCTAGTAGAATATTTGAGCTATTTTTTTCTAATCTCTAGTTCTATATTATTCTATATTAGTTATATTTTATTATCTATTGATTATGTTATAATATGATAATATAGTTCTTATTATGTACTCTTAAATTTGGAAATTACATTCATATAATATTAATTATATTTATATAAATCATCATATATGAATTTTTAATTCCGTTATATGACCATATCTTGGATGATTTTATTAATATGTTATACCATCCTAAAATATTCCTGAGCATTATTCTCTTCTTATATATTCTTTCACTTATTTCTTTAATCATCCACATTCATATATATTTGGAATTATTTTTTTAATATGGTCATTATTGTTTGATTTTTTTGAAATTTAGTGAAAACAAATAATCCCCATAGGAACCCAATTTTATTTATTTATTTATTTGGTGTTTTTATATCAATGATATCATTAAATCTAATATTGTAGTTTTTTTATTATAGAGTATTTGATGTTTTTCATTGTCTTTATGAAAGGAAATATGTCCCATGACCAATATTTTAGCATATAAATATTTTTTCATAATTAGTTAATTTTATTAAATATTAAGTAAATCAATTATATTATTTACTCTTTCATCAATGAGTATAATTATCATTAATGTGTGAATCATATTATTTGGGTGATTGTGATTTTGAAATGATTAAATCGACTTAATTACTCAAATATTTATAGTTTTAGTTTCATTTATACATTAAATATATAAATTAATCATAATTTACAATATATTATTATTATTATTATTTGGTTAGGATCAAAATGATGTTATATTAATAATATGTTATATTTTAAATATGATTTTATATCACTAATATGTTTTCTGTTTTTTAGTCAATTTTTAATAGTTAAAAAATTAATAAATGTTGGGGTTACATTACCTAGAAATACACTTCTCCATCTCAAGGGATTGAAGATATATTTTGATTTCTCAGTACAAAATGAATCCATATATAAGAGAATTCAATTTATATGTCATAATTGAAATTTTATATGATTTTGGGGAATACCTTATGTTTATGAACACTTGATATTGAAAAAGATTTATATTGGATGTCTGTGATGGATTTTATCATGAAGAATATAACATTGTAGAATATTCAACCTTCGTCCAATATCATTAAATTCTAGCTACTTACCCCATAGTAGATAATGAAATTTAGAACTTGATAATTGAAGTTCTTTATACAAAAATAGAAAAAGTTATAATCAAAACATGTAATTAAATTTTCATGTTGATTAATATTGATATTAATATAAGGGATAAAATAACTGTGAAATCAAAAGAGTTTTATAATCAAGTAGAATACAAGAATCAAGGGTTGTATAGGGGGTGTAAAAAATATTAAATATTTATACATAAAATTGAAATTTTATAATAAAATGTGTTTTTCTGAATTAAAAATACACAAATATCCAAGATATTAGAGATGACACCTGATGATTTTGGTGAAGCTAAGATCGCTGAATCATTTTAAGAGATGGATAATGTTATTAACAAGTTAGGTCTAAATTATTAAAAGGCACATGCATATGACAATGACTACATGTTATATTGGGGAAAATATTTAGATATATTTTAGTATAAAATATTACATACATGTAGTTTGAAATCACTGAATAATGATCTAAGTCTGAATGATTATGCTACTGTGAAGAATTAAAGAAATAAAATTCTCAAAAAAATTACATTACATTTTGTAGAAACTAAAATTTGAAAGATTATTCCCATCATCTAAGACATTAGAGAAACATTCATGGAATTATATGGAAAACAAAAAGGATGTGTTTATGATTCATCTAGGAGATTCAGCCATGCAAAAAAAATATTATTCATTACATCCAAATTTCTCTACCAACCATAGGAATGATAATTTTGAAATTTTTTGTTAGATTTAACAAGTTCATGAATTTAAGAAAAAAATAGATCATATTGTTAGTCATTTAGATCCATAACAATTTTATTACATGGATGTATATGCAAAAAAACGTTTTTATAATTTTGATGATTATTCATGGAAAACAAATGACTAGAAATGATATAGTTCTATACCTTTAGAATCTTATAAATGGGGTTCAATAGATATGGGACAATGGTGTGGATACATATGATGCATGAACTAAAAATGTTTAATATAAATTCTTATCACATGTGGATCAGAAGTAAATTTCTAGGAGTTTGGAATTAGATAGTTTTGAATACTCACACTGGACTTGAATATCTATTTTTTTAACATTGATTTCATCTATAAAGGGTTTCCTTTTAGTAGAAAATTGTTTTTTATGTTTCATCATGAATTCATTGATTCATCCCATAGAAATTTATATAAAAATTCATGATTTGATAGATATACAGATTTGAGACCCCCTCTAAAATTACTATATATGTAAGAATGCATTACAAAATTATCAATTTTTTAAAGAATTTTGAAATGTATTTGAGTTGAATGATGATGTTAAAATGGTTTTCTGAAAAATATAAACAAATAAACAAATATAATGTAACAAAAATATAATATTTTTTAATATTCGTTATTGGGAACTATATGTGTGTCATTATAAACATGATATTATGCACATTGAGAATAATGTGTGTACTAATATTATTTTTTCACTATGTAATAAGTAGGAAAAAATAATTGATCATCTCCATGCACATTAATAATTAGATGAAGAAACTATAAAACTAAAATTATTGGAAAATTAGATTGAGAAATATCATGGAGAATCTTTTGAACTAAAAACCCATAAAAAGATGCATTCCATCAAAGAGATGAAAATTTGAAATTATGTGATGGATAGTATAGTAAAATTTCATGTTGTGTTGACTTAAAACATCATAATATATTGGGATTCAAAAGTCATGAATTGAATATATTAAATGAGTAGCTGCTTCTGTTGGAATTTAATAACATGTTATGTGATAAAATAATAGTAATCACAATTATTTTTTTAACATGTTTTAGAAAACACTATAATAAAACATTAAATCCAAATGAGATCATAAAACATAAAAAATAATTATAAGGGAAATATTTTTTCACCTATACCATCATGTGGTTCAAGGCATGTGACTGTTGTTGGTATGTTTTTCTTTGTGAACGTGCTATTTATATCATTGTTATACAATCAATTGAAAATGTTTTTTAATATATACCTAAAAATCATAGAATATATACCACCATAAAAGTTATGAATTTTTGGAGGATGAAAATTTCAAAGGTTTTATATCATTAGATTATTTTGGGTTCTTATGAGTGATGTAGGAGGTATTTATGGAAATTGTTTTGGTCATCTACCATCTGAGATGGTGGCCCTTACAATTACATATTATTGGATGCGTGCATCAATCCACTAGAAAAAGGAGATCTTTGATATAAAAATAAAAATAAGTGAAATTAAATATTCATAAAATATTTATTAATTTGATATTAATATCAATATTATTTTTATGATAATTTTTTCCTTTTCTATTTACTAGAATATTTTCATATCGAGATGGATGAATCCATTTTATGTGAGTGGACATTGAAAATATTAGAAAAAATTGAATGATTTCAAGTAACAATTATAGTGTGAATTTAGTGACAGCTCATTATTCATTCTATAAATGTATTATATAGTACCAAAAGTGATAGGTAGAATGAATTTGAAGACTTTTATGTATATTTTTTCCACATATTCATACACAATATTTTATATTGTGATATTATCTTTATATAAATTTATTATTCATATTACATGTTTTTTATTAATCATGTTACATTTTAAAGGAATATATAATTTATTAAGGAAATTTCTTTATAACAAAGATGATGTAAAGAGAAAGAATAATACCACAAATAACATGACATAAGAGTTTCACAAAGAGAAGACTGAATAATGTAATATTTTGATTTTTATAACATGTATAAATATATATATTCAATTTTAAGTAATTATGATTTTATAATTTTTTAAATTTGACATTAATGATATATTATTTTGAGGTTGGTTAGACTAATAAGTGGATCAATGTGAATATAATGATTTTTGATAGTTTTGTGAATTAACCTACTCAATTCATATGGGAAAAAATTATTTTTAAATTGATTTTATTGAAAAAATTTACTATTTTATATTCATTAATGTATTGTCTAAAATTATGGAGGTATGATATGTAAATAACTTATAGTAATCATCAAACACCTATAGTATTGTTATTTACCAAGTTTAATGAAATGAAAATCCAAATCATATATAGATGATGGGTTCTAGACCATTTCCATCACATATCATTGGTAGGTCCCCGAAATTATTTACCACAGAACCTTCTCATACCCCATGTACTAGTAGTGTTTCTTATGTTATGTCATAGTAAAAAATTATGATATTTTGGGCTAAAACAAAGGACTTAGATTCAAGAACTAGAGGTCAGGATGAATAGTTTATTAAAATGTAGAGCTTTTTGGAAACATTATTTTTGGAAATTGAAATGAGTATTCTCTAGTTAATTTCATCCATGCTACATAAATCTCCAGAGGAAAAACTGTTTCACATTTAAATTTTTTATATTATTGTTAGAATAATATAATTTATGTTTTTAAATTTAGTAATTCTATTAACAAGAGGTTTTATGTCATCAATATGATAAATTTTTATCATATCGAGGGAACCAGAGTGTCTTAGATGCAATTTTTGATTATCAATGATGTATTTCTATTATTATGTCTATGCATATCCTAGGTGTATGTAATATTAATATTATAATATGTTATTTTAATGATCATATAAAAGATATATTATTATCTATTTTTATAAAATTTTGTAATGTAGTTTTTATTATATTTATAACGATTACAGAATTTATTTTAGTTACAGTATTTTTGGAAATTGATTTCTTGAATCTATGTTATAATATCATGAAAATGTGGTTAATTGTTTATTTTAAATATATTATTATTATTTTAAACTACCATTAATCATTGAAACTATTTCATATCAATTATCAGTGGTTGAAACTACCATTATACACTTAAATAATACTATTAATTATATGTTATTTTTGGGACAAATGCTAAATAAATTGGTGAGAGTTACCAAGGAAACTAAATATGAGGAAAATGAAGAAATAGTAATGAAAAAAATAAGTAGATTTTAAATTTAAATAAATATTGAAAGAAAAATAAATATTTTAGATTAATTATTGGTCACTTTAATAGCAAAAAAATATATTTTTTAGTAGTGGTCACAAACTTTCACGAAATTATTGTTATGTAGATATTATTATAAATTACTACAAGATAAAATATATCTTATTTAATTAGATGATAGATATAAAAATGATAGATTAATAAACCATCATAAATAAGCCAATTTTTTTAACATCCACATATACCAAAAACAAAACTTCTAGAAGTAACTTTTATTGTAGTCCGTGGTCAAATTCATATAATTGGAAATCTAGCATCAAGAGGGAAAGAGATAATCATATGTAAAATTTATTAATATTGAACAATATATTTATTTAGTTGGGAACTTCACACTCCATCATTTATCCGACCATAATCCAAGATATATAACATAAGGTTATGAGACATATTGTTCTGTCACTGTTGGATACAGTAGTTCAAGGTTAGTTTTAACTTGATTGATGTGTGTATTGGTGTGAACAGTTGATGGGGAAGCATCAGTCCTTGGAATAATTGGTCTTGTTAATGTAATAACAATATTAACTGATTTTTTTATTCAACTTATTTCCAGACACTACACCGTGGAGTATTTTATGTGGGAGTGTGAGTATTAGATTCAATCTCATGATATGGAGTTGTTTTAAAATATGTTTTATTACAATGTTTTACTTTTAATTCCATTGTTTATATTATTTCTATTTTTGTGTTGTTCATGGGTTGTGGTGATGGAAATATTATTTTTTAAAAGGTATCTAATAAAAAAGTTGTGGTTTTGGGTTGTTTCATTTACTTCATAAAATTCAGTCTTCATCCTCATGGTTTAGAATCATTTAAGGGGAATACAATGTTGAGGGAAATATTTTACAGGACTATTAAAATTTTTACGGTGTTGGAGGCTTTTAGAGTGTATGTGGAGGTTCTTTAGTTTAATAACCTTATATTATAAAAAATATATATTATGTTTTATATCAAATAAAACTTCCAAACCTGATCTTAATCAAACCGCCGAATAATATTATTTTAAATATGTATGTCATAACCGAACTATTGATTTTAAAGGAATGAATAGGAGTAACCACATTATCAAATAAGTATATAATGTTCCTACTAAATAAAAATTTATTGGTTAATTATTATGAAATAAGTTATCATTTTTTAAGGAAGTTATTTTATAATTTAAAAAGAGTTTTTTCTTCAAAAAAGAGTTTATTTCATTTAATGAAATAATATTATAATAAATATTTGTATCATTGAAAAATAAAATTTTATTAAAATGATAAAATATTTGAAAACAGAACCTCAAAATTATATTAATGTGAACTTTTTTTATTTTTCGAAAAATATTTATTTTTCAATTAATTATAAAAATACCGATTTTATAGAAAACTATCTTTTCCACTAAACAATTTATAACAAAAAAATTTATTTTTAATATATTTTTAATTTTAACTAGTAACTTATGATTAAAAATAATTCAATTAATTTCATTATAATTGAAATTATTCATAATTTTGGTATAAAACCATTTTAATACATAAAAAATAATATTTTTGGAAAAACATTTCACATCACGTTGTATGGGTTAGTTTTAAAAGTGATTTACAGCAATTATAGGGATCAAATTTTATAAGATAGTTTCCGTATATTAAATGATAATCTAAAAATTTTGTAAATAGTTCTGCATTAATTTTGGTTATAATAAACTGTATCTTTGGTAAAAATGTTATCACAACGGTAATGTTAATCAAGGTTGAATAAGGTGAAAACTATTTAATAAGGCATGAAAATCATATATACACTTGAAAATATTTCATTTTATGAGTTTAATTCTATTATCCGTTTGAAAAATATGAAAATATTGATTTTTTGTTCAATTTTCCTGTGATAAATTCTTTTATATTATTTTAAGTAAATAATATTCCCAAAATGACACTTTCTTGATTTTAGTATATTTAATATGTTATCAAAATGATAAAAACATGTCATTAATGGCTCTAAAATATTATTTTGAATATTAATATTTTTAATGATGATATTTTGTTACATTTTCACTAATGAAATAATTACATTATATTTTTGCTCAACGTTGACACAAAGCTTATGAAATTAGTAGAAAAACTTTGTTAGTGATTTTAAGAGCATAAAAAGTATTATTTTTGGGTGAGTTACGGTGTTCCATGAGTTTTTTGATAAATAAACGTTATTTGTGACGTTTTAAAAGTTTATTTTTAAACTAAATTATTATATTAATGTTTTATAATGAAAAATTATGTAAATAGTCTCGAAAATTAATTTAATGGTATAATATGTTAAATAATATTTTATTAAAAACATTTAAAATCCAAAAAAATAATATATTTGTACAAGTGAATGAAAAATGGTCGGAAATATCAACCATTTTATTCTTATGCTACACTTTTTCATTAATAGTTTCATTCATGTTCCCTAAAGAGTAAAAAATAATGATATAACTGTAATGGACAAATGGGTTAACATGGGGTTAAATCTAGAGATAAGGTTTAAAACATCATAGAAACATTTATAAGTGTTATTTTCTTATAGTATTTAATCTAATACTTATATTATATTATAAACATGTAAATTTGGTTCCACATTTATGATAAAATTAATTTATATTAATTTAATACTTTATATAATACCAAGGGTTCCCCACCCCTCACTTATTAAAGGACACCATCCCTCCCATATTCCTTATACTAAATGAGCCAATTAGCTCAACCAAACCTAAAAAAATTCTAAACTTGCTTATCTTTATTATATAGGTTATTATATTCGTAAAATACTATCCATTGGATCCTTAGGAAGCGATCTAATGGATGTTCTTTAAAGAGGTGGTAATTAACTAAACAAATCATTATCATTTTACCAGTTATTCAATGTAACACCCCATGGTTTTAAAAAAAATGAAATGAATGAAACACTATGTTTTATTGAAATAAAACATCACCTTAAGAAGATAGTTTTAGCCTAGCTGTTAAACATAATTTTTCTACTTCATTGTTTTGATTTTTTCAAATTTGACAAACACCGTTGCTGTAACGCCCCGACCCCAGTTACCCAGAGTCGGTGCATTATTACATAACATTGGCATGATCACAAGAAAGATCAAATCTCGAAATACCGATTGGTTTAGTAGCCTTGGAAACACTAGATATATTTCATAAGTTTTACATTACATTATAAAATGAAAAACTACTACAACAACATAATGTTTCCACCGTCCACACTATAATCCCCTCATAATATCCCTGAAGGTCATTCATAACTTACTTCTTCACATCCTGGGAAAAATAAAACATAGAAAAGGGGTGAGCTCAAATGCCCAGTAAGGATAACAATATAGCGGAAACTTTCATAAATAAGAATAAACATTTAAGGCAATGTATAACTAAAACAAAAGCCTTTTAAACATGAACTTTCAACATGGTATGGCATAAATAAAATGAAATAATTCCATTTAATTATTCACATGGATATTCTACTAATCGAATAATCACATGCAAAAATCAATAACCACTTTCATAATGTTGGAATGCATCATGATGAACTTTAATTTCTTTGTCAAGGCCTCGTCCCAAGACCTTGGGGCTAACTGTAACCGGAACCCAACCCGGAGTGCCTCTAATAACCGGACACCAACCCGGAGTGCCTCTAATAACCGGACACCAACCCGGAGTTCCTTTAATAACCGGAGACCAAACCGGAGTTCCTCTAATAACCGGAGACCAAACCGGAGGGCTTACTTTTACCGGTCCCCAACCCGAAACATACTTGTCTAACACATTCATCTGAATGAATGGTTGAAATATAACATAAACATTCGGATTACAAATAACTTATGAAATGTCAATACTCTAAAGAAAAACCATGAGTGACATAAGAATAACTTATCTATAGTCAAAAATAGCACAAAACCTTCAATAAAATATGGATGTTTTGTATCATAATAAATCAACTTCAAATAAGCTTAAAAGCCATCAAAGAATGTTGACATAGATGAAATCAAAACTATTTTAGAGAAATATCTCTTTTTTTTAAATCATTTTAAAAGTAACATAATTATAAAATAATACATTAAATTTGAAAATATTCTTATAATCTTGTAAGGAAAACTTCGATGATTTTATTACGGCGGTAAATAGCCGCACCCGCCGTATAAGTTAAAAAAACATTCTTACCTTAAATTTGTCGAAAAGGTTAAAAGTTCCTTGTTTGGAAAACGACGGAAATATTCCTTTCGAAACACATAAGGGTATAAATGACTTTGAACCATATTCATGTAAATAGTAAAAATGTTTTTAAATACATTATTAAGAAACATGGATGTGGATGATAAAGAGATCCCAGTAGATTATTACGTATAAACAACCTCGGATAATGAAGAGATTGTGAAATAACCCTTACCAATTTGGTAACTTATGAAACATACAACCCATGAAAGAGGTATCATACAATGAATATGTAAGTACACATAAATTAGAGTGTATTACACAAAGAACATGATTATGGGTAGTACATACACCACACAAAAGGTAATGGTGGCAATATGGCATGAATCTCACGAGAATGAGGAGTGAGATGAAAACCCCTTACCTTGTACTTTTCCTTGGTTGGGGTCGGTTAACCTCCTGTATAATGGTGAAATAATTGTTATTAAATTATACAATAATCATATACATTAATATGATATCATATATGATATTTTAATATTGGTTTGATAATAATATCTTAGTATTATCGTTGTTTCGGGTGTTAACTTACTTGTTTTCTTTTATATGTTTTGTTACGTAAGACATGTTTGTAAAGGATAGGTTTTATATTATTCGTATTCAGAATGATATCAAGTCCTTAAACATCATTTTCAAATCATCAAATGATAATTATACTTGAATGGATACGATGGAGAATGAATCTCATCGCGTTCGTGGAGACGGTAGTCCGTACGTACGCACGAGCGACAATATCATTCTTTTGATATTAATATAATATATAAATGGATGGTATATCATATATACAGAATCATTAACATGTTATATTTATTATTTACATGAGTTACATATCATTATTATACCCATCCAAATAATATTATATTGAATAATAATTACACCACGACGTGGAGACGGTAAGCCGTACGTACGCACGTATGGTGACATGTTATTCAAAGGGTGGATAGAATACTGAATATGGTTGTACCATATTTATAATAAAATCACAGTATATATATGATACTGGATTTATTATTTTAGAATGGTAACAACAAAGGAAGAAGAAGTGGAAGAAGAAATGAACTTAGAAAGGGGTGGTGAAATCATTACCTCTTCTTCGGGTTCTTCCTTTTGATTTGATCAAAAGGGATCCTTAGGTTGGCTTTCTGATCAAACTAAAGCCTCTAGGTTGTAGTGAGGGATGTTGGGAGAGTATTTGGGCAGAGTTTGGCCGAACCAAAAGGTTTTGAAGGTGTGAAGAAATGGGAAGGAGGAGTTCCCTTTTATAAGAGGGGTGAGGGGCACCTTTGGAAAAGCTAGAGATATTAGTTTATAATAAATTCATAATCGGTTTCCAATGGCTCCAAAGTTGACTATTCAACGGTTAAGTTGGGGATGGGTCGAAAACAACTCAACCAATAGAATTTAGATAGGTTTGGGTACTTATATTAACCTTATCTTTAAGTATTAACTCTAAGTTAATTAGTTTCACTTTTACAATGTCTCGTTGTATTTTTATATAATATGGTTAATAAACTTACTATTTACATCCAAGCGACCCCCAAGTGGTCCATTAATGAAGCAACTATCATGATATAAGTCTCTTGGCCGAACCGTAGATTTTTATGAATTTAATATCAATTAATAATATAATATTTTTTTAAGAACTCTTTTATGTCAATTTTGACACTATTCAATAGTTGATTTTTGTGAAACTCATAACAGATTGATTACTTCGAACAAAGTCAATTAAATAAATCCTAATATATCATATTATCCTAGAAAATTAGTTTAATTCATTAAAAGTTTCATATTATATTTATTTGGGTATTTATAATATCAATTATTTTAATTTTTCACTATTATAGTAATTACTGCATCATCATTGTGTCATATATAAAATAACTTATTTAATGTCTAAAAATTATAAATAAAATATAATTATGTAGGAAATATTTTTATCTTTCTAATGAATATTTATAATCTAAAATACAACATATATAACCCTATGTAACAAGTGTTTTGCTAAAAGATATATGCTTGTGTCATTTTTGTATTCATTTTAACATAATTAAAATAAAGTGTCATTATCACTTACAAGTGGATCCATGGGGTCCCAAAATCGACCCAAAGATGTCCATGGTCGACCATGTATCAACCAATATGGTTTAGAAACGTTTTAAGGTAATTTAGTATTATTATAATATTATTTTTTAACCCTTATTTACCGGATTTACCCTTAACCATGGTAAATAAAATATTTACCGCAGTAATTATTCAAAATGTCTAAAAATAAAAGTTACCTATTTACAAAATTTGTACATCCTGATTCAAAATATGGAATACATTTTTCTAAATTCAAAACACATAAGTGGCAGAAATTAATTTAAAATTAATTCCCGCTGTCAAAACAAAAAGCATGTTTTTAAGAGATAATAACTATCAAAAGATTGACACTTGTTTATGTTCGGTTTAATTGTAAAATTATGTCCAATGACCAACATTATATTAAATGGTAAAAATATATTCTAAATATACTTTAAAACCACTCAAATTCATAATTTATCACTATTAATTATTTTGATTAAAAAAGTAGTTTTTAATTAAAATTTAGTAATTTTCACTATTCATCAAAATATGAAAGTTATCCGAAAAGTACCAAAATTTCACCTTAAGCTAAATTTGATATTCCGAATCCAAAAATGAAGTCCATTTTTGAAATATAAAATTTATATAATTTCAAAAATTAGGTATTACTATTCATAACGGCTAGTTTGATCGGTTGTGGTGTGTGTTAAAACTCGAAGTTGCGTACAACACACGCTACTGTTTTATTCAAAGGAAAGCGTACCGTGGCAGCTTGAGATGTTTTATTTTAAATTTTTTGATGTCCCCATTTAGTCAAAAGTTTAAAATATTTTATTTAAAAAGGGTTCACTATTAAATTTTGGTAAAACTGCAATACTGAAAATGAATTTGTTCTTACATTATGTCTAAGAAATTCATAATATAGATTCTAAAATTATAAGGATTATATAAAGTTTAAAATTTAGTTAATACTATTCATAACCTCTTTTGAACGGCTTGTTTGGTAAGTCATGGTGCGCTTGAACTCGGTGTTGCGTGTAGTGCAAGTTATTGAATTATTTTGAAAAAATATCACACTATGAAATCTTGGGGTGTTACAATCTCCCCTCCTTCAATAAATTGCGTCCTCGCAATTTGAAATTGTTCTTCGAAAATAAAATGTTGAAAATAGAAAATATATTTGTGGGAAAACCCACATCGGAAATTGGGTTACTAAAATTTAGTTTTAATATGAGGAAAAGAGAAATGAAAGGGTCACCGCCAAATTATGATCTCGATTAAGAGAACATTGGTGGCAATTAGAGACATATAATTGGAGGAAAACATAAATATTTATAGGTAGTGATTGAGGTCATCAGTCACAAACATGTATAAAATTGAGGTCCTTAAACTCATCAATCTATGATGATTTGAATTACCATCGGTTTAACAAAATATAGGGTATTGGGATAACACATTTTTGATGTTTCAAAATATCTTAGTTGAAATCCCACATCGAAAAATGAATTAATGAGGCCTCTATTTAAAATAAAGAGTGGAAAGTATGACGAATACCGAAAATAACACATACTAGGGTTCCATGTAGGAAAATATGGATATGGAAGAGAAATCTAACCATCAATTATCTGATGGAGAGTGGTAGAGAACATGGCTATGAAAAGCCCAACAATCCCAAAGCCATAAATTAGTGATGATTTAAGGTACCATCTAGGACAACATTTTTGTTCTAAGTTTCTTTTATTAATGTTGAGGAATTTATTTATGAGATTGGCTAAGATCATAAGGAGATATACTTTATAATTAGAGTTTTATCCATTAATAAATTTCTACCACAAACTCATCTTTCACTCTAAAAGATAATAGAACGTAAAAAAAAATTTCTATTTATACTATTCGTACAGGGTTCCAAAATAAATGAATTTATAATTCATCTACCAGATCTTTTAAAAAAACTACATTATTTAATTTAGGACATCTTGTGGGCCAGTGGTAGGTGATACACCATTGTCGCCCTTCGGTTGCGGGTTCAAGTCTCGCAGCCTTGCCGGACGCGACGGGTTGTCGCCCGACCTCCGGGTTGTCCTTTTATGGTAATCCAAAATAATCCAAACTAGAACTATCCAAAATACTTCGGTCCAAACTCATAGTCCAACATTTATAAGGAAGGTAAACATAATATATATCATTTTTACCCCGTAATAGCATATGAATACCTTCATCTTGTATTCTTTTAATACACTGAAACATCCTGAATTACCATATTCCTTATTGATTACATTCATGCTCTCCTATTCCATATAGAATGCTGGATATACTTCATCAATCCAAAAATGTTTTAAACCCCAAAAAATGATGGAATATAAAAATCAATAATCAGTTTCAAGGTAGTCAAGAATATCCAATATAATTTATCCAAATCAATCATGTATTATTCTAAAATCACTAACTCAGTATCAGAACCATATTATGGTTTATCTTTCTCTCAACCATATATTTTCCAAAAATTTATCCTGCTATTGAGTCACTTTTCTTTGTTCCACACAATCTCAAGTCCTTAATGAAATAGTACTGCAGTACAATCCTTATATACTCCATAATTATTATAACAAGTACATTGTTGATACAACACTCAATTGACATAATCAACATAAGAACTCTAATCATTCCTCTTCATCTGTGGTAGTATCATAACTTGATTATTATCCAATAGCATCATTTGCGGCATAGTCTGATGACTGGGACATAGGTTCGCATAGTGTCCAAACTCCTTGCAAATGAAGCATTGTACATTTGAAACCATTTTCTTACCCTTGCAGTCACGTACTTTGTGCCCTTTTCCTCCACACTTATAACAAACTCCCATTCCTTTCAGGCAAGTTCTAGGGTGTTTCTTTCCACAGTTACCACATATGGGAAAATTCTTCTTTTCCCTCTTCCCTTTATCCATCTTTCTCTCTTCTATCCTTTTCTTCTCTTTCTTCCCTTCAAAGCCATAGGACTTAGTAAACTCTTTACTTATCTTATCAACACGTGATATTATTTCTTCATATGATGATAATACATGGGAGACTATTTCTCTTATAAATTCTAGCTTAAGACCATGAAAGATATGATCCTTCCTTCTCTTTGGATCATGTGCATTTCTGGAGTTCTCATTCCTTCTACTGGGCGCCATTTCTAAACAATGGAATACACTAGATCAGTTTATGAATCAAAATACATAATCCCATACTTATAAAAAACTTAACATAAATTGAACTATTTATGGATATAATCCATAATCATAAAAATGTCTCATTTGAGGATGTATATACTCATAAACCCTTCATAATGGTTTGTAAAGAAAATGAGAATTATCCTAAGCATATCCCCCGGGAGTGTCGTAACCAAGAGTGCAGCAAGGCCCGTTGTCGTGCACCAGTTCCCGTTCGAGTCTAGCTCAAAGCGGTGTTTTCGGGTTTACCCCTAGGTACATCTGTGCCAGAGCCGCCTCTACCTGCTCGTATCCAGACAGGGATGTATTGCTCGGAAAACTCATAAAATCTCTACAATACCAAAATTCTAGGAAGTTCTTCTATACTAATCCTCAATGTTCATCTTAGGTCTACGTGCTCTAATCAGAGTTTATCTAAATCTAGCTTCCAAGGTTTGTACTAAACTTCCTCTGATACCAACTGTAATGCCCCGACCCCAGTTACCCAGAGTCGGTGCATTATTACATAACATTGGCATGATCACAAGAAAGATCAAATCTCGAAAGACCGATTGGTTTAGTAGCCTTGGAAACACTAGATATATTTCATAAGTTTTACATTACATCATAAAATGAAAAACTACTACAACAACATAATGTTTCCACCGTCCACACTATAATCCCCTCATAATATCCCTGAAGGTCATTCATAACTTACTTCTTCACATCCTGGGAAAAATAAAACATAGAAAAGGGGTGAGCTCAAATGCCCAGTAAGGATAACAATATAGCGGAAACTTTCATAAATAAGAATAAACATTTAAGGCAATGTATAACTAAAACAAAAGCCTTTAAAACATGAACTTTCAACATGGTATGGAATAAATAAAATGAAATAATTCCATTTACTTATTCACATGGATATTCTACTAATCGAATAATCACATGCAAAAATCAATAACCACTTTCATAATGTTGGAATGCATAATGATGAACTTTAATTTCTTTGTCAAGGCCTCGTCCCAATACCTTGGGGCTAACTGTAACCGGAACCCAACCCGGAGTGCCTCTAATAACCGGACACCAACCCGGAGTGCCTCTAATAACCGGACACCAACCCGGAGTTCCTCTAATAACCGGAGACCAAACCGGAGTTCCTCTAATAACCGGAGACCAAACCGGAGGGCTTACTTTTACCGGTCCCCAACCCGAAACATACTTGTCTAACACATTCATCTGAATGAAAGGTTGAAATATAACATAAAAATTTGGATTAAAAATAACTTATGAAATGTCAATACTCGAAAAAAAAACCATGAGTGACATAAGAATAACTTATCTATAGTCAAAAATAGCACAAAACCTTCAATAAAATATGGATGTTTTGTATCATAATAAATCAACTTCAAATAATCTTAAAAGCCATCAAAGAATGTTGACATAGATGAAATCAAAACTATTTTAGAGAAATATCTCTTTTTGTTAAATCATTTTAGAAGTAACATAATTATAAAATAATACATTCAATTTGAAAATATTCTTATAATCTTGTAAGGAAAACTTCGATGATTTTATTACGGCGGTAAATAGCCGCACCCTCCGTATAAGTTAAAAAAACATTCTTACCTTAAATTTGTCGAAAAGGTTAAAAGTGCCTTGTTTGGAAAATGACGGAAAGATTCCTTTAGAAACACATAAGGGTATAAATGACTTTGACCCATATTCTTGTAAATAGTAAAAATGTTTTGAAATACATTATTAAGAAACATGGATGTGGATGATAAAGAGATCCCAGTAGATTATTACGTATATACAACCTCAGATAATGAAGAGATTGTGAAATAACCCTTACCAATTTGGTAACTTATGAAACATACAACCCATGAAAGAGGTATCATACAATGAATATGTAAGTACACATAAATTAGAGTGTATTACACAAAGAACATGATTATGGGTAGTACATACACCACACAAAAGGTAATGGTGGCAATATGGCATGAATCTCACGGGAATGAGGAGTGAGATGAAAACCCCTTACCTTGTACTTTTCCTTGGTTGGGGTCGGTTAAACTCCTGTATAATGGTGAAATAATTGTTATTAAATTATACAATAATCATATACATTAATATGATATCATATATGATCTTTTAATATTGGTTTGATAATAATATCTTAGTATTATCGTTGTTTCGGGTGTTAACTTACTTGTTTTCTTTTATATGTTTTGTTACGTAAGACATGTTTGTAAAGGATAGGTTTTATATTATTCGTATTCAGAATGATATCAAGTCCTTAAACATCATTTTCAAATCTTTAAATGATAATTATACTTGAATGGATACGATGGAGAATGAATCTCATCGCGTTCG
Source organism: Viscum album (assembly GCA_963277665.1). NCBI lineage: Eukaryota > Viridiplantae > Streptophyta > Magnoliopsida > Santalales > Viscaceae > Viscum > Viscum album. The sequence continues at coordinate 1,004,630,634 of OY728134.1, forward strand.
TGGAGACGGTAGTCCGTACGTACGCACGAGCGACAATATCATTCTTTTGATATTAATATAATATATAAATGGATGGTATATCATATATACAGAATCATTAACATGTTATATTTATTATTTACATGAGTTACATATCATTATTATACCCTTCCAAATAATATTATATTGAATAATAATTACACCACGACGTGGAGACGGTAAGCCGTACGTACGCACGTATGGTGACATGTTATTCAAAGGGTGGATAGAATACTGAATATGGTTGTACCATATTTATAATAAAATCACAGTATATATATGATACTGGATTTATTATTTTAGAATGGTAACAACAAAGGAAGAAGAAGTGGAAGAAGAAATGAACTTAGAAAAGGGTGGTGAAATCATTACATCTTCTTCGGGTTCTTCCTTTTGATTTGATCAAAACGGCTCCTTAGGATGGATTTATGATCAAACTAAGGCCTCTAGGTTGTAGTGAGGGATGTTGGGAGAGTATTTGGGCAGAGTTTGGCCGATCCAAAAGCCTTTGAAGGTGTGAAGAAATGGGAAGGAGGAGTGCCCTTTTATCAGAGGGGTGAGGGGCACCTTTGGAAAAGCTAGAGATATTAGTTTATAATAAATTCATAATCGGTTTCCAATGGCTCCAAAGTTGACTATTCAAATTTTAAGGTGGGTATGGGTCGAAAACAACTCAACCAATAGAATTTAGACAGGTTTGGGTACTTATATTAACCTTATCTTTAAGTATTAACTCTAAGTTAATTAGTTTCACTTTTACAATGTCTCTTTGTATTTTTATATAATATGGTTAATAAACTTACTATATACATACAAGCGACCCCCAAGTGGTCCACTAATGAAGAAACTATCATGATATAAGTCTCTTGGCCGAACCGTAGATTATTAGGAATTTAATATCAATTAATAATATAATATTTTTTTTAAGAACTCTTTTATGTCAATTTTGACACTATTCAATAGTTGATTTTTGTGAAACTCATAACAGATTGATTACTTCGAAAAAAGTCAATTAAATAAATCCTAATATATCATATTATCCTAGAAAATTAGTTTAATTCATTAAAAGTTTCATATTATATTTATTTGGGTATTTATAATATCACCTATTTTAATTTTTCACTATTATAGTAATTACTGCATCATAATTGTGTCATATATAAAATAACTTATTTAATGTCTAAAAATTATAAATAAAATATAATTATGTAGAAAATCGTTTTATCTTTATAATAAATATTTATAATCTAAAATCCAACATATATAACCCTATGTAACAATTGTTTTGCTAAAAGATATATGCTTGTGTCATTTTTGTATTCATTTTAACATAATTAAAATAAAGTGTCATTATCACTTACAAGTGGATCCATGGGGTCCCAAAATCGACCCAAAGATGTCCATGGTCGACCATGTATCAACCAATATGGTTAAGACACGTTTTAGGGTAATTTAGTATTATTATAATATTATTTTTTAACCCTTATTTACCGGATTTACCCTTAACCATGGTAAATAAAATATTTACCGCAGTAATTATTCAAAATGTCTAAAAATAAAAGTTACCTATTTACAAAATTTGAACATCCTGATTCAAAATATGGAATCCATTTTTCTAAATTCAAAACACATAAGTGGCAGAAATTAATTTAAAATTAATTCCCGCTGTCAAAACAAAAAGCGTGTTTTTAAGAGATAATAACTATCAAAAGATTGACACTTGTTTATGTTCGGTTTAATTGTAAAATTATGTCCAATGACCAACATTATATTAAATGGTAAAAATATATTCTAAATATACTTTAAAACCACTCAAATTCATAATTTATTACAATTAATTATTTTGATTAAAAAAGTAGTTTTTAATTAAAATTTAGTAATTTTCACTATTCATCAAAATATGAAAGTTATCCGAAAAGTACCAAAATTTCACCTTAGGCTAAATTTGATATTCCGAATCCAAAAATGAAGTCTATTTTTGAAATATAAAATATATATAATTTCAAAAATTAGGTATTACTATTCATAACGGCTAGTTTGATCGGTTGTGGTGTGTGTTAAAACTCGAAGTTGCGTACAACACACGCTATTGTTTTATTCAAAGGAAAGCGTACCGTGGAAGCTTGAGATGTTTTATTTTAAATTTTTTGATGTCCCCATTTAGTCAAAAGTTTAAACTATTTTTTTTAAAAAGGGTTCACTATTAAAATTTGGTAAAACTGCAATACTGAAAATGAATTTGTTCTTACATTATGTCTAAGGAACTCATAATATAGATTCTAAAATTATAAGGATTATATAAAGTTTAAAATTTAGTTAATACTATTCATAACCTCTTTTGAATGGCTTGTTTGGTAAGTCATGGTGCGCTTGAACTCGGTGTTACGTGTAGTGCAAGTTATTGAATTATTTTGAAGAAATAACACACTATGAAATCTTGGGGTGTTACAGTTGCGATCGGTAAGTTATTTTGAGCATTATAGGGAAAACCTATTTTTTGTGAATAGGCAGCTACCCTTATGAATAGTAACATATCCTTATTAATAGTAACATACCATTATAAATTGTAAAATGACCCTTATGAATAGTTAACAAGCCAAATTAATAGTAACTTCATTAATTAATGTATAATAAAAAGGCATATTATAACTGACGATATGATCATAGTATTTGTGTTGGTATTTTTTTAAATAATTAAATACAATTTTATAATTAATTTAATAATTTGAATGAAAATGTATTTTCATAAATTGTATTAATAAATTATTATTTTATTGACTTACCATTATATGACAATTTAATGAGACATTGATTAGAATTTCATGGTGTTATAAAATGATTTATTGTTTTTAAATTTCTATTTTTGGAATACATTATTTATTTATTAAAAAATTAAATTACACATATTTAGATCAATATTTTGGTAAAATAGAGTTCATTTTTTAATTTCCACATGTCGATAATTTTTTTGGGGGTGAATATTAGGGTTTTATCTGGAAAACATAAATTTTTGGTGAAGATTGAAATTTGATAAGGAGGACCTCAAAGAGAAGTGATTAAGAGGTAAAAATCCTCTATCATTTTCATTTACATTAATTTCAATTATATTTTTTTCTTATACTGTCTTAAACTCCTAATATAAAAGATCCATTAAAGATCTAATATATAATATATACTGTATTTATATCATTATTATGGAAAAATTCACCATCATACTTCTCCAACTCTTTCTCTTATTCTTAAAAAACATCATCTGTAATGTGTCGATTTACCAATATCGTGGATGATGTGTCTTCAATTTACTTTAATTACATGAACTCTTGTAGTAAAACCATTTTTTTGGTTGGAAGTGATTTTAATGTGTTTTATATGACATCTATTATGTTCTATAGTTAACTTATATGCATAATATCAAATGTTAATAATGAAACAAGTTTGTGATTATCAAAGAACCCACAAAATGATTTAAAAAATATTATTATTGTTTTGAATAATGAATAATCCTCATATAAAAAAAATGATATAATGGTATAATTTTAGGTTATGTATAAATTTAAATAACATATCATTTCATTTTTGGTGTTTCACTTCATATCGATAAGGAAATCTGTTACGAACCAATCTTGGAAATCATGTAAAGAATGAACATGAAACAATGGATATAACAAAATATTATTAATAAATGGGTGGAATGCTGTTATAATATTATAATATATTGTTTTAAAAAAAATTATTCAACTATAAAGAATTAATAACAATTTTAAACCATTATATTATATGTTTAAAAAAGTTTTATATAAGATGAACTCTAGGTATGGGAATTATTTAACACAATTTACATTCTATTGGATAACATTCTACTTTATTCATTAAATGGTATTAAGATTAATTATGTGATGAATTTTTGTTAATATTATGTTTTATTATGTTCATTATAGTGTATACACATTTATTTACCATTATATTAATTCTCACTCCAATTATAATTGTAAGGTTCTTTACTCTTAAAATCCATTCCAAAGCCTCTTTAATGAAATTAAAAAAGATTGTTTTTATACATGGAATGGGTGGTTTCTCCTAATTTAATGGTTCTATATTACTATGATGTTTCCATTATATGTTTTCATAGTATATTTTGATGAATTTTATTTCTTTATTGTGTTCATGTTTTTTATATTTTAAAAGTGATTTGTTTTACTAAAAATGCAGTATTTTGAAAATAAAATGTGTTTTTATCATGGGATTAAATGAGATATCAAGACTTTCATTAATAATATGTTCCTTGGGAATATTTATTTTGGGTTTATCCCAATATAGCTCAATATATTTTGTTTTGATCACCATTATATCTCAATATATGTTGGGTTGAGCCCATTATAGCTCAAGATATGATGGGGGAGCCCTAGTATAGATCTTTAAAGCATTGGTTACTCCGAAGATTGAAGTTAACCAAATGGATATTCCATGTGTAAGGGTGATTTCTAGTGTGATATAGTAAATTTTTCCCAATGAAACTACATGATATTTCTATTCATTCTAATGATTGTTTTGAAAAGTGTTTTATTTGTTTTTATCTTATCATTTGACTAACAATATCTTTTTTTAATCCCATAATGAGATTTGTTTGTTATCCCTAGAATAAAAATGTTTTTAATTGGTTTTATGTATTTTGTTGAGAAATAAGGTATACAACATAAATGTTATGGTGATTTTTTTAAAGAAATACGTTTATTTAAAATGTTTTATATTTTGGAAAAAGTGGATAATATTTTAACAGTATCCTCATGTATGATTATGGGATGTTATGTATGTATTCTATCATAATTCTCTAAAACTCTATACATGAAAAGATTTTAAATGTGTAAGAACGTTTGTTCTTGTCAAAAACCCAAGATTATGTAATTTTTTATGTAGGGGTCCTTATATTTGGAATCAATGTATGGTTTAAAAACATTAGGGGTTTGGAAGATGTTAATATAATTCCCTAAATATTTTTAAAGTTATGGTAAATTTAAAATGATATAGATTTTAATTATTACTATGTTGCATCATCTAAGACATATTTGTTCAGAATGGATTTCTACAAAAGAAACAAGGAAGCTAAAGTAGAATGGCACCATGAGGCTGATATCTATCTGAATCTATAGTCTAGAATGGTGGGAATCAGAATTGAGTAGTTTGTGATAGAAATGGTTTAGTTTAATCTAGTGATAAAATGGTGGTGGTATCTACACTAGAGAGGCACATGATCTACTGTTAAGAAGCATGTCTTTTGGGGATAATTTTATGAGGAAACATCCTACATCATTTAGTGGAACAACATAGAAAGTGATAGCCAAAGGATGGATCAATTATCTAGAAAATATATTATATGTCATGGTATGTTCATAACACTAAAAAGTAATACTATAAATTTATAATTTTGAAAGTTATTTCGATCAATAGTGGTCTTTGGATAAAATATTAGAGAAAGATATGATCTTGAAAATTTGGAATGGGATGATTATACGAGTATTTTTGTAGGAATGTTTTTTCCAAAAACTATTAATCATAAAATAAAAAAAATCATGGAACTAAATCATAATGATAATGATTCCATGGAATCATATGAATAAAATTTTTAAAAACTGTGTGGGTACCTACTGTAATTTAATTGGGACTCTAATAATAAATTTAATTGATTTTAATATGGTTTGAAACAACAATAACAAATTGCAATCACTTCACAAGAGTTTAAAATTTATGAGAAACTTATTAGTTGTGTGTAAAAATTTGAGATGGAGTTTTCTTACACGTACGTGCTTTGTGATAACAAGAATAAGAAGCAGTTGGGGTGGCATGAATTAGAGAAGAATTCAGTAAAGAATTCTTGATGTGAGAAAAAAATTCCCACCTTGTTGAAGGTGTGATAAAAAGAATCCTGGGGAATGTCTTGTGAAATCTGGAAAATGCTAAAAATTTGGATGGTTTGGGAAATGTATCATGTGATAAAATAAAATGATCAGAAAATTAATGAGAATATGATGGTGAGATGCTTGAACTGTATGGAATAGGGTCATTTTTCAAATGTGTGTCTGAATCTAGTAACTCAGATAGAGAATCACGAATATTGGAAGCATAAGGATGTGGGAAAAACATTTTCAACTATGTCAGAAGATGTTGAGTCATCAAATTAATTAGTATCATGTATATTACATGTTTTTATAGATTTTTCAGATGTGATGTTTGATTTATGGTCTACACATTCCTTAATTTATGAGAAATGTTCTACAAAATTGGGAATTCCACCTCATAAAATGAATCTAGAACTAATGGTAAAATCATATGGTTGAAATATTTTGGAAAACAAAAATTATAAAAATCTACTTATATTTTTCTATGGGAATATATTACCTTCAAACCATGAGGTATTTCCTCTAGTGGGGTTTGCTATTATTATTTTTATGGACTATATTTATTTTTATCATGCAAAGAAAGATTGCAGAGAAAAAGAATTTGTTTTTCAGAAGGTGTTTTCATTGGTGTATAAGAATGAAACCATATCATTAAAAACATATAAGGGAGTTAGAAAATAGATAAAAAGAAAATTTTAATTTTATCTTGCTCATATTTTTGAAGATAAGGTAACTATCCATATTAATTATGTTGCAATGGTAAATGAATACCTGGAGGTTTTTCCAATGATTTTTCAGTGTTATTCTTGATCGATAGGTTAGGAATACTATTGATTTAGTTCATAATGCTAAGAAAATTTTAAAACCCCAATAAAATGGATCAAATAGAACTTCTATAATTATAAATTTAGTTAAATGAATTATTTGAAAAAGTCTTCATTTTACCCCACACATATCCATGGCGTGCCCCTTTCTTTTTTGTTAAATAGAATGATGGTTGAATGATATTTTCCATTTATTGCAGTGCCTGGAAAAACATCACTATTAAAAACTGGTATCATTTTCCTCATATCAATGATTTTTTTATTTTCTCTAGGGAGAACATTATTTTTTTAAGGTCGAACCGAGGTTAGAGAACCATCAGTTGAAAGTAAAGTAAGCATAAATCCAAAAGAATGATGTCCATACCAGATATGAGCATTATAAATTTGTAGTTGTGATGTTTTGGTTTTCTAACGAACCTAATTTATTCAAGGATATTTGGAATTAAATTTTAGATGATTTCTTGCATAAGTTTGTGGTTGTGTTTATTGGTGAAATTAGGTTATATTCTAAATGAAAAGAAGAGCATGAAATATATCTAATGGTTGTTAAGTAAACCTTGATAGAAAATAAAATGTATAGAAAATTCAAAAGTGTGAATTTTGGTTACAACTAATTAATTTCCTTAGTAACATAGTTCTAAATGATAGAATAACTATTGATTCTCCTAAAATAATTTTTTAATAATGGCCAAGAACCACACATATAACAATGATTCATAGTTTTCTTGGTATGGAATGCTGGTTCTAGAGGTTTGTGGAAAACATTTCACGGTTATCTAGCCCACAGACAATGTTAACTTGAAAATTAGTTAAATTAAACTAGTCAAAGGAATGTGATTATATATTTTGAAAAATTGAAAAGAAGATTGGCGAATGATCGAGTTCTGAACCTACCTTACCGATGTGGTGAATTTTTCATTTATTGTGATTCTTCTTTGAAGGGACATGGTTGTGTTATGATGCAGAATGATCAGGTAATATCTTATGATTCACCTGAGTTCAAAACTCATTAGTTAAATTACCCTACACATGATTTTGAAATATAAGCTATTATTTTGGAATTAAAAATTTGGAGGAATCGTTTTTATTGGGTAAAGTGTGAAATATATACTGACAAAAAAATTTTGATGTATATATTTACTTATAAGGAATTGAACATGATATAGAGAAAATTGCTAAAACTAAAAAAGTATTATGATTTCATGATCTATTACCATCATGGAAAATAAAATAGTGAGGCCAATTCTTTGAGTCAGAAAAATAATTCTACATTAGACATGATACATTTGGAATAAGAAACTATGGAGAATGACTTGATAAATTTTTTTTAGAAGTTGTTTGTGTAGGAAATAAATTTGTTTTTTTAGGTGTTAGTGAAGTCATCTATTCTAGATAGATTATAGCATGCTCACAAGGAAGACCTTGAGTTGAATAAAAGGTAGAATCAGTCTAATTCTCCCAGTTGCAAGAGTTTAATGTTGAAAAGGATTGTCTTTTGAGGTTTGAGAGGAGATTATTTTTTACTTATGATTCACAGTTGAAGAAATAACTTTTATGTGGAGATCATAGTTCTCTATTTTAGTTCATCCTAGAATCACTAAGATGTATATTAATCTATCAGATTATTACTGGTGGGATGGAATGAAAAGAGATGTTGCAGAATTTATTGTGAAATTCTTGTCATGCACACAAGTTAATGTAGAGTGGTATTTACCGAAAGGGATAGTTCTGCATTTTCTAGTGAAAGACTGGAAATGGAAAAATATGTCGTTGGACTTAATTTTAGGAAAACCAAATACTTCTATTGGTAACAACAAAATATTGATTGTTGTTGATTGTTTGACTAAATCTGCTCATTTTATTCCTATTAGAGATACTCTATATTTATATTAACTATCCTGACTATAGCTCAAAGAGAATGTAAAGTTACATGGAGTCCCTCTTTCCATTATATCTGACTGTGATCCCAGGATCACTTCTAACTTTTTGAAAGGCCTTATATAGTCAATGTGAATATAATTAAATTTCAACACTGCTTTTCATCCTCAATCAGATGTATAGTTCGAGAGAATAATTTAGACATTGGAAGATATACTTTAAGTATTATTAATGGACTACAATGGAAGTTGGGATTGACATCTTTCTTTAGTTGAGTATTCTTATAATTACAATTTTCATTATAATATATAGATTGAACTGCTTGAGGCATTGTATAGAAAGTGGTATTGAAATCTCACATTTTGAGATGAAGTATGGGAAATAAAGTTAATGGCACTAGATTTAGTAGTGTATGTGGTGGGAAAATATTATATAATTCAGTAACACATGAGGAAAAATCAAATCAATAAAAAACGTTTTGCATATAATAAGAAGAAAGACCATTCTTTCGAGGTATTTTATCATGATTTTCTTAAAATATCACCATGGAAAAGTTTTATACATTTTGGTACGAATGGAAAGATGAGTCCATAGTTCATTGGAACTTATGAAATCTTATAGAGTGTTAGAAAAGTCACCTTCCGAGTAGCATTTCCTCCATGATTATCTAAGGTACATAATGGTTTTCATGTTCTGATGTTGAGAGATATTGTGCCAGAATACTATCTTTTGTAGATTCTAGAAGCAGTTTATCTAGAAGTGAACCTTTCATATAAAAAGATATATGTTCATATTATTGATCGTAGAGAGAAATTACCACGGAATACAGTAATCCACCAAGTAAAGTTTATGTGGAGAATCAATATCGTTTAAGAAGAAAAATAGGAATATAAAGATTATATAAGGGAAAGTTACCCTAACATGTTTAATTATTTTATAAAATTTTTTAGGATACAATTTCCAGAATGTGGGGAGAATATAACACCCCATGGTTATAAAAATAAAGTTAATGAAATTCATGAAACACAAAGGCTATGTGAAACAACATGTGATCTTAAAGAGATAGTATTAAACTAGCTGTTAAACAAAATATTACCGCTTTTATGTTTTTAATTTCAAAAATATTACAAGCACAATTGAGTTCAGTAAAATATTTAGAGTCTAACAGGGCAGACTTAATTTTGGTTGAATAGTAACCTATCCTTATGAATAGTAACATACCCTTATGAATAGAAACCTACCCTTATGAATATTAATATAACCTTTATAAATAGTAAATTGGTTAAATTAATAGTAACATCACTATTGAATGTATAATATGATGGCATCATATATGTGAAAATGTGACCGTAGTATAAGTGTTAGTATTTTCAAAAATATTTAATTTGAATTTTATAATTAATTTAATACCTTAAATGAAAATTTATTTTCATAAACTCTAATCATAAATTATTATTTTGTTGACTTATGGTGATAATATAATTTAATGATACCTTTAACAATTTGTCGAAGTGTTATAAAATGAGTTATAGTATAAAAATTGTTATATTTCGAATAATTTAGTGTTTTATTTAAAAAGTAAATTTCACTTATTTTGTATTTTTTTTTGTAAATTGGACTTAATATTTGAAATATACACATCTAGAAATGTTTTGGGTGAATATTTTGGATTTTTCTGAAGTACATGAATTTCTGGTGAATAGTGAAATTCGATAATTTACAAAATATGATAAATAAATGAATTTATGCATCATGCTTGAGTCATGGATGATGTAAATAGCCATTAGTTTTAACTGACATGCACTTATTGATATCTTTAGTAATAAAAATCCAGACTATTAATAGTCTTGACAAAAAATATTAAACTATTGATTAAAATAATGGAAAACCCCTCCTCTCCTCGATAAATACCACCCTCACCCGCCTCTTCCTCTCACACCTATGAAGCATTGAGAATTTTATAAATTATTCCCAATATTATTCCGAAGGGTATTTCTAACTTCCAATACCTACTGGTGTCACCATAATTCCACAAACAAAGGCTTTGTGGAAAATCTCATGAAGAATAAATCAGGTGGTGAAAATCCTCTTTCTTTTTCTATTATTTTCATTTCAATTCTTTTTCTTTTATTGTAATATCTTCACCTCATATTATCCAAGATCAATGAAAGATGATATATCTTATATATACTGGATTGTTATCATGTTTATGTAAAAAATCAACTTCATACTTCTTCTCCTTTCAGTCTTATTCTAATAAAAACACCATCTATGATGTGTCAATTTACTGACATTATGGATGATGTGTCTTCAATTTCCATTAATTCATTAAATGAAATTTGTAAAACCATTTCAATGGTTTTAAATGATTCTAATGTTTATTATATGATCTCTATTATGTTCTTTAATTAACCTATATTCAAAATACTAATGTTATATGAGGAAGTAAGTTCATCATTAAAAATGAACCGACATAATGGTCTAATCAAATATCATTACTGTTTTTATTAATGAATCATCCACATATCAAATATAAAAAAGATAAATGGTATAATTAATTGTTTTGGATACATTTTAATAAATTCTATTTTCGCTTCTAGAGTTTTTCTTCCACTTGAAAAGAAAATTCGTTATGAACCAATCATGAAAATCATGTAATGAACACACCCAAAACAACTATGAGAATAAAATATTATTAATGAATGGGTGGAATGATGTTATAAAATATTAAAACATGTTTTTATGAAAAATGACTATTTTTATTTAAATTAATAAAAACACTTTTTTATTCATTATACAGGTGGTTTAGACATGTTTTATATAAGATGAACTCAAGGTAAGGAAATTCATAAGACAATTTACATTCTTTGGGTTAACCTTCTACTTTTTTTAATACGTGTTATTATGATTATTTTTCTGATGAATTTTCTTTATATTATGTTGTATTATTTGTTTTTATAAATTATAAAAATATCCATTCTATTTTATTAATTCTCACTCCAATTAATTTTGTAATGGACTTTCCTTTTTAAAATCATTTAAATAGTCTCTTTAATGAAATTCAAGAAGATTGTTTTCTTAATATATAAAATAGTGGTTTCTACTTATTTCGTGATTCTTTATTACTATGATGTTTCCATTATACGTTGACTTAATAATTTTTTATCAATATTATTTCATTCTTGTGTGCCCATTTTTTATATTTTAAAAGTGATATTTTTTACAAAAAGGGGGTATTTGGAAAACATGAATGTGATTTTCTCAGTGGTTGAAAGGTGTTTTAAAGTGTTTTATTCATTATATGTTCTCTAGAAATAGTTATTTTCAGTTGAGACCGTTATAAATCATCATATGATGAGTGATCCCCATTATATCTGATGTTATGTTGGGTTGATCCCATTATAGCTCAAGATATGATAAGTGAGGCCCATAATAGCTCTCTAATGCATTGGTTACTCCAGATATGGATGATTATCGAATGGTTATTACATCTATTTGGGTGATTGTAAGAGTGATATGGTATATATTTCACAAGGAAACTACATGATTTTTCTATGCATTCTAACAAGTTATTATGAATTTTCTTTTATTGGTTTTTAATTTATCATTTGACTAACTATTTATTTTTGTATTTCCCATACTATGTTTTTGGTGCTCATCCAAAGATTTTAAATATTTTCATAGATTATAATTATTTGTTAGAGAAAGGGGGAATAAAATTTAAATGTTATGAAGATCTGTCAAAGAAAATATGTTTTATCTCAAATGATTTATATTTTTTGGTGGACAATTTTTTTAGTATCCTCATTTAGGATTATAAGATCTTATATACTTTTTATGTCCTAATTCACTAAAACTATAAAAAAGAAAAGATCCAAACTGTGTAAGAATGTATGTTCATGCCTAAAACTCAAGATTATGTAATTTTATAAGGATGGGTCCTTATATTATATATCCTTAAATTCTATTATAAACATTACAATATATTAAATTAATTATATCACATAGAATCATATATTATTATGTTAATTTCAAAACATTTCTTGTCTTCTTTTCTGTAAAATGGGTAATGAAATTGTCAAATTTGTGAATGTCATGACTACCAACTCATGAACCAATGTATTTATTTTCCCATCATCTCCTTTCATAGATAGTAATTATGATCTATTTACGTTATATATATATATACATTATTAATGAAATATTTATTATTTTTAAAATATATTATATCTTCTATACTCAATCAATTAAAATCACTAAAAATTAAATCATCCCACATGGGTCGTACGGACTATATCCACGAAGCGATACACATTATTTTAAAAAAACCTCTCATGGATGGTAATGGGGTCGATTTAATGATGGTATTATATATATTTATATATAACATGATAATTATTATATAACATTAATAAGTTATATTATTTAATTAATTTGCATCCAAGGAAAATTAAAAACATCACTTATGAGTACGTGAGGACTATAGTCTCGCGAGCCGATGTATTTTTTATATGACTACATTTCATGGATGGATGAAAATTTTTATTTGATATATAAAAATTATACTGATTTCCTAATTAATAATCTACATATTTTGTAATAATGACCCCTTTGAACCCAATAAACCTTGCAAACTCACTAGAATGTTATGAAAAATACATCCTCAAAACTACCAATGTGTTGTCAATAAATTATGTAATTAAATATTTCATTGAAATAAATGAAATAAGTGGTTTAATTATAAGTTTATAATAAACCATTATGATACTTTTAAACCTATAAATAATTAATTTAATTTTATTATATATAATTTAGGGGACATCCATAGAATTCCTGGACTAGGGGTCCGGGGTTTCTTATCTCAAATTCCATTCATTGGGTAATAAAAAACATCATTGATTTTTTATTCAGTGATTATATGTTAATTTATATCAATTGGTTGTATGATTTAATTAAAAAAATTAAATTTATTTAAATTAGTTCACATAATCACTTCATATATTTTTTATTTCCACAAAATATATCTTCTTTGAAAGGGTTTTCATTGTCTCAATATCATTTTCTTGAGACATGTTTCATGTCATGTGCCATGGTTTATTTCTGTTGTTAAATTACTAGATAATGAATTATTTGTAAAAAATTAAATAAAGAAAATAATGGTATTTATAGATCAATATAATATTATTTCATCCAATTAGTTTTTATTAAAATGTTTCAAAATCACTTTAGGCTTTATGTTACATATCATTTCTTTTCTGAATCATTTTTGTTCAATGTTTCCTTTGGGTAATTTTATGATCATAATATCTTAAAACAAATATATATTGTTTTCCTATATTTTTTTATAAGGTTTAAATTATTTTCTTTTATTTTCCTCTCTATTTTATTTATAGAGATCAATACAATGTATTTATGGAAAAACCAACATTATATCTCTTTTTGGTCAGGAATCTTTTCTCTTCCATATCAATGATCATTAAAATGTTTTCATGAAAGTTATTTTATATGAATATATGATTATCTATTATCTTTCATCATATATTTGACTTTATTTCTAAGGGTTTAAAACTAACCTTTTTTTAATTTTTGAAATAAGTTACTTTTATTTTTACCAGATGTTTGAAAGGGATATTAGTTTTAACAATTACCTAATTAATTTCTTTTCCTACTACAATAAATATTGTTTTCTTTGATTTATATTTTAAATATCACCATTTTTTCACAAGAAATATATTTCACAATATTCATAGAATTTTTATTTGAAAAATTTGGAAAAAAATAGTATTTTGCATGTTTTTAATTAAATTTCATTAATGTTCTTTTAATTTTTTTATTATATAACAATATAATTAATTATTTTATTATTATCTAATAGTGATGTGTTCTTATGATACCATCATTATTCTTTCTCTATATGCATTATGATTACATCAAATAGATTTTCATGAAACCCATTTCTTTTCCACATGTTAATTTGACTAAAAATGAATGATGGTTGCTCTTAATGGTGTTTTGTTGACTAGTGAATGATTCTAAGTTTTTTATTTAGAATAAATAGAAATATGTATTAAAAAATGATGAGTGGTTTTTTTATAAAAAAATGGGGTTTTACCTTATAAAACATGGTGTATGGTTATGTTAAAAGCTGTATATGTGTGGGTTTATTATATCCATAAAATTAATAGGGTAAAGTCATAGAGTGAATAGTTAGAAGTTAATACAAAGAGATCGATGATATAATTGTTATTTGTTACTCCTAATAGATAATTTTTTTAATTGTTTTAAGTTACATTTAATAAAAAATGGTGTTAACTCATATAGGTTACTCCTAAGAGATGATAGTGTAAACTAATGTAAGATAATCCTTAGGGATGATTGTGTTAACTAATGAATGTTACTCCTATGAGATGATAGATTTCACTAAATATGACTATATCCTAAGAGAAAAAAGTGTTAAACGTTTTATTTTACTCCTAATAAAATGTTTGAATTATCCTATTTGGATGATAAGTGGATGAATTTTTGTTGTTCCATGTTACCAACATAGTTTTTTTATTCTTTTAATATGTTAAAATGTTTCTTTGATCGAGGATTATTTTCTCTTGACTCACATTTTTTTAATGCTATTTTACCCATCTTTTATTAATGATTTATTCCATGTCTCATTTTTATGTTCTAGGTTTTTATGGTAACGAATTCTCTTACATGATTTTCATATACATTGAATATGTTTTCATGCCATAATGTTTATAAGGTGATCACTAAATATATTCAATAATTAATCAATATGTTTACCTTTACTGAGCACTTGATTTTACCATTTTTAATTTTTTATCACGAGGTTATATAGAAATACTTTAATTAAGATATTACTCAAATTTTTTCATGTGAGAGGTGATGAATAATTAATATAGATTAAGAAAATGTGGGTATGATGGAAAACATTATCACTTAAAGGCATTGTAATGTTATGTAACAGTTTCTCCTAATTCTCTAAAATTCTATACCTAAAATAATGCCACATACACAACTTATTTTAAAGTTATTTTTAATTTTATTTCCATTATTGCTTTGTTTTGGGGGTTTCCCTGTAATTTTTGGAGAAATGGGTGAGTTTTCATGATTTAGGCCAAACCATGAGCTCAATTCCTGATATAAAAATTAATATTGATTCCTTTATTAATCCTTCATTTTTAAACTTTTTTATCCATTGAAATTTATACTTGGCCTCCCATGACCTAATAACACCACCACATTAATTTGGACCATTTAGAAATCCTTAATCATGGTGTATTTCAGTTTCTATTTATTGGACTGGGCCTACCCGAAGGCCCATTTTCTGCAATAAAAATAATAGTTAAATATTTAATATATCCTTCATTTTATATTCTATTTCTGTGATTCATCCTCCGTCACAAAGCCACAATCTGTAAGATCTCCTCCATTATCGGTTTGGAATTTTTGGAGCTCATTTGAACCCTGAAGGAGGGTGATTCATCTATAAATATATCAAATCTCCCAGATTTGAAAAGGTGAATTCATTCTTTCATATCTCTATCAATATTTACTCTTTTCTCATATTTAGGTCCCCACATGTCCTCCAACTCATCCGTCGAGACTCTCTATCAGGTTTTTTTTCTTTGAGATTCAACATGTGCTTAATTCGGGGTAATTGCTTCATACATTATCAAGTTAATTGCTCTTACCTTCCATTTCTTCCATTTCCTTAAGGTTTCATCCCACTTTCATGATCTTCCAAAGTTTCTAGGACCAAGGGTTCATACCTAGGGTTTAACCATGAGTCTTTTTTATTGGAATTTGTGGTCTATGGTGGGATTTATCATCCTTGTGGTGCTGGGGAGGTGTGGTTGATATTTCATACCATGTTTTGATTGATTAAAAATTTTCTGTAGGTGATTCCGTGTGTAACAATTAATTGATGAGTTAGATTTCTTGATTAAATAATTTTACATATTTCTTTTATGCTATGAATTATGCTAAATCCATTTTTTGTAGCAATAGTAAAGCATTTGGTTTTAAAGGCAGCCTGATTGGGGTTTAGCGGTGGATGATGGAATTGGGCATAGGGATTTGTTTGCTCTATGTGCATAGAAATGCTCGGGTGACGCTTGAAAAGTCGATGGATGTAAGAAGAGATTTGTGGAAGCTGTTAAGAACACTGGATCTGCATTTTTCTTTGATTGTGAAGCTATGTCTTCGGGAAGGATCATAAAGAAAGGGCGCACTGCACATGTTTCTGTGAATCAAAATACAATCGAGGAGAGAATGAAACTTTGAAAATTCTCGATAATTGCACGAGTGGTGGTTCCTGTGGGGGTGAAGCCATGGAAATTTAGTGACCTCACCACACGGATTGTAGAAATTTGGGGGTTTGGAGATTTGAAAATGTAAGCAATGGGTCGTGGCTTTCATCAAATTATATTCCCGTCAGATGAAATCAAGAGACGAGCATGGAGATTTGGCTCAGTCCCTTTGCAGCCTGGAATTCTTCGAATTCATGAATGTGATCGAAATTTTGATCCCAATTCTGTTAGAAATACCTTTTCACAGGTCTAGATTCAGGTATGTAATTTGAACTGGTTTTATTGGCATCCGCAAATTCTTTGGGATATTGCTTCATCTGTTGGAAATTCGATTAGGCTTGATCAGCAAACGGAGAATCATTCTTTGGCCGTTATTCTCGAATTATTGTTGAAGTGGATATGGTTGTAACTTTTATTGATGAGGTAGTGTTAACTACTCAGGATGATACCATCACTTTAAGCATTCAGTATGAATGGAAACCTATGTTCTGCCTCAACTTCCACTTTTTTGGGCACATGATCTCAAAATGTAACAGGAATAAAACATGCAATTTTTATAACATTCTAGATCATGATGAGGAAAGTTATTGGCAATGAAAGTGTAAAGACAAGGCTACCACCGATTATGGTCTACAGTAATCTAGGGAGGAACTCCCTACATAGCATGATCCAGTTACATGATCTGGTGTGGCGGTTACAACACCGACTGATCAAGTGGGAAAAGCATTATAGCATAGCCATATGGACACATTACCTTCTATTAATGCGAAAGAGGTTGCTATGTTGGAGCAGGCTTTGACCTCTTCTTCCCCTCCTCAGGATATCCAGAATGCTTTTGCCTCAGTCATTACCCCTCCTGATCTTCATCTTATTGTTAGTGCTACAGAGGTGGTTGTGCTTCCTGATAAAGATAGGGCTATGGAATATATCACAACCTATGACCCTCCTGAACTTGTTGTTACTGATAGTAATACGGTGGAGTCAATGCATCCTGATAAAGATGGCAATATAGAAGATCACACCCCCTTTGAACCCTCTGGGGTTTTTTGATGGTCCAGACAACCAAGATGGCCAAAAGGATTTTTCATGCTAATCTGTATTCTACTCCTATTGATTCAGGTAACATATTCTCTCCTCTTGATACTGAGGAGTGATTTAATGATGATGAAGATCCTAATTCTTCTGATAAGGAACCAGGTTCTCCTGTAGATTCTAAGAGTACTATCCCTGATAATTAATTGACTAAAAAATATGATGGGGCTAGCACTAGGCTCCGATCACAAAAATAAAGATAATCTTCTGGAATTGTCAAGCGATCGGGAATTCTCCCACAGTCAGATCTCTTAGGCATTTTATCATGACCAATTGGCCTTTGATAATTGGAATTTCCGAACTAAGAATGAAATTAAAAAAATGGAGCTCCTTCATGTGGGATTTGATGGGGTACTCCTTTGTTACAAACAATCATTTTGAGTTGAGCACTGAATCTCTATTGGTTTTAAAGCATGACAACATGAATGTTAGCTCTGTTTTAGTTGCCTTACAGTGGGTTACTGTTTCTTATTGTATTGGTAATGACTCTCTTATTGTGACTTTTGTTTATTCATCCAACTTGTACCTAACTAGAAGGGAACTATGGAGGAATCTTTTCAATATCGCTGAAAATGTGTCCACCACTTGGGTTATCCTTGGTGATTTAAAGGCTTTCTTGAGTCATGAGGAGAAAACAGGTGAAAATTTATGTCGTATTGCAACCTCTGACCTGTTATGTTGTATTGATAGTTCTGGACTCACTGAGATGTCCATTTCTGGAGTTGATTTCACCTGGATCAGACACACTATTTAGAGGAAGCAAGCAAGTAAGTTGGACAGATGTTTCGTACATGTGGATGGGAGGAATACGATGATTGATGTATCTGGGAGAACCTTCTCGAGGCTGCACTCGGATCATAATCGCATTCTCATGGACATTTTCTTCTAAAAATAAAGTTCATCCCCTCTTCATTTTAAATTTAGTAACACATGGGTGGTGATACCGGGATGCAGAGAAATTGTTTTTAATGCATGGGATGTTGTCTTCCTGGGCAGCCCTTCTCATGTCCTTTGTTTTAAGCTAAAGGCTGTTAAAGAAAGGTTGAAGGAATGGAGTAAGGAATAATTTTCCTCACTTGATAATGAAATTATAGAGGCTGAAGATACTCTTTTACTTTTCCAACAATATAATCTATACCAGGAGATACCCCCCGAGAAGAAATTAAGGCTGTTGAAAATCTGGACAGGCTTTGACCCTCAAAGTAAACCTGGTTCAGAATAAATTAAATCTTAGATGGTTGAAGGAAGGAGACAGGAATTCGAAGATGTTTCATTTCATGAATATGGAAAAACGTGCCAGGAAAGGCTTAAATGAAGATACCATTGATGGAAGCATGTTCTGTTCTGAGAATGAGATATCAAATTTTGTGACACTGTATTTTGAGAAATTATATTTAGATACTGGAAATGACAACTCCGATAATATTATCAGGTGCTTTGAGCCTTCTATCGGAGAACATAAAAACAATAAACTTGTTGATATACCTAGTGTAATAGAAATACAAGATGGCGTATTTTCTCTGAACATTGACAGTGTGGAATCCCCTGATGGATTTACCAATAACTTCTACATGTGTTATTGTGATATCATTAGTGTGGATGTTGTAAATGCTATGAGCGAATTTTTTAGGTCAGCTTATTTTCCATTTGAAATGAATTATAACTTTGTGTCTTTATTTCCAAAGAAGAAGAATGATATTGACATAAGGGATTTTAGACCTGTTTCTATTGGAAATACAATGCCAAAATTAATTAGTAAGATCATGGATAAAAGGCATGGAGAGATTGCTGAGGACCTCATATCATGTAATCAGTTTGGATTTGTTCCAGGGAGGAATATACAAAGCTCTCTTTACACCACCTCTGAATGTGTTATTGTTATGAAAATAACGGTGAAATATGGAAATATGGTAGTGAAGATTAACATATCTAATGCCTTTGATACCATTAGATGGAGTTTTCTATTTACTATTCTAAAAATGCATGGTTTCTCTTAGAAATTTATTGGGTTAATTGGTTCTATTCTGGAGAGTGCTAGGATTTCAATTAGGTCCATGGGTCGCCTAGGAGTTTCTTCCAATTCTCTAGATGAGTAAGATAGGGTGGCCCTCTTTTTGGTCTACTTTTTTCCATTGCTGAAGACTATTTAAGTTGGTGTCTCCTTGATTTGGCTAATGGTGGATGTTATTAAAGGATGCGAGTGGGAAGAGAGTTGTGTGCCCCATCCCACATATTCTATACTGATGACATCTTTCTTTTTGGGAGATCAGATAATGGTACCGTATCTTGTATTAAGGGCATATTTTCACACTATGAAGAGGTTGCAGGTTATGTTATTGGTTGGTGAAAATCATCTGTCATCTTTGGTGGAGGACATTCAATATCAAGGCAGATCTGAATTGCTTGTGAGCATGGGATAAAAAGAGGATCATTTCCTTTTAATTACCTTGGGGTGCCACTTTTCTGGGGTAGATAAAAGAGATTTTACCATGATAGTATTGCATTGAGGATTACTAGTCAGCTTGCAAGATGGTAGGGGAAGAGTCTGCCCAGGCTGGGAGAGTATGTATGGTCAATTCAGTGATAACATCAATGTTTGTATCCTGTTTCTCTTTATATAGATGGCCCATGGCTCTTATCAAGGATCTAAATGGTAATATCAGATACTTCATATGGTCTAGATCAATTCATGAAAGGAAACTTGTTACTTTTGGCTGGAAGGACTGCATCAAACCTATAAGTATGGGTGGTTTGGGAATTAAAGATATCTGAATCTTCAACGATACTCTGATTACAAAATTCATTTGGAAGCTCCTTTCCATACTAGATAACTCTCTAGATTTTATTATCAGTAGGTTTCTGGAGAAACTGCATGCAGGGTATACCACTTATATATGTTCATCTGTATTGCCGTCTCTTAAAAAAAGCTTATACTGATCTAATGGCTTGTTCTAAATGTTTGGTTTGAAAACAGTCAAATCGGAACTGCTGGACTACAACTTGGATTTCTCGGACCATTTATGATAATTCTATTATTCCATCCTCAGTGAAAAACATAACCATTTCGGCTATTAATGTGAATCTAGCTCTCACTGGAATGTTACCCAGTAGTGTTCAGCTAGAAATCTCAAGGTACTGTTTCCATGATTGTGATACTTTGGTTTGGATGCCCAACCTTCTTGGCTGGTTCACCAAAAAGGAGTTCTATAGAAGCTTGTGTGGTGCGTGTTTGAAACCTCCTCGATGGGTCCTGGTTTTTTACAAGGACATTATTTCTCCGGTACAACTTATCTTAATCGGGAAAATTTGGAAGCAAAGGCTTCCATTGCAGGTCCACTTGCAGCACACTGGGATTAATCTGGCCTCAGCATGCCTGTTCTGTTTGGAGGCTGATGAGTCTATTGCACATGTCATTTTTTCATGTAAATTTTCATGCATGGTTTGGACATATATAAATCAGGTTTTCTGATTCTCCCGCAATTTCAATTCTGTTGAGGTATTGTTGCAGTCCATTTGCAGGACTGAGTGCAGTGAGAAGGTTTGGTCTTTAATGCTTTCTTGCTGCTTCCGGTATCATTTCTTTCATCTGGAAAGCATGAAATGAGCTTATATTCAATAGTGTCAAACCATCATTTCATACTGGAGTTTTATTCTTGCACCGGGAAATTCTGAATGCTTCTAAACTCTAGACTGGTTCCATGAAAAATGATGTCTCTATTTTGATTTTTCTGAGATCACTTGCAGTCAATTGCAGGATGAAAAAGCCAATGATGATTCTGAATGTAAGATGGATACCACCCATCAACCAGTGGCTGAAGGTTAACGTTGATAGAGCAGCTTCTGGAGCACCGAGACCTTCTAGATGTGGTGGATTTTTTCGTATGTGATATGGCTTTGTGAAAGGATGATTTTGTCATTATATAGGAAATGGTTATGCCATTGAAGAGGATCTATGGGAAGTGATAAAAGCAGTCAAGTATGATGTGCGATATGATTGGAATGAGTTATGGATTGAGTCAGATTCGTCAGTTGCAGTCCAGATTATCAAAGATCGATCGCGGAATGTTCCATTGAGGATGTTACTGGACTGGGGTGACTGTCTTCAGCATATTGAACAGTTATCTCTTGAAGTCACTAACGTTTATCGTGAGGCTAATCAAGTTGCAGATACCCTTTCAAAGCAAGAAATCTTGGAGGTCAGTTCGAGTTGGTCTTTTGTTTTTCCTGAGTATTGTAATTGCATGGCGCAAGCTGATCGTGATGGGGTGTTGTTTACTCTCTATTGTAATGCTTCTCCGGGATCTTCCTTTGTGTAATTTACTCTTTTATTATAATTTTATGGGAGCAGGCGCACCTGACTCCTGATTTTCAGATTATTCCATGTGATATCTGTTGTGGTAGTTTTGTAAAATGTGGAATTGATTTAGTAGTTGTTGTGAAGGGCTTCCAATTTTAGTTGGGTAATGATATAGTGTCATGTAGGCTTAAATCAGGGGGGGCATTTGAAGGGGTTTTATGTGTATAACCTTGTAATAGTCCTTGAAAGTGTTTTATGGATTTGTGTGTTCTCATCGATATCTTTTGTGATATAGTTCAAGGTGATTATATAACATTTGAATGTGGATTATTACAAGTTGACTGGTCTTCCAATTCTGTTTTGGTAGGGGTTGGTGTGCTTTTGGCTTAAAAAGAGGTTTTTGAAATGGGTTTTATGTGAAAAGTTTGGGTATTCGATGTATAATTGTTTTATGAATCGTTTTAATGGTTTATTGAGGTGTGTAAGAGGTGAAACTATATCAGCAAACTATTTTGGTAGGATTATATTTTTTAAAGCATCATTTAATTTGTGAAAAGGATGTTATGTGATATGTATCATCTTGGAAATATTGTATTAAATTCATTGAAGGAGATATTGGTGTGTGAATGAAATGTGAATGTGATGTGGACTATTTTGTGTGAGTGTGGTGTGAAAAATTGAATTTTTGATTATGAAAGGAGTTTTATGTGCCATGTGTGTGAGATGTTATATGAGTTGAAATATCTTATAACTGTGTTATAAAATTTTTAATGGATTTTTGGAAGTGTTAATGAAACGTGAAATGTGTTGTGGGCTATTTTGGTGTGAGTTGGATTTCAAAATCATTTTGAATGAAAAATGGACTTTTCTGACTTGTGTGTTTGACATATTGTCTGTTTGTTTAATTTGTGATTTAGAAATGATATTTTCAAGTTAAATGAATATTTCTTGACTATTGAACTTGTTTGAGCACAAAGGGAATACCTGAGTATCTAAGTGGGTGGACGTGTACTAGTATGCTAGTGAATCCATGGGGTTTGGCCTCAGTTTCACTTAGCAAGATTGACACTTACAACTCTAACTAAACTATGATGACGATGAATGGGGACCACTAGGTGATGGGTTTGTTCTCTATTAGTGGCTCATGCATGAGAATGGATATTTTTGATAGTTACTCTCACCGAGATACGAGGTACCTGGGACCCACAACTAGCTTGGGCCTAGGGGTTATTTACTATTGACTTTGATCATTAGTTACTTTATACCTACCATCAAAATATGGTACATTTGGTTGGATAATTCAGTATCTTTGGTTTTTATTTTAAAAGTGTTAACCCTTTAAAATAGCCTACTTCAAAACTATTTTTATTCAAAGTTGCATCTTTTAGAAATTTAACTAGGTTTTCATGTTTTGGAAAACTTGCATGCTTTTTGTCTTTAAATTTTTATCACTTCGAATATATTAGTGGTGGTATCCTATTGTAATTTGGTTCACATCCTACATACACCATTGGGTGTAAGTAGACTTTCTTATTTTGGGTCACAGGTTTGGGTACTGGTTTAATGTCATTGGTTCGGGTTTTTAACGGTCCATCGTGATGTAGTGTTGTTGAGATGGCATGAGGGAGGTTCCTATTTCCATGTGTAGGTTCTTGGGCTATCTTTTCATGGTTTTGTTCCTTTGTAATGGTCTTCATACATTGTTTAAAATTGTGTAAATCAGTTCTGAATTTTAGTAAAAGATGTTTTGGTTTGAAAGATCCAGTTTTGGTTTCTTGGTTTCGTTTGTCGCTTTATGTTTAAAAATTCATGTAAATCATTCCCAAAAATGATTTTATGATTCATGGGAACTTGTTCCAGCACATGGGGATCTGGAACACCCTTCGAGTCTTTTCACAGACCGGGTCGAGTGCTGATTTTGAAGGCAACCAGATTCGGTTCGTGACAAAATGGTATTAGAGGGAGGTTCATGTTAACTCTTTGGCTCATGCTATTTGGGGAGCAGTTTAGATGGTATGGAGTTAGGATAATTGGGAATTAACATTCTAGTTATTTTTTGTGTGCCTGGCCATCTCACCTCATGATGGGATTTGAGTCGCCAGGGGAAGTCAAGATTCATCTGAGTCCTTTGGTTTTCTTGGTTTGACGATGATATGGGGAAATGAATAGAGAGTTAGGCTAATGGTCTCAGTGAGCTCACAAGACATGACAAGCCATGTGGAACATGGGATATTTCCTTAAAACACTCTCTATAATGGTGAAGTGATTGGTATATGGCTACCAACCATATATCCCTGTCACCCACCGAAGCTAGTTCCCCCTTGCATTGTCTTGTGTCCATTAGTTTTGAAATCCTGGATGTTCTATTACCAAGAAAAAATTACGTGGTTTTAAGAAGAATATGGGTTTTTGTGAACTATTTTTCACATAAATAAGGAAGGGTTTGATTTTTGAAAAGGTGGAACTAAAATTTCAGATTTTTTTGAATTGGGAAAATGGTGTGTTTACACCTCTTTTGTAATAAGGAAGTATGTTAAAGTTGGTTTTGAAAAAGTGTTTCCATTAGAGTTTTCTAAACTGTTGAAATGCGTTTTAATGGGGATGATTTGTTTTGAGATTAATGTGAATAACTTGAATGTGAATTCATATCTAAATGTTTGTGTGTTTATGAGATGTTATTTTTAAGTTGTAAACTGGGATTTTGATCTCGTGGATAGAGGTCTTCAGAAAAATGATATATTTGTTAACTGTTTTGGTTTTCTTGAAGTGGAAATAATTTTTGTTTGAACATTTGGTATTTCCATGAGTGACCACATAGATGAGGTTATATGGTATAATTGATGGATAATGGCATGACCAGATGAGTGTCGGGATAGATATGAGGAGGGTGCCTAGTATGGCATAGAAACATGCATGTGTGAGGACCATGGGGTATCATTGGTGAATATGCTAACCGCTGAACCGTTTGTTTTCAAAGAAATGTTTTAAATGGAATCATGATGACTTGATTAATGGTTTAGGATGGTCTGTGTTATGTGTTTGTGAAAAATTCGATGTTGTGGGATGTTTTGAGTCTAAGAACCCCTCCTGTTTGAACAATGTTTTGGGTTGGTGTTCGGTCGGTAAGCTGGATTGAAAGGATGGTTAGTGGTATCTTCTGAGAAATATTTCACACTCCCTTTATAAAAGTTCCATTCAGGTGTTTAGATCTGATTGTGGAACATTTTTACTAATTGACCATCTTGGTTGGGTCCATGGGTTCTCTCATTGGATAAGGTACACCCCCCATTAAGGGTTAGGGCACAACCGAAGTAAAACACAGATTTTTTCGCCATTGGAAAATCTTCCAGTTTTTCAATTTAAGGAACTATTATCGATATTTATTGATTGATTATACACAATTACATTCTTTTATTTGTGGATCCTCTTATATTGGTAGAGTGATCAAGGAAGGTTCAAAGAGACCTTATTTTCTTTAGTAGTATGATTCGTTGAAGGTGCAAGTGGTCTGGGGTTGTTATTGTGGATGAGTGTCTAGATGGTGTCTAAGAGGGCCTCTGGGTCCTTTATATTCTCTTTGAAGTATGAGGTCATATTAAACCACTAGTGTGTAAAATCTGGTCATGAGAGGCCATTATGGCCACATTCTGGGATTGTGTGTTGTTCGTGGACTTGTCATATGTTCCCTTTCCATTTATTGTTTCTATCAATTACAATGGTCTTGTCCGATGACACCTTGTGATGTCGTGTGCTCATTTAACTATAATGGTGAAGGTCGTACAATCCTCTAAGGGTATCTATTATTTTGGGAGTATATATCCCTTAGAAAAAAATTGAAATCCTTTATCATAGAGGAATGTTTTTATATGTGTCATCCCCTTCTGTTGTTTTTCACCCGAATAAACAAGGTGTGATGTGTGTGCATCTTCTGATCCCTTGTATCAGTGAAATGTTAGGTTTTGGTAAGGTTTGTTCCTAAGTATGTTATCTCCTTTTTAACCCATCAGTGTATGCGGTGTAGTTGTTTGTGGCACCGAAAGAAGAAGTTCCATACATGGGTTTCCAAATCCTAACTGCGAGGCTGAAGAGGATTCAATCTTTTGAGCTCCAACCATAGGTCCAGGAGAGAAGCTGGCATGTAGTCATGGGAAATCCCATAGTCATTTAAACCTTTGTACAAGTCCTACCTTTAGTATTAAATATGGGAAGAGTTTAAACCTCTAGTGTTGTTATCTTGCTTCTGTTGTTCTTGTTTGGCAGAAAGAGATGGAGAGCCTTGTGCCCATGTTATCGCCGAATTTCATTTCATTCCTATTTGGTTTCCATTGTGTTTTTTTGAGAAAGGTTTAAAATTTGGCTAGACAGGTTGAGCACAATTTTTTACATGGTGAATTGTAACTGTTCCCAAGAAAACCATGCAGATATAAGGATCCACATGGTTAGCACAAAATTTCCCAAACTATAAAGACTATCCTAGTGGTCATCTCAACTCTTTGAGTTTTGGTGTCCTTCTGTGTCGGCCCAAGCTGGTAGGTTAAGATAGTTGGTTCTTATAGTGGGATAACCACTATGGGTCTCATGTATGAACTTTTGGAAATGTCTAATGGAAGCCTACCCCTTGTACCAAAGAGTCCATTCAGGTTACCCCATTTTAGTTTCCCGATTCTGTCTCAGAAATAAAAATATTAAGTTGTCTCTTATGGTGGGGAACCCATTTGTGTCTCCCCGTACCAGTAAATCAGTTTTGTCCTTGGTCTTGGATTGGAAGTGGGTACTCTCTTCTGGAGATATCAAACTACCTACATCTTACATGGTAAAACGTTGGTATTGGAGAGTGACCAACAATTTAGTTATATAAATATATTTCTAACCTTGTTCGATGTGATTGTTTGTTTGGGTAAATTCCTTGTGCCTTGTTCGGATTGAGTTTGAGGAGTTTTCCTTTGGGATAAATCATAAATGTGATTTATTGTTTCAGGAAAGTGGGGTATGTTTTGGTTGGGAGGCATTCCTTCCTTAATAGATCACTATAGGTGTTTTGGACTTTGGGGGCGAAACCTGGAAAGGGAGTGCCTCTTGGTATCTCAGTTGGGTTTGTTTATTGCTTTGGAATTGCTGTGACTTTCTAGGGTAGAAATATATCATGTTGAGGAGAATTGTCACAAAAATCACTTTTTTTAATGTTATTTTTAATTTAATTTCCTTTATTTCTTTGTTTTTGGGGTTTCCTAGGTATTTTTGGAGAAATGGGTGAGTTTTCAGGATTTGGGCCAAACCGTGAGCCCAATTTCAGATTTAAAAATTAATTTTGTTTCCTTTATAAATCCGTCATTTTTCAACTTTTTTATCCATTAAAATTCTTATGTGTCATCCCCTGACCTAATAACACCACCACATTAATTTTTGCCATTAATAAATCCTTAATCATGGTGTATTTCAGTTTTTATTTAAGGGATTGGGCATGCCCGATGGCCCATTTCCTACATTAAAAATAATTTTTAATTATTTAATATCTCCTTCATTTTATATTTGTTTTTCGTAATTTTACCTCCCTCAAGAATCCAATATCACTAGGATCTCCCCAATTATCGTGATTTGACTTTACGAGGTCATTTGAACCTAGAAAGAGGGCTATTCTTCTCTGAATTTATCAAATCGCCCAGATTTGAAGAGGTAAATTCCTTCATTCAAATCTCCTTCAATATTTATTCTTTTTACCCCATTTTAGTCCCCAGAAGTCCTAATACTCATCCGTAGAGACTCAATATCAGGTTTTGTTGCTTTGAGATTCAACATTTGGTTAATTAGGGGTAATTGATTCAAGATTTTTCAAGGTAAGTGTTCCTCCCTTCCACCTCTTCCATTTCCTTTGGATTTTATCCCTCTTTCTTGATGTTCCAAAGTGTCCAGAACCTAGGGTTCGTACCTAGGGTATAACCTTGATTCTTTTTGGTGAATATTTGTGGTCCATGTCTGGATTTATCATCCTTGTGGTGCCGGGGTGGTGCAGTTGATAGTTCAGACCATGTTTTGAGGGATTCGACAATTTCGGTAGGTGATTTCATGGGTATCCATTTAATGATGAATAAGTTTTCTTGATTAAATAAAGTTTCATGTTGCTTATATGCTGTATATAATGAGAAAACAATTTCTGGTAGCAATAGTAATGCATTTGGTATTAAAGTTACATTTTTGTTTGAAGTGTGTTATTTTCAAATGTATTTCATGTGTTATCTCTTGTGGTTTTTTGTAAAATGTGGAAGTGATTTATTAGTTGTTGAAAGGGGCTTCCAAATTTTGTTGGGTAATGGTATAGTGTCATATGGGCCTAATAAGGGGGGTCTTCGAATGTGTTTTCTTTGTATAACCTTGTTGTACTCCATGAAAGTGTTTTTATGGATTTTTGTGTTCTCATGGGTGTCTTTTGTGATATTGTTCAAGGTGAATATATAACATTTTAAAGTGGATTATTAAATATTTATTGGGCTTCCAATTATGTTTTGGTAGGATCTTGGTGTGATTTTGGCATAAAAATATGTTTTTGAAATGGGTTTTATGTGCAAATCATGTGTATACTCCTTATAATTGTTTTATGAATGTTTTGTATGGTTTATTTTGTTGTCTAAGATGTGAAACTAGATCAGAAAACTGTTTTGGTAGGAGTATATTTTTAGAAGGTAAATTTAATTTGTGAAATGGATGTGATGTGATATGTATCATCTTGTAAATATTTTATTAAATTGTTTGAAGGAGATATTGAGGTGTGAAAGAAATCTGATTGTGATGTGGACTGTTTTGTGTGAGTGTGATGTGAAAAATTGAATTTTTGATTATGAAAGGAGTGATATGTTCCATGTGTGTGGGCTGTTATATGATTTGAAATATCTTATAATTGTTTTATAAGACTGTTTAATGGTTTTTTGAATGTGTTGAAGAAATGTGAAATGTGTTGTGGGCTATTTTGGTGTGAGTCGGATTTCAGAATCATTTTGAATGAAAAATCGACATTTATGACTTGTGTGGTATACATATGGGTTTTTTGGTGAATTTGTGATGTTGAGATAATATTTTCAAGTTCAATGTATATTTCTTGACTATTGAACTTGTTTTATCACAAGGGGAAAACATTGGTATCAAGGTGGGAGGATGTGTACTAGTATGCTAGTGAATCTGTGGGGTTTGGCCTCAGTTTCACTTAGCATGATTGACATTTACAACTCTAACTAAACTATGATGATGATGATTAGGGAACACTAGGATATGTGTATGTTCCCTACTAGTGGCTCTTTCCTGGGAATAGATATTTGTGATGGTTACTATCACCGAGATACGAGGTACCTGGGACTAATAGCTAGCTAGTGCCTAGGGGTTATTTCTTATTTGTTGTGCTCATTAGTTACTTTATACCTACCATCGACATATGGTACATTTGGCTGGAATATTAAGTAGGTTTGTCGTTTATTTTAAAAGTGTTAACCCTTTAAAATAGCCCACATGAAAACTGTTTTTATTCAAAGTTGCATCTTTTTGAAATTGTAACAAGATTTTCATGTTTTTGAAAAATTGGATGATTTTCATCTTTAAATGTTTATCACATGGAATATCTTAGTGGTGGTATCCTACTGGGATTGGATCACACCATAATTACACCATTGGCTGTAAGTATACTTTCTTATTTTATGTCATAGCTTTTGGTATAGGTTTAATGTCATTGGTTTGGGGTTTTAGCGGTCCATCGTGATGCAGTGTTGTGGAGATAGCTTGAGGGGGGTTCATCTTTCCATATAGATGTTCTTGGGCTGCCTTTTCATGGTTTTGTACTATTGTAACGGTCTTCATACATTGCCTAAAATTTTTTAATTTAGTTCTGAATTTTATTAATAGATGTTTTGGTTTGAATGATCCAGTTTTGGTTTCTTGGTTTTGTTTGTCGTTTTATTATTACAAATTCTTGTAAATAGTTCCCAAACTTCATTTTATGATACCTTGGAACTTGTGCCATCCCGTGAGGATCGAGAACGCCCATCAGTTATTTCCGCGGACTATTTAG
This sequence comes from Viscum album, assembly GCA_963277665.1. Lineage (NCBI taxonomy): Eukaryota > Viridiplantae > Streptophyta > Magnoliopsida > Santalales > Viscaceae > Viscum > Viscum album. The sequence continues at coordinate 1,004,661,011 of OY728134.1, forward strand.
TGTGATGATTTTGAAGGGGAACAGATTCAGTTCATGAAAAAGTTCCTAGGTATGTAAGTTATTAAATATTTCCATGTTTTTGTATTATTTTAATGGATAATATTGTTTCATGTTTATTGGAATCAAATCCAAAAATATAAATATTTTTTTTATATCACTAGATCTGGGAGTATCGGTTTGAGGCTGTTATAGTTGGTATCATATAAAGGTTTAGATAACGTTTTATATTGGGATGATTTCATGTTAGGTTAAATAAAGATTTATGAATACCATATTGTCTTTAAAATCTTAAGGTTGATCATATGTTCAAAGAAAAAGACACCCCTTTTATGGTTTTAATTAAGGATATTTCAGGGTGATTAATTATATTCTTAAAGTCTTATTATGTTGATGTATATTTAACCCTCATGGTTATCATGAAGGATTTCTGTTTGAATGAATGAAATTACTTATTTGGAATAAATGGTGAATATTTAAAGAAATACTTTGAGGTTATCATTTTTAAATTAAGGATAATTGGGATATAGGTTTAATGATATATGGGATGATCTATCTTTAGGTTTTAGTTTTATTATCTAAAAGTTGGAGGTAAATTTACTATTTCTTAATATGGTGGATTATTAATTTTGGGAAATATATTACCCTATACTACCACTTTGTATTTATTTAATAAAAGTGGATTAAAATTTTAGCCTTGTAAATAATCTATGATCTATTAAAATTTGATTCTTTAGACCTAAAAAAAATTCATTATGGATACTATTATCATGGAATATATGATGAGATATATGTGGAATGTTGATATAATATGAAATAGAAAAATTTAAACATGTCTATGGATTGGATGAAAATAAAGTAAATATTTTTTATCAGGTTCACTTGCTTAATAGTAAAATTATTCCATGGGTCTAGATAAATGATCTTGAAAATGAAATATTTTTCTTTTCATTCAATAATTTTTGATGAATTGATGGTCTTTTCAATAGCTCATTATTTTATAGTTTTATGGTCATTTAAATTTTCATGATAACATTCTCTATCACTATCCATAATTATTTAGACAATAATTTTCCACTCCAGGTACAAATTTTCAATTCCCACTAACGTAATATTATTTGAATAACTATTTATGTTTTATTCCATATAACATTCATATTTTCCTTTAATAAATTTCAAAAGGATTTTTTCATAACCCTTTTTAAATAGATGGTTTTTAGTAATGGGGTTTTAAAATATTAAACCCTTTAATTACAAAGATAAAGATAATATTATGCAGATTATATTTATTTAATAGGGGAGAATGTAAAAACATAGGATTTTAAAATATTACTATATTTGATAGCATATAAAACATACAAAACTGAGCTTAAATAAACCATGAGATAAAATTATTTTAAATACAACTACTATATCATAGCTTCTGTATTTGTGAGTATGAATAGGAGTGAACACATTATGAATTATATATATATAATATCCATACTCAAAAATAATATTTATTAATTATTATGATATAATCACTCAATATTTGTCAAGTCATTTTATGATTAAATTTTTTTATCAAAAATAGTTTTATTATTTTTGTCAGAAAATATTATAATTAATTTATAATAAATTAATAAATTTTATATTATAAATAAAATATCTTTTTATAAATAAAAATATCAAAATTATCTTAAACATAATTTCTTTGATTTTTCTTAGTATATTATTGTTTTTATAAATAGTGAAAAATACAGATTTTATATAAAACTATCTTTTTTATTCATGTTTTTATAATTTCAAATTTTTAGAAATTTAATTATTTTATTTTTATGAGAAATGATCCTATTAATTTTATTATAATGAACATTATGCTTAATGTTCTTCTATAAAAAACTTTTTTATTCTTACATATTTATTTTTATCGGAAAATCATTTTATCTCAAGTTTTCTAGGATTATTTTAAATGTAATTTATAAACATTATCGGTACGTAATTTCATAATGTGGATTTAATAATTGGAATCATAATATATAAATTTGGTAAATATTTAACATTATTTGGGTTGATAATAAATAGTAACATTAGAAAAAATATTATCACAATGATAAAGGTAAAAGAAGTTGAACAAGGTTAAAACAATTAAATAAGGCTTCCATATCATTCCAAAACATTCTTATATTTAATTGATTTTTTTTAATTAGGGTAAAATCAAATAATATTCATAAACATGTCAATGTGGTTTCAATTTTATTTGATAAAAACCTTAATATTATTTTAAGTAATGAATAACTAGAAAATGTCACTTTCTTGATTTTAATATCTATAATATTATTTAAAAAAGGATAAAAAAATTAATGAATGGTTATAAAAGGTTATTTTAAATATTAATTTTTTTTATTTTGGTAATTTATTTTTAAATTATAGTTATTTAGTAATTATCTTAAATACTAAATGAACACTGACACGATTCTTGTTCAATAAGTAATAAAGTCACGTATATGACTTTGAAAACATAAAAATTAATGTTTTTGGGTGAGTGATGGCGTTACAAAAATTTTCTAGATAACAATAATGTATTATTTATGTGTTAAAAGTATATATTAGAACTATATTATTCTCTTGATTTTTTTAAAGTCAAATGATGTAAATAGTTTTGAAAAAGACTTCAGTGGTATTTTTTTGTAAAATAATTTTGTATTAAATTATTTAAAATTAATAAATATATTTTATTTACATAGCGGAATAGGATATTGTCTATAATAAAAATAATTTTCTCATAATGTGCCTCTTTTCCATTTTTTGTAACATTCTTGACTCCTAAATTGTGATAAATTTTGAGATTGTGGTAATCAACACAAGCATTAATAAGGGGTTAGAACAAAGATATAAGGGCTAAAACATCGCCAAAACATGTAAATTTTTTATTTTATTTGAGATTTAGAATTATAAAATTCGAGTAATATAAATATATTATTTATACAATTTTACATTTAAAGTTGTTTATGCTAATTTAATAATTTAAATTATTTCATGGTTACCCTTCCCTTCACATATAAAGAGAAACGACCTTTCCCCTCTTAATTACACTTACTAAACCACTTATCCTAAATAAATATTACCAAAAAACTCATATTAAATTTCTTAGATACATTCTAAAAGAGTTTCCCTCTTAAAATACCATCACGGTGGTCCTTAAACAATGATGGAAATGATGTTATTCACAATGGTGGTAATCTTTTTAACCAATTGTTTTCTTATTATTTCTTCTTATACCTATTGAAATTATTCCCAATCATTACAATATATTAACATAATTATATTTCATTTAAATTGATATTATTATGTCAATTTATGTATCCTTATTGATATACATTTCTCTCAAATTGGAAAACGAAACCATTGCTCTAGCATTCGTGTGGACTACCTCCTTGCAAACTGATGTATTTCTTTTCTTATAACTATATTTCATTGATAATTATTATTGTGGATTTAATTTATATATAATATTTTCATGATATAATTATAATTCATGAAATATAAAATATCATCTAATTTCATACCATTCGAAACATTAAAGATGGAATCATCAAACATACGTATACAGAGTATAGTCTCCACGTAGCCATGTACTTTGTTTTTCAAAAACCACCTCTCATGGATGGACTTAGGGATGGATTTTATTAAGTAATTTGATGATTATAAAATGATAATTATTCTTTAAAGATAATAATTTAATAATTTATTTAATTTCCATCCAATGGAAAGAATAAATATTTCCAATGTCGAAATGCAGACTACATCCTTGCTAGTCGATATATTTTGTTTTTCATGAATGATTTTCATAGATGTATATAATTTTTTTTTGATGTATTAAAATTATAATTATTTCATAATTAGTATTATCACTATTTGGGATGAATTAAACCTTTCACCATTATCAACCTACCAATTCCATTTTTCATTTATTAACCGAACATCCTCAATACACCAGATGTTTACTTAATTGATTTGGTAATTAAATATCTCAGGGAAATAAGTGAAATAAATCGTTAAATTATAAGGAAATAAACCTATAAATGGTTATTAAATAAGAAAATAATTAATATAATTTTATTATACATGAAACAATGACATAAATATCAAGAACAAGCTCATGGTATGTGAATTCTTATGTTATTTTCTTTTCATTGGGTTATAACACTTCTTCATTGACTCTTTTATGCTATGATTATGTGTGAATTTATATCTAAATTTTTTTATAACGTATTTAAACATTTATTATATTGATTTAAATATTTCATAATTCCCAATTCATTGATTAATTATCACTTCTAAAATTATGATTTGAGAATTGGTTTCCATCACCCCAATCTCATTTTCTAGAGATATGATCCAGCTCATTCACCATGATTTATTTTCTATATGTACATAATTCACCAAGAATGAATTTTTACATAATAATTAGTCTAATTAATTAGATTTATATATCCATATCTAATTAATTCATCAAATTAATATTTATTTGAATGATATCAATGTGGGAAGTGTTTATTTATCAATTTAATTTCTTATCTAGATTGGTTATGTTCAAGTTTTCCATTAGAGGAATTTAATGATCTTAATTTATAAAACAAAATAAAATTTTTTCTCAAATAGTTATTTCATAATATTTCGTTATTTATTTTTATTTTTCACTATTTGGTACTTAAGAAGATAAAAAGAATATTTTTATGAAAAAATAGACCTTATTTTTGTTTTTTGTCGGGAATATTTTCTCTTCTATATAAATGATCATTAAAATGACTTCAAGAAACATAATTTCTCTGACGATATTATCTTAAAATGTTAATTGTAAACTATATTTCACTTTACTTACAATGGTTTAGAAGAAATACTTTTTAATTTTCCAAACATGGTAAATTTTTCACTGGAAGTGTTAAAGGGATAATAATTTAAAATTTTACCAAATTAATAGATTTTCAAACCATCATAAATATTCTTTTCTTTTAAGTTCCTATTTCATGATTCTATAGATATTTTTAAATAAAATATTTATCTCCAAATTTAATGTAATTTTTATTAAAAAATGTATCAAATGAAAAGGTTAATATTTTTTAAATGAATCCAATTAATTATTCTTTTAAAATTACTTTTCTAATATAGAAATGTACGTTATTTTTTCTATGTTCTCTAATGGAGATATGTTCCAATGATTCTATCTAAATTATTTCTCTTTATTACTTATTATTACATTAAATATATTTTATTGGATCTCATTTGTTTCATGGGTTAATCAAGCTAATACAATTATCATTGTCTTTAAGTGTGTCATGGTGAAAATAGCATGCTTCTAAATGTTTTTTCATTATATGGTACCTGGAACGATGTATAGATGAATGAATAAAAGGTAGAATAAAAAACATGTATTATTGGTCAAATTATAAACCAAATAAATGTGGTCAGATTATAAATAATGTTTGGGTGAGTCAGTTATAACCCTATCAAGCATTGGGTAAAGCTATACCTTTAACTATTGTATGTTACTCTTATGATATGTCGATGTTAACTATTGTACATTTCTCATAAGAGAAGACGTAGTAAATAGTCATATGATAATTCTTAGATATTAGGGATTCAACTATTATATGTTACTCCTATGACCTTATGGTGTTAACTATTGTAATTTCCATTTAATATATGATTGAGTTAACTATTATAAGTTACTCTTGATAGATAATGAAGTTTACCAGATATGAGTAGATCCAAAGAGTTAAATGAGTTAACAATTATAATTTACCCCTAATATAATTTTGTAATTATACCACTTAGGTAACTAAATAATTATGTTTTGTATTCTATGTAACTAGTGTGATTTATTTTTTCTTGAAAAAAGTCACGATGTTTCCTTTAATCAAGGATAACATTCACATTGATCATGATTTTTAACTCATATGTATCTGATTTTTTTAAAAGATTTATTTTATGTATAATTGTTTATATTGTTGGTTTTTATTTGAATGAAATACCTTATTTTAAACTCATGAACACTAAATATTTTATAATAATATTAAGCTAGTCTTGTTCTCACCAAATATATTTAATTGTAAATTCCTATATCTACCATTACATAGCATTTGACATAACCCATATTGGGTTTGTTTTCTCCAAGTTAAAAAGAAATAAGTAAATTATTATTTTTATACATGGGTTTCATAAAGGTGATAATGAAGAATTAATATAGAATAATAATATTTAGGTATAGTGGAAAAATTTCTAACTCAAAGATATGGATAATGTTATGTATGATTTTTTACCCTATTCTATAAAACTCCAGAACATAATGCCCCTTTGGTATATATGTGATCCAGTAATTTTTTTGGTTTTTTTTGTTTGGGATGGATAAAATTTAGTCATGTTTATCATTATCAAATCCTAAAATGTAATGATTATGTGTCTAGCACTAGATATGGGACTATAGATTCAATGATATTATAGTTTTTACTTGAGTAGTGTAACACCCTGAGATTTTATGAAAAATATTCTTTTCATTAATGTCTTGTGTTGTACGCTACACCAAAATGAGCTTGCACAACACGTATCCTTGACTTGCCTTTCATTACACGCAATCACGACCTTCCTTGATAGTGTGTGTAGTACGCAATACCGAGTTTCACTAAACAACGATATGCTATTAAAATATTATTAAAACTAGCCGTTATGAATTGTAATAACCACTTTTTGAAATTTTGTAAATTTTATTTTTCAAAATGGACATCATTTTTGGATTCGGAATATCGAAATTAGCTTAGGGTGAAATTTTGGTGATTTTCGGATAACTTTCATATTTTGATGAATAGTGAAAATTACTAAATTTTAATTAAAAACCACTTTTTCAATCGAAATAATTAATAGTGATAAATTATTAATTTTAGTGGTTTTAAAGTATATTTAGAATATATTTTTACAATTTAATACAATGTTGGTCATTGGATGTAATTTCACATTTAAACCAGTTATAAACAAGTGTCAATCTTTTGATAGTTATTATCTCTTAAAAACATGCCTTTTGTGTTGAAGACGGGAATTAATTTTTAAATTAATTAATGAAACTGATATGTTTTGAATTTGGTAAAATAGAAATCATTTTTGAGTTCATAATATCAAATATATCTTTGGCCTAATTTTTGGTATTTTTCTGAAAACATTCAATTTTTGATGAATAGTGAAACAACTAAGTGGTAGTTAAAAAAAGAATTTTTCATAAAACATAATTTTACCGCTTCTGTGAGTGGAATTTCAAAAATCCGAGAGACATGGTTGATGTCAGTAAGTAAAATGTGGTTCAATGAGATGAAAATAATTTTTGGTGAATAGTAACTTTTTACTTTTATTTACCACGATTAAAAGTAAATACGGTAATTAAGGGTAAATATGATATTATTATTACCCTAACAGATGTCCAAATTCTATTGGATATGTGTAATTCGACCAAAAACAAGCTTAGGAATAAAATATGACCATTTAGGCCCACTTGGATTAGATTAGGACATTTATTATTATTTAATTCAAAGAAGAGTTAAAAGAGTTAAAATCAAAGTTTATTTACTAAAACATTTTTAATATGGGGTTATACATAATATAAATTCAACTATAAATATTCATTAGAAAGATAAACAGATTTACTACATAATTTTTTTTATTTGTAATTTTTAGACATCAAATAAGTTAATTTATTTATGACACAATGATGATGCAGTAATTATCTTATTAATGAAATATTGACATAATTGATGTTATAAATAACAAACTAAATGTAATTTAAGACTTTTAATGAATTACACTAATTTTCTAGGTTAATATTACATGTTAGTGTTGATTTAATTAACTTTGTTCGAACTTATCATTCTGTTATGATTTTCACAAAAATCAATTACTATATAGTGTCAAAATTGACATAAAATAGTTTTTAAAACAAATATTATATTATTAATTGTTATTTTATTCCTAAAAATCTATTGTTCGTCCAAATGACTTAGATAATGTTATATATATTAATAATAAACAATTTGGGTTCTTTTGGCTTCTTATTTTAAGTTTATTAACCTTATTATGTAAGAACACAAGAAGACACAGTAAAAGTAAAATTATTTAACTTAATGTTAAATCTAAATGATAAGGTTAAAATAGGAACCTAAACTTGTCTAAATTCTATTTTATGAGATTAGTTCGACCTATCCCCACATTATCCTCTAAATAAATCAATTTGGAGCTATTTAAAACCGAACTTGACTTTATAATAAAATAATATTTTTAGTTATTCCAAAGGTGCCCCTCTCCTCCCTTATAAAAGGGCACCCCCTCCCTCTCTTCCTCACACAAATTGGAGCCTTAATGCTCGGCCAACCCCTGCCAAATTATCTTCTCCACTTCCCTAGAAACATCCTAGAGGTTCTGGTCTTCCTCAAAGACCAATCTTAGTGCCCTAAAAGGAGGTCTCAAAGAGGCGCTTCAAAGAAGAGGTAATTTCCGTTACCGATTCTTTCACCTTTATTTCTTCTTCCACTTCTTCTTATTAGGTTGTTTCATTATGAATTAATAACATAAGTATCACTCATATACTGATATGTTATTATAGGTATGAAACAATCCTATTTCACCATCTATCCATACTACGGAAAACGAAATCACCGCGCGTGCGTACGTACGGAATACGGTCTCCACGCCGTGGTGTAATCTATTTTCGGCCACCACCTTAATTGGATGGGAATAATGGTGTAATGAGTAACTATATATGATTATTATAAATTGATATTGATACTGTAATAGTATACATACACTTCAACACAAGTTCACGATCATGAGAACGATATCATCGCTCGTGCGTACGTACGGAATACCGTCTCCACGACGCGATGAAATTCATTCTCCACATTAACCATTCATGAATGATTATAAAGTATATATAATGAATAATAATGAAATATATGACATGTTAAATCTACTGTATTTATGTATATATATATATATATGTATGTCATCTACTTACTTCCATTCAAGACAATAAGGAAAGGAAAGCAGCGTTCATGCTTACGTACGGACTACCGTCTCCATGAACGGTGTGTTTCATTTCATTTATCTATCTATTATATATATATATATATAATTAATATATATGATATATAAATCATGTTTTATATTCTGGAAGTATTTAAATCAGGATATAAGTAATAATAATGTCAAGAACAACAAGTCCAAACACCTACGACAAATGAATCGATTTTACCCAAAACACTCTTTAACATGGAATTTACAAAAGAACGGGTAAAATAAAGTCATAAGTGAACCATATATGATATAATAACAATTATTATGATTCTGGAATAAGTCAATGAAATTATTTAAATAATTATACAGGAGGTTCGGACACTTACGAAGCAAATCAGACCTAAGGTAAGGGAAATATCACAATCTCATTTTTATCCGAGATTGTTTATACTTTGGTATTTTATGGGGTGTATTTTGTCATCCACATCCATGTTTCCTTAACATGTAATATTTAAATCCTTCTACAATAGTTTATATCCAATTTTACCCTTTTTTGAGTTTTTAGTAAAAGATATGAAAGGAATCTTTTGTCGTTTTTCGTACGAGGTACTTTTTGACTTTTCTGACAAAAGTACGAAGAATGTTTTTTTAAACTTATACGGCATGAGTGGATTTTTAAAACATTATTACCAAGAAGATTCCTTTACAAGTTTTCAAGTTTATTTTTAATCAACTTCTTTATGTTTAATATTGTATGACATGTTAAGAAAGGAAAAGTGTTTTTGTAGTATAAAGGATATTTTCCTCAAGAATGAAGTTCAAGTGTTTTATCAAAATTATTTTCCATCTAAGATGATAAAGGGTTTTGTTTTTATCCCTATAATTACATTGATTTGATTATTTTTTGATGGAATTATTTTTATGAATTCCTTTATCGTATATGAATTGTTTTATGATGTCATGATGTTTAAGCTTCCCATTTTTATTACATGGGTTATGCAATGATGTATGGTTTATGATTTTGTGGCACACATAATAATGGTATCATTATGAGATGGGTGGGACCTATATCTCCCTCCAATGCATTGGGTAAAGATTTTATATCTAATGAGATAGACATGGCTGGAATGGTAGGTTATACCGGTTCAGTGAAACAGGATTGAAACGAGGGTGACTCGGTTCAGAAATGGTCTTTTTCCACTAAGATAGTCTTGGCAATGAGTCTTGACTAATAAGATATGATTATATATGATTGTGTGTGTATGCCACAATGTTTTATGTTTTATGTTATGATTATTTTGATTTCATTTCACTACTATGATTTATCCCATGTTATGAAATTATGCTCTCTTTCGCAGGTTAAGATTTCCAAAATGTTATGTTCTTATGAATATGATGTGATTGATATTTCTTTCGTTTACCCTTACTGAGCATTTGAGCTCACCCTTTTATGTATTCTTTTCCCCAGGATATAAACAAAGGTTTTAGGTAAAAAAAGGGGAAGATCTATATGGGAGATGTTTAAGAACTTTCACCACGTTTAGAAGATTATATTCCGAGTTTCCAAAGACACTAAACTATTACGGTCCTTGTGTGTATGTTCTTGTTATGTACTACATATTCCGCAAAAGTAATGAAATTTACATGTACGTTTAGCTTCGGGTCTCTACAGTTGGTATCAGAGGAAAGGTTTAGTCAACCTTTGGAAACTAGGATGCGAGAACTTTAGTGAGATCCCTAGAGATATTTCTAAGGTATGTCTAGGGATGTCTCTAAGGTTAAGTATACGTATAGGTTATAGTCCTAAAATTGCGCTAATGATATTAGAATTTAACCTAAGATGTTAGATATTGTGGGTACTCCCCCTTTATTATGTTGTTTTCCCTAGCATGATTTTTTCCTCTCACACTATTCTTTTTGGGTTTTAGAAAATAGCTGGAAACAAGTTGATTCATGATAATGGAGGATATGATGGACAATGGAATGATATTCTTCATGAGAAACCAAATGAAATGGGATTTGGAAGTCCAAATATCATTATTATGCCGAATCAGCAATCTCATAATATGATCAATAAAGTAAAATTTGGTAAGTTTCCTGACTCGGCTAATAAGAGAAAGATGGAGTTTCATGATGATCATAGAGGAAAGAAAGTTCAATTTACCCTGTGTAAATCATGTGGGAAGAGGCATCAAGGAGAATGTTTCAAAGGAACTGGAAGATGCTTTGGGTGTGGAAAAGGACACAAATCCAGTAAGTGCAAAGGAAAAGGTTTAGTTAACACCAGGGATGAGGATCATGGTATTTCTACGACATCAACAATGATTAAATGTTTTAAATGTGGAATGTACGGGCATTATGCAATCCAATGCCCTAAGGGAAAGTCTCATGAAGAGAATCAGTATGGTCGTATGGGTAGTATTTATGTTGATGATGATGAAGAGACTACAAATGATATGTGAGATGAAAGAATTGTTGAAGCTCGGTCAATAGTTTATGAATGAAGTGGAATGATGACATGTTTATCATGTGTAATGTTGTATAAGTAATCTCATGGTACTATGGAATAAATATACATATAAGGATTTTTACATTGTTTTCTTTCCTTGAGTTTTGAAGGTGTGTGATTAATGCTACCAGTATCCATGAAAGGTTATTCCGATATTTTTGGAATGAAGATGATATGCGCACAATGAAGGGATAAGGAGAAAATTAAATGTTTGATAGTATTCATGAGCTCATGACTGATTTAAGGAGAAGGTTATATCATGGTTTGAGTGTATAGATTTTTTGGATTTTGGTATGTGGTAAGGGTTAACTTTTGAAAGCATTCATGTTTTCACTAAGGTTGAATAAGTATTCATTTTTCAAGAGAATACATGATTAAGGTATTCACATGATTGGAATGTGACCAACAAGATATATGGGGGACAAATGATGGTATTCACATGCTTGGTTGACGAAAATTCGAGTAATCATTTTCTTTATACTATGAGCTTGGACCGAAGTATTTTAGATAAGCCTAAAGATTAGAATGGATTATGTTGGACATAAGTTAGGACAAAACGTTTTTCTATATTATTGATGGGATGTTATAGTAATATAGCTTTAGAAAAAGGATAACCTGCAGGACGGGCGACAGCCCATCGCGTCGGACAAGGCTATGAGAATTGAACCCACAACCGAAGTACGACTGGCCTTTATCGCCTACCACTGGCCTACAGGATGTCCCTGGTTAGTAGAAACTAGTTTTATTTTATTAAGCGGTATGATATATGAAGTATAAGTTCATTTTAGGAACCATATATGATTAATCTCACTATAGAATGACTTATGTATATTTAATAACTTTTGCTAACCTTTTGTTTGAGACAGATGGAATGACCCGTCATTCTATCACATGATCTGCTAACACTTCACGAATAACAAATTCAACTTCATTTACTTAAGAGATGAAGTGGAAATTGTTCAAGGCACGAACAACAATGAGATTGTACCAAAATAAAGTAAGTTTTTATTCTAATTCAAATTCTTCAACTTTAGGGAAACGATCTTGAAAACCAAAAATGTTGTCCTAGTGCTCTTATATCTGATTAATCAGATGGTACCTTAGATCGTCACAAATTTATGGATTTGTGATTGTTGGCTTTTCCATAGCCATGTTCTCTACCACTCTCCATCAGAACATGATGGTTAGATTTCTCTTCCATATCCAAATTTTCACCTATGTGGAAACCCAGTGATTAGTTTATTTGGGTAACCGTTACGTTTCATACTTTTGTTTTTAAATATTGGTTTTGGTATTCCTTTTTACGATTTGGGTTTCTATTAAAGAAACTTTCGAGTAGTAAACCATTTATAACCCCGACGAATTTCGAGGGAGAAATTCATTTTAAGGGGGGTAGAATGTATCACCCTGAGATTTTATGAAAAATATTCTTTTCATTAATGTCTTGTGTTTTAAGCTACACCAAAAGGAGCTTGCACAACATGTATCCTTGACTTGCCTTTCATTACACGCAATCGCGAACTTCCTTGATAGTGTGTGTAGTACGCAATATCGAGTTTCACAAAACAACAATATGCTATTAAAATATTATTAAAACTAGCCGTTATGAATAGTAATAACCACTTTTTGAAATTTTGTAAATTTTATTTTTCAAAATGGACATCATTTTTGGATTCGGAATATCAAAATTAGCTTAGGGTGAAATTTTGGTGATTTTCGGATAACTTTCATATTTTGATGAATAGTGAAAATTACTAAATTTTAATTAAAGACAACTTTTTCAATCGAAATAATTAATAGTGATACATTATTAATTTTAGTGGTTTTAAAGTATATTTAGAATATATTTTTACAATTTAATACAATGTTTGTTATTGGATGTAATTTCACATTTAAACCAATTATAAACAAGTGTCAATCTTTTGATAGTTATTATCTCTTAAAAACATGTCTTTTGTTTTGAAGACGGGAATTAATTTTTAAATTAATTAATGAAACTAATATGTTTTGAATTTGGTAAAATAGAAATCATTTTTGAGTTCATAATATCAAATATAACTTAGGCCTAATTTTTGGTATTTTTCTGAAAACTTTCAATTTTTGATGAATAGTGAAACCACTAAGTGGTAGTTAAAAAAAACTGAATTTTTCATAAAACTTAATTTTACCGCTTCTGTGAGTGGAATTTCAAAAATCCGAGAGACACGGTTGATGTCAGTAAGTAAAATGTGGTTCAATGAGATGAAAATAATTTTTGGTGAATAGTAACTTTTTACTTTTATTTACCACGGTTAAAAGTAAATAGGGTAATTAAGGGTAAAAATGATATTATTATTACCCTAACACATGTCCAAATTCTATTGGATAAGTGTAATTCGACCAAAAACAAGATTAGGAATACAAGATGACCATTTCGGCCCACTTGGATTAGATTAGGACATTTATTATTATTTAATTCAAAGAAGAGTTAAAAGAGTTAAAATCAATGTTTATTTACTAAACCATTTTTAATATGGGGTTATATATAAGATAAATTCGACTATAAATATTCATTAGAAATATAAAAAGATTTCCTACATAATGGTATTTTATTTGTAATTTTTAGACATCAAATAAGTTAATTTATTTATGACACAAAAATGATGCAGTAATTATCTTATTAATGAAATATTGACATAATTGATGTTATAAATACCAAACTAAATGTAATTTAAGACTTTTTTATGAATTAAACTAATTTTCTAGGTTAACATGACATGTTAGTATTGCTTTAATTAACTTTGTTCGAACTTATCATTCTGTTATGATTTTCACAAAAATCAATTACTAAATACTATCAAAATTGATAGAAAATAGTTTTTAAAACAAATATAATATTATTAATTTTTATTTTATTCCTAAAAATCTAAGGTTAGGTCAAATTACTTAGATAAAGTTATATATATTAATAGTAAACAATTTGGGGTTCGTTTGGCTTCTTATAGTAAGTTTATTAACCTTGTAGTGAAAGAACACAAGAAGACACAGTAAATGTAAAATTATTTAACTTAATGTTAAATCGAAATGATAAGGTTAAAATAGTAACCTAAACATGTCTAAATTCTATTTTATGAGAGGATTTCGACCCATACCTACCATAGGCTCGAAATAAATCAATTTTTAGCTATTTAAAAGCGAACTTGACTTTATAATAAAATAATATTTTTAGTTATTCCAAATGTGCCCCTCTCCTCCCTTATAAAAAGGCACCCCCTCCCTATCTTCCTCACACAACTTTGAGCCTTCAAGCTCGGCCAACCCCTGCCAAATTATCTTCTCCACTTCCCTAGAAACATCCTAGAGGTTCTGGTCTTCCTCAAAGACCAAACTTAGTGCCCTAAGAGGAGGTATCAAAGAGGCGCTTCAAAGAAGAGGTAATTTCTGTTACCGATTCTTTCACCTTTATTTCTTCTTCCACTTCTTCTTCTTAGGTTGTTTCATTATGAAGTAATAACATCTGTATCACTCATATACTGATATGTTATTATGAGTATGAAACAATTATATTTCTCCATCTATCCATCCTACGGAAAACGAAATCACCGCGCGTGTGTACGTACGGAATACCGTCTCCACGCCGTGGTGTAATCTATTTTCTGCCACCACCTTAATTGGATGGGTATAATGGTGTAATGAGTAACTATATATGATTATTATAAAGTGATATTGATACTGGAATAGTATACATACACTTCAACACAAGTTCACGATCATGATAACGATATCATCCCTCGTGGGTACGTACGGAATACCGTCTCCACGACGCGATGAGATTCATTCTCCACATTAACCATTCATGAATGATTATAAAGTATATATAATGAATAATAATGAAATATATGACATTTTAAATCTACTGGATTTATATATATATATATATATGTATGTATTTCATCTACTTACTTCCATTCAAAACAAAAAGGAAAGCAAAACAGCGTTCATGCGTACGTACGGACTACCGTCTCCATGAACGGTGTGTTTCATTTTATTTATCTATCTATTATATATATATATATATACTGAATATATATGATATATGAATCATGTTTTATATTCTGGAAGTAAGTAAATCAGGATATAAGTAATAATAATGTCAAGAACAACAAGTCCAAACACCTACGACAAATGAATCGATTTTACCCAAAACACTCTTTAACATGGAATTTACAAAAGAACGGGTAAAATAAAGTCATAAGTGAACCATATATGATATAATAACAATGATTATGATTCTGGAATAAGTCAATGACATTATTTAAATCATTATACAGGAGTTTCGGACACTTACGAAGAAAATCGGACCTAAGGTAAGGGAAATATCACAATCTCATTTTTATCCGAGATTGTTTATACTTCGGTATTTACTGAGGTGTATTTTATCATCCACATCCATGTTTCCTTAACATGTAATATTTATATCCTTCTACAATAGTTTATATCCAATTTTACCCTTTGGTGAGTTTTTAGTAAAAGATTTGAATGGATTCTTTTGTCGTTTTTCGTACGAGGTACCTTTTGACTTTACTGAAAAAAGTACGAAGAATGTTTTTTTAACTTATACGGCATGAATGGATTTTTAAAAAATTATTTCCAAGAATCATACTTTACAAGTTTTCAAGTTTATTTTTAATCAACTTCTTTAATTTTAAAATTGTATGACATGTTAAGAAAGGAAAAGTGTTTTTGAAGTAGAAAGGATATTTTCCTCAAGAATGAAGTTCAAGTGTTTTATCAAAATTATTTTCCATATAAGATGATAAAGGGTTATGTTTATATCCCTATAATTACATTGATTTGAATATGTTGTGATGGGATTATTTTTGTGAATTCCTTTATCATATATCAATTGTTTTATGATGTCATGATGTTTATGACTCCCATTTTTATTACATGGGTTATGTAATGATGTATGGTTTATGATTTTGTGGCACACATAAGAATGGTATAATTATGAGATGGGTGGGACCTATATCTCCCTCCAATGTTTTGGGTAAAGATTTTATATCTCATGAGATAGACATGGCTGGAATGGTAGGTTATACCGGTTCAGTGAAACAGGACTGAAACGAGGGTGACTCGGTTCAGAAATGGACTTTGTCCACTAATATAGTCTTGGCAATGAGTCTTGACTAATAAGATATGATTCTATATGATTATGTGTGTATGCCACAAAGTTTCATGTTTTAAGTTATGATTATTGTGATTTCATTACACTACTATGATTTATCCCATGTTATGAAATTATGCTCTCTTTTGTAGGTTAAGATTTCCAAAATGTTATGTTCTTATGAATATGATGTGATTGATATTTCTTTTGTTTACCCTTACTGAGTCTTTGAGCTCACCCTTTTATGTTTTCTTTTACCTAGGATATAAAGAAAGGTTTTAGGTAAAAAAAGGGGAATATCTTTATGGGATATGTTGAAGATCTTTTACCACGTTTAGAAGATTATATTACGAGTTTCCAAAGAAACTAAACTATTACGGTCCTTGTGTGTCTGTTTTTGTTATGTACTACGTATTCCGCAAAAGTAATGTAATGTCCATGTACGTTAAGCTTCAGGTCTCTACAAGTAGGGTTTATATAAATTTGTAGGTTGTGATATTTTCATGTGAAATTAACTTAGTTGTGATGGATACTGTGATGAGATTATAATATTATGATTGATCATAATTTTAATTTCATATACACCCCTTTTAGGTTTAATATGATTGGTGTTTAAGGTGAATAATGATATTTGAGGATATGCTTTATTGTGCTGAGGCATATTTAACCTCTATTATTAACATTGAAGATGTTTTAAAAAGAATGATATTACATTATTGAAATGTAAGATGAATTTTATAAGATAACTATTGAGGTTAATATGTTGGTATTGAGGTTAACTGTGATATATGGTTATTTGTTTATCGAATGATCTAAGTTGAAACATTGGGTTTTTATGGAAATTATATAATTAAATATATTATTTCATAATATGATGGTTTTTTCATTTTGGGTGTTATATTACCCTGGGTTAACAAGTCTGTATTTTTAAATACATGAGGCTTTTCAATATCTTGTTTTCTAGATAATGTGAACTATTAATCGTATATTCTTTAAATATATGAATGATTTGTTATGGAAACTCATCACTCAGAATATGGGATCAAATAGATGTGGAATCATTATAAAAAATGCAACCAAATGATGAAATTTTATTTATGGATTTGAGGAAAATCACATAAATATATTTTCTCAGGTTCTATGTCATAATAGTAAAAAAATCCATCACCATTAGATAAATGAACTAGGAACTGTAAATGTCATTCTTTCCATACAATTAATTTTCATGAATATATGGTCCTCTTCCCACATCATTGGTTTATGGTTTTTTCATTATAATTATTGTGATAAAATTCATTATTAATATCGATAATTATTTGGAGATGAATTTTCCTATACATGTCCATATATTCACTTCCCACTAAATTCATCCTATTACCAAACATAGTTCTGTGTTATTATAAATGACTCTTACATTTCCCTTCCATTTTCTCAATAGTAGGTTTTATTAACCCTTTTTAGGATTTGGGTTTCAACAAATGGATTTTAAAATATCAAAACCTTGAATTGGAAATCTCGAGATAGAATTGTGTAGATAATATTTTGTGTGTGGTTGGGTACATTAAATTAATAGGTTAAAATAAAACTATGGAATATATCATATACAATGACAACACCATGGTTAAATGAATAATGTTTTAATATTATTTAAAATATTACTGTTATAACCACAACATTTAATTGGTGGGTAAGAATACGAGTAACAAAAATATGAAATATTTTAATAATTTTATTAATGAATAATAATGTACCTATTAATTCATAGGAAATAAAAACTTAATTTTAAGTGAAGTCATTTAATTCTTTAAAAATAATTTTTCTTTAAAAATGCGTATTATTTATTTTCATGATAAAATATTATAATTAATTTATTACACATTTAGAAAATGTATTTTATAAAAATGAAATCATTTTACAAATCAGAATATCAAAATTAGGTAAAGGTGAAAAATTTGTATTTTTCTAAAAAGAATAAGGTATTAGTGAATACTGAAAAAAAAACAATTTTATTGAAAAAATTCTTTTGTATTCAGGTATTAATAAAGTTACACTTTAATTTTAATTTATTTTTAAATTAACATCGTTTCTTGTCATTAAATTTAATTAATTAATTTCATTATAAACTACATTATGATTAATTTTTGTATAAAAACATTATTCTAGATTAATGATAAATTTTCTAGAAAACCATTTTCTATGAAGTTTTTAATGATTATTATAAATTAATTACTTCCACTTATAGGGATGGAATTTGACAAAATAGATGAAATAATTTTAGTCATAATGTATAAATTTTGTAAATATTTCAACTTTTTTTGTCATATTGAATAGTAATATTGGTAAAAAAAATTCACCACGGTAAGATTAAAATAAGTCGAACAAGGATAAAATTAGTCATTATGGCTACGAAATCATTTATAAAGTTACCTATATTTCATGGATAAGTTTAATTTTACTTATCCCTTACAATATTTTAAAACATGACATTTGGGTATCATTTGTATTTGATAATGGCATTTATATTGTTTTAAGAAATGAAATATTCTAAAATATTACATTATTGATTAAAATATATCACAAAAGTTTTCATAAAGATAAAAAAGTAAATATATGTAATAAAATGTTAATTTAAATAAGTATAAATTTTTTATGATGTTTATTTGTTTTTAATTATTGTGAGTAAATAATATCCATAAATTAATAAACAAAATAGACATAATACTTGTGGAAGTAGTATAAAAAAATCATCATAAAAATGTAAAAAGTAATATTTTTTTGGTGAGTAATGTATTTCGATGAATTTCTAAGATAAATATAATTTATTATGTGTGTGTTAAAATTTTATACCATCACTAAAATATAATTTTCATATTTTTTTAAGGTCATATAATATAAATAGTCCTAAAAATGGATTTAATGGTATCTTATTTGAAACAATATTATATTTAAAAATTTAAAATTCCTAAAAATATTATATTTGTTCATGTGAATGTGATAAGATTTATAAAATTAATAATTTTTTTCTTATGGGTCATATTCCATTTTATAATAGCTTTCATGAGCCATGAAGAGGAAAAACAATGATTATTTGGAAATCATAAAAGGGATTAAAAGGGGGTTTATCATAATATATAAGGGTTAAAATATCTTCTAAAAATGTATAATTTTTTTAGATAACCATATTTTGATGAGTTCCAATCATATATAAAAAATATATTATTTCTTCCACATTCATATAAAGAGTAATTTATATTAATTTTATACTTTATGTAATTACATAGGTTCCCCTCCCCCCACTTATAAAAGAAAACGACATCACCTCTCTTATATATAATTATTTTCCCACTTAGCTTGAAAACAACAGGACAAAACCACTTTTAAACATCATTATATACATTATAAAGATCTTTATTATTAAAATACCATCCATAGGGGCCCTAATAATAGATGTGAAAGAGGATATTCAATACAGAGTTATTAATATTGACCTATCATTTCAATTTTACTTCTTATAATACCTACTTCAATTTTATACTAACCATTTAAATATAATAACTTTAATGACCCAGACTTTTTGAATGATATTTATTTCCAGAAAATGTGGGATATATTATTTTGTTCTAAAAAAAATATCACCTTAATAATGTAGTGAGTATAATTTGAAATGATACCATTGAGTTTTGAACGTTATTATGATTGTTGGTCAATATGGTCATTGAAAGAAATACTCTTCATAAAAAGTATCACATTATAATTTTTGTTTATATGTAGAAATGATCAAGAAAAATTAATGTCGAATGGAGAAATGATGACCTCAACTAAAAGAGTATTTACATAGGAATCCCAATTATTGGATCCTATGAGGTATATAGCATCATTTTAATTTTCCCATCACTATGACCAAACTGAGCTTTAATAAGTGGAGGGTGAATGAAATCACATACGGGAGAAGTGTAAGTTAGAAGAAATTACCACCCGGGAGATGTCATTCGAGCCACTAAATAATATATCAACATCGATGACCTTAACCTTAGGTCATAAACAGGTTTTATAAAGAGGTTCTGTTTCAAGGACTTATTTTTTTAAATTTTAGTTCATTTTTATAAATAAAATTATTGTTTCATCAATTCTGTTCTAAGAATATTTTTTCATAATAAAATTTAGTTGAAATTTGATAAATCGATTTCTCAAAAAAAAATTATATTTCAAAAAAAGATATAATTGTCTAAAATAAACTATGATTTAGTTAATAATTTTCTTTTCAATTAAATAGTATTATAAAAACACTCATCATTAACTATATATGATAAAATAATTTTATTTTTTTAAGTGTCATAAATTTCACTATACATTTTCTATCCACAATTTTTGTTAATAAATTTGGATTTTTATATTTAAAAGTTAAAATTATCATATTTTGGGATTTAATAAAATAAAATAAATATAATTTTTGGAATCATAAAATTTTAATTAGGTTATCATGAATTTCTGATAATTTTCTACAATATTTTGTATCTCGGCAAATAGTAAAAATACAGTTTGAGTTTTTCAATAAGATTTACGACATTGTAAATATTTTTTAATCATATAATAATTATTAAACCACAATACACTACCAAAATTAGGTTATTTTATTAATATCATCTTTTTAAATATATTTTCATGAAAAATGAAAACATATACTCATCTTTCCAATGTCTAAGATGACTATATTATCATTAAAATTATTATTTTGAGAAAACATTAAGTTTTCTTGAGAATATAAGTAATATAAAATTATTGTCGACTCTTATGGATTAAAATAATATAAAATGTGTTACAAGAGTCTAACAACATGGTAAAATACCATTATCAATACCATTGTTTTACATTTACCACAACTTATGTGTTAAATGCCTTTATTTGTAAATTAGTAAACAAATAAAACACTTTTTCTATAAATACCCACTAATTTATCCATTTCAGTTCACTAATAATTAAAACATAAAAAATATTATATAGTTTTACATCCCACGGTTTCCTCATATGATTTTCTCCAGCCCCCATGGTCTTGATACTCATGTTTTAGGAGTCACTCTTCAACGTAAGCGAAATCTCAACTTCTCTTTTCCCTTCATGTTCTCTTTTAATGGCATGTATTTCATGTTTCAAAATATTGTTCTTCTATCAATTTTATTGTATCACATAATTTTATTAATAATATATTTTGAATAGGATATCATTTTCCCAAATATTTTTACCATTTTCTAAAACCATGTTTCATAACAATTATAATACAAAATTTTCCCTTCTATATATATCCATTTTTCATAAGAAATTAACTTATTTTATTTTGTGAATGCCAGCAACCATTTTTTCAAGGGTTATTCACCTATATGTCAAAATGATCTATTATAATCAGATATTAAAATATATTGAACATTCCTTCTTTTTTTTGGTATAATATTTACATAAAGATCTTTTCCGTAAGCACTTACTAAAAAACCCCTGATTTGGATATGAAACTCGCTTCTTTTATTATCCAAAGTTTATTTATGATATTTTTTTATTATGATCCATGGGGATCAGGTTAATCAATACAAATGAAGGGTGTTCCCTGATATAGATCCATTGCATTGTTTAAATAATTTACTTTCTTGAGATGATATTTTTATGATTCCATGATGAATAACAATTGTAATTTTATGACACCTCGGTGGATAACCATGGTAATTTGCTTATAAAAGTATCATTTAAATGTTTTTGGAAATTTTCCAGGTTTGTATTTATGTTATTATTATTATTATATTCCTCTTTTCCTTTTTTTATTCCTTTATGATATCCCTGAAGTTTTATCAGTAATTCCCATGATAACATGTAAACTATTTCCATTACTTTCCCTTACTGGGCCTTATGCTCACCCATTCCATTGATGTATGTATCATGGTTTTTATATGCAATAAATAAATATTGTATGACCCTTTTTAGAAGACATAAAAGTCAATTTATATAATATTTTTTTGATTTCATGTTTTATATACCTTATTTCTATGAAACTAAACTTCAAAATATCCTCTACTTTTTAAAATGGAATGAATATTTATATAATAAAAAGTCACGATTCTATATTTGGTATCAAATGATGGCTTAGTTTTTTGGGAAATTATTATTTTAAAACATTACGAAGAACCATATTAAAATGTTAAAATATAGTTAGAAATCATGGTATATTGGTGAAATATTAAGTATGTGTATTCTGAGAAAATAAATCCTTTTCTGGATACAAAAAAGTGGACGTGGTTTTGGAATAGATATACCTATGGGTAACAACCCCAACATGGTATTTCAGGCCAAGCTCGGCATACTTGGGTACACAAAACTAAGCATTATAGCTCAGCTAGTTTGACACTATCAAGGTATATGTTTTATTAATCACAATATTTATAAGAACAATAACGAAGGATATATAGAAAATGAAAATATTGTTTAATAATAACATATTTAAACTTGATTCATTTATATATTAAATTATTTTATGATAATAATATTCTTTATAGAAACTTGTTTCTAACAAAACAAATTATTATTTTAGAAAATGTAGAAAAATATGAGGAACCCCATAAATGTGGAGCCCGATGGACTGTGATGATGTCCCTATGATGGAATCTTAATTTGAAAACACCAGGAGAATAATGAATGAAAAAACTGAAGTTATGAGAAATAACTCGAATCAAACTATACAACCAGATTCACCCCAAAGGGAACAACATTTTTTTGAGTCCTTTATGTGTCAACGAACACCTTATTTCAGTTTTTATACAAACCCATTGATTGTTGAATAATGGATAACCTATATAGGAAATATCTTTTATATACTCCATTGTTCAGAACATGATAATGTTATGATGTATGTTTTCCTCTTAGAGGGAGAGGATGATCAGTGGTGGGAATTGATTAAAAATATTAATCTAACAGGGGAGGATGATTCTATGGAGTGAAAAGAGTTTAGGGGAATATTATTTAATAAGTATTTCCCCCATTCCATGTGAACAAAATTATAGAAGGAATTCATTGAGTTGAAAAATAAAGAAATTCAATTTTTGGGAATCTATGATAAGATCTTCCCAAGACATTCCCATTACACTTCTATCTTTTTCATGGAACCTAATGGGAAGGTGGAAAGAGTTTTTTATGGACTAAGACCACACATATACAAGAATATAGACAACTAAAATGATGACTAATATGAGGAGATCTTGAAGGGTCATATAAATGTTTAACTAGTGTTTTTTGAGATGTATGTGCCTCACAGATCTAATGACATGAATAGATCTTTTGATCCATATCTAAGGAGGAACTTTTATAATGGAAGATTAGGAAATAATTTTAAACTTACCACATTCAACAAATATGGGAATAAGTACTCAAGGAATATATTACTCAGGATTAGGAAATCATAAAAGTGTATAAGAGATGTAAAAATTTCTCAAAACTATCATATTTAATTAAAGAACACCCTTCTAAACACTATATATAAAAGGGAGATAGTGCATGCACATCCTGATGTCGGACGCTATATGAGTCGATAACATGGTAACTTTCTAATCACTATCCAAATAAAATGTTAATGGAGCAGAATCACCATGAACCTCTCTATAGGCCAAGGGAAAAATGTCGGGATTTTCTATCATGATGTCTAAAGAGGATGATCCAAATGATGAAGTGTAATGTACTCATATTGTTCTCTCAATGATAGCATGTACATTTTTTATTTTTCTTATACATATTCCTTTATTTTCTCCATGTATTCATAGAATATAGAATCAATCAATAAACATATAGAAGTAGAGTTTTTAATAACGACTCTTTGATTATTATCTAAGAATTAATAGTGTATAGAATCTCTAGTATTCACTTTGGAAGACACAATCTTATTGAACATATATTATTTATCCCCATGATGGAATTCTAAATTATACTGGGGATCAAATAGATCTCATAGTATAATACTAAGATCAACTCTATAATCAAGGATATAATAGTAGTATTGAATAAAAAACCTATATTTGTTTTAAAAGGAGTGATATATCAGGCTAAGATCTTTCATGAAGCACCTCCCATATACATCATTATGAAAATAATCACTGATGATAAAGAAGGAAATGAAATTATACAAATAGAAAGTTTCCCCATCATTGAGGAATACACTGATTTATATCATGAGGAGTTAGCTGGATCTCTCATAGAATGTTAGGTAGAGTTATCCATGAATGTAATGCCAGGATCTGAGCTGATATCAAAGACCCCGTATAAAATAGATGTTTTACTTTTTTTAGGAATTTATGAAAGAACTCTAGGATCAATTGTGGAAGGGGATTATCAAAACAAGTGTGTCTACTTTGGGAGAACTTGTTCTCTTTGTGAATAAAAATGATGGATCAATATATATACTAATTTATTATAAAAAACATAATGGGGTTACATTGAAGAACAAATATCCTCTTCCAAAGATTGATGATTTATTTGACTTACTTCCTCGGGCTCAATTCTTCTCCAATATTGATCATTGATATGGTTATAATCAATGGAGGGTAAATAAAGAATATATTACAAAGGCTTACTTCAGATCAAGATATGAGAATTATGAGTTTATTATAATTCTATTAGAATGGACTAAATCCCCATATATTTATATGGATTTTATGAATATATTCTTCAAGGACTACCTTTATAACTTTTTATTAGTTCTTATTGATGGTATTCTGATATATTATAAAATCCATGAGGATAATGGGGATCAACTAAGGGTTATTATATAGACTCTGATCAAGGAGATGTTATTTTGAAATTTCATAAAAAGTGAGATTTGGTTAAAATAATTTAATTTATTAGGGCACATCATAACCAATAAAGGACTCTCCATTGACCCTGACAATAAAAAGGTTTTTTAAGAGTGGCCTCATCCTACAAAGGTAATTGAGATTCAAAGTTTCCTTTGTTTATAAGAACATTCTATGAGATTTTTGAAAAACATTTCATGATGTTTTAATCCCCAAACAATTTTAACTACAAAATGGTTATGTTCATATGGACAAAAGAGTGTGAAGAATGTTTCCCAGAGCTGATGAATATATTTTTTACTGCACCCATATTAACTATACCCACTATCAGAGAAGGATTAATAATTTTTAATGATAATTATTTTATGTGTCTTTGGTGCATCGTCATAAAAAATTACAAGGTGTGTTCTTATGACTCACGATAATTAAAGGTTAATGAGCATAATTATCCTATTTATGACCTAGAACTGGTTATAATTATTTCTCTCAGAATATATGGAGTCACTATCATTATAGGATGAAATGTGATATATAGAAAGACAAATAATGTTTTAAATATATATTTGCACAAGAGTAATTGAACATGAGATAGATGATATGGGTGGAAATACTTAATGTCTTTAATAATTCAATCATTATCACCCCATGAGAGAAAACAAGGATCCTGATGAATTATGTTGTTAAGAACTTATTGTTTTTTAAATGATGTGGATTCAAGGGGATCCATTGATCAAATACCTATAAAAACTATGGATGGGAATGGTAATGGAATGGATATCATCAAACCAACCACAAATTATTTCCTAACTATCATTACTGGAGTAGATCAAGAAATCTCAAAGTGAAGGACCTTTGTTGTAGAAGAAGTTAGAGACTGTGAAGAATGACATGTTTCTCGAGTTCAATAATGATCATGAATGTGTAATAAACTTTTGTACAAGGCTATGTATTCAATATATTCTATAAATGAAGAAGTCTCTTACGGATGGACCTTATATCTCTACATTCTATATACATCCATGAAACACTAAAATGTATATGGACTGTCGGGATCATTATTATGGGGATAACATTAAAGGGTAGATTGTTAACTACAATAAAAGGTGCTTCATGTGTGAAAAAGTGAAGAGAGAGTGATATCTTCCTAAAGGGATATTATAACCACTACCAAACTATGATTAGAGTGGTACAACATCCCTATGTATGTTGTCATAGGTCTCCCTAAACATCTTAAGTAAACAATGTGATATGGGTTATAGTGGATCATCTCCCCATGACTGCCCATTTTACAATAATATAAGAAGATTTTTTCACTTGACCAACCTTCAAGGATGTACGTAAAGAATGTTGGGAGGATACAAGGGGTACCAATTTCTATTTGTTATCATTGGGATACAATATTCACCTCAAAAATACGAGGTTTACTCCAATAATCTTTGAGTACCAAATTGAATTTCAGTATGAACTATCACCCCAAATTGATGGCTAATATTAATAAATTAATCAGACAATGGAGGAAATACTGAGAACATGCTCAATGGATCTTAATGGTGTATGGGATTAGAACCTCCATTTATATGATTTCTCATAAAACAACAACTTCCAATCGATTATTCAATTGAAATCATATGAAGCTCTATATATGAAGTGATGTAGGACTCCAACTTGTTTGGAGAATGTTGCAAACAGAATGCTTCATGGGACTCATCTTTTGTAATTTTTGATAGAAATGGTTCATTACATCCAACAACAAATCAATGATTATCATTTTTGGAATAATAGATATAATGAAAACCATCAATGGGACATGGAGTTGATGTTAGATACGAGGCCTTACTTCTAATTTCACAAAGGAATAGAGTCACGTGGTTTGGGATGAAATGGATTTTTAGCCCTAGGTACATTTCCCCTATAAAATCCTT
Source organism: Viscum album (assembly GCA_963277665.1). Taxonomy (NCBI): domain Eukaryota; kingdom Viridiplantae; phylum Streptophyta; class Magnoliopsida; order Santalales; family Viscaceae; genus Viscum; species Viscum album. The sequence goes on from OY728134.1 coordinate 1,004,688,437, forward strand.
GATTACATAAGATTGGTGGCCTATCTGCTTGTACATAGACCAAATATGTAAAAAATTTCATGATATATTCCATGTATCTCTTTAGAGGATGTACATACGTGACCCGTCACATGTACTGAATCTTGAGTTGGAACAACTAGAACATGAACTCTCTTATGAGGAGTATCTGGTAGAGATCCTGGACCATAGAGACAGGATTCAACGCAATAAGACAACCCACCTCCACAAAGAGTTTTGGGGAAACTATATATATGATGAAGTGATGTGGGAACTAGAGGAAACAATGATGTAGAAGTACCCCTACATTTTTCAATGGAGGGAATGAGTTGAAATTTCAGGGATGAAATTCAGTACGGGGGTAGATTGTGATGACCTAAATTTTTTAAATTATAATTGTTTCTTGAAAATGTGTGTAATATTATTTTATTATCTATAATACTATATAACAATATCAATGAAGTGAGTATATTTTGAGATGTGATCATAATTTTCCAAACATTATTAGGAATGATGCTAAATATGACAATTGGAAAAAATACTCTTGATAAAAATTTTAATGTTATAATTTGTTTTTATAAGTAGAAGTGAAAAATTATAATTATTTAAGAATGGAGAAATGACGAACTCAACCAAAAGATTCATGTTGTATGAAACCAATTTTTTGGAGATTGGGAGGTAGGTAGTGTCAATGGGTATTACTCTTGTCCCAACCCTAGAAGAGCTTCAATAATTTAATATTGAATTAAATTACATTCATATGATAATTATGTTAGTGTAAATTACCACTTGAGAGATGTTTTCTTAGTCGCGCCAAGAATATATTACAATTTATTACCTTACATATAGGTAGTATAAAGTTGTTATAGGTGGTTATCCATCTAGGACTTAGTTTTTTGTAATTTAATTCCTTTTTATAAATAAAAATTTTACTCACTCAATTACATTTTAAGACTAATTTTTCTTCACAAAATTGAGTTGGAATATGATAAAATGATTTTTCAGACAAACATGTGATTTCTAGAAATAATATTATTGTTTATAATAAAATAATATATTAATAATAAATTTTTTTTCATAAAATAGAAATAAAAAAACTCACTTATTTATATATAAATTATATAATAATTGTATTTTTTTCCATGGTCAAAAATTTCACTCTGCATTTTTTATCAGCTATTAGTTTTAAAAAATAAGAATTTTTATATCTAATAGTTAAAATTATCATATTTATTGAAATAATATTATAAAAAAATATGACTATTTAAATAATAATTTAAAAATTATGATATAGTAAATTAAGGAGAATTTTCTAAAATATTTGTTTATGATGAATAGTAAAAATACATTTCATTTTTTTTGATATTTTTAATAACATCATAATTATTTCATAATGATGAAATAATTTGATAACAATAATCTTACACTCAAAATATTTTACTATATTTATATCAATAATTTTAATAAATTTTAATCAAAATCCAAACCTATATTTATATTTCTAATATCTAAAATGAAAACATTATCATTAAAATTGTTATTTTTTGAAAACATTAATTTTTCTAGACAAAAACATTTATATAAAAATATGTTAGAGTATTTTGAATTAAAATATAATAATTCTTTTCCCATGTTTTCAATACTATTGCAAAATACAATGGTGAAGACAATGGTTTTTCATTTACCATTACCTAGGTGTCTAATGAATTTATATAGTAATTAACAAACTAATCCCCCATTTTTTTATAAATATCAAAACTTTTCACAATTTCCATTCACTACAAATTCTAATAAAAAACATATCAGATATTTTTACCTCAAAATGAGTCCCCCAATTTCTTCTCAAGCCCCTATGGTCTTGGTCCTCAAGATTTAGTAGTCACTGTTCAAGGTAAGAGAAATATTAACTTCTCTTTTCCCTTCAATTTCAATTTTTATGTGGTATGTCGTTCATGTTTTCAAATTTTTTTTAATTTTTTATTTTATTATTACTCATTACTATATTAAATTTATTTTATTAATGTGAGACCCTTTTCGCTTCAATTTTTTCCATTTTTTGAAACCTTTTTTCATAACCATCATGCTCCAAAATTATCTTCCCCCTATTTCTCCTTTGAATCAAGAAATTATCTTATTTTATTTTGGGAATACCAAAACCACTTTTCATTTCAAATGGTATTCATATATATGTGAAAAATTTTATATTTGTTTCTAGTATTAGCATACATTAATCCCACATTCATTTTTCGTGGGTTGGTATTGAAATAATGATCTCATAGTTAAACAATATTTTTTTTGGAAATCCGTGATTTTGATATGAAATCAATTTAATTAATTATCGAGGGGGTTTTTATGATTTTTTATTATGATATATGTGGATAAAATTAATTAATACAAATTAAGGGGTCACCCTAATAGTTATCCAATGCATTGGGAAAAAATTCGATCTACAGAGATGATAGATTTTATGATACCTTAGTGAATAACCTTAATAATTTTATGATACCTCGGTGAAAAAAGTTGGTGATATTATTATGAAAGTATCATTTAAAAACAATATACTCATTTAAATGTTATAATTCATGTTATTTTTGTTATTATATTCCACATTTACTTTTTTATGAGTTTATTATATTCCTCATGTTCTTATCGATAATTCTCATTATCAAAGGTAAACTCTTTCCCTTTCTTTCACTTATTGGGCCCTCTTCTCACCAATTCACTGCATTTATGTTTACAGGTTATGAGACACAGTAATTATAAATATAATTAACCTTTTAATTATATATTCACTTATATTAATGTTTTTTGTTTTCATTTATTATGTGCCGTATTTCAACGATACTATTCATTATAACATCCACTGGTTTGTTCAATGTAATGATTGGTGATTTAATACAAAGGTAGGATGCAATAATAACATAAATTTAAAAAAAATATAGTTGTTTTTTTGGATAAATTCATAGCCTTACTCATATATGATTTCATCAAATATAAAATTAAACTATTGTTTGGGAATACATGTTAACTACCGCCCCACAAATCGACTTATTTTGATTTTCATCATCAACTTCCAAAGATGTTTATTATAACCTATTTAATTTTAATAAAATATTATCAATGAATAATTTTAATTATTATAGAATAATAATATATAATCTATCTTCATACCACTTTAATCGTTAAAAATAGAATCATTCCAAGTGTGTAGATACGAATTATCGTATCGACGTAGTGATATACATTATTATTCCAAAACCACATCTCAGGGATCATCATGGAAAGGGATTTAATTTATTTATTTAATATTAATATAATTTTCATTATTTGATAAAGAAAATCATTTATTATAGATATTCAATTTCCATTTAATGATACGTAATAACATCACTTGTGTGTATGTGCAGATTACCACCTCACGAATCCATGTATTTTGTTTTTCATGATTACTTTTAATGGATTAATATAAAGTTATTTATGATAAAAAAAATAAAAATTATTTATTTCTTATTAATATTTAGATTATTGGAAAATAAAACCTTTTATTGTGGTCATCCTACCAAATTAATTTTGTAATTTCAAACTAAACAACCTCAAAGAACCTAATGTGTAGTTAAATGATGAAGTAATTAAATATACAATTCAAATAAATTTTAATAGTTATTTAATGGTAATAAATTAAATATAAAATAATTTTTAATACAATTAAATACTCAATATAATTTTATTATACAAGTTTTAATGTACATTCATAGAATGTTCAGATTCAAGGTATGTGGTTTCTTAACTCAATTTCCTTTTATTGGGTGATAACACTTCTTTATTAATATTTTAATGCCATGATTATGTGTGAATTTATCTTTAAATATTTTTTTATTTTATATTAAATTTTATGTGGGTTAACATTTTTTACCATAATTACGTAATTTATTAATTATCACTTTAAAATTTATGTTCTGTGTAAGTTTTTTCATTGAATCTGTCAAATGTTTTTAAGATATATTTAACTTCAAAACACATTATTTCTTTGTATAGTATACTGAATTCCATATGAATTAATTTTTAATCATTATGTAATATAATTCATGGTATTTATATATCCATATCATATTATTTATTTCAATTAAATTTTATTTGAATGTTAATCAAGCAGCAAAGGATTTATGTTACAGTCTCTTTTATCTTTGGCATTGTTTATGCTCAAGGTTCCATTGGGAGAAATTTTATGTGATTAATTTTATTTCAAAATATTTAATATTATCCTCTAGTTATTTATTATAATTAGATGATTTCATTTCATTATCCCCACTTTTTTACCTAACATTATCAAAAGATAGTTTTTAAGGAAAAATAGACCTTATTTCACTTTTTGGTCATGAATTGTTTGTCTTCCAAATCTGTAATCATTAAAATGTTTTAAATAATATTAATTTATATAAAGAAAAGTTTGTTTAAATTAATTTTTATCTTTTTTTAAATTCATACAAATGTTTTAAAGGGAATATTTTTTTCATTTTCCAATCATGGAACTTTTTTGTTTTACTGAAAGTGTGAAAGGGGTATTTTTTTAACATTTACCAATGAATGTATTTTAGAATAATTATAACTGTTACATTCCTGGAATATTTATTTACATTTTTGAATTATTATTTTCAAAGAATGTTTTTATCAATATTCATGGAATTATTAATTAAACATTTATCAAAATAAAGGGGTATTTTCCTTATTTTCAAAGAAAGTTCATAAATGTTATTTAAATAAATTTTTCATCTATAAGAAATATCGTTTATTGTATTCCTATGATACAATGCAGATATGATCCAACTATACCATCCTTTTTATTTCGCTAGGCAACTTATTATTTTGTTAAATATATTTATCGAGAACCCATTTCTCTTCCTTGGGTTAATTAAGCTAAAAAGAAATGACGATTATTTTCAAGGGTTTTATATTGGAAAGTAAAATATTATAATTTTTTTTCATTATATAGTACATGAACATATTAATTGATGAAAAAAGGGTTGTCATATAATAAACCCAGGATTTTTGGTAATGTTATTAACCAAGAACTAGTGGTTGCATTATAAACCAAGGATGTATGGTCCAGTTATAGACCTCCAATGCATTGGTTAAATTGATAGAGTTAACTATTGTAAGTTACTCCTACGAGATGACAAAGATATCTTTTTTATGTTACTTATACGGAATAGTAATGTTAATTATTTTAAGTAAATACTAAAATATAATAGGATTAAATATTATAAGTCACTCTTAAAAGATGATGGAGTTAACTATTGTAAGTTACTAATAAGAGATTAAAGAGTTAACGATTGAATGTTATTTCTTTGAGATGATATATTTTAAAAAATATGATTAGATCCTAATGTAAGATAGATTTAACTTTTTTTAAGTTATTTATAATAGAATTATGGAATTAACCTCTTTGGTGATTCCATTATGACTATTTCATATTAAAATTTATTAGCACATATTTTTTATGTTTGGAATACGGTCAAATTTTTTCCTTTGTTCAATTATTATTTTAATATGGATCTTGATTTTTGACTCATATGTTTCTCATATTTTGTAAAATATTTGTTACATGAATCATTATTTATGCTCATGTTTTTATGGGTTTGGAGTATCTTATATAATGATCATTCACTTTGAATAGGATGTCATACACTTAGGCTCATATTTTTGTTATGAATGATATTTAATTATTTATTCATTTGCTTACCCTTACTAAGAATTTATGTTCACTATTCTTATGTTTATTTTCCCCTGGCTATAAATAAAAATTTCAGTAGGATATTTATAAAATGGTTTCAATTGGTTGATGATGATGAACTAATATAGAATAATAATATCTAGTCATAGTGACAATAATTCTAATTTAAATATATGGGTATTGTTTTGTATGTGTTTTTCATAATTCTCTGAAACTCTAGACCTAAAATTTATTTGGGTATGTAAGTTATCCAATAATAATGTTTGATGTTTTTTATGTTTTGGATAGATAATATTGGGTCATGTTTATCAGTATCAAATCATAAAGTGTAAATATTTTTCTTATAGCACTTGATTTGAGTGTGTGGGTTTAGGTATATAATACATAGTGTTTGGATGGCTATTTTTATTTCTTGAAGGGAAAACAGGCATAGTGGACACTATCTATTCCATAGTGAATTAAATGATATAAGATGTGAATTTTTGTAAGTATGGTACCCTTGTGAAATATATATAAACCAAGAGGAAGGCCAAAATGGGTGTTTCAGATCTTGTGGATCTTTTCTACATGTTCCAAATATCATTATATTATAGTAGATTCAATGGGGATGAATAGAAACAATGAGGTTAAAAAACATTATTGTTGTCGTTTTGGGATTAAGGAATGATTTGAGGATAAAGAATCCATTGATGAAACCACTATTCATTGGTAGTGTTCATATGGGTTGTAAATATAGAAAGAGGCATGGATGAAATGGGAAATATATAATTTTAATGATTATGAATCTCATAACTCCTTTTATTGTGATTTATTTTTCAATGGTAAATCACTAACCACACTATAGTGGTGTCAAATTTTTATTATAATTTTAACTATCCATATTCGATTTCATTGATATTTATACTCTCTCAAACCCTATATATATTTGGGTATTTCTTTATTGAATTTTTAGGGTACTATGATCAATCCTTAAAACCTTACTAATCCAATGTGATATTTCGTCCACTTTTCTACTATTATCCTTGTTCTTCACCTTCTTTGGTCATTATAACAATGGTTTAGGTCTAATTATGGAAACTTTATGTATATGATGTTATGGTAAAGGGATAGTTATAGGTTTTTCAAGGACTACATTCATGTTATGTCATATTTAATCACTTGTTTTCATCATTCTTTTGTAATTTTTGTTGAATCATCAATCAAGGTTGTTTATTGAAAATTATCCACTATTTCCATTAATGATGTGGTTTAATAATAATTTGGTTTTAAATTGATATAAATATTGAATTAGGATAATATGGTGTAAAAACTATTAAAAAATGAAACAAATTGTGAAGTGTTAATAGTAATATTGGATTATATTTATTACATTGTGATTCATAGTATTTTTTGTTTTCATACAGCTATAATCAAAACTTTTGTGGTTGTTTTTGATACTATATTTAAAAGGGAATGGATAATTTATTAATGGAAAATTGAAATTAAGTAACCTCTAAATTTTATTTGTGATTATTCATTAAATAATTTTATATTATATTTATATATGGTATATTGTGAGATATGATAGATATATTATTTTTGAAAATTGTATTGTTTTCTAGGGTTACTAATTATTTTTTATGATTGTTGTTGGAATTTTTTATTCTAGTCTTATTAATTTATGATATAAGTGGTGGTTTACTGTGATTTTTATTAATGAAGGCGTGTAGGAGGTGGTAGTGTGGTTACTGTAGATATGGTTGAAGTGAGGGTCTAAGGAAAATGTGTATATTATTTATCATTATATATAATAATGATTAAATTTTGAATGATAATGGTCTTTGTAGTGAAATTGGAATAAGATAAATATTTAAAATAAATAGTGGTTAATTATATGTTGATGTAAAATTAAAACGGGAAAAGGAAAGTGGATAATATAGAATATTGTATCGAGAAATATTGTTGTAATTAAATTTAAGTGTCTGGTAATGAATATCATGATAATGAAAATGATAACAAAGGTTTTATACACGGTTGATGTGTGGTTACGTATGGTTTGTTGTGTTCTCTAAAGGAAAGAATGTTTAATGATGTGATGTGTTGATAGTCCATTAATTTTTATGATGATAGGTGAGTTGTGATTAAGAGTTGATCCAACTGTGTGAATTTATTTTATATATATATATATATAATAGTTTTTATGATATGTCTTATACACCACCACTTGAGCTGGGTAATGCGACTAATACCCTTATAGGTTTTAGGTTCCTGATGTACCCCGAACGTTTATTATGAAACTAATATGGATGGATGAAAACTCTTATTTCATCACTATATTTTCTAGATATGGTATAGGGTATTACGGATAAAGGTTATGATATGTGTCAAAGTGGTATTTATTTGATGATATGGTCATGGTGTGGTGAAGGTGTGATATATGGCATGTGGTCATGGGATTTGGTATGAGGAAATAGTATGTAGAGTGCTTCAGGTAGTAGTGATGTGTACATGGATGTGGTTATGTGGGTATGAAAATGACACATTATGAGGATTTGGTTTTATATATATGGAAGGTATGGCTACAGTATAATAAATGTTGGTAGGGAGTGAAGGTGACTAGTTTATGGGGAAGCGAGTGAAGGGTATCAGTCTCAATATACTAAAATGATTATTATGTCACTTCCTTTTATTTATATTTGATTATCCGGACTTGGTAATGATGGGTGGGAGTTAACCTGGTATAATTAATCAGTCAGTTTTACTTTTTTTTCTTTCGGGCCTATGATGCTCCAACATTTTCACAAGAATATATTGGGAGGAACTATTTGATTACACATATATATTCACCCCATTCATCTATATAATTGTTTATATGAATTTTTATGATATATTTAGTGATCTGGATGGTAATTAATAAATAATAAAGGTCATGGATTGGGAATACATCTGTGTTGTAGTAGTTATTTCTTGGTATTTTACAATGTAGACTATATTTTCAATGTTACATTTCATGAATCAAGGGATTTAGTTTCATTTTTCCTTATGAAGTGTAATTTATTTTTTGTTTTATTCATATTATTCTTGTTATTAATTGGTTAATGGATCTCAAATATTTGTTTCTTACCATTAGTGATAATCTCAAACCCATGTATAGTTAGTGGTGAGTGTTTGGGTCATGCATGTCTTCACTACGAGTCAATCGGGGGATCCAGTGAGGAAATGTGATGATATTTTTGGTAAGTTTAGTTTATACCATGAAAATTGAATTTATAAATATTTACTGAGAAACATATTATGAATTTTTTATTAAAGAATAAAAATGAAAGATATATCATCAGGAATTCTTTTAAAAGAATGCATACAGTCATATATTATGTTTGGGAAGGTGTATGTTACTGAAATAGAATATAATTACTAAAACATAAAAAAAATTGAGAATTGATTTATCATACACTATAAATATTGGAACCATATCTCGCACATCTATATGTTAAAAATAAAAAATGGTCTAAATTATGATAAAGTAAAAATATATTACCGAAGTGTTCAAGCCTTTAGAAGATACAATTATAGGAATTTATGAAATTTTTTTATAAAATATTTTTAAAACATATAAAAATAAAATAATTTATAAATATTATATATAAGATTCCATTAAAGATAATAACACAAAGGGTACCTTTATATCACATTTCTGGTAGGATAGATTAGAAACTATATTTGGAAAGGATGAACACTCATGTCATGTATGACGATATATAGTGGGTGAATTTCTAAAAAACAATTTTGATTTCCAATGTTTATTTTAGAGGGATTAATTATACAAGGGAGAAATATAGTCCTTAAATAAATATTTTTGGGTGGTTCAATGAAGAAAAATGATTAGATCATCAGTACAGTCTATGTATTCCAACTAGTAGATAATGTTTCATTATACATACCCTATTACACCTTCTCATGTATAGTCTACCATCTTCTATGAGTAATAATTTTAGGATATCTAATATGATATTATAATATATGAGATCATACATTATATTCATGTGACATCATATCCTCAATGGATGGAGTTATATTATCTAAGAGTGATGTCATAAAGTGATATAGGTGAATAAACTAGACTGTCATTCCCTATAAATCTGGTAGATATATTTTGATTGAGAATCGAATAATTAGAACTTTTTTCATCATGTATTGTGCATAATATTACTAATGAAGTATTTCTAGATCATATTTTTAAGTTAATAATTTTTTTAAATTTTGTTTTTAAATTTTCTTACTCATTCAAAAACAAATATTTTTTTAAGAATACATGAAAGATGAGGACTAAATATTGTATGGACATTAAAAGTATTATATAGGGTCTTTATAATCTAATTTTTATACGTAAAAAGGATTTTATAAACTACCATCATATGTATTTTTTTGGGTAGTACAATAAAAATATGACGACTATGTCTTATTTTGATTGTGATATTATACTAATAATGCATTTGAGATATATAATGGGGCATGTAGATATACATATATATATATATGATATGTAACATAGTGATTTGTAGATTTTATATGAAAATAGAATATCATATTTCATTTGATTCAATGTCATATAATAAATATACTCTTTTTAATTAAATATGTTCCTTTATACATTTTTTATTATGTAAGAATGAAAATTCAGGTATGGAATCTGAGAACATTAATATATGTCTTCAGTAGTGGGGACTATGGTTCATGATTAATGAATGAAATATGCTTTTGAAGGATTTCAATGTTAATAAATTATATGATGTATTCTTCCTTATATTATAATGTATGGATAAAACATTCTTTACTATATTTTAATTCTTTCTAATATTAATTATATAATCACTCATATTTGACATTATTTTATATCATATACCATGAGATGTGTTCTATTTTCTGATGATAAAAAACACAACTCACTAGTTATTCTACCTACATAATGTTGTATAAAATAACACTAGAAAATATTGGAGAAATAATATAAATTATTTTTATGTAAATATATTATTTTAATATATTATTTTATTTTATAATTTTTATCAGAAAATTACTTGAATCACTTTCACAAATATTAAAATGACTGGAAGGAAAAATAAAATATGTTTTTATGAATGTTGATTTTATTTTATAATATGTTTTGTTTTGTTAGTATGTAGTCAATTTTCTTTACTTTCAATCTTCTTTGGGAACGAAATGTTCATCATCGACATTGAAATTTTTAATAAAGTAATTATATACAAAGATTTATGTATGAAATAATTAAACCAAAAAAATTTATATATTTCAAAAAGGTCTATTTTTATCAATAGTTTTCCTTATATATATCATATCATTATGTTGATATTAAATGTTTAATATTTTCATTCTCTTTTGAATATTGTTTTTACTCTTACTCATATGTACCTAATAAGTTGAAACAGTTATAAGGGAAATAAGGTGATTATTTTAAAAGTATAATTAATTTTTTTCTGTAATATATATTTATGAAATATTTTTTGTTTTAACTTTAAACTGCAATATAGTTTTTATAATAATGTTTTCATAAAAATTATTAATATTTAATTGTATATTTAAATTTTACATTGTTTGTATTATAGTTTTTTGTGGTTTTATTTTATTCAAGTTTGGGTTCATTTATGTTTTAAAATAAATTATTTCCAAATTTTATTAAATTGATTATTTTAAGAGTTAGATGTAAAAAACAATGTAACCATATATATTACATCATTTTATGAATAACTAAAGTAAAATATTTACTTTCATAATTTTTTTAGAAACCTATAATAACGTTATTCTCCCACATTATTTTTAATTAACTACAAAAAATAGTATCATATTACTTATTCAAAGGATCATTTTATGTTTTTCATATATGTATAATCAATTTTTTAAAAAACATATATAACCGTTGTTATTATTACCTAAATTTTATTTACTATATCACACACATTAAGGAATCATTATAATTGATGTAAAAAAGAAAAAAAACATACATGAAAAACCCTTTGTTTCACTAGTGTTTACCACTTATTATGTATTTGAGCCCACTCCATTCTTATATTTCCACATTTCCTTAGGTGATAATATGTTCTAAATATATTTTCATTAGTTTATAATTAGTTTTAAATAAATTATTTTATTAATTTATATGGTATAATCATAGGTTGAATATGTATTGTGTATCTAGTTTAAAATGTCACTAAACTATTAGGACATCTGAATGTGTTTTAAAATTAATGGTATTTATATTATGATGTAAATTTATATATGTGTTTATGGTCCATTTTAGTCAATATCAGAGAATATCTATAGTATAGGTATTTATAGAACCAGATTTGGAATTGTACGTCTATGGCCCCATTATTTTGCGTTTTTAGTACTATATGGACGAGTGGGATAAACCATAACTGTATGGTTAAATAGATGTGTTTAGGGATGAATGTATATTTTACACCATGTTTCATAATCTATAGTTAGTTTGAAGGGGTATTTTTATGCCACATATATATTTAATTTTATCATCCATCTTATGACTTGTGATCAGAATAACCCAGAGTGTTTCTTTGTATTTTATTTTTACTATATGGTAAAATAACAAAGTTTATAATCATTGATATCACTAAATAAATTTTCCATAAAACTCCACTATAGTGATCTTATATTCATTTTTGACATTTTGGAATAAGTTGTATGTCATTATGATACCCTACATAAAAAAATGACTGAATGTGTGTGATTTCAATTTAAAATTGATATTTCTCTTAACACACATGTCACATGTTGAAAACTAAGAAATATATATTTGATTATAATAAAACTATATGAAATTATATTCAATTAGTTTTTTATAATTATTAATGAACCTCATATTATTATTAAGCATTATACGTTCATAATGACTGAAAAACATTTTAAAAATTTATAGTGTAGCTTTAGGTTGAAAAATTTTGACGTGATCAAAACTATGTGAATGATCATAGAATTTCATGAAAATCCAATAAAATAATCCTTAATTTATGTTATACTATTATGGAATAAACCACATATCATTCCAATGTATTATATATTAGAAATGAACTAAAGTACATGTTTTATATTTAAAAAGTTTTATATTAGTTGAAAATGTACATCACATTCCACCAAATGAGGAATAAAAAATTTTAATGTCCTGAAACATTGAAAAAATGACAAATGATTTATTTTTTTACTTGTTTTAATGAATTATAAATTATATTTATAAATTGTTTAGTATAAATTATATAAATTTCATTATCCCTTTTGAGTGTTATATAAATTAAAAATGGCACATCACCTACTCAAAAACAGAAAAAGACAATATGAATTTTGACAAACATAAGATAAATGTTCTTTAATTAATTTCTATCATTTAGGATTATATGATATATTACAGTGATTAATGGTGTAGCTGGAGTAATAGAATGTGTTATTTTCAATATAAAATGATATTTTTATAAGAAAAAGTGTTTTATGTGCCCGGAATTGAGAAAATTTTATAAGATTGTTTTGAAACCCAGAGATGTTGTTATTCATTTTTGTTATAAAGAATTGATCCTCATTTATTATTGATATGTGGTGTTGTTAAACTAACTAAAAGAGAGTGTCTTTATATAAAAATTGATTTATTTACGATGTGTTTTATTTGATATAATGATATCACAAATTTTCCTGAAACCCTATAAAAATGACATTTTATTTCTTTTATTCATATTGAAATAAAATACACATATTTCTGAACAAGTCTTATTAAAAACAATGTAAACTGAGAATTTTTTATTTAAAAAATTATATTTAATTCAATAAATAAATTATATGTTCAAAATAAGAAAAATATGATTAATTTTGTCTTATTACATTATTAAAAAATAAATCTATTCAATTATGAAAGGATATAATGAACTACTCATTATTCTGACCCCATTTAGTCAAAATGACCTAAAGTGAGTGTTTTCAATTTTAAATTGATATATTAGTTACACAAATGAATGTTATATTTAGAATTAGTTAATAAATATTATATTTTCATGATGTCATTGATTCATTTTAGTCCTATAGAATTGATTTAAACATATTTCGCACTTCTCGTGTGGCCAAATTTATATGGACCCATCCATAAACCATTACATAATCTTCAATTTATAGATATGGATTCAGATTATTTCATTTATGAAGACCTTTTTTGTTTTTAATTTTTATATAATAAGGTCATAAATCTTACATAGAAAATCCATACATTTCATATTGGAAACTACCATATACTTTCCATTTTCCCCATAATATAAACCATTTAAAATGAATCAGATTTCCTTTTCATGAAAAATCGTTATAACTTCAAACATTGCATATGATTTATTCAAAATCATCCTTAATCATTGGGATCAAATTTTGAAAATTTGGGACGATCCCTTAAATATTATTAATGGATATAAAGGAATGGAATTTGTTAGTCCAATGAATAACCTAAAAACCCATAAAACATTTACCTTTTCACATTTTTCTTTAAGTATATATAATAAATTATATTCACATATCAATAGACTTTTAACTCAAATAAAACCTTTAAATGTCCTAGATAAAAATAGAGACCCTTAACCTCAACATAGTAAAATATATCCATAACCTATGTTCACTCATTTCAGAAATAACCGGCGCCAAGTTAAATCCATAGGAGAAGAATCACTAGTTATCTCCCCCAATCATTTATTTGAAAATAAGGAAAATTACCTACTGAATTTGAGAGATATATAAAGTTCACCTATCGTATAAAATGTACAAGGATAACCGAAGTCAAAATTTGTATCAGTGTCACCCTTTCATATTCTATAATTATAAAGAAAAAAATGATAAGAAAACATTTTTAATCTTTAATATTTTCGTCATAAATCCATTTTAAATTTCATTTACATGAAGATAACTTTCATATATTAAAATATAAATTCCATTTAAATACTCATTTTTGAAAATAATTTAGTTTTATATAATAAAGAGAAAGGTGATTTTATTAAAAAAATGTGGAATCATATAATGTAATCCAAATAATGAATATCATTCATGTCATTGGAAAATGAAGGTCGGGCTATATGCGTTAAAAGTATACATTCCTTTTGTATTTTGTAAATAAAGTCAAAATATTCTTTATGAATAATGATAAATTTTAATTTTGAATACATTTATAATAAATTCAAATGAGTGATAAAATTCCATTTTAAATTCATTCATAAATATTTTTTTACATCCATAAAATTTTTAATGATTTTTACATAAAAAAATAAATATTTGATACGAAATAGTTTAAACATTTAGAACAAGATTTGATGTTAATGTATTTTTTTCTGTGAGTCTGACATGTTAGGTGAATTACTTATATTATTAAATAGCAATGTTATATTAATTATTTACTTCCAGAATAACCTTTTTTTGTATTATTATTCATTTCATTTAATTTTTACCAATTTAAAATTCAATTACATAATCAATTAACTTCATTACATACATTTTGATGGTACTCAACTCATATGTGAAAAAATACTTGGGTTGGTTGACTGTGGTAAAATGGTTCATGATTATACTATTTCTAGAAGATTAATTTTCTTCTATAATTTTCATCTTTATACATTATTTATAATTTTAGAACTAACTATGAAAGGTGGTTACTAATAATGAATTATGTTACAACATAGTGATGGTAGTCTGTACGTACACATGAGTAACATCCCAATTTTTCAAAAAACATGATGGAAATAAGGTAAGTATTATTATATTATTCCATAATTATTATTATATAATAAATATCATTTAATTTCATTAAATACAATTATATATATACCATCTATTTGTATTGACTAATAATAATAAAAATATCGGGTCTCAAGGTGGTTGTACACACATACACCCGATCGATGTTTTTATTTTTGTTTGATGGTAAACAAGGAATTATAATATTTATTTATCATAAAAAATAAAATTTAATAAAAATATGTACCATATTATTTAATTTTTATTATTCATTATGATCATTCTATAATATTCAGTGATGAAAAATAAAATACATCATCTTTAAGGGGCAGTAGTCTGAACATACACATGGATGTTATTTTAATTATCAATTTGATGAGTATGTTTATAAAAATGGTTGTAAATATAAGTAAATGACATTAAATTTTACAAAATATAATGTATTGATACTATAATTCTCTTTATCAAATATTTAATACTTTTACATATTTATTGTTTTAGAGAATTAACTCATAACACTTACAAATGAATCTCTTGTATTACAATTTGGTGGCTTCTATTATGTATCCATTTTTTCAAACATGAAACATGAGTAATATACATGAAAAATATCAATGAATTTAAAATTAAATTATCCATTTCACTTACCCATCCATAAAACCAAAGAAAATCATTCAAGAAATTAGGGATAGGCATAAAAAGCTCTGTAAGGGTCATAAAAAATAAAACATATATTAATGAAGTGAAAAATATGAAAATATATAATGTGATTACATATATATAAATGTAAATTTATTTAATTTAATAAATCAATTCGATATTAAAAAAACATTTATATTTTCTCAAATTAATCCAAAAAAACCCATAATAAGATAATATAAACGCTTTTGGGAAACTTTGAGAAATTATATTGATAACCCAAGTAAAAAACAATATCCTACTTAAATCGATTAGAGAAACCTCCCAACTACATCATTATGTCATTCCAATTAATACAAGGATCATAACCCAATGCATTGGAGCATTATCTGGGTGCACCCCTCATATAAGCTATAATGGGATCACCCGTTGTATATGTTGTATCTGGATAACCCATAATGATGAGGTATAATGGGGCTCAAACCATTATATAATATTTATCTGGCTCACATATTTCTTATATAAAATTTTCAAGTACCATATCATGAATAAATATTTTTATTATTTCAAAGTTTCATCATAATATCATTGAAAAATTCTTTTAAACACGTATATAAAAAACATCCAGGTATCGAAATACCATATTCTTTTTACATCAAAATTTAAATGAAAAACTAAAAAAAGGAAAATAGGTTCTATCTTTGACTAAAATATTTAATTTTTTATTGGTATCCAAGTCTCAAATATTTGTATTATTGATGATAAAATTCATTGATTTCCTAAACATTAAAATAGAATATTTCATTTGTCTCTTTGGTAAAATGTTCTGTATAAAACATGTAAAAAGATTATTTGTTAAATCATGTGATTGAAATTAAAAAGGAATTTAATATCACCTTCAAATTTTTTTATTTTTTATATTAAGTCATAAATAGAAAAATTTTTTGAATATGGACATGAAGAGAAATATTTAAAAAATAAATATTTAAAACTTCTAAAATAAGATTTTAAGTTAAACAATCCCTTGGCTTGAATCTGAATCGTCAATTATGATATTTATCTTCATGAATAGAAAAAATATATTAACTATTTACTTTATTAAAAACCTTTTTTAAAGTTTACTATTCCTTTTATTTTATTTTATACCATGTTTTGTGTAATTACATAATCAATTATGTTTAAATTGGTTGTTTTGATGAAATTTGGATTATATGTCCAAAATTGACTTCAGTTGGTTGATTGTAGTCAATAAAGTCATTATTATATCATATAAAAAATAAATAATAATGGATTAAATATATTTTTTAATACTAATTATACTTCAAAAACCAATAGTAAAAGATGGTTATGAAAAATTAACCATGTTACTATCCTAGAGACGATAGGTTAAATGTACGCCTGAGTAACATTTCATCTATTCAACGTTGATTATGGAAATAAATATGTATTATTTAATCTTTAAATTATTATAATAATAGCATGAATAACATTTTTTTAAAATATACTTATTCATATCATCCATGTGATGTAGTGATTAATAATGAATCAAGTCGCCTCATAGAGGTGGTAGTCCACACGTATGCATGAATGGCATAAAAATGTTTAGTGAATAAAAATGCAAGAAATTAAATGTAATATTACTATTTTAGAATGATAAATATATCATTAATATCATATATATACCTTAAATATAACATTCTATCTATCCCTACGAGGTGGGGATGGAAAATTAGTTATATATGTTCGTGAGGTGGAAGTCTGTTGTACTCAAAAATGAAGGTTTCATTTCGCATTTTATGGAAGGGGTGAATATAGATATTTATATATATATATAATATAACTATATATATTATACTAATTTTATTATTTTATAATGGTTTAACAAGGTATGAAGGAGGGAGAAGTTCTTATAAAATTAAAACATACACTAATTGAAATCCCCCCTTTAAGAGTGCTAAAAATGTGTTTTATTAGTACTAAATAATCATTGATAATATGAGAGATGAAAAAGGGAAGCCTATATCAGTTCTCATCAAAGTCACTGACAAAGGCCCCCTTCAACAACTCTAAAAAGTGATTATATAAATTTCCTCTATCAGTAAATTTAGAATCACTGATAATGAACGAATATTTATTTATTTTTCAAAACTCTCTATACCCCCTTCCTTTTATTTGTGCTACCCCCTTTATCAGACCCTCGACCATTATAATTTATTTTCACGCACTTTCCATCCCCCCTTTATTAGTTCTTCCCTTCCCCCTTTATTTGCACCTTCTGAAATCCAACCGCCTTCGAGTGTTGGTATTTGATACATGTACATCTCCTTTGGAAGTTGAATTTCATTACCCCTGCACCAAGATGTTTAATTTTATATTTTATGATATTTCAATCCATTTATATATATATTTACGTATTTATTTTTAATTCATATAACTATTTAATTTTCTTAAATATACATATAAAATATATGTTTGTGTTTGTGTGACATATATATATACTTATATTTTTTTAAAACATTATATATTATATTAATTTACATATACTAAAGTATAGTATATATATATCAACTTATTAATACACACACATGTGTATATATAAACATTATATATATTTTTCATAAGTATATATATAAATTCATATAATTTGATAATTTATAAAATGGTGATATTTTGTTTTAAATACATTTTTTTAGAATAGGTTTATCTATTTACATATAAATTTTATACATTACATATAAATATTTATTTATATGTCTATATACATACATATTAACATATAAATTCAAGTTTATACGTAATTGTTTATAATGTATTAATAAGAATTTACTATAATATATTTTTATATATTACATTTAATGATAATGATAATGTTTTATATATAAAAATTTCATTTATATATGTTGTATATACATAATAGTGACACTCACATAGATAATTATACATTTATATATACCACATAAACATAAAAATATGTACGTAATAAGTATTTATTTATATATATTAAAATAAAATACAATTGGGGTGGTGCCTGAGTGGTAAACCCTTAAATCATGCATGCAAATGAAAATGGTCCAACTCCTCACATGCCCCTTGGGGGATTTATGACATTGATGGTGAGGTAGGAAGTCAATGATGCATGCATGATGCATGATATGGGTAGGCAATAATGTAAGCATGATGCATGTCTGGTGACACAGGAATGATGATATAGGCATGACATTATACCGGCTCTTCAGGCCATATTCATGGGCCACATGGCATCGGGCCTATAGGCTATGAAATGGGTATCCCTATACCCAAATGGTAAATAGGTCTTCACTTTCAAATTAAAAAAAGGTGCATCCCCTACATAAATAACATATATTAGCATATATTTATACATATATTTTTTTTATGGACACACACATGATTATATATAAATATTGATAGTATAAGTGTATATATATACTTATATAATGCATTTTTATAATGTAAATAAAATGTATAATTTTTTATTTTAAATTAAATGAATAATAAGTATTTATTTTATATATTTAAAAATAGATGTTTATGTAATCTAGTACTATCCTGTGCATACACACAAGATATGTATAAATATTTTTAATAAAATAGAACTCATTGTAAATGTTAATAAGCAACAATAATATTGATTCTATTTTAATCATAACGAAGTGGTGCATAATATTGAAGTAGAAGTGAGTAAAATATGGAGCCATCATTAAAATAGATCAAAACAGATATGTTAATTTTAAATACAAGGAATATCTAATTTTTAAGGATGGAGACTTCATATCAATATCAACTATATTTAGGAAGAAAAATATTGTATGCAATGAATGAAAAAGGGAAAGGTAAATTGCTTAATGAAAAGTGGCTCTAATAATAAATATGAGAAATGTGATGAGGATTTATTGTAATTCATAATGACAAAAACTCAATCCAAAAATAGTGGAAAATTTGTGTTGTTTAAATCTGGAGAGATTTATCAGCAAGTATAAGTCGTACAATAAACAAATCACCAAATGTTCTTAATACAATTCATGAGCATCAAAATCTTCCTGCAAAAAAATTCTACATATAGATGGACAATTAAAAAATTGAATATATAGTAAGTATGTAAATAATTAGAAGAAGTTGTATAGTAAGTCAATTAGCATGTTGTCTTGAAATAAGTCCTAAGATTGAATGATATGAATGGAAAATAACATTCCATTAATAAGAATAAAAAATTACCCTCATTTAAGTTTATTTTATCCATTCACAACTCAACCCAAATAAAAAGTAATAATTTTCAGAATACCTTAGTAAATGGACTCATAAATGTTAGGAGACCTGATCTGGTAAATTGATTTGGATTTTTTCATATAGTTTGAGATCTAAAAAATGGCATGAAAACATGAAAAAATAAAATTAATAATCAACTGAAATAAAAACAATGTATTTCTATAAACATGAATATACAACATGAAAATAATGTATGTTGGGAAATGTTTCTGGAAAATAGATGCTACATGATTCTAGAGATAAATGGGTAAATGGTGTATAAATTGACATCGGAAAGTAAATTATATCCCAAACCATAAAAAATAAGTAGAAATTTTTTTCAAATAAGCTTCTAAGAAGGTGTACATAATCTTTATACTCTAATACAAGTGTTACTATAAATATGATTTCCCAAAATAGATATGAAAACTAATTAAATAGGAATAATGTTTTATTACAAAGTGATAGCACCAAAAATGTTTACTCCCATTTTCCTATTTTCCTGTTTTAATTTTCATGTCTTCATATGTGTAGGTGACTACCATGACTTGATGATACTAAGGTGTCTTGGCATATCAATAGATTTTGTTTCACCCCATTGTCACTATCAAAATCACATGAATTTTTTCTATATAGATAATAATGTTTGGAGTATATTAATGTAATATATTATGGAAGTTGAAATCATTGAAACACATATTATTTTGTTAAATAAAATATAGTTGAAATTGAAAATATTTATATGACTGAAATATGAATAATATACAAAATCACTCAAATTAATTCATGTATTTTTATAATAATGGAAAGAATATAATAGTCACCGAAGAAAATAGTTATATACCTAAGTAGATGACATATATGTGGTTGAAGTAACTAATTTAGTGCTAATTTTTTAACTTACTTGAGAATACCATACTCTCTTATGGATCTATCATGAAATGTTAAAAGTAATGTTACATAAAGGTGACGTTCATTTGTCTAAAAATTGAATTTGAAAAATTGAAATAAATTGTACCTTCATGTATTCAACGAAACTAATTTCCATTGAAAACCCACAATATTTAATTAATGAAAAAATGACCAATAACTCAATTTATAAAACATGATCTAGTTCCCAAATATAATTCATTTTCTAATGATTTAAAAAACATCCCCCGATCAAATTAAAAGCCTCATCCACTACTCAAAAAGTGTACATTATCCAGTTTTCAAAAACATGCATCACAAGTGATATATAATACAAGTACATGAAACTAATAATTGAGACAAAAGAAAATTATCCACTGCTGATTCATTCCCCATGTGCTTCACTTTTCCATGATGTTGTATTTCTCCATTGTCCAGTTATAGTAAACCCTGTAACATGGTATGCGAGAATGAAACCCAACATTAATATTAACTATATTGAACAAATTGTAATTTTAAATTAGTAATACAAAGTATATAAATAAAAATGGAATAAAAATGATTATAGTTAAGATAGAAGAGTGAATGAAGGATAATGAAATTATACATTTTACTAAAACCTCAACGTGAATAAAACACAGTTAATAATTTCAGCAAATAACAATTGAAAAAAATTTAAATATAATGTTTAAAAGTTAGGATAACATGTAATGTCCTATTACAACTTCATTTAATGCAGGAAATGTTAAATTTATTCAATTGTTACGTACACATTCTACATATTCAACAGTATATGTTTATTAATGTTAAAATTAGATATTATTAATATGTACAATGATATTAATCAGTATTGAGAGATTAATATTTTAAATCATCATATAAAACTCGTTATTTCATGATATTAGGTTATTGGTTATTATTAGGATTCAATCTCTACAAAATGAAAAGATGAAAATATTATTTATATGGTAAATATATCATAGAGATAAAAAAAATCAACAATGATTACAAATAATTGCAAAGAATATAATTTTTCATGTTTTTATAAAAAATAATCTTTATCATAATAAACAATCATGTATATGAATCCATGAAATGACAGACTGTGAGGAGTCAATGATTATGGTAAAATAGAAACTTCATTGTAACTATTCCCTTCTCAATCTGTTTTGAATGTTTTCCCCCTATTTCAAACATCTTTCCCTTACCTATAACCAATAGAAATCAATAGAAACCTCTTTAATTTGTCCCATGAATATATTCAATTTATATACTAGTTATGGATTGAAATATGAAAAAATTGAATGTTCGTAGAAATACCCTTGTCCCAGATAGATTCCCTTCATGAAGCTCCACCTGTTAAATATATAAAAATAGAGATAAAAGGATTACAGTTTTACATCAAGGCTAATAAAATAAAAAAATTTCAATGTATGGTTCTTAAAAATTGTTTCACAAGTGAAGGAACCCAATGACGAGTAATCCACTAGGAATCCATATTTCAAAATTTTCCATGAGCAGGCTTGTTCCATAACACATTAATGATAATATGTATACAAACATAAAAGACCTAAAACTAGATAAAACCAGGTTTTTTCATCCACCTGCATAGATCTTCTCAAGGAAAAGTCAATCCCCCATCCACAGACTAAATTATTATACATTTATAAATCCATAGTTTCGTTCTTGCAAAGATGGTTGAGATATTACAATCAATTTTGATTATGGTAAAATTTTAAAAAGTTGAATCATGTGCCAAAAGAAATTACATGTATCTCTTGAATATGATGGTTCCATGACCCCGAAAATACAATGAATACGTATGATGGAGTAAAAAAAACTAAAAAAAAACTTAAACAAAATATAAATAATTAATATTTCATACACTGCATTAGGTGTAAAGTGGGGGGTCATACCAACCTAGGTTTTCATATAATTGTCTATAAAAAGGATTGGGAGAAATTATTGATGGATTGAAATGAGAATACGGGTGTAAATATGTGTATTTACTTTTGAAATTCCTTTTCACCCTTTTTTTGTGTCATTTTCCATGTTGATTTACTCACAGGGTCCAAGACGGGTTGAGAAATCTGTAATTGTTTTTCCTATATAATTTAACATACCTTAATATTGAATTCCTGAATGGAAAGTAAAATAAAAAACCCTCATAATTTTTTTTATATATTCTGTTGAGGAGATGTGGGAGTGATGAAAAAAATTAAATTTATTAAAAATGATAAATCCATAAGGTAAACTCACCTTTCTTCCTCAAAATCTTGAAATCATGAGGCCTCACCCCAAATAAATAAATAATCACATGGATAAATGATATCTGGATACAGAAACCTTTCAGAATACCACCTAAGAGGGATGAAAAAGATAATATAAACCACCCAAAAAATGGAACAAATTATTATATATTATTGTTTGAAATAGTCAAATATTAAACGTTTCTTACCATTTAGTTTTTTTTGTATGAACTCACTTGGATTTTCCTATTAAACATATCAAACTAAATCCATTTATATTTTTGAGTATCTTAATGAAACAAAAATATTTTAAAGTTCCATAATAACTACATGAAAAGTATCTTCAATTATATATACAATATGTATAGAAAAAATTAATAAATTACTTTGGTAATAGAACGACATTTGTAAAAATTTCATCAACATTATAATCATAATTCAAAGCTCCCTTTTCTAAATCAAAATCATGAACCCCTTAGTCTTTATCCAATGTAAATATATAATCATATAATGAAATTATATTATGATTCAAAAACATATTAGAATACTACATATTAGTGTTCAAAAAATTAATATAAATTGCCCACAATATGGAAAAAATGATTATCTATTTCTTTCAAATAGTCAAATATTAAATATTGCTTACCAATTCATTTTTTATGTACACTCACATGAATAGTCCATTTAGACCAATCAAAATCAACCCATTATGATATTTTATTATCCAAATGTAGACGAAATGATTTAAGATTTGGAATAGGTAATTAATCTCATGCCTAATGTGCAAATATGAGATGCAGGAAGCAAGACAAGAATATATAATAACATACTAATTACTAATCACAATATAAGTTTCTTATTTTAAAATAGAATATGAAAATTCAGACAAATAACATTGATCCCAACGAAATATACAAGTGATATGATATGTGAAATACAATATCAATGATTTAGGTTTTCAAATAGGTAATTAATCTCACACCTGAACTAAAAAACTGATGTGGGATGGTATATGAGATGTGACACAATGTCAGAGGAAGTGAGACGAACAGAAATAATCATAGACCTGATGTGAAAAGAAGATGTGGGATGGAATAGGTTTTGTGATCCAGATTCATAGGTAATGTTTCAAGAATAAATGACTGCATACATAATGTTTGAAGCAGATGTGGAACGTAAGAGGGGTTTCGATGAATTAAGATGAACATGGTAGGTTTACGAAAAACAAAATTATTGTGAATTGATTTTGGGAGGCAGAACCACAAACGGACTGTAGTGGACGAAAAAGATAACTAAGGTATGTAGGTGGCTGGATCATTGCATGATAGGATGGTGGAAGAGTTGTGAAGTCAGATTCGAAACCCTTGATTATTTTGGAGATTGGGATGCATGTGTGGGAGGGTTGATAGGAGGGGTGTATTGGGATTTAGAATGGGATGTAGGTGATAGAGCGACTAAAGGAGATTTTTAATTGTAAATGTGGATCATTGATTGAGTGATACATAATGATGGAGGTCCACAAATTTAGTATATATAATAGATTAATAATAAATAGATATTAATAAATAAATAAATTGACACCGCATTTTAGTTAATGTTTTGTGTCTAGTACTTATTGAAATGCTTAATTTTTACAAATATCAGAGGAGAGGATGGAAGAATCAATTATCACCAGTAAACCGAGAGTTGTGGTAGCTAGTGTAGAACAATGTAGTCAAAGGTGAGAAAAAAATTAGAACATGTTATAAATATTCAATTATTATTAGTATATGAATTTCATAAAAGAAAGTAAATTCATTACGACCATACAAATTTAATGGGAAATAATATGTGAAATCTAAATGTTTATACATGAGACCTAATAATGTTAGAAAAAATTGTATAAAAAATAGTGATTAAAACAATAGTCGAAACAAATATACCTTTCAAAAAGCACATGAAACACTAGTTTCCTAGATAATGAAATAGTAGTGAAAAAATTATAGTAAAAAATATAGAGAAAATATATTTGTCAATCACTAAAAATAAAAAAAATAAAGTGACACAACATTTGACTGACTATATTATGTCATGTAATTATTTTAATGTATATTTGTATAACCATCAGAGGAAAAGTTGGAGGAATCGATTGACACATGTAAACTGAGAGTTGTGGTAGACATATTAGAAGAAATTAGTCGATGATGAGACAAAAATCAGATAAAAATAATAATAGTGATGAAAATAGTACTTGTAACAAATATGAATTACAAAAAGTACATGAAACAATAAATTCTTTAAAGATGCAACAATTGTGATACAATTACTGTTTAATGTATTAGGAAACAGTATTGAGGAATCATTTATTTTAAAAAATAATAGTGAATAATAATATTATAAAAACAATATTTATGATGAACAAGAACAGTAAATGAATCATTTTGATAATGGAAAATGAAATATTAGTGAGAAAACATTTCATTGAATTATTGTGACCATATCATTCATAAAACTGGATATGTTGATAAAGAATCCATAATCAGATAAATGAGTGAAAATTAAAAATATGTATAAAGGCGTATGAAAAAAATATCCTTCATTTGGTGGTACACTTCACCCATTTTCATCGCATTTATATTTAATGCCACATCCACAGAAACAGTTTTAATACTTCATAATATATTTCCAATAAAGAATGAAATAATAAGTGGATAGTAGTAAAAAATATAAATTATAGGGAAATTTTATTAACTAAAAATAACCATCAATTAGATACTCTGTATAATAGAGTTCCTATAGAAATATATGTAATGATAGTTACTACATCACTCTATGAAAGAGTAATCTATTCTCTATAATAATGAAAACACCAACAGCCACCAAATGCATGCACACCATAATAATAATAATAATAATAATAATAATAATAAGACTAAATAATTAGGGTTATGATCAATTCAAGGATTAACTCATCATTCAAGGCTCTAATCAGTGTAGGATTAATCTCAATTAGGGCTCTGGTCAGTGCAGTTTTATAAAAATCCTTCAGTAGTTCAATCATTCTCTCTCAAATTCATTGATGATTTCAGATCTATAAAAATAAAAATCAATATTCACATTGTAATTTGGATTTTTAATCAAACTGTAGAGTAATAATTCCATAAAATAATAGTTAAAACAAAGATATACCATATGGAAAAAAATTCAAAATAAAAAGAGATATATGGGATGAATGAAATATACCAAAGGGTGAACTCAAATTGAGAGCCTGATGTGGTTACAACACTGTAAATGAAGGCTTACCAATAGATTAGGCAAAGTCGAAGTAGACATAGGTTGACAGGGCATAGGTGGAGGAGGAGCCTGATTTAGACCGTTTATAGTAAGACTAGTTGTAGACAGAGAAGCCGGATGTGGAGGTTCCTTAAAGGTAGATTGGCCAGAGGCGGAGAAGTCATAGGTGAAGCAGCTAGATGTGTAGGTTCTGAATTAAGAGGCAACGCATCATGATATAGACCACGTGGTTTTATATAGGAACCCTAGGTAGAGTAGAGGGCCTGTAGGTGGAGGAGGAGGTGTAGGAGTTACGGGTTGCGTAGAAGTCCTAGGCGGAGGGACCAATGGAAGAGCATAAATAGGAATAGGTGCATCTAGAGAGGATATTTGGGAATGGGAGCAGGATAGGGGAGTCTGGGATGGTAGCGAGAACCCTAGGTGAACTGAGGAAGAGGTGAGGAGGTTAGGGGGAAATGAAAACAAATAAGATGTATGCTCGATATTGGATGTAGGATTTTATTTTCTTCAGTGATTTTTATGCATAATAAGGTGACACATCACCTGTATGAGGATAGATTTATTATATATAATATATATTTTTAAATAGTTATTTGTACAATATATATATATTATAATTAAATATATGAAAATTTACATATATTTAATTATGAAAAAAAACTACATTTTGAAACATGATAATTTTTCCAAACCATAATAACTATCTAAATGTAATCTCTAAGAATATATTCAGTCCCCATTATAAAATTAAAATAACACCCCCTTACTCAAGGATAAAATTACATCAAATGTTAAAAAAATTGAGTACCCCAACAAAAAAAATATGTTTTTAAAGAATTATTATCTTTTTTCCTTCAAAGGTTTTGTCCTGGATTCCCCTGGGCCACTATAGTATAGATATATTTTCATAATTCTATTAGATATGTGGTAGATCCCAAATGGACTATTTGGTCAAAAGATATCACTATTTGAAGTTTGAGTCATGTTTTCAACTTATCATGGGCAGTTCAATGATGAATTTAATTTTTATTTCATCTAATTGTTATTAAATGTCTATTCCTCGATTATAATAAAAAAATTACTAATTAATAATATTTTTAAATTGTTTTATTAAAAATTTTCAGTCCATATCAAATATATTATCTATAAATTCATATTTATCTTTATTTAATGTTTATTTAAAAATTATTATATTTATACCAATATAAATATATTTATATATTTATATATTATTTTTAATGAAATTTATTTTTTTGCAATATAAACCGTTTGTTAGTGAAAAAAAAAATAACTCATAAAGGGTGGGTGATTTACCAATTTTTGTAAAAAATAACTTTTAAAGGCCCACAATTTATGATTTTTTTTAATAGTACTGATAAATTCCCCTCTTTATTAGTGCTTCTTTTGAAGCACTGACAAAGGTCACCCCTTTAGTAGTGAATTTTTTAGAACTAGTAAAGGGACCCCAATATTACCACCTTTTAGTACAAATAAAGGGGTCCATTATCAAATATTATATCCAGAACTCATATAGTGTAGCTCTGGATAGACCATGTTTTATAGAATTGTGTATATTAATATTTATAACTCTTCATCCAATAACCACTTAATGATTACGCCAAATGATTTCCTAGGATAGTTTTATGATCAAACCAAGGCTACAAGGACCTGGGGAGGGATATAAGGAAGGGATATGGGGGTGGATTTTCTAAACTAGATGGATTTTCACATTTGAAGGAAAATGGAGAGAAGGATTCCTTTTATAAGAGATGGGAGTGGTAGTTGTGGAATTTCATAAATTATTTATTTAATATAAATAAATTTTCATATTCAAATGCCTCTAAACTGGTAAAATTTAATGATAAGATTGGCATTTAGTAAAAATAATATTATTCAATATAAATTTCCCAATTTTAGATGATGGTTTCACCCCTAACGTTTTGTTTTATCCTACGATAAATATTTCTGACCCTTACCACAATATTTATGTTTTTACAATTTAAGGGACAAGAACAATACTATTAAAAGAAGTACAACCCATAAATGGACCATAGTTTATGTTATCCACTATATCACATTTACATTGATGAATATTTTTTTTGTGATATCAAATCATTTAATATATTATTATTTATTATAAAATATCATTAATGTCAATTTTGACTCTATTCATTTAATTTGACTCTATAAACATCAATGAAAATCTATAATTTGAATATAAAAATCTCACACACCCCAACTAAGTTATAATTATCTAAAAAATTTGGGGGAAATAGTTCATTCAAATTATTTAACTTTTAATATTTTATAAATCATTTATTTTATTTTTTTAATTAAATAAATATTTTTTTGGAGTTGCATAATCATTTAAGGTAATTATATAATTTATAAAAATTTGAAATAAATTACAATAATAAAAATAATTTTCCTGTTCTCAAAATAACCATAGATAATTGTACATCAAATTATTTTTTTCCTTTTCCAAAACATAAGATATATTTAAAAGAAAGAGAGTGACATTTTTTCCTTTTAATTACATAAAATATTATATAGGTCACTTTCAAGAACAATTTTAGCATTAATAAATAAACATCAAGAATAAGGGAATACATGTCAAAACAATTATTCAAATTATACTATAGATGAAAAATAGTGGCCTTATCACATAGTTTAAACCTATTTTAACATGATTTACACTTTTACCATATTGATAAAAAAATTATTTTTACTATTCATTATGAAAATAATATGTTGAAGTTATTAAATAATATTAATTATGATGAAAAAAATATGAATTTGTTTATCATTTTTAATCTCTATATCTGGTGGAAAAATCAATTAATAAGTATCCTGCAAAGTGCAATGAAAATCGATTTTATGAAGAAACAAAATGACATTTTAAGTCAAAAAGTTTTTTATACCAAAGTCATTTTAAATAATATTAATAACCAATGAATTAGATTTTTCATAACTAAAATAGTTTGATATTAATTTAGGATCAAATTCGAAATCTTATGGGAATCTTTCAATGAAAATATATGACTATTTTACAAAAAAGTCACTATTCACTGAAAAGTCAAAATCATCATAAGATTAAAACAAATCATATGATACTTTTGACATTATGAATTAGAAAATAAAATTAATTATGTCAACAAAAGTCTATAATTTTAAAATTAGAATTTTAAATAAAACCTAATGGGAAATGTGTTGAATAAAATAATTTTATTGTTTCAAAAAAATAATTAATATTATTATAATAAATAAAAATATCTAATTTAAAAATACTAATAAATATAAAAACAATTAATTATATTACTAATTTTTTTTTACATTCATTCCACCTTTTGAAATTTCATCCACACTATTGTATTCACTTATTATACAAGTGGGGGTTTATTTCTAAAATAGAATATTCATATTCCCATGTAGCTTTTCAAACCTTATGGTTTTTCCAAAAAAAAACGTCAACTTTTTGAATCATAATATTTTACAAAACAATCTCTCTATGGTCAAGAATCTATACTACCTATTTTATTAATAATGTTTATTTTCAAACTGAACTACATTAGGGATCAAAAAATGATATGAATATGGAACACATTTTCATAAAATCAAGACATGAAATAAATTTTATACCTCATAAAAACATATAGGTAAGGTCAATTAGTAAGAAACTAATCAAAATCACTCTGGTAATTCTTATTGTTTAATGAACCATATACTAAGCTTCCATTTTTTTAACAAAATGCATCACATTTTAATATAGATATAATTTAAGAAAACCAGGATCGCCTACCTCAAAAAAATGATCTTTCCTATAATTATTCACATAAATTTTCTATATACATTTATTATTCCTCATATATTGATTAATCATATACACCTTATCAATTATTTCATCATCCAAATATGGTCTCATCAACTTTCATTATCCTACTTCATCACAACAATCTGTAATTTGAAACAAGGTTCTATAGAAATCTTCAAAGGGTGCCATATTTATACTAAAAAAAATTGTTGTTATAAGAAAAATCAACCAATGAGATAAGATGATCCCTAATTCCATGGTATTCAATTTAATAATCAAAAATCATTTCTTCCATAGTATGAATCTTTCATTTAGATTTTCCATCTAATTGAGGATGAAATTTTGTATTGCAATTTAATTCAGTACCCAACAACTTCGGATGTGCATTCAAAAAATAAGAAGTAAACCTAGGATCACATATAAAATAAATAGAGAGTGTAAATACATGTAACTCTATTGTATCCTTGATATATATGTGAGAAATATTATTTAAAGACACAATATAATGAATGGGAAATAAATTCGTTGATTTAGTAAATTGGTAAAAAACCCCAAATTGCATTATTTCCTTGACATGTATTTTGTAATCTGACCATAAAATATATGAATAATATTTTATCATTTTCACTCTAGAACTGGAAATGTAAAAATCATATCTTTTAGTAATTTTCATTTATCATTAACCTAATGAAAAAAAATATTTCATCGTAATGTTAGAAATTTCTTTTATCACTACATTAATCTAGTAATACTTCTTAAGCTCTTGTTACATCCTAGTACATCTAGGATAAATAGAAAGATGAGAATTATGAGGTTGAGGCAATAATTAATTCTTTAAATGGGAATGTCAAGGCACACATAATCATTTTCTAAAATTTATAACACCTTTTTCAAAAACATTAAACAGTATTAATTAACCGTTCATTACATATTATACCTTTTCTTCTAAAACATATCCCTCCTTCCGAGCTTGGTTAATTATTTTTAATAATTATGACTTCTCTACCAAATAAAAGATGTTATTACATGAATATTTCATGGAGACGATTCATAAAATAATTATCTAAAGGGTTTATTTTAAAATGGAACATGGTTAATAATGAATGATCTTTTTTACTCAAATAATGGACTACATTGTTTTATTTTCCATGATGGTAATAAATTATGAAATCATAATATTTGATAAATTTCAGTCGTACTATCTACCTCATTTATAACTCTTTATGAGAAAATATACATTTCAATATTTTCATATTTTTTTATATTTCACACATTACTCCATTTAAATGATGCCTCTATATTTTAAAATAAAAAAAGCATAGTATCTAATTCCAAATAACGTGTTGGATTATTTAAAATATCAAATTTCAATCGAATTCAACATTAATAATTTTCTAGATCATTTTATATCAGTATATAACCAAGTCCCATCAAAGTACCATCACTGTAGATCAAACATTACAATTTCTAGAGGGTATGTCTAGGTATAGATAATTCACTAATATTATTTTGAATTCCACTAGAAAATCATTTCACTATTTTTTCTATTTGAGTTTTATTCCTTTTTTAGTAAACTTTGTCAGTGGGCAAGGTAACCAGTTACACTATTCAAACAACTGAATGTAGTAAACCACTAATCTAAGAAAACTTTTAATTTTTATGATATTTTTGGTCTTCTCTTTTCATTATCAACTTTAATTTTTTTATGTTCAATGGTTTTTCCATCTTTTGAAATAATATTCCCAAGGAATGAAAAGTGTTGAAATTTAAATTCACACTTACTAAATTTCCCATATATTTTCTTTTATTTAACGATTTGGGAAACCAAATATAGATGTCTTTCATATTTCTGATTTCATTTTGTATATACCAAAAAATAATTAACAAGAAAAACAAAAAATAATTTATATAGTCACATACCAATTTATTTATAATTCCATAAATAAAGTTGTGGAATTAGAAAACTCAAAGGGTATAAATGAAAATTCATAATTTCTATATATAGTCTATAATGTTATATTAAGAATATATTATTTCCTTAACTGAAAAAATTGTACCCAACCTAAGAGGAATATTTGAAAATTATTTTTTTCCATAGGGAATTCACCACTTCATTTGATAGTGAAACATCAACCATGGTGGTATAAAAATGAGTTTAACAAACCTTATTGATTCTAATGTCGATGATTTCCATTATATGTAAATAATATTAGAGACACATTATCAAAAATGGAAAAAATCAATGAAACTAAAACATATCATCATTGGATGGATATCTATTACAATATCCTTGGATTTTGAGACTATTTTTCTTTGAATTAAAGAGGCTAATAACCAATATTACCTCACTGGTAACACTTTCTAGATCCTATCAAAAATTTATTTAAATGAATTTTACTACATATAGAACATATTTGGGGATTACTCAAATACATATTGGGTGAATTATTCTTCATTTATTTCCTCTTTAAAAAATTATTACTCTTGTTATTGTGAGGCACATAAGTGTCAAAAAACACAATCTTCACTTCTGCAGTATAATGATCAACATTATCATAGATATTAAATTATTATAATTCCTAACAACTTTCTAAATATGGTTTTAATCTATAGTAAGGTCTTATTATTTTATTTTCAATGAAACAAATAAAATTTGATATATACCTAGTCAATCTTGTAAAATTTTTCACATTCCATAGAATCATGTTTCTCTCTTTATTAGTTATTATTAACCAAAAGAACACCATTTATCATATTTTCCTTTAAAAATCTTAATAGAACAAGTTAATTTTTGACATTCTGAATATCCCCTGACTTCGAATATATTTTTAGGGTATTAATCCATACACCAACTACCTCTGGATCTATGGTTATACTAAGAAATAGACCGTTATATTTCATAAAATATCCAACTATTGAGATGCTTCTCTACGAAAAATATGTTGTTTACCTAATAGGGATTCCACCACCATTTATAACATTAGATAACAAATCAATTACTAAAACAAATTTATAATTTATAATTCCAAATATTTCAGTATAATGATTTGGAAGAATATTTTCCCCTTGATACCATCCTACTTTAGATTTCTGGTTTCATCTATAAAAATCCATTCTGAATAGACAAATATTGGATGAATCAACATTGTAATATTCAAATGATATATAATTTAAACTTAACTATATATAGAATCATTCAGGAGTATACTACTATCTTTTTCTAAAAACTGTAATGTTATATAAACATTTCCAATGATACCAATTATAAGGACCTAACCATAATCATTACATAATATACTATCTTTAGACTATAATTCAATTTATACATTTCACATACCTTTATGGTTTATTGTTTTATAGAATATTTATGAAATCTTAAAATTAAAACATACAAATTAAAAATTTGAAACATCCATTACTTACACATTTTTATCCCAAAATAATATATTAAAAATGAATCATAATTTCTTTTCATGAAAATTTCTAATGACTTTCAGCTTTTCCTTTTAAGTCCTGTTACCCATCAATAAAACCTATGATAAACATTTAAAAAATGTGGCATGTCCAAAAAAATCTCAGAAAAGACCATCAAAAAGAGGAAATCAATTAGTCCAGTGAAAAACCAAAAAACCCCATAAAATCACTTCCTTTAACTCAGTGTTCAATGATTGAATTATTTAAATAATTTCCACATGAAAAATATGCACACTTGTTTTCTCAAATAATTCCCTTTAATCCCATATCATGAAAATAAAAAACCTTTGATAAAACATAGAGAAAATATATTCAAAACTCAGGTCAAAAATAATTTGTGCCCAGTTAAATCCATTAGAGAGAACTGCACAATAACTCCCGTTATCTATCCTATTAAGATATGTATCCTTACACAATTAATTGGACCACTATCTAGGCACACCAATCATATAATATATTTTCAGATAACCGTTTTTATAATTTGTTTCAGTCATAGATATAATCATGATCTATAATGGGGATCAAACCATCATATAATCTATATAAGTATTGACTATTTCACATATATAACGATCATGTACCATATCATCAATAAAAAAATTTTGTACACCTTTTCAGTATATAATTTTTGGAAAACAATTTTAAACTTGTATACGAAACACTTTCAAGAATCAAAATACCATTTTATTTCAGAACGCCATTTTAACTAAAAAAATATACAGAAAAGGGGAACGATGGTTTGTTTTGAATAAAAAAACTCTTATAATAGAATCCAAACATCAAATATTTTTTTTGGTATTAATTAATGTCTTTGACTTTGTATACGTGAAAATATAACATTATATTTAAATTTTTTTTCAAAATGTTTCCTGCAAAACATATGAAAAAATTGTTTTTTAAATCATAAGAAATAAATAAAAAGGAGTAAAAAATTCTCATTATAGTTAAATTATTTCAATTTTATGGAATTCATAAAATAATTTGAATAATATTGACCTAGAAGAGGAAGATTTAAAAAATAAATCTTTACAACTTATAAAACGAAGTATTAAATTTAAGTGTCCCTTACCTTGAGTCTGTGTCATCATGTATGTTATTTATTTCTGGAACAAAATTTTTTGTTATGTATTTAATTTCTTAATAACCTATTTCAATTTAATTATTCATTTTATTTGATTTAATACTATTTGATACAAAACTACTTAATCAATTAAGTTTCTGTTGGACGTTTTGAGGATATGAAGTTTATATTTTTACTTAATCAAACCAATGATTATAGGATATTGATAGAGATATAAGAAATACATTTAGACTATTATTTTTGAACAAAAATTCTATTGAAGTGTGAAAGAATGTGGAGGGGATGTTTCCTTTTATAAGATCGAAGAGGGTAGCTCTTGGAATTTTCTAAAGTATTAAATTACAATAAATTAAATATCATATGAAAATGGATCGAAATTATTAATATTATTTTATAATATGAGTTTTAGTCAATATACTCTCATTATATAAAATCTTTACCGGTTAAGGTTATGTTTCCTCCCTTATCCATTTGTTTTATCCTCTGATAGCCCTTTGTGATAATATTTGCGGTATTAATTGTTTCACCCCTTGGGTGTTAATAAATACACTATAACATGGAAAAATTCACATAAATGGACCGTGGTTGATACTATAAACCATATACAATTTAATGGTCTGGATAAAATATTATTAGGAATTTTAAATCTTTTAATAAAACATTATTTATTACGAAATATCATTAATGACAATTTTGACACAATCCATTTAATTTGAATTTGAAAACATCAAGATAAGGGTGAGATTAGAATATAAACCTCTCATATACGAAAAATATGTTATAATTAGCCAAATATATTTTGGAATACAAAATTTAATTTAAATTATATTACTTCTTAAACATTAAAAATCATTTCTTTATTTTCATTTTAATTAAAAAAGTATTTTGTCTATGCTATGTCAGAATTTATGGTAATTATATAATTAAAAAAATTATAAATAAATTAAAATAAATAATTTTTTAGTATTCTCTAAATAACCATCAGTATTCACTCATAAATTTTATTTTTCCCATTGTGAACACATAAGATATATTTAAAAGCAACAACGTGACGTTTTGTATGTTTTATTATTTAAAATATTATATAATTAACATCCATGTATAAATTTCTCATAAAAAATATTGACTCTAAGGTGATAAGGGTCAAAATCCATTCATCCAATAATATTGATGATATAAAATGGTTACCTTATCAATTATTTTTAACCTATGTTTACCTGATTTTATATTATACTATAGTTAAGAATGTCTACTGTTTTTACTATTCAGTAGAACCAATAATTATGTTGTCCTTATTAAATAATGTTAATTATTAAGATTCCAAAACTAGAATCTATTTTTCCAAATTCAATAACTATAATTGGATTATAATCCTTTTATATGTATCCCAGAATGCCCGATGATAAACGAATTCTGAAAAAAAATCATTTTTAAATCTAAAATAATTTTAATACCAAAATCACATATTAGGATGATTCTTATATAATTAAATATATTATTTTTTAATTAAAAGAGGATTATGTTAATTTAGTATAAAATTATAAATATTATGGGGCTTATTCAAATGAAAACTAATGACAGTTTTATCAAAATTATTATTTTTCAGTAGTCACGAAAAAATAATTTTTTTAGAAGACACCAAAAATTCATCTTAGTATATTTTTGACCAGATAAATTAAAACATACATATATAAATTTATTTCAAACTAAAATTATATCAATACTATTAAGAATGAAAATGATTTATTCTATATTTACAAGAGATTTTATAACATGATAAAAATTATAAAAATAATTTATCTAGGATATATTAATGATATTACATAAAATTGTTTAGAAGTTGTTTGATAGAGGAAAAAGAAGAAATAAAAAGAAATACTATATGAAGACCTGTATATCTTTTATGGACAACATCATTTTTTTTATAATTAATACTTTTTAGGATAGTACTGTCATCAACCCAATCCCTATATAATGTTAGAATGTATGTTATTAATACATTTGGGTAGTTATTTTCCATGATAAGAAGTTCTTACAGGTTGGATAAGAGAGGATAGGGGGTGTCCTTTAATATGTTAGGGAGATGACATAGATGGAATGTTTCAAAATATTATCATTTATTAATTTATTACTCAATAAAAATTGCTCCAAAATGACTCAAAGATTCATAATTGATGATATAGTTTCAATATAGGACCATAAAATATGAATTAGATAAAGATTTAGGACATTTTAACCCTTATAATTTCAATTTATACCCTTTTATCCCATTTAATTTCTTTATATGGTAAAAG
This sequence comes from Viscum album, assembly GCA_963277665.1. Lineage (NCBI taxonomy): Eukaryota > Viridiplantae > Streptophyta > Magnoliopsida > Santalales > Viscaceae > Viscum > Viscum album. The sequence goes on from OY728134.1 coordinate 1,004,725,917, forward strand.
GTTTGTTAACAATGTAACTATTAATAATTGAAAAAATGAAAGAGAAATAATTACTAAATTTGGAAATTTTTTATTTAAAATATTTAAACCATTTATTCAAATTAAATTCATATATGTCGTAAAAATTATCTTTAAAATACGCTCACAAAATGTAATGAAAGACATTCATCCAGAAAAAAATGAATTTTTAGGAATACACAAGTTTTAATGATAAAAAATTGATTAATGTGGATTCCAAATACATTTGTGGTATAATGTTCTATAAAAATTACCTAATTAAACTTTAATTCCAATATAAAATTTAATATAATTTTTAAATACAAAAATTAACAGAACATTTTATGACAATCTTTATTTTTGACTATTCACCTTAAATGTCACGACCCGTCCTCCGGCCCGTGTCGTGACTACCCCAAGCCAGCCTTCCATAAGACAGGGGCTGGCGACTAGCACCAAAGGTGTAAATCCATATAAAAAGGGAAGTAATTGTCTTTATAAAAGTAAACAAACAAAACAGAGTACGCAATAGAAGAAAACACTAAGTATTACAGAATACAAAAGTAATTGCTGAAAGGAAAGGGGTCGGAAATACAATCCCAACAGTAAGAAAAGTAAAACTGAAAAGCTAGTACAACTGTACTAATGTAAAACATCAACAACTGAGTCATCCTCCGGAAATCCCACCTGAAGGGTGGGTACAGATGGCCACCTCAGCACCTCAGGTCCGACCGTCTACTCCGTGTATGTCTCGCCAAGTGTCCCACCCCCAGGTACCGTCCATCTCCATAGGTATCCACCTCGATCAGTTTTGTCCATCACCTACATCCAAGACAACGTAGTGGGGGCCTAGCCCGTGCACGAGTGAGTATAACGATACACAGTAGGGATCCCGAAACCCTCAAGGTCTCAAAAAATCCAATAAGGAAAAACCACAAAGTAATATTTCAATGGATAACCATTACTTAGGTATATTCCCATACATATACCTATGTTATCAAGTAACCCATCTCAATCAAGAGGAAAACACAATGGTCATTTACTCAGCTCAAGCAAGGATTTTTATTCATGATTTCAAAACCACAGCTCCTGGAGAACTCCTTTTCTGTTGAGTACAGTGGGCATGCCGATACAACCAAGCGCTTCCCACTAACCTTGGACTGCTGAAGTACTCCACCTATCGAGTACTGTGGGAATGCTTCTATAACTAAGCACTTCCCACCATGGGACTGTCGCTACAACCAAGTGCTCCCCCTCATAGCCTACAGAAGTACTTCTTCTGTAGAGTACCGTGGGTCTGCCGCTACAACCAAGAACTCCTCCGCCGTGGGTCTGCTATTACGACCCATCTCTCCCCAGTAGGCCATCCGAATCACTCTGATTCGATCGATCAGCAGTCGTCAATTCTCAGCCATCAACTAGGTCTCTGGAATATGCTCGCTTATCACCGGGAGGGTCCGCTCCACGAGCCTCAAGCCGATACTCCATGTGTCACAAAGTATCACGTAGAAGTATCACAAAGGACCGCCTCGTCATTGGGGTCTCAATGCAACAGACACAGCATCAAACAGACTCCCAGTCTGTGAGTTATTGACATTTCCGTTCCAGGGGCCCAGTTGGTTTTTAAGCTAAAAACCAACCCGACCATACTCCAATCTCATTAGAATCCCACCTGTAGCATGCCAAAAGAACGTTCTTATCAAAAGGAAACCAACGTAGTATATGGCACATCAATCGGACGTCATTTCCTTAAGTTATAAGCCTTTCCGCACCGAGGGACCTGTTGGATTCTGTTTCAAACCAACCTGGTTGTTTTTTACAAAGTCGTCCAAAGCTCACTTAGAGTAACTCAAAAGGTCGGTGTCGTCGCGAGGGTCCCAGTTCCGCAGACGACGCGATGATCAGATAGACGATCTTGATGTTATTCAAGTTTATGTGAAAATGGTCTTGACCTGTTAATCCCAGTGGGGTGGCGGGTCGGCCCGTCCCGATTCCGCGGGTCCGACCCGGCAGTGGGTCGGACCGGCCCGGTAAATCGTGCGACCAGGCCCGGCTCGGCGGGGCGCAGCTTGGCCCGGCGGGGAGTGGCTCAGCCCGGCGCAGCCCGGCGCGGCGCAGCCTGACCTGGTGGGGTGTGGCCCGGCCCAGCTGGCTGCGACTCGGCCCGACTCGCTGTGCGGCTCCGCCCAGGTGGCCGAGCGCTGCATGGATGTGCGGCCCCAAGGTCTCCCAAACTGGCGGCGCCAGGCAGTGCTGCCCTCATTTCCGACCGGCCGAAGCCGACCGGTCTTCATTGCGTGAGAAACCCGCACGGGATGGCCGCGGTTCTTCCAGCGCAGCGCCCTCCTGGCGCCACGGGTCCTTCCAGCCTGGTCGACCGGCTACCATCCGGTTTGTCCGCTGAGCGGCCCACAGAATTTAGGCCTTATTCCTTTGTAGCATGATGCCATCGTGGCATCGGGGTCTCTTTGGTGTGGCCGGCTATGGCCGACCAGTTATTCCTTGACCGAGCGGCCTGTAGTTGCGGGCCACGGTTCATCCGCATATGGCCTGCGCGCGGCCGCCGCCTTCTCCCATCACTGTCTCTACCAAAGCCCATTAATTGCAAACCAAAACAGGAATCATCGGAGGGTCGTCGGGCCGTGTTCGTTCGGTCGTACTCTCTATGTTAGGCAGTATCATAATATCAAATACAAACTTTGATTCTCAAGGAAGAAAGAGGTACAAAATATTCACTTCAAATTATACAAACCCCTACCTTGAAAAATGCTTTGTGGTAATCGGGCTTTGTGGAAAACGGCGTCATGGGGAGACGGCGTCACCTCATTGGCGTCAGGGAAGGAGCCGAGGATGGCGTGTCATCGGCATTCCTTGTGGATGGCTCCTTCTCCATTGTCTTGGCCGAAGATCGAAGGAGATGCTCGTAATTCTTCGGTGTTTCTTCATTAAAGAAATAATCTCTTCTAATTCTCAAAAGTTTACCCGACCAAAAATATTTTCTATGAAAATATTATAATAGACTTCTCCAACTTAATGCAATGTCATGGAAATCAAAAAAATTCAAAAATAAGAGATGTGCCAATTAATTAATAAAGATATTAATTAATATATTTGGCAAACTTAATGAGAGGGAGGTGGAGAGTTTAAATTTAATATAGAGGAGTTAACAAATTATTTAAAGGGTGTGTTAATGGGGTTAAAGGGTCTTATGGGGAGATGAAAGGTTTAGGGCACGTGTAGGACCCACCTCACAAATATCCTCTCAAGGGAGGTTAAGTGGGTGTTGGCCCCACATCTAACACCCATAGGGAGGAAATAACTAAAATCCATAAATAAAATTTGTATACAACAAATTTTATTTATTTTATTCTAAATCCCCAAATATTAATTCTCAACCTGCATAAAATGAAACTACGGTCAAGGTCCCCTTAAGAGAATTTCGGTGCTATGAGTTCATCAGTGTCCTCGGATTTCAATTCTGATCACTGGTTCAAAATATAGAGAAAAACTTGCATGTACGTTCAGTGAGAGTACCCGAACAAAACTTCAGAAATGGATTTCAGGCACACCTGGCCTCGGAATCAAGTGCCGTCAGAAACCAAAGACTCGTAAAATTTCAAAGTATATAAGAAAAAAAATTCCCTTGAATGTTTATGGGTCATTACATTACTCCCACCTCAGGGCTTTGCATCCCCGTAAAGCTACAACAAAAACTAGGGAAAGAAATGGGGGTATTGAGCATGCATTTGAGCCTCCTGCTCCCATGTGCTCTCCTGGAGGTTCCCGTGATACCAGCGAATGCACACTAGAGGAATCAACCGCCCAAGCAGCACCCACTCCTGTAGATCCTCGATCTCCACCGAGACCTCCAAAAATGTCACCCCATCATTGATGTCCAACTCTTCTTGATCGATGATGTGTGATTGGTCATGCACGTATCTCCTTAGCTGAGATACGTGGAAGACATCTTGCACCCGGGGAAACTGATGTGGAAGGGTCAGATGGTAAGACACCTCACCTACTCTACTGATGACCTGGAAAGGACCGATGAAATGCAGAGATAACTTGTCACCCCAGCCAAATATCCGTAGAACTCATCGAGGTGAGACCCGTAGAAAAACGTGGTCGCCATCCTCGAACTCCAGTGGTCTCCATCTCCTATCAGTATAGGACTTCTATCTCATCTATGTAGTCTTCATCTGCTCTTGGATGATCTGCACCTTCTTCATTGTAGCCTGAACCATCTATGGTCTTACGAGTGCTGACTCCCTAGGGTCAGTCCAGCACAGAGGTGATCTTCATGGTCGGCTGTACAGTGCCTTGTATGGTGCCATCCCGATGTGGAGTGGTAGCTGTTGTTGTTTGAAAACTCCACCAAGGGTAAATGATCCTCCCAGCTATGACCAAAGTCAAGGACATAATCACGGAGCATGTCCTTGAGAGTCTAAATTGTCCTCTCAGTCTGACCGTCTATATGAGGATGGAAAGTGGTTCTCAGAGGTAGCTGCGTCCCAAAAGCCTCCTATAACCCCTTCCAAAGCCAGGAAGTGAAACGAGCATCTCGATCAGAAACGATAGTCGATGGAACACCGTGAAGCTCTATGATCTCCGAAATGTAGAGGTGTCTCATGCTCTCTACTAAGCCCTACTCTCCGATCGATAGGAAGTGAGTTGACTTGGTGATTCGGTCTACGATCACTTAGAAAGAGTCGTGTACTAATGATGTACGTGGAATCCCCATCACAAAATCCATAGATATTCCATCCCACTTCTACTCAGGGACCTCTAAGGGTTGTACCAATCCTGCTGGTACCAGGATCTCTGCCTTCACCTGTTGATAAGTGAGGCATCATGAGATGAACTCTGCCATAGTGTTCCCCCTTCCCAGGAGTATAGACTATCTCAATGTCATAGTCCCGGAGGAACTCAAGTCAACAACACTATCTCAGGTCCAGGTCCTTCTAAGAGAAGACACACCTGAGACTTTGGAGATTAAAGTAAACCGTAAACTGTTCGCTCAAGAAACTATTGGTGTGACTATCCATTTTGTCACGAACTCATCTACAACCTTTTTTTCTTACATCCTACAAGAGCTTCTAGGATTTATCCCTTGTTGAAAAGAGAAATTCGGTTTCATACCAGGGATGAACCATGTTCTTTGCCTAATACATTTAATCCTGACATAAATGGTATTATTTCATGCCATGGACGACGTCGTAAGGCCTCGACGCTACTACAAATAGATCCAACCGTTACTCTCACCTCCAAGGGTCGAGTCACACTGTCAGCAGCAGTGTGTAGTCACTGGGTCTCCTCCTGTAAGAATCTTGAAAGTGAGGGTCAAGTCAACAGTTTTAACCAGAACCTCTCAGTGCCAACCATACAAAAAGCACAGGGAAGAAAACGTCACATGGAAAAGTGTCTTTTATCATTGAATCTCAAATTACAAAGACACAAATCATCCATAAACAACAACAACAACGAAGCTACTCCCGCTCCAGTCCACTTGCTGCTCAATCAACTCCTCTGCCACGTCATCCCGCTCCTGGAGGTCCACCATGTTCGAACCTCATCCTCTGCCTGGAAGGTTCCTCTACTACCTGATTCTCATCTACTAGACAGGTCAGCCAGTCTCGAGCCATGTGACCTAGCCCACCCCAAGCACAGAACATCCATCTCCTGGAATGGCTGGCTCTATTTCATTTTCCTCACACAACTGAACCTGTATCCTGAGGTCTCCCACTGGTTGGCCTAGTATGCTTGGAATTCTGTGTCATATGTCTACTGCCGGCTGCAGAAGACTCCGCTACAGTCGAAAAGCCTTGCAGAAAGATCAGTAGCTCCTGAGCCCGCACATAGCGTAGATTTTTTGGTACAAACTCAACCCTGAAAATACCATAGAATTCTCCCAATGTGAGGGTCACCTCATCATAAAACTGGATCATATGGCTCCACCAACTCTCAGCTGCTCTCTGAAAGAGACTAACATCTAGGTACACCATCATGTCGGCGAGCGTCCCAATTATGTGGAAAACTTGTGTTACAACCTCCAGCCAGTACCCGACCATCTGAAAATCTGTCTCGCCTCGAAAACTCGGAGGCCTCTATCGTAGGAACCCATGCAACGCGCTCAAGCGGCGTGCACCCTCTGCTGCTGGGGCTGGTGGTATCGTTGGCTCAGTGTCTTGTGGTACCGCTGGTGCCTCCGCTGTGATGGGGCCCTACACCGAGGCCTCGTCGCTCGGTGGGCTACCACCCTGTACTTAACTCGGAACCCCCACTGACTGATTAGGCGAAGACATCCTAAAATGAAATAGGTTTTCCATGATCAAAAGATTATACCTAGTGAGATGACCTGGTTTGAGATGAATTAAAGGAAAACTTTTGATACTCCCATGCAATCAGTGTTTTTATGCATTATGTTGGAAATCAGTAGTCAGGGTCCTTGTGTACGGATACGTCGGTCGTTGCACCAACACTAGAATCCCTGAACCGAAAACCACACTCGGTACTCTTAACACTATTGCTTCACAGAAATAATGATCAGAGTCTAGAGTTCTGCGGTAGAACTGACTCCTCTGATACCAATTTGTCACGACCTGTCCTCGGGCCCGTGCCGTGACTACCTCAAGCCCGCCTTCCATAGGCCAAGGGCTGGTGATAAGAACCAAAGGCGTAAATCCGGATAAAAAGGGAAGACATTGCCTATATAATAGTAAACAAACATAAAAAAAATACGCAATAAAAGAAAACACTAACTAATATAGAATAATAAAGTTAGTGATGTAAGGAAAGGGTCCGGAAATACAACCTCAACAATAAGCATAGTACAACTAAAAAGCTAGTACAACTAGAGTAAAGTAAGACAACAACCACTGAGTCGTCCTCCAAAAATACCACCTGAAGGGTGGGTACAGATGGCCACCTCAGTACCTCAGGTCCGACCGTCATCTTTGTGTACGTCTCGCCAAGTGTTCCACCTCCAGGTACCGCCCAACTCCACAAGTCTCCACCTCAATCATTTTTTCTGTCGTCCACATCCAACACAACATAGTGCGGGAATAACTCGTACATAGGTGAGTATAACGATACTTAGTAGGGACCCCGAGACCCTCAAGGTCTTACAAAATCCAACAAGGATAAACCACAAAGTATGATTTCAACAGATAACCATTACTTAGGTATATGCCCATACATATACCTAAGTTATCAAGTAATCCATCTCAATCATGAGGAAGACACAAAGATCATTTACTCAGCTCATTCCATGATTTTTCTTTACGATGTCAAAACCACGACTGCTGGAGAACTCCTCCTCTGTCGAGTAAAGTGGGCCTTTCTCTACAACCATGTGCTTCCCACTAACCGTGGACAGTTGAATTACTCCACCTGTCGAGTATTGTGGGCATGTTTCTACAACCAAGAGCTTCCCACCATGGGTATTCCGCTACAAACAAGCACTCCCCCTCATAGATTACATAATTACATATTCTGTCGAGTATCATAGGTCTGCCGCTACCACCAAACGCTCCTATGCCATGGGTTTTCTACTACAACCTACAGCTCCCCACTCGGCCATCCAAATCACTCTGAGTCGATCGATCAACAGTCGTCAAGTTTCAACCAGCCACTAGGACTCTGCAATCTTCTCACTCATCACAGGGAGGGTCTGCTCCAAGGGCCTTAAGCTGATACTCCAAGTGTAACTAACTCTCAAATAGAAGTATTAGAAATGACTGCCTTGCCATAGGGGTATCAACGCCAAAGACGACACATCAAACGGACGCCCGGTCTGTGAGTTATTGGCTTTTTCGTTCCAAGGGCCTTGTTGGGTTCAAAGCTATGACTAACCCACCCATACTCCGATCTCATCCAAATCCCATGTGGATTATTCCAAAAGAATTGTCTTATAAAAAAACGAACTTAGTTGACGACACTTCAATCAAACGTCTGGTCCTTAAGTTATAAGTGTTTCTGTTCCGAGGGCCGGTTGGTTTCGGTTTCAAACTAACCCAGCCTATTTTCCAAAGTCTTCCAAAACTCACTTAGAGTAACGAAAAAGAACCCCTTCATCACGAGTGTCCCGGTGCCATAGACGGCTCATCGATCGGATGCACGGTCTTAATGTTATTCAATTTTAAGTGAAAATAGGCCCGACCCGTTATGCCTAGTGGGCTGGCGGGTCATCTCGTCCCGGTTCGGTGGGTCCAACCCGGCAGAGGGTCGAACTGGCCAAGTGAGGAGTGCAACCCATCCCGAGGGGGGGGGGTGTGGCCAGGCCTAAGAGGGAACGGACCGGCCCAGTGGGGCGTGGCCTGGCCCGCCCAGGCCCGGCTCGACGCGGTGCGTCCCGACCTTGCACGACAAGGCCCGACCCATCGCGGCAGGGCCTGGCATGGTGGGGAGTGACCTGGCTCGGTGAGCAGTAGCTCGGCCCGGCTTGACGAACGCTGCGGGGGGTTGCGGCCCCCCGGTGAACCAGAGTCACCAAGCGGCACAACCCTCCTATCTGCCCGGCTGAAGCCTGCCGGTCTTCCTGGTGTGAGTGGTCCACAGGGGCGGGCCGTGGTTCATCCAGCATGGCACCCTCCTGGCACCGTGGGTCTTTCCAGCCCGGTCGGCTGGCTGCCGGCCAGTTTGTCCACTAAGAGGCCCGCATAAAGGGGGTCGCGATCTTTCGCCATGCGGTTCCCTCCTGGCACCACGATCTTTGCATTCCGGCCGGCTATGGCCGACCGTTTCTTCCTTGGCGTAGCGGCCCGCCGTTGCGGGCCCCGGTTCTTCCGCACATAGAGGGTGCACGGCCGCCGCCTTCTCCCATCACTGCCTCTTCCAACACACATTTATTGTGAACCAAAACAAGAAACATCGGAGGTTCATCGGGCCGTGTTCATTCAGCTCCTGCCCTCCGCGTTAGGTGGTATCATAAAGCCATAGACAAACTATGATTCTCAACGAAGAACAGGGTACAAAATATTCACTTCAAATTGTACAAACCCCTACCTCGAAAACAGGTCTACGATAATTAGACATCGTGGAAAATGGTGTCTCGGGGAGACAGCGTCAACTCATTGGCATCGGTGAAGAAGAAGCCGAGGATGGCGTGTCATCGGTGTTCCTTGCGGATGGCTCCTTCTACTTTGGCGTGGCCGAAGATCAAAGGAGATGATCGTCATTCTTCGGTGGTTCTTCTTTGAAGAATGAAGCTCTTCTAATTCTCCAGAGGTTCCCCCAAAAAAATATTTTCTACGCAAATATTATAATAGACTTCTCCAACTTAAAGGAATGCCATGAAAATTTAAAAAATTCAAAAAAAGAGATGTTCCAATTAATTTACAAGGATATTAATTAATTGAGTTGCCAAAATTAATGAGAAGAAGGTGGAGAGTGTGAATTTAAAATAGAGGAGTTAATAAATTAATTAATGGGGGGTGTTATTGGGATTAAGGAGAGTTATGGGGAGATGAAAGGTTTAGGGAACGTATGGGCCCCACCTCAGAAATATCCTCTTAAGGGTGGTTATGTGGGTGTGGGCCCCACCTCTCACTCCCCTTGGGAGGAAATATCTAACATCCATAAATAAAATTTGTGTACCAAAAATTTTATTTATTTTATTCTAAATCCCCAAATTTTAATTCTCAAACAACAAAAAACGCAACTGCGGTAAATGTCCCCTTAATCGAAATTTTATTTGAATTAATTTAAACTTTTAATATTTTTTCACTTCACCCACCATTGAAAATAGATTTACATTATGAAAAAACTTCCTCTCACATGAATCCTACTTAGATTATGCAACACACAATATTAAAATGGTGAGAATTACATAGAACAACAAGGTTAGCATACATTACCTGCCTGATATACCTTCCTCGATGGCTTGCATAACATGCAAGATCGAGTGTTATCTAACTATAATATATTATAAAAAATATTATTATAGTGAGATATAACCTAGCCCTTAATTTTAAGGATATAAATATTATTAACTAAATTAATAAAATATGAAATTTAACAAAATATAAGAAGAATCCATAGGTTACTAATTAATTAGAAATGAATAAGAAAACTGATTAAAAATAATGGAAATTGTTATTATAGTCACAAAGCTATATTAACATAATAAATTAAAGTAATTGCAATTTTTGAGTGATATTAATGTAACAAATATGTTGTATTATCAACCCAATATTCATTATATTAATATTATATATTCTATAGACATGAGATAAGAAAGGACCCAAATATTATTCTTAAAGACATATATCTTATTAATTAATTAAGTGGTTTCCACTAACCCACAAAGTGGTTTTATGAAAATACAAAAAAAACGGTTTATGAGAGGATTAAATCATTATACAACTATTTAATAGAGAAACAAATTTAAATAAACTTTTTATAACATATTTAGATTTAATATGTCAAAATAATATTTATCTTTTTATGTAAGACATAAAAATTATTTTATTAATTTTTTTACATTTTTCTGTAATGTTTTTTTAATGAATAATTAAAAATACTAGATTTTAATTCAAAATAGATTTTTCATCTAATTTAATTACATGTATAAATTATATTTTTAATTGGATTAAATTTTTATTTATATAATAGTCTTTTCAATGAATCCAATGTAGGTCATTAGGACTAATCTCACATTGAAATTGGATATAAAAAACATAGCAAAATTTGGACTATTTTTACATAAAACACTCCTAGTGTCATCATGCCAACATGATTATTTTTAAATTAATTGCTACCAATAATGTGATTATAATTAGGAAAAATATATTCCCTAATTGGAATCATCATTATTTTCAATGTCTAATAATTTCACCTTTTATTGAGCAAAAATATTAGTGGTGGTTATTAAAATTATTTACAACGGCTAAGATAAAAATTAGGATAATAAAGTAGTAAACCTTAAATATAAGACCCAAAACGAAGTATAAACATCTCCAACACCCATATTATGTACATTATTAGTCCGTTAACCACAAATTATTTATTTGTTTTGTTTTGTAGGAATTTATTAGTTAAATACATTGGTACATGTAACTTGTTTTCAAAGAAGCCAAGTACGTCTGTTCCCATCCCTATAAAAAGACAAAACCTCTAACCACTTTATCACACCTCTCAAGCCAATTTTTTATCCCAAAATTTACATAAATAAGTTCTACACAACCATATCTTCCACTTAGAAGAATTATATTTGGAATTATCAGACTCACTGAAATATTTTTTCAAAAACCAAATGGAGCTACCTGATTAAGAGGAAATGTCTTCTCTCAAGTCATTTATTTTATTTTCCATCTCCAAACCCTCCAACAATCTTTAAATTATTACTACATTCATAAATAGTATCATAAATAAATTAGAATATTTTATATAATGTTTTATTATTAGACTTACGCAGACCTCTGTCTAATGGATAGCTAACATACTATATCGGTGCACGACGAACTACTACCTCATGAAATGATGATTTTTAATCTTTCTAGTAACATATAACATGTGTTCCGTTAGGATGAAAACTATATATATATATTTTACATATTTTAATTTTTATGTATTTAATCTTATGTATTTGTTATTCAACACACATTCTTTTTTCTTTTCATTTGGTTTTGATTGAATAATCTTGTTTGATGAAGTGCGGACAACCGCCCCCTCAAAGCGATATTATTCGTCCACACATCACATGGAATGTATTAAACATTGGATTAGTGAACATATATGATATATATGCTAAAGTTATGAGAATAAAAAAATTATATATGTATATATATATATATAAATACATACATATACACATGTCATTTACATACTTTCATTCAACACAAACATAAAAATGGAAACATTGTTCATGCATAAATATGACATATCGTCTCCCAGAATGGTGTATTCCATTTCATAATTTTTTATGATATATATTATTGAAATATAAAGATATTTTGTATAATTATATTTATAACATGATTTTCATTTAGGAATAATGATATATGTATATATACCAATGGTTTAATAAATTAAGGAAACCGCGAAGAAAAAAGCGAATATTACCCGAAGTAAAACCTTAATATAGAATCATTAACATGACAGTAATATAATGTCATAATAAATAAATATATAGTGTTATATATTAGAATAATCTTCTTTAAAAAATTTATAATAAACTTATATTTATCATAAAGAATTTTTGTACGAATACTAAGCGCGTCAAGACCCAAGGTAAGGGGTTTCCATATAACTTTTATTTCCATGAGATACATGTTATGATCAACACTATATCCTTCTGTGTTTTGTATATACTTATGATTATTGTATTCTATGTATCTTATAATGAAATTTATGGTTATCACATATCCATTTTATGATCATTCTTTCTTATGATTTATGTTTCAAAAGATACCAAATCAGAAAAATAGTTTTATCTCAATTTTTCTACTTTGAGACTAAAGTTTTATTATGAACCTAAACACTTTATTATTGTTTTAAATAATAAAATTTTACATATCACGAATATAAATGTTTACATGATATTACAAGATTCATTTAATTGATGTTTTGGATAGTATGATCCCATGTTTCCATATTATAAGAGTTTATTGGGACAATCTCATCACATTTTGAGATTGTTCAGGTTTTTGCTTCAATTGATATAAGTTTTTGATCGATATCTCCATACAACTAATGAGTTCATTATAATATATTATTTACAAATATACACATGTATTTTTACCATTATCTAATCATTCTTACATAAGATATTTAAGAAAGTGTTTTTAATAATTCCATACTTTACCTTATCTTTGGTTAGAAATATATTCAAATCCATGTTTTCTAAAAAGGGTTTCCTAGAATATTATACTATTGCTATATAATATTTTAACTATGATTTTAACCCTTTTTTATTTTACCAATCTTTTTAAAGGAATCTTCTTTTCTCTTTCTGAACCAGGCATTTCTCTAAATTTTTTACAGTGCAAAATAAATGTTGTCTTTTACCTCAAATGACATGTATAGATTTACCCACCATCATTACATTGAAGCTAACTTTACATTTTTAAAATGTTAATATTTATGAAAATGTTTTTAAAATTATTTTCCAAAGAAAATAGTTTTCAAATTTAATTCAAATATATTTAATATGTATTCAAGAAAAAAAATTGAAATGTTTTCAAGACTTATATTACAGGTTTTGAATGTATTTTCAAATACATGGGATTTAAAGCAATTTCAGGATTATTTCATATGATTTCATGTAAAAATAATATCATTTCATTTTAAAGATATCTTTGTATTTTTTAAAAGTTAATTTCAATGAAATATTTTTCAAATCATTTTCAAGCCTTATATATATATCATTGAAATGTATTTAATGTAACGGGGTTTAAAAAGTTTTGAATCTTATTTTATACATTTTCTAAGAAAAAGAATTTTCAAAAATGTTTTCATGCTTCATTTATAATTTATCACTGAAAAATGTTTTCAAACTGATTTAAAGTATTCTTTATAATTTTTCAATTTTTTATTTAAGGAAACTATTTTAAAGGGTTTTATGTATTAAATATCATTTTTCAAAGAAGAAAGGATATTCTATTCATGAATCATTTTTAAAAGATATTTCAAAATTATTTTCTATCTATTATGACATCTATTTATTTTAATCATTAATTTCTATCAAATAATGTAAAGGTTCTATTAAATTCATTTCTATGAATGGGTTATGCTTAAATTTCTGATATTTGTGAATCCAATTTATCTTTCATGGGTTAGATGTATATGAAATACATTACTCTTTCATAAGTTATACATTTAATGAAATGATTATAAAACCTATAATTGTTTCCACAGAATATGATATGTTTACATGTTTATAATACCCATTTCATTTTATGGGTAATGATATGTTTGTTTATACCCATGTGGAATATATCTGTAAGATTTCACTATGAGGTTGGTGAGACCAATATCTCCCTTCAATGCATTGAGTAAATATTTATATATCAATATATTAATAGGTCTAGAACGATTATTTACTTGGTTTAGCCATATAGGGCTAGAGCAAGGGTTCACTCAGTTGAGTAATACATGGCTCGAATGGGCATTTACCCAGTTTAGTAAAGGACATTTTCAACTAGGAGGGCATTTTTACTGATACCATGGGTACTTTTTAAATGAAATTATATAATTATTTGTTTTCCACAATTCAATTTTTTATTCCTATATTATGATTCCATGGATTATGCTCTTCATTTTATTAAAATTCTTGTATTATGAACTGCCTCCATGATTTCTGCTATTATATTTGATATGCAGGGTATGATATTATATTTTAATGATCGCATTCTCTTACCCATATGATCATGTTGATTCATACATGTCTCCCTTGTTTTCCCTTGTTGAGCATTTGTGGTCACCCATTTTTATGTTTCCTTCCCCATGTTATGAAGATGTGTAGTATGTATGTTGTGTCTTAGAAGTGTCAGTCTTCAATAACCCAGTGGAAGATAATTAAGCTCTTTTATGAATTGGTGTTTATGTTTCCAAGATTACAAAGGCACTATACCAATTATAGTATGTTGGAATCTATTTTTATAATGTTTGAAGTATTCCAAAAGTGTAATGTATAGTCTATGTGTGAAAAGTTAGGATCACTATAGTTTGTATCAGATACAAGGTATAATAAAACGTTGAAAACATGGATGTGAAATATATAGTTATATCCCTAGGTATATTTATAAGGATATCTCTAGAGATGTCTCTAAGTATAAGTATTTTGACAAGTTAACATTTTTGAAAATTTCCTAGAATTCTGGTAAAGGATATAGTGAACGGTTTCCTTGCATTACATCCCTATCTGTGAACTACAAGTGTATTTGGATCTAGAACAGATGTACCTTGGGGCAACAACTATGACAAGATTTTCCAGGATTGACTTGAGGTAATCTTGTAAAATAAAACATGCCTTGCTACATACTTGGTTTGACACTCATGGGGGATATTCTTTAGAATTTCACAAACTCTTTACCAACCATAATGGAGAATTTAGATACATGTTTGTTATTAGTAACCAATGATAAACATTAGGTATCATATATTAAAGAAGGTGTCATGATTTATATATCCTATAAGTTATTACATTCATGGTTATGTGGTTTTCTTCTATAATATTTGTTTTTCACCCTGTGATTTATGATTTTAGTCAATGGAAAGAAATATAAGGAACATGGATAACATTTAATGTCTAAAATGTTGAAATTATAGGCATTAGGAAAATTTATTTCCCTAGTGGAAAACTCATAATGTAAATCAGGATGTTTTTATCAGTATTGGTATTACTTTTGAAGATAAAGAGGCCTTAAATGACATGTGAAAGATATGTGATGTTCTTCCAGTATTCGTTTCATTAATCAATAGAATCATGATTAGATTGAGTTTGACAAACCTTACCACATGATTTATATTTAATATTATATAAAAGGGGTATTATGGATTCTGTTGATGAAGCATATATAATTGTTTAATAATACTGTTGGATGAATAAATTAATTATGATTTCAAATTCAGTGATTATGTTATATGAATCATAAAATATGTATGTATTTTCGGTATATGATTTTATTAAGGATTTTAAATTACATGATAAAGGGGGATGAAAAAATAGAAATGTGATTTAATGAAAATGTGAAATTTTCATTAAGGGAATGTAACCCATAATTACTTCTTGGAATTGAGATAATTGTGTTTAAACATTGATATTTTCGATATGAATAAGTATAATTGGACATTATGGATTACCCTGGAACAGACTATTGAAAATTTGTTCTATTTTATCTTGGATGAAGCTTACAACTTATTGGATTTAATCCATATATCAAGTAATTCATACAAGAAGGATGCATGAAAGTTTTCCAAAATGATTTATAGTAATTAAGAGAATATATGATAAGGTAATTCACATATTTGGAATGTAACAACCAAGAGAAAATTGTGATATATGGGTTATCAATGTTAAGCTATTTTGTGACTCTCTATATGATGTTTTTATTTTCATCTTTTAGAAGGGTTATAAGGTTAACCATTATTGGAATCTTTATATTAAACTTTAGATGAAGTCAATAATATTAATGTTTGGTCTCTCTATATGAGGATTTATGCTTATTGGATATCTTGTTCAATATACTCTATGATGATGACAACTGATGAAAAATGGGATGGAATATCATGGATCCATTGATACGTGAGTACTTCAAGAATGAAAAAGTATCCTTCCTTTTTAGAGAAAGTGGTAAAGTGGACCAAAAACGAATAAAGGGTGAAATTGTCCTGAAATTATTCAGTATATATTTTAATGTAAATTATTCAACACTAGGAAAAGGATCTTGAAAAATGTTAATTTTCTTGTTCCTTTATTTCTTATGAATAAGATTTCCCCTTTGATCATCGTAATTTTATGGCTTTGTTATTGTAATATTTTTCCTAACCATGTTCAATATCACTCTCTATTAGAACTTGATAGTAATATTTTTATTCCATGTCTGTGGTTTCACTTTCAACCCATGTTATCCTATGTGGAAACCTAGTTATATGTTACCTAAGGTAACCGTTATGGTTCCAAATTTCCATTTTTAAGGGATGTCATAGTATCAATTTTTACAGTGTGGGTTTCTATTAATGAAACATTCAAGTATTAAAACATTTATAACACATACAAATTTTGAGGGAGAAATTCATTTTAAGGGGAGTATTATATAACACCCTGAGATTTTGATATTTTTTCGAATTAACTTAATTTTTTATATTTTTCACTTAACGCAACATTGAAAATATCTTTCCAAAAAGTCAAAAATTCCATTCACATGGAGCTGAAATGGAATATGTTACACACAATCCAAACATTGTCTGTGTTACAAAGAAGAACAAGGTTACTGTACATTACACAGAAGATAGACCATCCTGGATGGAATGCATAACACACAAGACTGAGTGTTATCTAACACTAATATATTATCGAAACATTTATTATAATGAGATATAAAATAACCAATAACTTTATGGATATCAATATTATAAACTAAATTATATAAATATGTGGTTTACCAAAATATAAGATGAAATCATAGGTTACCAATTAATTATAAATGATTATTAAAACCTATTGAATACAAATGAAAATATTATTATATTCACAAAGCCATTTTAACCAAGTAAATTAAATTAAATAAATCTTTTAAGTGACAATGAGGTAAAAATTTTATTGTATTATCAATAATACATTTTTGATATTCATCCAATAGATTCTATAGACATAAGACAAGAGAGAACCCAATTATATGCTTAAAATACAATATTTTAAGGCATTTAACAGAATTTTAATGGTGATACCATTTAAAAAATCTATTTTACAAATTTTATAGATTTAATATTTAAAAATAAATAATTTCCTTGGAAGAAAGAAAAAAAAATAGCTTAGGATAATTTTTTTTCATTTTCTTGTAATGTTTCATTTGATAATGAATAGTTAATAATACTAGATTTTAATTCAAAAATAATTTTTCATTTAATTTATTTATAAAATTAAATTACATTTTAATTGATTAAATATTTTAGTTATATAATATTTTTATAAATTAATTAAATGTACATCATTGGATCCATCTTCGCATGGAAATTTCATAGTGACCATCGCATTTCAATGCTTAACATTACATAAATTTTGATGAATACTTAAGCATTATAAAAATATCTCTTAAAAACTGTAACTAGTCTAGTGATGTTAAAAACATGGAAATATAAACTCTAGTACATAAGTGTGAAACATTATCTCCCACTAGGTTATTCATGAAGATCACCCTTATCAGACACAACATAATTACTACATATCATCATGACATCGGAAGGAAACATAAAAATGGGTGATATACAATTTCTAGTAATGGTAAATAAGGGATATATGTAAGAAGAAACATGCACATAGGGGTATGATAACATGATCAAAACATTCAAAGATCATACCGTTCATAATACTGATAAAAAACATGAATCATGTCATAATGTTTGGTAGTTAAAAAAACATGATTCATAAATAAATAAAGGACATAATCCATAAAATAAAAACATTGGAATAAGACATAGAATTAGGGAATACACATATAAAAATAATATGATTTTCATATTATCCAATGCATTACTACTATGAAAATAATAATAGACATATTCTTTTTCTAAACATGTTAAACCACCATTCTAGTCCTGTATTACCAAACTGAGTGAACCCTCGTTCCATACTTATATTACTAAATTGATTAATCCCTCATTCCAGCACTGTATTACTGAATTGAATAAACCATCATTCCATCCATGTATTAATGAATAGAGTAAATCCTCTTTCCATCCCTCTATTACTGAACTAAGTAAACCCACATTCCATCCCTGTATAATTGAACCGCGTAAACGCTCATTCTAGCCTTGTTTTACATAATTCAGTAGACCATCATTCTAACCCTATCTATCTATTAGATATTAATCTTTACGCAATTCATTTTAGGGAGATATAATTCCCACCAATATCACAATTAAATCATAAATAAATGTTCTAAAAATAAAAAATAATCATATTGTAACACATGAAATGAAATGGGTGTTATAAACAAGTAATCATATCAAAACCTATATAGAAAGATACAAGTTTCCAAATCATATCATTTTAAGCATAACCAATGAAAACAATATGATTTCATAAATATATATCCCATGAAATAGAAATTGATTTCAAAAACCCATAACCCATGAGAGAGAAAAATATTTCATGAAAATATATCCTATGAATGAGAAACCGGTTTCCTAAATAGGATGACATTAATAATAACCCATTTATAGAAATGATATTAATAGAATTTTTAGTTAATTTCCATGAAATAAATGGGTAACATCAACAGATGTCATCTTATATGGAAAATATTTTTTTAATATCTTTAAAAAACAATTCTTAATGAAATTACCCTTTCTTGTTCGACATAGTATTTTTAATACATAAAACCATTTGGAATTAATTTTATTAGATAATATAATGAAAACATATTATGAAGACCTGAAATAAATTTTAAATACTTTTTCTGGAATAATCTATAAAATAAGCATTAAAATATCTTTAGAAAAATTTCCATGAATTTTTTTAACAACATTTATAAAATTATTTTAAATGATTTAGAAACTATTTATTGGAATATACTTTGAAAAATTATAAAAAATCATGAAAAATTTTAAATTACCATTTTAAATGTAATAAATTTTTGGAAAACATTTTTTTAATAAATAGATTTGAAAACTTATAAAATAAGCATTGAAACCCATTAAATAATTTTAAATAATTTTTCATGGAAATTTTCTTCAATGAGAATATTATAAAATATGTGAAAACATTTTTGAAAACATTTTTTGAAGAAATGTTTTTTGAAATAAAACATTTTTCTATCCGAAGAGAGATATACAATTATATTTTTCTTATAAACACTTTCTTACTTCTCCTAGGAACCAAAGAGTAGAAAAATGGTACTAATAAAAGATTATATTTTTAAAAAATAGGAAAAGTATACCCATAAATAAATTTGAGAGATGAATCATAATATTTAATCAAATATTCATAATCATTAGCAACATCGAAAATTAATGAGATTGTTTCAGGACAATCGTACCACTTTCTTACGTGGGATCGTACTCTGCATGAAATATATGTAAATTAAATTAACCATAAAATTTCATGAAGATAGTGATGTTCATGTTATAAAATTTAATATTTAAGTATAAACACATTGATAAATAGTTTAAGTGCCTGAAAAAACATGAGCATCCAAGAAGGAAAATTGGGACAAAACTATTTTACCAATTTGGTAACTTTTGAAACATAAACCCCATGAAAGAAGGATTAAAAAATGAACAAGTGAATATCCGTAAATTTATTTATAATGCACATATAATATCATTATGTTCATTACATACACCACAAAAAAGAAATGAGTGGTGAACATAGCTTGTATCTCATATAAATTAAGAGTGAGATGAAATCCCCTTCCATTATGTCTTGAATCGCATCATACTCATTCAAACCACCTATTAAATATATAAAATTTTATTATAATTATTATATATATATATATATATTATCATATTTAATACCATATTTGGTTTTATTATGACCATATAGTTACCACTTTTTAACCATCCTTGTTTAAGGATTCACTTCAAGTAATATTTTCATTGTTCTTCACATGTGTCTTAATTTGTTATAGCTAGGGTACTTATATATATATTCCATGATTCCATAATGTAAAACAACATATAAAAATAATTTATAAATAGAATATTTATATTATAATAATCATTATAGTGCTTATTTATGAAATCGAAGACATCATTCATGGAGACGTTAAGCCGTACGTACGTATGAACGTTGTTTCCATTTTTATTTTCATATTGAAAGAAAGTATGAAAATGACATATGTATATATATATATGTGAGTGTTTATATATATATATTAATGTTTAATTATTATATCATATATATCATATGTTTTCATTAAAACCATCCTTAATATATTCTATGTGGTGTGTGAATGAATCACATCACTTTGAAGGGGCCATAGTCCACACTTCCACAAACAAGACTATGCTGTTAACTCCAAATGGGAAGTAAATATATGTGTGTTTAAAAATTAATATAGATTCTTAAATAATTTATACATATAATATATGACATATATAGAGAGAGTTTCCATTATAAGGACCATCATGATAAGTGGTAAATGAAGAATGAGGAATCATTGTTTCATGATGCAGTAGTTCGCCGTGCACAGAAACAATATGTTTAATATCCATTAGATGGTGGCGTGTTTAAGTTTAGTATGAAAATTTAGCATATAAAATCATAATATATTTAGGATTCTAGTGGTTTCACACAATAATGGAATAAATAGAGTTGAGGGGTGAAAAAGTAAAATAATGGAAAGAAGCTTGGGCGAAGAAGGTGCCTCTTAATCAGGAAAATCCTTCTGGTTTGTGCGTAATGGATTTTATAAGAGGCATTATTACCAAAAGAACGCTTCTAGGATGAAGGGAAGAAATTGTATTGATTATTTATGAATATTTTTGGAGATCAAAGGGTCTTGAGAGGTGTGATGAACTGGTGGAGTGCATGCCTTTATATAATGGAGGTGGAGTGACACTCCTGTAAATACTAAAAGGTACTAATTACTGCGTGGTCTACCATACATGATGTGCCTCAAAAATGAAAAAATATTGGATTATAAAGGATTTATGGTAGATTAAAACCTCTATAAAATAAAAATATGTGCATTTTAAAAAATTGGATTCTTAACTTCTACGATTTTCCAATTTTAGCATTTTGATTTTTATTAAAGAAACTAGTTTTCTAATATAATTAATTTAATCATTAATACTAAAATATTTTTATATTTATTATAAAAAAACTCCAGTTATTTTTTCATTTGATATATAATTTATAACATAAAACAGCAATATGTTTTGGAAATAAATTTTAAATGAAATGCACATAAATACCCTAAAACACTCCTTAAACTCGTACCATGTTAAAAACATGTTTACAATATATGGGTTAATATATTAATTATAGGAGATAAATTTTTCCATTAATATACCATATAATACAATTAATAACACATAAAAATCACTTAGTAGAATATAGGATTTTTAAGAATTTGAAATCATTTAATAAAATTCCATTTATTGTAAAATAATGGTTATTTTATTTTTTAAATTCTTTATCTAATTTTAAATTTTAAATATAAATATAATATTGGAATTAAAATATATTTGGATTTAAGATTTTTAACAAGAAATATTCATCTAAAAAATAAATAAATACAATAATAAAAAAAATTAACTTCACTTTTAAAATTTATAGTTACATTTATTTTAGTTAATTATTAACTAAATAGTCACTACAATTGAACTTATTAAACAATATAAAAAACCAAATTATTACTAAAAATTATTGATAAATTTTTATTCTAAAAATAACACGTTTATATTTAAAAATGGTATGTAGAACCGAAAATATGATTTTTTTTTACATAGACTAATGTTTTATAAATGATTAATGTTTGGAAATTTCCATTTTTGTCCTTTATGTAACATAACCTTTTATATAAGGTACTTCCATTTAATAATATCCCAACAATCCATAATCATTTAACCATGTAAGGACATGGTTAACATATTTGTATCTAATGGATTTTGGACATGTGTCCTGGAATTTTGGTCTTTTTTATTATGGTTTAGTCACTTATTAAGAGTAATCATACCTTAATCACTGTAATTAATTTTAATCAAATTCACTAATCATTCTGTTGAAAAAATTATGTTGATATTATTAGAACAAAAACATAATTATAATTTCAATGGTGTATTTCAAATTTTTATAATTACAATCAATGATATAAGAAAATTAATATAAAGGCTAATCTCGTAGACAGGATGAAATAATGGGGTTTTATAGAAGAGAAAATTTCAAAAGTTTGTTATTATTTTATATTCAATCTCAATATTAAATTCGTTCTAAATAAATTATTTATATAAATAGATCTATAATAGATCTTATGTTACTATAAATATCTAAATTATACTTTATAATTAATAATTATTTAAATAAAGATGTTTTTTAGCTAAAATGCAGTATTTTTCCCTAGTCATCTAAAAATGAAATCTGTTAGAAATTTCTCTAAAATTCACCCTATGATAATTTTGATGCTCTAAATTAAAAATTAATGTTTATTTTTCAGAATGAAATTTATAAAAGTCTCCAAATTGATATTTAAATCAGGTTATCCATTAAAAGATGGTAAAACTCAGTGCTTCATGTACATCCAGTTAACTCTGTATTGCGTGTACTATAAACTAATCTAAGTGTTGAGTGTAGTAAAATATCATATTGGTGATTCATATATCTAATGATAAACATAAAATAATTTATTTTCAATTTTTTGTGAAATAAAAAATATCAAAAAGATTAATTAATTTGAATAAAAAACATTTCAAAAAATCTCAGGGTGTTACATTCTACAGCCTTAAAATGAATTTTGCCCTCCAAATTCATCAATATTATCAATGGATTAATAATATAACGTTCCTTTCATAAAATCTTATATCTTAAATATGAAATAAAAAACTTCCCCTAAAAATTGAATGTCAAAATCATTATTGTTACCTAAAGTGACTCACAATGAGATTCCTGGATAAGAGAACACATGTTGGAAGAGAAAACATGGCCATGGAAGAGAAATCATACCATCAAGTTCTGATAAATATTTTTAGAGAACAATATTAAGAAAAAGTTAACAATCACAAATCCTTACATCTGTGATGAACTAAGGGACCATATAATTCATCAGAAACAAAAGTATGAGGGAATATTTTTTGTTTTAAGATATATTATCCTAATGTTGAAGAATAATTTTTAAAAGATATACTTTCATGATTTCAGAACAATGTCACCCTTTATTGATCAATAATCCACTTCAACTCTTTCTATAAAAAATAAGGTTTCTTTTTCGTTCTTGAAGTACCAACAGATCATGAAATCCATGATATATCATCCCATTTGTCATTTGTTTTCATAAACACAACGTAGATTGAATAGGATATCCAATATGTATAAAACATCATATAGAGGGATAACACATTAATCTTACTATATTCATCTATTATTTAAAATAAACTTTCCATAAATGGTTAACCACATAACCCTTCAAAAATAAAGAAATTAATGTCTTTAGAAAGAAATTCATGAAATCTTCTTGACATTGACCCCCAATATATCACAAAGTACCACTTAGTTGTCACATTACAAACATGTTAATTACCTCATCATATATTTGCATGAAACTTGATAATTACAATAAATACATTTGTAAAACATGTATTTTTCTATATTCGAATGATTAATGGAGATATTATTTAAGTCAATGATAATATAAACATTATCCTTGCTGACATAGAACAATTTTTCAATAAACTGTTCTAGGGTAACCCATACCGTGTAATTTTCTAATTCATATCCAACATATCATTATCCAAACACCATTATCTCAATATCATTCCATAATTAATGGTTACATTACCTTAATCAAAATAGCATCATCCCATGAAATCACAAATCTATGTATTAATGAGATTTTCACATGGGAAATCAATTTTCATATTTCCTATACTTTCCACATCTGAAACATTCAATGACAAACATGTTCCTTATAGATCTCTCAATTGACTAAAATCAGAAAGCATAGGGTGAGAAACACACACAATTGAAAAAAACCACATAATCATGAAAAATTACTTATAGGATTCCTAAATCATTACACCTACCTTTAATACATGAAACCATAGTGTAGAGACCCAAAGCTTGACATACATAGACATTACATTACTTTTTCGGAATACTTAGTACATAACAAAAACAGACACACAAGGACCGTAATAGTTTGGTGTCTTTGGAAACTTGGTACGTAATCTTCTAATCGTGGTGAAAGATCTTCAACATCTCCCATAAAGATCTTCCCATTTTTGTTTCCTTACCTAAAATCTTTCTTTTAATCCTGGGGGAAAATAAAACATAAAAACGGTGATCTCAAATGCTCAGTAAGGGTATGCATGGATAAAATAAAACATACCATATATATTTGAACTTGAAAAAACATGAACATTAAAAATCATGAGCAACGATATAAAAAATGGAAGTAATAAGGCATAGATCATAATGGAACATAAATCATAATAAAATAGCATTGGAATAAAACATGTAATTTTGGTAACCGTTAAGCACATGATATGATATCCATAGTACCCACGACATTGCTGCCAAGACCATCTTAGTGGACAAAGTCCCTTTTTTAATCGAGTTCTCTCCTCGTTTCAGTCCTGTTTTACTGAATCGGTTTAACTTGCCATTCAAACCATGTATATCTCCTGAGATATAAATCATTACCCAATGAATTGGAGGGAGATATAGGTCCCACCCATCTCATAATGAAATCATTCTTTTTTTTGCCACAACATAAGCATAAATCATTCATCATAACCCAAAGAATAAAATGGGTTTCATAAATATCATTCCATCATCACATAATCCATATAAAAGAAATGGATATAATTTCATAATAAGAAAAGTGAAACCATGTAAATTATACTTGAAGCATACACATATGAAATAAAGTCATATTAGATGGAAAAATGTTTTTGATAAAACACTTGAAATGAATTATTGAGGGAAATATCCTTTCTTCTTCAAAATTAAATTCTTTTCACAAAACATCATGTAATTTTAAAAGAAGGATATTTTGATGAAAATATTCATGAAATATTTTTGAGGAAGCTTCATGAAAATAATTCTTTATTAAACCGTAAAAATATTTTTGTTCCGTATAAGTTAAAAAAACATTCTTCTCGTACTTTTTCTAGAAATGTCAAAAAGTACCTTATAACGTAAACAAAAGAAATATTCCTTTCACACCATGTAGTAAAATCCCAAAATGGGTAAAAAGACATTAAACATACATGAAACCATTTTTAGGAAACATGGAAATGGATGAGAACAATAAACCCTATAAATAATTACGAATAAAAAATCTCGGATAATAATGAGATTGGAATAATTATCCCTTACCTTAGGTCTGATTTGCTTCGTAAGTGTCCGAACATCCTCTTCTTTGAAGCGCCACTTTGAGACCTCCTCTTAGGGAACTAAAATTGGTCTTTCAAGAATAACAGGACCTCTAGGATGTTTCTAGGGAAGTGGGGAAGTGAAATGGGCTGGGGTTGGCTGAGCTTGAATGCTCAAATTGGTGTGAGGAGGAGAGGGAGGAGGTGCCCTTTTATAAGGGAGGAGAGGGGAACCTTTGGAATTCTTAAAAATATTAATTTATAATAAATCTAACCCAACTTAAAAACCTCCAAAAATGAATCATATCTGAATATTATATGGGATAGGGTTTTAATCTCCTCAACCAATCAAATTTAGACATGTTAGGACTTTATTTAAAACATTATCAACTTGATTTATCCTTATTTAATAAATTTAATTTTATTTATGGTAATAACATTCTAAATTTTAAATTATAACAAAAAATTACTTATTTGTTTTGAATTGTCCATAATTGGATACTTTATAACATTTTATACCATATAAATTTAAATTTATAATTTTTAAATATTTTTGTAATTTTTAATCAATTTTATAATATGTTATTTTTATAAAATAAAAATAGTGTCAATTTTGACACTATTCATTTATTTGAATTAAAATAAAATATATACAGAAGATTTCTTCGATATAAAAGCTTTAATAAATTCAAAAAAGGTCATATGTATCTAGAAAATTAGTGGAGCACATTAAATAGTTCATATAATAGTTATTTCATTATTTTTAAAAACCATTTATTTTGTTTATCTCTTTATAAAATAATTACTACAACATTTTTGTATAATTATTTAATATACATATTTGTTGCATAAAAATTAAAAATAAAATCCTACGATGAAGGTAAATCTATTACCTTTATCAAAAATACTTTTTCTTGAATTTATCGTCATAAAATCACAATATTTAAATTGTTATATTTATTAAATTATGAAGGTGACATGTTTGGCATCATTTAAAATAAAATAATAAAAGTATCATAATTGCCTTAATAAAGATCCAAATGGTGAACAACTCGGCCAGTGGATGATTAGGGTTTATATATACACTAATAATAAGTTTTGTGCAGATTTTCGGTCCTTTTGATATCTATTACTATTTCAATAAAAACTATATTATAGATTTTTCACTAAATAAATAATTTCTGCATCATTAATGTATCACTATTAATGACAATTATTTAATCGAAAAAA
Organism: Viscum album; assembly: GCA_963277665.1. NCBI lineage: Eukaryota > Viridiplantae > Streptophyta > Magnoliopsida > Santalales > Viscaceae > Viscum > Viscum album. The sequence continues at coordinate 1,004,752,839 of OY728134.1, forward strand.
ATTCTAAATAAATCATCATGATGTAGATAAGTTTATTATATTTCTGTATACTATTCATGTTCGTAGTTTTATGATGTTTATCACTAAATTAAAATTATTATACTTATAAGATTTAATAGAGTGACATGTTGTCACTTTCTTTGGTTTTAATAATAATTAAATTATTTTCGTGGTCAAAAGCCCATAAAATGAATCTAATCTGACCCTTAGGTGATATGGGTATACTTTTAGCAATCTAATAGAATTTTGGATTGTGTTAGGGTAATTTTATAATATTATATTTACCCTTAATTACCCGATTTACATTTAACTAAGGTAAATAAAATTTATCGTAGTTACTAGTCATAACTCCCAAATATAAAAAGTAGCCTATTAACATAATTTGGACCCACTGATTCCAAATATGGAATCCATTTTTTTAAATTCAATACACAGAAGTTCCAGAAATGAAATTAAAATTAATCCCGTTGTCAAATGAAAACGGGTTTTTGTTTAAAACATTGCAAAAGATTGAATTGATTTAACATACGAATTCAATATAAAATCAATGATAATGACATAAATTGTATTAAATGGTAAAAATATATTCTATTTAAACTTTAAAACCACTCAACATTATAATTTAACCATATAAATTACTACGATGAAAAAAGTTGTTTTTAATTAAAATAGAGCGTGTTTTTACTATTCATTAAAAAATGAAAGTTATCAGAAAAATATCAAAACTTTAACCAATGTAAATTTTTTTATCCTGATTCAAAAGAAAAATTTTATTTTGTCAAATTTAACTTATAAAAATGTCATCAACTAGATTTAAAATGGGTGCGCCATCAAAAGTCGGCAAAACTGCATTTTTTTAAAAATACATATTTTACTTGAATTTTTTTTTTGTTCTCATACCATGTACTAGAAAATTATTAAGATGAATAATAATGTTCTAAATTTCAAAAGTTAGTTAATACTATTCATAACATCTACTTCATAATAATATTATAATAATATATCATTGTTTAGTAAAACCCGGTATTGCGTACAACACACGCTATCGAGGAAGGCCGTGATTGCGTGTAATGAAAGACAAGTCTGGGTTGCGTGTTTAGCAAGATTCCTTTATTATTTCATATAACAGAATCCAAACATATTTCATTTATACATTGAATATATATATATATATATACCCTCAGTGTTTCGTAGAATGACTATTATAAAACGAACTTGAAATTATGTGTAACACAATCTACGAATAGTGTTGTGTATACTTCAAGCTAATACAGTGTGGCGTATAGCACAAGATAATCTTGTTGTAGCATAAATCACATGACATCAAATAAATTAAAGAGAATACTTATCATAAAATATCGGGTTGTTACATTCTACCCCCCTTAAAATGAATTTCTCCCTCAAAATTCGATGGGGTTATAAACCGTTTACTATTCATAGAATCCCACATCATAAAAAGGAATACTGAAACGTAATTTTAAAAATTAATGTATGAAACATAACGATTAACCAAAGTAACTCATCACTAGGTTTCCATATAGGAGAACATAGGTGAAAATATGGATATGGAAGAAAAATCTAACCATCAAGTTCTGATGGAGAGTGGTAGAGAACATGGCTATGAAAAAGCCATCAATCACAAAGCCATAAATTTGTGATGTTCTAAGGTACCATCTGATTCATCAGATATAAGAGCACTAGGACAACATTTTTTGTTTTCAATATCATTTCCCTAAAGTTGAAAATTTTGAATTAGAAGAAATACATTCTTGATTTTGGTACAATCTCACTGTTGTTCGTTCTTTTAACAATTTCCACTTCATCTATTAAAGAAATGAAGTTGAATTTGTTATTCATAAATTTTTAATAGATCATGTGATAGAATGATGGGTCATTCCATCTATTTCAAACAAAAGGTTAGGAAAAGTTATCAAATATACATAAGTCCATCTATGGTGAGATTAATCATATATGGTTCCTAAAATGGACTTCAACTTCATATATCATACTGCTTAAAATAATAAAACTAGTTTCTACTAAACAGTGACTTCTTGCAGGCCAGTGGTAGGCGATAAAGGCCAGTCGCACTTCAGTTGTGGGTTCGATTCCCACAGCCTTGTCTGACGCGATGGGATGTCGCTCGTCCTGCAGGTTGTCCTTTTTCTAAAATTAAATTACTATAACATCCCATAAATAATATCGAAAAAAACATATATCCTTAAACAATACTATCTTATGTCCAACATAATCCATTCCAATATTTATCTAAAATACTTTGGTCCAAGCTCATAGTATAAAGAAAATGATTACTTGAAATGTCATCAACCAACCATCATTTATCCCCCATTATCTTGTTGGTCACATTCCAACCATTCTAAGGCCTTAATCATGTATTCTCTTGAAGAAAATGAATACCCATCGAACCTTAGTGAAAACATGAATGCTTTCAAAAGTTAACCCTTTCCACAATCCAAAATAACAAAAATTATATATACTCAAACCATGATATGACATTCTCTTTATATCAGTCATGAGCTCATGAATGCTATCAAACATTTAATTTTCTCTTTATCCCTTCATTATGCGCATATCATCTACTTTCCAAAAATATCTGAATAACCTTTCATGGTCACTGGTACCATTCATCATATACTTTCAAAACTTATGGAAAGACAACAGTGTAACTATCCTTAGATTTCTCTTTATTCCATAGTACCATGAGATTACTTATACAACATTACACTTGATAAACATGTAATCATTCCACTACCTTCTTAAACCATTGACCGAGCTTCAAAAATTCTTTCATATCACATATCATTTGTAGTCTCTTCATCATCATCAACATAAATACTACCCATACGACCGTACTGATTCTCTTCATTAGACATTCCCTTAGGGCATTGGTTTTCATAATGCTCGTACATTCCACATTTAAAACATTTATCCATTGTTGATGTGTAGCAATACCATTATCCACATCCATGGTGTTAACTGAACCTTTTCCTTTGCACTTACTAGCTTTGTGTCCTTATTTCCCACACCCAAGGCATCTTCCAGTTCCCTTGAAACATTCGCCTGGATGCCTCTTCCCACATGATTTACATAGGGGAAATTGAACTTTCTTTCCTCTATGATCATCATGAAACTCCATCTTTATCTTATTAGCCGAGTCAGGAAACTTACCAAATTTGAGTTTATTGATCATATTATGAGATTGTTGATTCGGAATAATAAGGATGGATGGACTTCCAAATTCCATTTCATTTGGTTTCTCATGAATAATATCATTCTGTTGTCCATAATATCCTCCATTATCGTGAATCATCTTGTTTCCATCCATTTTCTAAAACCCAAAAAGAATAATGTTAGAGGTAAAAGTCATAATAAAGGGGGAGTAAATTCAATATCTAACATATTAGGATAAATTCTAAGATCGTTACTATAGTTCTAGGACTATATCCTACACGTATACTTATCCTTAGGGACATCCCCTGACATACCATAGAAATATCTCTCGGGATCTCACTAACGTTTTCACATCCTAGTTTTTCCAAAGGTTGACTAAACCATTCCTCTGATACCAACTTTAGATACCCAAAGCTATTTGTACATATAAATTACATTACTTTTGCGGAATACTTAGTATATAACAAAAATAGACACACAAGGACTGTAATAGTTTAATGTCCTTGGAAACTTGGATCGTAATCTTCTAATCGTGGTGAAAGATCTTCAACATCTCCCATAAAGATCTTCCCATTTTTGTTTCCTTACCTAAAATCTTTCTTTTAATCCTGGGGGAAAAGAAAACATAAAATGGGTGATCTCAAATTCTCAGTAAGGGTAAGCATGGATAAAATAAAACATACCATATATATTTGAACTTAAAAAAAACATGAACATTAAAAATCATGAGCAACGACATAAAACATGGATGTACATAAGGCATAGATCATAATGAAACATAAATCATGATAAAATAGCATGGGAATAAAACATGTAAGTGTGGAAAACATTAATCACATGATATGATTTCCATAGTAGCCAAGTCATTGCTATCGAGACCATCTTAGTGGACAAAGTCCCTTTCTGGATCGAGTTTACTCCTCGTTTCATTCCTGTTTTACTGAACCGGTTTAACCTGCCGTTCCAGCCATGTCTATCTCATGAGATATAAATCATTAACCAATGCATTGTAGGGAGATATAGGTCCCACCCATCTCATAATGAAATCATTCTTACTTGTGCCACAACATAAACCTAAATCATTCATCATAACCCAAAGAATAAAATGGGTTTCATAAATATCATTCCATCCTCACATAATCCATACAAAAGAAATGGATATAATTTCATAATAAGAAAAGTGAAACCATGTAAATTATACTTGAAACATACACATATGAAATAAAGTCATCTTAGATGGAAAAATGGTTTTGATAAAACACTTGAAATGAATTCTTGAGGGAAATATCCTTTCTTCTTCAAAATTAATTTCTTTTCACAAAACATCATGCAATTTTAAAAGAATGAGATTTTGTTGAAAATAGTCATGAAATATTTTTGAGGAAGCTTCATGAAAATAAGTCATTATAAAACCGTAAAAATTTGTTCATTCCGTATATGTTAAAAAAAATTCTTCTCGTACTTTTTCAGGAAAAGTCAAAAAGTACCTTGTAACGTAAACAAAAGAATGATTCCTTACTTACAACGTAGTAAAATCCAAAAATGGGTAAAAAGCACATTAAAAATACATGAAACCATTTTTAAGAAACATGGACATGGATGAGAACAATAACCCTAGTACATACTTATGAATAAAAAATCTAGGATAAGAATGAGATTGGAATAATTATCCCTTACCTTAGGTTGATTTGCGTCATAAGTGTCCGAACCTCCTCTTCTTTGAAGGGCCTCATCGAGACATCCACTTAGGGCACTAAAGTTGGTCTTTGAAGAAGACCAGGACCTCTAGGATGTTTCTAGGGAAGTGGGGAAGTAAAATTGGCAGGTGTTGGCCGAGCTTTAAGGCTCAAATTGCTGTGAGGAGGAGAGGGAGGAGGTTCCCTTTTATAAAGGAGGAGAGGGGCAACTTTGGAATTCTTCCTAATATTAATTTATAATAAATATAACCCCCCTTAAAAACCTCCAAAAATGACTCATATCTAAATATTAGATGGGATAGAGTTTTAATCTCATCAAAGAATCAAATTTAGACAAGTTAGGAATTTATTTCAAACATTATCAACTTGATTTATCCTTATTTAATCAATTTAATTTTATTTATGGTAATAATATTATAAATTTTAAATTATAACAAAAAATTACTTATTTGTTGTGAATTGTCCATAATTGGATACTTTATAACATTTTCTACCATATAAATTTAAATTTATAATTTTTAAATATTTTTGTGATTTTTAAACAATTTTATAATATGTCATTTTTATAAAATTACAATAGTGTCAATTTTGACACTATTCATTTATTTGAATTTAAATAAAATATATACAGAAGATATGTTCGAAATAAAAGCTTTAATAGATTCCTAAAAGGTCATGTGTATCTAGAAAATTAGTGGAGCACATTAAATAGTTCATATAATAGTTATTTTATTATTTTTAAAAACCATTTATTTGGTTTATCTCTTTATAAAATAATTAATACAACATTTTTGTATAATTATTTAATATACTTATTTGTTGCATAAAAATTAAAAATAAAATCCTATTATGAAGATAAATCTATTAAATTTCACAATAATACTTTTACTAGGATTTATCATCTTAAAATCACAACATTTATATTGTTATATTTATATAATTATGAAGGTGACAACTTTGGCATCATTTAAAATAAAATAATATAAGTGTCATAATTGCCTTAATAAGGATCCAAATTGTCCAAAATTCGGCCAGTGGATGATTTGGGTTTATATATTCACGAATAATATGTTTTGTGCAGATTTTTGGTCATTTTGATATGTATTACTATTTAAATAAAAACTATATTATTGATTTTTCACTAAATAAATAATTTGTGCATCATTAATGTATCACTATTAATGACAATTATTTAATCCCAAAAAATTATAAATAAATTATCATGATGTATATAATTTTATGATATTTCTGGATACTATTCATGTTCGATGTTTTATGATGTTTATCACTAAATTAAAATTATTATACTTATAAGATTTAAGAGATTTACAACTTGTCACTTTCTTTGGTTTTAATAATAATTAAATTATTTTCATTGTCAAAAGTCCAAAAACTGAATCTAATCCGACCCTAAGGTGATATGGGTATACTTTTAGCCATCCAGTAGAATGTTTGCATGTTTTAGGGTAATTGTATAATATTATATTTACCCTTAATTACCTGATTTACCTTTAACTATGGTAAATAAAATTTACCGTAGTTACTATTCATAATTCCGAAAAATAAAAATTAGCCTATTAACATAATTTGTACCCACTGATTATAAATATGGAATCCATTTTTTTAAATTCAATACAAAGAAGTTGCAGAAATTAAATTAAAAATAATCCCGTTGTTGAATGAAAACGAGTTTTTGTTTAAAACAGTGGAAAAGATTGAATTGATTTAACCTACGAATTCAATGTAAAATCAATGCTAATGACATAAATTATATTAAATGGTAAAAATATATTCTATTTATACTTTAAAACCATTCAATATTATAATTTGACCATATAAATTATTACGATGAAAAAAGTTGTTTTTAATTAAAATATAGCATGTATTTACTATTCTTTAAAATAAGAAAGTTATCAGAAAAATATCAAAACTTTATCCAATGTAAATTTTTATATCCTGATTCAAAAGAAGAATTTTAATTTTTCAAATTGAACTTATAAACATGTCAACAACTAGATTTAATATGGGTTCACCTTCAAAAGTCGGCAAAACTGCATTTTTTTAAAAATACATATTTTACCTGAAAATTTTATTTTGTTCTTATACCATGTTCTAGAAAATGTTTAATATGAATAATAATGTTATAAAATTCAAAATTTAGTTAATACTATTCATAACGGCAACTTCATAATAATATTATAATAATATATCATTGTTTAGTAAAACCCGGTATTGCGTACAACACACGCTATCAATGAAGGCCTTGATTGCGTGTAACACAAGACAAGTCAGGGTTGCGTGTTTTGAAAGACTCCTTTATTATTTCGTATAACAGAATCCAACCATATTTCATTTATACATTGAATATATATATATATATACCCTCAATGTTGCATAGAATAACTAATATAAAACAATCTTGAAATTATGTGTAACACAAACTAAGAATAGTGTTGTGTATACTTAAAGATAATACAGTGTGGTGTATAGAACAAGATAATCTTGTTGTAGCATAAAACACACGACATCAAATAAATTAACGAGAATACTTATCATAAAATATCGGGTTGTTACATGCTAACACCTTAAAATGAATTTCTCCCTCGAAATTCGTCGGGGTTATAAATCGTTTACTATTCATAGAATCCCACATCGTAAAAAGGAATACTGAAACTTAATTTTAAAAACATAAGTATGAAACTTAACGATTACCCAAAGTAACTCATCACTGGGTTTCCATATAGGAGAACATAGGTGAAAATATGGATATGGAAGAAAAATATAACCATCAAGTTCTGATGGACAGTGGTATAGAACATGGCTATGAAAAATCCATCAATTACAAATCCATATATTTGTGATGATCTAAGGTACCATCTGATTCATCGGATATAAGAGCACAAGGACAACATTTTTGGTTTTCAATATCATTTCCCTAAAGTTGAAAATTTTGAATTAGAATAAATACTTTCTTGATTTTGGTACAATCTTACTGTTGTTCGTGCTTTGAACAATTTCCACTTCATCTCTTAAAGAAATGAAGTTGAATTTGTTATTCGTGAAGTGTTAACAGATCATGTGATAGAATGATGGGTCATTCCATCTATTTCAAACAAAAGGTTAGAAAAAGTTATCAAATATACTGTTGGGAAAAAATCCCTCAAGGTATCATCGAAGCTTTTTTAAGGTGATTGTGTTTGTTGACAAAGTGGACATCTGAGTAGTTATTGTTGACAAATCAAAACAATGACATACAAATTTGTTGACAAAGAGTATTTCATGGTGGAATGTAGAGTTCAAGAGATGAGGTCAATGATCCATGTTTGATTCAATAATGTCGATAAAAGGAATGGATGATCTGGAGGTGGTAAAAAAGAACAGATACAAGGTGGCACCGTTTTCCAGTGTTTGCCAAATTTTAGGGCCTGAAAATCAGCAAATGAAGAAAAGTGTTTTTGGCAAAAGGACTTGCGCGCCGAGGACTTGGAGAATAGGAAACTTGCGCCCCATTTGTTTTTCAAGATCAGAAGATCAAAATATGGTAAAATAAGTAGGTTCGCGCAAGTTTGGGAGTTGGTCGCGCAAGTGTCCAAAAGGACAGAAGACTTGGGCGCTGAAACTGGGTCGCGCAGGTGACTTGCGCGCCGTCGCGCAGGGTGGTCAGATAGCCTATAAATACTGGACCACCCCTCCTCTCCCCGAGGTATGATGTGTTTTTCCCTAATATGCTGATATGTGTTCTCTACTATGTTACAGACTCCAAAGGAGTGTCCCTTGGGTTCATTGACAAAGGGGGAGAAAAGTGTTTGTTAAAGGAGAAGAAAATAGTGATTGTTCAAGGGGGAGAAATGAGAAAGGGGGAGTGTATTAAATCTAAAAATGCTAGAAGTGATCAATAAAAGAATAGATATCACGATAGCTGAGGATCATGATAAAAGCAGAAGAGTGGTGTTGGAAAGTGGTAAGACTATCTCCAAACCAAACATTGGTCTTCCAACAAATCCATCAACAATTGGTATCAGTTTCGTACAAATTGGTATCAGTTTGTTGTCAACAGTGGATGTCAGAGATAAAGTGATTCATTGATGAAATTTTCATTTACTCTTGTTTCTCACGCCGAGCATTGCTCATGTGGGCTTAGAGTATGTGTTGAGTAAATCCTTGATCGCTATTAGAATCGTAATGAGGCAAATGTTGGATGAAGAATCAACGAAATATCTTTCTTTTGGAAGAGTTGTCAACAAACCCAAAGGGGGAGATTGTTGGGAAAAAATCCCTCAAGGTATCATTGAAGCTTTTTTGAGGTGATTGTGTTTGTTGACAAAGTTGACATCCGAGTAGTGATTGTTGAAAAAGAAAAACAATGACATACAAATTGGTTGACAAAGAGGATTTCATGGTGGAATGTTGAGTTCAAGAGCTGAGGTCAACGATCCATGTTTGATTCAAGAACATCGATAAAAGGAATGGATGATCTGTAGGCAGTACAAAAGAACAGATACAAGGTGGCGCCGTTTTCCAGTGTTTTCCAAATTTTAGGGCCTGAAAATCGGCAAATGAAGAATAGTGTTTTTGGCAAAAGGACTTGCGCGCCGAGGACTTGGAGAATAGGAAACTTGCGCACCATATGTTTTTCAAGATCAGAAAATCAAAATATGGCAAAAGAAGTAGGTTCGAGCAAGTTTGCGAGTTGGTCGCGCAAGTGTCCAAAAGGACAGAAGACTTGGGCGTCGAAACTGGGTCGCGCAGGTGACTTGCGCGCCGTCGCGTAGGGTGGTCAGATAGCCTATAAATACTGGACCACCCATCCTCATTTTCAACGGAGTTCAACACATTGACAAATCAGTGCTCCCGTCACGCAGGTGTGGTGGTCGCACAAGTGGTGAGTGTGGGTCGCGCAGGTGAATTTGCGCGCCAGTAGTTAAAGTTGTGCGTCGGTGTTAGAAGTTGCACGCCGGTTGGCAGTTGCACGCCAATATTAGATTGGGCGTAAAAGGAAGAGAGTCGCGCAAGTTTGGAGTTGAGGAAGCTTGAGTAGCGCAAGTGTCTGAGGAGGACTGGAGCGCCCGTTGTGACTTGCGCGCCAATACTTGCGCGCCAAGATTGACTTGTGCACCAAGTAAGGTTTTGTTCCAGCGGTTCTTCTCGGACTGTGTGGAAACTGGTACATTGCCCGATACCTTCGGTGCAAAAAGATATTCATCTACAGGTGAAAGATGTACTTCAACAGAGCATCTACACACAGAGGAAGATGCATTCCTTCTTGCAAATGAAGAGACCTACAGGTCTATAAACTGTGAGTGGATTCCTTCCAAGAGCAGTGAGCTTAGGAAGAGGAAGAAGGCGATCCTCTCCACCGGCAGTGAGCCAGAGAGAGAGAGAGAGAAACAGGGTGTGACCCTTGGGAAAGCAGTGAGCTGACCCAAAACATGTAAAGGCAGTGAGCCTGGGCTTAGAAGTGGTCTAACCTGAACCTTGTAATCCACAGCTAGTGAAGATTAGTGGAATTTGGAACGACCGGCAACTTGTCGGCGTTTGCTCCTTGGACGTAGCCCTTTGCGGTGAACAAAGTAAAATTGGTGTGTCATGTGAATACTTTTCTTTCTATTTACTTTGTGCAATAGGAAAAAGAGAGAAGAGAGTTTTTCTCAACAGCGAAACAAGATCAGAATGGGCATTGATTTTAAATTAGTCATACCCTGATTCACTCCCCTCTTAGGGTATTCAGCCTCGTGGACCTAATAATTGGTATCAGAGGGAAAGGTTGAAATTTGTTCTTCTCTCAATGGAGGTCACCAATCATAATGGGATTCTGATCTTCGACGGATATAATTTTCAGATATGGAAGAATCGGATGCAACACTATTTCCGATCCTTGGGAATGGATGTGTTTTCAGCAACTATGCATGGTATCACAACTGATATTAATTGTGGGGATTTATCAGAAGCTGAGCATAGAGCGTTGGATGCTGATTCCAAAGCAATCAATACCTTAGGGGGAGCCCTTTCCAATCCCATATACACGAAGGTGATGTCATGCAAAACGTCACATGCCATGTGGGAAAATATTTTGAATATATATGAAGGGGAAACAAAAGTCAGAGAGGCAAAGCTGCAGGTGTTGTGGAAAAAATATGAAGATCTGAAAATGAACCCAAATGAGTTTGTTGACGCATTCTTTGATAGGGTAAACATTGTTGTGGAAGATATGTGAGGTCTTGGAGAATTCATTAAAGACATAAATATTGTAAAGTGTATCCTGAGGAAACTTCCACCTCGGTTCAATCCAAAAGTTTCAGTACTAAAAGATAAAGATCCAAAAGAGCTGACATTGGACAATTTGCACAGTACCTTGGATGCATATGAAATGAGGAACGATGATAATGAGGCTGTGGAAAAGGGGAAGTCTAAAGAGGTGGCATTTAAGGCCATGAAGAAGCTCACCATTGAAGATTCCAATGAAGAAGAAGAGACAAATGAGGTGATGTCATTTCTTTCTTCAAATCTACAAAGTGGGAGAGGAAAATTTAAAGGTAAACTTCCACTAGCATGTTTTCGAGGTGGAAAGGTTGGTCATCTTGCGGCAAGATGCCCAAAGAAGTTTCAAGATGATGATGATGATGATGAAGTTGAAATTCCCAAGAAGAAAACTTCATCTTTTGTGAAAGGTAAGAAGAAATTCAAGAGAAATATCTTCAAGAAAAAGAATCTTCTCTCACAAGAACATGAATGTTCAGATGAGTCTGAGGATGAAGAGGTTGAGGAAATTGAAAATTGCAGAGATCGTGGGGTAAATGCCTTGGTGGCGACTGTTGGTAGTTCTCAAAAGGGAGAAGAAGCTGATGCTAAAGAAGAAGAAATTGAAGGGACAGTTGATATGGAATCCGAATTGGAAGCAGTTCTTGAGGAGATAGATGTTTGGAGAGACAAAACGAAGAAAGCCAATAAAGTGGTTCGTGATGCAAAACTCTATATGCAACAACAGGATGAAGAAAATTATGAGCTGTTAGAAGAAATTGAAAGACTAAAATCCTCAACACCAGAGAACTCAGAAAAAATTGTTGAGTATAAGCTTAAAGTTGAGGAACAAAAGAAGGAAATTGATTGTTTGACCAACACAAGAAAAAATCAGGTTAGACGTATCAAAGAGCTTGAAGAAGAAGTGGTCAGTCTGTGACAAAAATTTAAGGATCATGATAAACTCTTGACCTCCAATGTGATATCCGAAAAGTAGGCCATACAGAAGACAATGAAGATAAAAGCAGAGCCTAGCTGTTCAGTAGGGAAGAAGCAGCAATTGAGCTCAGATGTTAAGGTCGTTTCTGGGCTTAGTCAAGAACAAAAATTTGCGACAATTGCAGTCAGACCGCAAGCACTCATCCCGAAAGTGATGGTTTATTTGGGCACAAAACAGAATCAGAATATTCAAAGATCTCAAAGGGGAAATCGTAGTGTTGAAATATCATGAGGGAACGCATCCTATATCAGGTGTTATTTCAGTGGGAAAATGGGATATTCATAGTATGTGTGTTCCATAGCCAAGAGATAAAGAAGGGAACATGAACAGAGATGGCAGCCAAACAGAGAATGGTTTTCTAGAACACATTTTGAAGGACTCTGTTTTTGGTGCTGAGGATTTGGACACATGGATAGGTATTTCACTTCAACCATTCAGAGAAATGTGTCAAAGTGGAATCAAAATGTTCACAAGCAGTAGATCAATAAACCAACAAGTGAGTTAAAAGTTCAGAACAGATTTTCAGCTCTGCAAGATGAGGGTGGTCCATCATACTCTGAGAAAGAACAGAAGTCTGAATCCATGCCGAGTCTGAAAGAAAATGTTTGGACCAAGAAGAAGAAAAATGAGAAGGCTGTGGTGGCAGATATTTCCCTTAAAGAATCAGATCGATCTGGTGTTTGGATCCTTGATAGTGGTTACACATCCCACATGACGGGTAATAAGGATCTTGTTACAGGCATCAAATATGACCAAGAAGGTGTTGTCAAATTTGGAAATGATGAAGGCCTAAAGATTGTTGGCTCAGGGAAAGCCAAGTTTGGGGGTAAAGAGATGAGACGTGATGATGTCTTGGTAGTAGAGGGTCTCAGTCATAACATACTCAGTGTCAGTCAACTATGTGACTCTGGGCACTCTATTCAATTTACCAAGAAGATGTGTGTTGTGAAAGGAAAAGATGGAGAAGCTGTTCTGTAGGGAAAAACGTCAAAGAGAAATCTCTACCTTGTAGGTGGGGAAGAAGGTACTTGTCTACTATCCAGAGAGGAAGAAAACCAGCTGTGGCATAAGTGACTTGGTCATCTATGCCAACCATCTATGGAGGATCTTGTAAAATGTGATGCTGCAAGAGACCTTCCCAAACTATCACGTGATCGCACTCATACGTGTGATGCTTGCCAAAAAGGGAAGATCATCAGAAAGACATATAGGCAAAAGGAACAGAAAATCAAATAGAGTGCTCGAATTGGTTCATGCTGATGTATGTGGACCTATTTCACCACGAGCTATAAATTGGAAAAGGTACTATGTTCTTTTCATTGATGATTATAGCAGAATGGCCTAGGTATTCATCATTACACATAAGACAGAGGTGTTCAGTTGTATAAAGTAGTATAGGAGGGAATCAGAAAAGATGCTTGGGTAGAAAATCCTGAAATTTCGTACTGAAAACAGTACAGAATTTACAAACAGTCAGGTTGAAAACTATCTCGAGAAACATGGGATAAGGCATCAAGTATCATCAGTAAGAACTCCCCAACAGAATGGAGTGGTTGAAAGAAGAAATCGGATCATCAACAACATGGCCAGAACAATGCTTATTGATAAGGACCTACCAGAGAAATTTTCGAAGGAAGCCATTTTAACATCGGTCTATGTTTCAAACAGGTCTCTATTGTGTCCGAAGCAAGGGAAGACTCCATATGAACTATGGTACGGAAAGAAGACAACGTTGAAATACATTCAAATCTTTGGAAGTAATTGTTTCATTCTCAACAAAGAAAATCATAGGAAGTTTGTGGCATGAGGAGATGAAGGGATATTTGATGGCTACTCAGGGAAAATTAAAGTATATAAATGCTTCAACAAGAGGCTGGGAAAAATCTTTGAGAGAAATGATGTCACTATAGTTGAAAATGAACAGAATACTCAACGATCCAGTGAACAGTTCATGGATGAATGTGATGATGGGGAAAGCAACACAGGGGGGGCATAAGTTGCAGAGGCTGACTCAGAAGAAGATACTGATGATGAATAAGAAAGTGTCAAGCCTATATCTGCAAGGAAGCCAAAGAGTCAAGCTGAAATTGATAGGCAAAATATTATTGGTGACCAGACAGCACCAGTTCAGACTCGAAGAATGAAGTTATTACAACAGACATCATTTTTATCTCAGGTGGAGCCGAAATGTTTTTCCGATGCAGCTGAAGATGAGAACTGGGTTCAAGCTATGAATGAAGAGCTTGATCAGATTGAGAAGAACCAGACGTGGGAGATTGTTTCGAGACCAGAAGACAAAAATGTCATTGGGACTAAATGGGTCTATCACAACAAGATATATGAATATGGAACTGTGATTCGAAACAAAGCACAACTAGTGTGCAAGGGGTACTCCCAGATCGAAGGAATAGATGTTGATAAGACATTTGCACCAGTTGCAAGGTTGGAGACAATCAGATTATTCTTGGCCATAGCAGTGCAAAGAAAGTTTAAAGTGTTCTAGATGGATGTCAAATCCGCGTTCTTGAATGGGGTTCTAGAAGAAGAGGTGTACATTGAGCAGCAAGATGGTTTTCTTATTCATGAGGATGAAAACAAAGTTTGCAGGATGAAGAAGGAATTGTATGGGCTGAAACAAGCACCACAAGCATGGTACTCAAGGCTTGATCAGTATTTGAAGAAGCTTGGGTTTCAGCATGGAGGAGTTGATTACAATATCTATTTTAGTAATGAAAGTAATCAACGGATGATGGTGATGGTTTATGTTGATGACATAATATTCGGCGGATCAGATGAAGCTCAATGCAGACAGTTCTCCGAATTCATGAAAAATGAGTTTGAAATGTCAATGATTGGAGAGCCAACATTTTTCCTTGGTTTACAGGTGACACAAGGAAGTTATGGCACTTTTATTTCTCAATCCAAATACGTCAAGGAGGTTCTATGAAGGTTTGTAGTGGATAATTCCAAGGAGATGAAGACTCTGGTTGCTACCTGGATGAGATTATCAAAAGATGAGGATGGCAAGGCAGTTAATATCACAGAATATAGGAAAATTATTGGAAGTCTGTTGTACTTGACAGTGAGAAGGCCTGATATTGTTTTCGCCACATGCCAAGCAGCGAGATATCAAAGTAATCCCAAGTAAAGTCACATGCTTGCAGTGAAAAGAATACTTCGTTATATCAAGGGCACAGTGGACTTCCGGCTGACATATAACAACAAGTCTCAGACAGAATTATTGGGATATACTGATGCAGACTGGGCCGGTTCAGCATATGACAGGAAATCAACATCTAGAGGTGCATTTTATCTTGGCGGACTATGTATTGCTTGGTTGAGAGAGAAGTAGGATTGCATTTCATTAAGCACCGCAGAAGCTGAGTATATTGCAGCCACTCAAGCATGTACACAGTTATTGTGGATGAAGCATCAGCTTGAAGATATGGGAGTTGAAGTGAAGTCTCCGATCGGAATCCAGTGTGACAACTCAAGTGCTATAAATCTTAGCAATAATCCTGTCCATCATTCCAGGACAAAGAACATTGAGATCAAGTATCATTTCATCAAGGAGAAGGTTGAGCAGGGCATCGTGAAGTTGGAGTATGTGCCTACAGAGCTACAGGTTGCAGACATTCTGACAAAGGCCTTACCCAAGGACGCTTTTGAGAGGCATCGACTGGCTCTGGTAGTTCAGTCGATTCCCCGCACTTGAAATAGTGTGGATGTGGGACCCCCCCTCTCCCCGAGGTATGATGTGTTTTTCCCTAATATGCTGATATGTGTTCTCTACTATGTTACAAACTCCAAAGGAGTGTCCTTTGGGTTCGTTGACAAAGGGGGAGAAAAGTGTTTGTTAAAGGAGAAGAAAATTGTGATTGTTCAAGGGGGAGAAATGAGAAAGGGGGAGTGTATGAAATCTGACAATGCTAGAAGTGATCAATCAAAGAATAGATATCACGACAGTTGAGGATCGTGATAAAAGAAGAAGAGTGGTGTTGGAAAGTGGTAAGACTATTTCCAAACCAAACATTGGTCTTCGAACAAATCCATCAACAATTGGTATCAGTTTAGTACAAATTGGTATCAGTTTGTTGTCAAAAGTGGATGTCAGAGATAATGTGATTCATTGATGAACTTTTCATTTACTCTTGTTTCTCACGCCGAGCATTTCTCATGTGGGCTAGGAGTATGTGTTGAGTAAATCATTGATCGCTATTAGAATCGCAATGAGGCGAATGGTGGCTGAAGAATCAACGACATATCATTATTTTGTAAGAGTTGTCAACAAACCCAAAGGGGGAGATTGTTGGGAAAAAATCCCTCAAGGTATCATTGAAGCTTTTTTGAGGTGATTGTGTCTGTTGACAAAGTTGACATCTGAGTAGTGATTGTTGAAAAAGAAAAACAATGACATACAAATTTGTTGACAAAGAGGATTTCATGGTGGAATGTCGAGTTCAAGAGCTGAGGTCAACGATCCATGTTTGATTCAAGAACATCGATAAAGGGAATGGATGATCTGGAGGCATTACAAAAGAATAGATACAAGGTGGCGCCGTTTTCCAGTGTTTTCCAAATTTTAGGGCCTGAAAATCGGCAAATGAAGAAAAGTGTTTTTGGAAAAAGGACTTGCGCGCCGAGGACTTGGACAATAGGAAACTTGCGCACCATATGTTTTTCAAGATTAGAAGACCAAAAATGGAAAAAGAAGTAGGTTCGCGCATGTTTGGGATTTGGTCACGCAAGTGTCGAAAAGGACAGAAGACTTGGGCGTCGAAACTGGGTCCCGCAGGTGACTTGCGTGCCGTCGCGTAGGGTGGTCAGATAGCCTATAAATACTGGACCACCCCTCCTCATTTTCAATGGACTTCAACACATTGACAAATCAGTGCTCCCGTCGCGCAGGTGTGGTTGTCGCACAAGTGGTGAGTGTGGGTCGCGCAGGTGAATTTTCGCGCCAGTAGTTAAAGTTGTGCGCCGGTGTTAGAAGTTGCATGCCGGTTGGCATTTGCACGCCAATATTGGATTGGGCATAAAAGGAAGAGTGTCGCGCATGTTTGGAGTTGAGGAAGCTTGAGTCGCGCAAGTGTCTGAGGAGGACTGTTGCGCTCGTTGTGACTTGCGCTCCAATACTTGCGCGCCAAGTATGGTTTTGTTCCAGCGGTGCTTCTCGGACTGTGTGGAAACTGGTATGTTGCCCGATACCTTTGGCGCAAAGAAATATTCATCTACAGGTCAAAGATGTACTTCAACAGAGCATCTACACATAGAGGAAGATGCATTCATTCTTGCAAATGAAGAGACCTACAGGTCTATAAACTGTGAGTGGATTCCTTCCAAGAGCAGTGAGCTTAGGAAGAGGAAGAAGGCGATCCTCTCCACCGGCAGTGAGCCAGAGAGAGAGAGAAACAGGGAGTGACCCTTGGGAATGCAGTGATCTGACCCTAAACTTGTAAAGTCAGTGAGCCTGGCCTTTGAAGTGATCTACCCGAACCTTGTAATCCCCAGCTAGTGAAGATTAGTGGAATTTGGTACGACCGGAAACTTGTCGGCGTATGCTCCTTGGACGTAGCCCTTTGCGGTGAACCTAGTAAAATTGATGTATCATGTGCATACATTGATTTCTATTTACTTTGTGAAACAGGAAAAAGAGAGAAGAGAGTTTTTCTCAATAGGGAAACAATATCAGAACGGGCAGTAATTTTAAACTAGTCATACCCTGATTCCCCCCCCCCCCTCTCAGGGTATTCAGCCTTGTGGACCTAACATATACATAAGTCCATGTATGGCGAGATTAATAATATATGGTTCCTAAAATGGACTTATACTTCATATATCATACTGCATAATATAATAAAACTAGTTTCTACTAAACAGTGACTTCCTGTAGGCCAACGGTAGGCGATAAAGGTTAGTCGCACTTCGGATGTGGGTTCGATTCCCACAGCCTTGTCCGACGTGATGGTTGTCGCCTTTCCTGTAGGTTTTCCTTTTTCTAAAACTACATTACTATAACATCCCATCAATAATATCCAAAAAAAACTTATATCCTTACACAATACTATCTTATGTCCAACATAATCAATTCCAATCTTTATTTAAAATACTTCAGTCCAAGCTCATAGTATAATGAAAATGATTACTTAAAATGTCATCAACCAACCATCATTTATCCCCCATTATCTTGTTGGTCACATTCCAACCATTCGAAGGCCTTAATCATGTATTCTCTTGAAGAAAATGAATACCCATTGAACCTTATTGAAAACATGAATTCTGTCAAAAGTTAACTCTTTCCACATTTCAAAATAAAAAAAATTATATATACTCAAACCATGATATGACCTTCTCTTTATATCAGTCATGAGCTCTTGAATACTATGAAACATTTAATTTTCTCTTTATCCCTTCATTATCAGCATATCATCTACTTTCCAATAATATCTGAATAACCTTTCATGGTCACTGGTACCATTCATCATATACTTTAAAAACCTATGGAAAGACAACAGTGTAACAATACTTAGATGTCTCTTTATTCCATAGTACAATGAGATTACTTATACAACATTACACTTGATAAATATGTAATCATTCCACTACCTTCTTAATCCATTGACCGAGCTTCAAAAATTCTTTCATGTCACATATCATTTGTAGTCTCTTCATCATCATCAACATAAATATTACCCATACGACCGTAATTATTCTCTTCATGAGATTTTACCTTAGAGCATTGGTTTGCATAATGCCCGTACATTCAACATTTAAAACATTTAACCATTGTTGATGTCGTAGAAATACCATTATCCTCATCCATGGTGTTAACTGAACCTTTTCCTTTGCACTTAATGGATTTGTGTCCTTCTTTTCCACACCTAAAGCATCTTCCAGTTCCCTTGAAACATTCTCCTCGATGCCTCTTCCCACATGATTTACATAGGGGAAATTGAACCTTCTTTCCTCTATGATCATCATGAAACTCCATCTTTCTCTTATTAGCTGAGTTTGGATGCTTACCAAATTTGAGTTTATGGATTATATTATGAGATTGCTGATTCGGCATAATAATGATGGTTGGAATTCCAAATCCAATTTCATTTGGTTACTCATGAAAAATATCATTCCATTGTTTAAAATATCCTCCATTATCATGAGTCATCTTGTTTCCAGCCATTTTCTAAAACCCAAAAAGAATAGTGTTAGAGGTAAATATCATAATAAAGGGGGTGTAACTTCAAAATCTAACATCTTAGGTTAAATTCTAAGATAGTTACCGTAGATCTAGGACTATGTCCTATACTTGTACTTATGATTAGGGACATTCCTAGACATACCTTTTAAATATCTCTAGGGATCTCACTATCATTTTCGCATCCCAGTTTCCAAAGGATGACTAATCCTTTCCTCTGATACCAACTGTAGAGACCCAAAGGTTGACGTATATAGACATTACATTACTTTTGCGGAATACTTAGTACATAACAAAAACAGACACACAAGGACCATAATAGTTTAGTGTATTTGAAAACTTGGAACGTAATCATCTAATCGTGGTGAATGATCTTCAACATCTCCCATAAAGATCTTCCAATTTTTGTTTCCTTACATAAAATCTTTCTTTTAATCCTGGGGGAAAAGAAAACATAAAACGGGTGAGCTCAAATGCTCAGTAAGGGTAAGCATGGATAAAATAAAACATACCATATATATTTGAACTAAAAAAACATAAGAATTAAAAATCTTGAGCAACTACATAAAACATGGAAGTACATAAGGCATAGATCATAATGGAACATAAATCATGATAAAATAGCATGGGAATTAAACATGTAACTGTGGAAACCATTAAGAACATGATATGATTTCCATAGTAGCCAAGGAATTGCTGCCAAGACCATCTTAGTGGACAAAGTCCCTTTCTGAATCGAGTTCACTCCTCGTTTCAGTCCTGTTTTACTGAACCGGTTTAACCTGCCATTCCAGCCATGTCTATCTCATGAGATATAAATCTTTACCCAATGCATTGGAGGGAGATTTAGGTCCCTCTCATCTCATAATGAGATCATTCTTACTTGTTCCACAACATAAACATAAATCATTCATCACAACCCAAAGAATAAAATGGGTTTCATAAATACCATTCCATCATCACATAATACTTATAAAAGAAATGGATATAATTTCATAATAAGAAAATTGAAACCATGTAAATTATACTTGAAACATATACATATGAAATAAATCCATCTTAGATGGAAAAATGGTTTTGATAAAACATATGAAATGAATTCTTGAGGGAAATATCCTTTCTTCTTCAAAATTAATTTCTTTTCACAAAACATCATGCAATTTTAAAAGGATGAGATTTTGTTGAAAATAGTCATGAAATCCTTTTGAGGAAGCTTCATGAAAATAAGTCTTTATAAAACCGTAAAAAATCTTTCGTTCCGTATAAGTTAAAAAATCATTTTTCTCGTACTTTTGCCGGAAAAATCAAAAAGTACCTTGTAACGTAAACAAAAGAATGATTCCTTACATACCATGTAGTAAAATCCAAAAATGGGTAAAAAGGACATTAAACATACATGAAACCATTTTTAAGAAACATGAACATGGATGAGAACAATAACCCCAGTAAATACCTATGAATAAAAAATCTAGGATAAGAATGAGATTGGAATAATTGTCCCTAACCTTAGCTCCGATTTGCTTCGTAAGTGTCTGAACCTCCCATTCTTTGAAGCGCCTCTTTGATACCACCTCTTAGGGAACTAAATTTGGCCTTTGATGAAGACCAGGACCTCTAGGATGTTTCTAGGGAAGCGGGAAAGTGAAATGGGTATGGTTTGGCCTAGCTTGAAGGCTCAAATTGGTGTGAGGAGGAGAGGGAGGAGGTGCCCTTTTATAAGGAAGGAGAGGGGAACCTTTGGAATTCTTAAAAATATTAATTTATAATAACTCTAACCCCACTTAAAAACAACAAAAAATGACTCATATACGAATATTAGATGGGATAGGGTTGTAATCTCATCAACCAATCAAATTTAGACATGTTAGGAATTTATTTCAAACATTATAAACATGATTTATCCTTATTTAATAAATTTAATTTTATTTATGGTAATAACATTCTAAATTTGAAATTATAAGAAAAAATTAATTATTTGTTGTGAATTGTCCATAATTGGATACTTTATAACATGTTATACCATATAAATTTAAATTTATAAATTTTAAATATTTTTGTGATTTTTAAACAATTTTATAATATGTTATTTCTATAAAATAACAATAGTGTCAATTTTGAAACTTTTCATTTATTTGAATTTAAATAAAATATATACAGAATATATGTTCGAACTAAAAGCTTTAATAGACTCATAAAAGGTCAAATGTATCAATAAAATTATTGGAGCACATTAAATAGTTCATATAAAAGTTATTTTATTATTTTTAAAAACCATTTATTTGGTTTATCACTTTATAAAATAATAACTACAACATATTTGTATAATTATTTAATATACTATTTGTTGAATAAAAATTTAAAATAAAATCCTATCATGAAGATAAATCTATTAACTTTAAAAATAATACTTTAACTAGAATTTATCATCTTAAAATCACAATATTTAAATTGTTATATTTTTTAAATTATGAAGGTGACAACTTTGGCATCATTTATAATAAAATAATATAAGTGTCATAATTGCCTTAATAAGGATGCAAATGGTAAACAATTAGAGCAGTGGATGATTAGGGTTTATATATACACTAATAATAAGTTTTGATTAGATGTTTGGTCCTTTTTATATTTATTACTATTTCAATAAAAAAAATATTATTGATTTTTCACTAAATAAATAATTTCTACATCATTAATGTATCACTATTAATGACAATTATTTAATCCCAAAAAATTCTAAATAAATCATCATGATATAGATAATTTTATTAGATTTCTGGAGAATATTTATGTTTGAAGTTTTATGATGTTTATCACTAAATTAAAATTATTATACTTATAAGATTTAAGAGAGTGACATGTTGTCGCTTTCCTTGGTTTTAATAATAATTAAATTATTTTAATGGTCAAAAGTCCATAAAATGAATCTAATCCGACCCTTAGGTGATATGGGTATACTTTTAGAAATCCAATAGAATTTTGGCATGTGTTAGGGTAATTTTATAATATTATATTTACCCTTAATTACCCGATTTACCTTTAACTATGGTAAATAAACTTTACCGTAGTTACTATTCATAATTCCCAAAAATAAAAAGTAGCCTATAAACATAATTTGGACCCGCTGATTCCAAATATGGAATCCATTTTTTTAAATTCAATACACAGAAGTTGCAGAAATTAAATTAAAATTAATCCCGTTGTCGAATGAAAACGAGTTTTTGTTTAAAACATTGCAAAAGATTGAATTGATTTAACCTATGAATTCAATGTAAAATCAATGCTAATGACATACATTATATTAAATGGTAAAAATATATTCTATTTATACTTTAAAACCACTCAATATTATAATTTAACCATATAAATTATTACAATGAAAAAAGCTGTTTTTAATTAAAATATAGCGTTTATTTACCATTCATTAAAATATGAAAGTTATCAGAAAAATATCAAACCTTTATCCAATGTAAATTCTTATATCCTGATTCAAAAGAAGAATTTTATTTTGTCAAATTGAATTTATAAACATGTCAACAAATAGATTAAAATTTGGTGTGCCATCAAAAGTCGGCAAAACTGCATTTTTTGAAAAATACATATTTTACCTGAAATATTTATTTTGTTCTTATACCATGTTCTAGAAAATGCTTAAGATGAATAATAATATTATAAAATTCAAAATTTAGTTAATACTATTCATAATGGCTACTTCATAATAATATTATAATAATATATCATTGTTTAGTAAAACCCGGTATTGCGTACAACACACGCTATCGAGGAAGGTCGCGATTGCGTGTAATGCAAGACAAGTCAGGGTTGCGTGTTGTGCAAGACTCCTTTATTATTTCATATAACACAATCCAACCATATTTCATTTATACATTGAATATATATATATATATATCCTCAATGTTGCGTAGAATGACTATTATAAAACGAACTTGAAATTATGTGTAACACAATCTAAGAATAGTGTTGTGTATACATGAAGCTAATACAGTGTGGCGTATAGCACAAGATAATCTTGTTGTAGCATAAAACACATGACATCAAATAAATTAAAGAGAATACTTATCATAAAATATCGGGTTGTTACACTTAGTCTTATCCTATTTTATTCATAACCAACATTCTATTTAAATACATCATGATGGTTCATGAAGAGTTTGTGTATTCCCAAAGCTCATCCCCTAGAAGTGTCAAAGCAGGTGTCTAGAAAGACACATTTTCATGTACCAAATTACCCAGAATCATGCCCAGAATTTTTTTTCAGAGTTGTTACCCTTAGTTAAATATATTTTAGATCAACATCAACTCGTAGTATCTAGATATGGATATGTTTTTTGAAAATCACTCACTATACCCATTACCTAAATTCTAGTAAATTTGAATAATTGTTAACTCCTATTTATACATATCCTTAGTGACATCCATATACATATCCATTGAAGTATATTGGGATCTCACTAAAGTATTCTAACAATATTTTATAAAGGTTAACTAAACCGTTGATATGATACTAACTATACAAACCCTCTATTTTCAAAGATTAACATTATATAAATTTTGTGGGATACATAAACATTATACAAACAGATGACCAAAGACCACAATTGGTCTAGTGCATTTGGAAACATGGAAACATAAACTTTGGTACATAAGTGAAATACAGTATCATACAATATTTTGATAACTACTAGCACCCTTTTCAGACATATCATCATTTCTACATATCTTTATAACCTGGTAAAGAAAACATAAAAAGGGGCGATCTCAAATGCTCCGTAAGGGTAAAAAAGGGAGACATGTAAACATAAACATGTGCATAGGGGTATGAGAACATGATCAAAACATTATAAGATCATACCATGGATAACAATGATCATAGATATGAATCATGGCATAAAGTGTGGTAGTTCCTAAGACATTATTCATAAATAAATAAAGGACATACGCTATGAAATAATTATATAAGAATAAAACATGGAATTTTGAAAGAAATATAAGAATATAAAATGATTTCCATAGTAGCCAATGAATCACATCTAAGAACATCATAGTGGGAAAATTCCTTTACCGAACTGAGTGAACCCCAATTATAGTCATATATTACAGACCCAAGTGGACCCTAATTCGATCCCTATATTACTGATCTGATTAAACCCTAATTCCATCCGTATATTACTGAACCAATTAAACCCTCAATCTAACCCTGTTTTTCTAAACCGAGTAAACACTTTTTCAAGACTTGTGGTATAGAACAGAGTAAACCCTTGTTCCAGTCCTGTATTAATGAACCAGGTAAACCCTTGTTCATGACCTGTATTACTAAAACTAGTTAACCCTCATTCAATACCTATCTATCTAATCAGATAGAAATCATTACCCAATACACTGGAGATGGATATTGGTCCCGCACATCTCATAATGAAATCATACATACATGATAAAAAAATCATAAACAGTCATATCTCAACCCAAGAAATGATACGGGTTTCACAAACATGTAATCATATCATATCATATGGAGAAATATGCAAGTTTGAAAATAATTTAATTATAATCATAACATATAAAAGGAATCAGATTTTATAAATATATATATCATGAAATTGAAAAAAAATTCATAAACATATAACCCGTGAAAGATAAACATATTTCATAAATATATAATCTATGGAAGAGAAACATATTTCATAGAGTCCATGAAATTAATCATTAGCCATTTATAAAAAGTTTATGTATGGATCCTTTAGATAATTTCATATAAGTAAATGACAAACATCAATAGCTGTCATCTTACATGGAAAATAATTTTTTAATAACATGAAAAAAAATTCTTCAGGAAAATATCATTTCTTGTTTGAAAAGGGATTTTTAATATATAAATCAATTTGAAAATCATTTTCTTAGATAATACATCTAAAACTTATAATTATTAATTTAAATCATTTTGAAAACCCTTTTCATTGAAAGCTTATAAAATATGCTTCAAATCAAATTTAAACCCTTTTTATCTAAAAATAATTATCAATCTTTTAATGAAGTATTGAAAAGGGTTTAAAAACCATTTATTTGAAAATACATTTAAAACATATAATGAAACCTCGAAAAACATTTGAATATCTTTTTATATATAAAACTTTTTGGAAAACATTTTTATATAAAATTATCATTCAAAACATATAAAGGAGGATTTGAAAACCAAAAATCCTTTTTGAAATCCTTTTTCCTCAAAAATTATCTTCAATTATCATTTGTTAACTATGTCATATCTACTTTTCTATTAGTCACTTAATTATTAATTATTATATAAAATATTCACTTGATATGACATAGAATATTGAGAGTTTTAGGGTATTTGGGGCTTAGGAACATTACATAACGACATAAAACATGAAACAAAACATCATTATTATAACATCCTTTACATGACAACTAAATTCCCCATACTTAGCATTGTATGGGATAACCTGAGGACATGCATAAAGAAAAGGGTGAGCTATAAAGCCCAGTAAGGGGGTAAACCAAGAATACCAAGATAAATATTGTACATGATAGGAAATATGCATATCAAGCTATCATAAGAAATTAATGAACATAAAGGCTTCATATAGCATGACTATCATAACATGGAAATGTGGAAACAACACTTAACATGGTAATACCCTGAGCCAAGGGTCATTGCAAATAAAGAATGAGTAAACCCTTATTACACTTGAATTATCATGAGTAAACCCTCATTTCACTTGACGTATCATGATTCTAATCTTTACCCATTGTATTGAAGTGCTATCAAGGCACACATTTCTTAAACATTTCTTTTCATGCATAATTGTGCCACATGGATCATTCAACATGGAATTATTAATGTTCATCTTTTAGTCCATGATAAACGAATGTAGAATTAATACAATAATATCTATAATAAATAAATAAATAAATGTTCATAAGGTTAATACCATTGAGAGAGAAATCGACATGGTATTCACAACACAATGTCTTTGGCTTTGAAAATCACAATGCAATTTCAGTAGCTAACGAAGTGACATAAGAATTCTAAAAAAATGGTTGATGATAGAGAAATTGTGGTCTCAACATATGTACATAAAATGGAATGAAATGTGGTCATATAGATACTTTTTCCAACACACGTAATGTAATTTTAGATTAAAAATATAAATGAATTTCTTTAATGTAAATAAGGATAGATAATGTTCTTAAGGAATTTTGGCATGGTAACTGGAGTACATGAGAGGAATTAATGATAGAAAATGGGGTATATAATAATTGAAACATAAATAGGGAAGTATTTGGGAGGTGCTAAATCATACCCCAGTATTTTTAATTGAAATTGAAATGGCATAAAAATATAAGAAACATGGATAAAATTGGAAAGGAAGGAATTTATAACATGGATGTCTGATCTCAAAGGCATGGGAGAGGCTTGAGGCCGAATTATTGGGAGCTTTGGGTACCTTGGGAGGATTATAGAGGGAGTTTTGGTAACCACACATTAAAATAATCAAAAACAAAAGTAAACCCATGATTTTTCCATGGTTTTTTCCAAAGGGTAGTGGGGGGAAATATTTTATAATGACAGTGGATGAAATTATTTAAATATTAGGATTTTTTATTTGGAGGTGAGTAACACACTCAAAGAAATAATTTTAAGAAGATAAAATGTTTTATATGACTTTGAGGGTCCAATAGAGCCTTGTAAAATAAATCAAACAAAACTAAAGTCATAAAATTTTAATGGTAGAAAATATATTTGACAAAAATAATGTTTACATTGTTTTATTACCTCAATATTGGGAGATTTTGATGTTATAAAACAAAATAAATATTTAAGCGTTATTTAATTTTTTACCATAATATTCAATTGTCTATGAAAATTATGAAAAATTCATCCTATGATAATTTAGATTTGTTGATTCCGAAAATAATATTCATTTTATCAAAAAAAAATTTTAAAATTGTGAATTTTTACTTTTAAAATAAAAACTGACATTTATAAAAAAATCATTCATTTTGATAAAAATGACTTTCGAAACATAATAAAATAACTATTGTATTCATAAAAATTATATACTCATTCATATTTAATAAATATTAATTTATTAATACTATTTTTTCAAATATTGTTTAACGCAAAAAAATACATTAATTCATCAAAATGGATTTCTTAATTGAATATTAACTAAAAATACTATTTTTTTTCTTTTAAAAACTGTTTACAAAGTAACAATAAGAAAATGAAATCATATTCTCTAAAAAAAATTACCTAATCATAGTTCTAGGGTCTTGTTACATAACACCTTATAACACATGCATAACACTGAAGGGTAAGGTGTGTGACGGTGACAGACTCTTGGGGTGGCTCGGATAACATCTCTCAGGTGGTGATCTCTATCAAATTACACTTCTCCAATAGGTGTTTATGTTTGATATTAATGTGTTTAAGATCAGATAGGGAATTGTAAAGTGAGAATCCCAAGGATGGAACCTCCTTTCCAAACTTCGACAAATGGGCTTTATACGTGGCAAGTCTACTGGATGAGGTCATCACTTCCTCTGTCTGAGTAAATTGCATTTGTTAAACACCAATATTTATAATAATATTTTGATCATTGTTCAATTACTATATTAGCAATGGTAAAAAATATGAATAGTAATTTAAAATCCAAAAATAAAAAACCAAATAATTACATTTGTTTTATATAACCACTTTACATAATAATACATTTAATTGGATTATGAGAAGTTTTAATTATTGAATATTTTGGTCGTTACAATCAACCCCCCTTATTAAATGTCCCCCCTCTAAATTTCCTTTTCCCACACTAAATAGTTACAGGTATCTCTGCCTCAACACTTCATCTGATTCCCATGATGCTTCTTCAAACTTTTGTTTTCACAAAAACACCTTTACGAGGGGCATTTTCTTTTGTCATATAACATTTCCGCTATGATCTATGATATTCACCATCTTCTCTTTATAAGAGAGGTCATTTACCACCTCTGGACTGAGTACATACAATGGGTCATGTATATACTTTCTCAAGAATGATACATGGAATACGTCATGTACCTAATGTAGGTTCGATGAGAGTGATAGTCGATAGGCCACTGCTCCAATGCGATCCAGGATCTCAAAAGTGCCAATGTATCTTGTATTATGCTTTCCCTTCACCCATAATCTCATAAATCTCCTCCATGTTGATATGTGGAGGAATTACATGTCTCCGACATCAAAATATCAGTATCATCAACGATTATCAACATGACTCTTTTGTCGACTCTGAGCATTTTTAATGTGTTGCTGGATGGTATTGACCTTCTCCACCATTTCTTTGACTATTTCCAGACCTAGGATTTTTTATCTCCTCAAATTCATCCCAACATGTCAGTGTTCTGCACCTCTTCCCATGTAGGGCTTCATAAGGATCCATTTGGATGCCTGATTGGAAACATTTGTTGAATGAGAACTCAACAAGAGAAAAATGTTGGTCCCATTGTTTTTTGAAGTCCGTTGATCTTTCTCTCAACTTTTCCTCAAATTTTTGGATAGTCTACTAAGATTGACCATCAGTTTGATGACGATAATCTATTCTGATGCTTAGCATATTATCCAGAGCATGTTGTAGACTCTTCAAAACATTGATGTTAATCTTGGATCTTGATTGGATACAATATATTGTGGTACTCCATGAAGCCTTACCACATCTCTGATGTATATCTTTTCCAGTTGATCTATTTAGAAATCATCTTGAATTTCCATGAAGTGTGTAGTCTTTTTAAGTCGTTCCACAACAACCCATATAGCGTTGTTTCCTTTAGATGTATTCATATGTCCAGTGACAATGTCCACGATGATGTTCTCCCATTTCCATGCTGGTATGGGTAATGGTTTCATCATCCCCTTAGACTTTTTGTATCAGCCTTCACTTGCAGAAATACCATGCACATTGATGTATACTCAGTGATATCCTTCTTCATTTTATCTTACCAATAATGATCTCAGAGATCTCGAAACATCATTGTGGTTCCTGGGTGAATGGAGAAATTTGACCTATGTGCATCATCCAAAATTTATTTTTTCAACTCCATATTTGATGGAACACATATTTATGAACCAAATCTCACAATTACTTCTTTATTGACATTGAACTCTGAGTATTTCCACTTTATGATAGTTTCCACATTCTTCTAAATTTCCACATCATCCTTTTGATCATCTTTTATCCTTTCCAAAAGAGGATGTTGAGAAATTATTTTTGAAGTGACTGATGATGTTCCCTTATATATGATTCCCATTACTATATTCAACAAATCCACGAATATTGGATCTTTTTAAATTATCATCAATTATAGAATCATCTGGACCTTTTTACATAGAGAATCCTCCACCATGTTCTCTTTCCCACGGTGTTAATGGATTGGGAATTATTAGTATTGGATCATCTCTAACCATCTTCATTGGGACATATTCAACTCTTTCTGCATGAATATATACTGGATTCTTTTGTGGATCATATATATTTTTCACTTCTCCCCAAAGAGGTAATGTTGCCAAATTTTCACAGCGAAGATTACTTCATCCAACTATAGATCATGTGTTGGATAGTTTTTCTCATTAACATTTAATTACCTTGAATCATAGGAAACAACTTTGTCATATTTCATCAACACCCAGCCTTGACCCTTCTTTGAAGAATCACAGAATATCACAAAATGTTCTATAATTTTTGGTAATGTGAGAATATGGACACTGATAACCATCCTGTGGAACTCCTTAAAGATCCATTTGCATTCATCAAACAATGAAAACTTGACACCCTTCTGATTTAACATGGTATGATGGTTAAAAATCGTGAAACATTTCCCTATAATCAGCAATAATATCCAGCTAACCCCTAGAAGATACAGATATTTATTACCGATGATGGCCTTTTACAACCCTTGATTGTAGATATTTTGGAAGGATGAATAGATACCTCATTGCTTGTGATTATATGACCCATTAATGAGACCACCATCAACTAGAACTCACACTTGTTGTGCTTTTCATAGAACTTATCCGTTCAAAAGGACTCTTTTACAGTTCAGAGATTATCCTTATTATCCTCATTGGTTTTGGAGTATATAAAAATATAATCTATGAAGACTACCAAATATTTGACAAAGTAATTTCTAGGACTCTCTTCATCAATTCCATAAATATTTTTAGATCATTAGTTAGTCTGAAAGGCATTACTATGAATTCATAGTGCCCGTACCTTGTATGAAAATCAGTTTTGTGTATATCCTCCTTCTTCACCCTTTCATGTTAATATCCCAATCGCAAATCCAACATGGAGAATTATTGTTCTCCACATAGTTGATCGAACAAGTCATCAATTAGTTGTAGAGGATACTTTTTATTTTTTGTGATTTTTTTTGATCCCACGATAATCAATTGAATGGCGCATTGACCCATCCTTTTTCTTGAGGAAGAGGACTGGTGTACCCCATAGTGAAGGACTTGGGCATATAAACCCTTTATCTAGATTCTCCTGTAGTGGTTTCTTCATCTCCTCATGCTCTATCAAAACCATTCTATATGGTGTCTTGTATATTTTAAATTCCCTGGGTATAAGGACCATTGATAATTCAACATCTCTTCTAGGAGGAAGACCAGTCAATTCCTAGACTAGCACTTCAATCAATTCCCTCAGAATTGGCATGTCATCAAGTATGGTTTTCTTTAGAATCAATCATTTCGGCCAGATATGCATGATCATTGGGAAGTAATATCCACGCTTGAGGTGGTGGTGCTATAGAAGTATCATCATCCTCCTTGATCTTGTATTTCATCGGGGGTCGATTCTCAATATGGAGTGTGATTTAACTATCACTGAAATTTCAGTTGGCTCTATATATGGAAAGCCAATCCATGCTCAGAATTGCATGAAATTACACCAATGGGAGTATGATCAGATTCATCTAAAAGTTCATACCACAAATTGTGACAGGGGGGATTTATATTTCTAGGATGTGATGATTTCCCCATTAGACGTTCTCACCAACATCATTACTTCCAAGATTTGTGGAGTTGTTGGGTTTGTTCTACAAAAAATTCGGGATATAAAAGAATGCGTAGAACAAGAATAAAAAAGTACGATCCATATTCTTTAAGGAATAAATAGAGTACCTATCACCACTTCATTTTCATGGATCACATTGACGGTAGTTATGGAAAAATCTTTCCCTTGCTACCTTGGTGGTTGTTGGTTGGCTCTGAAAATCCTTGTCTTAGGGAACTAATTTTCAAGGAGCCCTAGATATTTTCCGTTAACAAAATGAACAACACTTTGAGAGTCAAACATAGTGTTCCTATCCTCTGTCACAATCGTGGGTTTCTTTTGTCAGTAGTTAACGTCTAGGTTCCCTTCTATTCCACACCTAAATCATTTCCTCGCCCCTTTTGAAAATTTATATGGTGCTTCTTTCCACACCATTGGCAAGTGGGGTTCTTTATTTCTTATCACTGTTGGATATATCCATCGGAATGCTAGAATTGAGGTTCACCATATGCTTCTTATATCCATGATACCCTTGAGATTCTCCAATATCCATTTCTGCTTCGAGGGAACATTAGACAATTTCCTCATAGCGATCTAAATCATGGATTGCCATGGATTTCTGCGTGATAGTTTTCTGCCCACCATAGAAGCGGCCAACCTTGCATTTGGGGGTAATGACAAAGCCAGAGGCATATCATGCAAGCATTGTTAATTCTTACACGTATTCTCCTATGGATTCTTCATCTTTTTTCTTGAGGTCGTGGAAGTCCTTTTCCATCTTAAGTTGGTGGGTGTGTGTAAAATATTAATCGAAAATCATTTTCCAAAAATCCGCCCATTCCAACACCTAGATCTCCCCATCGGGCTTTATATTTTGGATCAATGTCCACCATTGATCATCTTCATCCTCTATACGATAATCATCCAAAAGAACCTTCTCTTGTGTGGAACATTTAAGGATGGGGAAGATCTTTTCAATAGAGTTGATCCACTATTTGGGAATTGAGGGATTAGATGATTTATTGAAATTATGAGGCATTCATCTCATGGAGCTCTCGATTACGTCTAGTTCATTCTGAGTGTGGGTTGAATGTTTCTCTGGACCAATGTTTTTTATTAAAATCTTGAGTTAACTAAGAGACTATCATTACAAAGTTTGCGATTCACGCTCCCATTGGATTGGGCTTCTCATTAGGACAATCAGTACATTGATCTTCGCATCAGTTGTTAGCTTGAGTCCTCATATTACTGGTAAATTGATGGAATATAATGAAAAGTTAGGGGTAACACATCAAGGGTAATCCAAAGAAAAAATGGATGACTTATAAATAATTTTTATTTTTTTAACTAATGATTATATGGGCTTCAATCAATGTTATCCATGATCTACTTCTTAACATATATTCATAGGGTAATTGTTTTCCCTTATCAATGATTCATACTAAACATGTAAATTTAGCAAAGCAAATCCAAAGGGAGTGTCATAACCACGAGTGCAGCAAGGACCATTTTCGTGTACCAAAACACCCACGGGTCAATCCTGAAACACCTTGTCAGATTTTTCACTCCTAGGTACATCAATTACATATTCCCCACAACCTGCTCCTATCTAGATAGGGATTTATTTTCTTGATAAACCACATACTCAATAATCACCAAAATTTAGGTATGATTTTATTATACTTAGCCTTATTCCTAATAATTCACTAGGGTTTTATAATCCTAATTCAAAAAATAAATAATCTTATCCTCTGATACAAACTATGACTACCCTGCTTTTTATTACACACATAAAAATTACTTATTACCTAAAATATTAACTTGATAAAACATATATGATAAAGTGGTCTAGTGTATTTTGGTGTCAGGAACATTAAATAATGACTTAAAACATGAAACACAACATCGTAACTGAGAAATTATGTTACATGGCCACTCCATTCCCTCGTACGTAGAATTGCATGGGATAACCTGAGGACAAGCATAAGAAAGTGGAGAGATAAAAAGCCCGGTAAGAGAGTAAACAATGAAGAACATTAAGAATAACATACATTTTAGGCAATAGTAATATCAAAGGGTCATAAGAGAAACATGAACATAAAGGCTTGATGTATCAAAATTATCATAACATGTAAATGTGGCAACAACACTTAACTTGGTATTAGCATGAGCTAAGGCTCATTGCCTATGGAGCATGAGTCAACCCTCATTGCACTTGAATTAGAATTAGTAAACCCTTATTTAACTTGAATTAGAAATATTAAACCCTAATTTATATTGACATATCATGATACTAATCATTACCTAATGCATTGGAGGGCTACCAGGGCACACCCTTCATAAACATTTCATTTCACGTATAAGTGTTCTGCATGGATCATACAACATGGAATCATTAAATATCATCATTTATTCAATGATAAATAAATGTATAATTAATAAATGAAACTCCATAATCAGTATGTAAATGTTCATAATGGTCAATACCATTGATAGGGAAATGTGCATGGTATTCATGACACAATGACATTGGCTTGGAAAATCGTGGTGCAATTTTAGCAGCATAATGGTGAGACCTACGAATTCATAAAAAAATGGTTGATGAGAGAGAAAGGGGTGTCTCATAATATTTACATGAAATGAAAAGTAAGGGGGTCATATTTATATATGTCCCGACATAATTAGTGTAATTTTAGATTCATAATACAATGTAATTTCTTGAATATAAATAAGGAGAGAGAAAGTTCATATGAAATTTCAACATGGTAACAGGTGAACATTGGAGGAATTAATGTGAGAGAAAGGAGTTTGTCATCATTAAAAAATGAATAGGTATTTATGGGGTAGGTGATAAATCATAAACCAATATTTTTAATTGAAAATAATAGGAAATTACAATATTAAAAATCATGGATAAAATTAGAAAAGAAGGATTCCCTTACATGGATGTGTTATCCCAAAGGCATGAGAGTGGATTTATAGAGGCTCCTTGGGTGTTTGGGGAGTCTTGGGAAGATTATAGAGATAGGAGGGTAGAGGTTGGATGAACTTTAATTTCTTTTAGTGATGATGAAGTAGGATATTTGGTGGGATTATAGAGAGAAGGAGAGGGAATTATTTATTATTTTCGTTTTGGGAACCTCACATTAAACTAATGAAAACAACAAACCAAATAAAGATTTTGCTAATGGATTTTAACAATGGGGAGTGGAACGAAATAATTGATAAGGCCAAAGGCCAAAATTTTAAAAAAACATTCTTTCTTATGTGGAGGTGAGTGACGCTCTGAAGGAAATTATTTTAAAAAGATAAAATGTTTTCTAGGTCTTGGAGGCTATAATAAGGCTTTGTAAAATAATTCAAACCAAACTAAAATCACATTATTTTTATGGAAAAACATATACTTCCTTAGAATAATTTATATAATATTTTATTACATTGCTATTGGGTCATTATGATGTCATAAAAACTATTATATTATTAAACGGTATTTAATTTTTCCCAAAACAATTTGACTGTCTCGGAAAATTATAAAAAATTCACTGCTGGATAATTTCGAAGACTGGATTCCAAAAATAACATTCATTTTATATGAATAATTTTCTAAATATGTGAATTTTTTTTAATATAAAAAACATTTAAAATAAAATTCATGGGTTTTGATAAAAATGTAATTCCAAACGTAATAAAATCTCTATTGTATTCATAAAAATAATATGATCATTTATATTTAATAAAAAGTAATTTATAAATAAAATATTATTAAAATATTATTTAATGAAAATAAACAATTAATTCATCAAAATATATTTCTTAACTGAATATTTATTAAAATGTTATTTTCGCTTTGAAAACTATTTACAATGTAACAATAAAAAAATGAATTTATATTTTTTATAAAAATAATATACATAATAATAGTTCTAGGGTCTTGTTACATAACCCCTTATAACACCCACATAAGATAGAAGGGTATGGTGTGCGATAATGAAAGACTCATGGGGTGGATCAGATAACATCACTCTGGTGGAGATATATATCAACATACATTTATCCTTATTCAGTTTTGTTCAAGCTTAATATGTTGAAGCTCAACTTGAAATTTTTCAAGAGAGAAGCCCAATGATACCACCTCATTTCCGAGCTCTGGAAAATGGGCTTCTCATGGGGAAAGTCTACTAAATGAGGTCATCACTTCCTTTTTCTGATTAAATTTGATTTTTTAGAGACCTATATTTATACTAATCATATGATCACTGTTCCACAGCTATATTAGCTATGGACTCAATTCTAAAAAGTATTCTAAAATACAATAAAATTAAACTAAAGAAGATAATTGGTTTTATAAAACCATTTTACAAAATATGAAATTTAATTGGATCAAGAATATTTTTCATTTCTGAATGTTTAGGTCGTTACAAAAAAAATTCTGATATTTATTTGAAGAAATTTCTTGAAGACAAGGTTTTTGAAATAAAACATATTTCTTACTAAAGAGAGAGATACAACTAGATTTTTACAAAAAACATTTTCGTACTTCTATTAGGTGCCAAGGAGTGGAAAAGTGGTACTAATACATGATGATATCTTGAAAAAATAGGGTAAAAATAATATCACTAATATCCATGAGAGATGGATCATAATATATCCTCAAAGATTATTAATCATTAACAATCTCAAAAGCGATGATATTCTTTCAATAAACTCTTACCACTTGGTTACTTGGGATCATAATCTCCATGTAAGGAATGGTAATTACACTAACCTTAAAATATCCTAAAAATAATTACTTTCATGATATGACATGTAAATTGGAATTATATATACCTCTATTAAGAGTTTAGGTGCATGAAAAAACATGAGTTTCAATGAAGGAAAATTGGGGCAAAACAATTTTTCCAATTTGGTAACATTTGA
This sequence comes from Viscum album, assembly GCA_963277665.1. Classification (NCBI taxonomy): domain Eukaryota; kingdom Viridiplantae; phylum Streptophyta; class Magnoliopsida; order Santalales; family Viscaceae; genus Viscum; species Viscum album. The sequence goes on from OY728134.1 coordinate 1,004,789,145, forward strand.
AACTTAAACCTCGTTAAATAAGGCTTATAAAAAGGATATGTTAATATTTATAAATTTATGTATAATACACATATAATACCATCATGGTTAGTATATACACCACACAAAAGGAAATTGTGTAAAACATCACTTGTATCTCACAGAAATTAAATGTGAGATGAAAACCCCTTACCTTATGTCTTGAATAACAACATACTAATTTAAACCTCCTATGTAATAAATATAAATTTCTTATATATCATTTAAAAAACATTATTATTATATTTAATACCATGTATAGTTTGATTATGACTTTATATTACCCAGCAGTTAAACATCAAATTTTTAGGTTTCATGTCGTTTATTATTTTCTTTGTTATTTTAATGTGTCTTAATTTGTTGTACCTTTAGTCCTTTTAATTATATCTTGATTCATGAATGTAAACCACCATAAAAATATCATGTATTACCAATATATTTATATTTTAATAATCTATCTAATATTGATGTATGAAATAGAATAAATTGTTCATGGAGGCGGTATGTTTTATTTACGCATGAAGGTGGCTTCCTTTTTTATTGTGGTATTGAATGAAAGTAGTTAAATTGTAAACTCTTAGTTCCAAGTGATGCACAGAAGTGCCCTGGATCCGGTTGGTCAAATGAACTTCAGAAAATTTCCCCAAACACTTGAGGCTATCGACTAGCAGCGAGGGCCAATGTCTGATAGTGGGAAACTATGCACTCATTGGAAGAGTATAAACAACAAAATAAGAATAATAAACAATATCGGAAGCAGTAATACAATAAAATAAAGTAAATAGTGGAAGAATGATAGTATAAACAACTCTATCATATATATAAATATTGATGCATGTCACAAGTATGTGGGAAATAATCCAAAAAAGTCACAATGGTGGAAATAAAATACTAAAACCAATGTACACAAAACAGTAAACTCATACAACATGAAAAACCTCAGCTTAGTCCCATGCTCTCCATCTCCAATAGTAATCAAGTACATAATGTAGATGGGAATATTAACTTATATATACCTTCAACCATATAATCTATTTTGGTCAAAAATAAGGACCCAAAAAGAGTATGAGACTAATCCTAGTAGGCAACCACCAAATTATATGTGTCTAACTGTCATTGAATATAAATAACAGGTAATATGGAAAAATGAAGCAATAAACTAATAAGTACTCAAACATAAACAATCCTATGGTTTTCAACAACATTCATTTACATTTATAAATTATTCAACCCATTTAATAATGTAACATTGAGATCTTTCCTATGTTATATATACCCATGTATATGAATAACAAATAGGAATCTCAGAAGACCATCTAAAAAGACTACTAAGACTATGTCCATGATTGTGATTTAGCTTGATAGTCTAAATAAATGCAATAAATTATTCAAAATCAACACTTTGGGAATGTTCTCACAGTATGAACCTCTGGTCCAACATATCACCAATTCAATAAATAATGACACTCTCGGAAATCTCACACAGTATAACCCCTATGATCTCACATGGCACAAATCAATTACAAACAACCTCTTGGGTAGCTCTCACAGTAAAAACCACATTGGTCTACATAGAAACAATAAAAATATAATGAACCACAGGTATCTCTCACAGTTAATTCCCTATGGTCCAACATTCATTTAATAATGACCCTCTGGGTAGCTCTCACGGCCAAACCCCTCTGGTCTATGAGAACCTAACATCTCTCACTTTCAATACCTCTAGGTCAACATAACAATAATTCGTATATAAATAAACCTAAAATAAAAATATATCATAGTTTATTCCCCTTGATAATACTTTCACAATGAGAATCACATGTATCTCAAAAAAACATCAACTCCTTCCAAACAACAGAAGGCATAGAAAAAAAAGAAAGCCTAATAGTCATTCTACACCAAATGGTCATAATCAATCAAAAAATGGGAAACACACCCACAAAAATGGTATAAAACCTTAGTCAAACTCAATAACTGCTTTCTCAATTAAACACACCATAACATGTCTTAAACAAGGATACATTACTTAACATGCAATACCCTAAACATGGGTATTTGGCAGTTTAGGCATATATAATCCAACGGAAATATAAGAAAGGAACAAATAACGTACCTCTATGTTTTATGATGAACATTCTAAAAGGTCGGACCATGAATCTTCCTTTACGGACATAGATCTACAAAAAGGGTAAAACAATTCGAGGTTAAATAACCCACGAGAGTTTAGAAATCAAGAAAAGTGGTTATGTGAGAAGAGATAACTCACTGGTGGGAATCCAACACACCCAGTGATGTCTCAATCAAAGATAAGATGGAGTAATGTGAGGAACTTGAAGTTATTTTTCCATGAATCGCTCTTCAGTATGAAACATGGGGACAATAAGTGTTTTCTAGAGCCTATATGAAACCTCGCTCAGACTCATAAAATACAAAAAGAAAGTAAACGACATGTTCATTTAATGTACATGTCGTTTAATAGCCTCAACCATCCCCTATATTAGGTGGTCTACCATGTCACCTACATGTCCATTTACTCTGCCATTACACGACAAGTACATGGCCCCATATAGAAATAGGGTACATGACATATACCCTGGAGTACACCACTTGGACATTGAAAATTTGTAATTCTTTCTTTTTCCTAAAAAACAACCAGAATTCAAGATTCGTACCTTAAAATGGAAACACTGGTTCCTTTAAACTTCCACTTTAAAGAAATTCATCATGGAATCTCCCTTCCAATGGTGGTGAAGAAGAAACTTCAAACAACTATGGATATTATGATCATACGTTGGTCTCTCTCTACAAAATTGCATCATGTTCTTAGTTGTGTTTCCATATCACCCATATCAGTAGAACAAACGAAGAAAAAAAATATTTGTGTTGTGATCCACAATTTGTATGGGGTGCTGCTCAAAGGAAGCATCCACCTCCAACTGAACCTGCTTAGGTGAAAAAATGTGAGACATGACTAAAAGAAAAACCCTTGTTGAGAAACATTAAATACATCATTCATAGCTCGGTACCTCTGAGGTAACTACAACCAATAAGAAACTGACCCAACTCTATCCAAAACCTCAAATGGCCTGACATATCTCCGTGAAAGCATCCCCTGTATCCTAATACTTTTGATTCAAAACCATTGTACGACACATTCGAAAACATAATCTCCAACCTAGAACTCCAAAAGTTGTATCCATTAACCTTAATAATAATTTGGGTGACATTTTGTAGTATCCATCATCTTTCAAATCAAACCCACCTTCTTAGTGGTCTCTTAGAAAAGAAATTTTCCCAGAATGGGTGAATATGAAACCTCCTACCAATATAGGTATTATCAGCATTAACAAATATACAAAGAATCATAGTGTTGCATCAGAATTCCAACCTATATAATGTTATTGTAGGAAAAATCCACTAGGGGTATGTGTCTATCCCAAGCACCCCTAAAATCCAGGATGCTTGCTCGAAGCATGTCCTCAAAACATAAATCTTCTTCTTGGACTGGCCATTTGTCTTGGGATGGTATGTTGTACTCAGAAGTACCTCTATACCCAACACCCTATATAGTCCCTACTAGACACGAGAAGTAAACCCGACATCCCTGTCTGAAACAATAGAGTTCAAAACCCATGGAAACATACAATCTATTGGATGTACAACCATCCAAGCTCATTGACCCTGAAGGTTTCATTGATCTTTAATAAACGTGCATCCTTCGTGAGCATGTCAGCAACAACCCAAACTACATCTTTTTTTCATGGCATCCTCGATAATACCATAATGAAATCCATCGCGACAATTATTCTTCCACTCAGAAATGGCTAACTACTATAATATCCATGTCTTCCACTAATGCTCAACCTTAACATATTGATAGGTGGAAACTCTCAAAAAACCATCAACATCCTTCTTTATACCTGGCGACCAATTTTGACAGTGTAAATATTGATACATCATGGTGACACAACGATGAACATCCCAAACTGATGAATGAAAATATTGCATCAATGCATCACATTTTTTCTTCTGACTCCCATACACGTTCATGAAAACTCATTATATCATCATCACCTACGATACACCTATTAGTAGGGCCCTCTCCAAAAAAACTCTCACATACGACTAATACGTTGGAATCTAATAGATACCTCATCCGCACCTGATCTAGTAGAGAAGAGGTAATAGCTATAGAATATAGAAACGGTTGCCCCTATCTATCGTGCACCTCCAAATTCCTCTTTGTGAACATATCCAAAACCTTCCACTTACTAATGTCCTTCTTATATTCCTTGTATCTGAGTCATCCTGCTCAACTACTCATACACTGCATTGCCTTTCCCATGCGTGTAGATAAGCACAATTTCAAAAGTCTGAAGGTACTCGAACTACCTTCACTATCTCAAATTAATATCATGATGAGTAAAGATATACTTGATAATTTTTTGGTATTTTATACCAAAAAATAATATCCCAACAGATAATGTCTCCAATATTTCAATGCATGTACATCTACAGCCAACACTAGATCATGTTCCATGTAGTTCCTCTCATTATACTTAAACTGCCAAGACCCATATGCAATGACTCCTTCCCCCTGCATAAGCTATACTCCCTGCTCGACACCTGACGCATCATAATAAATGGTGTAACTCTTTCCTGGTTCTAGAAAAACCAGTATCCGTGTTGATTTTAATCTTCCATTCATCTTCTGAAAGTATAAATAACAGGAATGTGCCCATAAGTAATTCACACCCTTCTTAGTTAGACCCATCAGTGGCGCTGATAAGTGTGAAAAGTCTTGTACAAAGCACCTGTAGAAACCATCCATCCCTAGAAATCTATGTATCTCAAAGACAGTCTTTTGATTCTCCCAAGAAACTGATGCTCTCACTTTTTATGGGTCTATTGATACTTATGTCTCTAGGACAACATGACCCTAGAATTGAATCTGGTACATCCGAATGTGACATTTTGAGAGCATAGAATATAAATAACGCTCTCTCAATGTAATAATGAAGATCTTAATATGGATTTCACGGTCATGATGAGTTTGAGAGTACACCATGATTTTTTCCACAAAGAATACAACAACAAAAACCATGTAATGATGGAAAACATGGTTCATGAGGGCCATCAAAACTGTCGATGAATTAATGAGGCCAAACAACATAACCAAATACATGAATAGACCATACCTTCTCTGAAAGGTTGTAAAAGGTATATCTACTAGTGTAACACACAACTGATGATAACCATATCTCTAGACAATCATCGAGGCCACTCGGGCTCCATTATGCCAATCAATAAGGTCATTAATCCTTAGCACGGGACACCAGTTATTGAACGTCAACTGGTTTAGTTCTGATAATCCACACGATGTCCGAGGGCAAAGTCTGCCATCTTTGCAAAAAGAGCATTTTAACCCCTTGGAGAAGTTCTAGTTCAGATGAATTCATTTTCCTGTAACTCCTCTAACAACATCTCGACCTCCTATAAATCTCATGTATCCATCCTATAATGAGTAATGGACACCTGTTCCACTCCTAGAACATTCTCAATAGGTAAATATAACTCTTTTCTCTGGAGGTAAACCAAAAAAGTCATCTGGGAAGACATCTCTAAAATGATCCACCACTTTAGGAACATCCAAACATTATGTCCCCGGGACATATAGATATAAACGAGAAATATGGGATGTAATTCCTCCCAAACCATGAAGCATGGGTCCAACTATGCTAGCGTAGACATCCCATTCAACCTTGTGTAGAGAAGTCCCTCCCTATGGTGACATGAAACTCACCCTACAGAGATAGCTGCCAACAGAAGCCTGAAAAGAGACTAATCAGTCCATTCCATGAATGACATTGAATAATGTCATCTCAATGACATAGGGGTCCCATAATAATTTACCCCCACCATCCTTAAGAGGGAACTCCTTGCACTAATGTACACTAGCTATCCTAAACCCAACAGAGTATCTAGTGTCATAACATCCTCAAAAGTAATGATACACAGCCGAAGGCACTCCACAAAAGATACATATGTTAAACTATGGGAAGATCCTATATCAAAAATATCATAAGATAAAACTAAGGAAACTAGAATCGAACCTATAACCGCAGAGGGTTCAGCATTCTGATCCTACTGGGTCTGCTCCATGGAAAAAGTCTGACCTGTACCGCAGCCCTGCGATGCTTCTTGACTACCTTGAGATGTTTCATCCTATTTTCACTTAAAACATATAGCAGGAATACCATGGACATGATCATATCCTCATCCTGAACGACCTGATGAACTCCATTTGCCTGAATGATGAGAATCTAGTGGTCCTTCTCCTAAGCATAGAGTCCTAACTGGACCCCTCTCACCAGCTTCTGGTGGAGAAATCCTACATAAACACTAAAGATGAACCATCTTTTTCAAGATAGGCACTCAAATGGCTCTCTCGGGCAATGTGGTCTCGTATTCCCACTCTTCCCACACTGGTAGCATACCACCTGACTACATGATAAAAAATCATGTGAAATATCCCTGTAGTGCTTCCTTCTATCTATCAATGGAGTACAAGCCATGTGTGCTGAACCATCCTGGCATGCATATCCCAACTCCCTTAGATTACTCTCAGAAGCCAGCCTCTGATTCACTGTAGTAGTCACTGAATGCAGCCTTAAGACATTCACCTGCGACCATATGTCATACCTAATACCATATTCAATTCTCATCACCAAAGACTACTTGTCACCTCCTAGAATAGGTGTGATGCGTTGAAAATCTGTAAAATGATAAGAATAGTCCATCACTAAATGAGTGCCCTGCTGTAAGTGCAAGAACTATCAGGCTCGATCGGCTCTCAACATTTTAGGACGAAATTTGTTATATAGGGTCTTCTAAAACCCTTTCCAAGACATATCTGAATTATGTCCCTCTCGTGAGATAACATCCCACCAATTCATGGTGGTATCACAAAGAATGTACATAGAATCCTTCAGCCTACTCTACAAAGGATTCTCCAGATGATCAAGGATAGCTATGGCCTCCAATCATGACTGTATAGACTATGGTCTTCTAACCCCTAATAAAGTGGGAGGTTTTTGATACTGGTAAACCCTATTCAACTCTACTATAGACGGGGTAGGATGTGGTGTTCCCTTAAAAGTATGTAATATCCTCAAAAATCCATCCCGGAAATGTGTGTCAGCACCTTCCTCTAGTAAAGCAGTTTGTTCCAAAATGGTTATGATGGGAGGCTCTTATGGTAGTGATTAGTATACCATTTTTGTTGTTTGACCATTTCCATGTATCTGGTGTACAACCATAGTATGTCTTGGTGGCATAACTCTTCAAGGTAAAGTTCACAACTCAGTTCAAGATTACCAAGGATAACAATATAGATGTTCATGCAAGGGGATGGAGAAGAAAACATTCATCTTTTTAAAAATATGATTACCTGACTTGTATATTCCCTACACTTTATGTTAACTTAATCTTTTAATATGGTGTGCACTTCTACCAACCCTACTTATGTAAATCCCATACATACCCTGTGTTTCTTCTAAGAAATGGTGTATACAAGAATCATCCATTTTACCTATGTTCTTATAAATGGCAATAACTACACGGTTATCTCCTAGGTAACACTACATGGCATGTTCACCCTAGACGCAGCGTGTAATAGATATGTTCTAACCACCCGTGTCAGTTTTCACACAACCAGAAATACGATTATCTACACACAGTGTGTACAATATAGGCATTGAATTTTATACCAAATTTTTCCCAATCCCATATCGTTCTTCACATAGTAATTCACATCGTTATACACTACAAACAATGTACTCCCAGTACACAACATGTACTTAAGAAATTTTTTTTCATCTAGAACAGGAGAACACATGGCTTCTGTTTTTGAAACCACACACCATGTTGTCTGGTTTTCTGAACAGTAAGACTCCAAATATTCATTTAAACCCTTAAAAACATAACAATTTTTAAGGACTAATAAATTTCAACCCGTGGAAGCCCATACTCAAGCGAATAAATTTTTGGCATCCTTTTTCAAATCACAAAATGAAAATATTCAACTAAAGTTCATTCATGATCCATCAAAATCTTATCCAAGAGGGACCACAACCCGTCATGAACCAAATTTTGGAATCTATCCAAAAGAAACATTAAAAATTATAAATACCCAATCAAAAAAATAGGTATTCTATCACAGAATCCATCACAACATCAAATATATCTTGCATAAAATCTATCACAACAATATGCAATTAGTAATTCACACTAAATGCCATGAAAAAAAAACGCATTTCATGTAATTTATATCAATTTCTGGTATTATTTATGTGATGTAAAAACCACATCTCATTGGATTGAAATAGAAATATAACCCCAAAAATATCAATGATAATAACACCAAACAAGTGAATTTCCCAATGGTGAAATCCAATCAACTATAACAATTGAAAAACCCGAAAACTTGCAATATTAGAGGTAACATGGGTTTTCCCTATAAACGGGTTAGCTACTCCTAGGCACAAATTATTACCAACTTCTTATTCCTCCCTATCCTTGTATGTAGGAACCCAACAGTAAGACAGTATAGAAAATAACTCCTCCAATACTACTTTGTAACGTGTGGGTTCTAGGTGCTTCCTAGAAGTGTCCCGGACCTAGTCAGTCACAAGACATTAAGCACATTTCTCCAAATTCATAAGGATGAAAACTAGAATAAAGGGCCAATGTCTGATTTTGGGGAAACAATTCCATCATTGGAAGAGTATACACAGCAGGGAAACACTAAAAAAACAGAATCAATTAAACCATACAACAAAGTATACAATGGAAGACTGATACTATAAACAACTACAACATATATATAAATAATGATGCATATACCAAGTATCAAGGAAATAAAAAAACCAATTCAAAATTCTGGAAATAATATACTAATACCAAATTATTGAAACAAGTAAACTCCAAGAGCATTGCATGCCACAAATTGGTCCAGGCTCTCCAGCTCCACTAACAATCAAGTACATGATGTATAAGGGAGATTTCCCTTATCTGTACCTGAAAACATACATTTTATTTGGGTCTAAAATCATGACCCAAACAGGGTGTGAGATTAATGATAGTAGGAAACCACTAGAATCTATGTTATTAACTATCAAGGAATAAATATATCATGTAATATGCTGAAATGAAGCAATAAACTAAGAAGTACTCAATAGTAAACAATATTAGAGTTTTAAATTACACCCTTTTACATTTATAATTTAATCAAACCATTGAATAATGTAACCTCGATATCTTTCCTAATCTATGTATCCCCTTGTATATCAATAACAAACTGATGTCTCAAAATTCCATCTAAAGAATCTTGTAAGGCCGAGTCCAAGGTAGTGCTTTGGTATGGATGACTCGTCACAAAAATTCAATCATTCAAAATAATCCCAATGGGGATGTTCATATAGTCTTACCCATCAGGTTCAACATATCATCAATTCAATTAATAATGTCCCTTTGGGAATGATCACACAGTTTGACCCCTCTGGTCCCACATGTCACTAATCATTTACCAACAAACTCCTAAGTATCACTAACTGTCAATACCCCCTTACTGTTCATAGAAAAAATAAAATATAATGACCCCCTGAAATTTCTCACATCAATTCCTTATTTTATAACAATCATTTAACAATGACCCTATGGGTAGCTATCACAATCCGACCCCTCTAGTCTATGACCACCCGAGAGCTCTCACAGTCAATACCCCTGGGTCAACATAACCAAAATTCATACATAAATGACCCTACTTCAGGAATCTCTCAATGTCTATTGTAATGCCCCGACGGAAGTTACCCAGAGTCGGTGCATTATTACATAGCATTGGCATGATCACAAAGGATCAAGTCTCGGATGACCGAGTAGTTTAGTAGTCTTGGAAACACTAGATATATTCATAAGTCTTACATTAAATCATAAGGTAAAAAGAAACTACAAAAACATCTTGTCTTCATATCCCCTCACACTATCCCTCTAGGTCATTCATAAATTACTTCTTCACATCATGGGAAAAATAAAACATTGAAAGGGGTGAGCTCAGATGCCAAGTAAGGATAACAATATAGCAGAAGCTTTTATAGATAAGAATAATCACTTAAGGCAATGTATAACTAAAACAAAACCCTTTTAAACTAGAACTTCAGCATAATATGGCAAAGATAAAATGAAATAATGTCATTTACTTATTCACATGGATATTCTACTAGTCAAATAATAACATACAATATCAATAACCACTTTCATAATGATGGAATTCATAATGCCAGACTATCATAACCACGTAGCCAAGGCCTCGTGCCAAGACTAAAAATAAGATTTTCTCAATGCCTCGTGCCAAGACCCTAGTTTCTATAATGAGACCTACCGATGCATCGAGGAGCTACAGCGGTCTCCACCCGTCACTTATTAAGTCCAATTCATTCCTCATATGAATAGGTTTAAACATAACACAAACATTCGTATTAAAACTAGCATACGAATTGTCAATACATTCTCCAAAAACCATGAATGGTATAAAAATAACACATCCATAGTCAAACATATCACAAAACTATCATTACAATATCAAAGTTTTGTATCATAATAAATCAACTTCAAATAAGCTTTAAATCTTTCAAATGATGTTGACGTAGATGAAATCAAAACTATTTGATAGAAATATCTTTTTTTAATCATTGAAAAGTCACAAATTTATAAAGGAATTAATATAAAAGATACTTTTGAATCAATGTGTAACTTACCACTTTGAAACATTTGAAGAGAAATAAAATTTCAAAATATTCATGTCCATATAAATAAATCCTTAAAATAATTTTGAAAACATGTACATTAATTAAAAGATTTAGAAAGATAAATCTTTAAAACATTTAAAATTATAAAATTGATAAAGTGTGCCTTTAAAAATCCTTAAAATATTCATTTTGAAATAATTTTTATGAAAAATGGACATAGATGATAAAAATGTCCCAGTAGATACTTACACATAAACATTCTTGGATAATAATGAGATTGAATAATTAACCCTTACCAATTTGGTAACCTATGAAATATAAACCTCATGAAAGAGGTATCGTAAAATGAATATGTAAATACAGATAAATTAATGTGTATTACACAAAGAATACAATTATGGGCAGTACATACACCACTCAAAAGGTAATAGTGGCAATATGGAATGAATCTCACAGGAATAAGCAGTGAGATGAAACCCCATTACCTTGCACTTTCCTTTAGTCGAGGGTACGTTTAGCCTCATGTATGAAGACTATAGTATGTTATTAAATTATACCAGAACCATATTAATATTTATGATATCATACATTATTCATTTATTACTTTATACTACCCATTTAATAATAATTTCCATGATATATTAATAATTCAGGTAATAATTGCTTTCTTTATCGTACATGTTTTAACTTGTTACTCTTGATTTTATCACTTAGATCATGATTTAAATACTTAAATAATATAAAAAATTATTTATTTATCATATATATTTAGAATATAAATATTTATAATAGATTTATATATGAAATGAAAAATCACCATTTAAGGAGACTATAGTCTGTATGTACGCAAAAACACTGTTTCCGTTTTCAAATAGTATTGAACGAAAGTAAGTGAATAAGATATATGTAAGTACATAAATACTTATATATATGTGTATATATCTCTCTAGTATCATTATTATGTCATATATTACATACCTATTAGTAATATATATTTTTTATAATCGTCGATGAATGGTGACCTTGGAAATGAATCTCATCGCATCGTGGAGACGGTTATCCGTACGTACGCACGAGCGAAATTATCATTATTTTGATATTAAAATAATATATAATTGGATGATATATCATATATAAAGAATAAGTATCATGTTATATTTATTATTTACATAAATTATACATCATTATTATACCCATCTAAATAAAAATATATTGAATAACAATTACACTACAACGTGGAGACGGTAGGCCGTACGTACGCACGTATGGTGACAAGTCATTCAAGTGATGGATAGAATAATGAATTTATTTGTTATATATTTATAATAACATTAAAGCATATATAAGATACTATAGTTATTATTTTAGAATGTAAATAACATGGAATGAATAAGTTGAAGAAGAAATGAACTTTAAAGAGGGTGGTGAAGACGTTACCTCTTCTTCGGGTTCTTCCTTTTTATTTGATGAAATTGGTTCCATAGGTTGGATTTATGATCAAACTAAGGCCTCTAGTATGAAGTGAGGGAAGTTGGGTGGATATTTGGGCAGAGTTTCGCCGAGCCAAATAGCTTTGAAGGTGTGAATTAATGAGAAGGGTGAGTTCCCTTTTATAAGAGGGGTGAGGGGCTCTTTTGAAAAAACATAATGTATTATTTTATAATTATTTCATATTAGGTTTATAATGGATCCAATGGGAATTATTCAAAGTATAAGGTGGGGATGGGTCTAAATCCTTTCAACCAGTAGATTTTAGATAGGTTTGGGTCGTTATATTAACCTTCTCTTTTAGTTTTTAACTCTTAGTTAATTAGTTTGACACTTACCATGTCACTTTTTATTTTTATATTTTATAATTAAAAAACATACTATATATATCCAAGATACCCCATAGTGGTCAATTAATGATACATATATCATGATACAAGTAATTTGGCCGAACATTAGATTATTAGGAATAGAATATGAACTAATAATATAATATTTGTTTTAAAAACTCTTTTATGTCAATTTAGACACTATTTGGAATTGGATTTTTGTGAAAATCATAACAGCATGATTACTTCGAACCTAATTCATTTAATCAAATTAACATGTCATATTAACCTATGAAATTCTTGGAATTCCTTAAAAGACTCAAATTATATTTATTTGGGTATTTATAATATAAATTATTAAAATATTTCACTAATAAGGTAATTACTGCATCATCATTGTGTCATAAATAAATTAAATTATTTAATGTCTAAAAATTATAAATAAAATATAATTACATAGGAAATATTTTTATATTTCTATTTAATATTTATAATAGAATATATCTTATGTGTAACTCTATATTAAAAATTTGTTAGTAATTAAACAATGATTTTAACTCTTTTAACTCTTTTGTGAATTAAATAATAATAAATGTCCTAATCTAATCTATGTGGACCTAAATGATAATAGTTTATTTCTAAGGTTGTTTTTTTGTCAAAATACACTTGTACAATAGAATTAGTACTTGTGTTAGGGTAATATTACAATTTTTGTTACCTTTAATTACCCTATTTACTTTTTACCGTGGGAAAAAATAAAAAGTTACTATTCACCAAAAATTATTTTTATCTTATTGAACCACATTTTACTCCTTGATATCAACCGTGTCTCTCGGATTTTTGAAATTCCTCTCACAAAGCCGTAAAATTACGTTTTATTTGAATTTTAAAATTCTCCTAGGCTATTGGTAAAAGACGGTAAAAAGTTTAATAAAATTTTTATATGTGTAAAACTATTATAAACTGACTCCAATGAATTACATTGAACTTATATAGGTATTACGTATCTATTTTGACCTAAAATAACTTTAAATAAAATAAATAATTATTTAAATAAAAATTCGGTTTTAACCAATAATTTAGTGTTTTCACTATTGATCAAAAATTGAATGTTTTCAGAAAAATACCAAAAATTAACCCTAGGATAATTTCGATATTCGGAATCGAAAAATGAAGTCCATTTTGAAAGATAAAATTTATGAAATTTCAAAATGTAGATATTACTATTCACAACGGCTAGTTTGATTGGTTGTGGTGTGTGTTAGAACTTGAAGTTGCGTACAACACACGCTACATTATTATTCAAAGAGAATCATACCATGGAAGCATGGGGTGATACATTCTCCCCTCCTTCAAATAATTTTATCCTCGAAATTTCTAGAATATTACTGCATTAAAATTCTCAGGTGGTTCTTCATCATACGTTCCTCGGGTTCCCACATTGCATCTTCCATATTATGGTTTCTCCATAGAACTTTTACCAGATGAGTCGTCCGGTTTCTCAGCACTTGTTCTCTCATATCAAGTATCCTGTTGGGATCTTCGAAATATGAGATATCAGGTTCCTGTTCTAATTCCTCATTGGTGAGTACATGTGTTGGGTCAAGCATTTATTTTCTCAATAGTGATACGTGGAACACATCGTGAACATTGGAGAGACTTGGCGGCATTTCCAAACTGTAAGCTACAGCCCCAATTCATTCTAGAATTTAGAAAGGTTTGATGTACCTTGGACTCAATTTAACTTTCTTGCCAAAACATATAACTCCCTTCCATGGAGATACCTTCCAAAAAACATGATCTCCTACCTAAAATTCCAAATCCTTCCTTCAGTTATCAGAATAGCACTTCTGCCTACTTTGAGCTGCTTTGATGTGGTTTTGGATTAGCATTTCCTTTTCCATCATTTCCTCCACCAGTTCTGGGCCTACAAGTTTTCATTCACCAACGTCATCCCAACAGTTTGGTGTGCGACATCTCTTTCCATATAATGATTCCTATGGTGCCATCTGAATACTTGAATGGAAGCTATTGTTATAGAAAAAAATTCCCCTAGAGGTAAACAATGATCCCACATACCCTAAAAGTCAAGTGAGAATGATCTCAACATGTCTTCTAAGGTTTGAATAGTCCGTTCTGACTGTTCATCTATTTGAGGGTGGTAGGCAGTGCTCAAATGAAGTTCAGTATCCAAGGCCTTCTGAAGACTCATCCATAATCTTGAAGTGGAATGGGGATCACGATCAGAAGAAATCGATATGGGTACTCCATGAAGTCTCACAACATCATTTATAAATAGTCTTGCTCGACGTTCACGCGGTAGATCTTCACTTATAGCAAGAAAATGTGATGTCTTGGTAAGATGATCAATAATAACCGATATTTCATCGTTCCTTCTTGGAGTCTTTGGTAGCCCCATGAAAAAGTCCATCGTAATATTGTCCCATTTTCAATCTGGTATGGGAAGAGGATGCATGACTCCACCAGGCTGTTGTCTTCTAGCTTTCACTTGTTGAAAAACCATACATCTTGACACAAAATCAGCAATCTCCCTCTTCATATTGTCCCACCAAAAATGTTCCTTCAAATCTCTATTCATTTTCGTGCTCCCATGGTGTATAGAAAAATTTGAACAATGAGCTTCATCCAACAATTCTCTTTTTAGATCATGTATATCAGGAACACAATGTCTCTTCCCAAAATTCAAAATTCCATCTTCATACACAAAGTCAATCAATTTCCCATCATTTATAGCTTTAATCATCCTTTGTTACTATTTATCACCATTCTGAGATCTCTTTATCCTTTCTAGTAAATATGGCTTGGAAACCATTTTAAAAATCATTGATATTTCACCTTCCATGGTGATTCACATATCCATTTTTACTAGATCCATTAAAATAGTATCCCTTTTCACTATCATCACGTTCAAAATTCCATGATCCTTTCTGCTCAAAGCATCTTTCACCTTATTTTCCTTCCCCGGGTGGTAGTGTATCATGAAATCATAATCCATGAGTAGTTCAAGCCATCTCCCTTTCCTCATGTTGAGTTCTTTATGTGATAAAATATATTTCAAACTCTTGTGATCAGTATAAATCTCACATTTCTCACCAGAGAGATATTGTCTCCATATCTTCAATGCAAAGATTAAATCAGCTAACTCGAGATCATGAGTAGGATTTTTTTGCTCATGAATTTTTAGCTGTCGTGATGCATAGTAAATAACCCTATCATTCTTCATAAGGACACAACCAAGTCCATTTGTTGATGCGTCACTATAAATAACGATCCCATCATTCCTCGATGGTAGAGTCAATATAGTAGAATTGATTAATCTTCTCTTCAGTTATTCAAAACATTCTTCACACTCTTTTGTCTATAAAAATTTAACCCCTTTATGTGTGAGCTTCGTTAATGGGTTAGCCAACCGAGCAAACTTCTGGACAAAACGTCGATAATAACCTCCAAAACTAGTAAAGCGGCATACCTCAGTTATACTCCTCGGTGCTGGCCATTATTGGATTGCCTTGGTCTTATAAGGATCAACATATATTCCATCCTTAAAGACAATATGACCAAGAAAAGAAATATTCTGAAGCCATAATTCACACTTGCTAAACTTACCATACAATTCATCTCTTTTAAGGGTCTTCAAGATAATGCGTAATTGATTTTCATGATCTTCTTAGGATTTCGAGTATACCAAGATATCATCAATAAATACCACCACAAAATCATCGAGATATTCCTTGAAAACTCTATTCATTAGATCTATGAATACAGAGGGTTCATTAGTCAATCCAAAAGGCATTACTGTAAACTCTTAATGCTCATACCTTGTTTGAAATGTTGTCTCCGGAATGTCTTCATTATTCACACACAACTGATGGTATCCTGGCCGAAGGTCAATCTTTGAAAAGTATTGTGATCCATGCAGTTGGTCAAATAAATCATCAATACGATGTAGGGGATACTTGTTCTTTATTGTTATAGCATTGATCTCCCTGTAGTCAATACATAACCTCATAGATCTATCTTTCTTTTTGATAAAAATAACAGGGGCTCCCCATGGAGAAACACTAGGGAGAATAAATCCATTATTACTCAATTCCTATAGTTGTTTCGTTAGTTCAACTAATTCCACAGTGACCATTCTATAAGGTGTCTTCGATATAGGCCTTGATCCAGGAATTAAATCAATGGAAAACTCAACTTCTCATTCTGGAGGATTTCCAGGTAAATCTTTTGGAAACACATCTACATATTCTCTCACAATAGGTACATCATCTATTCGAACATTCCTTTCCCCGCCCACAGTTATTTCATTCTTTTCCTCCCCAATAATTGAATTTAGTTGAGCTACTGGGGGTGGATCTAGATAAGAATTAGGTGGTGATGATTCTGCTCTAATGATAAGATGTTCCTTATCATCATCATCACAAATCACAACCTCCTTCTTCTTACAATAAATCATCGCATCATAGTCCAAAAGCCAATCCATACCGAGTATTATATCCAATTTACTCAAGGTTATGATGATGAGATCAGTAGATAAAGAACATTTATATGCCCAAATGGGAACAGATCCACAGAACTTTGTAGCAATGATACTTCCCTTAGGGGTTTTGAATGAAAAGTCTCTTATTAAATCAAATTAGAAATATCTAATTTTCTTAGTAAACTGGGAAGATATGAAACAATGCGATGATCCAGAATCATATAAATCATTTTTTAAACTTGAGGAAACCATTAAATTACCTGCCACCAAGTCTTTCGGAGCTTCTACCTCAGTAGTAGTGATAACATAATCTTGCCCTTGATCCCATTGACTTTTCTAAGGCAAGTTCTCATGACTCTTAGGAAATTCATATTCATAATGTCCCATCTCTCTACAGTTATAACATTCCACATTGACAGGAACTCTCTTTCCCTTGCAATCATGAGCTTGGTGGCCTTTTTCACCACACGTGTAATAGACTCCCATTACTTTTAGTCAAGTACTGGGGTGTTTCTTCCCACATTTACTGGAGGATGGATTTTCATCTTTTCCATTCTTCCCCTTATTTCCATTTCCATATTGATCAGTAGATCTCTTCTTCTCTTACTTTGATTTAAAGTCATAAGACTTAGAGAATTACTTTTCTGTATTGATAGCACACGAGACAATATCTTCATACGACAAGAAGGTTTGTGAGACTAATGCTCGACGGAGAAATGGTTTTAACCCATATAAGAAACAACCATTCTTACATCTTGGGTTATGTATATAATCTGCAACATACCTTGCTAACCTTGTAAAATTAGCATCATACTTTGCGACATTCTCATCCCCTTTCTGCCTCAGACTCAGAAATTGCCTTTCCATATCTGCTCGATGGCCTCGGGGAAAGTATTTTTCTATGAACAGCTCTTTGTACTCCCTACATTCCCTATCTGATACTTCATCATCTTACTTCATGTTTTGTATCAATGATCACTCTTGATCAGCATCTCCAGTGTGGCGATAAACTGCCATGATTACTTTTTCCATTTCACTACTCCCCAAGGAATGGAATATTTTCTCTAAAGAATTTATCCATTTCTTAGTTACCAAGGGATTTGTACTCCAATTTAATGTTGGTGGTTGTTACATCATTAAGAGATCTAACATTGATCCTCCACACTGCAGATCAGGGTCCTCCATATGGTTAAGGTTATTATGCATAACCTGAGTGAGTTGTCCCAGAATGGTGATTAGCTGATCAGAACCAGTTGCATCACCAGCTCCACTATAATTATCTTGAGCAGGAGAGAAATCTCTACATGTAGTGCGTGCATTGATAGGGTTTCCATTCCTTCCACTATGTTCCATTTCAAAACAATGGCATAAACTAGATCAGTTTATGAATCAAAATACATTATTCCATACTTGTAAAACACTTAACATAAATTGAACAGTTTGTGGATATAATCCATAATCATAAAAAATGTTTCAATTGATGAAGTATATAATCATAAACCCTTCATAATGGATTTAAAATAAAATGAGAATTATCCTATGAATATACCCCGGGAGTGTCGTAAACAAGTGTGCAGCAAGGACCATTTTAGTGCACCAGTTCCCGTTCGAGTCTAGCTCAATGCGGTGTTTTAGGGTTTTACCCCTAGGTACATCTGTGCCAGAGCCGCCTCTACCTGCTCGTATCCAGACAGGGATTTATTTTTTGGAAAACTCACAAAATCTATACAATACCAAAATTATTGGACGTTCTTCTATACTAATCCTCAAAGTTCATCTTAGGTCAATGATCTCTAATCAGAGTCTATCTAAATCTAGATTCCATGGTTTTTACTAAACATCCTCTAATACCAACTATAACTCCCCGAACCAAGTTACCTAGAGTCTGTGCATTATTACATAGCATTGGCATGATAAAAAAGGATCAAGTCTCGAATGACTGATTAGTTTAGTAGTCTTGGAAACACTAGAAATATTCATAAGTCTTACATTACAACATAAGGTAAAAATAAACTACAACAACATCTTGTCTTCATATCCCGTCATACTATCCCTGTAGGTCATTCATAACTTACTTCTTCACATCTTGGGAAAAATAAAACATTGAAAGGGTTGAGCTCAGATGCTCAGTAAGGATAAAAATATAGCAGAAGCTTTCATAGATAAGCATAAACACTTAAGGCAATGTATAACTAAAACAAAATCTTTTTAAACGCGTGCTTCAGCATAATATGGAAAATATAAAATGAAATAATTCCATTTACTTATTCACATGGATATTCTACTAGTTGAATAATCACATGCAATATCAATAACCACTTTCATAATGATGGAATGCATAATGTCAGGCTATCAAAACCACATAGCCAATGCCTCACGCCAAGACTACAAATAAGATTTTGTCAAGGCCTCATGCCAAGACACTATATTGTCTCATGAGACCTACCGATGCATCAAGGAGCTGTAGCGGGCTCCACCCGTCACTTATTATGTCCAATGCATTCCTCATATGAATAGGTTTAAACATAACATAAACATTCGTATTACAACTATCATATGAAAAGTCTATGATTTTTTCAGAAACCATGAATGGTATAAAAATAACACATCCACAGTCAAACATATCACAAAACCTTCAATACAATATCTAACGTTTGTATCATAATAAAAAATCTTCAAATAATCGTAAAATCCATCAAAGGATGTTGACATAGATGAAATCAAAACTATTTGAGAGAATTTTTTTTTTGAAATCATTGAAAAGTCACACATTTATAAAGGAAGTAATTTAAAATATATTTTTGAATAAAAGTGTACCATAACAATTTGAAACTTTTGAAAAGAAATATTATTTCAAAACATTCATGTCCATAAAAATAAATCCTTAAAATAATTCTGAAAACATCGGAATTAATTAAAAGATTTAGAAAGATAAATATTTATAACATTTAAAATTCTGATCTTGATAAAGATTACCTTTCAAAAATCCTTAAAATATTCATTTTGAAATATTTTTTATGAAAAATGGACATTGATGATAAAAATGCCCCAGTTGATACTTACACATAACCAATCTCGGATAATAATGAGATTGAGGAATTAACCCTTACCAATTTGGTAAATTACGAAATATACACCTCATGAAAGAGGAATCATAAAATGAATATGTAAATACACATAAATTAAATTTTATTACACCAAGAATACAGTTATGGGCAGTACATACACCACTCAAAAGGTAATAGTGGCAATATGGCATGAATCTCACGGGAATAAGGTGTGAGATGAAAAAACCCCTTACCTTGCACTTTTCATTAGTCGATGGTACATTTAGCCTCATGTTTGAAGACTATAGTATGTTATTAAATTATATCAGAACCATATTAATATTTCTAATGTCATAAATTATTCATTTATGACTTTATAATAACAATTTAATAATAATTTCCATGATATATTAATAATTCGGGTAATAATCGCTTTCTTTATCGTACGAGTTTTAACTTGTTACTCTTGATTGTATCACATATATCATGATTTAAATACTTCCATAATATAAAACATGATTAATTTATCATATATATTTAGAATATAAAAAATTATAATAGACAAATATGTGAAATGAAAAACACCGTTTATGGAGATGGTAGTCCGTACGTACGCATAAACGCTGGTTCTGTATTCATATAGTATTGAACGGAAGTAAGTAAATGAGATATATGTAAGTACATAAATACTTATAAATATATATATATATATATATATCTCCAGTATCATTATTATCTCATATATTACAAACTTATTAGTAATATATATTTTTTATTATCGTCGATGAATGGTGAACTTGGATATGGATCTCATTGCGTCATGGAGAAGGTAATCCGTACGTACGTACAAGCGAAATTATCATTATTTTTATATTATTATAATATATAATTGGATGGAATATAACATTGACATAATAATTATCATGTTATATTTATTATTTACATAAATTATACAATATTATTATACCCATCTAAATTAAAATATATTGAATATCAATTACACCACAACGTGGAGACGGTAGGTCGTACGTATGCACGTATGGTGAATTGTCATTCAAGGGATGGATAGAATAATAAATTTGGTTGTTCCATATTTATAATAACATCACAGTATATATAAGATACTGGAGTTATTGTTTTACAATGGAAATAACATGGAAAGAAGAATTTGAAGAAGAAAGGAACTTTAAAGAGGGTGTTGAAGACGTTACCTCTTCTTCAGGTTCTTCCTTTTGATTTGATCAAAAGGGCTCCTTAGGTTGGATTTATGATCAAAATAAGGCCTCTTGGATGAAGTGAGGGAAGTTGGTAGTATATTTGGACAGAGGGTGGCCGAGCCAAATGGCTTTGAAGGAGTGAATTAATGATAAGGTGGAGTGCCCTTTTATAAGATCGGTGAGGGGCTATTTTGGGAAAACTTAAAGTATTATTTTATAATAAATTAATATTAGGTTTCTAATGGCTCCAAAGTGGATTATTCAGTGACTAAGGTGGGGATGGGTCGAAATAATTTCAACCAATAGATTTTATACAGGGTTGGGTCATTATATTAACCTTATCTTTTAGTTTTAACTCTTAGTTAATTAGTTTGACACTTACCATATCACTTTGTATTTTTATATTATATAGTTAATGAACTTACAATATACATACAAGATACCCCAAAGTGGTCCATTAATGTTACAAATATCATGATACAAGTCCTTTGGGTGAACCTTAGATTTTAAGGAAAAGAATATGAATTAATAATATAATATTTGTTTTAAAAACTCGATTATGTCAATTTTGACACTATTTGGAATTTGATTTTTGTGAAAATTATAACAGCATGATTACTTAGAATATAATTCATTTAATCAAATCTAACATGGCATATTAATCTACGAAATTCTTTGAATTCATTAAAATTCTCAATGTTTATTTATTATGGTATTTATAATATCAATTATTTTAATATTTCACTAATAAGGTAATTACTGCAACATCATTGTGCCATAAATAAATTAAATTGTTTAATGTATAAAAATTATAAATAAAATATCACTATGTAGGAAATCATATTATCTTTCTAATTAATATTTATAATCGAATTTATCTTATGTATAACCTTATATTAATTTTTTTTAGTAATTAAACATTGATTTAAACTCTTTTAACTCTTCTTTGAATTAAATAATAATAAATGTCCTAATCTAATCCAAGTGGGCATAAATGATAATATTTTATTCCTAAGTTTGTTTTTGGTAGAGATAAACTTTTCCAATAGAATTATTACATGTGTTAGGTTAATATTAATATCATTTTTCCCCTTAATTACCCTCTTTACTTTTTACCGTGTTAATAAAAGTAAAAATTTACTATTCAACAAAAATTATTTTTATCTTATTGAACCACATTTTACTCATTGATATTAACCGTGTCACTCAGATTTTTAAAATTCCACTCACAGAAGCCGTAAAATTATGTTTTATGTGAATTTGCAAATTCTCCTAGGAGATGGGTAAAATTTGGTGAAAAGTTCAACAAAATTTTTATATGTGTAAAATTATTATAAACTGACTCCAATGATTTAAATTGAACTTATATAGGTATTAAATATCTATTTTGACATAAAATAAATTTAAATAAAATAAATAATTATTTAAATAAAATGTCGGTTTTAACAAATAATTCAGTGTTTTTCACTATTCATAAAAAATTGAATGTTTTCAGAAAAAAAAACTCACCCGAGGCTAATTTCGATATTCTGAATACAAAAATGAAGTCCATTTTTAAAGATAAAATGTATTAAATTTCAAAAAGTAGGTATTAATATTCATAACGGCTAGTTTTATTGGTTGTGGTGTGTGTTTGAACTCGATGTTGCGTACAACACACACTACTATATTATTCAAAGAGAAGCGTACCATGGATGCTTGGGGTGTTACATCTTTTCCCCTTGTTCATAATTTCAAAATGTGAATAACATTCATATCAAATAAACAGTAACTCCATCCTATCAATAGGTGGCATTGAAAACAAATTCATCCTAATAGACATTCTAGACCAAACATCTATAATCAATCAAACATGGGAAACATGCCGACAAACCATGTTTAAAAAATTATTCATAATCAATAACCCCTTCCCCAATCAAAAAACCCATAAAGGTCTTAAATAGGGTTAAATTACTTAACATGCAATACCCTAAACCTGTGTATTGGGCACATTAAGAATGTTTAATCAAATTAAAATCAAATAAAGGCACAAAACAACTGCGTCGATATTGTACGATGAACGCTCTAAAATTTTGTCCCTTGAATCGGCCTTGAACGACAGAGATATAAAAAAAAAGGTAAAACCATTCAACTATGAATAACCCACATGAGAAGAGAAATCAGGATGAGAGGCTCTAGGGGAAGAGGGAACTCACTAATGGTAATCCAACGCACCTCGTGATGTCTCATTCAGAGGTCGGTCAGAGGAATTGGAGGATCTTGAAGTTCATTGGCCAAACGTCTCTCTCCTGTACAAAACATGGGGAGAAGAAGTGTTTTTTAGAGATGATATGCTACCCCAATCCGACTCATCAAATAAAAACTAAAGTACATTTTGTGTTCATTTAATGTATAGGTCGTGTAATAGCCTCATCCAGCCCCCACTTTAGGTGGTCTACTAGGTCACCTACACAGTAATGTACTTGGTCGTTACCTGGACAGTACATGGCTACACACGGGAACTAGGCACATAGTTTGTACTCATGAGTACACAGTGTGTCCTGAGAAAATTCCAAATTCATTATTTTTCCTAAAAAACAACCCAAATTCAAGATCCATACATAAAAATGGAGATATAGGTTCTTACATAAATGACACTCATATATATATATATATATATGTGTGTGTGTGTGTGTGTGTATGTATGTATATTAAACTATCATTATTCTATCATATTTATCAAAAATATTCCTTAAAAAGATCATTTATAAGTTTCATATGGTCTTTGAATGAATCACATAACATTAATGGGGCAGTAGTCCAAACTTTCTCAAACAAGATTATTGTATTAACAAAAAATGGATTGTATAGAAATTTGTGATATAAAAGGAACAAATAAGCTTAATATAATAATAAATATAATATATTACATATATATATATATATAGTTTCGATTTTAATGGATACCATGATAGTTCGTAAATGATAAAGAAAATGTCATCGTTTTGTGAGGTAGTAGTTCTTCGTACATAGAAAAAATTTGTTCGATATCCATAGATGGTGGTGTGTGTAAGTGTGGGTAGAACCCTAACCATAAAAAATCATAGTATATTCAGGATACAAGTGCTTTGACACAATTATTGAATAAATAAAGTGTATGGGGTGAAGAATGAAAATAGAGGAAATGATCTTGAGAGAAGATATTACCTCTTAATTCGGTAACTCCTTTTGGTTATAGACAAAAGGATTCCTAAAGAGGGTTTTCACCAAAAGGGAAGATTTTAAGAGTATGGGAAGGAAGTTGGGAGCATATATTCTCATAGGTTGGGTGATCCAAGGGGCTTCATAGGTGTGATGAAGTGGTAAATTTCTTTCTTTTTACACTGAAGGGGGAGTGGAATTCTTGTAAATTACAAAATGCATTCATTAATGGGGGTAATACCTTAACTAAAGTGAAATAAATGGAAGAAAATGGATTAAATTGGAATAATTGTCAATTAATACCACTACCAAACAATAATAGTTTAATTTTAAAAATTTGGATCCTTAATATATTGGATTTCCTAATTATATAATTTTAATTTTTACTAAATCATCTAGTTTTTTAATCTAATTATTTTAACCATTAAGAATAAAATAATGGTATAATTCTTAGAAAACAAACAACCACTAAATTATTAATAGTATATGTAATTTATAAAATAAAACTCCCATATGTTTTGGAAACTAATTTTAAAATAAGAGCATGTGATGCACTAAAACACAGCTTAAACTTGAACCATGTTAATAACAATTTTACAATATATTGGTCAATATGTTTGTTATAAAAGATAAAATGGTCCATTAATCGACAATATATAATATTTATTATCAAACACATGTCACTTGAAAGAATATAAAGTTTTAATTAATTTTAAATCATTTAATCAAATTCCATTTATTGTGCAATAATGATAAAGTCAATTTTGACTTTATTCTTTTAATATTATTTTTAAAATAAAAATATAATATTTAAATTCAAATAAATTAGGATTAAACATGTGTAACATGAAATATTAATCTAAAAAATAAATAAAAAAATTATTCAATAAATTAATTTCAATTTTAATATTTATAGAGTTATATATTTTAGTTAATTACTAACTAAATAATCACTACATTGAAATTTATTAATCATTTTATGTAACTAAATAATACCTAAAATTATTGATAAATTATTATAATAACAACAACCAATTTATATTTAAAAAGGATATGTATAACTAAAATTATTATGGTCTTTACATATCTTAATGTATTATAAATGTTAAAGGTAATGAATGTTTCTTTTTTTGTATTTTTCCTTACATAACCATTTATACAGGGAACAACCACTTAATAATATACATAAAATCCATAAAATTCGAAACATATGGGTATAGGGTCTAAATATTGTCATACAATGGATTTTGGAAAATTTCTAGGTCATTTTGGTCCTTCTGATGATGGTTTAGTACTTTATTAATCTTAGTCATACCTTAATCACCGTAATTAATTTTAATCACAATCACTAATAATATTGATCAAATCGTTAATTCTATATTATGAAAAAAAATTATATAATACTGATTAATATCATGAATGTTGGATTTTCAAAATACAAATAAAAAAGATGGAAAATTAAGATTAATTATAATCCGAAATACTTGGTTAAATAATAGAGGTTTAAAGTAGAAAAAAATTCAAAAATTTGTTGTGTTTTTTATATTAAATTTGAAGGTAATATTGATTCTAGTGAACATAATTGTATAAATAGATTTATAATTGATCTAATTCCACTCTAAAAAAATTTCAAATATAATTTTTCCTTAATATTTTTTGAACGAAAAGGTTGCTTTTAGAAAAAATTCAATATTTTTAACTATTCATCCAAAAATTATGTGCGTTGAAAAAATATAAACAATTCACACTAGGATAAATTTGATTATGAATTTAAAAATGATTTTTATTTTTAGAAATATAATTCATAAATGTGTAAAAATCATGTTTTAAAATAGGTTTGATTTTAAAATGTTGGTAAAACTTGATCATGTATGTACCACAATCTAACTCAGTGTTGCATGTACTACAAGCTAAGCTAAGTGTTTCTTGTATGGAAATAAAAACAGAAAATAATATATTTTCAATGATTAGTGAAATTTATTTTATCAAAATTATTTATTAATTTGAAAATAAATATATCAAAAAATATCGGGGAATTAGAAATTGGTTATAAAAAAACATAGCAAACAATGATCATTTTTACTTTAAAACACTAATTTGTCATCCCATCAGTGGGATTAATAATAAATTAAGTTCTACCACTTATATGATTATAAATTGAGGAAATAGAATCCATATTTTGAATCATCATAATATAAAATGTCTAATAAGTTCAATTTTTTTTGACCAAAAATATTAGTTAATGTGATTAAAATTAACAACATCAGTTAAGAGAAAAATTTCGTTAATAATTTACTAAAACATAAATATAAGACACAAAAATAATTATAAAATTAAACAATAACCATTATCTGGACATTATTAGGCCATTAAACTTCCATTAATTTTTTTTGTTTTGGTATGACTTGTTTTAGGGGAAAATGTTGGTACACCCAACTTGTTTTAAAAAATGACAACTAAGTTCTTTCCCTTCCCTATAAAATGTAACTATCTCTATGCATATACTCGCACGTATCAAAACCATTGGATCATATAAAATATTCCTAGATAATCTCCCAACTTCCATACCTTCCTCTTAGAAGCCTTACCTTTGGTAGAAGAAAGCTCAAGGAATCATTTTGGAAAAAACCAAATGGAGTTACCCGATTAAGAGGTTATGTCTTCTCTAAAGTGCTTTATTTTATTTTCCTTCTACAACCCCTACAAACCTATTAATTTTATTCTTACGTAACGTCAGTATTATAACAAATATAATTGGATTTTTTAGGAAAATTGTTAGACCCGCACGTACTAACACCTCCATTTACTTAATATTGAACATATTGTTTCTATGTACAGAGAGTTACCGCCACACGAAATAATGATTGTTCATCCATCCATTACCACATAACATGGTGTATATTATGATGGATAAATATGTTTATATATTTTATATAATATATTTATTATTTACTTAATATTATTTATTTCTATTTCAACAAACAAGTTTTTTACTTTCCATTTTGGTGTTAATATGAAAATATCGTTTGGGGAAGTGTGGACTACCGCTTCTGAGAGCAAGGTGATTCGTTCACACACCAAAAAAATATATTAAGGATGGTTTTAGGGAACATATATGATATTAATGATATATTAATTCTATTTTAATCATTAGATATATATATTCATACCTATATACATATTTCATCTTCATATTTAGTTCAATATGATAATAAAAATAGAAATAGTGATCATACATACGTACAACTTAACATCTCCAAGAACGGTGTATTCTGTTTCACGCATATTTATTATATTGATCATTAAAATAAAAATATAATAGATATATGTGATATTTATATCAAGATTTACATTCTTGAATCATGACATAAGTATAAGGAAAAATGATAAAACAAACTAATGAACATGTAAAGAACAAAGAGAAATATAACCCAATGTAAAACCTTAACATAAAATCATTAACAAGATAGTAATATAATATAATATTAATAAAATAGTATTATGTATAATAATATTATTCCACAAAATATTTAAAATAAACCAATATTTATTATATAGGTATCATGTATGAGTATGAAGAGAGTCGAGACACAAGTTAAGATGATTCGATATCACTTTTTATTACTGTGAGATACATGTTATGTTCACAACTCTTTATTTCAATGTGGGGTAGGTACTACATATAATTTTATTCTATGTATATAATAATTAAATTTATTGGTATTAAAGTATCAATTTTATGATCCTTCTTTCTTGAGATTTATGTTTCAAAAGGTACCAAATTGGTAAAATAGTTTTGTCTCAATTTTCTTACTTTGAGAATCATGTTTTTTAAGAACCTAAACTCTTTATTTGAGGTGGATAGACTTAAATTTTACATATAATGAATATCAATCATTACATTATTATCTATGATAGATGATATTATAATATTGGAGATTATGATCCAATAATACCAAGTTGTAAGTGTTTATTGAGACAATCTCATCACTTTTCAAAAAAATTTATGTTTTTGCTTCCGTTGATGAAATATTAAGATCCATTTCTCAAGGACACTCAGGAGTTTCCATCAAATATGTTATTTCATGATTAAATAATGTATTCATACTGTCTTTTACTCTTTGATTAATAATATATTTAAGAAATTGTTATTAAAAATGCCTAACTTTACCGTCTCTTCGGTCGAAAATATATGCAAAACCATGTTTTCTAAAAATGGTTTCCAAGAATTTTAAAACATTACCCTATAATAGGTAAAATAATTTTTGACCCTTTTGGTCTTTTGAAATCTATTAAATGTATTCTTCATGTCAGTTTCCGAACATGAAATTTTAGTAACCTTTTTACAATTCCAAGGGAATTTTTTTACCACATTCCACATGCAGGGATTTACCTTCCACTATTCCATTTATGCTTACTTTTAATTTTAAAAAGTTAAATCATTATGAAAATGTATTGAAAATAAATTGTAATGGAAAAATTCTTTGAAAAATGTTTTCATGCCTTAATTTCATTTTTCAAATTATTTTTAATGAAATGGTTTTTAAATCATTTTCATTCTTATTTCATATGTTTTAAAGTAAAAGAGGTTTTCAAGCTATTTTAATGATTTTATTACCTTTTAAAATTAATTTGGAAAGAAACAGGTTTGAATTTTTTTCATGATTTGTTTATTTTTTTTCAAAAAAAATTCAAATGAAATGGTTTATAAAATGTTTTGAATCTTATATTATATGTTTTTAGGGGAAAACGTTTTTTAGAAATGTTTTCAATAATATTTTATATTTTTTCAATATAAAATGGTTTTCCAAATTATTTAAAGTATTCTCTATAAATTTTCAATATATTTTATATGTAAATGATTTTCAAGTGTCTTAATTTATTAAATATAATGTTTCAAATAAGAAAGGATATTTTCCTACAGAAATTGTTTTAAAAGATATTTGAGAATTATTTTTCATCTAAGATGACATATATTGATGTTAATCATGCCTTTATATGATGAAATATAGAGGTTTTATTTATATTTTTTTTGAAAGGGTTATGATTAATTTAATTGTCTTTATGAAACCCATTTCTACTTCAAGGTTTAAATGTATATGAAATTCGTTACCCAATCACATGTTATTATTTTGATTTAAATATTATGAAATCTATATATATTTTTAGAGGTTATAATATGTTTACATTTTTTTATACCAATTTCATTTTTTGTGTTATCAAATGTTTTTTACGATATTTTGTCAGATGTATGTATGATTTCACTATTAGATGGGTGAGACCAATATCTCCCTTCAATGCATTGGGTAATGACTTATATCTCATGATATAGACATGGATGGAATGATGGTTTACTAGGTTCAGTAATATAGGGATTGAATGAGGGTTAACTTGGTTCAGTAATCAGGGTCAGAATGGGGGTTTACCTTATTTAGTTAAGGACATTATCTTCTAATATTGTCTGGGAAGTGATTACTTGGATACTTTGGATATAATATAGCATGATTCTATGTTTTTACACAATTCCATTTTCTATTCCTATATTATTTTTTCATGGATTATTCTCTCTATATCATTATGATTCAGGTCTAATGAACTGAAACTCATTAGGACATGATTTTTGTAATAAACATTCATTTGTAGGGTATGATCTTATATTATCATGATAATGTTTTCATACCATTCTTCTCATGTTTCTTTTTACATGTATCCCTTGTTTAATATTACTGAGCATTTGATCTCACCAATTTTTATGTCTCCTTCCCCAGGTTATGAAGATATTTAGTAAGTGTGATGTTTCTAAGAAGGGTGATAGACATTAAAAACCTAGGGCAAGATAATGTAGCTCATTTATATACATGTGTTTATCAATCTATGTTTCTAAAGGCACTATACCAATGATAGTCTTTGGGCATCTTTTTTTAAATTTTTTTATGTATTCTAAAATGTAATTTAATTCCTATGTATGAAAAGAAAGGGTATCTATATTTATTATAATAAACTTTTGTTTATAAAATATGCTGATCTAAATTTTTTTAGTAATCTATTGAAAAATATCAAAAAATTTATACCAATGTATAAATCATTCACTATAATAATCCATCAGATCGGGGTTAAAAATATGTACTAAAATTTAATTATGTAACCAAAGAATGATAAAGTACTTTCTAAAAATTAGAAGTAAACATGGGATCATATTTGGTACAAATGAGAGAGTAACTCCATGTAACCAGATTATCTCCTTGAGATACAATTATGAAATCCAATCTAGATACATTGTATTTAATATATGAATTAAATTTTCTAATTTGGTAAATCAATCAACAATAAACCAAATCACATTCGTACCTTGAGATTTCTTTATAAATGCTACAATTAAATACATAAATTTTTTTATTTCCACTCAGGCAGTGGAATCTTTTGTAGAATCGTTTTTAGAAAATATTTTTTAGATTTACTATATTGATAAGTCAACAATATCTTGCAAAAATAATCAATATCATTATTCATTCAAAACCACCTTTAATATTACCAAAGGTATCCGTACATCTTATTACAGTTGGTATTATTATAAAAGGGAGTGTTGCGATCATCACTCAACAATTCCATGTTAAACTAGGAGATACCTTGAATTCACAAAACATTTTCATATCCAAAAACATCTTCATTATCCATTATAAATTTAGGAAACTTACATTTATTTACCTATTCAACAATTTCGTGAAAATTAAGGCCTTCTTTATGAGATTTCAAAAGTTGGTAGGTCGATGAAGACTATACAAACACCTAAAAAAGAAATTTACTATTTTCAAAATTTATAATCCAATATTAATCAAATCATTAAATAAAGGTTCATCTTCCATAGGTAGCATAGTCAATGGTACATTATCTTTTTTACCCAAAGAATCATCTACATTGTTTTATTTTATTGGATGATAATTACTTATGAAATCATACTCATTTATTAGTTCAATCCATCTCCTCTTCCACATGTTTATCTCTTTATAAGTAAATATATACTTCAGTATTTTCTGATTAGTATATATTTCAAATTGTACTATATATTAATGATATATCTATATTTTTAATCAAAAACCACAACATCCATTTCAGGATCATATGTAAGATAACTAATCTAATGAGGTTTCCATTGACCTGAAACAAATGAAATTACATAATAATTCTGCATTGTAACCCAATCAATTAACTTTAAACAAGTATCATTTTAGATGGAAAAATCACAATTTCTAGAGCGTAGTTCCAAAATAAAAGAATTCACCAATCATTTTTTGAGATCCTTGAAACATTCATCGTTCCCTTTTTTTCTAGACAAACTTAAAATCTTTTGGAGTTAACTTTGTCAGTTAGTAATTCAATCGATCAATGTTTTAAAAATTTCTATGGTAGTAACCCTTAAAACCTACGATAATTATTAATCTTTTTGAAATTTTAGGACATAGACATTCCTCCAGAACATTCATTTTAGGACGGACATTAGTTATTCTATCTTTAGAAACAATATTTCCATGTATTGAAATCTACTACAACAAAAAATCAAATTTATTAAATATTTTATGTATCTTATTTTAGTTCAAGGGATTAATAACAAAACTTATGTACCATCCATAATTCTCATGTATTTTAAAATATTCCAAATTATAATCAATAAAAACAACAACACATTTATACCAATAGTAATGGAAAAAATCTATTCATAGGATCTTGGGAATACAGATGGAGCATTAAAACAACCCAAGAGAATAACCACAAACACATAATTGCCTTATCTAGTCCAAAATGCTGTCTTTGTAATATATTACCCTTTAAACATATACTAATGGATTTCTAAATAAAAATAAATATATATAAAAATCACTCCCTAGATACGATCAAAAAATGCATCGATATGAGTTAACGGATATTCCTCTTAACAGTGATATTTTTTCCAACTATATAATAAATAAAAAACCATATTTAACCAGGATAATTTTTAACAAATGAAAAAGGATCACACCAATGTGAAGTTATAGGATGAATGACTCATTTATCAAAAAACAGATTTAACTAATTTTTCAATTTAAATGGTTATACATGAGAAATCAATAAGGTGGTTTTAAAATCGACATAGTATCAAGAAGTATGGAAATAGTAAAATAAACATCCAAACAAGAATAACAATAGACGAGTAATCAAAAAATATATCCATAAATTCATTCAATAATGGAACATTACTAATTTGAATAGTTTCATTCTTTTTAAAAAAAACATGTTATGTAACATTAACTACTGCCTTTAATCAATTTCCCATCTTTTTGTAGTGTCATCAAAGTTATAAAATATGTGAATAGAATTTTATAACCTGTAAAATATATCATAACATGGTAAACTGTAATCCAATACATACCTTGAATAACATAAACTGTACTACAGGAAGTTCAATAAGATTTGTAGGAAACCCCATCCCATATATAATAAAAATAAAATTATAATAAATCTTAGTTACATTAATACTTCTACTTGGAGTTTCACTAAAAGTGTCACATTCTAATCAATAGGTGATATTCCCATTTTTAATGGAAATTTATCTGATAAGAATGAATGTGAAGATTCACAATCATAATATTCATAATTATAATTCTAATAAAAAGGTAATTTACCTAGAATCACTTGATTAGATGACCCAACATTAATTTTAGTAATATAAAATGATTTTCCATACCATTTTGTTTTCGATGTTGATGCTTTACACTATGTGTAACTATATTTGGTCATATGTTAGCATTATTTCCCAACTCGTTGAAATTTGAACATATCACAATTGGCTGACTACCTATTAACTCATTTCTTTATGGATGAGAACTATTTCCTTTTCCATCACGAGCCATAAGACTTAATATTCCACATTGGTAATAAATTTCCAGATAATGTTAAACATGAACTAAAAGTACATTTACCACATTTATGACATGTTATAAACATACATCCGGATTTATTATTTAGATTCTTATTCATTTCATTCCACCATGATAGCTTCTTACCCTTCTCATCATAGGTCGCATAAGTGCTATAGAACACTATCTCAACTATATCAATACTATGAAAACCATCCTAAAAAATATTAAATTCTCATGAGGCCAATTCACATCATAAAAATTGTTTCAATCATTATTAAAATATATTAATTTTATTATCAAGGTTTTGAACACAATTTAGTGAATCCCTAAATAATCTAATAGCTATTTATTCATTGGTGGCTACTGAATCATCTTCATCTGGCCTCACCTATAATATTTTTTTCTCTGTTATGATTCAATAATCCTTAGGGAAATATTTATCTATAAAATTATTCTTAAATATATCTCAATCCTTGGAATCAAGCAATTCTATCTCGAATTGTAATTCTTAACCAATGACAACCATTGACCAGCTTTACCTTCATAATTATAAATTAAAAGTCTTAAATTTTGATTTTATTAAAATCCCACAACCACGAATATATTTTTCTAGAGTATCAATCTATCCATAAAAAATTATGGTATCTTTTGATCCACCAAAATTTAGATGATAATATTTCATAAAATTCTCTAAAATGGACATGTTACTCTATGTTAAATCCTATTTCTTTTTAGGATTGATTCCACCACTATCTATAAACTCCATAAACTAATTCATCACAAAAAAAGTCATAGGTTCTAATTCCAATCATTCCATGACTTTGATTAGGATGGATATTGTCCTATTGATACCTTATAACATTATCTTTCTTATTTCCTATATGAAAAAACCTTTTTATTAGACATAGATTTGATAAAGCAACATGATAATCTTATACTACTTTATCATGTCAACATGAACATATATTATCTGAAGGGTATTCTATTAATATTATCCTAACCCCAAAATTTATCTTAACCTTCACTCTAATACCAACTATAAGGACCCAGTTATATATAAATACATAATCATTGGATTGTAAAAAAGAATTCACTTTCATGAATTATTAAATAAAATTATTTAGGTTTATAGTTTTTGATAATTATGTCATATCTCTTACATAAGAAATTCATAAATAAAAAAGGGTCACTACCACTACGTTTCAATTTTCCCACAGTATAAAAATCATAAAATGTAATGCGTTTTATTTTCATAAAAAATATTCATGACTTTAAACACGAATTATTCATTATTCCTACTCGTCCATAAACACTGTGAAAATAATTTGAAAATTTCAGATTAAAAAAAGGACCTGTAAGAGATATAAAATAATGAGACCCAATAGTCTAGTGAAAAACGTAAAAGCCCATAAAATGTTTAAATTTTTCCCATTAATAGTTGAGCATATAAAATAAATAAAATCCACATATGGAAAACACTTTTCACTAAAATAAACCATTTAAAACACATAGAATGTAGATAAAATCCCTTTTATGTATCTCATAATGTTATATTCAAAATCAGTGTTCACTCATGTCAATAATAATTGGAGATCATTTGAATCCATTAGAGAAACTGACATAATTATCTCTCCCATTCTTGCAGTTGATGGTGGGGAATATTACTCAATGAATTATAGAGCTATATCAAGCTCAAATATTATCATCTATTATAATAAGTTCCATATAATGAATAAGTTTTTTAGGTTTTTACCTTTTCATCATAAAATCATAAAAAACTCTTTTGAGACCATATACTATACACTACAAGAAATTGAAATACAATTTCCTTTTAAATCACCTTAATAAAACTAAAAATCACAAAACAAAATAAAAAAGAATTTATTTATAAAAATTTAGATTTTTTTAAATGAATCCAAAAAATGTACTTAGTATATGATGTTGGGAAATATTTTTAAATCTGTATATGTTAAAATAGAAAATTAATTTTGTATTTTTTAATAATGTCAAATCAATCCATATGAAATATGTAATAATATTCCTTTCGAATGAATATTTACCAAATTAAAAGGAGTGAAAAAATTAAACATTAAATTAATTTATTTATGGATTTAGAAATATTTACAATTTTAAAATATTTTAATTATGGATAAGAAATCTTTTAAAATAAATATTTTTAACATTTAAAATAAGGTTTAATGTTAATGTATCTCTAACCAGTAGTCCACTTATGAGTCAAGATTTTTATCTTATTAAATAATAAACATAAGTTATTTATTTTCACACTAAATAATATTTTCGTATGTTTATTATTCATTTTATTTCACTTTTACGCATGTTATATTCAATTACATTGTCAATTAAGTTCTGAACGGAAATATTTTAGGATATTCGGTTCAACTATCCAAAATAAAATTAGCTAGTCCAAATAGTCAAATAGAACATGAGTATATCATTTTAAAAATTTAATGTAGTGAAAATAAATATTTTATACAAAAGGTAGTCTTTTAGAATCAAATAATAACGGTGGTCATGAAAAAGGAATAATGTTACCACATGGTGATGGTAGTCTATACATACGTTTCAGTGAGGTTTCAATTTTTCAACGAATGTGAGTGAAATAAGGTAAGTATGATTTCTTATTTACAGAATTATTTTTATATAATAAATATAATATTATTTAATTAAAAACACTTATATATATACCTTCAATGCGAGTAAATTTTGAAAAATAAAAAACATCACTTTTTGATGTGGTAGTTCACATGTACACCTGAGCGACATTTTTATTTATTTTTGGATGGTAAAGAAATATTTATAATATTTATTTTACATCATATAATTTTATTTATATCATATATATCATATTATTTCATTTTTATCCTACATTATTTCCTTCTATATGAGGGGTAATGGAAAATGAAATGCATCATCTTCACGAGGCAGTATTCTGCACGTACACACAAAAGTTGATTTTATAATCCATTAGATGTATAAGTAGATAAAACGAGGTTATATCCAAAACATAATACTATTAAAATATATGGAATATGATAATTTATTTATATGAATAATTATATGGTACTTTTTAATGAGGCAAAATAATAAATAATAAGAAAATATTTGGTTATGAACTATACCTATTCTTTGGAAAACCATATTATGTTTATACGTAAATCCTTCATAGGTTGGTATTATTATAACCCTTATCCTATAGGATGTGAGGATAGATTATAATAATGTATTTGGATTGGTATTGGTGGACATAATAGAGACTTGAATTATTTATAAAAGAGTATATGGGGTGCCTTTATAAGTGTGGGAGGGGACACAATTGAAATTTTGGAAACGTTTAAAAACTATTAAATGTTACTCTAGTAATATTTATCCACAATGGATCATATTCTGAAAATAGATGAAATAGGATCAAAATATGATAATAAAATATTATTTAAACATTTTATTAGGTAATTTTAACATTGATCATATTAGTTTTAATCATTTTAACTCCTACTATTGTAAGGAGTTTCTATCCAAAGGTACTTTTCATAGTGACAAAAAATTGAAGTGGCCTCATTATCAAATTTTGAAATTAGGAATCACTATAAAAAGTAAATTATACATAATTATATTACAATAATTAGTAGAAATTATTTTGAAAATCCCCCATAAAAATTCGATGAAATATTATATTCCATGAAAAAATCATTTTTTTTGTTAGAAAATGATTTTACAAAAATAATGAGTCATTTTGATTAAAATGAGATTTATTGATTTATTTTTATTAAAATATTTCTAATAAAATTTTAAAAACCATAAAAATAGAATATAAATTTATAAATTGATGAAAATAAAAGATAGTTTTATTCAAAATCATTGTTTTCTTCTATTAAATCCAAAACCATATTTTTTATAAAATTACATAAAGATCAATATAATCTACTTGTTTAAATTGTGATCTCAAAAATGAAATATTATTTTAACATTAAAATTATATTTATTAAAATTATTCTTTTAAATAGAATGGTGTATTAAAAGAAATTTTTTTGTAGGAATAAAACAATTTCCTTTTTGATAAAAAAAAGTGCACAATATTACTATAATGAAAATAAATCTATAAAATAAATTTTTTGAATAAAATAAGGCATGAAATTTATTTGATATTAAAATTTATATGTTCATTACAAAAATGACCATACATTTGTTTTTTCGATTTAAAAGTTATATTTTTGTTCAAAATTAATGTTTCAAGCTCAAAACTGTAGAAAATGTGACTATCATGAAGCCATATATTAATGATCTTACATTACTTTATATCCTTTATGAATGAAACACACATAAATTTTAAGAGTGTTCAAGTCGAAACAATTAAAAGTTTAAATTTAATTTTTAAAATCAGTCTTGTCATATGTTCTAAACTGAGAATATGATCTTAAAATGTTGTGATATTTTTAGAAAAATTTCATTATTAATTTTTTACATATTGAGATGTATTTTATATCATTTCAATTAATTTTCTAACATCTGGTTGTTATATTTATTACAAAATTTTTTGAAAAACAAACAAATCACTTGTGAAATTAACTTGAAAATTTTTTATCATGTGTTTCATTTTTTATTCCTATTATTGTAAGATACATTTGAATATGATCTAGAGTAAAATAAGTAGAAATTGATAAATTATGGTTTCTTAATAAACATCATGCCATAAAACGAAGTGCTACTGCACGATGCTAGATGACTGAAGCCTGAATTAAATGAAGAATAACGGAATTTCACTATTAAACACATCAGTAGGTCAATGTATACATTCAATATATGAATGATATGGATTAATATGATTTTTAATTAGGTAATGTCTATTAAAAATGTAATATCACTCACTATTTATTGGGTTGAGTTAGACATATGAAAAAAAATCTAGTTGACCACTCACACTATGAGAAGTATGTTTCATACAATGTATGAGATGTAAAGAAGTGATTCATGCAATGAATTAAGTTCACAAAATGAGTTGACCTATATAGAAAAATAGTTTACGACAATTCATAAAGTGTAACATAAATCCCCCAATGAATGTTTGAGAAGTTAGTTATTGTATAGGAGGACCACACCATTCACCTCATGAAACATTATTTCATGTCATGAACCCATAGTCAACAATGGCGAGTTCATGTTCTAATGTTTGATGTTTTTTACTTCATGATTGGGGGTAAATCATTGAATTGTATAAGGATTATATCTACATCTATTTTGACCCAAATATCGAACTTGATAATATGTATACCAATAAAATAGATGGATAAGATGTTGTTGTATTGAATTTATTAATTGCAGACCTAATCCTAGGGAATGTTGTTCTGGTGCTACTAAGTCCTTCACTAGATCTACTCCCCTTTTTCATTTATATATATCTTTTATTTTATCTAGCCCACTCAAACCCTAATGACTAGCATTTGGGATTAACTCCAAACATGTGCTGGGTAATATAGAAATGTGTGGGGGTGATGTGGATTGTTACTTTTCTTATTTCACTCATTTATTGGGTTTTGGAAATTAGAACATATTTTTTTCTTATTTCCTTTTCCTATCTCATGAACATGGACATAATAATATTGAAATTATATTTAAATTATGCAACTAACTACCTTGAACTAGGAAAGAACATTTTACAGCACCATGAGGTTCGTTAATTTCGTTTGGGTTACAGAATATTGAAATTAAAAAAACAAACAGAAACCACTAAACTATAGGGTAGTATATGATATTCACATCTAAGATCAAACACACAGAGATAAGGTTGGAGAAAATATTACTTAAATAAAATAATCTTAAACTATTTTATGAATAAAATATAAACTACACGAATGAAAGAATATATTTGGGATGATTATGATTTTAAGAAAATATAAAATGTTCATATTAATTGAAAATATGGGTTCATGAATGATTTTTGTGTAAAATAATTAAATAAAAATAATATGGTTACATAAACAATTTTATTTGAATCCAATGGTCATGGTAGACGAACTCAAAATCACTAACATCCCATTTTCATAATGGTTATATTACATTAGGTATTCATTGACCGTGTAACTCAGAACCATTTTAAAATATAGAGGGCAATCCACCCAATTGTCATGGTGTGAAGAATTCTCTAGTCGAATGTGCTAAAAGAATCACTCTATCACTGACAGCCCAATACCCATAAATAAAAACAAGAGTAAGAAAATTTAAGAATTTTCGGTTGTAAAAAAAGTCCCAAAATGAAATTCATTTAATAAATACCAGTATAAAATAAATTCTTTTATTTATAGTTGATGTGCAAATATTATATCCACTCATGCTAGTCATGATGGGGTAGGAAAATTATCATCATATTCTACTCATCCTAATAGTGGGAGTCCTTGATACCGTGTGTGGTAGTTCTGAATCAATCCATTGAGTTGAGCCTTGGCCTTTAATTTATAGTACTCCCTAGTACTCACAAAATGACGAAGATTCATAATATTTGGATCATAGGTGGTTTGGGGTGGGCACCATATAAATTAATTGGACAAAAAAAGATGTACTGAGTCTAGAAAAAAAATATTCCATCGGGGAAATTACACGATGTGTAACTTGGTTACACCACATATAATTTACCCATTCTTTTTTTAATTGTGTGACCATATTTTACCCTCATGCACCGTTACATGTCGTGTAATGATAAAACAATGTGTAATTCCCTTTTATTTCCCTCGAAGCCTCATTTTTTCTCAGCTCATAATTTTTATACACCAATAGTGCTCCTTGACCATCCTTAAAAATCCAATGTCCCGCTACTTCACTTCGGTCATGGTGCAAAGTGAATTATATCTCCAAAATTCATCGCTTTTTAATAATTTTAAAAATATTATTGTTTCGATCACTATAACATAAAACAATTAAATCCTCTCCATAATTGGAATTGTTATTCAATTAAATACATATATAAATATATTAAAACACTCTAAAATGTATTTCTGAAGTACACTTTTCAAATTCCCCCTCACTTGAATTACAACATCCCATCAAGGATGGAATCTCAATATACTACAAAAGGAATTCACCATACCATGCTTTAATTTCATTTTCAATATATACATTTTTTCCAACAAAAAAACAATTGAACATCACATTTAGAATATTTATTAACACTTCACTTTTCAATGTAATTAATCAATCAGGTATTTTACTTTTCCTATTTTGAAATAAAGAATCCTTATCAATCATCCATTTCAAATTTTCAATTCATTATTAATATGAATGCCAATTTTAATTTACCTTACATTGTTTTTTCCACTCATCAACTGTGTATAAATGAATATAGTGATGCATAAACCACAAGGACATCTAACTTACCTTAGGTGTGCAAGACATCTAATATCACCACCTCACAATGAATGAAATCATAATTAATCATGATAGGTTTACTATTAAGGTTAAAATGAATATGAGGCTTAGAGATGGTAGGTAAATGATTAAAAAATAAGGCTCAAAAAAATATTTTACTCTAATGTGATTTTCATGTTATTAATATATATGATCAATAAATATCTCTCTTTAAAAATTTCATCTCCCTCTCTTCTCTTAAAATGATCAAAGTGTGGCCATGATACATGTAAGCATAATGAAAGAATCTACCTCTCTTTCCCCTTTTTTATACATATGTATCGTTTTCATTTTCAAAAGTATTTATAAATACAAATCTAACATAAATCACATAACCACATATGATCAAAATATCATCAGCCTCAAAAAATGTTGATTTCTTATCGTCCCAAAACACCGCCCAATTTATTTCAAATTAATATTATAATTTTTTTAAATGATTTTTAACAAGAGAGGTGAATAATGAAATATATTAAATGATACATGGAATATCTCCATATCATAATAAATATCCACCAGCAAAGTACTCAATACAAATTACATCCCAGTATACCCTAAAATGTTCCTCCACCAAACTTATCGTATAGATATCATGAAAACATTTAGAGGAATGTAGTAATGGATAACATAAGATTTTAACACGGATAATTTTCAAAAAAATAAATCATTGATTTTATGGGCATAAAATGGATTAATGTAAGGTGGGTATTAGGATAAGGGCTAATAAAGATAAAACCTCAATCATTTTTAAAGTATCTATGTGCAGTTATAGCTTTTATAAGATAAAAATAATGTTCTAAAAGGAAATAAACCTGATATTCTCAAGAAATATAATATAAAACGAATGGAAAGTATATTCTCAGAGGATGTATTAGGAATGATATTAATGGTTGGGAAAATTATATATGGAAATTCACATGAATAATTAAACGAATTAATAAAAATATAATAAATTCAATATATGGGAAACTCTCAAAAATATTTCATCAACAATGTTAAAAATTCCACCTTAAATAATTATATGTAAAATCTTAATTCACATGTTAATCTCAAAAAATTATTTTATCCCATTTTATAATTTAAATTGATTGATAAATAAATCTAAATGTATAACACAAAAA
This sequence comes from Viscum album, assembly GCA_963277665.1. Classification (NCBI taxonomy): domain Eukaryota; kingdom Viridiplantae; phylum Streptophyta; class Magnoliopsida; order Santalales; family Viscaceae; genus Viscum; species Viscum album. The sequence continues at coordinate 1,004,831,158 of OY728134.1, forward strand.
TTATCCTTTGCATGTTTTGTCTCCTAGTTCAGTTGAACAGGACCATAATCAAGTGTAGGCATTGAATTGAAAATTTAATCTCTAATGAATTAAATATGGGGAATATTGTAAAAATAAAAAAATTAAATGAATACTCCATGCAATTGATGCTTTAAAGCATGGGTTGTATATGTTCTGACTGCGTATTTTTACGACATGTAAATTCCCTTAACGGTGTGTAATTTCCTGCAGCTTCTTTTTTCATTCTATTAGATACTTCTTGCCTATTGTTTCCTTTACCATTATATTGAACTGAAAAAATAATAAAAGACATTAAAGTTAAATCCCATCCAATTATGCTAAAAAATAATTGTGGGATTTAAATTTTATCCTAATAAAAATATAATCCTATTAATGAAATAAATATAAATTCCTAGAAAGACATAAAAAATTGGGTTTCCTCTTAGAAGTTGTTATTTGTTAACAGTCGTTTAGCTCAACCATATATTGGTTAATTGATTGGATTGTGGTATAATTATATTAATATTATATTCAGATAATCAAAACTTCTAAATCCTCTATTCTCTTCTTCAATTATCTTTTATGGAATTGGCATGGACTATAGAGGTGGTGACCAGAGTCTGAACATCTTGAGTATCACTAACAAAATTTCTACATCTGTCCAGACATGGTAAAATTAATCATTATTAACTGTTGGTTGCATATCTTGGGATTCTTCATGAATGTCATTGGTTTTCATAGACACATATTCATCTTCTTTTTCTATTTTTGATTCCCTTTGTTCCTATACATAGTAAGCATAGGGTGCAGCTAGTTCTTCAACTTCTTCATCTTGTAGACCACTTAAATTTTCTGAAACATTTGTGATAAATGTGGAAGCCATATCATCCAATTAGTCATTTTCTTATTCTTTATTTTCCTTCAGTTACAGTCCTAGTTTTCCAAGGAAACATTATAGCATCTATTTAATCGAGGTCTCTTTTTCCTCCCCTTTTTATTATGCATACAATTGTCTATTGAAGTGTGCTTTGGCCCATTTATGTTCTATAAAAATGGCACCCTCTTCATTTACTTTTGAACCTAAAAAATCAAGGTCATCATGATTAGTATAAATATCAACTTCAGATGTGGTACTTACCATATGGTAGTACATGATATGGCAGTATGAGATTGGACCCATAGTGATAGTGCTAGAGAAAATATTAATTAAATAACATAATCCTAAACTATATTATAAATGAAATCTAAACTAAATGAATGAAAGAATATATTATGGATTATTTGGATATTAATGAAATAGGAAAATGTTCTCGAAAATTAAAAAACCGGGTTAATGATTAATAAGGGTATAAAATAGTTAAATAACAGTCATATGGTGTGTTTCCCTCGGAATCCGGGGATGACCGCCTTGATGGGAGGTTCAAACATTCCGATCGGTTTCTAACGGGTTTCTTCGTAGAACCGGAAACATCCAATGATTCCACATCCATTCAGACCTACATTCCAAAGGTAGGTCCTCATTACTTTGTGGACTGATGAGGCTTAGGAATTTTCATTGGTCGAGAAGATGGGAGGTCGGACTCATCACACCTTTTTGAGGGGAATTATTGTCTACTCCGGTACTCTCTTTGTATATTTAAGTTATGTTCATGAATCCTTATTACATTACCAAGTATAAAATGACTTTTTCTTCAGATCTGAAAATCAATGATTAAATATGTAAGAAATTTAGAGAATATTTTTTATGTATTCGAGGTTCTTCATTGATAGAGAATCATCTGTATTTATTAGAGATTCTTGGTCAATGGTACCCTTCGACACATTTATACAGAAGTTTCATGGTCATTATGATGGCCATGCTGGTTTAAAAGCCACTTAGTGGGGCACGTGATGTTTATTGTCATTCAGAAGGACATGGATTATTTTAGTGTTGGGATCAAACCCGTAGACGGGCTACCTACGAATCCTTTGTTTAGAGAAGGAATCAGAACCCACGTAGTTCGAGTAAGGGAGTATGATGTTTATGATTGATGGCTCAACGAAGGATGTCACAATTACTTTTACACTCTATGCTTATGTGAGTCATGCTCGGTGTAAGAAACGAAAGGTATTGGTAAAAATTAGACAATTGTGACATGAAAGATGCAATCATAAGAAATAATGTGGGGCTTATGTATGTATTACTGCCCTGATAAATGAAGGTTAAGGATTTACTTTAGAGAAGAAATCCATGAATAGGGTCCATAAAGGTATATGTGCTTCATGGAGATTTTGAATACTCTAACTTGGGGCTTAATCCTGAAAAGGAGGCCCAAATTAGGAGAAGACTTATGATTGGGTTTTACTCCTAAAAAGGGATCGCAGATCAAAGGTAAATTAGGGATGGTTAAGAGGATTATGACTAGGGATTATTCCTAAAAAGGAGGCCCAGGTTTGAGATTGGGGCTTACTCCTGAAAAGGAGGCCCAGGTTAAAGATTAAGGTTTGGGGCTTACTCCTAAGGAGGATGCCCAGATTTGGGAATTTTAAGAATTGGGGCTTACTTAAAAGGAAGATGCCCAAGCTTGTGACTAGGTCTAACTCCTAAAAAAGGAAGCCCAGGTTAGGGGATCTGGGGATTACTCCTAAGAGGATGACCAAAAACTAAGGGACTTGGGGCTTACTCCTAAAGAGGATGCCCATATTAGAGGACTTATGACTTGGGATTATTCCTGAAAAGGAGACCCAGGTTAAGTATTCTCTCATCTTAAAGGATGAGGTTGAATGAATGAAATCTCAATCATTAGTGACATAAAGATGTGTAAATCACTAGGTTTTGAGAGATATTCCACAAAATTCCTTTCAGATAAGGAATTCAAATCAATAAATCATGCCATAAAATGGATTTGAAAAGTGTCTTGAAGACTGAATCGTGAATAGGAAAGGTGTAATGGCTTAAAAGGGGTGAAATGGGAAAGAAAAGCACCAAAAAAGGCAGGGGCACGCAAGTCTTGGTAGGTGCGCAGGTACTGCGTGGGCGCACAAGTCCTAGTCCCGCAGGTCCTGGTCGCGCAGCTATGCCTGCGCGACACATGGTGTACTTGAGCGAAGGTTAACCAGTTGGGTAATACTTGAGAGACAGTTCATTAAAGCCTTTAGAATCCTCTTGAGGTTTTTCCGGAAGAAGGGCGCGCAAGATATATTGAAGGAGTAAGGCGGCGCACAAGGGTGGCCCTTTTCCCTTAAGGGCTGGCCACTCAGGCGTGGAAGTGTTGATGAGTTTCAACACATAAGCCTTCCCCCCTCTTTATATCTTCTGTTCTAGGTAAGAAATTACCTTAGAAGTGTTCCGGAAGCTTTGAGAAGAGACTAGGGCGCCGGGAGCTCAAATATGGGTTTCTGGAAAAAAATCCTCCCAAAATGGGGGGCCCACAGGGTCTATTTATAGGCAGGAGAAGACCCCGGGCGGTTACCACTTAGGTCGTGCAAGTCACTTGTGCGACCATAATGTGCCGTGCAAGTGTACTAGCACGATAGTGATAGAACATGCGCGGCACATGTGCTGTTGATCCCTTTTTCATGCCTTTGTCGATTTTTGATATTTTCTTCAAAGGATGAATCAATTTGTGCTAAGTCATTTCCCTTTACATTTCTTTGGACTCTGTGACGAAAAATGAGCATTAAAAAAAGTCCCCCCTCTTAGTTGGATCCAAAAGAAATAAGGATTTGACTCTGAGGAAATCGAAGACATCCAAAGGAAAGGTGGCGCGCAAGTCTTGATGGTGTAGAGGGCAGCGTGCAAGTGGACATCGTGTAGGGATACGACCCTAGATTGAACAGGGTACGGCGCACAGGGTCCCGTCCGTGTCTATAAATAGAGGGCCTCACTTCCTTACAAGCATCTGGATTTCCGGACTTCATACCTTCGAGCTGTCGCCACGCAGGTCACCTTAGCCGCACAGGTTGCTCTGTTTTCAAGTGTTTTCCTTGATGTCGCGCTACTGTATAGGTATTTGTACTTGCGTGGTTTATACTTGCGCGTCAAAAACTAGCGCGGCACATGAACACTTGCGCATCATGTTTAGAAATGCGCGCCTTAATGCCTTAGCCATTTTTTTCGAATTCTTTCACAAATTTTATGAAAAATAAACCCATTTAAGAGTTTAATTTATTCAACTTTTGTGCAGATTCAATGGCTCTTAAGGAAATTAAAACGTCTGATGAACTGTCTAGCAAGCGTATTGATGACATGATGAACCTCATTGGCCATGATTACTATGATATCTGCGATAGCACTCTCCTAGATTTGGCTATGTACTTGAAGAAATATCATCTTAATTTCCCACAGAGCATCTACCTACCTCTATATGGTCATGGTCAGCTGCAAGGAGTCAATGTTCCAGATGCAAAGAACTATACACCTAAAATGCAGCTGCACTGCTACTCCTTCATTTCGGTTATGTTGTTCATTAAGAGCAACAACAATGGTGTGAACTTTCAAATTCTTCCTCCATGTCATTTCCTTGCAGATATGAAAATGGAAAACCCATGGGATGAAATGTTTTCCACTGCCGGTTGGTGGAGAGAAGACAAACATGGTATTAGAGAAATATCTTAAAAGAGTACTCTCTCCAAATGGATCTCTACTTCCAATGCTCTATTCTCAAATACATGTATCCATCTTCCAAGTCTCTTGGACAGAAACAGAGTCACTATTTGATAAGCAGAAAATTTTCTCAAACCGCACTCAAGAACATCCTTTTACAATTGTTCCAAGAAGAGCTGGTATCATTGCATCTCTTATTGTATCCAGTTGAATGAATTAATTCCAAGTGATTGATGATGAAGCTCGGGGTGCCGTAAATCAAATGAAGCGTTATGTTGAAATCCACTTGTAATTCTTGAAATAGAGAAGAGACTCCAATCTATGGATGTCCTTTTAACTCTTGTGCATCAATGAAAAACACTTTCACTTTCACTCATTTGTACCTGCATTCTCTTTTACTATACTCTTTAGATTTTACCAAAACCAATGGGCCTAGTAAGCATAGTTTTATTTTTACTAGGATTAATGTAAATAACCCTACAAACTTCGAACCTTTTAATTGCTCAATGTTACCCAAATCATACAAAATGTATGTTTAGTGAGCTGGGAACTTGACTTTTATTTAGAGTTCCCTTGTCTTTTGTGGGCAGTTTAATGTCATGCATGGCGGATATAAAAAGGAAAATATTTAAGGTCGAAATATCTTTGACCGGAATGGATTAGAATTGACTCAATTCCTTGAAAACTCATCTGAAAACATAGTACTATAATCATGTATGAGGGAAAATATGTAAACTATGACTTAAGGATATTTGAATCTGAGGAATGATATGAAAAAGTGAAAAAAGGCATTAGAAGAAGTAGTTTCCAGGAATGTAGTTACCATTATTTAACAAACCCGTTAGGGGGTTGAATTATGCAGGGCCACCTAATGGCATTGGCTGCAAAGTTAAATAAAATAGTATCTTTTGGATAACAAGTCTGTTATTTAGAATGTTTATGCAAGGCCACCTATGGGCACGTGCTACATAGTTAGGAAAAAGAAATCTCATAAATTTACATTCCTTGTGCTAAAAGTCAGTGAATGTTTATGGAGATTCAAATCTTCCAAAGTATAGAGTTTGCTGTATGGAAAGAGGTACTTGAGTATGGAAAAGATATTTCCAGACAAGATTATCGAAGAACTGGATGAATATTACTCCTTCGAAGGTCAGACCCAAACATAGGGAAGGATAATATAAGCCATAGACTTGAATACTTTTAGATCATGAAAAGGATATGGGACAAGTATGTTAAGGATGACTATTTTTGCAGATCCCTACATACTGTCATTTAAGACAAATAAGGACAAAAGAGGTATTCTTCCCAAGAATGAAGTTACCACTATCTGACGAACCTATTAGAGGGTTGAATTATGCAGGGCCACCTAAGGGCATTGGATGCATAGTCAACTAATTGTATCTTTTGTCTAACAAGTCTGTTATGTAGACTGTTTATGCAGGGCCGCCTATGGGCACATGCTGCATAGTCATGAAAAATAATTCTCAGAAATTTGACATTTTTGTGACTAGTAGTCATGAAAAGGGTTATGAGGATCTAAAAATATTTAAGGTTAGGATTATGGCACATAAAGATGGGTATTGTTCAATGTATACAGAGATACACAAATCAATGCTAACCATAATCATGTTATGGCTGGGTCCTGAATTGAAATGTTGGACTTCACTATGTATCCCATAAGGATGAGAATAAATTCATACATTGTTCATAAACTATAGTTTAACGTCGTGTGGGACAAAATTATTAGATATATTCGTTTAGGTTCATAGAGCTTGGACCATTGTAATAAATACACAATGTGTGTTTTCATGGGGACCTTTTAGCCAAGGGACTGGAAGTGGAATTTGGGGTTAGGCCCAAAGACTTGGGGCTGGATTCGAGGGACACTCGAACGTTCTTACGTGTCCCATAAGGATGGGAATCAATCCCACGTAGTTCTAGAGGTACCCTTTGTACAAATTTTGTTCGTACATATGAAGGGTGAAAGGGGACTTTAGTACAATGATGTTTTAACCCAAGATAATTGGTTTGGGCATTGCCATGTATGCAGGTAGTCTTTTAGATGAAACATGATTGAAAAATCAATGTAAATAATGGTTCCCTATCAGGTGAGGGTATCAAAGAATATTGTAGTTTGTTGTCATACTGGACAAAAGTGTTGTATAGTTTAACGTCGTATAACAAGGACGAATGTGAACCAATGTAAAGATATTGATTCTAGGGGCGGTTTCACGAATCAACATCGTATGAGATGGAGGTGAACCAATGTGAAGAGATTGGTTTTGGGCTTGAACCTTGGGAGGTTGCCTACATACCCAGCCTAGAAGGCAAGGATCAAAGTTCATGTAGTTCAATTAAAGAATGAATTAATGATCAAGTTATTCTTGGGGATAACAACCTAAAAAAATGTTGTTGGGGCTTACACATGGTTAGCGGCCCATAGAGAGTATTATGGTTGAGGTTTTCTCTAATCTCACGTGAGTCATACTCGGTGTGAGAAACAAGAGGTAGAAACAACCATAACGATACACAGTTTAATGTCATATAGAAGGTATGAAGGGGTTATGCAGTTTAAAGTCTTGCAGTTAGAACTATTGGTGCTACACAGTTTAGTGTCATGTAGCAGGGACAAAGTACAGTTTAATGTCATGTAGGACCTATCACGAACATTATGTATAGTTTAGCATCATGTAGTTAGGACGATAGGGACAATAGAGTTTCACTTCATGTTGGAAGAAAAGGGGGGGACTGTGCAGTTTAATGTCATGCAGTGAGGACAAAAGAGTGCACCATTTTAACGTCATGTTGGACGCATTGGGGATTTTTTCCATAGTTTAACGTCATGTTGGACAAAAAAGGGACGATGCAATTTAGTGTCATGTTGGACGAATGTGCGAATAGTTTAAGGTCATATGCATAGACCATGGATGGTGCAGTTTAAGGTCATACAGGACCATTGATGCTTATGTAGTTTAATGTCTTTCCGAACGTAAGGGACTTTTATATAGTTTAGAAACATGTAGTTAGGACATCACAATTTAACGTCCTGCTGGACGTAAGGGACTTGCAAACAGTTTAGGGTCATATGCATGGACCGTTGAAGATGTAGTTTAAGGTTGTACAGGACCTAATTGCAGTTTAAGGTCATACTGGACCATTGCTGTATAGTTTAACGTCATATAGCATGGACGAACTAGTGCCACACAGTTTAGTGTCATGTTTCAGGGACAAAGTGGTGAATAGTTTAAGGTCAGACTGGACCAAGGAGGAGTTTAAGGTCATAATGGACCATTTCTGTATAGTTTAACGTCATATATAAATGACTAACTGGTTCCGCACAGTTTAGTGTCATGTTGCAGGGACAAAGTGGTGAATAGTTTAAGGTCATACTGGACCAAGGAGGAGTTTAAGGTCATACTGGACCATTGCTGTATAGTTTAACGTCATATAGCAAGGAAGAACTAGTGCCGCACAGTTTAGTGTCATGATACATGGACAAAGTGGTGAATTTCCAGTTTATAGAAAATACTTCTTCAAAAATCTGGAATTGGTTGGAGTAGTGATGAGTTCCCCATCCATTGAGATTAATGAATAATCTCCACTGGAGTAGACCCTATGTATTGAATAAGGTCCATCCCATTTTGGCACAAGATTGGGAGGTTTCTTTCCTGGTATCATTGGAATTCTGAGAACTAATACCAATTCTCCCTGAGTGAATGAACGAAGACGAACTTTTTTGTTAAAAGCTCATGCTATTGGATTCTGATAGACTTCCAAGTGGTGCAAAGTGCACAATCTTTTCTCATCTAACCGTTCCAATTCATTCAATCACTTTTTAGATTGTTCATCTATAGATGATTGATCACAAATGGAAACTCTGAGCGAGGGTAGTTGAACTTCAATGGGCAAGATGGCTTCGGTTCCATATACCAAAGAATATGGAGTTGACCGAGTTGCAGTGCCGGTGGTAGTCCGATAAGCCCATAAAGCATGAATGATTTTATCAGGCCATGACCTATTATCTTTATCCACCATCTTTTGATGTTTATTTGAAAGTGTCTTGTTAAAGGCTTCTATCTGGCCGTTGGCCGCTGCATGATATCGAGATGAATGGTTGGATTTGATGTTGTATTCTTGATACAACTTCTACATCTCAGATGAATAGAAATTGGAGCAATGGTCCGTCAATATGGATGAGGGACACCAAATATGGTAAGGATGGTAGACTTGATGAAGCTAACAATGCATTTATAACTGAATTCCTTGAGAGGTATTGCCTATGCCCATTTGGAAAAGAAGTTAGTAGCAGTAAGAATATACTTAAACTGCTTAGCCGTAGCCGAAGGGTAAGGCCCCACCACATACATTCCCCATGTGGAAAATGACAATGAGTATTTAGCTGTATGAAGCAACTCTGGAGGCTGATGAATAAAGTTGGCATGTATTTGGCATGAATGACACTTCTTTGTAAAATCGACACAATCTCGTATCATTGAAGACCAAAATTATCCAAGCATTCGAACCTGATCAGATAGTCTTTGTCCAGACTGGTGGGCACCACAGACTCCTGCGTGCACTTCTTTCATGACAGCCATTGTCTCTTCACCATCAATGCATCTGAAGAGAACTCCATCAAAACCACATTTGTAGAGAATTTTCTCTAGGTGATCTGGGATATCATAAAGAGTATAATTGACCACACGTCGCCGGATTTGTTCTTTCTCAGCTCTATCAGGTGGAAGTGTTCCATTTTGAAGGTATTCCCTGATAGGTAACCTCCATCCTGTAATATGACCATACGGTTCAGGAATATGACTAATTTCATTAATTTCCTCTATTCTGATTCGAACATAAGGTGAAATTGCATGACAGTGGGCAATATTGATGGTTTTCTCGTCCTGATTTGGATCTTCCAGAGTTGTGGCTATATTAGCTAGTGCATCAGCTTGAGCATTTTGTGATCTTGGGACATAAGAAAATGTCAGTTCTCAAGGGAATTCCGCCATTAACTCTTTGACGTAATCATATAAAGGGATTAATTCTTCTTTTCGGATGGCATAATCCCCATTGACTTGTTTGATTACCAGGTCTGAATCACCTTTCACCTTTAAGTGATTCAATTGTGCTTGAAGTGCTAATTCCAAACCTACGATGAGAGCTTGGTATTCTACATCAATATTGGTACCACCTTCCCACAATATGAAGAAATAAGGTAACACTGCCTTTTCTGGAGAAATGAGGAAAATTCCAAATCCAACTTTGTTGAATTTAGGATTTTCCATTTTCTTCCCTGTCAGACTTATGGAAGCACCATCAAAATCAATTTCCCATGCTTGAGGAATTTCTTTAATAGAGAAGACTTCCTCCTCAGGGAGTTCAATATTTGAAGATGTGTATTCTACTGAATGGTGTTCAGCCAGGAAATCAGCCAGAGCTTGGCCCTTTATCGCCTTTTGAGACACATACGGAATGTCGAATTGCTGTAAAATAACTTCCCACCATTCTAGATGTCATGTATGCATTGGACGACTAAGGATAAATTTGAGCGGGTTATTTCTAGATACCAATTGGACCTTGTGATGTTGCAGGTAATGTCTCAACTTTTGAACTGCATAGATTAATGGCAGGAAGCACTTCTCAATACTTGAATACCGGGTTTCTGCTACAAACATAGTTCGACTGAGATAGTAGAGGTTGTTTTCATTCCCAGCATCATTCTTTTGAGCAAGAAAGGCACCCAATGATCGCTCTAGAGCTGTAACGTAGAGGATAAGTGGTCTTCCTTCAACAGGTGGCATGAGTACTGGTGGAATGAAGAGGCATTTCATGAGAATATCGAATGCTTCTTGACATTTTTCAATCCACTGGTAGGTGACTCCCTTATTCATCAATTTGGTAAAGGGTAAACTTTTGCCAGCGAAATTGGCGATGAAACGCCGAATATAGGCAAAGTGTCCTTCAAGTCCTCTTCATTCTTTCAAATTTTGAGGAGGTGACATATCAAGGATTGACTTGGTCTTCTCTGGATCGACGTTAATACCACGATGGCGTACAAAAATGCCAAGAAGTTTTCCTAAGGTTATCCCAAAAGCACATTTTAAGGGGTTCATCTTCAAATTATGTTGTTGAAGCTTGCAGAATACGACTTCCAAATCAGCCAAGTGATTAGAACGTTGTTTGGATTTAACCACCAAATCGTCTATATAGCATTCAACAAATTTCCCTAAGAGGGGTTTGATGATACGATGCATGGTGTGTTGATATGTTGCACCTGCATTCTTTAAGCCAAAGGGCATTACCCGGTAACAAAACACACCCTGAGGGGCTCTGAAGGCTGTGAATTCCTCATCTTCTGGGGCCATTCAGATCTGATTATATCCAGAATATCAATCCATGAAGGAAATTGCTTCATAGCCACCTGTTGCATCAATGAAAAGTTCTGTAATCGGAACTGGGAAATCATCCTTAGGGCAATGCCGATTAAGATCTCTAAAATCGATGCAAACTCTAATTTGTCCATTCTTCTTCATTACAAGGGAAATATTATCCAACCACTTGGGATACTAATCTTCTTTGACGATTTTAGCTTTGATAAGCTTATCCAATTCAGCTTCAATTTTAGAAGCATATGTTGGGTGTGTTCTTCTCGTGGCTTGCTTATATCCTCGATGTTCTTCTGGTAAACCCAAATGATGAGTAGCAACATCAGGATCAAGACTAGTAATTTCTGTATAGTTCCAAGCAAATATATCTCTATTTCTATTTATAAAAGAAATATACATCTCTTTTTCTTCAAGGATCATGGCCGCACTGATTAAAGTGGGGCGTGGATCTTCCTTTGTACCCAGATTTATTTCTCTGAGTTCATCTACAGTGGCAGAGATAACCTCTTCAAATGCTGGAGGAGCATCTCTGAGATCTTCCTCTTCTTCTTCATCATGTGTTATTTCTTCCGTTTCTACTTGCATAGTATATGACAAAGAATAATTTTAATGATTAGAAGAGATGTCAAAATTTTCACTTTTTGAAGAAGAAGCTTCCATTTCCAACCCGATTGATGATGAAGGGTCTTCTTTGGGTAATAAAGAGGAAATTTTGGATTGAGAATCGACATCATTGTTCATCTTTGATGTCGCTATAACTTCTTCTGGCCTAATTGGTGAATCATAGACTTGTTGGATTTTAGCAGATGAAATGAAGATGTCACCATTTGTGCTTTCTTCACTGCTTGGAAGATTACCAATTTCTCCCATGTTGTCTGGATCGATTGCCATAATTGACATTATGGATCTTTGCATAAGAGTATTTTGATTTGGGTCTATCTTGACAATTTTACTGATAGTCAACACATAATCTGTACTAACATGTGTAAATGGATTTACTGTAATTTTTTCCAAACCATATGTAGAATTAACATTGGTAATCTCCTTTGTTATTGATTTCTCCCATTGCTTCAGGTGATAGAGTTCTGCCTCAATGTATTGAGACTCACATGTCTTGAACGGGGACTTATGACCATACAACGTCCCAAATTAACCATCAAAACAATATTTGAGACATTGATGGTATGATGAAGGGATAACCGCATGTTGATGTAACCAGGGTCTTCCAAGAAAAATGTTGAAGGCTCAGTCTTGATCAACATCCATGAAATCTGAATTGGATACAAGATCTCCAAACTGAGTTCTGAGTGTAACTTCACCCATTGGTTCTTGTTCATTTTTATCATATCCATGTAGCATTATGGTGGAGGGAGATAAATCAGATTCTGTGAGGACCAATCGATGATGTGTACGAATGTGCATGAGTTTGACTCCTGAACCATTGTCAATGAAAACTCTTCGAACATCCACGCCATTGATTTTTCCAGACAAGTACAAAGGTCTAATATGTCGATGCACAACATCATCTTCATCTTAACCAGTAAAGGATATTATTTCATTGCATTCTAGAGGATTATTCTCTATGTGATAGACTTTAGCTGCATCAATTTTAGTTTCAAACTCCTGGGGACTTAACAATGCCTCGATGAGTGCTTCCCGAAGATCTTTTGACAGATTAAAAGCATCCAGAATTGATAACTTGGCTGGTACTTGGGTCTGGTGTTTCAATATATCATACTTTTGATCCAGAGGTCTGCGTTTCCCAATAGGAATATGTGGTTTAGTAGGTACATTGGAAGCATATGCTTTGGAAGTTGATGAATCATGTATAGGTGTTTGCAATATTCCTAGTTTTGGATGATTAGACCGATTGGATCCATTTACTTGCTGAGAGGAAGAAGATGGAACCTTCAACCGGTCTTCCAAAATAACTGTGCCAGGACTGAATTTGTTATTGGTAGAAGAACTTTCTTGTTCTTGTTGAGCTCGCTGAAGGTCTCTACCATGAGTTTCAGCTGCGTACACAGTTCTAGCAGGGTTAGAATTTGAATAGTGGCTTCTGAATGTTCCACGTCTTCCCCTGTTTCCTGAGCCCCTGGAACTTCCTTCGATTCCTCTATTTGATTCAGGGAATTCAGGCTCATTGAAATCGAAATTGCGACTAGAATATGGATCTGTTAATTGAATCATATTAACAGAACCAAAGATTAACTCATCATCTGATGAAGACTCTGCCTGATTATCCTGTTTAGGCTGTGCCATTAGGTGGGGAGGTGCCCGTTGCTTCTAAGTAGATGTCATGAAGTCCGCCAAAGTCAAAGAAAATTTATTCTTTGACACATACTCATCTTCTTCTGATTCTTTTTCTTTCTTTGAATCATGCCATTTCTTTGAGGACTTTCATTCTGACGAATAGGTTTTTTCCACAACATTCATGGCAAAAGACACAATTGGTTTCCATAATTGTGTTCGCAAAATAGCATGAGTTCGATTGATTGCCTTTCTGACCATCCAATCATCATACTTTTTTGCATTTTTTCTTTTGACTTCCTGTCATTCATCTTCCTCCTCTGGAACTGTAGTAGTGACACATGCTACCTGGGATGAGGAGTTTTTCAATGTGACCTGTCCCAAGTCAACCATATGTTGCAGGAGGTCTTTGATGACTAAGCACTCCAGGATTGGAAGCCCTGACATTTTATGAAAAGGGAAATAATTAGGATGATCTTCGTCTCCTTTCATGTTTGGCCACTTGGGTATTGGAAATTGAACCAAATTGTTTTCCAGAGCTGAAATGAAATAACAAGGAACATGTTCATTTCGGAAAGAGTATGTTTTGCTCTTCAAATCCTCATATTTGTTTCGCCTTTGATCTTTTTGGTCATCTGGACAAAAAGGACTTTGTTGTTGGCTCTCAGATGGTGGAGCCCTTCGAGAAGATGAAGGTTTTGAAGTAGAAATAGGTACAGGTGCTTGTTTATGCATAACTGTAGCAGTTTCTGCTTTAACCATTCTCTTTACTGGAGTTGATGGAATTACATGAGATTTAGCCTTAGCCTGTATAAGGGAATATTCAATCTGCTGAGCGATTGAAGTAAGGTCTCGAAACCCTCCTGTGTATTTCACAGGGATTAATGGCGTTCATAATTTGTCATGCATATTTACCAAACATATTTGCAAAAATTCTTTTTGAGGGAGTTCTAAACTCAATGAATATGTTAATCCCTTCCATCGAGCAATGAAATCAGAGACCGTTTCATTCTACCTTTACTTACAGTTTGTAAGATCGAAAACGGTTGTCTCTGGGAAAGTTGAGCTGAACTGAAGGAGTAATTTTTGGAGAAGATCCTCCCATTTGGTAATTGGCCGGGATTGCAAGCTTGTATACCAATCAAAAGCTGGTCCTTGCAAGGTTCGCATGAAGCATCTGAGTTTCACTACATCTTGCTGCTCCAGAATTCCCCTCATAGGATCGCAACAAGAAACGTAATGCGTCAAATGTTATTCTGGATCTCCATATCCATTGAAAATACGGAATACAGGGTTCCCAAAATTGGATGGAGGAGAAATTGAATCTACCCATTCAGGGTAAACTTTCTTTTCTAGTTGAACTTGAGCACCCTTCCCTACCATAGTTTCTAACCAAGCTGTTAATGACTCAATTGTAGTTATTATCTTTTGAAAAACATCCGGTTAAACTTCAACTTGGTTAGGTGTAATGACTAGAGCTTGGACAGATGTGGCGATTGGCGCTGTAACTGATGGTAGTACTGCCAACTGTTGTTGCACTTGACCTGTAGGATTAGACCAGTGAGGGTGTACTGATAGATGAAGATATTCTTGATCCACCTCAGTAGCTGCAACAAATTGCTTTGGCTGACTGACTCCAGCATGGTTAAGAAGAAGACTACTCTGAAGTAGTTCTGCATTCAAATTTCATAATTCCTTCATTTGTTCCTCCTGTTGTGCAAACCTCTGCTCTAGTGAGAGCGATTGACCTTCTCCAGAGGAAGGATATGTAACCTGGTTCATTCCCTTCCCTTTGTTGGATCCTTTTCGGAGAGGGGGAAGTGGGTTACTCGAAGGATTACTTAAGTCCTGAGTAATCCTTTGACTTCGTGTACGCACACCTTCTTCATTTGTGTCGGTGCGTACATCTTCTTGAGCAAGAACCTCTTCATCTAAGTCCCCTGAGTGAGCCTCATCTGGTGGATCAACAACAACAGCATTGATGACATTAATCGATGCATAACTCATTGCATCCCTTCTATCAGCATTTCTGTGATATTGTCTTCTCCCATGTCTTTGATGAGACATTGACTTTTGTTGATTTAATCCCTCAGGAACTTCTTGATGAACCGTAATTTGGAGGGAACCTCCTGATAATTTGGCTCTTCATTCCTCTTGACTTTTCTTCCACAATCGAGAAAAGACTGACTTTCTCTGAGGAGGGGATTGATGATTTGAAAAAGTCCCCAGTCTAGTGGACTGGGGCTGTTCCTGCTATTCTCTCTCAACTCCTTGGAACCTATTTGTTGATTCTGAGGGTTGGTTTAAAAGCGTCCCCAGTCTGGAAAGCTGGGGTGGTTCATGACATGCTATGTCTGAGTCTTTCTTGAAAGTCCTCTATATCTTGAGAACCTTAGTCCCAAAATTAGCTGGATGCATTAACTTGTATCCGCTTTTATCACTCGGTTCAAAAGACCATTGGATGATTTCTGAAACTTCTGTCACTTGGTGACGTTCTTGCTCCAAATGAGAGGCATGTTCAATATTCTTGTTTTCTTGATGCCAGAGTAATTCAACAACTTGTTCTCTGTATTCTTGATTTTGAGAGGAACTAGTTGAAGCCCGTCTTTGGGAAAGCTTTTGATTACAAACAAAGCCCATTGACTGTGGCCGGCCATGGGCAATAACATTGCATTAGACCATTTTTGGTGGGCTTTGCTGACTGGAGAGCACTGGGAAATGCAGTGCTCCATGAAAACCCCATCCTCTGACACGAATACCAGATGGGGCATTGGAAATTAACTGATGCAATCTTCTTAGTGCGCCAAGGCTTGAAGGTTGAAGGGCTCTCTGCTGCTTTTCAGCCTTCGGATATCAAGAGACTCATAGAGATGCCAAATCAATCTGACGTTGTAACCCTTCTATTATCGTAAGATGATTTTCATATTCATCATAATATAATACTTTATTTTTCAAATGACAATGAGTTTTCCATATGTTGAGACGAATATCATGAATTTCATCTTTCATCAACATTTCTGGAATATTATACTGGGAGTCAACCATAGGCCAAAACATGACTGGCACTTCACCTTTTGCCATTTTTTTTCTCATATTCAGCATTTCTTCTTTATCATTTGATGAAGATTCTTCTACCTTATTTGACCAGAGTTGGTGTTTCTTTGTTGCTTCATTGGATTCAACAGGATTGGTAGAGAAATTATTGATCAAACTAGAAGTGGCATGACTTAGGGATGGTTCGTAGAATGACCTACACCCTGGGCTATATTCTGTTTGAGAAAGTATTTCACCTTCTAGCGATGAAGCATCAAACTTGACGGGTTTCTCATTTGCAAGTGCCTCAAGATAAGAGGGCTTTCTCGGCACTACATTGTCCACTGGAGAATTTTTCGGGCAATGTGCATCACTACTGCGGAGAGGACTTTCGCAGCGAAATTTATCATCATGGGGAGGACCACCATAATGGGTTACAGCAAAAGATGAGATCTCTTTCTCCTTGGTCTTCTGACCACTCGGAGGGTTCCTGTGGCTCTCATCTAAAGATGAAACTTTGAGATCGAACGAATTTTCATGAAGAAAGCCTTCATGAGGAAGTGTCACTTGATGAACTTTGGAATTAATGTTCCCATTATTGGGATTTCAGGGAGTAGAATCTTGAATTCCAACAGATAATTGTTTGAGAACTTCAAGAACTCCATGATCAAGTAAGGCCTTGTTACAAATTGGTTGTTGATCTCTTAACTATATTGGCTGGCTCTTTTTCTTAGACGCCTTCTTACTCACATTTGAAACAACTTTTTGACGAATGTGGATACTCTGAGCTGGTGTATGTGCCGGATCAGGAAATATGGCCAGGTTAGGCTGACTATATCCTCTCAAATCAGGTGTATGTGCCTGACATGGTCATCCATATGATATGGGGGAGTATGCCCCATAACCCTCTTGGACTAGAAAAAATGTTTGTTTCTGTTCCGGAGTGAATTTTTGATGTATCACTCCACTGGTAGGGATAGATTTATGTGTCTTTCCCTGAGATTCCACTAAAGTTGTTATAATATCCTGGCAGGAATCTAGAATATGAGCATGGATTTGCTTCTGCTCTTTCATCATTTATAGAATATGCTTGGTGACTTCAGCTGCCGGAACAGGAATATATGTCCATTCCGGGCTTGGAGCTGGTGTATGTGCCTGCTTGTGTCCTCCTTTTCCTGTCAGTGAATCCTGACAGTACTCAAGTGTGGGGGTAGAGAGTTGAGTCTGCCTCCTATTTGATGTCGGAGCTTTCCGACTAACTTCTCAGAATGCTACCAAGCGAGACTGTTGGTAGGCTTGATTAAAACTAGCCAGTGTATGTGCGTGCTTATTGCACTTCGCCAAATCTGGTTGACGAGATCCATCATAAGTATTCAGACGAGCCTGCTGACTAGTTGATGATGTATAAACAGGTGTATGTTCCTGCCTATAATACTCCACCAGAATTTCCTGGTGGGATTGGCGTGATGCTACCAGATGAGTCTGCTGGACAGCGGACTTAAAACGGGCAGGTGTATGTGGCTGCTCGTTGCTTGCCACCATGTTAGGTTGGTGGACTTCTCCGGAGATGGCAGAGATGAGAACCGGCTCACTGTTGACCGGATTCCGCCTCTGGTGGTTCGTCTTGCTTGCTCGGGTTTGAGGAACCTGAGCCGAACACCTAGAGTGGGTACCCTCATCATGTTGAGGGCGCACTGCCAAACGAGTCTGGCAGCGATTGTTGGTGGGAGCCCTTAGGAAGGACTCCTGTTTGTTTGAATTAAGGTCTTGAGGGACCTGCTCATTCACCTCCCCAGAAAAGGGAGTGAATGGTAATTGTGTTCCGGGGATAACGACCCGAAACGGTTGGAGACGGTAGTCAGCACCGCCTGTTTCTTGATCACAGGTCGTCGTTTTCCGGACGACCGATGTGAGTTATTTACTTCGAGGGCTTGTCGGGCAGCCTCCAGAGTTGGGATGGTACCGTGTTGACGTTAATCCTTAACCAGTGCGTTTGATACCCAGCGTTGAAGACGCTGAGTAGGTGATATCATCCGAAGAGCGGACGACGATCCAGCAGGAGTAGCAACAGTGGCATTTGTAGCAGCAGTATTCACAGGTGTGAATTTGAGGGCAGCCATTATGGAAATGCAGAAGATCATGGAAAAGAGTGCCTGTTTGATATGACAGACGTAATCAAGATAAATTCAGCTACTACAACTTTTGGATGAGCACATATGTTATTGACTGTCTTGTTGGCCCTCTCATTGTGTTTAAATAGGGGCCTAACAAATAGGTAAAAAATCATTTTTAATTTGGTTAAGGATTCACATCGGGTTCACCATTTTTTTCCCTCGGAATCCGGGGATGACCGCCTTGATGGGAGGTTCAAACATTCTGATCGGTTTCTAACGGGTTTATTTGTAGAACTAGAAACATCCAATGACTCCACATCCATTCGGACCTAATTTCCAAAGGTAGGTTCTCATTAGTTTGTGGATTGATGAGGCTTAGGAATTTTCATTGGTCGAGAGGATGGTAGGTCGGACTCATCACACCTTTTTGAGGGGAATTATTGTCTACTCCAGGACTCTCTTTATAGATTTAAGTTATGTTTGTGAATCCTTATTACATTACCAAGTATAAAATGATATTTCCTTCAGATCTTACAATCAATGATTAAATATGTAGGAAATTTAGAGAATGTTTTTTATGTATTCGAGGTTCTTCATCGATAGAGAATCATCTGTATTTATTAGAGATTCTTGGTCAATGTTACCCTTCGACACATTTATACAGATGTTTCTTGGTCATTATGATGACCATGCTGGTTTTAAAACCACTCAGTGGGGCACATGAAGTTTATTGTCATTCAGAAGGACATGGATTATTTTAGAGTTGGGATCGAACCCATAGACGGGCTACCTACGTATCCTTTGTTTAGAAAAGGAATCAGAACCCACGTAGTTCGATTAAGGGAGTATGATGTTTATGATTTATGGATCAAAGAAGTATGTCACAATTACTTTTACACTCTAATCATACATGACTCATGCTCGGTGTAAGAAACAAGAGGTATTGGAAAAAATTAGACAATTGTGCCATGAAAGATGCAATCATAAGAAATAATGTGGGGCCTATGTATTTATGACTGCCTAGATAAATGAAGGTTTAGGATTTACTTTTGAGAAGAAATCTAGGAACAGTGTCCACAAAGGTATATGTGCTTCATGGAGATTTTAAATACTCTAACTTGGGGCTTACTCCTGAAAAGGAGTCCCAAATTAGGAGAAGACTTATGATTGGGTTTTACTCCTGAAATGGAATCCCAGATCAAAGGTAAATTAGGACTGGTTAAGAGGATTATGAGTGGGGATTATTCCAAAAAAGGAGGCCCAGGTTTGAGACTCGGGCATACTCCTGAAAAGGAGGCCCAGGTTAAGGATTAAGGTTTCAGGCTTACTCCTAATGAGGATGCCCAGATTTGGGAATTTTAAGAATTTTGGCTTACTCCTAAGGAAGATGCCCAAGCTTGAGATTGGGGCTTACTCCGGAAAAAGGAATCCCAGGTTAGGGTATTTGTGGCTTACTCCTAAGAGGATGCCCACAAATTAAGGGACTTGGGGCTTACTTCTAAAGAGGATGCCTGTATTAGAGGACTTATGACTGGGGATTATTCCTAAGAAGGACACCCATGTTAAGGATTCTCTCATCTTAAAGGATGAGGTTGAATGAATGAAATCACAATCTTTAGGGACATAAAGATGTGTAAATCACTAGGTTTTGAGAGATATTCCACAAAATTCCTTTCAGATAAGGAAGTCAAATCAAGAAGTCATGCCATAAAATGGCATTGAGTAGTGTCTTGAAGACTGAACCTTGAATAGGAAAGGTGTAATGGCTTAAGAGGGGTGAAATGGGCAAGAAAAGAACCAAAAAAGGCAGGGGCACGCAAGTCTTGGTAGGCGCGCAGTTACTGCGTGGGCGCGCAAGTCCTGGTCACGCAGGTCCTGGTCACACAGGTATGACTATGCGACACATGGTGTACTTGTGCGACGGTTAACCAGCAGGGAAATACTTGAGCGACTCTTCATTAAAGACTTTAGAATCATCTTGAGGGTTTTTAAGAAGAAGGGCGCGCAAGATCTAATGAAGGAGTAAGGCGGCGCGCAAGGGTGGCCCTTTTCCCTTAAGGGCTGGCCACTCAGGCGCGCAAGTGTTGATGAGTTTCAACACTTAAGTCTTCCTCCCCCACTTTAGACTTTCCGTTCTAGGTATGAAATTACCTTAGAAGTGTTCCGGAAGCTTTGGGAAGAGACTAGGGCGCCAGGAGCTCAAATTTTGGTTTTTGGAAAAAAATCATCCCAAAATGGGGATCCCACAGGGTCTATTTATAGGCACGAGAAGACCCCGGGCAGTTACCACTTAGGTCACACAAGTCACTTGCACGACCAGAATGTGTCGCGCAAGTGTACTAGCGCGACAGTGATAGAACTTGCGTGGCACATGTGCTTTTCATCCCTTGTTCATGCCTTTGTCTATTTTTGATATTTTCTTCAAAGGATGAATCAATTTGTGCTAAGTCATTTCCCTTTACATTTATTTGGACACTGTGATGAAAAAGGAGCGTCCACATGGTGTTAGAACCAAGTGTAGTCAAATCCAATGGTCATGGTAAATGACCCAAAAATCACTGACGTCTTCATTTAACAATGCTCATTTTACATCGATTATTCATTGACCTAGTAACTCAGATCCCTTTTTATAATAGTGGAAAATCCACTCAATGGTCATGATGTGAATCTATCTCTATTCATATGTTCAAAAAGAATCACACCCTCTCCAATCACGCAACGGTCAGGAATGAACGAGCGATGAAGGGAATTTAATAATTCTAGTTTGCAAACAAATAACCAAAATAATTTCATCTAATAAATTATTAATATAATAAATCCACATTTGATACAATATCCTCACACAAATTCTATCCCATCATGCTTGTCACGAGGTGGCAGGAAAACAAAGATACTATTCAATGTATCCCGAGAGCGGCAGTCCTTGATCCCAGGGGCGGTGGCTCTAAGTCAATATATTAAGTGGTACCTTGGACTCATATTTATGTGCATCCATAGTGATTGGAAATTTATTAATATCATTAATATTTGTTCCATAGGTCGTCCAGGGTGGGTCCTATTGTAAACAATTTTTTCAAAAATGAAGATTTGTTGAATGAGGGTGAAATTTCTCATCTGGGAAATTACACCACATGTAACTAGGTTACACCACATGTAATTTTCAAGGATGTTTTTACATTCATAATTACATTTCTATAATTTCACCAAATTCACTGGTAATGGTCCTATAATTATTACACGATGTGTAATTCCATTTTCCTTCTTTGGAAGCCTCATTTTTCCACAATTTTTTAGTTTTATGACCTAAAAGCACTCTATGATCATCCTTAAAAATACAATGTCACGCTTCTTCGCTTCGCCAGTGGTGAAAAGTGTCTTTTATCTAAAAAATTCATCCCTTTTATTATACTTTATAAAATATTCATTGTTTACTACTATTAAACATAAAACAAGTTGATCCTCTTCAAAATTGGAAAGATTATTAAATTAAATAGATAAATTAATATATTTAAACACTATAAAGAGTATGCATGAAATTCACATATTAGCATTGAATAGTTTAGGGTAATTATTTTTTATAAAAGGGAATTAAGACACAAAATTCATCAATAACTTTAATATACCAAACCATGGGAAAATGATGATTATTGAATTAAAGAGGTGATACCAAGACCAAGGATCATCCCTTTTCAACTCTAATAATAATCATGACAAATTAATTTAATTTTTTAATTCATTATCACCCAAAATAAAAATCTAAAAAAAACCCTAGAGCAATTACAAAAAATGATTTCATAACCTAACCAACATTCTTATCTCCCATTATTAAAAACAATTCGATAAATCAATTTCAAATTTCTAAAAATAAACTTTCACAATCTCATTGGTTTGACCTTGAATCGATTTTCTGCTACATTGAATTAGTTCATTTAATTTGTTGGAGATAAATATAAATTATTAAATCTTCATAGCATTATAGGGAATTAATAATTGCTTTTCATGATGTAAACATGTTAACTCGATATGTCTATACCATCAAGATCATAACATCGTCTCAAACACAACATTAACTAACTCATTAATCTATGACATAATCCCATATTCAAAGTTAATTAATAATCATTACAAATTTAAACATTTTGTTTCATAAAAAATACATCAATTGTAGTAACTATGAGGTATATTAAGCACACTCATCATAAAAAACACATCTCTAAAATATAAAAATAATTGAAACTCAAAATAAAAATCAATATAGTATTGAGTTTCCCTTGACAGTATAATTTAATAATCAAATTACCACTTACATCCATTCTTCCTTCTCCTTAAATCATTCCATTAAAATATTTATCAATTACAAATTTTATTTGACAATACCCATATTAAATCATCTCTTGAATCATGGTTATTTATAATTTCAATCAAAAAAAATATTTTAAATCACAAACATCAAAAAAATCAGAAAAATCATTCTTTAATAATTAAAAACGTTTTCTATATAAAAAAATCATAATATGTCACGAACCAGCCCGGGTACCTTGGTAACCCAATAACTGAGTTAGCCATGACATAGCCGGAAGGGCATTCCCAGTCCCCACGGGTCAGGGACTATCACCTGGCATTGTATAACATACAAGTGGGAACGAATTTTCCACATGAATGCAGAAGAAATAGTAGAACAACCAATATTCATAATAAAAGAAACTCCGCTGGGAGTAGTGTACCATATTACATAGAGGCATAAAATTAGAAATTACTACAACCCAAGTACTAAAACTGGGAAAATAGCCACAAGGTCCCTAAGGACACAACTCACGAA
The DNA here is from genome assembly GCA_963277665.1 of Viscum album. Classification (NCBI taxonomy): domain Eukaryota; kingdom Viridiplantae; phylum Streptophyta; class Magnoliopsida; order Santalales; family Viscaceae; genus Viscum; species Viscum album. The sequence goes on from OY728134.1 coordinate 1,004,854,342, forward strand.
GTCCAAAGATCAACAACTGGATCCACCTCCAAGAGATACCTTCCCTTTGCTCGAACATAGAAGGAGAAAGTCTATAAACACCCAAAGGAAAAAAGTAGGGTATGCGCCTAAGCCCAGTAGGATATCACCAATGATTCTATAACAGATTCCAAATATGGATTATCCAAATAAAAACATTCAATTTTCAAATAAATAGGTTTGTCAATTCAAGCGCACATATCAACAAATATTGTTATACATTATCAAATGATGGAAAACATATCAAGAAAGGCTTTAAAATGATGGAATATATCAAAAACAATATATTAAATAAAAAAAGTTACATAAAACAGTTTATGTAAATTCATCAGGCATGTAAGTAGTTCAAAATCAGTGTCATACATTTATATCTCATATATAAATAAACAACCGAGCAACAGGTCATCTTCCAAAAGGTTCGATAGTATTAACCACTTATAGGATTCCACACTCTCTATGTGAACTCAGCAAAATGTGTATACACATGTCCTAATGACACTGGACAAAGGATACTTGTCACCAACCCTTCGGGGATGTGACCCACCGTAAATATGTTTTAGAACATTGTCGTAACATAGAGTGTATCCAAATAACTCACTAACTACTTAATCCTTTCACGCGCTCTTACATGATGAGCGAACTATTTTAAGAATCCATAAAATATGATCATTCCCATTCATCCATTTCAAAAGTGCAAATCTTATTCCATTTAAAACCAAAACAGGTTTTATTCAAAACAATCCTTTTTCAAAAGATAAATCCAATAGATTTCTATCAAATCATTTTAAGCCAATTCACCAGTTTGAAAATCCATTCAAAACCAATTCCATCATTTCACAAATTCATTTCCACAATTAAATTCAACAATTTATTTGAAATCATTTCCATCATATCCACCAAATAAATTAAACAATTTAAATGAGCCAATATTCATAAACACACCCAATTCAATGGAATAGGGGTTTTCCAAATATTCATTCCAAAACCATTTCAAATATCTCGACTCAATGGAATCATGTTTTGAAAAATTTAATTGAAAAAAACATGATAAATTGAATTTAAATCATTCATTGAAATAAACCAAGCAATAAAAGGATAATTCAATTTGGCAAGACGGGACGGAACCACCTACCTCGATTTATTTATGGGAGTTAACCCAACGAGAAACCCCAACAACAGAGCGGCACAACGACGTCGATCTAAATCTGGATCTAAATCCTTCAAACCAAAATTAAGATCAAAGGAATCGATATCTTGAAAAACTAGATCTAGATTCCCAATCCTAGATCAATACCTAAACTCATAGGTTTAGATAAATGGAAACAAAATAAGTCTCTTCGGAAAATTTCAAGGGAAGATAGAAGAATAAACCAAAAATGCAATAGGATGAAATCCACTTACCGGGAGGAGAGAAGATCTTCAATCTGAGCCTTCAATATCGATGAAAGATGTTCGGATCGCCTGGGAATCTCTCTAGGAAGCATTGGAAAGACCTAAAATGAGTCAAGACGGAGCCAGGTTCCAACATATGGGAGTCCCGGGGGTTCGGTTGGTTTTAAAAATAATTTTCGGAATTAAAAACCGTGCGCACGGTTTACCTGAGTATGGCGCATGGTTTATCAAACCGTGCACACATCGTGCGGCCCTCACTATCCATAGATGCTTGGTCTGTACGGTTTGGTCGCACGGTTTTTCAAACCCTGCGCACATGGTGCATACCTCTCTGTCCAGTGTTGCTTGGTTGGCACGGTTTTGTCGCACGGTTTGGCAAACCGTGCACAAACCGTGCACAATCCAATTCCATTTTGTTTTACTAAATAGTTCACCCAAACACTCCCCCATGTCACTACTCCAAATCAAAGGTACTTAGAAAGGTCAAAAAGTACCTGAAAACGTAACATGGTGTTACGACGTCCCCACCATAAGACCTTTCTATCCCCAGAAAGCCTATGAAGAAACCTCCACGTCAAAAATATGAGGCCACTACTCTCTCATTAGTGACCCCCTTTCCCACGTCTCATGAGAATCCGAACCATGCTGCCAAATTATACAGACCAGAGGTATCATTCTCCCATGAAGTACCTTGGTCACATAATCAACAACCCTAACCGGTCGTTCAGACACAGATAAATCTGGTTCAATCTCAAGATCACTCCACCTCACAACATGAGATGGATCATAGAGATACTTTCGCAGCTTCGATACATGGAACACGCAATGTATCGATGTCAGTTGTGGTGGTAGAGCTAGACGGTAAGAAACTTTACCCACAAGGACAACAAACTCGAAAGGTCCCACAAAATGAGGAGCATTCTCCCCTTGCCTCCCAAGCCGTCGATGACCTAATAGGGGTGAATCTTTCAAGAGAACCTGGTCAACAACTGAGAATCCTAAGGTCTACGATGATGATCAGCTTAAGACTTGTACTGACTCTGGGCTGTCAACATTCTCTGATGAATCAATTGGATCTTAGTTGTCGCCTCTTGGACCAAAATCGGTCCTACCAATGAGCTTTCACCAATCTCCAACAAACATAAATGAGATTTACAAGGGAGGCTATACAAAACCTCAAAATGAGACATTTTGATCACAGATTGATAACAGTTGTTATAAGAAAACTGAAATAGTCCCATATGATCATCCCAAGACCCACCAAAGTTGAGAACACATGCACAGAGCATATCCTCAATAATCTGAATAGCAATCTCTGTCTGGCCATCTGACTGTGGATGGTAGGCCGTGCTCAAACGGACCTGAGATCTCAGTGCCTCCTGATGGCCTCTCTAAAAGAGAGAAGTAAATCAAGGGTCCCTATCAAAGACTATAGCAGATGTAAATCCCTGCAAACGAACAATTTAATTCACGTAGATATTTCCCAACTCCTAAATATTAGATGTATCTCAAATAGGTATAAAGTGAGCTGACATGGTCAGCATGTCGATCACAACCCATATGGCATTCTTCTTCCTCTGGGTTTGAGGTAACTCAACCAAAAAGTCCATATAGATTTCATCCCACTTCCATGTAGGGATTGGAAGTGGTTGAAGTAAACCCGAAGGTTTCTGGTGCTCGGCTTTCACTTGCTGGCATGTATAGTAATGATATAAAAACTCAGCAATGTCTCGTCTCATACCTCGCCATCAGAACTGCCACTGCATGTCGTATAACATCTTCGTGGTTCCTGGGTGTACCACCCACTCAGAGTTATGGAAACCCCCCATAACATCATTCATTGCTACTAACGGTACAATGTAACGGTTCCGATAAAAGAGAACACACTCTTTGGAGAACGACCATAGAGTGTTGGTCTTCCCTCCTTAAAGAGAATACATAATTCTATGGAATTCATCATCCAGTTGTTGTTCTTGAAGAATTAACTCGAGGAGAGTAGAATTCAACTGAACACTGGCTGAAGAAACTTCATTCCCCTTCCTCTGAAATCCAATATCCAACTGAGAAAAAAGAGCCATCAAACTTCACTCTTCTAAAGATTCTCTCACAACCTGTGATGGAAGTTTCCTGCTTAACGCATCTTCAAGTTCCCTAAACGTCCACAAGAGCTACAGTTCTTGGGAGCCTCAGTGAAAACCCTCTTAGAATGTCCTGGATTTCCACATTGATAGTAAGTCAATGAAGCCCCTCCTGGTGCTACCGGAGGTCTGGAATGACTCTTCTGTTGAGAAACACAATGAGAAAAGTCACGCTTCCGTTTTCCTTTAAAGGAACCCACACAAACACTAGAAGGGAAAAGAACCAACTTCAACATTGACTTTCTTGCCAAGTCCATCTCAACCATCATCGCCCTATCCAGCACATCAGTATAAGTGGGTAGCTTCAGTAAAAAGACCTGAGAATAGATACCTGATTGAAGTCCTAACTCGAACCGTCGAGCCTTCATCCTCTCATTAGATACAATCTCAGGAGAAAACTGTACCAACTCAGAATAACGATTTGATTACTCAGTAATGGTTTTTTTTGGCCTGCTCAAGCATGAAAAACTCCATAGCCTTGGACAACACCATTGATTCTGGATAGAACTAGTTAGTGAATATAACATTAAAGTCTTTCCACTCCAAACCCTCATGTTTCCCAGTTGTCACCATTGTGTCCCACCATCTCCTACTTGGTCCTTCTAGCACGAAGGTGGCACACTTCACCTTGATCACATCAGGTGTATCCAAGAACCCAAACAGATGTTCAATCTTTCTCAACCATTACTCAACATGTTGAGGGTTGGTAGAGCCTTAAAAAACTGGTGGCCTCTAGAATATGAACTCTTGAGAATGACTTCAGATAATATCACTATGATGATCTATAGCTGGAGCCTAAACAGGTACTGGAGGAGGTGCATCTCCCAGAGCGTGGACTGTGCGAACAATCTCCTCAACCAGACTCGGATCCACCATAGGACTCACGTGCTGAGGTACTACAACAGCCTCTTTTTGGATCTGATTCCCAAGTCTTCTCAGAGGCATGATGCTACACAACATCAGGAGACAAGAATGAAGACATTAGATTCACAGTCAACGTCATAAACAAGGAAAACTACTCTTACTATGAGGGATAACAAGATTTTAATTTCACTCTATACAAATTAAAAGAGGGGAAAGACTACAACTAATCCACAAGTCTCCCTTCCCTAACCACCCCTGATGAATTATGGTCCATTGTGGTGAGATCTTGCCAGGTACTCAATCACAACTACCTCGTAAGTCCCGACATGAAAACTCAAATGCATACTATCATCAAGGAAAGATTCTTAACCTGCCTCTGACACCACTTTGTCACGAACCAACCCAGGTACCCTGGTAACCTAATAACCGAGCCGACCATGACATAGCTTATAGAGCGTTCCCGATCCCCACAGGTCATCGACTAGCACCTCTCATCGTACAACTAACAAGTGGGAACAATTTTTTCACAATAATACGGAAGAAAGAGTAGAACAAATAGTATGCATAACAAAAGAAACTCCACTATGAGTATTGTACCAGATTAAAAAGAGGCATAAAAAGTGAAAGTACTACAACCCAAGTATTATAACTGGAAAAAATCCCCAACATACCCAAGGAAACAACTCACCAAGTCCAAAGATCAACAACTGGATCCACATCCAAGAGATCCCTTCCCTTCGCTGGAACCTAGAAGGAGAAAGTCTACAAACACCCGAAGGAAAAAGTAGGGTGTGAGCCTAAGCCCAGTAGGATATCACCAAAGATTCCATAACAGATTCCAAATATGGATTATCGAAATAAGAAGTTTCAATTTTTAAATAAGAATGTTTGGCAATTAAAACGCCCATCTTAACAAATTGTGTTATATATTTTCAAATGATGGAAAATTTATCAAAAAAGGCTTTACAATTTTGGAATATTTCTAAAACAATAGATTAAATAAAAACAGTTAGATAAAATAGTTTATTTAAATTCATCAGTCATGTATGCAGTTCAAAAGCAGTGGCATACATTTATATCTCATATATAAAGAAAAAAATGAGCGACATGGTCATCTTCAAAAAGGTACGATAGTATTAACCTATTATAGGATTCTGCACTCTCTATGTGAACTTGGCAAAATGTGTATACCACCATCCCAATGAAACTGGCTAATGGAGACTCATCACCAACCCATCGGGGATGTGACCCACCACAAGTATGTTTTAGAACATTTTCGTAGAGTAGAGTATATCCAAATAACTAACTAACTACCTAAGTCTTGAATTCCCTCTTACATGATGGGCGAACAGTTTTATGAATTCTTAAAATACGATAATTCTCATACTTCCATTTCAAAAGTGGTAATATTATTATATTTAAAACCAATACAGGTTTTATTGAAAACATGACTTTTTTACAAGATAAAATCAATGGGTTTCTATCAAATCATTTTATTCCATTTCACCAGTTTGAAAATCCATTCAAAACCAACTCCATCCTTTCAAAAATTCATTTCCACAATTAAATTCAACAGTTTATTTGAAATCATTTCCATAAAATCCACCTATTATATTAAACAATTCAAATCATCCATTTTCAAAAAACACACCCAATTCAATGGAATTGGGGTTTTCCAAATATTTATGCCAAAACCATTTCAAATATCTTGATTCAATGAAATCTAGTTTTGATCAATATAATAGAAAGAAACATGAGAAATTGAATTTAAATCATCCATTTAAATAAACCAAGAAATTCAAGGATAATTCAATTTGGAAAGACGGGACGAAACCAACTACCTCGATTTATCGATGGAAGTTAACCCAATGAGAGACCCCAACAACCGAGCAGCATAACTATGTCGATCTAAATCTGGATCTAAATCCTTCAAACCAAAATTAAGATCAATGGAATCAAGATCTTGTAAAACTAGATCTAGATTCACAATCCCTGATCTATACCTCAACTAATAAGTTTAGATCCATCGAATCAAAGGTACTCAGCCATGAAAATATAAAGGGAAGATAGAGGAATAAACTAGAAAGGCAACGGGTTGAAATCCACTTATCGGGAGGAGAGCAGATCTTAAATATGAGCCTTTAATATCGAATCAAGATGTTCGGACCGCCTTGGAATCTCTCTAGGTAGCTTCAGAAATACCTAAAATGAGTCAAGCCCAAGCCAAGGTCGAAAATATTGGATTCCCAGGGGTTCAGGTGGTTTTAAAATGAATTTATGGAATTAAAAACCGCGCGCACGGTTTACCTGGGTAGAGGCGCATGGTTTGTCAAACCGTGCACACATCGTGCGGCCCTCACTGTCCCGAGATTCTTGTCCTGCATGGTTTTTCAAACCGTGCACACAGCGTGCATACCTATCTGTCCAGTGCTTCTTGGTTGGCAAGGTTTGGTTGCACAGTTTGCCAATCCGTGCACAAACCGTGCACAAGCCATTTCCCTTTTTTTATTAAAAAGTTCACCCAAAAGCACCCACAAGTCACTAATCCATATCAGATGTACTTAGAAATGTCAAAAAGTACCTGAAAACATAATGATATGTTACATAATAACCTCTATGTCACCACAAAATAACATGAATCATATATAAACCCAAGATAAACACTGAAATAAAGTAAATATTACCTACCGTGAACGTATTTCATAATCTGCACAAGGTATGGATCTTTAATAACTCTAAGAACAGAAAGAACCAGATAAATTAATGAACAAAAAGAAAGGGAGGGGATATTAAAACATGAAAGTTAACAAAAAATTAAATATTTAGGAAAAATAATACTTCCAGGATGATATTATTGTAAATGAACTAACACAAAAAATGGATCAAAAATTCAAGCTAAAACAAAGAAAAAATCAATATATGAAGTTAGGGGTAGATAAAGAGTATTTGAGCCCATAAATATCAAAAACAAATAATACCTATAATGAGAAAACATGAATTAATCCCCAATTCACATGCTTTCTAAAAATATATAATTTAAACTATATATGAAAAAATCTCTAAGAGGCTACAAAGTACTCATTCAAAAACAACAATGTACATGGTGGAAGCCGAAGTTCTACAAGACCACTTCCACCAACACTGGGTACTAAGTACCCAACATTGAGTGCATAATAGTAACTGTAAGTGTAATTCCTATATATTACACCTCATTTCCCCACAAAATTATCTAGACATCAATCAATTCCCCTAAAAAACACTGAAACAAATATAAATTAAATTAAAGACATAGAAATAAATTAAATAACATACCTAAATGACTTGAGTCATTTCATATGGTCTGATTGGATTAAGTTAGAATGAATTATTTCAATTGAAACAGATTTTATATTTTTTAATCAACATTAATAAAACTTATTTATTATTAATATTTATATATATACTTATATTCAATTTAAAATTTATTTATTTGGCATGTGAAAATTCAAAGGATGGTAGATGGTATATAAATAGGTTTCATGTGTTTCATTATGCGAATAATTTGTTTATAATCATTTTAATAAAAACTAATGTGGGAACATGTTTTTTAATTTATAGTATTAAGAGTGATTTATATGATAAAAAAATATATAATTGTGTCAAAAACTTATAGAATAGTTATATAGTTTTGAAAAAGTGAAAATTTCTATATATATCCAAATTAATGTAATTAATGTGAAATAAAAAATTATTTAAATGATTATTGATATTAATTATTATATCTTCAACTATAGTTGAGGATGAGTAATAAATTATTAAGAGGTTATTAATTCTAAATGAGTTTTTCTATATAATGACATAAATCCGTTACAATATCTTTATTATTTAAACATAGATTTGATATCAGTATATATGGTAATTATTTTCTTTAATATGTTATAATTTGACCATAGTGTGAGACATTTATACTAATTGAACGCTTATATCGAACTTAAATTTTTTTATGTTCAATGATTTAATGAACAATAATTATTCAGTGGTCCAACAAAAAGGAAAGTTATTACAAAGAACAACACTATTACACAATTACATGACCAAATAAATGAATGTTGATCCCTAGAGGAAGGCTCAAAATTAAATCTTCTTGAAAATAGCCAATGAGGTGGTAACCTTACACACTTAGAAACTAAAACTCTGTGCCCCATTTCTGAGTAGAGAAAATATGACCCAACATAGAGATACCCCAGTCCTCCTCCACCCTCTACAAAATATTAGGCATGTTATAATTTGAGAAAGGAGGTATATATGCCTCAACACCCATTGGAGGTACATCAATATCCGTTTCACGCTCTTTACATGATGATTGGAAATGAACAATGGTAGGATCAATCATAATCTAGTTTATTTTTTAGATTCCCTTTTATAAAATATCTATGAATTATATCTTCTGAAGCCCCATCTAGATGTTGGAACCATGGTTTCGAGAGATTTTCAGGTTTTCATGTTTTGATTCATCAATCATAAATAAATAACAATGGTGTGAGAAAATATAATAAAATAAAATTTATTTTATAAGAATAATGTTTAAAAAACCCCCCATCTCACACCGCATATTTATATCACACATAGATCTCACCTAGGTATCTATTATATAAAATCAAATCTCTTTCTCTAATGGATTATTTTATGGAGGCTCCAAGGGAACCATTTTATATTCACCATGGAGGTGTATATTTTGACACAAATACTCCACCAAAACCACCTAAATTATTGATGTCAAAGATTAATATGGGTTTCAGTGGTATTGTTTGAGGAGTTTTGTCAATATTGGATCCCCCACAATGGCCATAAAATAGGACCATGTGAGCTTCTATAAAATAAATCATTCAGTCCATAAAGCTCATTTATATGAGAGAGAGTTGGGAAAACTGCACGTTTGAGAAAAATGGAGTGAGAGGGGATATTTTTAACAATTATTAATAATCAATATCCAAAGGTTTGGTTGATCTTATTATGGATGAAGGACTTTTTAATAGACTACATCCTTATGTTCCATGCAACAGAAGAGTGTGAAATTGGAATGATGTTATTGTTTCTTCAGTCAGATAACAGAGTTGAGTACACATCTGGTGATTTTGATGCTTAGTGTAGGTGTCAAGTGATCAAATATGATTGGATTGTCCCACAAACCCTAAAACATAATTGATTTACAGAGAGGATTAATAGAATTATCATGTAAAAGGTTAAGAGCATGATGATTTTTGGATAAGTTGCCTAAGGCATTTTTTCGAGAATCTATTCAAGCTGAATGATACATTATCAATTAATCAACATCAATCCCAATAAAATTTAAGATTCCACATAATACATAGTCTAGTAAACATCCAATATAGTCTCATTTTTGAGTATTTAGGTTTTTTGGTATTTTTCCATGTGTCCAATGTGTATAAGCAGTAGCTTGATAGATCTACCCCATTCATCTGTATTTTCTATGCATATGAGGAGTTTAGACTATGTTATGTGTACAAAAGAAGAATAATGTGATGAAAATAATAGATTTCATATTCCATGATAACCACATGATCGAGGTCATTAAAAATACTATAATGTATTAAACATAAATTACAAAAGAAGTTCATCCCAATATAATACGTGTACTAGAACCACCATCCATTGGAAATAAAGAGGTTCAATAAGATCCATCAGTAGAAAACTAGTAGGTATATTGGGAGTATATTTAGTAGGGGGACATCTTATCCTCTCCACTAGAAGTTTAAGAACAACTACAAAAGCTAAGTGATGGCATACCTCATGGAATTCACATTTCCAACGTTCGATGATCTGCATGGGAAAAGACTACATCAACAATATATCCTCAATAAGAGTACCTCTTACAGACAAATTACAGGGAGATATAAGTATATCAATAAGAAGTTTCTCATCCAAAAAACACAAATGGATCTATGAAATGAAGGATAATATGGATTCCCTTCAAAAAAACCTTGAGATGAAATTTAGTTGAACTAGCCAATGGATTGATACAAATTACAAAAATTGGGAATTCGGTGTGATGAAGGATGGATGTGGAATGGAATTCAAGCCTAAATATCAATTAGTTGTAAAAAAATTCCTTTAGATGAAATTTGTTGACCTCTATAATAACATTTCATCTTTTTCTGAGTTGTATTGAATCTTAGTCATTTATTTATTGGTATCTGTCAGGGATATGGAGCATGAGAATATGGATTTGAAGACATATTGTATTAATGATGAACTTGCTGAGTATATCAACATGAAGAAGAAAAAAAATTATTTTTTTAGATTGAAATACCATGTGTGTAAATAGGATAATATCTTGTACAGATGTAAACAAACTCTTATATAGTGGTACAAGAAATTTCACTCATTCATGGTGAGACATGGAAAGAAGAAGACATAGATCGACTAGTTTGTTTACTTATATATATTTTAGGATTATAACATTATTTCTCTCGTACCTTATGCTAATAAAAAGTAGATCATTGGGAAGGATTTTGTGAGGATAATCCCATTTAATGGGTTATCCATGTCATTGGACATGATTTACGTTAGGGTGTCTTAACACAATAGGTATATTCATATCATTCATTGATAGAAAATGCGGTTTTTAGGGATATCTGAAGAGAAGTGTGATGAATGGTTTATAAAGCGATTCAACATTGATCAATACAAACTGGTTGGAATTACATCACCCATTCAAATGATTTTTATCAAGATTTAATGTCCATTATCTAATGGAAAAAAATCAATGTCATGGACAAGATACCATACTACCGGTAACCTATAATCCTGAAGTACACCATGGTGTGTACGAGACCATACAATTCCAATGCAGTGGGAACCGTGAGCCAATTTCTCTCCAATATCGATAATAATATCTTTGATGCATTCATGTTGATTATGAGGCATCTTAGAGGAATATTTTTGATATTTTTGTGATATAAGGGAGATTATACTCTCTTGAATGGATATGTAGATGAAAATATATGTAGATATCCTAGGAGAAAGAAGTATGCATCAGGATATATCTATACATGTACAAGAGGATTTATATCAGAGTATTTGAGGTTACATAAGTCCATTACTTCGTCTAATATTGTAGTAATGTTCATTTATGGTACAAATGATATCCAAGAGTTTTTTTTGGTTATAAATTTTTCTCCAGGAGATTAAATTCTTCCAAAAGGAGTATAGGTTTTATTAAGATATTCATAGTGCTTTGTAATTGACATATAAATCTATGTACATGTTCTAGTTGAATCACATTAAAATTCTCTATCATTGGATATGCGAGTTGATAGATCAATAGCTAATCTGACATGTGAAGATCTACATATTGTATAACCTTATATATATGATGAAATATTTGGTAGATATGGAGAATCAAGATCATTTCAAATTCTATAGTTGATTTTAGCTGGGGGGGATTGAATATCTCTATCTACCTTACCTCCATTATTAATGTTGGTGAACTAACCTCACCTATAATTGATGACATCAACCATGGTTCTTTCAAATTCTATATGTGATGAAAATATTTTGAGGGATTACATGGTTGAAATCTGAGGATTAAGTGAATGTAGGTTATTTTATAGGAGGATTAATGTCACAATTGATACCCCTCCCATGGCTATAAAATAATTCCATTGGAGCATCTAGAAAATAAAAGGTTAATCCAAAGTGATCATTATATATATGAGGGAGATATTTAAATTCCATGTTTGATAAAGAAGGGAGGATTAAGAGGGGTATTTTGTAACAATTGTTCTTATAAAAAAATCTCATATTCATATATTTTCACCCACCATTGTTTTTTGTATTTGAATAGAGAATCGCAACATGTCATCGCCTAGATGGGGGGTTAATGAATCAGGATTGAAAACTATACATTAGTTAGTAAAGATATATGAATAGGTGATTACGGGGGGTACCTATTGGTTCATCATTCCAAATAGTAGGTAATATCATACATAGAACTATCCTTATTGGTAGGCATGGTTAGTGATGATTAGGTTCATCATGCGGGTCTGTAGAATGAATCTTAGTTTCACTATATATATGTTGGGGAAGGAAAGAATGGTCTAGAATAGAAGAGTATTTGTTAATTTTTTTACCCATTTCATCACTATAATTTTACAAATTTTCTTCTTAGTTGACATTTTTTATATGTTTTCTAAGTTTATTAATGATATAAATAAGATCAAAATTCATGAAGTTGAGAACCAATATTAACTACCCGGTTTCAAAATAAACTTCACCAATCACGACATGGAATGATGAAGATACTAATTGTTGATAAAGATCCATAACTCTAAAAATATCTTTGTGGTTGTTCATTTCTATCAGGTCTATTTTCAATTCAAAATAATCGAAACTCCATTCAAAAGAAAAATAATCCATAGCATTTATAGTAACCTCCTAAAATAGAAATTTAAAAAATATAGTTGTTGTCTTGGATATCTTGGTAGGGAAAGATTAAGTTTTATGAACACCAAGAAACTAAGCTTCTATATGTGTGGGAGACAATGAAGATTCAGATAAATCATATATATTTTATTTAGGTGAGTAGAAACACCAATCAAAGAATAAAATCCAAAAACTCCATGTCTTTTCTTTTATTGATGTGAAATTCAATTTAAAACCCATTCCAATCTCTATTTAAAAATTACAATTTCTTGTCATAATGATAAAATAATTTTATAAAGTAACCGATATAAAGATGAAGAACTGGATGGGATTGTATGTGTAGGTACATAATCAGATTAATGAATCAATGTGGTGTTGATATTATCCCCACTACCAGGTTTTTTCATCGATAGGGTGCCAAAAATACTAAATATTATATAGATGTATTAATTCCTAGAAAAGAGGTGAAAATTTTGAATATCTAAATAATTCCAATACAATGTTTATGTATTTATGTAAATATATATTATTAAATTTTATTTAACTTTTTATAAGGTATCATACTGTAATGAAATATTATATTGACATCTCTATGAAATATAAGTGAAAAATATTTGAAAATTTGTCTCCCAAATCCCATTAGGATGTTTATTCATGATGTTTTTTTTGAAAATTTGAAAAAGTTGATTATGTTATTCATAGAAGTTTTTTTTCAATTCATGTAAATCTATACATACTTTGGAGTTATTAGAAGCTATTGAAGAATATATTTGTCTTAATGATAAAAACCATGACACAATAACTTATCCACATCATTTAATATGTTATCTTCAAGAAATATATTCTATATTACTTATACATCGTAGAGAAGACATCAAAGGAAAACATTAAATGTTTTAGACTATATAGCCTCCTTGTATATGCTATAATATAAGTTTGGATGATATAGAAACATGTCCAAGACCACCAATGGATAGTACATAAGGAACCTATAGACATGTTAGTGGATAATATCTGGCACTATATAAATAAGAGGGTAGACATGGTGTGCTTGTGAGAACCCATTCCTGTAGGCATAGATGTCATGACCCGTCCTTAGGGCACGTGTCGTGACTACCCCATGCCTGCCTTCCATAGGCCAGGGCTAGCGACTATTACAAAAGGTGTAATCCCGATAAAAAGGGAACGAATTGCCATAAAACATGTAACACACACAGTCTGAACACAAGCAGTAGAGGAAAAAATTGCTAATATAGGAATGTATGATGTGCTAAAAGTAAGTGGGAAAGTATACATTCCCAACTGAACAACAAGTACAATTAAAAATGAAAAACACCTCCTGGATCATCCATCAGGGAATCCTATCTGAAGGGTAGGTATAGAACTCGAACAACTCGTCCTTGTATTACGTCTCATCTAGTACAGATCTGAGTAGCCTCCCATCTGTCACCCTCAGCCTCGATCACTATTGTCTGTCATCTGTACAGAACACAACAAGGTGCGGGTGAAGCCCGTGCAGGGGTGAGTATAACAATAATCAGTAGGGGACCCTGAGACCCGTGAAGGTCTCACATAATCCAAAAAGGATAACCCACAGTAGAAAGATACAATCAAGAAGTATCAACCAACACTACTTAGGAATATCCCCATACATATATCTAAGTTATCAAAAACAGTCTGGCTCCAACTCCCCAACCCAAGCATAAACCATTCCACAAAGGAAGTAATGTCAATCACCATGATGATAATGGCTGAAATACATGAATCTTTCACACAAGTATACATTTTTCAGAGATATAGATATGATCATATATAGTCACTGATTCATCTATGTTGTCGGACCCACATAGGATACAGGACCAGCTAATTTGTCGGTCCCACACAGGATACATGACTAGCTATTCTGTCAGACCCACACAGCATACAGGAACATAAGTCAGAACTGTTGGACCCATGGATGATCCTGGTATAGTAATCATCGCTATCGAACACACGGAAAATTCTAATTCAGTAGTCATCGTAGTCTCTGCCAGCCCAAGGGTTCCCGCACACAGCATGCTCTATTCCGGGAGGGTCCGCTCCTCGAGCCAAGTGTTGATACATCAACTTACATGAAGTCTTGAGTTGATGTATACAGTTTCTCTGTCACATCATATGAAATCCAATGCGATAGACAGCGTGTCAATCGGACGCCCGATCTGAGAGTTATTGGCATTTTGGTCCATGGGCCCAGTTGGGTTTTTAGGCTCAAACCAACCCGGCCGTACCAAAACTACATCCAAACCTCATGTGGAGTATTCCAAAATAATTGTCTCGCTCCAAAAATTTCATTTTCGCAGGTCGTACGTCAATCGGACACCCATAGCCCCAGATGCGGGCGAAAAGGTGTAAATGGCCATAGCAGGTCCGGGTCCGGTCCAACCCAGTAGGAATGACCCGGCCCGACTCGGTCTGAGTCGGGGACTGACCCGAACCCGATCCGGTCTGAACCGGGGACTGACCCAGACCGCGGGTCCGAATCGGATTGAGGAAGCGTCCCGAGCTGAGGGGACGGCCCAACCTGAGGGCGGCCAGGCCCGAGGGTGGCCCGACCCTAGGCCGCATGGCCGAATGTGGCCCGGCCATGGGCGACACTGTCGACGACGGCCCAGTCGACGGCGGCCCGGCTGAGGGCGGCCCACCCAACGGCGGCCCGACCATGGGAGGCCCGGCTAAGGGGCGACCCAGCTTGTGGCGGCCTGGCTGACAACGTGAGGGAGGGGGTGCCACGCCCCTCCCGGTTTGTCCGACAAAACCGGAACGCTGCGCCCCTTTAGGAGCCACGAGACATGGCTGGTCACGCCCGACCAGCAGGCCCTGCTGGCCGCGGCCACCGCGCGACAGCACCCTGGTCCTCCAACCCACCGTGCGGTGCGACGGCGCCGTGCCCCCTCCGCCGCGGCCCGACCTGGCCGCGGCCTTCGGTTCCCCCGCTCGGCGCGACGGCGGCGCGCTCCTCCATCCATCGCGACCCACCCGGCCGCGGTTCCTCTTCGGTGCAGCGCGATGACATCGTACCCCTTTGCTGTGGCCCGCCCACGACGCGGTTCCACATCTCTGGCACACAGCAACGACACTGTGCCCATATGGATCTTCCTCCGACGTCAACCAAACAAGATTCAACGGAGGGACGTCGGGTCGTGTTTGTTCGGCCCGCGCCCTCTGCTTTAGGTGATAACATTTTGGCCACTGTCAATCCCAAAATAAATGTCAATGTACTAGGGTATAATTTATAGGTACAAATAATACAATTCCCACTACCTCATATTTTTTTGTTGAATGTTTTCGAGTTGCAGAAAACAAACTTCGCGGAAAACTATCGTCATTCCATCAATGTCGGAGGAGGTAAAGCTCGGTGAAGACGAGTTGAGTCGATGCCCTTGGTGTTCTTCGTGGGGGCAGTGCTTCCCATCTTTGCTCTTGACGAAGAAGGAAGAACATGATTCTCATTGTTCTTCGGAGATGATGGGTGTTCTTCATTGGAATATAATGGTTTTCATCCAAGTGTTCTCCAATGATACGTAAGCCAAAACAAATAGAGATAGTTCTCTATTATTTTTATGGCACAACAACTCAAGAGTGGTCCTTCATTAATTGTGACAACACATTTGATTAATTGCGGAGGAATGGATTCAAAATTGAAACAAGAGAGGTGGAGAGTTTCATCATTAAATTGGGAGAGTTGGATGTTTAAGAGACTCTCCTCAATTAAATGACAGTTACATGGGGGTTAAAGGGGGTTCAAACTATAGTGGGCGCCACCTAGATATATCCTCCCAAGGGAGGTTAGGGTGTGGTGGGCCCCATCTCTAACCTCCACTTGGTGGTTTTAACCACCAATAAAATACAATTATGTCACAAATAATTTTTATTAAATTTATTAAGAATACCTAAAAAAATTACTTCCATCCTCGATAAAACACAACTGCGGTAATGGCCTCCTTAATTGAATATCTGCATGGTGAGATCAACGGTGCCCACATATTTTATGTCCGAGCACCGGTTCAAAAGATATCAAATCACGCATATATTTTTAGTGAACGTACCCGAAAAAAACTACAGAAATTGATTTCGAGCACACCGGGCCTCGAAATCAAGTGATGTCATAAACCGCAGACTCTTAAAATTATCAAGTATTTAAGAGAAAATATTCCACAGGAATTCCTGGTCTTTACGTTCTCCCCATCTCAGGGATTTACGTCCCTGTAAGCTACTACACATGATAGGGGGAAAATGGGGGTACTAATCATGCATGTGAGTCTCCCGCTCCCATGTGCTCTCGTGGAGGTTCACGCGCTGCCAGCGAACGTGCACCTGAGGAATCGACCATCCACGAAATACCCGCTTCTGTCGATCCTCAATCTCCATTGGAACCTCAATAAATGTCACCCCATCATCGATGTCCAGCTCCCCATGGTCAATAATGTGGGATGGGTTGTGCACGTATCTCCTCAACCGTGATACGTGGAAGACGTCGTGAACCCAGTGCAACTGAGGTGGAATGGCCAAGTGGTAAGCCACCTCACCTACCTTACTGATGACCTAAAAAGTTCTGATGAATCACAGAGATAACTTTCCGCCTCTGTCAAATCTCTGTAGACCTCATCGAGGTGAGACCCGTAGGAAGACATGGTCGCCACCCCCGAACTCATGTGGTCTCCGTCTTCTATCAGCATAGGACATCGGTCTGCTCTGTGCAGACTTCATCTGCTCATGGATGATCTACACCTTTTCTGTCAAAGCCTGCACCATCACTTTTCTTATAAATGATAACTCCCATGAGTCTTTCCAGCATAGAGGTGATCTGTAAGGTCGTCCGTAAAGTGCCCTGTAAGGTTCCATCCCAATGGTGGAGTGGTAGCTTTTGTTATACGCAAACTCTACCATGGGTAAGTGATCCCCCCAACTACGACTAAAATTGAGGACACATGCACATACCATGTCCTCGAGATTCTAAATGTTCCGCTTAGTATGACCATACACTTGAGGATGGAAGTCGGTGCTCAAGCGAAGCTGCGTCCCAAAAGCCTCTTGCAACCCCTTCCATAGTTGGGAAGTGAATTGGGAATCTCAATCGGAGATGATCATCGATGGCACCATGAAGTCATACAATCTCTTGTACGTAGAGGCGACCCAATCTCTCTACTGAGCCTTTCTCTCTGATCGGTAGGAAGTGGGCCGACTTGGTGGGTCGGTCAAAAATCACCCAAATATAGTCGTGTACTCTGGATGTACATGGATGTCCTGTCACGAAATCTGCAGATATCCCATCCCACTTCCATGATGGAACCTCTAAGGGCAGAACCCATCCTGATGAAACCTGGTGCTCCACCTTGAATTGCTGACAAGTGAGCCATTGAGAGACAAACTCTTCTAATGCCTTCCTCATACCTGGCCACTAGTGCTATCGTCAGAGGTCCTGATACATCTTCTCCACTCATGGATGTACCCCTAAAGGATATGTGTGGAACTCCCTCAACACTTCCTCCGGAATTTTGAACTGCTACCATGGTACGTCCTTTGAAGATAATGATGTGCTCCCCACCTATAGAAAATCCATCAGGTGCCTACCCTGTGGATATATGAGCACATCGCATATCACAGTCAATATCCCCATGATGTGGCTCTCTGACTCGCTGAAGAAGTGGAGGAGTGACTGTGAGAGACTGCAGAAATCCTGCTCCATCTCTATCCACAATAGATATCTGCTACGTGGCTAGCTACTCTGTTGCCTCTCCTTGCAGCTGAATTCCTGATCTCTTGCTGAGAGCATCTCCTACAATGTTACCCTTCCCATGAGTATAGACTATATCAAAGTCATATGCTTGGAAGAAATCGAGCCATCGTCGTTGTCTTAGGTTCATGTCCTTTTGTGAGAATATGTACATGAGACTCCGGTTGCTAGAGTATACTGTAAAACACTCTTCCATCATATTGTGCCGCCACATATTCAAGGAGAAGAGCACTGTTGCTCACTCCAAGTCATGGATAGCGTAGTTCTACTCGTGTTGTCTCATCTGCCGTGAAACATTCACAATCACTACTCACTCCTGCATCAAGACACACCTAATTCTGTTCCTTGATGTGTCGCAATGAACTACATACCCAACGCCCTCCTATGGTATCCTCAAGATGGGTGCACTGGTCAACCTCTGCCTCAACTCCTGAAAGCTCTACTGGAATCTCTCTGACTACACGAAGGGTTTCCACTTCATTGTCAATGATGAAAGCGGTCCGTGAACTCTTGAGAAATCTTGCACAAATCTCCAATAGTACCCAGCCAGTCCCAGAAAACTATGTACCTCTGTCACACACCTGGGTGGATCCCAAGAAAGTACTACCTCTATCTTCACCGGATCCACTACAACTCTAGCCTCCGAGATGATGTGTCCCATGAAATGAACCTCTCGAATCCAGAACTGGAACTTCAAGATCTTATCATAAAGAAGGTGCTCTCAGAGTGTGTCTAGTACTACCCGTAAATGGTAAGAATTCTCCTCCTCCGTAGTTGGGTGGATCAGTATATCATCGATGAAGACTATGACAAAGCGATTGAGGTAAGGCTGGAAGATCCTGTTCATGAGACTCATGAACAATATTGGAGCGTTGGTTATGCCGAAGGGAATAACCAAGAACTCGTAGTGGCCATACCGACACCTGAAGGTCGTCTTCTACACATCGTCATCTTGAACTCTGAGCTGGTGATAGATTGACCTAAGGTCTATATTCGACAACCATCGTGCTCCCTTGAGCTGATCAAAGAGGTCCTCAATCCTCGGAAGTGGGTACTTGTTCTTCATGGTCAACTGATTCAGGCGTCGGTAGTCAACACACATTCACAAGCTCCCATCCGCCTTCTTGGCGATAAAAAGTGATGATGCCCAGGGTGAAACACTGGGTCGGATAAATCAATTTCCCTACAAGTCGTATAGATGTACTCGCAGCTGAAGAAGCTCAGTTGGAGCCATCCGATATGCTGTAGTATATATCGTTGTCGTCCTGGGGTACATGTCAATGTAGAAGTATACCTATCTATGAAGAGGTATCCCTGGATCATCTTCAGGGAAAAAATCCGCGTACTGATCCACCACAACAAGAAAATTCGGATTCCTCACATCAACTGCTCTAAGGATGAGACTAGACAACCAATGTGTGATCGGTTGTCCCCTACTCTATGTATGTCCATCCTGCGCTGCAAAGTCTCCCTTCTCACAGGTGAAGGTGAACCGGGTCCCATCCGTACGGATACACCGCACTTTTCACATAATACAGTCTATGTGGGCATGAAATGTGGATAACCAGTCCATACACAAGATGACATCGTAAGGCATCAACGCTGCTACTAGAAGATCCCAGCCAAAGCTCTCGCCACCAATAGTAAGCTCACACTATCGGAGGCAGTGAATAATCATCAAGTCTACTCTCATAGGAGTCTCTAGCCGTAAGGATCAAGCCAATGGCTCCATCAGAATCTCCGAGCTCAGAATGAGGGCAGTGGAAATAAAAGAATGACTTTCACCTGTGTCTATTAGTACTGCAACAAGGGTGGAGTAGACACAAATAGTACCTTGAATAATCTCAGGTGCACCGTGGTCGTAGTCCTCGACTTCCTGGAACCGAGCCCACCTCTGTCTGCCAGCTCCCAATGGTCGAGGAGGACCTCCGGGCGGTGGTGGTGGTGGTAGAAACTAGAAACGCCGTCCACCACCCGCTGCTCGGCCCGATCCTCTGCCATGTCCACCTGCTCTCGGCAGACCACAACAGTCGAAACTCTGCCTCTGCCTGGGAGGTCCTTCTATTATTTGCTGCTCATCTACATGGCGGGTCGGGCAGTCTCAAGCCATGTGACCCTGCCCATCGCATGCATAGCACTGCATGTTCCTCATATAATTGGCTCTGTCTCGTGTTCCCCGCATATCCCAACCTGTATCTTGGGGTCGCCCACCTGACGGCCTCATCCTCTTGGACCTTTGCGACATCTGTCTACTGGTAACTGCATAATACCTTGCTACGTGTCTTCCTATGGTGGGTCCCGCCTCTAGTGACTGCTCAGCTGGAATCCTCTCCACTAAAAGGGCTCTCTCTAGCACCCTCGCCTGTGTCAGGATGCTGAGGGGGGTCATCAAAGCCCTGATCTCATGCCTGAGTCCCTGCTCGAAGGTCCGAGACCTAAAGAAGGGGACTCGTACCATATTTGTTGAGTAGCGCGAGAGTTCAATAAAACTCGATGAGTACTGGTCTACTTTCATGATGCCCTCCTACAGATGAAGTAACTCCTGAATCCGCACCACACGAAGGGTGGCTGGAACAAACTCTGTGTAGAAGATACTCTCATAGTCTCTCCAGAGTAATGATGCCACGTCTCGCACCACGAGCATCAGGCTCCACCATCTGCCTGCTGCTACATGCAGGAGACTCACGGCAAGGATCAACATGAGGTCAGCTGGTGTCCTACCAATCTGAAAACTATCACAACAGCCTCCAACCAATCCTCATATTCTTCTGGGTCCGTCTCTCCCTGGAACCTGGGCTTCCTCTGGTGCTGGAACTCATGCAACACACTCAGACGGCGTGCACTCTCTGCTACTGGATCTGGTAGTATCAGATGCCCACCGGGTAGTGGTACCCTGGTACCTCTACAGTGATGGGGCCATGCACTGAGGCCTCATCGCTCGGTGGGCTACCATCTCGTATGAAACACGGAACCCTAGATGGATGCCTTTGTGGGGCCATCCTGAAGAGAAACAGGTGCGCCATGGTTAAAACATTATACCTGGTGAGCAGACACCAAGTAATCATGAAGAAATTGTTTTTTAAAAGAAACACACATGTAATAAGTGTTTTCGTGCATTGATTTGGAAATCCAAAGTTAGAGTCCTATTGTATGGATATGTCAGCCAGTGCACCAACACCGGTTTCCCAGAACTGATAACCACACCAAAAACACTTAAAGCTGTTGTCGTTAAATGAATCATATTTCAAGTTCTGTGGTAGAACCGACTCCTATGATACCAATTTTTCACGACCCATCCTCGGGGCCCGTGTCGTTACTAACCCAAGCCCGCCTTCTAGAGGCTAGGGGCTGTCGACTAGAACCAAGGGCGTAATCCTGAAAAAAGGGGAAGGCATTGCCTTTAAACCTATAACACACACAGTCTGAACACAATATTGTAGAGGAAACATGTACTAAAATAGGAATGTAAGATGTTCTGAAAGTAAGTGGGCCAGTATAAAAACCGAAATGAACAACAAGTACAAGTAAAAAAGAGAAAAATCTCATGGATCGTCCACTGGGGAATCCTGCCTAAAGGGTATGTACAGAACACAAATAACTCATCCCTGCGGTACATCCCATCTATTCCAGCTCCGAGAAGCATCCCATCCATCACCCTCAGCCTCGATCACTACTTTTCATTGTCTCTATAGAAAACAACATGGTGCGGGCGAAGTCCGTGCATGGGTGAGTATAAAAATACTCAGTAGGGGACCCCGAGACCCCCGAAGGTATCCCAGAATCAAAAAAGGAAAAACCACTGTACAATGATAAAATCATGAAGTATCAAATAAACCTATGTAGGTATATGCCCATACATATACCTATGTTATCAAACACAGTCCGACTCCTACTCTCGAGCCCAAGCACTAACCATTCTCCGAAGGAAGTAAAGTCAACCACGCTGATGATTATGGTTGAAAGACATGACTCAGCTCAAACAGGTATATATCTTTATCAGGGAGATAGAGATGATCACATGTAGTCACTAATTCATCTAAGTTGTCGAACCCACACAAGATACAAAACCAACTAAGCTCTCAGACCCACACAGGATACAAGACTAGCTATCTCATCTAAGCTGTCAGACCCACACATGATACATGACCAGCTATGCTGTCGGACCCACATATGATACAAGACCAGATATTCTGTCAGACCCACCCAGGATACAGGAACAGACATCAGAACTACCGGACCCCTGGAGGATCCCTGTACAGTAGTCATCACTGTCGAATCCGCAAAGGATTCCGGTACAGTAGTCATCGCAGTCGCAGCCATCACTATGGTTCTCGCACACAGCACGCTCGATTCCGGGAGGGTCTGCTCTTCAATCCATGTTTCGATACATAAAATACCATGATGTCTTGAGTTTATGTATCCAATTGTTCGGCCTCATCATAAGGATCCCAACGCGACAGACGGCGCGTCAATCGGACGCCCGGTCTGAGATTAATTGGCATTTTTGTTCCAGGGGCCCGGTTGGTTTTTTTGCTCAAACCAACCCGGCCGTACCCCAAATGCATCCAAACTTCAAGTGGAGTATGCCAAAAGAATCATCTCGCTCCAAGAATCCCATCTTCACTGGCGGTACGTCAGTCAGACAACCGTAGCCCTAGATGCGGGATAAAAGGTGTAAACAACCATAACAGGTCTAGGTCATGTCCGAAAAAGTCGGATTGACCCGGCCCAACCTAGACTTAGGAAGCGTCCCAAGCTGAGGGGATGGCCCAGCCCAAAGAAATGGCCCGGCCCGAGGGCGGCCCAGCCTTGGGCGGCCCTGCTGAGGGCGGCCTGGCCGAGGGGTTTCCTGGCTCGTGGCGGCCTGGCCAGCCGTGTGAGGGAGGGGGTGTCGCGCCCCTCCCGGTTCGTCAGATAGAACCAAAACGATGTGCTGGTTCAGGAGACGTGGGAGCCGGCTGGTCCCACCTGACCAGATCCATTGAGACTGGCCCGGTCGGCCCCCACCACGTAGTGATAGTGTCGCGGTCCTTCAACCCACCGCGCGGCACGATGGCGCCGCGCCACCTCCACCGTAGCCTGACATAGCCGTGGCCTTCGGCCCCACGACGAGGAACGACCGCGCCATGCTCCTCCATCTAGTGCAGCCTACCTGGCCGCAGTTCCTCTTCGGTGTGGCACAATGGAATCGCACCCCTTTGTCGTGGCCCGCCCTGGCCGCGGTTCCGCATCTCTGGCACGACGGGACATTACGGCGTCACGCCTCCTTCGTTTTCTGCGGTTCTTCTCCAGTGCGGCGTGACGACACCGCACCCTTCTGACTCCGCATCCGATGTCAACCAAACAAGATTAAACGGAAGGATGTCGGGCAGTGTTTGTTCCATCCATTCCCTCCAAGTAAGCTGATAAAAATTTGGCCACCGTCAATCAAAAAAAAACGTCAAAGTACAGGGGTATAATTCATACGTAAAAATAATCCAATTTCACCTACCTCGTATTTTTTCATTGAATGTAGTCAAGTCGCGGAAGACTAACATCGCGGAAAATGGACATTGTTTCGTCAACGTCTGAGGAGGTAGAGCTCAGTGAAGACAAGTCGAGGCGACGCCCTCCATGTACTTCGTGGGTAGTGGTGCTTCCCTTCCTTGCTCTGGGCGAAGAAAGAAGAACTTAATGCTCATTGTTCATCGGAGAAGAGAGGCATTCTTTGTTGGAATAGAATGGTGTTCTTCCAAGAGTTCTCCAATGAAAGTTATGAAAAAAATAATAGAGATAGTTCAGTATTATTTTTATGGCACAACAACTCAAGAGTTGTCATTCATTAATAGTGACAACACATTTGATTAAATGTGGAGGAATGGATTCAAAATTCAAAACAAGGGAGGTGGAGAGTTTCAACATTAAATTGGGAGAGTTGGAAGTTTAAGAGACTCTCCTCAATTAAATGAGAGTTACATGTGGGTTAAAGGGGGTTCAAACTAGAGTGGGCCTCACATAGTTATATCCTCCCAAGGGATGTTAGGGTGTTGTGGGACCCACCTATAACATCCACTTGGTGGGTTTAACCACCAATCAAATAAACATATATCATACATAATTTTATTAAATTTATTAAGAATCCACAAAAAATTAATTTCCAACCTTGATAAAACGCAACTGCTGTAATGGTCCCCTTAAGCGAATACTAGCACTGTGAGATCAACGGTACCCTCAGATTTCAATTCCGAGCACCGGTTCAAATGATATTAAATCCCGCACGTAGGTTTACTAAACGTACCCGAACAAAACATCAGAAATTGATTCTGGGCACACCTCGCCTCAGAATCAAGCGCCGTTAAAAACCACGGACTCGTAAAATTCCAATGTATTTACGAAATATTATTCCATAGGATTTCCTGGTCATTACCATAGATGTATTTGAAGGTAGCCCATGGGGAAGGTGATTGGATGAGTGGTAGTGATTTTATTCCCATGCAAGGTTTGGAATGTGAGTCAATAGTTGATATATAACATCAATCATACTCAAATTATCTACTCGTAGACATCTAGGTTTACATATGACTAGAATCACGAAACAGTTTCTGATGTGGGATCTATGGTTCTTAGGCAGCACCATAGTCTAATGAACCATGTGATAAAGGTTTACACATGTTTCCTTGTTGAGTTTCACTACCAATAGAGTTCTTAGGGTTTCCACATCATATATATATTTCTATGCCATAGTCATTGTCATTAGATGATATGTAGACATGATACTTATTCATTGCATCATGGAGGGTTCAAATTTAAAAGAATATTGGGATATCCATTTCATATATAGATGAGGAATTTATGTCACTATGGATGTGGATATGCTGTTAGGTGTTAGATGAGTCAATGGGAGTTGAGGAGGTCAAGAAACTATCATGGGCGAATTAAAGGGAAAAAGGGTATTATGTATCCAGTAAACTACTAGATCCCTCACCATAGCATATTTAACCACGCCATAGTGAATGCTGAGAAAAATAAAAGATACACTATAGTAGTAGTAACCACACTATAGTACGTGAATAAATTAAATACTACATTTTTATACACCAAATTACATTGCATCTAGGTGTTTTTAATCATCTTGTAGCTTCATCAAGGAAATAAAACAAAGGATTTTTCTTGGATCTCGATGTGTGTAAATTTTGATTTCCTGGTACATTAATTCCCCATTAATCATATGGGTATCTCAAAACAATCCAAGATAACATAGATTAAATAATAACCATTGGATTGAAATGATAATAGAAGATCCAATAAGAAATAGTCCTTCCTAGGATATCTCAATGATTTTAGAGAAGTAGAGAATTCTATGAGTTTCATCTCACTAGAGCATCATCAGAGGGTGTATAAAAGGCTCACTAGGTTAGGTGTATTATTTAAATCTAAATATTTTTAAGAATACCAGAAAGGTGAAAAAGTAAAAAACTGAGTTTATCTCTTTTTTTAGGGGTAGTAAGAAATATCAGCTATTTTGTATAGTGATTTTATTGGGTTTGTGAGACTTCAATACCATGTAAACCAAGTGAAACTGTATGCTCTATTGTTTTGATACACCAAAAAAACTTATTTTCATTCTCCAATGACTAGACCAATTAGATTGAACCAAGAGAAATTATTTTGTTGGCTTTTATTTATTTAATCACTATTCAAGAGAAATTAAGGGAGAGAAAATGAGTATTTCTAATTTTGAGAGAATAATATATTGATTATGGAATTCAAGGGTTAATATCTATGTTATCCAAATTCACCACTCTCCCTATCAATGTAATATCCTAGATAATATACCAACAAGGTGTATCATAGGGTTGGTTTTTTAGGTTGTTTTTTCTCTCTCTGTAATTTGGAAGCATTAATAGTGGTAAATCAAAATGGCATAGTAATTTGTGAGGGAAGAAATTTATAGTTACAGAAGAACAAGATGTTTCACTACTTTATATCATTAGGAAAGGACTTATATAATGTAACCATTTATGAGATTACCATGAACATAGAAGGTGGAACCTTAGTCAAAATAGAATATAAAGAATTTCATTTAGATTTAAATCCAATCAATTCATTAGGGGGAGCTTTGTCAACCCCTATCTACACATAGTTAATGTCATATAACCCCTTAAATTCTATGTGGCAAATAATCTGGAAGAATTTTTAAGTTGATTCCAAATTTTTATTTTCAATGTTTCAAGTGTTTTGGAATAAATATTAATACATGAAAATGAGTTTGATCAAAACTATTGATGCATGTTTTGATTGCCTCAATGCTCTGGTTGAATACATGTGAGGACTTTGATAAAACATTGATGATAACAAGATTATGAAATGAATCTTGAAGAGAATTTCCCAATAGTTTAATACCATGTTTTATAATCATAAATATAATTATCCAAATCATTTTTCATTAAATATTTTTCGTATAACAATTATTATCTATGAAATGATAAATTATGATAATCATTCTTGAGAAAAGGAAAACTCCTAAGACGAATCATGCATAGAAATTAAATCTCTCTTTTTTAAAAAGGATTTTGATGGTGATATGTTTTATGGTGTGGTGTATTTTATTTACTCTATCCTTAATAGGGGAAATGAAAAAATAAAACATAATATTCCACTATCTTGTTTTTTATGTTGAAAATTAGGTCATTCCATAACTATGTTTTTTAAAAACCATCAAGATAATAATGATAAGATATCCTTGGAGAAATATTTTAAACGTTGTAAAATAAGGAGAACACTATAAAAATGTAATTTAATAGGAAAACTGTAATATCTCATGAATATGAATGTCTATATGAGTTTGATGTAAATTAAGTAGATGATAATATAGGCCATGATGAAGATAATTTAGTTTCTCGTATTTATAATCCATAAATTGATGATATTGATACTATATATGATTTTGTTGTGGGGAGAGTTGATCTCAAAAATTTTCTTCATGCATCCCTTGATGAACATGAAAATTTTATGGGTAAAAAAAGAAGTAAAATATAGTTGTTCATGACTAAACATTGTATATATTGCTACATCTGTATAAAATGTTAGAATAAAAAGTTGATATTAAGAAATCAAAATCAATAATTTCTTGTAAAACATGAAACGAATAAGAGATCAAGATCAATGTTGGAGAATAAATTTGAATCATTTATTGACTAACAAATAATTTAATACAAAATATTAATATGAATGAAAATCATAAATGAGTTATGGATTGTTGATTGAAGTGTGTGGATCAATAAACATTCCTTACACCCAGAAGTGTATTGGGTTTATAAAAAGACTAGTCCTATTCTAGGCTAAAGGAGTCCCACACTTGAAAACAAAACAATGTATTCCCATTCCAAATTTTTAGTGCTCTAAAAAATAAAAATCTATTATAGAAAATGATCAAATGGATAATTTATTCATTACACATGTGATTCCTCAAACATAGAATCCATGAAAGAAGTTAAATTTTGTATATGGTCAAAATTATAATTTTTGAAACGTATTAAATGAGAGAATGAAACCAAAAAATAGTTTTTACTACTTCAGAATTTTTGAAAACATCCAACATACCTCCCCTATTGAAATTGTTTTTACTGATAAAAAAATTAGGCAACCGGTTTTACAACATAATATTATGCTTTTATGGTTATTGTTTTTTGTGTGAAGAATATGGAGAAAATTCATCCCATTTTTCCTTAAGGATATAATAATAAGTGACTCATGATACCCAAAAATGATATAAACTATAGCTGATAACCTCATATAATACATTCAAATATGAAAACATATTTTTAGTTTTACACGGGGAAAGGGAATTTTATGAGCCAAAAGATTCAAAGTAGTATAAATCTTAAGAAAAGTTTATTCTATGGTCATTGAAAAAGAAAAAAAATTATGATGGAAAATGATTCTGACTTTTTTCTAAGAGTAGTAGATAGACCTATATTCTGGTTTTTGGATTGTACGTGTACCTCACATATGACTAGAATTAAAAATCTTATTACCTAAGTTAAATATGATAAAGCTACATTATTTTGATTTCGCAATGTTCATGGAAAAAAAATTATTTTCCTTGGGAAGGAAAACACTAGAGGAAAGGATCTTCAGAGGAAAGATATTCTCTTGGTATAATTTTATAACAATATTGTTTTGATTTATGAGTTTATTGTGTGATTAATGGAATACTATGGAATTTGAAAAAAATTGTTCATCATTAAAGTGAAATATGGATAACTTGTACCTCAATGATGTTGAACCAAAGAGAACATTTATTTGATTAGTGAAGAAAATTGGTGCATGTTTTCCAAAGAAGTGGAATACATTTGGTTCATAAGTTACATGGAAACTTAATAAGAAGATATTTGAAAAATCTGGTAATAGAAGTGGGAGAATGTGACTATCCCAAGAGCACATGTGAAAACATACATACATGTATCTTTTGTTAAAATAAAAAAATATTAATAAAATTCATAAACTACAATGAATGTAAAATCATCACATGTTTTGGAGCATGTTTATGTGGATATTTTAATGATTTTTTTTCAAAAGGATGATATAGATAACGTTATCATGTTTTTTTGTTAATGATTTTAGTAGGATGGCTTGGTTGATTGAGATTACTAACATTATCATAGTGTACAAGTGAATCACTCGATACTGATGAAAAGATGAATGGATTCTTCATGTGAACGTTACATAATTTCATAATAAAAATGCGTTTTAAATCAATAAAACCATGGGGAGAATTATTTGGAGATACTTTGGATTCAACATATATCTTTTGTGGTGATAAATCCTATAAAATTAGTTATTGAAAGAAGAAATTGTTCCATAAATAACTAGGATAAATATAAGATCACAATAAAATACTTTGATTATATTTATTATAAGAAAACAATCTTAATACTGATGTACATCTCTAATCATGTATTTCTAAGCCTGAATGAAGGAATGATTTCATGTGATGGGTGGTATGGATGAAATCCTACGCTGAAATACATATGAGTTTTTGAAAGTAAATGTTTAATGCTAAGTAAGGATATGAATAGAATGATTGAGGTGCATAGATATGAAGGGATCCTTCTTTGGTATTCATTCAAGAGAATAGAATATTGATGCTAAAAATGGCTATGAAAAATTATTTAACGTTGTTATTTCGATGTGAATAAAAATGATCATATTTCAAATTTTAGAGTGCATATTTCAATTTCAAATAAGTATAATAATCATGGAATTTTCTAGAATGTAATGTGGATTACTATGAATATATTTTATACTAAAGGGGATTTGAGAGGAAAGAATAAAAAATATTTACAGCTCTGATGTTGAGGATAAAAAAACAAACACATTTAGTAAATGTTAACATCCCAACAGGTATGAAATCACTAATAATAATGTAGTGGGTGACCAAAGAGCCTTTTTCGTACTTGAATTATGAAAGGGAGATATCAGAAATAATTTTCGTCACAGGTGGGGATAAAATCATTCGATAATTGTACTTCATATGCATGTTGGGATAAATCCATGAATGGAGAACTTGATCATATTGAGAAAAATAAGACATTGAAATTTGTCTCTAGGAAGAACATAAAATTGAGACCTAGGACAAATATAGATTCTGAAAAAACACAATGAGGATGGAACAATGACAATGAATAGGGCATGCCTTTTTAGAACACTCTATTCCCAAATCGATGGGATTGACATTGAGAAAAAAATTTACTGGTGTCCCAACATGAATCAAATATACTATTTGTAGTTTTGATTATGAAATAGGGTTCTAGTGTATATCAGAAGGATGTGAAACTATATTTCATGAACGGATTCCAAGAATAGAAAGTCTACATAGAGAAATCAGATGAGGTTATCATAAATGATGATGTGTCAAAATTGTTCTGATTGAAGACAAATTTAAACAAGTTGAAACATGAAATATTCTCATGCTACTCAAGGATGAATCATTAAATAATACTTCTTGATTATTATAGACTAGGGGTTGATCACAACCTCTAAATCAAATAGGATCATGGTAAGTGGATGGTGGTGCATATATATATTTATGAAATCATGTTTATAGCATTATATTACATCTAATGAAAATATTTTTTTAATGATGTAAATGTTTTAAATGTATTGAATTAATAAATATTAACTTTTCCTTGGGTCGTAAGTGATTATAATAAGGATGATACATTTATCTCCCCAAATAAATATGACAAGGATGTATATAAATAATATTAGATGGGATATTCCATACCAATGGACACTATAGTGGAGACTTGGATAGAATTGCCTAAATATGGTGAAGGTGATAATTTTAATGTGAAACACTAAAGGTAAATTATCAATATATCAATTTAATTGATTACAACATTTCTACACATTGTTTTAACCACATATCATGTTGAGAAATATCAGTGTCTTGCCAATAAAAATCACATGAAATCTACAGATAGCTATTTTGATATATTAACCAAACTGTGGATTATGGGATATATTATTGTTGAAATTTACATAACTATTTAGTGAGTTATATAGATGGAAATTCAGTTGTTTTGGTGGAAGAAAAAATTATTCAATCTAAAGAGGTATGTTCAATATTGGATTTTCATTTATTTTTGGAAATGTAATAAGCATGACTACATATCCTTAATCACTATAGATGAGGAATAAATGGTGGTAACTCAAGCATTTACTCAATTGATATGGATGAATCAACGGATGGAAGGCATTATTGATGATGTGGTTTCTCCCATTAAACTATTTGTAAAAACTCAAGTTCTATAAACAATGTATAAAATCCAAGTACACATTCAAGGAAGAATAATATTGAGAAACATTATCATTTATTGAATGGAGAATGTAGATAAATAACATTTAAATATGGATTATGTTCCATATAGATATCAAGTTGAAGATATAATGATTAAAAATTTGGAAAAAATGGATTTAGAATAAAATTGTTTGGCTCTTAGTGTCCTCCAATATCCATATCATTACAGGGATTTGGATAATAGACCCCAACACCCCCATATGAATTTATTCAAATGTTTGGCATGAATTATTTTATCTTATCATGTTTAGTGTTTCTAACTCTTCTTTGTGTGTCTTCAAA
Source organism: Viscum album (assembly GCA_963277665.1). NCBI lineage: Eukaryota > Viridiplantae > Streptophyta > Magnoliopsida > Santalales > Viscaceae > Viscum > Viscum album. The sequence goes on from OY728134.1 coordinate 1,004,886,077, forward strand.
GATGTGATATTTCGGATCATTGATAAAGGGGAGAATATTTTTTTGACAAAGGGGGAGAATGAACACTCTGGATTAGAGTAATTTATTTTTAAATCTAATGGATAAAGGAATGTGATGGAGATCCAATGAAGTTTTATCATATGATAATAATTTAATTTAACTCTAGTTTCTCACATTTAGCATTACCTCACATGAACATGGTGTTTTTCATTTATGAATAGTTTTTCCATTTTATGATGAAAAATTACTTGTAAAGTGAAGTGGAGAATTGTGTGGATTTTTTAATAAGCATCAGAAAAACCAAATGGGATATTGTTTTCCAAATCCAAATTGGATATTTTTATAGGTTGTGTTTGTTTGAAATTTGAAGATGGATATCATGTGATTCTTGGAAAAGTTTAATGGTTTCATGTAAATGAATCCTTCTTGTATTAATCTTAAATTATGATGAAGAATTGATATTAATTGATGATAGATCCCATGCCATAGAAAAATTTCCATTCCATTGAATGTGTTGTCATTGTGAATTCATCACTATAGTACAATCAACTACACCGTAGTAGAGACTTCAAAGGGTAACATTGTATTTTTTTCATGCTATATTAACCTTAGTTATGTTTCAATGTAAGGTTATAGGATGAAAAAATGGTCAATCCCACATAAGGAAAGAAATAAAGTAGTTTCTAACAAGTTCTTGGGTGAGATCAGACTCATGAATGCTGAGACTCAGTGGGGTGTGAATATGATCACCCATCCATCTAAAAAGATGTGTATCTGAAGACATGACACAATTTAGATGACTACATGAGAGGAAGAGGTTTTCATCTCACATGTGGTTCAGTGTGGGGGGATATAGGAAATAACCAATTCTATTCAAACTAGAATAATCACTTAATAGACATCTATGATAATATATAACTAGAATTAAGGATTAATTTCTAATTTTTGATCCAATTTTCTAAATCCACACTATAGTCTAATCATTCAAGATATAACGACATTTTATTGGATGATATTTTCAATTTCGGTTTCACATGAATTTTTGGGGTGCCCACATCATGGATAGATGACCATGTTAAAATAATTTTTGGAATTTGAGATGTCCACATTGACAATATGTCTTCCGTCATGGTGGGTATACATTTAATAGAATCAAGTGATCTACATTTCCAAAAAAGTGCATGAATCCATTCTATAGGGGAAGTGGATCTGCCTCAAGGTGTTTGGTGAGTCCAGGGAAGTTAATGAGGTCATGTTGAGATCATGGTAGAATTTAAGAGAAAATAGTTGTTTTGTATCTGTTCAACTACTATTTCACATGTTGATAATTTTTGGCCACACCATAGTGAGGCTGAGGAAATAAAGGTGTCGATGAGTTGGAAATTTCGGATTGAAACTAAAAGTGGGAGTTATTTCTTTGATATATAAGTGTATAAATTAAGATTACAAGGAAAATTATGACCCCATTTATAATATGACACAGTTGAAAAAATTCTATTAAAATGAGATTCAATTGAAAATTTTGGTTCAAAAAGAAAATAGAGGCTCCAACATGAAATATATATTCATATGAGATCTCAAAGTTTTGGAGACAAGAATTCCCTGAATTTCATCTTTATAGAATATAATCAAAGGGTGTCAAAGAGGAATATCATATTAGGTGTAGTTTTATAATCTCAATTCTTTTATGGAGACAAAGTAGGTAAAATTGTAACAATGAGTTCATTTAATTGTCGAGAGGTTGTGATGCTTCTAATATTATTTAGTCTATGAATTTATATGGGTAGTGAGACTGATCCATTGTAGAAACCATATTAATTAGTGTTCTTTATTTTCATGATACATAAACATGTTATCAATTTCATACACCTTATATTATCTCTTTTTCGGCGATCCATGTAAAATTATCAGCATTTCTTTACTCAATTTCATTAATTGTGTTGAAAAGGTAATGGACTGAAAAAGAGTGTTCCTAACCTAAAAGTTACATGATATTTATTAAGGAATTCAAGAGTTAAAATATGTGTTACACTGATTGACCCCCTAGTGTAACATCCATGATAGTATATCAACAATAAAATCTATATTGTTTGAATATTGAAAAAAACTCCAATGAAAATGATTAAAAAATGTATAAATTTTGAAAATAACACTAACAACTAGTGAATAGAAAGTCCATGTTTAATCTCATACTCGAATTATTCTTACCGCATGGGAAAACATATATGAAAACAAAACCAAATAAAATTTTTTGTTCAATATAAAAATCATCCATGTGATAATTTCTCTATCTAATGGAAAACATTTATCCCATAAAAGAAAAATTTTTAATAATATTTGTCATTGATCACCTCTTAAAATACTAATTGGTTTAACCAATTGTTCACCGCTCACTACTCAATAACATAAAAATGATTCCTTGGGACCCATACTTTTTCACTATTAAGCCATTTTATCCCACATACTCTCAATCTCCCTTCTCTAATAGGCACCACTTTTATATTGTTTTATTGTAGGCATCCCTAATGAAACTTATCTATGACTATGTTCAAAAATTAAATATGATCACACAAAAAATTATTTATCTCTTTCTCAGGCATGTAGAAAAAAATTGATGGGACACATTTGGAATAAAAAAACCAATATCAATATATTTGGGAAAAATATTATTCTAAACCCTATAAATCAGACATTAAAACTATAAAATAATGATATATTATCCAAAAAACATAGTTTTAATGGAAAAAAATTGGTATTACACTAACCATTATCCTTTATGGAAAATATGATGATGCACTTTCGACGCTCAGCAAAAAATTTGACAAATATTCCCAAAAATTCAATCCTAACATTAATATCATAAATATGCATCGATTTTCATTATCCTTACTAATAAGATATGAATGAATAACATATGGCTTTCCCATTATAGTGATCTACACACAAAATAGAGTTCCTCAACAATTTAACTACTCTTCCTCGTTAACATCTCCTTATTAGACAATATCATTATCAACTAATAAAAATGTTATCACATCACCACAATCTTCAATTTTAATTATCTATTCAATAGAAACACACTTTTAAGAAAAAACAATTAGATATATGACCAGAAACACAACTCTCCAAATAGTCAATAATATTTTACTCATGTGACGTAGTAATCCATCCAAAAAATCTAATCAATCCCTCTTTATATATTAATTTTTCACTGTACCACACACCATTACCATAATTGGGTAATTTTTGTCAATCGTCCTACCTCAGGTATACACCATCTATCCACATGATAATTTCCAACGTCCATTAAAAAATGAACTCTTAAATATATCACTATTAAGATAATGTGTAGATAAAAAATTATACTAGAAAAATATATCTTGTTAATAAAATTTCTTACTAAAGTTAAATAACCTTTTTTCTTTTTAATAATTATTCTGGTATCCTTAGAATAAACTCCATTATAATAATTTTCTTCCTTATAATTATTTATCAATTATTTATGAAAATTATTCCCTTTACCTGTCTTATCACAATAGAAGAATTTTACTTTCAATTATTTTTATAATAGACACATCTAATTACCATGTATATATTTCATAGTTTGAATACAAATATTAGATGATGAATCAATATAATTAATCTTTCAACAAGTCATTTTCATTAATAATGATAAACTCACATCATCTATTTTTAATGTGTATTTCTATAAAAAAACCTTTTTATGATATTATTATATGTTGTCGTGAGATTATTATATGACTGGGAATTGTAGAGAGTTCGGTACCACATTTTTCTTTTCTCCCACTACCAATGTCCAATGATAATTGTTTCGTGTATGTTCCAACGCCACACATGTATTTCCTTAATTTCTCATTAGTACACCCCCCATTAATTAATTCTGAAAAAACCCTTTCAACACAATTAAATTGTTATTTTTCTGATACCACAACCTATGCATTCATATCTAATTATGGTTGGAATTTTTATTAGAGGTTTAGTATGTGTTATAATATATCTTGGAAGATAATTATAACTTGATAAATATTCTTAATTGTATGTATTATAACATGAATATTGATATGTGGTATACCAAATATAATAATAGGTATAATTGGGTGGGTTGAAATAGATTATTCATTCTTGTTAATGAATGATGTCTCAACTTCCATAGCTATGCAAAAAAACATGGAATTGGTCCATTTAAAGTTCACACATGATAAAATAGAAGGGAAAACACTAAAGACAAGATAAAGACACAATAAATAATGACATTCTACAAATTTGTTTCTTCAATACTGAATCCTTAGTATTCTTCTATCTAGAAATATATATTTCCTTACATTTATAGAGATTATTAAAAATTCTATATAGATAGTATGGGAAGTTCAAAATCCCATTTTTTAGAGATCATTAGTTTACACTATCTATTTTAATCTAGAAATTACATATAACTTATATGTATCAATTTCATTTATGGAACCATTAAACACTCATAAATCTGTTTCTCAAAAAATAGGTAAAAGTGTTGGTTAATGATATTGTACTCACAAAACAAGATGATGACCGTGTGTTTACAATTAAATACAATGGTACATCTCCAAAAAATAAAATAGAACGTTTTTATTATGTCATGTTTCATTATTATAAATTTAAATATTTATTTTATTTTGTCCATTCTGTGTTTTATTTCTTCAGGTTCCCTTTTTTATTTTTTTATCATAAGATTTGGATTTATGTTTTTTTTGCTTTATTTTTTTAACCTTATATGACGATGTTTTACACTTACACGAGGAATAATTTTCTTTAACATGATTCTCTATGATTATGAATTACCATTAAATGAATTGTGATATTTCCTAAAACTCCACACATAGTGAGGTAATTGTAAGTTTACCCTTACATATTGTAGCGGTGACCTTTATGTGATTTTTTAGTTGTGTTTCATAATTTTAAAAACCAACGGGGAGTTACCTTTACATGTGTATTCTTTATTATCATTTATGTGACAAAAATTAGAATGACCTTTAAATAGTGTCCTTTTATGACTTTTACTAAGTTTGTTTCTCCATATGGTCAAGATTGTTTCAATAGATTAATCCATAAGATGCTTAACTAAAAATCATTCCCTTGTGAAGTTAGAGGTTACAATTTCATTATATTGTAGTGCCATAGGTCTGTATTCTATAATTTTTTTAATTAGAGAGTAGTGATAGATTCAAGAGAGTTAGAGATAGGCAAGGAGAAGACCTAGATAGGGGAATATTTATTAATTACTCTATCAATGATGTAGATCATGCCTGATAGTATGAATGTTTTTATATTGAATAACTCAATCATTTTAGGTTCTAAAGTGTAATTAGGTTTCTAAAGTTTCATAGAGGGATTCTGACTGGTGATGTTGAGCCCTGTTAAATGTTGTTTGAGTCTTATTTATTATTATTGTTTATTATTTATTCCTATGTTTTTTTTCATTTCTTTATTCCTGTGTGTGCGGGTGTCAATATATTCATCTAATTAAGTCTAGTTTTTCATTTTTTATTTATCATTTCAATTTAATATTGTCATTACATTCATTACAAAATAAAATTGATTGCGGTGGTATTTTTACCAAGGGGTTGGACAATAATAGTCATATCCATTGACATTTCTTGTGTTTTGTTATGAATGAATTATTTATCATGGTTATGGATATTATTTATGTACTATTTTCATCAAATTATTTTGTTTCATGTTATTATTTTCATAATATTGATGTGATTTTGACAAGATATTTTTTAGTTGATTTTATTTTTTCGTAGGTTTATGATTCATGTACATCTTCTTAATAGTGGATTATGTGTCTCTAGAATAATTTCACATAAAAATTAGTACTATATATTGTTTTTATAGTTTATTGATGTCTTCGACTGATTTGGAGATTGAAATGTATGATAGATGGATTGATCTTAATTTACAGAGAGTTATGATATGTGGTCTTCTTTTTTAAAATGGGCTTGAAGATGATTTGTTAGGATAAAAAAATATAGCCCACTATTGTTTCTACCCCTCAGAAAACATCGACCACTTTTTTAGAAGTTCACCTTGGCATTTTAAATAAATAAAAATCCCCATTTATATGAACCCTAAATGAAACATTCATGTGAGAAGTGTTTTATGAAACATAAAATAGTTCTATATAATTTAAGTAAGAGAATAATGACATAAATAAGTATCTTCTTAGTATGTTGAAAAAAATACATTATTATAATTTTAAATAATCCCTTATAATCATATAAGGATTCATTCGATATATTTAATAATATGGTGTTATATTTATGCAATGGGATTGTTAAAATTTAAAATGAGGATAAGGAAGGTTTACTATAGAATTACATAGACGATTCACTTACTCTTGGTATGGATTCAATTATGTTTGTAGGTAATCCATTACATAATAATAATTTATGTTTTTAGTCTTGTAAAGTGAACTTTAGATTTACAATTTTAAGATAGATGGTGGGGGTGTGAACTCTTTTATCAAGTTAGTCATTTAAAAGGGTAAACCAAAAACTAATAGAAAAGTGAAGTGAAATGGTATTCAGATTATAAATTTCAGGTACTATTAGTGTAGAAAACATGATAAATTTAGGAGATGTTATCCTCAGAAAACATGTATAGATTGTCTAGCCTAAAAAATTTTGTATACCCATGTTATGATAGTGTTGAGGTTCAATGATTTTATTTATAATCATTTAGAGTTGTGTTAGGCATAGACTTAGGTTGTATTTATTCTGTGATCCTAGGATTGGATCTACATGTAACATTCATGGTCATATTATTAGAAATGTGGACTTGAGTATAGCTAGTGTCTGATATTTTTAGTCTTTTGGGCAGACCTTTGTATGTAACCCTAAAAAATATTTTTATGTGGGTTTTTCCTACCTTGACAAGATGAATTTTAGTTTTTATATATATGTAATTTTTTTATTATTTTTCTCTACCAGGGAAATATATACTACGTTCTATTCATTATTTTCTTGGTTATACAATTATTTTGCATGAATATTTCTCCAATTAGGTGGAGAAAAAAAAATCCAATTTTTTTGTAGAGAGAGGTATATGGTTCATAAGCTCCATTTAAAGTTGTTTCAAATGAAACTTTATTTTATAAGAATTATTTAGTAGTGGATAGAAATATATGTTTTGTTATGGGAATAAATGACATTATGGTACATACTAACAAGATGATCTGGATGGGATGATCATGATAGATCATAGGTATTTCTATTATTGAAAACTATTTGAACCATCTAAAAAGATAGGGTAGTATAGTACTATATAAACAACACCTCCATGTTTTACATTTTCTTTTTATGGTTGATATTTATTTATTCTTTACAGTTTATTTTTTTAAATAATAACATTATTTATTATTTTTTGATTCTGTATTTTATTTCCCCCTATTTCAATTTTATAAGTGTCTTGGATTGCATACGCTGATATAGAATGGTGATGGTAAATTAACACTTACAAAACATGCATGGGATATCTTCACACAAGTAATTAGTTTCATGGATTAATTTTATTTTGAATTGGGGGTTACTATATTTCAAGTATGATTAGATTACCATTAAATGGATAAAATCGAGAATACCAATAGATAGAGGCTTATATTAAAATCTAAGAGTGTTTATTTCACCAGTAGTTTGGTTTGTTTCAAAAAATTCATCTACAACTGTCAGTATAGAACACATATCCCTAGTGTAGTTATAGGCCATAATTGGTTTGGATTTATGTTCCACATGTCAATATTCTATCATTAATTGAATAGATAAGAGAAGAAAGAGGGAGACATGAGAAATAAAGAGAGGAAGTGATGATCTATAGAGGGGAGGGCTTGTTCATGGATCATTCCCAGTAGAGAGATAAAATTTTGTGGGGTTTAAAGAGGATTGAAGCAATTATAATGGCAATTTGGTATTCAGATCGGTCATACCATTTCATGGTAATTAGGGTTTCAGTTTCATTTATTATTATTCATTAATTTATTTTTCATGTTTTCTTATTGCAGTTTCTCCATTCATGTGTGTGGCGGTGTCATTTTATTCCATTGGTTGTGTTTGATTTTTTTAAACATTCATTATTTCCATTATATTTTTTCTTCTAATTGATTATTTTCATAATTTAATAAGGTGGGTGTTTTTATTTCGATGGAGTATAGTTTTAGTTTTCTAAACCATCTAAATTTAGGATTTTTTTATTTTTCAATGGATTCTTTATCGGGGAGTTCTCACTTATTTTGATATAATTTCTATCAATTTATATTATTTTCGGGTTATTTTTTCTTTTTTTAGTTCTTATAAGACTCAATATTATTTTGGGTTTTCTATTTTCTGGACGGTTAGTGACTAGTTGAATCTTTTTTAGTGGAGTTTTATGTGTCTCTCAGATATGTTCCCCTAACATAATGTGTAATTGATCTCCTCATTTTATGGCATGATGGACATACCTTATTTTCAATCCAATTATTTTAAAAAAAATTAAGTTTCCCCAAATGGATAATCTATAAGAATGTTTTACCAATAGATCCTAACATCTACTGGGTAGGGATCACTCTCACAACCCAATGCATTTGCAATAAGAGGTCATGCTTTGATTCAATGGTACATTAGTTTTTAGAGAGTGCATCAAATTCAAACATTTCATTTCACTTTGGTAACATCGTAGAGATTATCTATGATTTTTGGTCATTTTTGAAGGATTTGGGGTATAGTAGAAGTAGTTAAACCTATTCTAAATATTTTTTATGGGTTTCGTTGGATAATATCTGAAAAAATAAATGAAACGACTATAGAATATTCATAGTGGGGATTATTTCACAACTAATTTATAATTTATTTAAAACAAAAATTATCATGGCATGATAGTTATTTGTATAAATAATCCAAGTTAATACTGTAGTTATATTTTTATTAGGATTCATAATCCAAACTCTGATCCACATGGTATAAGAAAAGAGAAACATAGTGGGTGTTTTTTAGAGCGCAGTAGAATATCGCTACATAATTTTAATATTAAAATTTTAGTTGAATTTTTTGAAAACCCATTATAAGTAAGGGAAATTTTTTAAACCATGACTATATAATACACTTTTTTATTTGATTTTAGTGGTATCTTTTAAAATACATCAATAATTATTTTATTTATAGTCGTTTTTTATAAAATAATTTTTTAATTGATTAGATTTAATAAAAAATACAAGAATTATTTTATTCATAAAAACCTGAATATATATAAATATTTTATAAATAAATAATAATTAATAATAGATACAGATAATTAATTTTTAAAAATCTTATAAATTTTTGAAATTTTATAATTTTTAATTAAAAATTAATAATTAGTCGTTACTAACAATTATATATTTCTTATTAATTAGTAAAAATTAATTTTAAAATTAACTAGTAATTAAAATTTAGAAATTACTAATTATTAATTATAAGTTATTTGATATTCATTGTTAATAATTACGTATATATGTGTATTTTTTATATTCCAATTAATTATTATTAACTAATACTTATTACGAATATGTATATATATTATCATCATGGATGATTTATAATGGAGAATAAAATTTAAAAAATTCAATTAAAAATACTATTATATTACGATTTATATAAACTATAGCTAAAAGACAATTAGATACGTGCATTGTACGCCACCTGATTCCATGGCTAGATAATATCCTATGACCAAAGTATATCAATGAAGAAAACTATGGGAAATAACTTTGGATTTTAGGATTTACCCAAACCGGTTTCCATTACCGATAGAAACGACCAAAAATAGATGAAATATTATATATATGAAGATGTTATTATACTTTTTCCAAACGTTTGGATGTTTAGTTTTTCTATATGTTAATCTGAGAAGCATCATTGTTTATTTCATCCATAAGATAGATAAACTTAAAATTCAAATAGCTTATAGACAAAATCATGAAAGAATAAGGGCATTAAAAGAACACCAAATTTGATAATATAATTTTTTTATTATAGAGGACAGATGATGGGGGAAACTGGGATAATAGGGATTGTTCGAAAGCTTATAGAGTAGATGGTACTAATAATAACCTCTCACAAGGACAAGTCAACTCACCCAAGAAGTTTATCTCATCGACCCACCTACCCTCTAGGATTCTGATTCCTTTACTATTGTCTATAACTACCCACCTATAGTGGTACCATACTAGGATATATATAAATGTTGAATATTGATGATAATTCCACCAAAACATTTTCTGAACGATAAATGAATACATACCTACGGAAGGTGGTAGCCAGAGGAGACACACTGTTGGAGATTAATTCCACCCAATGAAGACGTGAGGCTTCTCATTTTATTTCTTATTCTAGAATCTATATATTTATCTAGGTCCATCTGTATGGTAAATTTTAGGAAAATATAAAATATATAATCATGTCTATGTTTTTTAATAAAAAACTTTACTACCTTCCCCATGGATTTTATTCACCCATATCGAACCACATAATTTTTTTGGGTCCCTATTTTTTTTATTCCACCACATGTGATTTTTAATTTGAGAGAGTGTATGTATTCTACACAAAAACCTAGAATCAGATTGTCTATTAAATTACGTATAAAATAATCACACTCTATGTCAACTCACTATATATTCTTCCCTATTTCTATTTTTAATACATCAACTTACTGTTGTAGTTCATTACTTACAGAAAAACAGTGTTGCATTTTCATGATGTTTTTTGGGTTTTATTTTTTTAATCCCAAAAAACAAAAAATTTATGATAATTTTGTGTGATATAATTGGATACCCATAAGAAGCTTTAACGTTATGGAAGAATGTTTGGGAGAGGAGGTTATGTTTATAGAAAAATAAAGTAAAAGGATAGGGATTCTTTTTTTATGCTATGCAGGGAAAAAGAAGGAAAATGGTTTTTTTAATCTTTTTTTGGTGATTAAAAAATATAATCCTTTAAATTTAGAGGAGGTTGGAATGAAAAAATTGAGGATAATATCTATTTCAAAAGTAAAATTGGTATTATATTTTGAAACAAATTGGGGGTTGTTGTTCTTTTAATGAAATAAATTTGTTTGGAATAAAAAATAATTATTTGTTTTGGTTGGACCGAATTGTTCAAATAGATAATGTTACACATTTTGGATAGTTATGGATTCTGTTTTTTCTGTCAATTTTTGGACATTCTATTTTTTCGATGAAGAGTCTCAAAATATGATTGAAATTGAGGTAAATGTCTTCATATTGCTGACTAGTAATAGAAAGGTGTACCTACTGTCAACAAAAGGGGAACTAGAAGAAGTGTGTTCCCAAAATTATAAATCACAAAATGAATATTGTATAGAATAACATGGATTTTGAATATTTTAATTTCCTTCTTTCCTCAATGGCCAAACACATTGATGGTTGCATTCATGATTTTAGTTACTCATTATATATGTGCAGGAATTGATATTTATTTTCAGCCCTTAATAGGATTGAGGAGGGTGTAGTGCTTATGGGAAATAAAAAACTATTCCACATAAGTGGTATTGGAATAGTACGTCTGAGGAAGAATAATGGAAAAACTCAATGCCTTATAGATTTAATATATATACAAGAATTGAATAAGAACTTCATATCTAGTGGATTTCTAGATAATATTGGTTACCATATGTAACACCCCGAGATTTTATTAAAAATATTCTTTTTAATTTCATTAATGTCTTGTGTTGTACACTACACCAAAAGGAGCTTGCAAAACACGCATCCTTGACTTGCCTTGCATTACACGCAATCGCAACCTTCCTCGATAGCGTGTGTAGTACGCAATACCGAGTTTCACTAAACAATGATATGCTATTAAAATATTATTAAAACTAGCCGTTATGAATAGTAATATCCACTTTTTGAAATTTTGGAAATTTTATTTTTCAAAATGGACTTCATTTTTGGATTCGGAATATCGAAATTAGTTTAGGGTGAAATTTTGGTACTTTTCGGATAACTTTCATTTTTTGATGAATAGTGGTAATTACTAAATTTTGATTAAAAACAAATTTTTTAATCGAAATAATTTATAGTGATAAATTATTAATTTTAGTGGTTTTAAAGTATATTTAGAATATATTTTTACAATTTAATACAATGTTGGTCATTGGATGTAATTTCACATTTAAACCAGACATAAACAAGCGTCAATCTTTTGATAGTTATTATCTCTTAAGAAAACACTATTTCTTTTGACGACGAGAATTAATTTTTAAATTAATTAATGCAACTGATATGTTTTGAATTTGGTAAAATAGACATCAATTTTGAGTTCATAATATCAAATATAGATTAGGCCTGATTTTTGGTATTTTTCTGGAAACTTTCATTTTTTGATGATTAGTGAAACAACTAAGTGGTAGTTTAAAAAAATGAATTTTTCATAAAACATAATTTTACCGCTTCTTTGAGTGGAATTTCAAAAATCCGAGAGACACAGTTGATGTCAGTAAGTAAAATGTGGTTCAATGAGATGAAAATAATTTTTGAGGAATAGTAACTTTTTACTTTTTTTACCATGGTTAAAAGTAAATAGGGTAATTAAGGGTAAAAATTATATTATTATTACCCTAAAACATGTCCAAATTATATTGTATAAGGGTAATTATACCAAAAACAACCTTAGGAATACAATATGACCATTTAGGCCCAATTTGATTAGATTAGGACATTTATTATTAATTTATTTAAAGAAGGGTTAAAATAGTTAAAATCAATGTTTAATAAGTAGTTAATTTTTAATATAGGGTTATACATAAGGTAAATTAGACTATAAATATTAATTAGAAATATAACAAGATTTCCTACATAATGGTAGTTTATTTGTAATTTTTTAACATTAAATAATATAATTAATTTATGACACAACGATGATGCAGTAATTATCTTATTAATGAAATATTGGAATAATTGATGTTATAAACACCCAAATAAATATACTTTGAGACTTTTTATGAATTCCACTAATTTTATATGTTAATATGATATGTTATTATTGATTTAAATAACTGTTTTCGAACTAATAATTCTATTATGATTTTCAAAAAAATCAATTACTATATTGTGTCAAAATTAACATAAAATCATTTTTAAAACAAATATTATATTATTAAATGTTATTTTATTCCTAAAAATCTAAAAAACGTCTAAATGACTTAGAAAAGGTTATATATATTAATAATAAACAACCTGGGGTTCATTTGTCTTGTTATAGTATGTTTATTAACCTTATAGTGTAAGAACACAAAAAGACACGGTAAAAGTAAAATTATCTAACTTAAAGTTAAATATAAATTATAAGGTTAAAATAGGAACCTAAACATGTATAAATTATATTTTATGATAGTATTTCTACCCATACCCACATTATCTTTGAAATAAATCAATTTTCAGCAATTTAAAACCGAATTTGGTTTTATAATAAAATAATATTTTTAGTTATTCCAAAGGTGCCCCTATCCTCCCTTATAAAAGGGCACCTCCTCCCTCTCTTTCTCACACCACATTGAGCCTTCAACCTCGGCCTACCCCTACAAAATTCTCTTCTCCACTTCCCTATAAACATCTTAGAGGTCCTGGGATTCTTCAAAGACCAATTTTATTACCCTAAAAGGAGTATTTAAAGAGGGGTGTCAAAGAAGAGGTAATATCTGTTACCGATTCATTCAATTTTCTTTCTTCTTCAACTTCTTCTTTTTTAGTTGTTTCATTATTAAGTAATAACATCTGTATCACTCATATACTGATATGTTATTATAATTATGAAACAACCATATTTCACCATATATCCATCCTATGGAAAATGAAATCACTGTGCATGCGTACGTACGGAACACTGTCTCCACGCCGTGGTGTAATCTATTTTCCACCACCACCTTACTTGGATGGGTATAAGGGTGAAAGTAATGAATATATATTATTTTTTTAAAGTGGGATTGATTCTGAAATATTATACATACACACCAATACAATTCCACGATCATGGGAATGATATCATCGCTCGTGTGTACGTATGGAATACCGTCTCCATGATGTGATGTGATTCGTTCTACGTGATCTTCATTGCATAATGATTATATAAATGAATTGAATGAATGAATATGATATATATTACACTAATACCATTCTGGAAATGAGGTATCTATAACCTAAAGTGAAGAATGTGAATTTATTCGATAAACACGCATAAGAACAAAAAGTAATAAACCCCTGAATAACACATAGTAATGAAATATTACTAATAAGATGCTAAGAATATGACCATATTTGATATCATAACAATAATAATGATTCTGAAATAATTCAATAACATTATTTAAATCATTATACAGGAGGTTCAGACACTTATGAAACAAATAGGACCTAAGGTAAGGGAAAATATCACAATCTCATTTTTATCCAAGATTGATTATACTTTGGTATTTACTAGGGTTTATTTTATCATCCACATCCATCTTTCCTCAATATGTAATATTGTTTCCATCCACCTAAAATTGTTCAAATCCAATTTTACCCTTCGGTGAGTTTTTAGTAAAATATATGAAAGGAATCTTTTGTCATTTTTTGTACGAGGTATTTTTTGACTTTTCCGACAAAAGTACGAGAAGAATGTTTTTTTAACTTTTAAGGCATGAATGGATTTTTTAAAAAATTATTTCCAAGAAGATTACTTTACAATTTTTCATGTTTATTTTTAATCAAATTCTTTTAGTTTATAATTGTATGACATGTTAAGAAAGGAGAAGTGTTTTAGATGTAGAAAGGATATTTTCCTCAAGAATGGAGTTCAAGTGTTTTATCAAAATTATTTTCCATATAAGATAATAAAGGGTTATATTTTTATCCCTATTTTTACATTTATTTGATTATGTTATGATGGAATTATATTTATTATGTCCTTTTATCTTATATGGATTAGGTTATGATGGCATGATGTTTATGATTCCCATTTTTATTACATGGGTTATGCAATGATGTATGATTTTTTTGATTTTGTGGAACACATAAGAATGGTATCATTATGAGATGGGTGGGACCTATATCTCCCTCCAATGCATTGGGTAAAGATTTTATATCCCATGAGATAGACATGGCTGGAACGGCAGGTTAAACAGGTTCAGTGAAGCAGGACTGAAACGAGGAATGAACTCGGTTCAGAAATGGACTTTGTTCACTAAGATATTATTGGGAATGAGTATTGACTAATAAGAAATGATTCTCTATGATTATGTGTGTATGCCAAAAAATTTCATGTTTTATGTTATTATTATTGGGATTACATTTCAGTACTATGATTTATCCCATGTTATGATATTATGATCTCTTTTGCAGGTTAAGATTTCCAAAATGTTATGTTCTTATGAATATGATGTGATTGATATTTCTTTTGTTTACCCTTAATGAGCATTTTAACTCACCCTTTTGTGTTTTCATTTCCCCATGATATAAAGAAATGTTTTAGGAAAAAAAAGGAAGATCTTTATGGGAGATGTTGAAGATATTTCACCACGATTAGAAGATTACATTCTGAGTTTCCAAAGACACTAAACTATTATTGTCCTTGTGTGTATGTTTTTGTTATGTACTAAGTATTATGCAAACGTAATGTAATGTCCATGTACGTTAAGCTTTAGGTCTCTACAATTGGTATCAGAGGAAAGGTTTAGTCAACCTTTGGAAACTAGGATGCGAGAACTTTAGTGAGATCCCTAGAGAGATTTCTACAGTATGTCTAGGGATGTCCCTAAGGTTAAGTATAAGTATAGGTTATAGTACTAGAAATACGGTAACCCAAGATTTTAGATATTGAAGGTACTCCTCCTTTATTTTTTTTCCCTAGCATGATTTTTTCCTCTCACACTATTCTTTTTGGGTTTTAGACGATGGCTGGAACCCGAAGGAACCGTGTTGATCAATGTAATGGACAATGCAATGATTGTCCTCCTGAACAAACAATTGTTATGGGAGATGGAGTGCAAAATCTTATTGCTATACTTACAAAAGCTATGAATCATTCTGGACTTCCAAATGAGTATAGAAGGGAACAATATTCTATTGAGTCCTTCATGAGGCAACGTCCACCATCTTTCAGTGGGTCTTCTGATCCACTTGTTGTCGAATAATGGATCAGTACTACTGAAAATATATTTTCAGTTCTTCAACGCTCTGAACATGATAATGTCATCTTAGCAGTGCATCGTTTGGAAGGTGATGCTGATCAATGGTGGAATCTTATCAAGAATACGATGCCAAGAGTTGAAATTGATTCCATGGAATGGGACGAGTTCAAGAACTTATTTTTAAAAAATTACGTCCCTCGTATTCTTCGAACAAAGATGGAGAATGAGTTTCTTGAACTAAAGAAAAAGGATGATGAATCTGTTGGTATATAAGAAGCGAATTTTACAAGGCTTGCAAGGTATGAATCTGGATTTATCATCCAACCTGAAAGTAAAGTTGATCGATTCTTTAGTGGCTTAAAACCAAATCTTCTAAGGGCATTAGCTATAAGAGACTTTAGTAGCTATGATGAAATTGTGCGTTGTGCAATCAAGGTAGAAATGGAAGTTGGTGTTACTTATCCATCTCATAGTTTTGAAAAGAAACGAAAGATGGAGTTCAAGGAGAAATCTCAGAATAATGGTGAAAAGAAGATGAATGTTTCCTTATGCTCAATGTGTGGAAAAAAGCATGGTGGAGATTTTCTTAAAGGGCCAAGTAAATGTTTCAAATGTGGAAAGGATGGTCATCGGGCATTTGAATGCTGCAATGATGGGAAGAAGATGTCTAATGATGCAAACAAAGGAAGGGATACACAGAATGATCCTACTACACTTCAATGCGTCATATGCATGGAAATGGGGCATTATGATAATAAATTCCCTAATCCAATGGTTAGTGATGATCAACATGGGCAACCACTTAAGGCAAAGGACAAATGGAAGTCACATGCGATCACCATTGGCGATGTTGAATATGACAACGATGTGGTGGAATGATTAAGTGTTTATGTAATGGGATTCCAAAATAATGTTTTATATAGTATCATGGAATATTGGAATATTTATGTATTGGTCTATTGTGGTTTTCAATAATTTTATGGTACCGGTAACCATGGAAAGTGATTGAGATATTTTTGGAAAAAAGATGATATGCGCATAATGAAGGGATAAGGAAAAAATGAAATGTTTGATAGTATTCATGAGCTCATGATTGATATATGGACTAAGTGATATCATGGTTTGAGTATATAGAATTTTGAGGATTTTGGTATGTGGAAAGAGTTAACTTTTAACAACATTCATGTTTTCAATAAGGTTCAATGGGTATTCATTTTTTTTCAAGTGAATACATGATTAAGGCCTTCGAATGTTTGGAATGTGACCAACAAGACATATCTCATGATATATAGGGATCAATAATGGTATTAACTTTGCTAGTTGTATGAACTCTTTGGTAATCGTTTTAAATATAATATGTGATTGGATAACAGTATTTTGGATAAGCCTAAAGATTTGAATGGATTATGTTGGACATAAGTTAGTATTGTTTAGGGATAGAAGTTTTTTTGATATTATTTATGGGATGTTATAGTAATTTAGTATTAGAAAAAGGACAACCTGCAGGATGGGCGACAATCCATCGCGTTGGACAAGGCTGTGGGAATCGAACCCATAACTGAAGTGCGACTGGCCTTTATCGCCTACAACTGGCCTACATGAAGTCCCTGTTTAGTAGAAATTATTTTTATTATATTAAGCAGTATGATATATGATGTATAGTCCATTTTAAGAACCATATATGATTAATCTCACTATAGATGGACTTATGTATTTTTTTGATAACTTTTCTAAACTTTCGTTTGAGACAGATAGAATGACCCATCATTCTATCACATGATCTGCTAACACATCACGAATGAAAAATTCAACTTCATTTATTTAAGAGATGAAGTGGAAATTGTCCAAAGAATGACCAACGGTGAAACTATACCGAAATCACGAAAATATTTCTTCTAATCTCAATTTCATCAACTTTAGGGAAATGATCTTGAAAACCAAAAATGTTTTCCTAGTGCTCTTATATCTGATGAATCAGATGGTACCTTAGATCGTCACAAATTTATGGCTTCGTGATTGTTGGCTTTTCCATAGCCATGTTCTCTACCACTCTCCATCAGAACATGATGGTTAGATTTCTCTTCCATATCCATATTTTCAACTATGTGGAAACCCAGTGATTAGTTTATTTGGGTAACCGTTATGTTTCATACTTTTGTTTTTAAAGAATGGTTCTGGTATTCCGTTTTACGATGTGGGTTTCTATCAAGGAAACTTTCGAATAGTAAACCATTTATAACCCAGATGAATTTCGAGGGCAAAATTCATTTTAAGGGGGGTAGAATGTAACAACTCGAAATTTTGTGAAAAATATTCTTTTTAATTTCATTAATGTCTTGTGTTGTATGCTACACCAAAAGGATCTTGCACAACACACATCCTTGACTTGCCTTGCATTACACGCAATCACAACCTTCCTTGATAGCGTGTGTAGTACGCAATACCGAGTTTCACTAAACAATGATATGCTATTAAAATATTATTAAAACTAGCTGTTATGAATATTAATAACCACTTTTTGAAATTTTTTAAATTTTATTTTTCAAAATGGACTTCATTTTTGGATTCAGAATATCAAAATTAGATTATGGTGAAATTTTGGTACTTTTAGGATAACTTTCATTTTCTGATTAATACTAAAAATTACTAAAATTTAATTAAAAACAACCTTTTTAATAGAAATAATTAATAGTGATAAATTATTAATTTTAGTGCTTTTAAAGTATATTTAGAATATATTTTTACAATTTAATACAATGTTGGTCATTGGATGTAATTTCACATTTAAACCAGACATAAACAAGTGTCAATCTTTTGATAGTTATTATCTTTTAAGAAAAAGCTATTTGTTTTGACGATAAGAATTAATTTTTAAATTAATTAATGCAACTAATATGTTTTGAATTTGGTAAAATATACATCATTTTTGAGTTCATAATATCAAATATAGCTTAGGCCTAATTTTTTGTTTTTTCTGGAAAAACATTCATTTTTTGATGAATAGTGAAACCACTAAGTGGTAGTTTAAAAAAATGAATTTTTCATAAAACATAATTTTAACGCTTTTGTGAGTGGAATTTCAAAAATCCGAGAGACACGGTTGATGTCAGTAAGTAAAATGTGGTTCAATGAAATGAAAATAATTTTTTGTGAATAGTAACTTTTTACTTTTTTTTATCACGGTTAAATGTAAATAGGGTAATTAAGGGTAAAAATGATATTATTATTACCCTAACACATGTTCTAATTCTACTGTATAAGTTTAATTAGACCAAAAACAACCTTAGAAATAAAATATGACCATTTAGGCCCACTTGGATTAGATTAGGACATTTATTATTAATTTATTTAAAGAAGGGTTAAAATAGTTAAAATCAATGTTTAAAAAGTAGTTAATTTTTAATATAGGGTTATACGTAAGGTAAATTCGACTGTAAATATTAATTAGAAAGATAAAACGATTTTCTACATAATGGTTTTTTATTTGTAATTTTTGAACATTGAATAATTTAATTAATTTATGACACAACGATGATGCAGTAATTATCTTATTAATGAAATATTGACATAATTGATGTTATAAACACCCAAATAAAAGTAATTTGAGACTTTTTATGAATTCCACAAATTTTCTAGGTTTACATGGCATGTTAGTATTGATTTAATTAACTTTTTGCGAACTAATAATTCTGTTATGATTTTCACAAAAATAAATTACAAAATAGTATCAAATTTGAAATAAAATAGTTTTTAAAACAAATATTATATTATTAATTGTTATTTTATTTCTAAAAATCTATGTTTCGGCCAAATGACTTAGATAAGGTTATATATATTAATACTAAACAACTTGGGGTTTGTTTTTCTTATTATAGTATGTTTATTAACCTTATAGTGTAAGAACACAAAAAGACACGGTAAATTAAAATTATCTAACTTAAAGTTAAATATAAATGATAAGGTTAAAATATGAACCTAAACTTGTCTAAATTCTATTGGATGAGAGTATTTCGACCCATACCCACCTTATCTTTGAAATAAATCAATTTTGAGCTATTTAAAACCGAATTTTGCTTTATAATAAAATAATTGTTTTAGTTATTCCAAAGGTGCCCCTCTCCTCCCTTTTAAAAGGGAACCTCCTCCCTCTCTTCCTCACACCACTTTGAGCCTTCAATCTCGGCCAACACCTGCCAAATTCTCTTCTCCACTTCCCCAGAAACAACCTAGAGGTCCTGGTCTTATTCAAAGACCAATTTTATTGCCTTAAAAGGAGGATTCAAAGAGGCGTGTCAAAGAAGAGGTAACATCCGTTACCGAGTGTTTCAATTTTCTTTCTTCTTCAACTTCTTCTTTTTTAGTTGTTTCATTACGAAGTAACAACACCTATATCACTAATATACTGATATGTTATTATAATTATGAAACAACCATATTTCACCATGTATCCAACTTATGGAAAATGAAATCACCGCGCGTGCGTACGTACAGAATATCGTCTCCACGCCGTGGTGTAATCTATTTTCCACCACCAACTTGAAAGGACCAATTTGGGATATACCTAACACAGAGAGGGGGGGGGGGTGAACCAGTGTAGGGGAATTTTTAAACCAATTCCAACTATTATCCCTGTACCTCTAGACCTGTTAGGATCTTGATTCTCTTATTCTCTTTTCCCTGTCGCATGCAATAATAGAAAGCAGTAAAAATGTGCACATGATATTTTTACAAGGTTCACCACTCAATAAGAGTAGCTACGTCCTTTCCATGCATGGGTATGACCACTGCATGGATTCTCCACTATAAAGTAAAATGTTGTTAAAATGGAGTGGCTAGGAAAACAATCCTCCAGCCAGTGTGAGTCCCTACACTTTGGAGGGGGGTGGGAAACAATCCTCTTCCCTGGACTGGTGAAATCCAAGTCCAACTTGTAGCCTCTAGCTGGTTCTTTATACTGCCTATTGAGACAGTCTTCTTCCTTCTTCAAAAGGTTGGTTCTGCTCTTGATCTATTGTAGTTCTCTTCACTTGATTACTTGCAAATCAGTAGGCAAGAAATTCTCTTCTTTCTTTCTCTTCTTCTCTAGTGCAAAAACAAACTGCACTAGTTCTGCTTCCTTCTTCCTCTTAGTGCAACAACTGACTGCACTAATCACATTCTTTCTTTAGCTAGAATCACATACACCAATGTGATTATTCAAACACTGAAGATCTGCTCACAAAGCATCATCTGAATTAAACTGCCCTGAATAATTGTCAGCCTTCAGTTGGGCATACTCTGTTCTTCTTCTTCTCTTCCTTCTCTTCTCAATACCAACACCTGAGTGTATTGGTATACTGAATTCTTCCATTGTGCAGATATGATTTCAATTGCACTTCTAGTTCTTCTTCACTTCGCAAAGCACAACGAGAGTGTTAAACACCAGTCGTGTGAGTGCGGTTCAACTTCTCTTTATGAAACCGAATGGTTCACAGTTCTTTCTTCTTCACAAGGCTGCTTCGAGACTGCTTTGTACCTGTCAAAGGCCTGCGGTACCCTCAAATTTTTCGTGCAACCTTCTAGGTGGCGTGCACGTAAAATTCATGCCTTGCGCGTAAAAACACCTTTTGGCACGAAAAACCCTTTTCGCGCACAACTCTTCTTTTTCGCGCAGAACATCCTATTTTGCGCAACAATTCTTTTTCCGCACAACACTTCTTCTTTTCGCGCAATGCTCTATACTACAATTTTTCCGCGTGCTAGAGCTTGGGATTTGTCTAAGTGTCGAGTCTTACATAATGAGAGGGGTTCACCTCATATTTATAGGCATTTTTGACCTTGCGCATAAAAACCTCTTCCTGCGCGTAAAACCTCCTCCATGCGCGTAAAGAATCTTTTATGCAACTTCATATTTCGCGCCATGCTTCAATATTTCGCGCACCTCATGCCTTTGCCATTTTTCATCCTTTTAAGAATGAAGCACCAATTGCACGCAAAATTCCGCACCGCGTTCCAAATTGCGCGCAAACCCAATCTTTCCTACGACATCAGATTTCGCGCACTGCTCCAATATTTCGCGCATTTTATGCCTTTGCCAATTTTTGATCTTCTGATCTCGAATCATTATTTGCGCGAAAACTTCATTCCTCAATTTCGCGCACCCCGCTGATATTACGAGCACAACTTTCTTTTTCGTGCATCTCGCTCATTTTTCGCGCAACCCGCTACTATTTCGCGCATCCCGCAGATATTGCGCGCACCACTATATTTTTGCGCAAAACATGCCTAAATTTACGCGCACTCCATTCATTTGTCATTTTTCAATGTTCTGGCCATGAATAACTCTTTGCACATATAAACCATCTTCAATCTTATGCGCAACATCCATTGCCAAGCACATTTCTTCATCTCATGATTTTCAGACCCTAAAATTTGGCAAACACTGGAAAACGGCACCACCTTAAACTGTGCTTTTCTGCCATCCCCAGATTGTCTATTACTTTTCCATTTTATCTCTTTACTGCTTCCCATAACCATTCTTCTGCTCTTATCACGAATCCCACTATCGTGATATTTATCCTTTGATAGATCAGCTTAAGCATCATCAGAGTTGTAATTGGATCTGAATCTTTCCTATCTTCCAGCAGCATCATTCCTTCCAATCAAAACATTATATGACTGGCATCATCATTTCTCCCCCTTTCCTTCATAAGGCTTGCATCACAAGTTCTCCTAACTCATGATATGTTTGAAATACATACCAGCAAAGCATCGTCTGATATCGCTTCATGGAGTGTTTCCCAAGCTTGACATTCAATGCTATGATTACATAACAATGCTACAGGCATCCTCACTTCAGTCGATCTCCATTAACTTTGGAGTCCTTCTTCATCTACTTCTTCATTTTGACCAGCATTGACAACAGTTGACAACAAATACAATCTTCATATACAAAGTGGTCCCAACAATCTCCCCCTTTGTATTTTTTTGTCAATACATTAAAGTCTCCTCAGATGAATGTGTCAATGTCAAAATGAGAATCTAATCTCTCTCCCTTTACTTCATTTTCTCTCCTAGACATTCATTTCATTTCTCTCCCCCTTATTGACAAGAAATACAAAAATCATGGTAGAGAGGGTATAATTCCATACTTAAGCAATGTGCCATCAATCATTTCACTCTAAGTCTACTGGAGCAATGCTCGGTGTAGAAAACAAGAGGATTTGATTTAGACAACAAAGTTGTCCATTACCCACATAATATGACACCTCATGAGATGAAAACTCATACACTTGTCTTCAAGGGTTTTCCACTATCATTCCAAGCCGAAGATATTGAGTGTGAAAGAAACAATCAACCTGAAATTCCTGCACTCACTTCAACAAATGGATCAAAAACATTCTTGTTCAATTGGCAGGATAAGTGGCCTTGGGGAACTTTCACTCTTATTATGTCATTGATTATCTTTGTTACTCCCCCTTTATATTTGTTGGCAATACACTAGAGCACATATGAATGGGTCAATATGTGTGCCAATATTTCTCCCCCTTATTGGAAATCAAATGCAAAGGTGTGGTGTGGTTCTCTTAAAAAAATCTCTTCCTCCCTTTGAAAAGTATTTTCTTGAAAAACACTGAGAGAGGGATGATGTCACATGTTCTCTTTAGCAAAGAACCATTAGTAAATCAACTCTAAGTCTACTTGGGCTAACCCGGTGTAGAAAACAAGAGTGATATAACCAAGGAACTCAATGCTATCCATCATTCACTGTACATGTGAGATCATGCTTCAGGGGTTTGAAATTTTTCAGATATAACAATGAATTTCTAAATCCTACACAACTTCACAAAACTCATTAGAATGTTCAGGTGCAAAGATAAAGCTCCCCCATTCATCCATTTGTCTTCAATCTATACTCCCCCTTTAATTGACAAGATAAATACAATTAAGAAACAAGGGATGGAAGTATGATTGGAATACCTTCACTTTTCTCAAAATGGTATTAAATATCAGAATCCCATCTTCTACAGATTGGCTCCCCCTCCAGGGGTGCACTCCATTCTGTCCAAACCACTCTCCAGATGAGAATGATCATCATCTTCAATTCCCTGCAATGTTAGCACATGTAAATACCAGAAGTATAAGGGAATAAGATGGAACCTCCTTGGTTAATCAATGTGAACAACAAGTTTGAGAAGATTCTCTCAACCAAGATGTCCCATTTTCACCATTCTTCACACTTGCACATCTGATCTTCAATGATGATTGTGCTGGTGTGGATCTCAATACATCTTCATGTGAAATCTTTTGTTTCCTTTTTGCCTTAACAATTGCCAGTGCTTCATCTTCATCTCTTTGCAGATCATTGGCAAGTCGCAACTGATTTGGTCATATGACTAGTAAGTCACTTGGAAGTGTGGCCTTAGTTCTGGATATTCTACATGGTTCCTTCGATGCTTTCACGCTACGTTTCTTAGGCAACTTGTTTTCAATCAATCCCTTCTGCTTCATCTGGATTGATTGTCTGTTTGAGTCCAGTCTACTTCTATTCAGTTCCATGGCTTGTTCACAAAGTTCCATGGTGTGTCCTTTCTTTCCACAGTAGAAGCATGTTTTCTTGGTGGTCCTTCTGGATGCATCACCCTTCTTGGATTTAGACTCCAAGGACTTCTTTTCCCTTTTCAAAACCTTCTTGGGAGCATCTTCAACTTTCTTCTCGCTTCCCAAGGATTCCATTTTTGCCAGGTTCAGTGATCTTCTCTTCTTTTTAGTTCTGGATACAGTTGGAGATTGACATGTATCTTTTTTACCACTTTTGCAATCATCCCAGATGTTGTCAAGTAATCCAAATCTATTTGCAGTAAACATATGTCTCTGGACCTGTGGATGTTGCTTCTTTTCTTCTGGCTTTCTCCCCCTTGAAATGTACTTTCTATGTACTTTTACATTTAAGGGATTGTACCAACAATCCAGTGCACAATGCCCAAATCTATTGCAGCACCAGCATTGACCAACAAACCTTGACTTCTTGTAATATTCTTGATAAGGTTGCTGAATCTTCTTCTTGGTATGTTGTGATTTCTGTGGGGACATATCTTCCACACTCTTTCCCATAACCACCCTAGCCATGGTGGTAGGTTTCTTATCACTTTTCTTCATCCATACTTGTTTAGAAATTTTCTTCCAACCTGCACTTTTTGTAGAAACAATTTTCGAAACATTAGTACAAGTTGGTATGGATAGTACCTTCTTATCAGCTGCTTGTGATAGATCAATGAGTGAAGCCATGATCTTCTTATCACATGTTGGAGGTATTTTGACAGTATAATCTTCCAGAGAACATTGAGTTCCAGCAGCTACAATTTCCTTCTTTTGTGGAGACTCAATATGTGTCTTCTCAAGATTGGTTAGTTCAGCTTCCAATTATAGACATCTCATATTGAGGATGACTTCCTATTTTTCAATCATAGTCATATTCTCTTCACAATCCTTCTTTAATCTTTCAACTTCATATTCATGCATCTTTAATTTGTTTTGTAACAAAGATTCAAGTTCATTGATCTTCTGGGAGTTATATTCCAAATATAACTTCTTGACTTCATTGCCCATTTTTAGCTCATCTTCTAGTGCATGGATCTTATCTTCCAGAGTCTTGTTGACTCCCTCCTTTTCTTCAACATCTTTGAGCCACTTTGAAGAACTTTCTTCAAATCCCCTCTTTGTTGCTTCAAAGGCTCCAACCTGTCTGGAGAGATTTAAACATTCGACAATTTTTGCTTGTAAGCCTTTCTCCAAAACATCAGTTTCTTCTTCCAACTGAGTGATATTTTATTGCATGCATTGAAATACCCCGCAAACCAGGGATGCACTCTTTTCAGGAATACCATGTAGAATAATTCTTAATCTATCAACTGATATTTCTTGAGATGTTGTAGATTGTTCATCACCACTTGTGCTAGCATTTTCATCATGAGGGTAATTTCCAAATGTACTAACACATACCTCTTGATCAGTTGAGGTAGGAAGGTTTTCCATCTTCTTGGTGGGTACTTGAGCCACCCTCTCATAACTTTCGAAGTCTGGTGTGTCGTCAACATCAGCCAAATATGGAGAACCAGACGCTTCCTCCTGTTTAGATACGAGGGAATTCTTCTTCAACTTTCTCTTCTCTTTCTTTTTCCTGTTCATCATGGTCTTTGTAGATATATCTTTCTTCTCAGAGATAGCTAAATCTTTACAAACACTGCTCTTCATTGATAACACAGGAAAGAATCTCAGGTCTTCAAAAGAGAATAACTTCACTATAGAGAATCCAATAGAGGTGAACCTGTCCCTCTGATACCAATTGAAAGGACCAGTTTGGGATATACCTAACACTGAGAGGGGGGGGTGAATCAGTGTTGGGGACTTTTTAAACCAATTCCAACTTTTATCCCTGTACCTCTAGACCTGTTTGGATCTTGATTCTCTTATTCTCTTTTCCTTGTCGCATGCAATAATAGAAAGCAGTAAAAATGTGCACATGATATTTTTACAAGGTTCACCACTCAATAAGAGTAGCTACGTCCTTACCATGCATGGGTATGACCACTGCATGGATTCTCCACTATAAAGTAAAATGTTGTTACAATGGAGTGGCTAGGAAAACAATCCTCCAGCCAGTGTGAGTCCCTACACTTTGGAGGGGGTGGGAACAATCCTCTTCCCTGGACTGGTGAAAGCCAAGTCCAACTTGCAGCCTCTAGCTGGTTCTTTATACTGCCTATTGAGACAGGCTTATTCCTTCTTCAAAAGGTTGGTTCTGCTCTTGATCTATTGTAGTGCTCTTCACTTGATTACTTGCAAAGCAGTAGGCAAGAAATTCTCTTCTTTCTTTCTCTTCTTCTCTAGTGCAAAAACAAACTGCACTAGTTCTGCTTCCTTCTTCCTCTTAGTGCAACAACTGTCTGCACTAATCACCTTCTTTCTTTAGCTAGAATCACATACACCAATGTGATTATTCAAACACTGAATATCTGCTCACAAAGCATCATCTGAATTAAACTGCCCTGAATAATTGTCAGCCTTCAGTTGGGCATACTATGTTCTTCTTCTTCTCTTCCTTCTCTTCTCAATACCAACACCTTAGTGTATTGGTATACTGAATTCTTCCTTTGTGCAGATATGATTTCAATTGCACGTCTAGTTCTTCTTCACTTCGCAAAGCACAACGAGACTGTTAAACACCAGTCATGTGAGTGCGGTTCAACTTCTCTTTATGAAACTGAATGGTTCACAGTTCTTTCTTCTTCACAAGGCTGCTTCGAGACTGCTCTGTACCTGTCAAAGGCCTGCGGTACCCTCAAATTTTTCGTGCAACCTTCTAGGTGGCGAGCACGTAAAATTCATGCCTTGCGCGTAAAAACACCTTTTGGCGCGAAAAACCCTTTTCGTGCACAACTCTTCTTTTTCGCGCAGAACATCCTATTTTGCGCAACAATTATTTTTCCTCACAACACTTCTTCTTTTCGCGCAATGCTCTATACTACAATTTTTCTGCGTGCTAGAGCTCGGGATTTGTCTAAGTGTCGAGTCTTACATAATGAGAGGGGTTCACCTCATATTTATAGGCATTTTTGACCTTGCGCATAAAAACCTCTTCCTGAACGTAAAACCTCCTCCATGCGCGTAAAAAATCTTTTATGAAACTTCATATTTTGCGCCATACTTCAATATTTCGCGCACCTCATGCCTTTTCCATTTTTCATCCTTCTAAGAATGAAGCACCAATTGCACGCAAAATTCCGCACCGCGTTCCAAATTGCGCGCAAACCCAATATTTCCTGCGACATCAGATTTCGCCCACTGCTCCAATATTTCGCGCATTTTATGCCTTTGCCAATTTTTGATCTTCTGATCTCGAATCATCATTTGCGCGAAAACTTCATTCCTCAATTTCGCGCACCCCGCTGATATTACGCGCACAACTTTCTTTTTCGCGCATCCCGCTGATATTTCGCGCAACCCGCTACTATTCCGCGCATCCCGCAGATATTGCGCGCACCACTATATTTTTGCGCAAAACATGCCTAAATTTCCGCACACTCCATTCATTTGTCATTTTTCAATGTTCTGGCCATGAATAACTCTTTGCACATATAAACCATCTTCAATCTTATGCGCAACATCCATTGCCAAGCACATTTCTTCATCTCCTAATTTTCAGGCCCTAAAATTTGGCAAACACTGGAAAACGGCGCCACCTTAAACTGTGCTTTTCTGCCATCCCCAGATTGTCTATTGCTTTTCCATTTTATCTCTTTACTTCTTCCCATAACCATTCTTCTGCTCTTATCACGAATCCCACTATCGTGATATTTATCCTTTGATAGATCAGCTTAAGCATCGTCAGAGTTGCAATTGGAACTGAATCTTTCCTATCTTCCAGCAGCATCATTCCTTCCAATCAAAACATTATATGACTGGCATCATCATTTCTCCCCCTTTCCTTCATAAGGCTTGCATCACAAGTTCTCCTAACTCATGATATGTTTGAAATACATACCAGCAAAGCATCGTCTGATTTCGCTTCATGGAGTGTTTCCCAAGCCTGACATTCAATGCTATGATTACATAACAATGCTATAGGCATCCTCACTTCAGTCGATCTCCATTAACTTTGGAGTCCTTCTTCATCTCCTTCTTCATTTTGACCAGCATTGACAACAGTTGACAACAAATAAAATCTTCATATACAAAGTGGTCCCAACACAACTTACTTGGATGGGTATAAGGGTGGAAGTAATGAATATATATTATTATTTTAAAGTGGTATTGATTCTGAATTAGTATACATACACTCCATTACAATTCCACGATCATGGGAACGATATCATCGCTCGTCCGTACGTACGGAATACCGTCTCCACGATGTGATGCAATTCATTCTACATGATCTTCATTGCATAATGATTATATAAATGAATTGAATGAATTAATATGATATATATTACACTAATACCATTCTAGAAATTATTTATCTATAACCTAAAGAGAATAATAAGAATTTATTCGACAAACACGCATAAGAACAAAAAGTAATAAACACCTGAATAACAAGTAGTAATGAAATATTACTAATAAGAAGATAATAATATGACCATATATGATATCATAACAATAATAATGATTCTGGAATAAGTCAATAACATTATTTAAATCATTATACAGGAGGTTCGGACATATACGAAGCAAATCGGACCTAAGGTAAGGGAAAATATCACAATCTCATTTTTATCCGAGATTATTTATACTTTGGTATTTACTAGGGTTTATTTTATCATCCACATCCTTGTTCCCTCAATATTTAATATTGTTTCCATCCACCTACAATTGTTCAAATCCAATTTTACCCTTCGGTGAGTTTTTAGTAAAAGATATGAAAGGAATCTTTTGTCGTTTTTCGTACGAGGTACTTTTTGACTTTTCCGACAAAAGTACGAGAGGAATGTTTTTTTAACTTATATGGAATGAATGGATTTTTTAAAAAATTATTTCCAAGAATCTTACTTTACAAGTTTTCATGTTTATTTTTATTCAACTTCTTTTAGTTTATAATTTTATGACATGTTAAGAAAGGAGAAGTGTTTTTGAAGTAGAAAAGATATTTTCCTCAAGAATGGAGTTCAAGTGTTTTATCAAAATTATTTTCCATCTAAGATAATAAAGGGTTATATTTCTATCACAATTTTTACATTAATTTGATTATGTTATGATGGAATTATTTTTATGATGTCCTTTTATCTTATATGGATTATGTTATGATGGCTTGATGTTTAAGATTCCCATTTTTATTACATGGGTTA
Organism: Viscum album; assembly: GCA_963277665.1. Taxonomy (NCBI): domain Eukaryota; kingdom Viridiplantae; phylum Streptophyta; class Magnoliopsida; order Santalales; family Viscaceae; genus Viscum; species Viscum album. The sequence continues at coordinate 1,004,916,091 of OY728134.1, forward strand.
TGAAATGATGTATGATTTTTTTATTTTGTGGCACACATAAGAATGGTATCATTATGAGATGGGTGGTAACTATATCTCCCTCCAATGAATTGGGTAAAGATTTTATATCTCATGTGATAGACATGGCTGGAACGACAGGTTAAACCGATTCAGTGAAGCAGGACTGAAACGAGGAATGAACTCAGTTCAGAAATGGACTTTGTCCACTAAGATAGTCTTGGCAATGAGTCTTGACTAATAAGAAATGATTTTCTATGATTATGTGTGTATGCCACAAAGTTTCATGTTTTATGTTATGATTGTTGGTATTATATTTCACTACTCTGATTTATCCCATGTTATGATATTATGATCTCTTTTGCAGGTTAAGATTTCAAAAATGTTATGTTCTTATGAATATGATGTGATTGATATTTCTTTTGTTTACCCTTACTGAGCATTTGAGATCACCCTTTTTATGTTTTCTTTTCCCCAGGATATAAATAAAGGTTTTAGGTAAAAAAAGGAAGATCTTTATGGGAGATGTTGAAGATCTTTCACCACGATTAGAAGATTATATTCTGAGTTTCCAAAGACACTAAACTATTACAGTCCTTTTGTGTGTGTTTTTGTTATGTACTTAGTATTCCGCAAAAGTAATGTAATTTCCATGTACATTAATCTTCTGGTCTCTACACCAGATGAGAATTGAATATGGAGTAATGAATGTAATATTTGGTGAATTATTTATGATGAAGAGTACTCGATAATGTACATTTTCTTATTTTAATGTTAACACTATTACAAGTGGAGTATCTTTATCTAAATAATGTGTTCCAGACACATCCAAATTATAGCACATAAGACTCAAAAATACCAGAGTGAATTCCTTATAGAGTTTAGTAATGAATGGAGTTTTGAAAGGTTTGATGATTAGAAAATTTTACTTTTCTAAAAATTCAATAATGGGTAAGCATACATGAGTAGGTTTTAGTATTGAAACCAATTTAATGAAAGTAACACTAGACTACATACATACAGATGTCTAAGGACTATCAAAAAAATGCATTATTGGGAGGTAATAATTATTTATTAACATTATTTGATGTTTAATCATGATATATTTATGTATATGTAGGAAATATTAATTATGAAGTGGTGGATGTCTTTATTCTGTGGAAAAAGAAGACTAAAAATTTGACATGAAGGAAAAACAAAAGACTAAGATCAGATAATGGGGGAGAATACATGTAAGATTCATTTAAGAATGTTTTTCATGATACAATTACTATGCGACACTTTTCATTTCTTATAATTCCACAATACATTGGTATATCATAAAAGTTAAATCATATTCTTGTTTAAAATATACAATGTATGTTATCTCAATCATGTTTGGAAAAATCCATTTGGGATGAATCATTGATGTATGAAATAAAAATTATTAACTAATTACCTGCATCTCTGATTGATTATAATGTTTTGTTAGAGTTTTTTTCTGGTTATAATGTTTTTTTATGATGACATTATATCGTTGGGTTTACTAAATTCTTTATGTGGCAAACTCAAAATTATATCTGAGAGTGAAGAAAGATATATTTGTTAGCATTAGTGATGTTGATATGTTTTTTTGACTTCTAGATCTATAAAATAAGAAAATTGTTCATATTTTTTCTGTGAAATATTATTTGTTAGTAAATATGGAATCTAATTATTACGGAAATGATAGAGACGACTCAGTTTTAATTAAAGTGTAGAAAATATCATCACAAACTAATCTGGAGCAATAATAGATTGAGTGTAGTGATCATGTGGATATTCCCACTAAGGAACAAGTACCAATATTGTTTGATACTCATCATAATTGGAGCGTCGACACAGTTAGAAAATGGAGGACCATAATGAGGCATTCTAGGTATGATAAAATTGTATGTTATTCTCTTCTATGGTTGAATATGATGTTCGAAACATATATTAAGATATTTTGGATATAAAATAAATGAACCGGTGGATGTCTTCTAGTGAAATAGAAATTCTATCACTACATTGGATCTAGAAATGTGTTCTGGTTACTCTTTTTATGGACAAGATATAAGTAGGATGAAAAAGTTAGTTTATGCAGAAGGAACATGACACTCACTAGAACAATATCAGGTACAAGTCTAGACGTGTTTCAAAGGGATATTCATAGAAATAAGGAATAAATTACAATGAGGTACTATATACATATACACATATATTATTCACATTAATACATTTATGTGTATATTTATATTTATAAGTGTATATATATGTTTATAAATTTTTCATTTTAGGTAGTGTCCAAGTGCTAAACACCATGTAATTCTGCATCCAAACCCCATGATCAAGTCTTGGTGTGGATGGGTTTCCAGGGCACTATAACTATAATTTGGCACTATAACTATATGGAAATTGTAGTAGATATTATTACATCCATACTATTCTGCAAATTTTTTCTTATAGGCTATATATCTGGGCCTATGAGTCATTGGGACTTTAGGGATTCACGGGACATCGAACCACTGGGCCTCTGGGCTATCATCTCATGAAAGGAAGTTATTACTAGAAAAATAAGGTGGATGGTGGGGCTATTTGACTAGGTAATATGTTACAATGTGATAGGTGTGGTGTAGTGAGGAGACATTCATGTATTGTTGGGTTGGAAAAAGATTTGATGTGTTATAAGTTTGACCATATACAGGACCTCAACCCTCATGGTTTTCTGATGTGGGATTCAAGGGCGACTTTTAAAGTGTGATAGATATGACACTATGTGACAGAGATTTGCATCACGATGCATGAGTGTAGGTACAATGGATATGTTTTGGTACATTACTACATCTTTGTTGTTTGTGTGACATGACATGGGGGGAGGTACGACGTGAAGTACGTGATTACAACATGATGGATGATGCTTAGTTGTTCCTTCTTGGTATTCTCTTAGGGCCTTTGGGCTATATTCATTTTGTCCTTTAGGTTTTTATCATTTGTTCCTTAGGTCCAAGTAATGATTTTGGCATTCCGGTCATGTAAGGGTTGCATCTTAGTCAAATTAAATAAATGTTTTTTCCTTAATAAAAAGGGAATTGACCCCAACATGTTTAGATATATATTATATAGGTATAGATCTATCTATTTATCCATGTATGTATATTCTTATTTTTTATAAATATTTATTATTTTTAAATTTATTTTAATATATATTTATATATAAATCTCCCTCTATAAATATATATTTATTTATAATTATACATGTATATATATATGTGTATGATTATGTATTTTTTTATTTCATTATAAATATCTATATGTGTTTCTCTCCCTATATTTTTTTGTAACTTTATTTATATATATTGATATTTATAAAAATTTATTTTTAATTAAATATATATATATATATTTATATATTATGTCGGAACATATTGAAACAGGTTTTGGTCGAAGATCCTTTATTAGAGAAGAGAATAAATTTCAAGGGAAGATGGTTTGGATGAAGAAAACATTCCCTCATTAAAAAAGGAAAATAAAACAAATAAATAGAAGAAATGATCTCATAACAAGGTTGAAAGTCCTAAACTATCCAAATAATATGCCTATGAATGAGGACCCATGTGGTGACATACTCACTAACTACCCTGACCATGTGGATCATGTTCTTGTACCAAAGATCTCTCTTTCTATAAAGAATTCTCAATCTCCCAAAACTCTACCCCTTTAATACCACTATATCACTACTAAAAATTGAGTTTATCTAGTGCTATGCTATAATAGTTCTAGTTAAAAGCGCTGATAATGTAACCCTTTATAAGTGATAGCCAAAATTATTAATAAACGGACACCTTTTTTAGTTCTTTCCAAAAATAAGTAAAATGTATTTTAAAATATATTAACCAATTAGATGGAAATATTTATTATACATTTTATTTAAAATAAAAAATCATCCTTTTTATTTACTTTATAAATATGAATTAACATGAAACTATAAACCTGTACAAGTAATCTTTATATAAAAACATATGTGTGTCAATAAAAATATATATATTTATATGTATATTCTAATATATGTACATAAATAAATATATCTATAAATATTTATACATTTATGTGAGAAATATTAATATATTCTTGTGTTTTTAAATATGTGTGACAGTGTGTGTCAATATTATTCATATAAATCAAATAAAAATTTATTTCATTAAATAATTAATTATCATTATTATTAAATATTTTGTATAAATGTTTTTTATAGTAATTATTTATAGATACATTGTCAAAAATATATATCTAAATATACATTTATATGTGAATTTTAGTAAATATATATGTATATATTTATGTAAATATATAGACATATAAATATATATGTAATATGTACAATTTATATCTAAATAGACAATATGTAGACATATTCTAAACATGTATTCAAAATAATATCTTACAGTTTTTGACATTAAAAAAAATATATGTATATATATAATTATACAAATGTATATATATATATATAATGTTTATATTTACAAGTTTATGTATATATTAAATATATATATATATATACATTTATATTCTAATATATGTAAATTAATATTAATATATAATATATTTAAATAAATATAAGTATATATATCACACACACAAACATATATTTTATATATTAATTTCAAAATAATTATATAAATATATGAATAAAAATTATTATTGTTTATATATAGAGAGATTGAGATATCAAAGAATCGAGAATAAAACATCTTGGTGAATTTGTAAAGGAATTCTAGTTTCAAAATAGAGGTACAAGGATCGATTCCAGGCATGTGTGGGGGTAAACAGGAGGTTAGGCATTGGATAAGAACTGAAAAAGTGCCATTTTGAGCAATAACATGTGGGTGTGGAAAACTAGAATACAGGTGGGATGGGGGAGAGTGGATGAAAAGTGCTGACAGAGAGGTAGAAAAGTTCTTTCAAAGGGCGGCGGGGTGGAGAACTTGAAATATTTTTCCCCACATTATCAATGAATTAAAAAAGTACTGAAAAAGATACCATTTATCAATTCTTTTATTAGAACTCATAAAAAGAGGATTTTTTCAACACATACATTAAATATTAATTTATAGAACTATTAAATAAAATTTTAATGTAGTAAAAATCATGACCTAAAGTAGTTCATAAAACATATTCTCCACACTCTGCTTATCATCAAGAGCCCTCATAGGTTGCTCATCCTTTCTATTATCATCTAGAAGTTCAAAGGAGTTAAAAGTCACAACTGTCATCCCTCTATCACTAATGGTGGATGAAAATACATTTCCATATTCCTCAAGTGTAGGGGAAATAATATCCACTACCTTCAATAAGACAATATGGATAAATTCCATATCCACTAATGTGGGGACTCTAAACTCCCCAACCCTATAATCATTAAGAGAATACAGAAAAGCCTTCATTGTGACAATAGTTAAAGCACCATCCAGAAACATTCCCCCATATTTATCTTACTAAAAAGTAAAGATACACCCATGTCCACTGCCTATTTGGAAAAGTACTTTATAGAAGAAACATGCAACCCTTTAGGGCCACCCTATTGAGAAGGCTCCCGCATAAATGTCCCTTGGACTCCATCCAAACCCTTTTATTTTTTCAAAATACATCCATGGATTTTGATATCATAGAGGTATAATATTCAATATTTTTATTCCCATTGATATCTTATAATGCAAGTAAAATCATCCCCCACATTAACTTCTTGTCGGCCTTAGTCTACAAAAATAATTGATTTTCTAGTACCTCATGAACTGATACATCCCTCACTAAATTTTCTAGACAACTGAAGACTGAAAGTATACATAGAAATAAGATATTTTTTCCCATTTGAGATAAAAATATCTTTCAAATCTATAGAATATGAATTAAAATAAATACAACAAACACCCACATACACTTCTAATTTTGAGTAACTAGGCTAAACCAACCCATTAGTTCGGAGTTTTAAATAATATCCCAGGTCACCACTGCAACGAGTACCCAAAGGGGACCACCATACAGAAACCTAATCTACGATAGCCACCACTAGAGTGCAACCATATTTCCCAAACACTAAGACTATCTATTGATGATTATTGTTAACATGGAGACCATGATATTTTGATCATGATTCCACTACCACAACATTCCCATTACCCTATGTATATGAACCTATAATAACCCTTCCACAACATCCATCTCCATGACTACAAGGTCCTACAGTCCCCTTTTCATAGCATGTAGAACATTTTATTCTATAACCCCTTCCAATATTAGATTTATCTAATCCTTTTGTGCATCATATTCATCCAAGTAAGAGTCATCCCCGTCCACCATGCTTATCTCGCAATATTTATCTGTTTTATACCCATTTAGACAAGAAACATCCCAAATAAAATCTTGAATGTAATTCTATAAGTTTTGTCCAAAATACTATTAATTAAAAAATTAAAAAGGTATATGTTAAAATATAATCTTTAAATTAATATCCTCATCATCTACAAGAAGTATTAGCTTCACCATCATTGTGGAATTAAGATTACATTCAGAAAAAATTTGGAAAAATACCAAAATATCACCTCATTTGTAGAAACATCAAATTTAATTGGAATACCAACAAGTGAATAGATTCCATATAAAATTATTGGAGGTTAAATTATCTAATTCAATAAAAATACCTAAACCCATGACTGAATAGAATTATTCATGTTAAACTAAGGGTTCTATTCATGAATGCAATGCAAGACAAGATTTAAAGAGATTAAACAAATTACTCATTCCATCATCTCTATCTCATCATATGGAAACACCTTGAGATAAAAATTCATACACATTAGGACACATTTATAATTGATGAAACCTCAGATGGATGAGAGCCAATGTAATTGGTCTTCAACATTTCATGAAATAATACCCCTAGGAAAAACCATTCGAGAAAAAGAGATAATTTTTAAAATTTCAATATATCTACGATTTCATATTAATTATAAAATAATTTATGGAGTGTTACCTTAGTTGATAATGTGATATGGATCTCCAAACTTTAGCAAAGAATGATTAAATCGATGTTCCACATTCTCATTAGAAGGGCTACCATTATAAGGAATAGTGTTTTCTCCATACTTCATTGAAGAACAATCTAACAATTTTGAGCATATGGGGGCACCCCAACCAAGATATTAAAACTAAAACCCCATATTAAATCCATCATCCTCATTCCATACATGCCATTTTCATTAGAGCTCTATTATCAGATCCAAAACCCAATATCCACCATTAGTGTCTATATATATAATTATACATAATTATTTATAGATCTATAGGAACATGTAAGTAATTTTATTTATATTTATAATTATTTAATATATATATACACATAATTTTTTATATCTATAAATTTATTTATAACTATATTTGTATAAATTTATATGTAATTAAATTTTTATAAGTATGTATTTATATTTTATGAATATATATAACCATATATATGTTTATACATGTATTTAATGCTATATATATAATTATATCGATGTCTTCTTAGTCACCACATTAAGTGATTAGTGGAGTGGTAAAGACTTTCCAAAATAACCCACATGTAAGAGGCTCTAATCTCACCATACACATATTTATTCCTAATTATTATTTGAACTCATAGGAAATGAGAGGATCTATTCTAATAAGGTGGACCTTGGTTCATGTAAGGATACATGATCCTGCTCAACTAATTCCATATACGAAAGTTTGAGTTGTGAATTTTTAGGAACTTGATGATCTACAGAATAGTTATCTTCCGCGTACTTTTTCAAACAATGAGGGCTCGTCTGATCAGTACAGTGCATGTTGATAAAGAGATTTTAATGCAATGAAAAAAATACCCTAGTGGGGAATCATTAATAGTTCAACATGAGAATGTTTCTACTGATTTATCTTATATTCATGAGATTGGAGACTCTACTCCTTTGAGTAGTAAGGTAATGAACAATTTCCTAACCCCACTACAACTAATGTCCAAAAATAGAATTAATTGTCTAAAAAGATGAGGGTTGTTTTCCACTCCTACTAGATCAAGTAAAAATTATAGGGTTTCTGCTTATAAGTTTACTGAAAATGAAACTCTATAGTATTTTAATGTGTATACGACTGCTTGGGATTCTAATAAAGTGATGGGTGCATCAGAGTGACGAAAAATGTCTAAAAAGGCAAATGTCAAATAAGTGTCATGAACTCATGTGTGTAGTATTATGATATGAAATGTGAGAACTCTAAAATCTTTAGTTTGTTGATTTTTAAAATAGTGACTTGTTCATTGATTGTATAAATCAGTGATAAATCTCTATATTTAATGTCATTCAAGATTCTAGAAAAATGGTTGTGAGGCCATTCCTCATGTAGAAATAAATGGAAACACTGACCTAGATAAATATAATGACGCTTCACCTCTTTAGTGGATGAGAAATATAAATCACACCCACTATAATGGAATTAATGGATATGAATGAATCAGGGGATGTAGAATGGGGTTATAAGGGTCTTTGGAAAATGGTGAAATTTAGGAGATGAGGTCATTGTCCATATAGTCAGGGAAGTCGAAGGGGCCATCACAATATGAGTTTCCATTATAATGTTTTGTTTCTGAAGAGTTTAAAGAATTTGGAACTCTGAATGAGATTGTTTTTTAATAGATAACCATGTGTCAAAAGGATTGTAATACATAAGGCTTTCATTCTTTGACCTCATCTTCCTCACATTCTTATTTTGTTTTACTAAAAGTGATCTGACCCATATTTTTTATATATCAATTAATAAATAATCAATATTATGAAATAAATAATCCTTAATTGATAATCTAAACTAAATAATAAATAAATAAATGATAAATTGATATTATTTAGTGGGGGTATAAAGAAAAATTGCACCCACTAACCCAAGGAAATTCTCATTTAGATCCCCCTACTGTTATGTATTGATGACCCATTTATTTTTCTATTATATTTCATGGCCTTGATATGAAATTTATAGTGGCATTTATAATTCCCAACATTACTAACCCAAAGGCTCCAAAGCATTCAGGAATAATATTTTGAATTAATGGGCCAGAGAATGAAAATGCCTAAAATATTATTTGGGGTTTAAACATCACGGGTCATAAGGGTCATGCTCCCCATTTGAAGTGATGGTTATTTTATTCCCCAACTATATCCTATTTTATGTGCAATTCTCCATGCCCTGTGTTTTTTAAAATGTTGACCACTAATGTGAAATATCCCCTATTTCATGTGTGTTGACCCCACATATTGATGAAATGTACTGGTATATTCTTAGCTAATGCAATTCCACCACAATATTTGTGTTTTTAAGATTCTGAATGACCATGTAGAAGTCACACCTCTCAGGTACATTGCCCCATTATTTTTCAGAAACATCATCCCACGTCTTGTAATCATGTGTGTCACCCCACACCATATGTGCTTATACATTTTTACCAACCATGTGAAAATTTCCAACCACATGTTCACACATGAGAGCACCACATCATTAATGGAAATGACCCATGTCACTATTATTAGTCCCACTTTTTATCCCATGCTGACCACAAATACCAAAATTATACAACTATACGTGCTACAATAGCATGTATCCGTCAACAACATTAAAGAATTGTGAATCCAGACCACCACAATGACCACCCATCCCTATCCATCATGTTCCACATTGAAAATTCATATAGGTCATATGCATGATTCACTATTTCAATCCACTACTTGGTGCGAATATTCCAACAAAAAACCCACTGACATCTCGACGTACTTTTCTACATGTTGAGTTTATATTTATATTTAATGACTTTTCATAAATATGAATAGTTTAATTTTTAAAAAATTTGAATGTAAGGTGGCATGCCTCCTACATCCATTCAGAAAAAACAAATAAGATAATTTAACTATATATGTTTTAATATTTATATATATATATATTTATATATATTATGATATATATATATATATTGGGTTTTTTTATAAATATTTCATTAATATGTGATAGTGAAAATGTCGTCTCTTTAAGAAATACCTTCTATGGAGCTAACATTTGTATTCAAACATATAAACTAAGTATATTATGAATGATCACATGAGAATAGGTGGATTTACATTATTTTAATGGAAGGAAAAATATTCAACACACAATTTGGTGGACAACGTAAAAGGGCATCAAAGCTTCTAGAATTGGTACAAATTGATGTTTTCATACCATTTCCTAAAGAATCTAGAGGTTGGTATACTTACATTAAAACATTTATGGTTGACATAAGTATGTATGGATATGTCTAATTGATGAGTATTAGGTTTTAATCCTCTGATAAATCCATAGAGATCACGAATGATGTAGAGAATGAATTTGGAGAGATGATAAAGAATATTTGACTCGATCTCTTAGTCGGGTCCCAACATACTCCTCCATATACACCATATTGGAATCGTGTTAGTGAAAGGAGGAACAATACCTTTCAGGATATGGTGATGTCGATGATGAATCATTCATGTATTCCATTATCATTTTATGATATTCATTACAAACACCAACAAACACACAAAACCTTATTCAAACAAATTATTCGAACTGTATCATATACCAGTTATGGATTGTGAAGAATTATTTTTCAAACATGCATACATGGGGATTTGAGAAATTTTTAAGGAAATAACATCAAATAAACTAGTTCCCCATGGAATGAAGTTTATATTTATAGTATATCCTAAGGAAACTAAATTATATTAAATATACAACCATTTAGATACAATAATTATTGTCAACTAATGTCCCACGTTTCTAGAATGTGAACTTATACTAATTAAGGATATTGAGAGATAGATTGACTTCAATGAAGTTGATTCTCAGGACACATGCGAGTTAGTGTGTGTCCAGATTCCATAGTATCTCATATAATAGTTGTTTTTGAAAGAAAAGTACCATGTATGAGGCTCAGATATGTTATATAATCATAAAGATATGGTTTTCTAGTCACTAATGATAGTTACTTTTTATTTGTAAAAAATAATGATTGTCTTTACTATAAGGAGGAAATAGAGAGCTCAGTAGAAAGTATACATTTTTGCAAGGTTCAATAACTCGGGTTAGATTTATTGTATAACGTTCCGACATCGTGAATATTTTATTTAGAATAATTTTTTTATTGTTTTAAACCATTAAAATTGTATTTATAATATTTTTACATTCCTTTATTTTTTGTAATTTATCATATTTATGAGTTTGATTTTATTTTCAACAGTTTTTAGATGTTTTTGTTCTGTTGTAAATTTTATTTAGATTTTTATTATTTTAACATCCCAAGTGTTTTTAGTATGTAATATTGTGTAAATAATTCAATAGTTTATACTGCATGCAACACTGACTTGGCTGGTGTTATACGCAAGATTGAGTTTCGGTGAAACAACACGTTAGTATTGTAATTATTTAAATGATATGTTTATTTATAAATTAAATATTTTGATATTAATAGTATCAAATACTTTTTTTAATTTATAATGTTTCTATATAAATAAAACACATTTAAAATTAAATGCATATGTTTTGCTAAAATAGTTATTAGAAAAGCAATTTTCTTAAAAGAACTAATTTTTATGTCCTTTTATAAACATTAATAAAATAAATATTAGACACTCCTAAAAATTTAATATGGTAAAATAGACATCATTTTTAGATCCAGAATATCAAAATTATCTTAGGGTGATTTTTTTTTCTGAAAACGATCAGTTTTTGATGAATAGTGGAAAATACTACAGAGTATATAAAAACAGACATTTTATTTCAATAATAATAATTATTATTTAAAATAACCATAAAGTAAAAAACAAATACATAATACCTATATTATCCTAATTTAATTAATTGGTTTCATTATGTAATAAGATTAAATATATAAAGTTTTATTGAACTTTTTAACGTTTTTACACACCTTCTAGGCACATTTTCAAATTTGCAAAAAACGTAATTTTACTACTTCTGTGAATTGAATATAAAAACTCCGAGAGACATTGTTGACATCTTTAAGTAAAATTTGGTTCAATTGGATAAAAATAAATTTTGGGGAATAGTAACCTTTGAATTTTATTTACCATGGTTAAAAGTAAATAGGGTAATTAAAGGTAGAAATGATATTATAATAACACTAAAAGATGTCCTAATTCTATATGATAAGTGATTTTAGACCAAAATAAACTTTAGGAATAAAATATGATCCAATTTGATCTAATTGGATTATATTAGGACAATTATAATTATTTTATTTAAAAAGAGTTAATAGTGTTAAATTCAATGTTTATTAAGTGAACCATTTTTAGTATAGGAGTTTACATAAGATAATTTTGACAATAAATATTCATTATAAATATAGAAATATTTAATACATAATTGTATTTTTTTATAATTTTTAGAAAATAAAATATGCAGTTTATTTAATACACAATGATGATGTAGTAATTACCATATTAATGAAAGATTAAAATAATGGGTATTATAAATATCCAAATACATTTAAATTGAGACATTTGATGCATTACAATAATTTTTGTGGTTAATATGACATGTTAGTATTGATTTAATTTATTTTTTTAGAAGTAATAAAGTTATTTTTGACTTTCACAAAAAAATACTAAATAGTGACAAAATTGTCATAAATGAGTTTTTAAAACAAATACTATATTATTAAATGATATAATATTCCTTATAATATAATGTTCAGACAATGGACTACTATAATGATAGATATGGAATTAATGAACCACTTGGGGTTGTATTTTTATTTTATAGTATGTTTAATAAACATGTAATATAAAAATACAAGAAGTCATTGTAATAGTTAAACTTTTAAGTAAGAGTTAAATCTAAAAGATATGGTTAATATAGAGATATAAACATGTCTAAAACCTATTTGATGAGAGTATCTAGACCCGTACCCATATTAGAATCTAAATAAATCCTTTTGGATCCATTATAAATAGGAAATGATTTTATAATAAAATTGTATTTCAATCTTTTCATAAAGTGACCCTCGCCTCTCTTATGAAAGGGTACTTCGCCTTCTCACAAAATCACACCTCCATAAAAATTTGGCATGGCCAAACCCTAATCAAATATCTTACCAACTACCCTCACTACATCCATGAGGCCTTAATTTGATCATAAATCTAACCTATGGAGCCCTTTTGATCAAATCAAAATGAAGCACCCAAAGAATGGGTAATAATTTCATCACCTCTTTCAAAGTTTTTTTCTTCTTCCACTACCTATTTTTTAGTTATTTACATACCAAAATAATAACTCCAGTACCTTCTCTATATTGTGATGTTATTATAAATATGGTACAACCATAATCATTATTCTATCCATCTTATGGATTAAGAAGTCACCATACGTGTGGATGTACAACTTACCTTCTCCACGTCGTGGTTTAGCTTTTTATTCAACACATCATTATTTAGATGGGTACAATAATGAGTATAATTGATTTAAATAATAAATATAACATCTTAATTATTCTGAATATATTATATAACATCCAATTTCATACTATTTTACCGTCAATAGAATGATATTGTCGCTCGTGCATATGCATGGATTACATTCACCCTGAACACAATGAGATTCATTTCCCATCATAACCATTCAAGAATAATTTTTATTTTATGATTTAACATAATGTTTAAAAACATAATTTCATTCTCTATATGAATAAAATACATCCATACCATAACAAACATGACTTTTGTAACAAAACATATAATTTAAAATGAATCAGTTAACACCTGAAACTATGTTACTACAGAAATAGTATTAACAATGCAATATTAGAAGATCATATATGATTTAATACTTATATATGTGGTTATGGTATAATTTAATAAAAATTATTTACCTATTATAAATAGGTTAAAGTTCCCTCAACTAAGGAAAAGTACATGGTAAGGTTTAATTTTACAATCTCTTTATTATCTGTGTTTGTTTCTATGTAAGTATCTACTGTGACTTTTTTATCATCCACATCCATGTTTCTTAAAAATGTATTTCAAAACATTTTTAATATTTCCTTGAATATGGAGTAAAATCATTTATACACTATATTTAATTATTATAATTTTTATAAAATAATCTTTTGGTCATTTTCCAAATAAGGAGCATTATTACCTTTTTGACAAATTATGGGAGGAATGTTTTTTAACTAATACAGCGGGTGCAGCTGTTTTCAGCCATTATAACCACATAAAAGATTCACTTAAAAGCTTATAATAATAATTTCTAAATAATTGTTTTATTTTATGTTTACATGACTTTTAAATGATTTCTAAACAAAAAGATATATTTGTCTCAAATAGTTTTCATTTCATCTATATCAAGATCCTTTGTTTGATTTTACACTTTTTTGAAGTTGATTTATTATGATACAATATTTCATATTATATTGAAGGTGTTGTGATATGTTGGACTATGGATGTATTATTTCTATACCATTCATGGTTTATATTTTATTTATTAACATTTCTTATGCTAGTTTTAATACGAGTGTTTATGTTATGATTGAACCTTCTCATCTGAGGAATGAATATGACTTAGTAAGTAACAGGTAGAGTCTTTTATAGCTTCTCAATGCATTCGTAGGTATCATGAGACAAACTACTGTCTTGGATCTAGGCCTTGATACAATCATATTTGTAGTATTGGAACGAGTCCTTGACTATGGGATTATGATGTCCAGTATTATGGATTCCATCATTATGAAATTCACTATTGATATTACATGTTATTATTCGACTAGTATAATATACATGTGAATAATTAACAGACATTATTTGATTTATCTTTTTCATATTAGGATGAAAAATTATTTTTCAAAGTATGATGTTTTAGTCTTATGCATTTCCTTAAATGTTTATGCATATTTATGATGGTTTCCCCTATATTTTTATCCTTGCTGAGCATCTGAGCTCCCCACATTCTTATGTTTTATTTTTCCCGGAATATGAAGATGTTTAATATGAATGAACTATAGGAATAGGATAAGGGATATGAGTGTGTTCAAATGGGACACAATGTTGTTGTTTTTCAATTTCATAATGTAATTTAAAACTTATGTATGTATCTAGTACTTCTAAGGATACTAAACTGATCAGTCATTCGAGATTAAATCCATTATGATCATCCCAATGTTATGTAATAACGAACCGGCTCTAGGTAACTAGGGTAAGGGCATTACAGTTGGTACCAAAAAAAGTTTAGTAAAATCCATGGAAACTATATTTATAGAAACTTTGATTAGAGATCATTACACTTAGATAAACATTGAGGATTAGTATAGAGGAACATCCTAGAATTTTGGTAACCTAGTGATTTTGTGAATTTTCCTAGAAATATATCCCTGTTTGGATACGAGCAGGTAGATGTAGCTCTGGAAAAGTTGTTTCTAGTGGTATAACCTGAAAACACAACTTTAATCTAGACTCGAATGAGAACTGGTGCATGAGTACGAGCCTTGATGCATTATTGGTTACGACACTCCCATGGGATATTCTTTGGATATTTTAAATATTCATTAAAACCCATTATAATGGATTTATGAGTGAATATTTCCTTAAATAAGACATTTTATTATGATTAGGGATTATAGGCATAAACTGTTCAACTTACGTTGGGTATTTTACATGTTTTGAATTATGAATTTTGATTCATAAACTAACCTAGTTTATTCCATTATTTAGAAATGGTTCCCAATTGAAGGAATGATAACTCCAACAATAATCTTCATCCAATGTGTAAGAAGGATAATATATTTTATGGTCTTAAGAAAATATTTACAAGGGAAATAGTCTCCCACATATTCCCATCATATTTGGAAATAATATCATGTGTTAATAAGATAAGTAAATAATTCTTTAAGTCCTATGTCATTGAAGGGAAGCCAGAGAAGAATAAGACGGTAGAGTGAAGGATGGATAAATGGAACAAAGGAAATAAGGAATTTCCCATATTTGATAACTGTGGCACGAATCACCTTGGTAAATGCTTGATGGTAATGGGAGTTTGTTATATGTGTGGAGAAAAAAGACACCAAGTACGTGATTTCATGGGAATGGAAAAGGTTTCAAATGTACAATGCTTCATTTGCAAGTAGTTAGGGAACTACGCGAATCAATGTCCCAATCATAAGAGTATACCCCAAATGATTCTATTGGATAATAATCTTGTTATGATACTACTGCAGATGAAGAGGAATAATTAGTGTTCTAATACTTTTATAAATAAGTTATGTCATTTCTGTGTTGTATCAATGATATACTGGTTATATTAATTATTCAAATAAATAAGTATTGTACTGTAGTACTATTTCATTGATAATTTGAGATTATATGATACTAAGAAAAGTGACTCAACAACAAGTTCAAATTTTTGGAAAATAAATGGTTTAAGGAAATATAAAACTTAATATGGTCCTGACACTAAGGTAGTGATTTTGTAATAGGAGATGGTTGGTTTGGATAAATTATTTTTGATATTATTGTTTACATTGGAACTGAGTAATGGTTTCATTGTTGGAGTATTCCAAATTTTGGATATAAAGAATAAATCTAATACTCTATATGTAATAAGGGAGAATGAATGTAATCAATAAGGTTTTATGGTAATTCAGCGTGTTACCATGTTTTAATAGAATATGTGATGAAGGTACTCACATGTTATTATGTGGAAAAAAGATATCTTCATTATGTTATGATTACCTTCCTTATAAATTTTATGACTATGAGTTTGGACACATGTATTTTGGATATTTATAAATGTTGTAATTAATTACGTTGTACATTGGAAACAATGGTTTAATGTTAAAACATTTCTTAAGATAGTTTTTTATTTTTTTGTTGATTTTTTTATATAATGAAAATCCCGAAGGTTGGGAAACAAACCATCGTGTCCAGCAAGGCCACGAGACTTGAAACTGCAACATAAGGGTGACAAAGGTGCATCGCCTACCAATTTCCTACGTGATATCCTGGTTTGTATAATGAAGTTTTTTAATTGATATGATAGCTGAATTATATATTCATTTTTTTGAATCCCTATATGATTAGTGTAAATAGAATATTTTGGAGTATTATTATCTATTGGAGTGAAAAATGAGTATGTTCTAGAAATTAGTTAAAGGATGGAACTCAACATGTGAAGTACTTTTCTTCTTATTCTATAATGAAATTAATTCTGAAACTTTAGGGAAGGGATCTTAAAACCAAAAAAGCGTTATCCTAATACCTTATGTTTTGATTAACCAATCATATTTTAACTCATCAAAGGTTTATGGCTTTTAAGCCCTTAATTTTCTATTTATTTTTCACTTGTTTGTGATTGATGACCTCAATCACTCTCTATAATTATTTACATTTTTCCTCCAATTAGGTGTCTCTAATTTCCACCATTTATCTCCTATTATATATATTCTAATTTTATGTTGTATTTTTCTTTTACTTTTCCCTCTTATTATGAATAAATTTTATTAACCCTACTTCTTGATGAGGGTATTCCACCAAGGTATTTTGTATTGTTAACCTTTTATTTTCGGAGAATAATTTCAAATTGAGAGGATGCAATTTACTGAAGTAGGCGAGAATGTATCACCCAATTATTTCATAGTAAGTTATATATTTAAAATATTTCAATAACATATACTGCACGCAACACCGACTTGGCTTGTGTTATAAGTTAGATTGTGTTTCGGGGAAACAACACATTAGTATTATAACAATTTAAATGAAATATTTATTTATAAATTTAATATTGATATATGGGTAGTAAAAAATAAATTTTTATTTTTATTTATAATGCTCCCAAATTAATAAAACATATTATAATTAAATGTGTATGGTTTGCTAAAAGAGTTCTACATTTAAAAAAACTACTTTTATAAAAGAACTACTTTTTATGTCATTATGTGAAAAATAATGAAATTAATATTACAAACACATAAAAATTTAATTAGGTAAAATATAATTCATTTTTTGATTCATAATGTAAAAATTTTCTTGTGGTGAATTTTTGGTATTTTACTGAAATCATTCAATATTTGATGAATTGTAAAAAATACCGCCTAGTACATAAAAACCCAATTTTTATTTAAATGATTATTATTTTTATTTAAAATTTTTTTAAACTCAAAATAGATGCATAATAACGTTATTAGTCCAATTTAATTCTTTAGATTCATTTTATAATAAGATTTGATATATAAAATTTTGTTGAACTTTTTAACGTTTTTTCCCACCTTCCAGGCACATTTACAGATTTTAATAAAATAGAATTTTACTACATTTGTGAATTAAATTTCAATAATTTGAGATACACAGTATACATTAGTATGAACATTTTGTTCAATAGAATGAAAATAATTTTTTGTAAATAGTAACTTTTGAATTTTATTTACCACAATTAAAAGTAAATTTGGTAATTAAAAGTAAAAATGATATTATAATTAACATAACACAAGACCTAATTCTATTGGTTAAGTGTTTCTAGACCAAAATCATCCTCATTAATAAAATATGATCCTATTTGACCTACTTGGATGAGATTAGAACATTTATTAATATTTTATTTAAAGAAGAGTTATAAGTGTAAAATGAAAATTTTAATTACTAAACCATTCTTAATATAAGGTTTTGCAAAAGTGAAGTTAGACTATAAAAATTCAATATAAATATAAAAATATTCCATAAAGAATTGTATTTTATTTATAATTTTTAAACATTATATAATTAATTTTTTTTAATGAATGATGATTAAGTAATTAAATTATTAATTAAAGATTAAAATAATTGATTTTATAAATATACCAATAAATGTAAATTTTGGATTTTGATTCATTCTATTAATTTTATAGGTTAATATTAAATGATAGGATTGATGTAAGATATTTGTTTTGAAGTAATAATGTTTTTTTTACTATAAAAAAACAAAATACTAAATAGTATACAAATTGACATAAATGAGTTTTTAAAACAAAAACTAAATTAATAAATGATATATTATACCTACAAATATACGATTCAACCAAAAGACTAATATAATGATATATTTGTCATTAATGAACCACCAGGTGGTATCTTGACATTTTATTGTATATTTATTAACCGTGTAATATAAAAATACCAGAAGACATTGTAAAAGTTAACTATTTAACTATGAATGAAATTTTAATGATAAGGTTAATATGGTGACCAAAACTTGATTAAAACCTATTGTTTGAGAATAGTTCAACCATCCCCACCATATACTAGAAATAAATCATTTTGGAGCCATTATAAAAAAATAATTAGTTTATAATAAAATAATATTTCAAAACATTCGTAAACTTACCCTCACTTATCTTATAAAAGGGTATTTCCCCTTATCACAAAATCACACCTCCAATGAAATTTGGCTCAGCAAAACCACTAAAAAATATCTTCCCAAATACCATCACCTCAGCCTAGTGGGATTAAGTTTACCAGATATCCATCTTAATGAGCCCTTATGATCAAATCAAAAGGAAGCACTCGAAGAAGAGGTAATAACTTCATCACCTCTTTTAATGTTCATTTCTTCTTCCACTTCGTCTTTTTTTTCCATTACAAAATAATAAATCTTTTAACTTCAACATAATATGATGTTATTATAAATATGGTACCATCATATTCATTATTCTATCTATCATATGAATGTCAAAGTCACCATACATGGACATGTACGACTTACCGTCTCCGCGTCATGGTGTAATTTTTTATTCCACACATAATTTTTTGGATCAGTATAAAAATGAGTATAATTTTTGTAACTAATAAATATAAAATGTTAATAATTATGTATATATGATATAACATCCAATTACATACTATTTCACCTTCAATATAGTCGAATGGGCAGGTGCTGTTGGGAGCTTCTTCGGGGAGTTTATCAGCGTTCTAGTTCAGAGCGTGGCAGATACTCATTTCTCGGATAGGTGGTATCACGGATCAGGGGACAAAGGGATGGAGAATTCATCCTGAACCTTGATCCTTCATGAAAGGTGTGGGTCTATCTGGTAGGCATGAAATAAGCTTCATCATGATGGGGTCATATCTTCTTGCCAGTCCACAATTCTCAAAACAAAGAATCTCCTCATCAACTTGGTCCGTCTCTTCAAAAAATGGTTAGAGCCTCCCCCTCTATAGTGGATGCATAGGCAGAATCAAGTCTCCTAGCCCATCAGTAGCAGTTCATGCAGACTTTGGATCCGCTGGAACCCTCCCTCCAGGGGCCTGAAACTTAATACTGATGGGCCTTGTCGTGGAGGGGTCCTACGCGGCGGTGGTGTGGTCCGTGATTCTCAAGTTTCAGTGGTTCTGGCCTTCTCAGCTCATCTCAGCTATGGTTCTTCTCTTCAAGCCGAGGCCAGGGCTATGATGAAAGGTTTAAGAATTTTCAAACAATAGGGTATTGTGATTTCAGAAGTGGAAATAGACTCGAAAATCCTACATGATGCTCTGAATGATCTCTGCCCAACTCTGTGGGCTATATCATACATTATTAGTAAAGGAAGGATCATGATCAATAATGATGCCTATGTTAAACACTCATGGAGAGAGGGGAATCATGTTGCAGATTACCTTGCTTCGCTTGAGGTCATTGGGCCGGATCCAGTTTTCTTTCACAATGTTCATACTTTGAAACCTGAGGGGGTTAACCTCATCATAGGGGATTCCCTTGGCCTTCACTATTTTTACCTCCTTAGGTGTAATCCCCTGGAAGGGGGCATGTGGGAATGGGGGCATAAGGGCAGGGGGTTGTGGTCTTGTGGTCGTGTGTTCAAGTGGTATGGTATGTTTCTTGCTTTGCTTCTTCTTGAATAAAAATAGAAATGATGATGATGAGATTCATTTCCCATCATAACCATTCAAGAATAATTTTGATTTTATGATTTATAATAATTTTTACGAACATAATATCAATATAGATATGAATTAAATACATCCTATCCTTAACTAACTAGACTTACATTATTGAACATATAATGGAAAACGAATCAGTTAACACCTGAAACAATGATACTACTAACATATTATTCATAAAGAATTATTAAAAGAATGTATATGATATCATATTTTTGTATAATGTTATATCATAATTATATAAAAATAAATTATCTATTATTCATGAGTTTAACGTAACCTCGACTATTGAAAATTACAATGAAAGGGTTAATTTTACAATCTCTTATTTATCCGAGGTTGTTTGTACGTAAGTATCTACTAAGACTTCTTTATCACCTACATATGTGTTTCTTAAAATGTATTTCAAAACATTTTTACTATTTCATAGAATATGGGAAAAATTAATTTATACCATTGATTGACTTTTCATAAATTTTTTTGAAATTAATCTTTACGTCATTTTCCAAACAAGGTACATTCTAACCATTTCGACAAATTACGGTAAGAATGTTTTTTTAAATTACACGGCGGGTGCGGCTATTTTCCACCATTATAACACCTTCTAAGATTCACTTAAATTATTATAATAATACTTTCAAAATGAATTTTATTTTATAATTGCATGACTTTAAATGTTTTTGTAATAAAAATATTTATGTCTCTCAAATCATTTTCATTTCATCTTTTTCAACATCATTTTTTGGATTTTACACTTTTTGATGTTGATTTTTTATGATACAATCTTCCATATTGTATTGAAGGTTTTATGATATGTTTCACCGTGGATGTGTTATTTTTTATAACATTAACGGTTTAGCGGTATAGTATTAACATTTCATATGCATGTTTTAATATGAATTATTATGTTATGTTTCAACCATTTCATATGAGGAATGCATTGGACTTATTAAGTGCTAGGTGGAACCCGTTATTTCTCCTCGATGTATCGGTAGGTCTCATGAGAAAAACTAGTGTCTTGGCCCAATGCATTGACAAAATCATATTTTTAGTCTTGGAATGGGGCCTTTAGTATGTGGTTATGATGCCCATTATTATGCATTCTATCATTATGTAATTATCTATTGATATTACATGTGATTATTCGACTAGTTGAATTTCCAGGTGAATAAGTAAATGAAATTATTTAATTTATCATTTCCATATTATGCTGATGATTATGTTTAAAAGGAATTTGTTTGAGTTTTATACATTACCTCAAATGTTTATCATTATTTTTGATGGGTTCCACTATATTTTTATCATTACTGAGCATCTAAGATCCCCCCTTTCTTATGTTTTATTTTCCCCAGGATGTGAAGAAGTATATTATTATTTACCTATAAGAATAGGCTAAGGTATATGAGTGAGTTATAATTGGAAACAATGTTGTTGTTTTTTCATTTCATAATGTAATTTAAATCATATGTATAAATCTAGTACTTCCGAGGCTAATATACATATTAGTCTTTAAGATTTGATCCCTTGTGATCATTCCAATGTTATGTAATAATGCACCGACTCTAGGTAACAAGGGTCTGAGTGTTACATTTACAGGGAATATTTTATATGTTTGAATGTTTCCTAATTGAAATTAAATAAGTTTTCCTATGATTCATGTATCTGAATTTTAAATCTTATAAAGTATTAATTATAACAAAAATATAAATGAAAATTGAAGCACTTGCTAAAAATGTAAAAATGGATGATAGTAATTACTATTTATTCATTTCAATAGACATAAAAAATATACCTAATTGAGTAAAATCAATTTATGTGGGGTGGTTCTATCCCACATGTTGGTTTTCAAATGGTATTCCCATATTTAAATCACCACAATTCATTCTGGGGTGGAGTCTGATGACCAGGAGAGGGCAGATCCATAGACACTGGAACATCGACTATCGCAAACTCTATTTGGTCACAGTGGGAGGAGGTGTCAACTAGATGCTGTCCAAAAAACCTAATCCTTCTCTTACTAGTTTTTTATAGGGACTCTACATCATAATATGGTAGAACCATATATGCTATGAAGGACCAGGACCCCATGTTAGAGAAAACTATAGATATACCATGTCTATCTAGGATGAAATGGAATCAACTGAACAACGCCAAATTGGTGCATGACTATCTGACTCCTTCCACAAAATAATATGAATTATAATGAGTGGAAGTACAATAATTTCATCAGGAAATATAGATGTTAAATATGATGGAAATTGGGAAAATAAATCCTAGTCTGGAATCCATGAAATATGAAATGACTTGTGAAAGTTTTCAAAAAAAGAACCTTACTCTAAACCAAAATTGATGTAATTATTAAATTTTTTAGAAAAAGATAGATTGTATATAAATAAATTGTTAGGTAGGATACTATCCATCATCGGATGGTAGGCTCCTAAATGGTGAGTAAGAACACTGATGAATATATGTTTCTAAATCCACTTAAAAAAATAAAACATCAAAAGTGAAAAATAAAAAAAAAATTAATTCAATAACTCCAAGTAGATTTAGAAACTAATAGAGATTGTTGATCATACCAATGTTCTCACAGAGTATCAAAAGGAACCTATATTTCTAGTATCTGACCATAAATCTTAGGGCAGAGTAAGTGGATGCGCTCCTACACCGACATGTAAATAAGGAAGACTGAACCTCCAATATCTGTGTGGTCTGTGAGGATTTCCATACATAGTTTTATGATACAAGCCTTTTTTGGAGTCATGTCAGGTTTGTTTTCAAGTACTGTTTGATTCTTTTATGTACCTTGAACATGGATTAGTGACTTGGGAAGTGTTTGGGTTATTTTTTTAGAAAACAAATGACAGTGGGTTGTTCATGGTTTGCGCACAATTAGAAAGATCATGTAACCAAACCATTCCAAGAATGATAAAATATATAGAGGAGTCCGCACAGTTTGACAACCCATGTGACCATACCATTCCAATCGTGAAAACAGGGTAGTGGAGTCTTTACGTTGGGTGCATGGTTTTCCTAACTATGCGCCTCTGCCCCTGATACCGTGTGTATGGGATTTTAATTCATAAAATATCTTTTGAAACCACCCGAACCCACCCAGGACTCCCATATTTCCTCCTCATCTTGGTCTTGACAAATAATTAGTGTTCCTAAACCCTTCTGAAGATAATACAAGTCTATCCTAACACTGTTATTCGAGATTGAAAGCCCAGATTGAAGATCCTCTCTCCTCCCGGTAAGTGGATTTTATCCTGTTGATTATAACGTTATTTTCTATATATATAAATGATATTTTCATGAAGGATATCCACCATTTCCTTGGATACAAACCTATGAGTTAATATCTAGATATAGGATTTTAGATCTAGGTCTATATTTCCATGATTTTGATGCCATTGATATTAATTTTGGTTTTAGGGTTTTAGATTCAGAGCTTGTTCAATGACGTTGTGCCGCTCAGATTTTAGGGATTTCTATTTTGCTAACATCCTTTAATAAAATGAGGTAGGTGGTAAAAATTGAACTCCCATAGTCATGATTTATGATATTTGTATGAGTTATGAAATTTCTAGATTTCTGGGATAATTAAATTCCTGGATTTCTGTAATTACGAATATGTTTTTGACATTGGATTTTCCTTGGTTGTCAATTGATGATTGATCATAGAACAAATGGAGGGGGTTTCAAAAATTGATCATTTGATGATTTGATATTGTATTTGAGATATTATATTTAATTTGTAAAGATATATAATTGGGGGAAATTAATTATGGAAGGATTTTTGTCTTTGAAAGATAATTGATTTTGAGAATTAACTATGTGCCATGATGCTGACAAAAGATAATTAATTTGGAGAATTAATCATGTGTCATGATGTGATTAAAGATAATTAATTTCCAGAATAAATTATGACTTGATGGTTTTGAAATGGATAACTAATTGTGAATAATTAATTATTTTATTAAAATGGTTTTTATTCATAATCAATTGTTGAATTAACTAATGGGTTATGTGCTTAGTTAATTGTTGAATTAACTAATGTCCTATGAAATGTTATACTAATCATTGGAATATTAAATGAATAATCTGGAAAATTCGTATGAGTTAAATAATGATTATATGGATGAGATTTTGTGGTTCTAGGCATGGCGTCCAAGACCGATTTGAATTTTGAAATGGGACATGGTGTTCCTACCTAATAGAAATCCATGCATGAGATTATGGGTTAATAGGTATGAAGACCTACATCGAATGAGAATTGGAGTGCCAGGCATGAAGACTTACACTGCTGAGATTTGTGGTTTTAGGCATGACTTCCTACACCAAATGATTAATGATAATAATGAATGATGATTCAATTGAAATTTGGGAGACTAGTCATGAAGACCTACACCAAATGATGAAAGAAAATGAATGATGATTCAATTGTCAATTGTGGTTATAGGATTGACGACCTACACCAAATGATAAATGATAATGAATGATGATTAAAATGGGAAACAAGAATTGAACATGTACTAATGTGATGATTAAATATTAAATAAAAATGTGATAATTTTTTAAATTATGTATTGCAATTATTGATTAATTAAAATACATAAACTGTATTTTGACCAGACTCGTTTTAGTCACTGTTAGTGGTGGCCTACTGAGTTGTACTCACTCTCTATTCATTTCTCCTTATCGGCACTTGAAAAATATTTATCATTGGAGGAAAAGTTAAGTGTAAGGCCCTTGGTTAGATTGTTGTTTAGGATTGATGCATGGTTGAGGGAACCAGACGTGGTTCGGTACCCATATTTGGAGTCGTTGTGTCTTTACAATCAGTTGCATTATAGACATATGGAACTTTCATTGTCATTGAATGATTTAACTCTTAGTTGAATATTTTATTTTCTGGTTTTTACTATCATATTTCAGGGATTTGTTCTGGTTATTTATTCACTTCCTCACTTGGATATTTTTATTATCTTCCTCTGGTGTTTTATTCTGATGAAAGAGGGTATAGTCTCCCCAAGACTAACATACCAGAATCTCACTACAATTTATCACACTCTTCCATACGGGGAGGTCCGCTTGAGGGCATGTGGCCAACCAGATCAGGGAACCGTTCCGGGGATCCTGGGTCGGGACGTCACAATGTGGTATCATAGGGGTTTTCTTTTCAGTCTTCTTCTTTGTCATACTATTTTATTAAAGGTAGTCATGAAACTAGGAAGAGTCGAGGATTGGTATTGAGCTCGTGCATGGGAGTTTCAAACCCATGAATGGGGTAAAATCCGAGTACTCAGATGGGAATGTTGTGATTTTTAGTTTTTTGTTACATTTGAATATTATTTTACCTTATTTGATGTACTTGTGGTGTGATGTGATATTTATTTTAAAAATTGTATCATTTTGATTTGTGGCCTAAAGAGGCAGGATAGTTGAGTTTTCACGCATCATTCTAGGGACTGAGGGTTTTTGTAACAGGCATCATTCTAGGTACTCATAGGAAAATGGGTTATGGGTATGTTGTTGAACATGAATTGTTTTTCCCTGTTGTGAGAGTGCAATAATTAATAAAATGATAATAAATGGTTTTCTAATGAGAACCTTGATTTATGAAATGAGAATGATTAATTAATTAATTGTTTAATTAATTACTTTGAGATAACGTGATTAATTAATTGTTTATTAATTAATGAGAATGAATGTACCCTTGTTAACTATGACCTTGTGATAGGATAATTATGGGAAATGATAAGGCCTCTGTGTTTACTGTGTGGCGAGAGAAGTTAGAAATTTCATGTAAAAACATTAACTGTTTGTTTCATCCATTAAAAATATTATATTGTTGTGTTATGAGACCTATGACATGTGTTTATCTTTGTATAGATATGCCTCCATGACACTTGTTGAGGGAGGGACTGAGGGATATGCCCGAAACGAACTTCGAGACAGGGAGATTGAGGAAAAATCGGTGCAAGTTGATGAATAAGGGGAATAGTTCTAAGAGAACTTCTGCCATTCTATGATTTTTACTATGAGAGACCTAGGGAGGGTTCATAAAATCATGTATTAGTTGAGAAGGGAGTTTTAGGTGCAGCACCCTCTCACTTTTATTGGATAGAGTGGACCTGAGGGAGCTTAATTTTGGATTGAATCCATAGAGACGATACTTGACTGTTTGGAGACTACATATAAAATGATGGTCAAGTTGGATACATATATGCTATAGGTTTTAGAAAAACTCCAGTGGGAAAATCATGTACGATATAGACAGATTGATGATATGTTATAGATGGTATTTTTGGAGAAGTTCTTGGAAAACTTCTATCCAGACCCACTGAGTATAGAGAATGCTTCAAGGTTTACAAATTTAACAAAAGGAATCATGTCCATAATCAAGTAAGATGAATGTGTCACATATTTGCAGCATTTTCTCTTATTTTTGGAAGGATATGAGGCATCATCAGCAAAACTATTTCTGGATGGACATAATTGTGAAATTATGTACCATGTAAATATCTTTAGGTTGATGAAATTTTTAGAAGTGGTTAATCAGTCTCTCATTTCAATGGGGAACCTGAAGGAGGCTTCCAGTACTTGATAGGTAGATAGACAATTAGGGAGTATGTATGACAACCCTGCTTTTATTACAGACTTAAACATGATTTATTACATAAACCATTCACTTAATACAACATGGATGATCGAGAGGTCTAGTGTCTTTGGGGATTAGGATCATTACATAACAACTTAAAACATGAATTACAACATCTTTATTGAAAAATTCCTTTATATGACCACTACATTCCGTCATACTTAGCATTGAATGTGATAACCTGAGGACATGAATAAGAAAATGGGTGAGCTATAAATCCCAGTAAGGGAATAAACATGTGAAAAACGAGGAGTACAATACATGTTTGAAAATAGGCATATCAATAGAGCACAAGAGAAAAATGAACATAAAGGCATGATAAAGCATGATAATCATAACATGGAAATGTGGCAACAACACTTAACATGGAATTAGCATGAGAGGATTATAGAGAGAGTAGGGAAGAGGTTGGACAAACTCTAAAGGTTTTGAGTGAGGAAGAAGTGGGAGCATGGGAGGGATTATATAGGAAAGGTGAGGGAATTATTTATTATTTAGGTTTGGGACCACTTATATTAAATTAATCCAAACCAAAAACCATCAAATTGTTTTTGCCCACGTATTTTGGAAACGGAAAGAGGAAAACATTATTTTATATGGCCAAATTCCGGACATCTTAAAATAATAGGGTTGCATATGTGGAGGTGAGTCACACTCCCATGGAAAACAGTTTAAAAAGACAAGGTGTTTAATAAGTCTTGAAGGGTCCATTAATGCTTTTAAAAGTAACACAAATAAACCCAAAATCAAATTATTTTAATTTTAAAACATATATTTGCCGAACATAAAGATTATAGTATTTTATTACATCACTATTTGGTCATTAGGATGTCATAAAACACATTATATATTTAAACAGTATTTAATTTTTACCCAAAAAATTGATTGTCTCAGAAAATTATGAAAAATTCACCATTGGATAATTTTGACATCCTAATTCCAGAAATAACAATTATTTTATCTAAATAATTTTCTAAATATATTAATTTTCACTTTTAAAATAAAAATAGACATTTATCGAAAATTCACGGGTTTTGAAAAAAATGGCATTCAATCCTTAATAAAAATTACAATTGCATTCATAAAATTATATGATCATTTATATTTAATAAAATTAATTTTATAATAATCATAATATTATTTTATTAAAGTATTATATAATTCAAAAATCCCTTATTCTAATAAAATTGAATTCTTAATTAAATAATAACAAAAAACACTATTTTCAGTTTAAAAACTATTTATAATGTATCAATAATGACAAGAATTTATATTCATTATTATATACAGAAAAATAATGTACATGAACATAGTACTAGCGATTTGTTATATAAAACCTTAAAACAACCACATAAGACCTAAGGGTAAGGTGTGCGATGGTGACAGACTCTTGGGGTGGCTCCGATAACATCGCTCGAGTAGTAATTTCTATCAACTTCCACTTTTCACGTAGAAGGTCACGTTAGAGCTTGACATGATGAAGTTCTGCTTGGGACTGGTCAAGAGAGAAGCCCAAAGATGCCACCTATTTTCTGAGCTCCGAAAAATGGGCTTCATATGGAGCAATTCTACTGGATGAGGCCATCGCTTCCTTTGTCTGAGTAAATTTGGATTGTTAAAGCCGTATATTTATACTAATCATATGATCACTGTTCAATGGCTATAAAAGAAACTGTCACAATTCCAAACATAAAACCAATGAAGTTGACATTTTATATATATATTTTACATAAAGAGACATTTAATTAGGTCAAGAGGGATTTCCATTAATGAAACATTGGGTCATTACAATATTCCCCCCTTAAGAAATTTCAACCTTGAAATTTTTTTCCCACACTAAAACAGATGTGGGTAACTCAGCTTCATCATTTCCTTTGATTCCCAAGTTGCTTCTTCAAACATGTGGTTTCACCACAACACCTTGATGAGGGGCATTGTATTATTTCATAGAACTTTTTCTCTATGATAAAAGATCTTCACTTGTTGCTCCTCATAAGAAATATCATCCTCCATCTGTACCGCCCCAGAAGAGAGTACATGTGAAGGGTCTGGTATGTACTTCCTTAAAAGGGATACATGAAAGATATCATGTAATTTGGACATGGTAGGTGGAAGTGCTAGTCGATAGGACACAGCCCCGACACGACCAAGAATCTCGAAGGGGCCGATGTTCCTTGGACTTAACTTCCCTTTCTTTCCAAACCTCATGACCCTCTTCTATGGAGATATGTGTAGAAAAACCATGTTTCTGACTTTAAACTCAAGGTCTCGTCCACGATTATCTACATAACTCTTTTGTCGACTCTGGGCTGCCTTGATATGCTGTTGAATGGTCTTCACCATCTCCACCATTTCCTCAACCATTTCTAGGTCAAGCAGCTTATGTTCACCAACCTCATCCCAACATGCTTGTGTTCTACACCTTTTCCCATACCGGGCTTCATATGGTTCCATTTGAATGCTAGAGTGGAAACTGTTATTATAAGAGAACTCAACCAGAGGAGGATGTTGATCCCATACTCATTTAAAGATAATTGAGAATGCTCTCAACATATCCTCAAGTGTTTGGATAGTCCTCTTGGATTGGCCATCAGTTTGAGGATGACAGGCCGTACTGAAGTTAAGGTCATTATTTAGAACCTTTTGAAGACTCTTCCAAAACATAGAGGTGAATCGTGGATCTCGGTCAGACACAATAGATAGTGGCACTCCATGTAGCCTTACTACTTCCCTAATATATATCTATGCCAGTTGATCCAAAGAGAAATCCTCTCGAATAGCAATGAAGTGTGAAGTCTTTGTAAGATGATCCACAACAACCCAGATTGCATTGTTGCCATCAGATGTCCTCGAAATTCCGGTGACATAGTCGATGGTGATGTTCTCCCAATTCCATTCTGGTATGGGAAATGGTTGCATCTTCCCCTTAGACTTCTGCCTCTATGCCTTCACTTTCTGGCACACCAGGCACTTTGATGTATATTCAGCGATCTCCTTTTTCATATTATCCCACCAAATGTTTTCTCAGAGAACTCGATACATCTTTGTGCTCCCTAGGTGAATAGAGAAATTTGAACTATGTGAATCATCCAAAAGATCATTCTTCATCTCAAGACGTGATGGAACACATAGCCTTTTCCCAAATCGCAAAATTCCTTCTTCATTAACATTAAACATTGACGATTTCCATTTTGATAGCTTCCCATTTTTTTCTGAATTCCCACATTATCCTTCCGAGCATCCTTTAACCATTCCAAAAGGAATGGTTGAGCAATCATTTGTTAAAGGATTGATGATGTTCCCTTCTTTATGATTCACATGTACGTCTTCATCATGTCTAAGAAGATTGGATCCTTCTCAATTCTCATCATTGATAGAATCGCTGGGTCCTTTCTACTAAGGGAATATGTCACCTTGTTCGCTTTCCCAGGGTGGTAATGTATTGAATAGTCATAATCCTTAATGAGATCTATCTATATTCTCTGGCGCATATTAATATCTTTCTGTGTGAATATATATTTAAGACTCTTGTGGTCAGTATATATCCCACATTTCTCCCCATAGAGATTATGCCGCCAGATTTTCAAGGCAAAGATCACCTCCACTAACTCCAGGTCATGCGTTGGACAGTTTTTCTCATGGATTCTCAACTACATTGAGGCATAGGATATTAATTTATCATTCTACATCAACACACATCCTAAGCCCTTCTTTGAAGAATTAGTAAATACCACAAAAAGTTCCCCAATTGTGGGTAAAATGAGAACGGGAGCAGTGATAAGCCTCCTTTTCAACTCCTTGATGATTTCATCGCATTCATCACTCCAAGAAAACTTTAATCCTTTTTGAGTTAGCTTGGTAAGAGGGTTGGAGAATCGTGAGAAATTTGTCACAAATCGTCGATAATATCCAGGTAACCCCATGAAGCTACGAATATACGTTACCGATGTTGGCATCAACCATCCCTCGATTGCATCTGTTTTAGAGGGATCCAGAAATATCCCATTTCTTGTGATGATATGGCCTAAGAATTAGTCTTTCTAAAACCAGAAATCCCACTTGTTGTACTTTGCATAGAGCTTCTCCTTGCACAAAGTCTCCAGTACTATTCTTCAATGCTCCACATGATCCAACTTGGTTTTGGAGTATATTATAATATCATTTATAAAGACTACCAAAAATTTCTCTAGGTAATCTCTAAGGACTCTATTCATCAAGTCCATGGAGATTTCTGGAGCATTGGTGAGTCTGAAAGGCATTACTATGAATTCATAGTGCTCGTATCTTGTATGAAAAGCAGTCTTGGGGACATCTTCATTCTTCACCCTTACTTGATAATACCCTGACCACAAATCTACCATAGAGAAGTATTGTGCTCCAAGAAGCTGATCGAACAAGTAATCGATCCGTGGTAGAGGATACTTGTTCTTTATCGTGATTTTTTTAAGTTCACGATAATCAATGCAAAGCCGTATTGACCCATCCTACTTCTTGACGAAGAGGACTGGTGCACCCCATAGTGAAGTAATTCTGCATATAAACCCTTTATACAAATTCTCATGTAGTTGTTTATTCAGCTCTTCATGTTCCACGATAGCCATTCTATATGGATTTTTGGAAATTGGTAACACCCTTGGAATAAGTTTAGTTGAGAATTCAACATCTCTTCTATGAGGAAGACCAAACAGTTCCTAGGGAAACACTTCAGCGAATTCCCTCACAATATGCATTTCTTCATGGATGGTTTCTTCCTTGGACTCAATCATCTGAGCCAGATATGTGTGCTCATAGGGCAATAATATCCATGCATGAGATGATGGAGCTAAAGGAGATTCATCTTCCTCTTTCCACTTGTAAATAATCGGGGTTTGATTCTCCATATGGAGTGTGATTTCCCTCTCCCTAAAATTTATGTAGGATTTATATAAGGAAAGCCAATCCATGTTATGAATTGCATCAAATTACACCAAACAGAGTATGACAAGGTTCGCTGGGAAATTCAATCCACAAATTATAACAGGGGAGGACTTATATTCATGGGATGCAATGATTTCCCCATTTTCCGTACTCATCGAAATCTTCACTTCCATGGTTTTTAATGGTGCTGGGATTGTTCTACAAAACATATGAGATATAAAAGAATGTGTATAACCTGAATCAAAAAGTACATTCGCTATTCTTGAATGAATAACTAGCGTACCTGCCACCACTTCGTTTTCAGTGTTCACTTCGGCAGAGGTGATGACAAAAGCTCTTCCTTGATGCATTGGAGGTTGTTAGTTTCCTCCAATAACCTTAGTATTAGGGCACTGATTTGAACAATGCCCCTATTTATTGAATTTGTAGCAATGAACAACGCGTTGAGGTTCGAATGGAGCGTTACACTCCTCTTTCGCAGCCGCGGGTCGTTCTTGCCGACAGTTGACAACTAGGATCCCTTCTCTTCCACACCTAATGAATTTCATCATCCCCTTGAGGAAATTTACAGGGTGATTTTTTCCACACTTTTGGCAACTAGGGTGCTGGATCTTCTTATCACCGTTGGATTTATCCATCAGATAGTCAGAATTGAGATTTACCATATCATTCATGTCCCCATGATACCCCTGTGATTCCCTGATCTCCATTTCAACCTCGAGGGCACATCAGACAATTTCCTCATAGCTATCGAAGTCATGGATCACTAATTCTTTCTGCAGGCTAGGCTTCAGCCCACCAATGAAGCGGTCAACCTTGCATTCATTGGTAACCACAAAGTCGGAAGCATATCATGCAAGCCTTGTGAAGTTTTCCTCATTCAAACCAACATATTCTTCTTCTTTTTTCTTAAGGGAAAGGAAGTCCCTTTCCATCTTATGTCAGAGGGTGCGCAGAAAATATTTATCGAAAAACATCTTCCGGAAATCCTTACATTCCAACGCCTTGATATCCTCCTCAGGATTCGTATTTTTGATCAACGTCCAACATTGATCAGCTTGACCCTCCATATGATAGGCTGCCAGGAGAACCTTCTCTCGTTCAGAACATTAAAGGATGGAGAAGATATTTTCAATGGAGTTGATCCATTGTTCAGCAATCCTGGGATCAGATGATCCACTAATAGTAGGAGGCCATTGTCTCATGAAGCACTCTATAGAGACTTTTTCCTTCTTAAGGGGGTTTGGACGTTCCACTTGACCCGAGTTTCTATTCAAATCTGGAGTTAGCTGAGAGATAAGCGTGTCAAAGTTCACGATTCCCGCTCCCATTGGATTGGTCAACTCATTAGTACAGTCATCACACTGATCTTCACACCGGTTGTTAGCCCAAGTCCTCTTATTACTGGCCATTTGCTGGTATAAAAGTAAAGTTAGGGGGTAACACATAAAGGGTAATCCAAATACAGAGGTTGATTTCTTAGAAATAAACTTTTATTTCCTTAACTCATGAGTCTATTTGCTTCAACCTAAGATTTTCATGATCTAGTTTCTAACATATAATCATAGGGGATTTTTTTAATTCCCATAATAAGGTTTCATACTAAGATTGTGAATATATCAAAACATATTCCCCAGGAGTTTCCTAACCAATAGTGCAGCAAGGCCCGTTGTCGTGCACCAGTTCCCGTTCGAGTCTAGCTCAAAGCGGTGTTTTCGGGTTTTTCCCCTAGGATACTTATGTGCCTGAGCCGCGTCTACCTTCTTATATCCAGGAAGGGATGTATTTGTTTGATAAAACACTTACTCAGTCCTTACCAAAACATTGGGATGTTTTTATTATACATAGTCTTGTCTCTAAGCCTTTAATAGGGTTTTCTAATCCTAATCACAATAATAACTAAACCTGTCCTCTAATACCAACTATGACAACCCTGGTTTTATTACAAACATAAACATGATTTATTACATAAACCATTCACTTGATACCACATGGATCATCAAGAGGTCTAGTGTCTTTAGGGCTTAGGATCATTACATAATAACTTAAAACATGAAGTAAAACATCTTTATTGAAAACATTTTTTACATGACCACTACATTCCATCGTACTTAGCATTGTATGGGTTAACCTGAGGACATGCATAAGAAAAGGGGTGAGCTATAAAGACCAGTAAGGGAAGAAACATGGAATTCATTAGGACTATAATACATGTTATTCAATAGGCATATCAATAGAGCACAAGAGAAACATGAACATAATGGCATGATAAAACATGATAATCATAACATGGAAATGTGGCAACAACACTTAACATGGAATTAGCATGAGCCAATGATCATTGCACATAGAGCATGAGTAAATGATTATTTCACATGAATCATGAGTAAACCATCATTTCACTTGAATTACCATGAGACAATACTCATTTCACATGATGTATCAGGATACTATACTTTACCCAATGCATTGGAGCGCTATAATGGCGGACCCTTGTCAAACATTTCATTTCATTCATAAGTGTGCCACATGGATCATAAAACATGGATTCATAAAAAATAATAATTTATTCTATGATAAATGAATGTGGAATTCATAAATGAAACTTTATAATAAATAAGTAAATCTTCCTAAAGGTGAATACCCTTGATGGAGAAATGGGCATGGTATTCACTAAACAATGGAATTGGCTTAGAAAATTGGTGCGATTTTGGCAGTGTAACGGCGTGACATAAGAATTCATAAAAATGGTTGATGAGAGAGAAAGGGCTTCCTCATAATATTTACATGTAATGGACAGTAAGGAGGTCATATAGATACATGTCGCAACAATTGTAATGGAATTTAGATTCATGATACAAATGTATTTCTTGAATGTAAATGAGGAGAGATAAGTTCTTTTCGAAAATTTGGCATAGTAACGGGTGCATATGGGAGGAATTTAATGAGATATAATTGGGTATAACATCATTCAAACATAAAGAGGGTAGTTTGAGGGAGGTGCAAAACCATACCCCAACATTCATAATTGAAATTAAAAGGGCAAAACAACATAAAGAAAATTGGACAAAAATGAGAAAAGAAGAAAAAAACCCTTAGATGGAAGTGTGCTTCCAATGGCTTCAGAGAGGATTCTTGGGAGCTTGGGTCACCTTGAGAGGATTCTAGAGAGAGTAGGGCAGAGGTTGCAAGAACTCATAAGGCTTTGAGTGAGAAGGAAGTGGGATCTTGGGTGGGTTTATATAGGAAAGGTGATGGGAATTCTATATTATTTAGGTTTGAGACCACTTATATTAAATTAATCCAAACCACAAACCATCCCATGGTTTCTTCCAAAGGTATTTTTAAAAGGGAAGAGGAAAATAATTTTTTATATGGACAATGTCAGAACTACTTAAAATAATAAAAAAATTTATGTGGAGGTGAGTCACACTCCTATGGAAAACAATTTAAAAATACAAGGTGTTTAATAAGCCTTGAAGGGTCCATTAATGCTTTGAAAAGTAAGCCAAAAAAACCCAAAATCGCATTATTTTAATGTTAAAATATATATTGGCCGAACATGGAGCTTTTAGTATTTTATTACATCACTATTTGGTCATTATGATGTCATTAAATGCATTATATTTTTAAACAGTATTTAATTTTTACCGAAAAAAATTGATTGTCTCAGAAAATTATGAAAAATTCACCATTGGATAATTTCGACGTACTGATTCTAGAAATAAAATTTATTTTGTCTAAATAATTTTCTAAATATGTTAAATTTCACTTTTAAAATAAAAACCAGTATTTATGGAAAATTCACAGGTTTTGACAAAAATTGGCTTTTAAACCTTAATAAAAATTACAATTGCATTCAAAAAATTATATGATTATTTATATATAATAAAATTAATTTAGTAATAATAATAATAATATTTTATTAAAATATTATTTAATTCAAAAATACCTTAATTTAATAAAATAGAATTCTTAATTAAATAATAACTAAAAACACTATTTTCACTTAAAAAACTATTTACAATCTATTAAAAATGACAAGAATGTATATTCATTATTATATACAAAAAAATTATGTAAATGAACATAGTACAAGAGATTTTTTACTTAACCCATTAAAATAGCCACATAAGACCTAAGGGTAAGGTGTGCGGTGGTGACATACTCTTGGGGTGGCTCAGATAACATCGCTCGAGTAGTAATTTCTATGAACTTCAACTTTTCCCATAGACGGTCACATTCTA
Source organism: Viscum album (assembly GCA_963277665.1). Classification (NCBI taxonomy): domain Eukaryota; kingdom Viridiplantae; phylum Streptophyta; class Magnoliopsida; order Santalales; family Viscaceae; genus Viscum; species Viscum album. Next base: position 1,004,952,894 of record OY728134.1, read on the forward strand.
GTTTGACATGATGAAGCTCATCTTGGGCTCAGTCAAAAGCGAAGCCCAAAGATGCCACCTCTTTTATGAGCTCTGACAAATGGGCTTCGTATGGAGTAATTCTATTGGATGAGGCCATCGCTTTCTTTGTCGAAGTAAATTGGGTTTGGTAAAGACCTATATTTATAATAATCAGGTGATCACTGTTCAACGACTATAAAACAAACGGTCAAAATTATTAACATAAAACCAAATAAGTTGACATTTTATATAAAAATTTTACATAAATAGACATTTAATTAGTTCAATAGGGATTTCCATTAATTAAACATTGGGTCATTACAATATTCCCCCCTTAAGATATTTCGCCATCAAAATTTCCTTTTCCCACACTAAAACAGAGGTGGGTAACTCAGCTTCATCATTTCCCCTGATTCCCAAGTCGCCTCTTCAAAATTGTGGTTTCACCACAACACCTTGATGAGGGGAATTGTATTATTTCGTAGAACATTTTCTCTTCGATCTAAGATCTTCACTGGTTGCTCCTCATAAGAAAGTTCATCCTACAACTGTACCACCTCAGAAGAGAGTACATGTGAAGGGTCTGGAATGTACATCCATAAGAGGGATACATGAAATACATATTGTAATTTGGCCATGGTAGGTGGAAGTTCTAGTCAATAGGCCACAACCCCGACATGATCAAGAATCTCGATGGGGCCGATGTACCTTGGACTTAACTTCCCTTTCTTCCCAAACCTCAATACCTTCTTCCACGAAGATATGCTTAGAAAAACCATTTCTCCAACTTTAAACTCAAGGTTTCATCGACGATTATCTGCATAACTCTTTTGTCGACTCTGGGATGCCTTGATATGCTTCTGAATGGTCTTCACCTTCTCCGCCATTTCCTCGACCATTTCGAGTCCAATCAGCTTACGTTCAACAACTTCATCCCAACAAGCCGGTGTTCTGCAACTTTTCCCACACAGGGTTTCTTATGGTGCCATTCTGATGCTCGAGTGGAAACTGTTATTATTATACAACTCAACCAGAGGAAGATGTTGATCCCATCCCCCATTTATGTCCATTGAGAAGGCTCTCAACATATCCTCAAGTTTTTGGATAGTCCACTCAGATTGGCCATCATTTTGAGGAATATAGGCCGTACTGATGTTCAGTTCAATATTCAGAGATTTTTGAAGACTCTTCCAAAACATAGATGTTAATATTGGATCTCAATCAGTCACAATAGACAGTGGCACTCCATGTAGCCTTACCAATTCTATGATATATATCCATGCCAGTTGATCCAAAGATAAATCCTGCCGAATAGCAATGGGGTGTGCAGTATTTATAAGATGATCCACAACAACCCGTATTGCATTGTTGCCTTTGGATGTCCACAGAAGTCCAGTGACAAAGTCCAGGGTTATGTTCTTCCATTTCCATTCTGGTATCGGTAATGGTTGCATCATCCCCATTATACTTCTGTCTCTATGCCTTCACTTGCTGGCACACCAGGCAATTTGATGTATGTTCAGTGATCCCATTTTTCATATTATCCCACCAAAGGTTTTCTCGGAGATATCGATACATATTTGTGCCCCCTGGGTGAATAATGAAATTTGAACTATGTTTATCATACAAAAGTTTCTTCTTCAGCTCTGGACACGATGGAACACATAACCTTTTCTGAAATTTCACAATTCCTTCTTCATTAACATTAATCTTAGAGGATTTACCTTTTTTTGATAGCTTTCACTTTTTCTGGAAATCTCACATCACCCTTTTGAGAATCCTGTAACCTTTCCAAAATAGACGGTTGAGAAATCATTTTTGAAAGGATTGATGAAGTTCCATTCTTTATGATTCCCATGTCCATCTTCATCAAGTCTAAGAAGATTGGATCCTTCTCAGTTCTCATTATTGATAGAATCACTGGGTCCTTTCTACTTAGGGCATCTTCCACCTTGTTCACTTTCCCAGGGAGGTAATGTATTGAACAGTCATAATCCTTGATGAGCTCTATCCGTATTCTCTGGTGCATATTAATCTATTTCTATGTGAATATATATTTATGACTCTTGTGGTCAGTATATATCTCACATTTCACCCCATAGGGATAATGCCGACAGATTTTCAAGGCAAAGATCACCGCTACCTACTACAGGTCATCCGTTGGATAGTTTCACTCATGGATTTTCAATTGACTTGAGGCATAGGATATCACTTTATCATTATACATCAGCCAAAAACCTAAGACCTTCTTCGAAGCATCACTAAATACCAAAAAACGTTCCCCACTTGTGGGTAAAGTGAGCACGGGCACAGTGATAAACCTCTTTTTCAACTCCTTGAAGCTTTCTTCACATTCATCATTCCATGGAAACTTTACTCCATTTAGAGTTAGCTTGGTAGGAGGGTTGGACAATCATGAGAAATTTCTCACAAATTTTCAATAATATCTAGCTAACCCTAAGAAGCTATGGATATCTGTTACCGATGTTGGCCTCAGCCATCCCTCGATTGCATCTGTTTTGGAGGGATCCCTAGATATTCCAATTTTTGTGATGATATGGCCCAAGAATGAGACTTCCTTCAACCAGAACTCACACTTACTATACTTTTCAAAGATATTCACCTTTTGAAAGTCTCTAGTATAGTTCTTAAATGCTCCACATGATCCTCCTTGGTATTGGAGTATATTAGAATATCATCTATATAGACTACCACAAATTTTTCTAGGCAATCTCTAAAGACTCTATTCATCATGTCCATGATGATTTTTAGAGCATTGGTGAGTCCGAAAGGGATTACTATGAATTCATAGTGCCCATATCTTGTATGAAAAGCAGTCTTGGGGACATCTTCCTTCTTCACCCATGCTTGATAACATCTCAACCGCATATATACCTTGAAGAAGTATTGTTCTCCACGCAGTTGATCGAACAAGTCATCAATCCATGGAAGAGGATACATGTTCTTTATTGTGATTTTGTTAAGTTCAAGATAATTGATGCAAAGCCACATTGACCCATCCTTCTTCTTGACGAAGTGGAATGGTGCACCCCATGGTGAAGAACGTGGCCGAATAAACCCTTTATCTAGATTCTCTTGTAGTTATTTATTCGGCTCTTCAAGTTCCACGACATCAATTCTATATGGAGTCTTGGATATTTGTACCTCCCCTGGTATAAGTTCAATTGATAATTCAACATCTCTTCTAGGTGGAAGACTAGGCAGTTCCCTGGGAAACACTTCAGCGAATTCCCTCACAATAGGCATTTCTTCAAGGATGGTTTCTTCCTTGGACTCAATCGTCTGAGCTAGATGCGCATGCTCATAGGGAAGTAATATCCACGATTGAGATTATGAAGCTAAAGGATATTCCTCTTCCTCCTTACACTAGTACTGAATCAGGGGTCGATTCTCCATATGGAGTGTGATTTTCCTCTCCCGACAATTTATGTTGGTTCTATATAAGGAAAGATAATCAATTCCACGAATTGCATCAAATTCCACCAGGGAGATTATGATGAGGTTCGCTAGGAAATTCAATCCACAGATTATAATAGGGAGGAATTATATTCATGGGATTCAATGATTTCCCCATTTTCCATACTCATCGAAATCTACACTTCCATGTTTTGTGATGGTGCTGGGATTATTCTACTAAAATTTTGAGATATAAAAGAATGCATAGAACCTGAATCAAAAAGTATGTTCTCTATTCATTAATGAATAACTAGTGTACCTGCCACCACATCTTTGTCGGGGTTCACATTGGTAGAAGTGATGGCCAAAGCTCTTCCTTGCTACCTTGGAGGTTGTTGGTTGTATCCGAAAACCATTGGATTAGGGAACTGATTTGCACGATGCCCCGACTCGTTGCATTTGTAGCAATAAACAATGCGCTGAGGTTCAAATGGAGCATTCCTCTCTTCAATCGCATCCGTGGGTCCTTCTTGCCAACAGTTAACAACTAGGTGCCCTTCTCTTCCACACCTAAAGCATTTCCTCATCCCCTTGAGGCAATTTCAAGGGTGCGTCTTTCTGAACTTTTGGCAAGTGGGGTGAGGGATCTTTTTAGCACCGTTGGATTTATCCATCAGACTGCCAGAATTGAAGTCTACCTTACGCTTATTGTCCCCATGATACTCCTATGATTCCCTGATCTCTATTTCGACCTTGAGGTCACATCAGATAATTTCCCCATAGATGTCAAAGTCATGAATCTCTAATTCATTCCATAGGCTAGGCTTCAGCCCACCAAAGAAGAGGTCAACCTTGAATTTGGGGGTAACGACAAAGCCAAAAGCATATCGTGCAAGCCTTGTGAAGTTTGCCTCGTACGCTCCCACAAATTCTTCTTCTATTTTCTTGAGGTAAAGGAAGTCCATTTCCATCTTAATCTGGAGAGTACATAGAAAATTTTTTTCGACAAACATCTTCCGGAAATCATTCAATTCCAACGCCTTGATCTCCTCCTTAGGCTTTGTATTTTTTATCAACATCCACCATTTATCAGCTTCACCCTCTATACGATAATCCACTAGGAGAACCTTCTCTTGTTCCGAATATTGAAGGATGGAGAAGATCTTTTCAATGGAGTTGATCCATTTTTTAGCGATCGTGGGATCGAATGATCCACTAAAAGTAGGAGGCCTTTGTATCAGGAAGCTCTCGATAGTGACTTTTTTCCTTCATAGGTGGGTTTGGACGTTCCTCTTGAGCCGAGTTTCTATTCAATGTTTGAGTTAGCTAAGAGTGATGCCTGACAAAGTTCACGATTCCTGCCCCCATTGGATTTGGCATCTCATTAGTACAGTCATCACACTGATCTTCACACCGGTTGTTAGCCAGAGTCCTCCGATTACCGGCCATTGGCTGGAATAAAAGGAATTTTATGGGGTAACACAAAAAGGGTAATCCAAAGACAAAAGTTGATGACTTAAAAATAAACTTTTATTTCCTTAACTCATGAGTCTATATGCTTCAACCTAGGATTTTTATGATATACATTCTAACATATAATCTTAGGGGAATTTTTTTAATTTCCTTAATAAGGGTTCATACTAATCTTGTGAATTTACCAAAACATATCCCTCAGGAGTGTCATAACCAAGAGTGCAACAAGGCCCATTGTCATGCACCAGTTTTGTTCGAGTCTATCTCAATGTAGTGTTTTCGGGTTTTACCCATAGGGTAGATCTATTCCAGAGCCGCCTCTACCTACTCGTATCTAGACATGGATGTATTTTTTTGATAAACCACTTACTCAGTACTTACCAAAACTTAGGGATTATTTTATTATACTTATTCTTCTCTCTAAGACATTAATAGGGTTTTCTAATCCTAATCCCAAAAATAACTAAACCTATCCTCTGATACCAACTATGACAACCCTGCTTTTATTACAAACTTAAACATGATTTATTACATAAACCATTCAATTGATACAACAGGGTTGATCGAGAGGTCTACTATCTATGGGGCTTAGGATCATTATATAACAACTTAAAAAATGAAGTACAACATCTTTATTGAAAACTTCCTTTACATGACCACTAAATTCCCTCGTACTTAGCATTTCATGGGATAACCTGAGGACATGCATAAGAAAATGGGTGATCTATAAAGCCCAGTAAGGGAATAAACATGGAATAAATGAGGAGTAAAATACATGTTAGAAAATTGGAATATCAACAGAGAACATGAGAAACATGAACATAAAGGAATGATAAAGCATGATAATCATAACATGGAAATGTAGAAGCAACACTTAACATGGAATTAGCATGAGCCAAGGCTCGTTGCACATAGTGCATGAGTAAATCCTCATTGAAAATGAAGCATGAGTAAACCCTCTTTGCAATTGAATTATCATGATTCAACACTCATTACAAATGACATATCATTATAATATACTTTACCCAATGCATTGGAGCACTATAAGGGCGCACCCTTCTTAAACATTTCATTTCATGCATAAGTGTGCTACATGGATCATAAAAAATGGATTCATAAAACATAATAATTTATTCCACAATAAGGGATTGTGGAATTCATACATAAAACTTTATAATCAATAAGTAAATGTGCATAAAGGTGAATACCCTTGATGGAGAAAATGTGCATGGTATTCACTACATAATGGCATTGGCTTAGAAAATCAGTGCGATTTCGGCAGGGTAACGACGTGATATAAGAATTCATAAAAATGGTTGATGAGAGAGAAAGGGTCCTCATCATATTTACATGTAATGGACAGTAAAGAGGTCATATAGATACATGTCCCAAAAATTTTAATGGAATTTTGATTCCTGATACAATAGTATTTTCTTGAATGTAAATGAGGAGAGAGAAGTTCCTTTCGGAATTTCGGCATAGTAACGGGTGTATATGGGAGGCCTTTAATGAGAGAAAAAAGGGGTCTCCCATCATTAAAACATAAAGAGTTATTATGAGGCAGGTGCGAAACCATACCCCAACATTCATAAATGAAATTAAAAGGGGAAAACAACTCAATGAAAATTGGACAAAAATGAAAAAGGAAGAACAAAAACCATTACATTGAAGTGTGCTTCCAAAGGCTTGAGAGGGGCTTGAGAGAGGCTTCTTGGGTTCTTGGGGCGCCTTGAGAGGATTCTAGAGAGAGTAGGGAAGATGTTGGACGAACTTAGAAGGCATTGAGTTATGAGGAAGTGGGAGCTTGTGTGGGTTTATATTGAAAGGTGATGATATTCTTTATTATTTAGGTTCGGGACCCCTTAAATTAAATATATCTGAACCACAAACCATCCAATGGTTTTTGCGCATGGTTTTTGGAAAAAGGAAGAGGAAAAAAATATTTTATAAGGAATAATTCCGAACTTCTTAAAATAATAAGGTTGCTTATGGGGAGGTGAGTCACATTCCCTTGGAAAACAATTTAAAAAGACAAGGTGTTTAATAAGTCATGAAGGGTCCATTAATGCATTGAAAAGTAAGTCAAACAAACCCAAAATCACATTATTTTAATGTTAAAGCATATATTGGCAGAACATAAAGCTTATAGTATTTTATTACATCACTATTTGGTCATTAGGATGTCATAAAACACATTATATATTTAAACAGTATTTAATTTTTACGCAAAAAATTAATTGTCTCAGAAAATTAAGAAAAATTCACCATTGGATAATTTCAACATCCCGATTCCAGAAATAACATTTATATTATTTAAATAATTTTCTATATATGTTAATTTTCACTTTTCAAATGAAAACCGACATTTATCGAAAATTTGCGGGTTTTGTCAAAAATGGCTTTCAACCTCAATAAAAATTACAATTGCATTCATAAAATTATATGATCATTTATATATAATAAAATTAATTTAATAATAATAATAATACTATTATACTAAAATATTTTTTAATTCAAAAATACCTTAATTTAATAAAATATAATTCTTAATTAAATAATAACTAAAAACACTATTTTCACTTTAAAAACTATTTACAATGTATCAATAATGACAAGAAAGTATATTCATTATTATATACAAATAAATACTATAAATGAACATAGTACTAGTGATTTGATACCAAACCCCTTAAAACAGCCGCATAAACCTAAGGGTAAGGTGTGCGATGGTGACAGACTCTTGGGGTGGCTCAGATAACATCGCTCGAGTGATAATTTCTATCAACTTCTACTTTTACCGTAGACGGTCATGTTCGAGCTTGACATGGTGAAGCTCATCTTGGGCTTGGTAAAGATCGAAGCCCAAAGATGCCACCTCTTTTCCAAGATCTGAAAAATGGGCTTCGTATGGAGCAATTCTTCTGGATGAGGAAATTGCTTTCTTTTTCTGATTAAATTGTGTTTGGTAATTTCCTATATTTATACTAATCATATAATCACTTTTCAACAGCTATAAAATCAACGGTCACAATTCTTAACATAAACTAAAGAAGATGACATTTTATATAAACATTTTACATAAAGAAACATTTAATTAGATCAAGAGGGATTTCCATTAATGAAACATTGGGTCCTTACAATATCCCCACCTTAAGAAATTTTTCCACTCGAAATTTCATTTTCCCACACTAAAAGAGATGTGGGTAACTCAGCTCCATCATTTCCACAGATTCCCAAGTCGGTTCTTCAAACTTGTGGTTTCACCACAACACCTTGACGAGGGGCATTGTTTTATTTCATAAAACATTTTCTCTATGATCTAATATCATCACATGTTTCTCCTCACAAGAATGATCATCCTCCAACTATACCGCCTTAGAAGATATTACATGTGAAGGGTCTGGTATGTACTTCCATAATAGGGATACATGAAAGACATCATGTACTTTGGCCATGGTAGGTGCAAGTGCTAGTCGATAGTCCACAGCCCCGACACAATCAAGAATCTCGAAGGGGCTGATGTACCTTGGACTTATCTTCCCTTTCTTTCCAAACCTCATGACTGTCTTCCATGGAGATATGCGTAGAAAAACCATGTCTCCGACTTTAAACTCAAGGTCTCGTCAACGATTATCGGCATAACTCTTCTGTCGACTCTGGGCTTCCTTGATATGTTGTTGTATGGTCTTAACCTTCTCCACCATTTACTCGACTATTTCTGGTCCAAGAAGCTTATGTTCACCTACCACGTCCCAACATGCCGGTGTTCTGCACCTTTTCCCATACAGGGCTTCATATGGTGCCATTTGGATGCTCGAGTGGAAACTGTTATTATAAGAGAACTCAACCAGAGTAAGATGTTGATTCAGTCCTCCTTTAAAGTCCATTGAGCATGCTCTCAACATATCCTCAAGTGTTTGGATAGTCCACTCGGATTGGCCATCAGTTTGAGGATGATAGGCCGTACTTATGATTAGTTCAGTATTCTGAGCTTTTTGAAGACTCTTACAAAACATAGAGGTGAATCTTGGATCTCGGTCAGAGACAATAGATAGTGGAACTCCTTGCAGCCTTACCACTTCCCTGATATATATCCTTTCCAGTTGATCCAAAGAGAAATCCTCACGAATAGCAATGATGTGTGCAGTCGTTGTAAGACGATCCACAACAACCCAGATTGCATTGTTTCCTTTGTATGTCCTCGGAAGACCAGTGACAAAGTCCATGGTGATGTTCTACCATTTCCATTCTAGTATGGGCAATGGTTGCATCATCCACTTAGACTTCTGCCTCTCTGCCTTCTCTTGCTGGAACACCAGTCAATTTGATGTATATTCAGTGATCACATTTTTCATATTATCCCACAAAATGATTTATTGGAGATCTCGATACGTCTTTGTGATCCCTGGGTGAATAGAGAAATTTGAACTATGTGCATCGTCCAAAAGTTCCTTCTTCAACTCCGAAGGTGATGGAACACATAGCCTTTTCCCAAATCACACAATTCATTCTTTATTAAGATTAATCTCCGATGATTTCCCTTTTTTGATAGATTTTACTTTTTAGTGAATTCCCACATCATCATTTTGAGCATACTTTAACCATTCCAAAAGAGACGGTTAAGAAATCATTTTTGAAAGTATTGATGATATTACCTTCTTTAAGATTGCCATGTCCATATTCATCAAGTCTAATAAGATTGGATCATTCTCAATTCTCATCATTGATAGAATCGCTCGGTCCTTTCTTCATAGGGCATCTGCCACCTTGTTCGCTTTCCCAGGGTGGTAATATATTGAACAATAATATTTCTTGATGAGATCTATCCATCTTCTGTAGGGAATACTATGCTCTTTTTGTGTGAATATATATTTAACTCTTGTGGTGAGTATATATCTCACATTTCTCCCCATAGAGATAATGCCGCCAGATTTTCAATGCAGAGACCACCGCCACCAACTCCAGGTCATGCGTTATATAGTTTCGCTCATGGATTTTCAACTGCATGGAGGCTTAAGATATCACTTTATCATTCTGCATCAGCATATAGCCTAAGCCCTTCTTCGAAGCATCACTGAATACCACAAAAAGTTCCCCACTTATGGGTAATGTGAGCATGGGCACTGTGATATGCCTCCTTTTCAACTCCGTGAAGCTTTATTCACATTCATCAATCTAAGAAAACATTACTCCCTTTCGAGTTAGCTTGGTAAGAGGGTTGGACAATCATGAGAAATTTCTCACAAATCGTCGATAATATCTAGCTAACACCAAGAAGCTATGGATATCTGTTACCGATGTTCGCCTCAGCCATCCCTCAATTGCATCTGCTTTGGAGAAATCCACAGATATCCCATTTCTGATGATGATATGTCCCAAAAATGATACTTACTTCAACCATAACTCACAGTTGTTCTACAGTGCATATAGATTCTCCTTCCACAAAGTCTCTAGTACAGTTCTTAAAGGTTCCTCATTATCCTCCTTGGTTTTGGAGTATATTAGAATATCATCTATAAAGACTACCAGAAATTTGTCTAAGTAATCTCTAAAGACTCTATTCATCAAGTCCATGAATATTTCTGGAGCATTGGTGAGTCTAAAAGACATTACTTTGAATTCATAGTGCCCGTATCTTGTACGAAAAACAGTCTTGGGGACATCTTCCTTCTTCCCCCTTACTTGATAATATCCAGACTGCAAATATACCTTGGAGAAGTATTGTGCTCCATGCAGTAGATCGAACAAGTCATCGATCTGTGGTAGAGGATACTTGTTCTTTATCGTGATTTTGTTAAGTTTATGATAATCGATGCAAAGCCGCATTGACCCATCCTTCTTCTGGACGAAGAAAACTGGTTCACCCCATGGTTATGCACCTGGGCGTATAAACCCTTTATCAAGATTCTACTGTAGTTGTTTCTTTAGCTCTTTATATTCCACAACAGAAATTCTATATGCAGTCTTGGATATTGGTATCCCCCCAGGTATAAGTTCAATTGATAATTCAACATCTCTTTAGGAGGAAGACCAAGCAGTTCCTCGGGAAACACTTCAGTGAATTCTCTCACAATAGACATTTCTTCAAGGATGGTTTCTTCCTTGGACACAATCATCTGAGCCAGATACGTGTGCTCATTGGGTAGTAATATCCATTCTTGAGATGATGGAGCTAATAGAGATCCATCTTCCTCCTCACACTTGTAACGAATTGGGGGTCGATTATCCATATGGAGTGTGATTTCCCTCTCCCGACAATATATATTGGCTCTATATAAGGAAAGACAATCCATGCCAAGAATTGCATCAAATTCCACCATAGGGAGTATGATGAGGTTCTTTGGGAAATTCAATCCACAGATTATAACAGGGGAGGACTTATATTCATGGGATGCAATGACTGCCCCATTTGCCGTACTCACTGACATCTTCACTTCCATGGTTTGTGGTGGTGCTGGTATTGTTCTACTATACTTTCGGGATATCAACGAATTCGTAGAACCTGAATCAAAATGTACGTTCAATATTCTTTAATGAATAACTATCGTACCTATCACCACATTGTTGTCGGTGTTCACTTCGGCAGATGTGATGGAAAATGCTCTTCCTTGCTGCCTTGGAAGTTGTTGGTTACCTTAAAAAACCTTTGTATTAGGGAACTGATTTGAATGATGCCCAAGTTCGTTGAATTTGTCGCAACAAACAATGTGTTGAGGTTCGAACAGAGCATTCCACTGCTCTATTGTAGCCGCGTGTCTTTCTTTCCAACAGTTAATAGCTATGTGCCCTTCTCTTCCACACCTAAAGCATTTCCTCGTCCCCTTGAGGCATTTTCCATGGTGCCTTTTTCCGCACATTTGGAAAGTGGGGTACTGGACCTTCTTAGCACAGTTGGATTTATCCATCAGACCGCCAGAATTGAAGTCAACCTTACTCTTCTTGTCCCTTTGATACCCCTGTGATTCCACGATCTCTATGTCAACCCTGAGGGCACATCAGACAATTTCCTCAAAGTTTTCGAAGTCACAGATCCCTAATGATTTCCACAAGCTAGGATTCATCCCACCAAAAAAGCGGTCAACCTTGTATTCGGGGGTAACTACAAAGCTGAAAGCGTAACATGAAAGCCATGTGATGCTTTCCTCGTACACTCCAACATATTCTTCTTCTTTTTTCATGAGGGAAAGGAATTCCCTTTCCATCTTAAGCCAGAGGGTGCGCAGAAAATATTTATCGAAAAACATCTTCCATACATCCTTCCATTCCAACGCGTCGATCTCCTCCTTTGGCTTCATATTTTTGATCAACGTCCATCAATGATCAGCTTCACCCTCCATATGATAAGACTCCAGGAGAACCTTCTCTTGTTCAGAACATTGAAGGATGGAGAAGATCTTTTCAATGTATTTGATCCATTTTTCAGCAATCGTGGGAGCAGATGATCCACTAAAATTAGGATGTCTTTGTCTCATGAAGCTCTCGATAATGACATGTTCCTTTTTAGGGGGGTTTGGACGTTCCTCATGACCCAGGTTTTTATTCAAATCTTGAGTTAGCTGAGAGAGAAGCATGACAATGTTCACGTTTCCCGCTCCCATTAGATTGGGCATCTCATTATTACAGTCATCACACTGATCTTCACACCGGTTGTTAGCTCGAGTCCTCCAATTACCAGCCATTGGCTAGAATAAAAGGAAAGTTAGGGTGTAACACATAAAGGGTAATCCAAAGACAAAAGTTGAGGAATTAAAAATAAATTATTATTTCCTTAACTCAGGAGTCTATAGGCTTCATCCTAGGCTTTTCATGATATACTTTCTAACATATAATCATAGGGGAATTTTTTTAATTCCCTTAAAATGGTTTATACTAAGATTGTAAATTTAGCAAAACATATCCCCCGGGAGTGTCGTAACCAATAGTGCCGAAAGGCCCGTTGTCGTGCACCATTTCCCATTCGAGTCTAGCTCAAAGCGGTGTTTTTGGGTTTTACCCCTAGGATACATCTGTGCCAGAGACCCCTCTACGTACTCGTATCCATATATGGATGTATTTTTTTGATAAACCACTTACTCAGTACTTACCAAAACTTAGGGATGTTTTTATTATACTTATTCTTGTCTCTAAGACTTCACTAGTGGTTTCTAATCCTAATCCCAAAAATAACTAAACCTATCCTCTGATACCAACTATGACAACCCTGCTTTTATTACAAACTTAAACATGATTTATTACATAAAACATTCACTTGATAAAAGATGGATGATCGAGAGTTATAGTGTCATTGTGCTTAGAATAATTAAATAACAACATAAAACATGAAGTACAACAACTTTATTGAAAACTTCCTTTACATGACCACTACATTACCTCATACATAGAATTGCATGGGATAACTTGAGGACATGCATAAGAAAAGGGGTGAGCTATAAAGCCCAGTAAGGGAATAAACATGGAATACATGAGGAGTAAAATACATTTTATAAAATAGGAATATCAATATATCACAAGAGAAACATGAACATAAAGGCATGATAAAGCATGATAATCATAACATGTAAATGTGGAAACAACACTTAACATGGAATTAGCATGAGCCAAGGCTCATTTCAAATAGAGAAAGAGTAAATCCTCATTGCACATGAAGCACGAGTAAACCCTCATTGCACTTTAATTAGAATGATTCAACACTCATTGCACTTGACGTATCATGATACTATACTTTACACAATGAATTGGAGCGCTATAAGGGAGAACCCTTCTTAAACATTTCATTTCATGCATAAGTGTGCCACATGGATCATAAAACATGGATTCATAAAACATAATAATCTATTACATGATCAAAGGAATGTGGAATTAATACATGAAACTTTATAATAAATAAGAAAATGTTCATAAAGGTGAATACCCTTTATTGATAAATGTTCATGTTATTCACTACACAATGGCATTGGCTTTGAAAATCAGTGCGATTTCGGCAGCGTGACAACGTGACATAAGAATTCATAAAAATGCTTGATGAGAGAGAAATGGGTTCCTCGTCATATTTACATGTAATGAAAGGTAAGGAGGTCCTATAGATATATGTCCCAACAATTTTAATGGAATGTAGATTCATGATACAAAATTATTTCTTGAATGTAAATGAGGAGGGAGAAGTTTGTTTCGGAATTTCGGCATAGTAATGGGTGTATATTGGAGGAATTTAATGAGAGAGAAAGGGGTCTCACATCATTAAAACATAAATAGGGTAGTATGAGGGAGGTGAAAACCCATACCCTAACATTCATAATTGAAATTAAAAGGGCAAAAAAACTTAATGAAAATTGGACAAAAATGAGAGAGGAAGAAAAAAACAATTACTTGGAAGTGTGCTTCCAAAGGCTTGAGACAGGCTTGAGAGAGGATTTGAGGGAGATTGGGGCCCCTTGAAAGAATTATAGTGAGAGTAGGGCAGTGGTTGGATGAACTCCAAAGGCTTTGAGTGAGGAGGAAGTGGGAGCTTGGGTGGGTTTATATAGGAAAGGTGGGGGAATTCTTTATTATTTATGATTGGGACCCCTTATATTAAATTAATCTGAACCACAAACCATCCCATGGTTTTTTCCCATGATTTTTTGCAAAGGGAAGAGGAAAAAAATATTTTATAACCCTGATGTCCGAACTTCTTAAAATAATAGGGTTGCTTATGTGGAGGTGAGTCACACTCCCATGGAAAACAATTTAAAAAGAAAATGTGTTTAATAAGTCTTGAAGGGTCAAATAATGCTTTGAAAAGTAAGTCAAACAAACCCAAAATCACATTATTTTAATGTTAAAACATATATTGGCCGAACATAAAGCATATATTATTTTATTACATCACACTTGGGTCATTATGATGTCATAAAACACATTATATATTTAAACAGTATTTAATTTTTACCCAAAAAATTTACTGTCTTGGAAAATTATGAAAAATTCACCGTTGGATAATTTCATTGTCCTGATTCCAGAAATAACATTTATTTTATCTAAATAATTTTATAAATATTTTAATTTTCACTTTTAAAATAAAAACTGACATTTATCGAAAATTCACGGGTTTTGACAAAAATGGCTTTGAAACCTTATTAAAAATTACAATAGCATTTGTAAAATTATATGATATTTTATAAATAATAAAACTAATTTAATAATAATAATAACAATAATTTATTAAAATATTATTTAATTCAAAAAACTTTTAATTAAATAAAATATAATTTTAAATTAAATAATAACTAAAAACACTATTTTCACTTTTAAAACTACTTACAATATATCAATAATGACAAGAAATTATATTCATTATTATATACGAAATTATAATTTACATGAACATAGTACTAGAGATTTGTTACACGACCCCTTAAAATAGCCGCATAAGACATAAGGGTAAGGTGTGCGAGGGTGAAAGACTCTTGGGGTGGCTTGGATAACATCGTTCAAGTGGTAATTTCTATCAACTTACACTTTTCCCATAGACGGGCACATTTGAGCATGACATGATGAAGTTCATCTTGGGCTTGGTCGAGAGAGAAGCCCAAAGATTCCACCTCTTTTCCGAGCTCTGACAAATGGGATTCATATGGAGCAATTCTACTAGATGAGGCCATTGCTTCTTTTATCTGAGTAAATTGGGTTTGTTAAAGCCCTAAATTTATACTAATCATTTGATCACTGTTCAATGGATATAAATGAAACGGTCACAATTCTTAACATAAAACCAAAGAAGATGACATTTTATATAATCATTTTACATAAAGAGACATTTAATTAGATCAAGAGTGATTTCCATTAATGAAACTTTGGGTCGTTATAATATTCCCCCCTTAAGAAATTTCACCCTCAAAATTTTCTTTCCCCACACTAAAATAGATATGGGTAACTCAGCTTCATCATTTTCTCTGATTCCCAAGTCGCTTCTTCAAACTTATGGTTTCACCCCAACACCTGGATGAGGGGAATTGTCTTATTTCGTAGAATGTTTTCTCTACGATCTATGATCCTCACTGGTTTCTCCTCATAAGAATGATCATCCTCCAACTATACCACCTCAGAAGAGAGTACATGTGATGGGTCTGGTATGTACTTCCTTAAGAGGGATACATGAAAGAAATCATGTACTTTGGCCATGGTATGTGGAAGTGATAGTTGATAGTCCACATCCCCTTAAGAGGGTTAAAGTAATTTCATAATATAAAAACATTCACTAATCATTAATTTCATCAAATGTTGGAGGCATTGGTCATCAAATGTTAACTTGATATAATTATTTAAATACCAATTTTAATTTGATTACACATTATCAATTTTGTATTTTGATTTTTCAGAAGTTACCATTTTTATCACCAATATATATTTGATAAAAATTTATTTCTTAAAATAACATTTACACATTATTCTTTTGATTTATTATATATTAATTTTGTTTTAAATTTTGGTAATTGTTTCCTTACTATTGCTAATATTTGGAACTCATAATGGTCCTATGTTTGTGTTTTTCCATTGATGTTGATTACAACTAAATCTAAAAATTATTCCTCTTTATTTCTATTTTCATGGAACACTATTTATATTGCATCTAACCCTCAATCACTAAAAATCAATAAGAATGTAATTTTCCAAATTACATTTCCTAATTGATTGGTCAATCAATTGTTTTTACAAATAACTAATCTATTAATCTTCTAGAAAATTCTAGAGACCAGTATTCCCATCATTAAATAAACTCACATCCAATACTATCATATAAATAGTCCTATATAACCCATCATACATGTAAAAAAAATCCATATGCCAAATATTCTATCTGCTATCAAGTTGTATTATACCCCGATGTAGAATGAAACATCATAGAAACCCACCTATACATATTGAACCTATATATACTAGTGAACATTGATAGAAACTAATGAAGATAAGACTCTAAACACAAAACATATTACTCTTATCCTCTTCATAATCATTATCTCCACCTAATAATACAACTTATTAAAAAAAATATGTTGTTCATCCAAACAATTAAATGGATAAAAATGGAAACAATTTAAAGAGATCAGTTTATGTGTCCAAATCCCAATTCTATATTAGTTGTTCTCCCCCTCCATGAAATTATAACAATTATCCACAATATATTACTAACACCACCAACAATATTAGGATTCAATATCACCATACGTATTCCTTATATGAAAACCAATCTAGATATTCTTTAGTTCAAATTCTATTCCTATAACTAAAATAGTATCACGAGCCTCCCAAGAAAATCAATTATGAACACACAAATCCAAACACTTTCAATTAGTCTATTGATCCCCTGAACCGAGTCTCAAAGAAAACACTCATGTTGTTGTTAGCCACATGACCTCCCTTACCACCAGTGACTTGAAATTTAGATAAATACATGATTGGAAAATGGATGAATTGGACTGAATGAATAGTGAAGTCATATTTTATTTTCATACCTTTTTATAGACAATGAAATCATATGCCTCCCTTTATGGCTCTCTCTAAGCCTATCATTATGCCTCTTTATATGAATGTATGGTGAATTGTTAGTGAAATTGTATACCTCTATTTATGCATCTCTTTATGAATGGATAGTGAATGGAAAATGATAACATATTTTATTTTCTTACATATATATTCCTCATATCCAATATATGATAGTGATGATATATATTTTTTGGTAGTGGAAAGAAACATTCATCAGATTTTATTTTATGGGTTTGATAAATCTAATCATTTTTGAATTTCTCATTTTTAATGGATCAAATGAATGGGTATTGGATATTTAGCCATTTTATGGGATTTAAGATTATAAAACAATGAAATATCATATCTTTCCCCAGAAATGTGTTCTCCTCTAGAGACCACTTTTTATTTTATGAAATATAAGTGCTATAAATATAGAGTGCCCATGTATTTTGTTTTTCACATTAATAGATCTATACTAGGAAATGGATACTTTACTTACTAATAATTTCTCTGTGAAAAAATATGTCTGGGGAATAGGATCAATATCCACATAATTCTATAAAACCATCTTCTTATATAGGTTGAGGTATATAATAATATAAATGGGTTAATTTTTTTTAATTAAGAGTTAAAAATATATATTCACATTTGTATAATAATATATGCATTTTTCATCAATTGTATCATACATGGTTGATTCATCATCTCGTAGGAGAGGCCCTAATCTTGGTATTTCGTCTTGGAATTATAACATGAACCTTGATGTATCATTTGATGAGAAATAACATCATGTGGGAGTATGTTCCCCTTCATTTATTCTCTAGGTGATTCATTTCATACGTGAACCACAATGTTTTTCATTGAACACACTTGACTAGGCTTCATTCCCCCATGATACATTAGATCAATTGTGGAGGGAAACTCGAGTTAGGGGGCCATTTGGGAATATTAGCTATGATTAAAAAATACTAACATGTGGGATATTTTTTTTCTTTATTGAATAAAAAAAGTGTGTGACTCCATTTACTTTTGTCTAGTGTTAATGGTATAATGTATTAAAATTTTTAATGATAATATAGGGAGAATCAAGAGGAAGCACTTGCTATCAAATATGGGTGCCCCACACATTCTGGATAGAGTCCCGAGAGATGTTCTGTCATCATAGTGGAGTGAGATAGGTTTATACTGGTCCACTAATCATGCAACTATGTGTCAATTTATTTTGATTTATATATTTAAACAAATGTGTACCATTATACATGTTTAAAATTTTAATTAACTTAATATAGTAGGTGGTAGTGCATCATTCCATGAATTGTGCGCCATAGGACCACCTAAAAGGCTTGGGACTTGTTAAGTGTCCCAGATTCCACATGATTTATTTATTAATCAATTTTTAAATTTATTATTTATTATTTTTTATGTCAAAAATTTATATCTAATTGGTATATTTATATATGATCATGGTGCACCTACCAATAAAATGTTGGTGTGAATGATCACTCATGATCAAAAATATCTGGTAGTTTCAAATCATGTAGTAAGATCTTTTAGTAATTGTAAATACATACATACATATAAGTATACATATATATTTATATTTTTTAATATCATAGGATCAATTTGAGACTGATTTACTGTAGTTATCATAAGACCAATGAAAAATTTCTATATGCAGGGATGAGATATTCCATTTTATTATTGGTTATGGGGGACATTGCAACAATTTGACATGTGGAATGAGTATTCCTCATTCATTAGTTTTACACACTTTGTCTGTGGCTCTTGTTGATACTGGGATGACACAACAAGGAATATATTTAGAGGTACAAATTCATGCTTAAGTGGAGGTATGTGTCTGACTATTAGATGGGGTTCGCGCACTGCAAGAATATATGTGTTGGGGTGATGGTGTAGGGGATCCTATGATGTACATTTATACATAATTTATTTATTTTGGCATTCATTATTTTTATCATCATAATTTATATTTGTTGATAGCCTCTGCCTAATCAGTTTGAGGTAGAAGTCATGGCCCCTCTAGACACATCATATTCATGAGGAGTGTTTGGTTTTAACTTTCTAGTTACTCATTCAAAATTTCTATCACATTTTGTTTATGTATTTTTATTAAAGTGAATAATCACATATATATTTTCATTAAAATGAAACCTGACCATGTAGGGATTCCAAATCATCTAAAAAATCTCAACTGATTAGAATGATTATTAAAATAACAAGTTTCTGATTTTTTAGCATAATTTTTGAACCTCATGTCATATGTGGAACATAAAAAACTCTATAAATTAGATAACATCAATTACACTATGAACCTACCTCCGTAATAAACAGGGGATTCTAGATCATATTTACAACCATAATGGGAACACATAGTAGATCATAAGTAATGTGGAAGAGTTTTTTTAATAATAATGGTTCGATGAAGATTGATTTTCTTCAAGCACGTTACATTATATGAATACTTTGTTTTTTTACAGGTTTTCATACCATAATGATAAGCATTAACATCTCAAAGAACATGAATCCTCTAAACCATTGATAAACATATTATATATATACATGATATATATGTTGAATTTTCCATGATCCTGCGTCTTTTAGTTTTACCAATGATCCCCATTTAACTCAAAAAACTCTTCTTCTCCTGTAAAAAATGAAACATACAATCGCATTATCTTTGCATATGATTCAGTTGATAAATTAAATTCAACTATTTAAAAACTATTTTATTATTCTCTTCATCCATAAAACCTATTTTTATCATCATGTAAATTACATCTAGGAAATCTCCATGAAAGAAATATGTATTTGCATCCTTATTTTCCATTTAAAAAAATTAAACATCAACTATTATTAACAATATTTGGATAGTTTCAAGTATAAATATTTTTAAAAACAACTCTATGAAATAAAAAAATTGTTTTTATTAAGACCCCTTTACCACTACCAATGTCTTGGGGTGCTTCTCATTGTAAACTTATTCCATCAAATGGTCAGCTAATGTTTTCCAAACTGATCATATCTCTTATTGTATGTTATTCAAATTCAATGTTTCATTTGGCATAAATTATGTAATTTATTCAGACTTCATTGAACAACATTATTTTGAGTCACTGTTTGATGATTTTTATTTTTTGAATTTATGTTTCCTAGTACAAATTAATAGAGGTAAATTAATGTTAACCCTAAACCACAGAACTAGTCAATTTATATTTGTTGATCTCTTTACCTAAATATTGTTCTCTATTCTATATGTATATTCTCTCTATATTCTAGACACTTAACAACATATAATAACACAAAAGATTTATATATCACTAAAAATTCTATAATATCATCTAGTGACCCAATAATAATTTTTTTAGTATTTTATAAAATGACATCTAGATCTTTGTCCATTATAGTGTGTTTAATAAGATCAACATGTAGTATGATACATGAATAATTTAAATTAACAATATTTATCCCAAATGTTTTTATCCTTTTAGAGAACCTCCTCATTATATTGAGAATCTAGACTCTGGAAGAATTTTCACCAATCATAATCCCAGATGAAAGATTAAAATTTATTGTCCCCATATAAAATTAGAAAATAAAAAATTATTATTCTTCAAGAATATTTTGATTCATAGAATCGACAAGAATTTATTCCATGATTCTAAAGAAATAATGGTAGATATCATCATGATGTTTACTAGACCATGACCCATTTAGATGAATATTTTGGGTTTTGTGTAACGTCTATTTTCATTATTATGTTATCGAGATATAGAAGTTCAATCACTAAATTCATCTCATGAGGGATAATAGAGTGAGAAAAGAAATATAAAAACTATATAGGAGTATCAATGGATAATGCGACCCTCTCTCTAGACCTCCATGTTTATATTCCCATTAATTGATGTCTATT
Source organism: Viscum album (assembly GCA_963277665.1). Classification (NCBI taxonomy): domain Eukaryota; kingdom Viridiplantae; phylum Streptophyta; class Magnoliopsida; order Santalales; family Viscaceae; genus Viscum; species Viscum album. The sequence goes on from OY728134.1 coordinate 1,004,974,219, forward strand.
TTTTATTTTTATTCATTATGTGAACATTCCGGCTCAAATTATAATTTTTCATCATTCATATGGATTTTCATTTTCCATGGAACCTTTAATTGTTGAATTTGTATGGAATGTTGTTGTTTTGGAATTATTGCATTGACCAGGTGTGTGTGAGCCCAAACATCTTAGCCGTCTCTATCCTTTTTAATTTCCTTATCCTCACCCAATAAATCTTGCTTCGTCTTTGGGGCAATACACTTATGTATTGGAAAAAATAGTAGAAATAGATGTTTCAGACCACGTTGGACCACATGCATGAGCCGAATGTCATGGGGTAGCCTTATCGGCCCAAGAATGTCCAATGAAATCATAAATACAAACCCCTTGACGAGATTCAGTAATGGATGAGTATTTATAACACCCTGACCCCAGCTACCCAGATATGGTGCACTATTACATAATATTGTCATGATCATAAAAGATCAAGTCTCGAAAGACTGATTAGTTTAGTAGCCTTGGAATAACTAGATACATTCAAAAAGTTTACATTACATCATAAAGTGAAAAATACTACAAAAACATCTTGTCTTCATATCCCCTCATACTATCCCTACATGTCATTCATAAATTACTTCTTCACATCCTGGAAAAAATAAAACATTGAAAGGGGTGAGCTCAGAAACTCAGTAAGAATGACTATATAGAAGAAACTTTAAAAAATAACCATAAACTTTAATAGAAATGTATAAATAAAACAACAAACTTTTAATCTTGAACTTTGGAATAATATGGAGAAGAAAAAATTAAATAATTCCATTTACATATTCACATGGATATTCTACTAGTTGAATAATAACATGCAATATCAATAACCACTTTCATAATGATAGAATGTATAATGCCAGACTATAATAACCACATAGTCAAGGCCTCGTGCCAGGACTACAAATAAGATTTTTCCAAGGCCTTGTGCCAAGACACTATTTTGTCTCATGAGACCTACCGATGCATCGAGGAGCTATAGCGGGCTCCACTCATCACATATTAAGTCCAATGAATTCCTCATATGAACAGGTTTAAAAGTAACATAAACATTCGTATTAAAACTATCAAACGAAATGTCAATACATTCTCCATAAACAATGAATGGTATAAAAATAACATATCCACAGTAAAAAGTATCACAAAACAATAAATACAATATGAAAGTTTTGTATAATATTAATAAAATTCAAATAAGTTTAAAATCCATTAAAGGATGTTGACATAAATGAAATCAAAACTATTTGAGAGAAATATCTCTTTTTTTGAAATCATTTAAAAGTCCTATAATTATAAAATAAAACATTTAATTTTAAAATAGTTTTATAATCTTGTAATGGAATCTTTGAAAATTTTATAATGGCGGAAAATAACCTCACCCACTGTATATGTTAAAAAAGACATTCTTACCTCAATTCTGTCGAAAAAGATAAAAAGGACTTTGTTTGGAAAACGATAGAAAGATTCCTTTTTAATCATATTATAAAAAGACAACAAGGGTATAAATGACTTTATCCCATATTCTTGAAAATAGTAAGAGTGATTTGAAATATATTTTTCAAAAACATGGATGTGGATGATAAAGATGTCCCAGTAGATAATTACATATAAACAACCTCGGATAATGTAAAAATTATGAAATAAACCCTTACCTTGTACTTTTACTTAGTCCATGGTATGTTAAAATCCTGTAAAATAGTTAAAACATTGTTATTAAATTATACAAGAAACATATACATAATTATAATATCATATATGATCTTCTAATAATTCTTTGTTAATAATATTTTAGTATTATCATCATTTTGGGTTTTAACTTACGCGTTTTCTTTTATATGTATTGTTACATAAGTCGTGTTTGTTATGGATAGGTAGTATCTTATTCATATCCAGAATAATATAAAGTTCATAAACATTACTTTTAATCATCAAATGATAATTAGTCTGGAATTGATACGATGGGGAATGAATCTCATCGCATTCGTAGAGACAGTAGTCCGTACGTACGCACAAGTGACAATATCATTCTTTGGATATTAAAAGAACATATAATTAGATGGTATATAATATATTCAGAATCATTATCATGTTATATTTATTATTTACATGAATACACATCATTATTATACCCATCCAAATAATAATATATTGAATACCAATTACACCACGACGTGGTGACGGTATGCCGTACGTACGAACGTATAGTGACATTTCATTCAAAGGATGGATAGAATAATGAATATGGTTATACCATATTATAATAATATCACAGTATATAGAAGATAATATAGATATTATTTTATAATGGAAGTAACAAAGAAAGAAGAAGTTGAAGCAGAATGGAACATGAAAGAGGGCGGTGAAAACATTACCTCTTCTTCGGGTTCTTCCTTTTGATTTGATCAAAAGGGCACCTTAGGTTGGATTTATGATCAAAATAAGGCCTCTAGGTTGAACTAAGGGAAGTTGGGAGAATATTTGGGTAGCGGTTGGCCGAGACAAAAGGATTTGAAGTTGTGAAATTGAGAGAAGGGGGAGTGCCCTTTTATAGGAGGGGTGAGGGGCACCTTTGGAAAAGCTAGAAATATTATTTTATAATAAATTCATATTCCGTTTCTAATAGCTCCAAAGTGGATTATTAAATGGTTTAGATGGGGATAGGTCGAAAAACACTCAACCAAACGGTGTTAGATAGGTTTGAGTCACTTAATTATCCATATCATTTAGTTTTAACTCTTAGTTAATTATTTTGACACTTACCATGTCTTTTTGTATTTTTATATTATATAGTCAATAAACATACAATAAACATCCAAGAGACCCCAAAGTGGTCCATTAATGATACATAATATAAGTCCCTTGGCCGAACCTTATATATTTAGGAAAAGAATATAAATTAATAATATAATATTTGTTATGAAAACTCTTTTATGTCAATTTTGACACTATTGGTTATTTTGTTTTTGATAATTTCATAAGAGAATTATTACTTCGAAAAAAATTTATATAACCAGCCCTAATATGTCATATTAACCTAGAAAATTAGTTTAATTCATAAAAAAGTCTCAAATTACATTTATTTTGTTATTTATAATATCAATTATTTTAATATTTCATTAATTAGGTAATTATTGTATCACCATTGTGTCATAAATAACATAAATTATTTAATGTCTAAAAATTATAAATAAAATACCATTATGTTGGAAATATTTTTATATTTCTAATGAATATTTATAATCCAATTTATCTTATGTATATCCCTATATTAAAAATGAATTAGATATTAAACTTTGATTTTAACTCTTTTGACTCTTCTTTCAATTAAATAATAATAAATTTCCTAATCTAATCCAAGTGAACATAAATGATAATATTTTATTCCTAAGGTTGTTTTTGGTCGAGATACACTTTTCTAATAGAATTAATACATGTGTTAGGGTAATATTAATATAATTTTTACCCATAATTACCCTAATTTCTTTTAACTATGGTAAATAAAATTAAAAACTTACTATTCACCAAAAATTACTTTTATCTTATTGAACCGCATTTTACTCATTGATATTAACCGTGTCTCTTATATTTTCAAAATTCCACTCATATAAGCGGTAAAATTATGTTTTATGTGAATTTTCAAATTCTCCTAAGAGATGGGTAAAATACAGTGAAAAGTTCAATAAAATTTTTATATGACTAAAATTATTATAAAGTTACGCCAATGAATTAAATTGAACTTATATAGGTATTAAGAATCTATTTTGATCTAAAATAAATTTAAATAAAATAAATAATAATTTAAATAAAAAGTCGGTTTTAACCAATAAGTCAGTGTTTTTAACTATTCATAAAAAATTTAACGTTTTCTAAAAAATACCAAAAATTCACCCTAGGGTAATTTTGATATTAAAAATCCAAAAATGAAGTCCATTTTGAATGATATAGTTTATAAAATTTCAAAAAGTTGGTATTACTATTCATAACAGCTAGTTTGATTAGTTGTGGAGTGTGTTAGAACTAGAAGTTGCGTACAATGCACACTACTGTATTATTCAAAGAGAAGCATATTGTGGATACTTCGGGTGTTACATTCTCCCCTCCTTCAAATAGTTTCATCCTCAAAATTTCTAGAATACTACCACATGAAAAGACTTGGGTGGTTCTTCATCATGAGTTCCTCAGGTTCCCATGTTGCCTCTTCCATCTTATGGTTTCTCCATAGAACATTTACCAGAAGAGTCGCCCGGTTTCTCAGCACTGGTTCTCTGGTATCTAGAATCCTGTTCGGCTCTCCACAATAAGACAGATCAGGTTCCAATTCTAATTCCTCATAAGTGTGTACATGCATTGGGTCAGGCGTGCATTTTCTCAACAGTGATACGTGGAACACATCGTGAACTTTGGAGAGATTTGGCGGCATTGCCAAATAGTAAACTACAACCCCAATTTGTTCTAGAATTTCGAAAGGTCTGATGTACCTGGGACACAATTTACTCTTCTTACTGAAATTCATAACTCTCTTACATGGAGATACCTTCAAGAAAACATGATCTCCTACATGAATTTCCAAATCCGTCCTTCGGTTATCGGCATAGCTCTTCTGCCTACTTTGAGATGCTTTGATGTGGTTTTGGATTACCTTCAACTTTTCCATCATTTGCTCCACCATTTCAGGGCCTACATGTTTTCTTTCACCAATGTCATCCCAATAGTTTGGTACGCGACATCATTTTTCTTACAATGATTCATATGGTGCCATCCGAATACTTGGATGGAAGTTATTGTTATAGGAAAATTATAAAAGAGGTAAATATTCATCACTCTAGATCTTTAAAGACAAGTGAGAAGGATCTCAACATGTCTTATAAGGTTTGAACAGTCCTTTCTGATTGTCCATCTGTTTGAGGGTGGTAGGTAATGCTCAAACGATGTTCAGTATCCAAGGGCTTCTGAATACTTTCCCAGAATCATGATATAAAATGGAGATCACGATCAGAAACAATTGATAGGGGTATTCCATGAAGTCTCACAACATTATTAATATATAGTCCTGCTATACGTTCTTGTGGTAGATCTTCTCTTATAGCAAGAAAATGTGTTGTCATGGTAAGACAATCAACAACAACCCAAATCGCATTGTTCCTACTAGGGGTCTTTTGTAGCCCCATGACAAATTCCATCATAATATTATCCCATTTACACTCTGTTATGTGAAGAGGTTTCATGACTCCTCCAGGCTATTTCCTTCCAGTTTTCACTTTTTGAAAAACCATACTTCATGACACTAAATCAGAAATCTACCCCTTCATATTGTCCCACCAAAAATGTTCCTTCAAATCTATAAACATTTTGGTTCTCCAAGGGTGTATAGAGAAATTGGAACTGTGATCATTGTCCACCAATTCCCTTTTTAGATCAGGTATATTGGGAACACAAAGTCTCTTCCCAAATTTAAAAATTCCATCTTCATACACAAAGTCACTCAATCTCCCATAATTCACTGCAATTATCTTCTTTTGGAATTCATCATCATTGGTCTAAGCACAAGATCCTCAACCCAGTTGGTCAGGACTCGCTAGGTGCATCCAAGAGACCCGAGAAAAAATCCGGGTGGAGGAATATTTCTAGGTTACTGTAGAAGGATTGTAGTAGTAATATAGAAGGTACTGTAGCAGGAACTATTCAGTACTATATCATCCAGAACAATTCATCCATATGGGCCTCCATGCCACTAGTTTGGACCTCAGGTCCTGAAAGGCTTTCAGGCCACCCAAGGCCTTCTGTCCAGTTGATTCTCAAGGCCTTTGGGCCACCTTAAGGCATTAGGTCCACCCCAAATCCTTTAGGACACATGAATGAAAGCCCCATACATACTACAAAAAAGTAGCAACCCCAGAAAGGGATTCAGAGCAGGTGAACTCACCAGAGCAGAGCCAAATTGATTGTTAGAATGAGAGGGTATGGTTATACCATTGGTACCAGCCTGTGCTTACACGAGAAGCCTAGCCAAACGTTCATGCAAAGGTGGATATCTACTACCAAGATGCAGATGCTGGGGAGGGGTAGTTCCTTGTAGATAGTCTGGTTCAATTCTATAAGACCTTCGAGTCATTTAATCTCCTAAGCCAACGAGCCATGTAATCTTTGAGCCTACGGGCCTTGTAAGGGTTCCCCGTTATCCCTTGAAAGGGGGGTTATCAAAAAGGAATAAAAAATGAAGGCCTTTGGGCTATTCAGGCATCATTGTTCTGAGAACACTAAATCCTTTCTAGTAAAGATGGTTTGGAAACCATTGGAAAAAGCATTGATGTTTCACCTTCCATGGTGATTCCCATATCCAACCATACTAGATCCATGAAAATAGGATCCCATTCAATTCTCATCATGTTCAAAACTCCATGATCTTTTCTGCTCAAAGCATCTTCCACAATATTTTCCTTCCCCGGGTGGTAGTGTATCATGCAATCATAATCCTTCATTAGTTCAAGACATCTCCTTTGCCTCATGTTCAGTTCTTTCTGTGAGAAAATATACTTCAAACTCTTCTGATCAGTATAAATCTCACATTTTTCAGCATAAAGATAGTGTCTCCAAATCTTTAATGCAAAGATTACAGATTCTAACAAAATATCATGAGTTGGATAGTTCTGCTCAGGAATTTTCAGTTGTTGTGATGCATATGCAATAACCCTATCATTCTGCATAAAGACACAACCATGTGCTTTCTTTGATGCATCACAAAAAATAACAAACCCATCATTCCCCGATGATAGAGTCAATATAAGATCATAGACTAATCTCCTCTTCCGTTCTTCAAAACATTCTTCACAGTCTTTTGTCCAAACAAATTTAACCCCTTTACGTGTGAGCTTCGTTAATGGGTTAGCGAATCGGGAAAAATTCTGGACGAAACGCCGATAATAACCTGCTAAACCAATAAAACTACATACCTCAGTTATAATCATCAGTGCATGCCATTATTGTATTTCCTTGGAATTTGAAGGATCAACAGAGATTCCATCCTTAGAGACAATATGTCTAAGCAAAGAAATCTCTTGATGCCAGAATTCACACTTGCTAAACTTCCCATATAATTCGTGTATTCTCAGAGTCTTAAGGATAATGCGCAAGTGATTTTCATGATATTTGTAGTTTTGGGTGTATACCAATATATCATCAATAAATACCACCACAAAATCATCGAGATATTCCTTGAAAACTCTATTCATTAGATCCATGAATACATAGGGCGCATCAGTCAGCCCAAACGGAATTACTGTAAACTCGTAATGCTCGTACCTGGTTCCAAATGCTATCTTCGGAATGTATTCCTTCTTCACACACAACTGATGGTATCCAGATCGAAGGTCAATCTTTGAAATGTATTGGGCTCCATGCAGTTGGTCAAATAAATCATCAATGCGAGGTAGAGGATACTTTTTCTTTATTGTTATAGCATTGATCTCCCTATAGTCAATGCACAACCGCATAGATCCATCTTTCTTCTTATCCAAAAGGAGAGAGGCTTCCCATGGAGAAACACTAGTGCAAATAAATCCGTTATTACTCAATTCCTCTAGTTGTTCCTTTAGTTCAACTAACTCCACAGTGGCCATTCTATAACAGGTCTTCAATATAGGCCTTGAACCAGGAATTAAATCAATGGAAAACTCAACTTCTCGTTCTAGATGATGTCCAGGTAAATCTTTTGTAAACACATCAACAAATTCTTTACCAATAGGTACATCCCCTATTTGTCCATTCCTTTCATCACCCACAGTCATTTCATTATCTTCCTCCCCAATAATTGATTTTAGTTGGGATACTGGGGGTAGATCTAGATAAGAATTAGGTGGTGATGATTCTGCTCTAAAGATAAGGTGTTCCTTATCATCATCATCAATAATCATAAACTCCTTCTTCTTACAATAAATCTTCGTATCATGGTCTGAAAGACAATCCATATCAAGGATTATATCAAACTAATCATAGTTATGATGATGAGATCAGCGGATAAAGAACATTTATGTTCTTTAATGGGGACTGGTTCACAAAACATTGTTGCAATGTTACTTCCCTTAGGAGTTTTACCTGACAACTCCCTTGTTAAATCAAATTGAAAATATCTAATTTTCATAAAAAAACTAGGAAGATATGAAACAATGTGATGATCCAGAATCAAATAATGCATTTTCTAAACATGAGGAAACCATTAAATTACCGGCCACCACGTATTTCAGAGATTCTACCTCAGCAGTAGTGATATCATAAGCTTGGCCTTGATCCCTTGGCCTATTCTGAGGTATGTTCCCCTGACGATTAGGACATTCAGATGCATAATGTCCCACATCCCTGTTTTTGTAGCAATGAACATCATTATATTCTTTCTTCCCCTTTCAATCATGTGCTTGGTGGCCTTTTTCCCCACACTTGTAACAAACTCCCATTACCTTCAAGCAAGTACCAGGGTGTTTCTTCCCACATTTACTACAGGATAGATATTCGACATTTCCCTTCTTACCCATATTTCAATTCCCAGATTGATCAACAGATCTCTTCTTCTCTTGCTTTGATATAAAGTCATAAGACTTAGAGAATTATTTTTGTTTCTAGATAGCAAATGAGAAAATGTATTCATACGACGAGAAGGATTGTGAGACTAATGCTCGACGGAGAAATGGTTTTAACCCATCAAAGAAATGATCAATCTTACTTCTTGGGTTATGTATATAATCACTAGCATACCTTGATAACCTTGTAATGTTAGCCTCATACTTTGCGACATTCTCATCCTCCTTTTGCCTCAGACTCAGAAATTGCCTTTTCATATCTGCTCGATGGTCACGAGGAAAGTATTTTTCTAAAAATAGATCTTTGGAATCCCTCCATTACATATTTGTTACTTTATCATCTTCTTTAGTTTTTTGAATCAATGACCACCATAGATCAGCATCTCTAGTGAGGCGGTAATCTGCCATGATAACTTTTTCCCTTTCACTAATCCCCAAAGCCTGAAATATTTTCTCTAGGGAACATATCCATCTATCAGCTACCAATGGATTTTTACTCCCATTGAACGTTGGTGGTTGTTGCCTCATGAAGTGATCTAACATTGATCCCCCACACTATGGATCAGGGTGCTCTATAAGGGTAAGGTTATTATTCATAACCTGAGTGAGTTTTCCCAGTATGGTGATAAGCTGATAAGCACCAGATGCATCACCAGCTCCATTATAATTATCCTGAGGAGGCGGGAAATCCCTACATGGAGTGCGTGCATTGATACGGTTCCTATTTATTCCACTAGGCACCATTTCTAAACAATGGCATAAACTAGATTAGTTTATGAATCAAAATAAATAATTCCATACTTGTAAAACACTTAATATAAATTTAACTATTTATAGATATAATCCATAATCATGAAAAAGTTTTCATTGAAAAAATATATCCTCATAAACCCTTAATAATGGGTTTTAAAGAAAAATAGAATTATCCTAAGCATATCTCTCGGGAGTGTCGTAAGCAAGAGTGGAAATATGCCCGTTGTCATGCTCCAGTTCTCGTTTGAGTCTAGCTCAAAGCGGTGTTTTTGGGTTTTACCTAGAGGTACATCTATTCCAGATCTGCCTCTACCTTCTCGTATTCAGACAGGGATGTATTGCTTGGAAAAATCACAAAATCTCTACAATACAAAAATTATAATATGTTCTTCTATACTCATCTTGAAAGTGTATCTTAGGGCTATGTTCTCTAATCAGAGTTTATCTAAATCAAGCTTCCTAGGTTTGTACTAAAATTCCTCTGATAACAACTGTAACGCCCCGACCCCAGTTACCCAGAGTCAGTGCATTATTACATAATATTGGCATGATCACAAATGATCAAGTCTCGACCGGCCGATTAGTTTAGTATCCTTGGAATAACTAGATGCATTCATAATTTTTACATTACATCGTAAAGTGAAAACTACTACAACAACATCTTGTCTTAATATCCCCTCATACTATCCCTACATGTCATTCATAAATTACTTCTTCACATCCTGGGGAAAATAAAACATTGAAAGGGGGGAGCTTAGATGCTCAGTAAGGATAACAACATAGTGGAAACTTTTATAAATAAGCATAAAATTTCAAGGCAATGTATAACTAAAACAAAAGACTTGTAAACTTGAACTTCAGCATAATACGACAAAGATAAAATGAAATAATGCCATTTTATTATTCACATGGATACTCTACTAGTCGAATAATCACATGCAACATCAATATCCACATTCATAAAGATGGAATGCATAATACCAGACTATCATAACAACATATCCAAGGCCTCGTGCCAAAACTAAAAATAATATTTTTTTCAAGGCCTTGTGCCAAGACACTATTTTGCCTCATGAGACCTACAGATGCATCGAGGATCTATAGCGGGCTCCTCCCCTCACATATTATGTCCAATGCATTACTCATATGAACAGGTTTAAACATAACATAAAAATTCGTATTAATACTAGAATATGAAATTTCAAAACATTATCCATAAACAATTAATGGTATAAAAATAACACATACATAGTCAAACATATCACAAAACCTTCAATACAATATGGATGTTTTGTATCATAATAATACAACTGCGAAAGCAGCACACACAAAAGGAAGAAAATTACATATAAATCGAAATCCCTGGGACTTGACCCCACAACCTTCCCCTCACCCCAAGCTCATACCACCCCACCACCAATGGTGTGGGGTTTGTATCATAATAATAAACATCAAATAAGATTAAAATCCATCAAAGGATGTTCACATAGATTCTATCAAAATTATTTGAGAGAAATATCTCTTTTTTTGAAATCATTTAAAAGTATCATAATTATAAAATAAAACATTTGATTTTAAATTTTTCTTATAATAATGTAATGGAATCCTCGACGATTTTATAACGGAAAAAATAACCGCACTCGTTGTCTAAGTTAAAAAAGACATTCTTTCCTTAATTCTGTCGAAAAGGTTAAAAAGGAACTTGTTTGGAAAATGACAGAAATATTCCTTTATGAAATTCTTATAAAAATTTAACAAGGGTATAAATGACACTATTCCATAGTCTTTAAAATATAAGAGAGATTTGAAATACATTTTTAAGAAACATGCATGTGGGTGATAATGAGGTCCCAGTAGATAATTATGTATAAACAGACTCGGATAATGAAGAGATTGTGAAATAAACCCTTACCCTGTACTTTTACTTAGTCGATGGTATGTTAAACTTCTGTATAATAGTTAAAATTTGTTTATTAAATTTTACAAGAACCATATAAATAATTATGATATCATATATGATCTTCTAATATTTATTTGTTAATAATATTTTAGTATTATCGTCATTTCAGGTGTTAACTTACACGTTTTCGTGTATATGTTTTGTTAAATAAGTCATGTTTGTTATGCATAGGTTTTATCTTATTCATATCCAGAATGATATAAAGTTCTTAAACATTACTTTTAATCATCAAATGAGAATTAGTCTTGAATGGAGACGATGGGGAATGAATCTCATCGTGTTCGTGGAGACGGTAGTCCGTACGTACACACGAGCGACAATGTCATTATTTTGATATTAAAATAATGTATAATTGGATGGTATATCATATATAAAGAATCATTATCATGTTATATTTATTATTTACATGAATTAGACATCACTATTATACCAATCCAAATAATAATATATTGAATAACAATTACACCACAACATGGAGACGGTAAGACGTACGTACGCACGTATGGTGACATGTTATTCAAAGGATGGATAGAATACTGAATATGGTTGTACCATTATATAATAACATCACAGTATATAGAAGATTCTAGAGTTATTATTTTAGAATGGAAATAACAAATAAAGAAGAAGTTGAAGAAGAAAGGAACTTAAAAGAGGGTGGTGAAAACATTACCTCTTCTTCAGGTTCTTCCTTTTGATTTGATCAAAAGGGCTCCCTAGGATAGCTTTGTGATCAAAATAATGCCTTAAGTTTGAAGTGAGGGTAGTTGAGAGAATATTTGGTCAGTGGTTGGCTGAGCCAAAAGGATTTGATGGTGTCAAATTGAGAGAAGGGGGAGTTCCCTTTTATAAGAGGGGAGAGGGGAACCTTTAGAAAAGCTAAAAATATTACTTTATAATAAATTAATATTCAGTTTATGATGGCTCCATAGTGGATTATTTCAATGTTAAGGGGGAGATAGGTCGAAATCCACTCAACCAATAGGTTTTAGATAGGTTTGGGTCACTTTATTAACCTTATCTTTTAGTTTTAACTCTTAGTTAATTAGTTTGACACTTACCATATCTCTTTGTATTTTTATATTATATAGTCAATAAACATAACATAAACTTCCAAACGACCCCCAGGTGGTCCATTAATGATACTCCTATCATAATATAAGTCTCTTGGCCGAACAATATATTTTTCGAAAGAGAATATAAATTAATAATATAATATTTGTTTTTAAAACTCTTTTATGTCTATTTTGACACTATTGAGTATTTTGTTTTTGATAATTTATTAACAACAATATTACTTCGAAAAAATTTATATAACATGTACTAATATGTCATAATGACCTAGAACATTAGTGTAATTCATAAAAAAGTCTCAAATTACATTTATTTTTATATTTATAATATAAATTATTTTAATATATCAAATAATTAGGTAATTACTGCATCACCATTGTGTCATAAATAACATAAATTATTTAATGTCTAAAAATTATAAATAAAATACAATTATGTACGAAATAATTTTTTCTTTCTAATGAATATTTATAATTCAATTTATCTTATCAATAACTCTATATTAAAAATGTTTTAGTTGTTAAACATTGATTTTAACTCTATTCAATTTTCTTTGAATTAAATAATAATAAATGTCCTAATCTATTCCAAGTGGACCTAAATGATAATATTTTATTCCTAATTTTGTTTTTGGTCGAGATACACTTGTTATATAGAATTATGACATGTGTTAGGATAATATTAATATCATTTTTCCCTTAATTATCTTATTTACTTTTAACCATGGTAAATAAAAGTAAAAGAGTTACTATTCCCCAAAAATTATATTTATCTTGTTGAACCACATTTTACTCCTTGATATTAACCGTGTCTCTTGGATTTTCAAAATTCCACTCACAGATGTGGTAAAATTAAGTTTTATGTGAATTTAGAAATTCTCCTAGGAGATGGGTAAAAGACGGTGAAAAGTTCAATAAAATTTTTACATGTCTAACATTCTTATAAACTGACTCCAATGAATTAAATTGAATATATATAGGTATTATGTATCTATTTTGACCTAAAATAAATTTAAATAAAGTAAATAATTATTTAAATAAAAAGTCGGTTTTAACAAGTAATTCAGTGTTTTTGACTATTCATCAAAAATTGAATGTTTTCAGAAAAATACCAAAATTTCATCCTAGGATAATTTCGATATTCCAAATCCAAAAATTGAAGTCCATTTTGAATGATAAAATTTATAAAATTTCAAAAAGTGGTTATTACTATTCATAACGGCTAGTTTGATTGGTTGTGGTGTAAGTTTGAACTCAAAGTTGCGTACAACACACGGTACTATATTATTCAAAGAGAAGTGTACCGTGGAAGTTTGGCGTGTTACAGTATTTTAGGATAAAAATTATATACCGTTGAATGATATTTTTGGTTGCCCTTTAGATGCATCCTCAATGCTAAAAACCATAAAAGAAAACTATATTATTATACCATGATTTTGAATGGCCACATAAATCATGGATTATTTGTTTATGCTTATAAATACACTACATCATAATCACTAAACCACGACAAATGTTCTTCCTTGTAAATAAATCTTCACTATTTATATAGTTTAATCGCACCATCATTGCTTCAAGCCACCATGCTAGTTCTTTCCAACATCTTATCTCTTCCTCCAAGATGGATGAAAACCCATTAAACTGCCACTAAAACCACATTTTTTATGTGAATGGTCCATTCAGAAGTAAAAAAATGGTAAATACCAGTAAAATATCTATAAAGATCACATTGAATCACATTCATAGATAGAGAACAAATAATAGGTCCCCTGCATTGGGCCTGAGTTTACCTTGATAACAACAGAAACAAGAAAATTTATGATGACAAATCCTTGGTGATAACAAATAACCCCACCATCATGCATGGGACCTTTGATGTAGGACCCAATAGAGTTGATCTTGAGGCCTTGAATAGTTGTTTTGTAGCATACCCAATGACCACAGCTGGTACCTCAAACAAGATATTTCTGTAAAATTAATATATCAGTATGATTAAAGATTTGAGGGTGTGGATCCAATGTTATTACTTAGTGTATAAAGTTAGAAGATCAGGTATGTGAATTTCTATTTTATGTTTTCTTCAAAGGGATATATAGACTTATGTCACGTCTCATTCGGAACCTCCCTAATCTCCTAGAGTCTTACAGAAAATAATCCACTATGCATAAGATATTTTGTTCATATACATGAGTAAATATAGAAATAGGGGCTGAGAAAGTGGTACATAGATTGAAAATATGAAAAACCTTCTTTTTATTACTAAATTTAACATAATTTATTACATAAAAATCATTTGATACATCATAGAATATTGATAGGTCTAGAGTCGTTGTGGCTTAGGATCATTACATAGAAACTTAAAACATAAAAAACAGTATCTTTATTGAAAACTTCCTTTACATGACCACTATGTGCCCCAGTACTTAGCATTGCATGGGAAAATATGAGGACATGCATATGAAAAGGGTGACCTATAAAGCCCAGTAAGAAAATAATCATAGAATAACATGAGGAATACAATAAATGTTAGAAAATAGGAATATCAACAGAGAACAAGATAATCATAATCATAAAGTCATGATAAGGCCTGATAGTCATAACAAGGAAATGTGGAAGCAACACTTAACATGGAATTAGCATGATCGAAGGCTCATTGAAAAGGATGCATGAGTAAAACCTCATTGCACATGAAGCATGAGTAAACCCACTTTTCTCATGAATTAGAATGAGTAAACATCCATTTCACACGACTTATCATGATATTATAATTTATGAAATTCTTTGGATTTCTATATGGGCACACCCTTCTTAAACATTTCATTTCATGCATACATGTGCTGCATGGATCATAAAACATTGAATCATTCAACATAATATTTTATTCCACGATAAAATAATGTGGAATAAATACATAAAACTATATAAACAATAATTAAATGTTCATAAAGTTTAATATCCTTGATAAGGAATTGGGCATCGTATTCACTACATAAGGAATTTGGCTTGGAAAAGTGTAGTGCAATTTTGGCACCATAATGGCGTGTCATAAGAACTCAGAAAAATGTTTAATGAGAGAGAAAGGGGTGTCTCATCATATTTACATGATATGGATAGTAAGGGGGTCATATAGATACAAGCCCCAAAAAATGTAATGAAATTTAGATTCATGATACAAAATAATTTCTTTAATGTAAATGAGGAGATATATATTTCTTTCAGAATTTCGGCATAGTAACGGGTTTACAAGAGAGGCATCTATATATCTTCTAAACATGGATTTTTTCTTCAAACGTGTCAACTCCACCAGTTTCCACGTCTCCAAAAAAACACCTCCATGTGGATTTTACCGCTATCCATCGCCATTCCGAGCGCCTACCTCCCTCGAAAATTCATTCTGTCGACCTAGGGTTTCATTTCCAATCCTATCTATCTTCCCCAATCTTGCATCTCCGCCTCTACCCCGGCAGACGCCTCACCTACGCCCCTGCTCCTCTTACTCACTCCTCCTTCCTCTACGGCCTATCGTAATTGCAAGTTCACTCTCCACCTCCCCACATCTGCTCCCAACCTCCGCCTCCCTCTAGATGCTCCACCTATGACTGCTCCGCCTCCTACTGCTCCAGCTCCTATGCCACTGGATCTTACGAGTCTAGCTCCAACACCTCCGGCTCTTATGCATCTGTCTCCTATGCTTCTATGTCCCACGACTACGCCTCCACCTGCTAATTACAACACCTCTGATTATTTCTGCAATGTCGAATATTCACAAGTTCGGTTTTTTGAAGCCCATGTCGACTCCTCATTCGAATTCATATGTTCTTCATTGCACAGAACCATTTCCCATTAAAACCCTAGCTTTTGGTCTGAGCATCATTTAGAAACCCAGTTCATAGAAAAAACACAATTTCATGCCTTGTTATGAAGATATTGAACGGACATGGGATTTCATCAATGACTTTCCATTTCAATGGCGTCTGATGTGAGAACACATTTAAATCGAATTATGGATCTGCTTTGATGCTTGGAACCAGATCGACTTGGAAAACCTGCATTATTTTCAATCGCTTGTTCAGATTTAGTTGAAATTTCTCATAGAACCTTGTCCTTCTGATCCAATTTTCTGTCCAAAAAACTAATCTATGGTCAGTATATTATTTTGTCTCTACTTCAAATAATTTTTCTTGATTTCAGATATTTATTTTCCTATAAGTTATTGGATTGGTCATTTATTTCTCATTAATTTTTATTTTTCAGGTGTTGACCTCCTCCACATCAACTCTAAACTGTTGAGATATTGTTAGTTTTTGATTTTTTTTACTAACAATCAGTAAATATTATTATTCTGGACAACTCTTTATTCAATTATGTAGTATCATCATACCTATATTCATCACTTTTCTTATAGTACTAATGAGTCCCATAATTTTAATATTTTATATTATTTTTCTATCAAAAAATAGACTTTATTCATTGTACAGTTGGTGGGAATACTAAGGTTAGTTATCTTCATTTCATTAAATTGCATTTTTCATAAATTTACTATGTTCCATATGTGTTTTTAGTGCGGTCAATATTAGATACTTCAAACACTAATAATATTAATGATACTGATAATGGTTCTTTCAATCTCTTTTTTGATGCATACAATTCAACTATATATTATTCCCTAATTTGGTTTCTTACAGGTGGAAAGAATTTCTCTTCAAATGCATTCATTTTTCATGTTGGATTTTCTACTTTATATTATCTACTCACATGGTTTGAACAATTAATTACTTATCACGATATATGTTTCATAGGTATTCATAGGTTTGTGTCTTTTTTTCTCTAAGTCCTTAATGCTCTATCTTGATGTGGTTTTGAAATTTTAGGGAGACTCCAAATAGGAATGATAAAACCAGTTCAGTGGAATCCTTATTCATATCATACTGCATTTTATTAATTTTAGTATGTGACAGCATATTTGTGAATGTTTGGGATACATTGTATGTATAATTTGGGATTAAATTTAAAAATTGAATTTAAATTTACTGAATGAAGTGATTTTCTTATAGATTTGATAAAGATTGATTATTTTGAGATATTGGAATAGAAGTATCAGGTAAATTCTGTTCACAAACTATGTATTCAATAACCCTGGATATTTATGGGACCATAAATTAACTAGGAAGTATTTATTTCACTGTTTTTTATAATGTCAAATTGTTCCATATCAATATGCTTGATCAAACATTTATGACATGTTTATTGTGATTTTTCCAATATTATCTTATTTTTATTGGTCCAGGTTTCTATTTCAAATTGGGTAGGGGCGCGACGGTGATGAAAGGATTCTTTGGCACCACGACATGGTATGTAATTAAAATCACTCCGACACATTTTATGATAAATAGTTTTTCTAGAATAAAAACATATGATTTTCTAGTTTCTATTGGAAATATTATAAATGATTCATATTCAATTTGTACATTCATGTTTTAAAAAATACAGCAAAATGGTTATTAGAAGCTGTTTTTTCCATTCAATGTTTATCATTCAATAATCAAGGCAATGTTTCCACCCATTATATAACCATGCTCAACTATAATTCTCATTGCGTTCTACACTTGCATGGGCTCTAAAATAGAGGTCACCCATCAAACAAGAGCTGTGATGATTGTATTCATATAGTAATGAAATTTTCGGATTTTTAAATATGTATCTTCTTATGTGTCTTTTAATATTCTACATGCACTTATTATTTACAGAGCTTCAAATTTGAATAGAATGGTGACACTTATTCTCATGCTACACAAAGCTATCTTAATATATATTTTTATTTCATTATCATGTTTTCAGGTCTTCTAAATTGGCTAAGAGCTCCCTTTCAAAGATTCATGGCGTGGGTGAATGTCTTGAATTAGTGGAAAAAATATGGAATCCCTTTCGTCTATCCATTACTTTCCACTATTCACGTGAGCTTTAAGACTAGCAATGCATCACTCTTGACATTGAGTTAAGAAACATAAACATCAAATATGTCTTCATCTATTTTTTACTTTCATGTTGTTAGGTCTTATGAAGTGGTTGAGGGCTCTCTGTTGATGATGCTTAGAATTGGAGTATGTCTTGATTAAGGTAAATGATATCTGGACACCCCTTCGCTTACCCGTGATTGGTCTCTTTTCATGCAAGCTGTAAAATCAATAACCTAGGTAGATGTGTTTAATTTTTACTATCTTCTATTTTGATTCCATCACTGTATTAGACAATACTGTTTTTTTGCAGTATCATTTTCATTTTATCATTAAAACACAATTCATTTTTTTCTCATCCATCAATTTGTAAACATCAAATTACTTATTCAATAACTATAGTGGTAAGTATTTTTTTGATACTTGTTGATTTAATTCATTTATTAATGTACATAAATCTGTTGATTGAGTTTTATGATGATGATGCAGTGCAACAGAAAGTTACAATG
Source organism: Viscum album (assembly GCA_963277665.1). Classification (NCBI taxonomy): domain Eukaryota; kingdom Viridiplantae; phylum Streptophyta; class Magnoliopsida; order Santalales; family Viscaceae; genus Viscum; species Viscum album. The sequence goes on from OY728134.1 coordinate 1,004,993,056, forward strand.
ACTCATGATGCAACATCCACATGTCATGCCAATGAACAACATCCCCATTTAATGGAAAACATAAACAAGATGACTTCCAAAACTGATTGACATTACGCAGAGCATTTTCAACGTATCAAAAAAAAACCTTATTGAACCTATTTATTTTTTCAAATTAGCTTATACATTTCTATATCAAATTTTAACTGTTCTATTTTTATAGGATACATTAAAGTAGTTATAACACATATACCACACACATTTATCCTTTCTTATTAGTATAGGATGTACATTTTACAGTTTTCCTAGTTTCTTTTTATTAGTTATATTAAACATATGTGTCCACCACCATCCAGATGTGGTCATCCAATGCACCATAGATGCACACTTCTGGAAAGCAGGATGTAAGAATGGTGACATTTATTCTCAAGCTACACCAAAATTCAATTTGTCTTCATATATAGTTTTTAATTAAATATCATGTTGTCAGTTCTTCCAAAGTGGTTGAGAGCTACCTTTCAAAGATTCATGGCAAGGGTGAATGCCTCGATTCGGTGGAAATTAATCTGGTATCCCCTTTTTTTATCCATCACTTGCCACTATTTTGGCGATCTTTAAAACCAGAAATAAAACAATCTTGAAATGGAGTTAAGAAACATAAATATCCAATCAATCATTATCTATTTTTTCCACTTTCATGTTGCCAGGTCTTATGAGGTGGTTGAGGGCTCTCTGTTGATGCTGCTTAGCATGAGTGAATGTCTCCATTCATGGAAGTGATATCTGGATACCCCCCCCCCCCCCCCCGCTTACCCAGGATTGGTCTATGTTCATGCAAGCTGTAAAAATAATAACACAGGTAGTTGTTTTTTATTTTCACTGTCTTCTATTTTGATTACATCATTGTATTAGACAATACTATTTTTTGGTATTATCATTTTAATTGTATCATTAAAACACAATTCAGTTTTTTGTATCATTTTTCAAATTGTAAACATCAAATTACTTACTCAATAATTACAGTGGTAAGTATTTTTTGCTTGTTTTTTATTTTATTCGTCTCATAATGTACAGATATTTGTTGATTGTGTTTTATGATGATGATGTGGTGCAATAGAATGTTACAACTACTCACAGTGATGTAGAATCCACAAGACATTCCAATAAAGTGAATCCCCATTTAAAGTAAAACATAAGCAAGAAGTATTACAAAAATGATTAAAATTAAGTAGCACATTTGAAAGGTATCCCCAGAACCTCATTGAACATATTTTTTTCAAATTATCTTAAATATTTTTATATCAAATTTTGGCTCTATTGTTATTATAAGATACATAAATTTGTTATAACACATATAACACACATTGTTATCCTTTATTATTAGTGTAGGTTGTACATTGTACAGTTTTCCCAGTTTCTTTTTTGTTAACTATATTAAATAACTGCATCAACCACTATCCAAAAATGGTAATCCAATGCACCATTGATACACACTTCTAGTCATCCCATTAACTTTTATTTTAAAAACACTCTATTTGCATTACACTATTTGTTTTTCTATTGGAATAGAATTTTAGAGCAATTTCATCTCACGTCAGCAGCCTGCATCATAATTTCATTGAGGGGAGATCACAGTGGCAAAGCCTTACTAATACAGATGGATCCAGACATGGATTCTAGTACTATAAATTTTATACCCTAAAAAATAATGTGGCTGTAGAGAAATGCTTGACCAGTGAACAACATAGGTTTTCATATGGAAGACCCATCACAAAATGCCACCCAATCTTGGTACGTCAGGACTATTTTTTTAACACAGAAAATGTAGTCATATAACCTGCATCCAATCTTCTCTCAGTATTGGCAGCATAAGGAATCCAATATTTCTTCTCCATCATCATTTCCGGATTTTTGGTTTCTTGAAATGGGAAGAATAAATGTAGCTCACTTCAAATATTGGAGGCGTGCCCTTTGCCTCCAAAGTGATAGTGTCCAAACAACCACTTCTTGGCCATCAGAAATAATTTATGGACTCATGTATCGAGGTCCAGGAATTTATACAGATATATTTTCTACCACATGCATCGGGAAATTTATCCAGATTTATGGGCTATGTTCTTTACATGGGGTTTCTTCCAAAATATCCCTTAATCTCCTCTTAGGCATGACACCAATCTACTGGTTTTGTTTTGTTTTCTTGTCCGCAGATCAGTGGTGGTAAACCTATGTGTGTGTGTTATTTGCATAAGTCTTATTGTTTCATTTACATGTAATCTCATGGTAATGGTGTTATGTAGGATCTTTACATGATTTGTGCATGTCGCTGGCCCAAGGACAATGATTATTATCTTCAGCTATGTGCTTCCGTTGGGTTACACACACTGCATTGAAGATTTGTCTGGATTTAGTTTATTCTGGTTAAATTTTATTCGTCACACCAATTTTCGCAATAACAAAGATATTTTCATTGCTTATACCATTCTAATGATTATGTATTTTGTCCTATCACCACATTTGTTGACAAGGAAGAAGGTACTGAAGCCGTGGAGGATGGAGGAGGATATAACATGGGAGGCTAAAGGGAATTCTTGGAAACACCCATGAAAATAGTGGGATTTTGGGTAGCAGGAGAAAGATGACAGTCCATAAAGTAGCTAACAAGGGAATTATATGGACTGTAGCTCGTCCATGAGTCTATTGAAGTAAGTATAGCTGAAATACAGATCGGTCATACTATAATATTTAATTTAGCTGCAATAGATGCCATTTAATTTGTATATTTATTTTCAGTTAGTCATTTTTTTAGCATCACTCTGTGATGTTGTTTCATGCTTACTATATTTGAGGAGTGTCCACTTTATCTAGTAAAAATTGGAGATTTGGTATACTAAAAAGGTCTAAAGGGAAGAGTATAATCCAATGACAAAAACAATGTATGGAAAGTCAATGATGATGAGTCTATGCATGGAAAGATCATACTGGTTTTCATTGCAGGCTTCAAAATGTACATTTCGACTTATTTTATTTTCCTTTCTAATTAATACTTTTATATTATCATTTTTTGTTCTAAAAAATCATATGTTCTTATTGTAAGGATTATTTTTCTATGTAGAAATATTTTCCTAGCATTTGAAGTTGGATATTTATACAATGTGACATTTATTCTCGGTGACATAAAGACTTCTGATGCATGCCTTGAAATGTAAATGTCCATTAGAATGTTATTTTCATTCATGTTCATTTGAATATTGTGTTGTTTATAGAAATGTTGTACAGTATTTATTTCAAGTACATTTCATAATATCTCAATGACATTAATAGTAATTTAATTTCATTCATGTTCGTTTTTTAATGTACTTTTCTAATTACTGTCCATTTTTTCTTTTTATTCATGTATTTGAAATTTGATACTTATGATTTTTTCTACAAAGTGAATTATTTAATTTTCCTTATTCTTTTATGTTTTCATACACGTTAGTTCCATTTTTTTTAAAAATGTTGTTTTTCTTTTCAATTGATTTTTATCTACTATATTCTCCTATATGTGTTATATTTTTTCAAATAATTTTACTTTCATTCTATATTCTCCTATATGTTTTCCTTATATTCTCCATCATGCATTTTTATGGATTATTTTGTACAGTGATGGTATATTTATGTTTTCCTTATTTATTATCATATAATCTCCAATATGTTTTCAATATTATCCTACCTATTCTTTTATGTTATTTTATTTTTCTTATTTACTAAAGTTTTCAATTTTATATATTTTATCCGATAAAAGTTCCATATTAAGTATCACTATAATTTTTTCAATATATACAATATTGATGTTCTTTATTATTATCGAAGTATAGTTTTTCTTTCTTGAAAGTAAGCATTGAACGTATTGTCGTGTGAATGCACGGGTAAGTACTAGTTTAATGAAAGATAAAGGGCTATCCCATCATTCAAACCTATAGAGGGTAGTATGGGTGAGTTGGAAAACCATACCCCAACAATTATAATAGAAATTAAAAGGGAATGACAATTTAATGAATATTGGACAAAAATGAGAAAGTAAGAAAAAACCCATACTTGGATGTGTGCTTCCAAAGGCTTGAGAGAGGATTGAGAAAGCTTAATTGGATCTTGGGGGACCTTGGGAGGATTCTAGAGAGAGGAGATAAGTTTTTTGAAGAACTCCAAAGGCCTTGAGTGAGGAGGAACTGGGATCTTGGGTGGGTTAATATTGGAAAGGAGAGGAAATTATTTATTATTTTGGTTTGGGACACCTCACATTAAACTAATCCAAACCACAAACCATACCATTGGTTTTTCCCCTGTGTTTTATAAAAGGAAATTGGAAAACAATAATTTATAATTCCAAAGTCCTAAATTCTTAAAATAATGGGGTTTCTTATGTGGAGGAGAGTCACACCTTCAAGGAAAACAATTTAAAATGAAAAAATGTATTATAAGTCATGGAGAGTCCACAAAAGTTTTTTAAAATAAATAAAACAAATATAAAATCACATATTTTTAATTATAAAACATATATTGGCCGAAAAAAATGTTTATAGTATTTTATTACCTCACTATTGGGTCATTATGATGTCATAAAACACATTATATATTTAAATAATATTAAATTTTTACCAAAAAATTCAAATGTCTCAGAAAATTATGAATAATTCACTGTTGGGTAATTTCGACCTACTGATTTCAAAAATAATATTTATTTTATGTAAATAATTTTATAAATATGGGAATTTTTACTTTTAAATTAAAAACCGATATTCACCAAAAATTCATGCGTTTTGACCAAAACAATTTTCAATCCTTAATAAAAACTACAATTGCATTCAAAAAATTATGCGATCATTTATATTTAATAAAAAATAATTTAATAATAATAATATTTTGTTAAATTATTATTTAATTCAAATAATACATTAATTGATAAAAATAGATATCTTAGCTGAACATTAACTAAAAATACTATTTATGCTTTAAAAAACTATTTACAAGGTAAAAATAGTAAAATGAATGAACATTATTTATAAAAATTTAAAGTACATTTTCATAGTGTTGGGGTATTATTTCATAACCCCTTATAACACATGCATATGACTGAAGAGTAAGGTGTTCGATGGTGACAGACACTTGGGGTGGCTCAGATAACATTGCTCGGGTGGTAATCTTTATCAACTTCCTCTTCTCTCGTAGGTTGTCCTGCTCGAGCTTAACATATTCAAGATCGGCTTGGGCTTGGCCAAGAGCGAATCCCAAAGATGCAACCTCATTTCCGAGCATGGAAAAATGAGCTTCGTATGGGGAATGTCTACTGGATGACCCCATCACTTCCTTTGTCTGAGTAAACTGGATTTGTTAAAGACCTATATTTATACTAATAACTGATCACTGTTCAACGACTATATTAGAAACCATCATAATTCGTAACATAAAAGAATATAAGTTGACATTTTATATAAAATTTTTTCACAAAGAGACATTTAATTAGATTAAGAGGGATTTCCATTAATTAATGATTGGGTTACTATAATATTCCCCCCTTAAGAAACTTCACCCACAAAATTACCTTTTCCCACACTAAAATATATTTGGGTAACTATACTTCATCATTTCCTCTGATTCCCATATAACTTCTTCAATCTTGTGGTTTCTCCACAACACCTTGATGAGGGGAATTTTCGTATTTTTTAGAACTTTTTCTCTAGGATCTAAGATCTTCACTGTTTTTTCCTCATAGGAGTGATCATCCTCTAACTACACAACCTTTGATGAGACTACATGTGAAGGGTCCGATATGTACTACCTTAAGAGGGATACATTAAAGACATCATGTACTTTGGCCATTGTATGTGGAAGTTCTAGTCAATAGGCCACAACCCCGACATGAAACAGAACCTCGAAGGGTTTGATGTACCTTGCTTTTCACATCCCATTCATCCTAAACCTCATGACCTTCTTCCACAGAGATATGCGTAGAAATATGATGTCTCCATATTTAAACTCACGGTCTCATCGACGGTTATCCACAAAACGCTTCTATCAACTCATGGATGCCTTGATATGCGACTGAATGGTTTTCACCTTCTCCACTATTTGTTTGACCATTTTTGGTCCAAGAAGCATACACTCGCCAACCTCATCCCTATACACCGGTGTTCTGCACAGTTTCCCATAAAGGGAATAATATGGTTCCATTTGGATGATTGAGTGGAAACTGTTATTATAAGAGAACTCAACCAAAGGAAGATGTTTCTACCATCCTTCTTTAATGTCCATTGATCATGGTCTCAACATTTCCTCATGTGATTCGATAGTTTACTCGGATTGGCTGTCAGTTTGAGGATGATAGGCCATACTGAAGTTCAGTTCCGTATTCAGAGCACGTTGACGACTCTTCCAAAACATTGAGGTGAATCTTGGATCTCGATCGGACTCAATTGATAGCGGTACTCCATGAAGCATTACAACTTCCTTGATATATATTTTTTCTAGTTGATCTAATGAGAAATCCTCCCAAATAGAAATTAAGTGTGCAACCTTTGTAAGATGATCCACACCAACCCATATTGCATTGTAGCCATTGGATGTCTTTGGATGTCTGGTGACAAAGTCCATGGTGATGTTCTACCATTTCCTTTCTACTATGGGAAATGGTTGCATCATCCCCTTAGACTTCTGCTTCTCTGCCTTCACTTGTTGACACACTAGGCACATTGATGTATATTCTGAGATCTCATTCTTCATATTATCCCACAAATAATGCACTCACAGATGTTGATACATCGTTGTATTTCCTAGGTGAATAGATGAATTTGAGCTTTGTGCATCATCTAAAAGGTCCTTCTTCAGCACTGGATTTGATGGAACATGTAGTCTTTTCCAAAATCTCACAATTCCTTATTCATTAACATTAATCCTTGAGTATTTCAATTTTCCGATAGCTTTCACGTTTTCATGAATTCCCACAACATCCTTTTGAGAATACTTAACCTTTCCAAAAGTGGTGGTTGAGAAATCCTTTGTGAAAGGATTGATGATGTTCCATTCTTTATGATTCCCATGTCCATCTTTATCAAATCTAAGAAGTTAGGATCCCTTTCAATTCTTATCAATGATAGAATCACTGGGTGTTTTATACTTATTGCATCTTCCACCTTATTCTCTTTCCCAACATGTTAATTGATTGATAAGTCGTTGACATTGATCATCTCTAACCGTCTTTGTTGGCACATGCTCAACTCTTTCATTCTGAATATATACTTGATGCTATTGTCGTCCATATATATTTCACACTTCTCTACAATAAGAGAATGCTTCCAAATTTTGGAAGCCAATATCACTGTAGCCAACTTGAGGTCCTGTGTTGGATAGTTATGTTCATGAACTTTTAATTTCCTTGAAGAATAGGTAATGGCTTTTTCATTTTACATCAACACATATCCCATGACCTTCATAGAAGCATCACTGAATACCACAAAGAGTTCTCCACTTATCGTTAAAGTGAGAATGGGCATAGTGATATGCCTCATTTTCATCTCCATGAATATTTCTTCACATTCATCACTCTATGAAAACATTACTCCCTTCTTAATTAGATTGGTAAGAGGGTTGGAAAATCCTGGGAAATTTTTCAAAAATCGTCTATTATATCAATCCAAACCCAAAAAGTTACAGATAACTCTTACTGATGTTGTCCTTGTCCATCCCTCAATTGCATCTATTTTTGAGGGATCTAAAGATATCTCATTGATTGTGATGATATGGTCCAAGAATGAGTCCTCATTCAACCAAAACTCACACTTATTGTACTTTTTATAGAGCTTATCCTTCGACAAGGTCTCTAGTATAGTTCTATAATGCTCTTCATGTTCCACTTTGGTTTTGGGAGAGTATCAGAATATCATTTATAAATACTACCAAAAATTTGTTCAGGTAATCTCTAAAGACTCTATTCATCAATCCCATGAATATTAATGGAGCATTACTGAGTCCGAAATGCATTACTATGATTTCAAAGTGCCTGTATCTTGTACGAAAAGTAGTCTTGGAGATATCTTCCTTCTTCACACATACATTATAATATCTCTACTAAAAATGCACCTTGGAGAAGTATTGTTCTCCATGAAGCTGATCAAACAAGTCATCAATTCATGGGAGGGGATAATTGTTCTTTATTGTGATTTTGATAAACTCATGATAATCGATGCAAAGGAGCATTGACGCATCCTTTATTTTGACAAAGTGGACTGGTGCACCCCATGGTGAATCACGTGGGTGTATAAACCCTTTATCCATATTCCCTTGTATTTGTTTCTTCATCTCCTCATGCTAAACAATAGCCATTATATAAAGAGTCATGGATATTTCCAAACCCAAGGTATAATATAAATTGAGAATTCAACATCTCTTCTAGGAGGAAGACCAGGAAATTCCTCAGGAAACACTTCTGTGAATTCTCTCACAATATGCATGTCTTTTTGGATGGTTTCCCCCCTTAGACTCAATCATCTAAGCCAGATACGCTTGCTCATAGGGAAGTAATATCCATGCATGAGATGATGGAGCTAAAAATGATTCATCTTCATCTTTTCACTTGAAAATAATTGGGGGTCAATTCTCCACATGGAGAGTGATTTCCTTCGCACGCAAATTTATGTTTGGTCTATATAAGGAAAGCCAATCTATGCCATGAATTGAATCAAATTCAACTAGAGGGAGTATGATGAGGTTCTCTAGGAATTTCATTCCATAGATTATAACCAGATAATAGTTATATTCATGGGATGCAATGATTTCCCCATTTTCCATACTCACCAACATCTTCAATTCCATGAATTTTTATGGTGTTGGGATTTTTCTACTAAACATTTAAGATATGAAAGTCTGTGTAGAACCTGAAACAAAATGTATGTTCTATATTATTGAATGAATAACTAGAGTACCTATCACCAAATCATTTTCGGGGTTCAATTATCCGGTAGTGAGGGAAAAATCTCACCCTTGCTGCCTTGGATGTTTTGGGTTGCCTCTGAAAACCATTTCCTTAGGCCACTGATTTTTCTGATGCCCTAGTTCTTTGAAGTTGTAGAAATGAACCACATGTTGAGCTTCGAACTGATTGTTCCTCTCCTCTGTCACAACCGCGGGTCTTTCTTACTGAAAGTTAATAGCTAAGTGGCCTTCTCTCCCACACCTAAAGCATTTCCTCGTCCCCTTTAGGGAATTTTTGAGGTTCTTCTTTCCACACCTTTGGAAAGTGTGGTGATGGATCTTCATAGAACAATTGGATTTTTCCATTAGACTGCCATCATTGATATCCACCTTAATCTTATTATCCCCACGATACCCCTGAGATTATCCAATCTCCATTTCAACCTTGAGGTCACATATGAAATTTTCCTCATAGCTGTCGAAGTCATAGATCTCCAGCACTTCCTGAAGGCTATGTTTCAGCCAGCCAATGATGTTGTAAACCTTTCATTTAGGGGTAACGACAAATACGGAAGCATATCATGCATAAATTGTGATTTTTTCCTCATATACTCCAATAGATTCGTTTTATTTTTTCTTAAGGGAAATTAAGTACCCTTCAATCAAAATCTGGAGGGTGCACGGAAAATAATTATCATAAAACATCTTCCTGAAATCCTTCCAATCCAACTTATCAATCTCCTCCTCAGGCTTCGTATTTTTGATCAATGCCTACCATTTATCAGTTTCACCCTCCATATGATAAGTAGCTAGGAGAACCTTCTCTTGTTCGGAACATTGAATGATGGATATGATCTTTTCAATGGAGTTGATCCACTGTTCAGCTATTGAGGGATCAGATGATCCATTAAAATCAAGAGGTCATTGTCTCAGGAATATCTCGACCGGACTTGTTATATCATGGGGGGGGGGGCTTTAACGTTCCTCTTGACCCATGTTTCTATTCGAAGATTGATTTAGATGAGAGAGAAGCATGACAATGTTCACTATTCCCGCTCCCATTGGATTGGGCATCTCATTAGTACAATCATCACATTGATCATCAAATCCTTTGTTAGCCTGAGTCCTCCTATTACTGGCCATTGGCTGGAATAAAAGGAATTTTAGGGGTAACACATAATGGGTAATACAAGGAAAAAAGTGAAGACATATAAATAACTCTTATTTCCATAACATATGAATCTATTGACTTCAGTCTATGTTATTCTTGTTCTACTCTGTAACATATATTCTTAGGGAAATTTTTTTAGGCCCTTAATAATGGTTCATAGTAAGCTTGTGAATTTACCAAAGCATATCCCCTGGGAGTGTTGTAACCCATAGTGTAGCAAGGCTCGTTTTTGTGCACCAGTTCCCTTTCGAATCTAGCTCAATGTGGTGTTTTTGGGGTTTTCCCCAAGGATTCATCTGTGCCAGAGCCGCCTCTACATTCTCGTATCCATACGAGGATGTATTTTTTTGATAAACCACTTACTAAATACTCAAAAAAATGTAGGGATTATTTTATTATACTTAGTATTGTCTCTAAGGCATTACTTGGGGTTTCTAATCCTAATCCCAAAAATAAGTATACCTATCCTATGATACCAACTATAACAACCCTTCTTTTTATTACACAATTAAACATAACTTATTACATAAAATTCATTTGATACAACATAGAAGATCAAGAGTTATAGTGTATTTGGGGACTGGGATCATTAAATAACAACCTAAAACATGAAAAAAACTATCTTTATTGAAAACTTCCTTTACATGACCACTACATTCCCTCGTAATTAGCATTGAATGGGATAAACTCAGGACATTCATAAGAAAATGTTGAGCTATAAAGCCCAGTAAGGGAATAATAATTCAATAACACGAGCAATACAATACATGTCAGAAAATAGTCATATCAATAGAGGACAATATAAGCATAAACATAAAGGCATGAAAAAGCCTGATAATCATAGTATGGAAATGTGGCAACAACACATAACATGGAATTATCATGAGCCAAGGCTCATTGCACATGGAGCATGATTAAACCCTCATTTCACATGAAGCACTAGTAAACCCTCATTGCACTTTTATTAGAATGATTAAACACCCATTGCACATGATGTATCGTGATACTCTTCTTTACCCAATTCATTGGAGCACTATAAGGGAGAACCTTTGTTAAACATTTCATTTCATGCATAAGTGTGCCACATGGATCATAAAACATTTAATCAATTACATAATATTTTATTCCATGATAAACGAATGTGGAATAAATTAATTAAACTCTTTAAGCTATAAGTAAATGTGGAAAACAGTGAATATACTTGATAGATAAATGGGAATGGTATACACTACACAATGAATTTGTCTTCAAAATGAACGGTTCAATTTCAGTAGCATAACAGAGTGTCATAAGAACTCATAAAAATGGTTGATGAGAGAGAAAGGTGTGTCTCATCATATTTACATGACATGGACAGTAACAGGGTCATAATGATACATGTCCCAACACATGTAATGGAATTTAGATTCATGATACAAAAGAATTTCTTGAATGTAAATGAGGAGAGAAATTCCTTTCATAATTTCAGCATAGTAACAGGTGTACATGGGAAGAATTTAATGAGAGATAATGGGGTCTCCCATAATTCAAACATAAAGAGGGATGTATAGGCAAGGTGTGAAACCATACCACAACATTTATAAATGAAATTAAAAGGGCATAAAATATTTAATAATATTAGACAAAAATGCGAACTGAAGAAAAAAACCCTTACTTGGAAGTGTGTTTCCAAAGTCATGAGAGAGGCTTGAGAGAGGATTCATGGGAGAATGGGGAAATTTGGGAGGATTATAGAGAGGGGAGGGTAGATGTTGGATGAAATAAAAAGGCATTGAGTATAGAGGAAGTTGGGGCTTGGGTGGGTTTATATAGGAAAAGAGAGGGAATTCTTTATTATTTAGGTTTGGGACATCTCACATTAAACTAATCCAAACCAAAAAAACCAGCCCATGGGTTTTGCCCATGGTTTTCATCAAAGGTAAGTGGAAAACAATATTTTATTATTCTAAAGTATGAACATCATAATACAATGGGGTTTCTTATGTGGAGGTTAGTCACACTCTAAAGGAAAAAAATTTAAAAAGACAAAATGTATTATAAGTCATGGAGGGTCCACAAATGCTTTGTAAAATAAATAAATAAAATATAAAATCACATTATTTTATTTCTAAAACATATATTGGCCGAAAATAATATTTATAGTATTTTATTACCTCGCTATTGGGTCATTATGATGTCATAAAACACATTATATATTTAAACAGTATTAGATATTTACCGAACTATTCGACTGTCTCAAAAACTTATGAAAAATTCACCATTGGGTAATTTTGACATCCTGATTCCAAAATTAATATTCATTTTATCTAAATAATTTTATAAATATTTTAATTTTTACTTGTAAAATAAAAAATAGCATTCACCGAAAATTCTGGTTTTTTGACAAAAAATAGTTTTCAATCCTTAATAAAAACTAAAATTGAATTCATAAAATTATAAAATAATTTATATGTAATAAAAATTAATTTAAAAATAAGACATATATTTTATTAAAATATTATTTAATTCAAAAAATACAGTAATTCATCAAAATAAATTTCTTAGTTGGTCATTAACTAAAAATACTATTTCTGCTTAAAAACTGTTTACAAGGTAAAAATAATAAAATGAATGAACATTATTTATAAAAAAATAATGTACATTGCCATAGTGTTATGGTCTTGTTACATAACCCATTATAACACCCACATAAGACTGAAGAGAATGGTGTGTGATGATGATAGACACTTGGGGTGGCTCAGATAACATAGCTCGGGTGGAAATCTTTATCAACTTCCACTTCTCTCATAGGTGGTCTGCCTCGAGCTTAACATATTCAATCTCGGCAAGGTCTTGGTCAAGAGAGAAGCCCAAAGGCACAACCTCCTTTCTGAGCTCTGAAAAAATGGGCTTCCTAGGGGGCATGTCTACTGGATGAGGCCATTGCATCCTTTGTCTGAGTATATTGGATTTTTTAAAGCCTTATATTTATATTAATCATGTGATCACTATTCAACGACTATATTAGCAATGATCAAAATTCATGACATAAAACCAATGAAGATGATATTTTATATAAACATTTTTCATAAAGTTACAGTTAATTAAATTAAGAGGGATTTTCATTATTGAATACTTGGATCGTTACATAAAATGGGTGATTTCACCAGAATACACCCAAATTTTAAAAAAAGACTAATCATTAACATTATCTATCAATGAATAAATAGGTAATATATTATATGCTTGTGTGAACACAATAAAAACATTTCAATGAAAGTGAAATCACTACAAGGTACAATGAAAACCTTTAGAACCTATCCTTTTACATTTAAATGGTCTCATAGTTACCTATACATAGACTCATAGTTTCCTCTATGCATCCTCGAAGCTCCTATTTCTTTTTCATAGCCTCATTTAATTCCATGAAACTTTTATCACCTCATGATTTATTATTCCTAAAAAATTTTACATATGTAAATATAAAAACCCTATGATAGAAATAAACTATCTTCATCGTATCAATATTCATGATGTAAACCTGTGTGGCGTAATGGAACCATAAAATATCTATTTTCATGTCAATGGATATATTTTCACCATAAGATCTAGTAGTGTGGGCGGAACTAATGTTTTAATTTATCATTATATTATTATATCAATAGAAGAACATTTATTGGTGTGAGTTCTCCAAAATTGTAATGAAAAACTACAAGGACATAATCTAATGGATTTGGGATATTTAGATGTTTGAGTGTGGGAACACATGGAAGAATCATTCAATGAAACTAATCAGGAAGTATTTTAATTTTCTACAGTATGTAGAGTGAAAAATTTAAGGGGAATCGTTAGGTATAAGAACAAAAGTTGGATGTATGTGAAGTAAAATTACAAGTTCATGGTTTCCATGGACTTTTATTATGTGATGGCGATGAATTTACAAGTGAAATATGTAGTTTGAGATCCTTTAAAGTCATTTGAAGTGAAATATTGATTAATTAGACTTGTTCAACGTGTGTCAGGAGTTAATTTAGCAAATTTTAATGACAATTAAATGTTGATCATTCCAGTTAAGGATCATTCAAAAATAAATAATTGTGGCTATGAATATTTGACAAACTGAGGACCATGATAAATATTTTGATTGAACTACCTGTTTAAATTTTAGAATAATTATTCATGGATGAGAATAGAATTACTGAAAAAGAAATATGTGGCTTCTGTATGAGGACTATTAGGGTTCATCGGGGTGTTTTAGGTATCATTAGCACTTATACATCAAACCTTAGTTACTCGATATTATCGAAAATGACATTCATCCCATAGATTTGGAGTTAAGTAAAAATCCTTATAAAACGGGTCAATATACCAGGAAAAAACATGAGCATTTATATGAAAACAGGAGATAAATATCATCGAGCCATTCTGTTATTTAGAAATCAACACCACAACTATTAGACACTCATGACACTCAAAACTATGGAAACAAATTGGTAATGTTGTCTTGTGTTATTAAAATGACATATCTCCCATCAGGGGGTCAAAAATAAGAAAACCACTTTTGAATAAAATGGGAATCTAAGAGAAACAACCTAAAATAATATTTGATCCATTGGAATAAAAAACATTACAAATGGATTCCCTAATTGTTGGTATAATTAATGGTTCATTCACATTTATTACTGCTTTTGTAATAATGATTGAATCTTGTGTGTAGGGGTCAAAACCGACCAAACAAATTCTAAATGACATGAAATTTGACGATAATGGTATTTAAGTAATTTTATGTCTTTAAGAAGAATAATAATTTGGATCAGATACCTAAATTGATCCTTATTCTAAAAATTTACATTTATCTTTTAGATTTGGAGTTAAGTGACAAATCATGTTAATGGGGAAAGTACCAAGACAACAAACATGGATTGGCATGAAATCATAGGAGAATAATAACTGATCTATTTCAGATATGAGTTAATTAAATCAGCATCAATAAGATTCTAATTTACCATCATATACTGGAAAACAATGGTTACTGTTGTCTTATGTCATTAAAATGAAATATATCTTGTCAGTGAGTTAAAATGAAGAAAATGTCATCTGATTGAAGTGTGGAGATGGAAAAAAAATTCCTCAAATCATATGTGATCTATTTGAATCAACCACATGTCATTATGATATCAGGATTGGTCAGTAAAATTAATTTTTCACTTTCACAGTAACTACTACAATACAAGCCATTAACAATGTTTGTATTTATCAGAGCTAGAATACAGAAAATAAACGGAATATTTATCAGTGCTAAAGTAGGTGATGATAAATTTGACCTTTTATCAATGTATTATTTTTAGCACTAATAAAGGGAACCATGATTAGCACATTATTATTATCACTAATAAAGGGTATCCATTATTAGTATTTTATTTTTGTTCCTGATAAATTGTAACCTTTATCAGTGCTTTATTTTTAGCGATGATAAATATTTGATTCATCAATGATTTTTTAGCACTAGTAATGGTCCAAATAAATAAAATGAATGAATTAAAAAAAAATTAAAAATTAAATATTATTTTATTAAAAAAATACTACAAATAATATTAATTAAATAATTATTGAAAAAAATGAATAAATTGATTAAACATTATTAAATAGTAGACATTTTATTAATTTGGTAATTGGGATAATTAGTGTTTCAAAATTATATATATTAAATATATCGATACATATTAAGGTATATATATATGGTTTACATTTTAAAAAATATTTCTGTTCATTGCATTAAATAGTCATATATCATTTGAATAATGGTTTATAAATATTAATCAATATCGACTAAAAATATTGAATAACTACATAGTACTCGACATATAATTAAATATCATATGAATTTTCAATATAACATAGATCGAATGTGTGTTATATAAATTTCATATATATGAAATTAATGCATTTTTATATACAATGTACATACACAAAACATATGCATTTTTTCAATAGTGTTAAAGTGTACTATTTCTTAATTTATTCAATTTCACTCATTTTAAACATATATTCATGCACATAAAATTATATATTCATTTCTAATTTGAATAATATATTTTTTAGTAAAACTTTTAAATATATATAATTTTAAATGTAAATTTATAATATTTATACAATTATATATTTACAATTATAAATAAATAATTTTTTTAAAAAGTATTTATATAAATATATATATATATATATATTTAAATATTAATTATATTTATAATAAATTTACTTAAAAATTGAATATGGTTACTTTATATATATATATATTAAATATATATATGTTTAATTATAAATATATATATTTATAATGATATAAATATTACTTTAAAAAATAAATATATAATTATAAATAATTAATTATAAAATTATAATAAATATATTTAAAAAGATATATATACTATATTTATATTTATATATATTTGTTATGTTTATATAGATATTTTTAATTTTTAATTTATAATTTTTAATTATAATTATAAGCACTTTTGAGATCATATGTAATTAGCGCTAATAGAAGCATCTATATCATCACTTTTTTTGCACTCATAAGGATGAGGATTTTTGAGTGCTAAACAAAGAGATGATAAAATTGATAATTATCATTATTATAACATTAGCATTGATAAATATTGATTTTATCAGCTCTTTTTTATCACTAATAAAGTCCTACAATTATCAACGCTAAATAAGACCTAATAAAAGGATTATTTATTTGTGCCTGTTTATAAGTGCTGATAAAAGTGTCATTATCTATTTAAAAAACCATAACCCTTTTGTGAACCCATTGTGATATAAAACTATTTCTGTTGAATCCAGTTGATACTAGTGCTTGTCCTCAGTGAATCAAATATAGAGTCAAACCAATCAACTATCTCCAGTTGCTTGAACATCTCATCAGACATTTGGTGTTCAATTTCAGTTATGGTTCCTGTAAAGGGTCTCATATTTTAATCAACCTATCTAGGTAGGCCATTTGAATTTTTTTGTGTATTTTTTGTTCTATTTTTGATTTCTTCTTCTTTAATTTTTTTATGATCTTATGTTTATGATCCACTATTTATGATTTTCTTTTGTGATTAATTGTTTAGGGAATGATTTTTGGTCCATTTTTTGTGTTGAATACCGATGTATGGTCTATTTTTTATATCTAACACTGAACCATGGATTTATTTATTGTTGTTTTAGTGCTATGTTTTATATCTCCATACTAATATTTTCTTCATAAATTCATATAAATGTGTAGAAATCATTACATATATTCTTTTTTATTGAATACTTATTTGAGGAACATTGGTTATTTCACAATGATTATATATATTCTGACACCTTTCATGGAAACCTACGTGGAAATGTATCTTTATATTATATTTTTTGAGAACAAAGTTAGTGGAGTGATGTGTGTTCATATATTGGTTATATATGTCATAGGATCTATTTCCTCTTATAATTCACTATGGTCCTTGGTTTTCATATGGAGATGATTTAAAGGGGCCATCCCCAATTAATAACATGAAGTTTTATCACTTCAAGCATTAACTTTTTGAATCATTATGGTGCCTTTGGTACACATTGTGTTTGAATATCATGTTTTTATCTATTTGATATTTTTTATAGAGTATAAGTGTGTTTTTATACTGGTGTTGCATGTATCTGTCTGTATATATCTAATTCATCATTTATTTCCATTTATCATAACATGTATGCCTATATCGGATAATGAAGATTTTTGGACTTCAGGTCCATTTACCCCAATTGTCATTCTAGACATTTGTTCGACCTATGCTAATAATTTTTCTTATTTGGGGGATGAGGAACGTCCCATTTATTGTTTTTTGCAACAAAGGTTTAATCAATAATTTATTGACATTATCCTGTGTTAGAAGTCATATAATGATCTAATTTGGTGTTTTTTTTGTAAAATTCATGCAAGGGCCATTACACTATCCATATTCAAGTTTACACCTATAATGATTAGTGATAATTTCATTTATTATCTACCATTATCTCCCTCTCATTATCATATTCTTTGAGATGATTCATCATATTGTATCCATTCATGTCCTTATAATGTATCATAAGATTATAAACATAACTATTAACATGATTCATCAGAAATATGATTCATTCCATATTTTCTTTCTATAGGCTCCCTTGTCACCCTCACTCTCTCTACGTGGTGGATAATTAGATATAAGGGATTCTGTTAAATTTAACTTCTATTGTAAGTATAATATAATGTGTTAGTGGCGATACTACATATAGAAGTTTTCACTGATTATGAGATTATCTTTCTCAAATTTAAATCAAAGGAATGTGATGCAGTCATGTAATGTTCCATTATCTAAAAAATTATAATAATATTTATTACATTTTAATGATTACTAATTGTGATGTTATTAATTATTATATTATATCTCCCATAATTTTTCCAAATTCCAATATCCCTTATTATTGGATTTGGAATATCATGGTGCTCATATGTTCTAGTAGAAATGATCCATATTTCACTTATTATAACCCAGATGAGAATGAATGAGGGAGTTGTATCCCAATCCTTGAGAGACTACACCAAATTTAAAAAGAATCATATAGTTTTGAATATAATGTCCTTTATCAACATGTTAATCAACTTGAACTAATATTTATTAATTTCATGAAAAATGTGAAAAAAAAATTATAAAAAAATGGTAGTTCTCTCCCTTTTATCATTAGAGTAATTCATCAATCTGTGAAACCACTGATCTAGTTGATTAAAGGAGATTTTATTATTCTTGTTTATAATATTTGAGTTATATATTTCTCCTTTGTTGCTTATATTATATTTTTATTTGTTTAAATTATTTATGAAATATTTTATGTGGTGTAATACATTTTAGAAATTCAATTACCCATTTTAATCTACATGCTGAAATTATTTTAAATAATAAAATCATGAGTCTCCTTTTTAGAATTTATATAACATTAATTTTTTATAATGAATATCTTATTTGTATTTATTTATATATTGTGTAAAATTAATCCTTTATAAACCCTATATGATATTAATAAACTATAAATAGATCCTTACTAATCGTTTGAAAAAAACAATGTGTAGATGAAGTTAAAGAGTTCATCGTGTTTACAAGAGAGCATGCAGACAACTCTTCTAAAATAATCTATCCATATTTACAATGTTATTATTCAATAAAAATTATCCCAGAAGAGTTTTAAGTACAATTTATTTTTCATGGAATTGATAAACTCTATAAATGTTGGACAAAACTATGGAAAATCCAGAATGTGGACATCAATTGCGATGATACTACAATTTATGAATCATTTGATATTAATAACTTTATAAATGATTATGGAGATCCCATATGAGAAATGACAATGTAAATTGAAGATGACCATCATTGTTATCCAATGTTGATTGAGTAGTTAAATAGATGACCACAAAAACCATTATATACCAGTTATACTAAATACACAACATTGTTAGCTATATTGATGTTATATAATTTGAAAGCTCATAGTAGATGGATTAACACCATCTTTACAGAACTACTTGTTCATCTAAAATATATGATTCCAGAGAAAAATAAACACCCATGCCAAACATATGATGATAAATTAATGTTATGTTTAATGGGAATGTTCTCTTAGAAAATAAAAGTTTTTCTAAATGATTGCATATTGATTTTCAAACACTATGATTCTCTCAAAAAATGATCTATGTGTTGTGAAAATTATTTCAAGAAAAAGGAACCATGTCCATGAAAATATGTATGGAACATTCCTATAATTCCATTGTTTAGAAAACAATATTGATGTCAGTAAACCATGAGAAAATTATCATGGCATGCAGATACAAGAACTAAATATATGAACCGACATCATCCAACATATTCTCTTTAGTGGGTGAACATTTATTATGAGTATCCAGAACATAGATATGAGTTGAGAAACATCTGTCATTCATTATCTAGATATGGAATAAATCATTTTATTGTAAAGAGAAGTAACCATGGTAGATGGCTTATCATGTTGGTAAATTATAACTTGCTTCCATGTTTATTCCTAAAGTGAAAATACATTATGTTGTCTCTATATATATCAGGACCAATGAAACCCGGTAATGATATTTATGTCCACCTAGCTCTACTGATCGAAGATTCGAAATTTATGTGGGATAGAGGTGCTAAAATGTATGATTTTCAAAGTGAAGAATTCACATTGAGGTCCATGTTGTATGGAATTATATATGGCCTCCCTGCTTGTGGAAATTTATTAGGATATATAATTAAATGAATGTTGGGGTGTCACATTTGTTGAAAACTCATAAACTCAGTTTAGTTGAAACATTACTCAATGAATTTTTTTCCATCATAAATTTTTACCTTGATGATATAAATTCCGATCATGGAAAAGAACATTTGATGGGAATATTAAACATTGTACAACACCATCTCTCAAAATGGATGATCAACTATAAAAAAAATTCAAAACGTTTTACACAGTTTTTAGTGAACCATTTTAAAAAAACCATACAAAATCATGTTGGAAGAAGAGATCAATCATCATTGAATTAGTTTATTGGAATTTTTTGTATTTCAGAAACACTCTTTATGTCATTTATGTGGAAAAATGTATTTGATATAGTTATTTTAACGTTACTAAAAGTTCTTAGAAAAACAATATGACATCATGGATACGTTGGACTTGGATGAAATGTGGAAAAAGGACGATTTGGCACTAGTTAGGGGTAAAAGGAGACTTTTCTTCTTCTAGTAGCTTATCCTCTATCCATGTAGGAAAATTTAAAATTTTTTCCATTAGATATTAGTGTAAAAGTTCAACAATGGTATTAAACACATATCAATAATGTCATCTCAATAAATAATTTTATTTTTCAGTTAGTAAATTCGTATAACTATCTTATTTTGATTCATGTTTTAATGTCTGTTTCTTTTCATTGAATTCTTCCTAAAATGTAGGACATACATTAACCAGAATCTACTTACTTTTAGATAAAATATTTTTAATGTTGTAGATCAATGAAGTTTCCAATAATTAATAAAGATATTAATGTCATATTATGGGAATTAGAGATGTCATTACCAACATAATTATTTGATATAATGGTCCACATGATGGTACACTATCTCAGAGAGGTTGAAATATGTGGTCCAATCTATTAAATTTGAATGTACCCCATTGAATGATATATGAGGATTTTGAATGGGTATGTCATGAATTGAAGTCTGCCAGAAGGTTGTATTGTAGAACGACATATTGTTAAATATGTTTTTGAATTTTGTACCAATTACCTATCAGAATTTTAAAGAATCAATCTCCTTAAGTGTTGTCACAGTGAACGCATAATGGGTGAAGGTATTTTTTGGAAGAGATGTTGTTACAATTACATCAATAGACCAGGAGAAATAACATTTTTACATATTTAATAATAGTGATGATTTTGATCCATACATTGAAGCCCTAAAATAAATTATTAGAGATTTCAATCCACAAATGGATAAAGGATGGATATCATGTACACATAGCCAACAATTCATATGATGGTTAAGAGATCAAATTTATAAAGAGTTACTAAAAATTCACAATTCAATTGCCAAATGGACTACAATGGATTGCGAGAGGACTGAATGTAAATTTTATATCGTACTCTTGTTTTTTAATCAATGGTTATATGTTCTATACAATATATCACAATGAAATCAGTACGATGAATAATAGTTGTTTTACGCTTAATGATGATGTGATCCACATATCTAGTTCCAAGGATAGAAATCCATTTTATGGAAATATTTCATTTTTTTTAATTATCATATAGATATAAAAGTTGTTTTATAATTCATTTCAAGTGCCTCTATTATGTTGAAAAAGGTGTGAGAATATCAATTTAGTGAAAGTTGATGAAATTGGCTTTATGAATGTGAATTTCAGTGTAGAAGGGGAAAAGGGAAACTCATTCATAATGGCTTCACAAGCATTGGAAGTATTTTAAATCTCTAGTACAACAAAACAGAAGTGGGAGACTATACTACTGGAGACTACAAAAATGTTGAGTGAGATGAAAATTCAATCGAGGATGGCCCTTTCATTGGGACATCATAATAAGTACTTCTTAGTCCCAATGTAGAAAATTTATTTTATGTTTGAGGGGACCATAAAGATGAGATTTGGATTCGGGATAGAGGAACCACATCATTGATACCAAAACAAATAAAGATACATCAATGAGAAGTTAAAGTGTTTTTAAATATATTATTCTTTCACTCATAATATTATATGTTCTCTACTGCATTAAACTAATTTGAATTAAATGTTTTACTACTCGTGAAGACAATTTCTTCAATACATAATGATGTTACCAATCCCTCATAAGTGGATGTAATGTCCTTTAAATTCCATGTAATTGTTTTTTAATATTATATGGGATTATTTTGAGACCATGAACTAAGAGGGAACATGATTATGAGGACCGATAATCCCATAATAAATGATTAAACTTTTTTAGTTTATTCAAATTAGTGTCTGTTCTCAGTTTTGGAAACATACAAATGAGTGGAAGAATTAAAAATTGAATGGCACCACTACGTCTGGAATGAAGACATTTAATTTGGATTGAACCAACCTCAATCTGCGTGAGTCGAGTGTAAAAGTTTATTTTTGTTCATTTTAATGAAAATAATCCAATAAACATAAGAAATATTATTTAAAAAAAAAATTCTCTACAACGCAACGTCAAGGAGGCCATTTCTATTCATAAATGAAATATTTAAACGTTGCTACAACTCATGCTTAATGAAACGGAGACTCGAAATAAACAAATGACGAAACATGTTTCCTCTGGTTAATGGATTATCAGGGTTATGGGATCAGGGGAGGATACCTGAATTTGATTTTAGCATGGAAGGAATTCTTTTTATGAATGGTGAATGAAAATAGATAATTAATCTCCACAGACAATGGATTGGGGATAGATGATCAATGAATGATGGCAGTGTGACTCCATTCTTCACTAAAGATTGATCCATTATTTGAGGTAGGGGTTCCTTTCTACTTGATTAGCTTTCGTCATTCTTCCCTTCTAAATGAAGAATGTGTATCAACTCACGAACAAGTTGGTCTAATGCTCGATCAGTCCTATGGGTTTGGGAATTATAATTCTGTATTTTATTTAGGATTCATCGATGATTTGATGAGAACCATTCTGGAAATTGTTCGCCACTTTTCTCCCTGATTTAAATTATAATGAAAATGGATCAGGGGAAAACATATAATTTCCAAATCGATCCATTCTTTTCATTCTTGTGTTATTTCATTCATTCTTGCACAATGATCCAATCCATCATCATGACAGATGATATGGATGGAAATCTTCAGTCCAGGAGGGATGATAGTGAAAAATCATACCATAACAGGAGGGCATGGGAAATGGTAGAGCTAGGTGGACGACTACTCATAGAAGAGTCGGTGGTGGTTGGTGGCCATCAATATGTGATCTATGGTGGTGGAAAGGGCCTTCAGATCGATGAACAGTGGTGGAGGTTTCCGCGACAACCTTCGCGGGCAGTGATCAGGGGCCACAATCAGGGACATCAATGGAAAATGTGGTAGGAGGGCCACTTCATGTGACCGGGGTCCATGGTCTTGCTGGACACTGGAGGAGGAAGACCCGTAACATCATCCATTTGGGGTGGGGGGTTGTGCGCCACCTAGTGGTGTTTGGAAGTCGGGGACATAGTGGCTACCATGTACTATGTGGACAACACCGGATCGCTTTAGCAAGTTGGGCTAGGCCGCTAGGGAAGCACTTTAGGTCAGACCCAACCTGTCTGGCCCTGGCCTAGTGTGATGGTTTGACCTGGTGGGGTTGGTCAGGTCGGTCCGACCATGTCAGACTGAAGCTAGACCCAACCGACCCATTTTCACTAAAATACCCAAATCATCTAAACCATACATTTGATTGAAAATAATTTTGCAATGATAAGGACCTTCCAATGCGGTGGAACTTTCAAGAGACATTAAGTGGGTTTTTATGGAAGAATATGACTTTTGGCATGATGAGTGGAATATCCTGAAACAAGCGGGCTATGATTGGGAATCCAATGGTTGGATGTGATGGGAAACTGTGAATATGGGACTATGTGACCCAGTGTGTCTAGGTGACTCAGTGGGTCAAAGTGACTTAGTGGGTCTAGGTGACTTAGTGGGTCTTAGTGACTTAGTGGGTCTAAGTGAGTCAGCGAGTCTAGGAGACTCAATGGGTCTAGGGGAATCAGTTGGGCTAGATGATTCAATAGGTCAATGTGAAACAACTGTATTGGATGTTCTGTGAATACATTAGATAGTATTTTATGAATAATTTAGATTTATTCTGGGGTAATTTGAAAATTCTTCATGTGGACTTTCCTTTGTGATCATTCCATTGTGGTTTTGGGGTTCCCTAATGATCAATATTTTAATAACCCCTCCATGGAATTTTCCCGCACGTGTTGTGTCTTTTGTAGATGACTAATGATTTGACAGAGACTAAGGAGGTCTAGGACTAGGTGGATCCCAGTGTGTTCAGGCAAGTGAGGCATAATCATACGACTTCATGAATCTACCCTTAAAATACCCATCAGGTAGGGTTTTCTAAAAATGTGGTTCCAGTGAATTCTGTAATCTATTGTTTATATATTTTCTTTTGTTGGGATTTTTATACTATCCCCTTTACTTTTGGTTTTGTACTTTTACTCTCAGTGATTATCTTAGGGGTTTTCATGCATGGTTTAATTAGTGTCTTACCTTTAAACATTTTGTGTGTGTAAAGGTACATAATAAATGCCTCCCATGTTAGTAATATGTTTATTTAGTGATAGTCACCAGCCCCAGGTCTATAAGAGGCGGGCTTGGGGAGTCACAGAACATACCCCTCTAGGATGGGGCATGATAATGTGGTATCTGATGGATTTTTTGGCCCCCTATTGGGATAGGTATTCTATGAGATTGGTTTGGGGAAACAGTGTTAAGTGTTTTGAGTTTGGAATTCCAGCTAGTGACTCTAGTGTTTCTGCAACTATAGAAGTATCCATACACTAGGACACCAGACACCGGCTTTCTGACTCAGTACATGGAAACACTGGTTGCATGGAAATAATGGTAAATGCATCAGATAAGATTTTGAGTGTATCCTATTGTCATTATTGAGTTATCTCAGAAGGTATAATATATTAATGGCAGTTCATCTTGATCTATTTTAGCATGTCACCACACAAAAATCCATCTAGGATTCTGATGCATGAAAAAAAAGATGTTATGCCTAGCCATGTGGGATTGATACAGGTACTAGTACCGAAGGTGTCCCCACCCGGTGGTGCATCGGTGTTACCACTACCCAACGATCAGCAATAGCTACCAGCACTAAATATAGAGGATGCACACATTCTCATTATATGAAACGATTTCTATAGGTACAGTCCTCCCGGAGTTAGGGGTGATACTAACCCCCAAATTGTTGAGGATTGTCTTGTGGTTGTTACATGTGTCTTCTGTCTTGTGAGGACACCACCCGATCATATGACAGTCCTAGCCTTGTGCCCTCTATCGGGTTTAGCGGGATGGTGGTGGATCTTAGTGATCCATATGCATGAAGATTCAACT
Source organism: Viscum album (assembly GCA_963277665.1). Lineage (NCBI taxonomy): Eukaryota > Viridiplantae > Streptophyta > Magnoliopsida > Santalales > Viscaceae > Viscum > Viscum album. The sequence continues at coordinate 1,005,018,812 of OY728134.1, forward strand.
CACTCATGGAATGTATTTGAGTGACTCTTCAGGGTGGAGTTCTTTCTGGAAATGTTGTGATCAGTATGCATCTAAGAGCTCATGTATCTACAGTAGGGTAGTCAGATAGTAGCGGAGTACTCCGCGAGATTCATAGAGCTTTCTCGCAACACTACGAACATGGTGAATGACTAATTCAATCAACATTGGGATTTTGAGCAGGTACCACATGAGAATATCAGGGCATCCATGGTATCCCTTATAATTCCTACTCTAGTTGGTGTGTTAGAGGAAGATCTACACATAGATAGTACATTGGCAAAGTAGCCGCCAACAATAAGAGCTACGAGTAAACACTAGGATGTGGAGTCTTTAGTAGTGGGTAGAAGGATGAAGATCCCAAAGCCCATCTTGGTAATTACTTTAAGGGAATGGCCCTAGGACACACGGTCGAATGTATGATGCTACTAGGTCATAGGGAGTCAACAAATGAGAAGGGTGTGATACGCATGTTGTGGGTCAGGGGAACATGCCTCTTGATTTCTTGAATCGACATACTGAGGACCATAATATTGTTGAGGGACCTCCATGGTAGAGTTAAAGGGTTGAGAAGGATGGTCCATAGGGTGGCAGACATGATAGGGGTATAGGAAGAGTGGTAGGTGGTGGGAGGAGATTCGTGGTACTACCACCACCACCCTCAGGTGGTACGCCACAGACTCTGGGAGCCAGTGGACAGGGGTGGGCCCATGATTAGGTGATATAGTCCCATGATCCTGATTCAATAGAGATGACTAGTGGTATGATCCATGTCTTCTTGAACCTGTCTACATTTTTAATAGACATCGGTGTCAGTCACTCTTTCCTTGACACAGACCTTGACTAGAGCTCAAATATTCTGATGGAGCTGTTTGCTTGATCCTTACGATTAGAAGTCCTATCAGAGGGGATTTGATGACCAAAAACTAGTATTAGCAGTGTGATCATACTCTTGGAGTTGAGATATTTGGATAGATCTCATAGTATCAGTGTTGTGTCATTACGAATTCATTCTGGGTATAGACTTGTTATCCACTGTATATGCTTAGATTAACTATTTTAGGTGTAGAGTTTGGTGTGTCCATGGAGATGGGAATAGGTTCCCCTTTACCATAGAAAATTGAATGATTCCAGTGTAGTATATACTTTCTTATAGGAGGGTGCAACCGATCACTCACAGGTTGTCTAGCCTTACCCTTAGTGTAATGGACAAGAGGATTCTTCAATTTCCTGCAGTGGTGGAAGAGTATGAGTACATCATCCCTGACGATGTTATATTATTACCTACTCATATAGAAGTTTTCTTGTGCATTTATATGTACCCCATGATGGAACATATATCCACACTATCTTATCGGATGGCTCATACAGAGCTTTCTATGTTGATGGTCAATCAAGAATACCTATACAAGAAGGGCATTGTGAGGCCTAGTGTTTCACCTTGTGCGGCCCCGATATTATTTACTGTAAAGGTAGATGGAAGTTTAAGGTTGTCTGTAAACTATCAACGCCCAAATTAGGTGACCGTGAGGGACAAATTTCTACTTCCAAGAATCTATGACCTCTTCGATCAGCTGATAGGAGAGAGATGGATCTTGAAGATCGACCTCTGGTGTGGCTATCATCTACTTTGTGTATGGGATGAGGATGGTGTAAATATAGATTTTAGTTTTCAATGTAGAAAACACTTGTCCTTGGAGATTCCATTCAGTGTGACTAATTCCCCATCAATGTTAAGGGGACTTGTGAATAAGATCTTCTATATTTACCTTGAACTTCTCATCATGGTTTTTATTGATGATATCCTGGTGCACTCGGCGTTCATGAAGGAGTACACGATAGATCTGCTGATAGTCTTGGATACACTCCATGTTCACTAGCTTTATGAGACTCTGTCAAAGTGTTAGTTCTACATTTGGGAGGTCCATTTTAAGGGACATTTCATTTTTGAGGCTGGAGTTGCAGTGGAGCCAGCTAAGATAGAGGTTGTACTTGGTTGAGATCCATCCAAGAGCATGACTGACATGTAGAGTTTCATGGGGTTGGATGGGTACTACCCGAGGTTCATGCCTATATTTTATAGGGTAGATTCACACTTATAAGGTTTTACACATAAGGTAAAGACTACATGTTGATAAAGAAGTACCAGTAGCATTTCTAGAAGCTGAGGCAGAGGCTGATGAGTGCCCTTGTATTGTGACTATTGGAGGAGGTCGTGGGTTATGTGGTGTTCTGCGATGTATCAGGGACCAGTCTGTGTTGTGTTATGATGTAGTGGATATCAAATATTTATGATAGTTTGTGATATTTAAGGTCAAAAGAGTATAACTACACAACCCACGATCATGGGATAGCAGTAGCGGTCTTTCCTTTAAAGATGTGGCGGCACTACAGGATGGGTGGTCAGTTTACCGTCTACTCCAACCAAAACAATCTTAGGTATATCTTCCCCCAAATGTATCTGAACATGAGGCATCTGCGATGAATGGAGTTCCTCTTGGACTAAGACTTTAACATATTCTATACTCCCTGGATGGGGAACCTAGTGGCGGACATGCTCAGCAGGAAAACTGGGTTATAGTTGCAAAGTGAGGCATTAGAGAATTTAGCTGTGATATAGATATATATAATCTATGGTGATGGATAATCTTACCTTCAGTCGATGGTTGACACTCCACCACTCTTACAAAAAGCTAGGGAGGCACTGCTTGGTTATGTCGACTGTGAGTCCCCACATGCTCAGTTATCTATACGGAAAGACCCTGCTATATATTTTATAGGTGGGGAGTACTTTGTCCTTTGGGGGGGTGCACATTTGTACCAGTGGCATTACTATAGGATATTCTAAGGAAATTCCACACCTCCCCTTTGGTGTTGCAACCAAGAGTGGAAAAGATGTACTGAGATCTTTAACGTCTGTACTAGTGGTCGAGTATGAATAAAATAATGGTGGAGTTCATTTCTCAGCACCTTACATTCCAGCAAGTAAAGGTAGAGCATTAGTTTTCAGTAGGCTTAGCATAACTACTTGTGGTTCCCTAGTGGAAGTGGTGTGGTATATTGATAGACATTGTGAAAGTTTTATCATTCATGTCTAGGAGGTATGATACAAAATGGGTGATCATGGATATACTCCCCATGTCAGCCCACTTCCTACCCATCCTAGAGTAGTGTTCAGTATAGATCTTGGGAAACACATACATTCAAGAGATATTTCAGATTCATGGGGTAACTTCGATGATCATTTCAGACCATTCTGATCTCTCCACATTCTTACTGTAGATAGGATAGAAAGAGGCATTCGAGACTCACCAATGTTTGAGAACGACATTCCATCACCAGACAGATGGTCATACAGAGATGACATTCTAGGTTTTAGAGGACATTATTTGGGCTTGCATCCTGGACTTTGGTCGTAGTTGGGAGGACCACCAACCACTGGTGGAGAATGTATTCAACAATATCTACCACTCAACAATTGGTATGGCGTCGTTCGAGGAACTATATGGGTGACCATGCTGATCATATTTATGTTGGATAGACCCAGGAGGGTCAACACTCATGGGTCCAGAGTTAGTATCGGCTACCACCAAGAAGGTAAAGATAATCCCGGAGCGAATGACTACTTTACATAGCAGGCTGAAATCTTATGTTGATAGGAGACGAAAGCCCTTGGAGTTAGAGGACGGAGACCATGATTTCTTAAGGGTATGACCCCGACATGGATTACGACGATTTGGCCATAGCATCATGTTGCCTCCGATATTCAATGACCCTTTCTATATTCTGACCATAGTTGGAATGTTGGAGTACCTCCAAGATTTTTCCCCCACATATGCATCAGGTGCATGATGTGTTTCACATGTCACATTTTACAAGGTACGTTCGTGATATATTTCACATCATCGGTTTGGGTGAGCTAGACATTGATGACGAGGTTATGTTTGTGGAGTTCCCGGTAGAGATTTAGGATCAACGGAATTGGGTCCTTAATGGGTAGTCAATTCCTCGAGTTCACATTTTATGGAAGCAAAGGAATCTCCAAGATACAACTTGGGAGGCAGAGACAATGATTATTTCTACATACCCACATTTTTTTGTTTATCACTTCTTTGGCCTACAAGGACGTAAATTCTGTAGTGGTAGATAATGTAATGTCACGGAAATTCAATGTAAATTTTTGGAAATTGATATGGGATTATTTCGAGAATAGGAATTGAGACACCTTGTTATTTCTAGGCCTAGTGAGACCGAAATAAATGTTTAATCCCTTCATTATTTTATAAAAATTAGCACACAGGTGCAGTTTTAGAAGCTTCCAAATTGTTTCCCGAATGAAAAAATTGGGACCACTATTGCATCTCGAACAACAAATATTAATAAGTAAGGACCATACCTCGACCGACATGGGTCGAGGGTAAAAGATAATTTTTGGGCATCTTAAATAAAAAAATAAAATAATCTTTAAAAAGTTAAATTTATTCAGAATGGATTCTCTTCAATGAAAAATTATTTCAGCTATTTCATTTAATCAATGAAATAGTGTAAGGACTCTACAACTTAATCATAAGGACACAACGCCATATCATAATAGTAACAATGAAACACTTTTCCTTCATTTAATGGTTTATCAGGGTTTCAAAATCTGGGTAGGATCCTAGAATTTTCTAATAAGCATGGAATGAAATCTATTGGTGAACAAAGAATGACGATGAAAGAAATCACCAACGATGATGGATTGCAGATTAAGGATTGAAGAACGATGACAGTGTAACTCTCTTCTCGACCTATGATTGATCCAATCATTTTTCTATGGGTTCTTTCCTATGTTATTATCTTTCTCCATTCAGCTTATCTAATGAATAATGCAGATCATCTCAAGAATATGTTGATATCCTTGTCGATCGTACTTGCGGTTTATTGAATTATAATGTGTGATTTGATTTGGGGGTTATCCTTGATTTGATGATAACCATTCTTGGTATTGTCTGTCTCCTTTATACATAATTTAAATTCAAATGGGGATAGATCTAGGCTGTCACAAACAAGGAAGAAATCCATCCATTATGAGAATTTGGGTGTTCTTCAGTGCTTCATGGCGTAATGGGCCATGCCCCAAGCATGGTGGCCAGCAACGATGAATATTTGTGCTCTAGGTCAGACAACGAAGATAAATCAGCACGTGCAAGGAGGCCAAGGGAAATGGTGGAGCAAAGAGGATAACCGCTAGAATGGGAGTCGGTGGTGGGGGAAGGTTGCAGCCAGGTGGGACACAATGGTGGTGAAAGGGAATGACGACATGGGATTTGGCAGCGGCACGTGTAGTCTTCCCTAATGCTGGTAGTGGAGGTTCCTGTGGTAACTATCACAGGTAGTGCGCAGGGGATGATAGTAGTTGAAAGATAGCAGGACTTGAAAAAAATGGATGGTGGGTCATGTCATGCGGATGGGGTCCATGGTCTAGCTTAACTACATAGGAGGAAGACATGTGGCATCAGCCATGGGGGTGTGGAATGACGGGATATTGCATTGCACGTAGCAGCCAGCCGCATTCTGTCGACATGGACGTGGCACCCTATACATCCTAGGTGGACCACATCATCCTTTTCTAGTTGGCCATGGTAGGAAGGTTGGTCGAGCTCGGGCCGAGCCCGCACTTTAGGCCAGGAAGGCATAGCTAGCTGGGATGACCCCAGTGGGTTTGGAAGGACCTAACGGGTCTGGTAGGTAGGACTGGAGAAGGGTTGGGTCGGCCCGACTAGGTTGGATCCAACCTGGACCAATGCCATGCCTTATCATTAAAACACTTATATTTTCTAAATCATATTTCTAATGGATTAGTTGTTTATAATGTTGGGACCCTCTCAAAGAGGCGGTACTTTCAAGATAATCTCAATGTGTTTTAAGGGATGTCGGAATATGAACTTTGGATTGAGGAGTGAGATCTCCAAGAATAAGTACGCTATGAGAGGTAACCATGTTATTAGATGTGACAAGAAAACTATGAATATGTGAATATGTGTCATAGTGGGTCTATTTGACTCAGTGGGTTTATGTGGCTCAGTGGGTCTATGTGACAATGTTGGTCTTAGTGACTCAGTGGGTCTTGGAGACTCATCAAGTCTAGGTGGCATAGTAGGTCAAGATGATTCAACAAGTCTAAGTGACATAGTGGTACTAGATGTTCTATGAACAAATATAATTGGATTGTTTTTCATAAATTAGTTTTATATAAAGATAAGATGACAATAATTTGTGTTTAATTTCCTTTTTGGCCATTCATTTGTGGTTTCATGGTGTCCTGATGAGTATGGTTTTGCTCACCCATGAATGGGCTTTTCCTGTACGTGTCATATCTTGTGCAGATGACAGATGCTTTGATAGAATCCTAGGTGGTTAAGGAGCAGTTGGTTCCCTAATGAGTTCCGATAGGCGAGGTATACGCCTACGTCAGAAGGCTGCTACCCTTCACCTACCCTTCAGGAAGGGTTTCCATGATAAGGGTTTCTAGGGACATTTTTACTTGCTTATTTATAGCTTTTCTTTTGTTGGGAATGTATAGTGAAACCCTAATATTTTGTTTTTTGCTATTAATCTTAGTTTTTGTCTTAGTTTTTTTCATGCATGGTTTACATAGTGTTTTACCTTTCATCATTTTGTACATGCATACATGTACAAAGGAAATGCCTCCCATGTTAGTGATATGTCTACTCATTGCTAGCCACCAGCACCTGACCTATGGAGCCAGACATGGGGATTCATTAAATGGACCCATTTGACAGTGGATATTAATAACTAGAATATGAAATTTATATTTTTTACCCATGTATAAAAAAATCAGTTTTTATCATTTGATTGTAATTGAAATCAGGAAATTCTTTTTATTATATGAGAAATGTTTTCATAAAAATATTTTTTTTTTGTCACAATGGGTTTTGATCATAAAATATTAAATAAATCATGTCTCGTGAATGTTTATAATGATATATATTATTTAATTTCAATTAAAAAATTTAATATTCATATAATATTTCTTACATTGGATAATAAAAAATAATTTTATGCTTAAAAGCTGTATTTTTATATGCAATGGGTTCATAGTGTTTTTTAGAAAAAAAGTAAAAAGTATTTCCTTCAACTTTTATAAATTTTTACTGAAAAAATAATTTTATTTCTGAAATATCTCATTAATATAATAGAGTTAAATTTGGATAATTTTATGCAATGTTATTCATTCCGATGAATAATGATTTTTTTTTCTTATTAAAAAATCAATTTATTTTAGTCATTTGTAAATATCAATTTATTTCAAATGTTTTCAAATGTAATATTTTTTAAACAATAATATTATTAATCAAATTTATTTCATTTTATTCATTATACATTTCAATTTTTATATAAAATAATTTTGAAGTTAACGAAATTGTTTCATTGGAAAATCATTTTTCGTCACTTTTGTGGGATTAATATAAAAGTAAATTTTGACAAATTTGTTAATGGAACGTTTTTATATATATTAATTATTTATAATAATCAAAATTAATTTTATTTAATATGTTATACTTTATTTTTGGTTATACTAAATAGTAAACATAGTTAAAATTCATCATTATGGTAAACAGATAAATAGGGTATTCTTAGGATAAAAAATTTATATAAATATAATATTTCACCATAAATATTATTGGATGAAGTTATTTTAACCATTATGACATCATTATTAATATGTAAATTTTTATGGTAAATTTTCTAGGAAATTTTCCTACTTAATAAGTTAAGTAATGTTAAATAAAAAGTGTCACTCTTTTGCTTTAAAATAACTCTTATGTGTTCATATAAGGACAAAAGAATGAATTGAATAAATTTTATTGAATAATTTGATATTATTTAATTTATTTTCATGATTGTTATTTATTTATGATTTATATGAAATATTTCATTTAATGAATTTCTAATGCAATGTCGAACCGATATTTTATAAATTAATTTGAAAGAAAATAAGGTATTTTGAAAATATTAATGCTAATAAAAATTAAATGATATAATATGTTACAGTAATTTAATAACAAATATACAAATTTAAAACGTTTTTAATGGATATGATTTGAATTTTAATTATTTTATGTTGTCTTTAAAGTTAAAAAAATGAATAGTTACAAAATTATCATTATTGATGTTTTATTAAAAATTAAATTTTATTAAATGATTTAAAATTCATTAAAATATTTTCAATAGACAACATAATGGATTATGGTTGGAAGTATCATTCATCATCCATTATTGATCTATTTATTTATTTGATGTATCATTTTTATCCATTTAAAATTGAAATAGTTCTTACAACACTTAATGTTAAAATCAGTTAACAAATGGGTGACACCGAAGGATAAGGTTTAAAACCCCAATAAAACCTATATAATTATTATTATTTATTTTTATTTCAACCATATTTTTCTCTATTATTTAATTTATTTCCATTTTCTTGTAATTTTATTGAAAATGGATTTTTTATAATTATATATTTTAACAAATTCAAAATTGCATCGAACCTCACATAAAAAAGGGATCCTCCTCCAGTCAATATATCATACCTTTTTATAAGCACACCTTAACAAAATAGTTATTAAATCCATACCCAATATCTATATAAATGTTATAGTGGTTCTATACTTCTTGAAATTCAAAACCTAATAACATTAAGTGGATATCTAAAGGAAGTCATTCAAAGAAGAGGTCATCTCCTTGACCGATCACAGTTTTTTGAAATTATTCTTTAAAATACTATAAATTTTATTTTTTATTATATAATAATAACATAATTAACCTCAATTCATTTTAACATTCTTAAAATTAAGAAAACACCATTATCTACACATTTTTCACATCAAATTGGAATTGAATACATTTCTCCTGCTTTGGTTCAACTTACTGTATCCATGTAGTGATACAATTCATTTTTAATCTCTATATTTTATTACTGGGTATTATAGTGGGTATAATATTAATACAATATGTTTATAATATACATAAAAATATTTAATTATAATATCTCATCTACCTTCTTACCGTCGAATTTAATTGAAGACAATGACACCTCTCATATGTTTTTGTGGACTATTTCTGCCATGAAGCAATGCAATTCATTTTTAATTACATCATTTAATATTTCTAAATAAATATATATATGATTAATATATAATATTTATATAATATATAATTTTTCACTAAATGTCTATTAATATTTACAATTTTTCATTCTATCCGTCAAAAGTGAATATATTTTGTTGACTCTTACATATAAATTATTATATACACAAATGGTGTTATTAATTTTTTTATTTGTATATAATTTATATGTGAATATATATAAATATAATAAATATATATATTATATTTATAACATGATTCTAATTTTGATCATGATTATACCATGATTAGATTAGAGGGGCGGAAATTATGTAATCAAATTCTCATGAACCCAAAAAATAGTTAACACACCAAAATGATGATATTAATTTGAAATTATTGAAAAATGGTGGATAAAATATTATAAAGATATCATTTATTATATTATAGTTATGTACTTGAATATTATATTTAATCAATTTAAATTTATAATACACGATGTTAATGTGCTTCCTAATTATTATATAAATAGTAATTTAAATTTTATATAATTAAAATTCATCATTTAATACCATTTAATATTTCATATTCCATTAATTATTCATGTGTCCTATGATCCTAATGTTACTATAGTGTTATGGGTATTTTGTAACAATATTATTTTTATTGATATTTTTTTCATTAAGTTCTTGATGATAAAATTCTATCACAAAACTATCAATAAAATAAGGATTTTTATTATCATGGGATTTTTCTTAAAAATATATTTTTCCCTCTCATTTCCCTCACTCTATGTAAAAAAAGAAATGAATGAATATTTTTAAGGAAAAAGTGACATTATTTCTATTTTGGATCAAACAAACATTCTTTATCTTATCCGTGTTATCAAAAAGTATTAACAAGAATATTATTTTTAAAAAAATACAATGTTTTAAATTTAATTTATATTCATGGTTGACTTTTAAAAAAATGGATTGAATGAAATATTCCAATCTTTTTCTAAATGATGTACATTTTGTCATTTTTTTAATCAATGATTGAAATAAATGTATTCTTTTTTATGAAATTAAATGAATGAATTCTATCACTATATAGACCAATCAATACAATAAATATTACTTCATAATATTACCAAGTTATTTTACAATAATATTTTTTACAATATCTTGTGAATATTTTGATGATGGTAAATGATTTTCAATGTGAGAAGTATATTTTCATAAATATTGTGTTTAATGATATTTAGATGATATTTATATTCATTGATGCTAAAAAAATAAATTTTTCTTCTCCTTTGTTGGGGATATTGTCTACTGATACCCTCATTACCCTTTATCTGCTTTTTTTACCAGTATAATGACATGGAATTAATGAAACCTATATATTTTCCATGGTTTACACCAATGTTTATAATACCTGTTTATTTACCACTAAATATACTAATGGATATGAAATTTTTTTCTTTTCTTTGGGATATTCAATAATTAATGATTTACGAAACCTATTTTTGTTTCTCAATTAATGGCATGAAATTTTTTTTATGATATTATAGAACACAGGTGTGTGATTTTCATTATGTTATGGATGGGATTAGAATTATGTAGCCCTACAATGAATTGAATAATGATTATAAATTTTGAGATAAATAGTTTTTTAATGGGTAGAAAACCATTAATACTACTATGGCTTTGTGAGTGAACATAATACACAATAATAGTCTTGGTAGTGAGTCTTGAATACCATGGATATGATTTTCTATGATAATATTTATGCCCCAAACATATGTCTTACACCTATGGTTTATTCACAAGGATCATGTACTATGATTCCTATATGATTTATGTATAATGGAAAACCAAGCCTAATTCCTGGTATTAATATTATTTAAACTGATTTGTAGAGTATGATTTTTGAAGGATGAAACCAAATTCTCATATAATTAGGTTTAAGTTATATTTTGGTCTCCCATTTATAAATAGAAATATAATACAATCTCACTTATTATAATGTTTTATTTTCCTTAGGAATTGTTGAAAATTTTATATATGATGTGTCTATGCATGGTTTTATTATTGAAGAACTATTTAGGAGAATACATAGATCATTAATGAAATAATTTTTTAGATATATTCATGAATCGAAATACAGTAATATTTATGGTTCTAGAGTGGATCATAGTGTTATGTTTTGAGTATTCATCAGAAAAAATGTAATATCTATATATTAATAGTATGGGTCACAATTATAATATTATAAATGATTTATTGATTTCAATTCAAAATATTGTTAGAAGGGTAATCACAATAACTAAAATACATGCTCATTTTTATCTAATAAATGTAATGGTGTTTCAATCTATAAAATCAATATGCAAATAAAAATGTATCTATTTAAAAATTAAAAAAATATAAATATATTCCATCAATGAAACTGATAAAAATTTATAACAATGCTTAACATGAAGTTGTATCCATGAATAGATTTAAAATAACCAAGAGAATAAATTAGTGTAAAATATACGAGAAATCTAATCTTTTATCATGAAATTACATGGATTTAAAAACACATGATGAGTTTACACATTTTGTGGGTCATATAAAAAACTAGGGATTTATCTTGTGGTGATGATTATTATTCAAAAGAAATATATTATAAACAAATTCTCAATGATGAACAAGAGTCATGTCTTGAAAAGAACACAATGATCAATAATTAGAAGAAAATTTTGGTAATAGAGAAAAAAAAATTTGTTGATGAAAAATTTGAGAATGATTAAAGGGATATAAAAATTTTAGAATTTATATAAAATTGAAGGTGAGAATCTACACAACATTAGAAGATGATTAATGATTGTGAATAATAAGTCCCATTGTCAGATGAAGAATTATAAATCCCACAATAAAAATTTCATGAAACTGATAAAGATCAGAAAATGGTCACAAAATACATTAAACTATCTATTGATATGAATGAAGAATATTCTATGATGTTGATAATTTTTTTTGAATATTCCCCATTTAAAATATCTTCATCCAAAATTGTTAACACTAACAACATAGGCTAAAATTATATTTCTTGTCAAATATGAACCAAAAAAATAGTATGAAATATCATGGTAGAGAAATTAATAAAATAATAATATTGATTGATACTTAAATTCAAAATAAAAGATGATATATGACACCAATTGTTTACTATATATCAAAATTTGGGTATAAAACATTATGATAGAACTATGTTTTTTAGGAAAACATACATTTCATTTAAATTTTTGGTTCTATAGAACCTATGGAGAAAATTAATTTACATGTTGAAAAAAAATCTTTAAATACGAAATTTAATGGTTCCATGTGTACCATTAATAATGAGAAGAAAGTACATTTTTTAAGAACCTTTAGAGAGATAGAAACTGGATTCTTGCTGATAACACATAACTGATTAGATTGTCTTATAGGATTTGTGGATGGTGTGAACAAAAGGGTCACAAGGAATAGAAATTAATGAGAATGCTAACAATTCAATTCACTGTCAAATTCAAATTTAATGTAGTTCATGTAAAAATTTAAACAAACACCCAATAATGATATTGGTATAAAAATGAGAAATGAGATAATGGCATGGAATCATGATAGTGTGAATTCATCACAACATAGTAGTGATTATATGATTCTTAAGATAATTGCAAAAACTGAAGAATTTTCTTTAAATAAATCTTAAGGACATTGACATGAATTTTTTTTTAATTTTCACAAATAAAATTTAGAATAACAATTAAAAATCAGATGATGTACTTTACATTCAATGGATAAACACAACATGATGACGGTTAGAAAACATTGTGATAATTATAATGAGAAAATTTTCAATATTGGCATGTTTATAATTTAATGAATAATTGATAGGTGAACAATCTCAAAATTAAGTATAATAGGTGTTAATTTATTATTAAATAAATATAATTCCATTATATGTTATATAAGAATAGGATATAATGACATAATAAGAAATTTACAAATTATGAAATTTCCCAAATAATACAGATAATTATTTTGAACGATAACGTAGTACATGTTTTTTCCATGAAGAAATTATATCAAGATGTAATTTGTAGAACATGTTTGAATGGAATGATACTCATATTACACTCAAGAGGTTTGAATTACTTCCACATTAAAATTTAGAATAGTCCTTACTGATCATTGTGGGTCCATGAGTCAAAATTCAACATGATGTTACCATTATTTCATTTCAGACTTAGAAAAATTTACATAGTTGACATATTTTATTTTAATGTTCCATTAGTAAAATTCATTGAGTATATTAATGTTATATGGATGGATTTCTGAAATTGTTCAACGGTTGTGTATAAAAAAAACTATGATATGTTAATGCGAAAAAAGAGGATTGTTGTCTTTTTTAAATTTATCTCTGAAATCCTAGAATCATGAATCCATATAAAAACCACATTCCACACAATAGAATGGTGTTACCAATGGGAAGAATATGGTAATTTTTTATATTACAGAATAATATTTCATGAATATATAGTATCTAAAAAATTTTAGAGAGATGAACTATGTATTGTGTAGAGTATTAAATGTTGATTTATTCAGATACATTATACATATCCTACACTCTATGAGTTATTTTACCAAAATAATACTACACTAAAATATTTCCTAATCAATGGATATCTGTATTAATTTTAAACCAATTAATGTATGCTGGATAGGATTGACGAAAAGGGTGATGATGGAATCTTTATGGGATAGTTTTCTAATGGAAATAAATACAACCATTAAAAGAATTGATTTAATAATTTTATTTTGATTCCATTTTCGTATATTAGTGAAAATTTATTAAACACAATGAGATAATTCGTACATATTTTCAGTATTATATAGAATACAATATGCTAAATTATTAAATAATTGATGTTTTTTTAAAATCATATATTAAATATTTTATTCTAATTAAAAATAATGAATCTGATAATGAATGATATTGTTGTGATATAAAAATATTAGTATTAAAGGTTATTGAAATCTATAGAATATGGTAATATCATGTGAAATATAAAAACACTAGATCAGACCCGAATGGGGTTATGATTTGAGAACTGAATAGATCTTTTCTCACATGTTGAACATATAATGATGGATGATGCTATTCAATATGATTATTGCATGTAATCTATGAATGAAAAATGTTATTTTCATTACATGGGAACATGTTCATGTATATAAATCTATAAATTTTATTAGTACATATTATTTATTCATATTAAAAATTAATGAAAATGGACATGCAACAAGGAATATGGATAGATTCTTTAAAATGGTATTCTAATATGCAGAGGATATATATTGAGGATAAAATTTTCCAGATTTTAGACAAAAGAAAATATTAATCTCATTGGTAGTGGTAGTTCATTATTATAATAGTGTATTAAAAATTTAAATAAGTACTTAATTTATGAACGGTGTCTATGTAGAAGGTAACTTCATTGATCAACAAATAGTTATAAACAATAAAAATGGTGTAATAATGGTGTCTATACTAAATAACTAATTATATATCAAGAAATAGGTATTAAGGGCCTGTTATTCTTATCTTGATAACTATTTGATAAAATTGGATGATTTACAAAGGATATTTTGAAAGAAACTTATACTCGAATAAAGTAATTCCATGACATAATGATGTTTATTTTATAGGTGTATGATATAATTTTTTCTGGTGGTAATAGTTTATTATATAGGAATGTTTCTATAAATATACAAAATTCATTTTAGAATATTATGTTGGGAGAACTAAAAATCTATTTTTTCTTACAAATTGAAAAAATATATACTTATGTATTTATTTTTCCAGAAAATTAGGCTAGATAATAATTGATATGTTATTTATTGGAAAAATAACAAGATTACTCTAAATATATTTTATTTCTCAAAATTATTTTAAAATAAAAACAAGAAGACATGGTTGTTCAGAAGAAATTCAAAATTATGAATGGAATCTTCTTGTGGATCACAACATCCTGACAAGACATTTCATATATGGTAACACTATGTGAAATGTATCCAAATGAATTGAAGGAGGAACAAAATCTTGAAATGAAATGATTTCTATGATATGAAAAAGGGAAACTAACTTATGGATTTTTCTATGGATTTAGATTTGATCCAAAAATTCCCAGTTATACTAATAAATTTTGTGAAGGTTACAATATTGATCTTATATCTACATAATGCAGTGTGTTATTCATTGATGTTTTTTAATTATATGGTTTTGTTTAAAGAATAGTTCATTGAACCTGAGTACAATTGAATTCGTATATGTTGAGGCTTCTCATGTAGTTACAAATTATTTACATATATATACATTCATACATATATATATATATATATGTTTAGTTTTTATATTTTGGGGTAGATATTCATAGATCATTGAGGATTATTTTTTATAATATGAGAACTATTGATCATTCTAAAAAAATGTTCTATGAAAATTAACCTAAACATTAGAAAATTTGATATTATTTTATACTTAGTAAGGAAACCCAATGTTAAATTAAACTATCTCTAAAAATAAAAAGAATTTATATTGTAGAAAAATTATTCCATGTGAGGAATTCATGTTGTTATGACTGAAATTTAATGTTTTTTTCAACAAACACATGACAAAATTTATTATTTTCGGATCCCCCATATTCCATTTTATTATTTTTCTTATGGGGCGAGATATTTCAATGATTAAGGGGAATTTTAAGATGATTGTTGTTTTTTTCATCGAATGACATGGAAGATATTGTCACATTGATAATAAGTCATGATTTATTTTATGAATAACGATGTGACCATGTGGGATAAAATTTAGAGGTCTTCAAAAATATCCATTGAGATGATTAAAGTATGATACCGAATGGGATTCATGTAGTGGTGTTCAATATTTCCCAATGGAGATTATGAAATGGTTCTATTTCTTTGAAAAAAATGTTATTTTTGGCTTATGGTAATTAATTGGGATTCATATTGACATCAAAAAATCTAATATGTGTGATTGAATAACCCCATGGATCAGTGGCTTAATTAGTGATTGATTTAAGATTCACTAGTTCTTAGGGTTTTTTGTTAGTTATATTTTTTGACAACCTTTAATGATGAGGGAATTATTTATGAGGTAGAATGATCGTGTTTGTATGAATTTATAATTCATGGATGAGTGTTTCATGACACTAGATAGTGATTTAGACAAGGGGTGGATGTTATATGAAGAGGATTTTAATTTTTTTGTGAATTATGGATAGTTTAAAAATCTCTTACATTAATTAATGAATAACATTTTCCAGAAGTTGGTATTCATTGTCATTTATTCTATAGAGTAAAAATTTTCAACCATGTCATCTATATAGGAAAATCATGTATCTAATTTCATGACAATGGAAAATCATTTATCCTATTCACTGACACAGTAAACTCATCTAGATGGCCTTGAAACATAACAAAATTCACATACTAAATTCTTCTATATAGGAAATCATCGGATTTCATGAAGACTAATGATCCACATAGACAAATCATAAACTTATTTGATTCCTAATGTGTATGGAAATGATGATTATGTGATGATTCCAAATATAAATTTACATTTATGAGTCATTTAGGAAAATTTACTACATTTCCTATTTAGAATTACATAGAGGATTCTGACATACCCTATTGTTCCCCATATAGCTAATTCCAGATTCATGAAATGAGAAAATGAAAAATCAATATGTTTTCAGAATTTATTTATTCAATGTAAAAATTGTTATGATGAATATTGGATATTTTAAAATATTACCATAGTTCATGGAATCCTTTTATTGATTCCAAAATGTTGATATAATTATAAATTGTAGTTGTAGAGATTTTGGAGTAAAATTGGTTTAACAATTTCATCATTATAGTAGGAAAACGATTGGTGTGGGTAAATAGTGTAAAATGAATTAATTGAGGATTTTTTCACCTGTATGTGAAAAATTGGATGATGAGGAGTCTAATGAAAAGGTTAAATTTTGAGATATCAATATCAAATGAATCCTTTGGTATTAGGAATTTCAATTTGAGTTTGAGAAATTTGTGTAGAGATTTTATTTTTTCATCTAAGGGATGTTCTAGAGTATTCTAGAGGCCCATTGAAATTGAAATTTATCAATCATTATTTATAAAACCTAGTTTAACTTTGGATAATCATATGATTTGATTATTCTTTACTTTTCTATATCGGGATTCTCTATTATATGTTATGACTCCTAACATACATGTGGGATGCCACAAAAATTATTCTATGTGGATATCACATTGGATTGTAGTGAAGATAATATGTAGTTGGGGGATAACCAACCTAGACCAGGAATATGATTCCAAATTAGATCTAAACCTTCTAAAAAATATTTTTTTCCTTATTATTTTGTTTTCCAAATGATTTTTAAGGCTGAAGAAATTGTGTTTTTGGAGGACCATACCCTAAAAAGTCACATAGGATTATTTCTTTTAATATTCAATTATAAAAACTATCGAACAATGATTCAACCCCAACTTCACTGTGGATAGAATTGATCATAGTCGACAGTTCAATAGATTATATTATGATCTTTTAGTTAAATATTCAATGGAAAATAACGATCTTTCTTCATCAAATATATCATATAAAATAAAAGGAATATTATTATCCATACATATAAATAATCAAACACTACCTTCTACAAATGTTTAGTTTGTGAATAATTAGAATAATGAAATCATGGGAAAAGATACTAAAAAAGATAAATGAATACACTGGCCAATAAATTAACATTAATAAATTTTGGATCTCGAACTGATATAGGGAAGCTAGTTCCTTCATCTAATGAAAAAGAATAATTAAATATGGAAGATAGTTTCAACCAAAAATTAATTTATTTAGTATAAAACACACTAAGGGATCCATTTGCTTTTATAAAACTTCTTAGATATTTTAGTCTGAACAAGTAATCATTGGATCCCACCTCATGGAAGTTTTTGGTTATATCCAACTAAAACATTATCATTTAGATGATTCGAATGATTTTTCTATCCATGAATGAACCAAAATTATTTATTAAAAATCAATGAAAAAATAATGGATGATGTGGAATTATTTATAGACCCATATTGATATCATTTTCCTTATCATATTCTATGGTATAGGATAACTATGCCATCACATGGAACTTATTATAAAGTAGAATTTAAATCTGTGTTGTGATCTTTTTGAATTTTATTATTTACATTATAATTTTTATCATAAATTATTATATACCATTTTAATTCATTTATAGTCTTACATGATAACATAAATTTATCCCACCATATTTAATTTATAGTTTACTATTTTTTTGAGATGATATGTATCAATTAATTTCTTGTTTTGTACACCAGTAACCGTCGAAGCGAGAGATTCATAGAAAATAAAATATTACCTATCTAGTAACCTATGTTAACATGTAGTATATATATTTAATTATTTATAGATAATGTATTGTAACACACATTGATTTTGTAAAATATTTTATTCAAATAAATTTTACCTTTTTGATTTTTATTGTTAGACACAAAACTTATTTTTGATTTCATAACAAGTAACACTATTCTTATCTTGGGATAAACCGAAAACTATTTCTAGATTGTGTTATACACAATAATATGTTTATCTTGAATTACAAGAAACGCTAATTTAAGCTTCTCATATGTGAAAAAAATGCAAACTTCACAACATGCAATAGTGTTTTAGATTTCATTACCCACAACATTGATTTTATTTGATGTCTTGTGTCATATGCAGGACTGTTTTTACCTAATAATAATAACTTTATTATTTAAATTGACAACTTTATCGTTCCTATTAATTTTTCAGTAAAGAATAAGATTAATTGAATTGTAAAAATATTTTTTACACACGTATATATACTGATATTTATTTTATGACCAAATAATTATAAATGACAATGAAAACCAATGGATTATAGTGGATGCATTTTTTTATGAAAATCTATTTTCATGCCCAAAAAATATTTTTTATCTTAATAAATCAAGTTAATAACAATTAGTGAGAAACATTAATCATATATATTTATATATTATATTATAATATTATTTACATTCATCTAATAATTTTTATCGATAGAAAATAAGAAAAAAAGTCCAATTTTAAGCATAAAAAGCTGTATTTGTCTAAAATGATGTTTTCCCTCCTATAATGGATGAATTTTCTTCAAACAAATTTTCAATAATTTTATAATTTTTATATGAAAATATAAACATACTTTTTAAAAGTGTTAGGTTAATATTATTTTGTGGTGAATGTTTGGTTTTTTATGAGAAGTTTCTATTTCTAATGAATATTGAAAACACTATATTTTAATTGAAAACTAACATTTAATCTAAATAATATAAAATGATAGATTATATTTTAAATTTATTTTAATGTTAAATATGTTCATTTATAAATATATTTATCCAATATAGGTCATTTTAATCAAATTTGCACTGATATTAGATATAATAACATTTCGATCTGTTGAACTTTTTCATTTTGAAAACCTATTTTCTCGTCATGTTTGTGGGATTATTTTTAATTTTATTTCTTTCACCTATTTGATTTATATTTTGAAAAAATTATTATATATTTGTAATTTGAATAATTTATAATGTATAATATGTTCAAATTAATTTTTAACCATAATTATTAGTTATTTAATTAAAAATAATTACAGTGAATGTGGTAAAAACAAGAATATTTAATGGTTAATATTGTAATATAAGGTTTAAAAATGATAAAAAACATTTACAACGGACATTATATGGACATATTTTTACCATTATACCTAAAATATCAATTTTTTGTATTATGGAAGCCTTTTTAGGTTAAATCTTGGTTACACATAACTTGTATAAAAAATGAAATGTGTATACTCTCCCCCAATAATAAAAGGCCACCACCTCTCCTCCCCACATAACATATTTAAAAAAACTGGGATCATACAATACCTACCCCAGTAACGCCCAAAATACCACTCCTCATCCAAAATCTATTATAATGGGTATAAATAAATCCATTTAAGGCTTTAGTGAGAACCTAAGATGGATCCCTGAAGAAGAGGTAATGTTATTCTAAAAGAATTTTTATTTTATTTACATCTCTAACTCCTTCAAATATTTTTATATTATTATTATATAATAATTGTATTATCATTAGAAAATTATTTATTTATGTTTAGTGTAAAAAATACAACCACCCATACTTCCATCAAATGATTTACAAATTAATCATTTCTATATAGAGCAGACAAATGCATATCGAAGCGATGCAATTTTTTTTCAATTACAACCATTAATTGTTGGAGATAATGATAGAAATCCTTTTTATATATGATATTAAATATTTTTATGATGTAATTATTATTATTTAATTTTTATATAAAACATACTTTAAGGCTTTCATTTTTTTGGGAATACGATAATGTCGTTCATGTTAATGGAGAACTACCGCCATGCAAAGCGATATGATTATTCCCTGCTTTACATTGATGGTATTAAGTATGGGTTTAATATACATATATTATATATATATAACATATAATTTGTATTTAATGAATATATATATATATAATTTAGTTTTATTTTGTCCAATGAAAAAAAGAATATGAAAGAATTTTTCATACATACGTACGACCTACCGTCTCCATGAACGGTCTATTTCATTTTCTATCACTAAATTTTATTGTTTAATAGAAATACATATGTAATGAATATATATGTTATTAATTTCATGGTTATCATTATGTTGATGATTAAATCATGATCTAATTTTTAGTATCAAGAATAAAAAGTTAAAATATGTACGAAAAACAATGTTGTTATTACCTGTAGCATAACTTTAACATGGAATTATTAATATATGGGTTATATAAAGTGATAAGTAAATAATATATGGTATAATATATATGAATACAATTTTTGGTAGATTTCTAATAGTCATATATTTATAATACATTATTTTTAATATGTATGATGAGATTAAAGACTTTCAGTTTGAAATTATAGTCTTATTTTTACTCCCATGAGACACTTGTCATATTCACCACCTATATCTTTTATGCGGTGTGTATACAAACCATAAATATATATTTTTTATTATTTTTCAATAAATATTTATATTTACATATATATTTGTGTATCTCCCTTTTATGGGGTTTACAATTTCATTGTTACCAAAGCAGTAAGTAAATTTTGTCTGAATTTTCATTTTGTGAGACACATGTTATGTAATTCTCCTATATTCATTTATGAGGTATATAATCTTACCATTTTACATGTTATATCTTGAATATACCACTTTTAATGGTATTTTCTGATTAATTTATATTTATTCTTTCATTGGGATTATGATTAAATGTTACTAAATTCGTAAGAGTTTATTTAAATAATCTCATTATTTACCAGGATTATTTATGATTATGATTCCATTGATAAAATATTATAATCCATTTTTCATGGATTCTCATGAAATTTCCTCTCCTATGGACAATCCGGAAATTATTTAATTAATAGTAGCATTCTTATTTTGTTTGGAATATAAAATGTATTATAAATTATTACTAAGAATGTCGGACTTCATTTAACTATATGGTTGGAAATTGGATATATCCAAAAACCATCTGTTCAAAAAAATTCAATTTTTTAAAATTATATTTTGAGATAATTTTAGTGGAAACTTATTTTAAATAAAAAATAATGCTTTAATAGTTTTTAAAATTGGTTTTAATGGTGCCTCTATATGCTTTCAATGATATTTTAAAAGAAATATGTATTCAAAAAGTTTTATTATTTAAGAAAAAATTTCTCAAAGAGGAATATATATCTTCCAAAAGAAATGTTTTAAATTCGTTTTAAAGAATAAAGAATAAATATTCAATGTGATTTTCAAAGAAAATGATTTTTAAAATCAATTATGTTATAAAAAATCCCTTTAAAAGAATGTTTATTTTCCATATGAAATTATCCAAGTGATCATTCAAAATAGTTCCTCATTTAAAATGTAAAACATTGATATTGGTTTGGATTTACTGGGGATATCATCCAATGATAACATTACTGTAATTTATTTGAATGTATCCTATCTAATATGACAAGTTTTATATGAAAATGTTTTCGATTACATGGGTTATAAAATGATAAAACACTTTTGACCCCCACTTATTTAGAGGGATTATTCTTTGATGAAATGATTATGAAACCTGTATTATTTCGATGGAAATGATATGATGAAATTTTTGTGATACCATTTTTATTTCATGGGTTATGATAAGATGATTATGAAACACATATCATTTTATGGGACATTATATGATAACCATTTAATTATCTTGTGGAACACGTACCCAAGATTTTATTATAGGATGAGTGAAAACTTTATCTCTCTCTCCAATGGCTTGGGTAAATCTTTTATCTCATGAGACAGAGATGACTGTAATGAGTGGTGAACACAGTTCATTATGGGACTTTCTCCACAAGGATGGAATTTTGAGTAATCCTTGACTATTATGATGGTATTTGGAGTGATCCTTGACCACTAAGATGGTGTTGGCAGTGAAACTCTAATGCTAAGATCTTTTGGGGAGTTAATCAATTCTATAAAGATATCATTGGAAGGGATATCTTTTGGGGAATTAATGGTATTTGGAGTGCTCCTTGACCACTAATATCTTTTTGGGGATTAAATCAGTTAAATGATTATGAGACTTCCATAAATTCCATGTCTTATGCCAATGTTATTATCTCATGGATCATGTTCTTTGATTCCCTTTTACTCATGGATTATTATCTTCCTATATTTATTCCACTACTCATGATTAAGTTATTTGATTTCTGGTTTATGGTTTTCAAATGTTATTCTCATGTTATCATACCCTTATTATCATCTTAGGCTTACGTATCACCCTTTCTACCCTTTTGGATAACATTATATAACCCTTTCATATGATTCCTTTTCCCATTTTATGAATACTACTTTTAATTATGGGTACTAAATTGGAAGATATTTGTTTGAAGTATTAAATTTATTTCCCATTATTGGATTATTGTACTCACTGTTTTCAAATACACTAAAATATTATGGTCCTTAGGCATTTTTTATTCTATGTAATGGATATTAATAAAAAATGATTAAATATTTATATATATTAAAGTATTGGGTCTCTATATATGGTATTAAATTAAAGGCTTATTTAATATATGGAAACATGGATGGGAAAAATATTGTGAGATCCATTGAGATACTTATATGGATATGTGTAGGTAAGTCTCTATGGATATGCCTATAGATGGATCAAAGTATAATAAATATATTGGAATTTTGGTATAGCATATAGTGAGTGGCTTCAAATAAATACATTCCTCTCAAGATAATACAAGTGGACGTGGATATGGGATTGATGTACATAGTGGTAACAATCCTGAGAACTTCGTATTGTGCATGACACGTTCAGGAACAAGTTCACAACAATAGCCTATGATGAACTCCTAGTTTTACAATCTTGATGTATATGTTTTGGAAATTATCAAACTCATTATGAACCATCGTGATGGATTTAAATAAACGATGACAACGAATGACCTAGGACAAACCTATTGTGTAATAAATTAATGAATGTCTCTTAATTAAGACATCCTAAGTGATTTTTGTGATAATATGTCTTCCCAATGTGATTACTTTTTCTTATGATAATCTTTCATATTTTAGTTAATGGTGGGAACCAAAAGGAATTGTGTTAATGATAATTGTGATAGATAATAAAATAATGAGTAGTTCAAGGGGATTATCACAAGAGTAAAGGATGTTCTGATAATGCATCTTCAGTTTTCATGGAATGTGATTAAGAACACATACCTTTACCAGGTCTCAAACATACCAATGAAGAGATGTAAATAGTTCAATGAGGGTTCTGGTGATGGGAACCCTAAAAGAAATAAGATTTTGTTTGCTATATGATGAGAATGTGGGAAGAAACACCAATGTGAATGTATTAACCGAGTAAGAATATGTTTTGACTATGGAAAATATTGTCACAACGTATGTAACTACAAAATGGAAAATGAAAAAATGATGTTAACCGAATTGATGAGAATAATGGACACCAAATTGTATTATAAAATTTTCAATAGTTTAAATATGTAATGTATAATTAGTTTTCAAATCATTATCCTATGCTGAAGGCTCATGAACGGAATCAACAAGGTTGTGTGAGAAATGAAAATATTGATGATGATGAAAAGACTGCAAATTAATTATAAGATAAAATAATTATTAATGAATATGATGAAGTAGTATTGTTAATGTCTTAAGGATACGGTGGAGTAATCAAAGTGTTTATGTATTAAAATCCATAAATTATGTAATAAAAAATATACCTAGATTCCTTAGTATATGATTTACATTAAGAATTTCAAATAACGTGTAGATGAACTAGAGAACTGATGTAATTGAAAGGAAATATTTTACAAAAAACACATGATTAAGGGACAATCACCATGTATTTGTAATGGATTACGAGACATTGTTGAAGGGATAAAGAGATGATTGATTTAGATAAATAAAATTGGACAGTGTTGATGGCTTCAAAACAGAAAAAATATTTATTGTCACTGAGGTATATATTATCATTTATGGACTTTAGATTTTTTTAGGATTATTATAATATATCCCATAATATATGTTCCATGTATATAATAAAGACTCATAAGTTATTTCAATAAGGTTTTATGGTAATTCATTTTATTACAATGTCTCAAGAGAAAACATGATAAAGGTATTCAAATGTTTAGCATGTGAAAATCAAGAGTTACTTTATGATTTACAGGGGATCAATGTAAATAGGATTTGGAGTCCTTCTTGATAATGTTTTGGATTTTCAAATTTTTTTATTGTTAACAGGATTACCATATATCAAATGGATTATGTTGAACATAGAATTTGTTTTTATAAAATAATGTATTACTCCACCATATAATGATTAAACATATTGTATACTAAATTTTTAATATCCCAAACATTCTAGAGATGACTTGGGGAATTTTATGTACCATTTTACCTTTTTGGTTAAATCTCATCTATGATTCATTTTATGCTATTTTTGGGTGAAATTTAAGAAATTAGGATGCAAAATAGGTGTTGTAGTGTTTGTGTACAATTCAAGAAAAACATGAAATTTTACCAAGTTAACCATGTGACCCATTTTAGAGTCACATGAAGTGGTTCATGGTTAGCAAAAGGTTTGGACAAACCATGTTACCTGCCTCCCCAAACAATATGCATTCATTCAAATTGTGTTTTCATGGTTGGCACATGGTTTTACAAAAAATGTGTCCTCATAGGAGTAATCATACACCCCCTAATGAAAGGTGCACTATTAACACACACTATCAAGAAACTTGTGTGCCAAAATCTGAGGAAACCATGGATTGGGATTGATAGTCCACTAATAATTTTATTAAAATTAATGAACCCCCATGTTTTTATTTTTTAAAACCTCTACTCATTCTGAAACCAATTTCTTCGATATTGGAAGCTCTCGACATGGTTCCAAATCTCTTTGAACACCTTTCATGACTAATTAAACACTATATTGAAGGATCATATCTATACTATATGGGTTCCTTCTCAATATTTTTCTTCTCTCTCCTATGTCTATATCCCAATGAAAAGGAATGATCATTTTTCATTTCATGATGTATTTAGATCTAGGTCTGGATGGATCAATTTTCATTGATTTTTGGTCTGAGGTATTGATCGTAGATCTTCTGCACTATTATGATTCTAATAATTTCGCATCAAATTACATATTTAGATTTGGAAAACTATTGTCAATTATCTCTAAATGTTTTGTAAAATTACAAAATCCCATACTCTTGATTATAATTTAATTTTTGTAATTTTAAAATTTCAATTTCCACATTGGGAAATTTCATTCTAGATTGAATAAAGTAATATATAGCATTTCCCATGTTATTGAAAAATTGATGGAATTTGAGATAATGATATTAATGAATAATGGGATTATGAAAATTTTTGATTAATGGTTTATGAAATTCAGGGTGACCCATGGGGTTTGATGATAAGTTAGAAATAATGATTTATAAATTCTACATGGTTGATAAATGATTTTATTAAATAGTTTGAGTAATGTTATATGGTAATGATTGATAAATGGGTTGGGAACATGGAACCATAAAATGATAAATTAATGAATGACTTTTGGTACATGGTAATATTATCTAAATGCCCATTGGGTTCTAGAATTCTACTATTGGGCCCCATGATATATGTATATTACATTTGATCACTGAGTTGATGGATAGTGACTACTGATCAAAATACCCACCGAGTGAAATAAAAATATTATAGTCTCCATTATATGAATGTTAATGGAACATTAAATGATAAATTGAAACCCATGTTGGCGGGAAATGTGGTATCCCTTAGTGGATGGTTTAGACTCCATGAGGTGATGAAGAAGGTATTATTAGTTTGGGTGTCACTATGAACCAAGGGATGAAGTGGTTAATTATAGAATAATTTAATGTGAAAAATGTTTGAATTGTATTTATTTAGTCTTTATAAAACGACACACTATTATGGAATTGATAATTTTTTAGACATTGTTGGTTATATCATACTGATTTGTACTCACACTTTACTCAAGCTGCCTGATTGGTACCCGAATAGACATCATGTTTGTAGGATTGGATAATGTAAGAGCCCAATGTTATATAGATGAGTTGAGATTGAGGGTAGAATATGGATTAGGGTACCAAGAATGTTGTCAAGACCCACATAGTAGTTTTATAGGTTTCTTTGTTTTGGGTTTTCATTTGACACTTGAAACTTATTATGACATGATATATCTACTTCTTCTGT
Source organism: Viscum album (assembly GCA_963277665.1). Taxonomy (NCBI): domain Eukaryota; kingdom Viridiplantae; phylum Streptophyta; class Magnoliopsida; order Santalales; family Viscaceae; genus Viscum; species Viscum album. Next base: position 1,005,045,935 of record OY728134.1, read on the forward strand.
TTATGGTTATTTATCAACATTTTGGTATTATTATGTGATGTTATTATTTATTTATTATTGTATTGAAATTTTTTATATTTACTATTTATTGGATATTTTATTTCTTTTTTTGTTGCTTAGGTACTTTTGATAATGAGGGTATAGACTCCCAATGTTACATATTAGACCACCCACTATTAGTCGGTAGCCTCTTGAATTCATAGAGGCATTCCTACGGTCACATAACCAACCATCATATGGAATCAGCATGTGGAACATGACTTGGGATGTTACTATGTGGAATCAAAGGTAGTTTTCTTTTCTTTATTTTGTCTTATAATTTGGGAAAGGTAAACAGAAGACTATAATGATATATTACATTTCTTTGTGGTCATGCATGGGATTAGCTAACGCATGTATGGGGAAAACCCATGTTCCTAGGGTGGGTAATTGTTATGGATGCTTAGTGTTACAATTAAATGTTTTTTCAACTTGGGTGATGTACTTATTGTGTGATGATATACCTTTTTCTATGATTTTTATTATGTAGCAGTATAGTAAAAAATTATATTATACATGAATCATTTGAGGAACTAAATATTTTACATAGAATGCATCTTTTTAGGCACACACATAAAATAATTTTTTGGGTGAGATGTTGAAATGAATATTATTTTCATTTTTTGTGTAATTTAATGTTAAAAGGGTTACTAGTAAAGAATGTATAATGGTAAATGATGTTAAATGTGGTAATTTGGAATGGGTAAAATAGGTTTTTATTGAGAATACTTAAAATGTTAAAAAAATTTACACTAGTTTATCCATAACCCACATGATGGATTGTTATGGGTTGTGATAGTGCCTTGGTTATGATTGTGTGGTCGAATATGGGGATGACTTGTTACAACTATATGTGAATCCCTCTTATGTTAAATTTTTTAATAATGGGTTATGTGTCCTAAGGTGTGTGTTTGAAAATATAGTGATATTTTCTCATGAAGAAGATTAATGATGGAATGTTAAGAGTATCTGGATTTAAATGATCCTCTAGAGGTGGATATAGAGGCCCTGATTTTTATAAGATAAGGATCATGATATATGTTCCATAAGAACATTTCTGGTTTTATTTAGTTCATAGAGAGGGACCCATGAACAGTTTCATAGAATATGTCAGAATTTACATAAGAGTTTCATTTATATAACCCCTTAACATGCAATGGATAGGGAAGACATGAGGTTGAGGAATACTAGATTGATTCTACATAGGAAATCCATGACAATTTTGAGACTCCTATAGAGAACATAGTCAAACTGGAAGATTATTTATCATGTGGTCAGGTGAAGCATTGGTGGGATATTCATAGTTGGTATGGGATTATAGATAATATGGAAACAATGGGATTTTAGGAGAAGTTTAAGAAAACATTCATCTGTAGATGTTGAGGTATGATAGGGAGATATAATTCATGCAACTCACCCAATGGTGCATGTCTGGGATACACTATGATACAAAATTTACTATCTTTTATATTTTTCCTACTATATATATGAAATGAGGATACTACGACGAAGTGATTTCCAGATGGGATTAAATGTGAGATTATTTAATAGGATAATATAATTCATCTAAAGACATTTTATGAGGATGTGAATCATGATATCATTTCTATGGAGAACTGTAGTAGGATTTTGGTGAAATATAGGTTGTTTCTACAATATTACCATTAAATATGACTTCTATGGGTAGGAATCGTCTCTTTTAAAATTTCAACCAGGGTAACGGAAAATAGAGTATCCATGGAGAATGATATGTTAATCAATGCAGTAACTATGTTTACTTCCACCAGTATTTTGGGTCTGGTAACTATCATAACTAGGGTCCCTGATCACACGTAGAGAGATGGGTTTATTAAAAATGTGAAATGTATAATGGTTCTATTTGAACACACAATTGATGGGTAATGACAGAGGATCCAAGAAAAGTTATTTTACTGGAATGGTATTTTCTTCACCATATAAGTTGGGATGTGGGAGTTCTTCTGACCATGGTCGTAGAGGATGTGGGTGTGGTTCTTCAGGAAAGAGCACCCATATCAACAGATTGTTTCATCTCAGGGTACTCAAACCACAACATAGGGATGAGGCATAGTTAAGTATCATATAGTCCATCCTACACATGGGGATAGAAAGGATGGTTTATTATTAGCCATAAGTACTATTATTATATCTTATACACATGACAGTTTCTTATTTGATATAGGAGCCTCAAATTATATTATATCTTATCATCTTTTCAATGGTTTCAGTCTGATGGTGGATTTTGTGGGGGAGGGGGCTCATGATGATCGACCCAACTTTGGTAGTACGGTCGATGAACATATTTTCATTATAAGGGGTTTTCTATGGAGGTTAGAGAGTATAATTTCCATTGGGATCACTATATCCTTGACATGTCAGTATTTGACAAGATTTTGGGTGTGGACTAGCTGGTATCGTATGGATCCCAAATAGACTATTACCATAGGAGTGGGTACTTTTCATCACATGAAGGTAATAGTCTTGTTAACCATAAAGAATGGGATTTCTAGGAAGTCCATACATGGTAGTTTATTAGAAAATAGGGGATCTCACCATCAGGGTTTCATGTCTTTAATCGGATTATGGGGATGTTATACCTTGTTCGTTTCCACCCATAGTGGACTGGTTTCATATGTGTTTCAGGAGGAATAATCAATTCTTCCACTTAAGAGGGTTTTTGAGTTTACTATTGTTCTCATGTTATGAAATGAACCTGTTTCAATACCACCTATCAAAATAAAACTAATAAAATATTAGGAACATAAGAATCATCTATATAAATTTATGGATAATAGATTTAGCTATCCACGCACATATCCATGGGGTTCTTATGTATTTTTTGATATTAAGGCGGATCGAGCACTGAATTTTTTTGTTCATTACCCAAACATGAATTGGATATTAGTGAATTTATGATATCTTATTCCATGCATTGATGATCTTAGTGACTGGTTGATAGGATATTGTGTGTTTTCCATGATTTGATTGAGGTCGTGGCATCATCGGTTGAGTGTGAAACCTTCTGATAGATCACATTATTATTTCAGATGTAGGTATAGACATTATGTGTTAATCGTGATTCCACTCCAGATGATGAATGTTATGGATGTGTTTACGGACATGATTTACCAAATCCTACACCCGAACCTTAATTGGTTTGTGGTAATTCTTTATATGAAAAATGGGTGTACTATAACACTCATGAAGATCACTTCCAACATCTTAACATCTACTGAGTAAACTAAGAGGGAATTAGCTTTATATAAAGATATATAACATTAAATTTTAGACATACATAGTACATTTATATGGTCATATGATATTTGAAGATGGTGTTTTAGTGGACACATAGAATGTTTAAGAAGTGGAATGAATGGGATCATCAAAAGAATGTTTTTTGATATACTTAGTTTTCTCGGTTTTATGGGTTATTTGATAAGTCTCATCAAATAATTTTCCCACATAGAAGAACCTATTTAGGTATTGAAAAAGATGGGGATCAAGATTAAATGGACTGGAGATTGTGATAATGTTTTCCAGTATTTGAAGAAGTATTTGACTACAACATTTGAACTTGATCAAACACGATCCATGTGAAGAGTTTACTTTATTTTGTGATACATACAGGATTACACATAGAGCATTGATAATGTTGGGAGATCAAGTGGTGTAATATGGGTCACAAAATTTTATGCCACCCAAACAGTATTACACCATGCATGGTCTTGACATTTTTTACGGTAGTATATGCCAAAAAATGTTGGAATGATTGTTGTTTGGGAGAACATTTTACAATGTATAGTAATAATTAGAGCATAAGTTACATTGTTTTTTTAACGATGTTTGAATCTGTAGTAGCAGAGATGGGTGGAGTATATGAAGACATTTTATATTGAGATAGAATGTACCCATGTGAAATGTAATAGTTTTTATTCCAATTAGAGTTGGAGGACATAGAGTCTGGAGGTTCTGGAATCCAATTCAATGTGGAGGATGTTGACAATGTTTATAGAAATGAAAATTGTGGTACAAAGGGACCTGAGAAGATAACACACATATCATTATCAGTTGATTATAGAATTTTGAACTTGATTATGGAGAGGATATACGGGGATCAATAATTATTTACCTTGAGGTAAATCATTGAAGGTGGGGAGTCACCTGTTGATTGGACTATATATAGGGATGGTATCATCTATGTCCAGAATCATGTTGTTATTCCTATGATTATATGTGTGGAGCAAACATATGAGTTTAATGCCTCGAATTGGATGGTACATCCTAGTTACACTAAATTGCACCATGATATTCAGAGATATTATTGGTGTTCTAGCTTGAAAAAATTGATTGTAGGGTTTGTGAAATGCCTCTACACATGTCAGTAGGTGATGGACATACATTAACTACATTGTGGGTTACTACAACAATTGTCTATTCAAAAATGGATGTGGACGATGTTACCATGGAATGTTTTTTAGGTCATTCAAGGTAACCATGGAATAATGATTTTATCTGGTTTATATATTATTTATTGATGAATGTTTAATATTTCCTGGTTATTTGGGATATTTTTAGTGGATTATTTGAGCGATATATAAGATCGTGAGAGAAACCATTTTATCAAGGTTCCAAGGTCTATTTTTTCACATCATGATCCACACATTACATCATGCTTCTGGAAGATATTTTAAAAGGTGTTGGGTTCCTTGGTATTTGTGTAACGCCCCGACCCCAAAATCCCATAGCGAATTATTTTAATACATTGGCAAGATTGGAAGGAATCAAGTCCGGAAGGAGCGATCAATTTAATATTATTGGAAAATATATTACATACTTGAAATTTTCAGTTCAACTTCTATGAAAAAATTAAAACATAGATAATCCTTTGAGAATTCCATTATTCTTTTAGATTAATCCAGAATATAAATCATAATTAACATCTTGGCATCCTGGGAAAATAAAACATAAGAAAGGGGTGATCTCAGATGATCAGTAAGGGTTAATAATTTAGCGGAAGATATAAACGTTTAAAGAAAGATGTGTAATAAAAAACAGCCTTTTAAAGATAAACATGAACATAATATGTAGAAAATAAATCAATCATTTCTATATAAACATGCACATAGATATTATACTAGTCAAATAATCATATGAAATAATTAATTTTACAATGATGGAATGCATAATGCCAGACATCATGACCACATAGTCAAGGCCTCATGCCAAGACAGAATTTTTTTTCAAGGCCCTGTTCCAAGACACTAGTTTGTCTCAAGAGACCTACCGATGCATTGAGGAGCTCCATCGGGCTCCACCCGCCACTTACTAATTCTACTGCATTCCACATATGAAAATGTTGAATCATATCATAAAAATCCGTGTTAAAACTAGCATAAAAAATGCCAATACTTCAACCATAATCCATGAAGGGTATAAAATACCACATACACAGTTAAACATATCATAACTCATTCAATGCAATATGGAAGAATGTATTATAATAAATCATCCTTAATCAAGAATAATATCTAGGAAAGAATGCTGATATAGTTAGAAATGATTAGTAAAACATATTGAGGGAAATATACCTTATTGTGAAATTATATACAATTCATACATGTATTAAGGAAGTCAATTAAAAGATATTTTTAATCAATTATTCCCATACCTCTTTGAAACTTTTGAAATGAATTATCATTTTAAAATAACCGTTTTGAATACATGGACATTAATGAGAATGATTTTGAAGAATAAATATTTAGAAAATTTAAAATCATATTTTAGTTAAAGATTAGCTTAAAAGAATCATTTAGAAATGTCTTTTATGAAACATGGACATAGATAAAAAATATTTCCTAGAAAAAACTTCCACATAAACAATCTCATATAACAATGAGATTGAGGATTTAACCCTTACCTTGCACATTCCTTTGGTCGATGGAACGTTTATCCTCATGTATTATGACCATAGTATGTTATTAAATTATACCCTAACAATATTCATATTTATTATATCATACATGATTCATTTATGAATTTATACTACCCATTTAATAATTATTTCCATGTCAAATTAACATATCAGGTAATAATCACTTTCTTTATTGTAAGTGTTTTAACTTGTAATTATTGATCGTATCATTCAGATCAAGATTTAAATAAATCAAGAATTAAAAACATGATTTTTATATCATACATATTTAGAATATAAATATGTATAATAGATATATATATGACATGGAAAACACTAATTATGGATATGGTAGGCCGTACATACCCATAAACGTTGTTCCCGTTTTCAATTTGTATTGAATGGAAGTCAGTAAATAAGATAAATGTATGTAAATATATACATAAATTTATATATATGTATATATCCTTATAGTAACATTATAATTTTATATATTACATACATATTAATAATATATATTTTTATAATCGTTGTAGAATGGTGAATGTGGAAATTAATCTAATCGCATCATAGAGACGGTAAGTCGCACCTACACACAAGCGATAATATCATTTCTTTAATGATTAAAAGGTGTGGAAATAGTTGTTGTATTAATTTTACAGAGGAATAAGCATCTTATTTTCATTATTTATATATATTTTACTCATCATTATATCCATCCAAATAACATTGTGTTGAATAACAAATTACACCACAGCGTGGAGACAATAATTCGTGCGTACACATGCATGGTGACATAATCATTCAAAGGATGGATAGAATAATGATTTTGTTTATACCATATTTATAATAACATAATATTATTAAGAAGTTATTGGAGTTAATATTTATGTATGGAAATATCAAATAAAGAGAATGTGAAGAAGAAAATAACTTTGAAAGATGTGATAAAATAATTGTCTCGTCTTTCGGTGTTTCCTTTTGATTTGAACAAAAGGGATCCATAGGTTGGATTTCTGCTCAAGGGAGGCCCTATAGGATGAATTGAGATATTTTGCGAGGTTATTTGGGAATGGTTTGTCTGAGATAAATGGCTTTAGAAGAGTTATTTTCAGAGAAGGGGAAGTACCCTTTTATAAGAGAGGTGATGGTCACTTTAGGAAAACCTTGAAATATTAAATTATTATACATTAATTTTCAGTTTCTAATCACTCCAAAAAAAAATTAGTTCTATAATTATGGGTTTATGGGTATAATTAATCTCAATCAATAGTTTTTAGACATGTTTAGGCTATCATATTAACCATATCATTTATATTTTACTCTTGGTTAAATAGTTTAACACTAACGGTCTCTCCTTGTATTTTTATATTATATGGTTAATAAAATTACATTAAAATGCCAAGGGAACCCCAAGTGGTAAATTAATGACATATTTATTAATATATATGTCTTTTATTCTGAAATATATATGTTTAGGACTATTATAACTTTTAATAATATAGTATTTGTTTTAGAAAGTCATTTTTTTCAATTTTGACATTATTTAGTATTTGGTATTTGTGAAAGTCAGAACAACTTTATTACTTCAAAAACAATACATTTAATCAATTATAACATGTCATATTCACTTATAAAATCCATTTATGGAATAAAAACATTCAAATTATATTTATTTTAAAATTTATAATATCATTTATTTGATTCTTTCATTAATAAAGAAAATAATACATCATTATTATTCATAAATAAATATTTATATTTTATGTATAAAAATCATAAATAAAATATCATGATGTATTAAATCTTTTTAGATATTTAATTAATATTAATAGTCTAATATATCAATTCTATATCTCAATAAAAAGTTTTTTTTACTAAAAGTTACTTGCTTTTGTTATTTTTGTCTTTACATTGGATTATTTAATATAAAATGTCATTATCACTCAAAAGTTAATCCATGGGGTACAAAAATAGACCCAAGGAAGACCATGGTATAATAGGTGTTATCCAATATAGTTAGGACAAGTGTTAGGGTAATTTAATATTATTATAATATTATGTTTACCCTTATTTACCAGATTTACCCTTTAACCATGGTTAATATAATATTTACCTAAGTAATTATTCATAAGTTCTAAAAATAAAAGTTACCTATCTATAAAATTTTAACATACTAATTTCAAATATGAAATCCGTTTTTCTAAATTCACAACACATAAGTTTCCGAAATCAATTTACAATTATATCTCATTGTAAAAAGAAATAATCGGGTTTTAAAGAAATAAAAAGTATCAAAAAATTGATATGTGATTATATAATATTTAAATATGAAATTACATAAAATTACCAAATTTTTAATAAGTGATAAAAATATAATCTAATTATACATTAAAACAACTCTAATTTATAATTTAACACTTTACATAATTTCGATTAAAAAAGTTGTTTTTAATTAAAATTTAGTATTTTTCACTATTAATAAAAATATGAAAGTTATCAAAAAAATTTCCAAAATTCACGCTATGTTAATTTTGATATTCCGAATACAAAACATGTGCCCATATTACCAAATTAAAAACATATAAGTTGCATTAATCAATTAAAAATTAATTCTTGTTGTCAAAACTAGAAAGTAGGTTTTTGAAAAGTATGAACTTTAAAAGATTGATATGTGTTTATATTCAGTTTAAAAGTGAAATTACATCCAATGAATCAAAATATATTAAATGATAAATAAATAATCCAATTATACCTTAGAATCATTGAAATGTATAATTTAACACAATAAATTATTTCTATTAAAAAAGATGTTTTTAATTAAAATTTAGTGTTTTTTCAGTATTCATCAAAATTTGAAAGTTATCATAGAGTCCCCAAAAATATATCCATACAAAATTTTATATGTCCCTATTCTAAATAAGAATTTAATTTCATCAAATTTAATATATAAAAGTTTAAAATATTGTATTTATAAATGGTTTACCATTAAAAGATGGTAAAACATCATTTTTTTCTGAAAAATACTTCTTTTATATGAAAAATTAAATTTATCCTTATATTATGTCCAGGAAACAAAAAATATGAATGTTAAAATTATAAGTTATATATATATATAATTCAAAATGTGGTTAATACTATTATTAACCGCTTTTTAAACAGGTAGTTCGATAGGTTTGGTGCATTTAAACTCAATGGTGACTACATCGAACACTATTGTATTATTCGAAGAGAAACGTATCATGGAATCATGGAGGGTTACATTCTTCCCTCATTGAATAAATTTTTTTCTAGTAATTTGAAATTATTCATCGAAAATAAAAGGATAAAAAAATAGAAAATACCTACGTGGAAAGCTGACATCAATAATATGGTTAATAAAATTTAGTCTTTAAAAGAGGGAAAGGGAAATGAAACGTTCACCACCAAAATAGGATTTCAAATATGAGAATGTTGGTAGAAATTGTAATTGGAGGAAAATCTTATAAATTTATAGAGAGTGATTGAGGTCATCAATCCCAAACAAGTGTAAAATTGAGGGCCACCAAGCCATCAATCTATGATGATTAAAAATGTCATTGGTTCAAAAAAACATAAGGTATTAGTATAACACATTATTGGTTTTAATATCCATTCCATATAGTTTAAGAATTAATTAATAATATTATAAGAGAAAAAATAATTGACAACTAGTGTTTCACCCTTCAACAAGTTCCTACCACAAACTCATCTTTGACTCCAAAAGGTAATTGAATTAAAAAATATTCTATTTATCCTAAATGTATAGGGTTCCAAAAGTAATGAATTTATATTTCACTAATCATAATATTTTAAAAAATAAATTATTCAAACTAGGACATCATGTCGGCCAGTGGTTGGTGATGCACCCTTGTCGCCCTTCGATTGCGGGTTCAAGTCTCGTGGCCTTTCCGGATGGGATGGGTTGTCGCCCGACCTCCAGGTTATCCATTATATAACAATCCAGAAATAATCTTAGGAAATGCATTAACATTAAAAAAATTATCCAATTTCCAAGATAATTTATTCCATCATTTATACTTATCCAAAATACTTCTGTCTAAAATCATATTTCAAAATTTATAAGTATGGTAAACATAATGAAGATCTATTTTTCCACATAATAACATGTGAATACCTTCATCATGTATTATTTTAAAATATTGAATCACATTGAATTACTATAAAACCTTACTGATTATATTAATTCTCCATTATTCCTTATAGAATAGTGGATATACTCTTTATATCCAAAAGGTTGTAAATTCCAACAATTATGGAATAAAAAATAATTAATTAGCTTCATGGTAGTCATGAATATCGAATATAATGTATCCAAATCAATCATATCTTAATACAAAATCACTACCTCCATATTAGAACCATATTTAGTTATATATTTCCTTCGACCATGTATTTCACAAAATGTTTGACTTGCTATTGATTCACTTTTCATAGAAGCATATAATCTAAAATCCGCAATGAAATAGTACTGCAATACAATCATTATTTATTTCCATAATTCATATAACCAGTACATCATATATACAACACTCAAATGACATTATTCTTTAATAAAAACATAAGAAATATAGTTATTACTCTTCATATTTGTTAGTATCATAACATGATTGTTATCCAATAGCATCATTTAGGGAATAATCTGATGATTTGGACATTGATTTGCGTAGTGTCCCAAATCCTTGCAGATGAAGCATTGTACATTTCAATCATTTTTCTTACCCTTGAAATCATGTACTTGTTGTCCATTTTCTCTACACTTATTACAAACTCCCATTCCATTCAAGAATTTAACATGGTAATTCTCTCCACATTTATCACATATGAGAAAATATCTATTTCCCTTCTTCCCTTTATCCATATTTATCTCTACAATCCTTCTCTTATATGGATTCCCATAAAGGCCGTAATATTATGAGAATTATTTACTTATCTTATTAACTTAGGACACTCATTATATATATGATGAAAATGTCTGGGAGACTATTTCCCTTCTTAATTTTGGAATAAAACCGAAAAATATATTATCTTTCTTACTCATTGGATCATGCATATTGCTATATTTCTGATTCCTTCTACTGGGCACCATTTATAAACAATGGAATACAATAGTTTACTTTATGAATTGGAAATCATAATTCCATACTTGTAAAATAATTAATTTGTATAATTTATTCATATATTCCATAATAATAATAAAAATGTTTTCGTTGAGAAGGTATTTTCTCATAAATCATTTATAATGATTTTTAATGAATATACAAACTTTCTTGAGAATATCCCCTGGAAGTGTCGTAACCAAGAGTGTACCACATCCCCTTATCGTGTACCAGGATACTATGAGTCATGCCCGAAACTCCTTATCGGATGTTTCACTTCTTGGTACATATGTGCCAAAACATCCTATACCTAGTCATATCCAGACAGAGATTTATTTCTTTTAAAATACATAAAATATCTATATCACCAAAATTCAATGAATATCTTCAATACTATTACTCAAAGTATAAAATAGGGTAATGATTTCTAATCATATTTCTTAAAATCTAGTTTCCAAGGTTTGTATTAATCTTCTTATGATAGCAACTGTAAAGCGCTGACCCCGGAAGCCCAGAGTTTGTGCATTATTTTAATAAATTTGTATGATTTCAAGGAATCATGTCCTAAAGGAATGATCAATTTAGTAATCTTGGAAAATAGATTACATACACGAACGTTACATTACAATTTCTAAAAAAATACAACATAGATAATCCTTTGATAATTCTATTATTATTCTAGCTTAAACATGAATATAAATCTTTATAAACTTCTTGGCATCTTGGGAATATAAAACATAAGAAAGGTGTGATCTCAGATGCTCAGTGAGGGTAAATAATATATCAGAAGATATAGAAGTTTATGGAAAGATGTGTAATAAAAAAACAACCTTTTAAAAATAAACATGAACATAATATTTTGAAAATTAATCAAACATTACCATATAAACTATCACATGGATGTTCTACTAGTCTAATAATCACATGTATGAGGGAATGCCTAATGTCGGACATTATTACCACATAGTGAATGCCTCATGCCAAGACTAAAAATAAAATTTTGTCAAGGCCTTGTGACAAGACACTAGTTTTTCTCATGGGAACAACTGATACATCAAAGAGATATAGAGGGCTCCACAAGTCACTTAGTAAGTCAACTACATTTCTCATATAAAAATGTTGAAACATATCATAAACATTCGTATTAAAACTAGCATACGAATTGACAATACTTCAACCATAAACCATAAAGGGTATACAAATAGCACAACCACGGTCAAACATATAATAACACTTTCAATACATTATTGAATATTTTATTATAATAAATGAACCTTAATCAAGAATAATATCTAGTAAAGGATGATGACATAGTTGAAAATGATCAGTAAAATGATTTGAGAGAAATATCCCTTTTTTGAAATCATTTAAAATTAATACATTTATAAATTAAGTCATTTAAAAGATATTTTTTAAAAAAATATTCCATTACCACTTTGAAACATTTGAAAGAATTAACATTATAAAACAATTATGTCCATATAAATAAATCCTTAAAACTATTTTGAAAACAAGGACATTAATGAAAAATATTTATAAGAATAAATATTTATAACATTTTAAATGATATTTTAGTTAAAGAGTACCTTAAATGAGTCATTTTGAAATTTCTTTAATGAAACATGGATTTTAAATATGTCCCAGAAAATACATCCACATAAACAATATCAGATAATAATGAGAATGAGAAATTTACACTTATATTGCCATTTAATTTAGTCGATGGTACATTTAACCTCATGTATAATGACCATAGTATACCATATTCATATTTATTATATCATAAATAATTCATTTATGTCTTTATACTACCCATTAAATAATTATTTTCATATGAAATTATCATTTCGGGTAATAATCGCTTGCTTTACCTTACATATTTCAAGTTGTTAATCTTGATCGTATCATTTAGATCATCATTTAAATACTTCTAGAATATAAAACATGATTTATATATCATATATATTTATAATTTAAATGTGTATCATAGATAGATATATGAAATGGAAAACACTATTAATAGAGACGGTAGGCCGTACGTATGCATAAACATTGTTTCCGTTTTCATATTGTATTGAACGGATGTCAGTGAATAAGATATATGTAAATACATACTTACATAGATATATATATATATATAAAATAGAATTATAATTTCATATATTATATACTTATTAATTATATATATTTTTATAATCATCGTTGAATGGTGAATGTGTAAATGAATCTCATTGTGTCGTGGAGACTGTAAGTCGTACTTACACGCAAGAGACATTATCATTTCATTAATGATTAAAAGATGCGGAATTAGATGTTATATTATTTTTATTGATAAATTATCATTCTAGTTTCATTTTTTATATACATATTTCTCATCATTACATCCATCCAAATGACATTTTGTTGAATAAAAAATTACACCACGACGTAGAGATGGTAAGCCATACGTACACACGCATAGTGACATTATCATTAATAGGATGGATAGAATAATGAATATGGTTGTACCATATTTTTAATAACATCACAGTATTTATAAGGCACTGGAGGTATTATTTTGGTATGGAAATAAAAAAAGAAAGATAATATGGGAGAAGAAAATAACTTGGAAAGGGGTGATATAATAATTACACGTTCTTTGGGTGTTTCCTTATGATTTGAACAAAAGGGATCCGTAGGTTGGATTTCTGATCAAGGGAAGGATTTTAGGTTTAATATAGGGAAGTTGAGAATATATTTGGGCAGGGTTTGGCGGATCCAATTGTCTTTTGATGAGTGATTTTGAGAGAAGGGGAAGTACCCTTTTATAAGAGAGGTGAGGGTCTCTTTAAGAAAACCAGGAAATATTATTTTATTATACAATTATATTCTATTTATAATCGCTCCAAGTATATTAATTTCTAGAATTAGGTTGTTATTGGACGAAATAATATCATATAATAGTTTTTATACATGTTTATGCTTCAATATTAACCTTATCTTTTAGATTTAACTCTCGGATAAATTGTTTACCATTTTCCATGTCTCCTTGTTTTTTAATATTATATTGTTTATAAATTACTATAAAATTCTACGAGAATCACAAGTGGTTAATTAATTAAATATATATTATTTTATAAGTCTTTTGGAAGAACATTAAATATTTAGTACTATTATATCATTTAATGATATAGTATTTGTTTTAAAAACTCATTTGTGTCAATTTTGATATTATATAGTATTTGATTTTTATGATAGTCCTAACAAATTGATTAATAATAAAAAATTCATTAAATCAATATTAACATATCATATTCACCTATAAAATTATTTTATGACATAAAACCATTAAATTATATTTTTTTTAATATTTATAATATCAATTATTTGAATCAATCATTAATAAGGAAAATATTGCATCATTATCGTGTCATAAATAAATATATTTATTTTGTGTATAAAAATTATAACAATAATATAATGATGTGTGAAATATTTATAGTCAGATATTTTAATTATATAACTCCATATAATAATGTTTTACTAAAATATACATGCTTTTGTAATTTCTGTCTTTACTTTAGATTTTTTAATAGTAAATGACGTTGTCACTCCCAAGCTACTCCATGGGATCCCCAAATCGACCCAAGTATGCCCATGGTATGCTATGCATATTCCAATAGGGTTAGGACACATGCTATCATAATTTAATATTATTACAATATTATTTTTTACCCTTATTTACCGGATTTACCCTTTATCCATGGTAAATAAAATATTTACCGAAGTAATTATTCAAAATGTCTAAAAATAAAATTTAACTATTTACACAATTTGGACCTTCTAATTTAAATATGAAATCCATTTTCTAAATTCAAAACACATAAGTTACAGAAATTAATTTGAATTTAATTTTAGTTGTTGAAACTTAAAAGAAGATTTTAAAGAAGTGAAAACTATCAAAAGATTGACCTGTGTTTCCATACAATTTAAATATGAAATTACAACTATTTTACTAAATTGTAATAATTGATTAAAATTTAATCTAATGATACTTAAAAACTCTCAAATTTATAATTTAACAATTTAATTTATTTCGATTAAAAAATTTGTTTTACATTAAAACTTAGTATTTTAACTAATCATCAAAATATGAAAGTTATCAGCAAAGTACCAAAAATACACCCTAAGATAATTTTGATATTCCAAATCCAAAAATGATGTATATTTTACCAAATTCAAAACATAGAAGTTGAATTAATTAATTTAAAATTAATTCTTATTGTCAAAACCATAAAGGGGGTTTTTGGGATGTAAGAACTATCAAAAGATTTTTATGTGTTTATATCCATTTTAAAAGTTAAATTACTACCAATGACCCACATTATATTATATGATAAAACTGTAAATTAATTATTATTTAAATCTACTTATATTTTTAATTAACAATATTAATTATTTTGAATAAAAAGATTTTTTTAATTAAAATTTAGTGTATTTTCACTATTCATCAAAATATGATTGCTATCCGAAAAGAAAATATGAATTTATCCAAAATAAATTTTTAAGTCCCTATAATAAAGAAGAATTTTATTTCATCAAATTTAATATATAAAAGTTTAAAATATTGGATTTAGAAATGGTTCACCATTAAAAGGAAAAAAAACTGACTTTTTTTGGAAAAATACATCTTTTATCTGAAAAATTGAATTTGTCCTTATATTATGTCTTACAAACAGAAAATATGAATCTTAAAAATATATGGGATATGTATAAAATTCAGAATGTGGTAATTGCCATTCCTAAATGCTTTTTAAATGGCTATTTTGATAGGTCATAGTGCGCTCGATCTCGGTGTTGCGTACATCGCATGCTATTGTATTATTCAAAGAGAAGAATACCGTTGATGTTTGAGGTGTTACATTCTATGAGTATATATTTCCATTCATATAGAGTTGGGTCATTAAAATATACTACTCTGGTTCATGAGGAATTTTTGTTAGCGTTCATCCTAGCCTTTTTTCATCCTTGGAGAAGCACTTAGATCTTGTAGAGTTATCCATTAATAATAGTTATCAGGAATATATTCATAAGGACATATTTGATGCCCTTTATAGAAAGCCATGCGTATCACCACTATGTTGTATGGGGGAAGGTGAGTCAGAGTTGTTGGTTCTGAGTCTCATACATGATATATCAGAGATTGTATAATTATTTGGAAATTTGTGGATATGGATAAAAGAAGGCATAAATAATAATCTAATAAACATAAATAACCCCTTCCGTTTAAATTGGGTTAATTTTCTCTCAATCAGGTGATTCCTAGATTAGTTCACCATAGCTTTCGAAGGCAAGTCATGTTGGCTCTCAGGTTTGTGGGACCTTTTGAGATTATAAGGAGAATTATGTCAGTGGTGTTTTGATTTGATCATCTGCATTGGTTTAGTATTATTCATGCTTTGTTTCATGTTTCACATAATTGAAAGTATTAACTCGTCCCTTCTCATGTGATCTATATTGATGATGTTGAGGTTGATGCAGATGCGTCCTTTGAGGATCATCTAATTCATATTTTGGATTGCAGTGAGTTGGTGTTGTTGGGAATGATCATGAAGTTGGTCCAAGTTGTATGGATGAATGGAAATGTTAAAGAAGAAACATGGGAGACATCAATAGATATTTTGTCTCAATGGCCGGATCTTTTTACCATGGAATCTTATAGATTCATGGGGGAACTACTCTAGTATGAACATTTATACGGTTTTGAGATTGTAAGATCCAAACTTTTCTAGAGATGTCACATTCTTGTTTTCTTGTACTATATTACCCTTTTACTGTTATATCATGGTTGGTTTTTATTTTTTGGAAGTTTTGGGTGAATTAGAGTCATTTGGAAGCCAAAGGGGTTGTGCATGGTTGGTGCATAGTTTTGGAAAATTCTATGGTTTCCCAAACAAACTATGTTCCCTATTTTCGGGTCACAATAAGTAGTGCACAGTTAGAACATGGTTTGAAAAAATTATGTGTAAACCATCCAAAAACAAATAAAACATCGACAAAGAGAGTTTTTCAAACTATTCTCCCACATATAAATTTCGTTTCACCCCTATGTAAAGGTGGATAGTTTGGAAAACCATGAGACATAACCTAGGAAATCATGTGTGCACGTTGGTAATATGTCAAAAAATTAATTGAAAATCACAAAAAACAATGTTTTTATTCATAATCCCATCCCCTCATCCCTAAAATTATTCCATCAATTTTCGAAGTTCCCAAGAGGATTGTAAGGATCAATAGACCCATTATTGATAAATCAATGTATCGATTGAAGGATCTTCTCCTCTATAATATGATTACCCTTCCTAATTTTTTTATTCTCTCTCAAATATCTATTTCCTAATTTAGAGGATTTATTTTTCCTAAATTAGAGATGGATTTATATCTAGGTACTGATTAATGTGGTTTCATCTGATATGGTTCATAGGTATTCATCATAGTTCTTCTACACCATTTTGATTTTAATATATTCACATTAAATAGGGGATATAGATTTGGTGAATAGACATAAATGATCTTCTATTAGGTAGTATAATTATCAAATCCCATAGTATTAATTATAATTTAATGTATGTAAGTCTAAAATTTCAATTACCACATTAGGAAAGTTCATTCTAAATTTAATTCATTAATTGATTCTTTTTCCGATGTGATAATGAAATTAGGGCATAATGGGATTATGAAATTGATCAACTAATGGATTTTGAAATTGATAGAGATCCATGGGATATGTTTATATTTTGTTAATCCTGATTTATATATTATTCATGATTGATAAATGAATTTATGAAATTGGTTTAATAATAGTATATGGGAATGATTGATAATGAAGTTGTGAACATGGAATTGTGAGATGTGATAATTTTGAATGAGTTATTTGGTAGTTGTTTATACTCCAAAAACCGATAGGGTGGACAAATTATGAACCAGACCCCATGATATATATATAATGATTGTGATCGATGATTTCTGGGACAAATATTGTAGCTCCAAATACCCATGTATTGATAGACTGTTGCTCTAGGCCCCCATTGTATGGATGTGATGTGAATATTAAATGATAAATTAAAACTCTAGATCACATAAAATGTGATATACCTTGATGAATGGTTATGTTTTTCGCATCAGTCTAAGTAGGTATTATTGGTACTAGTATCACTGTGAACCCAGAGACTATGCTGTTAATAAAATAATAATTTAATGTCGATTCTTTTTCTATTATCTTTTGTGTTTTATTCTTTATACTACTTCATAAAATTGTATTGATTGCATATTGTTTTAGATAGCCTTGGTGGTGGCATACTAAGTTGTACTCTTACTATAATTAGGCTCCCTGATAGGCTCCCAAATTGACTTCATGTTTGTAGGACATGATAAGGGATAGAGCATTATGTTAGATGGAAGAGTTGTGATTAAAGATAGAGCATAGATAAGGGAACTGGGAATGATGTTGGGACCTACGTGTGAGTAATCAATGTGTCTTTATTTTGGGATTTCATTTGACACTTGAAAATTATTTTGACATGAGATATATACTCTTTTAGTTTATGGTCTTTTATCCACGTTTGGGGATTATTGTGTAATGTTAGTATTTATTTATTAGGGAATTAATTTTTTTTTATTATTTACAATATTTTTAATATTTTTACCATTTTATTCTATTGAGATGCTTTTATTAAGAGGTTGTAGTCTACATACATTTAATATTATACCCTCCTAACTAGTTGGAATCCTCTGGAATATGAGGTGGTTTCCATGAGGTCATGTAACCAACATTATCGGGGCACCGATGTGTGGTACCCATGTCGGGATGTTACAATATGGAAAATTATTGGTTGTGATGATAACTATGGGGAGATGTAAAGAATTATCATTATATTTATGGATATTATGTTCCATTGTTGATTCATGAATAATATATTCACCAACATTATTTGAGTAGGATATGAGATGGATGTTTATCAAGGAAAAAACAATGTGTTATATTGTGTATATGAAATTAAATGAAATCAGGTATGTATATATTCTTGTGAAAATTCATCAATGTTAGGAAAATGATCATTAAATAAAATGCTGTATTTTTTTATAATCGTATTATATGATTTGAATTACCTTTTCACAAAAATGTAGCCTTATGGTTTGGAGGTCATTAATATTCTCTTTATCACTGACATTCTTATACTCAATTATTTTTATCACTGACAATAAATATTTAAAATTTCCTTACATGTACACATATTTACTTACCTCAAATGATCTCATAGGTGGATAGATTGTTTTGAGCTACACTAGGTTACTATTATATTTCTAACATTCCCTTTTATGGTAATTTTCATAATACATTGGTACGAAGTGGTTTTTTATGATGTAAATATTTCAATTATAATCCCTTGGATGATTGACACCTATTTTGAGGGTGAAATAAATTTTATGGGGGGTTGAATGAAACAACATGAAATTTAGTTCAATATATTTATTTCAAAATAATTTCATCTTTTCAATGTATATTGTTACGTGAATACATATATTTATATTTTCTAACAAGTAACAATATGTTTAGCTTGCATTACACACAACATTATGTTTGGCTTATATTGCACATAATATAGAGTTTAGGTTTCATTACAAAAAACTCCTAGTTAATCATTAGCAGTATGGAAATCTATTTTAATATTTTTTACAATCATAACTAACTTAGCCTCCATTGATACTCAAATACGAATTTCATCTATTCCTTCTATTACACGCAAGATCGTGTTTTACCAAATACTATTAATGTCATTATTCAAAATGAAACTATCTCAAACAAGATAAATTATAGGTAATGAATATGATTAACTATAATATGAAAATATGTTTTGCACAAGTATATATTTATTTAATTAATTTATTACCAATTAGTTAAATTTAAAATAAAAACCAATTGAACACACATGATGTGTTTTTATAAAGAACTATTTTTATGCCATAATAGTGTTTTATCTTATTAATTTAAATTATTAAATATTAGTGATAGATCATAATGAAATTTATATATTATATATTCGACCAAATTTTATGACATTCATTTAATATGATTTATAGTAAAAAATAAGAACAATTCTAATTTTAACCATAAGAAGATATATTTTTCTAAATGTATCTTTTGTTGGCATTTAATGGTAGGATTTTTTTAAAACTAATTTTTGAAACATTTATATTTTTTCACACAATAAAAAGATCATAATTTAAGAAATATTAATTTTAAAATTATTATAGGGAGGTTTTTTGGTATTTTTCTAAGATGATCCATTTTTGAAGAATATTAGAAAATGCATATTTTTAATTGAAAACTGTATTTTCATGTAAATAATATTTAATGGTAAAATTTATTTAAAATTATTTTTAAATAATAATTAGTTAAATAGTATATCAATAAATACAATTGGGGTCATTGGAATCAATTTAACATTGAAATTTGATATAATAACATTTTAATGTATTAAATATTTCTATATTGAAAACCCTCTTCCTCATCACATATACTAGATTAATTTAAAAATTAATTCTTCCACATATGTGATTTAAATATGAAAAAATGTAATAAATTTTTTTAATCAAATTTTTTTTTTATATAATAGGTATAAATTAATTTTTTGTTATAATTATTTCTGAAAACAATTAAAATCAATTATAGTTATTAAGGTAAAAACGGGTTTACAAAATGGTTAAATGTAGAATATAATTTTCATATATTACCGAAACCATTTATGACACACATTGTTGGACATATATCAAAACATACACCTATAGTATCAATTGCGGTATATTATGGAAGCCTCTTGTTAGGTAAAAACGTGTGTACACATAACTTCTTTTCAATAATTCCAAGTGCATCATCTCCCCCAGTTATAAAAGGCCACCACCTATCCTCCAAACCTCTCACCATCATACCACTTGGGATTTATGATGATATACCAAAATAATCTAAAAAAATCCATCCCTTCATTGTAAAATCATTATTTTGGGTATAAATAAATCCTTTCATGGATTTAGTTAAAACCAAAGGAGGATATCCAATGAAGAGGTAACGTTCTTCTAACATAATATTTTCATTACTTCATTCTTCACCTCCGTCAATTTTTTTATAATGGATATATAAAAATATCCTTATATTTAATATACTGATATTTTTATGATATTTGTGTGACCTACATCCTCAAAATCATCCATAAAATCCTTTATGAAATCATCATTTATGCGTATAGGGAACTACTGACTTGCTAAGTAAAGTCATTTATTATCATACTACCACCTATCAAGGTCGAATATAATGATTATAATAATGAAAATATATATTAATTGTTAATTTTATGTATTTATTACTATTAATAAATTTTTATATAACTTATACTATCATTCTTTCCATTTTTTGGGAACATGATAACATCGATCGTGTGTATGGAAAACTACCACCTCGCAAATCAATTTGATTAATTAATGCATTAAATGGAACATATTAAGAATGGGTTTAATATAAATTTGTGATATATATTACATAAAAATGATAAACTAATTATAATATAAAAATATATATTTACATATTCATTTACTTTTCCTTCTTCCAATAAAACAATAAAATGGAAGAATCTTTCATGTATTCGTACAACCTATTGTCTACATGAACGGTGTATTTCATTTCATATCACTACATTTTACTATGTAATACAAATACATATATACTGAATATAAATTATATTAATATCATAATTATCATTCTTGATATTATTAAATCGTTTTCTGTGTAATAGTAATAAGAACAACTAGTCAAAACATGTTTGAAATATAAAGTAGTTATTAAACGAGATATATCATTAACTTGAAGTTGTTAATAAATGGGTTATATAAATTCATAAGTAAAATAAACATGGTATTATATAAATATTAATTTGGTTCTTGTATATATTTACAATAAACTTATATTTATTATAAATGTGTTTTGAACAATTACTAAGAGTGTTATGACTTAAGGAAAGGGATTTTTATCTATCTTTTTACTCCTGTGGGAAACATGTCATAATAACAACCTATTTATTTTATTTTGTGGGAATAATTCCAATAAATTTATTTGAAAATTATTATAATAAAAAATACATTTATTTAAATATCCATTTAATCTATATTTCATGTTCTTTACAGCTACAAAGTTACCAAATCAATAAGATAAGTTAGTGTAATTTTTTTTTATTTGAGAAACATGTTTTGTCATGCACTGATATTCATTTACAAGAGTTATATAATACAAAAATGACATGTTATATCTTGAATATAATTGCTTTCATTGTATTTCAATGATCATGTATTTTTTTAAATCTTGGGTATTATGATTCAATGTTACCAAAGTTGAAATATTTTTATGATATAATGTTATAGTTTATAAGGATTTTATACGATTATGTTTCTATTAGTGAAATATTATGATCCAACTATTTATAGTTATTATGAATTTTCATATACAATGGTTTTCATGATATTATTGAATTTATAATTCCATGTTCCACTTTTTGGTGCCTAAAATGATTCATAAAATATTTTTAATAAAACTGAACAACATATCTCTCTTTAGTATGAAAACTTTTTATTCCAAAAACATGATTTTTGAAAATATATTCAAAAAAAATTAAATTGTATTTTAATGTAATTTTTTAGGGAAAATATTTCAAAAAAGGAGTCTTATAAAGCATTAAAAATGGTTTACAATAGATCCATTCTATATTGTGAGGGTTATTTTAAATGAAAATGGTTTTCAAAATGTTTTATGTTCTTAAAAGAATTTTTCAAATTGGAATGAGTATTTTCCAAAAGAAATGTTTTAAAGGATTATAAATTCATAATCCATATTTCTTCAATATTAGATTCAATTAAAATAATTTTTAAAATGCTTTATGTTAAAGAAGAGATTTTTAAATAAAGTTTATTTTCTATATGAAATAATCAAATTTATCATTAAAAATAATTCTATATATAATAATAATACCTTTGATTTATTTTATGAATTATAATGGATATGATCAATGGTCACCATTCTTATTATTTCTTGGAATGGTTCAATTATAATATGATATGTTGTTTATGAAACCTATTTATTTAACATATTTTATACATTGATAAAACACTTATGAATCATTCTTCTTTTCATTAAAAATTCTACAATAAAATGATTATGAAATATGTCCCTCTTATAAAAGGAATGATATGATGAACTTTTTATGATGCAAATTTCATTTCATGGGTTATGATATTATGTTTATGAAAACCATCTCGTTTTATTGGTCATGAAATGATGAATGATTTATTATCCTTTAGAACAAATATGTATGATTTCATTGTAAAATGGGTTTACCTGTATCAACCTCCAATGAATTAGGTAATGATTTATATCTCATGAGATAGACATGGATGGAATGGGTAGTAAACATAATTCATTAATGGATTTCATCTTCAATGATGTTATTGTAAGTGAACCTTGGATAATTAGATGGTCTTGGGATTGAACCTTGACAACTTCAATGGTCATGGGAGACATCCTAGAATACGTAGATGGTTTGGTGAGTGAAACCATTCCACTATGATATCCTTAGATGAGATCCTTGAATAATATAGAAAATGTGGAATATTTTTTTTTGTTTCCCAAAAATTCAAGTTCCTATGAAAATGTTATACCCTCATAGCTCATGTTCTTTAATTCCCTTATGATTCATGATTTATTAACTGCAAAAATTTATTTGAGGACATAGGATTATGATCCTTAATATGTATTGTATATTTTTCAAGTGATATCATCATATTGTCATACACGTATGTTCGTGATATGATTATATATCTACCGTTTTACCCTTACTGAGAACTTGAGCTCACTCTTTATTATGATTCATTTCACTAGGATTTGAAGAGGTGGTATAAGTAGGAGTAATAAGTGGTAATATTTTTGTGGGAAACATTTAAGATCTATCAATAGATTAGAATCTTCTCATCCATGTTTCCAAAGAAAATATGCAATTTTTTTGAGGGGTGTGTTTTTCTAATGTAATGAATATTTATAAAAACAATGTAAGATTTACAAATTAAGAGATTGGGTGTCTAAATTTACACTAATTATATTCAATATAAATACATTAGTCCAACAATTACATTCCACATATCATATTCCATTTCCTTTTGAATGTGCGGGTCAACATGTGCAGGTTTTACATGTAACGAAGCTACATAGGTTCTTCACACCATGTGTATTTACAATTAGCACCATAACATATACCATGTGTTCTCAAAAACTATAAAAAGGTTCTCTATATGTGATGTACCATATATAAATTTTATGTACTGATATATATTAATTTTTTTTGCGAAATGATAGTACAAACCAACCTATTCTTGATATATTTACTCATCATGTACCTTAAAGTGAGTGATTAATACATTTCATCTTCATATAGATACTATAGAATGTAATGATTAACATTTTAACCAGAAGACAAATTTTCATATTACATAAATAAAAATTTCAAGTAATATGTTGAATTCAATATTAATCTTTTCTGTCCATTGAGGTATTATTGATGAATCTTTTATTTCTCTATTATTTTCCCCCAAAATAAACTAAATTATTATAACATGTTTAGAAAATAGATTCCAACAAAAAAATTGAATGATCACTGATTTTTATTATTTATTTATGGAAATCGGTTATTGATGATTTTTTAAGTGTAGGTATAGAATTCAGTTACATCATAGTATGTTTGGGTAATTTCTTTAATGGAAGGATTCAATATAATCTATTCATATATACCAGTAATTAGGCATAACCCCAAATATGATTGGTGGAGTTGGTAATCCTTAGTGTGCGATATTATAATACAATGATTGAGGTTTTAGAAATCCATAACATATCGAGGAATTGTCATCAATAGTGGTTAATTACTCCTATGATTATTACACACACACCCTAACAATGTTTTTCCAACCATAGGATTTCAATGATGTATTAGTAGATCATGAATCATGGGCTAACAACATATATGTGTAAATGGAAGCAGTATAGGAAGAAATTATAGCTATTCATAACAATAGTCATATTTTTGGATTATTTATTCAAATTAATTTTGATGATGTGGGAGTGTATCCTTTATAGTAGGGGACTATGAATATATGTATTATTAATTTGATTGGGTTTATTATGCTTTTTGAATATATATTTTTCATATTAGACGAATATTCCCACCCCCCTTCGAATTCGATTTTCATTAGAATAAGTGAATTATACTTTTCTATTTTTTCCTTTGGTGTCCATGTAGGTATGTTTATATTCACCTTCATATAGGTACACTTCTACTAAAAGTTATTTTTATGAAAACATTGCACGGTCTGGACATAACCATGGAGGGTATATAGCTAGTTGTTTTTGAGACACCACATGTTTTCAGTATAAATTTTTCATTTAAATATATAAAATATAAAATAGCCTAAAACATATGAAACTCCAAACTATATTTACCCATTATAATATTTAAAAAGATATATGTACCTTAATACAAGGTTGTAGAATAGATGATATAAATATAAGATCTATAATAATAGTAATAATGAATATATATAAATTTTTGTTTAAAATGTTTTATTTACTATATTATTAATTTTATTACCATAATGAATAATTCAATTTTTTCTAGTAAAAATGTGTTTTAGAAACTTAATTCTTAGAAGACAATTAATTAAATTAAATAGGTTGAGATTAAAATATATCATTGTCAAATGGGAATTTTTTCAATGAATTTTCTTTCTTAGTATATAATGTGTTTGTATATTGAAAATATAAATTAATAATTTTATGGATTGTTCTTATAATATTCTTCAGTTAATTAACTCCAATATGATTTAGTAGACTATATAGAATAATAATATGAAATTTTATATCTGAAATTGTTTTTAAAGACAATAATTTTCAATTATAATTTAGGATAACTTATATTATTTAAAAAAATAAGGCAATATTTTCATGAAATAGGTGAATTTTTTTAAAATATAAATTCCAATAGAAATTTTCTAAAAAATATGGATTTATTTATAATTTTTCTAATTTAATATCAATATAAATTTTTTTATAAATACCATCTATTTTATGATATCATCATGATATAAACCCTTATTCAAAATATATGAATACTTTTTCTTGACAAGATATGTATATCAAGTGTAAAATAATCAATCTAAGACATATTTATACTATATTAATATATTTTTCATTTCATTTAAACTCTGTTATATTTAATAATAATAATCTAATTACATTAAATTCATCATCATCAATTATTTGATTATAATATTTCATTAGGTTTTTAATTGTTTCTCAACTGATATAACGCTTAAATGCATAATTAAAATCATATAAATTTATAGGAATAAATATTATTCATACCTTTTTGAACAAATAATTATAAAAGAATAATTTTATTTACCAAAAATTCCCACCACTTTATTTATAAACACCTGATGTACATTACCTTGTAAAATTACACCCCATTCACTTCAAACAGCCCAAAATCAACACATTTTCCTTCTTATATGTTTCATAGTATTATAAGGGATGTTTTTGAATTATCAAAACATTTTATTTCACGGATATAATAATGTAGTAAAACATTGAGATAGGGGAAGCACAAATTTTCATTCGATTATATATATCTCAACATCATTATACTCTCCTAATAAATTTTTATTTTATTAACATCATAAAAAAACTTCATATATAAATATAAAATATATTAATGTAATTATGATAAAGGATGATTAATTTTAATTTATATATAATATAAAATCTTTCCCCACTTAATTTAATGTGTCTTGAACATTTTTTATTTGATGATTTTTAAGTTATTTTCAATGGTTAACATAATATAAACAATATGGATTTTTTATATTGATTACATAATAAAAATTTGATTAATTTTAATGTGTGTATATATAAATAATTCTACAAATTGTTATTTTAAAAATATTCAAAATCAATAAAATCAAGACATAATAATATAATTTTAATGAAAAAATTTCGTAAATCCATTATCTCAACATTGAAAATAGTAATAAATAAGTTCAAAAAAATTAACTATTGGTTCATTAGAAAATGATTATGATTAAGATATACATAAAAGTGTATTTATACAATATAGGATGTATGACTATAATGAAATAAAATAGTGCCAATGGTAAGGGTTTCATTTTCTCAATTTCGATTCCTTAATCCATGATTCATATTACATACCATGCATCTATTTATATGGTTTCAATTTTGATATATTCCCTATCTTTTCCATATTTTATATTTTTCATGTATTTTGTTGGATTCATAATGAATAATAATTATCATTGTTTAAAATACTTTTTATTAATTTGTAGAAAATTTTGTAAGAGTTTATTGTATACAAATTTTATTTATTGATATGAGTTTTATAATACACACCTATATTTATTTATATTATTTTTATCCTATCTATTTATAATATTATATAATAATTTAATAATTATTCTTCTTATTTACTATTCACCTTAATCTTCCGTATTTCTAGGTTTATAGTTTTTATTTTACCTAACTAATTATGGTTTCATTTACTAAATTAACTTTCACTCGGATTATATAAATTATTAATAATTTTTTATCTTCTATTAGTATTTTTACTATATAATTTTAGTTTTTCTATATGATTATGTATTTTCATAAAAACCATATTTTTTATGATTTTTTTTATCAATAAAAATATGTTTATTGTAAGAAAAATATTCGCCATATCTGAAGGATAATTAATTCCTGAACCATATAGAATATACCATTTCATGAATGTTTATATCTATAATGAAATAATTTTATATTTTCATTTTACACATTCATTGACATTATTTATCAACCATTTAAAAAAATATTATGATCATTTTATTTATCAAACACTTTATAATAAATCTTTACTAATAATTTTTTATTATTTTTTTCAAGAACTCATTATCCAACTATTATGTACACTCATTAATATCTATATTCCATTTATTATTTTCACATTATTATAGGTTTATTCATATTCATATTTTTTATCGATATTTTAATTTAATAATGAAAATGTTAATGTTATATAGGTATAAATAATTTTATTTCAATTACTAAACATATCTTTTTAGACTCCTCTCCTAATTTAATATCATAAAAATAACTTTATTTTATGAAATCAAAATTTTAAATTCATTTATAATTATGGTTCTCAATACTCACATACATGCCCCTTATGATGAATTATTGTTGGGACTTGTATTTTTATTTTCCAACCATTTTATGATTGTTTTATAAAATATAATATTGTAATAACAAGTAAATATAATTCTAAAATTATAAATGATATGTCTCCCTTGGTGTAATGTTTAATTTATTACCCTTTAAATGATCTTATGAATTTATAGTATATAACAATCCTTTTTCATAGTGGTTGTGTTACCTATTTCACTTAACCTCCTTATTTTCATCATCTATGTGAATAGTAATTAATTTCATAGATATATTATTTACTTATTCATAAGTTTTTATGTCATAATTTCTTATATTTTGTTCATTGTTTACCCATTGATTTGTATTTTTCAATTTGAAGGGATTATACCAATAATTTTTATATATTTATTAACATTGAAACTGTTTCAATTTAATTTATCTTTAATGTTAATATATATGTTGATTGATTATGATTGGAAAATTTATTATGTATTATTTTAATTATAAATGATTTATTATGAGGATTGGATTTTACAAAACCAGTTATGGGGGCCCTAATTATATATGCCCTCAATTCATCAGTAGGTCTCATGAGAAAAATGTGATTTGGAATTTTTTTAATCTTTGAAAATTTTAATTAATGTTTTGGAATGAGGCCTCAATAAATTGTTTATGATGTCAAAATTTTTATATTCCACGATAATGATTTCATTTAAAAATTTACATGTGATAAATTACATTTTTTCATCCACCGATATATTATATACTCCTGTTATCAGTTATATGGAATGTAATACAATTATTTATTTCTATAATCAAATTTATTCCTTATTTATTTAATGATATCTTTTTCTTTACTCGACCAAATACCATTAATTTGAGCACAACCTTATTATATTTCTATATCCCAATGTTATTGAAAAAGTTATGATTTTTTTAATGAATCAATGGATGTCATATATAGAGAAATTTGTGTGAGATGTTGAAGATTTATATAATAAAATTGACTCCTTGGTTTACTAGAATACACGAACATTAAATATCAATCATATGTGGATATTTAATAAAAAATTTAAAATTTTAAAAATCAATACCTAAATAGTATTTTGATCTTTATTTCCATAATATTTATAATTAATAATGAAATTATAGATTATTATGTTTTGGACAATTTGTTTTCTTTCTAAACTAGTGTGAATGGATAATTAATTAACCAAAAAATCCGGTAATTCGGTTTTAGGGACTATCACTGTTGGATTAGATATTTATTAATAATTTATATTGTATAATGGAGGATGCAATTGAATATTGAGTTCAGCCTCATAGAACACCATGATTTTTATATGTTATTCAATTTTTAGAGTGAGTTGTTCTTCATTGAATGTTTCTTCTGCATCAATATTTCATTTTATTCTATTAAAATAATAACATTAAAATAGATTATAATGTTTTAATGCATATATTATTATAAAAATTATTTTATTAAATATAACTTTTGTTCATTTATTTTTTTATCAAATGTTACTATTTTTTTATAGATTGTAGTGCCATGTGTATTATTATATTAAAGAACCTCATCACTTCTAGTTGAAAATGTCAGATTAAATTGAATTTATTTTGGTTGATTGGTAATTCTAGAAATTATGATTTATATAAAAATACATAATGATAGAGACTAAATATATAAGTATTTTATGCATGGGATGAGACCTTACAGGGTGAGGTTACAAAGAGTACTTGGGTTAATAGATGGAGCTTCAAGTATGAGTTGTATATTTTGATCTAATTTTTCCTTGATTAATAGTTTTGTGTTCATGGTTTAATGAAATCCATGGGGTCTCTGAAAGTCATTATTTTTCTTGAATTTTTTGTAATTTGTAATCTTTATCTACACAGATTTCAAAAAAAATAGAGGAAACTATATGGGTTTTAGAGATACCATTTAGGCTTCTATTTCTATGGATCAAGGTTTCATGACTTCTAAATGGTTTATAAAAAATTTTGTTGATGTTTTAAATGGTTTCTATAGAAATTTTCATAGTTACGTGATGATTTAATACCCGTGAGGCCAAAAGTTTTGGCGAGGTGTTGTATATGTAGTGACTTGTCCCCAATTTTTGAATCGATTAGAAAAAATTACAACTAAACATTAAAGACTTCCCATATTTTCATAGAAGTTTATTTCAAAAAATTTCCATCATTAGGATTTTGCACCCACAATGTTTCATTTATTTTTATATGTTACATACTAGGAGAGTATCTCCCTAAATTCCGCCATTTTCAACCTTTGTTTAAGGGTAGGATTCATAAAACATTATCTATATTTTCATGTATATTTTTTTATCTCCTCTACTAATTTTTCATCTCCCTTTTTCCGGGTTATTTTTTTGGTCTCCTAGATAGGTATATAGATTTTATTCCAATATTTCATAGTGGAAGATCCATGAATAATTGAAGATTTTGTATCTTTGGAAGAGAGTATGTGAATCTAGTCTATACTTGTCTTTGCTCTTAATTATCTGATGTTGTCATTCCTAATATATCTTTCTTAAATTTTTAAATAAAATAAATGGTATATATGATTGATATGTTGTCAAATATAAATAATTTTTCCTTTCTCAGTGATGACGGTTCTTTGTTTGACTTGTGTAGTTGGTTGTTATTGGTTCCATAGAGATGATGCCCCAAAGAATGATTTAATACATTATGCCTCTTATGAATTTTACTTATTAATTAGTTTTAAGTGTTATAAATGAATTATTTACATCATATAGATTAGGGTAGGTTCTTTAGTTAATGGTAAGACACAATATCAACCTCGAGGCATTGGTAGTTACATCATGATTTTGGTCAATAGTTTTTTCTATGTTGTTTCCCATTTAAGTTATTTCAATTTAAATTAAATTTTATCCTTTATTTTGGAGAACCCCTTGAGGGTTGATTTTTTTGGATAGAGAATGGTTTTCAACTAGAAATTCAAACAGACGAATCTTATTTTGATGGATTGTACTCAGGTTATGGTTCTGATTCCAAACCTATTATATCTGATGGTGATTTAAAATATTGGTGATGAGGAGGTTCTTGGATTCCTTCCCCATCATTGAATAGTTATAGTACATTTTTAGTGTATCATTTGAGTGTCTTCGATGAGTGTGAGGTGGTAGAAAGGGTTTTAGGTGTTTATTTTCTTTGATGGGTTTAATTTTATAATGAAATGGGGGATAATAGGATTTCACAATATCTATAGTTTCAGAAACATATGTGATCATATTGTGATATTAGTTTCTATGGGGTTCATGTATTGAATGGTTCCTTTTAGTTTGAGTTCCAAGGGGTTCTATTTTGGTTTGTATGTATTGTTCTCTAGAGTCTATTATGATAAATGTCTTAAATGGGTGTATATGGGAATCTCTTAATCATCAATACAGTTTCATGTGGTTACATTCTCTATAAGATATAAGAATTTTCTTGGGGTTTCAACATAGGTGGGTTGTTTCTTATATTTGTGGTTTGGATATAGAGTAGAACTATATGAGATAAGAGGAATCCATAGTGTTTCACGTATGACAAAGATCCATTTAAGAGATGTAGTGAACTGTTTTGTAGACCATTTTGGAATTTTCTATTGGGTTTTTAAATACCAAATGATATGATTGATTATGGTGAGTTCTTTTGAGGTTTTTTTGAGGTTGTAATTGCCCTTAATTTTTCTATTGGTGATGAGTCATATGTAGTTTTTGATTCCCATTAAGTGGTCATGAGTACCATTACGAAACCTTAAATGGTGTGGATGTTATCTTGGATTCACTTATGGGTTCATTTATTTTCAAGGATTACTTGAAATTTGTTGAGGCTCTCGGGGGAAAAATAATTATCATAGGCCTGGATGGAGATTTGTTTCAGGAGATAGGGGTTACCTTAAAAGAATTATTGGCCAATGTTGTGACATTGTATCCATTTGACGATCGAATAATGGTATAGGTTCAATATATGGGGTGTAGAAATGAATCCCTTTGTAGGATTCCAGGTTGTGTTTTCCATTCGAGGACCATGCGAGCACCAATATATCTTTGGCATCATTGAGTTTTTGCGATATAATATTATAGATGTTTTATGGATTTGATGAAACATGGGACAATGGGAACTTCATTCATCATTGAAAATTAATTGATATGAATTGATATTTGAGTAGATTTAATGATGTGTTAATGATTTTGATTTCCCCATATATTCGTAGCATTTTTAAAAAATGTGTAAATATTTTTTTTCTTAGATTATGGATGTGAGATAATATTTTTTGGAAATCATTGGACTATGTTTCATCCCAATGTTTGATTAATGATAATAAATTTTTTATGGTTTTTTATGGATGAGTATATGTATATAAATGGTGATCTAAATGAATGAACTCCTCTAATTTTGATTTATGAGTATGGTGTACCCTTTAGGTTGCTTGGAATGGTCTATGGGGAATGTTTCTCTATCCGACCCATGGATTGTTGTACACTAAGGGTTGTGTTCACATTCATGCCTGTTAGTCCCAATACGTCATTTTTTCCAATGATTTTTCTGTATGTGTTCATTTTGTGAAGGATGGACTGATTGAGAATTGTTATGAAGAGAAAATATAATTATTGGTTATGCTGATCTTCAATGTCAGTGTCATGTGCATACAATATAATAGTACCTATATTAACTAGAATAAAATGAAAATGATAACTTTCATGATGTTAATAAGAGGATTGGTATTGAAAAAGATTTGAAGTCCATGTAAATTGAATATAATTTTGTACATGAGGAATAGTTGAAGAGAAAATATATTTGATAGTATATTTTAGATATTATATACATTAGTATTTCAATGTATAATGGTGGCCTCACTAAAAAAGTGGGAATACGAGCAAGCCTTCATAGGCCCTGTTCACTGAATCGATCTTTTGGTACCAAGGACAACCACATGAATGGGAACCATACTAGACCCACCCATAGGTAGATGATTTATTGACTCAGGTTATGTATGAGCCTGTATAGTGCAACCACATATGTGGTGTGCATGAGAGAGTGCATGGAGGGGTGGATGGTCGAGAGCGACCTGCTCGTTCATATCTTGTGCTATGCATAGTGTGAGTGGGTACTAATCCCTTGTGACCATATAAAAGTAGAAAAGGGAGTTATTTATTAATAAACAAGTTGAATTACAACCATTTGGTTGATATGGGATAGTAGAAAATCCTGTAATATTCTCACATCCTTAAATGATATGACTATTTTTCATGTTGTCTGATCATGCTAGTCGTGACTGTCTCATCGATCCGTTGATTTTATTATTCATCAAGTGACCTTGGATTCTTTGGTTAGTGTAAAAATTCACCATTGATGAGTTTCATAAATCATGGATGAAATTCCATGAATTAAATTAAAGGTGACATTGATCGATAATGTTCTACGAAAGACTAAGGTACACTTTGGACATGGTTTTCATGAAAAATTTCTTGCCTGAAGAAGAGATCCCAAGCCATATCATCTCTTGATTAAGCTGAGTTATTATCATGAACAAATAAAAATATTTACCACATATGTATGACTGTTATAATATATTTTCGTAGTTTAAATTTGTTAAATATATTTTAAATTGTGTAGTAAAAGGATGAGTGGCCACGACTATTCAATAATGAATATCTTTAATGAAGAATAGAGAGGACATATGATTTACAATATCTAGGATGATATGTAGTGTATTTTAATATAAAATTTGATTAATGAATTTTACTCAAGCTACAGGTATTCCAAATAAATGAGACCACATTAATAAGAATAAAAATCCCAGGTAGTTAGTTATTTATGGTGAGCTGTGATTGTTTCTATATCTATGTGTTGTAGAATTGAATAGTCTGATGCTTCATGTATTCATGGTGAATGTTTTTGATAATTACCTACTAATTATATCTTCAACAAAAGATAATTTAGAATAATTTTTTTAATAAAATAAGATCTCATGATTTTATTATGTAAATATATCCACAATGAAACACTGTTTTGGGAGGAGGTGATTCACAAGTATTTGATAAAATGTGAAAAAAGAATAGGAATCCCTATACAATGAACATAACCCCATGAGACACCATAGATATGTCAATTATACCACATATAATAAATTTTTACATGAGTGGTGGAAGATAATTATTGTCGATGAAGTACAATGCATGAAAACCATGGAATTGTTTTGAAGGAAGCACATACATCGCATGAAAATTCATTTAGAGAAAATGATTAGATCATGCATGTTTTCATTCTAGATATTCCTATTAACCGATAAATTTAGTGTTGTTCAATTAACAAGTTTCAAAAAAAAATTGAACTACTATGAAAAAATTTCACACAATTTATTGACAATGGGTCTTCATCAACTGGAATGAAGAATTTCTAGATTATTGCTTCACTAAGGAAATATATTATCAATAATGTATCATAATAATTTTTTCATGACCCCCAGTTAAAATGTTACTTTAATTGTAGATGATAAAATTTTAATTGGAAATCTTATTGATGAGGATCATTAAATGTTCTTTCTACCATATGTAAAGCCATCTCAAAATGAAGGTGGTATCTAGGGGGTATAACCCGTTGTTGAATTATTCATAATTGGGACGGTATGAAAAATAACTGGATAAGGTGTATTTGGATTAGGTAAACATCTACTAATAGTGGATTTTTGTTTTTGATAATATTGTTCTTTATTTAAATTAAAAATATTAATATTTGTAATCAACTTTTTATATATTGGAGAATCCATGTTGGGGAGAAAACAAACTTGAAATGTTGTAGGTCCTTATAAAACCCTATGATTTGTTGCTTCATATTTATAGAATTCTTATAGGTAAGGGTAAAAAAATATCAAGGCTTTAACTGCCTATATAGTATTATCTAAATAGATTTTTTTAATACTGGGATAACTGATTCTCCCCTACCGCTCTCAAAAATCATAAATGGATCTGGGATTTATAAGTGGTATCAAAGATAAGGCCACCTATTAATGATCAAATAAACATCTAGAAATAGATAACATGAATTATGTATCATGGGTGTTTTTGTTTTCAATGGTGGTAACTATCATTGTTTGAGGAATAAAATGATATCGTATCTCTTATCACTACGAATAAAATTAAGAGATGCAACTAAAATGTGATTTAAAACCAATGATTTGATATATCCTATTACTTTTAGGATAATATGAACATAGATATGGGTTGGATCAATTATAATTAAAATTTTATTGATATGTTATAAAAGGTATAAACTAAATTAATTGTTCTCAAAACAACCAAGAATATCTGGGATAAACTGAGAAGTAGATATGAATGTAATACTAAAATCAAAGAATCGATGCTGATAATATAGAAAATCTGGTTTCAATATATTAAAATGTTTCATGATTAATGTTTTCATATATATTTTTCAGGAGTAAAATATATTTTCAGTATCATAAAATGTTTTTGGGGAGAAACTAGATGACTCATCTATTTTGAGGAAGCTAATATCAAATTCTAATGATATATTAGATCTAAATGTTTCAATAGTGAATGACTAAGAAGATATATCATTGGATTATCTTTATAAAATCAACATATACTTTGAAATTAGATTTGTAATAACATTCAACAACAGTGTAGGAGATGATATAGAATTTGAGACCATGATAATATATTAATACATAATAAATTAAGAACTAGAATCAATTGATTCTATGGATATGGAAGCTAAAAACACTTCAAAAAATGATTTTATTATTTACCAAAATTTTAATAGATCTAGGTGTAATGGAGTATAAAACAATTCAATGAAACAGTTGAACAATAAAATTAGATGTTATTTTTCTAGTGATTGTTAAAATATGAAATCCATTAATAATGAATAAGTATAATATTATATGAAAACAAAAAATGAATGTTTAAAAAGTATAAGAGGAGGATTAATTTGTAGAAGAGAAAAATGATAAACGATGAAATGGAATAATTTTCATCAATGAGTAGTGATTGAGATGTTTTATGATATTATATTAATATTATATGTCTTATGGAAAAAGATAATAAATCGAAGGACTCAATTGAAATTGCGTAATGTAATGATAGAACCGAACTATAATGGATGTCAAAATAAGAAATTGAAGATACCAATATGGACAATATGAATCTCAGGAAGTAAATTAAAATTTTGAAGAAATATGGTGATAAAATCACCTTGGGAAATAATTAACATACCTTGAAATATTATATAAATTTTCAATAAATAAGGTAATATAAAATGATTATAGATGAGTTGGAATGCATGATGAATACTATTGATGTAAATATAGTTTGAAAAGGATGAATCATTGCTGGTTGAAAAGAATAATCAATAATAGATTGAAAATCACAAAATCTGAGAAGATTGTGAATTATCTATGTTAAATAATTTCCCTAAAGGAGGATGAATTATCTGAAACACAATCATTTTTTATAGCAGATAAGAATGAATTATTGAAAATGAGAGAACAATTCACTAGAGTTGTTGAACATAAAGGGGAATCATCATAGGCTGATGTGATAATGTATCAACTAATGTATGTTTTTTCTACTTCTAATTAATCTTACTAAATATATATATTTTTATTATAAAAAAGAAAACTTTTATATAGAAAGTGAGAAACCAGCAAGTAAAACTAGACTATCAAACACTATAGAACATTACAAAATTATTAAAGACCATATTAAACCCATTAGACTTAATATCATTAAACAATTTCTAGGAGAGATATGTTACCATTTTTCTAGGGTCATCTAAAATAATAACTTCGAAATGAGAGACTATCTTACCCCATACTCACACGAATTCCCACTCATCTATTTTCTTGTAGTCGAACCCTTTGGCTAGGAATAGGGTTTGTTTGTTAATACACTCACTTTGTTCCTATTTCATGTCAACTTGAATTAATCTTTCATTCATCCATTACATAGCCTCAGCAGAAGCATAGATGGAAACCACCTTCTCTTCCATCACCTCCTCTAAATGTAA
This sequence comes from Viscum album, assembly GCA_963277665.1. Taxonomy (NCBI): domain Eukaryota; kingdom Viridiplantae; phylum Streptophyta; class Magnoliopsida; order Santalales; family Viscaceae; genus Viscum; species Viscum album. The sequence goes on from OY728134.1 coordinate 1,005,083,409, forward strand.
TAGTAACTCCCATGGATATTCTCTGATCACAACCTCCCCTTCCAGCTCCCTAGACATCCCCTTCACTCCCACATTGGCTGGTGTGGCTGATTCACTGACTTTCACCTCCACTTCCTCTGCACCTATCTTATTAATTTTCCCAGTTCCTGCCTCACATTGTAGACCCATGTAAGCAACATCCTCTAACACTGGTATCACCTCCTCTGTATGCAAGTTCCTATCCTCCTACTGATCTACTTCATGTTGGTATTCATTCTCATGTGACTTGGAGACCATGACATTCTGGCCATCCACACTCACCAATAATTGCCACTCGATCTCCTTGGGTTTCCCCTCTTTTTTCCCCGATTGGGCCTCCATCGGTCTCGGTAGATAAGAGTAGTCATTGTGCCCTTTTAGTTTCGGCTTCCGAGAAACAATGCAGCACCATTGGTCTCTATTTTCATTCTTCCTTTTCCTTCTTCTTTGGTTGTACATGCCATTTCCCACACATCCCAAGCCATTGTCATCAAAAAATTGTCCATCACCCTCAAATTCAGTCTCATATGAACACTCGGAATACCCCACGGACTCTCCCGCGTTGCGTAAACCACTGAAATGGTCGTTGAGGTCAACGCCTGATAGAGCTCCCATCATGATGAAGTCCTTCATGGTATCGAGTGGCCTACATTACCCAAGTGCAATTTTCTCCCACCCATGACCTGTCTTCAATTTATTCATTCCATTAGACAAACTTTCAGAGACCATGCTACTGCCAGCCCTCACCACCATTGCATAGGAGCTAGATTTTTTACCTACGTCATCCCTAATAACCAAGCTATCTACTTCACCAGCTACTACAGACTCCCCCAGAACTTGAGTGAGAGTAGTGATAGTGCCCCGAGTACCTTCAGCCACATAACTAGCCTGAGCACCCCCTATCATAGTCCTATTGTGAGGGGGAGTATCCAAGTCACCTCACTGCCTTGTGATAACTTTTTCCACATATGGACCTGGAGGCAAGACCAAGTCCAATTTGGGCACCCTATCTCCACCTGAGTACTCCACCATCTCCGAATAAACCCCACACCTCTACATTCTCATCCCTATCGTCAAAAACCTGAACCTTCTGGTTCATAATAGATTCCTCCAGCACCACATTCCTATCAGATGCACCAATCAACTCTTTCTGAATGCTTCTCCTGCTGTGACAGTTAGAGACCTAGTGCCCTATTATGGGACATCCCAGAAACAAACAAGGCCATCATTGAAAGAAAACACCTTGTTTCCAATAAAACTCCTCTCCAACCGAAATCCACAGCCACACTGTGGGGGCTTTGAAATATCAGCCTCGACACATACTCGAGGACAAATCGGATGGCATACCGTCGACGCCAGACTTTTAGAGCCTGGAAATCTACCTACCATTTTTCATAAAATCATGATAATTGTATGGTTCTAGAAAGGAATAGGTAAATCTAGGAAGCTTACCTTAACCGCAAACAAGGGCACATCATGATTCATGATGAGATCGGTAGACCAGCAAAGAAGAAAGTAGTTGCAACCATTGATTACACGATGGGCTCGGGACCAGGTCACAATAAGATCGTCCACCAAGGAGAAACTAATCATCAAGTGAAACCTATCAAAGAGTCCCACCACCACACGCTCCGGAAGATCCCATGAAGCAAATATGAACCAATAAAAAGAATCTACAGAGGGATTGATACCTCTGAATCAGGACAAAAGCTTCAAACAGTTAAGATCCACGGCCTCATTGAACTCTTTAGTAGAGAGCGTGAGATAGGGATACACGAAATTAATCTAAATGTATATCTATCACCTATAATAACTCAGGATTTAAAGGAAATGCTACACAAATTAGGATTTATGGATTGATGCCAAAACATCTTCCACAATGGAGGAGTGGAAAATTTTAGTCATAAGGTTTTCCCATTGTAGAAATATGAAAATGTTTGGAGAAACAAAAACAACAATATTTAGAATGGAAATACTATCAGCCTGAAAGATAAATTACCAGAGGCTACATATGGTGTGGTGGATAGTTAATTCATAATTACAATTTATGCTGGTATAACATCGCATTACCTTAAAATATTCTCGAATTATTGTAGACTAATAATATATATATATGAGAACAAAGTATTATAAATTAAATAATGTGACCAAGACATCCAAAAAAATATCTATAAATAAAAAGTTTGAATTCATGAAATATGTTTTTGGAATATGTAGTTTAGATGGTCAAAAATCTATAAAATTCCGATATAACATACTTTGTGACAACCTTCAATATTTCAATGAAAATATATTTTAAATAGGAAAGAAAGATACATTCAATGATTAATTATCTTATATGCATTAAAATATAAAGAATTATCATAAGCCAACTTTGGAAAAAGGAAAACAAGTGATGATAGTTTGAGATGTTAATGTTTATAATATGTCATGTACAAATGATTAAATGAGAATTTTACAATGTTTTCTATGAGAACAAGCTAGTCATGAAAAAATAAATTTCATGTGAATTATATTATCCGATGATTAAAGAATTATGATGACATGTAATGGTCAGAAAATGATATAATTATTAGAGGGAAAGAGACATTTACATTAGAAGTGTCAATATTGAGGATAAATCAAACACATGCTTTGAAAAAACATTCAAATAAAAGACCTATGAGTTGTATAAGGATCCTATATTAAGGTAAATATCTCATTGTAAATCTTATTCATATGAAACCAATGTTTTCCTCCTAATTCACAATATTTATTTATAAACTAAAATATATGGAATTGAAGGATAATTATTTCCCATCATGGAGTTCATAAATTTCCATAATGATAAAGTATTGCATCCCTTTAGGAGGAGAATACATGAGGTTTTATATATGTTAGTCACACTCTTATAAATATTTTTATTTATATTTATTTATGTGGATTTCTTGGTAAAAATAAATAATGAGAAAAAGGTATAGTTATTTTTTTGGTACTTGTTCATTCTGTTGAGTATTTTTGGATGTGTGTGGATGATTTTTAATTTCATTGATTAATATATTAATTGACACCCCCTTCCTTCATAATTTATAATTTCAGAGCCAGTTATAACATGTGTGTATTTTTATGGACAAATTAGAAAACCTTGTCTACGCCTCTCTTCTTTTCAACACCATGATAGCCTCTGTAAAAATAGATTTTAGAAAATATAGGCACTTTACTAAGAGAACCATGTGATATCATCTATTTCATGTAATGATGAGAATAATGTAAAAATTTATCATCATATCTATTTCAGGATATTTTCAAGTTGGGAGAATGTTTTGGAGCACCCATATCAACTTTATAATTTTTTCTTAATATAGACAACAAAACAAAATGGGGGAGATTATTGGGCCCAATATTTAATTTTTTTTTCTTTGATGTGTCAATAATTATTTGGTTTGCAATGGATGAAGTGATGGAGATTTATTTTGATGTGAAAATATTACTGTGGTATCTTCTGATCATAAATTCCAAAGACAAGAGCATAAAACATCACATTTACACATTAATTGGTAGACCATGAAAATTTTAATTGGCATAATATAATGAATTTGAATAGTATGGAAAAGATTTGAAATCCATATAATATGTAGTTAAATTTTATGGGAGGAATGTTTTAGCATAACATATACATTATAGTGTCTTGAAAAATAATATAAAAATATATTTCTATATATGATGGTGTCATCATTAAAAAATTCGAGACAACCAACAATCCTGCTAAAGCTATGATTGAACAAGGGTTCTTATAGGGCCAAGAAATACTAAACCCATTGGGATCATCCCATGAAAGACTGAGGGTTTATGGTTTATTTAATTGGTTTATGTATAAGTTCACATAGTGAATCTAGGTGTAAGGCTCATAAGAGAAAATTCATCAAGGTGTGAATGCTCTAGAAAAGCTAATTGGGACATATCATGTTGTGTGTGATGTGAGTTTGGGTACCAATCTAATGTGGATAACACAAAGTTGTATCAGAAGTGATTTATTAATAAATATGTGACATTCCAAACGTGTGGTGGGTGTGGGAAAATATATAAGTATGTAATTTTTCCATGTCATTCATTTATATAGACAATTCATGTCTCATCTGATCAAGATGATCTGGACTATATAATTGAGACAGCAATTGTCCTCTTCCTCCAAAACTCGAAGCATCTGTGGATAGATGGTTTATTCTCCATTTAATATCAATAGAAATCATGTATTCATATTAATGAATCAAACCATAGGCCATTATGATCTCCCATGATCCTGTCATGCTTGAGATATACATTGCACATGGTTTTTATGTATACCATAATGTATTAATTGAATATCTCGAGCCACATATCATCATAATGAACCCCTGATTTTAGAATGAAATAAGAAAAAAAAATTAATTCCTAGTTATTATATTGTGAATATATTTATCTAGTATCACTAACATGAATACACTTTTAATAAATATGATTCCTGAAGAGACTCCATGAGTATAGAAAATTGAATTTATCACATTATGAATTGAGAAGACCAAATTATTCAGATATATATGATGGGTTGTGATGTATTAGAATAATACATGTGAATAATGAAAGAGATTTAGGATAAGGGTATTTGAAATGAATGATCATATTGTAAGGATAATGAAACGCCCAATAATTTGTGTATTTATGGTGATCCATTTGTGTTTCTATACCAGAAAATTAGATAATTTGGTGGGAAAATCCTATAATTGTTCATTTTTAATGATGGATCTATACAACTATAAATAAGTGGATCAGAAAAATATATTTTAGAATAAAAATATTGTGAAAATGAGAGATCTCAATTTTCTTTAGAAAATAGTTCCACTGTGACACACAGTTTCATGAGGACTTGATCTTTAAGGATCTCAATTTTATAAGAAATGGAATAGGGATCCCATGGTAAAGTACCAAATCCCGTGAGGCTCTATATTTACATGAAGGATACCATGGAAAAAAACTTTTCATGTGAGTTAAGGAATTTATAACTTAAAGAAGAAGGATAGTGCATGTAAACATTGCAGTTTGTGAGAATATAGTGCATGTGTTTCATGTACATGAATTGAGATATAAATATAATAAATTTGATGATTTCATGCTACTGATTAATGTTCATCCATATGTTTGAAATTCCAAAAAATTAAATTCTTAATAATATATTGAATAACATATGTGCAGTAGTTGAAATTTCATTATTGATGTCAAGTCTTAATCAAACAAAAGGAAGAATTGTTTGAGCAGTCTTTCACTGAGGCAACATATTGTCAATATTTGGTTAGAATCATTTGAGCAAGACCATTATCTTTAAAATTGTAATTTAATAGAACAGTGGGATTTTTTATTCTAAAATATCATGGAGGAGGATCATAAAAATATATTTCTATAGTGGCTCAAGACATTGATGATGAAGGATGAAGATGGGGGGTATAAATAGTTACTACAAGTTTCTTGATAGCGGGTATAACCAATCACTGTAGAAGGTGTATTTGGAAGGTATAAAAAATGTATATGTTTGTTTGAAATCATGTTTATAAACATATTCTCATTATGGGGTATGATCAATTATAATTTTTAATCACTTTTTGATATATTCAAGAATCTGTGTTATAGGGAATAATCAATATTTCAAAGAGATTTTCATTATATTGAACCCTATAACACCTTTTTTATTATGTATTTGTTGTAAAATAATAATTTTATGTAATTATATGATATAAAAGAAGAGTGGATCGAAGCATCAACCATCAACATATGTTTAATTCAAAAAAAATTGAGAAAGAAATATGTATCACTCATTCACTGCTCCCCCTCTCAGGGATCTCACATTTTTCTGGTATCTACATGTCCCTTTCTTGGAGCTTGATTAGTTCTATATGACCATCATGATATGAATAGTTCCCTATGGTTTGACATAGTTACCATTCAATAGTTCATATCATTCATACAGAGTCTTGAAGCATGTTAGATGTGTGTCATTGTTTTGGATGGTTATGGTAACACATGAGGGTCTAATATCATTGGATATTGTATTTTTTATCTTGGAGGAAATATATTTTCTTATGTATGTTCTATATTTTATATTACCTATTGACCCATGTTAAATAAATCATTTTTGCATGGGAGATTGTGGGTGTAGATATAGATTGAGAGTTCTGATAGAACTCATAGTTTCTTATTTTTATTACATTTGTTACAAAAATATATTATATCAAAATTATTAATTTATTATATTTTTTATTAGATTCCAAATAGGTGAGTCATATCATGTGTTCATATAGAAATTATCATATTATATTATATATTCACTATTAGGGTTAACCAATGGATATTAATTTCTCATCCCCTATACCAAAAACATGGTGAGAATACACACCAAATATCTGATTTTGGGAAGAGAACATGATATATAGTGGATTGGGTAAACGCTTGGTGTTACATTATTGAGATAGAAGAAACATATTTATTCTTTAGATAAACATTGTGTAGTTAATATGTTCTAGGTTTCAGGTATGTGGTATGAATCATAGTTGGATGAGGAGCCTGGTATATTTATTCTTCAATTTGTTTATTTTTTATATATAGTTGACCATGGGGGAAATTTTTTGTAATATGTTTAGCAAGATTTCATTGTCTATGGTTATATATCACATATCTTATATTATATAATTGTTTTGTTTTAGTTTATTACTATTGGATACACTGATGTTTATCCTTGTTTATGAGCATGGTTATAATATTTCATTATTTCTCTATGATGAATTGGTATTTTCATTCAATGTTAATTTTCGACCCTTGCCACCAGTCAACATCCTCTGACACACATGGAGTCCCTCATAAGACCTTGGTGAAACCCAAACCATGTGACATGTCATGTTAACATAGTTCGATAGATTTATAAATGGTATCAAAAGAATCTAGTTTTCAGAATTTGATAGATTGTAGAGTATTGGTGTTGGAATGTGTTTAAAATTGTGATGGACATTTGACTAGTGGGTAGAAATCCCATTACTTATTTGAAGTACAACTTTTAAAGGTATGGGTATGATTTTATTAGATTCTATTTTGTTAAAATATTCTGTGATTTCATCTATAGTGATAATGTTCATTTTTTTTGAATTATGGATTATGGTTTTTGGGACTTTTCAAATTAGTAGGAGTCCAAACACGGGAATTATTATTTGCATGAATAATTCTAATGACATATTCATTTAAAATGTGTCTTAATAATGATATCTATTATTTTGATTATAGTTTCAATAATATATATGGTGTACATATATAGGTATTTGGTGGTATTATTCTCAAATGAAATAATCATATAAATCTTTCTTTGATTGAAACCCCGATTGATATAACGGTGATATCTTTGCCAGTAATGGAGACATTGTATTTTTATTGAGGGGTGAATTGATACAAAATTTCTGTTAGTTTCAATGTTGTATTCCCTATATTTTTTTTATGTCTCGACAAATGAAATAGTGGATTTTGTTTTTCCTATTTTTCTCGAGTTTCCCATGTTTGGAGGATGAATATTGTAATTACCAGAAAGTTTAGTCAGAGGTAAACCTCCAACCATTTATTTAAAATAAAAGAAGATGAAAAGTACATCATACAGGCACAACAAGGTGAGAACAACAATTACATATCATAAAAGTCATACCCATCGCCACATCCCTGATACACCATTTCCTACGCAGTAGCCGATTCTACTCCGAACTTTCATAATGTTTCAAAATCTTAGCATACTTCCTTCTAAGATTGAGCTTCTCCAAAGAAAGCATATCCTTAGAAGAAATCTGTCCAACCTTCCCACTAGAAGCTCTCGTAGTCATAGGCATTGGCAAGTGAGAATATTCCTTCCGCAGCCTTCTTCGTGGTGGGTCAGTCTTCACTTTCTCCTCCACAGACACTCTATTTTTGCAACCCTCAACCATATCACTATAGGAGGGCTGAACCATACCACCATCATTTTCTTTCTCACTATCAAAGCAGTCCCCCCATTTACCAGAAATGTGCACCACCCTATACCCGCCCTTCACACCTTGATCCTGTTGACATTGACTGTTGGAATCCATCAGATTATGGCAGGGGGGGTTGTCGACAGAATCACACCCACCATGAATACCGTTTTTCACATTGCAATATCCTACTAAAATGTCCAGCATTGAACCGTTGTCCATATCTGCTTCAGAGCCCTTCTCAGCAATATATGTCCTCACAGCCCCCAAATATTGATCACAAGTGCCAACACTAGCTCCCCTTGACTCAGCATCAGCAACTAAAGAAGCAGAATATTGGTCCTCATGAGTCCTTTCAGCATCCTGCTCTTGATCCAGGACCAAATCTGCAGCCATCAGGCATTCAAACCGATTGCCAAGCTCAACATTGGTCGCCTGCCTCCTAGGTGGTGCCTGCATACCATCTGTTGTCATCAAGGCACAAATGGCATTAGCAGTTTCCTTGACAGGGGTTTCATGATTCCCATCCATCTTCACAATCCCAAGCTGCATGTGTTGACAGTGCCTCTCAATCCCCTCTTGTGCTGGGGCATTAGGATCTGCAGCAGCGACTTGCTCATCCTGGACCGTGACAACTGCTGCAGGTGCACTCACAGTTTCCCAGCAGAGAGAGTCCACACCACCATTTTTCCCACCCATATCCACATCTTCCTCCACAGAAGCACAACTTCGTCCAACAAACTCATCTCTTCCAGCCCTATCACCCACTTCCCTTCGAGGGCTTTCCATCAAGGATGGAACCTCAGTCATTGGATTTCCAGCAATGCCTCTTGCATCCTTAACATTAGAAGAAGGCTCACCACTATATTTCAGGAGATCAACTTTCTCCATGTCCTGCTTCAACCTGTTAAAAATATCACTGACCTTCGGTCCAGGAGGCTCTACACCGGGCTTCTTCATTTCAGCCCTAGTGCCAAGAGCCCCACTATCCATTAATTTGACCATCTCATGTCGAGGAAGCGTGGTTTGTTCTTAATTCACCCCACCATCAACTGAATCCGTCCCTTGTGTCCTTAAACTCCCCACAACAGCAACTTTCTGAGAATCCACACCATCCCTCACCCGCCCGCACACCCTCCTGTTCTAAGAGCCATTTCTGCAGGTAGAGGCACCATGACCCAGCCGATGGCACACGCTGCAATAATCAGTCCACGATTCAAACTTAAACTCCTGCTTCCATCGGAATTCTTGACCATCAGTAATCCACACCCAGTCCACCTGCGTCTTGGAGACATCAATCTCCACACATATTCGAGGGAAAATGGGATGACACACGGTTTCAGTTTTGATGTCTGAGGACAGGTAGCGTCCGACCATGTTCCCAAACATAGATAGAATGGAAGGGTTCTGGAACGGGAGAGGAAGGCCTGGGAAATGTACCCAAATCGCTATACTCGGATTATCCCGCTGCATATGGAATTCAAAATTCCACCGAAGAAGAAAGAAAGGCATACCTCCACACCGTCGATGGGCCTTAGACCATTCCATGATGAGATCATCCATAGACCCAAATCGAATCATTATATGTCGTCGATCGAGAAGACCAATCACCGCCCGATCTTGCAGGTTCCAGGCTTCAAAGACAAATCGATCAAAAGCATCAACTGAGGGACGACTTTGATGAAATCGGGCCACCAGAGTCAGCTTAAAAAGATCTGTGGAAGAGTTGAGTTTTGAAGGCGCTCCACGAAACAAATCTGGAACTTTAGGGCAAATTGAGATCCGCGGGAAAGAGGGAAAAAATTCCGGATTAGAGAAGGGGATGAAAGTAGACAGGGGCCTCCGTGACGAAGAATAAGGAAAAACTCCCCCCTCCGTTGGGGAGGGGGGAGGGAGGAACTCCATCGCCGGATCTAGCTCATCGTCGGCGGTCTCGCGCGGTCATCGTTGTGTGAAAAAATCTCATGTTAGATGAATATTGTAATTATTGTAGCTACATTGTTCCCTAAGAGGGAAAAACTATTAAAGGCCTTTCCCAAATCATCTTTGGCGTCACAACATGTGGCCTGGTGTGTTTTTGGTTAGGTACTCCATCTGATTTGACAAGGCCTATATAAAGAGCATGTCATGTGGTTTAGGCATGTTTGCCAAGACTCAATAGGATGTGTCCTGTGTGAGAATGAGACTAGTTTACTAATCAATTTTCATGGAGAAGTGTGACCATTTAATTAGTAAAGATCAATTAATTTGGTCTATAAAGACCCTTGTTCCAAGTGGATAATATTCTTGTCCATTAAAAATTATTTGGTCTTGGAATATACATGAGAGTTATTATCAAGATAAATATATTGAGGTTTTTCTCTTAATAAATTCAAAAGAATTATATTCGTAAATTTTTTATCATTCTAGATGATTATTAAATACATAACATTATGATCAACAAAATAACAACAAAATTATAGTTCCATTGGATTCTAGACACATAACCATCATATTCATGATTTCACTTTCACATCCTAAAATAAGGTCATCCAACATTGAACTATTCTTATACATACACTCCATAAACCCATTTTTAATAACATTTGGAATGAAAATATAAGATAGGTTGAGAATAGAAGCTATTTAAGGGTAAATAACTAAGATATCTATATCTGATGCTTTCGCCAGGGTGTTAGTGTCCGTATCATTTGGTGGGATGAAAGGTGTTGTATGTTGCCCCGCATTTTTGCTTTCCAAAGGTGTACAACATTCATTCCTTGTTCAAAGATGTTTGCTCCTTGATCGAAATGGGATGATGGGAAATCAGTTCTTTCGTCCGTGGATTCCTCCTCAGAATTCGTCGCCTAGTCCATGTCTCCCTTATAGACTAAAGACGTTTTTCATAAAACTCTTCCTAGTACCATATCTTTAGGGACACCAGTTAATTACACTGCTTCTTTCAGGACATTCCAAGGGTTCAAGTCAGGGCAGTGTCCTTCGGTCAAGGGAGTAGTCACGTTGGACATCACATGAGTGTCTGGAATCTTGGACACTGGTGTTTCTCGGTTTCTTCCCATTATTATAGGGATTCTCAAGGGTGAGAAAGATGAGGAATCCCATGTAGAATGCAGGGAATTATATTCCATAGGCATGTATCTGTGGTTTTCCTTAGTTTCCAATGTTTAACATAGGGTATACCATGAGTTTAACATCTGGCAGAGATAGATCGGACTGATCAAAACACTACTTAGAGTGGATCAAATGGGTGTAACCCTAGGAGGGAACACTGATGTGGGGGCCAACGTGTGGTTAACTTCCCGGTTAGTATTAAGGGGAATGGGGAATAAGTTGGCATGATCCCACATGGATGTGGCGGCCCGGGTGAGAATCATGATGGATGATGGAGGGTTGATTGAAGTTGATGGTGAATGGGATGGAAATACCATGAGGATGATGATAGTGTTGGGCTTTATCCTCGAGGAGACTTCTTACGTATCCCTGTGGATGGGAATCAAAGTCTACATAGTTCAGCTGTTGACAACTTACCGCTGATAGGGGGTTTCAACGGCTTAATGCTGGATAATGATATCAACTGCTTATCGCTCAACGGGGTCGCAACGGCTTACCGCTGATTGAGGTCCACTGTTTAACATCATGCAGGATGGGGGTGAACTGATGTGGAGGAGGACCTGGGGTCCAATGGTTGTTGGTCTTGAACCTCATGGAGACATTCTACGTACCTCTCTTTGGAAAGGATCAATGTCCACATAGTTCAGGTGGTGGGAAGCGACATGAAGGGGGTCGGAATGACCGGTTTTTGGGATTCAACCTCAGGGAGGCTTCCTACATACCTTGCCTTGGAAAGGATCAATGACCAGATAATTTAGGTGTTGTGAACTGAAAGGGGATGAGGGTTTGAATGAAGGGAATTCAATGCATGGAGTTGGAGTGATGGGTTGTTCGAATAGAGTGTAACACTCTTGAAATCGCACCACTATGATGATGGAAAATTAGGTGGGTGTATCTTTATGATCATGGATCAAAAATAATTTCGAGTAAGGCCTCTTTAGCAAGGGACCATGTTCATTCTGTGATTAGTATGGGGCATCCAAAACTTGTTTTGGAAAGGATCATAGTTTACTGTCATTCGATATGATGAGGACTGAAGGAGAAAATCCCAGGATGGGAGTATGTGGTGAGGCAGCTATAAACCTAACATGAATGAAGACATAAGGAGTCTGCACCACATCACGTATCCCCAGAAGTAGTGCTTTTGGCCAAGGGATCCAAAAGTTAAAATTAGGTTTTTCCAGAAGAAAAGTGGTCTAACATTCCTATGTACCCTATTAGGATTGGAATAAAGATTCTTGTAGTTCTGTGGGTGCAGTTTAACATCATGAAGGACGAAGTAAGGCATGTGAAACATGGCTGCGCCAATACATGTCCTACCAGAACTACTAAGCCCACGTTAGTCATGCTCGACGTGGGAAATGAGAAGTAGTGATGGGAATTTATTGACATAAAAAATATCATGTTAAGGGTGATTAGACACTAGGTGAATGACATCCCAACGATGCTAACCCATCCATGTAACGCACCTTGATGCACAAAGAACTAAAGCTGAATATGTCAGAATTCCACTTGAACATAAGGAAGTGGAAATATGTGAATCATAATGCTTGAGATCTAGAGCACGATGATGGTGTCATGATGATAGGGTATGGTTGTTGAACGTGTTCGAAACAGATCATCCATATCGTGTTAGCCTGATATGGGGATGGAAAGGTGAGGGTTAGCCGATGACCATGTTCAAAACACAGAACCTATCACAAATGTCGTCTGAGGTCTTTAGGAACATTGGCTCGAGACAGTAGGTGAGTAGTGGTGGCATGAGACCAGACTGTGAAGGGGTTCCCTGTTGTACCTCTCGAACCCCTCAAGGTTTTATTTTCATGATCACAATCACTCAATTATTTATCTAATCTTCTTTCAAGTGTTTTTGGATGATAGTAATCATTTCAGGTTGCCATGGAATTGGGCCAAGAAGGCCAAGAAGGCAAAAATCCATAAATGGTCTGAAATTCAGTCCACCGGCCAACTGATGGAAGAGCACCGGCCAGCCGATGGAGGCCTGGACAGAAGGCATCCTTCTGTCCAGACCACCGGCCAACCGGTGTCACACCAACGGCCAGCCGGTGGCACCCAGAAAGAAGAGGTTGCTACTGCCTCCTCACCGGCCAACCGGTGGACTCAGCACCGGCCAGCCGGTGGCACCCAGCCAGAACAGTGACACCTACTGCCTAAGCACCGGCCAACCAGTGGCCTCAGCACCGGCCAGCCGGTGGACCCTGAGCCCGAAGGCCTCTCCATTTTGCACACCCCGGCCAACCGGTGGCTCTGTACCGGTCAGCCGGTGGAGCCAGTCAAACTAGCCGTTGGGCTTTTGACCAGCCTATCCACTTGCCTCCCAACGGCTCCGAAGCCCTCTCCAACGGCTCCAAAGGCCTCCAACAGCCATATGAGGGTTCCCCCTCTATAAATAAAGGACTAGGAAGCACCGGAAACTAAAGGAAGCCATACGGAAGCCAACGAACACATTTTTGATCATTTGGCGAACCTCCGGCGGATTCTTCCAAGGGAACCCCACTTGCTCCAACCAACTTCCATATCCAAGGAGCACCATCAAAGAAGCTTGGGAGAGCCCTTCATCAGCTCCATCAATCCATTGGCTCCCAAGGCTTCTTCCATTACAGTTTTTCTTGTTTATCATTTTTGAGCTTCATTTTGGGTTTGTGCCTACAAACCCCCCATTTCTCTCATCCTCTATTCTTTGGGTACTCACACCACCTTCAAGGTGTGAAGAGGTTGGTCAAGCTTTACCTTGTAAAAGGCTTGAGACATAGGTGAGCTAGCCTTCACCTGTAAGAAGGCTAGTGGGTTCTTACTAAACCATTAAAAGTAAGTGGGTTCTTGCTCAACCATCAAAAGCAAGCTGTAATAGGTTCTAGACTACCTGTAAAGTCTAGTGGGTTTCTTGCTATAACCATTGAAAAGCAAGCGGTAGAATCTCTCAACGGTTGAGTTGGGAGCGGAGACGTAGGCCGGGTTTTAGGCCGAACTCCGTTATCAATTCTTGTGTCTTGCCTCTTTATTTCCGCTGCACTTTTAACTTTGATTTTTAATTTATTAATTAATTTTTAAAAGGCAATTCACCCCCCCCCCCCCCCCTCTTGCCATCCTTCCCATTTTCTCCGCCCAACAATTGGTATCAGAGGGAAAATTTGAGTAATTCCTTCACCGGTTTCAAATTCAAGATCTTTTTTTTGATGGCTTCAACCTCTTTCTCCCCCGAAGGATATTCTTTGGGTCGTGCTCCATTTTTTGATGGAACCGACTACACTTTTTGGAAAACCCGCATGACCACATTTCTTAAAAGCATTGGTTATCCTATTTTTAAAATTGTCATGCATGGTTATTCTTTATCTACTCCCGATGAATCCAAATGGACCCCCGAAGATATTGCAAATTTTGAGCTTGATGGAAAAGCCATGAATGCTCTTCATTGTGGGTTAGACCGTAATGAATTTAATCGTATTTCTACTTTCTCATCTTCTCATGATATTTGGAATCTTTTAGAAGTAACCCATGAAGGTACTAAAGGCGATGACAAGCCCGATTGCCCATCCCGCAAGAAAAAGGCCAAGAAAAAGGAGAAGAAAAAGGCTTTCAAGGCCACATGGAGTGATAGCTCCACATCCTCCTCCTCCTTGAGAGACAACGGTAAAAAATGTCTAATGGCATGTAATGAGGTAACATCTTCCGACTCCTCATCCTCTAGTTCTTCGAATTCTTTAAATCATTTGTCTTATGAGGATCTCCAACATGCTAGAGATCAATTGGAGGAAGGTTTTCACGAACTTTCTTCCAAATTTGTTGCTTTAAAAAAGAATCTCAAAAAACACTCTTCCGAAAATGATCAACTTCTCAAAGAGAAGGAAGAGTTGACCCTTAAAATCCAAAATCTTCCCGATGTTGATTCTATGGAATCAACCATCAAAGACCTAAGGGAATCCCTAGCTAAGTTCACCCAAGGGGAACAAAATCTGACCAAACTACTAGGTTCCCAACGCGTTTCTAGAACCACCAAAGGGCTTGGCTATTCCAAGCAAGCTTCCTCTTCCCATGCACCTACTATTTTTGTAAGGGGGAGCTCTCAATTCAAATTTTGCAATTATTGCAAAAAACCCGGGCACATGATTTATGAATGTAATTGAAAAAATGCCTGGTATGGTAGGCCCAAAACTATTTTCTTAAATGATGAATTTTATAGGAGAAGACCCGCCACTAGACAAGTATGGATTGAAAAATCCCTTTTAGCGAGTCTCACCGGGCCAAAATTTGTCTCGGTTTCAAACACCTCTCCCCGGTGATTTGTTGTTTTATTTAGGGGGAGTTAGGTTTATTTAAGCATTTTTTTATTCAAAACTTTCTTTTCAAACTTTCAATTTCAACACTTGGTATCAAATTTTTCAATTCAAAATTTTCTATTCAATTTTCTTTCAAAACTTTCAATTCAAACTGTTATTCAATTTTTGATTCAAAACTTTCAATTCAAATTTCAAAAATTTCAATTGGTTTAAAATCTCCATCTCGTTTTTCAATGTTTCCCTCAATCAAGTTTTATGCCCCGTGCTATTTTGATAATCACAAAGGGGGAGAAATTCTTGATTGATTGGGGGAAAAATCTTTTAAAGCATGCTTCTCATTTTAAGTCTTTTTCATTGTTTGTTTCGGTGATTGTGATCATCAAAATAGGGGGAGATTGTTGTACCTCTAGAACCCCTCAAGGTTTTATTTTCATGATCACAATCACTCAATTATTTATGTACTCCTCTTTCAAGTGTTTTTGGATGATAGGAATCGGTTCAGGTTGCCAAGGAATTGGGCCAAGAAGGCCAAGAAGGCAAAAAGCCATAAATGGACTGAAATTCAGTCCACCGGTCAACCGATGGAAGAGCACCGGCCAGCCGATGGAGGCCTAGACAGAAGGCATCCTTCTGTCCATACCACCAGCCAACCGGTGACACACCAGCGGCCAGCCGGTGGCACCCAGAAAGAAGAGGTTGCTACTGCCTCCTCACCGGCCAACCGGTGGACTCAGCACCGGCCAGCCGGTGGCACCTAGCCAGAACTGTGACACCTACTGCCTAAGCACCGGCCAACCGGTGGCCTCAGCACCGACCAGCTGGTGGACCCTGAGCCCAAATGCCTCTCCATTTTGCACACACCGGCCAACCTGTGGCTCTGTACCGGTCAGCCGGTGGAGCCAGTCAAACTAGCCGTTGGGCTTTTGACCAGCATGTCCACTTGCCTCCCAACGGCTCCGAAGCCCTCTCCAACGGGTCCAAAGGCCTCCAACAGCCATATGAGGGTTCCCCCTCTATAAATAAAGGACTAGGAAGCCCCGGAAACTAAAGGAAGCCATACGGAAGCCAACAAACACATTTTTGATCATTTGGCGAACCTCCGGCGGATTCTTCCAAGGGAACCCCACTTGCTCCAACCAACTTCCATATCCATGGAGCACCATCAAAGAAGCTTGGGAGCGCCCTTCATCAGCTTCATCAATCCATTGGCGCCCAAGGCTTCTCCCATTACGGTTTTTCTTGTTTTTCATTTTTGAGCTTCATTTTGGGTTTGTGCCTACAAACCCCCCATTTCTCTCATCCTCTCTTCTTTGGGTTCTCACACCACCTTCAAGGTGTGAAGAGGTTGGTCAAGCTTTACCTTGTAAAAGGCTTGAGACATAGGTGAGCTAGCCTTCACCTGTAAGAAGGCTAGTGGGTTCTTACTAAACCATTAAAAGTAAGTGGGTTCTTGCTCAACCATCAAAAGCAAGCTGTAATAGGTTCTAGACTACCTATAAAGTCTAGTGGGTTTCTTGCTAAAACCATTGAAAAGAAAGCGGTAGAATCTCTCAACGGTTGAGTTGGGAGCGGAGACGTAGGCCGGGTTTTAGGCCGAACTCCGTTATCAATTCTTGTGTCTTGCATCTTTATTTCCGCTGCACTTTTAACTTTGATTTTTAATTTGTTAATTAATTTTTAAAAGGCAATTCACCCCCCCTCTTGCCATCCTTCCCGTTTTTCTCCGCCCAACATTCCCTTCAAATGTGGAAGAGTATGAGGATCCAAATAACAGGTTCAGGAAGCTTGGACATGGCATGAGGGGAATTTCCCCATGAAAATTCCACACTTTGGGCTCTTTGTCAAAACGCATCTGAGTACGTCAATAAGATGTGTCAAATAGAGGGAGTGAAGTCCCTTCCAAAGGACAAGGGACCTGGGGTTGCACATTTTGAACATAAGGTCATATGGTGAACCATTAAGGGGGGATTGATTTAATGAACTGTGCACAGGGTGGCGAAATAGCCAAATGTGACGCACAGTTCTCATAGGGAGATCTTAGTTTTGGGTCATAAAACTCAGACCATGCTAGGAAAAGATATGGGAAACACATGGTGCATCTATTGAAAAACCCTACATGAACGAGAACCTAAGAGGTACTTGCCACAACACATGTTCCCTAAATTAGTTCGGGCCAAGGGGACGAAAAAGAGGGGATATGATTTGTTGATTCCTGGGGCTAGACCCATAGCCGAGACGACTGGGAATTCCTACATATCCCATGAAGATGGGAATTAATCCATATATAGTTCTGGAGGTGTGGTGTGGTTTAATGTCTTGCAGCATGGACAAAGGTGATCATAGTTTAGGTCATAGAGTTCAGACCATATATGGTAGGGAATGTAGGAGACAGTTGGTGTGGTAATTATAAAACCCGACCTGAATGAGAACCTCCCATCCGGATCACTATGTGTTTCTCCTGATGTTTTTAGGTTGATGGACTAAAAAATAATGTTATTATGGGCCCTAGGAAAAGTGCATGGGAATTCCTACGTATCCCATAAGGATGGGAATCAAGTCGTACATAGTTCTGGGAACAGAATAGTAAGATACCAGTGTCAGAGGTAATAATTTTGTGCGGGTCTGGCCCTTGCACAGAATTAAATGATAGTTGATATATCTTGTTTGTACTTTTAGGATGAAGGTGTTTTTTTGTAATGCGATGTACCTAGGATCGAAAATTCAGGTATGCTTTAGGAATCAAGTCGTATGTCAGCATTGACAAATGGCATGGTGTATGACTGATACCGAACATGATGCCCCCTTGAGAGAAAATAACACTGTGCAGTTCTATTTTCCAACGTGCAGCCAGGACGATACTTTCATAGTTTAGTGTCATGTGATGGGACGAACAATGCATTTCAAACATCGTGTATGATAGATGAAACAGTTTGATGTCATGTGGGACTAAGCATCATAGTCTAGAGTCACATGTCTCAGAAATATACAAGAAGGATGAGGTTCGAAAGGGAATGTACATGACCTGATAAAGAATACCCAACTTGAAAGTGGACCAGGTCAACATCATACAGTGCAAGATTCCATAATATAAACCACAGAACGAGGCGATAAGAAATATTAGAGGATAATGGGTTGGAGAAAATATATCCCAATTGAGCTTGATCTGAATATGAGGTTTCTAGGTGTTCTTATGTATCCAATACGGATGGGAATCAAGCCACACGTAGTTCTTAAAATACCTTTTAATGTCATGTGGGATAACATACAGTTTAATGTCATGTGTGACAGGGATTAGGGGGATAACCCCTAGAATGTGGTGTCCACGGTGTAGTTAATGAAAACCTGACGTGAATGAGGTCATAATCCCATACCATGCCATGCAGTGCCGTAAGAGTAAGAGCTCCGAATGATGAACAAAAGAGATAAATTATTGGACCTCGAGTTGGACCCAAATACAAGATGTCTAGGCATTATTATGTATCCCATGGGAATGGGAATCATGTTGTACGTAGTTCTAAAAAAGATCATAGTTTATATTCTTAGAGCTCAGACTATAGCGGAGAGAAATACTTCCAAATCAATACAGAGCTCACCCGATCCCTAAGCCTACATGAGTCAAACTCGTTGTGGGAAACAAGGGAGGAAGATCTTTTTTGCAATATCTAAAATGCACACCAAAGGGAAATTGGCTCGGAGCCCCGAATGATGCCTTTAATATAGGTTATGTCCTCCTAACATGTAAATGCGCCCTAAAGGTTAGTGCAAGGAGTGTCAAAATTATTTTTGGACATGATGGGGTGGAAAATAATGTGAATCCTGTAACCAAAATTCAAGGCCTAAAGGGGCTGGAGTGAAGATGGAGGATAACTATTGACTGTGTTCAAAACACAGAATCCATATCACATGACCTGAAATGGGTTCAAAAAAATGAGTGTCGACCACTGACCATATTTGCAATGTGGGACTTGTAACGATTTATTGTCTGAAACCCTCGAGGATGTTGGCCAGTAATGGTAGGAGAGCCTTTTGGCCTACTATCCATGCCATTTTTGGGTCCCTTCTGGTGTGAAATATTGTGGAAGACAAATTGAAGGGGAACACAAAGCCTGAAAATGGGCAAAAGAATGTCTGTGTAAAATCCAACACTACAGATGTTGAGCCAGAGTACTCTTATACACATTGGTGAATCACCGAAGAGGGTTGAGGGGCTCAACTAGAGAGCAGCCCATTTAAGAATATGAGTATAGAACAAAGAGATGTAGAACTCTCATGAGAAAGAGGTATATGGCGTGGTTGATACAAACCCTACGTGAATGAGGACATAATCCCATACCACACCATTAATCACTCTCATCAAAGAATGCAGTCAAATGGGCATAGATAACAGAGAGATCTCTATGATATGGGGTTGGACCTGAAGTCTAGACGTTGGGGCGGTCCTATGAATTTCATGAGGATGGGAATCAAGCCACATTTAGTTGAAGAAGAATGTAATGTGCAGTTTATGATCATGCGGTAAGGATGTGAATGGGTATGATACCCTACATAAAGTAGGTGTACGACCCTGAGAGTAACCCGACATGAATGAGGACATAATCTCCCACCACACCATACAACCCTAAATTTGAATATGGGTAAGGGGCCTGAAAAGGCCAAGGGTCCTGTAGATAGGCCTCAGACGGAAAGTCCCGACCGGCTTGCAGTTTAACTTCTTGCAGTGAGGATGAAAGAAGGTGTATGATAGCCCAAATAAGGGAGGTGTATCGCACGACGAGTAACCCAATGCAAGTGAGGACATAATCCCACACCACACCATAAAACCCTAAGTGAGAACTTTGTCGAGGGGTCCAAGAAGGACAAGGGGCCAGAGACTAGGCCTCGTATGTAATGTCACAACCAGGTTTCAGTTTAATGTCTTTTAGTGAGGATGAATGTATTCATAGTTTAGGGTCATAACTCTCAGATCGAATATGCTTAGTTTATTGTCATATGCATGGGACAGAAATGGAGAAACATCGTGGTCATGGAAGACTACAAAATGACAACAATGATTGAAGACAATAGTTTACCAAGTTTGCAACACAGTATCCACCCTTATGTAACCAGAGTTCAGGGAAAACAATTGAGCATCAACCATTCACCATATTCACAACATGGGGCTTGTATCAATTTTTCACCCACAATCCTCGAAGACGTTAGCCCGTAATGGTAGGAGAGCCCTTGGTCCAAGCATCCATGCCATTTCGGGGCCCTTATGGATAAAGAGGATGACAGGAACCCATATGATGGGGAACGCGAAGCATGGAAGGGCCTGTGCGCGTGCAATGGATGATAAATGAAGGGAGGGAAGTCTCAAGGGGATATGTGTGGCATAGAGAAATAGCCTGACCTGAATGAGGACATAAGTCCTCACCACACCACACAATCCTATATAAGAGCTTCGTCCAGGGGCCGGAAAAGGCCACGGGGACTGAGGATCGGAGTCCCAACCAATTGTAGCCATACGAACTCTTGTGCTATTATCGCCTTATCACAGCTCCTAATCCATCATGGGCAGTGCTCGATGTTGGAAACAAGGTGCCAGATTCAACTTTAGCGTTCATATAAGTTTCATATAGCTGGAATCACCTGATGGAAGTTCATGTCTTGGAGATAAAATGGGGTAGAATGAACCACTGCACTAATTGTTTGGGACATCTTGGGGTGGATCTAACGACAATGGATAGCTGTTGACCATGTTTGAAAAATAGCATCTTTATAGAGTCCTGGAATTGGAACTACCAATGAGCATCGACCGCTTACCATATTTGCAATGCGGGACATGTATCAATTTGTCTCTCAACATCCTCGAGGGCATTGGCCGGAAGTGGTAGGAGAGCCCTTGGGCCTAGCATCCATGCCACTCGGGGGCCCTTCTAGATGGGAAAGACAATGGGGTCCCAATCAAAGTATTGGGTGAAGCAAAGTTGTGCCCATGTATTTTAAAGTCAAGAAGAGTGGTGAATGTGATGGAAATCATTAGAGAGCATGAATTGTGGTGGGATCGAGATGACCTCGATGTGAATTCTGATATAATCATGTACCACACCATATGTCTTGACCCGATGGGAGAATATGGAGTTTTGGCAAGGCCAATAGACGAAATGTATGGGATTTCGTACATATCCCATGAGGATAAGAATCAATCCATATGTAGTTCTTGAAGGCCATGTAGTTTAGCATTGTGTGGTGAGGACGTGGGATGATAGATTAACGGGGAGTGGCCACATGGTTTGAACAACGTAATCCTGACATTAATGGGGCCAAAGAATCCTACAACATAATGTGCAAGGATCTCCCAAGAGAACTATACACAGTGGGGGAGTCGAAGAGAAACGTTTGGGGCTAGTCTTAAGACGAAATGTTTTAGAATTCCTACGTATCTCATGAGGATGTTAATCAATCCATTTGTAGTTCATGATGGTCCATGCAGTTTAACATCGTGTGGTGAGGACGTTGAACGGTTTAACGTCTCACGGGACAAAGTAGATTAGGGTCATGCAGGGTCCGACAGTTTAGGGTCATGTAGAACCAAAAAGTTTAGGGTCATGTCGTACCGAGTGGCTCATGCAAAGTATTGCTTTAGATACATGTAATTGGTGGGATGTGTTATGTGCTCATCATCCATGGTCACCAGGGAGTATGCCCCATTGGGGTAAACCCTTTCCATTATGTTAGGTCCTTCCGATTTAGGCTCTAACTTGGGTGGTTTCCTTCAAGTTATCATTGGCGTCTGGAGGGCCAATAACAAGTCACCTTGTAAGAAGTAGCGGAGTTGAACCTTCTTGTTGAATGCTATGACTAGCTTGTTTTGATTCCTTTCCAGATTGTGCAGGGCATGAATCCTATTCTCATCAAGTTCTTCAAATTCATCCAGAAGAATTTCAGCTACCTTATCTTTCTCCTGCTTGTCATAGAAAAATGTGTGTAGAAAAGTCAACTGAATCTCAATAGGTAAGATGACATGAGTTCTATACACCAGATAGTATGGGGTCACCTGGTGGAATTACTAGTCATTTTCCGATTATCCCATAGGGAATTGGGGAGATTTTCTGGCCAACTCTTCTTATTCTGACCAACCATTTTCTACAGAATGTTAGAGATAGTTTTTTTGAACGCCTTGATCTGTCCATTCGCCTGCGCATGATAGCAGGATGTATGGTTCGAAAGGATGTTGTTCTTGGTTTACAATTATTTCAGCTCGACTACTCGGTTGTTCGTTCCGTTTTCGGTGAGGACAGTGTGATGAACTCCAAATCGATAGATGATGTTGGATCTCACAATGTTGATGATGCAACGGGTCTTGACCTCTTTGACCATAACTACTTCTACCCACATGGAAATGAAATCCCTAGCGGTCAGGACGAACCTGCACCGGCGATATGTCGCAAGTGGATATTGTCCTACAACAGTGAGTCCCCATAGCACAAATGGCCAAGAGTACATAGTGAAGTGGAGAGGCTTTATTGGCTGATGCATGAAGTTATCATGAATTTGGCATGGGTGACATCTCTTTGTGAACTTGATGCAATCATTAATCATGGAGGTGCAAATGTTCCCTAGTCTCCGGATCTATTGAGATAGCTTCAGCCTAGTCTGGTGGGAGCTGTAGGAACTAGCATGAACCTCCTGCATGACCTGAGAAATCTCGACTCCTTGGGTACAACGGAGTAGAATACCATCTAACCAGTGCTTTTAGAGGATATACTCAAGACTAAGACCACTTTAGAGGGTATATTTTAATGTACGATGTCAGATTCGCTCGCTCTCAGCTCAATCTGCTGGGAGGTAAGCATTTTGTAGATACTTGATAAAGGGGGCCCTTTAGTCAAGAGTCACTTCAACCTCTGGATCTAGGAGTCCTAACGTGGAGGCTCCAACTATAAGATGGAACACCTGTAATACTTCATCGTCACGAGAGGAGATTGGAGAAATGACTCTCCAATGTGCCACGTTAATGATCAGGTGATCCTACTTGAGCTCTGAAAGTGATGCAGCCAAGCCAGACAGGGAATTAGATCCACCTTCTTGAGACAGAGGGACATGAGTATCATCCGACCGATATGTGAATTGGGCCAGTAGCTGGAGAGTTCTCTCCAATAATGGTACGAGATCTGTCTTTCTCATGATGTGGTTGTCATTGATCTTCTTGATGACATGTTTGGAATCCCCTTTCACAAGAAAATGGGGCACATAAATCTCGAGTGCTAGCTTGAGGCTAATGATGAGAGCCTGATACTCTTCCTTGTTGTTGGTGCAACCTTCTAAAAACATGAATGAGTTTGACAGAACGGCTTGTTCCATGGTAATAAAGGCAATACCCAATCCTACCCTGTTGAGTCTAGGATCATTGAGCTTCCTGCCAGTAAGTCTTTGGGATGAACCATCAAAGTGCCTCTTCCATCTTGGCATGGCTTTGTTTACCGATAGGATTTCCTTATTATTGAAATCAAGATCCAATGATTGGTCAGGAGGAGCCATGTGGGCAACAAGAAAGTTTGCAATTGATTTACCCTTAATAGCTTTCTGAGGGATGGACTTGATGTCGGACTGCTGGAGGATTACTGCCCAAAGTGCTAGATGGCATGTTTACATGGCGCAGTTCAGATTGTACTTCAGTGTGTCTACCTGAGACACCAGATGTACCTTGTGGTGTTGCATGTTGTGTCGCAATTTCTATACTGCGAAAACCAGTAAAGGGCATCTCTTTTCGATGGGGGAGTATATGTTATTTGTATCGAGGAGCATGACACTAAGGTAGTAAAGATTGTTCTCCATCCCATCATTGTTCTTCTGGGTGAGAAGGGTGCCAAGATATCATTCTAGTGCAGTCATATACAGGATCAGGGGTTTTCTTGAGGTTGATGGCATTAATACCAGAGGCTAGAGAAGATACTTTTTTGATTTCCAAAAAAAGTGGTCTGGAACTCTTCGTCCTCTTTATAAGTGGAATCTTTATTCATGACCCGAGAAAATGGTTTACACTTGCCGTTCAGATTCACAATGAATCGGCATTTGTAGGCCAAGTGGCCTTGGAACCCTCAAACCTCCCAAATATTTCTCGGGTGAGGCATCTGGATAATTGTATTGATCATCTTAGGGTCGACCTCCATGCCCATTTGTCTGACTACGAAGCCAAAAAAATTTCTGGAGGTGACTCTGGAAGAACACTTCAACAGGTTCAACATCAGGTGGAGAGAACAGAATAAGCGCAACACTTTCTCAAGATCCATGAGATGGACCTAGTGTGGGAGGGATTTGAACCCTAGATCATCCACATGACACTCCACCAATGTCTCGATGATTGGATTAAATATGCACTACATGGCCCGCAGATAGGTGGCACCTACATTATTCAATTCGAAGGGAATAACTAGGTAATATAATGTACATTGGGGTGCCCTGAATGTTGTGGACTCATCGTCCTTAGTGTCCATTCAGATCATATTGTATCTGGAGTAACAATCCATGATGGATAGTGATTGCAACCCAGCCATAGCATCCATCAACAATTCCATCACAGGAAGGGGAAAAGAATCCTTTGGACAGTGAAGGTTGAGAACACGGATTTCAATACAAACTCTGATCTGTTTGTTCTCCTTCCTGACTGGTATGATGTTGGCCAAACATTTGTGGTACTTGACCTCTGTATCGATGATCGGCCTGATGATCTTGTAAAATTCAGCTGCGAACATGACACTGTGAGAACGGTGCATCTTATTGGGAGGTTGTTGAAACCCATGGTGATTTGCAGGAAGACTGAGGTAGTGGAAGACTAACTTGAGGGCTAGCCTAGGCATCTCACTATGGCTCCAGGAAAATACATCACGATGTTGATTCAGGAACTCTACGTACCATTGCTGCTCCTCGAGGGACATGGAAGTACTGATAAATGTGGGTCTCAGATCTGCCTCACTACTGAGGTTCACCTGTACCAATTCATAAAATGTGGCAGAGAGGCCTTCTTCAAAGGCGGGGGGAGTATCCTCCAGATCCTCCTCTTCAATTGCGGTGGATGGATCCCCAATGGAAGAGGATTTCTCCGAGTCGGAATATTCCTACAGGAGGCTGATACGTGCCCGAGGAGTAGTGGTCACTGCATCAAGAGATTATGGTGTTGCCAAAACCGTAGCAATGACGGTTGTCAACACTATCCCATCTAGTCTTCGGTCCAAGGGGCCATGATTGATGATATCAATGTAATGGTGGCGCATTGGATTCAGCTGGTTTATTCTAATCCGGTGAAACATTAAAGTATGAAGTATCGTTGTTTCCATGGGACGAACATCTCGATAACTTATGGGTGTAGGGGGCTCAAGGATCACTGAGGATAGATTTTTATAATAATTCGAAGTGATATACCGACATAAAGTGGACCTAAAAAATGCTTCCCTCTTGTACCAGAGACAAAATACATTTCCCCATGTCGGGGGTCGTGTCCCCCAATCAATGGATGAGGAAGACGTAGGAATCATCCATACCTACCCAGCAGTCATTTGCAACCACGACAGGTTCAACCTCATTGACCTGAATCTTCGTGTCCTTACTCTTATAATAGTCGACATCCAAGAAGTGGGATTTACAAGTGGAAAAAGGATACGCGTCACCTTGGATCATTCCCACTCGACCATTAAGGGAGTATTTGAGGCACTGGTGATACGATGAGGGAACTCCGGCGTGTAGGTACATCCATGGTCTTCCCAGCAATGCATTGTACATGGTGTCTTGGGAGACACCCATAAACTCGATGCTAGCAACTAGAACACTGAAATGGGTCTTCAAAAGGATCTTGTAGACGAGGGACTGCTCTTTCCTGTTGTATCCCTCGATTCTTATGTCAAAGGGGATCATTTCGTCATCAGATAATCCCATCTTCTGCTTTGTCTGAGCTGGGATAAGGTTAATCTTACAGCTGGTTTCTGCAAGATAGCGGTGAACCTCCAAACCATTGAATTGTAGGTGATGTAAAATTGAAAAATATGACCCCTTATAGTAGAACCACCATCTTCTCCAGAGAATGAAATGATGGCCTGGAACTCAGTGTTCTCAAATGCTTCAGCATGAAAGGCTTCTACAGTTGTTACCTCTGTCTCAAACTATAGGGGGGCTTTTAAAGCCTCAGCGAGGGCCTAAGGCATATCCAATGATAAGAGAAGGGATTCGAGGATGGAATTCCTTGATGGGATTCTAGAAAGGTGCTTTATAACATCATACATCTATTCCTGGAACTAAATTCTTCTTGCAGGAGGCCGCTCTGTGATGGGAGGCATGGAGGGCCCGGCTGGCTGGACCAATGGCTGACTGGTGCAGGACATGTCCCGCTGCACACTGGTCGAAGCCCGTAGTGTGACCACCAGATGAGTTACTGGTGACTGAGACACGCTTGTAGCAGGGTGTGGCTGGTCACGACATGGTTGTGGTGGCTCTGCCTGAACCAGTAGCATAAACGACGGTATAGACGGGACCGATAACAGCCGATGAAGAAGCTACGCGTGCTGAGCTCTGTGCTAGGCCTGTTGTCTGGGCTTAGTGGCATTCACAGCCTGGATAGAAGTGAAAAATTATGTGCCTCGATGTCCCATATGTCTACATCTCCATCGACATTGGCATTAGCTGGGGACATTGGGGAGGTTCGCCTAGTGCTCCACATCACCGGGAATATGTAGGGGTTTACCAACTCCACGATATTAACTGAAGTTAAACCTTGACTATAACTCAAAGAGTCAACCACTACTGGGTAGATTCTAGGAGGAATCCCCGTCTCTGGGGGCATGATGTCACCAAGAATATGATATGACGATGGAATTGGAGAGGCGCGTTGCTTTCCCTTGCACTATTGATGCTTGCTCTTTTGGGAAGAGCCCGACTTAGACGACGATGCAGAAGTGGTGGTTGTGCCTTATGAAGGCTTTAGAAGATTCAGGCATGCACGAATGATACCATGGGAACACGAGACCATTTTTTGAGCCATCAAGACATCATTCTTCTGGGACCTACGGTTAGAAACCTTCCGCCACTCTCCTTCGTCGTCAATGTTGCTATCTGGCCTTACAAAGATACCTGCAACAAGTGATAGGGCCGGGTCTATCCTGAATACGTTGTTATCGACCTGGTCTTGAAGCCAGTCTTTGAACACATAGAAATTCATGAGTGTGTGCCCCCAGATCTGTTGATAGAGGTAGTAGTTGGGGTGATCTATGAGATTTTCCACTTATGGCCTTCTTCACTCAAGAAAAATTCACAATCCCATCTTCTAAATCACTTAAGAAATAGTTGGGGACATGATTCACTTTGAACGAGTACGTTCAGTTTAATTCTATCCAAAAAGTGGGACCTTATTTCCTGACCATGATGATGGCCTAGAGGTGTCTCTCGAGGAGGCGGAGCTTGATTGTCCCACCTAGGCGATGGCGGCACATTGCGCGGGGGCACCTGCCAATTCTGAGGGGGCCACTCTTGGACTGGAGGTTGTGCCTATAGGGTCAGGCCTCTGCGAGGTTGCAGAAGTGGCTCCACTTTTAATAATTCCAGCCGTATGGGGGCCTCAATTTGGACCACCGCCGTAGGATCGGCTCTGGATGCACTTCTCGTGGGAATTTCAGGAGGCAACTGATGTGTCTGGCTGACCTTTTGTTGGGATTCTACCAGGTGCTAGGCCTTATCGGAGAAGTCTCAAAATCCTCTAGGTTTATTCTGGGTGATCGGAGAGGGAACCAGTTCCATCATAACATTTCCCACACACATCATCAGTAATTACTCCTGAGTCAGTGGCATGTCAAAGGAGTATGTAAGCCCTTTCCACCAGGTGTTATAGTCTACGACATGTTCACTAAGACTCTGTTTTCACTTAAATAGGTCTATGACACTCATTTTCCATGTGGTGGAGAAAAAATGTTAGATTAATTTCCTTTGGTTGTCCTCCCAACCGCTCAACGATCTGATGGGGAGCTAGCTGTACCAGAGTAATGTAGGGCCTTCCATTGTCTGCACAAAACACCAAAGTTCGGAGGCATCTTGCTACGCTAGAGTTCCCAACATGGGACCACACCTTGAGAAAATTTTGTCTAAGTACTGTGGTGGGTCCCTTGTCCCGTTAAAGAGGAAGAAGGTGGGATTTTCAAAACCTAGGGGTGCAGTCATATAATCCACCCATGCTAGAAACGACTTGCAATCAGTTGGGATTTCCACCAATAGCATTTCCAATGCCTCTAGGAGGGCAATGAGTTCCCCCATTAGATCATCTAGACAGGGTATCCTATCTTGATGGGGATCCCTATCCACGAGTGGGTTGGTAGGTTCTTCAACACGGTAAGCAGGCCCAACGGCTCGTGGATTGGCTAGTGACACAATCCTCGGGAAGATGGGGTAACACAATCTAGGTCCCTTGGCTTTCCACGCTGTTCGGGAGGGTTTGGCGAGACATACCGCGCCCACTTTCCATATCTTCTGGCTTCAACCCTATATGCAGGGGAAGGATAGTAAGTGTCGCCTGGAGGTAGCTCGCCGAGGGGTAATTTTTCCAACCCTTGCTACCCTGGCCTAGGATTACTGTAGTCTAGTTGTCACTCTACAGTGCGTTCATTTAGGACGTCATTGAAAAACCTCTTCTGCTCTGTAATTTGTAGGCACAACGTGGCCTTCCTTAGGTCATCCTCCGTCTTCTGCACTTAGGCGGGTGGTTCAGAGTGTTTGGAAGCTCCGAGGTGCTAATTACCCTTGTTGTGGTTTCAACTAAGGGCCAATGCCTCGGTGAGAACAAGGAGACCTAGAAGATTCCTCTGCTGGCGAGTAACTCATCTGGATGGGTCTAGTAGTGGTGTATTGACCTCGAGGGGTATGTCCCCGACAATAAGCTCCAGCTCGTTCTCTCGTCCACTATGTCGGTCATGTTGAATATGACCCTACCTGGGGGAATTTCCTCAATATCGCCAAACAAGTCTGGATTCCGTAGAATAGGTCTTAAGAGGAGGGAATCATACTACCCCCTTCCATTATTTTTTATGTGGGGGAGCCTCATTGATAATTAGGTGGAGTTCCTTGAAACTATGAACACATTTTTGTTGGAGATCTCTATAGTAACTTTGTGATTTGGGGCACTGGGCCACAGTGATTAAGCCCAAATACCGTAGACGACATAGCTCCCTAATGTCTTCAAAATGCACTTGGATCTTGGGAGAAACCACTCATTGATGATGAAGTTGAAAGTGCATCACCCAGAGGGTTTGGCAGAAAAACTCGAATTCCACTAGGGAGAGGGGTTCATGTACATAGAAATTTGGCACCACCACTGGCCGGAACATCTCAGGGAAGTAGTCCACAATGAGGATATTCCTTAAGATACTCAACTTGAATTCAGGGCTTGTCCCTTGATTACCCCACTCGTCAATTGCGGCTGGCTGTGGAACTCGTAGTGGTACTGAGGCAGACTGTTGGGACCGTAGGCTGGCCGGTGGGGAATATGGAAAATGGGCCGCTCGCCCACCATTAGTACCAAGAATAGCTCTCGATGATCTCTTGTCGAGGTATAGAGTGTTTCTGGTGACGACGATGGTGATTGCACTAACGAAACCTGCGGGGTTTCCAAACATTCATATTCATGGATATACCTATGGAGGGAGGTGTTAATCTGATGGCACTCGCATTCCGGGAGTAATAGGATGTTTTGCCTCATTCCTACCCCATCCCTTGACTCGTATGAGCTATGGGAGGGTTCCCGCACTGAGTCGTACTTTGTTTTAGAGTCTGAGAAGCGGACTGGTTTGATCTCTCTCAGGACCATCCCAAAATTTTCTTTATGGTGGCGAAGACCCACCATCCTACCCCTGGATGGCTCTTCAGGAGAGGGTATATTCCTGACATGAGGAGTTACTTCCACTGTACTGGTGGTTGGGTAGAGTGGGATTCCACCTGAGTAAGCAGGGGTGCATGGAGCATTGGGACAGATATCAAATTGGCACAGGGAGGACCTCTGTGGGTAGTTCTGGAGAAAGAAAGACCTCCACTGGAACAGGTAGGAGTATGTGGAGGACCTCCATGCTTGCTTCCCCTGGTGACCTTTGTATGATGAACGTCCTTGTACCATTCTACATGAACATGGGTAGAACCTTCATGTAGGGTGCCGGTGAGGCAAGGCTGGCCTACTCCCCTCTGGTTTTCGAGGTGAGGAGGACCTTCACCGGTTACTATGAGGACATAGGGATTATCCCCACATTAAAGAGGGAACAGATGTGCAACATCCTTACACTGACGTTCGAGGGTAGGAGGAATGACACCATACCTGGTGTAGTGGGCATGGAGAGACATTCGTTGTGAGCATCACCACTACGAGGAGACCATCATTTGGATTGAAAGTGTCACGGTGCGGACCTCCATGCTTATCATTGAATCCAGGAAGGCCCACATTCTCTGTGGTATAGGTACGGGGGGGGGCCTCTACACTGGGTGGAATCACTACGGGTTAGTCCGCAGCGGCCACTACCTGTGCCGGCGACTAAGAGAGTCGACCCAATGTGCCTGTGGGGCGTTTGGGGCCTCGATCCTGGTCTGGCGTATGATCATCCTTGATCAGCGTATACAGGAAATTGGTGATATGTTTCGGCAATGGCTCGGTCCATAGTAGCCGTTGACATTGACGCCCCATGGCAGGGGTCCTCTTCGGCTTGCGCCCGACCCAGGCATCGGGTTAGACGGGCCAGAGCTGTTGGTGCAAGTGCATGTCTTACCCTCTCCTCATCCTATAAGACCAGGTGTTGGAGTTGACATGGCTAGGTGGTAGGCCTCAATGGTATCCCCGGGAATGTGACTCTAACTGGGATATACCTGACATCCCCTACCCCATTGGTGTAGTGCAGCGAGTCGTTGAAGTGTTCCGGGGACGGGCTCCCGAAATGCTTATAAGTTGGTGTGGGGAGCAGAGACTCCATGCGTGGCCCACAATGGTGGAATTGAAGACATGGAGTAGATGCCTCAAAACCCAGGTGTGCCATATCTTGAGTCAGGATAATTCCCTCCTCCTCATACTGGCATACGAGGTCATGGATCACCCTTCATTGGATGACCTAGGATGGGGAAATGGGGTGTGGGCGTCCCATGGTCGTGGGATTAGATTCGTTACTAAAGAGGTGGATCTACACGGGACAGCCTCATTGACACTTACCATGCCCCTGCGTCGATGTACAGGCAGTGATCATGTTCCAGGTGAAACAACTTGATTCCTTGAAGAGCAGGGAGAATAAATCATCAGTGCTGAAAGAAAAAGGAATCGATGACCAATGCCCCGGCGCCATTCCATCTTCCATGGATGGTAAGAGGTATCCATGCTGCCAACTTCATAGACTGAGATGTATAATGTTTTGACTACCCCAACATCTGGTGTGTTTCATGCCAGGATCGCTATTTTCTTGGAGGTACCCTATGCCAGATATCTAGATTCAGTGATATGCTAATCCATTGATTCCTCGAACGCTACTAATCCCTATATTGAGTAGAATATCTTCACATTGGGTTCAAAATTTCTGTTTCTGACGATTTCATTGGGCAGCGCACATCTGTCTCACTTGGTGGGATGAATGGTGCTGTCTGTTGCCCTACATTCATACTTTCCAAAGGTGGGAGACATTTATTCTTTTTTCAGGGCCGTTTTCTCCTTGATCGAAACATGGTGATGAGATGTCTGTTCTTCCATCCATGGAATCCTCCTCCGAACTCTTCACCTTGTCTAGGTCACCATTATAGACATAAGATATTGTTTGTGAAAGTCTTCCTAGTGGAATATCTCCCAGGACACGAGTTAATTTCACTGCTTCTGTCGGGACATTCCAAGGGGTTCGGTCAGGGAAGAAAACTTTGGTCATGAGAGTAGTCATGTTAGACATCACTGGCATGTCTGGATGCTGGGAAACTAGGGCATCTGGGTTTCTTACCCTTATAATAAGGCTTCTCAAGGTCATAGAAGCCTAAGGAATCCCACGTCGAATGCATGGAATTATATTCCATAGGCATGTATATGAGGTTTTCCTCAGTATCCCATGTTTAACACAGCGTATGCCACGAGATTAATGTCTGACGGATATGGATCAGACTGATCATAACACTAATTAGAGTGGATAAGATTGGTGAAACCCCTGCAGGGAACACTAATGTTGGGGCCAACGAGTGGTTAGCTTCCCGGTTACTGTTAAGGGGAATAGGGAATGAGTTGTCATGATCCAACCAAACTGTAGCTGCCCGAGTGAGAATGAGGATGGATGATGGAGGGTTGAATGAAGTGGATGGGGAATGGGATGTAATCACCATGAGTATAATGATTGTGCTGGGCTTCAGCCTCAAAGAGACTTCCTATGTATCCTTGTGACTGGGAATCGAAGTCCACGTTGTTCATCTGATGACAGATTACCGCCGATTGGTGGTTTCAACGGCTTACCATTGGGTATGGATATCAACATCTTATTACTGGATAGGGTCGCAATGGCTTACCGCATATTGAGGTCCACATTTTAATGCATTGTAGGATGGAGACGAACCGACGTGGAGGAGGACCTGGGGTACAACGGTTGTTGGGCTTGAACCTCGTGGAGACCTCCTACATACCTATCTTTGGCAAGGATCAAAGTCAGCATAGTTCGGGTGGTGGGAACCAACATGATGGGGGTTGGAACAAACTCTTGATGTGCTTGAACCTCAGGGAGGCTTCTTATGTACCATTCCTTGGAAAGGATCAAAGAAAATGTAGTTTAGGTGGTGGGAACCGACATGAATGGGGTCAGAAAGAACGGTTTTTGGGATTGAACCTCAGGTAGACTTCCTATGTACCTTTCTGTGGCAATGATCAAAGACCACGTACATCAGGATTTGCATGGTTCATATACTCTAGGAAACCTAAGGTGTTGTTCAACCGATGTGAAGATCGTCGGAATGACCCCTAGGTGGTGGGCTTTAACTTTAGGGAGGCTTCATACGTACCCCGCCTTGGAAAGGATCAAAGACCACGTAGTTCAGGTTGGGTGTGGGGTTTACACTCTAGGCTGTCCAAGGAGTTGGTGAACCGATTTGAGGATGGCTGGAATGAATAATGGGTGGTGGGCTTGAACCTCAGTGAGGTTTCAAATGTACCTCACCATGGCATGGATCAAAGACCACGTAGTTCAGGTGGGGTGTGGGGCTTACACTCTAGGCTGCCTGAGGTGTATGTAATGGTCGATGCATACTCTAATCCCACACAAGTCAAGCTCGGTGTGTGATACAAGAGACAACAAAGGCCTATAGATCACGTTGTGAAAGGTGCATTAGTGGGAAGTAAAGTGGGTCTTACATGTGGTTAGCAGCCCAAAGAGGTTATAACTTATTCCAGGATGGAGACACGGTGGTGAAAAATTCCAGCGGGCGATGGATTTGGCACCGAAGAAAGGAGCGGCAAGGATGCTAACTCCGACAAAGAAAAACTAGGGGCATACACCATGATGGTTTCCCATTCACTGCTGATAGAAGCTACTCTATTGAAGAGGGTCTCATTCCATATGAGGAATAATCTCACTCTCGTGGAGACCAATGGGGATAGAGAATGTCCCAGATGGGCGCCCCACTTGCGAGGCACAGGGCGAGGTCATAATTTATCGTCATGTGGTTATGATGATGGCACTTTTCTGTTTAATGTCCTACATCTCGGATGAAGTTGGTGCGCTCCACACACCTAGGAATTACATAACCTATACCCTCCTACCCTTGGGGGAAGGAAGTCATCGACAATGTCGTGTTAAGGGGGTGTTATGGAGAGAACCTTTGAGGGGTCAACATTAGCGTGGCTATGCGAAGAATAAATAGCCGTTAGCATGCCCATGAGAGGAATAATGAGGTGAAGCAATGAAATGGACAGTATTTTACAAGGGACATTGAAGTTGCATCGTGCGAACCAGAAGGGTCGCACGGGAGAAGGAGTTGCAAAGCAAAGGTATTCATATGTAGAAGCCTGGTGAAGCTCTTGTGATCCATGAAGTTGAGGGGTTTGTTTATGGATTTCCTTTACTAAGTGAAGTTTCCTATTCTAGGAATATGGCATAGGAGATTATGGGAAAATCTTGACAAAGTGGAAAGTTCTTATCAAAGTAATGTCTCGCGAAGCAGGGTGTCGGGAAGCGATGTGCTTCGTGAAGCACAATGACCCTGCCTTAGCAAAGTGGTCCATGTGGGTGTGTTGGGTGTTTCGCGAAGCACAAACGCTTCGTGACAACCCAAGTCCCTATGGGGATCTCCTTAAATTGCGAGGGACTATGGTCTCCACAAAAGGAATCCCACTTAGAAGATGGGCTCGATTAATTCCAAGGGGGAGGGAATTCATGGAGAAAATGTACATTGAGAAGATCATGGTTCGTAGATCATGAAGTGCTTCTCAAATTTTGAGATCAAAAGGTGAAAGGACGGATCATCCATTCGTTAGGATCGAGGGGATCCATATATTTATAGGCAAGAGGCTCCGTGAAGTAGAGCTCACTCGGCACGAAGAAGGATTTTAGCTCTACGGCGGATCATGAATGTCAACTGCAGTCAGGGAGCATGACCACCTCCTTGCTTCGTGGTGGGTCTCGAATGATAAAGGGGCTCGCGGTGTTGTCCTACCTCCTTTCCTTATGGGGGGGGGGTCATGAAGGGTGTATTTTGTTCTGGCCGCTGGGCTCCGGGAGCTTTTCAATCCGTCTTCGTGAGGCAGTCCCTAATGTTTTCAGGATGTTCTATTGGCCCCCAATTTGTGCGTCAACAATATCAATGAACACATAAGATTCCCATTTTCATTATTGTATGAGAAAATGAGAATAAAATTTGAAAATAATATCCATAATATTATAGATTATAATAATGTGAAATTGAAGAAATCTTCGGTCCTTATAAGACCTTAATCATAAAGGATTCAATGAACATGATACATGAGGACATAAGAGGAAGTAATTTTTTTTTGGAAAAAAATACCTTATAACATAGTGAAGTTTTTAAATATAAATAGGTCCACTCATTATGTTAAATAGACAAAATCAGTCACTTTTATAAACTCAATTACAAGAAACGAGGTACATTCATAATAATATAGAATGTAAAGATAGGTCATCACAAAGTTTTATGGAAATGAAATCCAACTCCATGAATAAAATTATGTAATTTAAAACAATATCCATGTATAAAACATTCAAAATGAAATCAGGTTCATGAATAACAGATTTATCTCATGAGTTATTTATAAT
This sequence comes from Viscum album, assembly GCA_963277665.1. Lineage (NCBI taxonomy): Eukaryota > Viridiplantae > Streptophyta > Magnoliopsida > Santalales > Viscaceae > Viscum > Viscum album. Next base: position 1,005,119,091 of record OY728134.1, read on the forward strand.
TATAAAATTCCATGTAGGTTAACATAATTTCGTTGACACACTTCAAATAATAAAAAATCCCTTCAAATGAGTGCTACAATATAATAAAATAATAATCATAACATAACCCGTGTAAATGAAATTTTGTTTCACCGATATTTCATCATTAAGACCATAAATTATCCAATGAAAATATTTAGATTATATCATTAGATTATGTAACGCCCCGACCCAAGTTACCCAGAGTCGGTGCATTATTACATAATATTGGAATGATAAAAAAGATCAAGTCTCGAAAGACCGATTAGTTTAGTAGCCTTGGAATAACTAGATACATTCATAAAGTTTACATTACATCATTATGTGAAAAGTTCTACAACTACATCTTCTCTTAATATTCCCTCATACTATCCCTGCATGTCATTCATAAATTACTTCTTCACACCCTAGGAAAACAAAAACATTGAAAGGGGTGAGCTCAGATGCTGAGTAAGGATAACAATATAGCGGAAACTTTCAAAAATAAGCATAAACTTTTAAGGCAATGTATAACTAAAACAAAAGCCTTTTAAACATGAACTTAAGCATAATATGGAAAAGATAAAATGAAATAATGTCATTTATTATTCACATGGAAATTCTACTAGTCGAATAATCACATGCAATATCAATAACCACTTTCATAATGATGGAATGCATAATGCCAGACTATCATAACCACATATTCAAGGCCTCATGCATAGAATAAAAATACAGTTTTGTCAAGGCCTTGTGCCAAGAAACTTTTCTGTCTCATGAGACCAACCGATGCATCGAGGAGCAATAGAGGGCTCCACCCGACACATATTATGTCCAATCAATTCCTCATATGAACAGGTTTAAACATAACATAAACATTCATATTAAAAATAGCATACGAAATGTCAATAATTTCTCCATAAACCAAGAGTGGTGTAAAAATAATACATCCACAGTCAAACATATCACAAAACCTTCAATAAAATACGGAAGTTTTGTATCATAATAACAATCTTCAAATAAGCTTAAAATCCATCAAATGATGTTGACATAGATGAAATCAAAACTATTTGAGAGAAATATATCTTTTTTTTGAATTCATTTAAAAGTCTAATAATTATAAAATAAAACATTTACCTGGAAAATATTATTATAAGCTTATAAGGGAAGCTTCGAAAATTTTATAATGGAGGAAAATAGCCACACCCGCCGTTTAAGTTAAAAAAGAAAATCTTACCTTAATTCTGTCGAAAAGGATAAAAAGGACCTTGTTTGGAAAACAACGGAATGATTCCTTTATAAAATTATTATAAAAGGTCAAAAAGGTTATAAATGACTTTATCTCATGTTCTTGAAAATATTAAGAGTTATTTGAAATAAATTTTTAAGAAACATGGATGTGGATGATAAAGAGGCCCTAGTATATAATTACGTATAAACAACCTCAGATAATGAAGAGAATATGAAATAAACCCTTATCTTGTACTTTTACTTAGTCGATTGTATTTTAAACTCCTCTATAATAGTTAAAACATTGTTATTATATAATACAAGAACCATATACATAATTATGATATCATATAGGATCTTCTAATAATGCTTTGTTAATAATATTTTAGTATTATCGTCGTTTTCGGTTTTAAATTACTCATTTTATTTTATATGTTTTGTTACATAAGTCGTGTTTGTTGTGGATAGGTTGTATATTATTAATATCCAGAGTGATATAAAGTTCTTAAACATTAATTTTAATCATTAAATTATAATTATTCTTGAATGGATATGATGGGGAATGAATCTCATCGCGTTCGTGGAGACGGTAGTCCGTACGTACACATGAGAGACAATATCATTGTTTTGATATTAAAATAATATATAATTGGATGGTATATCATATATAAAGAATAATTATCATGTTATATTTATTATTTAAATGAATTACACATCATTATTCTACCCATCTAAATAATAATATATTAATTAACAATTACACCACGACGTGGAGACGGTAAGCCGTACGTACGCACATATGGTGACATGTCATTTAAAGAATGGATAGAATACTGAATATGGTTGTACCGTATTTATAATAACATCACATTATATAGAAGATACTGTAGTTATTATTTTATAATTGAAATAACAAAGAAAGAAGAAGTTGAAGAAGAAAAGAACTTGAAAGAGGGTGGTGAAAACATTAACTCTTCTTCGGGGTCTTGCTTTTGATTTGATCAAAAGGGATCCTTAGGTTGGAATTATGATCAATCTAATGCCTCTAGGTTTAATTTAGGGAATTTTATAGAATATTTGGGCAGGTTTTGGCCATTCCAAAAGGATTTGAAGTTGTGAAATTGATAGAAGCGGGAGTTCCCTTTTGTAAGAGGGGTGAGCGGCACCTTTGTAAAAGCTAGAAATATTATTTTAAAATAAGTTCATATTCAGTTTCTAATGGCTCCAAAGTGGATTATTTATAGGTTAAGGTGGTGATAGGTCTAAAAACACCCAACCAATAGGTTTTAGACAGGTTTGGGTCACTTTATTAACCTTATCATTTAGTTTTATCTCTTAGTTGATTAGTTTAATACTTACCATGTCTCTTTGTATTTGTATATTATATAGTCAATAAACATACAATAAACTTTCAAGAGACCCCAATGTGGTACTTTAATGATACAACTATTATAATATAAGGCTTTTGGACGATCCTTAGATTTTTAGGAATAGAATATAAATTAATAATATAATATTAGTTTTAAAAACTGTTTTATTTCAATTTTGACACTATTGGGTATTTTGTTTTTGATAATTTCATAACAGCATTATTACTTCGAAAACAATTTATATAACCAGTAATAATATGTCATATTAACCTATAAAATTAGTTTAATTCATAAAAATGTCACAAATTATTTTTATTTTGATATTTATAATATCAATTATTTTAATATTTCATTAATTATGTAATTACTACATCACCATTGTGTCATAAAAAAATAAATTATTTAATTTCTAAAAATTATAAATAAAATACCATTATGTAGGAAATATTTTTATATTTATAATGAATATTTATAATCTAATTTATCTTATGTATATCCCTATATTAAAAATGTTTTAGTTATTAAAAATTGATTTTAACTCTTTAACTCTTCATTGAATTAAATAATAATAAATGTCCTAATCTAATACAAGTTGACCTAAATGATAATATTTTATTCCAAAGATTGATTTTGGTTGAGATAAAATTTTCCAATAGAATTAGGCCATGTGTTAGGGTAATATTAATATCATTTTTACCCTTAATTACCCTATTTACTTTTAACTGTGGTAAATAAAAGTAAAATGTTACTATTCACGAAAAATTATTTTTATCTTATTGAACCAAATTTATATGTTTTATGTGATTAACCATGCCTCTCAGATTTACCATGCATCTCAGATTTTCAAAATTCCACCCATAAAAGCGGTAAAATTATGTTTTATGTGATTTTTCAAATTCTCATTGGAGATGGGTAAAAGCCAGTGAAAAGTTCAATAAAATTTTTATATGTCTAAAGGTTTTATAAACTGACTCCAATGAATTACATTGAACTTATATAGGTATTACGTATCTATTTTGAAATAAAATAAATTTAAATAAAATAAATATTTATTCAAATAAAATGTCGGGTTTAAAAAATAATTTAGTGTTTTTCACTATTCATCAAAAATTGAAAGTTTTCATAAAAATACCAAAAATTCACCCTAGGCTAATTTCGATATTCCGAAAACAAAAATGCAGTCAATTTTGAAAGATAAAATTTATAAAATTTCAAAAGGAGGGTATTACTATTCATAACGGGTGGTTTTATTGGTTATGGTGTGTGTTAGAACTCGAAGTTGCGTACAACACACACTATTGTATTATTCAAAGAGAAGCGTACTGTGGAAGCTTGGGGTGTTTCATTCTCCCCAACTTCAAATAGTTTCTTCCTCCAAATTTCTAGAATACTACCACATGAAAAGGCTTGGGTGGTTCTTCATCATGAGTTCCTCGGGTTCCCACATTGCCTCTTCCATCTTATAGTTTCTCCATAGAACTTTTACCAGACAAGTCTTCCAGTTTCTCAGAACTTGTTCTCTGGTATCAAGAATCATGTTGGGCTCTTCGCAATAAGGCAGATCGGGTTCCAGTTCTAATTCCACATAAGTGAGTACATGTGTTGGGTCATGCATGTATTTTCTCAACAGTGATACGTAGAACACATCGTGAACATTGGGGAGATTTGACGACATTTCCAAATGGTAAGCTACATCCCCAATTCGTTCTAGAATTTCGAAAGGTCTGATGTACCTGGGACTCAATTTACCCTTCTTACCGAAATGTATAACTCCCTTCCATGGAGATAGCATCAAGAAAACATGATCTCCCACATGAAATTCCAATTCCTTCCTTCGGTTATTGGAATAGCTCTTCTGATTACGTTGAGATGCATTGATGTGGTTTTGGATTACCTTCACCTTTTTAATCGTTTCCTCCCCCAGTTCGGGGCCTCCAATATTTATTTCACTAACATCATCCTAACAGGTTGGTGTGTGACATCGTTTTCTGTATAACGCTTCATATGATTCCATCCGAATAATTGAATGGAAGCTATTGTTATAGGAAACTTCTACCAGATTGAAATATTGATCCCACATACCTTGAAATTCAAGTGAGTGGGATCTGAACATGTCTTCTAAGGTTTGAATAGTCTATTCTGATTGTCCATCTGTTTGAGGGTGGTAGGCAGTGCTCAAACGAAGTTTAGTATCCAAGGCCATCTATAGACATTGCCAGAATCTTGAATTAATACAGGGATCAGGATTAGAAACAATTTATACGGGTAGTCCATGAAGTCTCACAACTTCATTAATATATAGTCTTTCTAGACGTTCCTGTGGTAGATATTCTCTTATAGCATGAAAATGTGCTTTCTTAGTAATACAATCAATAATAACCCATATTGCATCATTCCTTCTAGGGGTCTTTGATATAGGCCTTGATCTAGGAATTAAATCAATGGAATACTAAACTTATCCTTCTGGAAGATGTCCAGGTAATTCTCCCGGAAACACATCTATATATTCTTTCACAATAGGTACATCCTCTATTTGAACATTCCTTTCCTCAATCACATTCATTTAATTTTCTTCCTTTACAATAATTGAATTTAGTTGAGCTACTTGGGGTGGATCTAGATAAGAATTAGGTGGTGCCGATTCTGCTCAAAAGATTTGGTGTTCCTTATCATCATCATCAAAAATCGTAAATTCCTTCTTATTAAAATAAATATTTGCATCATGGTCTAAAAGCCAATCCATATAAGGGATTATATCAAACTCAATCATAGGTATGACGATGATTTCAGTGGATAAAGAACATTTATGTGCTCTAATGGGAACTGAATCATAAAACGTTGTTGCAATGATACTTCCCTTAGGATTTTTAACTGACAACTCCTTAGTTAAATCAAATTGGAAATATCTAATTTTCGTAGAAAACTGGGAAGATATGAAACAATGCGATGATCCAGAATCAAATAATTCATTTTCTAAACTTGAGGAAACCATTATATTACCTGCCACCACGTCTTTCGGTGCTTCTACCTCAGCAGTAGTAATAACATAAGCATGGCCTTGATCCCTTGGAATTTTCTTAGGTAAGTTCATCTAACGCTTAGGAAATTAATTTGCATAATGTCTCATCTCCCTGCAGTTGTAGAATTGAACATCAGTAGCTTCTTTATTCCCCTTGCAATCACGATCTTGGTGGCCTTTTTCACCACACATGTAAGAGACTCCCATTCCCTTCAAGCAAGAACCAGGGTGTTTCTTCCCACATTTACTGCAGGATGGATATTCATCTTTTACCTTCTTCACCTTATTTACATTCCCAGAATGATCATAAGATCTTTTCTTCTCTTGCTTTTCTTTAAAGTAATATGACTTAGAGAATTCCTTTTCTGTCTTGATTGCACATGAGACAATGTCTTCGTACGATGAGAAGGATTATGAGACTAATGCTCAACGGAGAAATGGTTTTAACCCATCAATGAAATGATCAATATTACTTATTGGGTTACGTATATAATCTCTAGAATACCATGATAACCTTGTAAAGTTAGCCTCATACTTTGCGACATTCTCATCCTCCTTTTGTCTCAGACTCAGAAATTGCCTTCCCATATCTGCTCGATGGGCACGAGGAATGTATTTTTTTATAAACAGATATTTGAACTCCCTCCATTACATATTTGATAATTCATCATCTTCCTTAGTGTTTTGAATCAATGACCACCATTTATCAGTATATCAAGTAAAGTGGTAAACTGCCATGATAACTTTATCCCTTTCGTTAATCCCCAAATCTTGAAATATTTTCTATAGGGAACTTATCCATTGCTCAGCTACCAATGGATTTTGTACTCTCATTTAATGTTGGTGGATTTTGGCTCATGATGTGATCTAACATTGATTCTCTATGCTGTGCATCTGGGTGCCCCATACGGGTAAGGTTATTATTCATAACCTGTGTGAGTTGTCCCCGTATGGTGATATGCTGATCAGCACCAGTTGCATCACTAACTCCACTATAATTATCTTGAGCAGGCGGGCAGTCCCTACATGGAGTGTGTGCATTGATATGTTTTCCATTTCTTCCACTAGGTGCAATTTCTAAACAATGACATAAACTAGATCAGTTTATGAATCAAAATACATAATTCCGTACTTGTAAAACACATAACATAAATTGAAATATTTATGGATATAATCCATAATCAAAAAAATGTTTTCTTTGAAGAAATATATACTCATAAACCCTTCATAATGGTTTATAAAGAAAATTATAATTATCATAAGCATATCCCCCCAAGAGTGTCGTAACCAAGAGTGTAGCAATGCCCGTTGTCTTGCACCAGTTCCTGTTCGAGTCTAGCTCAATGCGTTGTTTTCGGGTTTTACCCCTAGGTACATCTGTGCTAGAGTCGCCACTACCTGCTCGTATCCAGACAGTGGTGTATTGCTCGGAAAACTCACAATGTCTCTACAATACCAAAATTCTATGATGTTATTCTATACTCATCCTCAAAGTATATCTTAGGGATATATTCTCTAATCGAGGTTTATCTAAATCTTGCTTCCAAGGATTGTACTAGACTTTCTCTGATACCAACTATAACACCCCGACCCTTGTTACCCAGAGTCGGTGCATTATTATATTATATTTTCATGATCACAAAAGATCAAGTCTCAAAAGACTGATTAGTTTAGTATCCTTGGAATAACTAGATACATTCATAAAGTTTACATTACATCCTAAACTGAAAACTACAACAACAACAACATCATGTCATAATATCCCCTCATACTATCCCTATAAGACATTCATAAATTACTTCTTGATATCCTGGAAAAAATAATACATTGAAAGGGGTGAGCTCAGATGCTCAGTAAGGATAACAATATTGTGGAAACTTTTATAAATAAGCATAAACATTTAAGGCAATGTATTAATAAAACAAAATCCTTTTAAACATGAACTTCACCATAATATGGAAAATATAAAGTGACATAATTCCATTTACTTATTCACATGGATATTTTACTAGTCTAATAATCACATGAAATATCAATAACCACTTTCATAATGATGGATTGCATAATGCCAGACTATTATAACCACATAGTCAAGGCCTCGTGCCAAGACTAAAAATAATATTTTGTCAAGGCATTGTTCCAAGACACTATTTTGTCTCATGAGACCTACCGATGCATCGAGGAGCTATAGCGGGCTCCACCCGTCACATATTAAGTCCAATGAATTATTAATATGAACAGGTTTTAACATAACATAAACATTCGTATTAAAACTAGCATATGAAATGTCAATACTTTCTCCATAAACCATGAATGGTATAAAAATAAAACATCCACAATCAAACATATCACCAAACCTTCAATACCATATTAATGTTTGTTATCATAATAATAAACTTCAAATAAGCTTAAAATCCATCAAAGGATGTTGACATAGATGAAATCAAAACTATTTGAGAGAAATATCTCTTTATATGAAATCATTTAAAAGTATCATAATTATAAAATAAAACATTTACTTTGAAAATATTCTTATAATCTTTTGAGTGAATCTTTTACAATTTTATAATGGTGGAAAATAGCCGCACCCGTTGTATAAGTTAAAAAAGACATTCTTACATTAATTCTGTCAAAAAGGATAAAAATGACCTTATTTGGAAAATGACAGAAGGATTCCTTTATAAAATTATTATAAAAAGTCAACAAGGGGATAAATGACATTATCCCATATTCTATAAAATAGTAAGAGTGATTTGAAATACATTTTTAAGAATCATGGATGTGGATGATAAAGATTCCCGATTAGATAATTACGTATAAACAACATCAGGTAATGAATAGATTGTGAAATAAACTCTTACCTTGTACTTTTCCTTAGTCGATGGTATGTTAACCTCATATATAATAGTTAAAACATTTTTATTAAATTATAAAAGAACCATATACATAATTATAATATCATATATGATCTTCTAATAATGCTTTGTTAATAATATTTTTGTATTATCGTCGTTTCGGGTGTTAACTTACTCGTTTTCTTTTATATGTTTTGTTAAATGAGTTGTGTTTGTTATGGATATGTTGTATCTTATTCATATCCAGAATGATAAAATGTTCTTAAAAATTACATTTAATCTCCATATGAGAATAGTTGTGAATGGATACGATGGTGAATGAATCTCATCGCGTTCGTGAAGATGGTAGTCCGTATGTACGCACGAGTGATAATATCATTCTTTTGATATTAAAATAATATATAATTGGATGGTATATCATATATAAAGAATCATTATCATGTTATATTTAGTATTTACATTAATTACACATCATTATTATACCCATCCAAATAATAATACATTGAATAACAATTACGCCACGACGTGAAGACGGAAAGTCATACGTTTGCACGTATGGTGACATGTCATTCAATGGATGGATAGAATAATGAATATCGTTTTACCATATATATAATAACATCAAATTATATAGAAGATACTTGAGTTATTATTTTAGAATTTAAATAACAAATACGGAATAAGTTGAAGAAAAAAAGGAACTTGAACGAGGGTGGTGAAAACATTACCTATTCTTCGGGTTATTCCTATTTATTTGATCAAAAGGGCTCCGTAGGTTGTCTTTATGATCAGACTATGGACTTTAGGTTGATGTGAGGGAAGTTGAGAGATTATTTGGGCAGGTTTTGGCCTAGACAAACGGATTTGAGGGTGTGAAATTGAAAGAAGGGTGAGTTCCCTTTTATAAGAGGGGTGAGGGGCACCTTTGGAAAAGCTAGAAATATTATTTTTTAATAAATACATATTCGTTTTCTAATGGCTCAAAAGTGGATTATTTAAAGGTTAAGGTGGGGATAGGTTGAAAAACACTCAACCAATAGGTTTTAGTTAGGTTTGGGTCACTTTATTAACCTTATATTTTAGTTTTAACTCTTAGTAAATTAGTTTGACACTTACCATGCCTCTTTGTATTTTTATATTATATAGAAAATAAAAATAATATAAACATCCAAGATACCCCCAAGTGGTTTATTAATGATTAAATTGTCCTAATATAAGTCTCTTGGCTGAACCATTCATTTTTAGGAATATAATATAAATTAATAAAATAATATTTGTTTTAAAAACTCTTTTATGTCAATTTTGACACTATTGGGTATTTTGTTACTGATAATTTCATAACAGCATTATTACATCGAAAATAATTTATATAACCAGTACTAATATGTCATAATAACCTATAAAATTAGTTTCATTCCTAAAAAAAAGTCTCAAAATACATTTATTTTGATATTTATAATATCAATTATTTTAATATTTCATTAATTTGGTAATTACTGCATCACCATTGTGTCATAAATAACATAAATTATTTAATGTCTAAAAATTATAAATAAAATACCATTATCTAGGAAATATATTTATCTTTATAATGAATATTTATAATCCAATGTAACTAATGTAAGACCCTATATTAAAAATGTTTTAGTTATTAAACATTGATTTTAACTCTTTTAACTATTCTTTGAATTAAAAAATAATAAATGTCCTCATCTAATCCAAGTGGACCTAAATGAAAATATTTTATTCATAAGGTTGTTTTTGGCCGACATACACATTTCCAATAGAATTAGGACATGTTTTAGGGTAATATTAATATCATATTTACCCTTAATTACCCTATTTACTTTTAACCGTGGTAATTAAAAGTAAAAAGTTACTATTCATCAAAAATTATTTTTATCTTATTGAAACACATTTTACTCCTTGATATTAACCGTGTCTCTCAGATTTTCGAAATTCCACTCAGAGAAGTGGTAAAATTATGTTTTATGTGAATTTTCAAATTCCTTTTGGAGATGGGTAAAAGACGATGAAAAGTTCAATAAAATTTTTATATGTCTAAAATTATAATAAACTGACTCTAATTAATTACATTGAACATATATAGGTATTACATATCTATTTTGACATAAAATAAATTTAAATAAAATAAATAATTATTTAAATAAAAACTCGGTATTATCCAATAACTCAGTTTTTTTCACTATTCATCAAAATTGAATGTTTTCAGAAAAAAAAAATTCACCCTAGGCTAATTTCGAGATTCCGAATCCAAAAATGAAGTCCATTTTGAAAGAGAAATTTTTAAAATTTCCAAACGTGGGTATTACTATTCATAACGGCTAGTTTGATTGGTTGTGGTGTGTGTTAGAACTCGAAGTTGCGTACAACACACGATATTGTATTATTCAAAGAGAAATGTACCATGGAAGCTTGGGGTGTTACAAATTATATCCACAGAAATGTTAATGTAACATCAATGAAAGTTATAATTGAAAAACAACGCTTTTAAATGTACTTTTGGAATATATTAATACTGAAACTACAATTTTCATTTGTAAATACATTCATTAAAATTTAAAAAATGTTAAAATTAAGATGAGGTTTTTTTTATTTGTGATGATCCAAGGAAATTTTTAAACGCATTTTTATTGAATTAAACCTTTAAGACTATGTGAAATTATGTTCATGTTGTGTACATTAATGTAATGATTTCTTTCCCAAATTTTTATAAAACCTTTAATAGTATCTCATTCAGGAAACTAAAATAATATCACATTAAATCATATCATTAATATTTTCACATTAGTGAATGTGACTTTGAAAACCCATTCTAAATTTTCTAAAAAATTCTTGATAATTTTTTTAGCATACAAAGACATTAAAAGAAAGGACAATTCGAAAAAGAGAAACAAAATGTTTGTTTTACATAAAATGTTATTTCTCTTTCATGAGTAATTATAGTGAGTTAAATGAATGGATAATATGTAATCTCCAGAAATAACTAGACGGGTTAAAATTTTTAAATTAATTTATTTTATAAGAAGAAAATAATTTCACCTTCTAAAAATTAAAACATAAACAATCCGAATAAAAATGTGATTAAATATAAATCTATTACTACATTTTCAACATTTCAACAATAAACCCAATGAATGAATAACATGATATAAATGAATATACAACATGTAAAATTTTATTTATATACACTTCAAAAATGTAGACTTATAAATAATATAAGATATTCAATAAAGATGAAAATTTTATATGACAAACACTTACATCATGTTCTACTCTTTCAAAAGAACCTTAGCCTCTCATATAATAAATTTTGACTTTTTATAATTTTATAACAGAATCATGTACATACTTAAAATATCATATATGATACTATTGTGACATTTAAATACAAATTATTAATAATTCCTTGTTAAAATTGACATTTTTTGGGGTTATCTATTTCATTTTATGTAGAAGTTCGAGTTATGATGTTGTTATCCCTCTAAATTTAATATGGATCCATCATCTCAAAAATTATATTCATGATATAAATATTATATATATTAATTATATATATATATATATATTCTTCAATGTTATAAAATGAAAATTAATTACACCTTTCATGAAGAGGGTAGGTCATAGGTATCCATAAACGTTATTTTCACTTTTTATGGAAGGAATGAATGTGTTGCATGTAATAATTAACCTTTCAAGAATGATTATTATATAAAAAATGTCATATATATATATTCATTAACTATATCCTTATTAAAATCTATTTACACATCTAATAAATAAACCTTAATGTCATAATATTAGAAAATTTTCACAAAAAAGGCCATGTATTTGATACTAGTATATACATGGAAAAATTAAACTCATCAAATAAAATTAATTAAAATGTTGGATTAATTTAATTTCTTATCAAAATGTTTTTCCATGTATTATATATTTATCCATACCATGTTGCAAAATATTTACTGCTAATGACCATAAGAAATTTGACTATGTTCTAAATATAGACCACCAGAATCCATAAGTGGAATTAAATTGACATTATTTAATTATTATAATTTCAATAATGATATAAATGTTAAAAATGAAAAAACAAGGGAAAATAGTTTCTCATATAAATTGTTGTTAAGTATACAAAATAAACCATATAGAATTGACCTATGAAAATTAATTTGAAGGAATATAGTCGGATTAATAAAATTATACGAGACTAAATATTTCATTAATACAATTTTACAATGTAATAGAGAATCATAAATGTTGGGAAAAAATATATTGTTTTAAATTAAAATAATTATTTTTTAGAATTCACTGAAAATAAATATTTAGAAACATCCTAAAAATACATCCTATGATAATTTTTCAAATGCAGATTTCTAAATTTATATTTCTTTTATCAAATAAAATTATTAAATGTTCCAAAAGGTAATTATAATATTCACTCATAAAATATTGAAACCCATTTTTATGGAAATATATATTGAAGAATATGGTGACAATTAATAATTTAGTGTCCCTTTCCTATGAATTAATCAATATATTTTTAACAAGAAGTACCTTTAAATATATTTAGAAATTTTTTAATGTTATTAATTACCACCTATTAATATGATACATCATAATGATAATATCTTCATTATAATATTTTGTGTTTAATTTATGATCTATGTGTTGAATCTTATATTATTTAAAACAAAATATTGTACATTTGAAATATAACATGTGTTACACTCTAGGATTAGTATAATGGTAGCCTATTGTTTCTAATCCAACTACCTTCCATTTGAAGATATCTTTCTTAATGAGATGGGAATTGTTGGTCTTATCTGTTTTCACATTGGTGCTAATCAGTTGTGAGGTTTTCTATATCAAATCATTTGGTTTGTGGTGACAGGATTGTGGGATGTAGAGTTTGTGTTTTATTTAACGTAATGATTAGGGTTCTCTTATAGTGTGGAGTATCCTTCTTCTCTTGGTTATGTATAGTTTCATCGAGTTGTTAGTGTGCTGATAAATGTAGATGGGTCTGATACAAAGGGAAATTCATTATTTAATTATAGGATTTATTTTTATAGAGACATAAGACATGTGGTGGCATTCATTTGACCCGCATAATGTAAAGGGATAGGGGTACCTTGGGAGACAACATCATACATTCATATTGGATATGGATAGAATATATTGTTTGGGGTCATTACACACCTTCAGAACCATAGGATTTGGAAATTTCTCTGAAACATAATTGGAGAAAGTGCATATGTGGTTAAATAATTGATTCATACCATTTGGTATAATGGATTATTCATTGGGTCCTATGGTATGTAGTTGCATGTTGAATTTTGTTTTGGGATTTCTAATTACATGGTCCTTTATTTGGTGATTGTGGTTAGTTGGGATTATTTTTTTACTAATTAATTATAATTGATAGTAGTGATTAGTGGTTATAGTGGGGAATGTGAAAAAAAAATCATTGTGATATATGGTATAATAAAAATGGAATATATTGATTTGGAATGTGGAGAGGAAATTTAGGGTATTTTAATTCAGGCATGAATAATAAATATAGGAGGATCCTTTTTCAGGATATTCTTGTGTGGTCTGATTCTTGAGTTATTGGTAGGCTATGTTCTTGGAAATATTCTTAGTATCATTGGGTATGAGATAGTGTTTTCAGGATTTATTTATCCTAGTGAATGGTTTTGTGTGAATGGTTTTTTTAATACCTTATAGACCTAGAAGTATATTGTTTTTTCTAGTTTCTTTAAACCACATGGATTAGGTATATGGATTGTCCTGGTTTTAGGGTAAACAATGTAGGGTTTAGAAGAGTATATTTTCCCAATATTATCTTAGTTCTATAGATAAAGTTATTCTAATATTTAATAAAAAATAAGGAGGGCATTTCATACAGTTCAAAATATAATTTTTCACTTTTGGGGCATGGTTAGAAAACAATGTGGCAAGACAATGTATTGTGGTTTTGTCAAGGGAGTTTATTATGAAAGGCTGGATCATAGTTTTCAAAATCACATGTCTACTGAGATACACATTAATTATGATAATATTTTTTTTTATCACGATTTTCCATCTCCTTCTATCTCTACATGACCAAAGAGTTTTGTGGACAATGTTTTTATCCTACATTGACACTTATTCTCTTAATGTTCTTGTGGATATTATTAAAGGGTACATTAAAATTTTTAGTTCAGTTATTTCCTCTAAAATCCCCAATTTATTCCTATCCAATACCTAGTGATGATATGATTTTCTCCCACATAGGGTTTATGTTATAATTCAACTAGACAATTAGTGATTTTACGGAGGATATTGTGGTGTTTTATGGATTTGGTAGAGATAATCTCATGAAAGTGTCTTTTGGTAGTCACTCATTATTTCAATGGATGTGTGATGGATAAAGGATTTTTATTGAAATATAAACTATAATTAATGGATTTAAAAATTAATTTGTAATAATGTGTAATTTATGTTAAATGGATATGTGTTCTAGGGGCATTATGATCCTCACAAAATTAGTTATTCATAGTTATAGAGAGGAGATAAACCTCAATGTGTTTTAATGATTTATCCAAAAATGAAACTGAATGTATTATTTAATTTTAATTTTTTAAACTGATTTAATTACCTCAACTTCTATAAATTTTGTGTTTAAGTATTTTTTATGGTGTGGGATCTGGCATGCAGCTATGATGGTTATTTCAGTAATTAGTTGAGGCATATTGTTTTGATTCATTCATCATCAATTAATTGTTAAATTAAGTTAAATGATGTATTTTGAGAACCCCTTGAGGGTGTTAATGTACAAGTTTGGGAATGAATTTGTTTTTTACTCCATTTTGGGGATTTTTGTTTGATGATCAATCACTTTGTCCTTAGTTCTTGGAGAACATAGAATTTTTTTAATGGTGATGCATTATAGCGATGACGATGAGGTTCTTGGGTTCCCTCTTTGTCTGTATACCATTAATTGAAATTTTAATTATAAAATTTCAATGTCTACCTAAATTGATAGGTGATAGTGATGATTGATTGATTATAGGATCCATGATGTGTTTATTTTAATGAGTTTTAGTTATATTAGTGGTTTCCACAATGCCATGATTTTAAAAACCTCTCAGTGATTGGTGTTTAATGTGAAAATGAGAGGATGATGAATGGAACCATACATTTCCCATGGAGTTAAAAGATCATTATTTTTTTGAATGCTTGTATAGTTCTGTGATGCTAAGAATGAGAGATGTTTTAGATTGGTCTATGGGAGAGTCAACAATCCATCATTATTGTTTCATCTAGGTTATTTTACTTTTGTTTGTGATTAATTCCTTGATCGATAGCATTGACATAAGAATTTTGTTTTTTAAATTATTATATTATTTTCCACCACTATATTTAACATGTTCTGAATATTATGACTTGATCTCATATATCATGATCATTTATTCAACTATGATTAATTTCATATTAATTTACAAATCATATATCCATAGTAAGATCTATGATTGTTTTTATGATTTTAAAATATAAAAGTCATATTCTTATACCCTTATTCTTATGGAATTATTGTAATGATCAATAGTTTATTTCTACCTCATTAACCACTACTGAGTATCATTTCTCACACATGATTATCTGTCCCATTATGAAGATATGGAGAATAGTTTTATATAAGATTTTTCTTAGACTTTTTATTTTTTGATTGATACTTATAGTGGAAGATGACATATATCTTCCATGTACTAGTAGTTTATGTTTCATAGTATTAAATGACATCAACACATTATAATTATTGTGTGGATATCATTGGTATATAATGAATAATTATCCAATTATATTTAATATTAAATTATAAAATTTCTGTGTCAGATTAGTTTGTATCAGAATAGGGATTGGTTAATTTTGTAACATCATATGAGAAAATAATAGTGATATACCTTATGATTTTCCTATATATATATATATAGATGGGAACATCCTAATATACTATTAAGGTATAAATTATGGTTTTCCTTAATATATTTACATGTCTAGATACTATAAGCAGGAATGGGTTTATCATAGATTTTTATAGGGGTTATACACCTGAAAAGTTTTAGATGGTTACATCTAGATAATGATTCTATAAAATGGTGAATTAAACCTTACTACACATAGTGTTTTAAACACCATGTGTATATTTATATATTAATTTATATTATCATTATGAACAACTATGAATTATTTTATTAGATGGTGAATATTGTGAACCTTCGTTAAACCTATATGGCCATTGACTATATGTATTCCATACTGAAATAAACATAAATTAAAATATTTTTATGGTTATATGGTTTATTAATATCATTAATTTTTTTGAAGCTTTTTCTTAATAGATAGTTGATAAACCTTGGTGGATTCATTCGAACACTAAATTTTATGAATAAGGATATTATTTTCTTGAGAAACTAACTATTGGAATAGTTGGAATAATAATTATATTGTTATTCATACACACATTTTTCAATATAAGACTCACATAAATATATACAATGAGAAAACAACATTCTATAGTCGGATTCATGATTCTACAAAAATTTTGTTTTATTAGATCTTTTGATTCACTGACTTTTGAGGTAATGATAAGTATAAATGGAAAGATATTTTTTGTACTCTATTTATGTATTCATGAAATAGTTATTTTTCAGGTATAATCATTAGAAAGGTATAGAAGATCAGTGGTGGAAACATTTCAGGAAAAAAATTAAAATAGATCATATTCTCTCAATGTAATGGGATTAGTTGAGAAGTTTATTTATCAATATACTCATTACAATTATTATTAAAATTAATATTGAATAGTAATTTGATAATCCAAATTAGAATGATGATTAATCCATTAATACATAAAATTGAAATTTTACATGACATAAAAGGTACACTTTTTGAATTATCAATAAACCAAAATGGAATATTTAAAGATTTTACGTTGGAAACGAACAAATAATCTACTGTGTGGTAGAAATAAAATGATTCAGTGAATATGATTATATCATTATTTGTTCTCTCAATGTATAAATATATGATAAGGTTATCCATCATTAAAAATTTTATGATAAGAGAATAAATATGGAATTAGTAGGAAATTATAAAAATAAATTCCATGGAGGGAAGAAGTTTAGACTTCCATTATTCTATAATTGTGGAAGAAAATAAGGATGAAATTTTCATAGGGTTATTATATAATGATTTATTTGTGGAATAACATGTCATCAAGAAATTTATTGAAGATGTTATGGGAATTAATTATCTAATGATATGATTATAGTGAAATATCTTCTCAATAAACCAAAAATAATCTAGTATTTTAATTGTATGGAGTATAGGAATTTTCAATATCGATGCTCAAATATGATTGATAATAGTGATGATCGTTGTCTGCAACATCGTAATCATAAATACAATGCGTAATCAAATGTGATCTCTATAGTTGATATGGGTTATGAAAATATAGTGGTGAATACCACAGTTATAATCCAATTTAGAAATTCTAATATATTATTTGATTATGTAGAAACAAACCAATTTATAATTCTAGAATCATCTATGGGAAAATCATTACCACCTCATATATTAGGAGTTAAATTTGTTTTGATTTTATTTAGTTATCCGGATAACATAAAATGTCTATAATTCTCATCTGATTGAATTTTTCCCAAATATACTTCCCACAATTCCTGTTATTCTCCCTAAAGATGAATTTAAAACATAGATTTTTAGAAATTGAAATTCTATATATAGGTCCCATGTCAATTTCATAAGACAGAATATAGATTAGAAATTACAAATAGAAATTTTATCATCAATAAATGGAAGGTTATACATGTCCTTTAAATTTAATTACATCAATTTTATGGGACATGACCCCAATTCAATTGGGGTATCTATATTATATGGTTGGGGATAATATCAACATCATTGATAAGAAACTTTTATTCATTATTCATGGTTTCATTATAGAAAATTTTTATACTCTGCCACGAAATCACGAAGTTGAGTTTCCAATATAGTTCATTCATAATGATAAACATATTTCCGTAAATCAAAATGTATTGGAATAGATTTTTTTATAGGATTAAAAGAAGAAACAATAATAGAATCATGATAAAATATTCATTCAACCATCTACATCACAGTACTATGAAACTATTATTACTAATTATTATAAATGTTGTTCAATGTATTGCTTCATTGTTTATTGAGAACATAACATGATATTAATCAATATTATATATGATCCATACAGTAATTATTATTATTTGATTATGTATGTAGATAAAAATATATTTCAACGATTAAATAACTATTTCTATCCATTATACTGATCGTAATAATTTAAGACACTCCCATTACTACCTTCATTATGATGTATGTGCCCTACTAATATAATGGGATTCCAGTTAGTCATTATAGTTGTTTTATATCACCTAGGTTTTGATGAATTAAGTCATCAGTGATTAAATAGAATTGTTTTTTTGGTTCCTCTGTTGGTGTTATTCATATATTCCCTATAAAAAAGGAAGACCATGATAAAAACATGATAATTTTAATTGATACCCAATTGATAAAGATAATGAATTACTTTTTTCCAAGTGTGTATTTTTTCTATAGAATGTTTTTTCAATATAATCCAATGTGATGGAATTACTATGGATCCCTAAAAAACAATATTTATTCTACAATATTTTGAAACAACCACACTGATATTTATCTATACATGTCCATTGGTCACTACATTTCACCAATGATTTGATAAAGAATTATCATGTCTTTATACATCCCTCATCATGTTACATTGGATGGGAGTCATATTCCTTTGGATATTTTAATCTTTAGAAAATATCAATGAACTAAAGAGAAGGTCGGTCATTGTCCCTATGCTCACACTTCCATGTAGTAGAAAAAGAATTTATATTTATAGTGGTACATCAGGGAAGGGATTAGGATGTGTTTTTATGAACAATTTCATGATGATTTATTTTTTATCTCATAATTTAATAATTCATGATAATTATTATCTAACCAGTGACGTGGAATTTACCACCATAATCCAGTCATTTATTATATGAAGTAAATATATCTTTTGTTAAAAGTGTGACATATATAATAAAAATAGATGAATAAAGAATATATTCAACCTGAATGAATTTAATATTTTTGTTAGAGAATTGTTGGATTTCATAAAATGATTATTAATAAAATTACATTACCTCCCATGAAAAGAGAACAATGTATTTTAGGCATTGAGTCATAGGAATAAAAAAATTATATATGATGAATATCATATATGATCTTATATTTATATTGATCAAAATGGAATTCCTAGAATTATTGATTATAGGGAGAAATATTTTCATTCTCAAATGAGTCTTGACCCACCTATCAATGCCATATTCCAACCCAATCGAACCTCAAACTCTTCACCAGATCTATCATGAATCATCTTTGAGGCTTGTTTACCATCACCCAAGGGAAGAGACAAACACCAATGAAAAATGATTAACTAAATTAGAATTGATTGAAGGAAAAAATACACTATTAAAAAGTATATTAAAATAAATATAATAACTATTTATAAAGGGAGAGAAAGATATAACTGAACCTGAATCTATGATACCTCATGGGTCACCAAAAACCGTGGAACATGCTCAATCCATATGTGACTCAAAACCATCCCAAAATTGAAACTAAAATGATAATTTATACTTTATGCCCATGAAAACAAATATATATTCCGAAATGACAACATTCCATATCTCTTAACATTATAGGGGAACAATTTCATTCTAGTTTGAAAATACAATATATGTATATATTATATATGGTTTTCATGTCCTTCCAAAATATGAAAAAATATTGTAATTCATAAACTCTAATTCAATTTTTTGAGAATTATTTTAGGATATAATAATTTATATTGACACTTTTTTAAGATTGGAATTCATTCACATTAAAATTTTAATTAGAAAAAAAGTTCTTTGAAAATATCTTAATAAAATTCAATAAAACATATTAAAATATAAGCTACATGTAAAATTATATTCATGGGATCATTAGAGGCATTTTAAATAGTCTATGATATAGATAATGATGCTTATATATATATGAAATGATCCGTTCCAAATGCCAATGACAACGAACCTACCCAAACACTCTGTGCTACATTCACTAGTCAAACTAGCAGCCCTATCCCATTAGTTGAACACAATATATTTTGGGATAATAATAAAAATGAAATTCTTAAC
This sequence comes from Viscum album, assembly GCA_963277665.1. Classification (NCBI taxonomy): domain Eukaryota; kingdom Viridiplantae; phylum Streptophyta; class Magnoliopsida; order Santalales; family Viscaceae; genus Viscum; species Viscum album. Next base: position 1,005,139,879 of record OY728134.1, read on the forward strand.
ATTGTTAAAATTTATATCTATATCTTCGTCCTAGGTACCGAATGTATTTCCGTACAAATAAATGTAGCTGCTTCCATAAAACAGTTATATAAATTAATATTATATTGTTCTCCCAAAAAAGTCAAGTTATAACTTATGAACTCCATTTTATCAATATCCACTTTTTTCCATTCCATAAAAAATAAGAATTACAGAAGCCTCCTTACTAAGAATACAATATGACTCAGATGCATAGCATACATCCACAATGTATGATTTAAGGTGTATTACTAAAGATGGGGGTTTCTTTATCAAAGGAACATATAAATGCTTCCATCGAGACCCATTATGTAAATGGAAACATTGATTGTTAGAAAAATAACATTTAATTTTTATTTTTATGATCCAAGAAACTAAGTTTACACATTCACAAATATACATGATAATATATATATATATATATAACTTTATGGTAGTCTATATATCCACACAACCCTATGTGAAAACAAAAAATAAGATATCTATATATATAAATATGTATATACTTATGTGTTATATTTAAATGTTTATGAAAATTAGAGAACACATTGAAGATTTTTTGGGAATGAATAATCCAACTTAAATTATTGAATTAATAGAAATAATTCGAAAAAAATATGTGTAATTTTATCCATTACAGATAAAATTATTTTGGAAATCATATGAATCACTTAAAGTTCTTCAGTTTTAAAACATTATTCAAAATATTATTTAACATGGAAGTACTATAATAGAAACATAATGAGAACATGTAATGAACATATGAATCGATTTTTGGTCATTGAATGAAATTTATATAATAGTTTTGTGAAATAATATAAATAAATCACATTAAAAACATTCCATTATTCATAACTCTCAATTTAAAGTCTTGCACATTTGGTAACCTACCAAAAAAAATTATCCTTTGACAACAGTGGCTCAAATCCACATCATGATTGACCAATGAATAATTTAAGATTAAAAATAAAATCCTATAAATTCAGAACCAAAGAAAGGTAAATCAAAGGAAAAAATAACAATAGGTACATAAGAAATTGGTATTTATTAAAAAAAGTATTTAATTAACGTATTAAGAAAATAAAGATACTAGAGTGTGGTTTCCTAAGTGACTCAACCAAAAATCCTAAAGAATAATTGAAAATTCTTTGTGAGATAGAGGGGATGTATGGTTGAGTGCCCCATGGAGTAACGCAACCCATACAAGGGAAAGGGTTGAAATTTGGGATAATATTGATTAAGGGAAAAGTGAAATTTCACATATTAATAAATTTTTGGCATTTTGCACTGTTCAGATTCGAGTTTATCCAACCAGTTCACCAACTATGATCACTCTATGGGGAACTAAGTTCTATATACGGACTTGCACACAATGCATGAGGGACTATGATCTAATTATGTGTTTCATTTCTTTTAAATTGTAGGGGTGTTTATATAGTTTACCATAATTCTTCAAATCATGTACCTAGACTATGTTGCATGAATAAAATTCCCAAAACTCTAAATTTTAGATAAAATTACTAGAAATGAGTTATAAATAAATAAAATAATAAAAATTAATTATATAATAGAGTAGTATCTTGTTGAGGAGAGAGAATAATACCCTACATGAATTTTCAACCCTATGATGTCCCCAAAGATAGGTTGACAAAGTAACTGAAATAGAACAGCCACATAAACTATGAATAGATTAAAACATTTTATGAAAGATACAAACTAAGTACAATAATATAATCTTAATTATAATATTTTCATCCCAATCCTCTAGCCTAGATACAACCATAAAGGAGAATAAACCAAACATATAAAAGTAGAATGTAGTTATGGAAACACTTTTCACAGAAGAAGGAAAGATGGAAATTTATAAGAATAAAGATCCAAAAACAAAAAGTCACCACAAAAACAGTTCATGTATCAATAAAACTATGAAATAAAATCTCCAAATTTCATCTCAGGGGTAAGGCTGGGTCTAGTATGAACAAAAGCAAAAAAAATGATAACCATCAACACATGAATCACTAAAAAATGTTAATTAATAAAAAGGGGTTACCTATGGTGGTCTATCAGCCCTTTTAAATGAACTCGTATATTATTACACCAAAAACACTATGTTTGAACAACTTGCATAATGATCAAAGAAAAAATTCACTAAAAATTAAATTGATCCCACCCAACTAAAAATTGATTTCCTCAAAAAGTAAACAATTAATTATTATAACCCATAAAAGTTTCCACCATTTGAGATGAATGGGCTAAACCCTAAAGGAAATAATCAAAAATGAAAAACATTTAAAATTAATAATATTTTAAGAATAATCTTCATCAATTAAATTTTCATTAAATTAAATTGTATTATCCTTTGAAGGAGTGGACATGGATCCATGACTATTTATTACATCACACTCATAGTTCTATTTAATTCAAACATATCACTATAGTTATGATAGGTATTAAATGATTATTCACATGAGTAATTATTAAGCCCTTTTATACAACACAGATAGTAAAGATAAATATTTTTTCCATAATGAATTCATAGTGAAAAATCCTAACTTATTTTCCATGAGAACTATCAATCGGCCAGACCCATCATGTTTTAATTCCCCTTTATTTGAGCTACCACCACCACATCCCAGAATTTGGAAAACATCAACAACATCCAACTCACCATCTTAGAAAACATCAACTATTACAAATTAACATACCATGTCTTTTATAATTAAAGAGGTTGAGAAAAGACACTATGAAATGATGATCTTATAGATGAACTCTATCAATGTATCAAGACATCAAGGGTTCATCATTTTCAAGTTTTAGAATATAAAATATAAATTTGAGGTATAGCTCTGTGTACTCCATCAGCAATGGATTTCCTTAGTGAAAACCATAAAAAATATTCATTGGAATCCTCTTATACTGTGCAACATAATACAGGATAAAAAATTATTTCATGAAATCCCATGTGTGGTCCTATTGTGGTTTCTCCGGGATAACAGACATCCACTATTTAAAATAGAACCCTTCTAACATAAAAATTGTAAAAATGATTTTAATAGGAATGTGAAGTTCAATAATATAGAATATCTCTTCAATTATTGGTAACCATTACTTATCACATTCATGATCATGATTCCTTTTAAAATGATAATATCCAACTCATGAAACACATGGAAGAATTCAGGATATTGGGACATATTTTGAGGACCACTAGTATCCATATGTAGAAAAGGATAATCATAATAGTGTAACAAGACTCAGTCAAGAATAATAAATTTTTCATAAGAAACACTAAAATATAATTTGAGAGATTATATAAGAATTTTTGATGGATTAAGAAAACAAAAATAGAATCCTAAGACTCAATAAAACGAAACATAAAAAGCAAAACTCTGAATGATCAAATACAAACAAAATAAATAAAATTACTAATATTATGATTTTAGTGTTCAAAATGTCTACAAGAAAATTAATATAATGACCCTGATCTATAATACACACTTTGACATGATTTATTACAAACATTGAATATATTACAGCATAGAATATTGAAAGGTCTAGTGTTTTTGTCAATTAGGTACATTACATGACTACTTATAACATAAATCACAACACCTTTATTTAAATCCTCGTTAACTTGTTCAAAATACACCTACAAACTTAATACATCATGGGATGACCTGAGGATGTTCACAAGAAGGGTGAGATATAAAGCCTAGTAAGGGAGTAAACAAGGAATCACACGAAAAATAGAATACATGTTAGGAAATGGAAATATTAATGGATTATAAGAGAAATATGATCATAAAGGCATGCAATAACATGATTTTCATAACATGGAAACGTGGAAACAACTTAAAACACTACATCATAAACTTAAAGCAATCAGGTAATCCCCTATCCCAACATGGTGGAAAATTTCCTAAAAGGAATTAGGAAAACCTATGTACCTACATGATGTATCATAATACTAAAAAATACCCATGGAATTGGAGCGCTATCAGGGAGAACCCTTCATGAACATACAAATCTCATGCTTAAGTGTTCCAAAAAATATCATATAACATAGATTTATTCAAAATAATCATTTATTCCATTATAAAGGAATATAGAATATATAAATTTATGTACCCAGTCAATATGTATAAGATCATAAATGTGAATTCCATTGATAGTGAAATGGATATGGTAATCACGACATGATGATTTTGGCATAGAAAATCACGGTATAATTTACACATCTTAACAACATGATATAGAGAGTCAAAAAATGTTTTAATGAGAGATAAAGGTGTCTATTATAATTTATACATGAAATGGTAGTTATGGGGATCATTGAACTTAATATCTCAATATATGGAATGGAATTTGAGATGTATAATAAAAAATAATCTCATGAATGGAAATGAGAATAGAGAAATCTCTTACGAGATTTTGGCATAGTAATGGGTGTTCATGGGCGGGATTAGAGAGTGATAAAGGGGTATATCATCATTAAAAAATAATAATTGATGTATGAGGAAGGTGAAAAAACATATCCCAAAATTTTCAATTTAGAATAAAATGGTTTAACAACCTTAGGAAACTTGGATAGAAATGAGAAAGGAATGAACCATTACTTGGATGTGTGATCGCAAAGGACTGGGAGAGGATTCTTGGGAGCTTAGGGAAACTTGGGGAGGACTCTAGGGATTAGAGAGTATATTGAGTATGAGCTTCATATAATTTTAGTGAACTATAATTGGTTCTCGGGTGGGATTATATAGGAATCGTGGGGGAATTCATTATTATTGTGGTTTCAGACACTACACACTTAAACATTCAAAACCAAAAACCAAAACATTGTATTTGCCCATGGTTTCTTTACAACGGGCGAATAAACAAGTATTTTATTATGAAATGTTATGAATATAATAAAAAAATTATCCTTGATTATGTGGAGGTGAGTCACAATGTCACAGAAATGAATTTAATGTCATAAAATATATTATACATTTTGGATGATTTAATAAGGGATTTGTAAAATTGGTAAAATTAATCTAAAATCAATTTATTTTAATGCTAAAACATAGATTTTGTCGCATATCCCTTTTATAGTATTTCTTAAATCACAATGAGGTCATTATGATGTCATAAAACCAAATATATATTTTTAAATTATTTAATTCTTAGCCAAACACGTGACTGTCCCAAAAAATTATAAACAACTCACTATTGGATAATTTCAACGCCCTAATTCCAAAAATAATATTCAATTTACCTAAATAATTTTCTAATGATGTCAATTTTCACTTTTAAAATGAGAAACGACATTTTTAGATCATTTGATGGTTTTTTAACAAAACAATTTTTAAACCTTAATAAAAATTACATATGACTTGAAGAAAATTATATAATCATTTATTAATAATAAAATTTTTTTGATAATTTTTTTTTATTAAAATATTAATTATTTCAAAAATTCATTACTTCCGGAAAATGAATTCTTTAATTAAAATAAATATTCTATTTTATCATCTAAAAATATAAATCTTATCAAACAGATCACCTATTCATTTATAGATAAGAACTAAAATATTCATAATTTATCAGAAGTATTTTTATAATATTATTAATAAAAAAAATTAATTTAATAGGGTATATATTTCTCAAAAGTACGTTTTATACCTAAAAATCAATTTATCAAATTCATCATATTTTGAGAAAGACTATTATCATAAAGGAATTGATTGGATAAGATGTTTATTTATAAAAATGGATTACACAATATGTAAATAATACCTTGTTACATAATGCCATAAAAGACATGTATATGACCTTACATTAAGGAGTGTGATGGTGAAAGACTCATGGGGTGGCTCAGATAACATTACATGAGTGGTAATATCTATTAAACATGAAATTCTCTGAGAGGGGATTCCATTCAAGCATAATGTAATGAAGCTCGTCTTAGGATTTTTCAAGAGAAACGTCATGTGATGCTACCTCCTTCCTGAGATCTTACAAATGGGATTCGTAGGGCCCAGGTCTACTGGATGAGCCCATCACCTCCTTTTTCTGTGTTGACAGGATTTGTTAAAACGTTATATTTATATTAATCGTGTGATCAGTATTCAACAAATATATTATAAATGTTAAAAATACTTAATAGTCATTTAAATATAAGTTGGTATAATAAAACAAAAGAAGTCATTTAACTAAAAAAATGAAATTTTATTCATGAATTTATGGTTTGTTATAATTAATAGAAGGGAAAAATGCAATATAAAGGTCCTTGTAATCATTTTCATTTTCGAAAAAACATATTATTCTGTTAATTATTATATAATTAAATATATATATTTTTTCAAATAACTTTAATTTTAGACATTTCAAAAATTCGATTTTTAGAATATTTTCAACACAATCATCTCAATGTGATAATATCACAACTCCCACTACATCACAATTAAAAGTATTCTCACACTAAATGTAGTGTAAATATATTTATGAAATAAATTTTATATTTACAATACCCATGATTACATGGGAAAAAATAATGCTTTATGAAACCATGAAATCCTAAAATACATTTTTTACAAAAAATCGTGTCAATATACTGAACTTGCATGAGTGAAACATAAATAATATTTATATAATACAATTAGAAATATCATACATCAATTATATGAACAATAAAAATATAAAAATTACCATCGATCTTGGTTATTAATTTTCATTAAAAAAATTAATATATGCATAGTTTTTCCTAATGTTCTGGCGAAGGGTGAATGAAACATATGTATCCTTCTAAATGTCTAGAGAAATAGATTAATAGACCACAAAAAACTATACTGGTCGTGTTCTATAATAATTCACTACTGGGTCTATTCCAATCTATATCCAACCCTAGCTTTTATATAAAAATAATAATTGAAATTTGAAAAATGGAAACAATAACTATTGAAATATATACTCATTACATTATAAAATCTACGAAAAATTCTCAGTTAATGATTTTATTATCTCATAGTACCCATCATACTAAGGTATCTTCACACAGTGGTGGAAATAAAAATCCCAATAAAAAATTAACCTCATGTTATGAAAAATCCTTTCATCACACTTATAGTAATATCCATGTAAAATTATCTTCCTTGTTTCCAATTTTTTTCATAACCAAACACGACACCCAAGCTAGCCTATGAAATCCAAGTGGTTCATTACTAAAAACCCTATAGTAGACATAAAAACATGGAATCATGGGTATCTCAATTGGTAATGATTTATCCCTAAAAAATTTATAAACCAATTGAATCATAAGGAATATAATAATAACAAGTTGTTGAAGAAAAAAATAACTCAACATACATCAAAGTATCATCATGATTTACCAAAAATATTATAACATAAACTCTCTTTGAGAAACTCAATGCCACACTGATCCTGAAACTAAAATGATATTTTAGTTTTGGAAACCATGATTCTAACTAATTATTCTCAAATGAAAGTAATCTATATGACATAACATTGATGATAAAACTATTTATTATTTGTTTTAAAATATATATATATATATATCCCATAGTGTTTTCATTTCATTTAAAAATAATTTAAAATATGTTATTTCTGAAAGTAAATTTCTGTTTTATTTCTAGAATATTTTTTAATTTGTGAATGAATTTATGATATTTTTTTTAAATTATACTCCATAATATAAAACACTCTCTAGAAAAAATATAATAGTGAAACTATTTTAAATTATTTCCCAAAAATAACAAGAAAAATAAGGTACATATAAAATATTAATTAACGATCCTAGAAGATATATGGGATGGTCAAGGATGTATCTAATGATATAGATATAGTAAATTACCATTAGTAGACACCTATAATCAAAATCGTTCTTTATCACATAGTTTTACCCTCATGGGTATAAAAATTATTCATATCCCATAATTTGAACATAGTAAATGTCCGGGGAACTAGGTATAGTGAAATACTAAAAAAGTTTATTATGTGTACCTATTTCCCTCTCATAACTACCCATGTCCATCAATGATATAAAAAAGATAAATTGTTAATCAAAAAATTATATATGTAGATATCAAACATTTTTACCAAAATAATTAACAATATAATATTTGAAAACAATTTTTCACTCATCATATTTATTCCATTTTGTGAAGCTTTGGGAATATAAAAGGCTAGTTTCAATGATCACAACAGTATAGTACAACCACTTTCATTATTTTATGGGAATTCCTTACAAAGGATTTTTCCGTTCCATGGAATGTGTCATTGTTCCAAATGTGTATTTTTTTAAGGAATCATTTATCATTATAAAATCCACTTTTAATCTATATTTTCCATTTCATAAAAACACCCATTAAATTTTGTCACATATAAACCACAATAAATATAAATACCCCCTCTCTGACTGTACATATTATTATATATTTTAGTGAATATATACTATGGGTACATCAAAACAAACACGAAAACACAGACATGTATATATATACACACCACATATGTATTTATTTAGGTAAATTTGAGTCTACATTGATAATTTTTAGGTAACTAACATTTCATTCCTCCTATATTGAAATACCTATTATATGAAAATACATTTCATTGGATTTTCAAATTCTCATAATGATTAATTTTTGGAATGATTATCAAGAATATTTTGTTACTTCCACATAAAAATTAGATTGAATTCATAATTTAATAAAGTAAATCAATATCTGAAACATAAGATAAATGTTGAAATGAAGAAAGAAACCATTTTTTATCCTAACAATTTTAAAAAATACATTAAATTTAAATTATATTGAATACATAAATAAAAAAATTATCAATAATAGTTTTCACATTTAAGAATCATACTTAGGGTGTCATACCTCAAACCGAGTAACCATTGATAATAATGGGTAAAACCAACACCATGGGGACAGAATAGTCAAGGAGGATCAATAGAATATGAATGAAATCAAAATACAAAAATCCAAGTTGATAGAACATGAAGCGAATGTCTCCAAGGACATAATAGAAAAATTTGAAGGGACTAAAAAGATGAAAGAAGTAATAGTAAGAGATATAAATAGGTTACCTAATAGATTTAGAATGAAAGCATGATGAAACCACTATTATTCACTATTTGATATTAGAGATGTAATGGAATTGGATCCCTGGATATTTTATCCTAATAAGGGATAAGGGGTATATTTGGAGTTACTATTGAATGCAGGAAAAATATTATTTGATATTTTATTGTATGTTGAGCAATGTATATCATTTCAGTACAAGGTTACCCATACAGTGTACCATCTTTAAACCCTCATTTTTATCAGGGAGCACTAAACATGGATTGACCTCAATGATTGAAAAATTGTGCACCAATTTGTGATTTGACCCCATCAAATTATAAATTTTTTCTCATGGTTTTATAACTTTTTCATAAAACATGGACATAAACTGTGTGACATACAATGAATTCTATTAAATTAATTTTGAAAGGAAAAACCCCTAAGGTGAGATAAATTATTTGAAAAAAAATAAATTATATAATATAGTAGTGTGGGTTGGGGTGACACAATCCACAAGAATAGTTAAAAAGTTTGAAATGAAGTTGTAGAGCTACAAATGATGGTGAGAAATGTTCATGAGACCAACCATCGTTATATATAATGATAATTTTAAGGAACCATGTCCATTTCTCATAAATATTATCCATGAATATGGACCGATTAGATGATTTTTAATATCATTATTACTAATTCATCCTCGAATTATGATTGTGTATTGGGATTTATATGAAAATTTATGGTTAGATATCATATAGAATGATATTGTAGAGTATGCATCCTAGTTCATGGTACATAGACCTGCTATGGTTGAGATACCAATGTCTTAGGGATATTACAACCATTAACATTAGCATAATGGGAATAGAAATCCATATCCATGGATTTCATCATTGGATTCCAAAATAAAATATAATGTTTATAATGATATTTGGGTTATAGTTCATCGCCATATGATGTCACAACATTTTAGCTCTATTATAGAAGATTTATATTATTCAGATTTCTAGGATATAATTTATTAATTTCATAAGTTTCAATGTAATTCGACATTCTATTATTTCATATTGAGTTATAAGGTTTACAATATTGTTATTTAGAATTATACAAAGAATTTAGAATCATTATTGTGTTTCAGTACAAGTAATCTATGGGTAGATGTTTAGTAAAATAGGAATATTCAAATAGTAGAGTAAATATTGAGAAAATAATCAATGTATTTCTAATGGGGTTGGAATCAATACATTTTTTTGGTTTATATTTAGTATGATGATAGATTTTACTACAACATTCCAACGTCTATGTACAAATTTATTGATTGGATGAACTAAATAATTCATACTTGTTTAGATGAAAATTGATTATAAAACATTTTGGGACCTAGGATTGAAATCGTATTTGGGTAGAACCTTATATCTATATATGATCACATCAAGTAATAAAAAAATCATCTAAATAGTTATCCTGACATTCTTCATCAAGATCTAGATTACTAATGTTATTTAGAGGGTATTTCTATAAATTATTCAATTGTATATGTCCAAATATATGGAATTATGGGTTATTGTTTCCCTACATAGATCATCACATTTGATATAATTGATTAAAAAAAAGGATGGTATCTCATCACATGGAGCTTCCAACTAATATCCCACAATTTAAAGAGGTGATACATGAATATATTTTATGTAAGTACCTTCCTAATCAATCCTATCTAATAAAATAAATGTCTTTATCAGTTGGGAATGATAAATCATATGAATAATAATCGTAATATATATATTTTATCTTAGAGATAATATGAAATGGAATAATACTACAATTGCTATAAAATTTTGTTGTTGGAATTTGATATTTGATGATGTTATATGCTATCTTATAGACTTGTGGAATCAGGGAAATCTATATTTTCGTATCAGTTTGACATTATATCAAGGAATTAATTCATGTTAATTTTGATTGGATATAACTACATATGTTTTTATATTTATTTACATTGAAATAATCATGATGTATCTAATAGCATTCATTACAAACAATCCTAATTCAAAATTAACATGACATAGTGTTACATTATGAACTATATGTTGGATTGACTTGTATAAATATGATCAAGAACAATGGTAAATATATTTATAATTGTCTATGATGATAAGTATTTATTTATATTCACTAAATATTATTTAAAACATTTAATATTTAAATGGCCAATTTTTCAATGAAATGTATTTTTCTACATTATTGAATTTTTTTCTAGTTAATGAATATTTATCAGCAATAAAAAATTAATTCAATGAAATATATTGAAAATTTCTATGAATAATTTATTAATAATCAATACATGAGTTATTTTTATGTTATTAATGAAAATAAAATCATTTTAATGTAACAAAAGTGTTATTTTTTTTGAAATTGTTTATATACGGACAATTTGATATTGCCATTAAATATTAAAATAAAATAAATTTCATAGTGATTTTGATGAAATATTCAGATTTTATTTTTATAAAACGTATTTATACATTCATAAAATAGTAATTTATAGATATGTAGTTAGTGTAAACCATATTTTATTCATTAATAACAATTTTTTAAAATATGTGTTTTAATTGAGTTTTACGAAATTATTTCTAAATGAAATAATCGCACAAATATTAGTTCAAGTTTATAAATACTAAATTTTTTTTGGAATTTTTATATCAACATTTGGTAGTGAGGAAATATTTTTAGTAAAAATGAATAATAAAAAAATAAAATAAAAGATATTATATTAAAGGTTAAAACGATTTTACTGGGGTTAATACTAATAGGCAATGGTGTGAATTCCACACAATCAAATATAATTATTATTGTATGGATATATTTAAATCATATGATAACATAACATAAGAGAAATTACTTATTTTATTCCATATGAATAATATGAATACTTTATATTAAATAAAACCATTAATTAATTAAAAGCATGTCCCCTACCTCTCTTATTAAAGTGTACCACCACCACTCCATTATTTTTGAATTTGGATCCCTTTAGCTTAGCCGATAAATCCAACAAAACCATCCTAGATTTCATATCTTCATTCTATATCCCATGGTCTTCTCTTAAGAAATATATTTCAAGGACTCTTGTTTTATCTATGTGTGTTATTTCAAATTGGAGGTATAATTATTTACTAAGTCCATTCAATTATTTTTCCTCTTCTATCTACTATAAACCTATTGAATCCGTAAAAAATTATAAATTAATTATCATATCTATAATAAGTTGTTATTGTGATTTTGAACAACCCATTTTACTTATATTTTCAATTTAATTGGAAATAAAATTATCACTTTAGGGTACATGTGGAATTCCTACGCAAAATAGCAATGGGATTAATTTTCCATCAAAACAACAATTTTTCCGTCATAATGTTGGTTTAATGAATATATATGATACCTAAGGTTTTTATATTTTTTTGAAAAATAATTTATAATATTTATCATTCGTTAATTCTATTTATTAAAATGTTATACACCACTCATGTATAAGTGTTGATGCTCCTTTCCGTCACAAATTCTAACAACAGAAAAAGGGAAATACCTTAAACCCATGTGATTCATTCTTTGAAGAAACATCACAAATCGACAAAGGAATGAACAAGGATAAGTTTCGTCATGGGTCGCGCAAGTTCCATTTCTGTCGTGTAAGTATAATTGCGCGCCACTTAATGGTCACGCAAGAGACTTGGGCGCCCTAATTGATAACTACATAGGGTCTTCTCTAGCCTATAAATACCACCGGTGGGACCCCCATTTTAGGGAGGGATTTTTCCAGAATTCACATACATAGCTCTGAATGCCCAAGTCTCTTCTTCAGGACTTCCAAATACTTCTAAGGTAATTCTTTACCTAGAATGGAAGTTCTAAACAAGAGGAGTATAGTCTAAGTGTTATAATTCACTAACATTTGCGCACCTAAGTTGTTTTACCCTTAAGGGAAATTGAGAAACTTGCGCTCTGCCCTACTTTTTCACTAGAACTTGCACGCCATCTTCTGAAAAGACTCAAGGGATAATACCAGGGTTTGAGCCAAGTCTCGCCCAAGTATTAAACCAAGGATTGAAAATCACGCAAGTAACCATGTGTCGCGCAGGTATACATGCGCGACTAGGGACTTGCGTGCCCACGCAGTACCTGCGTGCCTCCCAGAACTTGTGCACCCCTCTCATTTTGGGTTCCTTTCCTACCCATTTCTCCCCTATTATGCCATTACACCTCTCCTATTCAAGATTCAATCTTCAAGACACTCTTCAAAGCTTTTTATGGCATGATTTCTTGATTTGACTTCCTTATCAGAAAGGAACACCGTGGAACATCTCTCAAAACCTAGTGATTTACACATCTTTATGTCACTAAAGATTGATATTTAATTCATTAAACCTCATCCATTAAGATGAGATAACCCCTAAACATGGGCATCCTTTTCAGGAGTAAGCCCCATGTCCCCTAATGTGGGCATCCTCTTTAGGAGTAATCCCCAGTCTTAAAGTTCCCAAATATGGGCATCCTCCTCAGGAGTAAGCCCCAACCATAATCCTCTTAACCTGGGATTCCTTTTTAGGAGTAATCCCCAGTCTCAAATATGGGCATCCTCCTCAGGAGTAAGCCCCATGTCCCATTAATTGTCAAATCCCTTTAACCTGGGTCTCCTTTTTAGGAGTATTCCCTAGTCTTAATTTCTCTTAACCAGTCCTAATTTACTTTTTATTTGGGATTCATTCTGAGGAGTAAAATCCAATCATAAGTCCCCTCCTATCATGGGCATCTTCTTAAGGATTAAGGCCCAAGATTAGAGTATAAAAATGACCATGAAGCACATATAACTTTATGGACCCTGTTCCTGGATTTCTTCCTTGAATTAAATCTTAATCCTCATCTATTTGGGAAGTCATACTGTAATGCCCCGACCCTAGTCACCCATAGTCGGTGCATTATTACATAACATTGGCATGATCACAAGAAAGATCAAATCTTGAAAGACCGATTGGTTTAGTAGCCTTGTAAACACTAGATATATTCATAATGTTTTACATTTCATCATAAAGAGAAAAACTACTACAACAACATATTGTCTCCATAGTCCACACTATTAACCCCTCATAATATCCCTGCAGGTCATTCATAATTTACTTCTTCACATCCTGGGAAAAATAAAACATAGAAAAGGGGTGAGCTCAAATTCCCAGTAAGGATAACAATATAGCGGAAACTTTCATAAATAAGAATAAACATTTAAGGTAATGTATAACTAAAACAAAAGACTTTCAAACTTGAACTTTCAACATAGTATGGCATAAGTAAAATGAAAAAATTACATTTAATTATTCACATGGATATTAAACTAATCAAATAATCACATGCAATATCAATAACCACTTTCATAATGAAGTAATGCATAATGCTGAACTTTAATTTCTTTGTCAAGGCCTCGTCCCATGACCTAGGGGCTAACTGTAACCGGAACCAAACCCGGAGTGCCTCTAATAACCGGACACAAACCCGGAGTGACTCTAATAACCGGAAACCAACCCGGAGGTCCTCTAATAACCGGAGACCAAACCGGAGTTCCTCTAATAACTAGAGACCAAACCGGAGTTCCTCTAATAACCGGAGACCAAACCAGAGGGCTTACTTTTACCGGTTCCCAACCCAGAAAATACTTGTCTAACCCATTCATCTGAATGAAAGGTTTAAATATAACATAAACATTTGGATTAAAAATAACTTATAAAATGTCAATACTGTAAATAAAAACCATGAGTGACATAAGAATAACTTATCCACAGTCAAAAATATCACAAAACCATCAATAAAATAGGGATGCTTTTTTATCATAATAAATCAACTTCAAATAAGTTTAAAATCCATCAAAGGATGTTGACATAGATGAAATCAAAACTATTTTAGAGAAATATCTCTTTTTTTTAAATCATTTTAAAAGTAACATAATTATAAAATAAAACATTCAATTTGAAAATATTTTTATAAGCTTGTAAGGGAAGCTTCGACGATTTTATAACGCGGAAAATAACCACACCCGCTGTATAAGTTAAAAAAACATTCTTACCTTAATTCTGTCGAAAAAGTTAAAAAGAACCTTGTTTGGAAAATGATGGAAAGATTCCTTTATATAACACTTATAAAAATTCAAACAAGGGTATAAATGACTTTAACCCATATTCTTGTAAATAGTAAAAATGTTTTGAAATACATTTTTAAGAAACATGGATGTGGATGATAAAGAGATCCCAGTAGATTATTACGTATAAACAACCTCGGATAATGAAGAGATTGTGAAATAACCCTTACCAATTTGGTATCTTACGAAACATGCATCCCATGAAAGAGGTATCATACAATGAATATGTAAATACACATAAATTAAAGTGTATTACACAAATAATATAATTATGGGTTGTACATACACCACACAGAAGGTAATGGTGGCAATATGGCATGAATCTCACGGGAATAAGGAGTGAGATGAAAACCCCTTACCTTGTACTTTTCCTTGGTTGGGGTAGGTTAAACTCCTTTATAATGGTGAAATAATTGTTATTAAATTATACAAGAATCATATACATTAATATGATATCATATATGATCTTTTAACATTTATTTGTTAATAATATCTTAGTATTATCATTGTTCCGGGTGTTAACTTACTCGTTTTCTTTTATATGTTTTGTTACATAAGCCATGTTTTTAATGGATAGGTAGTATATTAACCATAACCAGAATGATATCAAGTCCTTAGATTCTATTATTAATCATCAAATGAGAATTATACTTTAATGAATATGATGGAGAATGAATCTCATCGCGTTTGTGGAGACGGTAGCCCGTACGTACACACGAGCGATAATATAATTCTTTTGATATTAAAATAATATATAATTTCCTGGTATATCATATATTCATAATAATTATCATGTTATATTTATTATTTACTTGAGTTACGTATCATTATTATACCCATCCAAATAATAATATATTGAATAACAATTACACCACGACATGGAGACGGTAAGCCGTACGTACGCACGTATGGTGACATTTATTAAAAGGGTGGATAGAATACTGAATATGGTTGTACCATATTTATAATAACATCACAGTATATATATGATACTGGAGTTATTATTTTAGAATGGTAAAAAAATGAAGAAGAAGTTGTAGAAGAAAGGAACTTGGAAAAGGGTGGTGAAATCATTACCTCTTCTTCGGGATCTTCCTTTTGATTTGATCAAAAGGGCTCCTTAAGTTGGCTTTCTGATCAAACTAAGGCCACTAGGTAATAGTGAGGGAAGTTTGGAGAGTATTTTGGGCAGAGTTTCGCCGAAAAAAAAGGCTATGATGGTGATAAGAAATGAGAAGGAGGAGTGCCCTTTTATAAGAGGGGTGAGGGGCACCTTTGGAAAAGCTAGAAATATTATTTTATAATAAATTCATATTCGTTTTCTAAAGGCTAAAAAGTTGATTATATAAATGTTAAGGTGGGTATGGGTCGAAAACAACTCAACCAATAGAACTTAGACAGGTTTGGGTACTTATATTAACCTTATATTTAAGTATTAACTCTAAGTTAATTAGTTTCACTTTTACAATGTCTCTTTGTATTTTTATATAATATGGTTAATAAACATACTATATATCCAAGCGACCCCCAAGTGGTCCATTAATGATTAACATATCATGATATAAGTCTCTTGTCTGAGCCTTAGATTTTTTGGAATTTAATATCAATTCATAATATAATATTTGTTTTAAAAACTCTTTTATGTCAATTTTGACACTATTCAATAATTGATTTTTGTAAAAATCATAACAGAATGATTACTTCGAACAAAGTTAATTGAATCAACCCTAACATGTCATATTAACCTAGAAAATTAGTGTAATTCCTAAAAAGTCTAAAATTATATTTATTTGTATATTTATAATAGCAATTATTTTAATTTTTCATTAGTATGGTAATTACTGCATCATCATTGTGTCATACGTAAATTAAATTATTTGAAGTCTAAAAATTATAAATAAACTATCCTTGTGTAGGAAATCTTTTTATCTTTCTAATGAATATTTTCAATCGATTTTATCTTATGAATAACCCTATATTACAAATGTTTTAGTAAATAATCTTTGATTTTAACTCTTTTAACTCTTCTTTGAATTAAATAATAATAAATGTCCAAATCTAATCCAACTGGACCTAAATGATAATATTTTATTCCTAAGGCTTTTTTGGTCGAGATACACTTATCCAATAGAATTAGGACATGTGTTAGGGTAATATTAATATCATTTTACCCTTAATTACCCTATTTACTTTTAACCGTGGTAAATAAAAGTAAAAAGTTACTATTCGCCAAAAATTATTTTCATCTCATTGAACCACATTTTACTTCTTGATATTACACGTGTCTCTTGGATTTTCGAAATTACATTCCCAGAAGCAGTAAAATTTAGTTTTATGAAAAATTCAGTTTTTGAACTACCACTTAGTAGTTTCACTATTCATCAAAAATTTAAGTTTTTCAGAACAATGCCAAAATTTCACCCTAAGATATAATTGATATTCCGAATTCAAAAATGATGTCTATTTTAAAATATTCCGAACATATAAGTTGCATTAATTAATTTTATAATTAATTTCCGCTGTCACAACAAATAGCGTGTTTTTAAGAAACAATATATATCAAAAGATTGATAATTGTTTATGTCAAATTTCAAAGTGAAATTAATTCTAATGAACACCATTGGATAAAATGGTAAAAATATATTCTAATTATACTTTAAAACCACTAAATAATATAATTTATCACTATAAATTATTTTGATTAAAAAAGTTGTTTTTAATTAAAATTTAGTAATTTTCACTATTCATCAAAATATTAAAGTCATCCGAAAAGTACCAAAATTTCACCTTAGGCTAAATTCGATATTCCGAATCCAAAAATAAAGTCCATTTTGAGAGATAAAATTTAAAAAAGTAGGTATTACTATTCATAACGGCTAGTTTGATCGTTTGTGGTGTGTGTTAAAACTCGAAGTTGCGTACAACACACGCTACTGTATTATTCAAAGGAAAGCGTACCGTGGAAGCTTGGGATGTTTCATTTTAAATTTTTGATGTCCCCATTTACTCAAAAAGTTTAAAATATTGTATTTATAAAGGGTTCAGTATTAAAAGGTGGTAAAAGTGCAATACTGAAAATGAATTTGTTCTTACATTATGTCTAAGAAACTGATAATATGGATTATAAAATTATAAGGATTGTATAAAGTTTAAAATTTAGTTAATACTATTCATAACCTCTTTTGAACGGCTTGTTTGGTAAGTCATGGTGTAATTGAACTCGGTGTTGCGTGTAGTGCAAGTTATTGAATTATTTTGAAGAAATAACACACTATGAATTCTTGGGGTGTTACACTCTCCCCTCCTTCAATAAATTGCATCCTCGCAATTTGAAATTGTTCTTCCAAAATAAAAGGTTGAAAATAGAAAATATATTTGTGGGAAAACCCACATCGGAAATTGGGTTACTAAACTTTAGTCTTAATATGAGGAAAAGTGAAATGAAAGGGTCACCACCAAATTATGATCTCGATTAAGAGAATATTGGTGGCAATTAGAGACATATAATTGCAGGAAAAACATAAATATTTTTAGGTAGTGATTGAGGCCATCAATCACAAACAAGTGTAAAATTGAGGTCCTTAAATTCATCAATCTATGATAATTTGAAATACCATCGGTTCAACAAAACATAGGGTATTAGGATAACGCATTTTTGACGTTTCAAAATATCTTAGTTGAAATCCCACATCGAAAAATGAATTATTGAGGCCTCTATTTAAAATAAAGAGTGGAAAGTATGAAGATTACTGAAAATAACACATACAAGGGTTCCATGTAGGAAAATATGGATATGGAAGAGAAATCTAACCATCAATTATCTGATGGAGAGTGGTAGAGAACATGGCTATGAAAAGGGAAACAATCCCAAAGCCATAAATTAGTGATGATTTAAGGTACTATCTAGGACAACATTTTTGTTCTAAGTTCCTTTTCTTAATGTTGAGGAATTTATTTATGAGATTGGATAAGATCATAAGGATATATAATTACTTTGTAATTAGAGTTCTATCCATTAAAAAATATCTACCACAAACTCATCTTTCACTCTAAAAGATAATAGAACGTAAAAAAATTCTATTTATACTATTCGTACAGGGTTCCAAAATAAAGGAATTTATAATTCATCTACCAGATCTTTTAAAAAAAACTACATTATTTAATCCAAGACATCTCGTGGGCCAGTGGTAGGTGATACACCCTTGTCGCCCTTCGGTTGCGGGTTCAAGTCTCGCGGCCTTGCTGGACGTGACGGGTTGCCGCCCGACCTTCGGGTTGTCCTTTTATGGAAATCCAAAATAATTCAAACTAGAACTATCCAAAATACTTCAGTCCAAAATTTATAATGAAGGTAAACACAATGAAGATCCTTTTTTTTGCCGCGTAATAACATGTGATCACCTTCATCATGTATTCTTTTAAAACACTGCAACATACTGAATTATCATAAAACCTTATTGATTACATTCATGATCCCTTATTCCTCATAGAATAATAGATATACTCCTTCAATCCAAAAATGTTGTAAACCCAAACAATGATGGAATATACAAATCATTAATCAGTTTAAAGGTAGTCAAGAATATCCAATATAATTTATCCGAAACAATCATGTATTATTCTAAAATCACTACCTCGGTATCAGAACCATATTATGGTTTATCTTTCTCTCAACCATATATTTTCCAAAAATTTAACATACTATTGAGCCACTTTTCTTTGTTCCACACAATCTCAAGTCCATAATGAAATAGTACTGCAGTACAATCCTTAAATACTCCATAATTATTATAACAAGTACATTGTTGATACAACAATCAAATGACATAATCAATATAAGAACTCTAATCATTCCTCTTCATCTGTGGTAGTATCATAACTTGATTATTATCCAATAGCATCATTTGCGGCATAGTCTGATGACTGGGACATAGGTTCGCATAGTGTCCAAACTCCTTGCAAATGTAGCATTGTACATTTGAAACCATTTTCTTACTCTTGTAGTCACATACTTTGCGCCCTTTTCCTCCACACTTATAACAAACTCTCATTCCTTTCAAGCAAGTACAGGGTGTTTCTTCCCACAGTTATCACATATGGGAAAATTATTCTTTTCCCTCTTCCCTTTATCCATCTTTCTCTCTTCCATACTTTTCTTCTCTTGCTTCCCTTCAAATCCATAGGACTCAGTAAACTCTTTAATCATTTTATCAACACATGATATTATTTCTTCATACGATGATAATACATGCGAGACTATTTCTCTTGTAAATTTTGGCTTAATACCATGAAATATATGATCCGTCTTTCTCTTTGTATCATGTGCATTGCTATAGTTCTCATTCCTTCTACTGGGCGCCATTTCTAAACAATGGCATACACTAGATTAGTTTATGAATAACAATACCTAATCCCAAACTTGTAAAACACATAACATAAATTAAATAGTTTATGGATATAATCCATAATCATAAAAATATCTCCTTTGAGTAAGTATATACTCATAAACCCTTCATAATGGTTTGTAAAGAAAATGAGAATTATCCTAAGCATATCCCTCGGGAGTGTCGTAACCAAGAGTGCAACAAGGCCCGTTGTCGTGCACCAGTTCCTGTTCGATTCTAGCTCAAAATGGTGTTTTCGGGTTTTACCCCTAGGTACATCTGTGCCAGAGCCGCTTCTACCTGCTCGTATCCAGACAGAGATGTATTGCTCGGAAAACTAACAAAATCTCTACAATACCAAAATTCTAGGAAGTTCTTCTATACTAATCCTCAAAGTTCATCTAATGTCTACGTGCTCTAATCAGAGTTTATCTAAATCTAACTTCCAAGGTTTGTACTAAACTTCCTCTGATACCAACTGTAACACCCCGACCCTAGTCACCCAGAGACAGTGCATTATTACATAACATTGGCATGATCACAAGAAAGATCAAATCTCGAAAGACCGATTGGTTTAGTAGCCTTGGAAACACTAGATATATTCATAAAGTTTTACATTTCATCATAAAGTGAAAAACCAATACAACAACATATTTTCTCCATAGTCCACACTATTAACCCCTTATAATATTCCTGCAGGTCATTCATAATTTACTTCTTCACTTCCTGGAAAAATAAAACATAGAAAAGGTGTGAGCTAAAATGCCCAGTAAGGATAACAATATAGCGGAATCTTTTATAAATAAGAATAAACAATTAAGGCAATGTATTACTAAAACAAAAGCCTTTCAAACTTGAACTTTCAACATAGTATGGCATAAGTAAAATGAAATAATTCCATTTAATTATTCAAATGGATATTAAACTAATCGAATAATCACATGCAATATCAATAACCACTTTCATAATGAAGGAATGCATAATGAAAAACTTTAATTTCTTTGTCAAGGCCTCGTCCCAAGACCTAGGGGCTAACTGTAACCGGAACCCAACCCGGAGTGCCTCTAATAACCGGACACCAACCCAGAGTGACTCTAATAACCGGACACCAACTGGAGTTCCTCTAATAACCAGAGACCAAATCGGAGTTCCTCTAATTACCGGATACCAAAACGGAGTTCCTCTAATAACCGGAGACCAAACCGGAGGGCTTACTTTTATCGATCCCCAACCCGGAACATACTTGTCTAACCCATTCATCTGAATGAAAGGTTTAAATATAATATAAACATTTGGATTAAAAATAACTTATAAAATGTCAATACTTTAAACAAAAACCATGAGTGACATAAGAATAACTTATCCACAGTCAAAAATATCACAAAACCTTCAATAAAATAGGGATGTTTTTTATCATAATAAATCAACTTCAAATAAGCTTAAAATCCATCAAAGGATGTTGACATAGATGAAATCAAAACTATTTTAGAGAAATATCTCTTTTTTTAAATCATTTTAAAAGTAACATAATTATAAAATAATACATTCAATTTGAAAATATTCTTATAAGCTTGTAAGGGAAGCTTCGACGATTTTATAATGGCGGAAAATAACCGCACCCGCCGTATAAGTTAAAAAAAACATTCTTACCTTAATTCTGTCGAAAAAGTTAAAAAGCACCTTGTTTGGAAAACGACAGAAAGATTCCTTTATAAACCACTTATAAAAAGTCAAACAAGTGTATAAATGACTTTAACCCATATTCTTGTAAATATTAAAAATGTTTTGAAATACATTTTGAAGAAACAGGTATGTGGATGATAAAGAGATCCCAGTAGAATATTACGTATAAACAACCTCGAATAATGAAGAGATTGTGAAATAACCCTTACCAATTTGGTATCTTACGAAACATGCAACCCATGAAAGAGGTATCATACAATGAATATGTAAATACACATAAATTAAAGTTTATTACACAAAGAATATAATTATGGGTAGTACATACAGCACACAGAAGGTAATGGTGGCAATATGGCATGAATCTCACGGGAATAAGGAGTGAGATGAAAACCCCTTACCTTGTACTTTTCCATGGTTGGGGTAGGTTAACCTCCTGTATAATGGTGAAATAATTGTTATTAAATTATACAATAATCATATACATTAATATGATATCATATATTATCTTTTAACATTGATTTGTTAATAATATCTTAGTATTATCGTTGTTCCGGGTGTTAAATTACTCATTTTCTTTTATATGTTTTGTTACGTAAGCCGTGTTTTTAATGGATAGGTAGTATCTTAACCATATCCAGAATGATATCAAGTCCTTAGATGATATTATTAATCATCAAATGAGAATTATACTTGAATGAATACAATGGAGAATGAATCTCATCGCGTTCGTGGAGACGGTAGTCCGTACGTACGCACGAGCGATAATATCATTCTTTTGATATTAAACTAATATATAATTCTATGGTATATCATATATTCATATTCATAATCATTATCATGTTATATTTATTTTTTACTTGAGTTACGTATAATTTTTATACCAATCCAAATAATAATACATTGAATAACAATTACACCACGACGCGGAGATGGTAAGCCGTACGTACGCACGTATGGTGACATGTTATTCAAAGGGTGGATAGAATAATGAATATGGTTGTACCATATTTATTTTAACATCACAGTATATATATTATACTGTAGTTATTATTTTAGAATGGTAAAAACAAAGGACGAAGAAGTGGAAGAAGAAAGGAACTTGGAAAAGGGTGGTGAAATCATTACCTCTTCTTCGGGTTCTTCCTTTTGATTTGATCAAAAAGGATCCTTAGGTTGGCTTTCGGATCAAACTAAGGCCTCTAGGTTATAGTGAGGGAAGTTGGGAGAGTATTTGGGCAGAGTTTGGCAGAACAAAAAGGCTATGAAGGTGAGAAGAAATGAGAAGGAGGAGTGCCCTTTTATAAGAGGGGTGAGGGGCACCTTTGGAAAAGCTAGAAATATTATTTTATAATAAATTCATATTCTGTTTCTAAAGGCTCCAAAGTCGATTATTTAAAAGTTAAGGTGGGGATGGGTCGAAAACAACTCAACCAATATAATTTAGACAGGTTTGGGTACTTATATTAACCTTATCTTTAAGTATTAACTCTAAGTTAATTAGTTTCACTTTTACAATGTCTCTTTGTATTTTTATATAATATGATTAATAAACTTACTATATACATCCATGCAACCCCCAAGTGGTCCTTTAATGATGAAAATATCATGATATAAGTATCTTGGCCTAACCATAGATTTTTAGGAATTTAATATAAATTAATAATATAATAGTATTTTTAAAATCTCTTTTATGTCAATTTTGACACTATTCAATAATTGATTTTTGTAAAAATCATAACAGAATGATTACTTCGAAAAAAGTTAATTGAATCAATCGTAAAATGTCATATTAACCTAGAAAAGTAGTGTAATTCCTAAAAAGTCTAAAATTATATTTATTTGTATATTTATAATATCAATTATTTTAATTTTTCATTAGTATGGTAATTACAACATCATCATTGTGTCAAACGTAAATTAAATTATTTAAATTCTAAAAATTATAAATAAAATATCCTTGTGTAGGAAATCTTTTGAGCTTTCTAATGAATCTTTACAATCGAATTTATCTTATGTAATACCCTATATTACAAATGTTTTAGTAAATAAACATTGATTTTAACTCTATTAACTCTTCTTTGAATTAAATAATAATAAATGTCCTAATATAATCCAAGTGGACCTAAATGATAATATTTTATTCCTAAGTCTGTTTTGGTCGAGATACACTTGTCCAATAGAATTAAGACATGTGTTAGGGTAATATTAATATCATTTTTACCCTTAATTACCCTATTTACTTTTAACCGTGGTAAATAAAAGTAAAAAGTTACTATTCACCAAAAATTATTTTCATCTCATTGAAGCACATTTTACTTCTTGATATTAACCGTGTCTCTCGGATTTTCTAAATTCAATTCAAAGAAGCGGTAAAATTTACTTTTATGAAAAATTCAGTTTTTTAACTACCACTTAGTAGTTTCACTATTCATCAAAAATTGAAGTTTTTCAGAACAATGCCAAAATTTCACCCTAAGCTATAATTGATATCCGAATTCAAAAATGATGTCTATTTTACAAAATTCCAAACATATAAGTTTCATTAATTAATTTTATAATTAATTTCCGCCGTCACAACAAATAGCGTGTTTTTAAGAAACAATATATATCAAAAGATTGATAATTATTTATGTCAAATTTCAAAGTGAAATTAATTCTAATGAACACCATTGGATAAAATGGTAAAAATATATTCTAATTATAATTTAAAACCACTCAATAATATAATTTATCACTATAAATTATTTTGATTAAAAAAGTTGTTTTTAATTAAAATTTAGTAATTTTCACTATTCATCAAAATATTAAAGTCATTCGAAAAGTACCAAAATTTCACCTTAGGCTAAATTCGATATTCCGAATCCAAAAATGAAGTCCATTTTGAGAGATAAAATTTCAAAAAGTAGGTATTTCTATTCATAACGGCTAGTTTGATCGGTTGTGGTGTGTGTTAAAACTCGAAGTTGTGTACAACACACGCTACTGTATTATTCAATGGAAAGCGTACCGTGGAAGCTTGAGATGTTTCATTTTAAATTTTTGATGTCCCCATTTACTCAAAAAGTTTAAAACATTGTATTTAGAAAGGGTTCACTATTAAAAGTTGGTAAAAGTGCAATACTGAAAATGAATTTGTTCTTACATTATGTCTAAGAAACTGATAATATGGATTCTAAAATTATTAGGATTATATAAAGTTTAAAATTTAGTTAATACTATTCATAACCTCTTTTGAACGGCTTGTTTGGTATGTCATGGTCTAATTGAACTCGGTTTTGCATGTAGTGCAAGTTATTGAATTATTTTGAAGAAATAACACACTATGAATTCTTGGGGTGTTACACATACACACATAAGCCCCACATCATTACGTCTTTCGTGGAACAATTGTATGGTTTCACCAATACCTCTTGTTTCTCACACTGAGCACGAATCATGTGAGATTAGAGTGTAAAAGTAATCATGACATATTTCTTTGAGCCATCACTCATGCATAAACATCATACTCCCTTACATGAACTATGTGGGTTCTGATTCCTTTTCCAAAACAAAGGATACATAGGTAGCCCATCTGCGGGTATGATCCCAACTTATAAATAAACCATTTCTTTCTGAATGAAAATAATCTTCAAGTGCCCCACTAAGTAGATTAAAAACCAGTATGGTCATCATAATGACCAAGATAATTTTATGTGTCAAAGGATACCATTGACTAAGATTCTCTAGAAAATATATATTATTCTCTATCAAAGAATAACCTTGAATAGATATAAAAGATTCTCTAAATTTCTTACATATCAATCATTGATTGTCTGATATAAAGGAAATCTCATTTTATACTTGGTAATGTAATATGGATTCACGAACATTACTTAAATCTATAAAGAGAGTCCCAGAGTAGACAATAATTTCCCTAAAAAGGTGTGATAAGTCCAACCTCCCATCCTCTTGACCAATGCGAGCTCCTATGCCTCATCAGTCCACAACTAATGAGCGCCTACCTTTGGAATGTATGTTCAAATGGATATGGAATCATTGGATGTTTCCGGTTCTACGAACAAACCCGTTAAGAACTGCTTGGAATGTTTGAATCTTAAATCAATGAGATCTCCCCAATTCCAGAGGGAAACAAAAAATGGTGAACTCAACGTGAATCCTTAACCATGTTAAAATGATGTTTTACTTATTTGTTAGGCCCCTATTTAAAAATCAATGAGAGGGCCAACCAAACCATCATTAACATATGTGCTCATCCAAAAGATGTAGTGGCTGAATTTATCTTGATTACGTCTGTTATATCTAAGGGACTCTTTTCCATGATTTTATGCATTCTAAGAAATGGCTGCTCTCATGTTCAAACCCGTGAATACATCTCCTATGAAAACCTCTGCTGCGAATTACACTGTTGCTACTCCTTCTGGATCATCATCCGCTCTGAGGACGACATCACCTACTCATCCTCTTCAATGCTGGGTATCAAACGCGTTGGTTAAGAAGTACCATCATCACGGTACCATTAAAACTCTGGTGGATTCTCGACAAGCCCTCCAATTGAACAACTAACACCGGTTGTCTGGACAACGTTGACCAGTGATCAAGAAGCAGGCAGTTCTAACCACTGTCTCCAACCGTTTCGGGTCGTTATCCCCATAACGCAATCACCATTCACTCCCATATTCTGAGGAGGTGAATGAGCAGGCACATCGGGGTCTTAATGCAACGAAACATGAGTTCTTCCCAAGGGATCCTATCAACAATTGCCGCCAGAATCGTGCGGAAATGAGCCCTCAACATGATGAGAGTACCTACTCCATGCATTCGGCTCAGGTTCCTCGAACTCGAGCAGGCAAGAAGAATAGCCAGAGGCGAAATCCTGTTAACAGTGAGCGTGTTCTCATTTCTCCCATATCTGGAGAAGTCCACCAACCTAAAATTGTGGCATGCAACGAGCAGGCACACACACCTGCCCGTTTTAATTTCACTATCCAGCAGACTCGTCTGGCAGCATCAAGGCAATCCCAACAAAAAATTCTGGCAATGTACTATAGGCATGAACATACACCTGTTTATACATCACCAGCTAGTCAGCAGGCTCATCTGACTACATATGATGGGGCTCATCAACCACGTTCGGTGAAGTGAAATCACCAGGCACATACACCAGCTAGTATTGATCAAGACAACCAACAGTCTCGCTTGGTAGCACACAGAGAAGTCAATTGGAAGGCTCCGGCGACAAACATGAGGTAGACTCAACTTTCTGCCCCCACACTTGAGTACTATTAGGATTCACTGACAGGAAAAGAAGGATAAGAGCAGGCACATACACATACTACAAGCACAAAATGGACGTATATCCCCGTTCCGGCAGCATAAGTCAAAAATAATATTCGATCAATGGTGAAAGAGCAAAAGAAAATCCCTACTCATATTCTGGATGCATTCCAGGATATTATAACAGCTTCAATAGTATTTCAGGGAAGGACACATAAATCTATCCCTACCAATGGAGCGACACATCAACAGTTCACTCCGGAACAGACACACACATCTGTTCCAGTCCAAGAGGGTTGTGGGGCGTACTCCCCCATATCATATGGACAACCAAGTCAGGCACATACACCAGATTTGTGTAGTGATCATTATCCTAACCTGGCCATCTCTCCTGATCAGGCACATACACCTGCTCAGAGCAGCCACTTTCATCAACAAGTGGTTTCCAAGGCGAGTAATTAGGCGTCTAAGAAGAAGACTCGCCCAACACAGTCATGAAATCAAGAGCCAATCTATAACAAGGCCTTGCTCGATGCTGGAGTTCTTGAATCCCTCAGACAGTTATCTATTGTAATTCATGATTCTACTCCTTCATTTCCCAATATTGGGAACATTAATTCTGATGGTCTTCAACAGACACTTCCTCATGAAGGCTTGCTTCATTACAATTAGGTCGTTCTTGAAGATTCATCTTCAGATGAGAGCCACAGGAACCCTCTGTGTGGTCCGAAGTCCAAGGAGCAAGAGATCTCATCTTTTGCTGTAACCCACCATGGTAGTCCTCCCCATGATGACGAATTTCGCTGTGAAATTCTTCTCTGCAATAGTAATGCACATTTCCCGAAAAACACTCTCGTGGAAAATGTAGTGCCGAGAAATCCCTCCTATCTTGAGTAAAACTTTCAAATGCGAAACCAGTCATGTATGATGCTTCATCGCTAGCAGGTGAAATACTTTCTCAATCGGAAGATAGCCCATGGTGTAGGTCATTCTCCAAACCACCCCTAAGTCATGCATCTTCTAGTTTGATCCTTGATTTCCCTACCAATCTTGTTGAATCCGATGAAGCAACAAGGAAGCACTAGCTCTGGTCAAAATAGGTAGAAGACTATTCATTTAATGATAAAGAGGAAATAATGAACATGAGAAAAAAGCAGGCGAATGGTGAAGCGCCAGTCATGTTTTTTCCTTTGGCTGACTCTTAGAATGACATTCCAGAGATGTTGACGGAAGACGGGATTCACGATATTCGTCTCAACATATGGAAAACTATTTGTCAGTTGAAAAAGAAATTATTATCTTATGATTAATATTAAAATCATGTTAAGATAATAGAAGGGTTACAACATCAAATTGACCTAGAATCTATATCAGTCTGTTGATATCCGAAGGCTGAAAAGCAGCAGAGAGCCCTTCATCATTCATGCCTAGGCGCACTAAGAAGATTGCGCCAGTTAATTTCCAATGCCCCATCTGGTATTCAAGTCATAGGATGAGGTATTCCCGGATAACTACATTTCACTGTGCTCTCCAGTCAGCAAAGCCCGCCGATAAATGCTCTCATGCAATGTTATTGCCCGTGGCCAGCCACAGTCAATGTGTTTTGTTTGTAATCAAAAGCTTTCCCAAGAACAGGCCTCGACTAGTTCTTCTCAAAATCAAGAATATAAAGAACAAGTTTTTGAATTACTCCTATATCAGGAAAATGATAACATTGAACATGCCTCTCGTATAGATCAAGCACACCATCAAGTGACAGAAGTGTCAAAAATCATCCAACGGTCTTTTGAGACAGGTGATAAAAGTGGATACAGGTTGATGCATCCAACTAATTTCTGGACTAAGGCCCACAAGATCAGGAGAGCATTAAAGAAAGTCTCAGACATAGCATGTCAAGAGCCACCCCATCTCTCCAGACTGGGGACTCATTTAAACCAACCCTCGGAATCAACAAATAGGATACAAGGAGTTGAGAAAAGACAGCAGGAACAGCCCCAGTCCACCGGACTGGGGACTCTTTCAAAACATCAACCCCCTCCTTAGAGAAAGTCGGTCTTTTATCAATTGGGGAAGAAGCCTCAAGAGGAATGAAGATCCAAATTATCAGGAGATTCTCTCAAAATTACGGTTCTCCAAGAAGTTCCTGAGGGATCAAACCAACAAAAGACAATGTCTCATCAGGGGCATGTCAGAAGAAAATATCACAGAAATGCTGATAGAAGGGATGAAATGAATTATGCATCAATTAATGTCATCAATGTCGTTGTTGCTAATCCAGCAGATGAGGCTCACTCAGGGGACTCAGAGGAAGAGGGTCCAGCTCCGGAAGTTGTACGCACAGACACAAATGAAAAGGTTTGCGTACACGAAATCGAAGATTTACCCAAAAGCAGGGTGTTCCTTCAAATAACCCACGTCCCCCTCTCTGAAAGGGATCAAACAAGGGTAAGGGAAAGAATCAGGTTACATATCCTTCCTCTGGAGAAGTCTAATCGCTCTCACTAGAAAAATGATTTTCACAACAAGAGGAAGAAATGAATGAATTGAGGAGGTTGAAAGCAGAACTACTTCAAGGTAGTCTTCTTCATAAGCGTGATAGAGTCAGTCAGCCAAGGGAGTTTTTTGCAGCTCTTGAGATAGATCAAGAATATCCTCTTTTATTAGTACACCCTCATAGGTCAAATCCTATAGGTCAAGTGCAACAACAATTGGTAGTGCTTCTATCGGTTGCAGTACCAGCTGCCATACATGTCAAAACTCCAGTCATTGCACCTGCCCAAGTCCAAGTTCAACGAGTTGTTTCTCAAAAGCTAATAACTACCATTGAGTCAATAACAGCTCGGTTAGAGACTATGTAAGGGAAACATTTGCAGGTTTAACCAGAAAAGAAAGCTTACCCTAAATGGGTAGCATCAATCTCTCCCCCACCAAGTTTTGGGAAGCCTGTATTCCCTATTTTCAATGGATCAGCTGATCCTGAAGAACATTTGACACTTTACGTGTCTTGTTGTGATCCTATGATGGGAACTCCGGAGCAGCAAGATGCAGTTAAACTCAGATGCTTCATGCGAACCTTGCAAAGACTAGCTTTTTTCTGGTATACAAGTTTGCAGTCCCGGTAAACTACCGGATGGGAGGAAGTTCTCCAATGATTCCTTCTCCAATTCAGCTCAACATTGCCAAAAACAATAGTTTTCGATCTTACAAACTGTAAGAAAAGAGAGAATGAAAGGGTCTCATATTTCATTTCTCACTTGAAGGGATTAACATATTCCCTAAGCTTAGCACTCCTTCAAGAGGAACTGTTTCCAATCTGTGTAGCAAATTTGTGTGACGAATTACGCACACCATTGATCCCTGTGATATACACAAGAGGGTTTCGAGACCTTACTTCAATGGATAAAAATATTGAAGATTCTATTATAAATACTAAGGCTAAAACTCATGTAATTCCATCAGCTCCAGGAAGGAGAATGGGTAAAGCAGATACTGCTACAGTTATGCTTAAACAAGCACATGTACCTGCTTCTACATCAAAACCTTCATCTTCTCGAAGGGCTCCACCTCCTGAGTACCAACAATAGATACCGTTTCGTCAAGATGATCAAAGAGATCAAGGGCGAAAACAATTTGAGGATTTGAAGAGGAATGTTTACTCTTTTCCAAAAGAATAAGTTCATGGCTACTTCATTTCGGCTCTAGAAAATAATCTAGTTCAATTGCCAAGGCCCAAGAGGCCAAACAAGAAAGGAGATGAAGACCGTCCCAATTATTTCCCCTTTCATCAAATGTTGGGGCATCCCATCCAGGAGTGTTTTGTCTTCAAAGACCTCCTGCAAAAGATGGTCGACTCGGGACGAGTCAAACTGAAAGGTTCTTCAGGTCAAGTAGCATGTGATACTACTACAGTTCCAGAGGAGGAAGGTGAATAGAAATAAGTCAAAAGCAAAAAATGCACAAAAATATGATGACATGGATGGTCAGGAAGATGATCAACCGAAATCATGCTATTTTGAGAACACAATTCAAGAAACCAATTGTGCCTTCTTCCATAAATGCCACAGCAAAACCCTCTTCATCAGAGGGAAAATCCTCAAAAAACGGCACAATTCCTATGCCAGTCGTAGTTTCGATTTTCATGAGCTTGAATTCCATGTATCAAACAGAGGAATCAGAGTATGTTCTAGAGGTTTAGGATACAGTGGAAGATGTGGATCTTTCAGAGGCCACTATTCCAATTATACCCCTAATAGAACTGTGTATGCGGTAGAAACTCATGGTAGAGCCCTTCAGCGAGCTAAACATGTAACGCCCCGACCCCAGCTACCCAGAGTCGGTGCATTACTTCGTAACATTGGAATGATCACAAGAAAGATCAAATCTCGAAAGACCGATTGGTTTAGTAGCCTTGGAAACACTAGATATATTTCATAAGTTTTACATTACATCATAAAATGAAAAACTACTACAACAACATAATGTTTCCACCGTCCACACTATAATCCCCTCATAATATCCCTGAAGGAAATTCATAACTTACTTCTTCACATCCTGGGAAAAATAAAACATAGAAAAGGGGTGAGCTCAAATGCCCAGTAAGGATAACAATATAGCGGAAACTTTCATAAATAAGAATAAACATTTAAGGCAATGTATAACTAAAACAAAAGCCTTTCAAACATGAACTTTCAACATGGTATGGCATAAATAAAATGAAATAATGCCATTTACTTATTCACATGTATATTCTACTAATCGAATAATCACATGAAAAAATCAATAACCACTTTCATAATGTTGGAATGCATAATGCCAGACTATCATAACCACATAGTCAAGGCCTCGTGCCAAGACTACAAATAAGATTTTGTCAAGGCCTTGTGCCAAGACACTAGTTTGTCTCATGAGACCTACCGATGCATCGAGGAGCTATAGCGGGCTCCACCCGTCACATATTAAGTCCAATGCATTCCCATATGAAAAGGTTTAAACATAACATAAACATTCATATTAAAACTAGCATACGAAATGTCAATACATTCACCATAAACTATGAATGGTATAAAAATAGCACATCCACAGTCAAACATATCACAAAACCTTCAATATAATATAGAAGTTTTGTATCATAATAAATCAACTTCAAATAATCTTAAAATCCATAAAAGGATGTTGACATAGATGAAATCAAAATTCTTTTTAAAGAAATATCTCCATTTAATTTGAAATCATTTAAGATCCATTTAAAATAAAACATTTTCTTTGAAAATATTCTTATAATCTTGTAAGGGAAGCTTTGAAGATTTTATAATGGCGGAAAATAGCCGCACCCGCCGTATAAGTTAAAAAAACATTCTTACCTTAATTCTGTCGAAAAGGTTAAAAAGGACCTTGTTTTGAAAACGACAGAAAGATTCCTTTATAAACCACTTATAAAAGTCAGAAAGGGTATAAATGACTTTAACTCATACTCTAGTAAATAGTAAAAATGTTTTGAAATACATTTTTAAGAAACATGGATGTGGATGATAAAGAGATCCCAGTAGATTATTACATATAAACAACCTCGGATAATGAAGAGATTGTGAAATAACCCTTACCTTGTACTTTTCCTTGGTTGGGGTAGGTTAACCTCCTCTTCTTCGGGTTCTTCCTTTTGATTTGATAAAAAGGGCTCCTTAGGTTAGCTTTCTGATCAAACTAAGGTCTCTAGGTTGTAGTGAGGGATGTTGGTAGAGTATTTGGGTAGAGTTTGGCCGAACCAAAAGGCTTTGAAGGTGTGAAGAAATGAGAAGGAGGAGTTCCCTTTTATAAAAGGGGTGAGGGGCACCTTTGGAAAAGCTAGAAATATTAATTTATAATAAATTCATATTCGGTTTCTAATGGCTCCAAAGTTGAATATTCAAAGGTTAAGGTGGGGATGGGTCGAAAAAAACTCAACCAATAGAATTTAGACAGGTTTGGGTACTTATATTAACCTTATCTTTAAGTATTAACTCTAAGTTAATTAGTTTCACTTTTACAATGTCTCTTTGTATTTTTATACAATATGGTTAATAAACATACTATATAAATCCAAGCGACCCCCAAGTGGTCCATTAATGATGAACCTATCCTGATATAAGTCTCTTGGCCGAACCTTAGACTTTTAGGAATTTAATATCAATTAATAATATAAAATTTGTTTTAAGAAACTCTTTTATGTCAATTTTGACACTATTCAATAGTTGATTTTTGTGAAACTTATAACAGATTGATTACTTCGAAAAAAGTCAATTAAATCAATCCTAATATATCATATTATCATAGAAAATTAGTTTAATTCATTAAAAGTTTCAAATTATAATTATTTTGGTATTTATAATATCAATTATTTTAGTTTTTCACTATTTTAGTAATTACTGCATCATCATTGTGTCATAAATAAAATAAATTATTTAATGTCTAAAAATTATAAATAAAATATCCTTATGTAGGAAATCTTTTTAGCTTTCTAATGAATATTTATAATCTAAATTCCAACATATATAACCCTATGTAACAATTGTTTTTTCTAAAAGATATATGCTTGTGTCATTTTTGTATTCATTTTAACTTAATTAAAATAAAGTGTCATTATCACTTACAAGTGGATCCATGGGGTCCCAAAATCGACCCAAAGATGCCCATGGACGACCCTGTATCAACCAATAGGGTTAAGACACGTTTTAGGGTAATTTAGTATTATTATAATATTATTTTTTTAACCCTTATTTACCGGATTTACCCTTAACCATGGTAAATAAAATATTTACCGCAGTAATTATTCAGAATGTCTAAAAATAAAAGTTACCTATTTACACAATTTGAACATCCTGATTCCAAATATGTAATCCATTTTCCTAAATTCAAAACACAGAAGTGGCAGAAATTAATTTAAAATTAATTCCCGCTGTCAAAACAAAAAGCGTGTTTTTAAGAGATAATAACTATCAAAAGATTGGCACTTGTTTATGTTCGGTAAAATTGTTAAATTATGTCCAATGACCAACATTATATTAAATGGTAAAAATATATTCTAAATATACTTTAAAACTACTAAAATTCATAATTTATCACTGTTAATTATTTTGATTAAAAAAGTTGTTTTTATTTAAAATTTAGTAATTTTCACTATTCATCAAAATATGAAAGTTATCCGAAATGTACCAAAATTTCACCTTAGGCTAAATTCGATATTCCGAATCCAAAAATGAAGTCCATTTTTAAATATAAAATATATATAATTTCAAAAATTAGGTATTACTATTCATAACGGCTAGTTTGATTGGTTGTGGTGTGTGTTAAAACTCAAGGTTGCGTACAACACACGCTACTGTATTATTCAAAGAAAACGTACCGTGGAAGCTTGGGATGTTTCATTTTAAATTTTTCATGTCCCCATTTAGTCAAAAAGTTTAAAATATTGTATTTAAAAAAAGGTTCACTATTAAAAGTTGATAAAAGTGCAATACGGAAAATGAATTTGTTCTTGCATTATGTCTAAGATACTCATAATAAAGTTTAAAATTTATTTAATACTATTCATAACCTCTTTTGAATGGATTTTTGGTATGTAATTGTGCAAGTGAACTCAGTTTTGCGTGTAGTGCAAGTTATTGAATTATAACACATTATAAATTCTTGGGGTGTTACATTCTCCCCTCCTTCAATAAATTGTGTCCTCGCAATTTGAAATTGTTCTTCGAAAATAAAAGGTTGAAAGTAGAAAATATATTTGTGGGAAAACCCACATTGGAAATTGGGTTACTAAAATTTAGTCTTAATATGAGGAAAAGAGAAATCAAAGGGTCACCACCAAATTATGATCTCGATTAGGAGAACATTAGTGGCAATTAGAGACATATAATTGGAGGAAAAACGTAAATATTTATAGGTAGTGACTGAGGTCATCAATCACAAACAAGTGTAAAATTGAGGTCCTTAAATTCATCAATCTATGATGATTTGAAATACCATCGGTTCAACAAAACATAGGGTATTAGGATAACACATTTTTTATGTTTCAAAATATCTTAGTTGAAATCCCATATCGAAAAATGAATTAGTGAGGGCTCTATTTAAAATAAAGAGTCGAAAGTATGAAGATTACCGAAAATAACACATACTAGGGTTCCATGTAGGAAAAATATGGATATGGAAGAAAAATCTAACCATCAATTATCTGATGGAGAGTGGTAGAGAACATGGCTATGAAAAGGCCAACAATCCCAAAGCCATAAATTAGTGATGATTTAAGGTACCATCTAAGAAAACATTTTTATTCTAAGTTTCTTTTCTTAATGTTGAGGAATTTATTTATGAGATTGGCTAAGATCATAAGGAGATATACTTACTTTATAATTAGAGTTTTATCCATTAATAAATTTCTACCACAAACTCATCTTTCACTGTAAAATATAATAGAATGTAAAAAAATTCTATTTACACTATTTGTATAGGGTTCCAAAATAAATGAATTTATGATATTTTAATAAAAACTACATTATTTAATCCAGGACATCTCATGGGCCAGTGGTAGGTGATACACCCTTGTCGCCCTTCGGTTGCGGGTTCAAGTCTCGCAGCCTTGCCGGATGCGACGGGATGCCGCCCGACCTCCGGGTTGTCCTTTTATGGAAATCCAAAATAATCCAAACTAGAACTATCCAAAATACTTCTGTCCAAACTCATAGTCTAACATTTATAAGGAAGGTAAACATAATATAGATCCTTTTTACCCCGTAATAGCATATGAATACCTTCATCATGTATTACCATATTCCTTATTGATTACATTCATGCTCCCTTATTCCATATAGAATGTTGGATATACTTCATTAATCCAAAAAATGTTTTAAACCCCAACAATGATGGAATATACAAATCGTTAATCAGTTCCAAGGTAGTCAAGAATATCCAATATAATTTATCCAAAACAATCACATATTATTCAAAAATCACTACCTCGGTATCAGAACTATATTATGGTTTATCATTCTCTCAACCATATATTTTCCAAAAATTTATCCTGCTATTGAGTCACTTTTCTTTGTTCTACACAATCTCAAGTCCTTAATGAAATAGTACTGCAGTACAATCCTTATATACTCCATAATTATTATAACAAGTACATTGTTGATACAACACTCAATTGACATAATCAATATAAGAACTCTAATAATTCCTCTTCATCTGTGGTAGTATCATAACTTGATTATTATCCAATAACATCATTTGTGGCATAGTCTGATGACTGGGACATAGGTTCACGTAGTGTCCAAACTCCTTGCAAATGAAACATTGTACATTTGAAACCATTTTCTTACCCTTGCAGTCACGTACTTTGTGCCCTTTTCCTCCACACTTATAACAAACTCCCATTCCTTTCAGGAAAGTTCCAGGGTGTTTCTTTCCACAGTTACCACATATGGGAAAATTCTTCTTTTCCCTCTTCCCTTTATCCATCTTTCTCTCTTCCATCCTTTTCTTCTCTTGCTTCCCTTCAAATCCATAGGACTCAGTAAACTCTTTACTTATCTTATCAACACATGATATTATTTCTTCATATGATGATAATACATGGGAGACTATTTCTCTTATAAATTCTAGCTTAAGACCATGAAATATATGATCCTTCCTTCTCTTTGGATCATGTGCATTTCTGGAGTTCTCATTCCTTCTACTGAACGCCATTTCTAAACAATGGCATACACTAGATCAGTTTATGAATCAAAATACATAATCCCATACTTATAAAACACTTAACATAAATTGAACTATTTATGGATATAATCCATAATCATAAGAATGTTTTCTTTGAGGAAGTATATACTCATAAACTCTTCATAATGATTTGTAAAGAAAATGAGAGTTATCCTAAGCATATCCCCCGGGAGTGTCGTAACCAAGAGTGTAGCAAGGCCCGTTGTCGTGCAC
The DNA here is from genome assembly GCA_963277665.1 of Viscum album. NCBI lineage: Eukaryota > Viridiplantae > Streptophyta > Magnoliopsida > Santalales > Viscaceae > Viscum > Viscum album. The sequence goes on from OY728134.1 coordinate 1,005,177,441, forward strand.
CAGTTTCCGTTCGAGTCTAGCTCAAAGCGGTGTTTTTGGGTTTTACCCCTAGGTACATCTGTTCCAGAGCCGCCTCTACCTGCTCGTATCCAGACAGGGATGTATTGCTCGGAAAACTCACAAAATCTCTACAATACCAAAATTCTAGGAAGTTCTTCTATACTAATCCTCAAAGTTCATCTTAGGTCTACGTGCTCTAATCGGAGTTTATCTAAATCTATCTTCCAAGGTTTGTACTAAACTTCCTCTGATACCAACTGTAACGCCCCGACCCCAGCTACCCAGAGCCGGTGCATTACTTCGTAACATTGGCATTATCACAAGAAAGATCAAATCTCGAAATACCGATTGGTTTAGTAGCCTTGGAAACACTAGATATATTTCATAAGTTTTACATTACATCATAAAATGAAAAACTACTACAACAACATAATGTTTCCACCGTCCACACTATAATCCCCTCATAATATCCCTGAAGGCAATTCATAACTTACTTCTTCACATCCTGGGAAAAATAAAACATAGAAAAGGGGTGAGCTCAAATGCCCAGTAAGGATAACAATATAGCGGAAACTTTCATATATAAGAATAAACATTTAAGGCAATGTATAACTAAAACAAAAGCCTTTCAAACATGAACTTTTAACATGGTATGGCATAAATAAAATGAAATAATGCCATTTACTTATTCACATGGATATTCTACTAATCGAATAATCACATGCAAAAATCAATTACCACTTTCATAATGTTGGAATGCATAATGCCAGACTATCATAACCACATTGTCAAGGCCTCGTGCCAAGACTACAAATAAGATTTTGTCAAGGCCTTGTGCCAAGACACTCGTTTGTCTCATGAGACCTACCGATGCATCGAGGAGCTATAGCGGGCTCCACCCGTCACATATTAAGTCCAATGCATTCCCATATGAAAAGTTTTAAACATAACATAAACATTCGTATTAAAACTAGCATACGAAATGTCAATACTTTCACCATAAACTATTAATGGTATAAAAATAGCACATCCACAGTCAAACATATCACAAATCTTTCAATACAATATAGAAGTTTTGTATCATAATAAATCAACTTCAAATAATCTTAAAATCCATCAAAGGATGTTGACATAGATGAAATCAAAATTCTTTTTAAAGAAATATCTCCTTTTAATTTGAAATCATTTAAGATCCATTTAAAATAAAACATTTTCTTTGAAAATATTCTTATAATCTTGTAAGGGAACCTTTGAAGATTTTATAAAGGCGGAAAATAGCCGCACCCACCGTATAAGTTAAAAAAAACATTCTTACCTTAATTCTGTCGAAAAGGTTAAAAAGGACCTTGTTTTGAAAACGACGGAAAGATTCCTTTATAAACCACTTATAAAAGTCAGAAAGGGTATAAATGACTTTAACTCATACTCTAGTAAATAGTAAAAATGTTTTGAAATACATTTTTAAGAAACATGGATGTGGATGATAAAGAGATCTCAGTAGATTATTACATATAAACAACCTCGGATAATGAAGAGATTGTGAAATAACCCTTACCTTGTACTTTTCCTTGGTTGGGGTAGGTTAACCTCCTCTTCTTCGGGTTCTTCCTTTTGATTTGATCAAAAGGGCTCCTTAGGCTAGCTTTCTGATCAAACTAAGGTCTCTAGGTTGTAGTGAGGGATGTTGGGAGAGTATTTGGGCAGATTTTGGCCGAACCAAAAGGCTTTGAAGGTGTGAAGAAATGAGATGGAGGAGTTCCCTTTTATAAAAGGGGTGAGGGGCACCTTTGGAAAAGCTCGAAATATTAATTTATAATATATTTATATTCGGTTTCTAATGGCTCCAAAGTTGACTATTCAAAGGTTAAGGTGGGGATGGGTCTAAAACAACTCATCCAATAGAATTTAGACAGGTTTGGGTACTTATATTAACCTTATCTTTAAGTATTAACTCTAAGTTAATTAGTTTCACTTTTACAATGTCTCTTTGTATTTTTATACAATATGGTTAATAAACTTACTATATACATCCAAGAGACCACCAAGTGGTCCATTAATGATGAACCTATCATGATATAAGTCCCTTGGCCGAACCTTATACTTTTAGGAATTTAATATCAATTAATAATATAAAATTTGTTTTAAGAACTCTTTTATGTCAATTTTGACACTATTCAATAGTTGATTTTTGTGAAACTCATAAAAGATTGATTACTTCGAAAAAAGTCCATTAAATCAATCATAATATATCATATTATCATAGAAAATTATTTTAATTCATTAAAAGTTTCATATTATAATTATTTTGGTATTTATAATATCAATTATTTTAATTTTTCACTATTTTAGTAATTACTGCATCATCATTGTGTCATAAATAAAATAAATTATTTAATGTCTAAAAATTATAAATAAAATATCATTATGTATGAAATCTTTTTAGCTTTCTAATGAATATTTATAATCTAAATTCCAACATATATAACCCTATGTAACAATTGTTTTTTTCTAAAAGATATATGCTTGTGTCATTTTTGTATTCATTTTAACTTAATTAAAATAAAGTGTCATTATCACTTACAAGTGGATCCATGGGGTCCCAAAATCGACCCAAAGATGCCCATGGACGACCATGTATCAACCAATAGGGTTAAGACACGTTTTAGGTTAATTTAGTATTATTATAATATTATTTGTTTAACCCTTATTTTCTGGATTTACCCTTAACCATGGTAAATAAAATATTTACCGCAGTAATTATTCAAAATGTCTAAAAATAAAAGTTACCTATTTACACAGTTTGAACATCCTGATTCCAAATATGGAATCCATTTTCCTAAATTCAAAACACAGAAGTGGCAGAAATTAATTTAAAATTAATTCCCGCTGTCAAAACAAAAAGCGTGTTTTTAAGAGATAATAACTATCAAAAGATTGACACTTGTTTATGTTCGGTAAAATTGTAAAATTATGTCCAATGACCAACATTATATTAAATGGTAAATATATATTCTAAATATACTTTAAAACTACTAAAATTCATAATTTTTCACTATTAATAATTTTGATTAAAAAAATTGTTTTTATTTAAAATTTAGTAATTTTCACTATTCATCAAAATATGAAAGTTATCCGAAATGTACAAAAATTTCACCTTAGGCTAAATTCGATATTTCGAATCCAAAAATGAAGTCCATTTTGAAATATAAAATATATATAATTTCAAAAATTAGGTATTACTATTCATAACGGCTAGTTTGATTGGTTGTGGTGTGTGTTAAAACTCAAGGTTGCGTACAACACACGCTACTGTATTATTCAAAGAAAGCGTACCATGGAAGCTTGGGATGTTTCATTTTAAATTTTTGATGTCCCCATTTAGTCAAAAAGTTTAAAATATTGTATTTAAAAAAGGTTCACTATTAAAAGTTGATAAAAGTGCAATACTGAAAATGAATTTGTTCTTGCATTATGTCTAAGATACTCATAATAAAGTTTAAAATTTTTTTAATACTATTCATAACCTCTTTTGAATGGCTTTTTGGTAAGTCATTGTGCAAGTGAACTCAGTGTTGCGTGTAGTGCAATTTATTGAATTATAACACATTATGAATTCTTGGGGTGTTACAAAACAAGAACAAGCATGTTCGTCCAATAATAGAAAACTCAGTAGTAGCAAAATTATACTAGAAGATCGGTTGAAGGTTCCACTTTCTTCTTCTCAGCAAGTAAATATACCAAATCGCTCTAATCTTCCAAAACCATGAGTATTACCAACTCCTACCCCGATACAAGATGCATCAACTTCCAAAACATCAAATTCCAAGGCACCTACAATACAACATGTTCCTTTTGGGAAGCGCATACATTGGATCATAATTATGATATATTAAAACACTTGGCCCAATTACAGGCCATGTTATCAATTTTGGATTCCTTGAATTTATCAAATGATCTTTGGGAGGCACTCATTGAGGCTTTGTCTAGTCCTCAGAAGTTTGAAACTGAAATTTCTGCAGCTGAAGTCTACCATGTAGAGAGTAATCCTGCAAAATTCCATGTAGTGATAACATTCACAGATGAAGATGAAGATGATGTTGTGCATGGACACATTATACCTATGTATTTATGTGGAAAGGTCAATGGTGTAGACGTCTGAAGAGCTTTCATTGATAATGGTTCAAGAGTCAACCTCATGACCATTCATACACTTCATTGATTAGGCCTCACAGAATCTGATTTATCTCCTTCTACCATGACGTTACAAGGATATGTTAAAAATGATCAAGAATCACTGGGCAATGTTACACACAGAACTCAGTTTGGAGATCTTGTATCCAATTCAGATTATTGGGTTGTTGATCAAGACTGAGCCTTCAATATCTTGCTTGGAAGACCCTGGCTACATCAACATGAAACTATCCCTTCATCATACCATCAATGTCTCAAATATTGTTTCGATGGTCATGTTGAGAAATTTTATGGTGATAAGGCCATGTTCAAGACATGTGAGTCTCAATACGTTGAGGCAGAATTCTATCACATGAAGGAAAATGATAAATCCACAACCATGGAGATTACCAAAGACAATGCTCCATATGGTTTAGAAAATATTCTAGTAAATCCATTTACACATGTGAGTATAGATTATGTGTTTCCTATCAGTCAAATTAAAAAGATAGACGCAAATCAAAATACTCTTATGGAAAGATCCATAATGTCAATTAAGGCAATTGAGCCAGACAACATGGGTGAAATTGGTAACCCACCATGCAGTGATGAAAACCCAAATGGTGACTTCTTCATTTCATCTGCTGAAATCCAAAAAATGTATACTTCTTCAATCAGGCAAAAAGAAGTTATAGAAACATCAGAGGAGAACAATTATGTTGATTCTAAATCCATCATCTCCTCTTTATTTCCCACGGAAGACCCATCATCATCAATCGGGTCAGAACAAGAAGCTTCTTCTTCAAGATGTTCAAATTATAACATCTATTCTGATCATGGAAATTCTGCTTTATCATCTACTATGCAAGTAGAAATGGAAGAAATAACACATGATAAAGAAGAAGAGGAAGATCTCAGAGATGCTTCTATAGTATTTGAAGAGGGTATCTCTACCACCGTGGATGAACTCAGAGAAATATATCTGGGTACAAAAGAAGATCCACGCCCAACTTTAATCAGTGCGGTCATGAATCTTGAAGAATAAGAGATGCATATTTCCATTTTAAAGCCAAATTGAGACATATTTTCTTGGAACTATACATAGATGCTTGGGCTTGATCCTGATGTTTCTACTCATCATTTGGGTTTACCAGAAGAGCATCGAGGATTTAAGCAAGCCACAAGAAGAACACACCCAACTTATGCTTCCAAAATTGAAGCTGAAGTGGATAAGCTTATCAAAGCTAAATTCACCAGAGAAGTTCAATATCCGAAGTGGTTGGATAATATTTTCCCTGTAAAGAATAAGAAAATACAAATTAGAGTTTGCATTGATTTTAGAGATCTTAATCGGCATTGTCATAAGGATGATTTCTTAGCTCCAATTACAGAACTTTTAATTGATGCAACAGCTGCCTACGAATCACTTTCCTTCATGGATGGATATTACGGATATAATCAAATCTGAATGGCCCCAAGAGACAAGGAATCCACAGCCTTCAAAGCCCCTCATGGTGTGTTTTTTTACTGGGTAATTCCCTTTGACTTAAAGAATGAAGGTGCAACATATCAGTGTGCCATGCATCTTATCTTCAAACCCTTTTTAGGGAAGTTTGTTTAATGCTATGTGGATGATTTGGTGGTCAAATAAAAACAACATTCTAATCACTTGGATGATTTGGAAGTCATATTCTGCAAGATTCGACAACATAATTTGAAGATGAACCCCTTAAAATGTGCTTTTGGGGTAACCTCAGAAAAATTTCTCGGCTTTGTTGTACGCCATCATGGTGTTGAAGTCAATCCTGGGAAGAAAACATCAATCCTTTGTATGTCACCTCCTCGAAATTTGAAAGAATTAAGAGGACTTCAAGGACACTTAGAATATTTTTGGTGTTTCATCACCAATTTGGTAGGAAAATGTTTACCCTTCCCAAAATTGATCAAGAAGGGAGTCACATACCAGTGGACTGAAGAATGTAAAGAATCATTCGATATTCTCAAGAAATACCTCATGAGTCCACCGATACTCATTCCACCTGTTGAAGGAAGACCACTTATCCTCTACATGATAGCTTTAGAGTGATCATTGGGTACCTTTCTTGATTAGGAGAATGATGCTGGGAATGAAAACAGCCTCTACTACCTCATTCAGACTATGCTTGAAGCAGAAACCCAAATATTCATGTATTGAGAAGTGCTGCCTTGCATTAATATTTGCAGTTCAGAAGTTGAGACACTACCTTCTGCATCACGAGGTCCAATTGGTATCTCACAATAGCCCGCTCAAATTCATCCTTAGTCGTCAAATGTTTACAGGACGTCTGGAAAGGTGGGCAGTTATTTTGCAGCAATTCGTCATTCAGTATGTGCCTCGAAAAGCAATAAAGGGACAAGCTCGGGCTGATTTCCTGGCTGAACACCCTTTAGTGGAACACACATCTTCAGATATTGAACTCCCTAATGAGGAAGTATTATCTATTCAAGAATATTCTCAGGCATGGGAAATGTATTTTGATGGTGCTTCCAGAATTCTAATAGGGAGGAAATTGGAAAATCCTAAATTCAACAAATTTGGCTTAGGAATTGTGCTCATTTCCCCAGAAAAGGCAGTGTTACCTTATTCCATCTTATTATGGGAAGGTGGTAACAATAATGAAGCAGAATACCAAGATCTTATCGCAGGCTTGGAATTGGCGCTTCAAGAACAAGTGAATAACATAAACGTGAAAGGTGATTCAGATCTGGTAATCAAACAAGTCAACGGGGATTATGGCCTCAAAAAATAAGAACTAATCCATTTTTATGATTACGGAAGATATTTAATGGCATAATTCCCTTTAGAACTGACATTTTCTTATGTCCCAAGATCAAAAAATGCTCATGATGATGCACTGGCTAATATAGCCACAACTTTGGAAGATCCAAATTGGGACGAGACAACCATCAGTATTGCCCACTGTCGTGAAATTTCACCTTATGTTTGAATCAGAACAGAAGAAATTAATGAAATTAGTCCCATTCCAGAACCGTATGGTCATACTATAGGATGGATGTCACCTATCAAGGAATACATTTTAAATGGAACACTTCCACCTGATAGAGTCGAGAAAGATCAAATCCGGCGACATGTGGTCAATTTTACTCTTTATGATAGCCGAGATCACCTAGAGAAAATTCTCTAAAAATGTTGTTTTGATGGAGTTCTCTTCATATTCATTGATGTTGAAAAGACAATGGATGTTATTAAAGAAGTGCATGCCGGAGTCTGTGGTTCCCACCACTCTCGACATAGTCTGTAAGATTCGAAGGCTTGGATACTTTTGGCCTTCAATGATACAAGATTGTATTGATTTCACAAAGAAGTTTCATTCATGCCATGTACATTCCAACTTCATTCATCAGCCTCCAGAGTTGCTTCATATAGCTAAATACTCGTGTCCATTTGATACATGGGGAATGGATGTGGTGGGACCTTACCCTTCGGCTACGGCCAAGTAGTTTAATTATATTCTTACTACTACAGATTTCTTTTCTAAATGGGTAGAGGAAATACCTCTCAAGGAAGTCAGTTCTAAATGAATTGTTAGATTCATCAAGTCTAACATCATTACCAGATTTGGTGTCCCTCATACCATATTTATGGACAATGGCACCAACTTCTGTTCATTCGAGGTGGAGAAGTTGTATCAAGAATACAACATCAAATCTAACCATTCATATCGGTATCTTGAAGCGGCCAATGGCTAGGTAGAAGCCTTCAACAAGACTCTTTCAAATATACTGCAACAGATTGTGGATAATGATAAGAAATCATGGCATGATAAACGCTTTCATGCTTTTTGGGCTTATCGGAATACCACCCGCACTGCAATGCGGTCAACTCCATATTCACTTGTATATGGAACAGAAGCCATCTTTTCCATTAATGTTCAACTACCCTCGCTCAGAGTAGCCATTTGTGATCAGTCATCTATAGATGAACAATCTTAAAATCGATTGAATGGATTGGAATGGTTAGATGAGAAAAGATTGTGCACTTTTCACCACTTGGAAGTCTATCAGAATCGAATAGCACGAGCTTTCAATAAAAAAGGTTGTCTTCTTTCATTCACTCAGGGAGAATTGGTATTAGTTCTTAGAAATCCAATGATACCAGCAAAGAAACCTCTCAAGATTTAACCAATATGGGAAGGACCTTATTCAATATATAAGGTCTACTCCATTGTAGCATATTCATTAATCTCTATGGATGGAGAACTCATCACTACTCCATCCAATGCCAGATTTCTGAAGAAGTATTTTGTATAAACACAAAATATATCATCATCAGTCCAGTATGACCATAAACTGCACCACCGTCCTGCATGACATTAAAACTCCTCATTACATGTAGCAAGGTGTTAAACTACATAACTAATGGTCCATGCATATGACCTTAAAACTGTACTCATAATTCGTCCAACATGACATTAAAATGTGAAGTCCTAACCACCTGATGCTAAACTGTATAGACGTCCCTTAAATCCAGCAAGACATTAAACTGCATAACCAATGGTCCATGCATGCAAACTTAAACTATTGGAACTTACTTCCAACATGACGCTAAACTGTATCGTCCCTTTTTCATTCAACATGACGTTAAATTGTGAAAAAGTCCCTCATAATTCCAACATGACGTTAAATGGTGTACTCTATTGTCCTCACTGCATGAAATTAAACTGCACAGTCCTCTTTTTGCCCAACATGACATTAAACTGTATTGTCCCCATCGTCCTAACTACATGAAGCTAAACTATATATAAAGTCCTTTAATATTTCCTACATGACATTAAACTGTATGTTGTCCCTATTACATGACGCTAAACTGTGCAGCACCAATAGTCCTAACTTTAAGACCTTAAAACTACATAGTCCCTTTATATGTCCTACATGACATTAAATTGGGCATTGTTAGGGTGTCGCAACCTCCTGTTTCTCACACCGAGTATGACTCATGTGAGCATAGAGCAAACTTCAACCATAAATCTCTCTCTCTCTCTGAGCTACTAACCATGTGTATGTCCTAACACTATTTTTTAGATCGTTGTCCCCAAGAACAACTTGATTACTAATTCATTCTTTAATTGAACTACGCGGATTTTGATCCTTGCCTTCTAGGCTGGGTACGTAGGCAACCTCCCAAGGTTCAAGCCCAAAACCTATATCTTCACATATATTCACCTCCATCTCATACGATGTTGATTCATGAAACCACCCCTAGAATCAATATCATTACATTGGTTCACTTTCGCCCTTGCTATACGACGTTAAACTATACAACACTTTTGTCTTGTATGAAAATAAACTACAATATTATTTGATACCCTCACCTGAGGGGGAATCATTATTTACATTGATTTTAAATCATGTTTAATTTCAAAGACTACATGCATACATGGCAGTAGCTGAACCATTTATCTTGGGTTAAACCATCTTTGCACTAAAATCTCCTTTCACCCTTCACATGTACGAACCTAATTTGTACAGAGGGTAGTTCTAGAACTACAGGGGCTTGATTATCATCCTTATGGGATATGTAAGAATGTTCGAGTGTCCCTCGAATCCAGCCCCAAGTCTTTTGGGCCTAACCACAAATTCCTCTTTCCGTCCCCTAGATGAAAAGTCTCCATCAAAACACACACTGTGAATTCCTTATAATGGTCCAAGCTCTATGAACCTAAACAAAGATCTCCAATCCTTTTGTCCCACATGACGTTAAACTGTAGTTCAAGAACTTTTTTTGGCTTGATTCCCATCATTATGGGATACGTAGTGAAGTCCAACATTTCCATTCAGGACACAGCCACAACATAATTATGGTCAGCATTGATCTGTTTATCTCTACATACATTGTAAAATACCCATCTTTATGTGTCATAATCCTCACTTTAAATTTTTTAATATCTTCATAACCCTTTTCTTAACTTCTAATCACAAAAGGCCTGAAATTCCGAGAGTTCTTTTTTCTGATCATGCAACACGTTCCCTTAAGCGGCCTTGCATAAAAATGGTACATAACGGAACTGTCAGCCAAAAGATGCTATTGTTTGACTATGCAGCCAATTTCCTTAGGTGGCCCTGCATAATTCAACCCCCTAACGGGGTTGTTAAATAATGGTAACTTCATTCTTGGAAGGAAAACCTCTTTTTTATTTATTTTTCTTAATAATATATAGGGATCTGCAAAAATATCCATCCTTAACATATTTGTCCCATATCCTTTTTCATGATCTGAATGTATTCTAGTCTATGGTTTATATTCTCCTTCCCTATGCTTGGGTCAGAACTTTGTAGGATTCATATCCATGCAGTTCTTATATAATCTTGTTTGGAAATATATTCTTCATATTCAAGTACATCTTTTTATACAAAAAAATCGATATTTTGGAAAATCTGAATCTCCATAAACATTCACTGGATTTCTAGCACTAGGAAAGTAAATTTCTGAGAGTTCTTTTGCCTGACTATGCAGCATGTGCCCTGAGGTGGCCTTGCATATGTAGTCTATATAACGGACATGTTAGCCAAAAGATGCTATTTATTTGACTATGCAGCCAATGCCCTTAGGTGGCCCAACATAATTCAAACCCCTAACGGGTTTGTTACATATTGGTAACATCATTCTTGGGAACTACTTCTTATAATACCTTTTAGATATTTTTCATATCATTCCTCAGACTCAAATATTCTTAAGTCATAGTTTACATATTTTCACTCATACCTGAACATGGTAATATGTTTTTAGATAAATTATCAAGGAATTGATTCAATGTTAATCCATTTTGGTCAAAAGCTATTTTTACATTAATCATTATCCTTTTTTATGTCTAACATGCATGTCTTTAAACATCCAACAACCACAAAGACCCCTGGTTTCACTTTTTTCCTTAGAGTCAAATCCACTTTTCTCTCTGGATCCAACTCTGAGGGGGGAATTTTGTTGACTCTCCTTTCCGTCACAAAGTCTAACGACTGAAAAGGGGAAATACATTAATCTAAAGTGATTCATCCATTGAAGAAACATCAAAAATAGACAAAGGAATGAGCAAGGATAAGTTTCAACATGGGTCGCGCAAGTTCCATTACTTTCACGCAAGTATACTTGGGCGCCGCTTAATGGTCGCACAAGTGACTTGCGCACCCTAAGTGATAACTGCCCGGGGTCTTCTCTAGCCTATAAATACCCCCGGTGGGCCCCCCATTTCAGGGAGGAAGTTTTCCATAATTCACATACAAAGCTCTGAATGACCAAGTCTCTTCTTCAGGTCTTAAGAAAACTTCTAAGGTAATTATTTACCTAGAATGGAAGGTCTAATCAAGAGGAGTAAGGTCTATGTGTTAGAATTCACTAACATTTGTGTGCCTGGGTTGTTTTACCCTTAAGGAAAATGGAGACACTTGCGCACCACCCTACTTCTTCACCAGAACTTGCGCGCCATCTTCTGGAAAGCCTCTAGGGATAATGATGGTTCCAGGCACACCAGAAGTGCATGGGTGGATATTCCGACTTGAATTTTTGTCATTAACAATGATCAATCTGGGATCAATACGACAATAAATTCCGGTCTCCATGGATCGATTCACGGAAATGGACAAAGAAAGGAAAAGTCCCGGAACCAAAAGGTAGGATCATTACAAGTTGATTATAATTAATTTAATAAATTGAAAATAAATACCTTTTGGGTTTTCATTCTTCATTGATGTTCTTGATCATGTTCCAATGTGATTCGTCATTGCGTCGTAGAAGCCGAGTGTATACTTCCTCTATCTTTGATCCACACATGTACCTCGTATCTTGGGACGTCGCCAAAAGAGTCTTTGGATGCTACCGTGGAGAAACCTTTGCTTGTGTTGTCCGCCTTAGATCATCTTGATCAGATGGAAGAGGATCTCTCTCGGTCTTGAGAGCATTCTTGGAGGAAGAGGTTCTTTCACCCTTGAAATAATTCTCCAGAATTGTTGTGTGTGGGGTAGGAAAAGAGTTGGGGTTGTGAGGTTATTTATAATCAGGTTTTAGGTTGTAGAGTAATGAAAATTAAAAAATGTGTTACATGTTTTATTTATTTCATTGACTGTTATTTAAAACCCCCCATGTCGAATAATTAATACCTTGACATGCGCCCACACATATTATAATAAATAATATTTAAATTAATATTATATCTTCAAAATCCCGACGAGAAAAACTACACGGCGAGTATTAATAAATACATGGTGTGTACTTGTTTTTCATTGAAAACTACACGGTGTGTACAATCAATGTACACGGCGTGTATATATTTTTTTCATTTATTCATTTCCTTTTCGTAAAGAAAACTACACGTGTGTAATTATTAATACACGATGTGTACTTATTTTCCATGAAAAACTACACGGCGTGTAATAATTAATACACGGCGTGTATATCTTGTTATTAATTTCATTCTTCCTCCATCATTAAAACGATTTAGGGTTCCTTGAATAATTATTAAACCATGTACGAGAATAATCATTATTTTACTTGAGATACTTGAATACACTTAGTGTGTGACCCACTAGGCATCTTTCTCGTTGGAATTAGGCGAGCTTGCCAAATGTCCAAGATTACTATCTAGCAATGTGTCAAGGAACCCAAGAAAAAGAAGTTGATGCCGCATTGACGTATAACCTCATAAGAACGCTTACTGTGTAATTTAAAACCTTTGTCTCAATATCTCATCAATCAGGTTTCATGGAAGTGTCATAAACCTATATGCTTGATCCGTCATTCTTCGACTACCAAAAATAAACTCATCTTTCACACCATGGCCATGTAATTTAATGCGACAGTTCTATTTTAATCAAAGGGCTGAGATATCAACTTCCATAAATGGAAGGAAAAAAATCCTTCCTCGACATATCCATTAACAACATGTCACTCGTGACGCACTCAGCGTACCCTACTTCCCGCCAACTGTCTGCATGACAGTTTTTATCAGTAAATCTAAGTGCACGAGTCATGACATGAGTTAATGATAATCTTCCAGTCTAAGGACCATTACACACTCTCATAGGTAGCATTGTCCGATGACACCAAGACATTCAGAATTTCTACAGGTGGGTTTGTTCTCATAATATCCCATCTTGGAGATTACCAAGTGCGAACTCCATGAGAGAGAGTCTCATCTTCTTACGAGTACTTGCACATGACAGTCTGTATACTCTGTGTCCTATCATAGTTTGTCATCCAACTACAGAACAATATTTAAGAATATTGTTATAGTATTTCAAGGTTCTCATCATAGAGGGGATCTTCCATGACCTTATTAATGCAACAAATATTCCAGGACATTGTTATATTATAGTAATGCAGAACAATGAACAATATATAATAAGTTAACATTCATATTATCAAAGTACAAAATAGTTGGTTCTTAGGACACCAACCTTTACAAACTCCCACTTCGACTAGAGCCAACTGCATACGACTTTTAGTCCACTAGACCTCACATGATGATCATGTTTCTACTATGTCAAGGCTTTAGTCAAATGTTCTTCCACGTTGTCTTCTGTGTAAATACCGCTCACTGCAACTTCACATCTCTGAGAAAAATCCCTCAAGAGATGATACTCTTGATGTATGTGATTTTTCCGATGATATGTCCTTGGCTCTTTTGCAAGTTCCACCACTGTAGTATTATCACAATAGAGTGTGATAGGATCTTTACTGCTCGGTACTACATCCATCTCTTGGACAAAGCTTCATATCCATACTGCATCTTTAGTTGCCTCAGAAGATGTGATATACTCGGACTCCGCTGTAGAATATGCCACCACACATTGTTTTGAGCTCTTCCAGCTCACTGCACCTCCATTCAAACTGAAGATGTATCCAGTCTACGACTTCATGTCATCATGATCAGTCTGGAAACTAGAATCTACATTTCCTATGATGACTTGTTCCTCATCTTCTCTATAAACCAGGAACATATCCTTAATATGCCTCAGATACTTAAGGATAGTCTTGACTGCCATCCAATGGCGGTCTCCTGGATCATCTTGATATCTTCCTACTGCACTTAATGTGAAGCAACATCTAGCCTCGTACATTTCATATCATACATGACTGACCCAATTGTGGATGCATAAGGGATCCTTTCCATTCTCTTTCATTCTTCATGTGTCTGAGGATACATTTTCATGGAAAGATGAATTCCATGTGACCCTGGTAACAATCCCCTCTTGGATTGTTCCATATTAAATCTCTTCAGTATCTTTTCAATGTAGGTACTTTGACTCAGGCCCAGCATTCTTTTGGATCTATCACGACGGATCATGATACCAAGAATATATGCTTCCTCACCCAAGTCTTTCATAGAGAATCATTTACGCAACCATGAATTAACTGACTGTATGATAGGTACTTCATTTCCAATTAGTAATATGTCATCAACATATACTGTTAGGAAAACGACTGCACTCCCACTAAACCACTTGTAGACCAAAGGCTCACATTAGTTCTTAACAAATACTAATTTTGTTACAGCTTCATCAAAACAAATGTTCCTTGACCTTTATTCTTTCATTAATCCATAAATGGATTTCTGAAACTTGCATACCTTGTTGGAATCCTTTGGAGTCACAAACCCTTCAGGTTGTTTCGTGTAGACATCTTCCTGGAGGTTCCCATTAAGGAAATCTGTTTTGACATCCATTTTCCAAATTTCATAGTCATGGTAAGCAGCAATGGCCAATTGGATTCTGATGGATTTCAGCATCGCAACCAGTGAAAAGGTTTCATCATAGTCAATTCTTTGACATTGTCTAAACCCTTTTGCAAGCATTTGTGCCTTATAGGTGTTGACTTTCCCCTCCATGTCCAGTTTGTTCTTGAATACCCATTTATTACCAATAGGCTTTACATCAACTAGAGGATATACCAATATCCATACGTGGTTTTGGTACATGGAATCCATTTCAGAATTCATGGTTTCTTGCCACTTGGAAACTTATGTGCCTTCAACTACTTCCTTGTAGGTAAGAGGATCATCATTGCTAACCAATAATGAGTCACTATCCTCAGTGACAAGATAACCATATCGTTCTGGTTGCCTCACCTCTCTCATGCTCTAACACAGTTCTTGTGTCTCTAGAACTGATTGTTCTTCCACGAGGCTTTGTAGAATTTGTTCTTGTACCAACACATGTGTATCTTGAGCCTCGACTTCATCAAAGTCTATCTCACTCCCACTATCTCTTTTGGAGGTGTTCTCCCTCTCAAGGAATATGGTGTGTCTTTCCACTATATCCTTTTTGTCTGAGGGGTTGTATAGGTAATATCCCTTTGTTTCCTTGGGATATCCTATAAAGATACACATTGTGCCTCAGGGTGAAAGTTTGTTACCTGAAGAGGCCTTAACAAATGCTTTGCTACCCCACACATGTAAATTCGATAACATGTCTTTGGGTCCACTCCATAACTCATATGGAATACCATTTATCGATTTAGTTGGTACTTGGTTTAGTATGTGTGCTGCTGTTTGTGATTCATATCCCCAAAAGGGTAATGGACGATTCACATGACTCATCATTGATCTCACCATGTCCAACAGGGTGTTGTTACTCTTTTCACGAACACCATTCCACTGAGGTGTGTATGGAGGAGTGAGTTTAGATAGAATCCCAAACTCCTGTAAGAAATCCATGAAGTCCTGATTAATATATTCTCCTCCACAGTCTGAGAAGAGTGTCTTAATCTTCTTACAAAGCCGGTTCTCAACTTCATTTTGGTATTCTTTGAACCGATCAAAAGAATATTACTTATACCTCATTAAGTATATATATATATCTATATCTACTAAAATCATCAGTAAAAGTTTTGAAGTACGAGAACCCACCCCATGCTTCTACTAGAAATGGTCCACACAAATCTGTATGAACAATGTCTAGAGGCTCTTTAGCTCTTTCACCTTTCCCACTAAATGGGGCTTATGTCATTTTTCCTTGTAGACACGCACGACCTACACCAAGTGGATTTAGATCGAAGGAATCTAAATAACCATACTGATGTAATTTTGTCAAACGTTTCTCATTGACATGACCTAGCCGGTGATGCCAAAGCTGGGTGTGGTATGACTCATGTGAATTTACTTTTTCATCGATTGCAATTACCTGGTTTGTGTAGTCTATCACATAAAGGTCGTTATATAAATGTGCCCTAACAAAACAAATGCTATCTTTATAAAAGTAGAAACATTCATTTCCAAACTTGAATATGAATCCATCAGTATCTAATATGGATACTGAAATATTGTTTTTAGTAACATAAGGCACATAATAACAACACTTTAACACCAAGATCATTCCAGTTGGGAATATGAGGTGGTAGTCCTTGACAGCTACAACAGCGAGTCTGGCTTTGTTGGCTGCATGTAGATCTACCTCCCCTCGATCAATATTATTGATTCTACTTGGTTCCTGTATTTGGATACAGATGTTATCACCACAAGCAGTATCTAATACCCAATATGTAGAAATAGATAGATTGCATTTGATGACAAATGCACCTGAAGCTTCCCCTTTCTTCCTTGGATGGGTGTAGTTTTTTCTTCCAGTGGCCCTTCTTTCCACATGCGAAACAAACAGCCTCATGTTCTCTTACCTCCCCTTTGATCTTCTTTTTCTTGGAAGGACTTGAAGAACCTTTGGGATTAAAGCTCTTCGCTTTCCCTTTCCTTTTATTCACCATAAAGACAAAAGGCTTTTCACGCATGATGTCATTATCTACTTGGTGAATGAGGATAAGAATATCAGATAGAGACTTCTCAATGTTGTTCATGTTGAAATTAACAACAAAGTTGGAGAAGCTCTTGGGGAGTGATGCAAGAATGAGATCGCTGCCCAGTTCTTCCGGGAGTTTAAACCCTAGAACATCCAAGCGCTCAATGTAGCCAATGAGCTTGACTACATGAGGCCCAGCTGGGGTACCATCTCCAAGCATGCTCTGAAATAGAGCCTTAGATATCTAAAACCTTTCCTATCTTTCTCTCTCCTGGTATATACCGTGGAGGTGTTCAAGAATGCTATAGGCATCCATGTCTTCATGAGACTTCATGAGCTCACTATACATCGATGATAGCATCAAACATTGAACGTCGAGAGCATCGTTCAAATGTTTATCATATACCAAGAAATCTTCATCACTCGCCCCTGGGGAAGGAGAATCAGGAAGTGAGTACTCTACCACGTAACACATTTGTTCATGGAGGAGGATAACCCAAAGGCACCTAAACCATTCCTGAATGTTACTACTAGTGAGGATATTGTCTTTATCCAGAATTGATTGCAGATAAAATGTGGTTGACGAGTTTGTCATTTCGATTATACAAATTAAAAGAGCAGATTTACCATTACTTTCTTGATTATATTTTATGGAAAATAATAAATGAATTTATTAATTCTCCAACTATTTTATCAAGTACCAATGGACCTCACCATTGAACTCAGAATATCCAGTTTTTTTGACATTCTAGTGGAAAGGATCCATATTCCCCTTCACAAAACCCCAACAAGGGTTGGTCAAGCTATTTGAAGGTATTTAGGTAGGTAGGTCTTTTCCAACTGTGAGATTACAGTTCCTTGATTTCTTTAGTGGACTCCCCAATCCAGAAATCCTGACTTGAATTTCCTCAACTCTTGCCTCCAATATTACACCAAGTCTAGCAAGGGATACTCTTCTTGATGTAATATGGTTAAGTCTACCTGAAACCTTTCATAATGGCTTCTTTTATAAAAGTAAGTGTCCCAAAAAGGGTTGGTCAAACACATAGTTTTATTGGGTCTTTCCATTAATCAAGTAACGAAAGGCTTGGTCTAACATAATATGGTACTGAGGTATTTTATTCTTTATGCTTAGTTTTTCATTATCACATGCTTGTTAATATTAATTGATGGTCACTTAAGTGATTAACCATGTTCTGATAATGTTTATGCATAGTCCGGTTTTTATTTTATTCCATATTTTCATGCTTGTTCATTTTATTAACTATGTGATCCCGAAAACGCATACATAATAAATAAACCATGCAATTTAGAAAGAAATAAACTAATATTCCATGATCATGAGCTTCTATTGGTTAGCATATCAAGCGGTTTTGATAAGCTAACCCTATCCTAGGAAAAACACCTTGAACCTGATGGTTCGTGTTTTGCAGCTCCCACCTGTCCACCATTGTATCTTCTTGGGTTGGTTTCGCCTCATATTTGGTCTATCTCATGATCATCCATTGCATTCAACGATATCTACGCATATTTATAATTCATATTCTTTTAATAGTTCTTTTATTTAAGATAAGTCGTGCTCGAATTCATTTAATTATGATCTTCTAATTAACCAATTATTTTTCTAAAATTACAGTCTAAATTTCCGTGAGATTATTCTCTTCCACATTCTTTGTACAGGTCTTTTTACTTTTGGAGGAAACCTAGTGAAATTTTTGGAAAGTACACGGCATGTAGTTTATATTTACATGACATGTATTTCTTTTCACCGTTAATCCAAAGTACACGTCGAGGGCCTTGGCGTCTTTTATGTACTTTGGAAATTTTGGAGTACACGACATGTAGATGAATAATACATGGCATGTACTTCCTTATTATGCGGTAACCGGCCTGGAAATCCCTTGTACACCGTACGCGGATTATCCTTGTACACGGTTTCACCTGGGCCGGAACGAACTACACGACGTGTTTCTCCAACATACACGCCGTGTATTACGGTTCCACGCATCGTTCAATTCTGCTCAACACGTCGTGATTAATACTTAGGCATATTCAATTCATAGGGCGTGGTTTGGCGGACCAGTGCCTGTTCATTTAACCTAAGTACACGACGTGTAGTTTTAATTACATTCCTTGTAATCTTGTGTTGTACAGATAGACAGAGAGGGTCCTCCGGATGAGTTCCTCATTTTTATATTAATCAAAAAATTAAAATTAAGTGGTCGTTTCTGTGATATGAATCGAGAAACGAAGGAGGAAGAATAGATCTATTTTATTCAGATTAATAGAACGATATATTTCGAATTGAATTAAATATAAATGTGTAAATTATCAACAAAAATTAAATAAATATAATCAACGTTGTAACCTCCCTCTGATACCATTTTAAGGTTCCGTGCACAGCGGAAGCACATGGGTGGATGTTCCAACTTGGATTTTTGTCATTAACAATGATCAATCCACGATCAATACGCCGATAAATGCCAGTCTCCATGGATCGAATCACAGAAATGGAAAAAGAGAGGAAAAGTCCTGGTACCAAAAGGTAGGATTGTTACAAGTTGATTATAATTAATTTAATCAATTGGAAAGAAATACCTTTTGGGTGTTTATTCATCGTTGATGTTCTTGATCACATTCCAATGTGATTCATCATTACGTCACAGAAGCCAAGTGTATACTTCCTCTAGAAGTGATCCACACGTGTACCTTGTATCTCGGGACGTCGCCAAAGGAGTCTCCGGGTGCTAGCGTGGAGAAACATTTTCTTGTGTTGTCCGCCTTAGATCGTCTTGATCCGATGAAAGAGGATCTGTCTCCGTCTTGAGAGAATTCATGGAGGAGGAGATTCTTTCAGCTAGGAATGAATTTTCCAGAATTGTTGTATGTGGGGTAGGAAAAAAGTTGGGGTTGTGAGGATATTTATAATCAGGTTTTATGTTGTAGAGTTATGAAAATAAATAAACATGTTATGCTTTTTATTTATTTCATTGAATCTTATTTAAAACCCCCATGTCGAATAATTAATTCCTTGACATGCACCCACGCAGATTATAATAAATATCATTTAAAATAATATTATATCCTCAAAATCCCGACTGGAAAAAACTACATGGCGTGTATTAATAAATACATGGCGTGTACTAGTTTTTCATTGAAAACTAAACGGTGTGTAAATTCAATGTACAAGGCGTGTATATCTTGTTTTTATTTATTCATTTCCTTTCTATAAAGAAAACAACATGGCGTGTAATTATTAATACATGGCATGTACTTGTTTTCCATGAAAAACTAAATGGCGTGTAATAATTAATACTGGGCATGTATATCATGTTTTTAATTTCCTTCTTCCTCTATCATTAAAAAGATTTAGGATACCTTGAATAATTATTAAACCACGTAAGGGAATAATCGTTATTCTTCTTGAGATACTTGAATACACTTAGTGTGTCAACCTCTAGGCCTCTTTCTCATTGGCATTAGGAGATCTTTCCTAAAGTCCGAGATTACTCTCTAGCAATGGGTCAAAGCACCCAAGAAAAAGAATTTGACCCCACATTGATGTATCACCTCATACGAATTCTTACTGTGTAATTTAATCCCTTGCCTTGATATCTCATCAAGAAGGTTACGAGGCAGTGTCATAAACCTATATGCATGATCCGTCATTCTTTAACTACCTTAAATAAACTCGTCGTTCACACCATGGACATGGAATTTAATGCCACAGTTCTTTTTCAATCAAAGGGCTGAGATATCAACTTCCATAAATTGAAGGGAAAAATCCTTCCTTGACTTATCCATTAACAACATGTCACTCTTGATTCACTCAACGTACCCTACTTCCCGCCAACTGTCTGCGTGACGGTTTTCGTCAGTAAATCTAAGTGCACGAGTCATGACATGAGTTAATGATAATCTTCCAGTATAAGGACCATTACACACACTCGTAGATAGCATTTTCCGAAGACCCCATGACATGCAGAATTACTAATGGTGGGTATGTTCTCATAATCTCCCATCTGGAGATTACCAAGTGAAAACTCCATGAGAGAGAGTCTCATCATCTTATGAGTACTCACACATGATGGTCTGAATACTATGTGTCCTATCATAGTATGTCCTCCAATTAAAAAAATTTATTTATGAATATTGTTATAGAATTTCAGGGTGCTCATAGTAGCGGGGATATGCCATTGCCTTATTAATGAAACAAATATTCCAGGACATTATTATATTATAGTCATGCATAACAATGAACAATATATAATAAGTGAACATTCATGTAATCAAAGTACAAAATAGTTGGTTCTTAGGACACCATCCCTTAGAAACTCCCACTTGGACAAGAGCCAACTGGCTACGACTTTCAATCCACTAGACCTCACATGATGATCATGTTTCTGCTAAGTCAATGCTTTAGTCAAGGGGTCCTCCACGTTGTCTTCCGTGGAAATACCTCTCACTGCAACTTCACCTATTTGTGAAAAATCCCTCAAGGGATGATACTTTTGAGGTATGTGCTTTTTCTACTGATGTGACCTTGGCTCTTTTGCAAGTGCCACCATTGTTGTATTATCACAATAGAGTGTGATAGGATCTTTACTGCTCAGTACTACATCTAGCTCTTGGACGAAGCTCTATATCCATACTTCTTCTTTAGCTTCCTCAGAAGCTGTGATATACTCGGACTCCATTGTAGAATCTGCCACCACACTTTTTTTAGCTCTTCCAGCTCACTGCACCTCCATTCAAACTGAAGATGTATCTACTCTGCAACTTCATGTCATCATGATCAGTCTGGAAACTAGCATCTACATGTCCTCTGATGACTAGTTCCTCATCTCCTCCATAAACCAGGAACATATCCTTAGTACGCCTCAGATACATAAGGATAGTGTTGACCACATTCCAATGGCGGTCTCCTGGATCATCTTGATATCTGTCTACCGCACTTAATGCGTAAGCAACATCTAGCCCCGTACATAGCATAGCATACATAACTGACCCAATCACGGATGCGTAAGGGATCCTTTCCATTATCTTTATTTCTTCATGTGTCTGAAGACACATTTTCATGGAATGATGAATGCCATGTGACACTGGTAATAGTCCCCTCCTGGATTGTTCCATACCGAATCTCTTCAATATCTTTTCAATGTATGTACTTTGACTCAGGCCCAGCGTTCTCTTGGATCTATCACGATGGATCTTGATCCCAAGAATATAGGCTACCTCTCCCAAGTCTTTCATGGAGAAGCATTTATGCAACCATGCCTTAACTAACAGTAAGATAGGTACTTCGTTTCCAATTAGTAATATGTCACCAACATATACGATTAGGAAAACGATTGCACTCCCACTAAACCTCTCGTCGACACAAGGCTCACATTAGTTCTTAACAAAGCCAGATTTCGTTACAGCTTCATAAAAATGAATGTTCCATGACCTGGATGCTTTCATTAATCCATAGATTGATTTCTGCAACATTCATACCTTGTTGGCATCCTTTGGAGTCAAAATCCCTTCATGTTGTTTCATGTAGAAATCATCTTGGAGGTTCCCGTTAAAAAAATTTGTTTTGACATCAATTTTCCAAATTTTATAGTCATGGTAAATGACAATGGACAATAGTATTATGGTGGATTTCAGTATCGCAACTGGTGAAAAGGTTTCTTCATAGTCAATTCCTTGATGTTGTCTAAACCCTTTTGCAAGCAGTCATGCCTTATAGGTGTTGACTTGCCCCTCTATGTCCAGTTTCATATTGAATACCAATTTATTTCCAATAGGCTTTACATCAACTAGAGGATATACCAAAATCCATACTTGGTTTTGGTACATGGAATCCATTTCATAATTCATGGCTTCTTGCCACATGGCAACGTCTGTGCCTTCAACTGCTTCCTTGTAGGTAAGAGGATCATCATTGTCAACCAATAATGAGTCACCATCCTCGGTGACAAGAAAACCATATCATTCTGGTTCTCTCACCTCTCTCATGCTCTTACGCAGTTCTTGTGTCTCGGGAATAGATTGTTCTTCCACGTGGCTTTGTAGAATATGTTCTTGTACCAACTCTTGTGTATCTTGAGCCTCGACTTCATCGAAGTCTATCTCGCTCACACTATCTCTTTTGGAGATGTACTCTCTCTCAAGGAATATGGAATTTCATGACCCAGTTACCATTTTGTCTAAGGGGTTGTATATGTAATATCCCCTTGTTTCCTAGGGATATCCTATAAAGATACAATTTCTGCCTCAGGGTGCATGTTTGTTACTTGAAGAGGCCTTATCAAATGCGTCGCTACCCCACACATGTAAATTCGATAACATGGCTTTGGGTCCACTCCATAACTCATATGGAATACCATTTATCGATTTAGTTGGTACTTGGTATAGTATATGTGATCCTGTTTGTAATGAATATCCCCAAAAGGATAATGGAAGACCCGCCTGACTCATCCTTGATCTCACCATGTCCAACGGGGTGTGGTTCCTCCTTTCACGAACACCATTACACTGAGGTGTGTAAGGAGTTGTGAGTTTTGATAGAATCCCAAACTCCCATAAGAAATCAATGAAGTCCTAATTAAGATATTCTCCCCCTCTTTCTGAGCAGAGATTCTTAATCTTCATACCAAGATGGTTCTCAACTTCATTTTTGTATTCTTTGAACCGATCAAAAGAATCTGACTTATACCTCATTAATTAGATATATCCATATCTACTAAAATCATCAGTAAACGTTTTGAAGTACGAGAACCCACCCCTTGCTTCAACTGGAAATGGTCCACACACCTTTATGTGAACAAATTCTAGAAGCTCTTTAGCTCTTTCACCATTCCCACTAAATGGGGCTTTGGTAATTTTTCCTTGTAGACACGCATGACATACACCAAGTGGTTTTAGTTCGAAGGAATCTAAATACCCATCTTGATGTAATTTTGTAAAACGTTTCTCATTGACATGACCTAGCCGGTGATGCCAAAGTTGGGTGTGGTATGACTCATGTGAATTTACTTTGTCATCGATTTCCATTACTTGTTTTGTGTAGTCTAACACATAAATGTCGTTATATAAATGTGCCCTATCAAAACAAATGCTATATTTATAAAAGTAGCAACATTAATTTGCAAACATGAATATGAATCCATCAGTAACTAATCTGGATACTGAACTAATGTTTTTAGTAACAGAAGGCATATAATAACAACCCTTTAAAACCAAGATCATTCCAGTTGGCAATGTGAGGTGGTAGTCCCCGATAGCTACAGCAGCGAGTTTGTCTCCATTGGTAGCTCATAGATCTACCTCCCCTCGATCAATATTCATGAATCTACATGGTTCTTGTATTTGGATACAGATGTGAGAACCACAAGCAGTATCTAATACCCAATTTGTAGAAATAGATAGATTTCATTCGATGACAAACGCACCTGAAGCATCCCCTTGCTTACTTGGCCGGGTGCAGTTTTTCTTCCAGTGGCCCTTATTACAACATGCAAAACAAACAACCTCATGTTCTCTTGCCTCCCCTTTGACCTTCTTTTTATTGGAAGGACTTGAAGAATCATTGGGCATAAATCTCTTCACCTTCCCTTTCCTTTTATTCACCATAAGGACAGAAGGCTTTTCACGCTTCATGTCATTATCTACTTGGAGAATGAGGATAAGAAGATCAGATAAAGACTTCTCAATGTTGCTCATGTTGAAATTAACAACAATGTTCAAGAATCTCTGGGGGAGTGATGCAATAATGAGATTGGTGCCCAGTTCTTCGGGGAGTTTAAACCCTAGAACATCCAATTGCTCAATGTAGCCAATGTGGTTGACTACATGAGGCCCAGCTGGGGCACCCTCTCTAAGCTTGCTCTAAAATAGAACCTTGGAGATCTCAAACCTTTCATGTATTTCTCTCTCCTAGTATAGACCACAGAGGTTCTCAAGCATGCTATAGGCATCCATGTCTTCATGATACTTCATGAGCTCACCAAACATCGATGATAGCATCAAACATTGAACGTCGAGAGCATCGTTCAAATGTAGATCACAGACCAGGAAATCTTCATCACTCACCCCTGGGGAAGGAGAATTAGGAAGTGAGGACTCCAGCACGTAAAACATTTGTTCATGGAGTAGGATAACCCGAAGGCGCCTAATGCTTTCCTAAAAGTTACTACTAGTGAGGATATTGTCTTTATCTAGAATTGATTGTAGAGAAAATGTGGTTGATGAGTTTGTCATTTCGATTCTACAAATTAAAAGAGAAGATTTATCAGTACTTTCTTGATTACATTTTATGGAAAAAAATAAATAAATTTATTAATTCTCCCACTATTTTATCAATTCCCAATGGCCCTCACTATTGAACTCAGAATGTACAGTTGTTTTGACATTCTAGTGGCAAGGATCCATATTCCCCTTCTCATAACCCTAAAAAGGGTTGGTAAAGAAATTTGAAGGTACATATGTAGGCAGGTCTTTGGCAACTGTGAGCTTATAGTTCCATGATCTGTTGAGTGGACTCCCCAATCCCGAAATCCTAACTTGGATTTCCTCAACTCATGCCTCCAATATTACACTATGTCTAGCAAGGGCTACTCCTACTTATGTAATATAGTTAAGTCTACTTAAAACCTTTCATAATGGCTTCTTTTATAAAAGTAAGTGTCCCGTCAAGGGTTGGTCAAACACATAGTTTTATTCAGTCTTTCCCTTAATCATTTAACGAAAGGCTTGATCTGACTTAATATGGTATTGAGGGATTTTATTCTTTATGCGTAGTTTTGCATTATCACATGCTTGTTAATATTAATTTATGCTTGCTTAAGTGATTAACTATGTTCTGCTAATGTTTACGCATAGTCCGTTTTTTATTTTATTCCATATTTACATGGTTGTTCATTTTATTAACTATGTGATAGCGACAACACATACATAATAAATAAACCATGCAATTTAGGAATAAATAAAATAATATGCCATGATAATGAGATTTTATTGGTTAGCTTTTCTAGCGGTTTTGATAAGCTACCTCTGTCCTAGGAAAAACACCTTGAACCTGATGGTTCGTGTTTTGCAGCTCCCACCTGTCCACCTTTGTATATTTTTGGGTTGGTTTTGCCTCAACTTTGGTCTAGCTCATGATCATCCATAGCATGCAACGACATTTACGCATATTTAGAAATCAAATTATTTTAATCGTTTTTTCATTTAAGATAAGTCGTGCTCGAATTAAATTAATTATGATATTTTAATTAATCAATTCTTTCTCTTAAATTCCTTTCTATATTTCCTTGAGATTCCTCTCATCCATATTCCTTGTACAGGTCTTTGTTCTTTTGGAAGAAACCTGGGGAAATTTCTGGAAAGTACATGGCGTGTAGTTCATATTTACACGGTCTGTATTTCTTTTCATCCTTAATCCAAAGTACATGTCGAGGGCTTTGGCTTGTTTTCTTTACTTTGAAAATTTTGGAGTACACTACATGTAGATCAAACATACATGACGTGTACTTCCTTGTTACGCGGTAACCGGCATGGCAATCTCGTGTACACGGTACGCGGCTTATCCTTGTACACGGTTTCACCTGGTCTAGAACGAACTATGCGGCGTGTTTCTCTAACATACACGTCGTGTATTTCGGTTCCACACGTCGTTCAATTATGGTCAACACGGCATTATTAATACTTAGGCATATTCAATTCACATGGTGTGGTTTGGCGGCCAAGTGCCAGTTCATTTAACCTAAGTACACAGCGTGTAGTTTTAATTACATGTCATGTAATCCCGTGGTGTACATACAGAAAGAGAGGCTCATTCGGATGAGTTCCTCTTTTTTATTTTAATCAAAATATTAAAATTAAATGGTGTTTTCTATGATATGAATCTAGAAATTAAGGAGGAAGAATAGATATTGTTTCTTCAGATTAATAGAATGATATATTTCGAATTGAATAAAATATAAATGCGTAAATTATCAACGAATATTTAATAACTATAATCAACGTTGTAACCTCCCACTGATACCATTTTAAGGTTTCGAGCGCAGCGGAATCACATGCGTGGATGTTCCCACTTGTATTTTTTTCATTAACAATGATCAATCCGAGATTAATACGATGATAAACGCCAGTATCCATGGATCGAATCACAAAAATGGAAGAAGAAAGGAAAAGTCCCGAAACCAAAAGGTATGATCGTTACAAGTTGATTATAATTAATATAATCAATTGGAAAGAAATACCTTTTGGGGGTTCGTTCCTCGTTGATGTTCTTGATCACGTTCCAATTTGATTCATCATTGCGTCACAAAATCCAAGTGTAGGCTTCCTCTAGCGGTGATCCCCACGTGTACCCCGTATCTCGGGACATCGCCAAAGGAGTCTCTGGGTGCTAGCGTAGAGAAACCTTTTCTTGCGTTGTCCACCTTAGATAATCTTGATCCGATGTAAGAGGATCTCTCTCGGTCTTGAGAGTGTTCTTGGAGGAGGAGGTCCTTTCAGCCGTGAAAGAATTCTCCAGAATTGTTGTGTGTGGGGTAGGAAATGAGTTGGGGTTGTGAAGATATTTATAATCAGATTTGAGACTCTAGAGTTATGTCAATAAATAAACGTGTTATGCATTTTATTTATTTCATTGACACTTATTTAAAACCCCCATGTCTAATAATTAATTCCTTGACATGTTCCCACGCTGATTATAATAAATATCATTTAAAATAATATTATATCCTCAAAATCCCGACTGCAAAAACTACACGGCATCTATTAATAAATACATGGCGTGTACTTGTTTTTTCATTGAAAACTACACGGTGTGTACATTCAATGTACACGGAATTTATATCTTATTTTCATTTATTCATTTACTTTCCGTAAATAAATCTTCATGGTGTTTAATTATTAATACACGGTGTGTACTTGTTTTCCATGAAAAACCACACATCATGTAATAATTAATATACTGCGTGTATATCTTGTTTTTCATTCCCTTCTTCCTACATTATTAAAAAGATTTAGGATTCCTTGAATAATTATTAAACCACGTATGGGAATAGTCTTTATTCCACTTGAGATACTTGAATACACTTAGTGTGTGACCCTCTAGGCCTCATTCTTGTTGGCATTAGGCGAGCTTGCCTAAAGTCCAAGATTACTATCTAGCAACGGGTCATGGCACCCAAGAGAATGAAGTTGATGCCGCAATGACGTATCACCTCAAATAAACTATTACTATGTAATTAAATCCCTTTGTCTCGATATCTCATCAAGCAGGTTTCATGGCAGCGTCATAAACCTATATGCTTGATCTCTCGTTCTTTGACTACCTGAAATGAAGTCGTTGTTCACACTATGGTCATGGAATTTAATGTGACAGTTCTATTTCAATCATAGGGCCGAGATATCAACTTCCATAAATGGAAGGGGAAAATCCTTCCTTGACTTATCCATTAACAACATGTCACTCATGACACACCCAACGTACCTTACTTCCCGCCAACTGTCTGCATGATGGTTTTCCTCAGTAAATCTAAGTGCACGAGTCATGACATGAGTTAATGATAATCTTCCAGTCTAAGGACCATTACAAACGCTCACTAATAGCATTGTCAGATGACACCAATACATGCTGAATTGCTACTGACAGGTCTGTTCTCATAGTCTCCCATTTTGGAGATTACCATGTGCGAACTCGATGATAGAGAGTCTCATCTTATTACGAGTACTCACACATGACGGTCTGTAAACTATGTGTCCTATCATAGTATGTCATCCAACTGTAGAACATTATTTAAGAATATTGTTATAGCATTTCAAGGTTCTCATCATAGCAGAGATCTTCCATGACCTTATTAATGCAACAAATATTCCAGGACATTATTACATTATAGTCATTCAGAACAATGAACAATATATAATAAGTGAACATTCATGTAATCAATGTGCAAAATAGTTGGTTCTCAGGACATCAAACCTTACAGATAATACCAGGTTTTGAGCCAAGTCTCTCCCAAGTATTACCCTATGGACTGAAAATCGTGCAAGTACCCATGTCCGCGTAGGTATACCTGCGCGCCTAGGGACTTGTGTGCCTCCCAGGTCTTGTGCACCCCTCTCTTTTTGGGTGCCTTTCCTTCTCATTTCACCCCTCTTATGACATTCCACCTCTCCTATTCAAGATTCAGTCTTCAAGACACTCTTCAAATCCATTTACAGCATGATTTCATGATTTGACTTCCTTATCTAAAAGGAACACCGTGGAACATTTCTCAAAACCAAGTGATTTACACATCTTTATGTCTCTAAAGATTGGGATTTCATTCATTAAACCTCATCATTTAAGATGAGAGAACCCCTTAACATGGGAATACTTTTCAAGAGTAAGCCCCAAGTCCCCTAATCTGGGCATCCTCCTTAGGGGTAAGCCCCAGTCTTAAAGTTCCCAAATATGGACATACTCCTCAGGAGTAAGCCCCAACCATAATCCTCTTATCCCTGGCTTCCTTTTTAGGAGAAATCCTCATTCTCAAATAAGGACACCCTCCTCACTCGTAATCCCCAAGTCCCTTTAATTTTCAAATCCCTTTAACCTGGGCCTCCTTTTTAGGAGTAAGCCCCAGTCATAATTTCTCTTAACCAGTCCTAATTTACTTTTGATTTGGGCTTCTTTCTCAGGAGTAAACCCAATCATAATTCCCCTCCTAACTTGGGAATATTCTTAAGGAGTAAGCCCCAAGATTAGAGTATCCAAATCTCCATGAAGCACATATAACTTTATAAACCATGATCATGGATTTCTTCCCTGAAGAAAATCTTAATCCTCATCTATTTGGGCAGTTATACACACATAATCCCCACATCATTGCATCTTTCATGGAACAATTGTCTATTTTCACCAATACCTCTTGTTTCTCACACCGAGCATGAATCATGTGACCATAGAGTGTAGAAGTAATCATGACATCATTCTTTGAGCCATCAATCATGCATAAACATCATACTCTATTACTCGAACTACGTGGGTTCTGATTCCATTTACAAAACAAAGGATATGTAGGTAGCCCATCTGCGGGTACGATCCCAACTTTGAAATAATCCAAGTCCTTCTGAATGAAAATAAACTTCAAGGGCCCACTGAGTTTCTTTAAAACTAGAATGGTCATCATAATGGCCAAGAGACTTTTATGTGTCAAAGGATACCATGGACTATGAATCTCTAACAAATATAGATGATTCTATATCAATGAAGAACCTCAAATACATATAAAAGATTTTCTAAATTTCTTACATATCAATCATTGATTGTCAGATATGAGGGAAAGATCATTTGATACTTGGTAATGTAATAAGGATTCACGAACATAACTTAAATCTATAAAGAGAGTCCTGAAGTAGACAATAATTTCACTCAAAAGGTGTGATGAGTCCGACCTCCCATCCCATCGACCAATGCAAATTCCTAAGCCTCATGAGTCCACAACTAAGGAGAACCTACCTTTGGAAAGTAGGTTCAAATGGATATGGAATCATTGGATGTTTCCAGATCTATGAACAAACCCGTTAGAAACCTCTTGTATTGTTTTAATCTTAAATCAATGAGATCATCCCCAATTCCAGAGGGAAACAATAAGTAAGAACTAAAATCTCTATAATGTGATGTAATTTATTTATTAGCACAAACCAATATTGATGCTTATAAATATATTTATAATAATTATAATTAAATTTAAAATAGTAATTAAATTTATAAATTTGACATAATAATGATCAATGTGTAAGGACCCCAACATCCGACCCAAAAATAATAATAAAAATGATGCTTTTACACTCAAAAGATGATGACAATGAATGATTATTAATGAATGAATGATTAAATGATACAAGTAAAAAATTATCATATTACATGAATTAAAATAGTTATATTATAAATCTATAATGAATATACACTAATTATTTATGATTTTTGAGCTCATATGATGTATGTTGGAAACGAGGTTATGATTTTACATTACAATCCTTTTTACCTGGATTATTTATAAATAAATATTTGTATGATGAAATTATAAGAAATATATAATAAAAAAATTATTTCATTTCACAGCGGATCTTTATTTATGGATATTAATAGTTGTACTACCAATTCCCAATCTCTATGCACTACAATGTCCAAATGAATAAAATAAAAGAAACTCTAATTTGTTTAATATTCGATAAAGAATATTATTTTTTCATATAAATATATTCCATATAAATATTCAAATGATGTTTCTAAATTTGTACATTTATTGATGAAATCATTTTCACCCATGTTTTATTTTATATTAAAAGGTTTTTATTGAATCTTAGAGGAAATTGTTTAATGATTTAATTTTTATCAATGGTGTGAACAAAATTATTGTTACAAATATGATGATGTTTATAAAATTTCTTATCAATAGAGGAAACCAATTATTTATATCATAAATTACATGTTTCCATTGTTGATTTGGAATAGAAAATTTTCATTAACAAATTTTAATTTTTTATTTTTTATGTATGTGATTTCTGAATGATTAGAAACTTTTTCCAGGAAAATAGTCCAATAGGCATTAAAATTTTAATTTTCATCTATGAAGAAATACATTAATGTTATTTATCCTTCACTATGTACATGATTAATTGATACCATCCCAATTAATCTACAATATGGTTAATTATTATAATTATTAAGTAATAAACTAAACACATTTTTTATTCTATATGGTTACTAATGATGAAAAGGAAAATGATTATTCTGTATTGTTTCATAAATTAGAATGGAAAATTATTAATTGATGATGGTCCTTTATATTCCACTATAGAATTATATATTAATTAATTTTATAGGATCTCTATGTGGTATATGTGACTATATTATAATCTGAAAAGAAGGTTCACAAGAAGTTATAATATCCCAATATTAGGTACATAAGTGGTTATCCCAATCCGAGAATATGATTAATTTCTCTGTGGGTATCCTAGAAATTAGATATCATTGATTACTAATATGACATAAATTTTATACCACAGTCTAGGAAATGTTCATATAGATATAATATAATCTCATTCATCATGATCATTAATTTTTCTATGATTCATTTATTATGAACTCCCAAAGTCGTATTTTAATTCTATAATCAATGAATTGAGGGGGATAATTTTCATATGTGATAATCATGTTATTAAAATTACTCAAATTAGTTATAATCACTATCAATGAATAAATATCAATGAAAAACATAGTTTTCTAAAATACAAAAAAAAATATGAAAACCAAATATGAATGTATAGTGGATAAAACAAGTGGTTCAGTCTCAAGCCGAGACATAGTCCTCTCCACTTGGTGATCACCTACCATAATGTAGTCCATATAGATAGGTTTTGACCCACACCATGGATTGGGGTTTAAAACAATTTACAACAGTCTAGATCTATTGACCTCTACCGCTGTTCTGCGTGGGAAACAAAATCAATGTGGCCACACATGACCTCTTCCAATATTCATTGTGGGAATGAACAAAATATAGAAAGATGTTGGTGTGTGGATATCATGTATCCTCTAGTTCAGCAAAAGATAAAATGTGAGTTTTAGTACAATCACACACACAATACTGAAAAATGTAATAAACAAGTACACAATAGAGAAATAAATTTTAGATAGAGTTTTAGAATGCTTCGTGTGTTATGTAGTTCATCTCTTAACTCTTGATGTATCAGGATTGAAGTTTTATTCCTCTTCTGGAAGAAAAAACTGAAAAAGAGTGTCGTGAAGCCGTTGTGTTCTATCATCCAAAAGAGGATATATTTTGCTCCATCAGATAGAATGAATACTTAAAAATGTTTAAACTTTTATGAGAAAGAGGTTCACAACATGAAACTAATAGAGTTCCTAGTGTGTTCCATTTTTCTTCTCACTATGGATTTCTCGTGTAATTATTTGAGTGTATATGCTCATGTTTTCTCCTCTATCTCTCTATTTTTCTTAGCTCAAATGCTAGTTTATTTTATGTTCTACATCCCAACAATCTGGATGTGGGGGTGACTCATATATTGTACTGTTTTATGTTAGGTCTGCAAGCGAACAATAATTATACTAGTGTAATTAAATAAATTAAATATGACAGTTAGAAAAATAATTGGAATTAAAATAAATTTAAAATTTATGTCGGTGAGTGATACATTGGTGAATAATTTCAACGGTTACTCCCTCTGCCAGTTTTTCCATGTTTGGTTGAGTCCTTGCATTAGTAGCACGTGCATTAGTGACTCATGTGTCGGTGACTCCTTTGAACTATTAGTGAGTCATTGCGTCAGTAGCATTAATAATCAGTCACACATTTGAATTGTTGGTATCTGTATGTCCTTTGTCCATCGATGAGACACACTCTCTCTTTGTGTCTCAAAATGAATTTTCTGTAAATCATTTCCTCGGTCGGTGAGATAGTAAAACTGTTAGTGAATCATTTTGAACTAATGAGGAGACATTCCATTTATCATTGTTAGTGAGTCCTTTGTGTATCAGCATCGGCCTATCATTATTAGTGTCTCTGTAGTGCTATCAGTGTTGGCTTCTCATACTTATAAAATATTCTTGTTTGAACTATCATTCAACACAGATATTGTAATAAATCATTAACCCTATGTGCTAAATTGGATAATAATGTATAATCACAGTTTACAAATATTAGAGACGATTAATAATTTTTTTTATAATTAATACGATTTTTCACGATTTGATAAGATTTGTCATGATTTGTGATTATTAAAACTAGAAAGTGTCTCCAAACAACCTATGGACCAATAATATATTCCTTTCTGATAATCACAAATCATTGCATTATAGAGTAAAATAAAGTGATGCTTAATATAACAATTCACTTATTATGTCTCATTATGGTATCAAAATAATCAAGAGAGAAGTATCAAATAAAAAAAGGTAATGTCAATTATGATTAGTAGAAATGATAAACAAACATATATATAAGAGTTAACATAGGTAAAATATAAATAAAAGTATAATAATGCCAAAAAACATCTCCCCCTTTTGGGATTATAAAAATGTGTAGGGAGGT
This sequence comes from Viscum album, assembly GCA_963277665.1. Lineage (NCBI taxonomy): Eukaryota > Viridiplantae > Streptophyta > Magnoliopsida > Santalales > Viscaceae > Viscum > Viscum album. The sequence goes on from OY728134.1 coordinate 1,005,211,487, forward strand.
CAAAGGAATTAACTTATTTAAAAGGAACATAAGAAAAAAAAGAGGATTCAACGGTTTAAGAACAGATACAATACAAAATACATTAGAGGAAATAGAACTGAGTTTCATTAATACGTGAATGACCAGAAGTACAATAGGTAGTGAAATATAACAAAAAACAACATTTGATATATATATATATATAAATTGAATCCACCCTACTTATTAAGTTTTAAATGGGATTTCACATTTTTAGTGGGATAAATGGAAGGTCTAGTAGAAGATGAAATATGGGTGGGAGGAGGGTCAGATTGGATTTTCAAGGAAGAAAAGAACACTCCTTCTGTAATAGTAGGTGCAAGGCTAAGCCTTTGATGGGACCATACTATGGGTTGGATCTTCTATGGAATTACTCGTATGTGCTAGGATAAAGCCAGAGCAATGGACATTTGAGAAGGAGGAGGCACTGAGCCTGTAGGGCCAAGGGGTTGAGTAGCAGGTACCACAATTACTTCACTACCAACATGAAGATATGGTTTTAACAACATGATAAAGTTCTCAATTATCTCAACACCATACTTCATTTCATTTTCAATATCTTCTTTGATCTAATAAAAAATGTCCAATAAGGTAGTGAACTCTCTTATCATTTCAATATGATATTTAATTGACTTCTTCACGGAAGGTAGAGTAATATTATTTTCCAAATACTTGATCAAACTTGTTCTTTGGTGGATTGTAATAATCATGGAGAAATACTAGATAATCCTATTCGTTAGATATTCCTGAGTATGTGAAGCACTCTTGGTATAATACATCACCATTTCATGTACTTTATTTGAATTTTCCTCAACTTTGAAACAATGACAACTAAATCATGTAGATATTCATTCATAATTGATCATACAACAACAATTTTTATATAAGATGAAGGATAAAAAGGAGGAACAGAGAAAAAAGGATGCTGCAAAAGGGATTTCAAGACAGTTTCCAAAGAAACATTGTACTCTGTAGTTAATGCATTAACAGATGAAAACAACTTTTATATATTTTCTCCCAAATAGGTATTGTTGAAAACAATACTTTCATCTGTAGTGATCAAGTTAGGTTGAATTTCACTTATCATATACTTGGAAATAACAATAGAATCACTATCACTCAAACTGACAAGAGTATAAATTGAATTAGAATGCATTGATTTCCTTATATAATTCACTATATATCTCAAAGATCTCAGTTCATCATTCAACTGAGTGTTTTAATGTCTAGCTTGCTGAAACTCATAAAAAATTTGGGATTAGATTGAGAACTTTATTGCTAAACAATCTTCTTCCTTGAACATTTCAATGTTAGACTTTGTGATATAATAACGAGGATGGGTCTCAACCAATAACTCATTGGAAAAAAGTAAAAAAACATCATCATATGAGTCTACATAATCCATACCATGAGCTATATAATTAAGGATTATTTCCCATTAAAACATTATATCATAATACAGGGAAGTGAGAGTGTAATGTATTACAATTCCAGGTTGATGCTCTCCATAATCTTTGTCTCTTCTTTCATGGGGATCCCCCTGAATATGAGGTCCCCATCATTCATAATCTAACTGAGGTGAATGAATCCCTTAACATTTAACTGCATCGTTTGATTCAAAATATTCTCTTACTTTAGAAGCAACATCAGTAGGACCTTAAAACCACTCCTGAATCTCAAATTCAATCGTCTCTACATCTCCATCTTGATTGTCATCATTATGGTCACTCTGAGTGTTACTAACTTCATCATATTTTCTAAAGACATTCTCTTAACTTGCATCTCCATCAGCATTTTGTTCATTTTTCTTCTTTTTATTTACATAATTATTATCATCTTCATCTTCTTCATTTCCTTCTCCTGAGCTACTAGATCCACTTACCTACAAGACACTTATCAAGAATTTTTTCTCCTCATATTCATCATCTTTAACATTTATCTTATTAGCAGGTAAATAATGAGGTGGACTCAGAGATCCAATAAAAAAACCTTTGGTTTCTACTATGGTGTAAGGATCACTTCTATCATCAATATCTAACCCTTGAACTCAAATTGGTGTGTTAGGTTATTCTTCCCCGTCTTTTTCGAGACTAGGATCATCTAAATTTATTGTACTAGTTGGATGGTCCAATAGATTGAAATTATTGTAGAACTTGTCTTCATCTCCAACCAATTTTCTCTTCCACGGGTTCCAATTGATCTGTATACATTTGAAAATTTAGTAACTCAAGAATATTCATCTTCATTCTTACACTAACTCATCATCATCTATTAAACACTCCTTAACCGTTAACGTAGATTAAATAATCCATGGGATGAATAGGGAAGTTGACTTGTATGAGGGTTTTATCATTTCGCTTATACGCACCATAGATACCTACATATATTTAACATAAACCATTTCCTCACTAAATATACTAGATTCACATCCTGTTATTTGATAGATGTAAATCCCATTTCATGTGACAAATCTAATGCTGGATAAATTGGAATTGAATCCTGCACTCTCCATCTAATTCAGGTGCAATGTGTCTTGTATATACTTCATTTCCAGTTAGCTCCTTTAGAGTTGTCTCATAAAAGAAAAATTCACTTTCTAGAAGAGAGATTCCTTGATAATAATAAAAAACTCCTTCATGAGGATTCTTAATTCATTCATCCAATTGTTTAGCGGAAAATGATATTTTTTCCCTTTCACTATGGACTTATCCCATAAAACATCACTTGCTTGAAAAACAAATTCAATTCAAAGAGAATTCATGTACCAGCTTTGGGTAAAACTGTATATTATTACCTAAGAAACATTCAAGCCATCCATAATCACTAAACACCTTTAATTACACTAATTTTCTCTCTAATATACATTCTACCACCACCACATTCTCTAATGATACTACAAGGATCGTTAGAGTAGGATTCACTGAACCTGATGCATCTCCTTTTGGCCACTTTAAACTACTAAACATAGCCGCATGGCTTCCTTCCACATCACGCTTTGTGCACTCCATTTCTACAGGTCGATTGATGGTCGGAAGTTGAATGGTAGAGGGTATAGAGAGAAGTAACTAAGTGAGTGTATCTGAAAAAGAATATAGTGGATCGACTTGAATGTATATCTATTAGGGTTTAGAAAATGTGGGAAATCATGAAATCATGAACCAGTTTCAATGAATTTCATAAAACATCATCATTGAGATAGAAATATAAAATTGGCACAAGGAGTGAGTTATTGGTGTTAGTACAACAAATCTTGACTTACAATACTAGTGCCAACTTGAAATGGCATCATTTTCATCATGACTGAGTATCGGCATGACAAAACATCAGTGTTAGTGTGAAAACTATGTCAGCATGACATAGATAATGGTGTCCTCATAATAATGTTAGATTTATATTGTCAGTGTCAACATGAAAATTTCCCTTAAAAGAATATAAATGGAATAACAACATATGATCTATAGATTAATCATTCCCATTTCATGCCTGATGTATCTTATTCATTCATAGGTCAACGTATTTGTGAAAAATATCAGATAGATGATGTTCAGTGCCAATAAATTCTAATGTTATATCACCTCTTTGATAATGGTCTCTCAAAAAGTGATGTCTTACATCAATATTCTTTGTCCTATAATGTGAAACATGACTATTATAAATGTTAATATCACTTATGTTATCACTGATTATAGGGACACGACTGAATTGATTTCCATTATCTAGTAATGTGTTTTCCATCCACAAAATCGGAGCACAACTACTACCAACAGCTATGTATTCAACTTTGGTAGCAGATAATGCTACAAAATTTTTATTTTTACTACACCATGAAACTAGAGACTTGCCCATAAAGTGACAAGTTCTAGAGGTGATCTTTTTGTCTGCCATAAAACAACCAAAGTCAGCATTGGATAACTTACTAAATCTGATGGTTTTCCTTTAGGATAAAATAATCTTAAATTGATTATATACTTGAGTTATTTAAAAACCCTTTTGACAGAAATTAAATGAGACTCTTTTGAATTTTCATGAAAATGTGTATGAATGCACAAACTATAGATAATATCTGGCCTACTATGAGATAAGTAGAGTAAGCTCCCAATAATTCATTTGTAATTGGTAGGATCAATAGGTATACCATCTTCATTAAGATCTAACATACAAGTTGTACTCATTGGAGTGTCACTGCTCTTAGTGCTATCAAATAAAAATATTTTCAAAGTATCTTTATTATACTCTATTTGATTAAAAATAATTCCTTCTTTATTTGGATGTATTTGAAATCCATGAAAAAAATTTTATTTCCCCCATTAAACCCATTTCATATTCTATTTGCGTAATTTTTGAAAAATCAACACACAATAAATTTCATGAAGATCCAAAAATAATATCATCTATATAGATTATTACTATTAAAACATCATTGTAAATTTCTTTTATAAAAATGTTTGGATTAGAAACACCTTTTTTAAAACATTTAGAAATAAGAAGATAGTTGATCCTATCATACCATACTTTTAGAGGTTGCTTTAAAAAATATAAACCTTTAGTTAGTTCAAAAACATGATTTAGAATGTGTTGATTTTTAAAACCAGGAGTTTTCTCTACAAAAAACATCCTCAATTATATAACTATTTAAGAATGTACTCTTGACATCCATTTAATAATGCTTGATAGCGAGATGTGATACATAATCAAGAAGATTTATAATGGATTCCAGTCTATAAATTGGTGAAAAATTTTCCACACAGTCAATGCCCTCTTCTTGACTATAACCTTATGCAACCAATATTCCCATATTTATAACTATATTTCCACCCTCATCTACATATTTTTCAAAAAAAAATTAGTGTATATGGTAAAGGTGTCTTTGGGTCTATCCACAAGTTTCAAATAATTATTTCTTTCAAACTAATTTAGTTATTATTTCATATCTATCACCAAAAATTCTTCATTGATTATATCATTGATATTTTAAGGTTCATGTTGTGAAAAGAAAGCCTGTTGTTCAACCAAATTCCCTATATAATATCTAGTATATTTTCCATTATCTATGTCTCCACCAATAACATCTAATGTATGGTTTTTAAGGGTTATAGATGGTCTAGAAAATGAGGTTATAGATATTATTGGTTCTTCTATAGGTTTGGGCCGTCTATATTCAGAATCTAGAGAGTTTCTAAAATTGGAATATTTGACAAATTTCTTTATTGCAGGGTCAATAGATTGAGGATTAATGTCTAGTTTCGAAAAATAATCCTCATGAATCTCTAGAGAGGTTTGGGATTCATGTGGATTTGTTTCATCAAATTTGATTTGTATATATTATTCGGCACATTTTTTTCTTTTGTTAAAGACTCTATAGGCCTTACTATAGATTGAATATCCTAGATAGATCCATTAATCAATTTTGGATGAAACATTATCTAGAGTTTCCTTAATAATAAGAATATATACTTTGAAACCAATGACATTGAAGATGGTAACTTTAGGATTCTATTATTCCACAATTCATTTGGAGTCTTCTTAAGGATATGTATAATTAATACTCTATTGATAGTTTAAGAAGACATATTAACATATTCATTAAGAAAGTAAATAGGTATGTTATATTCATTAAGTATGGTTCCAGGTGTCTCTTGTAAGGTTTTATTTATTTCTTATACAAAACAATTTTTCTAGGGTGTCCTAGGGGAAGAGATTTTATGACTATAGCCATTTTGTGAGCAAAAAGATTCAAAATATTGATTTTTAAACTCACTAACATCGTTACTTAATAATGTTTTAACTCATAGAACACTTATATTTTCTACCTATAGAGCATACATGGTGATGTAATTGCACACTACACTTTTGTGTGGAAAGAGTTAGATTAGGTATATCTAGAGAATTCATATAAATGAAAAAAACATAGTTCTTCACATTCATTCTATACACACTATATGTTTCCAAAAAATCCATGTAAACCAAACTGAGAGGATTAGAATTTTTCACTTCATTCATTGGTTTGAAAGAGATTTTGGGTTGTTTTATTTTATGACAAGGATTGCAGAATTTTTCATTTGGATACTCAAGCTTCAGTATATCCTTGTCTAGTACATTCCTAGTAAAATTTCTAAGGGAGTGTATTTTATAGTGTCATAGTCTTTTATTCCAAATACATGACACTTTTTAAAATCATCTAAGCGGGATGAATTTTGAACACTATAGAATCTTAGATAACAACATAAACATTTTTTATTCCTAAGTGCAGTAAATACTAACTCATTCTTTGAATTAAAAATTTTAAATGCATCAATCTGAAATTTAAAGTTGCAACCATCATCACACTACTAATAGATACTATAAAAGTTATATTTTAATCAATTAAAAGTACTTTAGAAATTAAAACTGAATTATAGTTACCAATTTGACCTAAGCCATTATTTTCATTTTATGATTTTCACCAAAGGTGACATTCACACAATTAATATTTATCAAATTTTTGAAACCCAAATAGTATCCTGTCATATGTCTTAAACATCCACTATCCATGTAGAATAAACTTTTACAAGAGCTCTTCAAATAGTTTTCCTACAAAACAGATCATACCATAATAGATTTTGGTACCCAAATTATCTTGGGTCCAGTAACATTTATAATTAGAGCATTAGGAACCCATATTTCCTTCATGGGTTTTTCTACAAGAATTATGTGAAGTACTTGAAAAATATACTCTATTTGGTCCTAAAAATGGAGACAGTAAAAGATGAATCATGACTGGAAATTGATGAAAAAAATCCAACACTAGGCATAAAGCTATATTTTCTAGATTTTGTCATAAGTCTACTTTTAACTATATTTATGTGTCCATGTTGGTATCCTATACCAGTAGTATAATTTGAAAAATTCAATATTCCAAGCATTTTTATAAGAGGGTTTTTATCATTGGTAAACATTTCTAGGTCCGTTCTTAATTTTTCATTTGATAAATTAAATTTATTGTTTTCTGTATGAATCTAGAAATTCATTTTATTTCAATAGTGAGAACTATTTTAACAGTAGAAGTAAGAGAATGTTGTTTACTCAAAAGATTAAATTTATTCCTTAATTCATTATATGTTTTCCAAGCATATTTCAATACTCAATCATTTCTTCTCTAGACATGTTTTCAGAGTTAGAATAATCTCTAGAGTAATATGAATTAAGTACAAGTGATTCTAATGTTACCTCAGATGTGTTTGTCATGAAACACATATTGGAACTTTATTTCTTTTCATCGTGAGAGGATTAATCTTCAGTGGAGCTATCTTTAGAAGCACTCTAGGTATCTTTCATAGTTGTCTTATACTTTTTTTCTTTATCCTCATATTTCTTTTTTTATTTTAGGATGGGACAATCATCCTTGAGATGTCATATTCTTTTACATTCATCACAGACCATCTCTATTGGTTGATCATATCTTTTATTGTCCTTTTTTCATTTTCCATGATAGTAACACTTCCTTATGATGTTTAGTATCCTAATGAACTTATTATTCCTATAAAAATTCGTGAATATTCTTGATATCTGAGCCATCACTTTATAACATTCAGTTGAGGATTGTTCATGAATTTATCTTTTAGACTGAACATGTACTTTTTCGTTGTTTTTAGAGGTATTGGTTTATAAAGCCAATGATTTTCTGTTCAATTAAGAATATTTTTCCATATTGACATTTAAATCATCCTCATATATCATGAGATTTCCAATAAATTCTTTTACAGGTAGAGTGTTGATATCACACGACTCTATTGTTGATACAATGATTCCACTCCATTTATCAGGTAAACATCAATGTATTATCATGATTTTCTCCTTTCCAATAACATCTCTTCTCAGGGAGATCATTGTATTCACAATATAATTAAACCCGTGATACATATTATAAATAGGCTCATCATGGTCTTTTTAAAATCATTAGACTTGATAGTGTAAGTATTAAGTCTCATCTAATTGACATTTGGGGTTCCCAAATGCGAAATAACAAACCAATCCCAAATATTGAATATGTTTTTTACATGTAGAAATATGATTATAATCCTTATCTCTTAAGAAAAAATATAGAGAATTAATTTCGTTAATATTATTTTAATAATCAGCTTTGATTGGGTCTTCGCAGGTGTCTTTAGAAGTAGAAGTAATCTTATAGGAATCTTCTACTAATGACCAAATTTCAATGCCCACACTCTCTAGATGCATTTTAATTTTAATTTTCCTTTGGGGATAATTATTTACACTTAAGATTGCAGGTCTTAATTTAGTAGAACCATCCATCATGTTATTTATGGTAAATAAATATTATTTCAATGAAATATAAATTTAGAACTAACTAAAATTTAATAATATTTAACACACAACTACAATCACAGTTGAAAATATTAGAAAAAAAATTTAAAATTTTGAAATAATAGTAATATATACCCTTTTGATGCCAAATATTGGTCAGATAGTGACTCTCAAGAGGGGGTGAATTGAGTTCCTCAAAACACTTATTTAAATGTATTGTTTTAAAATCCATCAATTTGAATTCAAAACAAGACAGTTAGTCAGTAGTGAATTTATGAAGTTCTGATTGTTCAATTAACTTCTCCATAGATTGATTATTTCTAATTTTTTAAAATATGGGATATTAATAAAACTTTTTAAATTATTATAATGGGCCAAATAAGTTATAAACACTAGCTAAGACTAACTACCAAAGAAAAACATAGTTTTATAAAATGAGACAAAAATAGAGACAACCAAATTTGAAAGCACAGTGGATAAAACAAGAGGTTCAGTCTCCATCCAAGACATAGTCCTCCCCACTTTGTGATCACATTCCAACAAGTAGTCTATATATATCGATTTTGATCCACACACAAGATCAGATTTTAAAATAAATCACAACTGTTTAGGTCTCCTGGCCTCTGACACATTTTTATGTGGGAAACAAAACAACCAGGTAACACATGACCTCTTCCACTGTTCTTCATGGGAACAAATAAAGTTTATAAAGATGTTGGGGTGATGATTTCTTATATCCTCTAGTTTATAACAAGAGACAATGTGTGTTTTAGTACACACCAAAACTGTTCAAAATTGTAATAAATAGGTACAAAAATATCAATAAATTTTAGAAAGAGATTAATAATGATCTGTATGTTTTGCAGTTCAGCTCTGTCCTTTGGATGTATTGGGATTGAAGCTCGAGTCCCCTTTTGGGAGAATACACTGAAAACATAGTGTCATGAAGTTGTTTTGTTTTTTCTTCCAAAGGATGGTAGATTATGCTCCTTCTGTTCTATTGGATGGTGAAAAATGTGGATTCTTTGATGCATAGTAGGTTCACAGAAAGAAAAAATAAGAGTTTCTAATGTGTTATTTTTTTCCTACTCAGCGTGGATTTCTCGCATATTTCTTCGAGTGCCTATGCTCATATTTTCTCTTCTCTCTATCGATTTTTCATATCTCACATGTTTGTTACTTTTATGTTCTGCAGCCCAAATATGTGGATTTGGGAGTACCTCGTACCTTGTACTGTCGACTGTAAGTTCTGGAAACAAACATCAATTATTTCAGGGTCGTTAAATAAATCAAATATGACCGTTAGAAAATTAATTTTTTTAAATAAATTTTAACAGTCTATCGGTGAGTGATGCATCGATGACTCATTTCAATAGTGAGTCCTTCTGTCAGTCTCTCCATGCATTATTGAGTCCTTGCAATGGTAACACATGTGTCAGTGTCTCCATTGATCTACCAGTGAGTCATTGTTGCAATATCATTATGAATCGGCCGCACATTTGAACTGTCAGAATCAGTAAGTCCTTTTCCCATTCATGAGAAAAACTCCATGTAGGTGTATCAATCTGAACTATAAGTAATTTGTTTCTTCTATCAATGATATAGTTGACATATAAAATCTTTGTTTCGAACTAACAGTGAGACATTCCATCTATCGGTGTGAGTGGTCACTTTGTCTACCAGCATCGGTCTGTTAGTATCTGTGACTAAATTGTGCTATCGGTGTCAGTTTCTGATACCTATAAAATATTCATGTTCGAACCGTACTTCAACATAGATATTTTTAGAATCCATTAATAAAATGTTTCATCTTGGATAATCATGGATACTTATAGTTAACATATATTAGAAACGATTAATATGGTTTCTTATAATTTTTAAGAATTTTCATGATTAGGTAAGATTTTTCAGGATTTCTGATTATTAAAGCCAGAAAGGGTGTCCAAAAAACCTATAGACCAACAATTGATTTATATCTAACATTTATGCACACACTGAGGAAATGATTTCACCATATATTACATTTTATTTCCCACTAGATATGAAGTAACGATTTAATTATGTTATCTATATAAAGGGTTATTGATTTGAATTACATTATGGGAGATGATGTAGGTATAATATATAACAGTTTCTTATATATCCATGGTTCTTATAAAATTAATCGTTTATGATTTTTTAATTTGTGGTAATCAAATGTAATAGATATTCTAATAATTTGTTGTATTATTTATGAATGAAATTATTGTTATGCATCGTAATATATATAACAATGAAAAATATGGAACAATTTCTCCCTTCATACACATAATTCTTTAATGGTTTTATTGGTATAATGGGCTATGGAATAAACCCACAATATTTCATATGTTCTCTTTGACCTTGTATTATCCCACTCATTAGTTTGTTGATCCACAAGACAATTTTACAATTGATTTTGTAAATAATTATGATGCTCACTGATGCTTTGATAGGATTATAACTAGTGTCATAAAAAAAATACCGAACTGGAATGATTGATTATATCAATAATTGTGATTAATTACCTAAAATGAGAAATTTTTTGTATTATCATTAGAAAACAGACATCACTTTTATAGTACACAAAAATCATCATTCTCTACTATCATTTCCACTAAATGGAAATTTAATCATTTTTTTAATAAATATGATTACCCTTTATCCAAAAATTCATAATAAGATGATTCAAATATCACATCTCTATAGTGTCTATTATTTTGTTTCCCATTAGTATGACTTATGGGATACTGAAAATGGTAGGTGGGATGAAAATATACCTTCAACTTCTCATTATGAATGTTAAAATTAGCATTATAGAGATCATTATTATATGAATCACTGACAATACATTTGAGTCCTAAAATAATTTCATTAAAAAACATATATATATATATATATTATTATAATATTAAATTAGAATCCAATATGATATAGATAACATAAAAAATTAAATTTCTTTTTATGAATAGATCTTTATAAATGTATTATAATCCTAGGAAATTCTATTTGGTTGAAATATATTACATGTTACAATTTCTATAGATAATATCATTATTTTTATTAACATAATAATTTAATTCACTGATAATGCATTACCAATTTTCTAAATTCTCATGTTTTTAAGAGAAAATATAAAATTCACACCCAGTATCTAATACCATTGTTATCAGAGATAGTAGATTCAATATCTACAACATTCACATTCATATGATCATAATTAGTATAATTGATACTATCATTAAACCCTAAATAAATATTATTATATTTTATATTTTATACCTATAACTGATCTTAGAATGATTTTCATTTATAAAACTATAATCAATAACAATTAAATATAACTGAATGAGTATAGTATTCTATATATTTTCCTTCTAGAATTAAATGTTATTTCTCCCACTAAAAATTATACCCCCACAAATTATATCCATTTATTGAACCAAGATCCATATTAGTTATTTAAAATGACCTACTTTAATATAAATAATCATAAAAAATATATAATATATTGTAATTTTGAAATTTATCATATGCGACTGTTTGATTATTATATTGTTAACTCATTATAAAAATTGATCATTTTTCTTTAGTCAACTCAATTACCTTCATTTCTAATTAGTTAGTGTTTGTGGGTAGTGTCAACCATTTAATGTTAAATGATTTATTCAAGCGATTTTTTGGAGAATCACATTGTTTTAATTGTAACAACCAAAAATTTCATAGTAAGTTATCTCTTCAAAGAAATTAAATAACATGTGATACACGCATCAACGAGTTCGATCGCACCACGACATACCAAACTAGCTGTTAAAAAGCGGATATGAATAGTATTAACAACATTTCTAATTTCATATATATCCTATATAATTTTAACATTCATATTTTGTGTTTCTTAGACATAATATAAGGACAAATTAAAATTTTCAGATAAAAGAAGAATTTTTTAAAAAATGCAATTTTGCCGCCTATTTAATGGATATATTTTTTAAAACAAGTACTTCACACTATTATATATTAAATTTTATGAAATTAAATTATTTTTTAGAAACGGTACATAAAAATTTAGTTTGGATAATTTTTTGGTAATTTTCTGAAAACTTTGATATTTTGACAAATAGTGAAAAATACTATATTTCAATTAAATACAATTTTTATAATAGAAATAATTTATAGTGTTAAATTATGAATTAAAATTGTTTGGAAGTATAATTATATTATATTTTTATCATTGGTGACAATATAGGTCATTATATGTAATTTCACATTTAAATTCGACATAAACACTTGTCAATCTTTTGATAGTTTTTACTTTTAAAAAACCCATTTTTTTGTTTTGACAATGGGATTTAATTTTAAATAAATAAATGAATATTTTATATTTTTAATATGGTACAATTGAATTCCTTTTGGAATTAAAAATAACAAAATTATATTAGGGTGAATTTTATGAATTTTTCTGAAAACATTAAATTTTTTATGAATATTGAAAAACATTGTGTTATTGGTTAAAACATGCTTTTTTTTAAATATTTATATATTTTATTTAAATTTAATTTATGTAAAAAAAGATAAATAATAACTATATAGGTTCAATGTAATTCATTGGATTTATTTTATAATAAGTTTAGATATATAAAAATTTTATTGACCTTTTTACCGTCTTTTACCCACCTCCTATGAGCATTTGCAAATTAGCATAAAACATAATTTTGCCGCTTCTGTGAGTGGAATTGTAAAACTCTAAGAGAAAATATTATTATCAGTAAGAAAAATTTGGTTCCAATAGTTGAAAATACTTTTTGGTGAATAGTAACTTTTGACTTAAATTTACAACAGTTAATAGTAAATAGGGCAATTAAGGGTAAAAATGATCTCAGAATTACCATAACACAAGTCCTAATTCTATTTGATAAGTATTATTAGACCATAAACAACCTTAGGAACAAAATATGATCCTATTTGGTCCACTTTCATTAGATTAGGACATTTATTATTGTTTTATTTGAAGAAGGGTTAATAGAGTTAAATTCAATGTTTAGTAACTAAACAATTTTTAATATAAGGTCACATACAATATAAATTCTAATTTAAATAATAATTATAAATTTAAAAATATTTCCTACATCATAGTATTTTATTTAAAATTTATAGACATTATATAATTAAATTTATTTATGACAAAATGTTGATGCAGTAATTACCTTATTAATGAATTAATCAAATAAAGGGTATTATAAATATTAAAATAAATATAATATCAACGAATTTATGACAACGACTAATTTAATAGGTGAATATAACATTTTAGGGTTGATTCAATGTATCTTTTTCTATGTAATCAAGTTGTGATGACTTATACAAAAAAAATCCAAATAATGTCAAAATTGACATAAATTAATATGTCAAACAAATACTATATTATTGGTTGATATAGTATTACTATAAATACAATGTTCGACAAGAAGAATTAAATAATATTATATATGTCATTAATTAACTACTTTATGTTCTCTTGGATTTTTAGAGTATGATTATTAACCATATAATGTAAGAATACAAAAAGACAGAGTAAAAGTTAAATTATTTAACTAAGAGAAAAATCTAAAACATAAGGTTAAAATGGTATTCTAATCTTTTCTAAACCTTTTGGCTAATTGTATTACGACCCATGACCACCTTATCCTCGAAATAAATCATTTTTTAGCAACTAGAAACTGAAAAAAAAATTATTATAAAATAATATTTCAATCATTTCCTAATGTTAACCACACCTCTCTTATAAAAGGGCACTTCTCTTTCTATCAAAATCACACCTCCATAGCCATTTGTTTCAGAAAAACCCTGCCTAAATATCCTCCCAACTTCCCTCAAATAAACCTAGAGTACTTACATTTATGATAAATCCAACCTATGGAACCCTTTTGATTAACTGAAAAGGAAACACCCGAAGAAGAGGTAATAATTTCCCACCCTCATTCATGTGCTTTTCTTCTTCCACTTCCTCTTTCTTCGTTGTTTCCATAACAAAAAAAATAACTCTAGTACCTCCTACATACTATGATGTTAATATTAATATGGTACAACCACATTTTTTATTCAATCCATCCTATAAAGGACAATGTCACCATACGTGCGTACGTACGGCTTACCGTCTCCAAGTCGTGGTGTAATCTGTTATTCAAACACTTCATTATTTTGAGGGGTATAATAATGATTATAACTAATTGAAATAATATATATTACATGTTAATGATTATTTATATATTATATACCATCCAATTACATACTATTTCACCACAATATAATGATATTGTCACTCTTGTGTACGTATGGATTACCATATCCACAACGCGGTGAGATTCATTTCCACGTTTGACGTTCAAAGATGATTATAAAAATATATATTACTAATAAATATGTAATAAATGACATATTAATGCTTCTAGAGATATAAATATAAATATATAAATATATAAATATATATGTATCTACATATATCTTATTCACTTACTTCCTTTCAATACGATATGAAAACAGAAATAGTGTTTATGCGTACGTACGACCTACCGTCTCCATAAACAGTGACTTCCATATCATCGATACATATATTATAAATATTATTATTCTAAATATATATTATATATAAATCATGGTTTATATTTTGGATGTATTTAAATCAGGATCTAAAAAATACGGTCTAGAATAAAAAGTTAAAACACATATGATAAAGAAAGCTATTATTACCCAAAAAGTTATTTTAATGAGGAAATATGTATTAAATTGGTAGTATAACGTCATAAATGAATCATGTATCATATAATAAATATTAATATGGTTTTGTTATAATTTAATAACATACTCTGGTCATTATACATGAGGTTAACCATACCCTCAACCAATGAAATTGCAAGGTAAGGGTGAATTTCACAATCTCTTTATTATCTGAGGTTGTTTTTACGTGAGTATCTACTCCGAAATTTTTATTATCCCTATCCTTGTTTCCTAATTTTTTAAAGGGATTATATTTAACAGTCACTTTTACTAAAAATCATTTTAAATGTTTTGAAGATTTATTCTTCTAAACATTTCTCATTAATGTCCATGTTTTCTAAATGCAATTAAGGATTTATTTATATGGACATGAATGTTTTAAAATGTTAATTCCTTTCAAATGATTGAAAGTGGTTTTGGACAATTTGATTCCAAACTATATTTTAAAAGGCTTCCTTTATAAATTATTGTAATTTTTAATGATTTCACAAAAAATGGGATATCTCTCTCAAAGAGTTTTACAAATCATCTTCTTTTATGTCAATAACTTTTGATGGATTTTAAACTTGTTTGATGTTGATTTATTTCGATACAAATCACTAATACTGTATTGAAGTCTTTATGATATGTTTTACTATGTATGTGTTAATGTTTTTTACCATTCATTTTTTATGGTTAAATTATTGACATTTCGTTTGCTAGGTCTAATATGAATGTTTATGTTATATTTCAATCTTTTTATATGAGGAATGCATTGGACATAGTAAGAGACTGGTGGAGCAAGAAATAGCTCTTTGATTAATTAGTAGGTCACATGAGACAATCATACCTATCATTGGTTGTGGCCTTTCCCAATTTTATATATGGTTTTTATCGAGGCCTAATTATTTTTAGAGGTCATGGATGAGGCCTTGGAAAAAATTTCAAATTGTCAGGCATTATACATTCAATTATTTTGAAAATAATATTTATAGTTTCTGTGGTTATTAGACTAGTAGAATAAAAATTAAATTGTCTTATTATGGAATTATTTACTCAGCTCATAATTCTACCTTAAAGTGTACTTGTTTATTATCTGTACAGGATTGTGTTTTCAATTATTCATTATGCCTTTTCTATGTTATCATCCTCTAAATTGTTTACCCTTATTGAGCATCTGATCTCACCCCTATATTATGTTTAATTTTCCTAGTATTTCCATGATGTGTATTATGACTGGCCTTCAGGGATATTCTAAGGGATTGGAATGTGGTTAATGGAGATAATTTTGTTTTTGTTTTTCATTTTATAATGTAATGTAACATTCATGTATGTAATCTACTTCCATGACTGCTAAACTGATCGGTCTTTCAGGACATTATTTCCTTGTATCATGCCAATGTTATGTAATAATTAACTGACTCTGGGTACCTGGGGTCGAGGCATTATAGTTGGTATCAGAGGAAGTTTAGAAATAACCATGTAAATTAGATTTAGATAAACTCGGATTATGAAACATTATCTTAATATATATTTTGGGGATCAGTATAGAAGATCTTCCTAGATTTTTGGTACTGTAGATATTTTGTTATATTTCTAAGAAATACATCCATCTCTATATACGCGAAGTTAGAGGCGGTTGTGGCATAGATGTACCTAGGGTAAAACCTAAAAACACCTCTTTGAGCTAGAATCGAACAAGAACTTGTTTACAACAACAAGCCCTGCTGCAGTCCTGGTTATGAAACTCCCAGGGGTTATTCTTAGGATAATTTACAATTTATTTGCAAACCATTATGAAGGATATATGAGTAAATATTCCAGCAAAGAAACCTTTTTTATTATTATGTGACTAGATGTCTGAAAATATTCAATTAATGTTGGGAATTTTTCTAGTTTTTGGATTATACAGTTTGAGATGATCTAACCTAGTGTGTGTTGTCATTTAGAAATGGTGCCCAATAAAATGATTGAGAACTCCTGGAATATTAATGATCTAATGGGTAAGAAGGATCATATCTTTCATAGTCTTAAGCCATTATCTTGTAGGGAATATTCTCCCACGGATTCTCATCATACGAAGAAATAGTATCATGTATTAATATGATATGTGAAGAATTATCTATGTCTTATGGCTTGGAAGGGATGTAATGGACAAAAACGATGCTATGGAGAATGATGGATAAACAGAATAGGGGAAAGAAGTATTTTCCTATATATGATAACTGTGGAATTAATCACCTTGGTAAAAATGCATTAAGGGAAGGATAGTTTGTTATAAGTGTTGAGAAATAGGACACCGAGTATGTGATTTCAAGGGTATGAAAAAAATTTCAAATTTACAATTCTTCATCTATAAGAAGTTGAGACACTATGTGAATCAATGTCCAAATCATCAGAGTATACCAAAAATGTTGTTGTTGGATAATAATCATGTTATGATATTACCCCAGTTGATGATTAATGACTAGTGTTTTTATGTTGATATTAAAGTACTATGTCATTTGATTGTTGTAAGAATGATTTATTGGTTATAATAATTATGGAGTATATAAGGATTTTACTATATTACTTCTTCATTACGGATTTGAGATTGTGTGGTACCAAAAAAAGTGACTCAACCACAAGTTAAACTTTTTTAAAAACACATGGTTGAAGGAAAGATAAAACATTAATATGGTCCTAATAATGAGGTATTGATTTTCGAATAGGAGATGATTGATTTGGATAATTTATATTGGATATTACTGACATCCTTGAAACTGGTTAATGGTTTGTTTATTCGATTATGTATGGAGTTCAAAACAGTTTTGGCTATAAATAGTATATATAGTATTCTATAAGGAATAAGGGAGCATGAATGTAATAAATATGGATTTATGTTAATTCTGGGTGACACTGTGCTTTAAAAGAATACATGATAAAGGTATTCACATGTTATTACGTGGGGGAAAAGAACCTCATTGTGTTTACCTTTCTTATAAGCTTGGGGGGTATGAGTTTGGAATGAAGTATTTTGGATATGTCTAAAGGTTTGAATCATTTATTTTTGACATTGAATTCTATTGTTAAGGATAAATTATTTCATGAGATTATTTTTGGATTTTCATAAAAAGGACAACCCGGAGGATGGGCGACAACCTGTCGCGTCCGGTAAGGCCGCAAGACTTGAACCCACAACAGAAGGGTGACAAGGGTATATCCGATACCACTAGCATACGTGATTTCCTAGATTGTATAATGTTGTTTTTTTAAACAGTCTGACAAATAAATTATAAATTTATTAATTTTGAAACCCTATACGATACGGATAAATAGAATTCTGGAGAATTATATTATATTTTGGAGTGAAAGATGACTTTGTGGTAGGAATTAGTTGAAGGGTGAAATTCTATTTGTCAAGTATATGTTTTTTGGTCTAATTCTATGAATAAATTAATCCTTAACCTTTACGGAATGGATCTTAAAACCAATAATGTGCTATACTAAAACTTTATGTTTTGTTAAACCGATGATATTTTATATCATATTAGAGTGATAGCTTTCAGCCCCCAATTTTACACTTGTTTGTGATTGATGACATCAATCGCTCCCTATGAAAATTTTAATTTTCCCCCAATTATGTGTCTCTAATTCCCACCAATGTTCTCCTAATCTAGATCATAATTTGGTGGGGACGTTTTAATTTCCCTTTCCCTATTATTAAGAGATAAATTTATTAAACCAATTTCTAATGTGGGTTTTCCACAATGGTATTTTTCTATTTCTATCCATTTATTTTCGAAGAACAATTTCAAATTGCGAGGATGAAATTTATTTAAGGAGGGGAGAATGTAACACCCCAAGATTTCATAGTATGTTATCTCTTCAATGTAATTCAATAACTTGCGCTACACCAAACAACGATTTTCAGCGCACGATGACTTACCAAACTAGCCATTCAAAAAGTGGTTATGAATATTATTAAATGTATTTACAATTCTATATATATCCCATATAATTTTAACATTCATATTTTGTGTTTCCTAGACATAATATAAGGACGAATTCAATTTTTAAAAATTGAAGTATTTTAAAAAAATGCAATTTTACGGCATATTTAATGGGGAATCCTTTTTAAAAAAAATATTAGACACTATTATATATTCAATTTAATGAAATTAAATTCTAATTTAAAAGTTAGACATAAAAAGTTAATTTGGAGAAATTTTTGGTAAATTTCTAATAGCTTTTATATTTTGAAAAATAGTGAAAAATACTATATTTTAATTGAAAACAACTTTTTTAATCGAAAAAATTTATATTGTTAAAATATAAATTGTAATTTTTTTTGAATCATACGTAGATTATATTTTTATCATTTAAAAAAATTTAGTTCATTATATGTAATTTCTCATTTAAATTAGACATAAACGCATGTTAATCTTTTGATAGTTTTAACTTTTTAAAAACCTGCTTTTTTGGTTTTGAAAACGGGAATTATTTCTAAATTAATAAATGCATCTTCAATTTTTTGAATTAGGAAGAATACACATAATTTTTAAATACAAAATATCAAAATTATCTTAGGTTGAATTTTTGATATTTCTCTGAAAACATTCAATTTTTGATGAATAGTGAAAAACAATGCGTTATTGGTTAAAACTGAATTTTTATTTAAATAATTATTTATTTTATTTAAATTTATTTTAAGACAAAAATGATACATAATACCTATATAAGTTCAATTTAATTCATTTGAGTCATTTTATAATAAGTATAGATATATAAAAATTTAATTGAACTTTTTACCGTCTTTTACCCACCTCCTAAGAGCATTTGTCAATCTTCATAAAACATAATTTTACTACTTATGTGAGTTTAATCTCAAAAATCCGAGAGACACAGTTAATATCCTTATGTAAAATTTGGTTCAATAAGTTGAAAATAATTTTTAGTGAATAGTATCTTATGACTTTTATTTACCACGATTAAAAGTAAATATGGTAATTAAGGGTAAAAATGATATCATAATTAACCTAACAAATATCATAATTCTATTGGATAAGAATAATTCGACCAAAAAACATAGAAATAAAATATGATCCTCTTTGGTCAACTTCGATTAGATTAGGATATTTAATATTATTTTAGTTAAAGAAGAGTCAAATGAGTTAAATTCATAGATTAATAACAAAACCATTTTTTATATAGGGTTATACACAATATAAATTCGACAATAAATATTTATCATAAATATTAAAGGATTTTCTAAATAATGGTATTTTATTTATAATTTTTAAGCATTATATAATTAAATTTATTTATGACACAATGAAGATTCAGTAATTACCTAATTAATGAAAGAATCAAATAAATGGTATTATAAATATAAAAATAAATTTAATTTTGACATTTTTATGACATCGACAAATTTTCTAGGTGAATAATACATTTTTGGGTTTATTCAATGTATCTTGTTTGAAGTAATCAAGTTCTTATGACTTTCACAATAACCAAATTCCAAATAGTGTCAAAATTGGAAAAAATTAAATTTTAAAACAAATACTATATTATGGATTGATATAATATTCTTAAAAATATAAGGTTCGGCCAAATAGATTAAATAATATTATATATGTCTTTAATGTACAAATTTAGGCTTTCTTAAATGATTATAGTATTTTTATAAACCATATAGTGTAAGAATAAAAGAAGACACTGTAAAAGTTAAACTATTTAACAAAGAGTTAAATCTAAAAGATAAGGTTAAAATGGTAACCTAAATGTGTCTAAAATATATTGGATGAGATTATTTATACCCATAACTACCATATCCTCGAAATAAATCTTTTTTAGCAATTAGAAACCGAAAATTATTTTATTATAAAATAATATTTCATTCATTTCCTAATGTGACCTTCATCTCTCTTATAAAAGAGAACTTCTCCTTCTCTCCAAATCACACCTCCAAATCCAATTCTCTCTGCCAAAACCTGCCAAATTATTCTCTCAAAATCCTCCAAATCATCATAGAGTCCTTACATTGATCATAAATACAACCTAAGGATCCCTTTAGATCAACTCAAAAGGAAACACCCGAAAAATAGATAATAATTTCACCACCCTTTTCAAGTTCTTTTCTTCTTCCACTCCCGATTTATCTTTTGTTCCCATACCAAAATAATAAATCAAGTTCCTCATAAATATTTTAATGTTACTATAAATATGGTACAACCATATTATTTATCATATCCATACTATAAATGAAAAAGTTACCATACGTGCGTATGTAAGGCTTACTATCTCTACGTCATGGTGTAGTTTGTTATTCAAACACTTTATTATTTGGATGGGTATAATAATGAGTATAACTAATGTAAATAATAAATATAACATATTAATGATTATATATATATGAAATACCATCCAATTACATATTATTTCACCATTAATATAGAGATATTGTCGCTCTTGCGTACGTACGGATTACCATCTCCACGACGTGATGAGATTCATTTCCACAATCACTATTCATCGATGATTATAAAAATATTTATTATTAATAAGTATGTAATATATGACATAATAAATATACAGGATATATATGTGTGTGAGTGTGTGTGTATGTACTTACATATATCTTATTCACTTACTTTCGTTCAATACGATATGAAAACGGAAACAACGTTTATGCGTACATACGGCCTACCGTCTCCATCAACGGTGCCTTCCATTTCATATATACATCGATTAAAAATATTTATATTCTAAATATATATGATATATAAATCATGGTTTATATTCTTGATGTATTTAAATCATGATCTAAATAATACGATCAATAATAACAAGTCAGAACACATACGGTAAAGAAAGCGATTAATACCCAAAATGTTAATTTAATGAGGAAATCATTATTCAATGTGTATTATAATGTCATAAATGAATCATGAATGATATAATTAATATGAATATGGTTCTTCTAACACTCCAAGATTTTACAAAAAATATTCTTTTTAATTTCATTAATGTCGTGTGTTGTATGCTACACCAAAAGGATCATGCACAACACGCATCCCTGACTTGGCTTGCATTACACGCATGCGCGACCTTCCACGATAGCGTGTGTTGTACGCAATACCGAGTTTCGCTAAACAACGATATGCTATTAAAATATTATTAAAACTATCCATTATGAATAGTAATAACCACTTTTTGAAATTTTGATTTTTTTTTCAAAATGGACTTCATTTTTGGATTCGGAATATCGAAATTAGCTTAGGGTGATATTTTTGTACTTTTTAGATAACTTTCATATTCTGATGAATAGTGAAAGTTACTAAATTTTAATTAAAAACAACTTTTTTAATCGAAATAATTAATAGTAAAAATTTATTAATTTGAGTGGTTTTAAAGTATATTTAGAATATATTTTTACAATTTAATATAATTTTGTAAATTGGATGTAATTTCACATTTAAACGAGACATAAACAAGTGTCAATCTTTTGATAGTTATTATCTCTTAAAAACACTCTATTTTTTTGACAATGGGAATTAATTTTTAAATTATTTAATGTAACTGATATGTTTTGAATTTGGTAAAATAAACATCATTTTTTAATTCATAATATCAAATATAGCTTAGGCCTAATTTTTGGTATTTTTCTGGAAACTTTCATTTTTTGATGAATATTGAAACCACTAAGTGGTAGTTAAAAAATTGATTTTCTTTATAAAACATAATTTTACCACTTCTGTGAGTGGAATTTCAAAAATTCTAGAGCCACGGTTGATGTCATTAGGTAAAATGTGGTTCAATGAGAAGAAAATAATTTTTGGTGAATAGTATCTTTCTACTTTTTTTTACCACGGTTAAAAGTAAATAGGGTAATTATGGGTAAAAATGACATTATTATTATCCAAAAACATGTCCTAATTCTATTGTATTAGTGTAATTCGACAAAAACCAACCTTAGGAATAACATATGATCATTTAGGCCCACTTGGATTAGATTAGGGCATTTATTATTAATTTATTTAAAGAAGGGTTAAAATAGTTAAAATCAATGATTAATAAGTAAATCATTTTTAATATAGGGTTATACATAAGATAAAATAGACTATAAATATTCCTTACAAAGATAAAAAGATTTTCTACATAATTGTATTTTATTTGTAATTTTTAGACATTAAAATATGTAATGTATTTATGACACAAAAAATATGCAGTAATTATCTTATTAATGAAATATTGACATAATTGATGTTATAAATACCGAAATAAATATATTTTGAGACTTTTTATGAATTAAACTAATTTTCTAGGTTAATATGACATGTTATTATTCATTTAATTAACTTTATTCGAACAAATAATTCTTTTATGATTTTAAAAAAAATCAATTACTAAATAGTGTCAAAATTGACATAAAATAGTTTTTAAAACTAATATTATATTATTAATTTTTATTTTATTCCTAAAAATATATGGATCGGCCAAATGACTTATATATTCTTATATATAGTAATAATAAACAACTTGGGGTTCGTTTGGCTTCTTATAGTATGTTTATTAACCTTATAGTGTAAGAACACAAAAAGACACGGTAAAAGTAAAATTATCTAACAAAAAGTTAAATATAAATGATAAGGTTAAAATAGGTACCTAAACTTGTCTAAATTATATTGGATGAAATTATTTCGACCCATTCCCACATGAGCTTCGAAATAAATCAATTTGGAGCTATTTAAAACCGAATTTGTCTTTATAATAAAATAATATGTTTAGTTATTCCAAAGGTGCCCCTCTCCTCCCTTATAAAAGGGCACCTCCTCCCTCTCTTCCTCACACCACTTTGAGCCTTCAAGCTCGGACAACCCCTGCCAAATTCTCTTCTCCACTTCCCTTGAATAATCTTAGAGGTCCTGGTCTCCTTCAAATACCAATTTTAGTGCCCTAAGAAGAGGTCTCAAAGAGGTGCTTCAAAGAAGAGGTAATGTCCGTTTACGAATCTTTCAACTTTATTTCTTCTTCCACTTCTTCTTCTTAGGTTGTTTCATTATGAAGTAATAACATAAGTATCACTAATATATGGATATGTTATTATAAGTATGAAACAACCCTATTTCACCATCTATCCATCCTACGGGAAACAAAATCATCGCGTGTGCGTACGTACGGAATACCGTCTCCACGCCGTGGTGTAATCTATTTTCCACCATCACCTTACATGGATGGATATAATGGTGTAAATAATAACTATATATGATTATTGTAAAGTTATATTTATTATTTAATAGTATACATACACTCCAATAAAATTCCACGATCATGGGAACGATATTATCGCTCGTGCGTACGTACGGAATACCATCTCCTCGACGCGATGAGATTCATTCTCAATGATTAACCATTCATGAATGATTATAAAGTATATATAATAAGTAATAATGACATATATGACATAATAATGATACTGGATTTATGTATATATATATTTATGTCATCCAATTAATTCAATTCAATGAGGAAACGAAAACAACATTCATGCGTACGTACGACCTACTGTCTCCATGAATGGTGTATTTCTTTCCAATTATCGATCTATTATATATATGTATATTATGAATATATATTATATATAAATCATGATTTATATTCGGGTATTAATTAATCATGATCTAAGTAATCATATGAATAATTACAAGTCAAAACACGGACGACAAATGAAACGATTTTACCCAAAACGCTCTTTAACATGGAATTTACAAAAGAATGAGTAATATAAATTCATAAGTGAACCATATATGATATCATAAAAATGAATATGATTCTTTAGAAAGTCAATGACATTACATAAATCATTATATAGGAGGTTCGGCTACGTACGAAGCATATCGGACCTAAGGTAAGGGATAATTGTGCAAATCTCATTTTTATCTGAGATTGCTTATTCGTAAGTATTTACTGGGGTTATTGTTATCATCCATGTCCATGTTTTATAAAAGTGTATTCATGTATGTTTAATGTCTTTTTTCCAATTTTTGACTTTTACTACATGGTATGTAAGGAATCTTTCTTTTGTTTACGTTACAAGGTACTTTTTGACTTTTTCGACAAAAGTACGAGAATAATGTTTTTTTAACGTATACGGCATGAAAGGATTTTTACGGTTTTATAAAGCCTTGTTTTCATGAAGTTTACTCCAAAAGATTTCATGACTATATTCAACAAAATCCTTTTCTTTTAAAATTACACGACATTTTTTGAAAAGAAAATGATTTTGAAGAAAAAAGGATATTTTCCTCAAGAATTCATTTCAAGTATTTTATCATAACCATTTTTCATCTAAGATGACATTATTTAATATGTGTATGTTTCAAGTATAATGTCTCTATGATTTACATGGTTTCACATCTATTATTTTGAAATGATATCCTTTTCTTTTATATGGATTATTTGATGATGGGATGATGTTTATGAAACCCATTTTATTTTTTGGGTTTTTATGAATGATGTATGTTTCTTTTGTGCATAAGTAAGAATGATTTCATTATGAGATGGGTGGGACCTATATCTCTCTCCAATGAATTGGGTAAAGATATATATCACATGAGATAGACATGGCTGGAATAGTAAGTTAATCTGGTTCAGTATTACAGGACTAGAATGAGGAGTGAACTCAATTCAGAAAGGGACTTTGTCCATTAAGATGGTATTGGCAGCAATGCCTTGGCTACTATGGAAATCATTACATGTGCTTAATGGATTCCACAATTACATGTTTTATTCCCATGTTATGTTATCATGATTTATGTTCCATTATGATATATTCCTTATGTTCTTCCATATTTTAAGTCGTTGCTCAAGATTTTGATTTTTAAACATTATGTTCATGTTTTTTAAGTTCAAATGTACATGGTATGTTTTATTTTATCCATGCTAAACCTTACTGAGCATTTGGGATCACCCTTTTTTTTATTTTCCCCCAGGATTAAAAGAAAGGTTTTAGGTAAGGAAACAAAAAGAGGAAGATCTTTATGGGAATGTTGAAGATCTTTCACCATGATTAGAAGATTACGTTCCAAGTTTCCAAAGACACTAAACTATTACATACCATGTGTGTCTGTTTTTGTTATGTATTATGTATTCCGAAAAAGTAAAGTAATATCTATGTACGTCAAGCTTTAGGTATCTTTAGTTGGTATCAGAGGATAGGTTTAGTCATCCTTTGGAAACTAGGATGCGAAAACGTTACTGAGATCCAAAGAGATATTTCTAAGGTATGTCTAGGGATGTCCCTAAGGATAAGTATACCTATAAGATATAGTCCTAGAACTACGGTAATGATCATAGAATTTAACCTAAGATGTTAGATATTGATGGTTCTCCCCCTTTACTATGTTGTTTTCCCTAGAATGATTTTATCCTCTCACACGATTCTTTTTGGGTTTTAGAAAATGGCTGGAAACATGAATATTCACGATAATGGTGGATATTATGGACAATGGAATGATATTCTTCATGAGAAACCAAATGTAATGGGATTTGGAAGTCCAAACATCATTATTATGCCGAATCAGAAATCTCATAATATGATCAATAAACTCAAATTTGGTAAGTTTCCCGACTCATATAATAAGAGAAATATGGAGTTTCATGATGATCATAGAAGGAAGAAAGTTCAATTTCCCCTATGTAAATCACGTGGGAAGAGGAATCAAGGAGAATGTTTCAAAGGAAGTGGAAGATACTTTGGATGTGGAAAAGAAGGACACAAAGCCAGTAAGTGCAAAGGAAAAGTTTCAGTTAACACCATGGATGAGGATAATGGTATTTCTACGACATCAACAATGGTTAAATGTTTTAAATGTGGAATGTACAGGCATTATGAAATACAATACCCTAAGGGAAAGTCTCATGAAGAGAATCAGTATGGTCGTATGGGTTGTATTTATGTTGATGATGATGAAGAGACTACAAATGATATGTGAGATAAAAGAATTGTTGATGCTCGGTCAATGGTTTAAGAAGGTAGTTGAATGATTACATGTTTATCAAGTGTAATGTTGTATAAGTAATCTCATGGTACTATGGAATAAAGAGAAATCTAAGGATTTTTAAACTGTTGTCTTTCCTTATGTTTTGAAAGTGTGTGATGAATGGTACTAGTTTTTTTCGAAAGTAGATGATATGCGCATAATGAAGGGATAAGGAGAAAACTAAATGTTTGATTGTTTTCATGAGATCATGATTGATATAAGGACTAAGTGATATCATGGTTTGAGTATAAAGAATTTTAATGATTTTGGTTTGTGGAAAGTGTTAACTTTTAACTGCATTCATGTTTTCACTAAGGTTCAATGGGTATTCATTCTTCAAGAGAATATATGATTCAGGTATTCACATGTTTGTAATTTGACTAACAAGATATATCTTATGATATATGGGGGATAAATGATGGCATTCCTGTGATTGTTATGTGACATTTCAAGTAATCATTTTCTTTATACTATGACCTTGGACCGAAGTATTTTATATAAGCCTAAAGATTGGAATGGATTATATTGGACAGAAGATAGTATTGTTTAAGGATAGAATTGTTTTCGATATTATTGATGGGATGTTATAGTAATATAGCTGTAGAAAAAGGACAACCTACAGGACAGGAGACAACCCATCGCGTCGGACAAGGCTGTGGGAATCGAACCCACAACCGAAGTGCGACTGGCCTTTATAACCTACCACTGGCCTACAAGAAGTCCCCGGTTAGTAGAAACTAGTTTTATTTTATTACGCGGTATGATATATGAAGTATAGGTTCATTATTGGAATCATATATGATTAACCTCACCATAGATGGACTTATGTATATTTGATAACTTTTGTTAACCTTTTGTTTGAAACAGATGGAATGACCCATCATTCTATCACATGATCTATTAAGACTTCATGAACAACAAATTGAACTTCATTTATTTAAGAGATGAAGTGGAAATTGTTCAAAGCACGAACAATAGTAAGATTGTACCAAAATAAATTAGGTATTTATTCTAATTCAAATTCTTCAACTTTAGGGAAATGATCATGAAAACCAAAAATGTTGTCTTAGTGCCCTTATATCCGATGAATCAGATGGTACCCTAGATCATCAAAAATTTATGGCTTTGTGATTGTTGGATTTTTCATAGCCATGTTCTCTACCACTCTCTATCAGAACATGACGGTTAGATTTCTCTTCCGTATCTATATTTTCACCTATGTTCTCCTACGTGGAAACCTAGTGATTAGTTAATTTGGGTAACCTTTATGTTTCATACATTAGTTTTTAAACCCATGTTTTGGTATTCCTTTTTACGATGTGGGTTTCTATTAAAGAAACTTTCAAGTAGTAACCCATTTATAACCCTGATGAATTTTGAGGGTGAAATTCATTTTAAGGGGGGTAGAATGTAACACCCCAAGATTTTATGAAAAATATTCTTTTTAATTTAATTAATGTCTTGTGTTGTACGCTACACCAAAATGAGCTTGCACAACACGCATCCCTGACTTGGCTTGCATGACACGCATGTGCGGCCTTCTACGATAGTGTGTGTTGTACGTAATACTGAGTTTCGCTAAACAACGATATGCTATTAAAATATTATTAAAACTAGCTGTTATGAGTAGTAATAACCACTTTTTGAAATTTTGTTTTTTTTCAAAATGGACTTCATTTTTGGATTCGGAATATTGAAATTATCTTAGTTTGAATTTTTTGTACTTTTCGGATAACTTTCATATTCTAATGAATAGTGAAAATTACTAAATTTTAATTAAAAACAACTTTTTTAATAGAAATAATTAATAGTGATAAATTATTAATTTGAGTTGTTTTAAATTATATTTATAATATATTTTTACAATTTAATAAAATTTTGGTCATTGGATGTAATTTCACATTTAAACCAGACATAAACAAGTGTCAATATTTTGATAGTTATTATCTCTTAAAAAAACTCTATTTGTTTTGACAATGGGATTTAATTTTTAAATTAGTTAATGTAACTAATATTTTTTTAATTTGGTAAAATAAAAATCATTTTTTAATTCATAATATCAAATATATCTTAGGCCTATTTTTTGGTATTTTTCTGGAAACTTTCATTTTTTTGATGAATAGTGAAACCACTAAGTGGTAGTTAAAAATTTGAATTTTTTCATAAAAAATAATTCTACCGCTTCTGTGAGTGTAATTTCAAAAATCCGAGAGACACGGTAGATTTCAGTAAGTAAAATGTGCTTCAATGAGATGAAAATAATTTTTGGTAAATAGTAACTTTCTACTTTTTTTACCACGGTTAAAAGTTAATAGGGTAATTAAGGGTAAAAATGATATTATTATTACCCTAACACATGTCCCAATTCTATTGGATAAGTTTAATTCTACCAAAAACAACATTAGGAATAAAATATGGCCATTTAGACCAACTTGGATTAGATTATGAAATTCATTATTAATTTATTTAAAGAAGGGTTAAAATAGTTAAAATCAACATTTAATAAGTAAATCATTTTTAATATAGGTTTATACATAAGATAAATTCGACTATAAATATTCATTAGCAAGATAAAATGATTTCCTACATAATGGTATTTTATTTGTAATTTTTAGTCAATAAAGTTTTAAATTTATTTATGATACAATGATTATGCTGTAATTATCTTATTGATGAAATATTGACATAATTGATGTTATAAATACCCAAATAAATGTAATTTGATACTTTTTATGAATTACACTAATTCTCTAGGTTAATATGACATGTTATTAGTCATTTAATTAACTTTTTTCGAACAAATCATTCTGTTATGATTTTCAAACAAATCAATTACTAAATAGTGTCAAAATTGACATAAAATAGTTTTTAAAACAAATATTATATTATTAATTGTTATTTTATTTCGTAAAATCTAAGATTCCGCCGAATGACTTAGATGAGATTATATATATTAATAATAAACAACTTGGGGTTTGTTTGGCTTCTTATAGTACGTTTATTATCCTTATAGTGTAAGAACACAAAAAGACACGGTAAAAGTAAAATTATCTAACTTAAAGATAAATATAACTGATAAGGATAAAATAGGAACCTAAACTTGTCTAAATTCTATTGGATGAGATGATTTAGACCCATTACCACATTATATTCTAAATAAATCAATTTTGAGTTATTTAAAACCGAATTTGGCATTATAATAAAATAATATGTTTTGTTATTCCAAAGGTGCCCCTCTCCTACCTTATAAAAGGGCACCTCCTCCCTCTCTTCCTCAAACCACATTGAGCATTAAAGCTCGTCCAAACCCTGCCAAATTCTCTTCTCCACTTCCCTATAATCATCCTAGAGGTCCTGGTCTTCTTCAAAGACCAATTTTAGTGCCCTAAGAGGAGGTCGCAAAGAGGTGCATCAAAGAAAAGGTAATGTTCGTTACCGATTCTTTCAACATTATTTCTTCTTCCACTTATTCTTCTTAGGTTGTTTCATTATGAAGTAATAACATAAGTATCACTTATATACTTATATGTTATTATATATATGAAACAACCCTATTTCACCATCTATCCATCCTACAGAAAACAAAATCATCGCGCGTGCGTACGTATGGAGTACCGTCTCCACGCCGTGGTGTAATCTATTTTCCACCACAACCATACTTGGATGGGTATAATGGTGTAAATAATAACTATATTTTAATATTGTAAAGTGATATTGATTATGTAATAGTATACATACACTCCAATAACATTCCACGATCATCGGAACGATATCATCGCTCGTGCGTACGTACGGAATACCGTCTCCACGACGCGATGAGATTCATTCTCATTGATTAACCATTCATAAATGTTTATAAAGTATATATAATAAGTAATAATGAAATATATGAAATAATAATGATACTGGATTTATGTATATATATATTTATGTCATCCAAATAATTCCATTCAATGATGAAATGAAAACGACCTTCATGCGTACGTACAGCCTACCGTCTCCATGAATGGTGTATTTCTTTCCATTTATCGATCTATTATATATATATAGATTGTAAATATATATTATATATAAATCATGTTTTATATTTTGTAATTATGTAATCATGATCTATGTAATCATATGAATAATTACAAGCCAAAACACGGACGACAAATGAAACGATTTTACCCA
Source organism: Viscum album (assembly GCA_963277665.1). NCBI lineage: Eukaryota > Viridiplantae > Streptophyta > Magnoliopsida > Santalales > Viscaceae > Viscum > Viscum album. The sequence goes on from OY728134.1 coordinate 1,005,242,779, forward strand.
AAACGCTCTTTAACATGGAATTTACAAAAGAACGGGTAATATATAGTCATAAGTGAACCATATATGATATCATAACAATGAATAAGATTATTTAATAAGTAAATGACATTATTTAAATCATTATACAGGAGGATCGGATACGTACAAAGCATATCAGACCTAAGGTATGGGATAATTGTGCAAATCTCATTTTTATCCGAGATTTCTTATTCGTAAGTATTTACTGGGGTTATTGCTATCATCCATGTCCATGTTTTATAAAAGTGTATTCATGTATGTTTACTGTTATTTTTACCCATTTTGACTTTTTACTACATGGTATTCAAGGAATCATTCTTTTGTTTACGTTACGAGGTACTTTTTGACTTTTCCGACAAAAGTATGAGAAAAATGTTTTTTAACGTATACGGCATGAAAGGATTTTTATGGTTTTATAAAGCCTTGTTTTCTTGAATCTTCCTCCAAAATATTTCATGACTATTTTCAACAAAATTATTTTCTTTTAAAATTAAATTACATTTTGTGAAAAGAAAATGATTTTGAAGAAAAAAGGATATTTTCCTCAAGAATTCATTTCAAGTATTTTATCAAAACAATTTTTCATCTAAGATGACATTATTTAATATGTGTATATTTCAAGTATAATGTCTCTATGATTTACATGGTTTCACTTCTCTTATTATAAAATGATATCCTTTTCCTTTATATGGATTATGTGATGATGGGATGATGTTTATGAAGCCCATTTTATTTATTGGGTTTTTATGAATGACGTATGTTTATTTTGTGGAAAAAATAAGAATTATTTCATTATGAGATGGGTGAGACCTATATCTCCCTCCAATGCATTGGGTTATGATTTATATCTCATGAGATAGACATAGCTGGAATGGTATGTTAATCCAGTTCAGTATTACAGGACTGGAATGAGGAGTGAACTCGATTCAGAAAGGGACTTTTTCCATTAAGATGGTCTTGGCAGCAATGCCTTGGCAACTATGGAAATCATTACATGTGATTAATGGATGCCAAAATTACATGTTTTATTCCCATGTTATGTTATCATGATTTATGTTCCATTGTGATCTATGCCTTATGTTCTTCCATGTTTTAAGTCGTTGCTCAATATTTTGATGTTTAAACATTATGTTCATGTTTTTTATGTTCAAATGTATATGGTATGTTTTATTTTATCCATGCTTAACCTTACTAAGCATTTGACCTCACCCTTTTTTATGTTTTATTTTCCCCAAGGATTAAAAGAAAGGTTTTAGGTAAGGAAACAAAAAGTGGAAGATCTTTATGGGAGATGTTGAAGATCTTTCACCATGATTAGAAGATTAAGTTCCAAGTTTCCGAAAACACTAAACTATTACGGTCCTTGTGTGTCTGTTTTTGTTAGGTATTATGTATTCCGCAAAAGTAAATTAATATATCTTTAAGTCAAGATTTGGGTCTCTATAGTTCTGTTATAATTTAATAACATACTATGGTGATTATACAAGAGGTTAAACGTACCCTCGACAAAAGGAATGTGCAAGGTAATGGTTAACTTCACAATATCTTTATTATTCAAGGTCGTTTTCATGTGAGTATCTACTAGGAAATATTTATTATCAATGTCCATGATAAATAAAAGTGGTTTCAAAGGGATTATTTGTAATGGAGTCTATTACTAAAAATCACTTTAAAGTTTTAAATATTTATTCTTCTAAACATTTCTCATTAATGTCAATGTTATAAAAATGGTTTAAAGGATTTACTTATATAGAAATGAATATTTTAAATTGATAATCCCTTAAAAATATTCAAAGTGGTATGGGACACTATGATTCCAAATTATCTTTTAAATGACCTCCTTTACAAATTATGTGAATTTTAAATGATTTCATAAAAACAGGATATCTCTCTTATATAGTTTTACAAATCATTTTCATCTATGTCAATATCCTTTTATAGATTTTAAACTTGTTTGAAGTTTATTTATTATGATACAAATATTTCATTTTGTATTTGACGATTTGTGATATGTTTGACTATGGATGTGTTATTATTTTTACAATTCATAGTTTATGGTTAAAGTTTTGACATTTCGTTTTCTAGTTCAAATATACATATTCATAATATATTTCTACATTTTCATATGAGGAATGTATTGGAAATAGTAAGTTATGGGTAGAGCCCACTAATGCTCCTTGGTGCATCAGTAGGTCTCATGAGACAATTAGACATTGAATTGTCTGAGGCCTTTCCCAATTTGATTTATGGTTTTCTCTAAGGCCTTAATCATTTTTAGACATCCTGGTCAAGGACATGATAAAATGTTTAGAATGTCTGTCATTATACATTCCCTCATTATGAAAATAATATTGATGGTTCATGTGGTTATTCTACTACTTGAATACCCATGACTATGTTTTATTACATAATTATTTTCTCATCTCATATTTCTTCCATAAAGTTTTCATGTTTATTATTTATGAAGTCATGTGTTTTCAATTATTCACCGTGCCTATTGTTTATGTTATCTTCCGCTAAATTTCTTACCCTTACTGAGCATCTGAGATTACCCTTTTCTGATGATTTAGTTTCCTTGGATTTATAAGAAGTGTATTATGACTGACCTGGAAGGATAGTCTAAGGGATATGAATGTGTTTAATGGAGACAATGTTGTTGTTTTTGATTCATTTTATTATGCAATGTAACGTTTAGGTATGTATTCTATTTCCAAGACAGCTAATCTGGTCTGTCTTTGGGGACATGATTTCCTTGTATCATGCCAATGTTATGTAATAATGCACCAAATATGGGTAACTGGGGTCTGGGCATTACATTAATTATATATAGAATGCAATACATGGGAACCATGTAGTTACGCTGTCCCATATGTAGTGTTTGATGTGTTGAAAATGGATGTTATTAATTTAATCTCACATATAGTACTGATAAGCCTCAATTATATATATCATTTGGATCAATTTTTAATGATTTAATCATGAATGATTCAAATAATTCACCAGTTATTTGTTGATATTTTCAAGAAATATGTAACAAATAATGAAATGGAAAAGTTTTTGAAAATGGAATAAATGGTCATTACATGTTGTTAGCCTCATAAATGAACTATAATCATCATCTCACAACATTCATATAACATGATTCCAATGTCTACGAAAATTTAAATCATGTGAAAAAAAATTATGTTAAATACCAATAAACATTGTGAAAACCTACAATTCCAATTCTTAATCAAAATAGAATTCATAAAGATATTACATGTCCTGGGTGGATTACACATTATGAAAGATGTGATATATCTATCTCCCAGATGTATAGGTTGTGAAATTCTTTAGATATGAGATACGTGGATCAATTTTTGGATCAAGAATACATGAAATAAAGATCAATTACACATCATGTAAAAACCATAATAGAATCCACCAAATGAAGTTACATGACATGCCAATATAAACAACGTGTAATACACGAGTCTATATATATTTGAGCAGTGAAATACTCTGACGAAAACTTTGGGTAGTGACTTACTTATACCCTTCTCTATCATTTTATTTTTCTTTTTCCCTCCAATATAAAGTATATTCGGTTACGTTTACCATTATTATTCAATATAAGTTTCTATTTACCGTTCTACATTAGTACATTGTCATTAGCTTTCCTGATTTCTATTCTGATGATTGTTTTCAATTATTTTTGTTTTTTGAAATAAATGAGTACCACTTTATTTCTTGTTTTTCAATAGGAGTAAGTGGTTTATTTTATTTACTTTTATTTTAATTGAAGAAAACATTATTCTACATTTTTTAATTGGGAATTAGTTTTTTCATCTATTTTATCAACATACCTAGTATGATTGATATTATTTCATTTTTTGTCGATTAATAATTTTTAGATAATATAATCCGATTATGGTAAGGTTCGATACTAAGGGTTTTTTATCATATTGAATCAATACATTTGAACTTTGAAACCCTAAATAGAGTAATTATGATTAAAAATAACTAATAATTTCTTTTTTTTATGAAACCTGGTCAACGATATGTATTATTGAACCAAACCGAACTAATTAGTGTTGAGTAGGATATAAACATTAGTCTATGACACATTATGTGATACAGTATAATCTTAATAAATCATTGTTGTTAGAGATATCTAATCAAAGAAATAGTTTCATATTCGATTGAACTAATAATTTATCCATGAAAAATTACTAATCTAGGCACCGCTTTGATTCCTAATCCATAGGTATATCCCAAGTCAGACCAATGATTATCATATTACTGAAAACCAAAAAATTAAACCTTATCTCTATTTACTTTATAGAAAATAAATCAAATTCACATAGTTATAATAAAATAAAAATTGGATTTCTTCGTAAATCCAGCTCAATGGGATCAAAATCGCTACGTTACATATTATCCACTAATTCTACATGTGTTAAACCCCACACCACCACATTAATATACCATTTTAGAAAGTGTATTTTGGAATAATATAAATTATTATAAAATCCATGATCGAGAGAAATAAACAATGTCTATTCAGAGGAAATCTATTTTTTGTGTCTTTATTGGGAATCATGTTGTCCTTTTGCACTTACACATTTCGTATTAACCTAGGATTACCTCACACTCCTTTACATTTCCCCCTTTCCTTTATCATATTTCATTTTTGGATTAGAAATTTGTGTCTGCTTCTATCATATATTGCTTGGGACAGCCCATTGCGTCGGACAAGGGTGTGGGAATCGAACCCACAACCGAAGTGCGACTGGCCTTTATCACCTACCACTGGCCTACAAAAAGTCCCTGGTGAGTAGAAACTAGTTTTATTTTATTACGCGGTATGATATATGAAGTATAGGTTCATTCTTGGAATCGTATATGATTAACCTCACCATAGATGGACTTATGTATATTTGATAACTTTTGTTAACCGTTTGTTTGGAATAGATAGAATGACCCATCATTCTATCACATGATCTATTAACACTTCATGAATAAAAAATTTAACTTCATTTCTTTAAGAGATGAAGTGGAAATTGTTCAAAGCACGAACATAAGTGATATTGTACCAAAATAAAGTAAGTATTTATTCTAATTCAAATTCGTCATCTTTAGGGAAACGATCTTGAAAACCAAAAATGTTGTCCTAGTGCCCTTATATCCGATTAATCAGATGGTACCTTTGATCATCACAAATTTATGGCTTTGTGATTGTTGTATTTTTCATATCCATGTTCTATACCACTCTCCATCAGAACATGATGGTTATATTTCTCTTCCATATCCATATTTTCACCAATGTTCTTTATGTGGAAACCCAGTGATTAGTTAATTTGGGTAACCGTTATGTTTCATACTTTAGTTTTTAAGGTGAAGTTTTGGTATTCCTTTTTATGATGTGGGTTTCTATTAAAGAAAATTTCGAGTAGTAACCCATTTATAACCCCGATGAATTTCGAGGGCGAAATTCATTTTAAGGGGGGTAGAATGTAACACCCCATGATTTTACGAAAAATATTCTTTTTAATTTTATTAATGTCTTGTGTTGTACGCTACACCAAAAGGAGCTTGCACAACAAGCATCCCTGACTTGGCTTCCATTACACGCATGTACGACCTTCCACGATAGTGTGTGTTATACGCAATACCGAGTTTCGCTAAACAACAATATGCTATTAAAATATTATTAAAACTAGCCGTTATGAATAGTAATAACCACTTTTTGAAATTTTATAATTTTTTTCTTCAAAATGGACTTCATTTTTGGATTCAGAATATCGAAATTAGCTTAAGGGAAAATTTTTGTACTTTTCGGATAACTTTCATATTCTGATGAATAGTTAAAATTACTAAATTTTAATTAAAAACAAATTTTTTAATATAAATAATTAATAGTGATAAATTATTAATTTCAGTGGTTTTAAAGTATATTTACAATATATTTTTACAATTTAATACAATGTTGTTCATTGGATGTAATTTCACATTTAAACCAGACATAAACAAGTGTCAATCTTTTGATAGTTATTATCTCTTAAAAACAATATTTGTTTTGACAACGGGAATTAATTTTTAAATTAGTTAATGTAACTAATATGTTTTGAATTTGATAAAATAAACATTATTTTTTAATTCATAATATCCAATATAGCTTAGGCCTAATTTTTGGTATTCTTCTCGAAACTTTCATTTTTTGATGAATAGTGAAACCCCTAAGTGGTAGTTAAAAAATTGAATTTTTTCATAAAACATAATTTTACGGCTTCTGTGAGTGGAATTTCAAAAATCTGAGTGACATGGTTGATGTCAGTAAGTAAAATGTGGTTCAATGACATGAAAATAATTTTTGGTGAATAGTAACTTTCTACTTTTTTTACAATGGTAAAAAGTAAATTGGGTAATTAATGGTAAAAATGAAATTATTATTAACCTAACACATGTCCTAATTCTATTGGATAAGTTTAATTCAACCAAACACAACCTTAGGAATAAAATATGACCATTTAGGACCACTTGGATTAGATTAGGACATTTATTATTAATTTATTTAATGAAGGGTTAAAATTGTTAAAATCAAAGTTTAATAAGTAGTTAATTTTTAATATAGGGTTATACGTAAGGTAAATTTGACTGTAAATATTAATTAGAAAGATAAAACGATTTCCTACATAATGGTATTTTATTTTTAATTTTAGAACATTGAATAATTTAATTAATTTATGACACAACGATGATGCAGTAATTATCTTATTAATGAAATATTGACATAATTGATGTTATAAACACCCAAATAAACGTAATTTGAGACTTTTTATGAATTCCACAAATTTTATAGGATAACATGGCATGTTAGTATTGATTTAAATAACTTTTTGTGAACTAATAATTCTTTTATGATTTTCACGAAAATCAATTACTAAATAGTGTCAAAATTGACATAAAATAGTTTTTAAAACAAATATTATATTATAATTTGTTATATTATTCCTAAAAATCTAAGGTTTGGACAAATGACTTAGATAAGGTTATATATATTAATAATAAACAACTTGGGGTTCGTTTGGCTTCTTACAGTAAGTTTATTAACCTTATAATTTAAGAACAAAAAAAGACACGACAAAAGTAAACTTATCTAACATAAAGTTAAATATAAATGATAAGGATAAAACAAGAACATAAACTTGTCTAAATTATATTTTATGGGAGGATTTAGACCCATTCCCACATTATCGTCAAAATAAATAAATTTTGAGCTATTTAAAACCGAATTTGGCTTTATAATAAAATAATATTTTTAGTTATTCCAAAGGGCCCCCTCTCCTCCCTTATAAAAGGGCACCTCATCCCTCTCTTCCCCAGACCACTTTGAGCCTTCATGCTCGGCCAACCCTGGACAAATTCTCTTCTGCACTTCCTTAGTATCATCATAGAGTTCTTGGTATTCTTTAAAGTCCAATTTTAGTGCCCTAAGAGGAGGTCTCAAAGAAGTGCTTCAAAAAAGAGTTAATGTCCATTACCGATTCTTTCAACTTTATTTCTTCTTCCACTTCTACTTCGTAGGTTTTTTCATTATGAAGTAATAACATCAGTATCACTAATATAATGATATTTTATTATAAGTATCAAACAACCCTATTTCACCATCTATCCATCCTACGGAAAACAAAATCACCGCGCGTGCGTACGTACGGAATACCGTCTCCATGCCGTGGTGTAATCTATTTTCCACCACCACATTACTTGGATGGGTATAATGGTGTAAATAATAACTATATATGATTATTGTAAAGTTATATTGATTATGTAATAGTATATATACACTCCAATAAAATTCCACGATCATGGGAACGATATCATCGCTCGTGCGTACGTACGGAATACCGTCTCCACGACGCGATGAGATTCATTCTCAATGATTAACCATTCATGAATGATTATAAAGTATATATAATAATTAATAATAAAATATATGACATAATAATGATACTGGATTTAGGTATATATATATTTATGTCATCCAATAAATTCAATTCAATGAGGAAATGAAAACAACGTTCATGCGTACGAACGACCTACCGTCTCCATGAATGGTGTATTTATTTCCATTTATCGATACATTATATATACAGATTATGAATATATATTATATATAAATCATTTTTTATATTCTGGAATTAATTAATCATGATCTAAGTAATCATATGAATAATTACAAGTCAAAACACGGACGACAAATGAAACGATTTTACCCAAAACGCTTCTTAACATGGAATTTACAAAAGAACGGGTAATATAAAGTCATAATTGAACCATATATGATATAATTACAATGAATATGATTCTGTAATAAGTCAATGACATTATTTGAATAATTATACAGGATTTTCGTATACTTATGAAGTATATCGGACCTAAGGTAAGGGATAATTGTGAAAATCTCATTTTTATCCGAGATTGCTTATTCGTAAGTATTTACTGGGGTTATTGCTATCATCCATATCCATGTTTTATAAAAGTGTATTCATGTATTTTTAATGTCTTTTTTACCCATTTTTGACTTTTACTACATGGTATGTAAAGAATCTTTCTTTTTTTTACGTTACAATGTACTTTTTGACTTTTTCGACAAAAGTACGAGAAGAATGTTTTTTAACGTATACGGCTTGAAAGGATTTTTACGGTTTTATAAAGCCTTGTTTTCCTGAAGCTTCCTCCAAATGATTTCATGAATATTTTCAACAAAATTCTTTTATTTTAAAATTACATGACATTTTTTGAAAAGAAACAGATTTTGAAGAAAAAATGATATTTTCCTCAAGAATTGATTTCAAGTATTTTATCAAAACCATTTTTCATCTAAGATGAAATTATTTAATATGTGTATTTTTCAAGTATAGTGTCTCTATGATATACATTGTTTCACTTCTCTTATTATGAAATGATATCCTTTTCTTTTATATGGATTATGTGATGATGTTATGATGTTTATGAAACCCATTTTATTTATTGGGTTTTTATGAATGATGAATGTTTTTTTGTGGCACAAGTAAGAATGATTTCATTATGAGATGGGTGGGACCTATATCTCCCTCCAATGCATTGGGTAAAGATTTATATCTCATGATATAGACATGGATGGAATGGTAAGTTAATCTGGTTCAGTATTACAGTACTGGAATGAGGAGTGAACTTGACTCAGAAAGGGACTTTGTCCATTAAGATGGTCTTGGCAGCAATGCCATGGCTACTATGGAAATAATTACATGTGATTAATGGATGCCACAATTACATGTTTTGTTCCCATGTTATGTTATCATGATTTATGTTCCATTATGATCTATGGCTTACGTTCTTCCATGTTTTAAGTCGTTGCTCAAGATTTTGATGTTTAAACATTAGGTTCATGTTTTTTAAGTTCAAATGTATATGGTATGTTTTATTTTATCCATGCTTACCATTAATGAGCATTTGATCTCACCCTTTTTTATGTTTTATTTTCCCCTAGGATTAAAAGAAAGGTTTTAGGTAAGGAAACAAAAAGTGGAATATCTTTATGGGAGATGTTTAAGATCGTTCACCATGATTAGAAGATTACATTCCAAGTTTCCAAAGACACTAAACTATTACAGTCCTTGTGTGTCTGTTTTTGTTATGTATTATGTATTCCGGAAAAGTAATGTAATATCTATGTACGTCAAGCTTCGGGTCTCTACAGTTCTGTTATAATTTAATAACATACTATTGTGATTATACATGAGGTTAAACGTACCCTCGAGAAAAAGAATGTGCCAGGTAATGGTTAACTTCACAATAACTTTATTATCCAAGGTTGATTTTACATGAGTATCTACTAGGAAATATTTATTATCAATTTCCATGATTAATAAAAGTGGTTTCAAAGGGATTATCTGTAAAGGAATCTATTACTAAAAATCATTTTAATGTTTTAAATATTTATTCTTCTAAACATTTCTCATTAATTTCAATGTTATCAAAATGGATTAAAGGATTTATTTATAGGAAAATGAATATTTTAAATTGATAATCCTTTAAAAATCATCAAAGTGGTATTGGACACGATGATTCCAAAATATCTTTTAAATAACCTCCTTTATAAATTATGTGAATTTTAAATGATTTCATAAAAACGGGATATCTCTCTTATAGAGTTTTACAAATAATTTTCATCTATGTCAATATCATTTGATAGATTTTAAACTTGTTTGAAGTTGATTTATTATGATACAATTATTTCATATTGTATTGGAGGATTTGTGATATGTTTGACTATGGATGTGTTATTATTTTTAAAATTCATAGTTTATGTTTAATGTTTTGACATTTCATTTGATAGTTCTAATATGAATGTTCATATTATATTTCTACATTTTCATATGAGGAATGTATTGGAAATAGTAAGTTATGGGTAGAGCCCACTAATGCTCCTTGGTGCATCAGTAGGTCTCATGAGACAATTTGACATTGAATTGTCTGAGGCCTTTCCCAATTTGATTTATGGTTTTCGCCAAGGCCTTAATCATTTTTAGACATCTTGGTCAAGGACTTGATAAAATGTTTAGAATGTCTGGCATTATACATTCCCTCATTATGAAAATAATATTGATGGTTCATGTGGTTATTCGACTACTTGAAAACCCATGACTATGTTTTATTACATAATTATTTACTCAGCTCATATTTCTAACATAAAGTTTTCATGTTTATTAGTTATAAAGGAATATGTTTTCAATTATTCAACATGCCTATTTTTTATGTTATCATCCGCTAAATTTCATACCCTTACTGAGCATCTGAGCTTTCCGTTTTCTGATGATTTAATTCCTTGGATTTCTAAGAAGTGTATTATGACTGACCTGGAAGGATATTCTAAGGGGTATGAATGTCTTTAATAGAGACAATGTTGTTGTTTTTTATTCATTTTATAATCAAATGTAACCTTTAGTTATGTATTCTATTTCCAAGATAGCTAAGCTGGTCTGTCATTTGGGACATGATTTCCTTGTATCATGCCAATGTTATGTAATAATACACCAAATCTGGGTAACTGGGGTCTGGGAATTACATTATTTATATATATAAATTAATACATGGGAACCTAGTAGTTACAGTGTCCCATATATAGTGTTTGATGTGTTGAAAATGGATGTTATTGATTTAATCTCATATATAGTACGGATAAGCCTCAATTATATATATCATTTGGAACAACTTTTAATGATTTAATCATGAATGATTCAAATAGTTCACCAGGTATATTTTGATATTTTCAAGATATATGTTACAAATACTGAAAAGGAAAAGTTTTTTAAAATGGATTAAATGGTCATTAAATGTTGTTAGCCTAATAAATGAACCATAATCATCATCTCACAGCATTCCTATAACACGATTCCAATGTCTATGAAAATTTAAATCATGTGAGAAAAATAAATTATGTTAACTACCAATAAACATTGTGAAAACTTCCAATTCCAATTCCTAATCAAAATATAATTCATGAAGATATTACATGTCCTGGGTGGATTACACATTATGAAAGATGCGATATCTCTATCTCCCAGATGTATAGGTTGTGAAATTCTCTAGATATGAGATATGTGGATCCATTTTTGGATCAAGAATACATGAAATGAATATCAAATACACATCATGTAAAAACCATAATAGAATCTACAAAATGAAGTTACATGACATGATAATATAAACAACGTGTAATACATGAGTCTATATATATTTGAGCAGTGAAATAATCTCACAAAAACATTGTGTAGTGACTTACTTATACCGTTCTCTATCATTTTATTTTTATTTTTCCCTCCAATATAATGTATATTCGGTTACTTTTACCATTTTTATTCAATATAAGTTTCTATTTACTATTCTACATTAGTACATTGTCAATTGCTTTCCTAATTTCTATTCTGATAATTGTTTGCAATTATTTTTATTGTTTGAAATTAATGTGTACCAATTTCTTTCTTGTTTTTCAATAGGAGTAAGTGTTTTATTTTATTTGATATTATTTTAATTGAAGAAAAAATTATTCTACATTTTTTTAATTGTGAATTGGTTTTTTCATCTTTTTTATCAACATACCTAGTATGATTGATATTATTTCATTTCCTATCGATTAATACTTTTTAGATAATATAATATGATTATGGTAAGGGTTGATAGTAAGGGTTTTTTATTATAGTGAATCAATAAATATGAACTTTGAAACCCTAAGTAGAGTAATTATTATTAAAAATAACTAAGAATTTCTTTTTTTATGAAACCTGGTCAACGAGATGTATTATGGAACCAACCTGAACTAATTAGTGTTGAGTAGGATATAACCATTAGTCTATGACACATTATGTTATACAATATAATATAAATGAATCATGGTTTTTAGAGATATCTAATCAAAGAAATAGTTTCATATTCGATTGAACTAATATTTTAACCTTAACCAATTACTAATCTATGCACCGCTTGGTTCCTTGTCCATATGTCTATCCCAATTCAGACCTATGATTATCATATTACTAAAAACCCAAAAATTGAACCTTATCTCTATTCACTTTATAGAACATAAATCAAATTAACATAGTTATAATAAAATAAAAATTGGATTTCTTCATCAATCCAATACAATGGGATCAAAATCGCTAGGTTACATATTAGCTACTAATTCCCCATGTGTTAGACCCCACACCACCATTATGGACAATGTCTTTCCATCCATATATGGTGTGGTACACAACATTATAAACCCTCCAATTCAAATACATATCTTTAAAATAAATCCTTAACTCATGAGAATGATCCATAATATGGGCCAGTTCAGTTAACATTAGAGATAAGATCCACAAATCAAAATTTGAACATCCTATAAGATTGTGATTATAACATCCCAGGTAAATTTAGAATACTATTTTTTCATATATATTAATACTTATGAATTGAATAGTGGTTTTACCATAATGTAGATTATATCTTCGATATCATATTCAAAAACAATAATGTGTTTCTCTAATATCTTATGTTTTACACAACACTGAATTATACTGAAAAATAATACAATAATAATATTATTATTTTATATGGTAGTTAATTTGTAGATGTTGTATTTGATGGAATGAATTGAACAAAATAAAATATTATTATACATGTTAGGTAAATTTTTTATGTTTATCCAATAAATTTAGGATGTTTAAAATGTGAATGAAATCAATTTTAAGCATAAAATTCTCTAATATTTTTAAAATGTAGTTTTATTGCCTTTTGATGGTGAACTATTTTTAAATCTAGTTTATGTCACTTTTAAATGACCAATTTCACAAAATAAAATTCTACTTTATATGTGGGACATTAAATATTAATTTGGATAATGTTTTTTTATTTTCCTGATAAAGTTCATTTTTTTGGTGAGCTGTGAAAAATACCGCAGTTTAAGTCAAAGATGCCTCTTCATATAATTTTTTATATAGTTAGGTTCTATTTTTAATTGGATTTAAAGTGTTATTGGATTATTTTTATATCTTTTAATCCAATTTTGTTCTTTTTTTGTAATTGTAAATTTAAATTGGACATAAACACATGTTAATCTTTTGATAGTTTTTACACCTTAAAAACTCACATTCTAGTTTTGACAATAAGAGTTACTTTTAAATTAATTACTACATTTTTTGTGTTTTCAACATGGAAAAATGGATTCCATATTTGGAATCATATGGTCCAATTTTTTTAAATAGATACCTTTTATTTATTTACATTATGAATATTAACTTCATAATTATTTTTGTTTAGCATGGTTAAAGGTTAAGTCATGTAAATATGGGTAACAAATAATAATATAATAATATAAAACTACCCTAAAACATGTACTAACCATGTTGGATGAGATATTTCCGACCATGAGAATCCTTGGAATTATTTTAGGACCACATGGAGTCACATGGGTGTGATAATGACCCTTTATAATATTCATTTTAATGGAAAGTGACATATTACAAAAACATTTATATCATAACTAATTAAATTTTAATTTGGTATATATAAATGATATAATCAACTATAGATATTCATTATAAATATAAAAATTTTCCCTACATATTGGTATTTTAATTATAATTTTTTGATATTATATAAAGAAATTTATTTCTAATATAATGATGTTGCAGTGATTACATTATTAATGAAATATTTAAATAAATGATATTATAAATGTTAAAATTAATTTTTTTTATGATTTTTATTCCATAAAATAATTATATAGATTCATATGACATATTATAATTGAATTAATTCATATAATTTGAATGAATCATGTTTGTATCACATTAAAAATATTTAATTCTAAATAGTTACAAAATTGACAAAAATGAGTTTTTAAGAGAAAAATTATTTTATAAAATGATATAATAGTCCAAAAAATCTATGATTAAAAAAAAATTAAATAAGTATTTCTAATAATTTAATTACAGATCCACTTGTGGGTCTCTTGTAATTTTGTATTTACTATAGTAACCATATATTATAAAAATACAAGAATACATGGTAAGTGTTAATGTTTTTAACTAATGGTTAAAGCTAAAAGGTAAGGTTATTTTCATGAAATAAACTATTATAAAACCAATAATTTTAGAGGATTTAGAAATATTAGAATCTTATCCAAAAAATATTTCACTTTGGAAGTATTATAATTCAAAAAATCATTTTATAATAATATAATATTTCATGATATTCCAAAAGTGTCCCTCCACCATCTTTTAAAAATACACCACCTCTACCAACATACTCATACCTTGGAAACCCCTTTTCAGGACAAAAAGATACTCAAACAATCTAGAAAAATCCCTTATTTTCTCTTATAATCTTTACCTTTGGTAGAAGCAAATTCAAGAATGCCTTTTGGCACATATCAAATGAAGTTTCCTTATTTAGAGGTAACGTCTTTTCTCAAGATCCTTTATTTAATTTTTATTATTCACTTACAATTATCGTATTTTTAATTTATTTTATAACAACAAAAAATCCAAAATATAATTGGATATTTTTATGATATGAATTATAACTACACTTACACACACCTCCATATAATGAATACGAACATATTGTTTCTGTGTATGATGAACTACTGCTTCACGAAACGATTATTGTTCAATTTTCTCCTACCACCTTTCATGGTGGCCATTATAATTGTACTTTAATTATATATGATATATATTATATTTAAAAATCCCTATTATTTGATAATTTTTTTTTAAAACATATATATATGATTTCCATAATGTCTAAATATGATAATTTCATTTTAGGATTTGTGGACTACTGACCCCTCAAAATGATATGACTCGTTCATTCTATACTTGGAATGTTTAAAGGATGTAATTAAAGAAATTCATAAACATATATAACAAATATATAATTCTAGAATTATAACATACCTATGTATCATTTATTATTCATTCTTTTAATATGAAAATAAAATGAATGTAGGGTTTATTCATATATATGACCTACCGTCACCATGAATGGTGAATTTCATTTATTATATCCAAAAGTTATGGATTATTATAAATATAAATATATGTAAATATGTAATATATATGTTTTAATAAAATCAATAATATATTTTTTGAGATGATTTACTTACAACCATATAGATAATTTACATAATAACATGTTCATTTTTGACTCAAGTACCGAACAAGGATAAAATGTCCGATATAAACATAAAAAATTATGTTATTATTATTAAATGATAATAAGTGATATAAAATGAATAATATAATTTAAAAAGGATACAAAAAAATTGAAATTATCCTATGATTACTATTCTTGAATACAAGTAATGAACGAGACAAGTCAGACTTGAGGTATGGTATTTCATCTCAATCTCCATTCTTTGAGGCATATTCCAAATTATACACAACCTTCTTTTATACACTGTATAATAAACACCCTTGACATTTAATATAATTCAAAAGGAATATTTTTCTATGAATCTCTTTACTAAATGAAAAAAATAATGTTTTTAATATATGTGGCGATAACGGCTTCTCCACCGCGGTGACCATTATTTGATCTTTGGATTCCTATACAAGTCATATTGTTTTAAAATGAAAATTAAATACCATATATCTTTTTTATGTATTTTTTTATTGAAAATAGTATTGAGAGGTAATTTTTTTGTGTCAATGTCTTGAAAATATCGCTTGTGATTGAAATTTGGAAATGTTATTTTTTCCATTATACTAGTTTTATTTGTTATGATTATTAAATGGTACATGGACATTTGACGAGTGGTTCCATGATAAACCAAATGTCAAGTGGTTTCATGATCAACCAAGGATAGGTGTTTTTTATAAACCCCAATTCATTGGTTATATATGTTGGTCGTTTGGCTATTCCATTTGTAAGAATGATTTTTTGTAGTCAACAGTATGGTTATTTCATTTAAGTATGAATATGTTCCAAGTTTACCTTTTATATGTTATGTGTGATTTCAATGGGTTTAATGGTAATATTATGGTTATAATGGGGTAAGGTATGAACTTATATTTTGTGAAGATTATTTACTACTTCATAATGTTGAATGTATTATTTATAATAATTTATTCGTGGTTTACATGATATTACAAGAGTAATGGTATTTCCTTCTTTGTGTATTACTTACTGAGATTTTTTTCTCATTAGATTTTATATGATGATTTTAATGATATACTCACACTGACCATTTTGGTTTTAGTAATGGGATTGATATTCCAGGCACCAAAGTAACATTTGGTGTGATGGAAACTGTGGTGGTTCTATGATAAAGAGAATACATGAATTGGGGGATCAAATGAGAACTCTTGTGGTTATTATATACTAACTATTAGGATTCATGATTAAACACTTGAACATTGGTGAGTTCTCTAATCCATCATATACTAGAGAAACGAATAATTGTGGGTGTTCATGTAATAATCATAAAGGTATGTATACTGAACTACATATGTGTCAATTATGTGAGATGAAACACATGTGAATGTGTTTTAAAGGGACCATAAGATGTTATATATGTGGTAATTGAGGCCATAAAGCAATAATCTGCCTTGGAAAATGGAAGCATTTAGTTGACTCTAGGAAAGGGAAGGAAGCTGTTTTGTAAGAGTCAATTGAATTTTTTAAATGTGGGGAGCATGTTCATTATGATATAACATGTTATATAAAGAAGGTACAAGAACAGGATCAGTAGGAATTTAAAAATATCTGTTTTCTAATACCTAATTTTATCCTAATTAAATATGAGGAAACTGAAAATGACCAATGAGTGGTATGAATTATTTTATAGTTTCTATTTTGAAATTATTGAATCTTAGGACATGATTTATGATTTTTTATAGGAAAGAATTATTACGAAATAAATTGGAAAAAATGGTTGAGGGATCATGAAGAATGATGGATTATTATGATGTCTACATTTTGAAAATTCAGGAGTTATATTATATATATGGGTGATGATTTTTTTAAAAGTATTAATTCTATTTTTTTAATGGAAATACTTTGTAACAATTTTTTAGAGCATGTGTAACCCTGATGAATGTTATGTGAAAATGCAATTTGAGGATGAATGAACTTTTCTTTTGTGTAAATAATTATTAGGGTAAGCATTAGGTTTTATATGATCCTTGATTTTGATGTAATTAGGGGTTATTACATTTTGAGATGAAAAATTAAAGGCATGAGGTAAACATGAAGTTAAATTATGTTATGGTTATTTCTGAAGATTTTATCACATTTTGGGAATTTTTTAAGAATTATATAGCATTATAAAAAATACAACCCCTAGGAAGGGTGACATATCGTCACATCGTACAAGGTGGTGGGGATCGAACCCATAATCGAAGTGCAATAAGGATTTATCACATACCACGGGCCAATGTGTAGTCTCTGGTTATTATGACATTTACTTTTTAGTATAATGAGATTATGTAATCAGAATAACTTATTTTTTGGAAATTATATTCTATCAAATTAATATACCTGGAATTGAAAAATGAAATGGGGATTAGTTTATAGATGTTATTTTGGAAGATGTTATCTATTTTGTGAACTTTGTATGATTATGGTAAATAGAATACTATAGAATTTCAATTCAGTAGTAATGGTTAATTATATCATGGAAATAATATATGATTTTAATTTTCAACTTATAGAGATTTGGGTTATTTATGGAAATTATTAACCTATCATTGAGATCATGTGATTATGTTAATTATATTTTTGTTTAAGACATTAACAGTGATTTTTTTTTTGGAGATAACTGTAATAATTTAACATGAAAGACTTTGTGACTAAATCTTTCTGAGTTTTGGGTTTCAAAAATAATTTAGATTTTGTTGATGAATTTAAAGGAAAACTTTATTTTGAATGGTAATTGTTTATCTTTGGGTATTATTTTTTAATTTTGGAGAATTAAAGTAGTCTTCCTTCTTATAAAAGATTACTCTTTTTTGGGAATTAACTTCTCAAGTACTGTGTAATTTATATTTTTATAATGATTCAAGAACATAGAAATATATAGTTAATATATTGTAGATTATGTGATTATATAGAAGTTTATTATTATTCTTAATGTGTGAATAAATCATCTTGAATACTCATAGTTTAAATAAAAATAAGATTTTATTGTAGAAAGTGGCTAAAAGATGAAATTATACTTGTCAAGTATGTATTAGTACTTATATTATTAGTTAATGATGTAATTTAATTATACAAATCTAGGTAAAATATCTTCAAACCAAATTGATACCCTAGTACCTTCATTCCTAATAAACAAAATGGCCCCTCAAATCATCATAGATTTGTATCATTGTATATGTTTACTTTTTCCTCATCATTTTTTCTATCACTATCCATTAGAGCTGGACACATAGTTTATCATCCATAGACATTTCTTCCAACAATGAATCCTAGTATGTGTAATATTTGTGACCTTTAAACTTCAAATAAATTATTTTAAATTAGTGGTTTTATTGACTATTTTTTTGATGTTGGATTTCATTGAATACCTAGCCCAATTTAAAATTGCGAGGATGCAATTACCAAAAGGGGGGAAGGATGTAACATCCTAGGTAATTATAGAATAATACAATTTCATATCTATTAAAACATATGAATTACAATGTGGTTTTACCATAATAGGTATGCTATCATTGAAAGCATATTCTACACTCAACAACAGGTTTCTCTGAGATCTTATGTCGCACACAACACAGAATTGTACAGAAAAATAATAAGTTATTATTATTATTATTATTTTACATGGTAGTTAATGGATAGCCGTTGTAAAAAAGGAATTAATAAAACTAAATAAAATATGAGTTTACATGAATTTTAAATATTTTTACATTTATCTAATAAATTTCAGAGGTTTAAAATGAGATTGAATCCAATTTGAAGCATAAAATACTCTAATATTTGTAAAATGTCAATTTAAAACATGTTGATGGAAACACCTTTTTAAATATAGATTTATAGAATCTAAATTATTAATTTTAAAGAATAAACTTATTATTTAGAATCTGGACATCCAATTTTACTTTGGATAATTTTTTGAATTTATCTGATTAAGTTCAATTTTTATTGAATATTGCAAAATGCTGCATTTTAAGTCGAAATTGCCTTTTCGTCTCAATTTTTTATATCATTAGGTAATATATTTAATTTGTTTTAAAGTGTAATTGGATTATTTTTCTATCATTTAATCCGATTTTTGTCATTATATGTAATTTTAAATTTCAATTGGACATAAAATCATGTCAATATTTTAATAGTTTTTACTTCTTGAAAACCCGCTTTCTAGTTTTGAAAATGAGAATTAATTTTAAATTAGTTAAAAAACTATCTGCATTTTGAATATGGAAAAATTTATTCCATATTTGGAATCAAAAGGCCTAAACTTTTTAAATAGTTACCTTGTAATTTTTAACATTATTATTATTATTTTTAGTAGTTATTATTCTTACAATGGTTAAAGCTTAAATCTGGTAAATAAGGGTAACAAATAATATTATAATAACATAAAATTTGCCTAAAACATGTCATAATCCTATGTTATGAGATATGTTCGACCATAGGCATCTTTGGGTATATTTTAGAACCCCATGGTTCGACATGGGTGTGATAATAAAATTTTATAATAATTATTTTAATTAAAATAGTAATTTAACATAAACAAGTATATCCTAACTAAAACAATTTAAATTTTGTGTATATAAATTATCACTTAGACTATAAATAGTAATTATAAATATAAATATATTTCCTAAGTTCTAAAATTTTATTTATAATATTTAGATACTAAATAAATAAATTTATTTATGACAGAGTGATGATGAAGTGATTACATTAATAATGAAATATTTAAATAAATGATATTATAAATGATAAAATTAATTTTTTTGAAACTTTTTATTCCTTAAAATAAAATAATGTATTTTTATGACATATTATATTGATTTAATGGATATTATTCCAATTAATCCTGTTTTTTTAATTTAAACAAAATCAAATACTAAATAGTGTCAAAATTTACCTAAATGAGTATTTAAAAAAATATTATTTTATTAAATGATATATCAATCCTAAAAATATAATATTCTCAAAAATTACACAAATAATGTTAAAAATGTTATTAATGCTCCACTTTTGTTTCTATTTTAATTTGATAGTAACTATTGTAACCATTTATTTTGAAAATACAAGAAGACATGGTAACAATAAATGTTTTTAAATACGGGTTAAAACTATAAGGTTAGGTTAATTTAATGATATAAACATTTATAAAACCAATATATTGAGAGTATTTATACCTATTTTAATTTTACCCTAGAAATATATCACTTTTAACTGTTAGAATTCGAAAATCATTTTATAATAAAATAATACTTCAAAATATTCCTAAAGTGCCCTCCCCCCTCTTATAAAAAGCCACCAACTCTACCCACATAATCACACCTCTAAATCCCATTGTGTCGTCAAACCTATGCTCAAATATTCTACCAAAATATATCCCTTACTCCTAGAATCATTACATTTGGTATAAAGAAATTCATGAAATCGTTTTGGCTCCAATCAAAATAAATTACCTGATTTAGATGTAACGTTTTATCTCAAGTTCCATTATTTAATTTTCATTATTCACTCAATACTATATTGTTATTAATTGAGTAAATAAAAAAAATTATATTCAAAATTCTAGTATTTTATTATGAGAAGTATTTGAACTACACTTACACACACCTCCATCTAATGGATACAAACATACCGTTTCGGTGTAAGGGGAAGTATTGCCTCACGAAACAATGATTGTTCAATTTTAGCATACCACCTCTAATGGAGGAAATTTTGATGGAACTATAATTATATATGACATATATTATACTTACATTTTTCTTTATTATTTTTTAATTTTTATTTGAAATATACCTTTAGGATTTCCATATTGTTTAAATACTGTAATTTCGTTTCAGGAAATGCAGACCACCGCCCCCTCGAATTGATATGACTCATTCATGCCATACATGGAACATATAAAGGAAGTAGTTAATGAACTTATGTGAAATATATAACAAATATATTTTCTTTTAATTATAAAATACATATGTATCATTTAGTTTTCAGTCATACAATATGACAATGAAATGAAAGTAGCGTTCATGTGTACGTATGACCTATCATCTCAATGAGCGGTGCATTTCAATTCTTATCTAAAAATGTTATGTATTATTATATGTGCATATATATATATATGATATATATGTCTTAATAAAATCATTTATATAATTTTGGATGTGATTTACATATAATTACATGGCTAATTTACATAATAAAAGTTCATTTTTTACTCATGTACTGAATGTCGACAAAACATCTGAAAGAACATAAATAATTATGTAATTCTTATAACATAATAATAAGTGTTATAAAATGAATAATAAACATGAAAAGGTTTCTGAAACAAATAAAATAAACCTATTGTTATTATTTTCAAATAGAAAGAATGAATGAGCCAAGTCGGACTCGAAATGAGGGATTTCGTCTCAATCTCCTTTTATTAAGGCATAAATTGAACTATACATGACCTCATTTTATTATATGTATAATTAACCCATTATCATTTTAATTTCATTCAAAGGTAATTGTTTTATAAGAATAATTTTACTAAAAAAATGTAATGTTTTTAACATTTGTGGTGAAAATGACTTCTCCTCCTTTAGGACCATTAGTTGATATTTGGAATCCTCTACAAGACATAATGTTTTAAAAAGAAATTTAAATTAAATATAACCTTTTTATGTTTTTTTGTATTGAAAATGGTTTTGAGAAAGAATTTCTTATTTCAATATCTTTAAATGATCTCTTGTGAGTGAAATGTTTAAATGTTATTTTTCCTTTATACTTATTTTATTTGTTATGATTATTAAATAGTACATGGAAATTTGATTGGTGGTTATGTGATATGTCAAATGATGGGTGGTTACGGTATAACCCCAAATGCATTTTATATGGATGTCGGCTGTATGGCTATTCCATTTATAAGAATGGTTTGTGGAAGTTGACCGTCTGGTTATTCCATTTAAGTACGATTACATCCCACATTAACCTTTTATATGATATGTGTGATTTATATGGGTTTTATGGTTAAATATTTGTTAGAAATGGGTAATAAGTGATCCTATATTCGGTGAAGAGTATTTACTACTTTATAAAGGTCTTAAGTATTACTTTATAATAATATATTCAAGTTTTAAATTATTTTTCATGAGTAATTGTTTTTCCTTCTTTATGTATACCTTACTGGACTTTTTATTCTCATCCCATGTTTTGAAGTGTTTTTTGACCAGACAAAAAGAACAATAGAGTCCATGTTAGGATCATGGAAAATTCATGATGTTTAAAACAGGATACAAAACTTTTTTTAATATTTTCTGTATTAAAAAAATGGATAGTGAGTAAATGTGTATACTTGTAATATTAAAGGTGTTATGTGTCTATTATGAACTAATTATCTGAAGATATAAACATGAAATGATCCCCAATGTGAATTACATTAAAATTATTTACTTATCTTGGGACTATGTAATGTTTATTTTCAGGGACTTATAGTGATACCTTTCACAACAATGGTGTTTTATCTGATTCCATCTTGGATAAAGTGATACCCTTCATCAAGAATTATGGATAAAATGATTTTCTAAAAAACAAGTAACCCTAAGAAAATTAAAATTTTTGAGGACATTTGCAGTAAGTTATTATGAAAATACTTCCCTCCAAAATGAACATAGAAGCTTAGGAATGATATAAAAAACTATTCCCAAAGAGATATTAAATCATCTTGCAAAGCCCATGACAATATTATGGGAATGACTGACAACTTCCAACATCCTGAACTATATGTGTGGCTACTGTTACGAACCTTCTACCATGAAATCCAACATACTACAGAATATTCATGGATTTCACCACCAATGCAAGAGTCAGATTCCGATAATAGAGGTAGGAAGAGGAATCCTAAATGAGATTTCTCACATTTCCTTTCATTGGTAGAGTCACAGAGAAATTACCAAGAACTGAATACATCATGTAGAAGAAAGAACCCATCTAACAACACTTGTAAAGGCCCTTACTAAGAAGAAAAAATCATTTCATCCTACTACTATTCCCCTCCACCTTCTAAACCAATTATAGAGATACATGTGTGTGATATTTTTGATGCTCAAAATCATACCATGAATTCAAATAAGTGATAAAAGAAATGAAAAGATAATTTTGTAAAAATGTTAATTAGAATATCGAAGGAAATCACTTTCAAATACCCTGATAGTACCAAAAACAATAATATCAAAATTGGTTGTCTTAGATCCATAATAGTCCAATCAAGGTTATTTCCAACAGATGAGTGTCCAAGAACCACCATGAAATCAAAGACCACTGAGTTTTACACGATAAGGTATATCTCTTTGACTACAACATCATGCACCCCAAATCCATTTCCACCCAAATCCATGAAAAAATTCCACATGGCTCCCAAATACAACCACAACATTCCCAACATTTATAATAAACCTTCAAGAATTCCTTAACAGAATTTATAAAAAATTAATATCAATGGATGATAAACCAAGAGACTGAAATGAAAAATTTAGGGGAGGCCCTTGGGAATCATAAGCACCAGGTGGGAAAAATCTCAAAAACCTTATCCAATAGATTACAGGGTATGTTGCTCAGTAATACCAAGACCAAACCAAGAGAGGAATCCATGGTTGGATTCTTTTAGAGAATAAAATTACTATAATTTCAGTAACCTTACATTGGATAGGAATGTGATCCTCAATAACCTAAACAATATACGTCTATCATTAATAAAGATAACGATGATAGAACGCCAAATGCAATTGAAGAAAATATCGTATTTTCAACACCTATTTTTTAAATATTCAATGCAAGGGAAACTAAAATATGAAATCTATATATCCCCACCGGC
Source organism: Viscum album (assembly GCA_963277665.1). Lineage (NCBI taxonomy): Eukaryota > Viridiplantae > Streptophyta > Magnoliopsida > Santalales > Viscaceae > Viscum > Viscum album. Next base: position 1,005,267,347 of record OY728134.1, read on the forward strand.
TCGTAGTCAAACACACTAATTAATGGAAAGAAGAATGTAAGGAATAATTGTAGTGAAAATTATTAAATTTTTATAAATGTTCAAATAATTTAATATCAACATGCATTTTTCTTGGGACCATTCAAAAATTCCTACCTATTATAAATTCCTAAATGAATTACATTCCAAAAAAAGGAAAATGTAGGACCAAGGAGTCATATCCTAAAATTAATGATTCTCCACTATAATTTAGTGGAGCCTTCCACCAATGATGGGAGACCCTAAGTGTTTCTCATTTCCCTACACAATAGGGGCATGAAAATTTAGAATATACCTATGTGATCATGGAACCAACATCAACCTCATAACCATGATTATATTCTTTAATCTAGGACATTAGGAATGAAAGACTATAAGGGTGTCACTTCCACTAGTTGACTGATCAGTCAAGTATCCATGAGGACATCTTTAATATTTTGAAGTCAAATTCAACAAAATAATTGTTCCCCTGGACTTCCTCATACGATACATGGAAGAATAAGAGATGTTACAATTATCCTAGGATAAGCATTCTAATCCACTGGGAATGTGTTGATCGATCTGAATCAATAGGGACTCTTATTCATAGAAGTTGGTGAAATAGTATTGTTAGACCATGTCAAATCCACTAATCAATGTTACGATTCATTTTACCATTAGGCCATCTCTCTCATGGATGGAAGATATGATATCATGACCACTAATGATGATATCGAGCCAATTATTATAAATAAATATAAAGGTTGTGAATATGTGGATGTAAACCAAATTTTACCTATGAAAAGTTATTGTTTTCATCCATTATTACCCTAAATCATTAGACCACCAACACTAGAACTATCACCTCTCTATCGCACACTCATATACTTGTTTTCAGGGATGAAAACTGCACTTATGTTCACCATCACCATAAAACTGACCCAAATACATAATGATAAGTTGATATATGCCTTAAAAAGACATAGGAAATCAATCAATTTGGGAGCATGTGGAATTAATGATATTAGACCCACAATCTACACCCATATGATTTTGTTAGAAGAATTTGAAAAATCTAAACACCAAACCTCGAGGTGACTCACCCCAACAATGAAATAGGTGTTTAAGAAATATGTATTGGAACGTTTTGATGAAAGAATTATATTTTCAATATTTGATAGTGATTTGGTGGGACCGATAGTAGTCATTCCAAAGAATGGCGGCCTCATAGCTGTGAAAAATGATGTACATGAAATGATCTCAACTTAAACCATTACAAGATGCCGAGTAAGTGTTGATTATATAATTATAAATACAAATACCTGAAATTATAATTTACCATTACTTTTAATGGATCATTTTAAAAGGAGACTAAAAGGACACAAATATTACTATTTCTTGGGATTCATATGTTGGATATAGTCAAATTGTAATTGACATAGTTGACTTCTCCAAAATGACATTCACATGTCCATTTATGACCTACCCCTACATAAATATGTCATTAGGTATATGTAATTCACAAAAAACATTCAAATTTTCACAAAACACATATCCTATGATACAGATGAGGAATTCCTAGATTTTTTGGGATTATATCCCATTATATGGATGATATTATGAGGTATTGTTAATAAATATAGATTTAGTCTTGCAATGATGTGAAGAAATATTTCTTGTTTTAAACATAGAAAATGTTCACTTTATAGTCCATAGTGGAATATTTCTTATGATTAAAACCTCACATAATGACATTGATGTTCACTTAGTTAGTATCAAATTAATCCAAGACTATCCTAAGGCTTTATTGATTAAAGGCATAAGGATCTTTCTAGGCCATGAAGGACTCTACCGCTACATTGTAAAAGAATTTACAAATGTAGATCTATCCATGAGACAATTATTATCAAATGATACACCATTTTAGTTCACTGAAGAGTTTTGGTGGGAATTTAACACATTAAATAATGTCCTAGTGAGCGATCTTGTGATCATTTAACTATATTGGGATAAAGATTACGAATTGATGTTCGACGCCAACAACAATGATGCAGGAGTTGTCTTCAAAGTTACATTTAAAAAAATATATTGTCCCATTTATTATTCTAGTCACACATTGAATAAAACATAGTTAAACTATAAAAATATTGAAACAGAGACTCAAGTAGTCATCTTGGTGTGTTTTACCTATTCAATTCATACCCCGTTCTCTCCAAGGTAGTTTTCTACATTTACCATGTAGCCCTTAAATATATTTTGATTAAGAAGGATCCCAAACCATGAATGGTAAGGTGGATCCTACAATTTAATGCTTTTGACATGATCATTAAAGATACTAAGGCAATAGAAACATCATAGATAATTATCATTCCCGAATCTCATTTCCCATAATCAAAGCTAAAGAAAATCATTAATTTGATGTTGATTTCCCCACTGAAACTATTATTATAAAAATTATTATTGTATTCACACGGTTTTCAAACGTTTAAAATTTTCATTCCACATGATCACTCTACCCTGACCTCTCTTACCAATAATGGAATAGATTCTCAGTGGAAGCACTACATTACTACTGGGAATAACTGTTAAATTTGAAGAACTATGATGATCGATTAATGAAGTTTTGCATCATAGAGGATGATATAAAAATCATTCATGAGATGTGTCACATTTCTCCAGCTGGATGGAACTATAGAACTAAAAAAATATTGGTCAAAATCCTAAAAATTGAATATTTCTTTTCAACACTCCATTGAGATGTAAGAAATATTTTTTAATGTTTTGATTAGTGATATGGAATGTTCATCATAGGGAATAGAAATTAAATTCCTCAAAACATGTCCATTGAAATTAAAATCACCAACTTATTTGGCACTGATTTTATGGTCCCATTCCCTAATTTTAATTTGATTTTCTATATACATGTTGTCATTTCATACCTATGAAAATGAGTTAAATATGATTCTACCACTCCATTCATGGAATGATTGGTCATGAATGTTTTGAAAAAAATCTAGGTGTAGATTCCCAGTATTATTGGTATGTGATTGAGCAACTCACTTTTCCAACAATTACATTTTAGGATTACTAGTGAAATACGTAATATTCTACTTCACATGAACTACCTACCATTAGAATACAATAGGGAAGGAATAATTGTATAACAAAAATATAAAAAAATTCCTATAAAAATCTATGAATACTAGTCTAATGGACTACAGTCACAAGTTAGATGACACACATTGGGTGTATTGCATAGCGTAAAAAACACTAACCAACACTAATCTATTCCAACTAGTGTATAAAAATCCAAAAATTCTACAATTTGAATTATATAATCACTCTTATTGGGAAATAATATTATTAAATGAATATGATAAAAAATATTGGGATGTTTGGCTGCAAAAAATGGATGGAATGGAAGAGATAAGGGAATATTCAGATGAGAATTCTATAATTTATAAATAAAATACAAGGAAGTGGAATTACAAGTGAATCAGGTCATGAATCCTTATAATAGGTAATAATGTCATTTTTCATTATTAAAAATAATCCATATGATGATAAAATTATAATGGTCCCTACTCTTTAATTTCATAAGGGTTTTACGATATAGGACTATCAAGATTCAAAATTTTGGAGAACCACCCTTCAAGGAATGTGGAAAATGATTGAAGATATAACAAGATCCATTCCATGAGGGTTGTTCTATAAAAATAATATTCATTGGAAATTAAATGATTATAGATATCAACACTAAACAAATTGATGACTATGAGGATTACATGTATATGTATAATAGGAAAGGATAATTTAGATAATAGTTTATAAAGGCATAGGGTGCACTAGAGGAAAATGACGAAGGTCATGGATTATGAGAGGGAAAATGAAAAAATATACATCATGCCTTCAATAGACGATATGTAAATTACATCATGTTAAAAATGAAATAATTCAAACATTTCACATAGATTCCTTGTACAAAAAATGAAAAATCAAGGGTCCCTTAAATTACATGATCCTAGGACACATGTCCCCCCTCCATTCTTCATTCTGTGCGACCCCCCCCCCCCCCCACCATTGACCCATCTCCCACACTATCATTCATCACACCACCTAACTAATCTTACCTTATCTATTTGAATACTCTCCAATGTAACCATAATTCCATCCCCTCAGTATTTTACACTCTATTTAATCCCAATTGGCCAGAATGAAAAGAAACTATACCCCTCCTTTTGATCATACACTTTACTGTGAAGATCCATAACCATCTAAGAATAGGGATGTTTTAACCTTTCGTCACCCTTCTCATCTTCATGTTCAACATATACATTATCTCCTTCTACTACCTTATCCACTTTGGAGTGAAATACATGTTCTATTTAATTTCAAAATTTATCACATCCACACTTCCATCCAGTGACTCACATATCTTTCCCCAAGAAGTCGGCCTAATAAGTCCACCCCTAGGAAATTACTATGAGGAATTACAAAACATTTTACCATCCATACTTAGAAAGCTCTTGATCAATCAATATTTCATCAATCTCATTGCCATGATGCACCTCTCCTCCATTAAAAAGGTTTATTAGGATTCATTTTCAGATATATTTCTTGAGTTCATGGAATACCTCATGTTGTCCTTCCATCGTGTCACCCACCACCTCAATGGTAGACCATGGGATCTCACCCTCAAAGAGTTTAGTGTTGGGTTCAACATCTAGTCTACCAAATTCATTACCTTTATAACACCCCGACCAATGAATCCCAGATATGATTCATTATTTTAATATATGGGCATGATTACAAGGAATCATGTACCAAAGGACCGACCAGTTTAGCTATCATGGAAAATAGATTACATACATAAATGTCACAATAAACATTATATCAAAAAAAAACAAAACATAAATAATCCTTTGAGAATTCCATTATTCCCTTAGCTTCAACCTTCATACCATGAAGTATACCCTTCTTGGAATCCTGGGAAAATAAAATATAAGAAAGGGGTGAGCTCAGATGCTCAGTAAGGGAAAATAATTTAGAGGAAGCTATAAAATTTTAAGGCAAGATGTATAATAAATACAAAAACCTTTTATGAATAAACGTGAACATAATATGGAGAAAATAAAAAATCACCTTATAAACATGCACAAGGGTATTCTAATAGTCGAATAATCACTTGTAATAACTAATTTCATAATGATTGAATGTATAATGTGGGACATTCTGAATCATTTTGTCAAGGCATCATCCAAGACGTCTAAAAATGATTATGTCCTAGGCCAAAAACTTATATCAAATTTGGAAAGTCCATTACCAATTCCACCATTAATTATCTCATGAGACCTACCTATGCATCATGGATCTATAACAGGCTCCACCCGTCAGGTACTAAGTCCATTACATTCCTCATATGAAAAGGTTAAAACATAACATAAACATTCATATAAAAACTAGCATACAAAATGTCAATACATTAACCATAAACCATGAATGGTATAAAAATAGAACATTCATAGTAAAAAATATCATAACTCATTCAATATAATATTGAATATTGTATTTGTAAAAAATCACCCTCAATAATGAATAATATCAAAAAACGATGTTGACATAGTTGAAAATTTTAGTAAAAATCCTTGAGAGAAATAACAATTTTTTCATGAAAACATTTAAAAGTAACATAATTTAGAAAGGAAGGAATTTAAAAAAAATGAATCAAACTTTCCAATACCACACTGAATCTTTTGAATTGAAATAACATTATAAAACATTCATTTCTATATAAATATATCTTTAAAACCCATTTTTAATACATGGACATTACTGAGAATGATTTAGAAGAATAAATATTTAAACAATTTAAAATGATGATCTAGTTAAATATAACCTTCCATAAATCCTTAAAATAATAATTTTGATTTTTTTTTGAAATATGGTTATGGATGATAATTATGTCCCTGTAAATACATACATATAAAACAATCTGGTATAGTAATGAGATTGAAGAATTTACCATTACCTTGTAATTTCCCTTAGTCAAGGGTACGTTTAACATCATTTATAATGACCATAGTATGTTATTTAATTATAATTGAACCATATTATTATTTATTATTTCATACTAGATTCATTTGTGGCTTTATACTACCTATTTAAAAATAATTTCCATGTTAAATTAACATTTCAGGTAATAATCGCTTTCTTTATCGTACATGTTTTAACATGTTATTATTGATCGTATCATTTAGATCATGATTTAAATACATCAAGAATATAAAACATGATTAATATATTACATATATTTAGAATATAAATATTTACAATAGATAGATATATGAAATGGAAAACACCATTAGGGAGGACGGTAGGTCGTACATATGCAGAAACATTATTTCCATTTTCATATCATATTGAAAGGATTTAAGTGAACAAGATATATGTAAGAAAATAAATATATTTATATATATCTCCAGTACCATTATATTTTCATATATTACATACTTATTAATAATATATATATTTATAATCATCGTTGAATGATGAACTTTGAAATGAATCCCATCGCGTCGTGGAGACGGTAAGTCCTACATACACATGAGGGACGATATCATTTCCTTAATGATTATAAGGTGTGGAATAAGATGGAATTTTAATTTAACAAAGAAATTATAATGTTATTTTAATTATTTATATACATATTACTCATCATTATATCCATCCAAATAATATAGTGTTCAATAATAAGTTACACCACGACATGGAGGCAGTAAGCCGTACGTACGCATGCATGGTGACATTATCATTCATAGGATGGATAGAATAATGAATATGACTGTACCGTGATTATAATAACATAATAGTCTATATAAGGTACTCGAGTTATTATTTTGGTATGGACATAACAAATAAAAAGAATGTTGAAGAAGAAACTGACATTGAAAATGGTGATAAAATTATTACCTCTTCTTTGGGTTTTACCTTTCGATTTGAACAAACGGGATCCATAGGTTAAAATTATGCTCAATGGAAGGTATATAGGTTCTAGTGAGGGATGTTTGGAGGAGATTTGGGCAGGTTTTGGACAATCCAAATGGCTTTGTAGGAGTGAATTTGAGAGAAGGGGATGTACCCTTTTATAAGAGTGGTGAGGGTCACTTTAGAAAAAAATTGAAATATTATTTTATTATTAAATAATTTAGGGTTTCTAATGTTTAGAAATTTATTAATTTCTAATATAATGTGGGGATTGGTCTAAAACATCTCAACTAATAGGTTTTATATAGTTTTATGTCAGCATATTAAACTTATATTTTATATTTATCTCTTGGTTAAATAATTTAACATTTACCATGTCTCAATGTATTTTTATATTATATGGTCCATAAACTAACTATAAAAATCATATATAACACCAAGTGGATCTTTCATGACATGGTTACCATTATATAAGTATTTTCAATGATCCTAAAATTTTTAAGAATATTATAGAATTTAATAATATATTATTAGTTTTAAAAACACATTTATGTAAATTTTGACAAAATTGGGAATTTGTTTTTTTGAAAAACTCATAACAAGTTTACTACTTCGAAATATATACATTAAATCAACCCAAACCTGTCATACTAACTTAGAAAATTCTTCTATGTCATTAAAATTCACAATTTACATTTATTTTGATATTTATAATATCAATTATTTTAATCTATCATTAATTTGGTAATTACTATATCATCATTGTGTCATAAATAAATTTAATTATATAACATATAAAAATTATAAATAAAATTCCATTATGTATTATATATTTCTATATTTCTAATGAATATTATTAGTCGAAATTATCTTTTCAATACCCATATATTTAAAATGGTTTAGTATTTAAACATTGAATTTTACACTTTTAGCACTTCTTTAAATAAAATAATAACAAATACCCTAATATAATACATGCCGACCAAAAGGATAATATTTTATTATAAGGCAGGTTTTGGTTGAAATACACATTTCCAAAAGAATTAGGACATGTTTTATGGTAATTATAATATTATTTTTACCATTACTTACCCAATTTACTATTAAACGTGGTAAATAAAAGACACAAGTTATTTTTCACCAAAAATGTTATCCTTCTTATTGAAACAAATTTTACTTACTGATTTCAACCATGTCACTCGGATTTTTGAAATTCAATTCACTGAACAGTAAAATTACGTTTATTACAAATTGGCTAATGTGCCTAGAAGCTGGGTAAAAGATGTTAAAAAGTTCAATAAAATTTTATACATCTAATTTTATTATAAAATGACTCCAATGAATTACATTGAACGTATATAGGTATTATATATATATTTTGAATGGAAATATATTTAAATTAAAAAATAATTTTTTTAAATAATTAGTCAGTTTTAAATAATAACATAGTGTTTTTTCCTATTTCTAAAAAGTTGAATGTTTTTAGAAAAATACCAAAACATCACCTTAAGATAATTATGATATTATGAATTAAAGAATTAATTCCATTTTACCAAATTCAAAACATATAAGATTCATTAATTAAATTGAAATTAATTCCCGTTGTCAAAACCAAAAAGCGGGTTTTTAAAAAGAAAAAACAATCAAAAGAATGACATGTTTTTATGTCAAATTTAAATGTGAAATTACTTATAATGACCTAAACTGTACTAAATGATAATAATATTATATAATTAAATTTCCAAAACAATAAAATTCATAATTTAACAGAATAAATTATTTCTATTAAAAAATTTGTTTTCAATTAAAATTTAGTATTTGTCACTATTCATTAAATTATGAATGTTTTAAGAAAAACATTAAAAATTTATCGAGACTAAATTTTTATGTCACGATTCTAAAGAAGACTTTTTTTTCAAATTGAATATATTAGACAGTCAAATATTTTGTTTAAAAAAGTTTCTCCATTAAAAGGTGGTAAAATTTCATTTTCGGAAAAATACTTCCTTTATCTGAAAAATTGAATTTCTACTTATATTATGTCTATGAAACACGTAATATGGATGTCAAAATCATATGGAGTATATAATATTAAAATTTTAGATAATACTATTCATTACCGCTTTTTGAACTGTTAGTTTGTTAATTTGTAATGCGGTCGAACTCGGTGTTGCGTGTAGCACAAGCTATTTAAATAATTTAATGATATAACGTACTATGAAATCTTGGGGAGTTATATTCTCCCTCTAAAAATAAATTTCATCCTCTCAATTTGAAATGCTTCTTATAAAATAAAAGGTTAGACATAATAAAAATACCTTGGTGAAAAACCCACATCCGAAATGGTGTTAATAAACATTAGTCTTAATAAAAGGGGAAGGTAAATGAAAAAGTCACCATCAAATTATGATCTCTATTTGAAGAAAATTGGTGTAAACTAGAGACACATAATTGGTGGAAAATTTTAAATATTTATAGATAGTGATTGAGGTCAACAATCACAAACAACTGTAAAATTAATGGCCTCAAACCCATAAATCTATGTTGATTTAAAATATGACCAGTTCAAAAAAACATAAGGTATTCGGATAAAAAAAATTTGGGTTTATGATCCCCTCCCTAAAGTTTGGTAATTAATTTATTCATAGAATAAGTGGAAAAATATTCTTTTCAACAAGAGTTTCATCCTTTAACTAATTCCAACCACAAACTTGTATTTCACTCTTAAAGATAACAGAATTCAAAAATATTCTATTTATCCTAATCACATATGGTTCCAAAAATAATGAATTTATAATTCAATTGTCAGACTATTTAAAAAAATAGATTTTAAAAACCATGAAATCACATAGCCTAGTGGTAGCTCATTCACCCATGTCACTCTTCGATTGTGGGTTCAAGTCATGTGGATTTGCCGGATGCGATGGGTTGTTGCCCGACCTCTGGGTTATCATTTTTATAACAATCCAAAAATAAATTATGAAATGATTTATCCATAACAATAGTATCTAATTTTTTACTTAATTAATTCTAACCTATATACTAATCCAAAATAATTTTTTCCAAACTCACTGTTCAAAATTTATTCGGAAGGTAAACATAATGAAGATCTATTTTTCCACGTAATAACATGTGAATAACTTCATCATTATTCTCTTAAAATATGGTAACACCCTGAATTAACATAAAACCTTATTGATTACATTCACACTCCCTTATTGCTCATAGAACACTAGATATACTCCTTATATCCAAAAATTTTGAAAACTCCAAAAATGATGGAATATACAAATCATTAATCTGTTTCAAGGTAGTAAAGAATATCCAATATAATTTATCCAGATCAATCATATCTTCTTCCAAAATCAATACCTCACTATCAGAACTATATTAAGTTTTATCTTTCCTCATCTATGTATTTTCCAAAAGCATTAACATTCTCTTAAGTCACTTTTCATAGTACCATAAATTCTCAAAACCTCAATTAAATAGTATTGTAGTAAAATCCTTATTTATTTCCATAATTTATATAACCGGTACATCATTGATACAACACTCAAATGGAATAATTATTTAATAACAATATAAGAACACTAGTCAATCAACTTCACCTTTAGCAGTCTCAAAACTTCATTATTATCCAATAGAATCATTTGTAAATACATTGATGATTGGGAGAATGATTTGAATAGTGTCCCAACTCCATGAAAATTAAGCATTGTACATTTGAATCCTTTTTATTACCCTTGAATTCACGTACTTGGTATCATTTTCTTCCACACTTATATCAAACTCTAATTCCCTTCAAGAATTAACCAAGGTTATTCTTTCCGTAGTTATCACATATGGGAAAATTATTCTTTCCCTTCTTCCCTTTCTACATCTTTCTCTCTACCATAATTTTCTTCTCTGGATTCCATTCAAATCCATAACACTTAGAGAATTATTTAGTCATCGTAATAACACGTGAAACTATTTATTCATATGATTTAAATATATGGGAGATAATTTCCCTTCTAAAAGATGGCTTAATATATTGGAATATAAAATCCTTCTTACTCTTTGGGTTATGTGTATTGATGGAGTTATCATTCCGTCTACTAGGAACCATTTCTATACAATGTCATACATAAGGTTAGTTTATGAATCACAATGAATAATTCCAAGCATGTACAATCTTTAACCTAAATTGAAATGTTTTTTAATATAATTCATAATCAAAAAAATGTTCTCTTTGAGGATGTATTTACAAATAAGTCATTTATATTTGTTTATAATAAAAATGTGAATTATCTTAAGCATATCCCCCAGGAGTGTCGTAACCAAGAGTGTAGCAAGGCTCGTTGTCATGTACTAGGATACCTCAGGTCAAGTCCAAAACTCCTTGCCAGAGTTTTCACTCTTATGTTCATTGGTTCCAGAGCAGCCTCTACCAGATTGTATCCAAACAAGGATGTATATTGGGAAAATAAACAAAATCTATACAATACTAAAAATTCTAGAAATTTCTTCTATACTAATCCTCAATGTATATCTTAGGGCAATGATCTGTAATCAGATTTTTTCTAAATCTAATTTCCAAGGATATTGTTAAACTTCTCTTGATTCCAACTATAACGCCACGAACCCAGAAGCTCATAGCTGGTTTATTATTTTAATACATTGGCATGATTATAATGAATCAATTCCAGAAGGACCGATCGGTTTAGCATTCTTGGAAATTAGATTACATACATGAATGTTTCATTACACTTTATATAATACAATTCAGCATAAATAATCTTTTGAGAATTCCATTATTACCTTAGCTTAACCCTACATATGAAGTATATTACACATCGTGGATTCCTGGATAAATAAAACATAAGAAATGTGTGATCTCAGATTCTTAGTAAGGGTAAATAATTTATCGGAAGCTATAATCCTTTAAGGAAAGATGTGTAATAAAAATATGGATTTTTAAACATAAAAATGACCATAATATGGGGAAAATAAATCAAACATCACCATATCATCATGGACAAGAATATTCTAGTAGTCTAATAATCACATGTAATAACTAATTTCATAATGAGGTAGTGTATAATGTTTGACATTTTGAATCATTTTTTCAAGGCCTCAGCGAACACATCTAAAAATGATTACGGCCTAGACCAAAACAATATATCAAATTGGTAAAACTATCGACCAATTCCACATATAATTTTCTCATGAGACCTTGATTAATAGAGTAGCTATACTGTCCTCCTCCCATTACATACCATATCCAATACATTCCTCATATGAAAAGGTTGAAACAAAACAATAGCATTCGTTTTAAAACTAGCATATGAAATGTCAATACATTAACCATAAAACATGAATGGTATAAAAATATCACATTCATAGTGAAACATACCATATCTAATTAAATATAATATTGAAGATTTTATGTATAATAAATCAATCATAATCATGAATAATATCAAAAACGGATGTTAACATAGTTAAAAATTAGTAGTAAAACTCTTTGAGGGAAATTTACATTTTACATGGAATCATTTAAAGGTCACATAATTTATAAAGGAGGATATTTTAATAAAACATTTAATCATAGTTTCCCATACCACTTTGAAAATTTTGAAAGGAATTAACATTTTAAAACATTCTTGTCCATATAAATAAATCTTTAAAAACAATTTTGAAAATAAGGACATTAATGAGAATGATTTAGAATAATAAATATTTAAACTATTCAAAATGATGATCTATTTAAATAGACCATTCCATAATACCATAAAATATTCCTTTTGAAAACATTTTTATGAAACATGGAAATTTATTAAATATTTCCCAGTAAATACATACATATAAACAATCTCAGATGATAAGGAGATTGAGGAATTAACCATTACCTTATACGTTCCTTTAGTTGAGGTTACAATTAACCTCCTATATAATGACCAAAGTATGTTATTAAATTATACCAAAACAATACGCATATTTATGATATCATACTTGATTCATTTATGTCTTTATAATACCCATTTAATAATAATTTCTATGTTAAATTAATATTTCGAGTAATAATCGCTTTCGTTATCATTAGTGTTTTAACATGTTATTCTTGATCGTATCATTTCAATCGTGATTTAAATACATCCAGAATAAAAAACATGATTTATATATTATATATATTTAGAATATAATATGTATAATAGATATCTATATGAAATTGAAAACACCGTTTATAGAGATATTAGGCCGTACGTACGCCTAAACGTTGTTTCCCTTTTCATATCATATTGAATAGAAGTAATTAATTATGATATATGTAAGTACATATGTATATTTATATATATCTCCAGTACCATTATTATGTTATATATAAAATACATATTAATAATATATATTTTAATAAACATCGTTGAATAGTGAACGTTGAAATGAATCTCATCGCGTCGTGGATACAGTATGTCGTACATACACACGTGCGACAATATCATTTCCTTAATAATTTAAAGGTTAGGAATTGGATTGTATATTAATTTTATAGAGAAAATATAATGTTATTTTTTTTATAAACATACTACTCATTATTATATCCGTCCAAATAACATAGTGTTGAATTACAAATTACACTACGACGTGGAGATGGTAAGCCATCCCCACGCATGCATGGTTACATTATCAATCAAATGATGGTTAGAATAATTAATATGGTTGTTCCATATTTATAAAATCATAATTTTATGAAGAAGGTACTATATTTATTATGTTGGTATTGATTTAACAAATACAGAAAAAGTGGAAGAAGACAAAAACATTGAAAATGGTAATAAAGTAATATATATTTAATATATGGGGGAAGTTGGAGTGAGGGAAGTCCTCTTGGTTGAAGTGAGGGAAGTTGGTAGGATATTTTATAAGGGGTTGGCTGAGCCAAATGGCTTTGGAGGTGTGATTTTGATAGAATGTTAAGTAGACTATTATAAGAGTAGTGTGGGTCACTTTCAGAAAAGTTTGAAATATTATTTTATTATAAAAACATTTGGGGGTTATAATGGCCAAAATTAATTTATTTATATAATAAGGTGGGTATGGGCCGAAAAACTCTCCACCAAAATGTTTTAGATAGTTTTAGGTCACCATATTAACCTTATCATTTAGATTGAACTCTTGGTTAAATTGTTTAACATTTACCACGTCTCCTTGTATTTTTATATTAACTGTTTAATAAACATACTATAAAAATTCTAGTTAACAACAACTGGTTCATTAAGGACATACATATCATTATAATTGTCCTTTGGCTGACCATTATAATTTTTTTAAAATTATATCATTTAATAATATAATATTTGTTTTAAAAACGCATTTCTATCAAATTTGACACTATTTTGTATTTGATTTTTCTGAATGTCATAAAAAATTTGACTTTTTTGAAAACAAATACATTAAATCAATAATAACATGTCATATTCACTTAGAAAATTTGTGGATGTCATTAAAAGTCTCAATTTACATTTATTTTTATATTTATAATATCAATTATTTTAATCATTAGTTAATAAGGTAATTACTACATCATCAATGTGTCATACATAAATTTAATTATATAATGTTTAAAAATTATAAATAAAATACCATGATGTAGGAAATATTTTTAAAATTTTGATGAATATTTATAGTCAAATTTATCTATTTTATAACCCTATATTAAAAATGTTTTAGTTATTAAACATTGGATTTAACACTATTAACACCTCTGTAAATAAAATAATAATAAATGTTCTAAAATAATATATGGGGAAAAAGGATCATATTTTATTCCAAAGGTTGGTTTTGGTTGTAATACAATTATCCAATAGAAATAGGACATGTTTAAGTGTAATTATAATATCATTTTTACCATTAATTACCATATTTACTTTTAACCATGGTAAAAAAAATCAAAAGTTGGTATTAATCAAAAATTAATTTCATCTTATTGACCCTCATTTTACTTAATGATGTCAACTATGTCTCTCAATGTTTTGAAATTCAATTCACAAAAGCGGTAAAATTACTTTTTATTTAAATATACAAATGTGCCTAGATGGTGGGTAAAAGACGATAAGAAGTTAAATAAAATTTTATTCATATAATTTTTTATAAAATGACTCTAAAGAATTACATTGAACTTATTTAGATATTATATATATATATTTACTTAAAATAAACTTATATAAAATAAATAATTATTTAAATAAATAGTCGGTTTTAAATAATAACACAATGTTTTCATTATTCATAAAGAATGAATGTTTTTAGAAAAATTTCAAAAAATAATCTTTAACTAATTTTGATAATAAAAATTCAAAAATGAATTCTATATTCCCCTATTAAAAAAATATATGATTCATTAATTAATATTAAATTAATTTTCCATGTAAAGAACCAAAAACGAGTTTTTAAAAAGTAAAAACTATCAAAAGATTAACATGTGTTTATGTCAACTATATATGTGAAATTACTTATAATGACCAAAATTGTATTAAATGATTAAAATATTACATAATTACACTTAGAAACCAATCAAATGCATAAAATTTATTCCCTAAACACATTTTTATAGAATATTTTACATTATTGGTTCCAATGTACATGGAAAAACATTGGTAGAATTCCCTTTTAAAAAACATACAAGACTGCCACTCCTCATTCCTTATAAAATGGAAATCATACTTCCCACTAATTTTCACATATAAAGATCTTTTTATCACCCATAATATTATAAAATATGTTCCCAACATCTCAAACTTCATCTTATATTCCTCTATTTTGTAACAAATCCATCCAAGGAATCCCTTTGGTGGAAACCAAAAGGAGTTACCAAATGAGGAGGTAACATCCTTCCCCAAGTTCCATTGTATTATTTACATTATCCACAACATGAATTATTCGTATTCCATGCTTATTTATAACCTCAGTAATTTTAATATAATTATTGGTTTTTAATATAATGGATCTACCTACACTTACACACACATCCATATAATGTGTAACAAACTTATTGTTCTTGTGTACGGTGAACTACTGCCTAACAAAACAATGATGTTCCTATTTCATTTTACACATCACATGGTTGGTAATTATAAAGAAAAATTTATTTTTGAATAATATATATGATATTATTCACCCAGAAATATTATATAAAAAAAACATTCATTATTTTCAATTTTTGTAAATATGATATTTTCGTTTGTCGACTAGTAGACTACCGACTCATCAAAGTGATTTGATTCGTTTAAAAACTAAATGGAATTTATTGTGTATGGGTTTAGTAAACATATAAGATATATCTGAAATAATAATACTACTATAATTTATATATATATATATACATATATTTCATTTACTTTTTCTCATTCAAAAACATAAATAAATTGAAAATGTGTTCATTCATATGTATTTCCTACTGTCTCCATGAACAGTGTATTCAATTTCAGATTTATATATTATATATAATATTATAAATAATTATATAATGAATATAAATGATATATAATTTTTTTTATTTCTCAAAATAAGTGAATCATGGTCTATGTAAGAGGATCAATAACAACAAGTTAAAACTCGTTTGTGAATCGAATCTATTAATACCCAAAGTGTTACATTAACATGGAATTGATAATAAAAGGGTAACATAATTTTATAATAAAATCATCTAAATTATTATATATAATAATAAGGTACTTTTTTAGATGTATAATAAACATAAATTTATTATAAATTTGGTTTTAACATGTACGATGAATGTCAAAACTTAAGTTAAGGGTTTTCTTATCTCACTTTTTATATCCATGAGATACATGCCTAATTCGCCACTGATTTATTTTGGGTGGAGTATATAGTTACCATTATTGTTTTATATGATTCCTATACTAAAGTTTACTGGTATTTACATATTTATTTTATGATCTTCATTTCATGGGGTTTATGGTTCAAATGTTACCATAATCGAAAAGTAATTTTGTCTCAATTTGACTTCATTGAGATACATGACATGTTATGGACCAAGATATCTCTATAGAGTGTATATTCTACCCATTGAAATGTTGTGTCATGAATATAATTATTTTATTTATATTATTATTCTTATGATATGTTATTCTTTCATGGTAATTATGACTCATTGTTAGCAATGTGGTAAAAGTATATTGTTACAATCTGATCATTTATCGACACTGTTTTTTGTTATGTTTCCATTGATGAAATATTATGATCCATCTCTTTATAAAATTCTTGAATTTAAGTATAATATGGTTATCCATGATGTATTCTTGTTTTATAACCATTTTCCCCCACATTAATACTTAATATAATTAATAAAATGTATTTTTGAAAATCTGACATCATTACTCTTTTCAGTCCAAAATAGGTGTTCTATGAAAACCATATTTTCAAAAAACAATTACAAAATAATTTCATATTATCAAATTATGTTCAAAGTAAATTTTTACCCATGTTCCACCATTTAATAAAACTTTTTTAAATGGAATCATCTTTTCATTTTCTGATGAAGTATAGTTTCTAAACATTTAAGGTGAAAAATAAATTTTTTACATGTACATAATTACCGACCATCATGACCATCAATTACATGAATATTAATTTATATGATTAGTATTATATTTATAAATAATATTATTTCGTTATATTATGTTGAATTATTTTATTGAATTTTATTTTTGAAGAAAAAGGTTTTCAAAATATTTTCAATCATTATTTATATGTTTTCATATATATTTTAAATGAAAAAGGATTTCAAATTTCATTTTGTTAAAATAAGTTGATAGTGGATAAGATATTTTTATCAATATATTTTCTAAATGAAATTTTAAATATATCTTTATGAAAAAAATGGTTTTAAATTTTTTTTACAAAAAGGGTATTCAATGAAAGGATATCTTCCTTAATAAATGTTTCGGGTGATCATTAAAAATCAATCTCTATCAAAGATAACATACATTATAATAGTTTATTATTTACTAGGGATATTATCAAATAACACCAATCATATTCTTTCTTGAATGGTTTCTATTTTAATGAATGTTTTTAATTACACTTGTTTCACTTCCATGGGTTTTGTACTATTCAAACTGTCTTTTCTTCATAGCTTAACCTTTAATGAAATGGTTGTGAAAACAATTTTATTTCATGGGTTATGATATTAAATTTTTGAAACCCAACTCCAATTATGGTTCATGATATGATTCATGTTGTACTATATTGTGGAATATGTATTCATGATTTTATTTTGTAATGAGCGTGATCTATATCTCCCTCGAATGCATTGGGTAATGCTTTATATCTCATGATATTACTATGAAAAATAATGTGGTGGGATTGATATAAAATGGTAAATAGGTATTTCCTAATCCAATATGATAAACAAGTGTCTCTTCATCCACTATGGTATGATGGGAAAACACTATATACTATGAAAATATGGGGAGCCTCAAACCTTTATAAGGAAAGGACTACAACTGCAGATGGTGGTGTGTCTCACCTAGTAGGTGTAGTCGCTATGAAGTTCCCCATTATATATTTTTTCAATTATACTTTACATATTTGGAATTATATTACAATTTTATGTGCCTTCCAAAAATCTTATGTCTTATTCATATGAAATGTTGACATGGTTCTTTTTCTTGATTATCTTATGATTCTCGTCTTATGAACTACCAATATTTATGCCTTGTATAATGTTTCTAATATTTTATTTTCATTTTATTATATTAAAATGATATGATCATAATGTCATGACCTTCATTTATGCTTTCATATTTCCTTTATTTACCCTCACGGAGAATTCGAGCTCACGTTGTCACAACCCGCCATCCATAAGAATAGGGAAGGGACAAAATGTGGAACGACCTTCCATACTCATGATAAATGGGACATAATGACCTCCCAAATCCCACCATAAGTAATATATAGAGTGGAGACTACCACCAATGGTATATAATCTCACAAAAATGAAAGGTACTTTCCTTTTAAAAGAAAAATAAGATCAGGAGATAAGAAGGTAAAATCCCACCAACTCTAAAAGCATTATATAAAAAAATAAACTACAAAGAAACCATCACATTTATATTTGAATAAAACATCCTCTAGCTACAACAAAATCCCTAAAGTTATGTACCAAAAATTGAAGGAAACTAAGAACTAAAAACAATTATCCTGAGCATGAGGTAGTAAAGTCAATCATGGTCTCCATGGTCCTTCTAGAAACCTAAAATAGTTTTGAGATACGTAGGGTGAGTATACAAGTATACCCAATATGAAAAATAAATCCTACCATGAATATGTGGGGAAAATACTAATTACCTTGTGAGAGAACAATAGAAACGAGCATCCCCTATTAAGGAGATCTAACTAGCCTAACCTCACTATGGCACACTCACCAAAATGTCTATGTTAAGTAAAGTAGTAGCATAAAAACATATACATTTGGGTACCCTACACTACTTCCCACTGGTTAACTGCTCATCCCTAACAGATAACATCCTATAACTACAGCTCTTTATGAATTTAGTCCCACTACCACAACCTTACCATGCACAGATGGGCCTCAAAGCACTTGCCAATTCTTCCCCCAGACACCTGGGCCACAACCACACAACTCTCACCTGAAGACCCATGTGCCTCATTTTGAAGAAATATGGGAAAACAAACCAAGGACATTGACACTGAGGCCTCTCATCCATAGCATGACCTTCTCGAATTATCTTGGGAAATAGTAACCCTTAATCTATTATGTCCTACCTAGATAACTCGATCAGTTGTAATCCACAATCCATTACAACCCATCTGAATAACTAGAGAGCTATGGAAGATGGACATGTGAAGAACTAATAACCATCCATCCATTCTATCACTGAGATGTTGGTAAATACACCCTCCCCCACGAGATGGGGGTGTTTTGAAAATAGTTCTCAACATTGGTGGGGTGTGTAAAGAAATCACAAGGAACTACAATTTATACGTATATGTAAGCAAAAAATCTCCAAAACCTATGGGTTTCAGACCAACAACCAGCCCACTCAAAACAACTTTTTCTACTTCCCCAATATGCACAACCATGCATCCACAACCAAAAAATTAACCCAACCACTTTCTCATTGAACTGAATTTAATTATTTATTAAGGAGTTCCCATTAATTTAATCCAGAAATTACCATGTAACTATCAACCACAACATGAAAAATCAATATTTAGTCCCACTACACAAATAACACAAAAAAAGTTTTCATGCTTCCCATAAGTTCATTCATTCCACAATCAACCAATCCCAGAACCTGATATTCCTACTACACCTCATGTACCGCTACAAACATAAATCACACCAAAAATCACCAAAAAACATCCATGCTTCCCAAACATGTCATAACCCAAACGTAGAGTGATTCGCTCTATCCACCCCTACACTCATAACCTTGCTACCAAAACCAAGACCATATAGCCCACACAAAACAAAAAAATCCCAATAGAACACAACACACAACAACAACAACAAGCCAATAATAATTAAATTCATGTTCAAATTTTTCTAACATGGGTTCTTTAATTCCACATTGATAAATAGGGGTTGTCACAAAATAGTTTCAATAGTCTAGAATCGATTTAATTTACCAATAATATGTGATTAGTCAGTCCTCATGTTACAACGAAATATCAAAACATCTTAAAAGTATACAACACCACCATTACCTAAAAAAGTCCACCAACAACCATGAATTTTGGAAGCCATTACATCAATTGAAAATCATAATAGGTTAAAATGACAATGAGGAATGAAAATGAAAAAAACACAATCCATCTTAAGTTTTCTAATTGTTACCGTAACAGGTACTATTATATTTTTATAATTATTTTCCCCAACAGTCATTTATTACATGTTAAAGAAATGATTCATCCATTCTACAAAAATGAACATTAACACACCCACCCCATTAGATACACAATTAAATATAGGTATAATAATCCATACCTAGAACAACAAGAGAACAAAACATCTTCTTGCACCAAGAATTTGGGATCACATGAGTATCACGAAACTCGAAGGAAAATTCAACAGGATAGGGCACTAGTACTGGAACAAGACTTGTCTGGAAGGGATTCTCTAGGTGAACCAAGGGGGAAAAAGAGACCAAGGGAAGAGGAGAAATCTTCTTGATAAAATGTCAAATACTAAAAAATAGGGAGATGATTTCAACGTAAAAGAAAATCATATAATGGTTTTAACACTCTACTCGGTGGTTTCACACATTATCATTAATTAAGATTTAATTAATTCCCTCAGAAATGGTGGAAAGCAAATTAAGAACAACTAATATTTGTTATGTTCTCATTTAACGAGCCTTTTCATGCGTAATTGGGAAAAACCGAAAAAAGCTAGTAAATTGGGAAAATGACTCGCTTATCGGTGAGTCAACGACTCGAGACCCTGACAAAACAACTCATTGATTCCCCGTCTCACCAACACCAATTCCCTGAATCACCAACACCAATGATCTAACCCGCTGATATCCACAATACAATGAATCACCAATAGTTAAAAAATTACTCGCTAACATCAATATTTCAAAATGACATGTCAACACCAATAGTTCAAAATGACATGCTAACACTTACAATTCAAAATAACATACCAAAACAAACTTTCAAAATAACATGCTGATAGCGATAGTTTAAAATGACATTCTAACAATGACAATTCAAAATGACATGCCAACATCGACAGCTATAAATGACATTCCGATATAGAATGTTCAAAATGACAGGCCAACACCGACAGTTCAAAATGACACGCGGAAATAAAAACATGAATTTTTGGGTAAACATCTGTGAATAAGTCACTAATAACCCCTATAACACCCCAAACACGGAATTTTCACAATGCAATGGGTCGGAGAGGCTCGGGCCATTACATTTGGTACCTCCAAAAACATTATCCCTACATGAATTGAAAACCAGCCAATTGAAAAATGAGGGGTCCAAACAGTCACCCCATGATATACCTCTCAAAGACATACCCCTCTATGAACACAATATGGATTGAAAACCTCAAAATCCAATAAAACCCACTAAATATACCACATATGCTCAAATAAAACACTCCCCCAATATATAAATCGTGGAATCCCCACTTCCATGCAAAGATACTATCAAATTTGGATTGCACAGACTCACCTACATGGGTTTAATCACGTCATGATTAATGCATCTTGATTAGGGATTAGGTCCTCCCCTCCCCAAAAATTATGAATCTTAACACATATTCAGATAATAAAGAAACATCTCATCTCATTGAAAATAAGGTCATGCATTACATCAAAAAAGGACACCCATGCCGAACTCAAAACAGCTCCATGTACAAGGAACATATATGCACCTCCTACTCCTATGTTCACTCCTCGAGGAAACCATGGATCCACAAGACATGATCCAAGGGAATGTTCCATCCATTAATCACCTTATCCTCACAATCATTAATCCTTACTTGTCTCTCCACGAACATCATGTCATCTATGATATCCAACTCCCACTAGTCAATGAAAAAGGAGTCATCATGTGGATAATGATGAAGATGGGATACATGAATGATGTTGTGGATCCTATCTAACCATAATGTAAATGCCAACTCATATTCCACCTCACCAACTCTCCCCAAAACCTTAAAAGTCTCAATGAACAATGGAGAGATATTTACCACATTTCTAATCCTCCGTTGGCCATGTTGAGGGGAGACCATCAGAAAGACATGGTCCCTGACCACAAACACTGAAGGCCTTCTCCTATGACCGACATTCATATTCTACTAATCCAGAGATGACTTAATCCTCTTCCACATGAGTTAAAAATTCTCTGGCATGCTTTGCACCACCTCTGTGCCATGATAACCTACCTACCCAATCTCCATCCAGAACACTGGTGAACGACATGACCTACCATACAGGTCTTAGAAAGATGACATTCAAATGATGGAATGATAGATAAAAATGTTATAGAACAATTCCAGAGGCAAGTGTCACACCCATGATCCTCTAATGTCTAGAAAATAGGCATGCATCATGTCATCTAATGTATGGATTCTTCTCTCTGCCTGACCATCCGTCTGAGGGTGGAAAGTGGTGCTAAGTCATAGTTGGGTTCCAAAAGAATGATGTAGTCTACTCTAGAATCATGATTTTAACTATGCGTCATGGTATGAGTCGATTGAATTCAGAACCACATTCATCCACACTACTTCATCCACATGCATCCTTGCTAGGGAATCCACAATGCCAGACTCCTTGATTTTAATGAAGTAAGCTAGTTTTGTCATCTGATCTAGTGTGACCCATATAACATCAAGACTCTATGAGCCTTCTGTGTCCCTATGATTAAATACATTGATATTTTATCCCACTTCCACTCGGGATTACATAATGTATGCAATAGAAAACCAATAAAATAGTGCTTATCCTTCACCTGCTGGCAGACCAGGTACTTTTCCACAAACTCTTCCACTTCCCCTTTCATCCCAGCCCACCAAAACTGCTCCCTCAATCATCGGTATATATTAAAAACTCCTGGATACACCTCTAGGTGGTGATCTATGGAAATCACAGAGAACACCTCATATAAAGATTCAAACTCATCTAAAATAGACATCCTCTACCTCCATCTACTCTCGAATCTAGATACAATGTGGTCAAATCTTCTATTGCCTTCCACATATCTTTGGATCCCCATGATACCTCATTCTGTGACTTCTTGCTCCATGCATCAGCCATAACATTTCCTTTTCATGAGGTGTAAGAGATCTTGACGTCATAAACCTGGAGTAACTCCATCCACCTTCACTACTACAAGTTCAGGTCTCACTAGTAGAAGATACACCTCATGTTATTGTGATTCATGAAGACCACGAAGAACACCCTAAGGATGTAATGCCACAACAACGACGATGTCAACACGACCAATGCACGCTCCATGTCTTGGGTGGAATTGTTACTTTTGTGGGGATGTAACTTATGGGATGCATAAGAGATCACTCGCTACTATGGAATTAGCATACATCCCATGCTAGGAGAGGATGAATCACAATACAACTCGAACATCACCCCTTCCTATAGAAACATGAGCACTGGAGCCCTCGACAATTTCTCTTTCAGGTTGAGGAAAGCTTCCTACCACTATTTGTTACACAGGAAGCTCTGGTATTTTCTGGTCAAAGATGTTAACAGAGCTGCAACTTGATATAAGTTGGGTGTGAACCTCATTTAATAGCCTGCCTGGCCCATGAATTTTTGAACCTCTTTCACATTCTTTGGTTCTTCCTAATAAAAAACAACCATGACCTTTGTTAGGTCCACTATTATCCCCAATGAAGACACCAAATTCCTAAGGAAGTGCACCTCCAGTATCTAGAACATATACTTGGACAACATCCCATAGATATGCTTGTGTTAGAGGACCTTCAAGACTGTCCTGTGGGGATCAGTGTGCTCCTCCCAAAACTTTGAGTATATCAGGATTTATTTGATAAACATGACGAAAAACGGGTCTAGAAACACATTAATGATGGAGTTCATGAGCCCCGTGGACATTTTTTGGCGAATTCATAACACTGAAAGGCATGACCACAACTCAACATTCCCATACCTACACCTAAATGTATTATTTATGATTTCACACTCCTTCACCATCAACTCGTGATATCCACACCATAGATCCATCATTGGTAATTGAACTACACCCCTTAATTGTTCGAAAATATTCTTTATCTCTGGGATGTGGTAACTATTCTTCATCTTCACCATATATAGTCTCTGATAGTATATGAGAAACCTCAGACCATCATATTATTTCTTCGTGATCATATCTAGAGTACCCCACATTGACACACTCTATCGGATAAAACCATTTTTCATCAGGGTGTCAACCTGAATCGACAACTCCCATATCTCAAAAGGTGTCATCTAATAAGGTTCTATCGAAATCACATGGGCAATGGGTTATAAGTCTATCCCAAACTCAACATCACATCGAGGTGGTAGTGTCACAACATCCTCAGGGAAAACATCCGTGAACTCTTCGACAACTCCTAGAAACTTCACTGTATTAGCATCCAATGATTCTAAGGACAGCTTGGCTAACAAGGAAAGGAGGGTCTCCACACACTGGCCTTCCACATGGAAACTCTTCTCACTAAAAAAATCTACATGCTGACCACCCACATATGAGAACACGACTCTCCTCTGGAAGCATCCAATAATTGAATGCACAGAGAACAACCTGTCAATGAAAAGCATGTCAGTGTTTGGTTACATTTATAGTAGAAGAAGACCCCCACTAGGAACATGTGGCCCCAACATCTGTCTATATCCCCAAAAAACATCAAACAAACTTGTCTGACCTCAAACTGGCGTGCTCAATGCTAGGGGTAGAGAATGTCTCTCTACATATAGACACATGGAATGAGCTAGACTAGGTGAAATTAAGGACTGTGAATCTATTGAATCAAAATATTCATAGTAAAGGGTACAAAACAAGCTGATTGTACCTCAAACGTCCTCCAGCCAAACTGGGACTGCAGCCTCTACGGCGTGAAACTACTCAATCACAGCTTCTCTTCCCCTCATCTATCGGCCACCTCCCCGACCACTCCCTATTCTAGGTATATAAAGAGATCCATGTGGTGGAATTCTTCTTGAATTGTATTCTCCTAGTGTAGCAGGGGCATGTGGCTGCTGGAATGGAATTTTCAGAAACTACTGCAAATGAGGTGGGTGTTGAACCTGCTTATCCCCACTGTACATAGCTCTAACCGGGCACTGACTTAGGATTTTCCCATATCTTCTACAAGCATAAAACCCTATACCTAGGCCTATGAAAAAATAGAGACAACCAAGAGATCTGAACTAGAACTACTGAGGCCTACTCCATACCGGTTAAAACCTAGAAGGCCCTCTCGTATGAGATATATTTCTGAAATCCTTCCACTTCGATAAACAAGGTTGGCTCCCCTATCCAAGAATGCATATTTACAATTGCATCGTTTCCACTATCCCAGCCTTCTTAATAACTTAAATTTATGTCGGTAGGGTAAAGGGTGTAACTGCATACTGAAGAGAGAGTTAGAGTTCCTCTTCCAATCATGTAGCCCAAGAATACTCATCCAGAACGATGTTTGGAGCAAAGCGCAGATGATCCTTGAACTTGTTCCCTAGTTCTCTCACTAACATACTCCCCTTCTCAAGGGAGTGTATATCGTGTCTCATATGGGCCTTCATCTTCAAAGAATGAAACACATGCCAAAAATCGTTCTCAATGGAAACTCATGAATTTTCGTCTCCTTCATCTCTCTGAGGTAAAGAATCCACCACTGATATGATGATACCCTCATATAGCTTACGACTAGAGGAACCTAGTACTCCCTCATAGAATGGATCAAGGTAAACATGATCTCTTGCTTCTCATGTCATCCCTCCATCTCTATGTTATAATTTCTTACTTCATACTTCTCGAGGGTCTTCCATTAGAAAGCATGAAGGGTCTTCTTCCACAATTCATCATCCTCCTCTCAATTGATCATCCACTGATCGAACATCTCAAACTGCTAGACCTCGACTACCCAAGCCACTCTTGGATGTTGTCTGGGTGTCATAACTAAAAAAAATTAAAAAGAAACTCATAATCTCATATATTGAGGAATTTCCTTCATAATTCATTTTAACTCTTTATTAAAATTAAATTCCTAAAACTCCCATGACACATAGGAACACAAGTCATTATGATGAATTTACCTTTTATTGGGTCTCTACCACAGAATTAGTGTAGTGTCATTTGGTCACACGGTAGGTCCAGATTCATTTCCTCAGATCATAGGGGGGCCTAAAATCCCATATCCTAATAGGCCTTTAGTGGTATGTGTCATGCACCATGACCAACTATCACTGTTTACCTTACATCCCACATAATCTTCACTATGCCTAACACTGAACTCCACCCTATCTCTCAACCTGCACCTCTAAGACCATTCTATCATGACCATCCTTCCTCAAGATAAGTGAAGGGATATAAATTTTCTATAACCATCTGTTATCAATAAGAAGGAGAGATAATGACCCTAGGTCCCTCCTTCTGTAGGCCTCTGAATAAAGACTGGAACCGAGGGAATAGAATCATACAAAAATGAATGACATTTTCCTTTTTAAAGAAAAATAATATTGATAGATAATATTGTAAAATCACAACAACTCTATCAAATTTATATATAAAATGAAACAGAAAAGAAAACATCCCATGCATGTTTATATAAAACTACCATATGGTGCAAAAAATACAAAATGTAAAGTACCACAAGAAAAAGGAAAGTCAGTAGAAATGGTGAATATCCCGACACCCAAGCTAGTAATGTCCGGAATGTTCCTCAAGGTCCTCCTGCATACCTAAAAACAATTTTGACATATGTAGTGTTAGTATAAAAGAATTACCATTAATAAAACTAAAGCCACCCATTCAAAATTTGTGGAATATACTATTGACCTTATGAGTGTACAGTAGAAACCAACATCATATATCAATGAGAACAAACCTGCCTATTCTCAACAAGGCATAGTCAACAAATAATTTACGTAAAGTAAAGTATTAGTATAATCACACCAACCTTTGGGTACCAAACCCCTCTTCCAACTGGTTAACTCCTCACCCCTAATGGTTAATGTCCTGATGCTACCGCTCTTCTTAAATGATTTCCCACTACCACAACCTTCCTGCGCAAACCTAGGCCTCAAACCACTCCCCAATCCTTCCAACAAACACATTGGCCATAACCACACAAATCTCACCCAAAAACACATGGGCCTCATCCTAATGATACATAGGGAAAAAACCTTGCTCTTAGACACTTAGACCTTTCATCTATTGCACGACCTAACCAAAGGATCTTCGGTCATATTAAACCTCATTCCATTACAGCCTGTCGAGATAACTCAAGTGGTATTACACCTCAAGACATTACAACCTTACCAAATAACTCAAGCATTTGGGAAGAGGGATCAGAGAAACTAATAAGCATCCAATAATTCTGTAAATAGGATGTTGAGAAAGATACCCTTCCCTATGAGATTAGGGTATCCCAAAAATGGTGCTCAAAAAGTGAAGGGTGAATATAGAAATCCTAAGGAATTAAAATTTAGACTTATAGGTATGAAAACAGTCATCCCAACTAATGGGTTTCAAACCAAAAACCATCCCACTCAGAGCCACTTTCGCTGCTACACCTATATGCACAACCGTGTAGCAACAACCAAAACGTATAGAAAACCACTTTCTCATTTAATATATTTTCATTAATTATTAAGGAGTTATCATTAATTTATTCCAGCACAACCCAGGAAACTACCTACCACAATCATATCAAAACCAAACTATTAAAATCAAGCTATAAGACCACTATAGAAATAGAACAAATAACGGAAGTCTCACTACCCACAATATCAATAATTCCACAATCTACCAAACACACAACATGAGATTCCAACTGAACCTCATCTACCATTCGAAACAAAACACATATAAAACACCACCAAATCAACATCATTGCAACCCAAACAGGATGCGCCCCGAACGTAGATCCATCCCCTCTGGCCACCTCTGCACCCATGACCATGCTACCATATCCAGTGCCATGTAGCCCACACAAAACAAAAAAACCCCAATAGAACATAGCCCATAACCACACCATCTATCCATGCATTTTTAGATTCATGTTCAGATTTAGCCAATAAGGATTATTTAATTCCAATTTTATAAACATGTTTGATCACACAATAGGTTAGTTCCTCAGCCATCCATTTATTTATCAATGTATATGTGATTAATCATATTTTATGTTACAACCAATTAAAAAATCATCTTACAAGTACATAACACCACCAATGCATAAGAATAGACCACCAGTGGCCATGATTTTAATAATTACCTATATACACAACAAACGATAAGAGGAAACAAACATAACGAATAAAAACAATGATTAACAATAGTCCATATTCAATTTCCTACCAATTATTGTAACATGTACAATGATCATATTATCTGCATCTTCCCCACTAGTAATATTTTAGCTGTTAAAGAAACGATTCAAAAATTCTTCATAAAGGAACATTAACACACCCACCTTGCACGATACATAATTAAAGAGATGTAGAAGAATCCCTACCTAGAACAAAAAGTGACGAAAAGACCTCCTTGCGCCAAAAACAAGGGGATCACGTGAGCCTAAATAAACTCCAAGGAAAACTGAACAGGAGAGGGATCTAATATGGGATCCTAAATCTTCTGGAGAGGGAGGCTATAAGAGAACCAATAGGGAACAAAAGAGACCAATATAAGAGATGATCTTGGCTTTATAATAGGATAGATACTAAAAACCAGGGAGACAATTTCAATGTAAGGAAAATAAATCTTGGATTAACCTCGTAGCTCAGCGGTTTCACATATTAGAATTAATTGACATTTGAATAATTCCATATGAAATGGTGGAAAGGGTGTTAATAATTCAAAGAGTTGATAGGTTCTCATTTAACAATCATTTTCATCATTAAAAAAACTGGAAGAATTGGAAAAAATATATATTTGGATAATGAATCACCAATAGGTGAGTCACCGATGTGATTCACCAATTTGATTACTCACCAATGCCTCATATCACTAACACCAATTCCCTAAATCACTGAAATTGATGCCCAAACACATTGAAACTTCATCACAATGACTCACTGATAGTTTAAAAATAACTCACCGACAATGACATTTCAAAATGACATGATGACACTGACGGTTCAAAATGAAAATACTGACATTGATAGTTCAAAATGAAATGAAAAAATAAATATTTCAAAATTACATTCCAACACCAATAGTTCAATATGAAATTCTACAACCTATAGTTCAAAATTACATGCCGACACCGATAGTTTAAAATGACACACTGGTAGAAAACCAAGAATTTTTAGTTAATGTTCATGGAATGTTTCACCAATAAACCTGGATCACCCCAATCAATGGATTGTCACAAAAGAATGACCTGGAGTGGTCTGGTCCATTACACCCGCATTTCTTATGGTTATTTTCCACATTTCATGAATAGGGGATTTATGTTGGGTAATCACTGGGATAATGTTTAAGGGAGATGTTGAGGATCATTCACCAAACTAGAAAAATGTGGTCCTTGGATCAAAAAAAACTAATCTATTATGGTCCAAGATAATGTATGTTTTAAATGTTTGGAAAATTCATCTAAAATGATGTAATATCCAAGTATGTTATACCTTTGTCACCATAGTTTTTGTCAAAGCAAAATTTTTGGCATCCTTCAGAAGCAAGGATGAAAAAACTATAGGTAGATCACTTGGAGAAACCTAAGGATACTTATTTGTATATATCAAAGGATAAGCCAAATGATTTTTATATTAATAATGGTTCCATAAATAAGACATACTATAAGTTATTTTTTTCATGATTATGTGTTTTACACTATGATTAGTGTTTCTCCCAATATTATTTCTTATTTTAGTAAATGACAATATCCAAACGAAACTGGGTTAATTTTGAATGTGATGGAAACATTTCTTATGAGCATTCAAATGGGGTGAATGCTAATGTAAAGGATTTTGTGGTTTTGCCTAATTAGTTTTCTTGGAACATGACTAAAAATGTGTACCTTAACCAACTTTTGGACTCACCAAATAAGAGTAGAAAGAAGTTATCCTAGAGTTATAGTAATGGAGACTATGGAGTAATGGAGATTAATTTTCCATTGTGTCAAGAATGTGGAATGAATAACTCAACCTAATGATTTAGAGGATCAACATTTACCTTAGCTATTGAAAAGAAAGACACAATGTATGTTACTACAAAGGAAAAATGATAGAGTTGGTTAATGATTTGTTTGGGAATATTTTCCTCCCTAAGAAACCATTAAAGGATACATTTTTTCAATGTGGAATGAATTTTCATTATGGAAATCAGTATCCCATGTCGAAATCTCAATTAGAGAATCTAAAATGTGGAACTATTATTGGCTATAATGGTAATGAAGAGTTGACTCTAGATGAATTGTGATAAGAAATATGTATTTTTTAATGGGGTGCTGTAACATTATTATTGGTTTATGGTTAAAGTAGAACAATTATAGTGCTTATGTATTTTGATTCTAGAATTATGAATTATAATATATATAATTATTGTAAAATTTATATTGTTTTCTAAGGATTTACAAGAATATGTTAAATGGTTCTAATGGACTAGAAAATTGATTTAATGACAAGGTAATGTTCCTGGAAAACATATTATTAAGGTAAATATGACCCTTAATATGTTCCTAATATTGACATAATGTTACTTGGATAAAGATGTTTTGAATATGAATATGCATATTGGATAGTATAGATTACCTTTTAACCGATAATGGATTTGATGAAATAGTATTTCTTCTATCATGGATGGAGTTTACATATTATTTGTATTTATGGAATATATCAAATGAACTATGGAATAAGGAAACATGCATGTTTTCATTAAGGATTTATGGTAATTCATGTTTTTACCATGTTTCAAGAGAATAAACAATGTAATTATTCACATGGTTTTTTTGTGACATATAAGAGCTACATTATGATATATGGGGGATTAATGATAAGTTGTTTTTTAGAATTTATTGACCTTACATATAATACTTTGAACTATTATCTTCGAGAAGGGTTTAAGGTTATCTTTTTATAGAATTGTATATGATAAACACTATATGATGTTTCAGAGAATAATATATTTTCTCTATACGGGAATTTATAAATATTTAAGAACATATTATATCATTTTTTTGAGATATATGGAATTTAATATAATTCTATTTATATATCTAATAATCTGGTATTGCTTTAGTAATGAAAATTTCACCATCATAACTAAAAATAAGACAAGAAGTTGAAATTTATCAAGGGAAAAAAGACTTAGGTTGTCCGGAAATCATAAAAGTATATATTTTCATGAAAATTAATCAACATTAGGAAAATGATTTAAAAGTCAAATAATTTCTGAATACCTTAATTTTTGTTAAACTAATTTCCTTTTAAGTCATCACAGAATTATTCCACTGGGGCCATAAAAATTTCATTTATCAATCAAATTTTTTTGATTTATGAGCTCAATCACTCCCCATAAATATTTTCTCATTTCCTCAAAATCCATATTTTCACATTCCATCAATGTTCAACTATGTGGAAACCTAGTTATGTGTTACACTAGATAACCACTATGTTTAAAATATTCATTTTTAAAGTATGTTTTGGTATTCATTTTTATGATATGGGTGTCTAAGAATAGACCTTTAAAATATTAAACATTTGATAACCTATATAAACTTTGGATGAAGAAATTAACATTAAGGGGGTAGAATATAACAGTTAGAGATTTTGTGAATTATTTGTTTTGAATAAATTTAATCTTTTTTAGTTTTTTCATTTCACGAAGCACTTAATATAGATTTTGTTAAATGTAATATTTAATTGTGGCTTCAGTTATATGAATCACCAAGTCAGGAATAAAATAAAAATAACAAATATATTTTCTTATGGTACAAACAACACTATTTTTCCTCATATTACACACAATACTAATTCCCTACAATAGGTCGTGTTACAGGCAAGGTTAATTTTTACAAAACTACAATATTTTGTTAAAATTATTATTAAATTATCATTATAGCTACCACATAGCTATTAGAAATTAATTTATAAATATGATTATCTATATTTTGGAAATATTATTCCCATATGTAAATAAAGTTAATCCTTTGGTTATAAATTAGTATGAGTGAGTGTAAGAACTATTTGAAAATAAGGAAATAATTTTTCTATGAAAACTAATTTTCTATGTAGAAACACATTTTTATCCCAATAAATTATTTAAAAAAATATTTATTATTTATGTAAATTAAATTTATACATTGGATATTCAATTAATATTTTCATTAGTCATCTAATAGATTTAATAGTTAAAAAATAATAACAAATATAATTTCATGAAAAAAAAAAATTATACTTCTGAAATATTTTTTTCGTACCTATTAATGAATCACACATTTTAAATATGTTTTTAACATAGTTTTTATTATTATTTTAAAATATAAACACTTATTTTGTAAGAGTAATATTAAAATACATATTGGGTTATAATTGTTATTTTTCCAAGAAGTTTCATTTGCGATGAATATTGAAAAACGCGGAATTTTAATTCAAAATGGCATTTTCATATAATTTTTTATATTGTTAAATTATATATAAGTATGGGTTTAATTTAAAATTAGTTAATTTTAAATAAATTAACATAAATTATGTCATTATAATAAATTTTACAATGTGATTTGATATAAAATCATTTCAAACATTTGAATTTTTTGTTTTTAAATCTGGCTTCGTCTTCTGGTCTGCACGATTAAATCAAAATTCATTTCTTCTAATTAAATGACAATAATTTGGGATAATTGATTCCTTGTTTGGAAGAAACATAATTTATAATTTTTAATAAGTTAAACATAGTGTTTGAACAAAAATAATTTTGAAAATGATTAAAACTAATTACGTACATTAAGTTAAAAACAATTTTACAATTGACCAAACCATAAAAATAAAGGATAAGTGAATTATAAACCTGATCAAAAGACATTATATGGAATTATTTAGACCGTATCCAACCATTTATAAAATTGGATATATTATTGGATCCACATTCCATGGTAAAAACGTTTGTGTAATTCCCTTTTCAAAAAATAAACATGAATGCCACTCTTCATCCACTTTAAAAATGCACTAAACTGTCTAACTTATTCAAAATATAAAGAAATTGTTCTTGAAAGAAATATTCTATAATGTGTTCTTAACATATAATCCATAGTCCTTGAATCCTCCCATTTATCATGAATCCATCTAAGGAATCTCATTGGTGAAAACCAAAATACATTTCCCAAAGAAGAGGTAACATCCTTCCACAAACTTCGTTGTATTGTTTTCATTCTCCACCACATAAATTATTATTATTACAAGACTATATAATATTTATATTATAATAAATATACTGATAGTTTTTTTATTATATATTTTATACCTACACTTATCCACACATCCATATAATTTTTAATGAACTTAACATTATTTTGTACGGAGAACCATCACCTACCAAAATCGCGTGGTTTGTTTTTCCTTTACCACCACTAAGGGTTGAAAATTATGATGGAAAATAAATTTTTATATGATATATATGAAATTAATGATATATTTATGCCTCTTGAACTATTATATTTAACATAATTTTAATCTTTCCATATTGTGTAAATACGATAAAATCATTTTGAGATGTGTAGACTATGGCCTCCTCAAAGCGATGTGATTCATTCACTCACTACCTGGAATGTATAAATTATGTGTGTAATAAATTTTTAGTATATATATTACATATTTATCATACTATAATTAATATATATATATAAACATACCTTCTATTTAAATTTTATTCTTTCAAGATGATAAATAAATCGAAACAGCATCCATGTGTACGCATGACCTTCTCTATCCATGAAGGATGTATTCCATTTAATATTTATATATTTTATATATTTTTTTAAATATTTATATATATAATATATATTATATATAAATGATTTATTACATTCTTTAAATAATTAAATAATGATCAATTTATATAGATCAATAATAATAAATCAAAACACATATGGTAAACAAAGCACTTATCAACCAAAATGTTATGTTAACATGAAATTGTTCAAAAACGTATAATACAAAGTCATAAAAAATTATATATGTTATTAGATATAATAATATGGTTCTTTAGTGTATTTATAATGAAATCATATTTATTACACAGTAGGATAGAATGTGTATGAATAAATTCAAGAAATACGGTATGGGTTTTCTCATCTCACATTTTATATTAGTGAGAAAAATGATGTATTCACCACTCATATATTTTGGATGGTGTATATACTTAAATTTAACGTATTATATGATTCATGTAAATAAATTTATTGTTATTTACATATTCATGTAATTATTTTTATTTCATGGGTATTATGGCTCAATAGTTTCCAAATCGGTATTGTAATTTTGTCTTAATTTTCCTTCTTTGAGATACATGAAATTTTATGAAACTATATATTTATATGGGGTGAATATAATGTCTATTGGAATTTTATGTCAGGAATATTCATCTTTTAATTATATTATTAATTTAATTTAATTTAAATTTTTAATGGGGATTATAATTCAATATTAGCAAAGTTGAAACATTTTATAGCAACAATCTCATCGTTTATCAGGATTGTTCATGAATTTTCTTCCATTGAGGATATATTATGATCCATACCCCAAGAACATGTAACAATATTTTAATAATATAATTATCCAAAATATATTCATGCATTAGTACCATTTTCTCACTCATTGGTAATTAATATAAGTAATAAAAAAAATAGGAAATTCTAACATTATTTCTCCTTTCTGTCCGAAATCTATGTACTTTCTGAATCATGATTTCTTAAAATGTTTTCATAAATGTTTTACTATTATCTTATGATGTATATAAGAAAATTTTACAATGTTATACCTTTTTACAAATGATTTTAAAATGGAATATTCATGTTCTTTCCGACCAAGCAAACATCCAAAAAATTAAAGGTGAAAAAGGAATGTTTGGCATGTATGGGCTCACCCATACGCATGACTATCATTTAAATTAGGCTTAGTTTGTTTATTTACGAGATTATTTATGAAGAAAAAGTTTTCCTAATAATCTTTTTTTTAATATAATTTATAATTCATAGAAAAAAATTCTAAATATTTTTAAGCAACCTTTATATATTTTCAAAGATAACTTAAAAGAAAAATATTATAAAAATGAACTATGTTTTATGTTGTATCATTCATAGTAGAAATGATATTTTACTCAAGAAATGAT
Organism: Viscum album; assembly: GCA_963277665.1. NCBI lineage: Eukaryota > Viridiplantae > Streptophyta > Magnoliopsida > Santalales > Viscaceae > Viscum > Viscum album. The sequence goes on from OY728134.1 coordinate 1,005,303,377, forward strand.
TTAAAAAAATGTAAACATTATTTATAAAAAATAATATTGAAAGGGTTTTATAAAAATTATTTTCAATTAAACTCTATGTTCATTAATAATTGTTTCAAGTGATCATTCATAAATTATTATATATTTATAAGAAAGTACAATTAATTATAATTTATGCTCTACTGGTGATATGATCCATGAATACCTTTCATATTAATTCATGAAAGGTTTATTTTCTGATTGAATGATGTTTATGACATCCATTTCTCTTCACCAAGTTATAATATCTAATAAACCATATTCTTTTCTTGGGTTATGCATTAATGAAATGTTTATGTTACCCATTTCATTTTTTGGGTTTTAATATGATGTTTAGAAAACCCCTCACTTTTTTTGGTTCATGATATGTATCATGCTTTACATTTTTCATGAACATGTAATAATGATTTTTTTTTGAAGGGTGGGACCTATATCTATTTCCAATGCACTGGGTAGAGTATATTAGCTCATGATATAGTGATGTAAAATAAGTTTACGGGCTTGATCCAAAAGGGGGAAAATGTCCATCCTTATCCAAAATGAGAAATAGGTGCATCCTGATCCACTATGTGGAATCATATAGTTTTCATTCTTTTTATCCAAGGAATTATTCAACTTGGTAATTTCATTAAATTTTATTTTTTTACCATGGGATTTTGTAAAAAATTATTGAATAATGATGAATGTTTTAAAAATTGTCTCAAATATCTCTTAATAAAAGGATTCCATTTCCATCATTGAAATTTCCACCTATCATATGAATTTATAAAAAATATATTATATTTTAAACCATATAGATTGCAATATAAAAACCAAATTCCCATGATCACTAATTTTTATCCTATGAAAATAAATTTAGAATGAAATTCCATTGGAAAAATATAGCCTCCAATATAGGTAATATATTATTAATAATTTTATATTTTTAATCTTAATCTTCAAAATATCCTATAACCATAATAATATTATGAGTGTCATATCATTATTACAATAATATAATGTTTTATTTGTGTTATAACAAGTATTTAATAATTTTCACCAAATTAGAAAAATAGTAGACCAACTTTACTCTGTTCTGTGGTCCACTGACTCAATTAGCAGACGTCATTTGTTTCATAGTAAAAATATTCTCCTGGTTTTAATGGTTGTTTTGATAAATAAATATTATATAATTAATATAATTGTTATCATAAAATCTAAATTTATTATAAACCATTAACCCCTCTAACAGGTTCAGAAATATGAAAAATAATCATATGTACATGTAGATTGCACCCTCCATGAAGAAACATATTTTTATTCATCTATATTTTCATAAATTTTCTATAAATTGATATTTTAAATTCACAGTAGTTAAATATAAATATAATAACATTATAATTATTTAATTTTTATATTAATTTTTAAAATACAATATATTATCAACACTGATAATTCTTGTTAGAGAGTGTCCATGTAGGGGTCAGTAAAAACAAATATGTGTAAAATCATGCAATATCTGAATATGTATAACTATGACAACATGAGAATTAGTTTTTTATAATATCATTATAAAATTATGATTGGTATATTGTTAATAAAATATTTTATTATGTATTTTACTTATTATTATAGAATCTTTTCAGTTCCCAGAAATCATTAAAATAAGTATTTGTCAATTCAGGTACCAAATAATGCAACAAAAACACATATGAAATGAAATAAATATACATATTATAATTATATGTTATATATTATATAAAAATATATGATGCATAAATAATTATCAATCTATTATATAATCATTAATGAAGTCAAAATTATCAATAACAGACAAAAAACATTGAAGTGATTAATACTGAATGATTATAATATTCTATAAATAATATAATAAGGTACTGTACATGTTTATGGTTATAAAAGAGGATATTAATTTTGTATTATATGTTATATATGATTACTGGATGTGATTAATCAAGTTGGAAAAAAAGGTAACGGTATCGATCTCAAAATCCTTTCAAAGAGACATGATTTTTATATGCATCATGTCTAAAATTGTAGGGTGCACCTAACCCCACATTAAAATATTTTTACCATGAATCTCTTATATTTTATGATATTCTATAATTTTTTAATGGTATACCTATCTGGGGGTTCTAATCAAAATGTTACACATGGTAGTTATGATTTTGGGGACTCAAATTATTTTTTTGGGTCATAATCATTACCGATTTATAGATATATATCAATATTGATATTTTATAAGAAATGATCTATTTTTGTTTTATTACCACCTTTAATTCTGGGAAAATCATTTTTCACAGTAATGCATTATTTCATAAATTTTTTATTATTATTTTAAAAAATTGATATTTCAGAATAAATTCATTTATATTTAAGGGGTTTTCAATGTGTTTTAAAATTTTTATATCTAAAAAATTTCTCTATTCTATTTTTTATCACCACTGATCATTTTATTCCACATATTTCATTTTAAAAAAATGGTTTTATTATATAATTATAAAAATTGGTGTTTATATATATTAATTTTCAATTATTAAACTGTTTTCAATCCATTATAAATAATTAAAATTTATCATCCACTCAAATTGTTATATTTATTTCATTTATATCGTTTTAAAAGACTTAATATAAATAACTATTTTAAAAAAATCAAAATCTTCCTTATAATTTTAACATCCCTTTTTGAATATATAATATCTTTTTAAACTCTCCATTATTAAATAATATTTTGTTATTAAAACCTAACAATTTAATTTTACTTCACCTTTAGGATAGAAAATAACAATTTTCATTTTTTTTGTTTTTTATAACTCTTTATTTTAATTCATCCAAAATTATTTTCTTTCCCATTAATATTTTTTGAAATTATAATTATTTTCATTTATTTAAAATCATTTTCCAGAATTATTTCTCATATCTGTTGACTATTCATGTTTTATCATTCATGTAGTGATTTCTTAATCACACTGTATATGTTATTATGATATGATTCCTTTTGAAAAATGATATTTATATTATATAATGATTTCTTATGTTTATGATATTATAGTTTTTTCACAATTTTAATAAACACTCTATTTTTCCATGGTTCCATAATTATCTAATTTTGTAATATCAAGAAATCAAATTCCATTATCTAGGTTATTTTATGATGTGATGATTTTTTTTATCATGTGAATCATATATGTTTGAATTATGAGGTGTTTGGAAAAACGTTTCCCCTCAATTGAATTTGGTAGATGATTATATCAAATGTAATATAAATTTTAATTGATGCGGTTATCACATGAATATTTTAAAACGTTTATGAATTTGATTACGTAAAGAACTAAAATAAATTTACATATAAACATGTTTGTGAGTCACCATGTTGTAAATGATATCAACTATTATGATTATGGTTATGAAATATTTTGATATGGTTTAATATATTATTATATCTTTTCATGGTGTTTTCATTTCTATATATTCATCATTATTTTTTCATGTCCAATTGTAATTGTTTTTGTTTATATTACTCCCTAATAATATTTTCATTTTCTTATGTTTTTGTAATGTTTTATATGATTACCTATGGTCTTGTTCTATTTAAATAAGATATTTATACCATTCCTTGTGTTTTATTTCATATTTTCAAACTTATATGCATTCCCCTTACTAGGTGATTGATCACACACTTTTGTGTCATTTCTAATATCTTTGTAGTGAACATCATTGAGTCGGGTGAGATATCACAAAAAACATATAGTTGAGATAGAATGTGGAAAAACATTAACATTTGTACAAGTAAAACATGTTTATAAAGATAATCTCTATGTAATTAAACCATTATTTCATTAGCTTGTATGGTTTCTGGAGAGATATATTGTTTAAAACATTGATACATGTTAATATTTATTTAATTCATTGCTTGAATCCATTCCATTCATACCAGAGAAGAGATTATTTATTTTTCAAATATGTTTACTTTTTATTAAGATTGGTGTAGTTATTTTAGGTTTTACTATAGATATACTAATTGAAAACTCCTATTATGATTCTATATAAAGAACGATTTCATGAAATATTGGTAAAATCATGAGTACATGGTTTTCATTATAATACATCTCTTTTAGGACACTAAAAAATGAAAGGGTTTTATTAAAGAATATTATACTATTAATAAATATAAAAATAATTATTAATGTATATCTGGCCCATTATTATGTTCCATAGTGAGTGTTCCCTTACTATTCATCTTGTTTGACACACATGGGGGACATTCATTGGATTATTAAATATTCAATATGAACAAGTATAAAGTATTTATTACCTAATTGCATTGATGATTTGGGTTAAGAAGTATGAGATACCACAATATAATGAATCTTGATAGTGAGAAAAGGGTTATTATCATGACTAATTAAGAAATTTTTTAAACAAAAATATCGGATGATTAAATGATGGTTTCATCGGATAAGTCATCTTAGGATTTTAAATTTAATATACATATAGTCTATTTCAGTAGAATATTACAATAACCATTTCTTTAGTATTTTTTTGACATATGATAATAAGGATGTTGGGAATGGTATGTATCCCTAAACTATTATGTCATATAATAAAATGAAGGAAGATAAATAAATAGATGAATCTTATTATATGAATGATGTGATGGAAAAGTGAGTATTTAACATACAATGAGGTAGATATCCAAATAAAAATTAAACTTATATACTCTATAATTTTGTAATTAGTGACATGATAAGTATTGATAATATTATGGTATATTATATATTTTATTGTGGATTATTAGAATCAACTATGGATTTCTATTTAGTGTTTCTCATTAATGAATCAAAATAACATGTTCAATGGTAGAAATAAATTTTATAAAATAATTTTTTAAAATTAAAATTATGTTGATATTACAATATCTGAACAAAATTTTAATGGAAAAATATTTATTAGTTTTTTAATTGTTTTTCATCAAGATAATTATGGTTTGGGTTGTTTCAAGCATTTATGTTTTGTAGAATCAATATCCTTGATATTGTTCATATTTCATGGAATTTTTTGAGATATATACCAACATTTTGGGATTATTGTATATATAGTCTGATTAATCATATTATGAACTAGTGGATAATATAATTTCAGTGTTAAAGGTATATTTACTTTTTTATAGAATATATTATTTATTTGTGGTTTTATGAAATGTGGAGTGAGGTTTTTTAGTGGAAGGCGCAATCCTGAAAATATATAATTATGGTATAAAAATTATTTTTAAGGAATGATGATTATATTGATATAGATTAAGAAATTAATTCGTATGTCATGTCTGAATATATATCAAGATTAATAATTTTGATATTTATAACCTCTATTATATTCACATGTCGGTAATAATTTAAATTAAAAGGAAATAAGTTATTTGAGGTGTATATAATGTAATTACATGAGATTGTAGATACTTTAAAATTCAATCTGTTTTATATAACTTGTTTTTCACACATGATTTCTATTAGGTTAAATTAATTATTCCATGAATCATGTTTCAGGATCTCAACGGGGTCGATTCTCTCAAAAATATATACATACATTGTAATTATATTCTCAACAACTCATGCCTATAAAATATTATATTATATTTATTTATTGTGATAAGTTATCTATAACATTAATTATCATATATTATAACCAATTCATATTTTACCTTTTCCTGTGTTAGAATGAATATTAGTACTGATTATATTTACAAATGATTAATTATATGAAGACTGATATATTTTCTGTCAGACACGCCATTAAATATGTAATTTTTGTAGCTAACATGAAAATGAAATATTTCATTTGGTTAAGTGGTTGGATTAAATGTGAGACAAAATTGATACTTAAATTACAATGTAACAATATATTTGTTTATTTTTTTTGTTTTAACTCAGTTGGTATTTGAATAAGGTTTACAGATTTATTAGAATTGGATTATCTATTTTAATGGATTAATAGAAGATTACTTGACTAAAATTCTTATGGATAAACCAAAATTCTGAAAAATAATATTATTATATTTATAATTTGTAGAGTGTGTTGTTTCTAAGAAATTCAATCCTCATATAGATACAAACACATTTAGTCATGCTCAAGAATAATTTATCCCATATGTTATAACATTGAAATATGATTATTGGGAATTTACATGGTCTTCAATTTGTGTACTAAAGATTGAAAAACACAACACATGGGTTTCTCGTATTATGGATTTTATTTAGATAATTCTCATTTTTTATGAAAATTAATAGTGAATTGAATATATTTAGGTTAGATAATTTAATAAGAATATAATATTGGATAACATAGAATAATATATTGTCATAAAAAATTTAAGGGTAATGAAATCATTTATGAGGTTCTTCTTATAATTTTTTAAAATTGAATTTATGAAATTATCAAACATATTATTCCTATCATTAATCATTCCATTATTCAAGTAATGGAATAACATATAATGATGAATGAAAAAAAGGTATCATGAAAAATGATGTTTTTAACATAATGAGTAAGTATATTATAGAATAATTTTATTTAATTTATTTTTTTAATTCAAAAACATATATTTTGATTTATAATTAACACTATGAGTCTTGAATAACATCAAAAGACACTAAAAATGTTTACAATTGTGTTTCAAAGTAATTTAGGTGATAATGTCTATATGTTAAATTATATTAAACTCAATATGATTACAAAATATGGGATGAGGGATACATTAGTGTGTCCCAATGAGTGGAAAAAATAATTCATGTATGGAATAATACGTCAGAGATCTAATAAATTTCAAAAATGGATATATGTTGGATATCAACACAATATAGTTAATGATTATCCAAACATATACATCTCTATCATACGAATATTAAAAAAATCATAGATCAGTGTAAAATCACTTAGTGGTGGGGTTTGTAGTGATATACATTTATTTTAATTAAATTTCACGAACCAACCCCACAACCAATTTTAGTGGACATTGATCACTGAAATTCACATTCGCACAGAGGAAATTGAATATTTATGATGACAAATTCTAAAATTGGGATTCTTATTTCATAGGAAGTTCATGATTTTATAGATACCATATAACCCACATGAATTAAAATATTCCTAAAAGATTACATGGAACATCCTTCAATAGGAACATTGACAAGTGTAAGGATTAGGATAGTGCTTCCCATAATGATTTAATATAACAAATATTTTTATATAATCATTGTGAAATGGAAAAAATTGTATCATATTTCACTTATTCATGTACTGTTATTAATCTTCCACATCATCATCTATTCTAAAACACAACAACATTAAGCGGGGTAGCTATTCCATTTTTTCTACACAACCTTATATTTCATCATGAAAAATTGTATTTTAGGTATCTATTCATAACATAATTATTTTTGTCTATGATTAACAGTTCCAATCCTCTTCTCTTTACTCACCATCCTTACCCTTCTCAAAAATTACACTTTTCAAATAGTAGAATTATCTATACTAGGTTTTAGATTTAATTAATATTAAAAATTAAAAACATTAACATCCATTAACATACCCATCACTTCTCCTACACAATTTTATGAAATCGTATCACTTGAATCTTTTGTGAACTATTTATTATAAATAATTGACTATAGTAAACATGTTTTGAATGTTCCCTAACTAACCCATGATTCACATCAACAAATCCACTCGTAATAGAAACATTTATTTATACAAGACATGAAAAATTACATTATAGACCCTATATGTTTTTACTAATTAAAACATATTTCAAAAAAACATATAAATTAGAACTGCATTGGCATGATTTCTTCCTGAATATTCTTATCAGAATAACTATATTGGACCACAACATGCACTTCCAGGTGTACCTCCTCTTGTTGAACGTCAATCAATAGAAAAACATTTGACCTCATAGTGAAAGTATCTTAATATACACAATATAATCACCATGGGGTTAGAGTCTCTATTTTGATCTCAGAATTTCAATAGAGAATAGAAAATGACATGGTTTTTCCAATTTTACCACTATATTTATTCCAGTTTACTTTGAACCGAAAAAGTGTTTGATTAAATTTTTTTAATGGTGATATTCCATTTGACCCTGCCCAAAATTAGTTGTCTGGTTTCTTCACCATTTTACACAGGAAATCCATGTAATTAATCTTCCCTTGACTGATAGAACACAACATTTTCTATTCCATTTTAGGTGACTTTTCATTAACAAAATCATTAATAATCAGTACTACATGTTCCCAAAATCAGGAATATTTGATTATATTATTATCATAATTGAAGTATATAATAAATTGTATCATCAATTTTAGTGTCTAAAATACAACACCCTATAAAAAGTTTGATAGTGAATATGGTTTATTTTTTAAAAAAAATATGATAATTATTTATACCCACCTAATTTTTTAGTAAAGAAATTGTATTGGGTATTCATTTATCTCCCTAATGTTTAACTCGATAATTGGATTCAAGAATCTCCCAATTGTATATTTTTTCCATACAAAGAACATAAATAACTATAAAATAATTATCCAGTAGTAAAGGATCTCAATTAAAAAAATTAAACCTATATTAGTGACTATGTTGTTATAATCAGGAACATTGAATAAATTATACATTGGTTCCCATAAATAATTGTTATTAATGATAAATATACATTTAAATCAATCTTAAATTAACATGATGATGTAAATCCACATGAAAAAATTGATTATGTACCAATAGTATTTAATTTATCGTCATCCAAATCCGTATCACAAAAAAACATGGAACATCAACTCTTTAATAAAATATATTCCATTATTTTCTTCTAGAAGTTAGTAAATCAATTCACACATGCAGTCTCGCTGCACTCAAAATTTACCCCTTTGAATCATACTATATAAATATATTTTCCCCGTTTTATATGCAAAAAAAACATATAATACAATTAAGCATACTTCCCCTTTAACCAATACATATTAAGAAAAAAATGAACAATATTTTTTGTTTTCTTTAATTTAAACCACCATTGGAAAAACTATCTAAATACAATATGATAGTGGTGATCAAAAACCCACATTGAATCATTGATAATGATGAAATTGAAGTCCAAATGTAATTCTAATATTTTCAAATACATCAATTTAAAATGGATATTTGGAAATATAGGAATAATTTTCCTATATTAAGAAACAATTTCAACATTATATTAGTTATGTCTACTAACTCCATGATAAATTAATATTAAATGTTATTTTTTCCAAATATAAATTATGAACTGAATTTTGTGAGATATTGATAGAACAATTATTATCGGATTACTATAGTAATGATGACATTATAATAACCATGATATAATCTAATCATGTCTTCAAACACATCAATTGGGTTATGTCATGATTAATATTATCACATTTATCATCAATTGTTTTCATGGTGAAATAAATATTATATTTTCTGTACCAAGAAATCACACCACTCTAAGAGACAAAATACTCTTCTTGAAGTTGATCTTTTTTCACTAATAAAACCTATTAAATCTTCATATGTGTAACTGAATAGATAAAGAATACATATTTATTATATTAGAATAGAACCACTAATCTAAAACTAATATACCGTATAATCCTCCTTAAATTATTTAATATTTACTCTTTTGGTTCATTTTAATACCTATCAATTGGTATAGTAGAATAAAATGTTTTATTCCTTGATATTATAAATTTTAATATGAGATGAATCAACTTAAAAAATTCACTAGGATAAAAATTATTTCCATGATCATTATTCAAAAATAAATTATGAATCAAAATGATTTAAAAGATCACCTGTAATACTTTCTGACATAATGTTTTAAAATTTCCATGCCATACATTTATTGATAATGGAAAATGTAAAATATCTCTTCAAAAACATAAAATCCAAGATTGCATCGAGTCTCCAAGATCATATAAATTTAAAATTAATATTTCATTTCATTAAAAACATCAAAAACATCACAATAATTTCTATAAAAATCATATCATTTATATTATCAATTTAATAAGGGATGCATATTGCTCATTTATGTTGTATATATTTTAATCCAATCTTCCACTCATAAAATTTATCATTTTCAAGATGAATTCTAATAAATAATAATAAGATCCTATGGATTGTTTGAAATCATTAATACCCTTAATTAACCAATAATCATTCATAAAATCATATCCTATAAAGAAACTAATTTGTTTTCCAATATATACTATATATTCTAACACACTATTGAACAACGATGAATTGATATACTTTTAATTAATGTTAAAATAGTATTAAAAACTAAATTTTTTCTCATTCTATGTGATATTTGTAAGGTTATCATCAATGAATACTCATTTTACATGATAATACCCTTTATACACAAATCATGAATTATTCACCATAATGTCACCTTCATTATTCATCTCATTTATTAAAATATATATTTTGTAAATAAATATATTCAATTTGGGTTTGAATTTAAAAACTAATGATTCATTATTCTCGATCTTGTTCTTTTCATCATTCGTTGAATTAATCCATTCATGATGATTTAAAGCTTCTTTATCATATTATGAATCATTTTGATACAAAAAAGAGTTTTGTATTGTGTTCCTTGTGTCCATCTATTGTAAACCATCTTTTAGGATCTCTAATGAAATATTTGATTGAAACAACCTTCTAATCCTTCAATGATGTGGATAAGTTTTTTCATCATGGCATGAATTGGATAATTAATCATCAGCAACTAAAATATATATTCAATAATCACAATTTTCTAATTTTACAAACATCAATTTCAATATAATATATCTATTTGAATCCCTATTTCCACATATCTCTTCATGTATTTTAATTTTAATTTTTCTTTTCCAAAGTAATAACAATATAAAACATATATGTCTTCTATTTATTATTAATGTAGGAATGATATACTCTTCCATTTAGAGAAGAACCAATGAATATACCTTTCAAAACTCAACGTTAAACATCATCAACATTTTAATCATTAATTTTTATAATATATAAACTACTAAAAATAGAAAAATACATAAAAATTTGTATTTCATGTAATTCATTACAGACAATGTTGTATTATAATTTGAACTAATGTGGTAATTTTTTTTAAAATCAACTGAAATTATAATAGATTTCAATTTAAATTATTGTATGTGTCTAGCACTATTGACATAGTTAGAATCGTCTCTGTAAGACTTCTATTATTTTCTTCTTATACAATATTTTTATTATGTGTATGGAGTATTGAATTTATAATAATGAAATATTTTTTAGGAATACATTATTTTATGATCTGGTATATTATTTACCATTATCTATTTATATAATATCTAAAGAGTTACAAATATTACATTAGTACTTCATAAAAATATGTTAATCCTTTTCAGGGAAACATTTATATTTGATGATACTGAATGTGATACACAATTAAATTCAAAAATAAAGTAAATAATATTTATATATATATATCGTTATTTTAATTCCATATTCTATGGACCGCAACTGTCAATGAGAACATGTTCAAATGATTGATTTGTCCAATTCTTCACCTTATTATTCAATTATTTTTTTCTTTATAATCCTATAAATGATACAATTAAATTCGTTACACATAATAACTTTATAACATCGAAAAAAATTATCAATTATATTATGATTCCACATATTTTTTCCGTGATGGAAATGTCATTGATAACAAAAGTGATTTTCTATTTCTGTGATCATATAAAAACAATACCCACCATTACCAATATGAAAAAATTAACTTCATTCAATTATATCATGTTAAAATCCACCAATATATAAATATAATCATATGAAATCAATTGTTCCAAGAAGCTTTGTAATTACCATTATTGTATATTTTAACAAACTAACCATGTTGTGTTTCATCTCCTCAACATAAATATTTCTCCTTGATATGAATTGATCATCACTAATGAATACTCATTAAAAAACATTGATTTTAGAATATCCATTATTTACCAAATCCCTTATGTCTTCAATGCACATCTCATTATATTTTAATAGTTTTGAAATGATCAATCTTTTTCGAGGCACTTGCCTGTTGGATTTTTCCATCAATAAACTTTTGATTGACTTTTTTACTTGTCTTTAGACCTTGGTGGTTATGTATCATTGAGAATAAAAGTAATTTGTTGGTAAAATGTCCTAAATCCTGGGGATATCAGTTTTTTCATTGAATCAATGGAGTTCATGTATTAATGTTTCAAGTGTTTTAACTAGTTCTTGGTATGTTGAGAAGCCTCGAATGTGGATCAATAATTTTATGATGAAATTAGGAATTTTGCACACTCTGAAACTGTTACAAGATGTAAACATTTAGATGCCTTGAAAATTAGTTACACGGCGTGTAATGTTTTAGTGGGGTTAAATTATGTAGAGGTGAAGGATTTTTTAGGTGTATCTATTTAGGAATTAATATATGATCTTTAAAGGGATTACACTCTATGAAAATGTAACACGGAGTGGTTTTAACCTTATTGTATGGATGATTTATCTTTTCTCCCACGTGCAGCCATCTCTTCTTGGGCCCAGAAAGCTATCCATATTATTTTGGAGTAAATTCCATATCTTTGGATGTCTGGTTCAAGAAATATAACTCCATTAAGTTGTTTTTTTTAGGTTTTTTAGACACTCAATTGTTTTGTATTCGTTTCTTCGTAAATTTATTTTTCGTAGTTTTTTTCGGATTCGATCTCATTATTGTACGGTCCATGTTCATCCTTGTTGTTTTCTTCTCATTCATTCTTATTGGAGATTTTATATTAGAATATTTATTTATTCATTAGATTATGCTAATGGGTCTAGAACCTAACCCCATTTTCTAGTTTAAAATTTCTAATGTATGTGAAATGTATACAGTTTTGGCAATGTAACATGAAAATAAATTATGGGATTATTCATAAAAGCATTAAATTTTATTTTTCAATGACATGATTTCATTATGATTGTTTGTTATAAATTCACAATGATAAATGGATTATTTGATTAATTGAATTAATGAGCTAATTAAAAGACAACATGTAATTAAAAGAATTAACAAATTTTACATATATTCTTCGACTTAAAAATATGTGATGATTATATACCAGGGTATTCCCAAACACATGATGTGATGATTATAAATTGGGATTTTGGTAGAGTCCTGTTGTGATTCTTATTTACTGGGTTGTTCCCTGACACATGTGGCAATGCTTATATACCGAGAAATTACCTCACACATGTTGTGATTCATATATACTATACTATAGCCTGACACATTATACGATGATTAAATATTAGCCTATTCTTTAACAATTTTTATGATCCTTATATATCAGGTTATTCCTTGATAAATGTTTATATGCTTACATGTTGCATTATTCTCTTATACATGAACATGATGATATATTTATATACTGAGATATTCTTTACAATATGCACATAATAAAATGTATATATAGTGGTCCTTACATAGTTATACATTTATACCATGAGTATACTTTTTTGGTTGGAATTTTTGTGAGCAATCCTCAGAAGAATTCTGACATGGTGTTGGAGAATGATATCTGGATATATGGTTACAGTTAGCATGGTTATGAAACATGCATAGAGAAATTATTTCAGGGTACCCAAAAAAGTTGTTTTTTGTATTTTATTAATGATCTAATTTATTAATTTCCATGTTATCACATTATTTCATTCACATATTATCAGACTAGTTTTGTTTAGACATGATGGTGTCAACCTAATGAGTATTAATCACGCCCCATTAAGGCCACCATTTAGAAACCGATAAGATTAAATGGATACGGTTTTGGAAATTAGTAAGAGAAAATATTGATGTATGTTTCTTTCTATATGGATTGGAGAACAGATAGGTGACTGAATACGGTTCTGGTCGGGGGTATTTTGAGTTATTAGGGTATATTAGACTCTTTTTCGAATTTTTGCGAGCTTACAATTTAGTTACCTTCTATCATGTCACTGTATTATTCATTTCATATTTATTAGTTTTTTCAGTTGGATTTTATGATTTTTTTTATTCCATGTGTAGTATGACATTAGATATATTGGATACTCTAGTATTTTATATTGAAGAAGTATTTAAACTCTATAATAGTGGGTATAGTCTACCAAAAATATTCATTATACCCCTCTTCTATTTTTTATCATATATCATATAGGAATTTTCTCTTTATGTCATGTTACCAACAGGTAAAACCATTAGTTATATAGTGATTCAGGTTATGACATTTTAATTTGGTATCTAGGGAACATGATTCCTTTTCATTTCATTAATATTTATTAAAGGATGAAAGGAGACTATGATGGTTCATGACTCGATAATGGGTTTGTGAATTTGTGTACCTAACACATGTAAGTAGTAAAATCTGATTTCCTCAAGATAGGATTTGGGTTCATAATGTTTATTTGTAACTTTTAACAATATTTCACCTCTGGTGATTCACAATTTGTGCGATATTATTTATTATTGATATATATATATAGATATATAATTATATTCATTACCCGATATGTCTTGAGATGAGTATACAGTCATTAGAATAACCACATATGTATATATATTGAAAATCATTATTCAAGATAGGGACTCATTTATTTCATGTGATATAGGTTCCCCTATGAACTATGATATGATACAGCTATTATATAGGATAAAATAATAAAATAAACTGATATTCCATGGAAAATAAATTTTTAAGACATGGTTACAGAGACCATGAGTTAGTGGTTCTCCCTTTTTTTCACCATTTGATGTTAAAATATTTTTTTATCTAGAATTATAAAGTGTTTTTCTTTCTTATAGAGAATTTGGATCATTTCCTTATTCGAATATATCATTAGGAAAGTAGAAATTAGCACACTCCCAACATATCTGAATGAGATCATCCTATAGTTCCGGAGCATCATATTGATTTTCTTCTTCATCATTGCTTCCTAAGTATTATGTGATCCATGGAAATAAATATTGTCCATATCATGCCCTATATGTCTGAGTTGATTAGAGATTTTCACCTGCATCATTCACCTATGTTTGAAGGGGGGGTTATATTGGAAGGATATCAATATGTAGTTCCTAAGCCACATCTATCCTGAGACGTTGTGGGGTGAGAAGGATCATGTGTTCATCCAGTTTTAATAGGTGGAATATCAGTGGTGGACAATATCTAATGATTCCCTAATATACAATTATTTGATCCATATTTATTAGGCGATGATATTTCCAAGGAGTGGTGTTTTCAATATAGTATTTTATATGAGATCATGTCACATGTGAATTCCTTCCATATGAGAAATTAGAGGATGTGATGAATCTGAAAGTCATCATATAAAGGAGTCTAAGTGAGGCGTAGAATAGTGTCTTTGTTGTTTAAGCATGTGGATCCATCATTCCAAATTATAGTGTTAAGCAGCATCACTATAATAGTTCTCTTTGAGGAACCAATGAGCAGTGCATTCAATGTAGTGGGTAGCCATTTCAGGAAAAAATTATATTTTAGAAATACCAATGTGTAATCCTCTCACTACCAGATTACACTGTTTCCATACAATAATTTTTATTATCATTATAGTGGTAGAATGGGTCATCTATATAGTTTTTATTGGAACCATCTAGATAAAATGGTTAAAATATATCAAAATTGGCTCATAAGTCTTGAGGTCGCTATGCTTCCCCTCTATGGACTGGTAGCCAAAGTTCCATATGATATTTACGTCATGTAAGAGAAAAAGTTCCCATGTTCTAGAATGATAGATACACCATGAGGGAACATCACAGGGGATTCAGACTGGTGGTGAGAGACGAAGGGAAGGTTTGTTTCACACTATGCAGTCTACTCGAGCCAGTTTGGATGCATGACCTACTACCATTATATGTATGATTTTTATATCATCTATATTATCCTATTATTTTTTATACATTACCATAACATTACAATATTTCTACTATATTTAAAAAAGGGTTGGTATTGTTTTCAGAATTTTTGGATAGAGTTTGGACCATCTCCACACCAATGGGTGTGAATTCTGTGTTTAATAATCCTCGAATGGTGTGTTCTCTAGAAGTTGGTTGTTTCCACTTATCTTTGGAATTTTATATCTATAAATTTTAGGTTTGTATTTGATTCATGGAAGTTTTTTTAGTTATATATCATTATCATATCAAATAGTACTTATGAAGAGATACATTTCAATCTCTTAAATGACGATTTCATTTTCACCATCGAGTGTGGGATCTTTAGGTTGGTCATATAGGACCAATTCAGTGACGATTTGATTTTATCATATCTCAAATAAATGGTATTACTCAAGATGATGGTGGTATTTAATAGGGGCCTTTTCTACATAGTATTATATCTTTTCTATGACATCATTCGTTATGTGATTATGACTTACCACTTGTGAAAGTGATTTATTTCATGATCATGTTAGTTTTAGGATCAGCGGCCTTGATTTGGTTCAATATTTCCTCTTTAATGGCGGGTTTTAATCTCAAAAAAGAATTTTCATCTCAGAAAACAATAAGCTCATTTCAAAAGGATGAAATCCCCCGGATGGATAGACCAAAGGGTATCTCTTTCATCTAAGCTCTCAATGGTATTGATATCTGTAAATCCTCTGAGTCGAGAATGTCCCACAGTAAGAAGCTCGATGTTGGTCGATTTACTGTTGAGGCTGATCCAGATGCTCTCCAACAGAGCTCTCTACTTTGTATGTTATTTGTGATGGCTCGTATTTCATATCTCAAGGTTTAAAAAACTTGTCTAACCCGGAGCTTGATGCACAAGTTTCTCATGTATGGGGGTTCGCAAATTGGAAACTAATCTAAATAGGGAAAGGATATTTCCAAATGCTCCTAAACTCGCATGATAAGCTTAATAGAGTCTAGAGGATAGGAAATCTCCAACTCAAGCCGAGCGTTCTTCGCATTTTTGAATGGGATCTCACCTTCAACTCATACAACACAAGGAATTATTTAGTGCATATCTGGATTCATTTACATGGGCTCAAATGGTACTTCCGGTACGTGAAGATCATCAATGATACTGCCTCCTGTATCGGTATGCCTCTGATGATTGATCAACGGATGCTCAATGTCGATCGTGGTCTATATTCCCACTTGATGGCTAAAGTTTACATGACCGCAAATATACTAGAGGTCATCATATTCAATTCAAATGACTATAGAGATTAATTCCACGTCGAATGCGAAAGGATTCCTCCCTTCCGGGAACTTTGAAAAATTGTTGGACATTCATTGTTGAAGTGTCGTGTTGTCAAAAGTCAGGTAATCCAACCTTCAGATGATGGATGGACTGATTTCAAGAAGAAAAAGATAGGCCAGGCTTCAGTCTCTATCATCTTGGAACCCCCGAAGAAGAAGGCTGAGGTCTGGGTGAAGAAAACAAACTATACTAGGTGAATGATCCAGGGTCACCTAGGTTGAACAAGTGGAATCAGATGAAATGGAAAAGCTTGAACAGGGTATTCGGGATGATATTGAGCGAATGGTTCTGGATATCTGAAAAAAGCAATGTCCACCTACAGACTCTACATAGACATCTCATGTCCTTACACTGAGTTTGATTTCGGAGAAAGAAGAGTGCCAAAATTTTCCCACCACCGGTACAGATGCGGCTATTGTGTTGAAAGCCCCACATACCACCATCACTGATAAAATGAAGGAGGTGAAGATTGAAATGCATGACCTCTCTCTCCCACCAAAGATGGATAATGCAGTTGACCTCCCTACACATTTACCTAATGCTTTTAATATGGCCGAGTCTACTATAACAATGCCAAGTTCGCCCCATGTTTATCTCAATACCCCAATAAAATCAATCTTGGTTAATCAAAAATCTGTGATCAGCCCCATAGAACCTAAAGGGGAAATAGGTGCAATCACTATATCGCCTAATGTTCATCAGGATTTGGGCTTGGCTAAAGAATTAGAGGTTGGATCTATAACCGCAACCTTGATCTCTAATTCAATGAAAAAAACCTTGTCTATTGATATTTCTGGTGATTTTAACATTCTTTCTATTTCATTGATGAGTAACCAGGGATTGAAGAACTCCCCAGACATTTCATTGACTCTTAAGATATCAAAGAGAAAAAAGGTTCAGGAGGATCGAAAAAGAAAAAGGGGAGATATCGCTCCAAATCCATGTTCTAAATGGATGTCATTTTTTGGAACTGTTAGGGTATCGTAATCCCTGAAACTACTGATGTACTTAAAATGAATATTTTGACTCAAAAGCTTATGTTTTTTTCTATCACTGAACCCAAAATTTTCATTTCATTGAAATTAAAGAATTCTGTTGCTGCTGGCTATTATTTTCATGGTTCATGCAATAATGGTAGTATTGTTGACAGTCTTTGGATTTTTTTATCAAAACTCATTGCATAACGTTAATGTTTTTTTCTCCTCTAACCAAATGTTCACATGTAATTTTAAACCAAACAATTTACATAATTTCTGTACATTTTTTCTGCCAAAAATAGTTATCATGAACATAGGTCTCTCTGGAATGATTTTTGTTTCGTATAAAACACCATTTATGTTCCATGGTTTGTTCTAGGTTATTTTAATGCTATTCTTTCCACTAGTGAAATGATTGGTCCTTCTCACTCTCACATTTCTTCTAGGGAATTTCATGCTACCATAGATGATTGTAGTCGGATTGAAATCAACCTCACAGGTGATAAATTCATATGGTATAGAATGAATTACAGTAGGATCATGGATAATAAACTTGATAGAGCCTTCTCGAATATCCCAGAATTGGATTCTTGGGATAATATCTTGAGCATCACCTTACCCAAACTAAATTCAGACCATAAACCTATTCTTGTGAGTTTCCTCTCTAGACGAAGCAAATCTAGCACTCCTTGAAAATTTAACAATGCCGAGACTAGTGATTTAGAATGTTCACTTCTTTTTAAAAACTGATGGGATTCCATGTCTCATCACAACAATGCTTTAGGTTGTACTACCAAACTTAAACATCTTAAACAACATCTTAAGAGTTGGTGTGTAGCTAAAGAAAAACAAATTGATAAGGACATAGACACTATAGAGGTCGATCTTAATCAAATTCCAAATCTACAATCTTAACGTATCGTATTTGACATTACATTTCCATGGGGTTCCATTGTCCTATTCATCAATAATTATAATGGACCATTGCACTTATGAAATTATTATCAGAGACTAAACGAGAAGACAATCATGAATCGTATCCCCTCCAATGCCTCGATGATATTTTTGATTAATTTTTAGGTTAGTTGAATTTATCCTAGATCGATATGTGGTCAGGATACTGCTAGTTGACTGTGAGACATTTAGAAATAAATGGAAATACTTTTAGGAGTATGTAAGACATGTATGATTTCATAGTTATGTCATTTGATTTTATTAACACATTGACTATATTCTTGAACATGTTGAATCGGATAATTCATATTTCATGGATTATATTATGGCGATGTTTTATGATGATACCTTCATGTAATTCTAGTCTATAGATTATCATGCCCAATATCATGAAATCATATTGAGAACACAGATGGAGAATTATCATTGCGTCATGTCATACAAATGTAGTTTCTATATTGATAGAGTGAAATTCATGGGACATGCTATGTCCATGAATTGAGTATTAGTGGACCTAGAGAAGTTTCAATCCATGGTATCTTAGTATTGACCAAATAATACATTTTAGATTCATCTATTTCATGGTTTGGAATGTCATTTTTGGAATATAATTTTTGAATTCTCCCATCTAGAAGAATCAATGCCTGAGATGATCAAGAAAGGGGTGAAGTTTCATTGGTCTGATTCTTGCGAGATATCCATTCAATAACTAAATAGAAGATTAAAATCTTCCTCGATCCTCACATTTCATTTGATGAAAGAATAAATACTATATACACTGATGATTCTAGAGATATACTCATATTAGTTTTGGTGTTGGAGTATCGAGTGTTTTTTATGTCCCCACATTGCCGAGACCGCATTAGAGGAAATACCCTAATCAACATATAGAGTTAGTAGGGGTGGTGAACTTCCTGAGGTTCTTGAGACAGTAACTTTTGGCTGGGAGGATTATGGTGTACACATAACGTAAGAGCCTCAAGTATATCTTTACATAGTTATGAATTAATCTTATATAGTAGAGGAAGGTTGAGTATTTTTAGAATTTCTTCATAAATATATCTTATACACTAGGATATGGAAACAATATATTATTTGTGGAGCTGGATGGTTAAAATAGAGGATGTGTGTGAGTCTTGTTAATAGTGTAGGATGATGGAAATTTTCACAAACATACATCGAAATGTTAAATAATTACATCAGTTGATAGATTAGACATCAACATCTTATGTATGCATAATATTCTACTAGATCAAGACTAAGAAGTTATCTGATCATGATGGAATAGCTCTGGGGGAAAATTTATTTGATGGGGGGGTGACAATCACGGTGGTCTTTGGTAGTGGAAATTTTTCTTTCCATAGACGATTATGGGTTTCTACTGTATTTAATGAGGAGATGATGAGGGAGTTTAATTCTTATATATGAGTGTTATATATAGGGATGACATGTATTTATATTGATCTTCATAGACAATACTAGTTTATGAGAATGAAGAAAAATGTATCAGGATTTGTGGTGAGATGTTTCACCTTCTTATAGGTCAAAGCTGAAATCAAAGGCCTACAAGGTTATTATAGACATTTACAATTTTAGAATTGAAACAAGATGATTTCAAAATGGATTTTCTAATAGGTTTACCCAGGACACCTCATATGAGTGATATTTTATGGATGATCATTGATCGGTTGTGAGAGGTTGATGATATTTATAATATTTGTGAGACCTTGGCATTAATGATATTGGTAGTCACCAAATTCCTGAAGTAGTTTTTTTGCATGGTGTTCAAAGGTGTACCAAATATTATTGAGAACCTAATTTTATTTCTCATCTTTGGAATAATCTTTATAAGGCTTTAAGATCATATTTTATTCTATGAATATAATATCATCGTCCGAATTTAGGACAAACTGATTTGATGATTCTATTTCAGAAGAAATGTTTTGAACTGGTGTGATGCATTTCAGAGGTTCGTGGGATCATCATAAACCACTTGTTTATTTATCATATTATGATAGTTTCCATGATTTAGTCCAAATGGGAACATTGGAATCCTTGTGTAGAGGGTCATGTTATTTGCAACATTTTTTGTTAGAGGAACATGATTTTTATAACTATTAGCCTTAGTCTCATGAAAGTGATAACTGAGAAAGCTCATCTAATATGGAATTATTTTTTGACTATGTAATGAATTATTTAATATTATATTGACCCTTAGGTTTGTTCTGTAGTGATTGATCTTTGTCATTATGTTTTCCTTTTTGTTCCTCATCATTGGGACATAACTATATCTTGAAACTGGGAATTTTTTCACTATGTTTTGTTTTTCTATTTGGCATTGTGAGGAGGATTGATCCACTTGAATACCAATTGGCTCCTTTATAGAGCTATAGTTCCATGCACAATATGATATATATGTCTCAAAAGTAGAGATATCATCACAAACCTTCTCTTGTGATTGACATTTCAGATGTCTATATTGATGTGAGTGGCACCTTTGAGGACAATGTGATACAGATTGTGAACAATTGTGTGAGGGATCATCGGGGGATATGTACACCCCATTTTCACCTATAGTGAAAACATGGGTGTATTAAAGTGGTTTCCTAGGAGAGAGAATATGATGTAGGAGAATAGTGTCTAGACATGTTCAAAGACCCATATTTATGCTTAGAGCAGCTGAAGGAAGAGTTGTTATATAGTATAGAGGTTGTAAGGTCCCGTCTTTTTCTTTGTATGTCCCTATTTTAGTTTTTTATAAAAAGTATTTCATCTTGGTTTTTTGTTATCATTAATCCTTATATGATGTGTCTCATTGAAGATGGAGGTAATTTTATAGAAAAAATTACCTAATGTTTAGGGATGTATGTTTGTTTGAATTAATGGTGTCTCGGTATAAATTCCTCAATTATTTAGTATGGGTTCTTGGTATATTGAGAATCCCTAAATATGGTTCTAGATTTTTCTTATAAAAACTGATAATTTTACACACTGTGAAATAGTTACATGACTTGAACATTTACACATCGTGAAAACCTATAACATGACATATAATGTTTTATTTAAGATAAATTAACCTAAGGTAATGTGATTTTTTGCTAACTCATAAAGAAGAAATAATTTTTTTTTAAATAGATTAAATCTTGTGTAAATATCGTATGTACATGATTTAACTATGTGTATAGGTGATTTCTCTTTTCATTCACTTGTATCCTTCTTCCCTTTATCCTAGAATGTTTTGAAAATAATTCGAGTGCTTTCTTCCACTCCGGACATCTCATTCAAGCAATTAGTATCTAGTAAGTCATTTTGATTAGGTTTTATCCATTCCTCCTTTATTAACTAAATTTTATGGGGTATAACATTCATCCATGACTTTATTTGGGTTTTGATCTCATTATTGTGTGATCAAGCCTTTTCCTTTTGTTTATTTGTGATTCCATTCAAGTTGGTGATTTAACATTGGAAGCATTGTTTAATTACATGATTAATGTATGTTCTATGAAAACTAACCCTATGGTCTAATTTAAAATTTCTAAAGTATGTGAAATATAAATGATTTCATTTATACAACTTTGACATTAATTAAATAAATATTTTTGAAATAGATTAAATATTATTTTATCATGACATGATTTCTTGGTGAATTCATATTATAGATTCACCTAGAAGAGTGGATTATTTTAAAATTTTGATAATTGGTAAATTGAATGAAATGTAATAATTTGGAGTATTATCCAATTAATCTTATGTTTTTATACAGTAAAATTTTGTGATGATAATATACAGTTATATTCCCTTACACACGCTATAATGACAATATACTAGTTATTCCCTGACACTTATGGGGAATTCTTTACCTATAATATGCCCTAACACTTGTTTTGTTGCCTATATAATATGATTAACCTTGACACATATTGTGATACTTATATACTTTTCTGTCTACTGACAGATGATTTAATATTTATATTATGGGCTATTCTCTAACACATGATATGATTCTTATATATCGGGTTATCCCCTGACACATATTGAGATTTTTATATATTGTGTTATACCCTAGAACATGCACATGCTTGGATAGACATGTTTTTGGTATGCACCGGCACTTGCACATGATGATATGAATATATAGCAGGCCTAACATATTTATATGTTTATATTGTGGGTATAAGGTTATGGTTTTCATGGTGGTGAGACATGATTATAGAGATTATGACATATTGATGAAGTAGGATATCTTGATATGTGGTTATTGAATTTATTAATACAATTTTAATTCCATTATTACATGAAATTATTATCAGAATGGTTTGTTTAGTCATAGTGGTATCCACCTACTGAGTTTTAGCCACACCATTTTCTTGAAACCATTTAGTAACCCAGAATATTACAGGCATTTGGTTTTTGGAAGGGAGAAATAATATTTCTGATGATTTCTTCTTACTTGATGGGTTGGATCCTGATTAAGGGACTGACTGCAGTTCAGGGCCAAGGTTTTTTTATTTATCTGGATTTTTTAGAATTTAATTTTTATTTCTTTAATCTTGATATTAAGATAGATTCTAGGATGTCAATGCATTATTTTTTCATATTCATTGTATTATTTAGAAGGCATTTATGGTTTGGTTTTTGAACTGTCTTTTAATGAATCAACTATATTAATTACTATGATATTGATTACTTTTAATATATTTCTACTCTATACCAGGGGGTATAGTCTCCCCACTATATACATTCCCCCACCATTTCTAGTTGGAAGAAACAGGTATAGGGGAGGCACACATGAGTTTATGTAACTAACCATCCCATAAATTCCTTATATAGTGAGTCAATTAGGCATATTGTAGTTTCAAATCTCTGTTAAGGTGATATGAGAAATAATTTTCCAAGATTCATGGAATTTTCCATTTAAATTCTTGGAGTGAAATTCCACAAACATGATCTTCCATTATTCCCCAATATTCCATATAATAAGACTTATTTATATAATATATTGTAATTAAATGGGTTGTAATTATTGTAATATTTTCTTTTTAATGTTGATCTAGTTAGTTACAACATTCATACACTTTATCCAACAGTTAATACCACAATTAATCTATAATTAGTATTTTTTAAATGGTTTCTTAATTAAAATTCATTAATCGAACCAAATCCCATTAAATATTTTAATATAAATAAATCTTCATAATTAGAAAATTGATAAATAAACCAACACATCATTTATATATTCTTGAAGAAATTATAGTGCGATTAGTATCCATAAAAATCATATATACATTTGAATATAAAATGTTCCAACAAAATATATTAATTTTATTCAACATTCCTTTTACGGTTATTCTTGGAATCATGTTAAAAAAAATTGAACTCATACATATTTTTCTTCACAATTACAGTACCATCAGAAACAACATATTGATCATTTCTGGAACTTTTTGAGTTAATGATTAACTTACTATAATTTCTTAACATTAGAACATGAATTCATTTTTATAGAAATAAGACATTCTTGACCTGAACCCTTTTCATATAATTTTTATCAATATTTTTCAATTTTTATCATTGTTTAGGATTAATTTTTCCTTCCTTCATACTTTATATCCATCAAAATATTTTCTTCAACAACTGCTATAAAATTTAAAAATTTAATTTAAAGACTACATTTTATATTTTTTATTTATTAATTGTCATTTAGTTTTTTTTAAATCACTTTATTTTTTATTTTTTATTTCTTCTATCATGGCTTTAATAATATTAATTTCATCAATCCATATAATAAAATATAATTTTTTTTATTAAATTTGATTTATCTATGATAAGAGGACAGTCATTTATCGATGAAATTTGAATTTTTTTATTGTATTCCTTGATCAAATTCTCCCAATATCGATCATTGACAGTTAATACAAATGTTCTCATTTAATTTTAAACATCATTATAGTTTAATAATAAATTATAATATAAAACATTCCATCAATATTGAACCATTCGTCATTCACTATAGAAATGATAAACTTCACACCAATATATTTAGAAGTTCCATCATCCTTTTAATCATCACAAATTTCAATATCATCATGATTATATTGAAAATTTATATTTTGACCTTTTGAGATATAATTACCCTTTCTCTTTGATGAAATATTTTTTCCAATTAGTTTTTGATGATATATTTTTAAGAGGTATACATGATATTTTATCTTATTCATCACTATGTTCTTCTTATCTCATGTTTTAGAGATTTCTACAATTATGTCCAATATATAGACATAGAAAAAACTTTAGAGAAACCATTCCTTGCAAATATAATTTTTAAATTCTCACATTTCATCAGATTAAAGATAAAAAATGTGTAATACTTATGATCAAAATTTGAATCACAATTTATATCTTCAGCATTATATTCATCTTTAATTATCATTTCTATCTTTTATTTATGTTCAAAAAAGATATTCCACTTTCATACTTACAGATACTCTTCATATTACATCCCTTCTCATCCCATAATCAATGATAATTGAATGTAAATAATCTAAGTGTTGTTTTTTTTGTTCTCAATATTCATTAACTGAAATGATGACATCAGTCATGTGTACCAAAAAATGATGTAACTTTTGAAAATTTTTAATATAATATCTAATCTCACTGTTTCTCTTGATTATACTAATAATCTCAAATATAATTGTGAATGAATAATATAAAATTTTTAATTATTCTATTTTATCATCAGTGTGATTTAATCTATAAATTTTATTTATCACTTCATTAACATATTATTCACTTCATAAATTATTTCACACTTTTTCCAAATTCCATTATGAGTATTCATACATATAACATTGATAAAAACCTTATCACATATTAAGTACCTAATTTAATTCCTTTATAGACCATATATTTCATGATGATTTCTATATACTATTATTAATTTATCAGTATCGTCATGTGGTAGAAACACAATAGCTACTACCCCAAGAACATCCAAAAGTATAAAAAAATAAATGGAAACAAAATAATTTTTCAATTTTGAAAACGTTTCTAATTGAATGTTTGAATCTAGTTATCATTTAAAAATATTAATTTTCTATATCCTACAATATATATTCAGAAACTATATCTTCATCTATATAGATATCATCAAAATTCTCATATGAAATCAAAAAAATATGGATCCTAATCTCTAGTACAACATGAAAAGAAACCAAAATGATATGCGATGAATTATCTATGGGGAATCAATCAAAGAATAAAATTTCTAATAATGTGTAATTCCTGAACCAATCTAAAATACATATTAATGGGATCATAGTTTATTGATTATATTTTTATAGGTTTCATATATCAAAACAAGAAGCCTAATCATTCGGATAATCCTAATTTAATTGAGATCTTACTAGCCACTTGTATAACCTATAGGTTCCAATGGGAAGGTTATATCCTAAAACCCAACATAATCATTTCTACCAACTGTGAATGTTCTTCTATAACATATAATATAGAATTAAAATTTTGATTTAAATTGTGGGAAATAATTCAAATTAACCTAACATCCATCTATTGATGTTGTGTTTTTATTCATATTTTTTATCATCATATTTATTATAAAATTTAATATGATGGGACTCTCTTTAAAATTTTTTAACCACATAAAATATCATCTAAAAACAATGTATTAGCTCTCTCATATTAAAATAAGAATTTAACATCTCAAAATAGTTCTGTTAAACTTATTTTTTTTCAGACTTCTTTCATACTACCAAAAATGCACAATTCTTATTGATAATAACTATCTTGTCTCAGTTTGATATTTAATTTAAATTAAAAATTCATAATAACTACTTTATTTAAAAATATCATAACTTTTACAACTTATATTTAATCCATTAGATTCAATTAGTTTTCTACAAAATCCTGATACCATAAAAATTGTTGTATTGATCCATTTAGAAAACACATCTAACCCTCCAAATAGCCATTCAACTAAATTAATGCAAAAAAATAACAATTCATGACCATGGAATAAATCTTGTTGTGAGGGACCACATATTGATCAAGATTCTTCAATCATCATGAAAACCACTTCTAATTTCCAAAAACTACTCTGTTATTTCCTTATGAAATTTTATAGTGGTAAATTCATTCAACACCATGGAATTATCCCTAACACTTATCTTTTTCATGTTATACATCAAAAAATTTCCTCACTATTTATTTCTCTCTGAGAATAATGGAATTTTCACAAATGATTCCATGTGGTGTTAAAATACAAATATTGACCTCAAAACACCCATAATAAAACAAAATTATGTAGTGACTCATATTTTTACACATATAATTCCACCTCTTCATAAAAAAAATTATTACCTATATTACATTTTTCAATATACATTGCACTATTACTAGATCTTTTTTTTGTCTTGGCTTCATCAATTCCTATAAGAAATGAATTAAATCATTTTCCCAAAAAATATTATCCTATATTGTGGGATTTTATATTTTTGATATCCATATAAACACCATGACTTATACCATCATGACTAGTATATAGTAATGATAATTTAAAAATAATATCCACTAATTTACACATATTTTATAAATCATCTAAAATATGTGTTGTTATATATTTGACTAATAAAAACATTACATGAAATCATCTAATTATGTCTTTAAACTCATTAACCTCATATAAATTTTGAGTTTGTATATGATTTATATATTGATTACAAAATTAACCATAAATATTACTACACTCATAATATTCTAATCAAGCCAAAATCATATTTAGATTTTAGCAATCTCCGAATGGTTTAATTATTTATTGGCCTAACCAGATTTCATATATTGATTTTTTTAAATACTAATTTATTCCCACACCCAACTTTTAATGATGATAATAGATCCTATATTTGAATATAGAAAAAAAACTAGGAATATCCTATGAAAAAATACCATTAATGTAGATTTTGTAAATTAAGGTACCTTTTTCGATTACTAAGGATTTATTGATGAGATATTAGATTATATGATATACAATCTATTTCAATAACAACAATTTTAGCAAGGTCAAATCACATTGCTAATTATTTTATTACAGCCTCAGAAAATGTGTGTGAATATTATATCCTATATTATTTTCATTGGTAATTTATATCATTATTATATGAAAATTCGTCAATCTTAATAATTTTAGGTAATTTTAATATTCTATTATCAAAATAATCATAGATTATATTTTAATCACTTAAAATAGGGAAATAAAAGTTCATACCAAAAATAAATATGTGATGATATATAAAAACAATGTTATATATAGACACTAAATGAATATTTATTCATTCATATTGTTATTTACATCGACCTATTTGGTGTGTTTTTTCTAATGGATTGAGGTAATACTAATATTGGGAAGTTATTATTATGAATGAATAGATGAGTTGCCTTTTCTAACCAAAAATAGTTATGTTGATACATTATTCAAATTTAATCGTTATGTGATTCATATCATATAGTCACTTGTAACTATTACTATATGGTTATGAATTATAGTTTTTAGGAATAATTTTTTTAGGGGGGTAAAATGTTACACTCAGTGATTTAAATTTACATTTGGATTTAAATATAAATTTTTTTTCTTGTGATTTTTTATACATAACACCATTTGAAAAAAATATTACATTATATTTTATTAAAAAACTAAAAACTAAACATGACATTTATAGCAATGGTGTCAAATTAACATGTCTGAATATATGTAATTTTATACTAAATTAAATATGAAATTTGGACGGAAAGGTATTCTATAGTTGAAATCTTCTTTACTAGACTCATTATTCATTAGCTTACAGTGAAGGTAGATTCAACAGAGTGTTTATTAAACAATGATCACGAAAAACTCCAACAATTTTTTTTAAGAGAAAAAAATTTGGTATGTGTTCATGATTATGTAGTTCACTAAGATATACATTCAAGCTAAATAATAACACACAAATACCACGTTCTTCTCAAACCCTTAGGTCCTATAGAGAGAAATTATTGTTTTATCAATGGAGGATCTATGATAATATAAACATTTTTTTATAAATTTAATAAAATATATGTAACATGTATTTATACATTTAACATTTATAATTTTAATGAAAAATATTTTATTTTTTAAAAATAAAAGAATTTTATAAATATCAACTAGTGATAATAAATAACTAAATAAATCAATTCTTTCTTAACAATTTTTTTTATATAAGAAATTTTATTCATAATAAATTTAATTTTATAATTATTTTAATTTATTTATTTTTAATTTAAATAATAAAATAAATTTATATATTTCCACAATCTATTACTATTAAAGTAATATGAATAAAACACATCCTATGGAAAAAATAAATTTCTTTACTAAAATTATCTTTATGTTATTGTAAATTAATAATAATTTTTTATAACTATAGGAAAATAATTAATATGAAATTGAATTCTAATTTGGAATTAGAATATTTTAAATATGTTATATAAATAATTTGGATATTATTAAATGAAATTATTGTTGTTAAACTTTATTACCATGGTATATGTAACAAAGCGTTTTTAAAAGAATTTTTTTATTAATTGTTGTGTGAATTTTTTTCTTTATAAATTAATTTTATCTCTTTTAAATGATATATTTAATATGATATTGAAATATATTATAATTTATATTAAAAATTATTTATTTATTAACTAACAGTAAATATTAAGAGAAAAATAGTTAATGTATTAATGAAATTTTACAACCAAAACTGATCTTTCCAAATAATATGTAATCATTTACAAGTTCATTTTATGATATTTATATTTTTTACTAGAATATATATTTTTAGAAATTGTAAAACCTAATTTATAAAAAAAAATTGGGTAGTCATATATTTCTAGTAAAACTATCCTTATTATGGTAAATTTTCAATAAATTATTATAAGGGTATTGAAGGGTAATTTCAAGAGGATCAATTTTTACTATAATAAAATAAATCAATAATATCCATTATGATATTTGTTTCTGAAATCTTAAATACATTAATCAAAAACTATTCCTCACCTATATCACCATACTCTCTTGGGATTCTATTCAATCCCCATACATAATATGAAAAACAATAGAGTAGTCCCCCTTCCTCCGCAATAAATGAATCTCAGTATTATGCAATTCAAACCATGATTTTAGTTAACAATTACCATGATAATATAATTATATTTCTTCACTAATATTCAGTTCACACATTTCAAAACCCATTGATCCTCGATGAATCCTTGTATAATCCATTTTTAAGAGGATATCCAAAAGATGCATTACTTATTTAATGTGAGTAACATCCATGCATCAAGAATGTTTTTCCCTTTTATTGGTAACAAAGAATATATAACTATAATAATATTTATTAAAAATTGATTTATTATATTTTTTATTTATAATCAATTATATATCTATTTTTTACCCATTGAAATAATGAAAATATTTCTTCTATTACATGCATAATACCGCTCCATTAAAAGAAGATATTGTTTCTCAACACCTCCAATCTAGGATGATTATAAAAATGGTTTTAATGAATTATGAAGATATTGTTGATATTTTATAAAATACATAATGATAAACATTATATTGTAATTAAAATTTTATCGATATGATATCAATGTATGTTTGACAACCAAAAACCATGATACCAAATGGGAATCTGTTTATTCATAAATAATTATTACATCATTCATGTTTTTTATTCTAATATATAATTCCAATTCTTATTATCACTATTAAAAAATTTATCTGAAATCATTATTCTTCAATAATTATTATATTATAATCAATTCAAAGTCGTACTCATCCATAGATTATGGAATGTTATTTTTTAAGTTAGTTTGAAGAACTATATAAATGATGGTATATATTTATAGGAGGGATGAATAAAGGAATATAAGTACAGGTTGGATAATATTATATAGAGTATGAAATTATTTTATTTTGGTTCTTGTATGTTATTATTATTATTTAATATAATTATTAGTATTTATCCTTTTCTTATTTAATTTTTTTTGTATTAATAGCATCATTAATTTCATATTCACGATTCATAAATTAATGTCTCATAAAATGACATTAGAACCTTTTGAAACAAAATGGAAAAAATATTTCATTACATTACATAATAAATTAATTATTCCCATTGTATGTATGAAAGGGTTTTGACAAGGCTATTTCTAAACATTTGTGAAACGTTTGTTGTTACTAACATCATGTGATAATATTAACTATTAGGTATAAAATTAATGATTATTAAACGTTTATGAGTGATTATTTTAATATAAAATAGTTATCGGTAAGGATATGAAATATTTTATAAATATGGTTATTTTTATTAATCAAGATGGTATGGTGTTTTTATAGATGTAATGATAAAAGATGACTATTTTCATTACAATTTATTACAAAATTGAGGATTTCATATGAGTGAAATTTTATCAATTGGGATTTTATATTCATTATCACAAAAAATATTATAATTACCTTCTAATATTAGTTTTAATTTATTTACATGTACACTCAAAATTTTATTTTCCATTGGTGAGTATTTTTAAAATATAGGGATTGAGAAGAAAGTGAACCCCACTTATTCTTTTTAGTAAGTAATATTATCTTTTATTTGATATTATTTATGTATTTTATTTATATATTTATCTATAAATGTAAAACTTCAAATGATTATTTACCACATTTTAGGAAATTTTTAAAAAAAAATCATTCGAATTATTTTATTTTCTGTTTATGGGGAATTTTTTGAAATAGTTGGAAATGAATCCCTTTAAAACATTTTCACGGTCAACATGTTAATTTTATAATACAAAAATTCTTCATTATAATTCAAAAATTACCTATTTCATGAATATTTAACCAAATAATCTATCTAAGTTATTTTATTGAAATAAGAATTTAAATTGGTTTTCTAATTTATCATGATGATTTATCAAATTCTCTTAAAATGGTGTTATCATCTATGTCAAATCCTTTAATGATCCCTATTTTATACAAGTGATATATTCTCATGATACTATACATTTTCTCTCTCTATAAGGTTTGGAAGATTTCCTATGGATCTCTTCATGAAAACTATCACATTTCCCATGTGTTAATTAAGTATGGTTGGAAATATGAATGTTTACAGGTCACACCCACACACAAATATATATATCATTTTTGTTATGGTATCAATGGATAAAGAACTTCATCATCCTCCAATAGAATGGGGACATTGATAACATGTGAGATAACTAGTATTAGGTATTAAACCCCACCCCATAAAGTAAATTTATATTTGATTATGGGTGTGCTAGGAATTATATATCCTTCTAATGAATTGGGTAAGGACATATATCTTTTGTGCATATATGTTTATGATTGGGTAGTGAACCAAATCCATTGAAGAACTCTATCCATTATTTAATGATGGTATTTTAAGTGATGCTCTGGAAATGGATTCATTTATTATTATTATTTTTCATCAATACTTTTATAAAATATAATAATTCCGAAAATATGAATTCACATTTCATATATAGTTACTGTCATATTACACATGTCTTATGTTATGTAAAAATAATTTTTTCAAGACTCTTATTTATTTATCAATGAATCATAACGTATGATTCTCTTATGTTATGTCCTCTAATATTAATTTTTTTTTCAAACCAATTTCATGACTGAATGTTGAAATATAATGATATATGCATATTATTTATGTTTTTCCTTAATGTTCATATGAACACCCCAGTCCCTATGTTACCTTCCCATTGTTATGAAATAATGTTATTTTGTTTGATGAGTCTAAAAGAAAGATTATACTATTAATTTTTTAGATTTTTTATGATATCATAATATATTATTTTTTTATATACACCCCAAAGACAGTAAACCATTTGGGAATGTAGTGAGATAAAAAGTGAGGAGAAATGTATTCTAACGTAAAATTATATAATTCATGTGTTTATATAGATTGGGTAACATTAATATTTAATGTATCTTTATGTTTTGAAATCATGAATCATTATTTGATCAAAATGAAATAATTAATAATTTTCACTATAATTAATTTTTTTAAATCATCATATCAATTTTGTACAAAATATAATTTTTAAAAATATCTTCACATCATCATAAACATGTTATAGATAAAACAAATAAAAAATATATTTTAAAATTATTAAAATCATTTATGTATTACTAACATTATTTATTATTTCATTAGAAAAATCATCCCTCCTCTATAAAAATAGATTTAATCATATAAATAAAATAAAATATATATATTTATAACTACATTATTCTATATTGATAAAAAATTAATTAAACACCAACTATTGTTTTATCATATCACCTCGTAATAGTAAAAAATAAATTAATTTTAGTAGTTTTTATAAATATTATATAGTCTATTACTTGTTTTTATGTAATCATATGAAATGTATAAATCTATATCAATGTTATTAAATCAATTTAAAATATCTTTAGAAATTATATAACCATATAGTTATGCATATGCCAAAATTTAAATTATCTCTTATTTTTTATTGTAATGTATCTTTCATAATATATAATTTCAACCTAAATATTGAATAATATTATTTTATTTGAATATTTTTTTTATAAATTAATTCATGATAGGAATCTGATGTGTTTATTTATTTCAAATGAATGGAAATAGTTTCAAAACATTGCATAGAAACAATTTAATTATTTATTATGAAAAACAATATACCAAAAATAGGACTCTATTATTTCCACCCTATGCATCGATATCATATAAAACCTTTAATCACTAGTCCCTTGTTAAATATATATCTTGGGAGAAGTATATATTTCTCAATATCACACATTTACTAAAAATTATCAACCTGAAATAAAAATCTCACATTGAACATAGTATAGTAGTTCTGGAAAATGTATAATCCATTGTTGATTTTTATTCATAGGTAGATTAGATGTTGAAGCCATTGAAAAATTGGAAAATATGAAGTTAAATGATTTTATAAATTATTCACCTTTATCTATTTTCTACTAGATAATTTATAATGAAATATAATCTACTTTCTACCACCTTTTTATAAAATCATTAAAAATCTATTACATTTGGATCAAAATATGTCTCCACCAATGTGGATCATGAACATATCATATCCAATGATTCAAAATTCCTATTCCTTTTTCTGAATATGTTCATTTATATCTTTATCAGGTATAAATAATTTTTTTCTCACTAAACTATATACATTGTTTTGGATGAATTTGAGTTCATTGAAAAAAATTTATAATTAATGGATTTACGTACGAAACATATAACTAGAAAAGACCTCTTATTTGTTTGTGGAAAAAGAGACACACTTATACATTCTTGATAACCAAGATATCGATCAACATGAATATGTATATATGTATAATGATGTATAGTTCCAGATATCAAAATCACAGAAAATATCTATATTTTTATTAACCTAAATGTGACCGTTATAATGCCTTTAAAAAAAATAATGTCACCAATGGAAAATTATGACTGTTAATAATAGACATGATTTAATACTAATATTGAATAATTTAATAATAAATAATTTGAATTATAGATTCATCAATATTGGAAATACCTAGCCTGATACCCTCTATAGAATAGATTATGATTCCAATCAATATGAAGTATTTTATCATCACTATCTCATCAACCACATCCTTAGACAATAAAATTAAACTCCTTGTATACATCAAAGGATATTAAAGAAGAATAATGACCTTATTTTCCTTACCATTTTTAATCATTATTGAATATGTAAAAAATTCATTAAATATATATCTATGAAAACCACCTCATCAAATATTAAAATATCATTATCATAAATGTAAGTGAGTTGCAATAATGTATTTCATTTCAAAAAACATAGATAACCCTTTCTTTAACATAATAATCATAACTACATCAATCCCAATGTTTAATTTTTTATTATTTTAGAGTGGGATATCAATGATCTAATCATCCATAAATATTTATATATTGAAACTGTACTCTACCTATGCATCCTTTTAATAATGAAACACCTTGAATTACTCAAATTTGTTTTCTAACTCTATATGATATATTTTCATATTTTATATGAATTATATTAATTCATAGACAAATGTTCACTATCTAGAATCCCGAAAAAATAATATTAACAATATTTATATATCTAATATAAGGTTACCATAATGAAATTTGTTTTTCACACCCATCTAACCATTATTCATGTTTATGATAGCCACTAATAAAAAAATAATATGTATTGATGTAAAAAAATATACATAAATAAATGTATTTAAATAAAATAATAAGTACTTTTTAAAAGGATCATTTTACCATAAACAATACTTCATGTATAACCTCATTTCCAACTCAGTTATTCTTAACCATAAAACCCATTTTATTTTTATTTCCTTGTAACATTTCGGTTTTCATACAAGATATAATTTATTTTTCTTTAACAAAGACCTTATCCCATCGTTCATAACACGTATCTCCTTTACTTATACTAGAAGATATAATACATAAAATTAACCTTATAAATCACACTCATCACTTAATAACATATAATACAATTGTTTATATAATTATTTTCAACTCCTTCAGTGTGTATATTAATTAACATGGGAAAATAAACATTTTAGTAGCTCAATATTTCATGGTTCTTGTGATGGTTCTTTGAATTATAGTGAATTTAAATAAGTATCTAACCTATTAATGTCATTATATATGATTTTCTATTCTGTAAATAATATAATTGCTTCTATTACATCATTTATAATGGGTGGTTTCTCATCAATATTTTCTAGATGATAAGTTTTATCAGAAATTCATTTCATTAAGACATAATGGGATTTTTATGGTCCTCAATCAAACTGTTCTAAAATTACATGACAATCTATTATTGCGAGAACTTCCTTGTATTTAAGATCTAAAATAAATTAATTTAACTACAATTATATGTATTTAATGAATATGTAAGTAATGGTTTTTCTATTATGCTTATTATATATACCTCTGTATACATTGGGAAATTCCAAATATATAAAAACATGTAAATTAGTGTATTTGATATTCTATAATGACCAAAACTTTAATAAATTCCAAAAAAATGACTAATGGGGATATTTTTATGAAGAATCATTAAAATAAAAATAAACCACTGATGAATGAATTGTGTGTCTTAGTCAGACACATCATTTTTAGAACCTTCCCCATGATTATTATTTTCATCATTTATCGAATTTGATTGGGCTATTTATGTTGTGGAAAAATATTCTCATGTTGGATGCCTTAACAAATATAATAGTTATCCAACACCCCAGTTGTGTAATGAACATCATTATTATAAATGATGAATTTGTATCTTTGTGACATTCTTATGATCTTTCACAGATAGTAGAACCATTATTTTATTCCAAACCAGGATCTTATTTCAAAAAATAGCACCTAAATATCATTATATTCATCATCCTTAATGGTTGAAAATATTTGTTACCTCATTGTGAACCAACATCCACTGGATCACATGTATCAATTTTCATTATATTTAGAACATTACATTATCCTTATTAATTATTAATGGATATATCTATATATTACTACTCATAGATATAATAAATTATTTTTTAATAAATAGTTATCAAAATAACTATACACTATCATTGTCTGGGATGATATAAAAAATATATTATTTTATCAAGAAATCATATTATATAGATTTTATGAAAACTATATCTCTTTTTTGATAAGTTGGTCATAACATATCTTCAAAGGATATATGTATAAATTAAGTTACTATTTTCATTATTTGATAATGAAAAACACATTTTCATATTCCATGTTGTGTTGATAATGATTTTGTTATTGTTGTGTCTTTCAATGTATATAATTAGAAATTGGTATAGTCAAGGATTATAAAAATTCCATATATTAATAAGGGATATTAAATATAAAATATTAATCATGACATAGATATAATCTATTCTATTAATATATACTAAACCTTTATTACTCATACTGTCAACACCATTTTCAATATCATGATATGCTATGAAATACACACGATGCACAATGAAATAGTACAATGTTGTATTATTGACCACCAATTAATTATATTTTAATTATATATTAACTATTGTATAATATTAATTATTAGTAGATCAAAGGGAAACATATTCTGTGATTATTACATTGGAAAATATATTTATTGTTTTTACAATGTTATCCATTCACATATAGTAACTTTTAGTCTTTCTTCTTCCTGGGTCCCTTCATGCGACAATATAAGAACTTATATTGGGGCATTAAGACGTCTAAATGACTTCTTATACTCTAAAAAATTCCACTATATACTTATAATCAATGAAATTTTCATTTTACCCAACTACCCAATGTGAAGTTAGAATGTTTTTTAACTCACATTAATCCCCCAAGAATCCATGTAAAACAGTGAATACATTTCAATTTCTATAGTATGTTTTCATCTAGGAACTGACTTGTTGATGGACAGTACAAATATATTCCATCTAAAAAGAAACCCGTATAGTAGGTTATTTTTTTTATATTCATCCGTCAAAATATTATAAGTAGCCACTATTTGATTTATTAATTACTTGAACTATTATATATTTTTAACTAAAATGATTCCACTCTAATACATATGGTTTAAAAATGGGTTTTTCAATGAAATCCAATTATAAATATTATTTTATTTCACAAATATCTCTAGTGACATTTAGATTATTCATTCACCTGTATACTGACAATGATTGTGGTAGATTATGTAGCTCACCAATTAATATAACTAAATTATCATAATGTTCAATATAATTATATAATATTCATTAAAATAATATTCTGGTTTACTATCATGCTAAAAATTGGATATAATATATCTTTGGAATGATATAGATCTTCAATTATATAGATATAATTTGTTTAGTTCATAGATATCCATGTAATCATTCCTCATATGGATGGTCCCAAAATTTATATAAGATTTTTTATAAAATAGGATTGAAAAGTTGATTAATTGAGTTTATTATTTTACATAATATTTATAATATTTTAATCAACCAAATGGTCATCCAAAATAGACATTAGTTGAACATTATGTGATAAACAAATTTACAATGCACTAGATTGGCCAGTTATATAGTAGAATCATTATGGAAGAGTAATCACTGGAATGTTCCAATAAATTTTACAAGTGTCTATATAGTGACATCATAACATAAATAGTGTAACGGTAAAACTATGACTTAGTCCAATGTTTTATCGCGTCCTTTATGTTAATCTTAGACCCAATATTTATAATGTTGTATTTCTTGTGACATGAGATTTCTAAATAATAATTTAATACATGTATATGGTCATGAAGAATTATTGAGTTACTTAAAACTATAATATAGACAAAAACATTGGGAGGGAAATAATTTTTATTAGTTTTGTGATTCTATTAAATAATAGAATTGAATGGTTCAATTAACATTACATTAGTTATTTGGAATTATTTTCGAAGAATAATTTAGTAAAAATTTTATATATAATCCTCCCTTCATCTGTATAAAACTATGCCAATTATTTAAAATATACATAAAATAAAATACTTTGGTGGATGAGGTAATTATCTCAACTCCTTCAATAAATATCAATAGTTTGTGGTTGTTAACTAAAAATGACTCTCACTTTCACTGAGAAATGTCTTTGTAAAATTTAATTATCCAATGGTGGCCAGTTGAGAAGTTCCAACAAACGAAATAATGTTGGTTGACGTCGATGTGTTAGTGGAGTTTATACACCATCATTTTAAAAATCTATAATATATATGGATAATGAATTTATAATAATTTTGTTCATGTTGCTAATAATAATAGCATCAAGGTTATTTGGGTTCTTTTTGCAATTATATTGTAATAGTCCACTAAAATGAGAATAAATTGTGAAAAAATATTATTTTGAAAAATATTAAATTAGTAATATCATATAGATATGGACTATATTAATTTATATCAATTTTTTATTTAATGAATATATTAAATAAGGAAATAAAGGGTATAATATCCTAAATAACAAATATAACTCTAAATTTTTGATAAATATTTAAAACTAACTAATTCACATTCCATCCTAATGAGTTATTTGAAATATTTAACCACCCAACACATATATATATATAAATTAAAATAATTTTTTATTTAATTATTATTGATAGTAAGAATAATAATTGAAGATTAAAAATTAAAATGACGTTTTATGTATAAATGTTTTCCCAAGGATGTAGGAATTTAAATATATATTTCCCCATTTTATGTTTCCACTATGTCAGTGATCAATTTCATCCATGTTTGATTGAGTAACACTTGAATATCATATGTAGTGGGGAACATGGATATTTAATATTTATATTCTAAAAAAATTAAATTTTAATATTTTTAAAAATTATAATTTTTTCAATATAATTAATGAAATCATAAAGTAAAATATTTCATTATATATTTCAAATAACAGAAAACAATAAATATATTTCTAGAAAAAAAAATTAAACTGGAATTTTTTTATTTAAAATTCGAAACAAATTACAATCAATGAAATCAAAAAATGTTTTCACTGAATATTAAGAATAATTATTGACATAAATTAATGAATTATTTATAAAATATATAATTTTTTTAATTTATATATTAATTTTTTGAATTCAATCAAAAGTCGGTTTAAATAAAATTTAGAAACCAAAATTGGTCAAATGGAATGACCAGGAAAAATTTTAATATTAAGATCACATATTTCACATCCACCATTAATATGAAATGCCCTCATACACAATGATATAGTTAAATTAAAATATATCATGGTTATAAATGAGAAACAATTTACGATATTGTTTTAAAATAAAACTGTAATTATTAGGAATCAATAATATTGTATAACACATTGTCAAATCAAAACATAAAAGAAATATTAGACTCCCTCTATGCACTATTTTTATGATGTTCCTAGGAAATAGAAACGGTTCCTTGTGTGATGTGTAGAAATTTAAATTTAATACATGTGTATATATTATATAACATAACCCCAACCCATAATGGTGTCTATTAAAATATTATATTCCTCCATCAATATGGAACACATATTCAATTACTCATATTAATATTTATCTTGTATTTACTAATGAATATCATTATAAAATGATGTTCCAAAATCTACATAGGAACAAATAAACATTATCCTAGTAACATAGACAATAGAAACTATTTCAATTGAATAATTTCAATTTACCCATCATTGATTGGTATGGAGAACCAATAATTATCCAATGAATAGTCTATATGGTCAAACATCCCTTTTTAAATATAAATTTTTGTGTTATTGTCATATTTCACCCACATGTATCCACGACCAATTAATGTAACAAAAAACATGGAACTACCATGTGTCTGTCCCATTGGGTGAACTGATACTTCTAAAAAATGTTATTTTTTGGTATATACTTATATGGAAATATATTTTGATTATGATGAATACATACATGGATAACATGGAATGTATGAGTTGAATATATAAATAACGTTTTCTAGAAATAAATAATGATATGTATCCTTTAAGATATAATAGTTAATCAAATGAATATACATCCTTAGTTATGTGGATGGAACACAGATTACAAGGGAAAATGTATAACATAATATTATAATAGAATGTATTATTTTCTATAACAAACACATGCCCAATGATTCCAATATTATGATACCACTATAATTAATCATAAGGACCAGTGTTAAAATGTCATGTATACAGGTGGTAGTAGGGAAGATGATGTAATGTTGTATCTACAAACCACTGTATAGAAGAAATACCATGGTATGTTTTGGCTTTGATGAGAGTAGAGATTAAAAAAGGAATCACCAATTATAATGATATTCCATTCACTTCAAACCAAATAACAATTACATTGTCGATTTGAAACAATATATATGTGTGTGTGTGTGGATATATATATATATATTAACATATTAAAAATTACTATCTTTCAATTTAAATATAGTATTTAATATATATGTATATATATATTTATATTAATTATTAACTCTTTTGGAAAAAAATTAAATTACTTCATTAATAGTAATAAAAATTAAATCATGTTAGTAATTTTACATTAAAATATAAAATTAATATAATATATACAGGTAGAATGGTTATATTGTTATATTTTTTATTATTTAAATTGTTTATTTAATATTTGACTAGTTATTTTTTCATTTATACAATTAATAATATATTTAAACAAAATTAAGACATCAATATACATAACTCCATAATTTCCCAATCAATACTATTATATCCTCACCTATGGAATATGGATTAGATTTCATGAAAATGGATTCAGAAGATATCAATAACTAAATGAGGTAATAATGATCCATTGTATCATTCTGTCACTCATGACCACATGAAACCCTCAAGAACACAATAATTCATAAGAGAATAAATGAAAACAGTCTCCCATCAATGATAGTGGTATTTATATGGTTTTATACATAGTCATAATCTATTAGTAAAATAGTGTGTGTTCCTTAATCATGATTGAAATTAAGGCAAATTATGAGATTACAACTCATGTGTTCCTAGAAAATATTTATGGTCACACACAGCTATTTGATCAAATTTGACATGTAAATGTACAGACCTTCTATCCCATTACATAGGTGGTGTTCTCATGGTAATGGTGTTTTATATGGTCCTAGGTATTTTGGATGTAAAACATGGATATCTTGAATGGATATGGGATATATATAGTTCGGAGTATATGGATTATCCATAATAAGGTTTATTTTTTTACAAACAGACTTTTTTATTTATAGTGGATTGAGGTGATGTTTTCAAAATTCATGATGGTTGTT
This sequence comes from Viscum album, assembly GCA_963277665.1. Lineage (NCBI taxonomy): Eukaryota > Viridiplantae > Streptophyta > Magnoliopsida > Santalales > Viscaceae > Viscum > Viscum album. The sequence continues at coordinate 1,005,345,619 of OY728134.1, forward strand.
ACCTGAGTACCCCTCCACAACACATAGGCTCTAATAGATAATTTTTATAATACTATAAATTTTGGGATATTTGAAGTGTTGAGAGAAATTTTCATGCATATAAGTTTTTCATACGAATGTGTTTTTTTTCATATGGATGTTGGATGCAATGAAAAAAACTAGGGGATAATTTTAGTTTTCTTATGAATTTTGTGGTATTTGTTCCAAGGAGATGAGCTATAGTGTATCCACATTCTATGTTTTGGGTTCTGCACTATGATCCCGTTGGTTGTGTTGTAGTCGCATCCCATCTATTGTCATATCAACATGATGGATAAAGGGGAAAGCATTGAATCTACCTTAACCAACAAAACTATTATATAGTATCATACACAATTTCATTGTCCTCCCCATTTTTAAAATTATTATATATTTGTTGTACTGTATACATCATGGTAATTGTTTTATGAACCACATTTAAATTCTAAAATCCCTGCAAACACTATGGTTATCTCAAAAAATTTCCCATTTCATGTGTGACAAAACTGAATCCCAAGGTGTTCATTCAACCCTCTTTTTTACATTTATCCCCAGCCATAAATATATTTTTGTGTTTTTTAGGAGAGTTTCCATTTTTCACTCTATTTCAAAATTTTCCCTAATTTTATTTCCTATGAAGGTTTCTTATAAGGCATGTCATTTGTTTTGTTGGCATCTTGGTAAAATGGTGGTGTTGGGTGTTTTTATTTTAAGCTCGTCAATGTTTTCATCTTCATTGCGGTTTATGGTTGTTTTGGTCACTTGTTTTATCCTTCGTTAGTGGTTTTAAAAGAATATTGATGTAATGGATCCTTCATTTCTCATTTAGTTTTGTCTTTCTAGTAAGGTTATAAATTTGTTTTATGTATTGGGATGATGGTATTTGTCTTTATTTTTACTGATAATGATTTTGTTTCATTTAGTTTGAAAGGGAAGGGGATAGAAATATAATGATCTGCCAATTTGGATATTTTTGTTATCTTTATTGTATAGGAATGATGAACCATTTAAAATCATTAATATTGGGGGAATTATTTTTGAAGAGAATTATTTTTTATAGAACCATTTCTTGTGTAATTTACCATTATCAAATTAATTAAATCAGTTGAAAACATATATATCTTTAAAAAAATCTTTTAATATTGAATTATGTATTCTCATGGATATTCCTCTAGTAAATATGTGAAATAAATGAAATTCCAATTTCTAAATCCTAAAAATTTCATGTGAATGATTTCAATAGATCTATACATCTTGTTATGATATGAATTTGATATGAAATATGTGGTTATGATATGTGTTGGTGATGTGTGATGGCTGAAATTATATGAGTGCATGGTATATGGTGGTAGTGATCTTAATGTTGTTGTGATATGGCTATCATGATGAGGATGTTGTTTTTGTCTTGAAATTATTGTTGTGTGTGTATATTAAAATGAGGAATTTCGGGTTGTTTGTTTTTTGTTGTGTTTTGATATTCTAATTTCTGATTAGTATTAGAATAATTTGATAATGATAAATTGAAATGAAAGGTGATAAAATAGAATGAGATTAAATTTATTAATTAACTCATGATCTAATATTGGAATAGTGGATAATATTATTGTTACTAAATTTGAAATAATTTTTTTAATATGAAATTAATGTCATAATTTAATGAAATTGGTTTTTAATCATAAATATATGAAATTTCATAAATTTAAAGGGATGTTTTAATTGGTTTAGTGTCATGTGGCTTGGTTATATGTTTTAATGAATTTTTTTGGACCATTAAATGTGAATGGGTTTGGATTTGATGTGGTGAGTTGGGGTAATATTCTTATTTTGGAGCACCTGGTTAGGTATGTTTGTTGTGGATTATTTAAATACCATATGACATTATTATTTATATATTTTCCACACCTGTAATGCCTTTTCCCTTGATAGTCAAATTCAGTGAGTTACTTTTTTAAATTAGAATGATCACACAAAATAATATATAGAAGGATTGACCAGTTTAATAGCATTGGAAAAAACAAGATGAAAAACATTTGTTTTAAATTATATCATGAAATGAAAAACAATATAGATTCACCATTTTACACACTCATATCCCTTAGATTATCCATGCAGTTCAGTCATAATATACCAATTGGCATCCTAGGGAAAAATTAAACATAATAATGTGTTGATAATTGATGGCCAGTAAGTATAGACAATATAGAAGAAGTTATCATAAATAATCATAAAATTTTTAATGCAATGTATAAAAACTGAAACTCAGTACTTTTAAACACAATCATCAACATATGATGTAATGAAAAAAATAATTACATTTTAACATTTTCATGGATATTCTACTAGTTGAATCATAATATGTAACATTAATAACTAGTCTCATAATGTGGGAATATATAATACTGTACATACCATCAAGGCAATGTGCCAAGACCATATGGGTAAGACGTTAGTGAAACCCCAAATTAGTTTTTCTCATGAGAACTATCGTTTCACCGAAGGAAATTAATTACCCAATCCCCAACATATAGGGATTTCATTAACTGGTCCTCAACATGTAGGGATTTCTTTAATAGGTCCCCAACCTGTTACATACGTTTTCAAAGGCATTCCTCATCTGAAAAAGGTGAAACATATCCAATGTAAACATTCATTTTAAACTAGTATAGGAAATGTTAATACTTTAATCATAAACCACGAATGGTATCAAAATATCACATCCATAGTCAAACATAACATGAAATATTCAATTCAATATGGATGATTGAATCATTATAAATCAACCACAATTAATAATAAAATCCAACACAGGAAGTTTAAATAGATGAAAATAATCTAACAAAATCATTAATACTTTTGGAATGAAATATTTCTTTTTTACATTGAAATATTTTAAAATCATACATAATTATAGTTGAAAACATTTATTTAAAAATTATCATTGAAATATTGTATGGTAAGCATCAAAACAATAAGGTCTCATGACGGTGTAAATAGTCGTTGATGCTGTATAAGATAAAAAACATTCTCTCCTTAATTTATCGAAAATGTCATAACGTACTTTATTTGGAAAACGACCAAAATATTTCTTTCAAACCATTTTATAAAAATTTAAACTAGGTTACAAATTACATTAATGAATTTTTAAGGAATAGTAATTCTATTTTGAAATAAATTTTTATAAAACATTGAGATGGACTATAATAATGTCCCAGTAGATACTTATGTTTAAACAACCTTGGATAATAATGAGATTGTGAAAGTAACCCTAATCTTGTACATTACTTTAGACAGGGTGTGTTAACCTTCTGTATAATACTTATCATGTGTTACTAAATTATACCAGGAACATATCCATATTTATGATATTATATATGATCCCATTATATCATTTTGTTAATAATGTTTTTGTATTTCCATTATTTCGGGTGTTAACTACTTTTTTTCCCATTCCAATTTTGTCTTGTAAGTCATGTTTTTATGCATATGGTGTAATTAATTCACATAATGAAGGATATTAGGCTCATAATTATTATCTTTACATATCATATATGTAACATCCTGGATCCGGATCCCCTCTACTAGTGCCCCGTACCCGGTTCGCCAAATGACCTCAAGCGCGTTTCCCCAAATGCCAGAGGCTGCCGACTAGCAGCGACGACCTTTATGAGTCGGTGGGGAAACTATTGTAGGATCTAAATAATGATATTGATTCTCATTATACAAGAGGGGGTGAATTGTATACTTTAAAAATTCCATTGGAACCTTTAAAGATGGTAACAGATAACTAAGTTTTCCTTAGATAAGGAAAGTTCTAAGTTTAACAAAGTTAACTTAAGAAAATTAAAAACACCTATAACACCAATTGAAAACATGAAAAAGGAATAAAGTTATAAACTTCACGTTTTATGTACTTTCTTAAAACTGGACAGAGATTTCGAAAGTATGTTCTGGAAATATGGATCCGGAAATTGAAACTTAACTAAAGACTAGAAAATGAGATTCTACCTTAAAGCCTATAGAATCTAAATGAAAAAGAGTAAAAATAAGGAAGTATAAGAAAGTCATACTTTCCATATAATACAATATGAAGTGGAAACAAACAAGTAGTAAAACTACAGGTAAAAAAATATAAGTCATTTAACCCAAAGAGAAGTGTATCCAACAACCTTGGATAAAGGTCCCTTGATTTATACTTTCAAGTAAGTCTGTTTTACCCACACTAGGGTAAGCCCTCGATACGAAGATCAGAATCTCTGTCTTTCTATCCCCACAAGCCCTCATCTTCAAGGTAGTTGGCAACCTCTGTCTTCCTCAGCAAGGAAGCCCTCGAACTTCAAGTTAGTTGGAACCTCTGTCTTCTTATCCCCGGAATTCCTCGAATGTAATCACCAGCATTCGGAGTCGTACGAAGAAAAAACTGAACGAGCTGTTCAGTACGCACAAGGCATGACAAGATTTATATCTCTAGAAATCACCTTAGCAGTGTGTGGTCTCTAGATTGATCCATCTTTTATATCGTTGTGAGCTATTTCAAATTGGCTCCTATTTATAGGCAAGGTCGACCTCCTTTCCAACAGTCATATTTTCCATACAAGTCTAAGGGACCTATACACGTGTAACTTAACCAACGGTTAGTTTATAACAGAATAGAAGACATCATTTTATAACAAAACAAGTGTAACAGAATTTACAACATCGTTTTAAGTCTGACTCAATAGTTCGAAGTGAAGGTTCGGAGAGTAAACAAAATGTCAAAGAGTAGACAAATTATAAAAGTGTAAGCAATATAAAAGTATGGAGTCTAACAAAAAAATAATATTCAGAGTCTAAATAAATTCGGAGTGTATAAACAAAAGATGATCAGATTCTGTTTAATAGGAAAATTCGGAATGAGAATTTTTCATCAGAATTCGTCATCAGAATTCGTAATGAGAATTCGTAATCCGGATTTTTCATTAGATTTCGATGTCAAACTTCATGAGAATTCGTATCCTAAATTCAGAGTAGAACTTTATCAGAGTTCGTATCCAGAATTCAAAGTAGAACATTATCAGAGTCGGTATCCAGAATTTGGAATGAAACTTCATTACAGTTCTCATCCAGAATTCGGAGTGAAACTTCATTACAGTTCTCATCCAGAATTCGGAGCCTAAAACAGAATGCTTCATATCAATGTTTCAAATGATTCCGAGAATATAGAAATGAATCTGATTCTTATACATAAGAAAAATATGGATATAGAAAATGAAAATATTATAAGGATAATTTTTCTTACAAAAGCAATCTTCCTTATAAAAGTGACTTTCCTTATAAAAACAATTTTCCTTATAAAACCGATTTTCCATATAAAAGCGATTTTCCTTATAAAAGCTATTTTCCTTATAAAAGCAATTTTCCTTATAAAAGAGGCTTTCCTTATAAAAGCGATTACCCTTAAGGATAAAATGTTTGTGATTTTCGAAACAAGAAGGAATTGAAATGTTATAAGGAAAACCTTATTGACTCAACAATCATTCCCTTTTTGGAAAGAACAAACATCTTTACGAAAAAGAAAGACTAAGAAGAAAGAAAACATTAAGGCTTATCTCCATTTGTTTATGGATGATGATGAATACAACTAACTCCCCCTTAGGCATTGAAACTCTAAGGATCATATTCTAGATTTCCGGAATGGTATTTCATTAAGAATAAGAATGTCTTCTTTAATGAAAAACACCCCCTTAGATAAACCCTATTAGAGTTCTTTTTCTTTCTCACCCTTTGTTATGATTCTTTTTCCTTCTCCCCCTTTGTGATTTTCAAAAAGAATTCGAGGGAAAGGAAAATATAACAATGTACCTCAAACATTAGTAGAAACAACAAAAGAGACGAGCAAGCACAATATTCATTAAGTTTGAATGTTTTCAAAAACAAGGAAGTTAAGATACAACAAAAGATCAGATTTGTCTATTTTGGATATTTTTCCTTTGCAATGAGACCCTTAAGAATAGTCTTTATCTTCTTCATGTCTTTATGGTCTTCCTCAGCTTGATTCTCTAACACAACTAATCTTGCACTTTGAGCATCAATCTTTTCTTCCTGGGCTTGAAGCTTTTCTTCCTGAGCCTTCAAGATTTGTTCTTGATTTAACAACTTCTCTTCAAAATCAATCCGATGATCCCTTTCATACTACCAATTTTGAGCAACAGAATTCATCTTCCCATTCAGATCTATGACTTCTTGAATCCGGAAATTCTTCTCAGCTGTCAAATTTTCTTCAAATGAAGAAGTAAGTTCATTTATCTTCATGTCTTATGTATCAAAAGCATCCTTAACATTATCTTAGAATTCATCAAAGAGCCTCATCTCTTCTATAATTTTCTTTGACCAACTAGTCATTATCTTGCAAGACATTTTGTTGGCTTCATAGCCGACAAAAAAGGTTTTGAACTGAGCCTCAATCTCAACACATTTGTCCATAACCATGGATACATAGTCGGTTTTCTAATTCAAATCATGTTGGATCATCTGGCATCTTGAATACATACTTGAGAAAGTCCGAATAGTACCCACCAAATTCTTTAATGACTGAACAACAAATTCATGCCCCAATGAAGATGACTCTGAATCTGAGACTATTCTTGGAGAATTTTCCTCTTCAAATTGCTCATCCTTCTTCTTAGAAGAATCACCGACTTCCCTTCACTTTACAACCACTGAGCTCGGGGTATCAACAACAAGTTGCTTTCCCTTGTCCCTTTTCAGAATGGATTCATGTTCTGGGGTTTTCTGTTCACTATCAGAAACATGAACAACATTTTCATCATCATCAGTAACTTTTTGAGCACCATCCTCTACATTATACATTTGAGAAACATCATGTAGATTTTGTTCTTCCTCTGCATGATAAGTTAATTCTTGTTCTCCTTTCTCCTCATCCTTCCCTGGAGTGACTAACTTAGATGATTCAGCTTCTGAGGTTGAGAGCGACAAATGTTCCAAAGGTGTCCCCTTATAATCGTCTTCTTGCTTCAAAATATCTCCAGTCTCACCACTACCTTCAGAAACTGCTTCTTCCTCTTCCACTTGCTCAATTTGCTCAACTTCCTCAATAGGCTTAGTAATTGCCTCTTCTGGAGTGACATAGTTTCTTCCTAGAGTCTCTGGTAGAGATTCCAAATAAAAAGATCTTGGAATGGGTAAGTTTGCGGAAACCATCTCATTAAACTTCAACAAAGTCTGAGCTACCTCAGCTTCAAACATCTTCTTCTTAAGCTTATTTTCTTTCACTTTTTTTCTAGCTTATCCGCTGTCCTTTCCTTCAAGGCCTTAGCCTCTGCAGGATCCAAGCCAAACTGAGGCTCCCCTTGGACTCTTTTCTCTTTGATTTCCCTCCCCTTAGCAACTACCTCATTAGGTTAAGATTTCCCCTTCTTCGGTTTTGGAGGTGTGGAATGAAATTCTTTTGATTTGGGATTCTTTGCTTCAACTTCAACTTCTTTCAACATTCTCTTCTTTACTGTCTTAGAGGATTTAGGTTCACTGCCTTTTAGAACCGCTTCTTCTTGAGCAGGTAAATCAACAAACTGACCAGTCTTCTTGTCGAAGGCTACATCCACCCTTTTGAGGGTACCATCACTCACCAACATAATTTTGCAAACTCTTGGCTTAGAATTTCAATCCACCTTGAATGATTCAAGGCACCGAACTATTAACGTCGAGATGATTGCTAGATACATTATAATTTGAGCTCTCAGATTCCCATTCTTAACATTCTCAATGGTAATAAGAATGTGTTTCATCATATTAAACTTCCTCAGATTTATCAGAAAATATAGAATGTAGATCTCGCTTTTCTTCAAACTGTTTTTGTCACCTTTTCTCTATACAATAAGGCCATGTACCCATAATTCTAGAATCCCAAAATTTGTAGACAGAGTACCAATCTTCAGAGCCTTATCATCTGATAGTTCAAGAGTGTCCAAAGAATTTTCCTTGTTGAAGCTTCCCTTTAATCTAGTAAAACATGAGAAATGAACTCAGATTCTCCTTCGTCGTTCAGCCCTACCAAGCGGGCTGCCTTGGAATAAAAAAGCTTATAAGTATTTCCATAAGACATAAACAATAATTTCTCTCTACCATCTTCCTTAAAGAAGGAAACTGTCTCATAGAACTCTATAAGAAAATCTGAAAAAACATCATCTTCATTCCCAGGCATAGACACATCAACATCTTCCCATCTATTAAGCTTAATGTTCATGGATATAAGAGAATCATACTTGTTGAAGAAATAAGGAAGAAACAACCTTTATCTATATACTAACCACTTGGAAATTGGCTTAGAGGAAGACATGTCTTGTGAAGATACTTCCACAGACATTCGGATCTAATGACTTCTGGGAAGTTCGGAACGGAGATTGCTGAAGATCGAAACTACCTTAAAGCAGTGAGGCAGATCTTCGGGATGCTGGAGCATGAAAAACCGATGTGGGAAGAGCATTTGGGGTCCCCTTTATATAGGTATTGAATTTGACCACTGGAATTCCAAAATCCATCTAACGGTTGAAAAAACTTTGATATGATCTGATGGTTGAGAACAATCCCGCAAGAAAACTTTAATCCGATTTTTGATGTTTTTTGTTAAAACAAAGATTTAAGAAAACTATAATCCGAAAACAAAATATATGAAAATACCATCTAGTAAAATATGATTACGAAAACATGATTAAGGAAATCATACCTTTCGGATTGTCTTAGGAGGATTATTCGTAATGGGTAACATTTTTTTGAAAAAAATGACTACGAAAAAATCTTTATTACGAGAATGAAAAAAATATGAAAAAATTATTACGAAAACTCAAAGAGAAAACGAAAAATCATTACAAGATTTTCAGCAAAAAATATAATTAAAAAAGTTTGAAAACGAAATACTCATTAAAAAAGTCTCGGTATGAAAATATCGTTATAGAAATACCCATATGAAATTTTCCATTCCAGAAGTTTTCAATACAAAAATTTCCATTCCAGAAGTTTTATATACAAAAATATCCATTTTGAAAAAAATTCAGTTCCGGAAATTCCCATTCTTGAATAGTAGTTCCGAAAAATTTGAAAACAAACCTTAAAAAACGTAGTTATTCTAACAATCAAATGTACTCCCCCTATGAAAAGGAGTTTATTACTATTAGGAGAATTGTTCCAACAAGAATTTAATGAATAATGGTTAACTAACAGTTATCATTCCTAGATTTTGTTTAATATATTCAAATCTATCAGAAGGAAAAGATTTTGTGAAAATATCAGCAAGTTGATATTGTGTTCTGATAAACTGAAGAATGATATCTCCTTTTTGTGTGTTATCCCTAAGAAAGTGATGACTAATATCTATGTTTTTTGAATGAGAGTGATGTGAGGGGTTCTTAATTAGGGCAATGGCACTTGTGTAATCACACAAAATTTGAGTTTTAGTAAAGCTCAAGCTATAGTCTGTGAGTGTGTGTTGCATCCACAACACTTGAGTACAACAACTTCTTGCTGCTACATATTCGGCTTCAGTAGTGGAAAGTGCTACAAAAATTTTCTTCTAGAAAGACCAAGAAACTATTCAATATCCTAAGAAATGACAAGTTCCAGATGTACTTTTTCTATCCATTCTACATCCAACAAATTCAGCATCAGAAAAAAAAAATTAGAACAAAATCATTTCAATAAGTATAAAATAATCCTAGATCCATGGTTCCCTTAAGCTAGCGAAAAATTCTTTTTTACTACCTTTAAGTGATATTCCTTAGGATTGGATTGATATCTTTCACATAAGCATACTGAGAACATTATGTCTAGTCGACTAGCTGTTAAGTAAAGTAAACATCCGATCATACCTCTAAAAGATGTTTGATCTACTAGTTTCCCAGCTTCATCAAGATCTAAAGAGTTTGAGGTAGCAATGGGAGTACTTATACTCTTAGTGTTGTCATAACCATACTTTTTGAGAAGATCTTTAATATACTTATTTTGAGATATGTAGGTTCCCTCTGGTTTTTGAGAAATTTGAAAAATAAGGAAAAATTTTAACTCACCCATCATACTCATTTCAAACTCAGAGTTCATTAAACTTGCAAAAGATTCGGTTAAAGATTTCTGAGTTGAACCAAATATGATGTCATCAACATAAATTTGAACAACCAAAACATTTTTCTTATCATTCTTTATAAAAAGGGTTGGATCTGCATTTCCCTGAACATAGTTATTTTGATGCAAAAATCCAGTGAGTCTATCATACAATGCTCTTGGGGCTTGTTTAAGAGGATACAGAGCTTTGGTAAGTCTAAAAACATGATCAGGATGTTTTGTATCTTCAAATCCAGGAGGTTGTTCAACAAAAACTTCATCTTGGACATAACCATTATGAAAAGCACATTTTACATCCAGTTGAAAAAGTTTAAAATTAAAGAATGCTGAAAAGGCAAGTATAATACGGATAGATTCAAGTCTATCTACTAGAGCATAGGTTTCTTCATAGTCTATTACCTCTTGCTGATTATAGACTTTAGCAAAAAGTCTAACTTTATTTCTTAATATGACTCCATTTTCATCACATTTCTTTCTGAAGACCAACTTTACTCTAATAACAGAAGTTTCCTTAGGACTTTCAGCCAAGACTCAGACTTTTTTCCATTCAAATTCATTTAGTTCATCTTGGATAGCTTTGATCCAATCATCATCACCTAAAGCTTAATCAGTGCTTTTTTGGTTCTAACTGGGAAAGAAATTCTAGATGTTCTACTTCATTTCATAAGGAACTTCTAGTTCTTACAGGTTGATTTACATCAACAATGATACTATCACTGGGATGATTATTAAGAAACACCTGATTTGGGCTTTGAAAATCCTGTTCATCAACATAGGGTAGAAAGTCTTCTGGGGTAAATGTTTCAGAAGTATCTTCTTGAACATTATCCTTATCAGAAGTTTCTTCTATCATAGGTTGACAATCAGTTTTTGAAAACACATCCGAGGATGAGGATTGGAATGGTTTTAAAACCAAAGGATCAGACTCATCAAATTTTACATGCACTGTTTCTTCAACAGTACAAGTATTTTTATTAAAAACTCTATAAGCCTTAGAAGTTGTGGAATAACCTAAGAAAATTCCATCATCAGACTATGGTGCGAATTTATGTAGGTTATATTTAGTATTCAAAATGAATACATTACAACCAAAAACCTTGAAGTAGGATAGTCTTGGTTTTCTACCATTCCATAATTCATAAGGTGTTTAATTAAGAAAAGGTCTAACCAAAACTCGATTTATAGTACAACAAGAAGTACTTACAGCTTTAGCCCAGAAATGTCTAGCTATAGTATATTCACTGAACATGGTTCAAGTTATCTCTTGAATAATTCTATTTCTTCTATCAACTCCACCATTTTGTTGAGGAGTTCTAGGTGCTAAAAAATTTTGAGTAATACCTTTTCTACAACAAAAAGTTTCAAAATTAGAATTTTGAAATTATCCTCCATGATCACTATGAATTGTTTTTAATGGAAGGTTTTTCTCATTTTTAACTTGTGCTCTAAAATTTTTAAAATAAGAAAAAGCTTCAGAATTCTTTGCTAGAAAATAGACCCAAGTAAATCTAGCGTAATCATCATCTAGAACAAACACATAGTATTTGCCTCCAATACTTCCAATTTCTGTTGGACCAAAAAGATCCATGTGCACTAACTGTAATGCATCAGTTGTTGAGACTTCACTGATTGATTTAAAACTTGATTTATGTTTCTTTCCATATTTACTAGGATCACAAACTTTAGAAGAGTCAAATCTAATGTCCGGTAGATCCTTAACTAGTTTCTTCTTAGAGAGTTTGCATAAGTTCCTAAGGTTACAGTCAGCTAGTCTTCTATGCCATAACCAGGAATGATCTTCCATTGCACTTAGGAAAGGTAAATCATGGATCCTAAGGTCTTCTAAATTTAAGGTGTAAACATTCTCCTGCCTATTGACTGAGAGAATAAATTCTTCCTTGGAATTGTGAACTATGAATTTATCATTCCTAAAATTCAAAAGGTACCCTTCATCACATAACTGACTTATGCTAATGAGGTTGTGGTTAAGACCCTTAACAAAAATAACATTTGAAATCAAGGTTTTACCTAGAAGAACAATATTACCAATACCAAAAATATCTCCCTTAGCATTGTCTCAGACAGTTACTTTTCCTCCATTCGATTTGATAACATTTTTAAAATAGCTTTTGTTACCAGTCATGTTCCGGGAACATCCACTATCCATGTACCATGTGTTGCTGCTGGTACTCTCTTTACATTCCTGAAATCAAGAAGAGAATTAGACTTTCGGAATCCAAACTTGTTTGGATCCGAGATTTCCAGACAACAAAATTTTAGGAACCCACATCTTCTTAGAGAAATAAGTTTTATGAAATCCTAGAGATTGGGTTTTGTTTGAGGAACAATTATTTGCCCAGTGACCACCACATTGACACTTAGTACAAATTGGGACACTTTGAGGAACAAAATAATTGTTACTAAAAATTGGTTCTGCATGGGTATAACGAAATCCAGATTTATTTCTTAAAGGTCGTATTTGGGAATACATTTTATCAAAATTTTCTTTACCATTGGTAAAGTTTGATAAACACTTCTTTAAGGAAAAAATTTAGAACTTGAGTTTTATAACCATGTTTTTATCTTCCAAATTATTAGATTTAGAACAAGAGCTACACTCGAAAATTCATTTCTTTGAAATTACTTTTTCTAATTCTTTAGAATGTTTTTTCTTCTCAGAACTTACTTCCTCAATATTTTTTGAAATACATTCAAAATCAGAATTTTTTCTATCATGATCTTTAGAAAGATATCATATTTCATTCATAAGAATAGAATTCCTAGAGTTTTCCTTATCATGTTTTTTATTGAGTTTAGATTTCTCAATCTCAAGAAGTTCAGCAAACCTAGAGACTTCTTCATAGGTAGGTAAAGTATTTTCTTCATCAGAAGAGGATTATTCATCTGAGGAGCTATAATACTTACTATCATTAGAATTTAAAGATAAATTGGTCAATGATTCAGCCTTTCATACCTTAGCCATAAAGCAATGATTGCCAATAGGTAATCTAGCTATAAGACCACAATTCTTTTGTCCTGAAGATTTATAATCAGAAGATTCTTCTGAAGAGTCCCCACCACTGGCACTCCATGTGTCATTAGCTTTCAGAACATTCTTATATTTGGATTTATAATACTTCTTTATGTTCCTATCTGAATTCCTTTCTTTCCTTTCTTTGTTTTTGAGCAATGGACTATATGGTCTAATTTGTACAGCTCTCTTCCATTCATAACAAGTAACATCTCCATCTTTCCTATCTTTCCTTTCCTTTTTCTTATACATGGATTGGAAATTTCTCTGGCCAGCTATCTTGTTCATCCTTCGAGCATGATTTGCTAATTTATTTTCGGAGACTTTGCTCTCACTAGATTCTGATTAAACAACCATCTTCTTAGACTTGGATCTGGTTACTCTCTCAGGAGTCTTAGCTTTAATATGATTTGATTTTTTCGTAAAAGCAACAATACCATTCCCATTATTCTTCTTGATGTTGTCAACATCTCTCTTCATTATGGTTTCATGTTGGAGAAGAGTTCTGAATAACTCATCAAGAGAAATTTGAGTGACCTTCCTTTTTTCATCTATAGCAGTTCTTTTGGATTCCCACTCATTGGGAATAATATCAATTATCTTATCCACAAGTGATTCATCATCTAAACCTTTTTCTCACATAGACTGTAAACTATTGACGATAGTCATAATCCTCTGTTTTTCTTTACAAATTGGTTCACCATAAGGAAAATTGAAGCCATGGTATTCAGCTATAAGAATAACTCTCCTAGTCTCAATCACATTAGAAGTTCCAAAGTTTGTAACCTCTAACTTCATCCAGATACAATTTGCTGCTTCACAAGAAGAAATTTGGCTATATAAATTTCTAGTCATTGAACAAAGTAAATTATTGCGTACCTTATAATTGAGTTGATACTCTTGCTTTTCCTGGTTAGTGAAAGTTCTATCTTCCTTACCAGAATTTTTATAATCTCCAGTAAGCATAACAAAGTTGTCCACTCCTGTATAGATAAAAAAAGTCTTCATTCGATCTCTCCAGTATTTATAGTCATTACCATCAAATATTGGTGGTCTTGTAGGATTTAGATTATCAATGGAACCAACATTGAATCCTTCCATACTTAAAATAACCTTTAGCACACAAACTTTTTAGTAGAAAAAGTTCGTAATCACAATGTTTGGAATGAAAAAGTGAGCAGGAAAAACATATACGTGAGTACAAGTAATTCAAACACCTTCTCTGATACTAATTATAGGATTGAAATAATGATATTGATTCTCAATATACAAGAGGGGAGGTGAATTGTATACTTTAAAAATTCCTTTGGAACCATTAATGTTGGTAACGGATAACTATGTTTTCCTTAGATAAGGAAAGTTCTAAGTTTAACAAAGTTAACCTAAGAAAATTCACAACACCAGTAACACCAATTGAAAACTTGAAAAAGGAATGAAGTTATAAACTTCATGTTTTATGTACTTGCTTAAAACTGGAAAGAGATTCTGAAAGTAGGTTCCGGAAATATGGATCCAGAAATTGAAACTTAACTAATGATTACAAAATGAGATTCTACCTTAAAGCGTATAGAATCTAAATGAAACAGAGTACAAATAAGGAAGTATATGAAATTTATACTTTCCTTATAATACAATATGTAGCGGAAACAAACAATTAGTAAAACTACAAGTAACAAGATATAAGTCTTTTAACCAAAAGAGAAGGGTATCCAACAACCTTGGATAAAGGTCCCTTGATTTATTCTTTCAAGCAAGTCTGTCTTACCCACACCAGGGTAAGCCCTCGATACGAAGATCAGAATCTCTGTTTTACTATCCCCGTAATCCCTCAACTTCAAGGTAGTTGGCAACCTCTGTCTTCCTCAGCAAGGAAACCCTCAAACTTCAAGGTAGTCATCACCTCTATCTTCCTATCCCCGGATGTCCTTGAATTTAATCACCAGCATTCGGAGTTGCATGAAGCAAAAAACTGAATGAGTGGTTCAGTACGCACAAGGAATGAGAAGATTTCTCTCTCTAGAAATCACCTTAGCAGCGTGTGGTATCTAGATAGATCCATCTTCTATATCGTTGTGAGCTCTTTCAAATGAGCTCCTATTAATAGGCATGGTCATCCTCCTTTCCAATGGTCATATTTTCCTTAAAAGTCTGAGGGACCTATACATGTGTAACTTAACCAACAGTTAGTTAATAACAGAATAGACGACATCGTTTTATAACAAAACATGTGTAACAGAATGTACGACATCGTTTTAAGTCTAACTCAAAAGTTTGGAGTGAGGGTTCGGAGAGTAAACAAAATGTCAAAGAGTAGACAAATTATAAAAGTGTAAGAAAAATAAATGTTTGGAGTCTAACAAAAAAATATTCAGAGTCTAAATAAATTCAGAGTGTATAAAGAAAAGATGATCATATTCTGTTAAATAGGTAAATTCAGAATGAGAATTCGGAATGAGAATTCATCATTAGAATTCGTAATGAGAATTCGTAATCAGGATTCATCATTAGATTTCGATGTCGAACTCCATGAGAATTCGTATCTAGAATTCAGAGTAGAACATTATCAGAGTTCGTATCCAGAATTCAGAGTAGAACTTTATCAGAGTTCGTATCCAGAATTCAGAATGAAACATCATTACAGTTCTTATCGAAAATTTGGAGTGAATCTTCATTACAGTTCTCATCTAGAATTCGGAGCCTAAAACAGAATGCTTCATATCAATGTTTCAAATGATTCTGAGAATAAAGAAATGAATCTGATTCTTATACTGAAGAAAAATATGGATATATATAATGAAAATATGATAAGGATAGTTTTTTCTTACAAAAGCGATCTTCCATATAAAAGCAACTTTCCTTATAAAAGAAATTTTCCATACAAAAGCGATTTTCCTTATAAAAGCGATTTTCCTTATCAAAGCAATTTTCCTTATAAAATAAATTTTCCTTATAAAAGCGATTTTCCGTGTAAAAGCGATTTTCCTTAAAGATAATGTGTTTGTGATTTTCAAAACAAGAATGAATGGAAAAGTCATAAGGAAAACCTTATTGACTCAACAATTATGACCTCATTCGGTAAAGTATACAGTGGAAAAAACCTAACACAATAGCAGAATAAATAAACAGCATGCAACAACTGAACTAAATAGCGGAAACAATGGATAACTAATAATAATGCAATATGGTACATATGTATAAGGAAAGAAGCCAACAAACCAATGTGCTGAAGTACAACTGAAAAACCAAGTGCGTGGAAAACAAAATAAACTCCTCAGCGTCGCGAGCCAGGGCTCGATCCAATGCTCTCCAGCTCCAGTGCAATCAAGAACCTGAAGTAAAAGGGCGCTTTCCCCTATCTGTACCTACAGCAACATAGTCTGTTTGGGCCCAAAAGAATGGCCCAAACAGGGTGTGAGATACAATCCCATTAGGCAATCACCCAAAGATTTGTGCCTAACAGTCAATGAATACATGGCAGTAATAAAACAATAAGCAGTAAATAGGAATGCACAAGCAGCAACAGTCCACAGTTCTATCCAATAAAGTACACAAGTAAACACCTAGAAACAATCAAGAAAACAGGTAACCCTCTGGGTAGTTCTCACAGCATAACCTCTATGGATCAACCTACAACTACTATCAACAATCTAGGAGGCACACTTAGTCTCACCCCTCTGGTTCAGCTATGTAATTATTAGACTCACTTGGGTAGCACTCACTGCCAATTCCCCCTATAGTCTTGTATCATGCTAAAGTCTCTCTGGGGAAGCACTCAATGTATATTCCCTTCTGTGGCCTGCATCGAGGAACTACAGACTCTATGAGGAAGCACTCAACGTCAATTCCCCCTTGTGGTCTCGCATCGTAATTAAAAGACACTGTGAAGAATCCCTTCCATCAATTCTCCCTTTGGTCTACTAATATAGGTTCTCATAGTCTTGAGTGAAAGATAAAACATGCTCAACATTCGTACATCATCCATGTAAACCTCAAGAACTACTTGGATATCGTTCAAAGGCTCAACAGCATAAAAAAGTAGTAGTTCCACAATCCTACGACTAGGCATGGCAACTGGAAAAATGAAAAACCGGCAGAACAAGCCTGGAAAAGCAACCTGAGCACAAAAAAAATTCTCTACTCACAAGAATAAACCACTACTATAGCAATCGAGCAAAGCAGGCAAACAATAGAGCAAAACAGGTAACACGCAATACCCAGTTCAAGGGTATTGGTGGGATTTTGACAAAATACTCAATGAATTTCTACATAAAGGCACAAATCACCTACCTCGATCGTAGGAGATCCATATATGTGAACCTCGACGACAAATTCCCCTTAGAACGACGAAGATATGAGAAAACATACAAATCGTTAATCCCACGATAACTTGGAAATGAGGAGGAATCATGAAACAAGGCTAAAGTAGAACGTAGAACTCACCGCTGCGCTTCCAACACAATCGACAGCAGCTAGAACGGAGGTCATATAGAGGCATGGCGGGTTTGGGAAGAATTGCGGTCGTACGATGCTCTCAGACGGACGAAACGTGAAGAAGAAGACGCTTCTTTGCGTCAGGTGCGACCCCGGTCCATTTAATGAAAAAAATACACGGCATGTAATTCTTGAGTACATGCCGTGTACATTAGTTTTCCGTACTCAGATTTAACCGGCCTCCACCTCACCCTTACACACCGTGTGTGTGGCCCAGACACGACCACCACACGGATTCGAGCAGAAAAAGAGTACACGGTGTGTACTCAGAAAGTACACGGCGTGTACTTAAAAACTTTCCAGAAACATCAACTTTCTAAAAAACTCCAGAAAAAGGAAAAACATACCAGAACGAAGTTCCAGGTTCTTACAAACTTTCCCCCTTAAAGAAATTCGCCCCTGAATTTCCCTAACGAGGCTGAGAAGAAGAAACCCCGAACAACTCTGGCCACTACGATCGTACATCGGCCTCCCACTCCCAGGTCTTGTCCTGTACTCACCCGTGCTTCTATAGCACTTGTACCAGAGGAACAAACTGCCCGCCGAGAACCTTCGTACTGTGATCGACAATCCGGATAGGATGCTCCTCGAACGATGCATCTGCTTCAAGCTCAACATCCTCGGGCTGAAAGATGTGAGATGGGTATGAAAAAAACGTCAGAGTTGAGAGACGTGGAAGACGTCGTGCATGGCTCGATACCTCTGAGGTAGCTGCAACAGATAGGCGATCGGCCCTACTCTCTCCAATACCTCAAATGGCCTAACATACCGCGGTGAAATCTTACCCTGTCTCTGAATCCTCTTCTGTCCGAACCTCGGTACGACATGCAGGAAAACCTGATCACCAACCTCGAACACTAGAGGTCATCTCTGCTGATCAGCATAAGACTTCTGTCGAGACTATTTTGTATCCATCCTCTTCCGAATCAGATATATCTTCTCTGAAGTATCCTGAATGAGATGAGGTTTTAGTAGAGCAGCTTCTCCTGCCTCCAGCCAGTATAAGGGTGATCGACATGGCCTACCGTACAATGCCTCGTAGGATGGCATCTGATTGGTCACCTGGAAACTATTGTTGTAGGAGAACTCCACCAGAGAAATATGCTTCTCCCAAGAACCTCAGAATTCAAGGATGCATGCTCAGATCATATCCTCAAACACATGGATCGTGCGCTCGGACTGGCCATCTGTCTTGGGATGGTATGTTGTACTCAAAAGTACCTGTGTACCCAAGGCCTTCTAAAGTCCCTGCTAGAACCGAGAGGTAAAGCACGCATCCCCTTCTGAAACAATTGAGTGTGGAACTCCATTCATATGAACGATCTCCCAGATGTAAAGTCATCCCAGATCATCGACACTAAAGGTCTCCTTAATCGGAAAGAATTTCGCAACCTTTGTATGTCTGTTGACAACAACCCAAACAACATTGTTCCCTTGAGGCGACCTCAGCAACCCGGTCATGAAGTCCATCACAACATCGTTCCACTTCCACTGCGGAATGAAAATCTTGCATCAGCTCCTCGCGTTTGTATGCTAGCACCCATACACGTCCTTGGAAACGCAAGATCTCATACTATCCAACTGTCCATATGGGAAGAGGGTCCTCTCCATACACACTCTCCCGCAGGACTATGCCTTCTGAGTCTGATAGATGCCTCATCCGTACCTGATCAGGAGGTGAAGAGGAAACAACTACATAAAAAAGGTAAGTTTGTCCCTATATGGAGTTCACCTCCAGATGCATCTAAGAGAACCGAGCCATAAGCTGCCACTCACTACTGGCCTCCTCAACTGCCTTAACCTGAGTTCTCCTGCTCAATGCATAAGCCATTTCTTTGCCCTTACTCGGTGTATAGGTGAGCTCAAAGTCAATAGACTGTAGATACTCAACCCACCTGAGCTGCCTCAGATTAAGATCACGTAGATTGATGATATACTTGAGATTCTTGTGGCCAGTGAAGACCACAAAGCGCTCTCCCAGATGATAGTGTCTCCAACAGTGCAAGGAATGAAAAACAGCTGCAAACTCCAGATCGTGCATTGGGTAGTTCCACTCATGTGGCCTCAACTGCCATGATCTATATGCAATGACTCCATCTCCCTGCATAAGCACAGATCCCAGCCTGATACCTGAAGCATCACAATAAATAGTGTAGCTCTTGCCTGGATCTGTCTAGACTAGTATCGGTGCGGACGTCAACCTCCCTTTTAGCTCCTGAAAGGCTAACTCATAAGAATCTGACTATAAGAACTTCGCCCCCTTTTTTTCAGACCTGTCAGAGGTGCTGCTAGACGAGGAATGTCCTGATTGAAGCGTATGTAGTATCTAGCCAACCCTAGAAAACTTCGTACATCAAATACGTTCTTCGGCTGCTCTGAGGAAACTACAACTCTCACTTTCTCTGGGTCCATAGATAGTCCTGCATCTAAGATGATGTGACCCATGAAGTGAATCTAATCCATCCAAAAGTGGAACTTCGAGAGTTTAGCATAATGTCGACGCTCTCTCAGTGTACTCAGAACCATCTCAAGTTGTGTGGCATGGTCGTGTCGAGTGTGAGAGTACAACAAGATATCCTCCACGAAGACCATGACGAAGGATTCCATGTAAGTATGGAACACTCGGTTGATCAGTGCCATGAAAACTGCAGATACGTTCATGAGACCGAACGGCATGACTGTATACTCGTATAGACCATACCTGCTCCTGAAGGATGTCATAGGTATATCTGATGGTCTAACATGAAACTAATGATAATTGGACCTCAAGTCGATCTTTATGAACACCTAGGCTCCTTGAAGCTAATCAAAGAGGTCATCAATCCTTGTAAAGGGATATCAGTTCTTGACCGTCAACTAGTTCAGCTTCAAATAATCCACACAAAGCAGAAGGGTACCGTCTGTCTTCTTTGCAAATAGTATAGGCGAACCCCAAGGAGAAGTACTGGGATGGACGAAAATCTTTTCCTACAACTCCTCCAACTGCTTCTTGAGCTCTTGCAACTCAGGTGTATCCATCCTATAAGGAGGAATAGACACTATTGTTGCTCCCGGAATGAGCCCAATAGAGAAGTATACCTCACGCTCCGGAGGAAAACCTGAAAAGTCCTATGGAAAGAAATCCCTGAAATGATCCACCACTGGAGGAAAGTCCAACTGTGGAGTCTCCTGATCATCTAGATAAAGACTATAAATCTGTGTTGTCACCCCTCCAAGCCCAAGATGCTTGAGTCCCGCCCGACTCATCTGAACATCCCATTCACATCTATGAAGAAATGTTTCACCCTATGGTGAGATGAAACTGACTCTGCGGCGATAACAGTCAACAACTGAATGGAAGGGAATCAACTAGTCCAGGACGAGGATGACATCATAGCCTATCATCTCTAGGAAATATGGATCCCATAATAATTGATACCCTGCAACCTCGAGAGGGCACTCTCTACACTGGCGTACACTATATGTCCTCGTTCCCAAAGGTATTTCTAGTGTCAACGAGTCTGCAGAAGAAAAGATGCAGAGCCCAAGGCTCTTCATGATAGAAACATACATAAATCTATATGTGGAACCAGTATCGATGAGGGCTGAAGATAAAACCGAGGCTACTAAACTCATACCGCAAACAGTAAAAGGGTAGGGATCCTGCTCCTGATAAGTCTTCTCCACAGCGAAAGACTCCCCTCTACCCCGGCCCTGTGCCCCTGGCTGACTACTCTGAGCTGAACCTCCCTGCTGGTGCTGAGGAACTGGTGGCTTACTGCCATGTCCTCGACCTCCACCTCGGCCCGAACGGCCGGAAGAACTCCAGTTCCCCGACTTGTGGAAAACCGGTGGTGCTTCTCCTGAACGAGGAGTCAGTGAAGATCCACGGTCACCAGCTGCTGGTTCGAACACCTGACAGAAATGATGAAGGTGACCCATCTTGCCACAAGATCGGAACTCCACAAGGTCCCTCTGGCATTGTGGCCTCGTGTGCCCAGACCGGCCACACTGGTAGCATGTCACTGGGCTTCCTGACGATGCATCTTGCTTCCTCGGATCACCGCATGTAGGCTCTCTACGGCACTTCTTACTGTCATCTGGAAGCAAACTAGCTCTGGAATCAGAACCGCCGTAGATCGCAGCTCTGGAGTCTCTTATATTGTGCTCTGTAATCAGTGCCTGTTTGATGATGGAAGTAATGGAAGTCATCTTGAAGATATTCACTGACGAGTGGATCTCCTGCCTAATACCATCCTCAAACTTCCATTCCAAGAACACCCCACTTCCATCCCGGAGGGGTGTGAAATGTTGCAGCTCAGTGAAACGAGAGGAATACCCCATGATAAAAATAGTACCATACTCTAAGCTCATGAACTCTCGGGCTTGGTCAGCCCTCAAAGTCTCCGGGTAGAAATTGTCATAGAACACATGCTAGAAATCCTCCAAAGCCATAGCCTACTGCTCACCCGACTGTGAGATCACGTCCCACCACCTCTTGGTGGAGTCTCAGAGCATGTAGGTGGCGAGCTTGACCCGCCTCTCTAGAGGAGTCTGCAGATGCTCGGAGATAGTCAGCATGGCTTCCATCCATGACTCTGCAGCCTGAGGGCCTCCTTCCCCCGAGAATGTGGGAGGATGTTGTTGCTGGAAAACCCGAGTCAAGTCTGTCATAGACGTGGCATGAGGCGGTGCTCCCTGGAAGACCTTGATCATCTTCGTGAAACCTTCCCTGAACTATGCATCAGTTCCTGCAACTCGTATAACAGTCGGTGCCAAGGCTGGCCCGACTGGAGGATCAGCAGGAAGTCCCTGATCAGCCCTGTCTGGCGTCTGATCACTGCCTAATGAAATACGTACGACCGGAGAAAGTCTCAGAGGCATAGGTTTGAATGATCAAAAGTACACCTTTGATCAGAAAAAAAAGGATAGAGAACACAAGATTACTAAATGAGAACAGGGTAAGAAAACACAAAATATTACCAAACACGACAACACGACGTGTATAAAAACTACATGGAGTGTCTTCTTAAACCACTGACATGGGCGTGTACTCCTGCCCTAAAAGTCATGTACACCTCAAACTACATGGCGTGTGGACCTCAACACACAACGTCTACTTGAACACTATTCCCCTGCCTGAGTATCATTACATGGCTAACCCATATGTTCTGACTCAACCCGAGACTACACGGAGTGTTTGAAACAAACACAGCGTGCACTAGACAAGGCTTCAGCAGCCCGTGTTGGTTAATCACACGACCGTCTACAAGGCTGAAGCTTACATGACATGCTCTGAACAAACAAGGTGTGTAGAGGCGAAGGTGACACCATCCCATGTTGTTCGTGACACGGCTGGGAACCTGGACATAACTACACGACATGTTCCTAACAAACACGGCGTGTGGAAAAGAAGGTAAAGTCGACATGTGTTGTTCATGACATGGTGGGGTACCTATACATGACTAAATGGAGTGTTCCCTCTGGATAGGGCGTTTTCTACACAAGCTTCCCCGACCCTTGTTGTTAGTGACACAACCGGGTACACAGCTCCGCACTTACATGACATGTACCTACCGTACACGACATGTTCCTGAAGTTACTTTCATGACACCGTGTTCTGCCCACATAGTCAGTGAAATGGCCTGAAAACTACACGGCGTGTATCCCAAAAGTACATGCCGTTTATTCTTGGTTTTTCTGGAAAGTTGCTCAGAAACTGCATAGAATCCCAGAAACACTTAAAACAAGGGAAAGAGGTGTCAAATTCAGATCTGTGAGGGCCTATACTCCCCACGAATCAATGCTTCGTATCTCCCACAGTCAAATACAAGAGAGATCAGGATCATGATCCACCATGTTTCGATTAATGAGGGCCCATAACACCTCACGAACAAAAATTTGGCGTTCATTTTTAAGCAAAGAGAAAACCAACCAGTTTTCTAACATGACAACAGAGGATCTATCAAGAATCTATCACAACGGCATGTATAATCTATACAGAGTCTATCACAGCAGCATGAAATCGCTAATGCACCCTAGATGGCATGGAAATAATGCATGGCATGTGATTTCTACAAGTGCCTATATGATGCATGAGATGGAATACCCTCATCTCATCAGGTTGTGACAGAAATAGAACCGGAGTATCAAAACAATAATAACACAAGTTATGTGAATCACTCTAGGTGATATCAGATCAATCATAAAATCTCAAAACCATAAAACTACAATTAACGAGGTAGTATGGAATTTCCCTGTACATGGGTTAGCTACTCCCGAGAACAGCTTAATGCCAAGTACCGAATCCATCGTATCCCTAGATAAAGTCTCCAAATAGAAAGAAAGAGAAAAGAACTCCTCTAATACTACTTTGTAACGACCCGAATCTAGAGCCCCTCCACTGGTGCCCCGTACCTGGTTTGCCACACAACCTCATGCATGTTTCCCCAAACGCCAGAGGCTTCCGACTAGCAGCAAGGACCTTGATGAGTCGGTGGGGAAACAATGCCCTCATTCGGTAAAGTATACAGTGGAAAACAACCAAACACAATAGAATAATCAATAAACAACATGAAACAACTAAACTGAACAGCGGAAACAATGGATAACTAATAATAATGAAATATGGTACATATGTCTATGGAAAGCAGTAAACAAACCAACATGCTGAAGTACAACTGAAAAACCAAGTGCAGGGAAAACAAAATAAACTCCTCAGCATCGCGAGCCACGTCTCGGTCCCATGCTCTCCATCTCTAGTGCAATCAAGAACCTGAAGTAGATGGGCGCTTGCCCTTATCTATACCTGCAACAACATAGTCGGCTTGGGCCCAAAAGCATGGCCCAAACTGGGTGTGAGATACAATCCCAGTAGGAAATCTCCTAAATATTTGTGCCTAATAGTCAATGAATACATGGTAGTAATAAAACAATAATCTGTAAATAGGAAAGCACAAGCAACAACAGTCCACAATTCTAACAAATAAAGTACACAAGTAAATAGCCAGCAAAAGTCAAGAAAACAGGTAACCCTCTGCATAGTTCTCACAGCCTAACCCCTATGGTTCAACCTACAAGTACTAGAAACCCTCTAGGAGGCACACAGAGTCTCACCCCTCTGGTTCAGCTATGTAATTATTAGACTCTCTAGGGAAGCACTCACCGTCAATTCCCTCTATAGTCTCGTATCGTGCTAAAGGCTCTCTGGGGAAGCACTCAACGTCTATTCCCTATGTGGCCCGCGTCGAGGAACTACAGAATCTCTGAGCAAGTACTCAACTTCAATTCCCCTTGTGGTCTCGCATTGTAATTAAAAGACACTCTAGAGAAGCCCTTCCATCAATTCTCCCTTTTGGGCTACTACTCTAGGTTCTCACAGTCCTAAGTTAAAGATAAAACATGCTCAGCACGCGTACATCATCCAATTAAACCTCAAGAACTACTTGGCTATCGTTCTAAGGCTCAACAGCATAAAAATGTATCATTTCTACAATCCTATGACAAGTCATGGAAAATGGAAAAATTCCAAACAGGCATAACAAGCATGGTAAAGCAACCTGAGCACAAAAAAAATTACTCTACTCACAAGCATATACCCTTACTACAGCAATCAAGCAAAGGAGGCAAACAAAAGAGCAAAACAGGTAACACGCAATACCCCATTCAAGGTTATTTGTGGAATTTGCACAAAAAAATAAAAGAATTTCTACAGAAAGGCACAAACCAACTACCTCGATCCAAGGAGATCGATATACGTGAACCTAGATGACAGTTTTCACCTTAGAACGGCGAAGATTTGAGAAAACGCACAAAACATTCATCCCACGATAACATGGAAACGAGAAGGAATCAAGAAACAAGGCTAAAGCAGAACATAGTACTCACCACTTTGCTTCCAACACAGTCTATAGAAGCTAGAACGGAGGTCGGATGGAGGAACAACGGGTCAGGGATGAATCGCGGTCGTACGACGCTCTCGAATAGACGAAACCTAAATAAGAATACGCTTCTGTGCATTAGGCATGACCCCAGTCCATTTAATAAAAAAAAGAAAATACGCAACGTGTAATTCTTGAGTACACGGCGTGTACTTATTGAGTACACGGCGTGTAATTCAGTTTTCTTTACTCCGCTTTAACCGGCCTCCACCTCACCCTTACACACCGTGTGTGTGTCCTGGACACAACCAGCACACGGATTCGAGCGGAAAAAGAGTACACGGCGTGTACTCAGAAAGTACACGGCGTGTACTTCAAAAATTTCCAGAAACTTCATCTTTCTTTTAAACTCCAGAAAAATGAAAAACAAACCTGAACAAAGATCTGGGTTCTTACAAAACAAATTTTATAACCATTCATGAATGGTGAATGTGGAGAATGAATCTCACCGGGTCTTGGAGATGGTAGGTCGTACGTACGCACGAGTAAGTGGTATCATTCCCTTGATGGTTAAATGGTTTGGAATTATATAGAATATTAGTTATAAAAAAATTATTATCATGCTATATTCGTTATTTCTATCCATTATACTCATCATCATACCCATTATTATAAATTAGTGTTGAATAACCAATTACACCACGACTTTGAGATGGTTAGCCGTACGCACAAACGAATGGTGATATTATTATTCGTAGGATGGATATAAAGGATAATAAGGTTCTTACATGATTAAAATAACATATATGTATATGTATGATACACTATTTATTAATTTGGTACGAAAATAACATAGAAAGCGGATGTAGATGAAGAAAAGAACTTTGAAATTAGTGATAAAATA
This sequence comes from Viscum album, assembly GCA_963277665.1. Lineage (NCBI taxonomy): Eukaryota > Viridiplantae > Streptophyta > Magnoliopsida > Santalales > Viscaceae > Viscum > Viscum album. The sequence goes on from OY728134.1 coordinate 1,005,372,029, forward strand.
ATTATATCTTTTTCAGGTGTCTCCTTTTGATAAGCACAAACGGAAAATATAGGATGAATTTTATACCAATTTATAGACTCTATGATGTAGTTGAGAAAGTTGGGAGAGTAAATGTTTAGGGGATTTCTGAGACTAGGAACTACAGAGGTGTGAATTTAAGAGAAGGAGATGTTCTCTTTTATAACAGAGGGGAGGGGCACTTTGAGAAAATCATAAAATATTAAATAAATATAAATTAGTTTTACATTAAAAAAGGTTAAAAATTAATTATATTTAAGTATAAGACGAGTATGGGTCTAAATATCATCAACTAATTCATTTTAAACATGTTTTTGTGATATATTTAACCTTATATTGTTTTTAACCCTTAGATAGACAATTAAACTTTTACAATGAGAACATGTATTTCTAAACTAAAGGGTTAATATTGTGACTACAATATTAGAAACGAACCCCAATTAGATTATTTATGAAATATTTAACACTATAAATGTTATTTTACCCAACCGTATAATTTTATGACTTTAATATCATTTAATAAAACTGTAGTTAATTTAAAATCACAATTAGGTCAATTTTGATACTATTCAATTTTTCAATTTTAAAAAACATCAAACCAACATGATAACTTAGAAAAAATATTTCAACATTTCACTATCATGTATATGTTATCTATGAAAGTATTTACTATCACCAATTAAGTAAAATTTTATTTATTTAATATTTTTAACATCATTAATTTGATATTTCCATTAATAATATAATTTATACATCACTATTGTGTCATTATTAATAATAATAATTTACCATCTAAAAATTATAAATAAATTTCTATGAGGTGGGTAATTCATTTATATTTCCGTGAAATATTTATAATAGATCATATCTCCTAGAAATATCTATATTAAAATTATTATATTTATAAGAAATTAGAATGTGACAATTTGTTACATTCATTAATTTTAATAATATTCTGATCATATTAATGGAAAAGGGACCCTTAAATGATTCTATTTCGAATAATAGTTTATAAGGGTATAATTTAGTCGCCAAATAGGATTTTTACATGTTTTAGCCTATTTTTATAATATTAATTTTACCTTTAATTACCCGGTTTACAATTGATTGTGTTAATAAAAAAATTTCTAATGTTACGATTTATAATATCAATAAAATAAAAGTAATGTATTTACATAATTTGGACTCAATGATTCTAAATATGCAATCAATTTTTCAAAATTTTAAACGTATATATTTCAGTAATTAATTTATATTATATCCTTGATGACAAAACAAGAAAATGAAATTTTAAAAGTAAAACTCATCAAGAGATTGACATGTGTTTATATCAAATTTCAATGTGAAATTTCATAAAATGACCAAAAAATTATTAAATAATTAAAAAATAATCTAATTAATCATTAAAATATATTTGAACAAAATTCTAATAATATAAATAAATTAGATTAAAATGAATATTTGAATTAAAATGTTTTGTTTTTTATCTATTCATTAAAATATAAAATTTATCAGAAAAATAAAAAAAATCATCCATAGTAAATTTATTTTTCCCTATTAAAAAATGTTTATTTAGTCAAATAAGACATATAAAAGTTCCAATAAATAGATTTAAAACAGGTTTTCCATAAAAAGGTGGCAAAAATACATTTTTTGAAAACTGCTTCTTTTATCCAAAAATTTGAATGTGTTCTTATATCATGTCATATAAGTTGAATGATAAATTATATGAAATATATTAAATAATAAATTTAGTTAATACAGTTCACATCCAATAATTTAATAGATAGGTTATATATTACATAATAATATTTTATTAATATATTGTTGTTCGGTAAAATTGGGACGTCCGTATAATGCAAGACAACTCATTATTGTGTAAAGGGTAATCTTACCATGGTTTTTCATAAAATGAAAGAATGAATTAAAATTAAATTTAATTTCAAATAAAAATTTTATAATGTCTCATGGTGTTACATTATCTCCCCCTATAACAAATTGTATCCCCACAATTCAAACATGAGATCAAAAACTAGGGGTTTGAAATTTCAACATATATTTTTTGAAATCCAACATTGGAAAAGGATTAATGTGCCCTCCACATTAAAATAATTAAAAGTAATTATGATGGTAATGAGATATAACACATACAAGGGTTCCATGTAGGAAAAAATTAACATGAAATAAAAAATAAACCATCATGTTTTGATGGAGAGTGATAGGTAACATGGTCAGGAGAAAGTCAATAATCATAAATATTGATGTTGCTGATGATCTAAGAGACCTTTTCATTAAACCGAAAAGAAATTACAATGAAAATGTTTTTGGTTTTACGATCCTTTCCCTAGATTTTAATAATTAATTTTCTTCATAGAATAATTACATATGGAAGAATATTAATTTGATATATATACTTCTACGCTTTACCTAATTTCTACAACAAGATCGTATTTCTCTACAAAAGATTCAAATATATTATATTTATCTTAAATAGATAGGGTTCAAAAGAAGAATTATACATTATTTTTCATACCAGTTAAATAAAAAAAACTACATTATGAAAAACAGCTCATCGCGTAGGCCAGTGGTAGGTGATACACCCTTGTCGCCGTCGGTTACGGGTTCAAGCCTCGTGGCCTTGCCAAACGTGATGGGTTATCCCATGACAAAATGGTTTCCCATTTCATAAAACTATATTAATAAAAACATTCTAAAAATAATTTTAGTAAATGGTTTATCCTTAATTAATACTATCACATTTTAAACTCAATCCATTCCAACCATTAGACGTATCCAATTTTCTATTTCCAAACTCACAGTCCAAATATTTTTATAAAGAAGCTCACATTGCATAATGAAAGTCTGTTTTTTTTTCACAATACCTTCATCATGTATTCTCTTAAAAATAAAAATACCCTAGATTATCATAAAACCTTATTTAATATGTCCATACTTCATTATTCCTTATGTAAAAAATATAATATTGGATATACTCTTAAAATCCAAAAAGTTTGTAAACTCCGACAATGATGGAAAAACACATTATGTAGTTCCAATGTAGTAAATAATATTCAATATGCATTATCCAAATCAATCATCTCTTTATTCCAAAATCATTATCTATGTATCGAAAGCATATTAATTGTTATCTTCACCTTAACAATATATTTTCCAATGGGTTGAACTTGAAACTATGTCACATTACTTGGTACCATACAATCTCAAATCCTTAATGAAATAGTACTACAGTACAATAATTATATACTCCATAATTATTATAACCAGTACATTTATAATAATATATTCAAATAAAATAATTATTGAAAATTCATATTAATCATTCCTCTTCATCTTCGGTAGTATAATAAAATGTTCATTATCCAATAGCATCAGCTGGGGTATATTACCTTGACGATTGGGACATTGATTCCCATAGTGTCTCATCTCCTTATAGTTTAACCAATGTGAATTGGAAGCCTTTTTCTAACCCTTTAAATCATTTACATGGTGTAATTGTTTCTCTACACATATATAAAACTCACATTCTGTTCTATCATTTACTAGGATGATTCTTTCTATAGTTATCACATCTGGGAAAATCCTTCTTTCACATTATCCATTTATCCAACTTTTTATCTTCCATCCTCTTCATCTCTTATTTCTATTCAAATCCATTTTCAATGGAGAATTATTTACTTATCTTATTAGTACATGATATTATTTTTTCATATGATGAGAATTCATGGGATACTATTTCCCTTCAAATTTTCTTCTCAAGAACATGAATGATATGATCTTTATTAATCATTATATCACATGAACTGGTGGAGTTCTCCTTCATTCTACTAGGATACATTTATATAAAACAGAATTTACATGATTATATTATAATGTTATGTACTTTTTAAAACTCAAAATATGGTATAAAAAATAACATAAATTTATGCATCATACATCTTAGATGCGTAATGATTCGTTACTTTTCGAGCATCATTACTTTTATATCCTGCATAATGGTAGGTAAATAAAATTTTAATTATCCTAAGAATACCTCACCAGGAGTGTTAAACCAAGTACATAGTAAGGTCTTTTGTCGTGTACCAAGATACCCCAAGTCAAGCTTGTAACATCTTTTTAGACTTGTTAATCCTAGGCCCATATGTGCCAGAACCACATCCATATGTAGTATCAAGATAAGAATGTGTTCCCTGGAAGACCCACAAATCCTTATTTTTCCAAAATTCTATGAGGTTATTCTATAATTTTCCTCAATTTATATTTTAGGGTAATGTTACATAATCGATTTTATTCTAAATATAGTTACCGTGGTTTCTACTAAACTTTCTCTAATACCATCTATAACGCCCTGACCCTAGATAATCAAAGTCGGTGCATTACTTTTTTACATTAACATGATAAAAATAAATAAAATCCTAAATGTCTGATCAAATTTCGTAGCATTGGAAACACTAGATACAAAAATATGTTATATATTACATCATTAAATGAAATAAAACATAGTGAATCCTTTGAACATGCTCATATCAATTAGATTGTCCATTCATGTCAGTCATAATATTCCCATTCACATCCTCAAGTCAAGTGAAACATAATAAAGGGACGAGATCTGATCCTCCGTAAGGATAGAGAATATAGTGTCAGCTATCATAAATAATCATAATACTTTGAGTTAAGGTATAAAAAAATAAATACAAGTCTTTTAAACATAATATTTAATATATTGTGGAAATAATATATCATATAATTCTATTAAAAAATTAAAATGGATATTATACTTGTCGAATCATCACATGTAATATCAATAAATAATCTCATAATATGCTAATGCATAATGACAAAAATACCATCAAGGCTTCATTATAAGATAATATGAGTAAGACGTTTGTAAAAATCAAAATTAGATTGTCTCACTAGAACAATCGATGTATCGAGGGGCTTTTATTAACTGATCCCCACCCATAGGGTTTTAGTTTCCTAGTCCTCAACCTGTAAGGATTTAATTAAGTAGTCCCCAACCAGTTACATACAAATACCAACAGATTCCTCATATGAATAGTGTGAAACATAACCTACATAAACATTCGTTTTAAAAATATTATATGAAACGTTAATACTCTAACCATAACCCATGAATGGTATCAATATAGGAAATCCAAAGTCAACCAAAACATAAACTCTTCAATAAAATACAGAAGATTTTATTATAATAAATCAATGAAAATTAATCATAAAATCCCACAATAGATATTGACATGTATGAAAATAATCTCACAAAATCATTAATACATATTTGATTAAATATCCATTTAAAAATACAAATCATTCAAAAGAATTCATAATTATAAAATAAAACATTTATTTTTTTGAAAATTACATTTTGAAAAAGTAAAGGAAGCTTTATAATGTTAATTCATCATGATGATGGAAATATTTGTTCTCAATGTATATTATAATAAACAATCAATCATTAATTTTTTTGAAAAAATCCATAAATTACCTTGTTTGGAAAATGAAAAATAGATTCCTTTGAAAACCTTTTATAAAAAATGAAACATTTGTAAAAAAGACTTTGAAAAATTGTAATGGAATTCAAATTTTATTTTGAAGAGAATTATAATTAAGCATGGATATTTATGATAAATATTTCTCAATAGATATTTATGTATAAAGCACCTCGGATAATAACGATATTGTAAAATTAACCCTTACCTTGTACTTTACATTAGTTGAGGGTGATTTAACCTACTATATTATGGTTAAATCAAGTTTTAAAATTATACAAGGACTATATACATATTTATGATATCATATATGATTTTATTATATCATTTTGTCAAAAATATTTCAGTACTACCATTGTTTCATTTGTTAACTGCTTCATTTTTTCAAACCTATTTTGTTGTGTATGTCATGTTTGTTATGAGTAGGATATATTTTATATATTTAAAAATTGATATTAATATCATAATTATTATTTATCTTCATCATATAAATAGTATAATAATTCTTGAATGGTTAACATGGAGAATGAATCTCACCACGTCGTGGGGACTGTAGGCGGTACCTATGCACGAGCGATAGTATCATTCCCTTGATGGTTAAATGGTATAGAATTGTATGGTATATTACTTATACAGAATAATAATCATGTTATATAAATTAATTATATCCATTATACTCATCATCATACCCATCACAATAAATTATTGGTGAATAAAAAATTAAACCACAGCGTAGATCTGTAAGTTGTACGTACGCAGGCATATATATATTGTTATTCATATGATATATAAAATTAGGAATATGGTTGTACTGTGAATATAATAAAATCTCGGTGTATGTAGGATATGTTATTTATTAATTTTTTATAAAACAACATAGAAATATAAAGTATAACAATAAAAGAACTTTGAAAGATCTGATAAAATAATTACCTCTATTTTAGGTATCTCCTTTGGATTTATACAAAAGGACTCCATATAATGGATTTAATCCAAATTTATGGACTATATAATGTACATAGAGAAGTTTAATGACTAAATAGAGAGTTGGTGATGTGAAGTATGGCACAATAGGTGTAAATTAAAAAGAAGGAGAAGTGACCTTTTATTAGAGAGGGGAGGGGTACATTAGGAAACTCTTAAAATATTAAATTATTATAATTATTTTTCAAATAAAAATGGATACAAATTGATATTATTAAAGGATAATATAGTTATGGTTTAAAATATCATCATCCAATGAATTATATACATGTCTAGCTCATAAAAAATAACATTATCTTTTGGCTTTAACCTTTAAGTAAACAATTTCACTTATACAATGACAACTAGCCTTTTTATACTATAAGATTAATATAGTTGTTATAAAATGCCATAAGAACCCAAGTTGAATTATTTATGAAATATTTTTCACTATAAATGTTATTTTATAGAACCATATATTTTTATGACTTATATCATTTATTAAAATAGTACTTAGTTTAAAATTTCATTTATGTCAATTTTGATACTATTAAATATTTTAAATTTTAGAAACATCAATCCAACATGATAACTTCAAAAAAATAATTTAAATATGTCACTAACATATTTAATTTATCTATAAAATCTGTCCATTTCATTAATTAATTAAAATTATATTTATTTTAATATTTTTAATATCATTTATCAAATATTTCTATTTATTAAATAATTTCAACTTCAGTATTGTGTAATCATTAAGGGAAATTATTTAACATCTAAAAATTAAAAATAAATTTCTATAAGGTATTCAATTATTTTATCTTTCTATAGAATATTTATAATAATTTTTTTTCCACAAGAAATTTCTATATTAAAATTATTATACTTATAATAGATGATAGTGTGACATTTTTGTCACATTCATTAATTTTATTAGTATTCGTGTGATTTTCATTGAAAATGGTACATTAAATGTTAAATTTTTAAATATATGTCTTAATTGTATAATTTATTCATTAAATAGGATTTTATAGGTTTCAGGGTAATTTTATAATATTATATTTACCATTAATTACCTGATCTACTCTTAATAGCGGAAATAAAACAAATTACAGATGTTACAATTCATAATATAAAAAAATAAAAGTAACCTATTAACATAATTTTTAGCCAATGATTCTAAATATGAAATCCAATTTTAAAATTTTAAAAAACAGAAGTTGGTGTAATTAATTTAAATTTCATCCCAATTGAAAAAATAAGAAAATGTGTTTTTAAAAGTTAAAACCATCAAATAATTGTCATGTTTTTATTGAAAATTTTCAGGGAAACATTACTTATAATAAACTGCATTGTATTAAATAGTAAAAAAATATAATTATATTTCTTTAACGTATTTTAAGTAAAAATATATCAATATAAATAAATTAGATTAAAAAATATTTCAGAATTAAAATACAATATTTTTCACTATTAATTTTAATATAAAATTTATCAGGAAAACACCAAAAACTAAACCAAAGTAAATTTTGATATCATGACCCCAAAAATAAAGTTTATTTTTTCATATATAACTTATAAAAATTCAAAAACTATATTTAAAATGGGTTCTCCATGAAAAGGCGAAAAAACTATATTTTTTGGAAAACACATATTTTATCCAAAAAATTGAATTTGTTCTTATTTCATGTCATATAAGTTGAATGATAAAATTATATTGAATATATAAAATAAAAAATTTGGTTAATACTATTTATTTGGTTTAATTTAACATCTTGGATATATATTAAATAATAATATTTTATTAAAATATTATTGTTCGGTAAAACTGGGCCTTGTGTGTAAGGCAAGCCAACTGATTGTTGTGTGTACTATAATATTAACATGGAATTGTATAAAAAGTGAAGAAGTAAAATTAAATTTTTAGAGAAATGAAAATATTATAATCTCCCCTGTTGTTACAAAATCTTTTATGGGAACATCATTCTGACAACCAAATTGGTTGTTGATGTTTTTTCCAAAATCCAAGTGGTGAGGATGGGTCATTGGATACCCACTAATATCTGCTCTACCTTATACTATATGTCTAAAAGAATGTTTTTAGGGGGGGTTATTACTCAAAAAATGAATTATCATCGTGATTAATTATTTGTATTTTGGTAGGGTTCATGCATTTTATGAGGGAACTAAGTTGATGTCATTCATGATCAGGATACCCAAATACCATCGTTAAGCCTATATATTTGATGTGATGAGTCATGTATCATTACAAGTGATGTAATGAGGAATTTGTCTTTATATTATATCTAATTTGATGTTTCATGAGAGATCAAGTGACTTCAGCCAACATAATTTGTGATGGTATGGGTTTATATGAGAGATCTGTTTTGTGATGCGATGGCCTAGGAATCTATGGGTAGGATGTGATGTGATCTGACATTAAACCCATGGAATCTACAAGAAGGATGTTATATGGATTATATGGGTGACCCAAGATGTATGATGTTGGTTTATGAGAGAGGAAAATCAGTAGGAAATTTGCATGATGTACCGTTATGTTAATATGAATTAATATCTTGTTACTTTAATTGGAAGTGTGATTTTGTGAGTATGATTTAACGAGGATTGATTTTTGTTAGTTGACCTATTTTAGTGTTTTCTGTTGTGTTATTTTACGAATAGTTCATTAGTATGATTATTTCACATGTAGACTATAGGTATGATCCTATTGAGTATACTTGTATTCTTACCGCACATATATAATTTTTCTCTAGTTTACATGAGGAAATTGTTAATCGTGTTGGAAATTTCTAGCTCAATCATTGGAGATATTCTATTGAATCTACCTTAGTATTTACTTTAAGAAATTTATTTAGATAATCATTGAATTTTTTTACATTATAAATGAATTATTGGATATTTTTGTATTTATATTATTTTATTAAATTTATTTGTGTGTGGTTGATTCATTATAATTTTTTATATAGTATTTTTATACAATGTAACACATTCCATATAAGACAGATTTTCATTCCCTCAATGTAGTCACAAAACTGGGGCCTACTGAACCTTTTTTATGGGTGTAATTATCTCACATCCTTCACTATCATCCTTGGAGGTACACTTTTATAGGGATCCGTTCATGAAAATGTGTTTATGGAGTCGACGGACGAGGGATAGGATGGAGATTTTTTTATGTATTATAGTGATTTATTTGGTTTGTAGGTAAATGGTGCCATTTGATCTTGGGGAATAACATAGAAAAGGGATGATCATGTTCAATATGGTATTTTTGGCCTCTTAACCCTTTTCAATAATTTTTAGTCTACCAAATACTTTAAGATGTTATCCTACTAGATGGGTAGATACCTATAATAGTTACATGTATCAGTATTATTTTTTTCGTGACAAACTAGTGTTGTTTTGGGAGTTTATAATTAAATAAATTTATTATATTATAATTACATGGGGAAAGTCTAAGAAAATACTTATTTAAAATTTTAGATATGTGTCTTAGTCATCATCTGTATTTTTCTCTGGTTGGTTAGGTAGATCATGACAACCTAATAGATCGTTGAATGATTGATTTGGTTAAAGAGGATGATATTTCCTAGATAATTTATACACCATTCATCAAAAGTCACTAGGGATATATGATGGTAGATTCTATGATATAGAGATAAACATCTAATTAATGGAGATCCATATTTCATTAATTTTTTTCTGGTCCTCAATAGAATACGTGGACCCTTTGGTAGTTAGATAGATGTGGGAACTTTTGTGTCTATGGTGACTTTTTTATCTTAGTGACTATGGAGAGGAGGGTGTGTTGTGGTCTGACCAACAATATTAGTTTGAGATGGAACTATTTTCATTAACCATTATTTCAATGAATAGTCATATGTTTCTCTCTATTTCATAAGGGAACATGTCTTTGTGGGATCATCTGATCATGTTCATTGGCCTTTCCATCAGCCCCTTATCATTTTCCTAGCGAGGAGTCTTCTGTTCCCTACCTAGAGTAGGTACTATTTCCATCTATCTAATTTTTTATTATAAACATTATTTGGTCGATATAATTTTAGATATTTTAGATGGAATATGTGATCATGTTCCTATACTCATATGGAGATTTACCACGAGAGGGGATCAATATGAGTTTAGTGAAAATAATTGTTTTCAGAATTAGTTCTCAACTTCCAAGGCCTTTGAGGTTTAACAAGGGGGTAAAGACCTCAACTACTTCCTTTTCACCCATATTTGGTATGTTTCTCCTATTATTATCATGGTATCCTTAGTCTTGTTTTTATTACTTTTTGATGCCATGGTTATCATTATTTTTAGTACCCAATGGTTTTTTGTGGTCAGTATGGTGGAGGTGGTAAGTTTCAATGTCATACTGAGAAGTACCACTTAGTGAGGCTATTTTAGGAACATTGTATGATGTCTTATGGTCTTTTTGATATGAGATAGGGAACATAGAGGGTTTCCTCGAGATATTATCCTTATTTAGGAAAATTGAATTGTGTACATTAATGGAGGTGTTCATCATCAAATTTGATGATAAACTGGGTGTGGTCTGTTACATGTAGTAGGGGTTCGAGTTCGAGAGGGACCAAAGAATGTTAGTGGTACAATCAGCTTATCATCCACCCATTATTTCACATTTTGTAATTCCACATCTTTTCACTCCTTAATTTAATGGAACAAGTATGTCCTTTGGGAGTAGAAATAGAGAGTATTTTTTCCCTAGAATTGACTATGCCAATTGAAGGCTAGAGAAACTAGTTTGATGAGTTTTGTGGCTGTGGATTGAGAATAGTTCCACATCAACCATTATTCATACGTTTCTTGCTATAAATAAATTCATGTGATGTCATCCATTACATTTAATAGTTGAAATCTATGCATTCTATTATTGATACATTACATAGTAGATTTATATTCTAGGATGTGGATGATAAGCATGTGGTTTTCATCAACATGAGGTTTTTTCGGAAATACAATAGATTTATGGTGGCCCATAATTCCTTGGTGGATGATTTTTATATGAAATTTTTAGATTATAGGATGGTGGAGGTTTTCAATAATTCCATGGATTCTTTGGATGTTTTTCTCATGGAGGATGTGACACAAGCCAGTTAATGTAATGGAACTTTCATGTGAGATTTGAATCAAGCTTCCTTATTGATTTTGATGTAATATTATTTGATGGAAACCCATATATTTTGGGATTTAAGGAATCAGATTCATGATCTAATGTTGAAAAGTTTCATCTATCTAGTATGTTTCTATGTAGTGCTATATTGTTATTGTCCAAGAATCCATATTGTTGTTTGAGGTTTTGTATAGACAACTGTTGCATGATTCTGGTATAAATTGAGAATTTATACCCACCATTGAAGATTTATGATCTCATAAACAATTTTAGGGGAATTACTTGGATCTCCCTGATCGATCTATAGTCTGATTATCACCAGTTGAGGGTGAAGTGGGATAATAACTTGATAATTTCCTTGAGAAGAATGTATGAGAACTATGAGCTTTAATTCATGTTATTCTGGGAAAACATGCACCAAATATTTTCCTAGGGCTCATCAAATCCATGTTCAATAAATTGATATACTAACTCATAGTCGTTTTCATCAATGACATTTTTATCTACTCAATGCTCGGGGTGGCCCATGCCGACCATCTCAAATATGTCTTCCAGCTAATTTAATGCCACCGGATATATGGAATGTTGTCCAAGTATATGTTTTTCATTTTAGATGTGTGAATCATATTCCATGTGGTTCCCATGTAGGGTGTGTTCATGTATCTACTTAAAATAGGGGAAGTTTTTTCATGGGATACACCCATGAATATGGTAATGGAACATAGAATCCTTTCTCTTATGGGATATTAGAAGAGGATTATTTTTATTTTCTCAAGGATAACATGTTCATTTACAGAATCCACATAGAAGAAACTTGCATGTGTATAGACTAATCAATGTCTGGTAGTATGCATCTACATGAAGGGGAAACTGACTACTACCACAAAGCTTCAGCTTCCACTGAAAGGGGTCATATTTGAGGTGTTTTTTGATTCTTCCAATCAAAACATGGTAGGTTTCTTAATATAAAAGAGTTTGATTATTTTTTATTATTTTAGATAGTTAGGTATATACTATCATAACTAAGAAAACCAATTATATATAGGTTTATGATGTTATGTTCACACTGATGTTTTGGTGGTATTACCTTTATGGGTTGTGCACCGTGGTCTTCCCTAATCATTTGAGCAAGAGATATATATTTTCTTAGTGTAACCTAACCTTGATGAAATATTGGTGGAATGAGTTTCACTAGGATTATGAATTCAATGATCTCTTAAACCTCATGAATGGGGAATTTCACATGTGATGCGTTGAGTAGGAAATCGTGAGAATATTATCATCTAGATTATGGAGATTAATGGAGGGTAATGGGTGATTATATAGCCATTAACATAGATGAAATTACATTTTATGGTGTGATTCAGTAGCTAGAAGAGCCTTATAGGAGTTATTAAGGTGTATGGGTTTTGCATGACCTTTTTAGCAATGAAGAATATGTAGAGAAAAAGTGAGAGGATAGTAAGAATGTGATGTTGTTATATGGGTATATGTGTTCTATGGTGGTGATTCATTTTTTAATTCTTCATTTGTTTTATAAATCACCTATAGTTATACACTCAGGACTATCCATGATGTATACTAGTTTGATAATATTCTAGTGATCATCTCCCTTAATTTTACATCGAGTTTCCAATTTTTTTTCTATCTTACTTCTATAACTTTTCAAATTTAATAGTGGTGGAGTTATCTATTTATATAGTACCAAGTTCTCAAAAATAATAGATTCCCTCTTACATTATGGTACTAGCTAAACTAAAAAATAGATGCTATTTTGGATAATCTATTATAGAAAGTATTTATACACACAGGTTTGTCACATTGGGTTGAATATGTTTCTTTTTACAATGAAATAATATGTAACAGATCACCTCTTAGTTGATTACCTAAATTTCAATCGAGTGATAGTACGGAATTAATATTGTTTCCTTGGGTAGTTTAATTTTTAAGATGTTGAAAAGGGAAAAGATGGTCTGAAGGAATAGTCATCCATTTCGTTATCCTTAGCTTCAAATATAAGAATAAATCAATTAGATGGCCTCCTTCAAGATTAGTTATGGATATTATGATTTTGATTTTATTGATTTTGGTCAAACACATAATCCTACATTCTACATGTCTATTATTAAAATAATATTTTAAGAATACCCATATTCATTCATGGATGAATTTATGGAAAATATATTTCTTTACTCCTTGACTAAGGAAGAGCATGTTCATTTTCTGAGTGAAGTTCTATATATCTTGAATGATCACCAAATCTATGATGTTATGTAAAAATGTGATTTATGGGTTTGATAATTGATGTTCCTTGAACACATGGTCTCAAAACATGGTACTATAATTCATCCTGAAAATGTGAATGGTTTATTTTTATAGAGTTAAAGCATAAATATATTGAGATTTTGAGATTATTGGGATTATAAGGGTATTAACATATAGTTTTTTATGTATTTTCCAATGATTTATTCTCCAATGATTTTTATCATAGTGATTGTAGTGATGTATTGTGGGATTTGAACTATCAGAGTTCTTTTTCTGAGATGAAATGTATTTTAACTTCTATGATAGAGTTAAGCATTCCATATACTAGGAATGGAAATGGGTTATTTTTTGAGGCATTAGGATCTGGTATGGCTTGTTTCCTCAAATAGGTTGATCACATAGTGGCTTAACGTTAAGGAATACTTTGGTAACATGAGGTAAATTATCAAACTAATATACTCAATCTCATGGATGTGATTTATGATTTGAATAGCGGATGACTTTAAATTTTTTGAGAAATGATATCTATGTATTCTGATTTTGTAATATTGGTTTATATTTTCCATCAAAATAATTTGAACCTATTATAGATGTATTGTGTTGAGAACCTATAGTCTTATTATTTTGAAATTTCTAAACATTAGGGAAGAAAAAGTCCATTGATGTTTTTTTGAGAAAAAAACATCCAAACCATGCCGTAAATGATTTATCATAAGAGTGGAATCTAATGGATCTATTTTCCCAGTTGTATTTGGGTATCAAAGATGATGTGATTGACTTTTTTAAAATTATTTATTTTTACTTATCTCTTATTTATATGATTCATCATTAAAATAATATTAATGAATAATTACCTGATATTATGGACACTAATTATACCGTGGGGACCATCGGTGATAGGACTCTCCCAACTTAGGGTGTCATAAATTTCTAGAATCGTTACATTGTACCATTTCCAGTGAGGAAATTTTTGGTGGGGTATTTCCCTATTTCCTAATGGGATGTTCCCAATCAAATAAAAGGAATTTTTTGACACACAATGATGATTCTGGTGGTAATGAATGAGAGTGGACATTTGGATCTTATTTTTCATTGATATACATGAAAAACTGTTAAAGATGAGACCAATAAACCCTAAATTTTTAGTCATCACCTTCCAATTTTGACATGGATGTGGGATAATATTTATATGGATTTCATGGTATGGTTACAAGGAACCTATTTAATGAATAATGTGATATGGGTTTTGAGAGATAGGTTGACCAAATCATCCATCATTATAAAAATTTGATATAAAGTAAAATTTGATAATATGGGATGTCTCAATGTGAATGAGATTATTCATTCACATGAACATCCTTCTACTATAACATCTAGTATGAAATATCAGTTAACATCTATATTTTTGGTGTTGCCACTAGGAGGTGGTCAGCTACTTCAAGACATTGGGTACGATGTATTATTTTTAGATGGATGTACAGATAGAATGAGATATATATATTCTTGAGTACATACTTCATTATTGTTTTCCCGATATTTTTGGAGCTTGGGATGATCATTTGGGACATTTAAATTTGTTGACCACAATAGTCACATGTCATATATCTAAATGGTTCCTTTTGATTCCATGTATGGATGATCTTTTAAATCCATGTTGTGTTTCTCAGATATCGGTCATGCTTCTTCGGCATATCTGCATTCATCCAACAGATAACTGTAATGATTCAACTAATTCATCAGATAATTTCAGAATCATAGAGATTATATAAAACATAAGTTTATTATTTTTTATGACCATTGGAGTTTTTTTATGGAAATAATGTGTTTTTGAGAGATTATCGATACTTTTTTCATCAATATCATTTGATGTAGGGAAAGTTTAAATCATGGTTTTTAGGTTCTTTTAACATTACATAGTAGGTTTGTAGTGTGGCTTAGTTTTTATCCTTACCCCAATAGTTAAATTTTGAACATAATGTTTATAATGTATCCCATCATAGAAATATTTTTTATGAACCATATCATGTCTTGAAATGTGAATATATTAATTGTGTGCCTCATTTATTAATGACAAATCAAAAAGTTAAGATTATTATTTTTGATACAACCATTCTTCAATAGAAGACGATAACTTTAGCCCTTGTTCTATGGTTTCATGTATTGGATTCATTGAAGCATCGGATCATGAGGCACTTATGAGATAATAGTGGACTAATCTATTGGACATAAAAACATCTTGACATCCATTTTATGGAATGAATTTTTAATGGAGGGGAGGATATAACATATCATTACATGTTTTAAAGTAATTATATAACCTTTTTTTGATCATGCATTGAGTGGGTTTTGTGTCATTGTGTTTCTAGATTGTTTTTGAATATTTTGGAGGTTTCTGGAACTGTGTATGGTTGGTGTATTGTTAATGAAGGTTTTTCACTTTTACCCAATAAACTGTGTGGCCAATATTGATCAAGTAGAAGTGGGTGGGAAGTTTATCCAAAAATTGTGACTAGCCCCTGTAATCCTTTCACTCGTGTATAGTTATAGTTCCCATGGTTGACATATGTTTGTTTAAACATTTGGCTAAATTGTGCACCGTATGCAGTATTCCATTAGGGTAACATAGTTTGAGTACACAGTTAAAACATACCATGTAGCTCATATAGAAAACAATGTGTGTGGTTTTTAGATACACTCAATATTTAATAAAAAACAAGGATCCCTTTTTAAGGGGATAAACACTCACATTAGACAATTAAAAAATTCCATTTCCCTTGAAGGATCTCAATAGATTATTTTGAATAATAAACCCCTTATCTTTTGGATCTACACATCAACAGACTTGTTAGATCACCTTATAGAAAGTAATTATTAACTCATGATGTTTTTTTCACTCTCCACTTGTATCATTATTAAAGCGTGACAGATCATAATGTTTTTTATGAATATATTCTCCATTTTTATAGACAACGAATATAGGATTTTTTTATTTATCTCATTCCCCTTTATTCTTCATTATCATTGACACTACAGTGTTGATTTCATAGCTTGATTTAAAATTAAGTGGTTCCATGTGAATTTACCAATAATTGATTCCATGAATTGAATTATTTATTTAAATATTGTTTTTAATTTATTTTGAAATATATATTTGGAATTAATTTTCTCTTGATTTGAAATCGATTTAATTTGTGAAAATTCCCCAAATCAAATGGAAAATGAAATTATTGTGTAAATTTGATAAACATGTTTAATTCATTTAAAATTTTATTTGGTGAAATATTTTAATGATTATTTTAAATAATATTTCCTTCAATTGAAATATTTTTTCATATGGAATGAAATGATGATAACCTATGATTTGTTTTTTAAATAAGAAATGCATGTCAAACGATAAAATGGGAAATTGAACTGTGGATTATGAAATTTTTTGAGATCACTTATTTAACAATGATTTATTTTTTATTTATTAAATATCATGTTCTCTAGAGTAGTTAGAATGTTACTTGGAAAAGTGTTCTTGGACCCTGTCTCCCTAAAAAATGATTTTAAAATGAGGACAACAACTAAAAGAAGTATTGCATTAGTCGCCATGATGTGTCCCCAAGTGGGCTGGAGATTGAGATATTAACATGGGTCCCCTATTGGGGTGTGGATTTGACTGTACACACCTATTTTTAGTAGTGATGGTGATTTATAATTATGAGTTTCCTATATCCAAAAACAATTTTTAGTAATGTCTTATAAGAATGATGAAATGATTGATTTTATAGATTATACATTCCATTGATTGATGATTTTTTTATTATTTCCTATGGATTTATATTAATATTTTATATAACAAATATTATTTTTTCATATTATTTTATACCTTACATCTACTTTATTAGAAATAATTTTTTCTGAAATATATTTAAATTTCCTTCAATCCTTGTTTTATAGAAATTAATAGCATAAATTGTTTATTGATATAATATTACATATAGAACACCTAGTGAGACCGTAATGGGATTTTTAACTAACACTCTTCATTTTCAATTGGTTTTTTATTGGTTTTCCACTTGGTGGTGGAAGGTGTTCTTGATTCATTGGAGATCACACGAAATGTTTGTGATATTACATTTGTGTTATAAATCATGTAAATATGATTATTTTCTATTATTATGCCTCTTTTTTTATCCATGATGATATTTAATGTTCTATTTCCATTTTATTCCCAAAATAGGATCCATGATCACCTAATTATATTATTTTTCATCCCGATGATTTGATATGAAGTAAATTTTACCATTTATGAATAAAAAAAAGATTAATATCAGGTGGACTAGGTGAAAGATCAATGTTTCTAATTTTTAAGAATCTAAACTTCAAAAGAACACGTCTGTTGTTTAATGTTATACCATGTAATAAATCTATTATGTATTAAAAAAGAATTATGATATTTTTACACATTATATTTATGCGATTTATTGAGAAAATATTAATTTAAATTATTACTTATAAATTATTAAATGTTAAATAATTAATTTTGTCATAGTGTGCATTCATTTTTATCACTAAAACTTTCAATAATCTTAGAGATCATATTTTAATGACTGAATAAGGAAATGAAACATTATATATATTATGTAATGATAGATTTTAAATATGGAAATCCTTTTACTAAATGAAATTTCAAATAGTTAGAAAAATTAATATTAACATTATGCTTATAAACATGTTTTTTATAAAATTGATTTTTTTTATAAAAATTAATGTTTAGAATGTAATTATCAATTCAATTTATTTTCATGATTGAAATTTTTTATTATAAAAAATATATAAAATTATTATATTTTAAAAAAAATTAAAAAATCAAATCTACCAAAATAATTCTATATTAATACAATATATAAAATATATTATTTATTTTGAAAATAATACTTATGTAGATAGACATATGTTTTTAAATTCACAATATCATAAGGAAATAAATTTTTTTACACAAAATATATATTTTTTTATAAAAAATGATACATACATTTTTACATTATATTTCATTATATATTAATATAATGATGATATAACTAAAAAATATGATTTTAACTATTCACAAAAAAAATTTGAGAAAAAAATAAAAATTTATTTGTATATTAATATGTTAATACTAAAATAATGAATTATTTTAATTTTATCTAATTACATTTCTAAAATATATAATTTTTTCTTTATAAAGGAAATACAAAAATATAATGAAAAACATTATTTTTACTTAAATATAATAGATTTAAAGACTATCTATTTTTAATATTATTTGAAATCAATTTATAATTAAATGGATTTAAATATAATATTTCATAAAATATATTATATTTTGTAAATTTATTTTATTTTGAAATATTATACATCAGTACAAAAAGGGATCTTCAAAAATAATATTATATTTGTAAATGATATATTTAGTCCAATTTATATTCTATTAATTTTATACATTTATATCAATATAATGTCATTTAAATTTATTTTTATTATTCATATAAAAATATTTATCTACTATTCCATGTATAATATTTTATTTTATTTTGTAAGTAAAACCAATTATAAATCTTAATGATTTAAATTTATAAAGAGAAATCCCAATTATTATATTTTTAAACGTTGTAGTTCATTAAACTATTTTAAATGTTTTATTTTATATTTTTAGGGATTCTAATGAATAACTTGTTGAATAATGGTTTTTTTCAAATAATATTATTTTTTTTAATATGGAATGATGTTTTTGGAAATTCATTTTGAATTATATGTTGTGAAATATTGGGATGAAACTGAATTGAAAATCATTAATCAATGGCCTCGACATCTTATAACATTTCCATAAAGGTACATTTATCATATTAAAATTGTTTTTAAAAGGAGTGTGTGTATGTGAGTGACTATGAAATCCTCAAATGGAATTTGATCATCAGGGTGAATGTGTTTTATTGATTCACTACGAATGGTGGCCTTGGGACACTGACCCTCAATTAGTGGGTTGATATATTGAAGGGGAAACTTCTTTTGAGTGTCTTAGAGGTGAGGATTGATTTACGACTGTTTGTTAATTATATGACATATTGATATCTCACATACATAGATAGACCAACATGGGGATCATAGGCATCATAATATGGATGAGAAATGAAATATATCTATTTCAAAATTAATTGTACTAAAATCACCATGGTTAGGAAATCAAATAAAATGTTGTTACACTGATATGGATATTTGAGGCTATACAAGTGGTTGTAGTCATAGAAAACATCAATAGAAATATATACGGTTTCAAAACTAGTATTTCAAGGGTCATGTTACATGATTAATTGGGATTTCTCATCTTAGACTGAATATTCCCATTAGGTAACATCAATTAATTTAGGCTTCCTAGATCAATGGAACCAAAGAAATCAATATTTATTTTCTTGTATGATCATGTGATTAACTTATGATTTTTCTTTTTGTATCCATGTCTCATTCCCATTTTAAATATTTTATAAAAAATTAATGAAATAATTTTAAAAATAACCATTAAACGGTCTAAAAATATTATTGAGTTTTTTCGTAATTGGGATGAGGGTTAATAATTTTTTTGGATTATTATTTATATATGAGACAATAAAATTAAAATATTCAAATGCATATTCATGAATTGATGATTTATATGTTCTAATTTGAAAAAAAGTGAAAACCTTATTTTTGGTATTCTGTTAAAAAGTAGCATAAAATGAAATATCATTATCCATCAAATTTATATATTCTATAGTGTGTACCACCAATGATTAGTATCACCCACACCCTTTATAAAACCTATTATTTAAGCAGTTCTTATGGATTTGATTTCATTTTTTTTCTTGTTCCCCAATATCTAAAGTTACAAAGGGTAATAGATCACATGCTATATGAAGTGTGGTCGATGGTAAAATAATGATTTTTTATTAAATTTTGGTTGATTTTTTATTTTTTCTATATGGATGTACATGTCTCAGTACATATATTGTAACTTCACTGATTATATACTCATTAATATCATCATTTTTTATTTATCTTTTATGCAAAACATACTATGATGTGAATATTTATAGAAGAAAAGGTTTTTATTGCTAGTTGGTAAAATCATTCCCACATATTATGTTATCAAACCATTGTAGTAGGATAAATCTTGAGCTAATTAGGAATTAAACTTGAGTATGTCTTAGGAAATTCATCATTCCATTCTAGTAGAATATTATTTTGGTTTATTAGAAAAATAAATTAGATCCCATTCTCACTAATTATTTTTGAGTCTTATAGTACGTCTGAGGACTTGGATCATAATCTAAGCACAATTGGTATGTATGGGGATGACATCAATGAGCTCTTTTCTATCCTGAGCACTGATTATAAAATTTTAATATTCCTTAATGTATGGATTAATATTTCAATTCTATATATTTTTGATGGATTTAGATGTGATGTTATGTTCTTTTATCCTCATATTCCTTAATAGATAGTTTTTTAATCATTTTGGGTTTGAATGTGAAATAGGTGAATACACAAGGGATGGATTTTGATACCTCACTCTGGTGGTTGTAAAAAAAGAGGTTGAAAAATTGCTCGAGGTAGGTATAATTTACCCTATTTCTGACTCACAATGTGTTAGCCCCATCCAGGTTGTACCTAAGAAAACTGGTGTTACTGTTGTTAAAAATGAGAAAGATGAATTAGTTCCAATAAGGGTACAAAACAGTTGGCGTGTGTGTATTGATTATAGGAAACTAAATCATTCCACTTGCAAGGACCATTTCCCCCTCCCATTTATTGGACAAATGCTTGAGAGACTAGCTGGAAAGACACAATATTGTTTATTGGATGGATTTGTTGGATATTTTTAGGTTCCTATAGCTCTAGAGGATCAGGAGAAGACTAAATTCACCTGTCCCTTTGGCACATTTTCCAATTGGAGGATGACATTTGGACTTTACAATTCCCCAGGTACCTTCTAGAGATGCATGGTGAGTATTTTTTCTAATTTTATTGAGACTTGCATGGAGGTATTTATGGATGATTTTACAGTGTATGGGTCTTCATTTGATGAATGTCTAAGTAGTTTGGGAAAGGTGTTGAATCAATGTATTGAGAAGAATCTGGTCCTGAACATTGAAAAGTGTCATTTTATGGTAGAGCATGGCATTGTCTTAGGGCATGTAGTGTCAAAACATGGGATAGAGGTTGATAGATCTAAGGTAGACATTATTTCATCCTTACCCTATCCTTCATGTGTGCGTGATGTTAGATCTTTCCTAGAGAATGCAGGATTTTATAGGTGCTTCATCAATGATTTTAGTAAGATCGCTCTTCTGATGTCACGATTACTTTAAAAATATTCTGATTTTCTGTTTGACGATTCTTGTAGGACTTCTTTTGATGATCTAAAGAAGTGTCTGACCACTCCACCTATCATACAGCCCCCAAGGTGGTAGATTCCTTTTGAGATTATGTGTGATGCCTCCAACTTCACGGTTGGAGCGGTCTTATCTCAGAGGGTGGAGGGACATTCACATGTGATCGCCTATGCATCGAGGACACTGGATTCAGCCCAATCAAATTACACAACCACAGAAAAGGAGTTTCTTGCTGTCATATTTTCTTTAGATAAATTCGGTTAAAATTTATTGGGCTCTAAAGTAGTTGTTTTTTCTGACCATGCAGCATTGAGGTACCTCCTAAAGAAGCCAGATGCAATGCCACGACTTATACGTTAGATGTTCCTTCTTCAGGAATTTGATATTGAGATAAAGGACAAGAAGGGATCATAGAATTTTGTGGCATACCACTTGAGTAGGCTTACTCACACACTAGAGGATGACACCTTGGACTAGGTACCACTTCAAGACACTTTCCCCGATGAGCATCTCTATACCATCTCAGGTACGCATCCTTGGTATGATGATTTAGTTAATTAAATTGTTTCCTCTGAAATCCCATCAAATTTGAAGAAGAATCAAGTCCAAAAATTAAAAAGTGAGTCTAGATATTAGGTGTGGGGTGATCATTACCTCTGGTGCATGTGCAGTGACCAAGTCATTAGGAGGTGTGTTCCCGGTCATGAGTTTGAGACTGTTTTGCATTTCTGTCATACACGTGCTTGTGGTGGACACTTTGTACCCCAACGGAAAGCTAGGAAGGTTTTGGACTCTGGATTATATTGGCCTAGCTTGTTCCATGATGCCCATGTGTTTTTTATGTCATGCTCTCATTTCCAACACATTGGGAATATTTCTAGGAGACATGAGATTCCCCAACAACCCATACTCTTCTGTGAGATTTTTGATGTATGGGGCATTGATTGTATGGGTCCTTTTCCTAGTTCATTTGTCTTTTTGTATATTTTGGTTGCTGTTGATTATGTGAGTAAATGGGTGGAGGCCAAGGCCACCAGGAATGACGATTCTCAGGTTGTTGTGGACTTTGTCAAAGCACATATTTTGTGCAGGTTTGGAGTACCAAAGGCCATCATCAGTGACCAAGGGACACACTTTTTCAATAGGAATTTTGCATTCCTCCTTCGGAAGTATGGGGTGACACACAAAACATCAACACCATACCACCCCCAAACAAATGGCCAGGCTGAGGTTTCAAATTGTGAGCTGAAACAAATATTAGAGAAAATCGTGCATCCAAATAGGAAGGATTGGAGCAAGCGCTTGGATGCTGCATTGTGGGCTTGTAGGACAGCATACAAGACACCCATTGGTATGTCCCCATTTAGGATTGTTTTTGGGAAATCATGTCATCTCCCAGTGTATGTCGAGCATCAGGCATATTGGGCCATAAAGAAATGCAACATGTATTGGGCCCATGCTGGAATTCAATGGAAGTTGAAAATTCAAGGGCTTGAGGAGATTATACTGTCATCATATGAGAACTCAAGGCTCTACAAGGAAAGATCAAAAGTAGCTCATGACAAAATGATCTAACAAAGGGAGTTTCATGTTGGAGAGAAAGTCCTTCTCTATAGTTCATGACTCAAGTTGATGCCTGGTAAGTTGCATTCCAGATGGTTAGGCCATTATATTATGACTAATGTTTTTCCTTATGGTGCAGTGGAGATCACACAAGTGGACACTGGAAGGATCTTTACAGTCAATGGGAAACGTTTGAAGAGATACATTGAGGGACTTCCTACTGATGTAGTGGATTTTATCACACTGCATGACCCCATCATCACATGAGCACATCAGGATGTTCCTAACCCTTTCACTTTAATATTAGTTTTCCTATTTAAAAATATTGCATTTCGGGTGCATATATCATCTCATGGGTTCACATTGAGGACAATGCAATATTTTAAGTGTGGGGGAAGGAACC
Source organism: Viscum album (assembly GCA_963277665.1). Taxonomy (NCBI): domain Eukaryota; kingdom Viridiplantae; phylum Streptophyta; class Magnoliopsida; order Santalales; family Viscaceae; genus Viscum; species Viscum album. Next base: position 1,005,396,317 of record OY728134.1, read on the forward strand.
TTTTAATTTAGTAATTTCAATTGTTTTCCTGTAAAAAAACGAAAAGAAAACTGTGTGTTTTTTAAATTTTGTGTGATTATTTTACAATTTTCTGTGTGTTTTTTGAAACTATTGAGCTGAAATGATTCTAATCACCATTTTTAAATCCATATGAATAAGTGAAACAATTTACCCCTTCAAACTAAGATTAAATGAATGCTGAAATGACTTTGAATCAAGTTTAAATATTTAGTAATTTCATGAAAAGTACACTAAATTTTCAATCTCATGCCACATCTCACTGTCTTTATATTTGAAATCAATTTCCTGTGAGGATTCTGAACCATTTTTTTCATATTATTTACATTCACCTCACATCTTGAGAGAACCAAACCATGCTTGATTTAACCAGAATTTGATCTATTCCTGTCAAAACTTGAGGGTTTGAGGTACTTATGTTTAAATGAATGAAGCATTTGTTTTGTATTAAAGCCCCTATTTCCAAAGAATCCTTTTTTATAATGACCTACCTTGAATATTTAATCCTTCTAGCCCTTATAAACCATGCACATCCTGTTAGGTTAGTCATATTACAAGCCAATTTTCCCTATCCAACCAACTCTTGAAGTGAAATTGCCTAATCTAGTTGAGCTAAAGTGAGGGGGAATCTATCTTGTGTTGTGCCACCACATTATGTGATACTTTGGCAGGTAAATTAAATTCTGAAGAGATGTGTTTGCTGCTGAAAAAATTCATTATATTGAAATCTGTGCCTTTTCTGGAGCTTTCATGACAAGTGAAGCTGTGCCTTTTCTGAAGCTTCTAATTGTGGTGGAAAGTTATGCCCATCTGGAGATTTCAAGAAAATCATGTTTGAAAAGATTGAAATTTTTTATGCTGAAATGATGAATGGTGTAAACCTTTCATGACTTTTCATGATGATGGAGCTGAATTGATATTATGGGGATTAATGAGGAGACCATATTTAAGTGAAAATTAGATTGATGCAATTTTTCTTCAAAAAGAGTCAAGCCCTCCTTATTCTGCCTCAGAATTTTTCACACCTATATCCTACCAACCGAAAGCCACAGAACAACCCTGAAAAGTCCTCATGATAAACATATGTCCTTCACTCACATCAGGTAGCGATGTAGGAATCTATGAAGCCTATGGTGACCCTTGTATGAGTTTGGATGAGAAATACTTTTCCAAAAAAATTGATATTTGAGTGATGAGAGAAAATTCAAGCGAGGTAAGTGTTTTCTGGATGGGAGGATAAATGAAGTGGAAATATATTGAATGCTATAAAGGGAGAACTTGAAATAATGTTTTTTATGAGTCATGATATCTTTTTTTTCTTGGTGTGTAATTGTTTGATCTCAAGGATATGTGTTTTAAATTTGGTTTTGATTTGATATTGATGTTTACATGATACGAGGTTTTTCTCAGGAGTGAAAAAGGGTAAGTTTGGGGGAGTTGATAAAACACTATTTTATTGAATATTGTGTTGATAATAAATGATATAATTACCTCACATTTTGTTAAATATGTTTAATTAGAATGTATTTGGGATTAGATCATTCATTTGAATATTTGATGAAAATTCCAGTTTTACCCTTTATAGTTTACTGTAGTATTTCGATGATAAATATTTTTATATTTATTATATGAATTTGAAAATTTTTAACAGTGTTTCTGACATAAGTATCTACAACCTTTATTCAGGACACTAGAGCTAAACATTGCATTTGTTTGTTGAAAATGGGCTATGAAGTCAAAGTTGGGCTGGACTCACCAGAATGGAGAAGCTTCTGTATGTCGGCCATAACTCCTTCATATGGGCCTGGATTAAGCCCAAATTTGTAGAGCAGATAGAGGACCCACATCCGCACATTTGATCCCCCTGTAAGGCCGGCCAATTCACACGTTTTGGTGGTCAAATGTTCGGTGCAAGTTGGAATAAAATATTTGGCCGAATATCCACATTCACACATGAAACCACTTGTAACCTCTCCTCTCCTCCACTCTATAAATTAGAGTTTTTCTCATTTTCAGGGGTTGGGAAGTGCATTGGGAAGTTGGGGGCAGAGGGGAAGTGGATCCACTCCAATTATCCAACCATTTCAATAAGGTTAGCTCTTGAAGAAAGGCTCCCTTCGACAAAGCCTTCTTCTTCTCCTTCATGTTGTAAAGATTTTGTTTATGTAATAAACTTCTTTGTTCTTCTTTTATTTCTTCTCTTTTATTTTGTTTTGTTTAAATTTCTTCTTTTCTTAATCTTATTCTTTGAGCTGGAATTCTTGAGTAGAAGCTTTATTGGGTTATACCCATTATAAACCTTTGAACATGAAAAACGCTTCTACAATGATTATGCCACCCATGGAAGAATAGTCTTTTAGTAATCGATCTATCTTCTACACTCTTCATTTAATTATTTTTAATCAATGAGCTAATGTAATTCACATAATATGATCCATGAATTGTGTTTTTAAATTACAAGAAACTAATCATGAAATTGAACAATTAACACTAAAACACGTGAGGTCAGGATTTTGTGTAAATTGTGAGAGCGTAATCTTAATCGGTAATACAAGACCACACGGGATATTTTTGTAGAGTTAAAATATAATCCATAAACACAATTCTTCCTCATTTCCAGAATGGAGATGTGCTCTAATTAACCATTGAACATAATCTATCCATAGAACAATAATCAAAGCAGGGTGCTGCGATTGCGTGTTCCGAAGCTAGCCTAGGGTTTAAGTAATTTCATCTTTGTGGTTAAGTTAACTCTCGTAGGGTTCGAGGGATAACAAATTAGGGGATCATAATTAAGTGGATATTTATTTAAATGATAATTATTAATTAGTGAATGAAGTGGTAAATTTAGATAGATTACACCTTTTAAAATAGATTTATAAAAAAACATCTTCTTGTTGTGTCATTTTAATCGAAATTCATTTCAAAACGAAAAACAAAAAAAATATATACAATCTTCTTCCAGCAAACATCTTCTAGATTCATAAACTATAAAAAAACACAATCCTTTAAAGTAGTGTTTTTATTTTATTCTCTTTTATTTTATTTTGGGAATATATTTAATAAGTTGTTAAATTCACTTCATCCTTTGAGAGACGACCTTGGTCAGCCACTCTGCTGCACCTAAGTTCCCCAAAATCATATTAATCATTTGAGGGCGCCCACGACAGCGCCCTATAAAATTGGCATCGTTTTCGGGGAGGCAAGTAATTATTTCAACCAATTAGAGGTATTTATTTTATTTTACATTTTATTCTCTTCCTCTCTTCTTTCTTCCTTCATTACCTGATATGATTTTTCTTCTTTTTCTTTTATTTTCTTCTACTTCTATTTGGACCATCAACTCAAACTTCTCATTTTTTTTACTTTGGTACACTTTCTTTCTTTTTAATTTTATTTGATTTATTAAATGAACTAATCCCGGAAAACTCTTAGATCTTGACCCTGAGATTGAAGGCAGCTTTAGGGCACAAATCAAACATTCTCAATCTACGAGAAGTTTCAATATTCAACCAGTTGGTGAATTCTTCTATTCTGGAAACATTGAAATTGGATGCAATTCAAATTCAAACATAAAAGAGGAACCAATGGCTGGAAATAATGGAAATGAACTTAATAGAACCATTGGATAATTGGCTGCACCTGATATTAACTATCAACCAAATTGTATTGCATACCCAAATCTCGAATCGGACTTTGAATTGAAATCTGGATTAATTCACCTTCTTCCAATGTTTCATGGCTTATCCGGTGAGGATCCCAACAAACACCTTAAGGAATTTAATGTGGTTTGATCAACTTTAAAACCATGAAATGTTTCTGAAGATCAAATTAAATTAAGAGCATTCCCATTCTCACTTGATGGAGCTGCAGAAGATTGGATGTATTATTTGTAACCTAAAGATGTAACATGTTGGAATGATTTGAAACGTCTTTTCTTGAAAATATTTTTTCCAACATCAAGAAAACATCCATTCGAAAGGATATATCGGGGATCAACCAAGCCCAAGGAGAGTCAATGTATGAGTACTGGGAGAAATTCAGGAATTTGAGTGCAAGCTGCCCACATCACCAAATCAGTGAGCAATTACTCATCCAATACTTCTATGAAGGACTCACACCCATGAAAAGGAGCATGGTGGATACTACAGCTGGAGGAGCATTGGTGGACAAGACACCAGCAGCCGCACATGCATTTATCGACAAGATGGCCCAAAAATCCCAACAATTTGGCGATCGAGGTACAACACATATTAGGGGAGTACATCATGTAAGTCCTTCTTATCTTGAGAATCATTTGATTGATACCAAGTTAGAAGAATTGACAATCATGCTGAGGTAAATTGCTTTGGCACAAAATACATATCTACCCCCTCCTTCAAGGCCTTGTGGCATTTCCACTGAGACAAGCCACCAAACAGACTGTTTCCCACAACTACAAGAGATAGAGGATTGCGCAGCAGTATTCCCAAGGAGACCATTTCAGCAGCAACAACAACCATATCCCCAAAAGAAGTATGATTCATTTGCTCCAACATACAGCCAAGGGTGGAAAGATCAACCAGACATGAGGTATGGCTCTGGAAAACAACAAAGGCCCCCTTTTCAACCAAACTTCCAGCAGCCTCCACCTTACCAATAAGGTTTTCGACAAACCCAAAGGAGATTTGAAGCTCAAACATCAACATGTCAGCAAAAGGAGAATCCTCCACCAAAGATAGATTCTAATACTGATGATCTTTTGAAGAAAAGTGTTCTTAATCAACATAATGAGCTGAAGAGTAAATGTTTGGAGCTAAGGGATTTGAAGACTCAAATGAGCCAGATTTCCACTTCCCTCCATGAACTTGTGAGTAAGAATTCTGGAAATCTACCTTCCCAACCCACTCCAAATCCAAAGGGGAATGTCAGTGCCATCACATTGAGAAGTGGGAAGAAAATGAACAATATATCTATACCTACCATTCCACCGGGATTCAACTCAATTCCGGAGAATCCACATTCCAAACCAACTGATGGGAAATCCATGGAGAAAGATAAAGGTAAGAAAAAGATTGATGATGTTCCTCCTAAACCCCTTCCTTTTCCCAAGAGGGTTGTTCAAACCATGAAGATGGCTGAAGAAGTAATGAAAAATGAGGTTGGGACACATTCAAGCATGTGGAGATCAAAATTCCTCTACTTGAAGCCATTAAGAAAATCACAAGTTATGCCAAATTCTTAAAAGAACTCTGCACCAATCAAATAGGGATCAAGGGAAATGAGAGTGTCAACCTTGGAAGGAATGTCTCTGCACTCATTACACCAACTCTAGCAATTCCAACAAAGTACAAGGATCCCGAGACATTCACCATCCCATGTACCATAGGGGAGTTTCCCTTATCTGATGCTCTATGTGATTTAGGAGCTTCAATGAATGTGATTCCTCACTCTGTATTCTCTTCCTTGCAGGTTGGTGAGTTGAAGCCAACAAGCGTAGTGGTGCAATTGGCGAATAGAGCCACGGCATATCCAGCGGGAGTCCATGAGGATGTACTTGTCCGGGTAAGAGACATGATCTTTCTTGTATACTTCTATGTGCTTAACATGGAGGATGATCAGGTAATTTCTCATGCCCCCATTATCTTAGGTAGGCCCTTCTTCAAAACTAAAACAACTATCATAAATGTCAATGAGGGTACACTTTCCTTGGAATTTGGAGATGATTTTGTGATATTTAATTTTGTGGATTCCATGAAGTACCCCTCAGAGGACCATTCTGCTTTTGTTATCTCCCATTTTGAACCACCAAGTAAAAACACCATGGAATTGGATTGTCCTATGCTTAGGGAGATTATGAGTATTGGTTATAGTTTGATGTCTAAGAGTACATCTACACCTGTTTTTAAGGAACAAGACTCTCTAATATTTGATTTTGAAATGGAATCTTATTCAGATTTTGATCATGTGGACTCTAATTATGACATGGCTGTTGAGTACGCTGATGGATTTGATGCATTATTTTCTTATTGTGATGATTTTTATTCTGATACTAATGTTCATTGTGCAGATATGTCCATTGCATCAATTTATCCATCTATACATCTCCCCTACATTGGAACTCAAGCCATTTCCCCCAAATCTTAAATATGCATACCTGCTGAGTGGTGATAGATTACCTGTTATCATTGCTAACAATATCTCTTCTGAACATGAAGAAAAACATTTGAATCATTTGAGAGATAACATTATTGAAATTGGTTGGACATTGGTAGACATATCAGGTATTAGCCCATCCATTTGCATGCATAGGATTCTCTTGGAGGATGGGGATAAACTGGTGAGGCAACCAAAAAGGAGACTCAATCCAACCCTTCTGGAGGTTGTTAAAAAAGAGGTTGAAAAATTGCTCGAGCTAGGTATAATTTACCCTATTTCTGACTCACAATGGGTTAGCCCCGTCCAGATTGTGCCTAAGAAAACTGGTGTTAGTGTTTTTAAAAATGACAAATATGAATTTGTTCTAATGAATGTACAAAACTATTTCCACATGTGTATTGATTATAGGAAACTAAATCATTCCACTTGCAAGGACCATTTCCCCCTCCCATTTATTGATCAAATGCTTGAGAGACTAGCTGAAAAAAACACTATTGTTTCTTGGATGGATTTTCTAGATATTTTCAGGTTCTTATAGCTCTAGAGGAATAGGAGAAGACTACATTCACCTATGCCTTTGGCACATTTTCCTACCAGAGGATTCCATTTGGACTTTGCAATGCCCGAGGTACCTTCCAGAGATGCATGGTGAGTATTTTTTCTGATTTTTTTGAGACTTGCATGGAGGTATTTATGGATGATTTTATAGTGTATGGGTCTTCATTTTATGAATGTCTAAGTAGTTTGGGAAAGGTTTTTAATCATTTTATTGAGAAGAATCTGGTCCTGAACATTGAAAAGTGTCATTTTATGGTAGAGCATGGCATTGTATTAGGGCATGTAGTGTCAAAACATGGGATAGAGGTTGATAGATCTAAGGTAGACATTATTTTATCCTTACCCTATCCTTAATTAGTGGGTGATATTAGATCTTTCCTATGGCATTCAGGATTTTATCGGCGCTCCATCAAAGATTTTAGTAAGATCGCTCTTCCTATGTCATGATTACTTCAAAAAGATTCTGATTTTGTGTTTGACGATTATTGTAGGAATTCCTTTGATGAGCTAAAGAAGTGTCTGACCACTCCACCTATCATACAACCCCCACGGTGGGAGATTCCTTTTGAGCTTATGTGTGATGCCTCCAACTTCTCGGTTGGAGGGGTCTATCTCAGAGGGTGGAGGAACGTTCACATGTGATCACCTATGCATCGAGGACACTAGATTCAGCCCAATCAAATTACACAACACCAGAAAAAGAGTTTATTGCTATCATATTTGATTTAGATTAATAGAATTCATATTTATTGGGCTCTAAAGTAGTTGTTTTTTCTGACCATGTAGCTTTGAGGGACCTCCTAATGATGCCAGATGCAAATCCATGACTTATCCGTTGGATGCTCCTTCTTCAAGAATTTGATATTGAGATAAAGGAAAATATGGGATCAGAGAATTTGGTGGCAGACCACATGAGTAGGCTTACTCTTAGTTAATTACATTGTTTCCTCTGAAATCCAATAAAATTTGAAGAAGCATCAAGTCCAAAAATTAAAAAGAGAGTCTAGGTATTATGTGTGGGATGATCATTACCTCTAGTGCATGTGTAGTGACCAAGTCATTAGGAGGTGTGTTCCCGATCACGAGTTTGAGTCTGTTTTGCATTTATGTCATACACTTTCTTGTGGTGGACACTTTGGACCCCAATGGACAACTAGGAAGGTTTTGGACTTTGGATTATATTGGCCTAGCTTGTTCCATGATGCCCATGTGTTTTTTAAGTCATTATCTCATTGCCAACACACTGGGAATATTTCTAGGAGACATGAGATGCCCCAACAACCCATACTATTATGTGAGATTTTTTATGTATGGGGCATTGATTTTATGGGTCCTTTTCCTAGTTCATTTGGATTTTTGTATATTTGGGTTTCTATTGATTATGTGAGTTAATGGGTGGAGGCCAAGGACACCAGTACTAACGATTCTCATGTTGTTGTGGACTTTGTCCAAGCACAGATTTTTTATAGGTTTGGAGTACCAAAGTCCATCATCAGTGACCAAGGGATACACTTTTTCAAAAGGAATTTTTCCTTCCTCCTTCAGAAGTTTGGGGTGACACACAAAACATCAACACCATACCACCCCCAAAACAAATGGCTAGGCTGAGGTTTCAAATCGTGAGCTGAAACAAATATTAGAGAAAACCGTGCAGAAAAATATGAAGGATTGGAGAAAGCACTTGGATGATGCATTTTGGGATTATAGGACAGCATACAAGACACCCATTGGTATGTCCCCATTTAGGATTGTTTTTGGGAAAGCATGTCATCTCCCAGTGCAAGTCGAGCATCGGGCATATTGGGCTATAAAGAAATGCAACATGGATTTGGCCCAAGATGGAATTCAAGGGAAGTTTCAAATTCAAGAGATTGAAGAGATTTGACTATCATCATATGAGAACTCAAGACTCTACAAGGAAAGATCAAAAGTAGCTCATGACAAAATCATCCAACAAAGGGAGTTTCATGTTGGAGAGAAAGTCTTTCTCTATAGTTCACGACTCAAGCTGATGCCTGGTAAGAAGCGTTACAGATGGTTAGGTCCTTATATTGTGACTAATGTTTTTCCTTATGGTGCAGTGGAGATCAGACAGGAGGACACTGGAAGGATCTTTACAGTCAATGGGCAACTTTTGAAGGGATACATTGAGGGGATTCCTACTGATGCAGTGGATTTTATCACACTGCATGACCTCATCATCACGTGAGCACATCAGGCTGTTCCTAACCCTTTCACTTTTATATTAGTTGTCCTATTTAAAAATTTTGCATTTCGTGTGCATATATCATCTCATGGGTTCACATTGAGGACAATTCATTATTTTATGTGTGGGGGAGGGAACCTTTTAGTTTAGTAATTTCAATTGTTTTCCTGTTTAATAAAACCAAAAAAAATGTGTGTTTTAAGAATTGTGTGTGTTTATTTTACAATTTGATGTGTGTTTTTAAAACATTTGAGCTGAAATGATTCTCATCATCATTTTTAAATCCGTATCAACAAGTGAAACAATTTACCCCTTGAAACTAAGCTTAAATGAATGCGGAAATGACATTGTTTCAAGTTCAAATATTTAGTAATTTCATTAAAACTACACTGAATTTTGAATCCCACGCCGCATCTCACTATCTTTATATTTGAAATCACTTTCCTATGAGGCTTCCGAACAATTATTTTCATATTCATTTCATTCACCTCACTTTTTGAGAGAACCAAACCATGCTTGATTTAACCAGAATTTGATCTATTCCTGTCAAAACTTTAGGGATTGAGGTACTTATGTTAAAATGATTGAGTCATTTGTTTGGTATTAAAGCCTCTATTTCAAAGAATCCTTTTTTATAATTGCCTACCTTGAATATTTAATCCTTGTATCCCATAGAATCCATGCACAGCCTGTTAGGATAGCCACATTACAAGCCAATTTTCCCTATCCAACCATCTATTGGAGTGAAATTTCATAATCTTGTTGAGCTAAAGTGTGGGGGAATATATCTTGTGTTGTGACACCACATTCTGTGATACTTTGGGTGGAGAATTAAATTCTGAAGAGATGTGTTTTCTGCTGAAGAAATTCATTATATTGAAAGGTGTGCCTTTTCTGGAGCTTTCATGACAAGTGAAGTTGTGCCTTTTCTGGAGCTTCTAATTGAGGTGGAAAGTTGTTCCCATCTGGAGCTTTCATGAAAATCATGTTTGAGAAGATTGAAATTTTTTATGCTGAAATGATTAATGGTGTAAACCTTTCATGACTTTTCATGATGATGGAGCTGAATTGATACTCCGGGGATTAATGAGGAGACCATATTTAAGTGAAAATTAGATTAATGCAATTTTTCTTCAAAAAGAGTCAAGCCCTCCTTATTCAGCCTCAGAATTATTCACATCTAAATCCTACCAACCGAAGCCACATAACAACCCTGAAAATTACTCATGATAAACATATGTCCTTGACTCACATTAGTTAGTGATGTAGGAATATATCAAGCCTATGATGACCCTTGTATGAGTTTGGATGAGAAAGACATTGCAAAAAAATTGATATTTGAGTGATGAGAGAAAATTCAAGCGAGGTAAGTGTTTTGGGAATGGGAGGATAAATGAAGTGGAAATATATTGAATGAGATAAATGGATAACTTAAAATAATTGTTTTTTATGAGGCATGATATCTTTTTTTTTCTTGGTGTGTAATTGTTTGATCTCTAGGATATGTGTCTTAAAATTGGTTTTGATTTGATAGTGATGTTTACTTGATATGAGGTTTTTCTCCGGAGTGCAAAAGGGTAAGTGTGGGGGAGTTGATAAAACACTATTTTATTGAATATTTTAATGATAATAAATGATATAATTCCCTCAAATTGTGTTAAATATGTTTAATTAGAATGTATTTGGGATTAGATCATTCATTTTAATATTTGATGAAAATCCCAGTTTTACCTTTTATAGTACACTGTAGTATTTCGATGATAAATATTTTTATATTTATTATTTGAATTTGAAATTTTGAAACAGTGTTCCTGACCTAATTCTCTACAACTTATATTCAGGGCACTAGAGATAAAGAGTGTATTTGGTTGTTGAATATGGGCAATGAAGTCAAAGTTGGGATGGACTCTCCATAATGGAGAAGCTTCTGTATGTCGGACATAACTCCTTCATATGGGCCTCGATTAAGACCATATTTGGAGGGGAGATATAGGGCCCATATCCTCACATTTGGTCCTTCTGAATGGCCGGCCAATTCACGCGTTTTGGTGGTCAAATGGTCGGTTCAATTTGGCATAAAATATTTGGCCGAATTTCAACATTCACACTTGAAACCACTTGTAACCTCTCCTCCCCTCCCCTATATAAATTAGTGTTTTTCTCAATTTTAGGGGTTGGGATGTGCTTTGGTAAATTGAAGGAAGAGGAGAAGTATATCCACTCCAATTCTCTAACCATTTCAATAAGGGTAGCTCTTGAAGCAAGGATCCCTTCGACGAAGCCTTCTTCTTCTCCTTCATGTTGTAATGATTTTGTTTCTGTAATAAACTTCATTGTTCTTCTTTTATTTCTTCTCTTTTCTTCTGTTTTGTTTAAATTTCATCTTCTCTTAATCTTCCTCTTTGGGCTGGAAATCTTGAGTAGAAGGGTTATTGGGTTATACCCATTATAAACTTTTGCACATGCAAAATGCTTCTACGATGATTACTCCACCCAAGGAAGAGTAGTCTTTTAGTAATCGATCAATCTTCTACCCTCTTCATTTAATTATTTTGAATCAATGAGATACAGTAATTCACATAATATTATCCATGAATTATGTTTTTAAATTACAAGAAACTAAGAAAGCAATTGAACAGTTAACACTAAAACACGCGAGGTCGGGATTTTGTGTAAATTGTGAGAGCGTAATCTTAATCGGTAATACAAGACCACACCGGATAAATTTGTAATGTTAAAATATAATCCCTAAACACAATTTGTCCTCATTTCCAAAATGGATATGTGCTATAATTAACCACTGACCATAAGATATCCTTAGAACAATAATCAAAGCAGGGTGCTGCGATTGCGTGTTCCGAAGCTAGCCTAGGGTTTAACTAATTTCATCTTTGTGGTTAAGTTAACTCTCGTAGGGTTCGAGGGATAAAAAATTAGGGGATCATAATTAAGTGGATATTGATTTAAAAGATAATGATTAATTAGTGAATGCAGTCATAGAGTTAGATCGATTACACCTTTTAAAATAGATTTCTAAAAAAACATCTTTTTTTGTGTCATTTTAATCGAAATACATTTTAAAACTAAAAACAAAAAAAATATACAATATTCTTCCAGAAAAATTCTTCTAGATTCAAAAACTATAAAAAAAACCCAATCCTTTAAAGTAGTGTTCTATTTTTATTCACATTTATTTTATTTTTAGAATACCTTTAATAAGTTATTAAATTCACTTCCTTCTTTGACAGATGACCTTGGTGAGCCACTCGGCTGCACCTAAGTACCCCAAAATCATATTAGTCATTTGAGGGAACCCATGATATCACCCTATAAAATTGGCACCATTTCCATGGAGGGAAGTAATTATTTCAACCAATTAGAGGTATTTATTTTATTTTACATTTTATTCTCTTCCTCTCTTCTTTCTTCCTTCTTTACCCAATCTGATTTTTCTTCTTCTTCTTTTATTTTCTTCTACTTCTTTTTGGACCATCAACTCAAACTTCTCATTTTTATTTTACTATGGTCCAATTTCTTTATTTTTATTTTTATTTGATTTATGACACGAAATAATCCTGAAGATCTCTTAGATCTTGACCCTGAGATTGAACGCAGCCTTAGGGCACGAATCAAACATTCTCAATCTACGGGAAATATCAATATTCAACCAGTTGGTGAATACCTCTCTTCTGGAAACATTGAAATTGGAAGCAATTCAAATTCAAACATAAAAGAGGAACCAATGGCTGGAAATAATGGAAATGAACTTAATAGAACCATTAGATAATTGGCTGCACCTGATATTAACTATCATCCAAATTGTATTGCATACCCAAATCTAGAATCGGACTTTGAATTGAAATCTGGATTAATTCACATTCTTCCAAAGTTTCATGGCTTATCTGGTGAGGATCCCAACAAACACCTTAAAGAATTTAATGTGGTTTGCTCAACTTTAAAACCAAGAAATGTTTCTAAAGATCAAATAAAATTAATAGCATTCCCATTCTCACTTGATGGAGCTGCAAAAGATTGGATGTATTATTTGCAACCTGAAGATGTAACATGTTGGAATGATTTGAAACGTCTTTTCATGCAAAGCTTTTTTCCAGCATCAAATACAACATCCATTCAAAAGGAGATATCAGGTATCAAGCAAGCCCAATGGGAGTCAATGAATGAGTACTGGGAGTGATTCATGAAGTTGTGTGCAAGCTTCCCACATCACCAAATCAGTGAGCAATTACTCATCCAGTCCTTCTACAAAGGACTCACACCCATGGAAAGGAGCATGGTGGATGTTGCAGCTGGAGGATCATTAGGGGACAAGACACCAGCAGCCGCACATGCATTGATCGACATGATGGCCCAAAACTCCCAACAATTTGGTGATCGAGGTACACCACATATTAGGGGAGTACATCAGGTAAGTCCTTCTTATCTTGAGAGTCATTTGATTGATACAATGTTAGATGAATTGACAACTATGGTGAGGCAAATTGCTTTGGAACAAAAGACATATCTACCCCCTCCTTCAAGGCCTTGTGGCATTTTCACTGAGACAAGCCACCCAACTGACTGTTGCCCACAACTACAAGAGATAGAGGATTGTGCAGCAGTATTCCCAGGGAGACCATTTCAGCAGCAACAAAAACCATATCCCCAAAAGAAGTTTGATTCATTTGCTCCAACATACAACCAAGGGTGGAAAGATCAACCTAACATGAGGTATGGCTCTAGAAAAAAACAAAGGCCCCCTTTTCAACCAAACTTCCAGCAGCCTCCACCTTAGCAACAAGGTTTCCAACAACCCCAAAGGAGATTTGAATCTCAAAACATCAACAAGTCAGCAATAAGGGAATCCTCCACCAAAGGTAGATTCTAATACTGATGATCTTTTGAAGAAAATTGTTCTTAATCAATAGAATGAGATGAAGTGTCAAATTTCTGAGGTGAGGGAGTTGAAGAATCAAATGAGCCAGATTGCCACCGCCCTCAATGAACTTGTGAGTAAGAATTCTAGAAATCTACCTTCCCAACCCACTCCAAATGCAATGGGGAATGTCAGTGCCATCACATTGAGAAGTGGGAAGCAAATGAACAATACATTTGTACATACCATTCCACCGGGATTCACCTCAAATCCGGAGAAGCCGCATTCCAAACCAACTGATGATTAATCCAAGGAGACAGATAACGGTAAGAAAAAGATTGATGATGTTCCTCCTAAACCCCTTCCTTTTCAAAACAGGGTTGTTCAAACCAAGAAGATGGCTGAAGGAGCAATGCAAAAGGAGGTTTTGGACACATTCTTGTTTGTGGATATCAACATTCCTGTACTTGAATCCATTAAGCAAATCCCAAGTTATGCCAAATTCTTAAAAGATCTCTGAACCAATCGAAGAGGGCTCAAGGGAAATGAGAGGATCATCCTTGGAAGGAATGTCTCGGCACTCATTACACCAACTCTAGCAATTCCAACAAAGTGCAAGGATCCCGGGACATTCAACATCCCATGTACCATATGGTATTTTCACTTCTCTGATTCTCTTTTTGATTTAGGAGCTTCAATAAATGTGATGCCTCACTTTGTATTCTCTTCCTTGCAGGTTGGTGAGTTGATGCCAACAAGAGTAGTGGCGCAACTGGCGAATAGAGCCATGGCATATCCAGCGGGAGTCCTTGAGGATGTACTTGTCTGGGTAAGAGACATGATCTTTCCATCAGACTTCTATGTGCTTAACATGGAGGATGAACAGGTAAGTTCTCATGCCCCCATTATCTTAGGTAGGCCCTTCCTCAAAACTGCAAAAACTATCATAAATGTCAATGAGGGTACACTTTCAATGGAATTTAGAGATGAAGTTGTGATATTTAATGTTATAGATTCCATGAAGTAACCCTCAGATGACCATTCTGCTTTTGTTATCTCCAATTTTGAACCACCAAGTAAAAACACCATGGAATTGGATTGTCCTATGCTTGGGAGACTCTGAGTATTGGTTCTAGTTTGATGACTAAGAATACTTCTACACCCGTTTTTAATTAACAGGACTCTCTAAGATTTAATTTTGAAATGGAATCATATTCTGATTTTGATCATGTGGACTCTAATTATGACATGGTTGTTGAGTACGCTGATGGATTTGATGGATTATTTTCTAATTGTGATGATTTTTATTCTGATACTAATGTTCATTGTACAGATATGTCTGTTGCATCAATTTCTCCATCTATACATCACCCTCCTACATTGAAACTCAATCCATTTCCCCCAAATCTTAAATATGCATACCTGTTGAGTGGTGATAGGTTACATGTTATCATTGCTAACAATCTCTCTTTTGAACATGAAGAAATACTTTTGAATCTTTTGAGAGATAACATTAGAGAATTGGTTGGACATTGGCAGACATATCAGGTATTAGCCCATCCATTTTCATGCATTGGATTCTCTTGGAGGATGAGGCTAAACCGGTGAGGCAACCACAAAGGAGACTCAATCCAACCCTTCTGGAGGTTGTTAAAAAAGAGGTTGAAAAATTGCTCAAGGCAGGTATAATTTACCCTATTTCTGACTCACAATCGGTTAGCCCCGTCCAGGTTGTACCTAAGAAAACTGGTGTTACTGTGTTTAAAAATGAGAAAGTTGAATTAGTTCCAATGAGGGTACAAAATAGTTGGCATGTGTGTATTGATTATAGGAAACAAAATCATTCCACTTGCAAGGACCATTTCCCCCTCCCATTTATTGATCAAATGCTTGAGAGACTAGCTGGAAAAACACGCTATTGTTTCTTGGATTGATTTTATGGATATTTTCAGGTTCCTATTGCTCCAGAGGATCAGGAGAAGACTACATTCACCTGTACCTTTGGCACATTTTCATACAGTAGGATGCCATTTGGACTTTGCAATTCCCCAAGTACCTTCCAGAGATGCATGGTGAGTATTTTTTTCTAATTTTATTGAGACTTGCATGGAGGTATTTATGGATGATTTTACAGTGTATGGGTCTTCATTTGATGAATGTCTATGCAGTTTGGGAAATGTGTTGAATCATTGTATTGAGAAGAATCTGGTCCTAAACATTGAAAAGTGTCATTTTATGGTAGAGTATGGCATTGTATTAGGGCATGTAGTGTCAAAAACATGGGATAGAGGTTGATATATCTAAGGTAGGCATTATTTCATCTTTACCCTATCCTTCATGTGTTCGTGATGTTAGGTCTTTTCTAGGACATGCAGGATTTTATCAGCGCTTTATCAAAGATTTTAGTGAGATTGCTCTTCCTATGTCATGATTACTTCAAAAAGATTATGATTTTTTGTTTGAAGATTCTTATAGTACTTCCTTTGCTGAGCTAAATAAGTGTCTGACCACTCCACCAATCATACATCCCCCACGGTGGGAGATTCTTTTTGAGCTTATGTGTGATGCCTCCAACTTCATGGTTGGAGCGGTCATATCTTAGAGAGTGGAGGGACGTTCACATGTGATTGCCTAGGCATCGAGGACACTGGATTCAACCCAATAAAATTACACAACCACAGAAAAGGAGTTTCTTGCTATCATATTTGCTTTAGATAAATTCCGTTCATATTTATTGGGCTCTAAAGTAGTTGTTTTTTCTGACCATGCAGCATTGAGGTACCTCTTAAAGAAGCCAGATGCAATGCCACGACTTATCCGTTGGAGGCTTCTTCTTACGGAATTTGATATTGAGATAAATGACAGGAAGGGATCAGAGAATTTGGTGGCAGACAACATGAGTAGGCTTACTCACACACTAGAGGATGACACCTTGGACTAGGTACCACTTCAGGACACTTTCCCCGATGAGCATCTCTATACCATCTCAGGTACGCATCCTTTGTATGCTGATTTAGTTAATTACATTTTTCCTCTGAAATCCCAGCAAAGTTGAAGAAGCATCAAGTCTAAAAATTAAAAAGTGAGTCTAGGTATTATGTGTGTGATGATCCTTACCTCTGGTGCATGTGTAGTGACCATGTCATTAGGAGGTGTGTTCCTGATCACGAGTTTCAGTCTATTTTTCATTTTTGTCATAAACTTGCTTGTGGTGGACACTTTGGACCCCAACAGACATCTAGCAAGGATATGGAGTCTGGATTATATTGGAGTATCTCGTTCCATGATGCCCATGTGTTTGGTAAGTCCTGCTATCGTTGCCAACACACTGGGAATATTTCTAAGAGACATGAGATTCCCTAACAACCCATACTATTCTGTGAGATTTTTGATGCATGGGGCATTGATTTTATGGGTCCTTTTCCTAGTTCATTTGGATTTTTGTATATTTTGGTTGCTGTTGATTATGTGAGTAAATGAGTAGAGGCCAAGGTCACCAGGACTGACGATTCTCATGTTGTTGTGGACTTTGTCAAAGCACAGATTTTTTGCTGGTTTGGAGAACCAAAGGCCATCATCAGTGACCAAGAGACACACTTTTGCAATAAAAATTTTTCTTTCCTTCTTCGGAAATATGGGGTTACACACAAAACATCAACACCATACCACCCCCAAACAAATGTCCAGGCTGAGGTTTCAAATCATGAGCTTAATCAAATATTACAGAAAACCATGCAGCCAAATAGGAAGGATTAGAGCAAGTGCTTGGATGATGCAATGTGGGCTTATAGGACAGCATACAAGACACCCATTGGTATATCCTCTTTTAGGATTGTTTTTGGGAAAGCATGTCATCTCCTAGTGGATGTCGAGCATCGGGCATATTGGGCTATAAAGGAATGCAACATGGATTTGGCCCAAGCTGGAATTCAAAGGAAGTTGCAAATTCAAGAGATTGAGGAGATTCGACTGTCATCATATGAGAACTCAAGGCTCTACAAGGAAAGATCAAAATCAGCTCATGACAAATGATCCAATAATGGGAGTTTAATGCTGGAGATAAAGTTCTTCTCTATAGTTCACGACTTAAGCTGATGCCTCGTAAGTTGTGTTCCAGATAGTTAGGTCCTTATATTGTAACTAATGTTTTTCCTTATGGTGTAGTGGAGATCACACAAGAGGACTCTGGAAGGATCTTTACAGTCAGTGGGAAATGTTTTAATAGATACATTGAGGGACTTCCTACTGATGTAGTGGATTTTATCACACTGCATGACCCCATCATCACTTGATCACATCAGGCTGTTCCTAACCCTTTCACTTTTATATTAGTTGTCCTATTTAAAAAATTTTCATTTCGTGTGCATATATCATCTCATGGGTTCACATTGAGGAAAATGAAATATTTTAAGTGTGGGGGAGGGAACCTTTTAGTTTAGTAATTTTAATTGTTTTCCTATAAAGAAAACCAATAAAATTGTGTGTTTTTCAAATTTTGTGTGTTTAATTTACAATTCTCTGTGTGTTTCTGAAACTTTTGAGCCGAAATGATTCTCATCACCATTTTTAAATCCATTTCAATAAGTGAAACAATTTTCCCCTTGAAACTAAGCTTAAATTAATGCTGAAATGAATTTGATTCAAGTTCAAATATTTAGTAATTTCATGAAAAGTACACTGAATTTTGAATACCATGCCACATCTCACTGTCTTTATATTTGAAATCACTTTCCTGTGAGGATTCTGAACCATTATTTTCATATTCATTACATTCACCTCACTTCTTGAGAGAACCAAACCATGCTTGATTTAACCATAATTTGATCTATTCCAGTCAAAACATGAGGG
The DNA here is from genome assembly GCA_963277665.1 of Viscum album. Taxonomy (NCBI): domain Eukaryota; kingdom Viridiplantae; phylum Streptophyta; class Magnoliopsida; order Santalales; family Viscaceae; genus Viscum; species Viscum album. The sequence goes on from OY728134.1 coordinate 1,005,414,958, forward strand.
TTTGAGGTACTTATGTTTAAATGATTGAGGCATTTGTTTGGTATTAAAGCCCATATTTCAAAGAATCCTTTTTTATAATGGACTACCTTGAATATTTATTCCTTGTAGAACTTAGAAGCCATGCATGGCCTGTTTGGTTAGCCACATTATAAGCCAATTTTCCCTATCCAACCATCTCTTGAAGTGAAATTGCATAATCTAGATGAGCTAAAGTGTAGGGGGGTCTATCTTTTGTTGTGACACCACATTCTGTGATACTTTGGGTGGAAAATTAAATTCTGAAGAGATGTGTTTGCTGCTAAAGAAATTAAATATATTGAAAGCTATGCCATTTCTGGAGCTTTCATGACAAGTGAAGCTGTGCCTTTTCTGGAGCTTCTAATTGAGGTGGAAAGCTGTGCCCATCTGGAGCTTTCAAGAAAATCATGTTTGAGAAGATTGAAATTTTTGATGCTAAAATGATGAATTGTGTAAACCTTTCATGACTTTTCATGATGATGGATCTGAATTGATACTATGGTCATTAATGAGGATACCATATTTAAGTGAAAATTAGATTAATGCAATTTTTCTTCAAAAAGATTCAAGCCTTCCTTATTCCACCTCATAAATTTTCACATCAAAATCCTACCAACTAAAAGCCACAGAACAACCCTGAAATGTCATCATGATAAACATATGTCCTTGACTCACATCAGGTAGCGATGTAGGAATCTATAAATCCTATGGTGACCCTTGTATGAGTTTGGATGAGAAAGACATTACAAAAAAAATTGATATTTGAGTGATGAGAGAAAATTCAAGCGAGGTAAGTGTTTTGTGCATGGGAGGATAAATGAAGTGGGAATATATTGAATGATATAAATGGAGAACTTGAAAAAATGATGAGTTGAAGACAACAATAGTATTGGTGCAATTGGAGAATAGAGCCACGACATATCCAGCGGGAGTCCATGAGGATGTACATGTTCGGGTAAGAGACATGTTCATTCCAGCAGACTTCTATGTGCTTAACATGGAGGATGATTAGGTAAGTTCTCATGCCCCCATTATCTTAGGTAGGCCCTTCCTCAAAACTACAAAAACTATCATAAATGTCAATGAGGGTACACTTTCCAAGGAATTTGGAGATGAATTTGTGATATTTAATGTTATGGATTCCATGAAGTACCCCTCAGAGGACCATTCTACTTTTGTTATCTCCCATTTTGAACCACTAAGTAAAAACTCTGGGGAATAGGATTGTCCTATGCTTAGGGAGATTATGAGTATTGGTTCTAGTTTGATGTCTAAGAGTACTTCTACACCCGTTTTTATGGAACAAGACTGTCTATGATTTGATTTTGAAATGGAATCATATTCTGATTTTGATCATGTGGACTCTAATTATGACATGGCGATTGAGTACGCTGATGGATTTGATGTGTTATTTTCTAATTGTAATGATTTTTATTCTGATACTAATGTTCATTGTGCAGATATGTCCGTTGCATCAATTTCTCCATCTATACATCACCCCCCTACATTGGAACTAAAGCCATTTCCCCCAAATCTTAAATATGCATACCGTCTGAGTGGTGATAGATTACCTGTTATCATTGCAAATGATCTCTATTTTGAACATGAAGAAAAACTTTTGTATCTTTTGAGAGATAACATTAGGGAAATTGGTTGGACATTGGAAGACATATCAGGTATTATCCCATCCATTTTCATGCATAGGATTCTCTTACAGGATGGGGCTAAACCGGTGAGGCAACTACAAAGGAGACTCAATCCAACCCTTTTGGAGGATGTAAAAAAAGAGGTTGAAAAATTTCTCAAGGCAGGTATAATTTACCCTATTTATGACTCACAATGGGTTCGCCCTGTCCAGGTTGTACCTAAGAAAAATGGTGTTACTGTTGTTAAAAATGAGATAAATGAATTAGTTCCAATGAGGGTACAAAACAGTTGGCGTGTGTGTATTGATTATAGGAAACTAAATCATTCCACTTGCAAGGACCATTTCCCCCTCCCATTTATTGGACAAATGCTTGAGAGACTAGCTGGAAAGACACAATATTGTTTATTGGATGGATTTTTTGGATATTTTCAGGTTCCTATAGCTCTAGAGGATCAGGAGAAGACTGAATTCACCTGTCCCTTTGGCACATTTTCCAATTGGAGGATGAAGTTTGGACTTTACAATGCCCCAGGTACCTTCTAGAGATGCATGGTGAGTATTTTTTCTAATTTTATTGAGAATTGAATGGAGGTATTTATGGATGATTTTACAGTGTATGGGTCTTCATTTGATGAATGTCTACGTAGTTTGGGAAAGGTGTTGAATCATTGTATTGAGAAGAATCTGGTCCTGAACATTAAAAAGTGTCATTTTATGGTAGAGCATGGCATTGTCTTAGGGCATGTAGTGTCAAAACATGGGATAGAGGTTGATAGATCTAAGGTAGACATTATTTCATCCTTACCCTATCCTTCATGTGTGCGTGATGTTAGATCTTTCCTAGAGAATGCAGGATTTTATAGGTGCTTCATCAATGATTTTAGTATGATTGCTCTTCTGATGTCACGATTACTTTAAAAATATTCTGATTTTCTGTTTGACGATTCTTGTAGGACTTCTTTTGATGATCTAAAGAAGTGTCTGACCACTCCACCTATCATACAGCCCCCATGGTGGGAGATTCCGTTTGAGATTATGTGTGATGCCTCCAACTTCACGGTTGGAGCGGTCTTATCTCAGAGGGTGGAGGGACATTCACATGTGATCGCCTATGCATCGAGGACACTGGATTCAGCCCAATCAAATTACACAACCACAGAAAAGGAGTTTCTTGCTGTCATATTTTCTTTGGATAAATTCTGTTAATATTTATTGGGCTCTAAAGTAGTTGTTTTTTCTGACCATGCAGCATTGAGGTACCTCCTAAAGAAGCCAGATGCAATCCCACGACTTATATGTTAGATGTTCCTTCTTCAGGAATTTGATATTGAGATAAAGGACAAGAAGGGATCAGAGAATTTTGTGGCAGACCACATGAGTAGGCTTACTCACACACTAGAGGATGACACCTTGGACCAGGTACCACTTCAAGACACTTTCCCCGATGAGCATCTCTATACCATCTCACGTACGCATCCTTGGTATGATGATTTAGTTAATTAAATTGTTTCCTCTGAAATCCCAGCAAATTTGAAGAAGAATCAAGTCCAAAAATTAAAAAGTGAGTCTAGATATTAGGTGTGGGGTGATCATTACCTCTGGTGCATGTGCAGTGACCAAGTCATTAGGAGGTGTGTTCCCGGTCATGAGTTTGAGACTGTTTTGCATTTCTGTCATACACGTGCTTTTGGTGGACACTTTGTACCCCAACGGAAAGCTAGGAAGGTTTTGGACTCTGGATTATATTGGCCTAGCTTGTTCCATGATGCCCATGTGTTTTTTATGTCATGCTCTCATTTCCAACACATTAGGAATATTTCTAGGAGACATGAGATTACCCAACAACCCATACTATTATGTGAGATTTTTTATGTATGGGGCATTGATTGTATGGGTCCTTTTCCTAGTTCATTTGGAATTTTGTATATTTTGGTTGCTGTTGATTATGTGAGTAAATGGGTGGAGGCCAAGGCCAACAGGAATGACGATTCTCATGTTGTTGTGGACTTTGTCAAAGAACATATTTTGTGCAGGTTTGGAGTACCAAAGGCCATCATCAGTGACCAAGGGACACACATTTTCAATAGGAATTTTGCATTCCTCCTTCGGAAGTATGGGGTGACACACAAAACATCAACACCATACCACCCCCAAACAAATGGCCAGACTGAGTTTTCAAATTGTGAGCTGAAACAAATATTAGAGAAAATCGTGCATCCAAATAGGAAGGATTGGAGCAAGCGCTTGGATGCTGCATTGTGGGCTTGTAGGACAGCATACAAGACACCCATTGGTATGTCCCCATTTAGGATTGTTTTTGGGAAATCATGTCATCTCCCAGTGTATGTCGAGCATCAGGCATATTGGGCCATAAAGAAATGCAACATGTATTTGGCCCATGCTGGAATTCAAACGAAGTTGCAAATTCAAGGGCTTAAGGAGATTATACTGTCATCATATGAGAACTCAAGGCTCTACAAGGAAAGATCAAAAGTAGCTCATGACAAAATGATCTAACAAAGGGAGTTTCATGTTGGAGAGAAAGTCCTTCTCTATAGTTCATGACTCAAGTTGATGCCTGGTAAGTTGCATTCCAGATGGTTAGGCCCTTATATTGTGACTAATGTTTTTCCTTATGGTGTAGTGGAGATCACACAAGTGGACACTGGAAGGATCTTTACAGTCAATGGGAAACGTTTGAAGAGATACATTGAGGGACTTCCTACTGATGTAGTGGATTTTATCACACTGCATGACCCCATCATCACATGAGCACATCAGGCTGTTCCTAACCCTTTCACTTTAATATTAGTTGTCCTATTTAAAAATATTGCATTTCGGGTGCATATATCATCTCATGGGTTCACATTGAGGACAATGCAATATTTTATGTGTGGGGGAAGGAACCTTTTAATTTAGTAATTTCAATTGTTTTCCTGTAAAAAAAACTAAAAGAAAACTGTGTGTTTTTCAAATTTTGTGTGATTATTTTACAATTTTCTGTGTGTTTTTTGAAACTTTTGAGCTGAAATGATTCTAATCACCATTTTTAAATCCATATGAATAAGTGAAACAATTTACCCCTTGAAACTAAGATTAAATGAATGCTGAAATGACTTTGAATCAAGTTCAAATATTTAGTAATTTCATGAAAAGTACACTAAATTTTCAATCTCATGCCACATCTCACTGTCTTTATATTTGAAATCAATTTCCTGTGAGGCTTCTGAACCATTTTTTTCATATTCTTTACATTCACCTCACATCTTGAGAGAACCAAACCATGCTCGATTTAAACAGAATTTGATCTATTCCTGTCAAAACTTGAGTGTTTGAGGTACTTATGTTTAAATGAATGAGGCATTTGATTGGTATTAAAGAGCCTATTTCCAAAGAATCCTTTTTTATAATGGCCTACCATGAATATTTAATCCTTCTAGCCCTTATAAACCATGCACATCCTGTTAGGTTAGTCAAATTACAAGCCAATTTTCCCTATCCAACCAACTCTTGAAGTGAAATTGCCTAATCTAGTTGAGCTAAAGTGAGGGGGAATCTATCTTGTGTTGTGCCACCACATTATGTGATACTTTGGGAGGTAAATTAAATTCTGAAGAGATGTGTTTGCTGCTGAAAAAATTCATTATATTGAAATCTGTGCCTTTTATGGAGCTTTCATGACAAGTGATGCTGTGCCTTTTCTGAAGCTTCTAATTGTGGTGGAAAGTCATGCCCATCTGGAGATTTCAAGAAAATCATGTTTGAGAAGATTGAAATTTTTGATGCTGAAATGATGAATGGTGTAAACCTTTCATGAATTTTCATGATGATGGAGCTGAATTGATATTATGGGGATTAATGAGGAGACCATATTTAAGTGAAAATTAGATTAATGCAATTTTTCTTCAAAAAGAGTCAATCCCTCCTTATTCAGCCTCAGAATTTTTCACACCTAAATCCTACCAACCGAAAGCCACAGAACAACCCTGAAAAGTACTCATGATAAACATATGTCCTTTACTCACATCAGGTAGCGATGTAGGAATCAATGAAGCCTATGGTGACCCTTGAATGAGTTTGGATGAGAAATACTTTTCCAAAAAAATTGATATTTGAGTGATGATAGAAAATTCAAGCGAGGTAAGTGTTTTGTGCATGGGAGGATAAATAAAGTGGAAATATATTGATGCTATAAAGGGAGAACTTGAAATAATGTTTTTTATGAGTCATGATATCATTTGTTTCTTGGTGTGTAATTGTTTGATCTCAAGGATATGTGTTTTAAAATTGGTTTTGATTTGATATTGATGTTTACATGATACGAGGTTTTGCTCAGGAGTGAAAAAGGGTAAGTGTGGGGGAGTTGATAAAACACTATTTTATTGAATATTGTGTTGATAATAAATGATATAATTACCTCACATTTTGTTAAATATGTTTAATTAGAATGTATTTGGGATTAGATCATTCATTTGAATATTTGATGAAAATTCCAGTTTTACCCTTTATAGTTTACTGTAGTATTTTTATGATAAATATTTTTATATTTATTATATGAATTTGAAAATTTTTAACAGTGTTTCTGACATAAGTATCTACAACCTTTATTCAGGACACTAGAGCTAAACAGTGCATTTGGTTGTTGAAAATGGGCTATGAAGTCAAAGTTGGGTTGGACTCACCAGAATGGAGAAGCTTCTGTATGTCGGCCATAACTCCTTCATATGGGCCTGGATTAAGCCCAAATTTGTAGAGCAGATAGAGGACCCACATCCGCACATTTGATCCCCCTGTAAGGCCGGCCAATTCACGCGTTTTGGTGGTCAAATGTTCGGTGCAAGTTGGAATAAAATATTTGGCCGAATATCCACATTCACACATGAAACCACTTGTAACCTCTCCTCTCCTCCACTCTATAAATTAGAGTTTTTCTCATTTTCAGGGGTTGGGAAGTGCTTTGGGAAGTTGAGGGCAGAGGGGAAGTGGATCCACTCCAATTATCCAACCATTTCAATAAGGTTAGCTCTTGAAGAATGGATCCCTTCGACAAAGCCTTCTTCTTCTCCTTCATGTCGTAAAGATTTTGTTTATGTAATAAACTTCTTTGTTCTTCTTTTATTTCTTCTCTTTTCTTTTTTCTTTGTTTAAATTTCTTCTTTTCTTAATCTTATTATTTGAGCTGGAATTCTTGAGTAGAAGATTTATTGGGTTATACCCATTATAAACCTTTGAACATGAAAAACGCTTCTACAATGATTATGCCACCCATGGAAGAATAGTCTTTTAGTAATCGATCTATCTTCTACACTCTTCATTTAATTATTTTTAATCAATGAGCTAATGTAATTCACATAATATGATCCATGAATTGTGTTTTTAAATTACAATAAACTAAGCATGCAATTGAACAATTAACACTAAAACACGTGAGTTCGGGATTTTGTGTAAATTGTGAGAGCATAATCTTAATCGGTAGTACAAGACCACACGGGATATATTTGTAGAGTTAAAATATAATCCATAAACACAATTCATCTTCATTTCCAGAATGGAGATGTTCTCTAATTAACCATTGAACATAAGCTATCCATAGAACAATAATCAAAGCAGGGTGATGCGATTGCGTGTTCCGAAGCTAGCCTAGGGTTTAAGTAATTTCATCTTTGTGGTTATGTTAACTCTCGTAGGGTTCGAGGGATAACAAATTAGGGGATCATAATTAAGTGGATATTGATTTAAATGATAATGATTAATTAGTGAATGAAGAGGTAAATTTAGATAGATTACACCTTTTAAAATAGATTTATAAAAAAACATCTTCTTGTTGTGTCATTTTAATCGAAATTCATTTCAAAACGAAAAACAAAAAAAATATATACAATCTTCTGCCAGAAAACATCTTCTAGATTCATAAACTATAAAAAAACACATTCCTTTAAAGTAGTGTTTTTATTTTATTCTCTTTTATTTTATTTTGAGAATATATTTAATAAGTTGTTAAATTCACTTCATCCTTTGAGAGACGACCTTGGTCAGCCACTCTGCTGCACCTAAGTTCCCCAAAATCATATTAATCATTTGAGGGCGCCCACGACAGCGCCCTATAAAATTGGCATCATTTTCGGGGAGGCAAGTAATTATTTCAAGACACCCATTGGTATGTCCCCATTTAGGATTGTTTTTGGGAAAGCATGTCATCTCCCATAGGAAGTCGAGCATCGGGCATATTGGGCTATAAAGAAATGCAACATGGATTTGGCCCAAGATGGAATTCATGGGAAGTTTCAAATTCAAGAGATTGAAGAGATTTGACTATCATCATATGAGAACTCAAGACTCTACAAGGAAAGATCAAAAGCAGCTCATGACAAAATCATCCAACAAAGGGAGTTTCATGTTGGAGAGAAAGTCTTTCTCTATAGTTCACGACTCAAGCTGATGCCTAGTAAGAAGCATTACAGATGGTTAGGTCCTTATAATGTGACTAATGTTTTTCCTTATGGTGCAGTGGAGATCAGACAGGAGGACACTGGAAGGATCTTTACAGTCAATGGGCAACTTTTGAAGAGATACATTGAGGGGCTTCCTACTGATGCAGTGGATTTTATCACACTGCATGACCTCATCATCACGTGAGCACATCAGGCAGTTCCTAACCCTTTCACTTTTATATTAGTTGTCCTATTTAAAAATTTTGCATTTCGTGTGCATATATCATCTCATGGGTTCACATTGAGGACAATTCAATATTTTATGTGTGGGGGAGGGAACCTTTTAGTTTAGTAATTTCAATTGTTTTCCTGTTTAATAAAACCAAAAAAATGTGTGTTTTAAGAATTTTGTGTGTTTATTTTACAATTTGATGTGTGTTTTTGAAACATTTGAGCTGAAATGATTCTCATCAACATTTTTAAATCCGTATCAACAAGTGAAACAATTTACCCCTTGAAACTGAGCATAAATGAATGCGGAAATGACTTTGTTTCAAGTTCAAATATTTAGTAATTTCATTAAAACTACACTGAATTTTGAATCCCACACCGCATCTCACTATCTTTATATTTGAAATCACTTTCTTGTGAGGCTTCTGAACAATTATTTTCATATTCATTACATTCACCTCACTTCTTGAGAGAACCAAACCAAGCTTGATTTAACCAGAATTTGATCTATTCCTGTCAAAACTTTAGGGATTGAGGTACTTATGTTAAAATGATTGAGTCATTTGTTTGGTATTAAAGCCTCTATTTCAAATAATCCTTTTTTATAATGGCCTACCTTGAATATTTAATCCTTGTATCCCATAGAATCCATGCACAGCCTGTTAGGATAGCCACATTACAAGCCAATTTTCCCTATCCAACCATCTCTTGGAGTGAAATTTCATAATCTTGTTGAGCTAAAGTGTGGTGGAATCTATCTTGTGTTGTGCCACCACATTCTGTGATACTTTGGGTGGAGAATTAAATTCTGAAGAGATGTGTTTTCTGCTGAAGAAATTCATTATATTGAAAGGCGTGCCTTTTCTGGAGCTTTCATGACAAGTGAAGTTGTGCCTTTTCTGGAGCTTCTAATTGAGGTGGAAAGTTGTTCCCATCTGGAGCTTTCAAGAAAATCGTGTTTGAGAAGATTGAAATTTTTGATGCTGAAATGATTAATGGTGTAAACCTTTCATGACTTTTCATGATGATGGAGCTGAATTGATACTCTGGGGATTAATGAGGAGACCATATTTAAGTGAAAATTAGATTAATGCAATTTTTCTTCAAAAAGAGTCAAGCCCTCCTTATTCAGCCTCAGAATTATTCACATCTAAATCCTACCAACCGAAAGTCACAGAACAACCCTGAAAATTACTCATGATAAACATATGTCCTTGACTCACATTAGTTAGCGATGTAGGAATATATCAAGCCTATGATGACCTTTGTATGAGGTTGGATGAGAAAGACATTGCAAAAAAATTGATATTTGAGTGATGAGAGAAAATTCAAGCGAGGTAAGTGTTTTGGGAATGGGAGGATAAATGAAGTGGAAATATATTGAATGATATAAATGGATAACTTAAAATAACTGTTTTTTATGAGGCATGATATCTTTTTTTTCTTGGTGTGTAATTGTTTGATCTCAAGGATATGTGTCTTAAAATTGGTATTGATTTGATAGTGATGTTTACTTGATATGAGGTTTTGCTCATGAGTGCAAAAGGGTAAGTGTGGGGGAGTTGATAAAACACTATTTTATTGAATATTTTATTGATAATAAATGATATAATTCCCTCAAATTGTGTTAATTATGTTTAATTAGAAAGTATTTGGGATTAGATCATTCATTTTAATATTTGATGAAAATCCCAGTTTTACCTTTTATAGTTCACTGTAGTATTTCGATGATAAATATTTTTATATTTATTATTTGAATTTGAAATTTTGAAACAGTGTTCATGACCTAATTCGCTACAACTTATATTCAGGACACTAGAGATAAAGAGTGTATTTGGTTGTTGAATATGGTCAATGAAGTCAAAGTTGGGATGGACTCTCCATAATGGAGAATCTTATGTATGTCGGACATAACTCCTTCATATGGGCCTCGATTAAGCCCATATTTGGAGGGGAGATATAGGGCCCATATCCTCACATTTGGTCCTTCTGAATGGCCGTCCAATTCACGCGTTTTGGTGGTCAAATGGTCGGTTCAAGTTGGCATAAAATATTTGGCCGAATTTCCACATTCACACTTGAAACCACTTGTAACCTCTCCTCCCCTCCCCTGTATAAATTAGTGAATTTATCAATTTTAGGGGTTGGGAAGTGCTTTGGTAAATTGAAGGAAGAGGAGAAGTGGATCCACTCCAATTCTCTAACCATTTCAATAAGGGTAGCTCTTGAAGCAAGGATCCCTTCGACGAAGCCTTCTTCTTCTCCTTCATGGTGTAATGATTTTGTTTCTGTAATAAACTTCTTTGTTCTTCTTTTATTTCTTCTCTTTTCTTCTGTTTTGTTTAAATTTCTTCATCTCTTAATCTTCCTCTTTGGGATGGAAATCTTGAGTAGAAGGGTTATTGGGTTATACCCATTATAAACTTTTGCACATGCAAAATGCTTCTACGATGATTACGCCACCCATGGAAGAGAAGTCTTTTAGTAATCGATCAATCTTCTACCCTCTTCATTTAATTATTTTGAATCAATGAGATACAGTAATTCACATAATATTATCCATGAATTATGTTTTTAAATTACAAGAAACTAAGAAAGCAATTGAACAGTTAACACTAAAACACGCGAGGTCGGGATTTTGTGTAAATTGTGAGAGCGTAATCTTAATCGGTAATACAAGACCACACAGGATAAATTTGAAAAGTTAAAATATAATCCCCAAACACAATTTATCCTCATTTCCAAAATGGATATGTGCTATAATTAACCACTGACCATAAGATATCCTTAGAACAATAATCAAAGCAGGGTGCTGCAATTGCGTGTTCCGAAGCTAGCCTAGGGTTTAACTAATTTCATCTTTGTGGTTATGTTAACTCTCGTAGGGTTCGAGGGATAAACAATTAGGGGATCATAATTAAGTGGATATTGATTTAAATGATAATGATTAATTAGTGAATGCAGAGGTAGAGTTAGATCGATTACACCTTTTAAAATAGATTTCTAAAAAAACATCTTTTTGTTGTGTCATTTTAATCGAAATTCATTTTAAAACTAAAAACAAAAAAATATACAATCTTCTTCCAGAAAAATTCTTCTAGATTCAAAAACTATAAAAAAAACCCAATCCTTTAATGTAGTGTTCTATTTTTATTCTCATTTATTTTATTTTTAGAATACCTTTAATAAGTTATTAAATTCACTTCCTTCTTTGACAGATGACCTTGGTCAGCCACTCTGCTGCACCTAAGTACCCCAAAATCATATTAGTCATTTGAGGGAACCCATGATATCACCCTATAAAATTGGCACCATTTCCATGGAGGGAAGTAATTATTTCAACCAATTAGAGGTATTTATTTTATTTTACATTTTATTCTCTTCCTCTCTTCTTTCTTCCTTCTTTACCCAATCTGATTTTTCTTCTTCTTCTTTTATTTTCTTCTACTTCTTTTTGGACCATCAACTCAAACTTCTCATTTTTATTTTACTATGGTCCAATTTCTTTATTTTTATTTTTATTTGATTTATGACACGAACTAATCCCGAAGATCTCTTAGATCTTGACCCTGAGATTGAACGCAACCTTAGGGCACGAATCAAACATTCTCAATCTACGGGAAATATCAATATTCAACCAGTTGGTGAATTACTCTCTTCTGGAAACATTGAAATTGGAAGCAATTCAAATTCAAACATAAAATAGGATCCAATGGCTGGAAATAATGGAAATGAACTTAATAGAACCATTAGATAATTGGCTGCACCTCATATTAACTATCATCCAAATTGTATTGCATACCCAAATCTAGAATCGGACTTTGAATTGAAATCTGGATTAATTCACATTCTTCCAAAGTTTCATGGCTTATCTGGTGAGGATCCCAACAAACACCTTAAAGAATTTAATGTGGTTTTCTCAACTTTAAAACCAAGAAATGTTTCTGAAGATCAAATAAAATTAATAGCATTCCCATTCTCACTTGATGGAGCTGCAAAAGATTGGATGTATTATTTGCAACCTGTAGATGTAACATGTTGGAATGATTTGAAACGTCTTTTCTTGGAAAGATTTTTTCCAGCATCAAAGACAACATCCATTCAAAAGGAGATATCAGGTATCAAGCAAGCCCAATGGGAGTCAATGAATGAGTACTGGGAGTGATTCAAGAAGTTGTGTGCAAGCTTCCCACATCACCAAATCAGTGAGCAATTACTCATCCAGTCCTTCTACAAAGGACTCACACCCATGGAAAGGAGCATGGTGGATGGTGCAGCTGGAGGAGCATTAGGGGACAAGAAACCAGCAGCCGCACATGCATTGATCGACATGATGGCCCAAAACTCCCAACAATTTGGTGATCGAGGTACACCACATATTAGGGGAGTACATCAGGTAAGTCCTTCTTATCTTGAGAGTCATTTGATTGATACAATGTTAGAAGAATTGACAACTATGGTGAGGAAAATTGCTTTGGCACAAAAGACATATCTACCCCCTCCTTCAAGGCCTTGTGGCATTTTCACTGGGACAAGCCACCCAACTAACTGTTGCCCACAACTACAAGAGATAGAGGATTGTGCAGCAGTATTCCCAGGGAGACCATTTCAGCAGCAACAAAAACCATATCCCCAAAAGAAGTTTGATTCATTTTCTCCAACATACAACCAAGGGTTGAAAGATCAACCTAACATGAGGTATTGCTCTAGACAACAACAAAGGCCCCCTTTTCAACCAAACTTCCAGCAGCCTCCACCTTAGCAACAAGGTTTCCAACAACCCCAAAGGAGATTTGAATCTCAAAACATCAACAAGTCAGCAACAAGGGAATCCTCCACCAAAGGTAGATTCTAATACTGATGATCTTTTGAAGAAATTTGTTCTTAATCAATAGAATGAGATGAAGTTTCAAAGTTGCGAGGTGAGGGAGTTGAAGAATCAAATGAGCCAGATTGCCACCGCCCTCAATGAACTTGTGAGTAAGAATTCTAGAAATCTACCTTCCCAACCCACTCCAAATGCAATGGGGAATGTCAGTGCCATCACATTGAGAAGTGGGAAGAAAATGAACAATACATTTGTACATACCATTCCACCAGGATTCACCTCAAATCTGGAGAAGCCGCATTCCAAACCAACTGATGAGCAATCCAAGGAGACAAATAACGGTAAGAAAAAGATTGATGATGTTCCTCCTAAACCCCTTCCTTTTCCAAACAGGGTTGTTCAAACCAAGAAGATGGTTGAAGAAGCAATGCAAAAGGAGGTTTTGGACACGTTCTTGTTTGTGGAGATCAACATTCCTCTACTTGATGCCATTAAGAAAATCCCAAGTTATGCCAAATTCTTAAAAGATCTCTGCACCAATCGAAGAGGGCTCAAGGGAAATGAGAGGATCATCCTTGGAAGGAATGTCTCGGCACTCATTACACCAACTCTAGCAATGCCAACAATGTGCAAGGATCCCGGGACATTCAACATTCCATGTACCATATGGGATTTTCACTTCTCTGATTCTCTTTTTGATTTAGGAGCTTCAATAAATGTGATGCCTCACTTTGTATTCTCGTCCTTGCAGGTTGGTGAGTTGATGCCAACAAGAGTAGTGGTGTAACTGGCGAATAGAGCCACGGCATATCCAGCGGGAGTCGTTGAGGATGTACTTGTCTGGGTAAGAGACATGATCTTTCCATCAGACTTCTATGTGCTTAACATGGAGGATGAACAGGTAAGTTCTCATGCCCCCATTATCTTAGGTAGGACCTTCCTCAAAACTGCAAAAACTATCATAAATGTCAATGAGGGTACAATTTCCATGGAATTTAGAGATGAAGTTGTGATATTTAATGTTATAGATTCCATGAAGTAACCCTCAGATGACCATTCTGCTTTTGTTATCTTCCATTTTGAACCACCAAGTAAAAACACCATGGAATTGGTTTGTCCTATGCTTGGGAGACTCTGAGTATTGGTTCCAGTTTGATGACTAAGAATACTTCTACACCCGTTTTTAATTAATAGGACTCTCTAAGATTTAATTTTGAAATGGAATCATGTTCTGATTTTGATCATGTGGACTCTAATTATGACATGGTTGTTGAGTACGCTGATGGATTTGATGGATTATTTTCTAATTGTGATGATTTTTATTCTGATACTAATGTTCATTGTACAGATATGTCTGTTGCACCAATTTCTGCATCTATACATCACCCTCCTACATTGAAACTAAATCCATTTCCCCCAAATCTTAAATATGCATACCTGTTGAGTGGTGATAGGCTACCTGTTATCATTTCTAACAATCTCTCTTTTGAACATGAAGAAATACTTTTGAATCTTTTGAGAGATAACATTAGAGAATTGGTTGGACATTGGCAGACATATCAGGTATTAGCCCATCCATTTTCATGCATTGGATTCTCTTGGAGGATGGGGCTAAACCGGTGAGGCAACCACAAAGGAGACTCAATCCAACCCTTCTGGAGGTTGTTAAAAAAGAGGTTGAAAATTGCTCGAGGCAGGTATAATTTACCCTATTTCTGACTCACAATCGGTTAGCCCCGTCCAGGTTGTACCTAAGAAAACTGGTGTTACTGTTTTTAAAAATGAGAACGATGAATTAGTTACAATGATGGTACAAAATAGTTGGCATGTGTGTATTGATTATAGTAAACTAAATCATTCCACTTGCAAGGACCATTTCCCCCTCCCATTTATTGATCAAATGCTTGAGAGACAAGCTGGAAAACCACGCTATTGTTTCTTGGAATGATTTTATGGATATTTTCAGGTTCCTATTGCTCTAGAGGATCAGGAGAAGACTACATTCACCTGTACCTTTGGCACATTTTCATACAGGACGATGCCATTTGGACTTTTCAATTACCCAAGTACCTTCCAGAGATGCATGGTGAGTATTTTTTCTGATTTTATTGAGACTTGCATGAAGGTATTTATGGATGATTTTACAGTGTATGGGTCTTCATTTGATGAATGTCTATGCAGTTTGGGAAATGTGTTGAATCGTTGTATTGAGAAGAATCTGGTCCTGATCATTGAAAAGTGTCATTTTATGATAGAGTATGGCATTGTCTTAGGGCATGTAGTGTCAAAAACATGGGATAGAGGTTGATATATCTAAGGTATGCATTATTTCATCTTTACGCTATCCTTCATGTGTTCGTGATGTTAGGTCTTTTCTAGGACATGCAGGATTTTATCAGCACTTTATCAATGATTTTAGTATGATCGCTCTTCCTATGTCACGATTACTTCAAAAAGATTATGATTTTGTGTTTGAAGATTCTTATAGTACTTCCTTTGATGAGCTAAAGAAGTGTCTGACCACTCCACCAATCATACATCCCCCACGGTGGGAGATTATTTTTGAGCTTATGTGTGATGCCTCCAACTTCATGGTTGGAGCGGTCATATCTCAGAGGGTGGAGGGACGTTCACATGTGATTGCCTATGCATCGAGGACACTGGATTCAACCCAATAAAATTACACAACCACAGAAAGGAGTTTCTTGCTATCATATTTTCTTTAGATAAATTCTGTTCATATTTATTGGGCTCTAAAGTAGTTGTTTTTTCTGACCATGCAGCATTGAGGTACCTCTTAAAGAAGCCAGATGCAAAGCCATGACTTATCCGTTGGAGACTTCTTCTTAAGGAATTTGATATTGAGATAAATGAAAAGAAGGGATCAGAGAATTTGGTGGTAGACAACATGAGTAGGCTTACTCACACACTAGAGGATGACACCTTGGACTAGGTACCACTTCAGGACACTTTCCCCGATGAGCATCTCTATACCATCTCAGGTACGCATCCTTGGTATGCTGATTTAGTTAATTACATTTTTTCCTCTGAAATCCCAGCAAAGTTGAAGAAGCATCAAGTCTAAAAATTAAAAAGTGAGTCTGGGTATTATGTGTGGGATGATCCTTACCTCTGGTGCATGTGTAGTGACCAAGTCATTAGGAGGTGTGTTCCTGGTCACGAGTTTGAGTCTGTTTTTCATTTTTGTCATACACTTGCTTGTGGTGGACACTTTGGACCCCAACGGACAGCTAGCAAGGTTATGGAGTCTGGATTATATTGGAGTATCTTGTTCCATGATGCCCATGTGTTTTGTAAGTCCTTCTATCGTTGCCAACTCACTGGGAATATTTCTAAGAGACATGAGATTCCCTAACAACCCATACTATTCTGTGAGATTTTTGATGCATGGGGCATTGATTTTATGGGTCCTTTTCCTAGTTCATTTGGATTTTTGTATATTTTGGTTGCTGTTGATTATGTGAGTAAATGAGTAGAGGCCCAGGTCACCAGGACTGACGATTCTCATGTTGTTGTGGACTTTGTCAAAGCATAGATTTTTTGCTGGTTTGGAGAACCAAAGGCCATCATCAGTGACCAAGAGACACACTTTTTCAATAAAAAATTGTCTTTCCTTCTTAGGAAATATGAGGTTACACAGAAAACATCAACACCATACCACCCCTAAAAAAATGTCCAGGCTGAGGTTTCAAATCATGAGCTGAATCAAATATTACAGAAAACCATGCAGCCAAATAGGAAGGATTAGAGCAAGAGCTTGGATGATGCAATGTGGGCTTATAGGACAGCATACAAGACACCCATTGGTATATCCTCTTTTAGGATTGTTTTTGGGAAAGCATGTCATCTCCTAGTGGAAGTCGAGCATCGGGCATATTGGGCTATAAAGGAATGCAACATGGATTTGGCCCAAGCTGGAATTCAAAGGAAGTTGCAAATTCAAGAGATTGAGGAGATTCGACTCTCATCATATGAGAACTCAAGGCTCTACAAGGAAAGATCAAAATCAGCTCATGACAAATGATCCAATAATGGGAGTTTAATGTTGGAGATAAAGTTCTTCTCTATAGGTCACGACTTAAGCTGATGCCTCGTAAGTTGTGTTCCAGATAGTTAGGTCCTTATATTGTAACTAATGTTTTTCCTTATGGTGTAGTGGAGATCACACAAGAGGACTCTGGAAGGATCTTTACAGTCAGTGGGAAATGTTTTAACAGATACATTGAGGGACTTCCTACTGATGTAGTGGATTTTATCACACTGCATGACCCCATCATCACTTGAGCACATCAGGCTGTTCCTAACCCTTTCACTTTTATATTAGTTGTCCTATTTAAAAAAATTTCATTTCGTGTGCATATATTATCTCATGGGTTCACATTGAGGACAATGCAATATTTTAAGTGTGGGGGAGGGAACCTTTTAGTTTAGTAATTTTAATTGTTTTCCTGTAAAGAAAACCAATAAAATTGTGTGTTTTTCAAATTTTGTGTGTTTAATTTACAATTTTCTGTGTGTTTCTGAAACTTTTGAGCCGAAATGATTCTCATCACCATTTTTAAATCCATTTCAATAAGTGAAACAATTTTCCCCTTGAAACTAAGCTTAAATGAATGTTGAAATGAATTTGATTCAAGTTCAAATATTTAGTAATTTCATGAAAAGTACACTAAATTTTGAATCCCATGCCACATCTCACTGTCTTTATATTTGAAATCACTTTCCTGTGGGGATTCTGAACCATTATTTTCATATTCATTACATTCACCTCACTTCTTGAGAGAACCAAACCATGCTTGATTTAACCATAATTTGATCTATTCATGTCAAAACATGAGGGTTTGAGGTACATATGTTTAAATGATTGAGGCATTTGTTTGGTATTAAAGCCCCTATTTCAAAGAATCCTTTTTTATAATGGCCTACCTTGAATATTTAATCCTTGTAGAACTTAGAAGCCATGCATAGCCTGTTTGGTTAGCCACATTACAAGCCAATTTTCCCTATCCAACCATCTCTTGAAGTGAAATTGCATAATCTAGATGAGCTAAAGTGTAGGGGGGTCTATCTTGTGTTGTGACACCACATTCTGTGATACTTTGGGTGGAAAATTAAATTCTGAAGAGATGTGTTTGATGCTAAAGAAATTAAATATATTGAAAGCTATGCCTTTTCTGGAGCTTTCATGACAAGTGAAGCTGTGCCTTTTCTGGAGCTTCTAATTGAGGTGGAAAGCTGTGCCCATCTGGAGCTTTCAAGAAAATCATGTTTGAGAAGATTGAAATTTTTGATGCTAAAATGATGAATGGTGTAAACCTTTCATGACTTTTCATGATGATGGATCTGAATTGATACTATGGGCATTAATGAGGAGACCATATTTAAGTGAAAATTAGATTAATGCAATTTTTCTTCAAAAAGATTCAAGCCTTCCTTATTCAACCTCATAAATTTTCACATCAAAATCCTACCAACTGAAAGCCACAGAACAACCCTGAAATGTCATCATGATAAACATATGTCCTTGACTCACATCAGGTAGCGATGTAGGAATCTATAAAGCCTATGGTGACCCTTGTATGAGTTTGGATGAGAAAGACATTACAAAAAAAATTGATATTTGAGTGATGAGAGAAAATTCAAGCGAGGTAAGTGTTTTGTGCATGGGAGGATAAATGAAGTGGAAATATATTGAATGATATAAATGGAGAACTTGAAAAAATGGTGAGTTGAAGACAACAAGATTATTGGTGAAATTGGAGAATAGATCCACGACATATCCAGCGGGAGTCCATGAGGATGTACTTGTCTGGGTAAGAGACATGATCATTCCAGCAGACTTCTATGTGCTTAACATGGAGGATGATTAGGTAAGTTCTCATGCCCCCATTATCTTAGGTAGGCCCTTCCTCAAAACTACAAAAACTATCATAAATGTCAATGAGGGTACACTTTCCATGGGATTTGGAGATGAATTTGTGATATTTAATATTATGGATTCCATGAAGTACCCCTCAGAGGACCATTCTACTTTTGTTATCTCCCATTTTGAACCACTAAGTAAAAACACTGTGGAATAGGATTGTCCTATGCTTAGGGAGATTATGAGTATTGGTTCTAGTTTGATGTCTAAGGGTACTTCTACACCCGTTTTTATGGAACAAGACTATCTACGATTTGATTTTGAAATGGAATCATATTCTGATTTTGATCATGTGGACTCTAATTATGACATGGCGAATGAGTACGCTGATGGATTTGATGTGTTATTTTCTAATTGTGATGATTTTTATTCTGATACTAATGTTCATTGTGCAGATATGTCCGTTGCATCAATTTCTCCATCTATACATCACCCCCCTACATTGGAACTAAAGCCATTGCCCCCAAATCTTAAATATGCATACCTGCTGAGTGGTGATAGATTGCCTGTTATCATTGCAAATGATCTCTCTTTTGAACATGAAGAAAAACTTTTGAATCTTTTGAGAGATAACATTAGGGAAATTGGTTGGACATTGGCAGACATATCAGGTATTATCCCATCCATTTTCATGCATAGGATTCTCTTACAGGATGGGGCTAAACCGGTGAGGCAACCACAAAGGAGACTCAATCCAACCCTTTTGGAGGATGTTAAAAAAGAGGTTGAAAAATTGCTCAAGGCAGGTATAATTTACCCTATTTATGACTCACAATGGGTTCGCCCTGTCCAGGTTGTACCTAAGAAAAATGGTGTTACTGTTGTTAAAAATGAGATAGATGAATTAGTTCCAATGAGGTACAAAACAGTTGGCGTGTGTGTATTGATTATAGGAAACTAAATTATTCCACTCGCAAGGACCATTTCCCCCTCCCATTTATTGATCAAATGCTTGAGAGACTAGCTGGAAAAACACAGTATTGTTTCTTGGATGGATTTTCTGGATATTTTCAGGTTCCTATAGCTCCAGAGGATCAGGAGAAGGCTACATTCACCTGTCCCTTTGGCACATTTTCCAACTGGAGGATGCCATTTGGACTTTGCAATGCCCCAGGTACCTTCCAGAGATGCATGGTGGGTATTTTTTCTGATTTTATTGAGACATGCATGGAGGTATTTATGGATGATTTTAAAGTGCATGGGTCTTCATTTGATGAATGTCTATGTAGTTTGGGAAAGGTGTTGAATCGTTGTATTGAGAAGAATCTGGTCCTGAACTTTGAAAAGTGTCATTTTATGGTAGAGCATGGCATTGTCTTAGGTCATGTAGTGTCAAAACATAGGATAGAGGTTGATAGATATAAGTTGGATATTATTTCATCTTTACCACATCATTCATGTGTTCGTGATGTCAGATCTTTCCTAGGGCATTCAGGATTTTATCGGCGCTTCATCAAAGATTTTAGTAAGATCGCTCATCCTATGTCACGATTACTTCAAAAAGATTCTGATTTTGTGTTTGAAGATTCTAGTAGGACTTCCATTGATGAGATAAAGATGTGTCTGACCACTCCACCTATCATACAACCCCCACGGTGGGAGATTCCTTTTGAGCTTATGTGTGATTCCTCCAAATTCGCGGTTGCAGTGGTCTTATCTCAGAGGGTGGAGGGACGTTCACATGTGATCGCCTATGCATCGAGGACACTGTATTCGACCCAATAAAATTACACAACCACTGAAAAGGAGTTTCTTGCTGTCATATTTGCTTTAGATAAATACCTTCCATATTTATTGGGCTCTAAAGTAGTTGTTTTTTCTGACCATGTAGCTTTGAGGTACCTCCTAAAGATGTCAGATGCAAAGCCACGACTTATCCATTGGATCCTCCTTCTTCAAGAATTAGATATTGATATAAAGGACAAGAAGGAATCAGAGACTTTTGTGGAAGACCACATGAGTAGGCTTACTCACACACTAGAGGATGCCACCTTAGACCAGGTACCACTTCGGGACACATTCCCTGATGAGCATCTCTATACCATCTCAGGTACACATCCTTGGTATACTGATTTAGTTAATTACATTGTTTCCTCTGAAATCCTAGAAAATTTGAAGAAGAATCATGTCCAAAATTGAAAACGTGAGTCTCGGTATTATGTGTGGGATGATCTTTACCTCTGGCACATGTGTAGTGACCAAGTCATTAGTAGGTGTGTTCTTGATCATGAGTTTGAGTCTGTTTTGCATTTCTGTCATACACTTTCTTGTGGTGGACACTTTGGACCCCAACAGACAGCTAGGATGTTTTTGGACTCTGGATTATATTTTCTTAGCTTGTTCCATGATGCCCATGTGTTTTGTACGTCATGCTCTCGTTTCCAACACACTAGGAATATTTCTAGGAGACATGAGATTCCCCAACAGCCCATACTATTCAGTGAGATTTTTTATGTATGGGGCATTGATTTTATGGGTCCTTTTCCTTGTTCATTTGGATTTTTTTATATTTGGGTTTCTGTTGATTATGTGAGTAAATGGGTGGAGGCCAAGGCCACCAGGATTGACGAGTCTCATGTTGTTGTGGACTTTTTCAAAGCACAGATTTTTTTGCAGGTTTGGAGTACCAAAGGCAATTATCAGTGACCAAGGGACACACTTTTGCAATAGGAATTTTCCTTCCTCCTTCAGAAGTATGGGGTGACAGACAAAACATCAACATCATACCACCCCCAAACAAATGGCCAGGCTGAGGATTCAAATCATGACCTGAAACAAATATTAGAGAAAACTGTGCAGCCAAATAGGAAGGTTTGGAGCAAGCACTTGGATGATGCATTGTGGGCTTATAGGACAGCATACAAGACACCCATTGGTATGTCCCTATTTAGGATTGTTTTTGGGAAATCATGTCATCTCCTAGTGGAAGTCGAGCATCGGGCATATTGGGCTATAAAGAAATGCAAAATGGATTTGGCCCAAGCTGGAATTCAAAGGAAGTTGCAAATTCAAGAGCTTGAGGAGATTCGATTGTCATCATATGAGAACTCAAGGCTCTACAAGGAAAGATCAAAAGTATCTCATGACAAAATGATCCAACAAAGGGAGTTTCATGTTGGAGAGAAAGTACTTCTCTATAGTTCACGACTCAAGCTGATGCCTGGTAAGTTGCGTTCCAAATGGTTAGGTCCTTATATTGTGACTAATGCTTTTCTTATGGTGCAGTGGAGATCACACAAGTGGACACTGGAAGGATATTCACAGTCAATGGGAAACGTTTGAAGATATACATTGAGGGACATCCTACTGATGCGGTGGATTTTATCACACTGCATGACCCCATCATCACATGAGCACATCAGGATATTCCTAACCCTTTCACTTTAATATTAGTTGTCCTATTTAAAAAAATTTCATTTCGTGTGCATATATCATCTCATGGGTTCAAATTGAGGACAATGCAATATTTTATGTGTGGGGGAAGGAACCTTTTAATTTAGTAATTTCAATTGTTTTCCTGTTAAAAAAACCAAAAACAAATTGTGTGTTTTTCAAATTTTGTGTGTTTATTTTACAATTTTCTGTGTGTTTTTGAAACTTTTGAGCTGAAATGATTCTCATCACAATTTTTAAATCCATATCAATAAGTGAAACAATTTACCCCTTGAAACTATGCTTAATTGAATATTGAAATGACTTTGTTTCAAGTTCAAATATTTAGTAATTTCATGAAAAGTACACTAAATTTTGAATCCCATGCCACATCTCACTGTCTTCATATTTGAAATCACTTTCCTGTGAGGCTTCTGATCCATTATTTTCATATTCTTTACATTCACCTAACTTCTTGAGAGAAGCAAACCATGCTTGATTTAACCATAATTTGATCTATTCCGGTCAAAACTATAGGGTTTGAGGTACTTATGTTTAAATTATTGAGGCATTTGTTTGGTATTAAAGCCCCTATGAAGGAGTTGTGGCCGACATACAGAAGCTTCTCCATTCTAGAGAGTCCAGCCCAACTTTGATTTCATAGCCCATTTTCAACAACCGAATGCACTCTTTAGCTATAGTTTCAGGTATAAAAGTTGTATATAATTATTTCATGAACACTATTACAAAATTTCAAATTCAAATAATAAATATAAAAATATTTAGCATCGAAATACTACAGTAAACTATAAAGGGTAAAAATGGAATATTCATCAAATATTCAAATGAATGATCTAATCCCAAATACTTTCTAATTAAACATATTTAACACAATTTGAGGAAATTATATCATTTATTATCAATAAAATATTCAATAAAATACTGTTTTATCAACTCCCCCACACTTACCCTTTTGCACTTTTGAGAAAAACCTCATATCATGTAAACATCAATATCAAATCATAACCAATTTTAAAACACATATCCTTGAGATCAAACAATTACAAACCAAGAAACAAAAGATATCATGCCTCATAAAAAACCATTATTTCATGTTCTCTATTTATATCATTCAATATATTTCCACATCATTTATCCTCCCATGCACAAAACACTTACCTCGCTTGAATTTTCTCTCATCACTCAAATATCAATTTTTTTGCAATGTCTTTCTCATCCAATCTCATACAAGGGTCACCATAGGCTTGATAGATTCCTACATCGCTGCCTAATGTGAGTTAAGGACATATGTTTATCATGAGGACTTTTCAGGGTTGTGATGTGGCTTTTAGTTGGTAGGATTTAGATGTGAAAAATTCTGAGGCTGAATAAGGAGGGCTTGACTCTTTTTGAAGAACAATTGCATTAATGTAATTTTCACTTAAATATGGTCTCCTCATTAATCCCCATGGTATCAATTCAGCTCCATCATCATGAAAAGTCATGAATGTTTTACACCATTCATCATTTCAGCATACAAAATTTCAATCTTCTCAAACATGATTTTCTTGAAAGCTCCAGATGGGAACATCTTTCCACCTCAATTAGAAGCTCCAGAAAAGGCACAACTTCACTTGTCATGAAAGCTCCAGAAAAGGCACATATTTCAATATAATGAATTTCTTCAGCAGCAAACACATCTCTTCAGAATTTAATTTTCCATCCAATGTATCACAGAATGTGGTGGCACAACACAAGATAGATTCCCCCACACATTAGCTCTACTAGATAATGCAATTTCACTTCAAGAGTTGGTTGGATTGGGAAAATTGGCTTGTAATGCGGCTAACCTAACAGGCTGTGCATGGATTCTAAGGGCTACAGGGATTAAATATTCAATGTAGGCCTTTATAAACAAGGAGTCTTTGAAATATGGGCTTTAATACCAAACAAATGCCTCAATCATTAAAACATAAGTACCTCAAACCCTCACGTTTTCACAGGAATAGATAAAATTATGGTTAAATCAAGCATGATTTGGTTCTCACAAGAAGTGAGGTGAATGTAAAGAATATGAAAATAATGCTTCTTAAGCCTCACAGGAAAGTGATTTCAAATATAAAGACAATGATATGTGGCATGAGATTCAAAATTCAGTGTACTTTTCATGAAATTATTAAATATTTGGACATGAAACAAAGTCAATTCAGCATTAATTTAAGCTTAGTTTGAAGGGATAAATTGTTTCAATTATTGATATGGATTTAAAAATGGTGATTAGAATCATTTCAGCTCAAAAGTTTCAAAAAAACACAGAAAATTGTACAATAAACACACAAAATTTGAAAAACACACTATTTTTTGGTTTTTTTTTCACAGGAAAACAATTGAAATTACTAAACTAAAAGGCTCCCTCCCCCACACGTAAAATATTGCATTTTCCTCAATGTGAACCCATGAGATGATATATTCACATGAAATGCAAAATTTTTAAATAGGACAACTAATATAAAAGTGAAAGGGTTAGGAACAGCCTGATGTGCTCAAGTGATGATGGGGTCATGCAGTGTGATAAAATCCACTACATCAGTAGGAAGTCGCTCAATGAATCTCTTTAAATGTTTCCCATTGACTGTAAAGATCCTTCCGGTTTCCTCTTGTGTGATCTCCAGCGCACCATAAGGAAAAACATTAGTCACAATATAAGGACCTAACCATCTGGAATGCAACTTACCAGGCATCATCTTGAGTCGTGAACTATAGAGAAGGACTTTCTCTCCAACATGAAACTCCCTTTGTTGGATAATTTTGTCATGAGATGCTTTTGATCTTTCCTTGTAGAGCCTTGAGTTCTCATATGATGACTGTCGAATCTCCTCAAGCTCTTGAATTTGTAACTTCCTTGGAATTCCAGCTTGGGCCAAATCCATGTTGCATTTCTTTATAGCCCAATATACCCGATGCTCGAATTCCACTGGGAGATGACATGCATTCCCAAAAACAATCCTAAATGGGGACATACCAATGGGTGTCTTGTATTCTTTCCTATAAGCCCACAATGCATCATCCATGTGCTTGCTCCAATCCTTCCTATTTAGCTGCACGGTTTTCTCTAATATTTGTTTTACCTCTTGATTTGAAACCTCATCCTGGCCATTTGATTGGTGGTGGTATGGTGTTGATGTTTTGTGTGGCACCCCATACTTCCAAAGGAGGAAAGAAAATTTCTTATTGCAAAAGTGTGTCCCATGGTCACAGATGATGGCCTTTGGTACTCCAAACCTGCAAAAAATCTGTTCTTTGACAAAGTCCACAACAACATGAGAATCGTCAGTGCCAGTGGCCTTGTCCTCCACTCATTTACTCACATAATCAACATCAACAAAAATATACAAAAATCTAAATGAACTAAGAAAAGGACCCATAAAAGCAATGCCCCATACATCAAAAATCTCACAAAATAGTATGGGTTGTTGGGGCATATCATGTCTCCTAGAAATATTCCCAGTGTGTTGGCAACGAGAGCATGACTTACAAAACACATGGGCATCATGGAACAAGCTAGGACAATGTAATCCAGAGTCCAAAACCTTCCTAGTTGTCCGTTGGGGTCCAAAGTGTCCACCACAAGCAATTTAATGACAGAAATGCAAAACAGACTCAAACTCATGATCGGGAACACACCTCCTAATGACATGGTCACTACACATGCGCCAGAGTTGAGGATCATCCCACACATAATAGCTAGACTCACTTTTTACTTTTTGGACTTGATGCTTCTTCAAATTTGCTAGGATTTCAGAGGAAACAAAGTAATTAACTAAATCAGCATACCAAGGATGTGTAACTGAGATGGTATAGAGATGCTCATCAGGGAAAGTGTCCCGAAGTGGTACCTGGTCCAAGGTGTCATCCTCTAGTGTGTGAGTAAGCCTACTCATGTGGTCTGCCACCAAATTCTCTGATCCCTTCTTGTCCTTTATCTCAATATCAAATTCCTCAAGAAGGAGCATCCAACGGATAAGTCTTGGCTTTGCATTTGGCTTCTTTAGGAGGTACCTCAAAGCTGCATGGTCAGAAAAAACAACTACTTTAGAGCCCAATAAATATGAACGGATGTAATGGCCCAGACCTCTCTGGTCGATTACTTTGTAAAAACGTTTTTTTTATGTGGTCAATGCGGCGGACATCAAAAATAATAATTGTTATCAATAATAAATGGCGACGTGTTAATAAATTTTTTTTTGGGGTTTTGTTATAAGTGTTATACTAAATAATTATAATAATAATGTTGTTTTTTTGACAGATCTGGTAATAATGATTTAATGAGAATTATGTTTTGAATTAAATGCAATGAGATTTGAGATATGAGAATAAATTAAAGATGTTATGATAATTGTGTAAAAAAAATAAATAAAGGTTTAAAATAAATTTGGGGCGTGCCACAAGGAGAGAGAAGATGAAAAATATAATAATATGAAATAAAAGGGGAGGCGCACCAACAAAATAAAGATTGGAGAGAGAAAATAAAATTTATTGAAAAATAAATATAAGAGAGAGGCTCCACTTTTGTGGGAGAGAATCTTGGGAGAAAGAATTAATAATGATTGGAGAGAGGGAGGAGTTATAAGATATTAATGGGAATAAAATTAAGTGTGAAATAAATAGTAAAGGAGATAATTGGTGATGAATTTCCAGCGTGAAAAATGACAAATGGTTATTTATTGGAGTTAGAGAAAAAAATAATTAATTAATTAATAAAATATCGTTATAATTTTTTTTGATAATAAAACACTTTTTTGACAATAACTTCTTCGTGTGACCTCGGTTTCATGAACCGTCAGTGGAAGTGTGACCCTGACTACGAGACGAAAATTATGAGTCCAATATTGGATGTCTTTTTCGGGTTTTCGGATTGGGTACCCGAAACGCTCATGAATTAATAGATTTAATATTGTTATTATTACGGGATCTTGTATCCAACGTATCTCCCTCATACGGTATCGGATTGACGATCCGTCAGCGACAGCGTAACCCTTAAATTATGACGGTCATTTTAAGACCATTAATGAGCTACTTTTATGACTCATGCCTCGGGTCAGTGAAACACCACATATTGATAGAATTATCATTATTATTAAAACGCGTGGAAACCGCGTGGCGTGTTGTGTGTTAACCAATCAAAACATGTAATGTATGTACGGTCACATCGTGTATTCATTAATGCACACTGAATACGGATTTACCTATTCATTGCCTATATAAGAACGAGGTCATGTTTTCTCTTCCATGTCGATCGCTTCTTTGTCGCACGACGACGCTCTTGGACGATCGAGAAGTATTCCTCCTCTAACTTCTTTGTCCGAGCTCCGAATTACGATCCGTCAGTGGCCACAGGATCGTAGCGACGAGACGAAGCTTCTAATCCCGGACTTGTCACCATTCCTTCCGACCTTCCTTCTCTAGCTTCCATCCTAGGAGGCGTTTGTCGGGTTTGGCGAAGGCGGAGGACACTGAAGGACGTCATCGGAAGCGACATGATCGGGACCTTTTGAGGTAGGGGTTTACCTTCGTCTCTCTTTTTGGTGAAACATGCGGGGTGGGATATTTTTCTTTTCTTCCATGGGATGCAGTTGAACTTTAAATAAAGATAACAACCGGATAAAGAAGGGTTTGGGGTTTTGTGCTGTTTCTTTTGCCTTCCAGTTTCTTTATCTTCTGATTGTGATTTTGGATTGAAAGGCCCTTTCCTACTGAAAATCAAGGCCGTTGGTGGCCTTTGCGTGCGCAATTGATATCTGAATTTTTTGTGGTTGGTTTTGTTAAAACATGGAAAATGGATAAGAACGTAAAGACTGGATGATTAAATGAGAATTAAAACCTTGTGTGATCACCCCGATTGAACAAAGTTGGAATAATGAACATGTTGGTGGTTTGGTTGTTTTGTGGAAAATGCCTTTATTTATGAAAAGTGTTTTGATTATGAAAAGTGTTTTGAAGTAAAAGGTGTTTTCAAATGCGGAAATGTTTTGTGTGTGGAAATGGTATTATGTGTGGAACTTTGATATAAATGAATGATGGAATGTTGTATGGTTGTGATAATCTCTTGTAAATGAAATGGCATGTGGTTGCTTGGGTTTTACCTAACCTTGGTTGTGGATGGCAGGGATATGTTTGTGAAAGGTTTTTTCTGGATGTTAGTTGCCCAGTAGTAATAATTTGTTAAACCATTGCATGAAACATGAAAACCTAATGGGGTTGGGGGATGATTGTTTGGTTGTTGATGCATGCTTCGTGGTAGCAGTGCCGAGGCACATGCTCAGTTTCTCTTTTTAAGAAGCCATAGGTTGGGATGTGTGTTTGGTATATGTATATATATAATTGTATCTTTGTGTTTTGTCGCACCACACCCATGTCAGGCACCTAGTGCCGAACACTCCCATTTTATGGGAGAGGGTGTTCCCCCTTAGTTACTAGCTCCTTCCTGCTCCTTCTTCCATAGGCTATGATGGCTTGAGGTGACCTTACACCCAAGACTCTTCGGGTAGGTCTCGGAGGCTGTAATGGATTGAGGAGACCTTTAGCCCAAGACTCTTCGGGCAGGCTTACCGTTCCCAAGAACCTTCGGGATGAGGCCCAGGTGTCTGTGGGCGGGTTAGTGGTTGTGGCCCAGGTGTGTGCGGGTGGGATGCGTGGTTTGGCCCGGGTGTGTGCGGGCGGGAAGAGTGTGGTAGCGTCAGGACGTTTGCCGTTAGGAAGAGCAGTATCTAATTAAGTGGGAAATGGTGCGGGGTACCCAATACTTTTGTTCTATATATATACTAAACTTTTTTGTGTTACTTGGTGAGTGTGACCAGTGAGGCTGGGTGGATAGTTTTTCCTTGTTAGTTTTTGGTTCTTCTGTTTTCTCACGGGACCTTAGGGTGTCTCCCCACTTGTGCACGAGAGCTTTAGGTTCTCTACTGAGTATACTTGTATGCTCACCCTACGTTGTTTCAGGTTTTCAGGAGGACTACCAGGGCCGTGCGGGACCCTACTAGTCAGGCAGTGGGAGCTGTGCATTTGCTGTTTTCTTGTTTTTCTTTTGGTACTATACTCACTTGTACTTTGAGATTATTTGTGCTTGTACCTGTTTCAGTTTATTTATACATGCATATGGGACTGGTTTGGGTTTCTTTTCAGCACCTTTGTTCTTTTTCCTTTTTGGTGGTTGACTTGTCCTATTTCTAATCCTAACTATAAAAAGGGTAATGCCTCCCATGATTGAAAAAAAATAAACTCATACCCTTGGTGCTAGTCGCCACCCCAGGGCCTACTGGAGGCGGGACTCGGGGGTCATTATCTCCCTTTCACCATTGCCAGCTCATGAGGGGCATCTTTGATGGAAGGAGGTCCTGACAGAATGGTATCAGAGGAATGGTTGAGAGATAGGATGGAGTCTGGAGGTAGGCACCGTGATGATTGCATGGGATGGTAGGGAAACAGTGTTAGCTGATATTAGTGTGTGACATAGGCCAGGGAAGACCGGCTAGGACATGGGATTTTAGGGCCCCCCGTGATCCGATGCAAGGACTCTGAGCCTACCGAACAACCAAGTGATGCTACATTGATTTTAGGGTAGAAACCCTAGGAAAGGTACATGCATCATCATGTTTGTGTTTTACTTGATTTGGGGCGTTCTGGGAATAAAGTTAAATGATAAAATGAACCCTTGAGAAATCTCCTTACTACTCGGGCTTAGGTTTTCCTTGATTACCGTACAGCTATGGCACCTAGACGGCGTTCTCACGTGGCTCAGGCGGCCGAGTCCCAGCAGGTTCAGGCGATCGATCAACTGAGGATCGATCAAGAGGAGGAAGACAACCAGTGGCAGAAGACCCTCCGTTCTTTCCAGCATCCGACTCTCAAGAAGTACGAGGGAAGTACTTCGGACCTGGAGACGGAGGGGTGGCTTGATGAGCTAGGGATCGCTTTTACCTTGATCCGTGCTCCGAAGGAGTACTGGGTCCCCCTAGAGGTCAGTCAGCTGAGAGGCGCGGCACGCCAATGGTGGATGCTCTACCTCGGGGAGAGGAAGGAGGCAGATATTCCATGGGCTGACTTGGAAAAGGAGTTCCGAGAGGAATTCCTTTCTTCTTTGATCAAGGCGTAAAAGCGTCAGGAGTTGCTCTCCCTTCAGCAGGGGAGTATGACTGTTCGAGAGTTGGGAATTAAGATCAAGAATCTCCTACGCTTTGCTCTGGAACTCTTTCCGGATGAAGAGTCTCGGGCGAGACGTTTGGAAGAGGCGCTTTGTCCTTCGCTCCAATATGTTGTGACCCCCTTCACCCTTCCGACATACTTAGCCGTACAGAAGAAGGAGGAAGTTGTAGAGAGGATGCACTTGCAGGGAGGTGCACCCCGAGAAGAGATCCAGGCGGGTCCGTCGAAGGGGAAGGCAGTCAGTAGCAGACCTCCTGCGACCGGACCTTCCAGGTTCAGGCCGGTGGGGATCAGGCCCCAGCGGTTCCAGTTCAGGTCTTCAGGCCCTCGTCCTTCCTTCTCGAGTCCTGGATTAAAGTGTTTTTCTTGTGGAGGTTTCGGGCACGTCCGGAGTCAATGCCCGACCAGAGCTCAGCACGGTGGAGGTGGTCAAGATCAGTACCCGCCTCAGCAGCAGTTGCCGTCGAGGCCCTTTCAGCAGCAGCAAGGCCCTCCGAGTGTAGACCCTGTAGGAGGAGGCCGATCTCAGGGTGCTCCTCAGGGACCTCGACCAGGGCGTGGTCGGGGAGGCGGTCGACATCAGAGAGGCAGAGGAGCTGGGCGTGGACAGTTGCACGCAGCAGAGTTGGCAGCTCCAGCAGGACCAGAGGTGGTACGAGGTACGATCTGTTTGTTCAGCACTCTTGTTTCTACCTTGTTTGATTCAGGAGCTTCGCACTCTTTTGTTGAACCCAGTCTAGCCCATGCTTTGGGTCTAGACGTAGAGAGACTTTCTATACCCCTGGTACTGAGTACGCCTGTTGGAGGTCAGACCCGTTTGTCTTGTGTTTGTCGAGGATGCGAGCTGACGTTGGGACCACATCGGTCCATTGGAGATCTTCTTTTGCTACAGATGCAGCCATACGAAGTCATCTTAGGCATCGACTGGTTGTTCTCTGTTAGTGCTGTTATCGACTGCTTCCGGAGAAGAGTCGTGTTCTCCGATATGGATGGACAGCGTGTGACTTTTGTTGGAGAGTGGAGCTATCAGGTGGGAAGCCGGCATGTGAAGCCTCTCTTTTCATTGTTGGGTGGGATATCAGCGGTTCCAGCTGATACGAAGATGATGAATGTTCCAGAAGTTGTTGGGGAATTCCCCGATGTCTTTCCCGAGGAGGTTGTGACTCTAACCCATTGACGTGATGTTGGGTTTGGGATAGACTTACAGCCAGGTGCCCATCTAATCTCGATGGCTCCTTATCGGATGGCACCTTCGGAGTTGCGGGAGTTGCGGATTCAGATTGACGATCTGATGGAGAAGGGTTTTGTTCGACCTAGTGTGTCGCCATGGGGTGCTCTGGTTCTGTTCGTGAAAAAGGCGGATGGTGGTCTCATGCAATGCATAGACTACTGGAGGCTGAATCAGGTAACAGTCAAGATCTGTTACCCCCTTCCGAGAATAGATGACCTCTTCGACCAGCTGAGGGGAGCATGTTGGTTTTCTAAGATTGATCTGTGGTCGGGATATCATCAGCTGAGGGTAAAAGACAGTGACATCCCAAAGACAGCTTTCAGGTGCAGGTATGGGCACTTCAAGTTGGTAGTGATTCCGTTTGGGGTTACGAATGCACCAGTTGTGTTCATGGGTCTTATGAACCTTGTCTTCCGAGAGTTCCTGGACCAGTTCGTCGTTGTGTTCATCGATGACATCTTGATCTACTCAAGATCAATGGAGGAGAACATTGAGCATCTCAGGGCTATCTTGGAAGTCCTTCGGCACCATCAGCTTTATGTAAAGTTGTCAAAATGTAAGTTCTTGACGCAAGAAGTACACTTCCTTGGGAACGTGGTGTCTCATCATGGAGTATCAGTGGACCCGTCGAAGGTAGAAGCAGTTGTTTCTTGGACAGCACCCAAGAGCATGGCAGAAGTTCGTAGTTTCCTGGGGTTGGCTGGATACTATCGGAGGTTCGTCTCGGACTTCTCTCGAGTTGCTGCTCCGTTGACAGCTTTGACTAGGAAGAATCAGGTCTTCCTGTGGAATGAGCAGTGCCAGGAAGCTTTCGACTACCTGAAGGAGAAGTTGGTTAGTGCTCCCATCCTTAGGTTGCCAGAGGAAGTATCCTTGTATGAGGTGTTTTGTGATGCCTCTGGCCTTGGCTTGGGATGTGTGCTGATGCAGAAGAAGGGTGCGATCTGCTATGGGTCTAGGCAGTTGCGTCCTCACGAGCGGAACTATGCCACCCATGACTTGGAGCTTGCAGCAGTAGTGTTCGCATTGAAACTGTGGCGACATTACCTCTTTGGGGATCGCTTTGTGGTCTTCATCGATCACAAGAGCTTGCGCTATATCTTCTCCCAGCGTGACTTGAACTTGCGACAGTGGAGATGGGTCGAGTTTCTCCAAGACTACGACTTTGAGATCTCGTACACTGAAGGTAAGGGAAACGTTGTGGCTGATTCCCTGAGTAGGAAGCCGCATCAGGAAGTGGTTCGGGAATCTGCTGATGCTTGGAAGGTGATGGGGGAGTTGGCTGCCTTGCACTTGGATGCGAGGGTGGAAGGTGCTAGAGGCTGCTTGTTTCAGATGACGGTACATTCCTCTTTGTTGCAGCAAGTGGAAGAGTCTCAGCGGGGAGACCCTGAGGTGGAAGTGTTGCGGGATCGTGTCGATCAGGGTAACGCTCCGGAAGGATGGTCGGAGGACATCCGACATCGGATGCTCTTTCATGGAAGGTTGTTTGTTCCAGAGGTGATGCGTGATGAAGTCCTTCGTGAGTTCCATAGCTCAGCCTTGACAGTACATCCAGGTGTTTCGAAAATGTACCAAGGCCTGAGGGGACAGTTTTGGTGGCCCGGGGTGAAACAGACAGTGGCAGAGTTTGTGGCTAAATGCCTAGTGTGTCAGCAGGTGAAGGCTGAACACCGCGTTCCTGGTGGTTTGTTGCATCCTTTAGATGTTCCCGAGTGGAAGTGGGACGACGTCTCGATGGACTTCGTCACAGGACTACCCAGAGCTCAGGGCGGGCATGATGCTATCTGGGTAGTGGTGGATCGACTGACAAAATATTCTCACTTCTTGGCCATCAAGGAGTCAGGACCTGTGAGTACCTTAGCACAGAGATACATGGATGAGGTGGTGCGTTTGCATGGAGTTCCGAAGACTATCATCTCAGATCGGGACACTCGGTTCACCTCACGAGTCTGGAAGGGGTTACAGCATGCTTTTGGCACCCAGCTACGTCTCAGCACTGCTTTTCACCCTCAGACTGATGGACAGATAGAGCGGACTATCCAGACATTGGAGGACATGATGCGAGCATGTGTTCTGGATTTCGGAGGATCATGGGTACGACACTTGCCTTTAGTAGATTTTTCCTACAACAACAGCTTCCACTCTACTATCGGCATGGCTCCTTTTGAGGCTTTGTATGGAAGACCATGTCGTTCACCCTTTTGCTGGGCAGAGGTTGGTGAGACTGGTACTCTTGGACCAGAACTAGTGCAGAGCACCACGGAGAAAGTCCAGATAGTGCGGGAGAGGATGAAAGCAGCTCAGGATCGGCAGAAGTCTTATGCTGATCGTCGGAGGAGGCCCTTGGAGTTCGAGGTGGGAGATCATGTGTTCTTGAAGGTTTCCCCTCGACGGGGGCAGCGGAGGTTCGGAAAGAGGAGTATGCTCTCCCCTATGTTCATCGGACCTTTCGAGGTGCTGAGGCGAGTTGGCGAGGTGGCATATCAGCTGGCCCTACCACCTCAGTTGGAGAGGGTCCATGACGTCTTCCATGTCTCCCAGCTTCGTCAGTACTTACATGATGACTCTCATGTCATAAACTGGGGAGAGCTAGATGTGGGAGAAGACGCGACCTTCGAGGAACGGCCATTCAGGATCGAGAATCGCAAGGAGAAAGTGCTCTGTGGACGAACCATCGGCTTGGTTCGTGTGTGGTGGAGGCATGGCGGCCTTGAGGAGAGCACTTGGGAGCGGGAGACCCAGATGCGTGCTCAGTACCCGGGGTTGTTTTGACTTGTACCTTCCTTTGTTTGTTGGTGTTACCCTGTACCTTTGATATATAAAATGTTGGCTTGTTGGATGTGAGATCTTTGTTCCTTGTTCTTGGGAAGTGTGTGGCTTGTCCGGATATATGGGAAAGGAAAAACCTGATCCTTAATCAAGACGCAATAATGAGGATGCGATTAAACCCGTGCAGGCGAGTCAGTGCCGACTAAAGCGGATAGTATCTTGACATAGGAGAGGGAACTCCGAACTCATAGAGATGTTGGTTGGTTCCTTGTAATGACGAGAGCCCTGAGAGGTATCTTGTTGAGTGGTTCTTCAGATCCTTTCCTTCTTCTAGGTCAGTTTTTAATTCTCGAGGACGAGAATGTTTTGAGAGGTATCTAATGTAATGGTCCGGACCACTCCGGTCGATTACTTTGTAAAAACGTTTTTTTTATGTGGTCAATGCGGCGGACATCAAAAATAATAATTGTTATTAATAATAAATGGTGACGTGTTAATAAATTTTTTTTGGGGTTTTGTTATAAGTGTTATACTAAATAATTATAATAATAATGTTGGTTTTTTTGATAGATCTGGTAATAATGATTTAATGAGAATTATGTTTTGAATTAAATGCAATGAGATTTGAGATATGAGAATAAATTAAAGATGTTATGATAATTGTGTAAAAATAAATAAATAAAGGTTTAAAATAAATTTGGGGCGTGCCACAAGGAGAGAGAAGATGAAAAATATAATAATATGAAATAAAAGGGGAGGCACACCAACAAAATAAAGATTGGAGAGAGAAAATAAAATTTATTGAAAAATAAATATAAGAAAGAGGCGCCACTTTTTGTGGGAGAGAATCTTGGGAGAAAGAATTAATAAAGATTGGAGAGAGGGAGGAGTTATAAGATATTAATGGGAATAAAATTAAGTGTGAAATAAATAGTAAAGGAGATAATTGGTGATGAATTTCCAGCGTGAAAAATGACAAATGGTGATTGATTGGAGTTAGAGAAATATATAAATAAATAATTAATAAAATATTGTTATCATTTTTTTGATAATAAAACACTTTTTTCACAATAACTTCTTCGTGCGACCTCGGTTTCACGAACCGTTAGTGGCAGTGCGACCCTGACTACGAGACGAAAATTATGAGTCCAATATTGGATGTCTTTTTCGGGTTTTCGAATTGGGTACCCGAAACGATCATGAATTAATAGATTTAATATTGTTATTATTACAGTATCTTGTATCCAACGTATCTCCCTCATACGGTATCGGATTGACGATCCGTCAGCGAGAGCGTAACCCTGAAATTATGATAGTAATTTTAAGACCATTAATGAGCTACTTTTATGACTCATGCCTCAGGTCAACGAAACACCACATATTGATAGAATTATCATTATTAGTAAAACGCGTGGAAACCGCGTGACGTGTTGTGTGTTAACCAATCAAAACATGTAACGTATGTATGGTCACATCGTGTATTCATTAATGCACGCTGAATACGGATTTACCTATTCGTTGCCTATATAAGAACGAGGTCATGTTTTATCTTCCATATCGATCGCTTCTTTGTCGCACGACGACGCTCTTTGACGATTGAGAAGTATTCCTCCTCTAACTTCTTTGTCCGAGCTCCGAATTACGATCCGTCAGCGGCCACAGGATCGTAGCGACGAGACGAAGCTTCTAAGCCTGGACTTGTCACCATTCCTTCCGACCTTACTTCTCCAGCTTCCATCCTAGGAGGCGTTTGTCAGGTTTTGCGAAGGTGGAGGACACCGAAGGACGTCGTCGGAAGCGACGTGATCGGGACGTTTTGAGGTAGGGGTTTACCTTCATCTCTCTTTTTGGTGCAACATGCGGGGTGGGATATTTTTCTTTTGTTCCATGGGATGCAGTTGAACTTTAAATAAAGATAATAACCGGATAAAGAAGGGTTTGGGGTTTTGTGCTGTTTCTTTTGCCTTCCAGTTTCTTTATCTTCTGATTGTGATTTTGGATTGAAAGGCCTTTGCCTACTAAAAATCAAGGTCGTTGGTGGCCTTTGCGTGCGCAATTGATATCTGAATTGTTTGTGGTTGGTTTTGTTAAAACATGGAAAATGGATAAGCACGTAAAGACTGGCTGATTAAATGAGAATGAAAACCTTGTGTGATCACCCCGATTGAACAAAGATGGAATAATGAACATGTTGGTGGTTTGGTTGTTTTGTGGAAAATGACTTTATTTATGAAAAGTGTTTTGATTATGAAATGTGTTTTGAAGTAAAATGTGTTTTCAAATGCGGAAATGTTTTGTGTGTGGAAAGGGTTTTATGTGTGGAACTTTGAAATAAATGAATGATGGAATGTTGTATGGTTGTGATAATCTCTTGTAAATGAAATGGCATGTGGTTGCTTGCATTTTACCTAACCTTGGTTGTGGATGGCAGGGATATGTTTGTGAAAGGTTTTGTTTGGATGTTAGTTTCCGAGTAGTAATAATTTGTTAAACCATTGCATGAAACATGAAAACCTAAATGGGGTTGGGGGATGATTGTTTGGTTGTTTATGCATGCTTCGTGGTAGCAGTGCCGAGGCACATGCTCAGTTTCTCTTTTTAAGATGTGTGTTTGGTATATGTATATATATAATTGTATCTTTGTGTTTTGTCGTACCACACCCATGTCAAGCACCTAGTGCCGAACACTCCCATTTTATGGGAGAGGGTGTTACCCCTTAGTTACTAGCTCCTTCCTGCTCCTTCTTCCATAGGCTATGATGGCTTGAGGTGACCTTACACCCAAGACTCTTCGGGTAGGTCTCGGAGGCTGTGATGGCTTGAGGCGACCTTTATCCCAAGACTCTTCGGGCAGGCTTATCGTTCCCAAGAACCTTCGGGATGAGGCCCAGGTGTCTGCGGGCGGGTTAGTGGTTGTGGCCCAGGTGTGTGCGGGCGGGATGCGTGGTTTGGCCCAGGTGTGTGCAGGCGGGAAGAGTGTGGTAGCGTCACGACATTTGTCGTTAGCAAGAGTAGTATCTAATTAAGTGGGAAATGGTGCGGGGTACCCAATACTTTTGCTCTATATATATACTAAACTTGTTTTTGTTACTTGGTGATTGTGACCATTGAGGCTGGGTGGATAGTTTTTCCTTGTTAGTTTCTGGTTCTTCTGTTTTCTCACGGGACCTTAGGGTGTCTCCCCACTTGTGCACGAGAGCTTTAGGTTCTCTACTGAGTATACTTGTATGCTCACCCTACGTTGTTTCAGGTTTTCAGGAGGACTACCAGGGTCGTGCGGGACCCTACTAGTCAGGCAGTGGGAGCTGTGCAGTTGTTGTTTTCTTGTTTTTCTTTTGGTACTGTACTCACTTGTACTTTGAGATTATTTGTGCTTGTACCTGTTTCAGTTTATTTATACATGCATATGGGACTGGTTTGGGTTTCTTTTCAGCACCTTTGTTCTTTTTCCTTTTTTTTGGTTGACTTGTCCTATTTCCAATCCTAACTATAAAAAGGGTAATTCCTCCCATGATTGAAAAAAAAATAAACTCATACCCTTGGTGCTATTCGCCACCCCGGGGCCTACTGGAGGTGGGACTCGGGGGTCATTATCTCCCTTTCACCATTGCCAGCTCAGGAGGGGCATCTTTGATGGAAGGGGGTCATGACAATGGAATTTATCTAAAGTAAAATTTGATAGAAAGAAACTCCTTTTCTGTGGTTTTGTAATTTGATTTGGCTAAATCCAGTGTCCTCGATGCATAGGCGATCACATTGAACGTCCCTCTACCCTCTGAGATAAGACCGCTCCTACCATGAAGATGGAGGCATCACACATAATCTCAAAAGGAATATCCCACCATGGGGGTTGTATGATAGGTGGAGTGGTCAGAAACTTCTTTAGCTCATCAATGGAAGTCCTACAAGAATCGTCAAATAAAAAATCAGAATCTTTTTGAAGTAATCGTGGCACAGGAAGAGCGATCTTACTAAAATCTTTGATGAAGCGCCGATAAAATCGTGCATGTCGTAGGAAATATCTAACATCACACATACATGAAGGATAGGGTAAGGATGAAATAATGTCTACCTTAGATCTATCAACCTCTATCCCATGTTTTGACACAACATGCCCTAAGACAATTCCATGCTCTGCCATAAAATCACACTTTTCAATGTTCAGGACCAGATTCTTCTCAAAACAACGATTCAACACCTTTCCCAAACTACTTAGAAATTCATCAAATGAAGACCCATACACTGTAAAATCATCCATAAATACCTCCATGAATGTCTCAATAAAATCAAAAAAAAAATACTCACTATTCATCTCTAGAAGGTACTTGGGGCATTGAAAAGTCCAAATGGCATCCTCCAGTAGGCAAATGTGCCAAAGGGACAGGTGAATGCAGTCTTCTCCTGATCCTCTGGAGCTATAGGAACTTGAAAATATCCATAAAAACCATCCAAGAAACAATAGTGTGTTTTTTCATCTAGTCTCTCAAGGATTTGATCAATAAATGGGAGGGGGAAATGGTCATTGCGAGTGGAATGATTTAGTTTCATATAACCAATACACACACGCGAACTATTTTGTACCCTCATTGGAACTAATTCATCTTTCTAATTTTTAACAACAGTAACACCAGTTTTCTTAGGTGCAGTAGAGGGGAAGTGGATCCACTCTAATTCTCCAACTATTTCATTAAGGGTAGCTCTTGAATCAAGGATCCCTTCGACGAAGCCTTATTCTTCTCCTTCATGTTGTAATGATTTTGTTTGTGTAATAAACTTCTTTGTTCTTCTTTTATTTCTTCTATTTTCTTCTGTTTTGTTTAAATTTCTTCTTCTCTTAATCTTCCTCTTTTGGCAGGAATACTTGAGTAGAAGCGTTAGTGGGTTATACCCATTATAAACCTTTGAACATGCAAAACTCTTCTACGATGATTACGCCACCCATGGAAGAGTAGTCTTTTAGTAATCGATCTATATTCTACCCTCTCAATTTAATTATTTTGAGTCAATGAGATATTGTAATTCACATAATATGATCCATGAATTGTGTTTTTAAATTACATGAAACTAAGCAAGCACTTTATCAATTAACACTAAAACATGCGAGGTCGGGATTTTGTGTAAATTGTGGGAGCGTAATCTTAATCGGTAATACAAGACCACATGGGATAAATTTATAGAGTTCAAATATAATACCTAAAAACAATTCATCCTCATTTCTTTAATGGATATGTGCTCTAATGAACCATTGACCCTAAGCTATCCTTAGAACAATAATCCAATAAGGGTGATGCGATTGCGTGTTCCGATACTAGCCTAGGGTTTAAGTAATTTCATCTTTGTGGTTAAGTTAACTCTCGTAGGGTTCGAGGGAGAACAAATTAGGGGATCATAATTAAGTGGATATTGATTTAAATGATAATTATTAATTAGTGAATGTAGAGGAAGAGTTAGATCGATTACGCCTTTGAAAATATATTTCTAAAAAAACATCTTCTTGTTGTGTCATTTTAATCGAAATTTATTTCAAAACTAAAAACAAAAAATAAATATACATTCTTCTTCTATCAAAATTCTTCTAGATTCATAAAATATAAAAAAACCCCAATCCTTTAAAGTATTGTTTTATGGTAATATGAATTTTTTTTTTATTATGTTAACTTAGATGATGCCCGAGTATGTGGGCTTCACTTGGTGCCCTAAGGCCTTTGAGTCTGGGTGTCATCGGCAAAGTCGTGCTACATGGGTTAATTTGATTAACTGCAATCTCAATTACTATAGAAATATTGAAAAAAAAATCCAAAAAAAATAATAATAATGAAGAATACTCATATTAGGATTAAATGTGATTCCACCTTGCACCTCCATGATTTCCCCCTTGAATGAAAATGAACCCGTATATCTATTGTGATTCACAACACATCATTACACCTAATTGAGTTGGATGAAGTATGATGATGGATTTGATCAAAGGAATGGGCTTGGGATTGGGATCGGATTTTAAATTCATCTTGTTTTAAATTATCTTGATAGGTTATAAAAATATATTTGTGTGCAGTTTACATTGTGAGCATTGTTTGTTATAATGTGTTTGAAGAAAGGAATTCAAATAAAATCATTAAATTATTTTCTTAGGACTAGCAAATCTCAAGTTGGGGGGTGTGATTATCCAACAAAAACATATTTTCTTTAATTACATTTTAATGGTATTAAATGTTCATTTTTGATCTTATGGGCCTGAGTTAGTGCATTTTCATTATGAACATCCATTCTCATCATTTGTGCACTTCATGCCTAATATACTCCAGTTTAGGTCCAATGAGTCATCTGATTCTAAGGAATGTAATTATCAATATTTTAATTTGATATTTTAGGAACATTATCTACACTTACATGTGAACATTTTTTATTCAGGGATCAATGGATGATTCATAAACGATGATGGAGATATTTGGAGATGAATGGAAGCAATTCTAGAGAATGCAGATTGGACATCAGCCCACTTATGAGATTGTGGGGCACAAAATACAGGCCCAATGAATCCCAAATTTTGTGGGATGATATAAGACATGTTTAGGAACAAATAACTCTTCAGTATATAATGCTATTTCGGCATCAATGGTGGCCATTAAGGCGCCCCAAGTTAGAGATACAATTCTGGGCCAGATTCTGCGGCCCAGAAAAACAGCTCACTAATTGGATCATATCTCAGAATCCACAACTCCAAATGGGCCCAAATGTTACTGGAGGTTAGAAGACATCCTAGGATATATTTTTTTCTTTTATGTCCCACTCTGATGCGGCCATCTAAAAGGTGTTACAAGCGCGTCTCTTTGGTGGACGAAAGATGGCTGCCACCTCGGGTCAAATGTGGAAAAGTACAAATTCCACAAGCTTTCCACCACCTATGGCCTAACAAAATTAATTGAGATGCTTTGTACTGTTGGACGCTCAACCCAAGGGCTCAAAAATTCCTATTTAAGGCAGTCTTTAGGGAATATTTAAGAATCTTTGAGCTTTCTTTCATTGTAATGTTATCATGCGGTTTTGGTGTCTCATATTTGTCTTCCACATGTAAGTTGTTTTAATTCATCCTTGTTTCTTAATAAAAGTTCTTCGTCTCTTGTCATTCTGTTCTTATACTTATCACATTGATACCGTTTTTCCAAGGTGTAAATTTATTCACACCAAACCTTGTGAAATTATTCACACAACGGTTGAGTGATCATTTTGTTTTTGTTGTTTTCTTTACTTCTCCATTTCCTCCCTCATCAGTCTTCTTTCCACTTCCATTGAAACCATGGGATAAATGGAGGGGTGACCCACTTATGGGTTCATCCAAGGGAGTATCAAGGGGCTGGATTGGATGTTATTAGTCACCCCATTAATTTATAATCACTTCTTTAATTGTGATTTTTATTTGATGATTTTTAAACTCCATCATCCTTGTTGAATTTAAGGCCACACACTTCTTGTGCTAATACGAACCTTTACCTTGAAGTGATCAAAACATTGATCCTTCAAGTGTATAGGTGATAAGTATTAAAGGGTGTAGGAATTGAAATAGTAAGTGATGATGTTGTTTTATCTTCTTAAATGAACCCATCTCAAATATAAGAAATTGAAATCTTTGAAAAGGAAATACGTCCAATCCACCCCGAGCGATAACCTAGGATCAACTGATTCTTTTAAATTGAATTCACATTAATCTGTTAGATATCCTATAAACTAATCTAAAATCAATCTATGTTGGCCACTTCAAAGAAAAAAATAGTCCATAGAATGTGCGTGTCTATAGGATTCTTCTTAGGTCTCTGAGGATTCGATAACCCAAGCTAAACTACAAGGCCCGTTTTACCTTCATCTCTTGGGTAAATTTGAGCGAGAATATGAGGATAAATGTGATGATGTGGCTTTATTATCTTTTTTTGAATACTCGTATTATTCATAAAAATCAAACCATCCTATGCTATTTATTATGGGACCCCAAAAATTCAAATTAGTACCCCACAGTCTAGAGGACATGTATTGTGGCATTTTGATTTAATGGATGAAAATAAAAATGATGATAATTTCCATTGGACAACCAAACATCCAAAATCAATTATTTTAAACATAATCATGAATTAAATTAAGATACAAGGAAATAAAAGTTATTTTCTATGTAGTTTTAATGTGAGCAATGTAGTTGTTATATGAATGATAATGGAATTTTACTTCTTTTTTTATCATTGTTTTTTTTACAAAAATTTTGTTTCCACACCCACGAAATTAGAATGAAATTGTCCCTAGTTTCGTAAAAATAAAATTTAGAATGGGGTAGAGGAATACAAAGGGGATTTAAATAAGGAAATTGAAATATGAGGATCATGGAATGAAGTCACCTGGTGGTTGAAGTATGATGTTCTTGCCGCTTGAATTTAGTCTTTTGATATCCATGTCGCTTGCAAAGTTTCCTAGTGGAAAAAAGAAAAACAAAACAAACAAAACAAACAAAAAAACAATATATATATATATATATATTTATATAATAAAGGAAGTAAAATATATGAATATACATAAAAATTATCGAATAAGGAAGCACAAGAAGTCGTAGGTCAGTGGTAAGTGCGCGCCCCTGTCTCCCTTCAGTCCCGGGCACAAATCCCCGCGGCTTCGCCTGTTGTGACGGGGTTTTCCCCACGACCTACGATGTGGACTTCTTTTTATTGTTATATATTTTTTTTAATTCTTTAACCTACAAACACATAAAAAAACAAACTGATGATACATTGTCTTGTTTTTAAATTTCTGGGTAAGGTATTACTCAAGGATCACCCCACGTGACACATATGAATATGGTGCTCCCCTTTCGTACCCATCCATACTCATTATAGAAGAATAGGTCAAGAGTTTATTTTTTTTCGAAATATCAAAATGTCTAAATAACCCTATTTAAAATATAAATTTGATTAAAACAATGAAATTATTGGAAACATGAAAACCATGGGTTGCCTCCCATTCAGCGTTTTGTTTAACATCTTTAGCCCGACATGGACCCTAAATCTATTAATTTTTTCCTGGTTCAAAGGTTGGCTCAGTTAACTCAACCTTTATTTCCTGTTTATTGAATGATTCATTGAATGGTTTTAACCTTTGACAATTGACCTTGAAAATGTAACCACTTCTGGGATCTGGAATCTCTATTGCCCCATGGGGGTACACATAATGCACTATGAAAGGTCCTGACCATTCAGACCATAACTTTCCCGGGTGTAAATGAAGTTTAGAACTATACAAGAGCACAAGTTTTCCTGGTTCAAAATGTTTGACCTTGATATTCCTAGATTGGTAGGATTGAACTCTAGCTTTATTGATCCTTGAATTTTCATAAGCCTCCATCCTTAGTTCCTCCAGTTCATTGAGATCTATTTTTTTTGTTCCGGCCAATGAGAGATCATAATCCATTTTTATGATTTCCCAAAAGGCCTTATGTTCAATCTCCACGGGCAAATGACATGCTTTACCATAAACCGACCTATATGGGGAAATTCCTAAAATGGTTTTATATGCGGTTCTATAGGCACAAAGAGCATCTATGAGTTTCCCAAACCATCCTTTCCTAGAGGTGTTGACAGTTTTTTCAAGAATTCTCTTAATCTCCCTATTCGCTAACTCAGCTTGACCATTGGTCTGAGGATGGTATGTAGTGGACACTTTATGAGAAATACCATACTTAGACATGAGTGAAGAGAATGGGTGGTTGCGGAAATGGGTTCCTCGATCACTGATTATAGCCCAACGAATTCCAAATTGATAAAATATGTTCTCTTTCAGAAATCGAATTAAAACTTGATGATCATTGGACTAAGTGGGAATGGCCTCAACCCATTTTGAGAAATAATCAACAGCTAAGAGTATGTAGATGTATCCCCGAGAGTTTGGGAAGGGACCCATGAAATCAATTCCCCAACAGTCAAATATTTCAACCACTAAGATGGGAGTGAGTGGCATTTGACTCCTTTTTGTGATGGACCCTACTTTTTGACACCTAGTAGAGCTTTGAAAAAATGTGTAGGAGTCCCTTGAGAGGGTGGGAAAGAAGAGACCACATTGAAGAATCTTAGAATATGTTTTCTTAGAGGAAAAGTGACCTCCACGTGCCTCACTAAGACAGAATTTAAGGATGGACTATTGTTCAGATTCTGGAACACACCTCCTAATGACTTGGTCAGGGAAGAACTTATAGATGTATGGATCATCAAACACATAGTGTCTAACTTCAGAAAGCAA
The DNA here is from genome assembly GCA_963277665.1 of Viscum album. Taxonomy (NCBI): domain Eukaryota; kingdom Viridiplantae; phylum Streptophyta; class Magnoliopsida; order Santalales; family Viscaceae; genus Viscum; species Viscum album. The sequence continues at coordinate 1,005,459,904 of OY728134.1, forward strand.
TTTCCTTCTAGCTTGAGTCCCAAAGAATTTTGGAATGACTCCTGTAACTAAGAAATTGTCTATGTCAGCATACCAAGGGCAGTCACTCACAGAGTATAGGTGTTCATCAGGAAATGAATCAGACATAGAAAGGTGATTTCAGTTCTCTTTGAATTCCATCCTAGAGAGGTGATTAGCTACAACATTTTCAACACCCTTTTTATCCTTGAATCTGAGGTCAAATTCTTGTAAGAGAAGAACCCACCTAATTAGTCTAGCCTTGGCATCGTGTTTTTGGAAGAGGTATTTTAGTGCAAAATAGTCAATGAACACAGTGATGGGGGATCCTAAGAGGTAGGACCTAAACTTCTCTAAAGCAAACACAATAGCAAGTAACTCCTTTTTAGTAGTGTTGTAGTTTATTTGGGAATCATTTATGGATTTTCTTGCATAAGAAAGGACATAAGGAGTTTTATCACAACATTTTCCTAACATAGCTTCAATATCAAAGTCACTGGCATCACACATAAGTTCGATAGGAAGGATCCAATTTGGAGATTTCATAATCGGAGGAGAGGTGAGAGAGGATTTGAGGGTTTAGAATGAACCCTCACAGCTTCCTATCTAAACAAATGGAGCATCCTTTACTAAGAGAGCACAAAGGGGATGAGAGATTGAACTAAAGTCCTTGATGAATCTTCCATAGAAACCAGCATGTCCTAAGAAAGACCTGACTTCCTTGACAGTTTTGGGTGATGGAAGGTGACGAATGATGTCAACCTTTGCTTTATTAACATCGATCCCCCTACTCGAGACCAGATGTCCAAGAACAAGTCCCTATTTAACCATGAAATGGCATTTTTCCTAGTTTAGGACTAGATTCTTTTCTTCACATCTTGACAAGACTCTCTCCACATTCTGCAGACATCCCTCAAATGTATCCCCAAACAAAGAGAAGTCATCCATGGAGACCTCTAGAAAATCCCCTACCATGTCTGAGAAGATTCCCATCATGCACCGTTGGAAGGATCCAGGGTCATTGCATGACCCGAAGGGCATGTGTTTGAAAGCAATGGTTCCAAATGGACATGTGAATGTAGTCTTCCCTTGATCCTCTAGGGAGACCTCAATTTGATTGTACCCCGAGTACCCATCTAAGAAACGGAAGAAGGCATGACCTGCCACTCTCCCAAGTACTTGATCAATGAATGGTAAGGGAAAATGGTCATTCTTGGTGAATGAGTTTAGCTTCCTATATTCAATTCAGACCCTCCATCCACTACTCACCCTTGTTGGAAGAATCTCTACATCCTCATTGGTTATCACTGTGATTCCAGCCTTTTTTGGAACCACTTGTATTGGTCTCACCCACTCACTCTCAGCTATGGGATATATGATACCAGATTTTAACAATTTCAGAAGTTCTTTCCTTACTACCTCCATGAGATTAGGATTGAGTCGCCGTTGAGGTTGACGACATGGCTTTGAATCAGATTCCAAAACAATCCTATGAGTCCCAACAAGTGAGCTAATCCCAGGAATATCAGATAGGGTCCATCCAATGGCTTTCTTATTTTTCCTAAGGACGTCTAGAAGCATCCTCTCATGATTGGCTTCAAGAGAAGAAGAAATTACAATAGGATGTGTTTTATTGTCCCCTAGGAAAGCATACTTGAGTGTATCTGGAAGTTCCTTCAATTCAAGATCAGGTTGTTTCTGAATTTCAGTAGAAGATTGGGACATTGGATGAAGTTTAATTTCTTTTTTTAGAGTTTTAGATAGGATTGATTCCCCACATGTAGAAGTTTCAGCTACTAGATTGGCTTGATCTGCTTTAGGAAAGGAATTTGGAGTGGTCTTCATGAAAGTGGTTCCTTGAAAGGGTTCACTGATTGTTGGACCTAAGACTTCATCATAAGAGCAATTTGAAAATGATTCAAGCCAAGGTGATAAGATTCCTTCATATGAACAAAGTAAATCAATCTCATCCTGACTTAAACATTCATCAAATATTCCTTGATGTTCTATGGATTCATTATCAATGATTCCTATCAGGTTTACCTTAGGAATGTCCTCGTCATCCGATATTTGTGAGCTTTCATTATAGATGTTCAAGTCTAGACTCATGTTCCCAAAGGTGATGGTCATGTTCCCATTTCAAACTCGGATAACAGAGTTGATTTTTGCAAGAAAGGGACGACCAAGGATGATTGGGGTTTGTTCCTTATTTCCTAAGTTAGGATGGTTGTCAAGGACAATGAAGTCAGCAGGGTAGATGATGTTTTCAACCATTACCAGAACGTCCTTCAAAATCCACTTTGGAACCCTAATGCTACGATAAGCAAGTTGAAGTGTGACAGATGTGGGTTGGAGTTCTTCTAGGCCTAACTGGTAGTACACAACATATGGGATGAGATTGACACTAGCACCTAGGTCACACAAGGCCTTGCCAATTTTGCTTTCTCCTAGTTCAACATTGGTGTAAGGGCAACCTAGGTCTTTCAACATTGGGGGAATGGTCCCTTGAATAGTGGTACTCACATTAGTAGCCAAAAGGACTTGGTTTTTATGTGAAAAATTTCTTTTAAAAGTGCACAAGTCCTTAAGGTACATTGAGTAGCCATGTATGGTTTGGATGTCATCGAGAAGAGGAATGTTCAACATGACTTGGGAGAAGATTTCCCTCAATGTTTAATTCAATTCAGGCTTGGTTTTCCCCCTCACGCGTTGAGGAAATGGTGCAGGTTGTGGGGTTGTTTGTTGAAGAGTTGTTTCTTTCACATTTTTATCAGTTTCCTCAGTTTGATCTTGTGGTTCATTTGAATTTTCATCCATGTTTGAATCCATAGGTGGGTTCTTAATTAGTTGTTCAGGTTTCTAAATTAATTTCCTACTTCTTAAAATAGTCACAGCCTTTAGTTGTTCATGAGCTATTTGAGCACAAATTGACTCCCCCCTTGAAGTTGAGGATGGAACCGCCTGAGTAGGAATGGGTGACTTTCCATTTTTGAGGGTTTGAATTTCTTGTTTTAGGGAAGAGACTTCTGAGTTCATCCTCTCCAATTGTTTTTATAGTTGTTCTAGTAGACTTTGTGGAACAGTTTGGGTGGGTGCTTGAGTAGGTTGGTTTATCCCAGGGGGATATTTTGGAGGTGGGATGGTTTGTTGAAAATGGATCGGTGGCTGTTGGTATTGGATAGGTTGGGTTTGCAACTGGTTATGGGTCTAGTAGTTCTGATGGGGGTAAGGATTTTTTCCCTATGGTTGGCTAGGTTGTTGGTTATCTTTCCAGCAGAAGCCTGGGTGGTCTTTATACCTAGGATTGAAGTTGTTTTGGTATTAATGCTTTTGAATGTTCAAGGCATTTACTTCCGATGGGGGCCCTCCTAAAAGAACATCCTGGATGGATGGAATGGTTTGGCAGTTGTCTGTCTTATGGTCATGTTTGTCATAAATTGTGCAAACAGGGTCAACGGTTTGGATTTCATGGACTTTCCTAAGGTCTATGTCTTCAACCTTCCTAGAGAGTGTTGTAAGTTAAGCCCTAAGGCTTTCCTCTTCTCTAATTGTGTGAATTAATGTTGTTCTTTGTGGATTTTCAGAATAAGTTGAGTTCCCCATGTTTGGTTTTGTTCAGAAAGGCTTTCTAGATACTCGTAAGCATCATTTGGGGGTTTGTTTTTAAATGTTCCATTACACATCATGTCAATGAATTGTTTGTTCCCCAGAACCAACCCTTCATAGAAAATTCTCACTTGTTCAGGAATAGAAAAACCATAGTGTGGAACCATGTTTAGAGTGTCTTTGAACCTCTCCCATGTTTCATAGTATGACTCTCCCTCTTTTTCAAAAACGTTTTGGATACTCTTTTATGTGAAATTGTTTTGTGGTGGGGAAAGTATTTTTTGTAGAATTCACATTGTAGTTGGTCCCAAGAATTTATGGATGATGGTCTCAAATTGTTTAGCAAATTTTTAGCTCAATCCTTTAAAGAAAAAGGAAATAGCCTCATCTTAGCAGATTCTATTTGATGTGGGGGACACATGGTTTCTACAATGTCATTGAACTCCTTAATGTGCAGGTATGACATCTCGGACTCCATTCCATGGAATGTGGGAAAGTGGTTTAGGACATGGGGTTAAAAGATGTAGTTGGAATCTCCTAGGAAATTATGTCTAATGCATGAGGGGGAATTGGTCCAGGAAGGTGTGAGGTAGTCATTCATGGTTTGATCAATTGCATTCCCCATGTTTGGGGCTGCCTCATTTGGGTTTCCATTTTGGTTCCCACCGGGGTTTATGAGTTGGTTTCCATGAAGACCATCCATTGAAATTCGCTCAATTTTAGACTCTAGAGTATTAGTAAGATTATTATCTAATGGAGTGAGTTCCCGTGGTGTATTGGCTTCCCAACCCCAAGACTATACACCCTAACTAGATGGTTTGATTGATCGCGGGTGTAGGCGGACATGCTCCAAAAGAAAAAAAATGAGAAAGGGACAAGATAAGATAATTCGGATGAGAAAAGAAGAAATGGGGGAGAATATAATGGGTGTTTAGATTAATTACTTGGGTCCCCGAAAATGGTGCCAAAATTTGATTCTCACTCAAATTTACCCAAGAGATGAAGGTAAAACGGTCCTTGTAGTTTAGCTTGGGTTATCGAATCCTCAGAGACCTAAGAAGAAAACTATAGACAAGTACATTATATGGACTATTTTTTGATAGGAATTAGCCAACTTATATTGATTTTAGATGAGTTTAGAGGATATCTAACAGATTAAAGTGAATTCAATTTAAAATAATGAGTTGATCCTAGGTTATCGCTCGAGGTGGATTGGACGTATTTCCTTTTCAAAGATTTCAATTTCTTATATTTGAGATGGGTTCATTTAAGAAGATAAAACAACCTCATAACTTACTAGTTCAATGCCTACACATTTTAATAATAATCAACTGTACACTTTAAGGATCAATGTTTTGATCACTACAAGGTAAAGGTTCGTATTAGCACATGAAGTGTGTGGCCTAAAATTCAACAAGGATGATGGAGTATAAAAATTATCAAATAAAAATCTCAATTAAAGAAGTGATTATACATTAATGGGGTGATAAATAACATCCAATAAAACCCCTATCTACTCCTTTTCATCAAACCATAAGTGCTTTATCCCTCCATTGATCCCATGGTTTCAATGGAAGTGGAAAGTAGACTCATGAGGGAGAAAATGGAGAAGTAAAGAAAATAACAAAAATAAAATGATCACTCCACTGTTGTGTGAATAATTTCACATGGTTTTGTGTGAATAAATTCACACCTTGAAACAACGGTATCAAACTAATAAGTATAAGAATAGAATAATAAGAGAAGAAGAACTTTTATTAATAAAAAAGGATGAATTACAACAACTTACATGTGGAAGACAAATTTGAGACACCAAAACCGCAGCATAACATTACAATGAAAGAAAGCTCAAAGATTCTCTAATACTCCAACACCACTGCCTTAAATAGGAATTTTTTTGCCCTTTGGTCGAGACTCCAACAGTACAAAGCATCTCAATTAATTTTGGTAGTCCATAGGTGGTGGAAAGCTTGTGGAATTTGGACTTTTCGACATTTCTCCCGAGGTGGCAGCCATCTTTCATCCACCGAAGAGACACACTTGGAAGACCTTTGAGATGGCCGACTCCGAGTGGGCCATAGAATAATACAATGGATCTTCAGATGTATTAAAACTTCATGTAAAATATGGACCCATTTGGAGTTGTGGATTCAGAGATGTGATCAACTTAGTGGGCTATGTGTCTTGGCCGCAGAATCTGACCTAGAATTGTATCTCTAACTTGGGGCGCCTTAATTCCCACCATAGAGGCCGAATTAGCATTATCTACTGAAGGGTGATTTGTTACTCAACATTTCATCTATCATACCACAAAATTTGGGATTCATTGGGACTGTATGTTGGGCCCCACAGTCTCATAAGTGGGTTGATGTCCAATCTGCATTCTCTAGAATTGCTTCCATTCATCTCCAAATATCTCCATCATCGTTTATGAATCATACACTGATCCCTGAATGAAAAAAGTTCACATTTAAGTGTAGATAAAGTTCCTAAAATACCAAATTAAAATATTGATAATTACATTCCTTAGAATCAGATGACTCATTGGGCCAAAATTGGTGTATATTATGCATGAAGTGCACAAATGATGAGAATGGATGTTCATAATGAAAATGCACTAACTCAGGCACATAAGATCAAAAATGAACATTTAATACCATTAAAATGTAATTAAAAAAATATGTTTTTATTGGATAATCAATAACATTTTAATATTCATTAATTTATGGATTAATATTTCAAATTTATATATTTTTGATGGATTTAGATGTGATGTTATGTTCTTTTATCCTCAGATTCATTAATAGATAGTTTTTTAATCAGTTTGGGTTTGAATGTGAAATAGGTGAGTACACAAGGGATGGATTGTCAGATTAAATAGTATTTTTTACTATCTAGATCCCATTATTAATTCCTATATAACTATGAAATCTCATTTTTCATGTCTATAGAATGATTTACTATCTCATGTGGTCAAACTATTCATAGTGTAATTTCATATTCAAATGTGTTGTTCTGAATCCCATGATTTCTAGAATTATCTTAATCGTGGTAGCCATTAGTGTGATGAAATATAATAGATTATTTAGTGAATATATGTTATTTATTTGATATACTTTATATTTAGGAATTTTTTATTAGTATTTCCCTCCAAGGACATTAGGATATGAGTTTTGAAAATGGATGAAGGGGGGAATGTGATGTTTAAGAATAGTGTAGTTTTCTAGGATTATTATATAATGGTTATGAAAGGTTTTTTTATTCATTCATAAATACTAATTAATTTATATTATATTTTTTAAAATTTTGGTCGTGTTTAATGGTTTGAAAGAAGTATTAAATATTTGTGTTTGTTCTTTTAAAATTTCATGAAAAAATCTCCCTTAGGAGAACATGGTGTTTTTGTATAAAATATAAAATTTTGAAATTTTGAAATTTAGGAATGTTAGGTTTTAAATGTTTTCATGTATTGTAATTACAAATTTACTGAACTAAAAAATATATTTTTACAATTACTTTTTATAGAGAAGGTTGATAATTTTTAAAACATGATTTTTTGCGCCGAATTCCACTCGAGGCTAAAAAAAGGTAATATTTATGAGAATTGAAAACACCCATTGACTCAATTGAACATTTAGAGAAGCCCAAGGGGGCCACGTTCATGATTCTAGGACTTCAAACTAATTGGATTAGTATTCATAAGATTCTTATGCCCTCAATATGACGTCAAATGGTTATATTTTTCATTCGATTCATGAAAATCACCAAGGAATATGCGTGTAAGATCCAAACGATGCACATAAAAGATCTTCACATGAAATTAAGTTCATTATGTGACCAATATGATGCCAAATGTAAAAATATTCATTGATCTTGTCACGCACCACCGCTTGGGATATTACCTATAAATAGAAGGGCATCCCCCTTTGTTTAGTGTAACGATCCAGAAAGAGAAATTTCACTCTACCATACCTAAACCAAACATTCTAACACTACTCTCAAGCCATAAATCACTTATTTTACTTAATATTGCATGAAATGTCCCTTGGATGTCCCCATTCATGTGGGAATATAGTGGTTTAACCCTCACTGAGTTTCTTAAGTCCTATTTTAGGTGCACATAAGGATTACCCCATGAACACAAAACCTTGGCCTTTCCCACTTAGATCATCCAATCAAGCCTCCCCTATTGTGTGAATGTCTCCAATATTTCATGCACAAGTTCCCTTATTCCTTATGGGTTTCTTCTACTTAGAAGCGGCATGTTTAAGCCCCTTTTTCATGAACCCCTCTCATTTTCCATGCACCTCTCCTATCTAGTCTACCAGGTGTGTCCAATGTGATTTCGTGGTCCTTCATGCGCTGGCCTTTACATCGGTTCCCAACCATATCATTTTTTTCATAGGTATGATAACCCCTATTCTTTTTGTCATAAGGATACTAATGTATACCCCACTACCAACCACTTCTCTACACCACTCTTGAAGGGCATATCTATTTTCCTCCAATCTCTATGGTTTGGTGACAATTAGTGATGTATGTACATGATGTGTGGAGTGATACCACCCCATTTGTGCCCAAGATGTTAGACTTCCTAGCTCCGTAATTCAATGAAAATGATGCTAAACCGGAGCCTCTTTTTGAGATGAATGTGAGGGGCACCACATCGACCATTCTCCATTATCACTCATCCCCATGGGGTGAGATCTTGCTCACAAGTAATTAGATCTTCCTTGCATTGAATGATATCCTCTTAGGTATCCACCGTAGAGTAAGCTGAAATCCTTTCTTGCATGAGGAATAACCATTTCTCCTCCTCACCTCCTCCGGTAGAAGAACAAATATGGGAATGAAAACGACAACCTTTTCCTCATTATCCCCTATTATTTTGTCTCCACAGGACTCTGTCTCACATAATCCCCACTCACCTGCAATGAACTCTTCTTCTCACTTATTTTTATCCTCCATGGAATGCTTCTACGCTGAAGTCGCACACACTATCTCCTATACATGCACCACTCAGGACACAAGTATTATGTCTACTATTTCCCCTTGTTTCTCACACAGAGCTTGAATCACGTGGGATTAAGAGATATTAGTAACCAAGACACCATATATTTCTATATGCCTACTCCTTATGTGTAATCCCCAATCACTTCCTTCATCGTGGCCGCTAATAATGTGTTTTCCCTAACCATGTCCCATCCACTAGGCCGCTAACCATGCGTAAGCCCTAGAATCCTGAACTATATGGTGTTTGATTCCAAATTAAATGTGATATGTAGGAATCCTCCTGGAGGTTCAAGCCCCATTATCGTTTATCCACATTCATACTGGTCCTCTTTGAGACACACCCTGAGAATTTCATCCCACTCCCCTAAGAGATCTCATCCCTTCCAGACCTCGTGTGTCGGTAACTATGCATATTCCACGACATCTATCATATATTACTATCATATTATTTCCCTAGAGTCACCACATATTTGGAGGATCATTCCCCTAACAAAAGGAAATATCTCCTTTAGGTCACCAAGGGCCTCTCCTTTTGTAATCCCCAACCATGATCCATTCCCGTCAGACGCTAACCATGCGTTGGAACCAATTCCCCCCATCAGAACTACAAAAACATTTATTCCCAACAATATGGGATACCTAATGAACATCCCTGATGTTCAATCCCAATGAAACATCATCACACATCAATTCCATCCATTTCTCCCTTTCATCACCCATATCCATCCATATTCTTACTCAAGCCACCACATCTCAGTGAGGTCATATTATCCATTTCAAAAGTTAACCATTTGTAATCCACATCATCTCCACCACCTCTCTAAAAAGAACTAAAGAAGAAAACCCTATTTAATCTCCACACCAATCATCATCCAACCAATTTTAATCCTTTTGTGAATGGTAGATAACCGTATTTAATCCCTAAACCATCCCTCTTGAACAATGTGGTTTTTGGTCCTTGTGTTCTAAATAGTGAACGTAGGAAACCTTTCTGATGTTTAATCCCATCCAATGGTAAACCGTACTGTTTCCTTCAAGGGATGAACCATTCAGAACTACTATCAGTGTTGTACGGGTCATCCTTCACAATGTGAATCCTTCCCTTTATGAGATACTCCACCTCAGGTCCACCCACATAAGGCGTTCTCACCCACCCATAAGGTAACCATTAGTGCCTCCCTTCTACGGGACACCCCTTAATGGTGTGACATATTCATTTTATGGGAAACACTACATGGTCCTCCCTATACTGAAAATTATAATCCACCCATTGGAAAACCTTTTAGATCTTCCATTCTAAAGATTCCCCTCCCTGATCCTTCTTTATAGGGTCTCATGATTACTCCACCTCCATCTCCGCAAGAAATTAAACTTATGGCATACCTCTTTTTAAATATTGGATGACTAAGGAAAACCTCATAGGAAATGCCTCTGGAAGAAGATACCCTGCAACCGACAAGGGATTCCTTTGGGTTTCGTGCCTATGGGAATCCCTCGTAGGAGTAAGAATACATCTGTTTAATGTTCCAGCATTCATACATTCCAAAGATTCTCAATGTGACTAGCCTACTAATTGAAGGATTATTTCCTTTATAGACCCCATTTAATTTATATATGGATGAATAATAATTGTCTAGTATTCAAAAAGGAATGGAACCAAGAATTTTGTTGAGGAACACAACATAGATGTATTAGGGAGAACTAGACTTGGTGAAGAATTCCAACTGGGAATCCAAGAAATATGGGACCGACATCCCATAATCACATTTCGATAAAGGAGAAATCATCTCTCAATAAGAGATGAATGACGCCTACCTCTGGAAAATGCCAATGTGGGGTAGAATGAGATTTTAGTGAGTAATGATGTGTGAGGCATCCACACCCCGGTAAAAGCATTGGAAATAGAGATGGTGATCCAAACATGAACCAGTCTCCAAAAACCATTGGGACTATCTATGTGGTGAATCGGAATGAATGATCAGTATGTATCTATATTTGGTTATCTAGTTCAAGGTCCCTCAATGAAAATAGTGTTCCTATCTTGGGACACACTAGAATTTGGGACAGTTATCTTTGGGAATTTGGGTCTACGACAATGTCACTATAGATCACTCTATTTGACCCTGGAATATTGTATGATATGGGGGAATTGGGAATTTATTTACAGAAATATGTACTAATGGATGAATCTTCCTTATTTCCAAGACCCATGTTACTGGAAAAAATCACCCTGCCCGCAACTAGATTTGTAAGAGTAAAAACAATTCGGCAATCCAGCGTGACTCGATCCCTGCCGTGACTTCGTCCATGACTAGGACAATCGGGAGCCCACTCCCGATCACAAAAAAGATCTCATCCTAAGGAGGGTTATTGATGATATTATTTGGATATACGAATAGAAAGGAGTCATTTTGATGAGGGATTTGTCCCACTAGGTCATGGAGGACTTGGAGCATCAACATCACTGATTCTCTCAAGGGCCGTGTGGGGAGCCACTACAACACACTTATACATCAAACTACAACAGAAGTCCTACCTTGAAGCGGTCATTTGACACACCCCATGCACCCAGTACGTTGGGGTCACCCATGTAATCTTAATGATGAAAACCGCCCATGAGCAACAATGGAGTGATCCAACTAGGCCTCATCGATTCTACGAACCACTAATCATTCAAGCCGACGAACTGGTTGATTACATCCCTACTCCTCTGACACCGGTTTGACTCACCTAATTCCAAAGTTTTTCCCAATATCAAGATGATTTCTCGCAAGGGGCATCATCTTATATGGATTTTAGTGTCCAATGCCACCCTCAGTGCATATTTCCAGATCCTTGACAATACAGAGCATGGACACATTTTGACCATGTTTGTTTTAAGACCCTAGCAGCCGCATATATAGGATTGGTTGTCTTTATAGATGGCTGATGCAACCACTATCCATTATGGGTCAACCCGTGATTATGAGATTCAGTACATAAGTCCTCTCTATACCATCTGAAACTAGAGTGGAGGTCCTCCCACTCTTCCCCCATGCATGGAGTTCCCCCCCATGTCCTCGACAATTATCTAAGTAGAGGTCTTCCCTGTCTTGCTGACATATAGTGAGAAGGATCTCCTCATGAAACCAATGCACACAAAAATGGAGGTCATCCACATGATTCCAATATGTCTAGAGGAGGAACTCTCTTATCTAGTTCCCAACTAATCATAGGTCCACCTATCTTTCTCAGTGATTGGTATGAGTGTCCTCCTCATGCTATCACTTGAGGTCAGTATGGTGGTCCTCCTAATGTTCTCACCATTCTTAGAAGAGGGCCTCCTGTCTCTTATTCTAAACCCCATAGAGGTACTCCCCACACATCCAATAACTAGTATGAAGGTCCTCCCCAAACCAGAGGAGTTAAACATGGTGGTCCTCCCCATGTCCCTTTTCACATATGTTGAGGTGCTCTTGCACCTCTTATGATCAATGTGGAGATCCTACCCTCTAACACATCAAACATGGAGTCCCACCCCCATGTTCCTAGTGACTCAATAAGAGTTCCAACCTACTATTTCAGCCTCAATAGTGGAACCCCCCCCCCCAAATTCTCAAATCATTCCTTGAGGAATTTTTGCCACTCTGAAAAAAACAAATATAGAGATCATACATGTATTCCAGTTAGCCAAAGCGATGGTCCTCCCTACTATTTCACCAACTCGTTTGGAGGTCCTCCCAATTTTTAGGAATTACATTTCCCTGAAGATCCATCCCATGGATGAAGGAACATTCTTATATTCAATTTAAAACTCCACGAAGAACCAATTCATCCTCAATCCAGTCATTTTTTCAGATTCTTAAGTAGAATGTGACTCATTCATGGAGCCCCCACCATGATCCATTGCATCAGAGTCTGGGGTAGGATCCTGAAGTGTAAGATTCATCATCCTATAAGATGATATCTATAATATTAGCTCATCTCATTGAAGGTATATAAAATATAACTACTATTTCTCACCCTTTTATTGTCTCATAGTACCATCACTACTATAATCACCGGATTCATTATAAACCTCTTCATGAGATTACATATATTTTTTGTAGATATTTATGGATAATGAGTGTCTGCTAGATTTTCCAAAAATAGCCACTACCCCCTCACATAAGGCAGTGGGGAGTATCTCGTCCTACAGGGACATGATGATATGGTTAGTAACGCTTATGAGAGATGGATTAATAGGAGGTGGGTAGTCATCCCTCATAGAATTTTCTCCATTTTCCAGTCATCTACAATGAGTTTCCATGTCAGTCCTGTTTCTTGTTACTAACCTATCACCGATTGAATAATGGGGAATCCAAGATAAATACCACCTCTTCTAAGCACAGATTTTATGGGATACCCTCTCTGTAGATCAATTGAACAATATTTTTTGGACGGTTGTGACTCCCAACATTGACACTCTGAAGTCCCTCTCAAAGGATGAGGTTATGTGAATTCACGTAAACTTCAGGTCGATGCGTTTTAATCATTCAGACCATCTGTTTGTCTACATATGGCTCTAGGATCACTATGTTGATGGAAATCTATATATTGAATTGTTGAGATGGAAGTGCTTCAAGTGGCTCTGTATCCTTCATCACTTAATTAACACTGGATACACCTAAAATGATGTATTTATATCTTCACAGTTCACTTCAGAATCATTTTTGAGGTGTCTCCTCACATGAAAATCCAAGGATTGGAGAAGTATGTTTCTCTTCACTTCAGTCCCACCATGAAACAGCCAGACCTACGGAGTGTTTTTTCGGATGTTCCCCGGGATATAGTCATTGTGAATATGAATGACCCAAAGGAAATTAAAGAAAGAGAAATTGTCGTAGGGAAAAATGTATAGGACTCTCCTTTATAGAAGCCTAAATACGAGGTGGATACATCGACATGAATCATCACTCATATGCAAAGTAAAGTATGCGTTCATGGAGACCCATCTACATCATGGCCCACTATGAATAACACTAGAAAATTAATGGATCTAGTTGGGACCTCTAATCCCACTAAACCATCTAGTTCCACACAAACGTCATAAGTCGATCTTGATATGACTAAATTAAAATAATATATAGTATATCATCAAAGGATCATTGACGAGACCCTCATGGATCATTGCCCAAACTATGGTGATTTATGATACATTCATGCCCTTCCTCCATTGAGGTATCCGGGGAAACCACAAGTCCTTCTTGATTAGTTTCATTTAATTGATATCAACGGTCTTATGCATCTTGATAGAGAAGATATTAGGGCCCATTTCATATGACCACAGTATTTTTCACCAAATATACTAGAGTACCATGTTGACCTTCCATGGGACCCAGTTGAAGACATTCCCCTAGAAGATCCATAGGTCATTCCACAGGTTCCTCCACCCTCTCCATGATCCATCGAGCCTACCTAAAGAGTCATAGTTCCCATCAACTACGTGGTGGTATAAAATCCTTAGTAGTATAGGGATCCCCATCAGAAAGATTATATTGTCGCTCTCACGGGTCACCTTGAGGCCCCTGAGACATGACAGGTGAGAATCCCACTTAATGGAAAGCTATACCCTCTATATGTGGACCACATGTTTGTACCCATAGACATTGAGAATCCTAATTTTTCCCCATTAAATGGGATGTGTAACCCAATGGAACATGTAGATCACTTCATTTCATGGTGTGTGCCCTTGTTGGGAACGCAATAGAAATGGGAGGCATCCAAGATCTAATTCTTTGTACATACAATGGAAGGGATAGCATTTTTTGTACAAATAGATAATCATTAAGTCTATTTTTGGTTGGTAATAACATCGCTGGTAGTTCCTATATTAGTTAAGAATCACCACATGCAAGACAAATATCGATGACTGCTTCTAGTGAAAGAAACAAAAATATGAGTGCATCGTAGACTTTTTCACCAGGTGTAAGGGCCTCATGTATTAACTTTAAATGCAGCAAATCAGGAGAAGATTCTAACAATATGCATGGGTAATGTTATAAATGAACTTGTACCCTTCCACATCAATCAAAATTAACCAGGTGGATTTTAGGATTTGAATAACACGACTCAAGACCTAGATTAATTGTTGTCGACAATGCCTAATTTGCAGCATCGCTGGGAGAAACAACATCATTCCCAGACTTGGGCTCAGAAATTCCAAGTGCATAACTGGTAGGCACCACACAATAATTTACCACCACCGCCTAGGAGAGAGTATCAAGATCTATCCCCTCACTAGGCTCTAACACCTCGTTAGTGACATGCTCCTAGAGCTCCCTTCTTAGATATGAGAAACCCAACCTACTCATTTAATTGAGGCTCAGTTCCATATTTATTTCTATAGTTCCCACATGAAATAGATTCTGAATCTACCTGAATAGAGAAGGTCTTATGAGCCCGAGCTCTCTTACCTCCCACACTACTTCCTTTATCATTGATTCTGTGGGAATACCATAAAGAGGTGATATGGGTTCAAGGATGGGATCTAGGAGTAAGTTTATATCAATGTAATTAGATTGGGATATACCCTTGCATAGGTGGACTGCATCTCTACCCGTCCTGATAGTGATAGTGATGGTGAATGGAATAAGGTCTGCAACCACATGACTCATATGTATGATGACTAGTTGTATTGAAATACATTAACTCACACTCATGGGATTATTCATGCTTATTTGAATCGCCTTGAACCTCCTAAATTCATGGTACCTCCCCAGTTTCTACTTATATTTCCACATTGCATCCCTCCACCTCTACAACGAGTCGGAACCGATGATGTTAGGGAAAGAAAAGTCCTTTACTAGTACCAAATTCATCTCATACTCATGGAGATTTCATGCCCCCAAAGATAGGAATTTCCCCCAAAATCTGTCGAGTCACGAAATATTCCAAGGATTAAGAGAGAGAGAGAGAGAGAGAGTCTCCCTCTATGAATACAATCAAACTAGTGGATCCTTACATGATTCCCATTGATGAAGAATATCAGGAAGACCCTCTGAATGTCTATGCCTGATTCCATAATAGAATAAACTGGGGATATACAATTATTCAGAATGCACAATCCAATGCTCCATGCCCAGATGTACATTATACTGAGACAGGACAACTTGCATAGAATAGATCTCCACAATATTAATCTTATATACCAGCTTTTTTAGAAATTTTTCCACTTTCGATCATGTCATTCGACCATGAAGAGCATCTAATACCACATTGTGATCAGACCCTTCTAGATTGAGTAAGTTTTCATCCATCTAACAGTGACAACGTAATGATTCCAGGCCAGTAACCACTGTACAATGTCCCTAACACAAACATGAATCTACTAGCTCGACCATTAGTTCCCTTGATACCTCCCTCTAGAGAACAACCTCCTACTGGAAAAAATGTGAACCTACCATAGAAGTATGATGTGCTTATGAACCTCTCCAACATTCATGACAATATATCAATCCTCAAGGCCCTATATTGATTAGAATAGATGTGTGATGCCATTATAGAGGATTTGAGAAGACATAAAAAGTTCGAAACAAAGGGAAAATCCATAGAATCCTTCCATGATAATAGATCCCAGTTAGAAGAATTCTAGGCCAACTCCTAATTCTACAAAGAGGATGGAAGCTCTCTCATACAAGGTCACAACCTTCCAATGCACATCAACAGCTAGTATAATGGTATGGAATTCCAAAAATCAATATCATACCAACCCGGACACTCTATAATCTTGGAATGACTGAAGGAGAACATAGTACCTTTGACAAGAAGATACCAGGTTATATTTGGGCCGAGTAGAGGTCCTGTCACATTATCTACATTAATACCCACTTTGGAGGGTTGGTTGTAATAATTGCACTTAGGTTCTCCTAATAAGATATCACCTACAATGAATTAATGAGAAGGACCATGACCATATTCTAAAAACATCCCCTTCCTCATATCACCAATGCCTCATGTACTCCATCAATAGTAGAGAGGGTGTCCTCCAAAGTGATAAATCTCCATGTGCCTTTTATTAATCCCTATATGTAGAAACTAACTATTATAATAGTATGGAAAACAGGTTCAAACCAGTGAGGTTGAGAACCATGCCCCCATGATGGACCAAGGGGAATATCTGTACGATGTTTTTGTTATACTGATTTACTGATTGGATGCCATGGTGCCATACATGGGGAATTTTTTTTCATTTCAAAGATAAGGGGTAAATGTGGTACTAGGTATAAAGAACACTTGAAGATACCTCATATTCCTATATAGGTTTGGATTGAGTGAATCCATAAGAACATACTCTGGTGATGTATTGAGATGTTCATACCATGTCTTTTGATGTGTGACATACCTGTATGTTTCATTAAGATAGTTTAAGATTCCACATACAAACCTGACACCATTTATTTGATATCAAGCATGGGACTTGCAGTCAATGGTCTGATGGAATGAGGTTGATAAATATTTTCTTCATTGTTTTAGTAGAGCAAGTGTCCCTAGTAAGGATTTCATATCTTCCCAAGTAGACGCCAGTGTTCATACAAAATATTTATGGCCAGATGAGTCATATAGTCAAATTAATTCCCCTACATCATTTGAGAAAGAGAATTTGGATGATTCTCAACCCATGATTGAAGAGGGTGTCTCCACCAACATTGATGAGATGGTTCAAATGAATCTTGGAACCAAGGAATATCTTAGACCAACCCTGATCAGTAAAACCATTCCTGCATGGGAACAATTGTCACATGTAGATTTCCTACAGTTGCATCATGATTTTAATTCTTGTATTTGTGATGAGATTCTATGGCTAAACCCTTAGGTCTCCAACCACCATTTATTCTAGCCGGTATGTCATCCTGAGTTCAAACGACCTCCTAAGAAAATACACCCCCTCCCATGGTGCCATGGACAAGGATTATTTTGAAACGATTATTATATATAAATTCTTCAAGGAGTTTTATTACCCCAAATTGTTATCCGGCATCATTTACAGATGATGCAGAATAGATAGATATGAGTCTGCATCGACTTCTCGGAACACAACTATCAATGTCTGATAGATTATTTCCCCTTCTTGTGATATAATGATGATTGATTCCACGACCAAGTTCTAGGCTCTATCCCTCATGGATGGGTGTTCTAAAAATAATCAGATCCAAATGGACCATGATGAAGAATACTTCATTGCCATTATAGTTCCATAATGTACTTTCTACAATCATGTAATGAACACAAGTATGAAGAATGATGAAGACACCTATCATCATTCCATGCACCGTATCCTTAAACTGATCATTCATATTCTACTTGAATTTTATGTGGAAAATTAGGTTGTTAAATAATTACAACATCTAGACCATATCAGGGATAATGAGAATATTTTTTACTTCCTCCTCTCTTGGATGTTGAAGATAATATCTTTTTAGTGTGCCTTTGGGGCTACCTCTGGTAAGTTTATCTGCATCATTATCCTATAGAGAGGTATCGATATTAATCTTGAGATGATCAGTAACATAATACTAATGTCTCGTTATAATAACCTTCAATATATCTGTAGTTTCCATGTCCACTTAGCCTATATACATTGATTCATTACGAACCTGGCCAGAAAGATTATGACTTTATCCAAACTATAGATGAAAGGTGTTGAAAATTAGTAAGATGAAGAGTATCTAAAACCATTCGAGGATATATAGAAGTACCTGCAATATCCTCTTGTTATGATTACAGAAATCTCTGGAAAGTTTTTGGACCTCCATTTGACATCCATGAAATGATCTGTCAGCACCCTACTCAATTCGAATAATAGTCAAAGGCTAAAGAGTAATTTTTACTATCATATTTTCATGCTCCTCAATGCAGAGACCAAATATTCTCACATCTATAAGTGCTAAATTACACTTTTCTTCACTGTGAAGAAGCTATTACATTATTTGTATCATCATGAGATACAACTTCTAACCCATGTGGGTCCTCTAAAATATTTTAGGAATCACTCGATGCTAACTATCCATATAGCTTATGGGGGAGTAAACCTTCACGAGTTCAACATCATTATCTTCCAATATATGGCTATTAAGGGTAAGGAATTAGAAGATTTCCTATCCCCCCATCCAGCCCCCATAGAGCAGTCCTTGGATCTTGATTTTCCAGATGATGTCATCCTCTCAGTAGAAAAGGCTATGCCTTGTTGTCATATAAATTTCAATGGTGCCTGGAGTCCAATCGATCAATGGATCAATGATCCCTAACTCATCAGAATAGTCTTAAGAATAATCTTCCTCACACCAATAGCTGCTATACTTCCCTATTCATTCATTCTATCAGACCGCTACACCAATAACGAGACAGAGTATCATGCTCATATAACTGGTCTCGAGCTAGCTCTCAAGATTGATGTTCCCCACTGACATGTGAAGGGAGACTCCAATTTAGTCATGAAGAAATTCAATGTTGATTACACTATTATAAATATAGAGCATATGACTCTATTGGAATGCACTCACTAGCTAATGGCCTTATTCTATTCTCATCTATAGCTCACTCATCTTCTCTGGTCGTATTATCGTTTAGATGATTCCTTCTGAAACCTATTCTTATCTCCCAATGAGCAAGACTAAAGAGATATATCATCCATGTGGTGCATCAAGGGGTAATCATTCTTGTCAGTCTAGATGGTAATAATTACAAGTAATTAATCCACATAATTGGGATTTCATCCAAAATAGGACCATCAGATTATCCCTTAGTCGAAAATGACTCTGATTAGACAACAGATTTCATCATGTATCTCCAACATGGTAATATCTTCTTAGATTGAGAAAAATGTGAGTTAATCCATTGTCAGGCAGTACATTTTAACCAATAGAGTGGATACCCTATACAGATGGGGGTTTGATGGAATCGTCCTCTATTGTATTCAAGTAGATGAGATCCCCTGGGTTATACATGAGGTTAATGTCAGGTCTTACAGTCCTCATCTTGCAGGGCTGAATTTCTCCCTCAAAATTTCAATGTTGTAATACATTTGGCCTACCATATTCCATGACTAAAAATATATCTCAAAAATTATTCATTCTTTTTAGAACCATGCCAACATTTTTGCATCGACCACTAGAGCCCCTCCATACTACCATGTACATGTGGCACTTTACAGTCTCGAGACTCTATTTCATGGGACCATTTCCCCTAGAGATAGCTCTCTAGTGGAGGTTCATTCTGACCACGACATATTTCTTCTCTATGTGGGATGAAGTGATCCCACTCAAAGAAGTCAAGGAATGATCAATCCCTAAATCTGTAAGCTCCATCATCATCCACCAATTTGGAGTCCCTCGTGTTGTTCTTACTGATAATGACACCATCTTCTAGACTACTAAGCTAGAGAACTTACATTCCTTGTACAACATTTTTTACAACAATACTTCACATGAACATGCAGATGAAAATTAAAATATCGAGGCGTTCAAAAAAATCCTATCTATCATTTTCTAGAAGATAATAGGCTAGAACAAGATATTTTTTCCAGATAGGCTCCCTTGTTTTCAATGGGATTCCAAGGGGACAACTTCTATTTCCACCCAAGTGACTCCATATTCCTTAGTATATAGAACAGAGGCCATTCCACCCATCAAGATCTTGATTCTAACAATCCATACAACTATTTATGATCATTATACGTCAGAAAAATAGATGAAGTATGTCTAGAAATAATGGAATCACTCAATGAGAATAGGCCATGATCCTTGAACAATATAGAGAGGCACCATAACAATATATCAAATTTTTTCTAAAGAAAGGTTCACCTCCACTAATTCCTCTATGGTAAGACATTATTATCCCTCTGATTTCAGATGATACTGTTGGAACCACTCTGTGTATAAGGTTGTATTTGTTGTCAATAGTTGTCAATGCAGATCAAAATGAAGGTGATCATGAAATACTCCGATGAAGTAGAGGAGTGGTGATTCAGATGATTGTTGTACTGCTCGTAAGTTCAAAGAACATGTGTCAAAGGTGATACATTGTTTACAACAATGAATATTGTGAGGAGTAATCCATCCAAGGATGATTAAGGCAGGATGGTGTTTTCGGATGAAGACCATGGGCTTTGATGAAGACCATGCAATTCCTCATTATTGCATGAGAACAATGGGTTTTGATGAAGACCATGCAATTACTCATGATTGCGTGAGAACCATGCTAGAGACTTCTATGACGGTTGATGAAGGAGGCAATGTGCCAATGTGCTGACTTATGAAATGGCCATGCACATCACGCTGTCATAGAAGATGATGGTACTAAAGTTGTTCCTTCAAAGAATACATATCACAATGGTGGAGTTTGTGATAAAAGCAAAAGAATTGCTGAAGGATACAGATCACCAAGAAGAAGTGTTGTTGAGGTGATCGTGCTTGTCGACAAAGCAAACAAATGACATACAAATTTGTTGACAAAGGAGATTCCCTGGTGACATGTCGAGTTCAAGAGTTGTGGTCAACGACCTATGGTTTATTCAAGAACATCGACAGAGGAATGGATGATCTGGAGGCGGTACAAAAAGAGAAGATACAAGGTGGCGCTGTTTTCCAGTGTTTGCCAAATTTCAGGGCCTCAAAATCGGAAAATGAATACATGGATTGTCTGCAAAAGGAGGTGCGCACAAAGAGGAAGTGGTGTGCGGAATATAAGAGGATTGCGCGAAATACTTAGGTTGGGCGCGGAAAACAGCGGGATGCGCGAAAAACCTTTTCGCGCAAACAGTGTTTCAGAATCAGAACGTTGAAAAATGGTAAAGGCATGGGCTGCGCGAAAAACCAGAGCTGTGCGCGGAAAAATGGGAATGTGCGCGAAAAATGTTGTGCGCAGAATAGATGGGTGAATTTTTCGCGCAATCAGCGTATCAAATCAGAAATACTGAAAATCGGCAAAGGCAAGAGGCGTGCGAAAAATCAGAGATGTTCGCACCATGTGCGCGGAAAAATCGAACTGATGCGCGTAAAGTTGGTTGTGCGCGAAATGTGGGTTTGAAGTTTTACGCGCACGAGAGGATTCATGTTCTAAATGATGATAAATAGAGAAGTAATAAGATGCGCGAAAAACCAAGGTGCTGCGCGAGATTAAAAGGAAGGTGCGCGTAATTCAAAGAACTGAGAGACAGTTTTACGCGCAAGAAGGGGGGTTTTACGCGCAGGATCAAAAACATCTATAAATATGAGGTGAACCCCTCTCATTCAGAGAGGCTCGACACTTAGACAAATCCTGAGTTCCGGCGCGCGGAAAAATTAAGGTACAGAGGGTTGCGCGAAAAAGAGGGCGTTGCGCGGAAAAGGGAAGTTTTGCGCGAAAAGCAGAGTTGCGCGAAAAACCTTTTACGCGACAAAAGTTATTTTTACGCGCAAGGTTTGAATTTTATGCGCAAGCCCCCGGGAAGGGTGCGCGGAAAATTTGGGGGTCCCGCAGGCCTTTTGACAGGTGCTTAGCACTCTCAAATCTGCTTTGCGAAGAGAAGAAGAACGATTGTGCAACCAAAATCTGATCTGCACAGAGAGAGAAATATATCGATACACTCAGGTGTCAGAATTGGGAATTGAAGGAAGAGAAGGAGATTTAGTGCATTCAGGTATTGAACTGAAGTAGAAGATTGATTTCAAAAGAGCATCAACTCAGGACTCTGATGCAAGCAAAGTCTCATGCTGAACAGGAGACAAAGACTTCAATGCATATCTATTGAAGAGACCTTCACGTCTATAAACTGAGTGAGACTTCACCAACGACAGTGAGCCAGGGGGAGTCAACGGGAGTGACCCGAGGGATGCAGTGAGCTATCCCTAAACAAGTGTAAAGGCAGTGAGCCTGGGACAGAGTGTCTGTACCCGAACATTTGTATCCGCAGCTAGTGAAGCATAGTGGATTTAGGTACGACCGGCAACCTGTCGGCGTATACTCCTTGGACGTAGCCCTTAGGGGTGAACCAAGTAAAAATAGCTGTGTCATCTGTCTCTGCATGTGAATGTTTAATTGCTGACCATATCCATCATACAGGTTTAAGTAGTTCCTACCAACGTGGGAACAAGATCTACAACTTTAAGAAGAAAAAGTTTCCACCTTGATTCACCCCTCCCCTCTCAGGGTGTCCCGGGGTCCTTCAAGTGGTATCAGAGGGAAAGGTTAACGTATGTTGGATATTCTCCAGTAATTCTATTGAGAAGAGGATTTGAGTTTCTTTCCTAAAGTCAACAATGAAGAGCAGTCTTGATGAAGTTTCTGAGCAGACGTCTACATCTAGCAAGACCATGACAAACAGGAAAAAGAAAGAGAAAAAGCAGCTGAAGAAGTCCCTCATATCCAAAGAAGATGCAATGTCTTGTTCTCCATGCCATTCAAAAAATGAAGAAACATCAGGCATGGAAAGTATCGAGCAGGTGACTCAGAATTCTTCCAGAGGAAAGGATGACACCCCCAATTCATGCTTTCAAGAAAAACTCAAAACATATCTGCATGATATTCCAGAAGAAAGGGTTGTTATTATCTGTAGCCTATTTCAATCTATGCAGGTTGAGATCACTAGACTTGAAAGGGAAGCAGACAATATGGAAAAGGGGCTGGAAGGAAAAATTATGGAAAGTATGAAGCTCACCAAACGGGTGAAAGCCCTTGAAGAAAAAGGTGAAGTCAACAATACTCTAGAAGAACAGATCCATGCACTTGAAGCTGAGCTGAAGAAGAACAATGAAGTCAAGAATTTTTGTCTGGAAGAAACATCCATTAAATTCAGGGAACTTGACTCTTTGTTACAAAACAAAGTTAAGATGCGTGAAGATGAGGTTCAAAGGTTGAAGAAGAATTGTGAAGAGAAGATGATCACGATTGAAGATCAGAAGATCATCCTCAATATTGTGGGTCAAAAATTGGAAGCTCAATTGACCAAGATTGAGAACACACATATTGAGACTTCACAAAAGAATGAAATGAGTGATGCTTGCACTCAATGTTCGTTGGATGAGTCTAAAGCTGAAATGCCTCCAACATGTGACAAGAAGATTATGACAACTCTTGATTATCCACATCAAGAATCAGTTGCTGCCGGTACTCAATGCTCAATGGAGGATTCTATTGTCAAAAGACCTCCAACATGTGATATGAAGATCATGAATTCACTCTTTGATCTATCACAAGCAACTGAGAAAGTGAAGGTACCATCCAAACCATCTTGTACTCATATTTCTAAATATACTCCTACAATCAGTGCAGGTGGGAAGAAAAGTTCTAAACAAATATGGATGAGGAAAGGTGATAAGAATAAACCTACCACCATGGCTAGGGTGGATGGGAAGAAAAATGAGGTAGTGGGTTCCTCAAATAGAGAACAAAAGATTAAGCAGATGGCCCAACAACTTAATACAGAAGACACAAAGAAGAAAAGATTTTTGGGTCAATGTTGGTGCTGCAATAGATTTGGGCACTGTGCACTGGATTGTTTTTATAATCCCTTTCATGGAAAAGCACAGGGAAAGCCTATATCAAAGGGGAGGAAGCCGGAGAAGAAGAAGCAACATCCACAGATCCAGAAGCATTTGTTTACAGCAAACAGATTTGGAATTCTTGATAACATCTGTGATGCATGCAACGGCAGTGGTCACAAGAATGGTGCATGCCTAGGCCAACAGATATCCAGAGCTGATAAGAACAGAAGACCACACAATCCATCTAAGTATGAAGAAAGTACCTTGGGAAGAAATCAGAAGAATATGGCGAACACATCTCTCCCCAAGAAGATATCAAGTAGGCAAGCTGAGAAGACCCAGGATTTTAGATCCATGAAATTGAAGGGTCATTCATCCAAAAGAAACACTAAGTGGGATGAATCTCGGATGAACCCATGTGGAAGACCTAAACCAGCTGCAAAAGTTCCACATGACATATTGGTCATCTGGCCAGAAGATTTGAAAAGAATAAGGAAATTTGAAGATGAGAAGGCCAAGGCTGGTGACAAAGGAAAAGGAAAACTTTCACATGATGAAGACACAGTGGATGAGAGATTGCAAACAAAGAGAAACACACGTGTCAAAGAAGTTCTGTGTGAGAGATGCAAGAAATCTGGTCACATTGCAAAAGGTTGCCTAACCTTAATACCAGAGCAAGAAGCAGTCCTTAAGAGGAGTAAGAATGTATCATTCATGATGGCTGCTAAGCAAAACAATTCTCCACACAAAGCAGAAGAGAATGTGAATAGAGCCATGCCACACCGACAGATGTCAGAACACATGTTCAAATGTGCAGGCATGAAGACTGGAGTGAACAGAGGAACTTGGTTGAGAAAAGAACCTCAACCAAGAAAGTCTTCTTGATGAAGCAAGAAGGAACCACCTTATTCCCGTAATCATTTGTGTATTGTATTTGTGCTAATAATGCAGGGAATTGAAGGTGAAGCATGCTCTCAGGGGGAGAACCTGAGAAGTAGTGAATGCTGTTAACTCTTGATAGCGAAGCTGAAGAAGTTTCCATCCTTAGTAGATTCTTCAATTGATATTCAATGATTATGATGATGAAGGATCACTCTTGATGAAGATTATGAGGAGTGTTTCCCTTGAGGGGGAGAAAAATGAAAATAAAAAACTTCCATAATCACTGTTTCGATCAACATCAACTCCAGCTGGAATCAAAAGCAGTTATTCTATGAATTTCACGCCAATGGAGAAGGTATGCCATTTCTTAATCTCTATCCCTTGGTTACTCAAATCAAAGATCATTCTACAAAGGGGGAGTAACTGAATTGATCAGTGACATAACAAAAAAAAATTGGAAGTGCCCCAAGGTCACTTATCCTGTCGATTGCACTTGAATGTTTTTGATCTATTTGATGAAGTTAGTGCAGGAGTTTCAGGTTGATTATTATCTATCATATTTGATCTTCATCTACCTGGAATTAAAGTGGTAAACCCTTGAAGACAAGATAAATGAGTTATCATCTCATGTTGGTATCATGATCTGTGGATAATGGACAGCCTTGTTGACTTAATCAAATCCTCTTGTTTTCTACATCGAGCATTGCTCAAGTAGACTTAGAATGAAATGATTAATGAAACTTTGCTTAAGTGAGGATTGATACCCTCCCTACCATGCGCTTTGTATTTCTTGTCAATAAGGGGGAGAGAGTGAAATGCAGAAGATTCTCATTTTGACATTGACGGGTTCATTTCAGAAGATGTTTAAGGTATTGACAACAAAATACAAAGGGGGAGATTGTTGGAACCACTCTGTGTATAAGGTTGTATTTGTTGTCAATAGTTGTCAATGCAGATCAAAATGAAGGTGATCATGAAATACTCCGATGAAGTAGAGGAGTGGTGATTCAGATGATTGTTGTACTGCTCGTAAGTTCATAGAACATGTGTCAAAGGTGATACATTGTTTACAACAATGAATATTGTGAGGAGTAATCCATCCAAGGATGATTAAGGCAGGATGGTGTTTTCGGATGAAGACCATGGGCTTTGATGAAGACCATGCAATTCCTCATTATTGCATGAGAACAATGGGTTTTGATGAAGACCATGCAATTACTCATGATTGCGTGAGAACCATGCTAGAGACTTCTATGACGGTTGATGAAGGAGGCAATGTGCCAATGTGCTGACTTATGAAATGGCCATGCACATCACGCTGTCATAGAAGATGATGGTACTAAAGTTGTTCCTTCAAAGAATACATATCACAATGGTGGAGTTTGTGATAAAAGCAAAAGAATTGCTGAAGGATACAGATCACCAAGAAGAAGTGTTGTTGAGGTGATCGTGCTTGTCGACAAAGCAAACAAACGACATACAAATTTGTTGACAAAGGAGATTCCCTGGTGACATGTCGAGTTCAAGAGTTGTGGTCAACGACCTATGGTTTATTCAAGAACATCGACAGAGCAATGGATGATCTGGAGGCGGTACAAAAAGAGAAGATACAAGGTGGCGCTGTTTTCCAGTGTTTGCCAAATTTCAGGGCCTCAAAATCGGAAAATGAAGACATGGATTGTCTGCAAAAGGAGGTGCGCACAAAGAGGAAGTGGTGTGCGGAATATAAGAGGATTGCGCGAAATACTTAGGTTGGGCGCGGAAAACAGCGGGATGCGCGAAAAACCTTTTCGCGCAAACAGTGTTTCAGAATCAGAACGTTGAAAAATGGTAAAGGCATGGGCTGCGCGAAAAACCAGAGCTGTGCGCGGAAAAATGGGAATGTGCGCGAAAAATGTTGTGCGCAGAATAGCTGGGTGAATTTTTCGCGCAATCAGCGTATCGAATCAGAAATACTGAAAATCGGCAAAGGCAAGAGGCGTGCGAAAAATCAGAGATGTTCGCACCATGTGCGCGGAAAAATCGAACTGCTGCGCGTAAAGTTGGTTGTGCGCGAAATGTGGGTTTGAAGTTTTACGCGCACGAGAGGATTCATGTTCTAAATGATGATAAATAGAGAAGTAATAAGATGCGCGAAAAACCAAGGTGCTGCGCGAGATTAAAAGGAAGGTGCGCGTAATTCAAAGAACTGAGAGACAGTTTTACGCGCAAGAAGGGGGGTTTTACGCGCAGGATCAAAAACATCTATAAATATGAGGTGAACCCCTCTCATTCAGAGAGGCTCGACACTTAGACAAATCCTGAGTTCCGGCGCGCGGAAAAATTAAGGTACAGAGGGTTGCGCGAAAAA
Organism: Viscum album; assembly: GCA_963277665.1. Lineage (NCBI taxonomy): Eukaryota > Viridiplantae > Streptophyta > Magnoliopsida > Santalales > Viscaceae > Viscum > Viscum album. Next base: position 1,005,487,231 of record OY728134.1, read on the forward strand.
GAGGGCGTTGCGCGGAAAAGGGAAGTTTTGCGCGAAAAGCAGAGTTGCGCGAAAAAGAGGGCGTTGCGCGGAAAAGGGAAGTTTTGCGCGAAAAGCAGAGTTGCGCGAAAAACCTTTTACGCGACAAAAGTTATTTTTACGCGCAAGGTTTGAATTTTACGCGCAAGCCCCCGGGAAGGGTGCGCGGAAAATTTGGGGGTCCCGCAGGCCTTTTGACAGGTGCTTACCACTCTCAAATCTGCTTTGCGAAGAGAAGAAGAACGATTGTGCAACCAAAATCTGATCTGCACAGAGAGAGAAATATATCGATACACTCAGGTGTCAGAATTGGGAATTGAAGGAAGAGAAGGAGATTTAGTGCATTCAGGTATTGAACTGAAGTAGAAGATTGATTTCAAAAGAGCATCAACTCAGGACTCTGATGCAAGCAAAGTCTCATGCTGAACAGGAGACAAAGACTTCAATGCATATCTATTGAAGAGACCTTCACGTCTATAAACTGAGTTAGACTTCACCAACGACAGTGAGCCAGGGGGAGTCAACGGGAGTGACCCGAGGGACGCAGTGAGCTATCCCTAAACAAGTGTAATGGCAGTGAGCCTGGGACAGAGTGTCTGTACCCGAACATTTGTATCCGCAGCTAGTGAAGCATAGTGGATTTAGGTACGACCGGCAACCTGTCGGCGTATACTCCTTGGACGTAGCCCTTAGTGGTGAACCAAGTAAAAATAGCTGTGTCATCTGTCTCTGCATGTGAATGTTTAATTGTTGATCATATCCATCATACAGGTTTAAGTAGTTCCTACCAACGTGGGAACAAGATCTACAACTTTAAGAAGAAAAATTTGCCACCCTGATTCACCCCTCCCCTCTCAGGGTGTCCCGGGGTCCTTCAGATACGTGGAAAGAATCCACCAAAGTTTGATCCCAAAGGGGACGGACCATACCTCATCCACAAGGTCTACCCCAATGGTGCGTACTCACTAGTCACCATGGATGGAGAGCACATCACACCTCCATCCAATGAAGTTTCCTCAAATTGTACATCATATAAGGAAAAAACATTCCATGCAACACAATGTTAATCTGTGATGCTTTTCATCCTTACGACATGATGCTAAACTACATGGATTGGTCTTATCACATGACCATAAACTAGAACACATCATTCATGAAACATGATGTTAAAATGTATTGTATTATCCTTTCTCTAAGACCTAAAACTACACAACACTATGATGTACTCAGCTGAGGGGATGTCCCTTCCGGAGTTGGTCATATTCCATTCCATGTCAATGAACTACATGTTTCTTGATTCTAAACCTCATGGGATATGAAGTGACACCCTCATTTCCATCCTCAGGCACAACTGCTGGTTCATCGCCTCTTCCATGGGAATTGGTTGTGTGGTGTTCTAATTTTTTCCCTCATTCACATCAATAATTTCATAACATCACACCACACTAAAACCATTGGAGATACCCACTTCATGGTCCAAACTCTATGACCTTAAACTAAGATCCAACATCCTAGTTGTATAATGATAAACAACATAACAACCAATGTCCTAGTTGGTTGATGAAAGTTTGTTTAGCAACCCGAATCCCAATTGAATGAAATTAAACTACGCCACAACCATCATCTCGGTAACATGATGTTAAACTGTGGAATAATTTCTTGGTGACATGAAATTAAAATGTACTATATTATGGTCAAATCTATGCATCCTAATACAATATCAACCTTGGTCAAAGCAATGTGACCATGAACAACAATCATTGCTCATGATATTGTTATCTGAATTTTGTGTCAGTCTACTACCACACCAAATTCCCCCAGATCATCATCATTGATAAGGGGTTGGAATCCCTCCATTTGATAAACCCCATTGATGTTATCAAAAAAGATATGGCGTATAACCTATAGTGATGGATTTTAAATGGACATTTTCACATTCCATGAACATGGTTCATGAATCCCCATCATTGGATCCTGAACTTATTCCATGTCTAATGTGATTCCCTAATAGCTTGGTCTCATGTGATTTTGGCTCACCTACCATACTGGGACAATTTTCAAGGGACATTAGATGACATTTTTAGATTGGTCTCTTTTCTCAAATATGGTTAGCGGTCAACCCTTATTTGTTCATCCACAAATCATGTAACACAATATGGATGTTGTATTTTTCATAGGGTCAGTAGTTATCATCCATCCTCATTCCACCATTATTATGATCTAGATATCAAGTATCTTGATTCAAAATTTCTTTATCTATTTGTGTTTTCGAAATCCAAACATCTTTTGTTTTACCCCTCCATGAAACCTTTTTCATTGTGTATGAGGTCCAGTTTCACTGAGATATTCTGGGACCGATATCTATGTTCCCGTTTAGTGTTCTCCCATGTGTCATAATAAATCCATCACCCCCTTGTTTCACACACCGAGAAGGACTTGTGTGGGATTAATGGTTTTGGTAGGATGTGCACTGGTATGGTTGAGCCATAGATGACCCAATTTCCTATACACATGAATCTAAACTATGTATCACCCCACATCCCTATAAAAGTGCTTTAAACTATGCTACATTCATCCCTGGAAAATGAAATTAAATTGGGATGTGATGACCTAGCTGCATGACACTAGAACTTCAAAACATTGGCATTTTTTCATGACCATAAAATCATGTTCCTCCATTTTCCCTAAAAAATTACATTAAACTACAATGTATCATCCTTTCTACTTGACTTTTAACTGCATAGTGCTATCATAATTCCCATTCTTGAGTGGACACTTTTATTGCATGGCTCATCCACATTTCCTTTTTCTAGAACAATGTGGGGCTTGATTCCCATCTTTATGGGATACGTAGAAATGCATGGACTTAATATATTTGATCCCAGCCAAAAATTATACCATTCATTTATTAGGTCCCCCATCATGGATGTATGGTGGGGTGTTACTCATTTCTAGTCCTCATTCATGTCATGTTTTCTTCATAACACCACACTACACATATTCAGTTGGCTCTAATCCATCCACGATCTGGGAAACATGTCCTTAAAATATCTATATAATGTCCATTAATTTTGACATTAAAATTATTTAAACCCCAAATTCCATGAATTAAAACATTAATCAATATGCAGGTATAGTGTATCAGATGGTTTTGGGCCTCCTAGGACCTCATTCACATTTGGTACCAGCACAATACACACATATTGATTCCCATACATCCATTTCCTCAACGAATGGATTTAAACAACATGGAATCCAAGTACTATGTATGTCTTGATTCCCATCCTTATAGGATACTTAGCAACATCCAGAAACATTGTCTTTGGTCCCTACTACTAGTTTATTTTCCATCAATCATCCTAGGTTGAAAATGATGTGAAACTAAGAATTCAAGTCCAGTCACCATTATTGTAAATTTTATATGGGTTTCTCTTCATAGGTTATATCATATGGAATCTGGTCTCCAAGGACCTCATCCACGCTAGGTTATATTCATCTTGTTTGGTACATCCCCCTTCATTATTTTCATTTTCCCCTCATAATGATGTTATACTATTTTTTATCATCCTAGCAGTATGAAATTAAAATGCACTTCTCTATCATTATTTCCTTTCTTGAGAGGATGCTTTCTCTGGAACATGTCATCTACTTTTCTATGTTATAAAAATATGTATTGATCGATTTCCATCATCATAGGATACATAAGAGTGTCTGTGAACTTTTCCATCATTTCCAGCCACAATATTTTAACTTTTCACATCAGTTCATTTGTGTCCTAACAACATGAATTTAAATTGCATGGAATCTAGGAACTACATGTGGCATGATTCTCGGTCTTATGGGATATGTAAAAACTCTTGAACATCTTGTTTTTTTATGCCATCCACAAATTCTACCCTTCTTTTTTAATATCATTTCCTCATAAATATTTGGATTGTTTCTGGGTCTCTATGAACCTCATCCACATTGGGATTGACAATCTCTTATGCCAAATATATTAAATCTGAAGGTATGTGGTGCAAATTCTAGGACCATAAACTCAGATCCAAGTAATCCAATCTACATGACATTAAATTTCCTAGAACAACCATAATCTTCTCACATTAGATTATGGTATCCCTAGTAATACTCATCCATCATACTGTGATGCAGAACTACTCATGTCTTAATACCCATCCTCGTTGGGTACATAGTGGAACCCAAACACTTTGTCTTTCGGCCCAGCTGTAGGTTCATTGGATCATTGTACCTCTTGCCTCAGCAGAGTCCAAGAATCATGACATTAAATTGTAAGAGAGATACATCAATAACGTGTATGTGGTGTTGAGAACACCTAAATCCTCATTCATTTTGGGTATACTAAACCTTCACATTATGCATATCCCTTTCAGAACAGTCACCTCATGCTCTAAATTCTATGACCTTAGACTAAGAGCGAATAGTCCTGTAAATACAACCATTAACTATCCACACCAAATCTGAGAATCATGAATTAAAATTGTATGTTGGTCTCTTCTAGGAAGTGTTGTGTGGTGTGGTCCCTCCTTGTTCCTTATTCATGTCGATGTTTTCATGAAGTCACACTACACATACCGATTTGAGACACCACCCCCAAGGTTCGAGCTCTATGACCTTAAACTATGAGTTAATATCCTTAATTTACGACATTAAATGGTGATCCTACCACAAAAAAACTCATGATTTACCATGATAATTGTGGGATTATTGAACTTCCTCAATAGAGGGGAGTGTCCCACTAGTGTTGGTATCCTAAAATGATATGTTTTGAGAACTACATATGGATTGATTCCCATAATAATTGTATATGTAGGGATGCCTATATATTTTTTCTTTGAGGAAAGGCACTGGTTTACTAACCACTTTCCTGGACCCTTAGGCATAGTTACATTCAATTAATTATAATTTAAAGATCGTGTAGTTCATCTAAAGGTATTTATCAAACGCATGATCCTCCTTTGGCCTCATAAATATTGGGTTTTACTTCCTACTTCTTGCATACATACCCTAAGATCGAATGTATACCATCGTCTGAGAAACACATCATTAATCTATTATCCATGGTCCAAGAAATATTACCTTAAACTATTTTCACACCCAGGTCTTATCCCACTCTCGGTATGCCCTTTCTATACTTCATGTCTTTCTTGTCCTGGGTTACCATCATACTTAGAATCCATATTGATCCCCAAAATGGTGCAATAATGCCTCATTACCTTACCTTCCATCTGGTTCCAACACCCTAATAGATCTTGGGATGAAAATGGTGTATCTTGGGTTTCAAACATGGTCAACAATTTATCACATTTTTTCACCACATTCCAAACTACTATGGTTATAGTCCCTGTGTTTCGAAAACTGTCAACAATTGGCCCTTAATTTCTAGTCACCCCTTCATACAGACCCTCAATTTCCCAGCGTATCTTCAACCCACATACCTATCTCATATATTGATTTTTATTCTTGGTTCACCCTCGATGTGCACTCTCGCATGTCAGAAAGAACCATGCACAATTCCTTGTCTCCCATACTATGAATTTCCCAAATGGGATTAGGAGTTTTGGTAAAGGTGTATGACTATACAATTGGTATTATCACAAGCCTCTATGGTTCAAACTCTATGACCTTAAACTATGATTCCCATAAAGAAATGTGTGGTGCATTATGAGGCCTTATATGGTTTAGTTTATGGTGGGTTTATCACTCCATCACGCCGTAAATAACCAATTTTTTGGATCATTATTCCTATATATCCCTTGATAATTTTACCATGTGCAATACTCCTTGGTCTTATTTACATCATGTTCATTTCCTATGTGCTGTGCAAGTATTACAGTGATATAAATTTCTACATTCCTTACAACATGAATTAAAACTATTGTCCCGGGTCTATGGATAATTAAATTACACTATGAAAAACATTCCAGTCACATGATTTTAAACTATGATATGCATCATAATAACATGATGTTAAAGTACCATGAATCGCCTTCTCGTATGATGTTAAAAAATGTGTCTGTTATCCTTAATGTACAAAATAAAACTGCAAGGAATCTTGAGTCTTCTTCCAATAGTTCCTCTCCAATGATGTTGTTCATATACCAAAATTTTTTCTTCTTCTACTATCTCTCATCATATCAGATGACACCCCTTGAAGATATTTTTCATATATTTCATACCATTACTCTCATACTAATATATTATAAGTCATGGTGGAATAATTTCTAGAGTGCTGGAATCCATTTGAATATTCCATCACTCCATACCAATCATTGTGTTTCCCTTTATTTAAAACCTCATCCTCTTTCCCATCTAAAGGGACCCCCTAACAGAATGATCTCATGGCACAATTTCTTACCTACCATCCTGGGCCAATGTTACATTATACTTTTGAAAGGATTTCAAGATATTTTCTATGTTAAATGGCCAAACCTTATTTGTTTTCAACCATTTTAGGGAAATCTCTATAAATACTGTGTTTTAAATATGGAAAATACATTTCCTAGGGCGTGATGACACCCCCATTGTGTTCTAAATTTTGGGGTATCATGATTCACACTACCCATTCCCCTTTCTCGGATTGATTTCAACCCCTTTGGTGTTATCCTACTTGTGTACTAGAGAACATCATGAAAGAAAATTTGTCTATTTCAAGATCCATTTTTCTATATCAAGCCTCTCTCATCTTGATTATTTGCAATGGTATGTTAACAAAAATTAGACTGATATTATTTGGTGATTATTGGAAATCTCATATTATTTGATAAGTTATGTGGTCATACCTTTTTTCTAACACTAAAATGACCCACATGAACTTAGGGATTGATTGTATTCTATTTCTATGAGATTATTGAGATTCAATAATTAAGACATGCAAGAATGTGTCCATGAATGCCCTTAAAAATAATTAAACAATTACGTATGTTTCATATGTTTGGAAAAAATATCCCAAATGGGTTATCCCTTTCGATAGAGCAATTCAACTCAGCCACATTTTTGAGTGTGGATGCAATGTTTGTCACTGCTTCCTAAGAACCCTTTCTTAATAAATGACTATATGGAGAATCACATCAACTCATATTTTCCATCAGCCTCATTCATTCTTGAGACCATCACATAATGCACCACCTAATTTAATTTCTCTTAGACATATGATAGTTTGAACTTTTTTTTCTAATTTCTGTTCGAGCAATGATGGAGGAAGAATACTCGTACACTTTCCCTTCGAGGTAGTGGACCTCTTCCTTAGCCCAATGTAGCATCTGGATGTTATCATATTTATTCTCACAGTAGAGGGCCTCCATTACTGGACTACTTTCCCACATATTCTCCACAAGATAGTAGTGGGGTAACACATTAAGATCATGAGATTCAACCCCCACACCACCCCCCATCCTACATAGAAAATATAGCCAGTGGAAGAGTGATCCTATCTATATTACCCATTTTCATGCCAATATTTAGATGATGAAGCACTTAATGAATTTCCACACACTGCACCAGGTCATGCGACATTCCTCAACCGCGTCAAGACCATAGACATCTAGCTCTTCAGGTCCTCCCAGATCATATTCAAGGAAAACATCTAGAAGTGTAGAATTATGGTCCTCCTATAGTATGTTCTCTATGGGACTAGGCTATATTACCTAGGGATGGACATATTCTCCCATTTATTTTACTTAAATCCTATCATAACCTATCTATTCTCCCATATCTTCATGCTCTACCATACCCTGTCACCATCTGTAGCTATGAATTCTCATTCATCGATTACAAAAAACAGATCGAATTAGAAAACTGGCTCTTAATTGATAGGAATGTTCATCACAAGGGGTCTTATGGATGATACGACCTCATCAAATGGTCATCCCTTTAGCCTTATGAGAACTACATGAGACATACATCTATGTCAACCAAATCAAGTATTAGGTATGGGACTTTGAAGGTAGATACATTTGATAACTGAGCACTTTTGGGGTAAGTTCATGAGTTGTAGTCGGAACCTCCACCACTAGGGACCCATCAATGCTTGTTACCTTGATGATCGGTAATGGTTCCTCTTTGGTTTTCTTTTCATAGACTGCATGAAAAAGGAAAATCTGTTTATTCAAACCATTGTGGTAAAAAAAATATGTCCAGATCATTCAGGATCTACTCATACCTTAGGGAGGATAGATTTCAATGATTATCACCTCCACAATACTAGATATCTTCATATGGATTCCATGATGTATATCCCCTTTGACAAATGAAATGTCCAAGGATTCTAGGGTCGTCACCCTAATCTCCTCAGTTTTCCAACCACCACTATCTACCTAGGACGTTACCGGTTCATCATTTAGATCATCCTTGGGTTTGGGCATGTGAGAACGTACCTCTATATCAGATGGTGCATTCCCACCCCCTATAGTGGATACTTATTTCTCAATTACAAGGTTCTCCAATAAACACAAGGTTTGATATGTTGATATGAGTCCAGAAAAGAAAAGTGGCCAATTGGGGGTGTATGGTAAGATTCACAAAGAGATATTTGGTGTATTCTCCATTGGAGAAAGTTATATTTTCAGTCTAATCGGGACACCTCTACTGAACAATCACTTCCAAGGGTTCCCATTAGCTAGGATCTTCATCCTCAGCAGCACCAACTTCTTCTTCATCCTCTTTTTCTTCCTCATTGTCATCCAATTCTCCTTCTTTTTTCTATTCTTCTTCTTCGTCACTATTATCCTAATGTAGAATTTATTTTTTCTCCTACTATTGACTAATATTAATCATCACTAAAATATATGGCTCTTTTTATTTCCCAAATATGCATGCATAAATGTCCATGTCCATGAAGTACACTTACCATCGGTGAAAATAAACTTTTTATATCACCTGGACTCACTCGAATTCTAGAATATAAAGCATGCCTTGTATCAAACTCCCCCAAAATTCATAAAGAGATAATTATTGTCATAATATCATCCAAATAGACCAAAGGTTCAGGAAAATTTCATCTATTGAAATTTTCAATAGATGCCCAACCTACTTCGTCGGAGCTTCTATGGATAGCACACAAGGCTGCCTTCAGGACCACTCCCCTTCAGAAGGCGTAGGTGCAACCACACCCTGTGATGTACAAGATATCGAGTTCCTAGATCGTGCTAACCTGGTCACCTAATCTACATCATGTCCCTCCCTTTGGGTGTGATTCAACCTTCATTCATACCTCCCTAACACCACTGCATCGACCTTCTGAATTCACCTTTGCAAAATTGCCTCTAGATATGCAGCCACAAACTGCTTGGCATATTATTTAGATATAACAACATCAACTTCTATCGGTGGTAGTGTGATGGTTTCTCCAAATACTATATTCATCATAATTAACCATTGTTGGAAGAGGATACATTGTTTTCCTTCATCATAGACATCTATATACATCGTCTTCAAGAACTGCTGAAGGCATCTGAACTATCTGGTGAAGTTTGATGGCTTGTATAGTACGTAGATGATCTTTTCATCCATCTAGGTCACTAAAAAACTACCCCATCTGTTCAACAAGTATTTCATCTTCTTCATTTCACAATAAATATCATCCACCATATGTCCAACTAGAGTGCTTAAGGGCCTGAAGTTGAAATTTCTAGGATTTCTAATCTGGAACTTTAACCCATCATCAATGAGCCTTAGTGGCCAGACACTAGTGATGTTCAGATGATATGGTCGCTGGCTAGAACCTAAAATAAGAATGTCTTTAGGAAGGTCCTATCCATAGAAATGTGTTGTAATATAGACATACATGATCAAGAATGGTCCACATATTCTCCAAGGGGTACCTCCCCATACTATTCAACCCCGAATTTTGTAGAGCCTGGCCAATACTGGAACTCATAGGTTCACCTTGTTACTAGATTCCATGATCACAACCATCTCTTGCATCCCTGTTAGGACCCCCATACATATTCCAGATAACAAAAAAATTCATCCGCCAATGAAGGGGGAAATAATGGCCACATATTTTATGTGTGGGTTCCATATAAAATTCATTTGAAACCCCCATATTTGATATTCTCCTACCTCTAGGACCACCAAATATGATCCAACCATTCCGCTTTATGATGAGTCTGGGCACTGATTCTACCAACCCTACATCGTCAACCTTTTTTCCTTACTAGGAAATAAAAGAAAACACCTTGGATATGGGATGACTTTCAGGATGAGAATTATCTTTAGAATATGTGTCTCAAATTCAAAATGATATCATGTCTGCATGGGGGTTCATGCTCTATCTTCCCTGACATTCTCCATTTTTAGAAACGCGTCATATTAAATTCCTTCCTAAGAAATTACACCTTTGAATTGGATGTCCCATGAACTGGTGTAGTCCTCCACATGATATAGGTGGAATGTGTTTGTGTTAGGGGACCAGGAGCTGAATAGATCTGGTATTAGTTCTTGGTGATGGTAGATCTCGAACTGTGATGTCCATACATCTTCAAACTGTCTGATATGCCATAGATCTTCCCCAAAATCCTTGAAACTGCGACATAACCAGTATTCCCATTCCCATTTACATGTGATGTTTCCCCATGTCCTCAAATGCAAGACACTTTTCCATCCCACAACTTCAGTCATTATACTTCTCCGAAAGGATCTCAAATAGTTTCCATGGTATTTCTCAGACACCAGATCATATCCCGTGATGAACATGGTCTTAGTATACAATAAAAAAATAATCATATCCAAAATATCATTGGTATCATGACCATTAATAGGGATGTTGAACAATTGGAGGATATCTTCACATTTGACCCATGACCATGGGAGTGACATCCAATGCCTGGGATAACTAATTCATCTATTATCCCGAAGTTCCACAGTGGGAGACTATCACAATGATGTAATACTTTGGGGAATATTTCAACATTCCTAGGATAATTTGTTTATATGAAACATCCTTCTAGATTGGATTATTTGGGGATTCCTGATCATCTCTTCCCTAAGTGTAGAAAAGGATTCTTCTCTCTCAGCAGTCTCTATTCTCCAGCAATGTGGATTGGGTTTTGAAGGAAATTTGGTGGATGCCTGAAATATTGAAAAATGGTGCACAAAATGACTTCCCACATGAAAAATTGGGTGGTGGCCACAGAAAATGGATCTAAGTCTAAAGAACGAATGATTCAATTGGTTCATGTATAACAATTGACAAATTTTTATCTTCCACACAGAAATTAAAATCTTACTCGCATGAGAGAAAAGTATCTTATCGGACAGAAATTCTATGTAATAAGCATACCCCTCCATATTTATAGGTTTGGACGAGGTCTTCCACATGAGGGAATGGTAGTTTAATAGATGATGTCTAAATTCTGTGTGCACCTCCCCCAATGCATCCTTCTTTTTTGAATGTCCCTCAACACCCGACCTTCTAGTCCCCATTCAGATAATATTTTGAGGGGGAGATTTGTTTGTGCCAAATTCTACTCAAGGTTAAAAATGGTCATCTTTATGAAAACTAAAGAAACCCATTGACTCAATAAAACAACTTCATAATCCAATGGAATTTGTACATAATACTCGAGGACTATGCATAAAATGGATGTATGCACGTAAGATCATTATGTAGGAAATACAATATAAAACGTCCGTATTTCACCCAGTATTTTCAGAAATTACAAGAGCATATTCGAGTAAGTTCTAGCCAATGTGCATATGATATCCACCCATATGCATAAGTTCCTTACACACCCAATGTTATGTCAAAAAACATCTTCCACAATGATCTTGTTCAACATCATTTCCTTGGAGTTTTCTTATAAATAGAAGGCCTCCCCCTTTGATCAGGGAAATGATGTAGAGGGTGAAATATTCCACTTTCGTGTGTAAAAAAACAATTTTCCATTAAGCATAAAATCCATGAATTTATCAGGGTACATATTATTTCACAAAAGGTCCCCTGGGAGTCCCTCTCCATATTTTCCCATAGTTGTTTTTTCCACACTAAGTTTCTTAAGTCCTAATTCAGGTGTATGTAAGGATTACCCCTTGCATGCAAACCCTTGGCATTGTTCACATTTATATTCCTCTTTGGAATTAATATTATGCACAAGTTTCCAATCTAGCGTACAGCCCTTCTCGTAGACTCTATGGTTTTTCTTTACACTGAAGCACCATGTTTGAGCCCCTTTTGCGGTCACCCCTATCATTTTCCATGAACCTATATTATCTGTACCTCTAGGATTTCACGTAGTGATTTCATAGACCCTTGTGTGGTGTCTTTTATTGAGGTTCCATACCTATTACTTTTTGGAATAGGTATGCTAAACAAATTTTCTTTTTTCATAGTGAAACTAACATGGGCCCTACCATTGACCACTCATACGAACCACTCCCTAAGGTAAATTATGGTGCCTTCCCACCCCAAAAGGATGACGTTTGTTAGTCATGTATGTCTAAGGGGTTCCGAGTGAGCCCATACCATCCAGGTTGTAGGATGTTAAACTCCCTAGCTCCATTATCTGAAGCACATGATGTTAAACTATTTCCTACCCATGTGATGAATTTGTGGTTCCCCGCCATAGCCATTCTCAACACTTACTTGTATCCATGAGGTGGGATCATCATCACAGGGAATTATATCATATGGAAATAGAATGATATCCTCCTAGACATACCTCCTGGTGTAAGATCCTAGAATTTCATGTAGGAGGAATCACCCCTTGCTTCTCCTCGCTTGCTTCGACCAAATAGCAGATAGGGGGAGGGCACCAAGAACCTTTCCCTCTTTCTCGATTGGGGTTTTGTCATAATGGGATGATCTCTCATGTAATCCCCACTCACAAGGAATGATATATTCCTCACATGTAATGTGATCCTCCATTGGAATTTTCTATATGTAACCCCCCCCCCCCACACAATATCCCATGTGTGTGGCTTCCACAAAATGACTGTAAGGTCTACCGCTTCGCCTTGTATCTAACAATTAGCATCACTCATGTGGTAATAGTGGATAATAGTAACCAGGATTCCCTCCATTTATCTGGGTCTCCTCCTTAGCTCTATTCCCCAATAAATTCATTCATCTAGGCCAATAATCATGTGTAAGGACAAAGCACGTCTCATCCATTAGGATGCTAACTATGTGTATTACTGATCTTCCAGAACTATGTGGTCTTTGATTCCCAATTAAACGATATACGTAGGAAGCCGCCATAAGGTTTAAGATCAAATATCCATTATCAACTTCCATCCTGATCCTATCCAGTACACACCCCATGAAGGTCAGGCCGCTCACTTGGGAGATCTCATCACTTCCAGGCATCTTGGGACACATACAATGCGTAAGTCCCATTATTCATCACTAATTTCCTTCCAATTCATTCCCTAGAGTCACCATATCACTATATTTCCATGCCCCTATCTAGAGGTTATATCTCATTCGGGTCTGCTTTGGTTGATCCATTACATAATCCCCTACCACGCTCCATTTCCCTGTGCTGATAACCAGGAGTTATCCCTAATTACCCCTTTATAACTACAAGGAATTTGATTCCCAACCAGTTTGGATACATTAGAAACCTTCCTATGGTTCGGGTCCAACACCCAAACATCACCCATCCATTTCATCCAATCCACCCCCAAGTCACCCATATCCATCATGATTCTTACCCAAGCCGCCACATCTAAAAACGGTTATGACATCTATTTGGACTACTAACTATGTTTAAGCTCCATCCACTCCATTGCTACTCCTAAAAACACCTGAGCCACCATCCATGGATAAGACCCACACAAGTCATCATACAACCAAGAGTAATGTTCTTGTGAAGGGAATCTGACCATGTGTAATGTCACGAACCAAATCGGGTCGACCCTGAACCTGTCATCTGAGTCGGTCCGCGACATGGCCCGAGAGGTGTTCTTGGTCCTCCCGGGCTGGCGACTAGCGCCAGGGCATCAAAAAAGGTTGTGGGAATGATTTAGCCCAGTATAAATAAATAAATAAATTAGCTGAAATAAAATAGAGTAGAACAAAAGAAATAAACAGAGTAAAGTAACTAAACAAGAACAAAAGAAAATAAAACTAACCGAAAGAGACAACCACTATCTCTATGTGACCTTGCAAGTCACTCTCCAACTCACAACCAAACATCACCCAAGGAGAACACACCCAAGCTATAGCCTGCACAAATACTAGAAACTGAAAAGATCTATAGGCGTGAGTATTAAAACTCATTAGGCTAGCCTGATATCTAATCCCAATGCACTAGATTTAAATAGTGAAATTTACTAATTCCATGTTCGAACTTAATTATATGAAATATAAGTTTCCACTCACACTTTCATTTTTAAAACAAGTATCAATCTATTTCCCTTTTTTATTTAAAAACAAGTTTAATGTTTGAAAGGAATAGGTATATTTCTTTTTAAAAAAATTTCTAAAAAACATTTATAAATCCAAACATCAGACATTAGCCAAAGGAAAAATAACACATCATACACAACAGACACCAAGGGAAATGGAAAGAGTAGTAGACAAGGGCCATGAACTGAACTAGAGCTCTCAATCATCCGCAAAAATGAACAATAAAGTAAAAGTGGGTCGAACCTAGGAGATCGTGAATAATCCAGAACATACTATACATGTGATTCATCTCTAAATCATGCTCTAACTCGATGACATCATAATGCCCTAGTGCCTTGTATAGCCCTCCATGGCCTAATCGAGGGGCCAAATCCCCATAGCAGTAATAACTCAGTATTCCCCTGCTATGGGGACACTACCAGTGCGTAATCTAAACAAGTGCAACAATAGTTCTTAGAATTTTTTTAAAAAGAAACATACATATTCCTTTCAAACGGTATACATTTTTAAAATTAAAAATGGCAGTGAACTGATACTTGTTTTAGAAATGAATGTTTGCTTGGAAACTAATATTTTATTTAATTCAGTTCAAACCTGGAATTAGTAAATTTCTTTATTTAAAGTTACTGCATTCAGAATAGATATCGGGCTAGCCTACTGCATTTTAATACTCATGCATATAGTTCATTTCTATTTTTAGTGTTTTTTTAGGCTACAACATGGTTGCGTTCTCCTTGGGAAACGTTTGGTCGGGAGTTGTAGAGTGACCCTCGAGGTCACATAGGGATAGTGGTTTTCACTTTCAGTTAGTTTTATTTTCTTTGGTTCCTATTTAGTTACTTTACTCTATTTATTTATTTTACACTGCACTGTTTTATTTCAGCAGCTTTATTTATTTATTTATATTGGGTGAAATCGTTCCCACAACCTCTGTTGATAACCTGGCACTTGTTGGAAACCCGGGAGGATTGGGAACGCCTCTCGGGCCATGTTGTGAACCGGCTTGGGTGACCAGTTCTGGGTAGACCCGGGATGGATCATGAAATAATGGTATTAGGGAAAGTCTCCCCTTAGAGGACATCGCTTTTCAGAGTGCCCTTTGTTATTTGGGATGTCTAGTAGATGGAGATTAGGACTGTCGAGGCTCAGGAGGAAGTTTAGGGGACAGTTCCTGATCACCATTGCTCATGACGAGACCTGAGTTACCAGGGTTTTTTTTGTGATTTGAGTCACTTTTCCATGGTTGTTTCAGTTTGAGGGATGACAATGGATGCGAATCGGTTAACTTTGCAGCCTCACATGTGGTGGTGACCCATGTGGAGTCCAAGTGTCCTGTTTAAAGTCCTCTTAGTCTAATTCTTTACTTAGGGCATCGCTCACCACCATGTCGCTGGGTCAGACATATGTGCATTAGTTCCTCATTCTAGTGGGTTATTTCTTCTTGTGTTTTGCTTTAGTATCACTTGATTTGAGTGTGCGTTGAAGGTGAAATTGGTTTTCAAATGGAAAATTGTTTCTTCCAAATTGTTTTTGAATTTACTAAAGTGTGTTTTAAATATAAGGTGTATCGGTTTGGAAAAACTCGTTATGGGATTGGATTTGGTAAGAAATATAAGTGCTTGAACCCTATCACTCATTATAGAGGGTCACATGTGCGTGGGTATGTATAGAAAGTGAATAGGGGCACTTTTTCGCAGATGAGGTGAGCATGATAGAATAAACATACATGTGACGATTCATAAGGTGATATAGGTGAGGTTTTAAAAATTATAAATAAATAATGGTTTTGGAAAAGTAATTTCTTCTTTTGTTTTATATGTTTGGCTTATGGGTCTATTATCCTTGACTTGTGTTGTTTCTATGATTGAGTTTTTTCTTGATGCCAGTTTCGATGATTTTATCGTGTTGTCATGAGTATGCTGCCCAGAAAGCCTCCAAAAGTTGTCAATGAGTTATTCTCAGTTCTAAGTTCCTTTTGTGTGTTGCTTGATTTTTTAGGTAATGATAGTCTATTAGAGGTAGTTGTATTATTCTGAAAGATAGTGTTTCTTCAGATTGTTGGGAACTCCCATGATAGTTAAGGTTCGTACCACCCTATAGTTATTTGAGGGTTCACTTAAGGACTAGTAAAGGTGGGACGTGTCATCGTCGATAGAGTCTGGGGTGTAGTCGGTGGTTGTCGGCTCTGGTGAAGGTTCCCCATCTGACAAGGATATTCGCTTGTACAAACTCCCAGTTTGTTGGACCGTTCTCTCGCATGACACTAGCGCGGCCGTATTAGGCATTCTAAATTGCCTTGACACTTCCCTATGATGACTTGTTAACGTGGAAATGTTCAGGTCACCAGATATTTTTGAAGCAAGAGTCATTCGGGATGAAGGAGTTAGGGACTGCAGGATGTAAATGCTTGATTGTGAGGCAGGAGATGCGCAACCATGAGGGTACCAACCATAGCTCTTGTGGTGAAGCTCGTGCACAGTCAGGAGTTGTCGAGGGCATGTGAAAAATAGACTCAGGTCATGTTTTCAACTTCAGATAGAAATATACATGGTTTTCTTGTTTGATTATTATTTTCTTCCTAAACTTATCCTCGTGGTTGTGGTGTGATGATCTCGTTGTTCTGCAATCCATGTAGCCTCATCTACTCTAAAAGTGGCTTTTAAATTATTTGTATTCCATTAATGGAGTTGGTCTCGTAAATGTCAGTCCCATTCTGATTCTGAGTTGGCCTCAATTACTTTCTTCAGGGGAATGTTTGGTTTCATATATTAATGGGTAGAGTTTCTAAGCCCCTTCTTAGTTTGGAAACCTCTCCATGTGTTTTCCTTTAGTGTGATTCGGTTTTTTAGGGGTTTCCTTCGTCCTGGTTCCCCGTTGTGTATGTTTTCCCTGTAATGGTTTTAAATTATAGTGGTGGAGTTGTTCTGTTAGCGTTGAGATGGTGGGATGTGTTTGGTTTGGGAGTTCCCGTGTCCCCCCCCCCCCTGGGGGGGTGGTTTGTTCGTGTTTCAAGGGTTTTTGTATTAGTGAATTCTTGTGGTGGGGAGAACCCTCTCATGTTCTCCCCTCAATATCGGGCAGTTGTATTCCTTGAATTGTTTGGGTGTGACATTTGTTGGCAATGGTCTCCGAAAAGCTCTATGTTCTATATGAATTTGTCTGGGAATGATCTCAAGTTGTGTCAATTGTTGGCTTGGTGACATTCAGGGGCCAGAAAGTGTCTGTGCTGTGGAGAATTGTCACACCCTGACCATGAACTCCTATTATTTTATACTTTTCTCAGTCCCGTGACTTTGTACAGAGTTGGGTTTGGGTCCGAGTTTGAATTTTTGAAGATATGATGTTTTCGGTGGGTCTTGGACCATTGCGCAGTCACCGCACTACTAGCGGTCACCGTGCATTTGGTTCGGGTGCGTGCGCGGTCACCGCACCGCTAGCGGCGACCGTGTGTTTGGTCCTTGAGACATGGCGGTTGACTGAAATTTTATATTAATATGGGATTATTATTATTTGTATTTTTATTATTCTTTATATATTATTATTTAGTTAATTTAATTTTTTTAATTAATTTTTTTATCTTATTTTTCTTCCTTATTCTTATTCATTCCCTTTCCCTTCCTTTCTTCTTATTTCCACGCGGCTTACCCCCTTTCTTTTTTACTCTTCTTCTTCCCGTATCACCCACTACACCCTACCACCTACTCTGCATACGCCTTTGACCTGATGTAGTGCCCTACTCTGGCGCCCTCCCTGTTGAGCCGCACCTCATCTGCCTTCTCCCAACGCCCCGCTAGTGTCGCATCTCCCTCAGGCTGCCTCGCCCGTTCCAACACCGCCCCTGCCCTGTAGCGCACCCTAGATCCCCCCTGATGTTTCTCCTGAGACATCCCCCCTACATGTTCGCTCCATCCAGCACTGCCCCGCAATGGCAGCGACAACCCAGATCCCCTCTTCACAGCCAGCCCGCAGCCCGCCTCCGCCAAGCAGCCCAACACCGCGCCCCTGTCCATGCGCCCTCCAGTTTCATGGGTCATGCACCCTCTAGCCACGGGCTGCCTCCAGCCCTTGCATGATCTCCACCTGCTACAGCACCCTTTCCTGTGGGGCTCTCTTGTCCTTGGTGTGCACCATTCTCGGCGTGCCTCGCGCACACCTGCTGCTGGCGCCGTTTTTTCCCTCTTCCAGGGACCTGTCCGGCATCACCACATCCAGCCTGCGGCGCCCTTCCCTTGCCGACGATATCTGGAGAGCACCCTTAGAGCGCACCTCTTACTATTGCAGAAGTCCCCATATCCCTCTCCTAGCCCTCCTACCCTGCTCGGCATGTGCAGTACGCCCCTGATCGGTTGCACAACATATCGACAAGTGCTCTAGTGCTTCTGCCTTGCAGGGCCCCAGCTACCCAGCCGACCTCATCCAGCTGTTGCGTATCCCATCTCCTCCTACATGACCTCCCCATTTGGATATACCCCTCCACTTTGCAGCTGCACCTTCTGCTGACCCTGTCTCCCTTCCTTGCAGTAGCCTTGACACCGTCCAACGTCTCTCGCTTCATGCGGCGTCGTCACGCCCCTTTTCCTGGATGCGCCTCCCCCTCATTTGGAATCTCCGGTGCTACGCCCTCCCCCTTGTACCTACTACCCACACCCCCTTGGCTTTCCCTTCTCCACCACCCATCTAAAATGCCCTCGCCTCGCAGCCATCGTCCGACAGCACCTCCTGCGCCTCTGACCAGCTCTAACCATCTCCGTCTAGCAGTGGTGTAGGCCATTGGTGCACACGCCCCATCCATACTTTATCCATACATTAGCGGCGCAGTGTACCGATGACTTTCCCCTTTGCTGAACAAGTCACAGACCTGCTTTCGTCAGTCGCGCACCTTATTCTCAATTTGGCGTGTGAAGGATGCCTGTCGCTAAAGGTAAGTGATTTGGGGTCCTTTTCGTTTCACCCTCTCCCGTGCTGAGGAATGTGTTATATTGTTTATTCTTTAGGTTTATTTGAAGTTAGTGTTTTTTGTGTTTTTAGATTATTTGCGTAGTTTCAGCGCATTGGTAAGGTTTTTTCATGATATTGCGGTCATCGGCAAGTGGCGCGTACTTGTGCGCAAGTAGGGACGTACTGCATCGTCGTTGTAACCGGGCTGCGAGTCTTGGTAAGAACCCCACTACACTCACCTTTAAATTTGTAATTCATTAGTTTCATGATTTTTTATTAATTTTATGAAATGGGAAATAATATAACATAATTAATTTTTAAATGATTATTTGGTGTAAAAAGAGCAGTTTATTTTATACACGACGCTTGAAATATTTTCATGATGAGTGGACACCCAGTAGTGAATGAATGCCAATTTGGCCTCTAAAAATAATTCATAGAATTTATAATGTAGTTCTGGTTTTAATGATAATGGATTTCTTATGAACAAGTGATTTGGTTTTTTTATAAATGATGGTTTTCATTAATGTTCATGGAGGCCCGTCTGGCACTTTAATAAAATAAATTATTTTGGAAAAAATCACATTGTGGTTACTCAGGGGAGATAGTTGGTGTGCATTGATTGGATGAGTTATGTGTGTTATTTGTGCATCATGACTGATTGATTTACATTATGGATGCACCTCGTTTTATTGCATGTGTTGACATGGGAACATGGCATAGTGAGTGAATTTTCTGAGAACGATTGATGCACTAGTTTAGATTACGCACTGGCCAGTGGCCCCATAGTAAGGGAATACTGATTTATTACTGCTATGGGGATTGGGACCCTCAGTTGGGCCATGCAGGGATATACCAGGCGTTAGGGTGTTATGACTTCATCGAGTTAGAGCATGATTTCGGGAGGAGTCACATGTATAGTACATTCAGGATTGTTCACAAACTTCTTGGTTCAACCCATGTTTCCTTTAGTGTTTATTTGTTGCGGACAACTGAGAGGCCTAGTTCAGTTTTTGGCCCCTATGTGCAACTCTTTCCATTTCTTTTAGTGTGTCTTGTGTATTATGTGTGATTTTTCCTTTTGTCTAATGATTGATGTTTGAATTTATAAATGGTTTGCAGAATTTTTTTTAAAAAGAAATATTCCTTTTCCTTTCAATCATTAAAGTTGTTTTTAAATTAAAAAGTGAAAT
Organism: Viscum album; assembly: GCA_963277665.1. Taxonomy (NCBI): domain Eukaryota; kingdom Viridiplantae; phylum Streptophyta; class Magnoliopsida; order Santalales; family Viscaceae; genus Viscum; species Viscum album. The sequence continues at coordinate 1,005,507,748 of OY728134.1, forward strand.
GGAATGATACTTGTTTTAAAAATTAATGTTTTTGTGGAAACTAATATTTCATATTATTTAGTTCAATCCAAGAATTAGTAAATTTCATTATTTAATGGTAGTGCATTGGGAATAGATATCCGACTAGCCTAATGAGTTTTCATAATCATGCCAATAGTTCTTTTATGTTTTTAGTGTTTGTGCAGGCTATAGCTTGGGTGCATTCGCCTTGGGAAACGTTTGGTCGTGAGTTGGAGAGTGACCCACGAGGTCACACGGAGATGGTGGTTGTGTCTTCCGGTTAGTTTTATTTTTTTTGTTCTTGTTTAGTTACTTTACACTTTTAATTAATTTGGCGCTTCTCTGTTTTATTTCAAATGCTTTATTTATTTATTTATACTAGGCGAAATCGTTCCCACAGCCTCTATTGATGCCCTGGCACTTGTCATCAGCTCTGGAAGATCGGGAATGCCTCTCGGGCCATGTCGCGGACCGGCTCGGGTGACCGGTTCAGGGTCGACCCGGGTTGGTTCGTGACATGTAAGCCACACACCATCACTATAAAACTATGCATGTTTTCATCCATGTATTCTAAATAAGGTACATAGTAAGCCTATTTGATAATCAATCTCATCCAATATTAATCCTTTGTGTTCCCTCCTAGGTATTCCCCACCCTAATTTTCCCTCAGTGGTGTCAAAATCAGCCATTATGCTGTGAAACATTTTCCTAATGAGATAAGATAACTTTTGTCAACCCTCATAAGATGTTTTGAACCACCCTTCTAGAAAACCATGGTGCCTACATTTTTGGGGAACACTTCTTCATGACATCTCATCTTCCCATTATGGGAAGCACCTCTTAGGTAATCCTCCACCAGGTGTCCTGATCAAACCATCAGTAAAAATTTTGGTTCTTTAATCCTAGATATGCACCTCCTTCAAATGCCTACTTTGGGAATTCTAATCACTATGACATTTTCTTTACAAGATTTTAAACTAAAGGCATACCTCATGTTAAATATGGGATGCCAGGGGAGAAAATTAGATTGAATTCCTCTCATATAAGATACCTCGTGACATACATGGGATGCCTATGGGTTTTGTTCCCATGAAAATAAATCCCACGAGGGAGAATATAGGTGACCAATGATCTAGTGTTCAGACATGCCCTTGATTCCAAATGTGACTACTATATTGACCAAAGGTTGAATCCCACTATAGAACCCTTGGAATGCCTTGATAGACTCAACATAATTATCCAAAATTGTGGAATATATGACATTGGGAGTGAGGTTCACAAACACAAACTAAATCTAGGAGGGTGACCCATACTATGTGATCAATTCCAAGGAGGAACACATTGAAAGAGAGACCAACAACCCATCACCCTTTTTCGATCAAGGAGAAAAAAATATATTATTATGTGATGAATTCTTCCTTCCTTTAGAAAGATAGAATGCATGGTAAAATAAAACACATCATGTAGTAATGCACAAGGAAGACGTACCTGAATAAAAGCATCAAAAACTATTTTTAGAAAGATGTTTTATTAGAGATTTATTTGTACTAAGTGTTTTTGATTTGGGAATAAAATTTTATGAAATATTTTTATATAGGACAATTACTAATATGATTCAATGGTTATTAAATACTCCCTTTTAAAATTTAAATTATCAGAAGTGTTAATTTGTTTTTGTTTTTTATAATGTCTGGATTTTTGTATATAGGGTTTTTGTTATGTGTTGGTATTTTTAATGATATATTTTTGTTTTTCCCTATGTCTATGGGACTATGGATTGATATAGTAATATTATAGTTGTGTATTTTGTTTCATGACAATATCATATGCCTCATTAAAGGGGTCTTAATGAATGAAAGGTTTTTCATTTTATTCAAATATATAGTCAAATTAGTTGGTATGTCTATATAAACACAATGGGGAGTGGTGACCATAGAATCCTCATATGTTTAAACCCCTATCAGATTGAATTATTAAATCATTTATTTTAATCAAGTATCTAATGATGTGATAGTTTGGTTGGATGATTTTGGGAGTTCCTCTTGGGAGTTTCCATTTGGTATTGATTAGTAGTAAATTTGTTATTGGTAAAAATTATGTTTTAATTGGGTGTTATCTTATTTTTGGTGATTAATTATATTGTGTATCAATAAATATAGGGTTTTACTAATTTTTGAATTCTTTTGGAGTATGGATTGGTGTGTATACCTTATCATTTTTTAAAAAATGATGGCATTATCATATTCATTATTTCAAAGACAATTTGGGATATCTTCCTTTGATTCATGATATATGTTCTTATATTGTAACCATTTTGTGATCTTTTTCACAGTGTATTAGGCATGGGTGACTATTAAAATAATATTTGGGAGACTAGTATTTCTTTTTTAGAACTAGGCGGAGTATAAAAAATTGGTTCACAGTTGTACAATGTTCCAAAATTGAGAAATTATTTTATTAGTAATGTACAATAACATAGGGTGTAGAATCCATTTTGTTCATTGTATGGTATACATTTGAGATGTAATTTTTTTGTTTTAAATACATTTTGATCATAGTTATTGGGTTTTTCGGGGTTCTTATTTCTGCATCGGTTATTTATTCCATTGGATTATAGATTTTGTTATCTTTATTGTAATTTGTTTTTTCAAATTTGTGGATTATTTTATGATTCAAGAGAAACATTCATAGATATATAATTTTTTTGTTTATTTGGTTATGAAGAATGCTTTATCTAGTCACATAATTTATAGAGTCTACAAAATAGTGGTGCGACCTATGATTGGTCTCCTTCCCACTTCACTAACATCCTTAGTAATTGTTTTGAAATGTTTTGGAGAGTTTTCGTGCTCATGGTGTAAATTTTGTTTCTTAGATACAGATTTAATTAATATTAATCAATTATTTGATTCAACCATATTAATTAATTTCTAAAATTGCGGGGATGTTGGGTAAATGTATCTACTCTTTTGTCCATGTTAATTGAGACTAGTTAGGTTTTATTTTTTTATGCACCATTAATTGTGTCAATATGATCTGATAATTTCTTGAATTTAATTGGAAGGTTTTATATTTTAGTAATTTCATTAGTTATTTCCAACCCACCCACAATGGTAAAATAAATATACTAGTAGTATTTGATTGGTTTCATCAATATAAAAAAATTATTTTGTAATAATGGTTATTTATGGTGAGGAGAATATTAAAACTATAGTGTGATGGTGTCTTTTATATTATATTATTTTATTAATATTCTATTTTTCCATAGTTTCATGGATTTTGGGGATGAAAAATTAAGAATTCATGATAGTTTAGGGGTTATTCTTGGAATAACTCATTGTAAATGGTTGCTATGAAGAATACTATAGAAAGTGTTTTCAGTTTCGATAGTTTGATTTTGGATTTTCACTAGTTGGTACATCTTACCATGTTGGGATTCCCAACACATCATGTAACCTATTTATTTACATTAGTTTCTTATATGATATTTGTATTGTTAGTTTTAATATATTCTCCGAACTATTTTCATTTGTTGTGATTTTCTTGTGAATGAAACAGAATTGGTGTATAGTTTTAAAGACTAGGTGGATTAACCATTTGGCCTTACCATATGACTAAATTTTTAGTTTTAAATAAAATTTCCGTATAGATTTAACTTTCTTTAAGAATCCTCCATCATTTCATTCATTAAATTAGATAAAGGTATTAACCATGAATGCCTCTTAATGTTTATTTATATAGCTTCAGTGTTCATCAAACACATTTCATTTGGATTTCAATTGGTAAGTCAATCAATCATCTAAATTTCAGATTTCATGTTATCCCTTTTCCCTTCTCATTTTCTTTATATTTGTACCAAATAAATAAGGTCCTAGCTAGGTTATATCTATGTTTCAATATTTTGTATATAAGGTTATTTTATGTATGAGGTCCCACTTTCTACTTATTTGGGATTTTTGTAGTGGTTTCTAGTATAAGTGATATATTCTATCTTGATTTATATTAAAATGAGGTATATATATTAATCATTTAAATTATAAGGGTATTTGATAATTAATTTTTTGAAAATTAATTGTTTATAATATTATAAATATATTATTTTTTATTATTGAGTTAACAATGGTTTGAAAGAGTTCTAAAATAGCATTTTCATTAACATGGTATATAATGTTGTACATGAAATTATATATATTTAAATAGTTTTGGATGGTTTTTTCCTTGTAATTATGGTTTTCGAAAAATAATCAACTCATTATTAGGTCAATATCTGAAAAAATAGTTCCTTTTGATACATTAATGGGTTTTAATGAAATTTTTAATGATTATTAGTTTGTTTTCAAAAGTATTATAAATCTTTACAAATAAAATATTTTTTAGAAATAGATTTTAATGTTTTTGATTTTGAAGAATGATTTGAAATGAAATTAGAATCCATTTATTACTGCCTTGGTGTTTTGATCCAATTTGAATAATATCCTATTTTGAACATAAAACTGGTTTCTAGAAGGTAGTCATCTTAATGAGATACTCTAAATCCCTTTGCTAGATTGAGATCCCCATTGGTGACATTATTTATTAAAATAGTGTCAAATATGGAACTAAAGGTATTGATTTGTTTTTATGTGGATATTGATGTTTCTCATGTATTATTTGGAGGTGATTTTGGATTTACTAAAATTCATTAATTATTTTCATTTTTGAAAACTGACATCCATCGATGTATATGAATGGGTATAACATGTGACTCAATTTTGATGATAGGGATTTTATATAATGTTTTTGATTTGATATACTACATCCCCAATGATATGGAATGTATGTTGTAGGGTTGTTCCATATGTATGGCTAGTTTATGGAAACCAGGTCTTTGTAGTATTAGAAATATTTCAGTAGTCCTATAGATCATTCCAACTAAGTATATATATGGATAGAGGATATGATTTTTAATATTTTGACATTTTCAAAAGATTTCTCCTATAATGAACCGAATATTTCATAAGTTAAAATCACATTCTAAATGAAGAAATGATTCGTTATTTAATTTAAGTATATATAAATATAGACTAATTTTGTAATTATAAACCATTGTATGAAAAGTTTTTAAAATGTTTTTTTGAGTCGTAATATTTGAAAACACAGCCATTTATTGGAATAGTTATGAATAATATATTAATACCTATAATAAATTCAAATTTCATCATTCAGACGAAGTGATTTCCATTAATATAAGGATTTGTACAACTTGAAGAACATTAATTAGAGAATCCAATGGAGATGTAATCATTCTGATTTTACCTTGACCAAAATTAATCAACTATTTATCAATTAATCCACATTGGAAATTTTTATACAATCGATTTTCAATATAATCAAGATCATGACAAAAACAATGTTCACTGAACTATCCCATGTATATTGAAACCCCGGCATTTCATAACCAAATATCAAATCATAATACATGAATATTCATTACATTAACAAACTCATGTCTATGTATCGTAAAATTTTACTATCATTAGAAACATGGATAAAAAATAACACATTAATAAATGAACTATGACAAATCCCAGTTGGTTCATCAAAATTAGAAGCATACATATACATACAATACATAAAACATTATTTTATAACCTAGGAAAATAAAAAAAGGGAAATGGTGAGAAAATATTCATAGTAATGGTTATCAAGTGAGATATGTACGTATAACATGAGCATGATGGTATAAGAACAAGATCCTAAAATTTGGAAATCAGACCCTTCATATCAAAGTTCATAATATTTTTTCACAGATTTAATATTTATTGTTCATAAAAAAATAATCATAACTAAATAAAATAGAATAATCTATGAGAGAATAACATAGGAATAAGACAAGAAATAGTGGAAATTTAATAAGTATAGAGAATAATTTACATAGTAGTCAAGGGTGTAACGCCCCGACCCCAGTTACCTAGAGTCGGTGCATTATTACATAACATTGGCATGATCACAAGATTGATGAAATCTCGAAAGACCGATTGGTTTAGTAGCCTTGGAAACACTAGATATATTCCTGAAGTTTTACATTACATCATAAAAATGAAAACTACAACAATATAGTGTCCATATTCGGCACTCTTATCCCCTCATACTATCCCTCTAGGTCATTCATAATTTACTTCTTCACATCCTGGGAAAAATAAAACATAGAAAAGGGGTGAGCTCAAATGCCCAGTAAGGATAACAATATACCGGAAACTTTCATAAATAATAATAAACAATTAAGGCAATGTATAACTAAAACAAAATCCTATTAAACTTGAACTTAAACATAGTATGGAAAAAATAAAATGAATTAATTCCATTTACTTATTGACATGGATATTCTACTAATCGAATAATCACATGAAATATCAATAACCGCTTTCATAATGATTAAATGCATAATGTCAGACTATCATAACCACACAGCCAAGGCCTCCTGCCAAGACTACAAATAAGATTTTGTTAAGGCCTTGTGCCAAGACACTAGTTTGTCTCATGAGACCTACCGATGCATCGAGGAGCTATAGCGGGCTCCACCCGTCAAATATTAAGTCCAGTGCATTCCCATATGAAAAGGTTTAAACATACACATTCGTATTAAAACTAGTATATGAAATGAAATACTTTCACCATAAACCATGAATGGTATAAAAATAGAACATCCACAGTCAAACATATCACTAAACCTTCAATACAATATCGAAGTTTTGTATCATAATAAATCAACTTCAAATAAGCATAAAATCCATCAAATGATATTGTCATAGATGAAATCAAAACTCTTTTTAGAGTAATATCTCCTTCTATTTTGAAATCATTTAAGAGTCATATATTTATAAAATAAAACATTTTCATTGAAAATATTCTTATAAGCTTGTAATGGAAGCTTCGACGATTTTATAACGGCGGAAAATAGCCGGACCCGCCGTATAAGTTAAAAAAACATTCTTACCTTAATTCTGTCGAAAAGGTTAAAAGCACCTTGTATGGAAAACGACGGAAATATTCTTTTATAAAAAACTTATAAAAAGTCAAAAAAGGGTATAAATGACTTTAACCCATATTCTTGTAAATAGTAAAAATGTTTTAAAATACATTTTTAAGAAACATGGATGTGGAAGATAAAGAGATCCTAGTAGATTATTACGTATAAACAACCTTGAATAATGAAGAGATTGTGAAATAAACCCTTAACTTGTACTTTTCCTTGGTTGAGGGTAAATTAACCTCCTGTATAATGGTGAAATAATTTTTATTAAATTATACAAGAATCATATATATTAATATGATATCATATATGACCTTTTAATATTGTTTTGTTAATAATATCTTAGTATTATCGTCGTTTCAGGTGTTAACTTACTCATTTTATTTTATATGTTTTGTTACGTAAGCCATGTTTGTAATGGATATGTTGTATCTTATTCATATATAGAATGATATCAAGTCCATAAACATTATTTTTAAATCATCAAATGATAATTATACTTGAATGGATACGATGGAGAATTAATCTCATCATGTTCGTGGAGACGGTAGTCCGTACGTACACACGAGCGACAATATCAATCTTTTGATATTAAAATAATATATAATTGGATAGTATATCATATATACAGAATCTTTATCAAGTTATATTTATTATTTACATGATTTACACATCATTATTATACCTATCCAAATAATAATATATTGAATAACAATTACACCAAGACGTGGAGACGGTAAGTCGTACGTACGCACGTATGGTGACATGTTATTCAAAGGGTAGGTAGAATACTGAATATGGTTTTACCATATTTATAATAAAATCACATTATATATAAGATACTGGAGTTATTATTTTAGAATGGTAAGAACAAATAAAGAAGAAGTGGAAGAAGAAATGAATTTGAAAAAGGGTGGTGAAAACATTACCTCTCTTCGGGTTCTTCCTTTTGATTTGATCAAAAGGGATCCCTAGGTTGGCATTATGATCGAACTAAGGCCTCTAGGTATTAGTGAGGGAAGTTGAGAGAGTATTTGGGAAGATTTTTGCTGAACCAAAACGTTTTTAAGGTGTTAAGTAATGAGAAGGGGGAGTGCCCTTTTATAAGAGGGGTGAGGGGCACCTTTGGAAAAGCTAGAAATATTAATTTATAATAAATTCATATTCGGTTTCTAATGGCTCCAAAGTTTATTATTCAAAGTTTAAGGTGAGGATAGGTGTAAAAAAATTCATCCAATAGAATTTTGACAGTTTTGTGTTACTTTTTTAACCTTATCGTTTAGTTTTAACTCTTAGTTAATTAGTTTGACATTTACCATGTCACTTTGTATTTTTATATTATATAGTTAATAAACTTACTATATACATCCAAGAGACCCCAAAATGGTCCATTACTGATACACATATCATGATATATGACTCTTGTCCGAACCATAGATTTTTAGAAATTTAATATCAATTAATAATATAATATTTGTTTTAAAAACTCTTTTATGTCAATTTTGACACTATTCAATAGTTGATATTTGTGAAACTTATAACAGAATGATTACTTCGAAAAAAGTAAATTAAATAAATACTAATAGGTCATATTATCCTAGAAAATTAGTGTAATTCATTAAAAGTCTCATATTTTATTTATTTGGGTATTTATAATATCAATTATTTTAATTTTTTACTATTATGGTAATTACTACATCATCATTGTGTCATAAATAAATTAACTTATTTTATATCTAAAAATTATAATTAAAATGTCATTATTTAGGAAATCTTTATATCTTTCTAATTAATATTTATAGTCTAAAATCCAACATTTATAACCCTATTTAAAAAATTCGTTTCTAAATGATATATGCTTCTGTCATTTTTGTATTTATTTTAACTTAATTAAAATTAAGTGTCCCTATCACTTATAAGTGGCACCATGGGGTCCCAAAATCGACCCAAAGATGCCCATGGTCGGAACGGTATCCACAAATAAGGTTAGGACATGTTTTAGGGTAATTTAGTACTATTATAATGTTATTTGTTAACCATAATTTACCGGATTTACCCTTAACCAAGGTAACTAAAATATTTACCGCAGTAATTATTCAAAATGTCTAAAAATAAAAGTTACCTATTTACACAATTTTAACATCCTAATTATAAATATGGAATCCATTTTACAAAATTCAAAACACATAATTGGCAGAAATTAATTTAAAATTAATTCCCGTTGTTAAAACAAAAAGCGTGTTTTTAAAATATATTAACTATCAAAAGATTGACATTTGTTTATGTCCGGTTTAATTGTAAAATTATATACAATGACCAACATTGAATTAAATGGTAAAAATATATTCTAAATATACTTTAAAACCACTCAAATTCATAATTTATCAATATAAATTATTTCGATTAAAAAAGTTGTTTTTAATTAAAATTTAGTAATTTTCACTATTCATCAAAATATAAGTGTTATCCGAAAACTTCCAAAAAATCACCCCAGGATAAATTCGATATTAAGAATCCAAAAAAGAAGTCCATTTTGAAGTATAAAATATATATAATTTCAAAAAGTATGTATTACTATTCATAACGGCTAGTTTGATTGGTTGTGGTGTGTTAGAACTCGGTAATGCGTACGACACACGCTATCACATTATTCAAAGAGAAGCGTACCATAGAAGCTTGGGGTGTAACATTCTCACCTCCTTCAAATAATTTCGTCCTCGAAATTTCTAGAATATTATCGTATGAAAAGACTCGGGTGGTTCTTCATCATAAGTTCCTCGGGTTCCCACGTTGCCTCTTCCATTTTATGGTTTCTCCACAAAACTTTTACCAGACACGTCATCCGGTTTCTCATCACTTGATCTCTCATATCAAGAATTTTGACGGGCTCTTCGTAATAAGGTATATCAGGTTCCAGTTCTAATTCCTCATAGGTGAGTACATGCATTGGTTCGGCATGTATTTACTCAATAGTGATACGTGGAAAACATCGTGAACTTTGGAGAGACTTGGCGGCATTGTCAATCGGTAAGCTACAACCCCAATTCGTTCTAGAATTTCGAAAGGTCCGATGTACCTGGGACTCAATTTACCTTTCTTACCAAAACATATGACTCTCTTCCATGGTGATACCTTCAGGAAAACATGATCACCGACTTGAAATTCAAAATCCTTCCATCGATTATCAGCATAGCTCTTTTTCCTACTTTGAGCTGCTTTGATGAGATTTTGGATTACCTTCACCTTTTCCATCGTTTCCTCCACCAGTTCTGGACCTACAAGTTTTCTTTCACCATCGTCATCCCAACAGGATGGTGTACAACATCTCTTTCTGTATAACACTTCATATGGTGCCATCTGAATACTCGAATGGAAGCTATTGTTATAGGAAAATTCTACCAAAGGTAAATATTGATCCCACATACCATGAAAGTCAAGTGAAAAAGATCTCAGCATGTCTTCTAAGGTTTGAATAGTTTGTTCTTATTTTCCATCTGTCTGATGGTGGTAGGCAATACTCAAATGAAGTTCAGTATATAGGGATTTCTGAAGACTCTTCCAGAATCATGATGTAAAACAGGGATCACGATCAGAAACAATCGATAGGGGTACTCCATGAAGTTTCACAAATTCATTAATATATAGTCTTTCTAGACGTTCCAATGGTAGATCCTCTATTATATCAAGAAAATGTGCTGACTTGGTAAGACGATCAACAATAACCCATATTGCATTGTTCCTTCTGGGAGTCTTTGGTAGTCCCATGACAAATTCCATCGTAATATTGTCCCATGTCCACCCAGGTATGGGAAGAGGATGCAATACTCCACCAGGAGGTTGCCTTCTAGCTTTCACTTGTAGACAAACCATACATCTTGACACAAAATCAGCAATCTCCCTCTTCATGTTGTCCCACAAAAAATGTTCCTTCAAATCTCTATACATTTTAGTGCTCCCAGGGTGTATAGCGAAATTGGAACTATGAGCATCATCCAGCAATTTTCTTTTTAGATCAGGTATATCGGGAACACAAAGCCTCTTCCCGAATTTCAAAATTCCATCTTCATACACAAAGTCTTTCAATCTTCCATCATTCATAGCTTTAATCTTCTTTTGAAATTCTTCATCATCGGTCTGAGAAATTTTAATTCTTTCTAGTAATGATGGTTTACCAACCATTTGAAATATCATTGATGTTTCACCTTCCCTGGTTATTCCCATATCCATCTTCACTAGATCCATGAAAATTAGATCCCTTTCAATACTCATATTGTTCAAAACTCCATGGCCTTTTCTGTTCAAAGCATCTGGCACCTTGTTTTCCTTCCCCAGGTGGTATTGTATTGTACAATCATAATCCTTGAGTAATTAAAGCCATCTCCTTTTCCTCATGTTGAGTTCTTTTTGTGAGAAAATATACTTCAAACTCTTGTGATCAGTATAAATCTCACATTTTTCACCATAGAGGTAGTGCCTCCATATCTTCAAATCAAAGATCATAGCTGCTAACTCAGGATCATGAGTAGGATAGTGTTGTTCATGAATTTTCAACTGTCGTGATGCATGGGCAATAACCCTATCATTCTGCATAAGGGCACAACCAAGTCCTTTATTCGATGCATCACTATAAATAACGAACCCATCATTCCCCGATGGTAGAGTCAATATAGGAGCATTGAATAATCTTATCTACAGTTCTTCAAAACATTTTTCACACTCTTTTTTCCAAACAAATTTAACACCTTTACGTGTGAGTTTCGTTAATGGGTTAGCCAATCGGGAAAAATTCTGGACGAAATGTCGATAATAACCTGCTAAACCAATAAAACTACGTACCTCAGTTATATTCGTAGGTTCTAGCCATTCTTGGATTGCCTTGGTCTTATAAGGATCAACAGAGATTCCATCTTTAGAGACAATATGGCCAAGAAAAGAAATCTCCTGAAGCCAGAATTCACACTTGCTAAACTTCCCATATAATTCCTGTCTTCTGAGAGCCTTCAAGATAATGCGCAAGTGATTTTCATGATCTTCATAGATTTTTGAGAATACCAAGATATCATCAATTGAACCACAAAAAATTCATCGAGATATTCCTTGAAAACTCTATTCATCAGATCCATGATTTCAAAGGGTGCATTAGTCAATCCAAAAGGCATTACAGTAAACTCGTAATGCCCGTAACTGGTTCAAAATGTTGTCTTCGGAATGTCTTCCTTCTTCACACACAATTGATGGTATCCAGATCGAAGGTCAATCTTTGAAAAGTATTGTGCTCCATGCATATGGTCAAATAAATCATCAATCATAGGTATGAGATACTTGTTCTTTCTTGTTATAGCATTGATCTCCCTGTAGTCGATACATAACCTTATGGATCCATCTTTCTTTTTAACAAAAAGAACATGGGCTCCCCCTGGAGAAAGACTAGGGCGAATAAATCCTTTATTACTCAATTACTCTAGTTGTTTATTTACTCCCACTAATTCTACAGTGGCCATTCTATAAGGGGTCTTCGATATAGGCCTTGATCCAAAAATTAAATCAATGGAAAAATCAACTTCTCGTTCTAGAGGATGTCCAGGTAAATCGTCGGGAAACACATCTACATATTCTTTAACAATGGGTACATCCTGTATTTGAACATTACTTTCCTCACACATAGTCATTTCATTCTCTTCCTCCCCAAAAATTGAATTTAGTTGAGCTACTGGGGGTGGATCTAGATAAGAATTAGGCTGTGAAGATTCTGTTCTAATGATTAGGTGTTCCTTATCATCATCATCAAGAATCATAACCTATTTCTTCTTACAATAAATCTTCGCATCGTAGTATGAAAGCCAGTCCATACCGAGGATTATATCAAACTCAATCATAGGTATGACGATGAGATCATCAGAAAAAGAACATTTATGTTCTCTAATGGGGACTGACTCACAAAACATTGTTGCAATGATACTTCCCTTAGGAGTTTTAACTGACAACTCCCTTGTTAAATCAAATTGGAAATATCTAATTTTATTAGAAAACTAGGAAGATATGAAGCAATGCGATGATCCAGAATCAAATAATTCATTTTCTAAACATGAGGAACCCATTAAACTACCTGCCACCATGCCTTTCGTAGTTTCCACCTCAGTAGTAGTGATAGCATAAGCTTGTCCCTGATCCCTTGGAATTTTCTGAGGTAAGTTCCTCTGATGCTTAGGAAATTCATTTGCATAATTCCCCTTCTCCCTGCAATTGTAGCACTGAACATTGGTAGCTTCCTTCTTCCATTTTCAATCACGATCTTGGTGGCCTTTTTCACCACACTTGTAACAGACTCATGTTCCCTTCATGCAAGTATCAGGGTGTTTCTTCCCACATTTACCACATGAAGGATATTCAACATTTCCCTTCTTCCTCTTATTTCCATTCCCAGATTGATCAGCAGATCTATTCTTCTCTTTCTTTGCTTTAAAGTCATAAGACATAGAGAATTCCTTTTCGATCTTTATAGCACATGAGACAATGTCTTCGTACGACAAGAAGGATTGTGATACTGATGCTCAACGGAGAAATGGTTTTAACCCATCAAGGAAACGATCAATCTTACTTATTGGGTTACGTATATAATCTCCAGCATACCTTGCTATCCTTGTAAAGTTATCCTCACAATTTGTGACATTCTCATCCTCCATTTGTCTCATACTCAGAAAATGCCTTTCCATATCAACTCGATGGTCGCGAGGAATGTATTTTTCTAAAAACAGATCTTTGAACTCCCTCCATTACATATTTGATACTTCATCATCTTCCTTCTTATTTTGAATCAATTACCACCATTGATCAGCATCTCTAGTGAGGTGGTAAACTGCCATGATAACCTTTTCCCTTTCACTACTCCACAAAGCCTGAAATATTTTCTCTACGGAAAATATCCATTGCTCAGCTACTAAGGGATTTGTACTCCCATTGAACGTTGGTGGTTGTTGCCTCATGAATCGATCTAACATTGATCCTCCATGCTGCGGATCAGGGGTGCTCCATACGGGTAAGGTTATTATTCATAACATGAGTAAGTTGTCCCAGTATGGTGATTAGCTGATCGACACCAGTTGCATCACCAGCTCCACTATAATTATCTTGAGCTGGAGGGAAATCCCTATATGGAGTGCGTTCATTGATAAGGTTTCCATTTCTTCTACTAGGCGTCATTTCTAAACAATTGTATAAATTAAATCAGTTTATGAATCAAAATACATAATCCCATACTTATAAAACACTTAACATGAATTGAACTATTTATGGATATAATCCATAATCATAAGAATTTTTTCTTTGAGTAAGTATATACTCATAAACGCTTCATAATGATTTGTAACGAAAATGAGAGTTATCCTAAGCATATCCCCCGGGAGTGTCGTAACCAAGAGTGCAGCAAGGCCTGTTGTCGTGCACGAGTTCACGTTCGAGTCTAGCTCAAAGTGGTGTTTTCGGGTTTTACCCCTAGGTATATCTGTGCCAGAGCCACCTCTACCTGCTCGTATCCAGACCGGGATGTATTTCTCGGAAAACTCCCAAAATATGTACAATACCAAAATTTTAGGAAGTTCTTCTATACTAATCCTCAAATTCCATCTTAAATCTATGTGCTCTAATCAGATTTTCTCTAAATATAGCTTCCAAGGTTTGTAATAAAATTTTTCTGATACCAACTGTAACTCCCCGACCCCAGTTACCCAGAGTCGATGCATTATTTCATAACATTGGCATGATCACAATAAAGATCAAATATCTAAAGACCGATTGGTTTAGTATACTTGGAAACACTAGATATATACCTTAAGTTTTACATTACATCATAAAAATTAAAACTACAACAACATAGTGTCCATATTCCACACTCTTATCCCCTCATACAATCCCTCTAGGTCATTCATAATTTACTTCTACACATCCTGGGAAAAATAAAACATAGAAAAGGGGTGATCTCAAATTCCCAGTAAGGATAACAATATAGTGGAAACTTTCGTAAATAAGAATAAACAATTAAGGCAATGTATAACTAAAACAAAAGCCTTTTACACTTGAACTTCAACATAGTATGGCAAAAATAAAATGAAATAATTCCATTTAATTATTCACATGGATATTCTACTAATCGAATAATCACATGCAATATCAATAACTGTATTCATAATGATGGAATGCATAATGCCAGACTATCATAACCACATAGCCAAGGCCTCGTGCCAAGACTACAAATAAGATTTTGTCAAGGCTGTGTTACAAGATACTAGTTTTTCTCTTGAGACCTACCGATGCATCAAGTAGCTATAGCGGGCTCCACCCATCACATATTAAGTCCAATGCATTCTCATATGAAAAGGTTTAAACATACACATTTGTATTAAAACTAGCATACGAAATGTGAATACTTTAACCATAAACCATGACTGGTATAAAAATAGCACATCCACAGTCAAACATATCACAAAACCATCAATACAATATAGAATTTTTGTATCATAATAAATCAACTTCAAATAAGCATAAAATCCATCAAAGGATATTGTCATAGATGAAATCAAAACTCTTTTTAGAGAAATATATCTTTCTATTTTGAAATCATTTAAGAGTCATATATTTATAAAATAAAACATTTTCATTGAAAATATTCTTATAATCTTGTAAGGGAAGCTTCGACGATTTTATAACGGCGTAAAATAGCCACACCCGCTGTATAAGTTAAAAAACATTCATACCTTAATTCTGTCGAAAAGGATAAAAGCACCTTGTTTGGAAAACAACAGAAGGATTCCTTTATAAACCCCTTATAAAAAGTCAAAAAAGGGTATAAATGACTTTAACCCAAATTATTGTAAATAGTAAAAATGTTTTGAAATACATTTTTAAGAAACATGGATGTGGAAGATAAATAGATCCTAGTAGATTATTACGTATAAACAACCTCGAATAATGAAGAGATTGCGGAATAAACCCTTACCTTGTACTTTTCCTTGTTTGAAGGTAGGATAACCTCCTGTATAATGGTGAAATAATTTTTATTAAATTATACAAGAATCATATATATTAATATGATATCATATATGATCTTTTAACATTTTTTTGTTAATAATATCTTAGTATTATCGTCGTTTCGGGTGTTAACTTACTCATTTTCTTTTATATGTTTTGTAAGATAAGCCAAGTTTGTAAAGGATAGGTTGTATCTTATTCATATACAGAATGATATAAAGTCCTTAAACATTATTTTTAAATCATCAAATGATAATTATACTTGAATGGATACGATGGAGAATGAATCTTATCGCGTTCGTGGAGACGGTAGTCCGTACGTACGCACGAGTGACAATATCATTCTTTTGATATTAAAATAATATATAATTGGATATTATATCATATATACAGAATCAATATCATGTTATAATTATTATTTACATGATTTACACATCATTATTATACCTATCCAATTAATAATATATTGAATAACAATTACACCACGACATGGAGACGGTAAGCCGTACGTACGCACGCATGGTGACATGTTATTTAAAGGGTGGATATAATACTGAATATGGTTGTAACATATTTATAATAACATCACAGTATATATAATATACTGGAGTTATTATTTTAGAATGGTAATAATAAAGAAAGATGAAGTGGAAGAAGAAATTAATTTGAAAAAGGGTGGTGAAAACATTACTTCTTCTTTGGGTTCTTTATTTTGTTTTGATCAGAAGGGCTCCTTAGGTTGGATTTATGATAAAAATAAGGCCTCTAGGATGTAGTGAGGGGCGCTTAGAGAGTATTTGGGTAGATTTTGGCCGAACCAAAAGGCTTTGAAGGTGTGAAGTAATGGGAAGGGGGAGTGCCCTTTTATAAGAGGGGTGAGGGGCACCTTTGGAAAAGAGAGAAATATTAATTTATAATAAATTCATATTCGGTTTCTAATGGTTCCAATGTTTATTATTCAAAGGGTAAGGTGGGGATAGGTCGAAAACCATTCAACCAATAGAATTTAGACAGGTTTGGGTTACTATATTAGCCTTATCTTTTAGTTTTAACTCTTAGTTAATTAGTTTGACATTTACCATGTCACTTTGTATTATTATATTATATAGTGAATAAACTTACTATATACAGCCATGAGACCCACAAATGGTCTATTACTGATACACCTATCTTTATAAAAGTCTCTTGGCAAAAATCTATATTTTTAGGAATTTAATATCAAATAATAATATAATATTTGTTATAAAAACTTTTTTATGTCAGTTTTGACACTATTCAATAGTTGATTTTTGTGAAACTTATAACAGAATAATTACTTCGAAAAAAGTTCATTAAATCAATAGGTCATATTATACTAGAAAATTAGTTTAATTCATTAAAAGTCTAAAATTATATTTATTTGGGTATTTATAATATCAATTATTTTAATTTTTCACGATTATGGTAATTACTACATCATCATTGTGTCATAAATAAATTAAATTATATAATATCTAAAAATTATAAATAAAATAGAATTATGTAGGAAATATTTTTATCTTTCTAATTAATAATTATAGTCTAAAATCCAACATATATAACCCTATGTAAAAATTGTTTTTCTAAACGATATATGCTTGTCATTTTTGTATTCATTTTAACTTAATTAAACATAAGTGTCCCTATCAATTACAAGTGGCACCATGGGGTCCCAAAATCGACCCAAAGATGCCCATGGTCACAAATGTATCCACCAATAAGGTTAGGAAACGTTTTAGGGTAATTTATTATTATTATAATATTATTTTCTTTAACCCTTATTTACCAGATTTACCCCTAACCATGGTAAATAAAATATTTACCGCATTAATTATTCAAAATGTCTAAAAATAAAAGTTACCTATTTACACAATTTTAACATCCTGATTCTAAATATTGAATCCATTTTTCAAAATTCAAAACACAGAAGTGGCAGAAATTAATTTAATATTAATTCCCGTTGTTAAAACAAAAAAGCGTGTTTTTAAGAGATATTAACTATCAAAAGATTGACACTTGCTTATGTCCGGTTAAATTGTAAAATTATGTACAATGACCAAAATTTAATTAAATGGTAAACATATATTCTAAATATACTTTAAAACCACTCAAATTCATAAATTATCAATATAAATTATTTCGATTTAAAAAGTTGTTTTTAAATAAAATTTAGTAATTTTCACTATTCATCAAAATATAAGTGTTATCCGAAAAGTTCCAAAATATCACCCTAGGCTAAATTAGATATTCCAAATCCAAAAATGAAGTCCATTTTGAAATATAAAATATATATAATTTCAAAAAGTATGTATTACTATTCATAACGGCTAGTTTGATTGGTTGTGGTGTGTTAGAACTCGGTGTTGCGTACAACACACGCTATCACATTATTCAAAGAGAAGTGTACCGTAGAAGCTTGGGGTGTTAAAAATGGTCACTACCAAGGATATCATAGTATAATGGTTTCACTCTGCAAACCATCATAGTCATCTTTTTTTTCATGTAACACCATCATAATGTAAAAAGTACCATATTTACTAGGTGAACTATTTCTTCTAGTCATGTCTATCTCATGAGATATAAATCATTTCCTTATTAATTGAAGGGAGATATAGATCCCAGACATAAAGTAGTGAAACCCAAACATATGTGTACCATAATATGATAAAACATTCATCAAATCACAACCCATGAAAATAAATGGGTTTCATATGAATTACATCATCGCATCCATAAAACCATTCTACAGAACAATAAGAATTTTAGTGTTGGATATTATTCCCATAATATTATAATAAATAATGACTATTTTTGTTGATGAATCAGAATATCATTAACAATTTATTGAGGAAAATTACCTATCCAATTTTGGAATCACTTTTCAAAATATAAAAATTGATCTTGTAATAAAGAAATAATTATTCAATGAAAAAAAACTTTTAATGTTATATTGGAATCCTAAAATAATTTTTCTTTCATGATGATGGTAAATTCCATTAACATAATATAATATTAACAAATTATTTTTCATCATTTGGAAAAAAATCAAAAATTATCTTATTCGAAAAAATGATAAAAATACTTCTAACCATTTTTTTTAAATTAAAACAAGGGTTATTTTACATAAAAGTGTTATAAGAAAATTTTAAAACCGTTATTAAATCTTTTTTAGGAAATATTTATATGTATGAGAAATTTATTTCGATCAAAGAGAAAAATGAATTATTTCTTCCCTGAAATAAATATTATTAGATTCCTTAGTGCACATGGAGAAGAAAATAAATTGTAATTATTTATTTTTAAAAAATAAAATAAGGATAAAAAATGTTATGATTTTACTAAGAGAGAAAAAAATGATTTGATTATTGAAAATATAATCATAACCGACCCCAAAAAATAATTATATTGTAATCATAAAACCCCTTGCATAATTTAAGACTTCCCTCACATACTTCAAAACCAACTATATAAATAATATATAATAACAATACATTTATTCCAGGATCATTCATATATATAAAATTCCATTTTTTATTTACTTATAACCATTTATCATGTATCACCACTATATTTTATGAAAAATATTCTTTTTATTTCATTAATTACTTGTTTTGTACTCTACACAAAAAGGAGCTTGCACAACATGCATCCCTGACTTGGCTTGCATTACACACAATCACGACATTCCACGATAGCGTGTGTCGTAAGCAATACTGAGTTTCGCTAAATAACGAAATGTTATATGAACTACCTGTTATGAATAGTATCAACTAAATTTTGAATTTTATTACATTATTATTCATCTTAAACATTTTCTAGAACATGGTATGAGAACAAAATCAATTAATCGAGTAAAATAAGTATTTTTCCAAAAATGCAGTTTTCCCACCTATTGATGGCGCACCCACATTAAATCTTGTTTTTGACATTTATAGAAGTTATATTTGAAAAAATAAAATGATTCTTTGGAATCGGGATATAAAAATTTACTTTGGATAAAATTTTTATATTATTCTGATAACTTTCATATTTTAATGAATAGTAAAAACATGCTATATTTTAATTAAAAAAACTTTTTTCAACGCAATAATTTATTTGGATAGATTATATTTTTAATTGGTTTTAAAGTTTAATTAGAATAAAATTTTACCATTTATTTCAATGTTGGTCATTGAAATTAATTTCACCTTGAAATTGGACATAAACAAGTATCAATCTTTGGATAGTTATTGTTTCATAAAAACACGCTATTTGTTTTGATAACGGGAATTAATTTTAAAATTAATTAATGCCACTAATATGTATTGAATTTGGAAAAATAGGCATCAATTTTTCATTCAGAAGATCAAATAATGCTTAGGAAGAATTTTTGGTATATTTCTGAAAAATGTCAATTATTGATGAATAGTACAACCACTTAGTGGTAGTTAAAAAACTAATTTGTTTTAATTTAAACTTAATTTTACCACTTCAGTGAGTGGAATTTCGAAAATCCTAGAGACATAGTTAATATTAAGGAATAAAATGTGTTTCAATGAGATGAAAATAATTTTTGCTGAATAGTAACGTTTTACTTTTTTTTACCACGGTTAAAAGTAAATAGGGAAATTAAGGGTAAAAAGAATATTATTATTAAGATAAAACATGTCAAAATTCTATTGGATAAGTGTAATTCGTCCAAAAACAACCTTAGGAATAAAATATGACCATTTAGGCCCACTTGGATTAGAATAGGTCATTTAATATTAATTTATTAAAAGAAGGGTTAAAATAGTTAAAATCAATGTTTAATAAGTAAATAATTTTTAATATAGGGTTATACATAAGATAAATCTGACTATAAATATTAATTAGAAAGATAAAAAGACTTCCTAAATAATGGTATTTTATTTATAATTTTTAGACATTAAATAATTTAATTTATTTATGACACAAAGATGATGCAGTAATTATCTGATTAATGAAATATTGACATAATTGATGTTCTAAATACCCAAATAAATGTAATTTGATACTTTTTATGAATTACACTAATTTTCTAGGTTAATATGACATGTTATTATTGATTTATTTAACTGTTTTAGAACTAATCATGCTGTTATGAGTTTAAATAAATCAAGTACCAAATAGTGTCCAAATTGACATAAAATAGTTTTTCAAAAAATATTATATTATTAATTGTTTTTTTATTCCTAAAAAACTAATTATCAGCACAATGACTTAGATAAGGATATATATATTAATAATGAACCACTGGAGATTTGTTTGGCTTGTTATAGTATGTTTATTAACCTTATAGTGTAAGAAAACAAGAAAACACGGTAAAAGTAAAATTATTTAACTTAAAGTTAAATCTAAATGATAAAGTTAAAATTGAAACCTAAAAGTTTCTAAATTCTATTGGATGAGAGTATTTCAACCCATCCCCACATTATATTCAAAATAAATCAATTTTGAGCTATTAAAAACCAAATATGACTTTATAATAAAATAATATTTTTAGTTATTCCAAAGGTGCCCCTCTCCTCCCTTATAAAAGGGCACCTCCTCCATATCTTCGTCAAACCACTATGAGCCTTCATGCTCGGCAAAACCCTACCAAATTATTTTTTCCACTTCCCTAGAAACATCATATATGTCCTGGGCTTCTTAAAAGACCATTTTTAGTGCCCTAAGACAAGGTTAAGAAGAGGTGCTTCCAAGAAGAGGTAATGTCCGCTACCGATTCTTTCAACTTTATTTCTTTTTCCACTTCTTATTTTTAGTTGTTTAATTATGAAGTAATAACATCAGTATAACTCATATAATGATATGTTATTATAAGTATGAAACAACCCTATTTCACCATCTATCCATCCTACGGAAAACGAAATCACAACACGTGCGTACGTACGGAATACCGTCTCCACGCCGTGGTGTAATCTATTTTCCACCACCACCTTACTTGGATAGCTATAATGGTGTAAATAATAACTATATATGATTATTTTAAAGTGATATTGATTCTATAATATTATACATACACTTCAATACAATCCCACAATCATGGGAATGATATAATTTCTCGTGCGTACGTACGGACTACTGTCTCCACGAACGCGATGAGATTCATTTTCCATGATTAACCCTTCAAGAATGATTATAAATTATATATAATGAATAATAATGAAATATATGACATAATTAAGGTACTATATTTATTTATACACACACATATATATATATATATATGTCATCTACAAACTTCCATTCAAGTCAAAAAAGAAAGGAAAACAGCATTCATGCGTACATACGGCCTACCGTTTCCATGAACGGTGTGTTTCATTTCATTTATCTATCTATTATATATATATATACTGAATATATATGATATATAAATCATGTTTTACATTCTGGATGTAAGTAAATCATGATATAAGTATTAATAATATAAAGAACAACAAGTCCAAACACGTACGATAAAAGAAACAAATTTACGCAAAACACTACTTTAACATGGAATTGAAAAATGAACGGGTAATATAAATAGCTAAGTTAACCGTATATTATATAAAACAATGAATATTATTCTTTAATAAGTCAATGATATTATTTAAATCATTATACAGAAGGTTCGGTTACATACGAAACATATCAGACATTAGGTAAGGGATAATGTTGCGATCTCAATTGTTTTCTATCCGAGATTTCTTATACATAAGTATTTACTGGGGTTATATTTATCATCCATGTCTAAGTTTTATAAAAATGTATTCATGTTTGTTTAAAGTCCTTTTTTACAAATTTTTTACTTTCACTACATGGTATGTATGGAATCTTTCTTTTACGAGGTACTTTTTGACTTTTCTGGCAAAAGTACGAGAAAAATGTTTTTTTAACTTATACAGCATGAACTAATTTTTACAGTTTCATAAATCCAAATTTTTATGAAGAATAATCTTTAATATTTCATAATTATTTTTAGCAAAATCCCATTCTTTTAAAATTGCATGATATTTTGTGAAACAAATGATTTCGAAAAAGAAAGGATATTTTCCTCATGAATTCATTTCAAGTGTTTTATCAAAACCATGTTTCATCTAAGATGACATTAATTCATATGTGTATGTTTCAAGTATCAGTTATCTATGATTTACATGGTTTCACATTTCTTATTATGAAATTATATCCATTTATTTTATATGGATTATGTGATGATGGGATGATGTTTATGAAACCCATTTTATTTGATGGGTTATTATGAAGAATGTATGTTTATTTTATGTCCCAAGTAAGAATGATTTCCTTATGAGATGGGTGGGACCTATATATCACTCCAATTCATTGGGTAATGATTTATATCTCATGAGATAGACACGGATGGAACAGTATGTTAATCGGGTTCAGTGTTATAGGACTAGAATGAGGAGTGAACTCGATTTAGAAAGGGACTTTGTCCACTAAGATGGTCTTGACAGCAATACCTTGGCTACTATGGAAATCATAACATGTGCTGAATGGTTGACACAATTACATGTTTTATTCCCATCCTATTTTATCGTGATTTATGTTCCTTTATGATAAATGCCTTTCTACTTCCATGATTTATGTCTTTTCTCAAGGTTTTAATGTTTTGATTTCATGTTCATGTTTTTGCTTTCAACTATTTATGGATTGTTTTATGTTCTCTATGTTTTCCCTTACTGAGCATTTGAGCTCACCCTTTTTATGTTTTATTTTCCCCAATAAATAATGAAAGGTTTTAGGTAAGGAAACAAAAATGGGAAGATCGTTAAGGGAGATGTTAAAGATCGTTCACCACGATTAGAAGATTATATTCCGAGTTTCCAAAGACACTAAACTATTACGGTCCTTGTGTGTCTGTTTTTGTTATGTATGAAGTATTCTACTAATGTAATGTAATTTCCATGTACGTCAAGCTTCGGGTCTCTACAGTTGGTATCAAAGGAAAGGTTGAGTCAACCTTTGGAAACTAGGATGCGAAAACATTAGTGATATCCCTAGAGATATTTCTAAGGAATGTCTAGGGATGTCCCTAAGGATAAGTATACGTATAGATTATAGTCCTAGAATTATTTTAACAATATTAGATTAAACCTAAGAAGATAGATATTGAAGTTAATCCCCCTTTATTATGATTTTTTTCCTCTCACACTATTCTTTTTGGGTTTTAGAAAATGGTTGGTAACAGGAAGATTCACGATAATGGAGGATATCACAGACAATGGAAGGATATTCGTCATGAGAAACCAAATGAAACAGGATTTGGATGTCTAAACGTTGTAATTAGGGATAATCATTATTCTCATAATATGATCAATATTCTCTACTTTGTTTATTTTCCCGACTCAGATAATAACTGCCTGATGGAGTTTCATGATGATCATAGAGGAAAGAAAGTTTGATTTCCCTCATGTAAATCATGTGGGAAAAGGCATCGGGGAGATTGTTTCAAAGGAACTGGATGGTGATTTGGTTGTATAAAAGAAGGACACAAAGCCAGTAAGTGAGAAGGAAAATGATCATTTAACACCATGGATGAGGATAATGGTATTGCTACGACATAAACAATGATTAAATGTTTTAAACGTGGAATGTACGGGAATTATGCAAACCAATTCCCTAAGGGAAAGTCTCTTGATGAAAATTAGTATGGTCGTATGGGTAGTATTTATGTTGATGATGAGGAGGAGACTACAAATGATATGTGAGATGAAATAATTGTTGAAGATCGGTCAATGGTTTAAGAAGGTAGTGGAATGATAACATTTTTATCAAGCGAGTAATCTCATGGTACTATGGAATAAAGAGACATCTAAGGATTGTTACACCGTTGTCTTTCCTTAAGTTTTGAATGTGTATGATGAATGGTACTAGTAACAATGAAAAGTTATTCAGATTTTTTTGTAAAGTAGATGATATGCGCATAATGAAGGGATAAGAAGATAATGAGATGTTTGATTGTATTCATGATCTCATGACTGATATAAGGTCTAAGTGATATTATGGTTTGATTGTATATATTTTTTGGGATTTTGGTATGTGGAAAGAGTTACCTTTTGACAGTATTCATGTTTTCACTAAGGTTCTATGGTAATTTTTGTTTCAATAGAATATATGACTATGTTATTCATGTGTTTGGAATGCAACCAACAAGATATATCTTATGATATATGTGGGATAAATTCTTGTATTCACATTCTTGGTAGATAACCTTTCTAGTAATTGTTTTCTTTATAATATGAGCTTAGACCAAAGTATTTTAGATAATCCTAAAGATTGGAGTAGATTATGTTGGACATAAGTTAGTATTGTTTAAGGATATAACATTTTTCGATATTATTGATGGAATGTTATAGTAATGTAGTTTTAGAAAAAGGACAACCTGCAGGACGGGCGACAACCCATCGCATCGGACAAGGTTGTGGGAATCGAAACCAAAACCGAAGTGTGACTGGCCTTTTCACTTACCAATGGCCTACATGAAGTCCCTGGTTAGTAGAAACTAGTTTTATTTTATTAAGCAGTATGATATATGAAGTAAAAGTTCATTTTTGGAATCATATATGATTAACCTCAACATAGATGGACTTATGTATTCGATAACTTTTTCTAACCTTTTCTTTGAGATAGATGGAATGAGACATCGTTCTATCACATAATCTGTTACCACTTCACAAATAACAAATTTAACTTCATTTCTTTAAAAGATGAAGTGGAAATTGTTCAAATCATGAACAATAGTGAGATTGTACCAAAATCAAGCAAGTATTTCTTCTAATTCAAAATGTTCAACTTTAGGAAAATGATATTGAAAACCAAAAATGTTGTCCTAGTTCTCTTATATCTAATGAATCAATTGGTACGTTAGATCATCGAAAATCTATGGCTTTGTGATTGTTGGCTATTTCATAGCCATGTTCTCTACCACACTCCATCAGAACATGATGGTTAGTTTTGTCTTCCATATCCATATTTTAACCTATGTTCTCCTATGTGGAAACCTAGTGATGAGTTAATCTAGGTAACCGTTACATTTCTAACATTCCTTTTTAAAATGAAGTTTTAGTTTTTTTTACGATGTTGGTTTCTATGAAAGAAACTTTCATGTAGTAAACTATTTACAACCCCGACGAATTTCAAGGGAGAAATTCCTTTTAAGGGGGGTAGAATGTAACACCCTGAGATTTTATGAAAAATATTCTTTTAATTACATTAATGTCTTGTGTTGTATGCTACACCAAAAGGATCTTGCACAACATGCATCCCTGACTTGGCTTGCATTACACGCAATCACGGCCTTCCACGATAGCGTGTGTTGTACACAATACTGAGTTTCGCTAAACAATGATATGTTATATGAACAACCCGTAATGAATATTATCAACTACATTTTGAATTTTATAACATTATTGTTCTTCTTACACATTTTCTAGAACATGGTATGAGAACAAAATCAATATTTCGAGTAAAATAAGTATTTTTCAAAAAATACAGTTTTCCCGCCTTTTGATGGCACACCCACTTCAAATCTTGTTTTTGACATGTATATAAGTTCAATTTGACAAAATAAAATTATTCTTTGGAATCGGGATATAAAAATGTACTTTGTATAAAAATTTCATATAATTCTGATAACATTCATATTTTAAAGAATAGTAAAAACACGCTATATATTAATTAAAAGAAACTTTTTTCATCGCAATAATTTATTTGGATATATTATCATTCTAACTGGTTTTAAAGTTTAATTATAATATATTTTTACCAATTAATCCAATGTTGGTCATTGGAATTAATTTCACTTTGAAATTGGACATAAAGAAGTATCAATCTATTGATAGTTATTGTTTCTTAAAAACACGCTATTTGTTTTGATGACGGGAATTAATTTTAAAATTAATTAATGCCACTTCAATGTTTTGAATTTGGAAAAATAGAAATCAATTTCGAATTCGGAATATCAAATAATGCTTTGGCTGAATTTTTGGTATTTTTTTGAAAAACTTCAATTTTCGATGAATAGTGCAACCACTTAGTGGTAGTTAAAAAACTAACATTTTTTTAATGTAAACTTAATTTTACCACTTTTGTGAGTGGAATTTCGAAAATCCAAGAGAGACGGTAAATATCAAGGACTAAAATGTGGTTCAATGAGATGAAAATAATTTTTGGTGAATATTAACTTTTTACTTTTTTTACCATGGTTAAAAGTAAATAGGATAATTAAGGGTATACATGATATCATTATTACCCTAACACATGTCCAAATTCTATTGGATAAGATTAATTCGACCAAAAAAACCTTAGGAATAAAATATGACCATTTAGGCGCACATGGATTAGATTAGGACATTTAATATTTATTTATTTAAAGAAGGGTTAAAATAGTTAAAATCAAAGTTTAATAAGTAAATCATTTTTAATATAGGGTTATACATAAGATAAATTAGACTATAAATATTAATTAGAAATATAAACATATTTAATACATAATGGTATTTTATTTATAATTTTTATACATTAAATAATTTAATTTATTTATGACACAAAGATGATGAAATAATTATCTTATTAAAGAAATATTGACATAATTGATGTTATAAATACCCAAATAAATGTAATTTGAGACTTTTTATGACTTCAACTGATTTTCTAGGTCAACATGACATGTTATTATTGATTTAAGTAACTTTTTTCGAACAAATCATGTTGTTATGATTTTCAAAAAAATCAAGTACCAAATATTGTCAAAATTGCCATAAAATAGTTTTTAAAAGAAATATTATATTATTAATTGTTATTTTATTCCTAAAAATCTAAGGTTCACACAAATGACATAGATAAGGATATATATATATATATATATATATTAATAATGAACCACTTGGGGTTCGTTTTTCTTGTTATAGTAAGTTTATTAACCTTATAGTGTAAGAAAACAAGAATACACGGTAAAAGTAAAATTATTTAACTTAAAGATAAATCTAAATGATAAGGTTAAAATAGAAATCTAAAATTGTCTAAATTCTATTGTATGAGAGGCTTTCGACCCATCCCCACCTTAGCTTCAAAATAAATCAATTTGGATCAATTAAAAACTGAATATGACTTTATAATAAAATAATATTTTTAGTTATTCGAAAGGTGCCCCTCTCCTCCCTTATAAAAGGGCACCTCCTCCCTCTCTTCCTCACACCACTTTGATCCTTCCAGCTCGGCCAACCACTTCCAAATTATCTTCTCCACTTCCCTATAAACATCCTAGAGGTCCTGGTATTCTTCAAAGACCATTTTTAATGCCCTAAGAGGAGGTTAAGATGAGGCACTTCAAAGAAGAGGTAATGTCCGTTATCGATTCTTTCAATTTTATTTCTTCTTCCACTTATTCTTATTTAGTTGTTTAATTATGAAGTAATAAAATCAGTATCAATAATATACCGATATGTTATTATAAGTATGAAACAATCCTTTTTCACCATCTATCCATCCTATGGAAAACGAAATCACCGTACTTGCGTACGTACGGAATACCATCTCCACGCCGTGGTGTAATCTATTTTCCACCACCACCTTACTTGGATGGGTATAATGGTCTAAAGAATAACTATATATGATTATTGTAAATTGATGTTGATTCTTTTATATTATACATACAAATCAATACAATCCCATGATCATGGGAATGATATCATCGCTCGTGCGTACGTACGGACTACCGTCTCCACGAATGTGATGAGATTCATTTTCAATGAATAACCATTCAAAAATGATTATGAAGTATATATAATGCATAATAATGAAATATATGAAATAATGAAGGTACTGGATTTATGTATACATACATATATATATATATATATGTCAACTACTTACTTCCAGTGAAGTCAAAAAAGAAAGGAAAACAACGTTCATGCGTACGTACGGCCTACCGTCTCCATGACCGGTGTGTTTCATTTCATTTATCTATATATTATATATATACTGAATATATATGATATATAAATCATGTTTTACATTCAGGAAGTAAGTAAATCATGATATAAGTAATAATAATATCAAGAACAACAAGTCCAAACACGTATGATAAAAGAAACAATTTTACCCAAAACACTACTTTAACATGGAATTGACAAATGAACGGGTAATATAAATACCTAAGTGAACCATATATGATTCAAAACAATGAATATAACTCTGTAATAAGTCAATGACATTATTTAAATCATTATACAGTATTTTCAGATACATATGAAGCATATCGGACATAATGTAAGGGATAATGTTGCAATCTAAATTGTTTTCTATCTGAGATTGCTTATACGTAAGTATTTACTGAGGTTATATTTATCATCCATGTCACAGTTTTATAAAAAAAATTCATGTATGTTTAACGTCCTTTTAACCCATTTTATAATTTTACTACATGGTATATACGGAATCTTTCTTTTACAAGGTACTTTTTGACTTTTTTGGCAAAAGTACGAGAAAAATGTTTTTTTTTAAATTATACTGCATGAATGGATTTTTAGGGTTTCATAAAGCCTAATTTTCATGAAGCTTACTCTACAATATTTCATGACTATTTTCAAAAAAATCCTTTTCTTTTAAAATTGAATGAAATTTTGTGAAAAGAAAATGATTTTGAAAAAAAGGATATTTTCCTCAAGAATTCATTTCATGTGTTTTATCAAAACCATTTTTCATCTAAGATGACATTAATTCATATGTGCATGTTTCAAGTATCAGTTCTCTATGATTTAAATGGTTTCACTTTTCTAATTAAGAAATGATATCCATTTCTTTTATATGGATTATGTGACGATGGGTTGATGTTTATGAAACCCATTTTATTTGTTGGGTTATTATGAAGAATGTATATTTATTTTGTGGAACAAGTATGAAAAATTTCATTATGAGATGGGTGGGACCTATATATCCCTCCAATTCATTGTGTTAAGATTTATAGCTCATGATATAGGCATGGATAGAACGGTATGTTAATCCGGGTCAGTGTTACAGGACTTGAACGGGGAGTGAACTCGATTCAGATAGGGACTTTGTCAACTATGATGGTCATGGAAGCAATGCCTTGGCTACTATGAAATCATAACATGTGCTGAATGGTTTCCACAATTACATGTTTTATTCCCATCCTATTTTATCGTGATTGATGTTCCTTTATGATAAATGCCTTACTACTTCCATGATTTATGTCGTTGCTCAAGGTTTTAATGTTTAGATTTCATGTTCAAGTTTTTTTCATTAAAATGTTTATGGATTGTTTTATGTTATCTATGTTTTCCGTTACTGAGTATTTGATCTCACCCTTTTTATGTTTTATATTTCCCAGGAAATAAATAAAGGTTTCAGGTAAGGAAAAAAAGGGGAAGATCGTTAAGGGAGATGTTGAAGATCTTTCAACATGATTAGATGTTTATATTCCGAGTTTCCAAAGACACTAAACTATTATGGTCCTTATGTTTCTATTTTTGTTATGTATTAAGTATTCGGAAAAGTAATGTAATTTCCATGTATGTCAAGATTTGGGTCTCTATATATCATCTCTTTATTATCAAATAATTATAAATTTTTTTATTTTGGTTGATAATTATTTCTTTTTTATATATGTTTTGGTTTGGATGATTATGTCATTTTACATAGATCAATGTACCATAACATCCAAAATATCAATCATGATATAATAATATAATATATTTATTATATACATGCTTGGAGTCATTTATAAATGTATAGATAGAAAATTTAAATAAACTTTCAATGCAGATAGCATAATGTACATACGCATGAAGTCTGTTTCCGTTGTTTTGATGGATGATATGAAAGAAAGAATAATAAAAAATTTCCTCTATTGGAGAATAATGAGGTCTTTTATATTATATATAAATATTAATATAATCATAATACTTAACCATAAATGTCTTTAATGAAAAATGATATGTCCCGCTATGTGGAGAAGGTAAGACGTATGTTCACACGAGCATTACTTTCACTTATAATTTGACTTGAAGGAGGGTGCATAATAGTGATTTCATAATTAAAAATAAAATTAATAAAATATAGTTTATTAAATTTATTATTATATGATAATAAAATATATTTATAAGAGGACAAGAATATTTGAAAAATAATGTGATTTGATATTGAGATTACCCCTTCTTCAAATTAACTCCTTTTGATATCCTATAATGATCTCATGTGTGTTTCTATTGGGAATACTAGGACCACAAGAATGGGTATAGGTAAGTTAAAAATATAATTTTTGATATTATGGTCAACCAAAAATTCTCATTGGGGTTTAAATAATTGAGGGAGGAAGTAACCCTTTATAATTGAGGTGAGGGGAACTTTTAGAATTTCTCAAAAGATTAAATTAGAATAAATTCACACTCAATAAAAATAACTTCAAATATAAATGTATTTTAAGATAAGATAATATAGGGTAGTAATTCTATAAACCAATATAATTTAAAATTGGTTTTGTGTACTTTTTATCCTGGTCATTTTTTATTAACCCTTAGTAAAACTATTTAATTTTTAACTATGCTAACACATTATTTATATTTAAAATATTAATTTGTAATTATATTATGATTGTTTGGGATTTAATGTAATTTTTTTTTATTTCATATCATTCCATAACCTTCTTTTATTAAATAATGTTTTTTTAATCTAATTTTAAAAAATATTATTTTCAAAAACAAATAGTTAAAGACAATTTTGACTCAATTCAATTAATTTGACATAATATAAAGAAATCAATAGGGGGCATTCAAATAAAATTTTTAAATTCCTCCAAAATATTTTATATATACATATAATATTATTTTTTAACATTTACTCATTCAAATTATATTAATATAATATTTTTAAATTCATTTACTATATCATTTATTAAATGGAGAAATAACACATCGGTGTGGCATAAGATATTGAATCTAATAAAAAATATATAATTAATTTTTATGTAATACTTTCAACTGAAAAAATAAATTGAAAATATCAGGAAGCATTGTTCTATTATAATTCATCCAATAAGAACTAGTATGAAAAATAGAGCATTATAATATACTGTTAATCAAGATTACCAAGATTAACCTTATACCGTGGGGATAGATAATACCACTATTAGTATACAAATTGACCACAAATAAATAGTTCATAATTATAGAATTTGAAGATCTTGAATTTAAGTAGGTATTTTCATTATCTAATTCAATTTCTAAAAATTTTTGAAATTAATTTTACAAAAAGTGAGAAACACTTAACATAGTTGATTTCTTTAGATGAAAATACATTTCTCTGTATAAAAGTAGATTTCTTCATTTCTTATTCACAGAAAAGAATTGTGGATTATTTAAAAAAAAGTCTCCAATTAATAAAATATAAATTTCACTAAAAATATTCACCAACAAGTAATAAATCAGATAATTGATATCAAATATATTCTATGAATAAAAAATTTGAGAAAATAATAATAAAAATATTTTAAAATATTATCTTCAAAAATATTAAGTTTATAACTAATGAATTCATTATTTAAATTTATAGAGTTCAAGTTTTCCATAAATTAGTAATACTATTCACAAAAACTAATCTAATTTTATTCATTAATGAACATATAATATTTTAATAATGTTATGCGGTTCGTTTAAACTCATTATTCCATGCAATGCATGCTATCAAAAAATACATTTATGGGAATAAAAAAAAGATAACAAAATAATATTTTTTGTGTGTCCCACATGATTTTAAAAAATTAAAATCATTTCAAAAAAAGATTTATAAAAACATGGGGTGTTATATAGAAATCCCTATAATTACACAAATTACACATCGGTTGTACATTGGTGTAATCAATAGTTATCAATATAAACCATAGTATTTTGAGTTTTTAATGTTATATTTATAATATAATAATAATTATTTTCATACCTTTTTATTGTTACTCAATGCATTCTTCTATATAATATTTTATGTATATTTTATTTCTTATATTAATAAAAAAATATTTATTTTTTTGGAAAACACATTGATTCAAATAAAGAACACATTTTTAAATATTTGAAAATATTTAAATGCACATTTGTGTAATATATTTTAATTTTTAAATATCAATCCTTTATATATAAATAATAACATAGGTTAGTGTAATATTTATAAGTTTCAGAAATCTATTATTATAATAAAACAAGTACTTTTCAATTAATGGGGATTTTTATTTAATTTTTTAAATTATCAAATTTATATAATAATTCTGATTATGTTTTTATTTTATTTTTTTAATAATCATGTGTAAATTATCCCATGAGTATTTTTAACAATGTTTATTAGATGGTCGAATTTTTTGGTAAAATTTGAGTATATTATAAATATATTGTATTCATTATGAAATCATAATGACAAAAAAGTTATCTGATATTTTAAAAAAATTGTATCCTTGAACAAATAAATATTTCCTATTTATAATAATTTATTGGTAAATTTTTTCAATTAATTTTAGAAAGCCTTAATGAATCTTCTATTACCATTACTGTATTTTATGGTTCAAAAATCAATTCATAATGAACATGACTCTCTTTGACACAACTATGTGTATAATTTTACGGATTTTGGTTCTCAACATTATAAAATAATGAAACCACAGCTCTTTTGTAGAAACAATTGAAAAACCCATGTTAAGGTTGATTGATTTTATTATTTTAATATATAAGTTTTGACACCCAAATTCATAAATTATTAAATAATTCCTCTAAATTGTGTCTATAAAAACCGCTCCAGAATCCCATTACTATTCACTAAAAACCATTTAGAACAATGTTACTATTTCATTCCATCTCTTTACTACTCTAAAGGTTATCACAATATCATAAAAATCTCCTTTAAATCTATTATAAGCACCCTCTCAAGGTAATGGATCATCTCCCCTACATATTATTCTATTGAATTTATTGTGTTGATCTTTTAACATCCAATTATTCATGTTGTTATATGTTTTTAAATATCCATCATACAATCCTTATATTGTCCAAGTTTTTATATACCCCTTTCATACACATTAAATCAACCCATGAATCTTTATATACCATGTTTATGTAAAGTAAATTGTATTGTTAATATAGATGACGATGATTTTCATACAAGAAAACCATACCCATTTCCAATCAAGGATATTCACTTCAAATTTCCTTTCCTTCATTGATTTGGTAAATTACTGTAGGTAACCAAAAAAATGTGATCCTATTTTTAAAAGTGATAAAAAATTCTCATATGTTGTATGATATATGTGACCCACTTATGAATCTATGTGATATAAATGTGATGGGTGGGACCAAAATAATATAGTCGTCCAAACAATTGGGTATGGAATTTAACTCATGTGATTCCGTGTATGGTTCAAAGGGGTTATCCTAACTATACTTTTTTAATATTTTTAGGTGGTTATCATTGACTTGTTTTATGATGTCGTGTTTTATATTGTTTCAATATTTCTATGGTTCTTTACTGTTATCAGCTTATGATATGAATAAATGATAATGTTTATTATTATAATAACTTTATGTCACCTTGATATACCTATTAACATACACGTATTACATTCACCATGTGATTATTTATTATTCCATGTCGGGGATTTATAACTCACTAATTTATTTTGAATTTCTTGAGGAAATTTAGGGGAGTTTTTCAAGATTTATATAATTTCTCATCATGTTAAGGTGATTTATATTATTTTTTTGTATCCATATTTCAAATTTTTGTGGAAATTTATGTAATTACACAAATACAATAGATTCCATGATATTTTATGATTGAATTAATTTTAAATATATAAAATTAATCTGGAAAATAATTTTTGTTGAAGAAAATGGTTTTAATTATTGGTATAAGATAATGGTGTTGTTAGTTTTTAATATCTGGATTATAAAACCATTGAAAAATCCACAAGGATAAGACTAAAAAAATAAAAATCCATTAGTTTTGTGAATTGTTAAGTATCTGGATTCAATGAAAATACAACCTTTTGGTATACTAAAATTTTATGTGTCTATAGAATAGTTTACCATAGTTTTAATAACCCTCAAAATTCCGCATTAGTTTAGAATAAATATCCACCCAGTGTAAGATAGTGGCACTTGTAGTAGAACAAATTTGAAAATCCCCAGGGATATGCTTTATTAAGTTTAAAATATTTTTATAACATTTTATGAGGGGAATAATAATTCAAACAAGATTCTATATTAATAAATTTACCTTGGATAACATATACTGAGGCTTAGATAAATATAGGATAAATAATATATAAGCTTTAGTGTAATCCATTTTAGGTTCTTCATTACCAGTTTATCTATTTAATAGATTAATAGTTATCAACAATTATTTTCCATTATTTCTAGTAGGTTTCTTTAAATAGGAGGAACCATTTCAACAACCAATGTGATGGGAAATTTTATCACTACCCAAATGAAATTCAAAACCCATTGGGACCAGAAATTATGAATATTTTGAATATACATTGTCAATTGATTCATGTTTTGAATAGAAAAATCAATGAATTGGAATGTTTAAATCCCGTTAATAATAAATAAATAAATTGGAATTGATACAGTTATGTGAAAAAGGCCTCCAATTTTAAATTATTCTTTACATACATTTATCAAGGAATAATGGATCAAATCCAATGAAAATATCTTCTCCGTCATTAAATTCACTGAGAAAGAGAATCTTGTAAGATATTTATCATATGGATGGAGTTGCTTATAAATATTTTTTGTTGATTGAAAATTTAAATCCTATGGTAGTGATTGAAGAAATGGAGTGGAAGTAATTTTGGAAAATGTTTTTTGAAAAATATTTTCCTCTAACATATCGAATTAAAATTATGAGTAATATTCTTATCCTCCTTTAAAATAATGATTAATCCATCAAGATATATGAAAAAAACATAAGAAAAAATGAAATATTTTACTCGAGACTTTTCATCAAACCTGAAAGAAAATATTTCCCCTTATTTAGTGAGATATAGATAAGTATACAAAAATCATTGGTAATTCAATAAATTGAAATCTATGATTAAATGTTTTGATGTTCCCATGAAATTTAATAGTTGATAAATTAACATATCTCATCGAATTGTAATAGGTATAGATTGTAATATGTTTAAATTAAATATTGTGGGGTGATAGAAAAATCTCATGAGGGAAAGAAATTCTAACATCCCATATATCAAAACTATAGAGACCCAAGATTGACGTACATGGACATTATATTACTTTTCTGGAATACTTAATACATAACAAAAATAGACAGTGAAGGACTGTAATATTATAGTGTCTTTGGAAACATGGAAGACAATCTTATAAGATCTTCAACATCTCCAATAAATAACATTCCCCTTTTTTTCTTACATAAAACCTTTCATTATATCCTGGAAAAGAAAACATAAAAAGGGTGATCTCAAATGCCCCTTAATGGTAATAATGGAGAAAAAAACAAAACATATACATTTGAACATAAAAACATGAACATAATGTTTAAAAATCCAAATATTGAGTGGTGAAATAAATCATCATAGTACGTAAGACATATATCATAAAAGAACATTAATCATGATTAAATAACATGTTAATAAAAAATTTAATTGGGTCAAACCATTAAGCACATGATATTATTTCCATAGTAGCCAAGGAATTTCTATCAAAACCATCATAGTGGACAATGTCCATTACTGAACCGAGTTTACTTGCCGTTCCAGCCCTGTATTACTGAACCATATTTTCTTGTCGTTCCATCCATGTTTATCTCATGATATATAAATCATTACCCAATGCATTGGAGGGATATATAGGTCCCAACCATCTCATAATGAAACCATTCTTATGTGTTCCACAACATTATAAATCATACATAATAGCATAACCCATGTAATAAAAATGGGTTTCTTAAACATCATGCCATCATAACATAATCCATATAAGATAAAGGACTTAATAAAAATAATTCCCTAATAACATAATCAAATCAATGTAATAATATGGATAGAAACCTAACCCTATTTCATTTTAGATGGAAAATAATTCTGATAAAACACTTGAAATCAGTTATTGAGGAAAATATCTTTTATTCTTCAAAATCATTTTATTTTCTCAAAATGAAATATAATTTTTAAATAAATGGGGTTTTTTTAAAGTAATAATGAAATCATGTAGAGGAATCTTCATGAAAATAAGTTGTTATGAAAATTTAAAAATCTATTCATGCCGTATAAGTTAAAAAAACATTTTCCTCTTACTCTTACTGAAAAGGTCAAAAAATACATCGTATTGTAAACAAAAGAAAGATTCCTTACATACCATGTTGTGAAAGTATAAAATTAGTAAAAATAAATTTAAACATACTTGAAATTAGTTTTTAGATAACATTGTCGTGGATGATAAATGTAACCCCAGTAAATACTTACATATAAGCAATCTCAGATAAAAATGAGATTGCAAAATTATCCATTACCTTAGGTCCAATATTTCTGTATGAGTCCAAAACTCCTGTATAGTGGGTTTAAACGTATTATTAACTTGTTACAGAGCCACGCTATTTATGATATCATATATGATTTACTTATGACTATATATTACCCGTTCTATTGTCATTTCCATGTTAAAGCAGCGTTTTGGGTAAAATCGTTTCATTTATCGTACGTGTATGGACTTTTTGGTCGTGATATTATTAATTATATCCTGATTTACATATATTATATATTCATAATTTAAATATATATGATATATCTATAAATGTATTGCAATACATCATTTATGGAGATGGTAGGCTGTACGTATGCATGAATGCTATTTTTGTTTCCTTATTGAATTGAATGGAATTAAGTAAATGAAACATATATGTACATAAATCCAGTATAATTATTATGTCATATCTTTCATGATTATTTAATATATATACTTTATAATCATTCATGAATGGTTATCATTGATAATGAATCTCATCGTGTCGTGGAGACAGTAATCTGTACGTACGCACGAGTGATGATATCATTCCCATAATTATTGAATGGAATTGGAGTATATGATATAATATCTCAGAATAAGTATGATGTTATTATAACCATATATAGTTATCCTTTACACCATTATACCCATCCAAGTATGGTGGTGGTGGATAAACAGATTACACCATGTCGTGGAGATGATATTCTGTACGTACGCACGTGAGGTGGTTTCGTTTTAAGTAGGATGGATAAAAGGTGAAATGGGATTGTTTCATATTTCTAATATCATATCAGTATATTAGTGATACATATTTTACTACATTATAATGAAACATCTAAAGAAAAGGATTTTTAAGAAATAAAAACTTGAATGAATCGGTAGAAGAGATTACCTCTTCTTCAACGCACCTCCTTTAAGCTTCCTCTTAAGGGACTAGAGTTGGTCTTTTGAGAAGAAATGATCCTCCATAATGTGACTTGGGAAGTTGAGAATAGTAATGTTCAGGTGTTTTCAGATATTTAAGGCTTACATTTGTGTGAATAGGAGAGGGAAGGGGTGCCCTTTTATAACGGAGGAGAGGGGAACTTTTGGAAACCACCAAAATATTAATATATAATAAACTCAAACCCCACATAAAAACATCCAAAGTGTCTCAAATTAGGATATGAGGTATGGTATGGTTGTAATAGAATCATCCAATCAAATTTCTACATGTGATAAATTTATTTTATACCTTATCATTTTAATTTTTCCTTATTTAATATAATAAATTTATTTTTGGTAATAATGATCTAATTGTTAAATTGTTATAAATACTTACTTATGTGTTATTAATTTTAATTAATTAGATACATTATTAATTTTTTGGCCATATAATTTAAATTTGTAATTTTTAAATATTTTTGTGGTTTTTAATCAATTTAATAATATTTTATTTTTATAAAATATCAATATTGTGAATTTTGACACTATTTAATTATTTGAATTTACATATAATCCACAGTGGAGATATATTCGATCCAAAATATTTAATAGATTCCTAACATGTCATATTCATCAAAAAAATTCATGTAGCACATTAATTTATTCATATATTATTTATTTTAATATTTTTAAAACCATTTATTTCTTAGTTCTCTTAATAAAATAATTACTACAACATTTTTGTATAATTATTTAATGTAATTATTTTTTCATAAAAATTAAAACTAAAATACTATGATGAAGATACACTTAATATATTTCATAAAACACTTTTAGGCGAATTTATCATCTTATAATAACAACATTTAAATTTTTATATTTATTAAATTTGAAGGTGACAACTTTAACATCATTTAGATTAAAATATTATAAATTTCATAATCTGTTTTATAAGGCTCCAAATTTTCCACAAGTATACCCTTGGATTGTTATGGTTTATATGTACACTACCAATAAGTTTTGGTCAGGATTTAGGGCATTTTATGGGTATTATTTGGTTAATAAAAACTATATTATTGATTTTTCACTAAATAAATAATTTATGTATCATTAATGTATAAGCTGTAAAGGTAAATATATATTACTTAAAAATTAAAAATAAATAACCATGCCAAAGGAAAAAAGTTTTAGATTTCAGGTGATTATTTATAACTAAATGTATATTCTATATAACAATATATTAAAAATAATTTAATTATTAAAGTTTGAGTGCGACATATTTCACTCTCATTAAAATAAAATTAATTAAAGGACTTAATCAAATAAAAGTGGGTTTTAATAGATGCAATTTCGACCCAAGTATATTTTAGGACGAAATATATTCATCCAATTATATTAAGAAAAGTTTTAGGATAATTTTATAATATTATTTGTACCCTTAATTACCTAATTTACCTTTAATTATGGTAAATAAAATTTACCGTAGTTACTATTCATAATGCAAAAAAATAAAAATTAGCCTATTAACAT
Source organism: Viscum album (assembly GCA_963277665.1). NCBI lineage: Eukaryota > Viridiplantae > Streptophyta > Magnoliopsida > Santalales > Viscaceae > Viscum > Viscum album. The sequence continues at coordinate 1,005,547,777 of OY728134.1, forward strand.
TATTTAAACCTAATGATTCCAAATATGGATTCCATTTTTCCAAATTCAAAACATGAATTGTATTATTTAATATAAAATTAATCCTGCTGTTGAGAAAACATGTTTTAAAAGATAAAACGTTGCAAAAGATTGAAATGTTTTTACATATGAATTCTGTGTAAAATTTTTACTGATGAATTAAATTATATTAAATGGTAAAAATATATTATTTTTATATTTTAAAACCATTCAATATTATAATTTAACCATATTAAATATCTCAATGAAAAAATTTGTTTTTAATTAAAAATAAGCGTATTATTACTATTCATCAAAATAAGAAAATTATCAGAAAAAAATCAAACATTTATCCAAAGTAAATATTTATATTCTGTTTCCAAATAAGAATTTTAATTTGTCAAATTGAATTTATAAACATGTAAAGAACTAGATTTAAAGTTGGTGTGCCATCAAAAGGCGTCAAAACTACATTTTTTGAAAAAAATTTATTTTACCTGAAAAATTTATTTGGTTCTCACACCATGTTATATAAGATGTGTATGATGAATTATAATGTCATAAAATTCAAAATTTTGTTACTACTATTCATAACGGCTAGTTCATAATAATATTATAAGAATATATCGTTGTTTAGTGAAACTATGTATTGAGTACCACACACTCTATTGATGAAGGTAGATCTTACATGCAACAGAAGCCAAGAATAGTGTTTGCATATAATACAAGCTAATACGGTGTTGCGTATAGCACAAGCTAATTTCGGTGTGGCGTACAACACAATACGCCAATGAAATTAAAATAGCATTTTTCTTAAAAACTCGGGGTGTAACATTCTCCACCCTCCCTTTAAATTAATTTCTCCCTCGAAATTCATCAGGGTTATAAATGGATTACTACATGAAAGTTTCATTCATATAAACCCACATCGTAAATATGAATACTAAATCATAATTTTTTAACTAAAGTATGAAATGTATTAGTTAACCAAAATAACTCATTATTGGGTTTCCACATAGGAGAACATGGGTGAAAACATGGATATGAAAGAGATATCTAACCATCCTGTTCTGATGGAGAGTGGTAGAGAACATGGATATAAAAAATCTATTAATCACAAAGCCATAAATTTTTTATGATCTAAGGTACCTCTTGATTAATCAGATATGAGGGCTCTAGGAAACAATTTTGGGTTTTCAAGATCATTTGAATAATGTTGAAGAATTTTTGAATTAAAATAAATACTTACATGATTTTGGTAAAATCTCACCGTTGTTCATGCCTTGAACAATTTCCATTTCATATCTTATGGAAATGAAGATGAATTTTTCATTCGTGAAGTGTTATCAGATCATGTGATAGAAAGACGGGCCATTCCATCTGTCTCAAAAAAAAGGTCAACAGAAGTTATTAAAAATAGATAATTCAATATATTGGGATATTAATCGTATGTGGTTCGAAAAATGGGCATATATATCATCTATCATACCAATTAATAAAAAAACTAATTTCTACCAACTAGGGACATCATGTAGGCTAGTGGTAGGAGATAAAGGCTTGTCGTACTTCGATTGTGGGTTTGATTCCTGCAATCTTGTCTGATGCGATGGGTTGTTTCCCTTCCTACAAGTTGCCTTTTTTTCTAAAACAATACTATTATAACATTCTAGAAACAATATAAAAAACGAGTTCTATCCTTAAACAATACTATATGATGTCTAACATAATCCATTACAACCATTAGGCTTATCAAAAATATTTCTTTCCAATCTCATAGTATAAAGAATAAGACTACTAGAAAGGTCATCTACCAGGCATGTAAATAACATCATTTACCCCCCATATATCATAAGATATATCAATTTGGTCACATTCAAACCATGTGAATACCTTAATAATGTATTCTATTGAAACATTAGTTACCATAGAACCATAGTGAAAACATGAATGCTATCAAAATTCAACTCATTCCTCATACCAAAATCCCAAATAATCTATATACACAAACCATGATATCACTTTTTCCTTATATAAGTCATGAGATCATTAATACTATCAAACATTTCATTATCTATTTATCCCTTAATTATGCATATGTAAGGTGATATCTAAAAATATCTGAAAAAAATTTTCATCCTTACTGGTACCATTCAAAATATACATTCAAATACTTTAGGAAAAATAGTAGTGTATCAATCCTTAGATGTTTCTGTATTCCATAGTACCATGATATTACTAAAACAACTTTACAATTGATAAACATGCAATCATTTAACTACCTTCTTAAACCATTGACCGAGCTTTGTCATTTAATTCCTCAGCACTTCTTTCCTCTCATATTTCATTTGTAGTCTCTTCATCATTGTCAACATAAATACTACCCATACGACCATGTTGATTCTATTAATGAGATTTTCTCTTAGGGAATTGGTTTGAATAATGCATATACATTCCACATTTACAATATTTAACCATTGTTGATATCTTATAAATACCATTATCATTGTCCATTGTGTTAACTGATCCTTTTCCTTTGCACTTACTAGTTTTGAGCCCCTCTTTTACACACCCATATCATCTTCTAGTTCCTTTGAAACATTCTCCCTGGTGCCTCTTCCCACATGATTTGCATGAGGTAAATTGAACTTCCATTCCTATATGATCATCATGAAACTCCATCTTTCACTTATTAACTGAGTCAGGAAACATACCAATGTTGAGGTATTTGATCATATTATGAGATTACTGATTAGGAATTATAACGATGTTTGGACATTCAAATCCTATTTCATTTGGTTTCCCATGAAGAGTATCATTCCATTATCCATCATATCCTCCATTACCAAGAATCTTCATGTTTCCATCCGTTTTCTAAAACCCAAAAAATAATAGTTTGAGAGGAAAAAATCATGGAAGGAAAACTACATATTAAAGGGGGAGTACCTTCAATATCCATAATCTTAATTCTAATTTGAATATCGTTACCATAATTCTAGGACTATAACCTATACTTATACTTAACCTTAGGGACATCACTAGGCATACCATAAAAATATCTCTAATGATCTCACTAAAGTTTTCGCACCCTAGTTTCCAAAGGATAACTAAACCTTACCTCTGATACCAACTGTAGAGTCCCAAGCATGACGTACATGGACATTACATTACTTTTTTCGAATAATTAATACATAACAAAAACAGACACTTAAGGACTGTAATAGTTTTGTGTCTTTGGAAAATTGGAACACAATCTTCTAAGATCATCAACATCTCCCATAAAGATCTTTCCCTTTTTTTTCTAACCAAAACCTTTCTTTATATCCTAGGGAAGGAAAACACAAAAAGGGTGACCTCAAATGCTCTGTAAGGGTAAGCATGGGGAAAATAAAACAAACCATATATATTTGAACTTAAAAACATGAACATAATGTTTAAACATCAAAATATTTAGTGGTGACATAAATCTTGGTGGTATGTAAGACATATACCATTAAGGAACATTAATCATGATAAAATAACATGGTAATAAAACATGTAATTGTGGAAAACCATTAAGCACATGATTTTATTTCCATAGTTTCCAAGGAATTTCTACCAAGACCATCATTGTGGATAATGTCCATTACTGAACCGAGTTTACTTGTCATTCCAACCCTGTATTACTGAACCAGAATTACTTTCCATTCCAGCAATGTCTTTATCATGAGATATAAATCTTTACCCAATGCATTGAAAGGACATATAGTTCCCACCCATCTAATACTGAAACCATTCTTAGTTGTGTCACAAAATCATAAATCATCCATCATTGTATAACCCATGTAATAAAAATGGGATTCTTAAACATCTTTCCATCATAACATAATCCATATAAGATAAAAGACATCATAAAAATAATTCCATCATAACATAATCAAATAAATGTAATAATAGGGATAGAAACCTAACCCTATATCTTCTTAGATGGAATATAATTTTGATAAAACACTTGAACTCAGTTCTTGAAGAAAATATCCTTTCTTCTTCAAAATCATTATCTTTTCTCAAAATGAAATATATTTTTTAAAGAAATGGAATTTTTTAAGATATTCATGAAATATTGTAGAGGAAGCTTCTTGAAAATAAGATGATATGAAACTGTAAATAACCATTCAGGCCGTATAAGGTAAACAAAATTCTCCTCCAACTCTTGACGGAAAAGTCAAAAAGTAACTCGTATGGTAAACAAAAGAAAATTTCCTTACATACCATGTACTGAAAGTAAAAAATTGGTAAAAATGAATTTAAACACACATGAAAACATTTTTAGAAAACATGGACATGGATGATATATGTAACACCAGTAAATACTTAGGTATAAGAAATCTCAAATAATAATGAGATTGAAAAATTATCCCTTACCTTAGGACCAATTTCTTCCATACGTGTCTGAAACTCATGTATAGTGGGTTTAAACATATTACTAACTTGTAACAAAACCATAATATTTATGTTATCATATATGATTAACTTATGACTTTATATTACCCGCTCTATTGTAAATTCCATGTAAAAGCATCATTTTGGGTAAATTCGTTTCATTTATCGTACGTGTTTGGAGTTGATGTTCTTGATATTATTACTTATATCCTGATTTACATAATTCCAAAATGTAATTCATGATTTAAATTTAATATATATTCAGAATATATATATATATGATAGATCGTTAAATGGAATGAAATACACAGCTCATAAAGACGGTAGGTCGTACGTACGCATGAACGCTGTTTTTGTTTACTAATTAAATTGAATGGAATTATGTAAATGAAACATATATGTACATAAATCCAGTATCATTATTATGTCATATCATTCATGATTATTTATTATATATAATTTATAATCATTTTTGAATGGTTATCATGGAGAATGAATCTCATCGCGTTGTGGAGACGGTAATCCTTACGTACGCACGAGCGATGATATCGTTCCCATAACTATCGAATGGAATTAGAGTGGATGATATAATATCTCAGAATCTATATGATTTCATAATAACCATATATAGTTATTCTTTACACCATTATACCCATCCAAGTATGATGGTGGTGGAAAAACACGTTACACCACAACATGGAGATGGTATTCCGTACGTTGGCACACATGGTGATTTCGTTTTCCGTACGATGGATAGAAGGTGAAATGGGGTTGTTTCATATTTATAATATCATATCATTATATTAGTGATACTTAATGTATTAGTTTATAATAAAACAACTAAAGAAGAGGAAGTTGAAGATGAAGGAAACTTGAAAGAATCGGTAGAAGAGATTACCTCTTCTTCAACGCACCTCCTTTAAGCTTCCTCTTAAGGGACTAGAGTTGGTCTTTTGAGAAGACCAGAACCTCCAGAATGTGAATAGGGAAGTTGAGGAGAGTAATGGGAAATGGTTTTCTGAGCATGAAGGCTCAAATTTGTGTGAAAAGGAGATCGAAGTGTGCCTTTTTATAAGAGAGGAGAGAGGCACTTTCGGAGACCTCCAAAATATTTATTTATAATAAACTCAAACCCCACATAAAAACATCCAAAGTGACTCAAATTACGAAATGATGTAATATTTGGTTGTATTCATACAACCAATCAAATTTTGACATGTTTTTATTTTATTTTAAACCATATCATTTTAATTTATCCTTATTTAATATATTTAATTTTATTTGTTGTAATATTATTTTAATTTTTAAATTGTTATAAATATTTACTTATGTGTTGTTAATTTTCCATAATTAGAAACATCTGTACATTTTAGACCAAATTATTTTAAATGTTTAATTTTTAAATATTTTTTGTGACTTTTAGACAACATAATAATATGTTATTTTAATAAAATATCAGTAGTGTCAATTTTTGACACTATTAAATTATTTAAATTTAAATAAAATCCACACAGAAGATATATTCGAACCAAAATATTTATTAGACTTCTAACATGTCATGTTCATCTAAAAAATTCATGGATCACATTATGTTATTCATATAGTTTTTATTTTAATATTTTTAGAATCATATATATTGTATTTCACTTAATAAAATAATTACTACAACATTTTTGTATAATTATTTAATTTAATTATTTGTTTCATAAAAATTTAAAAAAATACTATGATGATGATAAATCAAATAGATTTCATAGGAATACTTTTATTCTAATTTATCATTGTAAAATCACAACATTAAAATTGTTATATTTATTAAATTATGAAGGTGACAACTTTGACATCATTTAGATTAAAATATTATAAATTTTATAATATTTTTTATAAGGTTTAAAATTGTCCACAAGTATACCATTGGATGGTTATGGTTTATAGGTACACGACCAATAAGTTTTGGTCATGTTTTTGGGAATTTTATGGGTATTACTAGGTTAATAAATACTATATTATTTATTTTTCACTAAATAAATAATTTCTGCATCATTCATGTATAAGCTATTAAGGTAATTATATATTACATAAATATTACAAATAAATTACCATTATAAATTAATTTTTTTTCTTTCATAAGAGTATTTATAATGGGATTTAAATTCTGTATAACCTTATATTAAAAAAATATTATTAAAGTTTGAGTGCGACAAATTTAACTTTCATTCAAATAAAATAAATTAAACATCTTAACCACATAAAATTGGGTTCTAATAGATACCATCTAGACCCATGTATATTTGAATTTGAAACCTAAAAATCCATTTATATTATGACAAGTTTAGGATAATTTTATAATATTATTTTTACCCTAAATTACCTTATTGAACTTTTTCTGTGGTAAATAAAATTAACGTAGTTACTATTCATAATGAACAAAAATAAAAAATATAGTATTAAAATAATTTATAACTACTGATTCCAAATATGGAATCCATTTTTCCGAATTCAAAACACAGAAGTTGCAGTATTTAATTTTAAATTAATCTCACTGTTGAGAAAACGGGTTTTAAAAGTTAAAACGTTGCCAAAGATTGAAATGTTTTTACTTATGAATTTAGTGTGACATTAATGAAAATGACATAAATTTTATTAAATGGTAAAGATATATTATATTTATACTTTAAAATCAATAAATATTATAATTGAACAATATTAATTATCTCGATGAAAAATGTTGTTTTTAATTAAAATTTAGCGTATTTTTACTACTCATCAAAATAAGAAACTTAGCAGAAAAATATCAAAAATTAATCCAAATTAAATTTTTATATCATGTTTCCAAAGAATAATTTAATTTTTTCAAATTTATCTTATAAACATGTCAACAACTATATTTAATGTGGGTGCACCCTCAAAAGGTGGAAAACTGCATTTTTTTAAATTCTTATTTTACCTGAAAAAATTATTTTGTTCTCATACCATGTTCTATAAAATGTGTAAGATGAATTATAATGTCATAAAATTAAAATTTTAGTTAATAATATTCATAACAGCTAGTTCATAATAATATTATAACAATGTATTGTTGTTTAGTGAAAATAATTATTTCCGTACAACACACGTTATTGAGGAAGGTTTCTCTTGCATGCAACAAAAGCCAAGAATAGTGTTCGCGTATAATACAAGCTAATACGGTGTTGTGTATAGCACAAGATAATTTTGGTTTGTTGTAAAACACAAGACATCCATGAAATTAAAATAATATTTTTCAAAAAATCTATGTGTGTTACAAAAAGTGTGGGAAGAAGAATCCCAAAATTTTCTGGACGATGAAAAAAAAATTACCGCATGAAGTATGGGAACATTAATATTGAATATCATTTGGAAATAGACACCAAAAAGATAGAAGAAAGGAATTATCCATTAAACCTTTGGAATATTATCCAATGTTTCATCTATAAGTAACACGGACACTATGTGAAACAATTCCCTATGAAAAGGATTTTCAATGAGAACCACTAACAATATCCTATTTACATAGAGAGATTAGGAAATCGATTAATCCACAACTACTGAGGATTATTCTAAAAATTATGTGGTGGGTGGAACACTAGTTATTCATTCAAGGATAGTGAAAAAATATTTTATTTCATATTCTACATATTTTCATGTATGACATGATATTTGTATAACTATTCAAACACTATAACAATTGATGGATTTATATTTAACTATAAAGATAAAAATGATGAACAATATTTCATCCCATGAATATGAATCCCACAATGTCCACATTTGTGGGATTAAAATATCAATGAACCATGTGAATGTCCCTTTAAAAAAATTGATAATTTGCTGGAAATAGATTAGATTTTCATATATGGAGAAATCTTAAAAATTTTACTGAATTAATTTACCTGATATATTATAAATCATTCTATGAATCCATACATGTGCAAGGGGGAGGTTGAAACACTATTAGTATCATCATTTATAGTATGGAAATTTTTCCCTTATGACAAGGAATATATAGTTCAAATGATTGATACTAATGACAAGATCGTCCAATATGACATTCCCATTTTGTGGTAATTAACTAATGTGTTTTTTGAATAAATCCCTAGTTTTCTACCAAATGTGAAGTTGTATTCTCATCCTAACATATACAAGGAGCCTCTACAATATCTAAGAATATAAATATAATGTACCATGTTGAAAATGAATAGTTGATGTATTAAATACAATAGAATATTGAAAAATATTTTACATGCCCAAGTTCGTCACTATGGGGTTTACAGTTCCTCTTTATCATGAAGAATGATGGGTAAATTTTCCTCCCAATTGATTGTTGTGATCTTAAAAAGAACCCAATAATGAAAAATTAAAATGTTACATTTATTGAAAAACCATTTTACCATATATATGGATCCTATTTCATATTAAAGATATATATTTGGTTTGAAAATTATCATGTAAATGCTATAAATGTGGAAATATATATGATTTCATTTTATAGAAGGTTTAAATACTATTGGTTCATAGTGATTCTACATGGACTGTTTAATCCCCTATAAATCATCATAAAGATGATGAATATAGTCATTAAGAGTTGTGTGTTAAAATTTGTAGTAGCCTTTAACGAAAAAAATCTTTTATACCCAAAAATAAAGGAGGAAAAAGATGATATTTTGAATCATATACTAAGGATTTTATTAAATGAATAGTTTTTTTGTGAAGTAAATTAAGTGAAAATTCAATATGTACAAAGAAAATTATTGTTGCATTTTATAAAAAGTGATTTGATATATATAGATCCATATAAAATACATGAAAGTCAATTAATTCTTAGTCCAACAAATGTGATGGAAGTATATGGTTTACTTGGATGATATGGGTATTATCACCAATTTATGGGAAACATCACATGATTTTCATGAAATCTATCTAGGATAACTCGCAATGGGGCCACGCTTTTCTAGGTGGATGAATGTGAGGATGTATTTATGTATTTTAAAATAGGCTAATCACTACACCACTACACCACTTACCAGCTTACCCACTAGGGCCAAAGGATTTTTTTATCGAAAGTAATGCATCCAAAAAGTTCATTGGTTGTCTACACGTGAGATATGATATAGTGATAGCCTATTCATATATATAATTAATAATTCATTACTATAACTACCCAACCCATGATGTATAGATATATACAATGATATTTATAGTAATTAATTTTGGGCAATACCAAAATAGGGAGAAGTTTGAAATATATTATAATTATAAAATAATTAAATTTATATTCACATAATAAGAGCCCAATATGTTCCAGTGAATGTTGGTAGGGATGATTAAAAAATGTGATTGTTGAATACACTTCTATCTGGTTAAAGACAACAATGTTTTATATGCTATGAGATGAAAGGATCTTGTAACCACATCCATGATGATGATTAAAAGGGATCCACACTTCATGGAAATTAGAATGATGAACACATGAATAAAACAATAATCACAATCATACATAAATCAAATAACTACTCTGCCCTTTATTCTTTAGATGATCATGGAGGCTAAGAAAGAGGATAGGGTGCCCTAAAAAATTGTAGTCAATGTTCATGAGTTCAACATTGACAAATATTATCTTATAATATTTTGAACACAGATATGTGTCACATAAATAATAGAACTAAAGAGGGATCATACTGATGATGTTATTAGATCATCATTCCCTATTCATCCAAGTAGTATTTGATGTGCAGAGATCTAAAGGAAAACAACTAATGGGTCAACATGTTGATGGAGATTTAAAATTTTTTATATTGATTATTGGTGTTAAAAGTATTAAATATTTAATGAATAATGTTTAAGTGAATATTGAAACCATTTCCAATAGAAGTATAGAAATGGGAAAACAAAACTGTGAATTTCATTATAGGACTCCTCAAGATATATAAATTCAAAAACACCATTTGGGTAGTATTTTATTTCCTTACAATGTCCTCACATTTTATTGATATAAAGGAATAATTCTCTCACAAGGAACTAACCATGATATATATAATGGAAGTGGAAATACTTCATGGAGTACCACTCTTAATTGTATATGATCAAAAACCATCTATATAGAGAAGGTTTATGACAAACATATAGAAAGCATTTGATATATAGTTATGATTCTGAACTACATATCATCATTAAATGGATGGTAATTTTGAAGGATCCATTAAAACTATAAATGATATATGTAGATCAGGTTCAATGGATTTCCATGGATGTTGGGATCAAAACCTTCCTATAGTGGTGTTCTCATGAAACAATATTTTTAATTATAGAATCCAAATAAATCCATATGAGGATCTATATTGAAAGTGGCTTTAGAATCTAGTATTATAGGAAAACATTGGACATTATAAGATAATGGGAACTACTATTTTCTATAAAATGATCAAAAATAATTCAATAACATCAACTTAATATGATATATGTACAAATTTGACAGAAATTAAATAGATAAAACCATCTATGTGACCTAAATATTGAGATCGATAAAAAGGTGGTCCTTCATATATCCCCATGGGATAATGTTATGATTTTTTGTGTTGAAAGAAAATAATAATTCATGATTCATTGGCCCCTTTGTACTCCTTGATTACATTATATAGGTTGTCTATCGATGAAGAATCCCACCTAATTTATCCCTTGTATATTATGATCCCATGTAAACCTATTTAGGATGTTCATACAAGACCCAAAAAATGAACTACATCATGAGGTGGGATATTTAAGGAATGATATTTCGTATATGGAGTAGATGATGAAGATCTTTGATGATAGATAAAATGAACTAGATATTAAGATAACTCACCTAGTACAAGTGTAATGAAGAAACAATAAGTTTCATGAATTAAAATGGGAAACAAAAGTGGAAATTAAATTGAAGTAGCCACATCGATTGTAGTGTATGAAATGAATTTTATTTGTAAAAATTAATGAATGAGGGAATAATGTAGTGACCCAAACCATTCATAAATAAAATATGTATTCAATTTTAAGATATGATTCATTATGTAATGAAATTATTGAAAACCCATTTACTAAATTAGTAATTTTGAACCATCATAGTGATTTTATGTAAAATATCATTATAAATAATAATCCTATATAACATTATTTTTTAATAGAAAATTCATTGATTAGTATAATAAATTTTATTATAAATTCCAATTTACATATATAGAGGAATAAATGGCCACTATGAGTTGGATCATACCCATTGAAGTGTGTGGATCAGAGACTCTATGGGCATGGAATCACTAGGATTTTCTCTTGGCCATGACCAATATTATATTCATAAAATGTATCACGAATCAAACCTTTTATAGGATATGTCGATCATATTGAGATCATTGTCCAAACCATGTTCACTAAACAACCACAATAAAGACTCAAAATATAATAACTTACCCTTAGGGTATACAATGTTATAATTATGGGATATATATAGAGACTGAGGCTTAACATACAATGATATTACATCATTTTAGTTCATTATTCATCAAATTTAAAAAGTACATTACTAAGGAACATAATAGTTTTTTGTCTATCAAAAATAGAAAACAAAAATATAAATTTGTGAAATATCACCAATGTTCTCTGTAAAGATCATCCCATTTAATTCTCATAATTTAAAAAATCGTGTTTATAACAATGTGAAAGGAAACAAAAGAAATTAATTGCTCATATTCTCTACAAGGGTGAAAAAGGAAAATACATAAGAATAATATGGGGATAAATCTATAAAAATATGTTCATGAGATTAAAATACAATACCCTACATATAAATGATCATAATATTGAGAAATACAATAAAGAGTGGCATTCCATAAGACATGAGTCATAAAGGAATCAAAAAATATGATCCATGAGAGCATAAAATTATCATAAGAAATAGATTTTTTGGAATATGTATTATCTTATAACCATGTGAAAATGTGAAAATAATAATAGTTTCACATAGTTAGTTATGGAAATGAAATCCGGCCCTCGCATAAACTTATAGACAGAAAAATAGGCCTAGAAGTAAATATTTGATCATGTAATCAGGTTCACACATAACATAGTGATAATATAATTAGGTTTTTGCATAGGTGGCCACACCTCATGGGCTGAGCACACCACCATCACCAGTGGTATCCCTTTACTCATACTGGATCAGGATACAAATTTTTCCCATAGTGGATTAGGTTACATGTTCTTCCTATAATGGACAAGGTTACACATTCATCCCATAATAGACCATGTTACACAATATTCCCGCAGTGTATCAAGCCTATAGAATTGTGGCCCAACATTATATCATGAGATATTAATTGTTATCCAATTAATTTGATGAATATAAAGGTCACATCCATATAAAATTTGAATCATACATATGTCTTCAACAAGATCGTAAATATTCATTATATCATATTTCATGAAATGAAACGGGTATCAAAAAAAAATTCCCATATCATAATAGATGCAAAATAGATAGGTTTTATAATAATATAACCGTAGATTAACCTATGAGATGAAGAATTTGTAATAATCACATAATCATAGAATAAAAAATAAAATAAATTGGGTTTCATACGGATTTTTCATGTTATAACTCGTTGAATATAAACAGGTATCCTAAACATCATTCCATAAAAAAATAAACCATTATAAGAAAGAATATTAATGGTATACATGGTCATATCCCTAGTAAGTAATATGTTACACCAATGACTATTATCATGTAAGGAATATAATTTGTAACGATCATTCAAAATATTTCTTCAAAAATTTATTCTTTCTACATCGAAAAAAAGAGCTTTTAAATTATAAAATATTTTAAAAACCTTTTCCTTAGAAAATAATTTTTGAAGCATATAAATAAATCCTGAAAATATTTTAAAAATATTTTTCCATATAAATAACAGTTACAAATTATAAGTTATTATTCTTATAAATGATTATTTATATTGGAAGAATATTTCATCCATTCTGTTCATGTAAAAAAAAGATTCCTTTTAAATTTTTGGTATAAGTAAAAATATCATTGATCATGTATGATTAGAAGATTAATTTTTTATTAATTTTTGTAAAAATTTAAACCATTGGTAAAATTTCCATCTTAAAATAACAGTAGAACTTATTTTAGTTATTTTTAGAATATATGGTTATGAGAGATATGATATTTCTGACCGATCCAATAAATAAAGTAATATTTTAATAAATAAGTTTTCTTATTTTATCTTATGTACCAATGAGTGGAAAATGATTCCATTACATAATGAAATCTATTACTCTGGAAATCAACCCTTCTGGCTTCTCATAAGAATATTTACTACCAAATTAAATCAAAACCCAATTTATTATGGTTCCATCCATTGACTAAAACTCAAAAGAAAATTGTGATAAAAACATATCATATATTTAAACCTCATAATAATAAAAAATTATTTATTGGATGTCTAAACCATGACACATATTTATTTAATGTATGAAACCTTAGGTTTAACCTAGTTTATTTATAGTAATATTATATTTAAATTGTTCATGATGGTTTGTAAAGGCATTGTGAATGTCCAAAAAATATCCCTTGTGAGTTTCAAACTAGTTGTGTATTAAGGGATATTTTCCTGCATCAGTTATCAATTGATTCTAACTCAATATGGTGTTTTGGGATATTTACCCCTATGTTTATCAATGTCAGATCCAAATCCACTTTTAATATCAACTATGGTTTGTATTGATTATAAACCACTTTCTCTATACTTTACCAAAATTCATAGACATTTCCCTCAACATTTAATTATCCATTAAATTATTCTAAGATACATCCCAAGAAATATTCATAGAAATATCCAAAGGGATCTAACAAATATTTTCTAGTCATAGATTCTAAAATTTCTTGTAATCATTCCTTTGATACAAAATATATAGACTGTAGCGTAACATAAATAGATATTTCATCATTTTAGATGAAAATTAATAGCATTAAAAATCATATTCTTGATGACCATAATAGTTTAGAGGTTTTGAAAATATAGAACACAACATTATAACAAGGTGAATGATATGAAATGTTTCCAGAAATTTTCATCCATTTTAGTAATCCTACATAAAAAACCTTCCCCTAACATAGGTAATGGAATCATAATAATGGGTGACCTAAAATGTTAACTAAGGGTATCCCAAGGAAATACATAAGCATAATATGAGAACAAGGCTAGGATAACATGAGGATGAAAATGAAAAACCATACCGTGCATATCAAATATCATATTCAAGAGTCTTTGTGTAGAGAGTGAATGTTCATATGACATGAATTGTAAATAAATCAATGAACATGATCCATGAGTTCAAAACATAATAATAATAAATATACTTTGGTATACATGTCAACTTACAACATTGTGAACATGTGTAAATTGAAACAGGTTCACACATTCAGTTAACGTCATGAAATCAAGACCTCATATAATATTTTGTACAAGAAACTAGGTCTATTCATACCATTATGAATATTAAATCAAATTCATGAATAAAATTATGAATATTTAATAAGGTTCAAACATTGCAATATACAACTCCTAAGATGGAAAAACCAAAATTTTACGTGTATGACCTTTACTCTTAATGTATTATGTGAAAACTTCTTCCCATAGTGGACCAGGATATTCCATCATCCCATTATGGATAATGTTACACCTTATTCTCATATTGGATTAGGTTTCACCTTCTTCCAATCGTGGATCAAGAATGTGAACATAATTCCCAAAATTATGTCCTGACATAAAAATAATTACCCAATTCTTTAGAGGGAGATATTGGTCTGAACCATCACATAATAAAATCAGAAAAATGTATTCCATAAGATCATAATCATTCCTCATATAATAATCCATCAAATTTAATTATGTTCATAAAAAAATTTATAACATAACATATGTAAAATATATATGGTTTATAATAATTTCATCATATAAAATCCTATTTTAGAACAAATGTATCAAAATAATTTTATCATAGTATATCCTTTCATAGGAAGTGGGTTTGATGATCTTGTTATCATGGAATTACCAATAAAATAGAATCATGTTTCATAAATTTCATGCTATCAAAACATAAACCATTCGGAGAAATAATATGAATATTCTAATATTATAATATCCCCATTATTGAATATTTAACTCAAATGAATTTCATCATATATGTAAAATAATTTTGAAATATCATTAAAAAAAATTCTTAAATAAAATATCATTTCCCCTTTCAAAAAAAGTTTTTCAAAACATAAAACATTAAAAACATTTTCATTAAATATAACATTGAAAACATATAAATATTTCTTGAATAATTTTTTAAAATATATGTATATGAAAATTTCACTGAAAACATATAATGAAGTCTATAGTGGAATGATAGTTCATTGAGGCAGATAACTCTGTCCATGCTATAAATGATCAAACACTAATTCCTTTCATATCATTAGTAGAAGTAAAAAGATCCATGATCAAACGATGTAAAGAAGATTCATTTTAAAAACAATTTTTTAACGTAAAACAAGGAAACATTTCATTTAAATTTCATTGTAGAAAAATTTCAATTTTTTTTTGAAAACGCAGTTTTAGGAGAACATAGATTTCTGACCGAGAAGATAAACAATGTCATATTTTCTTAAAAAATATCTAATAATTATCAATCGTGTGAATTTTTGGAAACATGGTGACACTAAATTATGATATAATGAATAACCATTGTATATGAAAACTCATGATAATACCTTATATATGGATTAAAATAGTTCATTAATAGAAGCATAATTCTAAATAATCCTAATAAACAATGAGATTTTTGTAATAAACACTTAACACATATGTATCAGTTAATCAAAATCCCCCTGAAACAACAAAACTACATAAGGATTATAATATAATGAAAAAATTACTTTCATTATATTACATGTAAAATGGTTATTAAATACACATCAAAAAATAATATTGGTTCTTAATATAATATGTGTCTCTAAGAAAAAAAAAGATGAAATTCACTTTCTGATTTGATAAATCTTGAAATGTAAACCCCATCAAAAAGATATCAAAAAATTGATATCTAAATGGACAATAATTTAAGGAAAATATTCATAGAATACATTCATGGGAATTATATACACCATAATACAAAAATGATCAGATACTATAGTATATATCTCATAGATATAAAAGTGAGACAAGAAATCCCCATACCTTAAGTGTTAATTTTCATCATACATGTTAAAAACCTCGTGTATAATAAGTATAATTTAAATATAAATCTTATATAAAACTATATTATTATATATAATACCATATATTATTTTATTATGACCTTATATTATCTTTTTGTTACCAAATCCTTGATAAGATTACATTTCGGGTAATTCCAACTTTCTTTTTTGTATATATTTTGACATGTTACTTTTAGCCTTTTTCATTGATAATTATAAATTAATTTGTTGAAATTAAATAACATTATATATTTATATTATATATTAAATATATATTTATTTATAATAAACTATTAATCATTTAAATTTTAAATGAAATACACCATTCAGGGATATTATAGGCCATACATTTGTATTAACATTTTTCCATTTTCTTGTCATATTTTAAAAGAATGAATAGAAGATGATATAACTATATATATATATATATTAATAATATTATATTTATTATTTATTATATTTCACATATTTTTTACAACCGATTATTAATTTATTCTATGTAATGCAAGAAATAATCACAACTCTTTTCGTAGGCACAACTCCACAAGTCCACAAAAGATGCCATTGTCTGCCCAAAAAATGAAACGAAGGAAGGTATGTGGAATATAATATTTAAATAAGAAATATTTAAATAATATATATTATATATATCATATAAAAATATAATTATCATCCTTATTATCAACTTTTAGAGGTGGTAATGGAAGAACAAACAACATCAGTTCGAGATACAGTAATCTGTCATACAAATGAACGATGATTAGGTATCCAATTTTATGGATCATTTTGAAGGAGTAGGTTATACATATAATATGAAAAAGTATCATAATATTTAGTATAATGAGGTTTTTATATAATATTTATATTATAAATATTTAATAGGGTGGATAATGAATCAATAAACAAATGAACGTCGATGATCATTACATCTTCTTCTAGTAACTTCTTTTGGTTTTCACCAATGTGATTCCATTGTTGGATTATGTTCAAAGTGAATAATATAGGTTGTTTTAGAGAATTATGGATATTATTTGGTATGTTTTTTAATATTCCCATGCTATTGAGAGGTGTGATGATGTTAAGGGGTGAGTACCCTTTTATAGTGGAAGAGGAGTCACATTCTTGTAAATACAAAAGGTAAACAATATTGGGAGGTCTTCCATACATTGATTTCCTCAATTAATGAAATATATATTATTTAATATATGGAATATGGAAGAAATATTTCCATTAAATTTTTCATGAACATTTTTATAGTTCCTTTGACCCGTAATTATTAATAATTATCCAAAAAAGTAAACCCATTTTCCCTTAATCATTGTAAATAATTTTAATTACATCACTAATATTTTTTAAAAAACAAAATTTTAAATTAATATGAATTATAATTTTTTATTATTATAAATAAATAATCTATTTTTCAAAATTAATATCTAAAATTTTTAGTAATTAGTTTTTAAATAATTCCACAGACGAGACCGAACAATTAATTTTCAAAGTGAAAATGTTAAAAACGTTGAAATGCTTTTTATATAATTTATTGGAAATTTATTGCAATGACATAATTTGGATTAATAGATTTATATTCTATATAAATATACTTAAAATAAAAATAAAATTATAATTTATCTATATATATAAATTAAATGAAAAATCAATTTTCAATTATAATTCATTATTTTTTACTATTCATCAAAAACGATACTTTTTAAAATATATTTAAAGTTAACCTTATGATAATTTTGAAATTAATAATTCAAAAATGAAGTTTATTTTGTAAAATTTAATTTATAAAATGAACAAAGTTATATTTGAAACATGATTTCCTTTTAAAGGTGGAAATATTTGTTTTTAGGAAAATACATCTTTTTATGCCAAGAATTGGATTTTTCTTATTTTATGCCCATATAACATTTTGGGAAAATGAAAAAATATTTTTTATTTATAATATATAAATTAAATTAATATCCCTTAAAATTAGTCATTAATTTAATTTATTATGATAAAAAATCATTTTTGGGTATTAAAAGAGTTTTTTTCATAAAGAACAACCTTTATATTCAATTGGATTTAATTTTATTTTCCAATTGATTGATAAAAAATGAATTAATTTTATGAACATGTGTAAGCCATAGTTTTATAACATAGTTAATATTATTCAAATATATCATTCCAAATATAATCCAATAAATATAATAATAATTTGATAATATTATTAATAATATATTCTAGTTCAGTAAAACTTAGTATTACATGCAATGCAATCCATCGAATGGACTTATCATTGTTTGTATAAAAATAAAAAATTCTATAGTGTGAATAAAAAGTTAATATATTTATTTCATTTATTTAAAACATAGCATCATTTTCCCCATAAATATATCAAAAATGGTGTAGCAAGTAATGAAATCCATCGATGAAATTTAATTTTATCAAAAAATATGAATTCATAAAAAGATGAGGGGTTACAATATATATCTAAAATATAGTAATATGAGTTATATATTATTATTTGTAAAAAATATGATTATATTATTCCCTTATCATTTTTAAATTATGAAAATAATTATAAATTATTTTGATGAAAAATAGAATTTTGATACAAATAAAAAATTTTAAATTTTTGTAAATATTTGGTATTATATAATAAAATATTTTATATAAATTAAATAATATTTAAATATATATTATTTTTATTTAATAATTTATGAATAAATTTTCATTTTTATACAATGAATATTATAGATCCGTGTGATCATTATAAGCTTCAGAAAACTGTTATTTTCAAAAATCATTTTTCAATAATTAGGGGTGTTTATATAAACATGTAAATTGTAATATTTTAAACATTATTTTGATAAAATATATTATATTTCTAGAATCATCAGGTTCAAATTACCCAAATGTAATTTTTTTTGAAATTTTCAATGATATTAATATTTTTTTGTTAAAATTATGTTTAATATAAATATGTGCAATCTATTAAGAAATCATAATGAATCAAAAGTGATTAAATATTTTACATAAAATGTATCCTCTTCGAATATGAGTTTTTAATTTAAATTAATGTTTTTTGAAGTAAATTTAATAATTTTATTCTTTCGTAATGAGTCCACCAAATTAATATTATATTATTTTCTTTTGAAATTAATTGTTTATAAACATTACTAACCTCTAAATCACCAAAGGTATTATTTTAAGGAATTATATAATTGGATTTATAAATTAATGATTTCCACCCATATTTGGATAAAACCATGGGAAAACCCATGGGCCATTTTTATGTTTCCATTATTTTATCATATAGAGTCTATAACACAATTCTATAAAAAAAATTAATTCCACACCATTTTCCTAAAAAATACTACCTTCATCCAATTCCTATTCAGGAAAAACGCATTTAGAATTTTGTTACTATGACCCAACCTTTCAATATCCCTCTGATTATCCCCCCACCAAAAACTTACGATTCTCCTCCTTCGCTACTATAATCACCCTCTCAAGGTAAGAGATCATCTCCTCCTCTTTATTCTAGAACCTCAATTACGATATTCCTTTTTTATTCTAGTTATCTATGTTTTAAAACATATTTACATATCCCTTTTACTTTCCTTATGTTTTATATGTAATGATAAACCCATTTCACTATCATTAATCCATCCCATGGAACTTTATGACCCCTGTTATGCAACAAAAAAATATATTACTAATTTCCTTGTCAAACAAATGGAAGTGGAAACACACCATAATTTCCATTTTGTGGTATTAAACTAGATGTAAATATCCTTAACTGATTAGATAATTCCATTTATGTAACCCAGACATCATAATCATGGGGTTATAACTGAGGAAACTTATCTTATGTTTTATCATCTATTTTTCATAGTTTTTCATATTCATGATATTAATTTTACTGGTGGAAAAAAAATTATATATCCCAATAATGCATTATATAATATTTATATACTATGAGAATCCACATTTGGTTCATGGGATTTTACCCTAAGAACACTATATTATGTTATTTTTTCGGTTATAATTAGATTATTTTTATCATGAACTATTTTATATTGTTTCCAAAATCATATTCTTCTATGAAAAAATCATCTTTTGTTTTTATTTGGTGATAATGTTCATGATTATCTCCCATTTTAAATAAAATTTATATTCTTATTGAATTATATTTTTTACTTTCATAATGATATGACTGTTTATTTAATCATTGTGATTTATGTCTCACCCTTCTATTATGTACATCATCATGTTGTGCAAAGAAATTTTTAATGATTGATATATTTTAAATTAATGTTTAAGAGTTTTAATTAATATTTTTATAACCATGTTTGAAGTTGTTATGTTTATTATATAATTACCCAATAAATCAATTCCATGAAATCTTTTTGGATTTTACTAAGTGTGCCTTAATTTATGAAATAATGAAATTATGTAGTATTAAATACATGGTTGTACGTAGTTCCCACCGGGTAACACATGTTCTTTGATATTTTCAAGATTTAAAAACACATAATCCATATTCCACTATCTATATTCATGTTTATGATATTTTATGGGAACATATTTTTTAATAGACATTTGAAATTCCCATTATAAATATTTCAAATGTATTGTAAAAATGGAATTTATGAAATGATGTTCAAAAGTGGTATAAATAAAAATAACTGGCTGTAAGAAGTTAACGAGGATGAGGAAATGGTTTTGAAGTGAATGTTTTCATTTAATAAAATGAATTTTCGGTATTCAAGGGTCTACTCCCATGTTTTTAATTTGTGATTTTTTATATAATGTATGATAACATACTAGAGTATTCAACTTCAAGGTAGCATATAATAATATTCCATTCATCATGAATTACCTTATCTATGTGGTCATTTTCTTCTATGATAAATTATTATTTTCCATTTAAAACCACATTTATTGTGTAGAGATATTACGGATGCCTTTTCAAGGTCCATGGATTTTTATCCTTCTATTTGGGTTTCACATGATGAAAATTAACGTGGGATGTAGCATCTGACTAATAATCTTGCAGTGATATTTTAAATAGTTTGGTTATGATTATATATATATTTTGGATATATATAAAAATATATGGACTCTACATTGTCAGATTATATATGTGTTATTTCCTTCTTTATTTAATCTAATGATGTATATAACATGTTTTCATAGGACGATTCATTCTAGATACAATTATTTTTTGGGTACAATCATTTCTACATATTGTGTTATGGGACCCTTACACTATTTACCTCCATATATCTATCATGAAGACCCAACAAGTATGACCCAGTGTGACTCAAATGCAAGTTATATAGAAGAACAATTTTAGTTCTTGAAACATATAAATCTAGTACCCTCCATTCATGTAACTATTTCAATTTACTAATCATATTATATAAATAAATACTAATAATTTAAAAAATAATAAATCCCTATAAATTGATAAACAACCTTATTGGATTAAGAAATATATTGAATTTGAACACTTTACCTATTCATTTATCGTAATAACCTGATCATGAACAATAAATGGAAATAAAGAGGATTTTATTATAAGTAATTATTTCCAGTAAAACATAATAACAGTTAAAAATACTCACACTGTTAAAACAAAACATTATAAGAAGAACACTTTTAGACTGTGTATCATTATAATATATCTTAAATTGGATGGTTTGATACAATTAGTTTAATAAAAAAAGATGTTCTACAATGGATATTATGTAGTAATTCATGAAACACACCTTAACTGATAGTGAACATTGTGTACATGAATTTAAAATGTACAAATTTTTTTAAAATAGTATCTTTATAGATTTATTAAAACATTATTACAAAATGAAACATATACTTCACATAAAAATTATTCATAGTTTATAAAAGTGTAAAATACAATATATTTTTTAAAAAATATTCAAGTATAAAAACAATGAAATTATATATAGATAATGATAAGAACTATTGAGATGATGATATTTAACATGAATGATTTATTAATTGTATATTTACCATTTTAATATATCATTATTGTAAATAAATTACTTACAAGAAAATAAATCATAAATTTGACATGTTTTAATGAAATTTATGAAGGTAATATGAGAATAAAACATTTTTTGTCCCAAAATATTGATAGAGAATATTATTAGTAATGAATAATATTTATATAGTGAAAAATTGATCAATTAGAATTATTGAGAATTATTCTTAATAACTCTACATTTTAATGTAGGAGTAAATATTTAAAATAAGATTTTTTTTAGGAAATTTTAATTACTTAGTGGGAAATGAAATATTTTTTAAAATGTTCAGTGGAAAAAATGAATCATAATATAAATAATGAATTTCATGAAGAATATTTATAACTCAATAAAAAGAAATTAATTTATTAAACTACCTAATGAATTTTCTAATTTTAAAATAAAATGGATGTTGATGGAGATAAAATGAAATGGATTAACATGAATCTTGAGATAAAAGAAATATGAAAAAAGTGGTCCCTTTTTTTGAGGAAAGACAGATATCATTAATGACGAAGATCAGTAGACGTACATATGCAAAGCCAGGTAGGGAAATTGTCCAGCCAGAGCTGGTTGGAATCGAAGGGGCTTGATGCCGCCAGGTGATGGTCCTCATTGTTTCCTTCCATTTTGGTAAATGAGATGGTGCAGAATGAAATGCATTGTTGGAGCGAGATAATTCTCCTCATGATGAGGCCAAATGATTGGAGTCTGTCATCGTTGTGCATAATGGAATCAATCACGGTGAGGTAGTTAGACTCAATGCTGATATCAACCCATCCTCATTCCAAAGCCATCATTAAACCTGTTAGGATGGAATTAGCCTCAGCTACTGCATGTTCCCAAAAGGCATGATGTGATTCATATTTTGTAGCAATGATTTCCCCCAGATGTTTTCAGGTCATGAGACTGAGGGAGACAAGTCTATCCTTAGGGAGAGACACTTCCACGTTGATATTAAGAATCCCTTCTTTTGGGGGGTTCTAATTAGAGGGACATGAGGGGGAACATCCAGCCTATGATGTCCATTGTGGTGCTTCCAGCCCTCAACCCATTAAGTGGATCATTCAATCCAGAATTAGGGAGGTCTATGTACGTGTTGGAAAATAGCATCATTACGCTAGACCCAGATGATCCAGGCCAGGGGCAGAGTGAACCTGCATTAGATGATGAGGGAGAGGAGCACCAACGCATCAGGAGAGCGGGTAGGTCAGAGGCCATATCCAGTGATGCATCTGGAGCCTGGCCCCATTTATTCCAAATTTCCTTAGCCCCTGGGCAGTGAATAATGGCATGAAAAGGGGTTTCAAGGATATTCGGGCAGAAAGGGAAGAAAACGACACTGGACATATGTCGGTACATGAGAAGGATCATTGTAGGGAGGGTGCCCGTGCTCACCTGCCACCAAAAGTGGTGTATTTTTTGGGGGACGTTGAGCTTCCAAAGAAATTTCCATGGTCCCTCATTCTGACCGAATGGGTGGTTTCCAAGAGAAAGTCTGTATCTAGAGCTCACTTTGTAGTTTCCCGACATGTCATTGCTCCAGAAGAGATGGTCGGGGCCTGTATCTAGAACCCAAGGGATTCTTAGTATAATTCTTTGGTATCTTTTGTTAAACCATTCATGAATCTTATCCAAACACCACCTCGTCCCTTGGTTGGATATGAGGCATCTAACAGTGGTGTCTTCATTGTCTGGTTGGGATTGGGATGTAGCCCGCATACCTTCCGTATCGATCAGCCAGGGATTGGTCCAGAAGTTGACAGATGAGCCATCCCTTATTCTCTATCCCAGTCCTTTTTCTAGGAGCATTCGTGCCCCCAAAATTCTTCTCCATGGGAAGCTTGGAGTAGGGCCAAGACATGAATAATAAAATTTTGTGTGGGTAATGTATTTATCTCGTAGTAACCATTCACAGATAGATTTTTGACGGTTAATAAGGCACCATCATTGCTTGTCCAATAGAGCGTCATTGAAGAGAAGATGATTCTGGAACCACATCCCTCCCTCCGAGTTGGGTATGCATTATTTCTCCCACACCATCCAGTGGGGTCTATTCCTTCCATCATTTTCCCCCCACTAGAAGTTGGAAGTACATGTATGGATCTGGTTGACAATGGACACCGGGAGCATAAATAGGGATATAAAATAGCTGGGGATAGACTGGATGACAGCTTTAATGAGTTTCTGTTTTCCTACTTTGGATATTCTTTTTGAGCTCCAGCCTTAAATTTTCTTCTCATTCATGTCAACCAGAGATGCAAATATTCTTTCATTGGACCAGCCAATCGACGTGGGTAGCCCGAGATAATTCTGGTGTTTTTCAATCATATGTATTCCTACTGATGCGCAGATTTCATCTATCTTGTAAAGAGGTACCCCTGCACTAAAGGAGATTTCTGATTTTCCGTGATTGATTCACTTTCCAGACAACCTCTTGTACTGGTGTATTTCAGGGCTGATCTCCCAACATTCATTAATTGTTTCTCTGGAGAAAATAAAGAAATCTTCTGCGAAAAAGAGATGCGACACTGGTGGACTTAGGTGGCATACCATTGCGTCATGAATAAAATTAGCGGATGTAGCCCATGAAATAAGATTATAAAAAATATCAGCCAACAAGATGAAGAGAAATTGGGAGAGGAGATCTCCCTGGCGTAGGCCTCGGGATAGAATGAATCCTTGAGTGAGCTCCTTATTGACCCAGATTTTGAAGGAGATGGTCGAGATGCATTGCATGACCATATCAGTCCATATAGTGTAAAAACCCATTTTCAGCATCACGACATTGAGGAAATTCCATTCCACATTATTGTAGGCCTTTGTCATATCCGGTTTCTAGGCCATGGTTCCTCTTTTCATAGTGGAGTGTGATTTCATAGAGTATAACACTTCATAGGGCCATAGTTTCATTATCATTGCTCAATCTCTTGGCCATGAAGGCGCTCTAGTTTTCAAAGATAATATCAGATAACCACGGTCGCATCTAATTAACAAGGAACTTTGAGAAGATATTGTAAGAGACATTGTAGAGCCTGATAGGCCTAAAGTCAGGGACCACCATAGATTTCTTAATTTTGGGAATGAGGACGGGGACTGTTTCATTGAGGGAGAAAATGATTATTCTCCCGGCCCAGATATTCTTGGTCATTCTATAGATTTCGGGACCGATGATGTGCCATTATTGCATAAAGAATAGGGTGTGGAACCCATCTGGTCCCAGGGCCTTAGTGGGGTGAATATGTTTCAGACACAGGCTTATCTCATCATCTGTCACATCTTCGGTAAGTTGCTAGTTGATCTCATCAGTGATCACTGGTCTGATGCATTCTTCCACATCAGTAGAAATGATAGAAGTTCTTGTAGTGAAGAGGTTATTGAATTAACATGTCAGAGATTCTTGAATTCCACTAGTGTGAGAGACTTTTCTCCCATCTGGTTGTGAGATGCAATTAATAAAATTTTTCCGACGCCTAGCTGATGCTTTCTGGTGAAAATACTGGGTATTGGTGTCCAATTCTAAAATGTGGGTATCCCACGCCCTCATAGCCTAGAGGCTTTCCATAACATTCAGGGTTGCGTCCAGCTCCATTTGAGTGGCACCAATCATAGAAATATTAAAATTGGATGGGGGTTGCTGGAGTAAGTTGTGGAGTTTCATTTCAAGGAAACCACAGTGCCTATCGGGATGGAAAAAATTTATTATTGATCAATGATCTCAGATCAGATGAGACCTATTGGAGATTGAGGCCAGCATCTTCGTGAGTACTGTTCTAGCTTGATCATTCAACATCTTTGCATTCCTGGTCCTTTGACCAGAAGCATTCAAATCTTAAGGGTCTGCTGGGTTTTTTGTTGCGTCCACCATGAGTGTAGTCAATGAAAATTGGGTAGTGGTCTGAATAGTTGAGCGTCATGTGGCCGATGTGGAACATGCTGAATAGATTTATCCAATTAGTTGAGTCTAGAAATATGTCAAGTCGCTCAGGGATGCATGTGCCATTTGTATTACCTAGGAACCATGTGATGGGACTACCCGCATATCCCAAATTGACCAGGTCTGCCCTAGTGATCACGTCCCTAAAATTAGACATTGACATAGAGTGTCAGACATTTCCACCTCTTTTTTCCGTATGGAACGTAATCTCATTGAAGTCCCCTCCAACGAGAATAGGGCTTGGAAGCTTGTGATGTATCTTGCATAGAAGATCCCAAGATTTCACCGTCTCATTATGAGACAACCAACCATAGAATCCCACAAAAGTCCATGGTGGGGTGGGGTCTTCTTGAATAGTTTCAGCCACATGATGCAAGGAGAAGGAAAATATCTTGACGTCGAAATGATCCTTCCATAAGAGACAGAGTCCCCCAGAGTGGCCTTGTCTGGAGACCGGTAGATAGCCTTGGAAGCAGCATTTCAGATCATTGCTTGTGGTGTCCTTCTTTTCCAGTATGGTTTCAGACAACAAAAACATATCGAGGCGAATTTGGGAGAAATTTCAATATAGCATGCAAATCGATCATTTGTTTTCAACCCCATGATAGTTCCAGCATAAGAAAATCATTGATTTAGGCGGGGCTGGGTCTCGCTCGCCTCCTCCTTTGAGTTCTCGGAACTTGTTTTTTCACCCGTGGTTTTCCCTCTTTTTGGGGAGTTCCCCATTTACTGGAATGTTTGAGTTCGTCTTTTTATATCCCCAGGTTTACGGTCCTCCATTTTTCCGTTACATACATCACGTTGTACCCTTTTCTAGGTTTGATGGGTGATTGTGCATAGTGGTGGAGTTTCAGTCATCATGTATTCACCCTATTGTAGGATGTCTGACTTGGTTATCTCTGGATCAGGCTTAGGATCGGGTGGTTCAATGTGCATCAGTTTTGGATTCGGGTTTCATTCTGGTGGGTCTTTTGGTGTCTTCACCAGCTCTATAAATGTTGAGCCAGTTCCCTTAAGGGGGTTAGGATGTATTCCAGTTTCCCTCTGATTGGTTGGGCCCTCTTTAGGGAAATTTGGAGGTCCCAGTATAACTACTATTTCATGTACAATTTCCGCCCACCTGGTATGGGCCAATGTGAGGCGGTCGCGGTCCTTTTGTTTCTCTGTTTCAAGGATAAAGGAATATCTGGTCGATTTGGCTTCGATCCATGGGTCATATTGAAGGATGATATTGCCAGAATGATTCAATTTCTTTGAGACACATGCCCATTCCTGATGGTTGAGGCGTCCACAAAAGAAACAGAAGAATAAGAGTTTTTCAAACTCAAATGATATTCAAGTGTTGGCACCATCGAATTTAAAAAACATTCCCCTCATCTGCAGCTCTGACAATTCTATTACGACCTTAATTCAAACCTCGTTCCCCCATTGGATAGGGTTTGAGTTGTCCCAATCAAGGAAATGGACAATACAGTCCCCCATTTCTCTCATAACTCGTTATGTTTGTGTGTGAAATGAGATTCCTTTTATACGTATCCAGAATGGGGACCAGGTGAGATTAATGTGCTGGATATCGTCCCCCATTTTTATTCTTCCATGGGGAGGAGTTGATTATCGAAGGACCATGTCTACCACTCCGGATTTTATCAATATATCCCTTTTTTAATAACTCAATGTCAATGATATTGTACCCCGCTTCCCGAATAGCTACTCCAGCTTCCAGTTTCCAAAGATTTTGGAGGGTGTTTTGAGGTCCCCCTAGTTTATTGGGATATTTTCAATGAACTTTCTGACCACCAATAGAGACATGTTTTTTTCCAACGGTGAATCTTCATTTATATGGGTCTCGATTACCACCTTATCTTTGTCTGTCAGGGACAACCTCCTCCATTGGTTCACTAAATCCATCTCTATGGATCAATGCTCATGGGATGGGTAAGATCTCCTTAAAGCATGTCCAATTATTTTCCCTTAGTAAGGCAACAATCGGTGGTCAGGTTGCCACAGCTGAACAGGCTTCACAACAGCGTCCACTCTCACATATGGGACATCAAAGATAGGGTTGGCAGCCTACGTTCAGTAAAGAAAAACCTAGTTCGGCCCGGTCTAAAGGGAACATTGTCCAGTCCTGGTCTAAACAATGTTCCCTTGGACCGGACTCCCTAGTCCACGACCTCCTTCTATGCCCCGACCTGTGCATACAATTTTTTCGCAATGTGTCTTTGAGATCCGCAGTCAGGTCATCCGCCACCTAATTCTCTCCTGGATGGTGCTCTCCGCTAAGCACTCCAGCGTCCGTGGATTAGCTCAACGCATAAAAATTGATTATATCTCATTGAAGTTAAATTGAATCAATTATACATTTAACTTGGATTCCTATATAATTTGGTGTTATATAACGTTATTATTGGCTAAAATTTAATATTAATAAAATACTTAATGAATAATATATATATATATATATATTAAATTATATATATTTCTTTTGAAGTATCTTCTTATTAAAAAATATTTTTATAGTTTATTTTCATCATTAGTTTTCAATTTATTTTATTTTTTCATAATGGTTTCTTTATAGAGACATGATATATTTTATTCAAAAAATAATGTTCATCATTGTATGTTAAATAATGGTTTTTTGATCATTTTTTCAAATATTTTTATATTATCATTTACTTTTAATTTAATGCATGTTTATATTTTGTGAGAATCAATTCCCTTATGAGTGTCTTTCTGTTAATTAACTTATAAAAAAATTATTTTGATCAATTATATTTAATTTTTATAACTAAATATTCATATTAATTGCTTATTTAATGATTTATGTAAATATATTATTATTATTAACATCTTTCCTCACATTTATTACTGAAACTGAAAATATGGCAACATTATTAAACTTGGTTTTAAATATCACCAATATTAGAATGTATCATAGTAATAAATAGGGAAATGATTGAGGATATAAAATTTTAGTTACATATTCACTATATATTAAAAAGATTAATATGAAATCACTGAATAATATCATTTTTTAGAAACAGGGTAAACATAAATTAAATTAGTATTATATTCAAGTATATTTTTCATTCTTTAGAAAAATCACTCCTTCTTATGATGACTTCCAAAAAAATTAGATGCATCGTGATTTTTATTAGGACCCTGGGACTCTAATTACATAGTAGATTTTAGGTGGTGTTAAATGGGTTGGTTTTCATATAGAATTAGAAGAATTGTATTAGATTTACATGGGTTTAGGTGATCTCTTTTAATATGTGAAAGTGATGTAAATTTCCTTAAAAAATAATGGTTGGTATTGAGGTAAAAGTAAAATCACATAGAAGTTATGTTTGTTATGTAAGTGATGGATTTTAAGAAATTTGAGTATAAATTTCACACAAATAAAACCTATTATATAAGGTATTTGTGAGATGTTAATTTTTTCAAAATTCAATCTATCGTATATTAACCCTTTTAAGCTGTAGTAACATGATTAATTACATAACACAGAATATATATTTTTAATTAGAAATATATGACATATATATAGAAATATTTACATGTTTATTGTGAATTTGGGTACCATTTTATCTAATTAATTTTATAAAAAAAGAAATTATTCATATAAATTAAAATATAGGATACATATAAAAACTAATATTTGAGAAAATTAATTTCTTCCTTTAAATTGATCTTATTATCATTTCGTATCAATTAAAATATAAATTAAATTAAATATTTTATTATAGATTAAAAAGTTAATTAAGAATCAATATTTGAAACTAGTAATTTTCACTCCTTTAGAAAAACGACAAAGATAATGAAAAAATAATTCTATTTAAATAACCCTGCTACTTTTTTCATATAAATAAATATTAATTTTGGTAAATTATATCTTTTAATACAACTAGAATTAAAATTAAAACATTTATGGTAGGATAGAGAAAAAACCCAAGAAGACTTGGGGATCACACGTGAACCCTAATCAAGGACTCCTTAGATTATAAGAATTCAGATTTAACCATTAATAATATTGGTCTAGTCAGAAAAAAAGATCTAACAACATTGTGACTCTATTAAATCAAATCCAGAAGAACATCATGTGACTCTTGAGATGGCTTTCCAATGAAATAATTTCATGAATTTTTTGAAATAATTGGTTTCAATCCCTTTCTCGAATTTAGAATTATTTCTATCGGAATAGTAATCTAGAAGGGGCGTGTGGGGCATGTCTCTACTGACCTGTAGGCAGTGGAAGAATGATTGTGTCTATATTTATTATCCATCATCACAAGAGCTATGACCCCATAATTGGAGTGTATTTGGAGGTTTAGTGACCTCTCCATGTGACTATCTAAAATTTCTGTGTTTGGTGAATATAATATGACTTCGATTATAAGGGGGTACTACACATCATCATTTCATAAGATGAGTTGAAAATGAAGGCCTGGAGCATTGGATATCTCTACCACAAGCTAGGCCCTTTCCAAATATAAGATATGGATCTTGGAACTGATCCCTCTAATGTAAATAACAATTTTACTCAGGTACATATTCCTATTTTTAAATTGAACTCGATCTACTAGTATCTTCAGATCATATGGGATATTGCTTCTATGATTGGATACCCCATCTGAATTTAAATAGAGATTGACAATCGAAGATATGCGCATTTTGTGAGGGTTATTTTTGAAGATGACATGGGTACCACCATGGTAGAGGAAGTTTTTCATACTACTCAAAATCATAGAATCACAGTAGAAATTTAATATGAATGAAGGACCTAATTTTGTATCAATTGAAACTTGTTTTGACATATTATATTATAATGCAGAAGGCTGAATGTATTTTATATCGGCAATCTCTATGATACCAAAAAATAGTTTGAAGAGTATATAGATGTGCCTTCACACCTCCTCCTCAAATCCTTCACTAGGACATCTCAAAGATGAAGACTCAGAGGCATCTACCCTATATCCTTCTGTGTAAGATCCCTCACCACCCCCCAGATTGAAATTGTTGCTAGGAATTGGGAACCCACAATGAAGTACTAAAATTAAATGATCAATGCCTCTATACATGATTTGGTTACTAAATCATCCCCATTGCACCCCAAGCACAAGGAGGTGGAGACTATTGATTTGAGGAAATTCCCCACTATGATTGTTGATCATGTAATTCATAATAATCATACTATAATTCTGGAAACATTTCAAACAAATACCATTTTACAACTGAACATGTTAGTACAAGATGGTAGACATACAAAATAATTTGATACTACGGACCCTCACCATGAAACTTATGGTTGGGTTCTTGATCAAACTTTTCTAACGACATTTTCATGATGTGTGGGGAAACATTCTTCATGAGGTCCATTCAGTTATAGAAACACATCATAGATTTTAACGAATGACTTAGATCCAAAGTCAGGATCTGGATTACACCCATCAAAATGATAAATTGAGAATTGATGATTCAAAAGATAACGAAATGTGTTCCACATTAGATCCTCTCTCTGACCATGACTTGACTGATCTCCCAAATCCTGATGTGGGATCCCACCATATTAATGAGTAGGAGTCCAAACTGAAATTGGTCTACATGCCTAATTTGGGTGAGGACTCTTTCATAATGGTGTACTCAATCAAGGTGTCCAAATATAAATTGGATGGGGATACATCCAATGGATAAGTAACATTCAATAAAAAATACTCTCTATTTAGTGGTAAATACTAGGCTGATGATGATGATGACACTCATCCCTCTGATAGAGGTGAAAAAATAGGTTAAATAAGAGACTTCTGGCCCCCAAGAAACATATAGGGAGACCCAAGAATAAGGTATGTAAATTAAAATCGAATGGCAGAAAACCCTATTCTGATGTAAAAAAACATTCCACATACATAGGGAAGAGCTCTTTCAATTAATGAGGATCATGTATCGGAACTTCCAAGGCCATTGGAATTATACCTCGACCATAACATATAGGGTTTTTCTTATCTCTAACATACAAATTTTAGTTGGGATTGGAGAACCAAAATGAATTTTATGAACTAAAAGGAATTTAATTGGTTTACCCTTGGTTGCTCATTTTTCTCAAACAATATCAACGAGACTTCCTTGTAAACCACATCATTAATGATGAATGATGGAATTCATTTTGTTTCATATGAGATGTGTCCTCATCTTGTTTCCCTTTAAGTAAAATTTCATAAATATTCCATTAATGTATCCATTGTATATTTCTCCATATTTTACACTATGAGAAAGAAACTTTATATATAATTGACTCAATTGATTGAGAAAATGGACAAGAACTAGTCAATTATTGGATACACGAATATAGTATTGAGACAGTTTCATATGATTGGATAAAAATTATCAATAATTCATTTTTTTATTTATATTAAATCTTTTATCATTTTAACTTTACTGATGTTCCTATTTATGGAGCTTAATTTATGTGGTTTAGGCTCAATATTAATTGAGGATAGGTAAGAAAACTCAATAAATGATTATTTCAGATCAATTAAAGGATTTCCTCTAAAAATCATTCAGGAATCTCCCTCCCCAAATTCAATTCAATTAATAATATCATTATTGATGAAATCCTATTGGATACCTTGTGTTTAACTCAAATATCATTTAAATTAAGTATTGCATGGCATACTCTTCTAGTATATATGAATGTTTTTTTCCCAATTTATAGAATAAAACCTAAAATGGATTGTCTCTATTTATCATGGCTTCCATGCTTAAAACTATCAATTGTATTTTAAGAGAATGAATTTAAAATTATTTTCCAGGATGGATGAGGACATTGCGGATGCTAAAATAATGCTTTATAACTGCCATATTTACAACTAGTAGAAACACCTACCTTCCGGCGAGGTGCTCCAACTTTATTCCAAGATGGATGAACTCAATGTTCTCAAGGAAAGTCTAGAATGGACTCAATGTAATTTGATGTGGCTCCAATTTGGTGACATGAACTCTAAGTCCTTACACCATTTACACAAGGAGAAAAAGGTTATGATATGAGTGACTTACATTTACATCAATGATTCTCTCTTCCCAAAACATAATGACATTTCAAATTTTGTAGTGGAGAATTTTAAGAATATATATAATGATGAATGAAATGGATACAATACTCAATTGACTAATTCCATTTGTCCATGTCTTCAGGATCGTCATAACTAGGCATTATGTACTTTACATTTTATGAGGAGATCTAATATTCATTATTCTCAATGAGTTTATAAATATGAATTGGTCCTATATATATTTTCCTAGTAAGTGTTTCAGGTTATATTAGGATATCATGCATGTGGAGCTTACCAATACAATCCTGGAACTCATTATCTCCAATTTAATTCCCTATGGAATTAATGTTGATTTTATTTCCCTGATTCCAGAGATTTAAAATGAAATTGATATAAGGGATTCTCATCCTTTCTCCATTAGAAACAGAAGTCAAAAGATGATTAGAAAAGTCATGACCATGAGGACAAGGAAGCTTTCCTAGAACAGTATCACCCCTAACCAATATGGATTTATTTCTAGTAGGAGCATTTAGAATTTCCTCTACATAGTCAGAGAAGAAATCAACACCATGTGGATTAAAACTAAGCATCAGAAAATGTCCCTAAATATAGACATTACTAACCCTACTAAAAAACATGCCTTTAACAGTGGTAATATTTATCAGTGTTATAAACAGCGCTAATAAATTGAATCTTTTGCAATGTTAAAGAAAGAAATAAAAAATTTAACCCTTTTTTAGAACTTTATTTTCATTGCTGATAAATTTCACCCTTTATGAGTGCTTTATTTTATGTGATGATAATGGTTGCCCATTATTAGCACTTTATTTTAAACGATCACAATGGATACCCTTTATCGAAACTATATTTTTATCACTCATAGAAGAATCCATTATCATCCATTTTTCACAGCTGATAATGGTCCGAATAAATTAAATTAAAATTATCAATATATAAAAAATAAAAAAATAGTTTATTAAAAAAAATTACAAATTTTATTAATTAAATTATTATTGATAGAAATGAATTAATTTATTATAATATATATAAATTATAAATACTGAAAAATAGTATTTATTAAATACATAAATATCTAAAAAATATAATTAAAGAAATTAAGATTAAAAATATATAAATCTAGAATAATATTAAATAATTTATTAATTAGAAGAGTAAGGCTAATTAAAATAAATGGTATATATTAAATATATAAGAATATATTAATGTATATGAATATGATTTATTTAATAAAAACTATTATATTTTATATAAATTAAATAGTAATATATTTAGTGAATAATTGTTTATAATAAAAAATAAATATGAATTAAAAAACTGAATAAATGTATCGAGTAATTGTCATAATAGAATATCGCTTGATTTTTCAATTTATAACACAGATATAAAGTATTATACAGATTTTCATATAATTAATTAATACATGTTTAAATACATACACAAACACATAATTTTTTTATAAAAATTTAATCAATTTATAATATTTATTTTATATATATTTATTTTCCATGTTTTTTTATTTTCGACATGAATTCATCTTAATGTCAACATATATTAATTTTTTATGATATATATTAATCAAACATATCCAAATTTTCAATATTCTCCACATTTTTATTTAATCAATTTAACTCCTTTTTAATAATCATGAACTTAGATTAAATATTCATTATTATTATTAAAAATACATTTGTAGAAAAATATTTGTAAATTAATATTTATAAATGTTTAATTATTATTTTTATATATTTATAATTATAAATAATGAAATAATATTTGTTAAAAAGTTATTTATATAATTATAAATAAATAATTCTAAAAGTATATTCAATTTATATAAATAATGAATATATTTTCTGTTATATATATATAATTATAGAAATATATAAAATGATATAAATATTAATTTTTAAAAATGTGTTTATATAATTATAAATAAATATTTATATATTAAAAGAATTATATAATTATTATTTTATAAAATATATTATTATAAGTATTATAATTATATATAATAATTCTGTTTTTCAAGTATTGTTTAAAAAATGTTTTATAAGTATTTATTAGCAATTTTTTATCCTTGATAAATCACTAATTTTATAAACACTAAAATGGAACTAATAAAAATTCATTTTATCAGCACTAATTTACTTAGCGCTGATAAAATGTATCTTTATCAGTGCTATTTTTGAAGCACTAATAAATATGTCATGACCTATTTTAAGGACCCTATACATTGTGAAGAATTTCATGATATCCAAATCTCTCCATGGTAGTAACCTATTATAGGTGATCCTCATTGTTGAATCCACGCATGAATCTAGGATAGAATCAAGGCTTTACCTATTCCAATGCTTGAATGCTAGTCTTGAGTGATTCAAGGTTTGAACGCAACAACAACTCGAACAAAATCTGGGTTTTCCAATATCTCTAATTTCCCTCAGGTTCTCATCTCATATTCATGTATCCCATCATCTCAAGATACATAAACCTATAATAAAACAACCCAAATTTAAATATTTATTAGATATATTGAAGTATTTTCTTCCACGATATCATGTGGGTCTCCTTGGGACAACCTCGGTACTATTTAGCTTGAAATATTTCAAACCTAATGTTGTTTAATGTTGTTTTGAGTTATAGTAGGCTCCCAATACCTATATTCTATGACATATAATCCATTTAAATTGTCAAATTTTGAAAAATAAATCCATACAGTGGTCAAAGTTGTCATTGTATTGGAATATTACATTGTAAATCACTAGGACGATGAAATATCCGAAATCAGGAGGGTCTTATATTATGCCATGAAACAATTGGAACAAAGAGAGTTAAGTGAGGAGGAACTAAAATATAGGGTTATCTATTTCAATTTTTAAGGTAATTCTGGAAGTTGATTCCAAAAAATGGATGATTAAAAAACTGACACATGGGAACAACATTATAGTGATATTTTCGTGAAAATTTTTCCCTGGATAATGATCACTGAAATATGGGGTAAATTTAATGGAATCATTTTGGAGGACATTGAACTATTTCATGAGGCTTGGGATTGATTTAAGTGTCACTTATGAAATTTAATAATCAAATGATTTAGATGAATCTATAAAATCTTTTGAGAAAAAATATTATATATGTTTCCTTAATTGTCATTTTTATTTAACAAATTCTTGAAAATTTATAATTTTTTACTTTCTTATTTACGAAATATATCAAATTGAATTTAAATAATATGAATTAAATTATACAGAAATAGGAATAAATGAGGTTTAATGTTTTATAATATTTGGACTATATTATATAGGAAAAATTGATTTTGAGATAAAATGTAATTGATATTTTTATTTTGATTATTGAAATATAGTCTGGATATAAACAATTAGAATAAGTTATTTTCAAAGAAAAACCCCAACATCACGGTGTTTTAAGAAATAAAATAATGTTTCTTTACATTATGCATAAGAAGAGTACATTGTTGATAGAATTTAGGTTTTCTTAATTCTTTAGTACTAATCGAAATATTTATTAATATTATATTTTTATTTAAAAGTTACTTATTTAATGAGAAAAGTATTCTATTATTTAAATTCTATAGAATATTTTATATAATTCCAGAATAAATCTTATACCATAATATTTAACTAATTTTTATAAAATAAAATATTAATATTAATTAATTAATAATTAATAAATTATATTTAATGGAATCTATTTCTAAGAAATAAAAAATAATTTTATTGGATAAAATCATTACAATTTAGAATCTCACATAAATTTGACTTTGTTAGTTTGGATTTAATAATTCAGTGACATTATATGTTCATTATGGATTCTTAATTGTATTTAATTTCATGGTTTACTAATGTAAACTTTTATCAATTTTTATGTCCTTCTAAAAGTAATATGATTTACCACACATGTTACCAAATCAATTACATGAAATAAAAAAAATCATTAAAATAAATTACCATAAATATTTATGTTAATAGTTTTACAGAATTAGGGAAAAAAATAACTAAAAAATTAATGAATTTTAAAATTAATAGGAATTTTTTTGGAACAATATAAAAAACAACTTTATCAATAAGAAGAACCAATTTTTCTTATTCAGATTAAGCTCCTCATTTCACATTGTTTTTATTTGGATCAAGATCATAATGCATAGATTTTACCCAATTATAATTATGGTCAGCCTCTCCGAATGATTTAGGATCTAGGATGGAAAATGAGGTTTTTTCTAACACCGTAAATTATTTACAAAAACATTATGATCACAAATTACATTTTATTCATTAAATTCAACCTTACTATTATTTCTTCCAGTTGATAAAAATATAGCCATATTTGAATTGAAAACCCACTCATTAATACTTTATAAAATCACCTCATTTAATTCACCACACATCTAATAAAAATAATGTATGTTTTACATTAATCCATCTAAAAATATATCATTATTTAACGTTTCATTTTGGTTCCACCCTTACGAATATCTAATTACCATAAATTTAATTCTCACAAATGGGAGGCATTCACCTTTGATAATGAATATATTATCTGTATTTATTTATTTATTTTTCAAATTTAATATTTTATGAACCCAATATTATATCTTTACTATATCGTAGAAGAATCAAACTCCAATCTAATGTATCTTATTTTCTCCACATCCGCCTCACACATTGATTGATTTTATAGCGAGATCTATTTTTTTTAATCATTCTTATTTTACCATTGAAATAACCATGTGGTCAAAAATATTTTCATAGTAAAATTATTATCCAAATAATTAATGTATCATTTCATAATTATTTATAAATTATTTCTTTTCATTGTTACTTATATACAAATTATTTCCTTGTAGAAGTGGATTCATTTATTTGATTTGGTGTGTTTTGTTCGAAGATGCTCTTGATCGTGAGAGATTGGACTTAGAGACAAAAAAAAGATAATAAAAACAAGGAAATTCTTCAAGAATTCCTAAAAATATCTGAAAAATGTGAATTCCTAATACATATTTAATTAATTTGATCATCCTTTTATCACCTATTTTTAAGTTAAATTTCTTATCACTTTTAACTAATACATATTTAGTTTTTTCATAGATCTTTTGGGAAGTGATATTTTCTATCAAATATCCATGAAAAGGAACAAAATAGGTAAAATTAATCTTTCTCATAATATTAAATCAATTTCTATTTTCATATCCTTTAATTGTTGAATTTCCAATACTATATATTGAGACAATTTTGTTAGACGAAAACAATTTCTTTTTGTTGTTCCCTAGAAGAGTGGATGAAGCTCGTGTTCCCATTAGTGTAACTTCTCCTAATATAATGGAAACATGAGATTCCATTACTATTTTTACATTCAACAACAATAATGATTTTTGGAGAAGAAAATTGGGTTAATTTTTTGTTTTAAAAGTTCATCATAGAAAGTCAACAGAAGAATTGTAACATTAGAAGATAGAATTTATTTGAGAATTTGGGACATGTAAGAATTAGTCTCACATCAATCTGACACAAAGTTTAACCGGTATAACTCCATGTTCTTATTTTTAATTAAAATTGACTTCAATTTTAGATAAAAGGACAACTGACATACTCAAAACTGATCAAAAATATTCTTATTATTTTGATACCTTAGGGAAATGGTCAAAATTTCATTTGGGCTATGTATGAATCAACCGCACCTCAATTCAATGTATGGTGTGGCCCATATGACACAATATGTCCATTATCATTTTTAAATTGGCAGTTTAGTTCTGAAAATTTCACTCACTGAAAACAAAGAAAACACAGTTAAATTTTCTTTATAATATAGTAAATCGGTTCATATTTTATTTGTGTTGTGTGTCGAAATTGGACTCATGTCAATCCAAGACATGAAGTGATTATTATAGGTCAATGTGAATTTTTATAGTTTAAAATAATATTTCAGTAAAAAAATCTCCATTCTAAAAACCTAGAAATCAAATTTAGATTCATATGATACATTAGAAAAATGATCCATATATCATTTGAGACATGTAGGAATCAGCTTCACATAATTGCAATGCATGGTGTGACAAGTATGACTCTAAGAGCATGTTTTTAATAATAAATGACATCAATTTTAATATAAAGACCACTGATGAACTCAAAATCGAGAAAATTCATTCATATTATTTTGAATCTTTAGGCAAATGATCCATAAGTCATTTTTGATGTGCATGAATATGCCACACCACAATCTGATATGTGTTATTCCCGTTATGTCTGAATGTTTCTATTAATAGTTTTAAATTTATATTTTAGTTTAAAAGCGATCACTCACATAAAATATAACAAAAACGATCGACTATTATTGATAATTTATGAAATTGATTCATATGTCATTTTTGATATGTAGGAATTGGTCTCACATCAAACCGATATGTGATGTGATTGGTAGGAGGCTAAGTGCGAATTTTTTGTTTCAAATGAAATTTTAGTAAAAAACAAAAATTACGTACTTAGTACTGATTAAAATAATTTGGATTGTTTTGATACATTATTAAAATGATCCATAAGCCATTTGGGATGTTTAGGAATTAGTTTCACCTAAATCTGATGCACGGTGTGACTGATATGACTTCATGTGCATCTTTTTATTTAAAATTGAGATCAATTTTATAAAAAGGGAAACTCACCTACTCAAAACTGAGAAAATGAAGTCATACTATTTCTATACTTTAGGAAAATAATTCATTTTACATTTTTGATGTGTAGGAATTAGCCATGTAATGATCCAACCAGGGATGACCCTGAACCGGTCACCCGAGCCAGTCTACGACAAGTCCCAAAGGGCGTTCCCAATCCCTATGCGATAGAAACTAGTTACAGACATCAAAAAATAATCATTGGGAATGATTTGGCCCATAACTAAAAATAAATAAACCAAAATAAAGAGAAAAAAAGATAAATAAATGACAAGAAAAGAAATAACAACCAAAACATAACTAACAAGTCCAAGACTAAGACACCACATACCACGTGGGTTACTCTCTAATACTGAAACCAAACATTGCCCAAGGCGATCCAATCCAGAGTTGGAACCTGCAAGAGAAACTAAAAACAAAAAAACACTATAATCATGAGTATTAAAACATAGTAGGATGTCCCGAATAATCTATTCCCAATGAATATTTTTTAAATAAATAAAACATTAATTTTTAATTTAAAATACAATCTATAAATATATAATTTTTATACACTTTTCATTTTTAAGGAAAACAAATCTCAATCATAATCCATTGCCCTCATGTTCAAAATAACATCCAAGAGGATAAATGAAAGGAGACCAAAAATGATTCATTTAGTTTTCTTAAAAGTGTAAAAGGAAAGAGTGATTTTTGGTTTAAAATGTTTTTTTTAAAAGCTTTTTATCAACCACACATTTTCAATTTTATAAGAAAACACCCAAACTAAGAACAATGGGTATCACTTCATATAGCGAGGGCAACGATACTAACTTTACTAGTGTAAAAGAAACTTCTGAAATCATGGGAAATCAGTGGAAAAACCAAACATACTAATACATTTGACTAATCCTAAAGGCATGCCTACTCTCGATGATGTCATAACACCCAAATGCTTGGTGATTCCATAACTGGCCTAACCGAGGGGCCCAATCCCCTAGAACATCAAAGTAAGTACTATGATCCACTATTCGGTGCGTGGTCTAAATTAGTGCATCAATTGTTCTTAGTAAACCCCTTTCTTATACTAGGTTCACATGTATAGTTCTTGAGAGGGTGTGTCATACATTTAAAATAACACGAAACATATACATAACCGAACACACCTCACAACTCAGCAACACCCCGAACACCTCAAGGGTAGTCCCTGCCTTAAAATAATAATTATACAAGGAAGTTCCCATACTGAGGGAACTCCCGTATCATGATCAATCGATGAGGAGATAGACCCAACACAATATTTTTTTCCCAAATAACCATTCAAAAGATCCAAATTGGCCTTTACCTATGAAACACTCTAAAATTTATCAAATTATTTTGAAAACAATTTATAGAGGACAACGAAAAGTCATTTTACATAAACCTGGCCAAATAGGCCCTTCAATCCAATGTTCAACAGTTTTTCACATTTTAATCCTTTTTTTGAATAGTCATACATAACTTATAGTCCAAACCCATCCAACTTAAAAATCCACTTTCGAAACACCAACCACCATTTGAAAGTTGAACTATCATTTACAAAACCAATTCATGCTTTTAGAATTCATAAAAAACGTAGAAAATCCAAATGAGCACTTATCTAACCATTAGTGTGAAAAACCTATTAGAAACAAACAAAAAATTTTAAAAAAATCATTTTAAAACCATACGCACTAACTTTGAATGAAAAACACCTACCTGGAAACCCATTTAAGGAAAACAAACCACCTCTTTAAATCCAGAAAACAGTTATAAGATCCAATCGATCATTTCATAATATCTTAGTTTGCCCAGCACAATCCGACCAATTGAATGAAAAGCCACATGGTCCTCACATTTTTTCCTCAATCCTACTATTCTCATACATATTTTCAACAAGACAATTTTAACCCAAAATAGTACATTAATAATCTAATATCTATGAAAGTGAAAAAAACAAGAGATCGATGAAATCATGAACTAAAAGGGAAAGTGAAAAGAGTCCTACCTCGACTCGCTGCTCAATCAGGATGAGACGACTCACATCACGCTTGCACATAAGTACCAATGAGCTCATGAATGTGGAATCACAGATATGCCTTACCAACAAGCTACAACAATTCAGAATCATCTAAAAACACAAAAACACTAACTTCAAATAATCCAAACGAATAAACAATGAAAAAATCACCTCGACACTAGTGTAGGTGAAATGTCATGAATCCAAACCGGTCGCCTTCGGCATCGGGTGTTTGTCACGCGCCCAGTTGAAAAAAAGGTGTGTGAATGGCTGGTCATG
This sequence comes from Viscum album, assembly GCA_963277665.1. Taxonomy (NCBI): domain Eukaryota; kingdom Viridiplantae; phylum Streptophyta; class Magnoliopsida; order Santalales; family Viscaceae; genus Viscum; species Viscum album. Next base: position 1,005,590,505 of record OY728134.1, read on the forward strand.
CAAAAAAAGATGGCACGTGAACTGATTGGTCTGGTTGTTCCACCTTGAAAGGATTGAGGGGGGATGTGGGCCCCAGAAAGGTCGTCAATAGGGAGTGTGTGGCCTGGAAGGGTGTGCAGTCTGTAAGAGAGAACGCGACGGGTCAAAAGGCATGTCAATGGAGGTAACCGGCTAGTCAGAGGCACGTCGTGGATGAAAGGAGGTCTGGAAAGTTGGTCGCTAGATGGAAAAGTTGATGGTATGGGTGGAGGGCCTCTGACAGGGGTAGAGGGCCACCAACCTGGGTGGCCCTGGCTAAAAAGGGAGGCATAAGTTCGATGGTTCAGGGCTGGAGGGAAGACAATGGATGGATGGCGAGGTTAAGGTGCTAGGTGATGGCCTGGACGCATAGGGAGGTCGGGACGTAGTGAGGTCGAGGGAGGAGGGCCAGGATGCGGAGTGGTCGAAGGTAGCTTCTAAGAGTGGGGTCCCGGTGCATCAAGAAATAAATGGAAGGAGGAATCCATAGCATAGGGTGTTAGGATGGGCGCACTGAGGTCTACAGTGAGGTGAGGGAGGCAGAGTGGGCGAGAGGGGTTGGTCACAGCGCATGTGGGGCATGCATGCATGGGAAAGGTAGGGAAAAGGGGGGTGACCACTGTGGGATTAGAGTAACTAGGGGTTTTTTCATTCTTATAATATTAATAGTAATAAGAAAAATACTAATCAAAATAAAAACAATATGGAAAATAATAATCATAATTAATAACAGTAAAAATTATAATTATAACAACGATAATAATAATAATAAAAAGGAAATAATAAAAAAAATAAAGAATAATTATATTCAGCATAACTAGAAATTGTACGATACCTGGGCCAGCTGTGTGGCTACCACCAACTATAAGATTACTGTGTATTGGTCCAAAACCCAGTAAAATCATTAAACATAAAAAAATTTCAATTGAGACCCAGCCCGAAACATGACATGAGTAACCAAATCCAATAAATAATAAAATAAAGATAAATGTAAAATTTTTGGTGTGATAATTCTCCCCACCAGAGACACTTTTTACCCTATAAAGTCACTTGGCCGAAGAATAGACAAAACGAGAATCATTGCCCCACTCAAACAAAAAGGAACCACATCACAAGAGAACATGAGAACCTGAGTGGGTTCTCCTAACAACAAGAATTCAAATAGTGTATAAATTAACACCCAACCATATCATCCTGGGAGGGGGAGACACCAGAACTCCCAAACGATCCAAACAGACATATAGAGAATGAGGAAAACAACACCATCGCTGGAACATAGAACCCATGACAGAGACCAAAAATCCCAAAACTAGAATCCTTATTTCCAACCATCTAAAGGGAATATTATGATCACCTTTCAACCATTCAATGGTCTGGTGCTACAGAATATTGTGTGTATTGTAATTTAGGTCGAATCCCCATTGATGGTATTATATTTTAGAATCCGTTTTTTTCTTCTTAGTGGGGTTTTTTTTTATTTCATATCATTTATAAAATGATATTAAAATTATTTAAAATGTAATAATATCCTAAATATTGGGTTTATTTATTATTTTCTCATTATAAAAATGATATCCTTCAGTTTGTGTTATAATTAATTAAATGAGAACCCACTTCAAAAACAACTATGATAGTAATCCCAGAATTTGGTGAGTTTAATCCAAGACATTACTAAAGTTCTAATAGTTATCTATTATAATTTATAAAAGGTTTAATATATCAAGAGTGATTGAGTACTTATGGATCTAATAATACATATAATCCACATTTTAAACAAAACATTTCACTAATTGATAACATTTTATGATCATCATACCTGATATATATTTAATGAATATTAAATGATAAAAATATTATATAACATAACATAACCAAATTATGACTCATAAAAGATGATGATATATTTTGGTGTTTATTAATATTGATTCGGATGTTTAGGTATATTATTATAATGACAATGAAAATGAAGAAACAAATATAAGTGGTGTGCACTGAGTATATACATGAAATGGGATGATAGGTAAATACAAAATTCATGTCATATATAAAAGTGAAAAAGAGAAAACATATGTTAAAATTGAAATTATTTAAAGAAAATAAAATAAAATTTTCAAATCATTTATTATTAAATGATTATATATAAATGAAAAATTATTTATACATAATTTAAATGAAAACAAATTTAGATGATTTGAATTGAGAAAACTGGAAATTGAACTTGAATAGATAATTATATGAGATGTATCCCCTCTTAAAGAAAGAATATATAATATACTTCTAATAATTTCTAACTTCTGTCATCTATAAAATTATTTTCCTTGATTGAGAACTACATGAGGATGGAAACTCACACGGGACCGAGAAATGAAAACTATAATCCAAAGCAGGGAGATTCTGATGTAAATTTTGTGGAGATATATTATATCGAGGTGAATGATGAAGATCTGATAGGGCATTCTGAACTCTTCTGCCTTTGTGCGAAGCGGAAATTAGAGAAACTAGTTGGAAAAGATGTTCCCAATCAATGGAATATCTTTGCTGATATTTCCAAGAAAGCTGGATGCTTCTCTTTCATGGAGTGTGATCTGGGGAACTCAAGGGGGGTCATAAGAAAAGGGAGAAATGTGCATGTCTCTGTGAATAAATCAACAGTCGATGAATAGGTTATGTTATGCAAATTCTCAATAATTTCTCGGTTGGTAATTTCAAAAGGGGTTAGGCCCTCAAAATTCGATGATCCTACTAATAGGATTGTGGAGATTTGGGGATTCAGTGACTGGAAGATGATGGATATGGGGAAGGGGTTCTATCATGTTATCTTCCCCTCTAATGAATTCAAAAGGCATGCATGGAGCCTGGGTTCTGTCCCTCTCAATCATATATTCATTCGGATTCATGAGTGGGGTCAAAATTTTGATCCTAGTTCTATCAAGAAAAACTTTGCACATGTATGGATATGTATTTATAAATTTAGTTGGCAATATTGGCATCCAAAAATACTATGGGATATTTCTCCTTCGGTAGGGAACCCTATTAGACATGATAGGATGACAGATAACCCCAGTTTTGGACACTATGCAAGAATCCTGGTGGAAGTAAACATGCCCACTACTCTTGTAGAAGAAGTTGTCTTCACCACCAGAGATGATAACATCACTCTTTAAGTTGGATAGGAATGGAAGCCTAAATATTTCCGCAACTTCCATTTATTTGGGCCCATTTTCTCTGAATGAAACTAGATCGAGGTCTTCTCCTTCTGCAACATTAGGGGTCATAATGCTACACATTTTAGAAGGATAAAAAATGATCAGTGAACCGCAAAGTCTGATGCACCTGTGAGTAAGGATCAGGCAGGGAGTGATAAGATGGATGTCCAGGGAGACCCCATGAAATCTAATGATGATACTATTAATGTTGATCATGCTGCTCATATTGGTTTGGTTGCTCCTTCAGTAGACCCCTCTAATGACAACTCTAGTATGGATGGGAATAATGAAGCTGGACATTATAATATGGCCCTTGAGAATACCCAAAATGATAGAAAGAAAGAGAAGATCAGTGAACTAGTCATTAAGGCTAAATCTGGTAATCAGGATTCAATATATCATGATAGTGTATTGCAGGATGTCCTACAAGGGATTCAAGAAAGTTAGGTTGGAATTTAGTTATTCCGCGTGACCGAGGGCTCTTTTTCTCCCATCATACAGGATCCAGAAAAAGCATCACAAGATGCCTCTAAGGGGAATGAGTTCCCCTGGATGGAGCCAAGTTAGTGCAGGCAAGTGGTGAGATGGCTGGATATTTCTTTCTAGTTCCTTTATCTAAGGATGTAAGGAGGAAGCTACCTGCCACCTTGATAGTGCCCATTACCTCGTACAATAGGTTCACATCTCTATCTGATGATTAATCTAGACCTGAAAAGGACAGAAGCTCCCCCAATGATTAAGGTGAGGACAATCTGTCAGATTCAGAGAAATGCATAGTAGCGAGCTATGTTGTCCCCTATACTAGGTAGAAGACATCCAATCAATGAAAGTTTTCTTTTGAAATTTCCAGAGTATTGGGAATTCTCCCACAGTCAAAGCCCTGAATCATATCATTTTTGACCACCAAACCAATGCTACTTGGAATAGTTGAACCTATAATGAAGTTTCCTAGGTTGGTGGATTTTAATTGGAATGCTCTGGGGTATTCTTTTATTGAAACCAATCAGCTTAACATTAATATGGAATCATTATGGGTGTTAAATCACAATAGTGTTATAGTTGAATGTCTTCAAAATGATCAATAGTCAGTATTTTTATCTAGATGCTTTCAGTCCAACCCTTTGTGTGTGACCATTGTGTATGATTTTAATCATTATATTAGGAGAAGGAATTTATGGAGTTACTTATTAGCCCCTTCAGGACACATGTACATGAGATGGATCATACATGGTGACATTAACAATGTTTTGAGACAAGAAGAAAAAAACATGGAGAAACTTTTGTAGAGCATCAGCCAAAGACTTCTCATCCTGTATTGATTAATGCAGGTTGACTGAAGTTCCGATTTTAGGTGTTGATTTTACCTGGAACAGATACACCTTAAATGGGAGGCAGGCAAGAAAACTAGACAGGTGTTTGGTGTAGATGGATGAGCAATGTGAGATAATGGATGTTTCTGGCATGAAACTACCCAGAATTCATTCTGATCAATACCCTTTATTAATTGATCTATGTTTTACCAATCCGAGGTCACCTCCATTTCCCTTTACGATTAAAAACGCATGGATGGTAGTTCCATGGTGCAGAGAAGTTATAACGGAGACTTGTCCAGTAGCTGTACAAGGTAGTGCTTTGCATATTCTTACTAGCAAACTAAAAATTGTGAAATCCAGAATTAGAGAATAGAGCAAAAATTCATTTTCCAGCCTTGAGCATGACATCCAATAGGTTGATTCTCATCTGGCTGATTTTTAATAAAGCAATAAGCATCAGGATTTTTCAACTCAAGAAGAGATACAAGCTTCCTCAAGGATTGATAATCTCTTGTCCCTTAAGGAAAACCTTGCTCGAAATCAGTTTAATGTTATGTTTTTGAAGGAGGGGGATATAAATTCAAGGTTTTTTCACTGCATGAACATGGAGAAAAAGGTAAGGAGGAGTCTCAAGGATTTAAGAATTGATTGCTCAAATTTAACTTCTAATAATGAAATTTCCAATGTTCTGACATGCTATTTTGAAAAGCTGTATTTTCAATCTGGGGAGGACAACTCAAATAAAATTATCAGATGCATTGAGCCATGTCTAGATGATGCTCAGAATGAAAAACTCACTGATATCCCTACATCAAAGGAAATACATTATAATCCCTTATCCATAAATATGGATACTATTGATGGTCCTGTTGGTTTCTCAAACAAGTTCATTATGTTCTATTGGGATATTATCCATAAAGAAGTGATATATGCTGTAAGGGATTTCTTCTATCACTCCAATATTCCACTTGGAATGAAATCTAACTTCATTTCCCTGATTCCAGAGAAAGAAAATTATTTGGATATTAATGATTTCAGGCATGTTGCTTTTGGGAACTCCATTCCAAATGTTTTTTGCAAAATCATGACAGTCTTGTTTGGTGATAATGTAAGGAGTATTATTTACTCTAATCTGTTTGGTTTGGTACCTGGCTGGAACATTCAGAATTGTCTCTTCACTGATTCAGAGTGTGTCAATATAATTATGAGCAAGATTAAATATAGAAATATGGACTTAATGGTTGATATATCGAAGTACTTGGACTCATAAGGTGGGATCTCATTTTTAAAATTCTGAATATGCATGGATTTTCAGATAAATTCATTGGTACGGTATATTCCATTTGGAAAAGATAAAGTCTATCTATTTTGGTAAATGGATCTCCCAGGGGCTTTTTTCAATGCTCTAGAGGAGTTAGGTATGGTGATCCTTTATCTGTGCTTTTGTTCTCTCTGGAAGAGGATTATTTTATTTTCTCTCTTAATGATCTTGTTAATACCGGTCTGTATCAAAGGATGACAGCTATTAAGAACTGTTATACCCCCTCTCAGTTGTTCTATGATGATGATAAACTTTTATTCTCCAAAGATAACAGGAAGACCAGGTCTTGTATCAAGAGTATCTTTGATCACTCGGAGGAAGTAGCAGGCCAGGTCAAAAGCTGGAAGAAATAATTTGTTGTCATTGGCGAAGGAATTCGAATCATGAAGCAAAACATGATTTCTAACAGGCTTGGTTTATGGATAGGTTCACTACCTTTTAATTATCTTGGGCTGAAATTATTTTTTGTAAGGGTGAAATGAGTATACTTGGAAGGTATTTCTCTTAAAATTACTAATCTGTTGGCTGGTAGGAAATGAAAGACATTGTCTCAAGATGGTGGGATATGTCTTGTTACCTCTGTCATAAGGTCAATGTTTGTTTACTCTTTTCATTATATAAATGTCCAAGTTCTCTTATTAATGAAATGATTGGAATGATAAACAACTTCATTTCGACTGGTTCGATTCAGAAGAGGAAACTTGTCACCATGGATTGGAAGGATTGTATAAAGCATGTGGCTATGGGGGGAATGGGAGTTAAAGATGTCAAAAGTTTTAATGATGCACTGTATCAAAATTTCACATGGAGGCTTTTATCTGGTTCTGATTTTCCATTGGAATTTCTTACTAGAAAATTTGATGACAGAATGAAAAATAATCTGGTTGAGTACATGAGATCCTCTGTTTGGACATCAGTTAGGAATACATATATTCATATCATAAAACAATCTAAATGGTTGGTATGTGCTAACTCTCACCTGAATTGCAGGAATACTCAGTGGTTGTCCTCTCCAATTAAAGACTACATCAATATTCCATTACCTTGGAGGAACATCTCTATTTATGACATGCAGGGGAACCTTGAGGCTTGTGCAACCATACCTAGTAATCTTTGTATGAAGATGTCGAGAAATGCCTTTGTTGACTACGATGTTCTAGTTTGGAATCTTGCGCTCAATGGATCCTTGTCCAGTCGAGAGTCTTACAAGATAATGTGTGGCAAAACACCTAGATTACCCGCATGGGTAAAGGGTGTAATAGGCCCTTCATTCTTCACACTAATTCTTTGCCGATATGGAAAATATGGAAGTAGCAGCTGCCAATCCAATATTCCCTTCAATGTATTAGAATGATCGTTTCTCAGCTATGTTATGTCTTCTTGTATGATGATGATTCTATCACACATTTGTTCATTCACTGCTCTTTCACTGTTTGGTTATGGAGTTATATGCAAGACACCTTTTAGTGTCATTTCAGTTTCATTTCGGTTGACACACTGCTCACATAGGTTCTACAGGTCGATTATAGTAAGAATGTTAAATACCTTCTCATTGCTACTGTTGTTTCCCTAATTTCATACATTTGGAGAGCTCGAAACAATACTGTTTTTAAAAATTGCAGACCCTTATTTAAGGAGGGTGTTTTGGCGATTCATCAAAGAATTAAACTTGCTTCGGTGAATCAAACTAGATTAATGAATAATGATATATCTTATTTTCTTTTATAGAGGACTCTTGTGTATGTGGCAGGGAGAGGAGACCTAGAATGATGAAACATATTCGGTGTATTCCCATGATATATGACTGGATGAAAGTGATTGTGGATGGGGCAGCCTCTGGTGCACCAGGTCCAGCTAGATGTGGTTGGGTATTCAGGACTCATCGGGGTTTGGTCAAAGGTTGTTTCTTCCATTATATATGGAATGGGCATGCGATTGAGGCGGAATTATGGGCAATGATAAATGCAATAAGGTATGTAGTTCTTTATGGTTAGTGGAAGTCATGGATATAATCAGATTCGTTTGTTGCTCTGTAGATTCTTAAGGACCGGTCTAGTAATGTTCCATGGAAGATGTTATCTTCTTTGATAAATTCTCTTAGACTATCTGAGTTGATTGGTCTTAATGTTTCTCACGTGTATAAGGAGGAAAATCAGGTTGCGGATGCTCTTTCCAAAAGAATGAATATGGAGGTCAGTTCGATCTAGTCCTTTGTTCTACCCAGTTACTGCACTGGTTTGGTTCATAATGATATAGTTGGTATTGTGCACAAAAGTTTATGTAATGCTCTCCTTTTTTGAGTTATTTTGTAATGTTTAAAACTTTTTATTTATAATTTTTGGGGAGCAGGTCCCCACCTGTCTCTCAAACCTTTCGGCCATTTTCCTTGATTTTTGAATTGATAACCTAGTCATTTAGAAGAAGTAAAAAATTGATTCCAATGTGGTGGATTATTTTTATTCTAAAACATCATTTCATAATTGTTGAAAAAATTTGAAAATAATTTAATTAAAATCAATTGTGTGAATCTTCATTATATTTTTAGATATGGATGTGAAAATTACACCATCAATATTTTTAATCCATTGTATTTTCTTATATAATGATATTAATCTCTTTAAAACCAAAATCGGATGTCTATAATTATCATAAATTTTTCCATATACACAATGTGAATGAATTGATGGATATGAATATTACCCTATCATGATTCATTATCTAATAAAAATTTGGAGGCCTATATCCTTGATTATGACCAAATAAATTTCAGATAGTTTCTGAAATTGGATTGGTATAAATTAATGATTTTTGGTTTCTTCATAAATCCTTGGAAGAATTGTGTTCTAGAAATTAATCTATAGATTATGTCCCATTAAGGATGAATTGGGGGGTAGAAATTAATTCCATATTGCAATGGAATGTTAATGGAATTACGTTAGAGTGTCAATATAATTTTCACGTTTAGGGTATGCCAAGAAAAAATAAAAAAATCAAAACTAGTCCATTTTCCTTCATTGATTTTTTTCCCTTCTTTACAGTCTTAATAGACAACTAAATAACAAAACTATCCAAATATCCAGTCGATTTTTTTATTTTGAATAAGGAATAGTATATAAAAAAGAACAATATTTCGTGTTATATATTAAAAATATGATGAAAATTATAGACTATCATGAATATAAAATTATTCCATCAATGATCAAAATTTATGTTTAATATTAAAACATTGAAATTTTAATACAATTATATATTTTTTTCACCAAAACCAGCAATGCAGTAGATAAACATTATGAATAAATAAATATAATCAACTCCCCACACTTAATATTGTTCATATCCTCATTTACAACAAAAATATATAAAAACAAGTATTTTCACTCACCAAAAAATATTAAAATATTTCCATCTCCAATCTAGGTGGTCTGGACTAGTTCACTAATCTATATTGAAATCAACTAAATAAATTTCTCACAATCATGTGTAATAAAAACATTCCTTGGTTTTATTCAAATATGAAATTGAAAATTTTGATCACAAAAATTTCACTCCTCTAATAATGATGCACTATTATTGATGAGGTTAACTGATTCACTAACCAGTAGTGAAATTCTTAGAGATTGTAAAATAACAAAGTCATCCTTCCATATTATAAAGTGTACAATAATATGTAAGAAATTTTCATATATTTACGGAGGTTACATTTTGTTAGGTGTAAAATATAGAAAAAAATTGTTAATTGGGGGGGGACACCAATACGGAACATGAAATACACAATATATGAAATGCAGCATAACAAGAACCAAAAACAAAATTTTAAAAGGGTAATAATATTTCATGGAATATTAGAGAGAGAAGATTATAAGAATATGAATAGAAGAAATATATATAAAAAGGGAAATTTAATCCCAATTACTCAAGAAAAAATGTTACATGTATTAATTTTTTCATTTTTTCATTTTTTGGACATTGTACTAAGAAAAAATCTCACACCCATCTCTAAAATAATATTTCATTACCTCAAAATACCAATTAAAATAGTTATAAAATGATTTTAGTGTGGGAAAAGTGATTATTTCCCATCCTATGAAGCATAATTGTTTTTTATTTTTAATATATATTTAATTTTTTGAATAGTTATTATTATTATTACTACATAATTACATAAATATAAATCCATTCCCAAAAAATGATGAAATGAAAATATAACCCCCATGATTAAAAGGATATTTTTTTAATTCATATTATTACACATTGAATATCATGAAATGTATGACCAAAATTAAGTCAATTTAATCAACAATTTAATTTCAAAAAAAAATTCAATGAAAATCCTTATAGATATTGGGTGGGAAAATGGTTTTGTTTTGTAATGAGGCTATCATAATTTTAATTTTACTATGATTGAAGGTTTATTGTAATTGGGGATCAATATAAAGTTAATAGGTGTATATATGGCTATTTTATTTCTCATGTGGTTTTATAAATTCCACAATCATATTAATGCATACCAAAGTTGGAAATTCAACTCAATGTCTATAACTATATAACTAAAAACTAGTGAAAAAAACACACATTATTCCAAGATAGTCATATATGTCCTTGGAATGAATGAGAATGTCATTCTACTTTGTATTTGAAGAAAAAATATTTCAATAGAAAATTATAATTTTAAACTTATTGTTCAAGATAAAAATTTATACTTGATTGGGAATAAAATGCATGATTTTTAAATGAAAGCAGGTGTTTGGAATCCTCAAAATGATTAGACCGAATTTGAAATTTAAATTTTTATTTATTACTATTTATTTTATTTTATTTTTAATGATAGAAGACCCAAATAAATAAATTAGAAAAAAAATTGGATTAATAAAGATGAAATTAAATGATATAGAATGTGACAATGAGATTGAAATATAAATAAAGAGAAAGAAAGAGAGTGATAGAGGGGACAAAGTGGGTCATGAACCAAATATAGTCATCCTCAAAACTGGTACTGAACCTAGTCTGGGGAAGTCTAGAAATGCATCCCTAATTTCCATGGGCTGGAAAATGTTATTGGATATCATTAAATAAAATTTTTGAAAGATTTAACCGAGTTTATAAACATACAACACCAAACCAATCCAATAAAACAAATATAGTTTTTTCAAACTAAAATATCTTTGGATAAATATCATAATTGAATTAAAAAATTAACACAGTGTTCAAATACCATTAAAAATGCACAAAACCAAAAAACAATATAGCCCAAGAACCTCTTCATGGATAGGGGAACCACCCTCATGTAATCTCCACAACACTGCATCACGAAGGACCACTAGAAACCTGAACCATTTGCACAAAACATTGTACCTAAACCTTTGACAATGATTACCAAGTATCCTTACACCCATATGAGTATGTAGGGTGTGATCCAAATCCTAGTAGGATACCATAATTATGATATTCTATGTGATAAACATTTAATGATGAAAATCTAGCATGTTTTCATAAACATGGAATGCTAGTTACAATTTCTAAAAGATGCAACATTATATAAAAATATTTTTCAAGTGGGGAATTTTAAAGAATCCACACTTTTAAATAAAATAACAAAGCTACATAATCCTCCATGAAATCATACCGTATTCCAATGGTATGAATAAATCATCCAATAAGAACAAACTACGTGAAATAAGCCCTAGGAACTAGCTCCCCGTGTGTCCTAGGTAACTCATTTCTTGGTGAAAGTAACCATCAAAATATACATTCGCGTGCACCCAAGCCACCAGTAGGGAGAATACCCATAACCTAGTGGTTCCCCCAACATCATCATCATCATAGTTTAGTTAGTTTTGTCAGTGTCAAACATGGTACATTAAACTGAGGCCAGATCCCATGGGATCACTTGAATATTAGTACATGTCTACCCACCGAGATACATGGGATTATCTATTGTGCAGAGACAAGTTCAACAAGCCATGAAATTTAATATTCACTTGAAAATACATCATACATATCACACATTCACCAAAAAACCAAATTTATATCCCACAAGTCTCATAATCCTTTTTTATTAAAATTCATTTTGAAATCATACTTACACCAAAGTAGCCCACAACGAATTTTTCATATATTTCACAATTCAAAAAATCCTTAAACAATTATGTAAATTTTTTAAAATATTATAAACATCAAAACCCAATAACATGTTACATAGTACCATTTTCACGTTCAAATTCATTTTATCATCATACTCACACAGAACATCCTACAACATGTTTCGCACCCATGTCATCATTTAATAAATCACCTCAAAAAATTATAAATCATTATAAAAATGTTTGACATTAAAAAGTACCACATTCTCTTTCAAACCCCATTCTAGGAACATACCCTCACCAAAATAGTACTTAAAAATAATTTTCACACTTTTTGTAACTCAATAATCCATTTAGGAATTTCATGGAACACTTTCAAGAAGCATCATACGGTTTTGCACATAAACCCAAATGAAAACCCATCTATTAACCCCAAATGCACACCAATACCCTACCAAAGAAGAATTGGTAGCCCAAAAAAATTTAAATAAGCACATTAATATGTTATAAAATAAACAAAAAAATTTCCACAAGGGTTACAATAGGATAACACCTAATTTGAAAAAAATGCAACTATAAAATTAATTGGATAACAAAATCCATCAAAAATGGTTTTCACACAATGCCAAACAAATTAGTAACATTCAAAATAATTTAATCAAGCATGTTAACTCATTAATAAATGATTACACATGGAATCGCCAACTTAATGTGTCAAAACCCTCAAATCATGGTGTGAAACATCAAATGCACAACCACCGCACCTCAAGGAAGTGAAAAGAAACCTAAAACCTCAATATTACACAAAAACAAACCAAAGTTAAACCCTAGACATGAAGCCTATATTTTGGACACATTATAACTCTTTAATGGGTGAAATAAATCCTAAGGATAGGGAAGAAATCAAATATAGAATTAATTACATTCATTGTTTTGATGTTCCCCCATTAAATATCCCTTCAAAATTGAGTTCCAAGGGAGGGAGAGAGAGCTTGGAGGGTATCCATGGAGGTAGGGAATTAAATGGGAATGAATGGGGAGTATTTAGGTTTATTCTAGAAGGAAAAATGGGAATTACAAAATATATTTATTGACCTGGACAGCCTTTCATGGTTTTCCTACATGGTTTAGTAAATCATGCATCCTAACCATGCGGTGTGTTCTGTCCACACAAAACCAAGCCATTCTCTTCCAATTTCAGGGGGGTAAAATGGGGAAACCAAGGGGGAAAGGTAGACCAAGGATATGGGAGAAACATTACCAAAACAAATCATCCTTTGAACCCCAAAACTCATCAAACTCAAGGGTACAAACCACCTCAACAACTTACCCCACAAGTGGTTCCACTAAGAGTGTCACAAATCATAATCCAAAACACCACAACCTCATGCCATCAATTTGAAAAAAGTGGATTCCAATTACCTTCTATGACAAACAAGAATAATTCCATAGATCAATAAAACTAGACACACCAAAATTACACACCCAAAACCTCTTAAAACCAAGAGAAATCTATGAACCAAAAGAGGATTTAAATCAAAGAATGGAATTGAAAATTTGGGTGTGATAATTCTCCCCACCATAATTATTTTCTCCCCTGAAAATACACTGCAAGGAAAAAAGAAAAAAACACACAGCTGCTAAAACAAGATGGACTCCCTTGCCATGTTTCACCCTAAAATTCTAAAACACCTCCAGTGATCAGTTAAGGAAGGAATATTCTCACAAATCAATACTTCCACCACATTCTTGAAACGATATAGAAAATTATGACTTTATTCAAAAATAAAACTCCTCAAACACTACCTGAATGAGAATCACACAATTTACCCAAACAAAAAACCACATCGAATAGGGTTACAGTTATATTAAATTAACGAAACTATTGGGTGCTCCCCAATCCCAATGTTTACCCCAGGAAGATGTTGGTAGTTATATGTCCATAAATGAGACTACCTACCACTATTCCAAGACCAAGGTAAAATATGAGTTACTAGTATAGGGAGACAGAAATGGGCTCCCCGCCATAAGAAATGACCATCATAACCAACCAAAACAGGCCTAAACTGAAAGTCCCCAAAATTTTAAGACTTGGGAAAATCACACAGTTAGTCCAAAAAGTTTGGGAATATTTTCACTAACTATGAAAATTATTCTTTCTGGATGGATTCATGTTCCACAACCACTATTAATCATGCACAAACCTTGTTCTCAACATTTATGTCCAAACTTTCAAACCATTCCCCAAAAACACAATGGAAACCATTTGGGGAAGGAATTACATTGGGCTATAACATGGACACTAGGTCCTCCAACCTCTTTCCATTGAATAGTAACAACAAAAGCAAGATGATGACACCATAGGTTTAAAACAATCCCATATTTGATAGTAAGGATATGAATTTGTACAAGGGTTTGAACGACATTGAGATTTCCCCTGACTACATGCTAGCTTCACTCTGAGATTTTTGGCCAAAGCTTAAATGATTGAAGCATCTCTGGCCACTCCGTTAGGCTTTGGAAACCCTCGAATGGGACTTCTCCTTTCAGTGCCACAAACAACTACACTTCAATACCAAATATGTTCACCAATATAGAACACACTCCAAAACCCACCCTACCAAAACCTATCATATCATTGAAAGAAGGGCTTATAATATGTACTCACATCACACCTTGTTTCTTCGTGTGAGAAGAAACAAAAGGAAATGGCACATATAGAAACCTTCCTCTAAAATAGTGGATTTTGACGTTTTTACAAGGAAGACATACTCCCTACAAAACAAATACACTCAGAGGATTGCACAACCTTCACATTTATAATCAAATGAGCACATTGCATCACAAGGCATCACCGAACATGACAACTGTGATAGATAGGATCAATACATGGAAATGGAACATACGACAAGTCCCCAAACAACACACAATTCCATAAAGTGGCCAAAATTGCATTTCATGGCCATATTTCACACACTGTTGGTTTAACATGAACCCCTGCTTTGAAGAGACTATGAATGACCCATAGTCCCTCTTAGACACCATCCACACTGACAACCCCAAACTACTTATACCTTTGATGAATCATGTAACTTAAGAAAAAATGGTCTATTTCATCCTTCCATGACAACTCTCCTAATGAAGGATGGTCCACAAAACAAAGAAAGAAAAATGTGAAGACTCATTCTATAAACCTCAAGAAAATATTCAATATATTGATTAAATGGTTGATTTTCCAATGGAGAAACAATCTAGGATGCATTTCAATCATGTATTAACTCTTAGTGGGTTCATACCCTATCTAGGGAGATAAATCAAGGGCCCAACCAAGCTGGTCCATTGGTAAAAACGTGCCGCAAACCATAACATAACCCATGTGGGGAACCACCATAACATATTCCTATACTTTTCTCATAAGAGACCACTAACCATTCCCTCAACCAAACATATCGACCAAACACAACCCCAAAACACAATTCAAATAAGAGGGGTTCTTGGACTCAAATCATTCCACAAAAACAAAATTTCCACAATCAAAAAATACATACCATCCCAAACTAGTCATCATGATATCATGTTTTCCTCTAAAAAAATTTATTTGAAAAAAAATTGTTCAGCGGTTAGCATATCAACCAATGGCACCCCATTGGCCTCACACATTCAGGTTTCTATGCCACCCTAGAAACACTTCTCATATCCATCTCATCACTCATCCAATATTTCCGTTAACCATTTACCATCCCATGTAATCCCATGCATTTGGTCTCTCATGGAATGAACAATGGTTAAAACAAAAATTCATTCAACATTTCACAACCAAACAAGTCAACCAACACCTCTCTTTTTCTCAGGACCTCTAACCACAAAATCAAATACAATGCACAGCTTAAATGAATTTTAAAAATATACAATAATTGAAATGAAAACTCCCTTTAAATCCATTTAGTGAATGGAAGATGATGGCTATGGGGAAGGGGTTCTATCATGTTGTTTTCCCATCTGATGAATGCAAATGGCGTGCATGGAGCCTGGGTTCTGTCCCTCTCAATCTTAGATTCCTTCGGATTCATGAGTGGGATCAAAATTTTGATCCTATTTCTGTCAAGAACACATTTTCACATGTATGGATACGTATTAAAAAATTTATTTGGCTATATTGGCATCCACAAATACTATGGGATATTTCGTAGTCTGTAGGGAACCCTATTAGACATGATTGGATGACAGATAACCCCAGTTTTGGACACAATTCTTGAAACCTTGTGGAAGTAAACATGCCCACAACTCTTGTAGAAGAATATTTTTTCACCACCAGGGATGATAGCATCACTCTTGAGGTTGGGTAGGAATGGAAGCCTAAAGGTTTCTAAAACTGCCATATCTTTGGTCCCATTCTCTCTGAATGCTCCAAGAATAGGGTCTACTCCTTCTGCAACATTAGGGTTCATAATTCTATACATTGTCGAAGGAAGACAAATAATCAGGGAAACGCAAAGACTGATGCAACTGTGAGTACGGATCAGGCATAGAGTGATTAGATGGATGTCTAGGGAGACCCCTTGAAATCTAATGATGATTCTGTTAATCTTGATCATAAGTCTCATATTGGTTTGGATGCTCCTTCATCGGACCCCCCTAATGATAACTCTGATATGGGTGGGAATAATGTAGCCTGACATGATAAGATGGCCATTGGGAATACTCAAAATGATATAAGGCAAGAGAAGATCAGTGAACTGGTCAATAAAGATCAATATAGTATTCAGGATTCAGCAAATCATGATTGTGCATTGCAGGATGTCCTACAAGGGATTCCAACAAATTAGGTTGGAATTGAGTTGTTCAGCGTAGCCGAGGGCTCTTCTGCTCCCATCATACAGGATCCATAAAAAGAAGCACAGTATGCCCCTAAGGGGAATGAGTTGAACCTGGATGGAGCCAAGTCAGTGCAGGTAAGTGGTGAGATGGCTAGAGATTTCTTTCAAGTTCCTTTATCTAAGGCTGCAAGGAGGAAGCTACCTTCCACCTTGACAGTGCCCATTACCTCGGAAAAAAGGTTCATATCTCTATCCGATGATGAATATGGACCTGAAAAGGATGGAAGCTCCGCTAATGATGAAGGTGAGGCCAATCTGGCAGAATCATATAAATGCATAGCAACTAGCTTTGTTGTCCCCTGTACTATGCATCGATCTTCCAATCAATAAAAGTTATCTTTTGAAATTTCAAGAGTCTTGGGGATTCTCTCGTGGTCAAAGCCCTGTAGAATATCGTTTTGACCACCAAACTAATGCTACTTTTCATTGCTGACCATAGATAGATGGTTCCTAGGTGGATGGCTTTTAATTGGAATGCTCTGGGGTGTTCCTTTATTGTAAAAAATCAGCCTAACATTAATATAAAATCTTTATGGGTGTTAAAGCACAATATTTTTATAGTTCAATGTTTTCAAAATAATCAATAGTTAGTATACATATCCTTATGCTTTCAGTCCAACCCTTTGTGTGTCACCTTTGTGTATGCTTTTAATCATTGTATTAGAAGAAGGACTTTATGGAGTAACTTATTAGCCAATTCTGAACACATGGACATGAAATGGATCATACATGGTGACTTTAACACTGTTTTTAGACCAGAGGAAAAAAATGGGAGGAAATTTTCTAGATCATTAGCCAAAGACTTCGCCTCTTGTATTGATTAATGTAGGTTGATTGACGTTCCTATATCAGGTGCTAATTTTACCTGGAACAGATACACCTTAAATGGGAGGCAGGCAAGTAAACTAGAAAGGTGTCTGGTTCAGATGGATGAGCAATGTGAGATAATGGATGTTTCTGGCATGACACTACCCAGAATTCATTCTGATCAATACCCTTTATTAATTGATCTATGTTTTACCAATATGAGGTCAGCTCCATTTCCCTTTAAGATTATCAACACCTAGCTGGTTGTGCCAGGTTGCTGATAAGTTAAAATGGAGGCTTGTAAAGTAGCTGTACAAGGTAGTGCTTTTCATATTCTTACTACAAAATTGAATGTTTTGAAATCCAGAATTAGAGAATGGAGCAAAAAATATTTTTCCATCCTTGAGAATGACATCCAATAGGTTGATTCTCATATGTCTAATTGTCAGAAAAGTAAGAAGCATCAGGATTTTCTAACTCAAGATGAGATACAAGCTGCCTCAAGGCATTATAATCTCTTGTATATTAAGGAAAACCTTGCATGAAATCAGTTTAATGTTAGGTTGTTGAAGGAGGAGGATAGAAATTCAAGGTTTTTTCACTGCATGCACAGGGAGAAAAATGTAAGGTGGAGTCTCAAGGATTTAAGAATTGAGGACACCATGTTCACTTCTGAGAATGACATTGCCAATATTGTGACATGCTATTTTGAAAATCTATATTCTGATTCTTGGGAGGACAACTCAAATAAAATTATCAGATGCATTGAGCCAAGTCTGGATGATGCTCAGAATGAAAAACTCACTTATATCACTAAATCAAAGGAAATCCATTATGCTCTATTCTCCTTAAATATGTATATTGTTTCTGGTCCTGATGGTTTCCCCAACAAGTTTATTATGATCTATAGGGATATTATCCATAAATAAGTGATTAATGGTGTAAGGTAATTCTTCTATCACTCCTATATGTCATTTGGGATGAACTCTAACATCATTTCCCTGATTCCAAAGAAAGAATGTGATTTGGATATTAATGATTTCAGGCATGTTGCTATTGGGAACTACATTCAAAATGTTTCTAGAAAAATCCCAGCAGTCTAGTTAGGTGAGATTTCAATGTGTCTTATTTCCTCTAATAAGTTTGGTTTTGTACCTGGCAGGAACATTCAGAATTGTCTCTTCACAGATTTAGAGTGTGTCAGTATAATGAGAAGAAAGATCAATGATGGAAATATGGACTTAATGGTTGATATATCTAAGGCCTTTGACACCATAAGGTGGGATTTCATTTTAAAAATTCTGAATATTCATGGCTTTTCTGAGAAATTAAGTTGTATTGTATATTCCATTTGGAAAAGAAAAAGTCTATCTATTTTGGTCAGTGGATCACCCAGGGAAATTTTTCAATGCTCTAGAGGAGTGAGGTAGGGTGATCCTTTATCTGGGATTTTTTTCTCTTTGGCTGAGGATTATTTTAGTGTCTCTCTTCATGATATTGTTAACACTGGTCTGTATCAAAGGATGATAGCTGGTACGAATTTTATACCCCCCTCACTTGTTCTATGATGATGATATACTTTTATTCTCCAAAGATGACAAGAAGACCATCTCTTGTATCAAGAGTATCTTTGATCACTATGAGGAAGTAGTAGGCTAGGTCATAATCTAGAAGAAATCATTTGTTGTATTTGGGGAATGAATTCGAATCTTGAAGCAAAACAAGATTGCTAACAGGCTTGGTGAGAAGAGAGGTGCAATACCTTTTAATTATCTTGGGCTGCCTTTATTTTGGGTAAGGGTTAATTGAGTATAGTTGGAAGGTATTGCTCATAAAATTAGTAATCAGTTGGCAATTTTGAAAGGGAAAATAATGTCTCAAGCTGATATGATTTGTCTTGTTACCTCTATCATAACATCAATGTTTGTTTACTCTTTTTAATTATATAAATGGCCAGGTGCTCTTATTAATTAACTGAGTGGAATGATACACAACATCATTTTGACTGGCTCGATTCACCAGAAGAAACTTGTCATGGTTCCTTGGAAATATTGTATAAATCCTGTGGCTATGGGGGGATGGGAGTAAAAGATGGAAAAAGATTAATGATACACTGCATCAGAATTTCACTTGGAGGCTTTTATCTGGTTCTGATTTTCCTTTGGAATTTCATACTAGCAGATATGTTGACAGTCTGAAAAATAATGAGGTTGACTACATGAGATCCTCAGTTTGGACATCAGTTTGGAACACATATAATCATATCATGACATGGTCTAAATGGTTGGATTGTCCTAACTCTCAGCTGAATTTCTAGAATACTCAACGGTTGTCCTCTCCAATTAAAGAATACATCAATATTCCATGACCTTAGAGGAACATCTCTATTTATGACATGTAGAGGAACTCTGAGTCTTGTGCAATCATACCTAGTAATCTTCATATGGAGATGTCGAGATATGCCTTTGTTTACTATGATGTTCTAATTTGGAAGCATGTGCTCAATGGATCCTTCTCCAGCCTAGAGTCATACAAGCAATAATGTGTCACTACACTTGGAGTACCTGCATGGGTGAAGGGTGTAAGAAGGCCATTCATTCTTCCCACTGATGCTTTGCTGATATGGAAAATATGGAAGTAACGGGTGCCAATCCAATCTTCCCTTCAACGTATTAGAACGAGAATTTATTAGCTTTTTATCTCTGCTTGAATGATGATGAATCTTTCACACACTTGTTCATTTACTTCTCTTTCGCTGCTTGGTTATGGAGTTATCTGCAGGACACCTTTCAGTGTCATTTTAGTTTCAGTTCGGTTGAAACACTTATCACATCAGTTCTACTAGCCGATTGCAGTAAGCAAGTTAAATCCCTTCTCACTACTACTGATGTTTCCTGATTTCATTCATTTGAAGAAATCTTAACAATATTTTTTTAACAATTGCCGACCCTTTTTAAGGAGGGTGTTTTGGTGATTCATTTAAGAATTAAATGTGGTTCACTGAATCCAACTAGATCAATGAATTATTATATATCTTATTTTCTTCTCATGATGAATCTGGGTGTATGTGGTAGGGATAGGAGACCCAGAATGATGAAACATATTCCGTGGATTCCACTGATATTTGACTGGCTGAATGTGAGTGTGAATAGGGTGGCCTCTGGTGCACTAGGTCCAGCTGGATGTGGTGGGGTATTCAGGACTCATTGGGGATTTTTGAAAGGTTTTTTCTTCCATTTTATAGGGAATGGGAATTCGATTGAGGATGAATTATGGGCAATGGTTAATGTAATACGGTATTCAGTTCGTTATGGTTAGTAGAAGTTAGGGATAGAATCAGATTCTTTTGTTTCTGTGCAGATTCTTGATGAGCGGTCTAGGAATGTTTCAGGGAAGATGTTATTTTCCTGGATAAATTCTCTTAGACTTTCTGAGTTGATATTTCTTGATGTTCCTCATGTGTATAAGGAGGTAAATCAGGTTGTGGATTCTCTTTCCAAAAGAACGATTATGAAGGGCAGTTCGAGTTGGTCCTTTGTTCTACCTAGTTACTGCACTGGTTTGGTTCATAATTATATAATTGGTTCTTTTCACACAAGGTTATGTAATGCCCCCCTTTTTTGAGTTGTTTATGTAATGTTTAAACTTTTTTATATATAATTTGTTTGGAGCAGGTCCCCACATGTCTCTCTGACTTTTTGGCTATTTTCCATGATTTTTGAATTGATAACCTAGTCATTTAGAAGAGGGAAAAATAGATTCCAATGTGGTGGCTTATTTTTATTCCAAAAAAGAAGTTAATATTGGTTTGAAATTTCGAAATTAATTAAATAAAAGTCAATAGAGTGAATAATAATTAGATTTTTATATATGGATTAGAAAATTACACCATCAATATTTTTAATCCATTGTATTTTCTTATATAATGATATTAAAATTTTTAAAACCACAATTGGATGTATATAATTGACCTAAATTCTTCCATATATACAATGTGAATGAATTAATGGATATGAATATTACCCTATCATGATTTATTATCTAATAAAAATTTGGCGGTCTATATCCTATATTATGACCAAATAAATTTCAGAGAGTTTCTGAAATTGGATTGGTGTAAATTAATAATTTGTTGTTTCTTCATAAATCCTTTGAAGAATTGTGTGCCAAACATTTATCTATAGATTAAGTCCCATTAAGGATGAATTGGGTGTAGAAATTAATTCTGTATTGCAATGGAATGTTAATGGAATTATTATACAGTGTCACTATAATTTTCACATTTAGGGTATGCCAAAAATATAAAAAATAAATAAAAACTAGTCCATTTTCCTTCATATATTTTTTTTCCTTCGTTACAGTCCTTATAGACATCTAAATTACCAAACTATCCAAATATCCAGTCGATTTTTTTATTTTGAATAATGAAAAATATAGAAAAAAGAACAATATTTAGTGTTATATATTAAAAATATGATGAAAATTATAGACTACCATGAATATAAAATTATTCAATCAATGATCACAATTTATGTTTAATATTAAAACAAATTAAATTCAATATAATTATATACTTTTTCACCAAAACCAATAATGCATTAGATAAACATTATGGATAAGTAAATATAATAAACACCCCCACACTTATTAATGTTCATATCCTCATTTATAACAAATATATATATAAAAAATTATTTTAACTCACCAAAAAATAATAAAATATTTTCATCTCCAATCTAGGTGGTCTGGACTAGTGCACTAATCTATAATGAAATAAACTAAATAAATTTCTCACAATCATGTGTAATAAAACCATTCCTTGTTTTTAATCAATCATGAAAATGGAAATTATTATCACAAAAATTTATCTCCTCTAAAAATTATGCATTATTATTGATGAGGTTAACTGATTCACCAACCAGTAGTGAAATTTATAGAGATTTTAAAATAACTAAGTCATCTGTAACGACCCGAATCCGGATCCCTTCCACTGGTGCCCCGTACTCGGTGCACCACATGAACTCAGGCGCATTTCCCCAAATTCCAGAGACTCCCGACTAGTAGCAAGGGCCTTGGTAAGTTATTGAGGAAACTATGCCCTCATTTGGTAAGGTATACACGGCGAGAAAACAATAGTCAATAGCAGAAGCAGTAAACAGCATACAATCATTGAAACTAAACATAGGAAGCAATGAAAATATAATGATAATTATAATGATGCAACAATTACAAGTATTTATGGAAAGCAGCAACACAGCAACGTTCTGAAATACAACCGAAACAAAGTACGAAAGTAAACAGTAACTCTAACTGCATCGCAAGCCTATGCTCGTCCCAATTCTATCCTACTCCAACCAGCAATCTTGTACCCGAAGTAGAAGGGCCACAATCCCTATCCACACCTGTAATCATATAACCTAATTAGGCCGAAAAGCAGGACCCAAACAGGGTGTGAGACTAATCCCAGTAGGCAATCACCAAGAGATATGTGCCCTACTGTTAGTGAGTAATATAGAAAAAGTAAAGTAAATAAATGTAGCAGAGAAGCAGAAGAACACTAAAGAAAAAAATCCTACAAATCTTCATTCAAATTTATTTATTAGTTCAGTAAAATAATTCAGCTATCAACCAAGGAAACTAGAAACAGCTCTATACTTCCAAGGAAAGCAAGTAATCACAACCGGTAACATAGTAGTCTACCTAAACAACAAGCAGTACAACCCAAGCATGTTCTTTGGATTGGTGGACTCGTCACAACCAACCAATAAATAATGAAATGACTCTCTGGGTGGATCCTACTAACAATCCCCTTTAGTAAAGTAATCATACAAAGGTACAGACACTCTGGGAAGCTCTCACCGTCAAATCCCATGTGGTATTGCAATGAAAGATATAGACACTCTAAGGAAGCACTTACATCTAATTCCCCCTATAGTCTCGGTACGTAACTAAGGAAACTCTGAGGAAGCACAAAGTCTCATTCCCATAGGTCCTGTGATCGATACAAATTATAACAGACTCTCTAGGGAAGCCTTAATTGTCAATTCCCACATTAGTCTACCAAACCAGGTTCACTCAGCCCTGAGCAGTTTATTCATGCATAATCGACTGTTATCAGCCTAAGTAAGTTCAGCAACTACTTGGCTAATAGCTAAAAATACATCCACAAGAATATAAATAGCATTCAATACATGCAATGAAGTCAACAAGCATTCTAGAAACTCATGAGGGTTTTCCTCGTAGTCAACCCGTGCCAAATGGTAATAAACAACCAAACAGGGAAGAACACCCCTGGGTGATCCTCAAACATGGAAACAATCACATATTATCATGAATTATCCGCATGCTAACAATACATCTAAGGTAATTTAACCATGGGATCAAACAAACCTATCACAGGATACCCGATACATGGGTATCTGACACTCTTTGCACAAAAACTCAAAGGAATCAACATAGGGAAAAAACAACCTACCTCGATCCTTGGTTATCGATATTCTTGACATTCGGCCTGTGAATCGGCATAGAACGAAGTAAATCTGCAAAAATGACTAAAAAATTCAACCTCAGATAACTCTCACAAGAGGATGAATCAGGAAAAATGGCCAAAGAAGAACTGAGAACTCACCGTTGTGATTCTATCACACCCGACGACGTTCAATTTGGACAACCGGTGATGGATCGGTGGCTCAGAGAAGAATCGGCCCCCAAGGTTACTCTGGTTATAATTAAGTGGAGAAGAAGATGAAAACCGGAATTAGGCGCGACCCTGGTCCGATTAGTGAAATAAAAAAGAAGAGTACACGGCATGTACTTCTTGAGTACACGGTGTGTAGTACCCTTTTTTGTACGCCGTATTAATCAGACTCCACCTCATCGCTACACCTCGTGCGACTGGCCTGGACACAGCCAGCACATAGCCTCATGTGGATGAAAAGTACATAGCGTGTACTTGTAACGTACAAGGCATGTACTTACAAAATATCTAGATTCTCATATTTTTCTCAAAACCGGAAAGAAAAGGAAAACATACCTAAAAAAGAAGGTTTGGGTTCTTAGAAACATCCCTCTTTAATGAATTTCGTCCCCTATTTTCCTTATAAAGGCTGCGAAGAATAATCCTCGAACAACTCTGGCCACTGTGACCGCATATCGGCCTCCCTCTCCCAAGTCTCGTCCTGCACACGACCATGCTGCCATAGAACCCGTACTAGAGGAACAGTCCAGCCACGAAGTACCTTTGCGCTACGGTCAACATTCCTAATAGGATGCTCCTCGGATGATGCATCCTGCACCATCTCAACCTCCTCGGGTTGAAAAACATGAGATGGTTCTGAGAAATATAGTCGAAGCTGAGAAACATGGAAGGCATCGTTCATAGCCTGATATCTCTGAGGTAACTGCAACCTATAAGCAACCATCCCGAATCTCTCTAGAACCTCGAACGACCCGACATATCTCGGTGAAATCTTACCCTGTCTTCTGATCCTCCTGTGTCCCATCCTCAAGGTAACACATAGGAAAACCTCGTCTCCGATCCCGAACTTAAGAGGTCGCCTCCGCTGATTAGCATAAGATTTCTAACGAGACTGTGTAGTTACCATCCTCTTTCAAATCAAATCTATCTTCTCTGAGGTCTCCTGGATAAGACGAGGTCCCAGCAAAGCTGCCTCTTATGCCTCCAGCCAACGAAAAGGTGATCGGCATAGACTACCATACAAATCCTTGTAAGGTGGCATCTGAATAGTTTCATGGAAACTGTTATTATTGGAAAAATCCACGAGAGTTATATGATTTTACCAAGAACCACAAAAGTCTACAATGCAAGATCGGAGCATATCCTCAATCACCTAGATGGTGCGCTCTGACTAACCATCTTTCTTGGGATGATAAGCTCCACTTAGAAGCACCTGTGTACCCAAAGATTTCTGTAGCCCCTTCCAGAAATGCGAAGTAAAGTGGTCTTCCCTATCTGAAATGATAGTACTTGGAACCCCATGAAAGCGCACAATCTAACGGACGTACATCCGTCCAAGCTCATCGACACTAAAGGCCTCCTTTATCGGTAAGACGTGAGCAACTTTTGTAAGCCTTTCAACGATAAACCACACCGCATCGTTTCCTCTCGACGATCTCGGTAACCCTGTCATGAAGTCCATCGCTACATTATTCCACATCCACTCTGGAATGGGTAGCTACTGTAAAATCCCAGTTGGCTGTTAGTGCTCCGCCGTTACCTGCTGAATGGTGGAACATCTCATGACAAAACCAACCACATCTCTCTTCATACCTAACCACCAGTACTGGCGGTGTAAATCACGGTACATCTTGGTGACGCCAGGATGAACTGCCCAAACTGAGCAATGGAAGTCTCACATTAGATCCCCGCATATATCTACTGGCACCCATACGCATCCCTAGAAAATCAAGATCTCATCCTCGCCAATGGTCCACCCGGGAAGAGGGTCCTCTCCTAACATGCTTTCCCGTAGGACTAGCCCCACTGAATCTACCAGCTGCCTCATTCGAACTCGGTCCAGAAGTGCAGAGGTAACCGCCATAAAAGATAGGAAAGTCTGCCCCTGCCTGTCGTTCACCTCCAAATGCATCTCCGAGAATAGAGCCATCAGTTGACACTCACTACTGGCCTCATGAACTGTCTATATCTGAGTTCTCCTACTGAGTGCATCAGCCACTGCGTTTCCTTTCCCAGGTTTATAGGCAAGCTTGAAATCTAAGGACTGGATATACTCAACCAACCTCCGCTATCTCAGATTCAGGTCACGCTGTGTGAAGATGTACTTTAGACTTTTATGGACAGTGTATACCACAAAATGTTATCCCAGAAGGTAATGTATCCAACAACGTAAAGCATGAATGACGGTGGCCAACTCCAGGTCATCCGTAGGATAATTACTCCCATTGTGCATCAGCTGTCGAGATCCATACGCAACCACTCGATCCTCCTGCATAAGCACTTCTCCAAGCCTGATGCTAGATGCATCACATAAAATTGTATATCTTTTTCCCGGATCCGAAAAAACTAGGATCGATGCTGAACTCGATCTCCCCTTCAGCTCTAGGAAGGCTGAGTCATAGGATTCTGACCAAAAAAAATTTCCCCTCCTTCTAAGTCAAGCCTATCAGCGGTGCTGCTAGGCGTGAGAAGTCCTGTATAAACCACATGTAGTAACCAGCCAGCCCCAAGAAGCTTCATACCTCAAAGATGTTCTTCGGCTGCTCCCAGGTAACTACTGCTCTTACCTTTTCTGTGTCTACTAATACTCCTGTCTCTGAGATAACATGACCTAGGAAGTGAATCTCGTCCATACAAAAGTGGCACTTTGAGTGTTTAGTATAATGTCGATGCTCCCTCAGTGTACTCAAAACTATCTCAAGATGGGATGCATGGTCGTGTCGAGTGTGAGAGTGCACCAAGTTATCCTCCATGAAGACCACGACGAAGGAATCCAAGTAAGGATGGAACACTCGGTTCATCAGTGCCATGAAAACTGTTGGAGCATTCGTAAGACCGAACGGCATAATTGTATACTCGTAGAGGCCATACCTACTCCTGAAAGCTGTCAGAGGTATATCTGAAGGTCTAACGTGCATCTGATGATAACCAGACCTCAAATAGATCTTCGATAACACCCGATCTCCTTGAAGATGATCAATGAGATCATCAATCCTCGGCAAGTGATATCGGTTCTTAACCGTCATCTGGTTCAACTTCTGATAATCCACCCAAAGCCTAAGGGTACCGTCTACCTTCTTCGTGAACAGGACAGGTGAACCCCAGGGAGAAGTACTAGGTCGGATGAAAACCTTTACCTACAACTCCTCCAACTGCTTCTTGAGCTCCTGCAACTAAGTTGTATCCATACTATAATGAGGAATGGACACCGGTGCTACTCCTGGCATGAACTCAATCGAGAAGTCTACCTCATGCTCTGGAGGAAAACCTGAAAAGTCGTCTGGAAAGACATCTGTAAAGAGATCAACCACTAGAGGAAATTCTAACTGAGAATTCCCTGGGTCATCCAGATAAATACTAGAAATTTGGGCCGTAATGCCTCCGAGCCCATGATTCTCAAGTACGGCTCAACTCTCCTGAATATCCCACTCGCCTTTCTAATGGAAGGATTCCCCCTCTGGTAATGCAAAACATACACTACAGTGATAGAAATCGACGAATTCTTGAAAGGGATCCAACCAATCCATACTGAGAATGACGTCATAGCCCGTAATCTCCAGGACATAGAGGTCCCATAAGAAACGATACCCTGCAACCTCTAGGGGGCACCCCTTGTATTGACGTACACTAGATGTCCTCGTTCCCAAGGGTCTGTCGAGAGTAAACGTGTCAGCAGACTAAAAGGCACAGATCTCAAGGATTTCCATGACAGGAGCAGAGATAAAGCTATGTGAAGCACCAGTATAGAAAATGGATGAAGATAAAACTGAGGCTACTAAGATCATACCTCGAACTGTAGAGGTTCTGGGATCCTGCTCCTGATGAATCTTCTCTACAGCAAAAGTATGGCTTGTACCGTGGCCCTGGGTATCAGCCTGAAAACCCGGAGCTGCTCCTCCCTAAGCTTGACCACTACGTCCACGACCTCTACCCTGACCTGAAAGACCTGCAAATCTCCATCCCCTCAGTCTGCTGCAGAGCTGGAGATCCGTCTCTTTTATGCGGGGTCGATACTGATCCTCCTTCACTAGCCGCTGGAAGGGGAACATTGTAGAAACGTTGTAGGTGACCCATCTTGCCACATGATCGACACTCCACTGGGTTCTCTTGATCATTGGGGGTTCTTATGACAACTCCTACCACACTGATAACACACCACTTGGGTGCCAGATGTGGCATATCATCTACTAGAAGGAATACCTCACTTCCTCAGGTCACCTCGGGTAGAGTCTCGGTGGCGTTTCCTGCTGTCTGTCTGGAGGGAATCAGCCTTGGATATTGTACCTCCCTGTTCCATAGCTCCAGTATCCTTTAGGTTACTCTACATGATAAGTTCCTGGTTGAATATCAGAGTAATATATGTCAACTGAAAGACATTCACCTGTGATCTAATCTCCGTTCTGAGGCCATCCTCAAACTTCCTCGCTAGAAATATCTCATCATTCCCCAGGACGGGAGTGAATCACTGTAACTCAATGAAGTGGGAGGAATACTCCATAACTAAGAGAGTACCCTGGTGTAGGCTCATGATCTCCCTGGCTCTATCAGCTCTCAGCATCGCTGGGTAGAAGTAGTCATAAAACGTACGCTAAAACTCATCCCAACTCATAGCATGTTGGTGCCCCGTCTAAGAGATTACATCCCATCATCTTTTGGCGGAATCTCATAGAATATACATCGCGAGCTTCACCCTCCTCTTTGGAGGTGTCTCTAGATTCTCGAAGATGGATAGCATGGCTTCCAGCCATGACTCTGCATCCTGAGGTCCTCCATCCCCTGTGAAAGTGGCAGGATGCGGCAGCTGGAAGACCCGCATCAGCTATGGCATAGTCAGGGCAGGATGCTGAACTCCCTGGAAGGTCTTCATGAATCACATGAAACCCTCTCTCAACTGGGCTTCAGATCCAGTTTCTGAAATCACTGCAGGTTCCATGTCCGGAATGATGGGTGGAACTACTGGCAGTCCATGATCGGTCATATCAGGCATACGATCGCTGCCTAGATCCTGGCGTGCAACAAGAGGACGTCTCTGTGCCATAGCTATGAAAGACCAAAAAACACCTTCATTAAAGACGAACACAGTTGCAACATAGGAGAATAAAATGGAACAGGAAGGAAAACCCCTTAAATCTAGGGATAACATGACTACATGGCATGTAGTACCACTACACACCGTGTTTCTTAAATGTTTACCCAGGGCGTGTACATTGGCCATACATGGCTACGTAAACTACCCGGCTACACAGCGTGTTCTTAAACTACACGGCGTGTACTTATCCCTTTTTCCTTGCCCGGTTACTCCTACACGACTAAGTCACACGGACTGTCCCAGCCGAATACTACCTGGAATTTTTGAGGTAGACACGGCATGTGTTGGACATGCCTTACCTGGCCCATGTTGTTAGTGATATGGCCTGAAACATGGTCAACAATACACATTGTGTTCCTAAGAGAAATGATGTTCACTTGAAGGGAAACATCGGCCCGTGTTGTTCGTGACACGGTCGGGTACTCGGCTGATCCTTACATGGCGTGTTACGAACAAACACGACATGTATAGGAGAAGATAACATTGACTAGTGTTTTTCAAGACACGGACAGGTACCTGGGAAAAGATACACGACATGTACTAAACATGAATTAACTAGCCCGTGTTGTTAGTTACACGGTCGGGCTCCTAGTTAACCTCTAAACGGCTTGTACCTACCATAAACAGCGTGTTCCTAAAAACCATTTACAGCTCTGTGCCCCTGTCCACACGGTCAATGACATAGCCAAAAACTACACGACATGTATCTATAAAGTAAATGTTGTGTATTCAGTGTTTTTTAGGACAGTAGCCTCAGAACTGCACCATAGCCCAGAAATCATAGAAAAACAAGGGTTAAGGTGCCAAATTCTGATCCGTGGGGGCCCATACTCCCCGCGAATCAAAACATGGCATCATAAAGATTCATAGAACAAGCCACAGTATAAGAACTCACGACCCACCAAATTCCGATCCTTCAGGGACCATAACAACTCTAAGATCAATGTTTGGCATCCGTGATAAGAAAGCTCCAAACAATGATACCCTATCAACATAGTAGGTATTCTATCACAGCAGCTATCACAACAGTGTGCATTGCTTATCACAAATCCTATCACTACAACATGAAATATCTAATGCAACCTAGATGGCATGAAAAAATGCATGACATGTGATATTCTAACATGTGCCTATATGATGCATGAGATGACATACCCTCATCTCATCGGGTTGCAACAAAATAGAACCACAATCATATAAATAGTAATAGCACAAAACAAGTGCATCACCCAATGGTGAGATTAATTAAACTGTAACATTCAAAAAACTCAAAATCTGAAATATTCATGGTAATGTGGCTTTTTCCCGGTACACGGGTTCTAGTATGACTGGGAATAACTATTTACCATTTACCTATTTATTCAAATCCCTATCTAATGTCTCTATACATTATGTCAATAGAAAAAGGAAAGAACTCCTCTGATACCACATTATAAAGACCCTAATCCAAATCCCTTCCACTGGTTCCCCATACCGAGTGCGCCATATGACCTCAGGCGCATTTCCCCAAAATCTAGAGCCTTCTGACTAGTATCGAGGGCCTTGGTAAGTTATTGGAGAAACTATGCCCTCATTTGGTAAGGTATACAAGGTGAGAAAACAACAGTCAATAACAGAGGCAGTAAACAGCATACAAACATTGAAACTAAACAGCGGAAGAAATGAACATATAATGATAATGATAATGAAGTAGCAGGTACAAGTATCTATAGAAGGCAGCAACACAACAATGTGTTGAAATACAACTAAAACAATGTACAAAAGTAAACAACAACTCCAGCAGCATCGCAAGCCTAAGCTCTGTCCCATGCTCTCCAGCTCCAACCAGCAATCATGTACCCGAATTAGAAGGGCCACAATAAATATTCACACCTACAACTATATAACCTATTTGGGCCGAAAAGCAGGACCCAAACATGGTGTGAGAGTAATCCCAGTAGGCAATCACCACAAGATCTGTGCCCTACTGTCAGTGAGTAATATAGAAAAAGTAATGGAAATAAATACAGCAGAGAAGCAGAAGCACACTAAAGCAAACAATACTACAAAACATAATTCACATTTATTTATTAGTTCAGTACAATAACTTAGATATCAACCAAGGAACCTATCAACCGCTCTATACATCCATTGAAAGCTAGTAATCACAACAGATAACTCTTCAGTCTACCTAAACAACAAGTAGTACAACCCAATATTGTTCTTCGGCTTGGTGGACTCGTCCCAACCAACCATTAAATAAAGCACTGACTCTCTTGGTGGCTTCAACTTGCAAAACCCCATATTCAAGTAAACATACAAAGGCACAGGCACTCTGGGAATCTCTCACAGTCAATTCCCATGTGGTCTTGCAACGAAATATATAAACTCTCTGAGGAAGAACTTACGTCTAATTCCACCTATAGTCTCTCTACGTAACTAAGGACACTCTGTCGAATCACAAAGTCCCATTCCCATAGGTCCTGCGATCGATACTAATTATAAACTACTCTCTAGAAAAGCCCTAAACGTTAATTCCCCCTTTATTCTACCACACCTGGTTCACTCAGCCCTGAGCAGTTTAGTCATGCGTAATCGGGTGTTAGCATCCAATGTATGTTCAGAAACTACTTGGCTAATAGCTAAAAATGAATCCATAAGCATATAAACAGCAGGAAATACATGCAATCAAGTCAACAAGCATACTAGCAATTCAATAGGGTTTGCCATGTAGGCAACCCATGCCAAACGACAATAAATAGCCAAACAGGGATGAACACCCCGGGGTGATCCTCAAACATGCAAACAAGCACATATAATCATGAATAAACTGCAATCTAACAAGCAATCTAAGGCAATTTAACCAAGGGATCAAACAAACCTAACCCGGGATACCCGATACATGGTTATCCAACACTCTATGCATAAAAACACAAAGGCATTCAATGTAGGGCAACAAACCACCTACCTCGATCCTTGATGATCGATATTCTGGACCCTTGTCCTGTGAATCTTCCTAGAACAGAGTAAATCTGTAAAAACGTCTAAAACATTCAACCTTAGAAAACTCTCACAAGAGGAGGAATCAGGAAACATGGCCAAAAAAGAACCGAGAACTCACAGCTGCGATTCTATCGCACCCGACAGCGTTCGATTCGGACAAACGGTGAAGGATCAGTGGCTCGGAGAAGAATCGTCCCTCTAGGTGGCTCTGGTCATAATTAGGTGGAGAAGAAGATGAAAACGGGGATTAGGCACGACCCCGGTCCAATTAATGAAATAAAAAGAAAAGTACAAGACGTGTACTTCTTGAGTACACAACGTGTAGTCCCCTTTTCTGTACGTCGTATTAATCGAACTCCACCTCATCGCTACACCCCTTGTGACTGGCCTGGACATGGCCAGCACACGGCCTGAAGTGGAAGAAATGTACATGGCGTGTACTTACAAAATTTCCAGATTATCCTCTTTTTCTCAAAAACGGCCAGAAAAGTAAAACATACCTGAAAAAGGAGGTCCAGGGTCTTACATCATCCTTCCATATTATATAGTTTACAAGAATATGTAAGAACTTTTCATGTATTTATGGTGGTTACATTATGTTAGGGGTAAAATAGAAAAAAATTGTGAATTGGGGGAGAACACCAATATAGAACATGAAATACACAATATTTGAAATACGACATAATAGGAACCAAAAATACAAATTTAAAAGGGTAATAATATTTCATGGAATATTATAGAGAGGAGATTATAAGAATATGAATAGATGAAATTTATAAAAAGAGATAAATTTTCTTCCAATGACTCATGAAAAAATGTTACATGTATTAATTTTTTAATTTTTTTTTCATTTTTTGGAAATTGCACTAAGAAAAAATCTCACACCCATCTCTAAAATCTTATTTTATTACCTCAAAATACTAATTGAAATAGTTATAAAATAAATTAAATGTGGGAAAAGTTATTATTTACCAACCTATGAAGCAATAATTTTTATAGTTTTTTTATTTTTAATATTTATTTATTTTTGGAATAGTTTTTAATATTATTAGTACATAATTACATAAATATAAATCAATTCCCAAAAAATGATGAAATGAAAATCTATCCCACAAGTTTAAAAGGATTTTTTTTGAAATCATATGATTACAAATTGAATATCAAAAAATGTATGACCAAAATTAAGTCAATTTTATCAACAATTTAATTCCAAAAAATTATTCAATGAAAATCCTTATTGATATTTGGTGGGAAAGGATTTTTCTTTGTAATGTGGCTATCATAAAATAAATTTTACTAGGATTGATGGTTAATTGTAATTGAGAATCAATATAAAGTTAATAGGTGTCTATAGGGATATTTTATTTCTCATGTGGTTTAATAAATTCCATAATCATATTAATGCATACCAAAGTTGGAAATTCAACTCGATGTCCACAACTATAATACTCAAAATCAGAGAAAAAACAAACATTATGAAAATACACTCATATATTTCCTTGGAATGAATGATAATTTCATTCTACATGGTATTTGAAGAATCATTTTTTTAATAAAAAAATCATAATTTGAATCTTATTGGTCAGGATAAATAAATTTATACATGATCGTAATGAAAATGCATGATTTTTTAAATGAAAACAAGTGTTTTGAATCCTCAAAATTATTAGACTGAATTTGAAATTTTGATTTTGATTCATTATGATTTATTTTTTTATTTTTAATTATAAAAGACCCACATAAATTAATTAGTGAAAAAATTGGATTAATAAAGATGAAATTAAATGATAGAGAATGTAAAAATGAGATTGAAATAAAAATAAAGAGAAAGAAAGAGAGTGATAGAGGGGAAAAAGTGTTTCAAGAACCTAATCTATTCACCCTCAAAACCGGCAACCAAACTATCCTGAGGAAGTCTAGAAATGTGTTCCTAATCCTCATGGGCTGGTACAAGTTATTGGATATCATAAAATAAAAATTTAGAATGATTTACCCGAGTTTATAAACATACAACACCAAACCAATCCAATAAAACAAATATAGATTTTTCAAACGAAAACATATTTTGATAAATATCATAATTGAATTAAAAAATTTAACACAATGTTCAAATACCATTAAAAATATACAAAACCAAAAAAAATACAGCCCAAGAACCTCTTCATTGGAAGGGGCACCGACCTCAAGCAATCTCCACAACACTGCATCAGGAAGGACCACTAGAAACTTGAACCATTTGCACAAAACGTTGTACCCAAACCTGTGACAAAGATAACCATGTATACTTACACCCATATGTGTATGTTGGGTGTGATCGAAAGCCTAGTAGGATACCACCATTATGAGATTCCATGTGATAAGAATTTAATGATGAAAAGCTTACATGTTTTCATAAACATGGAATGCTATTAATAATTTCTAAAAGCTGCAACTTTATGTAATTTTTCTTCAAGTCGGGAAATTTAAGGAATCCACACTTTAAATAAAATAACAATGCTACATAATCCTCCATAAAATCATACCGTATGACGAAGGTATGAATAAGTCATTCAATAGGAACAAACTACGGGAAATAAACCCTAGGATCTAGCTCTTTGTGGGTCCTAGGTAACTCATTTCTTGGTGAAAGTAACCATCACAATAGACATTCTCGTGCACACAAGCCACCAGTATGGAGCATACCCATATCCTAGTGGTTCCCTAACATCATCATCATCATAGTTTAGTAAGTTTTGTCAGCATCAAACATGCTATGTGAAACTGAGGCCAGATCCCATGTGATCACTAGAATATTAGAACATGTCAACCCACCTAGATACCTAGGATCTTATCTTGTGCAAAAACAAGTTCAACAAGCCATGAAATATAATTTGTAATTGAAAATACAACTTACACATCACACATTCACTAAACATATCACATTTATATCCCAAAATTCTCATAATCCTTATTTATTTAATTTTATTTTGAAATCATTCTTACACCATAATAGCCCACAAATTTTTTTTCATATACTTCACAATTCAAAAAATCATTTAACAATTTTGTACAATATTTAAAAGATTATAAACATCACATAACAGACCAAGAACATTTAACATAGTACCATTTTCACCTTCAAATTCATTTTATCATCATACTCACACGGAACATCCCACAACATGTCTCGCACCAAGGTCAAAATTTAATAAATCACCTCAAACAATTATAAAGCATTATCAAAATGTATGACATTAAAAATTACCACTTTCTCTTTAAAAACCAATTATAGGAACATACACTCACCAAAATAGTACATAAACATCATTTTCAAACTTTTTGTAACTCAATAATCCATATATAATTTTCATGGAACACTTTCAAGAAGCATCATAAGGTTTTGCACCTAAAAACCAACAAAAACCATCTATTTACCCGAAAAACACACCAATACCCTACCAATGAAGAATTGGTATCCCAAAAAACATTTAATAAACCACATTAATATGTTATAAAAAAACCAAAATATTTCCACAAGGGTTACACAAGGATAACAACCAATTTGAAAAAGAAACTACAACTATAAAATTAACTGGTTAACAAAATCCATCAAAAATGGTTTTCGCACAGTTCCAAACATATTAGAAACATTCAAAATAATTAAATAAATCATGTTAACTCATTAATAAATGATAATACATGGAATTACCAACTGATAGTGTCAAAACCCTCAAATCATGGTGTGAAACATCAATCGCACAACCACCGTATCTCAAAGAATTGAAAAGAAACCTAAAACCTCAATATTAAACAAAACATCCCATGGTTAAACCCTAGGAATGAAACCTAGATTTTGGACACATTATAACTCTTCAATGTGTGAAATAAATTCTAAGGATTGGGATGAAATGAAGGCTAGTATTAATTATATGCATTGTTTTGAAGTTCCCCCATAAAATATCCCTTCAAAATTGAGTTCCAAGAGAGGGAGAGAGAGGTGGAGGCTATCCATGGAGGTGGGGAATTAAATAGGGAATAATGGGGAGTATTTGGGTTTATTCCGGAAGAGAAAAATAGGAATTGAAAAATATTTTTAATGACATGGACACCCTTTTATGGTTTGCCTACACAGTTTAGTAAATCGTGCAGCCTAACCGTGCAGTATGTTCTGTCCACCCAAAACCAAGCCATTCTCTTCCAATTTCAGGGGGGTATAATGGGTAATCCAAGGGGGAAAGGTTGAACATGTATAGGGTAGAAACATTACGAAAATAAATCGTCCTTTAACCCAAAAACTCATCCAACTCAAGGGTACAAACCACCTCAAAAACGTACCCAACTAGTGGTGCCACTAAGAGTGTCACTAATCCTAATCCAAAACACCACAACCTCATGCCATCACATTGAAGAAATTGGATTCCAATTACCATCTATGACCACCTCGAATATGTCCATAGATCAATAACACAAGAGACAATAAAATTTCAATCCCAAAACATCCTAAAACCAAGAGAAAGCTAAGAACCAAAAGAGGATTTAAATCAAAGAATGGAATTGAAAATACTGGTGTGATAATTCTCCCACCTTAATTCTTTTAGCCCCTGGAAATCCACAGCAAGGAAAAAAGAAAAAAAACAAACCCATCCAATAAAACAAGATGGACTCCTTTGCCACATTTCAACCTAAAATTATAAAACACCTCCAGTGATTAGTTAAAGAAAAGAATAATCTCACAAATCAATACTTCCACCATATTCCCGAGACGATAAAGGAATTTCTGACTTTATTAAAAAATAAAACTCCCCAAACACTATCTGAATGAGAATCACTCAATTTACAAAAACGAAAAACCACATCGAATAGGGTTACACTTATCTTAAATTAACAAAACTGTTGGGTGCTCTCCAATCCCAATGTTTACCCCTGGAAGATGTTGGAAGTTAGATGGCTCTAAATGAGACTACCAACCTCTAAGAAAAGACCAAGGAAAAATCTGAGTTACTGGTATAGGGAGACACAAATGGGATCTCCGCCATAAGAAATGACCACCATAACAAACCAACACAGGCCAAAACTGAAAGTCCCAAAAATTGTAAGACTTGGGACGGTCACACGGTTAGTCCACAATATTTTGGATGATGTGCAAAAACTGTGAAAATTATTCATTCTGCATGGATTCATGTTCCACGACCACTATTAATCATGCAAAAACATTGTTCTCAACATTTCTATCCAAATTTCCAAACCATTCCCCATAATCATAGTGGAAACCATTTGGGGAAGGAATTACATTGGGCGATAACATGGACAGTAGGTCCTCCAACCTCTTTCCATTGAACAGTTAAAACAAAATCAAGATGACGACACCATAGGTTTTAAAACAATCCCATATTTTATAGTAAGGATATGAATTTTTACAAGGGTTTGAAAAACCTTGGGATTTCCTCTGACTACAAGATAGCTTCACTATGAGATCTAGGGCTGAAGCTCAAATGATTAAAGCATCTCTGGACTCCGAGTTTGGCTTTGGAAACCCTTGAATGAGACTTCTACTTTCAGTTCTACAAACAAAAACACTTCAATACCAAATATGTTCACCAATACATAACACACTCCAAAACTCACCCTACCAAAATATTTCATTTCACTGAAACAAGGGCATATTAGATGTACACACATCATGCCTTGTTTCTTTTGGAGGGAAGAAACTGATGGAAATGAAACAAATAGACACATTCCTCTAAAACAGTTGATTTTTATGTTTTTCCAATGGAGACATACTCCCAAAAAAATACTCTCAGAGGACTGCACAACCTTCAAATTTATAATATAATGAGCACATTGCATCACAAGGCAATGAAAAACATAACCACAATGACATATAGAAACAATACAAGGAAATGGAACTTACGCCAAGTTCCCAAACAACACACAATTCCAGAAAGTGGCCATAATAGCCTTTCATGGACAAATTTCGCAAATTGTTGGTTTAACATGAACCCCTGCTTCGAAAGGACTATGAAGGACCTAGAGGCTCTCGTAGAAAACATCCACACAGACAACCCCAAACTACTTACACCTTTGATGAATCAGGTAACTTAAGAAACTATTTTCTCTTTCATCATTCCAGGTCAACTCTCTTATTGCAGGAGGGTCTAAAAAACAAAGAGATAAAAATGTGAAGACTCATTATATAACCCTCAATAAAATATTCATTATATTGATCAAATGGTTGAATTTACATTGGATAAACAATCCATGATGCATTTAAATCATGCGTTAACTCTTAGTGGGGCCATACCATATCTAGGGAGTGAACTCAAGGACCCAAACAAGCTGGTCCATTGGTCAAAACATGCCACAAACCATAACAGAACCCATGTGGGGAACCACCGTAAAAGATTCCTATAATTTTCTTAGAAGATACCACTAACCATCCCTTTGACCCAACATACCGACCAAACACAACCCCAAAAAACCATTAAAATAGGAGGGGTTCTTGGACTCAAATCATCCCACAAAAACAAAATTTCCACAATCACATAATACATACCGTCCCAAACATATCATCATGACATCATGTTTTCCTCTAAAAACATTTATTTGAAAAAAAACTATTCATCGGTAAGCATATCAACAAATGGTACCCCATGGGCCTCACACATGCATGTTTCTATGCCACACCGGAAACCCTTCTCATATCCATCACGACACTCATCCACTATTTCCATTAACCAGTCACCATCCCATATAACCCCTTGCATTTGGTCTCTCATGGAATAACCAATGATTAAAACAAAAATTCATTCCTCTTTTCACAACCAAACTTGTCAACCAACACATCTATTTTTCTCAGGCCCTCTAACCACAAAATCAAACACAATGCACAACTTACATGACTTTTCAAAAATACACAATAATTACAATGAAAACTCACTTTCACTCCATTTAGTTACTGAAAGATTATTTCTATGGGGAAGGGGTTCTATCATGTTTTTTTCCAATATGATGAATGCCAAAGGCGTGCATAGAGTCTGGGTTCTGTCCCTCTCAGTCCAAGTTTCCTTCGGATTCTTGAGTGGGATCAAAATTTTGATCTAAGTTCTATCAAGAACACCTTTCCACATGTATGGATACGTATTCATGAATTGAGTTGGCTATATTGGCATCCAAAAATACTATGGGATATTGCTTTGTCTGTTGGGAACCCTATTAGACATGAGAGGCAGAAAGATAACACCAGTATTGGACACTATTCTAAAATCATGGTGGAAGTAAACATGCCCACTACTCTTGTAGAAGAAGTTGTCTTCACCACCATGGATGATAGTATCATTCTTGAGGTTGGGTAGGAATGGAATCCTAAATTTTTCTGGAACTGCCATATCATTGGGCCCATTCTCTCTAAATGCAACAAGAACAGGGTCTGCTCCTTCTACAACATTAGGGGTTAAAATTCTATACATTGTCAAAGGAAAACAAATGATTTCAAAACCGCAAAGACTGATGCACCTGTGAGTAAGGATCTGGCAAGGAGTGATAAGATGGCTGTCCAGGGAGACCCCTTAAAATCTACTGCTAATACTATTAATGTTGATCATGATGCTCATATTGGTTTGGATGCTCCTTCAACAGACCCCTCTTATGATAACTAATATATGGGTGGGAATAATGAAGCTGGACATGATAAGATGGCCATTGGGAATACTCAAAATGATAGAAGGCAAGATCAGATCAGTGAAATGGTCATTAAGGATCAATCTGGAAATAACGATTCAGAAACTCATGATTATGCATTGTAGGATGTCCTAAAAGGGATTCCAGAAAATTAGGTTGGAATTGAGTTGTTCAGCGTGGCGGAGGGATCTTGTGCTCCCATCATTCAGTATCTAGCAAAAGCAGCACAGGATGCTCCTAAGGGGAATGAGTTGCACCGGGATGGAGCCAAGTCCGTGCAGGAATGTGGTGAGCTGGATGGAGATTTATTTCTTGTTCCTTTATCTAAGGCTGCAAATAAGAAGCTACCTTCCACCTTGACAGTGCCCATTACCTGGGACAACAGGTTCACATCTCTATCTGATGATGATTCTGGACCTGAAAAGGATGGAAGCACCCCAAATGATGAAGGTGAGGACAATTTGGAAGATTCAGAGAAATGTATAGCAACTAGCTATGTTGGTCCCTGTACTAGGGAATGGTCTTCCAATCAATGAAAGTTATCTTTTGAAATTTCAATAGTCTTGGGAATTCTCCCACGGTCAATGCCCTGAAGCATATCATTTTGACCACCAAACCAATGCTACATTGCATTGCTAAACCTAGAATAATCTTTCCTAGGTTGATGGCATTCAGTTGGAATGCTCTAGGGAATTCCTTTATTGCAACCAATCAGCCTGATATTAATATGGAATATTTATGGATTTTAAAGCGCAATAGTGTTATAGTTGAATATTTTCAAAATGATCAACAGTCAGTATCCCTATCTTGCTGATTTCAGTCCCACCCTTCGTGTGTCACCTTTGTGTATGATTTTAATCAGTATATTAGAAGAAGGACTTTATGGAGTAACTTATTAGCCACTTATGAACACATGGACATGAGATG
Source organism: Viscum album (assembly GCA_963277665.1). NCBI lineage: Eukaryota > Viridiplantae > Streptophyta > Magnoliopsida > Santalales > Viscaceae > Viscum > Viscum album. Next base: position 1,005,631,478 of record OY728134.1, read on the forward strand.
GATCATACTTGGTGAATTTAACACTATTATGAGACCAGATGAAAAAACTGTGTGTAAATTTTGAAGATCATCAGCCAAAGACTTCTCCTCTTGTATTGATTAATATAGGTTGACTGAAGTTCATATTTCGGGTGATGATTTTACATGGAACAGATACACCTTAAATGGTAGGCAGGCAAGTAAACTAGACAGGTTTCTTGTGCAGATGGATGAGCAATGTGAGATAATGGATGTTTCTAGAATGACACTACCCAGAATTCATTCTGATAAATACCGTTTGTTAATTGATCTATGTTTTACTAATATGATGTCATATCCATTTCCCTTTAATATTAACAACACATGGCTGGTTGTAACAGGGTGTAGAGAATTTATAATGGGGGCTTGGTAAGTATTTGTACAAGGTAGTGATTTGAATATTCTTACAAGCAAACTGAAAATTGTGAAATCTAGAATCAAAGAATGGAGAAAAAAATCTATTTCCACCCTTGATCATGAAATCCCATAGGCTGATTCTCATCCGTCTGATTGTCAGAAAAGCAATAAGAATCATGACTTTCCAACTCAAGAGGAGATACAAGCTGCCACAAGGCTTGATAATATCTTGTCTCTTAAGGAAAACCTTGCTCGAAAACAGTTTAATGTTAGGTTGTTGAAGGATGGGGATAGAAATTCAAGTTTTTTTCACTGCATGCATAGGGAGACAAAGGTAGGGAGGACACTCAAGGCTTTAAGAATTGATGACACCATGTTCACTTCTGAGAAAGGCATTGCCAGTATTGTGACATGCTATTTTGAAAAGCTATATTCTGAATATGGGGAGGACAACTCAAATAAAATTATCAAATGCATTGAGCCAAGTCTGGATGATGCTCAGAATGAAAAAATCACTAATATCCCTACATAAAAGGAAATCCATTATGCTCTCTTCTCCTTAAATATGGATATTGTTTCTGGTCCTGATGCTTTCTCCAACAAGTTTAGTATGTTCAATTGGGACATTATCCATAAAGAAGTGATTGATGATGCAAGGGAATTCTTCTATCACTCATATATTCCATTTAGGATGAACTCTAACTTCATTACCATGATTCCAAAGAAAGACAATGATTTGGAAATTAATGATTTCAGGCCTGATTCTATAGGGAACAACATTCCATATTTTTTTAGCAAAATACTAGCAGTCTTGTTAGGTGAGATTTTAAGGAGTCTTATTTGCTCTAATCAGTTTTGTTTTGTACCTAGCAGGAACATTCAGAATTGTCTCTTCACTGATTCAGAGTGTGCCATTATAATGAGAAGCAAGATCAATGATGGAAATATGGACATAATGGTTGATATATCGAAGGCCTTGGACACCATAAGGTGGGATTTCATTTTTAAAATTATGAATATGCATGGATTTTCAGTGAAATTTATCGGTATGTTATATTCCATTGGGAAAAGAGAAAGTATAACTATTTTGGTCAATGGATCACCCAGGGTCTTTTTTCAATGCTCTATAGAATATAGGTAGGGTGATCCTTTATCTGGGATTTTGTCCTCTTTTGCTGAGGATTATTTGAGTGTGTCTCTTCAAGATCTTGTTAACACCGGTCTGTATCAAAGGATGACAGTTGGTAGGAACTGTTATACCCCCTCTCACTTGTTCTATGATGATGACATACTTTTATTCTCCGAAGATGACAGGAAGACCATCTCTTGTATCACGATTATCTTTGATCACTATGAGGAAGTAGCAGGCCAGGTCATAAGCTGGAAGAAATCATTTGTTGTCTTTGGTGAAGGAATTTGAATCTCGAAGCAAAACAGGATTGCTAATAGGCTTGGTGTAAAAAGAGGTGGAAAAACATTTAATTATCTTGGTCTGCCATTATTTTAGGGAAGGGTGAAATGAGTATACTTGGAAGGTATTTCTCTTAATATTACTAATCAGTTAGCCGGATGGAAAGGGAATACAATGTCTCAAGCTGGTAGGATTTGTCCGGTTACCTCTGTCATAACATCAATATTTGTTTACTATTTTTCATTATATAAATTACCAAGTTCTCTTATTAATAAACTGAGTGGAATGATGCAATACTTCATTTAGACTGGATCTATTCACCAGAGGAAACATGTCACCGTGGCTTGGAAAGAAGGTATAAAGCCAGTGGCTATAGGGGGAATGGGAGTAAATGATATCAAAAATTTTAACGATGCACTGCATCAGACTTTCACTTGGAGGATTTTATCTGGTTCTGATTTTTCTTTGTAATTTATTACTAGCAGATTTGTTGATAGGCTGAAAAATAATCAGGCTGAGTACATGAGATCCTCTGTTTGGACATCACTTAGTAACACATATACTCATATCATGACAAAATATAAATGGTTGGTTTGTGCTAACTCTCACCTGAATTGCTGGAATACTTCGTGGGTTTCTTATCCAATTAAAGTATACACCAATATTCCATTACCATGGAGGAACATCTCTATTTATGACATGCATGGGATTTCTGAGGCTTTTGCAATCATAACTAGTAATCTTCGTATGGAGATGTCGAGATATGCCTTTGTTGACTATGATGTTCTAATTTGGAAGCTTGTGCTTAATGGATCCTTCTCCAGCCAAGAGTCTTACAAGATATAGTGTGGAACTACACCTGGAGTACCTGCATGGGTGAAGGGTGAAAGAAGGTCCTTTATTCTTAACACAGATGCGTTGTTGATATGGAAATATGGAAGTATCGGATTCCAATCCAATCTTCCCTTCAACATATTATAATGAGCATTTCTCATCTATGTTATCTCTGATTGAATGATGATGAATCTGTCACACACTTGTTCATTCAATGCTCTTTCACTGCTTGGTTATGGAGTTATATGCAAGACACCTTTCAGTGTCATTTCAGTTTAAGTTTGGATGACACACTACTCACATCGGTTCTACAGGCCGATTGCAGTAAGCAAGTTAAATCCCTTCTCACTTCTGCAACGGTTTCCCTGATTTAATAATTTGGATAAATGAAAACAATACTATTTTTAACAATTGCATGCCCTTGATTGAGGTGGGTGTTTTGGAAATTCATTGAAGCATTAAACTTGCTTCGGTGAATCAAACTAGATCAATGAAAAATGATATATCTTATTTTCTTCTCGCGAGGACTCCTGCTTTATGTGGCAGGGAGAGGAGACCCAGAATGATGAAACATATTCAGTGGATTCCACCGATATATGAATGGCTGAAACTGAGTGTGGATGGGGTGGCCTCCGGTGCACCAGGTCTAGCTGGATGTGGTGGGGTATTCCGGACTCATCAGGGCTTTTTCAAAGGTTTTTTCTTCCATTATATTGGTAATGGGCATGATATTGAGGCTGAATTATGGGCTATGATAAATTCAATAAGGTATGCAGTTCATTATGGTTGGCGAAAGTTATGGATAGAATCAGATTCTTTTGTTATTGTGAATATTTTTAAGGACCGGTCTAGGAATGTTCCATGGAAGATGTTATCTTCCAGGATAAATTCTCTTTGACTTGCTGAGTTGATATGTCTTGATGTTTCTAATGTGTATATGGAGGAAAATCAAGTTGCAGATGCTCTTTCCAAAAGAACGATTACGGAGGTCAGTTCGAGCTGGTCCTTTGTTCTACCCAGTTACTGCACTGGTTTGGTTCATAATGATATAATTGGTGTTGTGCACACAAGGTTTTGTAATGCTCCAATTTTTTGAGTTGTTTTATAATGATTAAAATATTTTATACATAATTTTTTGGGAGCAGTTCCCCACCTGTCTCTTAGACTTTTCAGATATTTTCCTTGATTTTTTAATAGGTAACCTAGTCATTTAGAAGAGGGAAAAAATAGATTTTAATGTGGTGGCTTATTTTTATTCCAAAACATCATTTTATATTGGTTGGAAAATTTTAAAAAAATTAAATAAAAAACATTAGAGTGAATAATCATTATATTTTTAAATATTCATGTTAAAATTACACCATCAATATTTTTAATCCATTGTATTTTCTTTTATGATGATATTAATATTATTAAAACCACAATTGGATGTCTATAATTATCCTAAAATTTTCCATATACATAATGTGAATGAATTAATTGATATGAATATTACCCTATCGTGATTCATTATCTAATAAAAATTTGGAGGCCTATATCCTAGATTATGACCAAATAAATTTCAGATAGCTTCTGAAATTGGATTGGTATAAATTAATGATTTGTGGTTTCTTCATAAATCCATGGAAGAATTGTGTTCCAGAAATAAATCTATAGATTATATCTCATTAAGGATGAATTGGTGGTGGAAATTAATTCCCTATTATAATGGAATGTTAATGGAATTATGTTAGAGTGTCACTATAATTTTCAAATTTAGGGTATGCCAAAAAATAAAAACATCAAAAATATTCCATTTTACTTCATATATTTTTTTGTCCTTCTTTACAGTCCTTATAGTCATCTAAATGACCAAACTATCCAAATACCCAGGCAATTTTTTTATTTTGCATAGGGAAAAATATATAAAAAAGAAAAATATTTATTGTTATATATTAAAAATATGATGAAAATTATAGACTACCATGAGTATAAAATTATTCAATCAATGATAAAAATTTATGTTTAATAATAAAATTTTGAAATTTTAATACAATTATATACTTTTTCATCAAAACCTGCAATGCAGTACATAAAAATTATGAATAAATAAATATAACCAACTCCCCCACACTTATTATTGTTTATATCCTCATTTATAAAAAAAATATATAAAAAGATTATTTTCACTCACCAAAAAATATTAAAATATTTTCATCTTTAATCTAGGTTGTCTGGACTAGTGCACTAATCTATAATGAAATCAACTAAATAAATTTCACACAATCATGTGTAATAAAAAAATTCCATGTTTTTAATCAAATATGAAAATGGAAAATATGATCATAAAAATTTCACTCCTCTAAAAATGATGCACAATTATTGATGATGTTAAATGATTCACCGAACAGCAGTGAAATTCATAGAGTTTGTAAAATAGCTAAGTCGTCCTTCCATATAATAAAGTGTACTAGAATATGAAAGAAATTTTCATGTATTTTTGGAGGTTACATTAAGGTAGGGGTAAAATAGAAAAACAAAATGGTGAATTGGGGGAGAACACCAAAATGGAACTTGACAAACTTAATATATGAAATGCAGCTAAATAGGAACCAAAACAAAAAATTTAAAAGTGTAATAATATTTCATGAAATATTAGAGAGAACAGATTATAAGAAGATGAATAGATGAAATATATAAAAAATGGATATTTTCTCCCATTGACTAATGAAAAAATGTGACATGTATTAATTTTTTTCATTTTTTTCATTTGTTGGTCATTGCACTAAGAAACAATCTCACACCAATCTCTAAAATATTATTTGATTACCTCAAAATACTAATTTAAATAGTTATAAAATGATCATAGGGTGGGAAATGTGATTATTTATCAACCTATGAAGCAATAATTTTTATAATTTTCTCATTTTTAATATATATTTAATTTTTGGAATAGTTCTTAATATCATTAGTACATAATTACATAAATATAAATCCATTCCCAAAAAATTACGAAATGAAAATCTATCCCCGATGATAAAAAGGATTTTCTTTGAAATCATATGATTACACATAAAATATCAAGAAATGTATGACCCAAATTAAGTCAATTTAATCAACAATTTAATTTCAAAAAAATATTCAGTGTAAATCCTTATAGATATTGGGTGGGCAAAGGATTTTATTTCGTAATGTTGCTATCATAAAATTAATTTTACTAGGATTGAAGGTTTATTGTAACTGATGATAAATATAAGGTTAATTGGTGTATATATGACTATTTTACTTCTCATGTGGTTTCATAAATTCCACAATCATATTAATGCATACAAAAGTTGGAAATTAAACTCGATGTCCTCAACTATAAAACTCAAAATCAGAGAAAAAAACACACATTATGAAAAGATAATCATATATGTCCTTGGAATGAATGAGAATTTCAATCTACGTGGTATTTGAAAAATCTTTTTTTCAATAAAAAATCATAATTTTAATCTTATTGGTCAGGAAAAAAAATTTATACATGATTGTGAAGAAAATTCATTATTTTTTAAATGAAAACAGCTGTTTCGAATCCTCAAAATGATTAGACTAAATTTGAAATTTTAATTTTGATTTATTAAGATTTATTTTAATTTTATTTTAATGATAAAAGACCCACATAAATTAATTAGTGAAAAAAATTTGGATTAATAATGATGAAATTAAATGATATAGAATGTAACAATGAGATTGAAATAAAACTAAAGAGAAAGAAAGAGAGTGATAGAGGGGACAAAGTGGGTCACGAACCAAATCGATTCACCCTAAAAACCGGCACCCTACCTAGCTTGAGGAAGTATGGAAATGCATTACTAATCCCCATGGGCTGGAAAAAGTGATTGTATAGCATAAAATAAATATTTGGAATGATTTACCCATGTTTATAAACATACAACACCAAATCAATCTAGTAAAAAAAATATAGATTTTTCAAACCAAAACATCTTTGGATAAATATCATAATTGAATTAAAAACTTTAACACATTGTTCAAATACCATTTAATATGTACAAAAACAAATCAAATATAGCCCATGATCCTCTTCATGTAAAGGGGCACCACCCTCAAGAAATCTCCATAACACTGCATCACGAAGGACCACAAGAAACCCGAACCATTTGCACAAAATGATATACCCAAACCTGTGAAAAAGATAACTAAGTATACTTACACCCATAGGTGTATGTAGGGTGTGATCCAAAGCCTTGTAGGTTACCACCATTATGAGATTCCATGTGACAAACATTTAATGATGAAAAGCTAGAATGTTTTCATAAACATGGAATGCTAGTTACAATTTCTAAATGATGCATCTTTATATAAAAAAATTTCAAGTGGGGAATTTTAAAGAATCCACACATTTAAATAAAAAATCAAAGGTACATAATACTCCATACAATCATACCGTATGCCGACGGTATGAATAAATCATCCATAAAAACAAACTATAGGAAATAAACCCTATACACTAGCTCTCTGTGGGTCCTAGGTAACTCATTTCTTGGTCAAAGTAACCATCACAATATCCATTCTCATGAACACAAGCCACATGTATGGAGAATACCCATAACCTACTGGTGACCCAACATCATCATCATTATAGATTAGTTAGTTTTGTCATCATCAAACATGCTATGTGAAACTGAGGCCAGATCCCATGTGATCACTAGAATATTAATACATGTCTACCCACCTAGATACCTGGGATTCTCTCTTGTGCACAAAAAAGTTCAACAAGCCATGAAATATAATTTTAACTGGAAAATAAAACATAAAAACCACACATTCACCAAACTGACCACATTTATATCCCACAAGTCTCATAATCATTTTTATTAAAATTCATTTTTAAATCATACTTACACCAAAATAGCCCACAACAAATTTTTCTTATATTTTACAATTCAAAAACTCATTTAATAATTTTGTAAAATATTTAAAAGATTATAAAAACCACATAAAATCCCAATAAAATGTCACATTGTATCATTTTCAACTTCAAATTCATTTTATCATTATACTCACATGGAACACCCCACAACATGTTTCGCACCCATGTCAAAATTTAATAAATCTCCTCAAAAAATTATAAAGCATTATCAAAATGTTTGACATTAAAAAGTACCACTATCTCTTTCAAAACCCATTCTAAGAACATAAAATCACTAAAATAGTACATAAAAATCATTTTCACACTTTTTGTAAGGCAATAATCCATTGAGAATTTTCATGGAACACTTTCGAGAAGCATTATATGTGTTTGCACCTAAAACCCAATAAAAACCCCTCTATTTACCCCAAAATCACACCAATACCCTACCAAAGAAAAATTGGCAGCCCAAAAACATTTAATAAACCACATTAATATGTTATAAAATAAACCAAAAGATTTCCACAAGGGTTACACAATGATAACACCCAATTTGAAAAACAAACTGCAACTATAAAATTAAATGGTTCACAAAATCCATCAAAAATGGTTTTCAAATAGTGCCAAACATATTAAAACATTAAAAATAATTAAATCAAGTATCTTAACTCATTAATGAATTATGACACATAGAATCAATAACTGAAAGTGTCAAAACCATCAAATCATGGGGTGAAATATCAACCACACAACCACCACACCTCAAGGAAGTGAAATGAAACCTAAAACCTCTATATTACACGAAAACAACCCAAGGTTAAACCCTAGGCACGAAACCTAGATTTTGGAAACATTAGAACTCTTCAGTGGGTGAAATAAATCCTAACGATAGGGAATAAATCAAATATTCAATTAATTACATACATTTTTGTGAAGCTCCCCCATCAAATATCTGTTCAAAATTGAGTTCCAAGGGAGGGAGGGAGAGCATGGAGGCTATCCATGGAGGTAGGGAATGAAATGGGGAAGAATGGGGAGTATTTGGGTTTATTCCAGAAGGGAAAAATGTGAATTACAAAATATGTTTAATGACCTGGAAACCCTTGCACGGTTTGCCTACACGGTTTAGTAAATCGTGCAGCCTAACTGTGCGACGTGTTCTATCCACACAAAACCAAGCCATTCTCTTCCTATTTCAGGGGGGAACAATAGGAAACCATGGGGGAAAGGTAGATCAAGGATATTGGAGAAACAAAACCAAAATAAATCATCATTTTAACCCCAAAACTCATCCAAATGAAGGGTACAATCCACCTCAACAACTTACCCCACTAGTGGTGCCACTACAAGTGTCACTAATCCTACTCCAAAACACCACAACCCCATGCCATCACTTTGAAAAAAGAGGATTCCAATTACCATCTATGACCACCATGAATAAGTCCATAGATCAATAGCACTAGAGACACTAAAATTTCAAACCCAAAACATCATAAAAACAAATAGAAAAATAAGAACCAAAAGGGGATTTAAATCAAAGAATGGATTCGAAAATACAGGTGTGATAAATCTCCCCACCATAATTCTTTCCGTTCGTGGAAAGCCGCAGCAAGGAAAAAAAACAAACAAACCTAGCCGATAATACAAGATGGACACCCTTGCCAAGTTTCACCCTCAAAGTCTAAAACACCTCCAGTGATCATTTAATGAAGAACTACTCTCACAAATCAATACTTACACCACATTCTCGAAACGATATAGAAAATTCTGACTTTTTCGAAAATAAAACTACTCAAACACTATCTGAATGAGAAACACTTAATTTACCCAAACGAAAAACGACATAGAATAGTGTTGCACATATCTTAAATTAACAATACTGTTGGGTGATCTCCAATCCCAATGTTTACCCCAGGAAGATGTTGGTAGTTAGATTTCTCTAAATGAGACTACCTACCTCCAAGCGAAGACCAAGGACAAATCTTGGTTACTAGTATAGGGAGACACAAATGGGATCCCTGAAATAAGAATTTACCACCATAACCAACCAACACAAGGTGAAAATGAAAGTACCCAAAATTTTAATACTTGGGACGGTCACACGGTTAGTCCACAAAGTTTGGGAATATGTTCACTAAATGTAAAAATTATTCATTCTGAATGGATTCATGTTCCACAACCACTATTAATCAGGCAAAAACCATCTTCTCAACATTTCAATACAAATTTTAAAACCATTCCCTAAAAACACAATGGGAACCATTTGGGGAAAGAATTATATTGGGCGCTAACATGGACACCAGGTCCTCTAACATCTTTCCATTGAACAGTAACAACAAAAGAATGATGAAGACACCATAGGATTAAAACAATCCCATATTTGATAGTATAGATATGAATTTGTAAAAGGGTTTTAATGACCTTTGTATTTCCCCTAACTACACGCTAGATTAACTCTGAGATCTATGGCTGATGTTCAAATGATTGAAGCATATTTGGCCACCCAGTTAGGCTTTGGAAACCCTCGAATGGTACTTCTCCTTTCAGTGCCACAAACAACAACACGTCAATCCCAAATATGTTCACCAATACAGAACACACTCCAAAACTCACCCTACCAAAACCTAGAATATCACTGAAACAAGGGCTTAGATTTTGTACGCACATCATGCCTTATTTCATTGGGTGAGAAGCAACAGAATGGAATGACACATATAGACACCTTCCACTAAAACAGTGGATTTTGATGTTTTTCCAAGGGAGACATACTCCCAAAAAACAGAAACTCTTAGAGGAATGCACAACCTTCACCTTTATAATCAAATGACCACATTTCATCACAAGGAATCACGGAACATGACCACTGTGATAGATAGAAAAAATACATGGAAATGGAACTTACGCCAAGTCCCTAAACAACACACAATTTCAGAAAGTGGCTATAATAGCCTTTCATGGCCAGATTTCGCACACTATTGGTTTAACATGAACTCCTTCTTCGAAGAGATTATGAAGGACCCGGAGGCCCTCTTAGACCACATCCACAGTGACAACCCCAAACTACTTACACCATTGATGAACCATGCAACTTAAGAAACTATGGTCTATTTCAACCTTCCATGACAACTCTACTAATGAAGGAGGGTCTACAAAATAAAGAACGAAAAATTTGAAGACTCATTCTATAACTCTCAAGAAAATATTCATTATATTGATCAAATGATTGATTTTCCAATGGAGAAACAATCTAGGCTGCAGTTCAATCATGCATTAACACTTAGTGGGGCCATAAACTATCTTGTGAGAGAACTCAAGGACCCAATCAAGCTGGTCCATTGGTCAAAACATGCCACAAACCATAACATAACCCATGTGGGGAACCACCGTAAAGGATTCATGTACTTTTCTCAGAAGAGACCACTAACCATCCCTTCAACCCAACATACCGACCTAACACAGCCCCAAAACACCATTAAAATAGGAGGGGTTCTTGGACTCAAATAATCCCACAACAAAAAAATTTCCACAACAACATAATACATATCATCCCAAACTAGTCATAATGGCATCATGTTTTCCTCTAAAAAACATTTATTTGACAAAAAACTGTTCAGTGGTTAGCGTATCCACCGATGGTACCCCATGGGCCTCACACATGCATGTTTCTATGCAACACTTGAAACACTTCTCATATCCATCCCGACAATCATCCAGTATTTCCACTAAAAATTCAACATCCCATGTAACCCCGTGCATTTGGCCTCTCATGGAATGACCAATGGTTAAAACAAAAATTCATTCCACTTTTCACAACCAGCCCAGTCAACCAACACTTCTGTTTTTCTCAGACCCTCTTACCACAAAATCAAACACAATGCACAGCAAACAAGACTTTTAAAAAATACACATTAATTCAAATGAAAACTCACATTCAATCCATTGAAATAAATTTCAAAACATTTCAAACCCTTTCAAAACACTCCCAGTTTTATGAAAAACACAATTTCATAAATCCCTATTAAATCTTCTACTCAACTATTCTCATTTTATAAACATTAAAAGAAAAACAAATTCAATAAAACAAATCAGAATTTTTCAAACCAAAACAACTTTTTCAAAATTTTAGTATTGAATTACACAGTTTAAAAAAATGATCAAAGACCATTATAATGGTAAAAAACCAAAAAAGGAATCCCAATGACATCCTCAGGGAAAGGGGCACCGCCCTCATGCCATCTCCACAGCACAAAAACATGATGGACTGCTAGAAACCCGAAACATCTTCACAAAAGATGTACCCAAACATGTAACAAAGATAACCATGTATTCTTACGCCCAAAGGTGTAAGTAGGGTGTAATAAAAAGTCCAGTAAGATACTACTACTAATATATTCCATATGATAAACATTTAATGACAAAATATTGAATGTTTTCATAAACATAGAATGCTAGTAAAAATTTCTTAAGGATGAAACATTAAATAAAAACCGTTAACAAGTGGGCCATTTTAATAAATCCACAATTTTAAATAAATACCACATCTAATTAATTTTCCATCCAATCATATTGTATTATAATTGTAAGAATAAATTATTTAATGAGAAAAAGAAATGGGAAATAACCCCTAAGCACTAGCTCGTTCTGGGTATGAGGTACCTTGTATCTTAGTGAATGTAACCATCCTAATATCTGTTATCATGCACACAAGCCAATAGTAGGGAGCATAACGCTAACTTAGTAGTTCCCGAAAATAATCATCATTATATATTAGTTATTGTTTTCATAATCCAACTTTCTAAGTGAAACGGATGCCAAACCCCACGTGATCATTAGCATACTAGTACACGTCCACCCACCAAGATACCCAGGTTTCCCTCTTGTGCTCAAACAAGTTCCCCAAGCCATGAAATATAATTTTCACGTTCAAATACCACTTCCATGTAAAACATTCACCAAAAATCCCACATTTTATATCACACAAGTCATATAAATCCATGTATCATTCAAATTCATTTGCAAATCATAAAAACACCGAAATAGCTCACAATACATTTTTCATATCTTTCACAATTCAAAAAAACCTTTAACAATTTCATAAAATATTTCAAATATGTAAAAATCATATAACATACCACTCACATGTAACATAATACCCTTTTTACCTTCAAATTCATTTAATCATCATACTCACAAGAAACACCCCATAACAATTTTCACACCCATATCAAAATTTAATAAATCATCTAGAAAAATAAAAAAACATTCTCAAAATGATTGACTTTAAAAATCACCACTTTCTATTTCAAAAACCCATTCTATAAACATAATCCCACCATAAAAGTACATATACATCTTTTACACACTTTTTGGTAAATCAGTAATCCATTTATAATTTTCATAAAACACTTTCAAGAAGTATAACATGGTTTTGAAACTAAAACCCATTAAAAACCATCTTTTTCACCCAAAAGCACACCAATACCCTTAAAATTCATAATTGGTAGCCCAAAAAATATAATAATAGTCTTTCATATGTTGTAAAATAAACCCCAAGCTTACCACAAGGGATACACATGGAAAACACCCAATTTAAAACAAAAGTGAAACTATAACAAACTGCATAACAAACTCCATAAAAAATGGTTTTATCAAAATGAAAAATAAATTAGGAACATAAAAAATAATAATATCAAGGATTATAACTCATAAAAAATTATTACACATGTAATCACCAACCAAAAGTGTCTAAACCCTCAAATCTTGGAGCAAAACAACAATTGCACCATTTTTGCACCTCAAGGAAGTGAGAGGCAACCTAAAACCACACGATTACACCAAAAAGACACATGGTTTAACATTAGGAACTATCCCTAGCTTCTGGAAACATTATATCTCATGATGGGTGAACAAAACCCTAAGTAAATAGAATAAATCAAATTGATAATTACTTACTTACATGGTTTTCATGTTTCCCCAATCTAATATCCCTTCAAAATTGAGTTCCATGGGAGGGAGGGAGAGCTCGGAGGCTATCCATGGAGGTAGGAAACTAAATGAGAAAGAATGGGGCATATTTGGGATTATCCCGAAATGGAAAAATGGAAATCATAAAAAAAATTATGACCTGGATACCCTTGCACTATTTGGCTGCACTGGTTAGTAAACTATGCGGCTTGTTCTGGCCACCCAAAACCAAGCCATTCTCCTCAAATTTTAGGGGGTCCACTTGGGAAACCAATGGGGGAAAGGTAGGAAATGGATAGGGGAGAAAACGTCCCAAATGAAACTGTCATTTTCACCCAGAAATTCATACAACTCAAAGGTATTAACCATGTCAACAACTTACCCTACAAGTGGTGCCACTAGGACTGTCACTAATGAAACTCCAAAACACTATAACCTCACACCATACCTTTGTCAAAATAGGTGGAAAATTACCCTACATAACCTCCATGACTAATTTCATAGATCCAGAACGCATAAAACACAAAAATTTCAAACCTATTACACTTGGAAACCAGTATAAATCTAAGAATCAAAAGATAATTTAAATCAATGAATTGAATTGAAAATATGGGTGTGATAGAGTGAGAGTTAAATGGAAATAGGATTCCTGATTATTAGATTTGTGTATTCTACCTCTTCTTCAAATGGTGGGTGTACTCTAGTATATGGGGATCTGGTAAAAGTAAATGTAATTATTGAAGTGTTATTTCTATCATAGTGATGCTTTAACCGATATCTACTGACCATGAATGTCCATTTGGATGAGTTGTCTAATAGTTTCACTTAAAAAATGAGAAAACATTACTAATAATAAAATTATATTCCAAAAAAGGATTACTATTTCCTTTTTCATGAAGAAATTGATAATTGAAACTAATTTCCTTTTTACCATAGTAAATTTCCTATAACCGGATGTGTATTTTATAGGATTCCATATATTATTCATTATAGTGAATTAAAGTCTGATAGGAATCAACTTGAGGATTCTATAGTTCATTAATATACAACAATATTTTTTCAAAAGGTTTTTATCAAAATAAATTTCAGGTTATCACTTACCAAATTGAAATATATTATATTTAAACTATTGAATGAAAATATTCTTGAAAAACTAACAAAGGAGGATACATATAAATGTTTCTCCTATAGTCAGTTTGATAAGCCTAGATTACATCACCAAATCCTGTTGTCGAATTTATTCTTTTAGGCCAAAAACTTTTCTTCATCACACTTTTCACATCACTCGTTGATATTTCATCTAATGAACATGTTTTAGGGTGATATTTGGTTAATGTTTTCTTAATGAATCATTTTTTTGAAAATTGAGTCTGTGGAATGATTATAGATACATTTTCCTATGTCACTAACCATGGAACACATATTTTTAAAATTAGTGGATAATGGGGATCTTGAAGGAATCACTACTTGTATGTCCATCATCTTTTGTAGTGTGTTGGAACTATACAGAAATAATCATAATCTAGTATTGATGAATGTATAAGAATAGATTATATAAGGAGAAGGGCCCCAAAAAATTTATTCCACAATCATTGATGATTTCATATAGTATAATGGACATTTGGGGAATTTCATTTCATTTTAAAAATTATTCCAATCATTTGAAATGTGGAAATTATTCATAGAATTCATGGGAGTCCTTAAATAGTGAAGGATAAATAAATCAAGTGTAAATGGTATTTAAAATATTTTTCTATATTTAAAATCAGACACCTCCTAGAACCGAGTGGTAAAATTCCATAATGGAAGAATTTTCACTGTCATCAATAAATCACAATGTATTTATATCATCACAAAATTTTAAATTTTTATTATTTTTCAAAAAATATAATTTTTAATCACTTTTTAGCTTAGTATAGGTAAATGAAATTTTTATAAAAATAATCTTGCAACTATATTATTTAAAATTAAAGAATACCATGGAAACTTTGGATTTTGAGAGTAGAGTTCTTAATTGGGAAAATCAGGATCAATGATTTTTGGAGGAGATAAATTAAAAATTATACTCAGATGAATAGACACATAGTTTTCTTTAAATTTTTAATCATTGATCTCAACGTATTACTCAAAATAAATTTGGATCCATCTTATTTGATTTAGTTTGAACATTATTTTCATTAGTATAAATGCTAATGTCGAATCATATGTACAAATGATGATTTTCAAACCAACTATGAAATGTATGAATATATCTATCGCATAAACAACAACTGAATTATCATTTTAATTGATAATATACTAATGTTGATTTAAATCCTATGTTTTTGAGGTGTTATAGTTTACATGAGTATTTTTTTTTACTTCCAACAATTTGAAACACAAATTTCCCTATTAGAAGAATCATACATCAATTAAAAGGGCACGATCCAAAATATGGGTTGGATTATGAAGGAAGATGTATAAACAAAGTTGTGTTCAATGAAGGATCTCTTGAATTCCACATGAAAATGGACTGTAACATCATTCTAGAGTAACTGAGAGAATATGAGGTAAACCCTAATAATTTTCTAGTTCAATCTCTGATAAAAATTAAAATGAAAACTCAATGATATTATTTAAAAAAACAGATGTTTGAAATTAAGTGGATTTTATCACCTATATTAAAGCCACATGAACATGAATAACCACATGATAAATTATGTATAATAGAATAAACCCATTAGTAACCATGATGTAAATTTTTTCAAAATTCTAAAAAAAGTTACATTTGAATCAATATCATAGGTATAAAGATAGTGACTAGAAGTATGATTCTAATTAATTACTAGAAATGATAAATAAATCTAGGAAAAAATTATTTTCCGTCTCCGTGACATCATAAATGATACTCACCATATGAAACAACCCTGAATTAAAATAATTTAAATTACCTTCTTATAATTATTTCATATAGAATAATTACCAAAATTAACATTAATAAAACAATTAAAACATTATTTATAAAGAGTAAATGGAATAAGTTTTATCTCTAGAAGTTAAGTAACCAATAATGATGTTATAGTATCTTCACAGTAGGAATAGAAACATTCAAAATATGAATAGTAATCATGCCAATATAATAGTTACCTCACCTACAAAAGTATAGTTAAAAAATTGGAATTTTATACATAAATGTATGATATAATTATATCATAGTCTATAAATAATTTTTTGGAAAGGTATTGATTAAGTGTTGGATTTTTTGTAAGTCCGAAATAATTAATTACAAGTTTATGATTAATTTAATAATTTTAATAAAAATTTATTTTCATAAAATGTATTCAAAAAATAAAATTTCTATTTATTATGGTTTTGAGATAATGTTTTGAGACCTTAAGTAATTTTCAAGGTTTCATAAAATAACTTATAAATTTAAAATCTATAGTTTTTCGGGAAATGAATATTTTAATTAAAAATAAAATTTCAGATATTGAGAAATTTATTTTAAAAATGGAGTTTCATTTTTGAATTCTAAAAATTAAAAAATGGATATAGTGTATTTTTTGGATCTTTCTAAAATAGTTGATTTTTTTGGGAATAATAATATGCGATAATTTGAAAATAAGCAAATACAGTATTTACTGAGTCATAGATTATGTAAGGATGTAGTAAGATAAAAAAATTATACCCTACATGATTATTTTAATATATTTACAAGCAATTCAAAAATGATTCATAGTATTGAGAAAAATTAATAAACTAATCAATAAAATAATGAGAACACCCCCACTCATCGACTATAAATACCACCCCTCGCACCCTATAATCCTCACACCTCTCAAGATTTTAGAAATAAAAAATGTATACCAAATCCTCTTTCCAATCTCCTCTACCATTTCTATGTCCTCTTGGGATCAAAAAAAGAAAAAAACCTTTCTATATGGAAGCTATCAAGGAGGAGAAATTGTAGAGGTAAAATCGTGTTCCTTTTTTATTCAATTTCATATCAATTTCATTAATTTATTATAATATCTACACCAACACTCCTAAAAGAGGAATGAAAACTCCATTATATGATATATATATACAAATTTATCATATTTATGTAAAAATCACAATCAAATCTCTTCTCCCCCTTTGTTTTATTTTAATAATGGAAACATAGTCTATGAGGAGTTGTTTTATCCCCTTCAATGATGAAAGGTTTCCATTATCCATTACCTCCATCAAGGATGGTCATGAAACTATTTTCATGTATGATCTAGATTATACTATATGTATTATATCTTTTTTAATGTTATGGAAACCATTATATATACATTATATTTATTAATGAATCAAAATGTGATCATTGTGATAAAAAAACCACCAATTAATCCCAACAGTTATCATTAAAAGTTCTATGTAATGATTAATCCTCCCGCCAAACAACAAAATATCATGGATGATTAGATAAACATTTTTATTTTCATTAATAAGATTATTTTAATATTCTAAAAAATTATTCCCATTCAATATGAACTTCCATACTCATATTCAAGTGAACTGATCATGAAAACAAAGTAAATGAACATGCCCAAATGTAGAAATTAAACTCTATAACTCATAAAAAAATCCCATTAATGAGCATAATATAAAAATAATTAATAAAATTCGATTATAAAAGGTTCTATATTTGTTAATTAATCAATCTATTTTGATTATATAGTATATTAATGTCAAGGAAGCAATCAGACAAAAGGTAAGGTGAATTTTCGAACCCAACTTTCTTTCTTTCTATTTCACATATTTTACCCCATTTTTAGTATGGATATACCACTAATGTTTCTCAAATATCATTTAGGCATCAATATATTATCATTTTTTGGATATTTATTTTACCAATATTGTTTTATAAAAAATGAAATTATTTTTTTCCAGATAACTCCTATATCTAAAAACACCACATTTTTCTCCTCTTGAGATTGTTTCTTTGTCACTCAAGATTGATGATTATTATATGGAGTATGAAATCACCTCTTTTTTTGGGAACCCCAATCATTATTAATGAATGTTTTTTTTATAAAATTAAATCCATTACTCTCCATGGGTAATGTTATGTTCATTATTGATATATTTTCTATGTGACATGCATGATTATATAAATGTTATGATGTCCTGGGTGCACCAAGAATTATATAGCACGATATAAATGTTATGATGTGATAGGTTCTCCCATAATAATATAGAACTCTAATTCATTCAGTAATGTGATGTATCTCATGGGAAAAAGTGAAAAAATTTTGTACATGATTTTATCTATTTTCAAAACCATGTGTGGTAGTTAACCACAAAGACTTTATATTACATTTTTACGGATTGGAACATTCCATGCATTTATTTGATACCTTGTTTCTTTATTATTATCCTTAGATTATTTTTTGATGAATATTTCATTATAACCCCATTTTATATGATCTTATGTGTCCCTTTAATAGAATTTTAGATCACTATTATCTGTAACATATATCTTCTGTTGAATACTAGTAATAAAGAGTACACATTAGTTAATAATATGTTATAGAAGATGGAATTAAATAAATGTTTATGTTTTATTTTGTAAAAGATATATATACTACTAATAATACCTTGACACCAAACCTTTGGATCCAGGTTATTATAACTCTTTTATGTTCTTTATCATTATGATTTAGTAAGATTCATGTAAGAAAAGAAGGGGCTCTAGTGTTTATATCATATCATTATTTAGTTAATTAGGGAATTAGGATTAGAGAAAATTAGTGGAAACCCTTATCATGAAACTATGAATATGTATACACCCAATAATATGTGTTTTATATAATGATAAACATAGTTATCCCACAAGTCATTCCTTTAGAATTAAGTAAAAAAAGTAAAAAAATAAATATTCATGAATTTTTTACTTTTATTTTTTTCAAAACAATTATTTTTTAGAAAATGGTCGGAACCAGGAGAAATAAAGACAATAAAATATGCGTGGGACAATGTATTGATTGCATGAACTATATCCTCTTTGAATTTGGCGGAGGAGACAAAAATTTCATAGCGATGCTTACCTAACTATCTCAATAAATAATAAATAACCTGAATAATGTGTAAGATCCTCCTTAACACAATACCAATCAACTAGTTGTCGAGTCTTTTATGTGGGGACAACTGCTGAAAATTAGTTTATTATCAAATCCATGAGTTGCAGAATAGTTGGTCAACTTATTATATATTATCTTTTTAGTGATTCAATGTTATGAGATGGATAAGGTGACTATGGAAATTTATTTTCTTAATGGAGAGGCTGATCAATGGTGTCATTGATTAAAAACACCAAATTGAGTGATGAAATTGAAGTGATGGAGTGGGAAGACATTAAGATAATGTTTCCTAACAAGTATTTCTTTCAAATTCTATAAACAATATATGGGGAGATAATACAAAGATCTAAAGAAAAAATAATTTCAATATTACATGGCCTATGAAGAAAATATCAGAAGGATTTCAAGTTACAGTTCAGGGTTTTTATCCACAATGATTGCAAAATTTGTAGATTATGTAGTTGTTTATAACCACACCTTCAAAAGGCTCTATAAATTCAAAACATTTGAATGTGAATAAGATGTTCTATGTGATCTCAAGGTTGAGATGGATATTGGATAATGGTCCCATGGATATGGAGATAAGAAATAAAATATGGAGTTTCAAGCTATGTGATCAAATTAAAAATATTCAAATAAATATCATCCTCATACATGTAAAAAATGTGGAATGAATAATCATGGGAACTAACAAAAAAGCGATGGGGAAATTCTATAAGTGTGGGATATAAGTCTACCATGATCAGTAATGTCTAAACTAGAAGAGTAATCTGGATAATGTGGTGGAAGAAACGAGGGAGAACCATAATGATTAATGTTATAACCCTAGAAAGCAAGGGAACTATGTATGCCATTGCACTAAAACTCAACATCAGAAGCATTATTCGCATCAATATCCAGAAAAGCTAAAAGAGAAAAATAAATATTATACTATCGCTATTGATGAGGTGGATCACAAAAATAATGTGGTGATAGGTACACTAGTTATTCATTAAAAAATATTGAATGTACTATTTGATTCTAGTTCTATGAATTCATTAATATTTTTCATGTTTATTTGAATTGTTCAAAAACTGACTCCAAATATGGAGGTTGAGATATTTTTGAGAACAAAAAATAGAAATATTATTGCATCCAATGTATCAAACTCCTCCTCGGTTAATGTTTGTTGACTAATCCTCCCAGTGAATCTTGCCTTACTTCCATTGGAGGATTTTGATGCTATTTTGGGCATGGATTGTATATCATTGTTTAAATCCATCATTAATTGTCAGTAAAGGTAAATTAATCTTCACATCCTGAGGAATCCTCTAATTCTATACAAGTGTATTGGGGAGGATGAATCTTCTTCAAATCCATTTTCTGAATCGTGGGTATTGTTGCCTTATAATAAAGAAAATCAAGCACAAATAATTAAGACAATGGGGAGATTCATATTCAATGAAATGTCCATTCAAAGGGACTACATTGATGTGTTTCATGATGAATTGCCTAGTATTCCTCTTGATTGAGTGGTTGAGATCTTGTTGTAACATATTCTTGGATCTCCACCTATATCATAGACACCTTGAAGAATGACCACCATCGAACTGGAAAAACTGAAGAAGCAGTTACAAAAGAATCTTGATAAGGGTTTCATATGTCTGAGTGCCTCACCACATGGTGAAAAAGTCATTCTAATCAATATGAAGGATGAATCAATGCACCTCTTCATTGAATATTGTGATCTAAAAAATCATGATTAATGACATGTACCCCTTTCCATGGATAAATGATGTGTTTGATCAACTATGTAGGGCCAAGTATTTTTCTAAGGAGGAACATCAGTTGAGATATCATCAATTAATGGTGAGAAAGGAGGATATTCACAAGACTACCATTTTAATAAGTTAAAGACCCTATGAGTTTTAAGTGATGACTTTTGGACATAAATATTCTCCAGAAATATTCATAGATTTAATGAATAATGTATTTAGATATTACCTCAAAATATTTGTGGTAGTCTTTATCGGTGATTTTTGGATATAATCCACGAGCATGGAGAAACGTGAGGAGCAATTGAATACTATTTTTATGACTTTCTGAAGTGATAAAAATTATGGAAATTAGAATGAATGTGTGTTCTGGATGGAAGATTTATCATTCATGAGGCATGTAATCACTATCCAAAGATTATGTGTGGACCCTTCCAAGATAAAGGCAATTGAAAAGTGGCCTCAGAGAACATCTGTAATGATGATATATAGCTTCCTTGGTCTGTATGAGTATTACCAGCAATATGTGAGGAAATTCTAACAATTTTCAAACCCATTAACCAAGCTAACTTGGGAGGGAGAAATGTTTTACTGGTCTAGTGATTGTGATGAATACTTCAAAGAGTTAAGAAGGAGGTGTATCACTTCACTAGTAATCCCACTTCTAATAAATGGCGAACTTTTTGAGGTTTATAATAATGCTCCATATAAAGGATTAGGTTGTGAACTAATTCAAAATGATAAAGTGATATGCAATGCCTCATGGTTGTTGGAGATCCATGAGTGAAACGGTCCTACCTATGATCATGGGGTAGTAGCTGTGATCTTTACCTTGTAAATATGGTTAAATTATCTCTATAGGGAGAAGTGTAGGGTTTATACAAATCACAAGTCACAAGTGTATATATTCTAATATAAGAATCTTAATATGTGCCTATAAATATGGATAGAAGTCGATTATGATTTCTCAATCCTCTTCCATTCTCGTAAATAAAATAATGAGGCTAATGCACTAAGAATAAAGGATCCTATAACATTATTGATAATGAGAATTGGGAGGGATGAAATATTCTTATATTCTCAAAGGATGGTCATGGGAATCATCATTGAAGGAACATCGTCAATCCTTTCTCAAATGATTACTGGACCATCCCCTGTGGAAAAAATAAAGGTGCTCAAAGGGGTAATGTGGAAATTTAGTAGAAGGTGGAATCCAAAAGAAATTGTAAATCCTATGATTTCAAGATTGATGAGGATTTCATGATATTTGGAACATGGCCATGTGTATCATACAATCCAAATATATAGAAGGATATCTGCAATGATGTACATAGAGCATCATTCTTTATTCACATAGGGAGCACAAATATGTATCGATATCTCTATGATAACTTTATGTTGGAAAATATGATGAAAGATATAATTGAATATAAATCTAGGAGCCTAGTATTTCAGAATGTGATGGATGAATGTAAAAATTATAAGGGGCTGATGAAAAAATTACCCATAGCAATATTGAAATTAAAAAATATCACCAGGGACGTTTTCACAGGAATTCCAAATACATCAAGAGGAAACAATTCTATATGGGTTGTTGTGGATCATCTTACAATGATAGGTACCATTATGGAAATTCAGGAGGATTTCTCATTAGATCAACTTGAACATATATTTATCAGAGGAGTGGTATGTCTGTATGAAGTACCACTATCGATTGTATCCGATCGAGATATGAGGTTCACCACTATTTTATAGAAAATTATCCAACATGCTCTGAACACTATGTCAAACTTCAGTACGGCTTATCATCCTCAAATTGATGTCCAATCTTAGTAAACTTTCCAGACACTGGATAATGTGTTGATATCATTTTATATGGACTTCAATGGTGGATGGGACGAAAATCTACCTCTGGTTGAGTTCTCTTACAAAAACAGTTTATAATCATGCATCCAAATGGCCCCATACGAATCACTTTAGGGAAAAGACGTAGAACACTAGATTGTTGGGATAACGTAGGTGAATGTAGCTACTAGAACCTGAAATTCTCAATGAAATGGTGGAAAAAGGTGAAAACCATTTAGTAGCACATCAAGGCAACCCAAAGTTGACTGAAGAGCTTTGCTGATAATCATCGTTGAGAAAATGATTTTAATGGTGGAGACATGGTATTCCTCTGTATATCCCCATTGAAGAGGATCATGATATTTATGTAGAAAGAAAAGCTAAGTCCCATGTACATCGACCCCTTCAAGATCATGTTCATGCCAGAGTTGTGTTGTATTAATTGGCATGCCTACCTACCAAGTCTCAAGTACCCAATGTATTCCATGTATCACTCTTGAAAAAGTACATACTAGATCCTTCACATGTACTGAATGTAGATGTGGTATTATTGGAAAATATTATTTCTTACTAGGATCTCCGGTGATGATCTTAGACCAAGGAGAAAATTTCCTTCAAAGTAAGACTACTCACCTAGACAAATTACTATTGTAGAATCCCAAGTATGAAGAGGTAACCTGTTAACAAGAGGAATTTACGATGAAGAAGTACCCTCAATTGTTTTGCCATAGTTTGTAAAACAAATTTTCGAGGGAGAAATTTCCGAAGGGGGGAGAATGTAACAACCCTGAATTTTTTCAATGGAGATTCCCTTCTTATAATTCTGTGATGAGGTATAATTATATAAAATCAAATTAAGAACACAATAAATGCTATATAAATTAATTTTAAATGGAATTATATGTATTCCTAGAAATTAATGAACCTATACTAATAAAATAGTAACTTGAACATATGATAGTAACATGACACTTATGAATAGTAATCTAGAAAATAGAATAGTAACCTCACCAATGAAGGTATTAATAAAATTTTGATATAATATATATGAAATTATGTTATAATTATATCATATTCTATGTAAATAAATGTTTTAAAATTATTAATTATGTGTTGTAATTTTTGTATGTCATAAATATTTAATTAAAATTTGATGTTTAATTTAACAATTTTAAAGAAAAATTTTTTTCATAAAATTTAGTAATAAATTAATATTTTTATGTGTTTTGATTTAATGATAATATTCTGATACCTTATGTAAATTTTTATGTTTGTTATAAAATCGGTTGTAATTTTAAAATCTATAAATTTCAAGTAAATGATGATATTAATAAAAAATTAAATTTCTCTTATTTTGAAAGGTATTTAAAAAATGGAGTTCAATTTTGAAATCAACAAATCAAAAAATGAGTATGGTTAATTTCGGTATTTTTCTAAATTACTTGAATGTTTTGTGAATAGTGAAATACTATAATTTATAAAATAGGCTAAATACATTAATTATTAAATCAGAGATGATTTAAGGATGATTTAAGCCAAAAATATGGAGCCTTTTTTGATTTTTTTAATATATTTAGTTATATTTCTCACAATATTCATAGTCTTAATCCAAAATAATAGTCTAATAACTAAAATAATTAGAAATCCATCCTCTCCTCCACCATAAATACCACCCATCACACCCTCTTATTATCACACCTATAAAGATTTAATCCTTATACATGTTATGCCAATACCCTTTCCAATACCCTCCCCCATGTTTAGGATCTCTTGGTCTCATAAAATGTCTAAATTCCTTTCCCTAATGAAGCTATTAAGGATGAGAAAATCTCGAGGTAAAATCCTCTTACATTTTTTTCAATTTCTTTTCAATTTCATTTCATTTCTTATACTATCCCCACCTCCCCTCATTAAAGAGGAATACAAATATATTATCTTATATATATAACAATTGTATCATGTTTATGGATAAATAATCATGAAATATCTTCTCCCCTCTCATTTAGTTTAATTATGGAAACATCATCTATGAGTTGTTGTTTTGTCACCTTCTAAGATGACATGTTTCTATTTTAAATTACCAACTTCAAGGATTGTAATGAAACAATTTTTATTGTTGAACAAGATTATAATATATTTATTTTTTCTTATATCACGTTCTGGAAACCATTAATCATATATGATATTAATTAATGAAACAAAACAAGTTCACTGTGATCAAAAAACGTAGAATTTATCCAAACAATTATCATTAATAAATTTATCTAATGATTCATCCTCACAACAAATAACCAAATTAATTATATTTTCACATAAACATATGTTGGTTCATTAGGAACCAAAAATTAATATTCTTTAAAATTATTCCCATTCTACATGAACATCCATACTCATATTTAAGTGAACTGATCATGAAAACCAAGACAACGAATGCTCTTGAATGTTGAAATTAAACTCTATGACTCATAAAAAGGCCATAAATGAAATTAATAAAACTATAATTATTAAAATAATTGTATAAAATGTTCTATATTTTTTGATTAATGAATCTAATTTTATTATATAGTATTTAAAAGTTAAGGGTTCAATCGGAAAGAATGTAAGAGGAATTCTTGAACCCAACTCTCTATCTTTTTGGTTTTCCCTATATCACCACATTTTCAGTATGTCTATTACATTAATGTTCCTGAAATATCATTTATTAATATTTATATTATAATTTATTTAGATATACTTGTTATTAATCTAGTTTTATGACAAATGCAACATTTTTTCCAAAAGAACTCTTATTTCTAAAAACATACCTTTTACTCCTCTTGAGATTGTTTCTTCTTCCCACAAGATTGATTTTTATTATTTTATGTATGTTATTACCTATTTCTTTTGGGAACCCAAATATTTATTCATGAATTTTTTATTTGTTAAATGAATCCCATTTCTTTCCATGTGTTATGTTATCTTCATGATTGATATACATTCTATGTGGAATTCATGATTATGGTAATGTTATGAGGTCACAGGTTCACCAAAAATTATTTATTTCACTAATGTATTTGGTAATGTGATGTATCTAATGAGAAAAAGTGAAAAATAGGTGAAAATGATGCTATCTTTGTTCAAAACTATGTGTGGTAGTTTATAACAAGGTCATGATGTTTCATTTTTAGGCATTTCCATATTCCATTCCTTTATCTAAATCCACCTTTAATTATTTTGATCCTATGAAAATATTAGGATAATGTTGTTTTTCTCACCTAATTTTATATGTTCTTATCTATGATTTTACTAATCTTTTAGCTCACCCCTTTATTTGATGTATATCCACAGGAAATTACTGGAAATAAGGAGTACATGAGGGATAATAAGAATCTAGATAAGAAGGAATTAAATAAATTTTTAGCTTTTATTTTTTAAATGATTGGTTTCGTATAAATTTGACCAAGAGACAAAAAAATTGGATTCTGGTTGTTTAAAATCCTTTATGTTATTTTTCCTTAAAATGACGTACGATTCATATAGAAATGCAGGTCACTTTTTCATACACGTCTAAAATTATAGAAGATAAATTCAAAGGAAAAACAATTCTCTTAAATAAGTATTTTTGAATGGGACATGTTAATGTAGACATTTATATGTCTAGATGTGTGATGGGGATTTTGAATTAGTCTGTGTATCCATCAAATGAGAAATAATGTGATTTTTTCTAATAATTATATAATTAAAGGATGAAAATGAAGTATGTAGTGATATTTCTGTGTTATAGAATTCAATTTTGGCTAATAATTTTTTACATGAAATTTTTTCACTCCCATTGTGACAAATTATATATGTTAATTAATGATAATATTTATACAACCATTCCTAGAAACCAACTAAATCAGTCTAACCTATTCCCTATCTCAAATTTGGTATCGTATAATTGCAAGAAGAAGATTGGTTATCTATTCCCTAACGACATCACATAATTTTAGATAAAGACCTATTTTGATGTTTCTTTAATTGGATTGGGTGATTCTAATGAGATTATATTATATTGAACCAAATTAAATTTGAATAATCTAATAGATCATCTATTAGTTGTGGGAATGTGTTAGTTTGATGAGTTGGTGAGATGAAAATTCAATTGTTCAGGATAGTTCCACTAAAGAGAGACTTGTATGTTGAAGAGGTTAGTGTTATGGGGTCCATATCTAGTTTCTACATAAGACTAATAAGTTAACTCATCCACACAGTAATCCAATTTTTGTATTTATATTGGATCTATTTTGATCATATAATAGTAGCATATTCTCAAGTATGATAATGATGTGTGTTTGCTGTAATGTTTCTTATAGGATATCATTTGAACTTATGAGTTTTTGACCACAATAGAACTACTACTTGAGTCTTTGAGGATAGTTCAATGAATAACCAATTATCTGTCACAGATGTATTGTATGAAGAGTTGGTCATGAATTTGATGGTATGGGAATGTTTCTAAAATATATTTTAACCTCTCTATATTTTCATGGAGTGATAAATTAGGGATTTTATGGATATTAAATATATCCTTCTGTAAATATTTATTTTGGTAAGGGGGAAATAATATTTTCAAAATACCATGAGGTTTTTGAACATGGGGAGGGAGTAGAGAAATGAATTGGTAGAGTGACTTAATGGGAATTGAAATTCACTAAGTTTTATTTGTTTTTTAGAAACCCATTATGGATTAATTATAAATCACACTATATTAAACTCATTGATGTTATTACTTTTATCTTCAATGATTATCCAATTAGCATGAGGTAGAATATGAATCAAAACACTTTTTGTTTAAAATTTACCATAATTTTATGATATTCAAAACATGGTACTTGGTCATTAATATAAGGTGAATCATGTTATTTTAGGGTATCTTCCTAGAATGTGACATATATGGGTTATTTGGATGAGAAATTAATGAGTATTTAGGGCTCTAATAATCCATCATTTTCCATATATGTTGGTGTATAGTTGGATCAACATTATGGTCATCCATGTCTAATGATTGTTTAGTATGCAATGGTGTATTCAAAAAACTCAAAATGGAAGAAGAATGAGGGTTCATTTGTGTTTTTTATTTAATGGTTTTTATATGGACGGTTTTTTCAAATTTTAGGGATATTTTGTATTGATTTTTATTTAATTTGAATTATTTTTGTTATAAAATTTAAAAACAAAATACTAGTTAACACACTGTCTCCAACAATGACACTATTGTAAGCATAGCTTATTATAAACTATTGATCATTAAATGTAATGGTTCTCTTATATAATGTGTAAATTGGTATCTTGGTTGGATACTTGGTGATGGTGCCTTGTTTTACAATATATATTTGTTTGACTATTGAATGGGGGGTATTCTGATTATTATGATATTCTATATTAATTTTATAGTAAATATTAAATAAAAATTATCATATACATGGTGATAAGTTTATTATAGTTTAGTTATTCTTCTGATTTACTTGAGGTTTACTATATATTAAATTAAATTTACAACCTCCTCAAAAGATAATTCTGATTGAAATTCCAAAATTGGGAAGCAGTAATACATTTCTTGAGAACATTATAATCATTATCAGTATATATTAATTGATGTTTCAATATTTAATTATCCCATGAGTTCTTGTGGATACATTAATAAATGGAATCCACATGTCCAAATAACATGCCATTAATTCATGAATTTTTTTTACAATAAACACAATAAACATTTATGGAATAATAAAAGATATAAATCTATCAATCTTATGACACCATCTAAATATGACTAACCCAAATGGATGGTTTAATAAAAAAAATGGGTTTAATAATATAAATTATGATTCTTGGTATGATATATTAAAATAAAAGGAAAATTAATGAGCGAAGAAAAGTTGTGTGCATCACATACAGACATAAAAATTACAGAGAGGTAAACACACAATATGGAATTAAAGGGAAATTGAAATTTGGAATTTGATTTTAATAGTTGAATTTATTTAATTAAATTAATAACAATTATAATTATTTTATGTTCAATAAAATATATTTAATATAAAAAATTCATTGCACAAAATTGAAATGAAAAAAAACCTAAATGAATGTAATTAAAAAAATTGAAATAAAACATGAATTGAAGAGAAGATAAGAGGTTTTTCTTTCTTAAAAAAGTATATAGAATAACTTAAGAGGACATTGAAAATGATATGGTCATTAAAAATCTCGTCATTGTGTATTGATGTGGAATATATTTGTAATGTGATGGGGGAATTGAATTTATATTCCAAGGTGGTGGAATGGTTTCCTTAAAAAAATTACCTTCAGGATATATCCATAATTCGTCAATGAATATGGCTAAATGGAAATAAATATTATTCAATAATGTTTTATATAATGATGTGTAATGTACACCTTATATATTTGGAAGTCATCATAATTTTTATCCAAAAAAATGACATTTTCCTAAATTTTGTAAATCTATGTATAATTATCTTTAATTTTTGCAATGCAATAATATGAATTAATTTATGAAAATTTATATCCCAATATCTCAAATAATAATCTTTTGAAATATTTTTAGGCTAAATATTTATGTTATACCCCAAAAATTCAATTCAATTGGGTAATTAGATTTTTATAAAATCTAAGAAATATGAGTTATTTTTATGTCACATACAGATTTGTGGCTTGGAATTTTAGGTAGGAATTGGGACCCATTAATGGGGAATTGATCCAGGATATGTTTAACGATGTTTTAATGGTGGATTTATGAAAAAATGGTGGTGTGTTAATAAAATTATACTTATTCATTGATCCAAAAAATAGAACACCACAACATGTCATATTTCATTGATACATATATTGGAACATATTGTGTTGGAACCCTTTAAACCTGGTGGGGGTGATATTTGTCTGATGCTTAAATGTTCTTCTTCTCAATCGGCTGATGGCCTACCTTCCCTCTCTTTCTCTATGGCTGATTTCCACCAAGACTCTGATCATCCTCAATTGACACTTATTGCGAAGTACGGGATTGATAATCATCTTATTCAGCTTTTCCAGTGTTTTGTAATATCATGGATTTTAGGGTCCTCGTATAGGGTTTCAATTCTATACTGGAAGTCCTTCTATATCATGTTATCCATGTAGGATGAATTTATTTTGGCTTGATCCAATGCCCCGAGATCAGTAGGCCGATGGATGTTCTGCCTACTACATTAGTCCATAGATTCTCACCTGGGTTGAGATTCGTCCATGGATGCAGTATGGATCTTTCTTCTCGGGATACCTCTACCATTAAATTTTCCATAACTTCTTAGGGGTATTCAGGAATCCATGCACACCTTCTTTTATACATATCTGAGAACTCTACACCATGAAGATACAATGACTTCTAGAATCTGCATTGAGATGGAACTTTCTTATCCACTTACTTGCAAAATTAATCTATGAGTGTATGGGATGAGGGATTTCACTCAAGAATTGGTTTGACCCTACCCTCCTCACATCTTCTCTAGTTTCCTTCATCATTTTCACTCTACATCAAAATTATGTATGTTCCATGAGATGAAAAATCATGTGCAAATAACTCCTTCTTGCCCTCTAGTGGCTCCATGTATGAATCATGTTGTTCATCCTACTATTCAACTTATTGGGCCTGATGTTCAGGGGGGAATGTCCAACTACCCCCCACCATGCATGGATGCCTCCTCCACTTATGACTTTATTTTTATGGTGGACCCGGTTTGTCCATGCCAAGACTTTTTCCGTATTATCTATGAGGCTTCCCTACTTTTCTTTTATACAGTGCTTACTAGTATGGACCTTTTCAGTATTTCTATATAAAACATCCCCTTTTATCCCATTTCCATTACCCGGACATGTTATCAAGGAGATTGATCCCTGGGTGACCACTGAGGGCCTTCTCCAGCACTTGTCATCTGTCATCGGCTCCCCACAAAAGTGTTTGGATGTGGTCCTTTCACACCCTCCTCCAGCCAGTACAAATCCAACTACTCAAAAGACTCTATTTATCAAACATCATAATTCTTATTTGACTTACTCCTCTTCAAGAATAATGAATATTGGATCTCAATAAAAATATGAATCCAATGTCTGGATTTCTAATAAAACTAAGTCTTAGGAGTCTCGGTCTAGTGCTTGAAACATATCAGTCAATGATTAATGTTGTCCTATGGAATTCTTGTGGATTCTATTTTTG
Source organism: Viscum album (assembly GCA_963277665.1). Taxonomy (NCBI): domain Eukaryota; kingdom Viridiplantae; phylum Streptophyta; class Magnoliopsida; order Santalales; family Viscaceae; genus Viscum; species Viscum album. The sequence goes on from OY728134.1 coordinate 1,005,662,865, forward strand.
GATAAATTCAGTCTTTATTTCCATTGAATTTCATTCTCATTCTATTTCTTTGGTTGTTTTCCATATTTCTAAATAGGTTTCAGACCAAATTAGGGTCTCTTCTTGGCATATGAGATCCCACAAATTTCTTCATGGTTCTCTAACCAACTCCCACACTTGGTTGTTTTGGAAATATGTATTCTTAGTGGATCTAGTTTCTCTTAGTGAGAAATGTATTAATATCAGGATTCTATTGAATGATATAGTGGTTTTTGTAACGTCTCGGTTCTGGATGACACCCAGAGGCGCCCCGTACCCGGTTGGTCACATGGCCTCAAGCGAATTTCCCTGAACGCCAGAGGCTGCCGACTAGTAGCGAGGGCCTTGGATGTGATAGTGGGGAAAATATGCCCTCATTGGCAGAGTACATAGGGGAAGTAAAAAAAACACAGATACAATAGAGGAAGCAGTAAACATCCATACAAGAGTAAAAAACGGAAGACTAAGATAAAGAAACAACAGGAGCATACATATATATATAAATGATGCATGATACATATGTCTAGGAAAGAATCCAAAGAAGTCACAATGCTGGAAATACAAACAGTACTAAAAACAAGTACAAAAGAAAGATAAACCTCTCCTCAGCATCTCAAGCCTAAGATTGGTCCCATGCTCCGCAGCTCCATAGCAAGTCAAGTACCTGAAGTCTAAGGGAACATTCCCTTATCTATATCTGCAGTAATATAATTTGTTTTGGCCCAAAAGCAAGACCCAAATAGGGTGTGAGACAAAGTCCCAGTAGGCAACCACCTGAAGATATGTTCCTAGTAGTTTGTGAATATATGGCAGGTAAAAGCACAGAAAGTAATATGAAGTACACAACAACAAACAATCCACAGTTTCTAGCATATAATTTACAAATAAGTAAGAATCCATTCAATAAAGTAGAACAAATAGGTAATCCTCTAGGTAGTTCCCATAGCCTAACACATATGATTCAACCTACAAGTACTAGCAACCCTCTGGGAGGCACGCACAGTCACACTCCTCTGGTTCAGCTAATGAATAGACTCTCTAGGGAAGCACTCACCGCCAATTCCCCCTATAGTCTTGTATCATACTAAAGGGGCTCTGGGGAAGCACTCAACGTCTCATTCCCCCTATGGCCTACATCGAGGAACTACAAACACTCTGAGGAAGCCCTCAACATCAATTCCCCCTATGGTCTCATATTGTATTATAAAGACACTCTGGAAAAGCCCTTACGTCCTTTCTCCCTATGGTCTACTACACTAGGTTCCCACAACCCTGTGTAAGGTCAGCAAGTATCACATTGCATAACGGCCAATGTAACCTCAAGAACTAGTTGGATTGCATTATATAGCATCTCACTATGAAAGAACAACAATCACACCATCCTACAATACTAGGCATGGGAAAAACAACAGCAGTTAAAAGGTAACTTGACCCAACGGTCCAGACAGGCAAAAATATGAATGGAAAACACTTCCAAAGCCTAACAATTAGCTCAAAACACAATAAAAATCCTCTACTCTAGCATACAAGCAAAGAAGGAAATCAATATGGCTAAAATGGTAAACACGCAATACCCCATTCATGGGTATTGGTGAAATTTGCACATTATATTCAAGGACATTCAAAAGAAAAGCACAAGCCACCATCCTTGATGTTAGGATATCGATAAACTTGAGCCACGGGGCTTGATTATCCATTTAATTTCGTAGATCTTAGAAAACATCCAAAACATTCAACCCATGATAACATGGAAAAGAGGAGGAATTGGAAAACGATTCTCTTGAAGAGGGAAGATCTTACTGCTATGATTCCAACGCACCGAATGGTTTTAGAATCGGAGGAAAAACAGAGGCTCGGTGGCTCATCGATGATCCACAGTCTTACACTCTCTGTCGGACGGACCAAAGCTAAAAGAAGGGTGTTCTGTCCGTCAGACACGACCCCGGTGCATTTAATGAAAAAAACAATGTACACGACATGTACTTTTGAATTACACAGCGTGTAATCTCCATTTCCGTACTCCAATTTACGCGGCCTCCACATCACCACACATAGCCGTGTGTGTTCCCATGACATAGCCATCACATGGCCTCTAATGACATCGATGTACACGGTGTGTACTTATAATGTACATGACGTGTACATAGAAAATTTCCAGATTTTCCTCTTTTTCCCAAAAATGACCAGAAAAAGAAAAACATACCTGAAAAGAAGATTCGATTTCTTACAAAAATCCCCCCTTAATGAAATTCATCCCTGAATTTCCCTAACAAAACGTAAAAGAAGAAACCCCAAACAGCTCTGGACACTGAGCTCGTACATCGGCCTCCTTCTCCCAAGTCTCATCCTATACCCACCTGTGCTGTCATAGCACCCATACCAGAGGAACAAACTGGCCATAGAGAACCTTTGTACTATGATCGACAACCCGGAAAAGATGCTCCTCAAATGACACATCCACTTCGATCTCAACCTCCTCGGGTTTAATTACATGAGACAGGTCTGAAAAGTAACGTCGGAGCTAAGAAATGTGGTAGACATCATGCATAGCCCGATACCTCTGAGTTAACTGAAACCAATAGGCAACCAGCCCAACTCTCTCAAACACCTCAAACGGCCCAACATACCTCGGTGAAAGCTTACCCTAACTCTTAATCCTCCTATGCCCCAACCTCAGTGTGACACACAGAAAAACCTGATCCCCAACCTCGAACTCCAGAGGTCATCTTTTCGGATCAACATAAGACTTCTGAAGGGACTGTGCATTAGTCATCCTCTTCTAAATAAACTCTATCTACTCTGAAGTCTCCTGAACAAGATGAGGTCCCAGCAAAGCTGCCTCTCCGGCCTCCAACCAACATAAGGGTGATCGTCATAGAATATCGTAAAATTCCTAATAAGGTTCCATCTAAATAGTTTCATGAAAACAATTATTGTAGGAAAACTCCACAAGAGGTATATGCTTCTCCCAAGAACCTCTAAAGGCCAGAATTCTAGCTCGGAGCATATCCTCAAGAACCTGAATCCTCCACTCGGACTGGCCATCTGTCTGGGGATGGTATGTTATACTCAAAAGTACATGTGTACCCAAATCCTCTTGAACCCCTTGCCAGACCCGAGAAGTAAACTGCACATCTCTGTCTGAAACAATGGAGTGTGGAACTCCATGTAGACGTACAATCTCTTAGATGTACAACTATCCCAACTCTTCAACACTGAAGGTATCTTTGATTGACAAGAAGTGAGAAACCTTTGTAAGCATGTCGTTGACAACCCACACAACATCATTCCCTTGAGGTGACCTCAAAAAACCGGTCATGAAGTCCATCGTGACATCAATCCACTTTCTCTCCGGAAGGGGTAACTACTACAAAAGACATGTTGGTCGCTGATGCATTGATTTCACCTACTGACAAGTGGAACACCTAATGAAAAAGCCAAGAACATATCTCTTCATACCTGGCCACCAATACTGGCGGTGTAGATCAAAATACATCTTGGTGATGCCAGTATGAACTGCCCAACCCTAGGAATAAAAACCCCGCATCAACTCCTCAGGTATGTCTACTGGAACCCATACACATCCTTGGAAATGCAAGATCTCATCGTCGACAAATGTCCATCCCAGAAGAGGTTCTTCTCCTGACACACTCTCCCACAGGACTAGGCCTTTTAAGTCTGATAACTGACTTATCCATACCCGATCGTGAAGAGTAGATGCAAAGACTACAGAAGATAGAAAAGTATGTCCCTGTCTGTCATGCACCTCTAAATGAATCTCAGAGAACAGAGCCATAAACTGCCACTAACTATTGGAATCCCGAACTTCCTGTATCTGAGTTCTCCTACAAAAAGTATCAGCCAATGCATTGTCTTTTCAAGGTATATAGGCAAGATCAAAATCAAAGGACTGAAGATAGTCGACCTACCTGCGCTGTCTTTGATTTAGATCACACTGACTGACGATGTACCTTATATTTTGTGGTCGGTGAAAGCCAAAAAATGATCTACCAGAAGATAATGCTCCCTATAGTGTAAGGAATGACCAACTGCCGCCACCTCGAGATCATGGGTCGGTTTGTTGCCGTCATGTGGCCTCAACTGTCGAGACCCATACACGATGACTCCATATCCCTACATTAGCATAGCTCTTAGCCTGATACCTGAAGCGTCACAGTAAATAGTGTAGGTCTTTCCCGGCTCTAAAATGGCTAGTATAGGGGCTGATGTCAACCTCCCTTTAATCTCCTGGAAGGCTGAATCACAAGAATCTGACAATAAGAACATTTCATCCTTCTTGGTCAGACCCGTCCGCGATGTTTCTAAGTGTGAAAAGTCATGTATGAAGCGTTGGTAGTATCCATCCAACCCTATAATATTCCTCACATCAAAGGAGTTCTTCGGCTACTCCTAGGTAACTATTGCTCTCATTTTCTCTAGGTGTACTAATACTCTTGTCTCTGAGATATGATGACCCAAGAAGTGAATATGATCCATCCAAAAGTGGAATTTCGAGAGCATAGCATATATCTGATGCTCTCTCACTGTACTCAGAACAATCTCAAGATGGGTAGCATGGTAGTGTCGAGTGTGAGAGTACACCACGATGTCGTCCATGAAAACCACAATGAAGTAATACAAGTATGGATGGAACACTCAGTTCATCAGTGCCATGAAATCTGAAGGCGCGTTCGTGAGGCTGAAAAACATAACCATATACTCGTATAGACCATACCAACTTTGGAAAGCTATAAGAGGTATATCAGTTTGTCTAATGCATAACTGATGATAACCGGACCTCAAATAGATCATTAAGAACACCTAGTCTCCATGAAGCTGATCAAAGAGGTCATCAATCCAAAGAAAGGGATATCATTTCTTGACCGTCAACTGGTTCAGCTTTCGATAATCCAAACAAAGCCTAAGGTTGTCGTCTTCCTTCTTCACAAACAGGACAGGCGGGCCCCAAAGAGAAGTACTGGGTCGGATGAAACCCTTTGCCTATAACTCCTCCAACAGCTTCTTAAGCACCTTCATATCAAGTGTATCCATCCAATAAGAAAGAATGTACATTAGTACCGCTCCTGGAATTGTCTCAATAGAAGAGATTACCTCACGCTCTGGAGCTAAACCTGAAAAGTCCTCAAAAAAGACATCCTTGAAACGATCCACCACAGGAGGAAAGTCTAATTGCGAAGTCCCCTGGTCATCTAGATACAGACTAGAAATATAGGTTGTAACTCCTCCTAGCCCATGATGCTCAGGTCCTTCTCGACTCACCTGGACATCCCACTCGCTCCGATGAAGAAAAGATCCACCCTCAGGTGATATGAAACTCACCCTACGGCGATAACAATCGACGACTACCTAGAAGGTGAGTAACAAGTCCATTCCAAGAATGACATCATATCTCATCATATCATAGACATAGAGGTCCCATATGAAGTGACACCCCGCAACCTCAAGAGGGAACTCTCTGTACTGACGTACACTAACCGTTCTACTCCCCAACAGTGTGTCTAGAGTCAAAGTATCGTTAGTGGAAATGATGATAATACCAAGGTTATCCACAACTGTAGCAGATAAAACGTTATGGGAAGACCCTATATCGAAAAGAGAATAAGATAAAACTGAGGCTACTAAGATCATACGTCGAACAGTGGAAAGTCCGAGATCCTGCTCATGCTGGGTATACTCCCTTGCAAAATCATGGAATGTACCACGACCTTGTGACCCTGAATGACTGCTCTGAGTTAATCCACCCAGTTGTCGCTGAAATTCCAGTGACTGAACACCCTAACCATGACCTCCTCCTTGGCCTGAATGGCTAGAAGAACTGCAGTTCCCAGACTGGTCCGAAACTGGTGGCGCTACTCCTCAACGAGGAGTCATGGATGAACCGATGTCACCAGTTTATGGTGAGAAAACCTGACAGAAGTGTTGAAGATGACCCATTATCTCGTAAGATCGGCACTCCACTAGGTCTCTCGGGCACTACAACCTTGTATTCCTAGCCCTACCACACTAGTATCATATAACCTAGCTACTTGAATATGTGTATCGCTTCGTCGGATCACCATGCATAGACTCCCTATGGTGATTCCTGCTATCCACTGGTGAAGCACTAAATCTGGTGGCAGAACCGTCCTGGCTCTCAGCTCCATAATCTCTCAAATTGCGCTCCACAATCATTGCCACGTTGACGATGGAAGTGATGGAAGTTAGCCTAATGATATTCACCTGTTAGGGGAACTCTTGTATGAGACCGGCCTCGAACATCCTTTCCCAGAACAATCCATCTCCGCCCTGTGGGGGTGTGAAACGCTGAACCTTGGTGAAACAAGAGAAATACTCCATGAAAGAAACTGTACCCTACTCCAGACTGATAAACTCCCGGTCTTGGTCGGCCCTCATGGTCTACAGATAGATGTAGTCATAAAAGATACACTGAAAATCCTCCCTTGCCATAACATGCTGATGACCCTCCTATGAGACCACATCCCACAACCTCTTGGAGGAGTCTCTTAGCATGTAGGTAGTGAGCTTGACCTGCCACTTTCGAGGTTTCCCTAGATGCACGAAGATCATCATCAGGGATTCTAGCCTTGACTATGTAGTATGAGGTCCTCCTTCCCCTGAGAAGGTGGGAGGATGCTGCTGTTGTGAAACTCATATCAAGTCTACTATAGTCGAGGTAGGAGAGGGGCGCCCTGGAATGTCTGAATCATCCTCAAATTCCTTCCCTAAACTATACATCAGTGCCTGTCACTGGTATCACTATTGTTTCAAAGGCTAGGACAACAGGAGGATCTACGGGAAGTCCCTGATCAACCATATCCGGCGTCTGATCACCGCCTGGAAACTGGCGTGAAATTGGAGGACGTCTCGGATCCATGACTCTACAAGTTCAAATGCACACTTTATATCACATTATCAAAGTCTAAAAACTTAGAGCGTATGAAGGGAACATGGGAAGTAAATCATTCAAAATTTCCAATACATAACTACACGGCATGTTCCCCTATGTCATTTACATGGGTGTGTAATCCTGCTTAAACTGGTCGTGTAACACTCCATACACACTGTGTGTTATCCTAACACATGGCGTGTACCTGAATCCTCTTCCCCTCCCTGATTCCTTCTACACGGTTAAGCCACACTTCTCTCTTAATACAACACTACATTGCGTGTTCAAGGTAGAAAAAACATGTACTCAGTAAGCATCACATGGCCCGTCTTGTTAGTGACATGCCCTGACTCACTGCTCGCATTACATGGGGTGTTCCAGACAGACACGATGTGTTTGAGAAAGGATAACACCATCGTGTGTCATTCGTGACACGACCAGGTACCTGGGTAAACCTACACTGCGTGTTCATGTTAGACAGTGCATGTACTAAAAGAGACTCCACCGATCATGTTGTTAACTACACGGCGATAATCCTAGGATTACACTACACAACGTGTACAACCGGTACACGACATGTTCCTACCAGCCTTTCTCCATCCCATGTCTCGGCCCACACATTCGGTGACACGGTTAGAGACTACACAGCGTGTACATAAAGTACATGGTGTGTACTTATGAAAAAAAATTTATTCCAGAATAGAAGAACACATGGAATGTACATAACATTACACATCATGTATTATAGGTATTTCCTGACAGTACGCCTCAGAATCTAATCTGGAGCCTAGAAAACACTGAAAAGACCTCCAAAAGTACCAAATTGCGATCTGTGAGGGCCCATACACCCCACGATTCAAAGTTTGGAATCATTAACATGTTAAAAACAAGGTAAAAAAGTCAATGATACCCAAATGACGGTCTATGAGGGCCCATAACACATCAAGAACCATGGTTTGGTGTCCCTTTATGAAAATCACTATACAAACAAATTCCCTATCAAACATAAGGGATTCTATCAAATCATCTATCAAAAAGCATGTATAATGTACACAATGTCTATCACAACAACATGAAATCCCTAATGCATCCTAGATGGCATGGAAAGAATGCATGGCATGTTATTTCTAACAAGTTACTATATAATGAATTAGATGGAATACCCTCATCTGCTCGGGTTGCGACAGAAATAGAACCAAAATAACAACAATGGTAATAGCACAAAGCATGTGAATCACCAAATGGTAAAATCAAATCAACTATGAAATTGAGAACAAAAAAATTAATAAAGAGGTAGTATGGATTTGCCCTGTACAAGGGTTAGCTACTCCAGGGCACAACTTATTACCAAGTACCTATTCCGTCCTATACCTGGCTATAGGATCCAAACAGTAAGTCAATAGAAATGAACCTTCTCTGATACCACTTTGTAACGTCCCAGTTCCGGAAGCCACCCAGAGGCGTCCCATATCTGGTTGGTCACATGGCCTCAAGCACATTTCCCTGAATGCTAGAGTCTTCATACTAGAAGCGAGGGCCTTGGGTGAGATATTGGGGAAACTATTCCCTCATTGGCAGAGTACACAACAGAAGTAATCAACACACATACAATAGCATAAGCAGTAAACATACATACAAGAGTAAACAATGGAAGACTGAGATAAAGACACAACAGGAGCATACACACATATATATAAATTATGCATGATACATATGTCTAGGAAAGTAGCCAAACAAGTCACAATGCTGGAAATAAAAATATTACTAAACACAAGTACAAAAGAAGGATAAACAACTCCTCAACATCGCTAGCCTAAGCTTTGTCCCTATATCCCCAGCTCCACAGAAATCAAAGTACGTGATGTAGAAGGGTGCTTCCCCTTATCTATACGTGCAACAATATAATCTATTTGGGCCCAAAAGCATGACCCAAACTGGGTGTGAGAAAAAATCCTAGTGGGAAACCACCCAATGATCTATGCCTAATAGTATGTGAATATATAGCAGGTAAAAGTACAGAAAGCAGTAAACATGAAGTACTCAGCAATAAACAATCCACAGTTTCTAGCATTTAATTTACCAACAAATAAGCAGCAACTCAAGAAATTAGAACAAACAAGTAATACCCTAGTTATTTCTCACATCCTAACCCCTATGGTTCAACCTATAATTACTAGCAAACCTCTGGAAGGCACTCATTGTCTCACCCCTCTGGATCAGCTAAATAATAGACTCTCTGATTAAGCAGTCACTGTTAATTCCACTTATAGTCTCGTATCGTAATAAAGGTGATCCGGGGAAGCACTCAATATCTCATTCCCCCTATGGCACACGTAAAGGAACTACAGACACTCTAAGGAAGCATTAAACATCAATTCCCCATGTGGTCTAGCATCATATTATAAAAACCTTCTGGAGAAGCCCTTACGTCCATTCTCCCTATGGTCTACTACACTAGGTTCCCACATCCCTGTGTAAATTCCGTAATAATCGTATCGTGTATCAGCCAATGTAACGTCAATAACTACTTGTCTATCATTCTAAAACATCTCAGCATGAAAGAACAACAATCACACAATCCTATAATACTAGGCATGGGAAAAACAACAGTGATTAAATGTTAACTAGACCCAAGAGTCTAGAAAGGAAAAAACATGTATTGAAAACACATACAAAGCCTAAATATTATCCCAAAACACATTCAAAATCCTCTACTCAAGAATTCAAGAAAAGAAAGTGATCAATAGGGCTAAAATTGTAGACACGCAATACCCCGTTCAAGGGTATTGGTGGAATTTATACATAATATTCAAGTTCATTTAATGGAAAAGGGAAAAACACCTACCTTGATGTTAAGAGATCGATATACTTGAAACAAGAGGCTTGATTATCCTTGTATCATTGTAGATCAATGAAAACGACCAAAATTTTCAACCCACGATAACTTGGAAAAGAAGAAGAACTGGAAAATGATGCTCTGGAAGAAGGAAGAGCTTACCGCTGCGATTCCGTTTCACCCAATGGTGTGAGAATCGGAGTAGGAATGGAGGCTTGGTGGCAAGTCGAAGATCCATGGTCGTACCCTCACTCTCGGATGATCCAAAGCTAAAAGAAGGGTGTTGTAGAAGTTAGACGTGACCCCGATGGGTTTAATGAAAAAAAGTACATGGTGTGTACTTTTGAAGTACCCGGCATGTACTCTCCCTTTCTATAGTCCACTTTATGCAGCCTCCACATCACCCACACATGGCCGTGTGTGTTCCAATGACATGGCCAGAACACGAACTCCAGTGAAATCGAAGTACACGGCGTGTACTTATAAATTACACGATGTGTACTTAGAAAATTTTCATATTTTCCTCTTTTTCCCAAAAATAACCAGAAAAGGGAAAACATACCTGAAAAGAATATCTCATTTCTTAATATTTTTCAATAATTTTTCTACGTCAAATGTGATTCTCATGATCTTGAACCATTATGGGATGACATCGCATACTTTGACCTAGGAGATGCACCTTGGAAAGTGTGTGGGGATTTCCACATTTTAGGCATGTCCTGATTAGAAAAACTGGTCGAGGACTTTCCTAAAAAATCCATCCAAGATTTTGTATTTTTATGGATCATAATGGCCTTATGGATGCTAGATTCTTAGGTTATAATTTTACCTATTATAATAACCAGTGAGGAAATTGGAAGTCTTGGAGTTAGCTGGATCGTGGTTTTGTTAGTGGTGATTATCTCTTATCCCTTCTTGATATCAATGTTCAACACCTGGTGTGTGGTATATCAGACCATTAACCCCATATTCTAGCTCTGATAGCCAGATTTCATGGTGGATCACCCTTTCTCTATTCATCTTCTTTGGTGAATGATCATGTTTTCCCTGATCTAGTTCAGTAATCTTGCGATCCTCTTGGAAACAGTAATCTTAGGTATCTTCCCACAAAAACTAATGACAACTTAAAAACATGATGCATTCTAAGGTCAAATATATACCCTATAATGATGCTATTCTAGAAACCACGTGTGGGGGAATTATTCATCCTGAATCAGTGCTGAACATATCCTCTAATTATTAATCTTTTGCGAACCTTTGGTTTAAAAACAACTAATTTAAGATATGTTCCTAATGTTGGAACATGTTTCTCGAGAAGAATCCCAAATTAAATTGATTTTTGAAGGAGATCATAACATTGAATATTTTCATGCATGTATTAAGGAGACACATAGATATTCTAATACTAGTGTGTTAATGGAGGATATTTCCTATTAAAACAAAAGCGATTCTATATAGAGATAATCTGACTTTTCTTTCAGGTTATTTCTGGGTAATGTGAATCCTTTCTTGGAAAGAATCTATCCAAGTGGCCCCTTATCCCTTTTTGAAGTTATTCCTAGCTCATTTTCGGTGTTAGTTAACATTTTAATTCAATCTCCCCCAAATGAGAAAGAAATCATGGAGTTTGTTTGGTCTGTTAACCTGGTCAATGCTTTGGTTCAGATGCTTTCCCATAACCCTTCTGTGGTGAATCTTGGGATACAGTTAAATAAAACCTAATTTTTGTTGTGCAATACTTCATTCATGGAGGTAACCTTCCCAAACTATTGTGTGCAACCTAACTGATGTTACTTGCTATGGTCAATTCACCATCTTCTTTGAATTTTTATAGACCCATTTTCCATTGAAATGTTCCTTATAATGTCCTGGTTATCATTCTAGACTCTATATTTTCCCCCTTGATATCATGTAGGGTAGCTCTAGAACAACCTGTTTTTGTGAAAGGATTTTCTACTCATGGAGATATTGCATTGGCCCCTGAAATTATTAGTGACATTAATTTTAAAAATCTGTGTAATAATGTGCACAATCATCATGAAATGAGTAAAGACTATGAATGAATAGAATATAGTTTTTCATTAGGGTCCTTTCAAGCATGGGGTTATCTTAATGGGTTATTGGCCTTTTTTATTCATCAGTCCTCCATGGATGGACACTTAATTAATTGGTAAAAAATTTAGTTTCTTCATGGGTGTTAGAGGATTAAGACTAGGGGACCCTTTCTCCCCCTCTCTATTCATCATTTCCCAATATTCTCTTATATTTTATTTAAATAATTTCCCTACTGTGGGAAAAGTGATCGCTTACTACAACAAGAACGCCTTTTGTGGTATTTTTCACCTAATCATTTCGAAAGATTCCATAATTCTTGTCAATGGTAGTAGAAAATATTTTTAGTGGGTTAATGAGGCTCTGAAGTTATATTGCTTGTGGAGTAATCATGTTTTAAATCATGACAATAGTCTCTTCTTTACTCTCTACAAATGCATGGAGCACCGCTCGATAATTCTATAGTCAGGCATTGGTATGCATGAGGGTTCATTTCTGATGATGTACATGGGTTCTACATTTTCTCTTAATTCCCTCTGTATTAGAATCTTTAACATAGTCACTGATAAAATAATTGGGAGCATTATTAATTAGAATAATATATTCTTATCATTGGGAGGAATAATTACATTGATCCCCTCAGTCATCTATTCCATAACCATGCACATTTTATATACCCACATGCTTCCAAAGAAAGTGATTTCTAATAAAGAATCTACATTTATTTCAATATAATTGTATGGTCACCTGTATTATATATGTCATTGGGATTCATGGAATAGGTTAACAACACCTATTGATAAAGGGGGTCTTAACATGAGAAGTGTTTCAGGCTCCATGTGTGGTATTCATGCCAAGCTATCCTGGGAAGTACATGAGGGGAGTTCTCTATGGGGATGAATTGGAAAACCACCTACGTCCATGAGGAGATATTCTCTAGATTAAAACTTCTACAATTTTTATGTTAATCCATCCGTATATCCCTCTCTTTAAGCAACACACCTGGTGTATTGTTGGAAAAGGGGACACCACCTATTGGAATCATTACTAGTCGAGGTTAATTCTGGGTTTCTTAAGATATCATATTCTATCTATCTCTTTCAGGGAGGCTAGTGGTTACCCTCTTTTTTTTCTTACCACTTTGAATGTATCTCAACAAATTTTTTTGATGGTAACATGATATTTAGTGACCTTGAGAAGTTATTGTTCACATGATCAGCTACAGGTACATTCCCTATCAGATAATTTCTTATAATTCATTCTACTAATTCAACTCAGTACCATTGGGGTGATATTATTTGGTATAAACCCCTTACCTCAAAAATTCTATTTCTTATCAGGCATGTTCAGCATGGAGCAATTTCCTCTGATGAAAATGTCCAGTTAAGATGTGTTTGTATAGCGTCAAAGTGTCTCTATTGGAGTGACTCGTAGACAATAATCTACGGATCACCTCTTCTTCAACAGTAATTAGGCTAAATCCATTGGGGGATCCTTCAAACTCATTGTAGGATGGTCTTCCCAGTCTTACTCGGCTAACCTCTTACTTCAGTAGTGGTTCCTATAATTGGATTTTCCATTTATGGAATGGAGGGATAGAGTAGATATCTTCATTGTAGGATTTATCCTTCTCTAGACCTTACATAATGATGTGTGACACTCAAATCTGGGGTCATTCTATTTGGGTATCATTTTCAAAAGATGAAACCTCATTATATATTTTCTTAGGCAGTTTAAAAGTATAGAGACTGCTCCGTCCATATCATTTCACCTTCCCTAGAACTATTTGGCTAGTTTGGGTCCCCATTATCAGGGAACATGGTTGAGATGGAAGGCGCCCCTTTCAGAGATAAAATTGAATGATAATGTTTGCTTCCACATGGGAACTTGTGACAGGGTGATGTGATCATGGACATCACTGGATCAATGGTCATGGCAATTTCTAATTTATTTATCCCTTGTGATTCTCTCCAAGAAGAGTCCCTTTCACTGCATTCTGGCCTCCTACAATGTAATCAGAGGAGCATTCTAATCATTAATATCAAGGCAGACTCACTGGGCAATTATAATGGAATTTAAAGTAATGTCTCTATCCCTTGGTCCATTTTTTACACCATTAGACACTACAAGGGCTCTTTGAACAATCAAATTTCTAGGCTTCATACCTAGAAATAGAGGGAGGTTTTGGTGGATTTTCTTGCTTATATTACTTTCCATCATGATCAGTCTCATATTTTTTTGATCCCTAGATCCTTACCCCATAGGTAATGCACCTTTTTTGAGTTGATACTCTAGGATTCACTACATTATAACTCTTTAATTGTCTTCAAAAATACTTTCCATCCCATTCTTCTTTAATTATAAAAATATAAATCATTGGTGGTTTTTGTAACAACATCATAAGTACCCACTTTAGGTATTGTTTTAAGGACCCAAATCTAGGATAAAAACTATGCAAGTCCATCATTATAAATTCTTAGCTCAAACATATTCACTACCATTTTCATTAGCACCTTCTCTACTTTCTATGACTCTTTAGTTTTCTCAAGAATGAATGGATGTTCCGTTATTTGAGAACCATAGGATGAAAATCCTTTTCTATTCCTAGGTATATCCTTTTGATTCAATGTTGAATTCCCCCATTCAATCCTCATCATTTATAGGATTGAAAATTAATTTCTACTCCCAATATCTACAACTACGATAAAATTCCCATGATTGTATTGGTTGTAATATGAAAATATTGTGTCATCCTTAACCACCTACTATGGATCTTATTGATATCATTTTGTGTAAATAGATACATGAGACTTTTATGATCCTTATATATGTCACAATTTCCCCCCATAGAGATAAAACCACAAAATCATTAATGCGTGGATCATTACATCCTATTCCAAAAAATGTGTTATGTAGTTCTACACATGGTTCTTTAATTTACTAGCGGAATACATTATCACATTATTATATTTACTGAGTACAAACCCAAGTATTTTTTGGATACATCATTATATATTTTAAATCCATCACCACTAGTGGGTAATTTGAGAATAGTATCAGTGATTATCCTCTTTTTTAACTCTTTAATGTTTTACTCAGATTCAGAAAACCATAAAACGTTACTCCCTTTTGCGTAATCATGGATAGATAGAATGAAAACTATGAGATTATTCCCATAAATTTACAATAATACATATCTAGTCCAAGTAAAATAAAAATATATTCATAGATTATGGCCTAGGTCATCAATTGATTGCCTCTATTTTTGATGGAATCACTTGTAATAATTTTCTTATCATCAAATAACAATGAAATGTTACTTATCACATAAAAAATAGAAATTACTATATATCTCATGAATCATTACTTTTTACAAGGCCTTTAGTAAATCATTAAAATGTTCTTCATGTTCCACATTTCATTTTTTGTAGATACGAAAATAAAATATGAATACTACTAAAAAACATCACGGAAATCCCTTATGACATTATATATTAATCCCATTAAGTTAGTTAGAGAATTAGTGAGTCCAAATGGAATCACTATGAACTCATAGTGCTCTTACCTTTCACAAAAATCATTCCTTGGGACAACCACCTTATTCAACATTAAATGATTATTCCTAACCAAAGATCCACATTTGGCATGTATAATGCTCTCTATTTCTCATTGAAATATTAAACTATCTATTATTAAGGATAACTTTTCAATATCCTGATCATGTTGAGAGGGAGATAATTAATTTTGAGATTTTTTGGCATGATTTGTTTTGGATGAAATAGAATGGTTCACCCCATAGTGATGCCCATGGGAATATATAATCCTTATCATCATCATAATTTAATTTTTTATTCAAAGATGGCGAGACAGAAGAAGAGAAAAAAATAGAAAAAAAGGTGAAACAAGACAAGATGACCCAATCCTAGGGGGCCAGAAATAATGCAGGCCAAGGGTATCCCCTCTAATCAAATTCACTCCGTGGGGCTTCAGGCTGGTCCTAGTGTGAACCCACACATTCTCTGAACCTGTGAAATCCAGTGTTGCCAGATGATCTGCTACTTTGTTCCCTTCCCTCCATGTGTTTGAAACCTTAGTATTGTCGACGAGTATGCTTTTACACTTCTTGATGATATATCCAATCTCCCATGGTGGATTTCCATTAGCTTGTAAAGATTTGTGAAAAATTAATGAGTCGGCTTCCACCTCTGTAATAACCAAGCCCCTATATCGACCTAACCTCAGCCCTGTAAGCTTTGCCATGGCTTCTACCATCAACGAAGAGACATGTCCAAGCTTGACAGTAAATGCAATGAAAACCTACCCACTAGTGTCGTGCACCACCCCACCACCACGTATATTTCCCAGAACACAAGACTTGTTCGTGTTGATCTTCATGCCATTTTGCGGGGGTCGCCAGTGAAACCAATTGTTCCCTCTCTCGGTGTGGGTGACAACCCTATACCCCGAGCAGAACCGGCTCATTGAAGGGGCTTCATTCTAGTTCTGCAATACCTTGACCAGATCAGCTAACTGATTCCTTATCCACAGGATGATCACCACAGCCAACATGTTTCTCCCTTGGTGCCTCATCCTATTCCTTTACCTCCACAGACACCAGCAACCGGCCTGTAGTATGGCTGTTCGGGCCAGCCTCTGTGGTCCAGCTCTTCCCGATCCATGGTACCATTTCTCCAGGAAGTGGCGGTCATCCATAATACTCCATGAAAAGTAAGTTAATTCCCTAAAATAAAACCATACCTCGTGTGCCCATTCGCTTTCGAAAAATAGATTGTTCAAATTCTCTTCACTGTGAGACTTACATCACACACATTTAGAAGCTATATTAACACCACATCTCTTGATATTATCATCAGTTGGAACTGCTCCATTCCTTATCCTTCAAGTGAGAAAGTTTAATTTGGTAGCAATTTTCTTAACCCTGGTGATCTCATCCCAATCATTCGCATGGGACTGAACAAAAGAGGTCCGCCGATAATCTTTAGATGAGAAAAATCCTGATGGTGAAGGTGTGAACACACATCTGTCTATGTCCGGTGTGAGATCAATGAGATAAAAAATCATTTTGATCCTTATTCAAAACCTATTTGATGATGGATTGAAACCTAATGGATTCCCGGAATGAAATGTTGGGAACAGGGCACCCTAGGAAGCCTAAAAGTTCACCGCACCAGTTCTGATACCAAAATGATGGGTTCCCTCTCCCCACAATCCAATGGGACAGTGGTCGGAGGTCAACAACTAGGGGGTCCAGGACCTTAATAAGTGGTGAGTATTGGTCCTCTCTTGTATCATGATGTCCTGAGAAAATGGGGTGCATGGTTTTCCCCCACAACGAGCACTACTCTAGAATACTCCAGGAGAGCTTTGCATGCATGCAGTGTAGGGTATCTGCAAGATTGCGCACATCCATAACACACATCTACATATTCCCTCACAATGGGCATGTCATAATGGTTGACCTTTTCCTTAGTATCAATAATACTATCTAGATACACATACAGAAAACGAAATAATATCATTGTTTACATGGTCATGTGAATGGATATTCATCATCCAAGTTACAGTGCTATAGAATAGTTGTTAAAATTTCTATAAAAAGGGTTATTTAATTGTATTAGTAATTTATGATTTCTCTCTATAATTAAATCTATTCCATTCATATAATATCATCAAATGATGTTAAGGTGAGTGTTGTATTGATTTCCAAGAATTCCATCATGAAAATGTGTTTTGGGAGGAGTTATATACTATGGGTTCAATAATTTCCCCATTTATTATTGTACTTGATATCTAAAATTCCATGATTTTTTGTGGAGGTTGTATATTTCGACTAATCATGTAAGATATAAAAGATTGAATTTTACCAAAGTCACATTATACATTCAATGTTCATGAATAAAAGAAAATACTACCTTTTAGAATATTATTCCGATTTAATTCATTTACATCATAAAAAAGGATTACCGATGAAATGTTTCAAACTATTTAACAAAAAAAAGAAATTATGAATACCCATGGGATAACTCATAAGGGACAGATATTACATTCCTTATGAATGTATATGTTCTATTATAAGTTATCTATTGCCTTATTCCGAACATAAAAATAATAGTTAATTTTGTTCCCATCATTATTTTTGGTAAATACCATCTTTATTTACCATTGAATATTCCTCTCCAGTGTCAAAATAAATATTTAGTAATAAATTTTTGTTTTAATCAATGTTTTGGTAGATTTAATACCTTATAATCTCTTTTGAGGTTCATACCCCTAGTTATATCTATTATACATAATTATCCATTTATAGAATCAATTCATGGATGTTGTTTCTTAGAAACCTATTGATATACACTTTACTAAAATTTTAGGGATTTCCCCTATTCTTATTATTCTCACTATATATTTTCTATGGGTCGATAATAATTAAGCCCCAAAATAACTATACCTTTCTCCTATACCAACAATTACAACTGATTTCCTAAATACTCATTAATTCAGGATTTATAACTTTAGGACACATATTATATAACCCTGAAAATAAATATACCTAGTGTCATTGGGAATATATATACGTAGTAAAATAACAAAAAATAGGAGTACAATGAAATCAATTAAATATTCTTAATAATACATTATACTCCAATGATCTAGTAAAAATGCATGGGATAACCTATGGATTTATATAATTATTTTTTGAGAAATAATGACCAATATGGTTAATATAAATGTATAACATGATGAATGTAGTACAATATGTATAACAGAGTGATATATAAGTGTGAGAACCAAAAACATGATCATCATATTCTGATGTAAGAATATATCATCATAGAATGGGGGATTATGGAAACAATATTAACATGACATCATAAACATATGTCAAGTTTAACCATCAAGAAAGCATAACATAGTGTTCTTTGGATATCCTCACATGCACCATACATCCTACCGCATAAGACAAAATTATTTTAGGGTATAAAATTAAGCAACCAACTTTCAGATAAAAACATGTGAATACCTTACTATGACACATAGATTATACCACAAATAAAATATCAATCACATTTAAACCCATCATTAAGTAATGTGTTTCATATAAATTGAATTATCAGATCATTGATGGATATGTACATCTAGGTGAATACACTTTTATGAGAATGGTTATGGGTACTGTCTATAAAAATGTTTGGCATTATAAATGAAATAATAATTCTACTAGTATAATAGGCATACATAATGAGTCATTAAAGGGAAAAATAAGAGTGAAATATGGTATCAAATTACAAGAAATACATATTTATTATAGATATATGTAGAAAAAAACATTGCAACATGAAAAAATGTATATAAAATTAGAATAATTTAAATTAAGTACTTAAATAATAGTGATAAAATAGAATTAATTACCCTGATAGGTAACTTCTCAAAGAATGTATAAAGCATATGAACATATTGGAAATACATTGGCAGAGATATAGAGATGCATAATGATATTAAATTCATTATCAATAGTTTTTGAGTGATTCAGAGTGGGTGTATTGGTGGGTATTTTTAGAAAAATTTAAGGGAATTCTTTTATAATATAAAAATTAGTTTCTGTACTCTACAGGATGAAATTTTAAGAACCACAAACCCTACCATGGTTTTTTCTATGTTTTCCATCAAAGATAAGTGGATTCAAAAAATTTATAAATCATAGAACTGAAATCATTAAAATAATTCCCTTGTTGATGTGTAGGTGAGTTATTTTTATAAAGATTCAATTTTACACACTGAAAATATAATATATGTGTTGGATGATCAATTAATACTGTATAAAAATTATCAAATAAAATCACAACAAAACTATTTATATGGGGGAATAATTATTTTGTATTGGATTCCCTTTATAGTTTTCTTAATGAAATTTTTGGGTGTTATTATATAATAATTTAGGCATTATATTTATACATTATTTATGTTTAACCAAAAATTCAACTGTCTTATAATAATAATAATAATTCCC
Organism: Viscum album; assembly: GCA_963277665.1. Classification (NCBI taxonomy): domain Eukaryota; kingdom Viridiplantae; phylum Streptophyta; class Magnoliopsida; order Santalales; family Viscaceae; genus Viscum; species Viscum album. The sequence goes on from OY728134.1 coordinate 1,005,682,704, forward strand.
TATTGGATAATTTAGATTTTCTAATTTAAAACAAAATATTTATTTTATCAAAATATATATCTATATATGATGAATTATACTTTTAAATAAGTATTCCCATTTATTGAGAAATATTGGATTCTACGACAAAAATAGTTTTCAATCCTTTATAAAGAATATATTTTATATTATTGAAATATATTGTCACTTGAAAATAAATAAATATTATTTAAAAATATATTATACGAAAATTATATTTCTAAAAAAAATTATGAATTTATCATATGAGTATTTTAATTGACGATATATTTGTTCTAATTATATTGTATTGGTTTATTCATATCAATATAATAATTTCATCAACACATTTATAATTGAATAAATAATTTAATGATAAAATGGATAAATAAAATAAATTTTGAATTTAAAAAATAGAATATAGTAAATCATTCTACTTGGGATTATTTTTATAAGAGTTTATTATACTAGCTTGTACCCAAAGGGTATAGAGTTTTATGTGGTAACTCTTTTGGTTTGCTTATGAAAACATTATTTGATATATTATATCTAAAATAATGAACTTATCCTACAAATTATTTCATTCATGATTCAGTTGTGGAATCCTATCATGGTTTTGTCAAGCAAAATGCATAGTGATATCATCTTTCTTAGAAACGTAGATAAATAGGAATCATATGGTATGGACTTTTGATTGAGTCCATTGCTTCTTCCAATGGTGTTAGTTGGAATTTATAATAACATTAAATATGGTAATATTAATAGTCTATGTACAATTGTTAGGTTTTCCATATTTAGGATTCTTATTGGCCTTTTGAATGAAACATGATATATTTTGCGATGGTTAAAAAATAGAAAATTATTTCTTCTATTTTCTAAGATTAAATTTATTATTAAGAAATATATTTATTCAAAACATGTATTTAATTTATACAACATACATTTTTCACATTCATCATCAATTCATATATATTTTTCACTCTATCACTTTATATTGGATAGTTTTTTATCACAATTCTATCTATATTTGTTGTTTACATGAGTCAATAAATTTCATATCATATTTTAAAAAATAAATATCTATGTGATAAATTATAAAATATTTTAAACTAGTTAATGATTCTATATAAATAATAATACATAAATATAATAATGTCATGTTTCTATGTGGATATAACTTGGTATTAAAAAAATTATTTTATCTATATATTTTTCATGATTCTTTAGTAAATTAATGTGTTTAACCAAAAATATATCTGTAGAGTGTCATAATTTGTGTGCATAAATGAAACTTTTCCATGCACTAAGTGATGGTCAAGTTAGTACACAATGATTACTTTTCATGTTTATTAATCCTTAATATAACTATGAACATTACACATCTAATTGTACTATCCAGATAAGGATCTCAATTCTCTGAAACCACCCACTATACATTTCACTAGTATTTAAAGATGTTTTCCTATATATTAAATTATCTTAATGGTTCTTGAAAATATTATTTTTATCATAATTTTCACATATAAGTAAAAACACAATATAACACCAACTATGTTCTCAAAAATTTTGAATAAATAATAATTACATTCCAATGATTAATATTTAACAGAAAACATTATCTTTTGAAATTTTGATTCATGGAAATAAGAATCAAAAAACATGAAAAACAAAATAATCAACATTAAATGATTATTCATGGATTTATCTTTGTTTACCTTTACTGTATATCAAATCATAGTAATAAATATTAGTAAAACATGGTAATAATGAAGACTAATAATATAATAACAATATAAATGGAACATGAATGATCATAATTGTTAAAACAAGAGGAATAATGTGAGAGAATAATAATTTTGCATAATTCATAACACAAATAAACTGTTACATAAAAATGTGTAATTCATATGAAATCACCAATGATTATCATAAATGTTCCATAAAAAATAATTTTTATAGATATCATCCAAGGTATCGTAAAACATGTAATCATTAAAGATTAAATAATTTGAAATTAAGTGCAAAAATATTATGATGCACCCATCAAATGAAATAATAAATTTTTTCAATAATGACCATAATAAAAAAACATTTCATCATCAAATCTTGGAAGATAATGAACATGTTTCACATAAAATCCTTGAGTACATAAGTTCTTAATGATTTTAACATTAATTCATTTTAAATCAATTAAAATGGAATGGGATCTCATAGAATAAATCAGAAAATAAATATATTATCTTTAAATCTTAGTGAATACCCCTGGCTATAGATGTTGTGTGGTTATTGCCAATAACAAAAATTTCAATGTGAAAGAATGAAATTGAAGAAATAAATTCATCATCATGGCGTTATACAATGATGATTATAGAATGGATTTAATGATAGGGAAACAATTTCTCCCACTAAAAATAAAATTGTTGTTGAAGTAACAGAAACAATAAGTACTATGAAAATAATGTAATTCAATAATTGGAAAACATACCCAAATATATGCAATTCGTAGGAAAAGAAGAAGTCGATGGCTACCTTATCGTGGATAGTTACATCATAAAACGTGATTATTGACCCTTAATACCATAATGAAACATTAGAGGTCACTTTAGGGTATAAAATTAAAATAAAATCATGGTTAATGTATTCATATTTTAGAGTTGTAGTGGAATTAGATGGTATTTATCGTAAAAGAGGATGAATTGTTTGAAAATTTCAAAATAGAAGTCTTCGAATTATGTATTTTAGAATGGAAAAACCATTGGCTTTTCAATAATTTTTAATCATGGTTTTCTAAATCCGATACATGTTTTACAGTATATTAATTCATTAGATATAATCTACGTCTTTAATATTTTTTTCACATCGGAAAGATAATTTTACCCAAAATATTGTTTTTAAAACAATTATTTCCATTTAAAAAGTGTATGGTTGTGTATAAGATTAAAAATTGACTTCAATCTGTATAAATAAATAATATTAATAGAAAAACATATTTTTAGTCATGTATAATGTATATTTAATGATTACATTATTACAATATATATATGAATTCATAGAACAAATTAAAATCTATAAATTGTGTCTCTACTATTTAATGAAATATAATGTAAATATTAAAGTTTCCAATTTAAACAAAATAGAATTTTCATGCGCTGAATTTAAATATAATATTTATGTTATCAAAATAAATTTCTAAATTTTTTATTTCTATCTTTTAATCAAAAATAAATATTATTTGAAAAATAACCTCTTTACGACATGTTGACCTTCTAGACCAATATATACACTTTCTAGGGAATTATAAAATTATATTATGATTAATATTTTAACAAATATTATTTTTAATTAATATTTCAAGAATATATATTAAAATTATAATAATATATTTTATTATGAAATTGTATGTATTTTTTAAAAATACAACAATGTTATATTTTTATCCAAAAATATATCTATCAAATTCATACTATATTAATGTGTATTTTATTAAATAAAATGATACTAAATTGGTAAAAATGAAATAAATATTACATTTATAACAATGAAACTACATTATTGTAAAGATATACAACCCATTTTATTCAAGAATTAACACTAACGGTATGATATGTGATGGTGGTAGTTTCAGGGGTGGTTCAAAACACAATGACCAAGTGGTGGTCTCTAATATCATAAATATATCCTATAGGTGATTACAACCAAGTTGAAATTATTAAATATTTTGTTAGTGTATTTCAAGGGAGAACCCAAGTTATTTCATATCTTTCTCATGTTCTATAAAATGGGTGATAAGAGGTAGGATTCCACTAGTTGAGGCCACTATATTTTCCCTCTGTAACAACAATTAGTTTTCATTTCCCTACATAAAACAATAATTGTAATGTTAATTTCATATCCAATAGTCGTAGTGATCAACAGTCCAATTGACCAATGTCATATATCATAAATATATTAATTGTTACATTTTCAAATACATCAAATATATATAGCATCAAACATCATTATCTACCACATCATTTCCAATGGTTTTTTCATTTCCTTTGATAATATATATTACATTAACAATGTTCAATTTTATTTTTAATGTTTTCATTTCAGGAGTAATCTTCTTGGAAGAGATCGATCCAATGTATTATAACAGATTTTTTATTATTTAATTTTTATAACTCTATATTAGTCATACATGTAAATTTAAAATATTATCACTTGACAAGAAATATTTTTTAAATGTATTTTTATATACATCAAATGTTCAATATATTAAAATTGTTATTAAAAATGTCTATTTTACAATTAATATAAGGAATTATTATGTTGTTATAGAAACAATTATACAAATAAATTAACATGTATTAATTTATTAATTGATTTAATATAATAGTATGAACCTTTAATTATAAAACACATTTTTAATTAAATATAGAATTTTTTATAAAAAATTAAAAAATGTAAATGTAAATTTTCTATTATATAGAAATTGAAATTTTTTAAATGAAGTGTAAATATATTTTGATGACACATAAATTGGGTATTATTGGTTTTTATTTATTGATATTAAAACATATATTTCATAGATATAAACATAGCTGACTCGGAAAGAATCCAATGTGATAAAAAGTGTTTATCCACGAGAGAGAGGCAAAAAAAACGTTTAAAACATGTGTGGTAATTGATGATTATTGTCTCAATAAACCTTATCTCTTTAAATTTTCATTATTCCCCAATATGGGAGATAATTTCAATTAGAGTGATGTTCCAATATTAAAAAGTTTGTGTATAAAAAAATCATCCCTTCTCACTTATAAAATGGACACTCGAGTATTAACATATTCTCACTCAAAAAACCACAAAGATAAGCCTAAAAAAAATATACCTAAAACTCTATTAAAGAATAATTAAATCAATTAAAATGATCTGGTATTCTCAAAATATCTTCCATTAATGGAATAACCCCTAAATATATGTTGATAATACAATAACTAAGGTATAAATTTTTACAACATAATTTATCATTTAAATTTTATTATGTTCATTATAAATTATTACACTAAAATTACCCTTAATAAAATGGTAAAATCAATATAATTATTAATTTTTTTGTGTTATTATAATTTCCTTACAAGAATTAAACACCATTCCAATAAATTTTTTGAGAAACAAATGCCATTCATATGTTGTAAGGAAAACTAATGATACAACAGGATGTTTATCATTATCCTTCAACTTTATAAATTGATGGTCATAATAGAAACAATAATATATATATATATTATATTTATGTCATGTTTTTATGTTCTAATATTAAAAACCATATTATTCCATTTCTATAATCTATGGAAATTGAAAATATCATCCATCTGTATGTGTGGGCTTCAACGTCAATGGGAGGATCGATTTCAATTTCATTGTTCATCGTATCCAGGAATTGATAGTGATGTGAATTTTTTTAATGGGTAAAAATTATGTCTATAAAATAGTTGTGGTTTTATATAGAATAACTTCTCATCCAATGAAAAAAATGATAATTAATAAACTGTTGTAAACTCCACCACCTAATAGTCTGTCAAAATAGATTTGTTTTTTTATATTTAAATAACATCATATATATTTTTATTTCCTCTTATACTATCAATTTAAGTTATAACAGACTTATAATAGATCTATATGGTTATTTTCCCAGTAGTAAAATTATATTATATTTCATTAAATTCATAATAATGAATTAATTATGGTATGTTCTTTTTTAGGTCAGTATAACAATCTACTTGATCAATGCTATATATTTCAATCATTGGGGAACTTTTGATTATAATCTCCAAGAACATATTATACGAATAAGTAAATAATTATTTTTTTCTTTTGTAATTTTAATAGAAAAAACTCCCCAATTATTAATGAAAATAGCATTCGTTCACTAAGAATCATCAAAACATGCTCATCACCAAATCCATCATTAATTATCACAGCAAAAAATAATATATAATGAAAATATAACAATATTTAAATAAAAATAAGAAAATTAAATTCAAATAATGATTAGAGATTAATTAACATTTGTAGATTACTGAGTTACAATACTTCTTTTTGAAACTAGGTCAAATTGATCTATATTTCTCACACATGATATCAAAAATTTATAATAAATAACTAATTACATGAATATAATATTTTTAACAAATGTTTTAAAATTATTATTATAGATTCCTTCTCCTTTCATATGTTAACATTATATAACTATTGAAGAATACAGAAATACTATACAAACAGGTGCCCAAAGATGGTATTGGACGAGTGCCTTTGAAAAAATTGAAACATAAACATAAGTACATAATTCAGAAAAATTTTCTCCCACTATGTTATTCTTGACTAGATCCATTTTTAGAAACATAAATAATAATACATATCCCGATAACTTTTGGGAATGGAAACATTAAAAGGGGTGATCCCAAATGCTCAGTAAGGGTAAACAATGGATACATGTATGGAAAAACATTATCATAATGATATAAGAACATGATCATTACATTTTAAGATCACACCCAACATATCAAAGATCGTAAACATGAATCATGTCATAAATATTGTAATTTTATAATACCTTATTCAGAACGAAATGATGAACATAATCCATGAAATCATAACATTTGAATAAAACATTGATTATGTCAAACTCAAAAGAATATAATATGATTTCCTTAGGATCAAAATAATACATTACAATACCGTCATAGTAAAATGGTTTCACTCCCCATAACAACTTGGAAGTCATGGTTCTCTCCCATTGTCATATTATTAGCATGATTTCAGTCCTAATTCCATCCTGGTTGTATTGGTTCCCCCAAATGACCATATTATTAGTCAAGGATCTCTCCCAAGACCAACTTAGTATATCTCCTAAGATATAATTTTTTATTCAATGCATTGGATGGAGATATAGGACCCACCCATATCATAATTAAATCATACAAAACTGTTCCACAAAATCAAATCATAACAAATGAAATTAAATGGATATCATAAAAATATAATCCGAACATAACCATTAGAAGAACATATAGGATTCATAATCATTTCATCAAATGAATATCCTGTGAAATTCATATATATTTCATAAACATATAACCTATGAATGAGAACTGGGTTTCATAAACATCATTTTATCTAAACATAAACCATTTAGATAAATAATAAGAATAGAAAAAGTGGACCATTTCCAAAAAATTGATTATTTTCACCAATAGATATCATCTTAGATGGTAACCAATTTTGAAAGATCTTTTAAGAACAGTTCTAGAGAAAAATATTATTTCTTCCTTAAAAAGTTCACATTAAAACATAAAACCATTTTAAAACCATTTCATTTTAAAATAAATTGAAAACTCATAAATGAATATTGAAACCCATAAACAATTTTACAACCATTTTTCAATGAAAATTATCTTCAATGATCATTTCCAAAAAAAATTAAAACATTGTTTTTGAAATGAAACAGCTTTTCGATCAAAGAGAAATATATGATATGATTTTCGGTAATATATTTTATTAATTTTAATTAGGACCGAAAGGTAAAACATTAAGATGTAATGATTAAAAATAGGAGATAAAAATTCATTATTTCCATTGAGATATGGATCATAATATATCATTTATAGAAGCATAATCATAATAAATCTCGAGGAACGATGAGATTGTTTCAAAAAATGTCCTATCACATAGTAACATTTAATCATACTCCTCATATAATAAAATGAAATTAAATGATGATTAAAATATCATGAAATAATTTATATTCCCAATATAACATTTCAAATGGATATAAACATAGATGGATAATGTAGGTTTGAGACAAAACATGTGTCTCAAAGAAGGAAAATTGGGACAAAATTGCCTTACTGATTTGGTGACAATTGAAACATAGACCCAAAGAAAAAAAGTCCTTGAATGGATATTCAAACTTCCATAAAATTATTTATATGAATAATATAACACATTCATGGTAATTATATAACCCACACTAAATAAAAGAGTGGTGAAAATTCCATGTATCGCACAAATTCAAAAAGTGAGATGTAATTAAATTACATTGTATCTTGACTCACGACGTATTAAAAAATACCCATGTTTTAAAAAATATATGTATATTATAAATATTTAAAATAAGATTATTCTTATATATAATACCATATATGTTGTAATTATGACATTATATTACCTTTTTTAATTTTTTTATGCTAAGGTAACACTTCTTGTAATATTCGCTTTATTTTTCACATGTGCATCAATTTGTTATATCTTTGGTCCTTATACTTCTAAAATGATTCAAATAATTTAATCCATGATATAAATATAATTTATATTCAGTATATTTGTATTATAATAATCCATATTATATAGATTTATGAAACATAATACACCATTAATGGAGAAGGTAGGTCGTACGTACTCATGAATATATATTTCCGTTTAATTGTTTAGTTGAATGAAATGAAGGAAAAGTCATGTATGTATATATATTTATATATATAACTACTAAATTAAATAAATAATATCATATATATCATATATATTCACAAATATAATCCTCAATACATTCCATGTAGTGTATATACGAATCATATAACTTTCAATGGGTAGTAGTCCACACTTCATTAAAGGAAATTATCTATTTAAACCAAATAGAGAGTATAAAGATATGTGTTTAAAGGATTATATAAATATAAACAAATAATAAATTTATTTTATAATATATATAAATATAGTGTCTATATTAATGTTCTCCATGAGATGAGGTAAATGAAAAATGAATAATCATCTTTTAGTGAGGGGGTCGTTAGTCGTACACAAAAAGTGTTTGTACGTAACTAATTAGATAGATGTGTGTGTATTTTTAGGTAAAAGACTTATTATAAAATCATGTCGGTATATTTAATATACTGGTTTTTTTATAATAATGTAATAACAAGAGATGAGGAGGATGGGAAAAAAATAATACCATGGAGCTTGAGAGGCAGTGTTACCTCTTAATCGAGAAACTCTTTTCCGGTTTCCACCAAAGGGATTCCATGGTAGGATTTATTCAAAAAGGTGGGATTCAATGAGTAAGGTAGGGTTGTTTTGGAGTATATTATATATATATCTTCTGAAAATATAAGGTTTTAGAGTTTCTAAGTAGAGGTAGATTTAGTGGCCTTCATAGGGGAAGCAAAGGAAACAATTGGAATTTTAGAAAACCTGTAAGGTGTACCCATGTTTTTAAATAAAGAAGTGAAATGAAACCATAAAAACTCAATAATGGGTGGTTTATTGCCTATATAGTTCCATATAATCAGTATTTCACATGTTTATAGGTCATTTGGGCTCTTAAATGTAAGGTTTATTCTTTTGTTAAGCTTAATCATAGTAATTAATTTTAACTGCATTCACTAATTATTTTGGTAACCAAAAAACTTGAAATTATTATAAATTATAATTTATTATTATTATAAAAATAGAATACGTTTTTACAAATCTCAATCATATAATTATAATAAATTAATTTAAATTTAATTCCATAGATGGGATGACAATTAGGTTTTTTAAAGTAAAAACGTCCAAAATTTTGTTCTGTTTTTATACCTACTTTCAACTAGAAATTGATACTGATGAATTAAAATTAGATTAATTTATAAAAATATTTACATGATATAAATTGAAACAAATTAAAAATATAAATTATCTACAGAAATAAATTAGATAAAAAAGCATGTTTGTATTAAAATCCATTATTTTTAACTATTCATACAAAAATGATGTTTCTCAAAAAAATTAAAAAAAATTCCCAAATTTAATTTAGAAATTATAAATTCAAAAATTAATTTTATTTAATCAAATTAAATTAATAAAAATTTATAAAATTAATTTTTTTGTTTTTCATAGAAGTACATGAAAAGTAGTTTATTAAAGAATGTGTAATTTTTAAACATATAAAGGCTTTACAAAAGTTATATTTTTCATTATAAATATTTTCTATTTATATTAAAACATTATAGATAATATTATACATGTTGTTATTACTATAAATAATACTAATTTTAATGTCTATATTATAATTATCTCAATTATATAATTATAATAATAAAACAATGTTTCATAGAAACTCTGTGTTGTTTATTACTGTTGGCGCCAAAAATGTGGCCCGAAAGGAAGGAACGAAAAGGACAGCCGGCACGCTGCCTCGCGAAGCACAGCCGCGAAGCGCAGCCGCGAAGCCTCGCCGCGAAGCGCCCCTACCCTGGCGACGCCGCGAAGCTCCAGAGGTGGTGATCCTCCGCGAGCGCGTTTGATGTTCGTGAGCCGCCGCGAAGCTCCAGAGGCGGTGATCCTCCGCGAGCCCGTTTGATGTTCGCGAGCCGCCGCGAAGCTCCAGAGGTGGTGACCCTCCGCGAGTCCGTTTGACGTTCGCGAGATGCCGCGAAGCTCCGAAGGCGGCGCGCGAGCCCTGCTTCGCGGCGCCCCTTCCCTATAAATACTCGACTCCCCCTGAGTCCCGAGGATGGACAATCCGACCTTTCGGCTTCTCCTCTCCCGAGTCGCGAAGCAAGCTTTGCCCCGGGAATCATGAGCTCCGCGAGGTATTTCTACTTCGCGAGACGACTCTGATTTGTTTCGTTTTGAGCCCCTCTTCCGAGAGGGATGCCCTTCGCGAAGCCCAAGGGCGTTCGCAAAGGAAGGGGATTCCCAAGGGAACCCGGGCAGCCGCGGAGCACTCGTGCTTCGTGAAACACCCAACCCATACGAGTAATCCCTATGCTAAGGCAGGGTCGCTCCACTCCGCGAAGTACATTGCTTGGCAGGACCTTGCTTCGCGAATCATTTCTTCTTCGCGAGGCAGTGCTCCGCGAACACTGTTCCACTTCGCGAAGCACCACCCACTCCCACCTATGCCCCATGCTAAGGCCAAGGCACCCCACTTCGCAAAGCACACTCCTCTGCTTAGCGATTCCTCTTTCCGTGCGACCCTCCAGGTTTGCACGATGTGATTTCAAAGTCCCATGGACAACACCTCCCGTAGCGTTGCTTCGCCTAATGCTTCTTCGCATAGGCACGCTAACGGCTATTGCTTCTTCGCAAAGCCACGCTAACGTGGACCCCTCGATGGTTCCTCCCTCAACCCCCATTTACCGTGGCCTTACTGGTACCTTCCCTTCCCCAAGGACCAGAGGGTACCGGTTATGTAAGCCCTAGGGGTGTGGAGTGAACCCACCTCGTCCGAGCTGCAGGACGTTAAACTGCCAAGCACCACGTCCTCAACACATGACGTTAAACTGTGACCCAACCTCGTCTCCCTCACGAAGGGTCCCCCCAGCTCGAGCATTCATTACACCGCTCTTCTCCACGGGAATGGTAACTCTTCCGCACATGGAATGAGATCCTCCTTGTCGGAGTGGTGTATGTTCGCAGGGGAAGGGCTGCCTCAGAGCATAAGCCCCTAACCTTTGTACGGATGATTGCACCCGTGCATCTCTGTACTTCCCCACTACCAAGGTCAGTGGAGGACGTGATAAGGAACGAGGCACCCCGTTCTGGGCCTCCATCCTGGAGTAAGTCCCAACACCATGGGCCGCTCAACGCGTAAGCCCCTCTTCGCTTCTCACGGACGCACCCTTCACGACGTGATCGTCAGGTCCTTGCAACCTCTTGTTTCTCACACCGAGCATGACTCACGTGGGCTTAGAGTGAGCACTGACCCTGACAAACCCCATTTGAACTACGAGGTCTTTGATCCATGTCAAGGCATGGTACATAGGAAGCCTCCACGAGGTTCAAGCCCACCAATAGTGGACCAAGGTCTGCTTTCACGTCGGTTCACCGACACACCCACCCGTCTTTCACGTCGGGTCTCACCCCCGTCCAGCACGACGTTAAACTGCACCCCAGTCCAGCGGTAAGCCGTTGTGCCCCATTTAAACTACGAGGTCTTTGATCCATGTCAAGGCATGGTACGTAGGAAGCCTCCACGAGGTTCAAGCCCACCAATAGTGGGCCAAGGTCTGCTTTCACGTCGGTTCACCGACACACCCACCCGTCTTTCATGTCGGGTCTCACCCTCGTCCAGCACGACGTTAAACTGCACCCCAGTCCAGCGGTAAGCCGTTGTGACCCATCTGAACTACGAGGTCTTTGATCCATGTCAAGGCATGGTACGTAGGAATCCTTCACGAGGTTCAAGCCCACCATCAGTGGACCAAGGTCTACTTTCATTTGAACTACGAGGTCTTTGATCCATGTCAAGGCATGGTACGTAGGAAGCCTCCACGAGGTTCAAGCCCACCCATCACCCAATTCACGTCGTGTTCTACCTACGTCCAGTAAGACGTTAAACTACATTCTGGTCCAGTGGTAAGCCATTGTGACCCAGCCCCATTTGAACTACGAGGTCTTTGATCCATGTCAAGGCATGGTACGTAGAAAGCCTCCACGAGGTTCAAGCCCACCAATAGTGGATCAAGGTCCCTCACTTACGTCGGCTCACCGACACCCACCACCCGTCGTTTATTCACGTCAGGGTTCATTATTGTCCCGCATGACGTTAAACTGTATTATTTGAACTACGAGGGCTTTGATCCATGTCAAGGCATGGTACGTAGGAATCCTCTCAGAGGTTCAAGCCCAACTCTCCTCGGACCAAGGTCTAGCTTCACGTCGGTTTACCGGCACCATCCTGAACTACGCGGACTTTGATTCCCTGCCACGGGGATACGTAGGAAGCCTCTTCAAGGCTCAAGCCCAACTTCGCTGTCACCCCCCCCCCCCGCGATGGTCCCATTCCATTCCCAACCGTCTCCGCAAGACGTTAAACTCGCGACCTACCTCGTGATAAACATGACATGCCTGAGGAAAACCTCGGATGGAACGCCTTTGGCGTAACCGTCTTTGCTAGACGTTAATCTTGCAACATACCCTGTGTTGAACATGGGAAGCTGAGGAAAACCTCAGATACATGTCTATGACATGTAATTCCCCGCGCTCGATGTGGGATGCCTCGGGCTTCCACGCCCTCGAGAAGCCTTGTGATCGAGGATAACAGACAGACATGCCAGGTACCCCAGCATCCAGACACGCTACTGATGCCTCAAACGTGATTACTCCCCTGACCGAAGGTTGCTGCCCTGACTGGACCCTTTGGAATGTCCAGACAGAAGCAGTGTAATTAACCGGCGCCCATGGAAACATGGCACTGGGAAGAGTTTCACGAACTACGTATTAAATCTATAAGGGAGACCCGGACTAGGTGACGAGTTCTGAGGAGGAATCCACAGGAGGAAGAACCGACATCCCATCATCCCGTTTCGATCAAGGAGCAGACGTACCTGAACAAGGAACGAATGCCGCCCGCCTTTGGAAAGCGGGAATGCGGGGCAACAAAGCCGCGCGTCCCCCTCCTCCGCGGACGGATGCGCGCGCGCCCCGGCGAAAGCGTCGGAAACAGAAATGGTGAACCCGACGTGAAAGTATTCTCCTCAGCATGGGGATTACTAGCGTTCGAGACACCAGTAGATTGACGTGTCACCGGATCCAGATATCCGGTGCCTGGTCCCGCCAAGCAAATGGCGGGCCTGTCGTGGAACTCACCGGAAGTCGGGGTAGTAGAACGTGGGGTGCTCCGCTCTGCAGCGTGTTGGCGTGGATCCTTCTCACAGACATGGAGGATGGAAGAACGCTGGGGAACTGGCTGTCAATCCTTTTCCTCTCAGTACTGATGAGTTGATCCCTTCGTTTGCCAGGAACCAGGTTGCTATTTCAGAGATGCGGTCACCATCCGCTCCTCGCCCGCGCAGGGGCAGGGGCAACACCACTACGGCCACTCCACATGGCGCCACTACCGCCACGACGGCTGCCACGTCACGGGATGCGGGACGTCCACGTCCCATTTCCCCATCAGAGGTCATCCAAAGAAGGGTGATCAACAGCCTCGTGCGCATGTATGAGGAACAAGGGGTCATCCCGACCAGGAATATGGCCCGTTTCGACCTGGAGGCTTCCAGGCCCCGCCGTCAACGCCGCCCTAACAGGCCACGCAGGGAGCCCCCGCTCCCCACCCAGACATTCAATCGTTTCGGGAGCCTATCCCCGGAACGCCTTGACGACTCTTCGCCTTATGCTGAAGAGGCAGGTGTTGTCCGGCTCAGTCCGCTCAGGGCCCCGACCCGGGACCCCCAGGCGAGAGCTCCCGTCCGGCCACGTCAACGCCGCCGTCCGGCCCTGCAGGAAGAGCAGGCAGACTATGTCCCTGCACCACCCGCACCGGCCCGCCTGACCCAACGTCGGCGCCGGGCCCAGGGTGAGGACGCTCGCCTAGGCGCGTCCACGTCGACAGTTACAGTGGCCCGAGCCACCTCCGGCGTACATTATGAAGCCCCCGCGTACATTGAGCAGGGGCACCCCTCCGCCCAACCAAGATTGAGACCCCAGCCGCCCCATGGGCAGGCCGGGTTGACTCTCCGGGTTGCAGGCCCCAGTGATGATCGTCGCGAGCTAACCCGCGGTGATGCCACCCTGTACGGAGGTCCTCCCCGTACCACTACTCCACAGAGCGTGGGCCTTCCCCGCTCCGAGGTTCGTCATGGAGGCATGCCTCGTGCTGCCCCCATCCTGCAGGAAGACCTGCCCCGGGGCAGTGATGCTCAGCGCGGAAACATTTCCCGCGCCCGCTGTACAGGGTATGAAGTCCATCCTTCTGAAGGCACCGTCCATCCGGTCCTTCGACGTGGGGGTCCCCCCTACGTCCTCTCTGCGACTGGCGAAGGTCCTCCTTGCCCCAGCAACTCAAGGAGTGAAGGTCAGCCTCGCTCCACTCGCATCGACCATGGAGGCCTTCCCCATGCTCCTGCCGGTTCCAGCAGAGGCCCCGCCCACGTGGGTACATTTCATGGAGGTCCTCCCCATGTACCCCTTGATATTTTCCCTTGTTCCCCTCGCACCCCGGCTGTCTCAAGTGGGGGCCCTCTCCGCCACGGCGCTAGCGCCGCCCCAGGGCCGCCTGATAGGGGTCAACCCTGTCCCGAAGAGCCACCCAGGGGCAGAAGAGCGGGTCGTCGCCGCCACAAGAAGAATCCTGGGAAGGCCCAGGGGGAGATCAAACCTGCCCGCTTCTCCGATTCGGAAGCGGAATGCGATTCAGCGATGGAACCTTCTCCCAGCTCCTCCGTATCAAGGACTGGGGCAGGAACCAGACGCGTCAGCCTCGTTCTCCCGGAGTTTGAGGTCCACCGGATTCCCGTCTCTCTCCGCAGGTACATCCAGGAGGAAGAAATCCTGGGAATTCCGCAGGTTTCGACCGCGCAGTCACCGCCACCGTCACCCGAAGCGCCCTCAACCTCTACTTGGGATCACGAGGAGCTGTTTTGGGGGTCAACGGTGGTAGAGCCACGACATGACCGGACACCGGTAACGGCGGTTCCCGTACCCGAAGCAGCGGCTATTAGCCCGTCCTATCGTGACATTGTGGTCAGGTCACCTCGCTCTTCAGAGGAAGGCCCAGAGTACGGTGGCCAGTCTGCTCGCTTGCCGTATTCTCCACCGCCGAGTTTGCTATCCCAGAGGTCCGCCTCGGTACCGCTACCGGTCCCTCAGCCACCCCCGGTTGATGAGTGGGGAAATGTAGGGCCGAACCCCGAGGACGAACCCAGGAGCTTCTGGAGTATTCTTGCAGCGGACTACTTCCCAGAGAAGTTCTGGCCCATGGCGGCGCTGGATTTCCGCGTACCCGAGTCGCTTACCCCTGAAGAAGTGGGATGCTTTTGTCGGACCCTGTGGGCGACGCACTTCCGCCTCCGCTGGGAACGGGTAGTGTACCCCAGGAGTCGAGAGCACTTCGAGGAGATTGGCAAACAGTGTCGCCTGATTGATGCAGCGACGCTCCTTGCGGCCCAGCACCCCGAGTCGCCCGGTCACCAGAGTGCCCTCCAACGAAAATGTGTTCAGAGTTTCAAGGCACTCCGCAAGATTGTCAGGGAAGCCACTCCCCATGTGCAAGTCCATGGTTGGGGACGCTATGCCGCTCTCCTCTTCGACCCTATCCGACGACAGCCCGATTCGCTATGCGACATTGAGGATATGCCCTCAAGAGGAGTCACAGTCCATATGGCCGACGTTGTGGATAAGGAAGATGATCTTGAGTTCTTTGATGGAGACTTACCATCCGAGGGCGTACCGCTGCTTCTTGACCCGTCAGGGAGAGTTACCCATCATCAGAGGAACCTGTTAGGCCTCCCTGTACCCACCGAGTCACTGACACTCGGTCGGAGCACTGGCAAGGGTAAGGAGCACGTCGGAATAGTCAAGCACTCCGACCCGTCTGCCTCTGTGCAGAAAACGGACGAAGATCCTGAGAAGGCCACGTTGCGCCAGCAGCTTGCTGAGCATAAGAGGCTGGTCGACGAACTCTTGGCTGAACGCGCCGCAGAGCGACGACCCGACTATGGTAATCCCAGGCCGGGGCAGCAGGGGCAGGAACAATTCCCCCCGGTGAGATGCCTCCGGGCAACCCTGATCATGCTACTGCCGCGGACAGGGCGGAAGCCGGAACATACGGCAAGAGGGCGCGATACGTCTCGCCAAACCCCCCTGAGCGACGGGGCAATCTGAGGAACCCAACTCGGGTCCCCCCAGTCGCCCAACAGGTCGTCCAACCAGTCGATCCGCGAGCAGCAGAAGCCGTCTACCGTGTTGAAGAACCTGGCAATGCGCTTGTGGTTAGGGACCCCCGTCAAGACAGGGACCCCCACCCGGAGGACCTTATTGCGGCACTCACAGCCCGTCTCGAGGCGTTGGAGACACGGCAGGTGGCGGTTCCACCGGATGGCAAGCCTTATCCCGCGTGGGTGGATGATAAGCCCGCGCCTCCGGGTTTTGGGAACCCCACTTTCTCGCCTTTTAACGGGACAGGGGACCCACCCCAGCACTTGGCTCATTTCTCTTCTAGGTGTGGCCCCATGCTGGGGACCCCAGCTCAGCAAGAAGCCGCTAAGCTCCGGTGTTTTGTACAGACGTTGGAAGGTCCGGCATTCGTCTGGTACAGCCAGCTCCCCATCGGATCAGTGACCGGTTGGGAGGATCTCCGCCGGCAGTTCTTGTACCAGTTCAGCTCCACCACGCGGAATACCAGCATCGCGGACCTCTTTAAGTGGAAACAGAGGCCTGATGAGCGGGTTGCTGACTTCATCGCCCGGTGGAAAGGACTTACGTATTCTCTCGATATGCCACTGACTCAGGAGCAATTACTGACGATGTGTGTGGGGAACGTAAAGACAGAGCTGGTACCCTCCTTGATTACCCAGAACAACCCTGGAGGGTTCAGAAATTTCTCGGATAAGGCCCAGCGCCACGAGGAGGCCCTGCAACAGGCTAGTCAGGCACGTTTGCTGCCCCCCATGATCCCAGCCAGGAGGGCCGCCAGGGATGAACCCGCCGCGGTGGCTCAAATAGAAGCCCCGAGGCAGCTGGAATTGCTACCGGTGGCACCACCCCCGCAACCCCGCAGAGGTCCTCCACCTCAAGCACAGGCTCCTGCCCAGCAGCGGCCGCCTCAGAACCGACAGGTTCCCCCGCACAACGCGCCACCGCCACCTAGGCGAGACAACCAGGCACCGCCCCCTCGGCAGGCCCCTCCGGTCCCTCGACAGGACCAGGCCCCCAGGGCTCCTTACCCGGAAAGAAAGTACCATACCTATTCGTTCAATGAAAATCAGGTCCCTGGTTACTTCCGAAGTGCTCTAGAGCAAGGGATTGTGCGTCTGCCTGAGTGCAGGAGGCCGGTAGAGGCGCATCTCACTGATCACCCCAACTACTGCCCTTATCATTGGATCCTGGGGCACACCCTCAAGCGATGCTATGTGTTTAAAGACTGGCTTCAGGACCAGGTCAACAACAACATATTCAAGTTGGGCCCAGCGCCAGCGCAGGTGGCAGGCGTCTTTGCGGGATCAGAAATCGGCAGTGACAGCGAGGGTGAGTGGCAACAGGTCCCTAGCCGCGGGTCCCAGAAACACGACAACTGGATGGCTCGAAAAACTGCCGTCCGTGCCCAGGGTATCATCTGGGCATGCCTGAAGCAGCCGGAACCTTCAGAAGAAGCAGTCGGTGCCTCAGCATCGTCTTCACAGTCGACCTCTGCCCAAAAGGGCAAGCAGCGGCGACGAAAGAAGAAGCAACGTGCACCGCCAGTGCCGTCGTCATCCCGCACTCTTGGCGACTTTATGCCTCCCGAAATGGGCATTCCTCCCAGAATCCGCCCAGCGGTGGATGACTCTTCGAGCGACAGTCAAGGGTACGCTTCGGTTAACATCGTGGAGCTGGTAAAGCCCTATATGACCCCCGACGAGGGGGAGCCCCAGGCAGACCGCCCCAATGTTTCCAGCCGACGTCAACGTCAGCGGAATCGCATTCGCGCCGGTCACCGAGGTATGTCAGCAGGCCTTTGTGACCAAGACATGCACACTACCGAGACCAGGCAGCAGGTTCAGCGCAGATCTCAGCACGCGCAGGCCCATCCAACATCCTCAGCTCTACCTCCACCGCCGTTCGTGTTGCTTGATCAGGGAGAGCCGCCTCGTTCGTATCACAGCCAGTCTCGCCCGGCGACGGGCCAACCTCCGATGTCCGATCTTAGTCCGGCGACTACTCTCCAGGCTTCTACTAGTAGGCAGCAGGATGTACCCAGTGCTAGCCGACCGCCAGTTCAACCAGCAGGACCCGCTATGCCCTCAAATGCCGAAAAACCCCCTGTAAGTAGAGGTTCGCGTTTGGAGCGCAAGTATGATGTCCTAAAGCACCTAGCCGGCATTCCGGCAAGGCTTTCCATCCTTGAGGCCCTCCGCTTGTCATTCTAGATGCGCGAGGCACTTGCCAAGGCCCTAAGGAGCCCTCTCCAGTTCGAGACGGAAGTGGCAGCCGCGGAGGCCTTCCATACCGAGACGATTGAAAACGCCGAATGTCAGGCGGTTATCTCGTTCTCCGGTGAAGATGAAGACCCTCCTATACAGGGGCACATTCGCCCACTGTATATCACTGGACACTTTAACGGTATGGAAGTCCGTCGCTGCCTCATTGACACGGGTTCTGGAATCAATCTAATTCAGACCCGGACGCTGTGAAAGCTGGGTTTGTCCGAAGGTGATTTGACTCCCTCTGACCTCAGGATTCAGGGGTACGACAGGACAGAGCAAACCCCGGTTGGCAAGATCCGCCTGAAGACCCAGTTCGGTGGCTTAATTGCCAGCACCGAGTTCATGGTTGTTTCTCAGGACACCGCCTACAACGCATTGATGGGTAGGCCATGGCTCCATCTGCATGCCGCGGTCCCCTCATCGTATCACCAGTGCCTTAAGTACTCGCTCAACGGTCGAGTAGGCGTGCTCCAAGGAGACGCGTCCCCTTTCGCTTCTTGTGAGGCCCGCTATCTGGATGCGGGTTATTACAAAAGTAAGGACAAGCAGATCCTGGTCAGCGAGGATGAGCCCGCCCCGATCACAAGTGATCCCTGGGCAAGCATGGACGACGCCTACATCCTCCCGATCCACCGGTTGGAGGCCACGACCCCCGACATGGGACAATGTTTCGTTGTTTCGGGTACGCAAGGAAGGCATGTTCCCGCGTCCAAGCGACGGCGGAGAATAACCTCGTACTCCTACATCAACCAGGCTCGGGTCATGCCGGAACCTCCTACCCCTGTACGGTACCGGGACGTCAAGCTCATGACAACGGCGGTGCGCCATACGTGTCTATTTCGCCGGGCTGGAATCAACCCACTCTGGCCGACACGTCACCACTGCTTTGATATCATCAAGCGTGGACCCTTAGGCCGAAGGCCGGACGTGATAGGATCAAATGCATTCATTGCTATGGTCTCCACGACGAGTGAGTCTCCTGATGTGATGACCGCTGCTGCCCAAGCCGGCACCAGCCGCCCCTCGGGTTTTGAAAGCCCAGAAGCATCTTCTGTCGCGGGAAGTCCCCCCACGGCTGGGGAGGAAGACTTGGAGGATGCTCCCCCAGCCTTTGAAGAAGGCGTCTCTACCATGGTCGATGAGCTGGTACAGGTGAACCTTGGTAGCGAGGCAGATCCAAGACCCACATTGATCAGTGCGGCCATGTCCCTCGAGGAGCGGCAGCAGTATGTAGACTTCCTCAAACAGCACCGCGATGTTTTTGCCTGGAGTTACGATGAGATGCCAGGGCTGGATCCCCAAGTGGCTGTCCACCGTCTGGGCCTCCCAGTAAAACATCGTGGGTTCAAGCAGCCTCCCAGGAAAATGCACCCTTCTCATGGCGCTTTGGTTGAGGCCGAAGTTGATAAGCTAATCAAGGCCAACTTCGACAAAGAGGTCCAGTACCCCAAATGGCTCTCCAACATTGTGCCGGTCAGGAAGAAGAATGGGCAGATTAGAGTCTGCATCGACTTCCGCGATCTCAATCGCCACTGCCCAAAGGATGACTTCCCACTCCCAGTGACAGAGCTGTTGATTGATGCCACGGCCGGGTTCCAAGCCCTCTCTTTCATGGATGGGTATTCCGGGTATAACCAGATCCGGATGGCCCCCGAAGATGAGGAGTCCACTGCCTTCAGTGCTCCCCAGGGTACCTTTTGCTACCGGGTAATGCCATTCGGTTTGAAAAATGCAGGTGCCACTTATCAGAGGGCCATGCATCGCATATTCAAACCGATCCTCGGGACATTGGTGGAATGCTACGTGGATGACCTTGTAATCAAATCATGCCAGCGCTAGGACCATCTCAAAGACCTTGAGAAAGTGTTCGGTTTCCTCCGTTCCCGTCACCTAAAGATGAACCCTCTGAAGTGTGCCTTCGGAGTCACCTCCGGGACGTTTCTGGGTTTTGTTGTCAGATACCGAGGTATCGAGATCGACCCGGAGAAGATCAAGGCCATCAGCCAAATGCCTCCCCCGAGCAACATTCGGGAGCTTCGAGGCCTGCAAGGCCACTTAGCCTATATACGCCGATTCATTGCGAATCTGGCCGGCAAGTGTAAGCCCTTTTCTCGGCTCATGAAGAAAGGCGCTGCCTACGAATGGGATGAGGAGTGTCGGATCGCTTTCGAGGAAATCAAGCAGTATCTGCTCCAACCTCCGGTCTTGATGCCACCCGTCTCTGGAAAGCCGCTGGTTCTTTACGTAACCGCCCTGGAGAGATCCCTCGGCGTGCTGCTCGCCCAGAAGAATAACGAGGGTGCTGAGAACAGTCTCTACTATCTCAGTCGCATGCTTCTCGATACGGAGGTCAGATATTCCCTTATTGAAAAGAGCTGTCTTGCGCTCGTCTTCGCCGTGCAGACGTTGCGACACTACCTGCAACACCACGAGGTGCAATTGATCTCTCGGGTGGATCCGCTGAAGTATATCCTGAACCACCCCATGCTGACTGGCCGACTAGCACGGTGGGCGGTGATTCTCCAGCAGTTTGACATCAGGTTTGTGTCTCAGAAGGCCGTTAAGGGACAGGCGTTGGCAGACTTTTTAGCTGCCCATCCAACCTCCGCGGATCAATCCCTGGACCTGGATTTCCCCGACGAGACAATCCTCTCGGTCGATCATGCTATTCCGTGTTGGCAAATGCATTTCGACGGCGCCTCCCGGAGCCCCACCAGTAGAAGGCTCAACGACCCCAAGCTCAACTGGGTGGGTCTGGGTATTGTTTTCATTACCCCGGCGCAAGCCGTCCTACCATACTCCTTCTTATTGTCAGAAGGTTGTACGAACAATGAGGCAGAGTACCAAGCTCTCGTCACCGGCCTCGAGTTGGCCCTTGAGATCCATGTACCCCATATACATGTGAAGGGAGATTCCGAGCTGGTAATCAAACAGGTTAATGGCGACTATGTCGTCAGGAAGCCAGAGCTTGCACCGTTGCTGGAGTACACACTCCTCTTAATGGCCCAGTTCTCTTCTCGACCGGAGGTTACCCATGTCCCACGGTCGCAGAACGGTCAAGCGGATGCCCTAGCTGGCTTAGCCGCATCGCTCGCAGAACCTGAGCAAGATGATTTGGTCATACACGTGGCCCACCGGAGAGTCATTGCTCCCGTCACCCAAGAGGACAGTGATGGCCTGCGGGTAAGTCATCTCACCGCCGAACCCTCCGTATCGGGAGTCCCGGGTTCGTCGGACGCAGTGGTTGAAACGACCCCCGATTGGAGAGCACCTTTTGTCGAGTATCTCCAAAATGGTCATCTCCCGGACGACCGGGCCGAGCGCAAGCGAATCCGACGCCGCGCACTTCAATTTACCCTCCAGAGCGGCCCCAGCCTTGAGCAGACCCTCTATAAACGGAGTTTTGATGGTGTCCTCCTCCGTTGCATCCAAGTAGTAGAGATACCTCAAGTTTTGCAAGAGGTTCACGCCGGTTCCTGTGGCGCCCGTCAAGCTGGGCCGAAGCTGTCCCATCAAATCCGGAGGCTAGGGTACTTCTGGCCCTCCATGATCCACGATTGTATTGGATACGCCAAGAGATGCCACGCGTGCCAAGTGCACGCCAACTTTTTGCATCGGCCACCAGAACCCCTCCACCCCACCAAGTACACTTGGCCATTTGCGGTATGGGGACTCGATGTAGTGGGACCGTATCCGCCGGCAACAGCCCGCCAGTGTAGGTTCATCCTGACTGCTACAGATTTCTTCTCCAAGTGGGCAGAAGCAGTTCCACTCAAAGAGGTCAAGGCCCGTTCCGTCGTTGACTTTGTGAGCTCCAACATTATCCACCGGTTCGGAGTCCCTCACGCCGTCCTCACTGACAACGGCACCAACTTCCGAGCAGCTGAATTGAAGAAATTGTACGCTAAGTACGACATCCGGTCAAACCATACCTCCCGCTACCACGCACAGGCAAATGGACAGATCGAGGCGTTCAACAAGACCCTCTCTAACATTCTGCAGAAGATGGTTGGTCAGAACAAGAAGAGTTGGCCGGACAAGCTCCCCAACGCCCTCTGGGCTTACTGGACGACGACTCGCAACTCTACCCAGGTGACCCCATATTCCCTGGTGTATGGAGCTGAGGCCGTCCTACCCATTGAGATCCAGCTGCCATCGCTACGCACTGCAGTTTATGATCACCAGACATCAGATGAGGTAGCCGAGATCCGTCTAGCTGAGTTAGAGGCACTGGACGAGAACCGGCTTCGTGCCCGGCACAATCTGGAAAGGCATCAGGACAAGATAGCAAGAGCTTTTGACAAGAAGGTTCGTCTCCGCTCTTTTATACAGGGTGACCTGGTACTGGCCCTGCGAGCGCCAATGATTCCCGGAAGGAAACCGCCCAAGTTAGAACCCAAATGGGAAGGGCCTTATATCATCCATAAGGTTTACCCCAATGGAGCTTACTCCTTGGTGACCACAGATGGAGAGCGTGTAACCCCTCCCACCAATGCCAGATTCCTCAAGAGATACTTTTCCTAGGGAAAAAGATGGTCCTGCATGACCCTAAACTGTGAGAGGGTCCTGCATGACCCTAAACTGCGAGAGGGTCCTGCACGACATTAAACTGCATGGGTCCTGCACGACATTAAATTGCATGGGTCCTGCACGACATTAAACTGCATGGGTCCTGCATGACATTAAACTGCATGGGTCTTGCACGACATTAAACTGCATGGGTCCTGCACGACATTAAACTGCATTGGTCCTGCATGACCCTAAACTGCGAGAGGGTCCTGCACGACATTAAACTGCATGGGTCCTGCATGACATTAAACTGCATTGGTCCTGCACGACCCTAAACTGCGACTTGGTCCCACATGACCTTAAACTGTATCTCCGTCCTCACTGCAAGACATTAAACTGCAAGTCAGTCAGTTCTTCCTGACCGAGGCTTAGCCTCAGGCCCCTCGGCCTCTTTGGGCCCCTGGCCCTATTTCCACCGAGGTCTGGCCCCAGGCCCCCTCGTTTCTCTCCGACGTACCCTCTTACGGGATTGTACGGTACAGTGTAGGACTACGTCCTCACGTTGGGATCATGTACCATACCGTACACATCCTCGAATGAGATGCCCCTCGTCCCGCATGACGTTAAACTGCATGTCAAGAACTACGTACGGCTTGATTCCCATCCTCATGGGATACGTAGGAACGCTCGGACGCCTCGTCTTGAGCCCAGCCCCAAGCTTCTCTCTTCCACTATTCCCTCGGGGGATGGTCTCCTTGGAGGATCTTTGTGTAGCAGGGCGTCGGCTTTCTTGGCACGCTCATGCAACCCCACTCACGCGAAGATTGTAAAGGTCGCACCATGCGCCCACTCCCGTTCTTCTACCCTCCCACGTCCTCACCGCATGACGCTAAACTGCATGGCCTTCAAGAACTACGTATGGCTTGATTCTCATACTTATGAGATACGTAGGAATGCCCAGACATTTCGTCTGTTGGCCCAGCCCAAAAGCCAAAATCTTCCCCTCGGGTCAAGACATGGCAGGGTGCACACTTTTGCCCCGACCCACGTCGAGCAAGCCTCGACCCGGCTGCACATTCCCCCTGGAGGTGTTTGCCCCTTTCATGGATGAGCGCAACTGAGCTTCACCCACTCCTTGGCTGGGATTCCGTCACCTTTTCACGCCCGGAGGGACCCCCGATAATGGCCTGGATACAAAGCCCAAGGGCTCTCCTATCGATACGGGCCAACGCCCTCGAGGGTTTCTCAAGCAACAAATCGGTACAAGTCCCGCGTTTCGAATTTGGTCGGCGGTCGACACTCATTTGTTTCCCCCATGCGGGTCACCATAGGAACGCTGTGTTTCGAATTTGGTCAACAGTGATTCATTCTGCCCCATCCTGAGGTGACAAACTTCCCCCAGGTGGTGCTAGTGATCGGGCCACGACCCAGGATTCCTCACCTGGAGTGTACGGTGTGGTGTAGGGCTATGTCCTCATTCACGTCGGGATCATGTACCATGCCGTACAACTCCCCTTACGAGGCTCAGCCTCAAGCCCCTTGGCCTCCTTGGGCCCCTGGCCCCCGTCCTCATGTAAGACGTTAAACTACAAACCGGTCAGGCCTTCCTGACCGAGCCTTAGGCCCCTTGGCCTCTTTGGGCCCCTGGCCCCCCGTCCTCATGTAAGACGTTAAACTGAAAGCCAGTCAGGTCTTCCTGATCGATACTTGACCTTAGGCCCCTTGGCCTTTCCAGGTCACAGCCTAGGTCCCTTCTTCCCCGGAGTGTATGGTGTGGTGTGGGACTACGTCCTCATTCACGTTGGGATCATGTACCATGCCGTACAACTCCACTTACGAGGCTCAGCCTCAGGCCCCTTGGCCTCCTTGGGCCCCTGGCCCCCCGTCATCATGTAAGACGTTAAACTACAAACCGGTCAGGCCTTCCTGACCGAGCCTCAGGCCCCTTGGCCTCCTTGGGCCCCTGGCCCCTCGTCCTCATGTAAGACGTTAAACTACAAACCAGTCAGGCTTTCCTAACTGATGCCTGATCTTGGGCCCCCTGGGCCTTCTCCCCTATTTCTCACCTGGAGTGTACGGTGTGGTGTAGGACTACGTCCTCATTCACGTCGGGATCATGTACCATGCCGTACAACTCCCCTTACGAGGCTCAGCCTCAAACCCCTTGGCCTCCTTGGGCCCCTGGCCCCCCGTCCTCATATAAGACGTTAAACTACAAACCGGTCAGGCCTTCCTGACCGAGGCTCAGCCCCAGGCCCCTCGGCCTTTCCAGGCCGTGGCCCAGGACCTATCTTATAGGATTGTACGGTATGGCGTAGGGTTATGTCCTCATTCACGTCGGTTTTTCGCCATACTGTACACCTTGCTTAGGAGTATATTACTCCCCACCCAAGTCCCGCATGACGTTAAACTGCATTTCAAGAACTACGTGTGGCTTGATTCCCATCATAATGGGATACGTAGGACCACCTGAACGCCTTGGCTTCGGGTCCAGCCCCATCTCTCGGGAATCCTCATCCCCTCTTGGCCCCTTGGCCCATCCTTCCTCCATGAGGAGATCATATGGTGCGGTGTGGGATTATGTCCTCATTTACGAGGGTCTCGTAGTGACCACGCCATGTTTCCCGCACCACTGAGCTGTTTTGTCGATCCCTCTTTCGGCTGTTCACCAATGTACTTAAGAGTACTCTGGTTCATTACCTGGAATGCCAAGCTTTACTCGGACACGTCCGCACCCGCTTTCCAGGCTTTGCGTATCCCCGTATCAGGGCTTTCACCATCTTTCACACCCGGAGGGACCCCCAAGAACGGCCTGGATACTACGCCCAATGGCTCTCCTACCGATACGGGCCAACGCCCCCCTAGGGTTTCGGACAACAAATCGATAAAATCCCGCGTTGCGAATATGGTCAGCGGTCGATGCTCGTTTGTTGTTCCCACCTCAGGCTAACGCGATACAGACGCTGTGTTTCCTTCATGGATAACAGTTTTCCTCTGTCTCCACGCCAACCCGTTAAGCCCAAATGCCGGGTACACAATTCACACCCTTCATCACCTCATCGTGTCCAAGTAGAATTTCGGGACTCTTGGTACTTTTCCCCCGTGCACGTCTGCGCGTTTGAGGAACAAGCTACATCAAAGGTGTCCTTCGGAACTCTCTACTGACTCCCCTTTAATGGATGCCCCAAGTATTGCAATGAGGATCCCCCCCTTGTTTCCCACACCGAGTTTATCTCACGTGGGCTTAGGGATTGGGTTGACCTCTGTGCTTGCTCGGGAATTGTCACCACCCACGGTCCGAGCTCTAAGACCATAAACTAAGACTCTCATCTGGAACTACGTTCAAGACCCCTTGTCTCCGAACCCATCTTGAGTTCAGCAAATTTACCCCTCTAATCCTGCCTTCAGGACCCTGATCACAAGACTGCGTGGCGCAGTGTAGGACTACGTCCTCATTCACGTCGGGTGCGCAATAGCTGCACCACGCACGCCCCCATTCTGAGGTTCAGTCCTCCTATCCCCTGTCCTGCATGACATTAAAAGGCACCCTTCAGAACTACGTGTGGCTTGATTCCCATCCTAATGGTATACGTAGGACCACCTGAATGTCTAAGATTCGGGTCCAGCCCCACCTCCTGGTGATCTCCTGATCTCCCAGTCACCTAGGCCACTTGGCCCATCCCTCTCCAGCGGGGGGTGTGTAGGTATGATACAAGGTTTTGGGCACCATGCCCCCTTTCCCTGGGAATCTGCCATCTCTCGTTCACCCTCAAGGTTGAGTCCTTTGACTCCCTGCAGTGGTTCACCCATGTATTATGAGTACTCTGGTCTAGCACCAAGAGTGTCAGATTCAACTTGATCAAGTTCCTTCCACTTGTCAAGCTTCGTGTTCCCCTCTATTCGGACTTCCATCATCTTTCACACCCGGAGGGACCCCCAAGAACGGCCTGGATACTACGCCCAAGGGCTCTCCTACCGATACGGGCCAACGCCCTCCAGGGTTTCGGACAACAAATCGATAAAATCCCGCGTTGCGAATATGGTCAGCGGTCGATGCTCGTTTTGTTAGTCCTCATTTCAGGCTAACGCGACAGGATGCTGTGTTGCGAACATGGTCAGCAGTAATCCTCTGTCGTCACGCCAGCCCCTTCAGTCCTTGAATGTTGGTTGCATGATTCACATCATTTTCCACCCCATCATGTCCAGGTGGAATCTCGACACTTTTGGCACTATCCCTCAGTGCACCTTTGCATGATAAGGGGACAAAGCTGCAATCTGGCGTCCTTTGGGACTCCCATGGTCCGAGCTCTAAGACCATAAACTAAGACCCATTCGGGACTACGCTCAAATTCCCATCCTCATGGGACACGTAGGACCACCCAGACGCCCTGTCTCCGGGTACAACCCATTCAGGAAGCCAGTCTCCCTCCCTGTTTCACCTCCGGATGGCGTACAATTTGATGTGTGATCATGTCTCTGTCAAATGTGTTTTATAAACACTGCGCACATTTCCCGCCTAGCATCGTCTTTGCTACGTCTGCGCTGCATGACGATAAAATGCATACTTGGTCCTATCATACAACCCTAAACTGTGACATTATCGTCCTGGCCGCACGACTAAAAACGGCACCGCATTGTGGTGACCTCGCTGTAGAGGACATCACGTTGGGTATTGGTCATGTGCCATGCCATTTGTCAATGCCCATCACGGCTTGATTCTCGTGGCGACATCGCGACCTACTGTTCTAGGCCTGTCGCTTCACAAAAAAAAACCATTCACCTTAAAGAACAAACAAGATACATCAAGTTCCGCTTCTTTAGTGCAAGGGCCACGTCTGCACTCCCCTTTTCCCCTGGCACTGGTATCCTACCATGCCACCTTCCAGAACTACGTATGGCTTGATTCGCATCCTTATGAGATACGTAGGAGCGCCCGGGTATTTCCCCGCGGGCCCAGCCTAACCCTGGTGTTCGGTTCCATGGTCCGAGTTCTATGACCCTAAACTAAGATCTCCCCAAGGGAAAGGAATCTGCTCCCTCTCTCTAATACATTTCGTTGACGTATTCAGATGTGTTTTGGCAAAAAGCCCGAAGCATGGGATTTTCACAGGGACATTCCCCTCATCCCATGACCAAGCTTCGTGAGCTCGCTATTTGGATCCTCATCCTCTTCCACATCCAAAAGGACCCTCGGATGACGTGGATATTAAGCTTAAGGGCTCTCCATGAATGCTGGACCTAAGGGCCCTTCAATCGTTTCGGGCCAACGTCCCCACGGATCTCTGACAACATTTGTGACACGGTCCCGTGTTTCGAACATGGTCAATGGTCGACCCTCATTTGTTTGTCCCCATTCTAGGCTAATGCGACAGGATGCTGTGTTGCGAACATGGTCAGCAGTAATCCTCCATCGCCACGCCGTCATCATCGTGATCCGAATCTCGAGCACCATGATTCACACATTTCCACTCCATCATGTCCAAGTGGAACTCCATCATACTCGGCTCTTTCCCTTCGCGCATCTAGGTGTGCTGAATGATCGTGTTAGTGTCATTGGGCCGGTAGTCACCGAGCGTCCCTTTTCCCTAACTTTCCCCTCTCTGTGTCGGGAAATTCCCACCACTACTGCTTGTTTCCCACACCGAGCACGACTCACGTGGGCTTAGTAGTTTTGGATGGATGTGTACCAACACGGCCAGGCTGCTCCTCGTCCAGTATGACGTTAAACTGCGCTTCAAGAACTACGTGCGGCTTGATTCCCATCATCACGTGGGATACGTAGAGACACCCAGGCACTTCACCTAGGGTTCAGCCCCTGGAATCACGAGATCTTGTTCCTCCCCATTTCCAGCCCTCGCCAGAGGCCCTGTCTGGAAGAAGGAATGATCCATGATCAGGCCAATGCGCCCAGTTTGGCGTACTCCCACCACGGTGGTGTAACTACCTAAGTGCTGGATTCTGTTCGGACAGACCATCACTCCATGTTCCACGCTTTGCGTACCCCTTATTCGGACCCTCGTCCTCTTTCATGTCTGAAGGAACCCCCTAACGGCCTGGTCTTATGCCGCATCGGCTCACCTACCGTCCTGGGCCAATGTTCCGGAAGACTGGTCATGTCTGGAAGGACCCCCTAACAGTATGGATGTCTGACCTATGGTCCACCAACTGTCCTGGGCCAACGTTCTGAAAGATTGATCGACAAAAAATTGATAAAATCCCGCGTTGCGAATATGGTCAGCGGTCGATGCTCATTTGTTGTCCCCGTTTCAGGCTAACGCAGTAAGGATACCATCTGTCCGCCACGGTTAGCGGTTGTCCTTTATTGTCATGCCATCCCCGCAGTGTTCCGAATTTGGGCATCGTGATTCACACTCCCCAATTTCATTTGTCTGAACCGATTTCAGCGCCCCTGGCGTTGCCCTATCCGTGCATAAAAGCACGTTGAAGAAACAGTGGTTCGGCTATCCTGGAAGTTCCTCCTCCGATCAAGCCTTCCCCATCTTTCAGGAATCTGGACTGGTTTGAGGGAATTGTCGTCAAACGTCCCGCAAACATTGTAGGGATGCAACAAGGCAATTCAACAGTGGAAATCGTGCATGCTACGGAACTCAAAACAAAGGAGAAAGAAAGAGTTGAAGCACGAAAGTGTTAGTAAAAAGTTTCTTCAGGTTCGCTATAATACTCGGGGGTCGACTTCCCCCATGGACGGGTTGACCCCGTCAAAGGAGCGTTGCAGTTCCGCCACCCGTTGACTTGCGGCGTCCAAAGCCTGTTGCTGTTGATTCAACTCCCGCTCCTCTTCAGCAGCGGCGGGGCGTAATTCCTCAGCCCTGGCCCTGGCCCTTTCCACCCCGGCCTGAACAGCAGCCATCCTTCCAGAGGTCTGCCCCATGTGCTCCTCAGCCTCTGCCAGCTGGGCCTTCAATTGTGAGACCAGCTCAGACTGCGCATCGAGAGTGGCTGAAAGCTCATTGGCCCGGATCTGCATCTGTTGGACCTCGCCTTCAGCCTCCTGGAGCTTCCTAATGCAGGTCACCTTCCTCCGCTGCCATCCCACGCTCAGCCCACGATCATGCTCTCGGATCTTCTCATCCATGAGGTCTCGGATGAGCGCGTGAGGGCGTTGGGCATCCACTCCCCCGGCACACAGTTCGCGCAACCGTGAGCGGAGCCTACCCATTTCGGCCAGCCATTGCGCTTGGGGAGTGTCCCTGATGAAGCGCGTGATCAGCTTCCACGACCGGCGGCGGACTATGCTGCTATCTTCCTCATCAGAGGCTGTTTCGTCCCAATCCGCGCGGTCGGCAGGATCGTACGCAGGATATGCCTGCAGGAATTCCTCAGCGGGATCCGCATCTGGTGTTGAGTCTGGTACGACACCTGACGCCGGCGCAGGCACGACAGGACTGGGACTGGCCGGTTCATCCTCTTCCTCAGAGTCCACCTCGACGACTTCAGGTATGGCCCTGCTGGTGATCCCGCCAGTGATGGTGTGCACCGCAGCTTGAGGAGGTGAAGGGATTATCGACACCATCACCGGCATGCCCCTGGGAGGGACGCCGCCAGACATCCCAACCAGCCTAACTGCAGCAGCCCACGCCAGCCGGAGAACTGTATGATAGAAAGAGACATAAACGTTAGTTGGCATGGCCCCCGTGTGGCAACGAGGAGACCAGTGAAGGAGACTTACGAAGATCGACCTCCGAGCGCTACTCCCGGACCGGTACCGATGGGACTCCAAGACGAGGCCCCCCGTATACTGTTGGAAGGCCTGGAGAGTCCAGAGGAGCCACCTCAGACCCCCTGGTCCCACCAGATGCAGAACTGGACGCAGCCATAGGCGCGGGTTCCGAAGGTCCCGCGACATCACCCGCCAAGGAGCGAGAACGAGGCCTACGAACAAGTTCCTCCTACATGGCTCGAACATTGGTGAGAAGTCCATAGGGATTCAAGAACAGATCGTAAGAAGAGGAGTTCGGGATGCTACCTCGAGAGCCTCCGCGAAGTCGTCGGATTCTGAGCTTCGGTCTCCGACCTCGCCCTCCTCCAACGGGCTCCCTCCTCCAGCCTCGTCCCCCTGAGAAGAGTCCCCTGATTCCTCCGGCAAGGGGAAGCGCTCCCTCAGATCGGCAGCCGATAACTGTGGGGGCACCGTCTGATTCAACAGTACCCTCACCCGATCTGTCATTGGGCAAGGAACACCGCTGGAGTGGACGTAATCCTCCAGCTCGTTCATGTATTGCTCCGCCTCCGCCGGAGACACCATGAATCCAGCCCGAACTGGGCCTATGCCCGACAGTTTCATCCCGAGGCGGTTCAGGTGGTCCCACATCTCGGTTGGGCTGAGGAATTGCCGTTTGACATCCCAAATGTCCCAAGCTTCCGGAAAGACGGCGTCTTCTGCCATGTCAATGTGACGCAGCCGCTTCCCCGGAGCCTGAGCGGATACCCGACGGAATCCCCTCGGTGGCCGCCCCTTCGGATGACCCTGCTCTCCCGGATCCACCGGATCTGCCGCTGCTGCCATACCCTCGGCCGGTGCGGGTCTCTCTGCCATGGCAGCCCCGCTGCCGCAGGCGGCCCTAGCTGCCCTCCGACCCCGACCTCGAGATAAAGGAGGCCCACCGTCACCAACCCGGATCGTTGGCTGCTTCAGCATCTCCCCGTGGTAAGCGGCCTCCCAGCTGATGGCGTACTCCTTCACTAAGCCGAAGGCGGCGGTGGACGGAGGCAATGTGATCTGCATCTTTCCGTCCTCACGTGTGAACATGAGCCGCAGCTGCCTCATCACACACGGGTGCTCCTCGTGACGCACCTCCCAGTATATCTGCAGGGTCAGCCGTTGGAGGCACCGGAACTGCCTCGCGAAACGATGCGGGGTGTACGGTTCACAAATTGGCTCACGGTCTATCTGAGCCACCAAAACTCCACCTCGGAAGGCCAGGAGGTAAGCCCGATGTTCTTCCGTTCCCCGTCCATCATCAGTAAGCCTCCCCGTCGGCAGTGGGAAGGGATGAAAGTTGAACTCGTCCGCCCTCCACACCCTATTCAGCACCATCGGAACGGCCAGTTTGAATGGGAAGCTCCCAACTGCGTTCAGAATGGAGGGGCGAAAGTCTGATCCCGGCGGAGAAATGGGGTTTGGATACTCGTAAATCCCCCTGATATGCGCCACGATCCACCCATACAGGAGGTGGAAGGGCCCACATATTCTTGGCGGCTTCTTTCCCTCGCTAATACGCCGCATCATTCTGTATAGTTTGGCGAGCATCGAGATCCCCAAGTTGATCTGCTGCCCCATGGCCAACATCGATGCCATGATGAAAGAGCTGGGCCGTACCCCCATGCTTGTATCTCTCACTGGTAGGATCCACCCACAGATGAGAGCCGCGATGAACGCCGCCAGCCTGACTATTGGCTGTTGTTCAGTGCTGACACTGAAGCCCCACGTCTTCCATTGGCTGTCCTCCAGAACCCGCAAATACGAGTGTTCTTTGCCCCGCTGGGCTGCCCTCGGACAAGTTCGAGGCCTTGGAGGGAACTCTCGATCCTCTGGGAAGTTCAGGAAGCATTTGAACCATCTTCTGAAGTGGACATACCTCACTGCTTCCTTGTCCTCTCCGGGGACAAGCGTCATCAGCGCTGACGCCAACCGTAGCATTTGCTCAGCATCTCCCCACACGCTGGCAACAGGGAGGAATTCGTCATACATGGCCCCCAAGATCGGGACCCCGGAAATCTGGTGGACATCCCACGGCTGATGCCCACCTCCCTGTGATGCAGGTGGAAGGTGTTGGTTCGGGACGACCATCTACTCAACAGTTCCGGCATCAGCTGCTTGGGTTGGTAAATATGGAACTGGGAGGCCCATGCCGCCTCATACAATCCCACTCTCCTCAGCTCGGCCTTGAAATCCTCGCGTGAGGCGCCTACCCAGTAGGCCCAGGCCCAGTCATCGGTAAAGTTGCCGCCCTGGCGCAGGTCCCACTCATCAGACCATCCCTTCTTCGGATCCTGCAGAGCCGCCTTCAGTATGGTGCGGTAGAGAGGAGGGGACGTCTCCGGTTGCAGTGGCATCCCGTCAATATCATTCACATGATTGTAGAGGCAATCAGCGGTGACGGGTGTGAAATCCTCCTGTGCATGACCATCGGCCGCCCTGAACCATTGGTGCTGGCATGGTGTGCTCCTGAACCAGCAAGCTGGTTCATCTCTTCTCGCATCAGGGATGAAGACGTCATCCCTCAGTCCGAAGCCGTACAACGGCAGTTTCTTGCACTGTGGGTAATCCCTCTGACCTTCCGACAGCAGGTCTGTCAAGGAAGTATGATCTGAGTGGCTCCGAACCATTTCCCCCAAGCCCGGACGGTTGGCCATCTCGTCCCGGCGAGCAGCATCCGCAAGCACTTCCCGCACAGCTTCTTGATGGGCCATTTTAACTGTGGCCCTCAGAAAAGGATTCTTCCCGATGGATCGTGAAGCTCGGTCGCGAAGCTCGATCGTGAAGCCGGATCGCGAAGGTCGGTCGCAAGATCAAACCGCGATGTCCGGCCAAGGCAGGCACGCAAAGGTTCGCTTGGCGCGGACGCGGAGTCAGAGACCCGCGGTTCGCCGCGAAGCTCGACTCGCGGAGGGCTGTCGCGGAGTACGCGGAGCTTCGCGAAATCGAGAGCGCAAAAAGACAAGGAAGGCACGTGAAGACAAAAGAGGGAAGACCCCCTATTTATAGGCGACGACCCCGGAGCATCGCGGCGCGCCTCATCCGCGCGAAGCATCGCGGCGCGTCCGGATCCGCGGCCAGGCGAGCATCGCGGGCTTCCTTCGCGATGCTGCATCGCGAACCACCGTCAGTTTTGGCGATCGTCCCTCAGACTTCGATCCTTCGCCCTCCGCGGCTCCAAGTCTGAGGGGGGGCATTTTTGGCACCAAAAATGTGGCCAGAAAGGAAGGAACGAAAAGGACAGCCGGCGCGCTGCCTCGCGAAGCACAACAGCGAAGCGCAGCAGCGAAGCCTCGCCGCGAAGCGCCCCTACCCTGGCGACGCCGCGAAGCTCTAGAGGCGGTGATCCTCTGCGAGCGCGTTTGACCTTCGCGAGCCACCGCGAAGCTCCAGAGGCGGTGATCCTCCACGAGCCCGTTTGACGTTCGCGAGCCGCCGCGAAGCTCCAGAGGCGGTGCCCCTCCGCGAGTCCGTTTGACGTTCGCGAGACGCCGCGAAGCTCCGAAGGCGGCGCGCGAGCCCTGCTTCGCGGCGCCCCTTCCCTATAAATACTGGACTCCCCCTGAGTCCCGAGGACGGACAATCTGACCTTTCGGCTTCTCCTCTCCCGAGTCGCGAAGCAAGCTTTTCCCAGGGAATCATGAGCTTCGCGAGGTATTTCTACGTCGCGAGATGACTCTGATTTGTTTCGTTTTGAGCCCCTCTTCCGAGAGGGATGCCCTTCGCGAAGCCCAAGGGAGTTCGCAAAGGAAGGGGATTCCCAAGGGAACCCGGGCAGCCGCGGAGCACTCGTGCTTCGCGAAACACCCATCCCATACGAGTAATCCCTATGCTAAGGCAGGTTCGCTCCACTCCGCGAAGTACATTGCTTGGCAGGACCTTGCTTCGCGAATCATTTCTTCTTCGCGAGGCAGTGCTCCGCGAACACTGTTCCACTTCGCGAAGCACCACCCACTCCCACCTATGCCTTATGCTAAGGCCAAGGCACCCCACTTCGCAAAGCACACTCCTCTGCTTAGCGATTCCTCTTTCCGTGCGACCCTCCAGGTTTGCACGATGTGATTTCAAAGTCCCATGGACAACACCTCCCGTAGCGTTGCTTTGCCTAATGCTTCTTCGCATAGGCACGCTAACGGCTATTGCTTCTTCGCATAGCCACGCTAACGTGGACCCCTCGATGGTTCCTCCCTCGACCCCCATTTACCATGGCCTTACTGGTACCTTCCCTTCCCCAAGGACCAGAGGGTACCAGTTATGTAATCCCTAGGGGTGTGGAGTGAACCCACCTCGTCCGAGCTGCAGGACGTTAAACTGCCAAGCACCACGTCCTCAACACATGACGTTAAACTGTGACCCAACCTCGTCTCCCTCACGAAGGGTCCCCCCAGCTCAAGCATTCATTACACCGCTCGTCTCCACGGGAATGGTAACTCTTCCGCACATGGAATGAGATCCTCCTTGTCGGAGTGGTGTATGTTCGCAGGGGAAGGGCTGCCTCAGAGCATAAGCCCCTAACCTTTGGTACGGATGATTGCACCCGTGCATCTCTGTACTTCCCCACTACCAAGGTCAGTGGAGGACGTGATAGGGAACGAGGCACCCCGTTCTGGGCCTGCATCCTGGAGTAAGTCCCAACACCATGGGCCGCTCAACGCGTAAGCCCCTCTTCGCTTCTCACGGACGCACCCTTCGCGACGTGATCGTCAGGTCCTTGCAACCTCTTGTCTCTCACACCGAGCATGACTCACGTGGGCTTAGAGTGAGCACCGACCCTGACAAACCCCATTTGAACTACGAGGTCTTTGATCCATGTCAAGGCATGGTACGTAGGAAGCCTCCACGAGGTTCAAGCCCACCAATAGTGGACCAAGGTCTGCTTTCACGTCGGTTCACCGACACACCCACCCGTCTTTCACGTCGGGTCTCACCCCCGTCCAGCACGACGTTAAACTGCACCCCAGTCCAGCGGTAAGCCGTTGTGACCCATTTGAACTACGAGGTCTTTGATCCATGTCAAGGCATGGTACGTAGGAAGCCTCCACGAGGTTCAAGCCCACCAATAGTGGACCAAGGTCTGCTTTCACGTCAGTTCACCGACACACCCACCCGTCTTTCACGTCGGGTCTCACCCCCGTCCAGCACGACGTTAAACTGCACCCCAGTCCAGCGGTAAGCCGTTGTGACCCATCTGAACTACGAGGTCTTTGATCCGTGTCAAGGCATGGTACGTAGGAAGTCTCCACGAGGTTCAAGCCCACCATCAGTGGACCATGGTCTACTTTCATTTGAACTACGAGGTCTTTGATCCATGTCAAGGCATGGTACGTAGGAAGCCTCCACGAGGTTCAAGCCCACCCATCACCCAATTCACGTCGTGTTCTACCTACGTCCACTAAGACATTAAACTACATTCCGGTCCAGTGGTAAGCCATTGTGACCCATCCCCATTTGAACTACGAGGTCTTTGATCCATGTCAAGGCATGGTACGTAGGAAGCCTCCACGAGGTTCAAGACCACCAATAGTGGATCAAGGTCCCTCACTTACGTCGGCTCACCGACACCCACCACCCGTCGTTTATTCACGTCAGGGTTCATTATTGTCCTGCATGACGTTAAACTGTATTATTTGAACTACGAGGACTTTGATCCATGTCAAGGCATGGTACGTAGGAATCCTCTTAGAGGTTCAAGCCCAACTCTCCTCGGACCAAGGTCCAGCTTCACGTCGGTTTACCAGCACCATCCTGAACTACGCGGACTTTGATTCCCTGCCACGGGGATACGTAGGATTCATCTTCAAGGCTCAAGCCCAACTTTGCTGTCGCCCCCCCCTGCGATGGTCCCATTCCATTCCCAACCGTCTCCGCAAGACGTTAAACTCGCAACCTACCTCGTGATAAACATGAGATGCCTGAGGAAAACCTCGGATGGAACGCCTTTGGCGTAACCGTCTTTGCTAGACGTTAATCTTGCAACATACCCTATGTTGAACATGGGAAGCTGAGGAAAACCTCAGATACGTGTCTATGACATGTAATTCCCCGCGCTCGATGTGGGATGCCTCGGGCTTTCACACCCTCGAGAAGCCTTGTGATCGAGGATAACAGACAGACATGCCAGGTACCCCAGCATCCAGACACGCTACTGATGCCTCAAACGTGATTACTCCCCTGACCGAAGGTTGCTGCCCTGACTGGACCCTTTGGAATGTCCCGACAGAAGCAGTGTAATTAACCGGCGCCCATGGAAACATGGCACTGGGAAGAGTTTCACGAACTACGTATTAAATCTATAAGGGAGACCTGGACTAGGTGACGAGTTCTGAGGAGGAATCCACAGGAGGAAGAACCGACATCCCATCATCCCGTTTCGATCAAGGAGCAGACGTACCTGAACAAGGAACGAATGCCGCCCGCCTTTGGAAAGCGGGAATGCGGGGCAACAAAGCCGCACGTCCCCCTCCTCCGCGGACGGATACGCGCGCGCCCCGGTGAAAGCGTCGGAAACAATTACATACACGAAGTCGGTGTTGTGTGTACTACAATAAAAACCAGTGCTATGTGAAAACAATGATTGACATAGTGAAAAGTGAGACATCAATAACTTCATTTAAAAATAATTTCCATTAAAACGCTTGTTGTTGCTTACCACCCCTTCCCCCACACCCAAAAATAAATTTCAACCTCGAAATTAGTAATTTTGGTAAAAAAAATGATGATAATTATGCTTCATCATACCCTACAGATCCCACATAGCTTCCAATAACTGGGGATTTCTCCACCAAACATTTAGTAGGTCTGTGATCTAGTTTTTGTATTATTTTCATTATATGATGCATAATTTTAATTGGTTGTTTCACATAAGAAATATCATTCTCCAGTGGTATGGTTTCATATTTGAGAACATTTAAAGGGTTAGGTATGTAATCCTTAGAATAGTTAAATGGAAAACATCATGTACTTGTCTGATATTTGGAGGAAGTTCCATCAGATAGGCAACCATCACAATTCAATCGGAAATTTTAAAGAGACCAATATACCTAGGTTTTAGTTTCCATTTTTACCAAAATCTCATAACGGTAATACATAGTTATATTTTTAGAAAAACATTTATACAATTTAAAATTATATAATACCTTAATAATTATCAGCATAAATAATTTTTTGGCTATGAGTTGCCTTGATATTCTACTGAATAGCTCTAACCTTCTCTATAATTTCATTAGCAATCTGTAGTTCCAATATTTTCCCTTCCCACCTTCATCCCCACATGTCAGGGATCAAAATTTCTTCCTATAGATTGATCCATAATGTTCCATCTGAAGGATTTATTTAACGATATTTTTATAAGAAAACATAACTATAGGAAGTATTGCATCCCAATCTCCTTTGTACTCTAGAGAAAAATATATCAACATATCTTCTAGGGTTTGAATTTTTATTCTAGACTGATCATCCATTTTGGTATGATATGTAATGCTGATACTAAATTCCATATCATGTCCTAAAATTAGAATTCACTATAACATATAGGTAAACCTTGGATCCCGATCCCATACAATAGAATGTGGTACTCCATGAAACCATTATACATCATTAATGTATAGCCTCACTAGATGATCCAGATAGAATTCTACTCTGATAGTTATGATGTGTGTTGACAGTGTAAGGAGATCGACTACCACCCATATAGCATTAAAACATTTAAAGGTTTTTTGGTAGTCCAAAAAAAATCTATAGTTGTATTCTCCAATTTCAATTCTGGCATGGGTAATGGATGAAACCACCCTTTAAACTATTTTATTTCATACTTAACATGATATAATACCCAGAAATGATTAAAAACTCCATGATATCACTCTTCATTCAATCCCACCAAATGTATTAATTCATGTACTTATACATATTTGTAATTCCATGATTAATAGGGAATGAATAACTATGATATTCCTCTAACAGCTCTTTCATCAAATTTGGTTTGGAAGGAACTCATACACATTTCATGAACCATATCAATCCATCGTGATCATGGTTAAACTCAAGAACATTTATAACATTATTTTTCATCTTAAAAAATTCCTTTTGGGCCTCCTTAATCATAAAATTGATAGAGGGTTGAATATTCATTTGATAAAAATAAAAATATTCCCCTTCATTCAATATTTCTAGTTCCCTCCTTTACAAATATAGAAAAATTTGATCTTTTTTATCCTCATCATGGATCTACTATCTTGACCATTTCGACTCAAAGAGTATTCCACCTTGTTCATCTTTCTTTGGGAGTAATATATTGAGAATTGGTAATCCTTTATCAACTATAACTATTTCCTCTATCACATGTTTATATCCTTATATGTGAATATATATTTAAAACATTTATGATCGGTATATATATCACACTTTTCTCCATAATGATAATGCCTCCAAATAATTAATGAAAAAATTACAACTGCTAACTTGAAATCATTAATTGGGTAAATTTTATCACGAATCTTCAAATTCCATGAAGAAAAGAGTTAACCATGTTATATTTCATAATAATACTCTGAATACCCTCTTGGATGCATCAATATATATTTCAAACCCTTATCCACTATAGGTAAATGTAAGAACATGTGAAATGTCCTACCATTAAATTAGTTCCTTCAAAAAATCCTCATATTAATTTGTCTTATGTATATTTACCACCTTCTGAGTTCACATTGTTAGAGGATTAGATAGTCATGAGATTTTATTTATAAACCATCACTAATATATTGCTAAACCAATAAAACTATGGATCTCCATTACCGTTTTTTGTCTATTCCAATATTCAATATCCTCCCACTTTGATGGATCTAATGAAATATCTCTATTTAGATTATATGACCCAGAAATGAATCCTTTTTCTTCCAAAATTTACATGTTTCAAATTTTTCATATAGTTTCTCCTTCCATACAGACTTTAGTATAATTTAAATGTGATCTTAATGCTCTTCCATACTCTTTGATTAGATAATAATATCATCTATAAATTCTAAAACAAACATATCAAGGTAATCTCCAAAGAATCTATTCATCAAATTCCTAAAGATAGTCGGGGAATTAGTATGACCAAAATGATTTACTATATAGTCATAGTGTCAATACCTTGTACATAATGTCATATTGGGTTTATCTACCTTCTAGAACCTTAATTGATGATATCCAGACTAAAGGTAAATCTTGAAAGATAATAGATTCCATTGTATTTTATCAAATAATTTATCAATATAGGTTGGATAACACTTGTTCTTGATTGTGATCTTGTTCTAATCCCGATAATTAGAGAAATGTTTCATATATCCAACTTTCATTTTTACAAAATTAACATGAGTACCCCAATGTGTCCCACATTGATGACTGAATCCCTTTTCCTGGTTTTTTTGGAGTTTCTTATTCATTTCCTCTAACTGAATAGGGGAAATTATATAGGGAGTATTTAAAATTGGCGTGGAACAAGGTATGAATTCTTTTGAGAACTCAATTTCACATTTTGGTGGAAGGATATTAAACTCATCTGGAATGAAATCCAAAAATTCCCAAAAATACTAATATCATTGATGTTAATTTTCTCACAAAACATTTGAGATAACCCACAATTATTAATGGGAATTGAGGCACAAACACTAGATGTAATTTCCACAGGAAGTTTGTACTTATCATCACATTGATTGATGATCCTAGGATGATCTGAAATATGAAACACAACTTCCCTTGCTTGGAATTTTATGTGGGACATATGTATATAAATCTAATCCATGCCTAAGATAACATCAAAATCAACCAAACAAATATTGAAAATATTATTAGGAATCAAATTTCTACAAACATCAACCATAGAGGAATCATTGACATGGGATGCAATTATCAATCCATCAGGGGTTTTTACTGTAAATTCCACATCTAATTGTTTTGGTGGGATCATAACACCCTTATTATATTCTTTAGATATGATAGAGTTGGTAGATCTAGAATTAAATAATACAATTGAAGTTCTAGAGTGGATGGTAAGTGTACCTTTCACAAATTCATTATCACTCCCCTTACCAGAAAAAACATTTCATGATATTTCCCTTTTTGCCTCAGCTTAAGAGGATTATAACATCGATCATAATTTCCCACCTTTGAGTTTGGAAACTTTTTACTATGATTCTCATTCTTATTACACATGTAGCCCTAAAGTGTAGGAGGTGATTTATATGATATTTTTCTCATTTTTCATTCTTAGTTATCTTTTTCCCATCATATCATAAATCAAATGCTCTATAAACATTACATCCACTCATAAAAAATTTATTATACACCTTTAGGAAATTTCCACCATCCTTCATCACACACATAGGGTATAAAAGAAATCACATATTCATCTCTTCAGGGTTTTAAGATTTATCTTTAAACTATATTTTCAATTTCTTTTTCTAAACCTTGTGATTGATATGTGTCTCTAACCTCTATTTAAACATTGATAGAACAATGAACAATATATTTGAAAATAATAAATTCTCTTATGTACCATTATATTTTGAGAATTGTATTTCTGCCAATGAAGAATATATTATCTTTACTATCACATTGGATAGTAATTATTGAAGCGCACCGTGTAAGTCTTGTGAAATATTTCATGTAGGTACTGATAGATTCATCATCCTTTTTCGTCAAATGTAGGAACTATTTATTTATCTTGGTGAGAATAATCCTAGGTAAGTACTTTTCGATAAATAAATCATGAAATATTCTCAATCCATGGATTCAATTTCATCTTGTTAACTCATATTGTTTATTAGAGTCCCCACCTATCTTCTTCACCATTAAATGATAAATAGATAGAATATCATTCTCATGATTTTTATATTAATGGATGGAAATTATCTTATCAGTGGTACCGATCTAATGTTTAGAAACATGTGGGTTAAAAGACCCTATGAATGATGGTGAATGTTGACTAATAAAGGACTCAACAGACTATTGTTCCCACCTTATCATGTTTTTAATTTCACCATGATTCATAGCATGAGAGAGCAGTGTGAGCATAGAAATGCAATTTTCCCTTCTATATCCCATATAATT
Source organism: Viscum album (assembly GCA_963277665.1). Classification (NCBI taxonomy): domain Eukaryota; kingdom Viridiplantae; phylum Streptophyta; class Magnoliopsida; order Santalales; family Viscaceae; genus Viscum; species Viscum album. The sequence continues at coordinate 1,005,724,941 of OY728134.1, forward strand.
TGGTTTATCATATGGATAAAAATTTAATTGTTACTCTCAATATCCAATAACATATTTCTTTTTGGTTCTATACATTGACTAAAACAAAAATCATTGAGTAAGAAATAGTTATCATACTAAGGAACCATACAATCATGAAAATTAATATATAAGCTTTCTATGATATTACACCTTCCTTGATCAATGACACCTTAGTTTTATCCTAGGTTATTCATATAAAAATTGTATTTAAATCCTTCATGATGGTTTTCTAAGGGTTTTTTTAATTCCATTAAAATATACCCCATGTGTGTCAAACTAGTTGTGTATCATGGTTCAATGTCATGTACCATAATACCCCGAGTCTAGCCCCGAACGCCTTTTTAGAGTTGTTACTCCTATTTAAATATATTCATGAGCCATATCCAAATGTAATATCCATATAGGGATGTATTTCTATGAATCCACTCACTCTATCATTTACCTGAATTCTATTTCATTTCTTATTCTTTTTTATCCTTAAAATTACCCTCAAACACTTCCATAGGGTTCTATGTAGGGTTTTATCATCCTCACTTCCAAGGGATAACTAAAATTTGTTTATGATACTATTTATATAGAACCTTGATTTTTATACATTAACATTACATAAATTCCAAAAAATTATTAAACATTAAACAAACAGATTCCCAAAGACCGTACTAGTTTGGTGCTTTTGGAAACATGAGAACATATACACTGGTACATAAGTGAGCTACATTTTCTCTCAATAGGTTATTATTAACTAATACTCTTCCTCAAAATAGTATAAATAATAAATGTCTTCATAAATAGGTGGAATGGAAACATAATAATTGGTGACCTCAAGTTCTCAGAAAGGATAAACATAGAAGAAATGTATGGATCGTCATAAGGATAAGGGTAGGAGACCATGATAATAACATTACAAGATCTTACCCAACATATCAAATATCATAAACACGAATCATGGAATAAATCATTGTAGTTCATAATACACGAATCATAAGAAAATAATGAACATAATCCATGAAGCAATAACGTAGGGAAAACATGGAATTATAAAATATAAATAATCATATATTATGAATTCCTTGGTAGAAAAGGAATCACTTCCAAGACCATCATAGTACTTCAGATACACTCCCCATACCATATTGTTATTCATGGTTCACTCCCATGGGAATCTTAGTAGCATGAGTTCTGTCCACATACAATCTTGGTATTCAATGTTCATCCTATCAGCCATCTTGGTAATCATGGTTCACTCTAAAGACCATATTATTCAATCTCATGAGTTATAAATATTTACCAATACATTAAAAAGAGATATAGGTCTCTCCCATCTCATAATTAAATTATACATACATGGGCCAAAAAATCATATCATAACCCATGAAATAAAATGGGTATGATAAACATGTAATCATATCATAATCAGTTTAAAATGATATAGTTTTAATAATAATTTCATCAGTATCATAACCTGTGAAATAGAAACTTATTTCAAGAACATATAACTCGTAAAAGGGAAATTGGTTTCCCATTCACCACTAGTATCAAATTCCCTGCCATACTCCCCTAGAAATGAACCAAAGTCACAAGGTGGGTGTGGTTCTCTATGTAAAAACCACCAAATATTCTTTTCTCATTTATTTTTACAAGAAAATGAAATTTGTGGGAACATAGACTTATAATGAAAAAATGACTCCCTAACTAAATGAAAATATCCCATGATGCCACCAATTGTATGTAGTGTTCCTGTCACTATCCACTTTTAATTCAATTGAATTTTGAAATATTTGATGTTCTCTTAAAAGGATATATAATAGGTGGTTTCTCTATGGAGTGTAGGATTATTTTCAAATCTATTGAATTCATTAACAATCATAGTAAGATCAAAATCTACTATTAAAGGGGATGAGTTCCTTATAATAGTTTCATGAAAAGGTTTTTCAAGAGAAAGAGATGCAGTTTCCAAATTAACACTCAAAAAGGCTTCTTCTCCAAGTTAAATCAATGTTTCATAGAACTATTCATCACCCAACTGAATTCAGGATGAATTAGAAAAATATGAAAGCGTTAATTTTTGTTCATTTAGAAACTCATGTATCACCATGTAATAGATTTATTCCAAAATTTCTTCATTAATAAATAAAACATTATCTTCAAATTTATCTAAAATATTAACTCTGTTGAAATAAACTAATGTGTATTCAATCAATCCATGATGTTAAAATTGAAAATATCCACTCTATAAATAAATTTAGATTAACTCTTACCATTAATTTTTATAGATATAAATTCCTTGTTTATCATGAAAAAATTCAAAATAGTAAATCTTCAAATTAAAACAATTTTCCCTCAGTTGGTCAATATTTGTTTCTATATTACTAAGCCCATGAATTAAAAATAATAATTAAAGACAAAAGAGATGATATGCCATCAATCATTCATTCATAAAAATCAAGGCCCTCATATTTTTAATCACAAGTGATTTAAATGGTTCATGGGTTTAAAGTTTCCAAATAGGTATGCATGGTTTTCAATTTAGGTTAGATAATTCTAGAATAAATGATTTCTATGTTTTTTGATCCCATATGAAATATTTTCAATTTTATGTTTAGGTTCATTTTAAAACATTTCATAAAAAATGGGAAATGATTTTTTTACATTTAAGTTATCATTATTCAGAATCTCTTCAACCTAGGAAATCATGATTTTAAATATCCTATAATTTTGATCCTTTTCAAAGATATGAACCATGTACCAAATGTGTAAATTCTATTAAATCTATTTTATTTAATTCTCAAAACATTTTATCTCAAATCCCTTTATGTTCTTTATATATTTATCTATGTTAATTTATTCATTCAATGAGTTTGTTTGTTTAAAAATGTGTTCTTCATCGGTTTCAAATTAATAAAAATCCAAGGAGTATACTTCCATAATTGCAACCAAACTTTTCATTTCACTTTGCCTCTAAATTTATAATAAAATATTTTCTTCTTCATTCTTTTTAATTTCATCTTATTCCTTTTTCGTATCTCTAAGAACATGCCTTCAAACTTGTGATATTGTTTATCCTGATCTTAATAATTTTTAATTTGAAATGAATGGTTTTGTTCTAGCATATATTCTATCCTAGAATCCATCTTAGCATCTATGTTATCTAATAATTGTTCAAATATTTCTTGGAAGTCAGGTTTTCACTCTAAGTAATGTTTATTTTCATAACAGTAAATAATATTTTGGGGTTTATTTTAGACACACTTCTGGGTAGTGTGTCCATGACAACTACAACATACAAAGAAAAGTCTAGTATGATGATTACTTCCCTTGTGTACTTATATTATTTGAATTAGATTAAACACACAAATTCATGTATATACAACAGAATATTGATACTGAACTCAAGAAACATGTTTTTGAGAGATATAATTTATTTGAAATTTTTGGTAACATTTTTTTTAAAATTTGTTCACAATAATCATTCTGCAGAAGTGATACCAAAAACATGAGACACATGTTGTTGAAATGTACCTATGTTTTATTATTTATAAATCCTATTAATACTAATTTAATGGTAGTTGGTTATCGATCTATAGGGATGATATTTTTATAAATTTTTCAAATACATGACCCATTGTAAAAAGTTGGGTGAAAATAATTTTTCACTTGTAATTTTTCTAATGAAAAATAATTATGACGTGACAATGATTATATTAATAGAATAAGATTGTAATAAATAATTAATGACCAAATAAGAACACTAATTGAAGAAAAATGGTCATAGTATATGCTCAAAAAAAATTTATTCTACTACTCTAAAAAATATTCTTCATAGAATTATCATTATTTTGAGATCTCAATAAAAAATTTAGTATAATCTCCCTCACCAAAATATCATACACCAAAAAATATTAAATTTTTTAGTTATCCACTCCAATAATCGTCAAACTGAAATGGAAATTTTAAATAAATCAATTGAATAAAACTCAGCGTAATATTCCAATGTTTTCAAAAATATTTTTTGAGATAGGCATCCATGATCAATCTTGTTGAATGATCATAGAGATTGAAAAAATGTAAAATGGGTGTGAAAAAATTTAAAATTAAATCAAAATAGATCTCACTGATTGATTCTAGCATTCTTAGAAACTGATTCAAGAATAGAAATATATAGCTAAAATGGAAGCATTGAAAATAACCGAAAAAATGAATTTATACAATGATCATATTTAAAATAGAAATTAGAAACAATTCAATAATAGATATTTGAAATTGAAAAAGTGAGACAAAAATATCCCACTCAAATTCTGTTTTGCTTCTCTTCATTGGACTCCAAGTCTATAACCATCTATGTCCTACTCTCTTCTCTCAAGGTCTCCAGTAATGTCCATAGATGTGTAAATATTTATATCCCTCATCTCCTTGGGTTTTAATTTTAAAATAATTCATTGATATCTGTTTACTACTAATAATGTGCACTGAGCAAGGTCGGTCTATACTTCTGGATGTTACATGAGTCACTAACCTCAGAGTAACCAACCCTTAAAGTCATCATTGTAGTGCCCATGTGATTTCCTTGAAGAACAGTATTTGATAATGAATCTAGTCTGATTTCAAGCTCAGTTCTACATAATCAGAAATAGAAAATAGTAAATAAATAATTATTTTTTATATTTATGAAAATATACCTTTGAAAAAGAAATTTAATATTATCATTATTATAAATATTATGAAATATAAATATAAATAAACTTATTACAAGAGTTAAAAATTTATAAAATAATTATAATTTTCATAAAACAAAAAATAATGTTATTATTTGTATTATTATATTTATATTTATATATGTAAATAATATTATTATGTTTAAATTATAATTTTTAATTTATTTGATTATATAATTTATATAATTATATTTGATGAAATCTTATATTTAGCATTTCTATTAATTAGATTATTTATTCAACATTACTAATGTTGATAAATTATTATTTTCTAATGAATATTAGATGTTATTATTTTATTATGTTAATAAATTTATAATTATTAATTTTATATAAAGATATCATTAATATTGTTATTAATTTATTTATAATGTTTTTTAATTTTTCTATTTTTTTTCTTATTTACTCCTTGATAAAGTTTTGTTGGGGTCTTCTTATTCACTAAATAGAGGCCCAACCTCATGCGACTCCTCTACTACAACTCCGCTTCTCCATCACTGTCGATTAACAGTGGTGACCAACGGAAACTCCTACTATAGATCCATCTTAAAGGCTCAACTTCTCCATATCCAACGACAGTAGATGAGTGATCCACCACCATGTATCCTCTTCCATAATGAAACTTGTATGATGACATTAGAATCAACAAGATTAGAATCAGGAGGAACTCCTCAATGCTGATGAATCGACTTCGGTAGTGATGCTTCTTCCAGAGGAAGAGAGATTGCTATGGTTCAATGTCTGGTCGTTCGATCTCAAAATCATATCTTGGGAAGTGTTGCTCCAATCATCATGATCCCAGGTTTCACCAGCTCAAAAATAGGTCTGGTTTTATTCAGTTAATGATCTATGGCAGTGACTCGTATATGAACATTGATTCATGGTAGAGGAGGTGTTATAGGTGACTGTTTGGTTGATAGTGGAAGGAGGGAGACATTGTTGGGTTCTTCCCAACAGTGAGTTGCGGAGTCACTGTTGGGTTCTTCCCAACTGTGAGTTAGAGTTTTAAAATTAGATATCAAGGACGGTGGTTGGTTGTTTGAATTGATTGCTAAAAAATGAGGCTGGCAGTGTGTTATAAAATTCTAACAATGCAAGGGAGACAGGATTGGAAATTTTTCAAATGGTGAGGCCTTTTTGGGAAACAGAAATGAGAGATTCATCATTGGAAGCATTCCAATGCTAGGTAATGAATACAGGAGGGACTCATCTATTCATCAAAAATATTAAATAAATAACCAATTAACAAATAAAGATAATATTTAAAAAATTAAAAATTAATGAATTTAAAAAATAAAATCTATCTCAATTAATTAAATAAATTAATTATAAATTAAAAATTCAATTACCAAATGTATAAAACAATTAAATAAATAAGAATTTAAAAAAATCAAACTAAGAATTAATAAATAAACATAAATTTAAAACTGACTAACATTATAATGAAATAAATGAATAATTTGATATTAGAAGTATGAATTTAATTAAATCATTAAATTTAAATTATTTAAATTAATGATTGAAATAAAATTATAAAAAAATTACTAATGTCACATTTTTAGAATAATAAAATGCATAAATTAATTTATTTTTTTATTGAATTAAATATAAGAATAATGATAAATCATTTATTTATATGGAAGAAACAATAATAACCCAAACAGAAAATAAATATTTAAAAATAAATTTAGACACATAATATAAAGAAGAACTATATATATTAACTAAAAAATAAAATGAAATAAAAAAACAAAAAAAACAATAAATCAGTATTTATATCGACTAAAATACAAAAGTTGAATGATTTAACAATTAAGTCAAAATTAGTTAATTAAAAAATAAAAAGAACATAATAACAAATGTAACAAACCAAGTGATTTTAAAGCCACAAAAATAACATTGATAGAACACTATTTAGTGGAACAAGTGTCAAACCATTATCATGGTGAAAACATAGGTAATCATTATCAACAACCAAATAATTTATAAGTCAAAAGTATATATTATTAGGGTTTATTACCTCTCCGCTCAAAGAGTCTAAAGCATGGTATCAATATGATCCCATCTAAATAAAATTTGACTAAACGAATCCACTAATAAAAATAATCAACGTACATCGCATGAGAGTTGATAAACATTGCAGATCTCCTATCACTTATTTCAGGGAGACAATAAGATCCCAAAAGATATCATTCCATGAAAACACTAGAAAACAATACGGAAACTCCATTATAACTGATGGGGATAAAATTTCCAAACATAAAAAGTTGAATAGGAGGAAACCCATATCAAATATAGTGGGAACTCTAGAATAATGAAGAATAACTCCTCTTCTCATACCTTTGATCAAACAAGGGATGCTGGGATCAATCCCAGTCGATGGGGCTTCATTTAATATAAAACTCTACACTACAGTTACTATGTTTTGAGATATATTAGATGGAGAGTGTGGTGTTCAAATGGTTGTTGGGGTAATTATTGGTTGAAATATTTTTAATAGACCATGATGCAGCTCCTCATAACATGTTTCAAACTTTATTCACTCTGGTTGTACCATAGTGCAACACTAAGGACCATGCTGCATTCCATCCGGTCAAACCAAATATGAAGAACATGGTGCCTCCCCTAGACTATATCCTTGTTATATAGAAATGAACAATGATGTATACATATTCATGATTTCATAGATTTTTTATTCCATTTAATTGGAATATATTATAGAAGCTTGTCCATGGTGAACAAACCCCATTATGTGGTGGGGCCAACAAAAACCCCTATGTTAGATCCTCATCACTCCATGCCATTCACATGACACCAGCGAAGGTCCTACTCCACAACCAACACCAACGGTCCAGGTACCCCCTAAGGCTATAGCATAATGTCCCATCCAAATTCTCCCAAATTTTTTAGACAAAAATCCATGACAATAATCAAACCATCAAAATAATTTCACACAATTCCACACTGTATATTCCTAGATTACAACATAGTCTAGGTCCCTACAAAGTACCATTTCCTCAAATGAAAATTTCACAATTTTTTTTCCAATTTGACCTCTAAACTCTTAGGAACCTCCCCCATATGACTCCAATACATAAAAAAACAACAGAAGGGTCCACTTTGGATCTGGGTCCTTACATAAGATAACTATTAATACATTCTCATTATTGAGAATCCAAAACTAATATGGAGTCATAATAATGAAAATGTGTTTTCCAAACAAACACTTCATGAGATTTATCTTAAGGATCATTCCATAAAAATATATCAACCACCTTTGACATCTGAAACAAGTGAAACACCATGAATCCCTATCAACTAAAATGTAAACACTCATAGGGTATTTATCTCATAAGAAATAGTATGGAAACATCAGGTAACTAGATTGAAGCTATTTAAAAAACCAAAAAATTGTCAAAAATCAAAAATTAACAATTATATAAGAGAATATATAAACAAAAAAACATATTGTAATTGGTGTGTATCTATAAAAAACATTACATGTTATTCTTAAAATCACCATGGTGAAACCGGAGGATATTAACCAATGTAATATCACACCCACATAATACCTTCTCCTAGAGGTCGTGGACCTCTATAGGAACTTCCCCAAAGGTCTCCCCATCATCATCAACATACTATCCATAATCAATCATGTGGAAATTTTTATAATTCAAACATCATAGCTATGACACCTGAAAAACATATTGTATTCCTTTCCTATGTGAGGGACATTCAATCTTATAAGATATGGCTTCAACATTATCCAATACCATAAAAGGCTCACCAAAATAGGGAGAAATCATTCTCTCACATCAAAACCATCACATATCATGATGTGAAGAAACCTTTAGGAACACATGATATCCAATGTAAATCGTAAATTTTATCCTACCATGATCACCACAGGATATCTGGAAAACATGGCATTGCTTAATCCCCTCATGAATTACCTAAACCATACCTGTCATGTTATTTATAAGATCTAGCCCAAATGTTTCTTACTTTACAACACCAGTCATGCAAAACATGAAATATAAGGGAGGGTATATATAACTCTAAATTGTTCATACCAATGGAGGTGTAATGGAAAGAATTTGGGATGTGTGTTGTGATGGTCATCAGCATTCCACACGCGACCCTTCATCAATGGAGTTTTTTCATGTTTTTTGTGGTTTTATTTCTACATATTTGATTCGTGGTGATTTAAGCCTAATTCTATTTTTGTTAGTGTATCTAATGATGTTGTGTTGATGATGATGATGACTGGACGATGTCGAGATGATATTTTACTAGTGTTTCATTCCTTCTTATTTCATTAGTTTATCTTTTATGGTTCCAAGACTCCCCCAATCTCTCTGAGCTATAGGAGTGAGGTTTTCTTCATGGTTCTTTGGATCGTGAGATCTATTGGAATGTTTAGCATAATCGACAGCAGTGTCCTATTTCAGCATCGAAGGTCCAAGCATTGTCGGTCATCAAGGTGATCATCAATGTTGTACAGGCCGACGGTGATGAGGTGTGGAGGATGAAGACATTGGAGATGTGTTCACATGAATACTATGATGGGGTTTTCTAGAGAATTGGTGATGGAAGTGAACTAATGGATTTATTCAAATTGTGTTCATGACAACTCGTTAAATGAAGACGTTCTCTGGTGGACTGGTGTGGTGTTTGGACTATGAAAATGATAGTGGAACTTGATCAGATCACCGTCAATGACTGTAATGATGATAACATGGAACTCCATGAGGGAACGATGATGTTGAAGATGATGGTGATGAGAATTCCAATGGGTCACTTCAGCATGGTGATAATGCGATGGAAAAAGAAAAGGATGTTTGATGTGATTGGAGTGCGACTTGAGGCAGGCGCTTGTCTCGAGATTCACATAACTGAGATGATGATGATGTTTTTTGAATGATGTAATTTTAGTTGAAAGCAGATTTTTTTCTGAAATTTATATTTTCCCACATATCCATAAATATTCATTTTTGTAAATGAAGAAATTGATTTGGGGGGCACTAACCATATTCTGTTTCGGGTACAAAAAAAACATATCATTGTCCATTCTATAAGAATCCATGATGTTTTATTTACATAACATTCATAGGAGTTAAAAACTAATATAAATTGACTATGAACTTTCTATTATCTCCTACAAGATCATGGATACTATGTACTAATTCAACTATATTGGGGGATTCCCATGAAACAGTATCCCCTATCACCTATGGATCTATAGCTACACCTGACCGTGACATAGTATTCCCTAGGAATCAGACATCATGATACGAAAACTCACACGTTGACACCATCATGAATAGATACAAACAATTAAGAACTCCATAAATGAAATATATATGATATTCATGCTCCTCCTTATACTGGGAATATAAAATGATATCATAGATGAAAACCTTTTTTAACTAATCTAGGAACTCATGAATAACATAATCCATCCAACTAATGAACATGGTTATAGTTTTCATCACAGTAAATGAAATAACAATGAACACATAATTCCCATAAAAATAATGGACAATAGTCATATGTATATCATCGTACTTCACTTTTTTCTGATGATATCCTAACCATTGATTAATCATAAATATTAAACATTCTCTTTTTAGTTAATCGTATATATCACCGATATATAGAAGATGACATAAGTTCTCCATGGTAAACCCATTCAAGTGATGATAATCAATTCAAAGATGAAAACATCCATCAAAATTATTCAAGACAAAAAATTTGGGAACCCCATGTTAGAACACTTGGTACAACAAAATGTCACTATAATGGATCATCATAATATACTTACAGGTCTCACAAACTACGTTTGAACCATCCAATATAGAGGCATCGAGATCAGGGAAGCACTTGACTATATTCTTTTCCCAAAGATGATATTATATTAATGGTGTAATAGAAAAACCTCATCAAAAATGTCATCAGGTTACTCATACATAACCAAGGGAAAAACCATCAGTTGAGCCTCTGATAAACAAAACATACACTCAACCATCATGGATAACAAGTGTAAGACAAAAATATGATCATTTAAAGGCTCTCACATTCCATGAAATATGATATAAAATCATTCATTATAATAAAAACCTTTATCATGATCCAATCCAATGCATGATAAAAATATGATATCCATATAATTCCTAGTATGTTATTTTATGGTTGTATGTGTAAATATATGATGTCTTCAAATGAGCAGTATTAACCTAAAAAGTTTCTCATTGTCTCTATATATATCATATGTATAATCCTAATGTATAACTGGTATAGCCAACACCATGGTCCCGAGATCCCTCTCTACCATATTTCCCTATGCATGGATGAGGATAGCAAATATGATGGATTCTGTAACTCCTGGATCAATCAAATCATGAACCCATGTATAGAAAAAAGAAAAAGGTACCTAAAATGATGTATGAAGCATCTTGTACTAGGAATTATAAATAATGAATCTAAAAATGGTCTATCTATCCATGATGATGACCAATTACACAAATTTATTCTACTCTATATTGATGATGATAATTATTGTGGTTTCCTTCCTTCCACATATCCCCTATGATGATCAGAAGATAGAACATCCTCTTGATGTTGCATCAACTAAAAATTCCTCAAGGGGGAACCTAAAGATAAAGAATCCTATTGATGTTGTGTCAGCTAAAAATTCCACAATGGTGGATGTGAAAGCTGAGATATGGACCTAAACTAACTACATATAGAGGTTGGGATCTCTCTCTACTAATGACATCAGGATTCTTGCGAATAACATGTGTCAATCACTCTTCATAGTCTTGAGAGCTTCCACTAATGGAAATGATATCAAGAGAGGTTGGAATTACAACTAGATATTATAAAACTATTATATAAAATAAATTTGGGATCCCATATCATTGATATACATTATTAATAGTCCTGAAGAAACCCCTCTATTAATGATCCAACTCATCCCAATGTATTCTTGATAACCTCTAAACTGTTTATCTCCTCAAGATACATCATTAGATTGATTTTTTTGAACATGCTCTATATTTTTCAATGCAATTCCTCTGTAACATTACTCTACATGGAATACTCATCTTGGAATCGGTCTAAATAATATCATATAAAGGTATTGAAATGGATCATGGACTCTCATACTCATGAAATCCCTAATTTAAGGGTATGTAGCTCCAAAAGACTGGTTGTATTCTCTATCAAAGATTGAAACATTTCACAGAACTAGACCACGAATATATCACATGAGCCTACCAAATCCTCTTGATCCTATATGTATAAGACCCACCATTTCCTTGATATTCCACACAACATCATTAGAGACAATGAATCCCAATGATCCATATTATAACAAATCAAAATGTAGGGTAACACAACCTCTATTAAATATTCCCCTATGACTGTGTCTAAAATAGAGAACTCATAACTCTATGTACACTAGAATCAAACATAACAGAGTTTCCACATCCTAGTGACACCATCGTCGAACTTGACTGTACAAAAATTTCCTCAAACATAGATTCAATGTAGTATGATGCATGATCAATTTTTAGGCCCCCACCCCACAAACTATATTAAATAATTTATCATGGCCAGTTAATATAATTTTTATTAAATCATATCTTACGGTGTTATTAACCCATTTTGTGTCAATATCTAGTGTTTACATTAATTACTAATCATGGTTGACACGATTTCCCTAACAAACCATGTAGTCTCACATGTTCTTTACTCAAAACATTATCCAGTCCCACAACCACAACCATTTATAACACTCATCCATGACCCCCCTAATTAGTACCCTCCTATGACAAATATTATTTAACAGGGATATTGAATTACCATGTTCGGACTCCAATATGAACTAGGTTAGAAACCACCATCGAGGCAATGTCATATATTCAAATTAAAGGCAATACCCTTTAAGAGAAGCATGAAAAAAGAGAGACATGACCATTACACCAATAAACTACTTCTCATAGAGATAAAGGAATGACATATGATAACATATAATTTCAGGAAAACAAAAAAATTTAATGTAAACTATAATTATCAAAATGGTATTCTCAATATAGACCATGAATCCAAAACAACTCCTATAAAACCATGATCTAGTAAAATATTGTCTGATATCCAACCCCATCTAGGTAACCTAGAAAATAGTTTATATTTATAGGGTGTGAATAATAGTTATACTTAGTGTGATCCTCCCATTATACTCTCATGATAATGATATAGAAACCATACTAAAGCCTAGCTAACAAGGAGTGAGGCTAACTCCTCAACCCAACTGGTATATTATGTACCAAGTATTATCATTGTGATATATCATCATGTAATTCATTTAATAGATATAAACTTATAGTAATAAATATTTTAGGGTAAACTACCACCTCATCCCCATGTGTTTTATGCTCTTACCTAATGTCTCTCTACTTGATCCATCTCTCTCCAAAAGAATCCATCCCAAACCCACATGTGCAATGTCTCATAAAATGTACCTCATGAATCATAGGACACCATCATCCAGCACCACATTTCCATACAGTATCGAATTATTTTCATTGATCTATAATAAACCATATGACATGTATTCTATATCAGGTAGTATACCTCAATCATAATAGACTATACACTGAGTAACATAACTCAAGGCATCAAATACTATAGAAATCAATCATTGAATAATAATTTGAACTATATATTTTGATATTAATTTCTATAAAATATCCATGAGACCTCATTACCCTATAAATTAAAATATGGGAAAGATAATATCTGTGAATTGCCTCATAATAACCACCAAGAGTAGGGAGTGGGGATAAATGTGGTATTCATCCATCTATTCCTCGCCATACTTGATGTTGTGTAAAAACCCTGCCATAGTCCACTATGTGGTAGATACCTTACCAAAAAGGATGGGATAGAATTTGAAATCATAAAAAATGCCTGAAATAATATATCTCATAACAATGCAATTGATATAACCTGGTCCTAGGATCAACTAAAAAAATTATCACTCAGTTAGCCAGTTTCCACTATTAGGTAGTCAACATCCTATTGGCACCAAATAATTTAATAGAGCTATATTAAATTAAATATTTACCTTATTAAATTTCCTTATATTGATTAATTCTTAATCCAGTAATAAATATATTTTAATAAAAAATTCAATGACCAATACAATGATGTATATTCCCTCCTTTTATAATCCAATCAAGTCCATAGTTTATCTGTGTTGTCCACATTTTCATTCAAAGAACAGTCCCTATGGGGAATGTTATTTATTTTACATTATTAACATTCTATAAATCCAATTTATCTTTGAAATGATTTTATGATACAATACATGGTATACATAACGATGTACATACAGCTACCTCAAGTAGTGGGGAAAGGATTTCATACAGACAGACATTTCACCACTCAGGAATTTATGAAAATTCATTCCTAATCAAGAATCCTATCAATCAATATCCAAACAGGTATTCCAATATTCAATAAATCCCATCACCCTCATTCCATCCCAAAAAAATCATTAATCTTCCAATCTATATTTCTATTATAGGAATTTACTATTTTCACATCCTAACAACTCCCTGCGGACATATCCACAACTATATTAAGATCAACCATCCTAGAATAATAGAAAGGCTCATCATGAATCAAATATAGTTAATGGAGAGATGTTTTACTAAAATAATTTAATAAACCATCCAATACATATAGGATCTTTGATCCCATAACAAAATGAGTGAAACCCTTATTAACTACATGCATCCTCAACCTAAATAATGTATCATTAATGAAAAACTAATTCGTATTTTTCGTTAATTAATAGATTAATTAACATATATTCCAACTATGGGTAACATATAGTATTACCAAAAACAAGGTATAAATAAGATAATTCTTAATTAATATAAAAATAAACATTAACCTCAACATCATGTGTTTAATATTTAGGTTCATTAACTAATTCGATTGACACATGTTATATCAGGTTCATTTAAACATACATACTCACATCAATTTGATTATTGAAAAATTATAATATTTTATAGATTCATTTAACATGCCTCATTAATTATCATCATCAAAACAATTTTCCATGATTAGATATATTATCAAATTTCATCATATATTAAAATGAATCATTACAACATGATAAACATACTATAACATATACAATACACTATCTAGTAAAATAAGAGGAAAATTGTTGTCATGGTGGAAAAAAAAGGTGATCACATTCTTAAAACCAATTCTTTATTTATATTTTTTATCTATTTTTAGAGTAATTATACCACTATCCAATTATGATAACTCATTATATCTTTTATATTTCACAAAAATAAATACAGAAGAAGGGAATACCCTACTCAAAAGTGTTAATATCCCTCTCTTAAGAATATATCAACATCACACATCTATAGTCACAAATGCTGATATAAAACTACAATCCCTCAAATATTTTATTCCATGAACACACTATAAAAGAACATGTAAACTCCATTAAAACTGATAGATTTGTACTGAAATATCATTTAATGAAGGATGAGAGAAAAATAATTTCATATAAAGAGAAACTAATAGAAAAAATAATTAGAACACACATTGTATGAGCACTGAACGAATATGAGAATCTTGGATCAATAACATATCATAATGGATCCATGTAATTTGATAAAATACCTTTGGGTTCCTAGGGTTTATGAGAAATAAAATGGATAAAGAGGGGTTTTACCATTCATAGGAGTATATGTAGGCATATATGTTTCTAAAGGGCCATACCAAATCCCCTAAGTGTAGGACATAGTCTTACCTGAATCTTGGTTTACCACGGTACAATGAATGTGACAATGTGATATCCCAACTGGTGAATCCTTTTAAAAAACATGGGTCCTCTCATAGTGTAGATCTAATTATGGTGTGGATGTTCTATAGAACATCTAGATCCACCTTGATTGAGATACACATTGGTGTGGAATTAGGCTACACCACAACATCTTATCCATGGTATAACTACCCCCTTATATAGAAGTGTCACCCAAACCCTCTACATTATGTCCTCCACATACCACACTATAATTATAGACAACTAGGAAGGGCCAAAACCACTGCCAACCACTATGGACCATCCACCCAAAAAAGGTCATAGCCTCAAATCCACCACCCGAGCTCCCCTATACTAGATATGGTTCTCAATAATGGAATGCCAAGCTTCCAATGTTGTATAACGACAGAAAATTCCATATTATACACGATTGAGGAGAATAATATGCCTCTATGGGATATATTGTCCTTAAATGGTATTGGGACATCACAATTTTCCAATTCTTCCTACAAAATCCTTCTATTCCCAAGTAGGTGCCTCCAACAGCCAAAAAAAGAAAGGAAAGGGCCACTGAGTATTCGATACCTTACATATAAAAAGTGATAAATTTATACAAGAATTTTATTCTATCAACTAAATAGTTTTACTGATTCATTTATTATAAATTAATCAAAAAAAAATTTAAATGTCATGCAAAACACACCAAAAGGATTTTCTGGATAATAACCTGAAATGGTGGGGAATATAATATAATAAGGCACACCGTAATATAAGGTATCTCAGATTTAGGTCATTAACCTATAATTATATTAAGAGAGAACTCATTGTAGTCTACATTTAAGATTAAAAAACAATTTAATGGTATATTTTTTTAAGATCAATGTTAATAAATAATTTTACGTGGCATAATAAAAATAAATTGTAGATGATAATAATTTTAGGTAAATGTTATAGATCACCCACCTAATATTTATATATGACTCATTAAATTGTATAAGATTCAGATTCATGATATATTGGTATAAATTTACGATCTATACAAACTCCCTATGAATAGGGAATATTAGCTAGTACTGAAATTTCATCTGATATAGAAAAGGATACTGAGAAAAAAATCAATTAGACTCATAAACATTAAGAGATAGTGATAGTGAAGAATATATGTAATTTTATTATGATTACATAATAATGATATCCCAATAAGAATATTTGGAGTTCCAAGAGGGATCTCAAGTGGGTTACAGAGTGTTGGTTCACCGAGACGAATGGGTTTAAGGATTATAAAGAAACATGGGAAAATATAATTTCACATGTATTTATGGGTCTGATGGATTGATTTTATGATTGGAAGAACAATGTTCCCAAGATTCACATATAATGAACAATTTGATACTCTCAATCAAATGGAATGGAAAATAATTAAAAAACTGTTTCCTGCTCAAGAGGTATTAAAATCCAAATGCCACACCCCCTCGCATAAAGGGAGAAATATTAAAAGAAACTATACATAAAAAATGTGGAATAATAATTCAATTAATTAAATATTTATAATGGACTTGAGGTGTGTCTTTTATTGTTTCAAATACCATTAAAATCCTCTATGGGACCAAAAAATTGACCCACATGGTTACTATTAACACTGAACTAAAGTTTCACTTCAACTGTTCTCCTAAAACTATGCTCTGTGGTCTATAGAATCCCCAAACTGTCCTGAAACGTCCACAACATCTTTAGGCATTGAGAAGTAAATCAAAAGGGAGGTTTTTTCTAAAATGTAATTGATCATTTCCTTATTTAAAATCATAGATGTTATAAATTCCCATTATTAAGACAAATCATCACCGAGTTTCCCATCTGAGGGTGGTTGATCATCATATGAGAGTAATTTAATCCAATGATCACATGATTCAGACTCTCAATTCCTTCTCAAATCGTTTACATGGTTGTTATTACAATGAACCTATACCATAGCAATAATCCTACCATGATGATAATTCATGCTACAGTCAATAATACGAATCAAGTACTCCTTAAAAAAATCACTGGCATTCATATTAATTTCACCAGGTTTGACATATTGAGATGCGATTTAATGATAAAGACATAACTAAAAAATATGGGTGATTTCATTCATAGACCTGTATCATTAAGGATGTTTTTTTCGATAATACACTAGTATAACCCTCAAAAAAATTTTGAATAATCAAAACAATCATATCGATAATTTAACATACCTCTAGATTCATTGATTTCTCAATCTAGATGAAACACAAAATATTACTTTATGTCTCACCCCAAAATGTATATTTGTTTAGTGACTATTAACATAAAACATATACATAGGGTGAGCTAAAAACAAAAATTTCCTGACCCTTTTTACCTTCTACGATGTTTACAGAAGAAGTGGACCTATTAGTGCTACCTCCCCAAAATCTGACTATAACATCAGTGAAGAAAATACCACACTGTAAAGAGAATCATATGGATCCATTTGAATAGTCACATGAAAAAAAATTATAATAAAATACAACAAGATCCAAGTGTTTCACCAAATAAACTCCACAATCTAGACTCCTAAACAAAGCATGTCCTCAAACAAATGTATTACATAATCAGATTAAATGCTAGTCTAATCATGATATGTTATACTCAAATGTTTTGGTGATCTAAAATCCTATTATCACCCATTTGAAAAAAAACAACATAATGTTAGTGTCTGTTTCTCTTACAATAATATATGGAACCCTATGAAATTGTATAATATCCTCGACATATTGACTTATGTGCACATCCAATAGAAAATCTCTCAAATAGGAAATAAATTGGTAAACCTTTTTAGCTGATACATGATTAACCATACTGTGTCACATGATCGAAGTGGCCTTGAGAATCCCATCCCAAAATCAATTAGGATGTCATCTAAATTCCATTTGGATTTATGCAATGGTTGTAACAAGCCACCAGGTTTTGGGTTCTCCTCCATTACCTTCTTATTGGTGGAACACCATGTAATGAAACCAATGTCCTACCCCATCATACCATGACACTAATAATGATGGTGTCTAATAAGGTAAAACATGTAACACCCTAATAAAACAAATATATTAATTATAGAACTATTATTTTATAATGAATAATATTTTATAATAACATAGTTACACTTTTACATTTTTATTAAAATAATATAATCATCTGTTGATATGGAATAACAAAATAGAGAATAGTAAAGGGATATTCACATGGATTAATAATAAAATCCTTAAAAGTCTCCATAGGATTTCATCTCTAAATAATATCTCCATATCCATAAGGATCATAAAAATGAAATTGAAGTGTTAGGAAAATTAATTACATTTTTAAAGGACTTGCAAGAATCTTATTAAGAAATTTAATGATTGATATTGAGAGAATGAAGAAGTATGTATAAGAAAATATGACTGCTTTGCATGTTAGATGTTTTACAAAATAGTATATGGGAATTATTATAATTTATCAATAAGATGGTTGGAAATTATAATTTTTGTTGGAACAATAATGTGGTTATTGGTATTATTTTTTAAATATATTATCAAAAACTATATAAATATGTAATTAAAATTAAGTTTTACGATAAATTCATGA
This sequence comes from Viscum album, assembly GCA_963277665.1. Classification (NCBI taxonomy): domain Eukaryota; kingdom Viridiplantae; phylum Streptophyta; class Magnoliopsida; order Santalales; family Viscaceae; genus Viscum; species Viscum album. The sequence continues at coordinate 1,005,744,156 of OY728134.1, forward strand.
GTTTTAAATATTTTTTTTCATGAAATAATCTCATAAAAAAATTCTTAAATGATATTATGTTTTATCGATACAAAAACTAATTATTTTAATGATCAGAATGTTTCTTTTTTGATATAATTTATAAATATTAGTAAATAAGGGTAATTAATTTCAAAATTTAAATTATCATGTTAAGGGAATTATTTTGATAAAATGGATACCATTTTCAAAATCATCATGTTAAAATTATCTTATGGTGAATTTATATAAATTTATAAAAATGGTGATTTTTGGGATTAAAAAATGAATGTATTGTTTAATACGTAGTAAACTAACTCTTATGATTTTATTGAGAAATAATCAGTATTTAAAAAATGTTAATCAATAATATTAATAAAAAAAATTGTGTAAAACCTGGTACATTAAGTGCGTCATTAGGAAACTCATTCATAGCATTTTTGAAGACCCTAGTTTTACCTGTTTTAAAAAACATATATTATGAGTCATAAATGTACCATATTAGAATTAATAATTATCACTTTCCAAACAAATATTTTAAAAGGACTGAATATTTGAAATTTTATGCTCTAAATTATGTAGTATAGTTAATTTCACTTTTATACATAAAAATGTTACTATGGTAAAAAAGAGTTACTATGCTAGTAAAAGTTATATGGTAAAATTTTCTTATAAATAAAAAATAAAACGTTAAAATTGGGGTCGATATTTTATAAAATGATAAATATCCTCTATCCCGTTAATTTAAAACTAATATTATCATAATTAATTCCACCCAATAGTGGGTATCCAATAATACAAAATATTTATTTTTAATCACATAAACCACCCCTCCCCAAGTATAAATACACCTTTCCTTTTCCAAATATACAACAAAACAAATAAGATTAATTTTTGGCCTTTAACCCTCTATAATTATCCTACAAGGTGTCCCAATGGTGTCTCCAAGCTTTTATGTTTCCCCCTCCATGATTTAGGAATAAACTCTTCAAGGAAAGTTATATTTTCATCCATTTATTTCAATACAAGATATTTAATTTTTACAAGCCTTTTATTCTCAATTAATAACTTTGTAAACTGATATTTAATACTCCTATAATTTTGAATATTAAGTCTTGTTAATGAGGGACTTTATTTCCCTCCCATTATATATTTTTTATAAGTCAATACTCTGTCGAAATAAGGGTTCCTCACAGCCCTGTGATGACTAAATTTGAAAGACATAATAATTTTTTTAATATTTATATAAAATATAATATTAATTGTAATTTTGATAATTCCCTTATTATTTTTTAATGATATATCACTATTCTCTCTCATTATACTACCTTTATAATCCATTATAATGTTTATATTTTATCGTAACCATAAAACCATCGTATATTTGATAAAGATACATGTGTGTTATTTTCTATGAAAATACATCCCTATTAGGATACAAACATTTTTATGTGGCTCTAGAACATATGTACCTAAGGGTAACAACAAAAAACACCATATTGATCTCAACTCAATTGGGAACTGGTGCACAAAAATTGGCCTTGTTCCAAACCTGGTTTGACACTCCCGGGGGATATGATATTCTTAATTTACAAAAAACATTTAAAAATCATAGTGATAGATTTATTCATCATTAATTTGGTCTCCTAACATTAAAATTAAATGATTTTCAACAACTGATATATGATTATTAATTATTTTATTGGTAAGAAGTTATTTTGTAGCTTATAATTCATTCTAATATATTGGAAAATATTATAAGATATATTCCTTTAAGAAATTGTTCTATGTTGTTATTTTGTTTATTACTTGAATTTTATTATGTGTAATCTTTCATATATGTATAATGTGATGGAAATTTATTTGAAATGTAGGAACTAGATTTATAAATACCCTAAATTCACTAGTTGGTCACATGCGACAACTAAGATTGGGTAATGGGAGTGTACATACATTTTATGATATCTTGGAATACGTCCCTGATGGTATGGTTATGTTGTCTAAAAATATGATTTGTCCTTACTATATGTTGAATTATTTCTTCTGCAGTTATTTATTTATTATTTTTTTATCCATGTATTTATTTTATTACTCCACATCTTATGAAAATTAGTAACACATTTTATTCATTTTGGCCTACTATCTTCATAATAAATTTTTGTTATCTTGGTATTTATCCATTATTATGTCATCCGTGGATTTATATATTCCCTCAGCTTAATTTTAATGTAAATAATATAGTTTATTTTTTTTATTTCATACTAATTATATTTTTTTCCACCCCAACCCCATACATGATCATCCGATCTCAACCATTATCTTATTTCTAATTTTCCCCAGGGAACCAAGTCGAGTACTACATATGAAAATTAGATTACAAGGAGAATATTAAAGTTTTCAGGTTATAAAGTGATGTATTATTAGTTACAATGTAAGGTAAAACTGATTTATGTATCTAGTTTTATTAGAATAATAAACTATTGAATCCACTATATAGTGATTAATGTACCATTTTTAATAAAATAGCAACTGGATCCTGGGTACTGGATTTGTGGTTGTCAGAGTTTGTATCAGAGAACAGTTTAATTAAAACCATAAGAACTATATTTAGATGAACATACCGAGAACCTAATAGTAAAATGATCATGGATAACATATATTAAAACACATATATTTTTATTATATTAAATTTTCTGTAATTTTATTCATAATGGATATGATAACTATCTAAGAGCATATATTTTAATGCTTTTTTGGAGAGTCTACGGTAATATTGGAATAGTCATTTGAGGAATTAGTTTCTGAGTATGAGGATACCCAACCAAAAGAAACATAGAATGGTCCAACGATGATATAGGTTGAATTTTAAATATACTATTCTAAAATTTGGCTACCTTAGATATTTATGCAATGATAATTAATATTTTATTTCAATTCTAGATATTGTTGACTAGTTAGAGTTAACTCATTATTTTTAATACTAGGTATAGGTGGTATATAATTACATTAGGAATAGGTTTTATGTTGATTATTTCAAGAATAAATTACATTTTATTAATATATTTTAGGTCTTTTATCAAGATAGAGGGAAAAAAATCTCAATGTATTGTCCCTTCTCCCTTAGACGTTTTAATCTCATTCAATGTTTCAAAAACTACTTCAAGTGGTCCATCCACATTTTCTTGATTTCATCTCACATTCAAGTAACGTTATAGTATATCCAACACTTATCATATAATTTGATACAATTATTGGTCTCCATAAATATTTTACTATATTTGGAAGAAAACATTCTTAAATTACTCAATTTGGGAACTACCATAATGGTATTTATCAATATTTTACAATGTCACAAACCAAAATAGTTCTTACCTTTGTTTATAAATACATATAGTAAGTATATCTTTGATATTAGTATATATATATATATAATTTTAAAAAATTTCCTATGTTTTACAAACTTCTGCAACCAACTGTGTTTTTAACCATTCCGTTCAGTTCATATTTGGTGATTTTGTGGAAGATAGGATTGGAATTATAGTTCAAAACAATATGTTAAAAATAAAAAAAACTTAAACCATAATCTATACACTATAACTTATTTCAAAAAATATTTCACCTATGGTCTAAAGTGAAAAAATTTATAGAATTCCAAATCCTTAATTATCACTATGTCAACTCATGGACATTACTTGGTGCACCTTTACTCCTCCAAAATAGATAAGGGAATTAGAGTTACTAGTGATCTTAATTTTATAATGGTATTAATATAGAAACTATTATAACTAAAAACTATATATGGAATAATATTTGGAATAAATTTTTTAGAATATTAGTTTATGCCATTATTGGGGAAAAAATATGTTACCTTCTCTTCCATAATATAGTAAGGTTTGTATCTCTCAGTAATGAAAACCATTTAGATTCTTATCATTATTTTAATTAGTATGTAAAATTAATAATTTTATAATGAAATTTATTTAAGGGGGAATAATGTATTTAATTCTCCAACCCCAGAAATTATCGATCTAGAGTATTACTTTATCACATTGGCCTAGATACAACATTTGAATCCTAAAATACCGAATAGTATAATAGTTTTTAAAACTAGTTACATACATTTTACCCATTTTACATTGGTTAAAATAAAAAAATAATACATAAAAATGATAATAAAATACATCCTTGAGGATCCATTAAATGGTCTATTTTTCATAACCTAGGGAAATGAAAAAAAATAAGAGTGGGAGCAAATGCTCAATAAGGTTATGTACCGTATAATCTATCAGGAATCAATGAGAATAAATCAACATGGAAATTTAAATAACTAAGAACACATGCCATTCAAATAACTGGACAAGGAATACACAATAAGGCATAGAAAATTACTAAAACACATGTCATTTAATCAATATTCTAAAACTGAAATTCATTTATATATTTTCAAAAATTAAAAATTCTCTGGATATTAATTAATGTGAATTTATAATGAGGTAAATGATCTAAAATTATATGTCATGTATCTAGAACATGAACAACTATACTGTCAAGATCTGTTATCAAGAAATTTTAAACTACAATGATATGGTCAACTAATTCATCCGATAAGACTTCCAATGCATGAAGGTGATATATATATGTTTATCCCACTAATTTATTCTAGTCCAAATAATTTCTCATATACCTAATAATTGATTTAATTAATAAAAATTATTCTGTATCATCAAATATACCTATGGAACAGAAGATATGGATTTAACAATACTGCCAAAGTTAATCAAATAACATCTGAGGTATACACAATATGTTGAAATGGTTTAGGGTATAGGATATAATCAAATCTATTATAAAATAATATGGATATAAAAATTAAGTATAAGTTCCCTTGAATAATTATTATGAGGACCTAATTGTATTAATGGAATGTTGACAATCACAAAAGAATGTGAGATTGTACGATAACAATTACAATATAGTATTTTCATGTTAAACATCCTTGGATAAGATAATTAAAATTAAAACAGTAAATAATATGAATTTAATATTATTAATGATATAATATATCTAAATGGGAATTTGATACACCACACAAAATAAATATGTTGTTAAAATGGAATATGCCATATGGAAAGAAAAGTGAGAAGAGAATCCATTTCCTTGATTCAGAATACTAAAGTGTTTCTTTATATTCCTTAATAATAAACTTATTTAAAATATTTAATTTCTTGAAAAACCTTTTCATGTATATTATTAAATATATTTCACTTATTACAATGTTATATTAAATTACTTAAACAATCAACTTTATTTCCGGTGTTTTGACCAAATTCAATTCATGTGTCTAAAATGACATTTGTAGGTCAAAAATGGTCAAAGGGTCAGTATATAAATTCTATAGAATAATAATCTTGGAATTGTTATAATATTTATACATCAATTATACTCTTAAAATTAATAAGGAATCATGGTTATCCACTAACAAATGATGCAATCATGGAGTCGATAGGTCATATGTACGCTTGAGTAACGTTTTAATTTTCAATAATCATTGTGGGAAGAAGGTAATTGAAGTTTTATATTTACATAAGGATAGTTATATAAAAAATACTATTATATTTAATCATATATATTTATATATATAATTCATGTGATTTAAAAGGAATCACATCATGTTGAGTAGGTGGTACTCCACACATCTGCAAATGATGTTATCCCTTTTCATCTTTTAAAAATGGTAATAAATAAAATAATATATTATATTTATAGAAATGTAATTAATTCATTAATATAATATATATTTAATTTATGTCTCATATTCTTAATTATACCCAACCTTAATACATTCCATGTATTCGGTGAACGCATCACATCGCTTTGATGAGGCGTTATTCCACACATCCATAAATGATGTTATCATATCCACTAGAAATGAACAGAATGAAGGATTTTGTTATATAAAAACTAATGAAGTATGAAGAGACCATAAATGTCACATATATAAAAAAAATTGGGTGTCTGCTATATTTCCAAAACATGATAGTTTTTAACAAAATTCATCATGTCATGAGGTGGTAATCTATCATACACACAAATAGTAAATTGATTACTCATTTAATGGAAGTGTGTATTGTTTTATGTAAAACCCTTACCATAATAAAATCTCATTATATATAAGATAATTATATTTTTATATAATTATAGAATAAGTTGAATTTAATGGTTTGAGAAGGAAATAAAAGAAGTGATCACTGAATAATTTCACCTCTTTTTCGAGTAACTCCTTTTTGTTCTCACCAATGGTATTCTTTGAAATTTTTATTTTTAAATTGATGATTCTAGGTTGATGAGATGGATTTTGGGAGATTATTTGTCATATTGGGACTGAGATAAATTGTCTTGAGAGGTGTGAGGATGGGGAAGAGTGAATTACTTTTTAAGGTGGAGGAAGAGTGGAATTATTATAAATACCAAAAAGTAAACACTATTTGGAGGCCTCCCTTACCTCACGTGCATCCAAAATGGGAATATAATTAAATAAATGAATATTATGGTCAATAAAAACTCAAAAAAGATAATAATAAGAACTTTTTTTATTTTTTAATTAATCAATAAGTTTCATTATTTTTTTCATTTTTACTAAAGTAACTTGTTTTCTATCACAAGTAATTTAAATATTAATAATAAATTAAAGTGAAAAATATAATCCATTATAGAACCACTAAATTATAAATATTTATCTTATATAAAAAATTATAAATCCAATATATTTAGGAAATTAATTCTTAATCATGCGCTTGTAACTTGCAAAAACACTACTTTTACCCATACAGTGCTAACAATGTTTTTTCTATCTATTTGTAAATATGTTAATTCTAAAATATGAATTGGTCCATGAATGGAAGATATTTTATATTTAATAAAAATTTAAAATTACATGGGATATGATGTATTTTTTATTCAAATTAAATAATTTAATAAAATATTATTTTTTTAATAACAACAATTCCATTTTTGACATTATTTTATAAATTTTAATTTCAAAATTTCAAAATAATGAAGGAATTAAAATATATCAATTTCCTATATGTTTTAAATGATATATTCATCTAGAAAAATAGCATAACATAATAATTAATTAAATTTACTTTAATTTTGATGTTTCCTGAATCATCTATTTCATTTAATTATTAACTAAATAAACCATTTTTAGCATTTATTAATCATTTCATGACTCTTATTCATCTCAGAAATTATAGTTACAATATAATGAAAAAATACTCATTTATCTATAAAAATAATTTTTATAACTGAATCTATGTATCTTCATCCATAATCTAAATCTTTGTAAATGATAATGGTAAGGAACATTTCTTTTTTGTCTTTTTTCCCTTACGTAAGTTATTTTATGGGTCACATTCTTGAAAATGTTTCCCACTAACTCTTAAAATTAAAAACAATATGGGATATGGATGAACTATTATTAGAAAATGTATTTTGAAAAAATTTGATAATATTAGAAAATAAATATTATACTGATTTAAGTTATGTTATTAAGGTTTTCCAAATCCAATTTACATAATTGGAAAATTTAAATTTAATGTTAATCATGTAGGCGTATCGAGAAAGTGATTTTTTAAAGATAAAATGATGATGAGATCGTTAAGTCATCATATGAAAAATAAATAAAACAATTATTACATTGACCTAAATTATATTATTAGATATATAATTTATATATTTTTACATTATAATCCAATTTAATAAATAATTAAAAATTAATTAAAATAAAAGGCATTTTTAACTAAAATATAATATTTTTTACGATTCTGGAAAAAATAAAACAACGCTGGAAAATACCAAAAATTCACCCTAAGATAATTTTTACATTACCAATAAAACATTATTTTTTGACAAAAAAACATTAATAATTTCTCAAAATTTAATTTTTAAATAGGTGATCCTATTGAAGGTGGAAAACAAAGTTTTTCATATAACCCAAGCTAAGTTAGTGTTGTGCATAGCATAATCATAACAAGTTGTTTGATATAATGAAATATAGAAACAAAATAAAATTTATCCTTAAAGAAAAATATTTTATAGTCTAGGCCTGTTACATTATCCCCACATTAATTAAATTTCACCCTCACAATTTAGACTAGATTTCGGAAATCTAGGGTTTGATATTTAAAAATACAATTGTTGGAACAACCGACATTTTAAATAGGGTTAATAACACATCTTATTAAAAATAGTTAATCTAAAATGGGAATGTAATCCCAAAACTAGGCTTTCAAATAGGATATCATTGGTTAAAACATGCAATGGAATAAAAAACTAACTACCATATTCTAATGTAAATTGATAGAGAACATGGTCATGACAATGTTTTTGACTAAAAAGACATAAAAAAAGAGGTTTGAATAAAAGAAATTGATATAATAAAAAAATATAATAATATGAAAATGGTTTGGTTTCAAGACACTTTTCCTTATAGAATACAATTTCTTTCATACTCTAATAATATATGTAAATATACATTTTCTATAAACATAATCAATTCCTTTAATTACACCATGAACAATTTCTACTTCATCTCTTAGCACAAGATGATTCATATAGTGATGCAATACATTAATCTATAAATCCTAATTCTTTGATCAACTTAAACAATTTCATAAATGGTTAAACCTTTCGAATGATTATGATCTAACACTTTAGAATCATTTTAATGGTAGTTAGTTGTTTTCAATTTATATTATCCATTTAAATAATCTATTTTCCTAAATGTCATTGCCTCAAAATTTGGAATATATTAAGGATTATATTTACCTCAACCATGTATTTTAATAAAATCAACTTGCGATTATTTCACATTAATTGGTGATATATACCAATAATTTTAAGCTTTTAAATTATTGATTAAAAAGTACAACAGTACCATCCTTATACATTCCAAAATATATATAACCAGGATATTATCAATAACATAATTTTTAAAAAATATTTATATTTCACAATATAGGATGAAATTAATCATTCCACTTCATTTAATTAAATATCATAATCTTGACCTTGATCCCATATCTTCTTCTGAGGTATATTTTCTTGATCCATATGGAATTCATTTTAATAGTGGAGGAACTCATACTAGTTGTGACACTAAATAATTGGCTTTTTATTCTACACTTTTCATTATTTATCATAGTGACCCTTACATCCACACTTATAAAACAATCTCATTCCCTTCAATCATTATATTAGGTGATTCTTTACACATTTTTAATGCATGGTAAAATATATCTTTCTCTTATTCCAATTATCCATCAATTTCTTAGCCATCCAATACTTTTGGTTGATTCCCATGAATATGTAATGTCTTGAGGATTCAGTTTTTTGTTTTTATGGAACATAAAATTATTTCATCATATGATGAAAAAAATCAAGGAACTGGCACCCTTTGAAGGCTTGGGAAAATTCCTTCAAAGAAATGGTTAATTTTGTCTTCTGTGTTGCATATGAAATAAATATCATACCTTTCCATCCTTGTAAAGGTTGATTCATACATCACAAAACTGTCTCCATCATTTTTTATTAATCTAAAGATGTTTCCTTTCATCTCAATTTTTCTTATGAGTGAAATATTTTTTAAATATTGTGTCCTTAAAATCATTCCATTACATGAGTTCTATTTCTTATTCCATACTAGTATTCTAAATCAACAACCGATATTTATCAATGTAACCATTGAGACAATACAATAAAAGTGTATCATTTTCCTTTTCACTATATCCCAATTCCATAAATATCTCTTCTAAAAACATAATCTATTTAATATCCACCACCAGATCAGCAGTCCTACTAAATTATGGTTCCTTTTTCACATAGTGAGATACAACATCGGAAAATCTAGTTGTGAAATCGATTGATCCATCTTAGAAGGTTGTTTTTCATTACCTAATTAATCTTTCATAATATATTCAAAACATGATCTGTTCTAATACCATCTATATCAGGATTCTCAAAAGGTAAACCTCTACATTTTCCATCAGTTTTAATACCATTATTACTTCCATGTTTTAATTTTTAAACAACAGAATATAGTAGATTAGATCATAACATTATAAAATATAACGTATAATCCCAAACCTATTGAGATACATAACACAAATTGAAAAAAATTGTATTTATTTAATATCAAAATCAGAAACATGGTTTCATTTGGAAGTTATCATATATTTATCCTAAACATCTATCAAAGAGTTATATTCTGTAATAAATATTTTTTAAATATATTTTTTAAGGTTTCTACAAAACATTTTCTACTACCAACTATAACCACATGACCCCAAAAAACCGGGATCTAGTATATAACATTATTACAAGGGATAGACAACATATTTGATTCTTAAAGGACCAATCGGTACAGTTATTTTTGAAACAAGATACAGACATGATACCCCTTTTCTATTGGGAAAAATAAAATAAAACAGAATACATAACTAATGAAAATAGACTGTATCCTTGAAGAATCATTCAACAATCTATTCTTCATAACATGGGAATGGAAAAAAATAAGGGTGAGTTAAAATATTAGTAAGGGTTAAGTAAGACATAAGCTTTCAGGAATCAATGATAATGAATCAACATATCATGGTAAATTATATTGAATGCAAGTAATTCAAATAAAAGGATAAGTTATAAACAATATGATAAGGTAAATAAATGAAATAAATGATAGTTAATAATTAGTCTAAAACTGAATTTCTTCCATGGATTTTTTTCATAGTTTAAATTTTTTGGATAATAACTAAAGTGAATTATGAATGAAGGAATAATTTTAATATTGGATGGTATGTATTTGAAACATAAACCACTACACCATCAAGATCTATTCTGAAGATAGTTTAAACTATTCTGATTTGGCCAATTGATTCTTCCTATGAGACTAATGATGTATAGTGATGAGGTCTATAACTGGGCCGACCCATTTCTTCCAATCCAAATCATTCCTCATATATCAAAGAATTGATATAATTAATAAAAAATGCTTCCTTATTATCATATATCAATATTTAATAAAATATACATATTTCTCAATATTTCCAAAGTTAATCAAATAAAGTTTAATGTAAAAACAGTATGTAAAAATTAAATATAATTTAGAAAATAATTATATCAATAATAAAGTAATATGGATATAAAAATTATTTATAATTTCTATTGACTACTTATTATGATAAAGTGATTATTTTAAGATAATGTTTATATTCATAAAATTAAGTCATGTTCTATGATATCTTCTACCAATAGGAATTATCAAGTTAAAACCCATTATAAGAGATAATTTAAATAAAAAATAAAATAAAATGAATATATAATGATTCATGATATAATATATAAAAAGTGTTAGTAGATACACTGCATAAAATAAGTATGTGTTTAAAATAACATATACCTTACGGAAAGAAAAGTGACATGAGAATCTCTTATATTGAGTCTTCCTTGTCTTGTGTGTCTTTATTTCCATGAATAATAAAAATATATTAATTAATTACTTTGTAATTTTTTTAGGTTAATATTACACTTATTTCACATGTTACAATGTTTTATAAAACTACTTAAAATTTGATTTTGCGTCGTGTGTTTTGACCATATTTGGAGCATGTGCAAAAAACGACTTTGGTAGGTCAGCTATGGTCAAAGGGGTATTTATATATATAAATCTAAAATAATAATCTCAAAAATTTTAAAATATTTTTATATTAATTTTACATTTAAAACAAATCAATAATGTTGGTTTTGAAAAACAATGCAATGTTACAATCATGGAGGCTGTAGATCGTGCGTATGCATGAGTAACTTTCCCGTTTTCCAATGATCGCTATTAGAAAGAATATATGTCATACTTATCATTAAATAATTATTATCATAGCATAAATAACATGTTATTTATACATTTATAATTTTATATATAATTATTGTGATTTAAAAGGAATCAAATTATGTCTAGGAGGCGGTAGACCACATATCCACCAATAACATTATATTTTTTAGTGTGTGAAAGGGGTAATAATGAATATTTTTAGTCTATTTATGTAATGGTAATTATTCCATAAATATAATATATATTTAATTTTTGTCGCATATGTTTAATTAAACCCATCCATAATACATTACATGCAACGTGTGAACGCATCACATTGCTTTGAAAAGGGGGTAGTCTACACGCCCACAATAGATGTTATCATATTTACAATAAATTGAAAGAATGAAGGTATCTTTTATATAAAAATTCCATAAGTATTAATAAACATAAATATTTAATATATCTTAAAAAATATGTGTCTATCATAATTTACAACCAATAAAAGTGGTAACGGAAAAATGAATGATTTCGTTTCGCAAGGTGGTAGTTCGCCATACACTGAAATGGTAAATTTGTGATGCATTTGATGGAAGTGTGTCTAGGTGTAGGTTTTCCCTATAAAAAATATTAGTATATTTAAGTTACATATGTTTTTATATAAATATGTAATTATATGAATTGATTGGTTTGAGAAAGAAATTAAATAAAAGTGATCATTGAAGAATATTACCTCTTTTCCGAGTAACTCCTTTTGGTTTCAGGAAATGGTATTCCTTTGATAGTTTCATGAAAAAAGTTAGTCTTCAATTTTTAGGGGAGTGATTTTGGGAGTTTATTTTTGTATATTTTTTTATGAGGAAAATCCTCTTGATAGGTGTGACGAAGGGGAAGAGTTAATGCCTTTTGTAGTCGAGGAGGAGTGACATTCCTGTAAATACCAAAAGGTAAACAATACTGGTAGGTCTCCCATAACTCATGTTCTTATAAAATGTAAAAATAATATAATAAATGGGAATTATGTTCGATAAATGGACACACCATAAATAAAATAAATATAGTTTTATCATATTCTTCCCAAGTCATTAAACATCATTATTTTATCATTTTAGTTTTTATTGAAGTAACTAGTTTTCTATCCTAAGTAATTTAACTAGCAAGATTAAATTAAATCATGATTAATAATAGAATATAGTACAAAATAATATAAAATACCACATTTTATTTACAAAATATAAATACATTGTGTGTAGGATAATAATTTTAAAACAAGATCTTGTAACACACAAAAACAATCCATTAACCTGAACTACGCTAACTCTAATTTTACTATCTATAAGTAAATATGAAAATTATAAAAGATAATTTCGTCCATTAATGTACCATATTTTTTATTTATTAACACTTAAGAATAACTTGGATGATTAAAGGATTTTTATTAATTTTAAATCATCTAATAAAATATCATTTATTGTAAAATAAAATAAATATCAATTTTTACATTAATTATTTAATTTTAATTTAAAAATGACAAATAAATTATAATATTCCGAAATATTATATTCATAGTAGGTTAAAATTATATATTTATATAATAAAATTATAGAATATGACTTTTCAACAAATTTACTTTCCTTTTTTTATTTTTAGCCTGACCTATATTATTTAATTGTTAACTAAATAATCCATGTGTTGGCATTTGTTAAGCGCTTAATGTAATTAATTAATATCTAATAATTATAGAAATAATATCATAATAAAAAATCATTTACATTTAATAATAATTTTTATAACTAGATATTTGTAGCTTCTTTTATTCTCTAAAACTTTATAAATTTTAATGGCAATGAAGGTTCATTTTTTTCTTTTTCACTACATAACATTTAATATGGGTCAATTTAATGAACAATTTTTCTAATAACTCATAAAATTAGATTAAATAGGGTATATGGTCGATCTATTGATATCCAATGCCTTTTACAAATGTTTCTAGGTCCTTTTGGCCCTTAGTTCTAAGGCCTAGATCCTTGTTAAGCTTAATTTTACCTACATCATAGTAATTAATTTTAATTACTTTCACTAATATTTTTTCTCAAAATAAATTTTATTAGAATAAAAATATTATAATTACTACTAATTTTTATTTCATTTTATCCAAAATAAATTAATATAAGTGGAAAAATTAACTTTAAATCTAATCCTACAGATGTGGGGAGAAAACTGGTTCATAAAGTGAAAATGTTCACAAGTTAATTAAGTGCTTATATGTACATTAAATATAAATTTTTTCCAATGATCTAAATTTTCTTAAAGATGTATAATTTATAAATTTTGACATTGAGAAAAAATTTAAAATAAAATATGAAATTAATAATTTTTTAAGCATAACGGTAGATTTTAACAAAAATGAAAAATTGTTTACTATTCATCAATTAATGAAACTTCTCTGATAAATATAAGAAATTAACCCTAATATAATTTTGACATTCCAAATTCAAAATTTATGTTTATTTTTTAGAAATAAACTTTATTAATGTGTCAGTTTTTTTAAAATAAGTGTTCCATTAAACAGAGGTAAACACAATTTTTCATGTAACACAAGCAAACTTAGTGTTCTGTGTGGATTATTCTTAACACAATGTTTCATATAAAAAATATATAAACAAAAAATTATTCTAAAATGATAATATTTTAATTACTTATGATGTTACTATGTAACAGCCTAAAATTAATTTATATTATTAATATAATTCTTATTTTATAATGAATGTTTTAGTATGACAATATAAAAATACATTAATATTTTGTATATGATGTTTACACATTATGAATTTTAATGTAATAATACTATGAATAATATTAAAGAGTTTTACACATGAAAATGTAATAAAATAATTAATAGATACTTTATAGGCTTTATGTCTCTAATGAAGATTGACCCTTTCATAAAGATCGGAAAAAGAATGAAATATATTAGGAAAAAAATTGGCATTGTTAATGTATTTATAAGATACTATGTAAGGAATGAGTTGTGTGATCAGGAGAGAACTTTTTTTTTAATTTTTAGGGAAATATTATTGTTATATATGAGGAAAATTAGATAATATAGATGATGGGATTTCATACCACTAATCAGTAAGGTAGTTAATTATATTTATTGTTCTTGGAGCAATAACGGTTCTATTAGGATTATTTCATAAACTAATTTTGGGAAAAAATAAATATATGTAAATAATTTAATGTTTTTTAGGAAATTTATGAGTTTTAAATAAATCTAAATTTCATAAAAAATTATTCAAAACACTTTATGAATGATATTATATTTTAATAAATCCCTATATAATTTTTATAATTGTTAAAAAAAATTCTATAAAATATAAAATTATAATAAATAATTATATTAATAAAAAGAAAATATTTTTTATAAAATTATTTTGAAAAAATAGACTTCATTTTTCGATTCAACACATCATTATTAGCGTAGCGTGAATTTATGTGAATTTTCTAATAAAGTTCATTTTTTGGATTAAAAAGTGAAAATATTATTCTGTACAAAGTAAAATAACACGTATGATATAATTTGGATATTATCATGATTTAAAACTCTTTAATCATTATTATTAATCAGTAATTCTTTATTTAAAAAATAGTACATTATGTGTTACATTTAGAAACACATGCATAACAATTTTGAAAACAATGATTTTATCCTTTATTAAAAATTGATTCTATGAGTTATGCTTGTTCCTTATTAGAATTAGTTATTATAAATTTTAAAAACTAATCCAATTAAAATTTATTGAATATTTTTAAATATAAGGTAAAATTTAGGTAATATAGCTAATCTCTTTTTTAAACTTAATAATGATTTCATGATAAAACTTATTTACCAGGGTATATGTAAAACAATGTAGCAGGAAAATGTTAAATGTTAAATGCATAAAATACCATAAAAATACAATATTAAATTGTTTATAGAGTTCTTTAAAACCTTAAAAATCATTTTAAAACATTAATTAATGACCAAAATTGTTTTAATTAGTTCCACATAGTAGTGGGTAGCCATAAATACAAAATATTCATTATTTAATCACTTAATGACACCCCTACCCTAGTATAAATACCCTCTTCCTAGCCCCAATCTCATTAAAAAGTATTATAGATATATTTTCTTGGTCATTAAACCTCTATAAATATCCTCTATATTTTCTCAATATTGTCTCCCTAGTCCTAAGGTTACCCCATCCATGAATAAGGAAGAAACTCTTCAGGACAAGGGATCTATTCCTCCACTTCTTTCGATTCATGTTCATATTTTGTATTAGACATTGATTCTAAATTTATTATGTATTAAAGTGATACTTAATACCCCTATTATTGTAAATATTATGTATTGTTAATGAGATAATTCATTTCCCTCTCATTATAGCTTTTTCTTAAGACATCACTCTATGGAAATAAGGGTTCGTTATCCCACTTTTACAACTACCATTGAAAGACATTATAAATTCCTTCATGTTTATATATTAAATATTTTTATTTTTCATGGATATAATTTTTTTAATATGTTATCAATTATACGCCAACATTAAATCAGATTATATAACCTTTATAAGTCATTATAATTCTCATTCTTTTTCATAACCATAAAACCAATGTAATTTTGTTAAATAAAAGTGTATATGGTTTTCCTATAAAATATATCCCCATCTAAATATAGGTAGGTGGATGTGGATATGGGATATATTTATCTATGGATAACAACAACAAAAACCATATGATGCAATAATTGATCGAAAAGCATTACATGACAATAGGCCATATTGCACAATTGGTTTAACACTCCTGAGTGATATGATAATGTTAATTTAAATAATATTTCAAAAACTATTTTGATGGATCTATTCATTAGTGATTAAGTATTTTACCTTTTTATATACAATTGTCTCCAACAACCTTGATATTTTAATTAATTATCTAATTTGGGATAAATAATTCTTTATCTTATATTTATTTCTAATATATAGTAAAATCAAATAAGATATGATCCATTGAGAAATTTCTATAAGTATTAATATTATTCATTTATTAAATTTTATGACTTGTAATCACTGATATTTTAGGGAACTAAGGGAAATTTTATTTGACTGGTGGGGAATAGAATTATGCATCCCCTCAATGCAGTAGTAGGTCTCATGAGGCAACTATGATAGGGTAATAGGACCGTCCTTACCTTTTAATATGTATAGGAACATATACATGTTGGTACAATTAATATGTCAGGTATTATTCATTCTCATCACTATATGTTTAATTGTTATTATCTATGAATTTATTTATTATTATATTAGACATAAGAATATTTAATCACTTAACCTCTAATGATATTGAATAACCCAATTTATTTATTCGTGCCTCCTTTATCTATGATCAGTTATTTGTTATACTAAGATTTAATAATTATTATATTACACATGGATTTATTTATTATATACATTTAATTTGATATGGATTGACTCTGTTTATTTATTTATTCCATTCTACCTAATTTTGATTTTGTTGTATGAAAACATTTTCTATGCATTAGAGGACACCCTTTATATCGTTTATGATTTTCCCTAGATATCCAAGTAGAGTAATCCATATGAAAAATAGATTTCATAGAGAACAATATTGATTTCATGTTTTAGATGATGTATATTTAGTTCCAATGTAATGTAAAACTAGTTTATGTATCGGTTTTTCAAAGGTAATTAAACTATTGGATCCTCAAAATATGTAATCTATGTACAACTTGTAATAAAACAAAATCTATATCCAGGGTGATAGATTCAAGGTTGTCAAAAATCATGGTAACTCTGGGATATACAACCAATTTGGAAACATGATATTATCTCAACAATTTTTCTCACATTTCTACAAGTACCAATACATGGCCATGAATGTACAAAATCTCATTCCCATCAATGTACCTTCTAGGTAGTGGTAACTCACCTAAAGAACATTACCATCATAATAAACCTACCATTACATAATGCATCCTCATCCTCACTCGATCAATACAGAAATAGGTAAATTATATAGCTTCTTTTACATGTTATATTTGACACTCCTAAAACCCAAAATTCAACTTTGAAAACCGATCCATCAACTTCCACTCATTTATGATCAAATGGATATTTATAATTTCTAAAATAATGAAATAAATGTATTTAAATCATCTACACAAATTATGGAACAAATCGCTAAGTGAATATGTATTTATGGCTTTTCCAATCCATATAATTGAAAAAAATCTCCCCAAAAAATTATATTTTCTATCAACTTAAATGAAATACTATAGCTTTTAAGAAAATATTAAGTGCTTGTTAATTACACTCTTGGAGGCCAAATTAGTGAGACACATACACACTAACTCATTTAGAATACCTTAAAATAACTCTTATCATTATTCCATAAGCCACAATATAACAAATATAGTATCTACTAGGAAAAGGAAATGTAAGGATTTCAAAATATGTCAACCTTCCTATTAGCTTCTGAAAGCCTTCCTCATAAGCTTCAAACCACATGAACTAAACAACCGTCTTTGTCAAAATATTGAGAGTTGATTCATCACTAGAGAATTAAATAATAAAATGTAAATAATATATATTTACCCATTAAACACTTCATATCATGGTTGTTTTTAGGCTTCTCTTAGGAAACAATGAGTGTCACATTGTCTAGATCCATGGATAACCCTTCTTCTAATATAATGTGACCCAAGAAGTAAAACTCATCAATTAATAAGTATTTTTTTATTCATAATATATAACAGGGGTACTCAATGTATATTCAATATAATACAAAGGTGTTCAGATTGATCACATTGAGATTGAGAATAAACTGATATATCATCTTCAAAATCCATTATAAAGGGGTCCAGATATAAGTGGAAATAACAGTTCATCAAGGTAGTGAAAGTTACTGGTGTTTTCATGAGACCAAATAACATTAAAAAATAAAAATAAAGGCCATACATACTCTAGAATGTTGTATGTATTATATATAATGGTATGAAACACACATGATGGGATTACAACCTGAATCAATCATAAAAAGGCCCTCGATCCAGGGAGTTGTTTCTATAGATCATCTATATGAGGATGTTGGTGTTGATTGTATACCATTTGATTATTCTAAATCTATAAAATAACACATAGACTAACTTCCCATACAAATACATAGAAATAGGCACTTGGAAAACGTATTGGTAATTATTGGGTCATATAATCCATTTATCTTCTAGGTCCCCTAACTGTATCTTTAGTTCTAGATGACTAATAGGTTCCATCTTATAAGGGTGAAAAGATATGGATTACCTTACTAGAATAATCTATACCGTGAACATTACTTCTCTCTTATGAGGTAGACTATATAATACATCATGAAAGACGTCCCTAAAATGATCCACTACTAGTGGTAAATATACCAATAGTATTTACTAATCATCAATATAATTTATTCCAACCTCGTAACGAATTCTTCAATGTACACAATTCTCCAGTATATCTTAACAATCATAGATGTCCCATTCTCAATTGTGAAAGTATTCACCACCCTCAGGATATAAGATTTTTACCCATCAAAAAAATATTCAATATAATCTATATAAGTGTCTAACTAGTTCAACACATGAATTGTTTCCAAACATTACATCTAAATGATTAAAAGGATCCATAAGAAATGATAACTTCCAATATCGAGGGGAAACATAATTCATTGGAATTCCATTTCTTATAAAATTCCCAATGGTGTATCAAGTGTCATCACAATATTGATGTACATGATTTTTTGAAAAATGATTTCTATAACAACCCTAGATATAAAACCTTCTGATGTGTGAGTATAAAATAAATACGACACTTATGTAGGCACTAATACAAAAATACCTCATACTATAGAATTATTGAAACCCTGATCATTATCCAAAGGTTGTACTATATTTAATAGTCTTCATCCAAGACCGTATTTTATTGCCTAACTACCCAAAGATTGTTTTCTCTTTTATCACTACATATCATTGATTTGGCCTCTACGACTATGACCACTAGATCATGTTGAATATCCAGTGGTACCTCATCTACTATAGTGACCTGAATTTACTAATTCTGCTATATATGTAAGCACTACTATGTATACTCTCCCACTTTTCAAAGATGTTGCTATCTGGAAGAATATCTGATGATGGAATATTTTTATATAGGTTTTTCATTCAACTAGGTCCCTATAACAATGAATCTTGTTGGGTACATTCCTCCTTTATAAGTGGTATACCTTAAAACCAGAAGTTTGAATACCTTTTCTACCACTTCACTAATGATAAACGTCAAGGTGATGCTTCCCACCGCTCGATGAACTACTATCCTATCACAAAGTTGGACCACTATGACCTATACCATATTTATCCCTCAGGTTTCACTATATTCTAATGGAATGTTTGACTATATTTTGGATGGTATCCAATACAAATTTATTCACACGGTATAGGATTAAATACAAATTTATATCCTTAAAAAATGTTTCTTTGGATATCTCATCATCGGAATGAGTGGGTGAAAGTCACTAAAGATTAGAGAAATGAGATGAAAAGTCCAAGATGGAAATAGTTCCCTACTCAATGTTCATAAATTATATATCCTGATAATCTATCAGTGTTTATAGTAAGAAGTAGTAATATAAATGGGATTAAAAATCCCCAAAACCATTCCTTAGGGATGACCAAACTGATTAATTACATCCCTCAACTTCTTAGCAGAGCAATAAAATATTTACATGGAAAAACCTCATATTTGTTGTTGTATCTGGATGTGAAATGATAGATAATACATAATATATACATGAATTAATAGCTTTGGAGACTCCGACCTAAATTAAGGTAGGTGTAAAGATCTTTCGGAATTACCTCAACAACTCTGACATAGTCTAAAATGGTGGTGGATATCCCTCCATAGAGTGAACAGTGATAGAAAACCCTCTAAAACTGAGGGTTTATTCCCAGTCAAGGTATAGTATGTTGAACTATTTTTTGTTATTCTACACGTGGTGCTAATTTTAATTCATGTACCAGAATCTTAGAATCATGTTTATCGCCACATTCATGGAGCTAGACCACAGTCTGTCATAATAGAATATCTCTATAATGATAAGAAAACACCTAATTACCCAATAAAATTATATTATATATGTAATTATAATATAAAAATATGCATACAGTTCCCAACAAAAAATATATACTAAGATATCTACAAAGATTCAGAGTTACGACATGGGTATGATTCAATGTTTTAATCATAGAGGTTCTGTTATATGGAGTGTAAATTTCATTTTATAGAGTAAATCTCCAATTAAGTTTAAATTGGAATCACATTTTAATTGAAACCATATCATTTATGACTCAAAAAAAATAATATATTTTATAATTATATATCATTCCAGTTAGATGATGCATAATTCCCAATATATAATGTCATAAGACTTATAAATTAAAATTAGTTGTTCATGTAACCTTAACCAGACTCTTAAATGTAGTATCAAAAAGTAGAAATCCATATCATATGATATAATTATATAGATCAGAATTCCTAATTTATAGAAGAGAATGAATTAAAAATTATAATTTTAATCCATTTAATCATAATCAACTAAAATTTATTCACTTGTAATCAAGGTCAAATGACATAGAATTTCAAAATTGGTTAAATAATATTCCACCATTAAGAGACGTGGGAATATACTCTTAGGTATTTACAAAAAAATAAGTGGCCAATTTTTCCTTTTCTTCAATGAATCATTTAAACATGTTTATATATAAATCAGTACACAAACAAACACCGCATGTAATAAAGGAAATTCATGTAATGATAAACAACTACATATATTTTCATATGCATAAAAAAGGGAATCTCTAGGTTCTTATGATGATGCATGTATATTAATTCTGTATCACATATGGTTTCAGGTAAATGACCCCTTATTTATTTATTTTAATTATATATAAGGATTGAATTATATTTTTAAAGCCTAAATTGGGTTTTGTCACTTTTTGAGGCATTTCTAGAGGGAAAGAGTCATTAGAAACCATGTAGCATCTACAAGAAACCATGCAAATGAAATTGTGCGAAATTGTCATGCGAATGGTTCGGAACATGATTTGTTCAAACCATTAGAATGGGAAGGATAAACCATGGATACTTGGTTAGAAATTAATGAAATATTTTGAGTATCATTTCATTATCTTTGTGAGCCAGTAGTGTGAGTTGTTATCTCAAGACAATAGCAAAAAAATGGTTGGTGAACGGATTCCCAAACTGTCTAGCCTAACCATGATGTTTATATTGTCCCTCTTAAATTAGTGGATCTAAATTGATGTAATCCCTTGAATACTTGGTCTTTACCTAATTTATCATTAACATAAATTATTATTCCTCGTGAGTCTTGAAAAGTTATCCCCTTCAGTCAGGGAGAATGGTTATGGCGATTGAAAGCCCATTAGAGATCCATATTCTTCGATAAGTATATGTACATAGATGTTATTCTAAAATATCTTCTTATTATCTCTCTTGTAAGACTTTATCTAGTTAGTTGGGGACAGATCTATGTGGATTGATGTAAATAATTATGAAATATAGTTTTTTTGGTTGATTGAAACATGAATTGATGTGTTTTCTAGAATATCTAGGGTGTTTTGTTTTTTGATTTTTTGTTCCATTATTCATTTTTAAATATCTAATGAGTGGTAGGTGAATTATTTATCATTTTCACTTGATTAGAACACGATTTATTAGTTTTAAATTGACTTATTTGTTTGAAATTTATCTGGAAACCATGGTATGATTTGATGGAATCCTTTTTAATTATGGTTTTGGTAATTCTATAAATTGGATGGGTTTATAGAATACTTATTCTGGTCAATGAAATTAAGGTGATTATTTTAGAAATTGGGATTTTTTTTGACTAATGTGAAGTATTTTAGGAAATGTTTTTTAAAGAAATATATTTTTTGATTAAATTTATTTTACCTGTTTTGGCATAAAATTTTGGGAATGAATAAAATGGTATGGATAATTTTTTTGATGTACCACAATCAAAAGTGGGATGGATTGTGGATGTAAAGTTCGAACATTAAAATAATTCACCAGGATTCTACGTGTGTATATGTCTATGTGGAAATAGATATGGGTATTCCAATTAATATAAATAAGTGGTTTGATGCTTCTTCAACTGTTTTCATTGGATTTAGATTATCGTTTTGAAAAAAAATAATGTAAATGTTTTAAACTATTAAACATAAATAGTGCTAAAAAATTTAACTTAGAGGAATGAGTATGAAAGTCATTCATTTAAATCCTACCGAGTTTACACTCAACCCTACTTCAGAAATATTTGATGTTTTTAGATGTTATCTATCGAGACCCAAGTAAAGTTTGATTATCTTAGCTCATTAATAATTCTTCATGGTTCCATGGGTATTGAATATTGACTTAGAGCGTAGAATAGTTTGGGAGTTCTAGGATTAATGTCTTTATTGTATTTGGGTATTTTTTTTATTTTTATTCCATTGGTTATGATCCATGGATTCTTCATATACTGTGATAATGTAGTTTTTTTGGTTATGTATCACTGGTTTTTTTAGTTTTATTTTTACTCCTAGATCATATAATTTTTTTTGATACTCTCTTGTGGCTAGGATGTTTATCTTTAAATCGTTAAATAATCCCCCAAATGACATTGAGACCATTGGCATTTATTTCCAGACTTTACTGTCTTGTCGATCTCACCTAAAGCCTAGTAATTCCACCTACCTCATCCCAAGACAGTGGATGAAGGGAAATATGTTATAAATGGTATCATAAGGTTTGATCCATGAATGTTATTATATTTATTGGTCATTTAATGTTATAATTTAATTAATCCATTAGTTGGTTTTGTAGTAAGAAATTTAATCATCGGGACTTGAATTTTTTTTGAAGAAAAATATATTTTTAAAATTTTCATTATAAATATCTAGTTAGTTGGGTTTTTGATAACATGAGGGCTTTGAGACACTTTTAAGAGTTGTAACCACATTTTCATGGGTTTATACAATAATGAAATCATGGCATGAACTGAAATTAGTGACATCCCAATATGATATCATCATTAACTTGGCATAATGATTAATGATATTGTAAATATGTGTTTATTTATGAAAATATAAACAAATTGTATGATTTTTAAATTAATGATAAAATTATTTAAAAATAGTTTTGAAATATGAAATGATTATATTTTAAAAATGATATATGATGGTATTTTGGAAAATGGTTTTATTTTTTTTTTATGGATAAACATGCTTACAGAAACTTTTGAAATAGAAATTGGAAATAAATAAGCCTTCAGTTTTTAGAGAATGAGACTAAATGGAGTTTTATAAATTTAAATAAAATGGAATTAGGTGTAAATTATAAGAACCATTTGGAATCATCTATAGAGAATATGGTTTCACCTGAACTATAGGTGAACTAACTATTAGTCCGTATTATCTTCCGAGCATTTCATGTAGTCGATAGAGGGAACATAATGTATGAACCAAGATAAGTGTATCATTTTGTTATGTTCCAAAATTATATTACACCAATATTTTAGTGTAATTTAGATGTGAAAAAAGAGGTTTTTTGTTGAATATGATGAAAACAAATCTGTGATTTCCTTGGAAACTAACATAGATAAAGGGGAGATGTATATATTTATGCTGGAGTACCTTGCACACCATTTGGGGGATTTAGTTGTTCAGGCTAAATTGGACCATAACATTGCATGGGATAATTATAAATAATTGTAAAATAATCATTTATACCCACACATGTTTAGAATTTATAAAAAAATATACATCATCAGTTCAAAGAAGTAGAATCTCTAAGTTATAAAGTATATGGATAAATTTATAAATTTCATCTACTTTTACCAATAATTTTTTTTCAATTACACCCTTAAATGCATGAATTTTTTAGTCTTGTTATAGGTAGGATATACACTCAAAAATTTCCATAATCTTTATAGTGAACTATGAAGATATAGTAAAAAGAGAGAGGTTGATAGAGACTGATATATCCGGGAGTATTATTATAGGGAGTATGATTTTCACCATGGAATATGTTGGAAAAACTAATTTGGGAATCAAGATGAGTATAAACATATATTTCCATGGTAGTGGAATCTCTCAAAATCATACTATGGGATCAGTGAAACTTCCTCCCAAAATGAAGAGTATGATAGTATGTTTTCAGTGTGTTTTACTAGATCATATGATGTGATATTATATGTCATCATCTATAGTATTTCATAATCACTACAAGATGTTACATCATCAATGCTATTGTCATAGTTCTCCAATATCTGGTGATACAGACACATATCATGAAAATCAACAATATCATGCTTCTACGAGATGTGTTCATCGTATTAAATCACATCATTATAGTTGAATGAGCCAAGTAACCCTGGGAACACCATAGATACTCTAGAAATGCAATGTAAATAGGGAAAAAAAGAGGAAATTTCACTGAGTATGAAATTGTATGCTGCTGAGAAAAGGATCATTAATAATCAATCTAGTCCTTCGATAATGGGAGGTAAAATTCTTTTAAATTTTACCCTTATGGGCGTTTTGTTTAATAAGGTCATGTCCCACATGTTTATTACTTATCATGTTGTTAATTAGTTGGGTTTGTGTGTTGAAATGATTCCTTCAATTTTGAAACATCATCCTCCTCTTGATCATAGAGAACGTTGACATAATATTTGAAATGATTTCATCATAACAAACAATGGAGTTGAGTTGGTTTGGGATTTAGCAGATCATGAGATGTTTTTCCATTCTTATATCTTGAGAATTGAATTTTTTACATTAATTAAGGCATGTATCAAATTTTCTGACTTGAAGGTTTGTTTCATGTATCTTGATTGGGTTGATCATCTCTTGGACAGAAATGGGGATATAAATGCTAGAAGAGAAGTATATTTGGTACTGTTGGATAGAAGTATCTCTTATTAGTTGGAATTAGAAGAATTACAATCCATTAATGAGATTGGTAATAGATCATTTCAAACTATTGTTGGTCAATTTTTTGATGTTTTCAAATTTGATATCTCAGATTTTCCACCCATGATAGAAGTGGATTTTATAGTTGATCTGGTTATAGTTACTAGCCATCTATAACTTACATAATGAAGGATAAAACCAATAAAATTATGTTAATTGAAGGATCATTGGGAAGATTCTGAAAGTAATGGGTTCACCTTAACGATTATGTCATAATGGGAAGCACAAGTGTTTTTTGTGAAAAAGGCGGATTGAACTCTTATGCTTTGTATATAATATCATATTCTTTACAATGTTACAATAAATATTTGTTATCCAAATCCACACATTGATGATATTTTTGATCAATTGAACGGATCCTAGTTATTCTCAAAAATTGAATTTCATTTGGGAATCACTAACTATGGGATTAAAATGAAGATATTATGAAGATATATTTTAGAAGAATAAATGGCCACCATGATTTTTTAGTCATTATTTCTCATCTACCAGTGCACCATCCATATTTAAGGCATTGATGAATCAGATATTTAAAAAATATATGGATTCATTGGTGTTGTTGATTGAGTATAATATAAGTTAATCCTAGGTTAAAGTTAGATAATTACCCACATATAGAGACAATGTTGGGAATTGTGGGGAATCATTGTATTTATTACATACATTCAAAGTGTTTTTTATATATGAGGTATGTTTCTTACACCATGTTGACTCTGAAAACATAATTTATATGGATCCTAAGAAGATAAATGATTTTATCTCTTGGAAACATTAATTGAATGTGTTTTGGATACACATTTTTCTTTTGCGAGGATAGTTATTACTGATTCATTCTTCATGATTATTCATTAATAGAATCCCCTTTAGATATTTGAAATGGTAGAGTGCCCCATTCCAAATGAAATGGTGAATTTATGAAATCATTTAAAAAATATAATGTTTTTATTACATTAAAACCTATCTCGATATTTACAAAATCTAGACAAGGATATCTGGTTTATTGAAATTATTTTGGACCTGGTTTGAGATATTTTCTTATGGAAGGATTTCATGTAAATAATTATGGATCACGATAGTTACATGTTCATGATTAGAACTACTATACAAAAAATTGGAGATAGATGTTATTGCATATGCATTGAATACTTGACAACACAATCTATTTGGTGAAACATTTTTTGTCTTATAGATCCTAAGAGATTGAAACACATTTTATCATTAATAGATCTAAACCTAAAAAATAATCGATAGATTATCTTATAATTTTTGACTTAAAATTGATGTATACTTCATGTAAAGTGGTTTTGGTAGAATATTAATTATGAAGGATGTCAAATAATATGATGGGTAAAGAAGTTTCATATCATTGAAAGATAATGTTTCTCAAAATAGATATCTACCTTGATTATACCAAAATGGGAAATTTTGTAGTGTTATTTACAGCTTCAATTATTATTGATTTAGTTGATAACGTTAAACAAGAACAGACATTCAATTCTGAATGTGTTTTTATGAGGTTAAAACATAATAGTGGGGAGACCATCGAGGGATGAAATCTTGGTGAAATATTAGTGTTATAGTTTCAAGATAATATTGTCATACCTTTGACTATCAAGAAAAAATCCTTCATTCTTATCACCATTCATGATGGGCAATTTATCCAAGAATTCATAATATGAATAGGTCTATGAAATCATAATTTCAGTTGGATTTAATGAAAATAAAATTGGATGAGTTTTTTTTAGATGGAACTACTATGATAAGGTTAATGTAGACCACCGGTGACTATTGGTTATATTATAGTCATTACATATTCTACTGTGGAAATAAGATCATATAGATATTCATTTTGTGATAGACCTCCCAGGAACATTATTAAAACATGATTCCATTTGTGGAATTGAGGATAGAATCCCAAAGTTGGGTCATTTTATCCCTATTCATGAATTCTATATGATGGAGGACTTGTTAAAATCTATATATGAGATGTATTAAAAAGTAATTCCATACCAATTTTGATTGTATGAGACATAGATCCACGGATTATGTGTCATTTTACGAAATCCTTGAACTAATCCCTTGGAACCCCATTGATATTGAGTACAACATATCATCTTCAGAAATAGAGAATGTATGAATTGATAATACAAGCATTGGAATCTATGATTATTGATAGTGTGATGAAATTTGGGGCTCATGGAAGGATAATATACAATTTTTGGAGGTCTCAGACAACAAAAGTTATCCAAACTCAGTACATATGTCTCATTCTGAAGCATTGTATTGGAATCCTTTTCATTCTCCAATTTCTAGGGTGGAAATAATCGAGAATACTATAGTCAAGCCAATATTTTAGAAGGAAACAATGAAAAAGATTCAGTTGATAAGGAAAACAATGGAGATGGAACATAGTTATCATAATGCATATTAGGATCATCGTCGACGACCGATGTCATTTTAGGTGAGTGATCATATGTATTTTAAAATCTATCCATGGATTAGGCATCGACATTTTGGTTTGTTGGGAAAGACATCTCATCTATAATTTGGACTATTTGAGAGACATCAGTTAGTTGATGAGGTAGAATATTAGATGAATTTACAACCAATGTTCATTTTGGTTATATTTGTGTTTCAGGTATATTAGTTAAAGAAGTATCAACCTGATCATTACAATGTGATTTGATGGGATCACATAACTTAGAGTTAGATGCAATGTTCGTTCATATTCAAAAAAAAACGAATTTTTGATAGAAAATAGAAATAATTTCATGGGAAAAGTATTAGTCTAGTGCGGGTTTTATTAGAACATAGTCAGAATTAGGAAGAAATATGTGATAATGAAAAAGAAATATTGGACAAATGGCCCGAACTCTTAAAGGATGAGGGTGTTTTTAGACATTCTAGGGATAGGAAGGCCAATTATAGGGAAAATGTAATACCCATGGATTGAGGTACATGACTAATTTTTTATGTAATTTAATTATATATATTTATTTATTTATGTTCTGTGAGTATCTGAGGGGGTTTTGAATCATTTTTAGGCTTTTATAGAGGCACACATCCATTTGAAATCATGTTGAATCTATAGGAATCCATGCAATTAAATCAGTAGGAACTTAGTAGGCGCATGGTTAGGCACATGGTTTGATCAACCATAGAAGATTCCCCAGAGAATATGTGCATGATTAGACAAAGAGTAATGGCATGGTTGGAGCCAATTTAATCTAACAGTACAAGGAAAACACGCGAGCCTTTGGGTTGAGAGAGTAGCAACCACGCGGTTGGGGCACAATTTCCCAAACAATGTTTCCAAACCATGTGTCATATAGTAGGCCCTCCAAAATTATTGTATATAATTTTACTTAATCCCTTTAAGACTCAATTTACCCTAATTCCTTTGTAACATGATTTCATTCCCCTCCCAATACTTTTGAGGTGTCCCCGTACCGCCTGAGATCATGTTTTAGGCGATTTAATGAACATTGGAGATACATATTAATCAACAAGTCTCTATTCTTAATCATTACTTATAGATATATTCTTCCTCCCTCTCATAGATTCATAGATCTAGTCCTTTTCGGATAGATCTATAGTGTGTGATGTAAATATTTATGATATGTGGTTGATATGGTTGAAGGAAACTAGATCAATGGTTGGATCTGGAAGATATATGCCGGGTTATTGGAGTTTTTGTATTGTTATTCATTTTTTCACATACTGTTAAGAGGTAGGCATCTTCTTTTTCATTTTAGTTTTATTAAAACATGAATTATTAATTTTAAGTGGATTTATTTTCTTAAAAATTATGTGGTAATTGTTATAGGATTTTATTAAAACATTTTTTTGCGATGGTTCTAGAAATTGTGTAAAATAGACAGGTCCATGGATAATAATATAAACATGATGAATTTAAAATTTTGGATTGGGTTTTACCTATGTGATGTATTTTTTAAATGGTTTGAAATTAAAGAGATACTTTGAATGAAATTAGTAGGCCTATTTTTGTCATAAATATTTGGGCATGAGTTCAATTTGGTAGATAATGGTCTTGAAGTACCATCATAAAAACTGGGATGGAGTATGGATGTGAATTTCCATAATAAAAAGGTAACACCAATGTTGTGTGTGGTTGTGTGTGTGGACATGGATTTGGGTATGAATAATAATGGAAATAAATGGTTGGATTCATTGTGAAAACATTTCCTTTTAAAGAGTTAAAAGTTTTGAAATAAAGTATTTTAAATGTTTTTAATAGTTTAATATATATTGGTTCCACATGATTTATCCTAGTTGAATGAGTAGGGTAGTTATTGGGGAAATCCTACGGAATTTACATCACCCCTTGTTTTTGAATTTTTTACATTTTCAAATTTATTCTATCAAAACACATGAAAAGGAAATTTATCATTTCTTATAATGATTCTTCATGGTACCATTGGTGTTGATTATCAAGTTAGAGATAGATGAATGTGGGGAGTTATGGGTTTAATTTTATTCTACTGTTTGGGTTATGTTTCCTTGTTATTACTTCAGTTATGATGCATGGTTTCTTCATATAATCTGGTAAGGTAGTTGGATTGGCTATATATCATTTCTTATTTATCATTGCTAGGATTCATTATTATTTTTTACTCACATGTCATAATGTAGTTTATTTAGTAATTGTATTTTGGTTCGGATGCTTCGATTAAAAATGTTAAATTACCCCCCAAATGTTCTTATGAGTCATGACATTTATTTAAAAAATTTTCTGTCATGCGGATGTCACAAAAGGCCATGAAACACCACTCAACTCTTACGAAGACAATGAGTGAGGGGAGGGATGTAAAAAATTCATTCTATAATGGGATATGGGTAAAATGCTAAAGAAATTTTAATATAATAATAAAATTGATTCAACAAAAAACAAAAATTGAATAAATACTAAATGATACATTAGAGAACATCAATTCCCACCCCATGTAAATTAGACATTCCCTATACATGGGTTAGATAATCTCAAGAAAAATCTCGTGACCAAATAATGAATATTCCTTGTCTCCTACAAAACAAATGGTAAAAAGTAAATTAATGGAAAAGAATTATATGATTCCACATTGTGATGTCTAAGGAGTAGTTCATATGTATGCTACTACATTGGTTGGCCACCTTAAAGGAATTCCTTCTTATATACCAGAAGATGTAGACCAATACTGAGGGTTAGTGATTGTATTGTGGGGTTACTCTTCCCTTAAAAGGATAGTAGCCCAACATTTAATAATTGATAAATCAGTTGATACAATGTAATGATATATAATATTTGAATTAGATAATGTAGTCCCATATAAACTCGTACATGTAATAATATTTTCAAAAAAAATTATGACGTAATTTCTAGAAATCAATGGGTAGTATGAGAAACAAGGAAGTATACATACATTAATACATTGTATATAAAATTACCAAAAATACTAAAAACAATCCAATTATTATTATAAATAAAAGCTCATCCATTTTCTAAATGTCTCTTTCCTAATACAGTGATTCAACTGTTAATAGTTAGGTACTTCCCTTTGGTCATACCTACATCAATGAATTATTTTCAGGTAACAAATAGTTTCCCAGATAGTGGGTAAGTAAATTACAGTAGGTCACTACCAATGGAATATACCAAAAATCATGTGTATGTAGGTAATTTATAATATTTTCCAGGTATAATAACTAAATGATGTTTGGTAACTTCCAACCATGTTACGCAAAGTCTTCTCATGGGATTTCATGTTTCCAATGCCTACGTCAAACGAATCCAAGTTTTTCAATGTTAAAAAATAATAGTTTTCTAAGGATCCAATTAATATAATCAATGAATCCATGTAATTAAGATAGTGTAATATTATTTAATGTGAACTTATGGATACCGTGGCAATAGAAAGTCAACCAATATTCCATAAAAACTCTGATGACTAACTATAGGGGTATGAGTCTAAAACAAGGGGTGTTCAATTAGGATTCCCCTGGAAAAGAATCTAATCATGTCTATGGAAAAATCTAATGTAATACTGATCTATGAATGACATGAACCCAAAAAAATAATCCCATTTTTCATGTGTATGAGTATATCAAGAGGAATCATTGAGATAATAAGAGGAATTATAAATTCAAAAGATGAAGGATGGATATATGGATTCATGTCGAGAATACCATGTAATATACAGAGACTGAATTTTAGGGTGGGTGTCTCCCTTAGAAAATGTGTCAATGAATCTGGGTAGTGTCTTCTATGCAATCCATGGAATCTGTTGGGAATATATATCAAGGTCATATTTGGACATGCCATTTAAATGAAAAAGGTACACCACAAGAAGTTAACATACCTTTAATAAATATATAGAGTCCATGTAGTAAAAATTCCAAAAATATACCATCAAAGTTCCCATACAATAGTCAATTCATATGAAAGTGATATATTAGGGGAAAATGGAGTTACATTCCACTAAATGGATTCATTGATTCATTTATTATTATTTAATCAATTACCTTTCTAAGGTTCAATATGAACACACCAAAAGTATTAGTTGGTGAATAATAAGAACCGATGGTCATGGTAATATAACAATACACACTGTAATGGTGGGAATCTCATGTTATATTCAATTTCTTCTAATGAGGTTAATATGGGTCTCTTAATAGTTTAGTATCATGCTTAATAATAGATTGAAGACATATTAATTTTAAGAGACTCTCATGAATATTTTGGTGTGTGTAATATTGATAATAAATAATAGATGATGTGAGAATGAGGTAAATGTTTTAAACCACCTAAATTGCACTTGTAAATGACATTTTATTTTTATTAACATTTGGTTTCATCTATAATGGGATTAATCTAAGTACCAGATAAATTCCATAGAAATATACCATATTATCTCACGTGGAAATAGAATATGATACGATGAAGTGAACTGAGAAAGGAATCAAGAGAACCCATAGGCATACAAAGGTTAGTCAGATGCAGATGATTGCAATTGATATCGAGTTTGAAATAGGATTATCTCTCTAAGTATAGGAGGGTAGAAAAGGGGGGATCGAGTGATATTTTTTGCAATGTATCATGGAGAAAAAAGGATAAGAGTGTTTAACTGAATCATCTGAAAACATAATTATACCATTGTTTTTGAGGAACATGGTTTTACCATATGTGTTTCCAAAATACTAAAAAAACTGGCACAAAACTACCATGGTGAAACCCACTCACATGAAAATTTTCACAGTTACAAAAAAAACATGTGTAGCCAATGCATGATTATTGTTAAAAACACATTCTCCATCGCATAGACAGATACATAGTAAAAAAACTACTTTCCCGCCACGTGAAAGGAACATGCAGTTTTTTATCTATTTTTAGGGACTGTATATCCTCCCTTGAATAGTTTATCAAATCAAACAACTATTTTTGGGGCCGCACCGTTGAGATACATGGATACTATTAATCATGCATCCTTTATGTGCCTTAGTTTTTCTCTAAAAAATAATGTTCCTCACTCCAAACAAGCCTCATATGAACCCAAGTCCTCTATGACCGCCATATGTATTCAAATGTAAATTAAATTAGATTTTAATGATGAAATTTAATGTATTCATATCTCATATATGAATATTGATAATAAAATAATTCAAAAATGGTGATGATTTTATTAATAATGTTATCTGTTACATAATTTTCACTCATCGGATAATCTCTATGTTTCATCATATAACAAAAATCTTTTTTATAATGGTTGATATCCAATTTTTATTTCAATTTACATTTATAATAATTAAATATTCTATATATATATTATAATGATATATATATATATTAATGACAAAATCCTTTTTACTATCTTATGTTTTTTAATAGGTTAGATGTGATAATATTCATATTTAGATTTATAGGACTTAAGATGCGGTTTGGGTGAATAATGAAGCATTCATCATGTGTTAGAAGACACCAATCATTTGTCGTGTGTTTCGTGGTGATGTATTGATTCCTTCATTATTTTGGTCGAACAATATTCTCCCTCTCACAAAATAGGTGTTATTCATCCTTGCTTCAGGCTTCAGTTGTCTAAATTAAAAATTTTGGGTGTTATTCAAGGGGTTTATATTATAGCAATGAAGTTATATATGTTATTATCTATATAGCACTCAATGTATTTTTATCATATATGTTAATTAATAACTTATACTAATACATTTCATTCAGTGATGAACGGGTCCCATACATCAGTTCCCAGGTTGAAATGTTGAATCATTCATACATTAGTTGTATTATGGTAAGGTTGGGCACACCGATAATCAACATAAAATCAAGTTAATGATGTTTTATATTCAATGTGTTTTGAGAATAGTGACATTTTATAAATTATAATAGATTATATAATATGATATACCATTTACTAGTTAACATAAATTCCGTGGCGTTGGAAATTATTTATGGTCCCCTTTCATGAAATATATTAAAATCATATTCATTTATATATTTTGTTTCCTCTATTCACCACTCAGATTACAACATAATGGGATGGATAGATGGGATATATCTTGAATACATTGTTTACCATGCATTTAATTTATCATCTTATGTTCCAAATGAAGTGTCATTTCAATGGAATATATATAAGTTAACTGAGAATATAACACCTATATAATTTATAATTTCATTCCTTTTGAAAAAAAATACATTTTATCAATATCATGTCTTACATGCTACACTGAGTTTAAAAAAATAATACAATATTAATGTATTATTATTTAAACATAACCACTTTAACCTATAAATTACAATTAGAACGCTCAATAAAAATTCTATAATAAAAAAAAATCATATATTATGGATTTATATTGTTAAAATATATTGTTATTAACGTCAATTTATTATTTAAAATTAAATTTTCATCAAAATTTTGTTTTCATTAATTTTTTACAAATAATTTGATAATTATCGTTATCCAATTTTATAAATATTATATTATAAAATTAAATTTTTTTTTATTATACATATAAAAAATAACATTGGATGAAATATTGATATATTTTCGGAAATTTTTTTTATTAAATAGTGAAAAAATTGATTTTTGTAAAGTAGTCATTTCATTTCCTAAAATAAAGTAATTTATATGTACATTAATATTTTTTTATATATGTTAAATTAAAATAATTTCCCATTTTAATAAAGATAATATAAATGATTCTAATTGAAGCAATATTTTATTTTATTTTTATATGTTTTTTGTGGAATAAATCCACCTTTGTCATAAATTTTTTTCAGTGAATATTTTTTTCCCTTTTAGATTAAATTAAATAACCCTTCATGATTATTTTATAAAATTAAAATTAACAAATATATACACACATATATATATATATCTATATGTGAATTTAATTTAATTAATGATGATTACAAGTCATTAGGGTAATATAAGATCATCATTCTTGTTAAAATATTCACGACCATGAAAAAATTCTTTTCATCGTACATTAAATATTTAATTTTAAATTAAAATATAACAGATTTATTAATTATATTTGATAAAAGATATACCATATTTTTAATATACATTATTAACGTAATGTTACATTTAAAACAAAAAATTTAGTCAGTATGAATAGTTACCATAATAAATATTTCTTACCTCAGTAAAAAATGTATAATTAGAATTAAATGATATAGTAAACATTAAAATCACACTATCACTTAGTTTTTTTATATTGGATGAGTTTAATTTGACCAGTGGTGTAATTATAGGGTTATATAATTTATATTAAATCAATATATTAGATTTGGTATTTTTAGCTTGACTTTTTTGAAGATATGTTATATTTTATTTAAATTGAAATAATTTTTTGGGTTATTTCATTTAATTATATTATTGGAACATTTTATTACATCTTACAATTCCCCAAAATTACTATAACCCAAAATTTTTATTTATTAATGAAAATATTTTCGGTAAGCTATTTTATATCTTTATTTATAAGTGAAATTTATTCTAATATTCGATTAAGTATTTTTCATAAAAATAATTTTATATTATTCTATTAGAATGATACTCAAGCACAAATATAAAATAAAAATGAAAACCTTAATTCCAATTGTTGACAAAGCCAGATGACCGCGTATGAAAATTTTTGGTGTTTAATGAAGATAGGTTTTTAAGGTGGCATAGTTCCCCGGTGTTTTCCAAATTCTGGGGCCTCAAAATAAGAAATTTCTGTGAATAATAGAGAATGAAATTGTAAAAGGAATTGGAAAGAGAAACCCATGACATGGATAACAAACCATGTAAGGGAAGGGTACGCAGTCGCGTACCAGGCAAGGAGAATGGTATGCGGATGCGGTTCGTAAAACCCAAAATGGTTCACACCTTAGAGGTGGTGTGGTATGTAGATGCACTGAAGTCGATGAAGTAAATCGACTGTATAGGAGTAATGGTGGTATTCATAGTGCGTAAGAAAATGGTTCAATGATGGATTGTGGTTCGTAGTGGCTGAATAATTGGTAAGCAGTGTAAGGGTTGGTGTCCTGAGAACCAACTGTTTTGTACATTGATTACATGAATGTTCACTTATTATATATTGTTCATTGTTCTGCATGACTATAATATAATAATGTCCTGGAATATTTTTTTCATTGATGAGGTCATGGCAGATCCCCGCTATGAAGATAACCTTAATATACTATTACAATATTCTTAAATACAGTTATATGGTTGGATGACATACTATGATAGGACACATAGTTTACAGACCGTCATGTGTGAGTACTCATAAGAAGACGAGACTCTCTCTCTTGAAATTCGCACTTGGTAATCTCCAAGATGGGATATTATGAGAACAGACCCGCTGGTAGCAATTCTGCATGTCTTGGTGTCATCAGACATTGCTATCTATGAGCTAGTGTAATGGTCCTTAGACTAGAATATTATCATTAACACATGTCATGACTCGTACACTTAAATTTAATGACGAAAACTGTCATGCAGATAGTTGGCAGGAAGTAGGGTACGTTGGGTGCGTCACGAGTGACATGTTGTTAATGGATAAGTCGAGGAAGGATTTTTCCCTTCTATTTATGGATGTTGATATCTCGGCCCTTTGATTGAAATAAAACTGTCGCATTAAATTCCATGGCCACGGTGTGAATGACGAGTTTATTTCAGGTAGTCAAAGAATTACGGATCAAGCCTATAGGTTTATGACACTTCCATGAAACCTTCTTGATGAGATATCAAGAAAAAGGGATTAAATTACACAGTAAGCATTCGTATGAGGTGTTATGTCAATGCAGCGTCAACTTCGTTCTCTTGGGTGCCTTGACCCGTTGCTAGACAGAAATCTTGGAATTTAGGCAACTCCGTCTAATGCCAACGAGAAAGAGGCATAGAGGGTCACACACTAAGTGTATTCAAGTATCTCAATTAGAATAATTATTATTACCATATGTGGTTTAATAATTATTCAAGGAAGCTTAAATAGTTTTATTTATAGAGGAAGAAGGAAATGAAAAACCAGATATACATGTTGTGTATTAAAGATTACACGTTGTGTAGTTTTTCATGGAAAACAAGTACATACGATGTATTAATAAATACACCCAGTGTATTTTTTTTATGGAAAGGAAATGAATAAATGAAAACAAGATATACACGCCGAGTACATTGAATGTACACGCCATGAAGTTTTTAATGAAAAACAAGTACATGCCGTGTATTTATTAATACACGCCGTGTAGTTTTTCCAGTCGGTATTTTAAGGATATAATATTGTTTTAAATGATATTTATTATAATCATTGTGGACGCATGTCAAGGAATTAATTATTCGACATGGAGGTTTTAAATAAGGGTGAATGAAATAAATAAAACTCATAACACGTTTATTTATTTTCATAACTCTACAACCTCAAATGCGATTATAAATATCCTCAAAACCCCAACTCTTTTCTAGGGCGTAACACACAAGAGAATTATTTAAAGGCCGAAAGAACTTCTTCCTCAAAGAATGCATTCAAGACCGAGAGAGATCTTATTTCATCGGATCAAGACGATCTAAGGCGTACAACGTAAGAAATGTTTTCTCTACGCTATCACCCGGAGACTCTATTAGCGACGTCCCGAGATACGAGGTACACTTGTGGATCACCGCTAGAGGAAGTCTACACTTAGCTTCTATGACACAATGGCGAATCACACTGGAACGTGATAAAGAACATCAACTAAGAAAGAACAGCCAAAAGGTTCTTCTTTTCAATTGATTAAATTATTTATAATCAATCTGTAACGATTCTTTTTTGTGGTTCTGGAACAAACCATCTTCTTTTTCTTTTTATGTGATTCGATCTGTGGAGACTGGAATTTATCGTCATACTGATCCCGGATTGATCATTGCTAATGACAAAAAATCCAAGTGGGCACATCCACCCACGCGCTTTCGCTACGTCTAGAACCATCAAATGGTATCAAAGGGAGGTTACAATGTTGATTATAGTTATTTAATTTTCATTTATAATTTACGGATTTATATTTCAATCAATTTGAAATAATCGTCTTATAAATCTGAATAAATGAGATATATTCTTCCTCCTTCATTTCCCGATTCATATCACAGAAACAGCCTTTTAATTTTAATTTTGATTAAAATAAAAATGAGGAACTTATCCGGATGAGCCGCTCTTTCTGTCTGTACAACATGGGATTACATAGCGTGTACTTAAAACTACATACTGTGTACTTAGGTTAAATTAACCGGCACTGGTCCGCCAAACCATTCTGTGTAAATTGAATATGCCTAAGTATTAATCACGCTATGTTGACCAGAATGGAACGACGCGTGGAACCGTAATACACGACGTGTATATTGGAGCAACACGTCGTGTAGTCCGTTCCAGCCCAAGTGAAACCGCGTACAAAGATAAGCCGCTTACCGCGTACACGGGATCGCCATGCCGGTTACCACGTAACAAGGATGTACACTTCGTGTATGCTTTATTTACATGCCTTGTACTCCAAAATTTCAAAAGTAAAAAAAACAGGCCAAATCCCCCGGTGTGTACTTTCGATAAAAGGCGAAAAGAAATACATGCCGTGTAATTAAAAACTACACGTCGTGTACTTTCCAGAAATGGAATTTCACTGGGTTTCCTCTGAAGTACAAATACCCGTACAAGGAATATTGAGGAGAAGAATCTCAAGGAAAATCAGAAAGGAATTTAAGATAAAGAATTGATAAATTATAAGAACATAATTAATTCAATTCGAGCACGTCTTATCTTAAATGAATGAACGATTAAAATAATTTGAATTATAAATATGCGTAAATGTCGTTGAATGCTATGGATGATCATGATCTAGACCAAATACCCTTTGTATGTGTATGGTTTCATTTAAATTTATTTAATTTAAATTTTTTGGCCTTTGAGCCTTCTTCCAATAAAATGTAGGGCATGCGTGCCCAAGGTTTCATTAATGTAAACCCATGTAATGGAGGATCTCCCAAGCTAGAGGAGACAGTTCAAATCCCAAAGTCAAGGCAAACCTGATGCAAGAAGACACAAAGGTGGACATGTGATAGCTATAAAACACGAACCAACAGGTTCAAGGTGTTTTCCCTAGGTCAGGGTTATCTTATCAAATCCGCTAGAAAAGATAACCAATAGAAGCTCATGATCATGCCATATTATTTTATTTCTGTCTGATTGCATGGTTTATTTATTATGTATGTGTTGTCGCGATCACATAATTAATAAAATGAACAAGCATGCAAAGATGGAATAAAATAAAAACTGGACTGTTCTTAAACATTATCAGAACATGGTTAATCACTTAAGCAAGAATCACTTAATATTAACAAGCATGTGATAATGCGAAACTATGCATAAAGGACTAAAATCCCTCAATTCCATATTAAGTCAGACCAAGCCTTCCATTACCTGATTAAGGGAAAGACTCAATAAAACTATGTGTTTGACCAACCCTTGTTGGGACACATAAGTTTATAAAGGAAGCCCTTATGAAAGGTTTCGGGTTGACATAACCATATTACATCAAGAGATGTATCCCTTGCTAGACTTGGTGTAATATTGGAGGCAAGATTTGAGGAAATCCATGTCAGGATTTCAGGATTGGGGAGTCCACTCAACAGATCAAGGAACTGTAAGCTCACAGTTTGCAAAGACCTGCCTACCTAAATAGCTTCATATAGTTTGACCAACCCTTGTTGGGGTTATGTGAAGGGGAATATGGATCATTTCCACTAGAATGTCAAAGAAACTAGACATTCCGAGTTCAATGATGAGGACCATTGGGACTTGATAAAATAGTGGGATAGTTAATAAATTCATTTATTATTTTTCATAAAATGTAGTCAAGAATGTACTGATAAATCTACTCTTTCCAATTGTATAATATAAATGAAAAACTTGTTAACCACATTTTCTCTGCAATCAATTCGGTATAAAGACAATGTCATCACCTGTAGTAACTTTCATGAATGGTTTCGGCGCCTTTGGGTTATCATACGCCATGAAAGAAAGTTTTACATGCTGGAGTGATCACATACTGATTCTCCTGCCCAAAGGGCGAGTGATGAAGATTTCATGGTCTATGATCAACATTTGAACGACGCCATCGACGTTCAATGTTTGATGCTATCATATATGTCTAGTGAGCACATGAAGTCTAATGAAGACATGGATTCTTATAGCATGCTCGAGCACCTCCGTGGTCTATACCAGGAGAGAGAAAGATAGGAAAGGTTTGAGATCTCCAAGGCTCTATTTCAGAGCAGGCTTGGAGAGGGTGCCCCAGCTGGGCCTCACGTAGTCAAGCTCATTGGCTACATTGAGCACTTGGAGGTTCTAGGGTTTACTCTCCCTGAAGAACTGGGCACCGATCTCATTTTTTCATCACTCCCCCAGAGCTTCTCAAACATTGATGTTTATATCAACATGAACAACATTGAGAAGTACTTATCTGATCTTCTTATCCTTATTCGCCAAGTGGATAATGACATGAAGCGTGAAAAACCTTCTGTTCGTATGGTCAATAAAAGGAAAGGGAAGGCGAAGAGCTTTAGGCCTGAAACTTCTTCAAGGCCTTCCAAGAAAAGGAAGATCAAAGGGGAGGAAAAGAAACAAGATGTTGTTTGTTTCGCATGTGGAATGAAGGTCCACTGGAAGAAAAACTGCACCCAGCCATGGAAGCAAGGGTAAGATTCAGGTACGTTTTTAATTGAAGGAAATCTATCTGTTTCTACTAATTGGGTATTAGATACTGCTTGTGGTGCTCACATCTGTATCCAAATACAGGAACTAAGTAGATTCCGGAATGTTGATCGTGGGAAGGTAGATCTACGGGTAGCCAACGGAGCCAGACTTCCTACTGTAGCTATTGGGGACTACCACCTCACATTGCCTACTGGGATCGTCTTGGTTTTGAAAGGTTGTTATTATGTGATTTCTATTACTAAAAACATTATTTGAGTGTCAAGATTATATACTAATGGATTCATATTAAATCTTGGAAATTAATGTTTCTACTTTTATAAAGATATCATTTGTTTTGGTAGGGAACATATATAACGGCCTTTACCTGTTAGACTACACAACCAAGTAATGGAAATAGATAAAAAAGTTAACTCACATGACTCATGCAACACCCAACTTTGGAATCACCAGCTAGGTCATGTCAATGAGAAATGTTTTACAAAATTACATCAAGATAGGTATTTAGATTCTTTAGAACTAAAACCACTTGGTGAATGTCATGCATGTCTACACGGAAAAATGACCAAAGCTCCATTTAGTAGGAAAAGGGAAAGAGATAAAGAGCTTCTAGAATTAGTTCACACAGATGTTTGTGGTCCATTTCCAGTTGAGGCAAAGGGTGGGTTCTCATACTTCATAAATTTTACTAATGATTTTAGTAGATATGGATATATCTACTTAGTGAGGTGTAAGTCAGATTCTTTTGATCGTTTTAAAGAATACAAGAATAAAGTTGAGAACCTATTTGGTAAGAAGATTAAGAAACTCCGCTCAGAAAGAGGAGGAAAATATCTTAATCAGGACTTCATTGATTTCATACGGGATTTTGGGATTCTATCTCAACTCACTCCTCTTTACACACCTCAGTGGAATGGTGTAAGTGAAAGGAGTAACCGCACCCTGTTGAACATGGTGAGATCAATGATGAGTCATGCGAGTCTTCCATTATCCTTTTGGGGATATTCATTTCAAACAGCAACACACATACAAAACCAAGTACAAACAAAATTGATAAATGGTATTCCATATGAGTTATGGAGTGGACACAAATCCATGTTATCGAATTTACATGTATGGGGTAGTGAATCATTTGTTAAGGCCTCTTCAGGTAACAAACTTGCACCCTGAGGCACAAATTGTATCTTGTTAGGATATCCCATGGAAACAAGGGGATATTATCTATACAACCCCTAAAAAAAGGGTTACAGTGG
The DNA here is from genome assembly GCA_963277665.1 of Viscum album. Lineage (NCBI taxonomy): Eukaryota > Viridiplantae > Streptophyta > Magnoliopsida > Santalales > Viscaceae > Viscum > Viscum album. Next base: position 1,005,786,637 of record OY728134.1, read on the forward strand.
CAAGACACGCCATATTCCTTGAGAGGGAGAAAATCTCTAAAAGAGATAGTGGGAGCGAGATAGACTTCTTTGAAGTCGAAGCTCTAGACATACATGAGTTGGTAAAAGAACAGATTCCACAAAGCCCCGTGGAAGAACAATCTATTCCAGAGACACAAGAATTTCCTAGGAGCACGAGAGAGGTGAGAGAACCAGAACTATATGGTTTTCTTGTCACTGAGGATGGTGACTCATTATTGGTTTACAATGATGATCCTCTTACCTACAAGGTTGCAGTTGAAGGCATAGATGTTGCCAACTGGTAAGAAGCCATGATTTCAGAAATGGATTCCATGTACCAAAACCTTGTCTGGATTTTGGTAGATCCTCCAGTTTATGTAAATCCTATTGTTAATAAATGGTTATTCAAGAATAAACTAGACATGGAGGGGAAATTCAGCACCTACAAGGCAGGACTTGTTGCAAAAGTTTTTAGACAGTGTCAAGGAATTGACTATGATGAATCCTTTTCACCGTTTGTGATGATGAAATCCATTAGAATCCTATTGGCCATTGCCGCTTACCATGACTATGGAATTTGGAAAATGAATGTCAAAACGTCTTTCCTTAATGGGAACCTCCAGGAAGATTTCTACATGACACCACCTGAAGGGTTTGTGACTCCAAAAAATTCCAATAGGGTATGTAAGTTACAGAAATCCATTTATGGATTAAAGAAAGCATCGAGGTCATAGAACATTTTCTTTGATGAAGCTGTTACAGAATTTGGCTTTTTTAAGAACGAATATGAGACTTGTGTCTACAAGAGTTTTAGTGAGAGTGTAGTCATTTTCCTAATAGTATATGTTGATGACATATTACTAATTGGAAACGAAGTACCTGTCTTACAGTTAGTTAAGGCATGGTTTCATAAATGATTCTCCATGAAATACTTGGGCGAGGCAGCATATATTCTTGGGATCAAGATCCACCGTGATAGATCCAAGAGAATTCTGGGCTTGAGTCAAAGTACATACATTAAAAAGATACTAAAGAGATTCAGTATGGAACAATCCAATAGGGGATTGTTTCCAGTGTCACATGGCATTCAAATTTCCCAGAAAATTTGTCCTTAGACACATGGGGAAAGAAAGTGAATGGCAAGTATCCCTTACACATCCGTGATTGGGACGACCATGTATGTTATGCTATGTACGGGGCTAGATGTTGCTTACGCATTAAGTGTGGTAGGTAGATATCAATATGATTCAGGAGACGGCCACCGCAAGGCAGTCAGGACTATCCTTATGTATCTGAGGCGTACAAAGGATATGTTCCTAGTTTATGTAGGAGATGAGAACTAGTCATCAAAGGACATGTAGATTCATGTTTCCAGACTAATCAAGATGACATGAAGTCGCAGACTGGATACATCTTTAGTTTTAATGGAGGTTCAGTGAGCTGGAAGAACTCAAAGCGGAGTGTGGTGGCAGATTCTACAGCGGAGTCTGAGTATATCACAGCTTCTGAGGCAGCTAAAGAAGTAGTATGGATACGAATCTTCGTCCAAGATCTGGATGTAGTACCAAACAGTAAAGATCCTATCACACCATATTGTGATAATAATGTAGTCATGGCACTTGAAAAAGAGCCAAGGTCACATCAGCGGACAAAGCACATACTTCGGAAGAATCATCCCTTCAGGCATTTTTCATAGAGGTGAAGTTGTAGTGTGTAGTATTTCCATGGAAGACAACATGGAGGACCTCTTGACTAAATCCTTGACTCAGCCGAAACATGATCATCATGTGAGGTCTAGCAGACTAAAATTCATAGGTAGTTGGCTCTAGTCCAAGTGGGAGATTGTAAGGGTTGGTGTCCTAAGAACCAACTATTTTTTTTACTTTGATTACATGAATGTTCACTTATTATATATTGTTCGTTATTTTAAATGACTATAATATAATAATGTCATGGAATATTTGTTGCATTGATGAGCTCATGGAAGATCCCCGCTACGATGAGAACCTTAAAATGCTATAACAGTATTCTTAAATAAAGGTATACGGTTGGATGAAATTATATGATAGGACACATAGTATACAAACTGTCAAGTTCGAGTACTCCTAAGAAGATGAGACTCTATCTCATGATGTTTGCACTTGGTAATCTCCAAGATGGGAGATTATGAGAACAGACCTACCAGTAGCAATTCCGCATGTCTTGGTGTCATCAGACATTTCTATCTACGAACGTGTGTAATGGTCCTTAGACCGTAAGATTATCATTTACTCATTTCATGACTCGTGTACTTATATTTACTGACGAAAACCGTCACGCAGACAGTTGGCGGGATGTAGGGTATGTTGGGTGCATCACGAGTGACATGTTGTCAATGGATAAGTCGAGGAAGGATTTTTCCCTTCTATTTATGGAAGTTGATATCTCAGCCCTTTGATTGAAATAGAACTGTCGCATTAAATTCCATGGCCATGGTGTGAACGACGAGTTTATTTCAGGTAGTCAAAGAAAGACCGATCAAGCATATAGTTTTATGACACTGCCATGAAACCTTCTTGATGAGATATCGAGACAAAGGGATTAAATTATATAGTAAGCGTTCGTATGAGGAGATACGTCAATGCAGCGTCAACTTCTTTCTCTTGGGTGACTTGACCCATTGCTAGACAGTAATCTTAGACTTTAGGAAAGTCCGCCTAATGCCAACGAGAAAGAGGCCTAGAGGGTCACACACTAAGTGTATTCAAGTATCTCAAGTAGAATAAATATTATTCTCGTACATGGTTTAATAATTATTCAAGGAATCCTAAATCGTTTTAATGGTGGAGGAAGAAGGAAATTAAAAACAAGATATTCAAGTTATGTATTAAAGATTACACGCCGTGTATTTTTTCTTGGAAAACAAGTACATGCCGTGTATTAATAATTACACACTGTGTAGTTTTCTTTATGGAATGAAAATGAATAAATGAAAACATGATATGCACGACGTGTACATTGAATGTACACGCCGTGTAGTTTTCAATGAAAAACAAGTACACGCCATGTATTTATTAATACATGCCATGCAGTTTTTTCAGTCGGTATTTTGAGGATATAATATTTTTTTAAATGATATTTATTTTAATCAGTGTGGGTGCATGTCAAGGAATTAATTATTCGACATGGAGGTTTTAAATAAGAGTCAATGAAATAAATAAAACACGTAACACATTTATTTATTGTCATAACTCTACAACCTCAAACGTGATTATAAATATCCTCACAACCCCAACTCTTTTCTAGGGCATAACACACAAGAGAATTATTTCAAGGCCAAAAGAACTTCTTCCTCCAAGAACTCTCTCAAGATAGAGAGAGATCTTTTTCCATCGGATCAAGGCTATCTAAGGCGGAAAACGCAAGAAATGGTTTCTCTACGCTTGCAACCGGAGACTCCATTGGCGACGTCCTGAGATACGAGGTACACGTGTGGATCACCGCTAGAGGAAGTCTACACTTGGCTTCTACAACGCAATGACAAATCACACCAGAACGTGATCAAGCACATCAATGAAGAAAGAACACCCAAAAGGTACTTCATTGAAATTGATTTAATTAATTATAATCAACCTGTAACGATCCTTGTTTGTGGTTCCGGGACAAACCATCTTCTTTGTCTTTTTCTGTGATTCGATCCATGGAGACTGGCGTTTAACGTCGTATTGATCACGGATTGATCATTACTAATGAAAAAATTCCATGTGGGCACATCCACCCACGCGCTTCCACTGCGCCCAGAACCTTCAAGTGGAAGAGGCTGGAATAAAGATGTTGTAAATCTCAATTCATCACATTAAGCGGGTATATCTTCTTATATAAGAAATGCTTATCGCATTGATTACTATTGAGAGAATTTATCATTAGATAACATCATTTGATATGGGAATTCTACAATGTCTAAAAATGGTTCACCTTGAAGGTTTTTGCAGGGATTCATAACACGCAATGTAATTTTGGTATGCCTAGGAGGAAGTTTGATATGTGGAAGGAATTGACTCGGAACGTGGAGGAGGACTATATGGTACGTGAGAGGGGGAGTTTTGAAAGAGGTATACGGAGGGGTTCTCTAGTATGTAGAATCCGAGGAAGTCCGTGAATAGATAACAGTTCACCAACAAGTGGTTTTAACAAAGGAGGTTTGCAGAATCGGTACACGGCAGCGGTATGCGATCGCAACGGAGGAGGCAGTCCACAGAAAAAGGGAGGCTCATATTAGCAGTGACAGTACACGAAGAAGGTGTCCCGCATAACAAACATGGTAATAAGTACACAGTAGAGTAGAAATAATTGCGATTTGCAGATGGAATCTTGCGAAGGTATTTTACGATACCTAACAGTTCTCGGGAAGCTTTAATTCATCTACGGGTGAAAAAGGAGATTCAACAGAGCATCTACTTGTTGTTGAGGATGTAGAAATTCATTAAAATGAAGGGAAATATATGTCTATAATCTGTGTTTGACCAAAAAGTCGATAAAATATGACCAGATTAATTTCCAAGAGCAGTGAGCGAAGGAAGAAGAAGATGGCGACCCTTTCCACCAGTATTGATGTAAAGAAAGGGGCATAGGGAGTGACCCTTGGAAAGGCAGTGTGCAGACCCTAATTCTTGTAAAGGAAGTGAGCATAGGAATAGAAGATCTAGCCTAAACATTGTAATCATTTTTGGCCGTGAGCCTTAGTTAATTTGGTACATCAAAATGTTTATGTTTTATGATCCTTTGACGGAGCTCAGTGAGGGTGAACCGAGTAAAAATCGATGTGTCATGTGCATGATTTCATTTCTGTCTATATATTTCCACGGGAGGAAGAGAGAATTGAGTTTTTTCTAAAAACAAAACAATATCCAAAAGGGATAAAGCATTAATCTACCACATCCTGATTCACCCCCCCCCCTCTGAGGGTATTCGACCTAGTTAACCTAACATTCCATATAAGTATGATATCATAGAAAAAAATAAGTTATAGGGATTATGGTTAAAAATGTATAATGTGGTTTAACAAAAAATATGATAGTTAAAATTAATCAAAAACATGAAAACTGTTATTGGTGGAGATTAATTTATCCCAATAACATGTTATTTTTAAATATGGGTTTACTTGGGGATACAAGACATGATTATGAAATTTATATAATTTACACTTTAAGTAATTCCAAGAGTCTACTATCCCACCCTTATAAAAGGATACCACCTATCCTCTATCATCCACACCTAACAATCCCAATATATTGCCAAATATTTATAATAATACCAGTCATGGTTCCTTCATCACATTATAGAACTTATTTTCATTCATAGATTCCATAAATTCAATGTTTAAAATTTAACACTAAGGAGGTTTCTCAACAAAGAGGTGAAACTCTTAACCTTTTGTTATAAATTTTATTTCATCTTTTACCTCAACTAATTATATGTTATCCTATCTAACATAATAAATTAATTATCCAAAATATACTAAATACCTATTATGATGATATATGGACCGTTATCCATATATTTTCCATCTGATAGAAAATGAAATCATCCCTTGTGTGTATGAACAACTTATCATCTCCTCATAACAATGTAATTAGTTTTAGAAAAACATTTTACATGGAGTGATATAAATATGTAAATAAATATTATTCAATATATTTATGATATTATTATGATTATGTAATGAGAAAATATTATTTATCATTATATACTCCTTATTGACAAAACGTTTACATCAGTGTTCATTAGTACATATGACATACCATCTCCAATAATGTAGTCAATAATTTTTCTATCTAAAATTTTAATGTATGATTCAAAATATGTATATAAATCATATATATGATATTTATATTATGATATAAATTTAGATATTTTATATTCAATATCAACTTCTATATACTAGGGTTTTTGAATTGAAACATTTGTGAAAAAGAAGTTATCAACTCTAATAATGATTTTAATAATGAAATAATAATACATGGGTGATAAAATATTATTATTACTTAATAAAGTGTATGTTTTCAAAAAATGGTTCTTAAATATATCTATAATAAATCTATATTTTTTATACATGACGTTTGAATTCATATTAAGCAAGATGAGACGTTATGTAATAAAATTAAGACTAAATCCCATTTTAATTTTGATTATTTATACATGAATTTTTATTAAAATATTAGATGATCCATATCTGATAATTATATTTATTAATTCAATTAATTTAATTGTATTTGGATTATGGATTTCATTTCTTGAATTTCCATTATTTATGTTTACAAGACAAAAATAATAATGTTTCTAAGAAAAACTAACTATGTTTTTCCATTTGACAAATAAATTATTTTCTTCCATTACCATGCTTTCATAAAAAAAATTAATTTCTTTTAATATGATTTGAGGATTGTTAATTTTCATTTTTAATCATATTTTACTCATTATTTTTTTAATGACCTTTTTTATCATTTTCTGAATGACATACATAAGACTTTTTACCAAAATAATTATAGGATTAATTGTTTTAATGTACATGGTATGAATGGATCATTCCATGGTCATCATAACACAATGAATTTATGAATAATTTTTAAGTTTCCATGGTTCTTTTCAATGAAAATGATATCTATAATATTTTTGTATATTTTTATATAATAATGAATTGATTTAGAAATTCAAATAACAATTTCCTCTATAAATATTCCAAATAATATTTACAGAAATTTTAATCTATGAGGAAATCCTCTAATAGTACATGTCTTTAAATGGGGAACTAAATTAATGATACAATCCTTATAATTGTTATTTATGGTATATGGTTATGAAAAATAACTATTTATGAAACCCATTTCATTTTAATGAGTTGTGTTATGATGAAATATTTAATTTTTTATGAATCACATTTCATTACGAGAATGTTTGTTATTATGAAATGTATAAATGATTATGAAACATGTTTCTTATCAATGGGTTTTGTTAAATGGTTAATCTTTTATAATATTATAGCACAAATAATATAATATTTTATTATGTGATGTTTGGGACCATAATAATGTAGTCTTCTAATATAATATTCAATGTTTTAGATCTCATGATTTAATAAACAATTGAATGGTTGTTAAACCCAATTCAATATGGCACTCTATCAACATTGATTATATAGGGTGTAAACAGTGACTGATAATATAATTGTATAGGGAGTGAACCCCATCCACTATGACACCTCAACTATGATATTTTATTAAGTAAATCATTTCCATTGTATATTTTTATTCAAAAAATTAATGTATTATTAAAATACAATGGGTAAGGTTTTAAAATTTGGAGCATATATTCTTTTACCCTTGTGATAATGTTTCAATTATGTTATCACTAACATCTAACATGTTTACCATTACTGAGCTTCATATATCATCATTTATTATGTTACATTTCCATAGTTTATGAACAATGGATTTTAGTGGGATATGTTAAAGAAGAGTAAAAAAAGGGATCATATATGGGGAAGATTTCAAAGAAAAATTCAATAAATAAAGTGATAATTTATCTAGTATCTAAAGAAACTAAACCATTATAGTTATGATGTGGATCATAAAATTATTTAATGGATATTCATGTATTACGATGTAATATATATATATTAAAATCATGGGTCTTTAGTGTTGGTATTATAATAGGGTTTGTTACTATTTGAATATTTCTATTTAAAAACTTTAAAATATACATAAGTATTACTTTTAGAATAGGTTAACATTTCTTTCAGAAAATATTATCTATATTTCCTAGAAACAAATCCATGTTTGGATTCTACAATTGGAAATAGAGTTTCAAAATATTCAAATTTTTGTGAAAAAAAATGTGTTGTTTGAGTATATCTCATCCATAGTTTGGTTCACAGTTAGTGTCCCATTAATACACACATCGTTCAACACTTTTAGGGATATTTTTGATCAAAAATAGATGTGTTTTGGAATAATGTTTATAGATTTGAATAGATGATGATATTTTTTAAATCTATTAAAACTGCCGCTAAACGTGTTTCGGGCCGCCATTACGCGGCAGTTTAAAAACCGCCGTGAAATGCCTTATATATTTTTATATATTTTTTTAATTTTTTTTATTTTTTTAAAATTTTCCAAGGATTATCGGTGATATTTTAAAAAACCGCCGCGAAATAGCGGCTGTTTGGGTAAAACTGCCGTGAAATGAAAGGGAAAAAAATAAAAAAAAAACACGAGAGACCCCTAAATCACTAAAATGGCCATAACTTTTGATCCGAGCATCCGTTAGAGCGCCACAACCAGTCAAATCGAAGATCATAAAGATATCTACAGGTACGTATAATCAAAACTATTAGACGGTGTAAGGTGCATATGATATGAGAGTTATAAAAAATGTGGAAAAAGGTTCTCCAACTTCGAACGACCATAACTTTCGCTCCGGGTGTCCGTTTGGGCTCTACCATATATCAAATCGAATCCAGCGAAGAGGGCTACACACTAATTTTTCACAAGGAAGCTTCTATCGGGTTTTGCGATGCCAAAAACCCCTCCAAAGGCCTCGGAAACCCCGTTTCTGTCACTGGTGACCCATCAAACATGTTTTCAAACGGACCTAACTTTTGATCCGCGTGTCAGTTCAGACTCCTCCACCTGCCAGATCGTAACTTGTTCCATGAGCTTCACTTTGACTAGTCGCGACGCCCACATGCACTCCTATATCATATGTTATGGCCTCTTTAGTGGGTATCGGGTTTTTTATGTTTTTGGATTCCTCGTTTCTAGCACCCGTTCCCCGTCTGCCTTTTTTTAAATGGTCGTAACTTCTGATCCGCCTGTCCATTCGGACACTTTCACCTATCAGGTTGAAGATCATTTCAGGATATTTGATTTAACAGTTCTCAAATCTGAAATGGACTCTCAGATCATAAGTTATCTTTGTTAATGTGAGTCTAATGTTTTTGTCACTTTATGACTGTTTTGAAGGGTTTTAACGGTTGCTCCATTTATTACTATTTATTTCGGTTTTCATGACTTGTTATCTTTATCAATGGGTTTTTGTGGGTTATTATGATGATTATGTTGAATTCTTAAGGGGTTTTCCAGAGTTTTCATGAGTTTTCAGGCCTTCTCATTCTTTCTAATTCCTCATTCTTCATGCTTCTCCATCCGTTTTCATGCGTTTTCATGATTTTTCATCCCTTATCACGTCTTTTCATACTTTTTCATGTGTTTCATTTATTATTTATTATAAATTATTTAATATACATTATTTTATTTATTATCTATTATTTATTACTGGTTATTTATTATTTATTAATTTTATTTATTTATATTTATTTATTATTTATTAAATATATTTATTTATTATTTATTATTTATATTTATTTATTATTTATAATTTATAATTTATAATTTATTATTTATTATTTATTATTTATATTTATTTATTACTTATTATTTATTATTTATTATTTATATTTATTTATTACTTATTATTTATTATTTATTATTTATTAAAAATAATATTTTATTTATTATGTGTTATTTACTATTTATTATTTATTATTTATATATATTTATTATTTATTATTTATTATTTATTATTTATTATTTATTAATAATAATATTTTATTTATTATGTGTTATTTATTATTTAATATTTATTATTAATTTTTTTTATTTTGTATTTATTATTTATTATTTATTATTTATTATTTCAAATTTATTATTTATTATTTATTACTTAATATTTATTATTTATGGTTTATTATTTATTATTTACTTTTTATGATTTATGATTTATTATTCATTATTTATTAATTATTAATTATTAATTATTAATTATTAATTATTAATTATTAATTATTAATTATTAATTATTAATTTTTTATTATTATTTATTATTTATTATTATTTATTATTTATTATTATTTATTATTTATTATTATTTATAATTTATTTTAATTATTTATTATTATTTATTATTCATTATTTATCATTTATCATTTATTAATATTTGTTATTTATTATTTATTATTTATTATATATTTTTATTATTTAATATTTAATATTTATTATTTATTATTTATAATTATTTTTTATTTTTTATTTTTCATTTTTTATTTATTATTTATTATTTATTATTTATTTCTATTATTTGCTATTTATTAGTTATTATTTATTATTTATATTTATTTATTATTTATTATTTATTATTTATTATTTATTATTTATTAATAATAATATTTTATTAATTATGTGTTATTTATTATTTCATATTTATTATTAAATATTTTTTTATTTCATATTTATTATTTATTATTATTTATTTATTATTATTTATTATTATTTATTTGTTATTTGTTTATTATTTTTTATTATTTATTTATTCTTTATTTATTCATTAATATTATTTATTATTCATTATTTATTATATATTATAAATTATTTATTACTAATTATTATTTTTTATTATTTATTATTTATTAATATTTATTATTTATTATTTATTAATTATTATTTATTATTTATTATTTATTCTTTATTTTTTATTTTTTATTATTTATTTTTTCTTATTTAGTATTTGTTATTTATTATTTATTATTTAAATTTATATTTATTTATTATTTATTATTTAGTATTTAGTATTTATTATTTATTATTATTTATTTATTATTATTTATTGTTTATTATTTATTGCTTATTGTTTATTATTATTTATTGTTTATAATTATTTATTGTTTATAATTATTTATTATTTATTACTTATTATTTATTATTTATTATTTATTATTTATTATTTATTATTTATTATTTATTATTTATTATTGATTATTGATTATTTATTCTTTATTCTTTATTCTTTATTATTTATATTTATTTATTAATTATTAATTATTAATTATTAATTATTAATTATTATTTATTGTTTATTATTTATTATTTATTATTTATTGATTTTTATTATATATTATATATTATTATTTATTATTTATTACTTATTATTTATTGTTTATTATTTATTTTTTATTATTTATTATTTATCATTTATCATTTATTATTTATTATTAATGAGTTTGTATCTATTATTTGTGTATTATTTGTTTTTTCAATTAATATATATAAGTCTATTAAATTCTTTTCATTAACCACATGGCGAGTTTGCTAGAGTGGTAAAGTCTTTGGTAAATATGCAAGAGGTTTGGGGTTCAAATCTCACCAAACGCAATATTTCTTTATATTGCATGGGCATGAGCATGGGCATCGGCATGGGCGTGGGCGTGGGCATGATCATGTGCATGGGCATGTGCCTGGGATGTGCATGGGCATGTGCATGCATGGATAAATAAAGCAAATAAAGTAATACGGAATAAATAAATAAAATATGAAGTAAATAAATAAATAAATAAATAAAATAAATAAAATAAATAAAATAAATAAAAAAATAAAAAAATACGAAATAAATAAATAAATACAATAATTAATTTAAATAAATACGAAATAAATAAAATAAATAAAAAAAATAAAAAAAAGAAAATAAATAACAGAAATAAAATAAATAAAATAAAATAATTAAAATATATAAAATATATATAATAGATACGAAATAAATAAAATAAATAAAATAAATAAAATAAATAAAATAGATACGAAATAAATAATATAAATAATATAAATAAGAAATAAATAAAATAAATACGAAATAAATAAATAAAATAAATAAAATAAATAAAATAAATAAATATGATATAAAATAAAAAAATATGATATAAATAAAATAAATACAAAATAAATAAAATAAATAAGAAATAAATAAAATAAATACGAAACAAATAAAATAAATACGAAATAAATAAACTAAAAACGAAATAAAAAAGTAAATAAATAAAATAAATAAAATAAATAAAACAAATAAAATAAATAAAATAAATAAATAGATAAGTAAATAAATAAAATAAAATAAAATAAATAAAATAAATAAAATAAATAATATAAATAAATAAACAAATAAAGAAATAAACAAACAAACAAACAAATAAATAAATAAATAAATAATATAATAAATAAATAAATAATATAAAAAATTAAAATAAATAAAAAAACCGTCGCGCAAAAACCACCGTGAAACGTTCTCGGACGGTTTTAAAAACCACCGCGAATAGTTTCCCGACACACGATTTCACAGCCGTTTTTCAAAAATGCAGCCAATCTATTTAACGGCGGTTCAAACCGCCGCTAAATGCCTTTACCAAACCTCCGCTAAATGCCATTTTTTTTCGTAGTGATTGAATTTTATTTTTGAAGATTAAATTGGGGTTTGGCACTTTTTGAGGCTCTTCCAGAGGGAAAGAGTTATTAAAAACCATGTAGCATCTACAAGAAACTATGCAAATGAAATTGTCAGAAGTTGTCATGTGAATGGATCAGAACATGATTTATTCAAACCATTAGGATGGGCAGGATAAACCATGGATACATGGTTAGAGATTAATGAAATAGTTTCTGTATCGTTTCATTATCTTTGTGAGCCAGCAGTGTGAGTTGTTGCCTCAAGACAACAGCAAACAAATTGTTGGTGCACAGATTCCCAAATTGTCTACCCTAACCATGATGTTTATAGTGTCCCTCTTAAATTAGTGGATCTAAATTGATGTAATCCCTTGAATACTTGGTCATTACCTAATTCATCTTTAACATAAATTATTATTCCTCGTGAGGCTTGAAATGTTATCCCCTTCAGTCTCAGAGAATGGTTATGGCGATTGAAATCCCATTAGAGATCCATATTCTTTGATACGTCTATGTACATAGATGTTATTCTAAAATATCTTCTTATTCTCTCTCTTGTAATACTTTATCTAGTCATTTGGCGATGGATCTATGTGGTTTGATGTAAATCATTATGAAATATAGTTTTTTTGGTTGATTGAAACATGATTTGAGGTTTGATCTAGAATATCCAGGGTGTTTTTTTTATTTTTTGTTCCATTCTTCATTTTTTTCAATATCTAATGAGTGGTAGGTGGATTATTTATCTTTTTCACTTGATTAGAACATGAATTATTAGTTTTAAATTGACTAATTTTTATGAAATTTATCTTGAAACAATGGTATGATTTGATGGAATGCTTTTTAATTATGGTTTTGGTAATTTTGAAAATTGGATGGGTTTATAGAATATTTATTGTGGTCAGTGAAATTAAGATGATTATTTTAAAATTGGGGATTTTATTTTGATAATGTGAAGTATTTTAGGAAATTATTTTTAAGGAAATATATTTTTTGATTAAACTTATTTCACCTGTTTTGGCATAAAATTTTGGGAACGAATAAAATGGTATTGATAATTGTTTGAAGTTCACAATCAAAAGTTGGATGGATTGTGAATTTGAAGTCCCAACATAAAAATATTTCACCAAGCTTCTATGTGTGTATATGTCTATGTGGAAATGGATATGGGTATTCTAATTAATATAAATAATTGGATTAATGCTTCTTCAAATGTTTTACTTGGATTTAGATTATCGTTTTGATAAAAATAATGAAAATGTTTTAAACTATTAAACATAAATAGTGCTAAAAAATTTAACCTAGAGGTATGAGTATGAAAGCCATTCAGGGAAATCCTTCCGAGTTTATACTCAACCCTACTCCAGAAATATTTTATGTTTTGTAGATGTTATCTATCGAGACCCAAATAATGTTTGATTATCTTAGCTCATTAATAATTCTTCATGGTACCATGGTGATGGATTATTGAGTTAGAGCGTAGAATTGTTTGGGAGTTCTAGGATTAATTTCCTTATTGTATTTAGGGATTTTGACTTTTTTTCCATTGGTTATGATCCATGGATTCTTCATATACTGTGATAATGTAGTTCTTTTGGTTATGTATCACTGTTTTTGTTTGAGATTTATTTTAACTCATATATTATATATTGGTTTTTTGGTTACACTCTTGTGGGATGGATGTTTATCTTTAAATCGTTAAATCATCCCTCAAATGACATTGAGACCATTGACATGTATTTCCAGCCTTTACTATCTCACAGATCTCACCTAAAGCCTAGTAGTTCCACCTACCTCTTCCCAAGACAGTGGATGAGGGGAAATATGTTACAAATGGTATCATAAGGTTTGATCCATGAATGGTATTATATTGATTGGTCATTGAATGTTATAATTTAGTTAATACTTCAGTTGGTTTGGTAGCAAGAATATTTAAACCTCGAGACTTGAATTTTTTTGAATAAAAATATATTTTTAAAATTTTCATTATAAACGTCTAGTTAGTTCGGTTTTTGAGAACATGAGGGATTTGAAACACTTTTAGGAGTTGTAACCACATTTTCATGGGTTTAGACAACAATGAAAGCATGACATGAATTTATAGTAGTGACATCCCAATATGAATTCATCATTAACATGGCATAATGATTAATGATATTATAAATATGTGTTTATTTATGAAAATATTAACAAATGGTATGATTTTTAAATTAATGATAAAATTATTTGAAAATAGTTTTGAAATATGAAATTATTATATTTTTCAAATGGATATATGATGGTATTTTGAAAAATGGTTTAATTTTTTTTATTATAGATAAACATGCTTTAAGAAAATTTTGAAATAGACATTGGAAATAAAAAAGCCGTCAGTTTCTAAAGAGTGAGACTAAATAGAGTTTTATCTATTTAAATAAAATGGCATCAATTATGCATTATAAGAACCAATTGGAATTGGCTATAGAGAATTTGGTTGCACCTGAACTAAAGGTGAAAAAACTATTAGTCTGTATTATTTTCCGATTATTTCATGTAGTGTATATTGTGAACATAATGTATGAACCATGATAAGTGTATCATTTTATCAAGTTCCAAAATTATATTACAACAATAATTTAGTGTGATTTAGTGGTGGAAAAAGGAGGATTTTTTGTTGAATATGATGAAAAAACCATTTATTTCCTTGGAAACCGACATAAATAAAGGTGATGATGGATATATTTATGATAGAGTACCTTGCACACCTTTTGGGGGATTTAGTTGTTCATCCTAAATTGGACTATAACATTTCATGGGAGAATTATAAAGAATTTTCAAATAAACATTTCAACCCTCACATGTTTAGAATTTATATAAAAATAGACTTCTTCAGTTTGAAGAAGGAGAATATCTAAGTAATAAAGTATGGTGATAAATTTATGAATTTCGTCTACTTTTTCCAATAATTGTTTTCAATTACACCCTTGAAGGGATGAATTTTTTAGTCTAGTTATAGGTAGGATATTCACTAAAAATTTCCATAATCTTTATAGTGAACTATATAGATATTTTAAATAGATAGAAGTTGATATAAAATGATATATCAGGGAGTATTATTAGAGGGTGTATGATTATCACCATGGGATATGTTGGAAATACTAATTTTGGAATCATGATGAGGATAAACATATATTTCCATGGTAGTGTAATTTCTCAAAGTCATACTATAGGATCAGTGAAACTTCCTCCCAAAATGAAGAGTATGATAGTATGTTTTCAGTGTGTTTTACTAGATCATATGATGTTATATTATATGTAATCAACTATAGTATTTTATAATCACTACAAGATGATATTTCTACAATGTTATTGACATTGTTCTCCAATATCCATTGATACAGTCACATATCATGAAAATCAATAATCTCATGCTTCTATGAGATTTTTTCATCGGATTAAATGTCATAATTATAGTTGATTGAGCCAAGTAACTCTGGGAACACCAAGGATCCTCTAGAAATTCAATATAAATAAGTCAAAAAAGAGGAAATTTCACTGAGTATGAAATTGAATGTTGCTGAGAAAATGATCATTAATAATCAACCTGGTCCTTCGATAATGAGAGGTACAATTCTTTTAAAATTTACCCTTATGATCATTTTGTCTAATAAGGTCATATCCCACATGTTTATTACTTATCTTGTTGTTAATTAGTCGGGTTTGTGTGTTGAAATGATTCCTTCAATTTTGAAACACCAAACTCCTCTTGATCATAGAGAACGTTGACACAATATTTGAAATGAATTCTTCGTAACAAACAATGGTGTCGAGTTGGTTTGGGATTTATCAGAACATTAGATGTTGGTCCTTTCATATATCTTGGGTATTGAATTTTTTACATTATTCAAGGCATATATAAACTTTTCTGACTTGAAGGTTTGTTTCATGTATCTTGATTGGGTTGAGCATCTCATGGACAGAAATGGGGATATAAATGCTAGAAGAGAAGGATATTTGGTACCGTTGGTTAGAAATATCTCTTATTAGTTGTAATTAGACGAATTGGAATCTATAAATGTGATTGGGAATAGATCATTTCAAACAATTGTTGGTCAATTTCTTGATGTTTTCAAATTTGATATCTCAGATTTTCCACCCATCAGAGAAGTGGATTTTATAGTTGATCTGGTTATAGGTTCTAGCCATCTATAACAAAAATCATGAAGGTTGAAACCAATAACATTATGTTATTTTAAGGATCATTGGGATGATTCCGAAAGTAATGGGTTCACCTGACAGATTATGTCATAATGGGAAGCACTAGTGTTTTTGGTGAAAAAGGTGGATAGAACTCTTATGCTTTTTGTAGAATATCATATTCTTTACAATGTTATGATACATATTTGGTATCCACATCCACACATTGATGATATGTTTGATCAATTGAAGGGATCCCAGTGCTTCTCAAAAATTTAATTTCATTTGGGGAATCACTAACTATGGGATCAAAATGTGGATATTCTGAAGATATCTTTTAGAAGAATATATGACCACCATGAGTTTTTTCCATTATTTCTCATCTAACAATGCACAATCCATATTTAAAGCATTGATGAATCAGATCTTTAAAAAATATATGGATTCCTTTGTGTTGTTGTTTGAGTATAATATATGTGAATTCTAGGTTAAAGTTAGAGCAATACCCACACATAGAGACAATGTTGGGAATCTTGGTGTGTCATTTTATTTATCACATACATTCAAAGTGTTTCTTTTTGTATATGAGGTATTTTTATTACACCATGATGTCTCTGAATACATAATTTCTATGGATCCTAAGAAGATAGATGCTTTTATATCTTGGAAATGTCAATTGAATGTGTTTTAGATACACATTTTTCTTTTGTGAGGATAGTTATTACTGATTAATTCTTCATGATTATTCATTAATAACATCCCCCTTTACATATTTGAAATGGTAGAGTTCCCCATTCCAAATGTAATGGTGAATTTATGATATAATTTAAAAAATATAATGTTTTTCTTACATCAGCACCTATCTCGATATTTACAAAATCTAGACAGGGATATCTGGTTTATTGTAATTATTTTCGACCTGCTTTGAGATATTTTCTTTTTCAAGGATTTCATGTCAATAATTATGGATCACGATAGTTACGCGGTCATGATAATAACTACCATACAAAAAAATTGGAGATATATGTTATTGCATATGCATTGAATACTTGACAACACTATCTATTTGGTGAAACATTTTTGGTCTTATAGATCCTAAGAGATTGAAACACATTTTCTCATTAATAGATCTCAACCTAAAAAAATATCGATAGTTTTTATTATAATGTTTGACTTAAAATTGATGTATAATTCATGTAAAGGGGTTTTGGTAGAATATTAATTAAGAAGGACGTCAAATAATAAGATGGGTAAAGAAGTTTCATATCAGTGAAAGCTAATGTTTCTCATAATAGATATCCACCTTGATTTTACCAACAAGGGAAATGTTGTAGTGTTCTTTACAACATCAATTATTATAGATTTTGTTGATAAGGTTAAACAGGAACATATTTTCAATTCTGAATGTGTTTTTATGAGGTTAAAACATAATAGTGGGCAGACCATTGAGTTATGAAATCATGGTGAAATATTAGTGTTATAGTTTCATGATTATATTATCATACCTTTGAAAATCAAGAAAAAATCCTTCATTCTTATCCCCATTCAAGATGGACAATTTATCCAGTAATACATAATATGAATAGGTCTATGAAATCATAATTTTAGTTATATTTAATTAAAATAAATTTGATGAGTTTTTTTGAGATGGAAGAACTATAATAATGTTAAAGTAGACCACCAGTGACTATTGGTTATATTATAGTCATTACCTATTCTAGTGTGGAAATAGGATCATATAGCTATCCATTTTGTGATAGACCTCCAATGAACATTGTTAAAACATGATTCCATTTGTTGAATTGTGGATAGAATCCCAAAGATGGGTCATTTGATCCCTATTCGTGAATCCCATATGATGGAGGACTTGTTAAAAATCTATATATGAGATGTATTAGAAAGGAATGGCATACCGAGTTCTATTGTATGATACATAGATCCATGGATTATGTGTCATTTTACTAAATCCTTGAAATAATCCTGTGGAACCCCATTGATATTGATTACAACATATCATCTTCAGATATAGGGAAAGTATGAATAGATAATACAAGCATTGGAAGATATGATTATGGATACTATGATGAAATATGCGGTCTCATGGAAGGATAATATACAATTTGTGGAGGTCTCAGACAAAAAATGTTATCCAAAATTAATACATATATCTCATTCTGAAGCATTGTATTTGAATCCTTTTCATTCTCCAATTTCTAGGGTGGAAATAATCAAGAATACTATAGTCAGACCAATCTTTGAGCAGGAAACAATGAAAAAGATTCAGTTGATAAGGAAAAAATGGAGATGACACATAGTTATCATAATGAATATCGAGATCATCATCGATGACCGATGTCATTTAAGGAGAGTGATCTTATGTATTTTAGAATCTATCCATGAGTTGGGCATCGACGTTTTGGTTTTTTGGGAAATATATCTCTTCTATAAATTGGACCTTTTGAGATACCTCATTTATTTGATGAGGTAGAATGTCAGATTAATTTATAACCAATGTTCATTTTAGTGATAATTTTGTTTCATGTATATTATTTAAAGAAGAATCAACCTGATCATGACTATTTGATTTGATGGGATCACTTGACCTAGAGTTAGATGCAATGTTCTTTCATATTCAAAAAATAATAATTTTTTTATAGGAAATAGAAAGAATTTCATGGGAAAAGTATTAGTCTAGTGGGGGTTTTTTTAGAACATAGTAAGAATTAGGAAGAAATATGTGATCAAGAAAAAGAAATATTGGAGAAATGGATTGGACTCTTACAGGATGAGGGTGTTTTTAGACATTCTTAGGATAGGAAGGCCAATTATTGGTGAAATGTAACTCCCATGGATTGAGGTACATAACTAATTTTTGATGTAATTTAATTATATATATTTATTGATTTGTGTTTTGTGAGCATATGAGGGCCTTTTGAAGCATTTTAGGCTTTTATAGAGGGTCACATCCATTTGAGAATGTGTTGAATCTATAGGAATCCATGCAAAGGAGGCAGCGGTATGCGATCGCAATAGTGGAGGCAGTCCGCAGAAAAATGGAGGCTCATATTAGCAGTAACAGTACACGACGAAGGAGTCCCGTGAAATAAACTTGGTACTCAGTACACAATATAGTAGAAAGATTTGAGATTTTCAGATGGAATCTTGAGAAATCTTCAATTCAGTTTTCCAATGTATTTTACGATACCTAACAGTACTCGAGAAGGTGGAATTCATCTACAAATGAAAAAGGAGCTTCAATGGAGCAACTACTTGTTGTTGAGGATGTTGAAATTTATGAAAATGAAGGGACCTATATTTACATAAACTGTGTTTAACCAACATGTTGACAAACTATGACCGGATTCCTTTCCAAGAGCAGTGAGCGAAGGAAGAAGAAGATGGTGACCCTTTCCACTAGTAGTGATGTAGAGATAGAGGCATAGGGAGTGACCCTTGGAAATGTATTGATCAGACCATAATTCTTATAAATGATGTGAGCCTAGGAATAAAAGATCTAGCCTAATCATTGTAATCATTTTTGGTCGTGAGCCTTAGTTAATTTGGTACATCAGAACATTTATGTTTTATGCTCCTTTGACGGAGCTCTGTTAGGGTGAACCAAGTAAAAATCAATGTGTCATGTGCATGATTTCATATCTGTCTGTATATTTCCACCGAAGGAAGAGAGAATTGAGTTTTGTCTAAAAACAAAACAATATCCAATAGGGATAAACCTTTAATCTACCATATCTTGATTCACCCCCCTCTCAGGGTATTCGACCTAGTGGACCTAACATTCCATATAAGTATGATATCATAGAAAAATATAAGTTATATTAATTATGGTAAAAAAAATTATAATGTGGTTTTACATAAATATGATAATTTAGATGAATCAAAAACATGAAAAATGTTATTTGTGGAGATTAATTTATCCCAATAAAATGTTATTATTCAATATGGGGTTACTTGGGGATACAAGACATGATAATGAAATTTATATTATTTACAATTTATGTAATTCCAAGAGAGTACTATCCCACCCTTATAAAAGGATACCACCTATCCTCTATCATCCACACTTAACAATCCCACTATATTTCCAAAAATTTATAATAATACCAGTCATGGTTCCTTCATCACATTATAGAACATATTTTCTTTCATAGATTCCATAAATTCAATGTTTAAAATTTAACACTATGGAGGTTTCTCAACAAAGAGGTGTAATTCATTACCTTGTGTTATAAATTTTATTTCATATTATACCTTAACTAATTATATGGTATCCTATATAACATAATAAATTAATTATCCAAAATATACTAAATATCTATTATGATGATATATGGACTGTTATCCGTATATTTTCCATCTGGTAGAAAATGAAATCATCTCGTGTGTGTTTGAACAACTTATCATCTCCTCATAACAATGTAATTAGATTTAGAAAATCATTTAACATGGAGTGATATAAAGATGTAAATAAATATTATTCAATATATTTATGATATTATTATTATTCAGTAATGAGAAAATATTTTTTTATCATTATATACCCCTTTTCGAGAAAATGTTTACATCAATGTTCATTAGTACATATGACATACCATCTCCAAGAATGTTGTCAATAAATTTTTTTCTAAAATTTTAATGTATGATTCAAAATATGTATATAAATAATATATATGATATTTATATTATGATAAAAATTTATATAATTTTATATCCAATATCAACTTCTATATACTATGGTTTTTGAATTGAAACATTTGTGAAAAAGAAGTTATCAACTCTAATAATTATTTTAATAATGAAATAATAATACATGGGTGATAAAATATTATTATTATTTAATAAAGTGTATTTTATCAAAGAATGGTCATTAAATATATCTATAATAAATCTATAATTATTATACATGATGTTTGAATTCATATTAAGAAATACGAGACATTATGTAATAAAATTAATACTAAATCCCATTTTAATTTTGATTGTTTATACATGAATTTTTATTAATAAAATTAGATGATCCATATCTGATAATTATGTTTATTCATTCAATTAATTTAATTGTATTTGGATTATGGATTTAATTTCTTGAATTTTTCTTTATTTATGTTTACAAGAAAATAATAATAATGTTTTTAAGAAAAACTCACTATGATTTACTATTTTACTTATAAATTATTTTCTTCCATTACCATGTTTTCATAAAAATAAATTCAATTAATTTTACTATGATTCGAGGATTTTTAATTTTCATTTTTAATTATATTTTTTTAATTATGTTTTTAATGAACTTTTTTATCATTTTCTGAATGACACACTTAAGACTTTTTACCAAAATTGATATAGGATTAATTGTTTTAATGTACATGGTATGAATGGATCATTCCTTGGTCATGATAGCACAATGATTTTATTAATAATTTTTAAGTTTCCATGGTTCTTTTCAATGAAAATGAGATCTATAATATTTTTGTAAATTATTATATAATAATGAATTGATTTAAAAATTAAAATAACAATTTCCTCTCTAAATATTCCAACTAATATTTACAGAAATTCTAATCTATGATGAAATCCTATAATGGTACATGTCATTAAATAGAGAACTAAATTAATGACACAATCCTTATAATTCTTATTTATGGTATATGGTTATGACGATTAATTGTTTATGAACCCCATTTCATTTTCATGAGTTATGTTATGATGAAATATTTAATTTTTTATGAATCACATTTCATTACGAGGTTTTCTGTTATTATGAAATGAATAAATGATTATGAAACATGTTTCTTATCAATGGGTTTTGTTAAATGGTCAATTTTTTATAATATTATAGCAAAAATAACATCATATTTTATTATGTGATGTTTGGGACCATAATAATGTAGTCTTTTAATTTATTATGCAATGTTTTAGATCACATGATTAAATAAACAATTGAATGGTTATTGAACCCAATTCAATATGGTACTATATCAACATAGATTATATATGGAGTGAATAGTGACTGATAATATAATTGTATAGGGAGTGAACCCAATCCACTATGATATCCTCAACAATGATGTTTTATTAAGGAAGTCATTTCAATTGTATATTTTTATTCCAAAAATTAATGTATTATTGAAATATAATGGGTGAGGTTTTAAAATTTAGAGCATATATTCTCTTACCCTTGTGATAATGTTTCAATTACGTTATCATTAATATCTAACTTTTTTACCATTACTGAGCTTCATATATCATCATTTAATATGTTACATTTCCATAGTTTAGGAAAAATGGATTTTAGTGGGGTATGTTAAAGAAGAGTAAAATAACTGATTGTATATGGGCAAAATGTCAAAGAAAATTTAATAAATAATGTGATATTTTATCTAGTATCCAAAGAAACTAAACCATTATAGTTATAATGTGGATCATAAAATTAGTTAATGCATATTCATCTATTATGATGTAATATATATGTATAAAAATTATGGGTCTTCAGTGTTGGTATTATAATAGGGTTTGTTACTATTTGAATATTTCTATTTAAAAACATTAAAATATACATAAGTATTAGTTCTAGAATAGGTTAACATTTCTTTAAGAAAATATTATCTATATTTCCTAGAAACAAATCCATGTTTAGATTCTACAAGTGTAAATAGTTATTCAAAATATTCGACTTTATGTGATAAACAAATGTGTTGGTTGAGTATATCTCATCCATAGTTTGGTTCACAGTTAGTGTCCCATTAATAAACACATCGTTCCATACTTTCAGGGATATTATTGATCAAAAATATATGTGTTATGGAATAATTTTTATAGATTTGAATAAATGATGATCCTAGATGAACTATGTTAATGATAATGTGTCATAGATTGGAAAAGATGGTGTCATGATTTACGCATCCTATAACTTCTTTTTCAGTATTATACAGTTTCCCAATTTTATTATCATTTCACTCATTATGATTTTTGGATTTTGGAAATTTCCAAAACAAAGTAATTTTGTTTATTACAAATTTTACGGCCAATGGAATGATTTTCATAATGAGAAAATAAATGAAATGGGTACCGGTATGTGAATTTTTTTATTATTCCTATTTTTTTATTATGAATTATTAATAACAATATAAAATTCAAATATTTTCATAACACTTGAATGATGAATAATTTTTTTATTATGAATAATTATCTAGTTTTTAAAATATAAGAATGAAATTGAAAATTTTAATATGTCATGAATGTGGGAAGTATAACATAGGGGAATGTATCAATGGAAGAAAATTGTAGTTTACATATGGAAATAATTTTCATAGGGAAACATATTTAAAAAGGCTTTTGGGTATTATTTATTGGGAATGTGGAGTTATAGGGTGTAATTCCCTATTATATGAGTTAACTCCTTCACCAAACAAGGGTCGATGATATTACAATCATTTAGGTGATTTGTTTTAGTATTGGATACTGGGATACGATAATTCGGTTATAGAAGTTCCTTATCAATGATATTATAGTTATTAGAATAATTATATATCTAATGATTATTCTAGAGTTGTTTATCCTTATGGTTTTGGAAGCACATACTGAATGGTAATGGAGAAAAGTTGTTTACTAATAAGGGAATATTTTTTTAAGATACAATATTGAGGAATAGATAACCATTTATCTATTATTAATCTTGAGTTAGTAATGAGTAGTTATGATAAAGATATTATATTATAAATTAGATAGTATTCATGAACTTGGAATTCATTAATGATTTGATTTTATTGTGGTTTATGTGAACATTAGTGAATTTTAGTATATATGTTGATTTATGCAATATATTGGAATGTTTTTAAGAATTATTGTTTTCATTGAGTTTTAATGGAGATTAAAGTTATTTTTTGAAAATTTATTAGCATATTTTAGGAGAATATATGATCCTGTAATTCAAATGTTTGGAATTATCCAGAATAAGAAACATGACGTTGTTTGGGGATAAAGGTTAGAGTTTAGTTTGGAAAAAAATATGTTATAAAATATTTTGTAATTTTGGGTTATTATTTTTTAATGATATATATTGGGGGTGTTTTAGGGTAAGCTATTTTTTAAATGGATTATGTTGATGTTTGAGTGTTATTATTGATTTTTTAGAGATTAATGTATTCTATTTTTCTTTATTGGATAACGTGTGATAAAAAATTTAGTTTAGTTTAATATTTAGAAAATTATGTTATGAATTGTTCATTATTTATAGGTCTTATGATCCATTAAAACAACTTTTTTTAGTCATGTATAAATAATATATCATCAATATTTAATTCTTTTGGTATAAGATGAAGTATAATTTCCTCAAAACACATCCATAGGATGAAATTCAGCATATGAAAAAAAATTACATTGTCTATATTTTCTCATGTTCTCTATCATGATATTAAAATAATCACTCTAATTTAGAAAAATGATATTAAAATAAAAAATCTGTCATTTTAACTCATTTTTAGAAATTGAGTTTCTTATAACGCCACACAAATTTATGATTTTGTAGTCATTAAATACTAGATGAACATGTTCTTTGTTTCTCTCTATTAGTCCATTTATAGGGCCCCAACCTTAACTATTACATAATATTGAGTTAAGAAAATAATCATCATTAAATATCTTTTCAGGTTTAGTGATTTGTTGAATTAGGTTAAAACATATACATGACAACTTGAATATTACATGTATACACTTCTACTCAGTATCCATTTTTTTATAAAATAAAAACAATTAAAAAAACATGTTTATTACCATGTTTTAAACAGCATGAGTTTTCCTTGAACTAGTCCTTAACCCTATTCCAATTTATTTCATAGGAAAAACATTTCCAAAACTTGTTTTGATCATAATTTTTTTAGTAAAGTATCATTAAATAAGGAAAACTATTATTTTTCAAAATAATATGTAAACCATGAATACTTAATCATAAATTAATATTTTTCACACTAAATTACTAGCAAAAACACTTCATTTAATATAATCTCAGTGATGACCCTTTTTTAACCAAAATATTACCATAAAGACCACTCGAAAACAATTTATAGCATATAAAGGTAACAAGGGACATAATCATACTTAAATGGAATAACCAAATGGTCGACTTCCACACATATCACTAAATGGAATAGCCATATGGACAACTTCAATACCCAATTCATTGAAGGTTATAATGAATCCACCCATTCTTGGTTTATCACGGAACCACCCATCATTTGTTTTATCATGTAACCACCCATAAATAGTCCAAGTACCATTATATAATCATAACACATAAAATATTGCAAATGTCGACATTTAACACATAAATATCATTTAAAATCACAACAAATAATTTCACGATATTGAAATAGAAATTAAACTTTAAATACCATTTTCAATACCAAAATACGTAAAAAGGTTATATGGTATTTATTTTCTATTTAACAACATCATGACTTGTTAAGGAAGCCAAATATAAAATAATTCTCACACCGGCGGAAAGGGCGTTGTCACCATGTACGTTAAAAACATTCTGTTTGTAATTTATTAAAAAGAAATTATTAAAAATATTTCCATTGAATGAAATTAAATGTCAAAGGGATTTATACACCATATATATGAAATTCATGTGTAAATAAAAATATGCCTCAACAATAGGAGATTTAGACAAAGTCCCTTACCTCGTGTCCAAATGGACTAGTTCTTTCATTAATTTATGAAATAATAAACCTATGAAAATTTATATGTGATTAAGAAACATTTAAATGTTTATTATTCTTTTTATACAACTTAATAAGTTTTTTATAACAATTATGTAATTATTTGAGTTCATATCGGTCATTTTGTCGATGTTCGGAACTTGAGTAAAAAATGAACTTGTTATAATTATAAATTGTTCATGTGGTAAAAATTACAATATCCCTAAAATGATACTAATGATTTAGATATATTATATATCATATATAACCATTCTATATGTATTTATAACAGTCCATAACATTTTGATATAATAAAATAAATGCACTGTTAATAGAGACGGTAAGTCGTACGTACAATTGAATGCTACTTTCATTTAGTTTTCATCTTTAAAGGAATGAGAAATAAATGATAAAATTGAAAATTATAATTCCAGTATAATATCTATGTTATATATGTTTCATAAGATTATTAATTCTATTTTGTATATGTTCCATGTATACCCTGAACGAGTCAAATCACTTTGAGTGGGAAGTTGTCTGCACTTTCTCTAATGATATTATTATATATATACAACAAGAAAAGTATAAAGGTATGTTCGAAATGAGAATTAAATAATTATAGAGATAAAATTAATATCCTATATTTCATAAATAATTTACATTCTATAATAATGGCCAACATAAAATGTGGGATGAGAATATTGAACAATCATCATTTCGTGAGGTAATAGTTTGCTATCCACAAAAACAGTATGTTCTATAACCATTAGACGGAGAATTGTGTATGTGTAGTTTGAATAATTCTCATAAAAATAACCTAGTATATTTAATAAACTGGTGTTTTTTGAGATAATTTAATAAATAGTGTCTAAGGGGATGGAGAAGGAAAATAAAATAACAAATCTTGAGAGAAGATATTACCTAAAATTGGGTAACTCCTATTGATTTAAGCTAAAAACCTTCATTAATTGGATTATGACAAATTTAAGGCTTCAAGAAGGAAGGGAGATATATTTGGAGCTTATTTAAGAAGGGTTTGGATGATACAATGGGTCTTGAGAGGTATCAGTAAGGGATAGAGGTGGAGTCATTTTATAAGAGGGAGGATGGGCACTTTAGGAATGTTTGAAAGTATTATTTTATTAATAATTGATTTTTGAATTATAATAACACCAAAGTGATATATTTCAAATATGAGATGTGTATGGGTAGATATCCTCTCATAAAATGGTATTTAGACAATTTTAGGTCCCAAAATTATATTTTTAGGACTATTATTTCATTTAATAAAATATGAATTGATTTAGAACTCATTTATGTCAATTGGTATACTATTCATTTCATGACCTTTTAAAAATACATGAAAACATGATTCATTAGAAAAAAACATTATTAATTAAAATATAAAAAGTCATAATCATCCATAAAATTAGTGGATTTCAGAAAACTTTTCAAAATAAATTTATTTTAATATTTATAGTCATTTTTATTTAAACCTTTCATTAATCAGGTAATCAGTACATCACAATTGTGTCATAAATAAATTTATTTATTTGATGCAAATAATTATAAATTAAATACAATGATGTAGGAAATATTTTTAGAATTATAATAACTATTAATATTCTAATATATCACATATATAACCACATATAAAATTTATTTTTAAAAAAGATACATGTTTATGTTATATTTTCCTTAACTTTAAATAAAAAGAAATTAAATGTCCTTTTCACAAAAAAGTGGCTCCATGGGGTCCTAAAATCGACCCAAGGATAAAAATGGTTGGAGAAATCTCATAAAATAGTGTTAGGACATGTGTGAGTGTAATTTAATATTACTATAATATTATTTTTTACGCTTATTTACCATATTTACCCTTTAACAATGGTAAATAAAATTTAAACTGAAGATACTATTCATGATGTATGAAAATAAAATTTACCTATTTACACAATTTGGACACCCTGATTCCAAATAAGGAATCCATTTTTCGAAATTCAAAACATAGATGTTTCAGAAATTAATTTAAAATTAATTCCTCCTGTCAAACCCAAAGTGTGTTTTTTACCAAGTAAAAACTACCAACAGATTGACACATGTTTATATCTAATATTGAAGTGAAATTAACTACAATGAAAATTTTTGGATTAAATGATAAAAATATAATCTAATTACACTGTAAAGATAACTAAAAGGAAGATATAATCATATAAATAAACTAGATTAGAAGACATTTTTCACTTAAAATGTAGTATTTTTCACTATTCATTAAAAAATGAACTTTATCAGAAATATACCAAAAATTTCCACAAATTAAAATTTGATGTCCCTCTTATAAAGAATAATTATATTATGTATAATTTAACATATAAAAGTGACAAAAACTATATTTAAAAATGGATCCCTAAAAAAATGTGGCAAAAATACATTTTAAAAATATTAGAGTATTTATGCTAATATTCGATTCATTATCATTTTAAGCCTCTAAAATTTATTGGAAAAATGTAAAGACATTTAAAAACATGTATTAACATATTTTAGTTAGATTTGTTCATTCTTGACAATATAATGTCTAGGCTTTAACTGCAATTTAAAATAATATTATATTAATATTTTACTGTATGACTCCGCATTGTGTGCAACATAAGATTTCGGAGAAATTGATTATTGCGTGTTAGGTACACCATCAAACTAAGTTTCCCCTTTAATGTAAAATTAATATATAATTAAAAAATATGAACAAAGTTGAAAAGGTCATATTATTTATTTACATGGGATTTTACATCCTTCATCCCTTTTGTAAATTGTGTCCTCGCAATTTTATTCACTTATCAAATAAGTGTGGGTATTTATCCCACATAACAATTTATGATTCCCATGGTTCCACTCAAATGATATTGTTTTTCTACTTTAAACCTCCCAGATGAATTAACTTATTCCACAACACTTTCTCTCTTCATTCATGAATCTGGACTAGTTGTTCCCAAAAGAAAGCATCTCTCCTAACTGAACTACATTTGAACTCGAAACATGACATGGATCCGGCATAAACTTCCTCGACATTAAAAAATGAAAAAATTGTGTACCTTGGATAAACAAGAATTTAAATCCACTCTATAGGAAATTGATCTGACATTTTATAGGAATTAAAAATGACCAATTTACATTGGACCTAGCTTTCCCCTCTTACCAAAATGAATCAAACTTTTCTATGGATAAAATTTGAGAAATACATGATCACCTAACTCGAAAGAAATTTCATTCCTCCTGTTATTCGCATACCTCGTCTTCATGCTCTGATCTTTTCTCATGTGATTCTAAATAAAATGAACTTTTTCTATAATCTCTTCTACCAATTCTAGTACCATCAATATCCTTTCACCGACTTCATCACAAAATGATAGATTTGAACACCGCATTACATATAATGCTCCAAATAGTGCCAACTATATACTGTAACGAATTCTATTATTATAAGAATACTCAACCAAATAAAGATATTTGTGCCAAATTCCCTGGTAATCAATTGAACGAGCTCATAGTGTATCTTCCAAGGTCTGAATTTTTTATTCTAACTTCCCATATGATTTCGATGAAAATCTGTACTAAACATTACTTCAATACCCAACGACATTGGAAGGCCCTTCCAAAATATAGAAGTCAACCATGGATCATGATCATATAAAATGGATAGGGAAAATCCATGTAACCTTACTATCAATTTAATATACAATCGACAAATTTGACCAAGAGACAAATTATCTCGAATAGGAAGAAAATGAAAAGATTTAGTCATTCGATCAACAATAACAAAGATTTCATTATTACCTTGATTAGTCTTCGGTAATCTGACTATGTAATCCATGGACACATTTTCCCATTTCCACTCTGGAATTGGAAAATTTTAAAGAATCGCTTTCGATAACTACCCCTCTGCATTAAACTGTGGAAAAATCAATCATCTCATGGTAAAGATAGAAATGTACCTTTTCATTCCATCCTACCAACAATACTCCAGAATATCTCTATACATATTAGTACTCTAAGGTTAAACTGAAAACAGTGAACTATGATCTTCCAATAATAACTCTTTCTTCAACTGTGAATCACAAGGTACAGATAATCTCTTTAAAAACTCTAAAACACAGTTATTATCAATTTTAAATTCAGGTAACATACCTTATAAACCAATTCTACCTTTTTTTTACCACTCACTGTCATATTTATGTGATTTCTTAATTTATTCTGATAGCGGGGATTTCACTACCACCCGAACCAAAATAAAGAAATTCCATGCACCAACAAATAACAATCCAAAATCCATCAGATCAGAATCCAAATGATCTTTTGCCAAATTTTGAATGGTTAATATAGCATTACTCTCTTGACACAATGCATCAGCCAATTTTTTTTCCTTTCCCTGATGGTAATGGATCATGCAATCATAATCCTTTATTAATTATAACCATTAATCTTTATCATGTTTAATTATTTTTGAGTGAATATATACTTCAAACATTTGTGGTAAGTATATATTTCACATTTAACTCCACACAGATGATTCCTCAAAATATTTAATGAAAAAACAGCAGCAGCTAATTCCAAATCAGGTGTAGTGTAGTTTAACTCATAAGGTATCAAATGACGTTAAGCATAAGTAATTACCTGATCATTCTAAATTATGACACAACCAAGTCCTTTCAAGGAAGCATCACTATAGATTACAATTTCACCATCCCTAGAATGTAATTACAAAACTAGAGCATTCACCAATTTTCTTTTCAATTCCTTAAAACAATCATCACATTCTTTTGTCCAGATGAACTTAACACCTTCTCGAGTTAACTTATTCAGTGGGATAGATAACTATGAATATTTTTCAAAAAACCTTCTATAATATCCCGCCAAACCATGAAAACTATAAATATTGGATATATTTTTGGGCCTTGGCCATTCGTCAACAACATTTATTTTAGCAGGATCAACAGTTATTCCATTTTAAAAAATATATATGACTAAGGAATGAAATTTGTTGTATCAAAAAATCACACTTGTTGAATTTCACATTAAATTTCATTTCATTTAATCTTTGAAAGAAAATTCTTAAATGACTTTCATGTTCCTATATACTTTTTGGAATATACTAAAATATCATCAATAAACACAACCACAAACATATCCAAGAAGTCACAGAAATTTCTATACCTAAGATCCATGAATACAATAGGTGTATTGGTTAACCCAAAAGCCATAAATACAAATTTCTAATGGCCATATATAGTACGAAACATGGTATTTAGAACATCTACTTCCTTTACTTTCAACTTACGGTTCCCCGAGCTCAAGTCAATCTTCGAAAAATACAAAGCTCCATGGAGCTGATCAAGAAAATCATCGATATGAGGAAAAGGATACTGGATCTTAAGAGTTATATTATTCAAGGCTCTATAATCCATCCAAAGTCTCATTGAACCAACATTACATTTAATAAAAAAGACTGGGGAACCCCACGGTGATGTGATATGTCAAATGAAACCTTTATCTAACAACTCATGCAATTGTTTCTTTAACTCTAAATGTTCAATTAGAGCCACTAGATAAGGGGTTTTTGAAATTGGATTAGTATCAATAACTATATCAATAGTAAATTAAATATACCAATATGGTTTAATACCAGGAAACTCATCTGGATAAACATCTATATACACATTTACTACTGTCACATTATTAATCTAAACTATTCCTTTGTTTTCAGCAATATGTGCAAAGTAACATTCATTTCCATCTTCCGCTATTTTCTTATCATCCTTATATATTATCAGATATAAGGGTTCATTCTTGTGCACAAACTAAAATTATTTTGGAAATGAAACCTATTTAGCCCTAAATTAAATCATATCATGGTAAACAGAAATCCAATCCATTCCAAAAATAACATCAAACTATACCAGAGGGAAAGCAACAAGGTTTGTAGGTAAATTCTTTCAACAAATAAAGACAGGAAAATTCATATAATTTATTTTTCTCTAAAAATTTTCCCTAGGTTTTTTTACCAAAATTTTAGGATTCATATCATGAGATGGAATTCCTAATTTTCTATAAAATTTCTCTGAAATGAAAAAATCTGTTGATCTTGAATCAAACAAAACATTGGAATAATCTGAAAAAGACAAACAAATACATGATACCACGTCATTTGATAGTCCCACATCAACTATAGTATTAGTAAACTATTTTTCCCCACCGTTATTACTTTGATCTATCTGGTTTCCACCCTGGGTAATCAACTTTTGACACACGTTGGCATAGTGCCCAAAACTATTTCAATTAAAGCATCTTACTACGGGGGTTTAATTTCATGTTTGATCAGTTTACTTACAATTATGAGAAATAAGACCAGTTTTAGCACATTGGATGCACTTTTGAGACTTTGATAAACATTCTCCAGGATGATTTTTACCACACTTCTCACAAGATGGAAATTTAATTTTCTTACCTTTATGATTTTTGGATAAATTCTTTCTCTTTTCCTGCTAACTGGACCTCATATTTTACTTTCATTCATAGAACACCTAATCATCAGAAAACACCATTTCTACCTTCTCAGAAATTATAAAATTATTCTCATAGCTGTTGAATTATGGAGAAGATAATTCTCTTCGATATCACCACTCCAGTCCTAAGTATAATTGATTTATCTTACCATCAAGATCTCAGATGAAATTAGGAGCATACCTAGTAATTCGAGTGTATTTTTTTCGTAAGCATCAACTGTGTCATACTCCTATCTCAATTGCAAAAAAAATCTATCCAAAGTCGGAACACCTTAGGAAAATTATTTTCAAGAAACATACCTTTGAATTCATCCAAACCAAGAGCATCAATATTCTCAAATTCACTAATATTTTTAACCATACACCACCGTTAATCTTCTTCTATTAAAAATTGATAAATAGTATGACTAACCATTTGATTTTCTGTACAATCCATGACATCTAAAATATTTTCTAGTGATTTGATCCACCATTCTTCTTGAATTGGGTCAGATGATACTCTGAATGATTGGGGATGTTGCCTCATGAAATTGTCTTCAATAGAGATGTTTTTCTGAGGTTGATTTGGTTAATCTCGTGCATGTATACCACCACCATTTATATCCTGAGTCAGTTGTTCCATCACAGTAAGAAACTATTCAGTTCTGATATCAACTACAAGGCCCCAACCATAAACATTACATAATCTTGAATTATGTTAATAATTCACATTGAGGGTCTTTTTAGGATTAGTGATTTATAAAATGAAGTCATAAATTATACATAACAACTCTAAAATTACATGTAGACACTTCTACTTAGTATACATTTTTTTATAAAATAAAAACTCTTAAAAAGAGAAACATATTTAGCTCCATGCTTTAAATAGCATAAATTTTCCTTGATCCTAACCATGACCCTATTCCACTTTATGTCAAGTGAAAAACATTTCAAAAACATGGTAAGAGCATAAAAAACTCAGTAAAGGATACATAAAGAAAGAAAACTATTATTTTTCAAAAAAATATGTAAATAATGAATACTTAATCATAAAGTTATATTTTCACCTTAAATAAGCAGCAAAAACACTTCAATATATATAAGATCATTTATTACCGTTATTGTAACCAAAATATTACCATAAATCCCAATAGAAAACAATTTATAGCATATAAAGTTAACTTCATACATAAACATACTTAAATGGAATAACCATACGGTAAAAATTCACACATATCACTAAATTGAATAGTCATATCGATGGATTCCATACCCAATGTATTGGAGGTTATAACGTAACCACCCATCCTTGTTTTATCATGGGACCAACAATCATTTGGTTTATCATGTACCCACCCTAAAAATTTCCAAGTATGATTATATAATCATAACACATAAAATATTATATATATCAACATTTCAAACATAAATTTCATTTACAATCACGAAAAATAATTTCAAGACATTGAAATATTAAATCTACTTTCAAAACAATTTTCAATTCCAAAATATTTAAAAATGTTATATGGTGTTTATTTTATATTTAAAAACATCATGGATTGTTAAGGAATCCAAATATCAATTATTTCACACGGTGGTGGAAAGGTCATTGGCACCACGTATGTTAAAAAATTCCTTTTGTTATTTAGTAAAACTACATGTAGAAATATATTCCCTTTGATTGAAATTAAAAATAAAAGGGTTTTATACAGCATATAAAATAATGTCGTGTATAAATCAAAATATTCCTCAAAGAAAGGAGATTGAGGCAAAGTCCCTTACCTCGTGTCCGACATGACTCGTTCGTTATTTAATTTTATAAATAATAAACATAAGTTAATTTCTAAATGATTCAATCAACTTTTTAATTTTAGTATTCCTTTCATATCACTTTTTTCCATACTATCACAATTAGTTAATTAGTTGAGTTCATATCATACATTTTGTCGACGTTCAGAATTTGATTAAAAAATGAAGATGTTATAATAAATTGTTTTCCATGTGGTCAAAAGACTATTATCTCCAGAGTTATAATAATGATTTAGATATCATATATATCATATATATCCAGTATATGAAAATTTATAATAGTCCATAACATTTGAATATAAGAAATTAAATGCACCATTCATGGAGATGGTAAGCCATACGTACTCATGAACGCTACAATAATTTCTTTTTTATATTTAAAGCAATGAAAAATAAATGATACAAAGGTAAATTATAATTCCAGAATAATATATATGTTATATATGTTACATATGTTCATTAATTCCATCCTTTGTACATTCCATCTAGAGCAATAACGATTCATATCACTTTGAGGGTGCAGTAGTCTACACTTTCTCAAATGAAATTATCGTATATATACAACATGAAAAGCATAAAGGTATGTGATAAATGAGAATTACAGAGATGTAGAGATAAAATAAATATCATATATGTCATATATAATTATATTTCCATCATAATTTCAACCATAAGAGGTGGTTGGAGAATATTGAAGAATCATCGTTTCATGAGGCGGTAGTTCGCCATCCACAAAAATAGTATGTTTTGTACCCATTAGACAGAGGTGTTTGTTAGTGTAGATTGAATACATCTCATAAAAAACATACAATATTTAGTATACTTTTTATTTTAAAAAATAATTGAATACTGAGAGTTTAGTGGGATGGAGAATGAAAATATAGGAAAGAATCTTGAGAGAGGACATTACCTCAAATCAGGTAACTCTATTTGATGTAAGCTAAAAGTCCCTCTTTAATAGACTTCTGACAAATGTAAGGCTTCTAGGAGTAAGTGAGAGTTATTGGGAGCTTATTTGGGAAGATTTTGGATAAGAAAAGGGGGCTTGAGAGGTGTGGGTAAGGTTTAGTGGTTTTGTCCATTTATAAGAGGGAGGAGGGTTACTTTAGGAAAATTTGAAATTATTATTTTATTATTAATTTATTTTCGAATTTTAATAACACAAAAGTGATATATTTAGAAGATAAGATGAGTATCGGTCGAAATACTCTCATTAAATTGGTTTTAGACATGTTAAGGTAACATAATTTTATTTTTATGACTATTATATAATATTATAAAATATTAATTGATTTCAACACCCATTTATATCAATTTGTATACTATTTATATCATGTGATTTTAGAAATACATAAAAACTTGATTAATTATAAAAAAACATCATAAATTCAAATATTACCAGTCATGATCATCCATAAAATTCATGGATGGCATTTAATGTTTGAAAATAAATTTATTTTAATACTTATAATCTCATTTATTTAAATCTTTCATTAATAAGGTAATCACTACATCACCATTGGTTCATAAATAAATAAATTTATTTGATGTATATAAATTATAAATAAAATAACATGATATAGGAAATATTTTCATATTTCTAAGGATTATATATTGTCTTTGAGATCACTTATCTAACCATATATAGAGTTTTTTTATATTAAAAGATACGTCTTTTGGTTATATTTTCCTTAACATTAAATTAAAAGTAATTAAATGCCATTTTCACACACATGTTGCTCCATGGTGTCCTAAAATCAACCCAAGTATTCCCATGGTTGAACAGATCTCATCATATAGGGTTAAGACATGTCTTATAGTAATTTAATATAATTATAAAATTAGTTTTTTACCCTTATTTACCTGATTCACCCTTTATCCATGATAAATAAAATATTTACCAAATATAATATTAATAATGTCTCAAAATAAAGTTAACTATTTACAAAATATAGACCTAATGGGTCCAAATATTGAATCCATTTTTCCAAATTCAAAATACAAAAGTTTCAAAAATTAATTTAAAATTAATTCTCATTGTCAAAACCAAAAAGCGTGTTTTTAAGAAGTAAAAACTGCCAAAAGATTAACACCAGTTTATGTCCATTTTCAAATTGAAATTACTTCCAATGAACAAAATTTGATTAAATTATAATAATAAAATCGGATTATACTTTAAAACTAGTTATAAGGACTATCTATGCATATAAATAAAATAGATGAAAAGACAGTTTTGACTTAAAATGCAGTATTTTTCAATAATCATTAAATAAATGAACTTTATGAAAGAAAATACAAAAAAGTTACCAAATTAAAATTTTGAAGTCCCAATTATAAAAAAAAATTTATTTTGAAAAATAGAACATATTAAAGTGACAAAAACTATAAATAAAAAGGGTTCACTGTAAAAAGGCAGTAAAACTACCTTTTTAAAATATTAGACTATTTTCGCTTAAAATTGGATTCATTGTCATTTTAAGACATTAAAATTTATTAGATAAATGTAAATACTATTAAAAAACATGTATAATAATATTGTAGTTAGTTCTTTACATTCCCTCTAATAAAAAAGCTAGGTGTTAACTACAATTGAAAATAATATTATATTATTATTTTTATGTATGACACACCATTGCGTGGAACGTAATATTTCAGAGAAACTCATTGTTGTTTGTCGGATATGCCATCTAAAATAGAATCTCCTTTAATGTAAAATTAATATCTAATTCACAAATATTAATAAATAAAAAAATGTCATATTCTTTATTTACTTGGGATGTTACACCATTAATGGTAGTTTTCTACTCTATGTCAATATTTTATATTCTTTCAAATGATATTATTATCTGGGATCTTGATTTTGTATTATATTATGTAACCTTTAGGATTCCTACATTTAATTTCAAAGGATTTATTGTTATCCATTTTTTATGATGTCGGTTTTCGACAAAGGTATGTTAAAATATTGAAAATTTGATATCTGGGATGTTATTTTAATTAATCAATTATGGGGGGTGGGGGGGGGGGGAGGGGGTGAATATAACACAATGAGTCTTTAAAATATATTAATATATAAATAAATTTGATTAGTTTTTTATCTATAATTGTATGAAACATCGAGTTTAGATGAACCTCAAAATTATTCAAAAATATAATAATTTAAAATGACTGCTATATCATAGCTAGTAAAATTAGATGTATGAATAGTAATAAACAAATTATAAAAAAATATTTGTTTGTTTTATATATCTCAAATATGTTTTATGTAAGGTCATCCATCATTCGAAAATTTTTTTTCTACAATTTTGTTTTTTACTTTTCATGAGTTAATATTATAATAAATTTCATCAAATTACTGAAAATGTATTTTAAAAAATGATATGATTTTTGGATTCATAATATCAAAATTAATAGATGATGAAAAATTTTGAATTTTTCAGAAATGATTTATTTTTTAGCAAATATTGAAAAATATCATATTTTTTAAAATTATCATTTATTTTCTAAAAAAATATTTTAATAGTTAAATTATAATTTTCTTATCATTTTAAATTAGAATAAAAACCATTTTTATTAAAATAGTATAAATAATTAAATTGGAATAAAGATTATATTGGATTTTTTAAATGAATTCTTTTAGGCTTAAAACATATTTTTCATAAAACTATTTTAGTTGTATACATTTTTTATAATTCAATTAAATAAAACAAAACCTTAACATAGAATGATTTAAATTTTATAAATTGATTATATAACTTTCTATATAAATTTATATTCATATAGTGATAATTACAAGTAATATAGATTATGTATATTTATTTATTTCATTAAAAATGCATTGAATACCCGCATTTTGTCACAATTTTGATGTTTATTTTCAAATAAGATCCTACCACATATGTGAATTGAGTTTCATAAAATAGAACGTATATTATGAATCATCATAATTAATAAAATTTATTGCAGAAAACCGAATTTTTTTCATTAAGAATAGTAATCATATTAAATAATTTTATCCTTGATAAAAATAGATAAATTTCGGATAAAACCATGATATAAAATATTAAAATAGCAATAACATGTCGATTTATCATATTGGATGGGTTTTTTTCGACAAAAGGAACCATTATGATTATATATAATTTATTTTAAATCATTAATTATTAATTGGGAAATTCCATCTAGATATTGGTGAATAGAAGACCCATTTTATTCAAATTTAAAATAATTTTTTGTTTATATATTTTAATGGGGTGGTTGAATGATTTGATTTGGTTTTGGGTAACCTCAAAAGTGCAAAAACCATAATTTTTATAATTTTATGAAAAAAAATTAAATGAAAGTAATTTAT
The DNA here is from genome assembly GCA_963277665.1 of Viscum album. Classification (NCBI taxonomy): domain Eukaryota; kingdom Viridiplantae; phylum Streptophyta; class Magnoliopsida; order Santalales; family Viscaceae; genus Viscum; species Viscum album. The sequence continues at coordinate 1,005,825,527 of OY728134.1, forward strand.
TATTTTATTTCAAGGTAAATCAATTTCATATTAAATTGGTTGATGTTCTAATAATTGATTATCACATGTTTCATGTTATTATATTAAAAAAAATAACATAAATATAATTTCAGCTTGATAATATGAATTCCACATTTCGAATCAACATTTCATACATTTGTTTAGTTGAATCCTTTTAATTTTGTCATATAATCACATTATAATGGTAAAAAGATAATTTATTAAGGTTTATATTATAATTATTATAATGTTGGTTTATCTAGAAGATAAGGGTTATAATGTATCCAACAAATTTCTAAATTTAATTTGATGCTATTATTTAAAAACAATAAAATCATCTCTTATAAATTTTGATTCCATTAGTCCATTTTAATTTATTATGGTGTTTATATATATATAATTTAATCTTTTATTTTATTCCAAGAGTAGCAGTGTCCTCTCATATGAACATATATAAAATCTCCTCTCTTTATCACACTTCACAAGCCTATTAGCAGACTTATACCTACAATAAAAAATTTCTATATTAGTTTTACATGTTACATACATTCTATTATTTCCAAAACACCATAAATTAAATTCTAATGGTGTAATACAAAAGAGGGGTAGAACATCATCTATAAAACCCTCATGAATATTTGGAGGATCATTCCATGTATCAAAACCCATATGTATTTAGATCATTTGTCCCTCTCCCATAAAAGAATTATTTCTTGCATATTGGGTGTAAAACACCATGTCTAGCACCCCGTGAGTATTTGGAGCATCATTCTATGTCTCACAACCCGTTTATCAATCATATATATATATATATAATGGGATTAGAATGTCATGTCTACCACCCTATGAATATTTGGAGCATTAGTCCATGTCCCACAACCAATTTATCAAACACACATAGACACTCACAAATATATATATATATATATATATAAACATATATCATGTGTATAATATCATGTCAAGCACCCCAATATCCTATCCATTAATTAATTCATATTTTTTGTAATAAATCTGTTAATTAATTCAATAACTAATTAACAACATCGCATTCACTACTAACTCGAAAATTAGTTAAATAGAACAAATCTATTAGAAAACTCAACAATTAATTAATAATAACTATACCATTAATTAATTAAACCAATAATTAATCTCATTAATTTCTCTAGTTTATTTAATAATAAAATAATAAAAACTCATCCATCTCAACATCACATAATTAATTTTAAATTTAAATATCAAACAACAACCATATCAATAATATATAATTAATTCAAAAAGAAATCTCGTGTAAAACATCCAAATATTACATAATTAATTACAAAAGTTATTATTTATAAATCAATGGTTTGAATATCACATAATTAATTCAAAAACTAATTATCTCTACTTCTCCCATATCAATATCTCATATTTAACCCCCCGATTAATTATCTATATTATAATATTATAACACATAATTAATTCACAATTAATTATCTCAACTTAACCAGTTTAATATCTCATTTTTTAACACAATTATTAATTATCATCTCAAAAAACATAATTATTTCATAATTAATTATTTAAATTCAACCAAATTAACATCTCATAATTAATCGCTTGATTGATCATCATCCCAATGCACATAATTAATTAATGATTAATTATTTATAATTAATCAAATTAATATCACATAATTAATTTCTCAATTAATTATAATCTCAAAGAACATTATTAATTGATAATTAATTATCTCAACTTAACCAAATTAATTACTCATAACTAATCCATCGATTAATTATAAACTCAAAGAACATATTTAATTCATAATTAATAATCTCAACTAAACCCAATTAATTACTCATAATTAATCACGTGATTAATTATCTATTTTACAACCACAAATCATATAAAAAATTCATAATCTTTCATCTTGTTCTCCCGATAAACAATATTGTCCAATATTTTAGTCTAATTTATCACAATAAATAAATCCACAAAACTTAATTTGGATAATTACAAAAATTTCAGAACCCTAACTTATTTAATTTGGCCAAGCTAAAGCTTCGTAACTCAAACTGCGCCCCACTATCATACACTCACATCCCCAAAAGTGTACATGCAATCAAAATTTTTTGTCATAGCTAATAAACATTAACTGGAAAACTTAAGTAGTGTGGAGGGAACCAATGCACACCCAAAACATCAACGGAAATATTAAACTGTCATAAACAACAATATACATTAAATTGAAGGGGTGAAAAACCAATTATAGTTATTATAGCCTTACCCAAAAATGATAGAGGTGGATGGAATCAAGAAAAACTATCACGCCTTCGGATGTGGTTGTCAGAATATGGACCAATAGGTCCTAAGACATCTTCTACACTACCAAGAATTAGAAGAAAAGAAGAAATTGAATCAATCCCTTAGTTAGGGTTTCAATCGAACTGAATTAGGAGGACGAAGTGTCCAAATGGATGAAGTGGATAACCAAACAGAAAGAGACGAACGACCACACCTAGACGGTGAAGTTCCTTGAAGGGAGAAGTAGGAAACATTATCATGGAGAGGGGTTGGGAGATGGGGGTGTTGTGCCTCTTGGGATTGGCCTTGTGTAGGTTGTGCCTCGCGTCATGTAGGGGGATGAGAGTTGTGCCTCTCTCATCCTTTCTCCCTCAAATGACCTAATAAAACTGTAATTATATTATAATTGATATAATAATAATAATAATAATAATTGAAACCCCAATTATATTATTCTTATTATAAATTAATTAAAACACCTCCTTGATAAACCCCAACCCCATTAACGCATCCTTTAATTAAATTCCCTTCAACCGAATTTAATTAAATAAACTTGCAAACTCATAATTATTTAATTAAATTATCTCACAAAATTTAATTAAAAAAACCCCAACACCTCGTTAATCATCATTTAATTAAATTGGTTTCAACTGAATTCAATTAAATAATTTCTCAAATTCATGTTATTTAATTAAATTATCTAAATAAAGTTTAATTAAATTAAAAAATCATAATCATCAAAATTATTTAATTAAATTACATTTAACTCAATTTAATTAAATAATAACCCCATTTCATGATGACTAATTAAATTATTATTAACCATAAATTTAATAAAATAAAACCACCCTTTCACAATAATTATTTAGATTTCTTTTTATGTTGAATTTAATTAAATGAAACACCAACATCTCATTTAAAAATCATTTATTATTAACATTTAATATTACCCTTCTAGGATAACCCCCAACTCCAACTTTAGATGCCAATTAATTAAATTCCCCTCTTCTCAATTTAATTATATAAAGAATAAAATTCATCATCATTTAAAATAAACTTAATTATTTTCCTCTCAATTTAATTAAATAAATTCTCCATATTCACGTAATTTAATTATATTCTCTAAAATTTAATTTAATTAAATGAAACCACCAACAACTCAATTAATTAAATTCCTTTCAACCATGAAATTAATTAAATTAATTTCACCCAAAACTCAAAACTGGGTAAGATGAACGGTGTAAATCGCACAGTATGAAAGAACAAGTGCAGACCATGCGCCCTCTATGGGATACCTATAGTATCATTAATGGATAACGCTCACGGTTTGAATAATATTGTGAAGCCAATGAGAATAACTTTGCCTTTCCTTTTTAAACTGTTTTTTTGGGTTCGGTTCTCCTTAAACCCATCGAGCCACCTAGTAAAATTCTAGAACCTTTACTCAAGCCCGATAATAACACTTAAAAAAATCCAACTCACGAAACATTATCCAGAACCATATATTTAAAAAAATTTGAGAATTAAATGAAACACATAAAAAAGAGTAATTTAACCTGGTTAATAAACACAAGACTTTACTATCTACCCTCCTTAAGAACGTCTCATCCCAGACAATCCATCGAGAGCTACTACAACACCTATCTACCCACCAAGGTCAATAAGTTTCATTTGAACAATTGTGTTGTGTTTCTAAATGCCCAACACACCTTTAACCATTTTAGAACACCACTCCACAACTCTTATATTGGAAGACATCATCAACCCATGAAACCCCTACCCATCTTTAAATCAACGATGTTCCTTTAATACAATTTCAACCCAAACCACAAGTAAGTCAACATCCTTATTCAACTTCTGGTGACCTCTCTAAGTCAAGCCATCACAATCCAAATTTAAAACTATCTTTCCACAACACAAATAATGGTGTAACCCAAATAACCATGAAACCCATATAAAACCCTTATAAAAACCACTTATCAAGCCCAATTAATTTTAAAACCTCATCAAAACATACTACCGACTCTATCTCAATGTCTTCAGGAGAAAGTCAATAAATTGGACATGCTCATCTCAATTGGAAGAGCATGCATTGAGTAAAACTAGGTCACCAAGAAGGTCAATCAAACTGTCACCAGTCAACTATATATGAAAAGCTCAACTGCACCTAACGATGTATCGTCTAAAAAACCATGATGCATATTTCACCCAAGGAATTTGTGTTCACAAAAAGAATAGAATTGAAACTCGTTCAAAAACTAATAGACTTTCCATAATATTGCACACATCATCATCCTTATCAGGTCATGCTACCAAGAAATAACTAACATGTTTATTGGAATTCATGTGACACAACCCACCATAGGAGTTTCCATGTCATGGAATGAAAAGACTCGCTGCACTCAAGAACACTATTTTAGAAACCCCTTAAACACATGTGTGATGATCCACAAACCATGATAAACACGTCAACATATCACCTGATATCCATAATTGTAAACCGAATAGCATGTTGAAACACCATATTACCAAAATATCCTCACGAATAGTAGGATGATATTATGTTGACACCCCAATAAATCAACTCTGGAATTAACCTGAGATCAATGTTAATGGATGACCATGCATGAGGCATGTTTAACATACAGATCCAATCATTATTCAATGACTATTCCCATACCAAGAGTCAAGATAAAATGAAATCCCCTCAATACAATGGTTTCATTCGTTAAACCCCTGAAGTCCTACTTAGGATAACAACACTTTAATGGTACCAACATCAAAAATCTCACATCCGAACCGAAAAACCCCTTCATTAATTATTTAACATTCTGTGTCACATCATTTTAAACATGAAATTTAGAATCTAAATTCATTTTTAACAATTAGGTGACCTCCAAGGTTCCCATTTATTCTAACCTAGTTTCTTTAAGAAGAATCCCATGATAGTACATTCAATAAAAAATCAAGAGTTTAACATTTATAATCATTTCATGAAACACTGTTTTTATACAAGGCTCAAACACATGGGTGTCCATCTACCAATATATAAGGTGCCCATATAACTTACCGTTGAAATTTTTCTCCCATTCATCACAATCAATGTACATTTTACTTTTTAAATTTACCATTACTTTTTCAATAATTTTAATACATGTGTTACCCTTTTCCAGTAATAAGGCGCACATTCACCTTACAACTGAAATTGTCTCCCATTATAAATGCAACCAATATATTTTCACCAATGAATCCATTTACACATCAAAACATCCCTATAATGTTATCAAAAGAAGGAACATAGAATTATAGTATAACATAGGATAATGGAATAATAGAAAAGACGGTTAATCATAGAGTCCACATTGTGTATAAACACAAAATCATGTTAAATCTATCACTGAAACATGATATCTAAAGAGGTATGCTAAAGCATATCAGAATAAGTCATTACACCCAGGGGATACAACCAAAATTATCAGGCATCCAACTAATGAAACTAAATGGAATTTCATATGTAGGGAATGTGAATATCTAAGTGCCTAAGATGATGCATGTAATGTAAAATCTTTTCCATATTAATCCTTGAAATGTCTTCCAAAACTCTTAAAATCAATATGTAGCAGAAAGTACACCAGTCACCCAAGGTGAAATTATATCAATTGTAACAAAAAATAGCGTCAACATCAATTCCCAACCCTGGCCACTTGGTCATTTCTCGTACGATGGGCGATTAGTCAAAGGCAAGACTATTTACCAAATGTAGAAAATTTCTTAATCTCCTGTCTACCATCCCAAAACCGAAATGACAAAGGAAAAAAAAGAATGAAAACCAAAACATCTGAAACCACTTTGTAACGTCCCATCATGTATTACCCTCAAATCAGAAGAAGAACCGGTCACCACATGACCAGAAGTGAATCTCCCTATATGCCCGAGTATACTGACTAGTAGCGAGGGTGTATAGGTAGTCAGTGGGGAGACAATACCCTCATATTTAGAGTGCATAGTGGAAATGGATAATAAACTCATATAACAATATAAGAAAATATGAAGCAATAGTCAAATGAATAAGGAACATTTCCAATAACAGTTTATTTAATGCTTTCTTTTCATGGTGATACATATCTGAAAGAAATAAACAAAGTAGAATGCTTTACATCCCAGTACAGAAATAAGGAAAAGACTTGTATCCCAAAGGGCGGTCTCCACGAGCATCCAATTCTCATTCTCTATCCTTTTCTCTGAACTCCCAAGTACAAGAAAACACCAACAAGCAAGATCCAAGGTCCTACAAACAATTAGAGTCTAATCGGGTCCCCTAATGTAGTGGCATCCCAAGTAGGTTGAGAGATATAAATCACATTAGTCCAGGGCCACCAGTGTCTATGTCAATCTAGGCTATTCAATATAATTAAAAAATTTGAATTCATAACGAAGTAATAACTGAGTTGAATAAATAAATTTCAACCCATCGAGGATCATAATGGACACCTGATAGAGATATCTGCTTCAGATCGTATCCAGAAATAAGATTTTGAACTAGAACTATATATATATATATAATGCACAAATAAACTTTTTAACGCATTATTTGATATTATTTATTTAACCACATAAATCCCTGGGTTTCATTAGACACCCATATCGCAATACTTGTCTCATCCATTCCAAAAGTCTAAACCATTTCTCATATTCAATTAACAAATCATAACATCACATCAGAATTCATTAACCATTTAATTCAATTCATGTACAACCATTTGTACCCACAGTCCAATATCAATTAATGGGTCTAGAATATAATTTCTAGAACATTTTTGAGTATTTGGAGCGTCGTCCCTTGTCTCAAAACCCATGGGTATTTGGAGCGTTAGTCTATGTCCCATAAAAGAAAATTTGCATGCATGATTGGTGTAGAAGGCCATGTCGAGCACCCCATGTATATATATATATATATATATCATGGGTGTAAATTTTCATTTCTAGAACCCCGTGAGTATTCAGAGCATCATCCCCTATCTCATAACCTATTTATCAAACATATATATATATATATATATCACGTGTAGAATATCATTTCTAGCACCCAATGATTCTCTCCATTAATTAATTCATAAATTAATTAATCGATTCTATTAATTAATTAAATAACTAATTCACAACTTACTCAACAATTAGTTAAACAAAATAATTCCATTAGTTAACTCAACAATTAACTACTGATAACTATAATATTAAATAATTCATCCATTAATTAATCTCATCAAGTTTTCTAGGCAAATTAAAACATAACTAATTAATAGGGGACCACCTAAATATCACATAATTAATTCGACAATTAATTATCATGAAGAAACCATCTCAATATAACATAATTAATTCAGAAAAAAAATTATCTCAAGGATCCATCCCAATATCACATTATTAATTCACAGATTAATTATCTCTAAAGTAACCATTTTAATATTACTTAATTAATTGGTTCAACTTATCCCAAATCAATATCTCAGAATTAACCAACAATTAATTATCAATATTATAATATCATAACACATAATCAAGTAACAATTATTTATCTCAACTTAACTAGTTTAATATCTTATAATTAATACCCGGACTAATTATCATTTCAAAGTGTATTATTAATTAATAATTAATTATTTCAACCTAACCAAATTAATATCTCATAATTAATCCCCCGATTAATGATCATCTCAAAGAACATAAATAATTCATAAATAATTATTACAACTTATCCAAATTGAGATCTCATAATTCATTCCTCAATTAATTATCACCTCAAATCACATAATGAATTCAAAATTAATTATCTCAAATTAACCAAATTAATTACTCATAATTAGTCCATTGGTTAATTATCATCTCAAAGAAAATAATTAATTCATAATTAGTTTCTAAAAATGACATAAATAATTACTCATAATTAATCACCTAATTATTTATCTATTTTATAACCTCAATGATATAATTACTTCATTATTAATCGTCGTATTACCCCAATAAAAAATTTATTCCAACATTTTAGTCAACATTATAAAAATAAATAAATAAATAAAATTACATTTTATTAATTATTGAATGATTAGGACCCAAACTCATTGAATATCGTTGAGCCAAAGATTCCAAACTCAAAGCGGGACCCACTCGCAATCACACACCTCAAAAATTGCGCACTAGAAAATAGAATTTTTGTCGCATCTAACAACCATTAACGAACACCCATAATTTCTGAGATGACTATGAAAAAACACCCAAAACATTAACTGCAACACTAAATAACTATTATCTGCTAATTCAAGTGGTGAAAACCCAGTTATCGGCTTTATGGCATTACATAGAAATGACGGTGGTGGACCGAATAAAGCCGAACCACCATGCCTTCAGTAGAGGTTTTCAGAATACAGACCAACAGGTATTGAGACATCTTTAGCACAATCTAGAATCGTAATAATAGAAGAAACTGAATCAATCCCTCAGTTAGGGTTTCATCCCAAACCTAATCTAGATGACGGAGAGCCGAAATTTCCAATGCAAATAACAAAATATATGGAGACAGACTCACCACGTCGAGAGGGACATGTTCCAAGCAGAGAACAAGAGAAAATGGCCATATAAAGAGGTGTTGGGATTTTGGGGTGGCACACCTCATGGGTGAGGCCCTATGTAGGTTGTGCCATGCTTCATGTAGTAGGGGAGGTGCACCTCTCCCATTATTTCTCCCTCAAATAACCAAATAAAACTATAATTATATTATAATTGGTATAATAATAATAATAGTAATCCCCATTATATTTTTATTAGTAATTAATTAAAGAACCTCTTTGATAAGCCCATCCCCATTTACATATCATTTAATTAAATTCTATTCAACCGAATTTAATTAAAAAAATTCTCCTGATCATCATTATTTAATTAAACACTCTCACACAATTTAACTAAAAATACCTTGACACCTCATTAATCATAATTTAATTAAAATCATTCCAACTGAATTTAATTAAATAATTTTTCTAATTCATGTTATTTAATTAAATTCTCTGAACATAATTTAATTAAATTAAAAACTCTTGCAATCAAACATTACCTAATTAAGTTAACTCATCAAATATTTTATTAATTAATAACCCCCAATTAGAAATATATATATATTATACTCAAGTTGAATTTAATTAAATAAAACCTCCTTTTTTCATTAATTAATTAAATTCTTCTTTCACATAAATTTAATTAAATGAAACCTCAACTCTGCATTTACCTGTTAATTGTTATTACCAAATAATATTACCCTACTTTCCTAATCCCCAACTACTTATTTACATGACATTTAATTGAATTCCACTTATCTCAATTTAATTAAATAAAGACCCCAACTAATCGTCATTTAAAATAAATTTAATTCTTTTTATCTCAATTTTATTAAATAACTTATCCCTCTCAAAATCATTTAATTAAATTCTCTCAACTTTAATTAAATTAAATTAAACCCCCAAGATATTATTTAAATAAATTCCTTTTAACCTTGATTTTAATTAAATTAATTTAACCCAAAACACAAATTTGGGTAAGGTGCATGGTTTAACTCACATGGTAAGACAGACCGTGCGCAGACCACACACCCACTACCAGAATCCTGGAGTATTCTGTATGGCTAACATAGATCTATTGAGTAACTATGCATAGCCCATGAGAATGCATCTTCCTTACCTTTTTTAAACTGAGCTTCTAGGTCCCGTACTCCTGAAACCCATTGAGGCACTTGGGAAACTCCTAAATCCTTTACTCAAGCCCCATATCAACAATTAAAATAAACCCACATCTCAAAACATCATAACGATTCAAAATCATAAAAAAACTCGAGGATTAAATGAAAAAGTTCAAAAAAAATAGTATTTTAACCCGATAATAAAATGATATTTTACAATTAATTTGAATTTGGATTTCCTTTATAAAAAATAATTTGATTATGATATATATATATATATATAATTTAAGTAATTTATGTAATTCCATTTGTTTCCTTTTCCTCTCTAACAAAAGTACACAACATCACACATGTTATCATTACTTCATGACCTGTCTAACATAGGAAATCCCAATAATAATAAATTCCTAGATTCCCTAACCGTGTTCTATAAATTTTTTTAAAATACCAACATTTTATGTAATAATTTGTAAGGTAATATTGGTTTGTCAACAAAGATGTATTACTAATATGTGGGAATTTTTGGTTTTATTTATTTGTATAAATCCACTAAAGATATGGATTCTAATAATAATTAATAAATTTATTAAACCCATAATACTAAATCGTTATTATTATTATATAACAACTCTTATCAACCTACTTTACATCATACATAAACTGAAAACAGCGCTTGTGCATACATTTGGATTATCATCTCCACGTAGAAGCGTATTTCAAATGTCATAAACATTTCAATTGGTTTTTTATAAATATATTAATATTTTTTTTATGATTTTTATTGAATAAATACTATTCTTAAATGACAAGATATTATTTATCATTATTCCCGCCTTTTCAATAGAATGTAAAAAAACAACATCCACATGTACATACGCCCTACCATCTCTACGATTTATATAAATAATTTTTTATCTACACCATTTTTAGAGAATTATAAATATATATGTAATGAAAATATATGTTATTTATATTTTTATTTTCATCATAAATATTATCAAACCATGATAATATTACAATTAAAGAGACATACATATTAAAAATGCTTGAATAATGATGAAGTTTCCACCTTGAATGGAGATTTTAAAAAAGGATTGTAAATAAAAGGGTGATAATATATTATAATTATGTCAAAAATGATGGGATATATAGGTATGTGTCATTAATACATGTATAATTAATCTATATTTATTATAAGGAAATTTTGAAAAAATATGAATAAATGTGATACTAGAGTTATGGGATTTACTTCTCATTCACATTTTGAAAATGATTATTTATGAATGAATTCTAACTATAGAAAATATATGATACATATTTGAAATAATATTTACATTTTTATTATCCCATGTATAATTTTATGGACCATATGTTTTCTAAAATTTACTGTACGTATGTACTCAAGATACCATATGAATGTTTTTATGTAACACCAACTTTGTTTTACTATTATGGAAGGATATATTTTTTTTGCTGACCTTATTTTCTACAATAATGTTTCAAAATTTCATTTATTAGTCTCCAATGATAAAATAAATTGAACATTAAACATGATTGGATTTTTAGAAAATGGTTTAAAATGTCATTTTCTTACTTTTTTTGGATGAGGTATTTTTTTACTATTTATATAAAATTTTCAAGTAAACATGATTTTAATGTGTTTTCCATGCACTGAATTTCCAATTATCATAATCAATCATATTTTTCAGGAATACATTATATGTATCAATACATCATTTCAGAGAAATTTTGTCCTTTAGATTTGGAAATTTTTAGATTCAAATAAATTTTATTTCAAATGGAAAAGTTTAACTTCATCAAGAAATATTACTAGTTATATTTTAATTTAATTTTCATATTAGATAAGAACATTTGATGTTACTTATGTTTTATTGGGGAAGTGATTTAGTGATATCATCATAATATTTCAATTGGACGATTTATATTTATGATGATGTAATGTTTATGAAACCTTATTCCTTTACACGTGTAATATTATGATGAAATATTGAAATATTTATGAAACCCATAACATTACCACTGGTTCTGTTATAATGAAATGATAAAATGTTTATTAATCCACCATCTATTCCATATTTTCTGTTAAAAAATTAATTTCTTATGATCATAATACAAAGAAAAGAATTCATTATGATTCTATAAGGGATGGTACATGAATTATAAATCTCCCCAATGCATTGGGTAAAGATATATATCTAATGAGATAATAAGGACCATAATAGGGAGTGAAAGTAGTACATTTTGGGACATTATCCACTATGATGGTCTTTGGAGTAATCATTGACATATGATATAATGGAATCAGATGTGATCCCAATACAAAATCATAGTATCGATAATGTTCCTTCTATGAGGAAATAATATTCTATGTTTTTTTTATGTCATAAACATATATCTTCGGTCAATTTCATTCTATTGTAGTTCATATACATTGATTCATTTAGGAATCATGACTATTTACAACAACACTATGTTTTATGATTTATGATTTTGATATATGATATATTGGGTATAGTTTTCAAATATTATGTTCATATTCTATTAACCTTATTATCATGTTATGATTATGTGATCATTCATAACTCCCTTGTTTAACATTTCAAAGTATCTATGTGAGCCTTTTGTTCTTTCTTCCACTCCCCAGGCTGTGACAATTTTTTTTACAATTGGTATGTCTAATAAGAGTACTATGTGGGAATTTATTTAAGTTATTGGTTGAAAATAATTCATTAAAATTACATGATTGTGTATATCCACTCTAATTATTGTGAAACCAAAACATTAATGATGTGATTCTTAGCATTATATAATGAGTGTTCAACAATTTAGAAAAAAATCTACATATCCAATGATCGGGTCACTATAGTGACTGTGTAGTGCAATATAAACTTTTATTTTGATATACTTTAGAATCGTTCATTTTCATCCTCCTAGTCACCATCACATAGTAAAATTTTTAGATAAAGTTTGGATATATAATTAAGTTATGGTTATCTGAGTATCTTATTTTATATGTTTACAGTCATTCTCATATGGTCTTTATGTCTATTCATTTTGTGCTTATATATATAATTCATATATAATTATATAGTATTATTGTATTATGATCCAGTGTGGCTTTTGTATAGTAGATGCCAGGTGATTTATACTAATATGTTATGGGTTTTTGATGACCTTATTGGTACTGGAATCTATTTCTACCAGAGATTATTCCTAAATTGAACACAACATTGAAGAAATATCTTCATTCACATATCTATTGGATTTATTTTATTTTCATATATATAATTATATTTGAATTTTTCTTTTATATGATTTATTTACATCTATTTCGTCATTAATTTATTTTATATAGCTCGATTTATTACATAAGTAATTCATTGTAGTGATATTATTATTTTAAAAATTCAAATATTTTTTATAATATGTTAATATAGACTAAAATCTCTTATTTTTCATTAAAGTACTACATGACTATAGTTACCAGCAGTAGGCATGATGTGTGAGGAAAAAAAGTCACACTTTATAGTTATAACTAACATGTGTAGGCCCCTTATGTGTTTGGAGATGTTAGAGTGATAACAGCGATTGTATGAAAAATGGATAGATGTTAAACTTTAGTGTCAGGTGAGTATGGATGGGAATCTATTAAATTGGTTTTAATAATTTATATTCTTATCTAACATGAAATGGAATCAAATATTGGTGTAGAGAAAAAAATATCCCTTCATCAATACTATAAAATCCACAATTATTACATTGTATATTGATGCAACCATTTTGAGAATAAATGATGGCTCTTTTATTATAATTGAATGTGTCATTTATTTTCATGTTCATTATGAGTCAACATCCCAAATAATCTCTATTTACCATGGTTAATATTGTTAAATAGATTGATAAATCCACAAAGTAATACAAAATGAATTCATAGGAAGGTTTGGGACATTTACTTACATTTTATTAACACCATTTTCAATAACCAACTGAGACACAATGCTTTTGTTCTATAGAATAGTTTTTTTGGTGTGCTCTCATTTTCTTTGTGTTGCACCATGTTATTGAGTTCTACCCTCACAATGTATTATCCATTTTAGTAGGAAAGTTTTCTTTCTAATATAATTTTTACTACACCGAATTTTTATTTAGAACACACATAATCTTTAGCCCATTTGGATTATAGATTTTTAACACTTATTGGATGTGTGATACACCTATTTTTTCCCAGCATCATCAAATTTGTGTGATCTAAGAAGCTACAGGTTCTCTTTTATAATTATCTAGTGGTAATGAGGAATAATTGGTAAGATATTATTAAAAATATTCCTTTGTATGTGTGGTAGTCAATCCTCTCATTATGCATAATATACACTATTCAATATGTTTGTATAGTGGTTATCATAGATCTTTATGAGACTACCCATAGAATAAGTACATTATGTGCCTTTCAATATCTATAAACTCAATGATTCTATAGGTGAGCCCAAAATTCATTTTTCAATGGAGAGTATAAAGTATTAAATTCATATTTTTGAAGATTTATAGTCATATTGACTATATTTTTATCCATTCATTGGGATTCATTCTCAATGTAGAGAGGAACCAGTGACCATTGTTTTCAAGATACTCATGATGGTACTTCCCTATAATGAATATTTCTGAAATTTTCCCTAGTAATGATTTCTATACGAGGTTGTTGAGACCATTACATTGTTATTTATCGAGATTAGAGATTTTGGAAATGCCTTTGGAGGTATATTTATAATGATATTTTTATGTTATTAGTGTAATTGTACGTATTCTAGAGACACAAGCACAAATTGATAGTTGATTGTTCCTATCCATGATTATGATTATCAATTTTAGATTGTTTTATTTTCATATGGGGAAACTATAAAATTAGAATATATTATCATCTATGAGGTGGATTTGGATATTAGATCATGAAAATAAATGTTTTTATACAATATTTCCTATGTTGTATTATTTTGTATAAGATATACTTTTTAGAGATGAAGGAGATGGAAAATTTTATAGTTGTTTCCTATAATAAATACAATTTGTTATTTCTAATACCACAAGGGGTGATAAAATATATAATTTTTAAAATATGTGCACAATGTAATGCATGATTCGTGCTCTAAGAGATATAGAATTTATTATATTCTATATCCACTATTCAAGGACCCCAATATATGATAACTGTGGTTATTTATCCAATATTTGATTTTTAGGAGTTTGTGATAATAGTGGAATCCGTTTTTATTGCATACTCATCTATACAGTTTACACTAATGTTTACCATTATTCTCTTTTCCATACATGTGATGTGTGTAAATAATATTCAAGGATGGGGTAAGCATGTCCCACATTATTCATGATTTCCAACTAAACAAGATTATACCATGGAGGACCATGAGTTCCCTGATGAGATGTTTTTAATGAAATTTTTAGCATTTGATCACTCAGTGAAGGTGTTTTGAGGAGACCCAAATAACATAGGGATCTATTTGATTTTCTAATTGGAAGGTTCTAATTCGATTATATCCTCTATGTAATGAAATGAAACTCTCTTCTAGTTAATATGGATTTTTTGAATGTTACCTCTTGATTGGTAGCATGTTATTACTCATTTGTGGGAGAACTATATATTAACTGACATACATTTAATATATGGAATTTACATATTTATGCGTGGGGAGATACCAATTATATTAGTGTGTGGGGACCTTATTGAGTGACTCTACGATAGTATCTATTTTTGAGGAGCCTTTTGATAATTTGATGAATTTTACCTAGTTCTCAAGAATATTATTCACAATATCATAACTTACCATAACAAGATTTTCTTTTCATTCAAAGGTATTAGTATTTAGGTGGTTATTTTCACGATGTATAATGGGACTTACATGGAGTAATAACATATTGTGATTATCAATTCTTATTGAGTTATTTAGATCCTAGTGATGAATAAGTCGCATGAAATGATGGTTTTATAGTTGGTAATCTTCCATATAGATGTAAAATTATGTTTCTATCCTTCGAGTGATATTGGGGGCCCCATTCACTTATTGTGTGTGTCACGTGCTTATGATAGTCAATCCATCATAGTGGTTGTATGTTGCTATACATTATAAGGATAAGATTTTTTCTGGTTTTCTTATTGGTGGAATTATTTATGTAGAATTTATTTCATAACATTTTTCCACATCTAAGATCTATTTTAATTGTGATTTTATTATTAAAATAATGTTTTTACTGTTTAATAAAATTTTGATTTATTATTTTATATTAAAATATTAAAACTATGATTTTATGTTAAAGGATTTATTTTATATATTGTTTTGTTTTGTTTTTTGATAATTTAACATTTAATAATTCTTTTTCTTTTATAGAAAATTATTGATTCATGTGTCTTTGATTAAATTAATTATTTTTTCAGTTTCATTAATATAATTCTTTAATATTGTCATTATATTATCTTAAAAATAATAATTTCAATTTTTTAATCCAGTGCTATATATTATTTATTCACTATTAAAACAAAATTCAATTTATCAAATAATATTTGGTTTAATTCATGTTTTCATTTTATAGATTTTCATTTTTACACTATTTTTGTAATTTATTTACTTTATTATGTTATTATTATTTTAATTTAATTTATTATGCCAATAGATTCATTCATTCCTTCTATTATAAAATAAAATAATTTTTTCTTGTTTTGAAATATCTTATTTAATTCATTATTTTATTATGAAAATAAATTATTTTTACCTTGTTTTTTAAATTTTAATCTATTTTTTTACATTTATTTTTACATTTTTATTAATTTATTATGTTTATTTTTCTGGTGAGTGCTAGTGTCATTTCCTATCCACTGTTATCCACTTCCACCAGTAGATGATGATCTACAATCGCCCCATGTAAAGTCTCGAACTGGTGTCCACTCTCTGGTACACCGAGTCGGGATACCAAATTACATATGTCACACCTCCCCATATTCTAAAGGCTACCAAATAGTAGCATGGTTTATAGAGGAACATTGGGGAGACTATAGTAAACTTTCAGAGTAATGACACATCATAAATAATATCAACTGATAGGATAACATGTCAAAAAAACTGATGGAATTGTTGTGACAATTCCAACATGTAACCAAGTAGCACATATTATAACATTATGATTAATACACTACAAGTCAGTAAATCATAAAAGATATTTCCAAAACCAAAACTCCAAAAAAGTTTAGAAACATAGACCGGACTCCCAATCTATTTGTGAAATTCCATTCTCCAACCAAATAGCCCATGAATGAACCATACATCAGGTCCACAACCTGAACCTATACATGAGAACAAGTGGCATCTTCTCAGGTGCCCAAGAAACATGGAATCATGACCAGGGTGTGATTACAACTCTACAAGCCACCACTAATGGTATCTAAAGGAATATAAATCCTTTACAATAGTGTATGAAAATAATCAAGTGCAATAAGTAATCAAAGAAAAAGACAACATTTAATTAATTATCTAAGATTCATTTTACCCATTAAGTTCTCCAAAGTCAAAAAATCAATAAAACTAACTCATTTAACAGTTGGGGCCTAATCGATAACATAAGTGGTATAAATACATTCAATCCTAATGGAATTCAATAATACAACATTTTCACATACCCATTAGTAATCAATATTCTCTCATTCATTCTCATCCTCAGTTCCCTGGGCTAGGCATTTACATCAAATACACTAAGGTCTAAGCCATTCAATTACCATCTTAAGTAAATAATTCAATCGTCCTATATCACTAGTGATAAAAATTAGATAAAAACATATATCACATGTACCGTAGAGATGCAGTATAGGTTGTTTTGTCATATGGAACCGTTTGGCCCAAGAGCCTCATTTCATCCACCTAACTAGTGCATTATCTTGTGGGTTTTAGAGCCTTTGTAACATCTTGTTACTGTTTTCAAGTATTCATAAACCCCTATTTTTGTTATTTTTTAGATGGATTTCATTTGAAGTTGTTTCAGGTTAAAATTGTATGAGTTATGAAAATTCTCTACTAGTGAGTGGTTGGTACACAGGTTTCCCAAACATTGTACCCCCTTAGAGAAAACTAGTCAACCCAAGGAAGTCGTATTATTCACATTTGGTGCTCGTTTGGTCAGCTATGATCCCTCTTGTGAAACCCCATTTGTCCCATGTAATATAGGCACACGTATTATGCATGATTTGTCAAAACTATCTACATCATCCCCAAAAACTGTGTTGAAGAGTTTTTAATTAATCTAATTTTTGATTAAAATTTTTCGAACCCCTATTTTAGGCTCTTGATATACTAGTATGATGTAGAATAGATTTCTCACATCCTCGTAGATCCCATGAAGCATTCTTGGCCCCTCTGATCCATCTTGGATGCAATTTAAATTTAGTAGAATGCCCTTCCAACTTCACCCAATTAGTTTCCTCAACCTAATCTCAATCTCCCACGATCTATCTTCTCCTCCCAAGGGTTCCTTAGATCGAAACATTAATTTGTGGATCTAATACCCACTTTTTGGATCTAATCCATTCTTCAATTCATTTTTCCTAATTGGATCCATTCTCCATTTGATTTTTCCATTTACAGCTTGTGGATCTGAGTTTCGTTGTATCCTGAGGTAGGTGGTTCCTTTACGATGCCCAATTTATGATTATGGTAAATTTATTTGATAAATTACATGATTCTTTAATTAAATTGAATTGATTGATTTTACATGAAATTTCATTCAATTTTTTTTGGAAACTTTTTTGTATGAATATGGGGAAACCCCCAATTCCATTGAATTGGGAAGAGATTATTGAAATTGGTGAAATTTAAATTTTGAAATTGTTTCAAATAAGTTGTCGAAATTAATGGTTGAAATAGATTAAATGGAAAATTTTGAAAAAAACCCAATTCCATTGATTTAGGGGTTTATTGTGAAATTTATTGAAGTTTTTTAAAATTGATATTGATGAATTTAATTTGTGAAAGTTGTTTTGTGAAAATGAATTGTGAAATGATTTCAAACCCATATTTTTGGAAATGGATTGAGATAGTTTTGGTAGAAACCATAGTGTTTATCAAGGAAAAAATAATTCTTTTTTATCAAAAACCCATTATTGTTTTTAAATTTAAAATTGGAATATTTGAAATTGGGGAATGGTGTTAATTGTATTTTCAAAATTATTAAAATAAATTGTCCATATTTGTTTATTTTTTATATAACATGTAATCCATATGTATTTAGGAAGTTATTTGGAAGGAATATTTTATTTACAATGTTCAAAAAAATCATATCTGTACATCACATACCTTTGGTGATGTTTATGAGTCCTCTTTAGCTTGGGTTCAAAGGGGTGTATGTACATATTTTTTGTATCATCTTGAATGTGGGTCCATGTATTCTGGAACTATCATACCTCCTTCAGCGTAAGGTCATGTTTCATTCTTCATTGTATTTAACATAAATATAAAACATTTTTGTAAACTGTTTTAAATGAATTTTGATTTATATAAACTGTTTTATATACAGGTGTTTATCTATGTCATTTGTGACATGTTCTATTAATTTTAAAGTGCTTCCAAAATTTGAAAAGTATTATCATATAATAAAATGTAATGCATGATATGTGAAATATGATCATGAAATTCAAAACCTATTTGTTTTGATAACAAAGAAAATTATTTGGATAATTAAATGTTATAATATTATTAGGGAATCATTGGGAGAAATCCTATTTCGATTCGGATCGAACCATACATTTCCCTTTAGGTATTTCTTTATTATATCATTTCTAGTTTGGGTAGGGGTAAATCACAACTTATAGGTTGTTCTAACCATTTATCCATTTATTTGGTGAGTTTTTTCCATTAAGGAACGGGTTGTTTTCCATGTTTGTCGTACTTTTGTTGTTGTACTTTGGGCTTTAATATCAGTTTGACATATGTTACTTTACTCCCAACAAATATTATTTTTTATTCATATTGTATTATTTATTTTACATCCACAATGTTTGTCGAAAAATCATTCCCAATTAAGTTTTTATAATACTATGTGCCAGTCGTCGACCCATAGGTATTGGGAACACCCTTCAGCCGATGTGAGGACCACCTCGGTCATCAGGTAACCAGGGAACCCATGATGGTTCGTGTCAATGTCGTATCACAGCTGTAGGTTGAAATGTTTTCCAGAATTAAGTATGCTATTGTGAAATCTGATTGACACATAAAAGGAAGTTCTAATTGTGTTCCTGGACATCCTTTACTACAATGATCCTTATGTCACCATAGGTGGCTTGGAAAGGCATTTTGTGGGCTAGTTCCAGTCTTTCCACTATTTTTATTTGGATAGATTGAAATCCAAATCATTTTTGTTCTATCTATTCGGATTAATTTCCTTTGTTGATCAGTTTGAGTGAAAATAGGATGTCCTTGTTGTTCTCTGTTGATGATGTGTAGAATTATTCCTTTGAAAATTCATTAAAATCTGATAAAGGAGGAAGATATAGCTACACCTCAGTGATTAAATCTTCTCATGGACCCGAATCTAGTTGAGCTGATTGTCCGTAGTTTCCAACCATTAAGACTATAACCACCTCTATTTTCCGTTTAGGCACTATCTATAGAACCTTAGAGGGAAATTTCTTGATTATTTATCAAGATTTCCTTTGCTAGAATCTGAAAACATACATAATATTGATTTATCCTCTAATGGAAAATGAATGGTTGATGAGGATGGAACTTCTTTTGGGCTTTTAGACACACCAGACAAAATAAAAGTAAAGTGTGACACATAAATTCTAGAAGGACCAAGAATGAGATTTCGGGACATTATGGTGACAAGGATGAAACATGAGGGCATAGAGTTCAATGATATTAATGTTATTTTCACCAACCAATTATATCCAGAGTCGATGTTATTGGATATGGCATTGGAGTTTTTCAAAAATGAGCATGCTAAAATTATTTTGATAGAGTATGTAAACTATTCTGCTAAGCTCATGATATTCGAACCGTAGATAGTATCGAAAGAGAATATTAATGATCTAAAGATACATTTTGGATTCATTAGGATATTAATTCTTTGGTTTTCTTACTGATACTTCCTTTTTATGGTTAAGTATTGGATAAATCATTGATGGTCCATATGGAACATGATAGCAAGTCATGGTTATCATGTGTTCCTTTCTCTACTAGTGTAATTGTGCCTTCCTCTAATTGAAAGAGTGAGAATGATGATTCTCATGGTGTTTCATGACAAAATAATCATTCTAGAACTCCTATTGATCTTACCAGAGGTCCCTTTGTTTCTATAGTTCCATGTTACGGTATTCAAAGTTGGTTTACGCTGAGGCGCCCAAGGAATGGGGATCCTGTCGGTGCTCGGGAAACATGTAGAGATTCGTCCATGTTTATTCCACTCCACATAAAAACCTTATAAATGTACATCAAAATCATATTCATTATGTGAAAGGGGATCCATAAATAGGAATCTTGAATTAATCTTCTATAGATAGTAGAAGAGTCTCTAAGGAAAGTAGATATAGGTACAATAATAATTAGATGTACCATTACATTGGCTTCATCAACTCTAACTTCTATATTTGATATTGGCGTGTTTAATTAATTTTTTTAAACTGTATTGTTAATCTATTAAATCTTCATATAGATATTTTATCTTGTACAATGTATATGACTACACCTCTTGGTATGAAGAGAGAGAAGGGTCATTATAGTCTCTCTTATGTTTTCTCTCTACCTAATGTCAAAATTTCAAGTAGTTTTCTAGTTCTCAACATGAAAATGCATGATGAAATATTTGGGATGGATTAGTTTATATCTAATAAATCCTATATTGATTACTATCGTCAACATGTTTCCATTACTACACCAAATGGAATGTGTTTTTTTTTTCAAACAGAATGTTACCCAAGGTCGAGTAGAGATGGACCTTCTAATCCTGATTTGGGGAAGGTGGTATATTTTTTTGACTTTTATTTGGAGAGGGAATCATTTAGTGGTGAACTCCCTTTAGTTGTCATCATTTTTTCCAATGTGTTTCCTTCTGAATATTATGGTTTTCCACTGGTAAAATGGTGGAGTAATTTATATATTTAATTCACGGAACTCAACTAGTTTTCATTCTATCTTACCATATGGGACTTGCTGAAATTAATTAGTTGAAATCCTAGTTGGACGATATTCATGAAAGATGTTTTATACACCCGATAGTGTCACCATGGGTGGTTCCAATTCACTTTTCTAGGAATTCTTATGGTTCCGTTTTTCTGTGTATTGATTATATATTACCGAATCTAGTTATGATAAATATAAAATATTTTATTCCATGGATTGATGATATATTTTATCAGTTTAAAGGGGATAAATTATTCACAAAGATCGACCCATGATCCGGTAATAATAAGTTTAAGATAATAGAATCTAACATTTAGAGAACAACCGTTTCGAGGTGGTAAAGTTATTATATAAGTACCTTTTCATGAACTTTTGGTTTAATTTTGATCCTACAGTTTTCATGGATTTAATGAACATGATTTTCCTTTAGTATCTTGATACGTTCATGGTAGTATTTGAGGTATAAATCCTCATTGAATCCATGTATGAGGAGTATCATGTCCATCATCTATGAATTGTTCTGAGTTTGTTGAGGAATCAATGAATTTATTACAGTCTTTAGAAATATGATTTATAGATTCGAGATGTTAAATTTTTGGAAGATATGGTTGCAGAACATGGTATATTAGTTTATCCAAAAAATTTAAAGGCTTTCATGACATGGGAACAACAATAGAATGTTTTTGAGATATGGAGATCCATGGTTCTAGCTGGGTATTATCATAACTTTTTCAAGGACATCTCCAAGTTGGAATCTCTATTGTATACTCTAACTCAGAAGAATGTAATCTTTTCATGGGATGAGAAATGTCAGAATTATTTCATTGAGATGAAAATTATTTTGACTAATCCACCGGTGTTGACACTTCTAGAGGATAGGCATGGCAATTTGGTGTTCTTTGTTGCATATATTTTAGTCAAGGGTTGTGTTCTTATGTAGTTTGACCGTGTCGTTGTTTAGGTATGTCTTCAGCTTACTCCACAAAAGATGAATTATCCAACCGACAACTTTGAACATTATGTTCTAATGCACACACTTATATGTTGGCGACATTAAATTCATAGGAAAAGGATTACCATGTTTTGTGAGCACAATAGATACTGTTATATGTTCTCTCCAAAATATTTGAAAATATTTCACAGGGATTTTGTGGAATACCTAAAATATTTTTACATTTTCATTTCCTATACCACAGAAAAAGGGAATATCATTGATGATGCTTTGAGTAGGACACTTTCAACCAAAGAAGTGAGAGAATCATCAAAAAAGTGGATCTTGATGGATCTCTTGGAATAGTTTCATATTACAGTTTGCGAATCTAGGGATAATTATTCATTTTCATGTGTTCAGTCAACATCTGATCATTTTGAATTGATTCTTTAGGAACAATAGCTTGATGTTTTTTTATGTAGCATTAGATACCTTATTAATGGTGGGTAGAACATTCCCGATTGGTTGTTCTCCACTGAAGGAATACTTCACTATCAGAATCTTTTTGTTGTACCGTCTTCATTGAGGGAAGTTGTAATGGGGTATTTCTGTAGAACCTAGTGGGAACATCATTGAGGACCGTGAAGATGTTCTATGACATGTGATTGAAATTCTGGTTTCTAGGTATGAGATGGGAAATTGTTGATTTTTCCTCTCATTACAATATATACCAACAAGTGAATGCCAAGAACTCAAATCCTTCAAGATGGATTCAGCCACTTGTGGTTCCTACTTGGAAGTGAGATGACATATCTATGAAATTTTTGTCTGGATTTCCACATACACAGAGAAAGAAGAACATTGTATGGGTAGTGATCGATAAGATGACCATGTCGGGTCAAATTTTATCCATCCGTGATACAACCAAAGTTTAAAAGATAAGAAATATCTATATGAAGGAGATTGTTTGGTAGTATGAAGATCCATATTCCATAGTTTCTAATAGGGATCATCTTTTCACTTCCCTCTTTTGGATAGGCCTTCATGAGGCAATGGGATCACTTTCCCATTTGAGCACGACATACCTTCATCAGTCGGATGGCTAGATAGAAAGAACTACATAGTTTTCTAATATATTATTCATGCTTGTGCACTTGACTTTGGTGTGTCTCGAGATGATCAATTGGGACTCGGTGAGTTTTTTTATCAACAGTTACAATTCCCTGATAAAAAATTGATCTTTTTTAGTTCTTGTATGTTCATCCCTACAAATCTATGTTGTTTTGGTCGAAGATTGGTGAATGTTACTTGGTTGGACCAATTTTGTCCAATGAGAAGACAAATAATATTTTTACTTGATTCATCAGATAATATTGACAGCATAGAGTCAGAATAAGTCTTATGCCAACTGTCTTCATAGACCCTTGGAATTCTCAGTTTGTGATCAAGTATTCTTGAATGATTCACCTTATTTAGATTATCAAGGATAAGTGTGAAAATGGAACCTTTTCCCTCATTTTTTGGGACCTTTTGAAGTTGTTCAGTTCCTGGGAAATTTTCAAATCATTTAGAACCTACACTACAGATAATGTCGATACATAAATTGTTCAATATATCCCATATCTAAAAGTATCTATCTGATTTGTCTAATGTTTGATATGGAGTGATTTTCAAGCTGAACATAATTTTTTCATGACTAAATGGACAGTCAAGATAGTTTATTATGAAAACAATGTACTTTTTTGGAGGACAATACCCTTGGTTCAAGTACTATGGAAGCACAATTCTGATTCTTATGAGACATGGGGGAGGAGGTATTAATGAGTGAGTAGTGGCCACATCTTTTTAGCATGGAAGCTTATTCATTGGATTTCTAAGGACATATAGTTTTTATGGTGTGGTGGTTGTCACATCATGTTACAATTTTAAGGAACTCTCAAACCCCTATAGTATTCAATAATATAATGGGTTTCATTTGGGGTGGTTTTGGGATAAAATTTTAAGAGTTTCGAAAATTCTAGTCTAGTACATGGTTGGTGCATGTTTTCCACAAAAAGTGTGCCCCCGTAGAGAAAAACGTGAAACCCATGGTAGGTGAATTTTGAAAGGTTGGTGCATGGTAAGTCATTTATGATCCCTCCTAGGAGAAACCCTATTGACCATTTAAAATAAGCACACAAATTGTGAATGTTTTGTCTAAACTATGTTCCTTTTCCCAAGAAACTGTGCATACAGGTTTCTAATTAAATTCAATTTTGATTAAAAATCCTCATACACCTCTTTTAGGCCCATGTGGGATTGATATATCCTAGAAATGAAATATACCATCTATGGAACTCCCCAGAATTGTTCATGTCCCCTCGGATACCTCTCAGATTTGATTCAAACATATAGGAACACTACTTTATCTTCTCCCGATTAGTTTCCTCACCCCGATCATTATCTCATGAAATCTATCATCTCCTAATTTGGGTTCCATGGATCCACAATTTGATTTGTTGATCTAATACCCACTTATTTGGATCTAAACCCAGGTTTGATTTATAGATTCATGTTTCCATCTTTCCTCATTGGAATTTTCTATTTTTGGCTTGGTGATTCAAGATCTGTTGATCCTAATTTAGGTGGTTCCATAATGATGACAAATTTATGTTAATCATAAATATTTAGGTTTATTTTAAATATTTTTATTTAAATACAATTTATTGCTTTTAAATGAAATTTATTTCAATGGTTTTTTGAAATTGGTTTTAGAATGGATTTTGGAAAAACCACCAATTCACTTTAATTAGGTTTTAAATTTTTTAATTTAAATTGTGAAATTATTTCAAATAAATTGGTGAATTTAATTTTTGAAATTGATTTGATTGAATGTTTTGGAAAAACCCAAATTCCATTGAACTGGGAGTCTATTATGAAATTGCTGGAATTTTATGAAAAATTATATTGTTGAATTTCATATGTGAAAGTGGATTTTAGAAATTGAATGGGGAAATTGATATCAAATCCCTATTTTTAAAAATTTCAAAAAAAAATTTTTGGTGGAAGGCTTAGGGTTTATCTCGGTAAAATGATTGATTAATTATTAAAACCCCATTATTGTTTTTAAATTGTAAATTAGATGATTTGAAATTTGAGAAAGAGATTAATAGTTTTTTAAACATTCTTAAAATAAATTACCCATGATTGCTTAGTTATTTGAAAACATAAAATCATTTGGTTGTTAGAGAGTCATTTGTAAGGTACTTTACAATTTACAATGTTCTATATCATCATATCAACACATCACATCCATTAGAAGATGGTGATGGGTCCTCTATGGCATGAGTTCACTAGGGAGTATGTAAGTATTTTCCATATAACCTTGAGTGTAGGGTCCCAGTTGCATGGAACAATTGTTCCCACTTTTAAATATGACAATGTTTCTCATAAGTTTTTATTTCAAATGAATCGATTCTATTGTTGAAAACTATTTTAGTTTCCTTCTAATTTATAGAAACTATTTTATATAAAAAATTTATTTGATAAATTTGTGAAATGTCCCATTATTTAAAAATTATTTCCATCATTTGAAAAGAATTACCATATTTTTTAAAATGAAAACATGATTTTGAAAATTTTCTGTTGAAATTACAAACCTATTTTTTTGAAAATTTAATAACAACATTTGGTTAATTAAAATTTTGAAACTTGTTATGGAATCCTTGTGTGAAATACTACTAGTATTTGGATCACACCCTACTTGTGTGTTAGAGAGTTTGTGGATTATATACTTCCTGGTAACATTACGGGTAAAACCCAACTTGGAGGTGGTTCTATATATTGAAATGTGGACTTGGTGAGTCGAATCCTTTGGGGATTGTGTTTTTTCCCTATTTTTTCACTTTTGTTGTTTTGCAATGATCCTCAATTTCCATTTGACTTATGGTAATTTATTCCCAGTGGTGTTTATTTGGTATGCATACTATCTTTCTTCTTTTACTTCTAGAATTTTGGTGGAAAAATATTTCCCACTTCATTCTGTAAGATTCCAGGTTCTAGTATCTGACCCATGGGGATCAGGAATGTCCACTGGGCTATATCAGGACCACCTCGGTTATCGGGTTTCTATGGTACCTGGGATGGTTTGTGACAGCCTCAGTCTAACCCGACCTGTGAGAGGAGCCTTAGTCCTTTATCTCAAACCACCAAGCCATGTGAACTTATTTATTTATTCTATTACAACATATAACATCCCAAAACCATTAACAACCAATAAACTTATTATTAAATATTCATATTGCATACAATATATGAATAATCATCAAGCCTTAACACATTGACACATTTACCCTTTACATAACATATCACATTTAACCCATTTCCCTTTCCATGCCTTGTCCCATTTAGAATATTCATCAATTCCTATATTCCATTTAACCCGTATTACATCATGCCAAATACCCTCTTATTCTATATTTTCAACTATTTACATCTATCACATAAATAATTTCAGAATCATGTTAATATGATAATATAATCATAATTTGATATACCTTGCTAACCCATATATCAATTCCATAAATATAGTCACAATGGTCCTTCACGAAAAATCATGGTTTAAAATTGAATTCAATATACTAATTGAAATCATCTTGAAGTCTACCTTTTAAAACATGGGTCTTCCTCTTTGAAAAACTAAAACATGCCCCAAAGCATGCATTTCCTTTTTCATCCATTCAAAACAATCATAAATTATTTTCACAAATAAGGATACACACCCAAATTCAAATCATGTTTTGAAAGCAGTTAATAAAATTCACATTTTTAATAAGTTGAGGTAAATATCTCCTTTTAAAACATTCCTCGCTTTTGATCATCAATTTCATCATTGGAAACGAGGTTTGGCCAAAATTAGAAAACATATCTCAAAAACCTTTTTTAAACTCTCCGGGACACATTACAAATATAGAGTATAATAAAATTAAATTTCCCTGTAACCAAGCCCTCATAGCCAATTCCAATTTATTACCAATTGCTCTCATATTTCCTATATTTCAACATTTCATAAATCATTTAAACATTTCAAGGATTAGACATACCCCCTTGTTAGAACGTGGTTTGGTTTCTCATCACCGATGAACCCAACGGGGCCCGTGAATGGTCTTGCACATCAATATAAGGCACAAAATTCTTTATATAATCAAAGAAAAACAACACAATAAGAAAACTTTTCCGAAAAACCACTAACACATATAAAACATCATGACTATGAGAAAAAGAATAAATACCACATACCTCATGTTCGTTGACAAATACATGAGTCATCTACAACCTTGATTCAATTTCAAACACCCATTAATGCCCTCAAAAAGATACTACTATATATGTGGGGATTTTAGACCTTCCAAAGAAGAGGGGATATTCTAAAACTCTAATCCAAAAAATAGATCATAGAGGAGTGTTAGACTCACCCGTATCATTGATTCACAACAAATGGAACACCATATGCCGATGTATTGAAAGAGAATACACTCTTGGAGGACATGGAGGGTTTTATTAATTACTGACAAATTTAGAGGAGGAATAAGGATGAAAATAGGTATAGAACCCTTAATGACTACAAGGGAAACACCCGAATTTCCCACTTTTATAGGCCGCACAGTTTGGTCACTTGGTAAGACAAACCATCTGCCAATCGTGTGACTCGCTCTATCCAAGGGAGGCCAAGAAACATGGTTTCCTAGTATCACCCCCACAGTTTTTCAAACCATATAGTAATTATGTATTATCCCCCATACGAGGGGTCCCCAAGATTCATAGTTTCTTGGGCCCGGTGCATGGTTTTTTCTAAGCATGTTCCAACTGTGAGCTCCACCCTGTTTAGCCTATTTCCTTCTTTTATTGTACAGAACCCCTATGACACCCCTAAAACTCCTCATACACATAATAACAACTTAATTAACAAAAAAATTATGTTTAAGAAAAATTTATATAGGTACTTACCCCCTCTAATGGTCAGGTTCTTACACTACCCATCATCTACCCTCGGTAATCAAAATAGTTCATCACCAATCACCAAAAATCCATTGCTAGATTCATCAGTCCTCCACTTACCTATATATATAAAACCTCAAAAAATATACACCCCTAGATACCATAGTCCTCTAAATATTTTCACAAACACAAATTCCCACCACATACACCTCCACTGACAAAATTCACGGCCAGATTCCTCAATCCTCTATTTCCCTGTGCATCCACCACTACCAAACACATCCACCATTTCCCTACACATCCAATGATGGCATCACAGAACCACCACCAGTTTACCATTTCTCCTTCACAACACCATTAGTAGATTCCACATAACATTTCATGACTTATAGATAAATATTCTGGTCTCCATCTCATCTACCTTCATCCTTCATCCAAGTCCTTTAACACAATATCCCCTTCATGTACACCCGAGTCGTCGATGTATCTATGTTGGGGTTTTTCCTAGATCTATGTTCCCCACCACCGAAGGAGGTCATATTCTTATCCAATTGAATAATATTGACATATAGGTAGAATTTGAGCCCATCAAATATGAGATATGTTGAATTCAAAATCTCTCCCCCCCCATTATGCTTGATCCAAGCCTCTACTGAACACTAACCATGATAGATTTTCATTAGAAATGAACCCTGAGTACTACAGCAGATCTAGAACCTCTACTGATGCTGCGTGACTAGATTATGCTAAGTCTCTTCTGAGCTATGGATTCCTCTCGAAGCTTCTAGAGCTAATACTCTTTTAGAATAAATCCAACTATGGCAGCAGAATATAATAAAGAAATAAAAATTAAAAAATTAAAATAATATATGCTTGTAATGTATAATAATAAATAGATTTATAATAATTATTATATTTAATATGATTAATATAATTATAATATATATATATATATAATTATATAAATGATAAATATATTTATATATATGTTGTGAAATTGATCAGAACCTAATGGAAACCATGGATAATTATGAAACAGGCTGTGTAAGACCGATCGTAGGTGAAACATATCGTTGATGAAGTGAGCATCGGATTTACATATAATTATGTCGAAGAAAAATAGAAATATAAATATAAGAGAAATAGATAATTTAATTAAAATAATACAATATGGAGAAAAATTTATTTTTACATTTCATTAACATGTGACCATGTATATAGGCTACATGGAATATGATCCAATTGTTGAGAACAATCCATACAATATCTCTTCCAATGTATAAAATTCCAATTTTAGGAAAATATAGAAGTTTGTCAATTATGATGAAAATTTATTGGGAATTGAAAAGTAATCATTTTAATCAAAATTATCACATCTAATTAATAATGTTTCAAAACACTCCCCCTTGGTTTTGATAATTTCATGGAATCATATTTATTATTCACATAAAAACCCATGAGGAAAAAATAAGTGGTTCAAACATTAATGAATTCCATGTCATTATATCTCTTTATAAATGATATTAGGAAATCCTAGTGGGATAAAACCTGATGAACAAAAAAGGAGTGTAGGGTTCCTAACTCCCCCTAATTATAACATTTAATTGTGTCTTCAAGGAATCAGTTAATATTGTTATTTATTAATGTTTTTGAGATAAAGGAGGAAGACCATATGTAGTAATGGATAGTCTCATATAAAATTATAACTAATGTGGAAGGAAATTTTTTTCAATTAATTATAGATATCCATAATAATTTACAACACCCTTGAATATTTCTTATAATGTATGATTTCCTCATTAAAAACCACATCATGGAAAATCCCTTCAGTGGAAAATCCCTGTACTATTGAAAAAGAGTACAATATCATCAATTCCCCATAGTGATGCCTTGATAAAACTTTTTCAAGAAACAAATTAAGAAGAAACGTGACTAAGGGAAAGATAGTGAAATTTTTACTTCACCATATCATAATGGACATCATTTTACCTAATAAATGTCCATGATAAGTTAATAACCAAAATATTCATTTTTTAATTTTGGAGTGAAAATAATTGATACACTTAGAATTTTAATAAATAGGTAAAAGCATTACATTGAATAGAAATATGATTTCATGTTATTTTCCAGGTACGTAAGCTCATGTACATGTATATCCTTCGAGGGTAAATAACTATCTAATTTATATTTAATCCATTTGGGATATGTATTTTACTCATCAACCCCTTATGTATGAAATATATCACTTTTGGAAATAAGAGATTTAAATACACATTAAGTTTAAAAGAATTCTAAAATTTAATATTTCATCTTCCGGATGGTTGATTCCAAATACATGGAAATCCGATTTAATGTCATGATAAAATAAGTCATTTTTTTAGAAAACACTTCGAAATAGTAGATGTTTTCCAAAACATCATTATAATACGATGAATAGAATGATTTATACAACCCATGGGATGATAAACTCCATTTATATTATTCTTTAATTTAATATGAATAAATTAATTAAATCGTATTCTTCTCACCCCATAGTTTATCATATTGGGTAAACCTACATTATTTTGATTCTGCTTCACGAATTTAAAACCCTTTTGAGATTCGTCTATAAATGTTCAAATATACAAGGAAGATTTTTTTTATAATAAAATAATCAATATTCAATAATCTTGGTAGTTTGGATAATCATTCAAAACATTATACAATGGTCATTCAATATGTTCATATAGTTATTTGGACAATTATTCTTATGTCAACATCTATAAAAATACATTTTTATTGATTAATTTTGAAATCATTCAAAAATTAAAATATTTTATCTACATCATTGAATGATATATCATTTTATTTATGGTACAAGGGTCACTTTAGGGAAAATTTATAAATGGGTATAATGTATTTGACATGTACATTTTCCTCTTCAAGAGAAAATATATTTATTTATTTCAACTGATGAATAATTACTTTATATAATCAGATCAACCACACATTGAGTGTGTATAATTTGACTATTGATTTCCAACACTTTTTATTGACGTAAGTTTTGTGAGAATATTTCCAATAGTTCTAAAGAACCATTTTGTTATTGTATGTGATACTCATTATTTATTAAATTCAACATGCATAGCATGAAATGTACACTTTTTATGAGCTAATAACACATGTTACCATTTAGTAGATGCGTTATTCATATTGTATTTAAATGGATCAAATTTTAGGTGGGTGCAACTATGTATACATCAGATTTTTTTCTTCCTATGTATGTGTGAAATTTATTTCCAAAATCGCTTCTACCGATATAAATAATTTACCTCAACAACAGCACCTCATTGTAAATCATTAGAGATGGGTCATTCATAATAACTTAATGTGAATTAATTCATTGTTGATTTTGTATATGTATATCCATTAATAAGTTCATCATTACCCACTGATGGATTTCTTATATGTTATCAATAAATTGTCTCTCATGTATATTGTAATCGATATCATTCATTATAGTTGATATTGGAGGGACTATATCATCATGTCATATATTTAATATGCAATAATCGGTAAACATATGGTTTACGATTATTAGTTCATGTGTACATAATAAATAATTTATAATCACTTATATGAATTCTTTTAACGTATAAAGGTACCTTTTTTATCCAATGTCTCTATATGATATTCATTTTCAATAATGCCTCTAATTTATCTCATCTAGAATTCAAATATAAAAAATAATTAAGAATTTATGCAACTAGATATGAATTTTTCATCCCTTCCAGCACCATTAATTAAAATTGTCTACTGCTAAATGTATTTATAGGAGAGAATACTAACTCATATATGAGTTATTTATAATTATTTAATAAACAAACTATTTATCAATATTTCACATCAAGTTCAACGTATATAAGATTCCTAGTATCTTTTATTTTGAATACTTATATTTCTCATTATAATTTCCACTTATGGTGGTTGATTAATTCACAAAATAATCATAACATGTTAGTCCCATCACTAAGAAGATTATTTTATATTTTATTAATTTTTGAAAAAATATTGTTGAACATACGGTCTAAATAATATTTTACAATACATTTACTTGGGACGGGATCCCCGATGTATTTTATGTTTGGTGAATGTTGTAGTGAAAACCAGTGTTCAAAAATCTTATTGATTCACAATACACACCTCATCACCATTAAAAATTATTATTCCTTGAATAAAAACATTTACATTTCCAAATAAATGTGAAATCATTTTATCAAACTTCGTCAACTCACAAATATTCCTTATAAACTTCTAAGTATGAGAATGATAAATCATACTAAAATTTTCTTGAATAATTACATTCTCTTTAAAGAATGAGATGATGTAATGAAGTTAACAATGACGAATTCACTAATTCAATGAATATCATGATCCATGAATAATAATTTTTCATTTATCAATAATGGTTATCCATTTTATAATACTAATTTTTATTAATTATGAGGAACATTGTTTAACCACTTTAGGTGGTCAAATCACTTTCATAAAATATATTAGATTATCAAAACTATAAAACTCAATCATTTAATTTATGAACCATATGAATAGAAAAATCCTCTTCAAGGGATAACTGAATTTCATAATATGATATTGATAATATATAATAAAATGATAAATAATTACCTTCCCATGGATATTGATACTTCACGAAAAATAATTGTTAAATTAAAAAATCCATCGTTATAATGCCAATGGACATTATTTTTATATCATCCATCATGGATTATTTAATTTATATATATTAATAAAATTCATTTTTCTCTGAAAACATTTACTATCATAAAACCACTTATGCTTGTTGTATTATAATTATTTTTCCATTAATTAACAAATCAGGATCAATTAATATCAAAAAATATTATATTCACACAAACATGATTTAAAATAAAATTATTTATATTTTCATTCACTTAGTGTAATGTTATAAATCATTCACTTCTGGGAACAAAATATGATTATTATATAGAGTTTTTATATAAGCTTCAAGATATTATAGTGAATATCCAACTCATGAATACAATAAATTTCATCCACTTTAGGGAATGCATATATATATATATACTATTTATCAATGTTTATAATAAACATTTAATTTCTCTTGAAAATTTATATTAAATAACATGAATGAGAAAGGAAATAAAACAATATAATGTTTAGAAATATTCAAAGTAAATATCATCTCCTTCACACACCATTATTCAACATAATCAAATTTGACACCTTCAAGGTGAAAAAGGAATAAGATTTATAAAATTTCCTAGTTCATGACATGATCAAAATAATTCGGTTCAATGTATGATGTGTATGCTATGTTCATCAATGATTATCAAACATCATCTCAGTATATGACATGAATATGACGTTCATTGTACAACCAAATCAATTTATATTGATTCATTAATGTATTTCATGAATAATATTTTTCTCAACATCAACCACATTAGTTACCAATAGAAGAAATTATATTCTGGGAATGGAGTGAAAATTTTCAACCGTGAGTCATTACAGATAATCAAGTGTTTTTCTCGGAACAAAAGATTAAGAAAACATTTTATTATTCTCATATTTATTTTGCGGGGGAAAATAACTGTAAAAATATAATTCATAGAAAGTTAAACTCACCTTTTGATGTTTCAATTTGAGTGAGTGAATTTGATGCACACAAAAAAGTGTATTTCAAAATAAGATTGGTTTTAAAAATATGTGACACACCTTTTTTGTGTGAGATTTTTCTTATGTCGATGGAACGGATAATGACTACATTTTCACGATGCAAAATATGGGCAAGAAACTCATGTTGATCACATGTTTTGAAATTGATCAAACAATGATTGAAACCATAATTAATTTCAAAAAAGGATGGGTAAGACTGATCATAGGTGAATGACATTATTTAAAAATCAAGAATCGAATTTTTTAATGATCATGATGATAAAAAATAGAAATAAAAATGCAATAGAAATGCATAATGTAAATAAAATAAAAAAATATAGATCCAAAATTAGTTTTCACATATCATTAACATATCCCAATATATATATAGTGTATGGAAGTTCATCAAATAGTTGACATTGATCCCCACAATATCTTATCAAATAGATGGACTTCCAATGTTCAAAGAATACGAAAGGATGACCATTATGAAAGAAAGTTTTTGGGTATATAGGAGTCATAGTTATTATCATAAATATAAAACCCGAATAATAATGTTTCATAATAATATAATTTATATGTGCTAATATGTATTTAATTATTTATATATATATTCATAGATTTTTATTAATGACAATAATATATATTTATGTATTTAATATATGGCTTTTTAATAATAATCACACACTTTTATATATATATGTGAGTGTAAATATAAAATTATATAATACTAATTAAATTGAAAATTTAAATATACATGTATATAACATGAAGTAATAATTCTCAGGAATCCCTGAGGTTCAAGCCCAAAAATAGTATTTGGGGAACTAGCCCATGGTCTGGGCACTACACTAAATAGGAAATTTATTTCAAACCCATAATTAGATCAATTTTCACCAAGTGAAAATTTATTTCACAATATCAAATTTATCTAACTCCTTGTCTTTTTTACATTGTAAACTAAATTGTGAAGGAAGCCAATGGAGTGGGCGATGTTCGTGGGAATGGAGATTATGGAGGAGTGTATTTTTTTGGAGCAGTGGTGCTCATGTAACCAATGGATCAAGATGCATATTCAATTTACACCATGTGGAAGGCGAGGAAGTTTCTTTCAATTAGTGACTATTTGAGACCAATATGGATAGGGTGAATAATTTTTCTAATAAATAGAGGGGGATCATATAAGAGGATAAATGAAATCAACAATTCAAATCACATTCATGATTAAAATTGGAGAACGTAGAGAACTTGGAGGAGACAAATGAGCTATGAGCGGGAGAAGGATCTTGAGTTGGAGCATGAGGAAGGAATGATTCTAGATTGAGGTATTTCCTTATTATATTCTTCTCTATTTTTAAATTTCTTTATTAAAGAGTATTTAATTTGATTATTGTAATTGGGTTGTGGTGAAATAAAATTTCATTTATAAATTTTGATTTTGTTACAAAAATTAGTGCTTTCAATGTTTGATGATCAATTCTGGTTATATAAGAGCATCATTTAGCACTAATAAAAATCTGATATGTGGTGATAGAGGTCTTTTTTCTCCATGTATCATTGAATTAAGTACTATAAATTGGAAAATATCAATGAATCTCTTCTCCATAATGGAATTAATTATTCTATGGTTTGATCGATAGATCAAAACATAATAAGTTTCATCAAGTTATGGATGTTCACTAAAGTGAAAGCTTATCAAACCTCTACATTTTATCATGAACTATTTAATTGATTTTATTTTAATATAATTAAAGAAAAACCTTTTATCAGTTCAAAATATCTAGAGGACACTAAATTTATTTATATTTTTTCTCTTCATTCTATTTTGTTCCCCCAAAACCATTTCTCACATCTATTTCACCCACTACATTCCATCATTTTCACTTATATTTGTTTTTTCTTTTGATTTGTATTTTTATTTTGGCTTTGGTCTACACAACATTGTCTCTCCATATGGTTATAACCTTTATTCCATAGTACTAGTGTATGTAGGATTATAATTATTCAATTTATCACGCTAGTCAATGACCTTTTCATGTTAAGTATGTCCTCTACTTCCCTATTAAATTTTTTTTTACATTATGTTTACATAGTTGATGTCTATATGCATATACTGAGTGTATAATATTGTATTCAAGTGTTACCAATTGTGTTTATGAAAACAATCATTTAAATATCCCAAAAATTAAAATATATATTAAATATATATAACCTCATGTATCTTGAATACCATTAAGGTTTGTCATTTTAGACAATTTGGGAAACAACGTCATCATAATGTGGATACATAAACACAATGACAATTGATTCTAGAAAAAACATTATTTAAATATACACACATGCTTATTTATAGGAAAACATTCATTTCCACAACTCCAAATTTATTAATAATAATTCTATTTATTAATTGATAGAAAAAAAATTAAAAATGGTTAATGTGCATTGCAAAGCATTGAATGAAATTTGGAAGATGAAAAAACATTTTTTATTTTAATAAAAAAAATTTCCATTAAAATATATACCTTATTGGAAATAATATTTGAACAATAATAAACACATATATATTAATGAAAAAAAATACAAAAAAATAAAACAAAATACCACAATCTGTAATAAATGATAAATAGCATTCGTCGTTGTTTTTCTAAAAAAATTGGCATTACCAATTTTTTTTCAAAATGCACCATCTAACTTTAAATGACCATGATATTTCCTTAAAAATTATGTTTATTTTAATTAATTAATGAATAAAAATATTAATTTAAAACAAATATGATGCCTAGAAAAATAAAATAGTTATAATTGTATATTATCGATATATGCTCTTACAACATGTCTAACTATCACTCATATAAATTGAATAACCCAACCAAATAATTACATTTTATCATTATTGTAATTTATAATTAGTGAAATCATTCCTCTTAACCATTTAAATAGAGACAAATGATGGGATCATTCATCCTCATAGTTATGTTGAAGTCACATGTTATCACAAATAATATCTATGAAAAATGACAAGAACAAGACAAATAAACCCATTAATTTATATCATAAAAATAATTTGAATTTATATTCAATCCCTTAACAAGTAATATTTAATTTAGTTTTAAAAAATGAGAAGAAATACCCTATTCTTTTAAACAATATTTAAAAAAACAAATGAATACATAGAAAAATAGAAATAGTGTTTTGTTTGAAAAATCCTTTGAATAATTCTGAGGAAAGTAAAAAAAATAACATTGTTATGGTTTTATCAAAATGTAGTTATGTTATGAAATTTAAATTAAAAATTAATTTTTTTATTTTTACAAGATATGTCAATATGCCCTGTCTATATAATTTTACAAATATTAATTTTTAAACCACTGTAATGAATTTCAATGTCATTATAATTTGTTTTGAAATTAAATTTATTAGAAAGAAAGCAATATTCATAAGAACAATATAATAATCCTGGGAATGGGAAGAAAGGTTTAATAATGTCATTAAAATTAATGAAAATGAGGATTTCGAGAAACAAATCTTTTCTCGAGTTTCATTTTAGTACATTTATACATATAAATTCCTGGACAATGAAATTATATTAATTTATTACCAATATCAAACCCATTTTAATCTTCACATAATCATAATTATTTCTTTTATATTAGTAATTAATAAGATATATTTATTTATTAATGATGTTTTATTTTTTATGGATGTTATAGAGGTGAAACATTCCTTACTCATTATTGAAGTCATATTATATTTAATGGGGTTAAAAGGGGACATTGCTGAATAACTATAATAACATAATAATTATTATGCATAAAATTAAAATTCTCCATTATAATAATAAATTTAAGGTGGATATGGAAAATCGATCATGCAGTTTGATTGAGGTTGTAGTCCACAAGTATACATGTCAGATAGTTTCATTTTTATATAATTACAAAAATATAAAATTACTTGTTGTTTTACCTCGTCAATGTAAAATATAAGTCATATGTTTCATATTAATTTATTAATTTCATCCTATATAACATTATTTTGACATGGTAAAGGAACATGAAATATATTCTTCATAGTGGTAGTATTATTCATGAACGCATGACCAATGTTTTCAATTATCCAAAAAAATCAAGGCTAATGAGGTTGTTAATATATTTGTTTTGTATAAAAAATAATTATATAATATCATGTTTAATTATTCCATATATATAAACATTTTTTAGAGGTATTCATGATAAATTAAAAACATCACTTCATAGAGATATAGTTTTTACATACATATGAGGGATGTTATACTTTTCCATAGGATGGAATATATGAAAAAAGAGATGTTTTATTTAAATAATTACATATATTTATATTAAATATAACTATGCCATTATATAAGTGTTATTTGAAA
The DNA here is from genome assembly GCA_963277665.1 of Viscum album. NCBI lineage: Eukaryota > Viridiplantae > Streptophyta > Magnoliopsida > Santalales > Viscaceae > Viscum > Viscum album. Next base: position 1,005,864,724 of record OY728134.1, read on the forward strand.
ATATTTATTTCTTTTAGAATATGAAATACACATGAAATATATTATTTGGACATATAAATCTTCCTATAATAACCACTTTTAGAATACACCACTGTCCATATAGGTTTAGTCATATGAAATTATAAGGGCCTCAAGGATGTGGTAGGGTTTTTTGAATGGTATTCTCAAATATTATTTTCAATATACATTGCTAAGTATTTTTGGTGAAGTGATGTGAGGTTGGGGAATTTTATAACTGATAGTAGAGGCACTATGGAAAATACAAAAAACATTAAATATATATTAAAGTGTTTCATAAATAAAGTGTAAGGAATATATTTTAATTTATTTGATCTGATATATTATTTTCAGAACCCACACATTCATTCATATTCTTACTTGTATTAGTGAATAGTTGTGTGATATATCTTAACTTACCCAATCCTTCTTTTAAAACTTTCATACCAATGCATTAGAGAAAAAATTGAGCATGGTAAATATTTATCATGGAAAACATTTAAATTTAGAATGTTATTAAATTGTTACAAACTAATAAAAGATATCATAAAATTTTTCTATTTTTCACTTTATAGATATATTATAAATCAATTTTAAATCATATACATGTAAATTAGTGAATTTGTTTTTGAAAAATGGATTCATAATCATGAACAGTATTGTTTCTAAAAAATCTTGTATAATATAGATTTCACTAGGATTAATTAAAATTTATAAATTGATGGAGACATAGTTTATAAAAATTCAATAACAAGTAGTTTATTTATATTTTTTTAGTCACATAAATGAAAAGTACATAAAGAGTTTTTATTTGAATATGAATATTAATTAGATTTCGAAAATGTCGTGGAAGGATTTAAATTACCAATTATATGATTAAAAATATATTTAATTAATTTTAAATTATATATATGTTTGAGATAAAAGAAATCATAATTTTTTGATAATGTCATAAAACATACAATATATGTAAAATCAGCATCTTCACTAGTCATCAAAAAATTAAATTGTTCAAAAAATAAAATAATTTCAACATAATATTATTTTGAAATAATAATATTAAAAATTAAGTAAATTTATTCAAATTAAATTTGAAAATATTTACATTATTACTTTAAACAATTACATGTTATACATCTAATGAAAATTCATTTTAAATAAAAACAATTAATTTTGTTATTTTTTAAATCTATATAAAATAATATATAAAAATGCTAATAATGTGAATCTCAAAAATGATTACATATTAATTATTTAACTTATTTATTTGTTGGATAAACTATTTCTTCACATTATCCCCTGTTATTAAATTTTATCTTCACTGTTTTATTCATTGCTTTAAACAGTAGTGGTATTTATCCTTTATAAATTATTTTAGATTCTAATTTTAGTCCATTAATATGTTAATTATTTTTTAAAACCTAAACCTTGTGAATCATAAATTTCCAAAATAAAAACTCTCTTTGATCAATAATTTTATGTCGATTTTCCACCTAACATAGATAACCATTTAATTAAACAACCATTTAGTTCAAAAAATATGATATGTATATATATATGTTATATATTTCCTTGGAAATGAATCATTAAATATATCATTTAACTCAATATTAAGACTAAGGTAATTATACTATGTATGAAATTTATCCCACATTTTTTATAATTTCATCAATTCAAATAATCATTGGTATTTACATTTCATTTTTAATAGAACACATAACACATTTCATTAATAAAATTTTATGAAAGTCATTATTAGCTCCCCAAATTGAACGATATATAAAATCATGTATCTACAAAACATGTCAATATACTCCAATATATGATATTATGATTATGACTCCTCGTTATCTTACCATCCATATCATCTACCATTTATAGTACTAACTAATTTCTCTTACTGAATTTATCCTAACATTCTACTGCCCAAGACGAATTTTTATAAGGCCTCAAAAGGTCATATCAATATAGTTACCTAAAAAAAGTATTATAAAAAATATATACTATTGAAATATGCTAAACAAATCTACCATGATAGTCCTATGATATAATTCATTAAATATCCTCCAATGCATAAATTTTTTAATTTAATTTCTTATCAGATTTATAGGGAAAACTATACTTAAATTTACCTCATTACCCATTAAAATTAGAATACTCATTCAATATATTTTTGTAAATAATTGATAACATTTATCATTATATTATCATGTTCATCTACGAACATGATACTAGAGAAAACCCATTATAAGGCTCGAACTATTTTTGGGATCCCCATTACTTGGTGATAAGAACATGGCCAACAAAAACTAACATTGGTAATTGTTTCCTCAATAAAATTATCTAAGGGATAAAAATAATAATAAATATAAATTAATTTAAACCTACGAATGTAATATCAAACAACTTCAGAAAAACTTATACATGATCAAATAAATTCAAAAACCAAATAAGAAACCTAATTTAATAAAAATCAAATACAACCCATCTTTGTGTGATATACGTTTTACATCCCCACAAGTCACTACCATACTCTAACACCCAACAAACACATATAAAAACTAGCACCATGTGACTCATTTCCTTCAAATTTGTAATAGAAAATTTGATATACCCACACCAATAAGAATATGAAGGATATGATAAACAAACCCTAATAAATTTCCACTAGTTGTTTTAGAATATGTATTTATGAGATAAAATAATTACCTCCATTTAACATATTATTGGAAGGAAATATATTTTACTATTTTATGTCAAAACATGAATATCCATCCATATTAAACTATTTTAAAAACCATTCATGAAACACTAATTTTCAATGAATAATTAATACATATATTACCTTTAAATTAAATCAATGAATTGGCACATATTTCAAAAACTTTTAAAATATAAATCTATAACTATGATCAATTTCCCAATGAACAACCACAAAGAAAATAAATACAATGATAAAATTGGTCAAGGCTAGCAAGGATCCCTAAACTATCTCTATGATCAATGGATATTGGGTGTTCACATTGGCTTAGGACAATAGGACTATGGGGTAATATCCCACTTCTATATATGTCATAAAACATCAGAAATTGTTTAGTTAGTGTTCTATACATGTACTCAAAACATAAAAACCAATACATTTTTCATTTAAATTTCCCAAATGAGCCTCCTCCAATATATCTGATGTTCCAATGTGCTCTGCCAATGCCAAGTCCAATCAATTTATTATCTTAATATTCAATAATGGGAGGAATTAAAATATCACAAATCAGATCAATTCACACTTTAATGTCATTTAATTTACAAATATAGGGTTCATTATAACCAAAATCTTATTTATAAGATGATGTGAGAAAATATGTTATCATAATGATCGCCAAAACCACCTCATTTAATGTATATTAATCATTTCATTCGACAATTTAGAAAATAATTTTAAAATAATAATGCGTTCATTGTTCCTAAAAATGAATATAGAGTAAACCACCAACAATAACACATTAAATTTATAATAGTCTAATAGGATCCATAAGAAAAGAGGAGATCGAATGTGCTCAAAAATAAGGATGAACCAGATTCCATGAATTCCAAATCCCTAATATCATAGTGAAAAATTATTAAATGAAATAAAGTGATAGGAATCAATTACCATTGTTATTTTTAAATAAATCATCATGAGGGAAATATATTAAGACATAAACTCGGGACATTTTGATAGATGTAGCGGATTTCTAATTATATCATTGAAAAAAACATATATTAATCCCAAAAATCCCCATCATTTAATTAAAATCAATGAAATAGAGTAAATATAAGAAATACATGAAAAAATATAAGGAATATATCCATAAATTGAATTTCCCATAAGTATTACTATTAGAGTGTTGAAATATATCCCTATAAGTTCTATGATCATCAAAATATCTTAGTGTAATACAGAGGGTTCAGAAAAAAGATAGTTGCAGGATAAAATAAGCCACCCAAGGATATATCAGGACATAAAATGAATATTTTACTAATTAAGAGATTTGTATTATTTTGGATATTGGTTTGGAAGAACATTCCACAACCATGTTCCATTTCATTGTTACAACCACACCCACATTGTTTTTAATAATTTTAAGAATAACTTTGAGAAATTATTTTGTAATATATTTCATTAATTGAGTAGAATTATGATAGGTTTTTTATAACTGGGAACCAATTTCGGACTATCCTATGTTATACCAAAACCAAATTTATATTATATTGAGAATACCGCATGATTACCCCTAACAATTTCGAAATCATACACATTCCCATAAAATAAAAAAAACCACCTTGGGAAACCTGATGAATATTTGAAACAAGTTGTATATAAAATAAAAGGATTTATATTCATGTATGTGACTATGTGGTTTTACATTTTACCCCACCATAGTATATTCAGCTGATAAAATGAAATTTTACAAAAGAATGGTCCAAAAATAGAAGTGTTTTATATTCCCTCAACTTAGGATCCTACTCCCACACCTCATTAGAATTTGTTCCAAATATCCATAACAACATGACCAATAGAATATATTTCCCATTAAATAATTTCTCAGAACTGTTATAAATTGAAAATAGTTCCTCAATTACTAACATATCAGGATCTATTACATGGACTTTACAATTGAATTCCTGATATTGTTTTGGTAGATACTCTTTGACTAAAGTCTTAGGGAACACATCATTGATTAATGTCTACTGTGGTGGAAAATTCCACATATAAGTAACCATTACTTTCATCATATTGATAAAAAATGGTCCCATGTATCTCAAAACTAATTCCCCCTATTTCAAAATATTATGGTTAGAAACCAAGGGATGATAGACTATAAAAATATATCATCAATAGAGTTTTCCAAATAATGATATCAATGATCCACATAATATTTATATTATCTATATGCATTCCCCGTCATCTAATCAATATTCTTGATCGTGGATGAAATATCATGCAATGGATTGGTGTGATAAGAGATTATTCACCATAAATGGAAAAAAATAATGAAATGACTGGTTGACTATAATTATCCTCAAAGATATCCATTTTTATAGATCAATTGTAACCGTTATTCAAAAAAAATCTACTCACCCCATTTGGATATTAAAAGTACCTCTGAGGCCCATAAAATAATAGTGGACCATATCCTATAATATTAGAATATCACACTGTATATGTTTTCCCTATGAGATTGGTAATGTGTGATCAACTAGAATTTAGAATCTATAACCTAATAGTGGCCTTTAAAAATTAAAAGTTTAACCAGGGGTCCCTATCCAAGATAATTTTACTTGTCAACCGATTCATCCTCAAGATCACTTTCACAAACATCTATCTCAAATACCCCACCTTTGTGAAATAATGAATCTGACTAATTTTGGTAGAAATGATCATCCAATCTATAAATACCCATATGGAATTCATCCCACTAGGAGATTATGTAAATTTAAAATGAAAACAATCGATAAATCATCCCACATGAACTCTAGTATAAGTGGAGGTGGAAATAATGAAAAAGTATACGAGTTCCCAAAATTTATTTTCAACAATAAATAATAATGAGTAACCAAAAATAAATGACACTACTAAATCGTGTTCAGTAGAACTAAAATTGTAAGTAATAGTACATAATGGTAGTGCCTAGGATAATGGAACACAATGAAAATGAAAATATCACTTCAAAACTTTTCACTGAGATATTGAATTACACACCATCTCCTGAGGAAATAAATGTTTACAATAGAGATAATCCATTAATTGATATTCACCCATCCATATAGTTAAATAAAGATACTTATGAGGTCATAATCTTTTAGATACATTTAAAGATTTTAATCAATAAAAGAATACATCAGCTACATTACATCCATAACAATACTCGTAGATTATTTGATAACATTATGTTGCATCTCTGTATATAGTCCCATGAGTTCCCATTCATTCATCAACTGTACCACAACATAATATGGTAATTTAATACTAATTGACTATTATCAAAATTTCCCATCCATTGAGTCTAATTGATTAGATGTTAATGGTGTGTAGGTAATCTACCCTTCATATAGGACTAATGATCATTATATTTTGATAAACTGTATAACTTAAACTCCTATTATCAAAATAAACTTTGATCTATTCACCAAAAAGGTAACTCCCCCATAAATTAAGAGAATATGTAACTTGAATGAGTTTAGGGTCATGAGTGGGGTAGTTGATCTTGGGGTTGAAATGAATTAGATCCATATTCCACCACATGGTATCACTATATCAAACCTTTTCCCAATACTACACCCTAAACACCTAAATAAAAAACATATACCCATAAGGATTTTAGAAAGGAAAAAAATAAGAGTTACATTTTGGATTAATTTCAACAATGGATGTATAACCCCTTGAATATAATATGGTAATCAAACTATTCTTAGTGAGAGTTGTTAATACTAATACATTCTTTAAGATATAATATATGAACTATCAATAATATCATTCAAACCGTAAGATTGTCAACTCTCAATTGAATTATATATATTTTCCTTTGAAAAAATTAATTCAACATATCATGAGTAATTGAGATACCTTATTCAAGAAAATAATTAATATTAAAATATCTTATTGAATCATGAAAATGAATTTTTATAATTTTACCAAATGATTGTGATCTATCTTTATTCTCAAAATAGATTTCAGGTGATACTCATGCCCTTCCGTAGGTCTTAGACCTAGAAAAAAACGTTTTATAAAATATTATTCCAAATTTCTAAACAATTAATCTATTATTATTGGATAGAATATTTCATTTTTTGACATTGTTCATGATGTGAATTCATTTATCATTTTAATCCATGAAACCAAATCATCAAAATAAAATAATTTATAACCTAAATTTGGTTCTCCTTAGGAATTCTTCACATCAGATTGTAAATATAAGGTGATGTATTTTAGTATATATTCAAAATATGGAATACACATCCCCACTAAGGTGTTAATGTCATGACACTTTTTCTATCCCAATGGGTTTTAATTACACCATAACCCAAATTATTTCATTTCATATAAAACCCACCTCTCTAAAACATTAGTTTCATCCAACTATTTATAGTGATTTCTCATCATCTGGATCTCTCTTTATAGTAGTTTGATATCTAGTATAGTTGTTTCCCCCTTTTTTTATGATTTTTCTTATTATTATGTTATTTAAGTTTCATTGACTATGGTTGCATTTTGTACTGGGGTGGCAGAGTCAATGGATTAGTTTGGGATCTAGTGTGGTTGCATCTCAGATCTATTTCAGTCTTCTTTGGTGGTTTTTTCTTCTGAATTCCAAATATATTGATGGTTGTGGCGTGGTGTGCGATTTTCTCAGTTCACATGGATCTATCTTCTCAATCACTAAAACTTTGTTTATGAAATTCAAATTTATATTGTGGAATAAGATGTAGGGCCTCTATTTGTTGTTAAACAATCATTTAGATGGTTATAGATCTTGTACCTTTGGGTGTGGGATTGAGTTTAATGCAGATAGTTCTATCTCTAGATTTTTTAAATGAACTATAACTTCTGTTTTTTTAAACATGTGTTATAATTGAATTTTCATTATTCGAATTGATTTATTTGTGTGCATAAATGGTTTTTAAAGAAAATATGGTATTACCATAGTTTATGTAAAGTAAATTTGTATTTCAATGAAGTAAAATATATTCTGAAATGGATTGGAAAACTATTTTTCAATAAAGGTTTTTGATGGAAATGGGATTCATGAAACAAAATTTTAAAACATGAAAACCACATCGAAATGATTTTAAATGTATCACATGTTAGTAATTGGGTACACAATTAGAGGGTGAATTATTGGCCCCCTTTGTTTATTTTTCAAGGGGGTTCAATTTAGAGGGTATTATTCTATTCCAAGGTAATATATTAATATGAAATGTGACTTTTTTACCATTATTTGGGATTCATCATCCTAGGTGATCCACTACTCCCTAGTCATGATGCATGTGTTCTAGGGACTTACAATGTGGACTATTCTAATGATGGTATGAGTGGTTTGGATTTCAATAAATATTATCATCCTTGGTGAATTTTTATATGTGACATGGTTTTGTAATATTATTGGATTGATATACCTATTTTAATAATTGAAATTGGATTATAAAATTATCCTTGGAAATTATTTTACTTCGTTTCAGAACTCTAGAAAATAGTAACTATTTAGAATGATTTAAATATAATTGGAATAAAATGATTATCATTCATTTTTTTTGATATTGTGAATATTGTGATAATTGTAGGGATACATGATATGGAACACCTCGGTGGGATCCCACTATGCCAGTTATTTTATAACCTATACATTACACATAAAATATATATTATAGTTTTTAACATTTGATGTACGAAAAGACAAGAATTCATAGTGAGCCGATGAGGTTTATGTCGGCTTGGTATGGGTAGTTGGTGGTGAGATAGTGGGTAGTTTCCCATATATCACATACAGTATCAATTTTTGTTCATAGTTTTCCATTTTGGACAACAAACATGTATTTTTTCTTTTATCTAGTTCTTTAATTTATTTCTCTTCCTTGACCTTATTTTTTATAGTATATATAATTTTTGGTTTTTATTCCTTGTGAAAATATATATTAGGTATATTCTATCAGTTTTTGAAAAATAATTTCCTCTTGTTGTTGTTTGATTACCAAGTGCTAGTCAATAGCCTGTGAGGATCCAGAATGCCTTTTGAGTCATTCTTCATTCCACATTGGGTATTGGTTTTAGGTTTACCCAAGTTTTGGTTGTGAAAATTTTGTATATGAGCATTATTATGCTTATTATTAGTAATATTATTAGAATTGTGATTGAAATGTTGGGACATGGGATGGTTTTTTTGGTATGATATTGGATATTTGTCCCCTCTATTGAGTTTATACCATTATCTTATATTCTTCTATTAATTTTTCATGTTATATATTCTTATTATACCAAGAAAGTCCAGGATCCGGTCAAAGCTGATCCCAAAAAAATTTATTAAGAAAAAGAAAAAGAGAGTAAGCCAACAAAAGGAGTATTACAAGACCAAGAGTGAAAAACACCTCGCATATCTGCCTCCACCAGTGAAGAGCAGTAATCAGGGATCATGAACGACCATAACATATCCATAGCCATGATTGCCTTCTTGGACAGAACATCATCCACCTAAATAACCTCTCGAAAAGCATGTGAGACAATCAAGTTTATGCTACTAACCTGATTGAGACATTCAACCCACTTTGTATGTATCCACCAAGGCACATTTCGCATTCTTGTTTGTAGGGCTTGAACCGCAAGTTGAGAATATGATTCAATCCATATCATCTTCCAATTATATAAAACAACATACCTGACAGCATGAACAATCTCCCATAACTTAGCTTCAAATGCAACAGCAACGCCAGGGAATTGATAGTAACATCCTTTCACAGAGCCACGGTATGTACGAAAAACACCACCACACCCCGATGGTCCTGGTGCACCAGAAGCTACTCCATCAACGTTAACATTGAGCCATGGACTAATCGGAGGAATCAAGAGAATATACCTGGTCATTTTCGGCTTCTGAGGCTACCCAGAAAACCCAGGTAACTATATAATCAACAAGTCTGAAACAGTGATAGACATCACACCAGATTGGACCTTCAAAGAAACAAAAACCACCTGATGAATCTCCATCATGTCAGCCCAAATGGGGAAATTTATTTCTTCAATGGCAGCAAAATTCTGAGCAGGCCAGATGGCTGCAATCACAGCTGCATCATCCACTAGGAGGAAATTCTACACCTGCTCACTGCAGCAGAAAACAGACATCCCTTCCAGCAGGTCCAGCACCGTTAGCCAGTTCACCTGCAGCCCAAACAGATTTCCAATATAATCCCACAACCTCCTGGCATATTCAAACTCCACAAACAGGTGCTAAACATCTTCTTCAGCGCACAACCATAAGTAACATGCATATGCAAGCATAAAACCAGACCGCTTAAGCTGGTCTTGAGTGGGAACACGGTTCTTCCAAATTCTCCATTTAAGAAAGAAACAAGAGGGTCGAATGAAAGAGGACCTGTATTTCTTGATCCATGCAAGAAAACTAAAAGATCCTCCAAAATCCAACTAATAGTGATCCCTACTGGTAAATTGGCCAATCCTATTATGCTTCGATATCAATGTGTCACAATCCATGAAAGCATAATCTTGAAAATCCAGCTCCACATGAGGAGGTATCATGCTGTCAAAAAGATGAATATTAGGAATAAATTCATTAATGGAGATATGTCTAGCACTAGAGGTAATCTCTATAATGTCTTGAAGTGGCCAATCAAGCCAATTCGTGGTCCAACAATTGAGGTTAGAGTCACGACAAACCAACCACTTTGTATCATTCTCTGCTTATTACATTTTCTAATAATTTTGAAGAGTTTTGTTGTGTTGTAACTTACCTATGATACTTATTCAACAGGTTTCATAGGATGGTGAATTGAGAGATACTCTTTTAGAGAATCCCCCTCTAGATCAAAATCTTCTAGAAGCTATCATGTGGATGTTCTGTTTTGTGGACCATAATGAATGTGGAGTTTCGAACACAGTCATTGAGGCATATCAAAGAGCTTGATGATATGTGGACTGATTTGAGAGTTATTTCATGAGAAGATCCAATCCATTAGGTGTATTGATGACTATAAAGTGGTGGAAGACTGGATAGACATTATAAAATATGAATTTGAATTATTGGATACATGTAGGGATATAAGAAAGATTTGTGCAATGTCCAGGCTTGAGGGACCTAGAAGGTGGTGGTGGGATTATAACCCAAATTCTAATTGGCACATGGTCTTATATTAGGATAGAAACAAGAAACCATTATCTTGGATGTTCTTCCTATAGAATCAAATGATATAAAATACAATACAATTCCACTCTATGCTATATAAATAGAGATTAGTGTCCAAATACAAGAATTTTTAGGTGGATATGTTCATTTTTATCTAGAGTTAGTGATGAATGATCAGTTGAGAGTACAGATTCACCTTAATGTTTTACAAAAAATACCCAATTATAGTCATATATTCTGAAGCATATCACTTCTGATGATATGGTATACATTTTGAGGGAGGAATAAATGGATAGGACACAGAATCTTGTATTTTATTCAACTTCACTTATACATTATTGTTGCCTTATTGGTGCATAGGTGAACAAGAATAATTAGAAAGATAATTTTTGGATTTATGGAGGTTTTTAGCAGAATAATAACACTATGTACTATAATTATTTTTACAAGACCTCTAACTATCTATTAGTGTATAAAGGTCATGAAAAATATACTTACCTATTCGTTAACCAATAATTTACATAATAATTTCATCCTCTAAGTTAATCAATATCAGTTCTTCTAGGATATGTCTATGCATCATTATTTAATGTGATCTTTAGATCTATGGTCCATTACCTGTCAATCATATTATTCAATTAACTTTGGAATCCAGACATAAAAATCAAACATGATGCACCATCATGTGGTGGATGTGTTTTCAAAAGAGGTTTTAGAATGCCCGATGATAGTGAGAGTTAACAAATTTTATACATAAACTATCACAAAATTAAATTATTTGATATCGGTATTTTTTATTCATTTATATATAGACGTTTTTTTATATATGTGATATTATAATGGAGTTATTTTAGTTTATTATGAGGATTGAGACACCTATTAAAAATAACATGGAGCATGGGTTTTAATGATTTTTCATCCCTCAATCAATAGCTGATATGATGTTATTCTTCTATTTTGTGGGTCATGATCTAGATCTCAATTATATAGTCAGTGGGTTGTTTTTTCTAGATTATAACCATGATGAGATTGATTTATATAATCAGTGTGTCTTGTTTTTTTATATCGATTGGATATCTAGGGTCTTTCATGGATAGTATAATCTGAGTTCTAGATGTCAAAGACCTTCCCACCTATAGATCAAGTGCCTTGTGTCAGCTATTTCAATTGAACCTTACGATTTTCCTCCTGTTTTTTGATCTCCATGCATTTTTTTAGGATTTCCCTAAGGTTTTACCATTTCATTTCACTAGTCATTCCATAGAGATGTGTGTTGATATTCTAACTAATTTGTTTGAAGTACTCATTAGATTTTGATAAGTTCATATAGCATGGAGTCTACTAAGTAGAAGGAGCTCATTATCCTGTTTGATGGATAATGATTATGGTAACTTGTATGATTCACTAGGGATAGAACCTTAAATTTTTTCTTATATAGGATATTATTAACATAGATTTCTCATGAACAATAAGATTGTAAACTAAATTATTGCAAAGAATATGTACTCTTTTACAAATGTGGTTCACTTTAAATATTTTTTAATGTTGGTGAAGTCATTTTCTTAAAAAATATCCATTAATTTTATCATTAGATTATAGTCTGGGTGTCTGATATTCCAATGAATGGGTTCATTAGTAGGTATAAAAATTATGAATATATTTTAATTAATATTAGATTTACTAATAATCCAAAAAATTTACGGAATTGATGAACCAAATTTTTAATATATCTCTTGCAATTTTTTTATAGTATTTTTTGAATATAACACAGTTTATTTAATATAAAATGACGATCATGAGTGCCAATTGAATATAGTTTGGGAGATCATGAGGAGTAACCACTTATATGGGAATCATCCAAAATTTATTCTCTAAATTCATGAAGTAATGTTCACGGGGGTATGATTTAGGAAAATTGATCTTCAGTCAATCCATAACAGGTGATGGATATATTTTCATTGGATTAAATAGAAAACATCTTTAATATATTATGTTTTCATGATCTAATATTATACAATTGGTGGTTCTTCAAGGATTACAAAATTTTTTTGTCACTTATGACTGTTTTTACAATGAAAGGGATGATTTATTATGGTATTCTATGTTTTAGAAAAATTTTAACAAGTTGAATGGCTTTAGATATCCACCCTTATTTAGATTCTACTAGATCCCAATAAGTGGTATGTGGTGTACTGTTATGCTTTAGGTAATGGTCTAGAATGTAATATTCTATGGGATGATTATGTTGTATCATATGTTTATCACTGAATTATGTCACATGAGAGGAATTACATCGTACAATATTTGGATCATTCTTCATATATGCTTCTGTAGAAATATTTTGGGTATAATCAATTTTTGGAGAGGATCAGCGTAATTTCTGATCAAAATAGTGTGAATTGTATCGTTATTGTAGAAGTAAAAGATCCCCATACAGATGATGTTTTTGAAATAAAATTAGATGTATGACATTGAAATTTTCTAAACCCTTGTGAAGGGGAATGTTGTCCCTCACAATATAAAAAGGAATGATATTTATTAGGATGTTTTGGAGTCAAAAGAATGGTGACGCCTCATTGTATTTTTTCTTGGTAGCATCTACATATATAGATGGATTACTTTGGTGTGGTTCTAACCTTTTTTTGTTACTTTCATCTATCCATGAATCCATTCATTGAGTGAAGTATTGTAATGATAAGCTTAGTGGAATCAAGGATTATTTTAATGGATGGGTTACCATTCCATGATAGTCTCTCCATTTATTTTGTTTTTGCATATATAATTGATATGTAATGGAACAAACATTGAGGAGTTATATATTTTATGATTATAAATGTTGTTTTTTATTCATTCACCCTAGAATTATGAATATGTATCATGACATGAATTGTCCAAAATGGTGGTTGGGTATGTAGTTTATCATCATTGATCTGGTGTCACATTTTATACCTACAAATAGGTAAATGTAGAGCACCTTATGCCTTATTTTCTTGCTTCTACCTTCATCTGTGCTAATTTGGAATTGGATGATGTGTTCATGGACATTGTTTTTTTATTAAAAAGGGCTCCTCGAGGGATGAATGATATCTCTGTTGTGATTTATCATTTGATGAAATTATATCAATTTATTCAGATTAGAGACACCACTATTGTTGAAGATCTATGAAAGTTTTATATTCAAGAGGTCTTGAGGTTCCATGGATTTCCCTCTTCCGTTTTTTCTAATATTTAACAATCATTAACTTTTAGAAACAAGAAGTAAATATTGGAGGTGATGGAGACTCTATTAAAATTTATCACATTATATCATCCACATAAGGATAGTTATATGTCGTGTGAAATAAAAATCATGATGGATATTATCAACCTATATATCTTATATTTTAGTGGATCATGATATAACCATCTATGTATTGTTGAGTTTTATTACAATAGAAACTATCAATCATTGGTTATATTGTTTCACATTGATGTTCTATATGATCTCAGATGAATGTCATGTATTTATTGGGAATAGGTGAGTGATGACTCTCTTATTGGGCCAAGTCTCATTAATATGATGTTATATTAAATTTAGGATATTGATTGATGCTTGGTTATAGATCAAATTCAATAAAAATCTAGTGTGGTTTGTTGATGTCATCCTATGGATTTTTCAGTGGGTGACTGAGTTTTCTTAAAAGTTTTTTCCTAATTTAGTCAACGCATCATGGGAAATACGGAATGATGGATATGTAACATATTGGAGATTTTTAATAAATTTATAATCATCTCTAGGATGAATATCGTTCAGAATTACTAATTTAGTTGATAGTTTTGTATGATGTTTTTCACATATTGCTTCTTAGGAAGTACCATCATATACCTTCCCATTTTCGGAGTTAGGAAGTGATTGTGTAGTAGAAATATGTTTTTATTATTAAGAAACTAGTTCCTATAATTTTTTTAAATAAATATATTTTGTTGTATATCAATCAAGTTATTTAATATTTTTTGGTGGTATAGATCTAATTCCCATCTAACATGGGGCATGAATAGTCATTGAGGAGGCAGTGGCCTCACCATTTTCCAAAGAACCCTTCTTCTTCGTGCATTCTTCGGTACAAAATATCATATTTTGTGTATAACTATAAAATCATATTAAAAGTAATTATCTATTATATGGTAAAGCGTTGTACTTTTTGGTTCAGATTGAATTGAAGTGTTTTTGGATTTTGTCTGCAACATATTGGGCTGGTAACTATCTATGAAAAGAATTCATGTCATGAAATTGATTCACGAACTGATTTCAGTTATTGGAAGAATGCATGAAACAAAATCATGGAATGAATACTATTTACAATGTGAATATAAATGAAGTCATCACTTCATCACTATTGAGTTTTAATAGGAGGAGGAATTTGTTTTTTATTCTTCATAAAAGTAGTCTGATGAATACATATCGTAAATCAGTGACTCATTTCATGAAATTTACTCACCCATTGGTTTTTAGTTATTTCATTTTCCTAACTATATAAATCCATTTGAATCCACTCTACATAAATCCCTTGGATACTCTAGGTGCATTTGGGTGAATATTCTCATCCAGAATTCCCTTTTACGAATGTCAATATTTATTATGGTACATTATCTCATTTCAAAAAGAACATACATATTATTTATTTTATTTTAATTTCAATAGTATTTGTTAGTGGTATTGGGCTACGGTGCAGAATCCATTGATTGGATTGGGATCTAGTAGTGAAGCTTATTTGATAGTTTTTACTCTTTCTAAATGATTTTATCTTTTAAGGATAACAATGGTTTAGGATGAGTGATGGGTGTGAGTTTCTTGCGGTATGTTGAACTATCATCTCCTCCTAACTCTTACTGTTTATGGAGTTTGACTCTATTTTGTGTAATCTATGATAGTGACTAAATTTTCGTTCAAATTTATTTATCTTGGTTGTGGATCAAATCGCTTTAGGTGTGTGACCATGTTTGTGGTTGGTGTATCTATCTCAATCCTATAGAACTGAATCATATGATCACATGGTTTTAAAAAATTTATAATAAATTATTTCAGATGATTAGAACATATTTATTTGTTGGAATAAATGGATTTTAAAAAATAATAGGATTACTTTGTATTCATACAATAATGTTACTTATCAATTAAATTAATTTTATTGTCAAATGGATTATTATTATGGTGTTAAAATATATTTTCAATAGAAATTGGTTGTTTGATATTTTATTTTGAAATGTGATAAACCCTTCAAAATACATTTAAATATTTTACTTGAGATTCATTGTGTACTTATATTAAGGGGTATTATTAGGCCTTATTTTGTTAGGGGGGTTAATTTTTTTGAAAGTTCTACTACTCTAGATTCAATCATACATATCTTGTAGGATTTGTGTGACCCATAAGGGGGTTTCACTTTATGGGTGGTACTCTTCTCTGAATACATGATGCATGTGTTTGAAATAAATTTTGTATGCACCGGTTGATTCTTTGGTATGTGTGTTCTATCATTATTTACCTCTTATGATCCCTATAATCTATTTCAAGTACTATAGATTTTTAATTATATGACTTTCATATATCTACTTCATATTAATGAAAATTATTCTGTGGATTATGATTTGATATAGTATTACCTTATATGTTTTTGAATGGTGGAAAAACAGGAACTATTTATCATGGTTTTGATAAACATCTTAACAGTTGTTAATCACATATTTTTTTGTATTAAATTGAGCATATTGATATTGTTTTATAGAGGAATTATATGGAACACCTAGGATGAGTCCCACATAGCCTGTTAACTCTAACCCTACACATTTCCTCAGGGTTGTGTAAACCCGGTATTGTCTAGTGATGTAGAAAATTGAAAAGACCCAAATTGGGGGGGGGGCATGGATTATATTCTATGAATATGTGTAGCTAGTGATGAGATGGAGGGACATTTACCTTAAATCACATAGAGTAGTGTCTTTTTTTCAAGTTTACTATGTAGTTTTTTTAATGTCTGAGTTCTAGTCATCGACCTGTGGGAATCCAGAAGTCCCTTTGGGCCCTATCATCATATAGTTAATGTTCAAGATTGAGGGTTATCTGGGTGAGGGTTATTACAATCCCAGATCCAAAAACCTAATCCATCGCTTGGTAAATCTAATAGGGTATTCCTGATCCCTAATGGATAGAGAAATGTTCTTGGGAATCATGAAATACCTTTGGGAATAGGTATCCATGATTAACCTTGTAATAAATAGAATAAATATAAATGTTAGTATAAAAACATAATGATAAATAGTGGAGGTAAAATATAAATAACGAATAAACAATGATGGATAAAATATTAAATTAAAATTACATAAATTTAAATATAACCCACAAATTTGTGATATGTGGGACAAAATACTTCTATGTAACCACAAAACTCCCACAACCCACTCATATAGATACTCGAAACCACTATGTACGGACATGATTTTTCTAGTGCTATATAAAACATGATTTAACCTATACTAATGATAATTACAGGGTGTGGAAATACAATCCCAGTTGGTTCACACAATGTTTTTTATAAGATATTTTTCCTTTATAATTCAATTATTCTCATCTATCATAAATAAATGTAACACATTTTCAATATTTAAATCAAATCATTGATTTTATCCCTTTCAAATCATTTCACAAATCTATTCTAAATAATATTGTTTCCAATGTATATTTCTGGAAACTATTACCATGTAATGAATTAAAACCCATTTTAAATAATTCATATATCCATATTAGGAATAAATAATACCTTATTTAATAACTTAATTGTGGAAAATAAATCCTTTGATATAATAAGTAATGGATAGCTAGGATCCTGAAACTATCAGTTTGATCATGTATCCAAGATACATAGAAAACTATGAATGGTAGGACCCAAACTACACACATACTAATTATCCGAGGTTCTCATGTGCTCCATAATTGTTGGGTATAATTATTTCATAAAATTCACTACATATATTAGGATGCCATCAAATTTCGCATTTTAAATCATTAAATTCAGGGAATTCATTTAAGAAATAAACCATAGGTTCCTTGTAATCAAGCATTAATTAATAAAATAAAATTGGAAATTATATTTTCACAATGATATTCCAAAATCACCACATATAATGAAGAATAAATTATTCATTCAATACAATAGAAACAGAATATAGAATTTTAAATCATATATAGTTCATAAACTCAAGAAATAATACAAACCACCCACCTCAACATATTGAATTTACTTCAATGTAATGATAACTACAAGACAATAAGAGAATGTCTGTAACGCCCCGACCCCAGCTACCCGGAGACGGTGCATTACTTCGTAACATTGGCATGATCACAAAAGATCAAGTCTCGAAAGAACGATTAGTTTAGTAGACTTGGAAACACTAGATACATTCATAAATGTTACATTACATCATAAAGTGAATAACTAAAATAACAAAGTCTCCATAGTCCACACTCATATCCTCTTATGACTATCCCGGTAGGTCATTCATAAAATAATTCTTCACATCCTGGAAAATATTAAAACATTGAAAGGGGTGAGCTCAGATTCAGTAAGGATAACAATATTCCGGAAGATTTCATAAATAAACATTAACATTTAAGGCAATGTATAACTAAAAAAAGCCTTTTAAACATGAACTTCAACATAATATTGCAAAAGTAAAATGAGATAATGCCATTTACTTATTCATATGGATATTCTACTGGTCGAATAATCCCATGCAATATCAATAACCACTTTCATAATGATGGAATGCATAATGCCAGACTAACATAACCACATAGCCAAGGCCTCGTGCCAAGTCCACAAATAATATTTTGTCAAGGCCTCGTGCCAAGACACTAGTTTGTCTAATTAGACCTGCCGATGCATCGAGGAGTTATAGCGGGCTCCACCCGTCACTTATTAAGACCAATGCATTCCTCATATTAATAGGTTTAAACATATCATAAACCATAACATAATCGTATCACATAAAACAAGCATAAAGGAAACATAACATTTCCACATTTCAATCACAAGATATCAATACAAAACATTGATATAATAAACATTCTTTCAAAACCATTTTCAATAACAAAATAAAAGAAAGTTAAAACTTTGTATTTATTTTTCATTACAAAAAGTGATGGCTTGTAGAGGAAGCCGAAACTCAAATAATGGTCACGGTGGCGGAGAAGTCGTTGTCGCCGCATATGTATGGAAAGAAAAACATTACCTTTTTGACGTTTAGAAAAACGCTTCGTATAAAAAAGATTCCTTTTGAATAAACGTAAAAGTCAAAGGGGTTTATACACCGTATAATAGAAAGTTGTGTATAAAACCAAATATGCCTCAATGAAAGGAGATTGAGACGAAGTCCTTAAAAAGATCATGTTTAAAATAAAATAGATCTATTATATGTATTCACTATAGGTACACATAATGAACGTAAAAATACAAAATAGGACATAATAATATCATTACATAATTTGAAAGTAGGAGATTAACCCACCGAATGGAAGTTGGGTTAAGAAATTCCCTTACCTCGTGTCCGACTTGACTCAACGGTTCTTTAACCTACTGAATAATAAACTAAAGTTAATATCTACCTTATTAAGAACCATTTTAAATTTCTTTATCCTTTTTATATCACTTATTACAATGTTATGAACATTATATAATTATTTAAGTTAATAACGGTCGTTTTGTCAATCTTTGGTACTTGAGTCAATAATAAACTTCTTATAATTAAAAGTTGTTCATGTGGTGAAATATCCATTATATACAAAATTATATTCATGATGTAGATATCATATATATCATATATATCCAGTATATATATGCATTCATAATATTACGTAACATTTAGAGGTAAGAAATGAAATGCACCGTTCATGGAGACGGTAAGTTGTACGTACGCATGAACGGTACTTTAATTTCTATTTAGTATTTAATGCAATGAAATAATAATGATATTAATTTATAATATAATTCCAGTATAATATAGCATATAATACCATTTACTCCATCCTTTATACATCCCACATATGGTATTAACGATTCAAATCACTTTGAGGGGGCGGTACTCCGCACTTCCTAAAATGAAAATATCGTGTTTACCCATAATGGAAACCATAAAGGTATGCCATAAATGAAAAATAAAAAATCATAAAAAAACATAATGTATATCATATATAAAAATAGTGTCATCATAATGGCCACCATTAGAGGTGTTATATGAGTGTTGAACAATCATCGTTTCGTGAGGCAAAAATTCGCCATCCACAGAAACAGTATGTTCATTAACCATTAGATGTAGGTGGGTGTATGTGTAGCTCGAATAATTCTTATAAAAACCTCCTAGTATATTAATGATACTGGTGTTGTTGCAAATAAAATGAATAAAAAGTTTTTAGGGTGTTGGAGAAGAAAAATAAAACAAAACAACATTAGAGAAGACATTACCTTAAAATCGGGTAACTCTTTTTGATTTGAGCCAAAGGCTTCCTTGGGAAGAGTTCTGCCCAATGGGAGGCTTCTATGAGTAAGAGGGGGATGTTGGGAGAGTATTTGGACAGATTTTGGCCGAGCCAAATGGCTTTAAAGTGTGCATGAGGTGGTAGAGGTGGGGGCCTTTTATAAGTGGAGAGGAGGGGCACTCTTGGAAAGTAAGAAAATGTTACATTATTATACCATGATTTTCGGATTCCAAAGGTCCCAAACTTATATAATTCGAGTATATGGTGATAAGGGTTCGAAATCTACTCATCCAATAGGTTTTTGAGAAGTGTAAGACTTGGAGATTACATTATCTATTTATCTTATTTAAATCGTTAAATAATGAGGTCATCGCTGCATTATCATGATGTCATAAATAATTTAATTTATTTAATGTCTAAAAATTATAAAAAAAATACTATGATGTAGGAAATATTTTTATATTTCTAATGAATATTTATAGTCATAAATATGACTTGTATAACCCCATGTAAAAATTGTTTTAGTAAAACATTTCATGTTTGTGTCATTTTTTACTTTAACATTAAATAAAAGGTATTTATGTCATTTTCCAACTAAAGTGGCTCCATGGGGTCCCCAAGTTGACCCATATATTTTCTTGGCCGTCCAGGGCACATCTAATGAGGGTAGGACATGTGTCAAGCTCATCTCATATTATTAAAACATTATTTTTACCTTAAACCACACTAATTACCTCTAATCGCAATTAAGAACTTAAAAGTTACTATTCACCAAAAAATTATTTTAATCTCATTGAACCACATTTTCCTTCTTAATGAAAACCATGTATGTCGGATTTTTGAAATTCAAAACACAGAAGTGGTAAAATTTCATTTAAACAAAAAAACATTTTTTATAAATACCACTTAGTGGTTTCACTATTCATCAAAAATTTAAGATTTTCAGAAAAATACGAAAAATTCACCCTAAGCTATATTTGATATTCCGATTTCAAAAATGATGCCTATTTTAAAAAATTACAAACTTATAAGTTTCATTAATTAATTTTATAATTAATTCCTGTTGTCAAAACAAATAGCGTGTTTTTTAGAAACAATTTATATCAAAAGATTGACAATTGTTCATGCCCAATTTCAATGTGAAATTAATTCTAATGATAACCATTGGATATAATGGTAAAAATATATTAAAATTATACATTAAAACCACTCAATAGTATAATTTATCACTATAAATTATTTTGATTAAAAAATTTGTTTTTAAGTATTTTTCACTATTCATAAAAAATTGGAAGTTCTCAGAAAGTTACAAAAAATTCAACTTAGGATAATTTTGATGTTATGAATACAAAAACGAAGTCCATTTGGAAAAATAAAATTTATAAAATTTCAATAATTAGGTATTACTATTCATAACGGCTACTTTGATTGGTTGTGGTGTGTGTTAGAACTCGAAGTTGCGTACAATGCAAGCTATTGCATTATTGAAAGAGAGGCATATCGTGGAAGCTCGGGGTGTTACGTTCTCCCCTCCTTCAATAAATTTCGCCCTCACAATTTGAAATTTTTCATTGAAAATAAAAGGATGAAAATAAAAAATACATTTGTGGAAACCCACATCGGAAATAAGGTTAATAAAAATATAACATTAAAAGAATGAAAGATAAGTACAAAGGTCACCCGAGATAGCCCATAATAAGATTCTATGAAAATATGGATATGGATGAAAAAAAACCATCAAGGTCTGATAGAGATTTGTAGAGAACTGGATTAGGAGAAAGTTAACCATAAAGAAAATCACAAACATGTAATTGGTTAAACGGTCATTGAATCCCCAGTTGGAAAAGTTAACAGACAATATTTTTGTTTTAAGTAACCTTTTATAAAGTTGAGGAATTTATTTAGGAGATTTACTAAGAACGCAAGGGAATATACATACTTATTATGTAGACTTTCATTCTTTAATAAATTTTTACCACAAACCCATATTTCACTCTAAAAGGTAAAAGAACTCAAAAATATTCTATTTATACTAATTGTATAAGGTTCTAAATATTACCGAATACCATTTAGATTAATAAAACTATTTTGTAATAACCAGGGACTTCCTGTAGTCTAGTGGTAGGTAATAAAGGTATGTCGCACTATGGTTGTGGGTTCGATTCCTGCAGCTTTGTCCGACGCGGCGGGTTATACCCCACCCTGCAGGTTGTCAATTTCCTAAAAATATAGTATTATAGTATTCGAAAAATAATCTTCAGAAATGTTTTAACCTTAAACAATACTATTAAAAGTTCAACTTAATCCATCCCAACTTTTATAGTTATCCAAAATACCTCTGTCAAAACTTTCTCTAAAAGGTCTCTTAATTCCAAAATCAATTTACCAGATTCCCTAAACAAAGTAAAGTTTCTCTTATTGTCACATACCAAAAATATGATTACCTTCATCATATTAAAACCATACAGAAACAACAAGTACTGCAGTACAATCCTTATATACTCCATAATTATTATAACCAGTACATCATTGATACAACACTCAAATTACAAAATTCATTAATAACAACATAAGAACTCTAATCATTAATCCATGTCGGTGGTAGTATCATAACTTGATTATTATCCAATAACATCATTTGGGGCATACTCTGATGATTTGGACATTGGTTTGCGTAGTGTCCCCAATCCTTGCAGAAGAAGCATTGTACATTTGAAACCATTTTCTTACCCTTACATTCACACACTTTATGTCCTTTTTCTCTACACATATAACAAACTCCCATTCCCTTTAGGCAAGTTCCATGATGTTTCTTCCCACAATTACCACAGATTGGAATATTCTTCTTTCCCCTCATCCCTTTATCCATCATTCTCTCTTCCATCCGTTTGGTCTCTTACTTTGCTTCAAAGCCATATGACTCAGAGAATTATTTACTTATCTTATTAACACATGATACTATTTCTTCATATGTTGAGAACACATGGGAGACTATTTCCCTTTGAAATGTTGGATTAATACCGTGAATGATACGATTCTTCTTACTCTTTGGATCATACATATTGCTGGAGTTCACATTCCTTCTACTGGGTGCCATTTCTATACAATGGAATAAACTAGGTTAGTTTATGAAATACAATGAATAATTCCAAACTTTTAAAATACTTAATGTAAATTGAAAGGTTTATGGATATAATCCATAATCATAAGAATGGTTTCTTTGAAGAATTATATACTCATAAACCCTACATAATGGTTTGTAAAGAAAATGAGAATAATCCTAAGAAAATCTCCTGGGAGTGTCAAAACCAAAAGTGCAGCAAGGCCCATTGTCGTGCACCAGTTCCCGTTTGAGTCTATCTCAATGTGGTGTTTTTGGGTTTTACCCCTATGTACATCTGTGCCAGAGCCGCCTCTACCTGCTCATATCCAGACAGGGATGTATTGCTCGAAAAACTCACAACATGTCCATAATACCAAAATTCTCGGAAGCTCTTCTATACTAATCCTCAAAGTCTATCTTTGGTCTATGTGCTCTAATCAGAGTTTATCTAAATCTAGATTCCAAGGATAGTACTAAACTGCCTTTGATACCAACTGTAACGCCCCGACCCCAGCTACCCGGAGTCGGTGCATTACTTAGTAACATTAGCATGATCACAAAAGATCAAGTCTCAAAAGACCGATTAGTTTAGTAGCCTTGGAAACACTAGATACATTCATAAATGTTACAATACATCATAAAGTGAAAAACTACAATAACAAAGTCTCGATAGTCCACAATCATATCCTCTTCTGAATATCCCTGCAGGTCATTCATAAAATACTTCATCACATCCTAGAAAATATTTAAACATTGAAAGGGGTGAGCTCAGATGCTCAGTAAGGATAACAATATTGCGGAAGCTTTCATAAATAAACATTAACATTTAAGGAAATGTATAACTAAAACAAAAGCCTTTTAAACATGAACTTCAACATAATATGGAAAAAGTAAAATTAGATAATGCCATTTACTTATTCACATGGATATTCTACTGGTCGAATAATCACATGCAATATCAATAACCACTTTAATAATGATGGAATGCATAATGCCAGACTATCATAACCACATAGCCAAGGCCTCATGCCAAGACCACAAATAAGATTTTCTCAAGGCCTTGTGCCAAGACACTAGTTTGTCTCATGAGACCTACCGAAGCATCGAGGAGCTATAGCGGGCTCCACCCGTCACTTATTAAGTCCAATGCATTCATCATATGAATAGGTTTAAACATATCATAAACCATAACATAATCGTATCACATAAAACATGCATAAAGGAAAAATAACATTTCCATATTTCAATCACAAAGATATCAATACAACACATTGATTTAATAAAAATGCTTTCGAAACCATTTTCAATAACAAAATAAAAGAAAGTTAAAACATTGTATTTATTTTTCATTAAAAAAAGTGATGGCTTGTAGAGGAAGCCGAAACTCAAATAATGGTCACGGCGGCGGAGAATCCATTGTCGCCGCATATGTACGGAAAGAAAAACATTCCCTTTTTTCGTTTAGTAAAACGCTTCGTATAAAAAAGATTCCTTTTGAATAAACGTAAAAGTCAAAGGGGTTTATACACTGTATAAAAGAAAGTTTTGTATAAAACCAAATATGCCTCAATGAAAGGAGATTGAGACGAAGTCCTTAAAAAAATCATTTTTAAAATAAAATAGATCTATTATGTGTATTCACTATAGGTACACATAAAGAAAATAAAAATACAAAATATGACATAATAATATCATGACATAATTTTAAAGTAGGAGATTAACCCAAAGAATGGAAGTTGGGTTAAGAAAATCCCTTACCTCGTGTCCAACTTGACTCAACCATTCTTTAACCTCCTGAATAATATACTAGAGTTAATATCTACCTTATTAAGAACCATTTTAAATTTCTTTATCCTTTTTCTATCACTTATTACAATGTTGTGAACATTATATAATTATTTAAGGTAATAACGGTCATTTTGTCGATCTTTGGTACTTGAGTCAACAATAAACTTCTTATAATTACAAGTTGTTCATGTGGTGAAATATCCATTATATGCATAATTATATTCATGATTTAGATATCATATATATCATATATATCCATTATATACATTAATTCATAATATTACGTAACATTTAGAGGTAAGAAATGAAATGCACCGTTCATGGAGACGGTAAGCCGTACGTACGCATGAACGCTACATTCATTTATATTTAGTATTTAGTGGAATTAAATCATAATTATATAAATTTATAATATAATTCCAGTATAATATATCATATAATACCATTTACTCCATCCTTTATACATCCCACATATGGTATTAACGATTCAAATCACTTTGAGGGGGCGGTAGTCCGCACTTCCTAAAATGAAAATATCGCGTTTACCCATAATGGATACCATAAAGGTATGCCATAAATGAAAAATACAAAATCATAAGGAAGACAAAAAAATAATATATATCATATATAAAAATATTTTCATCATAATGGCCACCATTAGAGGTGTTATATGAGTGTTGAACAATCATCGTTTCGTGAGGCAAAAATTCGACATCCACAGAAACAGTATGTTCTTTAACCATTAGATGTAGGTGTGTGTACGTGTAGCTCGAATCCTTATTATAAAAACATCCTAGTATATTTAGGATGTTGGTTTTGTTACAAAAGAAATGAATAAAAAGTGTTTAGGGGGTTGGAGAAGAAAAATAAAACAAAACAACATTAGAGAAGTCATTACCTTAAAATCGGGTAACTCTATTTGATTTGAGCCAAAGGCTTCCTTGGGAAGCGTTATGCCCAATGTGAGGCTTCTAGGAGTAAGAGGGGGAAGTTGGGAGAGTATTTGGGCAGAGTTTGGCCGAGCCAAATGGCTTGAAAGTGTGCATGAGGTGGTAGAGTTGGGGGGCCTTTTATAAGTGGAAAGGAGGGGCACTCTTGGAAAGTAAGGAAATGTTACATTATTATACCATGCTTTTCAGATTAAAAAGGTCCCAAACTTATATAATTATAGGATAAGGTGATAAGGGTTAGAAATCTACTCATCCAATAGGTTTTTGACAAGTTTATGCCTTGTATTTTAAATTATCTTTTTATCTTATTTAAATCGTTAAATAATGAGGTAATCGCTGCATCATCATGATGTCATACATAATTTAATTTATATAATGTCTAAAAATTATAAAAAAAATAATATGATTTATGAAATCATTCTAGATTTCTAATGAATATTTATAGCAAAAGGTTGACTTGTATAACACCATGTAAAAATTGTTTTAATAAAACATTTCATGTTTGTGTCATTTTTTACTTTAACATTAAATAAAAGGTATTTATGTCATTTTCCAACAAACGTGGCTCCATTGGGTCCCCAAGTTGACCCATGTATTGTCTTCTTCGGCCATGGCACATCCAACGAGGGTAGGACATGTTTCAAGCTCATCGCATATTATTAAAACATTATTTTTACCTTAAACTACACTAATTACCTCTAATCGCGATTAAGAACTTAAAAGTTTCTATTCACCAAAAAATTATTTTAATCTCATTGAACCATATTTTACTTCATAATGAAAACCATATATGTCAGATTTTTGAAATTCAAAACACAGAAGTGGTAAAATTTCATTTAAACGAAAAATCAGTTTTTATAAATACCACTTAGTGGTTTCACTATTCATCAAAAATTGAAGTTTTTCAGAAAAATCCCAAAAATTCACCCTAAGCTATATTTGATATTCCGATTTCAAAAATGATGTCTATTTTACAAAATTCCAAACATATAAGTTGCATTAATTAATTTTATAATCAATTCCCGCTGTCACAACAAATAGCCTGTTTTTTAGAAACAATTTATATCAAAAGATTGACAATTGTTCATGCCCAATTTCAAAGTGAAATTAATTATAATTATGACCATTGGATATAATGGTAAAAATATATTCCAATTATACATTAAAACCACTCAATAGTATAATTTATCACTATAAATTATTTTGATTAAAAAAGTTTTTTTTAAGTATTTTTCACTATTCATTAAAAATTGGAAGTTCTCAGAAATTAACAAAAAAATAAACTTAGGATAATTTTGATATTACGAATACAAAAACGAATTCCATTTGGAAAAATAAAATTTCAAAAATTTCAAAAATTAGGTATTACTATTCATAACGGCTACTTTGATTGGTTGTGGTGTGTGTTAGAACTCGAAGTTGCGTACAATGCAAGCTATTGCATTATTGAAAGAGAGGCGTATCGTGGAAGCTCGGGGTGTTACAATGTTGGTTTTAGGAAACAATAAAAAATCATAAACCATGAATTACAAATCAATAATCATTAATTCATACTGTCATAAAATAAATTTAATGAATGGAATCACATTCCATAATAATACTCAAATAATACATTACCTTTAATAATGATCCAGAAGTAAATCTTATTATGATGATAGATTTAGTATAATTATCATTAGATAATGATATAAACCACTAGTTATGCAACAAAATCACTAATATGAGGTTATAATAAAGAAATAAAATTATATTTAGGAAAATGTTTTTGATCCATGATGATATGTTATATACATTGAGTGTATAATATCTGATGCCAATTGATCCATTACAATCTATCCCAAGAATCTAATGGTCTCAATAAACTCCATGAGAAATTTTAATGACAATATTTAATGTTTTAGGGGTAAGAATGGAGTGAAAATGGAATTTATAATTTATTAAAATATTTTTTCATATTAATTAATTAGTTTCATGAGTTTCAGCCAAATGGTTTGGAAAACAACACAAAAAAATATTTCCCTTTTCTAGGTTACTAGAGTAGTTTCATGGTTTGACCACATGATTTGGATAACCAACCATGACCTATGAGTAATTCCACTAACTTATTTTTTATTGAATTTGAAAAACTCAACATTTTTTGGATAAATTATCGACCAAACATTAGCTAACCACTATGATACCAAAAAACCAATAGTGACTTCATAAAATTTTAAATCGAATAATTGAAAAATAATATAATTTATATACTACAATGTGTCATTAGGTTGTGGTAGGAGACATACTCAAACTCATTCACCATGGATTATGGTTCATTTCATCATATATTATTAATTAAAATCATCCACATTTTATTTTTTCCCCTTTATATTCACCTATCATCTATATATTATTCCATTTATTCATATTCCATATTCTTTATGGCTATATTTGGGGAACTTATTTATGAATATGGGTCTTGTAAAACCCCAATATTCTTGAGTAAGAACCTTGTATTTGATAGTATGTATAACACGCGACACAGAACACCTAAAGGAATATAATGTCTTGTCTATTTATAATATACATAATATTTAAAAATATTTAAATTTAATTTATAGCCTTCATTGCATGAAATACTAATTTATCTTGCATCACACACAATAACGACCTTCTTCGATGACTTCTGTTACACTGAAGACCGAGTTTTAACCGAAAAATAATATATTATTAAAATATTATTATTTATTATAATAATAAAAAATATACACATTAAATTTGTGGTAATGAATTTTATTAAACAAATTTTTTAATTATATGTCTAATATAAATTTAAAATTAATTAATAGGTTTCTAATTAATAACAAATTAAAATAAAACGTAATTGAATATAAAAGAAATATTATTATTGTTACACTCACAAAAGTGATTTGTATTATAAAATTAAATTATTTTCAATTAGAGATTAATATTAATGAAATATTTATTTTATATATTCAATCAAATATTTTTTATAATCATCCAATAGATTCGACAGACATTAGATAAGAATAAACTCAATAACACGCCTAACAACCTATATTATTATTTATGCATTTCCCCATTTTAATGGAGAACCCATTTTAAATATTAATTTTAAAACTATAATTAATTAAATATTACAAAATAAAATTAATCTTAGAAGTTGAGAAATAATGATTATCTTAGGGTGTTTTTTTGTGTTTTTCTGTAAAATTTCATTTTATATTGAATAGTTAAAAACACTTACTTTCGGTTCAACAGTACTATTCTGTATAAATTTTTTATTGGGATAAATAATGTTTAATATTGGGTTTAAAGTTTAATTAGATAATATTTAAATCATGTTATATAATTCAGGTCATTGGAATCAATTTTACTTTTAAATTGATGACAAAAACATAGAAAACATTAGGGCGTTTTTCATAAAAATCTACATTTCCATCACACCTACAAGATTAAATTGAAATTAATTTCTTCCACTTATGTGATTGGAATTTGGAAAATTTTATTGCATATTTGGAATGTAATTTTTTTTAATAATTTCAACATTGTTTTTGACCAAAAATATTAGTTAAGTTAATTAAAATCAATTACAATGATTAAGATTAAATTACACTTAATAAGTGACTAAACCATAACCCTAAGGACAAAATAGACCTATAATCCTATCAAAAAGATATTAGTTCGAAATATTTAGATCTTATCCTTCCTTTTATATATGTTTTACTATTACTTATCCACCGTTAATAAAAAAAATACATGGGTGGGGATACTTTTTTTAAAGTATTACATGAGATTCCACCCATCCTCCATTATAAAAGGCCTTATTCACCTCCAATTAATCATATATATAATGCCACATTAGCTAAACAATACTATTCCAAAATTTCTCCCCAATATCCCTCTCTTCCTCCATCAATATTCCCATGGGAATAAACCCCTATAAGGAACCTCTTTTGGTGCAAAACAATACATGTTATGCGATTAACAGGTAACAGTATCCCTCAAACACTTCTCTTTCATTTTCTATATACACTCCTCAAATCTTCTTATTCCATAAATATAAAGACACTATAATATCCAAAATATACAATTTTGTTTTTAATATATGTTTTAAGCATGCACTCACACACACCTCCATCTATTGGGTAATGTGTATAATGTTTATCTGTTGGTGGACTACCGCCTCTCTAAACGATGATTATTCAATTTTCCATTACCACCGCTCATAGTGGCCATTATGAAGGAAAAACATATTTTATATGAAATATATGATATTTATAATATCTTTATTTTTATTTAAATAGTTTATAATGCATACATCTATTCATTTCACTCTGCATTAAAATGATAACATCATTTGTGGATGTGCGGACTACTGCCCCCTCAAGGCGAGGTGATTCACTCATTCTATTCATGGAACATATTAAGGATAATTTTAATAAAACTATGTAACATTTATTATATATATATATATATGATATAGTAACTATGCTATATATGTGTATCATTAAATCTTCATTCTTTTAAAGTGAGAAATAAATTAATGTTGCATTAATGTGTACGTACAGACTACCATCTCCATGAAAGGTAGATTTAATTTCTTATCTCCAAAAAATTATTTATTATTAATGATACATATATAATGGGTATATATGATATTAACATAATTTTTACATTATATAGATGGTGAAACCATTATCATTTGATTAAAACAAAAAATAACAAGTTAAAACACACTCGATGAACTCAAAAATTAAAACATGATGTAGTTAAACTAATGAATGTTTGTTGAAAAACGAGGAATGAGGCATTATAAGAGGTTAATGTATGATATTATAAACATGAATATGGTTATGGTATATGTTATTAGTATATTTGAAACCATTACATAGTAGTTTAAATACAATAACCCAAAATTAATTAAAAGGTATGGTAATTTTATCTCACTGTCAATTCATTGAGGCATGTTGTATTATTATTCCACTACATGATTTTATATGGTGTATTTAATTCCCTTTTACATGATATGTCATGAATATTATTACTCTTATGATATGATAACTTTCATTTAATTTTATTTCTTCATGATTTTATGATTTAACATGTTTAGAAGTGGAATGAGACACTTTGGAATACTTATGTATTATTTTCCCAATAAATAATGTTATTAATCATTCAATAGTTCTTACATTTACGGAAACTATATAGCCATAATTAAATAAATACACTTTTTCATCTATTGTTATACATAACCATTTTCATTTATCAGTCCCATTTTCTACTCTTTGGTACGTAAAGTGGTTTCGAAAATATTTTTAATAAAAATCAACATCATTTCTCTCCTTAGTTGAAAAACCTATTTTCTTCTAAAAATATATTTTCTATTAAAATATTTTCTAAACTTTTTAAAACTTTTAAAAATGTTTTAGTAAATAAATGTTTACCATTTTTGTTTTTTACCCATTTTTCTAATGGTATCTTCTTGTCACATTCTGGAAAAGTTAGTTTTCAATAATTTTTACTATACAAAAGGAATATTACATTATCTTCATCTGACATGAAAATATTTATCCACTATCATTTCATTAAATCTTAATTTTATGTTTTAAAATGGTTATTTTTAATAAATTTTTTTAAAAGGGATATTAAATGAAAAGTATTTTCATGAATATTTTCAAACGCAAATGGTATTTTCCTCAAAAACATTTTTTTAATGTTACTCTTTTATTTCATCAATGACAACAACCCTTTTTTTATCCTCCTTGATTAAATTATTGATAAATATATTTTTCCCATTAAATATCGTAATTTTATAAGGCAATGTTTTATTATGATTATTATTATGATGACTGCTTCAGACTGGAAATGACTAGTGGAGTCAAGACATTATATAGCCCATAAATGCATCCACAGGTTCTCATGGGATGAATATGTTTTCCAAATTAAACAGGTTTCTATTTTTGTTCTAAACCATCTTATGAATGGTATAGATGGTATATGTTTTAATGTACCTTAAACATGACGAACATTAATAATTATTTTCCCTCATTTAGGTTCATTTATTATTTTTCCTTGATATTTTGTGTTCAAACGAGCCTATACCCAAGTGGTAAAGGCTTCTGTTTGGAATCCAAAAGACCCAGGATCGAATTTGCATAGAAAATATTTCTAGGTATTAAAGTAGCAATGTAGTAGCAGTGGAGGTGATATATCGGTGGCAGTACTATAGCGGGTACTGTAGTAGCCAGATTATTATTGTAGTATTATTCAGTGAAGGGCCCTTTGGACTAAAAAATGGTCTTTATGACCTTGTATTCAGAACACATGGTCTTGAGCCTTTAGGATTTGTAATCTGTCTACCTCTACCCTGTTTGAAAGAGGTCATACATTAAAAAATAAATGAGGCTTTAGAACCAACCTTTTGAAAAAAAATCCATGAGATTTTGTGTCAAAATATCAATGGATGTTTTTTATCTTCTTTTTATTGATTTATGGAATGTGATTCAGTTTCTTACTTTCCATATTATTTTTTCCTTATCTAATTATTTAATTGGAATGTGTTCTTAGTTATTTAATTTTCTATATAGATTGATTCGTTATTACTAGTGGGATATTTACCATTACTGATCATTTGATCCTATATTTATTTTGTTTTATTTTGCATGTTATAAGGTAGAGAACATTTATTAAGATTTCAAGGATGATTTTTATTTCAGTTTATTGTTTAGAATGTTTTATT
The DNA here is from genome assembly GCA_963277665.1 of Viscum album. NCBI lineage: Eukaryota > Viridiplantae > Streptophyta > Magnoliopsida > Santalales > Viscaceae > Viscum > Viscum album. The sequence continues at coordinate 1,005,897,701 of OY728134.1, forward strand.
TTGTTTCACAATGTATTATGGGTATCATGTATATATTTTAGCTTTTCTAGACTACTAAACTGAATGGTCCATTAGGATTTTTTTCTTATTATAATTCCAATATAATAAAATAATTTACTGGCTTTGGGATTCGAGGGTTGGTGAATTATTTTTGGTATCAAATGATGTTTAGAAGAAACCTTGGAAGATAGATTAAAAAAAAATAGATTAGGGGAAAAAACCCCTAAGGAAAACATTGATGATAATTAAACAATAATATACTATAATTTTGTTATGGTATATATTATATAGGTATTACTAGAAATACATCCATGCATTGATATTACAAGTGGGCATGGTTCTGGCACAAATATACCATGATGTAATAACTCTGAAAAGGTATTTTGGGTCTGACTCGGGGGAACCTGGTACATGAAAAAAGGCCTTACTATGTACCTATTTTGACACTCATGGGGGATATGCTTAATATAATTCACATTTTTTATACCCACAATTTTGATATATATATATATCCCTAAATTAAACAAATTATATTGTACAAGTATTGATGAGGCATAAATTTATGTTTCAGAGTTATGAGATAATCTAGTATATGAAAATGTTTAGGAATAGTGACATGAATAAGGAATGGAAAGTCGAACAATGCACATTTTTTAAAGAGTAAGACGGATCATATCTTATTTGGTCTTAAGCCATAATTTTGAAGGTAATTAGTCTCCCAAGTACTCTCATCATATGATAAAACAGTATCATGTGTTATCAAGATATGTAACGAATTCGTCAAGTCTTGTGTATTTGTAGTGAATCAAGCGAATAAGATGATGGAAGGAAAAAATATAGATAAATGGAAAGTAGGGAAAGAAGGTTTTTCTGACATGTGATAATTTTGGAAACAATCACCCTAGTGAAATCTTGAAAGGAATGGATGTTTTTTATATGTGTGGAGAAAAGGACATCAAGTTCTTGATTATATGGGTAAGAAAAAGGTTTCCAATAAACAATTCTTTTTCTTAAAATAGATGGGACATTATGAAAATAAATTTCTTAAGTGTCAATGTAATATACCCCAAAATATGATTTTGGAAAATGATCATGTTATGTTACTACCGCAAAGGAAGATGAATGATTAGAATGTCTATTCAATAATTATGTCATTTTAATATTTTCTCAAAAATGTAATGGTTATAAGAATTAGGGAATTAATAGGAATTGTACTTTAGTACTTCTTAATTATGTATTTGAGACAATATTTTTAATGGTACTATGAAAATATATTTATTATAAAGATAAGATTATCAGAAAATGAATTATTGTGGGAATTAAAACATTTTATATATTCCTAATGTTGAGATAATGTTGTAGAAATGATTGATTTGGATATGTACTAACTACCTTAGAACTGATTAATGACTTTTTTATAACAACTCTATGATTCCATTGAAGGAGTCTATAATAATTTTTTATTTTAGTAATATATCAAATAACATATGCCTTACATAAGGCATGAGGAAGAATGAATTTTTTTAAAAAGCTTTTATGGTAATTCATGATATTAACATTTTTAATAGGATACATTATAAATGTATTCACATGATTAGATTATGAAAATGTAGATCCACATCATGCTTATTAGAGGATAATTATAAGATAATCTTGGAAATTCATTAAACATCTTTCTAATAGATTGGATCATAATCATTTGGAAAATTTTACTATTAATAAAAATGTCTAATATGATCATTCTATGATATTTTAGAATAAAATGTGTAACTTCACAATATAATGCATCATGTTCTCTGAAATGAAGTAAAAATAGTTCAAGTCCTAATAAAATGAAATTATCGTGCTTATAGAAACATATATATTATGATGAATGAATTCCTCAACTCTATGAATAGCGATCATGAAACAAAAAATGAGTTATCCTAATACAATGATTTTTTTCAACCAATGGCCAACAATATCATCGTAGATTTATGGAATTGAGTAAATCAACTTTTTATTCATCAGTCAATTGTTTGAAATTGGTGACTATAATATCTCCATATAAATATTTATGCTTTTTCTTGAATTTTGTGTCTATACTTCACACTAATGATCTCTTACATAGAGACCTAACTACATGATATTCCATGTGACCTTGTACTTTCCATTCTATCTTTTCAAGAGGATTTTATTTGAACTATTATACTGACGAATGATTTTATCATAGGAAGTATAAAACAATGTATTACCAAGAATGAGTCTATATATCGAGGATATAATTTAATTGTGATGGGTAGAACGTAACACCACAAAATTCTGAAGTTAGAACCTTCTATTTGATAGCGTGCATAACACGCGGCACAAAATGTGTAAAGGAATATAATGTTATGTGTATTTATAATAAATTAAATAAATTAAATATAATTTATAACTTTTAAGGAAATTAATATTGAGTTAATGTGAATCATATTCAACAATGATCGTCTTTGATTTCATTTGTTACATGTAAGACTGAGTTTTAACCGAACTATAATATACTATTAAAATATTATTATTTAAAATAAGAACAAATAACCTATCCGTTATATTATTGGTAATGAATAAAATTACCTAACCTATGAAAATATATTCTGAAAACTAATATAAAATAAATTAATAGGCTACCAAATATTTTGAAACGAATATACAACCCGATTTAATTTAATGAAAATATTCTTTTATTTATGCTCAAAAATGCGTTTTAAATTAATAAATTAAATAGAATATAATTAGTGAAGGATACTAATAAAATATATCTGTTATATATTAAATCAAATATTTTTTATTATAATCCAAAAGATTCGACAGAAATAAAATAAAAATAAACTCAATAACACAACGAAAAAACTATATTTTTATTAAATAATTTTTACCGCCTTTTAATGGAGAACCAATTTTAAATATGATTTTTTAAAATTTAATTTATTTAATATAGAAATTTAATTTTAATATTTTAAATAGAAACATAATAATTATCTTAGGGTAAATGTTTGGTATTTTAGAAATATAATTTTTAATTTTAATGAATTGTTAAAAATACTTAATTTTGGTTCAAAAATACTTTTTAAAATTATTTATTTATAAGGATAAATAATTATTTATATTTCATTTAATGTTTAATTTGATTATATTTTTGTCCATTATTCAAATTTAGGTCATTGGAATCAATTTAACTTTGAAATTTACTATAAAATCATAGAAAACATTTGGATGTTTTTTCATTAAAACCAAACATTGTAATCACGTCTACAAGATTAAATTTAAATTAATATCTAGAACTTATTTGATTGGATTTTGAAAAAATGGATTCCTTATTTTCCACAAGAATAATTACTAATTTTTAATAATTTAAACCTAGTTTTTGACCAAAAATATTAGTTAAGGTAATTAAATTAAATACAAGGATTATGGGTAAATTAATCTTAATTAGGGACAAAACCATAACCATATGTCCCAATTAGACCTATAACCTATTCTAAAGGCAATTGGTAGACCATATTTAGACCAGATTCTTATTTTTTTATGGAATTTTTACCATTATTTATCCAATTTAAATAAACAATACATGGGTGGGGATCGTTTCTTTTAAAATATTTCAAGAGATTCCTCCCCTCTTCCAATTTAAAAGGCCTCCTTCACCTCCACTTCCAAACACCTATCCTGCCAAATTGTCTTGAAACAACACTGAAAAATGTCTCCTAAACATCCCTACCTTACTGCTTGAATCATACCTTGGTTATAAACCCCTCCATGGAAGATCTATTGAATAAAACCCAAGGGATTTACCCAATTAAGAGGTAACACCATCCCTCAAACTCCTCTCTTTCCTTTTCATTCTACACTTTCAAAACTCTTCTTATACCATATTTATATTAAAAATACAGTATCCTAAATATAATAAGATTTTTATTCTATTTTTTATACCATATCATACACAAACCACCATCTAATGGGTAACCAACATAATGTTTACGTGTAGGCAGACTGTCGTCTCGCTAATCGATGATTGTTTAATTTTCCTTTATCGCCTATCATGAAGAAAAATATGATGTAATAACTTATTATATATGATAAATATGATATTTATAATATCATTGTGTTTATATTATTCCTCTTAAACACATGCCTATTTACATTCCATTTTTTGTCATAAAAATGGTAAAACATTTGTCGAGTTACGGGATACCACCCCCTCAATGCGATGTAATTCACTCATGCTATACATGGAAGGTATTTATAATAAATTAAATAAAAATATGTAACATTTATAAAATAGATATGATACTTTTATAATGTTATACATATGTGTCATTTGATCTTTATTCTTTTAACATGAAAAATAAATGAATGTATTGCTCAAGTGTATGTGCAGAAAACAGTTTCTATGAAAGGTGAATTTAATTTATTATCTCCAAAACATTATAATGTATTTTAGATACATATGTACTAGATATGTATGATATTAAAATAATGGTTTAAATTCTGGGGATTATGAAACCATGATAAATTTTATAATAACATCAAACAAAAATTTAAAACATACTCGATGAACGAGGAAATTAACACTCGATGTAGTTAAATAAATAAATATTTGATAACAAACGGTTAATGAGAAAATACAAGAAGTAAATATATGGTATAATAAACATTTTAATGGTTCTATTAAAATTTATTAACATATTTTAAACCATTATATATGATGTTAAAGACCAAGACAAAAAATAATGGTTAATGAAAGGGAATTTCATCTCAATGTCATTTCATTGAGGCATATTGTAATGTTATGCATCTAGTTTTTTATATGGTGTATTCACTGACCTTTTACAATATATATCATGAATTTACATACTATTATTATATTATAAAATTTATTTTATTTTATTTTATCATTAGGTTATGATTTAATATGCTTTTAAGTGTTATGGTACAGTTTAGAAAGTTATTAGAGTATTTTACTCAAAAATAATTCTATTAATCCTTCATTGATATTTCAGTTTGTGGAGATTAAATAACCATTGTTCAATATATAAATTTTTCCTTCTCTAGTTCTTTATAACCTTTAATGAGTATTACTACCATTTTTCCAATCTTTTTCACTCAATGTGTTTTCGAAAATGTTTTTAAGAAAACCCAACAACATTTCCCTCTATAGTCTGAGAAAATATTTTCTTCTAAAAACCAAGAATTATTGAAATGTTTCTATAAATTTTTAAACCTTTTAAATATGATTTAGTAATGAATTTTTAACCCTTTTTCTCTATTACCCATATTTTCAAACCAATATTCTAGTCTATTTGAAGACAATTTATTTTTTAAACCTTTTAACCATACTAAAGTAATATTATTTTTACCTCATACGACATGAAAATATTATTCCACAATCATTTCATTGAATACTCCTTTTCATGTTTAAAAGATTGTTTTTAATGAAAATTAATTTAAAATGGGTTTTTAATAAAAGAATATTTTTGTAATTATTTTCAAACCCAAAAAATATTTTAATCAAGAACATTTTTTGAAGTTACTCTTTCATTTCACCACCACCAACAGCAAATGTTTTTATTTATCCTCTCTTGTGGAATTATTTATAAAATGATATTTCTAATTCAATATGGTTATTTAATATGGAATGTTATTCATTTTAATTATTAATTATGAAGAATTTTTTGGAATGGAAATGATAGGTGGAGGATGGATTTTATATAGGTCCTCGATGCATCAATAGGTTCTCATGGATGAATAAGTTAGCCAAATTAAACAGATTTCTATCAAGGGTTTTAACCATCTTTGGAAAGTCCTCGACGGTATAAATTTTCATGTGTATTAGACATTCTATATGTTAAGAAAGAATTTACCTAATTTATTTTAAATTATTATTTGTCAATGATATTTTTAATAAAATATATTTGTTTATGTATTTCATTCTCAATTTATTAATTTATGGCATGTGTTCCAATTTTTTACATGTCATAGTATTTTTTTTCCTTATCTAGTTATGTAAATGGAATGCATGCTTAATTATTTACATGTCTATATAGAATGATTTTTTATTTCATGAGTTATATTTACCCTTACATTGCATTTGAACCCACCCATATTATTTTTCATTCCTTATGATTTGAAGTATAGAACATTGATTAAGATATAAAGGATGCAGTTTTTTGTGTTCATTTTGTAGCATGTTTTTTTGTTTCCTAATGCATTATATGTATCATATATGTAATATAGATTTCAAAAGCTACTAAACATAATAGTCCTTCAGAATTTTTATTCCTTCTAATAATGTGAATGCAATAATGTAATGCACTAACTCTGGGATTCTAGGTTCGAGCGTTATAGGTATAAAGATGGGAGTTTGGATGTCTAGGGAAAAAATATTATAATACATATTCGATAATTTATCACATAAATGGAAATGATTCATTCATCTTAATGTAAGAGTTTTTAATATTTGTTTTATTTTTCATTCAAATGGAGATTTTGATTTCAAACCAAACTTTTCAATTAACATCTAATTATAAATTATTTAGTTGATAAAGTAATTTTGGTTTCTTATGTTAGTGTATCCCATGATTGATATAAAACTATGTGTTTAAGGGATAATAAGTATTAAACACCAAAGATGTATTTTAGTGCACTCCATGCTTTTAATAAATGTATAATATGATATCCTTAAAATAATTGTTTTCATGAACATGAGTTTTTAGACTTATATGCGATTTATAAATGATTAATAATACACTAATGTTTTCATATTTAAAATTTTATAGGGTTTGAGATGTGAATTGGGTGGAAGATTATTTTTTGAAAAGATTATAGTATTTTTTTAGGATGAAATTATATTATATATCTGGGTTTAAATATATTAATTATATTAATATAGAGTTTAATCAATGATTAATTATGTTTGAGAAATTATTAATCGGTCTATTCAATTCTTTAGTTACTCTTTGACTTATTTTGTATTTACAAATCAAAACACAGTTTCAAATTGGTTTTCAATTGTGGTATCATATTTTTAAGTCCATATCAAAATAAATGTTGCATAATTCACAATGAAATAATGGGTTTTATAATAATGTATATAGCCATGTTTTAAGCACCTGGTGATTATGATTATGCGAGAATGTGAGTACCAAAAGATGAAGTTTGTTTTATATTAATAATGATGTTATAAAGAATAGTATTTATAGTAAAGGGTGTGGGGGAGGAGATGTGGAGATGATTTTGTTATAATTTTCTACGATGATGTTATAGAAATGTTTGATTTATGAGTTTCAAATAGTTTTAGCAACTCCCTTAGGGATAATAATATGAATCCTCAGTGAATTAGTGGGAACAATGAGTCATGTATCCTTCAACATTCATTGTTCTCTCCCTAGAATAATATGACACTATAGAAACTCAAAAATATTATTATTTCAATATGATTACCTTTTGGAAATGTTGTGGTTCACCATATAATATCATGTACAGTAATATATATAGCAGATAATCAAAATATATGGTTCACTCACTAGGAAAATATGATTCCTATGAACATATGTACCAGAGGGTATATCTAAAGTGGATTTATTGAAATATTTATATACATGGGTTTTATTTTTGGATTATTGAATTTATAAAAATAATTATTTATAGTATTATATATTGTTTTTTATGTAAATAATAGTGGATTATATTTATTATTTTACCACTACCATTACATAATTGTTGTTATATTGTTTTTTTATGTGATCCACTAAATCCTTGTCATTAAATATGTTTATGAAGACTCTCTAGCCTCGTTTATATGATGTCCAAATTTTATACTAATGTTAATATTTAATTATTTCTTTTTTGTTTCTGGGTTGTATAATTATCACATATATTATTATCCATATGCATTCTTGCATCACGTTTTTAGTCTGAAATTTCTTTATGTTATTTAGATTTAAACTAAATACTAAAATGCTATAAAAACTGAATGGTTAAATGTAGGTTTTTAAAACATATTTTCTATTCATCCATAATATAATTATATTACACTAATTAATTTATAAATGAATTTTAATTTATTTCTATAAACTATCTTGAATATTTCCAAAGTATTGTACACATTTAATTTTTTTTTAAATGTGCACACATTCATTTTTTTTATAATTGATAATTCAATTATTGTTATGAATTTTATTTTAATATATAATTGTTGGAATATATTATAAAATGATAGTATAAACACATTAATGAGAACCCTATAGGAAAATTTATCCTATACTCTACAAAAACGAATTGATGTGTTTTTTGATCGTATATATTAGTGTAGGTGATAATTTTGTGATCTCATACATAAAACATGTATATTGTTTTACGATTTAGAGCTTACTAGGTGTTACCTGGAGTTGATCATGTTGTAATTTTTTATAATGGTTCATTTGGTACAATTGTTTATTGTCTACACTATAACTACATTTACCTTTGGTTTCTCTTGTTATGGTTTTGAATTATCTTATTATAATATATCTTTCTATAGAAATAGTTATTTATATTATATTGGAACTTCTTTGGTTTTTTTATATTTTATAATTATTATTTCATATGTTGGAACTATAATCTACCTATATGGATATCTGAATTATGATAAATATTTGATTCTCTTTTATTGTTCTCTAGAAGGTAAATATTTTTCTACAGAGATGAAATTGGTACCCCACAAGCTTTTCACAAAACTGTGGCGATCAGGAAAATGAAATGGGACTATCATGGGATGACCCTAGTGATTTTTCATGTTGAATATTCTACTACATGGAAAATAATATTGGAACAGTATTTGGTTATTTTGAGTTTCCTGGAATTAATAATATTTTATTGTTGAAACTCTAAAGGTATTTCTCATGTTATTTTTTGATAACCACCTTCTTTTATGATATATGTGTTTCCATGGGTATTCAGTATCTGAAACATGAGATATTTTCTTAATTATTGTATTTCTATTTATTTTACTATATTATATTTCAATCTATATTTAATTATAATATTTTTTTTGGATTTACTAGTCTGGAGGTTCCAATTGTTGAAGAAGAAGAGTTGTATAGTTAGCACACATTGTCTGGAAAACCTTATGAAAATAATGCACATTGAAACTATAATATTTTTTGTAGTTTTCCAATGGGAATTATATGTTTTTTCAGATCATGTTAATAAAAAATTTATTATTTTGTATCACTCCTAAAATATTATTTGACATATTTTTTTCAACTGTGTTTTGTGTAATGATTTTAGTATTTATTTATGATGGATTAACATAAATTTCTATGGCATATTGGTTATTTTAAATTTAAAATATTATTAATGGGTGTGTTATAATTTTAATTGGTAGGTTATAGTAGATGTATTATATATATTAAGGATGATTATATAAAATTATTTTTAAATTAAAATGTATAAGTCTGTATTATAAGAGTTTTTAATGGGTGAAAATAAGGATTTTCATAAACAATGTGTAATAATTTTTTATTCTAAAACGCAGTGACATAAAATAAATATATTTTATTAACATGCTTATTTTAATAAAGTATATTTTCTAATGTAATTTTTTATCTTTTTTTAAGGGTTGTGTTTCTAATATAGACTATTTATGTTTTAATTGAATTATTTTACCTAAATTTTGGGATGAACATATTTAATTGTATGATTTAAATTTAAATTATCCTACAAAAAAAGAATTTGTTGAAGTATAAAATATTTTTATTAGAAGTATTATTTCAATGTCATTCATTTTTAGTGTGGGTATGACTATTTATATAACCATCATGACCCAAAAATATAATAATGTTTTTCTATCCAATACCATTCTCACAAGATGAATTTTTTGACATACAAATTACAGACTCATTAAGGATCAAAATTTAATGAAAAGAGGGATTTAAATGTCATTTGTTGTGAAATAAATTTAAATAACCTAGATTTAAATTAAAGATCCTTTATTACATTTATGGAGAAGATGTTTACATTACTATGGTAACTTATATTATAGAGTTCTTTTACTCAATCTTATGTATGAATGGTAACTCAATTGGAAATCCTAATTTTGTTCGCTGTCTTTGGTGTTTTGTTGGGGCCTTAGTAAAATATTGTTTTCATTTAATGACTCTCATGTGGTTTTGAGACATTATTTATATCATCATGTTATAAAAAAATATTTCATGGTGTATAAACCTATAAATGGTCTCACACTTTTTAGTATAAAACTACAATATTATTTCATAATCATGGTTTATGGATTGTTTAGGTTCCATTATTCTATGGTTAAATACAATGTATTTATTTTTGGAGAATTTTATGATTCTATGTACATTGATAAGAGTTTTATCTTTCCCCATGAAATTTTAAATGAGTCATATATTGTGGAAAACCTATTCATTTTCTTTTTTATATGATTTTTAAAATAAATAAAACAAAATTTCATTTTTTTCACATTTCAAATAGAGAAAAATCATTGGGCCTCTTAGTATGTGATAATGTCTTAAGAGTAGTTATCACTCTAAAAATACATATAAGTTCCCCACTATGATGAGAACCTTTAAGGGTTGTGAAACTATTCATGAATAAATGTTCTATAGCAAGATGATATCATTTGTGTGATAGAAAACATACAGGAAATATGTGGTGGAGACCCATATAACCTAGATGAAACTTATCATGGTGTATTATCTTGGTAATATCTAGTAGTTTATTGGGAGAATGATACATGGCTGTAGGAAATACACATTTACATGTTCTATTTGATGTTCCTATCTGCAGAACAATGTATTTCTCTTTATAATTAAATATTATTTTTAAGTAGTATTAAGAGTCATGTACTTAAATGTATTGATGAAAACCATGATGAAAAATGTCCGAGATGAGATAGGATATGTTGTCTCGGTCACATGTAATATTGCATTAATTAATAATACGAGAATGTATTTTTCCATTCAATTCATCTACAAAAGTTGATATATTAGGCTCTCTGTTAAAAATGATATATCCTAAATAAATCCATGTCGATGGTGGTTTGTAGGCATGTTCTATTTCTATGAAATCAATGAAAGTTACATAACAACCACATATTGATTACACTAGCATGGAACCTTCTTGATTTGAGATATTGTTATAAAGGGAGTATATTAAATAGTATGCATTCGTATGAGGTGACATATCATTACAACACTAATTTCATTCAATGTGCGTTCCTTGGTGTGTTGTTAGATGCTAAAATTGGACTTTATTAAGATTCACCGAATGCCAGTGAGAAAGAGTCTTAGAGGGTAACGCACTATGTGTATCCAGAATCTCCATTAAATAATATTTTATTATTTATTATTTAACAGTTATAATAAATATTATTCCCACATTATTTGATAATTATTCATATATATTTAATTGTATATATTCCATCACCATATATTATAGAGAATATAATTTTAGTGGGATATTTTATAAATATTTATTTTCTACGTACTGAATATATTTTTTATTTATTTATTAGAAAATAATGCAGTGATATTTATTCAATAAATGAATAGACATTGTTCAGGTTCGAAAAATATTATGGAGGAATGGAGAGATGATATTTTAGGTCTGGTGAATAATAATAAATATTGAATTTTATTTGATAAAATAATATTTCATTTTAATTCACATGTTATGCACATGTCGAGAAATAATAATATTATTTTTATTATTTGACATGTTGTTTTTTTAGGATTAAATAAAATAAAGTGTACTAGTGAAATTATTTTTATTTTAACAATAACGATATATAAACCATGTTATGTTATTTTCTCAAAAGATCCTATTCATTTTTTTGGTTGTGCACACCAGATTTAGAAAATCTTCTCAAGACCAATATACCTCTTATCTCCATGAAGGCTCTAAAGAATAGAGACCAAACATCCTCCAACAGATCTAGAATAATTCTTTTGAAGTAGTTCTTCTAGCAACCTAAGGAGGATAATGAAAGTGTAAGGACCTACCAAGGTATAACCCTAATATTTCATTGATGAAATCTAGTGATTTTTTTGAAATCAATTGGATAACATCTAGAGGGAATCATAAATTAATTCCTACAACGCAACGATGGTGCATCGTAGATCTACTACCAGATCCATAAATGATGAAATAATTCCAACAAGGTAATTCTTAATTGATTAAATATATTATAAAATATATTTGATTATCCCCTTTATTGGTTCCAATGTGATTGCCTTTTTTTATTCTTTGATTCAATTCCATTACTCATAGAGTTCATCTTCATGTAGATCTATGATTGATCATTGATCATGACGAAATAAAATTGGGCACCTCTCATCACACAATTATACAATTCCAAGATCCTAAAAGTGGTATCATGAGGGTCACATAATTATTTATAATTATTTAATGATCATTGGTTATTTAGGAATTTTTTATTCAGTTTTTCAATTCATTTTGAATCGTTATTTTATTCCAAATTACAATATCATCTTCTTCCCCCTTCATTTCTCATAGATCTAATCATAATGATTAATTTTATGATTAAAATAAAATTGATGAACTCATCCATAGGTTCCATGTATTGTATATGGATAACAGAGGAGTTCACACCATGTAACATGAGTTAAACGCCATGTACTTGTGTTCAATGCACCATGGCTTAATTTGAAAATTATTGAACCTATGTGAATTGATGTTAAGCGATGTAGTTAATTATTACACGACATGTTTTATGGGCCATCTTGGCATGTGTTTGACAATAGTACCCACCGTATAGCCCATGTGCATGGCGTGTAGTCCATTTGAGTCACCGACATTCCATATATTCCATACACGTCCTACCTAATTGGTCACCATGTAATTGTTAATTTAGTCGATTATAAATAATATATGATGATCTACTATCATGGTTCCTACATGATTACCTTTTTTATTTATTATTTGATTAAATTTAATGGCTTATGAAAATCATCGTCATGTAGATCTTAGATTGATCCTCAGTCATGAAAAAAATAAAAATTATGCACTGCCCATCACATGTTTATGTTGTGCATAGAACCAAAAAAATTTGGGATAAATTTACATTAGTTTTATGTTTAAAATTTAATGTATCATTAAAAAAACGAATTTTTTGACGTGTACAATGTTCATATTAGGATTATCATTTTTTTCTTCATTTTTCTAGTCTGGGTATGACCATTTTTATCCCCAATATGGCCCAAGAACTAAATAATTTTTCCCTATCCATACCATGCTCAAAAGATGACTTTTTTGACATATACATTATGGACACATAAGGGATCAAAATCCCATAAATGGAATGATTTAAGAGTTATTAATTTAGAAATATATTTAAAAAACCTAAATTTCAATTAAAGATCATTTAATTGGTCTATGGATATGATGTATCTATTGAAATGGTAGCCTATATTAAATAGTTATATTACTCTATCTTATGTAAGAAATGTGACTCAATTCATAATACTCATTTTGTTCACTGTATTTGGTGTTTTTCTATGGTCTTAGAAAAATATTGATTTCATTTAATGACTCTTGTGTGGTTGTGAGACCTTATATATATCACGATGTTATACTGAATAATTTCTTGGTTGAGATACCTATTAAATGTATCACAAATTTTAGTTTAGATAAACATTACTATTTCATTCTATTAAAATATGGATTATTTAGGTTCCATTATATAGTGGTGAAAACAATTTCTTTTTATATGTGGAATTGGATTAGTATAAGTCCATTTATAACAGTTTCATTATTCCCTATTGTAAGGAAAATGAATCATATATTGTAGAAAATGAGTTCATTTTGTTTTTATATAATTTTGACAATAAATATAATAAAATTTAATTTTTTCACTTTTTTAATAGATCACAGTCATGGGGCCCCTTATCCAAATGATCATGAACTAGGAAAAAAATATATAGTATCCTCATATATTATCAAATTCTTATTAAAATTTGGTAAAATCTGAATCAACTAGTATTAAACATTCATTGGGAATCTTTCATTATCCTTCATATTCAAATTTATATTTTCACTAAATGATCAGTTACGTTTTGTGGTATAAATTTACAGGTTTAGATAAATTATCAACCCCCAAAAACACTTTTCTATTATCATACATTTTATTTAATATGCCACCTTTAGTTTATTTTTTTTGTGCAAGATATTTTGTTTTTTACAATGTTTTAGTCTAAGTGGTTTCAACAGAGTATTATAAACAAATTGTTTAATGTATACTAGTATATAAATACATGAACCTATAGGTGATAAAAACATTTCAATATGGTTTTATAAAAAAATTTAGAAAATCATATGTCCTACTCAAGAGTGTTTCTTTTTGTTTTAGGGGGATTTCTAGGCTCAGGAATCCCCATTTCCTTCTTCATTTGAATGATAAATCCCATGGGGCCACATAGATGTGATCTTATATATTATATATAGTATTAAAATGGATTTTAAAATTAATTTTTAAGGAAAATATTCCCTTTACCATTATTCTTCCATTTTACCTCAATAATCATTCATTCCATCATCCTAAACGATAACATCCTTTCCCTATTGGAAATATTCAAAAACAATTCCTATATTATATCTAAACATTGAGATACTGATATTTATGGAATATGGATATTTTAGTAAGAGTTAATATAGAATGGTTTATCAAAGGAAGTAGAACTCAACTGCATATAGGTATGTTCATTATGAAATGACATTTATTTCTAATACATGTTCTCTTAAGATTTCTAAACACAATTTATGACTTATAAAAAATTTATAATTATTATAGTTGAAAGGAATCATTTAGGATTCAAGTTTAGGGTATAAAAACAATAATATAAAAAGCCTCCATTCAATGAATCCTCTGATTGAATAACTTATAGGTGATTTTAGAGTAGTCCATTTTTCTAGAAAAATGGCTAAGAGGATGTTGTTATATGAAATAGAAAATACCCTATTGTTTTAGAGTTATATATGAATAAAAAATTATTTCAAAAGATGTATTTTTTTGAAATTATTGGATGATAATTGTTTTTAGAGTATTTTTTGGTTGAAGTGTACTAGTTGAAAATCTTATCACGATTCTATGAATTGGAATATTTATATATATTTGTTATGTTATGTTTCTGATATTTTAATGTTTATTCAATGATGAATATTTTTTTTAAGATGCCTTGGTTGGGTACATTCATATCTGTTGTTCATCTTGTAGTTCATTGAGATTAAAAATCAATATAATGAATTAAATTGGTTTTAAATTGTGGTTTCAATTTTTTTCAAATAATTAATATTAAAAATAGACTATTTGATACTAAAAATAAGTGATTTTTATATAAATTTAAACAACCAAGTATTTATCAATCTCACATTATAAATTATGTGTGTTTTTATTTATCATATAGGGAAGTTTATTAATGTTTAATGCACATGTGATCCATTTGGGGATTATTACTAAAGGGCATTGGGAGGGGATATGTTGGAATGATGTTGTGATAATATACATATTTATTTTATTGGTATATGTGATTTATTGGTGTCAAAATTCATCCTCATACCACCTCTGTATCTTCATGTGAAACCAAGGTCATTAAATGGGTGGCTACTCCCAGTAGAACGTGTCATTGAATATGCTCTTCGTATAAAAGTACTATACCAAACAAACTAAAAATATATTGATTTGGATGAGATTACCCCTACTCCATGATGTGGTTATCCCTAATGGCCCATTCCAATGAAAAAAAATAGTTGGATATGGATAAATTACATTGCTTCAAACATCATTATAATATAACTAACCTAGGATTCCCTATAACCTGATTACATTGTGAAATAACTGAAGAGGACTAATTGAAATGTGTAATTACATAGTAGTTCCTTCAGGACTAAAAAATAAATAGATAATTATATATACTATGTAACATGAATTTCAATATCAATAATCAATTATTATATTTATTAATTTAGTACAACCATTCCATAATTATTATTATATTTTTCAACAGTATAAGTTATAAAATCCCTATAAGTATGTTTGTTTATGTTTCCTCTCAAATCATTCTTATATTATTAAAAACATTATACTCAGGTTATTATAGTATCTTATTACCACGTTTTTTAGTTTTATAATTATCACATTTATGTTAATATTTATTCTTTAATAATTCATTATTTTAAATTACTATTCCTATTATTTCATTGGGTTTTCACTAAATCTTAAAATGATTTAGAATAATAATGATGAAAAGGATGTTTTTTAAATATCAATTAATATTCACTGAAAAATTAAAAGTATTCCTCAAATTATATTAAAAAATAATTTCAAATTTATTTCTATAAATTTCAAATCATGATCACATTGATTTATTCTAGTCTTATACAATCAGTGATGTGATGTAGTTATTGTTTACCTTTTACAAATTATATAATTTTTCTGAAAATTATATTTCATACTATCATTTTTGGAATGTCTAATAAATGGATTACAAAAAAAATTGATCAAAAACTACTTCACACAATTAGCACATAACATAAATATAAACCTTAGTAATTATGTGGCTTGTGTATCTCTATATAAGAGCATAGATTTTGATCTTGTTTAGGAAGAATGTACTTGTTTTGGGATCTAGAGGTGGGTAGATGGTACATAGAGTTTATTGTCTTTCTGATCAAGCATAAAATTCATTGTGGAGAATAGTTTATTTTCCAGTTAATCCCAATTTTTTAAATTAATTTCTATAGTTTCATATTATAATATTGTATTTTAATATGGTGATGATTATTAATATTTGGTTATAACTTTATGGTTTGTTTTATATTTTAATCTCATTATCAAATATTCATGGAATCCTAATATAGGGATACATAACACATGATTATTTATAAGGATTCATTTCACATTTATTAGAATCAAGAGGTATAAACCATTCACACATGTTTAAAATTGTTAATGATTGAACTTATCACCATCCCATATAGATAAGAATAATCATAAGGCCTAATCTTGGGCCAACCTAGGTGACTTGTTAGGTAGTCCTTGGTTTGATTATGATATTTTCCACTATATGTTCTATATTATGAGCCTATAAATTTATCAATATACAAATATTTTTGATGATGGTGTTATTCTAGAATGTTATTTTAGTGTTTGATAATGGATTTTTATTTTTTTCCCTTTCATTAAAAAGGGAAATCTCATCCATATTATTCTTTTATACCACTTTTATTATTATATGACCTTTTAATTATTAAATATAGTCCTTGGGAATTACTATTGATCATGTCAATGATTCAGGTGTGGTCTCGGTTGAGAAAGGTCATGAAACCCAACAAATAATATATGGGTGTAATCAATTATTTTAAACATCTCAAAAATATAAACCACGACTCAAATAACCCAAAAGTAATGTTAACAATATTACAATGTGATAAGATACAAGAGATCCCATCCCAATATATTGAATATATTTTTATCCCTTGGTGAACAAAAACATTCATAACCACTATATTACATGATAAATTAATATTATACCATAGAAATCAAAATTTCATCATTGAATCTCAGTAAAATATCAATTATTCATATCATGAGGATAGGAAATCAAAATAAATTGTATATATTGGATTCCTTATATGGTTAACATATTGTTAAAGATATCAATAATAGATAATTCCTAAATCCAAATCATAGACTACTTTATTAAAACACATTCCATTTTATCAACAAATTTATGTACAAAAATATATCCATGGATTATATAATTATAACAATCACATGGATAATAACAACCTAATTAATAATTAGAGAAATTAAAAAATTTGTATATCCTGATCGTTCTCTATTATCTCATGAAAAATTATCATGAAACTTATCCTAGTTTCCTAGTTACATGAATGATTCAATTTTTTTGTAGGTATATGAAAAATATCCAATTAATATAGCTATAAATTTGGTTTGTATGAAGATATCATTCAATGAATCTTATGGACATCTATAATTGGGAATCAACTATCACACACTCACACACACACACAAAAATTATATATATATTTGATTCATTCCATGTATATTGGATTAAAAATATACAACATAATTAATATTACATAAAATCGATGAATATTCATGTTAAATATAGAGTAGAGAATATCAATATTTCAGCATTGAAAGAAAAAATATTATTAATAAAATTACTTATAATAACACTATATATTGTGATGATATATGATTAATATAATATCCATGAAGTCTTAGAAATAATGATATATCAATGATATTGAAAATATGAATATGGATGAGACATATAATGTCCAAATAATAATAGAGAGTGGTCGGAAATGTTGTCATGAAAACAATAATGACCACAAAACCATAAATCGGTATTGGATTAATGAATACCTTCAATATGTCAATAAATATCAGGTTATAATAAGTTATAGTATTTTGAATCATAGTTTAATGTGGATGAAAAACATTAATAAAAATATTCCAGAATCCATATGTAACATTGTATGAAATAAACATAAAATTATAGTTTTTTTGATATTAATAACATAATATATTTAAATTTTAATATTTAATGTAAAATATTTATTTAATAATAGGAAATGATGATGTAACTATGGAGTCCAAAACTAATATAGATTTGTATTAATATATAAATAGAAACTAATTCTTTAAAAAAAATTAACATGATCATTCATGAATTAATGTGAGATTGTAAAATAATCAAATACAACTTTTGTAACTCTGGAGTCCAAAACACAATGAATATATAACATGAATTTTGGCATTAATAATGAGAAATTATATATATCTAATATCTTATAAGTTAAAAGGGTTTTATTTAAGAAATAGAAGAGAAAATAGGTCCATAATATACAATATATCTCTGCGAAGTAGAATTGAGAAAAATATAAATTATCATGGATTAATTTTTTTTTCAGATGTGAGTTATACACTAGAGTAGTAAAATAGAAATATTTTAGAAATTATTGATAAAAAATTTCATTTATATTTATTTAAATTATGTACACTAACTATCTCATTTAACTCATACCTTGTATTGTTTTTGTTTATGTTTTACACATGACGTTTTATAGTAACTTTATCCTACAAAGTTATATTATATTGATGATGTTTAATGTTATGAAATATTTTAAATTTTCCCATAACACCAATTCTATTATAAATAAATTTTTTTTTTATTAATTATTTGAATGATTCATATAGGTCATTAATATAAAAACTAAACATGTCATTCATGGAGTTGGAATTCCAAACACGTGTATGATGAACTTTTTTTCTAACCATTGGTAGGAATGAAAACAAATTTTTTATTATATGACCCACCCATAATCATTTTTTTATTAGAATATATTTATTTAATATATGATGATGTAGAGAAATCGTTGAAATGAAGGTATAAAAATGTAAATACAATCTTTAATGGAGATTGTAGACCATTTTGTACATGAATATTGATTTTTTTCCAATGATAATATGAAAGGATGTTAGATAATGTATTATCATTTTATAATTATAATTACAGAATTAAAATAATAGATATTAATTGAAATCATCATTATAATATTCTATATAATACGATGATGAAAAATGATAGGCATCCCTTTATAGAGGCAATAGTAAAAAAATCAAATGAGCAATGTTTTTTTCAGTGGATTGAAATGTGGTATATAGTCATTTCGACATTCACATTATAAAATTTTATTATAATGATGATCATTATTTCAATATATTCTTAAGGATACAAAAACATTTAAGGTGTTAGAAGTAAAAATATATTGAATTTATTATGTTATAATAATTACAAATTCTTTTGGAAACACCCTATGGATCACTCCATATAAATTATTGATGTGGAGTTTTGAGAATTAGAAAACATATAAGATACATATATTGGTTTTGGAGAATGATATAATATAATATTTATTGAGATATATTCTTTAAGAAGTGTGGAAATGTGAGGGGAATATGTTCTATTTTATAACTGGGGAAGATGAGATTTGTGTAAATACATGAAACTTTAGTATGTAATATATGTATTACTAAAGAAAATTGTTCTCAATTTTTAATAGTTTCTATAAGAATAAGTATAATCTGAATATAAAACTATCCAATGTGATTTAAAATTTATTTTGAGATATTTTAGGCTATATCTCTTTTATTTACCCCCGTATAACCCAATTAACTCTTACCATAGCGAAATATGTGTAACATTGTTACTACTCATTATAAGAAGAAATGAAATTTATATATAAAAAAATTAAAACATTCCGATTATAAATATATAAATAATTTTATAATTTTCAATTTCAAAATTTTAAATAATTTATTTTGATATATATTTTAATAATAATTCAACAACATTTTTCGGAAGAAATAATTTTTCATTCCCAAAATAAATTAATTCCAATAGATTTATTATTAACAACCATTATATGAATGTGAAAATTATTTATTTGGTAAATAATAAATGTATTTGGTTATTAAAATATATTAGTATTGAATGTTTTATTTTATTATATATTGAATAACATTTATCCCCAAATATTATTTCATTGAAACAAGTTATTTTTTCAATAAAGGATCATAACATAATTTCTTACAAAATTGTAATTAATAAATATATGGTTAATAATTTGTATATATTAAATATTAATAAATTTTATCAAAATAAAAATTTACTAGTGATCATGATATATAATATAATCCAATATAATACATTAATAAATTAATAGTTTTGCATAAAATGATTTTATTTAAAAATTTATAATTATATTTCAATTTCATAGAAGTTATGTAGTACATTTTAAGTCAGGGAATAATTTATTTTTATATTTTTATTACCATAAATCAATAATAAATTTTTATGCTCCCTAATCCATATTTTATTTTATAACAACCAGATCTTAACATTATATTTTATGTAATTTATAAATTTTTTTATCTATGATGCATGTGATATAATATATTGAAAATTAAATTCACAAATTAAAATCATAAGGTGTTATATTGTCCTCACCAAATAAAAATTTCATCCCCATAATTATTTCTTCTCAAATGAAATAATCTGAAGACATAATTAATTTTATTATGATATTTAACATCTATATTAAAATCTGGACACTTTGTATTTCTAAAACCATGTACATACCATATTTAAACTCATTCTTATGAACAAGATTTAATATTTTTTACCTTGATAGTTGAGATATATTTTCCAAATTTTGAGTTGAAATTTTGTCCCCATCAATCTTTATTGAACGATTAATTTTACTAAAAAATTAATGAAATTTACGTACTTATCATTCATTCCATTATATACATTGAATTTATTCTTTTTTTCTATTTTAACCAGTTTTCCACTTCTTTTAGATCAGGATAAATGACCTTGAAATCATTCAAATCATATTCAAATCAATCATAAGATCCTCATGATTATATAATTCTATTTATCCTATATCAATTAATTTTTTTAAAATAATAATTGTTAGCACATTATATTATAATATATAAATATTAAAATGGAAATGAAATAAATTAAATCTCAAAACCATTATTACACCCACTACTTGTGACTACAAGGACTTGTATGCCACATAAAGGGTTCCCTGAGCATGGTGGGAAACATGGCCTCAAGTGCATCTTCCGGAATGCGAGAGGCTATCCACTAGTAGTGAGGGCCTAGGGTGCATTTGTGTGAAGACTATTCCCTCATTAGTAGAGTGTATAACTTCTTAAAGGGATGTAAATAAATATAGAAAAATGGAACATAGAAATAAATTACAGAAGAAAAATGATGCAATAGATAAACAAGAATAACAATAACTGTAACAATTGGAATAGTGATGATGTAATGTCATGTAACTAGAAAATTGGATGGCATGGATACAATAAAATAAGCATAAATTGTTCAACAAGGTAAAAGAAAAAAAGTATACTCCATGAATCATGAGATCCTACTCGGTCACCTGTTATCATGCTTTATCCCATCAGCATACAATCAAGTATTAGAAGCTTCATGCTTCCGTTTTTCAATTCCTGCTACCATGTAATCTACTCCGGGAACCAAACGGAACCCAAAGAGTGTATATGATATACCACAGTGGGCCTCCACAAACAGTTTCTATAACATGTGTCTCGTGTAATGGAATATAATAGTGTACATGAATTCATATATATATAAAGTAAATAAAGCAGTACAAAATAACTAAATAGCCATGTACTTGCTTCATCCCTCGGCTGGTGTCAGAACCTTTAACCACTTCATTAATTAATCAACTACCATTTATTTTTAATAGGTCCTGTGATGCATAGATAACAGTGACATCATCTCTTGGTTGTATATGTATTGAAGATCCCAAGACGTAACAAGGAAATAAATCAATGATATCAAGTGAGGGAGTTATAGGGTATAAACCAAGGTAGTTTAATCTCATTGAAATCTAGCTCAGTAGTATCTATGTCTAACTAAGGGTAATAGTGTAATCCAAGGAGAAAAATCTATTTCATTCCACAATAAGGCGCATATTGAGTCCAAGGATTTCCTCAAAGGTAAAACATGGCTAATAAAGGACTAGGTCTAAGGAGAGTATCCAAGGAACCTACTTGTCAATGTTGGATCCAAGGAGTGTATCTGAGGTATCCTGGAATAAAAAGGGGACCCAGTGATAGTATACCAGTCATCCATGGAATAGGAAAGAACTAGGGTCTAGGTTGGTATCATCCTAAGAAAACTATATCCTTGAATCGAAATGGGGTTCCCGAGACCCAAGGTATTCTCCTCTCAAAATCTAAGTCGAGATCAAGTCTATCAATTTTTATATTATATTGTAATTTTGTAATAATTCATTTGGTTCAATTCTTTCCTTCCATTAGTTTGGATAGGTCGGGTAGAGTTGAAACCATTGGTCTTAGCCTTGTCTTTCATTAGTGTGGATACACCATGTAGCATTGCAACCATTTAATCAATTATTAGGTAGTCATTATAGATTATTATGTTATTGAGGTTCACTCTGGTACCTTCCATCAATATGGAAAGGGGTTCTACAGACATGTAACCTTTATTCAATCACTTTTAATAAGGCCACGTTATATACACAGTACACTTTCCATTTCACATTTCATATTTCACACATAATTAGTATTTGTAAGCACATAACATAGGTGGGTTGAGTGGTGAGAATACAAGGTACATGGAATTATGAAATTCTTAGTAATAACATGCCAATTATTATAGGAATACTCTCTTTTAGGAAGGTCATGTAAAGGTACACCCGAACGGTGGCTCAAACAAGCCCAAACACTAAAAACTTTATTGTGAAATAAAATTTGACATGAGGTGGATTGATTCATGGGTGAGACCACAAAAAAATAATCACATATTTGGAAATAGATAAACCATATGATTCTAACTAGAATAAATATGGTATATTAATTTATAAAACGAATTCCAACATAACCGGTGGGCCCCACACAAACATTCAAAAAAACAACAATCTTTAGGGACAAGTTATAGACCACCCACCTTATGGTTATACGATGCCTCTCCTATAATATCAGCCATTGATTTACCTCAGATCAGATTAGATATATGAAAATTTGAAAAATGATCACATGTAAATATCTAGCTTGAAAGTGAAAGGGGGAGAAGAACGACTGAAGAGGACTCGAGTACTTACTCTTGTGCATCCAATAGGATGAACAGAAGATCGATAGGATGTTGGACAAAGAATATATCTTCATATCAAATTTGGATCTTTAAAAAGCCCCAATATGAGGGAGAAATAGGTCATTCCTACATAAGCTTCGATTAGGGAGGAAGGGGTTGTCTTAATAGATCATTAAGGGAATTTTGGAGATTTTACCAAGGGTTTTAGCCTGCACACTATTTTTCTACACGGTTTGTCAAACCGTGTGCAAACCATGTTATATGGTTCTGTCCAAATGTGAAAAAAAGGGTAATTCACATGGTTTGGCTTCACGAATGTGCTCCAACCATGCGAGGTTCCACTTTCTAGAAAAACAACTTCTTCATGGTTAGGAAGACCATGTTCTAACTATGTGAAAAAAATGTGACTTGGTCTGTTTTCCCAAAAAGAGGTGTTCTGGTCTCCAAAATTGCCCCAGACACCCACAAATCCTTTTCTAACTCATTATGAATCTATATTAGGTCCCAAGGTATAATTTAGAATTAAAGTTAAATGATCCATGCATAAGTTAAATACCAGGTTCTTACAATATTTTCCTCTTAAAATAACTCACTCCCGATTTCTCCTTTCAAGGGTTAGGAAACACTATCTGAGAAAAATTCTTTCCATTGGGCATATACATCAGGTTCCCAGTCCCATGTCTCGTCATGTACTTGGTCGTGATACCATAGAACCAGTACGTGGGGGATATACTTCCCTCTGAGAGCCTTTTTTTCTTCAGTTAATGATGCATACTAGATACTCCTCAAAGGTAGCATCGTCATCTAACTCAAATTCCTTGGGATCAAATGTATGATATGTGTTGACATAATATTGTAAAATATGTGAGACCTAAAAGATGTCGTGCATGGAATGGTACCTCTAAGGTATTAGCAACTGGTACGTTACCCGCCTGAATCTCTCTAGAATTTCAAACGGCCTGATGTGATGAGGCGACAGCTTCCCCTACTTTCTTAACCTTTTATGCCCTATCTCTACTGATGCCTGAAGAAAAAAATGATCCCTGACCTCAAAATGAAGAGTTCATCGATGAAGATCAGTAGAAGATTTCTGTCTAGACTGAGCAGTAGCCATATGCTTCCTGATCTTATAGACCTGTTCTGAGGTCTCTTGAACAGAACGAGGACCTAGTAGGGTTGCCTCTCCTACCTCTAGCCTGCACAAGGGTGAATGGCATGGCCTTCCATATAGGGTCTCAAAAGTATCCATCTGAATCATCTCCTAGAAACTGTTATTATAGGAAAACATGATGAGAGGGATATACTTCTCCCATGAACTGCCGAAATCAAGAATTCATGCTTGGAGCATATCCTCTAAAACCTGTATTGTCCATTTGGATTGTCCATCGGTCTAAGTGTGAATATTTTTGCTTAGAAGCACCTGAATTCCAATAGCTTTCTGCAAACCCTACCAGAATCAGGAAGTGAAACGAGTATCCCTATGGGAATTGATATTACATGTAACTATGTGTAGTTGTATGATCTCATAGACATAAAGTATTTATAGCTCATCAATTCAAAACATCTCTCTAAATTCAATGAAGTGGGATTATTTCATTTGTCGTTACCCATATAGCATCGCTACCCCTCGATAACCTAGGTAAGACGATTATTAAATCCATATCAACATATTCCTATTTCTATTATGGGACAAGAAGAAGATGTAACAAGCTTACAGGTCTTTGGAGTTCCGCCTTCACCTGCTGACAGGTGGAACACCAAGTGTTGAAGCCTGCAATCAGTTGTTTTATCCCAGTTTACCAATATTGGTGTCTAATATCATGATACATATTCCCGATGTCTGGGGGAACTTACCATTGGGATGCATTGGAATGTTTAATCAACTCCTCATTCACATCAGCAAAAACCTATATACATCCACGTAGACACCAGAAGTCATCTCTATCTGTAGACCAATTTAGAGGTGGGTTATCTTCTGATATACTCTCACGGGGAGCCAAATATTCCCGATCTGAAAACTTCCTACTCTTCACCTTCTCACGAAGGGAAGAGGTCACTATTAAGGATGCGATGTAGGACTGCTTGTGACTGTCATGGAACTCCAGATGAAGTTAAGAAAATAGTGTCATTAACATCCATTCATCATTAGATTTCTATACGACCTACGTTTTATTTTTCTAACTCAGTGCATCTCCAACCACATTGTCTTTTCCAGGGGTATAGGCAAGATCAAAATCAGAGGATTATAGGTATTCGACGCATCTTCCATGTCGAAGGTTCAAGTCACGGTGATAAAAGATGTACATGAAGATCTTGTGATCTGTATACACCACAAATAACTCAACAAATAGATAATGTCTCCAGCAACATAAGTCATGGAAAACTACTACTAGCTCAAGGCCGTGCTTTGGATAATGTCTCTCAAGAGGTCTCAAATGCTAAGATCCGTACGTAAATACATTGTCTTTCTTAATTAACACTACTCCTAGGACAATGCCTAATGCATTGCAGAAGATGATATAACCTTTACCCAGTTCTCGAAGAATAAGAATAGGTACCAAGAAAAGCCTTCCTTTCATCTCTTGAATGGATTTCTAGCATGCTTATGACCAAAAGAACATAACACCCAATTTTGTATGTTCAGTAAGTGGTGAAGAAATATGTGATAAGTCTAGTATGAAATGCATGTAATATACAGTGAGCCCTCAGAAACTCCTAATATCAAACACATTCTTAGGCGACTCTCAGGATATAGTAGCACTAACCTTTTGTGTGTCAATAGGTAATCCAAATTCGGAAATAATATGGCCCAATAAGAGGACCTTGTGGATCTAGAATTCGCATTATTCAATCTTGGAATAAGGCAGATTCTCTCGCAGTGTACTTAGAATGATCTCAAGATTTTTGGAAAGGTCGTTACGATTGCGCGAATAAACCAAATGTTATCCACAAAGACCATGACTAAAGAGTCCAAATAGGGATGGAAAACCCAATTCATCAATTCCATGATAATAGCAGGCATATTTGTAAGACCGAACCACATAAAAAGATACCCATATAGACTATACCTGCTACGGAAAGTTGTATGATTTATGTCTGATGGTCTGACTCGACCCTGATGGTAACCCAATCTCTGGTCGATCATAGAGAATGACTTTTCTCTTTTGAGATGTTCAAAGAGATCATCTATTCGAGGAAGTGGACACCAGTTATTGACTATATTATAGTTCAACCTTCTTTAATTCATGCATAATGGTAGAGTTTCATCTACCTTATTAGCGAAAATAATGGGTGAACACCAAGAGGATATACTGGCACGTATAAAGACTTTGGCCTCTAAGTCCTCTATCTACCACATGAGCTCCTGAAGATCAGTAGGTTCCATCCTGTACGGGGGAATGGACACTAGAGATTCTCCTAGAACAAGATCTATTATAAACACTACCTTTCTCTTAGGAGTTAATTCAGAAAATTCATCCAGAAAGACTTCCCAATAATGGTCAGCTAGTGGAGGGAAAATGGTGTGAAGCAAAGTCATATCCTCCATAAAAATATTTTCAATATGGGCAGTCACTCCATGTTGGATTCCTGATATTTTAATCTTGTTTTAATGATCAAAAATCCTATAAATCATGTGTAATCTATTTTTAGTCATGTGTAAATATAGTTGATTTCATTATGATTAACATAAATTTTCTCAACATCATAATTACTATAATTCATGTTTGATTATTGTAAATTGTATTTAGCTTTGGTCTATAATGATTTCCTTTATTAATGATTAAGTAAAATTCATTCTATGAATATTAATGATAAATTATATATATATATATATATAGACACACACACACACTGACAGATATTTGGGTATTTCGGAGAAACCCTGAGGCTACCACCATTTATATTTTTTCTGGGAAAGGACCACACACCGCGAACCAAACACTGTGACCTAGACATCGTGAACCATACACCGTGTCCCAGACACTATGAACCATACATCATGATCTAGACACCGTGACCCATACACCGTAAAGTAGACAACCTGATCGAGACAACGTGACCCAGACACCATGACCAAACACTGTGACTAGATACTGTGTCCTAGACACCGTAACTAGTTTCAAATCTATTTAAAACGATTACACTAGTTCCTTGTTAAGACACTGTTCGGTGTTTGGAAAAAGACCAGGAAGTATGATCCCAACACCGAATCTTTGATCCTGGTTCCTGATCTATATATAATTATTCCATCATTAATGTCTCATCACTCAAAGGCAAAGAATAGGACATTGTTTCATGGTGACATTGTTTCCAAGTGACAATGATTCTAGACAGACTGTGACACCGTTCTTTAATATTTTTTTGTCATTTTCTATTTAATTTCTAACGGTCATATTTGAGTCTTTTCAATGCATTGACATAATTATTATTTCTATATATACATGTCACCTGGAAGTACAAGGTAAGTGGTGTAGAATACATACATACTTTCAGATTCAACAAATAAAATTCAAGAATAAAAAGAAAAGCATGGCCTTGTAAAAATAAAATATTGTATAGTAGAAGATGTGTGAGCTTTCTTGCAAAACGAACTGATACATTCAACAAGATACATCTGAAGAACACATGAAGCATTCATGAATCCAAAATCTGGGATACCATAGATCATAATTAAGAACATCTTCACAATAAACACTCCATGAAGAACACGAGCCAGATCCAACTGGAAATACTATACATGTGATACTCTATTTCTCGCAAGAATAATAGATTATTTCATTTGATTCATCCTTGAAGACACGGGCTGCATAGTATAATACTCAGAAAACATCTAACCTCATCTCATCATATTTTCTCTATTGTGTATTATTTTTATCATTCAAGCATTGTGTTTGTGTCTATATTAAAAAACACACATTATTTTGAACTAAACTGAATAGTACAACATATCCTTCCTCTCATATCGTTTTACACATGTTGTGTCTTACGTATAAGTGTGGAAGATGTCCATGTGTGACCTGGTATTTTTTACCCATGAAAACTGTGGAAGAGGTCGTGTGACCTAGACAGTTCTTTACACTGTTGTTTACCCCAATCTAGGGTGTGGGTCAAGTTTATTAATATTAACTTCTTGGTGGAAGGTGAACAACAAGTGGAGTGGATCAGGACTTGGCTTGAGACTGAACCACTTGTTTTATATTTTCTGTTTTTTTTTAATTAGTTTTCTCTGTTTTACAATATAATTAATAAATAATTATATTTACTTTGATAGTTAATCTTGGACCGAAGTTATAATTTTATTCCCTTATTATAATAAATTTAAAAGTAATATCAATAAATTATATTGAGATTACCGAGAATTAATAAATATTCAAAGATGTTATTTGAACCGTCAAACATTCATAACCGTGTTGCTTTGGTTATCTAGGATGTATTTATTTATTGGGGAACAATTAAAGAATAATTTTTTATCAGAAATTTTTATAGATACCCAATTCACCCCCCCCCCCCCCCCGCTTGAGTACTCTACTCTGACCAACATTTAGTATCAGAGTAGTTTTTTATTCCATTGAAGACTCTGTTATTTGAACCTATTCAACTATGATTTTAGTTGTACTTTAAAGATCTATAAATTTATATTAATTCTATATTTCTAGAACTTTCAAAGTATTTCATTGTTATAGATAATATACTAAAAGGTTCAGCAACAAACATTCCACCATTCTTTAATGGAACCAATTATTCCCAATGGAAAATTAAAATGAAAATTCATTTAGAAAGTATGGGTTTTGAAATTTGGTCTTCAATCATTGATGTGTATAAGATTCCTACTACTGATAGAATCAACTGGGATGACCCAACCAAGACTACCTAAAATAACAAATATAAATCCAATAATTCTATATATTTCTCTTTATGATATCAAAATTTTTACAGAATTTCTGCATGTAAAACTATCCATGAAATTTTGGATACTTTGTCTATTTTACATAAAGGAACTTATAGTGTAAAATAAATGAGACTTAATACTTATACTATTAAATATGATTACTTTAAAATGAAACCTTATGAGCCTATTTCTGACATGTATCATAGGGTCAACGAAATATTAAACACAATGATTTCACATGGAAGATGATTTACTTCCAAAGAACAATCATGAGTAGTCTAAGATGCCTACATGATTGATGGAGAGGAACCTATGTCTCTATTAGAGAGTCATGTGACATTATCAAGTCACTTGTAAAAGATATAATTGGGAAACTAAAATGTATGAAGAGGAGCTAAAAGTCAATAAGGAAGAGGAAGATGAACTAAAATGAAAACACTTTTTCATTTAAGACCACCACATCTAAACAAAAAGAAAAAGGGAAATTGAAGGTCCCTATAGAATTTTCTAGCAATGAACAATCATTACCTGAAGGTGATGAGGAGATTTCTCAATTACCTAGAAGGTTTAAGAAATTTTACATGAATAAGAACATTTTCAGAAATCCTAACTTCAAAGGAATATATATTCAAAAGGGAAGCTGTAAGAAATATTGGAAATGAAGTGACAAGTATGATGAGATAGTATGCTATGAATGTATGTGAAAGGGACATGTAATGGCTTAATATCCCATGCTCAAGTACAAAAATAAATATGAGGACAAAGAAAAAACGTTTAAAATGGAAATGAAAGCAACATGGAGTGATTCTAGGGATAGTTCAAGTAACTCATAATCTTCACATGATGAATAGGATAACAAAGAAAATATGTGTTTTATGACAAACACATCTGAAGTAACACTAGAATCTCCTGTACACAATTCCAATTATTCTAGAGATGAAAGTGATTATGAATATATGTCTAAATAGGAAATGTTTGAGTACTTTAATATGCTTGACGAGACATTTAATGAACTAAATGATAAATACATGTCTTTAAAGAAACAATATGCTCTTACCTCAACTGTTAAATCTAAAAATAGTATATAATGGATGAAAAATGTTTAATTGTTCAAAGAAAATATTGCACTAAAGATATGTAATGAGCAATTGAGAAAGTACCTTGAAATATTTACTAATGGTAAAGTTACATTGCTAAAAATTCTAGGTAAACAGATTGCTCCTAAATATACTACTGGTATTGGCTATCCACCTAGTAAAGGAAACATTGGAAGAACCAATTTGGTTTCTAAATCTATGACATACATGTTTACTCTTAGTTTATAAAAACATTCAGCTAGTTCAAATTATGATATACTCTAAAAATCGTTCAAGATATTTTGAACCAAATAGAGTTTATTTTTCTTGCACTTTAAAAATTCTTGTAATAAAACTAGGAGGTATAAATGGGTTCCTAAATCACTAGTCACTAAAAGTACTGGAACCAAACAAATATGGTGAAATGTCCTAGATTTTTCCATGTATTATTTCAATATTATATGGGAATTAATTCGACACCAGGCTCTGAGATGGCGTGCAGCTCCGAGGCCCAGTGAGCCCGGAACAAATGTTTGAATTTAATTTAATAATTAAATTATGCGCGCGTGAGGTTTTCCTGAAATGAGTGGAATAACTCCCGAACTGGTGCTCGGATCAGAAATCTGAGGGCATCGTTGCGTTCAGAGTAGTGATTTTACCTAAGGCGAGGCCTGACATCGGCCGACAGAGGTCGGTGGTGAAATATGGTTTTTGGACGTAATAGTAATAAAATATTTTATTAAAATATTTTATTTAAACTTTGTTACATCAAATATCTCTTATCTTTTAAATAAATATTATGCAGGGGATCAGGGTTAAAATCCCCATAACCCTGATTTTCCCGTGGAAGCTCTGGGAATGCTCTGGAGGAAAACCCCAACGCGGCGGCAACATTTTTGATGGATTTCATCAGCGATGACGACGCGGCGACCAGATCTTCGACAACGAACACCGGCATCCAGGTAGGATGTCGTTGTGATTTTATTCTTCCTCTTTTTTTATTTCTACGACAAATGCGGACTAATCCAAGAACATATTAGCCTGCGGATCGATTGTTCTTGCAGGATGGGATTTTGCGGAGTTTTTGGGGATTTGGTTCTTGTTATTGTTTGGTTTCGTTCAACCTTCTAACGGTGACAGACCAAGATCGACACGAACATCGATCGGGGTTCGTCCCTCTAGATTTGTGTGTCTCTTCCCCAAATTATCATGTTATTCGTAATTTTTCTTCGTGTTCTTTGTGGGATGAGGAACAAAGGATCTTTGTGCATCTATTATGTGACACAACGATCCCAAATTCAAGGATCAACACCAAAATGATCTTGCGAAGGTTTGACGACGGTTTCGGCAGACGGATCGAAGTTGATCGGAAGATATCACTCTACAGATGATTTCCGCTCGGATGGATGAAATCAGATTTTGGAGCTGATTGAAGGCCTGAAACCCATGGTTTCGGCATCACAGAGACGAGGCGAACCAGTATCTAGAGTATCGTGGAAAACAGACAATAGAATCAAGATCCGGAGTTCCAGCTGAGGCGCACAGAGGAGGACGATGATTCTGGAATTTTCCCAACTACACGCAATGTAGTATGGGATACATGGTGTGTGTTCATCGGCGAAAGACCCGGCATGTAATCCGGGAGTACTTGGACACGGGAAGGGTACACGGCCTAGGACACGCCGTGTATACCCCTCCCTGGCTAGATACATGGGATACCCCGTCTACTGGTACACGGGCAGGCGACACAGACACGGGCAGAGACCGTGTATGGGCACATGGCTAGCGTACACGGAGCGAGCCCATGTGCTCGAACATGGCGTGTGATTCTTCTACACACTGTGTAGTTACTTTCTATTCGACAAGACGAATGACATGGGCGGGTTACACTGGCAGTACCCGAGGTAAAGGAACACGGTGTGTACATTTCTTCACACCGTGTAGTTTGGTTTTTCAAGGCTTGAACGAATGAAACGGGCCGTTTACACGGGAAGTACCCAGGGTCAAGGAAAACGGCGTGTAACCATACTACACACCGTGTATCCTTTTTCTTCATGGCTTGAGACACATATCTTCCGTGACTTAGACTATCTTTCTTAGGGTCTGTAACCTTGTCCTTTCTCCTGAAGGATTCCGGTATCATTTCGAAATATACATGACTATGATCCCTTCAGAAGGACTTCCTGAATAGGGTTGTTGGAATCCCCTCTGTGACACTTAGAGTAAGATCCTCTATTCATTCCCAGAACCCTAGGTAGAGTTCTTGGTATCGACGTGACCAACTTTACTCAGGCGCCGATCCTCTGCTTAATGAATTAGCTGAGACTGAGTTGTCGGAATCACCCCATTACTTGGTTGTGATCCTCACCTGAGCATCCTGTTCTCAAGGTACTCAAGAAGTGTGTTCTTCCGAAATTAATACTATGTATCTCTCTCTTCAGACCTAGGAGTTTGTTCTCCCGGTTTTATGCTTAGTGGAATGTTCAAGATGGATCTTAGTGGTGGTTTCACGATGGAAATCTGTGTATGAATATATCTGGATATTCCTGTTATATGTTCTGTAGACATATACTATATAGATCTGGATGTACCTTTCTTTGGGGTATTTATCCTTTTTTGAATTTCCTTTTCGGTTTTTGGGGCGTCTTACTGGGTATTTTTATAATCCCCCCTGCACGGGCTTTGCCCGCACTTGTCGTGTCTTGTGCAAACGAGCGAGCCATTGACATGATTCTAGGAGGATCAGGACCGGATGGTGCTCAGTGAGAACACACAGGCCGAGTTGTGTTCCTTCGGTGATGGGTTGTAGTCCCAGTACCTTTGTCTATAGGTTGGACTTTGTTGTAGACATTCTTTTGGGGGGCTTTTACTTTTGGCCCAGGGTTGTCCTTCATGGATGGAGATTAGGGAGCATACCTTCAGTCGATGGTTGTTACCCCTCCACTCTTATAGTGAGTCACGGAAGCATAGCGTGAGGATTCTAGCTTTGAGAATCTATGTGCTCAGATATCCACATGTGATGTTGCTGATATATATTCAGAAGGTGGGGATCACGTTGTCCTTTTCAGAGGGCGCACGGTAGTACCAGTGACGTTGCGGGAGGAGGTTCCAAGGGAGTTCCATACATCCTCTTTGGCGGTGCATCCAGGTGTGGCAATGATGTACCGAGACCTCTGACGTTAGTTCTGGTGGCCCAGAATGAAGAAGAGTGTGGCATTGTTTGTTTCGCAGTGCCTTACTTATCAGTAAGTAAAGGCTTAGCACCAGGTTCCAACAGGTTTGGCTCAGCCCCTTGAGGTGCTATAGTGGAAGTGGGATGGGATATCCATGGACATCGTGATGGGTTTACCACGAACGTCCATGGGACACGATTCCATTTGGTTGATCATTGATCGACTCACCAAGTCGGCCCACTTCCTATCCATGCGGGAGCAGATTTCAGTGGAGATCATGGGACGCCTCTACATACAAGAGATAGTTCGACTTCATGGAGTACCATCCACGATCTTCTCAGATCGTGATGCTCATTTTACATCCCGGTTGTGGAAGGGATTACAGGAAGATTTTGGGACTCAGTTACGATTGAGCACAGTCTTTCATCGCCAGACTGATGGTCTGACAGAGCAGACCATCCAAGTCCTGGAGGATATGCTACGAGCTTCCATACTTGACTTCGGTCGTAGCTGGGAGGATCACCTACCACTGGTGGAATTTTCTTATAACAACAGTTATCATTCCACTATTAGTATGGAACCATTCGAGGCTCTATACGGGCAACCTTGCAGGTCGCCACTTTGCTAGACTGCCCCGGGAGAGTCAGCACTCATGGGCCCAGAGATGGTGAGAGCAACTACAAAGAAGGTTCAAGTCATCTAGGAGTGGATGAAGACTTCATAGAGTCGGCAGAAGTCTTATGCCGATAGGAGGTGAAGGCCCTTGGAGCTCAAGGAATGAGACCATGTGTTCCTTTGGGTCTCACCTCGACATGGATTTCGGAGATTTGGCCGAGGCAGCAAGCTATCTCTAAGGTTCGTTGGCCCTTTTCAGATTCTGAGTAGAGTTGGCGAGGTGGCGAATCGCTTGTCTCTACCTCCTCAGATAGACCAGGTACACATCGTCTTCTATGTGTCATAGCTACGGAGGTACGTGCATGATCCATAGCACGTCATCGATTGGGGAGAGATGGACATCGACGATGGAGCGACCTCTACTGAGTACCCAGTGGAGATCGAGGATCAGTAGGAGAAGATCCTTCGTGGATGAGATATTCCCTTGGTGCATGTCAGGTGGCACCACTGGAATCTCCAGGAGAGCACGTGGGAGTGGGAGTCTTAGATTCGCATGCAGTACCCACATCTTTTTGAGTAGCCCTTGTTTTGTCTTTTCGGGGACGTAAAATCCCTAAGGTGGGTTTGATGTAATGTCCCGGATTTTTACATGTATTATTTTAATATTATATGGGAATTAATTCGAGAACATGATCTGAGACGGCGTGCAGTTCCGAGGCCCAGTGAGCCCGGAAAAAATGTTTGAATTTAATTTAATAATAAAATTATGCGCACGTGTGGGTTTCCTGAAAAAAGTGTAATAACTCCCGAATGTGTGCTCAGATCAAATATCTGAGGGCATCGTTACGTTCAGAACAACAATTTTACCTAAGGTGAGGCCTAACATCGGCCGGCATAGGTCGGTGGTGAAATCTGGTTTTTGGATGCAACAGTAATAAAATATTTAATTAAAATATTTTATTTAAACCTTGTTTCGTAAAATATCTCATTTATTTTAAATAGAGATTACGCATGGGATCAGAGATACAATTCCCATAAAATTTATTTTCTCTTGGAGGCTCTGGGAAAGCTCGGGAGGAAACCCCCAACGCAGTTGCGACATTTTTGACGGATTTCGTCAGCGACGACAACGCGGCTACCAGATCATCGCCAAAGAATGCCGGGATCCAGGTTGGATGTCATTGTGATTTTATTCTTCCCCGTTTTTTTATTTCTATGATGAACATGGAATAATCCACGAAAATATTATCCTGGGGATCGATCGTTCTTGCGAGATGGGATTTTGCGGAGATTTTGGGGATTTGATTCTTGTTATTGTTTGGTTTCGTTCAACCATCTATCGGTGATAGACCAAGATCGACACAAACATCTATTGAGTTTCATCCCTCTCGATTTTTGTGTGTCTCTTCCCCAAATTATCGTGTTCTTCGTGATTGTTTATCGTGTTCTTCGTAAGATGAGGAAAAACGGATCATTGAGCATCCATTCTATGATGCAACGATCCCAAATTGAAGGATCAACACTGCAGCGATCTGGAGGAGGTGCGACGACGGTTTCG
Organism: Viscum album; assembly: GCA_963277665.1. NCBI lineage: Eukaryota > Viridiplantae > Streptophyta > Magnoliopsida > Santalales > Viscaceae > Viscum > Viscum album. The sequence goes on from OY728134.1 coordinate 1,005,933,739, forward strand.
GCGGACGGATCGAAGTGGATCATAAGATATCACTCTTCGGATGATTTCTGCTCAGATAGCCAGAATCAGATTTTGGAGCCGATTGAAGGCCCAAAACCCATGGTATCGGCATCATGGAGACGAGGCGACCCAGTATCTGGAGTTTCACGGAAAACGGACAAGAGAATCATGATCCTGAGGTCCAGGTGAGGCACGGGGAGGAGGACGACGATTCTTGACTTTTCCCAACTACACGCTGTGTAGTATGGGATTCACGTAGTGTGTTCGTCGAAGAACGACCGGGCGTGTACTCCGGGAGTACACAGACATGAGAAGGGTACATGTACAAGGACACTCCATGTATACCCCTCCCCATCCAGACCCAGCTAGATACACGGGATACCCCGTGTACTGGTACACGAGAATGTGACACTGACATAGGCAGAGACTGTGTACAGGCACATGGCCAGCATACACTGAGCGAGCCCAGGTGCTCGGACATAGCGTGTGATTATTCTACATGCCTTGTAGTTTCTTTCTATCCGACAAGCCGAATGACACTGACCGGTTATAAGGGCAGTACCCGGGGTCAAGGAACACGGTCTGTACTTTTCTACACGCCGTGTATTTTGGTTTTGCACGGCTTGAACGATTGACCCGGCCCGTTTACACGGGCAGTACCTAGGGTCAATGAAAACGGCATGTAACCATACTACACGCTCTGTAACCTTTTTCTTCATGGCTTGAGCCACTTGTATTCCGTGACATGGACTATCATTCTTAGGGTTTGTGCCCTTAGCCTTTCTCCTAAAGGTTTTTTGTATCATTTTCTAATATACAAAAGTATGATCCCTTCAGTAAGACTTCCTGGATAGAGTTGTTGGAATCCCTTCTGTGAGACATAGAGCTGGATCCTCAATTCATTCCCGGAACCCTAGGTAGTGTTCTTGGTATCGATGTGACTAACTTTAATCAGGCGTTGATCCTCTACTTAGTGGATTAGCTCAAGCTAATTTGTCGGCATCACCCCATGACTTGGTTGTGATCCTCACCTGAGCATCATGTTATTAAGGTACTCGAGGAGTGTGTTCTACCAGAACGAGTACTCTGTATCTCTCTCTTCAGACCTAGGAGTGTGTTCTCCTAGTTCCATACTTAGTGGAATCTTCAAGTTGGATCTTAGTGGTGGTTTCGTGATGGTTGTCTGTGTATGAGTATATCTGGATATTCACGTTATATGTTCCGTAGACATATACTGTGTAGAGCTGACGGTACCTTTCTTTGTGCTATTTTTCCTTTTTTGTATTTGCTTTGTGGTTTTTGGGGGGTACTACTGGGTATTATTATACTCACCCCTGCACGGGCTTTGCCCGCACGTGTCGTATCTTGTGTAGATGGGTGAGCCTTTAAAAGGATTCTAGGTAGACCAGGACCGGACGACGCTCAATGAGATCAGACAGGCCGAGGTGGGTTCCTTCGGCAATGGGATGCAGTCCCAGTACCTTTCTCTACAGGTTGGACTTTATTGCAGACTTTCTTTTGGTGGGATTGTACTTTTGGCCTAAGGATTTACTTTACTATACTTTACTTCACTTTCATACTCTGTTGTTTGGGTTTTTAGTGTATGCATTCTTTTTCCTTCTTTAGTAGCTTTTTCTTTTCAGCTTTGTGGGCTTGGAGATGTGTGTGCGTGTGTACAGGTTTATAGGAAATTCCTCCCATGTTAGTTGCATGCCTACTCGGTGCTCATCACCAGCCCCTAGCCTATTGGAGGTGGGCTTGGGGAGTTGCGGAGAGGGCCCCACCAGGACGGGTCATGACATACGGGTTCTAAATTCTATTTTTATTTGAATATTTTGTTGGAAATTGTTTAAATAGATCGTGATAAAGCTTATGGTACTTGGAATGTGGGTGTTTAAGACACATGAGGGGAGACTATTCATTCTTTAAGAAGGTGATAAAAATTGATACAGGACATGTCACCTTTGATGACAATTCCAAAGAAAAATTCATTGGCCTTAGAAAAATTGATTACTCTAACAAAATTTAAATTTCCGAAATAATTTTTTTATGGATTGAAATATAAACCTCTTAGAATTTCATAATTATGGGATGATGGATTTTGTGTTAAATTTGAAAATTATGTGTGGAATGTTTATAAATTCTAAAAATGAATTATTGTTTTCTACATTAAGGAATGAAAATTTATACAATGTTAACTTAGATTCCTTTGTTTCTCAAAATGATTCATGTTTATCTATATTTCACAGAGATTCTGGGCTTTGAAATAGGAGACTAAGACACTATAATATTCACTCTTAGAAAAAAAATAGAAAAACCATTGTCAATGATCTACCCAAACTTGAGTATCCAAGTGATACAGAGTTTAATCCTTGTCAAAATGGAAAGAAACATAAAATATATTTCATACCAATGAAAGAAGTGTCAACTTCTCAACCTCTCAAATTGGTTCAGATGAATTTATTGGACCATCTAGAGTTTCTAGTTTAAATGGGAAGCACTATGTTTATGTTTTTATTGTTTAATTTCCTAGATATACTTGGACTTTCTGTTTAGCTCACAAAAGTGAAGCATTCTCTCATTACATCAAATACGCTAAAACAGTAGAAAATATTAATTGAATTAGAATTATATTCTTATGAAGTGATCATGTCTATAACTTTGAAAATTAGGATTTTTAATCCTTTTGCTCACAAAATGGTAATATTCTTAATTTATCTTCCCCTAGAACAACCCAAAAAAATTTAATTGTAGAAAGAATAAAAATAACCTTGCAATAGATTGGTAGAACCATGCTTAGTGAGTATTATATACATATTTATTTCTAGGTTGAAGCAGTAAATATAGCATGCTATATTATTAATAGTGTGTTGAATAGACCCATTCTTAAAATAAATCAATACGAGTTATGGAACAATAGAAAACAAAAATTAATATACTTCAATGTTTTTGGTTGCAATGTCTTTATTGTTAATACTAAGTTCAGTCTTGAAAAATATTTATCTATGAGTGATGAAGGAATATTTCTAGGATATTCAATCTCTAGTAAAGCCTATAGAGTGTTTAACAAAAGAACTAAATGTGTGGAAGTGTCTGTCCATGTCAAATTTGATGAAATAGGTCCACATGATCCTAAGACCACTCTATAAAACCTGGAGGATGATGTGTCAAATCTGGAAATTAATCCAAAATACTATAAGAATACTATAAAGGAATCTATGAAAACTTCTTGTTCGGAGAATTCTTCAGATTCAAGTCATATTGGACCCGAACCTATTGAATAACATAAAGTCATTATTCCATCTTTTTCTAGAGTTTTTATAACTTATAGGAACCAACCATTAAATGCAGTTGTAGGAGATTTAGATAAGGTAACTCAAACAAGAGATTCTCTTAGAAATATGGTTGAATATCAAATCTCCTTGTCATAACATGAACCGAAAAACATTAATGATTCTATAAATGATGAATTTTATGTGATGTATATGAAAGAAGAACATAATCAGTTTGAATGGAACAAATTTTTGAAACCTATTGATAGACCTAACGACACATTTAACCTAGGCACTAAGTAGGTATTTAGAAATAATGTAGATGAATCTGGTAAAATAGTTAGAAACAAGGATAGATTGGTTCCACAAGGATATATTCAAGAAGAAGTAATTGACTATGATGAAACCTTTACACCAGTAGCTAGACTTGATTCCATCAGAATCCTGCTTTCTTATGCTTCACATATGAATTTAAAACTATATCAAATGGATGTAATGAGTGAATTAATAAATGGGTATATTGCCAAGGATGCCTTTTTTGAACAACCCCTTGGTTTTACAAATCCTCAATTTCTAAATCATGTTTTAAAATTCTAAAAAAAATTATTTGGTTTAAATCAAGATCCAAGAGCTTGGTATGATAGAATGAGTTATTTTATTATTTCCAAAGATTTTACAAAAGGAATAGTTGATCCTACTCTTTTTATAAAAATAATTTCCAATGATGTTTTAGTAGTTTAATATTTTGTATATGATATTATATTTCGATCTTCAAAAATTTCATTATGAATTCAATTTTCTGAAATAATGAAAAATGAATTTGAAAGGAGTTTAATGGGTCAACTAAAATTCATTCTTATATTTCAAATATTTCAAAATAATTATTGTATTATTTTAAATAAAATAAAATATACTAGATATCTTATAAAATAGTATGGCTTGTATAGTACAAAAAGTAGTGACACACCAATGATTACTACTTGTATATTGGATCTTGATGAAGATGGAAAATCTGTTGATCAAACCACTTACATAAGAATGATTGGAAGGTTACTCTACATAACCAATAGTAGGCCTGATATTAGGATTAGTGTATTTATGTGTGTCGAACATGAGCCTCAGCCGAGTTTGTGATGTATCATTAACTACATCCATGAGACCCAAGTTCAAATCTAGGAGAAGACATCTTTCTGGGGTACTATAGCAGTACTGTAACAGTACTGTAGCATGTACGGTTCGATACTGTAGTAGTCAGAACTGTTCACCTTGGGCCACTGGTTTGAGCTTGGAGTCCTTAAGACCATCAGGCCAGCTAGGACTTCATGTTAGTAGAGATTCCAATCCACCTTTAACTCATTTGGTCCCCCTTAAGGCCTTTAGGCCACATATAGTTGCCCCAGAGAGACTCTATAAAGATGAAGCAGTCCGAGAGAAGGATTCAATGAAGTCGCACTCACAAGAGAAAAATCAATGGATTTGGATGAGTGAGAGGGTATGGCTATGCCATCAGTACTAGCCTGCGCTTGTACGGGATGCTTAGATAGATGGCCCTGTGAATCTAGAGAGCTACATCATGATGTGATGTTGGGGAGGAAAAGATCCTTGTAGTTATAGTATGGTTGAATTCCCTTATTCCTTCGATTTAGGTAATGTCTCTTAATCTACGGGCCATGTAATCTCCAAGACTATGGGAATTGTAAGGGTTCACAGTCATCCCATGATAGGGTGTAATAAAAAAATCCATAAAAATGATGGCATTCAGGACCTTCGGGTCTGGTATGTATGTGTTATCATTTTGAAGATAACCCTATGGAATCTCATTTAAATGTTCTTAAAAGGATTTTTAAACACCTCAAGCATACACCCAATCTTGTAATGTTCTATCCCAGAGATAATCATTTGAGTTAGTTAGTAATTCTGGTACTGATTTGGGTGGTTTTAAGTTAGATAGAAATAGAACCTCTAGAATATGTCAATTTTTATACAAGTCCCTAGTATCATGGTATAGTAAGAAACAAAACATTGTTGCATTATTTATTACTGAAGTTGAGTACATAGATAATGGTAGTTTTTTTGCACAAATTTTGTGGATGAGAGACACGTTACTAGATTGTGGATATCAATTCAGACATTTAAATATAAATTTTGATAATATAGGTGCAATTAAAATCTAAAAAAATCATGTTTCACACTCTAGAAAAAAACATATTAATGTAAGACATCACTTCTTGAAAGACCATTATAAAAAAGGCGATATCACTTTGGAATTCATTGAAACTGAATATCAGCTTCATGATATATTCACCATACCATTAAATTATGAAATAATATATTGCATCATACATGAATTGGGAATTATAAATCCTAAATGGTAAGTGAACTATTTCACAACTTACTGTTTCATATTTTATGGTTTCACAAGCCACTGGCTTGAGATTACTATCCAACTCCTATAGTTCTGTAGTTTACAGTCTTAAAAGTTATCGATTCATGTATATGGTATCACATTTACTATCTCACAGTTACTGTCTAGAATATACTGTTTCAAACATACGGTCACACAGTTTTGAAGTCACATGGTAGAGAGGACACCATGAAAACCTTCTACAATCTCACCGTGAAAACCTATTATAGTCTCACTGTGAAAGTCTTTTCCAATCTCACCGTAAATACACATTATTGTTTTATCTATATATTATAACACTATCACTATAATTTATTATATTATTCTTTTACTTTCCCACACTTTTGATTTTACGACACTCAATATCCATAAATGATAAAAATGAAAGAAGATTCATTCTTTTCTTTACCCGGTCTTTCTTGTCTTAAATAGTAAGACCTCCTTTAACCCTTACGTTCTATCTCTCTCTCTATTGAACCTTCTTTGAATGCACATAATGAAACTCTCATTCTCAACAACTCCTGAGAAGCGTAGATTAAAGAAGAAGATTAAAATAGCACTGAAGATAGCACTCAATGTTCCTCTAAATCCAAACCTAGTTAATAGAATAGTGTTTCCAGAAAATGAAATCTTCCACAAGTGGCTTCTATCATGCTTGTATTTAGTGTTGAATATACTAAAAGAATAGGGATGGCTAGATTAGTTCCCAAAGGAGACTAGGCTGATATACCTAATGCTAGTTGCTCATTTTTATCAGTTTGTTCAATTATCATTTTATAGATAAGATGTAATTGTTGTGAGAAGCTGGATAAATGGTAAAAGATGTACATTTTCATAGAGGTTATGGGATTCATTCCTAAAGATACGTCATGAAGGAATTTTTTATGACTGCCAGAGAGGTCCTCCTCCTCCCAGTAATATTTTTTTAGAAGATACCTTAAGAATATTGACTAGAAATAAAATAATGGGAAGAGCTATTGCTATAGAACTAAATGGTGAAACTAGACTATTCTTAAAGTTTTTCTAGAATATAATCAGTGCAAAAAATTGAGATTTTTTACCCTAAAGTATCAAGATGTATTTTTGATACATATTATAAATAGTGGACACAAGATTAACCTATGCAAGTATGTTATAATTTATATGTGTGAGTTTATAAATCCAACCTCAAGGTCAAACACCTTGTTCTACTCAAGGTTAATATCTTCTATGCTTAATGATAAAGGGTTGGTTAGACCAGATGAAGATGTCATTAAAGACTACGAATTTTGTATCTCAATGGAAATAGTCAAAGAAAGAAAATCAGTTGGAATCCATGGAGAAAATCATTGGTGGAGGATATTGATAGGGTTTATGAAATGTTCAACCTGATAGAGCATTCTTCAAGACCTAGGAACATCTATGATCCTGGTTTGGAAGCGGATGAAATTGTTGAGTATCATGTTGAGGAATAAGAAGAAGAGGTAGTTGCACCAATAGGGGAAACATTCCTGGATAAGGAAGATAATGGACTTGTTCCTCATGTCCTAATTAAGATGGAATTACATTTTCTAGAAGAAATTGTTGATTTGGAAGAATAACTAGCTTATAAATAAGAATCTTCTATTAATGTAAAGGAAAAGACTATTCTGGAAGAATATTTATAATAAGAAATTTCTTTTGAGAAAGAAGCTACTTTTGAGGTGCACAAGAGGAAAAAGTTATTCCTAAGATTATCCCATCTGCTGAGGAAAGAATGGAGAAAGAATTTCAGTTGGCTAGAAAAGAAATGGGGGAGGCTGTTGGGGATGAAAATTTTAAATTAAATCAGATAAATAAATCTATTAGTCTTGTGAGGTATACACTTGTAGAGGGGGAGCAGCACCATACTATGGAAAGTGTTTATATGCACAATCCATTTGATCAAAGCACTATTGATACATAGTATAAATTCCCTGGCTATTTTGATGTGGATGATTCCCAAGAAGCCTTAGTTAACGGAATAGATCTGTCTACTATGTTTCAATTGAAACCGGTCTCTACTATTGAAGTTTTCTCTGCAAATGAACATGAGTTCATCTAATATACTCTTAATGAAACTTTACAAGAACCTTCTACCTTATTATGTAAGTATGATTTGAAATCCTTTTGTGCTACCTTATTGGTTTGAATTGAAAATTTCATGAACACTCAACCTTCTTATGTGAAAAAATTGAGTGAAAGAGATACTTCCATGTTGTTAGAAAAGATCAAATGGTAGATTGAACCAAAATTTCTTCATGAAATTCAATAGGTTAGAATTGAGAATAAATAGATGAGTGATGAAGTGAAGTCTCTCAGAGATATGGTTTAAGATAAGAAAGGAGTGTTGAAATCAAGACTAGATCGTGTTTCTTATCATGTTGAGGATGTTATAGGTCAGATTCCAGAGTAATTTGTCTCTCTACATCAACCTAACCTAAGTTTCTATAGCTGACAAGGTGGCTGAAAGAAACAAGAAAATAGTTCCCAAAATGTTTGATCTTGTTATTGATCTCAACAAATTGACTGATGAGTATAAAGGATGTCTCCAAAAAGATTAGAATCATCAAAAGTCCTTTACATTGGCTGTTACAGCATCTAGTACCTCTAGATAGTCATCTCAACACTTTTTGTACAGTGATCTACACATAACAGCTGTTAAGGATGAAATTCAATTAGTTCTTAGTGGATTTGACAAAGAGTATCTATCTATGGTTTGCATGAGTACTGATAGAGTTCTAGATTTTGTAAACATTCATTCCATGTTTTCAAATGATGCACAAGAAGAAATTACTAAAAAGGTAGATTTATTATTCAATAATATTATCTCTATGCATGATATGACAAACCTCTTCAAGTACCTTGTGAAGAATCAGAAAATCCATCTTGTCACTGAAGCTTCCAAAACGAATGTTCAAAAGGTGAAAGATTTCAGTCCTTTGTTGGAAAAGTTCATGGCGAACCAATATGACTTTGAGAATGAAATGCAGTATGGTGGTGAGATTATTTATTACTTCATAAAGTTGTTGAGGCCTTATCTTCATGTGAAGAGAACTACAATTGTGGCTCCTATAGATGCACCCTTGCAGCCTATTTTTCCTCCTTTCTAATTCAATGCCTTTGTCTCTAACTCTATGTATGACTCTCAGTATTTGAGTCAGATCATACATGTTATCCTTGACCAACAATTTCCTCGATCTTCCACCAAACCTACCTTGGCCCCTTCTGTTTTTGAAGGTCTCCCTCTACCTTCTCTATCAGTTGGTTATATTTTTTCTTCAACTTCTACCTCTACTCCAGTGGCTTCTCCAGATGATACTACCATGGGAAAAGAGAAGACAGACAGTTCCATAGAATAGTGAACACTAACTTTTGATAGGGATTTTTTTTGAATTTTTGTTTTCTAATGTTTTTAATGACACATATTTCTCCATTTAATGCACTATAAACACTTATTAACTATTCTCTAATATAATTTTGTACACTTTTTGACAATCCCATAAGGGGGAGAGAGATGCACTCTACATTTACCCTAAGTGACACACAACACACTAAGAACAGATATCTCCCTCATATAATTTTTTATCACAAAAAGGGGGATATTGTTGGGCTCCACATGTGTTAATGTAACACCCCGACCCCAGCTACCCAGAGTCGGTGCATTACTTCGTAACATTGGCATGATCACAAGAAAGATCAAATCTCGAAAGACCGATTGGTTTAGTAGCCTTGGGAACACTAGATATATTCATAAGTTTTACATTACATCATAAAATGAAAAACTAATACAACAACATAATGTTTCCACAATCCACACTATTAACCCCTCATAAAATCCCTGCAGGTCATTCATAACTTACTTCTTCACATCCTGGGAAAAATAAAACATAGAAAAGGGGTGAGCTCAAATGCCCAGTAAGGATAACAATATAGCAGAAACTTTCATAAATAAGAATAAACATTTAAGGAAATGCATTACTAAAACAAAAGCCTTTTTAAACTTGGACTTCAACATAAAATGGCAGAGGTAAAAATGAAATAATGCCATTTAGTTACTCACATGGATATTCTACTAATCGAATAATCACATGCAAAAATCAATAACCACTTTCATAATGTTGGAATGCATAATGCCAGACTATCATAACCACATAGCCAAGGCCTCGTGCCAAGACTACAAATAAGATTTTGTCAAGGCCTTGTGCCAAGACACTAGTTTGTCTCATGAGACCTACCGATGCATCGAGGAGCTATAGCGGGCTCCACCCGTCACATATTAAGTCCAATGCATTCCCATATGAAAAGATTTAAATATAACATAAACATTAGTATTAAAACTAGCATACGAAATGTCAATACTTTCACCATAAACTATGAATGGTATAAAAATAGCACATCCACAGTCAAACATATCACAAAACCTTCAATACAATATAGAAGTTTTGTATCATAATAAATCAACTTCAAATAATCTTAAAATCCATCAAAGGATGTTGACATAGATGAAATCAAAATTCTTTTTAAAGAAATATCTCCTTTTATTTTGAAATCATTTAAGATCCATATAAAATAAAACATTTTCTTTGAAAATAATCTTATAAGCTTGTAAGGGAAGCTTTGAAGATTTTATAACGGCGGAAAATAGCCGCACCCGCCGTATAAGTAAAAAAAACATTCTTACCTTAATTCTGTCGAAAAGGTTAAAAGGGACCTTGTTTTGAAAACGACCGAAAGATTCCTTTATAAACCACTTATAAAAGTCAAAAAGGGTATAAATGACTTTAACTCATATTCTAGTAAATAGTAATAATGTTTTGAAATACATTTTTAAGAAACATGGATGTGGATGATAAAGAGATCCCAGTAGATTATTACATATAAACAACCTCGGATAATGAAGAGATTGTGAAATAACCCTTACCTTGTACTTTTCCTTGGTTGGGGTAGGTTAACCTCCTGTATAATGGTGAAATAATTGTTATTAAATTATACAAGAATCATATACATTAATATGATATCATATATGATCTTTTAATATTGATTTGATAATAATATCTTAGAATTATCGTCGTTTCGGGAGTTAACTTACCCATTTTCTTTTATATGTTTTGTTACATAAGCCATGGTTGTTGTATCTTATTCATATCCAGAATGATATCCAGTCCTTAAACATCATTTTTAAATCATAAAATGATAATTATACTTGAATGGATACGATGGAGAATGAATCTCATCGCGTTCGTGGAGACGGTAGTCCGTACGTACGCACGAGCGACAATATCATTGTTTTGATATTAAAATAATATATAAATGGATGGTATATCATATATACAGAATCATTAACATGTTATATTTATTATTTACATGAGTTACACATCATTATTATACCCATCCAAATAATATTATATTGAATAACAATTACACCACGACGTGGAGACGGTAAGCCGTACGTACGCACGTATGGCGACATGTTATTAAAAGGGTGGATGGAATACTGAATATGATTGTACCATATTTATAATAACATCACAGTATTTGTGAGATACTGGAGTTATTATTTTAGAATGGTAAGACCAAAGGAAGAAGAAGTGGAAGAAGAAAGGAACTTAGAAAAGGGTGGGGAAATCATTACCTCTTCTTCGGGTTCTTCCTTTTGATTTGATCAAAAGGGCTCCTTAGGTTGGCTTTCTGATCAAACTAAGGCCTCTAGGTTGTAGTGAGGGATGTTGGGAGAGTATTTGGGCAGAGGTTGGACGAACCAAAAGGCTTTGAAGGTGTGAAGAAATGAGAAGGAGGAGTGCCCTTTTATAAGAGGGGTGAGGGGCACCTTTGGAAAAGCTAGAAATATTAATTTATAATAAATTCATATTCCGTTTCCAATGGCTCCAAAGTTGACTATTCAAAGGCTAAGGTGGGGATAGGTTGAAAACCACTCAACCAATAGAATTTAGACAGGTTTGGGTACTTATATTAACCTTATCTTTAAGTATTAACTCTAAGTTAATTAGTTTCACTTTTACAATGTCTCTTTGTATTTTTATATTATATGGTTAATAAAAATACCATATACATACAAGAGACCCCCAAGTGGTCCATTAATGATGAACCTATCATGATATAAGTCTCTTGGTCGAACCTTAGTTTTTTAGGAATTTAATATCAATTAATAATATAATATTTGTTTTAAGAACTCTTTTATGTCAATTTTGACACTATTCAATAGTTGATTTTTGTGAAACTCATAACAGATTGATTACTTCGAAAAAAGTCAATTACATCAATAATAATATATCATATTATCCTATAAAATTATTTTAATTCATTAAAAGTTTCATATAATATTTATTTGGGTATTTTTAATATCAATTATTTTGATTTTTCACTATTATAGTAATTACTACATCATCATTGTGTCATAAATAAAATAAATTATTTAATTTATAAAAATTATAAATAAAATATCATTATGTTGGAAATATTTTTATCTTTCTAATGAATATTTATAATCTAAAATCCAACATATATAACCCTATGTAACAATTGTTTTGCTAAACGATATATGCTTGTGTCATTTTTGTATTCATTTTGACTTAATTAAAATAAAGTGTCATTATCACTTACAAGTGGATCCATGGGGTCCCAAAATAGACCCAAAGATGCCCATGGTCGACCATGTATCAACCAATTGGGTTAAGACACGTTTTAGGGTAATTTAGTATTATTATAATATTATTTTTAACCCTTATTTACCGGATTTACCCTTAACCATGGTAAATAAAATATTTACCGCAGTAATTATTCAAAATGTCTAAAAATAAAAGTTACCTATTTACACAATTTGAACATCCTGATTCCAAATATGGAATCCATTTTCCTAAATTCAAAACATAGAAGTGGCAGAAATTAATTTAAAATTAATTCCCGCTGTCAAAACAAAAAGCGTGTTTTTAAGAGATAATAACTATCAAAAGATTGGCACTTGTTTATGTTCGGTTTAATTGTAAAATTATGTCCAATGACCAAAATTATATTAAATGGTAAAAATATATTCTAAATATACTTTCAAACCAATCAAATTCATAATTTATCACTATTAATTATTTTGATTAAAAAAGTTGTTTTTAATTAAAATTTAGTAATTTTCACTATTCATCAAAATATGAAAGTTATCCGAAAAGTACCAAAATTTCACCTTAGGCTAAATTAGATATTCCGAATCCAAAAATGAAGTCCATTTTGAAATAAAAAATATATATAATTTTAAAAATTAGGTATTACTATTCACAACGGCTAGTTTAATTAGTTGTGGTGTGTGTTAGAACTCGAGGTTGCGTACAACACACGCTATCGCATTATTCGAAGGAAAACGTACCATGGAAGCTTGGGGTGTTTCATTTTAAATTTTTAATGTCCCCATTTAGTCAAAAATATTAAAATATTGTATTTAAAAAGGTTTCACTATTAGAAGTTGATAAAAGTGAAATACTTAAAATGAATCTGTTCTTGCATTATGACTAAGAAACTCATAATAGGGATTCTAAAATTATAAGGATTATATAAAGTTCAAAATGTAGTTAATACTATTCATGAACTCTTTTAATGGTGTGATTGAACTCGGTGTTGCGTGCAGTGAAAGTTATTGAATTATTTTGAAGAAATAACACATTATGAATTCCTGGGGTGTTACATTCTCCCCTCCTTCAATAAATTGCGTCCTCGCAATTTGAAATTGTTCTTCGAAAATAAAAGGTTGAAAGTAGAAAATATATTTGTGGGAAAACCCCCATTGGAAATTGGGTTACTAAAATTTAGTCTTAATATGAGGAAAAGAGAAATGAAAGGGTCACCACCAAATTATGATCTCGATTAGGAGAACATTGGTGGAAATTAGAGACATATAATTGGAGGAAAAACGTAAATATTTATAGGTAGTGATTGAGGTCATCAATCACAAACATGTATAAAATTGAGGTACTTAAACTCATCAATCTATGATGATTTGAAATACCATCGGTTCAACAAAACATAGGGTATTAGGATAACACATTTTTGACGTTTCAAAATATCTTAGTTGAAATCCCACATCGAAAAATGAATTAATGAGGTCTCTATTTAAAATAAAGAGTAGAAAGTATGAAGATTACCGAAAATAACACATACTAGGGTTCCATGTAGGAAAAAATGGATATGGAAGAGAAATCTAACCATCAATTATCTGATGGAGAGTGGTAGAGAACATGGCTATGAAAAGGCCAAAAATCCCAAAGCCATAAATTTGTGATGATTTAAGGTACCATCTAGGACAACATTTTTGTTCTATGTTTCTTTTATTAATGTTGGGGAATTTATTTATGAGATTGGATAAGATCATAAGGAGATATACTTACTTTATAATTAGAGTTTTATCCATTAATAAATTTCTACCACAAACTCATCTTTCACTCTAAAAGATAATAGAATGTAAAAAAAATTCTATTTACACTATTCATACAGGGGTTCCAAAATAAACGAATTTATAATTCATCTACATGATATTTTAATAAAAACTACATTATTTAATCCAGGACATCTCATGGGCCAGTGGTAGGTGATACACCCTTGTCGCCCTTCGGTTGCGGGTTCAAGTCTCGCAGCCTTGCCGGACGCGACGGGTTGCCGCCCGACCTCCGGGTTGTTTTTTTGGCAATCCAAAATAATCCAAACTAGAACTATCCAAAATACTTCTGTCCAAACTCACAGTCCAACATTTATAAGGAAGGTAAACATAATATAGATCCTTTTTACCCTGTAATAGCATATGAATACCTTCATCATGTATTACCATATTACTTATTGATTACATTCATGCTCCCTTATTCCATATAGAATGCTGGATATACTTCATTAATCCAAAAATGTTTTAAACCCCAACAATTATGGAATATACAAATCATTAATCAGTTCCAAGGTAGTCAATAATATCCAATATAATTTATCCAAATCAATCATGTATTATTCTAAAATCACCACCTCAGTATCTGAACCATATTATGGTTTATCTTGCTCTCAACCATATATTTTCCAAACATTTAACCTGCTACTGAGTCACTTTTCTTTGTTCCACACCATCTTATGTCCTTAATGAAATAGTACTGCAGTACAATCCTTATATACTCCACAATTATTATAACAAGTACATTGTTGATACAACACTCAATTAACATAATCAACATAAGAACTCTAATCATTCCTCTTCATCTCTGGTAGTATCATAACTTGATTATTATCCAATAGCATCATTTGCGGCATAGTCTGATGACTGGGACATAGGTTTGTGTAGTGTCCAAACTCCTTGCAAATGAAGCATTGTACATTTGAAACCATTTTCTTACCCTTGCAGTCACGTACTTTGTGCCCTTTTCCTCCACACTTATAACAAACTCCCATTCCTTTCAGGCAAGTTCCAGGGTGTTTCTTTCCACAGTTACCACATATGTGAAAATTCTTCTTTTCCCTTTTCCCTTTATCCATCTTTCTCTCTTCCATCCTTTTCTTCTCTTGCTTCCCTTCAAATCCATAGGACTCAGTAAACTCTTTACTTATCTTATCAACACATGATATTATTTCTTCATATGATGATAATACATGGGAGACTATTTCTCTTATAAATTATAGCTTAAGACCATGAAAGATATGATCCTTCCTTCTCTTTGGATCATGTGCATTTCTGGAGTTCTCATTCCTTCTACCGGGCGCCATTTCTAAACAATGGCATACACTAGATCAGTTTATTAATCAAAATACATAATACGATACTTATGAAACACTTAACATAAATTGATCTATTTATGGATATAATCCATAAGAATGTTTTCTTTGAGGAATTATATACTCATAATCCCTTCAAAATGATTTTTAGATAAAATTAGAGTTATCCTAAGCATATCCCCCGGGAGTGTCGTAACCAAGAGTGCAGCAAGGCCCGTTGTCGTGCACCAGTTCCCGTTCGAGTCTAGCTCAAAGCGGTGTTTTCGGGTTTTACCCCTAGGTACATCTGTGCCAGAGCCGACTCTACCTGCTCGTATCCAGACAGGGATGTATTGCTCGAAAAACTCACAAAATCTCTACAATACCAAAATTCTCGGAAGTTCTTCTATACTAATCCTCAAAGTTCATCTTAGGTCTACGTGCTCTAATCAGAGTTTATCTGAATCTAGCTTCCAAGGTTTGTACTAAACTTCCTCTGATACCAACTGTAACGCCCCGACCCCAGCTACCCAGAGTCGGTGCATTACTTCGTAACATTGGCATGATCACAAGAAAGATCAAATCTCGAAAGACCGATTGGTTTAGTAGCCTTGGGAACACTAGATATATTCATAAGTTTTACATTACATCATAAAATGAAAAACTAATACAACAACATAATGTTTCCACAATCCACACTATTAACCCCTAATAAAATCCCTGCAGGTCATTCATAACTTACTTCTTCACATCCTGGGAAAAATAAAACATATAAAAGGGGTGAGATCAAATGCCCAGTAAGGATAACAATATAGCGGAAGCTTTCATAAATAAGAATAAACATTTAAGGCAGTGCATTACTAAAACAAAAGCCTTTTTAAACTTGGACTTCAAAATAAAATGGAAAAGGTAAAAATGAAATAATTCCATTTAGTTACTCACATGGATATTCTACTAATCGAATAATCAAATGCAAAAATCCATAACCACTTTCATAATGTTGGAATGCATAATGCCAGACTATCATAACCACATAGCCAAGGCCTCATGCCAAGACTACAAATAAGATTTTGTCAAGGCCTTGTGCCAAGACACTAGTTTGTCTCATGAGACCTACCGATGCATCGAGGAGCTATAGCGGGCTCCACCCGTCACATATTAAGTCCAATGCATTCCCATATGAAAAGGTTTAAATATAACATAAACATTCGTATTAAAACTAGCATACGAAATGTCAATAATTTCACCATAAACTATGAATGGTATAAAAATAGCACATCCACAGTCAAACATATCACAAAACCTTCAATACAATATAGAAGTTTTGTATCATAATAAATCAACTTCAAATAATCTTAAAATCCATCAAAGGATGTTGACATAGATGAAATCAAAATTCTTTTTAAAGAAATATCTCCTTTTATTTTGAAATCATTTAAGATCCATATAAAATAAAACATTTTCTTTTCAAATAATCTTATAAGCTTGTAAGGGAAGCTTTGAAGATTTTATAACGGCGGAAAATAGCCGCACCCACCGTATAAGTAAAAAAACATTCTTACCTTAATTCTGTCGAAAAGGTTAAAAGGGACCTTGTTTTGAAAACGACGGAAAAATTCCTTTATAAACCACTTATAAAATTCAAAAATGGTATAAATGACTTTAACTCATATTCTAGTAAATAGTAAAAATGTTTTGAAATACATTTTTAAGAAACATGGATGTGGATGATAAAGAGATCCCAGTAGATTATTACATATAAACAACCTCGGATAATGAAGAGATTGTGAAATAACCCTTACCTTGTAATTTTCCTTGGTTGGGGTAGGTTAACCTCCTGTATAATGGTGAAATAATTGTTATTAAATTATACAATAATCATATACATTAATATGATATCATATATGATCTTTTAATATTGATTTGATAATAATATCTTAGAATTATCGTCATTTCGGGAGTTAACTTACTCATTTTCTTTTATATGTTTTGTTACATAATCCATGGTTGTTGTATCTTATTCATATCCAGAATGATATCCAGTCCTTAAACATCATTTTTAAATCATCAAATGATAATTATACTTGAATGGATACGATGGAGAATGAATCTCATCGCGTTCGTGGAGACGGTAGTCCGTACATACGCACGAGCTACAATATCATTCTTTTGATATTAAAATAATATATAAATGGATGGTATATCATATATACAGAATCATTAACATGTTATATTTATTATTTACATGAGTTACACATCATTATTATACCCATCCAAATAATATTATATTGAATAACAATTACACCACGACGTGGAGACGGTAAGTCGTACGTACGCACGTATGGCGACATGTTATTCAAAGGGTGGATGGAATACTCAATATGATTGTACCATATTTATAATAACATCACAGTATATGTGAGATACTAGAGTTATTATTTTAGAATGGTAAGAACAAAGGAAGAAGAAGTGGAAGAAGAAAGGAACTTAGAAAAGGGTGGTGAAATCATTACCTCTTCTTCGGGTTCTTCCTTTTGATTTGATCAAAAGGGCTCATTAGGTTGGCTTTATGATCAAAATAAGGCCTCTAGTTTGTAGTGAGGGATGTTGGGAGAGTATTTGGGCAGATTTTGGCCGAATCAAAAGGCTTTGAAGGTGTGAAGAAATGAGAAGGAGGAGTGCCCTTTTATAAGAGGGGTGAGGGGCACCTTTGGAAAATCTAGAAATATTAATTTATAATAAATTCTTATTCGGTTTCCAATGGCTCCAAAGTTGACTATTCAAAGGCTAAGGTGGGGATAGGTTGAAAAACACTCAACCAATAGAATTTAGACAGGTTTGGGTACTTATATTAACCTTATCTTTAAGTATTAACTCTAAGTTAATTAGTTTCACTTTTACAATGTCTCTTTGTATTTCTATATTATATGGTTAATAAACTTAACATATACATACAAGTGACCCCCAAGTGGTCCATTAATGATGAACCTATCATGATATAAGTCTCTTGGACGAACCGTAGATTTTTAAGAATTTAATATCAATTAATAATATAATATTTGTTTTAAGAACTCTTTTATGTCAATTTTGACACTATTCAATAGTTGATTTTTGTGAAACTCATAACAGATTGATTACTTCGAAAAAATCAATTAAATCAATCCTAATATATCATATTATCCTAGAAAATTAGTTTAATTCATTAAAAGTTTCATATTATATTTATTTGGGTATTTTTAATATCAATTATTTTGATTTTTTACTATTATAGTAATTACTGCATCATCATTGTGTCATAAATAAAATAAATTATTTAATGTCTAAAAATTATAAATAAAATATAATTATTTAGGAAAGCTTTTTATCTTTCTAATGAATATTTATAATCTAAAATCCAACATATATAACCCTATGTAACAATTGTTTTTCTAAAAGATATATGCTTGTGTCATTTTTGTATTCATTTTGACTTAATTAAAATAAAGTGTCATTATCACTTACAAGTGGATCCATGGGGTCCCAAAATAGACCCAAAGATGCCCATGGTCGACCATGTATCAACCAATAGGGTTAAGACACGTTTTAGGCTAATTTAGTATTATTATAATATTATTTTTTAACCCTTATTTACCGGATTTACCCTTAACTATGGTAAATAAAATATTTACCGCAGTAATTATTCAAAATGTCTAAAAATAAAAGTTACCTATTTACAAAATTTGAACATCCTGATTCCAAATATGGAATCCATTTTCCTAAATTCAAAACACAGAAGTGGCAGAAATTAATTTAAAATTAATTCCCGCTGTCAAAACAAAAAGCGTGTTTTTAAGAGATAATAACTATCAAAAGATTGGCACTTGTTTATGTTCGGTTTAATTGTAAAATTATGTCCAATGACCAACATTATATTAAATGGTAAAAATATATTCTAAATATACTTTCAAACCAATCAAATTCATAATTTATCACTATTAATTATTTTGATTAAAAAAGTTGTTTTTAATTAACATTTAGTAATTTTCACTATTCATCAAAATATGAAAGTTATCCGAAAAGTACCAAAATTTCACCTTAGGCTAAATTAGATATTCCGAATCCAAAAATGAAGTCCATTTTGAAATATAAAATATATATAATTTTAAAAATTAGGTATTACTATTCACAACGGCTAGTTTAATTAGTTGTGGTGTGTGTTAGAACTCGAGGTTGCGTACAACACACGCTATCGCATTATTTGAAGGGAAACGTACCGTGGAAGCTTGGGGTGTTTCATTTTAAATTTTTAATGTCCCCATTTAGTCAAAAAGATTAAAATATTGTATTTAAAAAGGTTTCACTATTAGAAGTTGATAAAAGTGAAATACTTAAAATGAATCTGTTCTTGCATTATGACTAAGAAACTCATAATAGGGATTCTAAAATTATAAGGATTATATAAAGTTCAAAATGTAGTTAATACTATTCATGAACTCTTTTAATGGTGTGACTGAACTCGGTGTTGCGTGCAGTGCAAGTTATTGAACTATTTTGAAGAAATAACACATTATAAATTCTTGGGGTGTTACATTCTCCCCTCCTTCAATAAATT
The DNA here is from genome assembly GCA_963277665.1 of Viscum album. Taxonomy (NCBI): domain Eukaryota; kingdom Viridiplantae; phylum Streptophyta; class Magnoliopsida; order Santalales; family Viscaceae; genus Viscum; species Viscum album. Next base: position 1,005,953,732 of record OY728134.1, read on the forward strand.
GCGTCCTCGCAATTTGAAATTGTTCTTCGAAAATAAAAGGTTGAAAGTAGAAAATATATTTGTGGGAAAACCCACATTGGAAATTGGGTTACTAAAATTTAGTCTTAATATGAGGAAAAGAGAAATGAAAGGGTCACCACCAAATTATGATCTCGATTAGGAGAACATTGGTGGCAATTAGAGACATATAATTGGAGGAAAAACGTAAATATTTATAGGTAGTGATTGAGGTCATCAATCACAAACAAGTATAAAATTGAGGTACTTAAACTCATCAATCTATGATGATTTGAAATACCATCGGTTCAACAAAACATAGGGTATTAGGATAACACATTTTTGACGTTTCAAAATATCTTAGTTGAAATCCCACATCGAAAAATGAATTAATGAGGTCTCTATTTAAAATAAAGAGTGGAAAGTATGAAGATTACCGAATATAACACATACTAGGGTTCCATGTAGGAAAATATGGATATGGAAGAGAAATATAACCATCAATTATCTGATGGAGAGTGGTAGAGAACATGGCTATGAAAAGGCCAAAAATCCCAAAGCCATAAATTTGTGATGATTTAAGGTACCATCTAGGACAACATTTTTGTTCTATGTTTCTTTTATTAATGTTGGGGAATTTATTTATGAGATTGGATAAGATCATAAGGAGATATACTTACTTTATAATTAGAGTTTTATCCATTAATAAATTTCTACCACAAACTCATCTTTCACTCTAAAAGATAATAGAATGTAAAAAAAATTCTATTTACACTATTCGTACAGGGGTTCCAAAATAAACGAATTTATAATTCAACTACATGATATTTTAATAAAAACTACATTATTTAATCCAGGACATCTCATGGGCCAGTGGTAGGTGATACACCCTTGTCGCCCTTCGGTTGTGGGTTCAAGTCTCGCAGCCTTACCGGACGCGACGGGTTGCCGCCCGACCTCCGGGTTGTTTTTTTTTGGCAATCCAAAATAATCCAAACTAGAACTATCCAAAATACTTCTGTCCAAACTCACAGTCCAACATTTATAAGGAAGGTAAACATAATATAGATCCTTTTTACCCCGTAATAGAATATGAATACCTTCATCATGTATTACCATATTCCTTATTGATTACATTCATGCTTCCTTATTCCATATAGAATGCTGGATATACTTCATTAATCCAAAAATGTTTTAAACCCCAACAATTATGGAATATACAAATCATTAATCAGTTCCAAGGTAGTCAATAATATCCAATATAATTCATCCAAATCAATCTTGTATTATTCTAAAATCACCACCTCAGTATCTGAACCATATTATGGTTTATCTTGCTCTCAACCATATATTTTCCAAACATTTAACCTGCTACTGAGTCACTTTTCTTTGTTCCACACCATCTTAAGTCCTTAATGAAATAGTACTGCAGTACAATCCTTATATACTCCATATTTATTATAACAAGTACATTGTTGATACAACACTCAATTAACATAATCAACATAAAAACTCTAATCATTCCTCTTCATCTCTGGTAGTATCATAACATGATTATTATCCAATAGCATCATTTGCGGCATAGTCTTATGACTGGGACATAGGTTCGCGTAGTGTCCAAACTCCTTGCAGATGAAGCATTGTACATTTGAAACCATTTTCTTACCCTTGTAGTCACGTACTTTGTGCCCTTTTCCTCCACACTTATAACAAACTCCCATTCCTTTCAGGCAAGTTCCAGGGTGTTTCTTTCCACAGTTACCACATATGTGAAAATTCTTATTTTCCCTTTTCCCTTTATCCATCTTTCTCTCTTCCATCCTTTTCTTCTCTTGCTTCCCTTCAAATCCATAGGACTCAGTAAACTCTTTACTTATCTTATCAACACATGATATTATTTCTTCATATGATGATAATACATGGGAGACTATTTCTCTTATAAATTCTAGCTTAAGACCATGAAAGATATGATCCTTCCTTCTCTTTGGATCATGTGCATTTCTGGAGTTCTCATTCCTTCTATCGGGCGCCATTTCTAAACAATGGCATACACTAGATCAGTTTATGAATCAAAATACATAATCCCATACTTATGAAACACTTAACATAAATTGATCTATTTATGGATATAATCCATAAGAATGTTTTCTTTGAGGAATTATATACTCATAATCCCTTCAAAATGATTTTTAGATAAAATGAGAGTTATCCTAAGCATATCCCCTGGGAGTGTCGTAACCAAGAGTGCAGCAAGGCCCGTTGTCGTGCACCAGTTCCCGTTCGAGTCTAGCTCAAAGCGGTGTTTACGGGTTTTACCCCTAGGTACATCTGTGCCAGAGCCGACTCTACCTGCTCGTATCCAGACAGGGATGTATTTCTCGAAAAACTCACAAAATCTCTACAATACCAAAATTCTAGGAAGTTCTTCTATACTACTCCTCAAAGTTCATCTTAGGTCTACATGCTCTAATCAGAGTTTATCTAAATCTAGCTTCCAAGGTTTGTACTAAACTTCCTCTGATACCAACTGTAACGCCCCGACCCCAGCTACCCAGAGTCGGTGCATTACTTCGTAACATTGGCATGATCACAAGAAAGATCAAATCTCGAAAGACCGATTGGTTTAGTAGCCTTGGGAACACTAGATATATTCATAAGTTTTACATTACATCATAAAATGAAAAACTAATACAACAACATAATTTTTCCACAATCCACACTATTAACCCCTCATAAAATCCCTGCAGGTCATTCATAACTTACTTCTTCACATCCTGGGAAAAATAAAACATAGAAAATGGGTGAGCTCAAATGCCCAGTAAGGATAACAATATAGCGGAAGCTTTCATAAATAAGAATAAACATTTAAGGCAATGCATTACTAAAACAAAAGCCTTTTTAAACTTGGACTTCAACATAAAATGGCAAAGGTAAAAATGAAATAATTCCATTTAGTTACTCACATGGATATTCTACTAATCGAATAATCACATGCAAAAATCCATAACCACTTTCATAATGTTGGAATGCATAATGTCAGACTATCATAACCACATAGCCAAGGCCTCGTGCCAAGACTACAAATAAGATTTTGTCAAGGCCTTGTGCCAAGACACTAGTTTGTCTCATGAGACCTACCAATGCATCGAGGAGCTATAGCGGGCTCCACCCGTCACATATTAAGTCCAATGCATTCCAATATGAAAAGGTTTAAATATAACATAAACATTCGTATTAAAACTAGCATAAGAAATGTCAATACTCTCACCATAAACTATGAATGCTATAAAAATAGCACATCCACAGTCAAACATATCACAAAACCTTCAATACAATATAGAAGTTTTGTATCATAATAAATCAACTTCAAATAATCTTAAAATCCATCAAAGGATGTTGACATAGATGAAATCAAAATTCTTTTTAAAGAAATATCTCCTTTTATTTTGAAATCATTTAAGATCCATATAAAATAAAACATTTTCTTTGAAAATAATCTTATAAGCTTGTAAGGGAAGCTTTGAAGATTTTATAACGGCGGAAAATAGCCGCACCCACCGTATAAGTAAAAAAACATTCTTACCTTAATTCTGTCGAAAAGGTTAAAAGGGACCTTGTTTTGAAAACGACGGAAAAATTCCTTTATAAACCACTTATAAAATTCAAAAATGGTATAAATGACTTTAACTCATATTCTAGTAAATAGTAAAAATGTTTTGAAATACATTTTTAAGAAACATGGATGTGGATGATAAAGAGAGCCCAGTAGATTATTAAATATAAACAACCTCGGATAATGAAGAGATTGTGAAATAACCCTTACCTTGTACTTTTCCTTGGTTGGGGTAGGTTAACCTCCTGTATAATGGTGAAATAATTGTTATTAAATTATACAAGAATCATATACATTAATATGATATCATATATGATCTTTTAATATTGATTTGATAATAATATCTTAGAATTATCGTCGTTTCGGGAGTTAACTTACTCATTTTCTTTTATATGTTTTGTTAAATAAGCCATGGTTGTTGTATCTTATTCATATCCATAATGATATCCAGTCCATAAACATCATTTTTAAATCATAAAATGATAATTATACTTGAATGGATACGATGGAGAATGAATCTCATCGCGTTCGTGGAGACGGTAGTCCGTACGTACGCACGAGCGACAATATCATTATTTTGATATTAAAATAATTTATAAATGGATGGTATATCATATATACAGAATCATTAACATGTTATATTTATTATTTACATGAGTTACACATCATTATTATACCCATCCAAATAATATTATATTGAATAACAATTACACCACGATGTGGAGACGGTAAGCCGTACGTACGCACGTATGGCGACATGTTATTCAAAGGGTGGATGGAATACTGAATATGATTGTACCACATTTATAATAACATCACAGTATATGTGAGATACTGTAGTTATTATTTTATAATGGTAAGAACAAAGGAAGAAGAAGTGGAAGAAGAAAGGAACTTAGAAAAGGGTGGTGAAATCATTACCTCTTCTTCGGGTTCTTCCTTTTGATTTGATCAAAAGGGCTCCTTAGGTTGGCTTTCTGATCAAACTAAGGACTCTAGGTTGTAGTGAGGGATGTTGGGAGAGTATTTGGGCAGAGTTTGGCCGAACCAAAAGGTTTTGAAGGTGTGAAGAAATGAGAAGGAGGAGTGCCCTTTTATAAGAGGGGTGAGGGGCACCTTTGGAAAAGCTAGAAATATTAATTTATAATAAATTCATATTCGGTTTCCAAAGGCTCCAAAGTTGACTATTCAAAGGCTAAGGTGTGGATAGGTTGAAAACCACTCAACCAATAGAATTTAGACGGGTTTGGGTACTTATATTAACCTTATCTTTAAGTATTAACTCTAAGTTAATTAGTTTCACTTTTACAATGTCTCTTTGTATTTCTATATTATATGGTTAATAAACTTACCATATACATACAAGAGACCCCCAAGTGGTCCATTAATGATGAACCTATCATGATATAAGTCTCTTGGCCGAACCTTAGATTTTTAGGAATTTAATATCAATTAATAATATAATATTTGTTTTAAGAACTCTTTTATGTCAGTTTTGACACTATTCAATAGTTGATTTTTGTGAAACTCATAACAGATTGATTACTTCGAAAAAAATCAATTAAATCAATCCTAATATATCATATTATCCTATAAAATTAGTTTAATGCATTAAAAGTTTCATATTATATTTATTTGGGTATTTGTAATATCAATTATTTTGATTTTTCACTATTATAGTAATTACTGCATCATCATTGTGTCATAAATAAAATAACTTATTTAATGTCTAAAAATTATAAATAAAATATCATTATGTAGGAAAGCGTTTTATCTTTCTAATGAATATTTATAATCTAAAATCCAACATATATAACCCTATGTAACAATTGTTTTTCTAAAAGATATATGCTTGTGTCATTTTTGTATTCATTTTGACTTAATTAAAATAAAGTGTCATTATCACTTACAAGTGGATCCATGGGGTCCCAAAATAGACCCAAAGATGCCCATGGTCGACCATGTATCAACCAATAGGGTTAAGACACGTTTTAGGAGAATTTATTATTATTATAATATTATTTTTTAACCCTTATTTACCGGATTTACCCTTAACCATGGTAAATAAAATATTTACCGCAGTAATTATTCAAAATGTCTAAAAATAAAAGTTACCTATTTACACAATTTGAACATCCTGATTCCAAATATGGAATCCATTTTCCTAAATTCAAAACACAGAAGTGGCAGAAATTAATTTAAAATTAATTCCCGCTGTCAAAACAAAAAGCGTGTTTTTAAGAGATAATAACTATCAAAAGATTGGCACTTGTTTATGTTCGGTTTAATTGTAAAATTATGTCCAATGACCAACATTATATTAAATGGTAAAAATATATTCTAAATATACTTTCAAACCAATCAAATTCATAATTTATCACTATTAATTATTTTGATTAAAAAAGTTGTTTTTAATTAAAATTTAGTAATTTTCACTATTCATCAAAATATGAAAGTTATCCGAAAAGTACCAAAATTTCACCTTAGGCTAAATTAGATATTCCGAATCCAAAAATGAAGTCCATTTTGAAATATAAAATATATATAATTTTAAAAATTAGGTATTACTATTCACAACGGCTAGTTTAATTAGTTGTGGTGTGTGTTAGAACTTGAGGTTGCGTACAACACACGCTATCGCATTATTCGAAGGGAAACGTACCGTGGAAGCTTGGGGTGTTTCATTTTAAATTTTTAATGTCCCCATTTAGTCAAAAAGATTAAAATATTGTATTTAAAAAGGTTTCACTATTAGAAGTTGATAAAAGTGAAATACTAAAAATGAATCTGTTCTTGCATTATGACTAAGAAACTCATTATAGGGATTCTAAAATTATAAGGATTATATAAAGTTCAAAATGTAGTTAATACTATTCATGACCTCTTTTAATGGTGTGATTGAACTCGGTGTTGCGTGCAGTGCAAGTTATTGAATTATTTTGAAGAAATAACACATTACGAATTCTTGGGGTGTTACAGTTAATCATGTTTTAATGATCCCAAATCCTATACATCCTATTTAATACATTTCAAGTCATGGGAAAATATGGTTTATTTCTTTATTCTTTACATAAATTTTACCTAGATTTTATTTTCTATAAATCATGTTTGATTGTTGTAAACAATATTTAACTTTCTCTTTAATGATTTCCTCTATGAATGATTAATTATAATTAATTCGGTGAATATTACTACTTATGTCTATATATAGATAATTGGCTATGTCTGAGAAACGGTGAGTCTTCCACCGATTCTGGTTTTTTTTTGGAAAAGGAACAGACACCGTGAACTAGACACCATGACCCAGGAACCGTGAACAAGACACCGTGACCCAGACATCGTGAACCAGACACCGTGAACCAAACACCTGGACCCAGACACCATGAACCAGGCACCGTTACCCAGACACCGTGACCTAGACACCATGACTAGACACTATGAACATACAATGTGACCAAACACTGTGCCCAAGACACCATAACTAGTTTTAGATCTTTTGAAAACTGTGACACATTTTCCTTGTTAAGACACTGTTCAATGATTAGAAAAGCACCAGACATCGTGATCCTAAAACCACATCTATGTTGCCAGTCCCATATCTCTATACAACTCTACCATCATTACTGTATCACTTATTAATGGAAAAGATGATGAAATTATTTCTTGGTTACACTGTTTCCCTGTGACATCATTTCAAGGTAGACTTTGACACCATTCATTAATTTGTTTTTCCATTTTCAATTTTATTTATAACGGTCATATTTGAGTCTTTTAAATGCAATGAAATAATTATTATTTCTTTGTAGAAATTTCACATGAATGTATGAGGCATGAGGTGCAGAATACATGCATCATGTCTACTTCAAGATATGCACTTCAAGAATAAAAAAGAAAATCATGGACCTGAAACATTAAAATGTTATAGAGAAGCAGGAGTGAGATAATTCTTTTAAAAAAACCAACACATGAAACAAGATAAATTTTAATGACACACAAAGGATTCAAAAATCCAAAACCTAGGATACCATAGTTCAGAATCAAGAACATCTTTACAATAAACACTCTATGAAGAACACAAGCCAGATCCAACTGGAAACACCAGACTTGTGATACTCTTTTTCTCACAAGTACTCTTGATTATTGCATATTCATCATCCTATAAGGCCAAATCTGGATATAATAACACTCAGAGCACTTCTAACCTTATCTCGTCATCTATTCTCTATTGTGTACTGTTTTTAGAATTCAAGCCGTGTATTTTTTTTTCTGTATTAAAACACACACTATATCTTACAGTAAATTGAAGGATGCAAGATATCATTCTTCTTATATATTTTTACACTTGTTTATTGCAATGTATATGTGTGGAAGAGGTCCTTGAATGACCTAGTAGTTTTTACCAATGAAAAACTACGGAAGATGTCGTGTGACTTGGACAGTCCTGTGCACTATTGTTTACCCCGATCTAGAGGGTGGATCAATTTTATTAATATAAATTTCTTGGTGGTAGGTGATCTCCAATTGGATTGTATTAGGTCCCTACTTGAGACTGAACCAATAGTTTTATATCTACTGTGTTTTTTAATTTAGTTTTCTCGGTTTTGATGTATAATTCAGAAAGCACTAGATTTTCATTGATAGTTAATCTTGGACAGATGTTATAATTGTTTTACCTTATAAGAATTGCATCAAAAGTAATATCGATAACTGATATTGATATTACTGAGAATTAACCAATCTTATATGATTTTATTTGAACAGTAAAACTCTCATTACCATATTACTTTGATTAACTAGTCTGTATTTATTTTTATTGGGGAACCTTTTAAAAAACTTTTCAAACATAAATTTTAATAGATACTCAATTCACCCCCATATTTATTAGTCTACTTCGAGTAACACTCCACCTAGCCCATGATTCTTCGGTCCCTCTCTCCTAGCATGGACTTCCCACTTTCCTTTGAAAAGAAAACGGGTACCTTTTGGTGATGTAAAAGATACCCTTTGGTGATAATAGTCAACAAAGTCATGATAGTGGTCCAACCAGTCCTTCCCGAGAATGATATTGATTCCCTTCATCTCTAGAACAAGTAGATTCCATAATAAAGGGTAGCTACCATCCTCAAGCGAGAAGTCCCTACACTAGAGTATGCCCTCCATCTATATTCACAACGGTGTATTGAGGGACATTACACCATAGTGATATTATATCTCTAGTCCGAGACTTTCCACGATAGATACAGAAATAAAAGAGTTTGAAGCACCTATATCAAACAAATAAAAGACAATAGTAGAGGCGACTAGAATAATATATCGTACTGTATATGGTCATGCAGACAAATCCGTAGCTATCGGCTGTAAGGCATGAAACTGACCTGATCCACGCCCCTATGAAATATATGGACTACCATGATAATGGTTGCTCTACTGGTGTTTCTAGTGATCGGGGATCATACTAGAATGACCACGACCCCCTCTTTATCTGTACTTTTTGGTGCAAAATCAACTCCATGCCCGATGCAACGCAAAATAACTCGCTCCGGAAGGCGGAGTAGGCACATATCCTTTTCCACTCAAAGATAATGGAAATGACCTTCAAAGGATCTGAAGATGTCCCATATGGCTGCAAGCCCATCACTCCATAGGGTCTCTATCACACTGGGGATTCTTATGCCCCAGTTTTCCACACTGATGACACACTACAGAGCTATCAAACTAGACACTATGGCTGCCACTTCCCTGATGAAAAACCTCAAGGGAACGTTCCCTACCACTAAAAGAACTACTGCCCTGACGAAGCATTGATCGTTTAAACCTGGTACCTGCTCCATCCATCAGGTTATTCTCAATGATAAGGGACTAATCAACTATTTAAGAGAATTTAAGAAGGATAAATACATTGACCTGGGTTCATATGGATTATTTAATCATATCCTCAAAATGTCTAGCACATGAATGCTCATCACCGGCTAGAAGCGGTGCAAAGCTCTGTAAATTACTGAAATGTGCTAAATATTACATAAATGACATAGTACCCTACTCAAGATTCATGATTTCTCTGGTTGTGTCATCTCTAAATGACTGAGGAAGGAACTGATCATATAAGATAGTTTTGAAGTCAACCCATAACATGCCCTCATGATGTTCAACCTGGGTAATGACATCCCTTGAACGCTTGGCTGAGTCTTGAAGCTTGTTTTTAGAAAGCGTGACTCTCTTCTCTGGTGGTATTTCCAGATGCTGAAATATAGACTGCATTTCTTCTAGGCAAGACTCATCAGCCTAAGATCCTTTATCCCATGAAAAGGTAGGAGGATACTATTTCTGGAACTCGTGGGTCAGATCAACCATCATAGGTGCCACCCACAGAGCACCATACATAGACTGCATCATATGTATTAAAATATAATGGACTTGGTAATTAGTGACTTGATTAGGTATAGAAGGTGATGCCTCATGTGGCACTCTTGGAAGTGAGACTGCTGGCTCAGGGCCTACAATGTATGGAGCATGGTTAGCACCACCTTCGTGGAGAATAACACAAGGATTTTGTGGCGTCATCAGTCTACAAATGCCAAGAAAATGCCTTATAACATTCATAGAATCATGGAGATAGAATCACTAGAAAAAAATCATAATAAAACTCACTACCAAGTCATACTACCCAAACTACCTGCTTAGACAGAAAGGGATCAATAAGTGCTCAAGTATATGTTTTATGTAATTTTGTAGTTAAGTCTTAGGTTCACTCCTTTACCATTCATAAACAAGACTAGGAGAAATAAGGAAGTGCAACCAATTCATTTTTAATTTTAGATTCACTTTATAATGGATACTCATTTCCGATGAATCATGTCCATACACCTATCACCAAAAACGACTCCCATTTACTTATAGCATAATGGCTTCACTCGGTAAATTACTCATTCCAACCCATGAGGGACCAGAAACCTCATGAATTGAGACATGAAATCACTCAATCGAATAAATAGTAATACAAGTACTAACAACTATCAGAAAATCACTCAAAAATGAAAGGCATATCAAGAAATGAAGAGTAGTGAAATACACCAATATGGAATGGAAATATTCCTGACATGTGAATTCTATGTGCCTATAATGATGCATGTAGCAATAATACTTTCACTCATATCATCAGGACAAGGATGAAATAAATTCCCAAATGGTAATAATCAACAAAAACACATAACATGTGAGTCACCCAATAGTGGGATAATATCATCTATAATAGGAAAAATCGAACAAATATTACATTATGGGTTACCTGGATTTTACACCGAATATGGGTCTACGACTCCCAAGCATGGCTTATGACCAAGTCCCATGAATTCATATTCACTAATATATTATCTCCAAATATTGAAGAGATAAAATAAACCACCATTAATACCAATTTCTGATGACTCGGACCCGGATGCCGCTTAATGGGTGCCCTGAGCCCGATGGGCCACATGGCCCCAAGCACATCTTCCCAAATGCCAGAGGCTACCAACTAGCAGTGAGGGACTAGGGTGTGTAAGTGGGAAGACTATTCCATCATTATTAGAGTGTATCATAGAGGAAAGGGATGTAAATAAATAGAAAATAGTGGAATCAAAATAAATAAATAGCAAAAGCAAACTGATGAAATAGATAAACAAGAATAATAATAACTGTAACAAATAGAACATTGATTATGTAATGTAATGTCACTAGAAAACTAGAAACCATGGAAACAATACAAAAATAAAAACATGTTCCTCAAGGTAAAAGAAAATAATATCTACCCCAAGAATCCGGAGATCCTACTAGGCCATTTACTATCAAGCTCCATCCTATCATCACACAATCATGAATTGGAAGCTTCATGCTTCCCTTTGTCAATACCTGCAACCATGTAATCTACTCTAGGTACCCAACGGAACCCAAAGTGGGTGTGAGATAAATCTCAGTGGGCCACCACTAATGGTGTCTATAAATTCTGTCCTATGTAATAGAATGTAAAATTATTCATGCATGCATATATATATATATATAAAGTAAAGCAACAGTAAAAATAACTAAATAACCAAGTAAGTGTTTCAGCCCTCAGCTTGTGTCTGAACATGTAACAATTTATTTAATTAATCAATTACTATTTAATTTTAATAGGTCATGTGAGTCAAATCCAACACTGACATCGTATCGTGATAGTATAAGTAGTTGAGGTCCCAAGACGCAACAAGGATACTCGTTAATGATATCTACTGAGGGAGATCCATGAAAAAATCCAAGGTAACATAAACTCATGGAAATATAACTCAGTAGTATCTGAGTCTAGATTAGGGGTAAGGGTGTCATCCAAGGAGCGTAATCCAAGGCATTTCACAAAAATGTGCTTAGTGAGTCCATGGATTGCATCCAATGTAAAATAAGGCTAAGAAAGTATTGGTTATAAGGAGTGTATCCAATGCACCTACATTTCATTGTTGGATCCCCAGAGTGGAAAATGATCCTCAGCGCAGTTGTTCAGGACTCCTTAAGTGTATCTATAAGACCCAGGTTCGAAACCAAGATGAGGCATTTCTCAGGCATGGTAGCAGTACTGTAGCAGGCTCTGTGTGGGCAATGTAGTAGTTACTATAGCAGGTACTATTTGGTATTGTAGCAACTTGAACTATTCACCTTGGGCCACTAGTTTGGGATTGGAGTCCTTAAGGCCTTCAGTCCACCCAAGCCTTCGTGTCAGTAAGGCTTTTAGGACACCTTTAAGGTCGTCGGGCCACCTCAAGGCCTTTGGGCCACATGATTAGTACAATTACCCAAGACAGACTCTACAAAAAAGGATCTACCCTAATGGTGGATTTAGAGAAAGTGCACTCACCAAAGTAGAACCAAATGTATTTGGAAGAATGAGAGGGTATGGCTTTGCTTCCCGCACTAGATTGTGCTTGGATGGGAAGAGTAGTTAGATGGTGATGCGAAGTGGAGATCTACCATAAAAATGTCGATGCTGAGGAGGGGTAGTACCATGTAGTTATATTTTGGATGAATTCCCTAACACCTTCATGTCATGAAATATCTTAATCCTTCGGGCTATGTAATATTTATAACTATGGGCCTTGTAAAGGTTCACCCAGATCCCTTGAAAGGAGGTTTTCAAAAAATCAATAAAATTGAAGGCCTTCAGGCTATTTGGGCTGGATCCAAGGAGTGTATCAGTGGAATCCTAGAATATGAAGAGGACCCAATTGTAGTATACCAGAAATCTAAGGAATAGAAAAGTACTAGAGTCCATGTGGGTATTAACCTATGAAAACTATATCCTTGAATTGGAATGGGGTTCGCGAGACCCAAGTAATTCTTCTCTCAGAATCCATGCTGAGCTCAAGTAAGTCCATTCCTATTTGATATTGTAATTATGTGATAATTTATTTGGTTCATGTCTTTCCTTCCACTAGTGTGGATAGGTCAATTATAGCTGAACGCATGGGTCCAAGCCTTGTCTCCCATTAGTTTGGATAGTCCAAGTAGCATTGCAACCATTTAATCAAGTCTTAGTTAGTCATTAAGGATTATTCAATTATTGAGGTTCACTCTACTACCATCCATCAACATGGAAGGGGGTTCTTTGGGCATGTAACATTTATTCACTATCTTTTGATAAGGCCAAGTTATATAATTAGTATAAATTCCATTTCACATATCATATTTCACATTTAATGTTCATTTATAAGAAGTTACCTTAGGTGAGTCAAGTGATGAGAATACATGGTACATGTCATTATGAATTTATCAATAATGACAAGGTAATTATGATAGGTATACTCACCATTAGGGTGGTCAGGTAATGTCACACCCAAATGGGGGCTCAAAAGTGTTGAAACACTAAATCCCGAATTATAACATAACCTTTGACATGAGGCAGATTGAGTTGTTGGTGAAACCACTAACAACTAATCACATATTTTTAATGAGCACAACCATATGATTCTAACAAGTATAATCAGGGCATATTAATTTAATAAATGGTTTCCAATGACATTGGTGGGCCGCACATGAACATTCCAAAAAACAACGAACTGTTGGGATAAGTTATAAACCACCCACAAGTCAGGTTGTACAATACCACTCCACTGGTATCAGCCATTGATTTTCCTCGGATTAGACTATATCTAAGAAATGGTGTAAAAACCGCACATAGTGATATCTTGGTTGAGAGTGAAAGAGATAAAGAATGACTAAAGAAGACTCGAGTACTTGTCATTACTCATCCAACGTGATGAGCGGATGCTCGATCGGTTGTCGGATGAAGAATATCTCTTGAATCCAATTTTGGATCTTCAAAAGGCTCCAAAATGACAGAGAAATAGGTTAATCCTGCATAAACTCAGATTTGGGAGGAAGTGGTTGGATTAATAGATCATTAAGGGCATCAATGACATTTTACAAAGGTTTTTAGCTTGCACACGGTTTGTCAATATATGTGCAAACCGTGTGAGATGATTCTGTCCAATCCTAGGAAAGAATGGGTGTTCGCACAGTTTGGTTGCACTGTCGTGCACCAACCGTGTGAGGTGCCACTATGTGGAAAAATATCATTTTCAAGGTTAGGTAAACAGTGCGCAAACAGTGTGACTTGTTCTTTTTTCCATAAAATAGGTGTTTCGAGCTCCAATCAAGCCCCAGAAACCCTTATAACCTTTTCAAACTCATTAGGCATCAATATTAGGTCCAAAAGTAAAGATTCAGAAAGAAATTTAAATGATCCATAATTGAGTTAAAATCAGGTTCTTACACTACCAAAAATAAACAATTACATATATGTGGGACCAAATTTGAATTCCAATAACAAAATATACCACTTCCCAAAAAATTTAATCATATAGTAACCCTTTTGGTATTATATACATTATATTTAAATCATTCATAATGACCAATAATTGTCACCATAAAACATACAAACAAATACAATTAAAATAGAATTTATTTATTTTAACTTATGGGCATGCTGAAACATATTGACCCACAACATTGTTCATTGTAACATAATAAGGGATATAAACAGTAGTACATGTAATTTAATAATCTTTATCATCATCCAAATGATTAATTTGAGTTATATTTACATAAGGAATGTGGTATGTATTTAAACTATTTCCCTGTACTAATAGTTAAAATGATAAATATTAGTGGCACCTTTATATATTTTGATTAAAAAGATTGATGAATTTTTTCTACACACTTATAACAAAAACCAAGTCCCATTAAAAATATATGATATTTTTATCATTGGAATAATAATATTTTTTAATTATCATCCACTTATTCTTCTCCTTCACCACTCTATTAATCATTCCATTAAGATCATACATTCTATTTTATTAAATATTTTCCTTAATGATACAAAACATGATATATTTGTATTCTACCTTCAGGATACATGAAACCATATAATCATATGATGACATCATTTGAGAACCTGATGGCCTATGGAGGATCATATGATTTCTATCTAAGAAATTATTATTCTTTATTTAAAAACTACACACATAGTACACATCATACCATATTTTTATTTTAATAGTTATCTCATACACAAAAAATGTACCCTCGTAATGACCTAGTCACTAGAGATGATGATACCATTTTAAAATTTGAACTATAAATAAGAAACCTCATCTTGATGGAAAATATAGTTTAGAAGTCTTAGAAAAATAAATACATACTTGAATCTCATGTGAAAATTGAAAAATAAAATACAATAAAGTATATTATTTGAGAAAACCATTATTCCTTTAGAGTAACAATGAAAAACCGACATAATATATTTATGAGCACCTTGGGAAAGGAAACATGAGAAATATGAGCGTTACAATGCTCTAAAATTGTATGGGTACAACAGAATATACCATGTATAAATAATGCATATTCCATATGTTGAGGAAAAATAACTAAAAAATATGACATAATCAATAACATTATCATGAAGAATAATAAGAATGAGAGAATGTAAATATTACCTCTTTTAGGGATAGTGAGTTTGGGAAGTTCATTCATTCAACAAAACGATGGTGAATATCTTTTATTCTATGATAATTCTTTGCTATGGAATAATTCTACCTTGACTTAGAAATATCTTTCAATTATCCTAAGAATGAAAACAGTGCAAGCTATGTCTCCTACACTACTTCTCGTAAAGCTATTTAATTTTCATTGGTTCTTGCAGGACCTTCCAATGTTTCATCTTAATCCAACAACAAACTGGTGAACAAGAATTCAAGGGATGGATCCATCATAGTGGTCATGGATATTAACATTCTTAGTAAAAGTATGGACCTCTGTAGGTTCTCAGTGCTTGGTCAAGTCACCATTGAAAAAGGTTTGAATCCCTAGTCTTATGCGGATCTAAAATAAAGAATCTCACATTGATTGGGTTTTTTGAAATGGAGAATCATTACAATTGGAAAGGGATGATTTCTTGTAATTCTATAGTGAAAAGAGGATATTGATGCTGTTTGGAGTGTTAGAAACCTTAACCTTATGCCATGACTTTTTTGGATCTCTGATAGGGATGCTAACATCAAAATTTTTAATCAATAACACTTCTTAGAATAGGTTTGGACTAAGGTACATTAACTATCATGGGATTATTGGCATCCCATGATTAATAGTGATCTTTCTTCCATTATTGGTACCCCCTTAAAGATCAACCATCGCACCATTAAGGGAGATATTGGTCTATATGCAAGGGTGATAATAGAAATCAACATGGAAGCACCCCCACCAGAACCTATATACATGGATACAATTGATCACCAAAAGGAGGAGAACCATGAATTTGAGAACCTGCCTATATTTGTTTAGCACTATACGATGGTATTTCATTCAATTAAAAACTATAGTGTGGTCCATAAGATAGTTAATACAGCTTCCAATATCATAGCATGGAAGGAAGTTTCAAGAGGATAGTAAAGAAATCTGATGGATAATGGGAAAAAATACACCTTTGATTCAATCAAGGTATTGAAAATAAACAATTCTACTACAACCAATTCCTCATGGGATGTTTTGGTTGAGCAAGAGGAGCATCCAAGAAATGATGTGAAACCAATCCTTTCATCTTTTATTAACAAGAAATTAATTCCTAAAGAGGAACATGTAGATCATTTCGTAGACCTCTCACCATTGGTTCTCTCCATTTATATCACTATTTAAGATGAAGAGTATTTACATGATCTCATATCCTATGATATAGATTTAGCTACACAACTGGATAAGCTTAGTCTTTCTTTAGAAGAACTGCACAAATAATTCAACAAATGGGATGGGGCTAGGTGAAAGGCATATTCAGAACAGAACTAAAATTCATGTTGAAGACAATATTTTCTAGAATCCTGGAAAATAGGAAGACAATGATTCCACATAGATGAAATGTGATTATGATTCAGAAAACAAATGATCTTCCTTAACTTCCACAAATTTAAGGACTACCAAGAAATCAAAAAGACAAATAGAAATGAATAGAAAGTACGAATCACCCCCAAACACAAATCATAATGAGGATACACTTTTGTAACTATCTGGGAATACATAATGCTGAAATATAAGGTTCCCTCAGGATCCTTGCAGATAGGTACAAACCACATATTATGGTCCTCTTTGACTTGCATATTAATTCTACAAATCAAAGATCTCTTCTTCAAAAAAGGGGATTCTAAATTCTTAAAACTACTTGGGTGGTGTCCAATCCTGATAGGATTTGGATTCTATTCTAATATAGTATTGATATGCTAGCCATTGTCCACGAGAAACATATACTATTGCCAACAACATCGTTGAATTTGACCAGAAATTTTTTTGTCAACTGTTTATGCCTTCAATAGTCAAATTAGAAAGAGGTTATTGTTGATGAAAATAAATGGGTTCTCAAGTGTTATGACAAATATATGGACTCTCAAAGGGTATTTCAATTCAATCATTCATGGAGATGATATGCATGTACCTATTTTGAACATTATTTTCACTATAGAATTCAAATCATGTGTTGGTGAAGAATGATGAACTAAAATCAATCTTAGCGAGGCCAAATTTACATAGTACAAGAGGAATCCTGATGGTTTGAGAGAAAAATGAATTTCCAGGGCCTTTGTCAATGAAACCTCACATGGTAATTAAATATCAATATCATATTTCACATTGGATAAACATTGCTCAGATAATCACCACATCCTAGTAAGATTACTTGATTATAAAATAAGAAAGCCCATCCCAGTCATGTTTAATAATTCATGGGATTCCCTCCTGGAATGTTAAAAAAATTAGGAATCTTGGACTTCAGATTACTTTATTGTCAACTGGCTTGTTTGTATTTTCAATATGAAAATGCTCAAAATAATTCTGAAATAATGGATCAAAATAATGATCATAATTTTGGATGATGATATCAATTATCTTTAATTCTCTCTACATGAACTCCAAGAATAAATTACCAAAATATTCTTCTCCAATGACATGGACCAGGATGCTAAAATGTCCTCCAGGTATCAGAATCTAATCAAACTGAGAGACAACATCAACAAATACATAATCAAAATTAAGTGGATCAATAGTATGGATATAAATACCATGTTATTCCATTCCCTACAAGGTGTTAAAAGGTAAAATAGTCCCCTATCATTACTCAAATATAGATACTAAAT
The DNA here is from genome assembly GCA_963277665.1 of Viscum album. NCBI lineage: Eukaryota > Viridiplantae > Streptophyta > Magnoliopsida > Santalales > Viscaceae > Viscum > Viscum album. Next base: position 1,005,972,023 of record OY728134.1, read on the forward strand.
CCTAGAAGAAATACAGGATCTATCTAATCGTATTTTCACTTTTTACATTGATCTCATCAATTTACCACCAGGGAATGTAGTTATAGTAGATGACATCTTTCCAAATATGATAACTAAGAAGGAAAAATCATTTCTGACCTCCTTACCTCTATACTTTGAACTCAAGGAAGAAGTCTATGGACTTAAATGTAAATGCACTCCTGGTCTAGATGGGCTCAAAAATCACTTCTTCCAATGCTATTGTGATTTCATACCGAAAGATGTGTGAAGGATTGTGACAAAAATTTTCAAATGTGGGTCATTTACTCAAGGATTCAATGACCAATGTATTACCACAATACCAAAAGTTTATAATTCTAGTGATATATGTCAATTCAGAGAGGTTTCCTTATTAAACACATCTCATAATGTTATAACAAAGACCCTTTCCAACCAACTTTACAGGTCTCAGATAAAATAATATCCAAGAATTAATTTTGATTTTTGAAAGGAAGGAATATCCAATGTTGTTTTCTTACTACCTGAGAGTGTCTGAACCTTCATAGAAAATCATCTGGAGGGGGAAATATTTCTCTGAAGCATGAAATTAAAAAATCATTTAATATAATAAATTGGGGATTCATTGGCAAGTTGGTCAATAGTTTTGGATTCAACAAGTGGTTTATACATTGGATCAAAGATCTACCTTAATTTTACCACATATCCATTCTAATTGATGGATATCTTAAGGGTTACTTTAAATTCTCCATGGTGGTGAGATATGGGGATCCCATTTTCACTATCATATTTGCAATTGTAGAGGCTTATCATAGTAGGACTATTCTTCACAGGGTGGAAATGGGTGAATTGGAAACCATCAGAGCGGCCCAATGTCTCTCTTGTCCTTCCCATTTATTTCTTGCATAGGACATCTCTATATTTACACAGGGAGATAAGAGGAATATCAATAATCTCAAGAATGTAATTCTACATTATGAAAGTGTATCTGTCCATGAGATCAATTAGAGAAACACATTTATTTACATTGAAAATAATATTCTAGCTTCACAGAAGAATCATTTTATCAATGAACTAGTGATAAGGGAAGTCTCACTCCATTTTATATACCATGGAGTTCCCATGTTCTAGGGAAGACCATGTGCCTAACAATTTTCCAATACCTTGATTCAAATTAGAAGAATGCTTGACTCTTTAAAAATAAACTCTATCTCAATGGATGAATGTATTTTCTTTATTATGCATGTGGTGGTTTCAAAGATTTTCTACTCATTCATGATGTTCCTATGGCCTACCGCTTTCATTAGAAAAAATAACACTATGATGAGAAACATTTTTTGGAGTCAAAGAATGCTGGAATGAAATATTATCACAACACCATGGAAACAATGTTGCATGCCCCATGTTCTTGGATTTCTTAACATAAAGAACATGGATCTCTTTAACCATTCCTTGCATTCCTAGTTTATGTGGATATTGTTCAATAGTAAATCTTACTCCTTGTAATTCCTCAAATAAAGACTTCTTGTAAGACTAGTAGCAGGGATACTAGGTTACTTCGGGTCCACCCATTGGCCTAGTCTAGGAATTGTCTTCTAGAAAATCCTCAGGTACCCCAATTGGGTGGTCAATATGAACTCTTATATTCTCTTTTTGAATGATAACTAGACTGGAGTCCCCCTAATCAATCAGTTTTGCCCCTCCTGTCCTATAGTTGATCACAAAATTTTGATTACAGACCAACTAGAGAATGTGGACGTAATACCAGATGAAATTGCATCAACTGTTGTTAGTTATGATTTCATCAATTAGGAGGATTTACTCATTTGAGAGTTGTCTCCAAATGGTCTCCTTGACTACAAAATCCTCAACATGTACCTTCTTCATGATGATCCCAATAGGATTGGTTACTTAAAAAATGTGGATTCTCTCTTCTAGGTTCACAATGCTTTGAGGTCTATCTCTTAACAATGTTCTAGTGGATTCTAAACTTCGATGTCGTTGAATATATTTGTTCTCTAAAAGTGTCATTTTTCATCAATGCTGAGAATTTGTGGATCATCTCTTATTTTGAAAAAAATCTGCATCGTTATGTAATATTTTCTTCATAATTTTTTAGATTCATCCCCCTCAAAATTAGGTTGTCCAACACTTCATTTCTACTCTTCTAGACATCCAACATTCCAATCATCTCACTGTCCTATTCAAGGTGGAATGTTCACCACAGATACACATCATATGGTGATTAGGGAAAAAGGATTTCCACATCCGGGAATGCTCTAATAATCTAATTTCCATTGAGTATATCATAATGGCTATACAGAATGCTAACAAATAGCCTAAAAAAGCTAAAACAACTCAGTGAGGGACATAATAATTCTGAAGTGGCTAAACATTATAGTTAATTTGTAATGCCTCGACCCCAATTACCCAGAGTAGGTGCATTATTGAGTAACATTGGCATGATCACAAAAGATCATGTCTCGAAAGACCGATTATTTTAGTAGCCTTGGAAACACTAGATACATTCATAAGTCTTACATTACATCATAAAGTAAAACGAAACTACAACAACATCTTGTATACATATCCCCTTATACTATCCCTACAGGTCATTCATAATATACTTCTTCACATCCTGAAAAATTAAAACATTGGAAGGGGTGAGCTCAGATGCTCAGTAAGGATAACAATGTAGAGGAAGATTTCATAAATAAAAATTAACATTTAAGGAACTGTATAACTAAAACAAAATCCTTTTAAACTTGAACTTCAGCATAATATGGAAAAAAATGAAATAATTCCAATGTCTTATTCACATGGATATTCTAATAGTCAAATAATCACATGCATTATCAATAACCACATTCATAATAATGGAATGTATAATGCCAGACTATCATAACCACGTAGCCAAGGCCTCGTGCCAAGACTACAAATAAGATTTTTTCAAGGCCTCATGCCAAGACACTAGTTCATCTCATGAGACCTACTAATGCATCTAGCAGCTATAGAGGTCTCCACTCATCACTTATTAAGTCCAATGCATTCCTCATATGAACAGGTTTAAACATATCATAAACCATAACATAATCGTATCACATAAAACATGAATAAAGGAAACATAAAATATCCACATTTCAATCACAAGATATCAACACAACACATTGATATAATAAAAACACTTTAAAAACCATTTTCAATACCAAAATAAAAGTAAATTAAAACTTTGTATTTATTTTTCATTTAAAAAAAGTTATGTCTTATAGAGGAAGCCGGACCTCAAATAATGGTCACGGTGGCGGAGAATTCATCGTCTCCTCATACATAAGAAAAAACATTACTTTTGTTGTTTAGTAAAAATGATTTATATAAAAAGATACCTTTAGAATAAATGAAAAATTCAAAGGGGTTTATACACCGTATAAAAGTAACTTGTGTATAAAACAACGTATCCCTCAATGAAAGGAGATTGAGATGAAGTCCCTTACAAAGATCATTTTTTCAAATAAAATAGATTTATTATGTGTATTCACTATAAGTACACATAAGGAAAGTACATATACAATATACGACATAATAATATCATGACATAATTTGAATGTTGGAGATTAACCCAAAGAATGGAAATTGGGTTAAGAAGTTCCCTTACCTCGTGTCTGACTTGATTCGACAGTTCTTTAACATCCTGAATAATAAACTAGAGTTAATTTCAACTTTCTTAAGAACCTTTTTCAAGTTAATTATTCCTTTTATATAACTTATTTACATGTTATGAACATTATGTAAATATTTAAGTTAATAACGGTTGTTTTGTCGATATTTGGCACTTGAGTCAAAAATAATCTTCTTATAATTACAAGTTGTTCATGTGGAAAAATATCCATTACATCCAGAATTATATTAATTACGTAGGTATCATATATATCATATATATCCATTATATACATTCATTTATAATATTACATAACATTTAGAGGTAAGAAATTAAATGCACCGTTCATGGAGACGGTAAGCTGTACGTGCGCATGAACGCTACTTTCATTTCTATTTCGTATTTAATGAAATGAAATTATAATTATATAAAGGTATACTATAATTAAAGCATTAAATAATTTATAATATCATTTACTTCATCCTTTATACGTCTCACTTATTGCATTAACGATTCAAATCACTATGAGGGGGTGGTAGTCCGCACTTCCTAAATGAAAATTATCGCGTTTACACATAATGGAAATCATAAAGGTATTCCATAAATGAGAAATAAATAAGTATAAGGAAAACATAAACATAATATATATCATATATAGAAATAGTTTCATCTAAATAGCCACCATTATAGGTGTTAAAAGAATATTGAACAATCATCGTTTCGTGAGGCAGTATTTCTCCACCCACAGAAATAGTATGTTCCTTAACCATTAGACGGAGGTGTGTGTAAGTGTAAATAAAATACTTATAATAACAACATCCTAGTATATTTTATATATTGTTGTTGTTACAAAAGAATGTAATAATGAGATTTTAAGGGGTTGGAGAAGCCAAATAAAACAAAAGAACATAAGAGAAGACATTACCTTAAAATCGGGTAACTCTTTTTGATTTGAGCCACAGGCTTCCATGGGAAGACATCTGCCCAATGTGAGGCTTCTAGTAGTAAGAGAGGGATGTAGAGAGAGTATTTTGGCCGAGTTTTTCTGAGCCAAATGGCTTTGATGGTGTGAATAAGGTGGTAGAGGTGGGGGCCTTTTATAAGAGTAGAGGAGGGGTACTCTTGGAAAGTCATGAAATGTTACATTATTATGAAATGATTTTTAGATTTTAAAGGTCAAAAAATGATATATTTTAAAGATAATGTTATAAGGGTTCGATATATACTCATCAAATAGGTTTTTGACATGTTTATGTCTTAGATATTACATTATCGTTTAATTTTATTTAAATCGTCAATTAATGAGGTAATAACTGCATCATCATGGTGTCATAAAAAGTTTAATTTATGTAATGTATAAAAATTATAAAAAAAAAATATAATGATGTAGGAAATATTTTTATCTTTCCAATTAATATTTATATTCTAAAAGTTAACTTATATAACCCCATGTAATAATTGTTTTAGTAAAACAACACATGTTTGTGGCAATTTTATTTTTACTTTAAATAAAAAGTTATTAATGTCATTTTCTTACCCAAGTGGCTCCATGGGATCCCCAAGTTGACCCATGGATTGTCTGGGTCGTCCATAACTCATCCAATAAGTGTAGGACATGTGTAAAGATATTTTTATATTTTTATTATATAATTTCTACCTTAAATTTCACTAATTACCTTTAATCGCGATTAATGAAACTTAAAAGTTACTATTCACCAAAAAATTATTTTAATCCCATTGAACCACATTTTACTACCTAATAAAAACCATGTATGTCGGATTTTTTAAAATCCATTCACAGAAGTGGTAATGTTTAATTTAAACAAAAAAATTAGTTTTTAAACTACCACTTAGTGGTTTCACTATTCATCCAAAATTGAAGTTTTCATAAAAATACCAAAATTTCACCCTAGGCTAAATTATTTATTCCGAATCCAAAAAATGAAGTTCATTTTTAAAGATAAAATTTTAAAAAGTAGGTATTACTATTCATAACGGCTACATTGAATGGTTGTGGTGTGTGTTAGAACTCGATGTTGCGTGAAACACACGCTACTGTATTATTCAAAGAGAAGCATACCGTGGAAGCTTGGGGTGTTACATAATTTCCCTTAAACTCATGGGCCTCTAAATTTCTTTTGGATACCCCATTTTCTTGTTGGGTAAAATGAATCATAGACGTATCCTAAAGGGGTAACCCAATTTTAGTAGGATATGGGGAAATCATCAAATACCATAATGGGGATGTTGTGGAATGAATTCATGGTTCGTGTGGCCATGTCACTACCATGGAAGACGAAAATATGGACCTTATCAGAGATACAATTCATTCATGTCAATGAAATTGGAGCGAAATATGGTCTGAATGAGATTTAACCACCATGTTACAAGCGATAATAATGAGACATATTCACCTCTCATGGAATCTAGTAGTGAAATGGGCCAACTTTCATGATAGACTTTCCTCCGAGAGATATATTATCACTCTCACCTATCGTGTAACACCCCAATATTTCGTACTATGTTATTTCTTCAATGTAATTCAACAACCCGCACTACACACAACACAGAGTTCAAGCACACCACAACTTACCAAACTAGCCGTTCAAAAGTTGTTATGAATAGTAATAACTGAATTTTTAACTTTATATAATACATATAATTTTAGAATCCATATGATTAGTTTCTTAGACATATTGTAAGAACAAATTCATTTTTTTCAGATAAAAGAAGAATTTTTTAAAAAAAATGCAATTTTACTGCCTCTTATTGGCGAACCCTTTTTAAATCCAATATTTAAAAATTTTATATATTAATGTTTAAAAAATAAACATCTTCATTTGAATCGGGACATAAGAATTTAGTTTCAAAAAAATCTGGTGTTTTTTTATAACATTCATATTTGGTTGAATAGTGAAAATACTATATTTTAAATGAAAAAAACATTTTCAATCAAAAAAATTTCTCATGTTAAATTATACATTTTAACTGTTTGGAAGTATAAATAGATTATATTTTTACCGTTTAATCCAATTCTGGTCATTGTAAGTAATTTCACTATGAAATTGGACATAAACAAGTGTCAATCTTTTGATAGTTATTCTTTATTAAAAATACATTTTTTGGTTATGACAACGGGAATTAATTTTAAATTAATTTATTAAACTTATATGTCTTTAAATAGTAAAAATAGAATTAATTTTTAAATTAGGAATATCAAAATTAACTTAGGGTAATTTTTTTGTATTTTTCTGAAGACTTTCAATTTTTGATGAATATTTAAAAACAATAAGTTATTGCATAAAACCCACATTTTATTTAAATAATTAATTATTTCATTTAAATTTATTTTAAATCAAAATAGATAGATTATAACCATATTAGTTCAATGTCATTCATTGTAATCTTTTTTATAATAAAATTAGATGTATAATATTTTATTAAACTTTTACCATCTTTTACCCACCTTCTAGGAGCATTTGTAAATTTGTATAAAACATAATTTTACCGCTTCTATGAGTTTAATTTCAAAACACTGAGAGAAACGGTTTATCTCAGTAAGTAAAATGTGGTTCAGTAAGATGAAAATAATATGTGGTGAATAGTAACTTTTGACTTTTATTTGCACAGTTAAAAGTAAATAGGGAAATTAAGGGTAAAAATGATATTATAATTACCTTAACACATGTCCTAATTCTATTATATAAGTGTAATTCGACCAAAAACAACTTTATGAATAATATATAACCCTTTAGGTCTACTTGGATTAGATTAAGACATTTATTATTATTTAATTTAATGAACAATTAAATGTGTTAAATTCATATTTTCATAACTAAAACATTTTAATATAGGGTTATACATAAGATAAATTCGACTATAACTATTCATTTGAAATAAAAAAATATTTTCTACATAATGGTATTTTATTTATAATTTTTAGACATTATATAATATAATTTATTCATGACACAATGATGTTGTAGTAATTACTTTATTAATGAAAGATTAAGATAATTGATATTATAAATATCCAAATAAATGTAATATGAGACTTTTGATGAATTAAACTAATTTTATATGTTAATATTACATGTTAGGTTTTATTAGATAAATTTTTTTCGAAGTGATAAGGTTTTTATGACTTTCACAAAAACAAAATACCAAATAGTGTCAAATTTGACAAATATTAATTTTTAAAACAAATACTATATTATTGGTTGATATAATTTTCCTAAAAATATAAGGTTCTTTCAAAGATCATAAATAATATTATATATTTCATTACTGAACCACTTGAAATTATTTTGGATGTTTATTGTAAGATTATTAACCATATAGTGTAATAATACAAGAAGACATGTTAAATGTTAAATTATTTAACTTTGAGTTAAATCTAAAAGATAAGGTTAAAACGGTAACCTAAAATTGTCTAATACCTATTGGTTGAGATGCTTGCGACCAATCCTCACTTTATATTATAATTAATTCAATTTTGATCCATTATAAACCGAATATGATTTTATTATATATTAATATTTCAATCTTTTCTTAAGGTACCCCTCACCCCTCTTATATAAGGGAACTCCCCCTTCTCTCAAATTTACACCTACAAATCCATTTGGATCTACCAAAACCTACCCAAATATACTCTCAACTTTCCTCCCTTCATCCTAGATGCCTTCCTTAAGTTAGAAAGCCAACCTAAGGATCATTTTTTATCAAATCAAAAGAAATAACCCAAAGAAGAGGTAACTATGTCATCACCTCTTTCAAGTTTTTTTCTTTTTCCACTTCATCTTTCCTTATTGTTTCCATTCTAAAATAATAACTCCAGTATCTTCGATATGCTGTTATGTTATTATAAATATGGTATAACCATATTAATTATTCTATCCATCCTTTGAATGACATGTAGCCATATGTGCGTACGTATGACTTACCGTCCCCACGTCGTGGTGTAGTTGTTATTCAAATACATTATTATTTGGAAGGGTATAGTAATGATATATAATTGATGTAAATAGTAAAAATAACATAATAATTATTTTGTATATATGATATACCATAAAATCTTATACGATTTTAATATCAAAGTAATTATATTATCACTCTTGCATACGTACGGATTACCGTCTCCATGAACGCGATGAGATTCATTCCCCATCGTAACTATTCAAGAATAATTTTCATTTAATGATTAAAAATAATTTTTAAATAAATGATATCATTCTGGATATGAATAAGAAACATCTCATCCATTACAAACATACCCATGTAACAATGTATATAAACGAAAACGAATCAGTAAACACCCAAAACGTCAATAATACTAAAATACCATTTACAAAGCATTATTAGAAGATCATATATGATATCATAATTATGTATATGGTTTTTTTATAATTTAATAAAAATGATTTCACTATAATATAGGAGGTTAACATACCCTATACCAAGTAAAAGTTCATGTTAAGGGTTAATTATACAATCTCTTTATTATCCGAGGTTGTTTATACGTAATTATCTACTAGGTCCTCTATATCATCCACATCCATGTTCCTAAAAATGTATTTCAAAACATTTTCACTATTTACTAAAAAAAATTAATGTAATTTATACCCTTATTTGACCATATATGATTTTGAAAGGAATCTTTCCGTCATTTTCCAAACAAGGTACTTTGAAACCTTTTCGAATAAATTAAGGTAAGAATGTCTTTTTTAACTTATACGGCGGGTGCAGCTATTTTTAGCAGTTATAACAACATCGAAGCTTCCCTTACAATATTATAAGAATATTTAAAAAATAAATGTTCTATTTATAATTATGTGACTCTTAAATGATTTTAATATAGAAGGAGTTATTTCTCTCAAATAGTTTTGATTTAATCGGCGTCAACATCCTTTGATAAATCCTACACTTGTTTGATGTTGATTTATTATGATAAAAATGTTCTAAATTGTATTTTTTGTTTTGTGATATGTTTGACTATGGATGAGTTATTTCTATGTCATTCATGGTTTATGGTTAAATTATTGACATTTCATATGCTAGTTTTAATATAAATGTTTATGTTATATTTCAACCTTTTCTTAAGATTAATGTATTGGACTAGTACGTTTCGGGTTGGGGACCGATAAAAGTAAGCCCTCTGGGTTGGGTCTGGTTACAACAGACCCTTCGGGTTGAAGTCCGGTTACAGAGGCTCTCTGGGTTGGAGTTCGGTTACAGAGGCTCTCCGGGTTGGAGTCTGGTTACAGAGGCTCTCCAAGTTGGGGTCCGGTGATAGTTAACCCCTAGTTCCTGGCATGAGGCCTTAACACAAAAATTAATGTCCAGTACTATACATTCCCTCATTACGAAATTAGTTATTACATGTGATTTTTCAACTAGTATAAAATCCATGTGCATGTTTATATGGTAATTTTTTATTTTTTTCTATATGATGTTCAAGTTTATGTTTAAAAAGCTCTACTTTTTATTTAACATCTTGCCTTAAAATTTTATTGCTTCCGCTAAATTATTTACCCATACAGAGAATCTATGCCCACTGCTTACTTATGTTTTATTTTCCTAGGATCCCAATAATTGTTTTATGTTTGAGATGCAGGGTTAAGATAATGGAATAATGGAATTCTCAAAGGATTATATTTTTTGAGTTGTATGTTAGATAGTGTACTTTAACGTTCACGTATGTAATCCTTTTTCCAAAACTTCTAAACTGATCGGCCATTTGGGACTTATTTCCATGTAATCATTCCAATGTATTAAAATAATGCACCAACATTTGGAATCTAGGGTCGGGGCATTACAATTGGTATTAGAGGAAGTTTAACAATAACTTTGGAAACTATATTTAGATTAACCCTGATTAGAGCACATTACCCTAAGATAGACTTTGAGGATAAGTATAGAAAAATTTCCAAAATTTTTTATAATGTAGAGATTTTGTGAGTTTTCCAAGAAAATATATCCCTGTCTGGATACGAGAAGGTAGAGGCAGCTCTGGAAAAGATGTACCCAGGGGTAAAACCCAAAAACACCATTTTGAGGTAGACTCGAATGGGAACTGGTGCATGAAAATGAGACTTCCTGCACTTTTGGTTACGACACTCCTAGTGGATATTCTTAGGATAATTCTCATTTTCTTTACAAAACATTATGCAGGATTTATTAGTATATACCTCCACAATGAAAATATTTTTATGATTGCGGATTATTTCCGTTAACTGTTCAATTTATTTTTTGTATTTTACAAGTTTTAAATTATTCATTGTGATTCATAAACTGACCTAGTGTTTTACATTGTATAGAAATGGTGTCCAGTATAAGGAATGAGAACTCCAGTAATATGTTTGATTCAAAATATAAGAAGGATCATAGCATTCTTTGTATTAATCCAACAATTATAAGGATAATAGTCTGCCATGTATTCTCAACATATGAAGAAATAATATCATTTGATAATAAGATAAGTAAATAATTCTCTGAGTCCTATGGCTTGGAAGGGAAGCAAGAGAAGAAAATGATGGTAGAGAGACATATGGATTAATGGAAGAGGGGAAAGAGGGATTTTCCTATATATTATAAATGTGGAAATAACACCATGGTAAATGACTGAAGGGAATGAGAGTTTGTTATAAGTGTGGAGAAAAAGGACACCAAGTACGTGATTGAATGGGAAAGAAAAATGTTTCAAATGTAAAATGCTTCATCTGTAAGGCATTAGGACACTATGTGAATCAATGTCACAGTCATCAGAGTATACTGCAAATGATTCTATTGGATAATAATCAAGTTATGATACTACCTCAGATGAAGAGGAATGAAAAGTGTTCTTATGTTGTTATTATAAAATTATTTTATTTGGGTGTTGTATCAACAATATACTGGTTATATGAATTATGAAGAATAATAAGGATCGTACATGAAGTACTATTTTATTGGGGATTTGAGATTATATGGTTCTATGAAAACTGAATTAATTATAAGCTACACTTTTTTGGAAAATAAATGGTTAAAGGAAAGATAATCTTTAATATGATCTTGATAATGAGGTAGTGATTTTGGAATAAGATATGGTTGATTTGGATAAATTATATTGGAAATTCTTGACTTCCTTGGAACAGATCAATAGTTTGTTTATTTCATCATTGTTGGAATATTAAATAAATTTGGATATATGGAATATATCCTGTATTATATAAAGAATAAGGGATCTTTAATGAAATCAATATGGTTTTATAGTAATTCAGGTTGTTACCATATTTTAAAATAATACACGATGAAGGTGTTCACTTGTTATAATGTGGAAAAGAGGATCTTCATTGTGTTTAACATCCTTTTAAATTTTGGACTGTAAGTTTGGATAGAATTATTTTGGATAAGTATAAAGGTTGTAATGGATTATGATTGAAATTTGATACTATTGTTAAGATTATTTTTTGATTGTAATAAAAAGAACAACATGTATACCATGTGACAACCCATCGTGTCGGACAAAGATACGGGAATCGAACCCACAACTATGGTGTGATTGGGATTTATCACATACCCATGGATTACATGAAGTAATTCGATTGTAAGGGTTTGATAGGTGAATTATTGTAAGAACCCGGATCTTCGTTTCAGGTACACCTTTCTTTTTCTGTAGTTTATATGAAAAATGGAGGTTCTGGAAAATTTCAAAGTACAGGCCGTGTACTTTCTGAGTATATGCCATGTACTCTTCTCAAGCTCGAATCTGTGTGGTGTCCATGCCCGAGCCACACACACGGTGTTTATGGGTGATGTGGAGGCCGATTTTGGCGGAGTACGAAGAAAACCTAGTACACGCTGTGTACTCAAAAAGTACATGCCCTATACTTTTCTTTTTTTCACTAAACGCCTCGGGGTCGCGCCTGATGGACATAACACACCCATTCTCTAGGATCTTCATCTGAGAGTGACCCGTACGACCGGATCGTCCCCGATCCCCCTCCTCTCCATCCGTTCTCTGATTCGAGCACGATCGATTATGTTGGAAGCGCAGTGGTGAGTTTTCCCTTTTGCTTGTGCCCTGTTTTCCAATTCTTCTTCTTTCTCATGTTATCTAAGGTTGAATATTTTGTGCGCTTTCTCAGATATACGATGTTCTAGGGAGAATTATCTGTCTTGTTTCAATTATATCGATCTCCTAGGATCTAGGTAGGTGGTTTGGGCCTTACCGTTCAAAATCTAGGAGTTTTATGTGAGAATTTCCACCGATACCCGTGAACGGGGTATCGCGTGTTACCCTTTTTCCTTTCGTGTTTTTTTGCCTTGCTTGTATGCTTATATAGAGGTAAATTGACCTTATTAGAGGATAATTTGTTGTTCTTGTATGTAATTTTCCCTTGATTTGTTTTGTTTATGAGCTTGGGTCTCGTTAGCCTTTGGTCGCTACACCTGTTTCATGCCTTGTAGTTATAGGTTGAAGTGAAACTCATGACATGCTTGTTTCCTTGTAGACTATATAGATAAGTAGCTCTATAGGTGTACTTTGGTTAGCCTAGTTTCCCTATAGGTTCACTTTAGTCTTATATCATTATTATGCACTAACCGGTATGGGGCTGAGGGAACCTGGTGCTATAGACTATAAGGGATAGACCGAGAGAGCTTCCCAGAGAGTCTTAGACATTATAGACTACAGAGGGGATGGACCGACTGAGCTCCTAGAGAGTCTTGGATTTTATAGACTAGAGGAGGGTAGATTGAGTTAACTTCCTAAGAGAGTCTTATCTTGTTTGAATCTCTTTAAGAACCTTCCCAAGCTAGAGGAGGAATTGGCAGAGTGAGCTTCCTCAGAGAGTATGTGGTATACCTGAGGCTATAGGAGGAATTGACCAAGATAGCTTCCTCAAAGAGTCTCTAGACAATGGGGAAAAGAGGGTTAGACCGCGTGATCATCCTTAAGAGATTCCCTGACTACCCTAGACTATAATGGGAATTGACCGAGTGAGCTTCCCCAGAGAGTCTCATAATTTCGTATGACCAAGCTAGAGGGGTTAGCCTGAGTGCACTGCCCAGATGGTTGTGGTACTTCTTCGATAGGACCAGAGGGGATGGTTGTGAGTACATCCTCGAGGTTTTTCAGTATATTAGCTGTTTGTGTCACTGATATTTATTGGTTTTGGATTGATTGCGGCTATGTATCTTCCTGTTTTACTGCTTACTGTTACTGCCTATTGCTTGTTGTTTCTCTTTACTGCTTATAGTAATTTTACCTGCCATATACTCAATGAATGTTTGGCACAGATCTTTGAGTGAATGCCTATTGAAATTTTATCTCACACCTTGTTTGGGCCATGCTTTTGGGCCCAAGCATAATATGATGTTGCAGGTATAGACAAGGTAAAGTGCCCTTCGACTTCTGGAACTTGTTTTCATAGAGAAGGGGGAGCATGGGACAAAGCATTGTCTTACGATGATGAGGAGTTGTTTACTTTTCTTTTGTACTTGTTTTGGTACTGTAGTGTCTTCCAGAAATTTGAATTTTTTGGCTGATTTACTAGTTATGTAACTTGCATCATTTCATATATATACATATGTGCTCCAGTTTGTTGATTTAGTTTTCCGCTGTTTATATTGTTGGTTATTACTACTTCCCCCATTGCATGTTATCCATTTCTGATGTGTACTCTGCCAATGAGGGCATAGTTTCCCCATTATCACTCCCAAGGCGCTCGCTGCTAGTCAGCATCCTCTGGAATTTGGGGAAATGTGCTTGAGGCCATGTGACCAACCGGGTACGGGGCGCCTCTGGGTGGCTTCCAGAACCGGGACATTACAAAGTGGTATCAAAGGGTTTCTTTTCACTTGCATTGCTTTTTAGAGACTTAGACAGGGATAGGATGGACTCAGTACATGGTAATGATCTGTGCTTGGGAGTAGCTAACCCGTGTACAGGGAAAATTCATACTACCTCGTTTATTGCAGTTTTTTGGTTTTGAGAATTTACTGTTAATATGATTTCACCTATAGTGATTCACATGCTTTGTACTGTTATTGTTTTGATATTACAATTCTATTTTTGTCGCAACCCGATGAGATGAGGGTATTCTATCTCATGCATCATATAGACACTTGTAGAAATCACATGTCAAGAATTCTTTCCATGCCATTTTGGGTGCATTAGCGATTCCATGTTGTTGTGATAGACGTTGTGTAGATTATGCATGCTGTTGTGATAGATGATTGACAAAATCTCTACTACTTATTAGAAAATTTTTGTATTGTACATTGTTTAAATGAATTTCAACTTATTATTCTTGAGGTGTTATGGGCCCTCTTGGATCGGAAATTGGTGGATCATGATCCAATTTCCTCTTGTACATGACTGTAGGGGATGCCAGACTTTGATTCGTGGAGAGTATGGGCCATCACAGATCAGAATTTGGCACATCTTTAACTTGTTTTCCTTGTTTCTGGGTTTCTGTGCAGTTTCTGAGCAACTGCCCAGAACACCCCAGAATACACGGCGTGTACTTTGTGGTAACACACTGTGTATTTTTTAGGCTGTGTTACTGACTGTGTGTGCAGGAACATGGTGTTGTGAAAATAACGTCAGGAGTATGCCGTGTATGGTATGTACACGCCATGTATTGTAGAGACTTGTACAAGGCCATGTCACTAACAACACGGGTCGAGGAATCTCGAGTAGAACACACCGTGTTATAAAGGAACACTATGTGTAGTTCTGTCCAGGTACCCGGCTATGTCACCAACAACACGTGTCGGCGTAACCTTCTCTAAGCCACGCCGTGTTGCTTTTGGAACACGCCTTGTAGTCTTTCCTTGGTACCTGGCTATGTCACGAACAACATAGGATGGTGTCACCTTCTCCTATACATGCCGCATTTGTTTGTAACACGTCGTGTAAGGGCCAGCCGTGTAGAGGGACGTGTAACTAACAACACGGGCCGCCGATTCAGAGTCTAGTACACGCTGTGTCCCTAGGGAACACGACGTGTAGTCTGAGGTTAGTTTGATCCATATGAGGTAGCCATGTAAAGAGACTCGGGCAGGGGAATAGTCTTCAAGTACACGTCGTGTGTTGGTTCAACACGTCGTGTAGTTTGAGGTGTCACATGACCTGTAGGGCAGGGGTACACGCCCATGTCAATGGCATAAGAATACACACTGTGTAGTTTTTATACACACTGTGTAGTCGTGTTTTGTAAAGTTTTGTGTTTTTCTTCCCATGTTCATGTTTTGTACTCTTTTGTTCTCTGTACTTGTTTTTCTGATCTAAGGTGTACTTTTGATCTTTCAGAACTATGCCTCCGAGATGTCCTCCAGTTGTACGTGTATCGTCAGGAAGTGATCAGACGCCAGTTATGGCTGATCAGGGACTTCTTGCCAATACTCCAGTCGAGCCAGCCTTGGCACTGGATGTCATACCAGTTGCAAGAGCTGATGCACAGTTCAGGGAGGAATTCCTGAGGATGATTCAGTCCTTCCAGGGAGCACCACCACCTACCTCATTGATGGTTGAGTTGACACGGGTTTTCCAGTAGCATCCACCTCCTACGTTTTCAGGGGATGGAGGAACTCAGGCTGTAGAGTCATCTATAGAGGCCACATTGAACATCTTTGAGCACCTAGAGATCCTTCTGAAGAAGAGGGTGATGCTGGCTACTTATATGCTCTGGGAAACTGCAAAGAGGTTGTGGGAGGTGATCTCACGGTCAGGGAATCAGCAGGATATGTCTTGGGTTGAGTTTCCACGATCCTTCTATGACTACTTCTATCTGGAGACTCAGAGGGCCGATCGATCTCGGAATTTTATGAGTCTGCAGCAGGGTACTCTCTCTGTTATAGAGTACTCATCTCATTTCACTGAGCTGCAACATTTCACACCGATCCCAGCAGGTGATGAGTTGTTTCTTGCTAGGACGTTTGAGGACGGTCTTAGGCATGAGATATGTTCCCAGGTGAATATCTTCCATTTTACATCAATATCCTCCATTGTCTACCAGGCGCAGGTCATAGAGGGAAATCTAAGGGATTCTAGAGTAGTGAGACAGGGTGGCTCGATATCCAGAGCTGGTGTTCCTCTTACAGACAGTAGGAAGCGCCGCAGAGAGTCTTCTCGAGGAGATCGGGGATCGCGGGATGCGTCTTCTGGCAGCTAGGTTGTATGCTACCAGTGCGGTGGGAGTGGTTATACTAGGCCTCAGTTCCAGAGGAACCCGATGGAGTGCCGGTCTTGCGGCTAAATGGACCATCTTCCGCATTTCTGTCACATCTTCTCCCCTTCCGTTGCGGGTAAGGGTTCCTCTATGACCCTGCGTTCTAGAGATGCTTCACCAGTTACCCATTAGTCAGAGGAACTAGGGTTCTGTAGGACGTTCAGGCCGAGGCGGAGGTCACGGCCATGGTGGTCAGTCACCAGGTCACCAGCAACTGCAGAGTGGATCAGCTCAGAGCGGTCAGACAGGGGCGCAACGCCTTGGTGCAGGCCAGTCTTTCACCATGGAGCAGACCTATCAGGAGCAGGATCTCGGCCCATATACAGTTCTAGGTACGATCCTAGTAGCCTCAGTCTTATCTGCAGCTCTTTTTGATACGGGTGCTTCCCATAGCTTTATCTCTGTTGCGGTTGGGGAGAGCCTTGGGCTCTGTATCTTTTCATCTTCCGACTTGTTGACTCTTGACACGCTATTGGGAAATAGGACAGCTAGCATACGATAGTGAATAGAGTTCCCTCTCGAGGTTGCGGGGTGTCATTTCTTATGGGACCACTATGTCCTAGAGATGACGGGTTGTGACGTTATTCTCGGGATGGACTGGTTAGTTCCTTTCTAGGAAGACATCGATCGCTATCACTGTAGGGTGAGTTTTGTATCACCATAGGGTGGATCCTTTCTTTATAGAGGTGAGTGGGATGTACAGGCGGGTAGAGATGTACCAGAGCATCATTGCTTGGGGAAGTGATGGCCCAGATTGCAAGTCTTTATCTGGATGACTAGGGGACTTCACAGCTAGAATTTCCCCCAGTAGTGGATCGTTTCAAGGATGTCTTTCCAGAGGAATTTTCAGGTTTACCTCTGGAGCGTGAGGTAGACTTCTCGATTGATCTCGTGCCTGGAGACGAACCGGTGTCAATTCCTCCTTATAGGATGGCTACACCTAATTTGAAGAAGCTCCAGAATCAGTTGGAGGATTTGCAGGCAAAGGGTTTCATCCAACCCAGAACATCTACATGGGGTTTGCCTGTCATGTTTTCGAAGAAGGAATACGGTACCCTTTGGCTTTGTGTGGATTATTAGATGCTGAACCAGTTGACGGTCAAGAACCTATATCCCTTGCTGAGGATCGATGATCTCTCTGATCAGCTTCGAGGAGCCTGGGGGTTCTCGACGATCGACTTGAGGTATGGTAATCATCAGTTGTGCGTTAGACCATCAGATATACCTATGACAGCTTTCAAGAGAAAGTATGGTCTTTTAGAGTATACAGTCATGTCGTTCGGTCTCACGAACACTCCTGCGGTTTTCATGGAACTAAAGAACCGAGTGTTCCATTCAGACATGGATTCTTTTTTCGTGGTCTTCATGGACAATATCTTGGTGTACATTCATACTCGACATGAACATGACACACATCTTGAGATCCTCTTGGGTGCACTGAGAGAGCATCAGATGGTTGCTAAACTCTCAAAGTGCCACTTTTTGATGGATCACATTCACTTATTGGGTCACGTGATCTCAGAGGCTGGAGTATCTGTGGACCCAGAGAATGTGAGAGTTGTAGTTTCCTGGGAGTAGCTGAAGAACGTATTTGAGGTGCAGAGTTTCTTAGGGATGGCCGGATACTACAGAAACTTCATTCAGGACTTCTCGCGCCTAGCAGCAATGTTGACAGGTCTGACCAACAAGGGGCGATGTTTTTATTGTCAGATTCTTGAGAGTCAGCCTTTCAGGAGCTGAAAGGGAGGTTGACATCAGCACCGATACTAGTCTTTCCAATGCCGGTCAAGGGATACATTGTTTACTGTGATGCTTCAGGTATCGGGCAGGGAGTTGTGCTCATGCAGGGAGGTGGGGTCATTGTGTATGGGTCTCGGTAGATGAGGCCCCATGAGAGGAATTACCCTATGCACGATCTGGAGTTGGCTATAGATTTTCACGCCTTACGCTGTTGGAAAAACTATCATCTGGGAGAAAACTTTGTGGTTTTCACCTACCACAAGAGTCCCAAGTATATCTTCACTCAGTGAGATCTAAATCTAAGACAACATAGGTGGGTCGAGTATCTTCAGTCTTTTTATTTCGAGATCTCCTATACGCCGGGAAAGGGCAACGCAATGGAAGATGTGTTGAGTAGACGAACTCAGATTCAAGCAGTTCAAGAGGCCAGCAGTGAGTGGCAGCTTATAGCTCTATTCTCTAAGATGCACTTAGAAGTGCACGACAGGCAGGGACAGACTGTCCTATGTTCTGTGGTTGTTACCTCAACACTTCTTGATCGGGTGCAATTGAGGCAGCTATCAGATTCGGAGGCCTTAGTCCCATGGGAGGGTGTGTCAAGAGGGGACCCACTTCCTGGATGGATACTGGGCGAGGATGATATCTTGCGTTTCCAGGGACGCGTATGGGTGTCAGCAGACATACGCGAGGAGCTGATGCAAGATTTTAATTCCTCGGTTTGGGCAGTGCATCCTGGCATCACCAAGATGTATCGGGATCTTCATCGCCAGTACTGGGGGACAGGTATGAAGAGGGATGTTGCTGGTATTTTCATGAGATGTTCTACTTGTCAACAGATGAAAGTAGAGCATCAGTGACCAGTAGGGCTTTTACAGCAGTTACCCATTCCATAGTGGGAGTGGAACGATGTCATGATGGACATCGTGACTGGGTTACCGAGGTCACCTCAGTGAAGTTATGTTGTTTGGGTCGTCGTCGACAGGCTTACGAAGGTAGCACACTTCCTCCCGATCAAGGATACCTTCAGTGTTCATAATCTCGGACGACTGTACATCAAATAGATTGTACGTCTAAATGGAGTTCCACACTCCATTATTTCAGACAGGGATGTGCACTTTACCTCTCGGTTCTGGCAGGTACTATTGAAGGCTTTGGGTACACCGGTACTTTTGAGTACAGCATACCATCCCCAGACTAATCGCCAGTCCGAGCGCACAATCTAGGTGCTTGAGGATATGCTCTGAGCTTGCATTCTAGAATTCAACAGTTCTTGGGAGAAGCATATACCTCTTGTAGAGTTCGCCTACAACAACAGTTTTCATGAGACCATTCAGATGGCACCATACGAGGCTCTGTACGGTAGGCCATGCCGATCACCCTTATGCTGGCTGGAGGCAGGAGAGGCAGCATTGCTAGGACCTCATCTTGTTTAGTAGAACTTAGAGTAGATTGAGTTGATTCGGAAGAGGATGGCTATAGCACAGTCTCGACAGAAATCTTATGCTGATCAGCGAAGACGACCTCTGGAGTTAGAGTTCGGGGATCAGGTTTTCTTAGCATGTTGCACCGAGGTTGGGACACAAGAGGATTTAGAGATAGGGTAAGATTTCACCATGGTATGTTGGGCCATTTGAGTTATTGGAGAGAGTTGGGCCGGTTGCCTGTCGGTTGCAACTACCTCAGAGGTATCAGGCGATGCACGACGTCTTCCACGTCTCTCAGATCCGACGTTACTTTTTAGACCCGTCTCATGTCATTCAGCCAGATGAGGTTGATCTCGAAGTAGATGCGTCATTTGAGAAGCATCCCATCTGAATTGTCGATCGCAGCACAAAGGTTCTCTGAGGCCGGTCTGTTCCTCTGATACGAGTGCTATGGCAGCATGGGCGAGTACAAGACGAGACTTGGGAGAGGGAGGCCGAGGTTTGATCTCAGTGGTCGGAGCTGTTCGAGGATTCTTCTTCTACACCGATCTAGGTAAATTCAGGGACGAATTTATTTAATGGGGGATGTTTGTAAGAACCCGGATCTTTGTTTCAGGTATTCCTTTCTTTTTCTGCAGTTTTTAAGAAAAATGGAGTTTCTGGAAACATTCGAAGTACACGCAGTGTACTTTCTGAGTACATGACATGTAGTGTTCTTTGGCTCAAAGCCGTGTGCTGGCCATGCCTGGGCCACACACACGGTGTGTAGGGGTGTCGTGGAGGCCGATTTTGGAGGAGTACGGGAAAAACCAAGTATACGTCGTGTACTATAAAATTGCACGTCGTGTACTTTTCTTTTTTTCACTAAACACAATGGGGTCGCGCCTGACAAACAGAACACACCCCTTCACCATGTTCTTCATCTGAGAGCAACCCGTATGGCCGGATCTTCCCCGAGCCCCCGCCTCTCTGTCTGTTCTTCGGTTCGAGAATGGTCAATTGCGTTTGAAGCACAGCTTTGAGTTATCCATTCTGTTTGAGCCTTGTTTTCCAATTCTTCCTCTTTCTGGATTTATCTAAGGTTGAACGTTTTGTGCATTTTATCAGATCTACGATGTTCTAGGAGGAATTATCCATCGTGGTTCAAGTATATCTATCTCCTAGGATCAAGTTAGGTGGTTTGTGCCTTACCGTTCAATGTCTCTGAGTTTTATGTGCGAATTTCCACTGATACCCATGAACGGGGTATCCCGTGTTACCCTTTTTCTTTCATTGTTTTCCTTCCTTGATTGTATAATTTTGTAGAGGTAAATTGACCATGTTAGAGGATAATTTGTTGTGATTGGATGTATTTTTCCCTTGCTTTCCGATGTTTACGACCTTGGGTCTCGTTTTCCTTTGGCTGCTACACCTGTTTCATGCCTTGTGTTTATAGGTTGAAGTGAAACTCGTGACATGCTTGTTGCCTTGTAGACTGTTTAGATATGTATCTCTATTAGTGTACTTTGGTTAGCCAAGTATCTCTATAGGTGCGCTTTAGACTTATAGAATTATTATGCACTAACCGACACGGGGCTGAGAGAACCTGGTGCTATAGACTATAAGGGATAGACCGAGTGAGCTTCCCAGAGAGTCTTAGACATTATATACTATAGAGGGGATGGACCGAGTGAGCTCCTAGATAGTATATGATTTTTTAGACTATATGAGGTTAGACCGAGTGGGATTCCTTAGAGAGTCGTATCTTTTTTGAATCTCTTTAAGAACCTTCCTAGACTAGAGGAGGAATTGACCGACTGAGCTTCCTCAGAGAGTCTATGGTATACCTGATTCTATAGGAGGAATTGACCGAGATAGATTCCGTAGAGAGTCTCTAGACCATGCGGCTAAGAGTGTTAGACAACGTGATATTCCTCAAGAGAGTCCCTGAATACCCTAGACTATAAGGGGAATTGACCGAGTGAGCATCCCCAGAGAGTCTCATAATTTCGTATGACCAAGATATATGGATTAGGCTGAGTGCACTGCCCAGAGGGTTGTGGTACTTCTTGGATAGGACCAGATGGGATGGGTGTGAGTTCATCCCAGAGGGTTTTCGGCATATTAGCTATTTGTTTCACTACTATTTATTGGTTGTGGATTGATGGCTTCTTCATAACATCATCTCTTACTACTTACTGTTACTGCCTATTGCTTGTTGTTGCTGTTTACTGCTTATAGTACTTTTACCTACCATATACTCACTAACTGTTAGGCACAGATCTTTGGGTGAATGCCTATTGGGATTTTATCTCACACCCTGTTTGGGCAATGGTTTTGGGCCAAATAAGACTATGCTGTTGTAGGTATAGACAAGGGAAAGCTCCCTTTGACTTCTGGAACATGATTTCTTGGAGCAGGGGGAGCATGGGACCATGTTTTGGCCTGCAATGCTGAGGAGCTGTTTACTTTTCTTTTGTACTTGTTTTGGTACTGTTGTGTTTTCCAGCATTGTGACTTGTTTGGATACTTTCCTAGTTATGTATCATTCATCATTTCATATATATACATATGTGCTCAAGTTTTTTGATTTAGTTTTCCACTGTTTATATTTTTGGTTATTACTGCTTCTGTTATTTCATGTTATCCATTTCCGCTGTGTACACTGCCAATGAGGGCATAGTTTCCCCATTATCACACCTAAGGCCCTTGCTGCTAGTCGGTAGCCTCTGGCTTTTGGGGAAATGTGCTTGAGGCCATGTGACAAACCGGTTACGGGGCGCCTCTGGGTGGCTTCCAGAACCAGGATGTTACAATTATAAATTCGTTATTTATGGAACCCTATACGAATAGGTTAAATAGAATATTTTTTTGAAATTTTTGGTGTGAAAGATGAGTTTGTGGTTGGAATTAGTTGAAGGGTGAAACACTACTTGTAAAGTGTATATATATATATATTACTCTTATTATATCGGTAAATTAAATCGTAAACTTTAGGGAGGGATCTTAAAACTAAAAATGTGTCATCCTAATACTGTATGTTTTATTGAACCGATGGTATTTTAAATCCTCATAGATTTATGGATTTGAGGCCCTCAATTTTACACTTGTTTGTGATTGATGAACTCAATGTATCCCTATAAATATTTACATTTTCCCTTCAATTATGTGTCTCTAATTTCAACTAATGTTCTCCTTATCGAGATGATAATTTGGTGGTGACCCTTTCATTTCCCTTTTCCTCTTATTAAGACTAAATATTATTAACCCAGTTTTCGATGTGGGTTTTTCCACAAAGGTATTTCCAATTTTAAACCATTTATTTTCAAAGAAAAATTTCAAATTATGAGGCCATAATTTACTAAAAGAGGTAAGAATTTAATACCCCAATATTTCATAGTTAATTATTTCTTCAAAGTAATTCAATAACTTGCACTACACGCAACACCGAGTTCCAGCGCACCATGACTTACCAAACTAGCTGTTCCAAAGCGGTTATGAATAGTATTAAAAAAAATTGAACTTTATATAATCCTAATAATTTTAGAATCCATATTATGAGTTTTTTAGATATAATGTAAGAACAATTTCATTTTTTCAGATAAAAGAAGTATTTTTAAAAAAATAGAATTTTAACGCCTTTTAATGGAGAACCCATTTTAAAAACAATATTTGAATCTTTTATATTTTAAATTTGAAAAAATAAACTTCTTATTTATAATCGGTACATAAGAAATTAGCTTCATGAAATTTTTGGGGTTTTTATGATAACTTTCATATTTGGGTGATTGGGGAAAAATACAATATTTTAACTGGAAACCAATTTTTTAATCAAAATAATTTATAGTGTTAAATTATAAATTTTAAAGGTTTTTAAGTTTAATAGAATATATTTTTACCATTTAATCCAATGCTATTCATTTTAAGTTATTTCACATTGAAATTGGAAATAAAATAATGCAAATCTTTTGATAGATATTATTTCTTAAAAATACGCTTTTTGGTTTTGAAAACAGGATTTCATTTTAAATTAATTAATGAAACTTATATGTTTTGAAATTGGTAAAATATAATTCATTTTTGAATTAGTAATATCAAAATTAACTAAGGGTGAATTTTTGGTATTTTTCTAAAAACATAAATTTTTTTGATGAATAGTGAAAAACATTTTGTTATTATTTAAAACCTGCATTTTATATAAATACTTAATTATTTTATATAAATATATTTCAAGGAAAAATTGATTCCTAATAAAAATATATGTTCTATGTAATTCATTTGAATTTTTTGTATAATAAAATTAGATGTATAAAAGTTTATTGATCTTTTTACCGTCTTTTACCCATCTTCTAGGAGCATATGAAAATTTGTATAAATCTTAATTTTACCACTTCGGTGAGTTGAATTTAAAAAATCCAAAAGACAAGGCTAACCTCAGTAAGTAAAATTTGGTTCAATAAGATGAAAATAATTTTTGGTAAATAGTTACTTTTGACTTTAATTTACCACAGTTAAAAGTAAATAGAGTAATTAAGGGTAAAAATGATATTATAATTATCTTAACACATGTCCAAATTCTATTGGATAAGTTTAATTAGACCAAAAAAACCTTAGGAGTAAAATATGATCCTATCGGTCCACTTAGATTAGAATAGGACATTTATTATTATTTAATTTAAATAAGAGTTAAAAGTGTTAAATTCAAGTTTTCATAACTAAAACTTTTTAATATAGGGTTATACAAAAGATAAATTCGACTATAAATATTGATTAGAAAGATAAAAATATTTCCTACATAATGGTGGTGTATTTATAATTTTTAGACATTAAATAATTTAATTTATTTATGACACAATGATGATGTAGTAATTACCTTATTAATGAAAGATTAAAATAATTGATATTATAAATATCCATGTAAATGTAATTTTAGACTTTTGATGAATTTAAGTAATTTTAAAGATTAATATGACATGTTACGGTTTATTAGATAAATGTTTTTATATGTGATAAGGTTGTTATGACTTTCACAAAAACAAAATACAATATAGTGTCAAAATTGACATAAATTAATGTTTAGAACAAATACAATATTATTGTTATATATAATATTTCTAAAAATATAAGGCTTGGCCATAGGGCACAAATAATAATATATATGTTATTAATGAACCACTTGAGGTTCTCTTTGGATGTTTATTTCATGTTTATTAACTATATAGTGTAAGAATATAAGAAGACACGGTAAAAGTTAAATTATTTAACTTAGAGTTAAATCTAAAAGATAAGGATAAAATTGTAACCGAAACTTGTATAAAACATATTGGTTGAGAGGATTTCGACCCATCCCCACATTAACTATGATATAAATCAACTTGGATCCATTAAAAACCGAATATGAGTTTATTATAAAATAATATTTCAATCTTTTCCTTAGGTTCCCCTCACCCCTCTTATACAATTGCACTCCCCCTTCTCTCAAATTCACACGTACAATGCCATTTGGATCGTCATACCATTGCCCAAATAATCTCTCAAATATCCTACCTTCATCCTAGAGGCCTTAATTTTGTCAGAAATCCAACCTAAAGATCCCTTTTGACCAAATAAAAAGGTAGAACCTGAAGAAGAGGTAAATATTTCATCACCTCTTTCATGTTCTTTTCTTCTTCCACTTCTTCATTCCTCGTTGTTTCCATTCTTAAATAATAAATCCAATATATTATATATACTGTGATGTTATTATAAATATGGTACAACCATATTCATTATTCTATCCATCCTTTGAATGACGTGTCACCATAGGTGCATACGTACGGCTTACCGTCTCCATGTTGTGGTGTGGTTTTATTAAATACATTATTATTGGTATGGGTATAATAATAATTTATATTGATGTAAATAATAAATATAACATGATAAGTATTCTGTATATATGATATGCCATCCAATTATATACTATTTAAATATCTAAAGTATGATATTTTCGCTCGTGCGTACGTAAGGATTACCATCTCCATGAACGGGATGATATTCATTACCCAGTGTAACCATTCAAGATTAATTTTCATTTAATTATTAAAAATAATGTTTAAATACTTGATATAATTCTTCATATGAATAAGAAACGTCCCATCTATAACAAACATGACCCACATAACAAAGAATATAAAGGAAAACGAATCATAATTATATATATGATTTTTTTATAATTTAATAACAATAATTTAACTATTTTACAGGAGGTTAACCTACCCTCGACCGAGGAAAATTGGAAGGTAATGGTTAATTCAACAATCTCTTCATTATCTGGGGTTGTTTATATGTAATTATCTACTGGGATCTCTTTATCATCCAAATCCATGTTCCTTAAAATGTATATCAAAACATTTTTACTACTTACTAGACAATGGGTTGAAGTCAATTATACCTTTTTTTGAACTTATATGTTTTTGAAAGGAATCTTTCCATCATTTTCAAAACAAGGTACTTTAAAACCTTTTCGAAAAAATTATGATAAGAATGAATTTTTAACTTATACGGCAGGTGCGACTCTTTTCTGCTCTTATGACATCATCTAAGCATCCCTTAAAATTTATAATAATGTTTCCAAAATAAATGGTTCCATTATAATTTTGTGGCTCTTAAATTTTTTTAAAATAGAAAGAGATATTTCGCTCAAATAGTTTTGATTTCATCTATGTAAACATCCTTTGATAAATTTTACACTTTTTTGAAGTTGATTTATTATGATACAAATCTTCCATATTGTATTTAAGGTTTTGCGATTTATTTCACTATGGATGAGTTATTTCTATGCCATTCATGTTTTATAGTTAAAGTATTGACATTTTGTATTCTAGTTTTTATAGGAATGTTTATGATATATTTCAACCTTTTCTTAAGATGAATTTATTGGACTAGTACATTCTGGGATGGGGACTGGTAAAAG
The DNA here is from genome assembly GCA_963277665.1 of Viscum album. Classification (NCBI taxonomy): domain Eukaryota; kingdom Viridiplantae; phylum Streptophyta; class Magnoliopsida; order Santalales; family Viscaceae; genus Viscum; species Viscum album. The sequence goes on from OY728134.1 coordinate 1,005,998,984, forward strand.
TAAGACCTTCGGGTTGGGGTCCAGTTACAGTAGACCCTCTATGTTGGATTCTGGTTACAGAGGCTCTCCAGGTTGGAGTCCAGTTACAGAGGCTCTCTAGGTTGGAGTCCGGTTAGAGAGGCTCTCTAGGTTGGGGTCCGGTTACAGATATCCACTAGGTCTTGGCATTAGGCCATGTCATAGAAATTAATTTCCAATACTATACATTCCCTCATTATGAAATTAGTTATTAAATTTGATTATGGGACTAGTAGAATATCCATGTGCATGTTTATTTGGTAATGTTTGATTTATTTTTTCCATATTATGTTCATGTTTATGTTTAAAAGGCTATTATTTTTATTAAACATCTTACCTTAAAAGTTTATAGCTTCCGCTAATTATCCACACTTATTGAGAATATATGATCACCCCTTTATTATGTTTTATTTTCCAAGGATCCCAAGAAGTGTTTTATGTTTGAGATGTAGGGTTACGTTAATGGAACAATGGCATTCTCAAAGGATTTTTTTTGTAGTATGTTCAAAAGTGTACTATAACGTTCATATAGGTAATATATTTTCTAATACTACTAAACTGATTGGTCTTTCAGGAATTGATTCCTTGTAATCATGCCAATGTATTAAAATAATGCACCGACTCTAGGAATCTAGGGTTGGGGCGTTACATATCTGGGAACCAACTATCTTGTGGATGGTCTTGGATATATTGGGTATAATGAAGATGGTTTTATACACTCGAGTACACTTCACAGTGACATGATTCGCATATCCCTCCAGTAAAAATGTAAAATACATTCCTTCAGACTTTTTTATCCTTTCTTTTCTTTAATTTATGATCCTATGAACTCATTTTTTTCATAAACAATTTAATATGGAAGGAATAAATAATGATCAAATATTTCCATAAAATTAATCTCACGAGCTTCGAACTAATCCATGGATATAATAATAAATAATTTAATCTCATGTAAATTAATAAATGAGTTAATTATGATCTAAGGCATAGTTCCAGAAATCGGAATCCTTCCTTTATTGGCACTTAACAAGAAATCAAAAAATAACATTAATTCCATGTGATAGGAAATCTAAATAATTAAACATTATTCTGCTAAATCCCAAAAATAATTTGTCTCATTAGCACAATAGATTCATTGAGGAGATGAATGGTTATGGGTCTCACCTATCATTTAATAATTACAAGGTATTCATCATCTGAAAAAATAATACGACATATTAAATCATGGCTTAAAAATAAATAACAATATATATTGGAGGAAATACCATAATGAATTTTAGTACTGATCATAACCCATACATATACATTAGGAGGATTAAAAAATTTTATTATATTCTCAATCAAAATTCTGAATCAAGAAAATATTTTTAAATAAATGAGAATACATTAAAAGTATTTTCTGAAAATTTCTTATTAAAAAGAGCTATTCCATTTTATAATAATTTTTTTTTAAAATAAAAGAACATAAAATATTTTGTAAATCATTATCTTTGAAAAAAATATATTAATCATATAAGTGATTTCTTAATCCAATGATAGTGGGAAATTTCAAATATGATGTATATGATATAATAATTATTCTTTTAAGATTGTTTTAAAATGTTTTCAGAACCTCGTTAAGAAATTAAAAAGAAGATTCATTTTAATTCATTTTAAAAAAATACAATAATGGGTAGAAATTAATTCGGAAAATAATTTATATAATATTAAAAAAATACGAAATCATTCTTTAAAACATGGATATGTCCGACAATATACTTTTGACCAAGGATATAAACAATAATTTTTTCTTTTAAAACATGTTTCTAATATCTAGAGTTCTTAAAGAGAGTTTAATGATAAGAAAAATTATAGTTTCTAGAAAAGAAATAGTATAAGGTAATGGAAGTCGTTTAATATAGTAAGATCACATAATTCCCCCAATGGAGAATTAAACATAAATCATCCTGAATAACAATGATATTGTGAAATAGACCCTTACCACTTTGGTAACATATGAATCTTATGCACCGTGAAAAAATAACATAAATGAAACTTTAAATACCATTAAGATGACTATAATCATAGAATCACATATCAAAGAGGAATTATATAGACCTCAAAAATGAAATAAATAATAAATGTGGCATGTGTATTATGAATGTAAATGTGAGAAAAAAAACTTTACCTTGAGTTTTCCTTCTTTTGAATGCACACCAACAAATTCTTATTTGGTTAATCTATTGAGGATAAAAAATAATTATTATTATGTTGGATTTATGATTAATAGAAGGCCCCTATGATGTTTCATGTGGTGTAAGTAAGTTATTTTGGTATATCATTGTTTATCAAAATGGTTTTATAAGTCTAAAGTGGAGAAGAGAGGGGGTGATATTTTATTAGTAGGGGAGATGACACAATTGTATTTCTTTTAAAATATTGAATTAAAACCATGATTTTCTTATACATAAATGTATAAAATTATATTTTATATATATTATAATTTATATGGTCTAAAATATTTACAAAAAATGAGAATTTCTAATGTTTTATGTCATTTTTAACACTTATAATTTCAGTTTAACACCATGTAAACTTGTTTTTAACATAACTATGAAAATAAATTTTAACTATTTTCATTGTTAATGGTTCAAAAAAATAAGTTACCTTAATAAATAATATTGATTATGTTGAATCAATATATGGAATCCATTTTGTCAAATTGAAATCACATAAGTGGATGAATTTCATTTAAAATTAAACACATATATGAAATGAAAGCATGATTTTCTAGAGAGAAATGTTTTTATAAGTATATAATCATTTAATATCAAAAATAAATATAAAATTTATTCCAATTACATAAAATTTAATAATAAAAATATAATTTTTTCAGTTTTACTTTTAAATAGTAAGAACCCAAAATTCTAATGTAATGACCTTTTTTTTACAATGTGTATCAAGCACATCGTGAAGTTTTTAAGGGAATTTAATATCCCAATACATTACAACATAATAACTATTTTAAATAAATTTAATATATTGCATATCCTAACATTCATGAAAGAACTAAGTTATATTTTTTTACATGCAAGTAAAAACATATTCTATATATTGTGTTATACGGAAGACAGTTTTTTAACAGAACAACATAACATTATCAAATAATTGTTATTTAATTGAATAAGAATTAACATAGTTGTTAAATTAGAATTTATGAACAGTACTAACTAACATAAGATAATATATTATTTATAATAATATAAGATTATTTAATATGTTAAAAATTAATTATAAATGAATATAGGAACCTATTGAATATAAACTAATTTTTTTTATATAAAATGATTTTTATTTCCATAAATATATTTTATACTAATAAACTAATTTAATAAGAAATCCTGATATTTTATTGAAATATATATGATATATATTCAATAATATATTTTTGGAATTAATCCTATGGATTTTATCAGCATGAGATATTAATAAACCCAATTTTGTGCAAAAAATAATATATTTTTATGAAGGCATTGTTACCACCTATTAATGGTGATCCGATTTTAAATATTAATTTTCAAACATTATTTAATTAATATATAAAAATAAAATTCTTATTGGGAATAGAAACATGAAAATTATGTTAGGGTTATGTTTTTGTATTTTTATGTGACGCTTCATTTTTTAATAAATAATGAAAATAAAGAATGTCGGTTCAAATTTGCTTTTTCGTATAATTTATTTGTATAGATAAATTTTATTTTTAATTGGTTTTAAAGTTTAAATATATTATATTTTTTCTAATTAATATGGTAAAGGTAATTTGAAAAAAAAATCACAATGAACTTAAATATATTAACATAGAAAACTATTGAATGTTTTTACTTTAAAAACCTTCATTGTCGTCCCGTCTACAAGATACAATTTAAATTACCTTTTCCCACTTCTCTGATTACAGTATAGAAAAATGGAACCCATATTATGAATAATAATACTTTATAATATCTTACATTATCAACATCTTTTTTGACCATAAATATTATTGGAAGTAATTAAAATTAATTTGAATTATTAAGGAAAAATTGTGCTTAATAATGGACAAATCTATTAACATCAGGGCCCAAATGACGAAAAACCTAGTCCAAAACCCATAGTATGTAAATAACTAGTCCATGAAACTTCCATTATATAGTTTCTTTTGTTTTTTATAAATGTATATATAATAATGTGGGTACACCTAACTTCATTTCAAAAATACCAACATATTCCTTTTCCTACCTTATAAAAGGCCACCACATATCCCCCTTCTGCAAAACTATAAAAACACTTAATATTACCGAATATATACATAAATGAATTCGCAAAATCCCTACCCTATACCTTGAAGCCTCTCTTTTTTCAGAAATCATGTCAGCTATGCCCTTTAGTTCAAAGCAAAAGCTGTTACCTGATTTAGAGGTAACATCATTTCTAAATCTCATTTGTTTATTTCCATTATACACCAATAAAATATTATTATTAAATTATTTTATAAAAAAAAATTACCTCAATATAATTGTATTTTTTATGATATGTTATAAACCTACAAATGTACACACTTTCATCTAATGGGTAACAAGCGTGTTATTTCTGTGTACGGTGAACTATCGCCTCATGAAACGATGATTGTTTATTTTTCCATACCACCTCTCATAGTAGAAATTATGAAGGAAAATATATTTATATATGAAATATATGATATTTTTTAGTTTATTATTATTATATAATTAATTTATTATTCATACTCTCATATTTTCTATTTTTCATAAATATGATAACATTGCTTGATGAATTGTTGACTACCACCCCATCAAGGCGATGGGATTCATTCACGCTATATATGAAATGTATTAAGGATAATTTTAATAAAACTAAGAAACATATATTAAATATATATTATAAAAGAATTATAATATACATTTATATAAACATCATTTACTTTTCATTCTTTTAAAATATGAAAATGGAATGAATGAAGAGTTCATGTGTACGTACGACCTACCATATTCATGAACGATGCACATCATTTCCTATCTCCATTAATTATAGAATATTATAAATAGATATATACTGATTATATATTATTATTAATTCATGGTTCACATTCTAGAGATGATGAAAACATGATCTAGTTAATGAGATCAATAAGTAACATGTTAAAACTTCCTTGGGAAATTGGGTAATTAAAACCTGAAATAGTGAAATTAATGAATTAGTGTTAACAAATGGGTAATAAAATAATATAAGGAGTTAATATATGATATTATAAACATGATTATATGTATTTTATATTTCAGTAACATGTATGAAACCACTATTAATAGGATAAATACCACACAACAAAAACGAGAGTTAAGGTAAGGTATTTTGTCCCAATTTACTCTTCATTGAGTCTTATTTTTTAGTATAAACCCGGTTTCTTTTATATGGTGTATAAACATCCTATTGAAATATTAAAAAATAAATATCAATATTATCAAGATATTATAAATTTCATTGAATGTCCTACTACATGGATATGATTATTTAGATATTTCAATTGGGTAATGGACACTTTTGTATGTTTGGATATTATTCACCTAAATAATATTTTTAATGGTTATCTTTGAAATAATACTTCCTTTTTAGATTGTTAAAATTATTTTAAAATAATCAAATTGTTATAATAACTATTCATTGGATGTTTAGTATTACATCCATATTATAATATAAATGATATTCATATTACCTAAACCGTATACAATTTTACATATATTGTTTAGTTAGAAAGTTATTTAATTTACTTGGGAACTACTAATAAACACAAATTTATCATTCAATGCATTTATTTGATAAGGAATATTTTTTTTATTATTATATATAAGGAATAATTTTCATTGGAAATGATTGGTGGGTCCAATACATTATATATCTGCTCGATGCATCGATAGGTTCCCGTGAGATGAATTAGTTTTCCAAACTAAATGGGTTTTTATCTGTGGGTTTAAACCATCTTGTGAAAGGTATTGACTGTATAGTTTTTCATCTTCCTTAGATATGTTTTCAAATAATTAAACATTTCCCTAATTTAGATTTATTTATTATTTATCCATGATATTTTCCATCGACATATCTATGGATGTAATTCATTCGTAGTTTATTTATTTATAGATTGTGTTCCGGTTTCAAACCATTCCATAATAATTCTTTCATATCTAGTCTTGAAAATGGAAATTGTGTTAAATTATTTACATTTAGAAATTGATTAATTTATTATGTCTTCTTATATATTTAACCTTACTTATTATTTTATATCACCCTCTTCATGTTCCATTCCTGATGTTACGAAGAAGAGAACATTGAATAAGCTTTCAAGGACATGGTTTACTTTAGTTTATTTTGTAGCATGTTTTATCTTGTTTTCCCAATGTATTATTGGTATCATGTATGTAACATGGTTTTCCCAGATTGATAATATGATATGTCCTTTGTTATTTGATACTTTTTAATCATTATAATATAATAAAATAATTCCCCCACTCTGGCCATCTAAGATCGCACTACCCCAAAACTGGGCAAGGCAGGCGACTTCCTTTATCATCCCTAACAGAAAAGCATTGATAAAGGGGTAAGCCTTTATCAGCACTAAAAAAAGTGCTGATAAATGTACCATTTATCAGGGCTTTTGTTAGCGTTGACAAACAGTACACTTATCAGCGCTTTACATATCCCTTTATCAGTGCTTTTCTTAGCGCTGATAAAGGTCACATTTATCAGCTCTTTTCTTAGCGCTGATAATATTTATTGTATATATTAAATAAAAAACATATGTTATAACTATATATATATATATAATTAAATAATTATAAGATCAATAATAAATATATTTATTAGATTTATAAGATTTATTAGATCTATTAATTCATTGTATTTATTAGATTTATTAATTCGTTATATTTAATATATATATTTATTATATTTGTTTATATTTAATCTATTTTTTTGATTTATAAATATAAAATACGTTTTAATAAATATGTATAAATAAATTATTGAATATATATGTGTTTTCCAATGAATTTAGGTCGATGAATATATCATACATGCGTATATATATGTGAGTGAATAATGATCATTTACATATTATAATTTCATATCACGTTGATGTGTTATTGATTTATAATTCATTTTGATATCCATATAATATATATTTTATAAAAAATGTACACTTAAAATTAAAATTATATTGTATTTAAAAGATAAATATATATTTTATTATATTTTCAATGATATATATATAAATATACCATTCAAATAATTTTATATTTATAAATAGTGATATATTTATTTAGAGTTATGATTATTAATAAATATGTATATATTTATCATAAATATTATTTTAAATAAATATATAATAATTTAAAGAAATTTATAAATTTATTCATTTATCAGCACTTTTATTAGCGCTGATAAACTATGTCTTTATCAGCGCTAAAAAAGTGGTGATAAAGAGTGTCTTTATCAGTGCTAAAATGAAAAGCACTGATAAAGTCACTCTCTATCAGTGATACATAAGTGCTGATAAATCCATACCTTTATCAGCACTAAAAAAGCACTGATATAGGGGGTCTTTATCAGTGCTTTTCATTTTAGAGCTGATAAAGAACCCCTTTATCAGCGCTTTTTACTAGCACTGATAAAGGTCCACATGTGATTTATAAAATCCATCGTGTCCTTCTCCTCTTCCCTGCACCCTGTCAAGCTTTCGCGGAAGACCTACCCTCCGACGTTTCCCCCTCTATGTCGATGCCTCCTCTCCGGAACGGCCGCCACCTCCTTCTCATCCTCCTCCACCACGGCCGTCGCCGCCTCCTACTCCTTCAGTGCCTACTTCTCCTCCTCTTCCACCGCGACACCTCCTCCTCCTCCTCATGCACCGCGGCCTCCTCTCCGTCGCGGCTCCTCCTCCACTGTGGCCTCCTCCTCCTCCACCACTGTCGCCTCCTCCTCCTCCTCCTCCACCAATGCCTCCCCCCTCCTCATCCTCCTCCTCCTCCACCTACTCTGCAGCCTCCGCTGCCTCTACTGCCTCTGCACAACCTCTGCGCTACCTCTGCGCTCCCTCCACGCTGCCTCTGCGCTGCCTCCTCTACCTCTGTTGCCTCAGATGTCGATGCCTCCTCCTCATCTGCCATCGGTCCCTCCTCCTTAAGGTGAGTAAAATTTAATTTGCATGAATTAATTATGTCTACATTTATTGTCAATATTGAGATTAATTATGATTTGGCGTGATTCTTGTGTGTGATGCTTGTGTGTGTGACACATGTATATGTGGTTGGTTACTTGTTTGATCTTTATTAGCTCTCCCCACTTACGTTAGGTCTCACCATCACATCACATAAAAAACAATTTGAGGAGGGAATCTCTATAGATATCCTCTCACTAAACTACTCCAAACCAATACTAAGTGATCCCCATTTCTATATCTCACATCATACTATCATACAAAAAATTATCTAAGGAGGGAATCACAATATCCAACCTCTATCACAAGTCATAATGCACCATCAATAGGTGGATCCCATGGAAGTCACACAGGAGTCCCCTTTGGCCAATGCCTTCTCACTTAAAGTAGGGTCCTACCAACACCTTATCACTTAAATAAATTCTATTCATCTTGTCTCATTCCGCAAAACATATAAATAGTAATCTAAGGAGGGTATCTAGATATAAAACCTATGGTACTAGCTAAACCACATCATCAATTGGTGGGGCCCATGTATTATCATACTTCAACTAGGTGAAAGTCATATGAAGTCCCAATCTCTTAGTCGGTCTGACCATAAATTATAAAATTCACCATCCATTTGGCCTTGCGTAATAATATCCTTAAAACCATCTTGGTTATACATGAAAATTATTCCCAACCTATCAACATTCTAATTCTTCCTATAAGGGAATCTACTGGGTTCTACAAACATAACCCATATCTACTCATTGATACCAACACACAATCATCTCCACATGGTAATATCACAATCCACATGATATACTTGATCTAGGCCTCGGTATTTTATTCTATATCATCTTCTAATTCCCACATTAAAACTCATTAAAACTATAGCATCCCGCCTTTTTATAACATAAACATTCATTACATTACTCAAAACTGAGGATCTTTAAGGTCTAGTGTCTTGGAAACCAGGAACATAATACATGAAAACAACATAAAACATTCTTCTTAAACACTTCTTCTTATATTCATCCTAGGTTCATTACTGCATCTCATAACCTGGGGACATACATCAAAAGAAAGGGTGAGCAGAAGGCCCAGTAAGGGAAACAAGAGGAACATTTTACATGTGAACTTGAGATACATCAATAAAGACATGAAAAGAACTTTAAGGCCTGAGAAAGAAATCATGAGGCATTTCATAATAAAAATAACATTTTCCATAACTTGAAGATGTGGCTACATCATTTAACATAGACAATCATGAATATACCACCAAGGTCCATCCCTAAGGATTCATTTGAAAATTACCAAGGTTATTCACCTAGGTATCGTGAAAATTGTAATCTCTAGTGGTTACATCATTACCCAATGCATTGGAGCGCTATCAGGGTGGACCCTTAAATTTGTCTTCATTATCATGTGAGCCAAATATATCATCATCAAACATTTCATAAATAACCCATATACCATAAAATAAATTGGTTTCATTTCATAATCATAACGTTTTTAAAAACTGTTTTAAAGACATGATCTTTACGTCACTTTAAACCCACAGAAGGGAAAGTGGGTCTCATGTATGTAAATCACAGAATTTAAAATAGAACATTTTGATATATATGTGAATACCCTTGTAGAAATAAGATCTTTGAGTATTCACTTTATAACATAAAATAATTTTGAGAAAAGAGAGAGAGGCATTTTGAGACGAAAATTCTGCAGCATAACGGCTATGTTTCGGGTTTTTAGAAAACATTGAAAAGAGAGGGGACATGGGTCACCCACTCATAAATGATCCATAAAATAATAAGGGAACAGAATAAGAAGGATATATGGACATGGTAATGAAATTTGAAGGACATACCATTTGAAATGAAAAACATGGAAGGAAGACAAAAATTAGATTTCTCTTATGAAAATTCAGCAGCCTAACGGCATCACTTAAACTTCAATAAAAAAGAATTGACAAGATCAAATAGTGTCTCTAATCATATGATCATAAGAGATCAGTATGATAGATATAGAGATCATACCCCAACATAATAAAAGGAACTTGAAAGACTTTACATGAAAATCGAACTTGAAAAATGAGAAGGGTGAAAGAATCCCTTAAAAATTCGGCAGCCTAACGGCGTCACTTAAACATTCATAAAACGAAATGATGAGAATAAGAGGGGATATCTCATCATATAAACATGAAAAGGGCAGTAAGAGGAATATAAAAGAACATCCTCTCACATAAGAACATGGAGCATAAAAGGAATGACATAAAAAAGATTACATGAAAAGAAAGAGAGAGGTCGGATCCCTTACCTTAAAACGTGACTCTTGAAACTCAATGGTTTGGACCTTGAGGGCTTGGGGGCACCATGGGAGGACTCCTTGGGAGGAAAGGAGACCAGAACTTCGTTGGGGAAGAGTTGGGAGTGAAAACTACAGGAGGAAAGGGGGGTATTTATAGGGAAAGTGAGGGGACAAGGCAATAATGGCCAAGGGACACCTCACTAGTGGTTTTGGAAAAACTATGGGCTTTCCCATGGTATTTGCCCATGGTATTGGCCACTTAGGACACCTCATACCTTAGCTTACTATTCATAATTAGACCATATTGAATATATACATAATACATCATTTAATGATGTCATTAAACACCCATAACTTAAAAACTATATTTTCACTATTCATCAAAAATCCAAATTTCTCAGAATAATCCCAAAATTTCACCTTAACCAAATATCAATGATCTGATTTCAAAAATGAAATCCATTTTATAAAAAAAAAATTCTAAATATTTTTAATTTAATTTTTAAATAAAAACCCTATTCCTCGAAAATTCATTTTTTTCAGAAAAATCCCCAAAAATTACCTTAACATAATATCGATGCTCTAAGTTCAAAAATAAAGTCCTTTTTATAAAAATAATTTTCTAAGTATTTTTTATTAAATTTTTAATTAAAAAAATCTATTAATCCGAAAAAACTAATACTTGACTAATAATTTATGAAACCGTTATTTACCCATTTTATTGAATCGCATTACTTAATCTAGGTGTCCAAATTATATTAAAACTTTCTTTGAGTGAAATTACTAATCCATTTGGTCACATTACTAATCCTAAGCGTAAAATCACTATTCATAAATTACTATTCATCAAAAATTATGTTGATCTTATTAGACTCCAAATTCTTTACTGAACACTTTTGTAGAAGACTGTTTTTTGAAAATCATTACACATCATTAGTTATTTAGGGTTTTCATAAATATTTTAAAATATCCTTTTTTTCAAAAAAAATCATCAATAAAATTCATTCTAAAATTATCTGGACATTTGAACTTTCACAAACATTACTAAAGAAAGAAATCTCAATTTATTCACCCGAAAGGATTACACAAAGAAGCTAGGGTCTCGTCACATAGCCCCTTATAACACCGGCATAAGACCTAAGTGTAAGGTGTGCTATTGTGAGAGAATCTGAGGGATGCTCAGATAACATTTCCCTAGTAGTAATCTCTACTAACTTGAACTTCTCCCATAGGAGTTTCCGTTCAAGCTTGACACATTGGAGTTCGGCTTGGGCTTGGTCCAAAGCGAAGCCCACAGATGCTACCTCCTTCCCAAGCTCTGATAAGTGGGCTTCGTAAGGTTCAAGTCTAATGGATGAAGCCATCGCCTCCTCTTTCTGCATTAACCATTAACATCTTATTAAATCATTAAGAGTAAGTTAATATACTACTCAAAAAGATTGGGTTGTTACATTCTTCCCCCCTTAAGAAATTCCGTCCCCGAAATTTATACTTGAGGCCTAGTCGAAAAGGTGAGGGTACTTTTGCTTCATCGTTTCCTCATGCTCCCAAGTCGCTTCTTCATACTTATGATTCCTCCACAAAACTTTCACAAGGAAGGTAGTCTTGTTTCGTAGAACCTTGTCTCTACGGTCCAATATCTCCACTGGATGCTCCTCATAAGAGAGGTCATGTTCCAGTTGTACCACCTCTGGGTTCAGTACATGCGAAGGGTCGGGTATGTACTTCCCCAAGAGAGATACATGGAAGACATTGTGAACTTGAGCTAGGTTCAGTGGAAGTTCTAGACGATAGGCCACTGCTCCTATGCGATCAAGGATTTCATAGGGGCCAATGTACCTAGGGCTAAGCTTCCCTTTCTTCCCAAACCGCATGACTCTCTTCCATGGAGAGATTCAAAGGAAGACTTTGTCACCAACACCAAACTCCAAGTCCCTTCGACGATTGTCAGCATAGCTCTTCTGCCGACTCTGAGCTGCCTTTATGTGTTGTTGGATGGCATGAACCTGTTCCATCATCTCTTGCACGAGATCAGGCCCAAGAAGCTTCCTCTCACCAGTTTCATCCCAACAAGTAGGAGTTCTACACCGCTTTCCATACAGAGCATCATAGGGTGCCATCTGAATACTCACATAGAAGCTGTTGTTATAGGAGAACTCCACTAATGGGAGGTGTTTATCCCATCCACCCATAAATTCCATTGAGCATAATCTCAACATGTCTTCGAGTGTCTGAATAGTCCTTTCAGATTGGCCATCAGTTTGAGGATGATAGGCCGTACTAAAATTCAATTCAGTATTCAGAGTATGTTGAAGACTTATCCAGAATTTTGATGTGAATCTTGGGTCACGATCAGATACGATGGATAGTGGTACCCCATGTAGCCTTAGCACTTCCTTCATGTATATCTTGGCAAGCTGATCCAAAGAGAAATCTTCCCGAATAGAGATAAAATGGGTTGTCTTGGTGAGACGGTCCACAATAACCCATATCGCATTGTTTCCTTTGGATGTTTTCGGGAGACCAGTTACAATGTCCATAGTGATATTATCCCACTTCCATACTGGTATGGGTAGCGGATGTAATACCCCCTTAGGAAGTTGTCGTTCTACCTTTACTTGCTGACACACCAGGCACCTTGTAGTGTAATCAGTAATCTCCCTCTTCATGTTATCCCACCAATAATGATCACGAAGGTCTCTATACATCTTAGTGCTTCCCGGATGTATAGAGAAAGTAGAGCTATGAGCTTCACCCATCAGTTCGTTCTTTATCTCCGGAATAGATAGAACACATAGTCTTGTACGAAATTTCAATACACCTTCTTGATCAATATTGAAATCAGGGAACTTCCCATCCTTTACAGCCTGAACTTCTCCTGCAGCAAAGGATCTTCTTTTTGAGCCTTCTTGATCTTCTCTAGTAATGAAGGTTGAGAAATCATTTGGGATAGGGTTGATGATGTCCCTTTCATTATAATTCCCATGTCCAGTTTTACTAGATCTTTAATCAAGGGATCTCCTAGAATCCTCATTGTTGCCAGAACAACAGGATCTTTCCTGCTTAACGCATCCACGACTTTGTTTGCTCTTCCAGGGTGATAATGAATTGAACAATCATAGTCTTTAATAAGCTCCAACCATCTCCTTTGTCTCATGTTCAATTCTTTCTGAGTGAGAATATAATTTAGACTTTGGTGGTCAGTGTATATATCACATTTCTCCCCATAAAGATAGTGCCTCCATATCTTTAGAGGAAAAACAACTGCCGCCAGCTCTAGATCATGCGTAGCATAATTCTGCTCATGAATCTTCAACTGTCGAGATGCATAAGCATTTACCTTGTCATTTTGCATGAGGACGCACCCAAGACCTTTCAGAGATGCATCGCTAAAAATAACGAACCCTTCTCTGATAGAGGGTAGTGTTAACACAGGTGCAGTAACCAATCTCTTCTTCAGCTCTTGGAAACATTCCTCACATTCCTTTGTCCAGATGAACTTAACCCCTTTTCGAGTCATCTTGGTTAGTGGATTAGAAAGTCGTGAAAAGTTTTTTACAAACCTCCTATAATATCCCGCTAAACCAAGGAAACTACGAATCTCAGATACTATTGTGGTTTGGGGCCACTCCCCCACAACCATTGTCTTTGCAGGGTCAACCGAGATTCCTTCATTGGTTACGATGTGCCCAAGAAAGACACTTGTTGTAACCAAAACTCACACTTGCTGAACTTCCCAAAGAGCCTCTCCTTCCATAGAGTTTTCAAAAATAACACTTAGATGATCTTCATGCTCCTCACGACTTTTTGAATATATCAAAATATAATCAATAAAAACCACCACAAAGTTATCAAGGTAGTCCTTAAAGACTCTATTCATCAAATCCATGAAAATAGCAGGAGCATTAGTCAAGCCAAAAGGCATAACAGTAAACTCAAAATTCCCATATCTTGATCGGAAGGCAGTGTTTGGAATATCTTCCTTCTTCACCCTCAGTTGATGATAACCAGATCGAAGGTCAATCTTAGATAAGAATTGTGCCCCGCGAAGTTGGTCAAATAAATCATCAATTCTTGGAAGAGGATATCTGTTCTTCCCTGTGATCCCGTTCAGTTCTCTATAATCAATGCATAGCCGCATTGATCCATCCTTCTTCTTCACAAAGAGAACTGGTGCTCCCCAAGGAGACACACTCGGTCGGATAAACCCCTTCTCCAACAATTCTTGGAGTTGTTTCTTTATCTCTTCTAGCTCCATATTTGCCATTCTATACGGAGTCTTTGATATCGATTGAGACCCAGGTACGAGTTCAATGGAGAACTCTACCTCTATTTCTGAGAGAGGTCCAGGTAACTCCTCAGGAAATAAATACATGTATTCCTAAACAATCGGAACATCTTCAATTTGTATGCTCCCTTCCCCTTCTTCCTCATCACCGATTAACTCCATAAAGAAAGCTAAAGGAGGTTCTTCTAGATAGGGATCAGTTCAGGATATCTCTCCTTAGAAGATAACTGTAGGTCGTTCATTCAAGACTACTGAGATTTCCTTACTTCTGCATTTGATCTTAGCATTATACTTTGAGAGCCAGTCCATCCCTAGTATAATGTCGAATTCCATCATGGGAATGACTACTAGATTTGCGATAATATTGTTCTCACCAAAGTAAACACTAGAGTATCTAAATACTTTTGATGCAAGGATAATCCCACTTGGAGTATTGACTGACAACTCTACCTCTAGCAGTTTGGGTATTGATTCTATGTTCCTTTAAAACATGGAGGAAATAAACGAATGCGTAGAACCAGAATCAAATAAAGTACTTGCTAGTTTTGAGAGGACGACAAGAGTACCTGCTACCACATCGTTCGGAACTTCAAATTCAGTTGTTGTGATAGTGAAAGCACGACCTTGCTCCCTTGGCCTCTGCTGAGGTTGATGGTGATTCCCCTCCACCGCCCTCAGATTTGGACATTGATTAGAAAAGTGCCCAAGTTGTCCACACTTGAAGCATGTGACTTTGGGTAGGGCCAGAACCATCTTTCCTCTGTCGTTAGTGTTGGGAAGTTGAGGCTTCACATCACTAAGACAATTCCGAGAAATATGGCCTTCTTTTCCACACCTATAGCACTTACCACTTCCGATCAAGCAGTTCCCCGAATGCTTCTTTCCACATTTATTGCATGTGGCATATTGCATATGCTTTCCACCTCTTTCCTGATCAAAACATCTTCCCAGGCTCGGTTCTAAAGTTCTCTTCTTCTCATTAGATTTGTGAGACCATGGTGTCTCCCCAAACTCTAGTTCAACTTTCATGGCACTTCGAACTATTTCTTCATAGCTATCATAGTCCCTGTTGGCTATATTCTTCTGCAGATGAGGTCGTAGTCCACCAAAGAATCTATCAACCTCCCCATTAGGGTCCATGACAAAGCTTGAGGTATAACGAGAAAGCCTTGTGAAGTTCATCTCATAGGTTCCAGCTGATTCATTCTCCTTTTGCTTCAGCTCGAGAAATTCTTTCTCCATTCTCATTCTCATCGAACGAGGGAAATACTTATTAAATAATATTCCCCAGAACTCTTCCCACTCCATAGCTTCTATCTCTCCTCGTGGCTTTGTGTTTTTGATTAGTGACCACCACTGATCAGCTTCTCCCTCTAGGCGGTAAACAACAAGGTTGACTTTTTCTTGTTCCGAACAATGAAGTACAGAAAAGATCTTTTCAATGGAGCTTATCCATTGTTATGTAACCAATGGGTCAATAGATCCACTGAATGTTGGTGGTCGTTGACGCATGAAGGACTCAACAGAAATTTGTTCCCTTCGTGGTGAGGTCGGCCACTTAGTTTGATTCAAGTTATTACTCATAACTTAAGTCAGTTGGTTCATCATTCGCATGAATGTTTCCATTCTGGCTTCCATCGGAGGGCCATCAGCACATGGTGCATTGCGGTCACCATCGGCAAGGTTCCTCCTATTTCCCACCATTTTCTAAATGAATAAAACCTTAGTGATAAACTTATTTCATTTATGGATCTTTTATCTAAGACTTCATTCTTAGAAAATTACACTTTTCTATAATTCCTTCATAATGATTCATAAAAAGCTTGTGATTAACCAAACATATCCCCCGGGAGTGTCGTAACCAAGAGTGAATCAAGGCCTGTTATCGTGCACCAGATCCCGTTCGAGTCTAGCTCAAAGCGGTGTTTTCGGGTTTTACCCCTATGTACATCTATGCCAGAGCCACCTCTACCTACTCGTATCCAGATAGAGATGTATTTGTTTGATAAACCACTTAGTCAATACTTACCAAAATACCAGGAAGTTTTCCTATATTTAAACCTTTCTATAGGGTTCTTCCTAAAGTTTTTATATCCTAATTTCCACAAATAACTAAACCATCCTTTGATACCAACTATAGCATCCCGCCTTTTTATAACATAAACTTTCATTACATTACACAAAACTGAGGATCTTTAAGGTCTAGTGTCTTGGAAACCAGGAACATAATACATGAAAACAACATAAAAAATTCTTCTTAAACACTTGAAAGGCTTCTACTTAAGTTCATCCTAGGTTCATTACTGCATCTCATAACCTGAGGACATACATCAAAAGAAAGGGTGAGCAGAAGGCCCGGTAAGGGAAACAAGAAGAACATTTTACATGTGAACTTGAGATACTTCAATAAGGACATGAAAAGAACTTTAAGGAATGAGAAAGAAATCATGAGGAATTTCAAAATAAAAATAACATTTTCCATAACTTGAAGATGTGGCTACATCATTTAACATAGACAATCATGAACACATCACCAAGGTCCATCCCCAAGGTGTCATTTGAAAATTACCAAGGTTATTCACCAAGGTATCGTGAAAATTGTAATCTCTAGTGGTTACATCATTACCCAATGCATTGGAGTGCTATCAGGACGCACCCTTAAATTTGTCTTCATTATCATGTGAGCCACATATATCATCATCAAACATTTCATAAATAACCCATATAGAATAAAATAAATGGGTTTCATTTCATAATCATAACGTTTTTAAAAACTGTTTTAAAGACATGATCTTTACGTCACTTTAAACCCACGGAAGGGAAAGTGGGTCTCATGTATGTAAATCCCAGAATTTAAAATAGAACATTTTGATATATATGTGAATACCCTTGTATAAATAAGATCTTTGAGTATTCAATTTATAACATAAAATAATTTTGAGAAAAGAGAGAGAGGCATTTTGAGACGAAAATTCTGCAGCATAACAGCTTTGTTTCGGGTTTTTAGAAAACATTGAAAAGAGAGGGGACATGGGTCACCCACTCATAAATGATCCATAAAATAGTAAGGGAACTTAATAAGAAGAATATATGGACATGGTAATGAAATTTTAAGGACATACCATTTGAAATGAAAAACATGGAAGGAAGACAAAAATTAGATTTCTCTTATGAAAATTCGGCAGCCTAACGGCGTCACTTAAACTTCAATAAAAAAGAATTGACAAGATCAAATAGGGTCTCTCATCATATGATCATAATATATCAGTATGATAGATATAGAGATAATACCACAACATAATAAAAGGAACTTGAATGACTTGACATGAAAATCGAACTTGAAAAATGAGAAGGGTGAAAGAATCCCTTAAAAATTCGGCAGCCTAACAGCGTCACTTAAACATTCATAAAACGAAATGATGAGAATAAGAGGAGATCTCTCATCATATATACATGAAAAGGGAAGTATGAGGAATATAAAAGAACATCCTCTCACATAAGAACATGGAGCATAAAAGGAATGACATAAAAAGGATTACATGAAAAGAAAGAGAGAGGTAGGATCCCTTACCTTAAAACGTGACTCTTGAAACTCAAAGGTTTGGACCTTGAGGGCTTGGGGGAACCTTGGGAGGACTCCTTGGGAGGTAAGGAGACCATAACTTCTTTGGGGAGGAGTTGGGAGTGAAAACTAAATTAGGAAAGGGTGGGTATTTATAGGGAAATTGAGGGGACAAGGCAATAATGGCCAAGGGACACCTCACTAATGGTTTTGGAAAAACCATGGGCTTGCCCATAGTATTTGCCCATGGTATTGGCCACATGGGACACCTAATACCTTATATTACTATTCATAATTCTACCATATTGAATATATACTTAATACATCATTTAATGATGTCATTAAACACCCATAACTTAAAAACAATATTTTCACTATTCATCAAAAATCCAACTTTCTCAGAATAATCCCAAAATTTCACCTTAACCAGATATCAATGCTCTGATTTCAAAAATGAAATCCATTTTATAAAAATATTTTTCTAAATATTATTGATTTAATTTTTAAATAAAAACACTATTCATTGAAAATTCATTTTTTTCAGAAAAATCCCCAAAAATTACCTTAACATAATATCGATGCCCTGAGTTCAAAAATAAAGTCCTTTTTATAAAAATAATTTTCTTATTATTTTTAATTAAATTTTTAATTAAAAAACACTATTCATCTGAAAAAACTAATACTTGACTAATAATTTATGAAACCGTTATTTACCCATTTTATTGAATCACATTACTTAATCTAGGTTTCCAAATTATATTAAAACTTTCTTTGAGTGAAATTACTAATCCATTTGGCCACATTACTAATCCTAAGCGTAAAATCACTATTCATAATTTACTATTCATCAAAAATTAAGTTGATCTTATTAGACTCCAAATTCTTTACTGAACACTTTTGTAGAAGACCATTTTTTGAAAATCATTACACATCATTAGTTATTTAGGGTTTTCATATATATTTTAAAATATCCTTTTTTCCAAAAAAAAAGCATCAATAAAATGCATTCTAAAATTATCTGGACATTTGAAATTTCACAAACATTACTAAAGTAAGAAATCTCAATTTATTCACCCGAAAGGATTACACAAAGAAGCTAGGGTATCGTCACATAGCCCCTTATAACACTGGCATAAGACCTAAGTGTAAGGTGTGCTATGGTGAGAGAATCTGAGGGAGGCTCAGATAACATTGCCCTAGTAGTAATCCCTACTAACTTGAACTTCTCCCGTAGGCATTTCCGTTCAAGCTTGACACGCTGGAGTTCGGCTTGGGCTTGGTCCAAAGTGAAGCCCACAGATGCTACCTCCTTCCCAAGCTCTGATAAGTGGGCTTCGTAAGGTTCAAGTCTACTGGATGAAGCCATCGCCTCCTCTTTCTGCATTAACCATTAACATCTTATTAAATCATTAAGAGTAAGTTAATATACTACTAAAAAAGATTTGGTCATTACAAAAACTATATAATGACCATCCTAATAAACTCACTCTAAGAGCCTTGGATAACCTATGCTAAGTCATCCAGACTATTAAGATGACCCTCAATTAGGTACCATATCTTATCTCCCATTGGATATCTATTAATCTAATTATAAGGAGGAAATCCTCTGTGTCACACTTCACCAATCCCTATATGGAATATCCTACTCATCACACACACCATGACTCTTGTATATCCTAAAGAGGGTGTTCCTCATCATACGTGGGATATAAAACTATATGATCCATCTTCTTTAGGCCTAAGACTCTAATACCAACTCAAATAGCCTTAGAAAACCTACCTAGGTTATAAAAATCTCATACCAAACCCGATCCTCTCATAAACACAACTACTCCATGGAGACAAAATCTCTTGATGATTAGAAAATAAAAAACATTCAATAGAACCCTCACTCTATCTCTTGGTGGATAAAAAACACCATTTTTATTTACCCTAGTTGTTCTTGATTTCTATCCCTTTCACTAGAACCCATATACTCATTCATGAATGCACAATCATGCATAAATTGGAACATGGTTTTGTATTATAGGGTCCACCTACCTCAAAAAATGGAGTAAACCCCTCATCAAGATCAACTCATCCTCAACCAAGATTATACATGCCTTATCTAATCTTGTACCAATGATTAAGAGTCAATCTTAATGCACAATTCCCAAATAATTCATTATAGAAACTCATAATTAATTATTCAACTTAATATAATTAGGAATAATCTTTCAAAAACTCACTGGGAAACACAACACCACCTAAACCACACAAAATATGGTGCATTCATCATACGAGGATAACATATAGCCAATAAAAACAAAATCTACATCATCTGAATTTATTTGAAGATGATATAGTGAAATCATCACACAAATCCTAGTTAAAATCATCCAAAATCATATGGAAATAAAGGATAATAGTAATGAAGGATGTATGAGGGATGAACTCACTAACGCACTATATAAAACTCCCAAGAACTACCCCTCATTAGGGGGGATAAAAGAGAGGAATAGAATGGATGAATCCCAAGAACCAACCAAGATTTTCTATTAATGAGCACACCCCCCCCCCCCCCCCGCCATTTTTGAAGTATCTAGTTTTTTATATAAATTATACTCATATTCCTTCTCCCCTAACCTATATACCAATCCAATGGATTTCAAATAGGATGAATATATATAATGAATGGATTAATTTCATTCGGTTGACAAAATAGTATGATGTAGGTGTGAAAGAGTTTATCATGTTTGCAAAAGATCATGCATGTGACCCTTCTCGAATCCTTTGTCTGTGTTTACGATGTTGTTATTCAAAACAAATTAGTCCAGAGAAGTTGGAAGAACACATGATCTGTCACGGAATAGATCAGAGTTATACATGTTGTAATAAACACGGGGAAACAACGAATGTAGGTAGTGGCTGGGATAACATTGTGTTTTATGGATTATCTTATTTGATTACAAACCTGAATAATGAAGATGACCTTATGGAGGATGTGATTACAGATGTGAATGATGACGAACATCGTATTGAGGAAATGACAAGGACCATTGAAGATGAACTTCGTTATGGCCCAAAATTGTTTGAGAAGTTAAATAGTTATGAAAAGACGCCATTGTATATTGGTTGCACTAAATATACCGCATTGTCAGTTGTAATGAAGCTGATTAATTTGAAAGAAGACAATGGGTATAGTGACACCAGTTTTACGAAACTACTTGGTCTCTAGAATGACATGCTCCCAGAAGATAATGAGCACTCGAGCCGAACATATGATGCCAAATGAATGTTACGCTCGATGGGTATAATCTCCGAAAGAATACATGCCTGCCCGAATGACTGTATACTATTTTGAAAGGACCACAAATCACTTAAAGAATGCTTAAAGTGTTGTGCTTATCGATACAAGAAAGATGAATCCAGTCATACTAAAGTTGTATGGTACTTTCCAATCAATCCAAGGTTTAGGCGCCTATAAGGATGTCAGGAGACTGTAGGAAAATTGACATGGCTTGCCGATACAAGAATTAAATACGGGATACTACATCACCCAACAGACTCTCCCCATTAGAATAGAATTGATCGTGAGTATCCTAAATTTGGAAACGAGTCCAGAAACCTTCATCCTACATTATCTAAAGATGGACTGAATCTTTTTGGTTTTCAAAACAACAGTCATAGTACATGGCCGATTATGTTGTTATATTATAACTTACCACCGTGGTTATGCATGAGACAAAAATACATCATGTTATCTATTCTTATATCAGGACCAAAACAATCAGGTAATGATATGAGTGTTTATTTAGCTCCATTGATAGAAGATTTTAAATTATTGTGGGAATCAGGTGTTACATTGTATGATTATTAAATAAAGGAAGTTTTCACATTGAGAGCCATGTTGTATGGGATGATAAATGACTTCCCTGCTTATGGAAATTTGTCAGGATATAGTGTGGTATGCGTTTTTGAACCGTCGTGCGGAGAAGAATTTTCAGGTACATTGTGTTTGTTTACACGTTGTTTAACGTTGCTTGTATTCATCAATTTGATTGACATATTTTTATTTATGAAATAGTAACTGAGTGCTGAAAATAAAGAACGGGTAGCAATACTAGCATACCCCAACCGTAAAGCAAGGTTGGGGTACGCTTAAATTGAAAAACAACTGGTACAAATTTTAAAAGTACTATTATACTTTTATGTGACATAAAACTACACTATAACCATGTTTCTCTACATATATGCAGATTGATGAATCAAAATCTCAAGACACATCCATCCCACTCCATGTGCTATGGAAGGAGGCTCGTGTTAATAAAGAGGGGAAACTGGTAGGTGAAAACACACAAAAAGTGTGGGAAACTTGTGTAAGTATGACATAATATAAATTTTTTTCATTAAATAACTTTTACATAATGATGATTACTTATTTTTCCATATTTTCTATTTGACATAGTCACAGGAATCAACAACACCCACACAGGATACGGACATACTTTCAGTAGCCTTGAAATGGCCAGAACAGTATGGTCGCGTCAGAGTTGTGGGTTTTGGGGTGACACCCCGGAAGTATTTTAAAAAAACAAGAGGATGACGAAACTAAAGAAATGAAAATGATGAGAGATAGATTAACTACCCTTGAATAAAGAATCGAATGTTAGGGAGATTTGATAGAAAATTTTATGGGGGAGAGGCAAAGAGAACAAACAACTCAAGAACAACCCATGCGAGAAGATTCCGCCCCACCCCCACCATCTTTGAGGTGAGCCATTCCCCTCAAAGACCTGATTTAACCGAGGTAATCAATGTTCTAATATTTGTTTCTGTGAAATTTGAATCACATAGACACTGATACCTTTCATGTAATGATATTCTACAGGGTGAAAATGACTGTGATTTATATCTGTCAACTCCCACCCATCGCCTTGTCGCGAGGGCTATGGTGTTCAATATGCCGAATGACACGCTACACTCCAGACCACTTCCAACCGGTCATGTAAAAGTGTTGATTAATGTAACTCATGAGCCGAGCACCAAGCTACCCATGCCAAATGATGATGATGACATTCATATGGTGGAAAAATCTATTGGAACCTTCGTTACAAGGCCGTCGAATCTTGTAAAAATAATGTCGACCAAGAGGCTTTCATTTCCAATTCATTTTCAAGCAGAACCTTAAACATTAAATTAGAAAATGGTCGAACCGAAGAATGTTATTACAGAAGGACAAAATGGAGTATCTAAAACAAAAGAGTGTCTCAAAAGGATCAATGAACTGATCTAAACGATCTACTAAGAGCACCTTCACCCTGCCCGTTCTATATCCACATTTAAAATCCATGCAAGTTCATGTTGATACACAAATGAAAGGCGGCAAGATTCAATTTTTTTTGTGAAAACGATAGGTACGGATAGGAAACATTAGATTTCATTAGTTCTAACGATGTAGATGAAATCATGATATATGACTGGCTAGATGCCTCACTTATAAATGTATACATGAGGTATGTTTTCCTGATTTGATTTTACAAAACCTGATATGCTGTGATAATTATATATAAAAACCTTGCATATTTTTCACAAGAGTATATATGAGAAACAATTGAAGGGATTTCCCCAAGAATGAAAATTTGGACTCGTTAGTCCTCACACCATTTCTACCGAATGAGAAGAAATAAATTCATTTTTTCAGGCTAAATTAATGTCATGCCTGCTCAGAACGTTTCAATGGTGAATTACGACAGACAGACTCTTTTTAATACCAACCGTGCACATGTAAAACTCTATATTTGAATCATATCAATTATATTTTCATTTCTATTAGTACTTATTCTTTTTTTGTGTTTTTAGGAAATATTGGATGCTCATTGCAGTCAATTTGGATACTCGAAAGATTTAGTTTCTGGATTCACTGCATGGATATCAAAAAAACCGAGCACACCGGATTGCATTTGTCAATTAGTAATACAATAGATCCATCATTTTAGAACTAAATATCTAGTTATATAATTTATATTATCTTTTAATTCGGATTCTGTTATGATAGGGCGGTGTATGAATGTCTTCTAAAGGCAGGAATGAATCAAGGGCCTAGAGATGAAAAGGCACACAAGATCTACAAATAGAGAAGTATCAGGGTATACATAATTATATTTCACTATCCAAATACATATCAAAATAGATTACTTATTTTTCTCTATGTTTCTACAGTGTCTGTAACAAACAAATGACAAGGAATGAGGTTATTATGTTTGTAAATTTTTGAAAGATATCATATTTCAGAAACAAACTAGCATCCCTGAAGAGGATTTTTGAAAATAATTACTACTTTACTTAAAATAATTATTAATCCATTGTGTATTTATATTTTATCAATACTAATATTTCATTCATGAAAACTCCTATTCAAAAGATGATATAGATGTGTTTAGAAACGAATGGGCAGTGTACCTCATGGAAGAATGTAAAAAAATAGGACAATGAAGGTGAATTCATACTACTTATGTTATCTTTATATGATCATTGATATCTCCCTTGTTTACACTTTTTGAGAATCTATGATCACACTTTTTATGTTTCATATCCTTAGATTATGAAGAATGGTTTTAGAAATTATTTGAGCTTCTAGTAAAGAATAACTTAATGAGAGACTCTTAAGAACTACTGACATATGGAATAATGAATAAACACATTCGGGTTGTTTTAATGATTTAGGAAAACGATCCATGAGTCATTTTTGACGTGTATGAATCAACCACACCTCAATCCGACGAATGGTGTGACCGGTATGGCTAAAATTGTCTGATATCAGTTTCAAATTGACATAACCATTAGACAACAACACAAGTGACATATGGAAAACCGAGAAAATGCATTTGAATTGTTTTGATAATTTAGGAAAATGTTCCATGACTCATTTATGAGATGTTCGAATTAACCGTACCTCAATTTGATGCACAGTGTGACCGGTATGGCTAAAAGTGTCTGATATCATATTAAAAATTGACATTAACTTTAGAAAACAACACAAGTGATATATGAAAAACTGAGAAAACACGTTTAGATTGTTTTGATACTTTAGTAAGACAATCCATGGGTCATTTTTGACGTTTACGAATCAACCACACCTCAATCCGACGCATGCTGTGACTTGAATACCTAAAAGTGTCTTATATCAGTTTCAAATTGATATAACCTTTAGAAAACAACAATACTGACATACGGAATACCGAGAAAATGAATTAGGATTGTTTTAAAACTTTAGGAAAAAGATCCATGAGTCATTTGTGACGTGTAAAAATTGACCACACCTTAATTCAATGCACGATGTGACTGGTATGGATAAAAGTGTCTGATATCAATTTCAAATTGACATAAACATTAGAAATCAACACTACTGACATACATAATACTGATCAAATGCATTCGGATTCTTTTGATACTTTAAGACAACGATCCATGGGTCATTTCTGACGTGTACGAATTGACTACAGCTAAATCTGACGCACGATGTGACCAGTATTGCTAAAAGTGTCTGATATTTGTTTCAAATTAAAATAATCATTAAAATCAACACTACTGACATAATAAATACCAATCAAACGTGTTCGGATTGTTTTGATACTTTAGGAAAACGATTCACGGGTCATTTGTGACATGTATGAATTGACCTCAACTCAATTTGATGCACAGTGTGACCGGTATGGCTAAAAGAGACTGATATCAGTTTCAAATTAATATTAACTTTAAAAAACAACAAATGTGACATATGGAAAATCGAGCAAACGCGTTCAAATTATTTTAATACTTTAGTTCAATGATCTAAGAGTCATGATTGAGGTGTAAAAATCAACCGCACCTCAATCCAATGCACGGTGTGACCGATATGGCTAAAAGTGTCTGATATCAGTTTCAAATTGACATTAACATTAGAAAACAACACTACTACCATACGGAAATCCAAGAAAACCCATTCAGATTGTTTTGATACTTTAGGAAAATGATCCATGAGTCATTTTTGACGTGTAAGAATCAACTGCACTTCAATCCGACACACGGTGTGACCAGTATGGATAAAAGTGTCTTATATTATTTTCAAATTGACATTAACTTTTGAAAAGAACACTACTGACATACGGAATACTGAGAAAATGCGTTTGGATTGTTTTGATACATTTGGAATACGATCCATGAGTCATTTTTGAGGTGTAAGAATTGACCGCACCTCAATCCGACACACGGTGTGACCGGTATGGAAAAAAGTGTATGATATTAGTTTCAAATTGACATAAACTTTAGAAGACAACACTACTGACATACAAAAAACCAAGATAACCATTAAGATTTTTTTTGATAATTTAGGGCAACAATCCATGAGTCATTTGTGACGTTTAAAAATCAACCACACCACAATCCGATGCACGGTATGACCGGTATGGCGAAAAGTGTCTGATATCAGTTTCAAATTGACATAAACTATAGAAAACAACAATACTGACATAAGGAATACTAAGAAAACTTATTCGGATTGTTTTGATACTTTAGGAAAAGAATCCATGAGTCATTTGTGACGTGTACGAATCAATCGCACCTTCATCCTATACACGGTGTGACTGGTATTACTAAAAGTCTCTGATATCAGTTTCAAATTCACATAAACTTTAGAAAACAACACTACTAACATACGGAAAACTTAGAAAATGTGTTCGTATTATTTTCATACTTTAGGAAAATGATCTATGAGTCATTTGTGACGGGTAAAAATAAACATCACCTCAATCTGACGCACAGTGTGACTGGTATGGCTAAAAATGTCTGATATCAGTTTCAAATTGACATAAACATTAGAAAACAATACAACTAACATACGACAAACCAAGAAAACGTGTTCAGATTGTTTTTATACATTAGGAAAACTATCCATGAGTAATTTTTGATGTGAACGAATCTACCTCACCTCAATCCGATGCACGATGTGACCGGTATGGCTAAAAGTGTTTGATATCAGTTTCAAATTGACAAAAACTTTAGAAAACAACACTATTGACATACGAAATACTGATAAAACGCATTTGGATTGTTTTGATACATTAGGAAAAAGATCCATTAGTCATTTGTGATGTGTAAGAATACACCACACCTCGATCTGATGCACAGTGTGACCGGTATAGCTAAAAGTGTCTGATATCAGTTTCAAATTGATATAAACTTTAGAAAACAACACTTCTGATATTCATAAAACTGAAAAAACACATTCATATTGTTTTGATACATTAGGAAAACGATCCATGAGTCATTTGGGACATGTACGAATCAACCACACCTCAATCCGATGCATGGTGCGACCTATATGGCCAAAAGTGTCTGATATCAATTTCAAATTGATATAAACTTTAGAAAACAACAATACCGACATACGGAATACTGAGCAAACACGTTAAGAATATTTTGAAACATTAGGAAAACGATCCATGAGCCATTTTTGATGTCTATGAATCAACTGCACCTATATCCGACACACGGTGTGACCAGTATGGATAAAAGTGTTTGATATCAGTTTTAAATTGACATAAACTTTTGAAAACAACACAAGTGACATACGGAAAACCGAGCAAACGCGTTCGGATTGTATTGATACTTTAGGAAAACGATCCCTGTGTAATTTTTAATGTCTATGAATCAACCAAACCTCACTCTAATGAACGATGTGACTGGTATGGAAAAAGTGTCTGATATTAGTTTCAAATTGACTTAAACTTTAGAAAACAACACAAGTAACATACGACAAACCGATAAAACATGTTCAGATTGTTTTGATAATTTAGGAAAATAATCGATGAGTCATTTGTGATATGAACGAATCAACCGCACCTCAATCCGATGCACGGTGTGATCGGTATGACTAAAAGTGTCTGATATCAATTTCAAATTAACATAAACTTTAGAAAACAACACAAGTAACATACGACAAACGGAGGAAACACGTTAATATTGTTTTGATACATTTGGACAATAATCCATGAGTCATTTTTGATATGTATGAATCAACTTCTTTTCAATCTATCACACGGTATGACCGGTATGGTAAAAAGTGTCTGATATCAGTTTCAAATTGACATAAACTTTAGAAAACATCAATAATGACATACATAATACCAAGCAAACACGTTATGATTGTTTTGATACTTTAGGAAAATGATTCATGAGTCATTTGTGACGTTTACGAATCAACTGCACCTTAATCCGACACACGATGTGACCAGTATGGATAAAAGTGTCTGATATCAGTTTCAAATTGACATAAACTTTAGAAAACAACACAAGTGACATACGACAAACTGAGAAAACGCGTCCGGATTGTTTTGATAATTTAGGAGAATTATCCACGAGTAATTTGTGACGTGTACGAATCAACCTCACCTCAATCGGACACATGGTGGGACCCGTGTGGCTAAAAGTGTCTGATATTAGTTTCAAATTGACATAAACATTAGAAAACAACACAAGTAACATATGGAAAACCGAGAAAACAAATTCAGATTGTTTTGATACTTTAGGAAAATGATCCATGATTCATTTTTGACATGTATAAATCAATCACACCTCAATCGAATGCACTGTGTGACCAGTGAAGCTTTTCATTAGATAAAGAATCAGTATTTCTTAAATGAGATAAGTCATCCAAAAACATATTGATTTTACATTATCCCCTTTCATTGTTGAGTTTATCATTTTCATATTTTAGTTTCACATTTCCATATTAATGTATTCTTTCATATTAATTTTTTATTTTATTTCATTATTGTATTACTAACATGATACTTGTTTTCATATATAGGTGAATTATTTTTTCCTTGAGTTCAGATGCTTTTTTCGGCAACAAATACCGTGGACGACAATTTTTGAGAGCGGATAACGGATATCGAAGTATTAAACATTAATTTTTATAACTATTGTTGGATAATTGTAATTGTAACCATGTAAAACATTGTTTGAAATGTATATAGAAGTGTGTTTTTTTGTATTCATGATGTTAAGAAAATGTATATAGCACTGTTTGTCAAAATATTTTTTGCGGGTGTTATTTTGTCTAGGTGTGAAGGTTATATTTTGTGCAGGTATGATGGTTTGTGTAGGTGTGCAGGTGTGCAGGTGCTGGTTTTGCAGTTGCAGGGGAAGGTTCCTTTATAAGTGTTTTTTTAGCGCTGATAAAGGACACATTAAACAGCGCTAAAAGAGCATTGATAAAGGGCCCTATTATCAGCGCTCAAGGTAGCGTTGATAAAGGCACCCCTTTATCAGCGCTTGAGAACTGTTGTTAATGCCGACGTAGATAAAGGGGGGTCCCCTTTATCAGTGCTTTTCAGAGCCCTGATAAAGGGGACACCACCTCATCTTCGCCGGCATTAAAAACACTTTTCTAATGCTGTTAATGTCGGTTTTTAGTGCTGATAAAAGAAAAAGTTGGAGTAGTGTCATGGTGTTAAATATTTATTTAAAGGATGTTAAACATCATCATCATAAACTAGATTTAGAACACATATATTAGGGAACACAACACTAACAATGATATTGAGGATAATTATATAAGAACATCATACATTTTTTTTATGGTGGATATTTTTTCAGTATTCATAGAAATACATCTCTTTATAGATCCAAAAAGTGCATGTGGTTCTGGAAATGATGTACCTATGAGTAATAACTCTAACCAGGTCTTCCAATCCTGACACGGGGTAACCCGTTACATAAAAAGGCTTACTATTCACCTAGTTTGACACCCTTAGGAGATAAACTTAAGATAGATTACATTTTCAGTAGCTACCATTATTAATAATTTAATTTATAGATATCCCTAAATAAACCATGTGTATAATGAGGTTATCTATGAATAAATTTTTTAATTTATTTTAAGTGTTTCACTGGTTTTTGGATTATTCAATATGTTTTGATTAAATAAATTATATTCCATTTCTTTGTAATGGTTTCTACAAGAATTAATGATTACTTCAATAAATCACATGATCCAAAGAGTAATAATTATCACATGTTTTATTTTATTAAGACGATATTTTTAATGAAAAGAGTCACTTATTTATTCTCATCATATAAAAAATAGTATCATGTGACAATTTGATGGGTAAAGAATTATCAAAGTCCTATGTCATTTAACGAAAGAAAGGGAAGAAGTGGATGGAAGATAAAAATTTGGATGGGTGGATAAAGGGTAGGAAGTACTTTTCCGCAAGTTCTAATTTTCGAATGAAAATACCTTGTAATTTCGTACAAGGAGTGGAAATGTGATACAAGTGTGGAAAGAAAGGACACAATGCTTGTGATTTAACGGGTATGAAAAAGGTTTCCAATGTACAATGCTTCAAATACAAGGAGATGGGACACTTTTAAAATTAATATCTCAATCATTTTAGGAATTTATACAAAATGATTCCATTGTATAGTGGTCAAGTTATTCTACTTCCACAGAGGAAGATGAAGGATAGCTATGTATGTTCAAGAATTATGTTATTTGAGTATTTCATTATAAATATACTAGTTAAAAGGAATATGAAATATATAAGGATTTTATTATAGTACATTCTTTGTATGTATTTGAGATCATATGAGAAATGGTAAAAGAAAATGTATTCAGTATAAAGTAAATATTTTCAAAAAACACATTACTGAAGGATAGACAACACTTAATATGTTCTGGATGTTTAGATAATGGTGACAAAATTATTTATTTGGACAAGTGATGACTACCATTTAACTAATAGATTACTTGTCGACAAGTTATCATTGCAATCATTTTTGGAGTCTACAACAATTTTCAATTTAAGGAATACATCCAATTACTTGTGTCTTACACAAGGAATATGAAAAAATGCATGTTTCTAGTAAGATATTTTGGTGATTTGAGATTTTACCTTATTTTAAGATGATACATAATGAGGTTATTCACATGTTTGGAATGTAAAATTTATAGCTTCTTCTTGTTGATTAATGGAAAATGATAACCCCATTTTAGAAATTCAGCATCCTCCGATACAATGTATTGGATCAAAATCTATTGGAAAAGTTAAAAATATTTAAAATTAATTTTTTATCATTGTATAACGTTTTATAAAATGATGTATTACTTTTATTATACGAAAAGAAAAAATTTATCATAGAATGGCCAATGAATAATATTTTGTTTATAGAAACGTACCAATTGATTATTTTTAATTATATTCTTAGAGATTCATTAAATTCCTACACACTAGGCAAATTGACCTTGAATCAAAATATGTTATCCTGGTACCTTCTTTTATTATTAATCTAATGAACCATTAGAACATCATAGATTTATGGCATTTTGATTTTTAACTTTCTCCTAACCATGTTCTTTAGTACTCTACATTAAAATATGTCTTTTATATTTGTCATCCATATCCATGTTTACATTTCCCACCTATGTTCTTCTACTAGGAATCCTAGTTACGTCACTGTTGTACTTTCCTTTCTCTCTCTATAAGAGATATGTTATTAACCCCATTTATGATGTTGGTAATTCAACAATAGATTATTTTCAAATATAAATCCCTTGATTACTAAGATTAAATTTAAATTTCAAGGATAAAATTTAATTAACATGGGGAGAATGTAACGCCTAGAAAATATAAAGTAATAACATTTTATTTAATAGTGTGTATCAATCGCATCACCAAGTGAATAAGGGAATGTAATATCACAAGACCTTGTTTTAACCAAATAATAGTATATTATAAAAATATTATTATTTAATATAATAATAATTAACATAGCTCTTAAATTATATTTTATTAATAGTATTAACTAATATTTGAAAATATATTGTTTATAATAATATAATATTAAATCATAAGTTATAAATACATTAGAAGTGATTATAGGAACAGATTGAATATAAACTGAATGATTTTATATAAAACCAGTTTTATGCTAACAAATCTATCTTATCATATTAATTTAAATTAATAAAAATTATTGAATGAAATTAATGGAAAATATATATTATATATTCAATAAAAATATTTTTTATATTAATCCTTTGGATTTTATTAGCATAATATAACACCAAACCTAATTTTATTCATAAAATACTATATTTTTATTAAGGCATTTTTATTGTCAATTAATTGAGAATCTATTTCAAAGATGAATTTTTAATATTTAGTTGAGTTAATATATAAAAATAAACCTCTATTTTTAATTTAAGAATAAAAAATATGTTAGGTTGAATTTTCGGTTTCTCTCTGTGAGGCTTCATTTTTTAATGAATAAAAAAAATACTAAATTTTACTTCAAAACTGCCTTTTTTCTAATTTATTTATAAGGATAAATTTTACTTTTAATTGGTTTTAATGTTTAATTAGGTTATAGTTTTATAAATTAAATCAATTCAGGTCATTGGAGTGAATTTTACTTTCAAATTGACTATAAAAACATAGAAAACCTTTGGAACTTTTTACTTTAAAAACCCCACATTATCATCCTCTTTGTGGGATTAAATTTAAAATAAATTTCCTTCCCCTTATTTGATTAGATTTTTAAAAATTTGATCTCATATTTGGAATAAGAATAATTTAAAATTTCTAATATGGTCAACATGGTTTTTTACCTAAACAAATAGTGAACATAATTAAAATTAATTATAATTATTAATTCAAAATTAATCTTAATAAAGAAATAAACCATTAAATTTATGGTCAAAATGACATAGATACTTGTCCAAAACCCATTGTCTATCCATATATCGGCCATTAACCTTCCATTATTGAGTTAGTTTTTGTTTTTTATGACATTTTATATGTAAAACTGAGTCTATATATAACTTCATTTTAAAAATTCCATGTGAATCCTTTTCCTCCAATATAAATAGCCACCACATGTTCCCCATATCCACACATATTAAAACAAAAAGTTTCAGGAATGAAATTCCCAATTCAGTTCCAAAAATACCAATGCTAGACCTTTAACCGTCCCTTTGGGATGAAATCATTACATGGATGCCCTTTGGTTCAAACCAAATGGAGTTACCCAATTCAGAGGTAACATCTTTCCTTAATATCTTTAGTTTTATTTCCTTTCTCCACCTTCTAAAATATTCTTATTCTATTATTATAAAACAAAAAAATAATCCTCAATATACTAGGTTGTTTTTATTCAATGGGTTCAACCTAAACATAAACAAACTTCCATCTAATGTGTAACGACCCAAAGATTTATCAATGGAATTACCTTGTAATAATTATTTCTTATAGTATAATTACATAAGATTACATATAGAGCGCAATAAAAACCATATAAATAAAGAGTGGTAGAAATAAAATGTGTCAGTTGATGTTAAGTAATATACGCCTATTAAATAATAACTTGACCTTTGGAATAGTAATGTGACCCTTATGAATTTTAAACTGGCCAATGTAATAGAAACCCCACCAATGAAAGTATAAATAATCTTTATCCATATTATAAGTGAAAACATGGAATAATTTTATCATAGTGTATGTAAATAAATATTTTAAAAATTATAAATTAAGCGTAAGTTTTTTTGTAATTCATAAGTAATTAATTACAATTTTGTGATTAAATTAATAATTTAAAAGAAAATTTATTTTCATGAAATGTATCATAAATTTTATTTTTATGTATTATGATTATATGATAATTTTATGATACCTAAATTAATTTTTGAAAGTGTTAGAAAAGAAGTTTTAATTTTAACATTTTTATTTTTCAAGTAAATTGTGATTTTATTTAAAAATTAAATTTCTCATATTTAGAAACATATTTTTGAAAAATGGGGTTCATTAGTGAAATACACAAATTAGAAAGTGGTTAGGGTGAATTTTTTGTTTTTTTTGAAATACATTAATTTTTCATAAATTGTAAAATAAGATTATTTACGATAAATGATAAACACAGGAATTATGATGTCACCAGCTGATGTATGTCTACTATAAGGCCATTTTCCAAAAATCACATTCCCACATACTATTTTCAGTCTTAAGAATCAGAAATATTTCTTTTCTGGAGAAAAATAATGAACTAATGAATTAAATATTGAGAAAACTCTGCTCTCTTCCACTATAAATACCACCTCTTATCTTCACTCCTCTCAAACCATGTGCATTTTCCAAATTCTAATAAAATATTTTCCCAAGATCCTCCCCCATGTCCACCTGACCATGGTCATATTAAAATACAAAAAAAATCTCCCATAAAGAGGCTCTCAAGGAAGATATATTCAAGAGAACATTGAGGTCATGTAAAGGACACCTTCAGACATAAGGTATGAGATTCTACCCAAACATCCATTATTCCATTGGGTAACTCTAAATTAATTTATACCCAAATGATTTTATTTATTCATATTTATGTACATCTTCTAAATGATTTATATGTAACGACCCAAACTTTCTGAATAGTATATTAACTTACTCTTAACGATTTAATAGAGATGTTAATTGTTAATGCGGAAAGAGTATTCGATGGATTCAT
Organism: Viscum album; assembly: GCA_963277665.1. Taxonomy (NCBI): domain Eukaryota; kingdom Viridiplantae; phylum Streptophyta; class Magnoliopsida; order Santalales; family Viscaceae; genus Viscum; species Viscum album. The sequence continues at coordinate 1,006,033,901 of OY728134.1, forward strand.
CCAGTAGACTCGAACCGTATGAATCCCACTTATCAGAGCTTGGGAAGGGGGCAACATCATTGGGGTTCGCTTTGGACCAAGCCCAATCCGAACTCCAGAGTGTCAAGCTTGAATGGAAACGCATGCGGGAGAAGTTCAAGTTAGTAGAGATTACTACTAGGGCAATGATATCTGAGCCTCCCTCGGATTCTCTCACCATAGCACACCTTACACTTAGGTCATATGATAGTGTTGTAAGGGGATATGTGATGAGACCGTATCTTCTTTATGTAATCCTTTGGGATGAATAAATTGAGATTTACTCCTTTATTTAAGTTTGTGAAATTTCAAATGTCCGGATAATTTTAGGATGTGTTTTATTGATGAATTTTGAAAAAAAGGATATTTTACAATATTTATGTAAACCTTAAATAATTAATGATGTGTAATGATTATCAAAAAATGTTCTTCTGCAATGGTGTTCATTAAGAAATTTGGAATCTGATAAGATCAACTTAATTTTTGATGAATAGTGAAGTATGAATAGTGATTTTAAGCATAGGATTAGTAATTTGACAAAATGGATCAGTAATCTCACTTAAATAAAGTTTTAATATAATTTAGACACCTTGATTAAGTAATGTGATTGAATAAAATGGGTAAATAACGGTTTCATAAATTATTAATCAACTATTAGTTTTTCCGGGTGAATAGTGTTTTTTAATTAAAAATAAAATTAAAAATATTTAGAAAATTATTTTCATAAAATGGACTTTATTTTTGAACTCAGAGCATCGATATTATGTTATGGAAATTTTTTGGGATTTTTCTGAGAAAGATGAATTTTCAGTGAATAGTAAACATGCAGTTTTAAGGTTTCAATATGTTAAATGACATCATAACTATGACATGATGATGTCATGAGATATTTTAAGGGATGTTCGACTAAAGGGGATGAAGTATTGTATTATGTGTCCCAAGTAGCCAATACCATGGGAAAATACCATGGGAAAGCCCATGGTTTTTCAAATACCACCAATGAGGTGTCCCTAGGCCAGTAATGCCTTGTCCTCTCACTTTCCCTCTAAATACCAAGCCATCCTCTCATCATTTCGACTTCAAAATCATCCTCAACGACGTTATGGTCTCCTTACCTCCCAAGCAGTCATCTCAAGGTTCCCCCAAGCATTCAAGGTCTCATCCTTTGAGTTTTAAGAGTTAGGTTTAAGGTAAGGGATCCGACCTCTCTCTTTCTTTTAAAGTAATCACTTTTATGTCATTTATTTTATGCTCCATGATTTTATGTTGTGGTATGTTATTCTATATACATATAAATTACCTTTTCATTTTAATATGATGAGGGAACTCATCTTCCTCTCATCAATTCGTTTTAATAATGTTTATGTGGCGCCGTTAGGCTACCGAATTTTTAAGGGGTTCTTTCACCCTTCTCTTTTTCAATGTTCTGCCTTCATGTCAAGTCTTTCAAGTTAATTTTTAGTTATGTTGGGGTGTGATTTCTATATCTACCATTCTGAACTCTTATGTTCACATGTTTAGAGACCCTATTTGATCTTGTCAGTTCATTTTTTGATGAAGTTTAAGTGACGCCGTTAGGCTGCCGAATTTTCATAAGAGAAATCTAATTATTGTCTTCCTTCCATGTTTTTTATTACAAATGGTATGTCCTTAAAATTTCATTACCAAGATAATATATTATTCATATTCAGTCCCTCTACGTTTTTATGGGTCATTTATGATTTTTTGACCCATGTCCCCGCTCTTTTCAATGTTTTCTAGAACCCTGAAACATAGCCGTTATGCTGCAGAATTTCCGTCTCAAAATGTCTCTCTCTTTTTCTAAAGTTCTTTTATTTTATTAAGTGAATAATCAAATATCTATCATATATATGTGTATTCACATATATACCAAAATTTTCTATTTTAAATTCTTGTATTGACATATATGAGACCCACTTTCCTTTTCGGTGGGTTTTAAAGTGACACAAACATCATGCCTTTAAAGTAGTTTTTAAAACGATATGATTAGGAAATTAAACCCATTTCCTTTTATGCTATATGGGTTGTTTATGAAATTATTGATGATGATATATGTGGCTCACATGATAATAAAGGCATTTCAAGGGTGCTCCCTGATAGCGCTCCAATGCATTGGGTAAAGACTTAATCTCTAGAGATGACTATTTTTAACGACGCCTTGGGGAATAACCTTGGTAAATTTTAATGACACCTTGGGGATGGACCTCGGTGAAACAGAAAATATTGTCAATATTAAATGTTTTAGCCACATATTCATGTTATGAAAAACGTTATTTTTATTCAGATATGCCTCGTGATTTCTTTCTCATGCCTTAATGTTCTTTTCATGACCTTATTGAAGTTTCTCAAGTTCACATGTAAAATGTTTCTCTTGTTTCCCTTACTGGGCCTTCTTCTCACCCTTTCTTTTGATGTATGTCCCCAGGTTATGAGATGAAGTAATGAACCTAGGATGAACTTAAGGAGAAGCCTTTCAAGTTTTTAAGAAGAATGTTTTATGTTTTTTTCAGGTTTTATGTTCCTGGTTTCCAAGACACTAAACCTAAAAGATCCTCAGTTTTGTGTAATGTAACGAAAGTTTCTGTACTAAAAAGGCAGGATGTTATAGTTGGTATCAAAGGATGGTTTAGTTATTTGTGGAAATTAGGATATAAAAACTTTAGGAAGGACCCTATTGAAAAGTTTAAATATAGGAAAACTTTCTGGTATTTTGGTAAGTATTGAGTAAGTGGTTTATCAAACAAATACATCCCTGTCTGGATACGAGAAGGTAGAGGCGGCTCTAGTACAGATGTACATAGGGGTAAAACCCGAAAACACCACTTTGAGCTAGAATCGATCGGGAACTGGTGCACGATAACGGGCCTTGCTGCACTCTTGGTTACGACACTCACGGGGAATATGTTTGTTTAATCACAAGATTTTTATGAATCATTATGAAGGAATTATAGAGAAATGTAACTGTTTAAGCATGAAATATTAGTTAAAAGATTCATAAATCAAATAAGTTTCTCACTAAGGTTTTATTATTTAAGAAAATGACAAGCAATAGGAGGAACTGTGCAGATGGTGACCCCAATGCACCATGTGCTGACGGCCCTCCGATGGAAGCCGGAATGGAAATATTTATTCGAATGATGAACCAACTGACTCAAGTTATGAGTAATAACTTGAATCATGCTGAGAGGCTGATCTCACCACGAAGGGAACAACATTATGTTGAGTCCTTCATTCATCAACGACCACCTACATTCAGTGGATCTACTGACCCATTGGTTGCGGAACAATGGATAAGCTCCATTGGAAAGATCTTTTCTGTACTCCTTTGTTCGGAACAAGAAAAAGTCACCCTTGCAGGTTACCGCCTAGAGGGAGAAGATGATCAGTTGTGGTCATTGGTCAAAAACATGAATCCATGAGGAGAGATGGAAGCTATGGAGTGGGAGTAATTCTGGGGAATATTCTTTAACAAGTATTTCCCTCATTCCATGAGAAGGAGAATGGAGAAAGAGTTTCTTGAGCTGAAGCAGAAGGAGAACGAATCTGTCAGAAGCTATGAGATGAACTTCGCCCGACTTTCACGATATACCTCTAGCTTTGTCATGGATCCAAGTGGGAAGGTTGACAGATTTTTCGGTGGACTGAGACCTCATATGCGGAAGAATCTAGCCAACTGGGAATACGATAGCTACGAGGAGATCGTGCGGGGTGAAATTAAGGTAGAGATATAGTTTGGTGAGACACAGTGGTCTCATAAATCAAATGACAAGAAGCGATCATTCGAGACTAGTTTAGGGAAGACTCTTGATCAGGGAATAGGTGGAAAGAAAATGCAACTTACCACATGCGATAAATGTGGGAAGAAGCATCCGGGTCACTCTTGATCGGAAGTGGCAAGTGCTACAGGTGTGGAAGAGGAGGCCCTGTTTCTCGGAATTGTCGTAGTGAGGTGAAGCCTCAACTCCCAAACACTAACGACAGAGGAAATATGGTTCTGGCCCTAACCGAAGTCAAATGCTTCAAGTGTGGATAGCTTGGGCACTTTGCTAATCACGGTCCAAATCTGAGGGTAGTACTGGGGAATCACCATCAACCTCAGAAAAGGCCAGGGGAGCAAGGTTGTGCTTTTGATATCACAACAACTGAAGCTGAAGCTCCAAATGACGTGGTAGCAGGTACTCTTGTGGTTATCTCATAACTAGCAACTACTTTGTTTGATTCTGGTTCTACGCATTCCTTTATTTCATCCATGTTTGCAAAGTATATAGAATAAATCCCCGAACTTCTTGAGATAGAGTTATCATTCAAGACTCCAATTGGGATTATCCATGAATCAACAGTGTTTAGAGACTCTAGTGTTTACATTAGTGAGCACAATCTTATCTCAAATCTAGTAGTCATTCCCATGTTGGAATTCGACGTTATACTAGGGATGGACTGGCTCTCAAAGTATAATGCTATGATCAAATGTATATGTAAGAAAATAATAGTAGTCTTGAATGAACGACCTACAATTATATTCCAAGGAGAGATATCCAGAACTGATACCTATGTAGAAGCACCTCTAATAGCTTTCTTTATGGAGTTAATCGGTGATGATAATGAAGGAAAATGGAGTGTACAAATAGGATATGTTCTGATTTTTCAGGAATACATGGGTGTATTTCCTGAGGAGTTACCTGGACCTCCCCCAGAAAGAGAGGTAGAGTTCTCCACTGAACTCGTACCTCGGTCTCAACCGATATCAAAGATCCCATATAGAATGGAAAATGTTGAGCTATAAGAGTTAAAGAAACAACTCCAAGAGTTGTTGGAGAAGGGGTCTGACCGAGTATGTCTCATTTGGGAGCACCAGTTCTCTTTGTGAAGAAGAAGGATGGATCAATGAGGCTATGCATTGATTATAGAGACCTGAACGGGATCACAGTGAAGAACAGATACCCTCTTACAAGATTTGATGATTTATTTGACCAACTTCGTGGGGCTCAATTCTTCTCCAAGATTAACCTTCGATCTGGTTATCATCAACTGAGGGTGAAGAAGGAAGATATTCCAAATACTACATTCCAATCAAGATATGGGCATTATGAGTTTACTGTTATGCCCTTCGGCTTGACTAATACTACTTCTATTTTCATTGATTTGATGAATAGAGTCTTTAAGGACTACCTTGATAACTTTGTGGTAGTTTTTATCAGAGATATTTTGATATATTTAAAAAATTCGTGAGGAGCATGATGATCATATGAGGGTTATTTTGAAAACTCTGTAGAAGGAGAGGCTCTTTGGAAAGTTAAGCAAGTGTGAGTTTTGGTTGCACCAAGTGGCTTTCTTGGGGGACATTGTAAACAATAAAGGAATCTAGTTTGACCCTGCGAGGACAATGGTTGTGGAGGAGTGGCCTCAACCCACAACAGTAACTGAGATTTCTAGTTTCCTTGTTTTAGCAGGATATTAACGGAGGTTTGTGAATAACTTTTCACAGCTTTCTAATCCACTAACCATGTTGACTCGAAAAGGGGTTAAGTTCATCTGGACAAAGGAATGCAAGAAAAGATTCCATGAGATAAAGAAGAGATTGGTTACTGCACCTGTGTTAACACTACCCTATATCAGAGAAGGATTCATTATTTTTAGTGATGCATCTCTGAAAGTTCTTGGGGGCATCCTCATGCAGGATGACAAGGTAATTTCTTATGCATCTCAACAGTTGAAGATTCATGAGCAGAATTATCCTACGCATGATCTAGAGCTAGCGGAAGTTTTTTTTGCTCTAAAGATATGGAGGCACTATCTTTATGGGGAGAAATGTCATATATACACTGACCACCAAAGTTTAACGTATATTTTCACGCATAAAGAATTGAACATGTGACAAGGGAGATGGTTGGATCTTATTAAATACTATGATTGTTCAATTCATTATCACCCAGGAAGAGCAAACAAAGTCGCAGATGCGTTAACCAGGACAGATCATGTTGTTCTGGAAACAATGAGGATCCTAGGAGATCCCTTTATTAAAGATCTAGTAAAACTGGAAATGGGAATTGTAAGGGAAGAGACATCATCAACCTTATAGAAAATTATTTCTCAACCTTCATTACTAGATATGATCAAGAAGGCCCAAAAAGAAGATCCTATGCTGCAGGAGAAGTTTGTGGCTGTAAAGGATGGGAAGTTCCCTGATTTCAATATTGATCAAGAAGGTGTATTGAAATTTCGTACAAGACTATATGTTCCATCTATTCCAGAGATAAAGAAAGAACTAATGGATGAAGCTCATAGCTCTACTTTCTCTATACATCCGGGGAGCACTAAAATGTATAGAGACATTTGTGATCATTATTGGCGGGATAACATGAAGAGGGACATTTCTGATTACACTACAATGTGCCTGGTGTTTCAACAAGTATAGGCAGAACGAAAACTTCCCAAGGGGGTATTACAACCACTACCCATAATAGTATGGATGTGGGATAATATCACTATGGACATTGTAACTGGTCTCCCAAAAACATCCATAGGAAACAACGCGATATGGGTTACTGTGGACGGTCTCACCAAGACCATCCATTTTATCTCTATTCGGCAAGATTTCTCTCTAGATCAACTTGCCAAGATATATGTAAAGGAAGTGGTAAGGCTGCATAGGGTACCACTATCCATCATATCTGGTCGTGATCCAAGATTCACATCAAAATTCTTGAGAAGTCTTCAACATGATCTGAATACTGAATTGAATTTTAGTACAACCTATCATCCTCAAACTGATGGCCAATCTGAAAGGACTATTCAGACACTCGAAGACATGCTGATATTATTCTCAATGGAATTTAATGGTGGATGGGATCAACACCTCCCATTAGTTGAGTTCTCCTATAACAACAGATTCCATTCAAGTATTTAGATGGCACCCTATGAAGCTCTGTATGGAAAGAGATGTAGAAATCCTACTTGTTGTGATGAAACTAGTGATAGAAAGCTTCTTTGGCCTGATCTTGAGCAAGAGATGACAGAACATGTTCATTCCATCCAACAACACATAAAGGCTACTCAGAGTCCGCAGAAGAGCTATGCAAACAACCGTTGAAGGGACTTGGAGATTGGTGTTGGTGACAACGTCTTCCTTCGAATTTCTCCATGGAAGAGAGTCATGCAGTTTGGGAAGAAAGGGAAGCTCAGCCCTAGGTACATTGGCCCCTATGAAATCCATTATCGCAAAGGAGTAGTGGCCTATCGTCTAGCACTTCCACCGAACCTAGCTCATGTTCACGATGTCTTCCATGTATCTCTCTTGAGGAAGTACATACCCGACCCTTTGCATGTACTGAACCCAGTGGTGGTACAACTGGAACATGAAATCTCTTATGAGGAGCAGCCAGTGGGGATCTTAGACCGTAGAGACAAGTTTCTACAAAACAAGACTACCCACCTTGTGAAAGTGTTATGGAGGAATCATAAGTATGAAGATGCGACTTGCGAGCCTGAGGAAACAATGAAGCAAAAGTACCCTCACCTTTTCGACTTGGCATCAAGTATAAAATTTCAGGGACGAAATTTTTTAAGGGGCGAAGAATATAACGACCCAATATTTTTTAACAGTATATTAACTTACTCTTAATGATTTAATAGAGAAGTTAATGGTTAATACAGAAAGAGGAGTTGATGGCTTCATCCAATAGACTCGAACCTTATGAAGCCCACTTATCACAGCTTGGGAAGGAGGTGGCATCTTTGGGCTTCGCTTTGGACCAAGGCCAAGCCGAACTCCAGCGTGTCAAGCTTGAACAGAAAGGCATGTGGGAGAAGTTCAAGTTAGTAGAGATTACTACTAGGGAAATGTTATCTGAGCCTCCCTCAGATTCTCTCACCATAGAACACCTTACAATTAGGTCATATAATGATATTATAAGGGGCTATGTGATGAGATCTTAGCTTCTTTATGTAATCCTTTTGGATGAATAAATTGTGATTTCCTCCTTTAGTGAAGTTTGTGAAATTTCAAATGTCCAGATAATTTTAGGATGTATTTTATTGATGAATTTTGAAAAAAAGGGTATTTTAAAATATTTATGTAAACCTTAAATAATTAATGATGTGTAATGATTTTCAAAAAAATGGTATTCTGCAAAGCTGTTCAGTAATAAATTTGGAGTCTAATAAGATCAACTTCATTTTTGATGAATAGTAAATTATGAGTAGTGATTTTAAGCTTAGGATTATTAATGTGACCAAATGGATTAGTAATCTCACTTAAATAATATTTAAATATAATTTAGACACCTTGATTGAGTAATGTGATTCAATAAAATGTGTAAATAACAGTTTCATAAATTATTAATCACGTATCAGTTTTTTCGGGTGAATAGTGTTTTTTAATAAAAAGATAAATTAAAAATATTTAAAAAAATTATTTTTATAAAATTGACTTTATTTTTGAACTCAATGCATCGATATTATGTTATGGTAATTTGTTGGGATTTTTCTGAGAAAGGTGAATTTTCAGTGAATAGTAAAAATGCAGTTTTAAGGTTTCTGTATGTTAAATGACATCCTAACTGTGTCATGATGATTTAATGAGATATTTTAAGGAATGGTTGACTAATGGGGATGGATTATTGTATGAGGTGTCCCAAGATGCCAATACCATGGGCAAGCCCATGGTTTTTCCAATGCCACCAATGAGGTGTCCCTTGGCCATTAATGCGTTATCCCCTCTTTTTTCCCTATAAATACGAAGCCATCCTATCATCATTTAGACTAAAAAATCATCCTCAACGAATTTATAGTCTCCTTACCCTCCATGGAGTCCTCCCAAGGTTCCCCCAAGCCCTCAAGGTCCCAACCTTTGAGTTTTAAGAGTTACATTTATGGTAAGGGATCTTACCTCTCTCTTTCTTTTCAAGTAATCTCCTTTATATCATTTCTGTTATGCTCCATGTTAATATGTTGGAGTATGTTCTTCTATTTTCATCTTACTTCCCTTTTCAAGTTCATATTATGAGAGACCCCCACTTCCTCTCATCAATTTGTTTTAAGAATGTTTAAGTGGCGTCGTTAGGCTGCTGAATTTTTAAGGGATTCTTTCACCCTTCTCTTTTTCAAAGTTCCGCCTTCATGTAAATTCTATCAATTTACTTTTTAATTATGTTGGGGTATGATATTTATATCTATCATACTGAACTCTAATGTTCAGATTTTGAGAGACCCTATTTGATCTTGTAAATTCATTTTTGTTGAAGTTTAAGTGACGTCGTTAGGCTGCCGAATTTTCATAAGAGAAATCTAATTTTTGTCTTCCTTCCATGTTTTTCATTTCAAATGGTATGTCTTTAAAATTTAATTACCATGTTCATATATTATTCATATTCTGTCCCTCGACTTTTTATGGGTCAATTATGTTTTTTTGACCCATGTCCTCTCTCTTTTCAATGTTTTCTAAAACCCTGAAACATAGCCGTTATGCTGAAGAATTTCCATCTCAAAATGTCTCTCTCCTTTTCTAATGTTCTTTTATTTTATTAAGTGAATAATCAAATCCCTCTATTCTATATGGGTATTCCCATATATAACAAAATTTTCTATTTCAAATTCTATTATTTACATACATGAGACCCACCATCCTTTTCTGTGGGTTTCAAAGCGACACAAAGATCATATCTTTAAAGCAGTTTTTAAAACGTTATGATTATGAAATGAAACCAATTTCATTTTATGATATATGGGTTGTTTATGAAATGATTGATTATGATATATGTGGCTCACATGATAATAAATACATTTCAAGGGTCCGCCCTGATAGCACTCCAATTCATTGGGTAAAGACTTAATCTCTAGAGATGACTATTTTTAACGACGCCTTGGTGAATAACCTTGGTAATTTTTAATGACACCTTGTGGATAGAACACGGTGAAATAGAAATGATTTTCAATATTAAATATTGTAACCACGTGTTCATGTTATGAAAAAAGTTATTTTTATTATGATATTCCTCGTGATTTCTTTCTCATGCCTTAAAGTTCTTTTCATTACCTTATTGAAGTTTCTCCAGTTCACATGTAAAATGTTTCTCCTGTTTTTTCTTACTGGGACTTCTGCTCACCCTTTATTTTGATGTATGTCCCCAGGTTATGAGATGCAGTAATGAACCTATTATGAACTTAAGGAGAATCCTTTCATGTTTTTAAGAAGAATGTTTTATGTTGTTTTCATGTTTTATGTTCCAAGATTCTAAGACACTAAACCATAAAGATCCTCAGTTTTGAATACTGTAATGAATGTTTATGTAATAAAAAGGCAGGATGTTATATTATATATTCTCCAAACTCATTTATCTAGATTCATTCATCATCTTGTTTCAGGGATACTCATTTTTTTAAGTGGATCCCTCCTTAATAATTTCGAATAATCCAGCTTGTTATAAGGGAAATACACATGTTCATACCCATTTTTATGTAAATTATATAATATGTTTTTAATACACCATTATTTTTATAAAATAACTCTTTTGATGATGAAAACCATCCTGGTTCACTTCTAGTTTATACTATATATTATTCCCATTTTTTAATGGAACTTAAATATATTTTTGTTAACCACGATAAAATGTAATAATTATAACGATTCATAAGTAATATTTTTTCATATCATTTCATCAAGATGACATAACATTTCATAATATATTACTTTTCTACCCTATGATTTTCAATGGATGATTTAATTTTATTCTTGTAGGGACATTTTTTTCGACACTCCCTTTTGTTATGATTTATGACATCATTATGATTCCAAATTCTTACTAGGGGTAACCCTAATGTTTTTGTATGATTGATTATGTATGATTATATATTTGGAAATCATATTCATGAACATTTTATGATTGGTGAACCCAGATAGTGATCTAATACATTGGGTACTTTTAGTCTCGTATGACGTTATGTGCAATGATCTTGGCAGTTAGCATTGACTCATCCTATAATATGGAACTGTATTGGTTGCTTGTGGTCATCTATGTTCAAAAATGTTGGGTTAGTTATAATGTTATGTTTTATGTTTCTTCCACATTAGAAGGAATCCATTTTTATATGATCATATATTTATATGTTATGATTCCATGTGTTCCTTGCCTTTTTATATCATTATTGCATTCCTTCAATCCCATTTGATAAAGATTTATTCTTATGTTTATTCCCATTGTGGGATTTTTAGATCATCTCTTTTTTCATAGTTTCCTAAGGTTACCCAATGATGATGTATGATCACAATGGAAGTTTGGAGCTCTTTATGAAGATTAAATAATCAAATTTTTTATTTAGTCCCATTTATTCAGTTTTATATAACTAGTCTTCCAAGAAACCATAATTTAAGATATTTTGCCTATAATATGTTGATAAATTATGCATAAAATCATTTAATGTTAATGTAATAGGATTGGGTCTCTATAGTTGGTATCAGAGGAAGGTCTAGTAATTTATGGATATTATGAATAGAGCATTTTAGTAAATACATTAGGGATTATCTAAGTATAAGAAAACATACCCAAATTTTTCTAAGTATAATGTAAGTTGTTTATTAAGAAATTACATCCCTATCTGGATTAGAAAGAAGTGGATGTGGATCAGTTACAGATGTCTCTAGGGTTAAATTCTGAAAATGACACTTTGATCTAAACTTGAATGGGAACTCGTGCACAAAAATGAACCTATTTTCACTCCTGGTTCAAAAATATTGGGGCTTATTCTTTGGTAAATTCATAATCCTAATACAAATCATTATTAATGGAAAAAAAGATACCCATAAGAATAATTATAAGGAAACCGATCATGGGTAACCTATATTGAATCTTAAGGAATCACAATTGATGATATACTTTCCCATTAAGTTTCTATCCTTTTATGTTAAATGTTTCCTTTTTATGCTTATTAGTTAAGTATTCAGTCACCCTACCTTCACTTTATTTTTCTTAGTTAATGGAAGGAAATAGAAGAACACATGCCAACAATCAATGGGATAACAAATGTGATGACTTTCCTAATGTTATTTCTGATATGATGGGAAGGGGTGCTCCAAACATTATGACCGTACTTTCTTAGCTAGCTCAAGTTATAAATAATAACTTGAATCATGTTGAACATCCTCATCCTCCAAGGAATGATAAATTTTCCATAAAATCATTCATCTATAAAAGGACTCCCATGTTTGGGGGATCTTATGTTCCCTTCCTCCCAGAACGTTGGATTTACACCATTGAAAATATATTCATTGTCATTCAATGCTCAAAAGAAGAGAAATTCATGCTGGTGGTCTATTGTTTTGATGTGGAAGATAATCAGTGGTGAAAACTGATCAAAAACACAAATTCCCTAGAAGAAATTTATTCCATTGGATTGGGTGGAATTCAAGAAAACAAATTTCTGTAAATATTTTCCCTAAACCCTTTGTCTCAAGATGGGAAGAGAGTTCCTCATACTTAAGGATAAGGAAGATGATTCCACTAGGGTATATAAAGAAAACTTCACAAGGATTGTACTATACGCCTCCAAATTTATCATGAACACTAAAATACATGTGGATCACTTCATTATAGGACTATAGTCAATTCCATGAAATGTGTTGGTGATTCATGACATCAACAGTTATGAAGATATTTTTTGTTGTTCCTTCAATATTGAAATGGATATCGAGGTCTTAGTGGTATCATGGTCCTGATGATAAAAATTTGGAAAATTGAGTCTAATATGGTTAGTTTGGAAAATAAATCCCATGAAGGAAAGATTATCAAACATCCCATGTGTCTAAATTGTGGGAAGAATCATCCTGGGAACATCATAAGGGATCCAAGAAATTGTTCAAATGTAGAAATATGGGAAATCATGAAAAGAACATCCAAAATAATATGAAAAATTCAACTAATGATGATGAATAAATGAAGTTTCATATCAATGCTCCTCTAGTAGTGAATTGTTTCAACTTCAAAGAACATGGGTATTATGCAAAAAAATTCTCTAATCCATGGGTTGTGGGAAGAAGTCAATAACAACCTCCAAGGAGATAAGGAATGGATTCTGATATCACTTCTATTGAAGTGGACCAGGAAAATGATGTGGTGATAAGTATGTTAGTTATTCATTCAAGAATAACAACTGTACTATTTTATTCTAGTGGTAGCAATTCTTTCATATCATGAAAGTTGAGAAGAACTATCCAAACACCACCTCAAAATTTGGAGATTGAGTTATTTGTGAGAATAAAAAAAGGGAAAGTATTGCATCTAAAGTATATAACTCCTCCCCAATTAACAGTTGTGTACTAAAACTCACAGTAAATCTCTTTATACTTCCTTTAGCGGAGTTTGATGTTTTCTTGGGCATGGATTTCCTATCTTTATAAAAATCCAACATCAACTATCAGAAAAGGGAGATCACTCTTCTAATCCTAAAGCATCCTCCAATTCATTACAATTGTACGTAAGAGTAGTAATCTCCATTAAAATCATTGTATCATATGTGGATATTACTTCCTTATATGAATGTTTATCTAGCTAAAATGATTGAGGCAATGTTGGTGATCATGCTTGAAGATGTGCACATTGTAATGGACTACATTGATGTATTCGCCAAAGAATTTTCTCGTCTTCCTCATAATCGAGTGGTTGATTTCTCAATTGAAATTATTCTTAGACTCCACTTATATATAATACACCTTATATAATTTACATCGTAGAGATGAAAAAACAAAAGAATTAGTAATAGTAGAATCTGGAGAAGGGTTTTTATATGCCTTTGTGCTTCACCTTGGATAGAACCAGTCATCTTTGTCAAGAAGAATTATGTTTTATTGATCCTCTTAATTTATTATCATGAGATCAATAAAATATCTATAAAGAAAAAATATCCCCTATAATAGATATATGACTTGGTCGACCTGCTTCATGGTGCTAGTTATTTCTCTATGGTGGACATTCGGTCGAGTTATCACCAGTTAAAGGTAAGGAAGGAAGATATTCCCAACACTGCCTTTCAAATGAGGCATTAACACTATGAGTTCATAGTGATTCCTTTTTGACTCACTAATTCTCACGAAATTTCAATGTATCTAATGAATAGATTCTCTAGAGATTACCTTGACAAATTTGTGGTAGTCTTTGTTAATGATATTCTGATATACTTAAAGAGAAGGGATGAACATGTGGAGAATCTGAATACTATGCATAAGACTTTGCAAATAGAGAAACTATATGAAAAGTATAGTAATTGTGATTTCAGGATAGAGGAAGTTTCATTCTTGGGGGATGTAATCACTGAAAAGGGATATCTTTGGACCCAACCAAGATAAAGGAAACTAAAGAGTGGCCCAAAACAACATATGTAATAGATATCCATATCATCCTAGGTCGTGCTGGGCATTACTGAGGATTTATGGTGAACTTTTCAAAAATTTCAATCCTAATGACCAAGCTAACATGGATGGGATGAAGTTTTTCTAGACTCAATAATTTGGGTAATGGTTTAAGGAGCTCAAAAATAGGATTATCGTTATGTTAGTACATGCACTCCCAACAAGTAGAGAAAACTTTTGGGTGTATAGTGATGCTTCAAAGAAAGGATTCAGATGTTTAATAATGAAAAATTATAATGTGATAGCCTATGCCTCAAGATAGTTGAAATCCATGAGATAAAATATCTCATGAATGATTTGGAGTTTGCAGCTTTGATATTTTCTTTGAAAATATGGTGGCATTATTTCTATGGGGATATGTGTGAGATATATATTGATTATAAGAGTCTTATATATATATCCACACATAAGGACATTAATATTCACCAATGACGATGGTTAAAGCTCATCAAAAACTATTACTACTAAATCCACTATCTTCCTGATAAGGAAAATAAGGTGGGTGATTATCTTAGTAGAAAGGATCATGCATCATTATCCATGATGAGAGTTGAGAAGGATAAAATCATCTTATATTTTCAGAGGA
Organism: Viscum album; assembly: GCA_963277665.1. NCBI lineage: Eukaryota > Viridiplantae > Streptophyta > Magnoliopsida > Santalales > Viscaceae > Viscum > Viscum album. The sequence goes on from OY728134.1 coordinate 1,006,048,924, forward strand.
TGGACATGGGAATCATAAAGGTTGGAACATCATTAATCCTTTCTCAAATGGTTTCTTAATGATCCCTCATGGGGAAAAAAGGGGTGCTCAAAGAAAATATGTGGAAATTCTGAAAAGTGTGAAAGCTATTAGAAATGGGAGTTCAAGATTGGTGAGGAAGGAGTTGTAAGATTTGGGTAATGAATATGTGAACCATCCATTCCGGAGAAAAATAATGAAATTTTAAATGGAACACAAATCTTAACCTTATCTATTCACCCAGGGAGCACAATGATATATCGAGATCTCCTAGAGAAATTTTGGTGGGATAATATTAAGAAGCAGATCGTTGAGTACACATCAAAGTGCCGTGTATTTAAACAAGTTAAGGATGAATGAAAAATGTCTAAGGGGATATTGAAACCAATAGCCATAAAAAATGTAAGTGGGATAACATTATCATTGTCTTTTTCACTGGAAATCCAAGTAAATCCAGAGAAAGCAATGCTATATGTGTCATTGTGTATCATCTTTCAAAGAGATCTCACTTTATCATGATTTGAGAGGACTTATTATTATAACAAATTTCATGGATATATATATCGAATAGGTGGTAAGTATTCTTGGAGTAAAAATATCTATTATATCCGATTTATATTCATTATTCACCATTATATTTTGGAAAAGTATCTAACATGCTCTAAGCCCTGAGTTGAACTTTAGCACGACCTATCATCCTCAAACTGAGGCCAATCTGAGCAAAACATTTATACATTAGGAGATATGTTGGGAGCATCATAAATGGAAATAAAAGGAGGTTGGGACTAAAATCTTCCCCTATTCGAATTATCTGACAATAATAGTTTCCACTCCAGTATCCAAAGGAAACCATATAAAGATCTATATGTTAAACGGTGTAGAACGCAGGCGTGATGGGATGATTTTGGTGAGAAGAGGCTGCTAGTGTTGGATCTGAATCTACGGATTACACACAAGAGGGGGGGTGAATTGTGTCTTTTCAAAATTATTATAATCTCTTCAATTTAGACAAATTCTGTCCACTATGCTTTTGCTCGATTAAATATGCAGCGGAAAAAGTAAAAGCATGAACACACGGATGTATAGTGGTTTGGGGAACAGAAGGCCCCTAGTCCACTCCACCAACGCTCAAATCCACGAGCTTGGCGATTTTCACTAACTGGTCCTCGTTTCCACAGACCTGTTCACAACTGAGTACAGGCAGTTGACACCTTTACAAGTTTCAGGCAAACACAGCCTTCCTGGTTCAAACACGAACCCACACAGCTTAGAACGAGAAGCTGATCACTCAAAAATAAAAAGGGTTTCGATAAAGAAAACACTTCTCCAGTTGTTCTTCACAATTGCAACAGAAAGCAATTGACAGTAGATAGATCGTTGTCTTCAGAAAATAAAGATCTGTAATCAAAACAGTTCTGAGTCGATCCAATTGCAATAAATATTACCAGAAACTTCACAACTTCAGCAGCAGTAGATTCACAACAGATAGTCGATGTAGAACACGTGAATCTTCTATCAAGATCTTCCTTCGGTAATAAAGGTTTTACACTTCTTCTCGATCACCAGAAAAGAACGCCTTTTCACAGTCTCTGTTTCTTGCTTGTTAAAAAGATCAATCTATATCTTTCACACACTTTTCTGTGTATATATATATATAAAATCCGAAGTTTCCAAGATAGAACATATATATTCAAATCTGAGAAATTCTTCCGCATAAATAGATCCATAAAAATCTCCTTTAGATTCGCGATATTAAATAACAATAGAGCCGTTGTAACTCCCCTGAAGAATCAGCACAAAAAGCTCCGTTTAAATCAATCATTAATCCGTTGTAAATCGTCTTTGATACAGTCAAAGTCGTACTTAAGAATCGGCTCGAAATCCGCTTAATAAACCGCTTGTTTGACCAATGCAAAAGGAAACATCGTCTGTCAAAAATATCCCGACGCCAAACGTAGGGTTGATGAAGTGGCTCCAAACGTAGGGTTCACAAACGTAAGGTTCACAAACGTAAGGTTGAACATACATACTTTCTCTTCAGCATTCAAACGTAGGGTTGATCATCCATACTTTGTCTTGCATCAACTCTCCAAAGAACGTACGGTTGATTATAAAAGTAAGGTTGATGATCCATACTTTTGAGAAACAAACTCAACACTGAAAACTAACGTACGGTTTCTCTTCCATACTTGTCCAACAACGAAAACGTAAGGTTCCTTCCAAACGTAATGTTCTTCTTCCATACTTTTCAACAACATAAGGTTCATTAACCATACGTTTCTTTTAACATAAAAGGTAAACTTTTCATCCATATGTTACGTTCATCAACGTAGGGTATGAACAGTGATTCCAGTACGCGCTAAAATTGATCTCGCGCTACAGTGATTCCAGAACACGCTGAAATTGATCTCGCGCTACAGTGATTCCAGAACACGCTGAAATTGATCTCGGAATAAATGAAGTATGAAATCTCGTTGTATGAAATAAATAAATAAAATAAATTCCTGCAAAATACTCAACGAAATAATTAGTAAATAATTAAGGGTATTTGTGAGCATCAAAATCATCATAAAGAGACAGAGTATTATTTAAAATAATCTCCCCCTTTAAAAAACATTATTTTGAATTGTTTGAAAACAATACATTGCTCAACAATCTCCCCCTTTTTGATGATCACAAAACCCATAAAATAATAGAACTAATTTAATTGCAATCTTTATTGAAAAAAAATAGTTTTATAAAATTTTAGAATTCTGAAAGAATTAAAACAATATTTAACTATAATAAAATTTCTCCCCCATAAAAATAAATTTTCAGCTAAAAAAAAGAAAAGATAAATGTCGTATATATATCCAAATTCCTTCATAGGAAACAAATGAATTTAAATGTTGTGTTTATCCAAATTCTCCCCCTTTTTGTGATATCAAAAAGAATGAAAAATTACGGATTTGAACACATTCAATATTGCACTGAACTATAAGTAAATGCTATAATTAACTGTGTATGAATAAGTGAATTTGTTATACTGGCTAACTTAGTCATAAATCAATAAACAACAAAACAAAAAAGTAATAAAAGAATTTTCATTCACAAGCTGTTATATATATAAACGATTGTGATATACAGAGGAATCAAGGTTCATGGATAAGACAGGGAAAAAAAAGGTGTCTATCTCCTTTGAATCACGGTCTTGATCTCTGTAAACTGTTCTCTGAGCCTCTTCATCATCCCATCTCCTAACTTGATGATAAGATCTCTGTTCTCTTGAGTCATATGAATATCTTCAATCAAATTAACTCTGAAAAACTCATGCATTCTTTCTTCTTTTTCAACAAAAAGAGCCAGCTTTTCTGATAACTGATTCAAAAGAATCCTAATCGGTTGCTCTCCAGATGTCAACTGATCCACTAAAAATTTCTGATTATCTAGCAAAACTGACAAAGGGGCACTATTACACTGAAGATCGTGTAATCTGTCACTCATATTGCTTAGTGCTATTGTAATTGCTTGAAATCTCCGAATCAAATCAGGTGAAGAGCCTGATCCACTCACAGCACTGTTTGCAACAGACTCAAATTTATTCTCCATGTAAATCTTCAACTCAGACATATCATCTTTCTTTACCATCTCTGATTTTAACTGATCAACAGCATGCAACATATCAGTCTTAAACAAATCTACTTCCTGTCTTGAAACAGTACATTCTTTCAGCTTCTGAAACTTCAACTGCTCTAAGTTCAGAGAATTTCTGAGACTAACATTCTCAGATTCTAACTGAGAGATACGCTTGTACAGCTCAACAACTTCTTCTTTTCCCGAATCAGGGGCACCCTGTGCTCTATTCTCATGTCCAGAAATAGGTTGATGAGGCAGGTCAAGTGGTAAAGAATCTGCATCTGACTGGTCTTTGTCCTTGTCCTGACAAGGTTGATCCACTGAACTAGCTTTTGAAGCCTGAAACTCTTCTACTGAAAAATCTTCCTGAAGTACTTCTGTATTAGCTTCAGAAGTATGTTCATCACGAACAGTAGTCTCTCTGACTTCTACTGATTGGTCAAGAACAATATTTTCATGTAAATCTTGAGGTCGGGCCACTTCTTCACCAGGCACTGCCTCTATAGGTTGTTATTGTTGTATTACATTTTCAACAGCCACAGCAGCAAATTGAGGTTCTTTTTGGATTTTCGGTTGAGCTTCTAGTTCCTCTATCGGTGCAGTCTGCTCCACAACAGCTTCTCTCACAAATGAATAAGAAATTACCGGTTCAGAGGATTTCAAGGCAGGAAAGATAATTTCTTCATCAATTGACCTCTTCCTTTTAGATTGAAGTCCTTCTTGACTTCTCTCTTCCTCAACTTCCTCCATCTCAAAACGAATTCTCCTTGCCACTGTACTAACCCTTGATTCTGCTTGTCCCTCCTTGGACTTAGCCGGTTGAGCCTGAGCACTCTCCGAGTCTTTCTCAGCTCCAACAGGTAAGAGTTTTCCTTTAATTGTGCTCCAGAAGTATCCTACTTTCCTCAAAGTTCCAGCATTAAAAACATTACTGTGGTGACATTTCACTCCAGCATCTACCAATCTGATCATTCATCTTTTAAACAAAAACAAAGAAATGAACCTTCCATAAGGGAAAAAGGTCATTCTTGCTTCACTCTGACAGCAGTAATTCAAATATCTTATCATAAACCGAGGAAAATTAAACTTAATATCACACATCAGAAGATACATTATGTACATGTCAGGGTATAGGATTTTCTCCATCTCAGCCATCCTTGGTGCTAAACCAGTCTGAACAAATTTTACCAAGATTTTCTGATCGGGCTCCAAATCTTTAATAAACATTTTCTTTATCACTCTGGTTCCAAACAGAAAAGACATAATGTCTTCAGACTTATGTACAGAATCTCCAATATTCCGTAAATCGAAATGAAAAACTCCTTCATGAGGGCAGTTAAGAATTTGACTTATCTCTACAGATGATATGGAAAAGTCCTTATCCTCTATTTGAGCCAATAAACTATCCTCCGTATCTCCAAGGCTAAACTGAACAGTTCTAAAGAAATGTCTCATTTCTGCCTCATAAAGAAACTCAGAATTTTCACTATTAAAAGCTTGCTCAAGGCTTTGAAACGACAACGCTTGCTTCAACAGTAAATTAGTTTCAAACAGCCATTCTAAATCGATGACTTTACCTTGAAGTATTTTCCGACCAACTACTTTAGGTTTCTTTGCAGCACTGCTCTCAGCTTCATCTGGACGCTTAGTCTTTGCCATTTCAACAACGATTTCTGAAGGTTCGTAAGTTTAGGGTTTGAAGATTCAGAAAAAGGGTTTTGGAGCAGATGTGCGGTTCTAGGTTTTCGAAAGGGTTTCCGAAAAAGGTGAAACAGTTTAGAAGGTGAAACGGTTCTGACAGCCTTGATTCCCGTGTAATCACTAATCATTACTTTTATTTAAAACAAAATAAAATTACTTTATAGCGGGAAACAAAAATTAAGCAGAATTCGAAAACAGAATAAGATTTAAAAAAAACTATTTAAAATTAAATAAACCTAACTCCCCCTTAATAAATTCAAACCTTGCCGTGGGAAGTGGTTTAGTAAAAATATCTGCTAATTGATTTTCTGTATTTACAAATTCTAAAAATATATCCTTTTTAAACACATGATCTCTTAAAAAGTGATGTCTTATATCAATGTGCTTAGTTCTAGAATGACTAATAGGATTTTTTGAAATATTAATTGCACTAGTATTATCACATAAAATAGGTGTATTATTGAAATTTAATCCAAAGTCCATAAGAGTGTTTTTCATCCACAACACCTGTGCACAGCAACTACCTGCAGACACATATTCTGCCTCGGCTGTTGACAGGGCAACTGAGTGTTGTTTCTTACTAGACCATGATACTAAAGACTTTCCTAAAAAGTGACATGTTCCTGAAGTACTCTTCCTATCTAATCTACAGCTTCCAAAGTCAGCATCTGAATATGAAATTAAATTAAAATCAGAGGTTTTTAGATAAAGCAGAGATTGATAAATATTACCTTTTAAATATCTAAAAATTCTTTTGACAGCAGTTAAATGGGATTCTTTGGGATTTGATTGAAATCGAGCACAAAGACATACTGAATACATTATATCTGGTCTACTAGCAGTAAGATATAACAAACTACCAATCATACCTCTATATAACTTGTTGTCCACTGATTTTCCAGTTTCATCCAAATCAAGTTTTATATTAGTACACATAGGAGTTGTAAATGTCTTGCTGTTTTCAAGTCCAAATTTCTTAAGTAAATCAGTAATGTATTTGCATTGATTTAAAACATTTCCAAAATCTTTTTGAAATATTTGAAGACCCAAAAAGAAATTTAATTCTCCCATCATACTCATTTCAAATTCTTTTTGCATTAATTCTGAAAATTCATGACAAAGAATTTTATTGGTCGATCCAAAAATTACATCATCAACATAAATTTGAACAAAAAAACATTATTTTTCACAGTTTTCTTAAAGAGTGTTGGATCTGCTAGTCCAACAGTAAAATCATTTTTCAAAAGAAAAGGACTTAGTCTTTCATACCAAGCTCTAGGTGCTTGTTTAAGGCCATAAAGAGCTTTAGTATGTTTGAAAACAGAGTCTGGTTTTTGAGAATTTTCAAAACCAGGAGGTTGCTCAACATAAACTTCCTCCATTAAATAACCATTTAAAAAGGCAGATTTAACATCCATCTGAAATAATTTAAAATTCATATAATATGCATAGGCTAAAAGAATTCTAATGGCTTCTAACCTGGCTACAGGTGCAAAGGTCTCATCATAATCTATTCCTTCTTCTTGATTATATCCTTTAGCTACTAATCTTGCTTTATTTCTAGTTATTATCCCTTGATCATCCTGTTTATTCCTAAAGACCCATTTAGTTCCTATTACTGGATAATCATGTGGTCTTTCAACTAATTCCCAAACCTTATTTCTCTTGAACTGGTTCAATTCATCCTGCATTGCTATTACCCAGCTCTCATCATCTAAGGCTTCTTCTATGGTCTTAGGTTCTTGTTGGGATAGGAAAGCAGAGAATTCAACTATGTTTCCAAAGTTTCTTCTTGTTTGAATACCAGTCTCTAAGTCACCTATCACAGATTCTAAAGGGTGATTCTTTAAGGTTCTAGACTGTCTAGGCATTACATTCAAAGGTTCTTCAGTATCATGTTCTTCTGAACTGGACTGAATTTCTTTTATATCATTTTCAAAATCATTATTTAAATTCTCAGGTCTCATGTTTTCATTAGAATCAGGTTCATCTATTTGTTCTATCCTTTTCTCAAAAGGATCAGATTCATCAAATTTCACATGAACTGATTCTTCAACAATCCTTGACTTTTTATTATAGACTCTATAAGCTTTGGAGGATGAAGAATATCCTAAGAAAATACCTTTATCAGATTTTGGATCAAATTTACCAAGATTATCTTTGGTATTCAAGATGTAAACCTTGCATCCAAAAACTTTAAAGTAATTTACTTTAGGTTTTCTGTTATTCCATAGTTCATAGGGTGTCTTTTTCAAAATAGGTCTTATTAAAATTCTATTCATTATATAACAAGCTGTATTAACAGCTTCTGCCCAGAAATATATAGGTAGGCTATATTCATTTAACATAGTTCTAGCCATTTCTTGAATAGTTCTATTTCTTCTTTCTACAATCCCATTTTGTTGAGGTGTTCTTGGAGCAGAGAAGGTGTGTTTAATACCCATGTTTGAGCAAAAGGAATTAAATTCCTGGTTCTCAAATTCTCCACCATGATCACTTCTCAATGAGATTATATTAAAACCTTTTTCATTTTGAATAGATTTACAAAAACCTTCAAATAAACTAAAAGCTTCACTTTTAAATTTCAAAAAGAAAATCCAAGTAAATCTAGAATAATCATCAACTAATACATAAACATATAATTTACCAGCTAAACTTGCTACTCTTGAAGGTCCAAACAAACCCATATGGATAAGTTCTAGAGGTTTAGTTGTAACAACATTATTAACAGATTTGAATGATGATTTGTGTTGCTTGCCAAGCTGACATGCATCACAGAATCTGTCATTTTCAAATTTGAGACTAGGCAAATCAGAAACTAGATGTTTCTTAGATAATTTATGTAAAGCATATATATTGCAATGACCAAGTCTTCTATGCCAGATCCAGGATTCACTTATATTAGCAGTTAAGCAGTTTACTTGTTGTTTACACAAGGAATACAAATCCAATGTATAAACATTATCAGTTCTGGGTGCTCTAAACTTAAACAGTTTATCTTTAGAAACAGTACAACTATTGTTAGTAAAATCAACAGTGTATCCATCATCACAGAGTTGAGAGATACTTATCAGATTGTGTTTTAACCCTTGTACATAAAGTACTTTGTTGATTGAGACTGTCTCTGGATCTCCAACTGTTCCAATACCAATAATCTTTCCTTTGGCATTGTCACCAAAGGTGACAAGTCCTCCTTCCTTTCGAGTAAGAGAAGAGAAATTAGCTGAAGTTCCACTCATGTGTCTTGAGCAGCCACTGTCCATATACCATATTTCTTTCTTTCTTTGGTGACCTGCTACCTGCAAAGACATTTAAACAAATTGCTTTGGTACCCATATTTTGTTGGGTCCAGGAGTGTTAACAAGCAGTGATCTGGGTATCCAGATTTGCTTTGTTTTCTTAAAATTGATTGAATCATATAGATCATTGGAAATATAAGCTTTCTTAATTCCACATATTTGAGGTTGTCTTAGAAAACAGTTTTTAGCTATATGACCTTTTGTTCCACAGAAGTTACAAATAACCTGTTTAGTGCTAGGAACAAAATAATTTTTGTATAACTTAGGTTTTTCTCCTTTACTTCCAATTCCAAACCTTTCCTTTTTAATTACAGTTTTTCCAAGTATCTCATTTAAGGTGTTTTCTCTTTTTGTAAAAACTAAAGCAGCCTTTTTATAAGATTCTACTTCATCCTGTAGAGTTTTTATTTTTGATTCAAAATTAATTTTATTTGAGTCAGCAGAGTTGTATTTGTCAATTAATTCCTTATGTTGTTTTAGCAAAGTATTTCTCTCATCTGAAATAGCTTTATTCAAGTTCTTTATAGATTTATATTTTTTAAATAATGAGTCATACCTTTCTTCAAGCATATTGTAGTAAGCTGCAAGTTTTTTATTTGAGAAGCTTGTTTCAGAGTTTGATTCATTATTTGAGTCAGAGGAGTAGTATGAGTGTACCTCATCAGTTTCAGCCATGAAACACATATTTGCTTTTAAATTGGCTTCCTCCTTCTCTGAGCTTGATTCAGAAGAATTACTTGAGTCTTCAGAAACACTCCAAGTAGCTTTCATAGCTTTCTTGTCTTTCTGCTCATAATCATCTCTTTTGAAGAATTTCTTCTTCTTTGCATCTTTCAATTTTGGGCAATCCGGTCTGATATGTCCCATCTTTTTGCATTCATAACATCTCACTTCCTTGCTATCCTTTTTGAAGGATTTCTTGAAGTCTTTCTTCTTACTGTAGAACTTTCTGAATTTTCTGGCTAGCTGAGCCAGTTCATCATCCGAATTTGAAGAATCAAAGCTTTCTGATTTAGCACTTACTTCTCTGTTCTTCATCTTTCTATCCTTTTGTTGAGAAGTCACTTTCAAAGAAGTATTTTCCCTTTTTATGTAGACTTTATGCTCATTTACCTCATCTTGCATTTCAGCTTCGTACATCATCAATGTACCAATCAGTTCTCTCATAGTTAGATCTTTAACAGAAGTTGATTGTCTGATTGCTGTAGAGATTCCATTCCATCGAGTAGGAAGTACTCTCAGTACCTTCAACGCTTGATCAGCTTGCTTGATTGGTTCACCTAGAGCTGTTATATTATTGACAATTTCTGTCAATCTTCCATTCATCTGAGTGATGCTCTCTCCTTCAATCATTCTGAAAGTATCGAATTTTAACATAGCAGTTGCATATCTCATCTGTCTTACATTATCTGTTCCTTCATAAGAAACAGCTATTGTTTGCCACATTTCATATGCAGTCGGGCATTGAGATACTCTGTTAAATTCATCTGGTCCTAGACCACAGATGATTGCATTCATAGCTTTTGAATTTATGTCATACTCAGCCTCTGTAGCAGCACTCCATGTATCGGGATTTTCAGGAATTTCATAGGGAGTCAGAATCTTTGAATAGACTTTGTAACCAAGATTTTTCAGATAAATAATCATACGTGATTTCCAGCAGCCATAATTATCTCCATTAAAGTAAGGTGCTCTGACCATTGACATTCCCTCTCTCATATCAGCCATGATACACTATGTATAATCTTTAAATACTTCTAGCTTGATAAGACTTTAAAAATAAGAAGCTCCTCCTCTGATACCAATTGTTGGATCTGAATCTACGGATTACACACAAGAGGGGGGGGGGTGAATTGTGTCTTTTCAAAATTATTATAATCTCTTCAATTTAGACAAATTCTGTCCACTATGATTTTGCTCGATTAAATATGCAGCGGAAAAAGTAAAAGCATGAACACACGGATGTATAGTGGTTCGGGGAACAGAAGGCCCCTAGTCCACTCCACCAACGCTCAAATCCACGAGCTTGGCGATTTTCACTATCTGGTCCTCGTTTCCACAGACCTGTTCACAACTGAGTACAGGCAGTTGACACCTTTACAAGTTTCAGGCTAACACAGCCTTCCTGGTTCGAACACGAACCCACACAGCTTAGAACGAGAAGCTGATCACTCAAAAATAAAAAGGGTTTCGATAAAGAAAACACTTCTCCAGTTGTTCTTCACAATTGCAACAGAAAGCAATTGACAGTAGATAGATCGTTGTCTTCAGAAAATAAAGATCTGTAATCAAAACAGTTCTGAGTCGATCCAGTTGCAATAAATATTACCAGAAACTTCACAACTTCAGCAGCAGTAGATTCACAACAGATAGTCGATGTAGAACACGTGAATCTGCTATCAAGATCTTCCTTCGGTAATAAAGGTTTTACACTTCTTCTCGATCACCAGAAAAGAACGCCTTTTCACAATCTCTATTTCTTGCTTGTTAAAAAGATCAATCTATATCTTTCACACACTTTTCTGTGTATATATATATAAAATCCGATGTTTCCATGATAGAACATATATATTCAAATCTGAGAAATTCTTCCGCATAAATAGATCCATAAAAATCTCCTTTAGATTCGCGATATTAAATAACAATAGAGCCGTTGTAACTCCCCTGAAGAATCGGCACAAAAAGCTCCGTTTAAATCAATCATTAATCCGTTGTAAATCGTCTTTGATACAGTCAAAGTCGTACTTAAGAATCGGCTCGAAATCCGCTTAATAAACCGCTTGTTTGACCAATGCAAAAGGAAACATCGTCTGTCAAAAATATCCCAACGCCAAACGTAGGGTTGATGACGTGGCTCCAAACGTAGGGTTCACAAACGTAAGGTTCACAAACGTAAGGTTGAACATACATACTTTCTCTTCAGCATTCAAACGTAGGGTTGATCATCCATACTTTGTCTTGCTTCAACTCTCCAAAGAACGTACGGTTGATTATAAAAGTAAGGTTGATGATCCATACTTTTGAGAAACAAACTCAACACTGAAAACTAACGTACGGTTTCTCTTCCATACTTTTCCAACAACGAAAACGTAAGGTTCCTTCCAAACGTAATGTTCTTCTTCCATACTTTTCAACAACGTAAGGTTCATTAACCATACGTTTCTTTTAACATAAAAGGTAAACTTTTCATCCATACGTTACGTTCATCAACGTAGGGTATGAACAGTGATTCCAGTACGCGCTAAAATTGATCTCGCGCTACAGTGATTCCAGAACACGCTGAAATTGATCTCGCGCTACAGTGATTCCAGAACACGCTGAAATTGATCTCGGAATAAATGAAGTATGAAATCTCGTTGTATGAAATAAATAAATAAAATAAATTCCTGCAAAATACTCAACGAAATAATTAGTAAATAATTAATGGTATTTGTGAGCATCAAAATCATCATAAAGAGACAGAGTATTATTTAAAATAATCTCCCCCTTTAAAAAACATTATTTTGAATTGTTTGAAAACAATACATTGCTCAACAGCTAGGACATGAAATGGTTGAAAAAATGGTGGAGAAGGTGAAAACTACTCAGCAGAACATCAAGGTAGCTCAATGTTGACAAAAGCGTTTTGTAAATAATCATCTATGAGGCCATTAGTTCAATGATGGAGACATGGTATTCCTCTGCATATCTCTATGGAAGAATATCATGAGTATTGGGAAGAAAGGAAAGATAAGTCCCAAGTACACAGGCCCCTTAGAGATCCTTGATTGTTTCAAAGGTTTGGCCTATTGGCTAGCACATCCACCTACAATGTCTAGAGTACACGATATCTTCCATGTATCCCTCTTAATGAAGTACATACTAGATCCTTCTCATGTACTCACTTTAGAGGTGATATAGTTGGATAATGATCTTTATTATGAGGTGCAAGTAGTAATGATCATGTATCATAGAGATAAAGTGATACACAACAAGACTACTCATATGATCAATGTACTATGGATGAATGATAAGTACAAAGAGGAAACATGAAAACTGGAGGAAGTAATTAAGTAAAAGTACTCACACCAATTTATGACATAGAATGTAAAACGACATTTTGAGGGGAAAATTTGATAAGGGGGAGAATTTAATGACTTGATGATTTATCTATGGAATTCCCTTATTATAATTATGTCTTATTGTATAATCACTTATGATAACTTATTAAAAAACATAGAATCCTTATAAATAATTATCGAGTGAAATAAAAGGTATCCCTTGATGTTAAAGAACATATACTAATGAAATAGTAACATGACCATTGGAATAGTAATGTGACCATTATGAATACTAAACATGACAATGTAATATTAACCTCGCCAATGAAAGTATAAAAAATATTTATCCATCTTATAAGTGACAATATGGTTTAATTTTGTTGTAGGATAAGTAAATAAATATTTTGAAAATTATAAACTACATGTTGGTATTTTTGTATGTCATAAATATTTAATTACAATTTCATTATTAATTTAATAATTTAAAAAAAAAATATTTTCATAAAATGTATTTGTAAATTACTTCTTTGATTTATAATGATTATATTATATTTTTATGAGACCTTAATTAATTTTTCAAAGTGTTATAAATCAGTTTTAATTTTAAAATTATTATTTTTCAATTAAATTATGATTTTATTTAATAATTATATTTCTCATATTTAGAGAATTATTTTTTAAAAATTTAGTTCATTTTTTAAATCTGCACAACGAAAAGATTATAGGGTAATATTTTTGGATTATTCTGAAATTCATTAAATTTTTATGATTTGTAAAATCCTATAATTTATGATAACTAATAAATACAAAAATTATGATGTCCCCAGCAGATATAAGGTCATTATCTCATACTCACATGCCCGTATAGTATTTTTATTCTCAATAATATTCATTATTTCTCTTCTTTAGGAAACTAATAAACTAATGAATTATATATTGGGAAAACTCCCCTCTCTCCTTTAAATACCACCCCTCACCACTTCTTCTCTTCACTCGTCTCATGCCTTGTGCCTAGTCCAAATTCTGATAAAATCATTTCCCAGGATCCTCCCATACGTATATAAGCCCTTTGTATTATAAAAATTCCCAAACCCCACATTTATAGAAATGCTCAATTAAGATATATTCAAGTGGAAATTAAGATCAACTGAAGGACACCTTCGGACATAAGGTATGGCATTATACTAAAACATTCATTATTCCTTCGGGTTACTATATAATTATATTTACCCATATGATGTTATCTATTATTTTTATGTAAATATTCTAAATTATATGTATATTCTCCAAACTCAAGTATCAAGATCCATTCATCATTCTCTTTCGGGGATATACACGTTTTTAAGTGCTTCCATCTTCAATACCTCGGATAAGCAAACCCGTTTTATGGGAACTACCCAAATTCATACCCAATTGAAGTACACAATGTAATATTTTTTTAAACACCAATATTTTTATTTTATAACTTTTTCAGGTTCAATTATATTTTCATATAAAATATCATTCCTTTTGTGTTTTAGATGACCTTTGATATTTTCCTTTAACCGTGATAAAATGTTTTAATTATAAGGATTTTTAGGTGCTCTTTTTACATGTTATTTATTCATGTTCAAATCAATTTTAATGATATATGCCTCTTATACCCTATTATTATACATTCATGAGATGATTCCTTTCCTTCATGAACTTTTTTTATGATGCTCCCATTTGTTATAATTTATGACATTATTATGATACCCAATCTTACCATTGGTAACCCTTGTGTTTATGTATGATTAATTATGTATAATTATATTTTTGGAAAGAATATTTATGAACATGTTATGATGGGGGTGCCCAGATTTCACTCCAATGCATTGGGTAAAGATTATTCTCATGAGTAGTTATGTAAAATGGGTTTTGGATGTTATCCTTAACTCATGCTACCTTGTCCAACAATCATGGTGGTTCACCTTGAATTGTGATACTATATGGGAAATGAGATTTTTATTATGATAAATTTATTGTTTTATGTTTCTTATAAATTACTATAACTCTATTTTTATTTGATCTCGTGTTTATATGTTATGATTCCATGTGTTTCGTGCCTTTTTATATCATTATGGAATGACCTCTAGACCATGTGCTCTTGATTTATTATTTTGTTTATTCCCTTACTGGGATTTTTAGCTCATCCCATTGCTCAATATATCCCTAGTTTATCTTATGAAGGTGTATGAGCAGAATGGAATTCAGGTTTTCTTTATGATTATTTAATAAGTAAATGTTTTATTTACTCCCATGTTAACAGTTTTATGTACCTAGTCTTCCAAGACACTATACATTACGATCCATGAATTTTTATATGATGTTTATTTATGAAACAAATCTTGTCATGTTATGTGTAAAAGGATAGGGTCTCTATATAATGGGTAATGAACATATTGTTTTTGTGTATAGAAAAATACTACATCATGAAATGGTGACAGTTCATTTTTATATATCGCCTCTCATATTGGACATTATGATAGAAACACTATGTATATGGTACTTATGAGAAAATAATTTATACATTAGAAGATATGTTGAGAGCATGTTAAATGGAAATAAAAGGAGGTTAGACTAACATATTCTCCTATTCAAATTATCTTACAATAATAGTTTCCACTCCACCGTCCGAAGGTAACCATATAAAGCTCTATATGTTAATCGGTGCAGAACACAGGCGTGATGGGATGATTTTGGTGAGAAGAGTCTTCTAGGACATGAAATGGTTGAAATAATGGTGGATAAAGTAAAAACTATTTCACAGAACATCAAGGCAGCTCAATGTTGGCAAACGAGTTATGCAGACAATCATCTATGAGACCATGAGTTAAATGTTGGAGACATGGTATTCCTCTGCATATCACCATGGAAGAAGATCATGAGTATTGGGAAGAAAGGAAAGATAAGTCCAAAGTACATCGGCCCCTTAGAGATCCTTGATTTTGTCAAAGGTGTGGCCTATCGACTAGCACTTCCACCTACCATGTCTAGAGTACACGATATCTTCCATGTATCCCTCTTAATGAAGTACATACTAGATCCTTATTATGTACTCTCTTTAAAGGTGATATAGTTGGAGAATGATCTTTATTACGAAGTTCAAGCAGTAAAGATCATGTATCATAGAGATAAAGTGATACACAACAAGACTGCTCATCTGATCAATGTAAAATGGCTAAATGATAAGTACAATGAGGAAACATGAAAAATGGAGGAAGCAATGAAGGAAAATTACTCACACCAATTTATGACATAGAATGTAAAACAAAATTTTGAGGGACAAATTTGATAAGGGGGTAGATTTTAATGACTTGATGATTTATCTATGGAATTCTTTTCTTAAAATTACGTCTTATTTTATAATCACTTATGATTACTTATTGAACAAAATATAATCCTTATAAATAATTAACGAGTGAAATAAAAGGTATCTCTTGATGTTAAAGAACATATAATAATGAAATAGTAACTTGACCATAGGAATAGTAATGTGACCAATATGAATACTAAACATGCCAATGTAATATTAACCTCTCTAATCAAAGTATTAATAACATTTATCCATCTTATAAGTGACAATATGGTTTAATTTTATCATAGGATAAGTAAATAAATATTTAGCAAATTAGTAATTACGTGTTAGTATTTTTGTATGTTATAGATAATTAATTAAAATTTCATGATTAATTGAATAATATAAAAAAATATTTTCACAACATGTATTCGTAAATTATTTCATTGATTTATAATGATTAAATTATAATTTTATGAGACCTTAATTAAAATTTTAAAGTGTTATAAATCAGTTTTAATTTTAAAATATGTATTTTTCATGTAAATTATGATTTTATTTAAAAATTAAATTTCTCATATTTAAAGAATTATTTTTGAAAAATTTACTTCATTTTTGAAATCTGCACAACGAAAAGAGGTTAGGGTAAACTTTTTGGATTATTCTAAAATACATTAATTTTTATGAATAGTAAAATCAGATAATTTATGATAACTGATAAATACATGAATTATGATGTCACTAGCTGATGTAAGGTCATTATCTCAAACTCACATGCCAATATACTATTTTTATTCTAAATAATATTCACTATTTATCTTCTTCAGGAAACTAATAAACTAATGAATTAAATATTGGGAAAACTCCCCTCTCCGCTTTAAATACCACCCCCCACCACTTCTTCTCTTCACTCGTCTCATGCCTTGTTCCTAGTCCCAATTCTGAAAAAATCATTTCCCAAGATCCTCCCCTACTTATATAAGCCCTTTGTATTATAAAAATACCCAAACCTCACCTTTATAGATTCCCTCAATGATGATATATTCAAGAGGACATTATGATCAAGTGAAGGATACCTTCAGACATAAGGTATGGAATTCTACTCAATCATTCATTATTCATTCAGGTTACTCTATCATTATATTTACCCAAATGATTTTATCTATTATTTTTATTTACATCTTCTAAATTATATGTATATTCTCCAAACTCGTGTATCAAGATCCATTCATCATTCTCTTTCGAGGATATACACGTTTTTAAGTGCTTCCCTCTTCAATACTTCCGGATAAGCAAACCCATTTTATGGGAACTACCCAAATGCATACACAATTCAAGTACACAATATAATATATTTTTTAAACACCAATATTTTTGTTTTGTAAATTTATTAGGTTCAATTCTAGTTTCATATAAAATATAATTCCCTTTTGTGTTTTAGATGAACATTGATATTTTTCTTTAACTGTGATAAAATGTTTTAATTATAATGATTCTTCGGTGCTCTTATTACATTTTATTTATTCATTTTTAAATCAATTTTAATGATATATGAATATTATACCCTATTATTATCCATGCATGAGATGATTCCTTTCCTTCATGAACTTTTTTTATGATCCTCCCATTTTTATACTTTATGACATTATTATGATACCCAATATTACCATTGGTAACCCTTGTGTTTATGTATGATTAATTATGTATAATTATATATGTGGAAAGCATATTCATGACCATGTTATGATGGGGGTTCCCAGATTTCACTCCAATGCATTGGGTAAATTTTAGTCTCATGAGACATTATGTGCAATGGTTTTTGGATGTTATCCTTGACTCATGCTACCTTGTGCAATGTTCATGGTGGTTCACCATGAAATGTGATACTATATGGGAAATGAGACTTTTATTTTGATAAATGTCGTGTTTTATGTTTCTTATAAATTTCTATAACTCCGTGTTTATATGATCCCATGTTTATATGTTATGATTACATGTGTTTCGTGCCTTTTTATATCATTATGGAATGCCCTCTAGACCATGTGCTCAAGATTTATTCTTTTTTTTATTCCCTTACTGGGATTTTTGGCTCATCTCATTGCTCAAGATATCCCAAGTTTATCTTATGAAGTTGTTGGAGCAGAATGGAAGTTAGGTTTTCTTTATGAAGATTTAATAAGTAAATGTTTTTATTTGCTCCCATGTTTTCACTTTTATGTACATATTCTTCCAAGACACTAGAAATTATGATCCATGAATTTTTTTTGATGTTTATTAATGAAAAAAATCTTGTAATGTTATGCGTAAAAGAATATGGTCTCTATATAATGGGTAATGGACATATTTTTTCTGTGTATGGAAAACTACTACATCAAAAAATGATGACTATTCATTTTTCTATATCACCTCTCATATTGGACATTATGTTAGAAACACTATTTATATATGGTACTTATGATATTAAATATGTTATTATTATTATTTACTTATTTTATAATACATATCATTATACTTTTCATTTTTTGTAAATACTATAACATCGTCTGAGGATGTGTGGACTACTGCCCCCTCAAAGCGATGTAATTCATTCATTATATTCGTGGAACCTTTTAAAGACAATTTAAATAAATCTATGTGATATAAATTAAATAGATATGATACTTTAATAATAATATACATGTATTTATATTTCTTTTACTTTTCATTCTTTTAAAATACAACAATGAAATGATTGTATCATTCATGTGTACGTACGACCTACCGTCTCCATGAATGGTGCCCTCTATTTCATATCTCCAATTATTATAGATTATTATAAATACAAATATTCTAAGTATATATGATAATTAAGTAATGGTTTACAATCTGGATATGATGAATCTATAATCTAATTGTTTAGAACAACATGTAACTTATTAAAACTTATTTGAGAAAACTGAGAAACTAACACCGCACATATTGAAATTAATGAAAGAGTGTAAAAAATAGATTAAAAAATTATAAGGATCTAATTTATGATATAATATAAATGAGAATGGTTCGGTTATAAGTTACTAACATATCCTAAACCACTATACAAGAGGATAATGACCACACAAAAAAAGGAATGTTCGCGTAAGGGATTTCATCTTCATTTACATTCCATTAAGGCTTATTTATTATTACACACCATGTTTCTTTTATATGGTGTATATATTTCCAATTAAAATGTAATTAATGAATCTCATTATTCTCATGGTATTCTAAATTTCACTTAATTTCATACCTTCATGAGGATTATGATTTAAATGATTCAATGTGGTATGGGACACTTTGGAATGTATAAAATTATTTTCCTCATGAATATTCTTAATAATTTTCATTATAATCTTATTATTTTATGATTTTTAACATTATCTCAAAACAATAATTTCATTGTAATAATTATTCATTTGAAATTTACTTGAATATCTTTATTATCATACAACGAATATTAATATATCCAAAACCTTGTACCATTTTACATATACTGATTATTTATAAAATTATATGGTTAAATCGGTAATTATTGATGTAATAACCTTGTTTTCTTGAGCCCTGCCTTTGTGAAAATCTAGTGTTTGTAGTGTTCTTAGGGGTCATGTGGCTTCTTGCCTAGGAGTTTTCAAAAAAACCCGAATCTAAAAAATGGTTCCTTTAAAACGGTTGCACGGTTACGGTGACACAGGTCGCGGTGGCACCATTGCGGTGGCAACTTCATGGTCGCACCATCATGGTTGCACTGTCACAGTCGCCCCATCATGGTCGCACACCGAAATGGTTGCACCACATATGGTGTCTCACTGAACTAGTGGCAATGTTACGGTGGAACCATTACATTTTCACTGTTACGGTGTCTCACTGAACGATGTCACACCCCCTAGCCCAATCTTTCGATATTTTCCAGTTTCTCCTTGGTAACATATCATTTGATTTAAAAGTCTTTTAATGCCATTTTCAAAGCTGTTCAAAGCCTGTAAATGATTTTTAAAACCCCCAACATTCAGGAGACCCTTCACTTACCAAAACATGTGGCCTTTTCTTACAAGGTCACAACCTTCCACGTTCTTTCAATCTTCACCCCTGTTACGTATTTTCTCTCTTTTTAAAAGATATAAATTAACTCACAACCATTATCTACACCATCTTCATGGAGAATTATTAAATAATAATTAATCCCGCTGTGTAAAACCACCCAACTGCATGGTCAAGACACAATCTGACTTCACGTACATCAAAATTGTCTCCCAGATTTTAGAATTTGGCCTCTTCTAAAGTAGAGATAATCTCTTCATTATTTATTTCTATTTTATAATTACACCTAGATACTTTAATGGTGAATTCTGCACATGTGTTAGAGCCCTTCCCACTCATCCTTGAATCCCTCAAGTTTTTCTTTCCTAAAAGTCACGCATCCTCAATTCCTGACGTGAGGATAAAACATTGATCTTTTATCATCCATGGTTTTCCTTCGTCTTTCATTAATGTGTATCATGTTGGGTGGGTATGATGATGATCCTTCAGGACATATATAGAACTAACTTTAATGAAGATTATAAATGGGCGTAAATAATTAATGGGTGGGGAATTTTATGGTGTTGTTGTGTTATTCCTTGTTTTATGTTGTGAATTGTATGGGATTATGTCTATTAAAAATCGTGTTCGTTGGTGGTCCTTTCATCCGGACTAATGAACCTCTATTTTCTAGGTAATCCTATGATTGAGTGACCATAACATAGAATCATGTTAATCATGTTAACTTGGTTGATGAAATGGATATCCTATAAATAAGAATCCCAGTGTGATCACCCCAATTAACCAAACCGAATATAGGAACTTAATAAATGGTGATGGATAAATCTGAAAACATCCTTGCTATGTTCTAGTGGTATGTATAGTTTCTCTGGTTGATTCTTGTGGGGTGACGTGGATGGGGATGTGATCTCCTATTGTTCAGTTTTTGGTTTTTGGATCTGAGGACATGTTGAGTTGGTATGTTGAGGTTTGGTTTGGTTCCAGCACTTCGAAGGATCTCACAGATCCCTTTTTTTGTTGTGATATTACAAGATAACCGGGTGTGAATGATTAAATGTATGCTTGGATTTTTTCCTTTATTTGTTCTTTTGTCTTGTGGCTATGCCTGTTAGTTTCTCGGTAGTGATGGAATATTTAAATGTAATCATATGAACATGATAACGATAATGGGTAAAATGGGGGATTGTTTTCTTGAAATGGGTTGTGCTTTGGATGTGGCTATTGTGTATTTTTTCATGTGGGGATAACAGTGATAGTGGTGGTGTATGGGCATGTTGTCTATTTCAAAATTATTTGGTTGGGATGAGTTATTGATTACCAATATGTATAAGATTTAGTTCTTGTTTTTCTTATATTCCCCCCACCCATTTTGAGAACTTCGTACCAAACACCCTTATTCCTTTGAGAGGTTGGTTTCCCAACATTCTTATGAGTGGCTTGTTACCAGATCCTTTTTCTAACTCTCCCAGGTAGCCCAAGATTCTTTGTGTACGCTGTGATGGCCTAAGGTGCATTATAGCCCAAGACTCTTTGGGAAGAGTGTGTTGTGATGGTTCTCCCAGGTGTTTGTGGGAAGGTTTGTTTCCTATGTGTCTTCAGGATGAGGCCCATGTGGTTTCAGGTGTAGTAGTGGTTGTTGAGTCCCAGGTGTCTTTGGGCGTGGCATTGGTTATTTTGGTTTAGGATTCTGTGGTCATGGTTATTTGTGGTTGTCGTGGGATAGGTTTCTATGGGCGAGATAGATGTTTGGTTGATATGGACCGTAATTTTGTTGTTGGGGCAGTAGTGGGACTCTAGGGGAACGTGTGTGTGGGGGGGTGATGCATAGTATTTCTAAAATAACTAGTGGGCAAGTGGGGAGGGGTAACCAAATACTGATGTGTTATTACTATTACTTTACCTGACTTGCGTTATTTGGGGAGTGTTCCTTGGTGAGGTTTGGTGTTTTGTTTCCTTTCTAGGTGCTTTGGTCATCTCCATTTCTCACTAGACATTAGAATTTCATCCCACTTGTGCACAAGTACATTTGGTTTTCCCTACTGAGTATAGTTGTATACTCACCCTACATATATAAAACTGCTTTCAGGTTCTGAGGAGTACATTGAGGATCATGATAAAACATACAAGATTAGACATCATTATAGCTATTGATGTTTATTTTCTTTCTATTGGTACTTTTCATCACAGTTTTCGTGTACCTTATATCAGTTTATATTGAACATGGATATGGCAATGAATTTTTGGATTTACTTTTACTGTCAGTTTTTGGAGTTTTTCATGATTTACCATCTTACCTCCGAATCTTATTAAATAAAAAAGTAATTTACTTCCATTTCACATGATATTATAAACCCTTAGTGTTATTCGCCACTCTAGGGCCTATTGATGGTGGGACTCACGGGTCATTATCTCTCCTTCAACTTGAAGAAGGAAGGGTCTGGAAATTTTCAGTCCCTTTTCTAATCATCGTAAAGGTGGGTGGAGATAGAATGGTATCAGAGTTAGAGGTTGAGTGATAGGATGGAGTTTGGGGTTTGGAATAGTGAGGATTTCATGAGATGATTGGGAAATAGTGTTAGTAAATCATGCTTCATGAAATAAGATAGGGAAGACCAGCTAGGACACTGGATTTTAGGGCCCCTCGTGATTTGATGCAAGAACTCTGTACCTACCGAAAAACCATGTGTTGTTACACTAATTGTAGTGTAGACACCTTAGTAAAGTTATATGTATCATAATGACTTGTGTTCTTGTGTATCTTTGATGTTTTGGAGAATTTAAAATGAATAAAATGTTTTAAGAAAAATTTAAACTAAATCTTCTACACTACTCGGTCTTAGTAATTCCTTGTTTACCTTGCAGTCATGGCACCCAGACAACATCCATGTGTAGTTCGGGTGATCACAGCCCAGGAGGCTGATCTGGTTGTCCAGCGAAGGATTGACTGAGAGGAAGAGGATACAATCTGGTAGAGTACTATGCATTCTTTTAAGCGGAAGACCCTTAGGAAGTACAAGGGGAGTGTTTCTGACTTGGAGACAAAGGGATGCCTTGAGAAGCTAGAGATCACCTTTTACATGATTCATTCTCTGAGGGAGTACTAGTTTCTATTGGAAGTCAGTTGGATGAGGGGAGAAGCACATTAGTGGTGGACGCTCTACCTTGGAGAGAGGATGTAGACTATGGTTTTGTGGACTAACTTCAAGAAGGAGTTTCGGGTGAAATTCAATTCGTCCACATTAAAAGTTGAAAAGAGGAAAGATATGCTCTCTATAGAGAATGGTATTATGCTAGTAATGTATTTGGGGATCTAGTTCAAGGATCTCATTCATTTTTCTCCAGACCTCTTCTCGGATGAGGATAAGTGGGCAAGGTTCTTAAAGGAGGCACTCCGACCTTCCCACTAGTATGCTATTACCCCCTTCACTCTACCAAAAAACATGGAGGATCATACGAAGGATTAAGTGGTGGAGATGATGCACATGATAGGATGTGTATCATGGGAGGGGAGCCAGTTGAGATCATTGAAGAGGACGTTTGTTAGTAGTAGGCCTCCAGCATCAGGGACTTATAGATTTCGAACGACAGGGAGCAAGCCTCAGCAGTTCTAGTTCTTATATCTTGGTGCTCTCCCTATTTTAATGAGCCTAGGACCAACATTATTTATCTATGGTATTCGTGGTTATCTTTCGAATTAGTTCCCAGACCACGTGCAATACATTGGAGGTGGGAAGGTTCAGTGTCCACGTAAGCAGCAATAGTTTCCATCCAGATCTTTTCAGCCGCATTAGCAGCAGTGGCAGAGATCTCCCGCTCCACCGAGAGTATACGTTGTAGGAGGAGGATGACATCAAGTTGATTCTCATGAACCTATACTAGGGAGTGGTCGGGGAGGCGGCCTAATGATGATGGGTGTAGGAGCTGAGCGTGGGTAGTTTCAGGCCGCAGAGATAGTAGTTCCAGTAGGTCCATAAGTTGTTCGATGTAGGATCAGCTGGTTCAGTACACTTGCTTCATCCTTGTTTCATTAAGGAGATTTTCACTCCTTTTTCAAACCCATCCTAGCCCATTCTCTGGGCCTAGATGCATAGATACTTATCATGATTCTGTTATTGAGTCCTCTAGTAAAAGGTCAAACCAACTTGTCTCCTGGTTACCGGGGATGCAGACTGATGTTGGGGACACATAAATCCAATGGGGACCTTATTTTGATAAAGATTCAGCCATACGATGTCATTTTACGCATCGACTGGTTATTATCGATGTGAATTGTTATCAAATACTTCTGGAGAATAGTCACGTTCTCCAACAAGGATGGCCAACGTGTGGCTTTTTTCGCTGAGTGGGGTTTCCAAGAGGGTGGCAGGCGAGTGGAGCCCCTCCTTTCCATATTAGCTAAGCAATCAGTGGAGTCAGAAGACGCAGAGATGGTGGGAGTCCCGTGGATTTCCAGTGAGATCCTAGATGTCTTCCCGAAAGATGATGCGACACTACCCCCTCGATGTGTTGTTGAGTTTGGGATATACTTTCAACCTGGTGCATGTCCAATTTCAATGGACCCCTATCTGATGGTGCCTTCTGAGTTGCCAGAGTTACAAATTTAGTTTGATGACCTAATGAAGAATGGATTTATCTAACCAAGTGTGTCTCCATGGGGTTCTTCAGTCTTATTTACAAATAATGAAGATGTCGGTCTCAGGCTGTGGTTAGACTACTGAACACTGAATCAAGTGATGGTCAAGAATGGCTACCCCCTCCTGAGGATTGATGCCCTTTTTGACATGTTGAAAAAAGTAAAATGGTTCCCTAAGATCGACCTGATATCTATATATGACCAGTTCAGCGTGAAGGAGGGTGACATATCCAAGACTGACATTAGGTGAAGATATGGGAACTCCAAGTTTGTGGCCATGTCATTCATCATTACGAACTCACCAGTCATGTTCGTGGGTCTCATGAACTCCTTCTCCCACAAATATCTAGAATGGTGCGTAGTTGAGTTCATTGAAAAAATTCTGATCTACTCAAGATCAGAGGAGGATCACGCCAAACTTATCAGGACAGTTTTAGAGGTCCTCTAACACCACCAAATCAATAAGAAGTTTTCCATGTGCAATTATGGACATGGTGGGTGCACTTCATTGGACACGTGGTATCCCAGTAAGGAATAGTTTTGGACCCGAAGAAGGTTAATGTAATTGTTTCTGGACAGCACCAAAGAATTTGGTAGAGGTTCGTAGTTTCTTGGGACTGAAAGGTTACTACCGAAGGTTTGTGCCTAACTTCTCTCAAGTTGCATCACCTTTTACATCCCTGACCAGGAGAGACCATGCTTTAGTTTGGAGTTAGCAGTGCCATATGGCTTTCATTTATTGAAAAGGGAAGCTGGTCAGTGCCCTAGTGCAAAGGATTCCATAGGAAGGGGTACCGTTTGAAGTGTTCTGTGATGCTTCTAGTCTAGGATTGGGTGTGTGTTGATGGAGCATTAGAAATTGGTCTCTTTTGGGTATAGGCAGTTATGTCCTTGCGGACATAACTATGCCACCCATGACCGTGATCTTGAAGTGGTGGTGTTATCACGAAATTTGTGTCGGAATAATCTCATAGCGGAATGCTTCGTGGTCTTTATAGATCACAACAGCTTGAGGTGTGTCTTCACTCAGCGAGACTAGAACATTAGACAGTGGAGGTGGATGGAGTTTATCTAGATATACAATTTCATGATCTCCTACACCTTGTGGGAGGAGACCATGGTGGATGAGGACTTGAGTGTGATGTCTCAAAAGGATGTGGATCAGGAGACATGAGATGCTTGGAAAGTGATGGAGGAGTTGGTTGCTTTACATCTGAGCATGGGAGTGGTGTATGGTAGAGGCTATCTATTCCAGATGATAGTGCAGTCTTCCTAGGTATAGTAGGTGGAGGACTCTCAGTGGGGAGACATAGAGGCTGATGTGATGAATGATCATGTTATCCAGGGTGATACACTGAAGGGATGGTCTGAACATGGTTACAATCAGATGCTTTTTTCATGTGAAGGTGGTTGTCCCAGAAAAGATGTGCAAGAGTGTTCTCGGTGAGTTCCATAACTCACCTTTGGCATTACATCCGGGAGTTTACATGATGTACCGATGTTTGAGAGTTCAGTTTTGGTGTCCAGTAGTGAAGCATACAGTGGTAGAGTTTTTGGAAAAGTGTCTACTGTGTCATTAGGTGAAGGTTGAGCACCATGTTCCAGGCAGTCTTTGCAGGCCTTAGACATTCCAGAGTGGAAGTGGGATGATGTTTCAAGGAATTTATCCATTGGAGTACCCAGGGATGATGGATGATCTAATTCTATCTAGTTAGTGGTGGACCAACTGATGAAATTGGATCACTTCTTAGCGATTAAGGAGTTGAGTACTGTGGATTCCTTAGCACAAAAGTAAGTGGCTGAAGTTATGCGACTGCACGGAGTTCCCTTAACTATCATTTCTGATCGGGATGCATTCATTAGTTTATGGGTCTTGATGTTAATATATCATGATTTTGTCACACACCTATTCCTTATCACTACGTTCCACCCCATATGGATGGGAAGATAGAGAGGACCATCCAGACATTGGAGGATATTTTACGAGCGTGTGTTCCGGACTTTGGAGGATCTTTGGAATGACACTTTTCACTAGTAGATTTTTTCCTAAAACAATACCTATCACTCTAATATTGGAATGGGGCTATTATAATCCTTGTATGGAAGACCATTTTGTTCGCCACTGTGATGGATGGAGGTTGGGGATGTAGGTGTTCTTGGCCCATAGGTGGTGCAGAGCACGACAGAGATGGTTCGGCTTGTGCGTGAGAGGATGAATACGGATCACGGCCAGAAGAATTCCATTGTCGATCATAGGAGGTGACCCATGGAGTTCTATTAAGGAGACCATGTGTTCTTGAATTCCTCTACAAGTTTTGGGCAATGGAGGTTCGGTTGGGGGATTAATCTTTCTCCCAGGTTCATCGGACCCTTAGAGGTGCTGAGACGAGTCTCCAAGGTGGCATATCAGCTGGAGCTACCACCGCTACTAGAAACGTTCCACAACGTCTTTCATGTTTCTTTGCTTCTTCGGTATCTACACAAGGACTCCCATTTCCATGACTGGGTGGAGTTGGACATCAATGATGAAGTGATGTTTGTGGAGAGACCGGTGCGGATCGAGGATTACATGGAGAAGGTGCTTCATGGAGGGACCATTCCCTAGGATCATATGTTATGGAGGCATGGAGGCCTAGAGGAGAGTACCTGGGAACAAGAGGCATATATTCTTAACTAGTACCCAGAGATGTTTTAATTTTTGTTTTGTGTTGTTCTTTACTTTGTTGTGATGTATTTATTGACATTGTAAAACTATAAGATGGGTTGTTTTTCTTATTCTCTGAGTGATTGAAAGGTCTCGACTACGGGGAGGAGAGGACCTAATCCCTAATAATGATTCATAATATTGGATGTGATTGAACCCATCTGGGAGAGTTAGTTCCACCAAAAGTGGATAATATCCTGACATGGGAAGAAGGTACTCCCTCATCCATAAGTTTGGATGGTGTGACCTTTATATGTTATAATGGATACTAAAGGGAGGAAAACGATAGTGTTTCTACTGTTGAAAATTATGAGGGAGAGGTGTTACAAGATGTCAAAGAGGTGTCCTTGAAAATCCTTAGTGTTCCCGTAGTTGTTTAGGAGAGAGATGTCAAGTTGGTTTACTCTTGAGAGGTATCTTACGGATTGATGTTCAGACATCTTTTCTTCTGGTTGGTTTTAAATTCTCAATGACTAGAATATTTTGAGATGTATCTATTGTAATAACCTAGTTTTCTTAAGCCCTTACATTGTTAAAATGTAGTGTTGGTAGTGTTCTTAAGGGTGACGTGACTTATTTCCCGGGAGTTTTCCAGAAACTCAGTTCCACCAAACGGTTCCACCGGTCACAGTGGCACCATTATGGTGGCACCATCACAGTCGCACACCAAAATGGTGGCACCACGTATAGTGTCTAACTAAACTGGTGGAACCATTATAGTGTCTCACAGAATGATGTCACACCCCCCTTTCCCTTTCTTCTGAGTTTTGTCAATTTCTCCCCGATAACGTATCTTTTGATATAAAAGTGTTTTAATAACCTTTTAAAATTTGTTTAAATCCCTTAAAAGATGTTTTAAACCCCAAAGATTCATGAAACCCTTCAGTTACCAAAATGTGTGGCCTTTTTCCTCGGTGTCATACCCTTCCCTATGCTTTCCAGCTTCACCCCTGTTATGTGGTTTTTCTATATTTAAATGATATCAATTAATTCAACGTCGTTGTATCCACCATCTCCAAGGAGAAATATTAAATAAAAATTAATACTAACTTATGAAACCACCCAACCACGTTGTCAATACATGATGCAACATCAAGTATTTTTTAATCGCATCCCTGATTTGAGGATCTAGCCTCTTCTTATGTCGAGATCCTCTATTCATAATTCCTTTTTGTTCTCTAAATATGCCTAGAGACTTAGTGTGGAGACAAATAGTGCACCTGTGATAGAGACCTTCACACTACGCCTTGATGCCCTCAAATTTTACTTTCCTAAAAGTCATGTATCCTCAGTTCTTGACATTGGGATAAAACACAGATCCTTGATCATCCAGGTATGGTTTTCCTTCATCTCTCTTTACTCTCTATCATGTGGGGCGATTATGATGATGATCCTTTAATACATATATGGAACCAAAAATAGTGATAATAATAAATGGATATAAATAATGAATGGGTTTATAAGTTTATGATGTTGTCATGATATAAATTTTTTTTATGTTTTGAATTGTATGGTCTAATGTCCACTGAAAATAGTGGTCGTTGGTGGTCCTTCTTGCTCACCAATGAACCTATTTTTTATGGGTAGTCCTGTGATTGTGTGACCGTAACATGGAAACTGGTTAATCACGTAAACATGGTTGATAAAAAGGAATCCTGATAAATAATAATCCTTGAAAGATCGCCATGGTTCCCCAAACTGAATGAAGGAACATAATAAATGGTGCTGGCTAAATCTGAAAACGTATTTTCTTTGTTCTGGTGGTATACATTGTTTCTCTTATTGATGCTTGTGGGTGATGTGGTTGGGGATGTGATCATCTATTTCTTATTTGTTGGTTTGTGTATCTAAGGTCATTAAGAGTTGGTATGTTGGGACCCAGTTTGGGTATATTACAATGATGGCTCTCACAAATCCCTTTTGTTTTTGTGACTTTACAAGAGAACCGGGTGTGAAATCTAAAATGTCCTCTTGGATTTTTTTTCATCAGTTATTGTTTTCGCTTATGGATATGCCTTTTAGTTTCTTGGTAATGAAGGAATATTTAAATGGAATCACTTGAGCATGATAACGATAATGGGTAAAATGGGTTATTGTTTTCCAGAAATGGGTTTACCTCTGGTTATGGTTGTTGTGTATTTGTGCATGTAGGGATTGCATTCAGAGTGGTGGTGTACGGTCCGGTTGTCTATTTCTGAACCCATAGGTTGAGATGAGTTATTTTTTACCTATATGAATATGATTTGGTTCTTATGTTACTTATACGCACCCACCCATGTTGGGCACTTCGTTCCGAACACCCCAAGTCTATGGGGGAGGGTGTTTTTTCCAACATTATTATCAATGGTTGGTTACTATCTCTTTTCTTCTCCCTCTCCTAGGTATCCCAAGATTCTTTGGGTATGTTGTGAGAGCCTAAGGTTCATTATGGCCCAAGACTCTTCGGGAAGGGGTTGTTGTGGTTGTTTTCCCAAGGGTGTGTGGGAAAGTTTGTTTCTTAAGTGTCATAGAGATGAGGACTAGGTGTTATGGGCATAGTAGTGGTTGTTGGGGCCCTGGTGACTTCAAGAATGGAAGTAGTTGTTGTGGCCCAGGTTTTTGTGGGCGTCATTATGTGTGGTTTTAGTGGGCCAGTTTTCTACGGGTGGGATAGATGTGTGGTTGAGATGGCCCATAAGATTGTTTTTCGGGTAGTAGTGGGACTGTAGCGGAACTTTTGGGGGAGATCTAATGCATATAATGTCCTAAATAACCAGTGGGAAAGTGGTGTGGGGTACACAAATAATGATGTGTTATTACTATTACTTTACTTTAATTTTGTTATTCGGGGAGTGTGACTTGGTGAGATTGGGTGGATAGTTTCCTTTCTTGGTGCTTTGGATATCTCTAATTCTCATGGGGCATTAGAATCCCTTCCCACTTCAACACGAGATCTTTTGGTTTTCCCTACTCATAATAATTTTATACCCAACCTATGTATATAAAACTAGTTTCGGGTTTCTAGGAGGACATTGATGACCATGCCAGACCATACTAGCTCAGACATTAGGACAGATTTCATTATTGGTTTTCTTTCAATTGGTACATTTCATCAGAGTTTTCTTGCACCTTGTATCATTTTATGTTGAACGTGCATATGGGAATGATTTTTTGGATTTACTTTTACTTTCTATTTTTGGAGTTTTTCATGATTTACCATCTGATCTCGCAAACATATTAAATAAAAAAGGGTAATTCATTCCATTTCATGTGATATTCTATACCCTTGGAGATAGTCTCCACTCCACATCCTATTAATGGTGGGACTCGGGTGTCATTACCTATTCTTAAACTTAAACAAGCGTGGTTCTGGATGTTTTCTGCCACTTTACTCATCTTGGTGAAGGAGGGTCATGAAAATTCATAAATAGAAATTTCTCATTCCATATTGTCATTTGATAAGGCATATTATTTTTCTGATTATTCAATATGAGGAATTATTTGGAATAGAAATGACGAGTGGGGCCTGAACATTATATATCCCCTCAATGAGTTTTTAGGTTTCCAAGAGATGAATATGTTTTCAAATTAAATAGGTTTTATCCATGGATTTAAACGGTCATATGAAATTTATTGAAGGTATAGGTTTTTATGTGCCTTAGACATGACATCTAATAATTATGCATTTCCCTCATTTAGATTCCGATATTATTTATCCATGCAAGTTTTTGATGAATTATCTATAAATTTAATTCATTCTCGGTTTATTGATCTATGGAATGTGGTTGAGTTTCTTGATGTGACATTAATTATGCCTTATCTAATTTTTTAAATGGAAAGTGTGTTTAGTTATTTATATTTCTATATAAATTGATTCATTATTACCTCACTTGTATTTACCCTTATTGAGATTTTGATCTTACCCATATTGTTTTTATTTCCCTAATTTATGAAGAAGATGACATTGAATAAGGTTTCAAGGATGCAGTTTACTTCAGTTTCTTGTGTATAATGTTTTATTTTTTTAACAATGTATTACGGGTATCAAGTATGTAATCTGGCATTCCAAAATGCTAAATATATCAGTCCTTTAGGATTTGATTCCAAGTAATCATACTAATGTATAAAAATAATGCACTGGATCTGGTCTTCTGTGGTCGGGGTGTTACATTATTAATTTTAAAACAAATTTTTACATTTAAATGCTTCAAAAGAAATAATAATTTTCTAATAAAAAATTAGCTTTTCACTATTCATCAAAAAAATATTCTAAGAAAATTATAAACAATTCACTATAATAGAATTTATACATGGTAATATCAAAAATGATGTTTATTTTTTCCAATATATTTCCTAATAGTGGTAAAAAATAAATTTTAAATAACTTCTCAAAGTACTAAAAACAACTTTATGGTGAAATTATTGGTTTGAAGCATGGAATTTGATTTATTCTATTCTAACACCTAGAAAATACATAAGATAAAATTTATTCTGTTTTATTTAATAGGTAATAAATAAATATATTTATAATCATTCACCAAGAGTGATTTATTTATCTTTTTAGATAAAACATTTTTTCAGTTTCTAAAAATTATTTTTTTAGGAAAAAAGATGTGCTTTTCTTGTTAGTTTATATTTTTATTTAAAATTAATTGATAACCATTATGAAATTGTAAACCATACATTTTCCTAATTTAGTTAATTTTCCCATACCCTCCATTCAATCTATTATGAAATAATGTTAATATTAAATAATTTTATTTTAATATAGTTTCATGGTTTGTTAAAACCTAATTTTTCCTATAATTCATGATAAACTTGGAGTTATGTGTAACAATAGATAAATTCCAATCTATATGTAATGGAATTTATCATCAAAATAATATTTATCAAAAAAAAATCAAACAAGTACCAACACATTACTCTTATTGATAAAGTGTGTAGAAATTGCAATGGGGTTCACTACAACCATTGTAGAATAATGTCATTTTGTTTTTTGGGGAGTGATACAACAAAATACACAGTGATGCTTTCCCATTTCCTTTATAGTATGATTTTAAAATACCTTTATACTTTTTTCTTTCATCTTTATATTCCTATAAAACTATGTACAGATATAGAAATATGAAATATCTCTCTTAATTCAATCCTACAATAAACACTCTTTCAAATATCAAATAATATTCATGATTCTTAGATAAATAAGTAATTAAGATCTATGAGCCTCAAACATCAACTACATAAAATATATTATGGACATACATGGTTCCTAGAAAATATCATTCCCTCACAATCAAAGTTAAACTCCGGAACATTTATCACCTTCTTTTATTGATTTATGTATTCCATATATACCTCATTAACCTTCACAGAAATTGATAGTAGAACCCTTATTTGTGAAAGATAATATTTCTCCCCTTCCCTTTTGATATCCAGATCCATCTTTGAAATACATAGATATTGAATCTTTTTTTATCCTCATCCTTGATAAGCTACCATGATCCTTTCATCTCAATGAATTAGCCACCTTGTTTCCATCCCATGGGCGGTAATTTATTTGGAAATCATAATCTTTACCTAGTTTCAATGATCATCTCTATAGTATATTCAACTCTTTCTATGTGAATATTTACTTAAAATATTTATTTTTAGTGTATATATGACACCTTTCTCTACAATGATAATTCATTCGTATATATAATGAAATCAATCACCACTTTTAATAAATTTTTGGGTAACATTGAAAATAAAAATTTAATTTTTGTGAGGAATATGTTATAACCATATCATTGTACATAAATAAAAATAAAACTCCCTTCATTAAGAAATCACGAAAAATCATAAACACTTATCCACTACATGGCAGTGTAGTCACAGGTGAACTAACATATTTCTCTTTAGTAAATTTAAATTCTCTTCACATTCGTATTTCCTAATGAGCATAAACACATTCTTAATAAATATGGTTATTTATTAGATAATCTTGTGAAATCACTCATGATGCATCAGTAATTTCTATCCAACAAAGTAAAACCATGTATCATAGTTACCACATTTGTTTTAGGTCATTTCTAAATAGACTCTTTCATTAAAGGATCTAGTGGTATACCCTCACTTGATATTACATGAACCGTGAATGTTACATTATGAAACCAAATATAAAACTTGGAAAATTTAGTATATAACTTCTTCTTCTTCAACGTCATTAGAAAAATTAAATTTTGTTCTTAATTCACCTCATTTATCTTAAAATATAAGTGAATATCATATATCATGAGTACCACAAACAAATCAAGTTAATCCCTAAATACTCTATTCATTAAATCTATGAATATAGTATGAGAATTGGTATCTCCAAATTGAAAGAGTAAAAATTCACAATGACTATACCCTATATGGAATGTTATCTTAGTTTTATACTCTACTAAATATTTAGATGATGAAATCTAAATAAATGATTGATATTGGAAATATATTTAGATCCTTGTAATTGATCAAATATATAGTAGATGTGGTGTAGAGGAATCTTATTTTTAATAGAGATATTAATATATTACTAATAATTAATGCATATATTCATTGACCCATCATTCCTTATTGAATAAATAGTATGTGAACTCAATAATGAAGCATTAGGATGAATGAATCACTTATCAAGATACTCTATAAATTCTATCTTTTATGGATTCTTCTAAATAAGAAAAGCTCTATGTATGAGAACTATTGAAAAATCAACATAATGATTCAGGGACACATTGGGAATGTCCACCAATAATACAGTAGAATATTCCTAAAAAATAGGCACATTTCTATATTTAGTTTCCCCCAACCATTTCTGATAAATAACCCTAATGAATTGTAAGAAACCCCCATATGATAAATGTAATTTATATTTGGTTTTCAGTCTCATCCTTTCAATGATATATGATAATTGGTTGATTCTTAATATCAAATTTTGTATCTCATCCTCAATAATTGATATGGGCTATATACTAAGGGATAAAATCCTTGACCAAAGTAATATTGAATCCCAGTAAATAAAGTATAAACATATTAACAAAAATAGTACTCAAATTAAAATATATATAATAGAATCTATAGAATGAGGACGAAGTCAACCTACCATTTTGAGTTTTGCCACTAACTCACCATCTAGACTTTGAGGTTGTGATGTGATAACTGTATAATATTTATTAGATATGAAAGAGTGGGTAGAACCAGAATCAAATTAATCTTTTCATATCATGTTCGATATGATAATTTTATCTTTCACCACATCACAAGGAGATTCCACTTTGACTATATTGATGGAGTAAACTTGGACTTCTCCCATTCGAGTATTTGGTAGTATGATATATTGACATTTGGTCCCTTGGGTGTAGTATTTCCCCATCTCTTTAATTTTAAATAACTTCACATTGTGGGATTCTCTTTATCCTTGAATTAGTGAACATGATGGACTTTTTCTTCACTTAAATCGATGTATGGTTTTCCATTTACGAATACACCATGATGTTTTCTTTCACATGTATTACTTGTTGGAAATTATCTCGTTATATTCTTTTCCTTATATATTTTTTTTATTTCCATATTCTTATTCTCATTTTTTCCTTCAATTATATTAAATTTGAGAATTCATTCTCTATCTTAACGGAACATGACACTATATCATCATATGATGAGACTATTTAAGAAACTAGTTACCATAGAGTGAATAGATTATGCCCATAGATGAAGATATTATTCTTTCTCTTTCGATTATGTATTTTTTATGTATAATTCCATGTTAACCATTTAAATTTTACTCCATACCAAGAAAGTTTATTATCCTTTTATTATTTCAAAATCAAGAACTTTCTCTCCAAATCTGAATGTTGTTCATGAGGAAAATATTTTTCTAGTAAAAGTACCTTAAAAACATTCTATTCCTTGCCTTCAATTTCATCCTCATATTTAATATTTTGAATCAATGACCACCATTGATCAGAATATACAAAGAGATGATAATCTACCATTAAAAAATCTAATTTACATGACATCCCATGGTGAGAAAAACCATTTCTATGTAACTTACAAATTCTATATCTACAAATTGATTCATAATTTCATTAAATGATGGATGGTGCTGACGCATGATACAATATAACATTTTTACTACCCATTTTGGCTAGGAATGTTATTTCATAAGGTAATGGTTATTGTCAATATCATGATACACCTTCCAAAACATAGTCATGATTTGATCTACTCTAGCTTCAAATCCATTTATAGCCTCATTAACTTACATGTGACTGAAATTGATACATTATTCACATTGATCGAATTCTCATTTTATTATCTAGGATCCATTTCTAAATAATGTAATACATTATATTTGTTCCTAACCTTATCAAACAAAATTTATAATAAAAAAACTACTGAAATAAATAAAATGAAATGAATAAAATTATGGATAGCTAATCCTCGAATCATAAAGGTAGTTTCTTTGTTTATAGGTTGAAATTATAAATTGATTTTAAATCCTTCTAAATGGGTTGAAAATAAAATTTGAATTAAACAAATAATAATCATAAGGATTGTCAAAATATGGGCTTGGTGAGGCCCATTTTCTTATACCAGGTAGCATTTAAGTCAATCACAACATGACTTTTTTCAAACCTATTACCCCAATGTACTTTTATTCATGAACCACATCCACTTATAATATCTATAAGTGTATTTTTTAGTTAGAAATATCTATATTATCAAAATATAAAAAACATTATGATATTATTTCATGCATAGAATTATCTTCATTGTTAGTCATAGAGTAATATTCTCTAATCTATGTTTTCTTAATTCTTGTTCCCAAGGATTATACTAAACTAGTCTCTGATACCAACAATAATGACCCATAACATATTAGCCTATAGTTATTGTTTAAATTATTACATTGACACTAGATACATGTAATTTCACCCCAATGGGCCGTATTGTTTAGTATTCTTGGGAAAATAGATACATACATGAATCTCATATTACAACAAAAAAATAAAATATACGTAGAATTTTTAATGATAGAACCATTATTCCTTATGAATGTCCCTATATATTAGTCATAATACACATTACATCATCTTGGTAAAGGAATCATAAGAAAGGGGTAAGCTCAAATGCATTGTAAGTGCGTTTTTATAGCAGATTGTATCATCAATAAATATGTAATAATAAATAGGGAAAGGTAAATAACTAAAAAAACATACTATTTAATCAATAACATGATCATGAAGAATCATATGGCTGGAATAAATGATTATCAAATATTTCTATATAAAAAAAACATAAACATTGAAATGATCCATGGATATCACAACTAATAAAATAATAACATTGAAAAGAATAAATGAGTTTTTTATGGTGAAATTCATAATGTCGAAGAACTGAAACATTATATTAAGGCCTCATACGAAGACATCTAAAAATACTTTTAATGCCTCATACCAAGACACCAAAATAATGAGAAACTCATTATCTAAATACCATATATAAAATTAATAATTTGACCTATCGAATTATTGACATGAAATTTGATTTTTTCCCCTCTCATTGC
Organism: Viscum album; assembly: GCA_963277665.1. Taxonomy (NCBI): domain Eukaryota; kingdom Viridiplantae; phylum Streptophyta; class Magnoliopsida; order Santalales; family Viscaceae; genus Viscum; species Viscum album. The sequence continues at coordinate 1,006,085,874 of OY728134.1, forward strand.
GTGATAATTATAATTCATTAATCACATGAATAAACAACAGGACATAACAAATCACAACATCACAAGGAATCAAAATCCATATCAGAAGAACAAGCATATAGAATAAAATTATTCTTCCTAAACCATCAATATAAATATATTTGATGGAATCATTGGAGTATTTTCTTAATAAACAATTCAATCCAAAAAAGGATATTGACAAAGATTATAATACATTAAAAATATCATATGATATTTTATTGAAAAAAAATAAAATTTCATTTATAAAACCAACATAAAAAAATTAAATGTTTTCCAATTACCTAAAAAATTATTTTCATTGAAAATAAATTTATAAACTTTTTAGGGTTGATTAAAATAAATTTCGGTTGGTAATTCCAAATTTATCATATATGTTAAAACATATATTAATTTCACTCTGTTTTAAAAAGGTTAAATGTACCTCATAATGAAAATGAAAAGAAGATTACTTTTAAACCATTTATTAAGGTAAAGAATGGTTAAAATTACTTTAATAAATCATTTATAGAATGTCAAAAATTATAAATCATTTTTATAGAATATTTATATGGATAAAAAGGACATTCAGTAGAAGAGAGAAATAAAAATGAATTTCTATAAAAAATGGTTTTCTAACTCTAGAGTTATTTTAGAGGGGAAAATGAAAGGAAAAATTATATTTTCTAGAAAAATTTGAAGAACAAAACATATAGGGTTTAAAATTTTAAGATACAATAATTCCCCCAATTGAGACTTAAACATAAACAATCCTAAATAATAATGAGATTGTGAAATAAAAACTTACAATGTTTGTTACTTCTTAATCAAAAGCACAAGGAAAAAATAACATCAAAAGAATCATTAAATACAATGAATATAACTATATTAATGAAATAAAAAATCAATGGGGAATTATATAAACCACATAATAGAAATAGTTGTTTGGTATGGAATGTTTCAGATGAAAGTAAAATTGAGGGAATAAAACCCTAACCTTATGTTTTTCTTTGTTTCAAAGGTTCTCTAACAACCTCTTCTACATGTAATCAATTTAGGATTTCACCAAATCATTCCTAGGATGGATTTATGATCAATAAAATGCCTCATGGGTGTTGGTATAAATGAAAGGAATTGCTGGTTAAATGTATTTCCAAATCAAAAAGTTTTTTTATGTGTTAAGTGTAGAACAAAATAGTGGCTTATTATATACAGATGAGAGGACACACATGGAATTTTTTTTCCAAAAAATGAATTGCATTGTTGGTTTCCTTATGGAAAAATTTAAAAAAAATGTAACATTATCAATCCTATAAGATATAAGATTGAAATATGGCCATCCAATGATAATTGTAAAATATTAGGATCATTTTTAACCCCTATATTTTTTGTTTAATCCCATGTAAACGCTTTTTTAACCTAATCACGATAACTAATTTTAACTAATTTAACTATTCCTTATTGTTAAAAAATATTTTAACAATGTTAGATAATATGAATTATTTTATTTCCAAATAAGGAAATAACATTATCAAATTCAACACTTAAAAGAGGCAGAATTTAATATAAAATGAAATTTGCAAACATAATGTAAAAGATGAATTTATAAGAGAGAATTTGCATAAGTATTTAAATTTTAAATATACGAATTAAAAATTAAATTGATTAAAATGTAATAAATTGGATTAATCTGTACATAATTTTATGGGTTTTTAATTTTAAAAATATTTTAAAATAATTTATAAATTATAATTTCTTTAAAATAAATGATTATTTTTAATAAAAATTTAACATTTTTACAATTCATAAAATACATGTTCTTTTAAAAAACATCAAAAACTCACTCAAAGATAATTTAAAAATAATATTTCCAGAAACGAAGTTTATTTTTTTGAAATACATGTTATTATAGTGGTATAAAATTATTTTAAGATAAGTACTCAATGTTTGAGAAAACTACTTTTTAGGAAACTCTTATTTTTAGTAAAAAATTGGATTTATTAACATCTCAAATATAAAAATATAAATGAATTTTTTTAATGTTTTGAATAGATATATAATATATATATTTTAGTGAATTTAATTAGTAAATGTGATTTACTTATTTTATTTAGAAAAAATACATCTGTGCGCATAAAAATATTTTTTTATAAAAAGTTGTCCCATGTTTTCAATTTGTTTTTATTTAATATCTAATTAATTGATAACCAATATAATAGTGTAATATATACATTTTCATTATTTTTTAAATAATATTCATACATTCTATTTTAATGGATAAATAATAAATTTAATTCTAAATACTAAGAATTTGATAGTGTATCACGATTTGTCAAGTCGCGATGTTGTGTGTAATGTGAGATTAACATAGTGTTGCATATACTTAAAAATAATGTCAATGTAGCATATAACCCAAGATATTAAGAGAATTGTATTTATTAAAAAGTAATAATTCATAAATACTCACGGTGTTACGATCCCCTTTCACATGATTTTACTATTAAATGTCTATTCTAGAATTGTTCATTATTCTCATGAAAAATTTTAATCAATGAAGAGTAGCTTAATATATTTCATTACATGCCTTTATCTCCTCATCATGTATTTTTTTTGAATCAATTACCACAATTTATCAGCATCCCATTATGAATGTTACATGTCCTAGATAACCTACTCCCATTAAAATCATTATAATTCTAGACATATCATTTCATAGTACTTGATCCACACTCACATAGAAATGGATTAGAATTTTCACTGAAGGATATAGGTATCTACTACATGAAGCAATCCATCATCATTTCACTATGCAGTGAAGAATTATATTATTCTATATGACAATGGGGAGTTTCATAAACAATCATGACATGATCCATCAAACACCAAGCTATGAAAACACCATGCCCTCCTCAAATAGGTCATTGGCTAGAAACTAGTCCCATGTAGGCATATCACACACATGAGTGGCCTTAGAATATGGTACCTGTAGGAATGAACCCACTTAAAACTCCATGAAATAGTACAGAGATAATAATAAAAGAGATAAAAACTATGTTCATGTATCTTCATCCCACAAATATAGTACGACAGTACTGGAAAGTGAAAAAAAAAGCCAAATAAACACCCACCAAAACAAAACTTCAGATGATTTCAACCTCTATTTAAGGAGGGTATTATTACCAAATTTATGAATGGTGCACTCCTCAGTATGTAAAACCTAGAACTATGCTTCACCCAATCCCAGTTCCCCTAGAGTAGTACTATAATATCATGTTCTACACAACACACTATATGTGGAGGAATATACCATGCACGAGTGATTATTAAAATACAAAGTAGGTTCCCAAAACACAGAAATAAAGGGAAATATAGATAGGCATCAGTTAGATAAACCATGAGATAGAGGAGGAACCCTAGTGAGTGATGAACTCTATGTCGACCAGTCCATGGCTATATAATAATAGTAATCTCATCACCCCTGGTATGTCAACAAATATGACACATGCTGCTAGGTTTCCTGGAATGATCCCTTATATAATCGTAGAAGAATCTTAAGTCTCATGGTCCTCACCATAGCAAATAACATACTCTAAATCGATGATAAAATGAAACACTAATCTAGGATTACCCTATCCATGTTATATTCCATCAATCATGGATCACAAATATGGGATATCACACATCAAGAATCTAGAATCCCATGAAACATACCTTCCTCCGAGACGGTACTTAACTGAGAGATGTCACTCCATCAAAACACCTTCTTCATCCCACAAAGTGCTCATCTAATCACGCATCGGGTAAGAAAAATGGTTGGCACAATCCTACCATCCATGGTGGTACATATGTGATTAGGAACAATCATCAAAAATCACAATGGAAAAATTCACCAAGTGACCTAGTAGATCACCAAAACTCAGTTAGGGGATCCCTCCTAGAATAGCTAGGGGATACTATAAACCCCCATTAGAAAACAGAAACATATAATGGTGTATCAGGACACAACACAAATCCAGAACAACTATCTAAGATTAGGACCAATTCCATTATATATTTTATGATTATTATTTCACAAAATCTACCTAGAGAAAACAACAAGTTATAACAATGAAGGAAACATAGAGGATTCTCCGAGATAAACACTTCAATAGACTACTACCTCATCAGAATGAACATATCTTGATATATAGATTGAGGGTATCTTTCCAAGAAAAATCTAGGGATCCATATCTTACTAGAAACATCCTCCTAGGTAGAGGATCAATCCCTGTATAAATATTTTTCACACCAATTCCACAAACCCTACAAACATAAACATGAAATGATGTGATGATTGATCAGGGCCTCTTGGAGGGACACATGCTCTAATACACTAAATCAATAGCTAAAGAGGACTAATACAAATAACCCTATGATATGAGATCTTACATAGGATGCACAATATCAGGGAAGACATAGAGGGGTCACAATCAAGTGATGAGGATGTGATACAATAAGACCCTCAGAGAAAATTACCGTGGGAAAGAACTCAAACACTGCTAGGCTAAACTTCACTATATGAAGAGACCCACAAAATCACCCCATGTCGCTTATCAATGTACCCAAAAGTGGCCACCATCTTTTCATACATGGAATAATACTCAGGATAGGGTACTCACAGTCCTCCATCAAAATATAGAATAAGGAGATTCATGAGGAAAAATGATCTTCAAATGGAAAAACATGGTGTCTACCCACAACACACGGCATGTCTACAAAACACTAACTCTTGGACGTCTCAGCTCTTGGTAATTTTTGTGTAGATGTTGTGTAAACGTTGTGTACCACATGATACATGTCAGGTATCATCGTCTGATTCCCTTAGAATTTCCTTTCCCATATGCGTCTGGCTAGCCATGTCATACCACACAACATATTCCCTTGGTACCCAACGTTTATTGGATATTCTTCCACTAGTTCATGGACTCATTCTATTCCCATGAAATGCAAACCATGTCCATGTACCTACCATTTTACATCCACATAGCCCCAGACATGGATACTCTAGACATGCCCTTCAACCACATGACCTAGGATCACTACATGATGTGTAACACTAGTACATGGTGTGTTGTCCCAAAATTTCATCTTCCTATTACATGAAGAAAACATCATTTCTTCCACTAAAATACATAATGTTTGATTGGAAATTCCATATGATAATTTCCTTCGAGCCACCTAAAACCCCTGATTTCCACCCGGAAACACATATCAAACCACACGAGGTCCTTAAAAGTCATATAAGGGCTCTTGATCCTCAAAAAGAATAAAACGGGGTTTTAGACTTAAAGACTATAATGAAACTCTGCAGATGGTGAAATTCCAAGGATATGGGTTCAAAATAATTCTTGGAATGTGCTTCCCATATATCTAGTGATGATCAATGTTAAAAATAGAGAATATTAATGTGTCCTCACCTTGGTTCCTCCATGACCATAAAATTAAAACCCTCCTCCCCCTTCTACCATATATAAAATAGAAAGGGTTGGGGGTTTATTAATTTAATTTTATTAAATGATTAAGCCTCCACATGACACCCCACTAACGCCTACCCCTGAATGTGAACCAGATTCCATCAAACATTATGTCTCACCTAAGGTAACGATCACATTTTGAATGAAACCACAGTATCAAATTTCCAATCCAAGACTTTGGTCAAGTTTTATTTCAAGATTATAAGAAATATATGTGTGCATGATAAAATATATTTAATATTTTTAACATGAATGTTCTTAGGCTCTCTGGGCTGAAGAATCTCATGTCAAATTAGTTCTTGACATCAGAAATTTTATTTTAAATATTCCTAATTCGTGCATGACAAAACACAAGTCTCTAAACTCTCACAACCCTATGTATTTACATCATCTAAAAGTAAAATCCAATTTAAAAGGAAGAATATTAAGCTAAGAACTAGATCTACAAGAAGTACAAGGGCTACACCACACCAACTCTCTAGATCAAACTAGGTCCACATCATGAAAACATAAGGGAACATGTCTCTTCAGCTATGATTTTTTGGTGAGAAAAATGCTACAACACATCGATCTCCAAAGGTTCTAGAAGCGTGGAACCATGATAACCAAACCAAAAACAAAAGAAAGCGTTCATGAACCACATATATATCATGTCACATCAACCAAATATATATACCCTTGATGAGAAGGAATCTCACAAAACATGATATCTCACCATTTAACATCGAGGTCCACTGCTATCAGCCAAAAAATTCAATGAAAAAGCTCTAGAAGATCTCATCCCCCACTGAATGTGCTATGATTTTCACAACCTTTTAGCACCACACCAACATGAAAACCCATTGCATGTTTTTCTAGAAACTAAAAAGATCACTTATTTGGCACAACCACCCCTCTATTGGGTGTACCATTGGGAGAAAAAAACCTCCCCACTATCTCATCTTGCTTCATGAATGGTTTCATCATAAATCCATAAAAATATGACATGCTCCCCACATTCAAAATATCCCTCAAAAACACATCTTGTGGATATTATTCCACATGATACCTCACTAATAAAAAAATCTAAATTGTGCCACCCAAACCTATAAATAATGTGGAAGGGGAAATAATTAGCAACTGAAGAAACTTTTCATGGTTAATAACCTCAAAGGTTCACTATAATACATAAATGGTCATGGCCCCGCTTGTTATCGATGGAGATAAAACATTACAATAACCTACTACAACCACTTAAATGCTCTACCATTACTCATTATTATGAGAATAGTATTCTTAAGAAGCGTGTATAGAACCATTATCTAGGGTCTCACATAAGAAACTATCTACATGGATAACACTGGGATATTCTGAAGAAGATTACCTAGAACTGATCCAACAGGGGTTTGGGATCCTTCCTGATAGTCTCACAACACTTCTAGGGAATCCAATGCACTAAAAGGTACCAACATCAGCTCATGAAAACATAGTGTATTAAGGAATCCATGTTCTATAAAAACTCTTCTCAAAATATGATCTAGTTATAGACTAACCTACTGAGAAACATAGATAATTATCTTATTGCCTATGGGAATGGAATAAATCTATTCTCAGATGTAGGTACTTCCCTATAATAGTCACATAGACTAGGAAACTTCACTCACACCTAACCCTATGAAACCCCACCACCTCCTAGGAATAAAACAATGTTTTCCCATGTAAACACACTTGGTCTTACAAACCCTACCAATACACCCAACTAAAATTCAACACCTGAAATCCTTCTGAAATACTTTAACACAATGGTTGAGAGAAATCGGTTCCTTTGGTCTCATTAGGCTTCATTAAGGGACACATATAGAAAATAATAGATCATGACTCAGAAAAAATTCAATCAAAGGATAATCAGTCACATGTCATACCTTGAACTACACTCAATCCTCAAGGATAGATTTTGCTTCTACCTAATGATCATCCACCCCAATCCCACCTATTCTCTATAAGAAAGAAAATTTTTATACCTCAAGACACAAACTCACCCTGAATACATAAGTCAAAGGTACACATACACTACACCTCAATGTTATCCTATTTGGGAAGCAATGAATCACACACAGGTTTTTTTATCACATCTCAAGAAAATGTCCTATCAGGGAGAGCATCTCATTTTCCTATGAGTTAAATTCCTTTTCAAATAACACAAACACAAGGCTACACCTATGAATTGTGTCACTCGAATTGAGACATTATAATGACATTCTAAGGAACGATACCTCACACCTATTTCTAAAAAAACTACTGTAGAAGTAGAATGGCTATAGATCATACGTTGAAACACTCTATGAGCCTCTACATCAAAACCCTACCATGACAGAATCCACTAAAGTCCCTTTCTACCAGATCCCTGAACTAGGCCTCGACCACCTGGGGGTGGTGGTTGTGCAAATGATTCAAATTTCCAACCACCTCCCAATGTTCCAGCACCTATATCGTGTATGTCACCTTAAGTATTGCCTTGCAAAATTTAATGCCTATTCCTTCCAAGCATGTCATATATCCCTCTTCCTGTAGTATGAAGGGAAGGGAAATATAACTTGAAATGTATATACCCTTTACAAGAATAAAAATAACTTGACCATTGATGAATGAGATACTCTATATGAATCTGAAAATGATAGTGCCTCCTATGTTGCATGTCTGCTACCAGCGTGTCCTGCTCATCCAAGACCAGATGCTATCTCTACCTTGAAATATCATGATACATACTTGATCTATGATTATCATTTCCGAGAACTAATAGATCCATCCATGGTTCCTTCTGAAAAGTCACATCCAGTTGGACCCTGAAATGTGGATCTATGCACTGCTCACTGGGTATAAGCTCTACCAATTATCCACATGGAAAAAAAATCAGCCATGTGACCAGTCCCCTGTATGGAGACCTCATCACTCATCAAGTAATACTCATGAGCCATCTATGGGAACCTAGAATTCTTTTATCATGGAAACATCTTTTATCCGAAGAGAAGATGTGACATGATCAAAGATTATCTATGGGGAGATGACTTGGAAAAAGGAAATGAAAACCACATCCATGTCCTCTATGACTCATGTAACAAAGTTTTCTTGGAAACTATTTCCTAATTGATTCGATTTGATAAAAAGGTTATCTAAGTCCAAGTGAATTGACACATCGACCATTGAACTACCATTATAGTCCCTAGCCTCAAAGAAAAACTAAAACCATGTAATCATTGTTTCCCTAAAATCCATAACAATATTATTTACTCTGGTCCAAATGTAGGGCCATCTTCTCTTAAACTACTCTGTCACGACTTGACCCATTAGAGAACGATCCATGACTATCCCAAGCTGAAATTCAATAGGTGAGTGGATGGAGACTATCATTGAGTAGGTATATCACACACATGGGATGCCATAGCATATGGTACCAATACAGATGCACCCACATACATTGCTATGAAATAGAGTAGTTATAATAATAAACCTGATACAAAAATACATCCGTACATCTACTTCACATAAACAGTGTGTGAAAATACTGGAAAGTGGTAAAAGGTAAAAAAAATTTCCGACCAAAAGAAAACTAAAAAAAATCAACCTTCTTAGAATGAGGTGTAAGAACTCATGTTTTGTGACTCTGAGACTTTAAAAAATTTCTTGATGTCATTCTAGAGTAGGGAGTTCAGACAGCATGAAATTCCATGGCTTGGTGTGCCCAGAATTAATTATATAAAATTGTTAAATGTTTTTATATTATGTGCACGTGGTTAACTAATGAAAATGTGATATCTCTGAGATGGTTGTCTGGATCGGAAATCCGAGACCAGGGTTGGGTCCGGAATGCAATGTTTACCCTAGGCATGACATAAAATGAGTCGGTGTGGGACGTTCGGACCCCTCGCTTGTTGGTGGTGTGTTAAATGGATAATTAAATTATCAAATTATTCATTTAATATCTCAAACCTGAATAAATCCTAAACGATTTCTCGGATGGGAAAACCAAGGGCATCGTTGAGTCCAGAGAAGGCTGTTTACCCTTAGAGGGGTGTAAAATTTGTGGGCGCGGACCTGCTGAGAGAGATGTCACCAAGGGGAAAAATCATCTTTTTTAAAATTAACGACAAGGTGAATTTTTATTACTGGTGCTATTTTCAAATAACTTTCAAATGGAGTCTCAGAATGGAAATCTGAGACATCTGTTGAGTTCGAAATGGGGCGTTCTATCTAGGCATGATATAAAATGAGCGGGCGTGGAGGTTTTCAGAATCCACGCCTGTCGGTGGAGTTTCCGAGAGATATAAATTCCAAGTGTTGGAATTAATGGGGGACCCATTTTCACCTTCTCTCTCTCTCTCCCTCTCTCTCTCATCCGTTATTCAGTGTTCTTCATCGTTCTTCGACGGATCGAGGATCGATCTTCAGCGAGACCTCAGCGGATTGAAGGTAGAGTGCAATGAAGGAATCGCCAACTACGAACGGATCCTACGAGATATTATTTATTCTACTTTTAATTTCAAATTAAAGTTTTAAAATTAAATATCCATCATTTTCCTTTTGTTTCATCATTTTTAATTATCGTTATCGATGGCTGCACGAACAAGGACATCAATCTATGTTTGGAACCCCATTCCTGGTTCCATTCATCGCGAACACCCGCTATAATTTTTTGGATGCGTCAACCGACTATCGAGTCATCGATCAAAGGTAGGTGTAGTGAAGGTCTCATCGCAGGGATCACAAAAATGTCCTCGGATATGGAATCGGGTGTTCAATCGAGTCGCGGTGATCCGACGAAGGGTCCGGCTGAAGGTTCATCTCCGGCGAGGGGCGGTGGCCAGAGGTTGGGCCATAGGCCTAGGTGGAGCTTGGAGGGTGTCTAGTACAGCGATGTTGGGTGGGGCTAGAAGAGTCGGGCAAGCTGGGTAGAGCTGGCTGTGTCGGTGGCGGAGCGCGGGGCTTCGGCGGAGGCGGCGGAGCGCGGGGCTACGTACGGGCCGAGGCGACTCGGGCGACCACGGTGGTTGGAGAACGAGGTGGCGGCAGTGGGGGTTGGTCAAAGATGCAGGCGTCTATGGATGCCACTATGGCAGAGCAGCGAGCAGAGGAGCGACATCGGGCAGTGTAGGCCACAGCTTGACGCGGCGGTGCTGCGGTATGCCGAGCCACCGGTATCCGGCGTCGGTGTGCTGTTGGGGGCGCTAGCCTATCGACCCCTGCTGGGGGTAGCCCGCGGCTTGAACTCAAGTGTGCGGAGGAATCAAGGACCCAGACTTTGTAGGTCCTACTGGTGCGACGAGAGAGACCGGCCAATGGTCGGTCTGCTGGGAGACGAGGACCCGCCTTTTGCGGGTCCTGCTGGGCGACGTGGTGGAGATCGACCAACTGGCCGGTCAGTATTAAAAAGAAGAAAAAAAACAAAGAAAACCAAACTCGAGGCAGGTTTGGTGTGGCTGGAGTGGGCCGCGGCGATTCGGACCGGACCGGCCGGGTGAACCGGCCCGGTTGGGTCCTCTTGCGTTCGAGGGGTCGTATCTTCTAAACGGTGTGTCTGTTTGACGCGCCTTCTACGGCTGCGGGTTTGTGTCGGTGATAGGTACATTTAAAAGTGATTTTTGGGATTTTTGGTTTTTTTTCTTGAATACGGGTGACCCAAAACACTTTAATTTAATAATATTAAATTATTATTAAAGTTGCGACGGACATAGCTCACGAGCCGGACGTCCGTTTGACGCACCGTCAAAGGCGCAGTGGCCCTAGAGCTGAGACGGTACTTCCAAAGTTGGTTAAAACCATTTCAAGTTGGTTTCGTTGCTCGTTGGTTACAATTGCTAAATGTGAATAATTAGTTAATTCATTCATTCATTCATTCATTAAGTAATCATTGAGTCAGACCTAACTCCTGCTTGGGATGTCCGATTGATGCGCCGTCAACGACAGCATGACCCCAGTCCTCGTGCGGACTTTTTGAGATGATTTCCGAGGCGTTCGGCTTGGAGACAAGGTGCGTGCCCCACAGGGCCTAGTTCACATGTTTTACGGTGAAACACCACTTTTTCACCTTTCATCCGTTTGGGGTGTGTGAGTACTCGTTACTGAGTGTTTTTTTCGAGGGGATTGCAATGGAACAATCCACCCACATAAATACGGGCCCGATGCGTGGGCCCCAAGAGGTGGATTTTGGACGTACGTTTTGTTTTACAACATTTTCATCATAAGTCCGAACAGGGAAAATGAATAGCCTATGCCGCGTGGTTTTCCACAAGGAACGTGATGGTATGATTTGCGTGACGTGTTTCGTGGTCGATTTGTGGGCCCCATAGGGCCCAGTTTTCATATATCGCGGAGAGTTGTAGCTTCTACATCTGAAGTCCATTTTAGGCGGCGTCAGCGGCGTTCTGACAATGGCACAAAGATGAGTTTGACCAGGGTGGTTTCAGGTGTTGAAGCCGGACTTGAGGTGTGGGCACCACGGGTCGTCTTTTAAGCTGTGTTCTGCGTACTGTGACTCTTCCAGCAGGCGTCCATTTGTGGCATATGAATAGTCGATTTTCATTCTTTTCTGAGAGCATCGCGATGGCGCAGTTCAGTCGACCACTTTCGAGGCCATGGTGTTGGCCTCAATAGACACTATATTGGCATAAAGTGGTGTTGAATAACATTTCCACCAGGATCCCGTTTCCAGCGAGTAAGTGGTCTATCTCGCGTGTTTTTCTACGGGGATTACAACAGTGCAATCTGTTTGGGCATGCGGAGTCTCTTTCGAGATATCATTAAATGTGGAAATATGAAAGGTTGTTGTCTGGATTTTCCTTTGATGCACTCCGAACCTACGCATGGTAGCGGTGTTGGTGACACCTATGATGGCACGGGTAGTGCGGAGATATCAGCCTAGTTTTGGGTTTTCCCTCTAGTGAGGATGGGAAGTGGGATGCCAGATGACCTTATGGTTTAACCTCCAGCGAGGCTGGGTAGTGGGTCACCGTGGACTTATTTAGGGTTTACCCTCTAGTAGGGCTGGGTAGTGGGTCAGCCGATGATTTATTATGGTTTACCCTCCAGTGGGGCTGGGTAGTGGGAAACTTTCGACTTATATATGGTTTACCCTTCAGTAGGGCTGGGCAGTGGGTCACTTGATGATTTATTATGGTATACCTTCCAGTGGGGCTGCGTAGTGGGTCACTATTGAATTATTGGGGTTTACCCTCTAGCGGGGTTGGGCAGTGGGTCACCATTGACTTATTGGGGTTTACCCTCCAGCGGGGCTCGGCAGTGGGTCAACGTTGACATATTGGGGTTTACCCCCAGTGGGTCTAGGCAGTGGGTTACCCAATGACTTATTTCATACTCATCCCATTCGATGTGGCTATTCAGTGAATTTTATCTATGGTTACTAGAGCGGGACCCTTGGTTGTATGGTTTCTTGATGAGACCGCTTTGACGTGCGGGATTGTTGGGCATCGGTGATGGATACCCTTTGAACTATTGTTGACTCCTATTGGGTTGATCTTGGAGATGGAGATCCCCATGCACATTTGTTTGGGATTCCTATTAAGAATATATATATACAACCTACTATTCTTCCCACTCCTTGGGTTCAGTTACTCTCCTTCTAGGAGGGGCGAAGACACGCGGGGTATGCCACATACTTTCTGTGACTAGCTCAGCTTGGTAGGATGAGCCTTCTTCCTTTATCTTGTCTGGTTGAGCTGTACTCTATCATTTGTATTCTTACACTATTCTTGCTTCATCTACTACTCACCATTTTTAGTATCTCCTTTGTTTCTCCCTCGAGCTTTCGGTGCATCCTACTGAGTATCTTTATACTCACCTCTGCTCTGGCTTTGCCCGCACATGGTGTGCCCTTGTAGACGATGGATAGGTCGATAGAGACTGTGGATGAGCATAGAGGAAACATGAGCTTGGTCCGTGTTCAGTGGTCATAGTAGGACTTTCATGCGAGAGGATCACCAATGGTTTATGTTCGTTTTACCTGTTGTCAGGTTGTGTCACCTTTTTGGTAGGGCGCGTGTTTTTCCACTTTTTCTACTCAGTTTAATTGTCATTCCTTTTTAGCACTATACTTCTACTGGTTAATGGTCGATGCATGTATGTTCGATTACCTTTTTTAGCAGTGTTGTATGTTGATTTCATTTCTCTGCACTTTTTCAATGAGTTGGTTGTGTGTGTGTGTACAGTTTCTTAGGAAAAGGCCTCCCCTAGTTTGTTCTGCCTTCGGCACTAGTCGCCAGCCCCTGGCCTATGGAGGTGGGCTTGGGGTAATTTTGGCTCGAGCCTCGGTATGGTTTGGGTTGTGACAAAGTGGTATTAGAGGTGTTTTGTTCCTTGGGGTGTTATTCGGGCGTCCCTAAAAATGAATTGGTAGAATTTTGGGGAAAATGTTTTAATGTGACTTGAGAGCAGATCATAGGCTAGGGAGTCCAGTGATGGTGTGGTGGCCAAAGTATCCATTCACCAAGACCCTGATAACCCGCTTGTCGACACAGAACACTGAGACACTTATTGCAGGTAATTTGGTTCATGCATCATATAGGGTTGAGTCTTTGACTGTCCTTCTTGAGTCAGATCCCCATCGTTGTTGATATATATATGCTCATTTGACCGTGGTACTCCATGATCGGATTCAGGATGTCTCCACGATGATAGTTAGCCAGGATACTATCTCTGGTCCTTGACGAAGATTCTGTGAGTAATGAGGCCCCAGTTCGAGATCTATCATATGATTACCCTTTCTCCAGGAGGACAGGCAGAAGCACCTCCACCTATGGAGTAGCTGATAGTACCAGAAGCAAGGGTTGATAATGAGTGCGGGATGGGCGCACTACGTGAGTTCCAGTGCCAGAGACCGCTGAGGTTCCACTGTGAGCCATACCCTCAGACAGTGAAGGGTTGGCTAGAGTCGGTGGTTTTCCTCTTTAGGCTTCTTCGGACACTGACTGGTTAGATGGTGGCTTTGACAGCCAGTCTTTTTCCACCAACTAGTTTGGCATGGTAGAGCCAGGGTTACTCGGATAAACGCCGAGTTGGTACTCCCGTGGGAGGAATTCTAGCTGTTGTTTTGTGAGGAGTACCACCTCTCTTGCTTACGCATTTAACGGTTTCTGGAGCTGCTGGAGCTTCAGCGGGGTGTGATGGAAATGGTTGAGTACACGAATGGGTTTTCATACCTTACTAGGTACTTTTTGGATGTGTTTCATGACAGAAACATCCAAGAACAGAAGTTTGTGTGAGGTCTCTATAGGGGATATTTGTGCCAATGTGGTGCCCTTGTTTATCCTCGCCCATCTCCGGGTGCTGGAGCAGGCACTGGTGACAGAGAAATATCTAGTAGAGGGACATCAATTAGTAGGGCCTCGACGATGTTGGTCTCCCCTTGATGAGACTTAGGAACATGGTCGGGGACAATGTAGAGCATCGAGATAGGCTAGGGAATACTAGTGCTATGGTTATGATGTGTAGGGTGATGTGGCGTGAGACTATCCAACCAAATGTGAAGAGTCTTCCAGATAGTTGGTAGATGCACCACAACGATAGAGGCAGTGTCGTGATCAGAGGACACCCAGGTGAGGACAGGGTGGTCCCCAGGGAGCAGTTGTTGGAAGAAAAGTAGGAAGAACTATGGTTGGTGGATGATGTTTTGAGGTCCTTCCACCACCACTAGGCGGTCCATTTAAGGCTCAGGGAGCTGACAGACGGGGCCGCAAGAGGCTGTGTGCTATGGATGTCTACAATCCCTCAATGCATGACATGATAAGAGGTACACTCTGTGTATTTTCTACTTTTCTCAGTGGAACTTGTTGGAAACTATGTGAGGAACTCTTTTCATCTAACTCTTTGTTCGAGGGGTTAATGAGGGTGAGGTAGGGCATTGGTGTAACCATGTGTTGGTGTGGTCCAACATAGCTTTGAATGCATGAGAAAGAGGGTTTCTTACCCCACTAAGATGCGTTTTTGTGATGAGATCAAAAATTTGCAGGAGAGTCAGTTCCACCCAGAGCGGATAATACTGAGGTGTGGTTGATGAGTCCCTCTGACATATTCATTCATGGAAGGGTTGTGTAGTAGAGTGTCAGAGCAGGTTCTGGATTTTCCAATGGGGCTTTTTTTCTTTACCTCCCTTTGCTTGAGGTGACACTAGTGGTTTTGGCAGAGTGCCTCTTTTAGGGATTACTCTCCTTCCAAGAAGGGCAAAGACATGGGGGGTATCCCACGTGCTTTCCATGTCTAGCCTCTGGTGGTTGGATGAGTTTGCTCACCTTCCCTGTTCGTTGGTACCTTTTGTGATCAACGCCAATCTAAATACCATTATCAAGTATAGGTTGAGGTGATGGAAACCCCATAAACAGAACTACTCATTTCACTATGTGGTGCTGCTGGTGGTGGTTCTTACACTGAGAATGTGGAGACGCTATCTTCTGGGAGAAATCGTTGTGGTTTGCTCAGACCACCAGTGTCTTAGGTGCGTCCACACCGAGAGAGTCTCAGTTGTGATGCACCAACTGTGAAACCTTGTGTGACCGGATACCCTTGGGTGTTTCACCAGATCAGTATTCTGAAGGAGGGAATTTCAAGACATTGTTCCGGGAACAAATCATGATTTTGGTCGCAACGTGGAAAGTAGAGGATCGGCCGGGGAAGTCCCCTGAGTTTCTTTGGGTCGTTCGGGAATCATGAAAGAGGATGAGAGGTTGCCTACCATCTTTCCCTAACCTCCCAATAGTCGGAGTGGGCACACTATGTCTTCCACATGATGTAGTTGATGAGGTGCGTGTGTATTACTAGGCATTGCCTCGATAGAAGCAGTCCATATAAGTATGAACCAACCCTTTGGATCGTGTGTTGTGTTAGCATGGTGTGGTGCAAGTATTCTTGGGTGCGGGAGAGCTAGGTTTGAGCTAGGTATCTAGAGTTGTTTTTCCTAGTGTTTCTTTTCATGGATGAAAAGCTTGATGGTGGGAATGATGTAAGAACCCATGTTTTGGGACTCTGAGACTTTGAAAATTTATTTGATGTCATTCTAGAGCAGGGTGTTCGGACGACGTGAAATTCTGAGGCCCGATGTGCCCAGAATTAATTATATAAAAATGTTAAGTGTTTTTATATTAAACGCCCATGGTTAACTAAAGAAAATGTTATATCTCTTAGACGGTTGATCGGATCGGAAATCTGATACCACGGTTGGGTCCGAAACGCGGTGTTTACCCTAGGCATGACATAAAATGAGTCGGCGCGGGATGTTTGGACCCCTCGCTCGTTGGCGGTATGTTAAATGGATAATTAAATTATCAAATTATTTATTTAATAGATCAGACCTGAATAACTCCTACACAGTTGCTCATATTGGAAAACCGATGGTATCTTTGAGTCCGGTGCCGGCCGTTTACCCTAGTCGGGGTGTAAAAGTTGGGGGCGCGGGCCTGCTGAGAGAGATGTCACTAAGGGGAAAATCGTCTTTTTTAAATTTAAAGACTTAGTGATTTTTTATCACTGGCGTTATTTTCAAATAACATTCAAATGGAGTCTTGGAATGGAAATCCAAGACTTCCTTTGAGTTAGAAATTGGGCCCTTTACCTCGACCTGATATAAAATTAGCGAGCGTGGAGGTTTCAGAATCCACGCCCGTCGGCGGAGTTTCTCAGAGTTATAAATTCCAAGTATTGGAATTAAGGGGGGACCCATTTCCCCATTCTCTATCTCTCTATCCCTCTCTCTCTCTCATCCGTCCTTCAGTTTTCTTCATCGTTCTCCATCGGATCGAGAAGCGATCTTCATCGAGACTTCAGCGGATCAAAGGTGGAGCACAATGAAATCATCACCGACGATGAACGGATCCAATGAGGTTGGATTTATTCTAATTTTAAGTTCCAATTCAAGTTTTGAAATTAAATATCCTTCGTTGTTGTTGATTCTCCTTTCCTTCACAGAGTCTAACTACTGAAAAAGGGAAATACCTTAGTCCAATGTGATCCATCCTTTAAAGAAACATCAAAAATCGGCAAAGGCATGAACAAGGATTTCTGTGAACATGGGATGTGCTGGTTTCATCATGGTCACACAGGTATACCTACGCACCACATTTTTGGGTGTGCAGGTGACTTGCGCGCCCTATTTGATTTTTGACCAAGGCCTTCAGTAGCCTATAAATACCCCTTGTGGGCCCCCCATTTCGGGAGGGAAAAATTCCAAAACTCATATTCGAGATCCTGGCACCCTAGTCTCTTCTGGAATTCTTCCAAACACTTATAAGGTAATTTCTTACCTCGAATGGAAGATCTAAACAAGGGGGAAAAGGCCTATGTGTTGAAATTCATCAACTCATGCGCGCCTAGGTGTTTAAACCCTTAAGGTAAGTAGGAACACCTGCGCGCCGCCTTATCCCTTCACCAGAACCTGCACGCCTATCTTTTGGAACCCCTAGGGATAATACTATGGGCTTGAGCTAAGCCTCACTCTAGTATTATCCTATGGATTGACCGTCGTGCAGGTACCTATGTGTCACGCAGATATACCTGCGTGACCAGGACCTGCGCGCCCATGCAGGACCTGCGCGCCTACTTCTTTTTGGGTGCCCATTCGGCCTATCCACCTCTCCAATTAAATATTCAGCATTAAAACCCCTATTCAAAGCCATTTTTGGAATGGTTCCCTTGTTGGCCTCCTTATCTAAAGGTAATTCTGTGATATATCTATAAAACCTAGTTATTTTCATATCATTATGTCACTATGGTTAGAGATTTCATTCATTTCAACCTCATCCTTTAAGATGAGAGGATCCTTAACCAGGGACTTCTTTTTAGGAGTAAGCCCCAGTCCAAGTTCTCTTAACCTAGACCCCCTTTTCAAGAGTAATCCCCAAGTCCCCTAACCTGGGCCTCCTTTTCAAGAGTAATCCCCAGTCTTCACGTTCCCAAATATGGGCCTCCTTCTCTGGAAGAAGCAATAGTTCTCAAATCCATTATCTTGGGCCTCCTTCTCAAGAATAAGCCCCAGTCATAATTCCCATTAACATGGGCCTTCTCTTTAAGAGTAAGCTTGAGTTCTCAAATCCCTTAACCTAGGCCTCATTCTAATGAATAAGCCCCAGTCATAATTTCTATTAACTAGTCTTAATTTAATTTTGATTTGGACTTCCTTCTTAGGAATGAAACCTAAATCATAAAACCCCTCTAATTTGGGCATCCTTCTCAATATTAAGTCCTATTTTAAGTATCCAAATCTTCATAAATCACATATACCTTTATGGACCATGTTCCCGGGTTTCTTCCCTGAAGTAAATCCTAATATTCATATATCTGGGTAGTCATACATACATAAGCCCCACATCATTTCTTTTAATTCCATCTTTCATGGCACAATTTTCTGGTTTTACCAATACCTCTTATTTCTCACACCGATCATGACTCACGTGAGCTTAGAGTGTAAAAGTAATTATCACATCTTTCATTGATTCATCAGTCTTGCATAAACCTCATACTTCTTTACTTGAACTACATGGGTCCTGGTTCCTTTTCCAAAAAAAAGGAAATTTAGGTAGCCCATCATCGGGTACGATCCCAACTCTAAAATAATCTATGTCCTTCTGAATGACAATAAACATCAAGTGCCCCACTGAGTGGATTTAAAACCAGTATGGTTATCATAATGACCAAGAGATTTCTTTATAATTTGTCGAAGGATACCATTGACTAAGAATCACTAAACAAATACAGATGATTCTCTATCGATGAATAACCTCGAATACATATCAAATATTCTCTAAATCTCCTACATATTAATCATTGATTGTCAGATTTAAAGGAAAGATCATTTTCATACTTGGTAATTTAATAAGGATCCATGAACATAACTTAAATATATAAAGAGAGTCCTGGAGTAGAAATTAATTTCCCTAAAAAATATGTGATTAGTCTGACCTCCCATCCTCTCGACCAATGAAAATTATTAAGCCTCATCAGTTCACAACTAATGAGCACCTACCTTTGGAAAGTAGGTCCAAATGGACATGGAATCATTGGATGTTTTAGGTTCTACAAACAAACCCATTAGAAATTGCATGTAATTTTTTAACCTCAAATCAATGAGGTCATCCCCATTTCCATAGGAAACAAAAAATGGTGAACCCGACGTGAATCCTTAACCGAGTTATAGTGATGTTTTAATTATTTGTTAGGACCTTATTTAAAACTCAATGAGAGGGCTGACAAAACAATCAATAACATATGTGCTCATCCAAAAGTTGTAGTGGCCGAACTTATCTTGATTATGTCTTTTATATCAAACAGGAACTCTTTTTCAAGATCTTCTGCATTACAGAAATGGCTTCCCTAATGTTCACTCCTGTGAATTTCTTTGCTTTGAATACCTCAATTGCTACTCCTGCTGGATCGTCATTCGCTCTGAGGACGACATCACGTACTCAGTGTCTTCAATGTTGGGTATCAAATGCGCTGGTTATGTAATACCATCAAAAAGGTACTATTCCGACTCTGGAGGCCACTCGACAAGCCCTCCAAGTCAATAATTCACCCTGGTTGTCCGGACAGCGATGACCAGCGATCAAGAAGCAGGTGGTGCCAACCACCGTTTCCAACCGTTTCGGGTAGTTATCCCCAGAACGCAATCAGTAGTCCCTCCCATGTTATGGGTAGGTGAATGAGAAGGTATCTGAAGGCCTTAATTCAAGGAGACAGATGTCCTTCCAGATGTCTCCCATCAACAATCGCCGCCAGACTCGTACGGGAGAGCGCCCTCAACATGATGAGGGTATCATCTCTAGGCGTTCAGTTGATGTTCCCCAAACCTGAGCAGGTATGGAGAACCACCAGAGGCGAAATCCGGTCAATAGTGAGCATGGTCTTATTTCTGTCATTTCCGGAGAAGTCCACCAACCAAACATGGTGGAAATCTACGAGTGGGCACACCCACCCACCAGTTTTAATACTTCTGTCCAGTAGACTCGTCTTGAAGCAACACGCCAATCCCGTTAGGAAATTTCAGTGGAGTACAATAGATAGGAACATACACCTGTTTATAAATCATCAGCTAGTCAGCAGGCTCGTCTGACTACAAAAGATGAAGCCCGCCAACCCAATGTGTTCAGAACTGGTAAACAGGCACATACACCTGCTTAAACTCATTAATCCTGCCAGCAGCCTCATCTGTCAGTATTGAAGGAAGTCCATCAACCACATTCAGCGGAGTGCAATCAGAAGGAACATAAACATGCTAGTATTGATCAAGCCTACCAACAGTCTCATTTGGTAGCACCTGGATAAGTCAATTGGAAAGACCCAATGAAAAACAATAGGCAAACTCAACTCTCTGCCCCCACACTTGAGTACTGTCAGAATTCAATGACAGGAAAAAGAGGACAGGAGTAGGAATACACACCTACTCCAAACACGGAATGGACGTATATCCCTGTTCTGGCAGCTGAAGTCACCAAGCATATTCTTTCAATGGTGAAAGAGCAGAAGAAAATACAAGCTCATATTCTGGATGCCTATCAGGATATTAGAACAGCTTCAGCAGCATCACAGGGAACGAAATACAAATCTATCCCTACCAGTGGAGTGACACATTAACAGTTCACTCTGGAACACACACACACCTCTGTGTCAGTCCATGTGGGTTTTGGGGCATACTCCCCCATATCATACGGACAACCAAGCCTGGCACATACACCTGATTTGAGTGGAGATAATCAGCCTAACCTGATCATTTCTTCTGAGCGGGCACATAAACCTTCTCATAATAACCACTTTCGTCAACAAGTGGGTCCCAAAGTGAGTAAGAAGGTGTCTAAGAAGATCACCCGCCCAACACAGTCAAGAAATCGAGAGCTGATATGTAATAAGGCCTTGCTCGATGCTAGAGTTCTTGAAGACCTCAGACAATTATCTATTAGAAATCAAGATTCTACACTCTCATTTCCCAATAGTAGGAACATTAATTCTGAAGGTCTCTGTCAGAGAATTCTTCATGAAGGCTTGATTCATGACAATTCGTTCAATCAAGAAGTTTCATCTTCATATGAGAGCCATAAGAACCCTCTATGTAGCCAGAAGACTAAGGAGCAGAATGTTTCATCTTTTACTGTAACCCACCATGGTGGTCCTCCCCATGACGATAAATTTAACTACGAATGTCCTCTCTGCAGTAGTAATTCACATTTCTTGTAAAATGATGCAATGGAAAATGTATTGACGATAAATCCCTCTTATCTTGAGGCACTTCAAAATGTGAATTAGTTCATGCCTGATTCTTTACCACTAGTAGGTGAAATAATTTCACAATCACAAGATAACCCAGGGTGTAGGTAATTCTCCAACCACCCCTGGGTCATTCATCTTCTAGTTTGATCGGCGAATTCTCTACCAATCATGATGAATCCGATGTAGCAACAAGGAAGCACCAGCTCTGTTCTAATAAGGTAGAAGAATCTTCATTAAATGATAAAGAGGAAATGCGGAATATGAGAAAACAAATGGCGATAGGTGAAGTTCCAGTTATCTTTTGGCCTTTGGTTGACTCTAAGTATGACATTCCAGAGATGCTGACGGAAGATGGAATTCATGATATTCGTCTAAACATATGGAAAACACTTTGTCTGTTGAAATAGAAAATATTATCTTATGATGAATATGAAAATCATTTCAAGATAATAGAAGGGTTACAACGCCAAATTGACATGGCATCTCTCTCATTTTGTCGATATCCAAAGGCTGAAAAAAAGTAGAGAGCCCTTCAGCATTCAAGCCTTGGTGCTCTAAGAAGATTTTCCCAGTTAATTTCCAATGCCCCATCTGGTATTTGTATCAGATGATGGGGTGTTCATGGATCACTACATTTCACTGTACTCTCCAGCCATCAAAGCCCACCGAAAATGGTATCATGCAATGTTATTGTACATGGCTGGCCACAACCAATTGGATTTTTTTGTAATCAAAGGATCACGGAATAACAGGCCTCAACTAGTTCTTCTCAAAATCAATCATACAGAGAACAAGTTGTCGAATTACTCCTGCATCAGGGAAATGAGAATATCAAATAGGCTTCTTGTTTAGAGCATGCACATCATCAAGTGACAGAAGTGTAAGAAATCATCCAATGATCTTTTAATCTGGGTGAAAAAAGTGGATGCTAGTTGATGCATCTAGCCTGTTTCCGGACTAAAGTCCACAAGATTATGAGAGGTTTCAAGAAAGTCTCAGATGTAGTATCTCAAGAGCCACCCCAGCATTCCAGACTGGGGACTCTTTTAACCAAACCCTTAGAATCAATAGATAGGATTCGTGGAGTTGTGAATAAACAAAAGGAACATCCCCAGTCCAGAGGACTAGGAAATTTTTCAAATCCTCAATCTCTTCCTCAAAAAAAGTCAATCTGCCCTCGATTAGGGAAGAATCCACAAGAGGAATGAAGAGCCAAATTATCAGGAGATTCTCTCCAAATAACAGTTCGTCAAGCAGTTCTTGAGGGATCAAATCACCAAAAGGCAATGTCTCATCAATGACATGGAAGAAGAAAATATCTCAGAAATGCTGATAGAAGGGATGCAATGCGTTATGCATCAATTAATTTCATCAATGTAATTGTTACTAATCCTCCAGAACACTATGCTCACTTAGAGAGATCAGATGAAGAGGTTCCTGCTCAAGATGTTGTAACCACAAACACAAATGAAGAAGGTGTGCATACACGAAATCAAAGGCTTACCTAGAATCTAGGTAATCCTTCATGTAACCCACATCCCCCCTCTCTGAAAGGAGTCCAATAAGGGTAAAGTAAATAATCAAGTTGCATAACCTTCCTCCAGAGAAGGGTAATCGCTCTCACTAGAGCAAATATTTTCACAAAAAAGAAGAATAAATGAAGGAGTTGAGGAAGTTGAATGTATAACTACTTCAAGGTAGTCTTCCTCCTAAGCGTGCTGGAGTCAGTCAGCCAAGGGAATTTGTTGCAGCTACTGAGATGGATCAAGAATATCCTCCTTTATCAGTACACCCTCACAGGTCTAATCCTACAAGTCATGTGCAACAACAATCAGTGGTGCTACCATCAGTTGCAGTACCAACAACTACATATGTCCAAGCTCCAGTTATTGCACCTGCTCATGTTCAATCTCAACCGGATGTTTCCCAAAAGTTAATAACTAATATTGAGTCATTAACAGCTCGGTTGGAAGCTATGGAAAAAAACTATCAAATTCAACCAGAAAAGAGAGCTTACCCCGAATGGGTTGATGCAATTCCTCCCCTATCAAAATTTTCAAGTATCACATTCCCAATATTTAATGGTTCAGGAGACCCAGAACAACACTTAACGCATTTTGTTTCTCGTTTTGACCCTATGATGGGAACCCCTAAGCAACATGAAGTAGTTAAGCTCAGTTGGTACTTACAGTCATTACAAGGACATGTGTTTGTCTGGTATACAAGCTTGCAATCCCGGTCAATTACTGGGTGGGAGGATCTCAGTCAGTGATTCCTTCTTCAATTCCGCTCAACTTTTACAAAGAAAACAGTTATTTATCTTAAATTTTTTAAGCAATGGGAGAATGAAAGGGTTTTAGATTTCATTGCTTGTTGGAATGGATTAACATATTCCCTAATCTTAGCAATCACTCAAGAGTAATTATTTCCAATCTCTGTGGAAAATCTGCATGATGAATTATGTATGTCGTTGATCCCTGTGAAATACACAAGAGGGTTTTGAGACCTTACTTCGATCGCTCAGCAGATTGAAGACTCTATTATGATGACTAAGTATAAAACTCATGTAATTCCATCAGCTCCAGGAAGGAGAATTGGTAAAGCAGATACTGCTGCAGTTATGCTTAAACAAACACATGTACCTACTTTCACGTCAAAACCTTCATTATCCAGAAGGACTCCACCTCCTGATCATCAAAAAAAGAGGTCGTTTTGTCAAGATGATCAAAGAGATCAAAGACGGAAACAATGTGAGTAATTTAAGAGAAAAAGTTATTCTTTCAGAAATGAAAATGTTCCCGGTTACATCATTTTGGCTCTGGAAAATAATTTTTTTTAATTTCCAAGGCCCAAAAGGCCGAACAAGGAAGGAGATGAAGACCGTCCCAATTATTACCCCTTACATCAGATGTTGGAACATACCATTCAGGAGTGTTTTGTCTTCATGGACCTCCTATAAAAAATGGTGGACTCGAGACAAGTCAAACCGAAAGGTTCTTTAGCTCAGGTAGTAAGTGTTACTGCAAAAAATCCAGAGGAAGAAGTCGAGTGGCA
This sequence comes from Viscum album, assembly GCA_963277665.1. Taxonomy (NCBI): domain Eukaryota; kingdom Viridiplantae; phylum Streptophyta; class Magnoliopsida; order Santalales; family Viscaceae; genus Viscum; species Viscum album. Next base: position 1,006,110,674 of record OY728134.1, read on the forward strand.
AGAAGTAAAAAAAAAAATTCTCAATATTATGATGATTGTATGGTCAGAAAAATAATCACCCGAACTCATGCCATTTTGTGAATGCAATTGAAGAAACCAATTTTGTCTTCTGCTATGAATTCCACAACAAAACCCTCTTCATCAGAGGGAAAGTCCTCAAAGAAACAGCCTAATTCAAAGAAATAAGAACAATCAGAAGGAGATGAAATCGTATCAAAGGCCAAGTTATCTTTGACTCTGGCAGATTTTATGCCATCTACTTCGAAGCCACAGGAACCGCCCCACCAAATGGAACAACCTAAATTGGCTAATCAGGGAGAGTCTTAATCAGACGAAGAGTTTATCTTTGGTTCTATTAATATGATTCATTTAACAGATCCTTATGCCAGTCAAAATTTTGATCCTGATGAGTTAGAGCTCCCTGTATCAAACAAAGAAATTAGAGGGTTTTCCAGAGGTCTGAGATAGAGAGGAAGACATGGATATCTCAGAAGCCACTATTCCAATTCTACCCCTGCTAGAACAGTATATGCAGCAGAAACTCATGGAAGAGCCCTTCAGAGAGCTCAACAAGAACAAGCAAGTTCTTCCAACAATAGTAGATTCAGTCCTGGCACAGTTATTCTGGAAGATTAGTTGGAGGTTCCATCTTCTTTCTCTCTGCAAGTAAATAGACATAATCGGTCTATTCTTTCAAAGCTATTAGTATTTGCAAGTCCTACCCTAATATAGGAATCATCCACATCCAAAGCATCAAGTTCTAAGGTACCTATGAAACCACATGTTCTTGTTGGGAAATGCAGACCTTTGGATATGAAATATGATATTTTGAAGCATTTTGGCCCAAGTACCGGCCATGTTATCAATTCTAGATTCCTTGAATCTATCAAAGGATCTTCGAGAGCCACTCATTGAGGCTTTGTCAAGTCCTCAGGAATTTGAAACTGAAATTGTTGTGGCTGAAGTCTACCATGTTGAGAATGGTCCTGCAGAATTCCATGAGGTGACATCTTTCATAGATGAATATGAATATGATGTTGTGCATGGACATATCAGACCTTTTTACTTATCTAGAAAGGCCAATGGTGTAGAAATCCTATGAACATTCATTGATAGTGGATCAGGAGTCAAACTCATCCCCATTCGTACACATCGTCGATTAGTCCTCACAGAATCTGATTTATCTCCTTCTACTTTGATGTTACAAGGATAAAATAAAAATGAACAAGAACCACTGGGCGAGATTACACTCAAAACTCAGTTTGGAGACCATATATCCAATTCAGATTTCATGGTTGTTGATCATGATACAACCTTCAATGTTTTCCCCGAAAGACCTTGGCTACATCAACATGTGGCTATCTCTTCATGATAACATCAATGCCTCAAATATTGTTTCGATGTTCAAATTGGGACATTGTATATTGATAAGGACCCCTTCAAAACATGTGAATCTCAATACATTGAGGTGGAATTCTATCACATGAAGGGTAAGGAGAAATCCACAACAAAGGTGGTTAACAAGGTTAATGATCCATTTGGTTTGGAAAAGAATCCAGTAAACCCATTCACACATGTGAGTATAGATTATGTGTTGCCTACCTTTCAAATTGACAGGATAGACCCAAATACAAATACTCTTATGGAAACTTCCATAATGTCAATTACGACAATCAAGCCAGACTGCACGAGAGAAAGTGGTGATTCACCAAGCAATGATGAAAGCTCAAATGGATATGTCTTCATTTCATCCGCTGAAATCCAGAAAGTCTATACTTCACCAACCATGCCATAAGAAGTTATAGATATGTCAGAAGTGAACGATGATGTTGATTCTCAATCCATCATCTCTTCTTTATTACCCATGGAATACCCTTCATCATCAATAGGGCTAGAAATGGAAGCCTCTTTTTCAAGATGTTCAAATTTTAACATATTTCTTGATTATAGAAATTCTACTTCTTCATCTAATATGCATATAGAAATAGATGAAATAACACATGTTGAAGAAGAAGAGGAAGATATCAGGGATGCTCCTACAACATTTGAAGAGGGTATCTCTACTACTGTGGATGAACTCAGAGAAATAAATCTGGGTACATAAGAATATCCACGCCCCACTTTAATTAGTGTGGCCATGACTCTTGAAGAGTAAGAGATGTATATTTCATTTTTAAATAAAAATTGAGATATATTTTCTTGAAACAATACAGAGATGACAGGGCTTGATCCAGATGTTTCTACTCATCGTTTGGGTTTGCTAGAAGAATATCGAGGATTCAAGGAACCTGCAAGAAGAACACACACAACCTATGCTTCAAAAATTGAAGCTGAAGTGGATAAGATTATCAAAGATAACATAATCAGATAATTTCAATATCCCTAGTGGTTGGATAATATTGTCCCTATGAAATAGAATAATGGACAAATTAGAGTTTGCATTTATTTCAGAGATCATAATCGGCATTGTCCTAAGGATGATTTTCCAGTTCCGATCACAGAACTATTAATTGATGAAACATCTGGATATGAAGCACTTTCCTTCATGGATAGTTATTATGGGTATAATCAAATTCGAATAGCTCTATAATATGAAGAATCTACATCATTTAGAGCCCCTTATGGTGTGTTTTTCTATTGGCTAGTGCCCTTTGGCCTTAACAATGCAGGCGCAACATATCAGCGTGCCATGCATCTTATATTCAAACCCTTTTAGGGATGTTTTTTGAATGTTATGTGGACGATTTTGGGGTTAAATCCAAGAAACATTCTAATTACTAGGCTGATTTGGATGTCATATTCCACAAACTTCAGCAACACAATTTGAAGATAAACCCCTTAAAATGTGCTTTTGGGGTAACCTGAAGAAAATTTCTCAGCTTTGTGGTATGCCATCATGGTATCGAAGTCGATCCTGAGAAGAAAAAGTCAATCCATGGTATCTCACATCCTCAAAATGTTATAGAATTGAAAGGAATTCAAGGACACTTAGCTTATATTCGGCGTTTCATCACCAATTTGGCAGGATAAAGATTACCCTTCACCAAATTTATGAAGAAGGGAGTCAGTTACCACTGGAATGATGAATGTCAAGAAGCATTCGATATTCTCAATATATATCTCTTGAGGCCACCAGTATTAATGCCACCTATTGAAGGAAGACCACCAATTCTTTATGTGATAGCTTTAGAGCGATCATTGAGTGTCTTCCTTTCCCAGAAGAATGATGCTGGGAATGAAAAAAGCCACTACTATCTCAGTCAGACTATCCTTGAAGAAAAAACATGATATTAAAATATTGAGAAGTTCTTCCTAGCATTGATCTTTGCAGTTCATAAGATGAGACACTACCTGAAATATCACGAGGTCCAATTGGTATCTCGCAATAACCCTATCAAATTCATCCTTAGTCATCCAATGCTTACAGGATGTCTGGGAAGGTGGGCAGTTATTTTTCAGCAATTTGATGTTCAGTATGTGTCTCAAAAGGAAAGAAAGGGCCAAGATCTTACTGATTTCCTTGCTGAAGATCCTTCAGTAGATGATACATATTTAGATATTTAAGTTTTTGATGAGGAATTCTTCTCTATTCAAGATAGTCTTTAATCATGGGAAATGTACTTTGATGGAGCTTCCAGAAGTCCAACAGGGATGAAAATGGAAGATCCTAATTTCAACAAAGTTGGGTTAAGAATTGTGCTTGTTTCTCAAGAAAAGTAAGTGCTACCCTATTCCTTCTCATTATTGGGTGGCAAGACAAAAAATGAAGCAGAATACGAAGCTCTTTTTACAGGATTGGAGTTGGCGCTTCAAGAACAAGTGAATCAGTTAAAGGTGAAAGGAGATTCAGACCTGGTAATAAAATAAGTCAATGGGGATTATGAAATTGTAAAAGAAGAAATAATCCCTTTATATGATTATTTTAGAGAGTTAATGGCAGAATTTCCTTCGAAACCGACATTTTCTTATGTCCTGTGATAACAAAATGCCCAAGATGATGCACTGGATAATATAGCCATAGCTCTGGCAGATCCAAATCGGGATGAGACAATAATCATTATTGCCCACCGTCGTAAAATTTCATGTTATGTTCAAATCAAAATAGAGGAAATCAATGAAATTAGTCCCATTCCTCAACCATATGGTAACACTACAGGATGGATGACACCTATCAGGGAATACATTCAAAATGGAATACTTCCACCTGATTGAACTAGAAAAGAACAAGTCTGGGGACATGTGGTCAATTTTACTCTTTATGATAGCCCAGACCACATAGATAAAATTATATACATAAGTGGTTTGGATGGAATTCTCTTCAGATGCATCGACGGTGAAGAGACAATGGATGTCATGAAAGAAGTGCATGTAGGAGTTTGTTGTTCCCACTAGTCTGGACATAGACTATCTGATCAAATTTAAAGGCTTGAATACTTTTGGCCTTTAATGATATAAGATTGTGTTGACTTCACAAAAAAGTGTCATTCATGCCAAGTACATTCCAACTTCATTCATCAACCTACAGATTTTCTTCATACAGCTAAATACTCGTGGCCATTTGCCACATGGGGAATGGATGTGGTGCGACCTTACCCTTTAGCTACAACCAAGCAGTTTAAGTACATTGTTACTACTACTGACATCTTTTCCAAATGGGCAGAGGCTATACCACTCAAAGAAGTATGTTCTAAAATCTTTTTTAGCTTCATCAATTCTAATATCATTACTTTATTTGGTGTCCCTCATACCATATTGACGGAAAATGGCAGCAACTTCTGTTCATCCGAGGTGAGTAGGTTGTATCAAGAATACAACATCAAATCCAACCATTCATCTCTTTATCATGCAGTGGCCAATGGACAGATAGAATCCTTCAACAAGACTCTTTCAAATATACAGCAAAAGATGGTGGATAAAGATAAGAGATCATAGCATGATAAACTCTTTCATGCTTTATGGGCTTATCAGACCACCACCCGCACTACAACACGGTCAACTCCATATTCATTGGTATATGGAACAGAAGCAGTTTTGCAATTAAAGTTCAATTAACTTTGCTTAGAGTAGCCATTTGTGATCAGTTATCTACAAATGAAAAAATCTCAAAAGTGATTGGATGAATTGGAACGATTAGATGAGAAAAGATTATGCACCCTGCATCACATAAAAGTCTATCCGAATCGAATAGCATGAGTTTTCAACAAAAAATATTGTCTTCGTTCATTCAATTATGGAGAATTGGTATTGGTTCTTATAACTCCAATGTTACCCGGAAAGAAACCTCCCAAACTTGAACCAAAATGGGAAGGACCTTATTCAATACATAAGGTCTACTCCAATGAATCTTATTCTTTAATCTCAATGGATGGAGAACTCATCACAACTCCAACCAATGAAAGATCTCTAAAGAATTATTTTGTGTAACACAAATGCATCTACATCCAACACAACATTAAACTGTGTTGTCCTTACTGCAAGACTTTAAACTGCATGGTCCCTTACGTCTAGAAAGACGTTAAACTGAACCATCCACGGTCTATGCATATGACCTTAAACTATACTCACCATTGTCCAACATGACATTAAACTGTGGAAAAATTCCCTAATACATCCAACACGATGATAAAATGTGTCCTCTTTTGTCTTTACTGCATGACATTAAACTACATATTCCCCCTTTCGACTAACATGACGTTAAACTGTATTGTCCCCATCGTCCTAGTTACATGATGCTAAATTGTACAGAAGTCCCTTAATACGTCTTACATGATGTTAAAAAGTATTTTGTCTCTGTTACATGACACTAAACTGTGCAACACCAATAGTCCCCAATGCAAGACTTTAAACTGCATAGTCCCTTCATATGTCCTTCGTGCCATTAAATTGTGCATCGTTAAGGTTGTTTCTACCTCTTGTTTCTCACACCAAGTATGAATAACGTGAGCTTAGAGAAAACTTCAAACATAACTCATTCTCTAGGCCACTAACTATGTGTACGTTCCAACATCATTTTTATGTCATTTTCCTCAAAAAAAAACTTGATCACCAATTCATTTTTAATCGAACTACGCGGACTTTGATCCTTGCCTTCTAGGTGGGGTACGTAGTCACCCTCCTGAGGTTCAAGCCCAAATCCAATCTCTTCACATAGGTTCACCTCCATATCATATGATATTGATTCATGAAACCACCCCAGAATCAATATCATTACATTGGTTCACCATGGTCCATGCATTTGATGTTAAAATATTCGCACTTTTATCCTGTACGACAATAAAATAAAACATTATTTGATACCCTCACCTGAGAGGGAATCATTATTTACATTGATCTCTAATCATGTCATATTCCAAAGACTATGTGAATTCATGGAAATGCCTGATAATTTTATCATGGGTCAAAAATTCATTGCACTAAAGTCCCATTTTCACCCTTCACTTGTACGAACTAAATCTGTACAGAGGGTATTTCAATAACTATGTGCGGCTTGACTCCCATCGTTATGGGATATGTAGGAACGTTCAAGTATCCCTTGAATCCAGCCCCAAGCCTTTGGGCCTAACCCCAAATTCCACTTTCAGTCTCCTGACTGAAAAGTCCCCTTAAGAAAAAACACATTGTGTACTCCTTTTAATGGTCTGAGATCTATGACCCTAAACTAAGATCTCCCATGCTTTAGTCCCACCTGACGTTAAACTGTATTTCAAGAACTACGTATCAATTGATTCCTATCCTTATGGGAAACGTAGTGAAGTCCAGCATCTCAATTCAGGACCCAGCTACAACATTATTATGGTTAGCATTGGTTTGTGTATCTCTACATGCATTGAACAAATGACCATTTTTTATGAGTCATACTCATAACCATAAATATTTTCCGATCTCCATAACCCTTTTTCTTGACTTCTGGTCAAAAAATGTCTGATACCTGAGAGTTCTTTTTCCAGACTATACAACATGTGTCCTTAGGCAGCCTTGCATAAATAGTCTACATAACAAACTTGTCAGCCAAAAGATACAATTTTTTGACTATGCAACCAATGACCTTAAGTGGCCCTGCATAATTCAACCCCCTAACAGGTTTTTCAAATAATGGTAACTTCATTCTTGGGAGGAAAACATTTTTTTTCCTTATTTGTCATAACGACAATATATAGGGATCCACAAAAAATGGTCTTCCTTAACATAGTTGTCCCATACTCCTTTTCTTGATATGAAATTATTCATGTCTATGGTATATATTTAACTTCTCTATGGTTGTGTCAGACCTTCGTAGGAGTAACATTCATCCAGTTCTTAGACAATCTTATTTGGAAATATCTTTTCCATATTCAAGTAACTCTCTCCATACAGCAAACTCTATGCTTTGCAAAATTTTAATCTCCATAAACTTCCACTGGCTTTTTAGTAGTAGAAAAGTAAATTTATGAGAGTTATTTTTCCTAACTATGCATCACTTTCCCTTATGCGGCCTTGCATAAGTAGTCTAAACAACGGACCTGTCAGCCAAAAGATGCTATTATTTGACTATGCATCCAATTCCCTTAGGCGGCCCTGCATAATTCAACCCCCTAACGGGTTTGTTAAACAGTGGTAACATCATTACTAGGAAATAATTCTTCTAATGCCTTTTAGGCATTTTTCATATCATTCCGCAGATTCAAAATTTCTTAAGTCATCATTTACATTTTTTCCCCCAGACTTGAACATGGTAATATGTTTTCAGATAAATTATCAAGGAATTGATTCAATTTTAATCCATTCGGTCAAATCTATTTTGACCTTAAACATTAGCCTTTTTATGTCTGACGTGCATGACTTTAAACCGCCCACAAAAGATAAGGGAACTCTGAACAAAAGTCATGTCCCAGCTCACTAAACATACATTTTGTATGATTTTAAGTAATATTTATCAATGAAAAGATTCAACGTTTTAAGGGTTATTTATAATAATCCTAGAAAAAATCAAACTATGCTTACTAGGCCCATTGTCTTGGGTAAAAATTTCAAGCAGGTAGAAAAAGAAAGAATGCACAAATGATTGAGGATGAAAGTGTTTTTCATTTGATACACAAAAGTTATAAGTACATCCACAGACTGGTTTCTCTTCACTTTTTTTCGGAATTACAAAATACATTCAACATAACTCTTCATTTGATTTATGGCATCCTGAGCTTCATTAGCAGCCATGTGGAATTTATTCATTCAACTGGATACAATAAGAGATGTAGTGAGAGAAGCTCTTCTTGGAACAACTGTAAAAGGATGTTCTTGAGTGCAGTTTGAGAAAATTTTATGCTGATCAAACAGTGACTCTGTTTCTGTCCAATAGAATTGGATGATGGATACATGGATTTGAGAATGGAGCATTGGAAGTAAAGATCCATTTGGGGAGAGTACACTTTTCAGAGATGGTTCTAATACCATGATAGTCTTATCTCCACCAAATGGCATCAGAAAACATTTCAGCCCATGGGTTTTCTATTTTCATATTTGCAAGGAAATGGCATGGATGAAAATTTTGAAAGTTCACATCATTTTTGTTGCTCTTAATGCACAGCATAACCGAAATAGAGGAGTAACAGTGCAACTGCATCTCAGCCAGATAATTATTTGCATCTGGAACGTTGACTCCTTGCAGACGACCATAGCCATACAGAGGAAGGTAGATGCTCTGTGGGAAACAAAGATGATATTTCTTCAAGTACATAGCAAAATCTGGGAGAGTACTGTTGCAGATCTCATAGAAATCATGGACAACAGTGTTCATAATGTCATCAATCCGCTTGCTATTCAGTTTATCAGCCATTCTAATTATTCTAGGAACCATTGAATCTGCACAAAGGTCAACTAATTAACTCTTAATTGAGTTGATTTTTCATTAAATTTGTGAAGAAAAAGTAAAAAAATGGCTAAGGCATTAAGGCGCGCAAGTCCTAAGTTGGCGCGCAAGTGTAGATTTGTCGCGCAAGTGTAGACCGCGTAGGTCAAAATACCTCTACAGAAGCACGACACAAAGAAACATCAGAAAGCAAGTATACTTGCGCAGCGAGAGAAACTTGCGTGGCGAGAGCAGGAATCATTGAAAACTGATTGCATTGTGCGAGAATGGCCGCATATATATAGGCTTGGCCGCAACCCTGTGCACCTAAAGCCAGCACGCTCAACACCTGCGCGACGCCATCTGTGTGCTCCACACTTGCGCACCGTATTTCCTTGGTTTTATCTTTTTTCCTCAGAGTCACATCCTTCTTCTTTCGGATCCAACTCTGAGGGGGGATTTTTTTGACGCTCCTTTCCGTCACAGAGTCAAATGACTGAAAAAGGGAAATACCTTAGTCCAAAGGGATCCATCTTTTGAAGAAACATCAAAAATCAACAAAGGCATGAACACAGATTTCTTTGAACTTGGGAAGCGGAGGTTTCTTCATGGTCATGCAGGTATACCTGCGCGCCACATTTTTGGGTGTTTAGGTGACTTGCGTGCCCTATTTGATTTTCAAACAAGGCCTTCAGCAGCCTATAAATATCCCTTGTGGGCCCACCATTTCAAGAGGGAAAATTCTGAAACTCATATTTGATCTCTCGGAACCCTAGTTTCTTCTAGAAGTCTTTCAAACACTTATAAGGTAATTTTTACCTTGAATGGAAGATCTAAATATGGAAAACAAGGCCTAAGTGTTGAAATTCATCAACACCTGCGCTCCTAGGTGTTTAAACCCTTATGGGAAGTAGACAGACCTGCTCTCTGCCTTATCCCTTCACCAGAACCTGCGCGCCTCTCTTTTGGAAGCCCCTAGGGATAATACTAAGAGCTTGAGCTAAGCCTCGCCCAAGTATTATCTTATGGGTTGACCGTCACACAGGTACATATATGTCGCGCAGATATACCTACACGACCAAGACCTGCGCGCCCACATTGGACCTACACACCTACTTCTTTTGGGGTGCCCCTCCTACCTATCTGCCTCTCCTATTCAACATCCAGCCTTCATAACCCCTTTCAAAGCCATTTTTGGAATTATTCCCTTGTTGGTCTCCTTATCTGAATGGAAATCTATGGAATATATCTTAAAACTTAGTGATTTACATATCTTTATGTCACTAAGGTTAGAGATTTCATTCATTTCAACCTCATCCTTTTAGATGAGAAGATCCTTATCCTAGGCCTCCTTTTCAGGAGTAAGTCCCAGTCCAAGTTCTCTTAACCTGGGCCTCCTTTTCAAGTGTAATCCCCAAGTCCCCTAAAATGGGCCTCCTTTTCTGTAGTAAGCCCCAATCATCATGTTCTCAAATATGGGCCTCCTTACCAGGAAGAAGTCCAAGTTCTCAAGTTCCTTAACCTGGGCCTCCTTCTCATGAATAATCCACAGTCATAATTCCCTTTCACCTGGGCCTCCTCCTGTGGAGTAAGCCGCAGTTCTCAAATCCCTTAACCTGGGCCTCTTCTCAGGAATAAGCCCCGATCATAATTTCTCTTCACCAGTCTTAATTTAATTTTGATTTGGACTTCCTTCTCAGGAATAAAACTCAAATCATAAAACCCCTCTAATTTGGGCATCCTTCTCAGGATTAAGTTCTAAGTTAAGTATCAAAATCTACATAAAGCACATATACCTTTATGGACCTTGTTCTTGGGTTTTTTACCTGAAATAAATCCTAATATTCATCTATCTGGGTAGTCATATATACATAAGCCCTACATCATTTCATATAATTGCATCATTCATGGCACAATTGTCTGGTTTTACCAATACCTCTTGTTTCTCACACTGAGCAAGACTCACATGAGCTAAGAGTGTAAAAGTAATTATCACATCTTTCTTTGAGCAATCAATCTTGCATAAACCTCATACTTCTTTCCTTGAACTACGTGGGTTCTTATTCCTTTTCCCAAACAATGGAAATATAGTTACCCCATCTTCAGGTATGATCCAAAATCTAAAATAATCTATGTCCTTATGAATGACAATAAACTTCATGTGCCCTGTTAGGTGGCTTTAAAACCAGTATGGTTATCATAATGACCAAGAGAATTCTATATAATGTGTCTAAGGATACCATTGACTAAGAATCTCTAAACAAATACAGATGACTCTCTATCGATGAGAAACCACGAATACATATAAAAGATTACCTAAATCTCCTACATATTAATCATTTGTTGTCATATTTAAAGGAAAGCTCATTTTCATACTTGGTAATTTAATAAGGATTCACGGACATAACTTAAATATATTTAGAGAGTCCCAGAGTAGACAATAATTCCCCTAAAAAAAGGTGTCATAACTCCGACCTCCCATCCTCTAGACCAATGAAAATTCTTAAGCCTCATCAGTTCACAACTAATGAGTACCTACCTTTGGAAGGAAGGTACAAATGGATATGGAATCATTGGATGTTTCCGGTTCTACAAACAATCCCGTTAGAACCCGCTTGGAATGTTTTAACCTTAAGCCAATGAGGTCATCCCCAATTCCAGAGGAAATAGTTGTCCTTCTGTTTAATCATTTTTAATTTTCGTCGTCGATGGCTGCATGAACACGACCATCGATCTATGTTTGGAACCCCGTTCTTGGTTCTGTTCTTCGCGAACACCCGCTATAATTTTCAGATGCGTCAACCGACTATCGAATCACCGATAAGGGGTAGTCACTGTGATGGTCTCGTTGTGGGGATAGAAAAAATGTCATAAGATCTAGAATCAGGTGTCCGATCTCGTCGCGGTGGTCCACCGAAGGGTCCGGTCAAAGGTTCGGCTCTGGAAAGGGGCTGTGGCTGGAGGTTGGGCCGTAGGATGAGGTGGAGCATGGAGGGTGTCTGGTGCGGTAGTGTCGGGTGTGGTCGGAGGAGTAGGTCAGGTCGGGTGGAGCCGACTGTGTCTGCGACGAAGTGCGGGTCCTCGACGGAGTCAACGAAGCGCGGGGTTTCGAGTGGGATGAGGCGGCTCAGGAGGTCGCGGCGGTCAGCGGACAAGGCGGCAGCACTGGGGGTCAGTCGAAGTGGAAGGAGGTTGTGGCGGCCACTGAGGCGGAGCATCGAGTGGAGGAGCGGCGTCGGGCATTGTGGGTCGCGGCATGTTGCGGCGATGCTGCGGGAGGCAAAGCCACCGGCGTCTAGCAACGATGTGTGGCAGGGGGCATCGACATGTCATGCCCGGCGGAGGGAAGACCGAGGCTTGACCTCAAGTGTGCGGAGGAATCAAGTACCCGCACTTTGCAGGTCCTGCTAGTGTGATGAGAGAGACAGGCCAAAGGCCGGTCTGCTGGGAGACAAGGACCTGCCTTTTGTGGGTCCTGTTGGGCAACGCTGTGGAGACCGGCCAAGTGGCCGGTCTGTTTAAAGAAAAAACAAATACAACATGACCCGAGGCAGGTCCGGTGTGGCTGGAGCGGGCCGCGGCCAGTGGGCCCCCTTGCATTCGTGGGGCGTATCTTCTAAACGCCGCGTCCATTCGACACGCCGTCTATAGCTGTAGGTTTGTGTCGGCGAGACAGACCTTTCACAATGAGTTTTGGGGGTTTTTTGTTCTGCACCTGAAGATTGGTGACCTGAAACACTTTAATTTAATAATATTAAATTATTATTAAAGTTGTGACGGACGTGGTTCGCAAGCCGGACGTCCGTTTAATCCATTGTCAGAGGCGTGGTGGCCCTAGATCTGAGACGGTCCTTACAAATTTGGTTTGGAACCTTTGCGGGTTGGTTTCCTTGCTCGGTGGCATGAAACACTAAATGTGAATAATTAATTAATTAATTAAATAAATAAATAATTTTTGTGTTAGACCTAACTCCTGCTTGGGATATCTAATTGATGCGCCTTCAGCGGCAGCGTGACCCTAGTCCTCATGCGGTCTTTCTAATATGATTTCCGAAGCGTTCAGGTTGGAGACAAGTTGTGGGCCCCACGGGGACTAGTTCGCACGTTTTATGGTGAAACACCACTTTTTCACCCATCATCCATTTGGGGCATGTGAGTAATCATTACCGTGAGTTCTTCTGAGGGGATTCCAATGGCACAATCCGCCCAACTAAATTCAGGCCTGATTCGTGGGCCCCATGAGGCGGCTTTCAGACGTACGTTGCCTTTTACGACTTATGCTTCATAAGTCCATATAGGGAAAATGAATAGCCTATGCCGTGTGGTTATAATCAAAGAACATGATGGAACGATCTGTGTGACATGTTTCGTGGTTGAGGTGTGGGCCCCATAGGGCCCCGTTTTCATATAACGCGGGGAGTTGCAGCTTCTACATCCGAAGTCTATTTTAGGCGCTGTTAGCGGTGTTTTGACCCTAGCACCAAGAGGAGGTTGACCAGGGTGGTTTCAGGTGTTGAAGATGGACTTGAGGCATGGGCCCCATGGGCCGTCTTTTAGGTTGTGTGCATCGTACTGTGACTTTTTTAGCAAGCACCCATTCGGGGTGTATGAATAGTCGATTTAGCGTGTTATTCCGAGAGCATCGGGATGACGCAGTTCAACCAACCTCTTTCGAGACTATGGTGCGGGTCCCACGGGATGCTATATGGGCATAAAGAATTGATGAATAACTTTTCCACCGAGAGACCATTTCCAGTGAGTAAGTTGTCTATCTCGCGTGTTTTTTCACGAGGATTACAATAGTGAAATCTATTTGGGTGTGTGGAGCCTCTTTCGAGAACTCAATAAATGTGGAAACATGAAAGGGTGTTGTTCAGAGGATCCTTTAACACACTCCAAACCTACGCATGATAGCGGTGTTGGTGACACCCAGTGATGGCACGGGTAGTTCAGAGATAGCAGCGTAGTTCCGGGTTAACCCTCCAGTGAGGCTGGGCAGTGGAATACCTGTTGAACATACGCTTTACCCTCTAGCTGGGCTAGGCAGTGGGTCACCATCGACTTATTTAGGGTTTACCCTCCAACAGGGATGGGCGTTGGGTCACCTGATGATTTATTATGGTTTACCCTCCAGCAGTGCTGGGCAGTGGGTCACCGTCGACTTATTTAGGGTTTAACCTCTAGCAGGGTTGGGAAGTGGTCACCCAATTATTTATTATGGTGTACCCTCCAGCGGGATTGGGAATTGGGTCAACTTTGACTTATTAGGGTTTTTCCCCCAGTGGGGCTGGGCAGTGGGTCACCATTGACTTATTCGGGTTTACCCTCCAGCGGGGCTGAGCAGTGGGTTACCCAACAACTTATTTTAGACTCTGCCCTTTCGATGTGGCTAGTCAGTGACTTTTATCTGTGGCTACCAGAGTAGGAACATTTGTTGTATGGTTTCGCGATGAGACCGCTTTGACGTGCGAGACTATTGGGCACTAGTGATGGATACCCTTTGAACTATTAGAGACTCTTCTTGGGATGAGCATGGAGATGGAGATCCCTTTACACACTCTTTTGGGATTCTTTTTGAGCATATATATACACCCTACTTTTGTTTTCCACTGCTTGGGTTCATTTACTCGCCTTCGTGGAGGGGAGAACATGCACGGGGTATGTCATGTGATTTCCGTGTCTAGCTCTTATTGGTTGGATGAGTCGGCTTCCTTTCTCTTGTCGGGTTGATCTTTACTCTCTTTTTTGTACAATAACACTATTCTTTCTCCGTCTACTACTCATTGTTTTTAGTATCTCCTTTGTTTCTCTCTCAAGCATTCGGGGCATCCTACTGAGTATCTTTATACTCAACCCTGCTTGGGCTTTGCCCACACTTGGTGTGCCCTTGCAGATGACAGACAGGTCAATCGACACTGTGGAAGAGCATTGAGGACACAAGAGCATGGGCCGCATTCAGTGGTCATGGTAGGACTTTCAGGCAAGAGACTCACCAGCAGTTTACTTTCGTTTTACCTGTTACCGGGTTGTGGAACCTTTTTGGTTGGGAGTGTGTTTTCTCCATTTTTCTACTCAGTTTACTTGTCATTACATTTCAGCACATTAATTGTACTGGTTAGAGGTTGATGCATGTATGTTGGTTTCCCTTTTTTAGAAGTGTTGCATCTTTCTTTCCTTTCTCTTTACTTTTTCATTCAGTTGGCTGTGTGTGTGTATAGTTTCGTAGGCAATGTCCTCTCCTAGTTTGTTGTCCCTTCAGCGCTGGTTGTCAGCCCCTGGCCTATGGAGGAGGGATTGGGGTAGTTTTGGCTTAAGCCCTGGTATGGGTAAGGTTGTTACATGAGGGGACTACTTCTTAATGAATAAATGGTGAAGTCCTCGGTTTATTAAAACCAAAACTATACTCCACCTACTCCAAGTCCCCACGGGACAATTCTTGAATATATTTGGTCTTCTCAACACACAACATGTGAGGGTAGATCTCATGTATGGGTGAGTATAAAAAACCCAATATCCACTCAACAGTGTTCGAGCCTAGTTGGACACATGTTCTCAAGTGAATCTCCCCAAATTCCAGAGGCTTTCGACTAGCAGTGAGGGCCTTGGTGTGTTTATATGGAGACTACACCTTCATTACCAGAGTGTAACACATCAAAATATTAATATAAACAGTTAGAGAAAAGAATATAATAACTAAAACTTAATTAAATAGATTAAGACTGATATATACCAATTATAGAAGAAATATTATATAAAAAAGATGATACATGTCATGTTTCTATAAAAACATCCAAAATAGGTATATGTGGAAGATGTAAAATACCTATAACAAAATTAAGAAAACGAGAAAAAGTATCCAAGAATCAGAATGATCCTCAAATCAGTCTTAATCTTCTTTTCCCTTATGAGTAAATCAAGAACCTCTAGTAGGGTGCTCTTCTTTATCAATACCTACAATCATATGGTTTGTTTGGGTACCAAAAGATGTCCCAAATTGTGAGTGAAATATAATCATAGTAGGAAACCACCCAATATCGGTGTCATCAAATTGGTCAATATAAAAAAAAACTATGTAGAGGTGTATATATATATATATAACATTTAGATAATTTACTCAATACTAAACATCAAATAAGTCCAGGTTCACATTTATAAATAATTCATTTATTTATTTTCCATTAATCTATACATCTCTGATTTAAAAGTCATGCCTATAATAATGTAATATAACTACCTTTTCTGGAGAAATATCGGGTGTGTATTTAGGTGATATTTGGTTTTTATTAAGTGCCTATGAATTGGGGTATGACCTGGGGTGTGTTTTGGTGATGTTTTTAAGAAAATAGGGAAGACAAGTGCTGTCCACGTCTTGCAAACAGTTTGGACAAACCATGAGAAAGATAACAGTGTAGATAGTGGATTTCGGCATGGTTTGCGCACGGTTTTCCCAACAGTGTTCCTTAAATTCATGAGGGTAGTGGAAGACAACATGGTTGACACATAGTTTTTACTAACTATGTGGACTCCCAGGTGAAACTGTGCACGCAGAGCAGTTTATTCTGAAAATTGGTTTTAAAACCACTGGAACCCCCGAAACCTCTCTAATTCAACCTAGGATTGGGCTTAACAATTTTTGGGTGATCTCAGATTCCTTTGAATGGATTCAAAGGATATCTGAACACCATTCTTTGGGATTGAAATCTCATATTGAAGATCTGCTTTCTTCCATGTTTGTGGATTTTATCGTGATGCTTCTTTCGTTGTTTCCTTCATCTTTCATTTATATTTTTATAGATGATGTCCACAGTTTTATTGGATCTAAACCACTGAGATGAGATCTAGATATATTATTCTATATCCATATTTTTATTTGAAAGATCGAAATTATTTTGATCTTCATTCTAGTTTAGGGATTTAGATTTGAAGCTTGATCGACGAAATTGTGCCGCTCGGATTTAGGGGATTTTAGTTGGGATAACATTCATCAAAAAACTGAGGTAGGTGGTATTAATAAAATCCCCATAGTCATGATTCATGATCTGTGAATGTGAATTTATGATTTTCTAGATTCCATTATTAAATTACTTCAAAAATTGGAGTAATTTGGAAAGTGTATTTGTATTGAGTTTTCATCGGTGGTTATTTGATAATTGATGCATGGAAAAAATGAAGGGGGTTTTCAAAATAGATATTTTTTAGATTTTTTATAGTTTGAGATATTGTAATTGAGATATTGAATTGTTGTGTTATGATAATTAATTTGGGTAAATTAATTGGAAATAAAGATGTAGTCTCTGTAAGATAATTAATTGTGGGAATTAATTATGTGCCATGATGTTGACTAAAGATAATTAATGGAGATAATTAATTATGTTCCATGATGTGATTAAAGATAATTATTAGTGAGAATTAATTATGACATGTTGAGATATTTATATGGATAATTAATTGTGAAGAATTAATTATGGAATGAGAATTGGGTTGATTGATTAATCAATTGATGAATTCATTAATGGGTTATGTTCTTAGATAATTATTGAGTTAACTAATATATTTTGAAAAGTTTAACTAATCATTGGATTAGTAAAGAAATAATGTGGCAAATTATTGTGAATTAGAATAATGACTAAATGGATGAGATTTTAGTGGTGGTAGACATGGCGTTCTAGATCGACTGGAAGTTGGGACTTGGGAATGGAATTCCTCCCCAGTAGTTAGCCATGATTGAGACTATGGGTGCTAGGTAGGATGACCTACATTGAATGATAAAAGGAGTGCTAGACCTAATAACCTACACTCAACGAGATAGTGGTGCTAGGCATGATGACCTACACCAAATGAATGATAATAATGAATGATGATTCAACATATATTTGGAGTTCTATACATTATGACCGACACAAAATGAATGATAATAATGAATGATGATTCAAATGAGATTTGGGGTGCTAGGAATGATGACATACACTAAATGATTAATGATATTGAATACTAATTCAAATGGGAAATATGAATTGAAACTGGGACTAATGTGATGATTATAGATTGGTGACCATGTAAAAACTATTTAAATTATGGATTCTATTTATTGCTTCATAAACCTGCATGCGCTATCTTTTTACTGGACTCGTTTTAGACACTATTAGTGGTGGCCTATTGAGTTTTATTCACACCTGATTCAGGCTGCTTGATTAGAACCTAAGTAGACTTTGTTTGTGTAGTACTGGATGAGGGAAAGGCCCTGGGATAGGTTGCAATTGGGATTAGAGCCAGGGAGAGGGAAACAGACATGGTTTGGGACCCACTTTGGAGTCGTTGTTTCTTTACTTTTAGTTTCAATTAGAAACTTGATATTTTCATTGTAATAACATGTTTTACCTTTCAGTTGAGTATTGTATTTTCATGTTTTCATTATAATATTACATGGATTTGTTATTATTATTTATATTCTTCCACACATGGTTATTATTATTTGGTTCTGAAGTATTTTATTTATAATTAAATATGGAATAGTCTCCCCAATAAAGATTTACCATACCCTTGCTACTAGTCATCACCCTCTATTGTATAGGGAGGAACACTAGAAGGCTTGTGGTCAATCATCTCGAGGAACCGTTCAGTGGCCCCCGGGTCAGGACATCAAAAGGTGGTATCAATGGGGTTCTCTTTTCATTCATCTTCTTTTGTGTTACTATTTTCGGAAAGGTATAAAGGAGAAAAGGAACTTTTGAGGATTGGTAATCAGCTCGTTCATTGGATTTCCAAACCCATGTATGGGGGAAATTCGAGTACTCATAGTGGGATTGTTGGGATTGCTATTTTATGTTACAGTTTTATATTATTTCACCTTGGTTGATTAACTTGTTGTGTGATGTGATATTTGGTCTGTAAAATTCATTAATTTTGATTAGTGTCTTACAGTGGAATGATAGTTGATTCTGCATGCGTCATTATGGGCACACAGTTTTTTTCTAACACGAATAATTCTAGAAAGTCATGGGAAAATGGGTAATGGGTATGTTTTTTAAATTGAACTATTTTTCCTTGTTGTGAGATTGAAATAATGATTCAAAATGAGAATAAATGGGTGTCTAATGAGAACCATGATTGATGAAACGAGTATGATAAATTTATTAATTGTTGACTTAATTAATTTGTTATAATGTGATTAATTAATGGTTGGATTAATTAATGATATTTTTTGAACCATTATTATCCAAGACCTAGGTGTAGGATGGCTAAGGGCAGTGATAAGGCCTCGATGTTGACTGTGTGGCATGAAAAATGGAAAAAAATGATGAAACTTCTTGTGTTGGTTTCTCCTCTTATGTAAATGTTATAAGGATTTGTTATAAGACTTAAGACATGTGTTTGTATATGTATATATATTCCTCCATAATGATTGTTGAGGGAGAGACTGAGGGGTATGGACCAAAACAAACTTTTAGATTGAACGCTTGAGGCAGCATTGGTTCAAGCTGAGGAGGAAATGGAACAATTCCTAGATAACTTTCCATGTTTCATGCAATTCATTGACAGAGACCCAGGATAGGTTTAGAAAATCATGTCGGAGTTAAAAAGGGAGTTTTATCTACAACAGCCTCCTAATTTTACCAGAGAGGGTGGACCTGAGGAATATGAGTTCTTGATTGAATCCATAGTGATGATACATGACCATTTGGAGAATCCAGCTGAGAGGAGGGTCATGATGGTTTCTTATAAGATATGGGGTTCAACGAATCGCTAGTGGAACATTCAGGTATGATCTGGATAGACTGATGAGATGTTATGGATGGAATTTATAGAGAAGTTCTTGGAACACTTCTACATAGACACACTGAGAAAAGTGAAAAATTAAGAGTTTATTAATATGACCCAAAGAAGCATGTCCAAAATTGAACACACATGACGTTTCACAGACTTAAAATGTATTTGTCCATATTTGGTGAAAGACAAGGCTCATTTGGGAAAATGATCTTAAGATGGACATGAGTTTGAAATTAAGTCCCAGGTGAATATCTTTAGGCAGAATAAATTATCAGATGTGGTTAATCAGACTCTCATTTCAGAGTGAACCTGAAGGAGGATTCAAGTACAAGATGGGTAGCAGGACTATCAGGGAGAGTTCCTTACAAGAGAAGGAAGCATTGTCATGAGAACCTTAGTCATGAAAGTGGAAAGAAAGGTGGACAGTCGGGAGGAACAGTTGCACCAGATCATTCTCATGTACTTTTAAACCAGTGTGGTAGGTAGGGAAACTATCATACAAATTGTTCTCATCCACCATTAGAGTAAATATTTTGTGGCAATATGGGACACCTACAGAATTTCTGCAAAAAGAAATGGTAGGCTAGTGGGGAGGGAGTAGCTGCTCAGAGTCAGAGTGTGGTGAGGGGGTTGTCAACACCCTATAGGTATGGTAGCTAGAGTTCTAGTGGATGGGGCGGTAGAGGCAGTGGATGTGGTGCTTCAGTGTAAAGACCTAGATTTTCTGGGTAATTTTTTTAATTATATGTAATTATTGTGAGACTGTAAAAATTAACGTTGTGTGATTCAGAGGCCCGGTGTTCCCGGAATGAACTTCTGAACTTTTTGTTTGGTACATTCAGTAAACATGTGAGCGGCATTTTCTATATTTTGAATTGTTTCTTGAATTAAAAATCCAAGGGAACCATTGAATTCACACCATAGGGATTCACATAAGGGAGGATTCACTTCAACCACAGTTGGTCAGGAGAAAAAATGAGTTTTGTAACATTTTAAAAGAATAATTAATATAACATTATTATTTAATTTTTATTCTATTCCTCCAACGGACAAGCGGTAAGGTGGGACCGGCGACGTGTCAAGCCAATAAATGGATTGACCCTCTAATAGATGTAACATCAATGTTAGGGGAGTTTAGAAAGCTTCCGATTAATGATACCTATTATCTCTCAACTTCATTACTTACTCTCCCCCTCCCCTATAAATACAGATCTTGGGGGAGGGGTATCGGAGAAGCTTCGCCAAGTAATGATGTTTTTTTGGAACACCACAACGCCAGAACCCTAGAAGAAGAATTCGACCCAGCGGGAGGTGATGGAGGATGCCGAACCAAAGGGGGACGTGCGAGTGGCATCTTTGGGAGCCAGTTGGTGGAAGGAAGAGCATGATGCACCGACAAGCACGGACGATTTTCCGACGTTTCAAGGTAGGGGTTTTCTCTTGATTATTCTCAGTTATTTTTTTTACATTGATTCAACCTTCTTGAGATGCATGTTATCAAACTAACATGGAAGGTGCGGCATAAATGAACACAACCTGATCCCTCCACTACCTCAGGGATTTATGTATTCTTCATGGACGGATCATCGGGTTTTGCAGAACCTGACCACGTCAGGTTAGATGCATATGAGATGTCCCGGGACACAAAATGTCTCCTTCGGATTGAAAAATGGGCCACCAGAGTTCACCCAGTGACCCACGAAAGTCTTCCGGTGACTGGAACTGGTGACTGATGTCTGCAGGGTATAGGATACAGCTAGAACACCAGCAGGTGTCACTGGCAGTGGGGGGGCAACCGCACCGTTGAAGTAGGTCGTGGCCAATTACCCGTGGTGGAGGTGGGTGGAGGTTGGCACGCCGGCCTGCCGTGTGGAAGCAGGGCGGCCAAAACCCAACCGTCCATCGAAGGTGCAGTGGCACTGTCGCACCACTAGAAGTGGAGCCGTCTGGAATCTCGACTTGCTGCGTCACACTAAGCAGGACCCGCTCCGGCGGGTCTCGTGTGCCAGTAGGCGGTGTCACGCAGCGCTACCGTTTTCGCAAAAGCCAAACAATTCAACTGAACTGTTCGGGAATCCTGGGGGGTTCCTGCTTCATGTGGTGGCTAGAGAGGGCCCTACCACGGCTGACCGGAACTATCCGCGGGCCGAGCCGAGCGGGTCGCGCCCTGCTTGAGCACCCAGCGGGCCGTGCCCAACGGGGGCACCCAACGGGCCGCGACCTGCTGGTCGCACCCAGCGTGGGTCAGGCTACGCCCATCGGGCCTAGCCTCCCCCTTTTCAGGCCGGGCTGGTTGGGCCCACCACGATATAGCCCATTCGAGTTGGACCCGAGCCCATCTTGACCCAGTTATGCCTTTTGGACATATCTTGAGAACCAGGGGTTCGTTTGACGAACCATCTACAAAATTAGAATACTTGAATTGAGATGAACCTTTTGGTATTATCTACTTGAGTTTTGGATAAAGTTGATGTATGGCCTGTTTTGATTGAATCTGAATCCTATTGAGCCCTCAGAATAGAAATGCTAATAACTTGTCGAATGGGCATCCGATTGACACGCTGTCTGTCGCATTGGGTCCCTAATAACATGGCGGAACATTGTGATACTTCTTTGTTGGAGTTCATGGAAGTTTTAGTATTGATCGATGGATAGAGGAGAGGATCCTCCCGGAATCATCCATGTTTTGTGTGGAAACATTGTGCCTGGATGTACTTGCATAATCTTTGGATCCTGTGTGGGTCAGTATCTACCGATCTGTTGTGGGTCATCTTCATATCTTGTGTGGGTCATTTTCTAGTCATGTGTGGTTCATCTTCAGATCATGTGTGGGTCACCTTCAGATCCTGTGTGGGTCCACATCTTCGGATCATGTGTGGGTTATCTTCGATCTTGTGTGGGTCAACAACAGAGCTTCTCGACGAAGTATGATGATCTAGAAATACAGTTAATCATATATACATTCGTTCTTAAGTTATACCTAATGTGAGTTGAGTATTTACCTTTGTGGTAATCTTCGGAGTGGTGATACCTTCTTGGTATTATTCAGTGTGGCATTAACATTGTGGTACTTACCTTCATGGTGCTACCTTCGTAGTATTCTTTCCTTCATGGAAGAGTTGTGATTTTGGCTAAAGAGTTGGGCCTTGTGTTTCATCATGTACTAGATGGGTATACTTGATAACTTAGGTATATAAATGTTCATATATCTAAGTATGGTTGACTGTTGTTTTCTTGGTTTGAGAATATATTTTTGCCTTTTGGTTCATCCTGTGTGGATTCTGAGAGACCTTCGGGGGTCTTGGGGTCCCTACTGAGTATTTTTATACTCAACCCTGCACAGGCTATGCCTTCACCTTATTGTGTCTTGTGCAGATGAGGGACATCATTGATCGAGGCTGAGGGTGCCAGGACTGGAGGCTACACGAAGGAGGACCATTAGATGAGACATACCATAGATACAACCATTCAAGAGTTGTACATACCCTTCAGGTAGGATTTTGGTGGGTGTTCATAGGAGCTATTTTTATTTTTACTTGTGCTTTCCAATTGGTCATGTATTTAATCCCCTTTACCTACTTTACACACCATTTTTACTATTTATTTTACCTTGTGCTTATATCTTGATGTGTTCTGGGATTATGTGAGATTGTAGGTTAAAAAGGAAATTCATTCCCGGTTTTAGGGATATTCCTTTCAGGTGATAGTTGTCAGCCTTTGGATAATGGAAGGCGGGCTTGGGGTAGTCACGACATGGGCCCTGGGGGACGAGTAATGAAAAATTGGTATCAGAGGAGTCAGTTCTACCGAATAACATGAACTCTGGTCTTTAATCAACAATAGTGTTAAGTGTTATGATTGTGGTAATTATTTTGGGGAATCCAGTGTTGGTGCGGTGATCGACGTATCCATAGACCAGGACCAAAACTTCTGATTTTGGACTCAGTGAACGAAAAAAATACATACGTGTGTGTATATGAAAAGTTTTCTTAATGATCAATTTGAGTCTTCTCAGCAGGTATAACGTATTAACCACGGCACACCTGTTTATTTTCAGGATACCTCTACGCAGATAGCTAGCCAATGCTCCAGGTAGAGTAAGTATTGACAGACCACCGAGCGATGAGGCTTCGGTGCAGGGCCCCCTTTCAGCTATTGTAACATCGGGTGGTGTATCAGCCGCACCACAACCCATTGGGTATATTCCACTTTCCCTAGCAGCAGAGGGTGCAAGATGATTGACAGTGTTGCATGAGTTCCAGCACCAGAGGCCGCTGAGTTTCCGAGGCATGATGGATCCACAAGAGGCTGAGAACATGATGGAGGCTGTGGAAATAGTTTTTCTACGGGTATGGAAACCCGCTGATCTCATGGTGATCCTTGTCTCTAGTCTTCTTTAGGAAACATCGTTTAGATGGTGGAGATTGATGCTCTAGGTTCATGACTATGTGACTCTCATCTGGGCGTACTTTGAGTGCCTTTTTAGTGAAGAGTTCGTCCCAGTGACCTTATGCTCTGTGCATATACAGGAGCTTCTCCACATGTAGTAGGGCAGCAAGACCATGGCTCAGTACTCAATGAGGATCACTGACCTCTCGCGCTACTCCGCTTACATGGTGTTGCACCCTTTCTTCAGGGCTCAGACATCCGAGTAAGGGCTTAGATAGGATACTAGATCTTCGATGATTTCTTTCAGCATCACAACACAGGAATGGGTGTTAGATCGAGAACTCTTAGTGGAGAGCTTCCTTGCTATGTAGTCACTGTTGAAATAGTGGGTTCCCTACACCCAACTATGTAGTACTTTTGATTACTGTATCATGTGTACAGTTAGATATGCATGATGATATCTTCCCATTATAGTGCATACTTTTCTGTATCCACTATAATAATGGTAATGTCCAAAGATTAATTATTGTGTAGAGAGTTAATAGAAGATCTCAGGCTATAATGAGAACCTCAAGATATAATGAAATTGATCTTAAATATATGTTCTATAGTCTAGATACATCTTACTTGCTGGACACAGTAGATGTCTGACTATCAGGTGATGGGGGATCATAAGAATTTAGACTTCTTCTCATGAAGTTCAAACTTGGTGCTCTCTAGTAATGGGATCATGAGGAAAAACCTGCCAATAGGAACACAACATGTTTTGGGTGTCACTGGTTGTTCCTATCTACGGACATGTGTATTGGTCTCCTGAATTGAGACCTTTACCAATGCATATCATTTAATTATGTACTTTGATACAAACCGAAAACCATGGCAGTAATGTCATGGAGAGGTAGTTTGTGTTGGGTGCATCGTTAGGGGTATAACGTTGGTTGAATGGTCAAGAAAGGATTTTTTGCTTCCAAGTTTAGGAAGTTGTATTTCTTAGGCCTGGTTGATCAAGATGGTACTACCTAAATAAGTATTTGGCCAAAGCAGTAGAAAGGTGAATCCATCTAGATAGATCAAAAAATAATAAAGAAAGATAAGGATGATGACAGAAGAGTGTGTCCTACTTTATGAGATATATAATGACAAAGAGACTATAGTACACAGTCAGTGATTGTAGGATGGTAGTCATTTCAATGACTATCCTTATCTGTTTAGGGGGCCACGACGGGTTGCTAGACCCTTCTCTTGGTCTGTGGATTTTATTCAACACTATTGAGATAAGGGCCTAGAGGGTCACACACAATAACGTATTCAAGAATCCGCCATATTCAGTTGAATAGGTTTATGGACATTGTGGGTCCCGCCCTAGGGTCCGAGCATATTCAAGTTGTCGAACACCAAAATAATTAAATAAATTCATTAATATTCATGTTACGAATATTTGGTATTGAATTTATTTAATGTATTTATGAGTTTAGTGAATACAAGAAAAATATTAATCGAACGAATATTATTTAATATTCGTGGTTCGTTTAATATTAAGCGGGACAGCGAGTCGAGTTAAATGGCTCAGTTTTATCATGTAATATATTATATATATATTACAAGAATGTGATAAAATAATAAATAATATTGATGCAGTTTTAAGTCGTCATAGTTATTTATTTAGAGAACGTTGATATTAATGGGGGTCAGGGAACCCTACCGGGTATTTTATCAATGTCTCCATAAATCAGAGAGGAGGCTCCCTCTATTTGGTGTGCATTTCACTATTCATTCATTTATAGAATGAAAAATTGAGACCCTCTCTCTCCTCCCGCTTCCTAGAGAGAGAAGCTGATGATCTAAGAGCTCGGATCAAGTTCTTCATCACACATCACAAGATCAATGATGCGGTGATCATCGAGATGTTGAAGATATCGTTGAATTGCCTCCATATCACACGGAGTTTGACGATTGGAGTTCCTGTGGATTTTTTGAGTGTGTGTGGATGATATAGAGGGATCCTTCTTTTGATCCATCAAGCGACGATCACCATCAGCTTGAAGATGTCGACCGCGCCTACAGATTTTAAATGGGTACGTTTTCATTTTAATTTTGTGCTCTTAATAATCTATGCGAGATCCTCAAACACCTACGGGGCTCGGATTGTCGGCGAATACATATACCATCGTTTCGCCGATGAAAATTTTAAAATCACCGGCCCACCGGCTTCCGCTACGGGCCCCGGAAACCTAACAGTCACCGGCAGCGAGACCCACCCCCGGACGTCATGTAGTAGAGTCATCTACAGCTAGCAGCAAACTGATGACGCAGAGGTCCAAGAGGACCAGACCTATAGGTGGATTACCGCATGATACAAGGTCAGTTGTGAGGGGCTCTCGGGACAAAGAAAGACATGCAAGGAGCAGGCAGTGTTACTTGTGTGGCGGGTTTGGTAACATTGCTCACGACCACCCGAACAACTGTGAAAATGACTAGAAGACGGTTGAAGGACCGCCTGGGTAGAGTCTAAAAATCGATTGAGGAGGTCTGTAGGCAGCAAGAAGATGTAGCAGAAGACCTAGCTGTGTAGTAGGCTGGGGGAGGCAATTCGAGGTTCTATAGCCACCACCTCTAAGTGGTCCACCCTGACCATAGGGAGTAGGTGGACACGGAAGATCTCAGATCTAGGAATTTGAGGCCTATGACCAAGGAGCTCTAAAGATGATTTGAGGTACGATCTGTGTCTCCTCTAGGTTAGCTACATTAGTTAGAGACATAGGTTCCAGTCACTCTTTTATTTCCATGACCCCCGTTTAGATCTCGGAGATTCTGGTGGAGCCGTTGGCTCGATCTTTACGGCTAGAGACTCCCATGGGGGAGGATTCGATAATTATACACTAGTGAGGGCAGTGTGAGATTACTCTAGGAGGCGAGAGCTTTGATAGGGATCTTCTAGTAGCGGTTTCAAGGCCTTACAACATCATCTTGCCTATGGATTGAATATCTACAGTCCATGATCAGATCCACTATATTAGGCCCAAAGTGTGGTGTCTCAGCATGGATGGGACCAGGTTTTCCTTCACCAGTGATAAGGGAACTTTACATCCTAGGATGTACTTACCC
This sequence comes from Viscum album, assembly GCA_963277665.1. Taxonomy (NCBI): domain Eukaryota; kingdom Viridiplantae; phylum Streptophyta; class Magnoliopsida; order Santalales; family Viscaceae; genus Viscum; species Viscum album. The sequence continues at coordinate 1,006,137,756 of OY728134.1, forward strand.
GAAAGAAATTACATCCGATCATTAATCATTTGGCTAGCTTTACCCTTGGAGCAGTTGATATTGAGTGTCCGTGATATTCTGTAGTGGTGGACCAGTATACTGATTTTTCCCTCATGATGTTCCAGGTCTACCTACTCGCAGAGAGGTGGACTTTTATATCAACTTGTACCCTAGGATGGCACTGATATCTACACCAGCATATCAAATGGTTCCTGCAGAAAATTGAGAGCTGTGAGTACAGCTGGAGGACTTGTAGAGTAAGGGGTTCATTAGGCCTAGTATTTCCCCTTAGGCAACCCCAATTTTGTTTTCCGAGAAGGTGGATGGGAGTTTCAGAATATGTGCGGACTATCAACGCCTGAACCAGGTGATCGTGAAGAACATGTACCCCCTTCTGAGGATTGACGATCACTTTGATCAACTGAAGGGATCACAATGGTTTTTAAAGATAGACCACAGATCAAGCTATCACCAGCTCATGGTACGAGATGAGGATGTGCAGGAGATGGATTTGACATGTCGGTTTGGCCATTATGAGTTCTTGGTTATGCATTCAGCATGTGAAATTCCCTAGTAGGGTTCATGAGACTCATGAGAAGAATTTTCCATCTATAACTCAGTCACTTTGTGGTAGTCTTCATCAAATATATCTTGGTATACTCAGCTATATAGGAGAAGCATGCCTATCATTAGCCGATAGTTATGGACACACTCTTAGAGCTCTATCTTTATGGCTATCTCATGATATTCTAGTTCTGGATTATAATGGTTCACATCCTAGGAAACATTATCGTAGAGGACGGATTTGTGATGTATCCGGTGAAGAATGAGTTTTTTCTTGCTTAGGATCCACCAAGGAGTGTGACAGAGGTGTGGAGTTTCTTGGGCCTAGCTAGTTACTACCAGAGGTTTAGGCCTGACTTTTCCAGAGTTGGGGCACCATTATCAGTGTTGACAAAGAAGGGGAAACCCTTTGTGTGGTCGGAGAGAAGCCAAATGAATTTCCAAGATCTGAGGCAGAGACTGACAAATTCCCCCATCTTGGAGCTGCTGGAGGAGGGTGTTGGGTATGTAGTCTACTACGACGCATTAAGGACTGGGATCAGATATGTCCTGATGCATGAGTAAGCAGAGATTGTGTATTGTTCACAATAGTTGAGACAACATGTGAAGAACTACGCTACCCATGACCTGAAATTAGTAGTAGTGGTCTTCGCCCTAAAGATGTGGAGACATTACTTTATGGTCGAATGTTTCACTATCGACTATCACCACAAGAGTCATAGGTATATCTTCTCTCAGAAGGATCCGAACCTAAGATAGTGGCATTTTATTGAGTTCTTCTAGTACTATGACTTAGAGAGAGTCTAAAATCATAGGAGGGAGAATTTTGTAGTAGATGCACTCAGCAGAAGATCTGGTATACAGTTGCTGAGTAAGGCGACAGAGCATATTTCCTCTTTGTAGATATCCTACATGGATCATGATGGAGCAGCCTATCTTTAATCTCTAATAGTCAATCCCCCACTTCGTGAGTGATTGTGGGAGGATCATCTTGGGGACAATGACTATGAGGCACCACGTTCTCAGATATCCATAAGATGGGAACCTGATTGATTTTCTAATGGTGGGGAGCACGTCATACTCTTCTGAGAGCGTACTATGGTAATTTTCGCACTATGAGAGGAAGTGTTTAAGGAGTTCCATATGTCTCCTCAAGCAGCACATCCAGGAGTGGCGAAGATGTACCAGGACCTCGGTCATCAGTACTGGTTTCTAGGAATGATGTAAGTACTGGAAAAGTTTGTCTCATAGTGACTCACTTGTTAGCAAGTGAAGGTAGAGCATCTGGTTCCAGCTGGTATAGTTCAACAATTAGTGGTGCCAGAGTTGAAGAGGGATGGAATTTCCATGGAATTCATGATAGGACTTCCACTCACGCCCAAGGGTCATGATTTTATAGGGGTAATCGTTGACTGACTTTCCAAGTCGTCCCACTTCCTACCTATCAGAGACTAGGTATCAGTAGAGGGTTTGGGATGTACCTACGTATAAGAGATTCAATGGCTTCATGGAGTCCCTTCGAAGATTGTCTCCGATCATGATGCATGATTTACATCCCGGCTATAGAAGGGGTTACAGGAGTCATTCGGGACTCACCTTCGATTGAGCACCACCTTTCATCCTCAGACGAATGGTTAGATAGAGTGGACCATTCATACCCTTGAGGACATGCTCTGTTCTTGCGTCCTAGATTTTGTCTACAGCTGGGAGGATCACTTGCCCTTGGTGGTGTTTGCATACAACAACGGATATCACTCCACCATCGGTATGGCACCAATCTAGGCTTTGTACGACCGGCCTTGTAGATCACCTCTGTCCGGGACTAACCCCGGGGAGTCAGCACTCATGAGACCAGAGATGGTACGGGCTACCACAGAGAAGGTGAAGATCATATTGAATCGAATGAAGACTGGAAAGAGCAGGAAGAATTCTTATGCTAACAGGAGATGGAGACCTCTCAAGTTCAAGGATGGTGACCATGTCTTCCTATGTGTCTCACCACAATGAGGTTTGAAAATATTTTGTCAGGGAGGAATGTTATCTATGTGGTTCATCATAACCTTCCAGGTCCTTAGTAGAGTAGGTGAGGAGGCGTATCGCCTAGCTCATCCACCTTAGTTGCACCAGGTGAAGGACATTTTCCACGTTTCCCAGCTGAGAAGATACGTACATGATCCTTCAAGCATCATTCACTGGGGCGAGATGGGCATCGACAATGGGGAAACATTTTTGGAGGTTCCAGTGGAGATTGAGGTTATATAGGATAGAGTCCTTCATGGGTGATTGATACCTCTAGTGCACATACATTTGAATTATGGGAACCTCAGGAGAGAACATGGGAGCAGGAGGCTTAGATTCATGCTCAGTACCCCCACTTTTTTCCCTAGTTTGCGTTGTGGATTTTGGGGACGCAAATCCCTGAGGTGGGGAGTATGTCAATACAGGGATTTTCCATGTTATTATTTCTAGTTATATGAAATTATTATGAGTCCTTGAAAATTAACAGCATGTGATTCTGAGGCCTGGTGTGCCTGGAATAAATTTCTGAACATTTTTCGAGTACATTCAGTAATCGTGTGAGCGGCATTTTCTGTCTTTTTGAACCATTGCTTGGATTAAAAATCTGAGGGCACGATTTAATCTATCGGGCCGAGATTCTCTTAAGAGAGGATTCACATCAACTATTGTATGTCCAGAAAAAAAAGTTAGTTTTTGGAACTTTTCAATAGAATTTATACAATAACAATATTATTTTATTTTTATTCTATTCCTCCAATGGAAAAGCGGTAAGGTGGGACCAGGGACGTTTCAATCCCATAAATGGCATGAACCTCTTTTCTATGTAACAATAATGTTGGGGGAATTTAGGAAGCTTCCTATTAATGATCCCCATTAACTCACCATGCCCTTACTTATGCTCCCCCTCTCCTATAAATATAGAGCTTGGGGGAGGGGTATCGAACAAGCTTCGCCAAGAAAAGAAGTTCGGATGTAACACTGTGACGCCAAACCCTTAGAAGACAAAGCCGACTCTGTGGCAGGTGACGGAAGACACCGAACCAAAGGGGGACGTACAAGTGGCAGCTTTGGGAGCTAGTTAAGGGAACGAAGAGAACAATCCATCGACAAGATCCAACGATTCTCTTTTATTTCAATGTAGGGGTTTACTATTTATTGTTTTTCGTTATTTTTTTACATTGAATCAATATTCATGAACTGCATATTATCAAACTAGGGCAGAGGGAGCGGGTTAGATGAACACGGCCTAATCCCTCTACTACCTTCTTGATTGATGTGTTCTTCATGGGAGGATCTTCATGTTGAGAGGAAGCTGACCACGTTGAGTTAGATGTAGAGTCAACGTCCCAGGGCACACAATGGATCCTTCAGATTGAAGAATGGTCCACAAGAGATCACTCGGTGACCCCCGAAAGTCTGTCGGTGACCATTGCTGGCGACTGGAACCAGCAGGGTACAGGCGGCGACTGGAACACCTTCTGGCCATGATGGAGGTGGCGGCACAACCGCCCCACTGGTGGAGGCTGCAACCCGTTGTCTATGGCGTAGGAGGGTGGTGGTCGATACCTCGTTCGGCCGCATTCAAGCAGGGCAGCACACGTCTGTACCGCCGGTAGATGAGGATGTCATGGCTGTGAAGCCGCGACGGTGCACTAGGGTGACCGGCACCCGACCGACCATGGGAGGAGTAGCGGCGCCGTTATGCAATAGATGGGGTGCCGTCTGGAATCCGTACCGGCCACGTCAAGCCGAAAAATACCCGCTCTGGTGGGTCCCGCATGGCCGTAGGCGGCACCACATGGTGACGCTGGTTTGGCCAAATCCTAACGGTAAAATTGGACCATTCTAGAATCTCAGGAGTGACTCCCCCTAGGGGTGGCTCAGACGGGACCCGCCACGGCGGACTGCACCCAGCTGCGGGCAGAGCCGAGCGGGTCGTGTCCAGTAGGCCGTGCCCCGCATGTCGCACTCAGCACAGGCCGGGCTGCCCCCTTCGCAGGCTGGGCCAACCGTGGTCCCGACCATCCAGGCCAGACCCGATTGGGTCAGGTCATCCCAGGCCAGGTTGGGCTGGGTCGGACTGGACCCGGGCCCATCTGGACCCAATTACGACTTTTTGGCCATATTTTGATAATTGGGTGTCTGTTTGACGAACCGTCTATGGTGACGAAATCCTTGAATTGAGATGGCCCTTGTGGTATACTACACTTGAGTTTTAGATAATGTTGGGGTATGGTTGGGTTGGATCAATCCTAAATCCAATCGGGCCCTCAAAACATAAACACTAATAACTTGCATAACAGGCGTCCGATTGACACGTTATCAGCCGCGTTGGGACCCTTATGACATGATAGACATTCGTGACACTTCTTTGCGGAAATTTGTGGCAGTTTAAGTATCAATCAATGGCTTGAGGAGCAGATCCTCCCTGATTAAATTGTTCTTAGTGCGGAAACCCTATGGCTGGTTGTACATAGAGAATCTTAGGATCCTGTGTGGGTATGCATCTACCAATTCTCTGTTGGTCATCTTCAGATCCTGTGTGGGTTATCTTCCAATCATGTGTAGGTAATCTTCAGATCCTGTGTAGGTCATCTTCAGATCCTGTGAGGGTCAGCATCTTCAGATCCTATGTGGTTCATCTTCGATCATGTGTGGATCAACAGTAGAGATTCTCTATGAAGTAAGATGGATTATCAATACAAATAATCATCTATAATTTAAAACATAAGTTATACCTTGTGTGAGTTAAGTATTTACCTTTTTGGTTCTCTTCGGTGTGGTGATACCTTCGTGGTATTATTTTTTGTCGTGTTACCTTTGTGTAACTAACCATCATGGTGCTACCTTCATGGTATTATTTCATTCTCGGTACAGTTGTTATTTTAGATAACGATTTGGGCTCTGTGTTTCCTCATGAATGATATGGGTATACATGATAACGTAGGTATATGTATGGGCATATACCAAAGTAGGGTTGACTATTTTTTTCGCACTTTTTGAATATAGTGTTTCTTTTTGGTTCGTCCTTTGTTGATTCTGAGAGACCTTCTAGGGTCTCGAGGTCCATACTGAGTATTGTTATACTCACCTTTGCACGGGTTGTGCCCGCACCGTGTTGTGTCTTGTGTAGATGATGGAAAACATTGGTCAAGGATGAGGGTTCTAGGACTGGAAGCTACTTGGAGGAGGACCATTAAACGAGATGTACTACAGTGACAACCATTCAATAGATGTACCTACCTTTCGGGTAGGATTCATGGCGGTTGTTAACCGGTGCTATTTTTAGTTTCACTTGTACTTTCCAGTTGGGATTTTATTTCGGCCCCTTTATTTAATGTACTGGCCCATTTTACTATATAGATTACATTGTGCTTATATCGTATTTTTTTTCTTAGATTGTGTGAGTTTTAAGGTTAAAAAGGCAATGCCTTCCCAATTTTAGGTATATGCCATTCTGGTGTTAGTATCTAGCCCCTGGCCTATGGAAGGTGGGCTTGGTGTAGTCACGGCACGGGCCCCGAGGGACGGGTCATGAAATTCAGGGTATGAGTGCTCATATCCATAGAGTGGTGTTAATTCGGGGAGTTAGACAATACCACAAGTAAGAGGGGCCTAACAGTTACATGCAGGGTAGCCAACACTTGTGGAGAGCAAGACCAGTCCACTGATAGTGACTGGTACTATTCTAGAATATTCTAATTTACTTGTTGTATTGTTTGATACTGGTGTCTCTCATTCCTTTATATATTCAAATCTTGTAAATGTCTTGAACCTGGAGGTGGAGTCCGTAAATAGGATGATGAATTTTGATACACCATTGGGAACATGGACTTGGGAAATCTGCTTATACAATGAATATTTTCTAGATATTTAATAGTATCATTTCCTATGGGATATCTATGTCCTTGATATAACGATCTTCGTCCTGATAATGGGTATGGACTTTTTAGTCACATACCGAGCCAAAATAAATTTTTACCAAATAAGAGTTACCTTTGTATCTCCTGAGGGAGACCGGTATATTCTTTGTGGAGTGTGGGATATCCATACAGGTCGAAATAGACCAATTACTCAGCAACTGGTAGAGCATACATCCCATGTTTCCATTCTTTTTCTTAATTATGGGACTGGTAGGCAAGAAGTCCTTCCAATATTAGTAAAACTATTTTAGAACGTCTTTCCGGAAGACTTTTAGGGTTTCATCCTAATAAAGATGTTGAATTCACTATTGAGCTTTTTTTGGGACTGAGTCTGTATCTATTCCACCTTACAGAATGGCACTGACTGAGCTTCAAGAGCTCAAAATGGAATTGGAGGAATTGTAGGATAAAGGTTTTACCCATCCAAGTATGTCTCCTTGGGGACAAACTATTTTTTTTCGAATAAGGCTGACATGAGTCTATTCTTCTGTGTCGATTACCAGAAGTTGAATAAAATGATCATGGAAAACTGATACCCCCTTCCATTAATCGGTGATCTATTCGACAAAAAAAGGGTGATTCTGTTTCCTCAAAGATCGATCTGATATCAAGGTATCATCTGGTGTGATTTCGTACCTCTGATATAACATGAACATATTCCAGGAGCATGTTTGGCCTTTATGAGTTTTTCATAATATCGTTTGGGTTAAAAAATGATCCATTAGTGTTTATGTCCTCGATGAACATGATCTTTCATCCATACTTAGATCTGTTTTTGGTGGTGTTCATGAATGACATCATGGTGCACTCTAAGACTCATGATGATCAGGCCCATACTCTTAACATTGTTCTGGGTACACTGAGAGAGCATCGAATATATTCGAAGCTATCAAAATATCATTTTTTGATTGAAAAAGTAAACAATTTGGTGAACATCATCTCGGAATAAGGTGTGGCAGCGGACCCATAAAAAGTGCAGGCAATGGTTTCATGGGAGCAACCCAAAAATGTTTTTGATATTCGATGACTTTTGGGATTAGATGGTTATTACAGTTGTTTCATCCTGGACTTTTCCCATTTGGAAGCACCGCTTATATGTTTAAAAAAGAAAGGGATAATGCGCTATTGGACAGGATCATGTGAGAATTCATTCCTGCAGTTGATTACGCACTTGACATCGAAACCAATTTTGATCTTACCTGTGTCAGGTGAAGAGTACATGCTGTATTGTGATGCTTGTTGGATCGGACTCAGAGCTGTGTTAATACAAGGGGATTATGTTTTTGCTTATGGGTCTCAGTAGCTATGGCCACATGAATGTAATTACCCCATGAATGACCTCGAGTTTGAAGCGGGGGTTTATGATCTTATGTGTTGGTGACATTAACTTTTGGGTGAAAGGTTACAGTTTTTATAGATCTCAAAATCTTGACGTATATCTTTTTACAACGTGACTTGTATCATCAGAAATGAATATGGGTAGAGTATATATAGTCCTTTGATTTTGGACTGGCATATACACCGAGAAAACGGAAATTGTAACAACCCGAGATTTTATAAGATATATTCGTTTTGATTTTTTTTCATATCTTCTGTTGTATGCTACACCAAGATTATCTTGCGCTATACGCAACACCGTATTAGCTTACAGTATATGCAACACTAATCTTGGATCGTGTTACACACAATTTCATATTTGTTTGATAGTTGTTATTCTACGAAACATTGAGTATATATATATATATTCAATGTTTTTTGTTATACACAACGACAAAGGAGTCATGCACTACATGCAACCCTGACTTGTCTTGCATTACACGCAATTGCAACCTTCCTCGATAGCGTGTGTTGTACGCAATACCGGGCTTTTCTAAACAACGATATGCTATTAAAATATTATTAAAACTAGCTGTTATGAATGGTAATACCCAATTTTTGAAATATTTGAAATTTTATTTTTCAAAATGGACACCATTTTTGGATTCAGAATATCGAAATTAGCTTGGGTGAAATTTTTGTACTTTTCGGATAACTTTCATATTCTAATGAATAGTGAAAATTACTAAATTTTAATTAAAAAATATTTTTTAATCGAAATAATTAATAGTGATAAATTATTAATTGGAGTGGTTTTAAAGTATATTTAGAATATATTTTTACAATTTAGTACAATGTTGGTCATTGGATGTAATTTCACATTTAAACCAGACATAAACAAGTGTCAATCTTTTGATTGTTATTATCTCTTAAAAACACGCTATTTGTTTTGACAACGAGACTTAATTTTTAAATTAGATAATGTAACTGATATGTTTTGAATTTGGTAAAATAGATATCATTTTTGAATTCATAATATCAAATATAGCTTAGGCCTATTTTTTGGTATTTTTCTGGAAACTTTTATTTTTTGATGAATAGTGAAACCACTAAGTGATAGTTTAAAAATTGTATTTTTCATAAAACATAATTTTACCGCTTCTGTGAGTGGATTTTGAAAATCTGAGAGACACGGTTAATATCAATGATTAAAATGTGGTTCAATGAGATGAAAATAATATTTTGTGAATAGTAACTTTTTTCTTTTTTTTACCATGGATAAAAGTAAATAGGGTAATTAAGGGTAAAAATGATATTATTATTACCCTAACACATGTAATAATTCTATTGGATAAGTTTAATTCGGCCAAAAACAACCTTAGAAATAAAATATGACCATTTAGGCCCACTTGGATTAGATTAGGATATTTATTATTAATTTATTTAAGGAAGAGTTAAAATAGTTAAAATCAAAGTTTAATAACTAAATCATTTTTAATATAGGGTTATACATAAGATAAATTCGACTATAAATATTCATTATAAAGCTAAAAATATTTCCTACATAATGGTATTTTATTTTTAATTTCTATACATAAAATAATTTAATATATTTATGACACAATGATGATGTTGTAATTATATTATTAATGAAAGATTGACATAATTGATGTATAAATACCCAAATAAATGTAATTTGAGACTTTTTATGAATTCCAATACATTTCTATGTTAATATGAAATGTTAGTATTGATTTAATTAACTTTTTTGGAACTAATAATTATGTTATGATTTTCACAAAAATCAATTACCAAATAGTGTCAAAATTGACATAAAATAGTTTTTAAAACGAATATTATATTATTAATTGTTATTATATTCCTAAAAATCTAAGGTTCGGCCAAGATACTTATATCATTATATTTTTATCATTAATGGACCACTTGGGGGTCTTTTGGTTGTATATGGTATGTTTATTAACTATATAATATAAAAATACAAAGTGACATGGTAAATGTCAATCTAATTAACTAAGAGTTAAAGCTAAAAGTTAAGGTTAATATAATGACCTAAACTTTTCTAAATTATGTTATATGAGAGGATTTAAACCCATCCCCACCTTATCATTGAAAGAAATCAAATTTGAGCAATTAAAAACTGAATATGACTTTATAATAAAATAATATTTTTAGTTTTTCCAAAGGTGCCCCTCTCCTCTCTTATAAAAGGGCACCTCCTCCCTCTCTTCCTCACACCACATTGAGCCTTCAAGATCGGCCAACCCCTGAAAAATTCTCTTCTCCACTTCCATAGAAACTTCCTAGAGGTTCTGGTCTTCTTCAAAGACCAATTTTAGTTCCCTAAGAGGAGGTCTCAAAGAGGCGCTTCAAAGAAGAGGTAATGTCTGTTACCGATTCTTTCAACTTTATTTCTTCTTCCACTTCTTCTTATTAGGTTGTTTCATTATGAAGTAATTACATAAGTATCACTAATATAATGATATTTTATTATAAGTATGAAACAGCCCTCTTTCACCATCTATCCATCCTATGGAAAACTAAATCACCGCGTGTGCGTACGTATGGAATACCGTCTCCACGCCGTGGTGTAATCTATTTTCCACCACCCCCTTACTTGGATAGGTATAATGGTGTAAATAATAATTATATATGGTTATTATAAAGTGATATGGATTATTTAATAGTATACATACACTCCAATAAAATTCCACGATCATGGGAACGACATCATCGCTCGTGCATACGTATGGAATACTGTCTCCACGACGCGATGAGATTCATTCTCAATGATTAACCATTCATAAATGATTATAATGTATATATAATAAGTAATAATAAAATATATGACATAATAATGATACTGTATTTATGTATATCTATATATATATATGTATTTCATCCAATTAATTCCATTCAATTCAATGAGGAAACGAAAACAACGTTCATACGTACGTACGGCCTACCGTCTCCATGATTAGGGTATTTCTTTCCATTTATCGATCTATTATATATATATATATGTATATTCTAAATATATATTATATATAAATCATGTTTTATATTATTTAATTATGTAATCATGATCTAATTAATCATATGAATAATTACAAGTCAAAACACGGACGACAAATGAAACGATTTTACCCAAAACACTCTTTAACATGGAATTTACAAAAGAACGGGTAATATAGAGTCATAAGTGAACCATATATGATATATTAACAATGAATATGATTATGAAATAATTCAATGACATTATTTTATTCATTATACATGAGTTTTGGATACGTACGATGCATATCGGACCTAAGGTAAGGGATAATTTTACAAATCTCATTTTTATCCGAGATTGCTTATATATATGTATTTATTGGGATCATCCGTGTACATGTTTTCTAAAAGTGTTTTTATGTATGTTTAATGTCCTTCTCACCCATTTTGACTTTTACTACATGGTATGTAAGGAATCTTTCTTTTTTTTACGTTACGAGGTACTTTTTGACTTTTCTGACAAAAGTACGTGGAAAATGTTTTTTTACTTATAAGGGATGAAAGGATTTTTATGGTTTTATAAAGACCTATTTTCATGAAGATTCCTCCAAAATATTTCATGACTATTTCGACAAAATACTTTTCTTTTAAAAATTCATGACATTTTGTGAAAATAAAATGATTTTAAAGAAGAAAGGATATTTTCCTCAAAAAATCATTTCAAGTGTTTTATCAAAACCATTTTCCATCTAAAATGACATTATTTCATATGTGTATGTTTCAAGTATAATTTCACTATGATTTACATGGTTTCACTTTTCTTATTATGAAATGATATCCATTTCTTTTATATGGATTATGTGATTCTGAGATGATGTTTATGAAACCCATTCTATTCGTTGGGTTATTATGAATGATGTATGTTTATTTTGTGGAATAAGTAAGAATGATTTCATTATGAGATGGGCGGGACCTATATCTCCCTCCAATGCATTGGGTAAAGATTTATATCTCATGATATAGACATGGCTGGAATGGTAAGTTAATCCGGTTCAGTATTACAGGACTAAAACAAGGAGTGAACTCGATTCAGAAAGGGACTTTGTCCACTAATATGGTCTTGGCAGCAATGCCTTGGCTACTATGGAAATCATTACATGTGATTAATGGATACCATAATTACATGTTTAATTCCAATGCTATTTTATCATGATTAATGTTTCTTTATGATCTATGCCTTACATACTACCATGATTTATGTCATTTCTCAATATTCTGATGTTTAAATATTATGTTCATGTTTTGAAGTCCAAATGTATATGATTTGTTTTATTTTATCCATGCTTAACCTTACTGAGAATTTGAGCTCACCATTTATATTTTTTCTTTTCCCCAAGATTTAAAGAAAGGTTTTAGGTAAGAAAACAAAAAGGGGAAGATCTTATGGGAGATGTTGAAGATCTTTCACCACAATTAGAAGATTATATTCCGAGTTTCCAAAGACACTAAACTATTACGATCCTTGTGTGTCTGTTTTTGTTATGTATTAAGTATTCCTGTAAAGTAATTTCATGTCCATGTACATCAAGATTCGGGCCTCTACAGTTGGTATCAGAGGCAAAGGAGGTAAGAATGTATCTGATCCTTGGGAACTCTCACATGTGAGCGTTGGACGAAGCATGGCTCTCCGCCCAAGGGCTTCATGAGGAAATGGATGCCACTGGGGATGGTGGTGTGTCCCACCCAGGGGGTGTAGCCACCCATGGGGTGCCCTGATAGGTATCAATTATATTCCACTCGAAGTAATTCCAGACCGTTATAGTTGGTATCAGAGGAAAGGTTTAGTAAAACTTTGGAATCTTGGATGTGTGAACTTTAGTGAGATCCCTAGAGATATTTCTATGGTATGTCTAGGGATTTCCCTAAAGTTAAGTATAAGTATAGGTTATATTCCTAGAATTATAGTAATGATCTTAGAATTAATCCTAAGATGTTAGATATTGAAGGTACTCTCCCTTTATTATGTTGTTTTCCCCAGCATGATTTTTGCCTCTCCCACTATTCTTTTTGGGTTTTAGATGATGGCTGGAACCCAAAGGAACTGTGTTGATCAATGCAATGAACAATGCAATGATTGTCCTCCTGAACAAATATTTGTTATGGGATATGGAGTGAAAAATCTTATTGCTATACTTACAAAAGATATGAATGATTCTGGACTTCCAAATGAGAAGAGAAGGAAACAATATTCTATTGAGTTCTTCATGAGGCAACTTCCAACTTCTTTCAGTGGGTCTTCTGATCCACTTTTTGCTGAACAATGGATTAGTAAAACAGAAAATATATTTTCAGTTCATTAATGTTCTGAACATGATAAAGTCATGTTAGCAGTATATCATTTGGAAGGTGAAGCTGATCAATGGTGGAATCTTATCAAGAATATGATGCCAAGAGATTAAATTGAGTCCATGGAATGGGAGTAGTTCAAGAACATATTTTTCAATAAGTACTTCCCTCGTATTCTTCGAAAAAAGATAGAGTAAATGTTTCTTGAACTAACGAAAAAGGATGATGAATCCGTTGGTGTATACGAAGCGAATTTAACAAGGCTTGCAAGGTATGCATTTGGCTTTATCATCCAACCTGAAAGTAAAGATGATTGATTCTTCAGTGGCTTAAAACAAAATCTTTGAATGGCATTAGCTATAAGATACTTCAGTAGCTATGAAGAAATTGTGTGTTGTTCTATCAAGGTAGAAATGGAAGTTGGTGTTACTTGTCCATCACATGATTTTGAAAAGAAACGAAAGTTGGAGTTCAAGGAGAAATATCAGAATAATGGTGAAAAGAATATGAATGTTTCCTTATGCTCAAAGTGTGGAAAGAAGCATGGTGGAGATTGTATTAAAGGGACTAGAAAATGTTTTAAGTGTGGAAAAGAAGCTCATCGAGCAGCTGAGTGTCGAAGTAATGAAAAAAGGGTTGCTAATGATGTGAATAAAGAAAATACTGCAGAGAACGCACCACCAACACTTCAATGCTTCAAGTGCAAGGAAATGGGGAATTATGGTAATAAATTCCCTAATCCAAGGGTTAGTGATGATCGACATGAGCAACCACTTAAGGCAAAGGACAAAGGGAAGTCACATGCATTCACTATTGGAGATGTTGAATATGAAAACAATTTGGTGGAATGATTAAGTGTTTTTGTAATGGGATTCCTAAATAATGTTGTATATAGTATCGTGGAATATTGGAATATTTAGGTATTGGTCTATTGTGGTTTTCAATAATTTTATGGTACTGGTAACCATGGAAAGTTATTGAGATATTTTTTGGAAAGAAAATGATATGCGCATAATGAAGGGATAAAGAGAAAATGAAATGTTTGACAGTATTCATTAGCTCATGATTGATATATGGACTAAGTGATATCATGGTTTGAGTATATAGAATTTTTGGGATTTTGGTATGTGGAAAGAGTAAACTTTTGACAGCATTCATGTTTTCACTAAGGTTAAATGGGTTTAAATATTTTGTCAAGAGAATACATGATTAAGGCCTTCAAATGTTTGGAATGTGACCAACAAGACATATCTTATGATATATGGGGATCAACGATGGTATTAACATGCTTGCTATATTAATTCTCTGGTAATCGTTTATGGATAAGACTAAAGATTGGAATGTATTATGTTGGACATAAGTTTGTATTGTTTAAGGATAGAAGTTTTTTCAATATTATTGATGTGATGATATAGTAATGTAGTTTTAGAAAAAGGACAACCTGTAGGATGGACGACCGTCCATCGCATCGGACAAGGATGAGGGAATCGAACCCACAACCGATGTGCGACTGACTTTTATCGCCTACCAGTAGCCTAAAGGAAGTTCCTGTTTAGTAGAAACTAGTTTTATTTTATTAACCAGTATGATATATGAAGTATAAGTCCATTTTAGGAACCATATATGATTAATCGCACTATAGATGGACTTATGTATTTTTGATAACTTTTATAACCTTTTGTTTGAGACGGATGGAATGACCCATCATTCTATCACATGATCTGCTAACACTTCACGAATGAAAAATTCAACTACATTTCTTTAAGAGATGAAGTGGAAATTGTCCAAAGAAGGACCAACGGTGAGACTGTACCAAAATTACTCAAGTATTTCTTCTAATTAAAATTTCATCAACTTTAGGGAAATGATCTTGAAAACCAAAAATGTTTTCCTAGTGCCGTTATATACGATGAATAAGATGGTACCTTAGATCATCACAAATATATGGCTTTATGATTGATGGCTTTTTCATTGCCATGTTCTCTACCACTCTCCATCAGAACTTGATGGTTAGATTTTTCTTCCATATCCATATTTTCACCTATGTTCTCCTATATGGAAACCCAATGATGAGTTTCTTTGGGTAATCGTTACATTTCATACTTTAGTTATTAAAATTAAGTTTTAGTATTTTTTTATGATGTGGGTTTCTATGAATAGTAAACGATTTATAACCCTGATGAATTTCGAGGGCGAAATTCATTTTAAGGGGGGTAGAATATAACAACCTGAGATTTTATAAGATATATTAATTTTAATTTCTTTCATATCTTCTTTTGTATGCTACACCAAGATTATCTTGCTCTATACGCAACACCATATTAGCTTATAGTATACGCAACACTAATCTTGGATCGTGTTACACACAATTTCATGTTTGTTTGAAAGTAGTTATTCTACGAAACATTGAGTATATATATATATTCAATGCATTTTGTTATACGTAACGACAAAGGAGTCGTTCACTACACACAACCATTACTTGGCTTGCATTACACCCAATCGCGACCTTCCTCGATAGCCTGTGTTGTACGCAATACCGGGTTTTACTAAACAATGATATGCTAATAAAATATTATTAAAACTAGCCGTTATGAATAGTAATACCCACTATTTGAAATTTTGTAAATTTTATTTTTCAAAATGGACTTCATTTTTGGATTTGGAATATCAAAATTAGCTTAGGGTGAAATTTTGGTACTTTTTGGATAACTTTCATATTCTGATGAATAGTGAAAATTACTAAATTTTAATTATAATAAACTTTTGTAATAAACATAATTAATAGTGATAAATTATTAATTTGATTGGTTTTAAAGTATATTTAGAATATATTTTTACAATTTAATACAATTTTGGTCATTGGATGTAATTTCACATTTAAACCAGACATAAACAAGTGTCAATCTTTTGATAGTTATTATCTTTTAAAAACACGTTATTTGTTTTGACGACATGAATTAATTTTTAAATTAGTTAATGTAACTGATATGTTTTGAATTTGGTGAAATAGACATCATTTTTGAACTCATAATAGAAAATATAGCTTAGGCCTAATTTGTTTTATTTTTCTGGAAACATACATTTTTTGATGAATAGTGAAACAACTAAGTGGTAGTTAAAAAACTGAATTTTTCATAAAACATAATTTTACCACTTCTGTGAGTGGAATTTCGAAAATCTTTGAGACACGGTTAATATCAAGGAATAAAATATGCTTCAATGAGATGAAAATAATTTTTGGTGAATAGTAACTGTTTACTTTTTTTACCACGGTTAAAAGTAAATAGGGTAATTAAGGATAAAAATGATTTTATTATTACTCTAACACATGTCCTAATTCTATTGGATAAGTTTAATTTAGAAAAAACAATCTTAGGAATACAATATGTCATTTAGGCCCACTTGGATTAGATTATGACATTTATTATTAATTTATTTAAAGAAGGGTTAAAATAGTTATAATCAAAGCTTAATAACTAAATCATTTTTAAAATAGGGATATACAAAAGATAAATTCGACTATAAATATTCATTAGAATGATGAAAAGATTTCCTACATAATTATATTTTATTTGTAATTTTTAGACTTAAAAGAATTTAATTTAATTATGACACAATGATGATGCAATAATTATTTTATTAATGAAATATTGACATAATTGATGTTATAAATACCCAAATAAATGTAATTTGAGACTTTTTATGAATTATAATAATTTTATATATTAATATGACATGTTATTATAGATATAATTAATTTTTGTCGAACTAATAATTCTGCTATTATTTTCAAAAAAAAATCAATTACCAAATAGTGTCAAAATTGACATAAAATAGTTTTTTAAAAACATATTATATTATTAATTGTTATTATATTCCTAAAAATCTAAGGATCATCCAAAATTCTTATATCATGATAGGTGTATCATTAATGGACCACTTTGGGGTCTCTTGGATTTATGTGGTAAGTTTATTTACTATATAATATAAAAATACAAAGTGACATGGTAAATGTCAATCTAATTAACTAAGAGTTAAAACTAAATGTTAAGGTTAATATAATGACCTAAACATGTCTAAATTCTATTGGATGAGAGGCTTTCGACCCATCCCCATGTTTTCTTCGAAATAAATAAATTTGGAGCTATTAAAAACCGAATATGACTTTAGAATAGAATAATATTTTTAGTTTTTCCAAAGGTGCCCCTCTCCTCCCTTATAAAAGGGCACCTCGTCCCTCTCTTCCTCACACCACATTGAGCCTTCATGCTCAGCCAACCCCTTCCAAATTATCTTCTCCACTTACATAGAAACATCCTATAGGTTCGGTTCTTCTTCAATGACCAATTTTAGTGCCCTAAGAGGAGGTCTCAAAGAGGCGCTTCAAAGAAGAGGTAATGTCCGTTACCGATTCTCTCAACTTTATTTTGTCTTCCACTTCTTCTTCTTAGGTTGTTTCATTATTAAGTAATAACATCAGTGTCACTAATATACTTATATGTTATTATAAGTATGAAACTACCCTATTTCACCATCTATTCATCCTACGGAAAACGATATCACCGCACGTGCGTGCGTACGGAATACCATCTCCACGCCGTGGTGTAATCTATTTTCAACCACCACCTTACTTGGATGGGTATAATGGTGTAAATAATAACTATATATGATTATTGTTATCTGATATTTATTCTTTAATAGTATACATACACTCCAATAAAATACCATGATCAGGGGAATGATATCATCGCTCGTGCGTACGTACGGAATACCGTCTCCACGACGCGATGAGATTCATTCTCAATGACTAACCATTCATAAATGATTATAAATTATATATAATATGTAATCATGAAATATATGACATAATATTGATACTGGATTTATGTATATATATATATATATTTATTTCATCCAATTAATTCCATTCAATTCAATGAGGAAACGAAAACAACGTTCATGCGTATGTACGGCCTACCGACTCCATGAACGGTGTATTTCTTTCCATTTATCGATCTATTAAATATATATGTATATTCTGAATAAATATTATATATAAATCATGTTTTATATTCTATAATTAAGTAATCATGATCTATGTAATCATATGAATAATTACAAGTCAAAACACGAGCGAAAAATGAAACGATTTTACCCAAAACACTCTTTAACATAGAATTTACAAAATAACGGGTAATATAAAGTCATAAGTGAACCATATATGATATTATAACAATGAATATGATTCTTTAATAAGTAACTGACATTATTTAAATCATTATACAGTAGGTTCGGATACGTATGAAGCATATCGGACCTAAAGTAAGGGATAATTTTTCAAATCTCTTTTTTATCCGAGATTGCTTATACATAAGTATTTACTGGGATTATCCATGTACATGTTTTCTAAAAGTGTTTTTATATATGTTTAATGTCCTTCTTACTCATTTTGACTTTTACTACATGGTATGTAAGGAATCATTCTTTTGTTTACGTTACGAGGTACGTTTTGACTTTTCCGACAAAAGTACGAGGAGAATGTTTTTTTTACTTATACGGCATGAAAGGATTTTTACAGTTTTATAAAGCCTTATTTTCATGAAGCTTCCTCCAAAATATTCTATTACTATTTTCAAAAAAATACTTTTCTTTTAAAAATGCATGACATTTTGTGAAAATAAAATCATTTTAAAGAAGAAAGGATATTTTCCTCAAGAATTCATTTCAAGTATTTTATCAAAATCATTTTCCATCTAAAATGACATTATTTCATATGTGTATGTTTCAAGTATAATGTCACTATGATTAAATGGTTTCACTTTTCTTATTATGAAATCATATCCATTTCTTTTATATGGATTATGTGACGATGGGATGATGTTTATGAAACCCATTCTATTCGTTGGGTTATTATGAATGATGTAAGTTTATTTTATGGCACAAGTAAGAATGATTCACTATGAGATGGGTGGGACCTATATCTCCCTCCAATGCATTGGGTAAAGATTTATATCTCATGAGATAGACATGGCTGGAATGACAAGATAATCCAGTTCAGTATTACAGGACTGGAACGAGGAGTGAACTCGATTCAGAAAGGGACATTGTCCACTAAGATTGTCTTGGAAGCAATGCCTTGGCTACTATGGAAATCATTACATGTGCTTAATGGATGCCACAATTACATGTTTAATTTCCATGATATTTTATCATGATTAATGTTTCGTTATGATCTATGCCTTACGTACTGCCATGATTTATGTCATTGCTCAAGATTCTGATGTTTAAATATTATGTTCATGTTTTGAAGTTCACATGTATATGATTTGTTTTATTTTATCCATGCTTACCCTTACTGAGCATTTGAGATCACCCTTTATATTTTTTATTTTCCCCAAGATTTAAAGAATGGTTTTAGGTAAAAAAATGGGAAGATCTTATGGGAGATGTTGAAGATATTTCACCATGATTAGAATATTATATTCCGAGTTTTCAAAGACACTAAACTATTACGATCCTTGTGTTTTTGTCTTTGTTATGTATTAAGTATTCTGCTAAAGTAATGTAATGTCCATGTACGCCAAGCTTCTGGCCTCTACAGTTGGTATCGGAGGAAAAGGAGTTAGGAATGTATCCGATCCTTGGGAACTCTCACATGTGAGCTTTGGATGAAGCATGGCTCTCCGCCCAAAGGCTTCTTGAAGAAATGGCTGCCACTGGGGATGGTGGTGTGTCCCACCCAAGGGGTGTATCCACCCATGGAGTGCTTTAATAGGAATCAATTATAGTCCACTGGAAGTAATTCCAGACCGTTATAGAAATAGTGTAGATGATGCCTTGATCAGGATAACTCTGACTCTGTTGGAACATGAGTCCTGTGCAGAGTGGAAGATGATGACTTTGCCGATGTAAATGAATGTGGTGGTTTAGGATAGTCATGATAGGATGACTCTAGTTTCTGTAGCCGTAGAGTATATACTCTTGAAACAAATCAGGGACAATAATTATGAGGATTTGGAGTGTTTAGACTTAAGTTAAAGCTTTGAAGTTGGGGAGACACCTTCATATTGGATTATAGTTGAGGATGAGATCATCTATGTGAAAAATAGGGTTACTATGCCTATGAGTATAAGATGGGAACTCATGAGATAATTTCATGCTTCAAGGCGGGGGGTACATATTGGGGTGGAAGAAATGTAATGTGACCTATGACAACAGATTTGGTGACTAGGTTTGAAGAAAGAGATAGCAGGGTTCCTAACAAGATGTATCACCTGTCAGAAGGTGGAGGCAGAACACCAACGACCAGGAGTCCTATCACATCCATTATATATTCCAGAATGAAAGTGGGATTTTGTGACTATATATTTTGTGGTGGTACATCCAAATACTCTTAGGAAGAATGAATATATTTAGGTCATTTTGTATCGAATAATGAAGGTATAATAATTCTATCCTGTCATGAAAACCGTAATAGTATAGTAGTTGGGAGAACTATATGTGAGTGAGAGTGTTTTTTTTCATGGGGTTCCATGAACTATAGTTTTAGATAGAGATTCATGACTTAATTTATGATTCTGGCAGAGCATATAGAAGGTGAGTGGTAATCAAGTTCTGTTAAGTATGACCATCCACCCATAGACAGATGGGAAGTCAGAGTGTACCATATAGCTGTTAGAGTCTATGATACGATCATTTGTGCTTGACTTCGGTGGATCTTGGGAGAAACACTTGGCTATAGTAGAGTTTTCCTATAACAATAGTTATTAGGAAACTATATAGATGTCACGATATGAGGCACTTTATGGTAGACCTTGTAGATCACCGCATTGTTGGATAGAGGTAGGTGAGTCAGAGATGTTGGGACCAAGTCTCATTTTGGAGACATTTGAGAAAGTGCAATTTATATTGAAATGTATGGATCTGGCTCAGAGTAGGCAGATGTCGTATACTGTAGATAGAGATGACCCATATAGTTTATAGTGGGTGATCATATATTCATTCGGGTGTCTCCTAGATTAGGTCACCATAGGATACAAAGGTAGATAAAGTTAGAACCCAGGTTTGTGGGACTGTTTGAGGTGCTAGATGGAATTGGGACGGTGGCATACCAACTAGCACTTCCACAGAAATTCAGAACTGTTCATGATGTTTTCCTTGTGTCACAAAAAATTTAGTATCACCCCAACTCTACACATGTGATTTTTGTGGAAGAGGATGACCTCATTATAGATGTGTCCTTTGAAGAGAATCTGATACATGTGTTGGGTCGCTGTGAGAATGTGTTACAGGAAAAGACCATGCCATTTGTTCATGTTTTATGGAAACATGGAAGTGTTCCATAGGAAACATGGGAACTGGAAGTGGACATGAGGGCATAATATACCGATCCTTTCGGATTGGAATCATATAGTAGTTTGGGAATATAAATAGGGAGGATTTTCTATAAGGTGGGGAGATTGTAAGATTCTGACCTTCTCTGAAGAAAAATCAGGCATGTTTTTAGGTACTTTTGGTTATTATTAAATGCCTTTGGGTTGGGCTATGAATTGGGGTGTTTTTGGGTGATGTTTTTATGAAACATGGGAAGACATGGGTTGTGCATAGGTTGCGCATGGTATGGAGAAACCATGAGAAAACTAACCATGTGGATAGTCGAGGTCATCATGGTTGGCAGATGGTTTTCCAAACCTTCTGCCAGCAAGCCACGTGGGAAGTGGAAGACCACATGGTTGACACATGGTTTGGCCTAACCGTGTGGACTCCCAGGTGAAACCATGTGCGAGGAGCAGTTTATTCTGAAAATTGCTTTTAAATCCTCTAGAAACCCTGAAACCTCTCTAATTTTACCTAGGATCAGGACTAACAATTTATGGGTGATCTCAGATCCTTTTAGAGGAATTCTAATGAGATATGAACACCATTCTTAGATATTGAAATCCCTGATTGAAGATTTTCTCTCATCCTAGTAAGTGGATTTTATCCCAATGCTTCTCTCATTCTTTTCATTTATCTTTCCTTGATCTTTTCATGGAAAATCTCCACCATTTTCATGGATCTAAACTATTGGGATGATATATTGATCTGGTATTGTAGATAAATATGTTGATTCTAAGGATCCTGATGCCTTTGATCTTAATTATTGTTTTTGTATTTAGATTTGATGATTGATCAATGATGATGTGTTGCTCAGATTTTAGGGATTTCTATTATGCGAACATATGTCAATAAACCGAGGTAGGTGGTCTAAATTGAACTCCCATAGTCATGATTCACGATATGTGAATGTTAGTTAATTATTTTCTAGATTCAATTGTTAAAATATTTCTTAAATTGGAGTAATTAGGAAATTGTATTTGAAATGAGTTTTCCTTGGTGGTTAATTGATAATTGAAGCATGGAACAAATGAAGGGGGTTTTCTAAATAGATATTTTGGATATTTTTTATAGGTTGATAAATTTTAATTGAGATATTGAATTTTTGTGTTAAGATAATTAATTGGGGAAAATTAATTATTAAATAATGATGTTGGTAATTTATCATAACTAATTTTCAGAATTAATTATGTGTCATGATGTTGACCAAAGATAATTAATTGAGATAAATAATTATGTTCTATGATGTGATTAATGATAATTAATTGTGGTATTTAATTATGACATGTTGATATTTCGATATGTGTAATTAATTGTGAAGAATTAATTATGGAATGAGAATTGTGTTGATTAATTAGTTAATTGATGAACTAATTAATGGTTTATGTGCTTAGATAATTTTTGAGATAACTAATGGAATTTTAAATGTTTAACTAATAATTTTATTAGTAAAGGAATAATGTGGAAAATTTTGTGAATTAATATAATGACTACATGGATGATATTTTTGTGGTGCAAGACATGGCATTCAAGACCAATTAAATGTTGGGATTTAGACATGTAATTCCTCCCGAATAGTTATCCACGCTTGAGGTTATGGGTACTAGGCATGACTACCTACACTGAATGATTAAAAGAGTTCTATGCTTGATGACATACACTCAATGAGATTATGGTGCTAGGAATGATGACCAACACCAAATGAATGATGATTCAATTGAGATTTGGGGTGCTAGAAATGACGACCTACACCAAATGTTTAATGACATTGAATGATAATTCAAATGGGAAATATGGATCTCAAATGGGCCAAATGTGATGATTAAATATTTGTTACAATGTGATAACTATTTAAATTATTCATTGTATTTATAACTTCAAAAAAATGCATAAACTATCTTTTAACTGGACACATTTTAGACACTGTTGTTGGAGACCAACTGAGTTGTACTCACACCTTATTCAGACCACCTAATCAACACCCGAGTAGACTTTTTTGTTGCATGAATGGATAAGGTCAAGCCACTGGGATAGGTTTCAGTTGGGTTTGGATCATGGGAGGGGGAACCATATGTGGTTCTAGACCCTATTGGGAGTTGTTGTGACTTTACATTTAGTTGCATTATAGACACATGACATTTGCATTGTTATAGCATGTTTTACCTTTTAGTTGAGTATTTTATTTTCATGTTTTCATTATCATATGACTTAGATTTTTTCTGGTTATTTATACGCTTCCTCATTAGGTTAATTTTATTTGTTTCTATTGAATTTTATTTATAATAAAATAGGGTATAGTCACCCCAAGACTGATTTAACAAACCCTCGCTACAGGTCGACACCATCTATAATATGGGGAGGCGGCCTTGAGGGAATGTATCCAACCTGCTTGAGGCATTGTTCAATGGCACCATGTCGGGATTCCACAAATAATTATAACATGATCAATTAATGAACAATTTATTTAATCAAAATGTTATATAACATGGCATAAAGCATAGCATTCCCCATAAGCACATGTATCCATGGATTCATAAATAGGCCATCCATAATGGTGAACGTGAAGACTAAATCCAATCTTTTGATTTGGATTGGTAGAAGATTCATATAATTCAGTTCATTCATTATCCATTTATGAACATGAGCCTATAAATGAAATTCCTAATTTAGAATCCATGAATCACTCCATGTGTAATATAAACCAAATCCCTACGATCCCGTCCATGATGTACCTTTCATGAACCTTATTATCTTTCTTGGTGTGGTATAATATCTTGTGCATTTGAGTCTTGCATTGGTGGTCCACTAAGGTAGAACACGTATCACCCATGGAAATATGATCTACACCCTTTTAGTCAAACAATTATATTCTCATATGAATCCATGTATCACTCTGCATATGTATATTCTATCTTCGATGTGTCCATCCATGGAATTATTTATTTGAATCCATGGAATATAAACATTCAATCTCAATTCCATTTAAGCATGTTGAGGTCAATAACATGTTGAATTCATTTACAACTCACCCAAAATTGTGATACAAGTAAAGTACAATCATAGAAGGATTGGAGTCTAAATACTCCAATGAGAAAAATATTTTTAAGAAACTTATCATTCTCAAACAACATGTTACATTGAATAATATTTATTCAAATATCATAGAAATTCAATATCAAACAGGAAACTCAAGGTAAGAGGCTTGGGCCTCGGTCACCCTTCCATTACTTTAATCATTTAAATATGAAATCTCTAATTCATATTTAAATTAAATTCACAATTCAATTCATCATTCATATTCTAAGGAAATGGTTACAAGACACTTCCTAAGGTAGCCAATTCCAATGGCCATCCATGGTGGTCCATTTAAATAATCAACACACCCTAGTTCTAGATTTGTTTTCAAGTTAGTCAACCCATAAATATTTAATAACAAGAATCATTAATTCAATAGTATATACCAATAAATTAAAACCGATGACGAAAATACAATATAAGGAATTTCCATAAAATTTTCCACATGAAATAATATCATATACATTAATCACTTGAAATTACACAAAAATCATGAGACCACCTACCCTATGTCTGTAGTTGATTTATCATCCAGTATCAGCTCCTATTTCAGCACCAATAGGAATAAAATAAAAGAACAGATGAAGAAACTACTAATAGGACCAATTAGATTGTACCAAAATAGTGAAGTTGATATACAGATGAATGATATAAGAAAAATAAACGAATCTATTACCCACCAATGCAAATCCAACAAGATGAGAATCCCTCAAATTAGATATCAGATAAGAGATTTATCTCAAATAAATGAATATTCATTGAGGAGGATCCAAAATGGTTTCATTTAGTGTGTATGAATAAAATAAAAATAGGATTCATATTAAAATATTAAATAATGGAAAAATTGGAATTTCACTCAAAACTAGGCTTCACATAGTTTGGCCAAACCATTTGTCAACCCTGCACAGACATCTAAAGGGTAGGTGCACCTGAAAAGTTTGTCTGCACTATTTGAAAAATTTTGTGAAAACCATGCCAAAACCCACTATCAAAATTATAGACCTAGGGGCATTGTCGTGCAGCCCAAGACTCACGGTTTTCACTAACAGTGCTCCTGGAAATTTCACCACAAAACATGGGTTCCTGGATTCAAACCAGCCCCAAATATCCTTAACACCTCCATAACCTAGACTCCTTGGGTGTATATTTTATTATTCAAGGGATAGTCGTTGAACTAAGGTGATCTATTTTTATTATATGGATGTATATTTTTTTCCTAGATGGTTACTATGTTTTTCGTGGTTTCATGACATTCATAGAGATGTTGCAACACCAACCTGTGTATGATAATCAATCCCAATTGTCTTGTGATAATTTGTTGGTCATAATTATTTATTTAGTCAATAAATAATGTAATTTAAATTTTCGTCTTCTATGTCACATGAACATTACACTAAATTTTGTGTTATATAAATTAATGTATTGTTGGAGCCCTAATTCATTGCACACTCTCCCTACTCAGGTTTCTATGTAACAATATTATCCAGAAAGCTCTCACTGGTTTCATATCCATGTCAAGTTGAAGCAAAAAATTAGATTATTGAGTAAGATATATTGTTTTGGGATTAAGGGACTGGGAAGATATGAGGCTTCAAGTAACATTTTATTCCTTTGTTTCATTTTATTTTAGTTATTTATTTTATACTAGTGATCATACTTTTAGGAAAACAGTATAACATGACATCATATTTCAATAATAAATTAATATTATCATAAAATTTATTAATTCTATATACCGTTATGTGTATGAGGTTTTGTTTTTTATATTTTATTTTTCACTCTGTTACTAGGTTATAGTTTCCCCATTGTTCTACATTTTACCACAAGTTTTTTTTAAATTCTCTAGAATATGGGGAGACATGCCTCATGTTAATTTTTTTGGATAAGGTAACTATTCATTGTGAACATGATAGGGATGTGTTAATGTGGTATTAGAAGTTTTAGGTGGATTATATCACTACATGTATCAAAGTTTTATTTTTTATTATGATTTAGGGTGATGAAAGACAAGTTACCTTGGTATCTACTAAATCATATGATGGATAAAGACCTAATGTATCTCAAAAACATTTTCATTTAGGAACTTTATTTGTGTTTTCCATGAACCGGGATCCACTCAGTGGTTCCTCGATCCCAGTTGGTCACATGGCCTCAAGCACATATCCTAGAACAACAGAGGGTGCTGATTAGAATAGAGGGACCATGGTGTGTTTTTGGGGAGATTGTTCCCTCATTACTTGAGTAGAACACATTAGGTAAGTAATAAATTAGGAATATTGCAATCACATATAACCATCCAAGTTGGAAATAATAAGTAGCATTGGTAAGCTGAATCATACTGTAAATTGTTGGAACCATTGTCATTCTTTGCATGATTTGGAGTTTGTTTTGTGTTTTTTTAATACTCAGTGGAAGTTCAGGATGTGTACAAGAAATGTGATCATACAGAAGAAGCAGATAACAGTATTGAAGGTGGCACCATTTTCCAATGTTTACCAATTTTTTGGGCCTGAAAATTGACAGATGGAGAGAAGTGGTTTTTGGAAAAGAGACTTGCGCATCGTTGACTTGAAGTAGAGAAAACATGTGCGCCATTTGTTTTTCATGATCATAACATGAAAATATGGAAAAGGTAGAAGGGTGCCCAAGTTTTATGTTTGGTTACGCAAGTAACTTGTGCAGAAGAGACTTTCACGCCGAAACTTGTGCGTCGAGGTAAAAATTGAGCACTATTGAGTAGGGTATCCAAATGCATATAAATAAGGTTCAACCCCTCCTTATTAGGTATGAAGTTTGAGACTTAGAGAACTTTAGTGCTCCCGTCGCGCAGGTGTAGTGGTCGCATAGGTGGTTGTGTGGTCGCGCAAGTAGAAGTTTTGCGACAATTTTTTGTTTCACATCCAAGGAGGTTTGGGCATGAAAGGGTTTGAATCGTGCAAGTTTGGAGTTATTGAAGGAGGTGTTGTGCAAGTGGGTTGTTGAAACTTGCACGCCATAAATTGAAGAAGCACGATAGTTGATAGGTGCGAGCCAAAATCATTTTGGGTGTAAAAGGATGTGCGTCTTGCAGGTTTAAAGTAGAAGAAGTGAGTGTCGCGCAAGTGGTTGAGGTGAACTTGCGCGCTAGTTTAGACATACACACCGAGACTTGCGCGCCATCATGAAACTTGCACTTCAGGCTTCGATAAGCGCGCGAGGTGTGGTTGAAGTACGCCAGTCTTTCTGGGGCTGCAGGAAGGCTGAAATATTTCCCGATACCTTTGGTGAAAAGATATATTTTTCTATAGGTGGATATTAGACTACAGTTGGAAGATGGACTTCAATAGAGCATCTACATACCAAATAGAATGTATTCATTAGAGAAGATAAAGATACCTTCACGTCTACAAACTTATTGGGACTTAACCAAAGGTATTGAGCTAAGGGAGTCAATGGGAGTAACCTGAGGGATGCAGTGAGCTATCCATGAACCTTTGTAAACGCAGTTATCCTGGGACAGAGTGACCGTGCCTGAACCTTTGTAATCCACATATAGTTATGTTTAGTGGAATTTGTTATGACTGACAACCTTTCGGTGTATGCCCCTTGGATGTAGCCCTTAGTGGTGAACCAGGTAAAATGTGTTGTGTCGTCTCTCTGCATGTGAATGTTTGCTTTCAGATCATATTCATCATACAGGTTTAACATGTTCCTACCAACATGGGAACAAGATCCATCACATTAAAAGAAATTTTTGTCACCCTGATTCTCCCCTCCACTCTTAGTGTGTCCCGAGGTCCTATAAGTGGTATTAGAGGGATGTTTTCTAGTGTTAGATATGTCTTTTTCCATCATGGAAAATTCAGACAGTGTTAGGGGAGTCCCCCTCTTTGATGGAAGTAATTTTCAGATTTGGATGATCATAATGAGGTCTCATTTAAGATCCCTTGGAATGGAAGTTCTTTTTTTCCACTGTGCAAGGTATAAATGTTTCTGATTCAACAGGACTGGCTATGACAAATGTAGATAGGAAAATTCTTGATGCAGATGCTAAAGCACAGAATGCTCTCACCACAACACATTCTGATAAGATCTATCTAAAAGTGATGAGTTGCACCTTAGAAAAGTCCATGTGGGATAAACATGAAAATATTTATGAATGATATAGTAATGTGAAGGAGGCGAAACGAAAATTTCTACAAAATAGGTTTGATGATCTGAAGATGCATCCTAATGAGAATTTAGACTCCTTCAATCGAATTACTAAAGTGGTTGGAGCAATTCGGGGTCTAGGTGAAGAAATCAAAGATGTTGACATTATAAAGAAATTATTAAGAAGACTTCCACCCCTTTACAATGAAATGGTGTCATCCTTTGAGGAAATAGATATTTCCAATCTTTCTTTGGATTATCTGTTGAGAAACCTAGTGGCATATAAAATGAGAGTCAAACCAGAAGATTCTACTACACGAGTAAGAAAGGATATGGCGTTCAAATATATGTAGAAACTGAAAATTTCAAAACATAGTAGTGGTGAAGACGATGAGGAAAAATAAATTCTTCTCTCATTTCCAAGATTATCCAGAAGGGAAAAGGGAAATTCAAAGGGATGTTACCTCTTGCTTTCTTTTGTTGTGGAAAAGTTGGACACATTGCTTCTCAGGGCTTAAGAAAGATCAATGATGATGATAGCAATGCTGAAAACATTGAGAAGCCTCAAAATGGGTTTTTCAAGACAGGAGACTTGAAATATAGAATGAAAGTACTGAAGAATAGTTTTGTTTGTGAAGAGGAATATGATGATATTGAATTATGTGAATAAGAAGAACAAGAGTACAAAACTAGAAACCATGCTTCTATGATGGCCACTATTGAAAAATCAGAAGATAATGGTGGAGAAAATCAGTTAAAAACTAGTAGCAATCTCCAGATGCAACTTAAGGATGTTGTAAGTAATCTTAAGATGAAATGTAAGAGTTGAAATAAGTGGAAATCAATTGTAGAAGAATCAAATGAATATGTTGATCAGATTGATGCTGAAATTGAACGACTGGAATTATTTGTGAAAGTACAGTCTGAAATCCTTGAAAGCAATGATGATGTAGTGGATCTGAAGCTGAGAATTGAAGAGAAGGGAAGGGTCATCAATGACCTCACATCAATACTGGAAGAAAAATACAAGAATGTTGAGTGTCTTGAAGAGGAAGTTGTTACTCTTAGTATTAAACATGAGACTGAATCAATTTCAATAGAATCAATGAAGAAAATACTGTTTGGAAGATTCTCATATGGAGAATTACTGGAAAGTGCCAAGTGTGGTTCAGATGGTGTTGGAAAGATCTTGAGTGATCAAATACCCGCTTCCATGGGAAAGAGTGGAATTGGCTGTGAAGCTGAGACATAAACTGCTGGAAGTGAAGAGAGCCAAAAGAAATACAAGATAGAAGTTGGACATGTTGTAACGTTGTTTGAAGTTCTGAAAAATAAACCCTCAATCCAAACATAAAAGAGAACTGAAAATTTTCCTCAAACATTCATAAATGAAAGACAGTCCAACAATTCTCCCAAGTAAGAAGGTATGAGGATAAATTCAAGTGAGAAGAAATTTCCTCTCATGATGTGTCAGTTCTGTGGACAACTAGTCCATACCATGTCATATTGCGAAGAGGTAAGGAGCTACTTGAATGGGGATGATCTGGGACATCAACAAAAGATACAGACTTCATATCATCCATCTTATAAGTGAAATAGTTTATATGGATATTGTTTTCGTTGTTCTTACTTTGCTCATAAGTTTGTTAATTGAAGGTAGATAAGGGACGTGGACACCTCATACCTGAGTTCAAGACAAGTCAAATCTCGTCAATAAGATAGTGTGGCTCTTACAAATAGGTTTTATCCTCTCGAAGATGACTTCAACTATGAAGAACCAATGTACCCATATTAGATAATTGAAAGGACATTAGTGCTCTATACTCAATCCAATGTCTCATGAAAAGAAAGGAAGAAAATTGAGAAATCCAACCTTGTAGAGGTGGCCGTCAAAGCTATAAAAATAAATAGTACCTGGATTCTGGACAGTGGTTGTTGATCTCATTTGATAGGTAATGCTGGCCTGTTAACGGATATCAAAAGAAAGGTTGATGGTACAGTACGATTTGGTAATGATGGAGCTCTAAAAATAAAAGGCAGTGGAAGTACTGAATTAGCTAATGGAGAGTTAAAGAAGACTAAAGTCCTTTACGGAGATGGCCTTCATCATAATCTACGTTGTTTGAGTCAATTCTATGACTTGGGACTTATAGTTACTTTTAATCAAAAAGGCTGCACTATCAAGGGAAAGACAGGCAATTCACTCATGAAGGAATGAAGAATAGAAGGCAACTTGTATCAGGTTGATAGTAAAGAAAATGTTTGTTACATGACTGTTGAAGAAGAAAACAATTTGTTGCAATGGAGACAGGGACACATCAATCAACAAGACATGGAGAAAATATCAAAATTAACGATTGTTATGGAAATTCCCAACCTGAAGCGTGAGTGTGAAAAGTCTTTTGATGCTTGCATTCGTGAAAAGCTGGTCTTCAGTTAATATCAGCCAATGAAGAAAAGGGCATCTCATCTTCTTGATCTAATACATACAGATGTATGAGTGCTGATAAATGTTGCCGAAACTCATGGAGAAAGGTACTTTGTCGTTTTCTTAGA
Source organism: Viscum album (assembly GCA_963277665.1). Lineage (NCBI taxonomy): Eukaryota > Viridiplantae > Streptophyta > Magnoliopsida > Santalales > Viscaceae > Viscum > Viscum album. The sequence continues at coordinate 1,006,169,078 of OY728134.1, forward strand.
GGATTACATTATAATGGCATGTGTTATGGTCATTCACATGAAATGTCAAGTGCTTGACTACATGAAAACATATCAGCGAATTGTCGAGAATGATACTGGACGAACAATCAAAGTGTTGCGATATGACAATGGAGGGGAATACACGTCCATTGAATTTGAAAATTACCTGGAGAATAATGGGATTCAACATGAGGTAGTTGCTATAAGAACTCCACAACAAAATGGAGTTTTCAAACGTAGGAATCGATAGGTGAACAACATGGAACGAACAATACTGATCGAGAGTCGTATTCCATGACATTACTGGAAATAGGTTGTTCAAGCTGCAGTGTATATTCAGAATCGAAAAAGACTTTTTATGGGTGAGATGAAGACACCATATTAATTGTGGCATGGAAGTAAGCCCTCTTTGAAATACTTTCATGTTTTTGGAAGTAAATGCTTCATTAGGAACAAAGAAGGAAATCTAGGGAAGTATGGTGACAATGCAGATGAAGGAATTTTCCTTGGATACTCAATGAACATAAAATCCTAAAAGTGTTTCAACAAGAGATTATGAAGGATCGTAGAAAGTAGTGATGTAAATATCGTTGAAGAGAAAACCACAAATGCTTCACAAAGTTAATATGTTGATGGGATATAAAGCGAGGAAGAAAATGACCATGGAGTAAATTAAAATCTAGAAATAGGGGAAGGTGTACAAAAAACTCAGGGGTCACATCATTATGTTCACTCAGAAGAAGAATCTGAAGAGGAAATCTTGGGTGGAGAGAATGCGATTGAACCTCACAGTAGAAATCGAAGAGCTGAGATTGATCCATCTAAAATAATTGGGGACAAGAGTGCACCCACACAAAAAAGGAGGATGAGGAATAACACAAAATCTGTATTTCTTTCAGCCGTGGATCCATCCTCATTTTAAGAAGCTGCAAAAGATGAATCCTGGGTGAAAGCCATGAATGAAGAGTTAGATCAGATTGACTAGAATCAGATATGGGATCTTGTCCAGAGACCCGAAGGTCATAATTTGATCGGTACAAAATGGATCTTTAAGAACATGTTTGATGAGCATGAAAGTGTTTTTAGAAACAAGGCATGACTGGTATGTAAAGGATATCCCTAGATTGAAGGTGTTGATGTTGAGGAAACCATTGGTCTAGTGGCTAGACTGGAGTCAATCAGGCTTTTCCTTTCCATGGTACACCAAAGAGGATATAAAGTATATCAAATGGATGTCAAGACAACATTCTTGAATGGTGTACTTGTAGAGACCCAAAGCTTGACGTACATGGACATTACATTACTTTTGCGGAATACTTAGTACATAACAAAAACACACACACAAGGATCATAATAGTTTACTGTCTTTGGAAACTCGGAATATAATATTCTAATCGTGGTGAAATATCTTCAACATCTCCCATAAAGAACTTCCTTTTTTGAACCAAAACCCTTTCTTTATATCCTGGGGAAAAGAAAACATAAAAGGGTGAGCTCAAATGCTCAGTAAGGGTAAACAAAAGAAATATCAATCACATCATATTCATAATAACATAACATTTTGGAAATCTTAACCTGCAAAAGAGAGAATAATTTCATAACATGGGATAAATCTTAGTAATGAAATGATAATCCAATAATCATAACTTAAAACATGAAACTTTGTGGAATACACACATAATCATAGAGAATCATTTCTTGTTAGTCAAGACTCATTTCCAAGACTATCTTAGTGGATAAAGTCCCTTTCTGAACCGAGTCACCCTCGATTCAGTCATGTTTCACTAAACCGGTATAACCTACCATTCCAACCATGTCTATCTCATGAGATATAAAATCTTTACCCAATGCATTGGAGGGAGATATAGGTCCCACACATCTCATAATGATACCATTCTTATGTGTGCCACAAAATTATAAATCATACATCATTGCATAACCCATGTAATAAAAATGGGAATCTTCGTGACATCATAAAACAATTCATATAAGATAAAGGAATTCATAAAAATATAATTACATCACAACATAATCAAATCAATGTAATAATAGGGATAAAAACATAACCCTTTATTATCTTAGATGGAAAATAATTTTGATAAAACACTTGAACTCTATTCTTGAGGAAAATATCCTTTCTGCTTCAAAAACACTTTTCCTTTCTAAACATGTCGTACAATTATAAACTAAAAGAAGTTGATTAAAAATAAACATGAAAACTTGTAATGGAATTTTCTTAGAAATAATGTTTTAAAAATTCATTCATGTCGTATAAGTTAAAAAAACATTCTTCTCGTACTTTTGTCGGAAAAGTCAAAAAAGTACCTCGTACGAAAAACGACAAAAGATTCCTTTCATATCTTTTACTAAAAACTCACCGAAGGGTAAAATAGGAATTAAAAATTGTAGGTGGATGGAAATAATATTACATATTGAGAAAACATGGATGTGGATGATAAAATACACCCCAGTAAATAACAAAGTATAAACAATCTCGGATAAAAATGAGATTGTGATATTTCCCTTACCTTAGGTCCGATTTGCTTTGTAAGTGTCCGAACCTCCTCTTCTTTGAAGCGCCTATTTGAGACCTCCTCTTAGGGCACTAAAATTGGTCTTTGAGGAAGACCAGAACCTCTAGGATGTTTCTAGGGAAGTGGCGAAGAGAATTTGGCAGGGTTTGGCCAAGCTTGAAGGCTCAAAGTTGTGTGAGGAAGAGAGGGAGGAGGTGCCCTTTTATAAGGGAGGAGAGGGGCATCTTTGGAATAACTAAAAATATTATTTTATTATAAAGTCAAGTTCGGTTTTAAATAGCTCCAAATTGATTTATTTCGAGGATAAGGTGGGGATGGGTCGAAATCTTCTCATCCAATAGAATTTAGACAATTTTAGGTTCCTATTTTAACCTTATCATTTAGATTTAACATTAAGTTAAATAATTTTACTTTTACCGTGTCTTCTTGTGTTCTTATACTATAAGGTTAATAAAATTAATATATCAAGACAAACTAACCCCAAGTTTTTAATTATTAATATATATAACCTTATCTAAGTAATTTGGCCGATCCTTAGATTTTTAGGAATAAAATAACAATTAATAATATAATATTTGTTTTAAAAACTAATTTATGTCAATTTTGACACTATTTAGTAATTGATTTTTGTGAAAATCATAACAGAATGATTAGTTCGAATAAAGTTAATTAAATCCATAATAACATGTCATATTAACCTAGAAAATTAGTGTAATTCATAAAAAGTCTCAAATTATATTTATTTGGGTATTTAAAATATCAATTATTCTAATTTTTCACTATTATGGTAATTACTGCATCATCATTGTGTCATAAATAAATTAAATTATTTAATGTCTAAAAATTATAAATAAAATATAATTATGTAGGAAATCTTATTAGATTTCTAATTAATATTTACAATCGAATTTATCTTATGTATAACCCCATATTAAAAATGATTTAGTTATTAAACTTTGATTTTAACTATTTTAACCCTTCTTTAAATAAATTAATAATAAATGTCATAATCTAATCCAAGTGGGACTAAATGGCCATATTTTATTCCTAAGGTTGTTTTTGTTCGAATTACACTTGTCCAATATAATTAGGACATGTTTTAGGGTAATAATAATATCATTTTTACCCATTATTACCCTATTTACTTTTAACCGTGGTAAAAAAAGTAAAAAGTTACTATTCACCAAAAATTATTTTCATCTCATTGAACCACATTTTACTTACTGATATCAACCGTGTCTCTTAGATTTTTGAAATTCCACTCACAGAAGTGGTAAAATTATGTTTTATTAACAATTCAGTTTTTTTTAACTACCACTTAGTGGTTTCACTATTAATCAAAATATGAAAGTTTCCAGAAAAATACCAAAAATTAGGCCTAAGCTATTTTTGATATTATGAACTCAAAAATGATGTCTATTTTACCAAATTCAAAACATATCAGTTGCATTAATTCATTTAAAATTAATTCCCGTCGTCAAAACAAATAGCATGTTTTTAAGAGATAATAACTACCAAAAGATTGACACTTGTTTATGTATGGTTTAAATGTGAAATTACATCCAATGACCAACATTGTATTAAATTATAAAAATATATTCTAAATATACTTTAAAACCACTCAAATTAATAATTTATCACTATTAATTATTTCGATTGAAAAAGTTGTTTTTAATTAAAATTTAGTAATTTTCACTATTCATCAAAATATGAAAGTTATCCGAAAATCACCAAAATTTCACCCTAAGATAATTTCGATATTCCGAATCCAAAAATGAAGTCCATTTTGAAAAATAAAATTTACAAAATTTCAAAAAGTGGTTATTACTATTCATAACTGCTAGTTTTAATAATATTTTAATAGCATATCGTTGTTTAGTGAAACTCGGTATTGCGTACTACACATGCTATCAGGGAAGGTCGCAATTACCTGTAATGAAAGGCAAGTCAAGGATGCGTGTTGTGCAAGCTTCTTTTGGTGTATCATATAACACAATACATTAATGAAATTAAAAAGAATATTTTTCATAAAATCTCGGGGTGTTACATTCTACCCCCCTTAAAATGAATTTCACCCTCGAAATTCGGCGGGGTTATAAATGGTTTACTATTCGAAAGTTTCTTTAATCTAAACCCACATCGTAAAAAGGAATACCAAAACTAATCTTTAAAAAACAAAAGTATGAAACGTAACGGTTACCCAAATAAACTAATCAGTGGGTTTCCACATAGGTGAAAATATGGATATGGAAGAAAAATCTAACCATCATGTTCTGATGGAGAGTGGTAGAGAACATGGCTATGGAAAAGCCAACAATCACAAATCCATAAATTTGTGACGATCTAAGGTACCATCTGATTAATCAGATATAAGAGCACTAGGACAACATTTTTGGTTTTCAAGATCGTTTCCCTAAAATTGATGAATTTGAATTAGAATAAATACTAACTTTATTTTGGTACAATCTCACTGTTGTTCGTGCCTTAAACAATTTCCACTTCATCTCTTAAATAAATGAAGTTGAATTTGTTATTTGTGAAGTGTTAATTGATAATGTGATAGAATGATGGGTCATTCCATCTGTTTCAAACAAAAGGTTAGCAAAAGTTATCAAATATACATAAGTCCATCTATGGTGAGGTTAATCATATACGACTCCAAAAATGAACTTATACTTCATATATCATACCGCTTAATAAAATAAAACTAGTTTCTACTAACCAGGGACTTTCTTTAGGCCATTGGTATGCGATAAAGGCCCGTCACACTTTAGTTGTGGGTTCGATTCCCACAGCCTTGGCCGACGCGATGGGTTGTCGCACATCCTGCAGGTTGTCCTTTTTCTAAAACTAAATTATTATAAAATCCCATCAAAAAAAGTTTTATCCTTAAACAATACTAACTTATGTCCAACATAATCCATTCCAATCTTTAGGCTTATCTAAAATACTTCGATCCAAGCTCATAGTATAGAGAAAATGATCACGTGAATTCCATCATTTATCCCTCATATATCTAGTTCATCACATTCCAATCATGTGAATACCATAATCATGTATTTTCTTGAAACTGAATACACATTAAATATTAGTGAAAACATGAGTGCTGTCAAAAGATAACTCTTTCCACATACCAAAATCCTCAAAATTCTATATACTTAGTCCATATATCAATCATGAGCTCATGAATACAATCAAACATCTCATTATCTTCTTGTCCCTTCATTATGCGCATATCATCTACTTTCCAAAAATATTTCAATCACTTTTTTTCCTGGTTAACAGTATCATATAATTATTTAAAACCAATACATAGATATTCCAAAATTCCACAATACCATAAATGAGATTCCATGAAACTATTTTGAAATCCCATTACATAAACACTTAATCATTCCACCACATCGTTTTCATATTCAAAATCACAAATAGTGATCGCATGTGACTTCCCTTTGTCCTTTTCCTTAAGCGGTTTCCCATGTCGATCATCACTAACCCTTGGATTAGGGAATTTATTAGCATAATGCCCCATTTCCTTGCACTTGAAGCATTGAAGTGTTGGTGGTGCGTTCTTTGTAGTGTTTACTTTATTCACATCATTAGAAACCCTTTTTCCATTACTTCGACACTCAGCAGCTCGATGACCTTCTTTTCCACACTTAAAAAATTTTCTAGTCCCTTTAAGAAAATCTCCACCATGCTTCTTTCCACACTTTGTGCATAAGGAAACATTCATCTTCTTTTCACCATTATTCTGAGATTTCTCCTTGAACTCCATCTTTCGTTTCTTGTCAAAACCATGAGATGGATATGTAACACCAACTTCCATTTCTACCTTGATAGAACAACGCACAATTTCTTCATAGCTACTGAAGTCTCTTATAGCTAATGCCCTTCGATGACTTGGTTTTAAGCCACTGAAAAATCGATCAACTTTACTTTCAGGTTGGATGATAATGTCATATGAATACATTGCAAGTCTTGTATAATTCGCCTTGTATATACCAACAGATTCATCATCCTTCTGCTTCAGCTCAAGAAATTCCTTTTCCATCTTTGTTCGAAGAATACGAGGGAATTACTTACTGAAAAACAAGTTCTTGAACTCGTCCCATTCCATGGACTCAATTTCATCTCTTGGCCTCGTATTCATGATAAGATTCCACCATTGATCAGCTTCACCTTCCAAACGATATACTGCTAAGATGACTTTATCATGCTCAGAACATTGATGAACTAAAAATATCTTTTCAGTGGTACTGATCCATTGTTCAGCAACAAGTGGATCTGAATTCCCACTGAAAGAAGGTGGACGTTGCCTCATGAAGGACTCAATAGAATATTGTTCCCTTCTCTGCTCATTTGGAAGTCCAGAATGATTCATAGCTTGTGTAAGTATAGCAATAAGATTTTGCACTCCATCTCCCATAACACTTGTTTGTTCAGGAAGAAAATCAATACATTGTCCATTATATTGATCAACACGGTTCCTTTGGGCTCCAGCCATCGTCTAAAACCCAAAAAGAATAGTGTGAGAGGCAAGAATCATGCTAGGGAAAACAACATAATAAAGGAGGAGTACCCTCAATATCTAACATCTTAGGTTAAATTCTAATATAGTTAGCGAAATTCTAGGACTATAACCTATACGTATACTTAACCTTAGAAACATCCCTAGACATACCATATAAATATCTCTAGGGATCTCACTAAAGTTCTCGCATCCTAGTTTCCAAAGGTTGACTAAACCTTTCCTCTAATACCAACTATAATGGTCTGGAATTACTTCCAGTGGACTATAATTGATACCTATCAGGGCACTCCATGGGCAGATACACCCCCTGGGCGGGACACACCACCATCCCCAGTGGCAGCCATTTCTCATGAAGCCCTTGGGCGGAGAGCCATGCTTCGTCCAACGCTCACATGTGAGAGTTCCCAAGGATCGGATACATTCCTACCTCCTTTGCCTCTGACACCAACTGTAGAGACCTGAATCTTGACGTACATGGACATTACATTACTTTTGCAGAATACTTAGTACATAACAAAAACACACACACAAGGATCGTAATAGTTTAGTGTCTTCGGAAACTCGGAATATAATATTCTAATCGTGGTGAAAGATCTTCAACATCTTCCATAAAGAACTTCCTTTTTTTAACCTAAATCCTTTCTTTATATCCTGGGGAAAAGAAAACATAAAAGGGTGAGCTCAAATGCTCAGTAAGGGTAAACAAAATAAATATCAATCATATCGTATTCATAATAACATAACATTTTGGAAATCTTAACCTGCAAAAGAGAGCATAATTTCATAACATGGGATAAATCTTAGTAGTGAAATGAAAATCAAATTATCATGACTTAAAACATGAAACTTTGTGGCATACACACATAATCATATAGAATCATTTCTTGTTAGTCAAGACTCATTTCCAATACTATCTTAGTGGACAAAGTCCCTTTCTGAACTGAGTCACACTCGTTTCAGTCCTGTTTCACTAAACCGGTATAACCTACCATTCCCGCCATGTATATCTCATGAGATATAAAGTCTTTACCCAATGCATTGGAGAGAGATATAGGTCCCACCCATCTCATAATGATACCATTCTTATGTGTGCCACAAAATTATAAATCATACATCATTTCATAACCCATGTAATAAAAATGGGAATCTTAAACATCGTGACATCATAAAACAATTCATATAAGATAAAGAAATTCATAAAAATATAATTCCATCACAACATAATAAAATCAATGTAATAATAGGGATAAAAACAGAGCCCTTTATTATCTTAGATGGAAAATAATTTTGATAAAACACTTGAACTCCATTCTTGAGGAAAATATCCTTTCTGCTTCAAAAACACTTTTCCTTTCTTAACATGTCATACAATTATAATCTAAAAGAAGTTGATTAAAAATATACTTGAAAACTTGTAAATGAATTTTCTTGGAAATAATGTTTTAAAAATTCATTCATGCCGTATAACTTAAAAAAACATTCTTCTTGTACTTTTGTCAGAAAAGTCAAAAAAGTACGTCGTACGAAAAACGACAAAAGATTCCTTTCATATCTTTTACTAAAAACTCACCGAATGGTAAATTAGGATTTATAAAATTGTAGGTGGATGGAAATAATATTACATATTGAGAAAACATGGATTTGGATGATAAAATACACCCCAGTAAATACCAAAGTATAAACAATCTCGGATAAAAATGAGATTGTGATATTTCCCTTACCTTAGGTCCGATTTGCTTTGTAAGTGTCCGAACCTCCTCTTCTTTGAAGCGCCTCTTTGAGACCTCCTCTTAGGGCACTAAAATTCGTCTTTGAGGAAGACCAGAACCTCTAGGATGTTGCTAGGGAAGTGGAGAAGAGAATTTGGCCGGGGCTGGCCGAGCTTGAAGGCTCAAAGTTGTGTGAGGAAGAGAGAGAGGAGGTGCCCTTTTATAAGGGAGGAGAGGGGCACCTTTGGAATAACTAAAAATATTATTTTGTTATAAAGTCAAGTTCGGTTTTAAATAGCTCCAAATTGATTTATTTCTAGGCTAAGGTGGGGATGGGTCTCAATCCTCTCATCCAATAGAATTTAGACAATTTTAGGTTCCTATTTTAACCTTATCATTTAGATTTAACATTAAGTTAAATAATTTTACTTTTACCGTGTCTTCTTGTGTTCTTATACTATAAGGTTAATAAACATACTATATAAAGCCAAACTAACCCCAAGTTTTTTATTATTAATATATATAACCTTATCTAAGTCATTTGGCCAACCCTTATATTTTTAGGAATAAAATAACAATTAATAATATAATATTTGTTTTAAAAACTATTTTATGTCAATTTTGACACTATTTAGTAATTGATTTTTGTGAAAATCATAACAGAATGATTAGTTATAAAAAGGTTTATTAAATCTATACTAACATGTCATATTAACCTATAAAATTAGTGGAATTCATAAAAAATCTCAAATTATATTTATTTGGGTATTTATAATATCAATTATTCTAATTTTTCACTATTATGGTAATTACTGCATCATCTTTGTGTCATAAATAAATTAAATTATTTAATGTCTAAAAATTATAAATAAAATATCATTATGTAAGAAATCTTATTAGATTTTAATTAATATTTACAATCGAATTTATCTTATGTATAACCCCATATTAAAAATGATTTAGTTATTAAACATTGATTTTAACTATTTTAACCCTTCTTTAAATAAATTAATAATAAATGTCATAATCTAATCCAAGTGGGCCTAAATGGTCATATATTATTCCTAAGGTTGTTTTTGTTCGAATTACACTTGTCCAATATAATTAGGACATGTTTTAAAGTAATAATAATATCATTTTTACCCATTATTACCCTATTTACTTTTAACCGTGGTAAAAAAAAGTAAAAAGTTACTATTCACCAAAAATTATTTTCATCTAATTGAACCACATTTTACTTACTGATATCAACCGTTTTTCTCAGATTTTTGAAATTCCACTCACAGAAGTGGTAAAATTATGTTTTATTAACAATTCCGTTTTTTTAACTACCACTTAGTGGTTTCACTATTAATCAAAAAATGAAAGTTTCCAGAAAAATACCAAAAATTAGTCCTAAGCTATATTTGATATTATGAACTCAAAAATGATGTCTATTTTACCAAATTCAAAACATATCAGTTTCATTAATTAATTTAAAAATTAATTCCCGTCGTCAAAACAAATAGCGTGTTTTTAAGAGATAATAACTACCAAACGATTGAAACTTGTTTATGTCTGGTTTAAATGTGAAATTACATCCAATGACCAACATTGTATTAAATTGTAAAAATATATTCTAAATATAATTTAAAACCACTCAAATTAATAATTTATCACTATTAATTATTTCAATTGAAAAAGTTGTTTTTAATTAAAATTTAGTAATTTTCACTATTCATCAAAATATGAAAGTTATCCGAAAATCACCAAAATTTCACCCTAAGATAATTTTGATATTCCGAATCCAAAAATGAAGTCCATTTTGAAAAATAATATTTACAAAATTTCAAAAAGTGGTTATTACTATTCATAACGGCTAGTTTTAATAACATTTTAATAGCATATCGTTGTTTAGTGAAACTCGGTATTGCGTACTACACACGCTATCGGGGAAGGTCGCGATTGCGTGTAATGCAAGGAAAGTCAAGGATGTGTGTTGTGAAAGCTCCTTTTGGTGTAGCGTATAACACAAGACATTAATGAAATTAAAAAGGATATTTTTCATAAAATCTCGGGGTGTTACAGTACTCGAAGAAAAAGTCTACATTGATCAACCAGTGGTTTTTCTTCTGGGTACTAATGAAACAAAGGTTTGAAAACCAAAGAAGGATCTATATGGGTTGAAACAGGCTCCAGAAGCATGGAATTCCTAGCTGGACTCTTATCTCAAGAAGCTGGAATGCAAAAGTGGAGAAGTAGATCACAATCTATATATTAAGAAATCATAAAAAGATCAGTTCATGGTTCTAGTCTATGTCGATGATATTATATTTGGTTGTAGTAGGCAGAAATCTTTGGATGAATTCTCTAATCACATGAAATCAGAATTTGGAATGTCTATGATTGGGGAGATCACATATTTCCTGGGGCTGCAAGTGATTCAAAAGAAGGATTACACTTTAATTTCTCAGGAAAAGTATGTAAGAGAGCTGCTAAAGAAGTTTAATATGCAAGACTCCAAACCAATGTCAACTATGATTGTAGTTGGAACCAAACATGGAATGCATGAGGATGGGATATCTGTAGACCCCACCATGTACATGAGGATAATTGGGAGCCTATTGTATCTGACAGCGACACAGACATATATTGTCTTTGCAACATGTCTAGCGGCCCAATTTCAGAGTAATCCAAAGGAGGAACATACGAAAGCTGTGAAAAGAATCATGAGGTATATATACGGTATTCACAATTTTGGTTTATACATTGCTGCATGAAGGGACAATGAACTATCATTATTTTCAGATGCTGACTAGGCCGACGATATAGTGGACAGAAAGTCCACCAGTGGTGGAGTAATCTATATTGGGAATAAATGTGTTGACTGGTAGAGAAAGAAACAAGAATGTACTTCTCTTAGTACTGTTGAAGCTGAGTATATATCTGGTACAATGGAATGCACTCAAATGCTATGGATGAAGCAATAATTGACAGATATTGATGATGAGGTGAAACAACCAATGGTGATTTACTGTGATAACAAGAGTGTAATTGATCTTACGAAGAATCATGTTCATCATTCTCGAACAAAACATATTGAAATTAGGTATCACTTTATCAATGAGAATGTTGAGCAAGGAATGATTACAATAGATCATTTGGGAACAAATGAGCAAGTAGCTGATATCCTGACCAATCCACTGTTAGCGGCTGTATTTGAGAAGCATCTGTTGAACCTTGGTGTTCAGCCACCTCCTAGTGCATAAGGAGGTTATGAAATACCCATCTCCCCAGTTATGTTAATTTTTTCAAATCTATTTATGGATGTGATGCATGTTTGTGGGGGAAATACAATTTAGGGTGAGTGTGGTTTGAGCTGAATAATGAAAAAATTACCAATCTTTGGGTTTATTGTCAATGGGGGAGAAAGTAAGAAATACATTGGACATGTAATGATTCTGTGACAGTGTAAGATAATTTCTTGGGAATCTTTGAGAATTCTAAGACATGAGAGAAAGGAAAAAATACATTGGACATGTAATGCATCTGTGACACTTTAATAGAATTTATTTGGCATCTTTGATAATTCCAAGACACGGGAACCCAATTCAATCTTCCTCTCTTGTTTTCTACCCAGAGCAATGTTCACATAGACTTAGAATTTTGGCTGAGTTGATTCTTGTGTTTTTGGTTTGCATATGGATAGAACTTCATTGAATTTATTTACTAATTTCCAACAAACCCGAAGGGGGGGATTGTTGGAAGCATGGTCGTTCTTTGCATGAATTGGATTTTTTTTGTGTTTGTTTTCAATCCTCAGTGGAGGTCCAGGTTGTTTTCCAGAAAAGTGATCATACAGAACAAACATATAACAGTATTGAAGGTGGCACCGTTTTCCAGTGATTGCCAATTTTTTGGGCTTGAAAATCAACAATTGGAGAGAAGTGGTTTTTGGAAAATATACTTGCTCATAGTTGACTTGAAGGAGATTAATCTTGGACACAATTTTTTTTCGTGATCAGAACATGAAAATATGGAAAAGGGATATGGGCTCCCATGTTTTATGTTAGGTGACGCAAGTGACTTGCGCAGCAGAGACTTGTATGCCGAATCTTGCGCGCCAAGGTATGACTTGCACGTCATCACACAGGGTATCCAAATGCCTATAAATAGAGTTCGAATCATCCTTATTTGGTATGAAGTTGTAGAATTAAAGAAATTCAGTGCTGCCGTCATGCAGGTGTAGTGGTCGCACAGGTGGTTGTGTGGTCGCGCAAGTAGAATTTTCTCGACAATTGTTTGTTGCACGTCCAAGACGGTTTGGGTGAGAAGGATGTGAATCGTGCATGTTTGGAGTTGTTGAAGGAGGTGTCACGCAAGTGGGTTGATGACACTTACGCACCATAAATTGAAGAAGCACGATAGTTGATAGTTGCATGCAAAAATCATTTGGGGCGTAAAAGGATGTGCGTCCCGCAGGTTTGATGTTGAAGAAGTGAGTGTCGCGCAACTGGTTGAGGTGACCTTGCACGCTAGTTTGGACTTGCGTGCTGAGACTTGCACGCCATCGTGAAACTTGCGCGCCAGTCTTGGATAAGGGTCCGGGTGTGGTTGAAGTACGCTAGTCTTTCTGGGGAAGTGCGAAAGCTGAAAGTTTCCCTGATACATTTGGTGCAAAGAGAGATTTGTCTACAGGTGGAGATTAGTCTATGGGTGGAATTTGTACTTCAACAGAGCATCTACATACAACAGAGGATGTATTCATTAGTGAAGATGAAGAGTCCTTCATGTATATAAACAGAGTGGGACTTTACCAAAGGCAGTGAGCCATGGGGAGTCAAAGGGAGTGACTCGAGGGATGTAGTGAGCTATCCCGGAACCTTTGTAAAGGTAGTGGGCCTGGGACAGAGTGACTGTTCCTGAACCTTTGTAATCCAAATCCAGTAAAGTTTAGTGTAATTTTGTATGACCGTCAACATGTCGACGTATTCTCCTTGGACGTAGCCCTTAGTGGTGAACCAATTAAAATTTGTTGTGTCATCTCTCAACATGTGAATGTTTTCTTTCTGATCATATTCATCATACAGGTTTAATAAGTTCTTACCAACGTGGGAGCAAGATCCTTCACATTAAAAGAAATATTTGTCACCTCGATTCACCCCTCCCCTTTCAGGGTGTTCCGGGGTCCTACATAAAGGATGATAATGTATTCTATGAATATATAAAGATAGAACATGGAAATAAGTATCTAGAAGTAGTACTGTATATGATATACAAATGAATCAAGTATGGTTAAAATCTTACTAGAATCCTAAGATTCAACCTGGTCATCGGCTACCATGTTCCATCCTATGTCATTCTAGATGTCACACAACCATAGGAGGAGGATTCCCCTTATCTATACCTACACGCATGAAGTCATCCTGGGTACCAAAGGCGGCCTGAATAGGGTGTGAGATAAATATCAATTGGCCACCACCAATGACATCTATAAATATCTAGTATGTGTATAAAACATGGAAGTGTGTAGTTGTTATAATGGAAGTAGAAAAAATAACATTAAATAGGGCAGTTTGGGTTCTTAAAAGAAAACTAGACTAACTCTACCTACTTCCGACCATGTCAGAATATCTCTAAATAAGGGACATGAGACACAATGCCCTATTTCACATTTATAATTGATGACATGCCTAATATCACATTCAAAAAGGTCCCCTTTCTCGGTATCACAGTAAGGGATTCAATGCCCATATAGTATCAATGAGCCATATTATCTCTCAATGTCATTACTTACTCTCCCACTCTACTATAAATATAGAGATTGGGGGAGGAGTATCGGAGAAGCTTTGCCATGAAATGAAGTTGTATTGGAACACCACAATTCCAGAACATTAGAAGACGAAGTTGGCCCAGCGGGAGGTGATGGATGATGCTGAACCAAAGGGGGGAGTTTGAGTGGCGTCTTTGGGAGCCAGTTTCCAGAAGGAAGAGCATGATAAACCGACAAGAATAGACGATTTTCCGATGTTTCAAGGTAGGGGTTTTCTCTTGATTGTTCTCAGTTATTTTTTACATTGATTAAACCTTCTTGATATGCATGTTATCAAACTAACGTGGAAGGGGCAGGCTAAATGAACACAGCCTGATCCCTCCACTACCTCAGGGATTGATGTCTTCTTCACGGATGGATCATTGGGTTTAGAAAAACCTGACCACGTCGGGTTAGATGTATAGGAGAAGTCGCGAGACCCACAACGATGCCTTCGGATTGAAAAATGGGCCACCAACATTCATCTAGTGACCCACGAAAGTATTCTGCCGACTAGCACTAGTGACCGATGTTGGCAGGGTACATGCTACAGCTGGAACACCTATCGGTGGCGTTGGCGGTGGGGGTGCCGCCACACCGCTGAAGTAGGTCGTGGCCGGTTACCCGTGGTGGAGGTGGGTGGAGGCAGGCACGTCGGCCAACCACATGGAAGTAGGGCGGACAACACCCAACCGGCCACTGGAGGAGCAGTGGCACCGTTGCACCACTAGAACGAGAGCCGACCGGAATCTTGACGGGCTGCGTCACACAGAGGAGGACCCGCTCCGGCGGGTCTTGTGTGCCAGCAGGCGGCGCCACGCAGCGCCGCTGGTTTCTCCAAAGCCAAACGGTTCAACTGGACCATTCAGGAATCCTGGGGGGTGCCTCCCTCAGGTGGTGGCTAGGGAGGGCCCTGGCACGGCAGACCGCAACTAGCCGCGAGCCAAGCCGAGTGGGTCGCGCCCACCTTGAGCTCCCAGCGGGCCACGCCCAACGGGGGCACCCAACGGCCCACGCCCTACTGGCCGCACCCAACGCGGGTCAAGCCATGCCTAATGGGCCAGGCCTCCCCCTTCGCAGGCCGGGTTGGTCGGGCCCGCCGCGGTCTAGCCCATTCGGGTTGGACCCGAGCCCATCTTGACCTAGTTATGCCTTTTTGGCCATATCGTGAGAACCAGGGGTCCATTTTAACTACCATCTACAGCATTGGAATCCTTGAATTGAGATGAACCTTTTGGTATTATCTACATGTGTTTTCGATAAAGTTGATGTATGGCCTGTTTTGATTGAACTTGAATTCTACTAGGCCCTCAGAATATAAATGCTAATAACTTATAGACCGGGCATCTGATTGACACGCCGTCTATCGCATTGGGTCTCTAATGACATGGATGACCTTTTTTATACTTATTTGTGGGAATTAGTGGCAGTTTATGTATTGATCGATGGATGGAGTAGAGGATCCTCCTAGAATCAAGCATGCTTTGTGCTGAAACACAGTGGCTGGTTGTACTTGCATAATCTTTGGATCCCGTGTGGGTCAGTATCTACCGAACCATTGTGGGTCATCTTCAGATATTTTGTGGGTCATCTTCCAGTAATGTGTGGTTCATCTTCATATCATGTGCGGGTCATGTTCGGATCCTGGGAGGGTCCGCATCTTCGAATGATGTGTGGGTTATCTTCGATCTTGTGTGGGTCAACAACCGAGCTTCTCGACGAAGTATGCTGGTCTAGAAACACAGTTAATCATATATACATTCGTTCTTCCATTATAACTGGTGTGAGATGAGTCTTTAACTTTTTGGTACTCTTTGGAGTGGTGATTCCTTCTTGGTATTATTCAGTGTGGCGTTAACTTTGTGGCACTTACCTTCATGGTGCTACCTTCGTTGTATTCTTTCCTTCGTGGAA
The DNA here is from genome assembly GCA_963277665.1 of Viscum album. NCBI lineage: Eukaryota > Viridiplantae > Streptophyta > Magnoliopsida > Santalales > Viscaceae > Viscum > Viscum album. Next base: position 1,006,185,560 of record OY728134.1, read on the forward strand.
GAGTTGTGATTTTGGATAAAGAGTTTGGAATTCTGTTTCATCATGAACTAGATGGGTATACTTGATAACTTAGGTATATAAATGGGCATATACCTAAGTAGGGTTGATTGTTGTTTTCATGGTTTTTGGATATATATTTGCCTTTTGGTTCATCATGTGTGGCTTTTGAAAGACCGTTGGGGGTCTTGGCGTCCCTACTAAGTATTTTTATACTCAACCCTGCATAGGATATGCCTTCACCTTATTGTGTCTTGTGCAGACGAGGGACATCATTGATCGAGGCTGAGGGCTCTAGGACTGGAGGCTGCTCGGAGGAGGACCATTAGATGATACATACCACAGATAAAACCATTCAAGGGTTGTACCTACCCTTTAGGTAGGATTTTTGTGGGTGTCCATAGGAGCTATTTTTAGTTTTACTTGTACTTTCCTGTTGGTCTTGTATTTCATCTCCTTTACCTACTTTACACACCCTTTTTACTATTTAGTTTACCTTGTGCTTATATCTTGATGTGTTCTGGGATTATGTGAGTTTGTAGGTTAAAAAGGAAACGCCTTCCCGGTTTTAGGGATATTTTTTTCAAGTGCTAGTTTTCAGCCTCTGGAAAATTGATGTCGGGCTTGGGGTAGTCACGGCACGAGCCCCGGGGGATGAGTAATGAAAAATTGGTATTAGATGATTTAGTTCTACCGAATAACATGGACTCTAATCTTTTAATTGACAATGGTGTTAAGTGTTATGATTGTGGTAATTAGTTTAGGGAATCCAGTTTTGGTACGGCGGTCGACGTATCCATAGACTGGGACAATGACTTCTGATTTCTGACTCAGTGCACGAAAAAACTATTTACGTGTGTGTATTTGAAAAGTTTTCTTTATGATCAATTTGATTCTGCTCAGTAGGTATAATGTATTAACCACAACACACCAGTTTCTTTTCAGGATACCTCTACGCAGATAGCCAGCCAATGTTCCAGGTATATTAAGTGATGACAGACCACCAAGCGATGAGGCTTTGGGGTAGGGCCCCCTTTCAACTATTGTACCATTAGGTGGTGTATTAGCAGCACCATAACCCATTGGGTAGATTCCACTTTTCCCTGCCGCAGAGGGTGCATGCTGATTGATAGCGTTACACGAGTTCCAGCACCAGAGGCCACCGAGTTATCAGGGCAAGATGGATCCACAAGTGGCTGGGAACTGGCTAGAGGTTGTGGTTAGAGTTTTTCTACTGGAATGGACACCCGTTGATCTCATGGTGATCCTTGTCTCTAGTATTCTTTAGGAAGCATCGTTCAGATGGTGGAGCTTGATGCTCTTGGATCATGACGATGTGACTCTCAATTGGGTGTACTTCGAGTTCCTTTTTAGTGAAGATTTCATCCCAGTGACCTTATGCTCTGTGCATATACAGGAGATTCTCCACATGCTGTAGGGAAGCAAGACCATGGCTCAGTAATAAACGAGGTTCACTGACCTCTCTCACTACTCCACTTACATGGTGCATTACCCTTTCTTCAGGTCTCAGACCTCCGAGTAAGGACTCAGACGGGATATTAGATCTTCGATGATTTCTCTCAGCATCACAACGCAGGAATGGGTGTTAGATTGAGAAATCTTAGAGGAGAGCTTCCTTGCTATGCAGTCACTGTTGAAATAGTGGGTTCCCTAGACCCAACAATGTAGTACTTTTGATTACTGTATCATGTGTATAGTTAGATATGCATGATGATATCTTATAATTATAGTGCAGACTTTTCTTCATCCTCTATAATAATGGTAATTTCCAAAGGTTAATTGTTGTTTCGAGAGGTTATAGAAGAACCCATGCTATAATGAAAACCTCAAGATACAATGAAATTGATCTTAAATATATGTTATATAGACTAGATACATCTTACTGACTGAACATAGTAGATGTCTGACTATCAGGTGCTGGTGGCTCATAAGCATTGAGACTTCTTCTCATGAATTTTGCACTTGGTGATCTCTAGTAATGAGATCATGAGGACATACCCGCCAATAGGAACACCAAATGTTTTGGGTGTCATTGGTTGTTCCTATCTACAGACATGTGTATTGGTCTCCTGACTTGAGACCATTACCATTGCATATCATTTAATTATGTACTTTGATGCAAGCCGAAAACCATGGCAGTAATGTCATGGCGAGGTGGTTTGTGTTGGGTGCGTTGTTAGTGGTATAACGTTGGTTGAATGGTCAAGAAAGGATTTTTCACTTCCAAGTATGGGAAGTTGTATTTCTCAGGCCTGGTTGATCAAGATAGTGTCACCTTCATAAGTCTTTGGCCAAAGTAGTAGAAAGGTGAATCCATCCAGATAGATCAACAAATAATAAAGCAAGATAAGGATGATGACATAAGAGTTTGTCCTACTTTATGAGATATTTAATTATAAAGAGACTATAATACACAGTTAGTGTTCGTAGGATGGTAGTCATTGCAATGAATATCCTTATCTCTTTAGGGGGCCATGAAGGGTTTCAAGACCCTGCTCTTGGTCTGTGGATTTTATTCACTACTATTAAGATAAGGGCCTAGAGGGTCACACACAATAACGTATTCAAGAATCCGCCCTATTCTGTTGAATAGGTATATGGACACAGTGGGCCCCTCTATGGGGTACGAGCATTTTCCAAGTTCTCAATCACCAAAATAATTAAATAAATTCATTAATATTCAAGTTACGAATATTTGGGATTGAATTTATTTAATGTATTTACATGTTTAGTAAATAAAAGAAAACTATTAATTGAACGAATATTATTTAATATTCAAGGTTCATTTAATATTAAGCGGGGCAACGAGTGGAGTTAAATGGCTCAATTATATCACACAATATATTATATATATATATATATTACAAGTATGTGATAAAATAATAAATAATATTGACGCAGTTTTAAGTCGTCGTAGTTATTTATTTAGAGAACATTGATATTAACGGGGGTCGGGGAACCCTACTGGGTATTTTATCAATGTCTCTATAAATATGAGACGAGTCTCTCTCTTTTTGGTGTGAATATCACTATTCATTCATTTATGGAATGAAGAATTGAGAGCCTCTCTCTCCTCCCCAGTCCTAGAGAGAGAAGCTGATGATCCAAGAGCTCAGATCAAGTTCTTCATCACGCATCGCAAGATCAACGATGTGGTGATCACCTAGACGTCGAAGATATCGTTGAAATGCAGTGCTAGCACCCGGAGATCAATGATCGGCATTCCCGCAGATTTGTAGAGTGCGTGTGGACGATCTAGAGGGATCCTGCTTGGGATCCTTCAAGCGACGATTGCCATCAGCTAGCAGCAGTCGACCGCGCCGTCTGATTTGAAACGGGTACGTTTTCATTTTAATTTTGTGCTCTTAATAATATATGAGAGATCTTCGAACCCCTCCAGAGCTCGGATCGTCAGTGAAGACAAGTACCATCGTTCCACCGATGAAAATTTAAAAATCCCCGACCCACCGACTTCTGCTGCGGGCCCCGGAAACCTAACAGTCACCAGCAGTGATACCCACCCCCGAACGTCACGTAGTAGAGTCATCTATAGCTAGCAGCAAACTGATGATGTAGAGGTACAAGAGGTGAAAACCTATAGGTGGATGACCGCATGATACATGGTCGGTTGTGCGGGGCTCTCGAGACAAAGCCGGACAGGCAAGGAACATGCAGTGTTACTCGTGTGTCGGGTTGGGTAACATGGCTCGCGACCACCCGAACAACCGTGAGATCGAGTATAAGACGGTTGAAGGACTGCCTGGGTAGAGTCAAAGAATCGATCATAGAGGTCCGTAGGCAGCAAGAAGACATGGAAGAGGAGCTAGCTGTGTAGTAGGATAAGGGTGGCGATTCGAGGTTCTATATCCACCACCTCCAAGTGGTCCACCCTGACCATAGGGAGTAGGTGGAAATGGATGATCTCAAATCCAGGAATTTGAGGCATATGACCACGGAGCTCTGGAGATGATTTGAGGTATGATCTGTTTCTACACCACCTTAGCTACATTACTTAGAGACACAGGTTCCAGTCACTCTTTTATTGCCACGACCCTCGTTCAGATCTCGGAGATTCTGGTGGAGCCGTTGGCTCGATCCTTATGGCTAGAGACTCCCACATGGGAGGATTCGACGATTATACACTGGTGAGGGAAGTGTGAGATTAATCTAGGAAGCGAGAGTTTTGGCATGGATCTTCTAGTAGCGGCGTCGATGCCTTACGACATCATCTTGGATATGGATTGGATAAATACAGTCAATGCTCAGATCGACTATATTAGGCCCAAAGTATGGTGTCTCCACAGAGATGGGAAGAGGTTTTCCTTCACCAGTGACAAGGGAACCTTTACATCACAAGATGTACTTACCCGGAAGAAAGTGCAGCTGATCACCCATCATTTGGCTAGCCTTACCCTTGGAGAAGTTGATATTGAGTATCTGTGATATTCTGTAATGGTGGACCAGTACATTGATTTTTCCCTCATGATGTTCCAGGTCTACCTCCTCGCAGAGAGGTGGACTTTTATATCGTCTTGTACCCTAGGATGGCACTGATATCTACACCAGCAAATCAAATGGTTCCTGTAGAACATTTAGAGCTGTGAGTACAGCTGCAGGACTTGTAGAGCAAGGGGTTCATTAGGCCCAGTGTTTCCCCTTAGGCAACCCCAATTTTGTTTACCGAGAAGGTGGATGGGAGTTTCAGACTGTGTGTGGACTATCAATGCCTGAACCAGGTGACCATAAAGAACATGTACCCCCTTATGAGGATTGATGATCACTTTGATCAACTGAAGGGAGCACAATGATTTTTGAAGATAGACCACAGATCAGGCTATCACCAGCTCATGGTACGAGATGAGGATGTGCATGAGATGGAATTGAGATGTCGGTATGGCCATTATGAGTTCATGGTTATGAATTCAGCATGACCAATTCCCCATCAGGGTTCATGGGACTCATGAGTAGAATCTTCTAGCCATACCTTGGTCACTTTGTTGTAGTCCTCATCAACGATATCCTTGTATACTCAGCTACAGAGGAGGAGCATGCCTATCATTAGCAGATAGTTATGGACCCACTTTGAGAGCTCCAACTTTATGGTAATCTCTTGAAGTTCTAGTTATGGATTATAGTGGTTAACATCCTTGGAAACATTATCATAGAAGATGGATTTGCGATGTATCCAGTGAGGATTGAGTTTGTTCTTGCTTAGGATTCACCAAGGAGTGTGACAGAGGTGTGGAGTTTCTTGGGCCTAGCTAGTTACTACCAGAGGTTTATGCCTGACTTTTCCAGAGTTCGGTCACCATTATCAGTGTTGACGAAGAAGAGGAAACCCGTTGTGTGGTCAGAGAGAATCCAACCGAGGTTCGAAGAGCTAAGGCAAAGAGTGACAAATTCCCCCATCTTGAAGCTACTGGAGGACGGTGTTGGGTATGTTGTCTACTGTGGCACATTAAGGACTGGGCTCGGATATGTCCTGATGCAGGAGCAAGCAGTGATTGTGTATGGTTCTCAATAGTTGAGACAACATGTGAATAACTATGCGACCCATGACCTGCAATTATTAGCAGTGGTCTTCGCCCTGAAGATGTGTAGACATTACTTGATGGGAGAATTTTTTACAATCTACTCTGACCACAAAAGTCTCAGGTATATATCCTCTCAGAAGGATCCGAACTTGATCCAGTGGAATTGTCTTGAATTCTTCTAGTACTACGACATAGAGATAGTCTAAACTCCTAGGAGGGATAATGTTGTAGTAGATTCACTCAGCAGGAGATATGGTATACAATTACTGGGTGAGGCGACAGAGCATATTGCCACTTTGTAGATATCCTACATGGATCGTGATGGAGCAGCTTATCTTCAATATCTGATAGTCAATCCCCCACTTCATCAGTGAGTGTGGGAGGATCAGCTTGATGACACTGACTATGAGTCACCACATTCTCAAATATCCATAGGATGGGAACCTGATGGATTTTCTAAACGTGGGGAGCACGTCATCCTCTTACGAGGGTGTACTATGGTACTTGTGGAACTATGAGAGGTAGTGTTTAAGGAGTTCCATACATATCCTCGTGCGGCACATCCAGGAGTGGGGAAGATGTACCATGACCTCCTTCATCAGTACTGGTTGCCAGGAATGAAGAAAGTACTGGCAGAGTTTGTCTCACAGTGACTCAGTTTTTAGCAAGTTAAAGTAGAGTATTAGGTTCCAGCTGGCATAGTTCTTCCATTAGAGTTGCCAGAGTGGAAGTGGTATGGAATTCCCATGGAATTCCTGATAGGACATCCACTCACGCCCATGGGTCCTGATTTTATATGGGTAATCATTGAATGAATCACTAATTCGTCCCACTTCCTACCTATTAGAGTCTAGGGATCAGAAGAGGGCATGGGATGCCCCTACGTATAAGATATTGTACGGCTTCATGGAGTGCCTTTAAAGATTGTCTCCGATCTTGATGAATTTTTTACATCCTAGATATAGAAGGTGTTACATGAGTGATTCAGGACTCACCTTCGATTGAGCACCACCTTTCATCCTCAGACGGATGGTTAGACAGAGTGGACCATTCAGACCCTTGGGGACATGCTATGTGCTTGCATCCTTGATTTAGTCTATATCTGGGAGGATCACTTTCCCTTGGTGGTGTTTGCATACAACAACGGCTATCACTCCACCGTCGGTATAGGACTAGTCAGGGCTTTGTACGATCAGCCTTGTAGATCACCTCTGTCAGGGACTGACCCCAGGGAGTCAACACTCATGAGACCAGAGATGGTACGAGCTACCACAGAGAAGGTGAAGGTCATCTTGAAGCAGATGATGACTGGACAGAGCAGGTAGAATTCTTATGCTAGGAGGAGACAGAGACCTCTCATGTTCAAGGATATTGACCACTTCTTCCTATGTGTCTCACCACAATGAGGTTTGCAGAGATTTGTTCAGGGAGGAAAGTTATCTCTGTGGTTCATCGGAACCTTCCAGGTCCTTAGTAGAGTAGGTGAGGTGGCGTATCTCCAAGCTCTTCCACCTCCATTGCACCGGGTGAAGGACGTTTTCCACATTTCCCGACTGAGGAGATATGTACATGATCCTTAACACGTCATTGACTGGGGCGAGCTGGACATCGGCAATGGGGCAACGTTTTTGGCGGTTCCAGTGGAGATTGAGGCTCTACATGATAGAGTCCTTCGTGGGTGATCGATACCTCTGGTGCATATACATTGGCAGTACGGGATCCTCAGGAGAGCACATGGGAGGAGTAGGCTTAGTTTCATGCTCAGTACCCCCACTTGTTTCCCTAGTTTGTGTTGTGGATTTTGGGGACGCAAAGCCCTGAGGTGGGGAGTATGTCCATACATGGATTTTCCATGTAATTATTTCTAATTATATGGAATTATTATGAGTCTTTGAAAATTAACGGCATGTGATTCCAAGGGCTCGTGTGCCCGGAATAAATTTCTGAACGTATTTCGAGAACGTTCAGTAAACTTGTGAGTGGAATTTTCTATATTTTTGAACCATTACATCTGTAGGGACGGTATTCTCTTAAGAGAGGATTCACATCAACTGTTATATGTCCAGAAAAAAATGTTAATTTTTTGGACATTTCAATAGAATTATTAAAATAACTGTATTATGTTATTTATATTTTATTCCTCCGACGGACAAGCGGTAAGGTGGGACCAGTGACGTTTCAAGCCAATGAATGGCTTGACCCTCTAATCTATGTAACAACAATTTGTTGTAATTTACGAAGCTTCCTATTAATGATCCCCATTAACTCCCCATGTCTTTACTTATGCTTCCCCTCTCCTATAAATATAGATCTTGGAGAGGGGTATCGAACAAGCTTCACCAAGTGAAGAAGTTCGGTTGGAACGCAGCGATGCCAAACCCTTAGAAGACGAAGCTGACTCAGTGGCAGGTGACGTAAGATTTCGAACCAAAGGGGGGCGTATGAGTGGCATCTTTGGGAGCTGGTTGTGGGAACGAAGAGAAAAATCCATCGACAAGCACAAACGATTCTCTTACATTTCAATGTAGGGGTTTAGTCTTGATTGTTCTTCTTTATTTTTTTTACATTGAATCAATCTTCTTTAACTGCATGTTATCAAACTAATGTAGAGGGTGTGGGTTAAGCGAACAGGGCATGATCCCTCTGCTACCTTCTGAATTGATGTGTTCTTCATGCGAGGATCGTTGGGTTGAGAGGAACTTGACCGCGTCGAGTTAGATGTAGAGGCGACGTCCCAGGACACACAAAGGCTCCTTCCGATTGAAGAATGGGCCACCAGAGATCACTCGGTGACCCCCGAAAGTCTGTCGGTGACCATAGCTGGCGACCAGAACTGGCAGGGTACAGGCGGCGACTGGAACACCTGCTGGCCATGATGGAGGTGGCGGCACAACCGCGCCACCAGTGGAGGCTGCAACCCATTGTCTATGGCGTAGGAGGGTGGTTGTCGATACGTCATTCGATCGAATTCAAGCAGGGCGGCGCATGTCCACACCACTGGTAGAGAAGGAGGTCATGGCTGTCAAGCCGCGGTGGTTCACTAGGGTGACCGGAACTCGACCGGCTATGAGAGGAGTAGCTGTGCCATTTTGTAGTGGATGGGGAGCCGTCTGGAATCTGGGCCGGCCACGTCATGCCGAAAAAGACCCGCTCCGATGGGTCCCACATGCCAGCAGGCGGCACAAAGTGGTGATGCTAGTTTGGCCAAATCCAAACGGTCCAATTGGACCATTCTGGAATCTCAGGGGCGCCTCCACCTAGATGTGGCTCAGGCGGGCCTCACCACGGAGGACCGCAACCAACTCTGGGAGGAGCCGAGCGGGTCGTGCTTAGCAGGCCATGCCCCGCATGTCGCACTCAGCGCAGGCCAGGCCGCCCCCTTCACAGTTCGGGCCAGCCGTGGTCCCGGCCATCCTGGCCAGACCTGGATTCGGTTGGGTCAACCCAGGCCAGGACGGGCCGGGTCGGACCGGACCCGGGCCCATCTGGACCTATTTACGACTTTCTGACCATATTTTGATAATTGGGTGTCCATTTGATGAACCGTCTATGGTGACGAAATCCTTGAATTGAGATGGCCCTTGTGCTATACTGCACTTGAGTTTTAGATAATGATGGGGTATGGATGGGTTGGATCGAACCTGAATCCAACCGGGCCCTCATAATAGAAACACTAATAACTTATAGACCGGGTGTCCGATTGATATGCCATCAGCCGCGTTGGGACCCTTATGACGTGACAGAAATTCATGACACTTCTTTGAAGAAATTTGTGGCAGTTTAAGTGTCAATCGATGGCATGAGGAGCGGATCCTCCCTGATTAAATCATGCTTAGTGCGGAAACCCTATGGTCGGTTGTACTTGGAGAATCTTCGAATCCTGTGTGGGTCAGTATATACCGATCCTCTGTGGTTTATCTTCAGATCCTGTGCGGGTCATCTTCCGATCATGTGTTGGTAATCTTCAAATCCTGTTTGGGATATCTTCAGATCCTATGTGGTTCGTCTTCGATCATGTGAGGATCAACAGTAGAGCTTCTCGAAGAAGTAAGATGGTTTATCTATACAAATAATCATCTATAATTTCATACATAAGTTATACCTGGTGTGAGTTGAGTATTTACCTTTGTGGTTCCCTTTAGTGTGGCGATACCTTCGTGGTATTCTTTTGTGTGGCATTACCATTGTGTTACTAACCATCATGGTGCTACCTTCGTGGTATTATTTCCTTCTCAGAGCAGTTGTGCTTTTGGATAAAGATTTGGTCTCTATGTTTCCTCATGAATGAGAAGGGTATACAGGATAACTTAGGTATATGTATGGGCATATACCTAAGTAGGGTTGACTGTTTTTTTCGCGCTTTGTCAATATAGTGTTGCTTTTTGGTTCAGCCTTTGTGGATTCTGAGAGACCTTCTGGGGTCTTGAGGTTCCTACTGAGTATTGTTTCACTCACCCCTACAGGGGTTGTGCCTGCACCATGTTGTTCCTTGTGCAGATGATGGAAAACATTGGTCAAGGATGAGGGTTCTGGGACTAGAGGCTACTTGGAGGAGGACCATTAAACGAGATGTACCACAGAGACAACTATTCAAGAGATGTACCTACCTTTCGGGTAGGATACTTGGTGGGTGTTCACAGGAGCTATTTTTAGTTTTACTTGTACTTTCCAGTTTGGATTTTATTCCAGCCCCTTTACTTACTGTACTGACCCATTTTAATTTATAGATTACATTGTGCTTATATCTTATTGTTTACTTGGATTTTTTGAGTGGCAGGTTAAAAAGGCAATGCCCTCCCGGTTATAGGGATATGCCTTTCCGGTGTTACTCTCTAGCCACAGGAGTATGGAAGGTGGGCTTGGTGTAGTCATGGAACATGCCCTGAGGGACGGTTCATGACATTCTGGGTATGAGTGCTCATATTCATTGAGTGGTGTAAATTAGGGGAGTCAGACGATACCACAAGGAAGAGGGGCATGATAGTTACTTACAGTGTAGCCAACACTTGTGGAGAGCGAGACTAGTCCATTGATAGTAACTGGTACTATTCTAGATTCTTCTAATTTAGCTGTTTTTTTGTTTGATATTGGTGTCTATCATTCCTTTATATATTCAAATCTTGTAAATGTCTTGAGCCTGGAGGTGGAGTCCATAAGCAGGACGATGAATTTTGATACACCATTGGGAACATGGACTAGGGAAATCTTCTTATACAATGAATCTTTTCTAGAGATTTAATAGTATCATTTCCTATGGGATATCTATGTCCTTGATATAACAATATTCGACCTGATAATGGGTATGGACTTTTTAGTCACATACCGAGCCAAAATAAATTTTTACCAAAGAAGAGTTACCATTGTATCTCCTGAGGGTGACCAGTATATTCTTTGTGGAGTGTGGGATATCCATACAGGTCGAAATAGGCCAATTACTCAGCAACTAGTAGAGAATACATCCCATGTCTCCATTCTTTTGCCGAATTATGGGAGTGGTAGGCAAAAATTATTTAAAATATTAGTAGAACTATTTTAGAATGTCTTTCCTGAAGACTTTTTATGGTTTCATCTTAATAACGATGTTGAATTCACAATTGAGCTTTTTTGGGGACTGAGTCTGTATCTATTCCACATTATAGAATGGCACTGACTGAGCTTCAAGAGCTCAAAATGCAGTTGGAGGAATCAGAGGATAAAGTTTTTATCCATCCATGTACGCCTCCTTGGGGATCAACTTTTTTGTTTTCGAATAAGGCTGACATGAGTCTATTCTAGTGTGCCGATTTCTGAAAGTTGAATAAATTGATCATGGAAAACTGATATCCTCTTCCATTAATCGGTGATCTATTTGACCAAAAAAAGGGGGATTCTATTTCCTCAATGATCGATATGATATCAGGGTATCATCTGGTGTGATTTCATACCTCTGATATACCATGAACATTTTCCAGGAGGAGGTTTGGCCTTTATGAGTTTGTCATAATGTCTTTTGGGTTAAAAAATGATCCATTATTGTTTATGGCCTCGATGAATAGGATCTGTCATCCATACTTAGATCTGTTTTTGGTGGTGTTCATGGATGACATCTTGGTGCACCCTAAGACTCATGATGATCAGGCCCAACATCTTAACATCATTCTGGGTACACTAAGATAGCATCGACTATATTCCAAGCTATCAAAATGTAATTTTTTGATTGACAAAGTACACATTTTGGGGAACATCATCTCGGAATATGGTGTGGAAGTGGACCCATAAAATGTGCAGGAAATGGTTTCATGGGAGAAACCCAAGAATGTTTTTGATATTCGATGATTTTTGGGATTAGCTGGTTATTACAGGTGGTTCATCCATGACTTTTCCCATTTGGAAGCACCGCTTATATGTTTGAAAAAGAAAGGGATAATGTTTTATTGGAGAGGATCGTCTGAGAATTCTTTCCTGTAGTTAATTAACCACTTGACATAGAAATCAATTTTGATCATACATGAGTCAGGTGAGGAGTACATGGTGTATTGTGATGCTTTTTAGATCGGACTCAGAGCTGTGTTGATAAAAGGGGATCATGTTTTTTCTTATGGGATTCAGTAGCTAAGGCCACATGAATTTAATTACCCCATGCATGACCTCGAGTTGGAAACGAGGTTTATGATCTTAAGTGTTGGAAACATTATCTTTTGGGTGAAAGGTTACAGTTTTTACAAATCTCAAAAGATTGAAGTATATAATTTTTACAACGTGACTTGAATCATCGGAAATGAATATGGGTAGAGTATATATAGTCCTTTGATTTTGAACTAGCATATACACCTAGAAAAGGGAAATAGTGTGGATGATGCCTTGAGCAAGAAAACTCTGACTCTGTTGGAACATGAGTCGTGTGAAGAGTGGAAGATGAAGACTTTTCCAGTGGAAATGAATCTGTTAGTTTAGGAGATTCATGATAGGATGAATCTATTTTCTATAGCCATAGAGTATACACTCTTGAAAAAATTCCAGGACAAGAATAACGAGGATCCGGAGTGTTTAGACTTAATTTAAAGCTTTAATGGTGGGGAGACACCTTCATATTGGATTATAGATGAGGATGAGATCATCTATATGAAAAATAGGGTTATTGTTCCTACAAGTATAAGAGGGGAACTCATGAGATAATTTCATTCTTCAAGGTGAGAGGTACATATTGGGGTAGAAAAATGTATTGTGACCTATGACAATAGTTTTTGTGGCTAGGCATGAAGAAAGAGATAGCAGGGTTCCTGACAAGATGTATCACCTGCCAATAGGTGAAGGCAGAACACCAACGACCTGGAGTCGTATTGCATCCATTATATATTCCAGAATGAAAGTGGAATGATGTGACTATGCATTTTGTGGTATGACTTCCAAATAATCTTAGGAATAATGATTCTATTTGGGTCATTGTGTATCGAATAATGAAGGTATAATAATTCTTTCCTATCATGAAAACCGTAATAGTATAGTAGTTGGGAGAACTATATGTGAGTGAGAATGTTTGTTGACATGGGGTTTCATGAACTATAGTTTCAGATAGAGATTCATGATTTACATTATAATTCTAGCAGAGCATACAGAAGGTGAGTGGTACACAAGTTCTATTAAGAATGACCATCCACCCATAGACAGATGGGAAGTCAGAGCATACCATACAACTGTTAGAGTATATAATGCAATCATGTGTGCTTGACTTAGGTGGATATTGGGAGAAACACTTGGCTATAGAAGAGTTTCCTATAATAATAGATATTACGGAATTATATAGATGTCACCATATGAGTAACTTTATGGTAGACCTTCTAGATCAACGCATTGTTGGTTAGAGGTAGGTGAGTCAGAGTTGTTGGGACCAAGTCTCATTTAGGAGACATTGGAGAATGTTCAATTTATTTTGAAATGTATGGATATGGCTCAGAGTAGGAAGAAGTCTTAAAATGATAGACATATATGACCTATATAGTTTACAGTGGGTGATAATATATTCATTCCTGTGTCTCCTAGATTAGGTCACCATAGGATACGAAGGTAGAGAAAGTTAGAACCCAGGTTTGTGGGACTGTTTGAGGTGCTAGATAGAATTTGGAAAGTGGCGTACCAACTAGCACATCCACAGAAATTCAGAACTGTTCATGAAGTTTTCCATGTGTCACAACTAAGTTAGTATCACCCCAACCCTACACATGTGATTTTTGTGGAAGATGATGACCTCATGATAGATGTGTCCTTTGAGGAGCATCTGATACGTGTGTTGGATCGCTGTGAGAATGTGTTACAGGGAAAGACCATTCCATTGGTTCATGTGTTATGGAAACATGGAAGTGTTCAATAGGAAACACGGGAACTAGAAGTGGGCATGAGAGCCCAATATACCGATCTTTTTGTCTTGGAATCGTATAGAAGTTTGGGAATATAACTAGGGAGGAGTTTCTATAAGGTGGGGAGATTGTAAGATCCCGACCTTTTCTGGAGAAAACTCAGGAATGTTTTCAGGTAATTTTGGTTATTATTAACTTCCTTTGGGTTGGGCTATGACTCAGGGTGTTTTTGGGTGATGTTTTTATGAAACTAGGGAAGACAGGGGTTGTGCACTGGTTGCGCATGGTATGGAGAAACCATGAGAAAACTAACCATGTGGATAGCCGAGGTCATCATGGTTGGCAGATGGTTTTCCTAACCTTGTGCCATGAAGCTGCGTGGGAACCGGAAGACCGCATGGTTGAAAAATGGTTTGGCCTAACCGTGTGGACTCCCATGTGAAACCGTGTGCGAGGAGCAGTTTATTCTGAAAATTGATTTTAAATCCTCTAGAAACCCTGAAACCTCTCTAATTCAACCTAATATCGTGATTAACAATATATGGGTGATCTCCGAGCCTTTCAGAGGAATTTTGAGGAGATACGAACACCATTCTTAGATATTGAAATCCCTGATTGATGATTTTCTCTCATCCCGATATGTGGATTTCATCCCAATTCTTCTCTCTTTCATTTCATTTAACTTTCCTTGATCTTTTCAGGGAAAATCTCGACCATTTTATTGGATCTAAACCATTGGGATGATATATTGATCTAGTATTTTAGATAAATATGTTGATTTTAAGGATCCTGATGCCTTTGATATTAATTATTGTTTATGTATTTAGATCTTATTCTTGATCAATGATGTTGTGTTGCTCAGATTTTGGGAATTTCTATTGTGTTAACATATGTCAATAAACCGAGGTAGGTGGTCTAAATTGAACTCCCATAGTCATGATTCATGATTTGTGAATGTTAGTTTATGATTTTCTAGATTCAGTTGTTAAAATATTTCCTAAATTGGAGTAATTAGGAAATTGTATTTGAAATGAGTTTTCCTTGGTGTTTAATTGATAATTAAAGTATGTAACAAATGAAGGTGGTTTTATAAATATATATTTTGGAGATTTTTTATGGGTTAATAAATTTTAATTGAGATATTGAATTTTTTTAAGATAATTAATTGGGGAAAATTAATTAGTAAATAATGATGTTGTCAATGTATCATAAATAATTTTCAGAATTAATTATGTGCCATGATGTTGACCAAAGATAATTAATTGAGATAAATAATTATGTTCCATGATGTGATTAATGATAATTAATTGTGATATTAAATTATGACATGTTGATTTTTTGATATGTATAATTAATTGTGAAGAATTAATTATGGAATGAGAATTGAGTTGATTAATCTGTTAATTGATGAACGGATTAATGGTTTATGTGCATAAGTGATTTTTGAGTTAACTAATGGAATTTGAAATGTTTAACTAATAATTTTATTAGTAATGAAAAAATGTGGAAATTTTTTTGAATTAATATAATGATTACCGGAATGATATTTTTGTGGTGCTAGAAATGGCATTCAAGACCAATTAAATGTTGGGACTTAGACATGGAATTCCTCCTGAATATTTACACAAGCTTGAGGTTATGGGTTCTAGGAATGACTACCTACACTGAATGAGTAAAGGAGTTCTATGTTTGATGACTTACACTCAATGATATTATGGTGCTAGGAATGATGACCAACACTAAATGAATGATGATTCAATTGAGATTTGGGGTACTAGGATTGACGACCTACACAAAATGAGTAATGATATTTAACGATAATTAAAATGGGAATTATGAATATAAAATGGGCCAAATGTGATGATTAAATATTGGTTACAATGTGTTAACTATTTAAATTATTCATTATATTTATAACTTTAAAAAAATGCATGCACTATCTTTTAACTGGACACATTTTAGACACTATTGTTGGAGACCAACTGAGTTGTACTCACACCTTATTCAGGCCACCTAATCAACACCTGAGTAGACTTTTTTGTTGCATGAATGGATATGGTCACGCTGCTAGGATAGGTTGTAGTTGGGTTTGGATCATGGGAGGGGGAACCAGATGTGGTTCTGGACCCTCTTGGGAGTCGTTGCGACTTTACATTCAGTTTCATTATAGACACATGAAATTTGCATTGTTATAGAATATTTTACCTTTTAGCTGAGTATTTTATTTTCATACTTTAATTATCATATGACTTAGATTTTTTCTGGTTATTTATATGCTTCCTCACTAGGTTATTTTTATTTGTTTCTATTGAAGTTTATTTATAATAAAAGAGGGTATAGTCACCCCAAGACTGATTTAACAAACCCTCACTACAGGACGACACCATCTAGCATATGGGGAGGCGGTCTTGAGGGAATTTATCCAACCGGCTTGAGGAACTATTCAATGGAACCATGTCGGGATTCCACAAATAATAATAACATGATCAATTAACGAACAATTTATTTAATCAAAATGTCCTATAACATGGAATAAAGCATAACATTCCCCATAAGAAAATGTATCCAAGTAATGTAAAATCATAGAAGGATTGGATTCTAAATACTCATATGAGAAAAATATTTATAAGAAACTTCTCATTCTCAAACAACATGTTATATTGAATAATATCTATTCAACTCTCATAGAAATTCAATATCTAACATGAAACTCAAGGTAAGAGCCTTGGGCCTCGGTCACCCATCCATTCCATTTATCATTTCAATATGGAATTCCCAATTCATATTTAAATTAAATTCACAATTCTATTCATAATTCATTTTTTAAGGAAATGGTTACAAGACACACCCTAAGGTAGCCAATTCCAAAGGCCATCCATGGTGGTCCATTTAAATAATCAACACACCCTAGGTATGGATCTGTTTTCAAGTCAGTCAACCCATAACTATTTAATAACAAGAATCATTAATTCAATAGTATATACTAATAAATTAAAACCAATGACGAAAATCAAATATAAGGAATTTCCATAGAATTTTACACATGAAATAATATCATATACATTAATCACTTGAAATTACACAAAAATCATGAGACCACCTACCCTATATCTGTAGTTGATTTATCATCCCGTATCTGTTTCTATTTCAGCAGCAATAGGAAGAAACTAAAAGAACATATGAAGAAACTACTAATAAGACCAATTATATTGTACCAAACTATTGAAGTTGATATACAGATGAATGATATAAGAAAAATAAAATAATCTATTACCCACCAATGCAAATCCATCAAGATGAGCATCCCTCGAATCGGATATTAGATAAGAGATTTATCTCAAATCAATTAATATTCATGAGGAGGATCCAAAATTGTGTCATTTATTATGTATGAAGAAAATAAAAATAGGATTCATATTAAAATATTAAATAATGGAAACATCGGAATTTCACTCAAAACTAGGCATCACATAGTTTGTCCAAACCATTTGTCAACCCTGCACTGACATCTGAAGGGTAGGTGCACAAGCAAAGTTTGTCTACACTGTTTGAAAAATTGTGTGAAAACCATCCCAAAACACACTATCAAAATTATAATCCTTGGGGAATTGTTGTGCAGTCCAACACTCACGGTTTTCACTAACAGTGCTCTTGGAAATTTCACCACAAAACATGGGTTCCTGGCTTCAAACAAGCCCCAAACATCCTTAACACCTCCATAACCTTGACCCCTTGGGTGTATATTTTATTTTTCAAGGGATAGTAATTGAACTAAGGTGATATATTTTTATTATATGGATGCATATTTTTTCCCTAGTTGGTTACTATGTTTTTCATGGTTGCATGAAATTCATAGAGATTTTACAACGCCAACATGTGTTGGATAATCAATCCCAATTTACTTTTGATAATTTGTGGGTCATAATTATTTATTTATTTAGTCGATAAAAAATGTTTTTTTTAATTTTCGTCTAGTATGTCTCATGAACATTACACTAAATTTTGTGTTATATAAAATAATGTGTTGTTGGAGCCCTAATTCATTGCACACTCTCCATACTCAGGTTGCAATGTAACAATATTATCCAGAAAGATCTCACTGGTTTCATATCCATGTCAAGTTGATGAAAAAAATTAGATTATTGAGTAAGATATATTTGTTTGGTATTAGGAGATTGGGAAGATATGATGCTTCAAGTTACATTTTATTCCTTTGTTTCATTTCATTTTATTTATTTATTTTAAACTAGTGATCATACTTTTAGGAAAACAGTATAACAAGACATCATATTGCCATAATAAATTAATATTATCATAAAATTTATTAATTCAACATACCTTGATGTGTATGATGTTTTGATTTTTATATTTTATTTTTCACTCTGTAACTGGGTTATAGTTTCCCCATTGTTCTACATTTGACCACATTTTTTTTCAAAATTCTCTAGAATATGGGGAGGCATGCCTCATGTTAATATTTTTTGGATATGGTAACTATTCATAGTGAACATGATAGGGATGTGTTAATGTGGTACTAGAAGTTTTAGGTGTCTTATATCACTACATGTATTAATGTTTTATTTTTTATTATGATTTAGGGTGAGGAAACACAAGTTACCTTGGTATCTATTAGAACATGTGATGGATACAGAACTAATGTATCACAAAAACATTATCATTTAGTAAGTTTATTTGTGTTTTCCAAGAACCGGGATCCACTCAGAGGTTCCTCGATCCCAGTTGGTCACATGGCCTCAAGCACATATCTTCGAACAACAGAGGGTGCTAATTAGAATAGAGGGTCCATGGTGTGTTTGTGGGGAGATTGTTCCCTCATTACATGAGTAGAACACGTTAGATAAGTAAGAAATTGGAAATATTAGAATCACATATAACCATCCAAGATGGAAATAATAAGTAGCAGTGGTCAGCTGAATCATACAGTAAATTGTTGAAACCATGGTCATTCTTTGCATGAATTGTAGTTTGTTTTGTGTTTTTTTTCAATCCTCAGTGGATGTTCAGGATGTGTACCAGCAAAGTGATCATACAGAACAAGAAGATAACATTATTTAAGGTGGCACCTTTTTCCTGTGTTTACCAATTTTTTGGGCCTGAAAATTGACAAATGGAGAGAAGTGGTTTTTGGAAGAGACTTGCGCATCGTTGACTTGAAGGATAGGAAACATGCGCGCCATTTTTTTTTCAAGATCAGAAAATGAAAATATGGAAAAGGGAGAAGGGTGCCCATGTTTTATTTTTGTTCACGCAAGTGAATTGCGCTGCAGAGACTTGCACGACGAAACTTTGGCATCGAGGTAAAAATTGAGCACTAGTGCGTAGGGTATCCAAATTCCTATAAATAAGGGTCAACCCCTCATTATTAGGCATGAATTTTGAGACTTAGAGAAATTTAGTGCTCCAATCGTGCATATGTCGTGGTCGCACAGGTGGTTGTGCGATCGCACAAGTAGAAGTTGTGTGACAATTTTTTATTGCACGTCTATGGCGGTTTGGGCGTGAAAGGGTGTGAATCGCGCAAGTTTGGAGTTTTTCAAGGAGGTGTCATGCAAGTGGGTTGATGACACTTGCACAACATAAATTGAAGAAGCGCGATAGTTGATAGATGCGCGCCAAAATCAGTTTGGGCATAAAAGGATGTGGGTCGTTCAGGTTTGAAGTAGAAGAAGTGAGTGTCGCGCAAGTGGATGAGGTGAACTTGCACTCTAGTTTGGGCTTGCACACCGAGACTTGCACACCATCTTGAAACCTGTGCGCTGGGCTTGGAGAAGCATTTGAGGTGTGGTTGAAGTAAGCCAGTCATTCTGGGGCTACGCGAAGGCTGAAAGATTTCCCGATACCATTGGTGAAAAGATAGATTTTTCTATAAGTGGAGATTAGTCTACGGGTGGAAGATGGACTTCAACATAGAATCTACATACAACATAGGATGTATTCATTAGAGAAGATAAAGAGACCTTCACGTCTATAAAATTATTGGGACTTCACCAAAGGTAGTGAGAAAGGGGGAGTCAATGGGAGTGACCGGAGGGACGCAGTGAGCTATCCCTGAACCTTTATAAAGGCAGTGAGCCTGGGACAGAGTGACTGTGCCAGAACCATTGTAATCCACAGATAGTTACGTTTAGTGGAATTTGGTATGACTGACAACCTGTCAGCATATGCCCCTTAGACGTAGCCCTTAGTGGTGAACCAAGTAAAATGTGTTGTGTCCTCTCTCTGCATGTGAATGTTTGCTTTCTGATCATATTCATCATACAGGATTAACAAGTTCCTACCAACATGGGAACAAGATACATCAAATTAAAAGAAAATGTTGCCACCCTGATTCACCCCTCTCCTCTCAGGATGTCCCGAGGTCCTACTTGTGGTATTAGAGGGATGTTTTCTAGTTTTAGATCTGTCATTTTCCATCATTGAAAATTCAGACAGTGTTTGGGGAGTACCCCGCATTGATGGAAGTAATTTTCAGATTTTGAAGAACATAATTAGATCTCATCTAAGATCCATTGGAATGGAAGTTCTTTTTTCCACTGTTCAAGGTATAAATGTTTCTGATTCAACAGGACTGGCTATGACTGATGTAGATAGCAATATTCTCCATGTAGATGCTAAAGCACAAAATTCTCTCACCGCAGCACTTTCTGAACAGATCTATCTAAAAGTGATGAGTTGCACCTTAGAAATGTCCATGTGGGATAAAATTGAAAATACTTATGAAGGATATAACAAAGTGAAAGAGGTGAAGCTACAATTTCTACAAAATAGGTCTTATGATCTAAAGATCCATCCTGATGAGAATGCAGACTCCTTCTTCAATCGAATTAGTGAAGTGGTTGGAGCAATTCGGGGTCTAGGTGAAGAAATCAGAGACGTTGACATTATAAAGAAAATATTAAGAAGACTTCCACCCCTTTACAATGAAATGGTGTCATCCCTTGAGGAAATAGATCTTTCCAAACTTTCTTTGTATTATCTGTTGAGAAACCTAGTGGAATATGAAATGAGAGTCAAACCAGAAGATGCTACTACACGAGTAAGAAAGGAAATGGCATTCAAATCCATATAGAAACTGAAAATTTCAAAACATAGTAGAGTTTAAGATGATGAGGAAAAATAAATTCTTTCTCTCATTTCCAAGATGTTCCAGAAGGGAAAATGGAAATTCAACGGGAAGTTAACTCTAGCTTGCTTTCGTTTTGGAAAAGTCAGACACATTGCTTCTCAGTGCTTAAGAAAGATCGATGATGATGATAGCGATTTTGAAAACATTGAGAAGCCTCAAAATGGGTTTTTCATGAATGGAGACTTGAAATATAGAAAGAAAGTACGGAAGAATATTTTTGTTTGTGAAGAGGAATATGATCATATTGAATTCTGTGAAGAAGAAGAACAAGAGTTCAAAACTAGAAACCATGCTTCCATGATGGACACTATTGAAAAATTAGAAGATAATGGTGGAGAAAATCATTTAAAAACTAGTATCAATCTCAAGTTGCAACTTAAGGATGTTGTAAGAAATCTTAAGATGAAATGTAAGAGTTATAATAAGTGGAAATCAATTGTAGAAGAATCAACGGAATATATTGATCATCTTGAAGCTTAAATTGAACGACTTGAATAATTTGTGAAAGTATAGTCTAAAATCCTTGAAAGAAATGATGATGTAGTGGATCTGAAGCTGAGAATTGAAGAGCAGGGAAGGGTCATCAATGACCTCACATCAAGACTGGAATAAAAATCCAAGACTGTTGAGTGTCTTGAGGAGGAAGTTGTTACTCTTAGGAGTAAACTTGAGACTAAATCAATTTCAATAGAATAAATGATGAAAATATTGTTTGGAAGATTCTTAGATGCATAATTACTGGAAGGATCCAAGTGCGGTTCAGATGGGGTTGGAACAATATTGAGTGATCAATGACCCGCTTGCATGGGAAAGAGTGGAATTAGATGTGAAGATGAGACATAAACGGCTGGATGTGAAGAGAGCCAAAAAGAAATACAAGATAAAAGTTGGACATGTTGAAACGTTTTTTGAAGTGCGGAAAAAGAAACCCTCAATCCAAACTTGAAAGAGAACTGAAAATTATCCACAAACATTCAGAAATGACAGAGAGTCCAACTATTCTCCCAAGGAAGAAGGTATGAGGAGAAATTCAAGTGAGAAGACATTTCCTCTCATGAAGTATCAGTTATGTGGATATCTAGGCCATACCATGTAATATTGCGAATAGGTAAGGAGCTACTTGAATGGGGAAGATCTGGGATGTCAATAAAGGAGACTAACTTCATATCCTCCTTCTTATAAAAGAAATAGTTTCTATGGATACTGTTTTCATTGTTCTAACTTATCTCATAAGGCTATTAATTGAAGGTAGTGAAGGGATATGGACACCTCATACTGGAGTTCCAGACAAGTCAAATCACGTCAATAAGATAGTGTGGATCTTATAAACATGTTTTATCCTCTCGAAGAAGACATCAACTATGAAGAACCAATGTACCCATATTAGATAATTGAAAGGACATAAATGCTCTATACTCAATCCAATGTCTCAGGGAAAGAAAGGAAGAAAATTGAGAAATCCAACCTTGCCGAGGTGGCCCTCAAAGATACAAAAATAAACAGTACCTGGATTCTGGATAGCTGTTGTTGACCTCATATGACAGGTAATGTCAGCATGGTAACAGATATCAAAAGGAAGTTTGATGGTACAGTATGATTTGGTAATGATGGAGCTCTGAATGTCAATGGAAGTGGACGTACTGAATTAGCTAATGGAGAGCAAAAGAATACTGATGTCCTTTACGTAGATAGCATGCGTCATAATCTACTCATTTTGAGTCAACTCTGTGGCTCGGGACTTATAGTTACTTTTAATCAGAAACGATGCACTATGAAGGGAATGATAGGCAATTCACTCATGAAGGGATGCAGAACATAATGCATCTTGTATCAGGTTGATAGTAAAGAAAATGATTGTTACATGACTGTTGATGAAGAAAACAATTTTTGGCATTGGAGACTGGGACACATCAATCAACAAGACATGGATAAAATATCAAAATTATGGATTGTTATAGACATTCCCAACCTGAAGCATGAGCGTGAAAAGTCTTTTTATGCTTGCATTCGTGGAATGTTGGTCTGCAGTTCATATCGGCCAAAGAAGTAAAGGGCTTCTCATCTTCTTGATCTAATACATAGAGATGTATGTGGGCTCATAAATGTTGTCGGAAATCATGGACAAAGGTACCTTTTGATTTTCATATATGATTACTGTATAATGGAATGTGTTATGGTCATTCACATGAAACATCAAGTGCCTGACTGCATGAAAACATATTGGAGAATTGTCGAGAATGATACTGGACGAACAATCAAAGGTTTGCGATCTGACAATAGAGGGGAATACACATCCATTTAATTTGAAAATTACCTAGAGAAGCATGGGATAGAACATGAGGTAGCTACTATAAGAACTCCAAACCAAAATGTATTTGGAGAACGTAGGAATCGATAGGTGAACAACATGGAACGAACAATTCTAATTGAGAGTCGTATTCCACGACATTACTGGAAATATGTTGTTCAAGCTGCAGTGTATATTCAAAATCAAACTAGGCTTTATATGGGTGAGACGAATACACCATATGAATTGTGGCATGGAAGTAAGCCCTATTTAAAATACTTTCTTGTTTTCAGAAGTAAATGCTTCATTAGGAACAAAGAAGGAAATCAAGGGAAGTATGGTGACAATGCAGATGAAGGAATTTTCCTTGGATACTCAATGAATATCAATGCCTACAAGTGTTTCAACAAATGATTATGAACGATCATGGAAAGTAGTGATGTGAAAATCGGTGAAGAGAAAACAACAAATTCTTCATGGATTTCTTATGCTGATGGGATAGAAAGAGAGGATGAAAATGAACATGGAGTAAATTCAAATATAGAAATAGAGGAAGGTGTAAAAAACACTTAGGGGTCACATCATGATGTTGACTCAGAAGAAGAATATGAAGTGGAAATCTTGCATGGAGAGAATGCGACTGAACCACACAGTATAAATCGAAGAGCTAAGATTGATCCGTCTAACATAATTGGGGACAAGAGTGCACCCACACAAACAAGGAGGATGAGTAATAACACACAATCTGCATTTCTGTCAGCCGTGGATCCATCCTCATTTGAAGAAGCTACAAAAGATGAATCTTGGGTGAACTCCATGATTGAAGAGTTAGATCATATTGACAAGAATCAGACATGGGATCTTTTCCAGAGACCCGAATGTCACAATGTGATCGGTACAAAATGGATCTTTAAGAACATGTTTGATGAGCAAGAAAGTGTTGTTAGAAACAAGGAACGACTTGAATGTAAAGAATATTCCCAGATTGAAGGTGTTGATGTTGAAGAAACCTTTTCTTTGGTGGCTAGACTGGAGTCAATCAGGATTTTCCATTCCATGGAACTCCAAAGAGGATATAATGTATATCAAATGGATGTCAAGACAACATTCATGAATGGTGTACTCGAAGAAGAATTCTACATTGAAAAACCAGTGGGTTTTCTTCTGGGTACTGATAAAACAAATTTTTGAAAACTAAAGAGGGATCTATATGGGTTGAAACAGGCTCCACGTGCATGGTATTCCAAGCTGGACTGTTATCTCAAGAAGCTGGAATGTGAAAGAGGAGAAGTAGATCACAATCTATATGTGAAGAATTCTCCAAAAGATCAGTTCATGGTTCTAGTCTATGTCGATGATATTATATTTGGTGGAAGTATGCAGAAATCAGTGGATGAATTTTCTAATCTCATGAAATCAGAATTTGAAATGTCTATGATTGGGGAGATCACATATTTCCTGGGGCTGCATGTGATTCAAAAGAAGTGTTACACTTTCATTTCTCAGAAAATGTATGCAAGATAGCTACTGAAGAAGTTTAATATGCAAGCCTCCAAACCAATGTCAACTATGATTGTAGTTGGAACCAAACATGGAATGCATGAGGATGGGATATCTGTAGACCCCACCATGTACATGAGGATAATTGGGAGCCTATTGTATCTGACAGCGACACGGACATATATTGTCATTACAACATGTCTAGCGGCCAGCTTTCAGAGTAATCCAAAGGAGGAACATATGGCAGTAGTGAAAAGAATCATGAGGTATATTCAAGGTATTCCCAATTGTGGCTTATACTTTGCTGGAGGAAGGGAAAAAGAACTATCAACATTTTCAGATGCTGACTAGGCTGGCGATATAGCGGACAGAAAGTCCACCAGTGGTGGAGTATTCTTTATTGGGAATAAATGTGTTGACTGGTTGATCAAGAAACAAGAAAGTACTTCTCTTGGTACTGCTGAAGCTGAGTATATATCTGGTACAATGGAATGCACTCAAATGATATGGATGATGCAATAATTGACAGATATTGGTGATGAGGTGAAACAACCAATGGTGATATACTGTGATAACAAAAGTGCAATTGATCTTACGAAGAATCATGTTCAGAATTATCGAACAAAACATATTGAAATTAGGTATCAAATTATCAATTAGAATGTTGAGTAAGGCATGATTACAATGGATCATTTGGGGACAGATGAGCAAGTAGCTGATATCCTAACCAAGCCACTTTTAGCGGCTGTATTTGAGAAGCATCTGTTGAACCTCGGTGTTCAGCCACCTCCTTGTGCATAAGGAGGTTACGAAATACCCATCTCCCCAGTTATGTTAATTGTTTTTAATCTTTTTATGGATGTGATGCAGGTTTGTGGGGGAGATTCTATCTAGGGTGAGTGTGGTTTGAGCTGAACAGTGTACAAATTACTGATCTTTGGGTTTATTGTCATTGGGGGAGAAAGGAATAAATACAATGGACATGTAATGATTTTGTGACACTGTAAGATAATTTCTTGGGAGTCATTGAGAATTCCACGACACGAGAGAAACGAATAAATAAAATGGACATGTAATGCATCTGTAACACTTTAAGAGAATTTATTGGGCGTCTTTGAGAATTCCAAGACATGGGAACCCAATTCAAGCTTCCTCTCTTATTTTCTACACCGAGCATTGCTCACAAAGACTTAGAGTTTTGGCTGAGTTGATTCTTGCATTTTTGGTTTGCATGTTGTTGGAACTTTATTGAATTTATTTAATAATTGCCAACAATCCCAAAGGGGGATATTTTTGGGACCATGGTCATTTTTTGCATGAATTTTATTTTTTTGTGTTTGTTTTCAATCCTCAGTGGAGGTCCAGGATGTGTGCCAAAAAAGTGATCATAAAGAACAACCGGATAACTGTATTGAAGGAGGGTAATCTTGTACACCATTTTTTTTCAAGATCAGAACATGAAAATATAGAAAAGGGAGAAGGGCGCCCAAGTTTTATGTTTGGTCACCCAAGTGACTTGCGCGGCATAGAATTGCATGACAAAACTTGCGCGTCGAGGTAAGACTTATGCACCATCGTGCAGGGTATCCAAAATTCCTATAAATATATTTCAACCCCTTTTTATTTGGTATGATGTTGGAGACTTAGATAAATTCAGTGCTCCCGTCGCGCATGTGTAGTGGTCGCGTAGGTGGTGGTGTGGTCGCAAAAGTATAATTTCTGCGACAATTGTTTTTTGCAAGTTCAAGGAGGTTTGGGCGAGAAAGGGTGTGAATCGTGCAAGTTGGGAGTTGTTGAAGGAGGTGTCGCACAAGTGGGTTGATGACACTTGCACGCCATAAATTGAAGAAGCGCAATAGTTGATAGTTTCATGCCAAAATCATTTTGGGTGTAAAAGGATTTGTGTCGCACAGGTTTGAAGTTGAAGAAGTGAGTGCCGCGCATGTGGTAGAGGTGAACTTGCACGCCCGTTTGGACTTGCACACTGGGACTTGCATGCCATCTTGAAACTGGCGCTCCAAGCTTGGAGATGTGCCCGGGTGTGGTTGAAGTACGCTAGTCTTTCTGGGGCTGTACGAAAGCTGAATGTTTGCATGATACATTTGGTGAAAAGAGAGATTTCTTTACAGGTGGAGATTAGTCTATGGGTTGATGTTGGACTTCAACAATGAATCTACATACAACAGAGGATGTATTCATTAGCAAAGATGAAGAGACCTTCACGTCTATAAACTGAGCGGGACTTCACCAAAGGCAGTGAGCCAGGGGGAGTCAACGGGAGTGACCCGGGGGATGCAGTGTGCTATCCTGGAACCTTTGTAAAGGCAGTGATCCTGGGACATAGTGACTGTGCCCGAACCTTTGTAATCCATAGCTAGTGAAGTTTGGTGGAATTTTGTATGACCGAAAACATGTCGACGTATGCTCCTTGGACATAGCCCTTAGTGGCTAACCAAGTAAAATTTGTTGTGTCATCTCTCTGCATGTGAATGTTTTCTTTCTGATCATATTCATCATACAGGTTTAATAGGTTCATACCAAAGTGGGAACAAGATCCATCACATTAGAAGAAAAAGTTGTCACCCCAATTAAGCCCTCCCCTCTCAGGTTGTTCCAGGGTCCTACATAAAGGATGATGATGTATTCTATGAATCTATAAAGATAGAACATGGAAATAAGTATCTAGAAGTAGTAATGTGTATGCTATACAAATGAATCCAGAATGGTTAAAATCTTACTAGCATCCCAAGCTTCAACCTGGTCATCTGCTACTATGTTCCATCCAATGTCATTCTAGATGTCACACAACCATCGGAGGAGGATTCCCCTTATCTATACATACACGCATGTAGTCATCCTAGGTACCACAGGCGGCCTGAATAGGGTGTGAGATAAATATCAATAGGACACCACCAATGACATCTATAAATATCTAATATGTATATAAAACCTAGAAGTGTGTAGATTTGATAATGGAAGTAGAAAAAATAACATTAAATAGGGCAGTTTGGGTTCTTAAAAGAAAACTAGACAAACTCTACCTACATCGGACCATGTCAGAATATCTCTAAATAAGGAACATGAGACACAATGCCCTATTTCACATTTATAATTGATGACATGACCAGTATCACATTAAAAAAGTTCCCCTTTCTCGGTATCACAGTAAGGGATTCAATGCCCATATAGTACCATAATTAATATGCTCCTGCTTATATAGTGTCACAAGGGATGTCACAACAGTATAGTATCATAGGCGATGTCATGGCTGTACAATGTCAAAAGGGATGTCGTGGCTATTTGGTATCACATTTATATGAGGGTCTCCATTCCCATATTAATATAACATGTTCAAGGGTTTTCATTCCCATTTGACATAAATTAGGGGGGATTACATGACCATTTATATTTGTATCTGAAAAAGGGTCACCATTCCCAATTTCCATAATTAAAGAGGGACACCATTCCCATAAATACATAGTAGTAATATCCCTTGGCTTTTATACAATCCAATTCATAATTTTTAATTCATTTAAATTTAATAATGACATGGGCATAACCATTTCCTAGTTTAATCAAGTGATGTGGTCTCACCAATCACTTCAAATTCAATTAATTGAAATTTTCTAGGGAATTAGTCATGCTATTCCACTTCATTTAATCTACATAAAAATGATATCATCAATTATAATTAAATCCAAACACACCATTGGTTTCATTGGATATATAATAATTGAAGTGAAAAGGGATTTTAAGAGGGAAGACACCAGGGGATGACTCACTCTAAGGTTAGAAATTCAATATTGATTGGGGTTATAAAAAGTCATTAGGCTCTAAATAAGGAAACCAATTCAAGGAAGATATAATTTTGGGACAATGCAATATGAAAATGTTATGTAACACATCTCACATATTATAAAACAATGAGAATTGATGTGATAAAAAGTATAAGAGCTACCTCATACTCTTATAACTTTCTTCATCCAATATTGACCATTTATTTTTTCCAGATCAATACAAATTAAAGAAGATATCAATTCCATAAAGAATATGGAATATGAGTCTACACCTCAATAACTCCATTGAGATAATGATTAACAGAGAAATGATCTAAAAATTTATGAATGTACCAAGAAAATACTTATGAAATGAAGGGAATATCTATTGGACATCAAATGGAGGAGTTCTGTCAATCCCTATATTAGGCTTAATGTGGGCTCACTAAGGGGAGGACATGCTTTCCATAGCTGGAAAATTAGACAAAGGGATAATAGGTTTAACTATAACATTCATTATAGTAAAAATGGAAAATTAACCCAAATTATCTAGGAAACATGGTTTGGACACATGATTGTCCAAACTATGCACCAAACATGTTCCCTTCACAACTCAAAGAGGGAACCCCCCATGTATGGGCCACACGGTTTTGGATGTCATGCGCCATCCTTGTTATTCAGCACTGGAAAAAATTGCAGACATGCTGCATGGGCATGAATATCAATATGCATAGTTTACCGAAACATTGAATCTATTAGATTCTCACTATAAATCCCTATGTGGTTAGTGGTAACCATTCACCTATCCATGTAATGTTTCTCTTAACCATTCGGCCAGTCTATTTTTTCCATTAGACGGGGTTCTGGGCTTCGAACACCCCCATAACCTTTCTATCCTCAAATTGAATCTATATTAGGACCATAATAATGATTTAGGCCAAAAGGAAATGTATTCACACCCAAAAAAAGATAGGTTTCTTACAGAATTTTCCCTATTAAGGAACCCCTCCCCTTGTTCACTTTCCAAATGAAAAAAAATATCATATGTGAACAAATTAGGTCACTGACAATGTTTGTATACCGCCCACTTCGAAGCCTCATTATGTACCGAATTATGTTTCCATAACACCTAGATGACTGGGATAGACCATCCTCAGAGATCCTTCATCCTTTGTTCAAAGATGTGTATAGGATACTCATCAAAATAATCATCATCATTATGATCAAATTCATTAATATCAAATCTATGAGGGGGTTAAATTTATAAAGTAAAAGGTTTAAAACGTAGAATATTCCGTACATGGAATATTAACTATGAGGTAATAACAACTGATAGCATACTGATAGGACTCACTCAATAATCCGAAACAACCCGAGAAAATGACGAGAGAGCTTCCCTTTCCTCTATATCTATATCTATCGAAGTTGGGGTGATACCCATAAGAATACATGATCCACAGCCTCGAAATCTAGAGGTTGTTAATATTGATCAATAAATTTTTTTTTCCTAGAATGAGTATTATAAATTCAATTCTTTATTAGCTGAACCTACTCCAACGTCTCACTATGGAGATAATGACCTAGTAGCAGTACCTCTCCTACCTCTAACCGATACATGGGTGAATATTATGTCCAACCATATAGGGCCTCATAGGGAGCCATCTGTATCTTCACCTGAAAACTGATATTATTAGAAAACTTGAAGAGAGTCATTTGCTTCTCCCAAAATAAAGGAATCATTCTTGGATCATTTTCTCTAGATCCTTTATAGTCTGATCCATATAGCCATCAGTATGGGGGTGAAAGGATGTCCTCGGAAGCACATGTGTACCCATAGCCTTATGCAACCCCTACATGAACCTTGAAGTGAAAAAGGAATACATATATGAAAATATAGTATGAGGGACCCCATGTAGCCAGATAATATCATAGACATGTAATCTTCCAGGCTCATAAAATGATAGTCTACCATATACGATAGAAGTGGGAAACATTTTTCAGCCTATCCATGACTACCCAAACCACATCTCTACCTCGAGGATACCTCATTATATCGATGAAGAAATACCTTGAAACATCCTCCCATTTCTATTCATTTAATGATAATGAATGTTGTATTCCAATTGGTTACTAGTTTCCCAAATTCACTTTCTAACAGGTGGAACACCTAGCGGTAAAACATTTTATATGACGCTTTATCCCGGGCCAACAATATTACTGGGACATATCATTATACATCGTGGAGATACCTGAGTGAACTTATCAATGTGAGGAATGAAAATAACACATAAAATCCTCTATCATATATGTCGTAACCCAGATATTACCATGCATATGTAGGATTACATTTTCTTCATTAGTCTAATCCAGAGGTGGGTCCTCACCTACAATTCTCTCTTTTAGGACCAAGACCACATGTTCCTAAAACTATATCATAATAAAACTATCTAGAAGTGAAGAGGTCACTAATAGTAATGTGTTTCCATTATATCATTGAAGGTATTTATACTATATATGCATCTCATACTTAATATACATAACATCCCTTCAATGATAGCCTCCTAAACTGCAAGTGTCGAAGTCTTACTTTTTAAATAATTGATGAAATGAATTTCCATTTCTTGGCGAATATGCTACCTCAAAGTCAAAGTAATTTAGATATTTAACCCATCATTGCAACCTATGATTTATGTCTCACTATGTAAAAATATAAATAAAGCTTTTGTGGTATGTAAATACCAAAAAACTATATACTGTCATGTAATGAATCCAACATCACAAGGCATTTAAAATAGTTGCTATAAATCGACATCGTGCGTCTGATAATTACTTTCATGAGGCCTCAATTTCTGAAAAATATAGGTAATGATTCAATATTACTACATCAAAACTACTTCTAGAAATAAACCAAATAAATCATATAAAATTGTATAGCTCTTTCTTAACTCTGGAAGAATCAGTATCAGTGCTAATTTCAATATCAATTTTCCTCTAAAAAAGATATCTCATAGGATTTCCACTATAGAAACTTCACACCCTTATTAGTCCATCCCATAGTAGGTGTCACTAATCATGAGAATCCCTATATAAATCACCTATATAAACTAGGTGGCCCCAGGAAACTGTATATCTGAAAGTTATTTTTCGGCCGCTCTTAGGTAAACACAACTCTCAACTTCTCTTGGTAAAATGAAACTCCTACCTCTAAGATAATGTGACCTAAGAAGTGAATTTATTCAATATTTAAATGTCATTTATTGATATTGGCATAAATATTCTTCTCTCTCAATGTATTTAAAATGATCTCAATATGAGTAGCATGGTCTCTTTGATTATGTGAAAACACCGAAATTTCATCTACAAAGACCCTGAAAATGGAATCAATGTAGGGATGGAAAAACCTATCCCTAAAAAATATAAACATGGTAGCCATGTTCATAATACCAATCAACATCACGAGATACTCAAATAATTTTTACTCACTACCTAAAGTCATATATGGAATATCTGATGGCCCAAATCAAACCTGATGATATCATAAAATCATGTTGATCTTCTAGAACATACTTACTA
Source organism: Viscum album (assembly GCA_963277665.1). Classification (NCBI taxonomy): domain Eukaryota; kingdom Viridiplantae; phylum Streptophyta; class Magnoliopsida; order Santalales; family Viscaceae; genus Viscum; species Viscum album. The sequence continues at coordinate 1,006,217,728 of OY728134.1, forward strand.
TTATAAGATGGAAAATAGAATCATCAATAAAATTAAAAGGACACCCTTTTCCACGATAAGATGTTTCAACTTCTATTAATCAACATAAATCCTCATGGTTTCCTCATCCTTGTTTCTAAATAATACTGGTGAACCTTAGGGAGAATTACAAGGCTATATAAAACCCTTGGTTTCAAATTCCTATAGATTCCTCTTCATCTCCTTCAACTCAGTAATATTTATCCTATAAGGAGGATTGGATACTTGATATGCTCCATGTACTATATCGATAGTAAAATCTACCTCCCTCTAAGGAAATAGTCCAGAAAATCCATTATGGATGATATCACTAAATTGATTTACTATAAGATATAACTCAATCTCATGTAGCTTGTGATAATTCGTGTAATGACTGTAAATTTGGTCGGTCACTCCACCTCGCCCATGATGAGCTAGTCCAAACCTACCAGACTGGATATCCCACTCTCCTTGTAAATATAATCAATGTCCTCTGGTAATGTAAACATCACCCTTTAGTGATAACAATCCCCATTGGCATGATTGGTATCCATCTAATACATCCAAAGAATGATGTTGAAGCCTACCCTCTTGAGGATGATGATGTTTCATAAGAAATTATGGCTACTAACTCAAGAGTGAATTCTCTGAATTGGTGTATGCTTTCATATCATTAACCCAATGGTGTAGAAAGATTCATGACACCATAGGAGTACTCAACATGATGTCTTATACTCCCCACAAGAGAAAATGATGTGAAAAAAATTTGATTAACCTATAAGATATAAGTAAAACATGACAGTATATGTTATTATAATAGTACCTAGAACTATAAATGGCCCAAAATCCTTATACTCTGTTATATGTTTCATTAAATAGATATTCCATAGTCCATCATCATGTGCTACAACTTGATTATCCCGTGTAAGTCCACACTATTGGAACTAAAAATATGAATACTGTCTACAATCATCCCAGCCTCCCCCTCCACCTATTCAGCTATTAGTATTCTATATGCCTACCTAGTGAGGTTCTACTAAAACTTCTATTGGATTTGGGGTTATCAAAGATCCCCTACCCCTTGACCAAGACGGAAAGGTCGAGCAGCAATTTTCTAGATGACATAATCTATCACAGCCTCAATACTTGACAGGGTCTCTAAAAAACTAATGATTCTTATGCCCATGCCTCCCACTCCGATGACATACCATTTAACTGTCTATGGGATTCAATTTGTTATGGCCTCTCACATATGTAGACTCAAAGAGTCATTTCAAACTATTAGTAGAACCATTGCACTATCTAGTTTATAAACCACCCTTGCTTACACTTTATTGATCATGACGTTTCCACTCTGTGATATGGGTCTCATTCACTATTTTATATAGGATAGTAAATCATAAAAAAATTCACCTAATAATAAATAGGATTTCTAGGAACATCCTCAAAAGGTATCTCCTTCTATAGATCAACATCAGTTTAGATAGGAGTAAAGCACTAAAGCTCTTTAAAACAAGAGGAATAGTCCAAAACTATATTCATACCCTACTGGAGGTTCATAAACTCCTATGAACAATCATCCCTCAGGGTCTCTAGGAAGAAATATTTAATGAAGCTCCACTAGAAATCCCTCAATGTCACATCTTGATACATACAATCCTAATTATGAATATCTTACCAATGTTTGGCAGATCATCAAGAATATAACTATAAAGATTCAATCCACTCTAAAGATGTGCCTCTATATTCTAAAATATAGATATTTCCATTTCACGATATAACTCTGCAGCATGTGGTCCTCCGTACCCAAAAAATATTGGTGGATGCTGTTGTTGGAACTCCCTAGTTAACTCTTACACAGAAATGTTAGAGTGCATACCTCATTGTATTAATTGTATAAGCTATAGGAGATTTCCTGAAACTAGGAATAATCCTCTATATTAGGAATAGTAAGATGTTCCACAACTGGATGTATATCTGGTAGCACCGGGCCCACCACTTAGGGGAAATTTTTGTCACCACCCTCTTGGTGTACGACTATAGGATGTAATGGTGTAATTACTCTAAAATTTACAAACAAACATCTAAAATAAATATCAATAATGAAAAAAGACTAAGACATTGAACTAGAATATGTAAAATACTTTTATGTAATAGTCTCACCTCTCTTCTAGTTCAAATATTTAGGTTGGGGTGAAAGAAACATTTATACAGAACAATAGAGGTGCTACCTATATCCCACCACTAAGCTCAAGACTGGGTCATTCTCTATGATTTGTAGTTACATATTTCAGTTAAATTAATATTTAAAATACAATTATATTAAGAGAGTTTACCTAAATAGTGCACCAATTCCAATCCATAATGGCCTATACACCTTATGAAGAAAAATGTTGCCTCTATTTAATCCATACCATAACATGTTCAATTCTGTTAGTCCAATAGTCCATGAATCAATTATCTATAGTTGACTGCTTAGGGTGTATGATATAACCATATTAGGGAAACAAATTCTTAGGTTATCTTATGCACTATCAAATATGTTTTTAGAATTTCATGAAATAATTTTTATACAAAAAAATCTATTTATAACACCCAATAACTCATGAAAATCAAATGCGATGTAACTATCACAACACTCTTATATGTCATGGAATATGCATGGAATGTGAATTCCATACTAGGTTATTTATATGATTCATCAGATGGCATACCTTCATCTCATCGAGTTGAAAAAATTAAACTCTCAATCATTTGAAAAAAAATATCACAATTCATGTGCATCACCCAATGGTGGAATTATATCAATTGTAATAAGAAAAATATAGAAAATAAATGTTTCATTCGAGGAAATTTTTATTTTCTCTATACATGGGTTAGATATCCTAATAAAAATTCATTAATAAATCACATAGAATCCATAATATCCTATCCACTGTCAAATAATAGTATGGAAAGAAAAAGAAACCTATGATATCACTTTGTGATGTCTCAAACGCGGGTTCCACTCTTAGGTTCCCCAAGACAAGCTGGACACATGGCCTCAAGAACATCTTCCTGAATGCCAGCAGGTACTGGCTAGTAGTGAAGGCCTATGGTGAGTTTTTGGGGAGACTATTTCTTCCTTAACAGATTAGAACACAATGGATAAGTAAAAACATAAAAATATCAGATACACATATAACTATCTAGTAAGGAAATAATAATCATAAGTGGAAAAACGAATCATAAAAATAAGGATGATAATGTATTCCATGTATCAATAAAGTAGGAAAACATGGATACATGTTGTCGGACATAGTAATATACATTCTATATAAAATTATCTGAAAATGAAAAATTCTATCCTAGAATCCTAAGCACTATCATAGTCATATTTTACCTATCTCCATCCTAATACTTGTGAGAACTCAAACATCCATAAGAGGATTCTTCCCTTTATATACACCTACAAGTATGTAGTCTTCCTTGTTACTATAAGCTTCCTAAATAGGGTGTGAGACAAATTTCATTACGCCACCACCATTGGAATGTATAAATATCTAGTATTTTAATATAACATAGTACTATTTAGATATAATAATGAAATAAGTAATAATAACTATAAATGGGTCAGCTCTAGTTCCTGAAGGGAAACCAGGATGACTCTACCTAATTTGGCCCATGTCAAAAAATATCCAAATAAGGAAAAAGGGATGCAATGCCCGATATCACATTTATAAGGGACATCATGCCTAGTATCACAATAGTATAGGGGATTCCCTTCCTAGTATCATGTTCAAAAGAGACTCCATTCTTGGTATCATAGTAAAGTATTACATGCCCATATAGTATCAAAATAAGGGATGCCATGCCCATACGTTATCACAATGGATGTCATGCCCGTATAGTTTCACAAGGGATGTCATTCCCATAATGTATCATAAAGGGGTCACGCGCTTATAGTATCAAAATAATATGAGGGTCTGAAAACCCATATTAATATACCATTTCATGCTTCTTCAGGGAAATTTTATATAAATCAAGAGGGATTCCATTCCCATTTATATATATATGCATAAGGCTTTTCAGTATTAATTTTTATTATTAATGAGTGGATCCATGCCCACACATCCTTTGTAGTAATATCAATTTCCTTTAATATGATCAAAGTCATACTTCATAATTCATTTACATTTAATTATGGCCATGGAATTACCATTGCCTAGTTTAACATTGTGATGTGGGCTCACCACACACTTCAATTCAATTCATTAATTTTTCTAATGGAATTAGTAATGTTATTCTACTTTATTTAATCAATATCAAAATTTTATCTCCATTTAGAATTAAAACCAAAAACTCCAATAGGTTATTTGTATATATTCTGATGTAAGAAAAAATTAAATGTAAGATGGAAGACACAAAGGGACGACTTAATCTATGTTGGACAAATAAATATGAATTGGGGTTCTAATGGGTCATTAGGCTCCAAAACAGTAAACCAATTCAATAACCATAATCTTTTGGGGCAACACACGGTGATAATAGTGTGTGTCACATATCAAATATTATTAAACAATGATACATCCAGGGATTCTTTATAGACTACCTTCCTTGTACTTATACAACTCAACTCATCGAGTATTGTCCCTTTATTAGGTCTTGATAGAGAAAAATAAATAACATATCAACACCCTAACAAATATGGAATATGTTCCTAGACTCCAATAACTCCATTGATAGAAGGAAAAATTTTGAAATTATCAAGAGGAATGAAGAATATAATGTGAGGAATCCAACAGGATAAACATAAGCTCGATTGGAATTCAGAAGGAAGAGTTCTCTCAATCCCTAATTTATTCTTGAAAAAAGATCAAAAATGGGAGTAGAAGCTCTCCATGGATGAAAGATGAATAAAATGGAGAATAAGATTAATCATAATGGTCATTATGGAAAAAAGTTAAATTTTCCAAAATTATATGTGTAAAGTAGTTTGGATGCACGATTGTCCAAACTGTGTTCCAACAGTGCACCCTTCAATGCTCATGGAGGGAACCTTTCATGGTTAGACCACATGGTTATAGAAATAGAGCTCAAACCAAAAAATTTATATCTTTTAAAAACTAAAGAATTATTTCTTGGGCATGCTACCAAATGCATATGGTTTCCTCAAACCATGTAGGCTCCTACTGCTCACTGTTAAGCCCCTCATAGTTAGTAGTAGCCTTGCATCCTTCCCTACACAATTTCAGATAAAATTATATCAAGACTTTAGTCTACACAGGCTAGGGTTCTAGGCTCCAAAAAAGAAAAAGGAACCCCTGTAACCTATTATACCTCATATAGGATCCATATTATATCCATAATAATGAGTTATACTGAAATGTAAAGGATTATTACCATTAAAAACGGTGAGGTTCACACACTATGTTATTTGGGTGAGAGATTTATATTAATCATATTCAATATTATATTTATAGATTTTACCCAGAGTTATAACCAATTGTTTTAAACGTATCAATTTGTTTTTCATTTCAGTTCCTAGCCTATAGTTGTAAATTGAATACCCGACATCATATTTGGCATGTTTTATTAACATGACATGTGCGTACTTACGTTAGATTTCACTAACCAAGGTTATAGTTGTTTAATGTGTCAACCAAACATTATACAATGTTTCACTAAATAGGTTTGTGGTGGATTATTACCCACATTTCCCATATTTTACAGTTTCTCTTGTTGTAGGTCCTATGGATCTATAGAGGGTTTCTTCTTGATGAAGATTGTGGAATCCCCTTTTGAAAGGGAGGTAGAATGACCCTTAATGTTTTCGTATTCATTTTGTATATAATGATGATGGACTGAACCAGGAAAAATTGTGTAGTTATTTAATGATTTGACATCTATAAATATGGTGTATTTCCATATAGGTTCATTATGAAATTATACATAAGGGAACCATTTGAATTTGATTCTCTGGATATACAGTTTCATAATGGGATTCCACTATGTATGTGTTGGTGTGACATGATCCTATAATTTTGAGTCTAATGTAAAAATAATTTGTGTGGGTATGTAATCTATAAGTGGGTAGAGATTTAAGAATGAGAGACATAACTATACCTATGAGTTCCCTATAATTGGTTGGGTGACATGTGGGTTTCCTTGGGGTTTTTGATGATTGTGTATTATTTTGGCTTTGAGTATTAACTTGTGTGAGTTGTAACCTTACGAGATAAGTGATTTAAGAGAAATGTAAGAAATCATAATCTTTTAGTCATGGATTTGTAAGGTGATTATCTGAGTTTTTTTCTTATATCAGGTTATGATATATGACAGTAATCAAGGTGATTTGTGAGCCTGGGTTTTAGAGTTCTTTAGAAATGGAATGTGTGGGTAGATGGATAATGATATAATAATTATACATGTGAAGTTCCATAAGATATAATATATAGGAATAGTGACTCGAAGAGTTTTTATATTGAGAAACACATTCTATTCTAGTGATAATAGATTTGGGATAAATTTTTGATTGATATATGAATTATATTCCCAAGTCTAAGGATCATATATGAAGTTTTGGTGACATTCCATGTGATTTAACCTATTTAGGGGAAATTTTATGATTTTTATGGGGACCACTAATGTTGATCCTTTATTAATGATATTGAATTGTGTTATGAGGATGGATAATTGGTTTGGTTCATGAGCCTACATTTGATGATGCGAAAATCATAATAATATTTTTTTTGGGATTAATTATTGGATTTTTATTGAGTGAATTCTCATGAAATTCATATGAAATTGAGGTAGTATGTTCTAGTTTTTTGGCGTACTAACTCAATTACTGGAGGGTGAGAATCCCTAAGTGGATAAATAACTATGGTATTTTTTGTATTCATTCAAGAAGAAATGTCATCTTAGGATTAATATTGTACAATATTGGTATATTATATATGTATATGGTTTTTTGGAATCATCAATCAATGAAGAATCGTGTTGTGGCGTCAAGAGATCACTGTAGATATCCATGGGTTAAGATAAGGTGTATACTCATGATGAGTGAACCAATTATGGTTATTCATGAGGAGTAATAAAATTGATTCCACGTAGTGGGGTGTAGAGCATTTGATGGATGAGATAGTTACCATCAATATGGTTAAGATTACATTGAGTCCATGGATTATGTTCAAGTGAGTTAATTTCTATTGTTAAATTTTAATTCAATAATTAAGCACTCGAGTACAGATATGTGAAGGGATGGACGGGTTATGGTCTGTGGATGTTTATAATTTTATTGTTATGAAGATATGGATACTACATTGGTGGGTAGAATTTCAGCTATCACATATTTCCAACACCCATGTCGTATGGGTTGTTTATGTAGTGATAAAAGTCAATTAATATTTTAGAGAAAACTACAATGATGATGTGTAAGAAAATATATTCTTATTTAGATCTATTGGTAATTATAGGATTATTATTATGGTGTGATGTAAACAAATTTTGGATAATTTTCATAATGGTTTTAAATAAATTTATGTATTCCATGGGTTCCCATGATCGAAGTTGAATCATCTCTCATAGTGGATAATGGAGGATGATTTGGATTGATGAAACATAAATTATGGAATTTCACATAATGTTCTATTTGGAATTCATCATGTATATTTGGATTAATCTAGGATTCCTCCTAATTTTATGTGTAATGTTCACTTCATTTGAGAATGTTTCCATAAGTGGAACTAAGCGCTTTCCATGAGAAGATGCCAAATGAGGCTCAACTAGTGTTCTCATGTATTATGGGATGTTTTTTATTGAAACCCACATAACTCAGATCATTTAATATATGATATGTGAGTAAATATGATCATACATTTATTTTTTATGGAAAATACAACATGATTAGGATTTTTTTTCTTGGATGGTAGAGACTAATCTATTTTGATTTATAAGATGTGTATGAGAAGTAATAATGAATTCTAACAATGGTTTCAACATAAGTCTGAGTGTGTTGATGTTTATATTAAATTAGGTGGTCCTTAAACCACTATAGAATGTGTTTTTATTTGATAATTCTATAGTGGTGAGTACCAATTCTTAAGACTAGCAATAATTAGATGGGAAATATGGTGGGCTTCTACAAGCCTCATGATAATTTGGATGACATTTTTGATGAATCCTTTGGTGTCTCGGGATTGGAAGGTGTAGTGGAGCACCGTTGTAGTTTTCAATGCTATATTTGGGTCGTAGTTAATTTTAATATAGATTCGATGAAATTTGATTATGGTTTTATAGTTTAAGGATGTATAGTTTCATAGATGGAACAAATGTGTTTTATGGTGATTAAATGAGTTATTTCAGTTGGAATTGTTTATTGGATTTTGAGTCAGACTACTCAAGGATGATAAGTGTTATCATGGTTAGGTTATAAAGATCCACATTAAAATGAGTTTTTTTGTTATAAATGAATTTCAATTTGGTAGTATTGAAGGGTCTTTTTATGAATGGTTCATTAGATTTGATTTCCATTGTTTGGGTGTCAAAAATTGTGTCTTTTAAACATAGAATGAGACTCAAAAATTTCCCCAGGTGATCAGGAGTTTTTTGGATAATTATTACGAATTTAAATGTTTTTTTATAGAATTATAACCTGGTAAATGGTTTATCTAACACATATTTTTGAAAACCATACAGGTACCCTTAAGTAGGGAGATTATAAGTTTATTTTGTATTGTTCAATGGTTGTCCTGTATGGTTTTCAAAAAGATAAGGGATAATCATGTGAAAATAGAATAAATTAAGTTGTTTGGTTTGGATCAAAGGAATGATGTAATGTTGCTTCATGGTTGTAGAAAAGATGTTTGAATGATATAGGATGGTTTTAGAGTTGTTTCCCATAGTTGGCATATAGTGTAGTACACTATGCAGCCCTACTTTGTGAGGTAAGTAGTCTAAAATAGAGGAGTCTATACAAATGGAAAAAAATTTCTATCCCTATAGAGATATAATTAATCTCATTACAATTTTAAATTCATGATTTTCCACTTGAATTCTTATTGTGGAAGAACTTTTTTTCCAGACTCTCCCTTTTAAATGGATGAACTAACATAAAAACATCCTAAAACGTGGTTCCCCAAAATTTTGGGATGATTTTTTTCCAATATTTGTTGATATATGGTATTTTATCCTCTAATTTAGTACTTTAATCTTATAAATAGTTATTTATTGAATTTGGGATTATACTTCTAAAATATCTTTTCTGATTCCATTAGATCGTTGTTAAATCAAACAATTATAATGTTTCTTTCATGTGGCTTCAGTTGATAACCTTCCACAATTATTTCTATATAAATTTTCACTGCATTTCATTCAAGTTATATCTTGTGGTTAATTTCTCAGTGATGTTAAAATAATAATATATTTTATTGTTGGATAAATCCATGTTTGATGTTATGGATTTATTCCATAATGATGTCAGAGATGTAAAGGGAGTGTTTTACACAATGTTTGTCATGTTTTCAATGACTAATCAATATCCTATGATATTTTATGCCTTATTACTATTTAAATTAAATATATAATTTATTTATAAAATATTTTAATTTTATGGTTGATGATTCAAGTGATAATATATCCCCTTTTATGTGTTAGTGATGACCAAATGAGCTCAAACATACTGATGTAGGAGAAGGGAACCTATGGGTTATAAATTGGATTCTGGCCATTATTGGGTAGGTGGTCCCTTGCACACACACTATGTTAGGTATGTATATATTTATTGCGTATATGATATTTTTAGAATCTCAATAATTTATGAGAGATGTAATTTAAATGAATATATTATTTTTTTAACAGGATGAATAAATGGTCGAGGATCACGATAGTCCCTTTAACTCATGTGAATCATTTTCCACCAATGGATGAGGAGTAAGGGAAAATATGGTGTCTTGTGAGAACTCTAGACCAGAGAGGGTGTTATTAAATTAAATATATTATGATAGACATACATTAATCATAGAAATGTTGACATAATGTTTTCCATTATTGAGATTAATGAAGGAAGAGAGATGTTTGACCTAGGTTGTAACATAATAAACTGAGGTTAATCCATGTGAGATAAGACTACATAAAATTTGTGGTATTATTTTGGACATAACTACGAATGTTGTGTCCCCTAAGATATAGGAATAACTATAACATCCTATGATTTTTAGACAATCTTTTTTAAAATAAATTTACATTTTTCGATATCTTAAATTACACACAGTACTATGTTTATATTGAGTTACATAAAACACCAAGATTCTCTGATATATTCCTTTAAAAAACACCAAGTTTCATTTATAACTTTTGTTACACGCAAGGTCGGGATTTGCTCAACAACAATGTACCTTTGGAATTATTATTTAATATTATAGTTATTACATTGTTTTTAGAATATTGGGCATCAACAGGTTTAATGAGATTATAAAAACTTATTTTTTTACACAATTATAAAAATAATACATTAGTTCCCAATTAAGTAGAAATTAAAAATAAAAACCAATTGAATATAAATGAAATATTTTTATAAAATTTTTATTTTCATTTTCACAAAGGTGTTTAGTCTTGATAAATTAATTTAACAGACAATAGTGAATTATTTTAATGAATTTTTTCTATTATATAATCAATTAAAATATTTAATAGTTATCAAATAGGTTTAATAGTCATATGATAAGAATAAATCAATTTTTTCTTAAAATTTGTTTTTCTAAAAAGCATTTTTCTTTCATTTTGATAACTTATTTTAAAATTAATTTTTTTCACTTCCTCAAAAATTATATGATTAAATAAACATCAATTTTTAAATAATCATTTATACATTATATTAAAATGAGTTTTTAGAAAGATTATGAAAATAAATGTTTTCCACAAAATTGTTAAAAATAATTATTTTATTATTATTTTACTTTTATTTTAATGATTTAAAACAAATTAAGATGGGTTTAAAAGTAAAATTAATTAAATTATATATATATATATCCAATTTATGTTATTTTAATAAATTTTATGTTTAATTTTTATATAAAATCTTTTAAATATTTAGAATTTTTTATCTTTGGAAAATTGTATTATCGTCACATATGTGAGATTAAATTAAAATTACAGTTTTAAAATAATTTAATGGAATTTGGAAAATTTAATTCCACACATGGAATCATCATAATTTATATAATATAATATGGAAAACGTATTTTTTTATCATAAGGAATGCAATAAAAAGTAAATGTTATTTACTGTGGTTAGGGGAAAATGGGTTTATCAGGGGTTAAACTAAAATGATAAGTGTTAAAAATTTCCCAATACCTATAAAAAAACAAATTTATCGCTATATATAGACCATATACCTTATCGTATCAATACGGGTCTAGTTTGGAGCTCTGTTACATGAACAAAATGGGGGTGGAATTCTATGTTTTTTAAAAAATTACAAGTGTTTCAGTCACCTCACTTATAAAAGGCCACCCGCTCTACTCTCTTCTATAGATATTCAAAACCCTTTGTGTCAAAAAAGAAATTATCAGATAAATTCTATAATTATATACCCTCATCCTAGAATCTCGTTTTCATAAATATAACCATGGAAGTACTTTAGTGAAAACCAAATAAGTTTTGTGAAGGAAGGTAATGTTCTTTAACATACATTTGTATTTTATTTCTTATACCACCTATTTAAATTATTATTTAATCATGATCATATATTAACATAATTATATTTAATATATTCCCATATGTTATTTATGCTACTGTAATCACCTTTATTGAACTCATCTCCCCTTATATCGGAAACAAACACAGCGATCGCGTATATGACAAAATACTGCCTCGCGAACCGATGTATTTTTCTTTTCATCGCTGATTTTCAATAATGGATATAATATTGATTTTAATGTATATATTTGATATGGTTAAAATTATTTTAAATTTTTAATTATTATATCACATATCCAATTTTGTTTCTTTACATTGTATTGGGGATACGATAACGTTGCTCACGCGTATGGCAAACTACAGCTTCTCGAAGCGATGTGATTTTTTTTTTCACTAACACCTTACATGGAAGGTAAGAGGGACATATTTTATGTATATATGTGACATATATTACCTAATAATTATTATGTAAATGAAATTTCATATATAAATTCCAACCTTCCTACCCAACGGAAAACAATAGTGTAACTCATGTGTACAACATGTTACAACCTAGCATACTTATGTGATTTGTTTTTCATTTCTGTTTTACATGGATATAAGGTTAGATTAAATAAATATTTATGATATATATTACATCATAATGAATCAATAAAGTGGTATATTTATTTTCCTTTCTTATAATCCATTTGTTGAGAAAATTTAAACATCGTTTAAGCGTATGTATGACCTATTGTCTCCATGAATGATGTTGTGAAAATTATATCTATATAATTAATTAAATACTATAATTAAATATATATTATATTTATATCACATTGAAAATATTATAAATGATGTAACCATGATAAATTCAAAGGGAATGACAATACCAAACCAAAACATTCATGAAAAACGAAATAGTTAGTATCTCAGAGATAATTTTAACAAAAAATTATAAATAAATAGGTAATGAATGGAAAAATGTATTTCATATATGTTATGATAAACATTATTATGGTCCAGTAATATATTTATAATATGATTTTATTTATTATATTGTTGGTTTAATTTCTATGATGGACACTAAGAATTAATGCAATGGGGTGTATAGTTTAGCTTTTTACTTATGTGAGACACTTGCCATATTCACCACCTATTTATTTTATTTGTTCTATATAATAAACCTGAATTTATTTTATGATTCTAATCCTGAATATTATTTTAATTTTATTATCTATTTTATGATCTCTATTTTATGGGTTTTATGGTTTAAATGTTACCAATTTGTAGTAGAGTTTCATCCCATTTTTTGTTTTTGAGACATTTGTTATGTTAAAAATCTATCATATTTTATGAGGTGAATATATAGAGCCTATGACATGTCATATCCTGAATTTATTGATTCTCATTATAATCCATGCTTCATTTAATGTTATTCCATAATCGGACTTATGAATCAATGTTACAATAATGGAAATAGTTTTATGTTACAGTCCCCTCATTTAATGATATTGTAGATGTTTATCCATCTGATGATGAATCATTATAATATATTTCTCAACAATTCTCATTATTTTTCTTTTAATATGGTTTCTGAAGTTATTTTCAATTAACAGTTAAATTTTTCAATTATTTGGTACTAAAACATTTGAAAAAAATTATTTAAAGAACATCTTACTTTATTTCTCTCTTCTATCGGAAATTTGTTTTTATCTGAAACCATGTCCCCTAAAAATGTTTTCGAAATTGTATTCATATTATTATATTATTTTATAAATATATTTTGAACCACTATATAATTTTTAAGAGTTTATTTAAGAGGAATATTCATTTCTATTTCCAAATAGTTCACATCTATATTTTACAAAAAATGTGAATGGAATATTTTTTTTAACATAAACAACAAGAGTAGAACCTACCATTATAATAACTGCTCAATTATTTTAATAATCCCCTACATCTTTTCAAATATTTCTTTATTAATTTTTATTTTATAATTTTTTAGTATTTTTTATTTTTTAAAGAATTTTAATGTGAAAAGGATTTTTAAATAGTTTCATGTTTAAAAAAATGTAAATGGAAAAGTCTATTTACCCTAAGGTTGGTTACAAATGATCTTTAGAAATCATTATCCATATATGATGAAATCCTTTGATGTTACATATTCATTACTGGGGATAATATTTAATAATAACATCCCTATTCATTCTTTTTATGAATAATTTTTATCTTGATGAAATTTGTATGAAACCCATTTATTTTTTCATAGGTTATTCCATGGATAATTAATTAAATTTTCATGTGATCTATATTCATTAAACTGGTTATAATTTGATGAAATGATGAATTATTTAATATATTGCGCCACACATATGTATGGTTATCATTATGATATTTTTGGGTCCTATATCTCCCTTCAATGCATTGGGTAAAGCATTATACCTCATGAGGTAATAATGCAAAATAGTTAAACGAGCCTGATCAATTATAGGAAATGGTTGCATCCTGGTCCACTATGGGAAATGGGTGTGTCCAGATCCACTATGGGAAATATATGTGTCATTATCCATAATGGGAAACAGGTGATGAGTCGTATTCCACTATATTGATGGTATTGTTAAATAACCTTGACATATGAAATGATATTCTATATTTATAGTGGGTCCACACTCTGATGACATAATCTTACAGTTCATGATTGATTAAATATGAATCTCTCTCTTATGGACCATGTATTCTGAACTAATAACATTTTATTCCATGAATCATGTTTATGATCTATAATAGGTTAGGAATTACATTTTTATGATTTATTTCTAACAGAATGCCCTTATTTGTATCTTATCCATTCATATGATCATATATCAATACCTTCTATGTTTGCCCTTACTAAGAATATTAGCTCACCCATTCTTCTGTTTCCTTTCTTAGGTATTGAATAAATGTTTAAGTAGGGAATTTTTAAGAGGAATACTACATGGGAAAAGCTTTTTGAGATATTTTTAAGAACTTATATTAAATTAAAAGATTGTTTTTCTAGTCTCAAATTACATTAAATCAATAAAAATAAGGCCTTCATGCCATTCAGGTAATGAATATTCATTAAAAATATGTTTTATTTATGTATCAAATTTATGGGTCTCCAAAGTTGGTATCATTGAAATGGTTCAGTAAATATTTGGAAATTAGGATTGGTAAAACCATGGCATATCCTTGGAGATAAGTCTAAGTGGAGGATATCATTCTAAAAACATTAAGTTATATATTATGTGATTTTACAAGTAATTAAATGCTTGTACGGATACTACATATGGGAGTGGTTCTAGAACGTGTGTACATAGTGTTAATAACCCAGAAAAATGTACATTTGGATTGGCTTGAGAATTACATAGTACATGAAAACAGCCCTTACCACATACCCATCTTGACACAACCGGGGGATATGATTTAGTAAATCGTGTTTTCATTATGAAATATCTTAAGGGACTTTAATAGATATTGATAATGGATGTCCTAAATTAAAACTATAGTGTCTTAGATTTAAATGATTTTTAGATGTATATATCCTAATATGATTACTGTTTCTCACACTATGATTTGTTTGTTTTAGTTGATGACTGGTACCTAAAGATATCATGCTAATGACAAATGAAATGGATATTTCAATGATGGTCCTCCTGAGAAAACAAATTTTATGGGATATGGAATGTAAAATATAAAATCTATGATTAGAAAACATTATCAACATATGAATCATAATGGACATAAAATTTAGAAAAGTCGGGAACATAATTCATTTCAGTACTTCATGAGGCTGCATACACATTCTTTTAGTGGGTATTATTATATACTATTTGATGATCAATAGATTAGTACCACTGAAAATATATTTTCCATTCTCCAGTGTTTATAAAATGATAAATCCATTTTAGGTATCTATTACTATGAAGGAGAAGAAGACAAATGTTGGAATCTTATCAATAATACATAGAAACATGAATAAATTTAATCCCTGGAATGGGACAAGTTCATGAAATTTTATTTTAGTATATATATAACTCATATTATATGTACAATGATAGATAAGGAAATATTTGAACTCAAATAGAAGGATGATGAATAAATTGGTACATATGAAGAGAATTTAAAATAAATCTAGGAATACTTATACTTTATCGTCATCATTGAAAGAATAATTGATCAATTCTTTGGTGGTCTAAAACTAAGTCTTAAAATGTCATTTGATATAAGAGAATTTGGTATTTACGAATAATTAATTCAATTTAAACCAATTATAGGAATTGAAATTAGAGATTTACACCATTCACATGGATTTAATTGGAAATAAAAGATAGAGTCTCAAGAAAACAATATTAATTCATTACGTGGAATGAAATTCCACTAATTATATGTAATAAATTTAAGATGAAATATCAAATGAATTTATAAAATGTAACCAGAGGGTGCTTTAAAATTTTAATGCTTAGTATTAAAGAATGTGAATTTCTAAATGGTATTAGTAGTAAACTTAATTCAATAGAGGATAAGAGGGAACAAACTGATACCCCACCCACACTCTTATTTTTTAAATCTAAAGCATTTGGGATGCATGAAAATCGATTCCCAAAAAAAGGGAAAATAAGGATTATAAAAAAATGACATCATGGGACAAATGAAAAATGGAATTATTATGAAACAATATAAAATGTAGCGAATCATGAAAATTGGGCCACACCATCGTAGGGAATTTCATATTTTATTTTTTATGAATAATATCTAAGAAAATTTCATTAATTATCCTTTAATGATATATGATTTGATTTTGAGCATGCATTATCTATCCCAATAAAGTGTACAAAATTATGAAGTCATAATTAATATTATAATTCAACTTATGATGGTCTATCTATGAAAGGATGTTCTTCGATTTCAAATGGAAATGTTTTTGGACAGGATAAGAAGTTATTGATGTAATAAAATGTGAATTAAATTTTGGAATCATGTATAGTATTAATGTGACAATATGGCTGTTATTAAAATACATTTTTCTGGAATGGGAATTTATGGTTGATTAAAATTATATTCATATTGATCAATGATGGATTAGAGATAATATCATTCATATCTCTAGGATTCAATTATTGCAAGAAATATTATGTTGGATCCTTAAGGCCATGAATTTATTTGATGGTTTATAAAGAAGTTTTACTATGGATATTAATATGAGGATATATTATTTTTTAGAATTATATTATCTTTTTCTAACGATTCTATATTTAGTTAATGTCTAAAGGAATAAATAATAGTTTTTTACCCCTTTAAGAATTATGTGATATTATAAAATTTGATTTTAGTGCATCATGCAATATAAATTTAATCTTGAATTCTCATAGATTTGAGGAAAGAATGTGACTATGTTGAAAATTAACAAATTTATTAAATTATACATATAAAGTAATTGTATTTCCTTTTTCTATGATTGTAAACTAATTCCCCAACTTTAGTAAATGGAGCTTGAAAAAAAAATATTATCATATTACCATCAGTATTGATGAACCGATTATCATTACACCATTATAGATTTATGGATTTTTCATTAACTTTATTATCACCATGTTCTCTATTATTCTCCATAAGAATTTAAAATTTTTCTTCATGTCCATATTTTAATTTCCCACCAATGTTTTCATTATGTATAACCTAGTTATGTGTTACATTAGGTAACCTTAGTGTTTCAATCTTTTACATTTAAAGGGATGTATTATTATTACATTGTACGATGTGGGTTTCAATAAAAAATTCAAATGTTAAAACATTGGTGAATGAGACGATGTTCACGGGAGAAATTCATTTTAATGGGTGTAGAATGTAACATCCTGATAGTTTATGAAAAATATTATTTAAATAACATTAATTTCATCGATATATTTTGTTACACACATGTTGATTCCTTCCAAATGAGAATCATCAAATTAAAAAAGGAATATATTCATTAATATGGGTATTATTTTCCACAACAAAGAAATGGCATGAGATGGTGGCCAAGACTACCAGATCGCGAAAGCTTCTAAGAGACTTACAATTTCGTGACCATCATATGGTTAGACAGAAGTACCACATGCAGTGCATAGCCTTCAAAAAATCTCAAAAAGTCCATTAAGAAAAGTCCTCATTCTATTTTGAAGGATATCCGAACAACCAATGTTCATGCGATGGCAACATAACTAGTTCCCCTGGGCCATGGTTTCCATCATCACAAGCACCTAATAAACCATCCTAAAATCCATTAAAAATAAGAGGAAAATATCCAAATGGTGGTGGACACTTTAAATCCTAAGGATCATGTGCTATATCACCAATGGGAAGGTAATAATCCTTTACTATATCCAAACAAACCCTCAAGACCTTTAAGCCTATATAAAATAAAAAATGGAAATAAATGGGTGGTGGATATATATCTAGTGGTCATTGAACATTAAAAGGAATTACCTTGGAAGTATGAAAGACACTGTGAGACCCTAGTGACATGACTACCTCATCTCCTAAAATCATGCCGACTTTTTATCCTCGTCATGCGAAAGGCCTCAGTCTTGTACAAGAAACATCACATATCTCTTCTGTCTCCCTAAGGAAAAACAGATGGGTTTTTCCATGAAATGGTAGTATATATCCATAGTAACTTTCTTAGTCATGCAATGCATCACAAAAAATTAGAGTAAATGCTCTTGACATTTCTCATGAAATCACCCATGACTCTATGACCTTTGTTAAATGAAATAGGAAGTATAATAAAGAGGTATGTGAGAGCTCTTATGGGCCTAAAAATCTTACAACATGCAATGGAAATCTACAACATGATATCTCAATACTCCTAGACAATCCACCTTGATCCTACGAAGTCCCCATGATTAACCAACCTTGTCTTTCAAAAATCCCCTGACATGTCACCCATGAACACATAAATGCCTTCTAAAATGCATTCTGAAGTCATGAAGGCCCATGGATATGTCAAATATTACAAAATCAATGTCCTTTGGAAATTCCACATGATACAAAAAGTCCCCATTAATTTTCTATAACCAAATAAATGAGTCATTGATGAGAGGGACCCATGGTCAATGATGATCAGGTGATTCCCTCAAAATGGTCTATTGAAAAGACTCTTAAGGTTTCATGGAAGTAGAGCCCTTCACTTACTCTATCCGAGATTTAATCAAGATATGTCATTCAAATCAGTGAACAATCGGGTAGTGATGCCTATAAATTACCCACTACAACATGAAAAGGATTGGACCACTGAACTTCTGGATCTCAAAACACTCGATTGTAGGGGCTCTATTGCACTCAGAAATACCAGTTCTATAGATGATTTCACAGATCAGTTTATCTCACAATCGACAAACCCTTCATCAAGTAAAACACTAGTGAGCATCCGGAGTTGTCATGCGACATTCATAGAAACTTCACATGATCAATCATAGATCACACAAAGGACCTCTAGGAGGAAATGTAAAGGACATCACACACACATTCTATATCATGCTAGATATAATATAAACTCACCCTGAAGTAATCTAACTCACTCGTAATATTATTCTAGAATAAATACTAATAAAAGGGAAGGATTTAGTGGAATATAAATATTTTTAACTTTATTCACTTCTTGTGAACTATTTATGACACGTGACAACCCTAGGAAACATCACTTAGATCATGAGAAATTCCTTTGGTATACTATCTGGGTCAAGATAATCCCCCTCAACATGTCAAATAAAGTCATACAATAACTCTAAGGCTTGCCTCCCAGATCTCGTGAAGCACTTTCAGATCACCATCCTTGTCTTGATTTTATCATTAGACATGTTTCCTTACTCGTATAATGACATCAGTTCAAAACAGTTGATCCCACAGAAGCACCCGGGTATGTCAACTGGCACTTGTGACACCATCCAGGAATGACAGTTAGGTTTCAAAATACCTCCAAGTAGACATGTCACCCAAGACACGATATTCCATCTGAGACATATCGCATTGACTCTAGTAAAAACCACTATATTTTTTAGTCATCTATCGTGATGACACTAGGGAATGTTAGATTGATCATGAAACACCCTCTAGAAAAGTCAGCAATGTCATGTGATGGATTCCAGGATAATCCACCTAAGTCTTGTGGTGCCCTCTAGAAAATCCACCCTTGATCATGTTATAACCCTTATACATTCAATCCATAATATTTGAATTCTTCAGAAAAAGTGTACTAGATAATATGATTGAATTTTGACATACTAGATAAAACAATCTCTAACGTATAAGAAATATAACCAAGGCATTTCACGCAGACAACCAGCGCATATCAGGAATACAAGAGGACAATTCCAATGGAATCCCTAGGTTTGGTAACATTTTCCACCTTCGGTGTGTAATCCCTAAAAACTGAGCATCCTAGAACTCAATCAGCTTGTTCATCCTCATTGGAAAAGACTCGATAAAAAGTGAAACATCATAGTGTAAGCCCCAATCAATTAGACTATGATAAAATTTATTCATGCAAAAATTGGGATACATAGGATGCCCTTTAAAGGATCGAGCTTGTTATTGATCACCTAAAGGGAATACCACGGTTTTGTAAATTATTCCACCCTCGTTGTGTAATCCCTGACAACCAGGTATCCTTGTACTTGATCAACCTTTTCATCCTCAATGTGTAATCCTTGATGATATGGGAAACCACAATGTGTAAGCCCCAATTAAGAGAACTATAATGACTCTGATTCCAACAATAACCAGGATACATAGGATTCCTTTTCAAGGTTCAAGACAAATATATATCACCCGATGGGAATCCCAAGATTTGTTAAATTTTTCAACCATTAGTGTGTAAACCCTAACAACCGAGCAACCATAGAGTGTAAGGCCCAATCACAAGAAATATGAGAACATTGATTCCATCTAGAACCATGATACATAGGACGCCTCTCTAATGCACATGATCAATATAAACCCTCCGAATGGTCATCCTAGTACATAAGTCCTGCACCCATAAGAAATGAAACTAATGATTTTCTGACCATTGTTTCCCACACTGAGCAAAGCTCACATGTGATTTGAAGTTCCAATGATCATATCATATAATTCATAATCCCCTAAAGGACAACTGGGAATCCTTGGACATGATCACCTTGTTCTAAGTCAATGTATAAGTCCCGATGAAAAGTGTATCATCATAGTATATGCCTCAATCAAGTGATATTTGAGAAATATGATTCTTAAAAAACTAGGATATATAGGACACGGTCATAAGTATCATGCTCAAATGAACATATATTTTAATAAATGTACATTTTCTCTAACATTTCAACCATCAAGATTCAACCATTCCCTTGGTCTGTTCGTTCAACCTCATCCTTTAGAGGAATATGAAATAATTTAATCTATGACGAATCTGATTCCTACAATAACAAGGATACAAAGGTCACATCTACGAGGCTCGTGCTCCATATTAAAAAAATGAACAACATTTCCAGCACATAAGTGTTCACATACATGAATAATGAGGTTGATTGCTTTTATCCCATATTTCTCACACCATGAATAGATCATGTGGAATTAGTGTAACACCTCAAGATTTCATAGTGTGTTATTTCTTCAAAATAATTCAATAACTTTCACTACACACAACACCGAGTTCAAGCGCACCATGACTTACCAAACAAGCCGTTCAAAAGAGGTTATGAATAGTATTAACTAAATTTTAAACTTTATATAATCCTTATAATTTTAGAATACATATTATGAGTTTCTTAGACATAATTATAGTTTTACCAACTTTTAATAGTGAACCCTTTTTAAATAAAATATTTTAAACTTTTGACTAAATGGGGACATCAAAAAAAATTTAAAATAAAACATCCCAAGCTTCTACGGTACGCTTCTCTTTGAATAATGTGATAGCGTGTGTTGTACGCAACACCGAGTTCTAACACACCATAACCAATCAAACTAGCCGTTATTAATAGTAATACCTACTTTTTGAAATTATATATATTTTATATTTCAAAATGGACTTCATTTTTGGATTTGGAATATCGAATTTAGACTAAGGTGAAATTTTGGTACTTTTCGGATAACTTTTATATTTTGATGAATAGTGAAAATTACTAAATTTTAATTAAAAACAACTTTTTTAATCAAAATAATTAATAGTGATAAATTGTGAATTTGAGTGGTTTTAAAGTATATTTAGAATATATTTTTACCATTTAATATAATTTTATTCATCGGACATAATTTTACAATTAAACCAAACATAAACAAGTGTCAATCTTTTGATAGTTATTACCTCTTAAAAACACACTTTTTGTTTTGACAGCGGGAATTAATTTTAAATTAATTTCTGCCACTTCTGTGTTTTGAATTTAGAAAAATGTATTCCATATTTGGAATCAGGATGTTCAAATTGTGTAAATAGGCAACTTTTATTTTTAGACATTTTGAATAATTACAGCGGTAAATATTTTATTTACCATGGTTAAGGGTAAATCCGGTAAATAAGGGTTAAAAAATAATATTATAATAATACTAAATTACCCTAAAACGTGTCTTAACCCTATTGGTTGATACATGGTCGACCATGGGCATCTTTGGGTCTATTTTGGGACCCCATGGATCCACTTTTAAGTGATAATGACACATTATATTAATAAAGTTAAAATAAAAATAAAAATGGCATAAGCTTACATCTTTTAGAAGAACAATTTTTACATAGGGTTATACATGTTGGATTTTCGATTATAAATATTAATTAGAAAGATAAAAAGATTTCCTACATAATTATATTTTATTTATAATTTTTAGACATCAAATAATTTAAATTATTAATGACACAATAATGATGCAATGTTTACCTCATTAATAAATCATTTAAATAAATAAGATTATAATGATTAAAATACTATCTAAAACCTGTCCAATTCTTATTGTTTGATGTTATTTAAAATATGAGTCATCTTATATTCGACCTCAATGATTTTTGGACCATTATAAACCGAATATAATTATATTATAAAGTAATACTTTCACTCTTTCCTAAAGAGCCCCTCTTCTCCCTTATAAAAGGAGACCACTTCTACTCATTCCTCACACCTCTCAATCCAATTGGCTCGTCCAAACTCTGCCCAACTAAGCTCCCCACATCCCTCTCCTCCTCCTTGAAGCTTCCCCTAAGGCAGAAAGCATTTCAAGAAGTCCTTTGGTTCCAACCAAAGTGAGTTACCTAAATTAAAGGTAACGATTCCTCTTAAATTATTTTCATTTATTTTGCTTCTCCAACCCCCAAACTCTTTTTATTTCCGTTCTTTTGTAACAACACCAGTATCCTCAATATACTAGGATGTTTTTATAATAAGGATTCAAACTACACATACACACAACTCCATCTAATGGATGATGAACATAATGTTTCTTTGGATGGCAAACTAACGCCTCACGACACGATGATTGTTCAAATACATCTTACCACCTCTCATGGTGGCCAATATGATGGCAATGTAATTAAATATGATATTAATGATATATATTTTATATATAAGCTTCTGTAATTCCATTTTATTTCATATCATTATTCGTTTCATGTTGTATATACATACGATAATTTCATTTGAGGAAGTGCGGACTACCGCCCCCTTAAAATGATATGACTCGTTCATACCACACATGGAACGTATAAAGGATGGTGTTAATGAACTTATGTAACATATATAAAATATTATATTATACTGGAATAGTAATATACCTATGTATCATTTGGATTCGATTCTTTTAAAATAAAAATTAAATGGAAGTAGCGTTCGTGCGTACGTACGGACTACCGTCTCCACGAACGCGATAAGATTCATTCTCCATCATATCCATTCAAGTCTTATTCTAATTTTGGGGTTAAAAATAATGTTAATATCATTCTGATTATGAATAAGATATAATCTATCCATTACAAACATGTCTTACGTAACCAAACATTTAAGAAGAACGAATCGATTATCACCCGAAACGACGATAATACTAAGATATTATTAATAAAGCAATGTTAGAAGATCATATATGATATCATATTAATGTATATGATTCTTGTATAATTTAATAACAATTATTTCACCATTATACAGGAGGTTAACCTACCCCAACCAAGGAAAATTTCAAGGTAAGGGTTATTTCACAATCTCTTCATTATTCGAGGTTGTTTATACGTAATAATCTACTGGGATCTCTTTATCATCCACATCCATGTTTCTTCAAAATGTATTTCAAAACATATTTATTATTTACAAGAATATGGGTTAAAGTAATTTATACCCTTGTTTGACTTTTTATAAGAGGTTTATAAGGGAATCTTTCCGTCATTTTCCAAACAAGGTGCTTTTTAACTTTTTCGACAGAATTAAGATAAGAATGTTTTTTTAACTTATACGGCGGGTGCGGTTATTTTACGCCGTTATAAAATCTTCAAAGCTTTCCTTACAAGCTTATAAGAATATTTTCAAAGAAAATGTTTTATTTTATATGGATCATAAATGATTCTTTAAAAAGAATATTGATTTCATCTATGTCAACATCCTTTGTTGGATTTTAAGATTATTTGAAGTTGATTTATTATGATACAAAACTTCTATATTGTATTGAAGGTTTTGTGATATGTTTGACTGCGGATGTGCTATTTTTATACCATTCATTGTTTATAGTGAAATTATTTACATTTCGTATGCTAGTTCCAATAAGAATGTTTATGTTATATTTCAACCATTACTTCATATGAATGTGTTGGAAAATTATGTTCCAGGTTGGGGAATGGATAAAGTAAGCCCTCCAGGTTGGGGACTAGTTAAAGTAAGCCCTCCAGGTTGGGGACTGGTAAAAGTAAGCCCTCCAGGTTGGGGACTGGTAAAAGTAAGCCCTCCGGTTTGGTCTCCGGTTATTAGAGGCACTCCGGGTTGGTGTCCGGTTATTAGAGGCACTCTGGGTTGGTGTCTGGTTATTAGAGGCACTCCGGGTTGGTGTCCGGTTATTAGAGGCACTCCGGGTTGGGTTCCGGTTACAGTTAGCCCCAAGGTCTTGGGACGAGGCCTTGAAAAGTAATTAAAGTTTAGCATTATGCATTCCAACATTATGAAAGTGGTTATTGATTTTGCATGTGATTATTCGATTAGTAGAATATCCATGTGAACAAGTAAATGGCATTATTTCATTTTACTTTTGCCATACTATGTTGAAGTTCAAGTTTAAATGGCTTTTGTTTTAGTAACTCATTGCCTTAAATGTTTATGCTATTTTTTGAATGTTCCGCTATATTGTTATCCTTACTGGGCATTTGAGCTCACCCCTTTTCTATGTTTTATTTTTCCCAGGAAGTGAAGAAGTAAGTTATGAATGACCTGCAGGGATATTATGTGGGGATATGAGTGTGGATTAAGGAGACAATATGTTGTTGTAGTAGTTTTTCGTTTAATGATGTAATGTAAAACTTTTGAATATATCTAGTGTTTCCAAGGCTACTAAACCAATCGGTCTTTCGAGATTTGATCTTTCTTGTGATCATGCCAATGTTATGTAATAATGCACCGACTCTGGGTAACTAGGGTTGGGGCGTTACAGTTGGTATCAAAGGAAGTTTAGTACAAACCTTGGAATCTAGATTTAGATAAACTCTGATTAGATCACGTAGACCTAAGATGAACTTTGAGGATTAGTATAGAAGAACTTCCTATAATTTTGGTATTGTAGAGATTTTGTGAGTTTTCCGAGCAATACATCCCTGTCTGGATACGAGAAGGTAGAGGCGGCTCTGGCACAGATGTACCTAGGGGTAAAACCCGAAAACACCGCTTTGATCTAGACTCGAACGGGAACTGGTGCACGACAACGGGCCTTGCTGCACTCTTGGTTACGACACTCCCGTGGGATATGCTTAGGATAATTCTCATTTTCTTTACAAACCATTATGAAGGGTTTATGAGTATATACATCCTCAAATGAGACATTTTTATGATTATGGATTATATCCATAAATAGTTCAATTTATGTTAAGTGTTTTATAAGTATGGGATTATGTATTTTGATTCATAAACTGATCTAGTGTATTCCATTGTTTAGAAATGGCGCCCAGTAGAAGGAATGAGAACTCCAGAAATGCACATGATCCAAAGAGAAGGAAGGATCATATCTTTCATGGTCTTAAGCTAGAATTTATAAGAGAAATAGTCTCCCATGTATTATCATCATATGAAGAAATAATATCATGTGTTGATAAGATAAGTAAAGAGTTTACTGAGTCCTATGGTTTTGAAGGGAAGCAAGAGAAGAAAAGGATAGAAGAGAGAAAGATGGATAAAGGGAAGATGGAAAAGAAGAATTTTCCCATATGTGGTAACTGTGGAAAGAAACACCCTGGAACTTTCCTGAAAGGAATGGGAGTTTGTTATAATTGTGGAGGAAAAGGGCACAAAGTACATGACTACAAGGGTAAGAAAATGGTTTCAAATGTACAATTCTTCATTTGCAAGGAGTTTGGACACTACGCGAACCTATGTCCCAGTCATCAGACTATGCCGCAATTGATGCTATTGGATAATAATCAAGTTATGATACTACCACAGATGAAGAGGAATGATTAGAGTTATTATGTTGATTATATCAATTGAGTGTTGTATCAACAATGTACTTGCTATAATAATTATGGAGTATATAAGGATTGTACTGCAGTACTATTTCATTAAGGACTTGAGATGGTGTGGAACAAAAAAAAGTGACTCAATAGCAGGATAAATTTTTGGAAAATATATGGTTGAGAGAATGATAAATCATAATATAGTTCTGATACTGAGGTAGTGATTTTGGAATAATATTTGATTGTTTTGGATAAATTATATTGGATATTCTTGGCTACCTTGGAACTGATTAATGATTTGTATATTCCATCATTGTTGGGGCTTAAAACATTTTTGGATTAATGAAGTATATCCATCATTCTATATGGAATAAGGGAGCATGAATGTAATCAATAAGGAATATGGTAATACATGATGAAGGTATTCATATGCTATTACGGGGTAAAAAGGATCTATATTATGTTTACCTTCCTTATAAATGTTGGACTGTGATTTTGGACATAAGTATTTTGGATAGTTCTAGTTTGGATTATTTTGGATTGCCATAAAAGGACAACCCGGAAGTCGGGCGGCAACCCGTCGCGTCCGGCAAGGCTGTGAGACTTGAACCCGCAACCGAAGTGCGACAAGGGTGTATCACCTACCACTGGCCCACGAGATGTCCTGGATTAAATAATGTAGTTTTTATTAAAAGATCTTGTAGATGAATTATAAATTCGTTTATTTTGGAACCCTATACGAATAGTGTAAATAGAATTTTTTTTAAATTCTATTATCTTTTAGAGTGAAAGATGAGTTTGTGGTAGAAATTTATTAATGGATAAAACTCTAATTATAAAGTAAGTATATCTCCTTATGATCTTATCCAATCTCATAAATAAATTCCACAACATTAAGAAAAGGAACTTAGAACAAAAATGTTGTCCTAGATGGTACCTTAAATCATCACTAATTTATGGCTTTGGGATTGTTGGCCTTTTCATAGCCATGTTCTCTACCACTCTCCATCAGATAATTTATGGTTAGATTTCTCCTCCATATCCATATTTTCCTACATGGAACCCTAGTATGTGTTATTTTCGGTAATCTTCATTCTTTCCACTCTTTATTTTAAATAGAGGCCTCATTAATTCATTTTTCGATGTGGGATTTCAACTAAGATATTTTGAAACGTCAAAAATGTGTTATCCCAATACCCTATATTTTGTTGAACCGATGGTACTTCAAATCATCATAGATTGATGAGTTTAAGGACCTCAATTTTATACTTGTTTGTGATTGATGACCTCAATCACTACCTATAAATATTTACGTTTTTCCTCCAATTATATGTCTCTAATTGCCACCAATATTCTCCTAATCGAGATCATAATTTGGTGGTGAGCCTTTCATTTCTCTTTTCCTCATATTAAGACTAAATTTTAGTAACCCAATTTCTGATGTGGGTTTTCCCCCAAATATATTTTCTATTTTCAACCTTTTATTTTCGAAGAACAATTTCAAATTGCGAGGACGTAATTTATTGAAGGAGGGGAGAATGTAACACCCCAAGATTTCATAGTGTGTTATTTTATCAAAATAATTCAATAACTTGCACTACACACAACACCGAGTTCAAGCGCACCATGACTTACCAAACAAGCCGTTCAAAAGAGGTTATGAATAGTATTAACTAAATTTTAAACTTTATATAATCCTTATAATTTTAGAATCCATATTATGAGTTTCTTAGACATAATTATAGTTTTACCAACTTTTAATAGTGAACCCTTTTTAAATAAAATATTTTAAACTTTTGACTAAATGGGGACATCAAAAAAATTTAAAATAAAACATCCCAAGCTTCTACGGTATGCTTCTCTTTGAATAATGTGATAGCGTGTGTTGTACGCAACACCGAGTTCTAACACACCATAACCAATCAAACTAGCCGTTATGAATAGTAATACCTACTTTTTGAAATTATATATATTTTATATTTCAAAATGGACTTCATTTTTGGATTTGGAATATCGAATTTAGCCTAAGGTGAAATTTTGGTACTTTTCGGATAACTTTTATATTTTGATGAATAGTGAAAATTACTAAATTTTAATTAAAAACAACTTTTTTAATCAAAATAATTAATAGTGATAAATTGTGAATTTGAGTGGTTTTAAAGTATATTTAGAATATATTTTTACCATTTAATATAATGTTGGTCATCGGACATAATTTTACAATTAAACCGAACATAAACAAGTGTCAATCTTTTGATAGTTATTACCTCTTAAAAACACGCTTTTTGTTTTGACAGCGGGAATTAATTTTAAATTAATTTCTGCCACTTCTGTGTTTTGAATTTAGAAAAATGGATTCCATATTTGGAATCAGGATGTTCAAATTGTGTAAATAGGTAACTTTTATTTTTAGACATTTTGAATAATTACTGCGGTAAATATTTTATTTACCATGGTTAAGGGTAAATCCGGTAAATAAGGGTTAAAAAATAATATTATAATAATACTAAATTACCCTAAAACGTGTCTTAACCCTATTGGATGATACATGGTCGACCATGGGCATCTTTGGGTCTATTTTGGGACCCCATGGATCCACTTGTAAGTGATAATGACACATTATATTAATAAAGTTAAAATAAAAATAAAAATGGCATAAGCTTACATCTTTTAGAAGAACAATTTTTACATAGGGTTATACATGTTGGATTTTAGATTATAAATATTCATTAGAAAGATAAAAGGATTTCCTACATAATGATATTTTATTTATAATTTTTAGACATCAAATAATTTAAATTATTAATGACACAATAATGATGCAATGTTTACCTCATTAATAAATCATTTAAATAAATAAGATTATAATGATTAAAATACTATCTAAAACCTGTCCAATTCTTATTGGTTGATGTTATTTAGAATATGAGGCATCGTAACTTCGACCTCAATGATTTTTGGACCATTATAAACCGAATATAATTATATTATAAAGTAATACTTTCACTCTTTCCTAAAGAGCCCCTCTTCTCCCTTATAAAAGGAGACCACTTCTACTCATTCCTCACACCTCTAAATCCAATTGGCTCGTCCAAACTCTGCCCAACTAAGCTCCCCACATCCCTCTCCTCCTCCTTGAAGCTTCCCCTTAGGCAGAAAGCATTTCAAGAAGTCCTTTGGTTCCAACCAAAGTGAGTTACCTAAATTAAAGGTAACGATTCCTCTTAAATTATTTTCATTTATTTTGCTTCTCCAACCCCCAAAATCTTTTTATTTCCTTTCTTTTGTAACAACACCAGTATCCTCAATATACTAGGATGTTGTTATAAGAAGGATTCAAACTAAACATACACACAACTCCATCTAATGAATGATGAACATAATGTTTCTGTGGATGGCAAACTAACGCCTCACGAAACGATGATTGTTCAAATACATCTTACCACCTCTCATGGTGGCCATTACGATGGCACTGTAATTAAATATGATATTAATGATATATATTTTATATATAAGCTTCTGTAATTCCATTTTATTTCATATCATTATTCGTTTCATGTTGTATATACATACGATAATTTCATTTGAGGAAGTGCGGACTACCGCCCCCTTAAAATGATATGACTCGTTCATACCACACATGGAACGTATAAAGGATGGTGTTAATGAACTTATGTAACATATATAAAATATTATATTATACTGGAATAGTAATATACCTATGTATCATTTGGATTCAATTCTTTAAAAATAAAAATTAAATGGAAGTAGCGTTCGTGCGTACGTACGGACTACCGTCTCCACGAACGCGATAAGATTCATTCTCCATCATATCCATTCAAGTCTTATTCTCATTTTGGGGTTAAAAATAATGTTAATATCATTCTGATTATGAATAAGATATAATCTATCCATTACAAACATGTCTTACGTAACCAAACATTTAAGAAGAACGAATCGATTATCACCCGAAACGATGATAATACTAAGATATTATTAATAAAGCAATGTTAGAAGATCATATATGATATCATATTAATGTATATGATTCTTGTATAATTTAATAACAATTATTTCACCATTATACAGGAGGTTAACCTACCCCAACCAAGGAAAATTTCAAGGTAAGGGTTATTTCACAATCTCTTCATTATTCGAGGTTGTTTATACGTAATAATCTACTGGGATCTCTTTATCATCCACATCCATGTTTCTTAAAAATGTATTTCAAAACATATTTATTATTTACAAGAATATGGGTTAAAGTCATTTATACCCTTGTTTGACTTTTTATAAGAGGTTTATAAGGGAATCTTTCCGTCGTTTTCCAAAGAAGGTGCTTTTTAACCTTTTCGACAGAATTAAGATAAGAATGTTTTTTTAACTTATACGGCGGGTGCGGTTATTTTACGCCGTTATAAAATCTTCAAAGCTTTCCTTACAAGCTTATAAGAATATTTTCAAAGAAAATGTTTTATTTTATATGGATCTTAAATGATTCTTTAAAAAGAATATTTATTTCATCTATGTCAACATCCTTTGTTGGATTTTAAGATTATTTGAAGTTGATTTATTATGATACAAAACTTCTATATTGTATTGAAGTTTTTGTGATATGTTTGACTGTGGATGTGCTATTTTTATACCATTCATTGTTTATGGTGAAATTATTTACATTTCGTATGCTAGTTCCAATAAGAATGTTTATGTTGTATTTCAACCATTACTTCATATGAATGTGTTGGAAAATTATGTTCCAGGTTGGGGAATGGTTAAAGTAAGCCCTCCAGGTTGGGGACTAGTTAAAGTAAGCCCTCCAGGTTGGGGACTGGTAAAAGTAAGCCCTCCAGGTTGGGGACTGGTAAAAGTAAGCCCTCCGGTTTGGTCTCCGGTTATTAGAGGCACTCCGGGTTGGTGTCCGGTTATTAGAGGCACTCCGGGTTGGTGTACGGTTATTAGAGGCACTCCGGGTTGGTGTCCGGTTATTAGAGGCACTCCGGGTTGGGTTCCGGTTACAGTTAGCCCCAAGGTCTTGGGACGAGGCCTTGAAAAGTAATTAAAGTTTAGCATTATGAATTACAACATTATTAAAGTGGTTATTGATTTTGCATGTGATTATTCGATTAGTAGAATATCCATGTGAACAAGTAAATGGCATTTTTTCATTTTACTTTTGCCATACCATGTTGAAGTTCAAGTTTAAAAGGCTTTTGTTTTAGTAACTCATTGCCTTAAATGTTTATGCTTATTTTTGAATGTTCCGCTATATTGTTATCCTTACTGGGCATTTGAGCTCACCCCTTTTCTATGTTTTATTTTTCCCAGGAAGTGAAGAAGTAAGTTATGAATGACCTGCAGGGATATTATGTGGGGATATGAGTGTGGATTATGCAGACAATATGTTGTTGTAGTAGTTTTTCGTTTAATGATGTAATGTAAAACTTATGAATATATCTAGTGTTTCCAAGGCTACTAAACCAATCGGTCTTTCGAGATTTGATCTTTCTTGTCATCATGCCAATGTTATGTAATAATGCACCGACTCTGGGTAACTAGGGTCGGGGCGTTACAATTAGGGAGCCATAATGAATGCCTCATTAACACCAGGAATCTCCACCATCCCAAGAAATTACTACATGTAAGCTCTACTTTATGGCATGATATGATCCTCCCCTGTTGGAAGAAATATAACCTGGCACCAATATAAAGGGTGTGTTTGAAGTATGATAATTTTAATTCCTACCATAACTACGATATATAGGGAATCTCATAGAGACTCAATCCCAAAATATTGGTGTCTCTATGACCACACATATGTCCTCTATGAATGACATTAAAACGAACTGAGTTTAACAATCTATGATTGTTTTGATTCCTATGATGACTAGGATATGCTAGGCACATCATAATGCCCCAATCCCACCTTAGAATATTGTACATCACCATGCATTGCAGTATATTCTAAATTATTTGGTTATATGGTTGGATCATATACAATATCTACCCACTATTACTAGAAAATAATGGAGAACCTCAGATTCATAGAGACAGATTAACCAATGATACCCCATTATAATTTTCATCTATTATATCCCCAATATTTTTCATATATGTAGAATTAACCTTTGATTGTTTTGATAGGGTAACCAGTCCCATGTCGGGATTATAATGAGATTGACAAACATCCTTAAATCTTTAAGAGTGTCCTGGAATATGAAAAAATTCCCCCAATAATGTTTTGATGAGGCTAACCTCCAATTATCTCAACCATTTAGAGTACCTATGTGTCATTCAGTTAGAAACCCCAGTTGATTGCCTACCTTGGGAAAGTGGGTCTATATCCAGCTATGTATGAGGGAACTATTTGGATTTTCCTTGACGAATGATGGTGACCTGATGTTAATGAATGTATGAAAAATCCATCCCCTACAATCAACCATTAGGACTGACTGAACCAACCGTGGTGGGGGTTACCTAGTCACCCGTGCTCTCGTTCCAATCAAAACATAAATTGTGAACCTGAACTGAATATATCCAATGAAAAAAATGAAAGTTTATATTTTGTTTGGAAATTTTGTTTTCCCACTATATTAAAACAAAAAATTTAAATCCTGACATGAATATCATTAATAACAGGTTGATCACATAACCATGTGTCAGTCCACATTGTTTTGTTATCTTATAGAAACAAAGTAGTAAGACTAGAATGAATCTTTTAGATGATCCTCTAAAATGTGGGCTTGTATAAGTCCATCCTCACATTGACAATTCCATGTGAGTAGATTGGATAGATTGGGTAAGCATGAATATTATGTAAACCATGCATATCTAATTAAGAAAACATGCCTATGATATTTCACTAATAAAAAACCTACTATATTGTTGTCTATGTGATTGCAGATTTTGCATCCATCGATAACATCCCAAACCGAGGTAATTTCTTCTTCATCCTTCAGTAATTCTAGTAAATAACATATAATAGAATCCTCCAAAGGTCATAAGATGGTATCACCTACTTGATAGATCTAATGGTAGGTGGTGAACATGATGGTTTGGGAGTACTTACGAAATTCTACAATCCTGACTGGGAAACTGCATGTGATATTCCCCAAGCATGACCACTGGCATGTCCGCATCACCATGAGAAGACTGATTCTAAGCTCGTGGCCCTCATAATCAAAAAAACTTCTTCATAAGCTTATCGCTAGATTGTGATAACTATAATCTTCCATATCTTTGGAAGGTGGATTAGAAATCCAAATACACACCTCTTCCATTTAAAGGGTCACCCATTAGGGCTCTTGTCAACCACCATCAACAACATTGCCCTGCTGGTACCCACCAATCGCCTACCAAGTGGAGCATCCGACACACATCCATCTCTAACACACACTCATGGGAAACAAGGAATCTACATTGGAGGAGTATGGTGCTATATATTAATGAGAGGCCTCATATCCCAACTCTTGCTGACGATGCCTGCCAGAATATTTTAACTGGGACAAGCAACCAGGATCAAATCCATGCTCACTCAGAACAGGTTTGTGGTCATATTCCCATATCTATCATTAAGGGGGAAAAAATACCTACCCCCATGAATGATGTCCATCAACATATTCTTATGGAACAAAGAGAATAGAAGTGGGATCATGTCCCTATTTCAATCATTGATATTTTCCAACATATAGTAGAAGTAGAAAAAGTGAATGATTATATCCTTGTACAAACTTTTCTAAAATGAAAGTATATTTTAGCAAGAGATGAAATATTTTCCAGTATATTCTGACACGGTTCTGGATAAAGGTATAGGTGAATACTCATATCCCTACAACCAAGATAACTCAACACATTGATTATAGCAACTATGTGGCTATGCCAGAGAAAGGGCACATTATTAATCTAATATGGCGGGATTATCAGTGTATTATGATGATGGGATACAGATCAGACTGAGTTCATACTCCTATTCTAACCATGTCTCACAAGGTGAGATCAACACATGGCTCGAGAAAACGGAACGTTCCTTTTGAAAAAGTCTACTGGCATATTACAAAGGCTCAAGATCATCCTCATAAGCCTATTCTGGTAAGGTATCGCCATGTGATTGTGGAACATCCCTCAAGATAGGCCCATATTCCGGATGAAGAATTCAATTTGCATACTCCAAAGGCCCAGGGTGAGGTGTATATCCTCATTCTGGGTAGGGATTAACAAGTTAGAATGTAACATGCCTTGAGATAGTATCAAATTCCTATCAATGAATTTTCCTAAAAAATTCTATCCTATCATGAATTCCTAGTGTATATTCCTACTTCCACTGATGAATGACTCCACCAGCATCATTCGATGGAAATAAACAAGAAGTGTAGAGACCCGAAGCCTGATGTACATGGACATTACATTACATTTGTGGAATACTTAGTACATAACAAAAAAAACACACACACAAGGATCGTAATAGTTTAGTGTCTTTGGAAACTCGGAATATAATCTTCTAATCGTGGTGAAAGATCTTCAAAATATCCCATAAAGATCTTCCTTTTTTTTACCTAAAACCATTCTTTATATCCTGGGGAAAAGAAAACATAAAAGGGTGAGATCAAATGCTCAGTAAGGGTAAACAAAGGAAATATCAATCACATCATATACATAAGCACATAACTTTTGGAAATCTTAACCTGCAAAAGAGATCATAATTTCATAACATGGGGTAAATCATGGCAGTGAAATGTAATCACAATAATCATAACTTAAAACATGAAACATTGTGGAATTCACACATAATCATAGAGAATCATTTCTTGTTAGTCAAGACTCATGGACAAGACTATCTTAGTGGACAAAGTCCCTTTCTGAATCGATTAACCCTCGTTTCAGTCCTGTTTCACTGAACCGGTATAACCTACTATTCCAGCCCTGTCTGTATCATGAGATATAAAATCTTTACCCAATGCATTGGAGGGAGATATAGGTCCCACCCATCTCATAATGATACCATTCTTATGTGTGCCACAAAATCATAAATCATAAATCATTTCATAACCCATGTAATAAAAATGGGATTCATAAACATCATGACATCATAAAACAATTCATATAAGATAAAGGAATTAATAAAAATATTTCCATCACAACATAATCAAATCCATGTAATAATAGGGATAAAAACAGAACCCTTTTATTATCTTATATGGAAAATAATTTTGATAAAATACTTGAACTCCATTCTTGAGGAAAATATCCTTTCTACTTCAAAACCATTTTTCCTTTCTTAACATGTCATACAACTTTAAACTAAAAGTAGTTGATTAAAAATAAACTTGAAAACTTGTAAAGGAAGCTTCTTGGAAATAATGTTTCAAAAATCCATTCATGCCGTATAAGTTAAAAAAACATTCTTCGTACTTTTGTCGGAAAAGTCAAAAAGTACCTCGAACGAAAAACGACAAAAGATTCCTTTCATATCTTTTACTAAAAACTCACTGAAGGGTAAAATTGGATTTAAACAATTTTAGGAGAATGGAAATAATATTACATATCTAGGAAACATGGATGTGGATGATAAAATTCACCCCAATAAATTTCAAAGTATAAACAATCTCGGATAAAAATGAGATTGTGATATTTCCCTTACCTTAGGTCTGATTTGCTTCGTAAGTGTCTGAACCTCCTCTTCTTTGAAGCGCCTCTTTGAGACCTCCTCTTAGGGCACTAAAATTGGTCTTTGAGAAAGACCATAACCTCTAGGATGTTTCTAGGGAAGTGGAGAAGAGATTTTTGCAGGGGTTGGCCGAGCTTGAAGGCTCAATGTTGTGTGAGGAAGAGAGGGAGGAGGTGTCCTTTTCTAAGGGAGGAGAGGGGCACCTCAGGAATATCTCAAACTATTATTTTATATTAAAGTCAAAATCGGTTTATAATGGTTCCAAAGGGTCTTATTTCGGAGCTAAAGTGGGGATGGGTCGAAATCCTATCAACCAATATGATTTAGACAAGTTTAGGTTATTATTTTAACCTTATCAATTAGATTTAACTCTAAGTTAAATAATCTAACTTTTACCGTGTCTTTTTGTTTTCTTATACTATATGGTTAATACACTTACTATAACATGCCAAACGAACCCCAAATTGTTTATTAGTAATATATATATCCTTATCTAAGTCATTTGGCTGAACCTTATATTTTTAGGAATAAAATAACAATTAATAATATAATATTTGATTTAAAAAATATTTTGAGTCAATTTTGA
The DNA here is from genome assembly GCA_963277665.1 of Viscum album. NCBI lineage: Eukaryota > Viridiplantae > Streptophyta > Magnoliopsida > Santalales > Viscaceae > Viscum > Viscum album. Next base: position 1,006,254,289 of record OY728134.1, read on the forward strand.
CACTATTTGATATATGATATTTGTGAAAGTAATAACAGAATTATATGTTCGAACCAAGTTGATTAAATCAACACTAATATATCATAGTAACCTATAAAATTAGTGGAATTCATAAAAAGTCTCAAATTACATTCATTTGAGCATTTATAACATCAATTATGTTAATATTTCCTTAAAAGGGTAATTACTGCATCATCGTTGTGTCATAAATAAATAAATTTATTTAAAGTCTAAAAATTATAAATAAAATATCATTATGTAAGAAAGCTTTTTAGCTTTCTAATTAATATTTATAGTCGAATTTATCTTATGTATAACCCCATATTAAAAATGTTTTAGTTATTAAACTTTGATTTTAACTATTTTAACTATTCATTAAATAAAATAATATTAAATGTCATAATCTAATCCAAGTGGACCTAAATGGTCATATTATATTCATAAGGTTGTTTTTGGTCGAATTACACTTATCCAATAGAATTAAGACATGTGTTAGGGTAATAGTAATATCATATTTACCCTTAGTTACCCTATTTACTATTAACCGTGGTAAAAAAAAGTAAAAAGTTACTATTCACCAAAAATTATTTTCATCTCATTGAACCAAATTTTAGTGCTTGCTATTAACCGTGTCTGTCGGATTTTCGAAATTCCATTCACAGAAGCGGTAAAATTAAGTTTTATGCAAAATTCAGTTTTTAACCTACCACTTAGTGGTTTCACTATTCATCAAAAATTTAAAGTTTTCAGAAAAATGCCAAAATTTCATCCTAAGCTATATTTCATATTCCGAATTCTAAAATGAAGTCTATTTTACCAAATTCATGACATAGAAATTTAATTAATTAATTTTATAATTAAATCCCGCTGTTAAAACAAATAGCGTGTTTTTAAGAAACAATATCTATCAAAAGATTGACACTTGATTTTGTCTGGTTTAAATGTGAAATTACATACAATGACCAACATTGTTTTAAATTGTAAAAATATATTCTAAATATACTTTAAAACCACTCAAATTAATGATTTATCACTATTAATTATTTCGATAAAAAAAAGTTTTTTTTAATTATAATTTAGTAATTTTCACTATTCATCAGAATATGAAAGTTATCCGAAAAGTACCAAAATTTAACCTTAGGCTAAATTCGATACTCCGAATCCAAAAATGAAGTCCACTTTGAGACCTAAAATTTCTAAAATTTAAAAAGTGGTTATTACTATTCATAACGGCTAGTTTTAATAATATTTTAATAGCATATCGTTGTTTCGTGAAACTCAGTATTACGTACTACACATGCTATCGAGGAAGGTAGTGATTGCGTGTAATGCAAGGCAAGTCAAGGATGCATGTTGTGCAAGATCCTTTTTCTGTTGCGTACAACACAAGACATTAGTGAAATTAAAAAGAATATTTTTAATAAAATCTTGGGCTGTTACACTCTACCCCCTTAAAATGAATTTCGCCCTCGAAATTCGTCGGGGTTATAAATGGTTTACTATTCGAAGTTTTCTTTAATAGAAACCCACATCGTAAAAAGGAATACCAAAACTTGGCTTTAAAAACTAAAGTATGAAATGTAACGAATACCCAAATAAACTAATCACTGGGTTTCCACATAGGTGAAAATATGGATATGGAAGAGAAATCTAACCATCATGTTCTGATGGAGAGTGGTAGAGAACATTGCTATGGAAAATCCAGTAATCACAAATCCATAAATTTGTGACGATCTAAGGTACCATCTGATTCACCAGGTATAAGATCACTAGGACAACATTTTTGGTTTTCAAGATCATTTCCCTAAAGTTGAAAATTTGAATTAGAATAAATACTTTCTTTATTTTGGTACAATCTCACTATTGTTCATGCCTTGAACAATTTCCACTTCATCTCTTAAATAAATGAAGTTGAATTTGTTATTCGTGAAGTGTTAGCAGATCATGTGATAGAATGACGGGTCATTCCATCTGTCTCAAACAAAAGGTTAGCAAAAATTATATACATAAGTCGATCTATAGTGAGATTAATCACATATGGTTCCTAAAATGGACTTATACTTCATATATCATACTGATTAATATAATAAAACTAGTCTCTACTAAACAGGGACTTCCTGTAGGCCAGTAGTAGGTGATAAAGGTCAGTCGCACTTCGGTTGTGGGTTCGATTCCCACAGCCTTGTCCGACGCGATGGGCTGTCGCCCGTCCTGCAGGTTGTCCTTTTTCTAAAACTATATTACTATAACATCCCATCAATAATATCAAAAAAAAAACTTCTATCCTTAAACAATACAAACTTATTCCAACATAATCCATTCCAATCTTTAGGCTTACCCATAATACTGCAGTCCACTCTCATAATATAGTGAAAACAATTACCAGAGATTTAATACCATCGTTGATCCCCATAAGATATGTCTTGTTGGTCACATTCTAAACATTCAAAGTCCTTAATCATGTATTCTCTTGAATACCTTAGTGAAAACATGAATGCATTTTAAAGTTAACACTTTCCACATACCAAAATCCTCAAAATTCTATATACTCAAACCATGATATCACTTAGTCCTTATATCAATTATGAGCTCATGAATACTATTAAACATTTCATTTTCTCGTTTTCCCTTCATTATGCGTATATCATCTACATTCCAAAAATATCTGAATAACCATTCATGGATACTGGTAACATTAATCAGACAACAGTGTAACAATCCTTACATGTCTCTTTAATCCATAGTACCATAAGATTACTTATACAACATTACACATGATAAACAATTAATCATTCCACTACATTCATAAACCATTGGCCGAGCTTCAACAATTCTTTCATCTCACATATCATTTGTAGTCTCATCATCATCATCCACATAAATACTTCCCATACGACCATACTGATTATCTTCATGAGACTTTCCCTTAGGGTATTGGTTTTTATAATGCCCGCACATTCCACATTTAAAACATTTAACCATTGTTGATGTTGTATAAATACCATTATCCTCATCCATGTTGTTAACTGAACCTTTTCCTTTGCATTTACTTGCTTTGTGTCCTTCTTTTCCACACCCAAAGCATCTTCCAGTTCCTTTGAAACATTCTCCTTGATGCCTCTTCCCACATGATTTACATAGGGGAAATTAAACTTTCTTTCCTCTATGATCATCATGAAACTCCATCTTTCTCTTATTAGCCGAGTCAAGAAACTTACCAAATTTTACTTTATTGATCATATAATGAGATTGCTGATTCGGCATAATAATGATGTTTGGACTTCCAAATCCCATTTCATTATGAAGAATATCATTCCATTGTCCATCATATCCTCCATTATCGTGAATTATCTTGTTTCCATCCATTTTCTAAAACCCAAAAAAAAGAATAGTGTGAGAGGCAAAAATCATGCTAGGGAAAACAACATAATAAAGGGGGAGTACCCTCAATATCTAACATCTTATGTTAAATTCTATGATCGTTACCGTAGTTATAGTACTATAACCTATACGTATACTTAACCTTAGAGACATCCCTAGACACACCTTAGAAATATCTCTAGGGATCTCACTAAAGTTCTCCCATCCTAGTTTCCAAATGTTGACAAAACCTTTCCTCTGATACCAACTGTAGAGACCCGAAGCCTGACGTACATGGACATTACATTACATTTGCAGAATACTTAGTACGTAACAAAAAAACACACACACACAAGGATCGTAATAGTTTAGTGTCTTTGGAAACTCGGAATATAATCTTCTAATCGTGGTGAAAGATCTTCAAAATATCCCATAAAGATCTTCCTTTTTTACCTAAAACCATTCTTTATATCCTGGGGAAAAGAAAACATAAAAGGGTGAGCTCAAATACTCAGTAAGTGTAAACAAAAGAAATATCAATCACATCATATACATAAGCACATAACTTTTGGAAATCTTAACCTGCAAAAGAGATCATAATTTCATAACATGGGGTAAATCATGGTAGTGAAATGTAATCACAATAATCAAAAATTAAAACATGAAACGTTGTGGAATTCACACATAATCATAGAGAATCATTTCTTGTTAGTCAAGACTCATTGCCAAGACTATCTTAGTGGACAAAGTCCCTTTCTGAATCGAGTAACCCTCGTTTCAGTCCTGTTTCACTGAACCGGTATAACCTACCGTTCCAGCCCTGTCTATCTCATGAGATATAAAATCTTTACCCAATGCATTGGATGGAGATATAGGTCCCACCCATCTCATAATGATACCATTCTTATGTGTGCCACAAAATCATAAATCATAAATCATTTCATAACCCATGTAATAAAAATGGGATTCATAAACATCATGACATCATAAAACAATTCATATAAGATAAAGGAATTCATAAAAATATTTCCATCACAACATAATAAAATCCATGTAATAATAGGGATAAAAAAAGAACCCTTTTATTTTCTTAGATGGAAAATAATATTGATAAAATACTTGAACTCCATTCTTGAGGAAAATATCCTTTCTACTTCAAAAACATTTTTCCTTTCTTAACATGTCATACAACTTTAAACTAAAAGAAGTTGATTAAAAATAAACTTGAAAACTTGTAAAGGAAGCTTCTTGGAAATAATGTTTTAAAAATCCATTCATGCCGTATAAGTTAAAAAAACATTCTTCGTACTTTTGTCGGAAAAGTCAAAAATTACCTCGAACCAAAAACAACAAAAGATTCCTTTCATATCTTCTACTAAAAACTCACCGAAGGGTAAAATTGGATTTAAACAATTTTAGGAGGATGGAAATAATATTACATATATAGGAAACATGGACGTGGATGATAAAATACACCCCAATAAATTTCAAAGTATAAACAATCTCGGATAAAAATGAGATTGTGATATTTCCCTTACCTTAGGTCCGATTTGCTTCGTAAGTGTCCGAACCTCCTCTTCTTTGAAGCGCCTCTTTGAGACCTCCTCTTAGGGCACTAAAATTGGTCTTTGAGGAAGACCAGAACCTCTAGGATGTTTCTAGGGAAGTGAAGAAGAGATTTTGGCAGGGGTTGGCTGAGCTTGAAGGCTCAATGTTGTGTGAGGAAGAGATGGAGGAGGTGTCCTTTTATAAGGGAGGAGAGGGGCACCTCAGGAATATCTCAAACTATTATTTTATATTAAAGTCAAAATCGGTTTATAATGGTTCCAAAGGGTCTTATTTCGGAGCTAAAGTGGGGATGGGTCGAAATCCTATCAACCAATAGGATTTAGACAAGTTTAGGTTATTATTTTAACCTTATCAATTAGATTTAACTCTAAGTTAAATAATTTAACTTTTACCGTGTCTTTTTGTTTTCTTATACTATATGGTTAATACACTTACTATAACATGCCAAACGAACCCCAAATTGTTTATTATTAATATATATATCCTTATCTAAGTCATTTGGCCGAACCTTAGATTTTTAGGAATAATATAACAATTAATAATATAATATTTGATTTAAAAACTATTTTGTGTCAATTTTGACACTATTTGATATATGATTTTTTTGAAAGTCATAACAGAATTATATGTTCGAACCAAGTTGATTAAAGCAACACTAATATATCATAGTAACCTATAAAATTTGTGGAATTCATAAAAAGTCTCAAATTACATTCATTTGAGCATTTATAACATCAATTATGTTAGTATTTCCTTAAAAGGGTAATTACTGCATCATCGTTGTGTCATAAATAAATTAATTTCTTTAAAGTCTAAAAATTATAAATAAAATATCATTATGTAGGAAATCTCGTTAGCTTTCTAATGAATATTTATAGTGGAATTTATCTTATGTATAACCCCATATTAAAAATGTTTTAGTTATTAAACTTTGATTTTAACTATTTTAACTATTCATTAAATAAAATAATATTAAATGTCATAATCTAATCCAAGTGGACCTAAATGGTCATATTATATTCATAAGGTTGTTTTTGGTCGAATTACACTTATCCAATAGAATTAGGACATGTGTTAGGGTAATAGTAATATCATATTTACCCTTAGTTACCCTATTTACTATTAACCGTGGTAAAAAAAAGTAAAAAGTTACTTTTCACCAAAAATTATTTTCATCTCATTGAACCATATTTTAGTCCTTGATATTAGCTGTGTCTGTCGGATTTTCGAAATTCCATTCACAGAAGCGGTAAAATTAAGTTTTACGCAAAATTCAGTTTTTAACCTACCACTTAGTGGTTTCACTATTCATCAAAAAATGAAAGTTTTCATAAAAATGCCAAAATTTCATCCTAAGCTATATTTCATATTCCGAATTCAAAAATGAAGTCTATTTTACCAAATTCATAACATATAAATTGCATTAATTAATTTTATAATTAAATCCTGCTGTTAAAACAAATAGTGTGTTTTTAAGAAACAATATCTATCAAAAGATTGACACTTGATTATGTCTGGTTTAACTGTAAAATTACATCCAATGACCAACATTGTATTAAATTGTAAAAATATATTCTAAATATACTTTAAAACCACTCAAATTAATGATTTATCGCTATTAATTATTTCGATAAAAAAAAGTTGTTTTTAATTATAATTTAGTAATTTTCACTATTCATCAGAATATGAAAGTTATCCGAAAAGTACCAAAATTTCACCTTAGGCTAAATTCAATACTCCGAATCCAAAAATGAAGTCCACTTTGAGAGCTAAAATTTCTAAAATTTAAAAAGTGGTTATTACTATTCATAACGGCTAGTTTTAATAATATTTTAATAGCATATCGTTGTTTCGTGAAACTCAGTATTACGTACTACACACGCTATCGAGGAAGGTTGTGATTGCGTGTAATGCAAGGCAAGTCAAGGATGCGTGTTGTGCAAGCTCCTTTTTGTGTTGCGTACAACACAAGACATTAGTGAAATTAAAAAGAATATTTTTCATAAAATCTTGGGCTGTTACATTCTACCCCCCTTAAAATGAATTTTGCCCTCGAAATTCGTCGGGGTTATAAATGGTTTACTATTCGAAAGTTTCTTTAATAGAAACCCACATCGTAAAAAGGAATACCAAAACTTGGCTTTAAATACTAAAGTATGAAATGTAACGAATACCCAAATAAACTAATCACTGGGTTTCCACATAGGTGAAAATATGGATATGGAAGAGAAATCTAACCATCATGTTCTGATGGAGAGTGGTAGAGAACATTGCTATGGAATATACAGTAATGACAAATCCATAAATTTGTGACGATCTAAGGTACCATCTGATTCACTAGGTATAAGATCACTAGGACAACATTTTTGGTTTTCAAGATCATTTCCCTAAAGTTGAAAATTTGAATTAGAATAAATACTTTCTTTATTTTGGTACAATCTCACTGTTGTTCATTCCTTGAACAATTTCCACTTCATCTCTTAAATAAATGAAGTTGAATTTGTTATTCGTGAAGTGTTAGCAGATCATGGGATAGAATGACGAGTCATTCCATCTATCTCAAACAAAAGGTTAGCAAATATTATATACATAAGTTGATCTATAGTGAGATTAATCACATATGGTTCCTAAAATGGACTTATACTTCAAATATCATACTGATTCATATAATAAAACTAGTTTCTACTAAACAGGGACTTCCTGTAGGCCAGTAGTAGGCGATAAAGGCCAGTCGCACTTCGGTTGTGGGTTCGATTCCCACAGCCTTGTCCGACGCGATGGGCTGTCGCCCGTCCTGCAGGTTGTCCTTTTTCTAAAACTATATTACTATAACATCCCATCAATAATATCGAAAAAAAACTTCTATCCTTAAACAATACTAACTTATTCCAACATAATCCATTCCAATCTTTAGGCTTACCCATAATACTGCAGTCCACTCTCATAATATAGTGAAAACAATTACCAGAGATTTAATACCATCTTTGATCCCCATAAGATATGTCTTGTTGGTCACATTCTAAACATTCAAAGTCCTTAATCATGTATTCTCTTGAATACCTTAGTGAAAACATGAATGCAGTTTAAAGTTAACACTTTCCACATACCAAAATCCTCATAATTCTATATACTCAAACCATGATATCACTTAGTCCTTATATCAATCATGAGCTCATGAATACTATTAAACATTTCATTTTCTCGTTTTCCCTTCATTATGCGCATATCATCTACATTCCAAAAATATCTGAATAACCTTTCATGGATACTGGTAACATTAACCAGACAAAAGTTTAACAATCCTTACTTGTCTCTTTAATCCATAGTACCATGAGATTACTTGTACAACATTACACATGATAAACATTTAATAATTCCACTACATTCTTAAACCATTGACCGAGCTTCAACAATTCTTTCATCTCACATATCATTTGTAGTCTTTTCATCATCATCCACACAAATACTTCCCATACGACCATACTAATTATCTTCATGAGACTTTCCCTTAGGGCATTGGTCTGCATAATGCCCGCACATTCCACATTTAAAACATTTAACCATTGTTGATGTCGTAGCAATACCATTATCCTCATCCATGTTGTTAACTGAACCTTTTCCTTTGCATTTACTTGCTTTGTGTCCTTCTTTTCCACACCCAAAGCATCTTCCAGTTCCTTTGAAACATTCTCCTGGATGCCTCTTCCCACATGATTTACATAGGGGATATTGAACTTTCTCTCCTCTATGATCATCATGAAACTCCATATTTCTCTTATTAGCCGAGTCAGGAAACTTACCAAATTTTACTTTATTGATCATATTATGAGATTGCTGATTCGGCATAATAATGATGTTTGGACTTCCAAATCCCATTTTATTATGAAGAATATCATTCCATTGTCCATCATATCCTCCATTATCGTGAATTATCTTGTTTCCATCCATTTTCTAAAACCCAAAAAAAGAATAGTGTGAGAGGAAAAAATCATGCTAGGGAAAACAACATAATAAAGGGGGAGTACCCTCAATATCTAACATCTTATGTTAAATTCTATGATCATTACCGTAGTTATAGTACTATAACATATACGTATACTTAACCTTAGAGACATCCCTAGACACACCATAGAAATATCTATAGGGATCTCACTAAAGTTCTCGCATCCTAGTTTCCAAAGGTTGACTAAACCTTTCCTCTGATACCAACTGTAGAGACCCGAAGCCTGACGTACATGAACATTACATTACATTTGCGGAATACTTAGTACATAACAAAAAAACACACACACAAGGATCTTAATAGTTTATTGTCTTTGGAAACTCGGAATATAATCTTCTAATCGTGGTGAAAGATCTTCAAAATCTCCCATAAAGATCTTCCTTTTTTTTACCTAAAACCTTTCTTTATATCCTGGGGAAAAGAAAACATAAAAGGGTGAGCTCAAATGCTCAGTAAGGGTAAACAAAAGAAATATCAATCACATCATATACATAAGAACATAACTTTTGGAAATCTAAACCTGCAAAAGAGATCATAATTTCATAACATGGGGTAAATCATGGCAGTGAAATGTAATCACAATAATCATAACTTAAAACACGAAACTTTGTGGCATTCACACATAATCATAGAGAATCATTTCTTGTTAGTCAAGACTCATTTCCAAGACTATCTTAGTGGACAAAGTCCCTTTCTGAATCGAGTAACCCTCGTTTCAGTCCTGTTTCACTGAACCGGTATAACCTACCGTTCCAGCCCTGTATATCTCATGAGATATAAAATCTTTACCCAATGCATTGGAGGGAGATATAGGTCCTACCCATCTCATAATGATACCATTCTTATGTGTTCCACAAAATCATAAATCATAAATCATTTCATAACCCATGTAAAAAAATGGGATTCTTAAACATCATGACATCATAAAACAATTCATATAAGATAAAGGAATTCATAAAAATATTTCCATAACAAAATAATAAAACCCATGTAATAATAGGGATAAAAACAGAACCCTTTTATTATCTTAGATGGAAAATAATTTTGAAAAAATACTTGAACTCCATTCTTGAGGAAAATATCCTTTCTACTTCAAAAACATTTTTCCTTTCTTAACATGTCATACAACTTTAAACTAAAAGAAGTTGATTAAAAATAAACTTGAAAACTTGTAAAGGAAGATTCTTTGAAATAATGTTTTAAAAATACATTCATGCCGTATAAGTTAAAAAAACATTCTTCGTACTTTTGTCGGAAAAGTCAAAAAGTACCTCGTACGAAAAACGACAAAACATTCCTTTCATATCTTTTACTAAAAACTCACCGAAGGGTAAAATTGGATTTAAACAATTTTAGGAGGATGGAAATAATATTACATATCTAGGAAACATGGATTTGGATGATAAAATACACCCCAATAAATTTCAAAGTATAAACAATCTCGGATAAAAATGAGATTGTGATATTTCCCTTACCTTAGGTCTGATTTGCTTCGTAAGTGTCCGAACCTCCTCTTCTTTGAAGCGCCTCTTTGAGACCTCCTCTTAGGGCACTAAAATTGGTCTTTGAGGAAGACCAAAACCTATAGGATGTTGCTAGGGAAGTGGAGAAGAGATTTTGTCTGGGGTTGGCCGAGCTTGAAGGCTCAATGTTGTGTGAGGAAGAGAGGGAGGAGGTGTCCTTTTATATGGGAGGAGAGGGGCACCTTAGGAATATCTCAAAATATTATTTTATATTAAAGTCAAAATCGGTTTATAATGGTTCCAAAGGGTCTTATATCGGAGCTAATGTGGGGATGGGTCGAAATCCTATCAACCAGTAGGATTTAGACAAGTTTAGGTTATTATTTTAACCTTATCAATTAGATTTAACTCTAAGTTAAATAATTTAACTTTTACCGTGTCTTTTTGTTTTCTTATACTATATGGTTAATAAACTTACTATAACATGCCAAAAGAACCCCAAATTGTTTATTATTAATATATATATCCTTATCTAAGTCATTTTGCCGAACCATAGATTTTTAGGAATAAAATAACAATTAATAATATAATATTTGATTTAAAAACTATTTTGTGTCAATTTTGACACTATTTGATATATGATTTTTGTGAAAGTCATAACAGAATTATATGTTCGAACCAAGTTGATTAAATCAACACTAATATATCATAGTAACCTAGAAAATTAGTGGAATTCATAAAAAGTCTCAAATTACATTCATTTGAGCATTTATAACATCAATTATGTTAATATTTCCTTAAAAGGGTAATTACTGCATCATCGTTGTGTCATAAATAAATTAATTTATTTAAATTCTAAAAATTATAAATAAAATATCATTATGTAGGAAATCGTTTTATCTTTCTAATGAATATTTATAGTTGAATTTATCTTATGTATAACCCCATATTAAAAATGTTTTAGTTATTAAACTTTGATTTTAACTATTTTAACTATTCATTAAATAAAATAATATTAAATGTCATAATCTAATCCAAGTGGACCTAAATGGTCATATTATATTCATAAGGTTGTTTTTGGTCGAATTACACTTATCCAATAGAATTAGGACATGTGTTAGGGTAATAGTAATATCATATTTACCCTTAGTTGCCATATTTACTATTAACCGTGGTAAAAAAAAGTAAAAAGATACTATTCACCAAAAATTATTTTCATCTCATTGAACCACATTTTAGTCCTTGATATTAACCGTGTCTGTCTGATTTTCGAAATTCCATTCACAGGAGCGGTAAAATTAAGTTTTATGCAAAATTCAGTTTTTAACCTACCACTTAGTGGTTTCACTATTCATCAAAAATTGAAAGTTTTCAGAAAAATGTCAAAATTTCATCCTAAGCTATATTTCATATTCCGAATTCAAAAATGAAGTCTATTTTTCCTAATTCAAAACATAGAAATTGCATTAATTAATTTTATAATTAAATCCCGCTGTTAAAACAAATAGCGTGTTTTTAAGAAACAATATCTATCAAAAGATTGACACTTGATTATGTCTGGTTTAAATGTGAAATTACATCCAATGACCAACATTGTATTAAATTGTAAAAATATATTGTAATATACTTTAAAACCACTCAAATTAATGATTTATCACTATTAATTATTTCGATTAAAAAAAGTTGTTTTTAATTATAATTTAGTAATTTTCACTATTCATCAGAATATGAAAGTTATCCGAAAAGTACCAAAATTTCACCTTAGGCTAAATTCGATACTCCGAATCCAAAAAGGAAGTCCATTTTGAGAGCTAAAATTTCTAAAATTTACCAAGTGGTTATTACTATTCATAACGGCTAGTTTTAATAATATTTTAATAGCATATCGTTGTTTCGTGAAGCTCAATATTACGTACTACGCACGCTATCGAGGAAGGTTGTGATTGCGTGTAATGAAAGGCAAGTCAAGGATGCATGTTGTGCAAGCTCCTTTTTGTGTTGCGTACTACACAAGAAATTAGTGAAATTAAAAAGAATATTTTTCATAAAATCTTGGGCTGTTACAAGAAGGCTCATATATATTCTCCCAATATGAAGTTCTGATGACATATTCTAATGTGAAATGTATATTTTAACTGGGATCATATTCCATTCCAACAATGGATCACCAAGTGAGAGTGGAATATGCCTCGGGGTAGGCTAATACTCTTTCCAAGAATGACTAGTAGCATATTACAAAGGCTCATGATCAGTCTCATACTCATTCCTTGACTAAGGCTCACCAAATGAGAATGACATATACCTCAAGATATGATCATATTCCTATAATCAATGATAGGGCTCATCTACATATTCTAGCATCTTTTTAGTAGCGGGCTCATACCCTTACAACACCAGATGATTATAACCATGATCTGAACGCTGTCATAAAACAGGATCATATCCCTACACAATTTCAATGGGTATGTCAGAATATTATGACCAATTTGCAGGTACGCCATATATATGTTATCCACTCATTTTTAGTGTCCTTGAGGTGGTTTGAGACACATTCTCAACACCAAAAGGTTTCATAAAATATTTTATTATTGCTAAATAAAATGGTGCTCATTACCATGCTAGTCCTCTTCATGGTATTGTAGAGATGGATCGTATGGACTCTACTCCTCACATCCACTATGGTCACCTCCAAATGAAGATATATCCCACGGATAAGGAAATTATTCCATTACATGGAAACCTAAATATAAAGAGATGTACCAAACCCTAAAACCGTTTTAATAGTGAGGTGCTCGAAACATTTGGGTAAATGGTATATTGTTCCCCATCAACTTCAATCAGCAATCCACTCTTGTTAGAAGGTGACCTCATAACCATATTCTATGGTCTGGTTGGAGGAGGCATGTATGTCTAATGTAGAAGAGGATGACATGGACATTTGGACAGATTAATCTGGAAACCACATACCCATCATGTTCTGGCTCCTCGCTAATTCCAGCTATTTGTTTCCACAAGTGCAAGAAAAAGAGTTCATACCATATCTATGTATAAATATGCGGGTTACTGATCAGCAGCTGAAGGTTAGACATATCCCTTATCCTAGATACAAAGGCCACCTTCATACCATCAAAATACTATGTTGTTAGCCTGATCTAGATACTATCTCTATAGCTCAGGATTCAAAACAGGAAAAGCACCGCAAAAATTTGCAACACGCTTTCCACCATTGCATCACAAACCTTCAGTAGCTGATCACCAAAGACACATCATGAAGTCATACTAAACTATGGTGAAATTATGGATTGTTACACTTTTTTGAACCCCTGGAATATTATAACCCCTTAGATACAACGTCATGAAATGTTATATCCTCTAGGGAGATCAGTGAACTGGGTAACTCTCAGGTTAGTTTCTCACTATAATGAAATTCTCCCACTTCAATGGTGCCCAGACATCACGAATAAAGGGTGATGATAACCAAAATTATTTAAAACTAGGCCTCTCAATCCAATAGAAATTCATTTCAGACATAGACACCGAAGGTGTGGCTGGCCAGACAACTTCCCATATGGAATTAACCTCATCATGGGCTACCATTGCACCAATCTCCAACCTGAGAAACATTGTACCACATCACACAGACTTTAGTATTATCTTTCATATAAGCTATCCAAGAGCGGACCTAGCTCACCAAGCTGTGGGAATATCAACCCTCACCTCCACCTTTAGAATCATCAATTCAGGAAAGGATATAAGAAACAATGGTAGTAGATTCAGTAAAAATGACAGCCTACTAGATTATGGAAATTTATATCTCAATCATCATCACGAGGTTCATCATCCCCTGAGAAGTCCCTTGGGACATTAGCGGTGATTTAAAATCAACCCCATCCCTCTTGGCTGAAAGTATTTATATAATTATATTCATCTTGAGAATCATCATATCTCCAACTTGAACAATTGAATCCTCAAAAATTGGACCAACAATTCCAATGGAGGCCCCGAATGACCCACACCCCATAGGTCTGGGGGAATTTTCATTCTCATCATCGCCATAGAAAGAATCAGTCTTCTTCGGGTTGGGAGGAAACAATCAACGATCATCATTCCACCAACTCCTCCAGCTGTAAGAAAAATCTCACTTGGTCATGGCATGTTCATCTATCAAGATTGGAAACTCCATAAAATTAACTATTTATAGTCCAATATGGGAGGATTATATGTTTAAGGTGATCAGATCTCATTGGGGTCACAAGCCCAAATAACCCAATATGGTAAAGGTTTCCAATAATGACTCAGATGAAAGTTGAAAAGAATTATCCTATTGTGATGAATGTAATGGTACATGCACCATTTTCGAGTATTCCTCTATGAATCTAGCCATTTTAAATATGAAAAACATTAATTTAGATTCAAATTCAGAGGTCGGCGACATGGAAAATGTACACCAAGTGGAGGGGTGTTTGGATGCACCAAATGAGCCTACACGCACCCATAACCATAGAATGCTAAAAAACTGAGAACATCTAAATACCGAGATACCACCTATCCTTATAAACATTCAAATGAAAAAGTTAATGATGAAAGTACATCCTAGTCACCATCTAAAAGAGTTGAGGTCCCTTCTACCAAGGAATAATTATCATAATATGATATTGAAATACAAACTCTACCAAAACACAATGAGGAGCTTGTTAGGGGAAATATTTCTACTGGGTATCTTCTTTTGGTAGAGATGAATATTCTCCCCCATGAAGAAGTTCAGTTGAAAAGTGAAATATCAGTACATCGTATTGGCTTTGGATCTAATAAGCTAGTCTATATAAATGAGAATGTTAAAAATGATCGTGACATTCCACCTTTGCGGCGATATCCTATCCCTCTCCAATGTAACCATTGCATCCCTAGATGAATCAAGAATCAGTTAGAGATGAAGGTGGGGTCACATCATCAACCCCCACTCACTCCCTATGGATGGGATATGGTTCAAAAAATAGCTCCCTTAGAGTCTCTTAATATCTGCATTTCCCAAGATACTTGAATTGAAGCTATGGAAGGGTGATTTGCACTTGTTCATCCTGAGAGAAATCCATATCCTGAATGGGTGGACAAAACAGTTCCTCCACCAAGTTTCAACAATCCAACATTCTCTACATTTAATGGTGCAGGTAACCCCAAAAAACATCCCATGCACTTCATATCCTATTGCAAGACGATGATGGGTCCCGAAGATCAAGATAAGAAAATAAAGACGAGGTGAAACATACATACTCTAAACGGGAAAACTTTATTATGTTATATTGTCCTGCTAGAATGATCAGTCACAGGATGGGAAGATATTCATCATCAGTTCCATTATAAATTCATCTCGATGATCATGAAAACGACAATTCTCATCTAGGATTAATGAAACCAATCTGATAATGAGAGAGTTTCCAACATCATAGTAAGGTGGAAGGGTTTGAACTATTCCCTTAGATTACCTCTATCATAAGACTGACATCTGGAACTCATTTTAGAAAATCATTGGGATGTGTAGTAGACACCTATAATCCCCATGAAATATCTTGGTGGGTTCTGTGAGTTCCCTGAAATCAAATAACATATTTAGGAATCCATTCATAGAACCCGATTAAAAACTTGATTCAAACCTACATCAAGTGGGAAAGTTGTAGGAAAAGTTGAAGCTACAACTACCAGTCACAATACTGCAAAAACACCCATATAAGAACCCATTCAGGTCTCAATCATCCCAACACCACTTGTCGAGTGGAAAAATCCATATAATCTCCCCTGATCAGAGGCATATAGAAATCAAGGTCACGTGGTATTTTTTGGACACTATGAACAAAGAATACTAATCCCAAAATGAAAAATTCACCAATTATTTCTAGGAATTCATGGACAATAATATACTCATGCTACCACAACCCAGGAGGCCTAATGAGGTCAACCTCATAGACTTTTCTTGTTATTTCCCTTTCCATATATGGATGTATTATAATATCCTGGATTCTTTGCCTTTGAATAAATCCTTCAAGGCATGATCAAAACTGGATAAGTGGTATTTAATAAATATTTAGGGAAGGCATCCTACATAACTATTTCTCGGAATGAAGAATAAGGTGATTGGAAGAAACTCATGGTCAGGCGTGAGAGAAAGTTCAAAAACTAGGTGAATCAAAAAATAGTTGACCGAGATCATGCCACCATAAAAGAAGAACTATGCAGACCAACAATATCTCCACCACCCAAGGAGGATACATCAAATATGCCTCCCAAATGTGGGTATGACGAGCAGTAGTATTATGAAACAGATGAGGAACAACTATATTCTTCTCAAAAGAAATCCCTAACTCTGGCAGACTTATTCCCTGCAACCATCTGTAGCAAGGGCACCACCCCACAAAATGGAATCCTTATCAAAAAAAAAAGAAAACATCTTTGGATCTATCAATGTGATACACTTGGATTACACCTTCTCTGATAATTAATGTGACCCTGAATATACGTTTCTCGCACATAATTGGGTAACATGAGGTCTTGTGGGCTTAATCCAAGGATAAATGGGATAGTAAAGATGTGGTTAGACCCAATATTATGTTAATTTCTCCATATAGAACATATATGTTACATAGAACCCTGGAAAAGTGATTCGGTAGGCCCAAAAGATGCACAGAGGTTCCCTAGAGCCCTCTAGTAGTCATCCTTACCCAATTTCCTTACATGAATTCCTATAAGGGGTTCAATTATCCAAAAAAACCCCAAAAATGGATGGAATTCATGAATTGCACCACTAGAATCAGATATTCCCTCTAATTCTATATAGGAACTATGAATATCCACATAAGAGGCCTTGGCTCTTCGACTACATACCCAGGAGTAGCCACTAATGAGGAAGCACTGAACTTTGGCATAAAAGTATGGTGTTGTGATGCAATTAGTGATTGTAAATACCAAGATCTCAATCTTAAATGCACTCCTTCTATCAAAATAACTTAGGTATGTAGTTGTTGAAGCCCTCTGGATCCCACATGAATTTCAGATAGACATCATTGTAGCTGAGGATTATAGAGTGGAGAGCATGTCATCGGATTATCATGTCACGATCTCATTCACTAATATAATTTAGGGATAGATTTTTCAAGGACATATAAGGGTCCTATATTTTTCAAGTAGACTCAATAATGAAAAAGACTAAAGGGACCTAATAGATAATGGATCTGGGATCAACCAAATCCCCATTCGAACCCTCTAATGTTTTGGATATTGAGTAGGGGACTAATATCCCCCTAAGATGACCAGTGAAGGGTATGATAAGTGTGAGCAAAGACATCTTGGGAAGAAAAAACATGATGCTCAATTTGGGGACCTTACACCACACACTGAGTTTATGGTTATCTAACAAGACACTACATATAATGTATTACTTGGAAACTCCTTGCTCCATTGACACCTGGTGGTACCTTCAACATTCCATTAGTGTCTGATGTACCCCATTGATGGAAGAGTTGTGATACTTCATGGTGACAATTCCACCTTCGATACTTTTTGAACCACATATGTTGAATAATATTTCTATAAAAATAAATTCAATGAGATAATAGTGTATGATGATACATAGGTTATATCACCCAATGATTTAGGCACCACCTCTTTGTTTCCCTTGAGAATTATTTATATTAAATACGAGCTCCCAAATGTTTTTTCGAGCCAACAGATCTATTCTTAGAGGCCCATGACCCTTCTTTCCCATGTGATAGCATAATATACAATCATATATAACATTTCTCTATAATGAGTCAAGTAGTAAGCGGGGATAATGTATGTTCTCATGGATTCCCTAACACTAATTGTGACAGAGAAACCCCAAGATTTCCAAATTCATCTGAGGATGTCTCTATAGATTCAAGGAAGGAAGAAGATGAACATGATATCAATAATATCACTCCAACATTCAAGGAAGGAGTATCCATCACCATCGATAAGCTTATGCAAATAAATATATGAATAGAAGAAGACGTGTGGCCTACACTAAATAGTGCCTCCATTCCCCTTGAAATGAAATATATTTAGATCACAACTCTAAAGAAGAACTGATATGTGTTTTCTTAGAACTATTAAGAAATTTATAGATAGAATCCAGCTGGGTCTATGCACCATCTCAGCCTACCCAATGAGCATAAAGGCTTCAAGCTATCAGTTAAGAGGATGTACCACACTCATGCCACAAATATAGATGTAGATGTTGACAATCTAATCAAATCCAATATTATCTTAGATGTTCATTACCAATGATTTCATTCCAACATTGTCCATGTTAATAAAATGAATGGGGAGATTTGGGTATTCATAGATTTTAGAGACCTTTATCAAAATTTCCTAAATTATGATTTACCATTTCCAATAAAAAACACTCGAACGATGCAATTGTGGGATTCCAAAACCATTACATCAGGATTTGATACTTGGGGTACAGTCAAATAATGATTTTTGTTGAAGATGAATAAACCAATTCCTTTATAGAACCTTAGAGAATCTTTTACTATCTGGTCATTCCTTTTTTTTTGAAGAATTGTTTCACCACATATCAACACACTATGCACCATATCATCAAGACATTCCTAGGATGGATAAATGAAAGTTATGTCAAAGACCTGGTGGTCAAATCTGGACAATGATGTGCTCACTTCACTGATCATAAAATAGTCATCAACAAGTTGTGATAGCACATTATGAAGATGAATTTTCTAAAATTTACTTTCTAGGTAACACTATGAATGTTACTTAGACTTGTGGTATGCCACAACAGCATCGAGGTCAGCCGAGAGAAGACTAGTTCTATTGTAGCAATGTCGACCCTAGGAATTCTCAAAAACTGAGGGTGCAGTAAGGGAACCTCACCTACATTCATAGATTCACACCCATCCTATCCAAGAAAAGATCTCCGCATCCCTAGGTTAAGGATTAAGGGAGTCACCTAACAATGGTACAATGACTATCAATAAGACTTTAAAAGACTCAGGCATTATCTTCTGCACCAATCGGTCTTGATGCCTTTAGTGGAAGGGAGGGAACTCATCATATATGTGTCCTACATGGAATTATAAATGGGTTGCCTCCTTTCATAGAAAAATGATGTGAGGATTGATAATAGTCTCTACTTACTTACCCAGACTATTCTAGGTACTGAGAACATATATTCTGATGTTGACAAGAACTTTCTTGCACTCAACTTCATAGTGAAAAAACTAATGCACTATAGTAAGCACCATAATGTACATTTGGTCTCTCATATTGATCTTAAAAAGTATATCCTAATACATCCAATGTTAACTGAGAACTTTTCTTGATGGGATGTTATACTTCAAAAATATGACATTCAATAAATATCCCAAAAATTAGTAAAAGGGAATTCCCTGGCTGATTTCCTTGTTGCACATCCTGTATTGTAAAATTCATTGTTGGAAACTGATCTCCTGGATAAAGAGTTATTCTATGCCCATAACATTCCCTGAACTTGGGAGATGTTATTTAATGGTACCTCCCAGAGTCCCATCATCACAAGGATGGAAATCACAAAGCTAAATTGGGTTAGACTACGAACAATATTTATATCTCCTAAAAAAGTTATTTTTACCTACTCTTTCTCAATATCTAAAGGCTACAAAAATCATGAGGCTGAATATCAATCCCACATATTTGGGTTGGACCTATCTCTACAGTTACACATTTCCTTCTTAAATATCAACGGATACTTGGAATAAGTGATAAATCAGATCAATAGAAAATATTCCATAAAAAGGAAGAACTAGACCCTCTCACTAGCTACATCATGTGACTAATGGAACAATTCCCTTTTGAGCTAACATTTTTTCATGTTCCATGATCTTAGAATGATTTAACTAACACATTGTCCAATGCAGCCATATTCCTAGCCAACCCTAATCAATATGAATAAATCATCGATATCACACATCAAAGAGTGGTCTCGAAGATCATCGTATCTGATATGGATGAAATCAATTAGGTAAAAACCACCCATGACCATGATGAACCAATGACTAACCCTAAATGGATGGAGCCTATAATTGGATCTCTCCCAATAGATATAGCTGAAAGGTAATAGATTCGTCTCCATGTAGAAAACATCACACTACATGATGGTCTAAATGATAAAGATACCCTTTAAAACTGTGGTTTTGACAGAATCCTCCTTAGATACATAGAATAAGGAGAGATTCTATTCATCATGAATGAAGTCCATACAGGCCCATGTGGCACCCGTCAATTAGGGACTAGGATCTCCCCCCACATCATAAGGTTGTGAAATTATTGAAAAAACATGATACCAGACTGTGTGGAATACACCATAAAAATAACATGCTTTCCATATTCCTAAAAACCTCATCCATAAACCCATATTAATTTTTTATAAGGAAATATATTCCTAGTTGTTTTCTTTTTGGGGAATGAATGTCATGGGTCCATATCCCCCTACAAGATTAAAGAAGTTCAAGTACATCATTACTGCCACTGAATTATTTTCCAAATGGGATGAGTCCATGCCCCTCAAATCTATATGGCCATAAAATCTAACCTATAATGGTCCCAAATGATAGACCTTAATCTTATAGTGAAAGAGATAGAAAAATTATAAGGCTGAAAACCTGAAAAAGGAAACCTGGGCCAAAGTCAAGTCTTTGCTCTCTATAATTTTTCATCTCCAGATTTTAAGCAAAAAATTTGATAACAAATAAATATGGAATAATTCTCATATGGACTAATCCATTTACCTAGTAAAAAATTTTGTGCTCCCTGGATCCCTTAGTTTAGAAAAAATCAAGAGTATTGACTTGTCACAACTCATCTCCATGAGAATAGGTTCGTTAGGTGTTGACGTAATAATTAAGGTGTCTGAAAACTTCTTGGATATTATGCTTTCCATAAATCACAAATCATGATATAGGGTGCCTCAGATCACCACAAATCTTCCGTATCCCATGGAAAATATATATATCTTCTAGGGACCCTTTCCATAACTATGCATGTATGCATATGGCTCCTGCATATGTGCCTATGGTCATCAACAAAATGCGTCTCTCTAAAAAAAGATATTCCGACCATTATGATCTTAAATGTAACAAAAGAAACACTCGACACCTAATTTTCTCTGAGACACTATCTATGTTACTATCCCATTTCATCCTCCTGATATATGTACTTTGGACTATGACTTACAATCTCTACATCAAACAATCTGAGTGAATTCTACATCCGCAATATTATTTCACCGTGTTTTGTACCCTTTCTCTAGGTAATACTGTTACAATTCATTCTCAACCCTTCATTGACCTGCACTTTAGGATTTGAAACCCCTAGGCATTAGCTATGAGCTTTATAATTCAATAGCTATCTACCCTAGGCTGCTGAAACCCTTTCTGGATAGCCTTCCTCCATACTCAACTTTGTCATCTAGATGATTGAGTCTACAAAAATCTTCTATATCCAATGGAAATTATAACTGAATTCAAGGGACCCTTTTCTTGACTATTCATTCATGCCTACGAATCCAATATTGTTCCATTTTTTAATCATCCAAATGTGTTTCTATGAAAAAGTACAATCTGGCCCTCGTGATCCCTAGTAACACTATAGTAGAACCTGACTTCTCATAATGTCATTGGACATTCTTAGAATAGCATCCCTATATCATATTAATGACTCATGCTCTTTGGTTATGACTTAGATCACTTGTATTCCAACTACCCATGAGGACATTGGATCCTTAATATTTTGCCCCTAAACTGATATTACCCTAAAAAATCTTCTATACCCCCTGGAAAAGATAAAGGGCTTCCAGGGACCATTTTCGTGACTATAAATATATTCCAATGGATCATGCATATATGCCTATGGTCATAAACCAAATGCATCAGTCTAATAAATGAAATTCCATCCCTTGATTTCCCCAACAACCCCAAGGTGGCACCCAATTTCACAGAATGTTTTGGATCGCTCCTTGAATATTTGTACCATATCCCATCACTATCAATCAGTTTGGATCTAAAATCCCTAAAACTAAAAGAGATATTATTACCTAGCTAAAAGGCCATAAACTAAAGAAATATTAGGTCCAATCTAAAATACCATAATCTAATGTGATGATCATCCAAGATAAAAGACCTAAAACTAAAACCAATATTAGTTCTCACCTAAAGGACCTTAAACTAACGCATATTAGGTCTAAGCTAAAAGACCATAAACTAAATCATTAAAGGTCCGAAAGAGAAGAATTAAAACAACTAGGAATATTTGGTCTGATCTAATAGACATAAACTAATTCTATATTAGGTCTGTTCTAAAAGGCCACAATCTAATGGGATGATGGTACAAGATAAAATAACTAAAACTAAATGAGATATTCGGTCCGAGCTAAAATGCCATAAACTAATGAAATATTAGGTCCGACCTAAAATAACATAAAATAATGAAATTATTGTCCAAGATAAAAGATATAAACATAAAATCAATATTAGGTATCAGCTTAAATACCCTCAAATAATGAAATATTTGGTCCGACCCAAAATACAATAAACTAAAACAATGAGGGACCAAACTAAAAGTCCATAAACTAAATGCAATATATGGTTCGAGTTAAAAGTCCTTAAAATAAAGCGATGAAGGTACAACCTGAAGAACATAAACAAAATATATGAAAGTATGATCTATAGGTCCTTAAACTAGAGAAATATTAGGTCTGAACTAAAAGACATTAAACTATAGAACAAGAGAAATTTATCCTACATGGACTTAAATGACCGCCATATGGACCTAGATAAATTATGTTATTCTAATTGAGCCCATCGAATTTGAAAAAATAAGAACACTATCCCCCTAGGACATATATCCTACCACAATGATCCGTTTTCAAATTAGGTTATCTCAAGAAAACTGGAACAGATACATCAATAAAGATTCTAATGTTGGTGGGAATTCATGAGCACTTCTTGGGAAGAATCTATTTTGAAATTCAGATCCATACATTTAGGTTTTCTTGATTTTATGTAGAGGATCAGTATTATCAATATAGATTCAAATATTATTAGAAAAATAAATTTATTTTCAGGTCACAAATGTAATTAAAATTGATAGTAACATAGACGATTCTGACCAATTAAATCATTTATAGTGTGAAAAAGGGGGGAGGGCCATCCTCATTTTGGAGTCTCTCCTAAATCTCATAAAATATTTGATGCATCACAAAGGATACACTATGCTAAAATTTGACCGACATCAATGGAATAGGGGAAAATACATTAACGGGAAGCATCAATTGAGAATTGGAGTGCCGCACTTCCCGCCTCTTCTGCTTCATCCCCAAGATGGAGAGACTCATCCAAAATTGTCTACTCTTTGGAAATTTTCGAAGCAGTAGATAATGAATATATTTATGTTTAAAGGACAGCCCTCATATAGGAAATAATCTTCTCACATATCCTTATCTACATAGTCTATACATCCATCTAAGCATTCAAATTTGACATTGACTAAAGACCCTTCTACAATGCCTTTGAGATCTCTGATATTTTTATAGCGAGGGGAGACTCATCTATAAGATCATGAAAATAAATTCCACTTATGTCCATAATTCAATGATATGAGATGATTTGCATCATGATATTAGAAAATGATTCCTAATAAAATACACTTTCCCCCATGTCATAAAACAACTGATGAAGGAAGTCCCCTTAGTTATGAAATGTTTTCAAATGATTCATAGTTATTAAAGAATTTATCTATTTCTAGATCATCCTTCATTATGTCTGAGCCTCCAGGACTTATGAGGATGTATTAGTAGATGTAGTAGTTACCAATTGAGTTAGTAGGAAAAGGGAAAATAAGACTAATGGGCCCTCTACTAGACATGAATTTCATCTATATCATCTTCTAGAGGATGGACCTGCTCAATATATTTTTATCCACCATCAGGGAGATCATAATTGGAACAAGGTTGTTTCCTTGATGTATCCCCTAGGTCTTCCATTAATTCCATCATCACCATAGAAAGAGTGTTTGTTAAAGAGAGAGGCATGTCTACATGGTGGACCAGATGGCCTGACACACCATCCAGATAAATTGCTACCAAAGCCTCAGAATAATCCTGGGTACGAAAGATAGAAGCATAAATAGGAGAAAGTATGATCTCAACCTTAGTATCTTCACACATTAGTATCTTCCAAAATAGTTGGATGACTCCAAGATATCTCTCCCCTGAACATTGACCATATGAAGGGGGGATACCCTTCGAATACATGCAAAATGAACAGAAAATTGAGGAGTATTATACGGTTCATAAATAACTTACTCATCCACTATGACTGCAAGAACCCCATTCGGGAGAAAAATCATCTATGACCTTTCATCAAAGAAACCATTTTCATTTTCTATATTTGGTCCAGTCAGTGATTAGAAAAGAGTGAAATTGAATATGTCAAATTGGATTAGTTCATCTTTAGCCTCAGAAGAGTTTATAGACAAAGCCCCATCCCCTGATATATTCAACAATACTGGGTGGGATTAAGCATTAAGGATCCAGGTGGAATTATAATACTCATAGTAATGAAATTTCTTACATATCAATCCAAACCAAAACTATAGTGGTCCACTAATCAGGTAGTCTGTGATTCCCTATTGTATATGACCCATGTGATTCTAAATCCATGAAAAATTTATCACTTCAAGATTGAGATGTTGCTCCTACACCAATAAATCATAAATAATGAGAATACTAACTCCGATTTTTGAATGTGTATCCCCAACTGGGAAGATCCATCCATTCATGAAATTTTCTATAGAGCCTGCCAATATCAAGTTCAGATAGATCTCTAAGTTTATACAATAGCCCCAAAAGGTATGATCTCTAGCCTCTAAGATGACCTATTACGATCCATCACTGTCCTGAACTTGCATGGAGGGTCATAAAAGAGGGTGAATATTAGTTGGTTAACTCAACTGCAATCGAAAAAAATATTGATCCAATCCTGAATGAAATAAGATTTCACATTGTGAGATCCTTCTTCAATTTCTCATTAATAGTATTGGGAATATCCTTCTCCAAAACGAGATCCTGTAAAGGGTCATCCAAAGCATCCATGGATGGGATAGACTCATTATACATTTCTAAAAGGGATAGAATCCATCCCAACTGAAATATGTTTCATAGGATGATATCCACTTCACCATGGGACAAATGGAATGTCTTGGTTTTAGGGAACCAATAGTTGGTCATCTCTGAAAGGAGTTTATGCCGGTGAGAGGTGATTAATTGGGATACCCACATGGATTCATAAATATGAACCCTGTATAAATATTTATCAAACTTCAAACAGATTGGTTTGAACTAGTAGCGGCATTCCCAATCATCATAGATATTACCACCTGGATGAAGATCCCATTTTGAGTACCATCTGCTACTTGGATTGTTTTGAGAGGAAGAAAAATATACTTCGTTGACATTGAGAAATAGGATGATGAACAAACTCGAAACCGTACATACCCATGGGATATTTTTCCAACAGATAATATGATCCTTGGGGTCGAGCTATAACCAATTGACCATCCTCAAAAAAAAATTTCTGGACATATTAATAGGATTCTACTGCCCAACAAGATGGTAGGTAGGTGTCTGAAGGGGGGATCACAACATCATCTAGAAGACTGCACCCGTATAGAGGTTGTTGGTGTGATAGAGGGTAAGCATGAAGCTCATATGAGTGGAACTTAGTCCAGACTACATTATCAAAATACACATGATATTGAGGATCCTCATTGAAATTCCTAGTAATCATGGCCTTTATATTGAATACAACTAAGGAACCTTGATAAGAACAGAAATAATTCTAAAAATAATGAAGTGGAATATTCCAGACATATAAAATAGAATCTTTTCAAAACAGAAGAATAAATTTTCAAAATCATAATTCACATCGCATGAATCAATGATGGATTCATGGATTGAAATATAGAGTTCATCAATCACCATACCTGAGAGGTGTAGCGGGTCGCATAAATCCTATAGGGCATCACACAATCACATGAAACCTTGCAGACTCGTGCTTGCTGGTACTAAACATGGTCATGGGAATCACAAGATGCCCGATCGATCTTATGATTGAGCCAGCGGATCCTGTGAATCCCTCATGATAATCACAAACCTCATGGAAAAAATATCATATAGTTACTAAACTATGGTTCATATCTGGTTCAACGAGAACTTGAGGAAAGGATGTCTTATGGAATGGATCTAGAAATGAAGTCTCAGGAATTGATCTCAGGATCAGGACTCATATAATTATCTTTGGATGGATGTGTGTGATGGGGGAGAAATGAGATCCCTCTGGAGAAATGTAAATAGTGAAATGAATGGATCTATTCCCCCAATACTTAGGGATATTGAAAAATAACAAGAATCACATGCCATACCAAACACCAATGAGGGTACATATTCGAAACAAAGGAAAAGAATCTTGCGGGAATTTACATTCCTCAGAACTGAGTCCTTTTCTAGGTGGATGTCACTCTTTAGGGGGGGATTTGTTGAAACCCACCAAATGAGAATCTGCAAAAAAATTAAGAAGCCTGAGGAAAAAGGCCCCTATTATTAAAATAGAAATTCATACAATAAGAAAAGACAGAGTAGAAAATACGACAATGAAGATAAAAAAATGACATCAGTACACTTGTTAGTGAGTGTTCATACTATGATGAGATATCTGAGCATCCCTACCATGTGGAGTATCCCCCTTTGTCGAGCCTTTTCCTACATCCAAGGACCTCCACCATCATCAGAGATTTCAGAAACTACATTAATGTTCACATGCTTAACTCTATCATGATATTCCCTTGTTTTTCTGTCTTCATAACTGCTGGAAGATGCAAGAAATTAAAACGGATTATAAGTACTCACCACTTTCTGAATATGAATATGAGGGGTTCCACAGTTTGGTTGGGGATGGGTTGGTCGTGCCACTTTTTCATTTTTATGCCCTCCAAGCTAGGGAATTTTTCATTCACATAAGTAGATGAGGCATAGATAGGTTCATTCAAGGAACTTGTTTGTTCTTGATTCCCAATTGGAGGGGGTTTATGGTGCAATCTATGGGTTTTTATTACATCCTGGACATTAACCTCTTTAAGAGGTAAAGAGGCTGGAATAGAGATGATCGTATCCCTATAGTTCTTGGCATGAATAATTGAAGTATTTAAAGCACAAACCATAACAACAAAACCATGAAATAAATTCGACTTAACATGGGTACTAGGAGTACCTTTTAGAGAGAATACCTCTTTATTAGTGGCATATGGAGAAGCAGAAACATAGGCTGTTTCTATATATTCTTTATACAAAACACAGTCTTCCATTTGAGGAAAAAGATTGACCGGGGGGTGTACCTTATTATTTTCCTTTATAGAAGTATAGTTACAATCATTGGTAACCTCTTTCCTATCTTTAGATTTACTTAAGATAGAAAGATCCATCTTTTCATTTCCCCTTCTAGTTTTGGAATTGACCAAAATATGTCCTTTCCTTATACAAGAGTCTACATCTTCCTGAGCAGCAATTTCCAAAACATCAAGGATATCAATTGGTTCATCATCATCCTCATCTTTGAGACCCCTTGTTAATATATATTTGAATGAAGATCCATTTATATCATCCATATCTGAACATTCTTCTACGGATAGATGAATATCATCACCATGATCTTCCATAGATAAGAGAACTTTCTTATTTTTTTGTGAATAAGAGATGGTCTTCATAGGTTCTTCAGAATATCCTTTTTTGGCATTAGGTTCTTCATCAAGAGAACATTTAGATTTTCTAACAGACTCAACAGTCTTTATATCAGACTCCTTTAGAATATCAGAACCAAATACAATAGCATTCTTATTCTGATCAGTGCTTTATGCCATATCATGTTTAGGTGGCATCCTAAAGTGTTGTAGGCCATGCCCTTTAATCAGAATGTTGTCACAAATAACATTTCATCTACATTTATATTCTTCTTTCCCAATAACTTGACAAGAAACAAAAAATAGAGGAGTGTTTTTATATTCAATTAACACACAAATATCATCATGTTGAGTAGATAAAATCACCGTATTTATTAAAGTAGCACTAAGGTCAACCTCTACTAAGACCTGAGAAAAAAGACCATAACTTACTGATTTTGTAACAAGATCCATTCTAATATGAATCCCAATAATAGACCTAATATTGAACAATATCATATCATGCCACAATACCCAATTGAGACCATGTATATCCATTCGTGTGCACAAGTATCCATAAAATAAAGGAAATTGATGTCCAATTTTGATTCATGATGTCTAAGTAAGCCTGACCTGAGATTGACGGAACTGATACTGCACGCTCGCCCTTTGAGCTCCACTGAAGTAAACATGATATGAAAAAGTCCTTGACTGAGGGACACACATTTGAATTTGTTGATTCCCCAAATATCAACCAACTGAGATATGAGATTTTATGTCCTCCAGGGTATCATATATTTCATTAAGGAAATGCGAGTGATAAATGAATGCTTGCACAGATCAATCCTAGCTGATATATCATCCTTAGAGGCTGATACATGTGTTGTTGACCCTTTTCAAATTATTCTATAGGGTGAACTATTTTCAAGTGGAAGGAAAGATCCCTCTAAGAAACCCTTGAGAGAGGATAGATTATTTAGAGATTCATGGTCCTTCTTCTTTTCCTCTAGAGCCAAGATAATCTGATTTGCGAGTAAAAATGCATCAAAAGAGTAAATATTGACACTCTATGGTGACTTAGGGAAGAAGAAACAACAGGGTGCAGCGATGGAGCTTTCTACTCCTGCTCCTCCATCATAGAATCAGCAAATTCACAATTGAATAAATACTTGAATATTGGTATTATTTTCCCTGTAAAAGAAAAGGAAGGTGAAGGTGTACAAGACCTACAGATCGCGAAACCGTCTAAGATACTCACAATTGTGTAAACATCATTTGGTCCTCTAAAAGGATCACATGTATCACATAGCCTATATAGGATCTAGTTAATTCCCTTTCAAAAAGTCCCCTTTCTCTAGTGAAGTTTCTCTAAAAAACCAGTGGCCACATGGTGGAAACCAAATTAGTTCCCCTGGACACACGGTTCATCATTGTCCAGGGCCAGAAAACCTATCCAAAAATAATTTAAAAATAGGATGAAAATTTCTAAAAATGGAGGCCTCTAGCAATCATTAGGATAACACTATGTATCACCGAAAAAATTAATAATCCTGGTAAACAACCAAAAAACTCTCAATACCCCCAAGTATTTATGAATCAAAAGAAATGAAATAAAGGGGAGGATGCGAGAGATCTCATTTTCACTGAAGATCATATGGCACATCCTTGGATGTTCTAAAGACACTGTGAGACATCAGTGACATGACAGCCTCATATCATGAAATCCCACTGGCTTGTCATCCTCAGAACAACAAATATCTCAGTGCTATTCAGGAGACCTCACACTTCCCCTCTAGCCACTAAGGACAAATGAATGGGGTTTTTCATGAAATGATTTTGCATATCCAGAAGACCTTTGATGGTCACGTGAGGCATCACCAAAAAATAGAGTAAATATTCTTGAAATTTCTCATGAAATCTCGCATGTATCCATGAACATTGTAAAATAAGACAAAGGGGATAAAATGGAGGGAGGTGATATATCTCGTTGTCCTAAAAATCTTATGACACACACATGTTATCCATGACACAGTCTTATGAGAATCATGTAAAAGTTGGATGATCCAAAAAATTCCCCATGAGGAACCATCCTTATCTCATTCAATGTATTGGAAAAGTTACCTAATATCACATGATGGAATTCCAAAAGGCAAACCACTCTCACCAAGGCCCTTGGATATCTCAAATATGACAAAATGGAAGTCCTTTCATGAATCTGCATAATTCAACACATCCCCATTTATTGGAATTAACCCAATAAAAGAGGTGTTTATGGGAGGGAAAAACAGTCTCTAAAAATCAGGTGATGCCCTCAAAACAGTCTACTGTAAAGGATCATGAAGACATGTGGTTCTAGAGCCCTTCCTTGATTACAGCCTAGATTCACGATAGATTGTCAATGAAAACCGGCAAACAATCAGGGTGGAGAGGCCTATAAATTCCCCACCCCAACATGAAAAGTGTTGAACCATTGATGATCTAGATCTATGGACTCTCATGTGAAATGGAATCATTTAACTTGGTTTTACTAGTTCTAGAGTTCATTTATCAAAACAGTTGACCTTGCAACTGAAAAACACTATGTTAGGTAATATACTGATGAGAATGCAGAGCTATTAAACAACATGAATAGACACTTCATGTGATAAATCGTTGATCACATGAATCAAATCTGGAAGGACATTAATAGGACATCCCACAAACCAGCTAGATCATGGAAGATATAAAATAAGCTAATGCATAATAAATCTAAGATACTCATAATAAAACCCTACAACAAGGACTAACAAACGAGAAGTCATAAATGAAAGACTTATACACTGAACCTTATGTGCTTCATGTGAACTATTAAAGACACGTGACAACAACCATAAATGTCTCTCAGATCATGAGACATTCCTTTTGTATACTATACGGGGCAAGAGATGTCCCCTGGTCATTTCAAAGAAATTCATATGGCGCCTCCCTTGAATGCCACCAAGATCATGTGAAACACTCCAGACTCATCATCCAATTCTTGTGGTGCACCTAAGACATGTCATTTTACTCACATAAGACCATTAGTTCATAATAGATGAGTCCTGAAGATCCACCCAGGTATGTCAACTGCCTCTTTCCACTCCATCTGGGAATGCCTTCCTAGTATCATGATACCTCCCAAACATGTCTTCCATGACATGTGATTCCCTCAAAGACATGTCACATTGACTCACACGGAACTCTGCATATGTGTCAATCAGATCTTATGACATCACTAGGGAATGAAATCTCAGTCTTGGGACACCCTCTAGGAAAGCCATCCAGGATAGGTGATGGATTCAAGGATAAGACACCTAAGTCTTGAGATATCCTCTGGACTATTCACCCTCGACCACATACCAACCCTTAGACCTTCCATCCAAAATTTTCAAGGTCCTATTGAAACTTCAACTGGATAATATGATTGAATTTTGACATACTAGGAAAAACACTCTCGAACATATCAGGAAGAAGAATAGGGAATGTGAAGCAGACAATCAGTGCATATCATGTAGACAAGAAGACAACGCCAAGTGTATCCCATGGTTTAGTATCTTTTTCCACCCTTAGTATGTATTCTTAGAAAACTAGGCATCCTATGAATGGATCACCTTATTCATCCTCAGTGCGTAAACCCCTATGAAAAGTGAAAACACATAGTGTAATCCTCAATCAAGGATGACACTAATTCCAACAATAACAAGGATGCATAGGATTCCTTCTCATGGTTAAATCCTGATGTTGAGAACCCATAGGGCGTCCAAGGGTTTGGTAAAAAACATTACCCTCAGTATGTAATCGCAGAAAACTGAGCATCCTCGGAATTCATTAACTTGTTCATCCTCAATGAGTAAGCCCTGATGACAAGTGAAAACTAAAAATATAATTTCCAGTAAATCAAACTACAACAAATCTAATTCCTACAATAAAGAGGATACATAGGATGCCTTCTCAAGGTTCAATCTAGTTATTGAGCAGCCAAAGTGAATCTTGGGGTTTGGTATCTTTTTCCAGCCCTAGTGTGTAAGCCCCAACAACCAGTAATCATAGGACTCAATCCACTTGTTCATCATTTGTGTGTAAGCCCTGATAACAAGGGAAACCTCATAGTGTAATCCCCAATAATGTAAACTATAATGAATCTAATTCCAACAATAATCTCGATATGTAGGATTCAATATCATGTTTTGAGCCCGATATTAAGCACCCATAGAAAATTATAGGGTTTGGAAACATTCTCCACTCTTAGTATGTAAGCCCTGACAACAGGGAAACCTTAGAGTGTGAGCCCCGACCAAGAAAACGATGATAACATTGATTCCTGACTTAACATGGATAATTTTTATGCCTTTCTAAGGACTAATATACCTTTCATCCTCTAAAGTTCCATATTTTTACATAATTACCACATCCATAAGTATTATATTTGATCATTTTCTATCCTTGTTTCCCGAAACGAGTATATATGACTTGGGATTAGTGAGATTAAATGATCATGTCATCTGAATTATTAGACTCTACAATAACAACCAATCATACTAGGACTTGAACATGTTGTTCGTCCTCAGTGTGTGAGCCCTAATGAAAATTGAAGCTTCATATTGTAATCCTCAATCATGTGAACTATGAAAAATCAAATTACTTCAATAACTATGATACATAGGATGAATTAATAATGCCTAATATCAAGTAAACATATATTTTGATAAAATTTCAACATCTCTGAAAGTTAAACCATCTGGATTTAATCATTCCTATGGGATTAAAATTCTACCTCATCCTTCAATGGAGTGAGAAATCAACTAATCTATGATGACTCTGATTCCTATAATAACCATGATATGGAGGACACCTCTCTTAGGGCTGAGATCCATATTAAACATCACAAGAGATGTCCCATCACACATGTCTCCACATCCATGAATCAGGAAGCTGATTTCCTTTATCCCATGTTTCTCACATTGATCATCAATCACGTGATCTTAGGGTGCCATAAAGAAAACCCCATTATCACTATGAATCTCTACTCTCTAGGGAAATTCCAATATTTAATCCCTAATGAATGGTAAGATATATAACTCCCATATATAAAGACATCTATCTTGGGGATATTATCTAGGGTGTGATTGAACTATGATAACTCTTATTTCTTCTATACCTATGATATGTAGGAAATCTCATCAAGACTCAAGCCCAAATCCCCAATGTCTCAGTGCCCATACATATTTCCTCTCTAGAAGATGTTAAAAGTATATAGGTTTAATAATCTATGTGGATTTTGATTCCTTTGATAACCAGGATATGTTGGACACCTCATAAAAACTCAATCCACTCATCGTATTATTGATCATCTCTCTATGTGACATCAAATTCTGAATCATCTAGTTACAGGGATTCATCATATAAAATAGCTACCCACCATCATGAGAAAATGATGGATAACCTTGGGTACATATCGATGGATTCACTAATGAGGCCCCCTTTCCTCTTTTCATCAATGAGATTCCATGTATTATTTCATATATGGATAATTAACCTATGTTCATTTTTTTATGGTAACCAATCATGTATAAATATTAGGAGGAGATTTGAAAAATAAAAATTAATTCTATAAGAGAGTCATGGACCTGGTAATAATCCCCCCCATTAAGGTGTGACGAGATCGACCACCCATCATTTTGACCAATGTGAGTCCCTAAGTGTCACTGGGTATTAAACCCTATATGAACAACTTCTTATATAATGAAGCTCCATGGATTGTTATAGATATGGGAACTGTTGAGAGTTTTTGTTAAGAATGATAGTGACCAAATTTTAATGATTGTGCAATGAATCAAACCCCCTACAATCAACCATCCAGCATGACCGAACCCACCTCTACGAGGGTTCCCAAGAAAACTTCTATCACCTTTCTATTAAAACAACACACTAATATGTTTATCTTGCAATAAACAAAACAATAAATTTCTTTTATATATTTTATTTCCCACCATAATGATTTTTTTGATTGTTTTTTTCATACACAAGGCTGAGTTTTATTGAACAATGATATTTTATTAGTAATGTTTATTAATATTACATTTATTTCTTGGCCATTATAATGGAAAGTTTGAATATGATAAATGAAAATTTGAAAAATTAATATTTTAAAATTAATAAAATGAATTCATTGATTCTAAATTAAATATGAATGAAAATAAAAACAAATTAAATATAGAAAATGTTTTTTTACAAAATAACCTTTTATAAAAATAATGATGTTATATCTTCATAATATATATTAATCACTATAATTGAATTATTTTAATTAAATTTATATATTATATATTTTATAAAGTTTTATTATAATCATACAATATTTTTGATAGGAAAAATATAATAAAAAATCCAATTTATTCTTAAAAATATCTTTTCCCTTTCTAAAAAGCATTTCTGTATCATATTGTTGAAATAGATTAAAAATAATTCTTTACACATTAAAAAATTTATTTGAATAAATAAAAATAATTTTTAAAATAATCATTTATAAATTATCCTGGGATAAATTTTGAGATTTTTATGAAAACATATGTTTTTGAGTGAATGACAAAAAATACTGGTTTTTATTTAGAATTTTCATTTCTATTAAAATATTTAAAAAAAATTTATATGTACTATGATAGTTTAAAAATTAAATTCAGTTAATTTATATATCTATTAATCCATTATATTTCCTTTTAATTAATTTCACATCGAATTTTTATATATAAAACTGTTAAACATTTGAAAATTTTCTCTTTGAAAACCTTCTTTCTCATTGTGTATGTAGGATTAATTTTAAATATAAATTCTGAAAATATAAAAAAAATTAGATAATCGTTTCTGTATGGTGTTCCAAAATATTTGAAAGAATATAATATGTTCAACTTAATTTTTTACCATAATTCGTAGTAAAAATAGTATAAATATTTAATCGTGGTTAAGGTGAAAATAGGTGTATCGAGGGTTAAACTAAAAAAGATAAGGGTTAAAAATGACCAAAATTTTTTTCAAAAAAAATAAATGGAAATAATCAACATTATCTAATTTACTTTTGGGAATGATCCACTTTGATACTTATGACATGAAAACAATGTTGCTGGAATTCATTATTTTCAAAAAATTACTAGTGTTCCACCCACCTAACATATAAAAGGACACCCCATATCATCTACTCTCTATTGTTTAAAAACCCTTTGATTTAGCCAATACCTACACAAATAACTCATCTATATCCTTACCTTTATACAAGAATCTTTTTCTATAAATCCAACCAATGAAGGAATTCTGTGAAAATAAAAAAGAAGATATTTGAATAATGGTATCATTATTCAATGAGAATTTTTATTTTATTTTTTCATTCACCTTATTAAATTATTATTTAACCCTGATCATATAATAACTTATGTATCTTACATATACTGAGATGTTGTTATGTTAAGGTAATGAACTATATCCATGTAAATCCTTGGGAAATTTGACACAATTACTTTGTATGGAATTTGATGTTAGAAGTGTCTGAGGAGAGTCTATATGTGTCTAGTGGAGGCATGGAGGAGTTTTAGATCTCTGAAAAAATATTATATGTATAATGGTACATTTGGGAACTAACAGTTGATCTCTGATATAATTATAGATTTTATGTACTATATCTTGGAAAAAAATGTAGAAATCATAACTAATGGTATATTTCTAAACTAATAGAATATCTCCCATGGTAGATCTCCAATAGTAGACCACCAATGGTAGATTTAAAACAGTATATCTCCAATGATAAATCACTAAATTAACAACATAACATTGAACTAATGGTAGAACTCCAATGGTAGAACTGTGAAAAAAAATATCTCTAAACTAATGACAGATCTCCAACAGTATATCTCCAATATTAGATCTCTAATGGTTGATCTCCAATAAAAAATCTATGTACTAATGTTAGATCTCCAATGGTAGATCTCTAGAGTGAATCCAGTTTTCTAAAATTTTAGGTTTTCCCTATTGACTTATTTTTTTATTAAAAATAGATTTAATGAATTACTTAATGTAATTAAAGGTTTTCTTAATGGAGATTAATTAGATATATAATTTATAAAAATTCAAGGGGACATTTAAATCATTGAACTGCTTATATTTAATGATACCCCGCATTAATGGTTAGTTAAAACTGTATTCATTCCCCCTGCAATTATATTTTTTTCATTCTAAATAGAATACCATTAATTCAATCCTTTGGGATTATGTTCTCTGGAGATGAGTGGTTCTAGAGTCTTTTCCCCATGTAGTCATGGATCCCTGTTTCTGATGGTAGTTTTAGTTTTCCCTATAAGCAGTTTCCTCCAATACGCACACCCCAGTTTTTTAGTACAGTAAGTTTTTGTGAAAGATTATATATTCTAATTAGAATTTACATTGTTTCACTTAAACTATATCATATGGGACGGTATTATTATTATTATCCCTTGGGGAGATGGTTGAATCATTCTTTAAAAAAATAAACTAGTATAAATTAAAATTAGAAGTGTTAAGGTAATTTTGATTTATAAAAATATGGAATTGATGTTATTGTTATTAAATTGTGACTATTATGGTCCAAATACCCTATGGAAATTGTGGGCCATGGGGGACTATGATTTCACTATTATGATGTGATTCAGGGAATTCATTCTTTGTGGTTGTTAACAGTGCTTAAAATTTAACTAGATAATCACGTAAAGTCTACTAATGAATTGGATACCACATGATATTCTGGTTTCTATGATATTAACATAAATAAATTAATTAAATTTTCTTATATAATATATTCCTAGACTAGAAAAATCTACTTTTGTGGTGTGTGATGTTTTTTTGAAAGTGGTTTTTTGTTGTTGTTTGGTTTTTTGGTGTGATGGATGGAAAATTGCTTTGTTCTGAAGCATGTGTTGTGGTGCTTCAATGGTGGTGTTACTGTGGTTGTGCAATGCGGCTATGAATGTGTATATGGCTATAAAATTATATGTATGTGGCAGTTGGACTGTTGTGTTGTTCTTGTGCTATGTTGTTAATTTTGTTTTTGTTTCCCTGGTCGCAATGGAATTTGGTCAATAATGAAATGGTGGATGATAAATATAAATTTATCAGAAGGAAATAGTATAATGAACTGGATTTGTTTAAATCGAAATGGGATTATAATGAATTTGGAATGCATAAATGGAAGGGGTGATAAAATAGTGTTAATTGATAATGTGAAATCTAGAAATTGGCATAAGGTGGATTTAATAGTGTAATAGAAATTGTGGATTGTGTTTTTATTATATGGGGTTGTGAATTACGTTTTTGAAGAAGAAGTAGACGTCCTTTCGAGATTCATTATGAATTGCTTGTAAAAACATAGTATGGGGATTTTGTGTGTTGACTCTATATATATAAATATTTTTTATAATCATTTTGATTTCTATACAAGCCCCCACCCACATCGAGCACCATGTGTTGACTCCAAATGTTTTGGCGGTGTTTTGACAATATCCCAATGGGAGGATTGATGTCTAGTCACCTTCTCTTCTACTACCACTTCTAGGTGTTGAGAAGAAAATTCATAGTCAATGATGGACATAAGTGAAAAAGTGATGGCCCGGCTCTCTTTGGGTGAGATGTGGTGGGATATTTTATGGTAGGGGTCATGTATTGCAGGATATGGAATGAGTGTTATTTCATTCATGTTCATGATACCCTACTACACTAGTTATGACTTTTGATGTGATGTGATGGCCCATATCTCTTCCTAAGAGATGTGATGTGTTGTGATGGCAGAAGTGTTTGTGGGTGGGATGTTAAGTGATGTCATGTTACTTAGAAGATGTGGGAGTTCTAGGAAATTTCACATTGAGGTTTGAGTGCAGCTAATCAATGTGAATGTGGTGTAGGTCGCCAATAATTGATATTATTCAAATAATTTCATTATACTAGGCCTATATTTTTTGGTTTTCATGCCTTATTGAGGGTTTTTTAGATAGTTTACCTATATAAGTGATGTTTGTTATACTTTTTCTCATGGTTGGTCTAGTATGATCCTTTCACATGGGCATTAGAGACATTTGTTTTCCTACTAAGTATACCTGAAATATCACACTATGATTATATGATTGATTTTTAGGTTTCTAGGAGGAATTCATGGATCATGTTGTCATTACAACTCAGACTATTATACATTTGACGTGTCGCTTCTTTACCTTTTATTTTACATATTTGTATCAAATAATTTTATCTATATCTATTTTTATTTAAACATTAATTATGGGGTTGTTTTGGTTTATTTTTATATTATTTCAAGGAGTTATTTTTGGATGATTCATTCTTTCTATTTATACTAATTCAATTATTAAGGGTTTTTCTTCCCTTACTGTAAGATTTTTATACCCTTGATGATAGCCTCCAACTTGTACCTACTAGAGGTAGGACATGGGAGTCATTATTTCTCTCCCCTCATTGCAGTATCATTAGAAGGATGGGGTTGTGATAGAGTGGTATCAGAGACTAATGGTTGATAGATAGGATGATGTTTTGAGTTAGGCATCATGAGGATTGCATGGATTGGTATGGAAATAGTGCTGGTTTAAAATGGTGTGTGACATGGGACTGGGAGACTAACTATGATATGGGATTTTAGTGGCCCTTGTGACCCCGTGCAAGGACTCTGGGAATATTGAATGAGCAAGTGAGGTGGAACTTCTTTCATGTTAGATGCTTAGGAAGGATACATTCATCATAATTACATTAGTTATTGTTTGAATGGGGGTTGTTTTAGTTCTGGGATAAAAAAAAATTAAAAATAAATAACTAAAACATAATGAAATTTCATACTATCATGAAAATTAAATCCTTGCTTCAATTTGAGCTATGGATATTATTCATTGTTCGTGTATGGTTCAGCCAATGATGGTTCACAAGGCTGACCCAATTTATCACTCGAGTGTTGCTCCTATTGAGGATGTTGATCAGTTTCATAGGACATTGTCTACTTTTTAGTGGTAGGATTAGTGAAACTGAGACGGAAACATATCTAGTCTAGAGATTGAAATCTAGATAAAGGAGTTGTTGATAACTTCCTAATTGATATAGTCCATGAAGGAGTACTATATTCATTTAAAAGATAGTCATATGTGATTATATGCATCATATTAGTGGATGTTGTACCATTTTGAGTGAGAAGAGGCATATGTTTCATGTTTTGACTTCCACAAGGAGTTTCATGATGATTTCATTTCATCAATAATGAAGGAAATTAAGAGGAAAGATCAACTCTCTATTAAGCAAGAGATTATGTCCATGTGGGATAATGGGATCTAGTTCATGTATCCTCATTGTTTTTTTCCAAAATATTTTCTCGATGAGGATTCTCTTATGAGACATCTTTAGTAGCAGTTTTGTCCTTTGATCCTACATGTTTTTACTCATTTTACATTTCCAATTTATCTGGATGTTTATAAGACCATAGAGGTAATCAAGTGGATGCACATGAGAAGAGGTTTACTATGACAGGGTAACTAGAAAGGTCCTGTCTGAAGTAGAGTTTTCAATGGTAAGTCTCATATGCCAGGGCTATTGAAATTTCAACCAATAGGGAGTTGTCCTTAGCATATTCCCTTCAATACATATAGGGATAGCTATGTTTATGATCTTCCTGGGAACATAAGACCATTTTGTTTCTTCTAAGGATTTCATGTACATCATTATGATAAGTTTCATATTGATTCTCTAGCATAGTTTTTTAGAGGTGGAAAAGTTCATCCTCAGCCTCAATAGTAGATACTAGTGAGGTTGATGCAATAGTAGGTGTAGTGGGATTGTTATTTAGAAAGAGAGGATATGTTAGGTACATGTTAACAATTGGATAATCCTTGATATCAAAGAACTAAACCTAATTATGGTTGTGGAGGTAGCCATCAACTAATAGGGAGAGGATCTTTTTGTGGATAGTTTCATGCAAAAGATGCAGGAGTTCCGAAAGGTCTAGATATTGATTATGGTATGATAATTTTATCATATACCCTTGTTCATTCTTTTATTTATTCAGTTTCTTCACTGTCATTTGATGCACCCATTCTTGTCCATGCTTTGAGACTGGACATAGAGATGTTTCTCATTCCCCTAGTGTTTTATGCACCAATTGGAGGCCAGACCATCTTGTATGATTTGTGTTAGGGTGTATATTGTTTGATGGGGACACATCAATCCCATGAGGATATATAATTTCTTCAGATAAATCCATATGATGGCATCCTCAAAATCAAATGATTGTATTATATGTGTGTTTTTGTTGACTACATTCATAGAAGAGTCATGTTCTCCGATGTGGATGGCCTACAAGCGGTTCTCTTTGGAAAAAGGAGATGTCTGGTGTGGAATAACATGTATAAAACCATTTTTCTATAATTCCATATATGTCTATGGTATCATGGGATATTGGGGTATAAGAGGATTGTAATGTTTTCATGGAGTTATTGGATTTTCTCCCCCGAGGAGGTTATGGTGCTTCCCCGTCTATGGGATGTCGAGTTTTAGATCGATTTATAGCTTGGTTCTTCTACAATATTGATGGATACATATTGGATAAAACCTTATATGTTGACGGTGTTGAAAATTTAGATAGATGAACTTATGCAAATAGGTTTTATTCAGCCATGTGTTTCCCTGTGGGGTGCTCCGGTGTTTTTCGGCGAAATAGAAGATGGTAGTTAGAGACTATGTATAGAAACCAAAGGTTGAATCAAGTGTTGATCAAGAATCACTACCCCATTGAATGATATATGATCTTTTTGAAAACTTAAGATGGTATATTTGGTTTTCTATGATCAATATATAGTATGGATATCACCAGTTGTGGATAAATTATGTTTATATCCTGAAGACTTTCTTTAGATGAAGGTATGAGCACTTTGAGTTCATAGATATCGATAAGTGTCATGAATGCACTATATGTGTTCATGGGGACCATGAAATCATATTAACATGTATTCATGGACCAGTTCATATTCAATTTCATTGATGACATATTTATTTACTAGAAGATAGAGGAGGAGTATGGCAATTATTTGAGGGATGTCTGGTAGGTTTGTCGACACCACCATATTTATGAGAAGCTGTCAAAGTGTGAGCATTGGATGTGATATTTCTGACTACATGGAAAATTGGTATCTCAACACGAATTGGTAGTGGACCCATTGATGATTGATGATGTTTTTTCATGGGAAGCACCTACGAATGTGGAAAAGCTTCACATTTTCATCATTCTCTCTAGAAACTCTTAGAGGTTTGTACCTGATTTATCTTTCTTTACAGCTTCATTTCCACCATTGACCTGGAAGGAGTAGGTTTATATCGTGAATGATATATGTTTGGAAGAGATCAACTATCGGAAGGGGAAGTTTTCGAGTGTTTTATTTCATTGGTTTGCTGTAGAATGTGTGTTTTTTGAGGTTTTTTGTAACACTTCACATCTGGTTTTGTGATGTATCTTGATAATAAAGAAGGTAGTGATATCTCATGGGTTTATGAACTTATTTCCCAACAATAGAAACTATTATACCCATGGTATGGAGGTAGAATCAGATGTGTTTTCATTGAATTTTGGATGACAATATCTAATTGGGGAGAGCTTTGTGGTTTTAACATATCACAAGAGTTTGAGGTATGACTTTTTTTAGTGTGATATGAATCTATAATATTATAGGAAGATTGAGTTATGTCTATATTATGATTTCTACATATCCAAAACCAAGGGAAACAGAAATTTGGTTGCTGATGAATTGAGTTGAAATTCATAGAAGGATGTTGTTATGTAGTTTGGAGATTCTTAAAGAGTAACAGAGGATTTGGAAGTCATGCACTTTGATGAATGTATTTTTATTATAATGGTTATTTTTTTAGATGATAGTGTGGTATTCCTGGATATGATATATTGTGGATTCATAGTGGGGAGACTTAGAGGGAGTGGTGATGAAAGATCATGTTGGCCATGGTAATGCTCTAGTGGGATGGTTAGACAATGTTCAGAACTACATTTTGTTCCGGGGGAAATTTTTCTCTCTAGTAGTGATGTGTGTGGTGGTATTTTTTTAGCTTCATAACACACATTTTTTTGGTACACCTATGCGTTTTTATGATGTAACATGGATTTTGGAGATAGTTTCGGTGTCCTGAGATAAAACAAGTAATGTCAAAGTTTGTGGCCTAATGTATAGTTTTCTAGTGTGTACATGTTATGGAGAATATTATCTATGGTTGTTTTCATCCATTACATATTCTTAAGTATAAATGGTAGAATCCCCCAATGGAATTCATCGTAGGGGTACCATGAGCTCCAGGTGGTTATGATGCTCTCTAGATAAATGTGGATTGGTTGATGAAATTGGCTAACTTCCAAGTGATCAAGGATTCGCGGGTAGTAGATGTTTTGGAAAAGAGGTATGTAGATGTTGTGGTGTGGATTCATGGATATATGAATTACATTGTATAAGATTTGGATGAACATTTTACCTTGTGAGTTTGAATGGAATTGAAAAACTCTTTTGGTACTCAGTTAAGGCTCAGCACAACATTCCACCCTCATAAGGTTAGGTTGACTGATCGGAATATCTTGATGATGTAGGATATGTTTTTGGAATTTTAATTATAATTGTTGGATCATGTTCATGAAAAATTACATCCATTGAGTTCCCTTATAATAAAATATATCACTCATCCATTTTCATGGCCCATTTGAGGATTTATATGGTTGACTATTTTATTTTCCATTTTGTTGGGTAGTTTTTAGAGATTCAGTGCTTCTTGGACCCAATGTGGTGTGGAGCATGATGGAGAAGGTTCAGTTGGTTTGAAAGAGAATGAAAGAATCTCAACACCATCAAAAATCTTATTCTAATCACAGGAGTAGTCTGAGATGGGGATCATGCTTTCATGATGGTTTCCACTTGACTTGGGATGTAGAGGTTCAATATGGGGAGTAAGCTCTCTCCTAGGATTATTGGGCCATTCGAGGTATTGAGTTGTGATGGAATGGTAAATTATAGGTTGGCACATCGACCATGACTAGACTAAATCCATTTTTCATTCCACTTCTCTCATCTGAATTGGTTCATTCATTATGACTCCCATTTCACTGATTATAAGATTTTGATATTTAAGATGATGTGACATTCCTAAAGTGTCAAGTCAAGATCCAATATCATTGAGTGAAATTTATAAAATGACATACCATTCCAATGGTTCCTATGTTTTGGAAGAATGGTGTACTAGAGGGAAAGAACTGAGAGAGGGATATGTAGATGTGTACCCAATACCAAGAGCTGTTCGACCTTGTTTTGATTTGTATGGTTTTTCTGGATGATGTAATTTCTGAAACATAGTTGTTTTATTTTAAGATATCTTTTCATCTGATGTGTAATGTGTGATAATTTTTTGACGTGTTAAAAGGGTAGGACCTAATTTTTAAACGAGGCACATTATTATGAGATGCGGCTATACCCTAGCATGCGACTATGTGCCTCATATATCAGATTGTATCTTGATATTAAGGATGGAATTACAGGATTTTTGCATTCAAATTGATGATGTTCATTGGCTGTAGTGGTTGTTGGTTTGTTCTGTCTGGAGTTTGTGTGGTTGTGTTGATTTTGATGTCTATTGATGAGGTTATGGAAGATGGTTTGGTGACATTTGGCTTGGGGTTCATGGATGGTGGTAGTGCTCGAGGTGTGATGAGATCCTTCAGGGACATCTTGAGGGATGGTTTTTCAGACCATTTATCTCCTTCCTTATATGACGGT
Organism: Viscum album; assembly: GCA_963277665.1. Lineage (NCBI taxonomy): Eukaryota > Viridiplantae > Streptophyta > Magnoliopsida > Santalales > Viscaceae > Viscum > Viscum album. The sequence continues at coordinate 1,006,298,295 of OY728134.1, forward strand.
TTTGAATTATAGAGGGTGAGAATAGTTTGGGAGTTATTTAATGTAACATCCTAGATCTTCTATGATTCTAATTTATTACAAATATTATGTTTAAGGTGTCTGGGTATATTCTAGATACATTTGGTGGAGGAAAGGAGGAGTTATAAATATTTGAACCAATGGTATATCATTAATGTTAGATATATGAACTAATATTTTATCTATGAACTAATAGTACATATATAATGGTAGATCTCTATTTTTAGATCTTTGAACTAATGGTAGATCATTGAACAAATGGTAGATCTCCTACGTAAAATTTCAATGAAAGATCTCCAACAGTAAATATCTTAACTGACGATAGATCTATGAACAAATTGTAGATATCCAAGGGTATATCTATGAACTAATGGTAGATATATTAACAAATGGTATACCTCAAAGGGTTGATCTTCATAGTAAATCCAATTTTCCAAAATGTCATCTTTTTCCATTTGAAATCCATTTTGATGAAAAATGGTTTTAACTCCCTAATTCAGTAAACTGAAATCTATTTTTAAGGTGATTACAAATATCTTCAATTTCTAAATATTCTAGAGACCATTTAAAATTTTAACCCAAATATAATTAATGATATCTACCATTAATGGTTTTTTAGATGTATATCCAATCCACCCTTGTATTATATCTATTCATTATAAAGGTAAGACCTTTCATTCGTTCCTTTGAGATTACATTATCATAATACGAGATGTTCTAGAGTCTCTTTCCATTAGATTTGTGGATCCCTATGGCTAGTGTTGGTATAATTTCTCCATGTATGTTGTTTCCTCCAGTACTCAACTCCCTGTTTCTGGTCCATCATGGTGGTGCAAAAGCTTCTTTCTTCAAGGTAGGATTTCCATTGTTTCTCTTTATGTATATCATGCAGGATAGTATTATTTTTTGAATTCATTATAAAGATGGTTTCATCTGGCTTAAGAAGTAAAAATAAATTAGTGTGAATGGAATTTAAATGGGGTAGGGGAATTTGATATATGATATAACATATTTTTTGTTATTGTTTTGATGTTGTGAATGGTTTTGGATAAATACCTACTATAAATTGTGTTTGTTGGGGGTCCTTTCTGGTGATGTTATGTTGTGAATTGTGTAATGCATGATGTGTGGTCTTTAACAAAAATTAAAATTTAATGATATAATCATGTACAATTGGTTAATGAATTGGATTCCCCATGATATTATGGATTTTGTGATCATTCAATTAAATAAATAAGTTGAGTTGGCTAAAATCCCATATTCCAAATCGTGAAAAGGTTATATGGGTGGTGTGGGATATGTTTGTGAATGTGATTTTGTGCTTTGGTTTGGTAGTGTTGGTTTGATGGATGGGAAGTCACTCTATTGTGATGTGTGTGTAGTGGGGTTGTGATGGAGGAGGTGGTGCAGTTTCGCAGTAGGGAAATGAAAGTGGATGTGGGTGAAAATGATGTGGATTTTGCAGTTGTACTATTGCGGTGTGCTTGTTTTGTGAAGTACGTTTTCTATTAGTTTCCCAAGTAGAAATGGTATTATTTAATATTGAAATGTTTCTATGATAAATATATATTAATGGGATTGAAAAATTATTATAAACTATTTATTTTACATTGAAATGGAATTCTCATTAACATTGAATGAATAAATGGATGGGGCTATTAAATATTGGTACCCATGAGTGCAGTGCAAGCCAGTGGGATAGATATTTTAATATTTTTTTCATCAGATTTATGGAATTTGTTTTCTCCAATGAGTTGAGACCTAATATAATTTTGAGGATCTCATGTTAATTTAATATGAACTGAAATATAAAAGAACTATTACCTCATTCAATTCATAATCAAGTCCTCATTGATTATTTCATGAATGATCAGAAGCCTAACCCCACTAGATTATCCATGCACACTCTATGAATCCACGTGATCTCCTTTCCTTGAAATTTGGGTGTAGTGTAGATCTATTACGAATCCTTCATTTTCATGTCGACCACCTCGATCTTATCTTATTGATTAGTCAAAATCACCTTGGATAGAATGCTTGAAGAGATACTCACTCTCTCCTATGAATAAGGTGAGGGAGAGGCTATCATTTCAAATGAATGAATAGTTATCGAACCTGCTACTCTCTTTTACTTTTATAGTGGGTGAGTCTAATACATTTAATGGGTTCATCGACCCCTAGAAATAAAATATCTACTAAATAAGAAATACATATATAATTATGATGAACTAAATTATGTCATTAATTTTATTTATATATTATCACGTACCTTTAATACATTTAAAATAATACAAGAAAAAATTGTTTCATTTAACTTGAATAATAATTACCTCAAATATTAAATGACCTTATAATATTAAAATAGAATTTGTTAGAATAATATTATTCCTCCAATTTTATTAAACAGTTATAAATAATTTTAATAAATAAGGTCAACCCAATTATTATTTTATTTAACAATAATTAATTTATTTATTTAATGATGAATGATAAAACATTGACAACTCTCAAACCCAGTGGTGGGTTCCATAGTGTTCTATATATGTATTCACCATAATAGGGTTGGATTCTTAAATATGTTATGGTCTATAACCCTCTATTACATTATCGTGATAGAAGTGATAAGTATTAATATACCATGAGAGGATTATATCAACCCATCAAGGCCCCTAAAGAGAAAAGGAGTATCCAAAGCAATTACAACATACCTATGTACATGAACCATGTAATATATTCTCTTTGTCTTTAGATATATCATAATGTATGACACTCCCTTGTGCCACCATACTTTATTTCTTTAATGTATGTTGATCAAAATGGATTAATTTACTTTTGACTACCTTGGATAAGTATTTATAAAATTACTAGATTCCAGATCAACTAGGCACGATATATATTACTTCCTAAACATGGAACTGAAAAATTATATATTGATCATTCAACCAATGTCATACAACCAATGATGCACCCAAAACAATCTAACTCACAATGATTTCATTATCAGGGCTGTTTTGTTCCATCAATGTATTCAATGAAATGGAACACATTGATAATGATCTCAATTACAGATACCAATACATATGTTTTTAGATGGCAACTGCCAGTGAAACCTAAAACTTGTGGTGTTCCAATTATTGGGTCTAACCTCATGATCTCACCTAATAGAGAACACCATGTGAAAACATCCGGAGAATAACTCTATGAGCATATGAGCCCCCATCACCTGATAATTTAGACATCAAATATTAATAGTTAGTATAATGTATTGGGACCATATGATATTTGTTTAAGATTAATGTTATAGTATCTTTAGGTTATCATTTTATCATGGGATCTACAATAACCTTTTGATACAAAATTAATCTATATAAATTACCATTTGATAGTGGATGCAAAAATTTATATACTATAATGTTATTTCTACACCATGTATAACACACTGTATCCATGATTTGGTAACCAAATGTACCGGTAATGTTGTGTCTAGGGAACCCATTGTTACAACACTCACACATTCACTAGATTCAACACATAAACTATCTTTGTTATCTCACACACTATTATGATCATGTTTATGCTATTTCAGGGATTTAGTTTTTTGGTCTTCCATGTATATGCTGCCTGGAAATTATACATATGGCAACCCTGCCTCATTGAGTAAAAATTCTCTACATGTTTAAACCTTGATTATATATCTTTTTTTCTAATGTAAAAATGTTATTCCATTTCTAGTACCTATAAATAAGTATCATCGTGATAAAACATAACTGACTAGGTGAAACTCCAAGATCTAGAACAAATCATTTTGTATATACACTGCTTCTTCAGCATCCTGAGAAGCAGAAATGAATTTTGTGTTAGTATTACATGGCTATTACTATATTGAATATGATTTTCTTGATCATTATTCTAGAAAACTGTAATAGTTGATCACATTGATCATGGAAGACTAGTTCATATCCCTTAAAAACTAGAATCCCTTTCTCTCTATATACCAGATATATATCCTCTATACATTATTTCATGAATAATTAGACAGTTCTGACTTCGTCCGTTACAGTACTCTTAGATATATAAAAATATTTTCATAATATAATGTATGTGTTGGGAATATCATCTATTCTACATAAAATGTTATACGTGATTAATAAATAATTTAATCATATGGAATTTAAAATAAACACATTATTATCCTCCTATGAATATTCATGTCTTTTTGGAGAGATATATCTCACATGGAACTGGTAATAATTCTATGTTGAATTTATCTAACATGTTTTTTTCAATACCAAGTTAGTATATGTATTATTGACTAGGTCTAAGCAAGTATTACATCCACCTTAGTAGATCTTGTTCCCTATAACTTAGGTTTATACTTTAATTCAATCTCAAGAGTTTATATTTCATCCATTACATAAATAATTGTAAGACCAATAACTATTTTCATATCTTATGAAGCACATTTCACTTGGAAAATAGTGGCACTCAAACAATCATTTGGTAGACACATGGAAAGGATTCATTCCAAATAAATATTTTTTGATCTGGTTGATCACATTTAATCCTAAACTAGATTTCAGTAAATTTCACCATTAATGGGTTTACATGTTGTCATCATCCATTTTTGGTAGAATCATGTAGACTTCTTCAATGATTTGTGGTCTTGACATCCAATTATCAATAAAAATGATAAAGGAATGCATATATGACAAGTATAATTATTATGGATTTAGGCTGAATGACTTATCGTTGTAAACCGATCCATATAGGTCCTATGCTTATGCTGGGTCCTGAAAACATTACAAAGGGAAAGAAAATACTCTGAAAAATTTCATGAAGGAAGAGATGTATGTTTGATTGATGATTTATGGAGAAATTTGGAAGGATCCAATTTTGGAAATGGAAACCAGGGTGATGCGAACCGTAAGCACTTCACAGACCGCTTCCCTTCATGGAGGTCTTCATCGCAAACTGTCTGTGAATCAAATGGTTCATGGGATGAGAAAAACATTACTGGACCCTCTGCTAACAAATTCTTTCTCAAAATGAATGTGGAGAAACACAAACCGTATATACTCCTATGAACAGTTTCATTTGTGAAATAGAGGTGGAGAAATCCACCCCACATACCATCCTGATGAACTAAACTGTTTTTGGGTGAAGCGAAGCTGGTGATGTCTCATGAATGAGACGAAGTTGGTCATGGAATTTAGGTGGTAAGTTTTTTCCGCCACAAACTGCAACCTCATGGGTCTCTGTTGATCAATTTGTCAACTGATCAGGTGATTTCCCCCCTAGGCTTTCGCAAAAGGTTTCTTGCGGACCATAGGTCCAGCTCCTCCACACCACTATAAAAGGACCCCAAGCGGAGCCAAGAAAATGACCAGGTATTAGACTAAAAGAGGAAATATAGATCTTAAGAGGAAGAATTTTTTTAAAAAAGACATTGGAGATGAATGATTGATGAAGTGAAGACCTTTTGGGCGATTACATGAAGGTATAAAATCACCCCATAGAATTAAAGAAGAGAACATTTTATTAATTGGAAGACCGTGAACCTAATTACTGAACTCTGGACAAAACTTCTCCTAGAGATGAATTTGCCTCCGACTACAGAACAAATTCCCCTTCTCTAATCTGGTTCTCTGAATAGAAAAATTATATGCATAGAGGACTCTTCACCACATAGTACAATGCTACACGAATGGTAATCAATGCTACGTAGCATAGTGCTACGTGGATAAAACCTGGTTCCACATAGAAAAATGCAATGTGGAACATATCTTGGTCAGTGATCCCCACATTACTTGGTCTTCCCCTCTCAGCAATTATGAGATTCTATGCGATGGGGGAACCCATCCCATATGAACAAATGGTACGTGGAATGGGTACTTTCAGGCATTCCACCATCTTGCTCCAATAATTTCCCTCAATTTATGTCACATCATCTGTAGTCCCTATGTGAACATGTCCAATGTAATTAGGCCTAATCCCATTTAAAATCCAATCGACTTGTATGATAAAACCATCAGGCACATCAGCGCGCCCTTCAGATTTTAAAGACCCTTGGTAAACCGAGACATGAGGGCAATCCACACCATAGTGAAAACCCACAGAATGTCACTAAGTCCACATTCCCAAGGTAACCCGGCGTCCAACATTGGGATACTCACATGTACCTCCCTGTTCTTATTATTTTTTTTAGTTACCAAATTTTCCATTCCATGAGTTCTAGTGATAAATTAGTGATATCACACTTGTATTTCCATTTGACGAGGAATGACACTTCTCCCCTTTTCTGAGGATCCCAATGGTCACTCCACCTGACGTAAGCCCCTATCCTATCTTGCGGGAGGTTTAAATCTTCCCTCTCTTAACCAAGGCCTGGAAATCATCTGGATAGATCACTATACATTACTATCTTGGAAATAAAAATAAATTGTATAAATGTTCACACTCAAATCCCCTCTCTCTCTCTCTCCCGTTGGGCTCTCATATCGTCATCTTCAACTATTATCCTCCACCATTTCTATCAGTGGAGAAGGGAAAGATGTTTTTTGTTGAATCATTAACATCCCCTTGTTTCTCGCACCAATAATGACTCACAAGGGATTAACCGCTAGTGATGATTTTTAAATTCCGCAAAATCAACTCCCAATGAACTATGAGGACTCTGATTCATACTCTAACTAGGATACGTAAGATTCAAGTCGAAAGGCTTGAGCTCAAAAGAGCCTTCTCCTCATATTTAAGCCCTAATCATGCCCCCACACTAGGCCTCCAATAAAGTGTAATGTCATGAACCGTCCTAGTGAGGCTTCTTCCATGACCACCCCAATCCCACCTCTAGTAGGCTAGGGGGTGGGGACTAGCATCGGGTCAGCATATCTCAAAAATGGTAGACCGTATCCTAGGTACTTGTGCACACACGCATCTCCAAGCCTAAAAAACTCAAATAAATGGAAAATTCAAACCACCATGCATGAAAAACACTAAATGTAAAATTAATACAACCAGAGTGAAACGGAAATGTATTGTGGAGTACTAAAAGCTAGGCCAGAATACAAGATGAAAAAGAAAAGACAACTACAAAGATTGACTTGCTAACGAGGGTAATAAAGATATGGTATAATTTTGTCAGAATTCCACAACCCATCTAATATTACAAGGCATTGTCTAGTCCTGTCTGTGATCCTGCTCTACCAAGGACTCCATCGAAATGTTGGTCGTCTGTACAAGATACGCCACATGAGGGAAAAGATCATGCATGGGTGAGTAATATAATACTATGTAGGAAAACCCAAAACGAAAAATGAAGAATCACAAAACAATTCAAAGTCTTCTCTACCAAGGTATAGACACATACATATACCAAGGATATCCGGATATACTCATATACCAGCCACACTATAAAAAGAATATGTCCAAACCAATTTTTCCCACATCATTCTACTAAATTAGGCCATGAACAAAGAGAAAATTTGTGTCAAGGGTCATGATATATAGTTATGGGATTATGATAAAACACTATTTTATTGAATATTTTATTGATAATAAATGATATAATTTCCTCACATTGTGTTAAACATGTTTATTTATAAAATATTTGGGATTTGATCATTCATTTGAAAATTTGGTGAAAATTTCAGTTTTACCCTTAATAGTGCACTGTAGTATTTCGAAGATAAATATTTTTATATTTATTATTTGAATTTGAAATTTTGTAACAGTGTTCCTAATTTAATTATCTACAACTGTTATTCAGGACACTAAAGATAAAGAGTTCCTTTGGTTGTTGAAATTAGGCCATGAAGTCAAAGTTGGGCTGGGCTCGCCAGAATGGAGAAGGTTCTGTATTTGGGCCATATATTCTACATACGGGCTTGGATTGAGCCCCAATTTTGATGAAAGCTCGGGGACATGATGTGGAACAAATCGTCCTTCTGGAAGGCCGGCCAATTCACGCGTTTTGGTGGTCAAATGGGCGGTGCAATTTGGAATAAAATATTTGGCCGAATTTCCACATTCACACTTGAAACCACTTGTAACCTCTCCTCCCCTCCCCTCTATAAATTGGAGTTTTTCTCATTTGGAGGGGTTGGGACCTGCATTGGGAGATTGGAGGCAGAGGAGAATTTGTTTCACCCAAATTCTCCAACCATTGTAAGAGGGGTAGCTCTTGAAGCAAGGATCCCCTCATCGAAGCCTCCTTCTCTTCTTCATTTTGTAATGTTTTCATTTGTGTAATAAACTTCATTGCTCTTCTTATATTTCTTCTCTTTTCTTCTGTTTTTTTTAAATTTCTTCTTCTCTTAATCTTCCTAATTGGGCTGGAATTCTTGAGTAGAAGCGTTATTGGGTTATACCCATTTTAAACCTTTGCACATGCAAAACGCTTCTACGATGATTACGCCACCCATGGAAGAGTAGTCTTTTAGTAATCGATCTATCTTCTACCCTCTTCATTTAATTATTTTGAATCAATGAGCTACTGTAATTCACTTAATATGATCCATGAATTGTATTTTTAAATTGTAAGAAACTAAGCAAGCAATTGAACAATTAACACAAAAACACGCGAGGTCGGGATTTTGTGTAAATTGTGAGAGTGCGATCTTAATCGGTAATACAAGACCACACGGGATAAATTTGTAGAGTTCAAATATAATCCCTAAACACAATTCATCCTCATTTCCAGAATGGATATGTGCCTTAATTTACCACTGATCATAAGCTAATCTTAGAACATCAATCAAAGCAGGGTGCTGCGATTGCACGTTCCAAAGTTAGCCTAGGTTTAAATTCACATCATCTTTGTGGTAAAGTTAATTCTCGTAGGGTTCGGGATTTAACAAATTAAGGGATCATAATTAAGTGAATGTTAATTTAAATGATAATGATTAATAATAAAGTGAAGAGGTAGATTTAGATCGATTACGCTTTTTAAATAGATTTCTAAAAAAAACATCTTCTTGTTGTGTCATTTAAATTGAAATTCATTTCAAAACTAAAAACAAAAAAAAATTATACAATCTTCTTCCAGCAAACTTCTTCTAGATTCATAAACTATAAACAACCACCCCCATCCTTTCAAGTAGTGTTTTTATTATCTTTTATTTTACTTCTATAATACCTCTAATAATTGTTTAAATTCACTTCCTCCTTTGAGAGACGACCTTGGTCAGCCACTCTGCTGCACCTAAGTACCCCAAATTACACTAATCATTTGAGGGCGCCCACGACAGCGCTCTTTCAAATTGGCGCCGTTGCCGGGGAGGCAAGTAATTATTTCATCCAATTAGAGGTATTTATTTTATTTTACATTTTAATTCTCTTCCTCTCTTCTTTCTTCCGTCTTTACCCAATCTGATTTTTTTTTCTTTCTTCTTCTTCTTTTATCTCTTTCTACTTCTTTTTTGGACCATCAACTCAAACTTCTAATTTTTATTTTACTATGGTCCACATTCCTTCTTTTCATCTTTCATTGATTTATGACCCGAACTAATCCCGAAGATCTCTTAGATCTTGACCCTGAGATTGAACGTAGCCTTAGGGCACGAATCAGACATTCTCAATCTACGGGAAGTTTCAACATTCAACCAGTTGGAGAATTACTCCAATATCAGAACATTGAAATTGGAAGCAATTCAAATTCAACCATAAAACAAGAACCAATGGCTGGAAACAATGGAAATGAACTTAATAGAACCATTCGAGAATTGGCTGCACCTGATATTAACTATCAACCAAATTGTATTGCATACCCAAATCTCGAATCGGACTTCGAACTGAAATCTGGGTTAATTCACTTACTTCCAAAGTTTCATGGCCTCTCTGGTGAGGATCCCAATAAACATTTGAAAGAATTTAATGTGGTTTTCTCAACCCCAAAACCTAGAAATGTCTCTGAAGATCAAATCAAACTAAGAGAATTCCCATTCTCACTTGATTGAGCTGCGAAAGATTGGATGTATTATTTACAACCCGAAGATGTAACTTGTTTGAACGATTTGAAACGTCTTTTCTTGCAGAGATTTTTTCCAACATCAAGGACCACATCCATTCGTAAGGAGATCTCGGGGATCAAGCAAGCCCAAGGGGAGTCAATGTATGAGTACTGGGAGAGATTCAAGAAGTTGTGTGCAAGCTGTCCGCATCACCAAATCAGTGAGCAATTACTCATCCAGTACTTCTATGAAGGACTCACACCCATGGAGAGGAGCATGGTGGATGCTGCAGCTGGAGGAGCATTGGTGGACAAGACACCAGTAGCTGCACGAGCATTGATCGACAAGATGGCCCAAAACTCCCAACAATTTGGTGATAGAGGTACACCACATGTTCGAGGAGTACATCAAGTAAGTCCTTCTTCTCTTGAAAGTCATTTGATTGATACTAAGTTAGAAGAATTGACAACTATGGTGAGGCAGATTGCATTGGCACAAAAGACTTCTCTACCCCCTCCTTCAAGGCCTTGTGGTATTTGCACTGAGACAAGCCACCCGACTGACTGTTGCCCACAACTCCAAGAAACAGAAGATTGTGCAGCAGTGTTCCCTGGGAGACCATTTCAGCAGCAACAACAACAACCATATCCCCAAAAGAAGTTTGATCCAACATACAACCAAGGGTGGAAAGATCTAGCGGACATGAGGTATGGCTCTGGACAACAACAAAGGCCCCCTTTTCTACCAAACTTCCAGCAGCCTCCGCCTTACCAGCAGGGTTTCCAACAACCCCAAAGGAGATTTGAAGCTCAAACATCAACAAGTCAACAACAAGGGAATCATCCACCAAAGGTAGATTCTAATACTGATGATCTTTTGAAGCAAATTGTTCTTAATCAACATAATGAGCTGAAGAGTCAAGGTTCGGAGCTGAGAGAGTTGAAGACTCAAATGAGTCAGATTGCCACTGCCCTCCATGAACTTGTGAGTAAGAATTCTGGAAATCTACCTTCCCAACCCACTCCAAATCCAAAAGGGGAATGTTAGTGCCATCACATTGAGAAGTGGGAAGCAAATGAATGATACATCTACACCTACCATTCCACCGGGATTCACCTCAACTTCAGAGAAGCCGCATTCCATACCAACTGATGAGCAATCCAAGGAGAAAGATAAAGGTAAGAAAAAGATTGATGATGTTCCTCCTAAACCCCTTCCTTTTCCAAACAGGGTTGTTCAAACCAAGAAGATGGCTGAAGAAGCAATGAAAAAGGAGGTTTTGGACACATTTAAGCGTGTGGAGATCAACATTCCTCTACTTGAAGCCATTAAGCAAATCCCAAGGTATGCCAAATTCTTAAAAGAACTCTGCACCAATCGAAGAGGGCTCAAGGGGAATGAGAGGATCAACCTTGGAAGGAATGTGTCGGCACTCATTACACCAACTCTAGCAATGCCAACAAAGTGCAAGGATCCCGGGACATTCACCATCCCATGTACCATAGGGGAGTTGCACTTCTCTGATGCTCTTTGTGATTTAGAAGCTTCAATAAATGTGATGCCTCACTCTGTATTCTATTCCTTGCAGGTTGGTGAGTTGAAGCCAACAAGAGTAGTGGTGCAATTGGCGAATAGAGCTACGGCATATCCGGCGGGAGTCCTTGAGGATGTACTTGTCCGGGTAAGAGACATGATCTTTCCAGCGGATTTCTATGTTCTTAACATGGAGGATGATCAGGTAAGTTCTCATGCCCCCATTATCTTAGGTAGACCCTTCCTCAAAACTGCAAAAACTATCATAAATGTCAATGAGGGTACACTTTCCATGGAATTTGGGGATGAAGTTGTGATATTTAATGTTATGGATTCCATGAAGTACCCCTCAGAGGACCATTCTGCTTTTGTTATCTCCCATTTTGAACCACCAAATAAAAACTCCATAGAATTTGATTGTCCTATGCTTAGGGAGATTATGAGTATTGGTTCTAGTTTGATGTCTAAGAATACTTCTACACCCATTTTTAAGGAACAAGACTCTCTAAGATTTGATTTTGAAATAGAATCATATTCTGATTTTGATCATGTGAACTCTGATTATGACATGGCTATTGAGTATGCTGATGGATTTGGTGCTTTATTCTCTGATTGTGATGATTTTTATTCTGATACTGATGTTCATTGTGCAGATATGTCTGTTGCATCAATTTCTCCATCCATACATCACCCACCTACATTGGAACTCAAGCCATTGCCCACAAATCTCAAATATGCATACTTGCTCAGTGGTGATAGATTACCTGTCATAATTGCTAACAATCTCTCTTTTGAACATGAAGAAAAACTTTTGAATCTTTTGAGAGATAACATTAGGGCAATTGGTTGGACATTGGCAGACATATCAGGTATTAGCCCCTCCATTTGCATGCATAGGATTCTCTTGGAGGATGGGGCTAAACCGGTGAGACAGCCACAAAGGAGACTTAATCCCACCCTCCTAGAAGTTGTTAAGAAAGAAGTTGAAAAATTACTTGAGGCGGGTATCATTTACCCTATTTCTGACTCACAATGGGTTAGCCCTGTTCAGGTTGTACCAAAGAAAACTGGTTTCACTGTTATAAAAAATGAAAATGATTAGTTAGTTCCTGTGAGAGTACAAAACAGTTGGCGAGTGTGTATCGATTATAGGAAACTAAATCAATCCACTCGTAAGGACCATTTCCCACTTCCATTCATTGACCAGATGCTTGAGAGACTAGCTGGGAACACACACTATTGTTTCTTGGATGGATTTTCTGGCTATTTTCAGGTTCCCATTGCAGCAGAGGACCAGGAGAAGACAACATTCACCTGCCCATTCGGTACCTTTGCTTACCGGAGGATGCCATTTGGACTTTGCAACGCCCCAGGTACCTTCCAGAGATGCATGGTGAGTATTTTCTCAGATTTCATTGAGACCTGCATGGAGGTATTTATGGATGATTTTACAGTTTATGGGTCCTCATTTGATTAATGTCTCTCTAGTTTGGGTGATGTGTTGCATCGTTGTATTGAGAAGAATCTGGTCTTAAATTTTGAAAAATGTCATTTCATGGTCGAAAAGGGAATTGTCTTAGGTCATATAGTCTCACAACATGGAATTGAAGTTGATAAATCTAAGGTAGACATTATTTCATCCCTCCCATATCCTACATGTGTGCGTGATGTTCGATCATTCCTTGGGCATGCTGGATTTTATCGACGCTTCATCAGAGATTTTAGTAAGATCGCTCTACCCTTATCTCGATTGCTTCAAAAAGATATTGACTTCAATTTTGATGATTCGTGTAGGGTATCATTTGATGAGCTGAAGAAGTGTCTGACCACTCCACCAATCATACAGCCCCCACGGTGGGACCTTCCATTTGAGCTTATGTGTGACGCCTCCAACTTTGCGGTTGGAGCTGTCTTATCTCAGAGGGTGGAGGGACGTTCACATGTGATCGCCTATGCATCGAGGACGCTAGATTCAGCCCAATCAAACTACACTACCACAGAAAAGGAGTTTCTTGCTGTCATATTTGCTTTAGATAAATTCCGTTCATATTTATTGGGCTCTAAAGTAGTTGTTTTTTCTGACCATGCAGCTTTGAGGAACCTCCTAAAGAAGCCAGATGCAAAGCCACGACTTATCCGTTGGATGCTCCTTCTTCAAGAGTTTGACCTTAAGATAAAGGACAAGAAGGGGTCAGAGAATTTGGTGGCAGGCCACATGAGTAGGCTTACTCACACACTAGAGGGTGACACCTTGGACCAGGTACCACTTCGGGACACTTTCCCCGATGAGCATCTCTATACCATCTCAGGTAAGCATCCTTGGTATGCTGATTTAGTTAATTACATTGCTGCTTCTGAAATCCCTGCAAATTTAAAGAAACATCAAGTCCAAAAATTAAAAAGTGAGTCCAGGTTTTATGTGTGGGATGATCCTTACCTCTGGCGCATGTGTAGTGACCAAGTCATTAGGAGGTGTGTTCCCGATCATGAGTTTGAGTCTGTTTTGCATTTCTGTCATACACTTGCATGTGGTGGACACTTTGGACCCCAACGGACAGCTAGGAAAGTTTTGGACTCTGGATTATATTGGCCTAGATTATTCCATGATGCCCATGTGTTTTGTAAGCCATGCTCTCGTTGCCAACACACTGGGAACATTTCTAGGAGACATGAGATGCCCCAACAACCCATACTATTTTGTGAGATTTTTGATGTATGGGGCATCGACTTTATGTGTCCTTTTCCTAGTTCATTTGGATTTTTGTATATTTTGGTTGCTGTTGATTATGTGAGTAAATGGGTGGAGGCCAAGGCCACCAGGACTGACGATTCTCATGTTGTTGTGGACTTTGTCAAAGCACAAATTTTTTTGTAGGTTTGGAGTACCAAAGGCCATCATTAGTGACCAAGGGACACACTTTTGCAATAGGAATTTTGCTTCCATCCTTCGAAAGTATGGGGTGACACACAAAACATCAACACCATACCACCCCCAAACAAATGGCCAGGCTGAGGTTTCAAATCGTGAGTTGAAACAAATCTTGGAGAAAACCGTGCAGCCAAATAGGAAGGATTGGAGCAAGTGCTTGGATGATGCATTGTGGGCTTATAGGACAGCATACAAGACCCCCATTGGTATGTCCCCATTTCGGATTGTTTTTGGGAAAGCATGTCATCTCCCCGTGGAAATCGAGCATCGGGCATATTGGGCTATAAAGAAATGTAACATGGATTTGGCCCAAGCTGGAATTCAAAGGAAGTTGAAAATTCAAGAGCTTGAGGAGATTCGCCTGTCATCATATGAGAACTCAAGGCTCTACAAGGAAAGATCAAAAGAATCTCATGACAAAATGATCCAAAAAAGGGAGTTTCATGTTGGAGAGAAAGTCCTTCTCTATAGTTCACGACTGAAGTTGATGCCTGGTAAGTTGCGTTCCAGATGGTTAGGTCCTTATATTGTGTCTAATGTTTTTCCTTATGGTGCAGTGGAGATCACACAAGAGGACACTGGAAGGAGCTTTACAGTCAATGGGCAACGTTTGAAGAGATACATTGAGGGACATCCTACTGATGCAGTGGATTTTATCACACTGCATGACCCCATCATCACTTGATCACATCAAGCTGTTCCTAACCCTTTCACTTTTATATTATTTGTCCTATTTAAAAATTCTGCATTTCATGTGCATATATCATCTCATGGGTTCACATTGAGGACAATGCAATATTTTAAGTGTGGGGGAGGGAACCTTTTAGTTTAGTAATTTCAATTGTTTTCCTGTTAAAAAAAAACCAAAAAAAAATTGCGTGTTATTCAAAATTTGTGTGTTTATTTTACAATTTTCTGTGTGTTTTTGAAACTTTTGAGCTGAAATGATTCTCATCACCATTTTTAAATCCATATCAATAAGTGAAACAATTTACCCCTTGAAACTAAGCTTAAATGAATGCTGAAATGACTTTGTTTCAAGTTCAAATATTTAGTAATTTCATGGAAAGTACACCGAATTTTGAATCCCATGCCATATCTCACTGTCTTTAAATTTGAAATCACTTTCCTGTGAGGCTTCTGAACCATTATTTTCATATTCTTTACATTCACCTCATTTCTTGAGAGAACCAAACCATACTTGATTTAACCAGAATTTGATCTATTCCTGTCAAAACTTGAGGGTTTGAGGTACATATGTTTAAATGATTGAGGCATTTGTTTGGTATTAAAGCCCCTATTTCAAAGAATCCTTTTTTTTATAATGGCCTACCTTGAATATTTAATCCTTGTAGCCCTTAGAAGCCATGCACAACCTGTTAGGTTAAGCCACATTACAAGCCAATTTTCCCTATCCAACCAACTCTTGAAGTGAAATTGCATAATCTAGTTGAGCTTAAGTGTGGGGGAATTTGTCTTGGATTTTGCCACCACATTCTGTGATACTTTGGGTGGAAAATTAAATTCTTAAGAGATGTGTTTGCTGCTAAATAAAGTCATTATATTGAAAGTTGTGCCTTTTCTGGAGCTTTCATGACAAGTGAAGCTGTGCCTTTTCTGGAGCTTCTAATTGAGGTGGAAAGCTGTGCCCATCTGGAGCTTTCAAGAAAATCATGTTTGAGAAGATTGACATTTTTTATGCTGAAATGATGAATGGTGTAAACCTTTCATGACTTTTCATGATGATGGAGCTGAATTGATACTATGGGGATTGAAGAGAAGACCATATTTAAGTGAAAATTAGATTAATGCAATTTTGCTTCAAAAGAGTCAAGCCCTCCTCATTCAGCCTCAGAGTTTTTCACATCTTAATCCTACCAACCGAAAGCCACAGAACAACCCTGAAAAGTCCTCATGATAAAAATATGTCCTTGACTCACATCGGGTAGCGATGTAGGAATCTATCAAGCCTATGGTGACCCTTGTATGAGTTTGGATGAGAAAGACATTGCAAAAAAATTGATATTTGAGTGATGAGAGAAAATTCAAGCAAGGTAAGTGTTTTGTGCATGGGTGGATAAATGAAGTGGAAATATATTGAATGATATAAATGAAGAACTTGAAATAAGGTTTTTTATGAGGCATGATATCTTTTTTATTCTTGGTGTGGAATTGATTGATCTTAAGGATATGTGTTTTAAAATTGGTTTTGATTTGATATTAATGTTTACTTGATATGAGGTTTTGCCCAGGTGTGCAAAAGGGTAAGTGTGGGCGAGTTGATAAAACACTATTTTATTGAATATATTATTGATAATAAATGATATAATTTTCTCACATTGTGTTAAACATGTTTATTTATAAAATATTTGGGATTTGATCATTCATTTGAAAATTTGGTGAAAATTCCGGTGTTACCCTTAATAGTGCACTGTAGTATTTCGAAGATACATATTTTTATATTTATTATTTGAATTTGAAATTTTGTAACAGTGTTCCTAACTTAATTATATACAACTTTTATTCAGGACACTAAAGATAAAGAGTTCATTTGTTTGTTGAAATTAGGCCATGAAGTCAAAGTTGGGCTGGGCTCGCCAGAATGGAGAAGGTTCTGTATTTGGGCCATATATTCTACATAAGGGCTTGGGTTGAGCCCAAATTTTGATGAAAGATCGGGGACATGATGTGGCACAAATCATCCTTCTGGAAGGCCGGCCAATTCACGCTTTTTGGTGGTCAAATGGGCGGTGCAATTTGGCATAAAATATTTGGCCGAATTTCCACATTCACACTTGAAACCACTTGTAACCTCTCCTCCCCTCCCCTCTATAAATTGGAGTTTTTCTCATTTGGAGGGGTTGGGACGTGCATTGGGAGATTGGAGGCAGAGGAGAATTTGTTTCACCCAAATTCTCCAACCATTGTAAGAGGGGTAGCTCTTGAAGCAAGGATCCCCTCATCGAAGCCTCCTTCTCTTCTTCATTTTGTAATGTTTTCATTTGTGTAATAAACTTCATTGCTCTTCTTATATTTCTTCTCTTTTCTTCTGTTTTTTTTAAATTTCTTCTTCTCTTAATCTTCCTAATTGGGCTGGAATTCTTGAGTAGAAGCGTTATTGGGTTATACCCATTTAAACCTTTGCACATGCAAAACGTTTCTACGATGATTACGCCACCCATGGAAGAGTAGTCTTTTAGTAATCGATCTATCTTCTACCCTCTTCATTTAATTATTTTGAATCAATGAGCTACTATAATTCACTTAATATGATCCATGAATTGTATTTTTAAATTGTAAGAAACTAAGCAAGCAATTGAACAATTAACACAAAAACACGCGAGGTCGGGATTTTGTGTAAATTGTGAGAGCGCGATCTTAATCGGTAATACAAGACCACACGGGATAAATTTGTAGAGTTCAAATATAATCCCTAAACACAATTCATCCTCATTTCCAGAATGGATATGTGCCTTAATTTACCACTGATCATAAGCTAATCTTAGAACATCAATCAAAGCAGGGTGCTGCGATTGCACGTTCCAAAGTTAGCCTAGGTTTAAATTCACATCATCTTTGTGGTAAAGTTAATTCTCGTAGGGTTCGGGATTTAACAAATTAAGGGATCATAATTAAGTTAATGTTAATTTAAATGATAATGATTAATAATAAAGTGAAGAGGTAGAGTTAGATCGATTACGCTTTTTAAATAGATTTCTAAAAAAAACATCTTCATGTTGTGTCATTTAAATTGAAAGTCATTTCAAAACTAAAAACAAAAAAAATTATACAATCTTCTTCCAGCAAACTTCTTCTAGATTCATAAACTATAAACAACCACCCCCATCCTTTCAAGTAGTGTTTTTATTATCTTTTATTTTACTTCTATAATACCTCTAATAATTGTTTAAATTCACTTCCTCCTTTGAGAGACGACCTTGGTCAGCCACTCTGCTGCACCTAAGTACCCCAAATTACACTAATCATTTGAGGGCGCCCACGACAGCGCTCTTTCAGATTATCATTGGAAAACATAAAAAACCCAATCTGTATTACCCTACAATGTAAGGTATTATCATAGAATACCACGAACCCTATGATGTAGCTCGACACGTAGGGGATTCCAAATAATACCGCAGACTCTACTGATACAACCCACTATATGGAGGAATAACTCCCTTCAACTAGAGGTCATGCCAGTACCCAAAGAACTCCATTAGATGTGATAGAGTATCACTCCAGTCCCAAAGGAGGATTTTCATAACTCTATCTGGAACTCTATCTCTTGAAGGTATTTCTATGAAACGTCATACCGAACCCTCGAGGAAACAACCATGGGGAAGATCTTAACCTATACTGGTCCTTAATAAAACCCCAAAAAGTATTTAAAAAATGACTACCCTATCTCAAGGGTCCCAACTATGGAGAAATATCATCAAACAGACTTACGTTTTGAAAGTTATAATTTTTTTTTAAATGGGCTGGTTGTGTTCAGGTCAGGTCCGACCCGGTTATACCGATCCAACCCGGGGCTAACCCGGTTCACCAGGTCCGACCCAACCTAGCAGGCTGACCCATTGGTTAGACTCAGCCTGGGTCCGGCCCACCTGATCTATCCTGGCCCACTCAGACATGGTCCAATTCATCTACCCCAGATGTGGCGAATGCCGCGTCCATTCCATGTAATGATGTTGGCTCAAATAGATTATTCTCCGCACATGCACGTGGTCAAAGGACCTCATACCACTGGTCAGACATGGTGCAACCACATCGTCGGCCTACTCCGTCGTGGCCCGCCCTGGCCACAGCCCCCTGCCTAGCCTGCGGTTGAGCCACAAGCCTCCTCCACTCCTGCAGTGTGCCACCCGCACATGCCACCTCCCACACCATCATAGTCGTCAAGCCACGACCCCCACCCGCCACCTACAGTTGTTGCTGCAGGTATCTCCTCCATCATACATTGATCCGGAGGCCATCCTCCACCACCGCAGCTTACCTAGGAGTGTCCCTCTGTGCCACTGTGCACCACCGACGACACCACCCCGCAGCGACGATCCTTATAAAACCTCGCATTCCATTTCCACTGGTTGAAAAATCCATCTGGGAATAGATCCAGGATCCCCAGATCCTGATCTACTCTACATCTGTGTCTACGGTCTAATCACCTTCGATCTAGGGGTCTGATCACGTACGAAACATCCCAACATTCTTTTAGTCATGACCACAGGGGTTTAATGGAAAAGTGAAAGAAATGGGGATGGTAGAAGCATCAAGAATTCCCAAGATGGATGGATCTAGGCCCTATTCATGCAAGACTCTATCTTTCCATGTTAGATTAACAAAAAAGGGGAAGAAAAATAAATTTTCTAAATTGATTTAACCTGATTCAAACCCTAAAAGTTTAGACCATCTGGAAAAACACGCACGATCCTTGAATCGATCCATTCAACTATCAGTTCACATTATTCATAGAAATAATAATGAAGTATTGGGAAATAAAAAATAATAATTCCCTACCTCTGGGTGGGATATGTCATTGGTGAATAATGGATGTCGCGTCGTCGTTCGTCGATCCGTTGAAGAACGATCTCGATTCTCAATCCTTAGTTCGAGATGTTGTCGATCCATGGTTGTTTGCTAACGCCTTCAGGGGGTCTCTACTTTTTGTCTCAAATAAATTCTAGGGTTATGGATGAAACCCTGAATTTCTGACAAAGGTTTGATTAAATAAAAAAGGAGAGAATCGTCACTGCTTCAATAAATTTTTTTTTAAAAAAAATTAGGACATTTATGTCAAAAATATAATTCTTTCACCTAGCCCACGTCAGATGATGTTAGGCCTTACCTAAGGTCAATTCATTATCCCTGATGCAATAGTTCTCTCGAATTTTTGATCTGGGCAACCATTAATAAGTTGTTAAAGTCTGAAGTTTGCCTCCAAGCATTTTTAATTAAAAAATTTCACTTTATTCAAACATTTATTCTAGGAACACTAGACCTCAGACTCTCATGAAATCTAAGCGCGTGGTCTTAGTATTTTCCCAATAAATTTATTAAAATAAATCATTTAGAAATATGAGTCATTACATTCTCCCCACCTTAGGTATTTATGTCCCGTTATTCTAAAACAAGGGCTACTCAAACAAAACAATGAGGGTGTTGAGCATGTATACGAGCCTCCCTTTCCTAAGTCTCATAGATTTTCTTGTGCTACCACTTATCATAAACCATAGGTATTGACTGTCCATGAAGTACCTGCTTAGGTGGATCCTCAATATCCAATGGGTACTCTCCAAAAGTCACTTCAACCTCAATGTCCAGCTCACCCTAGTCGATAACGTGTGACTGGTTGTGCACGTACCACATACCCTATGATACATGAAATACATCTTTCACCTAATACAACTATGGGGGTAGAGATAAGAGGTATTAAACTTCTCCAACTATACTCAAAATATGAAAGGGTCTGATGAACCTTTGTGACGACTTTCTTCCCCTGCCAAATCTCTACAAACCCCACCGAGGTGAGACCTGGAGGAAGACATGGTCTCCCACCTTGAACTCCAAGGGCCTCCATCTCCTTTCAGCATAATACTTATTCTGACTCTCTATATTCCTCATCAATTCCTAGATGATATGAACCTTCTTGGTGGAAGCCCACACCAACTATGGGTCCACAAGTTGTAACTCCCCTAGGTTAGTCCATCCTAACAGTGATATGCAAGGTTTCCCATACAAGGCCAAAAATGGTGCCATGCCAATGGTGGATTGGTAGTTTTTTGTTGATTGAAAACTCCATCATAGGTTAGTGGTCCTACCAAATGTGACCAATGTCTATGATAAAGGCATAAACTTGTCCTCTGGCACTTGGATGGTCCTCTCCACTTAACCATTTGACTGGGGATGACAATTTTTGGTCAACCGCAACTGTATCCCAAAAACCTCTTGTAAACCCTTTGCCAACTGGGAATTGAAATGATCATCAAGGTCTAAAATTATCATTGAATACACCCCATTAAAATGAACTATCTTATAGGATTAGAGGAGTCCCATGATGTCTACAAAACACTTCTCTCTTATAGGTCGGAAGTGGGGTGACTTGGTGAGTCGGTTAATGATCACCCAGATGGTATCATATCTCCTGGACATATGTCGTAAACCCTTTATAAAGTCCATATATATCCCATCCAACTTCCACCATTGTACAACGAGTGGCTCAGTAAATCCCATAGGAACATGGTTCTCTGCCTTCACATGCTGACATGTGAGGCACCAAGAAACGAATTCATCCACCGCCTTTTTCAACACTGGCCACCTGCACTAGCATCTGAGGTCCTAGTACATCTTTTCCACTATTGGATGTACCACTAGGGGGGACATGTAAAACACCCTTAGGATATCCTCCCACAATGCACTCGGCAAAACTGTGTGCCCACTAAAGAGAACTATGTGCTCCCCACCTATCTAATATCAATCAGGGGCCTACTTTATGGAAAACTGATCACAACAGGTCACATAGTCAACATCCCCAAGATATACCTCCCTAACTCATTGCAAGAGTGGAGTGGTGAACAACATTGACTATAGATAAGTTGTTCCACCATCATCTATGAAGGAAATCTATAGTGCGCCCAACTGCTCTGATGCCTCACCCACCAATTGCATGTTGGACCTCTTACTGAACGTGTCTACCACAAATTTTCCTGTCCTATGAGTATTGAAAATATCAAGATCAAAATCCTTCAAGAACTCTATCCACCGTCTTTATCTGATATTTATGTCCCTCTGAGAAAATATATACTTGAGGCTTCTGTGGTCTAAGTAGATAATAAACTTCTCCCCCATCAAGTAATTCCTCCATATTTTCAAAGAGAAGAACACATCTTCGAGTTCAAGATTGTTGGTCGTGTAGTTCTACTCATGTTGCCTCTATTTTTAGAAACATAGGCAATCCCCGCTTTTCCCTTCATCAGGAGACATCTGAGTCTAGTCGTTAATGCATCATAATAAACCACATACCCAAAAACCACTTCTGGTAACCTCAATATGGGAGCACTCGTCAACCTATGTCTGTTCTCTTAGAAACACTGATGATTATTTTTTTCACACGAAGGGATGTGCCATTCATGTTAAGGCCTTCAAAGGTGCTACTACCCTAAAAAATTCCATCATGAATATTTGATAGTACCCAAACAAACCCAGGAAACTTCTTACCTTGGTCACACTCCGGGGCGGCTCCCAAGAAAGAACCACCTCAAACTTTTCTAGATCCACCGCATCTCCAGCCTTTGAAATGACATGTCCTAGAAAGTGGACATCCTGAATATAGAACTGAAACTTTGAGAGCATCCCATAGAGTTGGTTCTCTCAAAGACTTTCCAGGACCATCCTCATGTGTATCGTGTGTTCTCCTCAGATGCTGAGTACACCATAATGTCATCAATGAAAACCACGATGAACCAGTTAAGGTATGACTAGAATAACATGTTCATGAGTCCCATGAACATGGATGGGGTGTTGGTTATACCAAATGGCATAAACAAGTACTCATAGTAGACATACCTACACCTGAAACATATCATTCGTACATCCCCATCCCATAAACGAAGCTGGTGATAGCCTAATCTGATGTCTATCTTTGAGAACCACCTCCCACCGTTCAGCTGGTCGAAGAGGTCATCAATTCTTTGTAGTGGATACTTGTTCTTCACTGTCACATGGTTCAGGTCCCTGATGTCTTCACATAGCCTCAAAATCTCATCTTCCATCTTGTGAAACATAACTAGGGATACCCATCATAAGATTCTAGGCCTCACAAATCCCTTCCTATGCAAATCCTCTATCTGTACCCACAACTCCCAAAGCTCCACAAGAGCCATTCGATATGCAGATGTGGATATTGGTGTCATCCTGAGGTACAAATCAATATAGAATTAAACATCCCTATGATGAGGTAATCATGGATCATCCTTAGGGAATACATCCTCTTACTTGTCCACCGCTATAAGAAAATGGGGACTACTCTCCTCCACTGCATTGAGGGTGAGGCTATCCAACTGATGAGTTATCAGATGCACCCTCCTCTGAGAAAGTCCATCTTGTGTTGTATGAGTGTCCCTTTCACTAGAAAAGGAAAACATGGTCCCATATCTGTAGACACACCCCACTTTGTACATAATATAGTCAATCTGAGAATGGACTACGGATAACCAGTCCATACCCATAATGATTTCTTAAGGCCTCGACATCACTGTTGGGAGATCCCAACTGAATCTCTAAACTCCAAGAGTAAGTCACATTTCCAAAAATCATGATTGATCATTACGTCTCCTACTGTAAGAGTCATTAAATGTAAGGATCGAGCCAACAACTCCACCGGAATCTCTGATCTCCGAAAAAGGTTCGTAGTAAGGAAGGGGTGACTGGAACCTATGTCTATAAGAATGTTAGCTAGGGTGGAGAATACATAGATCATACCTCTAATAATCTATGGGGTATTGGGTTCATAAGCCTCAATTTCATGAATCTTGCCTCTCCCTCATGCAACGGCTCCAGGAGCACGTGGTGGAGCACCTGGGGTTGGTGGTGGTGGTACCTTGAACCTCTTCCACCACCCAATGCTCAACCTTCTCCTCTGTAATGTCCATTGCTACCCTACGATCCACCCTTATCAAACCTCTATCTCTACCTCTGCGGTCCCTCAACCATTCATTGATCGTTCACATGGCTTGTTGGGCATTCATGAGATATGTACCCCCGTCCAACACATGTGAAACAATGTCTATCCTTCTCTTATCCTTCTCTGCACTGGGAGCCTTGAACTAATGATCTTATATCATGGGGTTTTCTCCTGAAGGACCTGGACCACTTGGAACCCTTCGTCTACTATTGGCTACCCACCACTAAATACTTAGCTACCTGGTGCCTGCTGGTAACTCCTCCAGCTGGCATCTGCTCTTCCAGAAATCACTCCATGTGCAGAGCTCGCTCTAGTACTCCAACCTGAGTAGGGATGCTAAGGGATTCCATGGATGCCCTGATATCCTTGAATTGTCCCTAATCAAATTCCCGAGCCTTGAATAATGGGTCTTGCACCATGTCTATAGAGTATCAAGAAATATCAGTGAATCTCGTTGAGTGATCCGCTACTATAATGCTACCCTGTTGTAGGTTCATTAGCTCATGTATATGCATAGAGAATAACATTTCCAAAAGAAATACTCCCAGAATAGGAACTCAAAGTTTTTTCAATTGGGGGTCTCCTTATCATGTGTCTAAATCGTCAAGCTCCACAATCTCCCCACCAATCCCTAGAGATGGATTGTGGCTAGGACATCCATCTAATAAGGAAAATTCCTCACTAGATGGAAGATGTGCATGACCACATCCATCCAATCCTCAGCTATATGGGGTTTGTCTCACCCCCGAACCTAGGAGGTATCTACCTCTGGAGCTCTTGTAAGGCACTAAGCCGACACACATCCTCTATGGGTAACAATGGTGGGAACTACTGATCAAAGGGTGATGGTAAAACTATTTCACCACCTGGTGTGTTCATCTCTAATACCGATCCCAGAACGGATGTTGCATCTCTAGGTGTATTGTCCTTGTGTTCACGCACAAGAATCTTGGCTGGCTATCTGTGTGGAGGAATCCTAAAACAGATGAAGATGAACTACATTCAATAGATTATATCTGGAATGGTGACTCTATAAGGAAATAGAAAACACAACCCACTCCTATATGATTCATGTACAATTTATTTCTTCGAAACCAGTGTTTTCATGTAGCGATTCAAAAATAAGGTTCCACGAGCCCTGGTGTAGGAATACGTTGGTTTCCACACCAACACTCAATTCCCTGGACAAGAAGCCTATCTTGAAATAGTTAACATAGTTTCCCAAAACCAATATCACTGACTCCTGCTCCAAATGTATAACCAACCCATCTCTGATACCACGATGTCATGACCCATCCTAGTGGGGCCCATGTCATGACCCCCCCAATCCCACCTCTAATAGGTAAGGGCCTCACGACTAGTGACAAGTAGGAATATCTCAGAAATGGGAGGCCTTATCATATGTACCTATACACATGAAAGCATCTCCAAGACCACAAAAGTTTAATTAAATGGGAAACAACAACCACCATTCATGCAAACCACTAAATGATAAAGTAACACAACCAAAGTGAAACTGGAATGTAATGTGCAGTATTGAAAACTAGGCTAGAATACATGCCTAAAAAGAAAAGGCAACTACAATGACTGGCCTACAAACAAGGGTAATGAAGCTGTGATAGAAATTTCTTGGGAACGCCTCAGCCTGTCTAGTCTTAGCCCTTGTCCTGCTCCACCGAGGAGTCCATCGAAATTTGAGTCATCTGTACAAGACTTGCCACATGTGGGCAAAGACCATGCATGGTTGAGTAACACAATACATAGTAGGACACCCCAAAACCACAAAGGATGAACCAAAATATAATTCAAAGCCATCTCTATATAGGTATATTCACATACATATAACATGGATATCCATATATACTCAAATGCCACCCACACGGTAGAAACTATAAGTCACATCCAACTTTAGCCATAAGAATCTGCAAACATGGGCCCCTCCCAATGAGAATACATGTGTCTGGGGTCATGATATATAGATACTGGATTCCCCTTGGAGAATATCGTGAACCCAATCTATATTACCCCACAACGTAGGGGATTCTTAGAGAATACCATGAACCCTACAATGTTACTTGTAACGTATGGGATTCTGTTGAATATAGTGAACCCTACTAATACGACCAACTAGATAGACGATTGACACCCTTTTCCTTTAGATCATTTCAATACACAAGGAACTCCATCTGAGGTGATATAGTATCACTCTAGTCCCACATAGGATTTCCATAACTCTATCCGGGACTATATCTATCGAGGGGATTAAAATTCATTTTCGTACCAAACCCTCAAGGAAAGAACCAAGGTGAATCTCCTCACCTATACTGGTCCTATCTAAAAACCCACAAATGCTTCTGAAAATGACAACTCCATCGCAAGGTCCCTAACGTCATATACTGCTCATCAAACAGACATAGAGTTTAAAAGTTATGTTGTTTTTCATAAAGAGGGGTTGGTTGGGTCAGGGCCTAGTCCGACATAGTCTGATAGACCTAGAATAGGGTCTACCAAAATGACCCAGGTCCCCCGACCCGACTCGGGTCTCCTGACCTAACCCGGGTCTGACCCTGTCCACAGGGTCTGAACTGACCCAACGTGCAGACTCGCCAGTTGGGCCCGGTCTAGACTAGTTTGGTCCGGCCTAGCCCGACATGTAGTTCTAGGACCGGCTCAGGTCCGGCCTACCTACTATGGCCTAGCCCGCTCAGACGTGGGCCAATTCTTCTGCCATAGATATGGAGGTTGCCATGTCAGCTCCCTATCACGCGACTGGATCAGTCAGCCACTTCTCCGCACATGCACGCTGTCAATGGATCGCATTCCACTGGTCCAACTCGGCACAGCTGCGCCACCGGCCCACTCTTCCATGTCCCACCCTAGCCACGGCCCCATTCGCTACCCACATCCATGTCACAGGCCTTTTTTCCATTGTGGTGTGCCACCAGCGTGTGCCGCCTCCTGCACAACCGCGGCCCTCCGCTCACCACACGCGGCTTCCACCGCAGCTGTTTCTACTTCCATCAATCGAGCTGACGACCATATTCCACCACCATGGCTCATTTGGAAGTGGCCCTCTATGCTGTCGTGTTCCACCTCCGACACTGCTTCACGCCGACGATCATTCCACACACTATCATTCCTTCTCCACCGGTAGAAAAAACCATCTGGGCATAGATTAGGGATCCTCATATCCAAATCTACACTACTCTGGTCTCTTCGTTCAAACATCCTTTGATCTAGGGTTCGATCAGGTATGGAAGCATCCACAAATCGTCAAGTTGCGACCACAGGGGTTCGATGGAAAATCTCGAAGAGTGGAAAATTGAGATGCATCAAGAACAACCAATATGAATGGATCAATGAATTGTTCATGTTGACCTCAATCCATAAAAGTTTTAAGAAGAACATATGGGAATAACTTTCAAATTTATAAATTGATTTAACCTGATTCAATCCTCAAATGTTTAGCACATCCCGTAAAACAAACACGATCCTTGAATCCATATGTTCATTTATCAATTCCTGATCGTTGTAGGAAGAAGAATGAAGAATGGGTAAATAGAACCAAATAAAACAATTCTCTACCTCTGGGATGGATCTTCCTTTGGTGAAGAATGGATGTCACATCATCATTCATCGATGCATTGAAGAATGATCTATATTCTCAATCCTCGATTCGAGATAGTGTAGATTCGTTGTCGTTCGCCCATGCCTTCAAGGAGGGGGGTGGTATCTCTTCTTTATTTAAGAGAAATTCCAGGTCTATAGAAGTAACCCTAGATTTTTTACAATGGTTTGATTAAATAAAAAAGGATTGAATCTTCATTGTGTCAATTAATTATTTTTATTTAAAAAAAATATTTAAATTTTTTTTATTGGAAACTTTTTTTAACTGATAGTGCGTCCATAATCTAACTTTTTCATCTAATCAGCATTAGACGATGTTAGGAACTTCTTAAGGAAATTTAGATGTCATGGATACAATGATGCCCTTATATTTTTAATCCAAGCAACCATTTAAAAGTTATTAAATTATTAAAATATCCACCGGCCATTTTTTATTTAAAAACATCACTTTATTCGTAAATTTATTCCGGGAACACCTGGTCTCATAATCTTGTTCCATCGTAGCACGCAGACTCAGTATTTTCCCAATTAATTTATTAAAATAATTAGGGAAAAATATGAGTCATTACATTATCCCCACCATTGGTCTTTACATCCTAGAACTACATGGACTTTGATTCCCCACTAACCGGGATTTGTAGGAAGCCTCCCTAAGGTCCAAATCTATCCTCTAAGTCAACCCTAATGGTCTCTGGTCCATATCCCTAGTAGGGTCATATCCACTCGGAAGACCAAATATCCTATGGGTCTCTTGGAACTCTTCATCATAAGTCCTGCACCATGTCTTGACTAGGCATCTTCATCCTGGGTGTCCTTGTCGCATGATGTAAAACAGCATGGATGTGTCCTCGTCGCATGACCTTAAAAGGTGATGTGTCCAGTTTAGTGGAATGAAATTACTTGGGTTTTGATTTATTTCACAATGATACATTATAATCCAATATTATGGGTTCTATCCCTACATCAAAACAAATTTTAACCCCCCTAGATTACAATAAACACCAGAGAACCTCATCACATGGCTTAAAATAATGTTGTCTAAGTAATTCACGACCCATGTCTATCCATGATATATCTTACAACACATGGGTAATCTGTGAACACATGATTGGGAATGAAAAAGGATTCACAATCAAATGAAAACTTCTTAAATCTATAAGAGAGTCCCAGAATAGGCAATACCCCCCCAAGAGAGTGATGAGCCTAACTTCCCATTCTCTTGACCAATGTGAGTCCTTATGTGTCAATGGAAAAATAAACCAACGAGTTCCTGAATTTGGAAAGAACGTCCATGAATCATGGATAAAAGGGTTGTTGGGTGTTTCTGGCTCAACAAATAAAGTCGTTGGAGACCATCCAAGGGCATCGTACGCGACATTGACCGATTCCACAGACACATAACCCCCTAAAATCACCTCTTGGGTCCATTAAAATGTGGCACCACCTTCACAACATAAAAAAGGATACATTTTCCAGTCCCCTTAAGACCACCTGAGTCCACGAAAGGGGTACGACACAAATATGGTCGAACAAAAAATGGTAAACCAAATGTAAATCTTTATCCAAGGTGGCAGAGTTACCCTACCTCAAACCCCCTTTCACATCATCAAAGGAATATGGTCAAGAAATAAGGTCAATTATAAATGTTGTCATGTGATGCTTGTTTGATGGGTTTTTATTGTCTGTACATGTCATATATATTTCAAGAACTTATCATAGCTACCTTCAATCTAATGGCATCCTCAAAATTTACTTAGACACATTCGTCAGTGACCGCGTAGGTGGTCAAGTTTCCGACGAGGAATATGACCCCATCACCATCCCATCATCTCAAAACCAGGAATGAAACATGTTGATCAATTTGTACCATCAAAATGGTACCCTCCTAATGGTGGAGGCTGCAGTTCAGGCCCTCCAATCGATTATAGATATTCAACAACCTCTTCGGTCACTGTCAACCTTTCGGTGTAGGGCGGCTCTGCTTGATATCCACAATAGTATTAGGAGCCTATCCTAGTAGCATGAATATGAGTACCTTCGTTACTTTAGGGTGGAAAATGAAGCATCCACCTATGAATCCATCCAATAGGTATAGGATCCCCACTTCAGGTCCCCTATTGGATGATGTCACTGCCATCTTCGCGTGACCCAACATCCTCGTTCTGAAGAGTATTTCATACACAGGGCTCATGATGATGTCCAATGGAAATAATCCCATCGGGCCACCTTCCGATGGTGGATAAAATAAAATAAGGAGATGGTAATCAGACTATTTCCTGATAAAGATATCTTTCATACAAATACGGTGGCATACTATGGAAAATTATACAACCCTGCCCCCTATTCTGAGGCCCGCTGGAGAAATATGGAAAAAATCTATGAGAGGACACATATTACCTATCTCACTTATGAAAACCATCATGGATTTATGGTAGCCCATTATGAGTAGGTGTAGATTCCCACCAATGCTCTCTGGTCCTGCTGCACAAATAGGGCATCAAATTATAGGCTAATGTAAATTCTTACCAACGAACCTAAATCCTGTACCTAAATTGGATGGAAACTAACTACAATAAGGCCCAAATTCCTACTGATTCACATAAATCCCACTATCTAAATAGGGAGGAAATTTATGGACAATCATACAACATTATCGACGCATATGTATCCCACCCACCAAATATAGTGGCAATCAACCAATAGGTGAAAATTTTTATCTACCAAAATGTATCCCACCAGTCAAATATGGTGGAAAATAATTATAAGTACAGTCAAGTTCATGTGGATTCATATCAAGACCGTGAGACAAATACAACATCAAATGTGAAGATGCAAATTCTTGCTCACAAATATAAATCCCACCAGTCAAATACTGTTCCAACTAGAGAAATCATATGGTGTATCCCAGCAGCAAGTCTGAGGCAAACTCGTTCCTCGGCCCCAACACATGAGAATTTCTAGTACCCATTGGAAACACATAGATGAATGGAGCAGGGAAATACTCATTATCTAACATCAAAATTGGCATTTATAAAGGTTCCAGTAAAAGACATATCTCAAAACATCCAAGCAATGATGGAGGATAATAAATTGATTCCAGATCATATCCTCCATACCTATCAAAAAATCATTGCATATAGGGAAAAGGTGAGGAGTCAGGCCCACAACATTGTCTCCCTGAATGTGGTGACTAATCCAAAAAATAATATGGTCACTCTAGAGAATGTATGCATCCCTTCTCCTATCCTGTAGGGTCGATGACCATATTCCATGATACAAGGACAGTAATATTGAGAAAAAATACCTTTTCAAACTGGGGGACACCATTCCAACATGGTAGCTACTCCATGTTGGGCATATATTACTACCATAAGTAGATATGCTCATCATCATGTCCAGGATATGTCATATGAACCAACTGAACAAGGATCCATATATGAAGGTTCTTACCAATAGCAGGTGACCCTAGTTGCTCGAAAGGGAGTTCCCATAGTCGAAACACACCAAATCCAATAGAAAAATGAATAGAACATTCAGTATTATGATTTTTTATGATATGCTTCTTTATTAAATCAAAAATTAATCAATAGAAGCTCAAGTCCTGTTAATCTATTACAAAATTATGGAAGTGACACTTGAATTTGTGAAGGTCCTCCCCACAATGTTGTTACAAGTAGCTGTGAAGGCCCTCCCCAGAGAACCAATGGGGATTTACTTCATGGGAAAGAAAATATTGATAAAGGGACCCTATTTTTTGATGAGTGTCATGGTGGACCACACCCTAATCATAAGATCGAATAGCAATAATTTCCTCCCCCTTCTATAGTCTTCCATGATGATCCTCTCCAAGGTGTACACTATTGTTATGATTATCCATATAGTTGGATGCAAAGATATGATGGCAGTCCTCTCTATTATAGAAGTAATTGTGAATGTCCTCTCATAAATGAATTCAAGTAGTAAGAAGGTCATCCCCCTAATTTTTTACTCCCTATAGATCCTCTACATGGTATATTCCATAGGGACACTCCACATAGTTGGACATCAAGATGCAATGGTAGTCCTCTCCATTATAGCAGCAACTACGAAGGCCCTCCCCATAGTAAAAATTCACATCAGTAATAAGGTCATCCCTCAATAGATCCATATATGATAAAGATCTCATATGTTGAGGCTATTGGAAATATAGAGTTTGACAAGTTAGATTATCTGTCTATGATAAGAGACATCCTTTCTCAGTGAGAAGGCGGTTCGGGGCATGCTCATCTTTTGATCCTCTCCTATATCGTTCATATATCAATGAGTCTTGTACAATCCCCAATGCTTGTAACAAAGTAATTAATAATATTTCATGTTGGCCAAAACATGTATAAGTGACTTTGGTAAATGAGAAAATTGATATGTTTCTCATGAGAAGGAAATTATCTACGGTTGAAAAACCTGTTATGTACTCTCCCACAATTGTTTCTCAGTTCAACATACCAAGAGGGTTTTTTCAAGAATGTCTTTATCACATTCTCCTTAATATGTGGAGAACCCTCTATTAATTAAAGGACAAATTATGAACCTATGATGGTTACTCAGACTATGTAAATATATTGGTGGAGTGTTATTGGAAAATTGACCTGTAATCCCTTATATATGCATGATATCCACAGTCATAGAGAAGAAAGAATGATGTTGAACTAGCCAACCTCTACACGCTGTAGAAGTTGTGTTGTCATATCGGTGATGCACCATCAGATCTTCATGTATATGGATGGGGATAGCATTGATATTTACATTTCTTACCACGTATCTTCCATAAACCCCAATGGAAGTGACATAATGAAATTTCATCATCTGTAGATGGAAATAGAAATAAATCCCTCTCTAAGAAAGGTGGAATGCTCGAAATGAAATGACCTTGAGTAAGTCTGAGAAGCGTCAGTATTGATGAGAGAAAGCCATCAAAAAACTCCTGAACCAGGATAGAGAAAATATTCATAAGGCTTCTCAACTAATGGAATCCAATCATTAAGAATTGATCATGTACTCTATGGGAAATAATTCACATGTAGCCCTAGAACCATACCCAGCTCACACCCACATGGGAATATGCGAGATCACGAAGGCGGAAATATCGGCAGCGACCGCCATAGTACTGGACTAGCCCTAGCACGCAGGGTGGGGTTCATTTTTAAAAAAAAATCCCCTGTAAGAATATAAAATCCAGACCATGTAACAACAATAAAATAATTGGGTCATCCCCATCCAATAAGGCTAGGGCATTTTTACCTCAAATTCTTACCTAGCGGATGTATGTTTTTTACCTTTTATAGAGTTTTCTAAGAACATAGGTCACTCATTACATCATGTCTAAAGACTCATTCCCCTAGGGATAGAGGCATAATGTAAGGGAATATCATGGTTATCTTTGAGTCACTCTTCAACAAGAAATTGAAAGAGGACCATTGAATAAAAGGATTAGATCCAATAAAAGATGTAGGAAGCTCTCCTACCATTCAAGACTTGGTACGCCGCCCACAATGTGGTAGGAATCGATGAATGTTGTGGACATAAATCTCATAGTCTTCACAAAAGATAATAAAAATTACGAGGATTCAGGAGAAGATAGTTCCCACCTAGAGGTGTTCCACTCTGAGTCGTAATGTGTGAATTCCCAAAACCAATTATTTTCCATAAATTTGAGTACTTCTACGAGTAATCCGTCATTTCCACCCATGAAAATCCCAAATATGGATAAGAATATGAACATGGTAAAACATGAACCACCACCTCCTCCACATGAAAATGAGTCTCCGAAAATCACGAAGATATTTTCTCTGTAGAAGATGAAATAAAAGAGATAATGTGAGACAACACTAAGATACATCAAGGAAGCCATCCTTTGATATATATTCCCCAGGAAGAGTGTCAACATACACATCCAGCAATGGTTCCTTTTCCCTGAGGGATAATCCTGATAAATGAATCCTTAAACGGATGTTGTTTTCCAACATCAATGGGACCATCAGTCTATTTGAACCCTACCAGTGAAGGATTCTAATATTTCAATATATTTAGGAACAAACCAGAAAAATTTCAAACTAATACAAAGAGGATACCCATAACTTGGTGTCCACTTTAGGTATCATTAGATCTCGTATAACCAATCATACCCCCTATTGTACCATCCCATCCTAATGTACAATATGATAGGCATCAAGGGATCATTAATACCATCGAGTCATTAGCATCTTTATTGGAATATATGGATGGAAGGAGTGGTCTGATTCAACCAGAATAGAAACCATACCCCAACTAGGTAAGAAACGTTCTGAAACATCTAAATTTCATGAATCTCATATTCACACTATTTAATGTCTCTGGTGATCCGGAAAAACATCTGATTAACTATTCTTCTTACTATGAACTCATGATGGGAACCCCAGAGCAATAAGAAGTATTGATTCTTAGAGTCTTCGTGCGAACTCTGAAAGGTTCAGCCTTCGTATGGTACACCAATTTTCCATCCAACTCAATAACAGGGTGGGAGTATCTTCAATGGTAGTTCGTTTTCCAATTCAGTTCAACATTTCGATATAAAATGGTCAACATTCTTATAACTAAAAACAATGATAGAAAGAGAGAGATTCATATTTCATTTGCATATAGAAAGTTCTAACATTCTCTTTAAACTGACCGCTCCCCCAAGATGATATTCTTACTATGTTCATCGATATCCTCTATGATGAGATATGTACACCACTAATTTTGTGAAGTATAAAAGTGGGTTTTTGGATTTCTCTTACATATCTCAATGGATAAAATATTCCTTATAGTTGACTAATCTCAAGTCATTGGTGGCCCCAATGGCCCCAGGAAAATGAGTGGGAAGGACTGAAGCGGCTTCTATCACATTTAAGCCACCACCTGCATTGGCTCTAGCTCCAAGGCCTGCACCAGACCATGCAGAGCCCCTCAGTCATCAATATCCACACCACCATGACAAAATGAGAAAATGGAATCCATGGAGAATCAATTTTATGAATAAATAAACTATTTTTTCCCATTCTAAGGTGACCATGTCTTTGGATACTTCGTAGCCACCATGAATTGAAACATTATATACATACTAGACACATATAGGGATGAAAATGTAGGTTTTGATGACAATCCCATTGATTTTCCCTTCCACTGGATACTGGGACACACCATTCAGGAGTGTTTTTTCATCTAGGACCTCTTACGAAGAATGATTGATTCTGGACATGTCATGTGGGGAATAGGCCTAAAATAAGTGGAATATTTTTCTACCACTAACCTGATTGAAGGAGGGGAGTGGAAAAATGTTATTAACAAAAATGGGAAGATGAAAAATCATAAAATAGTCAACTGAGCCCATTGGATACTCTTAGCACAGTTAAAACAATGAATTGTGCCCCCAATGGATCTTGATGCAACACAACCAATATCCTTAGGTCCACAATCTTGAAAAGGTCATGAATCAAAGAAATAAACTAATCAGAAAGGATGAAATCAATCAAAATAAAAAAGAAATTATACTATGCCCAATGTTTTATTTGGAACCCTTAGATTTCATGCCATTGGATCTGAATGTATCGGTAGTGCCCCAACAAACGATACCACTGAAATAATTCAATCAAGAAGATTAACTATCATATGAGGAACATATTTTGGGCTCCATTATTGTAATACACTTTATAGATCCCTTATATGATGAAAAATATGGTTACAAATTAGAGTTCCCTGGACATTACTATGGAGATGGAAGAAGATGCCTCCGGATCCAATGGTTCCCAGGAAGATGCGGTTATGGATGATGTCAAATTTCTAGAAACACCCAAACTAAAACCGTAAATGTTGCAGAAACTCATTGATGATCCTTCCAAAAGACCTAACCATAACATAAATATTTATCTTCACTTGCTGGAAGAATCTTAAGCCGCATTATACTATAGTATCTATCAAAAGAGAAATAGATGCATAATCACTCATGGCATGCATGCAGACCTACCTGAGCAAACACAGAAAGCATAGAAGCACCACAATATCTTGTCTCTGAGGCCGGTCCATCTACCTCCAAAGATAAATTCCCTAAATCACATATGAAAGAGAATCCACAAGAGAGAAAGTGTCATCCTCTAGAAAAAAATATGATATTCTGAAATATCTAGCTTTGATACCAGCAATCCTATCAATCCTAGATAAACTAAATCTGTCAGCAGATATCAGGGAAGCACTCATCAAAACATTTATAAGTCCCAAAGATTTCATGTTTGAGGTATCTTTCGATGATGTATATTTGAAAATGGACAATCCCATATAATACCATGCAGTTATATATATCATGAATCCTGATGAAGAGGCTATCATGATAGGGAACATAAAAAACTTATATGTGCCTCATATTGTAAATTGTGTCGATATCTGAAAGGTCTTCATCGACAATGTCTCTAGGGTTAACCTCATCCCATTGTAGACACTCTATTGACTAGGGGGAAATGAGGATACCTTGACACCCTAAAGCAAGACCCTGTTGGGATATGATAAAGCTGAATAAAAGCCGCTAGTTCAAATCAAGCTCAAAACTCGATTTGGAGACCTCACAACTGACTCAAAATTTGTGGTGGTTCGGTAGAACATGACCTTCAATGTCCTTCTTAGAAGGCCCTAGAAACACCTGAACATGATAATTCCCTCATCCTACCTTCAGTCCATCAAATATTTAATTAATGAAAATAGTGTAAAATTTCTTGTTGATAAATCCCCATTCAAATCCAACGAATCACACTACTTTGATTAAGGACTATATGAGAAAGAAGGGAAGTGACCCTCATCCAATGGAACCGATTGGGTTGTTCCCAAAATGGTCTAAAAATAGTCCCCAAAACCCCCCTCAAGCAGCTTGGTGAAGAATATGTACTTCCCATAAACTAGGTCTACTTCACAGGGCCTTTTTCAGATCCATATTCTACAATATTAAATATCTCACCCATGGTCATCAAGCCTGATAATATTAAAATGTAAATGGATCCCCCAAAAGATGGCGAGTGCTCTTATAAAAATCTCCTAAATCCATTTTTAGGGATCTAGGTAATCCCTTTATCACTCACTAAGGTGGAATAGGATATCTCATCACCAAAAGAGGATGAAGACACTTCTATATCATTCACACTGATTAACACTCAAATTTACCCAAGAGATGATGGTATAATAGTCCTTGTAGTTTAACTTGGGTTGTCGAATTCCCAGAGACCTAAGATGTAACCTATAGACACATACAATCTATGGAATATTTTTTTCTATGAAGTGACCAACATGGGTTGATATTATATGGGTTTAAGTGAATGCTAAGGTACATAATTGAATTCAAATTTATAGAAATAGTTGATCCTAGGTTGTCACTTGGGGTGGATTAGATGCATTCCCTTTCATCTATTTCAATTTCTTTTATTTGAGACAGGCTCATTTAAGAAGATAAAACATCATCATCACTTACTGGTTTAATACCTACACCCTTTAATACTAATAATCTACACACTTTAAGGATAAATGTTTTGATCACTTCATGGTAAATGTTCTTATTAGCACTTGAAATGTGTGGCCTTAAATTTAACAAGGATGAAGGAGTTTAAAGATCTTCAAACAAAATTCTCAATTAAATGAAGTGATTAGAAGTTAATGGATTGATAAATAACACCCAATCCTTCCCCTTTCTACTCCCTTATATCAACCCATATGTGGGTTATCCCTCTATTGATTCTATGGTTTCAATGGGAGCCGAAAGTAGACTCATGAGGGAGGAATTTGGAGATGTAAGGAACGGTAGTTAAATAACAATCACTCCGCCGTTTGGTGATAATCTCACAAGGTTTGGCATGAACAAGTTCACACCTTGAGGAAAATATTTCAATGTGATTCGAAGAAGAATATAAAAATATAAGATGAATAACTTTTATAAAAAATCTAAGGTAATTTGAGGACCTACAATTGAATGAATGTGATTACAACAACAAATTGGTTGCACAACATTAAATTGAAACCAAGCTCAAATATGATAAACAAATGTTCCACTATAACCTTAAATAGACAATTTTGAAGCCCTGGGTTTAGCCTATAATATGGGACGTCACATAAATTAATGGTGTTGGGCCTAGGTTGGTGGAATGTTAAGGGAGAGTTGACTTTTCCACCCTTGACCCGAGGTGGAAGCCAACTTGTATCCATAGAATAGAAGAGCCTAAATGAGCTTCTCACTGGACAAACAAGAGAGGTCCATAGATGAATAAAATGAAGACCAGAATGTCCCCTAACTGTATGTAAATATTCAGCCCAAAATAGTTTATGGTTGACGAGATATGTGTAAAATGCTGGGCTGTTTTTCTAGGCTACAGAATCTGGCCAAGAATTTTATCTACAAATTCAGCCGCCTAAATAACCACAATGGAGGCCGAATTAGCACTGGCTACAAAATATTTACATGATCCTCTATATTTCTTATATATTCCGACAAAATTTGGGCTTCAGTGGGTTTGTAATATTGGTCCCACATTCTCATTAGTGAGATGGTGTCCAATATTCCTTCTCCAGAATTGTTTCCCTTCATCTCCAAATGTCTCCATAATCCTTTTTGAATCCTCCATTGATCCCTGAATGAAAAATGTTTATATGTAAGTTTATATACTGTTACCAAAATATAAAATTGAAATATGGATAATTAAAATCCTTAAAATCAGATGAATCATTGAGCCTAAATTGGTGTACATTAGGCATGAAGTGCACAAATGATAAGAATGGATGTTCAAAATTAAAATCCACTAACCCAGGCCCATAAGATAAAAAATGAAAATTTTATACCATTAATATTCAATTAAAATATGCATTTTTCTTTTCTAATCACACCCCCAACCTGAGATTTTCTAGTATTGAGAAAAATGTATCTCAACAATATGAAATTCGAATTCAATTTTCCAAAAATATTTTAATACTGAATGATCACCAAAAACCCTTATACCAAAAAATAATGAAACCCATTAAAATATTTTAATACAAGAGAGTTTCATAATAACATCCAAATCCCAAGATCATTCCTTTTTTCAAATTCATCTCCATATTTCATCCAATATCAATTAAGTGTGATGATGTGTTTTGCATCGCATTAGACACGGGGGATTTATCTTTATTTAAGGGGGAAATGATGGAAGCACTAGCTGGAATCATATTTCAATATTAAGATGAGTATTCAAAAAAATTAATGTGTTTTTTTTATTTTTGTTTTGTTTTTGCAATTTTTCCATGGTAATTGAAATTGCACTCAAAAGAGTCAACCCATGTAGCAAGGCTTTGCCGATGACTCCCAGGCTCAATGACCTTAGGGAACGAAATGAATCCCACATACTTAGGAATCATATCATGTTAACTCAATCAAAAAAATTAATGTTTCCAAAATTAGGGGAAAAATTACAAACTATGGGCCAGACAACTATGGAGTCATGATACACAAGTGCCGAAAGCCACGCATTAGGTCATTTCATTGCTCTATGTGCAAAATTATTCTTTTTTTTAAATTTTTTTATTGAATAGTCAAATTAAAACTAAAATGACTACTAAACCTATAATATTTATTTGGGGACCCCATAAACTCAAACTTATACCCCACTATCCAAAGGATGTGCATTGTGATCTTTTTTTTATTTGGATAAAAATATAAATGATGAAGTATCACATTGGAAAGCCACACATTCCAAAATATATTCTCATGAAATTATACAAGTTTTAAAATCAAAATCTGTGCGTGATAAATTATTTGATATTCAGTTTCAAAGTGTGCAATGTGTATTACCAAGTTCAAAGTTAAAGGGATTTTTCTTTCCATTTACACACATTTGTTTTCAAATCTTTCATTTTTTTGACACAAAAGCATTTTTTTATTTTCTCTCCCACC
Source organism: Viscum album (assembly GCA_963277665.1). Taxonomy (NCBI): domain Eukaryota; kingdom Viridiplantae; phylum Streptophyta; class Magnoliopsida; order Santalales; family Viscaceae; genus Viscum; species Viscum album. The sequence goes on from OY728134.1 coordinate 1,006,337,978, forward strand.
CCAACTAAAAATAAAATTGTACTCAATGTTTAAAGAAAATAAAATTTAGAATGGGGTAGAGGTATAGAAGGGGAGTTCAAAAAGTAAATTGAAAATAAGGATCTTGGAATGAAGTAACTTGGTGGTTGAAGTTGAAATTCTTGATGCTCCCTTTTATTCCCTTGATCTCGATGTCACTCTATGAATTCCCTAGTGGAAAATATGGAAAAAAACAAACAAAACAAAAAAAATATATATATATAAAGTAAAATATAAGTATATATATCAAAATTCTAGAATAACGAAACACAATAAGTCGTAGCTCAGTGGTATGTGTGCGCCCTTGTCTCCCTTCGGTCCCGGGTTTGAGTCCCTGTGGCTTTGCCGGTTGTGATGGGAATTGCCCCATTACCTACGATGTGGCCTTTTAATTTTATTATAATTATTATATTTTTTTTTATTTTAACATACAAACACATAAAAATAAAATAAAATAAACTGATGATACATTGCCTTCTTTTTAAAATTCTTGAGGGAGGGGTGGGCCTTCAGAACATCGATGATGTTATTCATGGTTTGCAAGGATTCTTGGCTTGGGATATCATCTTGGGAAAATCCCTGTGGGAAGTGTTTTTTAAGAAGAATTAAAGAATTAAAGGGGGGAGATTCAATGGGAAAGGTATCTGGGATTCAATATTGGAAAAGTGTATGGCTTCCCATTTTGAGGCACTCTCCGGTTCAGTCAAGTGGATCATCAGTAGAGGTGATGTGAGCTTCTGGAAGGACAACTGGGGTGGGATGGTGTTAGATTATCGCAGTTGTCCCCTCTCGGAGATCTTCTTCAAGAAATCCAGTGGGCGCCTTGGCTTTGCCCAGTCGGTCCTCACTCCCGAACAGGTCATGTACTATGAGGAGGTTGTGATGAATGAGGAAGATGACAGATGCTGCTTCACGGGATCCTCATCCGGGAAATTCAACATGAAAGACTACAGGAATATTGTGCAGGAGGAAAGACTTCAGGATAAGTGGGATTAAAAGGTTTGGTGTAAGGGAATCCTCATGAAGATGAACTTTCTCATGTGGCACATTAATAATAGAGCCCTGCCGACAGATGATAATGCACTGCGGAGGGGAATTTCCATGGTGTCACGATGTTGCTACTGCGAGAATCCACAGTCGGAAACAATCACAAATATCTACTTCCAGAGCAGTTGGGCGGATTTACGTTGGCTGCTTTTTTCTCCCCGCCCCAACTTCGATAATAACCTGGCATCAATTCAGGGGTTCATGGGAATATAGTTCCATAGATCAGATGGGAGGGCCACAGAATTCAGGGTTCAGACAATTATCCTCATTTCACTGTACTGGACGCTATGCGAGGCTAGAAACCATTTTAGGCATGGTGTTAGGAGATCACTTTTGTTCCTTAAAATGAGATCCATGTCTCTAATCATTGAACTGTGGTCCCTACTCAAGGAGTTCAAACTTTCAGATATGGAATGTAACCTACCGAACCTCCCTCCCGCTACCTCTAGGAAGAAGGGCCACTGGATCAAATGGACTCCACCTGTGGGTGGCCTGAAGCTTAACGTTGATGGCTCTCTCATGGGGGGACTGATGAGGGTCGGTGGAGTTCTCCAAGACTCAAAAGGCTCAGTTCTCCTTTGGTTCAGTGCCTTTTACGGTTTTGGATCTTCGTTCGGTGCGGAGTTTAAGGCCCTTATTTCCGGTATCAACCTTTGCAGAGGTTATGGTTTTGTTGTGACAACTTTTGAGTCAGACTCTGAGGTTCTTGTAAGTTCTATTCTGGGATTGCAATAGGTGCCTTGGAATTTTGTGTACTCTGTTAGAAGGTGTTACGAGGGGACTCGCTCTGGGTAGAAAGTGCACCATATCTCTAGAGAGGCCAACATTGAAGTAGACTCTCTTGCCAAGATGGGGTGTGCGGCCTCCCCAATGATCACCTACGATAGCTTAGGCTCACTTCCACCATATTTTAAGAGGGTGACCCAAGCGGATGCCCTCAGTTTTCATCATTTCCGACCCCCCTGATGGATTGATGTTGTGTTTGTGGTTATTTTAACAAAAATGGAATTTTGATCATAGGTTGGCTCAGTTAACTCAACCTTTGTTTCTTGTTTATTGAATGATTCAATGAATGGTTGTAATCATTGACCATTGACCTTGAAAATGCATCCTCTTATGGGATCTTGAATCTATACTACCCCTTGGGGGTACACATGATGCACTATGAAAGGACATGACCATCTAGACCTTAACTTTCCCGGGTGTAAATGATATTTTGAACTATACAACATCCCAAATTTTCCCGGTTCAAAATGTATGACATTAATATTCCTATATTTTTAGGCTTTAAATCTAGATTTATTGATCCTTGATCATTCATAATCCTCCTTCCATAGTTCCTCAAGTTCATTGAGATCTTATTACTTTTTTTCTCCGTCCAATGAGAGGTCATAATTTATTTTCTTAATTACCCAAAAATCGTTATGCTCAATTTCAATAGGTAAATGAAATTATTTTCCATAAACCAACCTATATGGTGACATTTCTAGGATTGTTTATTATTCTGTACGATATGCCCAAAGAGCATCAAAGATTTTCTCGGACCAATCATTCCTAGAACAATTGACATTTTTTTCAATAATATACTTAATCTCCCTATTTTTTAACTTAGCTTGACCATTGGTTTGAGGATGGTACACATTGGGAAATTTATCAGAAATACCATACTTAGACATGAGTGAATAGAATGGACGGTTGTAGAAATGGGTTCCTCGATCACTCATTAAAGCCCAAGAAATTCCAAATCGCGAAAATATGTTCTCCTTTAGAAATCATATCACAATGTGATGGTCATTAGACATGGTGGGAATGGATTCAAACCATTTTTAGACATAATAAACAGCTATGAATATGTAGAGGTACCCCCTAGAGTTTTGGAAGGGACCCACGAAATCGATTCCCCAGCAGTCAAAGATTTCAATCACTAAGATAGGTGCGTGTGGAATTTTATTCCTTTTTGTGATTGAACCTACTTGTTGACTCTTATGAAATCTTTGACAAAATGTGTAGGAGTCCCTTTAAATGGTGGTCCAGAAGAGACCACACTGAATAATCTTAGAAGATGTTTTCTTAGAGGAAAAGTGACCTCCACATGCCTCACAATGACAGAATTTAAAGATGGAATCTTGCTCAGATTCTGGGACAAACATCCTAATGACTTGGTCAGGGCAGAAATTTTAGAGGTAGGGATCATCAAACACATAGTTCCTAACATTATAAAGGAATTTTATTCTATCTTGAGTCCCTAAGAATTTTGGAATGACTCATGTAACTAAGAAGTTGGCTATGTCGGCATACCATGTGTAGTCACTCATAGATTATAGATGTTTATCAGTGAATGAATCAGACACATAAAGGTGATTTGATTTGTTTTTGAATTCCATCCTGGAGAGGTGATCAACTATAACATTTTCAACACCATTTTTGTCCTTGATTCTAAGGTAAAATTCTTTTAAGAGAAGGAACCACCTATTTAGTCTAGCCATAGCATCTTATTTTTGGAAGAGGTATTTTAGTACAGAATGGCTAATGAACACAGTGATGGGGGGTCCTCAAAGGCAGGACCTAAAATTATCTAAGGCAAACAAAATAGAAAGTAACTCTTTTTCAGTGGTGGTGTAATTTATTTGGGTATCATTTAAGGATTTTCTTGCATAAGAAATGACATAAAGAGTTTTATCAAAATGTTGTCCTAACACAGCTCCTACAACAATGTCACTGGAATCACACATTAGTTCAAAAGGAATGTTTCAATTGGGAGATTTCATAATGGGATTAGAGGTGAGAGAGGATTTGAGGGTTGAGAATGAACCCTCACAGCTTTCTGTTCAAATGAAGGGAGCATCCTTTACTAGGAGAAAACAAATGGGACGGGAGATTGAACTAAAGTCCTTGATAAATCTTCTATAGAAACCAGAATTTCCTATGAAATACCACACTTCTTTAATAGTTCTAGGTGATTGAAGGTGTCTAATTATGTAAACCAAGGATTTATCAACATCAATCCCCCCTACCTGAGACTAGATGGCCAAGAACTAGTCCCTATTTAACCATGAAATGGCATTTTTCCTAGTTTAGGACCAGATGGTTTTCATCACATATTGACAAGACTCTATCCACATTCCTCAGGCATCCTCCAAATGTATCCTCAAACACAGAGACGTCATCCATGAAGGCCTCAAGAAAATCCCCTATGATGTCTGATAAGATTCCCATCACGCACCGCTGGAAGTTTCCAGTGGCATTGCATAACCCGAAGGGCATGTATTTGAATGAAAAGGTGCAGAATGGACTTGTGAATGTAGTCTTCCCTTGATCATCTAGGGAGATCTCAATATGATTATACGCCGAGTATCCATCTAAGAAATATTAGAAGGCATGAGTTGCCACTCTCTTGAGGACTTGGTCAATGAATGGTAAGGGGAAATGGTCCTTCTTGGTAAATGAGTTTAGCTTCCTATAATTGATGCAGACTCTCCATCCACTACTCACCCTAGTTGTAAGAATCTCTCCATCCTTATTGGTTATCAATGTGATTCCTGACTTCTTGGGAACCACTAGGATTGGGCTGACCCAATCACTCTCATCTATGGGATATATGATAAAAGCTTTTAATAATTTCAGAAGTTCCTTCCTTACTACCTCAATGAGATTAGGAATGAGTCGTCATTAAGGTTCACGACATGGCTTTGAATCAGATTCCAGAACAATCCTATGAGTCCCGATAATTGGGCTAATCACAGGAATATCATATAGGGTTCAACCAATGGCTTTCTTATTTTTCTTAAGGACATCTATAAGAATCCTCTCATTATTGGCTTCAAAAGAGGAAGATAGGGCAATAGGATGTGTTTGATAGTCCCCTAAGAAGACAAAATTGAGTCCAGTAGAAAGTTCCATCAATTAAATATCAGGTTGTTTCTTAATTTCAATAGAATATTGGGATATTGGATCAAGATCAATTTTATTTCTTAGAGTTTTATATAGAATCGATTCCACACATGAAGAAGTTTTATCTACTAGATTGGGTTAATCAAATTTAGGTACAGAAGTTGGAGTGGTCTCCATGAAATTGGATTCATAAAAGGTATCACTGATTTTTGACCTAAGACTTCATCATAAGAGAAATTTGAAAATGATTCAAGCTAAGGAGATATACTTCCTTAATTTTAACAAAGGATATCAATCTCATCCTGAATTAATCATCCATAAAATATTCCTTGATGATCTATGGATTAATTCTCAATGCATCCTATCATGTTTACTTCATGAATTTCCTCATCATCCCCTATTTGTGAGCTTGCATTATTGATGTTCAAGTCTAGACTCATGTTTCCAAAGTTGATGGTCATGTTCCCACTTTGAACTCGGATAACAGAGTTAATTGTTTCAAGGAAAGGACAACCAAGGATGGTTGGGGTTTGTTCATTATTTCCTACGTTTGGATGGTTGTCTAGTAAAATGATGTCAGCAAGGTATATGAAGTTTTCAACCTTTACCAGAATGTCCTTTAAAATCCCCTTTGGAACCTTAATTCTACGATCACCAAGTTGAAGTGTGACAGATGTGGGTTGGAGCCCTTCTAGGCCTAACTGGCAGTACACAGCAAAGGGAATGAGATTGACACTAGTACCTAGGTCACACAAGGCCTTGAAAACTTTTCTCTCTCCATTTTCATCATTGATATAAGGGAAACCCCGGTCTTTCAACTATGGAGGAATGGTCCCTTGATTGGTGGCACTCACATTAGCAGTGAAAAGTACTTGGTTTTTATGTGAAAAATCTCTTTCAAAAGTGCACAAGTCCTTAAGGTACTTTGAGTAGGCAGGTATGGTTTGGATTTCATTGAGAAGAGGAATGTTCAACTTGACCTTTGAGAAGATTTTCCTCAATCATTCAATCAAATCAGGCTTTCTTTTTTCCACATGCATTGAAGAAATGGTGTAGGTTGTGGGGTTGTTTGTTGAAGAGTTGTTTCATTGAAAATGTTATCATGTTTTTCTGTTTGATAATTTGGTTCATTTGAATTTTCATCCAAGTTCAAATCTTCATATGGGTTTTGAATTAGTTGTTCTAGTTTCTCAATTGATTTCCCACTTCTTAAAATATTCACAACCATTAGTTTTTCATGAGTTGTTGGAGTGCAACTTGACTCTCCCCTTAAATTTGATGATGGTACCGCCTGAGTAGGCATGGTTGCCTTTCCAGTTTTGATGGATTGAAGTTCCTGTTTAAGGGAAGAGACTTCTGAGTTCATCCTTTCCATTTTTTTGTATAGTTGTTCTAGTTGGCTTTGTGGAATAGTTTGGGTTGGTGCTTAAGAAGATTATTTTATCCCAGGGGGATATTTTTTGAGGTGGGATGGTTTGTTAAAAATGGACAGGTGGCTTATGGTATTAGTTGGGTTGGTTTTGTAACGGGTTATGGTTTTGGTAGTTCTGAAGGGGGTAAGGAGTTTGTCACTGTGGTTGGCTAGGTTGCTGGTTATCTTTCCAGCAGAAGCCTGGGTGGTGATTATACATTGGGTTGAAGGTGTTTTTGTATTGAGTTTTTTAGAAGTTTATGGAATTTAAATCCACTAGGGGTCCTCCTAAAAGAACATCCTTCATGGATGGAATGGTTGGGCAGTTGTCTGTCTTATGGTCATGTTTGTAAAAAATTGTGCAAACAGGGACTACAGTTTGGATTTCATGGAATTTTTTAAGGTCTATCTCTTTAACCATCCTAGAGAGTGTTGTGAGTTTAGCCCTAAGGCTTTACTCTTCTCTATGTGTATTATTTCTAGTAGTTTTTTGTGGCTTTTCAGAAAAAGGTGAAGTTACCCATGTTTGGATTTTTACATCAAGGCATTCCAGATACTCGTAAGTATCATTTGGGGGCTTTGTTTTTAAAACATCAATTATACATCATGTCAATGAATTGTTTGTTCCCCGGACCCAACCCTTCATAGAAAATTCTCACTTGTACAGGAATAGAAAAAACATGGTGTGGAACCATGATTAGAGTGTCTTTGAACCTCTCCCATGTTTCATAGAATGACTCTCCCACGTTATCGAAAACTTTTTGGATAATCTTTTTAAGTGTAACTGTTTGGTGGTGGGGGAAAGTATCTTTTGTAGAATTCTCTTTGTAGTTGGTCCCAAGAGTTGATGGATGATGGTATCAAATTTTTTAACCAATTTTTATCTCGATCCTTTAATGAAAAAGGAAATATCCTCAACTTAGATGATTCTAGTTGATGTTGGGGACACATGGTTTCTACAATGTCATTGAACTCTTTAACATTAATGTATGACATCTCGGACTCCATTCCATGAAAATTGGGAAGGTGGTTTAGGACATTGGGATTAAAGAAGTAATTGGTATCTCCTCTGTAATTGTGTATAATTCATGAGGGGGAATTGGCCCAGGAAGTTGTGAGGTAGTCTTTCATGGTTTGAAAGTCTGCATTCCCCAAGTTTGGGGCTGCCTCATTTGGATTTCCATTTTGGTTCCCACCCGGGTTTATGAGTTGGTTTCTTGGAAGAAATTCCATTGAAATTAGATCAATTTTTGACTCAAGGGTATTAGAAAGATTAGGATCCAATGCAGATAGTTACCTTGGTGTACTTGACTCCCCAACACCAGGATTATCCACCCTAACTATATGGTTTGATTGATCACGGGTGTAGGCGGACATGCGCCAAAAGAAAAAATATGAGAAAGGGAAAAGATAAGACAATTTGGATGAGAAAATAAGAAATGAGGTAGAATATAATGGGTGTTTATATGACTTAATTTGGTCCCCGACAACGGTTCTAAAATTTGATTCATGATCAAATTTACCCAAGAGATGAAGGTAGAACAGTCCTTGTAGTTTAGCTTGGGTTGTCGAATCCTCAGTGACCTAAGAAGTAACATATATACACGTACATTATATGGAAAATTTTTGGCTATGAAGTGGACAATGTGGGTTGATATTATATGGGATTAATTGAATTCTTAGTTACATAAGTGAATTCAAATTAATAGAATGAGTTGATCCTAGGTTATCACTTGGGGTGCATTAGATGCATTCCTTTTCATATATTTTAATTTCTTTTATTTGAGATAAGTTAATTTAAGAAGAGAAAACAACATCATCACTCACTGGTTTAATACCTACACCCTTTAATACTAATAACCTATAAACTTGATGGATCAATGTTTTGAGATCTTCAAGGTAAACATTTGTATAAGCACTTGAAGTGTGTGGCCTTAAATTTAACAAGGATGAAGGAGTTTAAAGATCTTCAAACAAAATTCTCAATTAAAAGAAGTGATTATAAACTAATGGAGTGAGAAATACCAACCAATACATCCCCTTTATACACCCTTTAATCAACCCATATTCGGGTTATCCCTCCATTGATTCTATGGTTTCAATGGAAGCGGAAATTAGACTCATTAGGGAAGAATTGGAGAAGTAAAAAAAAGATAATGAAATAACAATCACTCCACCGTTTTGTGATAATCTCACAAGGTTTGGTATGAAAAAGTTCACACCATGATGAAACGGTATCAAAGTGATAATAATTAGAATAGAAAAAGAGAATATGAAGAAATTTTTTAAAGAATCTAAGGTAATTCAAGGACTTACAATTGAAGGAATGCGATTACAACATCAAATTGGCAGCATAACATTAAAATGAAAAAAAAGCTCAAAGATGACAAACTAATTTACCACCACAGCCTTAAATATGAAATTTTGAATCCTTGGGTTGAGCCTACAATATTGGAAGTCACCTAAATTAATGGTGGTGGGCCTAGGGGGGTGGAAAGTTACGAGAGAATAGACTTTTCAACCCCTGACCCGAGGTGGCTGCCAACTTCCATCCACTGAACAGAAGCGCCTAAATGAGCTTTTATATGGCCTAACTAGAGGGGTGAATAGATGAATAAAATTATGATCTGGATGTCCCCTAACCATCTGTAATGTTTTATCACAAAATAGTTTATGGTGGATGAGATATGTGTAAAATGGTGAGCTGTGTTTCTAGGCCGTAAAATCGGGACCATAATATTATATTCAACTTGGGTCGCCTATATAACCAAAATTGAGGCCGAATTAGCACTAGTTCCTGTATATTTATATGTTCCTATATATGTATTATATCTTTCCATGAAATTTGGGCTTTATCGGGTTTGTATTGTGGGTCCTACATTCTCATCAGTGGGAAGGTGTCCAATCATCCTTCTCCAGAATTGTTTCATTTCGTCTCCAAATATCTCCATCATCCTTTATGAATCCTCCATTTATCCCTGAATGAAAAATATTCATATGTAAGTGTATATACAGTTCCCAAAATATCAAATAAAAAAATGGATAGTGTATATTAGGCATGAAGTGCACAAATGATAAGAATGGATGTTCAAAATTAAAATCCACTAAATCAGGCCCCTAAGATAAAAAATGAACATTTAATACCATTAAAATTTAATTTAAACATGAATTTTTAATGGTTAATCACACACCATCCCCCCTAGAATATTCCCCATAGTCAGACGAGTTATAGGAGGTTGCTTCAGCCGCCAAATACTAGAATTGAGACTCCTCTCTCAATTCTAAAGAGCTGATCTTAGGATTTTTCCCCACCAAAAGTAGAATATGACAATGAGGATGTGGAAGATGAATAAGAGGAAGACATTAGGGATTCCCCTTCAATATTTGAGGTGGGTTTGTCTACCCCAATCAGTGAATTAATGGAAATAAAGCAGGGTACTAAAGAAGGACCTTAACACACTCTTATTAGTGCGGTCATGTATTCCGAAGAGTAATAAGTATAAATCACATTCATGAAGTATAATCATGATACTTTCATATGGAAGTATATCAAAATTCTAGGCCTTGATCCTGAGGTGGCCACTCACTACCTGGTCTAGAAAGAAGACCATTGTAGCTACAAGCAAGCTGGTAGAAGGACACATCTAACACATGATCCCAAGATAGATGTTGAGGTTGACAATCTCATTAGAGTAAAAATTATTCAATAGGTCAAATATCCCATCTGGATGGCCAACTGTAAAGTCCCAGTTCGGGGTGCCACCCAGAGGAGCCCCGTACCTAGTTGGTCACATGGCCTCAAGCACATTTCCCCGAATTCCAGAGGCTTCTGACTAGAAGAAAGGGCCTTGGGTGTGGTAGTGTGGAAATTATGACCTCATTAGTAGAGTAACACAGTGTAATAACAATAATATACAACAAAAGAAGCACCAATGTCATTTTATAAGTATATAACAGAATACTGAAAATTAATAGACAATAGCAGCACATATATATAAATAATGATGCATGACACCAATATCTTGGAAAGAATCCAAACAAGTTACAATGCTATAATACAATACTAAACCAAAGTACAAAGGAACAAAAATTAAACAACTCCAATAGCATCACAATCCTCATCTTTGTCCCATGCTCTCCATCACCACATCAATCAAGTACCTAACGTAGAAGGTTTTTTTCCCTAAACTATACCTGCAATAATAAAATCTGTTTGGGCCCAAAATCATGACCCAAACAGGTTGTGAGACAAATCCCACTAGGCAATGACCCAAAGATCTATGCCTAACAGTCAATGAATATATATAGCAAGAAATATGAAAATTGATGTAATAAATAAAGAAGTACTCAAAATTAAAAAATCCTACAGTTCAATCTACATTAATATACATTTACAAATAAACAACAAAACATCCAAAAGAAATCCTATGGGAAGTAATTACAATCTAACCCCTCTGGTTCAACATAGAAAAAGACTCTATGAGGAAGTACACACTGTCAATTCCGCCTATGGTCATGTAACAGTAACTACAGACTCTCTAAGGAAGCACTCAACGTCCAATTCCCCTTATGGTCTCATAACGTGAATATACAAACAATCTGAGGGAGAACTTATGTCCACACCCCCTATGGTATATCAATGTGAAAAGTATAATAGACACTCTGGGGAAGCCCTTAGCATCCATTCCCCCTATGGTCTAACTACACAAGGATCCCATAGCCCTGTGTAAGCAATTGTGCACAAATGATATCCATCGGCCAAAGTAAATCTCAATATACTACTTATCTAAACAACTAAAATGCATATCACAAGCATGTCATTGAATAATGAAATCCATATCAACAACAATGGTAATGGAAACTAAATATCCTAATAGAAAGTTCCAGACCCAACGTTCAATAACAAACATCATGGTAAAACACATCCATAGTAAGGTAAAAAAACTTATTCACAATCAAGAGCCATAACTCAAGAAATCAAGCATAGTAGGAATTGACATGATTAAATTCTCTACACACTCAATACCCTAAACTAGGGTATTGGGAACATTTTTCACATATAATTCACTGACAACTATGGAAAGGCACAAACCACCTACCACGACGTTGTATGGTCGATATAGTTGAACCTTAGCCTTTGAATAGAATTAGAACGTTGTAGATCTACAAAAATGTCAAAAATGATAAACCATGGATATGTCACGAAAGGGGATAAATCATGAGAAGATGATCTAGAAGAAGGATTACTCACCGATGTGATTCCAATGCAATCTACGATGTTTGATTCAGAGAACAGATGGTCAATTGGGGGCTCCAGGAAGAATTGGTGATATCCGTTGCTCCTGGTCAAGACAAAGCTAGAAGAAGTCATTTCCTCCAATTAGACACGACCCTGATCTGATTTAAAAATTAAAAATAAAAGTACACGACATGTTCTTTAAATATACATGGTGTGTATATGCCTTTTCCAGACCCCACTTTAGGTGGTCTCCAGGTCACCCCACACATCCATGTACCTAGTTGTTACAGGGCCAGTACATGGCTACCCACAGCAACCGAATACACGGTGTGTAATCCAAAGTACATGACATGTAATCCTAAGTACATGGCGTGTAATCCTATGTACATGGCATGTACTCATAAGTACATGACATGTACTCATAATTACATGACATGTACTCCTTAAATTTCCAAAAACCCCTATTTTTCTCTAAAACACCAGAAAACATGATCCATACACAAAAAGAAAAATCAGGGTTCTTAAAAACTTCCCCACATAATAAAATTTTCCCCATATTTCCCTATGAAGGAGGTGAAGAATAATCCTCGAACAGCTCGAGCAACCGCAATTGCACATCAGCCTCTCTCTCCCATGTATCGTCCTATAATCACTCATGCTTCCCTAGAACTCGTACCAGAGGAAGAGACCAGCCATAGAGAACCTTTTTGATGTAATCAATTATCTGGATAGGATGATACTCGAACGATTTTTCCACCTATAACTTAACCTCCTCATGTTGTAAAACATGAGACTGTTCCAAGAAGTAACTCCGCAACTGAGAAACGTGGAAGACATCATGCATATCTCGATACCTCTGGGGTAGCTGCAACTGATAGGCAACCAGTATGATTCTCTCCAAAACCTCAAATGGCCTTAAGTATCTCAATGAATGCATTCCTTTCATTCTAATCATCATCTGTCCCAACCATGGTGTGATATGTAGTAAAATCTAATCCATGACCTCAAACTGTAGAGACCGTTTTGGACGATCAGCATAATACTTATGTCTTGACTATGTAGTATCCATTCACTTCCAAATAAAATACACCTACTCTGTGGTCTCTTGGAGAAGACAAGGTCCCAGCATAGCTACCTCTCAGGCTTCCACCCAACATTGGGGTGATCGGCATTGCCTACTGTGAAAATCTATATAATGTTCCATCTAAATATTTGTTTGAAAACTATTATTGTAGGCAAACTCTACCAGAGATATGTGTTTCTCCCAAAACCTCCAAAATATAGGACGCATGATAGAAGCATGTTATTTTGCACCTGTATCATACTCTCGAACTGGTCATCTGTCTAGGGATGGTATGTTGTACTCAGAAGTACCTGTGTACCAAAAGCCCTCTGTAGCCCATTCCAGATCTGAGAAGTAAAACGGGCACCCATGTCTGAAATGATGGAGTGCAGAATCCAATGTCAACATATGATTCCCCATATGTAAAAACATCCCAGATCATATACACTGAAGGTGTCCTTAATCAGAAATAAGTGTGAAATCTTCTTGAGTCTGTCAATGACTACCCAAACTGCATCATTCCCTCATGGTGACCTCGATAAAACCATCACAAAGTCCATCATGACATTATTCCACTTCCACTCAGGAATGGTTAACTACTGAAAAATCCCTTCTAGTCACTGGTGCTCTGCCTCCACCTACTAATAGTTAGAACATATCACGAAAAAACTGGAAATATATCTCTTAAGACTATGCCACCAATACTGTAAGTGTAGATCTCGATACATCTTTGTGACACCAGGATGAACTTCCAAAACTAAAGAATGGAAATCCCTCATCAACTCCTCGTGTATGTCTGCTAACACCAATACGTGACCATGGAAACGCATGATCTCATCCTCGCCTATAGTCTATCTAGGAATAGGTTCTTCTCCTGACACACACTCCCATAGAACTAGGCAATCAGAATTTGATATCTTCTTTATTCGCACTCTATTTAGTAGAGTAGAGGTAACAACTACAGAAGAAAGAAATGTCTTACCTTATCTATTTTTGACCTCCAAAAGCATCGTAGAGAATAGATCTATAAGCTGCCACTCACTATTGGTCTCGTGAACTGCCTGTATCTGAGTCCTCCCATTCAATGCATCATCCACTTCATTGACTTTCCCAAGCAAGTAGGCAAGCTCAATGTTAAAGGACTAATGGTATTCAACCCACCATCACTGTCTAAAATTCAGGTCACGCTGGGTAAAGATATACTAGATAATTTTTTGATCAGTGTACACCACATAATTATCACCCAGATGGTAATGTCTCCAACAATGTAATGCATGACCAACTACATCCAACTCAATATCGTGCGTCGGGTAATTCCTCTCATGTGACCTCAACTACTGAGACCCATACACAACGAAACCTTATCTCTGCATAAGAACTATTCCTAGCCTGATACCTGATGAAACATAGTAAATAGTATAATTCGTTCTCGGATCTGGAAAAACTAGTATAGGTGATGAAGTCAACACCCTTTCATCTCCTGAATGGTTGAATCATAGGAATCTATCCATAGTTACTCTGCAGCATTCTTGTTCAGGCCCATTAGTGGTGCTGATAAGCGTGAAATGTCCTATATGAAACTTCAATAGTAACCAGCTAGCCCGAGAAAACTTCATACCTCAAATATGTTTTTTCGATGCTCCTAGGAAACTACTTCCCTCACTTTCTCTAGGTCTATTGATACTCATATCTATAAGATATCATGACCCAAGAAGTGAATATTGTCCATCCAAAAGTGGGATTTTGGGAGCTTAGAATATAACTAATTCTCTCTCATTGTACTCAAAATGATCTTAAGATGGGTAGCATGGTCGTGCCGAGTGTGAGAGTACACAAAGATATTATCCACAAAAACTACACCAATGGAATCCATGTATGAATGGAAAACTTGGTTCATCAATTCCATAAAAACTACAGGCGCATTCGTGAGATCGAACGGCATAACCACATTCTCATATAGACCATACCTACTGAGAAAGGCAGTAAGAGTTATATCATATGATCTACAGTGTAAATGATAATATCCAAATGTCAAGTAAATCATCGAGAAGACCTGGGATCCTTGAAGCTGATCAAAGAGATCATCAATCCTAAGAAAGGGATATCAGTTCTTGACGTCAACTGGTTAAGATTCCGATAATCCACATAAGGTCGGAGGGTACTGTCCGCCTTCTTCGATAATAGGACAGGCGAACCCCACGGAGAAGTACCGGGTATGATGAAATCCTTTTCATGCAACTCCTCTAAATGCTTCTTGAGCATCTGTAACTCTGGTGTGTCAATCATATAAGGAGGAATGGACATCAGTGTCTCTCTTGGAACAATCTCAATATAATTTTCTACCTCTCGGCCCAGAGGCAAACCTAAAATTTCCTCTTGAAAGATATCTCTGAAATGATCCACTATTGAAGGATAGTGTATCTGTGAATTCCCCTAGTCATCCAGATAGAAACTAGAAATCTAGGCTATAAATCCTCCCAACCCCTGATGCTCAGTTCCATCTATGCTCACATTGACATCCCATTCACCCTTATGTAGAAACAAACTTCCCTCTAGTGATGTGAATCCCACCCTATGATGATAGAAATCGACAACATCTTGGAAGTGAACTAACCAATCCATTCTGAAAATGACATCATATCCTGTCATCTCCAAGGCATAAAGGTACAATAATAAGTGACACCCAGCAACCTCAAAATGGAACTCCATGCACAGACATACACTAGCCATTCGAGTTTCCAATGGTTTTTCCAGCATCAAGATATCACCAGAAGTAAATATACAGAGCCCAAGGCTCTCCATAACAGCAATAGATATTAAACTCTAAAAATCCTCTCTATCGAAAAGTGAAGATGATTAAACTGAGGAAACTAGAATCGTACCTTTAACTGTAGATGGTCCAAGATCCTTCTTTTGATGGGTCAACTCTATAGAAAAATCCTAACATGCACCATTGCACTATGAATATTTCAGCGATCCCTGAGCTAACCCACCCTGCAGCTATTGAAAACTCTGTGTCAAACCACTATGTCTATGACCTCCACCTCGTCCAGAATGGTTGGACAAACTCAAGTTACCAAGTTGAGGAGAAGCTAGTAGTTATGATAGTGAATGTGGGGTCAAAGAAGAACTCGTTTCAACAGATGATGGTGAGAAAAATTGTCAGAAACACTAAAGATGACCCATCTTGTTGCAGGATTGGCACTTAACTGGGTCTCTCAGGAAATGTGTCCCCATATTCCCACTCTTTTTACACTGTTAGCATACCACCTTGCTACCTGAAGATATAATCCTCCTACTGGGATATCTATGCGTAGACTCCCTACGACACTTCCTTCTACTAGTCAAAGGGGTACCATCTCCGGATGTGGAACCTCCATGGCTCAGAGATCTAGAATCCCTTAGGTTTCTCTCTGTGATCAATGCTTGGTTGACTATTGATGTGATGGAATTCAACCTGAAGACATTCACATGAGATCATATGTCATTCCTGCGACCATCCACAAACATCCACGCTAGGAATAACTCATCATCCACTGGAATGGGTGTGAAGCACTAGTTCTCAGTGAAGCGAGAATAATATTCCATTACTGTTAGAGTACCCATCTCCGAACTCATAAAATTCTGGGCTTGGTCAGCACTCAAAGTCTTTTGGTAAAAGTAGTCATAGAAGGCACTCTTGAACTCATCCCAGACCATACCTGCTGGCACCCTTTTAGTGATATCACATCCCACCATCTCTTGGAATAATCCCGGAGGATGTACCTAGAGAGTTTCACCCTCCTCTCTAGAGGAGTCTCCAGACACGTGATGATAGACATCATGGATTCTAACCGCGACTCAACACCTTAGGGTCCTCCATCCCCAGAGAAAGTGGGAGGATGTTGCTACTGAAAAACTCACATCAACTCTACTAAAGAGTGGGTAGGATGCAGTGCTCCCATGAAGTTTTTCATAAACCTCATAAAACCTTCTATGAACTATGCATCGACACCTGTATCTAGAATGACGGTTGGTTCCATGCCAGACACAACATAGGGATCTGTTGGTATTACCTGATCTACTATGTCCGGTGTCTGATCGTTACATTGTATCTGGCGTACAACCAGAGGAAGTATCGGTGGAATGACTCTGCAAGGTCATGTTCACACCTTAGATCAAGATTATCAAGGAATGAAAATTATAAGTGCAAAAGTGGAACATGATAAAGAAAAAAAGAATCATGTTTTTTAAAATAGCGATACACTGCCTGTAAGACCCCTACAAGGCGTGTTCCCTTAATCCTTTACATGAGCATGTACTTCTGCCAGACCTGGTCATGTAACATGCTTACACATGGCGTTTTCATCCTCAAACACGGATTTTACTTGAATCTATTCCCCCTTCCCAAGTTTTTTTACATGGCTAAACCACACGGTTCTCATAGAACAAAACTACACAACATGTTTGTTCCAAACATGGTGTGTACCGCTTATGTTTCAATTGCCCATGTCATTAGTCACACTGTTGGAGACAGGGTTTACTCTACACAGCGTGTTTATGCTAAACACAATGTGTTTAATGGATTTTACTGACCCGTGTAGTTAGTCACACAGCCAGTTAAATGGTCTAATCCATAGAACTTGTTTAAGATGAACATGATGCGTACTACATGATTTTCATCCACCTGTGTTGTTAGTCAAATGGCTGGATATATGGTCTCTAAAACACAGCGTGTTCGTCCGAAACACGGCATGTTCCACCAACGATTTCCCAACCTCATTTCTCTTCCCATACAGTCAGTCACACAGTTAAGGACTACACGGTGTGTACATGCATTACAAGTGTAACGCCCCGACCCCAGCTACCCAGAGTCGGTGCATTACTTCGTAACATTGGCATGATCACAAAAGATCAAGTCTCGAAAGACCGATTAGTTTAGTAGCCTTGGAAACACTAGATACATTCATAAGTCTTTCATTACATCAAAATTAAACAAACTACAAAAAACATGGTCTTCATAGTCCACACTCATATCTTCACTGATTATTCTTGCAAGTCAGTCATAAAATACTTCTTCACATCCTGGAAAATTTTTAAACATTGAAAGGGGTGAGCTCAAATGCTCAGTAAGGATAATAATAATGCGGAAGCTTTTATAAATAAACATTAACATTTAAGGCAATGTATAAATAAAACAAAAGCCTTTTAAACATGAACTTCAACATAATATGGCAAAAGTAAAATGAGATAATGCCATTTACTTCTTCACATGGATATTCTACTGGTCGAATAATCACATGCAATATCAATAACCACTTTCATAATGATGGAATGCATAATGCCAGACTATCATAACCACGTAGTCAAGGCCTCGTGCCAAGACCACAAATAAGATTTTGTCAAGGCCTTGTGCCAAGACACTAGTTTGTCTCATGAGACCTGCCGATGCATCGAGGAGCTATAGCGGGCTCCACCCGTCACTTATTAAGTCCAATGCATTCCTCATATGAATAGGTTTAAACATATCATAAACCATAATATAATCGTATCACATAAAACATGCATAAAGGAAACATAACATTTCCACATTTCAATCACAAGATACCAATACAACACATTGATATAGTAAAAATTCTTTCAAAACCATTTTCAATACCAAAATAAAAGAATGTTAAAACTTTGTATTTATTTTTCATTAAAAAAAAGTGATGGATTGTAAAGGAAGCCGAAACTCAAATAATGGTCACGGCGGTGGAGAAGTCATTGTCGCCGCATAAGTACGGAAAGAAAAACATTCCCTTTTGTCGTTTAGTAAACGCTTCGTATAAAAAAGATTCCTTTTGAATAAACGTAAAAGTCAAAGGGGTTTATACACCGTATAAAAGAAAGTTGTTTATAAAACCAAATATGCCTCATTGAAAGGAGATTGAGACAAAGTCCTTAAAAAGATCATTTTTAAAATAAAATAGATCTATTATGTGTATTAACTATAATTACACATAAAGAAAGTATAAATACAAGATAGGGCATAATAATATCATGACATAATTTGAAAGTAGGTGATTAACCCAAAGAATGGAAATTGGGTTAAGAAATTCCCTTACCTTGTGTCCGACTTGATTCGACTGTTCTTTAACCTCCTGAATAATAAACTAGAGTTAATATATACCCTATTAAGAACCATTTTTAATTTCATTATCCTTTTTATATCACTTATTACAATGTTATGAACATCATGTAATTATTTAAGTTAATAACGGTCGTTTTGTCGTTCTTTGGTACTTGAGTCAACAATAAGCTTCTTATAATTACAAGTTGTTTATGTGGTGAAATATCCATTATATCCAGAATTATATTCATGATTTAGATGTCATATATATCTTATATATCCAGTATATACATTCATTTATAATATTACGTAACATTTAGAGGTACGAAATGAAATGCACCGTTCATGGAGACGGTAAGCCGTACGTACGCATGAACGCTACTTTCATTTCAATTTCATATTTTATAGAATGGAATAATAATGATATAAGGGTATATTATAATTCCAGTATAATATCACATATAATATCATGGTTACATCCTTTATATGTCCCACATATGGTATTTAACGAATCAAATCACTTTGAGGGGGCGGTAGTCCGCACTTCCTTAAATGAAGATATCGTGTTTACCCATAATGGAAACCATAAAGGTAAGAAAAAAAATGAAAAATACAGAAGCATAAGTAAAATATAAACATATTATATATCATATATAAAAATAGTGACATCTTAATGGCCACCTTTGAAGGTGTTATATGAGTGTTGAACAATCATCGTTTCGTGAGGCAAAAATTCGCCATCCACAGAAACCGTATGTTCTTTAACCATTAGACGTAGGTGTGTGTAAGTGTAGCTTGAATCCTTTTTATAAAAACATCCTAGTATATTTAGGATACTGGTGTTGTTACAAAAGAATTGAATAAAAAGAGTTTAGGGGGTTGGAGAAGAAAAATAAAACAAAACAACATTATAAAAGACATTACCTCAAAATCGGGTAACTCTTTTTGATTTGAGCCAAAGGCTTCCTTGGGAAGTGTTCTGCCCAAAGTGAGGCTTCTATGAGTAAGGGAGGAATGTTGGGAGAGTATTTGGGAAGAGGTTGGCCGAGCCAAAAGGCTTGAAAGTGTAAATGAGGTGGGAGAGGTGGGGGCCTTTTATAAGTGGAGAGGAGGGGCACTTTTGGAAAGATTGAAATGTTACATTATTTCAAAATGCTTTTCGGATTCTAAAGGTCCCACACTTATATAATTCGAGGCTAAGGTGATAAGGTTTCGAAATCTCTTCATCCAATAGGCTTTGGACAAGTGTAAGCCTTGGATTTTGCATTATCTTCTCATTTTATTTAAATCGTTAAATAATGAGGTCATCGCCACATCATAATGATGTCATAAATAATTTAATTTATTTAATGTATAAAAATTATAAAAAAAATACTATGATGTAGGAAATCTTTTTAGCGTTCTAATGAATATTTATAGTAAAAATTTGGACTTGTGTAACCCTACTTAAAAATTGTTTTAGTAAAACAATTTATGTTAGTGTCATTTTCACTTTAATATTAAATAAAAACTAATTTATGTCATTTCCCAACAAAAGTGGATCCATGGGGTCCCCAAGTTGACCCATGGTTTGTCATGGTCGGCCATGACACAACCAATGAGGTTGGGACATGTGTCTAGGTTATTTAATATTATTAAAGTATTATTTATACCTTAAACCACACTAATTACCACTAATCGCGATTAAAACTTAATAAGTTACTATTCACCAAAAAATTATTATAATCTCATTGAACCACATTTTACTTCTTAATGACAACCATGTATGTCGGATTTTTGAAAATAAAATCACAGAAGTGGTAATATTTCATTTAAATGAAAAATCAGTTATTTAACTACCACTTAGTGGTTTCACTATTCATCAAAAATTGAAGTTTTTCAGAATAAGGCCAAAATTTCACCCTAAGCTATAATTGATATTCCGAATTCAAAAATGATGTCTATTTTACAAAATTCCAAACATATAAGTTGCATTAATAAATTTTATAATTAATTCCCGCTGTCACAACAAATAGCGTGTTTTTAAGAAACAATTTATATCAAAAGATTGGCAATTGTTTATGTCCAATTTCAATGTCAAATTAATTCTAATGACCACCATTGGATAAAATGGTAAAAATATATTCCAATTATACTTTAAAACCACTCAATAGTATAATTTATCACTATAAATTATTTTCATTAAAAAAGTTGTTTTAAGTATTTTTCACTATTCATAAAAATTTTGAAGTTCTCAGAAAATTACAAAAAATTCAACATAGGCTAATTTCAATATTAGGAATACAAAAATGAGGTCCATTTTGAAATATAAAATTTCTATAATTTTAAAAAGTGGTTATTACTATTCATAACGGCTACTTTGATTTGTCGCGGTGTTTTAGAACTCGAAGTTGCGTACAATGCAAGCTATTGCATTATTGAATGAGAAGTGTATCGTGGAAGCTTGGGGTGTTACATTCTCCCCTCCTTCAATAAATTGCGTCCTCGCAATTTGAAATTTTTTTTCTTTGAAAATAAAATATTGAAAATAGTAAATACCTTTTAGGAAAACCCACATCGGAAATAAGATTAATAAAATTTAGCCTTAATAAGAGGGAAATGGAAATAAGAAAGTCACCACCAAATTATGATCTCGATAAGGAGAACATTGGTGGCAATTAGAGACATATAATTGGAGGAAAAACGTAAATATTTATAGGGAGCGATTGAGGTCATCAATCACAATCAACTGTCAAATTGAGGGCCTCAAAGCCTTCAATCTATGTTGATTTAAAATATCATCAGTTCAGCAGGACATAAGGTATTAGGATAACACATTTTTTTTGTTTTAATATCCCTTTACTAAAGTTTAAGAATTAATTTATTCATTGAATAAGAGATAGGTATATATATATTTATGCTTGACAATTAGAGTTTCAACCTCCAACTCATCTTTCACTTAAAAAGATAATAGAACTCAAAAATATTATACGTATCCTAATTTTATAAGGTTCCAAATGTTAACACATACCATTTAGATTAGTGAAATTATTTTGTAATAACCAGGGACTTCCTGTAGGCTAGTGGTAGGAAATAAAGGCCTGTCGCACTTTGATTGTGGGTTCGATTCCTACAGCTTTGTCCGACGCGACGGTTTATGCCCCACCCTGCAGGTTGTCCTTTTCCTAAAACTATAGTACTATAATTCTCCAAAAATAATCTTCATAAATTTTTTAACCTTAAACCATACTATCCAAAAATCAACTTAATCCACTCCAACCTTTATAGTTATCCAAAATACCTCTGTCCAGACTTTCTCTAAAAGGTCTCTTAATTCCAAAATCAATTGTAACATCAGATTCCCCAAACAAAGAAAAGTTTCTCTTATTGTCACATACTAAAAATATGATTACCTTAATCATATTAAAACCTTACTGAAACCAACAAGTACTGCAGTACAATCCTTATATAGATCACATTATTCTAATAACCAGAATATAATCCATGAGTCCAAAAGCACCAATACATTAGTTATTCTGCTTCAACTGTAGTAATAGCATAAGATTGTCCTTGATCCCTTGGCCTTTTCTGAGGTAAGTTTCCTTGACGCTTAGGACATTCATTTTCATAATGACCCATTTCTCTACAATTGTAGCATTCAACTTTGATAGCCTCTTTCTTTCCCTTGCAATCACGAGCCTGGTGACCCTTTTCTCCACATTTATAACAAACTCCCATTCCTTTTAGGCAAGTACCAGGGTGATTCTTCCCACAATTATCACATAATGGAAAATCCTTCTTTCCCTTTTTCCCTTTATCTGTCTCTTGTTCCACCGTCCTCTTCTTCTCTTGCTTTACTTTGTTGTCATAAGACTTAGAGAATTCCTTTTCTGTCTTGATAGCACATGAGACAATATCTTCGTATGATGAGAAGGATTGTGATACCAAAGCTCGACGGAGAAATGGTTTTAACCCATCAAAGAAACGATCAATCTTACTCCTTGGGTTACATATATAATCGGCAGCATGCCTCGCTAACCTTGTAAAGTTAGCCTCATACTTTGCGACATTCTCATCCTCCTTCTGCCTCAGACTCAGAAATTGCCTTTCCATATCTGCTCGATGGTCACGAGGAAAATATTTTTCTATGAAAAGCTCTTTGAACTCCCTCCATTCCATATTCGTTACGTCATCATCTTCCTTTGTGTTTTGAATCAGTGACCACCACTGATCGGCATCTCCAGTGAGGCGGTAAACTGCCATGACAACCTTCTCCCTTTCACTACTCCCCAAGGCATGGAATATTTTCTCTAAGGAATTTATCCATTGCTCAGCTACTGTAGGATTTGTACTCCCATTGAAGGTTGGCGGTTGTTGCCTCATGAAACGGTCTAGCATTGATCCTCCACGTTGCGAATCAGGGTGCTCCATACGAGTAAGGTTGTTATCCATAACCTGCGTGAGTTGTCCCAGTATGGTATTAAGTTGATCAGCACCAGTTGTATCTCCAGGTCCACAATAATTATCTTGATCAGGAGGGCAATCCCTACACGGAGTTCGTGCATTGATACAGTTTCCATTCCTTCTACCAGGCGCCATTTCTAAACAATGGCATAAACTAGATTAGTTTATGAATCAAAATACATAATCTCATACTTATAAAACACTTAACATAAATTGAACTATTTATGGATATAATCCATAATCATAAAAAGGTTTTGTTTGAGGAAGTATATACTCATAACCGTTCATAGTGGTTTGTAAAGAAAATGAGAATTATCCTAAGCATATCCCCCGGGAGTGTCGTAACCAAGAGTGCAGCAAGGCCCGTTGTCGTGCACCAGTTCCCGTTCGAGTCTAGCTCAAAGCGGTGTTTTCGGGTTTTACCCCTAGGTACATCTGTGCCAGAGCCGCCTCTACCTGCTCGTATCCAGACAGGGATGTATTGCTCGGAAAACTCATAACATCTCTATAATACCAAAATTCTAGGATGTTCTTCTATACTAGTCCTCAAAGTCTATCTTTGGGCTATGTGCTCTAATCAGAGTTTATCTAAATCTAGCTTCCAAGGTTAGTACTAAACTGCCTCTGATACCAACTGTAACGCCCCGACCCCAGCTACCCAGAGTCGGTGCATTACTTCGTAACATTGGCATGATCACAAAAGATCAAGTCTCGAAAGACCGATTAGTTTAGTAGCCTTGGAAACACTAGATACATTCATAAGTCTTTCATTACATCAAAATTAAACAAACTACAAAAAACATGGTCTTCATAGTCCACACTCATATCTTCACTGATTATTCTTGCAAGTCAGTCATAAAATACTTCTTCACATCCTGGAAAATTTTTAAACATTGAAAGGGGTGAGCTCAAATGCTCAGTAAGGATAATAATAATGCGGAAGCTTTTATAAATAAACATTAACATTTAAGGCAATGTATAAATAAAACAAAAGCCTTTTAAACATGAACTTCAACATAATATGGCAAAAGTAAAATGAGATAATGCCATTTACTTCTTCACATGGATATTCTACTGGTCGAATAATCACATGCAATATCAATAACCACTTTCATAATGATGGAATGCATAATGCCAGACTATCATAACCACGTAGTCAAGGCCTCGTGCCAAGACCACAAATAAGATTTTGTCAAGGCCTTGTGCCAAGACACTAGTTTGTCTCATGAGACCTGCCGATGCATCGAGGAGCTATAGCGGGCTCCACCCGTCACTTATTAAGTCCAATGCATTCCTCATATGAATAGGTTTAAACATATCATAAACCATAATATAATCGTATCACATAAAACATGCATAAAGGAAACATAACATTTCCACATTTCAATCACAAGATACCAATACAACACATTGATATAGTAAAAATTCTTTCAAAACCATTTTCAATACCAAAATAAAAGAATGTTAAAACTTTGTATTTATTTTTCATTAAAAAAAAGTGATGGATTGTAAAGGAAGCCGAAACTCAAATAATGGTCACGGCGGTGGAGAAGTCATTGTCGCCGCATAAGTACGGAAAGAAAAACATTCCCTTTTGCCGTTTAGTAAACGCTTCGTATAAAAAAGATTCCTTTTGAATAAACGTAAAAGTCAAAGGGGTTTATACACCGTATAAAAGAAAGTTGTTTATAAAACCAAATATGCCTCATTGAAAGGAGATTGAGACAAAGTCCTTAAAAAGATCATTTTTAAAATAAAATAGATCTATTATGTGTATTAACTATAATTACACATAAAGAAAGTATAAATACAAGATAGGGCATAATAATATCATGACATAATTTGAAAGTAGGTGATTAACCCAAAGAATGGAAATTGGGTTAAGAAATTCCCTTACCTTGTGTCCGACTTGATTCGACTGTTCTTTAACCTCCTGAATAATAAACTAGAGTTAATATATACCCTATTAAGAACCATTTTTAATTTCATTATCCTTTTTATATCACTTATTACAATGTTATGAACATCATGTAATTATTTAAGTTAATAACGGTCGTTTTGTCGTTCTTTGGTACTTGAGTCAACAATAAGCTTCTTATAATTACAAGTTGTTTATGTGGTGAAATATCCATTATATCCAGAATTATATTCATGATTTAGATGTCATATATATCTTATATATCCAGTATATACATTCATTTATAATATTACGTAACATTTAGAGGTACGAAATGAAATGCACCGTTCATGGAGACGGTAAGCCGTACGTACGCATGAACGCTACTTTCATTTCAATTTCATATTTTATAGAATGGAATAATAATGATATAAGGGTATATTATAATTCCAGTATAATATCACATATAATATCATGGTTACATCCTTTATATGTCCCACATATGGTATTTAACGAATCAAATCACTTTGAGGGGGCGGTAGTCCGCACTTCCTTAAATGAAGATATCGTGTTTACCCATAATGGAAACCATAAAGGTAAGAAAAAAAATGAAAAATACAGAAGCATAAGTAAAATATAAACATATTATATATCATATATAAAAATAGTGACATCTTAATGGCCACCTTTGAAGGTGTTATATGAGTGTTGAACAATCATCGTTTCGTGAGGCAAAAATTCGCCATCCACAGAAACCGTATGTTCTTTAACCATTAGACGTAGGTGTGTGTAAGTGTAGCTTGAATCCTTTTTATAAAAACATCCTAGTATATTTAGGATACTGGTGTTGTTACAAAAGAATTGAATAAAAAGAGTTTAGGGGGTTGGAGAAGAAAAATAAAACAAAACAACATTATAAAAGACATTACCTCAAAATCGGGTAACTCTTTTTGATTTGAGCCAAAGGCTTCCTTGGGAAGTGTTCTGCCCAAAGTGAGGCTTCTATGAGTAAGGGAGGAATGTTGGGAGAGTATTTGGGCAGAGGTTGGCCGAGCCAAAAGGCTTGAAAGTGTAAATGAGGTGGGAGAGGTGGGGGCCTTTTATAAGTGGAGAGGAGGGGAACTTTTGGAAAGATTGAAATGTTACATTATTTCAAAATGCTTTTCGGATTCTAAAGGTCCCACACTTATATAATTCGAGGCTAAGGTGATAAGGTTTCGAAATATCTTCATCCAATAGGCTTTGGACAAGTGTAAGCCTTGGATTTTGCATTATCTTCTCATTTTATTTAAATCGTTAAATAATGAGGTCATCGCCACATCATAATGATGTCATAAATAATTTAATTTATTTAATGTCTAAAAATTATAAAACAAATACTATGATGTAGGAAATCGTTTTAGCTTTCTAATGAATATTTATAGTAAAAATTTGGACTTGTGTAACCCTACTTAAAAATTGTTTTAGTAAAACAATTTATGTTAGTGTCATTTTCACTTTAATATTAAATAAAAACTAATTTATGTCATTTCCCAACAAAAGTGGATCCATGGGGTCCCCAAGTTGACCCATGGTTTGTCATGGTCGGCCATGACACAACCAATGAGGTTGGGACATGTGTCTAGGTTATTTAATATTATTAAAGTATTATTTATACCTTAAACCACACTAATTACCACTAATCGCGATTAAAACTTAATAAGTTACTATTCACCAAAAAATTATTATAATCTCATTGAACCACATTTTACTTCTTAATGACAACCATGTATGTCGGATTTTTGAAAATCAAATCACAGAAGTGGTAATATTTCATTTAAATGAAAAATCAGTTATTTAACTACCACTTAGTGGTTTCACTATTCATCAAAAATTGAAGTTTTTCAGAATAAGGCCAAAATTTCACCCTAAGCTATAATTGATATTCCGAATTCAAAAATGATGTCTATTTTACAAAATTCCAAACATATAAGTTGCATTAATAAATTTTATAATTAATTCCCGCTGTCACAACAAATAGCGTGTTTTTAAGAAACAATTTATATCAAAAGATTGGCAATTGTTTATGTCCAATTTCAATGTCAAATTAATTCTAATGACCACCATTGGATAAAATGGTAAAAATATATTCCAATTATACTTTAAAACCACTCAATAGTATAATTTATCACTATAAATTATTTTCATTAAAAAAGTTGTTTTAAGTATTTTTCACTATTCATAAAAATTTTGAAGTTCTCAGAAAATTACAAAAAATTCAACATAGGCTAATTTCAATATTAGGAATACAAAAATGAGGTCCATTTTGAAATATAAAATTTCTATAATTTTAAAAAGTGGTTATTACTATTCATAACGGCTACTTTGATTTGTCGCGGTGTTTTAGAACTCGAAGTTGCGTACAATGCAAGCTATTGCATTATTGAATGAGAAGTGTATCGTGGAAGCTTGGGGTGTTACAACAAGGCGTGTACATAAGAAAAAAAATTCATTCCCAAATATAAGGACACATGGCGTGTATTCATCATTACATAGTATATATTCTGGGTTTTTCTAGACAGTAATCCACAAAAACTACTCTGTAACCCTATAAAACCCTGAAATAATTATTAAAATGCCAATTTTTTATCCATGGGGGGCCATGATCCATGCGAAACAAATATGGACATATGATTCATGTAAAACACAATGTATAACAGTAAAATACATCACATGATCCACCAAGTTCTGATCCAGTACGACCCATGACACCTCAATTCAAAAAGTTTTGTGTCAATTAAAATGATACATTAAACATTAGAAATACCCTATAAAAGAACATGTATTTTATGAAGGCATATATCACAACAGCATGAATATCTAGCTCAACATCTATCACAACAACATGAAATGCATAATTCACCCTAAATGGCATGACAAGAATGCATGACATGTGATCTCTATAAAGTGTCGATATGTTGCATGAGATGGAATACCCTCATCTCATCGGGTTGAAACAGAAATAGAACATCAATAATATCATTGGTAATGGCCCAAAACATGTGAATCACCCAACTATGAAGTCAAATCAACTGTAATAATTGTAATCCCAGGAAACAAAATAGAAATAATTGAGGCATATTGAATTTTCTCTGTACACAGGTTAGCTACTCTTTGGAACAACTTATTACCAAGTATTGATTCCTTCCTATCCATTTCTATTGGCTCCAAAAAGTAAGTCAAGAAAAAAATAATCCCTTTGATCCCACATTATAAGGTCCTAGTTCCAAGTATCACCCAGAGGTGCCCCATACCTTGTTAGTCACATGGCCTCATGCACATTTCCCTGAACGCTAGAGGCTTCCGACTAGAAACGAGGTCCTTGGGTGTGATAGTGGGGAAACTATGCACTCATTAGAAGATTAACACAACAAAATAATAATAATATACAACAATAGATGTAGTAATATCATTCAATAAGTAAATAGTGGAAGAATGAAAATAAATAAATCGCAGCACATATATATAAATAATGTTGCATGACATTAGTATCTAGGAAAGCATCTAAAAAAGTCACAATGCATGAATATAGTACTAAACCAAAGTAAGAAAGCAAAACAAGTAAAAAACTCCGGCATCATCGCAAGCCTCAGCTTGGTCCCATGCTCTCTAGCTCCATAGAAATCTCGCACCGGAAGTAGAAGGGCTCTTTCCCTTATCTATACTTGCAATAATATAATATTTTTGGGCCCTAAATCCTGACCCAAACAGGGAGTGAGATATATCCCAATAGTCAAACACCCAAAGATCTATTCCTAACAGTCAGTGAATATATATAGTAGGAAATATGAAAAATGAAGAAATAAACAAGGAAGTACTCAAATGTAAACAATCCTACAGTTCATGCTACATTCATTTACATTTACAAATAAACAACCAAACATACACAAGTAACCCTCTAGGAAGTACTCACAGTCTAACCCCTCTGGTTCAGCATAGGCAAAGTCTCTCTGAGGTAGTAATCAACGTCAATTCCCATTGTGGTCTCGTAACATTAAATATAGACTCTCCGAGGAAGAAATCAACGTCCAATTCCCCCTGTGGTCTCGTAACGTGGAACTACAGACACTATGAGGGAGCACTTACGTCCATCCCGCCTATGCTGTCACTATGTGAAAAAGTATAACAGACACTCTGGGGAAGCCCTCAGAATCCATTTCTCGTATGGTCTAACTACACCAGGTTCCCACAACCATGTGTATGAAAATGTTCACAAACGATATCCAGATGCCATAGAAAATCTCAAAATATTACTTGGCTAAACAACTATAATGCATATCACAAGAATGTAATATAATAATCAACTCCATCATAAGAACACTGGGCATGGAAACTAAAAAGACTAACATGATGTTCTAGACCCGATGGTCAACATCAAACAACATGGGAAAACACATCCATGGATAGGTAAATAAACCTATTCAAAATCAAGAGCCCTATCCCAAGAAATTAGGCATAGAAGGCATTAACATGATTAAATTCACTAAACATACAATACCCTAAAATATGTTATTGGAAACTTTTCACATGTATAATTCAAAGAAAACTACTGAAAGGCACAAACCACCAACCTCGACATTGTACGATCGATATAGTTGAAAATATGCCTTTGAATCGACTTAAAACGTTGTAGATCTACAAAAATGCCAAAAACGCTCAGCCATGGATATCTCACTAAAGAGGTGAAATCAATAGAAGAGGATCTAGAAGAATGAAGAAACCAATGACTTGATCCCAATACAATCGAAGATGTCCAATTTGAAGAATAGATGGTCTATCAGGGGCTCGAGGAAGCATCAGTGATATTCGTCGCTCCTGGTCGAGACGAAGCCAGAAGAAGTTGTTTCTGCTAATTAAACGCTACCCCAGTCTAATTTAAAAATTAAAAATAAAACTACATGGTGCATTATTTAAATATACATGGCGTGTATATTTTTTACCATGTCCCACTTTAGGCGGTCTCTAGGTCACCCCAAATGATCATGTACTCGACCATTACACAACTAGTACACAACTACCAGTGGAAACCGGATACACGATGTGTACTCTTAAGTACACCGAGTGTACTCCTTAAATTTCAAGAAACCGCTATTTTTCTCAAAAACACTAGAAATTAATATCCATTCCTAAAAAAGAAGACCTGATTTCTTACACCAACATGGTCCTTGTCAAAATGAAGAACCGTAAGATCAGAGATTGTTTCGACATCAAGGACCTCAATCGACTCTACCCAAGAGATGTTTTCCTAGTCCCAATCATATAGTTGTTGATTGATGAAATTGTAAGATACAAGGAACTCCGTTTTATGGATGACTATTCAAGATATAACCATGTCTGAATATCCTAATAAGTCATAGATGAAATTTCCTTCAGGGACCCTAGTGAGTATTCTAATACAAGGTGATTCCCTTTGGTTTGAAAAATGTGTACCCCACATTCCAGTTTTCCATGTATCTTGTTTTCAGTTCCTCACTAGGTGGATTTTTCAAATGCTATGTTGTTGATCTGGTTGTTAAATTATGGAATTGTTCAAACCACCTGACGGATCTTGAAATAGTCTTCACCAAACTACGACATCATAGTTTCAAAATGAACCCCTTAAAATTATCCTTTGGTGCTACCTTTTCTAAATTCCTCAGCTTCATTAAAATCCATTGTGTCATCAATGTAGACCCCAAAAAATACAAAGTCCATCCTTGGAATTCCTCATCCTTACAACCTCATTGAGTTGAGAGGTCTCGGAGGACATGTTTCCTATATTTGGTGCTTCATAGCCAACTTTAAGGGTAAATTTTTTCCATTCACCAGTTTGATGAAAAAGGGGGTAGCATTTTATAAGACTACTGATTGTCAGGAATAATTTTACATTGTCAATAAATACATCTTGATCCCATCAATACTAATTTCACCTATCAAAGGGATGCCACTCATCTAATATGTGACTACCTTGGATAAATCCCTTGGAACCTTCCTTACACAGAAGAATGATTCCGATAGTGAAAATAGCCTCTATTATCTCAGTAGAACCTTGATTTATGCTGGGACTCATTACTCAACTATCGAGAAGATTTTCTTGTCACCAATCATTGCGGTCTAAAAGCTGAGGCATTACCTAATGTTCCACGAGGTCTATTTGGTCTCTTGTAGAAAATTGTACATGTGTATCCTCATACATCAAATGATTAATGGATTTTATCTACACTGGGAAGTCATCCTATAGTAGTTAAAAATATGGTTCATGCATCACAAATCCATAAAATTCTAGGTATTATAATGTTTTCATAAAGAACACCCCTCAATAGACATGAGTTCATTAGATGTTGAACTACATGATAAAGACATGATCTCTATTCAAGAGAGCTCTTAGACATGGGAAATGTATTTAAATGGTGCATCTAGAAGCCTAATGAAAAATGATGAAAGACCCCAACTCAACAAAGTAAGGATGGGATTCAAATTCATATCTTTGGAAAAGGTAGTCTTACCTTACTCCTTCCTTCTATTACAAGGGTCCACAAACAATGAAGAGGAATACCAAGCTCCCATTATAGGAATTGAACTATCACTTCAACCACAATCTAATCATATAATGATTAATGGTGACTCAGAACTGGTCATCAAACGAGTTAATAATGTCTATGCCATTAAGAAAGAGGATTCAATCCCTTTAATGGACCACAATTGAGAATTTATGGAATAATTCACATTAGAGACTTCCTTTACTCATGTCACACGGTCGCTAAATACACATGCCGATGCATTGGAAAATGCCACCACAGCCTTGGATGACCATGAATGGGATGCTATAATCATCATAATTGACTACTATTGGATGGTAATACCATTTTTTTCAAACCAAGAGAGAAGAAATATATGATATTATTCCTATCCCTGAGCCGCATGTTCATACCACCCGCTGGATGGCTCCCTTTCCAAATTATCTCCAAAAGTGATAACTCCCACCAAAAAGGGCTGGGAGGGAGAAAATCTAGATATATGAGGTCAACATTGTTTTGAAAGATTTCACAAACGAAAAAATATTCCTCAATAAGTGACGACTCGTTGGAGTCCTTCTCAGTGGCATTGATGGGGAAGACACTGAAGTCATCATGAAAAATGTGCATGACAGAACTTGTGCGGTGCATCAGTCAGCATCCAAGATATCACATCAAATTTTGAGGTTCAGATTCTACTATCCATTTATGAAATATTATTATGGTGAATTCACCGATAAATTCCATTACAATCTTGTTCATTCCAACTGTATCCACTAACGGCCAGAGTTATTTCAAACATCCAAGTACTCTTGGCCATTTTCCATATGGGGAATGGAATTCACGGGATTGTATCCTCTCGATATGTCCAAACTATTAATGTTCATTCTTATAGAAGCTGAATTATTTTCAAAATGGATAGAAGTAGTACCTCTTAAAGAGTTCAAGGAAAGAAGCATTTTCAGCTTTGTGAAATCCAATACCATCACCAGATTTGGTGTCCCTCACATAGTATTGATTGAAAATGGAAACAATTTTTTATTTGTGGAATTGGATAAGCTATACTAGGAGTATGGTATCAATGCAAACCATTCATCCAACTATAATGCAGTGGCCAACATACCGATATAGGCCTTCAATAAGACCCTATCCAATATACACCAAAAGATGGTAGGCAAGGACAAGAAATCATGGATGGAAAAGATCCTCCATTCCTTCTGGGTTTAACATACAATGACTCTAACTTCCACTCAAGAAACCTCATATTCATTATTATATGTGATAGAGGTGGTCCAACCAAGTAATTTTCAACTACCATTGATCCATGTTGCCGTTTTTGATCAACTATCAGCAGATGAGCAGTCCCAAAAATGGTTTGATGAATTTGAGGGATTGGATGAGATAATATTTCACACTCTGCATCATTTCAAAGTTTCCTAGAATCAAATTTCATGAGGCGTTAATAAAAAGGTTCTCCTTGGACCTTTTCTCGAAGGGGAATTGGTGTTGGTACTCAAGTCACCAATGATATTTGGAAAGAAGCCCCAAAAATTAGAGCCAAAGTGGGTAGAACCATATGTCATACTCAATGTATATAACAGTGCATCATATTCATTGATTTCGATGGAATGATATCTCACCATAGCTCCCACCAATGTTAGATTCCTAAAGTTTTAAATTTTGTAACATTATGACATACATCATAGATGTTGGATGTTAAATTGCATAGCCCCATACGCCTCCATGATTCATGATCTGAAACTACATAGCATAATCGTCCTGGTCACATGATGTTTAACTACATGGTGAAGTTTTCCTTACCTCAATACATTAAACTGCATTTCCAAATCAGCATACACACAATGAGATAAAATTTATAGAAAACATTGTGATCCAATAAATTTATCATTTCAAATTATTCAGATATATGCGAAAGAAAGACAAAATGCCTTCATTTCCAAGTGAGAGTATACTCCATATGGAAACATTATTTCTTGAGAAGTATGTGAGACATGATTCCATTCATTCAGTTGGATATGTAGAGCCTCCTTGATCATATATCATGGCCTATCCACCAAATCATGAAAACTCCTCTATCATTCCTTTAGTCACCCCTATACTGTTAGAGGACTCAATGTTATTCCATGTTCCTCACACCGAGCATAACTGAAATGATCTTGGGAGTGGTAGTAAGGGTTACACCACATGAATGAAGAATATAGGTTTGTGAAAGATTCATCACCTTGAAATAATGGTTAAAAATTATCATATCCTAGTGTATATACCATGACTACATAGGTATACATTCTTAAAACTACAGGTCACTTGATTCGTTCCCTCATAGGATATGTAGTGATGCCTGGATTAAACATTCTAGTCCAACTACCATTCAAAATAAGACATGCACATTCCCTATGCATGGGTTATACAAGTACATGGAACATACTTCTATAAATTCATGTGGCTTGATTCCTACCTTAGTAGGAGACGTAGTGGCACTTGGATTCTATATCCTGGTCTATCCACTATCCAAAACTAAAATTATTTATTTCACTGCGTATGGACCAGACCTATGCATGGAATTTCCTTCTAGAACTACATATAGATTGATTAATATCATCATAGGATACGTATTGATCCCTAGATTCTAAATCCTTGTCAATCCATTATAAATAAATGCATCTCCCCTATATGTAGGTCATACGTGGACATGAAAATTCAAATAACTAGACTAAGATTGGTTCTCGTCTACACTGGAAGCGTAGTAATTCCCACGTTCGAAATCCTGGGCCTAGCTTAACGAAGGATAGAAGGTAAAATTACCCTATCCTTCATTATGTTACCACTATAAGGAAAAATGATCATCTTTCATCCCTCATATCACACACTAAGCACGACTCACGTGGGAATATATGTTTTGGAATGGGATTCCCCATGGGAGAATCAATCCACTATAAGACCAAAGTCTTAACCATAAAACATTAAACTACAAGTTAACTCAATAACAAAATTTGTCTTGATTCTTTAGATTATGTGGTAAATAATGATGTAGAACCTTTTTCCAAATTCAAGCAGCATAATACAAAAAAACACCCAAAATCTATTGCCTGTAATGTACAAGCTTACAAAGAAGATTTCAAATCATGGATCTGATAACCAGGAAGTGTAAAATGATCGTTCCCCCTCTGTATGTTTTAGATCTCTATAGGGAACTCCATAATTTATATTTAAGAACATCCGGGATAGTTCATACATACTCGGGTATACTCTATTCATGAATCAAACATTGTACCCTACGAATCGTTAGATCCCCATAACCATCCAAGGCCATCAGAAATGGAATGCTAGTTTCCCGAGGAAACATGTGTTTGACTATGCACACAATTCCATGAAGACCCTTCATACGTTTCCCCCAAAAATGGTATGTAATCCAAAGGAAAGTTCATCCTCGGGAGAGGCTTTCCTTACTTCTATATGCCCAGTGGCTCCCAAGCCTCACATTATCCCTCCTGATTTGAGGCACCCCGAAATCATGGTTTACAATTTCTTTCCCTTCTCACATCTAGGGGATTCCAGACTATCCCAACCAGATTATCCCATTGTTAAAAAATATTTCTTTGACATTTTGTTCCCCACAACTTGACGAAAAACTATGATTACAATGTTCTTTTTGCAAGACTTAAAACTGCATGGATCCACCATATTCATTTCATTCATGTGTTTTCACCACTGTCCTTACTGCATGATATTAAAATACATTGCCCAAAAAGTTTCTCATCTAATAGGAAATTTACCCCAATTTTATTCACCTACCACACCATGTGATAGAACTACATATGGTTTGATTCCAATCCTCACCCGATACGTAAGGATGTCTGCACATTCATCCTAGTTTAGCCACTCCCAAGCATGAAAAATGTACCTCGCCATAGGTACAAGCTATACCTATACAGGGGGATTTATATAGAGAATTATGTGCATCATGATTTACATCCCATGGGATACATGGTGAAACCTAAATTCTATGACCCATACCAAGCAATGAAATGAATAAAAATGATCTATCCTCTCTATGCAGACTAAGACAAATCCAGTGACTCCAAAATAGGTGCTATATGTGTGACAGTCTCAAG
Source organism: Viscum album (assembly GCA_963277665.1). Taxonomy (NCBI): domain Eukaryota; kingdom Viridiplantae; phylum Streptophyta; class Magnoliopsida; order Santalales; family Viscaceae; genus Viscum; species Viscum album. The sequence continues at coordinate 1,006,373,744 of OY728134.1, forward strand.
AATGACCACATTTCCCCCTTTCATGTCATTCCCTCTTATATCTTCAATGCACAATGATAACATGCATGGAATGTACATACTTTCCAGATGATGCTTTATTTAATGAAAATCATCATAATCGTATGATGCTAAACAACGTAGTAAAATGATTTTTTTTGTATGATGATAATCTGTAAAACATATCCCCAATTATAAAATTCTCCAATATGTTATTAAACTATCCATAGGTGGTTGGTTAAATCCCTCATCACCCCTTTTCCCCACACCTATCATATCTCATGTGGGCATTTTGACCTCGACAATAGATTCCCCATAGATCCATGGAAAATCAAGTCCACAATAGCTCGTCCTAATGAAAAGGCCTTAAAAGGAATGTTATAGTTATTTTCCCCCACAATGGGGTTCTCAAGGTCCTAACCATATGACATTAAACTGCAATGTACCCCAAATATGGCTAAAACACCCCTCCCCCTATGTGCATATCATATATAAAAATGGATTTTAATTCCTAGAAACATGGATCCTAAAACCCAAGTCTAGCTCTAAAAAAATAATCCAAATGCCCTACCCAACATAAAAGTCAGATCTATGTTGGGATGTCCTCAGTCCAATGGGTAATCATGGCCTGAATGTTTCAAATATAAACAGACACATTCTTACCATGTCTCAAAATCCATTCTTTGAGTGATCATGGATCCTTATAAACAACCATGTCCATCAGAAATGGAAGTCCAATATCCTGAGAACACCTGTGTTTTACTATTCACATAATGCACTAATGGATCTATATGCATTGGCCACAAAAAAGTCTGTCATCCAATGGGAAATTCATCCTCTTGAGAGTCTTTTCCTACTTCTGTATTCCCAATGGATTTTAATCCCCATTTTACCTCTCCCGATCCAGGAGACCTCAGAACATTGGTTTTCACTTTCCTTCCAACTCATGTCATAAACATATTGAATCCTCTTGAACCGATTATCCTACAATTAATCTAGGAATTTATATTAGTGTCCTAATTATGTGACATTAGAAATACATGATTCCTGAAACCTAACGTTCAATCTTGGGATTTGATACATCAAGGGATATTTCCCTCCATGCCACTATGTATGAAATGTATCTGCATTGGAATGTCCAACATGAGTTGGTCCCCATTGGTGACCCCATGTACAAAACAAAAATACCCCACTCCTATGTGTGAATCAGATCGATGTATGAACAAATAATAAAAATAATTTTATTTGATTTGTTTCCTATCATCATTGGACATGTTGTGACACTCAAATGCTATATTTTTTGTCTAGACCTGAAACAAAATTGTCTCATCCTTTCCTATGTAAGGTTCATACCTACATAAGGAAAACCTACTCACACATGTATGGGAGGCATGTCTTCACCTATTCATGATACATTTTAGTCTAAAATTCCCCCTATAAAGTTTAGGAACCCATTTAAACACCATACTCTATGTACAGAAAAGTCTAAATCCCCACAATCATCTATGGACATCAGTAATGGACTGTCAGTGTTGTGCGGAAACCTTTGTTTGAATATTCACACAATTCCCCAAAGGCTCTACATAATTTTCCAACAAAAACAACATGTCAACAAAATAAAAATTCATCCTTAGGAGAGGATTTTCCTACCATCGTGTGCCACTATGAAATTTATGTCCCACCTCAATCCCTAGTTTCATAAACCCCATGTATTATATTTTATACATTTCCTCTTTTAATGCCTGAAGATGAATAACATGTTTGGTAATAATATCATATAAATGGTGAATCATTTATTCACTAGTCAATGAAAAATTACATTGAAATCATATGTCTCAAATATCTAGGTGGTATGATATTAAAATACTCCATGACTCAACCATCTTTTACACAAGTCAAATTCATGTTGGAATAGTTTTTAATCCAAGGATGATATAAATTCCCCTATTACATTCAAACATTGTTCCCTTAATAGGCCACCCACTTTGGTCCTCAAAAAATAAACAAATGCAGTGCTTCATAAAAATTTATCTGCTATCAAAAATGGATAGCCAGTGTCCTGCAGATTTTTTTTTGACTATGTTCAAAATGCCTTGACGACTCTGCATATGTTTCCAACAAACGGGCATGTCAATAAAAGAAAAAGATTTCTCCATGAGAGGCCCTTCATATTTCAATTCACCCCATGGCTTCCATGACCCATATCAGTTTCCATATCTAGAGGAAACAAATTCAGGGTCAAGAAAAACACATTATCCATGCCTGAAGGTTATTAGGACAACCTTGGTCAATGGGTCCAATATTGGGAATGTAAATATTTATTAACAAAATATATATAACTTATGGGAGGAGAGATGGGATCCCTTCCCTCACTAGAACCCTAGAGCATCTCAGGCTCCTAAACCCCTTGGCCGCATAGACATGGAGGTCTTACTCAAGACTGGGAGGTTCGAATCCCATCATTTCGTGATCCCTCTAAAGAAGCCGACACTCGATTTCCATGATTCTGTCGTGAAACTCCATACAGAAGATGCCCTTGATGAACATACACACAACTGCCCTATCTCTGGTAGATCCTAATGGATTTCTTTTCTAGATGCGCTGAAGAGCTCTGATCCAAGCATTGAAATGATGAAGAATCCTACTCTTGTCAAGAGACGTTATGATGGTGGGTTCTTGGTGGAAGCGGATCCGGATGCACTTCATAAACGTACACAAATGTGAAAATTCCCTATCATGGGCGGAGTCTCCTACCTTTAAGTTGATCATCCATGGCCCCTTTTAATTTTTCATATGTGTATTTCTCATTGTTGGAATGCTTCAAACTAGAAACTGATTTTAATAGGGAATGGTTACTTTCACATATTGTTAAAATCACAAGAAGACTTAGAGAAGGCCTAGAAGATTGGAAACCATAATCTGAAGCTGGGACTACATAGAATTTTTGATTGGGACTATACTTTTAATCCACACACATATGGAAACTCAATGACACAATTTTGGGTTAAAACTTATGGCCTTAATTGGTATTTTTGGCACCAAAAAATTCTCAATGACATTGTCTCATGCATAGTAACCCCTCTAAAAATTGATCACAGAACTGTAAATGTTGACCTGGGGATCATTTCTAGAATTATAGAAGAAATTAATTTATATTCAAAGCTTTTTAACACAGTCAGCTTCACTGGAAATGAATACAAAACAGAAATCTGAATTTAATATGAGAAGAAACCTCCCTTTTGTGACCTTTGTAAAATTATTGGTCACACATTCTCTAAGTGTAGAGTGATTAGAAAGTAAGTAAACCAGCCAATTGATAATTATTGGAAGGAAACTAGGAGAAATAAAAATATAAATCTCCCATTATGGAGATACCTGAACATCCCAAAACAAAAGCATAAATCTAGGTAAAAAAACAATATAACACAAATAGGGGGCACCTTGGGTATAAACAGGGTAGATGTTGCAGAAGAAGAGGACAAATATATTAAAGATCAATGAAGTTTGGAATGACTAGAAAATCTAGTCTTAAACACTGCCAGGATTTACAATGAGATGGAAAAATCCCAAAGGACAATCATTGTCCAAGATGCAGATCAGAACACTTTTTATGCACCTTTACATAATGATGATGGTCCTGAGATTTCCTCCACTCAAAATATGGTAAAACACACCCTGGATTTGGGTATTGGACAAATATAGAATCCACATATTGTAAATTCCACTGAAATTTAAGAGACAAAGATTGAATAGATAAATAAAACAGATAAGGTAGACTCTCCACACAATCAAGGCACATCTGTTACTTGCTCTAAAAATCATACATCCACAAGACGCAGTTCAGAAACTAGTAATCTATTGGCCACCCAAAACGATACTCTAATCACAACACAACCCACTACTAATCAATTGACTGAAGTCACCAATAAACTAGAACATTTCAATACTATTAAGAGAACTCCACCCCGGGTACAAGCTCATGCACAAACCCAAAGCATCAACTACAAAAAAATAACAGTTGAAAAACCTGGGGTGAAATATATTGCTAAAATAATCTCAAATGTTACACATTCCTCTACTGATAGGTCTGGTGTTAATATTGTTTCCATGTTGCCCTGTAACATGACACCCACAACTCCAAACCTTAAGGATTCAGAAATGCATCCTATTAACAAAGGCACCTCTCTAAATATAAGAAATGAAATCACAATGGAAAATGATGAACCAACTGCTACTTTTCCACCTCACTCTAACACTATAAGCATCCCTGCTATTTATGGATGTGTTGAGACTCTAAATTATCCCTCAAATACTGATGTCATGACACCCAAACTAGTCGGTCATAGTAGCATATTATTAGTACAGGAAACTCAGCCCATGCAGGTTAGGAATGTTTCTTTGGAGAAAATGCAGAGATGTCCAGATCTGGACAACAACAAGAAATAGTATGCAGCCACTTCATAGGTTCTAGGTACACTTCTCTCCATGCCTGTAGATACTATGAGTAATCTAAAATCTGAACATTAATTGAAGAATGCCGCAAAATTTATAAATAATAAAGAACAAACCTCTGATAATCATAAATTCATAATATCTTCAAGAAATAAAGGTTTTGGAAAAAAGAAAAAAGGGGGTTCTATCTCCAAAACTAATCATTATTGAAGATCTTTTTTTGGAATTGTCAAGGAATTTCAATCTCTGACACCTTCATTATGTTCGAAAGAATGATTGACACTCAACACCCTCTTTTATTTTCTATTGCAGAACCCAAAATTAACTATCCCTATAAATACTCTTACTTATGTAAAAACAATTATGTTTTTACTGTTGCAATCAAAAATAACCTCAATGCAGAATCTTTATGGAATTTCTCACAATTCTCTTTACAGAATACTAGTGTCTATAATATCTCTGACCAGATTATTTGTTGCAATTTTAATATTAATGAAACACATATATTATGCTATTTTTATTATGCTAAGAATAGATACCAAGAAATAATAACGCTATGGAATGACCTCTCTTATCTTGGCACTAATATTAATGCACCTTGGTTCATTATGGAAGATTTTAATGCCATTCTCAACACAAGCAAGAAATTGGACTCTCTCACAATTCTATTTACACAAGAGAATTTAAAACCTCAATATATGACAATAATCTCATAGAAATCTCACTGGTGCAAAGTACACTTGGTATAGAAGGCACTACAACAGAGTAGTTGCCTCTATGATGGATATAGCCTTCACAAATGTCCTTGCTTTAGATAATTGGGACACAATCTTCAGTATTAATCTTCATAGACTGAACTCTGATCCTAAAACCATCCTGATCAGGGTCCCCACAAAAGACATGAAACATCATATGCCTTTTAGATTTTACAATTCTTGGTTAACTGATGACGAGTTCTCTCATATCATTCAAAACTTTTGGTCCTCACGACTCATAGCAATGATGTTATTAACGGTAGTCTCAAATTAAAAAATCTAAAACAGACTCTAAAAATTTGGTGCGGCTCTAAATCCAAACAAATAAATAATGACAGCATGACTCTAGAGAAAGATCTCAAGGATCTTCAAAACATAAACACCACCTATGATCTCAACATTGATCCCACTAACGAACTAAACATTGTGATCAAACTTAACTCCCCGCTCACATTCAAAGACAATATGAGAAAAAAATGTTTAAAGCTAAATGGTTAACATATGGTGACATAAATTCTATATTTTACAAGTCAAATCAAAGAATCAAGATGGACTACAGGACGTTATCTCTTTTAATGGATGGGGACATGCTTCATGGAAATGAGGATGACATCACTCCTCATATTGTCTCCCACTATGAAATTATTTTCAATGGTCCTTATCTAAAGAAACACCACCTACCTGATGTGATTACCCTGGTGATCAATGTCTAGGAAAACTACTTCCTTCTTAACACCCCGATGGTTCATGAAATCTTAGACACTATCTTTAGTCTGAACCCTGATAGTGCCCCGGGCCCTGATGGTTTCAACAATGGTTTTTTCTAGAATTATTGGGATGTGATTCATATGGATGTTTATAAAATTGTTAAAACCTTTTTCACCAATGGGGTGCTCCCTCACGCCCAAAATGCTCAGTTTCTCATCTTGATATAGAAAGTGGATAACACCTCTGAGATTCATTTATTTAGACACATTTCTCTTATCTAGACCCTTTTTAAAGTCATCAAAAAAATCATTTCCAACAGACTCTCCACTATCACGAACAAAATTTTCTCATGGAACCCATTTGGTTTTATAAAGGGAGGATCCTTTCAAGACTGCAATTTCCACACCTCTGAGGGAGTCAATAATTTTAATAAAACCAATAGGGGAGGCAACATTGTGAATAATCTTGACATCAAAAAAAATTTCGACACCATGGACTATAGTTTTATTTTCAAAGTCCTTCATGGTTATGGTTTTAGCACCTCTTTTATAACTGCAATCAAAACTCTCTTCAACTTGGTGTCTATCTCCATCCTAGTCAAGGGATCACCTAAAGGTTATTTTAAATGCACTAAAAGTGTCAGGCAAGGTGACCCCCTTTCTGCAATTCTCTTATAGATTACAGAAGACTACCTTAGTCGTTTGATCAACAGACTGGTAAACAAGAATGAAATAAAGACCATTCATGTTTCTAGAAATGTGAATGCTCCCACTCATCTTTCATACACTCATGAAATCATCCTTTTCCTTCAGGGGGATAAAAGAAACTTTCTTAACCTAAAAAATGAACTCTCACACTATGAAGAGGTTTCTGGTCAAACCATTAGCTGGAAAAATATCTTGCATCTTCATTGGGAAGAATTTCCCTCGTGGATGAAAATGTAACATTCTCAGTGAACTGGGTCTAAAAGAAGGCACACTTATATTCACCTATCTTGGTGTTCCCATTTTTTGGGGTTGACCAAAATACTGTCACATTATTACTATTGTTGACCATGTTCTAAATCATCATTCTTTTTTGAAAGGTAAATATCTCTCTATGGCCGGTAGAACATGCCTTGTAAAATCCACTATTGTTTCCAAGATGGTTTATTCAATGATGGTCTATAAATGGACACTTGGACTCATTAAAAAACTGAATACAACCATAATGAACATTATCTAGACTGGTAGCACTCTAGAAAGAAAACTTGTGAATGTGCCCTGGTCAACTTGTTGCAAACCCATCGAAAATGGTGGTATTGGTATTAAAAATATCAGGCACATAAGTGAATCCCTTCAAGCTAGAATCACTTGTAACCTTTTTCAAAATACTTTTAAAGCTATTTCCTTTATAAAAAATAGGATTCTTTACAAACATAAAATGGTCCACTCGAATTTCATTAACACATCTATCTAGCCCTACATAAAAAAATCCTTTGTTAATATTATAAATAACTCTAGATGGATGGTCTCTAGAGACTCCTCCATGAAATTTTGGTTGGATAAATGGACTGGCATGCCATTAATTTCATGTTTACTCCAGATCAAACACCTAATATTACCAACAGCTCTATCAGAGACATTTTAAACTCCAAACATGATCACCTTCCTGAAACTATTTTGAACGTTATTTAAAACTACTCTTTCTCTCCCACCCATGATTTCTTAACATTGGGAACCTGCTCTCAATGGTATGCTCAACCCAAAACATTTATAAAAACATTATTTTTGTAACTCATAAAAAGACTATAATTGGGTGAAACACTTCAACAATACTTCGATAAAACCATCCCAATTCAACCTTATATGGCGTCTTGCTCACAACAGAGTGCCCACTGATCTCTACCTCCAATATTTTGGCATCCAGCTCTATTATAAATGAAAAATCTGTGATCAAAAAAGGGAAGATGCTAACCACATTTTTCTCTCTTCTGCTACTACTTCTGCTCTTTGGAACTATATTATTGAAATTTTTTACTACAGATGGTTGATGCTTAATTATGTTAAATCACAACTTAAAAAATGTGTAGAAATGGAAGTCTCTCAACAAACCAGGAACCTCGTTCATTCTACAACTACTAAGCTCCATCATGTGATTTGGTATGATCATAATGCTATTATTAATCATAATTACTCATTCAATTAAAAATCAGGTCGAATGAGGATCCTCATTTCCATATAAGAAGTTGCCTCGATTTGAAAGGGATGTTGCCAAAACACCAGGCATGACATTATGATCTGGAGGCACCCCATGTTTAAAGGGAATTTCTATCAGTCATGTCGTACACTGGAGGTGTTCTGGAGAGACCCCCCTACTTGGATGGATCAAGATCAATATCGACGGCACCTCCAAGCGAAATCCGGGACCTGTAGGATGTGGTGTTGTCTTCAGAAATCACCACGGCCAAATCCTTGGATGCTTTATGGGTAATTGTGGAATTTCCACCTCTCTTGAAGATGAGATGACGGGCTTGATTCATGCCATTACCTCTGCCAAATCCTTTGGTTGGAATAACTCTTGGATCGAAATTGACTCGATGACTATTGTCCAAGCAATTTGGAATGACGTGATCCACCTTGCTTGGCCGATTACTACCCGATGGATTGATTGTTCTCGTTCTCTTAGCGATCTTAACTATATAATCACACATTTTTATCAAGAAGAAAATGTGGTTGAAGATGATCTGGCCAACATGGGATTCAATCAGGACACTACTTGGTTCGAAGACCTCCCCGTTGCTCTCCATTCCTTTCATGGAAAAGATTGTAAAATGATCTCTTCATTTAGACTCTTGCAATATTTCTTCCTTTTTAATAATATTTATCCTTTGGTCGTTTTTGACCAAGGCATCACCTTTTAAAAAAAGATTCGAAAACTTGTTTCCCTTCCCTACAAATTAGTGGTAATGCTTTTCGCCATGAAACATCAGTCTTGGTAAAAGTTGTTCAACCTAGAACATCAATAATGGTATGTTCGGTTTTCAAGAATATAAACTATTAATGAATAGACACAAAATTTTCCAGGATAAAAACTCGCAATTTCTTCCTTGGACAAAAGTCAAGTGACAACTCCCTAAACCTATACTACAATCAGTTTAAAAAAAATATCGTGTAATTAAACAGTTAAAATAGACACAATGATTGTTAGGATGAAAACATGGAAAGGGCAGCCTAATAAAAAAGTCAACATATACTAGCTACGCCAAAATCATATGGGTTTAGGAAAAAAATTGGGTAATAACATAAAATACACAATGTTTTTAGGGTATTCCATGTAACCCTAGCAATAGTCAAACTACGCTCACTGATCCGCTCTGCTTAGGAAAAAAATTATTGCCTCACTTGATTATTTCATGTTATTTATCTCAAATCATGATTCAAACAAGTTTTTAGTTAATATCATCATTCAAAATGTAGTCAATTATGTTTTATTAAAATTATAGGAAAATGTAATGGGGAAATGAAAAATTACATGAAATTTTCCATTTTATGAAATGGGTATGGTGGAACATCCACAATCTGAATCCTCTCCCTAGTGACAAAATGAAATCGGTATGAGGAAACCCAAAATATTACAATGAAGCTCAAAATTCTATTTCTAGTAGGTTGAAATCCACCTCATGTAGTCCATCAAGGGATTTCGCTAAGTAAACCCATAGTTTGAATTCAGATTCAACCATTGGGTTCAACCATTTCATTAAAACTTAATTTTCCCCCTCTACTTAATGGACTCAAAATCTACGACTGATGATTTTAGCTATGATATCATCTTGTCCATGTGATCCTCACACTCGACCAACTCCTCCATTTTGGAATCACTTTTTCACGAGCTTTCTCTTCTCATCCATCAAGTGGTATGATTCCTCATAAACATCCCCGGAGGTCTTTGTTTGATGATGGGAAGCATTAAAATGAACAAGCCACTTTTCATGGGAACTAGGTCCTCTCGGGATAAGAAATTTTTAAACATGAGGAGGTGTATGCATTGGTTGTAGAGACCCGAAGCTTATCGTACATGGACATTACATTACTTTTGCGGAATACTTAGTACATAACAAAAACACACACACAAGGATCGTAATAGTTTAGTGTCTTTGGAAACTCGGAACGTAATCTTCTAATCGTGGTGAAAGATCTTCAATATCTCCCATAAAGATCTTCCCCTTTTTTTACCTAAAACCTTTCTTTATATCCTGGGGAAAAGAAAACATAAAAGGGTGAGCTCAAATGCTCAGTAAGGGTAAACAAAAGAAATATCAATCACATCATATACATAAGAACATAGCTTTTGGAAATCTTAACCTGAAAAAGATCTCATAATATCATAACATGGGGTAAATCATGGAAGTGAAATGTAATCACAATAATCATAACTTAAAACATGAAACTTTGTGGCATTCACACATAATCATAGGGAATCATTTCTTGTTAGTCAAGACTCATTGCCAAGACCATCTTAGTGGACAAAGTCCCTTTCTGAATCGAGTAACCCTCGTTTCAGTCCTGTTTCACTGAACCGGTATAACCTACCATTCCAGCCATGTCTATCTCATGAGATATAAAATCTTTACCCAATGCATTGGAGGGAGATATAGGTCCCACCCATCTTATAATGAATCCTTTCTTATGTGTGCCACATAATCATAAATCATACATCATCGCATAACACATGTAACAAAAATGGGATTCTTGAAACATCATGACATCATAAAATAAATCTTATAAGGCAAATGACTTCATAAAAATAATCCCCTCACAACATAATCAAATCAATGTAATTAAAGGGATAAAAACAGAACCCTTTATTATCTTAGATGGAAAATAATTTTGATAAAACACTTGAACTTCATTCTTGAGGAAAATATCCTTTCTACTTCAAAAACATTTTTCCTTTCATAACATGTCATAAAACTTTAAAATAAAAGAAGTTGATTAAAAATAAACTTGAAAACTTGTAAAGGAAGCTTCTTGGAAATAATGTTTTAAAAATCCATTCATGCCGTATAAGTTAAAAAAACATTCTTCGTACATTTGTCGGAAAAGTCAAAAAGTACCTCGTATGACAAAAGATTCCTTTCATACATATTACTAAAAACTCACCGAAGGGTAAAAATGGATTTAAAAAATTGTTGGTGGATGGAAATAATATTACATTTTGATGAAACATGGATGTGGATGATAAAATACACCCCAGTAAATACTTACGAATAAACAATCTCGAATAAAAATGAGATTGCGATATTTCCCTTACCTTAGGTCCGATTTGCTTTGTAAGTGTCCGAACCTCCTGTATAATGATTTAAATCATGTTATTGACTTATTACAGAATCATATTCATTGTTATGATATCATATATGGTTCACTTATGACATTATATTACCCGTTCTTTTGTAAATTCCATGTTAAAGAAGCGTTTTGGGTAAAATCGTTTCATTTATCGTAGGTGTTTTGACTTGTTGTTCTTGACATCATTATTAATTATATCATGATTTACTCACTTCCAGAATATAAAATATGATTTATATATCATATATATTCAGTATATATATATATATAATAGGTAGATAAATAAAATGAAAAACACCGTTCATGGAGACGGTAGTCCGTACGTACGCATGAACGCTGTTTTCCTTTCCTTATTGTCTTGAAATGGAAGTAAGTAGATGACATACATATGTATATATATACATAAATCCAGTAGCTTTATAATTTCATATATTTCATTATTAGTTCTTATATATACATTATAATCATTCTTAAATGGTTAACATGAAGAATGAATCTCATCGCGTCGTGGAGACGGTAGTCCGTACGTACGCACGAGCGATGATATCATTTCTATAAATATTGAATTGAATTGGAGTGGATTATACAATATATCAGAATCAATATGATGTTGTAATAGCTATGTATAGTTATTATTTACACCATTATACTCATCCATGTAAGGTGGTGGTGGAAAATAGATTACACCACGGCGTGGAGACGGTATTCCGTACGTACGCACGCGCGGTGATTTCTTTTTTTTCCGTAGGATGAATAGATGGTGGAATAGGGTTGTTTCATAATTATAATAACATATCAGTATATGAGTGATACTGATGTTATTACTTCATAATGAAACAACCTAAGAAGAAGAAGTGGAAGAAGAAATAAAGAGGAAAGAATTGGTAACGGTAATTACCTCTTCTTTGAAGCGCCTCTTTGAGACCTCCTCTTAGGGCACTAGAATTGGTCTTTGAGGAAGAACAGAACCTCTAGGATGTTGCTAGGGAAGTGGAGAAGAGATTTTGGCAGGGGTTGGCCGAGCTTGAGTGCTCAAATTGGTGTGAGGAGGAGGGGGAGGAGGTGTCCTTTTATAGGGGAGGAGAGGGGCACCTTAGGAATATCTCAAATTATTATTTTATATTAAAGTCAAAATCGGTTTATAATGGTTCCAAAGGGTCTTATTTCGAAGCTAAAGTGGGGATGGGTCGCAATCCTATCAACCAATAGAATTTAGACAAGTTTAGGATATTATTTTAACCTTATCAATTAGATTTAACTCTAAGTTAAATAATTTAACTTTTACCATGTCTTTTTGTTTTCTTTCACTATATGGTTAATACACTTACTATAACATGCCAAACGAACCCCAAATTGTTTATTATTAATATATATATCCTTATCTAAGTCATTTGGCCTAACCTTAGATTTTTAGGAATAAAATAACAATTAATAATATAATATTTGATTTAAAAACAATTTTGTTTCAATTTTGACACTATTTGATATATGATTTTTGTGAGAGTCATAACAGAATTAAATGTTCGAACCAAGTTAATTAAATCAACATTAATATATCATAGTAACCTATAAAATTAGTGGAATTCATAAAAAGTCTCAAATTACATTTATTTTGGTATTTATAACCTCAATTATGTCAATATTTCATTAATAATATAATTACTACATCATCATTGTGTCATAAATAAATTAAATTATTTAATGTTTAAAAATTATAAATAAAATACCATTATGTAGGAAATCTTTTTAGATTTCTAATGAATATTTACAATCGAATTTATCTTATGTATAACCCTATATTAAAAATGTTTTAGTAAATAAACTTTGATTTTAACTCTTTTAACTCTTCTTTGTATTAAATAATAATAAATGTCCTAATCTAATCCAAGTGGGCCTAAATGATAATATTTTACACTTAAGGTTGTTTTTGGTCGAGATACACTTGTCCAATAGAATTAGGACATGTGTTAGGGTAATATTAATATCATTTTTACCCTTAATTACCCTATTTACTTTTAACCGTGGTAAATAAAAGTAAAAAGTTACTATTCACCAAAAATTATTTTCATCTCATTGAACCACATTTTACTTACTGACATCAACCGTGTCTCTCAGATTTTTGAAATTCGATTCACAGAAGCGGTAAAATTAAGTTTTATGAAAACTTCAGTTTTTAACCTACCACTTAGTAGTTTCACTATTCATCAAAAATTGATGTTTTTCAGAACAATGCCAAAATTTCATCCTAAGCTATATTTCATATTCCGAATTCAAAAACGAAGTCTATTTTACCAAATTCATAACATAGAAGTTGCATTAATTAATTTTATAATTAAATCCCGCTGTTAAAACAAATAGCGTGTTTTTAAGAAACAATATCTATCAAAAGATTGACACTTGTTTATGTCTGGTTTAAATGTGAAATTACATACAATGACCAACATTGTATTGAATTGTAAAAATATATTCTAAATATACTTTAAAACCACTCAAATTAATAATTTATCGCTATTAATTATTTCGATTAAAAAAGTTGTTTTTAATTATAATTTAGTAATTTTCACTATTCATCAGAATATGAAAGTTATCCGAAAAGTACAAAAATTTCACCTTAGGCTAAATTCGATACTCCGAATCCATAAATGAAGTCCATTTTGAAAAATGAAATTTACAAAATTTCAAAAAGTGGTTATTACTATTCACAACAGCTAGTTTTAATAATATCTTAATAGCATATCGTTGTTTAGCGAAACTTGGTGTTGCGTACAACACACGCTATCGAGGAAGGTCGCGATTGCGTGTAATGCAAGGCAAGTCAAGGATGTGTGTTGTGCAAGCTCCTTTTGGTGTAGCGTACAACACAAGACAGAAATAAAATTAAAAGGAACATTTTTCATAAAATCTCGGGCTGTTACATTCTACCCCCCTTAAAATGAATTTCGCCCTCGAAATTCGTCGGGGTTATAAATGGTTTACTATTCGAAAGTTTCTTTAATAGAAACCCACATCGTAAAAAGGAATACGAAAACTTGGCTTTAAAAACTAAAGTATGAAATGTAACGATTACCCAAATAAACTAATCACTGGGTTTCCACATAGGTGAAAATATGGATATGGAAGAGAAATCTAACCATCATGTTCTAATGGAGAGTGGTAGAGAACATGGCTATGGAAAAGCCAGTAATCACAAATCCATAAATTTGTGACGATCTAAGGTACCATCTGATTCATCAGATATAAGATCACTAGGACAACATTTTTGGTTTTCAAGATCATTTCCCTAAAGTTGAAAATTTGAAATAGAATAAATACTTACTTTATTTTGGTACAGTCGCACTATTGTTCGTGCCTTGAACAATTTCCACTTCATCTCTTAAATAAATGAAGTTGAATTTGTTATTCGTGAAGTGTTAGCAGATCATGTGATAGAATGACGGGTCATTCCATCTGTCTCAAACAAAAGGTTTGAAAAGTTTTAAGTTCATCTTATGGTTAGATTAATCGTATATGGTTCAAAAAATGAACTTATACTTCATATATCATATCGCTTAATAAAATAAAACTAGTTTCTACTAAACAGGGACTTTCTGTAGGTCAGTGGTAGGCGATAAAGGCCAGTCGCACTTCGGTTGTGGGTTTGATTCCCACAGCCTTGTCCGAAGCGATGGGCTATCGCCCGTCCTGCAGGTTGTCCTTTTTCTAAAACTATATTACTATAACATCCCATCAATAATATCGAAAAAACTTCTATCCTTAAATAATACTAACTTATGTCCAACATAATCCATTTCAATCTTTAGGCTTATCCATAATACTGCAGTCCACTCTCATAACATAGTGAAAACGATTTCCAGAGATTTAATACCATCGTTGATCCCCATATATCATAAGATATATCTTGTTGGTCACATTCCAAACATTCAAAGGCCTTAATCTTGTACTCTCTTGAATACCCATTGAACCTTAGTGAAAACTTGAATGCAGTTAAAAGTTAACACTTTCCACATACCAAAATCCTCAAAATTCTATATACTCAAACCATGATATAACTTAGTCCTTATATCAATCATGAGCTCATGAATACTTTCAAACATTTCATTTTCTCCTTATCCCTTCATTATGCGCATATCATCTACTTTCCAAAATATCTGAATCACTTTTCATGGTTACCGGTACCTTAAAATTTTTGAAAACCACAATAGACCAATACATAAATATTCCAATACACCATAAAAGTACCTCAACAACATTATTCTTGAATACCAATACATAAACACTTCAGTCCATCCACTTCAATGATTGTCCTGGAATAATTCCTTCCTTGATTTAGAAGTAACTTTTTAGGTCAGGGCATTGAGTTGGGTAATGCCCATGTTCTCCACAAATAAGACATTGAACTCCATAACAATCTGTCACTCTATGTCCCTTTTCTCCACACAGATAACATCGGTCCCTCCATTTGAGGTTTTCCTCAAGGTTCTTCTTCCCTTCTTTAGAAATCTCAATCTTCCTTTCTTTATGCTCCTCAACATGCGAACATGCATAATAGTTTATCTTCCTCTTCTTTGATGAATTATTCATACCCCTAAATTTCACCTTGTTAATCATATATCGCGATGACTGATTCGGCATAATCACAATATCTTTATCTTTAGGCATTACACAATTTTGTTGCTCATAGTCACCAATTTGTCCATTGGATTCAATGTTAACCGAATTCCTTCTGGTTCCCTCCATTAACTAAAACACAAAAAGAATCTTGTGAGAGGCAAAAATCATGCTAGGGAAAACAACATAATAAAGGGGGAGCACCCTCAATATCTAACATCTTAGGTTAAATTCTATGATCGTTACCGTAGTTCTAGGACAATATCTTATACGTATACTTATCCTTAGGGACATCCCTAGACATACCTTATAAATATCTCTAGGGATCTCACTAACGTTTTCGCATCCTAGTTTCCAAAGGTTGACTAAACCTTTCCTCTGATACCAACTGTAGAGACCCGAAGCTTATCGTACATGGACATTACATTACTTTTGCGGAATACTTAGTACATAACAAAAACACACACACAAGGATCGTAATAGTTTAGTGTCTTTGGAAACTCGGAACGTAATCTTCTAATCGTGGTGAAAGATCTTCAATATCTCCCATAAAGATCTTCCCCTTTTTTTTACCTAAAACCTTTCATTATATCCTGGGGAAAAGAAAACATAAAAGGGTGAGCTCAAATGCTCAGTAAGGGTAAACAAAAGAAATATCAATCACATCATATACATAAGAACATAGCTTTTGGAAATCTTAACCTGAAAAAGAGCTCATAATATCATAACATGGGGTAAATCATGGAAGTGAAATGTAATCACAATAATCATAACTTAAAACATGAAACTTTGTGGCATTCACACATAATCATAGGGAATCATTTCTTGTTAGTCAAGACTCATTGCCAAGACCATCTTAGTGGACAAAGTCCCTTTCTGAATCGAGTAACCCTCGTTTCAGTCCTGTTTCACTGAACCGGTATAACCTACCATTCCAGCCATGTCTATCTCATGAGATATAAAATCTTTACCCAATGCATTGGAGGGAGATATAGGTCCCACCCATCTTATAATGAATCCTTTCTTATGTGTGCCACATAATCATAAATCATACATCATCGCATAACACATGTAACAAAAATGGGATTCTTGAAACATCATGACATCATAAAATAAATCTTATAAGGCAAATGACTTCATAAAAATAATCCCCTCACAACATAATCAAATCAATGTAATTAAAGGGATAAAAACAGAACCCTTTATTATCTTAGATGGAAAATAATTTTGATAAAACACTTGAACTTCATTCTTGAGGAAAATATCCTTTCTACTTCAAAAACATTTTTCCTTTCATAACATGTCATAAAACTTTAAAATAAAAGAAGTTGATTAAAAATAAACTTGAAAACTTGTAAAGGAAGCTTCTTGGAAATAATGTTTTAAAAATCCATTCATGCCGTATAAGTTAAAAAAACATTTTTCGTACTTTTGTCGGAAAAGTCAAAAAGTACCTCGTATGACAAAAGATTCCTTTCATACATATTACTAAAAACACACCGAAGGGTAAAAATGGATTTAAAAAAATTGTTGGTGGATGGAAATAATATTACATTTTGATGAAACATGGATGTGGATGATAAAATACACCCCAGTAAATACTTACGAATAAACAATCTCGAATAAAAATGAGATTGTGATATTTCCCTTACCTTAGGTCCGATTTTCTTTGTAAGTGTCCGAACCTCCTGTATAATGATTTAAATCATGTTATTGACTTATTACAGAATCATATTCATTGTTATGATATCATATATGGTTCACTTATGACATTATATTACCCGTTCTTTTGTAAATTCCATGTTAAAGAAGCGTTTTGGGTAAAATCGTTTCATTTATCGTAGGTGTTTTGACTTGTTGTTCTTGACATCATTATTAATTATATCATGATTTACTCACTTCCAGAATATAAAATATGATTTATATATCATATATATTCAGTATATATATATATAATAGGTAGATAAATAAAATGAAAAACACCGTTCATGGAGACGGTAGTCCGTACGTACGCATGAACGCTGTTTTCCTTTCCTTATTGTCTTGAAATGGAAGTAAGTAGATGACATACATATGTATATATATACATAAATCCAGTAGCTTTATAATTTCATATATTTCATTATTATTTCTTATATATACATTATAATCATTCTTAAATGGTTAACATGAAGAATGAATCTCATCGCGTCGTGGAGACGGTAGTCCGTACGTACGCACGAGCGATGATATCATTTCTATAAATATTGAATTGAATTGGAGTGGATTATACAATATATCAGAATCAATATGATGTTGTAATAACTATGTATAGTTATTATTTACACCATTATACTCATCCATGTAAGGTGGTGGTGGAAAATAGATTACACCACGGCGTGGAGACGGTATTCCGTACGTACGCACGCGCGGTGATTTCTTTTTTTTCCGTAGGATGAATAGATGGTGGAATAGGGTTGTTTCATACTTATAATAACATATCAGTATATGAGTGATACTGATGTTATTACTTCATAATGAAACAACCTAAGAAGAAGAAGTGGAAGAAGAAATAAAGAGGAAAGAATTGGTAACGGTAATTACCTCTTCTTTGAAGCGCCTCTTTGAGACCTCCTCTTAGGGCACTAGAATTGGTCTTTGAGGAAGAACAGAACCTCTAGGATGTTGCTAGGGAAGTGGAGAAGAGATTTTGGCAGGGGTTGGCCGAGCTTGAGTGCTCAAATTGGTGTGAGGAGGAGGGGGAGGAGGTGTCCTTTTATAGGGGAGGAGAGGGGCACCTTAGGAATATCTCAAAATATTATTTTATATTAAAGTCAAAATCGGTTTATAATGGTTCCAAAGGGTCTTATTTCGAAGCTAAAGTGGGGATGGGTCGAAATCCTATCAACCAATAGAATTTAGACAAGTTTAGGATATTATTTTAACCTTATCAATTAGATTTAACTCTAAGTTAAATAATTTAACTTTTACCATGTCTTTTTGTTTTCTTTCACTATATGGTTAATACACTTACTATAACATGACAAACGAACCCCAAATTGTTTATTATTAATATATATATCCTTATCTAAGTCATTTGGCCGAACCTTAGATTTTTAGGAATAAAATAACAATTAATAATATAATATTTGATTTAAAAACAATTTTGTGTCAATTTTGACACTATTTGATATATGATTTTTGTGAGAGTCATAACAGAATTAAATGTTCGAACCAAGTTAATTAAATCAACATTAATTTATTATAGTAACCTATAAAATTAGTGGAATTCATAAAAAGTCTCAAATTACATTTATTTTGGTATTTATAACCTCAATTATGTCAATATTTCATTAATAAGATAATTACTACATCATCATTGTGTCATAAATACATTAAATTATTTAATGTCTAAAAATTATAAATAAAATACCATTATGTAGGAAATCTTTTTAGCGTTCTAATTAATATTTACAATTGAATTTATCTTATGTATAACCCTATATTAAAAATGTTTTAGTAAATAAACTGTGATTTTAACTCTTTTAACTCTTCTTTGTATTAAATAATAATAAATGTCCTAATCTAATCCAAGTGGGCCTAAATGATAATATTTTACACTTAAGGTTGTTTTTGGTCGAGATACACTTGTCCAATAGAATTAGGACATGTGTTAGGGTAATATTAATATCATTTTTACCCTTAATTACCCTATTTACTTTTAACCGTGGTAAATAAAAGTAAAAAGTTACTATTCACCAAAAATTATTTTCATCTCATTGAACCACATTTTACTTACTAACATCAACCGTGTCTCTCAGATTTTTGAAATTCCATTCACAGAAGTGGTAAAATTAAGTTTTATGAAAAATTCAGTTTTTAACCTACCACTTAGTAGTTTCACTATTCATCAAAAATTGATGTTTTTCAGAACAATGCCAAAATTTCATCCTAAGCTATATTTCATATTCCGAATTCAAAAACGAAGTCTATTTTACCAAATTCATAACATAGAAGTTGCATTAATTAGTTTTATAATTAAATCCCGCTGTTAAAACAAATAGCGTGTTTTTAAGAAACAATATCTATCAAAAGATTGACACTTGTTTATGTCTGGTTTAAATGTGAAATTACATACAATGAACAACATTGTATTGAATTGTAAAAATATATTCTAAATATACTTTAAAACCACTCAAATTAATAATTTATCGCTATTAATTATTTCGATTAAAAAAGTTGTTTTTAATTATAATTTAGTAATTTTCACTATTCATCAGAATATGAAAGTTATCCGAAAAGTACAAAAATTTCACCTTAGGCTAAATTCGATACTCCGAATCCATAAATGAAGTCCATTTTGAAAAATGAAATTTACAAAATTTCAAAAAGTGGTTATTACTATTCACAACAGCTAGTTTTAATAATATCTTAATAGCATATCGTTGTTTAGCGAAACTTGGTGTTGCGTACAACACATGCTATCGAGGAAGGTCGCGATTGCGTGTAATGCAAGGCAAGTCAAGGATGTGTGTTGTTCAAGCTCCTTTTGGTGTAGCGTACAACACAAGACATAAATAAAATTAAAAGGAACATTTTTCATAAAATCTCGGGCTGTTACATTGGTAGTCAAAGTTTCCTGAACCCAATTCAACAAAAAATCATTGAATGGTGTCCCCCTTATTAGAAAATTCTACCATATGAGATTTTGTGGAAATAACACAAATATGGGGCCACACTCTTCTATCTACAACCCAGTGTTTTATAATGGAATTGAGACTTTTGTTCCATACCTCCACCCTGAAAACTACATAATTAGGGAGTGACATCATATAATACAGATCCACTCAAATTTAGCTTACACACGTAGAATTATAACCCCTCCCAGCATTTAGCTTAGCCTCTGTGACTCAGCATGGTGTATGAAATGCGATTTCACGAATTCATGGGTATGTACCACTTGGTCCAGCTTTATTCTAATTTCCGAACATGTCTGCCAAAGGTGTGGGGTCCTAGTCGCTCTTTATATGGAAAAATTTCATAGACTAGTTTCCTTCCAAGAATGTGTGACTCTGAGTAGAACATCTTCATACAATATGAATAGAAGAAGATGTTACAACTAGCACATTGGGGATAGGACTAGAAACATTAAATGGTCTCTAAACTCACCAAATTGACCGGACCAATACCACATTACGGTAGTAGGCCACCCACGGTTGATAATATGATAATGATAGGAAAGGATAGGACATCATTAGAAGGATTAATACCCCCATATTGGAATCTTCACATGTCATCATTAGCCAACATTAGTGAAGGATGACTGTATGATATTCCCTCTAAATTTGGGTAGTGGGGAGAAATGTGTTTTGTTACAAGCATCCAAATTGCCAACAGAACCTATATAGGGTATAGGGTTCACAAATGGACCCTCTATCTATGTGAGTGGTTAGAACTCCATCCATAAGTGCAATGATATGTGAAAATTATTTTGGGGAACCCCACCCTTTATCAATTCTAATTCCATGGTGTGTAGCATAAGGTAAAAAATATGAATTTATAAAATTCACTAAATAATTCCACCACGTCATTGAATCTCAAATATTAGGGATGAATGATGCTGATGTGAGAATAGCTAGATGAAAGTCATATGATGAACCTTTTCATTATGATGATACTCGAAGCAAGGAAAATTCTCTGCCATCTAGCTGTACATAAATTGAAATGGTCCGATAAGACTATGTGTGGGACTTCATTCCTGTAACTTCCCTAATAATTCGTAGATATAGGAAAGGGTAGGGATAGCTATATTGATGGGTTTTCCCTCCTCTAATGTAGCCTCAATCATCATGGTTCAATATCTCACACCAGTGTAGAAATCTTTGGGATAGAAAAGCCATCAACTTATGTGCATGGAAAATAAACCTTCTAATCTGAGTTTATGCAATACGTCTGACATAATCTCAAAACCCCAAGTGGTATATTGACCAACCACAAAGGTGGAATAATTTAATCCAGGAATACGCCATGATTGTTGATTTGGATGTGTTCTACTCTGGGGGACTTTTTTCCTTGATTCAATCACCTATAGGAATAGCCTTACTTAGTCCTGAAACGATATAAATGAGCAAACATGGAGAGACCGACCACGAAGTCCCTCTTCCATAGCTAATAAATCCCACCCCAATAATGATTCATGTTTGATATTCTCCTAGGAGTTTGGCCACTTGAAAGAATTATTCATACATGTTACCTAAGATGGGGATCCCTCCAAACTGATAGATGTCCCATAATCTATTTACTTCCTCTTCGTGTGATAAGTGGATGGTGTTTGTACATGAACACCAACAACTATGCAGTTTGGGTAACATTTTTTCGGGTGAATAAATCACAAACATGGAAACCCATAATACCTAATAAATATTTATGATTTACAACTAGTTAGGGGAATCTAATGAGATTTGGTGCACCTAGATTTCCCAGTCCCATTCATCGAAGAAGCACCATCTAGATCGCATGTCCCATTTGGAGCTCCACCCTCTATTTGGATTATATCGTGTTAAGATTGATTATGGTTGGGTACTCCTGGATAATTGGTCCTAGAGATGTGTTATGGTGGCATCAGTTACTATATTTCCACATAGAGCCTTCCAGAATGAATATTTCCCCCTAGGTCAAGGCATATACGATCTCCCATATAGGATAAATATGTGCCTGATCACACCCTCATGATGCCTCATGGTTAAGGAGAGGGGTATGGTGATCATCCAATTGTATGAGAGTGTCGTCCTAGAGACCAGAGATGTAAATATGAAATAGGTAAGATAGAAGATTGTCTATGATATCCATCAGAATAAGTCCTCTGAGAGTACCCTCTTAAGTGATGATAAAGGGTTGAAGGTTATCATTGATGTTCTCAACCATAACCACCATTCTTCTAATCGCTTTGATTGTGACAAGAGGAAGATCCATTAAAGTTTTGAAAAAGTTCATCCAAGAAGAAATTAGTCTCCCGAAAATGGAAATGGACAAAGATAATTGTACATAATGAAACACTTCACGTATTGAAGTCCTGTGAATGGTACACAGAAGGCACTATCCATGAAACAATTGTTCATAGATGTCGGCGAGGCCCTGGCCCATGGATCTTTTTCTAGTGAACCAAACAGTTTTCGGAACAAGCTATCCACACACAGACCTGCTCTGCATGGAAATCCAAACATACTATTTGTGGATTCAATCATTATTTCATGTATTTGAATGCCAATTTGTACAAAACGGTGACCACGAATGGTTTTCAATTTCTTGGATCCAAAAAGTGATTTTTGGGCAATGTGAATCTGCAAAATTGATGGTTGGAAGAAGTAGGTGAGAGAGAGAAAATTGAGAGTGCATAGTTCATCAAGAAAAGTGGATAAAAAAAATGACTCGGGCCCCTATATATAGGCATGATCCCTCCTATAGTTCCACCTTTATACCGCTAACTAGTTCAATTCAGGACCACTTTCTACATTAGAATGACCTCATCTACATCCTGATCGGAACCCATTCCAATGGGGGGATTTTTTAGGCCCTAAAAACATTGCAAAGGAAAAGAAAATAATCCCACAAATTTGAAAAAGGAATATATGTAAATACAATTTAATATTTAATGAGAAATTTCAAAGAATCCAATTTTAGAAAAGGAAAACATGGTGTTGCTAACCTTAAAACCTTCATGGATCGCCGCTCAATGTGGTAGTTTTCTCTGTAAACTCACCACATGCCAAACGGTTCACTATATGAGAATGGAAGCACCGTACCCTCTACGAAGAAAATTGTTTATGGAATGAAGGTGGAGAAACAAACCACTCATACAACCTCCCATGAATGGTGTCGTTGGGGAAATGGAGGAGGATAAATCCACCTCACATATCATCCCCGCAAACTAAGTGGTTCATAGGTGCGAAGAAGATGAAAATTTCTTGAGAAGGATCTGAAAAGTGGACTTAGAGACCTTCGAAGGATTATATTTTGGACGAAAGGATTTGTAGAAGAATTATTTTCGAAGCACATACCCTTGGGGGATTCTCTGTAGGTATAAACCCACCGCATAATATTAATTATGGGAATGTAATATTAATTGGCAGACCACGAACCTAATTGGTGAACCACATACCCAACTTCTCCTAGGGATGAATTTACCACTGACTGAACAGAAAATTCCCATTCTCCAATCAGGGGATTCACGTAGAGAAACTCTACACAGACATGATTGTGCACCACGTTGCACAATACTATAAGGAAGGAAATGAACACCGTGAAACACAATTCTATGCAGGTGGAACCTAGTTTCAAATTTTTAAAAATGCTACATGGTCCACATCTGGGTCTACATACTACTACAACATGTAGCCTTCCCCTCTACCTACATAGGGACACATAATACAAGGTGAACCACATCTTGTATGAACAAATTGTACATGGAATGGGGTACCTATTGATGTTCCACCCTATAGATCCTGTCATTTCCTTCTATTCCCATTGCATCATCCATAGTCCCTCCGTTCATGGTAGTTAAAATCCAGAGTCCACTTAGACTCGTTTGAGCCTAGTAAACTCGACTCGTAGACTCGACTCATAGAAACGTAAGATTCTACTCTAATCTGATATAGTTCCACCATTTGAAGCTCTTTTTCATTGTCAACCCGTGTTGTATCATAAATCAATTCATTAAAAAACAATTGGGAATTCATCTCCAATTTTCTAGCAATAATGTTTGGAATATACATGAGGAAACAAACCCAAAAAAAATTACATGAAATTAAGTTGAACATTTACCCAAACACAAACCAATCATGATTTACCAAATCAAAAAGGAAGAAAACCCAACAAAAAAAAGCAATTGGCATCATAGGTGCCATTAAAATCACACCAATTAAATTTAAAATTAAAAAATTTGAATCTGTATAGAACCAAAATTCATATCAATTCAGGCATTCCCCAATAAAAAAATAATATAAATATGGAAATTGAGAGCTTAGGGAAAAACTCAGGCACCCTATCTGTCCCACAAATCTAACGACAAAACTCAATTTGATCTTTTTCGGTGTTGTCGGAGGTTCAGGAAACGCAACGTAGGGGAAGGGGATTGTGCCATATGAGACTCTGCTGGAGGAGTAGACCACCATAGGTGGGAAACGTGGAGTAGAAGAGGAATAAATATAAAATCGCACCAGAGGTGGGAAGCACAGAGCGGAGGAGTAATAAATCTGAAATCACATCTGAATTCGAAACATAGATGGGCAGCGCTGAGCAGAGGAGGAAGAAATATGAAGTCGAACCCTAGGCAGGTGTGTGATGTCATATTTTGTAAATAATCCATATATTTTTTATTCAAAAAAATGAACTGTTGCTTAACTCTTTGGATGTGGTGAGTCTGCGCGCATCCACGAGTGTATTGCGAGTATTTGTTTTGACCGATAATTTTACCGAAAATCGATTCCTCCAGCGAGCGGAATCTGCAGGGATGAGTGAAACCGTGAACTCGTACGAGTCTACAAGTTAGCTCACGATTTTAACTACCATTCCTCCATGAAATAGTCAAATGGGATTAGGCCTTAGCCTCTCCAAAATCCACTAGACCCGTATGATAAAACCATCGGGCGCATCAGTACGCCCTTTGCATTTTACATACCCTTGGTAAGTGGATACTTATGGGTAATCCCATCAATCGTTCAGACCCCAAGAATATCCCTAAGTCTACATTCCCATGGAATCTAGAGGTCCAACCTTGGGATACTCAAATGTACCTCCCTATTCTCAGGATTAAGGTATGTCACTAGATTTTCCCTTCTATGAGGGCCAGTGATAAATAAATGAGATCACACATACATTTCCATTTGTTGAGGAACGATGCTTCTCCTTTTTTACTAGGAACCCAATGGGAACTCCCCTTTAGGTATGCCCCATGTCTTTCCTATGGGAGGTGTCTCTCTTCCCCCACTTTGCCTCGCTTTGGGACACATCTAAATATATCACCAGACAAGACTATCCTGAATATCAAATTAAGGGATTAAATTGGCACACATAAAGCCCCTCCCTCTACATTTGGGCTATATTCCCAACCTATTCTTTCATCATTATACATATTTTCCATCAATGGATAAGGGAAATATGTGTTTTTTGTTAAATTATTGACATCCTACATTTTCTCACACCAAGCATGACACACATGGTCTTAGAGGCTCGTGATGATTACAACATTTGCACAATCTACTCATAATGAACTATGAGAACTCTGATTCCTACTCTAACTGGGATACATAGGATGTCTGTCTAAAGTCCCAATCTCAAAAGGATATTCTCCTCATATGTAAGACCCAATATTTCCCCCATATTGGGCCTCCAATGTTGTGTATGGCCCATCCTTCTTGAACTACATAGACTTTGATTCCCTGCTGACCAGGATATGTAGGAAGCCTCCCTAGGATCCAAATATAACCTTCAAATCAACCCTAATGTTCTCTAGGCCATATCCATGATAGGGTCATATCCACCTAGAAGACCCAACTCTTATGGGTCCCTTAGGATACTTCAACATAAGACCCGAACCAATTCTTGACTCATCATCTTCCACCTGGGCATCCTTGCCATGTGATGTTAAACTACATGGATGGGTCCTGGTCGCACGACCTTAAAAGATGATGTGCCAAGTTATGTGGAACCAAAATATGTGAGTTCTTATTCCATTCTTGATTATATGTAGGAATCACATCTTCTATGTTCAATCCAAACATTAAAACAACTTTATTCCCTCTACAAGATAATAAACTCTAGAGCGGCTCATCACATGGCTTAAACTAGTGTTTTTATAGTAATTCTCGACCCATGTATATCTAGGATTGATCTCAAAACCAATGGGTAATCTACCGACACTTTCATGGGAATGAAAAAAGTATTAATGAACCTATGAACATTTCTTAAATTTATAGGAGTCCCAAAATAGGCAGCAACCCCCCCCCCACCACCGCCCAAAAGGGTGCGATGAGCTCGAATTCCAGTCCTCTCACCCAATGTGTGTCCTTATGTATCAGTGGAAAAATATTCCAATGAGGGTATTCCTTGGGAAATTAGGCCCACAATTCATATATAAAAGTTTCATTGGGTGTATCTAGTTGCATCAATAAACCCATTATAGAGAATATAAGGAAATCATACCAGAAGGCGATCGATTGTAGAAACACTTAACCCCCTGAAATAACCCACATGGACCATTAAACTGGGGCACCTCCTTAGCAATAGAAAAAAGATACACATCCTAGTATCTGTGATACTATTTGGAAAAAATCCCTCTAGGGATTGTTGAAGTATTTTTGAGGTGATTCTGTTTGTTGACATAATGGGGCTTCATGTTGTGTTTGTTGACAAAGCAGACCATGATGTATGAGTGTGTTGACGAAGGGGGCTTACATGGTGATTTTTTGGGTTCAAATGATGCTTTCAACAATCCATGATTGATTGAAGAACCTAGATAAAGGAATGGATGATCTAGAGGCATTACAAAAAGAGTAGATACAAGGTGGCACCATTTTCCAGTGGTTGCTAAATTTTTGGGCCAGAAAATCGGAAAATGGAGAGTTGTGTTTTTGGGAATTGGAGGTGCGTGAAATATTGGAGTGGTGAATGAAAAATATAGTGGGGTGTAAAAAATCAGCATGATTAGTGAAATATCAGCACGGTGCGCGGGAAAATAATGTGTTGCGTGTAATATTTTTGCAGTGCGTGCAAAAGGAATGTGGTGCACAAAATATTTGTGTAGTGCATGAAAAATGAAAGTGGTGCATAAAATAATTGTGGGATGCATGAAATAGAGTGATAGAGTGTTTCACGAAATAGGTGTTTTGACGTCCGAAGATCGAAAATTGGCAAAGGCATGAGGTGTGCGAAATATTGGATTTGGGCGCAAAAAATGGTGTTGTGCGGAAGATGGGGTTTTCACGCTCGAAGAGAATTACACTCTCAAGAAGGATTTTTCACACATTGTCGATTTTGCCTATAAATATGATGTTACCCCCTCTATTCGGTGTAGCTAATGACTTATATATTATCCGAGCTATGTCATGCAAAATTGGAGTGTACAATTTAGTTGTGCATAAAGAAGACTATTGCGTGAAAAGTGAATTTCGCACAAAAAAATATAATTACACAAAATGGAGTACTGATGTTCCATGTAAAAGTTGTTGCGTGTAAAATAATTTGTTGCACATAAAAGGGGTGTTGCGCATAAAAGGGGTGTTGCACGAAAAGTGAATTTCACGCAAAAGTA
The DNA here is from genome assembly GCA_963277665.1 of Viscum album. NCBI lineage: Eukaryota > Viridiplantae > Streptophyta > Magnoliopsida > Santalales > Viscaceae > Viscum > Viscum album. The sequence goes on from OY728134.1 coordinate 1,006,401,877, forward strand.
GTGAATTAGAGGCAAGGAAGTATAGAGGTCGTGCAAAAAAGAAGAAGTGGTGCGAAAAAGAAGTGGATGAACGTAAAGGAAGGTGTCACACAAAAATTGTATTTTCCACAAGTCAAGGGAATTTCGCACAAGGTGTAGTAAGGGTTGAGCGTAAAAATTGCAGTTTCCCGGTACACCCGATGCAAAGTGAGATTCATCTGTGAGTGAAAGTTGGATGTGAACAGATAATCTATCAACAGTTAATATTTCAGAGTTAATTAGAGATAATGAAGAGACCTACAGGTCTATAAAATGTGAGTTGATCTTCTGAAGATGTAGTGATCACATTTAAGTTGAGAGAGTAGCGAGCTTTCATTTTGTGAGTGGTTCTAAACAAGGAGGGACAATGTGTCCACTCTGAACTTGTAAATAGTAGTGTTCTTATAGTGGAATTGGTACATCACCACACTGCCAATGTATGTTACTTGGACGTAGCCCAGTGAGGGTGAACCAAGTAAAAATCAATGTGGCATGTTCCAGCTTAAAGGTTTGTTCATACTCTGCATTGGGAAGGAGAGAAAAGAGGGTTTGTCTAACACCAAAACATGATCCAAAGGGGCAGTCGTTTTAATTTTTCATGCACCGATTCACCCCCCCCCCCCCGCCCCACTTAGGGAATTTAGCCTAGTGGACCTAACAATTTGTATTATATCAAGTTTAATATTAGTGTTTCTCTCTCAAATGTAGGTCACTAATCATAATGCGATTCCGATCTTCGATGGGAACAATTTCCAACAATGGAAGAATCAGATGCAACACTACTTCCGATCATTAGGAATAGATGTTTTCACAGAATAAATAATAGCTAATTTTAATAGTGGTGCATTATCAGAAGCTGAGCATAGAGAGTTGGATGCTGATGCCAATGGAATTAATGCCTCGGGGGAGCCCTATCCAATCCTATCTATACAAAGGTGATTTCATGAAAAAAATCACATGCCATGTTGGAAAATCTATTGAATATTTTTGAAGGGTATACAAAGGTCAGAGTGGAAAAGCTACAAGTGTTGTGGAACAAGTATGAAGATCTAAGAATGAACATGAATGGGTTTGTTGATGCATTCTTCGATAGGGTTAATGTTGTTGTGGAATACCTGTGAAGTCTTGGAGAAGTTATTGAAGGCATAAATATTGTGAAGCGCATCTTGGGGAAACTTCCATCTCAGTTCAATCCGAATGTTTCAGTTTCAGATGATAAAGACTCGAAAGAGGTGTCATTGGATAACCTGCATGACACCCTTGTTGCTTATGAGATGACAAATGATGATAACAATCCTATGGAAAAGGGGAAATCCAAAGAGGTATCATTCAAGGCCATTAAGAAGCTCACCATTGAAGACACTCAGGAAGAAGAAGACACAGATGAAGAGACGTCCTTCCTCTCATAAAACCTTCAATGAGGAAAAGGAATGTTTAAAAGGAAGCTTCCACTTGCTTGTTTTCAATATGGAAAGGTTGGAAATCTTGCAGCAAGGTTCCCCAAAAATTTCCAAGAGGATGATTATTTTTATGAAATCGAAATTCCCAATAAGAAGTCTACATCCTATGGAAATGGCAAGAAACTATTCAAGAGAAAGTTCATTAAGAAGAAGAATCTTCTTTCAAAAGAATATTATAGTTTAGACGAGTCTCAGGTTGAGGATGTTGAAGAGATAGAGAACTGTAAAGATCATGGAGAAAATGCTATGGTGGCAGTTGTCGGTAGTTCTCAGAATATAAATGAAACTAAAGGCGATGAATGAGAAGAAGAAATTGAGGGAAGATTTGATATTCAAGCTGAGTTATAGGGTGCTCTAGAGAGGATAGATGTTTGGATATCCAAAACAATTAAATCCAAAAAAGATATTCATGACGCCAAACTCAATATGAAACAATAGGAAGAAGAGAAGTCCAAGTTGATGGAATAAATTGAGAAACTCAAGTCATCAACACCAGATGTCTCAGAATCAGTTAGTGAGTATAAAATAAAAATTGAAGAATAGAAAAGGAAGATCGATAGCTTGAATAGCACAATGAAGGATCAAATCAATCATATTGATGAACTTGAAGGAGAAGTTGTCGGTTTGCGGAAAAATGTTAAAAATCAAGGAAAACTCTTGACGCCTTCTAGGTCATTCGGAAATCAGATCACTCAAAAAACCGAGAATCTGAAAGTGGAGAATAGTGGTTCAGTAGAAAAGAAGCATCAACAATGTATAGATGCTAAGATTGATGATGAGCATGATCCAAAGATATTTTTTTATGAAAATTGAGGTCAGACCACAAGCACCCAATCTAAGATTGAAGGATGATTTGGCGACAAGGCAGAATCAGAACATTTAGAGATCCCATGAGGAAACTCATAGTCCATAAGTCACACAAATTAATGCACCTTTTATCTGGTGTTATTGTTGTGTAAAGATGGTACATTCACAGTATGTGTGTTCCATAGCCAAGATATATCTAAGGGAAAAAGAACAAAGGTTGCAGCTAAACAGAGAATGGTTCTCCAGAACATTTTTCGAAGGACTGTTTTTGGTGCGGAGTATTTGGAGACATATCTAGGTATTTTACTTTGACTATACAGAGGAATTTTCCAAAGGGGAATTGAAATATTCGCAACAAGCAGATCAATGAACTAACAGGTGAGTTAAAAATGCAAAACTTATTTACAGAATTGCAAGTTGAAGCTGGTCAATCATACTCTGAGAAAGATCAGAAGTCTCAATCCATGTCATGTATGAAGGAAAAAATATGGACCAAGAAGAAAAAGTATTAGAAGGTAGTGGTGGTAGAAATTTCCCTTATAGCATCAGATCATACTAGTGTGTGGATCCTTGACAGTAGTTGCACATATCACATGATAGGTAATAAAGATCTTGTTACAGGCATAAAATATGATAAACAAGGAGTTGTCAAGTTTGGAAACGATGAAGGCCAAATGATAATTGGCTCCAGAAAGGCCATGTTTGGGGGAAAAGAGATGAGACGTCCTAATGTATTAGTAGTAGAATGCTTTAGTCATAATTTGCTCAGCATCAACCAACTATGTGACCCAATACATTCTATAAGGTTTACTAATAAGGTGTATGGCGTCAATGGAATAGACAGGGCAATGGTTCTATTGGAAAAAGGACAAATGGAAATCTCAACCTGGTAAGTGGAGATAAAAAGATATGTGCTTTCTATCCAGATAGGAAAAAAAATTTGTGGCATAAACGACTTGGTCATCTATGCCAACCATCCATGGAAGATCTGGTAAAGTGTGATGAAGCAAGAGGCCTCCCTAAGCTATCACGTGGTCGTACACACATGTTCTATGCATTCCAACAAGGGAAGATAATCATAAATACAAATAAAGAAAAGGAAAATAAGTCAAAAAGAGTGCTCGAATTGGTGCATACTGATGTTTGGGGGCCTATCACATCAAGAGAAACTGACAGAAAGAGGAACCATGTTTTATTCATTGATGACTATAGAAGAATGGCTCGGGTATTTATTATTTCCCATATGTGTGTTGTGTTCAGCTGCTTATAACAGTACTAGAGGTAGAGCAAAAGGATGCTTGGATAGAAAATTCTGATGATTCGTACAGATAATGGTACAAAATTCAAAAATATTCAGGTGGAAGACTATCTTGATAAACATGGGATATGACATCAAGTTTCTTAAGTGAGAACTCCACAGTAGAATGGAGTAGTTGAAAGGAGAAATTGGATCATCATCAACATGGACAGAATGATGCTCAAAGAAAAAGACCTACAAGAGAAATTTTGGAAGGAAGCAGTTTTGACATCAGTCAACATTTCTAACAGGGCTATGTTGTGTCTGAAGAAAGGAAATACTCCGTATGAGATGTGGTATGAAATGAAGCCAACAGGGAAATAATTTCTAATATTCGGAAGTAAGTGCTTCATCCTCAACAATGAGAAACATAAGAAATTTGAGTCACGCGGAGATGAGGGGATATTCCTTGGCTATTCAGGAAAAAGAAAAGCATACACATTCTTTAACAAAAGGCTAGGAAATTTATTTGAGAGAATTAATGTCACTATTGTAGAGAATGAAGAGAGTATTCAACAGCACATTGATCAATTTGAAGATGACAATGATGATGAGGAATGGGACGTAGGAAAAGAATATGTGGCTGATGATGATTGAGAAGAATATACCGACGATAAGCATGAAGAAAAAAAATCTGTATCTTCACAAAAGAAAAGGAATCAAGCTAAAATTGACAGGAAAAATATCATTGGTGATCAATATGCTCCAGTTTAGTCAAGAAGAATGAAGTCACTACAGAAAATATCTTTCTTATCTCAGGTAGAACCTAAACGATTTGCTGATGCATCTGAAGATGAAAATTGGTTTCAGGCCATGAATGAAGAGCTAGATCAGATTGAGATGAATCATACATGGGAGATTGTTTCCAGAATAGCAGATAATAATGTCATCAAGACTAAATCGGTCTATCACAACAAGATGAATGATGATGGCACATTGATTTAAAAAAAATCATGACTAGTTTGTAAGGGATACTCCCAGATTGAGGGAATAGATGTTGATGAGACATTTGCACCAGTTGCGAGACTAGAGACAATCAAATTATTCCTCGCCATTGCAGTTTAACAGAAGTTCAAATTTTTCCATATGGACATCAAATCTATATTTTTGAACGATGTTCTGGAGGAAGAGATTTATATTGAAAAACCAGACGATTTTATCATTCATGATGATAAGAACATGGTTTACAGATAGAAGAAGGCATTGTATGGGATGAAACAAGCACCAGGAGCATGGTACTCAAGGCTTGATTAGTACTTGATGAAGCTTGGTATCTAGCGTTGGGCAGTTGATTACAATATCTATTTGAACAACAACATTAATCAAAGGTTGGTGGTCTTGGTTTATGTCGATGACATAATATTTGGTGGATCAAATGAAGCTCAGTGAAAACAATTTTCATAATTCCTGAAAAGTGAGTTTGAAATGTCAAAGATTGGAAAGCTATCATTTTTCCTGGGTCTATTGGTTATACAAGGAAAGAATAGAACATTCATTTCTCAATAAAAAAATTCCAAGAAGGTTTTTAAAACAATTTGAATGGAAAATTCCAAGGAGATGAAGACTCTGGTTGTTACCCGGATGAAATTATAAAAATATGATAATGGAAAGGTAGTTAATATCCTAGAATACAGGCAGATTATTGGAAGTTTACTATACCTGACAGTGACGAGACCAGATATTTTTTTTCACCACCTACCAAGCATCATGATATCAAAGAAATCCCAAGGAAATAAACATGCTTGCAGTGAAAATAATGCTTCAGTATATCAAGGGCATGGTGGACTTCAGCTTGATATATAATGGAAAATATCAGACAGAGATATTGGGATATACTAATGCAGATTGGTCAGGTACAGTGGATGATAAGAAATCAATGTCAGGAGGTGAATTCTATGTTGGTGGACTATGTATTGCTTGGCTAAGCAAGAATCAATATTTAATTTAATTAAGCACTGTAGAAGCTAAGTTTATTGCGGCCACCCAAGCATGCATGTAGTTATTGTGGATGAAGCAGAAACCTGATGATATGGGAGTTAAAGTGATGTCTCTGACCAGAATCTAGTGTGATAACTCAAGTGTGATCAGTCTCAATAAAAATCTAGTCCATCACACAAGGACAAATAAAAATGAGATAAAGTGTCATTTTATCAATGAGAAGGTTGACCAAGGAATCATGATGTTCGATTATGTTCCTACAGAACTACCGGTTGTAGACATTATGGTGAAGGTCTTACCCAATGATGCTTTTGAGAGGCATCGACTGGCTCTGGGAGTCCAGTCGACTCCCCACCCCTAGAAAAGTGTGGATGTGGGACCCCCATCTTCTCTTGGGATGGTATGTTTTTCTCTAATGTGCTAATTTTTATTCATTCCAGTGTTGCAAATCACAAAGGGGTGATCTTTGGGTTTGTTGAAAAAGGGGGAGAAATAGTAACTCCCTAAGGGGGAGAAACTAAGTCTAGTGAAGGGAGAAAATGTCTTAATCAATGACACGGGGAGAAGCTGACAAGTGGAGCAGCTAGATAGGGGGAGTTGAAAGGTTTAATAGGCATTGAAGCTGTAAGCAGATGAAAATGCTAGAAGTGATGGATCAAATAATAGATATCATGAGACGACAGCTACAAATCATGATAAAATAAGACAAGTGATAGTGAGAGAAGGTTTCCAGAATCGCAAGATGTGAATGGTAGTAGAAACTAGAAGGATCCTTAATGATGTATCAAAGTGCAGAATATTTTTATGAGAGGATTTTTCAACAAACCCAAATTGGGAGATTGTTGGGAAAAAATACCACAAGGCATCATTGAAGAATTTTTGAGTTGATTGTGTTTATTGACACAGTGGGCCTCCATGTTGTGTTTGTCGACAAAGCAGACCACGATGTCTGAGTGTGTTGAAAAGGGGGTTTTAAATACTGATTTTTTGGGTTCAAAGGATGATTTGAACAATCCATGATTGATTGAAGAACCTAGAAAAAGGAATGGATGATCTGGAGGCTGTACAAAAAGAGCAGATACAAGGTGGCACCATTTTCCAGTGGTTTCCAAATTTTGGGGCCATATAATCGGAAAATGGAGAGATGTGTTTTTGGAAAAGGTAGGTGCATGAAATATTGAAGTGGTGCGTGAAAAATATACTGGAAAGTGATAAATCAGCGTGGTGCGCAAAATATCAGCATGATGCGCTTTAAAATTAAGTGTTGCGTTAAATATTTGTGGGTTGCGCTCAAAAGGAATGTGGTGTATGAAATATTTGAGTGGTGAAAGAAAATGGAATGTGGTGCACGAAATATTTTTGGGATGCACTGAATAGAGGGATGAATTTTTTCTCTCAAGAGGTGTTTCGAGGTTTGAAGCTCGAAAATTGGCAAAGGCATGAGTTGCGAAAATATTGGAGCTATGCGCGAAAAATGGAGTTGTGTGGAAGATGGATTTTTCACACTCGAAGAGAATTACATGCTCAAGAGGGGTTTTATTTTCATGGTTAATTTTTCTTATAAATATGAATTGAACCCCCTCCATTCAGTGTAGCTCAAGACATAGAGATTATCCTAGCTCTGGCGTGCAAAATTGTAGTGCACAAGTGAGTTGCGTGGAAAGAATACTGTTGCGCGAAAATTGAATTTCATGAAAAATAATAAAATTATTTACAAGGTAGTGTAGATGCTGCACGTAAAAGCTGTTTCACGTAAAATAATTTTTTGCGTGTAAAAGGGATGTTGCACGTAAAATGGGTGTTGCCGGAAAAGTGAATTTTTCGCAAAAGCAGTGAATTATGTGCAAGGTAGTATTGAGGCTGTGCAAAAAATAATAGGTAGCGCAAAAAATAAGTGGTTGCACATAATAAAATGTTTCATGAGAAAATTTTATTTGGAACAAGTTAAGTGAATTTCGCTCAAGGTGCAACAAGGATTGCACGTAAAAATTGCTTTTTCCCGGTACACCCGGTAAAAAGTGAGATTGGTATGCGGGTGAAAGTTGTACGTCAACAGAGCATCTCTCAATATTTAAATTTGTAGATTTCATTAGAATAAATTAAGAGACCTATAGGTCTATAAACATTGAGTGGATCTTCTAAAGAATTATTGAGCACACTTCAGTTCAGAGAGAAGTGAGCTTTCATTTTTTCAATTGTTGTAAACCAGGAGGGACAGTGAGTCCGCTCTGAACTTGTAAATAGTGGTGCGCATATAGTGGAATTGGTGCATTGTCACACTACCAGTGTATGGTCCTTGGACGTAGCCCAGTGAGGGTGAACCAAGTAAAAATCACTGTGTCATGTTCCTGCTTTAAGGTTTGTTCATACTCTTCTTTGTAAAGGAGAGAGAATATGATTTTGTCTAACACCAAAACATGATCAAACGGGGCAGTCATTTTTATCTATCATACCCTAATTCACACTCCCCCTCTCAGGGTATCTAGCCTATTGGAACTAATAGTTGGTACCAGAGCGAGGTTAATATTAGTGTTTATATCTCAAATAGAGGTCACTAATCATGATGTTATTCGGATCTTCGAAGGGAACAATTTCCAATTAGAGAAGAATCAGATGCACCACTACTTTTGATCATTAGGAATGGATGTTTTCATAGTAGAAATGCATTTCATAATAGCCGATATTAATAGTGTTGCATTGTCAGAAGTTGAGCGTAGAGAGTTAGACAATGAAGCCAAAGGAATTAATTCCTTGGGGGAGCCCTATCCAACCCTATCTATACAATGGTGATGTCATGAAAAACATCACATGCCATGTGGTAAAAGATATTGAATATATATGAAATGGATACAAAGGTTAGAGAGGAAAATATGCAAGGGTTGTGGAACAAGTATAAATATCTGATAATGAACCCGAATGAGTCTATTGATGAATTGTTTGATAGGGTTAATGTTGTTGTGGAAGACATGCGAGGTCTTGGAGAAGTTATTGAAGGCATAAAGATTGTGAAGTGCCTCTTGAGGAAAATTTCACCTCGGTTCAATCCAAATGTTTCGGTTTTGGAAGATAAAGACCAGAAAGAGATGACTTTGGATAACCTATAGAGAACCCTTGTTTCATATGAAATGAGAATTGATGATAATGATGCTGTGGAAAAGGGGAAATACAAAGAGGTGGCATTCAAGGCCATGAAGAAGCTCACCATTGAAGGCTCTCAGGAAGAAGAAGAGACAGATGGGCGATGTCATTCCTCTCCTCAAACCTTCTAAGAGAAAAAGGAATGTTTAATGGGAAGCTACCACTTGCTTTTTTTCGATGTGGAAGGCTTGAAAATATTGCAGAAAGCAACCCCAAAAAGATCCAAGATGATGATGATGTTGATGAAATCGAAATTCCCAAGAAGAAGTCTCCAGCCTATGGGAAAGGAAAGAAACTATTCAAGTGAAAATAATTTAAGAAGAAGAACCTTCTTTCAAATGAATATAACAGTTCAGATGAGTCTGAGGTTGATGAGGTTGAGGAGATAGAGAACTATAGAGATCATGGAGAAAATGATGTGGTGGAAGTTTTCGATAGTTCTCAGAATAATAATGAAACTGAAGCTGATGAAGAAGAAGAAGAAGTTGAAGGAAGAGTTGATATGCAAGCTCAGTTAGAGTCTTCTCTTGAGGAGATAGATGTTTGTAGAGGAAAAAAAATAAATCCAACAATGTTGTTCAGGATTCCAAACTCTATATGAAAATTCAGGAAGAAGAGAAGTCTGAGTTGATGGATGAAATTGAGAAACTCAAGTCATCAACACCAGAGGACTCAGAATCTGTTAGTGAGTACAAAATAAACATTTAAGTATAGAAAATGGATATTGATAGCATTAATGGCACAAGGAAGGATCAAATCAAGGGTATTGAATAACTTGAAAGAGAATTTGTCAGTTTGCGGAAAAAGGTTAAAAATCATGAAAAAGTCTTCACTCCTACTGGGTCATCTGGAAAGCAGATCACTCAAAAAACGGAGAAGCTGAATGTGAAGAATAGTGGCTCAGCAGAAAAGAAGCATCAAGCATTTTCAGATGGTAAGACCGATGAGGGGCATGATTGAAAACAAAAAGTTATGACAATTGTGGTTAGACTGAAAGAACCTACTCTGTGATTGAAGGTTGATTTGGGCACAATGCAGAATCAGAATATTCAGAGATCCCAAGGGGAAACTCGTAGTGCAGAAGTCACACAATGTAATATACCTTTTATCAGCTGTTATTGTTGTGGAATCATGGGACATTCACAGTATGAGTGTTCCATTTCCAAGAGATATCAAAGGGGACAAGAACAAAGGTGGAAGCCAAATAGAGAATTTTTGTTCAAAACATATTTCAAAGGACACTGTTTTTGGTACGGAGGATTTGGGCACACGTCCAGGTATTGTACTTCGACCCTACATAGGAATGTGCCAAAGGATAATCGAAATGTTCGCATGTATTAGATCAATGAACCAACAGGTGAGTTGAAAATGAAAAATAGATTTTCAACTTTGCAAGATGATGTTGTTCGATCATACTATTTGAAATATTTGAAGTCTCCATCCATGTCAAGTATGAAGGAAAATATATGGACAAAGAAGAAAAACGATGAGATGGAAGTTGTGGAAGAAATTTCCCTTAAAGCATCAAATCGCTCAGGTGTGTGGATCCTTGACAGTGGTTGCATATCTCACATGACAGGTAATAAGGATCTTGTTACAGGAATAAAATATGATAATGAAAGAGTTTTCAAGTTTAGAAATGATGAAGTCATGAAGATAATTAGCTCCGAAAAGGCCAAGTTTGGGGGCAAAGAGATGAGACGTGCTGATGTCTTAGTAGTAGAAGGCCTAAGTCACAATTTTCACAGCGTCAGTCAACTATGTAACTCATTACATTCTATAAGGTTTAATTAGAAGGTGTGTATCATCAAAGGAAGAGACGGGGCAGTGGTTCTACAGGGAAAAAGTAAAAATGGAAATCCCTACATGGTAAGTGGGGAAGAAGATATGTGCTTTCTGTCCAGAGAGGAAGAAAACAAGTTCTAGCAGAAAACAAATTGTCCATATATGCCAACCGACCTTGGAATATATGGTAAAGTGTGATATAGAAAGAGACCTCATTAATCTATCATGTGATCATACTCACACATGTGATGCATGCCAACAAGGGAAGCTCATCAGAAAGACATATAAAGAAATGGAAAAGAAGTCAACAAGAGTGCTCAAATTGGTGCATGCTGTTGTATGTGGGCCTATCACACATAGAGAAATTGATGGAAAGAGGTAAGATGTTCTTTTCATTGATGACTATAGCAGAATGTCATGGGTATTTGGTATTGACCATAAGTCTGATATGTTCAGTTGATTAAAACAGTACTGAAGGGAGAGCGAAAGGATTCTTGGATAGAAAATTCTGAAGATTCGTATTAATAATGGTAGAGAATTCACAAATGGTCAGGTGGAAGGAAATCTCGAGAATCATGGGATAAGGCATCAAGTTTCCGCAGTGCAAACTCCACAACAGAATGGAGTGGTTGAAAGGAGAAATCATATCATCATCAACATGGCCAGAACGATGCTCATAGAACAAGACCTACTAGAGAAATTTTGGAAGGAATCATTTTTGACATTGGTCTACCTTTCGTACAGGGCTCTGTTGTGTCCGATGGAAGTAAAAACTCGGTATGAGATGTGGTATGGAATGAATCCAACAATGAAATACTTTCGAAAATTTGGAAGTAAGTGCTTCATCCTCAACAAATAGAAACATAAAAAATTTGAGTTACTTGGAGATGAGGGGATACTCCTTGGCTATTCAGGAAAAAATAAAGCATACCACTGCTTTAAAAAGGCTTTAAATCATAGTTGAGAGAATTGATGTCACTGTTGTAGAGAATGAAGAGAGTATTAAACAACACAGTGAAAAATTTCTAGATGAAATTGATGATGAGGAATGTAACGCAGGAGGAGCAGAAGTGGGTGATACTGATTCAGAAGAGGATACTGATGATGATCATGTAGAAGAAAAATCTGTATCTGCATTGAAGCCAAGGAATCAAGCTGAAATTGACAGGAAAAATATCATTGGTGATCAATCAGCCCTAGTTTAGACAAGGATAATGATGCCACTACAGTAGATATCTTTAATATCTCAGGTAGATCCTAAATGCTTTGCTGATGCAGCTGAAGATGAAAACTGGTTCACGCCAGGAATGAAGAGCTAGATCTGATTGAGAGGAATCAGAAATGGGAGATTGTTTCAAGTCCAGCAGATAATAATGTCATCGGGAGTAAATGGCTTTATCGCAAAAAAGATTAATGAATATGGGACAATTATTCATTAAAAATCAGGACTAGTGTGCAAGGGATACACCTATATAGAGGGAATAGATGTTGATGAGACATTTTCACCAGTTGCGAGACTAGAGACAATCAGATTTTTCCTAGCCATTTCTGTGAAAAGAAAGTTCAAAGTTATCCCGGTGGACGTGAAATCTGCATTTTTTAATGGGTTTTTGGAGGAAGAGGTTTATATTGTGAAAACAGATTATTATCTCATTCATGAGGATGAGAACAAGGTTTGCAGATTGAAGAATGCATTGTATGGGCTGAAACAAGAACCAATAGCATGGTACTCAAGGCTTGATCAGTACTTGAAGAAGCATGGTTTCTAGCATGGGGGAGTTGATTACAATCTCTATTTAAACAACAACAATAATCAATGGATGTTGGTTTTGGTTTATGTCGATGAAATAATATTTGGTGGATCATATGAAGCTCAGTGCAGACAATTTTCTGAATAAATGAAATGTGAGTTCAAAATGTCAATGATTGGAGAGCTTACATTATTCCTGGGTCTACTAGTGACCCAAGGAAATAATGGAACATTCATTTCTAAATCCAAAAATTCCAATGAGGTTTCAAAAAGATTTCAAATGGAAAATTCCAGGGAGATGAAGACTCTGGTTGCTACCTGGATGAAATTATCAAATGGTGATAATGGCAAGGCAGTTAATATCACAGAATACAGGAAAATTATTGGGAGTTTACTATAACTGACTGAGACGAGACCTGATAATGTTTTTCACCACCATCCAAATAGAACAATATCAAAGAAATACTAAGAAAATATACATGCTTGAAGTGAAAATAATACTTCTTTATATCAAGGGAATGGTGTACTTCATGTTGATGTATAATGGAAAATCTCGGACAGAGTTATGGGGATATACTGATGTTTATTGGGCCAGTTCATCTGATGATAGGAAATCAATGTTAGGAGGTGCATTCTATATTGGTGTACTATGTATTTCTTTTATATGAAGGAATCAATATTGAATTTCATTAAGCAGCGTAGAAGCTGAGTATATTGTGGCCACCCAATCATGCACACAGTTATTGTGGATGAAGTACTAGCTTGATGATATGGGAGTTAATGTGATGTCTCCGATCAGAATCCAGGTCGATAACTCAAGTGCTATTAGTCTTAGAAAAAATCCAGTCCATCAATCAAGGACAAATCACATTGAGATAAAGTATCATTTTATCATAAAGAAGGTTGAGCAGAGAATCGTGATGTTGGAGTATGTGCCTATAGAACTACATGTTATAGACATTATGATGAAGGCCTTACCCAAGGAAGCTTCTCAGAGGCACCGACTATCTCTGGGAGTCCATTCGACTCCCCTCACCTGAAAAAGTATGGATGTGGGACCCCCCTCCATGTGGGATGGTATGTTTTTCTCTAATGTGCTAATTTTTAAGCTTTCCAGTGTTGCAGATAACAAAGGAGTGACCTTTGGGTTTGCTGACAAAGGGGGAGAAATAGTGACTCCCCAAAGGGGAGAAAATGTGGCTAAGGAAGGGATTAAATGTCTTAATCAAAGACACAGAGAGAAGCTGACAACTGGAGTAGCGAGATAGGGGGAGTTGAAAGGATGAAGAGGAGATGAAGATATATGTAGATAGGGAGATTTTTAAATCCAACGATTCTCGAAGTGATCGATCAAATAATATATATCATGAGACGCCAACTACATATCGTGATAAAAGCAAATGAGTGATAGTGAGAGAAGGTTTCTAGAATCACAAGAGGTGAATGGTAGTAGTGGATGAAAGGAGCCTTAATGAGATATCAACGTCAAGAGAAGTTTTATGAGAAGAGTTGTTGACAATCCCAAAGGGGGAGACTGTTGGGAAAAAATCCATCAAGGAATCATTGAAACATTTTTGAGTTGATTGTGTTTGTTGACATAGTGGCCCTCCATGTTGTGTTTGTTGACAAAGAAGACCATGATGTATGAGTGTGTTAACAAAGGGGGTTTACATGAAGATTTTTCAGGATCAAAGGATGATTTCAACAATCCATGATTGATTGAAGAACCTCGACAAAGGAATGGATGATCTGGAGGAAGCACAAAAAGTGATGATACAAGGTGGCGTCATTTTCCAATGGTTTCCAAATTATTGGGCCAGAAAATCGGAAAATGGAGAGATGTGTTTTTAGAAAATGGTGGTGTGCGAAATATTGGAGTGGTGCGTGAAAAATATAGTGGCGGATGAAAAATCAGCATGGTGCGTGAAATATCAGCACGGTGCGCGGAAAAATAAAGTGTTGTGTGAAATATTTTTGTGGTGCGCGCAAAAGGAATATGGTGATTGAAATATTAGCATGGCGCACGAAAACGTAAAGTGGTGCAGGAAATATTTTTGGGATTCACGAAAAAGAGGGATGGAGTTTTTCACACATGAGGTGTTTCGAGGTCCAAATCTCAAAAATTCGCAAAGGCGTGAGGTACACCAAATATTGAAGCTGTTCACAAAAATGCTGTTGCGTGGAGGATGGGTTTTTCACGGTCAAAGAGAATTACGCGTTCAAGAAGGGATTCTCGAATGGGGTCAATTTTTTCTATAAATATGAAGTGACACTCCTCTATTAGGTGTTGATCAAGACATCGATATTGTCTGAGCTCTGTCATGTGGAATAGGAGTGCCTAAGTGAGTTACACAAAAAGAAGACTTTTGCGCAAAAAGTGAATTTCGCACAAAAGAAGATAATTATGCACAAGGTAGATTAGATGCTGCACGTAAAATCTTTTGGGCGTAAAATAATTTGTTCTACGTAAAATGGGTGTTGCGCATTAAAGGGGTGTTGCACAAAAAGTGAATTTTTCCCAAAAGCAGCAAATTACGCGCAAGGCAGTATAGAGGCTGTGCGAAAAAGAAGAGGTTGCGTGAAAAAAGTAGTTATTTTACGTAAAAGAAGGTGTTGCATGAAAATTTTATTTCACATAAGACATGGGAATTTTGTGCAAGGTGCAGTAAGGTCTGCGCGTAAAAATTGCAGCTGCCCAGTACACCTGGTGAAAGTGAGATTCATCTGTGGGTGAAAGTTCGATGTCCACGGAGCATCTATCAACAGTTAAGAATGCAGATTTCATTAGAGACAATGAAGAGACCTACAGGTCTATAAACTGCATGTGGATCTTCTGAAGAAGTAGTAAGCACACTTGAATTGAGAGAGAAGTGAGCTTTCATTTTGTGGGTGGTTGTAAACTAGGAGGGACAGTGACTCCACTCTGAACTTTTAAACAACAGTGTGCTTATAGCGGAATTGGTACATCAGCACACTTCTGATGTATGTTCCTTGGACGTAGCCCAGTGAGGGTGAACCAAGTAAAAATCACAGTGTCTTGTTCCTGCTTTAAGTTTTGTTCATACTCTGCATCATGAAGGAGAGAGAAGAGGGTTTTGTCTAACACCAAAACAAGATCAAAAGGTGTAGTTGCTTTAATATGTCATACCCTGATTCACCCCCTTCTATGGGTATCTAGCCTAGTGGACCTAATAGATACCATCTCATTCCATGAAAGGGGTACGATGCGAATTGGTTCAAAACAACTTATACAACCCATGTATAGCTTCACTTGAATACCCACCAGAGTATTCAAAATAAAAATCACTATGTACTTTTATACATGGAAGTCATTAATGAATTATAATTTCCCTTTTCAATATTATCTATTTTCCATATACATCATACACGTGGGAATTATTACGCCCAATAAATAATATATCACCAGTAATAGTGAATACAAACCCATCACTATGGTTTTAACCTATCTATGCAATATGTGTATTTGGAATATTCCTATTCCACACCTCATCCGAAAATTGTTCATATCCCACCTACATATGCATCATCCAAATTGACTAACCCCATGTCAAAATTTCTCCCATGATCTCAAATAGATATGTGCACCATTTACAGAAATATAGTCTAGAACATCACTATCTCTTTTTTATCATATATATTTCCATAATATACTAAAATACATTGAGGATAATTACAATAGATTCAATTTGTGTTTTTCTTGTTGTACGTTTATTTATATCCTAACAAACTCTTTTCTTTTCATAAAAGTATCTCATAACATAATTGATTTCCATCATACTATAACTCATATGATTTCAATTTTTACTTATAGTTTTCAAATGTTAATTGGATATCACTGTTATTTTCTAAAAATGTTTGGAAAAAAAATGAAAATTTCCCCAATGAATGAGTTTTAACATTGATATTCATTTTAAAAACATCATGGATTTGATGTAAACTAGGAAATTTTTATTAGAAATTTATCCAAAATACATTTTCATTTATCAATTTTAACATGTTAGACTTATCATAGATTCTCCTTATTAACATTATATTCATGATGCAGATAAGGTAATGTACATGTAGTAATTACTCCATGACACATTATGATGATTGGATAATTCTTATTCAAGATATTATTTGGAATACCATTCTAAAGACACTCATATATTCTTACCATGAATTTTACATAATTTACATTCATATTCATTATTAACATAATGTAATATTTTGATGTATATTTACCATTATCTTACACATGGAATAATTCATGCTTTATAGATGAACTAATTCCAAAAACATTGTAGCATACCATTATTTCTAAAGGTGTCTTCTTCAAACATTAAATATGCCGATAATACATAAGGAGTTTAAATCCGAAGATGCTAAATACCATAATAGGTATATCCTTGACATGAACGTAGTTTTGTTTGACAAGGTATTATCATTTCATAACTGTTTATATAATTCTTACATTTTATATTTATCATGTATTGCTTATGATTCATCCATTACTGAACTATTATTTGATAATAAAATACAATAATCAAAATTAATTACAAAACAAGAATAATGTATACTTCCTTCCAAATGACACGTCAGATAAATGCGTTGGTTATACATAATAAAATTTCTACTATAATCATTCACATGGAAATACAGATGTCTTGTACTTCTCCCCACTGACTTAGGAACCACCCTCTCATAAATGATTGGAGAACAAACCTTACTTAATGTGATATTTTTATACTTGGTTACAAAATTTAATTACACATATGTGATAGTAATATTTTATTTAATCCCCATGATGTATTATATATGCATTACATAAAATTGATGAGTATGTCGAAAGAAGAAGATATTACTTTCCATCGACCTTTTCACCTTGTCCTTTAACTTGTTCTCCATAATAACTAAAGTTGAATCTTTTTTTAAGGATTTTATTTTCTTAGAGAACCTTAACAAACGATAACAAATAATTTTCAAGATACTGTTTATTTTGATTTGTTAAAAAAATATGAATAAGTTGATTATAAATCGTATTATAATGGGATGTATTGAAGGATCATGATATTCCATTAATATTTTCATAGAACCAGTGTAATTACCCATCATTCATATATCGCTTCACTTTATCCTCACAAGCATCTGGGTAATGAGAATATATGTAATATCATCCATGTCCAGATGTAGTATACACAACTCACATTAGACATTGTTGATAGTATCATAACATAACCATAATATGCAACATATATGAGAATCAAGTAATAATATTTTGACCCTTTCTTCCAGATGTGGATTAATGTGTATTGGGGACAACAACACCTGGAATTTCCTTTGTAGTACATTTCATATGATCTAGTCTTTCTCTTTGGATAATCATTCTGTTTTGTACATTGAATTTTTCTAATATTTATCACAGTGTTCTTGTGGTATTAATTACCATTTAATATAAAAAAAATCTTTCAGATTAATAATTTTATCCTGATTATCGATTTAGATAATACTGCTTAATTAAATAAATCATTAAATGTTTCCAAATATATTATAGAACTATAGAAAGCCTATGCACTTGAATCCGAGTACTTTGAAACATGATTATTCTAGTTGCAATTATCTTTGAAAATCCAATCATAGTGTACATGATTTGGATACACCACTACTCAAATAGTTCATGGTGGACGTTTGACTAGAAAACTACATTAACTTTTGGTTCGTTGATTTTTTAGGGAAGTTCATGATTTTTAAATCATAATTATTATTTACTCAGTGATTGATTATAAAGATGATTCATGCTAGGTTTGCATACTACTTTGATTCCAACTTCAGTTAAGTCAACTCATCACTCTTATATGAACTCACCGGTAGTAAAAGGAACCCTTAACTTTGCTTCATGAGCACCCTAAACACCAGTTTTGCTTCAAATTCAAATGATGGAAGGTGTTTTGAAATAAAATATAACTATGAGGTATTTCATATTTTTCTCATATAATGTAAACCATTTCTATTAATATGTTTATATTATGTTGTTGTGATCACAACAATACATTAATAGAAAAAATATCAATCATTTCATTATGTATTTTTACTGTTTATTATTTTCCGTGTTTCCCTCAATAATGAAAATTCCTAAAATAATAAAAATTTGTAATAGAAATAGACATACCAGAATGGTCACGAGAATCTATTATTAGTTGATTCATTTAAACAAAATGGATCTACCATGACCTAGGGAAACCATACACAGTTGTAGCTTGATTCGTGGTGCAGATCATCATAGTCCAATGGGTCCAATTATCATTAGAATTCCACCTTGACATGGAATTGTTTATGGATTAAAATTTCCTCATTAATTAAGACATGTAGAATCGCAAAAAGGGAAAATCCGAGTTAGGAGAATCAAATGTATTCCCATTTAGAGATGTGTAGTGCCTGTGTAGGGATTTTCTATGCTATGTGGACCCACCATAACCGGTTACGAATCATGTATGTCCAAAAGATCCCATAGTGGCGAAAATAAGGCCTTTGTAAGGGGTTACCTATGAAACGAATGTTCTAATCCTAGTAGGGAAGTATCATGGGTGTTGGGAGAAGCAAAGGTCGGGCCAGACGAGCTCCTTGTGATGGCGTCAAGGATCCAAAAGTAGTCGGTGGGGAGGCCTAGCAGCTCTGTGGGTGTAGTGTGGTCCTGCTGTGGTGGAAACGGATGATACGGGCCAGACTACCAATTGAAGTTACATCCTGACACACTGAAGGGGTGGCATGATAGAGGACTTTTGGTGATCGTCTTGGTTAGAGGGTGGAAAAAATTGGGAGTGTCCATTTGGAGAAACCATGAGGGGTAGCGACCACATGTTAAGAAGGAGGCGTCCCAGTGGGGAGTCATTGTGGTCAGGGTGTATTGTGGCTGCTCGGTTTGGGAAGGGAAGGCAATGTGGTGGTGCGAGGATTCGAGCAGGCTGGTGGTGGCCATAAACTAAAATTATGTGTTCTAGTGGTGCGGGTAGTTTAACAGGGAGGAGGTGTGGCTGCATTTATGGGGTCCAAGGTAGTGACTCAGATCCATGGTGGGCAGTCTCAACTATATCGGGAGGGAAATGGGTGGATCTAAAGGGATACCGTGACTAAAGGTGTAAATGGGTGGATAGTGGAGGTGGGTACCCTATGAGGAATTTGGGATGCAAGGACAGTTGGGAGGATTTGTATTGTTGGGGTGGGATAGCTCGAATATGTTCTTTTAAATAAAAGGCTGGCTTCCTAGGTATAGACCTCAAATATTTTATTTTTTAAATAGTTTCCAAATTCTCATAGACATTTTGGTTATGATAAATGTGAAAAAATATCCCCATGTTTCAATTTTCAAAGGGCACATAAGAAATATATTTTATTATAATAGTTTATCATCCAATATATTTTTTCAAAATCTTTTCAATTAGGATCAACAAAAAAATTATTCCACATCAAGTGGAATGTGATGTTCATCCAGAAATTTTTTTCTCTCCATAGGTAGTATTAAATCACTAAAAACCACTTCGAATTAACATAAAAATAACCATTCGTCAATTTTATACCCACAAAACAAACATGATCAATCTGTATTATTTTTTGGATGAAAATAACCTGGTCATACAATATTGTATTAACATGTGGTCTATATCATTGGGACATATTTAATGACCTCATATTAATTTAAATAAAATTAATTTTACCCTTAGCATAGAAAAATCTCGTGATCACACTAATACCAATTATTGGTAATGAGGCGTGGAATGATTGTTGCTGGGGCGGTGATTTTTAAAATTATTATCCCCAGAGCAATAAAACATGTCTCTCTAGAGATCCAAGTCCTAATATAAGTATGGGGATGTCATCTGAATTTAATGATCACTGAAATATAAAAGAACGATTACTTTGTTTGATTCAGTGGTGTTTTTTACTACAGTAAGTCATTGGTTATCGTTGCATGAAGGATACAAAAACAACCCCCTCTAGATCATCCACAATTTCTCTAAGAATCAGCCCACTCACTGTTCATTGAAATCTAAGTGCTAGCACATATGTCCAACAAATCCATAGGATTCACATAGATATCCTCATTCCACCTCTAGATCTGTTGAAGGTGCCTTGGACCAAACGCATATTGGGAAACTCTCCCTCTATCTGGATATTTAGAAAGTTATAAGATAGAGAGGATCTCATTTCAAGTGAATGAATAGTAATCAAATGATCTCCTCTCTCCTGCTTATATCGTGGGTGAGTCTAAATCCTGGAATGGGTTCCCTAATCCAAGGAAATAAAATTCCCACTAAATATTAAATAAATAAATAAATATTTTTAACTAAACTACATTATAAATATTATTTATATTTTATCACGTACTCGTAGCATATTAAATATATTATGTGATAAAACCGAGTCAGTAAACTCAACTTGTAATTATCGTTAATATTAAATGATCTTGGAATATTAAAATAATATTAGTTTGAATAATATTATTCCTCATATTTAATTAAACACTTTAAATACTATTAATAAATAAATTCAACCCAATTAATCATTACATGTACAATAATGAATTTATTTATTTATTGATGATCAAAAAAACATGGACAACTCTGGAACCCCATGGGGGACATATCATTTCCTTTATACATATTCACTTGAATAGGGAAATTTTTTAATACAATGTTGTATGTGAATATCTGAGACCTTATCTAGATAGTAGTGAATAGTTTTCACAGACCAAGAGTAGAGTCTAGAAACCCATCAAGTCCCCTATATTGATAATGAAGAGTTATTACAATGAAAATCAACACATGAACATGCATTGTGTAATATAATATATTTGTTATTATATATCTAATAATGCAGGACCAAAGATTGTTTCATAATCATATCTTTCTTTGATGTTTGTTGATCTAACCAGAAGGATTTCCCTTCGACAACCTTTTCCAAATCTTTTTGAAAGAAATAAAATAATGACCATTCCAGCCTGAGATATATTACTTTTTCAACTCAAAGGTTTATAATTCTCTCTCTATCATTCAACCAATATCATTAATCAGATGAAGAATCCAACACAAGCAACCTTGCAATGATTTGATTATCCTGGTTTTTTCCTTGCATCAACATACAGGATCAAATGACATGTGTTGGTTATGATATCATGTCAAGAGACCAATACACATGTCCATAGATAAAAACAAATATGACACCTAAAACATGTATCTTTCCTATTGGCAGTTCTATTCTATTTGATATCACTTAAAAGTGATCCCTAAGTGAAAACATTATTAGAAGATGTATCGATGGATATGATCCTCGAACACCAAATAGTCATCCATCAATTATGTCTAGTCAGTATGATGTTTGTAGAATATACGAAATTTATTAAGATTAAAGTCATAGTATCTCAAGGTTCCCATTATTGCCTTGGATATGCTATATCCATTTGATGTGACATTTAATCTACAGTAATTACCATTAAATAGTGGTCGTAGAAATGTATACAATATAACGGTAAGTATGCATCAGGTATAACTCATTTTATCCATGATTTTGTAATCAAATATACTGATAAATTTTTTTCTAGGGAACCCACTTTAATAATAGTTAAATGTAGTTGATTGATAATATGAAAATTTTAAATTGGCATATTATGAAGTTTAAAGTAGAATGGAAATTGTGAATTGTGTTTTGAGTATGTCAAGTTGTGCATTTAGTTTTTGTACTGTAAGTTGAGGAACCCATGAAATGGATTATTCCTTGGTTGTGAACCCTTAGGATGGAGCTTCTGTGTTGAGAATCTCCCTATATGTACATTTTCATTTCTATATTCACCCCATGCACATTGTGAACCATGTGTCAACACTAAATGGTTTTTCGATTTTCCCCAAATCCCAACATGATGATGGATGGATAGCCACCCATTCTTCCCTGATTCCACTTTCAAAAATTCAGAAGGACATGCATAGGTTGTGATTTTCAGTAGTCGAAAGGTCTGCTAACAATTTGAGACGTGATAAGATGTGTTATCCAGTGTTTCTTTGGGAAAGAGGTGGTGGGATGTCTTATGCTGGGGTTGTTCATGGTAGGGGGAGGCAATGAGGTTTATATTCTTCATGTTCAAGATAACATACTAAGGTACTAATGAGATGTGATGTGATGTGATTTCCCAAGAGGCGATATGTGATGTAATGTGATGGCCTTGGTGTCAGCGTTTGTGATATAATGTGATGTGATATTATTAGGAATATGTGGGACTCCTAGGACGTTTTTTTTGGGTTTAAGAGTGTCTAATCCATGTGAAATTGGTGTAGGTTACCTTTAATCAATATTCTTCAAACTATGTTATTCTAATTTTCTTAAATTATTTGGTGACTGTTACTTGGTGAGTCTGGGTTTGTTATTTTACATATTTAGGTGATGTTGGATATGTTGTTTTCTTATGGGTTCTTTATTATGTTCCTTTCACTTGTGCATTAGAGAATTTTGTACTGAGTATATTCATATTATCACCCTATGTATATAAATCTAATATTCATTTTTCTAGTAGGACATTGTGGTCCGTTATGAACATTACTAGCTTGAACATTTAGATAGTTGTTTTGTTGCTACTTTAGTTTTTATTTTTGGTATTTATAGTGGAGAATTTTACCTTTATCTACATTATTTATACAATATTTGTTGGTAGGTTTTCATTTCATTTTATATAATTTCATTTAGTTTTTTGTGGATAATTCATTTTATCTTCTGATCTTGTTTCATTTATATAGTGTAAATCCTCTCATGATGTGATATTTTTTAACCCTTGTTCTAGTCTCCAACCCAAGGCCTACTAGAGGTGGGAGACATGGGTCATTATCTCTCTTCCCTCTTTGTGGTATCTTTAAATGGTTGGGGTTATGAAAATCCATCTCATCTTTCTTCAAATGTGAAAAAAAACTATTGATAAATTGTATGGAGGACTACCACCTTGTGAACCGACATAATTTATTTTCAATCACTTCTTCTTATGGATTGTTATAATGATGATTTAAAGTATATATATATATATATATAATTTATAAACATTTTAAACGTCTAGAATTATTATATCACTATTGAAACTGCAAAATGCATTTAATGAACCTTTTCTTAGAACTCATAATGTCATACTCACATAGACAACAAATTTCATATTTGGGTAGAGATGTCTATCCATGCCGGAAGAAGATGCAAGATGTATTTCCTTGTGCCACAAGACTACTCGATAGTCAAAAATAAGTGGAAAGACACCCCCCTCCATGAGTAGGTCATGGATTTCCATTATCAATGATATAAAAGTGTTGATCCCTTAAAATGAAATATCCACATTTCATTCGAGAACATTTGGTGTAATCAACATATCTAGAAGTGTTTATCTCTTCAGAATCATTGATTTGACTGGTCACTGAGCTCAAATGGACTTAAGGATCAAATGTTACATTAATAGGATGATGACCAAATTTCATAAAGGGATTTTACTCACCGGAGTAGAGTATACCCCTTTCCCAGGGATCCATATTTTCCAATAAATAGGACCCTTGGGATCCCCATTTGCGAGACTGAAAATTCAGAGGAAGCCCTAGAGTTCCCGTCATGCATCCCCTTTGCTCAAGTCCCCCAAAATCTCTTAGGTAGTTCTCAAATGTCTGAGACTATAGATAATTAAATGGGGAAATATTAGATCAAATTACCTTCAGGATTAAAACATAACACACTTGTAAAAATACTCTATGTTCCATAGTGAACAGAGACACATGTGTGGTCCTTTTGAAGCAAGGACCTATGCGGTATCCATTCAAAGATGCCAAAAGATACTCATATGGATGATGAAAATCCCTTTCTTAGGGGTTGTTTCCTAGTTAGTCCCTAGTTTAAGGCATTCAGTCTTCCCCAGGTCCTGCACGCCGCTCCTGAACACCACACATGTGCGCCATAACTGTGCAGACAGCCCTTAATCCATCTTGCAAGCCATTCATGGAAGGGTTTCTCCTTCTTAGTCTCCTCTGTCTGAAAGGGACACAATTTAAACCTCTTAAAAGGCCTCCTGACTTATAGAATCATTACATACCTCATTTGAGTTTCAATTCCAATAGCCATAGGATTCCCGCACTTTTCTGGTTGTCCGGTTAGAGTCCTCGAGACCCTTGTGGGTTTGGATTCCAATAGTGACCTGAACCCTTACCATTGGGAAAATGTCAGGGAGATCCCAATCTTTGATTCTAGGCCTCATACTATGTCCGACCCTTCTCATTTATAAGATTCAAGGACTTCAGTTCCCTGCAGAGAGGGTGAGGATCATGCTTGCCTTTCCATTCAATATGGAATGAGATCCTCCCGCAATGTAGAATTGAACAATGAGAATCCATACGAGATTAATCTCCTCGCCTATCTTAATGGAGGTTTCTTTCTTGATTCTCTCCAACTCTGCGTCCTTCACCTATATTCCTTTCTTAGTCCCCATACCTTAGAATCATTCCATGATGAAGGATAAGAATATTTCAGAACCTCAACATTGACCACTGTCATCCTCCCCCAAATCCACCAGCTGAAGTGGAGAGGTGTCCAATTTTCTATATCTTTTATATCCTATTGTCCATCACATCTATGCATGACTCATCCATGACTTGTGGACATAGTGGCATCCATGATAATGAAATCCTCACCATTAAATGCATGTTTTATAAGAATTTAATCCATTGAATCATCTTATCATCTTCCTTCAGAGAAACCTTTTAAAGACTGCAACATTTGTATAATATTTTTTTCCTAAATTTGTGTATTATTTTGTTATATACTAAAGAAAACTATTTCCTTTAATTAATATTTTAGTATAATTAAAATAAGACCCCATTGGGTTTTTACTGTTATATAACCATTGGTCAATATGTCCATTGGAAACTAAACTCTTAACATTATGATTATTGTTTATAAATACAAGTGATCGTGATTAATTAATACATATTGTAGAGTCAATGGCCTCATCCAGTAGACTCGGGTCATACGAAGCCCATCTGTCAGAGCTTAGGAAGGGGGTTGCATCACTAGGATTTTCTCTGGACCAAGCCCAAGCCGAGCTTCAACATGTGAAGCTTGAACGGAATCACCTACGGGAGAAGTTTAAGTTGATAGAAATCACCATGCAGGAAATGTTGTCCGAGCTTCCCCAATATTCTACAATAATTTCACACCTTACTCTTAGGTCCTATGTGGGTGTTATAATGATCTATGTAATAAGGACTTAGTTACTTTGTGTAATTCCTTAGTATAAATAAAATATTTATCTCATCATTCCTGTTTTAGGAATATCTATTCTTAATAAAGTATATATTTAATTAAGAAAATGTTGATAAAATTATTTTAGAAGAAAAAATTCTATTTTTCAGATATTTTCCATACAGTGTTATTATGGTAAAAGAAACATCATTTTTGAATTTCAAATGTCAAAATTAACTTTGGATAATTTTTTAGAAGTTTTCTAAGAAGTTTCAATTTGATGAATAGTATTTTTCTGATGAATAGTGTTCTATGAATAGTGTTGTTTTTATGAATAGTATTTTATGAATAGTAAATGAATATTTTATTATTAAATCACTTTTTCTGTGAAATGATATTCAAAAATATGACATACATGGTTGTAATCTAGGTGAAAAATGTGGTTGAATAAGATTAAAATAATTTTTTGGTGAATAGTAACTTTACCCATTCGAACAGTATTTTTACCCTTATGATTGTAAATTTTTCCAATGGAATAGTAACATCACCTAAGGAGATATAAATATGTTTTGACCATCTTATGTGGTAATGTGATATAATTATATAATAGTACAAGTAAATCAATGTTTTAGAAATTGTTATTCAAGTATTAGTATTTTATTTATTTAATTTAATTTAACATGAAATTAATTATTATAAAATTGATCTCACTTTTGGATTCTACTCATTGAAAAATGGTATGGGTGGATTTTTGAGATTTTTCTAAAACAATAGAATTTTCGGTGAATAATAAAAATACATTTTTGAGTTTCGATGTGTTTAATGACATCATTAATGATGTAATCATGATGTAATAATTCTGGTCGACTTTTGTATAATAAGATATGTTATGAGGTTTCCCAAGTGTCCAATACAATGAGAAAATACCATGGGCAGGCCCATGGTTTTGCAAATACCACTAATGAGGTGTCCCTTGAAATTAATAAAATATCCCCTCACTATTGTTATAAATACCAACCCATTCCTTCATTCCTTTCATTTCAAATTACTACTCAATAGATATCTGGCCTTTTTTACTTCCCATAGATTCCTCCCAAGGTTCCCTAAAATAGCCATGGTCCCAACCTTCATGTTTTTAAAGTTACCCTTCACGGTAAGTGAACCATTCACCCTCCTCTTTTGTCATGACTTTCTTTATGTTATGTCTTCTTTTTTCCATTTTATTATGTGGGGGTATACACTTCTATATACTTATTTATTTCAAATTCATTTCCAATTTATGATATACCATTTCCTCCCTCATAAATTGATTTTCTGAAATTTTAAGTGACTTTTTTAGGCTATCGAATTTTTGTTAAACAAATTGCATCTTCTCTTTTCATTCAAGTTTCCTTTTCATGTGGTATGTCATTATATAATCTATAGCATGATCTTATTAAAATTTTATTCTTTCACTATACTTTATTATGAGCTATTTAGGATTGCTTAACCCTTTTCCCCTCTATTTTTAAGGTTTTCTAAAACCATTTTGTTTAGCCGTTATGCTGCAGATTTTTCGTCTCAAAATCTCTCTCTTTTTCTCAAGAAATTATTTTATTTTATTTATGTGAAAACACAAATCTATTTTATTTATATGGGTATTAATCAAGACATAAAATTTATATATTTTATTCTAGAATTTCCATGCATATAACCCTCACACTATTTCCAGGTGTTATACATGACAGAATGATCTCGTTTTTAATTACTTTTTAATACGTCACGATTTTGATATGAAATCCATTTCATTTTTTCTATTTGGGTTATTTATGAACTATAAGATTATGATCATTGTGTCTCAAATGAAAATAATGAAATATTACGGGTTCACCCTGAAAGATCTCTAATGCATTGGGTAAATAATTTAATCTCTAGAGATGACAAGTTTTATGATACCTTGGTGAATAACCCTGGTAATTTTAATGACACTTTGGGGGTGGAATTTGTTGATATGTTCATTAATGTATAAATTAAATGTTGTATCCACATTTTCAAGGTACGTTTCATGTTTTTATTTATTTTTCATGCCTCATTATCATTCATTTATGATGTTCCCCAAGTTTCATTGATATTTCTCAAGATCACATGTAAACTGTTTCACTTGTTTTCTTTACAAGGCCTTCTACTCACCCTTGCCTTTGATGTATGTCTCCAGGTTATGATATGTAGCAATTGTACATAGCATTAACCTATGATTAATCATTACATGGGGATTAGAATAAGGTTTTTTGTTTTCATGTAAATTGTTCCTAATTTCCCAGACACTAGATTTTGAAGATCATCTGTTTGTAAAATTTAATGAAAAGTTATGTAAAAAAAATGTTGTATTCTATAGTTTGTAGAAAATGATAGTTAAATTATTTTTGTAAATTTCGATATTAAAAAATTAGGAGGAACCCTATAGAAAAGTTTGAATATAGGAAAACTTCCTAGTATTTTGGTGAAATATTATACATGTGGTTTATGAACAAATAAATCCATGTCTGGATACGAACAAATGGATGTGGCTCTAGCACAGATGTACCTGGGAGTGAAAAATCTGAAAAATAGTTTTGGCCTTCACCTGGGGTGTCCTGGTACATGTCAATAGGCCTTGCTGCTCTCCTAGTTTGACACTCATAGAGGATAATTTTTTTTAATCACAATATTTTTATGAATCATTATGAAGGATTTATAAAGAAATGTAATTGTTCTTAAAGAATGCTATGTATAAGAATGATGTTTGAAGACATAAAATTCCTTTATAGTTAAAAGATTTGTAAATGAAATAATATTCAAATATGGTTTTATTACTTAAAAAAATGGTAGGAAATATGAGGTACCATGCAAATGGTGACCGCAATAGACCATGCGCTGATGACCCTTCGATGTCAGTTGAAAAGGAAACATTCATGAGAATAATTAACCAACTAACTAAGGTTGTGGGAAATAACATGAATCAAGATGAGAGAATAATATCACTGTGAAGGGAACAACATTATGTTTATTCCTTTATGTATCAACGAACACCAACCTTCAGTAGATCTACCGACCCATTGATTTTTGAATAGTGGATCAGCTCTATCGAGAAGATCTTATTTGTGCTATGTTGTTCGGAGCAAGAGAAGGTCACCCTTGTTGTTTACCTCTTAGTGGGAGAAGCTGATCAGTGGTTGGAACAGATTATATATATGAGGCCCATATTGGAAGTTGAAGCTATGGTGTGGGAAGAGTTCAGAGGGATCTTCTTCAATAAGTATTTCCCTCATTCTCTAAGAACAAAAATAGAGAAGGAATTTCCTGAGCTGAAGCAGAAAGAGAATGAATATTTGGGAAGCTGGGTGATTAAATTCACAAGGCTTTCATGTTAAACCTATAGCTATTTAATGGATCCAAATGGGATGTTTGATAGATTCTTTGCTGGACTAAGACCTCATCTATGGAAGAATCGAGCCTTCCGAGACTATGACAACTATGAGGTGATCGTACGGAGTGCAATGAAAGTTGAAATGGGGTTCGGTGAGATGCTGGGGTCTCATAAATACATTGAAAAGAATAGATAAATGGATCCCATCAGAGGGAGGACCTTTGATCAGGGAATAGGAAGCAATCTACTACAACTTCCCACATGTAATAAATATGGGAAGAAGCATTCGAGGAACTGACTGCTCGGGAGTGGGAAGTGTTATGAGTGTGGAAGAGATGGACATATCAGACAGAATTTTCATAGTAAGGTGAAACCTCAACTCCCAAATACTAATGTCAAAGGGAAGATGGTGCAGGACCTACTTACTATCCAATTCAATAGGTTTGGACAACATGGACTCTTTTACAATCACTTTCCAAATTCGAGGGTAGTAGAGGGGAACCACCATCAGTCTTAGAAAAGTCCAAGGGAACAAGGTCATGCTTCTTCTATTACAATAGATGATGTTGAAGCTCCGAATTATGTGGTGGGAGGTACTCTTATTGTTCTCTCAAAGATAGAAAGTACTTTGTTTGATTTTGGTTCTACACATTCCATTATTTCCTCCATGTTTGAAATGAATTTAGAATCAACCGTTGAATTTATAAAAGTAGAGTTATCAGTCAAGACTCATGGTGGGATTTTCTAAGCATCGGTAGTGTTTAGAAACTCTTGTATTTACTATAGTGAGTACAATCTTATCAAAAATCATGTAGTCATTCCCATTCTGGAATTCGAGATTATACTAGGGATGGACTGGCTCTCAAAGTATAATGCTATGATTATATGCAGAAGAAAGGAAATATCATTTGTCTTGAATGGAAAACCTATAGTTATCTTCTAATGAGATATATCTCAAACTGATCTATGTCTAGAATAGCAACCTATAACTTTCTTTATGGAGTTGGTTGGTGAAGACGAAGAATAAAATGAGTGTATAAGGATAGAAAGTGTCCCCATTGTCCAGGAATACATTGATGTATTTCCCGAGGAGTTACTCGGACCTCCCCCATAAATAGAGGTAGAGTTTTCCATGAAAATCATACCTAGATCTCATCCAATATCAAAGAACCTGTATAGGATGGAAAATGTGGAGCTAAAGGAATTAATGAAACAACTCCAAGATCTTTTAGAGAAGGGTTTTATCCGACTGAGTGTGTCTTATTGGGGAGCACCTGTTCTCTTTGTGAAGAAGAAGGATGGATCAATGCAGATCTGAATTTATTATAGATAACTGAATGAGATCACAGTGAAGAAAAAATAACCAATTCCAAGAATTGATGACTTATATGACCAACTTTACCGGGCTCAATTATTCTCAAAGATTATTCTTTGATCTGGTTATCATCAATTGAGGGTGAAGCAAGAAGATATTATAAAAACTTTTTTCCAATCAAGATATGGACATTATGAGTTTGTTGTTATTCCCTTAAGACTAACTAATGCACCTTCTGTTTTTATAAATTTGACGAATAGAGTCTTTAAGGACTACCTTGATAACTCTGTGGTAGTTTTTAGTGATGATATTATAATATATTCTAAAAGATACTAGGATAATGAGGATCATCTAAGGGTTATTTTTCAAACTCTACAGAAGGAGAGTCTCTTTTGAAAGTTCAAAAAATGTGAATTTTGGTTACAACAAGTTTCAATCATGGGTCTCATTGTAACCAATGAATGATTCACAGTTGACCCTATAAAGACAAATGTTGTAGAGGAGTGGCCTAAGCCTACAACCGTAATTGATATTCATAAATTCCTGGGATTATCGGGATATTACAAGAGGTATGTGAATAACTTTTCTTTACTTTCTAATCCATTAACCATATTAACTCAAAATGGGGTCATGTTCGTCTAGACAATGGAGTGTGAGGAAGTTTTCCAAGAGCTGAAGAAGATATTGGTTATCGAACCTATGTTAACTCTTCCCTCAAGTGGAGAAGTATTTGTTATTTTTAGTGATTTGTCTATGAAAGGACATGGGTAAATCCTCATGAAAAATGACAAAGTCATGATTATGTATCTAAACAGTTGAAGAATCATGAGAAGAACTATCCTACGCATGATTTGGAGATGGCTACGCTTGTTTTTGTTCTAATGATATGGAGACACTATCCTTATGGTGAGAAATGTGATATATACACAAACCATCAATGTCTGACGTATATTTTCACACAAAAGGAATTTAACATGAGACAAAGGAGATGGTTGGAAGTTATAAAATACTATGATTGTTCAATTCATTATCATCCTGGAAGAGAGAACAATGTCGTTGACGTATTAAGCAGGAAATACCTAGTTGTTCTGTTCATGATGTGGATTCAAAGAGATCCTTTGATCAATGACCTATTAAAGATGGAAATGGGAATTATAAGGGAAGGTACATCACCAAACCCAACCCAAATGATTTATCTACCATCATTACTAGAGAAGATTAAGAAATATCAGAAAGAAGGTCCTTTGTTAGAAAAGATGATTGAGGCTGTAAAGGAAAAAAGGTTTCCTAAGTTCAATATTGATCAAGAAGGTGTACTGAAATTTTGTACAAGACAATGTGTTCCATCTATTCCAGAAATAAAGAAGTAGATGATGGACGAAGTTCATAGCTCTACATTCTATATACATCATGGAAGTATCAAAATGTATAGATTCCTTCATGATCATTATTGGGGAGACAATATGAAAACAGAGATTGCTGACTACACTTCGGGGTTTCGGGTATGTCAAAAAGTGAAGGAAAAGTGACAAATTTCAAAAGGGGTATTGCAACCACTACCCATACCAGTATGAAAGTGGGAAAATATCACTATGGACTTTGTTATTGGTCTCCTTAGAACATCCAAATGAAATAAGGCGATATGGGTTATTGTGGACCACTACACCAAGACTTCCCATTTTATCTCTATTCAAGAAGATTTCTATCTTGATCAACAATCCATGATTTATGTGAAGGAAGTAGTAAGGCTGCATGGAGTTCCATTTTCCACCGTATCTGATTGTGATCTAAGGTTCACATCATAGTTATTGAGAAGTATTTGAAATGATCTAAGTACTGAATTGAATTTCAGTACGGCCTATCACCCCCAAACCGATGGCCAATAAGAAATGACTATTAAAAAACACGAGGACATGCTGAGAACTTTCTCAATGGAATTTAACGGTGAATGGGATCAACATCTCCCATTAGTTTAGTTCTCTTACAACAATATCTTCTACTCGAACATTCAAATGACACCCTGTAAAGCTCTATATTTGAAGCGATGTAGAACTCCTACTTGGTGGCATGAAGCTAGTTAGAGAAATATTATTGGGCTTAATCTTGTGCAAGAGATGACAGAAAAGGTCCATTCCATTCATCAACACATTAATGCATCTCATAGTCTAAACAATAGTTATGGTGAAAACCGTTGAAGGGACTTGGAGTTTAATGTTGGTGAAAAATTCATTCTTGAAATTTCACCTGGAAATAGAGTCATGCGGTTTGGGAAGAAAGGGAAGCTTAGAACAAGGTAAATTAGCCCCTATGAAATCATTGATTATGTAGGATTAGTGGCCTATCGACTTGAAGTTCCTCTAAATCTAGCACTAATTCACGAAGTCTTCCACGTATCCCTCTTGAGGAAGTACATACCTAACCCTTCACATGTACTAAATCCAGAAGTGGTACAACTAGTACATGACCTCTCTTATGAGGAGCAGACAGTGGATATATTTGATCATAGGGAAAAGGTTCTATTCAATAAGACTACCCATATTTTTAGGGTGTTGAGGAGGAACGACACATGTGATGAATCAACATGAGAACTAGAGGAGTCTATGAGGCAGAAGTACCCACATATTTTTTCTTCTAAGGGTATGAGTTCAAATTTTAGGGATGTAATTTATTAAAGGGGGAATAATGTAACGACCTGAACATTTAAATAATATTTGTTTCCTGAATTTTTGTCTTATTTTATTTTATTCTCAACAAAACTATTTCCGTTAACTAATGAAGTGAGTATAATTAAATTTAGACCACGGGTTTTTGACTTTTATATGATCGTTGGTCAATATGAATGTTTGAAAATAAACTCTTAATGTAATTATTATTGTTTATAAATATATGTGATCATGATTAATTAATTTAGAAAGAGGAGTCGATGGACTCATCCAGTAGACTCGGGCCGTACGAAGCTGATCTGTCAGAGCTTGGGAAGGAGGTTTTGTCACTAGGCTTTGCTCTGGACCAACCCATTTTATGATTCAATATGTGAAGTTTGAACAGAATTGCCTATAGGAGAATTTCATGATGATAGAATTCACCACTCGGGAAATGTTCTCCGAGCTACCCCATGATTACATCACCATTGCACACCTGACTCTTATCTCCTATGCAGGCGTTATAAAGGTCTATGTAACGAGGTCTTAGTTACTTTGTGTAATCCCTTAGTATAAATAAATTTTTTCTCTCATCATTCCTGTTATAAGAATAGGTTTTCTTAATAAAGTATATGTTTAATTAAGAAAAATTTTATAAATTGATTTTAGAAGTTAAAAATGTACTTTCCAGAGATTTTCCATACATAGAGAGTTTTTATGGTAAAATAAACATCATTTTTGAATTTCGAATGTCAAAATTAACCTAGGATGAATTTTTATAAGATTTCTAAGAAGTTTCAATATGATGAATAGTATTTTTATGAATAGTGTTTTTAATGAATAATGGTCTATGAAAAGAGTTTTTGACGAATAATATGTTATGAATAGAGATTAATAGTAAATAAATATTTTATTATTAAATAACTTTTTCTGTGAAATGATTTTCAAAAATCTGACATAAATGGTTGTAATCTGGGTGAAAAATTTTGTTGAATAAGATCAAAATAATTTTTTGTTGAATAGTAACATTACCCTTTGGAATAATAATTTTATCCTTATGAATAGAAATTTTACCAATGGAATAGTAACATCCCCTAAGGTGGTATAAATATGTTTTGTCCATCTGAAGTGGTAATGTTATATAATTATATCATAGTATAAGTAAATAAATGTTTTAGAAATTATTAGTCAAGTATTAGTATTTCATTTATTTAATTTAATTTAAAATGAAATTATTTATTATAAAATGGAGTACAATTTTGGATTCTACATGTCAAAAAATGGTTAGGGTGAATTATTGGGATTTATCAAAAATAGTTGAATTTTTAGTAAATAGAAAAAAAAACAGTTTGCAGTTTCCGTGTGTTTAATGACATTATTAATGATGTAATCATGATGTAATAATTCTAGTAGCCTTTTTTACAGCACGATCTCTTATGAGGTGTCCCAAGCGGCCAATAACATGTGAAAATAGCATGGTAATGCCCATGGTTTTTCAAATATCACTTATTAGGTGTCCCTTGGAAATTAATAAAATATTCCCTCACTTTTGCTGTAAATAACAACCCATTCCTTCATTCCATTCATTACAAATTACTCCTTAACTAATATATGGTCTTTTTATCTCCAAATTATTTCTCCCAAGGTTACCTCAAACACCCCAAGGTCCCAACCTTCAAGTTTTGGAAGTTACGCTTCAAGGTAAGGGAACCTTGCACCCTCTTATTTTAGTGTAGACTTTCTTTATGTTATGTATTCTAGTTTCCATTTTATTATGTGGGGGTATGTTATTATATATCCTTATTTCTTTCCATTTCATTTAAAATTAAATAGATACCATTTCCTCTCTCATTAACTGTTTTTATGAAATTTTATGTGGCGTTGTTAGGATGCCAGATTTTTGTTAAAGAAATCACATCTTCTCCTTTCTTTCAAGTGTCCTTTTCATGTGGTATGTCATTAAAACATCAATACCATGATCTTATTTACATTTTAATCTATTCCTAAACTGTATTATGATATATTTATTATTACTTAACCCTTGTCCCTTCTATTTTTAATTTTTCTAAAATCATCTTGTATAGCCGTTATGCTGCAAAATTTTTGTCTCAGAATCTCTTTATTTTTGTCTCAATAAATTATCTTATTTTATTTATATGAATAAACAAACCTATTTAATTTCTAGGGTTATTCATAGAGACATAAAATTGATATATTTTACTCTTTAAATGACAATCATATAACCCTCACTCCCTTTCCAAGGGTTATAAATGACATAATGATCTCATTTTTAAGTACTTTTCAAAACGTCACAATTTTGATATGAAATCCATTTATTTTGTTCCCTTTTAGTTATTTATAAACTGTATGATTATGATATTTTTTGATCAAATGAAAATAAATAAATATTATGGGTGCATCCTGATATCACTCCAATGAACTTGGTAAAGAATTTAATCTATTGAGATGAAAATTTTTACGATAAAATGGTGAATGACCTTGGTAATTTTTATGACACATTGGGGATGAAAAATGGTGATGAGTTCATGAATGTCTAAATTAAATGTTGTAGCCACACTTTAAAGTTATGTTTCTAGTTATTATTTCTATTATATTCTTCATTATCACTCCTTTATGATATTCCCCATGTTCTTATTGATAACGCTCAAGATCACATGTATACTGTTTCACTTGTATTCCTTATTGGGACTTCTGCGCACCCTTTCCTTTGATATATGTATCCAAGTTATGATATGAAGTAATTTTACTTTGTATGAACCTATAATGAAGCCCTACAAGTGGATTATTATAATTTTTTATCTTTTCATGTATATTGTTTTTGATTTCCAAGATACTATACTTTAAAGATCCTCTATTTGAAAATACAATAAAAAGTTATGTAATAAAAATCTAGAATGATATAACTCATATAGGAGTGGGTACTCAGTGCCATGAATTTGTCCTCGGGTCAAATAAGATTGTGTGTTTTGTTGGATTTTACATTTACTCTTGTTTCACACCCTGTGCATGACTCACGTGGTCTTATATATTAATGGTAATCATGACACCCACAAGATTCATGTCGTCTAATTGAACTATGACAACTCTGTTTTTTTGCTAAAACTAGGTTATATATGACGCCTCTTTATGGCCCGAGCTCGATGGGCCACCCACTCAAGTGTAATCCCCGATCATTCCATTGCAGTTTGGGTATCCTTTATAGGTGTAAGCCCCATGTAAAACCCCTCAAAGCGTTATAGTCCCTTACAAGACAATCATCAATAGGACATGCATATGTAGGGTAACTCACCAAACAATCTACGTTGGTCCAGATTTCAATCACAATATATATTAGAAGCCCATCCATTAGTTCAATACCGACATTAGAATAACTCATGTCTCCTTGGATGATGATAATTCTTGAGTGACATATGTCTCCCCGGATGACAATATACTCTGGAGTGACCAACTGTGTGGCTAGGAAACCAGTATTTTCATAATTTTTACCAATTAATTTTTATGTATTATATAAGGGGATAAATTTAATGGAGATCCTCAAATACATAAAGATGTATCCATTGATGAAGAACCTCGAATATATAAAGATGATTCTATGATTCCATACATGTTATTAATTGATTGTTAATTTCCAGTTGATTAATATCATACTTGAGAATTAATAATGGATTCAAAATAATTATTCAATATATAAGAGAGTCCCAAAGTAGGAAATAATTTCCCCAAAAAGGGTGTGATGAGCCTGAACTCCCATCCTCCCGACTGATGCATGTTCTTATGAATCCTGGGGAAAACCCCTATTGATTTCTTACCTTTGGAATATAGATCCATAGGGATAAAAACCCATTTGGTATTTTTGTTTCCACAAATAAACCCAATATAAATTGTTCCAACGTATTGAACTCAATGTGAGTGATTGAACAGAATTCTACCCCTTACAATCAACCATCATGAAAAAAGAATTCTGTTAGAAAAAAAGGTGATCATAAAGGGAATGACATAACTATAGAATCTACTTCATGAGATAAAATGGATGTACTTAATAGTATCCATCTGGACATTTTGTTTCTCAATAATTTCCTAATTTTCATGAAACAAAAATGGTGAACCCAATGTGAATCCTAAACAATGATGATAATGTCACCTATCTGTTAGCCCCCTTTCACTCTCAATAAAGAATGATGACCAAGAAATAAAATGAATTATGCAAGTATTAATGAGATACTAATTTGATCAGGTTTTCCTATTTGTGTTTGTCTTAGGCACTCTTTTTTAGAACTCCCTTCAGTCCAATGGCTTCTTTCAGGTTCTCACCAAAAAACTCCCCAACTACAACTCAGGCCGGAACATTTTCTGCCTGAAGGATGCCATCACCACCCCAACATCATCAAAACTCATTCTCAAACATTCTTGTCTCGTAATATAGTCAAAGCGATATGATCCAGAACCTAGAAAGCATTGGAAAAGCACTCTAGTCAACAAATAACCCCTGATCGTCCTATCTACGATGATCATTGGTCCTAAAGTAGATGGCATTGACTGTCATCTTAAACTGGTTTGGGAGCCTATCCTAAGAACAAAAAAACCATTACCTCATACATATCAGGGGAGTGAATCTAGAGTCCACATATGACGTCATCCAAGAGACAACATGGGCCTTTTTAAATACCCCTACCTGCAATCGCCTCCCCATGAGCTGCACAGTAGTGAACTCTCAACATGATGAGTGTGTTGTTCTCCGTGATTTGGCCTTGGTCCTTTAAACCTAAACACAAAATATTCCCTTCCAAAGATGAAAACCAATTATTAAGTATAATGTCCACATTATTTTCCCCACCATATAATCTGTAACACCCCGACCCTAGTTACCCAGAGTCAAATAATAAGGATAATGTCCATATTATTTTCCCCACCATATAATCTGTAACACCCCGACCCTAGTTACCCAGAGTCGGTGCATTATTACATATCATTGGCAATATCACAAAGGATCATGTCTCGAAAGACCGATTAGATTAGTAGTCCTGGAAACACTAGATATATTCATAAGTATTACATTACATCATAATGTAAAAAGAAACTACAACAACATATTGTGTTCATATCCCCTCATACTATCACTACAGGTCATTCATAAATTACTTATTCACATCCTAGGAAAAAACATTAAAAGGGGAGTGGTCAGATGCTCATTAAGGATAACAATATAGAAGAAGCTTTCATAGATAAGCATAAATACTTAAGTCAATGTATAACTAAAACAAAATACTTTTAAACTTGAACTTCAACATAATATGGAAAAGATAAAATGAAATAATTCCATTTACTTATTCACATGGATATTCTAATAATCGAATAATCACATGCAATATCAACAACCACTTTCATAATGATGGAATGCATAATGCCAGACTATCATAACCACGTTGCCAAGGCCTCATTCCAAGACTACAAATATGATTTTGTCAAGGCCTTATGGCAAGACACTAGTTTGTCTCATGAGACCTACCGATGCATCGAGGAGCTATAGCGAGCTCCACCCATCACTTACTAAGACCAATGCATTCCTCATGTGAAACTTTTGAAATATAACATAAACATTCGTATTAAAACTAGCATACGAAATGTCAATACTTTATCCACAAACAATGAATGGTATAAAAATATCACATCCACAGTCAAACATTACTCATTGAATACAATATGGAAGATTGTATTGTATCAGGTTAACCTAAACCGAGAATAATGAAGGATATTTACATAGATGAAAATAATCGTCAAAACTATTAGAGAGAAATATCCCCCTTTTTCTTGAAATCATTAAAAAGTCACACTATTTGTCAAGAGGCAATTTAAAAATATATTTTTGAATCAAAGTGTCCCATACAACTTTGAAACTTTTAGAAGGAGTTTTAATTTTAAATCATTAATGTACATATAAATAAATCCTGAAAAACATTTTTAAAACATGGACATTAATGAGAATGATTTAGAAGAATAAGTCTTTAAAACATTTAAAAATGATATTTTAGTGAGAGTTTCTAACCAAAAGAGAGACACTTGAATAAAAAAAATCGAGGTAATAAAAACAATGTAATATCATGAGAATAAAGGGATTCATTATATACTATGTAAAAGTACATAATAAACACCACATAAAAGTGATTTGGTGTTTAACAACAAAGAAGTCTCAATGGGAAGTAAATTGAGATTAAGTCTCTTATAAAGACCATATCCTTAGGTTAAGGATAAATCAAAGACATAATTATGTGTGAAAAATATAAATACACTCGATATGATTCGATATTCAGTGAAAGTCAATCAGAGGAAATTCACACATTGTTTTGAAAAAAAACACCAATTAATTGGATGTTTAACTCAATAAATGGAGATTGAGTTAAAATTACTCTTATCAAATTCATATCGACGACTTGAGAATTTATCAATGGAGTGATTATGTGTATCAAAATTATATCCACAGAAAGGGGAGTGGAAATTATGACATAAGAAAATTAATAGTTATTCCACCCAAAATCTTGGTGTAAAATAATCAATGAAGTATGCGTAATGTCGAATGAGTGGAAATTGTAATTTCAAATTCCCTTATCAATTTGGTAACTTACGAAACATACAACCAAAAAAGAAGTATAATACAATGATGATGTAAATATACATAAATTAAAGTATATTACACAATGAATACAATCATGGTAAGTACACACACCACATGCAATAAATAAGTGGTGAACAATAGAAATCTCACGAAATTAAAAGTGAGATAAGAAACCCCTTACTTTGTACTTTTTCCTTGGTAGAAGGTAGGTTAACCTCCTGTATAATGGTGAATTAATTATTATTTAATTATACAAAAATAATTTACATTAATATGATATCATATATGATCTTTTAACATTGATTTGTTAATAATATATTAGTATTATCGTCGTTTCGGGGGTTAACGGATTAGATATCCTTTATATTATTTGTTATGCGAGCCGTATTTTTTATAGATGGGATGTATCTTATTCATATACCAAATGATATAATGTATCTAAAAATTATTTTTATTCATCAAATGAAATTTAGTCTTGAATTGATATGATGGGGAATTAATCTCATCGCGGTCGTGGAGACGGTAATCCGTACGTACGCAGGAGTGACAATATCATTATTTTGATATTAAAATAATATATAATTGGATGGTATATCATATATATAGAATCATTATCATGTTGTATTTATTATTTAAATTAATTAAACATCATTATTATACCCATACAAATAATAATATATTGAATAAAAATTACACCATGACGTGGAGACGGTAGGTCGTACGTACGCACGTATGGTGACATGTCATTTAAAGGATGGATAGAATACAGAATATGGTTTTACCATATTTATAATAAAATCAAAGTATTTATAAGATACTGGAGTTATTATTTTGGAATGGAAATAACAAAAAAGAATAAGTGGAAGAAAAAAGGAACTTGAAAGAGGGTGGTGAAATCATTATCTCGTTTTCGGGTTCTTCTTTTTGATTTGATCAAAAGGGCTCCGTAGGTTGGATTTATGATCAAGATAAGGCATCTAGGTTTATGTGAGGGAAGTTGAGGGAATAGTTGGGCTGGGGTGGGCCGAGCCAAAAGGATTTTAAGGTGTGAAGAATTGGTTATAAGTGGTGTCCTTTTATAATGTGGGGAATGGGCTCTTTTGAAAAAACTTAAAGTATTATTTTATAATAAATTCATTATCAGTTTATAATGGCTAAAATGTGGATTATTAAAATTATAAGGTGGTATGGGTCGAAATCCTTTCAACCAATATATTTTAGACATTTTTGGGTCATTATATTAACCTTATCATTTAGTTTTAACTCTTAGTTAATTAGTTTGACATTTACCATGTCACATTGTATTTTATATTATATAGTTAATAAACATACTATATATATACAAGAGAACCCCCAAGTGGTCCATTAATGATACACATATCATGATATAAGTCTTTTGTCCGAACCTTATATTTTTAAGAATAGAATATCAATTAATAATATAATATTTGTTTTAAAAACTAATTTATGTCAATTTTGACACTATTTAATAATTCATTTTTGTTAAACTCATAACGACATTATTAATCCAAATAAAATTAATTTAGACAATAATAACATGTCATATTAACAACAAAAATTCTTTTATGGCATCAAAACTTTCAAATTATATTTATTTTAACATTTATAATACCTATTATTTGATTCATTCAGTAATAATGAAAATACTGCATCATTATTGTTTCATAAATAAATTTAATTATTTAATGTATAAAAATTTTAAAAAAATTAAAATTATGAAGGAAATATTTTTATCTTTCTAATGAATATTTATAGTCTAAAATATAACATATATAACCCATTGTAAAAATTGTTTTTCTAAAAGATATATGCTTATGTCATTTTTGTATTTACTTTAACTTAATTAATATAAAGTGTCATTTTCACTTACAAGTGGATCCATGGGGTCCCCAAATCGAGACAAAGATGCCCATGGTCAGAAATATATAAAACAATAGGTTTAGGCCACGTTTTAGGGTAAAATAATATTATTATAATATTATTTTTTACCCTTATTTACCGGATTTATCCTTTAACCATGGTAAATAAAATATTTACCGAAGTAATTATTCAAAATGTCTAAAAATAAGAGTTAACTATTTAAATAATTTGGACATCCTGATTCCAAATATGGAATCCATTTTTTCAAATTCAAAACATAGAAGTGGAAGAAATTAATATAAAATTATTTCCTGCTGTCAAAATAAAAAGCGTGTTTTTAAGAAATAATAACTATCAAAAGATTGACACGTGTTAATGTCTGGTTTAAATGTGAGATTATGTCCAATGACCAAAATTGTATTAAATGGTAAAAATATATTCTAAATATAATTTAAAACCACTCAAATTAATAATTTATCACTATTAAATATTTTGAATAAAAAAGTTGTTTTTAATTAAAATTTAGTAATTTTCACTATTCATCAAAATATGAAATTTATCTGAAAAGTACCATAATTTCATCCTAGGATAATTTCGATATTCTGAATCAAAAAATGAAGTCCATTTTGAATGATAAAAGGTATAAAATTTCAAAAAATTGGGTATTACTATTCATAACGAGTAGTTTTATTAGTTGTGGTGTTTGTTAGAACTTGAAATTGCGTACAACACACGCTACTGTATTATTCGGCGAGAAGCGTACCGTGGAACATCGGGGTGTTAAATTCTCCCCTCCTTCAATAAATTGAATCCTCACAATTTTTAAAATTGGTGTTGGGAATATAATGGAAAGTCCCACATCAGAAAAAGAGTCAATAAAACTATCACTTTAAAAGAATGAAAGAGAAGTACAAAGGTCACCCGAGATAACCTATACTAGGATTTCATATAGAAAAACATGGATGTGGATGATAAACTAAGTGTCAAGTTCTAATGGAGAGGGATAGAAAACATGATTAGGAGAAAGTTAACAACAATAAAACCACAAACTTGTAATGGGACAAATAGTCATTAGTTTCCCAGTAGGAAAAGTAAACGAACAGCATTTTTATTTTTTATTTTTTTAAGTTACATTACATAAATATAAGGAATTAATTTCTCAGATTGAATAAGAACATAAAGAAATATACTTAATTTTTAAGTAATGTTTCATTATTTAATAAATTTCTACGACTAACTCATTTTTAAATGATGATTATTCCAGAAGACTTGGTCACACTAGAAGAGCTACAATAAAATTCTTATAGAATCACATGATCCATGAAGAATAAACTATATATTTACCTTGTATTTAGAGATTAATCAAAACCAAAATGGTTAGTATAAGATCTGATGATCCCCCAAAAGTATATTTCATTAGAGAAAGAAAAATTAATTTTAATTTATAAAATTAAACCAACAGTACCCCAAAGTTAAATAAATAGAATTCAATAAATAATTGTCCTTAAAATCCTTTAATAAAATCCAAAATAATATCGAAACTCAAAACTTATAAGAATTTGTTTATGTAGTCTTCCACGTTAAACGATATCTCAAAATGACATCAATTACTCTTAAAGTCACATACTTAAAAGTATTTAACCTAATAAAATAATCCCTATTATAGGTTAATCATTTCAATAAATAACCCAAATAACTATAAATCCATCATAAAAACATAGATAAAAATCCACCATTACTCCTCAAATGAAATCACATACTATTCTATTTTCCTTGGGCATATAGTGTTCCCAACAAAGCGAACATATTCCAAAATAACATTTATCACTTAATCACCAAATAATTTTCCTATACTAAGGGTATTCATTTGATAAGCAATAAGATCCCAAATCAAGTTATTATTGATAAATAAAATCATTTAACTTGAAATAATAGTCACACTAACCAGGAACTTCACATAGTCTAGTGGTAGGCGATAAATCCCAATCGCACTTTGGTTTTGGGTTTGCTTCCCACAGCTTTGTCCGACGTGATGGGTTGTCACACGGTCTGCGTGTTGTCCTTTTTCAAAAACTATATTTTATAACATTACCAAAATGAGATAAATTCCTCAAAATAACCATAACATAATTTAACCAAAAATGTTATCTCAAACCTTGAATTTTCATCCCAAATTATAATAACTTGTAATTGCCTCAAACACAATGATCATATAAAACCAAATTGTTATTTATAACTATATCCACTAGAGAAAAGATAATTCTTCCTCAAATATCATTCTCACATTGAAAAATGCAGGGTTACAAATACAAGAGAAACTTATTCCAAAGTAAACCCATCAACAAGGAGCACTAAGACTTTTTAAACATATCTCCAAACATTTATTTCCACATAAATTCTTCTTTGACCAAGAAAATATCCTATAGAATAGGGCATTCACTCGGGTAATGGCCAGGTCCTCTACATTTGTGGCAAATGACTGTAAATGGATTCTTGGGACCATTTTTATCTTCTTCCATAGTACTATTGATTTTTCTTCGGCAATTCTTCACTTTATATACTTCATTCCCACACGTAGAGCATTTCTTTGTCCCATTGAGACACTTTCATGGGTGTCTCCTTCCACATTTCCTGCATGATGGAAATTGAGGATTCCTTTCTCCATGGTCCCCACTGCTGGAGCTCTTATCATTCATCACCTTTCTCTTCTTTGTTGAGTCTGGGAATTGGTTAATATATATATTGTTGATCATATTTTTGGAAAATTGACTTGGCATGAAGACGATATCTTTTACGTCTATCAACGTTCCATTTTGTTTCTCATTTCCACCACCGTTCCCACCTTGTATATCATTCTCAAAGTCACTATG
Organism: Viscum album; assembly: GCA_963277665.1. Lineage (NCBI taxonomy): Eukaryota > Viridiplantae > Streptophyta > Magnoliopsida > Santalales > Viscaceae > Viscum > Viscum album. The sequence goes on from OY728134.1 coordinate 1,006,446,036, forward strand.
ACTTCCTTGGAATCCAGCCATTGACTAAAACCAGAAATCATTGTGTGAGTAACAGTAGTCATAAAATAATTTAGAGAATATAATGTCACCATATTCTCAATTTGAAACACATTAGGACTAACCAAGGTCATTTACTTTCATCTTATATATAATAATTCAAATCACTTTGTAAAGAAAATGTAAATTATCATAACCATATCCCCTATGATTTTCATAACCAAGAGTGCAGCAAGGCCCGTTGTCGTGCACCAGTTCCCGTTAGAGTCTAGCTCAAAGCTGTGTTTTCTGGTTTTACCCCTAGGTACATCTGTGCCAGAGCCACCTCTGGCTGTTCATATCCAGATAGGGATGTATTACTCATAAAACTCACAAAATCTCTACAATACCAAATGTTTTAGGAAGTTATTCTATACTAATCCTCAAATTATATCTTAGTTATATGTGCTCTAATCAAAGTTTATCTAAATCTAGCTCCCATAGATTGTACAAAACTTCCTCTGATACCAACTGTAATTCCCCGAACCCAGTTACCCAGTGTCGGTGCATTATTACAAAGCATTGGAATGATCACAAAGGATCAAGTCTCAAAATACCGATTAGTTTAGTAGTTTTGGAAACACTAGATATATTCATAAGTCTTACATTACATCATAAGGTAAAAAGAGACTAAAAAACTTATTGTCTTCATATCCCCACATACTATCCCTGTAGGTCATTCATAAGTTACTTCTTCACATCTTGGGAAAAATAAAACATTGAAAGGGGTGAGCTCAGATGCTCAGTAAGGATAACAATATAGCAGAAGCATTCATAGATAAGCATAAACAGTTAAGGCAATGTATAAATAAAACACAATCCTTTTAAACATGAACTTCAGCATAATATGGAAAAGATAAAATGAAATAATGTCATTTACTAATTCACATGGATATTCTACTAGTGAAATAATCACATGAAATATCAATAACCACTTTCATAATGATGGAATTCATAATTCCAGACAATCATAACCACTTAGCCAAGGCCTCATGCCAAGAATACAAATAATATTTTTTCAAGGCGTCATACCAAGACACTAGTTCATCTCATGAGACCTACCGATGCATCGGGAAGCTATAGTGGGCTCGACGCATCACTTAATAAGTCCAATGCATTCCTCATATTAAAATATTGAAATATAATATAAACATTCGTATTAAAACTAGCATATGAAATGTCAATACTTGATCCACAAACCATGAATGGTATAAAAATATCACATCCACAGTCGAACATTACTCATTCGATACAATATGGAATATTGTATTATATCAAGTTAACCTAAATCAAGAATAATTAAGGATATATACATATATGAAAATAATCATCAAAACAATTAGAGAGATATATCCCCCTTTTTCTTGAAATCATTTAAAAGTCACACTATTTGTCAAGAGGCCATTTAAAAATAGATTTTTGAATCAAAGTGTCCCATACCACTTTGTAACTTTTAAGAGGAGTTTTAATTTTAAAACGTTAATTTCCATATAAATATATCCTTAAAACCATTTTTAAAACATGGACATTAAGGAGAAATACTTAGAAGAATAAGTATTTAAAACATTTAAAAATGATATTTTAGTTAGAGTTTCTAACAAAAAGAGAGACACTTGAATAAAAATAATTGAGGTAATAAAAACTTTGTAATATCATGAGAATAAAGGGATTCATGATATACTATGTCAAAGTACATTATATACACCACATAAAAGTGATTTGGTGTATAACAACAAAGAAGTCTCAATGGGATGTAAATTGAAATTAATTCTCTTATAAAGACCACATCCTTAGGTTAAGGATAAATAAATGACATAATTATGTGTGAAAAATATAAATACACTCAATATTATTGGATATTCATTGTAAGTAAATCAGAGGAAATTCAAACATATTCTTGAAAACAACACCAATGAATTGGATGTTTAACTCAATAAATGGAGATTGAGTTAAAATTACTCATTTCAAGTTCATATAGATGACTTGAGAATTTATCAGTGGAGTGATTATGTGTATAAAAATTATATCCACAGAAAGGGGAGTGGAAATTATGACATAAGAAAATTAATAGTGATTCCACACATAATCATGGTGTAAAATAATCAATGAAGTATGCGTAAAGCCGAATGAGTGGAAATTGAAATTTCAAATTCCCTTATCGATTTGGTAACTTCCGAAACATTCACTAATGAAAGAAGTATTATACAATGATGATGTAAATATCCATAAATTAAAGTATATTATACAATGAATACAATCATGGGAAGTACACACACCACATGCAATATATAAGTTGTGAACAATGGAAATGTCACGAAATTAAAAGTGAGATAAGAAACCCCTTACTTTTTACTTTTTTACATGGTTGACGGTAGGTTGAACTAATGTATAATGGTGAAATAATTGTTATTGAATTATAAAAAAATCATTTACATTAATATGATATCATATATGTTCTTTTAACATTGATTTGATAATAATATCTTAGTATTATCGTCATTTCAGGTGTTAACGGATTCATTTTCCATTATATTATTTGTTATGCGAGCTATATTTTTTATGCATGGGATGTATCTCATTCATATAAAGAATGATATCATGTCTCTAAAAATTATTTTTATTCATCAAATTAAATTTAGTCTTGAATGGATATGATGGAGAATGAATCTCATCGCGTTCGTGGAGACGGTAATCCGTACGTACGCACGAGTGACAATATCATTATTTTGATATTAAAATAATATATAATGGGATGGTATATCATATATACAGAATCATTATAATTTTATATTTATTATTTACATGAATTAAACATCATTATTATACCGATCAAAATAATAATATATTGAATAACAATTATACCACGACGTGGAGACAGTAGGCCGTACGTACGCATGTATGGTGACATGTCATTCAAAAGATGGATAGAATAATGAATATGGTTGTACCATATTTATAATAACATAACATTATATTGATGATACTGGAGTTATTATTTTAGAATGTAAATAAGAAAGAAAGTAGAAGTTGAAGAATAAAGGAACTTGAAAGAGGGTGGTGAAATCATTACCTCTTCTTCGGGTTCTTCCTTTTGATTTGATCAAAAGGGCTGAATAGGTTGGCTTTCTTATCAAACTAAGGCCTCTAGGTTGAAGTGAGGGAAGTTGAGAGAATATTTGGGAAGGGGTTGGCCGAGACAAAATGCTTTTAAGGTGTGATGAATTGGTTAGAATTGGTTTCCTTTTTTAATGGGGGAAGGGGCTCTTTAGAAAAAACTTAAAGTATTGTTTTATAATAAATTCATATTCAATTTATAATGTCTCCAAAGTGGATTAATCAAAGTATAAGGTGGGAATGGTTCTATATCCTTTCAACCAATATATTTTAGATAGGTTTGGGTCATTATAATAACCTTATCTTTTAGTTTTAACTCTTAGAAAATTAGTATGACATTTACCATGTCACATTGTATTTTATATTATATAGTTAATAAACTTACTATAGACATCCAAGAGACCCCCCCCAACTGTTCCATTAATGATACTCCTATCATAATATAAGTATTTTGGCCGAACCATAGATTTTTAGGAATAGAATATCAATTAATAATATAATATTTGTTTTAAAAAGTCATTTATGTCAATTTGACACTATTTAATAATTGATTTTTGTTAAACTCATAACAACTTTATTAATTCGAACCAAATTCAATTAAGAAATAATAACATGTCATATTAACCAATAAAATTAGTTTATGGCATCAAAACTATCAAATTATATTTATTGTAACATCTATAATACAAATTATTTGATTCATTCATTAAGAAGGAAAATGCTGCATCATTATTGTATCATAAATACATTTAATTATTCAATGTCTAAAAATTATAAATAAAATACCATTATTTAGGAAATATTTTTAGATATATAATTAATATTTATAGTCTAAAATATAACATATATAACCCATTGTAAATTTTTTTTTCTAAAAGATATATGCTTATGTCATTTTTGTATTTACTTTAACTTAATTAATATAATGTGTCATTATCACATAAAAGTGGATCCATGGGGTCCCAAAATCGACCCAAAGATGCCAATGGTCGGACATGTATCAACCAATAGGTTTACGACACATTTTAGTGTAAATTTATATTATTATAATATTATTTGTTTACCCTTATTTACCATATTTACCCTTTAACCCGGGTAAATAAAATATTTACCGAAGTAATTATTAAAAATGTCTAAAAATAAGAGTTACCTATTTACATAATTATGAAATACTGATTCCAAATATGGAATCCATTTTTCCAAATTCAAAACACATAAGTGGCAGAAATTAATTTAAAATTAATTCCCGCTGTCAAAACAAAAAAGCGTGTTTTTAGGAAATAATAATTATCAAAAGATTGACACTTGTTTATGTCTGGTTTAAATGTGAAATTATGTCCATAAAAAAACATTGTATTAAATGGTAAAAATTTATTCTAAATATACTTTAAAACTACTCAAATTAATAATTTATCACTATTAATTATTTGGAATAAAAAAGATGTTTTTAATTAAAATTTTGTAATTTTCACTATTCGTAAAAATATGAAAGTTACCTGAAAGGTAACAAAATTTCACCCTATGCTAAAAAAATGAAGTCCATTTTGAAAGATAAAATTTATAAAATTTCAAAAAGTGGGTATTTCTATTCATAACGGCTAGTTTTATTAGTTGTGGTGTGTGTTAGAACATGAAGTTGCGTACAACACACGCTACTGTATTATTCAGCGAGAAGAATACCGTGGAAGATTGGTGTGTTACATAATCCCACCAATGAAATTTGGTGGGAAGTTATGAATAGTAACATACACCCATCAATCATAATTCAACCTTCCATCAGCCTTGTCTAGAAGCACCCACAAAGCCCGCCAACCAAATTTGGCAGCAAACTATGAGATGGAATATAAAAATTCATTCAACCATTAATCCTACTAGAAAACTCATCTGGATGCATTCAGAGAAGTCGGTCGGAATTTCCTTGGGTCAATTAAGGGGTAGAATAAACTCTATATTCCCACTCACACGTACTGCAAATATCTACTATAATGAAAGGGAGGACAAGATCAGACACATACACCTAATCTAGATATGGAACAATCATATATCCCTATTCCATTCCATGAATTCCCCAAGAATATCCTTGAAATGGTAAAGTAGAAGACAAAAATTGTTTTTCACATCCTGTAGACTTTCCAAGACATTATCATGTTGAAAATAGTAGTACCATAGGGATGAACACAAAACTCTATCCCCATCAATAGGATGGATCACTATCATGTCACCCCAAAGTAGATGCACACCTCTTCTCTTGTACATGAGGGAAATCATGTGGAAAACTCCCCCATAATATACAGACAGTTGGGATGGGAACACACACCTATCCCAAATGAAGGAAATAACCAATCTTGGAGGCTACTCCATAGAAAGTACAAAAACCATCCCATGATGACCACTTCTCTTAGTACGTTGGCCTAACTGCTCATAATAAGGAATCCAAGAAGTAGCCTCATAAAAAAAGGTTTCAAAATCAAAAGAAGATTAATAATCCTTCTTTACTTAATACTGGAGTTCTTGAATCCCTCAAACACTTATCTATGGGAGCTTAAGATCCTACCCTTCTATTGCTAAGTCATGGGAGGAGTAGTTGTAATTTAGAAGGACATTTTTAGGCTCTTAAACATGAATGTTTTTGTCATGGAACCAATCTAGTTGACCTCAATGGGTTATCTCATGATGAAATCCATGGTATCCGTCCATGCGGATAGAAGACCGAGGAGAAACAGGGGTTTCCACTTACTGTAATACAATATGGGGGTCCTCCCCATGATGGATTTCACTAAGAATGTTCACCCCATAGTAGTGTTTCACATTGTAAAGATATTTATCCAATTGGATTTGTAGTGACTAGAAAGCCCTCCTTTAATGAGTAAATTGTGAAAATAATGCCAATCATATCTGATTCCTTGTCATTAGCAGGTGAAATATTTTCTCTACCAGAAGACAACCCAAGGCGATGATCATTCTCCAAACCCCCTCGGTTTTCCTACTATACAAAATAACAAAGGTTTTATTCACCATTCTTACTACCTATGATAAAAAGGTTGGAAATCATCCACTATGGTTAGACTGGGTAGAGAAAACACTAGGATATGAAAAATATGACATGATATGCCTGATAAAAGTGTTGTCTAAAGATGACATACTAGTCATGTTTTGGCCCCTCAACACCCCCAATACAACATTCGATTTTTTTGGAATATTAAATGAAAAACACTCACCATAATATTTGGAAAAATATCCACCTCCAAGAGGCAAAGGCATTACCTTATGAAGAATATCAAAACCAAGTCATGATAATGAAAGGGATGCATCATAAAATCGATACGACATCTCTCCTAAATGAGAAACATAAAAAGTGAGATAGGAAGCAAGGTTACCTTCATTGTGCATGCCTTAGTAGTCTAACAATATTACGACATTTAATTATAGATTCCCGATCTATTGTTTTCATAAAATGATGGGGTGAAAATGGAGCATTGCACTTGACCACACTCTCTAATAAGAATAACCTTCCATTGGCAACATCATTCAATGTCATATCTTTGGTCCAACCTCATCAGACATAGTGTTTTCAAGACCATGGTCATGATCCCCAATAACATACCTTGACCCAGTCATACCATAACGTAATAAGAAGAGATAATTATATCAACGGGATTTTTTTTCCAGGCATCTAAAAATTTCCCATAGGCCTCCCGTTTAGAGGAAGTTGGTTTTCAGATAGGGAAAATGTCAAAAACAACACAATGGTTTAGATAAGTTGGTGATTCAAGTGTATTCCAAATGATGAAACCATCCCCTGTCTGGACATTACTCAAAAAAATCATAAGAGAATCCATAGGAGTGGCTTCTGTGGTAGTTCAAGAACAACCCCATCCCACTGGACTAGGGGCTATTTTAACAAAAAATTCACAACTAATCATCCAATCTCAAATAATGATAGAAGTAAAGAAAGAACAAAACCAACCCTTAAATAAGGGGTCTTTTTTTACCTCAACCACCTCCTCAGCAGAGATAAAGTTTCTCCCAATTAGGAGAAAAGCCACTAAATGAATCATCCTAGTTTGTTTTTTATTGCGATTCAACACTTTTATTAGGGGAATGCATGATCGAACTATATATACACTCCCTTAAAATTCATATACATAAAAAAAATCCAACATAATCAATGAAAGGGGTTACCGCAATAGCTGGGAAAGGATGGGAACATCTCACCATGGTGGATTATTAGCCACCAATATACATAGATTCCAAAACAACAGATCATGAATTCACTCCATTAAGAGTGAAACCAGATCATGTTCAGGTACATCCTCACCAACTTGTCCCTATATGTTATCCATGATAATCTCCTACAGTTCTACCACCGATGGTCATACCAGATGTACCATCATCTTAAGTTCTAGTTCATCTGGACCATTCCTAAATTATTATGAACATAATTGAGTCATTAAAGGCTTGATTGGATGAAATGGAAGAATGGTGTTCACCAATACAACTGGAAATAATGCCTTACTCTGAGTGTGTAGATCCAAATCCTCCATTGATGAATTTTAAGAATCCCAAATTTTCAATATTCAATGGTTCATGAGACATAGAGGAGAACCTGAAACATTTCTTCTCCTGATGTGACCCCATGATGGGGTCCCCTGAAAAATAGGAGGAGGTGAAACTTAGGTTGTTCATGAAATCATTGTGGGGAATAGATTTTGTTTGGTACACTAGTTTACCCTCTTGGTCGATTATTGCGTTGAAGATCTCCCTCAGAATTTTTTCTTCAAATTCAGATCAACACTACATAAGACTATAGTCCTTGACTTCTCTAACTTCATGTAGTTGGAAATGAAAGGATCGTAGACTTCATTCTCGATGGATGGGATTGACAAATTTCCGGATCCTACCACTCCCTCAGGAATAATTGATACCCATGTTTACAGAAAACCATTGTGATGTGTTGTGAATGCCTCTTATCCCTATGAAATATTAAAGAGGGTTTCTGGACCTCACTACCATTTCTCAATAGGTAGAGGATTCCATTGCAGATATCAAGGATAATTCCCTAGAAATTCCATTAGCTGACGGGAGAATTAATTGGAGAGTAGAGGATGCTACCTTTACACTTAAGCATTCCATGGTAGATGTTCTAACTCAAATAACCCAACCATATCATATGGCCTCGCCTCCTTTAGGTCAGCTACAATGCCCACCTCATCAAGATGATCAAATGGAACGTAGAAAAAAATATTTTGGGAATATGAAAAACAAGGTCTATTCTTTTCTAAATGACCATGTCTATGGTTACTTCATCTCAACATTGGAAAATAAAATAATTACGTTACCGAAGCCAAAGAATCCTCTCATGGAAGGAACCAATGATCTCCCAAATTAAATCCCCTTCCATCATGTACTGAGTCACAATAATCAGGTGTGTTTTATTTTCAATGAAATCCTACAAATCATGGCATATTCTGTGGAAATAACACTAAAAAATTAAAATACTCAAATAGAATTTGTTAATATCACCAACCTAGAAGAGAGTAGAGATTATAAAAGGTTGAAAGTAAAGGTAATTTTTTTTTGGAAAATGGATGGTTAGGAAGAAAATATAATGAACCCATGCAATAATTAGAGAACATATGAAATAGCTACTGGAGTCTTCAACTACTTCCACTATAACACAACTAAACTTGTCATCTACTCAATCCTCTAAAGGTCATTCCTCCAAAAAGTGACCTGACCAGATGGGAAAAAACAAAACAAAATAAAAAGAACTTGAATCAAACCCAAAGTTATATTTGATTGTAGATCACATCATGCCCATAATACCCGAAACATGGGCACCACCCCTCCAAAGAGCACATGAAGGGCCGATTTACCAGATGGAGACTTCATCAGATGAGGAGTTTATTTTCGATTTAGTTAATGTTACTCACATAATAGACCCCTTCATGGATGGTGTGAATTAATAAGAATCTTGATTCCCAATTCTTGATGGGGGTGTGGAGGAAGAGGTCATCCGAATTGAGGATACATGAGAGGATATAGTCATGCCAGAAGTCACTAATTCAAGTATGCTCATGCCCAAACCATTAATACAGATGAAACTCACAAAAAAAAAAGAACTCTCACGAGCTTAGCAGTATCAAGGAAGTTTTCCCTCCACACATGATTGGGACTACCTTGACATGATTATCCAAGAATACCGGTTATAGGATACAATAATGTCTGATCAACCTAGAAACGTAGTCATACATAGTTGGCATGGTCCATCAAGAGAGAAAATTACTTAATATCATATTCCAAGAGACTACCCATCTAAATTAGGAACATGAGCTCCTAGAGCAGCTATAAAAGATAATCTACCGGCTAGGAATCGTAGACCCCTGGCCCAGAATTTTGATGTCTTGAAGAAACAAGAACTGGTTCTCGCTAGGCTGTAAATCCTGGATACCCTGAGTATATCGAAAGTCATTCGAGATGTGCTCATATAGGCCTTATCAAGTCCTCTTAAATTTGATGTTGTGGTTTATACCACAAAAAAATATCATGTAGAGAATGATTCCATATAATTCCATATGGTCATTTCTTTCATAGACTATTATAAATATGATGTCATATGAGGACATGTTAGACCCCAGTATATATCTGACATGATCAACGACATCAATATATGGAGAGAATTCATCGATAAAGGCTAAAGATTCAACCTGATTCCAATTCGGGCACACCAAAAATTTTGTTTTAATGAGTCCCATTTGTCCCCCTCAACTCTGATTTTGAGGGATTTGAACAGAAGAAGAAAAATCCACTCAGTGGAATCATGATCAGGACCCAGTTCAGGGATCACATGTGTAAATCAAAATTCAAGTTTATTCTTTAGAATTTAACCATCAATGTTTTGTTAGGAATACCCAAGCTACATCGGAATGGTTCTATTCCTACATCATACCATAAATGTCACAAATATTTCATTGATGGTCAAATTGGGATATTTTTTTATGAAAATCCCCCATTCAAATCTGGTGAGTTGCAATACATTTTCACAAGATTTTACCAAAAGGGAGTGAAACATTACCTAGCAGATGATGTCACATTCATCAATATTTCTAATGAAGTAGAGACAATTACATTTTCCCTTTCAAGAAACATAGTACTAAGTACGTGCTACCGATCAACCAAATTGAAAAAGTGGCCCCAAATTCAAGAGATCATCTAACAGATGTTATAATTTCCATTGTGACAACTGAGTCCTACACTATTGGAGTAGTTGATAACTTTCCAAACAACAAAGCATGCATGGATGAGAAAATTTTTGTTACGTCCATCAAGCTTCATCATATCTCTCCTCTTCCAGCAAGGCTATAGGATATTGTTTTTTCTATAGAGGAATGTTAGGGTTCTCATTATCAACCCCTAATCTACCATTCTGATCCCCCAAAAAGTCTCATACTAGAAAGAATCCTAGAGATGGTTTCATTATCTTCCAAATATTCAAACACCAATTGCTTCATTGACTTTGAAGAACATGATCCATTACATACTTCCCAACAAGATATAGAATTGGTTATGAATGAATAGGTTGTAGAGGAGGATTATCTGATGGATTATCCTCTATAATTTGCGGAAGTAATCTCCACTATTGTGAATGAACTCAAGGAAATAAATTTGGGTTCAGTGGAGTATCCACAACCCACTCTGATCAATGCTTCCATGACCTCCAATCAAAATGAAGAATATACATCCTTCATAAATCTACACTATGATGTGTTTTTGAGGAATTATATAGAGATTCCAACCTTGATCCCAAGGTGGTGACCCACCAAATGGGTTTTCCAGAGGATCACTGGTGGTAAAAACATACATCCAGACAGACACACCAAACTCACTCCTCCAAAATTGAGGATGAAGTGGAAAAGATTATTAATGTTGACATTATCTCAGAAGTATAGTATCCATAATAGTTAGCTAATATCATCCCAGTTAACTAGATGAATAGGAATATTAGAGTTCTCAATGACTTTAGAGACCTTGACCAGCACATTCCGAAAGACGATTTCCTGATTTCGATCACAAAACATCTTATTGATGCAATAACCAGTTATAAATCCCTCTCTTTCATGGATGGATACTTCAACTACAACCAATTTTGGATAGACCCAAAAGATGAAGAGGCCACTACTTTTATATCCCCTAAGGGATTATTCTACTATTTTTTAGTTCCCTTTGGCCTAATGAATGTCTGAGCCACATACCAACATTCCATGCATCACATCTTCAAACATTTTCTATAAAGATCCATTCAATGTTACGTTGATGATATAGTGGTTTAGTACCGACAAATTTCTAACAACATTACTGATTTAGAAACCATTTTTAAATTTTTTTGAAAACATTTCTTGAAGATAACCCTCTTGAAATTTTCTTTTGGGGTAACTAAGGGAATGTTTCTTAGCTTATTTTTAAGTCACTGAGGCATCAAGGTTGATTCTGAGATAAAAAAAATATCCTTTATCTTGTAACCCCATCAAAATATGAAAGAGTTGAGACATATTCAAGATCACTTGGCCTACATTTGTCAATTATTTTTCATCCTTTCATGTAAGTGTCTACCTTTCAAAAAAATTGATGATGAAAGGGATCATGTATCAGTGGAAATGTGACTTCCAGGAATCATTTGATAATATCAAGAAGTAACTCTTGAGTCCACCTATTTTAATTCCACATGTTGGAGGAAATCCAATCATTCTATATGTGAGGTCCCTAGAATGATCATTGGGTGCTTTTCATTCCTATAAGAATGATTCTTTAATGGAAACAACCATTATTATTTAATCTGAACCATGCTAAATGATGAGATGTTGTATTCTGATATATAGAAGATATTCCAAGCATTAAACTTCCCAGTCCATAAGCTGAGGTGCTACCTACATCACCACAAGGTCCATTTGGTCTTTGGATATAGACCTATTAAGTATATCCTCATCCATCCTATGTTTATATGATGTATTGCACCATGGGGGATTATTTTTTAGCAGTTTTCAAAAATATTGTCCCTCAAAAAGTAGTGAAGGTCCAAGCCTTAGCATATTTTCTTATAAAAAACCTTCCTGATTATACAACATCATTAAATACTGAATTATCATATGAAGAGTTTTTCTCTATGACCTTGAATTCAAGGGATTTTTTTTATGGTGCATCTATGAGCCCAATAGAGAATATAATGGAAGATACTAAACTCAATATGTTCTGGTTAGGAATTGGGCTTATCTTCATAGAGAAGGCACTGCTATCATTTTCCATCATGTTATCAAAATGGTGTACCAACAATGATGTAGAGTACTTGGCCCTCATTGGAGGACTAGAACTGGACCTTCAACTACTATTAGAATACCTGTAGGGGAGAGGTGAGTGAGATTTTGTATTCAATCATATAAATGAGGATTATGTTCTCAAAAAAGAAAATCTAATCCCCCTATTTGATTACATCCAAGGGATGATGAATGAATTATTCTCAGATCCAAAATTGACTAACATCCCATGATCAGAAAATTCTCTTGTATATGCATTGCAAAATGTAGCTATGTAATACCCAAAAAGGGATGAAAGGGTCATTACCATCACCCATTGTCGAATGGTATCACATTTTGTTCATATCAAAATAGAAGATATTAATGAAATCAGCACCATACCTAAACCATGTTTCCATGCCATTGGATGGATGATTACTATAATGTATTATCTTCATGATGGAGTGATCCCACTGGATAGACCTGAGAATGATGAAATATGGTGGTGAGTAGCCAACATCACTCTTTATGATGGACTAAATCACCAGAAAGTCCTCTATAATGGAGGCTTTGATGGAATCCTTCTCAGATTTATTGATGATAAAGAGAACACCTCCATTATGAAAGAAGTACAGTCAAGATAATTTGGTTCTAATCAGTTAGGATACAATAATTCCATCCAAATCTGAATTCTTGGGTACTACTATCCCACTGTGACGCAGGATTGCATGGACTACACCATCAAATGGCATGCCTATCAACTACATTCCAATTTCATCCATCAACCCCCAATGTTTCTATATATATCCAAATACTCTTGGACATTCACGATATGTGGAATGTACGTTTTGGATCAATACCCTCCATCTATGACCAAGCAGTTTAAATACATATTACCTGGAACTGATTTCTTCTCCAAATGGGATAAATACGTTCCACTCAAATAAGACAAGGCCAAAAATATTTTTAGTTTTTTAAAAACTATCTTCAACCCTCTATCATTAATCTTCTAGTAGATCGATAGAGGAATTCAAGTTTACCCTATTGAACATACTCCAATAGATAGTGGATAAAGATAAGATATCTTGGATTGACATGTGCTTTCATGCCTATGGACTTACTGGATAATGGCATGTGATTCCCCATAGGCGACCCCGTACTCACTGGTACATAGAATAGAAGAATTCATGACCATTGATGTTTAGTTTACAACTATATATTTTTCCATTTGTGACCAACTATCTATTGATGAGAAATATAATAAATGAATGGATGAATTTGAACGAATGGATGAAAAGTTATATAATACTTTATATCACATGGAAGTACATTAAAATATGGTAGTGTCAGCCTTCAATAAGAGGACCGTCTCCATTCATTCCTATAGGGAGAATTGTTATTGGTCTATAGGACTCTAATTACACCATTGAAGAGGCCTATAAAAATTTAGCTAGAGTGGGATGGTTCTTATTCCATAAACAATTTCTACTATAACAGACCCTACTCCTTGGCCTCGATGGATGGAGAGCTAATCATGAATCTAATAAATGAATGATTCTTGAAGAAATATTTCATGTAAAATATATGAAACCAAAATCATATCCGAAAGACTTTAAAAGGTACACCATTTTCCCCTTATCTCAATAAATTAAACTTTATGAAAATTTCCTCAAAGTATGGCTCTAAAACATAGTAAAATTTCACCCTTGCCAGATGACGTATATCTTTCTGTCCCTGGTCTAAGTCAAATTACCTAAAACTACATAGAATCATTGTCTATAACATAAGACATTAAACTACATGAGTATCATTTCTCTCAATTGATGTTTAACAAGACAACATTTCACTATGTACAATCCCAAACCTTCATGGGAGAAACTGATTCATGATCTACTTCTAGCCCGATTTTCATTCCAATGAGACACATAGTGATGCCCAGATCACCTACATTGGGCCCAACCACAAAAATCCACTCTTTCACATTAGTTCATCACCATCCGAGCCACAGATGGACTCAATCCTCATCCTAATGAGATAAGTAGGAAATAAAATATGGGTTTTCCCCATATTGAAGCCCATATTTTGAAAAACACCATTTCATCCTCTACAAATGAATCCAATCATTGTGAAGGATCTCCATTCAAGAATTACATGTAGATTAATTATAATTATTTTATGAGAAAAATAGTGATTCACGGATCTCCAATCATGGGCCCCACAACAATGAAATAGAAAATTCCACTTTCCCTGTGCACAAATTAACTATGTGGAGGGAATTTTTCTAAAACTACATGTTGGTTGATTCTCATTCCATTGATATGCATAGTGATGCCCAGCTATCCTATAATGGGTCCATCTATGATTAAACCACTAAAATCCCCCTTCACGCCCTATGTGTATGGTTCATATTTTCAAAGGAAACCAGAACTACGTGTGGATTGATTATTGTTTCAAGAAGATATCTAGTGACACTTGGGTCCACTACCCTAGTCAATCAAAGTAATTTCTTTTTTCTACATTGAAATCACCCATGTCCTTACCGCTTGACTTTAAACTGCATGGTACTTCCATAACTATGTAAGGGATAATTCTCATTCAAATGTGATAGGTAGTGACACATAGGCTTAATGTACTAGTCCCATCCAGGGTGTAAAAGGAAACACAAATTCACCTTTCTAATATGAGCCATATCTAAGTATGGGAATACACTTTTGTGGCTAATGTCAACCTAGAAGTTTCCTCTATGAACATACATACAACTTCCATACATAACACTTCATGTCATGTATATTAATTGACCTTCATATTATTCCTCCAGCATCTGGTGACTGAATCCCTAAAACCCAAAGTCTCCTTTACCTGAATATTTATTATGTTCTTCAAGTTGGCCTTGCATATGTTACCCCCATAATGGGAATATAAGCCTATGTATTCCACTGGTTGACTATGAAGTACATGCCCCAGTTAGTCTTGTATAATACAACCATCATAATGGGGTTTTCATCCAGTGGTAACTTCTCAGTTCAGAGAAGCCTATTATATCCTTGTAAGCATTGATGGAAATATGTGGGGGCCATAATTCTAAACAATCCACATTTGTCTTATATAAATTTTCTGTATCCTTCCTTCCAATTTGAGGGAACCCAAAACCATGGATTATAAATTCTCTTTAATGTGTCTAAAATACATCAGAATGACTTTGGACCATTGAGCCTCATATTATATACTATTTCTATAATTTAATTGTCTATGTTATATCACCTAAAAACTAAGTGAATTCTATTCCCTATAGGGGTTATACCGACACGAGGAAACCCCTTTTCGTCCATTTCTCAAATAATTTTTACTAAAATGCATCCACTCTATTCATAAATTCTTATTCCATAAACCAAAATCTATGCTTGAGTAAATCTAAATCACCACAAACTTCCTTCATCCATGCATAATTGAATGTAATGATTCTTGAGAGCTCCATTATCAAACTATGTTGTATGTTTCCCTATTTTTCATTACAGAAGTCGCCCCTATAATGGTCCTATAGACCTTAGGATTACACTGTTTGACTATAAAGTATGGTCCATAGTTGGCCTTTCATAAAATAACCCCCATAACATGTATTCCATCCAATTGTAATATCTACCTCAAGAAAGATTTCCACTATTACCATGATCCCTCTTTTTCCCCATACAAGTATTCTGATTCATAGATTCCCAGAAAATAGCTTACACTATTTTCCCCTCTCACGCATGAAAATTGTGGCACATTCTCAATAAAATTATCTAATAATTAGAGAGTCACTGACCTTCCACTCGAAGCTAGAGACCATAAATAGTATCTTCATAATTAAATTGATGCATGACTTTAAACCACATAACATAACGTCTTTCTATATCACATTAAACTACATACCACAATGTCCTTACTAAATGATGTTAAACTATATAGTATTTCTGACCTTGTTATAAATGGAGCTTCACCTTTTCTGATGTTAATCATGCAAAAAATATACCCTCATTTTCAAAAACTATATCCACATAGGAGTGATTCCCCAATTCATGGACAACACCAACATAAAATTCTCTCTTCATTCCTTAATTAGTTTCCTTGGCAATGCCACCATCGTGGCCATGAGAAATATGAATCACCATTAACTCCCTTTGTCTATAACTGATAGAATTTCAGAATTTATAAAGACTCATTTACATGAAACTACTGTATGTTCCCCCAATTGGCCTTGAATAAGTCACCCTAAAATTAAGAATTTCGGCCTAAGGATGTCAGTATCGACAATGCAGTATGTGCACCAGTTGACATTTCATAAAAAAACCTCTATAACGGGTCTTCCAACCATAGTTAACTTCATCCTTATATGAGACTTCATTTTTCCCACATGTTTTGCCTTTGATTCAGAAACCATAAAACTATAGCTCAATATTCCAAGTAGAAGTGTGTGAATAAAGTCGTAACATTATTAACCATCAATCCATGTTTTGTTTATCATCTAAATAATAATGGTCAATGATTTTTTACCTAAAACACCAGTCTTAATAGTCCATATTCAATGACATTAAACTTCCCAAAAAAGGCACGTAAAACTCACTAGATAAAAAACCTGTAAAGGGAGATTTGGAAAAAAGTTGAGTTTCATCTTGCTATGCGTGTATGTTTTAGGAAACATTGAACAA
Source organism: Viscum album (assembly GCA_963277665.1). Taxonomy (NCBI): domain Eukaryota; kingdom Viridiplantae; phylum Streptophyta; class Magnoliopsida; order Santalales; family Viscaceae; genus Viscum; species Viscum album. The sequence continues at coordinate 1,006,463,158 of OY728134.1, forward strand.
TGAATATATATAAGACATAAAAATTGATTGGTTTAAAACCAAAAATTGGCGTTCTATGAAAAATCCATGTATTTCCAACTGATTCCCATTTATATGTTGACATATCCAAAAAATAGGGTGATGACATAAAAAGACGGAAAGTTTTTATTGTTGTCTATTTGACCCCATCATAAATAAAACTATGTTCACTAGGCCGCATGTATTAAGTAAAAATTATATCCTCCTTCCACAATTGATGTAGCTCCAAAATACACCAAATGATATCTGAATGCATCACTGTTTCCAATAGTTTCCTTAGATACAAAATCTTTTATTTATGAACAAATCTAATTCTTGGGGGGGGGGGTTCACCGAAAAATGCATTTGATGAAGTTTGATATAGAATTAATCTCGTGATCCTCACATAGACAAAACATTTCACATTTGAGTAGAGATGTGTCGACATATTGGAATAATATGCAAGTCATATTTCCATGTTACAAAATACTACTCAATAATCATCAATAAGTGGAAATACCCCCCCACCTCTAGGAGTGGGTCATGGATTTATAAGATAAATGATATAAATGTGTCAATGCATTAAAATAAAATATCCTCATTTCATTCAAGAGAAATTGGAATATTCAATATATAAATACGTTTAAATATCTTTGAAATATTTGATTTGACTGGTGGTGGATCCCAAATGGACTTACAGATCAAATGTTATAGATCTCAGAAGGTGGGAAATATTATAAATGGATTTCCATCACCTACTTAGAGGATTTGTGTAGAGGAATTAATTGGAGTATCCCATTCTCCCAAGGTTCCCTACTTTACTTTAAATAACACCCTAGGATCCTGATTTGAGAGACTGAAAATTCGAAGGATTCCCTAGGGATCCCATCACGCAGACCATTTTCTTAGGTCCCCCAAATACTCTCAGGTTGCTCTCAAATGTCTGTGACTAGAGAGAATTAAAGGGGGAAATATTGAATCAATGTCTCATTAGGATAATAAAAATAAACAACATTTAGGAAGAATCCCCATTCCTTAGTGGACAAATACCTACACGCAATCCTTCTTTAATCAAGGACCTACACGATACCCTTTCAAAGACACTTTAAGAGTCCCATCGGGTTTAGGACAACGACATTCCCAAATTTTTTTCCTTGGTAGTCCCTTTTTGATGGAATTAAGTCTTCCTCAGGTCTTACATGTTTCATGTACACAGCACACCTGCACACCATTCCTACACAGACAGCCCTCAAGCCCTCTTCCATGTAATTCATTGCAAGGATTATTCTTCTTTGGCTCTCCTACATGAATGGGACCAAATTGAAACATCATATAAGGCTTCTTTACTTGTGGAATCAACATTTTACTCATTTGAGTATGGATTCCAATAGGCAAAGGTTTCCTGAACTTTTTTGGTTGGCCATTTAAATTCCATGGGGTCCATGTGAGTTTGGATTCTAATAGTAACATGAACCCATACCCCAAGGATAGTGTCAGGGAGTACCTGGTCTTGGATGCCGGGATTGGACATTGTATGACCCTTCTTGTCTATATGGTATAGAGATAGTAGTTCCTAAAAGAGAAAGCGAGGATCATGTTTTCTTTTTTCCATTCAATATATAATGGGATCCCCCCAAAACAGAATTGGTCAAAGGGAATACCTATTAATGTAAGACCCATGATTTTCCTGTTGGATGTTTTCATCTGGCCTTCTATACCTCAACATCCTTAAAATTCATTTCCTCTTCAGTTTCTATAACACAGAAACATTCTAGGAAGGATTAAATAAAGGGAAGTGTCAGAGCCTCACCGTTGTACACAGTTGTCCTCCCCCTCTTCCACTAGCAGAGGAGGTGAGGTTTGTAGTGTGTCAGATCCTTCACTTCCCCTTGTCCATCACATCCACGAATGACTCATCCATTACATGTGGAATTATGGGTGGCCATGATAACAAAATCCAAACCATTTGATGTCTATTTTAGTGGGTTTTGTCATCTAAATATTCCTCTTGCCTTCCTTCAGATTATCACTATTAGAGTGGGACCTCAAGGACATGCATCCGTTCTCCGATCAATAAAGATAGTTTGGTTTGTTTTATTCTCCATTTCCATGTGTTTTTTTCACGGATCAAAACTCATGTGGCTTATAGATAAATGGTTATCATGAAACATACATGATATGTATCATATGACTTAAATATGAGAACTCTGATTCTTACTAATACCAGGATACATAGGATGCATACCTATGGAACGAGCTCAATGGGCCTCCTATGTAGGTGTAAGTCCGAATCACTCCATCATATTATGAGTATCCTTCTTCAGTGTAAGCCCCATCTAAAGCCCCTCAATGGGATATTATCCCCTGTGAGTCAAACCATCATAGGACTATGATATATAATGTTCCCCACCAACCAAAATATGTGGGTTCTGATTCCTTTCACAAGGATATGTAGGAAACCCATCAAAGGGTTTGATCCCGACATCAAAACAACTCTTGTATCCCTAGATAATGAAAAATTACTGAGTGACTTTTATATCCCTAGATGAAATTATACATTGAAGTACCCCATTGTGCATATAAGAAACCAGAATCATCATAATTTTGACCATAGAATCTCTACATAGTGTATAAAAGGATACCATTATAGGAAACCTCAAATACATAAATTTGTCTTCATTATTAAAGAACATTGAATACATAAAGATAAATCTACATTTCCATACATTTTATTAATTGATTGTTAATTTAAGGTTTCCAAATATCATGATTGATAATTAATGAAGGATTCAAGAATATGTATTAAATCTTTTAGAGAGTCCCAGAGTATGGAATAATTCCCTCTAAAAGGATGTGATGATCCTGACCTCCCATACTCTCATCCATTGAATGTTCATAATCATCGTGGGACAAAACCCCTAGCGAGCACCTGACATTGGAAAGTAGGTACTTATGGATACATAACCATTGGGTGTTTTTGGTTCAACAAATAAACCTAGTGGAAACCATTAAAAAGTATTCAACTCAACTTGAGTGATTGTACAGAATTCAACCCCTGCAATCAAACGTCGAGTGAATGAATTTCATCAGAAAAAAATTCTGAACCCGACGTGAATGAATCAACTATGGAATATCCTTCACAAGATAAAAGTGGTGTACTAAGTAGTGTCTGTCAGACCATTATATTTACCAATAATGTCCTAATTTCATTGGAAATTGTCACATATAAATTTTTACATTCCATTCCTTGTGGGATAATATAATTTCCCCCATACGTATGGTGGACTACCGCCTCAGGAAGCGGAATTATTCTTTTTTCGCTAATAATTTACATAGAAGGTAAAATGGAAAATGTTAACGAAGATATTTGATATTTATTTCCCTACCATACTTATTGGAATTTAATAAAACATATAACTCCTTACCTTCCAAACTGATGGAAAACATTAACATTTGTTTCGTGTATTGTGGACTACCACTTCGAGAACTGATGTGATGTGTTTTTCATTTTGGGTTTACATGGATCGTAATAAGGATATATTATTGGGAAAAAATACCTCAAGGTATCCCTTTAGTAATTTTTGGGTGTGTTAGGGTTTGTTGACAAATCCATATGACAGGGAATGAGAATGATTTCTATTTTCTGAACACATGTTTTGAAGGTGGTGCAGTTTCATAGTGTTTTCCAAAATTTTGGGCCTCAAAATCGGGAATTTGATTTTGGAAAAGGAAGGATTTCCTCATAGGAGTGAATGATATGTAGAATGGAGAAGGAAATTCAGAAAGGAAGGGAACCACATAGCTCATGACATGGAATATGTGCAATGTATGAGAACGGTTCATAGACCATGTATGAGACAACAATAATGGTTTGCAGAGTGTTATGCAGAACATAAAATGGTTTGAGGTGAAGGCATATGGAATAAGGCATGTAGTATACAGAAGGATAGTGGTTTGCGGGGGTGTCTATTCATTTGTGAAAGTAAATCCCCACCATTAAGGAACATAGGTAGTATGCGAAAAGGGTAGGAAAAATGGTTTGTTACATTTTTTTAGTTCATAGAGAGCACATGGTATACAGTGAAGGCTATACCAAATCATATATTTGGTAAATAATGGATAAGGGGATTTTTTTGGATCTATTTACCTATATAAGGAGGTACAATCCAATGAATAAAGTTAGGGCTATTTTAATGATAAAATATCTTTTGATCTTGGAATTCAGCTTTGTCTGGAAGTGATTTTCGAGGAAGAATTGTGCAAAGGGAGAAGTGGTTTACATGGTAGAAATTACACTAAAGAGTTATTAGGTGAACTATTGTACACTAAAGAAGAAGTGAATAGAGGAGGAATTCATGGTATGCATAGGAGGAAGACCCAGTATGTGGAGGAATAGACGATCCACAGATGCAGACGAAGCCTATATGTGGTATGAAGAAGAAGAAGACGTGGTACGTGGAAGAAGAAGACTCTCTATATGGAGGAAGACATGGTATGTGGAGAAGGAAGTTTTCATGAAGTACATGGAAAAAAGAAGAAGTAGTCTACAAAGGAGTATGGTTCACGGAAGTAGAATCAGTAAATGAATAGGTGATCCATGAACCATACCCACTACATAGTATGAAACAGAAGCTAGGTGGTATATAGAAGAAGCTAGGTGGTTCGTGGAGGACTCGAGGTAGTTTACAAAAGCTCTAAATCAGTTTCTGAAATTCATTTCAATTACCAAATAGTATGCGGAAAGATAGATTTCAGCTAAAGATGAAAATGCAACAATAGAGAATCTACCTATAGTTTAGTATGCATCATTCATGAAAATGAAGAGACCTACATATCCATAAACTGTGAGCGGATCCCTTCCAAGATCAGTGAGAGAAAGAAGGGGATGATGGTGATCCTTGCCACTGGTTGTGAGCCAGAGGAAGGGACATAGGAAGTGACCCTTGGGAATGTATTAAGAAGAACCTAACCCGTGTAAATGTTGTCATCCTAGGCATATAAGATCTATCCTAAACATTATAATCATTTTTGTCTGTGAGCCATAGTGAATTTGGTACATCAGCACATCACCGGTGTATGCTCCTTAGATGTAGCCCAGTGATGGTGAACCAAGTAAAAATCATTGTGTCTGTGTGCTCTCATTTCTGCATTACATTCAAAGCACTTCACCAGATAAAGAAAAAAATTAGTGGTCATCATTAACAAATTATTGAAAATAAAGCAACACTTATAAAAAAAGGTTAAGATTCAGTGGGATAAGAATAGTTTGGAAAGAATGTTCATACCCTGATTCAACCCCCCTCAGGGTATGTAGGCCCCTTTTGGTCACAACATAGACTATGTAATTATATGTGATATATATATATATGATATATATGAAATAATAATGATTAGGGAAATGTGTATATCTTATTTATCTTTAATATGATCCTTCCATTGATAACATTGTAATAGAGTTCATGCTTACGTATAGACTATCATATCCATGAATAGTGTAGTTCATTTTCTATATCTAACTACTATAAATAAATTTATAATGAATATTTGGAATATATATATCATATTTAACATTTTTTATATGATTGAACCATGATAAAAGTAAATGTGATGAGAATATAAAAACAAAACATACATAAAAATGAAATAGTTGATACTTGAAATGTAATTTTAACAAGGACTTATTTATAAATGGGTAATGAAAGGAAATAATTACATAATTTATGATATGATATACATGATTATTTGTATTTAGTAAATTTATAATAAAAATGTATTCATTACATAGTAATTTCATATGTGTATGAATGAGGTCGAGACATAAGGTAAGGGGATTTCTTGTCTCACTTTTTTATATCCGTGAGACACATAACATATTCAATTAATTTTTATTTTATGTAAGGAATATAATTTCCCTGAATATATTTTATTAAACATATTCTAAAAATTATGATTAATTTAATATCCATTTTAGGATATCCCTTTCAGGGGATTTGCGGTTTGAAAGACACCAATACGGTAAGAGTGTTTTGTCTCAATTTTTTGTTTTTTGAGACATATGTGTTGTTATACACCTATTATATTTAATATGGTGTATATACCAACCCGTTTAAATTTAATACCATGAATGTATTTATTCACAAGATATTCTTTATTTCATATAATTTTATTCTGTAATGGGTCTTACTATTATATGTTACCAAAGTGGGAAGGGGTTGATATTAAAATCTCATTTTAATGAGATTTTTCATGTTTATTCTTTCGATGAGGAAAATTTATGATTCATATCTCAATATATATCATGAAATTTATTTTCCTATGGTTATTCATGTTATTTTAATTAAATATTACCATTTTTTCTATTTTTGGTTATTAAAATATTTTAGAAATTGTTTTTAAGAATAAATGACTTTATTTCTATAATAACCCATAAGTCCTTTTTCTTCTAAGACCATATTCTCAAGAAATATTTCCAAAAATTATTTAGTATAAGCCAATGATTCTCAAAAGATATTCATAAGCATGCTTTACTTTTTAAAATGAGTTTTATAAGGAATCACCATGTCTCATTCCAAAAGATTCCCTATTTTATTTTACCAATAATGTGAAAAGAATCATTGTTTTTTACGTGAACAACATGAACAATACATCCCATAGTTGTGAATACTCAATTATTTCATGATTACCTAACATTTAATCAAATTTATCATGAAATAAAATTTATAACAGAATATTTTGGATGTATTTATATTTTTTGTTACTTCAATGTGAAAAGGATTTTGAATATTTTTTATGTTTTAAAAAGTATTTTTCAAAGTGGAATGGATATTATTCTTAAATAAATGGTCCAAGTTTACTTATAAAATAAATTTCCATATAAAATGAAATCATTTAATTTTAATTATTAATTACTAGGGTTGGGATTTAATTATACCATACTATATCTTACTCGGGATAGTTAACATTAGGTTTATGAAATGTTTATGAAACCCAATAATTTTTTCATGAGTTATTCCAAAGTGAATTGATGGAATGTTCATCAGACAAATTATATTTATAGGGATTATATTGTGATGAAAAGGTGGATGTTTTAGGATATTTTTTTACACATATATTTTTTTCATTATGATATAGGATGAAATTATATTTATCTATAATAGATTGGGTAAACATTTATCTATCATGAGATAATGATGGTAAACAAATTAAAAAGCATCATCCACTAATAGAAATGAGTGCATCCTGATCCTCTATGGGAAACATGTGAATCCTTATCCACTATAGTAAATAGGTTCATCTGATTCCACTAATGGTAATAGTTTATGAGTCTTTAACCACTATGTTGTTGGACTTGGTTGATAACCTAGACATATGAAATTAGTTTCTATATTTATAGTGGTTCCACACTCTTATGACATGTGATTTTGTTTCCTAATTTATTTAAGAAGTTTTATATCTTCTATGGATCATGTATTTTGAAATGATAATGTTTTATTTCAGGAATCATGTTTATAATATATGATAGCTTGGGTGTGAACTTTTTTATTTATGTTCATGATCACTTACCCTTATGCATATCTTGTTCATTCATATGATCATTGAGTGATGTCTCATATGTTTATGCTTAATAAATATATGAACTCACCCTTTTTAGTTTTTTATTCCCCATGTTATAAATAAATGATTATTCAGGTTACGTCTATGTAGAGTTTTAAGTTGTATGATTTTGCGGGATATGTTGAAGAGATTACTTGAAATAAAAATATATATTTTCTAGTATTTAATGACACTAAATATATATAATCCTAAGGAATATATTTTTATAATTTAATATATATTCATATAAAAATATGTGATATTTATATATGAAAATCCTAGGTCACTATAATAAACTTATTATTTGATAGGGGGATAGAGGACAAACAAATGGTGCTGATGTGACATATATGTTGGGGGATCGTTGTTGGGATCCTAAATCAATAATTACCATTGATTTGTATTATATAAGTGATAAAGACAAATAGTTCAGTTTTCAAAAAGGAACCTTTTTTCTTCTAGGGATATGCTCGAACATTACATTGGTTTAATCGTGAAACTTTTAAATTTGATAATAAATTAAATAGAAAATGGTTATGTGGTAAATGAAATGATATATGGTAAATGTAATATGAAATTATAAGGTTGTTTGTTTTCTTTGGGTTAATATAATAACTTATTTTTCATTTAAATAAAATATTTTACGATTTTATGATTATGGGGGATTCCCATGAGATTTTATATTACTTATTTCTGAGATTCTAATGATATTTGATGCCTTAGGGATCTGTTGTAGTTATAGGGTGAGTCAGAATCTTCAATGTGTAGGTGATATGGTTCAATAGTGAGGCATGCCTTCGACTTTTTGAGGCTGAATATTTTGAGATGGTGTTTTCCATAGGTTTATATGATATTATTCCTATGTGATTTCGAACGCCTACTATAAATGATGTTACTCTATGGAGGCATGATACCCCTGGGTGCTCTCATCATGTGTCAGGGATGGGTATATTTACACCAATTGGTTACAATGTAAGGAAAAGATCCACGATGCTCTAAAATAAACTCCAGTAGTGGGAAAACCTGGAATTATTGATCTGAAGTCCCATGTGAGAACATGATAATCGATTGTGGTTAATTTTTAAATACACCTCCATTGTCTAATAATATATTATCACAAAGTCACATGAATGTGCAACTACACTGCTGGTTATGTGTTGGACCATGACATAGTTTCCATACTGATTTGTAATTGCAGCTTGTATAGGAGGCCATCCCACATTGGCACCTTAACACACCTCACAAAAATAGGTTCAGGTGGGGATAATTTATGAGACTCAACTTTTGATTTGGATAGCTCAGTTTGAGATAAAGTGGATTGGATGTGGTGATCTTTAAAGAATGACTTTGTGACTCTAAAGAGAATTATTTATTTTAGTTATTATTTTATTCTCAAGATCAAACTAGAATGAAATATATACATATATGACTACATTCAATGGTATTCATTTATTACTATTTTGTGATTTATTTACTCTACATTCACTGATATGTATATGTTTTTTATATTTAATTGTTTATTATACACTCTAATATGGGGGCATAACCTCCACAACATACATCTGCGGACCCATTTTGGATTTTATAGTATATTGTTTATAGGAATTCATGCATGAGGTTCAGTCACCATCGATCTATTTACAATTAAATGTAACCCAGGTCTGGGAGTTTATCAAATGCCATTATGATAACTACTTCATATATAAAATTTATATAGTTTAAAAATCATTATATTGTGACATATATATTATGATGAATATAACATTCATCATCACATATGAAAAAATAATCATTAAATAATCTCATACTTTTTTGGATTAATTTTTTTCGTTACAAGAAAATCTCTATAACCTTCTAAACACTTCATTATGGTCCTAAAAATTCATTGAAAATCATTGACCATTTCCTCAACAAATACATAAACCAAAACTAAAATTATAAATTTAATATATCTGTTTAATGTGTGTAAAATAAATTATAGCACTAAAATTCCTTATACATTACCAAGTCACATCATGTTAGACAACTAAACATTACCATTACACAATATTCTTTACTTGGGGATCCATGAATCTCCCTCATCTACCATATCACATCAACCTATATTTCTATATCTATCTATCACATTACCAATCATGGATAATGGTGTCAAAAGTCAAGGATATTAATATTTATCTAATAAATATTCTTTGAATGTTGGTCAATATTCAAAAGGATCTTAATAATTTAAATCACTCTTGTATTTGTTTTTTATTTATATAAATGAAAGATTTGAGATGCCTTATAAAAATATAATTATTAAATGGATCAAATCCACATATATATATTTATATTATAAAATATCCTAAGGTGTAAATTTCCGAAAAAGATTCTAAAATAATAATTTTATCAATATCGGAGTATAATGTTTTATTTGAGTAAAAATTTTGATTTAATGTAGAATTTATTTTCCATAAAAACTACGGAAGATGGTTATGATGTAAAATTGGCACTGAGGGAGTTAGAAAAAGTTTTTATAAATTACATTTAAAAGAGATTTTAATCGTTATATAAATATTTAAAAAAATTTAAATTTTAATATTAAGGTTATATATTTTTCTATTTTATTTTTTAATGAAATTTAAATGAGATACAATATAATATAGTTTTATGGATAAAATAATGTACAGATATAAATTTCATTGAATAAATTATTTCTATAGAATGGTGAGTTAACTACCCTGAGAATCCAAAATTATTTACTTTTATAAATTATTTATAGATTGGAAAGGTATATTATTCAATTTATATATCTTGAGTCCCATTATGTTAATCAAAGATAAATATTTTTTTTGGGTATAGGTTAATGAGGGTATTTATCATCCCTTGTGCATCTTCACTAAATAAGCATATTACAAAATCCAGTTCCTATGTTAGTGGAAGATATTGTTCAACATTTATAACATTTCATGTACTCATATTATTAAAATATATATTTTATCTAAATAAAATAATGGACATAATAGTTCTACTTGGTTCACATAAACTGGGCTACATCCATGTAACATACAATCAATAATTTTCATGTTAACCAAAAATAAACTATAAAATAAATGTTAGTCGATATAAGAATCATGTGTTGTCACTATCCTAGCTCCATACTCATAAATGATTTAAGAAACAATGTAAAATATACCAAGGGTCACTCTATTTTCTAGAATCAAACACATCTCCTGATGTTATAAATATTTTAACATATAAGACGCTTATAATTTTATTGAGAGATAGTCACTTGAGTATAAAAATTTGTAAAACCATTAAAAAAATTCATGATGTGATGATATATTGTATACCAAATGATTATCTAAATTCCATGTAATTATATAAACAATAACTTTTGTTGATTTTTAAATCATTGGTCATTAGAAGATCTTTTCATGGTACCAAGACACTAGATATAGATAATTATAGATATGGAATTATCATAGTAAACATTATCTACATAACAATTCAATCATATGTGATACCTATAAATTATTTAATTTCCTCACTTTATTTTATATTATTATCTAAAATAATTTATATCTCAAAAAACTAAAATAAATATTATATGTCTAATAATAAACCAATCAATAAAGTCCATATATTCAACAAATCCCACGTTATTTAACAAGTTTCTTCTTCCTCATAATTTTTATCATTATCATAATTTAGAATTGTCAAACCTACACACCTCTCTCGTTTTTTCTCTAAATAGAAAAAACTAGATATTCATATAAATCAAATATTTAATAATATCCATTGTTTTTTGTCACATTTTTTTTATTTCTTCTTTCACTATACTACATATTAAACTTTTATATTATATATATATATATATCTCAATAACATTCAATTTTCATTTATCACTTCCTTTTCTATATATTTATTTTTAAGATATTTAAAATTAAAATAAAATATATTTATTTACTAACATGAACATCTGTTACATTACAATTCATCCCCTAGACAATATTTATTTAAATCTCCACCATTGAACAATATTTAGGCTAATATAATTTGCATCCAAATATCTTAATATTTTAAAATATTTAATCAAACAATTATGTCATAATAGATTTTTTTTAAAATATTCATCAAAGTACTCTATTTTAAAAAGAGATTTTATAAAACACATATGACTAATGATTGAACGGTACTGTAAATACTAAAACATAGTGATATTCTTGTGGAATTTATATTTCAAATAGAATTTTCATTGAGTACCTTATCTTTTTAGAATCACTAAATAAATAATGATAATGACCAAAAATTCATCCATGACATGGTTATTTAAAATATAATTTTATTACTATCATTATTTATTTCACCTAAATTTTTTATTATTCAAATATTTAGTTGGGTAATTTTTACACGTGGTAAAAAATTTCTATTTTCAAATTATATTTTTTAAATAGCCATTTTAAATGGATTTTATTTCACATAAGAGAATGTACCATTACATGATAAAAATAATAAACGCATTTCAATTCATAATTATTATTCTAATATGATGTTCAAAACACTATTAACAATAACAAAAAATTCATTTCATCAACATATAGACTTATTTATTTTCCTTTCATCAAATAATTCCCTAATCTATCCAAATAGATTTTATTATGGTAGTTTTTGACCTTTAAACTGCATATGTAATGATGTATATGATATTTCCATTTCAATGTAAACTGCAAACATGGGGATATGAATTAGAAAATTCTAATATGTCATTCGAACCCATTTATTCATAATTCATCATTATATAGAAAATCTCACCACAAATGGTTGGTTTTTTATTCATCAAACATCAGCTTATCATTATGTTAAATAATCTATGTCATGGCCCAACCATACCCGGGCTCGAGCCGCAACTACCCCAAGCCCGCCTCCATAGGCCAGGGGCTGGCGACCAGCGCCGAAGGCACAACAACTCGGGGAGGCCTTTGTCTAAGTAAATGTACACACGCATGCACCAAACTCAATGCAACAGTGCATAGTAAAAGTAAGGAAAAGAAAAGAAAAGGAAAGGGAAACAGCTATAAATAAACCACAGAGTGCATCGACCTCTACAAGATACAAGTAAAGTGCTAAAAAGGAAAAACAGGCAAAACACGCACCCAACCCAAAAGTGCCACAACCCGGCAACAGGTAAACGAAAAGAACCAGCTGATGGGTCTGCCACCTAGAACCCGGCCACGAGCACCGCACGCGGTCCAAGCTCCTAAGCTCCTACACTCCACTGAAGTCATGCTCCACCTGTCCGTTGTCTGCAAGGGCACACCAACTGCGGGCAACGCCCAAGCAGGGGTGAGTATAAAAATACTCAGTAGGATACCCCGAAGGCTCGAGGGAGCAACAAAGGAGGTACCAAAGGGTGAGTAGTAGAGAGAACAGAAAAGTAGAGGAGTACAACTGAAAGTGAAGTAAGAGTCCAGCTCAACCCATCAAAAGAAAGAAGATAGACTCGTCCAGACACAAGGAGCTGGAAACGGAAAGCACGTGGCAAACCCCACGCGTCTTCGCCTCTCCTGGAAGGAGAGCAGCCAAAACCCAAGGAGTGGGAACTCGTATGAGGTATATACATATATATTCTCTTCCAAGAAGCCCGAAAAAGCTCGTAAGGGGATCTCCGTCCCATAGCTCAACCCAAGAAAACCAGTAGACAACAGTCCCAGGCATAACCCCATCATCGATGCCCAACATCCCGCACGTCTGCCCTGAACTGAAAGCCAAGTGGCTCAATCACCACACCTTGACACTATCCGCTTTGGGCGGGACTGACTCGCACACACGGTTTTAGATCGGGTCACAAGAATGCGTCTCGGTGGGGAGAGTGCCCCTCGTACTTGAGAGTTCTATGGAAAGTCAAACCACACCTCGTCATTGCCCTGCAGTCGAGAGGTCTCCTCAAAGTCAAGCCATCACAACACTGACCTGTATAACCAAGAGTCCCACTCCGGTAATAATGGAGGAAAGCCACAGACTGGCCTAGTTGAGAGGACTAAGTCTGGAATGCTAACAGGTGTCCCACTACCCAGCCCTGCTGGAGGGTAATTCGTAACTAGATATCGGGTGACCCACTGCCCAGCCCTGCTGGAGGGTAAACCCCAATACATCGTCAGGCGACCCACTGCCAGGCCCCGCTGGAGGGTAAACCATAATCAGATATCGGGTGACCCACTGCCCAGCCTTGCTGGAGAGTAAACCCTAATACATCATCAGGCGACCCACTGCCCAGCCCTGCTGGAGGGTAAACCAAATTACATCATTAGGAAACCCACTGCCCAGCCCCGTTGGAGGGTAGACCTGGAATAAGTCGACATGCGACCCACTACCCAGCCTTGCTGGAGGGTAGACCTGGAACTAGATGACGAGTGACCCACTGCCCAGCCCTGCTAGAGGGTAGGTCCTAAGAGGTCGTCGGGTGACCCACTGCACAGTCTCTGCTGGAGGGTAGCCCTAAGAGGTCGTCGGGTGACCCACTGCCCAGTCTCTGTTGAAGGGTAGACCCTAAGAGTGTCGGGTTACCCAATGACCAGTCTCTGCTGGAGGGTAGACCCTAAAAGAGTCGATGAGTAACCCACTGCCCAGCCTCGCTGGAGAGTAAAACTCATAACTGCTCTGGCCATCTCTACCGTAGGGTACACCAATGGCCAACCGGGCACAGAATGGGTATCGCACAACCACCCAAATCCAGAACAACTCTCCCAAAAGAGGTGCAGCGTCTGCTCCAGCACTGGGTGACACTAGCACCACTACCGGCCAATCCATCGAGAATGAAACCAGGGGGAGACCACTCAACCCTGCTGGTCAACAACGAGCACCGAGCCAGGGGAAAAACTCCACCATGCTAGTCCAAAAAACACACAGAGGGACCCTCTATGTCGCGAGAGGTCAAAGTATGCAAAGCAGATCATGTCACGCACGTGGGGCCCACACGACGTGTGGCCCCAATTCAACCCCAACTGAGCGCAAAAACATCCTCAGGTACAAAAAACCACACGTACCTCCAAGCGCTCCCGTATACTCCCAGAGTATACCTCTTTCCAGCCCAAAGGCTATCGCGCACACGACACCTAGTGTCAACGCGAAGGCATGATGTAACAACTCCACCTCAAAGGCCGAGGCACGACCATCCAAATCTTGTGAACCATTTACATCACTCTCCCAAGAGTTCACGATCACACGCCAAGGGTCTGCTACAAACAAGGTAGAAAGAACCACCACTGGAGCACCTTCCATGCTTCCTCATTTCCCAAGATCACGCAAGAGGCTCCGCACAGCCAAACAGATCACACCATTCTAATCCTCGCAGAAAAACACGTGAGATCGACTACTTACTCGCCTCCAACGGATATCCGACAGAAAAGTCACCAACACCGTCTCACGCCCGAACGACATCCCGTGATCCCGATCCTCGGCACCAAAAACAGTTGGGCGCATCGCACCATTGCGATCACCTCGGGAAAACACGTCAAAATCACTACTCACTTGAGTGCAACGGATATCCGGAGAAGAAGATACGTTCCGGCGCACCGCACATGAGCGGTGATTCGTGGGGCCCACAACCCAGTCCCAAAACATGACGAACGGATCACACCGTTGCGATCTTCTCGAAAAATCATACGAAATGGACTATTCACTTGTCCAAAACGGACACCCGGTGATAAAGATGGAAATCACCATCAAAACCCGAAACGGCCCTCACGGGCCCCGCTCCCTCGTGCCAAATTAGAGCGGGTGGATTGCACCATTGCAATACCCTCGGAAAAACATCCAGAAACGACTGCTCGCACGCCCCGAACGGACGTCCGATGAAAAAGTCATGAAACGCTGCACGCAGCTCGAAAGGACGGGCCGTGTGGCCCAGACATCAAATCCAGTTCCAATGCCCAAAACCACCCAGGAAACCTTTTCCCCTGCGCCAGGGTCCCAACGCAACTGACGGCACTCAAAGCGGACGCCGCATGCGTTCGCGCCGCTCAAAACAATATTCCCGGAAAAACGCTCGTTCACTTAAAGACGCGTCGCGCCTCTGAGGGCCCTCGTTTAAAGAATAAAAAATTCCAGAAACTATCTCAAAACATTCCCTACGATGCAAGGTCCGCGCTGCCGCTGACTACGCGCACACCGGACGCCTGTAGCCCAAAATACGGGCCTCCGAAGATTGAGGGGCAAAGCCCCTTGGGCCGGACCGGCCCGGTCCGGCCGGTCCGCCCTACTTGGGCCGGCCCGTTGGACCGCGGCCCAGCAGCTGGGCCCGGTCCAGCCGAGCCACGGGCCGCCGCTCCATGGCCCACTCCCCTTCACACTCGCGCGCCCGCCGCACGGGATTCTCCACCGACCGACCACGAGGGTCAGTCGCCTGTTCGACGCAACGACCCGCAAAGTGCGGGCGTTGTTGCGCCGCACGGGGCCGCCGCCTCGCGGCCCCTCTCCCTCTCGTCGGCGCCCTGTCGGCACCACCGGCCTGCCGCTACCGCTCCAAGCGCCGTCGTGGCCTTCCAAAGTCGCAGCCTCCGCTCCGCCTTCCGAAGCCGTGGCCACCGCACCGCCTGCCCGGAGGCGAACCGCGCCGCCGCTTCCACCGAGCCGCGCCGCCGCATGAACTCGCCGGAACCCGAAAACCCGCAAAGTTCGGCGGATCATTGCGGATGCACCGGGGCTCGGATTTTGAATCCGAAAGATGAGTTGAAAAGGGAATTAACTCTACTACGCATTCATGGGTTTTGTTCGAAGATCAAACAACAATTCAGGGGTATAAATGAGGTTCAAAGGAGGTGTGGGAAAGAAAAATGGAAACGATAAACTCCTACCTCTTGGGCGATGCCTGTCGCATCGCCGTCAACCCGCCGGCACCACCGCACCTTGCCGGAGTTGCCTTGCTGGAGCTCGCCTTGCCGGATGTGAAGGGGGAGGAGGGTTTGAGGAAGAAGAAGAAGAAGAAGACGGGGGGGGGCTGTTTAAGTACAAATCACATAAACGCCCGCCCGACAGCCCCGAACCCGAACTCCCGACAGGGTCGGGATTTAGCCTCCCCTAGGCTAAGAACCACGCTCTGAGTGCAACAGCGGTCTCGGAATTTTTTTTCGAGACCCCGTTCAAAATTTACTAAAATTAGCGCCCGAGGCCGCCAAATTACGAAAACGCCCCTCGGGCCATTTTTCACAAACGGGCCGCGCCCGCAAAACATACACCCCTCCTAGGGTAAACGGCATGTTCCAAACTAAATGGTGCCCTTGGTTTTCCAATCCAAGCTATCGTTTAAGAGATACTAGCATTTCTCCATAAAACAGATTAATTAATTAATTAATTAATCCGTTTAATGCTCCAGAAGCGGGCGAGGGGTCCAAACGTCCCGCACCGACAAATTTTATGTCGTTCCTAGGGTAAAAACCCCATTCCGGACCCATCCG
This sequence comes from Viscum album, assembly GCA_963277665.1. Lineage (NCBI taxonomy): Eukaryota > Viridiplantae > Streptophyta > Magnoliopsida > Santalales > Viscaceae > Viscum > Viscum album. The sequence goes on from OY728134.1 coordinate 1,006,480,182, forward strand.
TATACTCGGATCTCTGATCCGAAACTCCGTTTAGGAGTTATACCATTTATTTAGCATTTCCAGTGTGAACGCACTGAAAATTAATTCCAGCCACTCCGGGGCTCGGAACCGCATGCCGTCTGAAGGCACTTCTTTGTAATATTATCAAGAATATACCAAAGTCTTTCTCAGAAAAAACCGGGTTCTTATATCATTCCCTCCTTCAAGCGTTTCTTCCCCGAAAGGCAATACGAGGGAGCAACACATGGTACTAAGCCCACACCTGGCTTTCTCATACCTAGAAGAACCCACACACAGCTCTACATCACCGCACACAGACCAAAGGATTGATATGTTCATGCGAGGTCAGCACTTGTTGATGTCGGGCACCCACTCCAGACTTTGGGGTTAGGTCAAGGTGATAGGGAACCTCTCCATACCTTTGCACAGGCTCAAACGGCCCGAAGGCTCTCAGGGGTAGCTCACCTCCCCGGTCAAACCTCTGCGTCACACGCCTTGACTGGAATCACCGCCCTCACCAAAAACAATGCCCATTGATTCCCTCCTTCAGAATATCCATATGGTGGAACACCCAAGGATATCTGGTCACGCAAGATTCCACAGTCGATGCTCTCTTACAGAATCAAAAGGCGAAGGAGTCAACACCATCGACTAAAGGAAAAGGTCTCACGCCTTTCTCCTTACCAACACCGGGTTACACCCGACGCTCTGCGTCACCCTGGTAACACCTCGAACAAGGAGCAAGGAGAAAATACTTTCACACACAGAGCCTACCAATTCTACTGCAAGAAGTAGAAGAGTCGCAAGGGGTACCTCTCACCATCCCACGCTCTGCAGGATCGTAGACATCCAAATATCGCGGCTGCCCACAGTCCCAACTTTCAGCTCCCGGAGCCTGACGTGAACCACCTAGTGGTGATGGGAAGACCTCGTAAAGCTTTCCCCCACCACCAGCTCCTCCCGCTCCTCTACTAGCACCACCTCTCTGGCCACTACTCCGATCACGGCGCTACCTCTACCGTGGTGGTGCGCCTGCTGCCTGCCCGAAGCTCTCATCAACTCGGGTCGGGTTGTCTCGTGCAAAGTGACCTCGCCCATCACAAGCATAGCACTGGTGCTCTCTGGGCTGCCCGGGTGCCCTCCGGCGCCTCTGTGGTGTACGACCACGGCCCGATATCCACTCATGGAAGGGTATCCTCGGCTGAGGCCCTGTGCCTTTTCGCCACAGTGGTATACGACCACATCTCCAAAATCGGCAATGGGAAGGCCACCTACATCGAGACCCTGTCCTCCGGCGCCTGCTAGCTATGGCAGATGTCCCGGCTCCATCGCGCGCACTGCCACTACCAACCGCAAAACATGACGGGAAGCCCTATGTCACCAGCGCCTGCTCTAGCACCCCGGCATACGTGGAAATGCCCAAGGGTACTCTGACAGCACGAATCTCTCGTCAGAGACCCTGCTCAAACTTCCGCTCTCAGAGGTTGTCGTCACGAACCAAGTCTGGTTAAAAGCGTGCACGGTTTGCAAAGCTAACTGCGTACTTGGCCACCGTCATCCATCCCTGCTGAAACTGCAGGAGCTCCTGAATCCGAATGGAGTGCAAGCAGGAGGGGAAAAACTCCTCATGGAGAAACAACTGAAAGTCGTCCAACGAAAGCGACGACTCGTCAAGAAACGGAGTCACCAGACTCCACCAACGTTGAGATGCTCCATGAAAAAGGGTGGCTCCCAAAGCCACTCTCTGATCTGTCGGCGTCTGCACAAGGCTGAAAAGGCGAACCACTGCCTCGAGCCAAACCTCTGATGCCTGAGGGTCTGGCTCACCACTAAACCTCAATGGTTCCTACCACAGGAACTCACAGAGCGTGCTCAACCTGCGCTCAAACTCAGCCTGCTCTGCTAAAACTATCTACTGCTCAGCAGGTGGGGTTTCTTCTACCGGCCCACCCGGAGAAAGGGGCTCGCATGATGGGTCCTGGACTGTGGCCTCATAGCTCACAGGGTCGTCATCATGATCCAATCCTGGTATACTGGCTGGCTGTCTTCGCGGGGAAATCCTGAATATTATCAAGGAGTTCCGCGGTCAGATGAGCATATATGTATATACCACAACAACAACGATGGGGAGATGACTCAAGAAGGACAGTCAAGACTCCGTCCTATGTGATGCACAAACAAATTCCCTGCAATAAGTGTCTCAGCATGCCGAGTCAACAATCGGGTTATCAAGGTCCTAGTGAATGGATACGTCGGCCACCGCACCATCACTGGACTCTCTGGCCTTAGAGCCTCTCTCGAGACACATTAACACTGTTTCCCTATATCCCAACCAATTCCTCTTTTAGGGACGTCCGCACAACGTCCCAAGGAATGAACCACCTCTGATACCACTTTTTCACGGCCCGAACCTACCCGGGCTCGAGCCGCAACTACCCTAAGCCCGCCTCCATAGGCCAGGGGCTGGTGACCAGCTCCGAAGGCACAACAACTCTGGGAGGCCTTTGCCTAAGTACCTGTACACACGCATGCAGCAAACTCAATGCAACAGTGCAGAGTAAAAGTAAAGACAAGCAAGGAAAAGGAAAGGGCAACAACTATAAATAAACCACAGAGTGCATTGACCTCTACAAGATACAAGTAAAGTGATAAAAAGGAAAAAGGGAAAAAACGCGCCCAACCAAAAAGTGCCACAACCCGGCAACAGGTAAACGAAAAGAAACAGCTGACGGGTCTGCCACCTGGATCCCGACCACGACCACCGCACGCGGTCCAAGCTCCCAAGCTCCTACGCTCCACTGAAGTCACTCTCCACCTGTCCGTCGTCTGCCAGGGCACACCAAGTGTGGGAAATGCCCAAGACGGGGTGACTATAAAAATACTCAGTAGGATACCCCGAAGGATCGAGGGAGCAACAAAGGAGGTACCGAAGGGTGAGTGGTAGAGCGAACAGGAAAGTAGAGGAGTAAAACTGAAAGTGCAGTAAGAGTCCAGCTCAACCCAACAAGAGAAATTAGATAGACTCGTCCAGAAATAAGGAGCAGGAAATGGAAAGCACGTGGAATACCCCGCGCGTATTCGCCTCTCCTGGAAGGAGAGCAGCCAAAACCCAAGGAGTGGGTACTCGTACGAGGTATATACATATATATGCTCTGCCATGAAGTATGAACAAGATCATAAAGGGATCTTCATCCTGTAGCTCAGCCCAAGAAAACAAGTAGCCAACAGTCCCAGGCATAACCCCGTCATCGATGCCCAACATCCCGCACCTCTACCCTGAACTGCATGCCAAGGGGCTCAATCACTGCACGTTGACACTATCCGCTTTGGGCGGTACTAACTCGCCCACATGGTTTTAGATCGTGTCACAAGAATGCGTCTCGGTGGGGAGAGTGCCCCTCGTACTTGAGAGTTCTATGGAAAGTCAAACCACACCTCGTCACTGCCCTGCAGTCGAGAGGTCTCCTCAAAGTCAAGCCGTCACAACACTGACCCGTATAACCAAGGGTCCCGCTCCGGTAATCATGGAGGAAAGACACAGTCTAGCCTAGTCGAGAGGACTGAGTCTAGAATGCTAACAGGTGTCCCACTGCCCACCCCTGCTGGAGGGTAATTCGTAACCAGATATCGGGTGACCCACTGCCCAGCCCTGCTGGAGGATAAACCCCAATACTTCGTCAGGTGACCCACAGCCCAGCCCCGCTGGAGGGTAAACCATAATCACATATCAGGTGACCCACTGCCCAGCCCTGCTGGAGGGTAAACCCTAATACATCATTAGGCGACCCACTTCCCTGCCTTGCTGGAGGGTAAACCAAATTACATCATCAGGCGACCCACTGCCCAGCCCCGCTGGAGGGCAGACCTAGAATAAGTCGACAGGCGACCCACTGCCCAGCCTTGCTGGAGGGTAGACCTGGAACTAGACGATGGGCGACCCACTACCCAACCCTGCAGGAGGGTAGGCCCTAAGAGGTCGTCGGGTGACCCACTGCCCAGTCTCTGTTGGAGGGTAGACCCTAAGAGGTCGTCGGGTGACCCACTGCCCAGTCTCTACTGGAGGGTAAACCCTAAGAGTGTAGGGTGACCCGCTGCCCAGTCTCTACTAGAGGGTAGACCCTAAAAGAGTTGATGAGTAACCCACTACCCAGCCTCGCTGGAGGGTAAAACTCATGACTGCTCTGGCCATCTCTACCGGAGGGTACACCACTGGCCAACCAGGCATGGAATGGGTATCGCGCAACCACCCAACTCCAGAAAAACTTTCCCAAAAGAGGTTCAACGTCTGCTCCAGCACTGGGTGCCACTAGCACCACTACCGGCCAATCCATCGAGAATGAAACCAGGGAGAGACCACTCAACCCTGCTGGTCAACAACGAGCACCGAGCCAGGGGAAAAACTCCACCCTGCTAGTCCAACAAACACATAGAGGGACCCTATATGTCGCGAGAGGTCAAAGTACGCAAAGCAGATCACGGAAAGAACGTGGGGCCCACATAACGTGTGGCCCCAAGTCAACCCCAACTGAGCGCACAATCAACCGCAGGTACAAACAACCACACGTACCTCCAAGGGCTCCCGTATACTCCTAGAGTATACCTCATTCCAGCCCAAAGGCTATCGCGCACACAACACCCAGTGTCAACGTGAAGGCATGACGTAACAACTCCACCTTCAAGGCCCAGGCATGACCAGCCATATCTCGTGAACCATTTACATCACTCTCCCAAGAGTGCACGATCACATGCTAAGGGTCCGCTACAAACAAGGTAGGGCGAACCACCACTGGAGCACCTTCCATGCTTCCACATTTCCCAAGATCGCGCAAGAAGGTCCGCACAGCTAAATAGATTACATCGTTGTATTCCTCGCGAGAAAACACGCGAGATCGACTACTTACTCGCCTCCAACGGATATCCGACGGAAAATTCACCAACACCATCTCACACCTGAATGACATCCCGTGATCCCGAGCCTCATCCCTGAAAATAGTTGGCCGCATCGCACCATTGCGATCCCCTCGGGAAAACACGTCAAAAGCACTACTCAGTTGAGTGCAACATATATCCGGAGAAAAAGATACGTTCCGGCGCACCCCACGTGAGCGGTGCTTCATGGTACCCACAACCCGGTCCTGAAACTCAACGAACGGATCACACCATTGTGACCTTCTCGAAAAATCACACGAAATGGACTATTCACTTGTCCAAAACGGACACCCCGTGATAAAGCTGGAAATCACCGTCAAAAGTCGAAACGACCCTCGCAGGCCCCGCTCCCTCATGCCGAATTAGAGCGGGCGGATTACACCATTGCAATCCCCTCGTAAAAACATCCAGAAACGACTGCTCGCACACCCCGAACGGACGTCCGATGAAAAAGTCGTGAAACGCTGCACGCAGCTCGAAAGGACGAGCCGTGGGTCCCACACCTCAAATCCACTTCCAATGCCCAAAACCACCCTGGAAACGTTTTCCCCTAAGCCAGGGTCTCAACGCAACTGACGTCACTCAAAGCGGACATCGCATGCGTCTGCGCCGCTCAAAACAAGATTCCCGGAAAAACGCTCGTTCACTTAAAGACGTGTCGTGCCTCTGAGGCCCCTCGTTTTGGGAATTAAAAATTCCTGAAACTATCTCAAAACGTTCCCCACGACGCAAGGTCCATGCTTCCACTGACGGCGCACAAAACGGACGCCCATAGCCCGAAATACGGGCGTCCGAAAATTGAGGGGCAAAGCCCCTTGGGCCGGACCGGCCCGGTCCGGCCGGTCCGCCCTGCTTTGGCCAGCCCGCTGGACCGCGGCCCAGCAGCTGGGCCCGGTCCAGCCGAGCCGCGGGCCGCCGCTCCGCAGCCCGCTCCCCTTCACACCCGCGCGCCTGCCGTAAGGGATTCTCCACCGACCGGCCACGAGGGCCGGTCGCCTGTTCCACGCAACGACCCGCAAAGTGCGGGTCGTTGTGGCGCCTCACGGGGCCGCCGCCTTGCGGCCCCTCTCCCTCTCGCCGACACCTTGTCGGCACCACCGGCCTGCTGCCACCGCTCCAAGCGCCATCGCGGCCTTCCGAAGCCGCGGCGGCCATGCCGCCTTCCGAAGCCACGACCGCCGCGCCGCCTGCCGGGAGCCGAACCGCGCCGCCGCTTCCACCGAGCCGCGCCGCCGCTTGAACTCACCGGAACCCGAAAACCCGCAAAGTTCGGCGGATCATTGCGGATGCACCGATGCTCAGAATTTGAATCCGAAAGATGAGTTGAAAAGTGAATTAACTCTACTACGCATTCATGGGTTTTTGTCGAAGATAAAACAACAATTCTGGGGTATAAATTACGTTCAAAGGAGGTGCGGGAAAGAAAAACACAAACGATAAACTCCTACCTCTTGGGCGATGCCCGTCGCTTCACCGTCAACCCGCCGGCACCAACGCACCTTGCTGGAGTCACCTCGCCGGACCTTGCCTCGCTGGAGCTCGCCTCGCCAGAGGTGAAGGGGTCGGAGGGTTTGATGAACAAGAAGAAGAAGAAGAAGGGGGGGGGGGGTGTTTAAGTACAAATCATTTAAACACCCGCCCGACAGCCCCGAACTCGAACTCCCGACAGGGTCGGGATTTAGCCTCCCCTAGGCTAAGAACCATGCTCTGAGCGGAACTGCTGTCTCGGAGTTTTATTCCGGGACCCCGTTCAAAAGATACTATACTTAGTGACCGAGGCCGCCAAATTACGAAAACGCCCATGGGGCCATTTTTCACAGATGGTCCGCGCCCGCAAAACATACACCCCTCCTAGGGTAAACGGCATGCTCCAAACTCAACGGTCCCCTCAGTTTTCCAATCCGAGCCACCGTTTAATAGATACTAGAGTTTCTCCGTTAAACGAATTAATTAATTAATTAATCAATCCGTTTAACGCTCCAAAAGTGGGTGAGGGGTCCAAACGTCCCGCGCCGACAAGTTTTATGTCGTTCCTAGGGTAAACACCCCATTCTAGACCAATCCGTACACTCGGATCTCTAATCCGGAACACCGTATAGGAGTTATCCCATTTATTTAGCATTTCCAGTGTGAACGCACTGAAAATTTAATTCCTGCCACTCCAGGGCTCGGAACCGCACGCCGTCTGAAGGCACTGCTCTGGAATATTATCAAGAATATGCCAAAGTATTTCTCAAAAAAACCGGGTTCATACAATCTATATATTTAATAACTATCTCAAATGATATAATTTATTTAAATAACTCAATAAATCTTCATTAATCATAAATTAATTTATTATTCCACATTTCAAACCAATCATGATTTTTTAAAGCTACGTCCATGGTACAGTGGAATATCCATGAGGTTATGTTTCCATCCTATAAGTACACTCATGTGAACCTATTATCTACTTATTAAATGATTATCATGAATCTATAATTCAAAATATATAAATTCAAATCACTTATATATAACTACAACCATTATTTCACTAACTACATAGTCATTATTTTTACCACATATTCAGATTAACATTGATCATTATGAAAAACCAATTTGATATATTTCTTTATCGATAACTCTCAAATCACCATCACCAAGTCTTCTCTCATTTCTATTTTACTCAAAATATGTCCTGAATAAATAAATCCATTTTAAAAAAATCTTTATCTTAACCACATAGTAACACACAAACTACAGGTGGAAACGATCTTCAGTCACAATAACACATCATCATCATAATTATTTATTTTCAATAAATCCAGCACATAGTTTTTTTCACAAATATATCAAATAACCTCTTGGATTCAACAATATTCCTAGTTGAATATTGATGAAAATATTTCCCTAAAACCCATATACCATAATGAGGTTGAAATAATATCTCCCCAATTTTCTTTCAATCCATGACATCTAGGAAAATGGATTTCATGAATTTTATTCCACCTATTTTGTTAATTAAATAAAAAGGATTCATATTTTCAATATATAAAAATCCATCATTCCTTTTTTATATAGAATGGTACATGGTTTTCCACATATATTCACTCCCTCATTAATTATACCTATATCACTATTTATTTTGAACCGAAATCATTATATTTTTATTACTCCTTTAGCCTCTATATTTTTATATTCAATTCTACCCCATTGATATTCACATCATTGATCAACAATACATCAAATCAATGAACCTAAATCATTGAATAACACTTGTAAAAATAATATTGAGTACATATTATCAAATTTTTTAACCTATACATTCATATCATTAATCATCCTTTTTCGCCTTAAAAAAATGATAGAACTTTCATCCAATAGATAAAAACCATTAAATCCATCAAAATCATTCTTGCAATATTAATTATAGCATTAAATTTAAGCCAAATTAAAATTTTTTTTCATTCCATTGAATAAATTTTATTGAATAATGTGACCACATGGTAATGAGTTATCACATACCATCCAAGATTTTTAAGTATGAATATGGTGTAACAGACAAAACAATTTTTCAATAAAAACTATTTTCCCCATGTAAACAACTTACTTCAATAAAAACATAGAACATGGTAGTTTACATTCATTACGCATTTTTCCAATGCATCTCAATAAAAAATACTTCATAACATCCTTGAATATAAAATAAAAAAAAGTGTGAAATTCAAATAGCATGATTTAAAAATTACTACAACTTTTATTTAACAAAGAAATGATTTTTATATATTCATGATCATTATTTATATATTATTATTATTATTTATTGGATAGGGATACTCACCCATAAAATTATAATCCCTTATTATAAATTAATTTCACTAGCTCATGATACCAAATAATGTGATAAAAAATTCAACATATGGATACCGTTTATTGGACATAACACATTAATTTTATTTGCATCAACTATCATGAAATCCAATCAAATGACCCCATATTTTCAACTCCTCCTATAAAATAGAACATTTATAATTATTATATATATATTATCATATATAAATATAGTAATTTTATCCTTCATGGATGTTCACCATATTATAATGGGATAATAGAACATTTGTAATTCTAAAACTGACTTGAAACCATTTTAAGAACTCTCTGGTTGTTTTGGGGCACGATTAACATATAATTAGTCTTTAAAAACATATATATAATTATAAAATGTATACATATATTGAAATTTTTTTAAGGTAAATACATTATTAAAACTTTTGATTGAGATTAGTCCTTAAAAACATTGGTTATATATAGTATATAACAATTTACTTGTAATTTATTTTATTTCACACAAAGTCGATACATTTTTTCTCCTCCTTATTCATCAAATAATAAAATCATCATTTATTTATATTATTAATATGGATGGAGGGGTACTCCTTAGACATCATTATATTAAGGACTGATTTTTTCTTAGTGATTAGGAATTTTAATTCCACAAATCTATAAAAAAATTATAGTGGTTCTCCATTATGTGGTCCCACTAATAAAAATATTTATCCATTTTCATTTTTTTTCTATTAATAAATATATATTATATATATTATGATGATTTATCTTCCATATAAGGGGTTTTGTAAAAACATTCACCTCATTACATGTGGTAAAATATTTATGACCACTTTGTAATGTATAAGAAAATTTTCATTAATATATATTATGACCATTAAAGATTTTTTTATCATTAATAAGACATTATTTAATTTTATATTCAACTACTTTTGTGTAACCATTTTTTCCTTCTCTTCAAAATATAATTTTTTTATATTTTATTAAATAGTGTCTATAGTGAGAAAGTCATCATTGATTCTATAGGCATCCTCTATTTACTTTCGACATCATAATCTTCCAATTCTGAATAATATATTGTTGAATTGAATACTTTTTAATTTTTTAAAATCAATATCTCATTTTTTCAATGGTGGGGGGAAACATATCCTAGTACCTCAATTAATATTATAATTATAGTACCATTCTATATGACCATAATTAAAAAAATATATCATCTCCAAATGAATTCATACCACATGTAGAATATCATTTAATGAGATGTCATTTCTATATGTCCTTCCCCATTATTGAGATTTCTAAATTCCATAAACACGTTCATAGTGTGTCCCCAACATCTAGAAACATTCATAGTAATAAAAACATTTATTGGGTATCAATTATATCTATTATTAAATGTTATTTATATAATTAAAATAAATTCAAATCGTATAACCATTAAATTCACTTATAAAATCTACCATCGTGGGAGTATTCAGATTCTCTATTACCTTTGTCGATATTTTTGTGGATTCCATCTTAGTGATCTTCACATTTTCTATACTATGAGTATCTATGGTCTCTTTTATTGTGATAGATTTGATAAATTATTTTCTCTTCAAATAATGATATAATATTTGGGATAATGTGTAATATCTAATGTTTTTGAAATAAATACTATGTTTTGTAGCATATAAAACACGAAACACCAAGCTAAATGAAACCATGGAATATTATTATTTAAATATGATCATTATAACTGAGTTTTTAATCTAGATGGTATGAATATGATTCACTATATTATATCATACATACATATTTTATAATATACATGAATTTATTAATCAATTCATAAAAACCATGATATCGATATTTATTAAAGTCATTTTATGCATCCAAAATACGTTTTCTTCAAAAATTATATTAATTTCTTTTTATGAGAAAATATTATAATTAATTTATAGAAATATAGGAAATTTTATTTCAGAAAAAAACTTCATTTTTTAAATAATAATATAAAATTCGTTTATAATAAAATTTTATTGTTTTTATAGTAATATTTATTTTTCCTTTAATAGTGAAAAATATTATTTTTATTAAAAACTATATATTTTTGAAAATTGTTAATAAAGTAAAATTATATTTTAGACTCTTATTTAAATTTCATTAGATTTTTATGATTTTAAATATTACAATTATTACTTTTCAAATTATTTTTATTCTTGAATTTAGTATAAAAGAATTTTATACAGAAAAATGAAATTTCCTTAAAAAACTATTTTCAATCTCTTATTATAAACCTAAATTTAAAAAATGCCACATATATTTTTGAGTCATTGTAAACGGACATAATATAATTAATCAGGATTTTAAATTTTTTTAAAATTTGAACTTTTATTTTTGGTCAATATTTATAACAACATTAATAATTTTTGTTATAAATTTAATGTGTAAATCAAGTGATTAAGGTTAAAAAAATGATAAGGACTAATCAATGAAACTAGCACTTTAAGAAATTTAATTGTATGACTATATATAAACGATAATCATAAAAAATTGAATATTGTCCACTGCTTTATAATTATTCAATGATTTTGACCATTATATTATTTTATATAATGAAAAGTAAAAAACATCATTATATTTATTTTCTAATGATTCTATTTTAACATAACAATAAATAGAATATTTGACTGGTTATAAATATCATTTTGAATGATAATTTTTTTAGTATATTGATTTATATTTAATTTCTTCTTATGAAATAATTACCTTAAAATTTTACGCAAATCAGATTTAGTAATTACTTAATTAATAGAAAAATTATTTAAATGATTCAAACATATTAATAGAAATTTAATTTTAATAAATTATTTAATTACTTGATTTTTTAATGAAAATATAATATTATATATATTTTTTATATATTTATATTCCAATTTATCCTTCTTCATGACGTATTTAATGAAAATTTGAATGGTTAGTTCCAAAATTGACATTATTGTTATTTTATAAAAAATAATATTTAATCAACTAATTTAAATCTACACAAAATCATATTTTCTTCCATTTTATTTAGATAAAATTAAAAAAAACAACAATGGTCTATTTATGGTCCAATATTTTTTATATTAATTATATTTTGACCCCTATACAGTTAAAAATCCTTATCATTGTAATTGTTTTAAATGGTTAAAGTTGCTTAAAAAAATAAGAAAAACAACCAAATAAAATAATTTTACTTATTTTAGTGGATGTGCCAATTTTTTATATTTCATATCTTATCTTAAAATTTTTCATTTTGGAACCATTTTAACATCAAAATTTATTTATAGTAACTTAGTAGTTATGAAATTCAAAATCTGTACCCACGCTCTCTTATGAAAGGGAATACACAGTGCTCTATAATTCAACCATAAAGAACCATTTTTCTCTAACATGTCCTACCCAAATCCCTTCCCAACAACCATACCACAATATAGTGGTTTTATTAGGCATAATACATGCCTTATTCTTCTAAAGGTATGAATCAATTGAGGTTATCATAAAAATGTATAAATTTTCATAAAAGGTTTTCATTTCTTTTCTTCTTATAATGAATTAATTATTTTTAAACAATTATGAATTAATAACACCATTATAATCAATATAATGTTATGTTACAATGTTAATGACTTCACCCATAATAATCCCCTCCTCTGTGAAATGGGATACATAAATGAAATTCATGTGTACTGTAGACTACCACCTCGCAAACTCATGTATATCATTTTCCTTCACCACACCTCATTGGGGGTTTAGCTATTAATTTAATATATATATACACAATATTAATGAAATATATATCATTCTTGATAATTAATATATCATTTATTTTCATTCCATTCCATTCAATGAAAAATGATAACGTCTTTCATACATACGGGTGGATGACCACACTCACAAAGTTAAGTGATACCTTTTTCATCACCACATCACATGGATGATGTAAATAATTAAATTTGAATAACTAATATTTTCTTTCTTATATTATGACCATTATATAAATATTAAAAATAAAATTAATTCATTATATAATTATCATTGAAAAATGGAATCATTGCTGATATTCATGTATGAAAAACAGACTTCTTGATTATAACATATTTAATTTTGCATGGTCATATTTAATGATTTATTTTAAAATACTTATTTATGTCAAAAACAAAAAATAATGTCATTAATATTATTATGAAGATAATGGAAGAATTTCAGCTTTTCCCATGTCAATGTATCATAGGTTTTTTGAACTTTTGAATTAAATGTCATCAAAACCCTCAATATATGAATAACTGAATACATAATTTAAAATTTTATTAAAATAAGTTGTTTAAAGATAATGGATTGATAATATAAAATATTATTTATAAAATAAATAAGTGATATAATATTATAATATAATACTTAAAGGGAATAGATAGCATCTCGGAACTCAATGTAATAGATTTCATATCAATTTTTTTAATTGAGGATCATTTTAATGTTTTTCACCAAAATACAATCATATGATTTTCATAATATACATTTTAAATTTCCATAATGAATCATTTATATATAATATTATTTAAAATCTCATGTCAAAATATATTATGCCAATATTATATGTAAAATAAAAATTGACTGATTAATGTTACATATCGACTTATTTTATTGGATTTATGTTTTTTACACATCTCTCTATTCCATTAATTCTCAATAAAATGTAATTATATTTGTATTTGTTTTTATTCTATCAATCGCATTTTAAAGATAGATTCATGATGTAATGGAAAATTTACTTCATCTATGGTTTAATTACAGCCTGATGAATGATATTTTTCATATTAATTTGAAAAATTAATTAGATTTATGTATCCTTAACATATTTTTTGTTAATTGAAATTTTATTTTAATGTTACCAAATCAATAAAAAATTATGTTACAATCATTATTATTTTGAGATTATTTACATACAAGATTAATTTTGGGGAAACATACAATATTATTTACTAAACCAAATATATTAGAATATCCTATGTTTATTAACGGGATTTATTAGGTTAATATACATTTCCTCCCTTATTTATTAAATAATCATCATGACGGTTTTTTAAGGGATACCGATCTTATATCTTCTTTTAGATCGAGAATCGTTTTCCTTCATATCAATTTTTACAATATGTTTTCCAAACTGACCTGTACTATATAGAAATTGTTTCATAATTTTTTGAATAGAAATTTTACTTCTTTTAAATTGTTTTATTTGGAAATATGTAAAATTTTCCATAATTTTCATTTCTTACTATCTTTCTAAAAACATTAAAAATAATTTTTCATTTTTTGAAATTATCTTATGAATAGATATCCCAAGAATCATATCCATTATTTTCATTCAAAAATATATTATAGGTTTACATGGATATTTTAAAGGAAATTTTTTTTTCTGAAAATGTTTTGTGAATTTATCATTTATAATAAAACCAAGAGAAAAATTTATTCTCTCCCATTTTTAAAGAAAAGTTGTTTAATGTTCATTAAACTATGTTATCATCCATTGATTCTTCTGATAATTAATTCTGAATATGATCATATGATACCAAAAATCATCTATCTCATGATAGACTAGGTGGATTTTTATAAAGGGAATATCAAGAAACATATTTGTTACATCTGTAAATGAAGTTTAAATGGAATACAGTTTGTTGCTAAAATATTAATGATAAAAATGTGTGATTAAATGTGTTTTATTTATGAATGGTACATTTAAATTATTGGTGATGTTGTTTTGATCCCCATTATCACTTATCTATTATCTCGATTAATCTTATATGATGGGTTGTTCCATACTTTAGATCATGATTAATGGAGATCCTAATATGGGTTTTATGGTGAATAATCCCCATTATAGATTTCTAATACCTTAGTAAATGATTATGTTCTTAAAATAATTACATTAGATGTAGACCATATGGTCATTACTATAGTAAGTGTTATTTCTAGGGTACTATGAATATAATTATATTAGATAACAAAACATTTATATTATACTTGTAATGGGTTTTTATGATACCTATAAATGTGATTGACATCACATGGATGATTATTTTACACCCCTATAAACCCTTAGTACCTATTCAATATTTCCCATCCTCACCCATAATTCAAATAAAACCTCAATTTCAATCATAAATCACATAGATCATTATTACTGATTATTATTACTCTTTATATTTTAAAATCTCAATAAAATGTTTAATGATTTATTATACATGTTTAAATGGGTAAAAATTCTCTTATGTAATATTATACAATTGGTTGATGTCATCATACTCTTATGCTCATCTTATTCCCACAAATTACATTGATCTATTAGTTCTTATGTTTACCCTTATTGAGCGCTTGATCTTTTCCTTCATATGTTTTATTTCCCCATATTTATGATGAATAATGATAAATTATCTCTTCCTAGAAAGTGTTCATATGTAAAGAATGTTGTAGGATATTTTGAATACATAATATGAAATATGAAATTATTTCTATAGTTTGAATGATACCCACTTTTTGCCATGGGTATTTTTTATTTAAGCATTTTTTCTTATTATTTATGACTATAAAAAAAATCTCCTTTTTAATGTAAGTGTTTCTATTTTTTAATTTTTTCTTTTATGTTTTTGATTATTATAGTTGTGTGAAATTTTTCAATAGCATAAATAGAAATGTAAATGTTGTTTTTTTAATATCAGATTTGGTAATGTGGTTATGGGGTCATTTTAGTTGGTATCATGTCAAGGTGTAGGAAACATTAAGATATGAATGTTTTCATTATAGTTTATATTAAGATTTATAGATACAATAGTTGGTTTATTAGTTTATGGACGATTGAATGTTAAATTTCATCTACATCACTTTGAGGTATTATGTTTTGGGATTATTAATGATATATTGGGATAAATTCTATTTTATTGAGGTATTTGCAACCCATAGGTTTGAAATAAATGTATAATTTATAAGAATATTATTTCATATATGAATGATGAAGGGTTTAATATAATCATCGAGGTTAATAAAATATTTAATCTTGAGGTAATTGAGTTAATTTGAGATAGAGGGTTATGATTACCATATCATGGAGATCATATGATTAGGATACATGAATTGTTTTTCAATGGGGAATTAATATTTAATGATTTAATTTTGAGATAAATGTTAAATTTTTCTTGGAAACTAATTATTTAATTTGGATTCAATATCTGTCTAGAATATTTGAATAATTAAGGATATTTATTTAATTAATGATATATATTGAACTTTGGGTATTACATTTGAAATTCAGAGATTAATTTGGACATGTAAATGTTTATTCAATTTGGAATTATCATAGATTGTGATAACCAATTTGGTTTTATTTAATGTATAAGGATAATATCAATATCATGTTATACATTTTGGGATTAATTTATATGTTAGAATTTGATTTTAGTTCTCCTGGAATGAGAACATAATTTTGAATACTCATTGTTTAGAAGAAAAATTAGATTGTGGTGGAAACTTTTTAATGGATAAAATTATAAGTTTCCAATTTGTATATATACCTTTTATATTACCCATTTCTGTAAATAAATTCCTTAATATTAGATAGAGGATCCTGAAAGAAAAATTTATATCTCATTAAAATCAATTCTAATTATTTATTGGTTTTCTCACACATTATTGGTTTACAACTTTGTGGTTGTTAGCATTCTCAGTATTATTCACTTTCTTGCATTCAATGATGTCCATCACCATCCATAATTATTTTTAATTTTTTCTTTTGTATCAATATTTTTACTACCCACTAATTTTCAACCACATGGAATCTAGGTTATGTGATTTTCTATAGGACCTTCTTATTTCCCATTCCCTATTTTGAAGGGGTAGTTTTTTCACCCATTTTATGAATTGGGATTTCAACAAAGGTATTTAAAAATATAAAAATATTGTTATGTATTTCACATTCAAGTTGTGATTAATAAATTTATTAATTTCGGGGAATATAATATCAATAGTTTTATAAATAAAGGTAGTGTGTGATATCATATAATACTCACAACACTAAACCCAAATGAACCAGGAAATATTATTATTTAAATAAAACTTTTATAACATATCAATAAATATGGTAGTTATGAATGAAATAAAAAACATTATGAAATTAATATAAATTCCCAACATAATATAATTTTAGTGATTACTACTTCAGATATAAACACTCAATTATTATTATATTCATTTTATGCTTAACAAATACATTCTCTGAAAATTGGGTTTTTTCTTTTTGTGATTAAGTTTTATAATTAATTTAAATAATATTAGGAAAATATATTGGATATAAATAACCTGATTTTTTGATCCAACATATCAAAATTAATTACTAGTTAAATCATATATTTTTCTAAAAATTTCTATTTATCAATGAATAGGGAAAAATTGATTTTTTTTAAAATGTATCTTATTTTAAATATTTTTAAAATGAAATAATATTTTTAAAATGATTTAAAGTTTCAATAGATACTTTTTATTTAATATTACAAAATTATGATTTATTAAATGAATTTTATAACACAATTTACTATAAGTATATTTTATGCGTAAAAAGTACTTTTTTGAAAAAGTCTTATTTGACGTATTTTATAGGATTAATTTTAAATTAAATTCTATAACTTATGTGTTTCTAATATTAAAACATGGATTCCATAATAAAAATTAGGAGGTTAATATTTGGTAAATTTCCCTTTTTGTTTTTGGTCAAAATTAATAGTAACCTTTGTAATTTTTGTTACTATGTTAAATGGTAAATCATGTAATTATGGTTAAACATACCAAAAACGTTTAAAAATGACCCTATAGAATGCCTTAGTTTTATTGTATGAGTATATATAATATATAATTATAACACCATGATATGTTTTTGAAATATATGTTTTAATAATTGTATTTCATTTATTGCCTGCATTGCACAGAATAGCATGTTTAGATGAACTGTGAAATTTAATTAAAATATTTTATGTCTAATATAACTGAGATATAAAATTGGTCAGAATGAATAATAATAACAAATTTATTATATTAATATAATGGTTTAACTCAATATGAATCTATTTATAAGTTCTTAGAAAATGATCACACACTTAGTAGTTATTTTATTCTTCAAAAATTAATTTTCATAAAAAAAAGTTATTATTCATTTAATAAAAGAATAATATTTTATATAAGAGAGGAAAAAGTTATTTTAAAATTTTAATTTCGTTTTGGAATTCATAATTTCCAAATTATCTTTGTTTATTTTTAAGAAAACACTATTTTTCAAGGAATAGTGGAAAATACCGATTTTTATTGAAAGCTGTATTTTAATTTAATGTATTTAGAAGGTAAAATTATTATTTTTATTTGTTTTAAATTTTATTTAATTTATTTTTATTCTAAATAATAAATTAATTATTTTTTATATTGATTATATACTTGAATATATTATAAAAACAATTTTTTTTAAAAAATTGAATTTAAAAAACAAATTGTTGTGTTTTTCCAATTTAATTTTAAAAGACCTTATGAAAACTTTGTGTAATTATTTGTAACAAAATGGATTCTATATTTATAATCAGTATGATAAAACTTGGTAATTATATAATTTTTTTAGTCAATATGAATAGTAACTGTGGTAGAATTTATTACACCGATAAAGGGTAATATGGGTTAATATGGGTTAAAAATATAGGATATGACATAATTTTTCATAACATTTATTATTGGATAGATTAAATTTACCCTTTAATACCTAAGGTTCTAAATTTATTTGTTTAATGGGAACATTTCCATGAAAATTAATGAAATATTATTAAAATAAAAGAATGTAAAAAACTTTAACGTTATATGCCTTTAATATTTCTTATTTTTCGACATGGAGAAAAATTAGGGTTTGAACAAATATAAGTAACCATTTTGAAATTATAAAACTTCTTTTTTCATGATTTTATTTTTTATGAATTTTTGGGGCACTTGGATGATATTAAAACCGTTATAATATTTTATTTAATGAAATGTAAAACATGTCACATTCATGTTTTAAATAACTATAACATTTTGAATTTGGTGTTATATAGAGGATATGATCAGTTATAAATAGTATTTTGAAAGATAATATATTTATATTCATCATGTAAATTTATTTATATTTTTTTAGGAATTAAATAAGTATCTTAAATACTTGCACAATTCTTATGCAATAATTATTCGATTAACAAAAGAAAATCAAATAAAGGAAATTAAAAATAGTAAAAGTTATATAATTTGAGATATTTAATTTGACACAATAATTATCATGATGGAAATGAAATATTTGGTATATTATAATGGTGTTATTTTTCACATTTTACAACTTTTCATGGAATTTTTAAAAGTCAAATTATTGAATAGTAACAAAATAGATAATAATGATATTTTATGAGATTAATATTTTTTTAAATTATTTAAAAATCATAAATAAATTTAAAAAATTAAAATTTATTATTATATTTTAAAAAAGATAATAAAATTTCAATTTCATGTCCAATTGACAATATATATATAAAATTATAACCCTTTAACATTAAAAAGTTGTAATCGTGGATAATATAAAAAGAGGTTAATGAAGGGTTAAACAAAATGATAAGGTTTAAAATAACACCAAAACATTAATAAAATATATGGTTTGATGAGATTCAACCTTCTATTATCGTATCATATAATCCATGTTCATTATGTGGTATTTGGATAGGAAATGAATTTAATATAATTTATTCTTTTGAGAAATTACAAAAGATCCACTAACCTTGATTATAAAAGAGCACATCCTCTATCACTTATTTAAACAAAATTGAGCCTTATAACTCAACATTACATTACAAAATTCTATTACATAAGTATATAGATACATTTTATAGGTTATGGTATTGTCAAAATACCATCTCTATACAACTTTTAAGGAGATCTAAGGGAGATGTTTCGATGAATAGCTAATCACTATAGCCAATAACTTTCTTTTTCTACTCTTTCTTATGGAATATAAATTTTTTATGTTTATCATAAAATAATAAATTTAATATTTTTAACATACATAAATATTATTATGATAATGAAAACACAATCATACACTGTCTTTCACATCAAACATGAAGTGAAATTACAACTGTTGCATATGCATAATATACTGTCACCACAGAGAGATACCATTCCGTTTTTCCACCATATTTTATGGATGAGTGTTTTGATGATTTTAATGAATATATTTGATACATGTGGTATATGAATTATCATTTAATTATGAATTTTTATTTACCATTCCTTAAACTCATTTTCACTCATGATTTAAATTTTAAAAAAAGCTTTTAATGGAATATTTGTATCATTTTCGAAACAATTTACTTTGCGACTATTCTGAAAATATTATTAAATAAATTTTATAATAACATATTTTAAAGGAGTTTATTTTTCCACCATCATTATTCCTTAATAATAGGATATTTAATTTAAAATTTTACATGAATATTTCTTTAAATTTTTTCCTTCAAATGTGTATCTCTTTTTAATAATTTATGTTTTAAAAAAAAGGAATGAATAGTTTCTTTAAGAATATTTAAATGTTATTTTATGAATTATCCATTAATCAATTAAAAAAACCTCTAATTTTACTTTTCCATTAATGTGGATATAATTCCATGATACCATCCTTATTCTTTCTTAAGATGGTTTATGTTTTTCATGGAACAGTGTCTATGAATCCTATTTCTTTTCCATTGGTTTTTGTTATGATGATTGTTTTATGAAACCCATGTCTTTTAATGGGTTCTTAAATAATTAATTATTTATGTTCTTTTGGAACATATATGCATTTTTTTAATATGTGATGGGTGGGACCTATATCTATCTCCATTTAATTGGGTAAATATTTTATCTAATGAGATAAATAAGACTACAATAATGAGTGAACATGGTTTAGTAAGACATGGATGGAAGAGGGAGTGAACCGAATTCAGAAAGATAGGGATGTAACATATAGTAAACCTGATTTATTAGATTATTTTTACAACTATTATGGCGTTGTTAGTGAGTCATGACTAATAATAAAATGATCTTACATTCTTATTTGTATGCCAAAAATTTCATTTGTTGTTCCAATGTTAGGATCCCATGTCTTGGGATCTTTTATTTCTTCATGATTCTTATTTTATGAACTATCAATATTTATTCCATAACATAGTATTATAATATATTACAAACAATGTATAATTTTCAATTTTTATGTTCATATTCATAAACCCATATACTCATATTATGCTTATGAAGTCATTAATATCTGCATTGTTTCCCTTACTAAGAATCTGAGCTCACCCTTCCTTATGTTTCATTTCCAAGGTTATGAAGAATGTATTAGGTAGGGTATTACTAAGTGTAGTACTCTATGAGAATATCTTCATGGGAGATGTTGAGTATATTTCATTAAATAGAAATATTTTATATCTAACCTATAAAGACTCTAAAACAATACAATTCTAGCATGGGTTGTGTAGCTATGTGTTTAATATTCATATAAATATATGTAACATTTTTATAGAAAATATTAGGTTGTTATAATTTGTAGTAATGTAGGGTTTAGAATATCTTTGTAGGGTAGGGATAAAAAATATTTATGAAAACCTTGTAATTATTAATAATTATAGGATAAAATCATAATGTTCGGACAATGACCATAAATGAACTAGGTTAAACCTAATGTTTCATTGAATAAAAAGAATGTTTCATAATTTACATATCATATCTCATGATTATTTGGTTTCCCACTACGATTTCTATTGCTTACACTATTCTATTTGGGTTTTAGAAAATGGTGATAATCAAGAGGATTCAGGTTAATGGTAAATTTGATAGAAAATGGAATGATCCTCCTTTTGATAAACCAAATGAAATGGGATTCGGAAGGAGGAACCTAGTCAGTATTCTTAATTAGAAATAACATAATATGACCAATAATCAAAAAATTGGTGATATTATTGGACCTTCTAATAATAGATCTATTGAGTTTGTGGTTAACATAGAGGAATGAATGTTCTCATTTCTTAATTTAAATCATGTGGGAATAAGAATCATGGAGAATGCTTCAAAGGAACTATAAGATGATTTAGATTATAAAAATAAAGACACAAAAAGTTAATTTCAACAGAAATTTGAAATGTTCTAATTATGTAATTGAGGAGAATAATTGTTTTCCTAAGGAATAATCTATAGTTAAATGTTTTATATGTAGAATTTATTGGAATTATAAAAATTTATTCCATAGAGGGAAGATCATGAATATAATTGGAAAGGTTGTATGAGTAATTGTCATATTTCTAATGAAGAAGAGGCTATGAATGAAATATGAGATGAAATACATGTTAATAAATTGAATAAATAAACCTGATTAATCGTATATCCGGGTAGTGAAATTATTGAGTGTATATGTATTAGAATACAAGATGGTTGTAGAGGTAGTTTTATGGTATTACGGAATAATGAAACATATAATGATTGTTCCACTGTTGTTTTTCCATAATGATTGTAAATAATATGTTTATTGGTATAGGTGACCATAAAACATTATTGAGTTAGTAAGGTGATATTTTTAAAGAACACATGATTAATGGAAAAATAACCCATAATATATCTGTGATATTGGGATAATAATGAGATAATGAGATTTTTTATTATGATAAATTAAATGGGATAATATTTATGACCTTGGAATAAATATCTACTTTGATAAAAAAAATTATGACACCATGGATTGATTTTATATAAATTTTGTATTTATCATAGATGGAAATAGATAATTTTTGAAATAATGCATGTTTTTACTAGGGTTGTGTGGAAATTTAGGTTATTTCCATGTTTCAAGAGAATACATGATAATGTTCTGCACATGTTTTCTATGTGAAAATAATTATATGTATCAACGTAACATCATTTTTACATTTAATTTTTTGGAATATTTCTAAAAATAATTTCAAGACTAGGTGTAGAAACGACATCAGATTCTGAGGTCCGGTGTGCCTGAAATTAGTTTTTTTATATATACTAAATATATAAAATTAAAACACAAATAGTTTTATAAAAAAAGATAAATAAATTATATAAGGGGGATCATAATGGAAATAATATGCCAAAATTTAGTTTAAATCATGGGTTTTATCTTATGAGTGATATAAATCTCGAACATATTGGGAATTCTAATTGAGCATGGACGTGGGAGAAAATTTACATAAATTAAATGATTAAACTGTTTTATTGAATTAAATTTTCCATAACCAATTTTTCTATAAATATAAGTCTATTTAGAATAATATTGGATAGATATATAAACCCTTGAGTCGTTGGTAAGAGTGTTAGATAAACATTATTGAGAAAACTTCAACCAGATCATGGAACATTGATCAATGTGAAAAATGATTTAGGGATCTTTCTAGTGAAAATGAAGCAGGCTAGATCATAATCAATGATCAATATCTATTTAGGTAGGACATTTGTTTTTGGATTTGTCCTATTTTTCTTAATCCAACAAAAAACACAAATCAATTAACCAACAGATTGATTCGGGGATCATGTGTATTGCTGGTATGAGTTAGATTTATCTTGGAATTTAGAATTTCATTACGATTATTTTATTTACACGTTGGTTATCATTCTAACGATAATGAATTGAAGAAAAACATGAAAATTGGCCAAAGTTAATTACTTATTATTGTGGTTGTGCATTTCTTCCCCCATTATTATGTTCTTCGTGGGGAAATATCTTAGCCCACGATTCGACAAATTCTTAACAATCAAGACACGTGTACCTGTTTCATGGCGTAATGGATTGATATCAGGGATCCATGTATGGAATGATGATGATATTAAGAAAAGATGGTGGATGTCGATCAGTGGAGGTTTTGTGGATTCATATTCATCATCTTCTTGGTGCACAATGAGGGATGGAACATGTGGAAAATTTGTAAATAGATTTGATGGCTGGAACACCGGTAAAAAAAAAACGAGTTCTAAATGGACCGGATGTTTGATCTTCTATGACAGCTACAGTATAATTAGTGGCGACGATAGTGTGGGGGTATTTAGAGGAGAGAAGGTGGGTTTTGGAAAATCCTTTAGTACACCACATGTCTATTAGAGCTACATGCTATGTGCGGGACCCTTGTGCCTCACTAGAGTTTCAATAAGAAGATAAATATCACATAGTGTGTGACCACTATCACATGGCAGGTAACCATTTCCTAGAAACTCTCCATGCACCTTTGAGTGTACATTAATGTGTTCAAGAGTACACAAGACCTAACACTCTGTGTACTCAGAAAGGGACCCGACCAGGATATGTGTTCGTGGGAAGAACCATGTACTCGTACACCGATAGTAGTACATAGACATGGGTAGGAGTGTATGGTCACAAACATACTATATACTATAAAATTGACATGGGTATTGGCCACAATACATGTGTAGAACCCGGTGCCAAATAGACACATTGTGTACTACTCATACACGTCATGTAATACTTCAATGAATCCTTAGTGAACATTTATTATATATCATGGAAATTTTTTTATAGGGAGAGTTCCCTTGATATATTCCCTAAGGGTTAGTATGGAATCATTTCCTACACATTGGATGGTGGTCCCTTCAGTGGGAATTCTTGGATAGAGTAGATGGAATCCTTCCATGAGGCCTGGAGTGAGATCCTCTATCATCATATTTCCCAAGGTGGAATTCTTAGTATCGTACTAAACAACACAACATGGGCACTAATCCTCTACATAGTAGGTTATTCTAGATTGAGTTGTTGGTACAACCTATGGACTTGGGTGTAATCCTGATCTGTGTATTGATCTATTCTAACTTCCCCTATGAACCTCTATTATTGATATGACCTGATCAGTATATCTCAGATAGATGCCATACCGGTTATCTAACTCATGGAGTGTGTTATGCTAGTTGAGTTCTATGTTGAACACTTGATAAGGATTCCTATGTTGGAATTATAGTTGTGACTTTACCTTGATACATTTCATCTTTTTTGAGTATATTTGGAAATTACTATTATATGCGATGTAGACATATACCTATGATGATATGACTACTATCTTGATGTGATATTATTAGTGATTCTAGGGTGTCTTACTAGGTATTTTAATACTCACCCCTGAATGGGATTTTCCTACACATGTTATGTCTTATGTAGATGATCAACCATTTAATAGAGTCATATAGGCCCTAGGAATATGAATATCTTAGTGATCTATTCTGACTGAGGTGTGTTTTGATGGTTACCGTGAAAACATTACCCTTATATTCATTCATGTTGGGATTTTATTCATATTCTTTTTCATGTGATTTTTTTACCTTTTGATTTCCATTTCTTTTTCTCGCATTTTGAATGTTGTTTTTAGTTATATCCATGCATGGTTAGATAGTAGTTTACATTTCCATATTGTATGGATTGGATATTGGGGTGCTTATAAAGTCACTTTATGGAATGACCTACCATATGAGTAATATGATTAATTAGAACTAGTCGCTAACCCCTTTAAAATTTGAGGTGGATTTAGGGTAGTCAATGCTCGGGCCCAATTGGGGTGTGACTTAATTGAGTGGTATTAGAGGAGTCAGTACTACCATGGGACCATAGTATGTGTGATTGATTTTGAGAAATAATGTTATGTTTTTTAGGTTCAGATTTCATGCCAAGGATCTCAGTGTTGGTGCGATGACTGCCATATCCATACATAAAGGATCCGATCACATATATTTTGACTCATTACATTTGGATGTTTTTTTCCTGTAATAACATTTGAACATGCACCATATACGAATGGTTTGTGGTTTCCATGTACTTCTTGAGTCAAATCACCAGATATTCTCATTGAATATGATACATATTATCTATTTTAGGATGCCTTGACATCATATGCCTACTATGAGTAGACACCAGGATCATGAGGATGATCCCCTCTGTGATGGGGCATCAATACATGTACCTATTTATGATGTTTTACCTCTATGTAGTACACCAGTTATACTGTAACCTATTGAGAATCAGATGGAACCATTAATACAAGCGGATGAGTTTTTTGACGCTCCTTTCATCAACGAATCTAATGATTGGAAAAGGGGATTATCTTAACTCAAAGTGATTCAACCTCTGGACAAATATCAAAAATTGACAAAGGAAGGAAAAAAGAAGAATGTTGTATGATGGTCGCACATGTTCTACGATTGTTGCGTAAGTACACTTGCGTGCCACAATGGTCGCACAAGTACACTGGCTTGCCCTAAGTGATAACCACCCGGGGTCTTCTCCAGCCTATAAATAGACCATGTGGGCCCCCCATTTGAAGAGGAATGTTTTCTAGAAACTCAGATTCGAGCTCCATGCGCCCTAGTCTCTTCTCAAAGCTTCCGAAACACTTCTAAGGTAATTTCTTACCTAGAACGGATGATCTAAAGAATGGGAGGAAGGCCTACGTGTTGAAACTCATCAACAGTTGCGCGCCTGAGTGGCCATCCCTTAAGGGGAAATGGACACACTTGCGCGCCGCCTAACTCCTTCATTAGAACATGCGCCCCACTCTTATGGAAGAACCTCAAGATAATTCTAAAGGATTTAACCAAGAGTCACTCAAGTATTACCCTGTTGGTTAACTGTCGCGCAAGTACCCATGTGTTTCGCAGGTATACATGCGCAACCAGTACTTGCATGCCCACGGAGTACCTGCACGCCTTCCAGGACTTGCACGCCCCTGCCTTTTTGGGTGCCCTTCTTGCCCATTTCACCCCTCTTAAGCCATTCCCCAACTCCTACTCAATATTAAGTCTTCATGACACTCTTCAAAGCCGTTTATGGCATGATTTCATGATTCGACTTCCTTATCTGAAAGGAATTCTATGGAATATATCTCAAAACCAAGTGATTTACACATCTTTATGTCACTAAAGATTGAGATTTCATTTATTCAACCTCATCCTTTAAGATGAGATAACTCATTAACCTGGGCCTCCTTCTCAAGAATAAGCCCCAGTCATAATTCTTAATTTAGGCATCCTCTTTAGGAGTACTCCCCAACCACAATTATCTTAACCTGGGCCTCCTTTTCAGGAGTAAGCCCCAGTTTTAAATATAGGCATCCTCTTCAGGAGTCAGCCCCATGTCCCTTAATTTTTCAAGTCCCTTAACCTGGGCCTCCTTCTCAGGAGTAATCCCCAGTCTTAATTTCTCTTAACCAGTCCTAATTTACCATTGATATGGGATTCCTTCTCAGGAGTAAAACCCAACCATAAGTCCTATCCTAATTTGGGCCTCCTTTTCATGAGTATGCCCCAAGATAGAGTATTCAAATCTCCATGAAGCACATATACTTTTATGGACCCTGTTCCTGGATTTCTTCCCTAAAGTAAATCCTAATCTTTATTTATCTGGGCAGTCAAACATACATAAGTCCTACTTTATTTCTTATGATTGCATCTTTCATGGAACAATTGTATGATTTTTACCAATACCTCTTGTTTCTCACACCATGCATGACTCACATGAGCTTAGAGTGTAAAAGTGATTATGACATCCTTCTTTGAGCCATCAATCATAAACATCATACTCCCTTACTCGAACTACGTGCGTTCTGATTCCTTTTATAAACAAAAGGATATGTAGGTAGCCCATTTGTGGGTTCAATCCCAACTCTGAAATAAGCCATATCATTCTGAATGACAATAAACTTCATGTGCCCCACTGAGTGGATTTAAAACCAGCATGGTCATCATAATGACCAAGAGAGTTCTATATAAATGTGTCGAAGGATACAGTTGACCATGAATCTCTAATAAATATAACTGATTCTATATTGATGAAGAACCTAGAATACATATAAAAGATTCTCTAAATTTCATACATATTTAATCATTGATTGTAAGATCTGAAGGAAAGCTCATTTTATACTTGGTTATGTAATAAGGATTCACGAACATAACTTAAATCTGTAAAGAGAGCCCCGGAGTAGACAATAATTCCCCTAAAAAGGTGTGATGAGTCCGACCTCCCATCCTCTCAACCAATGCAAATTCCTAAGGCTCATCAGTCCACAAACTAATGAGCACCTAACTTTGGAAAGTAGGTCCAAATGAATGTGGAATCATTGGATGTTTCCGGTTCTACGAACAAACCCATTAGAAACTAATTGGAATGTTTGAACCTCCCATCAAGGAGGTCATCCCAGAATTCCGAGGGAAACAAAAAATGGTGAACCCGACGTGAATCTTTAACCAAGTTAAAATGATGTTTTACCTATTTGTTAGGCCCCTATTTAAAACTCAATGAGAGGACCAACAAAAACAATCATTGACATATGTGCTCATCCAAAAGATGTATTGGCTTAATTTATCTTGATTACATCAGTTATATCAAACAGATACTCTTTTCCAAGATCTTCTTCATTTCCAGAATGGATGCTCTCAAGTTCACACCTGTGAATACCGCTACTGTGAATGCTGCTGCTGTTACTCCTTCTGAATCGTCGTCCGCACTTAGGATGACATCACCTACTCAGCGTCTTCAATGCTGGGTATCAAATGCACTGGTTAAGGAGTACCGCCAACACGGTAGCATACCAAATCTAGAGGTTTCCCGACAAGCGGTCCAAGTGAACAACTCACACCGGTCGTCCGAACAACGATGACTAGTGATCAAGAAGTAGGCGGTGCTAACCACTATCTCCAACTGTTTCGGGTCGTTATCCCCGGAACGCAATCACCATTCACTCCCATATTCTGGAGAGGTTAATGAGCAGTTCCCTTAGGGCCTTAATTAAATGATGCAAGAGTCTTTCTTGAGGTATCCCATCAACAATCACCACCAGACTCGTGCGGCAGTATGCCCTCCACATGATGAGGGTGCCGACTCCGGGTGTTCGACTCAGGTTCCTCGAACCCGAGCAGGAAAGACGAATCGCCAGAGTTGAAATCCGGTTAACAGTGATTAAGTTCTCATCTCTGCCATCTCTGGAGAATTCCACCAACCTAACTTGGTGGAAAGAAACGAGCGGGAACACACACATGCCTGTTTTAATTCTGTTATCCAACAGACTTGTCGGGAAGCATCACGCCAACCCCGCTAGGCAATTCTGGTGGAGTACTATTGGCAGGAACATACACCTGTTTATAAATCATCAGCTAGTAAGTAGGCTCGTCTGACTACATATTATGGAGCTCATCAACCACGTTCGGTGAAGTGCAATCAGCAGGAAAATACACCTGCTAATACTAATCAAGCCTACCAATAGTCTCTCTTGGTAGCACACGTAGAAGTCAGTCAGAATGATCTGGCGACAAACAAGAGGCAGACTCAACTCTCTGCCCCCACACTTGAGTACTGTCAGGATTCACTGACAGAAAAAGGAGGATAGGATCATGCATATACACCTACTCCAATCATGGAATAGACGTATATCCCCATTCCGGTAGCTGAAGTCACCAAGCATATTCTATCAATGGTGAAAGAGCAGAATAAAATTCCCGCTCATATCATGGATGCATGTCAGGATATTATAACAACTTCAATGGCATCTCAGGGAAAGACATATAAATCTATCCCTACCAATGGAGTGACACATCAACAGTTCACTCCGGAATAGACACACACATCTATTCCAGTCCAAGAGGGTTGTGGGGGCATACTCCCCCATATCATACGGACAACCAAGTCAGGCACATACACCTGATTTGAGTGGAGATCGTCAGCCTAACCTGGCCATCTTTCCTGATCAGGCACATACACCTGCCCAGAGCAGCCACCTTCGTCAACAAGTGGTTTCCAAGGTTATTAATAAGGTTTCTAAGAAGAAGACCCTCCCAACACAGTCAAAAGATCAAGAACCAATCTGTAAAAAGGCCTTGCTCGATGCTTGAGTTATTGAAGCCCTCAGACAATTATCTATTGGAATCGAAGATTCTACTCCCTCATTTCCCAATAGTGGGAACATTAATTCTGAAGGTCTTCAATAGACACTTCCTCATGAAGTCTTTCTTCATGATAATTCGGTCAATCTCTAAGTTTCATCTTCAGATGAGAGCCACAGGAAACCTCTCTGTGGTTAGAAGACCAAGGAGCAAGAGATCTCATCTTTTCCTGTATCCAATTATGGTGGTCCTCCCCATGATGATGAATTTCGTTGCGAAAGTCCTCTCCGTAGTAGTGATGCACATTGCCCGGAAAATGCTCTAGTGTAAAATGTAGTGCCGAGAAATCCCTCTTATCCTGAAGCACATGCAAATGCGAAACCAGTCATGTCTGATTCTTCATCGCTAGAAGGTGAAATACTTTCTCAGTTAGAAGATATCCCAGGGTGTAAGTCATTCTCTTAACCACCCCTAAGTCATGCATCTTCTAGTTTGATAAATGATTTATCTATCAATCTTGTTGAATCTGATGAAGCAACAAGGAAACACCAACCCTGGTCAAATCAGGTAGAAGAATCTTCATTGAATGGTGAAGAGGAAATGCTGAACATGAGAAAACAACTAGAAAAAGGTGAAGTACCAGTCATGATTTGGCCTCCAGCTGACTCTAAGTATGATATTACAAATATGTTGATGAAAGATGGAATTAATGATATTCAACTCAACATATGGAAAACTCTTTTTTAGTTGAAGAAGAAAGTATTATCATATGATGAATATGAAAATCATCTTAATATAATATAAGGGTTACAACATCAGATTGATTTGGCATCTCTATCAGTCTCTCGATATCCAAAGGCTGAAAATTAGCAGAGAGCCCTTCAACGTTCATTCCTTGGCATAGTTAGAAGATTGCGTCAGTTAATTTCCAATGCCCCATCTTGTATTCATGTCATAGGATGGGGTGTTCATGGAGCACTACATTTCACAGTGCTCTCCAGTCAACAAAGCCCACCGAAAATGGTCTCATGCAATGTTCTTGCCCAAGGCCAGCCACAGTCAATGGGCTTTGTTTGTAATCAAAAGCTTTCCCAAGAACATGCCTCAACTAGGTCCTCTCAAAATCAAGAATATAGAGAACATGTTGTTTAATTACTCCTGCATCAAGAAAACGAGAATATTGAACATGCCACTCGTATGGAGAAAGCACATCATTAAGTGAAAGAATTGTCAGAAATCATACAATGGTCTTTTGAACTAGGTGATAAAATTGGATACATGTTAATGCATCCAGCTAATTTCCGGACTAAGGTTCTCAAGATCAAGAGGGCTATTAAGAAAGTCTCAGATATAACATGTCAAGAGACACCCTAGCTTGCCAGACTGGGGACTGTTTTAAACCATCCCTCGGAATCAACAAATAGGATTCAAGGAGTTGAGCGGGAACAGCAGGAATAGCCCCAGTCCACCGGACTGGGGACTTTTTCAAATCATCAATCCCCTCCTCAATGAAAGTCGGTCTTTTCTCGATTGGGGAAGAAGCCTCAAAAGAAACGAAGAGAAAAATTATCAGGAGATTCCCTCCAAATCATGGTTCGTCAAGAAGTTCATGAGGGATCAAATCAACAAAAGGCAATGTCTCATCAAAGATATGGAAAAGACAATATCACAGAAATTCTGATAGAAGGGATTCTATGTGTTATGCATCAATCAATGTCATCAATTCCGTTGTTGCTAATCCACCAGATGAGGCTCACTCAGGGGAATCAGATGAAGAGGTTCCTGCTCAAGAAGATGTATGCACTGACACAAATGAAGAAGGTGTGCATACATGAAATCAAAGGGTTACTCAAAACCTAGGTAATCCTTCAAGTAACCCACTTCCCCCTCTCCAAAAAGGATCCAAAAAAGGGAGGGGAAAGAATAAGGTTACATATCCTTCCTCTGGGGATGTCCAATCGCTCTCTTTAGAGAAAAGGATTGCACAATAGGAGGAAGAAATTAAGGAATTAAGGAGGTTGAATGGGAACTACTTCAGGGTAGTCTTCTTCTTAGGCGTCCTGGAGTCAGTCAACCAAGAGAATTTGTTGCAGCTACTGAGATGGGTCAAGAATATCCTCCTCTATTAGTACACTCTCACAGGTCTAATCCTATGGGTCATGTGCAAAAATAGTTGGCAGTGCTACCATCAGTTGCAGTACCAACCACCACGTATATCTAAGCTCCAGTCATTGCACCTACCCAAGTCCAAGTTCAACCGGATATTTCTCAAAAGCTAATAACTGCCATTGAGTCATTAACAACTTATTTATAAACTATGGAAGGTAAACATGTATAGGTTCAACCAAAAAACAATGTTTACCCAGATTGAGTAGATTCAATCTCTCCTCCATCCAGTTTTGGAAACCCTATATTCCCTATTTTCAATGGATCAGGCGACCCTGAACAACATTTGACAAATTACGTGTCTTGTTGTGATCCTATGATGGGAACTCCAGAGCAGCAAGAAGCAGTAAAACTCAGATGCTTCATACGGACTTTGTAAGGACCAGCCTTTGTCTGGTAAATAAGCTTGCAATCCCGGTCAATTACTGGATGGGAAGATCTCCGTCAACAATTCCTTATTTAGTTCAGCTCAACTTTGCCAAAGACAATAGTTTTTTATCTTACAAACTGTAAGCAAAGGGATAATGAAAGGGTCTCAGATTTCATTGCTCGCTGGAAGGGAATAACATATTCCCTAAGATTAGCACTCCCTCAAGAAGAATTGTTGGCAATCTGTGTGGCAAATTTTCATGACGAGTTACGCACGCTGTTGATCCATGTGAAATACAATGGAGGGTTTCAAGACCTTACTTCAATCGCTCAGCATATTGAAGATTCCCTTATATAGGCTAAGACTAAACCTCGTGTAATTCCATCAGTTCCGGTAAGGAGAATGGGTAAAGCAGAAACTGCTATATTTATGCTTAAACAAGAACATGTAGCTGTTTCAACTTCAAAACCTTCATATTCTCAAAGGGATCCACCTCCTAAGAGCCATCAACAATGGCCATTTCATCCAGATGATCAAATAGATCAAAGACGAAAACAATTTGAGGATCTAAATAGAAAAACATACTCTTTCTGAAATGAACAAGTTCCTGGTTATTTCATTTCGGCTCTGGAAAATAACCCGGTTCAATTTCCAAGGGCTAAGAGGCCAAATAAGGATGGATATGAAGACTGTCCCAATTATTGACCTTTTCATCAAATGTTGGGGCATCCCATCCAAGAGTGTTATGTCTTCAAAGACCTCCTGCAAAAGATGGTCGACTCGAGACATGTCAAACTGAATGGTTCTTCAGCTCAGGTAGCATGTGTTACTGCTACAGTTCCAGAGGAGGAAGGCGAATGGCAAGAAGTCAAAAGAAAAAATGCACAGATGTATGATTATTGGATGGTCAGAAAGACAATCAATCGAACTCATGCAATTTTGTGAACATGATTAAAGAAACCGATTGTGTCTTCTTCCATGAATGTTGCGGCAAAAACCCTCTTCATCAGAGGGAAAGTCCTCAAAGAAACGACATGATTCAAAGAAAAAAAAAGAATCATAAGAAGATGATTATGCGTCAATGTCTAAGTTTTCATTGACTCTGGTAGACTTCATCCCATCTACATCAATTCCACGGGCACCGCCCCACCAAACAACACAGCCTAAAGAGGCTAATCAGGCAGAGTATTCATTAGACGAAGAGTTAATCTTCGTTTCTGTTAATATGATTCAATTAACGGATCCATATACCAGTCGCAGTTTTGATTTCGATGAGCCTGAATTCCCTGTATCAAACAAGGGAATCAGAGGAAGTTCCAGAGGCTCAGGATACAGGGGAAGACGTGGATCTTTTAGATGCCACTATTCCAAATCTACCCCTTCTAGAACTGTGTACGCAGCAGAAACTCATGGCAGAGCCCTTCAGCGAGCTCAACATGAACAAGAAAGTTATTCCACCAATTTCAAATTCAATCCTGGAACAGTTATTTTGAAAGACCAGTTGAAGGTTCCATCTTCATCCTCTCAACAAGTAAATGGATCTAATTTGTCTAATATTCCAAAAACAGGAATATTGCCAACTCTTATCCCAATACAAGATGCATCAACATCCAAAGAATCTTCCTTCAAGATACATGCTAAACCACATATTCCTGTTGGGAAACGCAGACCTCTGGATTAAAAGTATGTTGTATTGAAAAACATGGCCCAACTACCAGCCAAGTTATCAATTATGGATGCTCTGAATCTGTCAAAAGATCTTCAAGAAGCACTCATCGAGGCTTTGTCAAGTCCTCAGGAGTTTAAAACTAAATTAATGCAGCTGAAGTCTATCACATAGAGAGTAATCTTGCAGAATGCCATGCAATAATATCTTTTACTGATGAAGATTAAGATGATGTTGTGCATGGACATATTAGACCTTTGTACTTATCTTGAAAGGTCAATGGCGTAGATGTCCGAAGCATTTTTATTGGCAATGGTTCAGGAGTCAAACTCTTGCCCATTCGTACACTTCGTCGATTGGGCCTCACAGAATCTGATTTATCTCCTTCAACCACGATGTTACAAGGATATGATAAAAATGAACAAGAACCACTGGGCGAAGTTACACCCAGAACTCAGTTTGGAGATCTTGTATCTATATCGGATTTCATGGTTGTTGATAAAGACTCAGCTTTCAACATCTTGCATGGAAGACCTTGGCTACATCAACATACAACTATCCCTTCATCATACCATCAATGTCTCAAATATTGTTTCGATGGTCAAGTTGGGACATTGTATTGTGATAAGGCCCCGTTCAAGACACGTGAGTCTCTATATATAGAGGCGGAATTCTATCACATGTAGGGAAAGGAGAAATCCACAACAAATGAGATTACCAAAGTTAATGCTCCATATGGTTTGGAGAAAATTTCAGTAAATCCATTTACACATGTGAGTACAGATTATGTGTTGCCTATCTATAAAATTGACAAGATAGACCCAAATCAAAATTCCCTTATGGCAAGATCCATAATGTCAATTATGGAAATCGAGCCAGACAACATGGGAGAAATTGGTAACCCACCAAGAAGTGATGAAAGCGCAAATGGTGACGTCTTCATTTCATCTGCTAAAATCCAACAAGTCTATACTTCGCCAATTAGGCCATAAGAAGTTATAGAAACATCGAAGGTGAACAATGATGTTGATTCTCAATCCATCATCTCCTCTTTATTACCAAAATAAGACCCTTCATCATCAATTGGGTCGGAAATGGAAGCTTCTTCTTCAAGATATTAAAATTTTGACATCTCTTCTCATCATGAAAATTCTGATTTATCATCTTCTATGCAAGTAGAAATGGAAGAAATAACACATGATAAAGAATAAGAGGAAGATCTCAGAGATTCTCATCTAGAATTTGAAGAGGGTATCTCTACCACTATGGATGAACCTAGAGAAATAAATTTGTGTACACAAGAAGAACCACGCCCCACTTTAATCAGTGCGGCCATAACTCTTGAAGAGCCAGAGATGTATATTTCTTTTCTAAAGTGAAATAGAGATATATTTACTTGGATCAATACAGAAATTCCCGGGCTTGATCCTGATGTTGCTACTCATCATTTGGGTTTACCAGAAGAACATCGAGGATTTAAGCAAGCCGCGAGAAGAACACACCAATGTTATGCTTCCAAAATTGAAGCTGAAGTGGATAAGCTTATCAAAAATAACGTCGTCAGATAATTTCGATATCCCAAGTGGTTGGCTAATATTTTCCCTGTAATGAAGAAGAATGGAAAAATTAGAGTTTGCATCGATTTCAGAGATCTTAATCGACATTGTCCTAAGGATGATTTCACAGTTCCGCTTACAAAACTTTTAATTGATGCAACAGCTGGCTATGAAGAACTTTCCTTCATGGATGGATATTCTGGATATAATCATATCTGAATGGCCCCAGAAGACGAGGAATCCACAGCCTTCAGAGCCCCTCAGGGTGTGCTTTGCTGTCGGGTAATTCCCTTTGTCTTAATGAATGCAGGTGCAACATATCAGCGTTCCATGCATCGTATCTTCAAACCCTTCTTAGGGAAGTTTTTTGAATGCTATGTAGACAATTTGGTGGTTAAATCCAAACAACATTCTCATCAATTTTCTAATTTGGAAGTCATATTCTACAAGCTTCGACAACATAATTTGAAGATGAACCCCTTAAAATGTGCTTTTAGGGTAACCTCAGGATAATTTCTCAGCTTTGTTGTACGCCATCGTGGTATTGAAGTCGATCCTGAGAAGACCAAGTCAATCATTTGTATGTCACCTCCTTAAAATTTGAATTAATTAAGAGGAATTCAAAGACACTTAGCCTATATTAGGCATTTCATCGCCAATTTGGCAAGCAAAAGTTTACCCTTCACATAATTGATGAAGAATGGAGTCACATACCAGTGGACTGAAGAATGTCAAGAAGAGTTCGATATTCTCATGAAATACCACTTAAGTCCACCGGTACTCATGCCACCTATCGAAGGAAGACCACTTATCGTCTACGTGATAGCTTTAGAGCAATAATTGGGTTCCTTTCTTGCTCAAAAGAATGATGCTCAGAATGAAAACAGCCTCTACTATCTCAGTCAAAATATGCATGAAGCAGAAACCCGGTATTCAAGTATTGAGAAGTGCTGCATGGCATTAATCTTTGTAGTTCAAAAGTTGAGACACTACCTGCAACATCACGAGGTCCAATTGGTATCTCGCAATAACCCACTAAAATTCATCCTTAGTCGTCCAATGCTTACTGGACATTTCGCAAGGTGGGCAGTTAGTTTGCAGCAATTCGACATTCAGTATGTGTCTCAAAAGGTGATAAAGGGCCAATCTCTGGCTGATTTCCTGGCTGAGCACCCTTCAGTGGGAGACACATCTTCAGATATTGAACTCCGTGATGAGGAAGTCTTCTCTATTCAAGAAAGTCCTCAAGCATGGGAAATATACTTTGATGGTGATTCCAGAAGTCCAACTGGGAGGAAAATGGAAAATCCTAAATTCAACAAAGTTGGCTTAGGAATTGTGCTCATTTCTCTAGAAAAGGCAGTGTTACCTTATTCCTTCTTATTGTGGGAAGGGGGTACCTATAATGTAGCAGAATACCAATCTCTCATCGCAGGCTTGGAATTAGCGCTTCAAGAACAAGTGAATCACTTAAAGGTGAAAGGTGATTCAGACCAGGTAATCAAAAAAGTCAATGGGGATTATGCATCATAAAAGAATAACTAATCCCTTAGTATGATTACGTCAGAGAGTTAATTGAAGAATTCCCTTCGGAACTGACATTTTCTTATGTCCCAAGTTCACAAAATGCTCAAGCTGATGCACTGGCTAATATAGTCACAGCTCTAGAAGATCCAAATCGGGATGAGACAACCATCAATATTGCCCACTGTCATGCAATTTCACCATATGTTCGAATCAGAATAGAGGAAATTAATGATATTAGTCCCATTCCTGAACAGTATGGTCATACTACAGGATGGATGTCACCTATCAGGGAATACCTTTAAAATGGAGAACTTCCACCTAATAGAGCATATAAAGAACAAATCGGGCGACGTGTAGTCAATTTTACTCTTTATGATAGCCCAGATCACCTGGAGAAAATTCTCTACAAATGTGGTTTTGATGAAGTTCTCTTCAGATGCATTGATGGTGAAGAGACAATGGATGTCATGAAAGAAGTGCATGCCAGAGTCTGTGGTGCCCACCAGTCTGGACATAGACTGTCTGATCAGATTCGAAGGCTTGGATATTTTTGGCCTTCAATGATACAAGATTGTGGTGATTTCACAAAGAAGTATCATTCATTCCATGTACATGCCAACTTCATTCATCAACCTCCAGAGTTTCTTCATACAAATAAATAATCATGGCCATTTTCCACATGGGGAATGGATGTGGTGGGACCTTACCCTTCGGCTACGACCAAGAAGTTTAAGTACATTCTTACTGCAACTGATTTCTTTCCCAAATGGGAAGAGGAAATACCTCTCTAGGAAGTCAGTTCTAAATACGTTGTCAGCTTCATCAAGTCTAACATCATTACAAGATTTGGTGTCCCTCATACCATATTGACGAACAATGGAACCAAATTCTGTCCATCCGAGGTGAAGAAGATATATCAAGAATACAACATCAAATCCAACCATTCATCTCGGTATCATGCAACGACCAATGGCCAGATAGAAGCCTTCAATTATATTTTTTCAAATATACTGCAAACGATGGTGGATAAAGATAGGATGTCATGGCCTGATAAACTCTGTCATGCTTTATGGGCTTATCAGACTACCACCCGCACTGCAACACGGTCAACTCCATATTCATTGGTATATGGAACGGAAGTAGACATTCCAATTGAAGTTCAACTAACCTTGCTCATAGTTTCCATTTGTGATCAATCATTTACATATGAACAATCTCAAAAGCGATTGAAAGAATTGGAATAGTTAGATGAGAAAAGATTGTGCACTTTGCACCACTTGGAAGTCTATCAGAATCGAATAACACGAGCTTTTAACAAAAATGTTTGTCTTCGTTCATTCACTCAGAGAGAATTGGTATTAGTTCTCAGAACTCCAATGATACTAGGAAAAATACCTCCCAAGCTTGATCCAAAATGAGAAGGACCTTACTCAATACATAGGGTTTACTCCAATGGAGCTTATTCATTAATCTCGATGGGTGGATAACTCATCACTACTCCTACCAATGCAAGATTTTTGAAGAATTATTTTGTATAAACACAAAATATATCATTGTAGGTCATGTATGACCTTAAACTAAACCACCATCCAGCAAGACGTTAAACTGCATAACCAACGGTCCATGCATATGACCCTAAACTATTTGCACATACGTCCAACATGACGTTAAACTGTGAAAAATGTTCCCTAATTCGTCCCACACGACGTTAAACTGTGATGTCCTAACTACATGACGCTAAACCGTACAGAAGTCTCTATGGTCCGGTATGACCTTAAACTGCACCAATGTCCAGCAAGATGTTAAACTGCATCATCAGCGGTCCATGCATATGACCCTAAACTATTTGCAAGTCCCATACATCCAGCATGACATTAAACTACATCATTAATGGTCTAGTATTACCTTTAACTGCACGAAGGTCCGGTACGACCATAAACTGCATCACTGTCCCACAAGATGTTAAACTGCATCATGAACGGTCCATGCATATGACCCTTAACTATTTGCACACACGTCCAACATGATGTTAAACAATGAGCCCTTCATTGTCCTTGCTATGTGACGTTAAACTATACAACAACGGTCCATATATATGACATTAAACTATTTGTATTCCTTTCATCTCACATGAAGTCAAACTGTGATGTCCTAACTACATGATGCTAAAATGTACAAAAATCCCTTAAGTCCAGTATGACATTAAACTGCACCATCCACGGTCCATGCATATGACCTTAAACTATTCACACTTTCGTCCAACATAATGCTAAACTATATCATCCCTTTTTCGTCCAACATGACGTTAAACTGTTGGGAAAAAAAATCCCCAATACGTCCAACATGACGTTAAATAGTGTACTCTTTTATCCTCACTACATGACATTAAACTGTACAGTCCCCCTTTCATCCAACATGACGTTAAACTATATCATCCCCATCATCCTAACTACATGATGCTAAACTGTACAGAAAGTCCTTGATACGTCCTACATGGCATTAAACTGTACATTGTCCCTACTACAAGACACAAAACTGTGAAGCACCAATAGTCCTAACTGCAAGACTATAAACCGCATAATCCCTTTATATGTACTACCTGACATTAAACTATGCATAGTTAAGGTTTTTGTTACCTCTTGTTTCTCACACCGAGTATGACTCACGTGAGATTAGAGAAATCCTCAACCATAACACTCTCTATGGGCTACTAACCATGTGTAAGTGCGAAAAACATCATTTTTTTATGTCGTTGTCCCCAAGAACAACTTGATCATTAATTCATTATTTAATGGAAGTACGTGGACTTTGATCCTTGCCTTCCAGTATGGGTACGTAGGGAAACTCCCAAGGTTTAAGCCCAAAACCAATCTTTTCACATCGGTTCACCTCCATCCTATACGATGTTGATTTGTAAAACCATCCTCTAGAATCAATATCTTTACATTGGTTCACTTTTGTCCTTGCTATACGAAGTTAAACTATGAAACACTTTTTTCCAGTATGACAATAAACTACAATATTCTTTGATACTCTCACTCGAGAGGGAATCATTATTTACATTGATTTTCAATCATGTTTTATTCCAAAGACTACGTGAATACATGGCAATGACCAAAACTTTTATCTTGGGTTAAACCATCATAGTACTAAAGTCAACTTCACCCTTCACATGTACGAACCAGATTTGTACACAGGGTATTTCTAGAACTACGTGGGCTTGATTCCCATCCTTATGGGATACATAAGAATGTTCGAGTGTCCCTTGAATCCACCCCCCAAGTCGTTGGGCCTAACCCCAAATTCCACTTCCAGTCCCTTGGCTGAAAATTCCCCATGAAAACACATACTGTGTATTTCTTACAATGGTCCACGCTCTATGACCCTAAACTAAGATCTCTAATCCTTTTGTCCCACACGACGTTAAACTATAATTTATGAACTACGTATGGCTTGATTTCCATCCTTATGGGATACATAGTGAAGTCCAACTCAGGACCCAGTCACAACATGATTATGGTTAGCATTGATCTGTGTATCGTTGTATACATTGGACAATACCCATTATTGTGTGTCATAATACTAAACATAAATATTTTCAGATATTCATAGCCATTTTCTTCACTTTTAGTCACAAAAATGTCAAATTTCTGAGAGTTCTTTGACCTGACTATGTAGCACATGCCCTTAGGCGGCCTTGCATTAACAGTATACAAAACACACTTGTCAGCCAAAAGATACTATTATTTGACTATGCAGCCAATGCCCTTAGGTGGCCCTGCATAATTGAACCCCCTAACGGGTTTGTTAAATAATGGTAACTTCATTGTTGGGAATAAATCCTCTTTTGTCCTTATTGGTCTAAAATGACAGTATGTAGGGATCCACAAAATTACCCATCCTTAACATATTTGTCCCATATCCATTTTCATGATATGAAAGTATTCAAGTCTATGGTTTATATTCTCCTTCCCTACGTTTGGGTCAGACCTTCGTAGGAGTGATATCCATTCAGTTCTTCGATAATTTTATTTGGAAATATCTTCTCCATATTCAAGTAACCCATTCCATACAACAAACTCTATACATTGTAAAATTTGAATCTCTATAAACATTCACTGGATTTTAGCAGTAGGAAAGTAAATTTTTTAGAGTTCTATTGCCTGACTATGCAGCACGTTCCCTTAGGTGGGCTTGCATAAGTAGTCTACATAATGAACCTGTCAGCCAAAAGATGCTATTTATTTGACTCTGTAGCCAATGCCCTTAGGTGGCCCTGAATAATTCGACCCCATAACGGGTTTGTTAAATAATGGTAACTTCATTCTTGGGAACTACCTCTTCTAATGACTTTTAGCTCCTTTTCATATCATTCCTCAGATTAAAATATTCTTAAGTAATAGTTTACATATTTTAGTTCATACTTGAGTATGGTAATATGTTTTCAGATGAATTTTCGAGGAATTGAGTCAATTCTAATCCCTTCATTCAAATCTATTTCGACCTTAAACATTAG
Source organism: Viscum album (assembly GCA_963277665.1). Lineage (NCBI taxonomy): Eukaryota > Viridiplantae > Streptophyta > Magnoliopsida > Santalales > Viscaceae > Viscum > Viscum album. Next base: position 1,006,521,722 of record OY728134.1, read on the forward strand.
CCTTTTTATGTCCGGCATGCATGACTTTAAACTGCCATATTTCTTGTTCCTTCTCACCTTAGAGTCAAATCCTCTTTTCTCTACAAATCCAACACTGAGGGGGGACTTTTGTTGACGCTCCTTTCATCACAGAATCTGTAGATTGGAAAAGGGGATTATCTTAACTCAAAGTGATTTAACCTTTGGACAAATATCAAAAATTGACAAAGGAAGGAATAAGAAGAATGTTGTACGATGGTCACGCAAGTTCTACGATGGTCGCGCAAGTACACTTGCGTGCCGAAATGGTCCTGCATGTACACTTGTGTGCCCTATGTGATAACAGCCCGAGGTCTTCTCCAGCCTATAAATAGACCCCGTGGGCTCACCATTTGAGGATGAATTTTTTCCAGAAACCCAGATTCGAGCTCCCGGTGCCCTTGTCTCTTCTCAAATCTTCTGAAACACTTATAAGGTAATTTCTTACCTAGAACAGAAGATCTAAAGTGGGGGAAGAAGGCCTAAGTGTTGAAACTCATCAACACTTGTGCGCATGAGTGGACATCCCTTAAGGGGAAATGGACACACTTGCGCACCTCCTAACTCCTTCAATAGAACATGCGCACCACTCTTCTGTAAGAACATCAAGATCATTCTAAAGGATTTAACCCAGAGTCTCTCAAGTATTACCCTGCTGGTTAACTGTCGCGCAAGTACCCATGTGTCGCGCAGGTATACCTGCGTGACCAGTACTTGTGCGCCCACGTAGTACCTACACGCCTTCCAAGACATGCACGCCCCTACCTTTTTGGGTGACTTTCTTTCCCATTTTACTCCTCTTAAGCCATTCCACCTCTCCTACAAAAGATTCAGTATTCAAGACACTCTTCAAATCCATTTATGGCATGATTTCTTGATTTGACCTCTTTATCTGAAAGGAATTATGTGGAATGTCTCTCAAAACCTAGTGATTTAAAAATATTTATGTCACTAATGATTGAGATTTCATTCATTCAACCTCATCCTTTAAGATGAGAAAACTCATTAAATTGGGCCTCCTTTTCATGAATAAGCCCCAGTCATAATTCTTAATTTGGGCATCCTCCTCTAGTGTAAGACCCAACCATAATTCTCTTATACTAGTCCTCCTTTTCAAGAGTAATCCCCAGTTTCAAATATGGGCATCCTCTTCAAGAGTATGCCCCAAGTCCCTTAATTTTTCAAGTCCCTTATCCTGGGCCTCCTTCTCAGGAGTAAGCCCCAGTGTTAATTTCTCTTAACCAGTCCTAATTTACCTTTGATCTTGGATTCCTTCTCATGACTAAAACCCAATCATAAGTCCTCTCGTAATTTGGGCCTCCTTTTCAAGAGTAATCCCCAAGTTAGAGTATTCAAATATCCATGAAGCACATATACTTTTATGGACCCTGTTCCTGGATTTCTTCCCTAACGTAAATCCTAATCTTTATTTATCTGGGCAGTCATTCATACATAAGTCCCACATTATTTCTTATGATTGCATCTTTCATGGCAGAATTGTCTGATTTTTACCAATACCTCTTGTTTCTCACACTGATCATGAATCACATGAGATTAGAGTGTAAAAGTAATTATGACATCCTTCTTTGAGCCATCAATCATAAACATCAGACTCCCTTACTTGAACTACGTGGGATCTGATTCCTTTTCTAAAAAAATGATATGTAGGTAGCCCATCTGCGGGTTCGATCCCAACTCTGAAATAATCCATCTCCTTCTGAATGACAATAAACTTCAAGTGCCCTACTGAGTGGCTCTAAATCCATCATGGTCATCATAATGACCAAGAGACTTCTATATAAATGCGTCGAAAGATACCATTGACCAAGAATATCTAAAAAATACAGATGATTCTCTATCAATGAAGAACATCAAATACATATAAAATATTCTCTAAATTTCTTACATATTTAATCATTGATTGTCAGATCTGAAGGAAAGATCATTTTTTACTTGGTAATGTAATAAGGATTCATGAACATAACTTAATTATATAAAGAGATTCTCAGAGTAGACAAAAATTCCCCTCAAAAAGTTATGATGAGTCCGACCTCCCATCCTCTCGGACAATGCAAATTACTAAGCCTCATCAGTCCACAAATTAATGAGGGACTACATTTGGAATGTAGGTCCAAATGGATGTGGAATCATTGGATGTTTCTGGTTCTACGAACAAAACTGTCAGAAACCGATTGGAATGATTGAACCTCCCATCAAGGAGGTCATCCCCAAATTCCGAGGGAAACAGAAGTGTGTTGGAAGAGTGAGTTTCATGAGTTTTAGAAACATAGAAACCTCAGGTTATGATTTGAGACTAAACCATAGGGTGTTGAGGACTGGATTGAGGTGATGACATGAGTTCTTTATCTTTTCTCGACACTAGATGATCAGATGGTGGTATTTATAAGGTGACTTCCCCATGGATCTACAGGATTATGGTGGGATTTAGTGACACAATCATATGATGATAGTAATTTAGAACATTCATAGTTCATGATCTTTTTCAGAGAGTTCTTTATTGCTACATTGAGGGTTTTTCATATCCAAGAGTTTCTATAGCTTCATCATGGTAGTGCAACATTGCCTAATTATTCATTATGGTTCCCAAACCTCTCTAGGTACTTGATGGATATGGTTCACTATCAATTATTTCAGTCTTGAAAGTTTGAGTGATAAATTAATAGAGATATATGATCTATTGATATACATCTAGGAATTCATACATATGTTGGGGATGTAGAGCATGAATTGTTGGCCGAGATTTTCCATGTTTAGGAGACATAGATGGTTCGTGCTGGTAGTGGGAATACATGAGCTGAGTCTTTGGTAGCAGGAAGTCGATGTTAGATGTAGGAACTCAGATGTGTGCGATGTTTTAGGGGGTGTTCCCAGGATTGATTTTATGCAATTTTGGATCATAAGACGAGTATAGTGATCACAAGGAGACACATTTCTACTCTTGTGATGAAAGGGGCTATCTTTCAGAAGATTATCCAACTCGTCATATGGCTAATAGGGAGACAATGTACGGGACACCTAGGAAGCGACAATAGTAGAAATAAGTAGTCCCATAGGCAAGCAGGTATCGATGAGGATATGGGATAGCAGAAGAAGTTGGTATTCTTTTTGACTTTGTTCCACCACCACCCTGAGGTGGTCCATGCTAGGCTTGGGGAACTAGGGTACATGGGTAAGGGTAGCCGTAGGTGGTCGAGTCTTATGACCCATTGGCTCTAGGGATAATACAAGGTATAATTTTTGACTTTTATACATTATTGATAGTACTGATGGACATAGGTGTGAGTTATTCCATTATTTCGACTTTTTTATGAGACGCAGATGTTATAACTGAGCCCTTGGCTTGATCCTTGTGCTTGGAGACACATATAGGATGTCACTTAGTGATAAAAACTTCTACTAACAATGTGATCTAACTCTTAATGGAAAGAGTTTCTATTATGATCTATTTATTTTTAGTGATTTGTCCTTACAATATCATCTATGTATGCAGTTGTTGTCTATAGTTCAGGCCTAGATAGACAATTTTAGGTTGAATATGTTGTGTGTCTGCTGTGTTGGGATGATGTTTTCCATTTTGGGTGAAAAGAAAACCCCAAGAAGTATATAATATACCCACACATAGGGGTGTGTAGTAAATTACTCATCACATGGCTAGAATGATCATTGATGTGGTGGAATCTATTAGTTTTCACTTCTCTATAGTGGCAGTAGAGTGTGGGGATGCCTTTCCTGTGGAAGTTAGAGGATTACCAACCAATAGTTAGATAGAGTTATGTATTGATATACACTACTGGATGACCCGAATATCTACAGTATCATATCAGATGACTCTAACAGGGATTTATGAGAAGAGGGTTTCATTGGAGGACTTACAAGATAAGGGAATTGTGTGACCCATTTATTCACCTTGGACAACCCTACTTTTGTTCACCATGATTGTGGATAAGAGTTTATGGTTTTGGGAAGATTATTTTAACCTAAAACAGGTTACCGTAACATACAAGTATCAACAACTAGGGGTACATGAATTATTATATTAGTTTAGAGGTGCACAATGGTTCTCAAAGAGTGACCACTGATCATACTATCCGCAATTGCGAGTGTAGGATTAGGATATAACAAAGAAAACATTCTGATTCCTTTACAGTATCTACAAGAACATAGTGATGCCCTTTGGCATAAAAAACTCTCCATCAGTTTTTATGGGACTCATGAACGATATCCTTCATCCTTTCATACACCTATTCATGGTAGTCTTAATCAACAATTTCCTAATGTAATTGGAATCTTAGGAGGATCATAAAAGACACTTGAAAATAGTTTTCGATGTACTCCAAGAGCTCCATATTTTTGGGAATCTCTTGATGTACTAATTATGGATTTAGGAGGTACACTTTTGGGGATATGTTAACTCATTAGATAGTATAGTAATGGATCTAAAAAATATTGATGAAATGTTAGCTTGAGAGAATCCCAAAAGTGAGATAGAGGTGTTGAGTCTCCTTGGTTTGGAAGGATAATATCAAAGATTCATACATGATTTCATTAATAAATAAGATCCCTTGATAACATTAACTATAAAGGTAAGCCTTTTGTGTGGGATTGTTGGTGCTAGCAGGCATTCTAGTATTTGAGACAGAGATTAATGAGTGAAACCATACTGAGATTCCCAGAGGAGGGTGTCGAGTATGTAGTTTATTTGATGAATTATGAACCAATCATGGTTGTGTTATTTTTAATAGACAGGAATCAATTTTTCATTGTTAATTTCGGTTGAGGCCAAATGGATAGAACTACATGAAAAAGGATCTAGCGGTGGTAGTCTTAGCACTTTAGATGTGGTGACACTACCTGATGGGTGAGAAATTTTTCATCTATCATTACCACAGGAGTCTCATGTTTTCCTTCTATAATAAGTATATTATCGTGAGATGGTGGTGATGGCAAGAGATCTTCCAGGATTATGGCTATGATTTTGTAACACTCTTGGGAAGGGAATTATATAGAAAATGTTCTCAGTAAGTGGTCTTTTTCATTGTTGCTGAGTGATGTGTTAGAGAAGTTTGACTCATTATAGTCATCCTTTGTGTATGGGATGAATATTCATACCTCTAGTGGATTCTTATTACCCCTACACTTTTATGGTGATTTAGGGAGGTATATCTTAGAGATACCGAATGTCAGACCCCACATAATCAAGTATCAATTGGATAACCTCCTAATGTATTTTTTAATGATAAGGAATATTTATTTCATTTTAGAGGCTGTACGATGGTATTAGTGCTCTTGTGGTAGGTGGTTTGGGAGAATTTCATACATAACATTTGGAGGAATATCATGTTTTTAAAATATATACTGGGACATATAATATTAGTTTTGGTGTCCAGGGATTATTAATGGAGTTGTAGTGTTTTTCTCTAGATGCCATGATTTTTAGTTAGTGAATTCTAGGAATTAGGTTAAATAGTTTTTGTTTAGTCCCGTAAAGATCCAGAGTGTATATTGGATGTGATATCAACGGACTTCATGTCATTATTACCATGTACTTCTAAGAGACATAATTCCATTTGGGTGATTCTAGACAGACTCCCAATGTCAACCTAGATCCTACCTATTCCGGAGTTGTGTTTGGTGGAATTCTCAGGATGCCTCTACATAAATGATGTAGTAAAACTCCATAGAGTTCCCTGGACGATAATTTTTAATCATGAGGCACAATTAAAATATATATTATGAAAGGTATTTATGGAGTCTTTTGGGACTTAATTTCATTTGAGTGCAGCTTTTAATCCCCAAACAGACGGTTGGACTAAGCAGACTATTCAGGTCTTGGAGGATATACTATGGGCTTGCATGTTGGACTTTAGCCATAGTTGGGGGATCACATACCATTTTTGGATTTTTTTATACATAAATAGTTACAATTACACAATTAGTATGGAATTATTTAAGGTTTTTTATGGGTGACCCTTGTAACACCCTAATATTTTTAGAATTGTTTTATAATTAATTTATCTTATACCTATTTAACATTTTACTCAACACAAAAAATAGTTTTCAATTAAAGAACTAAGTTAAAATTTATTTTCACATGAAACTGACATGGCATTCAATACAAATTAAATCTATTTTAATCTCTCTCTATACAAAACATCTACTTGGCATATGTTACATGAAACACTAATTTTATATGAAAAATCATTTGTTTTTATAATTTTTTAAATGAAATTATTATAATCAATCCATTAAAGATAGTAATATGAATTATAATAAATAATTTTAAAATACTTCCCACCATTATATTACATTAATATAACAAGTTGCTAATTAATAATATATATTTTTAAAGTCATTACAAGTTTAAAAATACTACATTCAAAAATAAAATGTTTTTCATTTTCTATGAAAATGAAAAAAGTAAATTTAAGACACTTTATAAAATTAATATTATTTATTAAACATATTATTTTTAATTTATAATGTTGAAATTGTCCTTGATTGAAATTTTGGGCTTTTTTTGAGAAACTTCATTTTGGGATGATTTATGAAAAATAATGAATTTTAATTCAAAACTAATTTTTCATCTAATTTATTTATATAGTAAAATTATATATTAAATTAGTTTTAAATTTTAATTATATAGTATTATTATCAATTAATCTAATGTATTTCATTGGAATAAATTTAAATATTAAATTTGGTATAAAAACATAGAAAACCTTTGGACATTTTTAATTTTAAAATATGCAGTGTTGTCCCATCTGCAAGGTTAAATTTAAATTAATTTCTCCCACTTCTGTTATTATAATTTGGAAAAATGGATTCCGTATGTTGAATCAAAATAATTTATAATGTATAATAATTCCAACATATTTTTTACCAACCTTATTAGTGGATTCAGTTAAAATTAATTATAGTGATTGAGGTTAACAAAGCAATAAGACATAAATTAAATAGCCCAAATGACCTAGATAATTATCCAACACGCATTTTCTAGTCATATTTCAGCCATAAACCATCAATTATTTTGTTTTGATGGTTTGGTATGGGTTTTCATGGAGATAATGTGGGTACAAAAAAATTTGTTTTTCATAAATTCAAGGTTTATCCTATCCCTTCCCTATAAAAGGCCACCACCTCTACCTATTCTTAACACCTCTCAAACCACATAGTATCAACCAAGATATGCCCAAATAGTCTCCCATTTTCCTTTGTTTTATTTTCATTATCCACCACATCAAATTTCATTAACCCATTATTATATTAAAACACTAGTATCCTCAATATATGGAGATATTTTTATACTAAGGGTTTAGCCGATACTTATTGACACTGCCATCAAATGGGTAGCGAATATATAGTCTATGTTTACAGAGAACTACCACATAACTAAACGTTGACTGCTCATTTTCCATTACCACATCTCATGGTGGAAGATATGTTGGACCCTCTATTTATATATGTTATATATTATTTTTATCATGTCTTTAATCTTCTGTACTCCTTTTAAAACATATAACTTTTGTTTGGAAAAAATCCGTCAAGGTAACATTGCAGCATTTTTTGGTTGGTTGTGTTTGTTGACAATGTAGTTTTTCATGGTGAGTTGTAATATTCTAGAGATGTTGTTGAAAATACATATTGACAATGAACCATGACAAAGGAAGAGAAGATCTATATGTTGTACAAAAGAACAGATACAAGGTTGCTCTATTTTCTAGTGTTTTCCAAATTTTTGGGGTCCAACATTTGGAATTAGGTGAGCATCGCAAAAAGTGGATTTCCTTGAATATCTCATCAAAATATGGAAATTTAATGAGTTTTTTGAATATGGGATTCTTGAAGTGGATTTCCCAAATACTGGAAGAAAGTTGACGGTGATCTCTATGATTACAATGAGCTTCTCGAACAGTAGAGGTGAAGAGAATTACGACGAAGCTTTGCGGCAGATATGTAAAGGAATTGATCGAATGATCTGTGATTATGAAAAGCTCCAAAATCTGAAAACATCCATTGTGTGTCTTGATATAGTGGGAATTTCAGCCGAAATTTTGGAGCTTTTTTATTTGAGATAATGTGGTACTGACTATGCGCAGAAGGTTCTCGAGTCGGTGGAATCGCCTATAAATAGACGTCGATCCCCTCGAGAGAAGTAGAGATATCAAATAAAGAACATTAATCTCTAAAATTTTGAAATATATTTGTGGATTGGGAGTTTCTAGAAAGAAAATGGAATTTATAGAGGTAGTTGAGCACTTTGAAAACAAGGAATGCCTTGACGGCCAATTCGGATTTGTGGAGGATCTGTGCTTCACAAAGACTTATTTATCATTGTGAAATCGCAAAGACCTGTGTGAGATCTGTGAAATAGTCAGCTCTGTGATCTAGTGATCTATGTGATCTACTGTGATTTTCGAACCTATGAGATTCATGAAGAGGTTTGAGAATTTAAAAGTCTTGTTTCAGCTTTTCAAAAGGGGGATCTTCACAATGGTAGTGAGATTTGTGAAAGAGTTTCAAAAGGTATTGTCTAGTGTTCAGAGGTAAAGTGTTTTTCATCAGTGGCTGAAAGTGTAACATCAATAGAGCATCTATCTATAATTGAGGATTAATTCATTAGTGATAATGAAGGGACCTACTAGTCCATAAACTATTAGTGGATCCTTTCTAGAGTAGTGAGAAAAGGAAGAGGAAGAAGGTGATCCTTTCTACTGAAAATGATCCAGAAAGATAGAGGAAAATGTAGTAACCCATTGGAAAAAAGTTATATATCCCTAAAAATTATAAAGGCAGTGATCCTGGGAATTTAAGTGATCTCACTCGATCATTATTGGTAGTGAACTTTAATGGATTTGGTACTATGACACATCGTCGTTGTATGCTTCTTGGACATAGCCCAGTGAGGGAGAACCAAGTAAAAATATATGGGTCTGCCTAATTTCACCCCTTCATTACATCCAAATAATCATCATTAGATAAAGAAGAAAACATGTGATCATAATAAACAAACAAGTGCAAAAAGTGACCCTTATGATAAAGGGGTCAAGATCCAGTGGGGTGGGAAGAATTTAGAAAAGAATATACACACCGTGATTCACCCCCAATCAGGATATATTGGCCCATTTTGGGCCTAACAACTTCATACATTCCATTTGTTGTATTTATGATAATTCTTCTTTAGAATGTGTGATCTACCACCACCTAAAAGTGATGTGATTCATTCATAAAATAAATTTAATGATTTAAGAATGGGTTTAGTGAATATATATGATATAAATGATAAAATAATGCTACTATAATAATGATATATATTCATATATATACATATATGTCATGTACACTCTTTCTTTAGACATGACTATTAAATGGAAACAACGTTCATGTGTATGTACAACCTATTTCCTACATTAATTGTATTTTCCATTTAATAATTCTATATTAAATAGATTAATACAATAAACATATACTGAATATAAATTCTATTTATATCATGTTTTATATTCTATAAGTCATTATATATGTATAAGGACCAAATATATGCCAAATTGAGGAAAATGAAAAGAACAAAGAGGATATTACCTGAAGCAAAACCTTAACATAGAATTGTTAACAAGTAGGTAATATAAAGACATAATCAAACTATAAAGTCTATTATAAGTAATAATTTGGTTTTGTGATATATGAATAATAAATTAATATTTATTATATAAGAGGTTTGAATGTTTATGATGAGAGTCAAGACACAAGGTAAGGGAATTTCGTATCACTTTTTGTTTCTGTGAGATACATGCTTTATTATCCACACATTTATTTTGTCTGGTTTGTGTACAACCCATGGATGAATTATCTTATTAATATAATTAAATTTATTTGTAATTAAATATCCATTTGATTATATTTCTTCGATGGTGTATATCTTTCAAAAGTCAATAAATCAGTAAAGTAATTTTGTCTTAATTTACCTTCTTTGAGACACATGACATGTTATTTCCTTATATTATTTCATGAGATGTATTTAATGACTTTGAAATTTTATATCGTAAATATTCTTAATTTCATAATATAGTGTGCTTTATGAACTTAAGTTTTCATACATGGGGATTATGGATCAATATTACCAAGTGATAAGTGTTTACTAAAACAATCTCATCCCTTTTAGAGATTATTTATGATTATGCTTCCGTTGTTGAAATATTATGGTCTATCTATCAAGAAACCTCATGAATTATCTTCTCCTCAGGTTTTTCATGATAAATTCATGTATTATTACCATTTTACAACTCTTATGTAGTTAAAATAATTATAAAAATGATTTTATTAAACATCTGACCTTATATTTATCTTCGTTCAGAAATCTATTTTATTTCATAAACCATGTTTTAAAAATGGTTTTAAAAAAATGGTTTTATGTGGTCTTTGAAGATAATTTTCAAATAAAAAGTATTTTAAATTTTATTTATGGTTTCCAAGATTTCGTTATATTTTTTAAATATATTTTCAAAGAAATGGGTTTCAAAACATCTTCAAGATTTTTCATATGTTTTCAAGTAAAAATGTGTTCAAATTTTTTAGGATTTCTTTATATGTTTTCAAAGTATTTTCAAAGAAAATGTTTTCAAAACATTTTCCATATTATTTCATAAGAATTCAAGTAAAAGTGTTTTCTAAAAATATTTCATTATTTGTTTATATGTTTTCAAATTTATTTTCGATGAAATTGCTTTTAAAACATTTTAAGGATGCCATTATATGTTTTAGAATTGATTTAAAAAAAAGGTGTTTAAAATGATTTGAAGCTCATTTCAGATGTTTTCAATGAAAATTAATTTTTAAAATATTTTTTATCTTATTTTATAATTTTTTAAAGAAAAATGTTTATAAAATATATTGAACATTATTTTAATTTTTTTCTAAGAAAATTGTTTTAAAAATGTGTTTTGGATTATTTTATATGTTTTCAATGAAAAATGATTTCAAGATGATTAAATAAATTCTGATTAATTTTTATGTTATTTTCAAAGAAAATGAATATCAAATGGTTTTAGGTAATAAAAATAAATTTTCAAAGAAGAAAGGATTTTTCCACACGAAATGTTTTTGAAAAATATAAAAAAATTATTTTACATCCAAGATGACATTATTTGATGTTAGTCATGCATTTCTAGAAAATGTTATAAAGGTTCCATTTATATTGTTTCCTTAAATGGTATTTTCTTGATTTTATGGACTTTATAAACCCGTTTCTCCTTCCCAAGTTATATTTTTAGGGAATCCATTTCTCATTCACTAATTATATATTTATGAAATACGTTTTACTCTTATGGTTTGTGATAGTGATGAAATTATTATGAAACATGTATCCTCTTCCACTAGTTAGGATATGATTACATTTATATGACACCCATTTCATTTCATTGTTTATTATATGATTGTTTATGATTTTGAGGCAATGTATATATTTTTTCATTATGATATGGTTGGGACCCATATCTCCCTCTAATGCATTGGGTAAAGATTTATATCTCATGATATAGACTAAGATGGTCTTGGTAGTGAACCTTGACTACAAAGATAGACATAGGAATGAACAATGACTACCAATATGGTAATAAGAGTGAACTAATTCTACTAAGATTACCATGGGAGTGAACCATGAATAAAAATATGGTTTGAGGACTGAATTAATGCTTCTAATATTGCCATGGGAGTGAACCATAACTACTAAGATGGTATGGGGAGTAAACCCATAATACTAAGATGATATTGGTAGTGATGCCTTGGATACTAAGGAAATCATATTATATGATTATGTGTTTTTCATAATTATATGTGCTATTCATATTATATGATTTTAGGGATTATGATATTTATTTCCTTATGATTCATGTCTTATGAACATGAAGATTTATTCCATGATTCATGTATATGATATTTTATATGAATGGTATGATCTTTTTATGCTATGATCACATACTCATACCCCAATTATAATATTTATTATTATATGTCTCACTTTATTACACATATTAAGAATTTTATATCATCCCTATTGATGTTTATAAGAAACTTTTCTAGTCATGAAGAACCTAGTGGAAGATAATTTAGCTCACTTATATACCATGGTTTGTGTTTCCATGTTTCAAATGCAACTAGACTAATACATTATTTGGGAATATATATTTTTATTGCATTATATATTCTAAAAAATTTATGTAATGTCTATATATGATAAGACTAGGACGTTAAAGTTAGTATCATAGAAAAGGATTCATTAAATTTTGGAAACTAGGATGGGAAAACATCAGTGAGATCTCCAGGTAGATTTATTAGGATATGTCTAGGTATTTCTCTAAGTATAAGTATAAGTATGAAATAACAGTAATGAAAATGTCCTAGAATTGTGGTAAAGGAATGAGTGAGTAGTTTCCTTATAATAAAATCTTATCTGGATACTACAAGTGGATGTGGCTTTGAAATTGATGTACCTATGTGTAATTAATCTAACAAAATGTTTTGGGTTTGACTCATGCTAATGTGTTACACAACAATGGGCCTTTTTTCACACATGTTTTGACACACCCATGGGATATTCTTTTGGGATTTCATGTACTATTTACAAAACATCATGAAGGAATTATGTATAAGATGAATATTAATAACCAAGGATAATCCTAAGGTGTCATATATTAAGGAAGTAGGATCCATTATTTAGGAATCCTATAAGAACCTTTTCATGAATATATGGTATCCCATTATGATAAATGTTCCTCACACTATACTTTATGGTTGTTATTAATGGTGAGAACTTTTAGGAACACAGTTATCATTGAATGTTTCAGATTTGGAAAAATTGAGTATTAGGAAAATATATTTCTTTTGTGTAAATCTCATAAAAAGAATCACGAAGGTGGTATGATCATTTGTTATACTTCTAAAGATAAAGAGACCGCAAACGATGTCTGAAAGGTATGTGATTTTCTTACAGTATTTTATACATTAATCATAAGAAGAATGATTAGGTTGAGTTTGAGGATCCTTAAGACATAATTCATATTTCATATTCAATAATATAGGTATTAAGAAAATTTTTGATGAAGACTGATTAATGATTCATAAATAAAGTTATATGAATTATGTTTCTATGTTTTCAAATTCATCTATTTTGTTATATAAATCATGAAATATATAATATTTTTTATTATATTCTTTCATTATGGAATAAAAATGATATAATTAGTGGTGATAAAGACAAATAAAATTAATTAAATAAAAATGTGATATTTTGATTAAGGGAAGCTATTCCTTAATGTGTTCATGATATAGGTAAAATTGTGTTTATATTGGATAAATAGTTGACCACGTTGGAAAAACTAAATTTGATAGTATCAATGGAATTAGGAATAAATAAGGACCTTTTGACTATCTATTCTACATCATCAGGGATTCTATTTATGACTTCACGGATTTAAAGAATGTATCCATTACTCATTAGAATAAGGAATCATGCATGTTTTCTAGAAGGATGTATGGTAATTAAGGTTTTTAACATTATTCAAGCGAATATACCATGAATATATTCAATTTTTTAGAATCTGAAAACCAAGTGGTACTTTGTGATATATGGTGGATCAATTGTATGATGATTTAATGACCATATTTCTAATGTTTTGTACTTTCATATTTTAGAAAGATTATAAGGTTAAACATTTATGGAAACATTATGTTAAACGTAGAATGAGGTCAGTGAGAATAAAGTATTCTCTAACCACATGAGGATTCCGTTATATTGGATAACATGTTCTAATCACTTTATTATTATGGTAGTAGAAGACAAATGGGTTGATTATCTTGGATCTCATTATCCATTTTTTAATCGATCCTAATTTCTTATAATGAGAGATGAAGCATGAATTGATCAAGGAAAAAACAAAGGGCATGATTTCACATATGGAAATGAAATAAATAATGCAATTATATCTTTATGTGGATGTTCATTAACTTTTGGAAGAAATGACCTTGAAAACAAAAATTTTTATATTGTTTCCATTATTTCTAATGATTCCAATGGCCCCTTAGTTCATTGTAGATTTATGGATTTTTTATTGTTTAATTTCTCCTAACCATGTTATATATCACTCTCCATCACAATATTGTGGTTATATTTCAATTTTATGTTGACATTTTCACATCCCACCAATGTTATCGTTTGTGGGATATTAGTTATGAGTTATTTTGGGTAATTGTTACGGTTCAATATTTCCCTTTTATGGGATGTTTTAGTATTTATTTTTATGATCTGAGGATCTATTAATGAATCATTCTAGTATTAAACCATATATAACCTAGAAAAACATCGAACGAGAAATTCATTTTAAGGGATATAGAATTTAACGCCCGAAAATTTTGATAAATAGTTTTCTGAATTAATTTGTTTTTTTATAAATAGAATTTCATTCGACACTGAAAATAATTTCAATATCAAAAAACTAGGATAAACATTAATTTCACATGGGACCAACTTTTCTGACACTACACACATCATCGACTAGGCTTTCCCTATACGCAACACTGACATAGAATACTTTACATGCAACACCGAGTTACTGCAAAACATCATTTCATTGTTATAATTATTTGAATAAGAAAATTATAATTTAGAAATTAAACATAGTAATTATAATATTAGTAAATAAATTTGAAATATTTTCTATAATGGTTTTATATAAATTTAACTTTTTTATATTGAAAAATATAATATTCTGTAATGTCTTTATATGTTTAGAAATACTACTTTCTCAAATACACTACATTTCGTTTCCTTCTATGAAAAAAATAAAATTAATTTTAGTCTCTTTTAAAAAATTAATTTTATATTATACAATAAATTTTTTAATTTAGAATTTCAAAATTAGATTCGGGTTATTTTTTGTGATTTTTCGGAGAAACGTCATATTTGGATGAATTGTGAAAAATAATGAATTTTAATTCAAAAACTGATTTTTCATCTAAAATTTTCATAGAGTTTAATTATATTGTAATTTTTATTAAAAGTTCAATTAGATTATATTTTTAAAAATTAATCCATTTTAACTCATTGAAAACAATTTGAATTTGAAATTGGGTATAAAAACATAGCAAACATTTGGACAATTTTTGCTTCAAAAACCTACATTGTCATCCCATTTGTGGGATTAAATTTAAATTTATTTCCATAAATTTTGACAATTTAATTTTAAAAAATGGATACTATATTTGGAATCGAAATAATGTATAATTTCTATTATGGTCAACTTATTTTTTGACCAAAATTATTAGTGAATGCGGTTAAAATTAATTACAGTGATTGAGCATAACAAAGGAACATACCTTAAATTGAAGGGGACAAATGACCTATTAACTTTTTCAAAACCCATTATAAGGACATATTTCCGAACTAAAAAAAAAATAATTTATTTTTTATGGTTTTTATGACATTTTATAGGTAAAAACATCGGAACACCTAACATGTTTTAAAAAATGCCAAGTGTGTCCTTTCCCTCCCCTACAAAAGGCCATTACCTCTCCCTCTTCATCACAACTCTCAAACCACATAGGTTAAGACAATATATACATAAATAGTCTCCCAGATTTCCTAAATTTCTCATTGATTCCTCCAATTGGGTATAAATCATTCTGAGGAATCCCATTGTGAAACCAAAAAGTATTTATCCGATTAAAAGGTAACACCCTTTCTCAGACTCCTTTATTTTCTTATTTTTATCTACAACCTCAAATATATTTATTCTATTATTATACAAAAAATCAGTATCCTAAATATAATGTGTTTTTTTATGTAAAAGGTTTTACATTCACTTACACACACATCCATCTAATGGGTCATGAACTTATTGTTTATGTGTACGACGAACTACAACCTCACTAAATGATGATTGTTCATTTTTCCTATACCACATATCATGGTAGAAATTATGATGTAAAATATATTTATATACTATATATATTATATTTATTATGTCTTTATTCTTATGTAATCCTTTAATAACACATATTATAATACTTTCCAATTGCTGTAAATATGATAATTTTGTTTGAGGAAGTGTGGACTACCAGCCTCTCAATGTGATGTGATTCATTCATACACTACATAAAATGTATTAATTAAGGGTTTAGTTAATATCTATGATATATATTATCTACTCATGATACATTAATAATGATATATATATATAGGAAAATATTCCTTTTAAACTATTGATTTCAACACGACAGCTAAACGGAAATAACATTCATGCATTCGTACGACCATCTGTCTCCATGAACGGTGTATTATGTTTCATAATTATATATTATATGGATTATAATAATACACATATACAGAATATAAATTATATTTATTTCATTTTTACATTATTGAAATAATTATATATGTATGAGGACTGAATATATAACAAATTATGGCTCATGCGAAAAACAAAGCAGATATTACCTAAAGTGAAACCTTCACATAGAAATGTTAACAAACATGTAAAATAAATGAAAAATCAAACCATATATTGTATTATAAGTAAAAAAGATGTTTCTTTTATACATTTATAATAAATTTATATTTATTATACATGAGGTTTTAATGAGTATGTCAAGAGTTAAGACACAAGGTAGGTAATTCCATGTCACTTAATATTTTCATGAGATAATTGGTTTACTCACAACGCATTTCATTTGTGTGTTGTGTATACTTCCCATGGATTATTTTTATTACTATTATAATTATATTTATGAGTAATTAAATATCCATTTTATTTTCATTCATTCATGGGGTTTATGTTTCAAAATTTTCCATATCAACAAAGTAAGTTTGTCTCAATTTTCTTTCTTTGAGACACATGCCATGTTATGAACCTATATTTTTATATGAGTTGTATATACTACCATTGACATTTTATATAGTGAATATTCTTCTATTCATGAAATTTTATGTTTCATGTAATTACATTTTCTTAAATCGGGAGTATGGTTCATAGTTACCATGTGATAAGGGTTTATTGAAACAATCTCATCCCTTTTACGAGTTTTTTTATTATTATTCTTACTTTGTTGAAATATTATGATCCATATATCAAGAAAACTCATGAATTATCTTATTCTATGGTTTTACCTGATATCTTCATTTATTAGTACCATATTTTTCAAATATTTGGTACTTAATATAATTAATAAAATGTTTTTAATAATAATATTATCGTATATTTCACATCAGTGGGAAATATATTTTATTTCAAAAACCATGTTTTCAAAAATGATTTCAAAAATGTTTATAAATTATATTTGAAGATAATTTTTATTGAAAAATTATTCAAAAAATGTTTTATTGTTTTGAAGATTACCTTATGTTTTTTCAATGTTTTTTTAAAGAAATTGTTTTCAAAACATTATCACAGTTTTCATAAGTATTCACGTAAAATGTTTTTAATACATTTTAAATATTTCTTTATTTGATTTCTATGTACATTAAAAAAAGGTTCTCCAAACTTTTCAATATTCTTTCATAAGTTTTAATGTATTTTTTGATCAAAAAAATTTCATCAATTCTTTAAATGTTTTCAATGTTATATTAAATGAAATGTTTTTCAAAGCATATTCATGATTTCATTATAGGTTTTCAAAGTTTTTTTAATGAAAATGGTGCTCAAAAATGTTTTTAATCTTATTTTATATGTTTTAAAAGAAAATGGTTCTGAAAATAATTTGATGCTTATTTATATGTTTTTAAAAAATTGTTTTTATAATTTATTGAAGATTATATTATATGATTTAAATGAAAATGGTTTTCAAAATGTTTTCAAGATTTATTATATGATTTCAAGGGAAAATATTTTCAAATTTATTTCAAGAAATTCTTATAATGTTTCTAGTAATTAACTAAGAGATTAATTTTCATGTGGTTTTATGTATTAAAAATCATTTTTTATAGGAGAAAAAATATTACCATAAGGAAACATTTTTGATTGATATTTGAAATTATTTTCCATCTAATATGGCATCCATTGATGTTTCTCATACTTATTTGGGAAATTATCTAAATTTTACAATCATTTTCATTCCATGAGTGGATTATTCTTGATGTCATGGTATTTATTAACCAATTTATCATTCATGGGTTATGTGATTATGGATCTTATATCTCATTAAAGGGTTATATGATTATGAAACCGGTTTCTCTTTCATGGGTTATTCTTTTGATGAAATGATTATGAACCATTTATCGTATTCCACGGGATGTGATATTATTACATGCTTATGATAACCATTTCAATTCATGGTTTATGATTTAATTTTTTATGACTTTTGGAACATATATGTATGATTTCATTATGATATGGGTGTGACCTATATCTCTCTCCAATGCATTGGGTAATGAGTTATATCTCATAATATTGACTAATATGGTGTGGGGAAAGATACATGAAAACTAAGTTGTTTATGGGAGCGAACCATGACTACAAAGATCGTATGAGGAGTGAAATCATACAACTAAGATAAACATGGGAGTGAAACATCACTACTAAGATGGTATGAGGAGTTAACTCATAATACTATGATGACAGTGGGAGTGAAACATCACTAAAAATATTGTATGTTTTGTGAACCATTATTACTAAGATAGTATTGGAAGTGATTCCATGGCTATTAAGGAAATATTATTATATTATTATGTGGTTTTCACAATTCTATGTTTTTTTATATTCTATGCTTTCATGGATTTTCTTCTTTATTTACTTGTTATTCATGTGTTATAAACTACAAAATATATTACATGATTCATGTTTATGATATTTGATATGCATGGAATGATCTTCTAATTTTATGATCACATTCTCATACCCCTATGCTCATGTAAATTCTTACATATCTCCCTTGTTTACCCTTACTAAGCATTTGATCTCAACCCATTTTATGTTTCATTTACCACATGTTATGAATATATATATTATGATTGATGATTCTAATAACGGTTCTAGTCAAGAAGAACCTCGTGGGAGATAATATAGCTCACTTATGTACTGATGTTTATGTTTCCATGATTCTAATGGAACTAGACCAGAATGGTCATTGGGAATCTGTTCGTATAATTTTTTAAGTATTGTTAAAAATTTATGTAATGTATATGTATGTTAGGATAGGGTTGTTACTACCCTATTGGTCACTAATATTTTGGACTAACCCAAGTGAGTCAGCACTTATGGGCCCATAGTTGGTGTGATCCCCTACATAAAAGATTTAAATATTTTTGTAGTGGATGAGGACTGAATAGATACTTTAAATATCTTATGATGAAAAAACACAAAGGTTAGAGTTTGAGGAGGAATACTGTGTGTTCCAATGGGTCTCAAATCGACATGGGTTGCAGATATTTGGCTAGGTGAGAAGATATCTCTTAGATTCATTATCCCTTTCTTGATACTATTTTGAAATGGCTAGGTTGGGTAATTCTAAGCTCAAACGCCATAGTTTGATAGGGTGCATAAAGTTTCCCATATGTGATAGATAAGGAAGAATGTTCAAAATCTACTACATGTTATCAAATGGGGAAAACTATAAATTTAAGATAGATCCTCCTTTTCTGAGTACCCAATAGAGATAAAGGATTAATATGAGGAATATTTTATGGGCGATTGATTCCCCTATTGCTGGACTGGTGGAAGAAATTGAATCCTCAAAAGAGAATTTGGGAGTGAGAGACTCAAATGTGTTCCCAATACCCAAATATCTTTGTATGGAATTTTGATTATATTTTCAAGACGTAAAGACCTAGTGTTGGAAGAATAAGACAACCATTTTTCCATAAAATGTATTGGAATATATTTTGAAATATTTTTTAGAGTAAGCATTCAGATAGTGTGAGATTCTGAGGAACATCATGCCTAGATATATATTTTTAAAATATATTAAATATATTAATTTTACAGATAAAAATTATTATACAAAAAGAGTAATAAATTATAAATAGAGGTTCATATTGGGAATTATATTCTCTCATTGTTTTAAGAGCTTGGGGTTTACCTTAGGTATGATATAACCTTAGAACCTATTGGGTGTTTGGTTTGAGAGTGGTCTAGGGAGATGTTTAAATTAATTAATCAATCAAAATGGTTTATTTAATTAAATATCTTATAACTTATTTTGTCTATAAATATATATAAATGGTAGACAATCAGGGTTAGTTTCAAAAACCTTTTATCTATAAGAGTGATAATTAGAGCACCGTTAGTTGTAAAACATAAACTAGATTGCAAAATGGTGATTAATGTGAAATGAGATATGAGGATATCATTGAAAACAATGATGTAAGATCTTTTTTCATTTGAAATTTATTCATCTCATGTTAGGAAATATTTTATTGGATTTATACATATTTTTTTATTCCTATGAAGAATGTGAAGGAATTAACTAATGGATTTATTTGAAAATCATGCATATTGTGGGAATGTGTCGGATTTATTTGATAATTAGGAATTTCTTTGAGATTATTTTATTATCTCTTATTTCCTCATTCTAATCGAATAGAATCATGGGAAACATAAAATTAGATGAGTTTTTCAATTTGTTTATGGTTGTTCATTTATTTCCCTTTTTTCGTTAAGTGTGGGAAAATCAATTGGCTCATGATTCGACAAATATTAGATAATAAATCATTACACACCTGTATCTTGGATCTATAGTTTGATATTGAAATCCTTGTATTGATTGATGATGGGATCAAGCTATGACGATGAATGATTGACTAGGGGTGGAGTTAGCGATACTCGTTCTTTATATTCTCGGTGTGCAATGAATGATGGAACTTGTAGACTCTATCCATATGAATTTGATTGCTAAAACCCTGGTTAGCAGAAAAAGTGATGTTCAGATGGACCGAATACACAATCTCCAATGACACCAGTAGCACAATTGGTGGTGAGGGTTGTGCGGGTGTATGAAAAAGAAGAACCCATGGGTTCTACAAAATCCCACATTACAATCCATGTATTTTTTACCTACACGTTGTGAAGTAACTCTTATGTGGGGATAAGGTTTTCATGATAAGAAAACTAACACATGGTGTGTGACTCCAGACACATAATGTGTGACCCTTACCTGGAGACTTTCTATGTACCTTGGAGTATAAACATACATGGTAGGGAGTAAACATGAAAAAACAAGCCATGTACACATACATAGAAATGATTAGACTATGTATACACAGATAGATTTGTGTACTTGAATATGGATATAAGTACAAATAAACCATCATGAGTACCTAAAAACAGACATGTAGTGTACTCTAACATAGAAATGGTTACGAGCTGTGATACATGGGCAAGGTCTGATGATGAAGATGCACACCATGTACTACCATTAAATCTCATGTAATCATTAAAATAATGATTATATCTCTTGTGCTCTTTAGATTAATAAGGTTTCATTAGGGAGAATTCGCTTGATCCATTCCCTGAGGGTTAGTATGGAATCACGTCTTACACATAGGATGGTGATCCCTTCAGTGGGACTTCTTGGATAGAGGTGTGGTAATATATCCATGTGGGATGGAGTTAGATTGTATGTCATCATATTTACCTCTGGGAAGTTATTAGTATTTTCGTTACCAACAATACGTGGGCACCCATCCTATAATTATCGGGTTATTCTAGATTGAGTTGTTTGTATACTCCATGGCCCTGGGTGTGATCATCATCCTTGCATTGATCTATTTTTTACTTCTAGATTGAACCAATTTTTTTAGACCTCATGAGAAGTATGTAACACCCCCAGGTTTTGAAAATAAATTCATTTTTATTCTATATATTAAAAAAATCTTTTCCTCTTCTATGTTTTGAATTTTAAAAAACAGTCATCTAGAGTTGTGATCACTAAGTCATTTGGAGTTTGATAGAACAAACATGATTTTTGGTGAATAGTAACACACCCTTATGAATAGTAATATAAATAGTAATATGACCTTATGAATAGTAAATAATGTTAATATTTTATTTTCTTAAGGTAATAAGATAATGAGATCTTAATTAAATTTTCAATGCGATATAAAACTAATTATACCTTTAAAATTGTTGTTTTTAGAATTAAATATAAATTTATTTAAAAATTAAATTAATAATATTTATAAAATTACTATTGAATAATGGAGTTAATTTTTTAATTTTACACATTGAAAAATGGTATGGGTGAAATTTTACGATTTTTAAGAAATTCTTGATTTTTTGATGAATAGTGAAATACGTTAAAGTACCGTATATACAAATTATCAGTTAAATACAATATTTATGACATCATAAGTTATTTAAGGCCACAAGGTTCGAACTCACATTCACGTATTTCTATTAGGTGTCACATAAAACAACACTATTGGTTGTCTTGAAGGAAATAATATAATAATGAATTAAATTTTCAAAATTTACTCCTCTCCTCCACTATAAACCCCCCCAACAACTGCCTCTTCTTATCACTCCTATAAGACTTGAAGATCCTCAAAGATCAGTCCCAATATCCTTCCCTATTCACTCTCCACTTCCAGGATGCTCTTGGTCATCCAAAATACCAAAACCCCTTCGCTTAAGGAGGTTCCCAAGGAGGTTATATCAAGAGGTAAAACACCTTTCTTTTTCATTTAGTTTCATTTCATGTTCCTTTATTTTGTAATCCTCTCCTAAACTCATATGTAATTATGACCATGATATATCCTATATAAAATATATACATGAACTATATCAGGTTAATGGAAGAACCATCATCTATATCCTCTCTCTCTCTCTTTTATTTTAGAAACGAAATCAATGTCCATGAGGTTCTAAATTATTACTTTCGTGGACGAAGAAATTTGGTTCTTATAAATATCCTTAATTACATTTCATGAAACCATTTTTATGGTTTAATAAGACTTCAATATATGTATTATAGCCTAATTAAGATTCAGGAACCAGTATACATACATATTATTAAATCGTATGACAAAACTACTTCCAAATAATCACAATAACGCTAAATAGTCTAAGTGAATGTCATTAATAATCCTTCTAATGATTCATCTTATTTCAATATAATCAAATGATAGAAATTAATAATAAAACTTATGTATTTTCATAAATATTATTTAATTTCAATTCTGTAAATTTACATCCATTACACTCCCTTACCTAAGAACAAGTGAACTGATTATGAAAATAAAGAAAAAGAACACTCTGGAACGATGAAATTCAATATAATAACTTATCACTAAGGGCATAAATGAACTAAAACGAATTATGAAAAACTAACTAAATGTCTAATAAGTACCTAGATAAGTTATTAATAAGCCTAATTTCATATTTCATGAGCTTAAGGTCAAGAGCGGAACACGTTTAGACTTGAGGTAAGGGGTTTTCCCCCCGAACTTCCATTTTCATCCGGGATACTTTTATTGTCTAATTACCTCAATGAAACTCTTGTGTATTGTTATGTACTCATCAAAAATTATGTGGGTGGGTTATATATAAGTTTTCCAACCAGAATTGTTCCTTCTTTTATGGATGGCCACATGTTTTAAAAGGAACATTCAAATTTTTTGGATATACAAGCCCATTCCAAGGGAATTTATCTAATTCTAACCGATTTTCAAGGGAACTCTATCATATATTTTTGGAAACCATTATCATTATAAAACCTCTAATTTTATTATGAAATAAAATATTACCTCACTTCTGGGTTTATATAAATATTTTTCCAAAAAAATGATTCTTTTAAAATTAATAGAGTATTTATCTCAAGATTTACCAGAAAATTTTGTAAAAGTATCTTCATATATTTCAACACTCTTGTTGATTATTATGTATTACTGGGACTAGTATTTCATTTTATCACATACCATATTTAATTTAATTGTTTATGATTATTTTTTTTGTGTGGATGTTCTATCTTAAAATCATTCACCAATTTACTTCGAATGGTTAGTGTTTAGGCTTAATGTTCGGGGAAATTTATTTGAATTTCATATATTAATTTAAATATAAATGTATATATTGTTTAGGTTTATACCAAATAATATTAGGAATTAATTTTTCATATAAGTGTCTTTTTGGGTCCTCTATAACCCCTCAATGCATCGGTAGGTCTAATGAGACAAACTATGGTCTTGGCACAAGGCCTTGAAAAAATGATTATTTATGGTCTTGGAATGAGGCCTTGATTTTATGGTTATGATGTCCCGTATTATGAATTCCCTCATTATGAAAATAGTATTAATGGTTCATGTGGTTATTCAACTAGTATAATACCGATGATTATGTTATACTATGGCAATATATACCCAGCTCTTATTTCTGCCATATTATGTTCATGTTTTTTTTAAAGGCATGTGTTTTCAATTATTCAACATGTATAATGTTTATGTTATATTACACTATATATATTACACTTATCGAGCATTTGAGCTCACCCCTTTCTTATGTTTCATTTTCTCAGGACATAAATAATTTTATTATGAATGACATGATGAAATAACCTTGGAGTTATGGAAGGTCTCTAAGGTGTTTATGTGTTGTAATGTTGAACTTATGTCTGAGTCTTCTTTCCAATAATACTAAACTACTCGGTCCTTCAGGATGATTATTCCTTGTTTATATGCCAATGTAAACAAATAAGGCACCGACTCCGGGAAATTGGGGTCGGGTCCTTACAGTGGGTATCAAAAGAAGTTTTGTATAAATCTTGGAAAATAGATTTAGAAAAAATATTTCAAGGAACAAAACCCTAAGATTGTATTTGAGGATAAGAATAAAAGAACATCCTAGTATTTTGGTAAAGAATTATTTTTTTGGATCTTTCTAGAAAATACATCCCTATATGGATACAAACAGGTAGAGGTGGATCTGGAACATATGTGCCTAGGAGTGAGAGCTTCGACATGGAGCTACGGGCTTGACCTGGGGTATCCTGGTACACGACAATGGGCCTTTCTGCACTCTTGGTATTGAAATTCTCGGGGGATATTCTTAGGATAACTCACATTTTCTTTACAAGCCATTATGAATGAATTAAATATAACTTTTCCTCAAAGATACCATGTTAATTATTTAGAGATTAGCTATGCGTAGAACGTCTATTTATGCTATGTATTTTTCTACATTGAGATTATAAATTATGATTCATACCCTAATTGTATGCCATTATTTCGAAATGCAACCTAGTGAAAGGAATGGAGACCATATGAATGCACGTGTCCCCTATATTGATTTCCCAATAATTCAAGATAATAATGTTGGATATGGTACAATGACTGGTGCTGAGAAACATATAACTATACTACTACAATGTACTCAGGTTATGAATAATAACCTTACCCGTATGGAGCATCCAGATCCATCATGTGAAAGAGCTATGTTAGATCGCTTTATGTGACAACTGCCTCTATCATACAATTGGACTACAAACCTCTTTGTAGAAGAGTAGTGGATATGTTCCCTAGATAGTATATTTCTCGCATTGGGATGTAATGAAAGAGATAAGGTTGACATGGAAGTTTATCATCTATCAAGAGATACAGATCAGTGGTGCTTGTTAATCCAAAACACAAAGGAGGAGTAAGAAATAAAACTGATGGAATAGAGGGATTCTAAGGAAATATTCCTAGAAAAATATTTCCCCCATGAACAACGAGCGTATATGGAGAGGAAATTCTTGAATCTAAGGCACATGGAGGATGAAAATGTTTCCATGTATGAATCCAACATTACAATGCTGGTGAGACATGATGTGGACTACATACATAATTCAAGGAGAAAAATTGATTGATTCTTTGATGGTTTAAAACCATTTCTCCGAAGGGATATAGTCTCCAAAAGTTTCTCATCATATGAAGATATAGTTTCAAGTGCTATCAAGACATAAAAGTAATTTTCTATATCTTATGATGTTAAAGAAAAATAAGAAAAGAATAAGGATTTTGAAAACTATGGAAAAGAAAATAAGGAAATGGGGAAGAAGGGAAGGGAATAATTTCCATCCTATAGTTATTGTGGGAAGAAACATTCTGATGCTTGCCTAAAGGTAACGGGATTCTATTACAAGTGTGAAGAAAAAGGCCATCAATATCATGATTATAAGGGGAAAAAGAAGCTACCAATGTTCGATGCAACAATTTTACTGATATGGGAGATTATTTACATGAATGTATTAAGTGTTAGGTAAACATTCCCCAAATTAGTCCAAGGGAGCAATGCCAATCTTATGTGGTCACAATCATGGAGGTTGAAGTTCTTAACAAATTGGTTATAGGTATATTGATAATTTCATTAGAATTATATAATACATTATTTGATTCTGGATCCTCGCATTAATTTATATCTTCCCAATTTTCCAAGAAATATAGATATTTCTAATTGTATTTAATAAAGGACTTATCAGTCAAAACCCATTGTGCATGTATCATTGCAATAAAGGTGTGTCAATTATTTCCCCTCATCACACATAAATGTACTTTAGTTGTAGACCTTATCATCATACCAATGAATGAATTTGATATATCTCTCGATATTAAATGTATATCAAATTTTGATGTGAATATCTATTGCAAGAAGAAGGAAGTTATAATTTTTGAGAATGGTGTAAAATCCCTTATATTTAGGGAAGAAATACCACCATCAATTTCTCATCTAGATCCACCCCCAGTAGCTCTAATAAATTGATTTATTGGGGAGTAAAAGGACCCAATATCTATGGGTGAGGAAAGAAATATTCAAATTGTAGTTGTGTATGTAGTGAAAGAATAAGTTGATGTCTGCCCAGATGATTTACCTGGACATCCTTTAGATCGGGAAATAGAGTTTTCCATTGAAATAATTCATGGTTCAAGGCCCATAACAAAAACACCTTATAGAATGGCCACTGTGGAGTTAGTGGAGCTAAGTAAACAACTAGAAGAATTGAGTGATAAATGATTTATTCTCCCTAGTTTTTCTCCATGGGGAGACATTATTCTTTTCGTTAAGAATAAATAATGGTCTATGAGTTTGTGCATTGATTACAGGGAAATAAATTTTATTAAAATAAAGAATAAGTATCCTCTACCATGAATTGATGGTTTACTTGATCAAATTCATGGAGAAAAATATTATTTGAACATTGATCTTCGATCTGGATATCATCAGTTTCTTGTAAAGAAGGAAGGAATTCCAAAAACATCATTCTGAACGAGGTACGAGAAATAGGAGTTTACAGTAACTCCTTTTGGAATAACTAATACACCATCCATTTTCATGGATCTGATGAATATAGTTTACATGGAATAACATGATGACTTTTTGGTGGTGTTTATTGATGATATCCCTGTATAATCTAAATGATATTAAGATCATGAAAATCACTTGCGCACTACTCTGATGACTCTGAGAAGAAATGAATTATATGGGATGTTTAGAAAGTTTGATTTTTGGTTCCTATTAGTTTTATTTCTTGGCCACATTGTCTCTATGGATGGAATATTAGTAGATCCTACAAGGGCAAATGCTTTGCAAGAATGGCCTACTCCAATGAACATAACTGAGGTACGTATTTTTGTTGGTTTAGCAGGTTATTATCGGCATTTCATTTAGAGCTTCAACCGTTAAGACAACCCAATGACCAAGCTCACACTAAAAGGTGTTATGTTCGTATGAAAAAAGGAATGTGAATAATGTTTTGAATAATTGATGTGGAGGTTAGTGAATGCTCCGATCCTAACCCTATCATCATGGAATGATGGGTTTGTTTCCTATAGCGATGCATCAAAGAATGGACTTGGATGTGTCCTTGTGCAGAATGATTGAGTGATTTCCTATGCACCTAGGAAGCTAAAAATTTATAAGAAAAATCATCCAACTCATGATCTTGAGTTAGTAGTTATAATATTTACTCTAATGATTTGGAGACATTACCTCTATGGCATAAAATGTGAGATATATACAGATTGTTAGAGTTTGAAATATATATTCTCATAGACAGATCTCAACAGGAGACAAAAGAGATGGATTGAGCTACTCAAAGATTATGATTGCACAATACACTACCACATGGAGACGGAAAATAAAGTAAGAGATTCTTTGAGTAGAAAGGACCACATAATTATGAACCAGATGAGAGTTTAAAGGGATACTATTTTATGGATATAGTGAAGATGGATATTGGAATTATCGAGGAAGGTAAAACATCAATAAATTTTAAATGGTTTCCAAACCTTCTTTACTGGAAAGGATAAAATGTTCTCAGGCTGATGATGGAGAGTTTTAAAATAAAATTAATGTAATAAACGATGGGAAGTTGACTAACTTCGTATATGAAGGTGGAATTTTGAAATTCGAAAAGAGGCATTGTGTTCGCTCTATTCATTAGATAAAGAGGGAACTACTAGATGATGCTCATTGATTTAATTTTCCTATACACCCTAGTAGCACAAAGATGTATAGATATCTAAAGGAACATTTTTATAGGAAAACATGAAGAGGGAGATTACTGATTATGAGTCGAGATGTTTGGTTTGTCAATATGTAAAGGCTGGAAGAGAACATGATGGAGGATCCATGCAACCCCTTCATATTCCTATGTGGAAATGGGATGATATTACGATTGACTTTTTCATTGGGATACAAAATACTCAAACAAATAATGATGCGATATGGATCATTGTTGATCGTCTTACAAAATCAACACATTTTCTTTCTATAAGAGATGATTTACCACATAAACTTTTAGAAACACAATATATTAATGATATTGTAAGACTTTATGGTGTTCCCTTATCAATTTTTTCGGATCTTGATCCCTGTTTTACATCACAATTCTGTAAAATTCTCCAGAAGGCCTGAGATAATGATATTTGTTTGAGCACTGCCTACCACCCAAAAAATGATGGAAAATCATAACGGACTATTCAAAAATTGGAAGACATGTTTAGGTCTTTTTTAATTAACTTTATAGGTATGTGGGATTAGTATTTACCTCTCTTAGAGATTTCCTACAACAATATCTTCCATTCTGGTATTCATATGGCACCATATGAATCATTATATCTAAATAGATGAAATACACCAACTTGTTGGGTTGATATTAGTGAAAGAAAGCTACTAGGCCAATAATTTGTTGTGGAAACAGTAGAAAAGGTGAATATTTTCAAAACCCATATCAAAACAGTCCAATATAGGCAAAAGAGCTATGCTATAAACCGAAGTAATGATTTGGAATTTTAAGAAGGGGGTCATGATTTCTTAAAGGTATCTCCATGGAAGGGTATTATACTATTTGGTAAGAAGGGAAAATTAAGTCCCAGGTACATCAAGAAATTTTGAAATTATCTATCAAATTGGATCTGTAGCTTACCATTTGGCAATGTCGCCAAGTCTCTCTAAAGTTCCCAATGTGTTCCATGTGTCAATGTTAAGGAAATACGTGCCAAACCCAACACATGAACCCACCAATGAAGAAATAGAACTGGAGCCTGGTCTATCTTATTATGAAGAGCCTATCAAGATTCTTGATACCAGAGAACATATATTGAGAAATTAGATGACTCGTCTGGTAAAGGTTCTATGGAGGAACCCTAAGTTGGAGCAAGCAACATGGGAGCATGAGGAGCTTATGTTGAAAACATTCCCGAATCTTCTTAGGTAACGTTTTGTGAATTTTGAGGACGAAATTTTAGTAAGTAGTGGAGAATGTAACATATCAAGGTTATGAAAATGAATTCATTTTATAATCTAGAAATTAAACACAACTTTACCTCTTCAATGTTTTTAATTTTGAAAAATGTTAATCTAGAGTTATGACCAGAAAGTCATCTGGAGTCTGATAGAACAAGCATGATTTTTGGTGAATAGTAATAGACCCTTATGAATAGTAAATTGAATAGTAATATGACACTTATGAATAGTAAATAATGAAAATATTTTATTTTCTTAAGGTTATAAGATAATGAGATCTTAATTGATTTTTCAATGAGATATAAAACTAGTTATACCTTTAAAATTGTTATTTTTAGAATTAACTATGAATTTATTAAAAAATTAAATTAATATTTTTTAGAAAATTATTTTTGAAAAATGGATTTTATTTTTTAATTCTACATGTCAATAAATATTTGGGGTGAATTTTTTGTATTTTTATGAAATTCTTGAATTTTTGATGAATAGTGAAATATGGTAAAATACAGTATATAAAAATTATCAGTTAAATACACTATTTATGAAATCATAAGTGATTTAATTCCTCCTAGATTGAACTCAGATGCACTTATTACAATTAGGGGTCACATTAAACAACACTATTGGTTGTCTTGAGGGAAATAATAAAATAATGAATTAAATATTCAAAATCCACTCCTCTCCTCCACTATAAAACCCCCAACACTACATCTTCTCTTCACTCATCTAAGCCTTCAAGATCCTAAATGTTATGCCTAAAATCCATACTTAGTCACTCCTTACATCTAGGAAGATCTTGGTATTTCCAAAAGACCGAAACCCCTTCCTTTAAAGAAGTTCCCAAGGATGTTATATCAAGAGGTAAAACCCCTTTCTTTTTCATTTAGTTTCATTTCAAGTTCCTTTGTTTTGTAATCCTCTCCTCACCTACTCTATCTAAATGAACATGATAGATCTAGTATCATCTATATACTGTAATTATTTCATGTTAATTGAAGAACCATCATCAATATCCTCATTCCATCTTTTATTTTATAAATGAAATCAACGTCCACGAGGTTCAAAATTATAACCATCATGGACGACGATGTTTCATTCTACAAAATATCTTTCATTTATTGGAATGAACCCATTTTTATAGTTGAACCAGACTTTAATATATGTATTATAATAGGATTAAGATTCAGGAACCATGTTACATACATATTATTAAATTGTATGACCAAACTAGTTCCTAATAATCAAAATACTGCTAAATAATCTAAGTGAATGTCATAAATATTTCATCTAATGATTCATCCTCTTTACATTTAACCAAATGATTGAAATTACCATTAACACTTAATTATGTTCATAAATAATATGTAATTTCAATTCTAGATATTTACATCCATTCCACTCCATTACTTAAGAATAAGTGAACCGATTATGAAAATAATGAAAATGAACACTTCGAGATGATGAAATTCAATATAATTACTTATCACTAAGGGCATAAATGAACTAAACAAAATTATAATAAAATAAATAAATTTAAAATTGGTTATAAAATATTTTATTAATAAGTCTAATTTCATATTCCAGGATCTTTAGTTCAAGAGCGGAACAGGTTCGGACTTAAGGTATGAGGTTTTACACCTGAACATCCATTTCCATTTGGGTTACATTATTGTCTAATTACCTCAATGAAACACTTTTTTATTGTTATGTACTCATAAAATATTATGTTTTTGGATTATATATATTTTTACCAACTAGAATATTTCCTTATTTTATGGATCGGCAAACGTTTTAAAAGGAAAATTAGAAATTGTTTAATAAATACAAGCCCGATCCAAGGGAATTTCTATAATTCTTAACTATTTTCAAAGGAACTCTATAATATGTTTTTAGAAAAAATTATCTCTATAAAATTTCTTATTTTATTATTAACATACTATCTTAATTCAATTTTGTTTTTATTCAAATATTTTTCCCAGAAAACTCTTCTTTACAAAGTAAAAGAATATTTATCTCAAGATTTACTCAATGATTTTATAAGAGAATCTTCATCTATTTCAACACTCTTGTTGAATATTATGTATTATTAATTTATTATTACATGTTATCATAACCATATTTAATTTAATGGTTTATTATTATTTTGAATGTAGATTTGCTGTCTTAAAACCATTCATCAATTTATTGCGAATGGTTAGTGTTTATGATTAATGTTCGGGGAAAGTTATTTTCATTTCATATATTAATTTAAATATGAATATATATGTTGTTTATGTTTATAACTATTCATATGAGAAATTAATTGGAAATAGTAAGTGTCATGTGGGGAATGTTATATCCCCATGAAGCGTCACTAGGTCTCATGAGACAAACTACGATTTTGGCACAAGGCCTTAATAACATGATTATTTACGGTCTTGGCACGAGGCCTTGACATTATAATTATGTTGTCCTGCATTATGAATTCCATAATTATGAAAATAGTATTTATGGTTCATAAGGTTATTATAATAGTATAATACCCATGATTATTTTATATTATTGAAATATTTACTCAGCTCATATTTCGTCCATATTATGTTCAAGTTTTTTTTAAAGGCATGTGTTTTCAATTATTCACTATGTCAAATGTTTTTGTATTCTTCCATTTTATTGATTACTCTTAATAAGAATTGGAACTCACTCCTTTAGTGTGTCTCATTTTCTCAATACATGATGAATTTTATTATGAACGACATGTTGAAATAACCTAGGAGTAATTGATGTTGTCTAAAGAGTTTCTGTGTTGTAATGTTGAACTTATGTATGTATCTTGTTTCCAATAATACTAAACTAATCGGTCCTTCGGGATGATTATTTATTATTTATATGCCAATTTAATCAAATAAGGCACTGACTTCAAGAAACTGGAGTCAAGTCCCTACACAATACATCTCAAGGGGATTCCATACATGTTATCTGACTCATTATGTGCATTATTCTATATGAGTGCTATGTTGAACCTTCAAGCATGAGTCCTAGGGTGAAATTATGGTTATGAAATTACCTTTACACTATGAATCTTTTTTTGTAAATCTAGATATTGTTTTTATATGTGTAATAGAAATGTACCTATGATGAGATGACTACTATCTTGATGTCATGTGCTTACAGATTTTAGGTTTTCATTCTAAGTATTTTTGTACTCAACACTGTATAGGATTTTACCACACGTGTCATGTACTATGAAGATGATCAACATTTTGATGGAGTCTTAGAGGGACCAGAACCTTGCAAGGATTAGTGAGCAAGACTGAAGAAGGTGATGTTTAGTGTTAACCCTGACAACAATCACCTTCTAAAAATTTATGGATCACTTGTTTTTGGATTCTTTATGGGGGTCTTATATTGGACCCATTTACTTTTTAGTACTTTTTGTTTTACTCTAATGTTTTTATTTAGTTCTATGCATTTATGGTTAGTCAATTTGTTTTTGCATTTTAGCATTATATGGCTTTAAGATAGGTTCATGCGTATAGCTAAATTAAGATAAGGCTACCCATGTGAGGGATATTCCTACTTGGAATTTGTCTATATACCAATACCTATTAGATGTGGGCTTGGGATAACCAAGGTTCGAGCTCCATTGGTTGTGTTAATGGTTGTATAGTTGTTTGTGGGTATAATGACATGTTCATTTTAGAAATATAGTGACCATATTTCTAATGTTTTCAATTTTAATATTTGTGAATGTTCTTAAGGGTAACTATTTATGAAAATATTTATATTGAATTTAGTATGAGGTTTTAGAGATTAATTTATTACATTAAAATTTGAAGATTTATGTAAATTGGATAACCAATGTTAACCATTTTGTTATGTTTGTAACTATAGATAGAAGGAATTACATATCATCTAATTATGGATCTTATGATCCGCTAGTTCTCCAGGCCTTACAATTTCATCTTAATTTCTTGGAGTAAGAGATAATGTTGAAATTGGTCAAGGCATATCCAAATAGTGATATTATAATTATAAAATAAAATCAAGTAACTATACCTTATTAATTAATTTTTAAATAAAATTTTATCTTACTATCATCATTTCTGATGCTATCAATGACAATTTTTATTCTTATTTGGTTTATAGTTTTGTGTTCATTAACCTTATCTTGACCATGTTCTCTATCAATCTCTGTTAGTTCACGGGGATTTTTTATTCCTTCAAAATCCAAAATTTTCTATTTTACCTATGTGGAATCCTAGTTAAGCATTACTCCAGGAAAACATTATGTTTCCAGATTTCCTTTTTTAGGTGGCATTTATTATGAATTTTTTACATTGTTAGTTTGTATGAATAAATTATCAAATTTTAAAACATTGATGACCTAGATCATCATCATGGATGAAATTTAAATTATGTGTGAAATAATGTAACACCATGAAGTTTTTATGAAATATATTTTTAAATAATTTCATTTGTTTGATATCTTTCTTTGCAGGAAATAAAAAGTTTAGATGAACCATGAAATATTATTAAAATACTATATTTCCATTATAACATAGCTATTAAATTGGAAATAATTAATAGTAATAACTACATTATGAAATAAATAGTAATAGTTATCTCAATATGAATGTATTGGTATGTTATTATAAAATGATCAATTGTTTTCCATTAAAGTCATTTTATTCTACAAATAATGTTTTTCTTCCAAAATGAGTTTTCTTTATTTTATTAGTGAATATTAATTTATATTAGTTTTATATAATTTATTTCACAATATTAATTTCAATTTTTAATTCATAATTTCAAAATAATATTTAAATAATAGTTTGAGAATTTTTTAACAAACATTTATTTTTCAAGGAATAGTGAAAAATAGCGATTCTTATTGAAAACTGTATTTTTTAAAGATCATACATGGTAAAATTATTGTCTTTATTTATTATGTAATTTAATTGGTTCATTTTTATTTAAAATAATCCCATTAATATTTTTATGAGGATTTTATGCTTGAATTTACTATTAAAACATATTATGTTTGAAAATGATATTATTCTAAATACCTTTTTTCATCATGTTTTAGTTTTTTAATATTAAATTAAGTATTTTAACTTTGGTGAGTTTATTTTTTATAAATTTATTTAATATTTATAATCATGATGTATAATTTTTTTATTAAAACAAATTTATTTTAGTCAATATGAATAATGATTGTGGTAAAATATATTACCTTGATAAAGGGTAAAACATGATAATATGGATAACAAATAATTGATAAATCCTTGATTTTTCATCCAATTTATTATTTTAAGTATTTAATTACACCCTTAAAAACTAATGTTTAAAATTTATTTTTAAAGGATACCAGCCCATTAAAATGACGTATATATTATATAAATAAAAAAAGGCACAAAATGCCTCTATCTAGGTCTTAAATAAATCATATGTATCCACATGGGGGAAAAGTTGGTTATGAATGAATCTAAGAGTACATTTTTAAATAAATAAACTTATTTTTATGATAGAAACTTATTTATTAATTCTTGGGGCCACTTTTATGAGATTATAAACTTTATAAAATTTTATTTAAAGAAAAGTAAAAGATGTCGCATTTATGTATTTAGTAAAAATAATATTATTAATATGGGTTTATTTAGAGTATATGATCTATTATAAATCAAATTATTAAAAATAAAAGATGTATCTTAATAATGGTAGTTTATTTATATTTTTTTTTGTAATTTAATAATTACCTTAAATTCTTATATGAGACTGATGTAGTAATTATTTGATTAACAAAAAAATATACAAAATGATATTCAAAGTATTAAAAGAAATATTATTTGAGATATTTTAAGTGATACATGTATTATATAGATGACCTTGACATTCAAGGGATATAATAAAATAGGTTTCTATAATTTTAAATACTTTATTGACATTTTTAAAAGTCAATTTATTGAATAGTATAAATAATAAAAATAATGGTATTTTATGAGATTAATATTTTAATAAATTATTTAAAAGTCATAAAAATAAATCAAAATTAAACTAAATTAATAAAATGGTCTAAAATTTCACTAATTTGAGATTTAAGGTGCCATTTAAACTATATATGAAAAATTACAACATTTTCATATTAATACAATTGTTACTATATTTAAAATTCAAATAGGTTAACTAAGGGTTATTCAAAAAGATAAGGTTTAAAAATAACAAAAATATTTATAAAGTGCAATGGATGATGAAATTACAGACATTTCATATCTTAAATTTAATTAAATATTAATTTGGAGTTATTTAGATAGAAAATGAATTTATTATAATTTAATATTTTGAGAAATTCCAAAAACTTCCCCTCACCTCAATTATAAATGGGAACCTCCTCCCTCACTTTTTTTTCACTACATGGAGCTATATAGAGTAACCATCCTCATACAATTTATCTTTTAATCATATATATCAACATTATAGATGTTTTATTCTTAACATAAGTCCATCCCTAGACCCATTTAGATGAGATCTAAATGAGATGTTTCAATGAAGAGGTAATGGCTCTAACTGATCAGTTTCATTTTATACTCATTCTGAGATCATATAAATATATGATTTTTGTCATAAAATAATAACTTAATTATTAAATGTATTCTTAAATTTCATTATGATTATGAAAAAATTATTATACAGCCAATTTCCCATCATATAATAAGTGAAAGTATCGCTCGTGTGTACATACTGCTTATCGACTCTATGTAGCGATACAATTAATTTTTTATCACTATCATTTATGGATAGGTATTATTATGGGTTTAATGAATTTATATGATATATATTATGTAATAATGATTCTGTAAATAGGAATTATTTCTCATAATAATTTCATTAAATCAATCAAAAAAGGAAAACAATGTTCATGCAGACGTATGCCCTACCATCTCCAGGAACTGTGTAATTCATTTTTGTCTCTACATTATATGAGTGATAATTAATATTTTTATAATTATTATGTATAATTTTTATAACATGATTAAAATCATGAAAATTAAGATACCAATATAAATGTATGAGTACTATGAATGATGAACTGAAACAAGTTTGGAAAATAAATAAGTTATTACCTTGAATTGTAATTTTAATAACAAATTATTAAAAACTGAGGGATAAGATGTAGTAAATAAATCCTAAATGATATAGTATATATATATATAATAAATGTATTATAAATCCATATTTTTTATACATTATCTTTTATCATAAATGAAGAAGGAAAATACTTGATGTAAGGGTTTAATTCACAATCTCATTATTATTATGGATTGTTTCTGGTTAAATATCCACTAGGGGTTATTTCTCTTCCATTCTCAATTAAAAAATCAAAATGGATTTTAATATTCTCCTATAAATGTGTAAAGACATTTTTCACATTTATTAAATTTTATAGAATGGTTCTAATGGAATTTTTTTTTCATTTCACAAACAAGCTACTTTGTGAATTTCTTGAAATAATTACAGGATAAAATATTTTTTAACTTATATAGAATGAAAATAATTTTCCATATTCATGATGGATTAATAATTTTAATTTTCCTTTTCATGTTTAAAATATAATTATAAAAAATAATTATTTCCTCTATATATGTGCATCTTTCTAAAAAGAAGTGTTTTCAAATAAAAATGGAATGGGTAATTTTTTCCCCAATGGGTTGATGATCTTCTATGATATATACATTCATCAAAGACAACAAAAATTTCTATTACATATGACTGAATTGGAAAATAATCCAAGGATACCATCATTATTATTTTTCTATATTATTTATCTTTATGCTGGAATGATTTTTATGAAACCTATTTCTTTTCCATGGCTTATTCTATAATTAATGATTTATAAAACCCAATTTTATTCATGGGGTTTTATATGATTAATTATTTATTTTATTATGGAAAACATATGAATTTTTTTCTTTAGGTGATTGGGGGGACCTATATCTCTCTCCAATTCATTGGGTAATGATTTATATCTAATCAGTTAAATATTATTGGAATGAGGAGTGAACACAGTTTAGTAAGATAGGGTTGAAACATGAGTGCATTTGGTTTAGTAATATAGATATGTATTATGGAGTAAAAATGATTAATAAAAGAATTTTACTGCTTTGATGGTCTTGGTAGTGCCTCTTTACTAATAAGAAAATGATTTTCTATTCTTATTTAAACACAATAAAATTTAGGACTTATGCTAATATTATACTCTCATGGATCATTTTCTGTGATTTCTTTATGATTCAAATTTTATGAAATACCAAGATTTATTCCATAACCTAGGAATATGATCCTTGATATGCAAGTTGTAATTTAAATTTTATTGTTCATATTACCATACCCTTATGCTCATACTATGCTTATGAAATCATTGATATCTCCTTTTTTACCCTTAATGATCATTTTCGATCACCATATATTATATTTCCTTCCCCAGGTTTAAAAAAAATGTTTAGATAGGGTATTCCTAGGAGGAGTAATATGGGATAATATATTTGTGGGAGATGCATAATACCATTCAAAAAATAAAAACATTATATATTTAATTTTTGAAGACTCTAAGAATTTATAAGTCTTATATAGAGTGTGTTTATATGCATTGAATATTAATCTAAATAGATGTAATATTTGTATATTTAAAGCATATGACATAATAATAATCATCTACAAGATGACTATATAGACCATTGTCTCCATTAGAAATGATTTTTTTATTTTTTTTATTTTAGGAAAATGAAAGTTAAAAATGAAAATCCGTTTGTTTTTATCATAATATTTTTTAAATAGTGATAAATAGAGGATATTTTAATTTAAAAATAGTGTATTTAATTCTAAATATTTTTTTATGATAATATGTTTTTAATTTTTAGTGTTATAATAATTATCTTAAAAAATAATACAGATTTTACACATAGAAATAATTAAATAAACATAAAAATAAATAAATAATTTCAATAATAATAAAATTAATATTTTTTGAATTATTTATTGCATGAAATTATTTTTATAGATAAATATAACATGAAATGGATTTAATAAATAGTTAGATTCAAATTTCATTTTTTTCATCATCCAATTAAAGTCAAATTATATAAATGCTTCTAGAATATATATTAACGTTCATTTTTGATAAAAAATATGTTACTAAGTTATATAAAACTCAAAAAAAACTATGTGAGGAAAATATATAGGTATAATTTTTAAAACATCTACCACAATCTATTTTTTGGGCCAATTTAATTTTTCAGTAACTATCGACCCTTGTGGAGAAAAAACGTTATGACTGAGATAATTGTCAAAAATGGTAAATGTTGACAAAAACAAAATGATTAGGGGGGAAAATTAATTTAAAAATCTCAAACATTTATTGGATGTGGTAATTTCAATTAATCATCCTCATAGTTTTTAATCATATCATTTTTCCCAAACAAACACAAAAATTAATTTGTATTATTTTTATATGTAATAAACTCCAAGAGTACAACTCCCTAGTATTATAAAATGGAACCCACTCTACTATCAAGTTCACACATCTAGAAAAATTTGGTAAGGAAAATAATTAGAAAAATGTAATCTTTATATCCTGATCCATATTCTATATGACGTTTTTTGGGAAGAATCAAAATTATAGAGGTCTTATGGTGTGAGGTAAAGGAGGTCATCTAAATAATATTTATATATTTTAATCAAATGTATTAATATTATTTATTATTCAGAATCATTAAAATCATCATCATCCATTATTAAATAATAACACCATTATATCCCATATACGATGATTTTAGTATGTTAATTGAATCTCCCATAACCATCTCGTCCACTATCAAATGCCAAATGAAAATATCATTAGTTGGAACAGTGGACAGCCGACTGATGAACCCATGTAATTTGATTTCCATAACCCCAAATCATGGATATATATAATAATGAATTTATTATATATAAATATATGATATTATATATATATTTTTAATTTATGGATTTAATATAAAATATTTTTTATTCCATTTCAAATAATTTATGAATTATGACGTTGTTTGTGTGTATAGTGAACTACCACCTCCATGAAGCAATTTGATTCATTTTTCATTAACATATTGCATATATGATATAAATAAGTATATTCAAAGTAATAATATGGAATTTAAAAAAATATAATATTTATAGTAAGATAAAATAATACTTATCTTCTTTATATAATGATTGTTGAAATAAGTAATCATTACTTATGTGTACGTACAACCTACCATCTCCATCATTGTAACATAATCCATTTTTGAAAACTTTTATACACGATTCTATTTAAAATTATAATTGTATTATAATTTGTTTAATATGTCATGAATATTAATATATTGATAATTGATTAATTAATTC
Source organism: Viscum album (assembly GCA_963277665.1). NCBI lineage: Eukaryota > Viridiplantae > Streptophyta > Magnoliopsida > Santalales > Viscaceae > Viscum > Viscum album. The sequence continues at coordinate 1,006,561,864 of OY728134.1, forward strand.
TCTTGCCACATCAATATACCAAAGTCAATTTTTAATTATAAAAAAAATTTCCTCAAAACACATGATATAGAAATAACTTAATATGTAATTAAATATGTCATTAAAATATGTTTTAGGAATAATAGATTAATCAATGAAACGTTTATGGAGAAAATAAAATATTTTATAAACTATTGTTAAACAACAGTTAAAGATCATACATGGCATATTTTGACTCAATATAATGTATTTTGTCTCATCTCCCTTTCATTGTGACATATTTTAATATTGTTAACAAAATTTATTTTATATGGTGTATATAAATTCCATTTAAATGTGATATCAGGAATCATTTATACTTTGTGGAATTTAATATTTCAATTTAGTAATTTCTTCTAAGGGGTTTTTACTTCAAAGATATCAACTGGTATTAGTTCCTATAACATAATTTTATTTCATTCTTTAATATCAATTATTCATTGAATATATTATTACAAGATTTTCCAATCATCATGACTATTATTTTATTCAAGCTATCTATATAAGTTTCGATGTATATTATCAATGAAAATTATTTTATCAGTTTTTTATGAACATTTAGTTATTAATATTACTAATACAATAGGGTATTTTCTTATGTTTTCAAATATAATGATTTAATTTTTCATTCATATATGATAGAATTATTTGATGCATCATCTAATTTATGGGGAAAATTATCTTATAATACCATACAAATTGTTTTATTGGATGTATGATGATAAATTTGTAATGATATTTCCATGAAACACATTTTTTCACATGTAAATCATTTTATAAAGGAACACAAGTAGTTTCTAAAATCCTGATGATAGAATTTCAGGCTTTTATGTGTCTTTTTCATGAATGGTACTTGAAATATGTTGATGATGACATGTTGACCCCATTATTTCTCATGGGTGAGCCTAATGTATCTTATATAATGGGTTGATCTTCATTATTTCTCATAATTATAGGTGATCCTGATATAGATTATACTATGGGTGTTCCCCATTATCTCTATAATGCATTGGGAAATGAATTTGTTCTCCAGAGAAATATGTTGGAAGTATACCACATGGTTATATAAATATTAAGGGTTAATATAAGTGTTTTATTAATATGATCATCCAAGGATACAACATGTTTTCTTATTGCATTCTAGTATTATAATGTTCTTTTGATCATGATTGATATCACATGGATCATGATTTCTGATTCGGGTGGATCTTTACTTTTTAAATTTTTATGAATGTTATCCTGATTAATAATATATGTTTTTATATTTATAAATTATCTTTTGTTAGTTTTATTCATTTTTATTATGTCATGATACTCTTATTCTCATATTATGCTCAGTAATGGCGTTTAACTATTAATGCAATATTGAGAATATGAGCTAACCCATATTATGCTTTATTTTTCCCATGTTATAATGAATGATATTAAATGATTATTTCCAAGAAAGCATTTAAGACGTAATGAATTTTGTGGGGGATGATGAAGAATTAATATGTAATATAAAAATCTATGTATATTGTAAGTGACACTCACATTAAGTCATTGTTATTGTTTATATAATAATTTTTTCCAATCTCTAAAATTATAAACCTTAAAAAAAAATTTCAATGTAAGTGACCCAATATTTATAATTAGATTTTATTCATTTTGGATTATTATAATTGTGTCATAATTATCTTTATAAATTCCATACATGTAATGTTTATGTTTTTTTCAACGTATCTAGGAGTTCGGTCCTAGGGCCGTTATATCATGATTTTTTTCAACTCCTTTACTATTTATATTTGTTATAAAATAACATATTGATTTACTTTTATCATGTCTCTTTAGATATTAATTTTCATATTCACTCTCAAAATAACTTTGTTAAAGTAAAAAATATATGTCCCATAGTATTTCATTCTCCAAATACTAATCATCTATAAAGATGAAATAATCTTAATGAATGATTTAAATTTTACCAATCATGCAATATTTGTTTTTGAAATTCCCTCCATCACTACATTAACATCCTTTGAATGGAGACAATGGTCTTATTTTCATATCATCAATGAAATTCGTACATCATTAAATATATTGTGGAGAATTAATATAATTGAATATGAAGAATTTATCCATATAAACATTTTTAAAATGAATGTTATAATAATTATAACACTAAAAATTAATGGAGTCTCTATAAATACAAGGTAAATTTTAATAATAATTATCATATTCCATTTTTTGAAAAATGTAACTCATATCCAAATGATTATTTTATCTCACTAGTGATGATATCATGATTCAAATATTTTAAAATTTCTTCTATTCTATAAAACTCTTTCAACATCTTGAACATATCCTTAAACTGTACATAATGATGTACACCCTAGAATACACTCTCTTATAACATATTATAATTTTACATCATAGAATATGTATAAATTTATAAGTTTATTTGATTTATATGAAATATAAATAATTATTAACATTTTGAAAATAATAATATAAAGATGATTCCATGAATGGATACATGATTAAACCCTAGATATTATATGAATCTCTTCTTGGTTAATTAATACAGTTACCCGTCAAATATATGATCATTGATAATATAATAAGAAACACGTATAATCTCCCAATCATCAAAAACATAATATAGCATGTTAAATACACAAAAATCCATTTGGATCAAATAAAACATCAAGTTGCATAATATATACTAAAATGGGACGGGGTGAATTAGTTTGTTTCTTAATATAAATAAATATACTTATATTCATAGAATTATCGTTCAATATTTTTCCACTATGAATTAAAAAATTATATAACTATTAATCATCTCAATATTTATAAATATCAATGTTTAGAAAATACTAAATAATTAAATGGAGAGAAATGTTTATCTTAGGAAACCTAAACTAGGATACATACACGGGGAACACACTAAATAATTTTCATGTTTATTAAAAATCAACCATAAACTCAATATTTCATTGGAAAAATGATTTAGGTTATGTAACTCCTTAATGTGGTTTCGAATATTCATAACTGATTTGGAAATATCTCACTACTCGCCATGTGTCACACTATTCCCCTTCATCACACACTACTCTTGAATATATAAATTTATAAAAATATATTCATTTTTTCAATATATTTACAGGAATGATTGATAATGATCAACATATAAAAAATATTTAGACATCATCCCTTTTCTATAATTTATTCTCTAATGTTTTCGAAAAACATCTTCTAATTCAATGAAATAATATAAATTACAAACATTGATAATTGTTTATTATTTAACCCTAATAAAATCATTATATATCAATAATACCCCAGGTAGTGTTAATTATATATTGTAGAATCACTCATTCAAATATCTCTTATTAAACAATTCCATGAGATGTGATCCATTGAAATATTATATTTCCCTTCACTTCAAACACTTAATTATCTCACATCACATTTTCACTTTAACAACACAATTTCCTAAACATGTATTCAACACTAATTAAATTACATTTATTTATATATTCTATAACTACCATGTTTTCTGACCACCATTCCTGTACTTCATCATAATATTATTTTCAACATTTTTATTCATTATGTTTAGTCTACCATTACCTTTGGAATATCTAAACCGATGTGAGAGATTATCCCATCAAGACGATAGCTTCTCTTTCTCGATGACCTAGCTCCATGCTACTGAGATCGTCTCCCCTCCATTTTGGAGGGGGGAGTTTTGCATTCAATGTTACCTAGGCGGTCTGACCCCATGCTCCCTTCGCCTCCTTTTCCTAAAATTTACATCTCCCCAAAATTTCCAATCCTTGTCCTGGAGGCGCCTCATTTATCTCTACTCCTGTCAATTTTAAATAGTGCTGTGGATCTGTGCAAGTATACCTTGGTTGCTCATTTTCTTCCTCAACGCCCCTCGATAGAAGCTTTTTCTCATGTTGTTTAGAAATCTTGGGAGCTTCATGAATCTGCGGTCGTCAGGTTGCTTGACCAGAGACATATTATGGTTCATTTTGGACATGAAGAGGATTTGATCATCGCTTGGTCTAGGGCCCCAAGGAGGTGTGGTAGTTCTTCATTTTATATTTTTCTATGGAGTTTTGAGTTTCATATGCAGCGTGATCCTTCGTCGATCGTGACATGGATAATCCTTCCTGGATACCCTCTTTCATTTCAAAATCCATCGATTCTATGTGCAATTGGTAATTTGATTGGCCGATATCTTGGTTCTGATCAACAAACTAATTATGTGGCTCATCTTATTTGCACGCAGATATGTGTCGAGTTCAATATTGTGGGGCCTCTTGTGCATCATGTCTGGATCACTAATGAGATGGTTTTTTGTAAGATTCAAGATGTTGTCTTTGAATAATCGCTGAAATTATTTGTAAAGTTGAGACAACTTGGGCATCTGGAGGCTGTTTTCTGTAGTGGAAGGATGAGTGTTAGTCCACAGGTTATTGAAGGGAAATATGTAGATGGTTGTGTCGTTCATGGTGACGTGAGGCCGGATCAGGAGGCTATAAATCATGGATGTGAGGATGGGATATGAATGCACCTATCGAAGCAGATGTGTGTATCGGAATTGGAGGCTCATCTGGGCAGTAAGATCAGATGGGCTCCTCTTGCACTGCAGTTGACTTGGTCGAAGTGAAAACTAATAGTAATGGAGAGAGGGAGATGATGCAAGTTCTTCATAATGTGGCTACATGCCTTTCATGTGGTTTGAAGGCGGTGAAGACATCTCTGAACCCATCAGTGGGGAAGGTTTTTGATAGGTTTTGAAGGGTGATCTGGGGGTGGAGTCTCGGTTTGTTGTGGAGGGTGCATGTCGCCTGTAGCTGGTTTTGTCCCCTGAGATGCAGTTGGCCACTACAGCTAGTGATCAGAGTGCCTTTAATAGGAGCACGAATAGTGAGGGTGGATTTCTGAGATGCAATGGTTCTGGAAATGTAGATCATAAGGAGCTTCCAATAGTGATAGAAGGTGTTGTATCACTAGATATAGTCCCCAGTGATGCATGTGCTATGGAGGAGGTAATAGTGAGGGAACTCTCTGCTGGTCCTGGTACTGTGCAGTAGGAGATTGCAAGAAGCGGTGCGAGGGAGGAGTTCTCAGCTGGGATGTCAACATGATTGGTGCATCAGGTGGATGTCGTTGAGCTTATTAATCCCTTTGTTGGACTGGTGATGAATGACTTGGCAATGGACCAGGATGGAGTTGTGTCTAAGGACGATTATGCTTTTGAAAGGAAAATTGGTGCAGATCCGGGTGTTGATGATAGACAGTTTCAAGGGTGGCAGGATGGTCATGAAGTGGTTTTTGTTGCTGGTTCTACTACTAAATGCTCACAAGAATTGGGGAATGGGAGGACCTCTAATTTTGAGTAGGGTACTTCAATTAATGATGATGTCCATACTTATACGGAGGTGGTAGATAGAGGCGCCACTGTGAAGAGGGGGATGCATGCTGGCCATGAGGAATGAGGAATGGAGGAGGGTTACCATGAAGTGCATATATCTGGAAAATGGGGGAATGTTTTGGATACTCACATCGAAAATGAGGGTGGAATGGTCTGGATCTCAAATAATGATGTTGTCCAGGGTGTAAAAAGAAGGTGTCTGAGAATGAGGAATCGATGAATGCCCAACCATGAAGAAGGCTGAGGATGAATTATTCTTATTTTCCAAAGCCAATGGCCACAAGGCCTTTTGTTGGGATGAAAGGTTGGGTTGTGTAGTCCTCGAAGGAATATCTTTCTTTGAAGATGTTTAATCTTAGATGGATATACACCAATATTTGGAAGCACCATGATAGTTTAGAGTGTGAATCATTTACTATAGAGGAAGTTATCTATCATGGCTATAGTAACGGGACTGACTATTATGATCTATAATTGGCCTTTCTCCTTTCTGTTCTTACTTGTTGGACATTTTCTTTTCTTTACTAAATGGTTAGAGGCTTTCCTCTGACTGAGATTTTCTGGTATCTAAACTGAAGTAACAGAATAATCAAAAAATAATAAATTCAAAAAAATCTATTATTAGTGTCCTCATTCCTCTTACACACTCTTCCTTATCTAAACTATATATTCTTTCTCTCTATTCAATGCACACTTTTTTATAATGAACTTATTTTTATTCTATTATTCTAAAATTCTACATCAATTTTCATATAGTAGATTTTAAATTCAAATTCAATAATCCGGATATTATCTAACATGAAATTTCATTTCATTAAATTATTCCCCTTAGATAATATAATTTTAAATATCTAAAATTAATATCAAAGTTGAATTATATAGTCTATATCATCCAAACAACTATATTTACAAATGGTCCTTTTATTATAATTTTTCTCTCTTATTTCCATGTTGATTCATCTTATTATTTCTTGTTTGAGCCTTTTGTGGTGAAAAATGTGTGTTTTCAATATTTTATAAGAAGTAGAGAGTTGAAAATTAAGATTATTTTGAGGGTAAATCGGTTATTATAGTAATAATATGTATGAGAGTTTGACTGTGTATACAGTGAGAGTAACAGGTAGCCAATGGAAATCTAGTTGAATGGTGTTACTAAAGGTACTCCATCGGTTAACCAGTGGGGTCTCCATGGGTTTGGACATTCTTCAAGGAACCATCACTGAGCTATTAGAACTTCTAGTGGATTCCTCACTCTTATGTTAACTATTTTCTAGACGGCATTAGATAATAGCTAGATGATAACATTAATCAAAGACATTAAATTTAGGGAAGTCTCACAATTCCTTTACATAAATCCACAATTCTATTTTATGATGCCTCTCCCTCATAAATATTTGATGCCTCATTACTTAGAAGAATGTATAGAAGTGTCCTTGACCATTCCAACCTTGATACATCATAGATTAATGTTCCAATTGATTCATTGTATCTCTTTTAATATGTGTAATCTTTATTGGATTGATAATTACTATTTCATCCTCTTTCTCATTTTTTTCATGGATCATTGGGTTATTGATGGATCAAAATCCTGTTTTTATGGATATTTTTAATTAAATTAGTACTATATATTTGTAGTTATGGATTCATGTGTTGGGTGATTTTTGATCCTAAAAATTGTGGTAGTTGTTTTTATTTGGAAATTTCTATCAGTTGAAACTGTTTTTTAATGCTTAATTTTATTGAGATTTTTGTGTGATTTCATAATGCATGATTTGATAATCTTAATAAATGTTGTCAAAATGGAATGGTGTGTGTTGAACCTATTGAATATGAATTCTAAAATAATGTGTTTATTTCCAGAAATGATATATATAAAAAATGAATGGAATTAAGAGTGATTTTTTGATGATTCAATAGATAAGAATACATGATATTTTCAATGGATTTGTAAAGATAAATTTTTTTAACAATTTTTTTATTCATGAAACCCCAAGATTTTGGTTTTTTAAATCAAATGATACGATGAAATGTGATTTGGGGATTCTTGAATGATTAATGATTAATTGACATTGAGTTGAATGATTTTCCCATTGATTTATTTCATTGAAACACACAATAGAATTTGTAGTTATATGGGTAATCGATGACAAGAAAACTATGAATGTATTTTCAATAACTGATAATAGATTTATGATTTCAATGATAATGAAAATATCATGAATCCAAGAAGTGAATTTATTGGTGGTGCACTTTTATTTACTCTAGGTCTGAGATATAAGTATGTTTGTACACATGGATCAATGATTCAAATATGTATTCGGATCCTTGATACTCGATATAACTAATCCAGCATCACATTATCATGGTTCAATTATATTAAATGAGTTATAAATTCAAATTTTGATAATATGATTTAGTCATTAATGTTGTTTTAAATTTCTTATTAATTTTGGAATAATATAAATGTCTTATTGTTTGCATTGAAATGATTTTAAAAAATGTTTTATTGAATATTGTGAAATTGATTTCCATTCCTTGTTGTATATAAAATTGATAATACATTGGTTATTGAATTTTTTATTCTTATGAAATAATTTGGGTAAATCCAATTAATCCACTATTACTCACACCAAACAGATGAATTTGAGTGTATAAAATATAAAACTTTTATTCTACTAGAAGATGGAAAAAACCACGTGGAGATATTGGGTGTTCAGTATCGTGGGACCATGGCAGTTGGTAGTGACAGGTGGAGTACACGATCCACTTGTTACTAGAATATCTTTTGATGTTTGTGTTGATATCTTATGAGATTACATGTTTTGAAATATTTTTTTTGGAATGTACATGTACTCATGGGGTATCATTTTCTTAATGATTCTATTGGAATATATAATATGTTTTCACTCATTTAAATATTTATTTATTTTTTCTTTATAAAAAAATTATAACCCTTATGTGTATCCTATTTCTCATGTTCTTATCTTTATCTAGTAGGGATTGAGAATAATCTTCATGTCATTTCTGGGATATCATGGGAAAAGGATTTTCTAGTTATAAATTTTAGTTATTAAAAAATTTGTTTCATAGTTAATTTTATTCTCAAGTTGGAATTTAGTATACTGTTTTGGATGTATTGGAAGGAATACATTAGTATTTTAAAGACATGAGGTGTAATTTATAATCAATTTCCTTGAAAAATATAATCAATATGATCCCTATGATACTATGGGTGGTTGGTATAACATTTCATTTATGAATTTCTTAATCAAATCTTAATCATTTTTAAACAATGAACTATGATTTATTTTTCTATGTGGGGTTATTGATAGAATTGATGATCATTTGTCTCATTAATAACGTATTATTTTTGTATGTTGATATTGTGTAGTAACCTTCCCGCACGAATTTTTTCATTAAATCATAATGTGGAATATTTGGATAAATCACAATAAGATAACACTCTAGTTGACAAGAAATATTTTGAAGTAGTAGACTATGTGGTCTAAAGCCAGAGTCAAGCATCCAAACCAGTTTTCCTTCTAGATATTGGAGTGGAATCATGAAGTGATGATAATAATGATAATACATAGGATTTAATTAAATAGAAACCACTATCATTATAGGGAATGAATTATATCCAACAGGAAAAGGATTTCTTAGGAATGATTGAATGACTCTTCACATTCATGGAGTCTCTAGATTTCATTAAGGCGATCTAAGAAATATTTAAATATGAATGGATTAAAATATATAAGATGAAATAATATAATTATTGAGGTGGAATAAGAACTCGGTATTGAATGAAAAAATCTTGGTTTTTAATAGAATAATTACATCAATAGATGATGGAAATTTTTATGTACATAGATTATTTCTACCTTTATTATGAAAATTTGATAGTGATTCAATATGAAAATAATTTAGCTAAACTATTTAGTTTTTTTAACCTAAAGCGATGTCGAATGAGAGGAAAATGGATTTGAGGTGTTTTTTTATTTTAAATATGAAATTTAATCTCATATAATTATTATACATTTTTCCTCAGATTTTGATGTTCTAGATGGGATCTTATACAAAAAATTGACAGGGATGTTTTTTTATGGCTTTCCATATTTCTTCTAAATCTTAATAGAAACTTTAGTAGTTCCATTGGAAGAAAGAGAAATAAAATTTATTCTCCAGGTAAAAATAGAGGTTCACGTATTTGATAGAATACATATACCAAGTTATTTATAGTCTCTACTCATAGTCTATTGACTATTCTTCAATTTGTATTGATTACGAACTCCAAGAATTCGTGAATAGAAGCTTTAATGATTTTTATCTCTAGAAGCTATTATGGAAAATTATAGATATTATTCACTAATTATACAACCCTATATAGTGGAAACTGATCCACCCAAGCACGATGCTATAAAATGTAGGAAGATGCATCACAATCAATAAGGTTCCAACCAAAATCATCAAGAAGGAATCATCTTCACATAGTGGATTGGTCTCCCATAGGATCGGATGTGGGATCTGTGTTATAGTCATTGATTTATTTTAACACTAGTAACCATAATTATTTAATATCTTGTTTTATAGTATAAATATTTAACCTTTCTACATAGATCATACCTTATGTATTATAAATTAAAAAACCTCTTTCGATGAAGATAAAGAAGGGCCTATGATGCTCTCCTTGTGCATTTTTTATTGGAGGTCAATATTGTTTCTAATTTTTTGTTTCATGATATTAATAATATATGCTAATTTAAAATAATTCATTGGTTTATTTCTCTCAAACCTAAAATTGATAATTTTCATTGATAAGTGTCCTTTTATCTAACTAATGGGGTGGTCCATGTTTTTCAAGGATAATTAGACATGAGGGCCAGTCGATCCAAACCTCATATTTTATTGTTGTGTAGGATGAAATATATGTTTATTGTTGTAATGGAATGGTAATAATCCATTCTTAATTATCTAATAGTATCTATTGAGTTCTCAAAAATAATTCTTTTAGATATTTCTTATCTCTTACTAGAGAGGGGGGTATATCTCTTGATCATTTTACTTCGATGTATGCATCCATTGTCTATTCCATTATAACATAAAAAACATCCAATACCTAAGGAACTCTAATATAATTATTTAACCTAATTTCCATATGCTTCATATTTCACAGGGTCTCACTAGGGGCTAAAAGAATGATTTTTTCATGGAATTTAGTGGATTTCATTACTGTATATAATGTTTACCAAATTCTCAAACGAGTTATGATGATGAAAAATATATATTTCTATGAATTTAAGATTATTGTGATCAATATAATGTGTTGAAGTTATTATCTAAGATTGATCTAAATTATAGATTCAACAATCATATGATAAATGAGTCTATCCAAAAGTATCATTTTAAGAAATGGTATTCCACAATGAGTATTTGCTCATGCATTTAGGTTTGAAAAATTATACGGTTATAGTTATCAATATTATAAACCAAATTTACCATAGTAGCTCATCTATTTTTATGTGAGATACATTGATATTATCATAGTTTATTCAGAAAACAAGGAGGATAATTTGATTTATTTCATAGTGGTTTGGATATCTTAATGAATAAAAAACATTATTCCATGATTTCAATGTTCTAATTTTGGATTCAAGGGGTAATGTTTTTGAAACAAATGGTATGAAAAAGTTGTATCAAAATTGATCCCATGAGGGATAAATATTTCAGGTCAAGGGAGGAACCATAAAATGTATTTTAGATTCAAATAATCTTCATATTGAAGGGTTATTACCATCATTTGGAGAAATATTTCTGTATGTTTTTATCATTACTAAATACATTAACACCCTGAGTTTTTATGATTTTTTATCAAATAAATTAGATTTAATTGATGTATTGAATTTTATGCTATTTAGTTTAATGTTTTATTATATTAATCACCAATATATTCTTGATCTACACATAACATTGACTCATCTTTTATTACACACAAGAATGAGTTTCTACGAAACACTAATATATTATTAAATTTATTCAATTGAGACAGTTATAACATAGTCATTAAACTTAGTAAACTGGATAATAATAAATAATTATTAAATAATATTTGTAATGGTTTTATATAAATAAATCATGTTGATAATAAAACATATGATTCTTGGTAAAGTCATTATATATTTGAAAAACTATTTTTTAAAATGAACTTCTTTTTACATCCTTCAATAAAAAATAAGAAATTTTTTTAAAAAAAATTAAATTTAAATTTGATAATATGTACATCATTTTTGGAATTATAATGTCAAAATTATATTTGGATGATTTTTTTGTGAATTTTATGAAATATTTCATTTTTAATGAATGTTGAAAAATACTGATTTTTAATTGAAATTTTATATGTCATCTAAGTTATTTATATTGTAAAAGAATATTTTAATTCCACTTCTATGTATAATAATATAAATATAAAATAAAATAATGACATTTATTTCATTAGAACCAACCTCACATTTAAATTTGATAATAACAACTCAATCTTTAGAACATTTCCCCTAAACACAACTTTCTCGCAGCGCCAACAAGATTAATTTTAATATTATCTTTTCAACTTCTGTGAAATTAATTTTGAAAATGGACCTAAATAGATGTAATTAGTATAATATTTACAGCCTAAAAATATAAACTTATTTTCTGACCAAAAAAATATTTGTGAAACTAATTGCTATTAATTACCCTGAGTAAAGTAAAATTAAGCTCATATAGAATCTATACATTAAACTTCAGTGCCAAAATGACCTAAAAATTATCCATAATCCTTTGGATTCCAATATCTAGGCCATATACTATCTTTTATATAATTTTATGAGTTATTGGTATACTATTAAATGAATATGGGCTATATAATACGTTATGTAAAAAAAATTTACAAAAAGAACCTTCCTTACCTTTAACATTTATAATGCTTTAATATATGGAATAAGCAGCATAGTTTAGGATATAAAAATAATTTTTATTTTAAAATTAGTATTTTTATCATGATAATATAAATATAATTTTTTGAGATGAATTATACACATTAAACACATAAAAAATGCTAATTCATTGACTATTTATAGAATAACTAAATAAAATAGATGATGCAAAAAATTAAAGGGAAGTAAATTTAATGAATTATTTTATTACACTATTTTTAGATTAATATATAATTATAAACATATATTAACATAATGAAATTTATTTACAATATGTTTTGCGATAATTTAATTAACATTAATCAAATAATGTCAAAATTGAAATTAATGCCATTCTACAATAAATAATAATTTATTAAAATATATTTTTTTTAAAAATCTTATATTCATCCAAGTGATTAGTATGTGATATAATGTATAATATATAGTCCATTAATGGACCTAATTATCTTGTATGATTATCATATAGGAATATTAATAGTAATAATATTGTGAGTACTGTTCGGGTTAAAGTAGTGTATTTTCCCATTACATGCGCTTGTTTTAAAATTAATTTAAAAATAATGGGATTTATATTTTATAAATTAGTTATAATACATATAATTAAGTGGTTTTATATTTTATAATAAATATCACTTTAACTTAGTTATTATGGTTAAATTACTTAGGATTGAAAACTAGTTTCTTTAATAAAAAATAATATGAAAAAAATTATGAAACGTCAATGTTAATGAAACAAATTATAAAAATACTTTTATTTTTGTGTTTTGGTGGTTTTTATAGACCATAATTCCCCTTTAATCCATTATTTTTCCATTTTGGAAGCACATGAGTTAAGGGTGACCTCCCTATAGTGTATTCTTTTTGGTATTGACAGGAATGCCACTCCTCCTCCTCTATAAAAAGACATTACATCTTCCCCTTTCGTACAACTCTGATGTCCTATTTGACAATCAATACCCAGCTAAATTAATCTCCCAAAATCCCTACTCTTATCATATAAGCATAAATTTGGTATAATGAAAACCTTGTAATCCCTTTGGTGCAAACCAAAATGAGGTACATAAAGAAGAGGTAACATCCTTCACAAGCTCTTGTTTTATTTTTAATCTCCACCACCACATTTTTTCTTATTCCACTATTATATAATAACCTAATAATCTTTAATATACTTATATTTTTTTATTATAATGTTTAGACCTACACTAATACACTTCCTATCTATTTGGTGACAAACATACCATTCTTATGTATGAAGAACTACTACCTCACGAAATGATGTTGTTCATTTTTCTATTACCACCTATCATGGTTGGGAATTTTGAATGAAAATATATTTTTAAAATTTTATATGATATTAAATATTTAATTATTCTTCTAGAATTATTATATAAAATATAACTTCTTGCTTCCCATTTTTTTAAATATGATAACTTCGTTTGTGCACATGTGGACTACTGCCTCCTCAAAGCGATGTGATGCATTCACACATTACATGGAATGTATTAATGATGGTTTTTGTGATATTATATGATATCTATGAAATGATAATTCTAATATATCGATAATATATATATATATATATATACTTACTAATTTTCAATTTATTTTATTTTTTCTAATACGATTATTAAACAGAAACAATGTTCATGCATATGTACGATCTACCATCTCCCTAGATGGTGTGTTCCATATCAAATTTCTATATCTTATATATTATTATAAATACATATATACTGAGTATATTTTTTTTAAATATTGTTTAATAATACGTAAATAACTAAATCAATATTTAAATAATAGGATCGAAAATAACAATTCACAACATATACGAAAAACAAAGCGGTTATTACCCAATACGGAACATTAACATGAAGTAGTTAACAAAAAGGTGATATAAATTCATATATAAATTCTATATTGTATTATATATAATAATAATTTTATTTGGTATATTTATAATAAACTTATATTTTTTATACAGTATGTTTGAATATGTCTTAAGAAAGTAATTATTTAAGGTAAGGGTTATCTCATCTCACTTTTGATTATATGTGAGATACATTCGATGTTTACCCCTCATTTATTATGTGGGATGTATAAACATAAAATGAATGTATTCTACGATAATTATATGATAATTTATGGTTATTTACATATCCCTTTTTTATTTATCTTTCACGGGGTATGTGGATCAAAATTTACCAAATCGGGACACTAGTTTTCCCTAATTTTTCTTCTTTAAGACACATTTCGAGTCATGCACCTATATTTTTCTATTAGGTGTATCTAATACCAGTAATAGGTTATATAATGAATTTTCTTATTTTAATGATAATATAAGTTTAATTTAATGTTATGATCTTATGGGGATAATGATTTAGAGACACTAATGTGGTAATAGTTTATTGCTATAATCTAATCATTTATTAGGATTTTTTTTGACCATGCTTTCATTAATGAAATATTATGATCCATATCTCAATAAAACCCATGAATTTTCTTATCATCTGGTTATTAATGATATATTCATTTATTTTTAACATTTTTTAAATATTATTTTCTTAATAAAAATAATAAAGTGTGTTTAGAAAAACCTTAATATATCTCTTTCTTCAGTCAGAAATCTATATTATATCAAAACTGTGTTTTTCAAAAAGTTTTTAAAAAATGATTTATTTTTACATTGTATTTAAATAGTTTTCAACATTTTTTATAAGTATTAAATTGTATTTTTAAATAATAAAATTTTCCAAATGATTTATATTTTGAGGAGAATTTTTTAAATTAGAAAATATATTTTCTTCAAGAAATACATTAAACAAATTCTCACGATTCTAATATATGTTTTCAAATTGGTTTCAAAGAAATATTTTTTGAAAATGATATATATATTTCAAAATTGATATTCCAAGTGATCTTTGAAAATCCTTCTTCATCTAAGAAGAAATCCTTGGTTATATTTTATGATTTTATAGGGATATGATCCATGGACACTATTCATATTTTTTCTCTAAATTGTTTATGTTTTGATGGGTTGAGGTTTATGAAACCCATTTATCTTCAATGGCTTATCTGATGAAAAATGATTATGGAATCATTTTCCCATCATAGGTTATCATATAATGAAATGTTTATGAATCCTGTCTATTTTCCATAGGTTATGATATAACTAAATGTTTATGATACACATTTCATTTCATGTGTTATGATATGATTTTTATGAAATCCATCTCTTTTTTTGGGTCATAATAAGATGAATGTTATATTTAATTAATATGTATTATTCCATTATGATATGTGTGGGACCTATATCTCACTCTAATCCATTGGTTAATGATTTATATCTCATGATTATTACAAGTATGGAATGGCAAGTGAACACGGTTTAGTAATATAGTGAAGGAATGTAGAGTGAACCCAGATTAATAATAAAGGGATGGAACAATGAGTGAACTTCATTCAATAATTAATGTCTTGAATGAGTAGTGAACTTGATTCTATAAAACAAGGCTGGAATGGAAAGTGAACACTGTTTATTAATATTAGAGATGGAATAGGGAGTAAACTTGAATTAGTAAAGTATTATTTCCACTATGATCATCATTAGAGTGAACCTTGACAACTAAGATGGTTTCGAGTGTGAACCCATTCATGTAAGATGATTTTTTTATTAATAATTGACTAATATAAAAAAAATTAATATATTTATGTGTCTTACAAAATCACATGTCTTATACATATGTTATGACTTCATGGATTATGCTCTTAATGTTTCTATGATTATTGTCATTTAAATTACAAATATTTATTTCCTTAATCATGATGATGATATTTTATGTGTGGGTATGATATTCTAATGTTAATATCATGTTTACATTCCCATATACTCGTGTTAATCTTACATATCTCCCTAGTTTACCCTTATTCAGTATCTAAGCTCACCCCTTTCTTATGTTTCATTTTACAAAGTTATGATGAATGATTTAAAGTAGGATTACTAAAGGGGATTATCTCTAAGGGAGACATTGACGATCATTCACAATGATAGAAGATTATATTTCAACGTTTCAAAAGACACGAAAATATTATAGTCTGTAGACACATATTTTTGTAATGTGATATATATTCATCTAAAATGCCATAATATCCATGTATGTTAAACATGGCTAAATATAGTTGATATCAATGGGGAGATTTATTCAACTTTAAGAAAATAGGATGAGAAAACATTAGTTAGATCCCTAGGTATATTTCTAAGGATATGTCTTGGGATGTGTCTAAGGACAAGACAAAGGTTTCATAGATTTTAAAAAAGGTGTCCCAATTATGTAATTTTATAAATAATTTACAATGATTATATGGATTTATTCAATGATAAGTATTTTACAAATATGTTTTTTGGTCATAGTCAATAGCCGGAACTAGAAGTAACATGGATTATATTTAATGTTTCAGATGTGGAATGTTTTGGCATTATGAAAATCGATTTTCTAAGTGGAAATATCTAGAAGAGAATCAGGAAGGTGGTATGAGAATTTGGTATACTTTTTAGGATACAGAGACTATAAACGACACACGAATGATATGGCATGTTATAACAATATAATCTATATTAAATTTAAGAAGAATGATTTGATTGAGGTTGAGGATGCTTAAGAAGTTATTCACATTTTATATTCTATGAATGAATCAGATGATGAATCCTGAATAATGGTATAAGAATAATGTTTGATAATTTAAGTCTATAGGATTTGGAATTAAAAGATTATTTTTTTGAATGATGAAATATATAATTATTTTTAATATATTTTTTTTATTAAGGATTGAAATAGATATATTGAATGGTGCTAAAGTATTAGGAATATGATTTAATGAAAAGTTGATATTTTGATTAAGGGATGGTTACCCTTCATGTGTTTTGGAGGAATAGAGAATGATATTTTGTATGGATAATGTTCTGATGATATGAATACTGTAAATTGGGTAGTATTTATTTCTTATGAACTGATAATGGATTTGTTATGTATGTGGTTTTCGCTATCATGGATGGAGATAATGGAATTTTTTTAATATATTCAATGATCTTTGTAATATGAAGTCATGCTTGCTTTAAAAAATAATTTAGGCTAATTCATGTTATTACCATGTTTTAAGACAATATTCTATGATGGTATTGAATTTTTTTGAATCTGATAATAAGGAGATACTTAGTGATATATGGGGGATCAATAGTAATCTGATTTGGTGGAATTATTTATAATGTTTTGGACAACTATCATATTAAAGGTTTATAAGGTTAACCATTTATAAAAAGTTATATGTTATAATTAGGATGTGGTTTTAGATAAAAAATTATTATCTCTCAATATGAGGATTTATGCATATTCGATAACATGTGATATCTTTTTTGTGGGAATAACTAAAAACAAATGGAATAACCTATCATTATATTAATGGATCTCACGATCTGAAAATTCTTCAACAATGAAAAATTCACCTTTATTTTATAGAATTAGTGACTAATTTTATGTTTTTCATAACACAACAAAGGGTGAGGTTGTCCTTAAAGCATGTGTATATACCTTCTTATAAAAAATATTCTACTTTAAGGGAAAGGTTTTGAAATAAAATTATTTCGGATTATCAACAATTTTAATGATATCAATGAAATTTTTTAAAATTATTTTTTAATGATTTATTTATCATTAAATTTATCTTAACTATGTTCTCTATCACTGTATATCATGAAATTGTAGTTATATTTCTCTTCCATGTCCATTTATTTCACTTTTCACAAATTTTATCTTATGTGGAAACCATGTTATGAGTTTACTTGGTTAACCATTACGTATAAAATTTTCAATTTTTAATGGATTTTATAGTATTCATTTTTATTAGAATGTTTCGATGAATTGAATATTTATGTATTAGACCTTTGTTAACCGATATGAATTTCGAGTGTGAAATTAATTTTAAGGGGGTAGAATATAGCACACCATGTTTTGATAAACATTTTTTCATATATATTAATTTTCATTGATTTATTTCATTTCCCTATACACCATGATAATATTTGGTTATAAGATTCACCAATACAATCTTTCACTATACACAACACTAACTTGGCTTGTGTTACATAAAACACTAAGTTTCTACAAAACAAATTTTTATATTCTAATTAGTCAAACTAAATTGTTATAACATAGCCATTAAAATTAGGGATATAGATAGTAATAAATAGATTTTTAATATTATTTATAATTTTCTGGTATAAGTAAAAAATGTTTTTAATAAAACATGTAATTTTTGGTAATGTATTTATATTTTTGAAAATACTATTATCTCAAATGAACTGGTTTTTACATCCTTCTATGAACAATAATAAAAATAATTGTAGAAATTTTTAAAAATTAAATTTGATAAAATAAAATAAATTATTTAATTAATAATTTCAATACTATATTATGATTATTTTTTTGGGTTTTTATGAAATATTTTATTTGGTGATGAATAATGAAAAATTATGAACTTTAATTGAAAATAATGTTTCATGTCTAATTTATTTATATAGTTATATCATTTTTAAATTGAAATTAAATTTTAAATATATATAATGTAAATCAATTAATACAAATTAGGTCATTGGAACCAATTTCACATTTAAATTGGATATAAAAACAATTCCAAATTTTGAACTTTTATTTTCACAAACGAGGAGTCTCATATTGCTTCTATGGTTAATTTGAAAGATAATTTTCCAGCTTATGTGAATTTAATTTGAAAAAATTGAAAGAAATGGTTCTAGTTATTATAATATTTTTATTCTGAGAAGATAAAATATGCAATTGAACCAAAATATTAGTGAATGTAAATAAAATTAATTTTATTTATTATTGTTTACCTAAGTTTAACAATAGACAACACCTTAATCTTAAGGGGAAAAATGACCTAAAACCTTGTCCAAAATTGATTGTATACTAATATTTAAAACATATCATCTTTTTAAATTTTATGATTTATTGGGATACTATTCCATGATAATGACCTATATAATAATTTAAATAAAGAAAATGACAAAAAAGTATCTTTTACTACCTTTAACATTTATAAACATTTACTGTTTGGAATAAGCCACATAGTTTAAATTATAAAAATTATTTTTAATGTTAAATGAGCTGTTCTATCATGAAAATTTAACTATAAATTTTAGAGAATAATTAGTTACATTAAAGACATAACAAATGTCGAAGCAAGGATTATTTATTCAATAATTAAATAAAAGAGATGATACTAACAAAATTAGATGGGAAGTAAATTTAGTGATTTATTAAGTTCAATTATTTTCTAGATTAATATATCATGTTAAAAATCTATGAAATAACAATAATTGAATTCAATTTTTTTATATCATTAAATAAAAATTAAATTAATAATGTCAAAACTGACATTATTTTTATTCTACAATAAATAATTTTTTGTTAATTGCTTTAAAATTTAAAAAAATATCATTTTACAATTTATTTTTAAGTCTTATTAAATATAAAATATTTTTCATTATTCAACCAAATGATATTTTATAATTGTCACACGTAAAAATACATAGTAAAAAATTGTTAGTACGTTTCTGGTTAAAGCCGTGTTTTTTCGCGTTACATGTTCTTGTTTTAAAATTAATTTCCAACACGCATGGGATTTATATTTTGTAAATTATAAATAATATATAGAATTTATTGGTTTTATATTTTATTAATAAATATCACTTTAATTTATTCCTAATGGTTAAATTAATTTGGATAGAAAATTAGTCACCTTAATAAAAACTAAAATGGTAATAATAATGGAACATAGATATTATGGATAAAAAATAAAAATATACAATATTTATTTGAGGTGGATAATTTAATTAACCATAAATATCCTTTACTCCATTATTTCTCAATTTTTTAGCTCATGAGGTAAGGGAGACCTCCCAATATTATTTTGCTTTTGGTATTCATAAGATTGCAACTCCTCCTCCTCTATAAAAAATACATTTAATCTTCCCCTTACATAAACATTTCAATCAGTTTTGGATCATAAAATCCCTACCCAAATAATCTCCAAAATCCCTCCTCTCAACTTATATGAATCATAGTGGGCTGAAATATAACCTTGGTATCCATTTGGTACAAACCAAAAGGAGTTACTCAAATAAGAGGCCACATCCTTCAACAAACTATTTTGTTTTATTTTCATACCTCACCACCATAATTATTATTATTCAATTATTATATAATAATTTACTTATCATCAATATTTTATTAGGTTTTTATTCTATGTATTTTACTTACACTTACAATCAAATCCATCTAATGGATAACAAACTTACCATTCATGTGTACAACAAATAACAACTTTAAGAAATGATGTAGTTCATTTTTCCTTTAACAACTCTCATGGTTGGAAATTATGATGGAAAATGTATTTTTATAAAATATATAAGATATTTATAATGTATTTATTCTTCTGGAAATATTTTATAAAACATACCTTCATGTTTTTATTTACTGTAAATAAAATAATTTCGTTTATGGACTTATGGACTACCACCTCTTCAAAGTGATGTTATTTGTTCACACATTACATAGACTATATTATGTATTAATTTAGTGAAAATGTATTATATATATGAAAAAAATAGTGTTACTATAATGATATTATATATATACATATATTATAACAATTTAAAATTTTAATATGAAAATAAAATGGAAGTAATGTTCATGGTTACGTACGGCCTACCATCCCCATAAACGATGTATTCCATTTCACATTTATATATATTATAGATTATATATATATACTAAATATATAAGATATTTATATCATGTTTTACATTTTTTGAATTAGTATATCATGATATATGTAAGAGGATCAAGAATAACAATTCAAAAACATTTAAAAAAACAAAGGGGTTATTAACCAAAATGTAACAATAACATGGTGTTGTTAATAAATATGTAATATAAAGTAAAAATAATTATTTATGGTATTAAATAGGAAAATATATTTCTGTTTTAGATTTATAATAAACTTATAATTTATACAGAGGTGTTTTGAATGTTTATGAATTATTTCAAGATTTAAGATAAGGGTTTTCTCATCTCACTTTTTATTATTTGTGAGATACATTCCATATTCACCACTAGTTTCTTTCGTTTGGTGTATATAAAACCAATGAGGTTATTTTATGATACTAAATAAATTAATTGATGTTTAAATATCCATTTGGTGATTTCTCTTTCATGGGGTTTATTGTTCAAAGGTTACCGAATTTGTAAAGTAATTTTGTCTCAATTTTTATTTTTTGAGACACATGTCGTGTTATAAAATTATATTTTTAGATGAGGTTTGTATACTACATTTGAAATGTTCTATAGTGATTTTTATTCATTTAATGATATTATAATCGTCATTTAATGTTATTATTCAATGGGGATCATAATTTTATAGGTACCAAAGTGGTAATATTTTATTGCTATAATCTCATCATTAATAAGGATTGTTTATGATTGTTATTGCATTGATGAAATATTAGGATAAATATCTCAAGAACACTCATAAATTTTCATATCCTATTTTGTTTTGAAATATTCATGTTTTGGTACCATTTTTCAACTTATTGACACTTAAGATAATTAATTTAGTGTTTTTTAGGAAAATATGACATTATCTTTCTCTTTAGTATGAAATATTTTTTATTTCAAAACCATGTTTTCAAAAAAAAATTCCAAAATATTTTAAGTTTAAAAAGTTTTTTAAATACTCTGAATCATCCCTTATATGTTTTCAATAAAATCTTCAAATAAAAATTCTTTCAAAATTATTTATGGTTTAATGATCATTTTTAAGAGGAAATGATATTTTTGTTAAGAAACGTTTTAAATGCTTTTTCATGATTCATTTATATATTCTCAAAGTGGTTTCAAGGAAAATGATTTTGGAAATGTTATATGTTTTACAAAGTGCTATTTCAAGTGATGTTTCAAAATACATCTTCATCTAGGCTGAAATCCCTGGTTAAATTTTATGTTTTACTAGGGATGTGATCGAAGGACCCCATTCATATTATTTTTCTAAATGGTTTATGTTTTGATGTATTGATGTTTATGAAACCCATTTATATTCAACAGGTTATACCATGATAAATTCTTATGAATTCTACTTACATTCAGGGGATATTCTATGATGAAATAATTATGAAACCTATATTCTTTCCATAGGTTATGATATGATAAAAATTTTAGGATACCAATTTTATTTCTTGGATTACAGTGATGTTTGTGAAACCCACATCTTTTTTATGTCATGATATCTATAAATTTTAATGGAACATGTATGTATGATTTCATTATAAGATAGATGAGACCTATATAACCCTCCAATTTATTGGGTAAAGATTTATATCTCATGATTATGAAAGGGCTGGAATGAGATGTCACACCCCAACTTTTTGGATTAATTTTCAATTCAATATATCTTAGTTTTGGGTTCTCGTGCTGAGGTTTGGGTTGAGTCCTGATTTAAAATTTTTGAAGTTTAATGTTTTTATTTAGTTTCGGTCCCGTGCGCGGCCACCACACGGTTGTCGGTAGCCATGTAGTTGGCCATGTCGTGAAATTTCTCTTATATTTTATTACTATTTTTGTTATTATTATTATTATTATTACTATTTTATTAAAGATATTATGATTAATTTCTCATAGTCATTGTTATTTTAATATTGTCGAAATGGTTATTATTTTTATTGTAGGTAATTTTAATTATTACTATCTTTGTTATTGTTAATTTTATTCGGATTATTTTTATTATTATTATGGTATTAGTTATTATCATTATTTTTATTATATTAAAATGAAAAAAAAACCAACCTAACCCTAATACCCGTGCCCCCTATTTCCTGTTGTGCGCCACGAGCACCCCCCTCCCTTTCTTTTTTTCCTCTTCTCCTGCTGTGCGAGCCTCCGGTTTTCCCCCCTTGCTGGTCGCGGCCGAAACCCCCCTTCTCCCTTCACCGCGCGAACCGCCTCCCCCGTCCGGCGCCTCCTCCTCTCGGCTGCACCCAAGCCTCCTCTCTCAGCTCCCCTGCTCCTGCTCGGGCGAATCAGCCACCCCATCCGCCTCCCGTGCCCCTGCTCGCCCTCGGCCTTGCACCCCGCTGCCCTCGGCCGCATCCACGTGCCTCCCGCTGATGCCCCTGCCTACAACGGCCAGCACACCTCCCTCTTACCAGTGCCCTCCCGTCGGCCTCGCCGACCTCGGGGCGACCTCCCTGCACTGGCCACAACACCGACCCCCTCCAGCGATCTCCAGCCAAGCTCTGGCGAGCTCCACCTCCTTCCAGCAACGACAACCCCCTGGCTGCGCGTTCTCCACCAGCCGCAACCTTCGGCGATGACCCGCGACCTCCGGCGCATCTCCCCCGGGAAGGTTTCCTTTTAATTTCCTTGACCTTTTTGGTTTCCGACGAATATAAGGTTCTTCTTAGTGTTTGTTTTGGGTTAATTTTGGTTCGCATTGTTGTTTTAGGATCTAATTGGGATCCCACAAGGTGCGGTTGTGGTGCGATTGGTGTTTGACACCAATATTCGAGAATTTTCGACACCCGATGTAAGTTGTTCTGTGCATAAACATTTGTGGTGTTTTAATTTGCTTGTTTGATCAAATTAGTATGTTATTTGACTAGTCTTCTTGGTGCGAATATAGTGTTGTTGGATGTTTAATAGGATTTTGATAGGTTTAGAAACATGTTTATGTGTTATGAATGTTTTGATTTTATGAAAATTTTTGTTGAGCCATTCGCAGTGTTTCCTAAACCGTGCTGTTGTTTTGCATGGTGCGCATGGGCTGAGGAATTTTGTTTTGACTTTTGTAGTGTTTTATAAACTGTATTGTTGGTTTATTAAAATGTGAAAGGGTTGTAGTTCGGTTTTGGTATGACATCAATGTGGTGTTGTGTGCGTTTGGTCATGAAAGTGTTTTTTAAAGGGGTTGATGTTGGTTTCATGTGTTTAAAGCCGCGGTGTGTTTTCAAAATTGTTTTATAAAAATTTTAAATGATTTATTAAGTAGCGTGGATGTTCTGATTTTTTTTAGGAAAACATGTTTAGACGCACGTTCTTTTAAAGGTCAAATTCATCATGTCGTGCGCTTTTGTCTTATTTCGTACTCTGGTGTTTCCTTGAAATAACCCGATGACTCTTTAAAATAATTAGTGAGTTATTCCGGTGTTATGTGGTTTTTACAAACACTTTGTGGATTTTAAAGTGGTATAATAAATAATGTCGATGGTGTGAGTTGTGTTTCAAAAACGCGCCGGGGTGGTTCTTTCGTGTTGTTTGCTTGTTTGGATTTTTTTAAGTCTGCCTTTGTGTGATGTTGGTCTTATTCGTCTATTGCAGCGCATTTTCATGGTAGCCCCGCATTTTTTCCTGTCATCAGTTGGCGCTTGCTTGTATGCCTGCGCGAGACATGTCGCGCCTTGTGTTTGGACAGCGAGCCGCGGTAGGTCCCCCACTGCACCAACCTCTAGACTTAGAATTTATTAATTGCTTGTTGTTTTATAAATTTTTAATGAATTAGAAATAATGTTAAATAATAAAACTTAAAATGATCATTTATTGTGAAAAGAGCTGTTTATTTTATACCGAACACTTGTTACACTTTTTTGACGGGCGGACACCCAGTTTTGAAATAATGCATGTTTGACCTTAAAACATAATTCACGACATTTCAAATGTAATTCTAGATTTAAAGATAAATGAATTCTTCTGAACAAGTGTTTTGAGTTTTTTTTGAGAAATGAAGTTTTACTTTAAAATTGCCGAAGGCCCGTTTGACACTTTAATAAAAATAGATTATTTTGGAAAACCCACTCTGGGGTGATCTTTAGTGCGAGTTGTTTTTGTGAGCTGTATGTGATGTTGGTGCATCGTGACTGATTTATTTACATTGTAGATGCACCCCCTTTTTTTTTCTTTTGTTGACATGGGAACCTGGCATATTGAGTGAATTTTCTGAGAACGATTGCTGCACTAGTTTAGACCACGCACTGGCTAGTGGCCCCATAGCAGGGGAATACTGAGTTATTGCTATTATGGGGATTGGGCCCCTCGGTTAGGCCATGCAGGGCTATGCCGGGTAGTATTATGGGCGTTATGACGTCATCGAGTTATGGCATGCCTCAGGATGAGTCACACGTATAGTACGTTCTGGATTGTTCACGACCTCCTAGGTTCGACCCATGTTTCTTTTAGTGTTTATTTGTGTGTAGCGGATGATTGAGAGGTCGAGTTCGGTTGCTGACTCATGTGTGCCAATTTTACCATTGCCCTTAGTGTGTGTTGTGTGTGATTCTACTTTTGACTAAAAACTAAAGTTTGGATTTCTAAATTGTTCACAAAATGTTTTAAAAATGCAATGCACCTGTTTCTTTCAACATTAAACTTGTTCTAAATTAAAAAGGGCAATGGACTGTTACTTGTTTTAGAAATGAATGTGTGTGGAAACCATATTTTATATGATTTAGTTCAAACCTGGAATTGATAAATTCTTTATTTATTGGTATGTGCATTGGGAATAGAAATAGTCGGGCCTACCTACTATGTTTTAATACTCACACCTATAGTGCTTTCTTGTTTTTAGTTCTGTTGCAGGTTCTAGATTCAGTTGTTCGCCTTGAGCGATGTTGGTTGTGGTATTGGAGAGTGACCCATGGGGTCACCTGGAGTTTGGACCGTGGTCAGGTTAGTAGTGGTGTTGGTTGTTTTTTTTTCTTTATTCATTTTGTCGTTCTGTTTTATTTTCCGCTGTTTAGTTTATTTTTCATTTGGGCCAAATCGTTCCCACCTGTTTACTTTTTGATGCCCGACACTAGTTGCCAACCCGTGGGGATCGGGAACGCCCTTCGGGACATGTCGCGGGCCGACTCGGGTGACCGGTTCAGGGTCAACCCGGGTTGGTTCGTGACAAAATGGTATCAGAGGGAGGTTCTTGTTATTTGGGATGTCCGGTAGATGGAGATTATGATTGTCGGGACTCGAGAGGTAGGTACGGGAAGGACGTCATGACCCCTCACCCGTTCCGCACCTCGAGTCGCCAGGGATAGTCCGTGAATTGATTCTTTGTTTCATTCTGGCTTGTTTTGGATTGAGGGATGACAACGGAGGTAAACCGATGTTACATCATGATCTCGCATGGAGTAGTGACCCATACGAAGTCTGGGTACACGGTTTGAATTCCTCCTATTGGTTGACGCTTACTTGGGGCATGACCCACTATCATGTCGCCATGTTAAGTTTGACCGCTGGTCCCTCACCCTGATGGTTTGATGCGAGTTGAGTGTCGTTTTCATTTTGGTTAGTGTAAGTGAATTTTTGGAAGTGGTGGGAAAAAGGGTTTTTTTTAAAATGGGATTGATTTATTTTAAAGGACATTAAATGTATGAAATGGCTTTAAAAACTGAAAGCTTTTGATTTGTAAATCCGTTGTTTGCTTAGTTTTGGTCAAGAATGGTTTGGGGTGAAACCTCAGGTACTCCTTATGAACGTTGCAAACGTTAGAGTATGTATGGAAAGTGCGTGTTGGTGTGTATGAATTAAAGTGGATGAAGACATGTGCAACGGTTCATTTGATTACCAGGGTGTGTTTGAAATTTAAGGCTTGACCTTGTTTTCTAAATTGGCTTTTAAAGAGTAAAATGGTTTTGGAAAGTGATCTTGGTCTGAAAAGTGGATATGGTACTTGGAAGTTGGCATTCAAAGAAGATGGTTTTGAAATCTAAAATTAAAATGTAATTTTTTTGTTTGTTGTTGGTATTTGGTTGGTTTTTGAGTTGGATGTTTTTGGATGAAAGCGCTTTTAATGATATTACCTTGGCTTGATTTTGGTTTCGGCTTGGTGTTATATATGTTTTTCAGAAATGCCGCCCAGAAAGGTCCCCAGAGTTTTGATGTGTCATCCCTGGTTTTTGTCTTTCTCGGACGTTGTCTGTCCTTCATGGTGATTGGAGTCTGTTAGAGACAGTGCAGTGGCTTGAAGAAGTCGAGCGCATCTTCAGGGTATTGGGAACTCCCGAAGCGATCTGAGTGCGTATTATTTTGGGTCTGTTTTAAGGTCCAGCTCTGGATGAGTAGGAGTTGTACGCCCGCCGTTTTTGCAATTTGGGTTGAGGTGGCATTTCTTTAATGTCATCTCCATTCAATGGTTTATACTTGTGGAGGTGAAGACGAAGAAAATGAAAGTGTTTATACATGTTCAACATGGCCAGCATACGGTGAAAGCATATGTTGAACATTTCAAGGAACTTGTGTCTCTTTTTCTGGGGGTAGAGTCGCAAGACTGGATGAATACTTCTCTCTTCATCAAGGGTCTTCGTCTAGAGATCAAGGAGCGGGTCCTCCTTTATGAGGACCATCACTTTGAGAAGCTGGTGGATGAGGCGTTCTTAGTTGAGTTGGTCTTTGGAGTGGAAATGGTTGACAATCCAGCGTATCCACTTGTTCGTCCAGGTTACCCATCTGGCGAGTAGTGTGTGCCAGAGGGACCTGTTCCTAAAACATTCTCTTCAGTGGCTCTATCTTCCAGTTTTTCGGACCTTCTAATGGTTTACCATCAGTATGGACGTTTGGGGCATACAAGCCGTCATGTCACACCCCTCCGAAGACGTGCCATCATTGCAGGTGTCTAGATCATCTCGATAAGATTTGTCAGGAAGCGTCTCATGAGGAAGACATGGTGACCAGAAGATTCCAGTGCCTGACTGTGAGGCAGGGGATGCTTCAACCATCAGAGCCCCAACCACAGGTCATGGGGTGAAGCTCGCGGGCAGTCAGGAGTTGTCGGGAGTGTGACGCTTCAATTCTGACTTTGGGTTTCCTGTTTGCGGTGAAACATTTAAAGTATTTTTGTTCTTGTCTTTTTTCTTCTGGTTAAAGTTTTGGTGTTGTTATGAGTTCATTGGTTCTTCATGAAGTTACGATGGACTTGACCTATTATAATCCTAGCAGTTCCGTTTGTATAGACGTGGTTCTCCGAATCATGTGCTTATCTTAAAAGTGTGTCTGGAACTTGTGTGGGTTAATCTCGGTTTTGTGGTGTTCGTTTGGAGATGTAAGTGCATGCGGAAGAGTTGATGTCGTAGTTATTCTCGGGTTTACTGCTTGGGTTATGTTCTGCTCGGAAGTGTTTTTCGCTCGTGCTATAAAAGATAGTTTGGAACGGTTGAGAGTTCCCACGTCGACCCCCTCCCCGGGGCGGTGTATTTGGGTTCTAAAGCCTCCGTGTTGGTCGAGCTCTTAGGGTGGGGAGAACCCTCCCATGTTCTCCCCTCGTTTTATGTCGTGGTTTCTTCATGATCGGTCTGGTGTGACCTGTGGAGTAAAATTTCATTTCGAATTTCATAGCTTCTCGGTTTTGGATCGGGCATGAACTCGAGTTTTGGATATCCTTGGGCTTGCTGACTTTCTGGGGGCAGAAAGTTTTTGTGGTGGGGAGAATTGTCGCACCCCAACTTTTTGGATTAATTTTCAATTCAATATATCTTAGTTTTGGGTTCTCGTGCTAAGGTTTGGGTTGAGTCCTGATTTAAAATTTTTGAAGTTTAATGTTTTTAGTTGGTTTCGGACCCGTGCGCGGCCACCACACGGTTGTCGGTAGCCACGTAGTTGGCCATGTCGTGAAATTTCTCTTTTATTTTATTACTATTTTTGTTATTGTTATTATTATTATTACTATTGTATTAAAGATATTATGATTAATTTCTCATCATCATTTTTATTTTAATATTGTCGAAATAGTTATTATTTTTATTGTAGGTAATTTTAATTATTACTATCTTTGTTATTGTTAATTTTATTCTGATTATTTTTATAATTATTATGGTATTAATTATTATCATTATTTTTATTATATTAAAATGAAAAAAAACCAAACTAACCCTAATACCCGTGCCCCCTATTTCCTGTTGTGCGCCATGAGCACACCCCCTCCCTTTCTTTTTTTTCCTCTTCTGCTGCTGTGCGAGCCTTCGGTTTCCCCCCCCCTGCTGGTCGTGGCCGAAACCCCCCTTCTCCCTTCCCCGCGCGAACCGCCTTTCCCGTCCGGTGCCTCCTCCTCCCGGCTGCGCCCGAGCCTCCTCTCTCAGCTCCCCTGCTCCTCCTCGGGCGAATCATCCACCCCAGCCGCCTCTCGTGCCCCTGCTCGCCCTCGGCCTTGCACCCCGCTGCCCTCGGCCGCATCCACGCGCCTCCCGTTGATGCCCCTGCCTACAACGGCCAGCACACCTCGCTCTTACCAGTGCCCTCCCGTCGTCCTCGTCGACCTTCGGGCGACCTCCCTGCACTAGCCACAACACCGACCCCCTCCAGCGATCTCCGGCCGAGCTCCGGCGAGCTCCACCTCCTTCCAGCAACGGCAACCCCCTGGCCGCGCGTTCTCCACCAGCCGCAACCTTCGGCGATGACCCGCGACCTCCGGCGCATCTCCCCTGGGAAGGTTTCCTTTTAATTTCCTTGACCTTTTTGGTTTCCGACGAGTATAAGGTTCTTCTTAGTGTTTGTTTTGGGTTAATTTTGGTTCGCATTGTTGTTTTAGGATCTAATTGGGATCCCACAAGGTGCGGTTGTGGTGCGATTGGTGTTTGACACCAATATTCAAGAATTTTCGACACCCGATGTAAGTTGTTCTGTGCATAAACTTTTGTGGTGTTTTAATTTTCTTGTTTGATCAAATTAGTATGTTATTTGACTAGTCTGCTTGGTGCGAATATAGTGTTGTTGGATGTTTAATAGGATTTTGATAGGTTTAGAAACATGTTTATGTGTTATGAATGTTTTGATTTTAGGAAAATTTTTGTTGAGCCATTCGCAGTGTTTCCTAAACCATGCTGTTGTTTTGCATGGTGCGCATGGGCTGAGGAATTCTGTTTTGACTTTTGTAGTGTTTTATAAACTGTATTGTTGGTTTATTAAAATGTGCAAGGGTTGTAGTTGGGTTTTGGTATGACATCAATGTGGTGTTGTGTGCGTTTGGTCATGAAAGTGTTTTTTTAAAGGGGTTGATGTTGGTTTCATGTGTATAAAGCTGCGGTGTGTTTTCAAAATTGTTTTATAAAAATTTTAAATGATTTATTAAGTAGCGTGGATGTTCTGATTTTTTTAGGAAAACATGTTTAGACGCACGTGCTTTTAAAGGTCAAATTCATCATGTCGTGCACTTTTGTCTTATTTCGTACTCTGGTGTTTCCTTGATATAACCTGATGACTCTTTAAAATAATTAGTGAGTTATTCCAGTGTTATGTGGTTTTTACAAACACTTTGTGGATTTTAAAGTTGTTTAATAAATAATGTCGATGGTGTGAGTTGTGTTTCAAAAACGCGTCGGGGTGGTTCTTTCGTGTTGTTTGCTTGTTTGGATTGTTTTAAGTCTGCCTTTGTGTGATGTTGGTCTTATGCGTCTATTGCAGTGCATTTTCAAGGTAGCCCCGCATTTTTTCCTGTCATCAGTTGGCGCTTGCGTGTATGCCTGCGCGAGACATGTCGCGCCTTGTGTTTGGACAGCGAGCCGAGGTAGGTCCCCCACTGCAGCTACCTCTAGACTTAGAATTTATTAATTGCTTGTTGTTTTATAAATTTTTAATGAATTAGAAATTATATTAAATAATAAAACATAAAATGATCATTTAGTGTGAAAAGAGCCGTTTATTTTATACCGAACACTTGTGACATTTTTTTGACAGGCGGACACCCAGTTTTGAAAGAATGCATGTTTGGCCTTAAAGCATAATTCACGAAATTTCAAATGTACTTCTAGATTTAATGATAAATGACTTCTTCTGAACAAGTGTTTTGAGTTTTTTTTTTGAGAAATGAAGTTTTACTTTAAAATTGGCGAAGGCCCGTTTGACACTTTAATAAAAATAGATTATTTTGGAAAACCCACTCGGGGGTGATCTTTGGTGCGAGTTGTTTTCGTGAGCTGTATGTGATGTTGGTGCATTGTGACTGATTTATTTACATTGTAGATGCACCCCCTTTTTATTTCTTGTGTTGACATGGGAACCTGGCATATTGAGTGAATTTTCTGAGAATGATTGCTGCACTAGTTTAGGCCACACACTGGCTAGTGGCCCCATAGCAGGGGAATACTGAGTTACTGCTGCTATGGGGATTGGGCCCCTCGGTTAGGCCATGCAGGGCTATACCGGGTAGTATTATGGGCATTATGACGTCATCGAGTTATGGCATGCCTCAGGATGAGTCACACGTATAGTACGTTCTGGATTGTTCACGATCTCCTAGGTTCGACCCATGTTTCTTTTAGTGTTTATTTGTGTGTGGCGGATGATTGAGAGGTCGAGTTCGGTTGCTGACCCATTTGTGCCACTTTTACCATTGCCCTTAGTGTGTGTTGTGTGTGATTCTCCTTTTGACTAAAAACTAAAGTTTGGATTTCTAAATTGTTCACAAAATGTTTTAAAAATGCAATGCACCTATTTATTTCAACATTAAACTTGTTCTAAATTAAAAAGGGAAATGGACTGTTACTTGTTTTAGAAATGAATGTGTGTGGAAACCATATTTTATATGATTTAGTTCAAACCTGGAATTGATAAATTCTTTATTTATTGGTATGTGCATTGGGAATAGAAATAGTCGGGCCTACCTACTGAGTTTTAATACTCACGCCTATAGTGCTTTCTTGTTTTTAGTTCTGTTGCAGGTTCCAGATTCAGTTGTTCGCCTTGAGCGATGTTGGTTGTGGTATTGGAGAGTGACCCATGGGGTCACCTGGAGTTTGGACCGTGGTCAGGTTAGTAATGGTGTTGGTTTCTTTTTTTTTCTTTATTCATTTTGTTGTTCTGTTTTATTTTCCGCTATTTAGTTTATTTTTCATTTGGGCCAAATCGTTCCCACCTGTTTACTTTTGATGCCCGACACTAGTTGCCAGCCCGTGGGGATCGGGAACGCCCTTCGAGCCATGTCGCGGGCCGACTCGGGTGACCGGTTCAGGGTCAACCCGGGTTGGTTCGTGACATGAGAACTTAACTCTAATTCATAATATATGGTTGGAATGAGAAGTGAACCTAGGACAGTATTACAAGATGGAATTAGGTGTGAACTCAGTTCAGTAATATAGGTCTGGAATGAGAAGTGAACTCAGTTCAGTAATACCTGGATTGAATGGGAAGTGAACTGATATCAATAATACAGGGCTGGAAGGGGAGTGAACTATGTTCAGTAAAGGAATTTTTCCACTATGATGTTCTTGGGAGTGAACCATGGCTACTAATACTATTTGGGGAGTGAACCCATTCCACTAATATGGGCTTGGAATTACTCCTTGACTAATATAAAAATTATTTTAAATGTTCATGTTTATACCATAATCACATGTCATATTCTTATGTTATTATAACATGGACTATTTTCTTGATGTAATTATGATTTATGTATTATAAATTAATGATATTTATACCATGAATCTTTATTATGATCATTTATATGCATGGTATGATATTTTAATGTTATGATTTTGTTATCATACCCTTATGCCCACGTTATGCTTATATATCTCCATTGTTTACCTTTATAGAGCATCTGGTCTCACCTCTTTCTTATGTTTCCTTTTACCAAGTTATGAAGAAATGATTTATATATGAGTAATAAAGGGGAAAAACAATAATAGCGATGTTGATGATCTTTCACCATGTTAGAAGATTTTGTTTCCAAGAATATATGGAAACTAAATTATTACGGTCCCTAGGCATGCTTTTTTTAATATGCTGAATATTCATCTCCAAGGATGTAATATCCATTTATGTTACTCCTAGATATATATATATATATATAGTATCACTTAAAAAGGTTATTTTGTTTTGGTTTTAAATATCAGGCTTCCTATAATGTGATGAAGAAATGTTTTTCATCAACTTCTATAATGATTCTTTTAGAGGCTTGGCCATGCTATCTGGCCATTTTTGATGTTTTAGGTTTAGATGTTAATATTTTTCACATATAGGTTGATCATGTGGTGTATTTTGGTTCTTATTAGATTCAGGTCATTGTAATATCTATACAAAATAAGATTTCAAAATCGTAGTTGTGATGATCTTCTATACAAGTAACAGAACTACCTTTCTAATAATGTATTTCTATTTACTCTGATAACAATAGATTTATATACATATTTTATAATAAATATATTTGTTATTAAAAGGGATTTTGGGTGGTGAATATATATCCTTTTTAAATTGAAATGTTTACACAACTTAGAAGGAATATAGTTGCAGAGACTATTAGCCAAAATCTACCATCCTCGTCCATGGAAGAACCATAATTGGTGAGGAATCTCATAGTTTCCTTTGTTCATATGAATTTAGGAGTCCATGAAGACAATGAATGGATAAATATTTCAAGGTAATGGTTTAAATTTTTCATCATGATAAGATCTATTATGAGAATTAGTTTGATGAAGAGTTATGAGGTATCAAGAATTCATTGTATTGTGGGGAGACCATTGATGAATTGTCTATATCTAAAGAGTGTATAATGTTATTACAAAACTATTATATTATTATTATTCCTTTGTAAAAGGACCTGATTATGGATATTTATATTTCATATTTAGTGGTAAATCCTGGAATAAATAAGATGATCTATGAAATGAGATTCCATTCTGGTACCTAGGTATGAAATATGACATTTCTCAATTTGTTTCTCATTATTATAACAGTCAACAAATCAAAAATTTGTGTTTGAATTATTTATATTTTATCAATTAACTCCATTTATGAAATGGATGTTGGATAATATATATAAGTACAAAATTTTTAGGTTTCCACATTCTCCATGAGGAAGGAACTAAATTTGGGCGGCGATTGACTGAATGTCCACATGAGCATAAATTATTCTAATTCAGGATAACACCCAATATTTAAGAAATGGGAAATATTGATGTGGTTTATATTTCTTTTTTTATTGTGTTTTATCTGATATTGTATCTTATATTTTCCCTTGATCAAATTCATTGTTTGGGATAGGCCTTTTGGAGGTGTTTGGATAATAGGTCATGTTAAGCACATTGTACCATCCATAGACAAATGACAAGATAGAATTGGTAAAGAAAATTATTCAAGACCTGAATCATATCAGAGTAAATGACATGAGAGAATATTGGGATTAAAATTTTTATTTTTTTCCCAAAAATAATAGTTATCAATCATCCAATAAAATGGACAAATTTAAGGCCTTGTATGACTAGTCTTATATTTTTCAAATATATGCATTAGAGCATGATGAAATTATAAATAAGCTATAAGTCTTATGCAAATATTCATCAATTAAATTTTAGTTCTTAGTCAGTGATAAGGTTATCTTGAGAGATTTACCTCTATTTGGTCACCAGTGGCTTGGAAAATCGGGAAACTTATCACTGTGATAATTGAAACCATTTGAAATTTTTGAGAGTATTCAGATGGAGGCCTACACGTTTTTCATTACACATCAGATAAGTATGTTCCAAGATGTTTTACAACTTTTTCTTCTAAATAAGTACCTCATTGACACAACTCATTTTTTAATTGAGAGACCCTTTAAATGTTACCAGTTATCAGAATGGTCGATTTTCTAGTTCAAGTTATTGATTTTCAGACAATGGATTTTCCTGGGATGTCTACAACATGAATTTAATTTTAGTGGTAGAAAAAATTAAATTCTCATGAGAAATGGGTGTGCAGATATTGTGAGGGATCTACGATATCATCCCTTTATGTATTGGTCTTTACGAAGAGGATTTCATGGGGATGAAATATTTTTGTTGGCGATATTTTCAGCATGTATACAATTAAAATATAGGTATATTCATTGGTTTTAATTTTTCAATATGACTCTTATATTTATTACTGGTTCTTACTTCACGTTTAATCCTTTTAAGCTATCAATAGTGTGTTTTGATTATTTATTGAGTGTTAAAGAGTGGCCCAACTATTTTCATGAGGGTGGAGATGATAATGAAACATGAAAAACTGTAGTAGGTATACTGGATAGCTAGTGAGAGCCACTAGCTAGTAAGTGTCAATTGTTCCATAGAAGGTTTGTTTAGTAACTCCACCGATTGGGTGGTGGGGTGTCAAATGCATTAGGAATTTTGATTGGAACTATAAACTATTAGGTGGAAGCCCATTGGTTGGTCCGCGGGACATCCAATTTTTGACGCATTCTATATGCCACCACATGCTATCTAGTAGAAGCCAATTTCCATATGTTGTTTCAAATCTAGGTGAAAAATGTGACGACATTATTATAATTCCATCACTTGAAAAAAAATCATATTAATTATTTATTAATACTTATCAAACAAATTTAGATAATCATGACTTGGGATACTCTATAGAGGTGACATCGACCCGCCCTACCATAAAACATCTTAGATCAATGTTATTATTGATTCCTTAAACCAATTCAGTTAAGTATAAAATTTATTGGAATTATACTTTTCTCTAAACTCTAATCCATTGAGGTCTATGGATCCCTCAATCATTGGTAAATATATATCTTTTTTATCTGGTAAGAAATAAACAGAGTTCAGTTTGATGCCCTTTCTAGCTTATGTATGTCAATCACTACAAGAATTTGAAACATAATGCTTGACTCGGGCCATATATTCAAGTACTGGGAGAAAGATGAATCCATGAGATTGATTTTTTGTAACATCCCACCCAAATCTGAACCACCCAAACTCCCAAAAAGTTGTTGGGTCAGATGGAATCCTCATGTTTTGGGATAAAATTAAATACTGATGTGTCGTGTAGCTCTAGAATCAGACAAGGTGATAGTCAAAGATAATAGAGGGTTCTCCATTATCATCCCACTTCTTGAATGTGTCTTCTCTATAGAAAGAATAAAATTCTTTACTTACTGGTTGTGAATTGTGAAGGAGATTTAATATTAACATTACTTCACTTAAAATGGATTCTATGTTTCTGTTTAAGTCTCTACAAGGAAACTACTCTACCCAATGATAAATCATCTACCATGTTTGAATGATTAGAAATATGATTCATGATGGCATATAGGTATCCCATACTTATAGATATGGAAAAATGGAAAGAATTTATCTCACATCAAAAGGTCTATTAGGTAGAGCCCTATAATATTTTGATAACACATGGTCCTTTACATATAAAGGAATTAGTGTTGTTATCAAGGATGATCCTGTAATTCACTTATTTAGTCTCCCTTATAACATTTTCTATTTTTTCTACTATATTAAGGGTAACCCTATCTTCCAAAAAAATATTGACAATGTTGGTTATTTTTATGGTCCCTTATTAATTGATTCTAGCCTTAATATCTCTTGTTTTAAATTTTCCAATTGTATGATTATTCATCCATTGATTTGGGTAATTTCGTTATCAATAAATTCTTATCCACTAAAACCATTGCTTTTATATTTGTTTTAAATTTATTTCCATTTGATTTCTAATATCTTAATATGATCTTCAGGGTAAATGTTTTCAAAATTCCATAGTGTCTATTGAACCTCTTGAGTGAGGATTCTCAAATAATGTGTTTATTTCTATTAAATTCATTTAAATGGAAATAAATTACATGATAAATAATTTTATTAGTTTTTTGAGAAAAACAAGGTATGATATATTTTATGTATTTTAAATGAAATGAATTGTTTTTAAATAAAAATGTAAAAAAATATTTGTACTGGATTCTAAAATCCAATGGGATATTGAAATGTGATTTTGGGGGATCAATGATACTTGAGGAATTATATTTTAATTTATTTATTTTCCACTTGATTGAATTACTAAAAGAACATAAGAGCCTGGTTAATTATTTATCATCCTACCCTTCACCCATTGGCTTGTGAAGAGGTAGTAAGAGATACTAGGCCTTTACTAACATCCCTAAGAAACCACATGATAAAAATAAATTACTAGGGCATGATAAATAGTTGGGGGATGATTTTACCTTTAAATATAATAAATAAAAAATATGAATAATTTTTTTATATAGGATGAATAACTAAAAAAAAGAGACTTTTCAAGTAATATTTAAATTCTGAGTACTAGAGAAAACCAAAGACTCTAGAATATATAAAACCATAAGAAATAAACTCATGCTAATCTTGATCCAATCTCCATGCAAAAACTCCACCTGTTTTGACAAGGTACCATGATGCACTACCATAGAAATATAATACCCTCACTTTACTTGTGTCTTAGTAAATAACATCTATAAAAACAAAGTAGTTCCCAATAAGTGGGTGAGTCTAAACATAGTATGATTTCACCAATTAAATCCCTACTCATTCCACTATAGTAAATATTGTGTGAAAAAATTAAATGAAAATATATTGAAATCATTTAAAAGATTTTATCCCAAAACTATAATCATTTTCCAAAAAATATTTTCTATCAAAACTATAAATAATTTCCGACAGAAACCATCCATGAAGAATTAAACCATTTATTTCTGTTATGCTACATACCCATATCAATTTCCACACACACACCCACAAAAACACAATATATGTGTTGCCATTTCATAAAGGAACTTCTCTTCAATAATCCATCATCTTTTTATGGTGGTATATCATGACCATTATCCATCCCAATTAACAAACAACAAACCAGTTATTTCAATCCATGTAAAAAAATTCTTTTCCAAAAATTTGTTTATTTCAAGAATATAAAAAAAATTATATATATTAAAACAAAACAGTAATTTTAAAATAAAAAATTTGAGATCAGTAACCAAAAATACGTTCCACCAAACAATCCATTTTCAGCATTTTCCATAAAAATCCACAAAAGACGTTTCCATAAAAAATTCCTTGATTTTGACAACAATTTGAAGAAAATAAATAAATTTTTGACCAATCCCTAATGTTTTAATCAAGTGATAGAGAGATATATTCCACCTATATCTCAATGTTTGGTGAAAATGAAGATCTGCACAACTATTCTGTTGATCCGATCACAAATCCCATTACCTTCCATAGATCCAACTATAAATAATCACAATTATAGTTACGAAATATGGATCTATCTCTAATTTATTATATCTAAGTTTTAATGTAGGATAAGGAGAAGAAAACACTAAATAAAAACCAAGAATATAGTCTAACAAAAAAATTAGAAGAAATAATCTAAACCATGATATTGAATCGAAGGGAATCAACTCTATATCCTTAGGAGGAAAATTATTTCTTGTTATGAGGTTTTTAATTTATAAAAACAGTTAATGGAACAAATCCAAATTACGCCCACAAATTTCATAGGGTTGCATATACGCTACATGATTATCCCTCATGGTTTTTAAAATTTAAGAAAACCATGAGGTTCCTATTGTCTAAAGCCACCTATTTAATGGTTGGATCACATGGATAAAAAAATTGTGAACTAACGATTAATTTACCCTCTTTATATTCATTCATACTTTATTTTGGTCATCTACACCATTTGGATTAACTGTGCACCTAACCGTACACCTTCTCAGTGCTCAATGATTCACTTTCACATGTTTCTTGAGGTGATTCACGGTTTTACATAACTATTCAACACAAGAATATCCCCAAAAACCTTAAAAAACACATCTATGCATCATGAAACATATATTGATCATCATATATACTTATTAAACATAAATAATGTGTCAGGTACATAAAACCAGCCATGTTACACACTCCCCTCCATTGGGAATTCTGTCCTTCGAAATTAGAAAGTTAACATATTCTTGGAAGAGTTTGAGACACTACTCAATAATTTACTTTTAACGCTATCATGATTCCTCATGAATATGATCATATTACCATAAAAACCACACTAGTACAATGATTATCCCATGATGGGATTTTTTTTCCGGTCCACAATCTGTACCTATACATGAACCAACAATGAATCAAGTTCTAGGTCAATATAATCCCATCTAATCACATAGTCAGGATCTTGTTGATACATTTTTAACTAAGATACATGAAATATGTTATGCACTAAACTAAAAAATAGTAATAAAGACAACCGATATTACACCTCACTAACCCATTATAATATATCAAAAGGGACTATGTTTTGAGGAGATAACTTTCTATTATTTAAAAAATGATGATTCCAAATCCTTGAAGAGACTTTGAAAAACATTTGATCACTCACCTCAAATGAGAACAGTCACCCACGTTGATCTATATATGAATTATAATGTCTCTGATCTATCTCCATTTTTTTCATTAACAGAATATTGTACAAAGTTTCTTACAAAAGTATTGGTATAACAAGTGAAGTATCACCCATTTCAACCTAATATGTGGAGAATGATAAGAACTCCCATACAATGCTTAAAATGGAGCCATATGTACCCAGGGAAGAGAAATATTATTGTATATGAATATAATTAATGGTATATTCTATTCTTAAGAGACATTGAAATCCATTAGACCAGACCTATGATTTTACTCTTTTGTTTGGATCTATCCTTTGTATTGACCATCTATTTTAGGATGATACAATATACTCATTGTTAACTGGGTCCTAAGGTATTGTTGTAAGGATTTATAAAAATGAGAAGTTAACATCATATCTAGATCTGATACGATTGATAGAGGTATACCAAGACACTTGATAACATATCAAATATAAATTTTGGACATGTTCCCCATCACATGAGATAAAAAAATTGGGATAAATTGATCGAAATTTATGATCTGATCCACAGCTACACATATGGTATCATGTTTTTTTCCACTCTTGGGAGACATTCCACAAATTCCATGGTTACATGATCCAATTTGTTCACTAGAATTTGTTATCATTATAACATACCCACTAGCTATTGGGGATATTATTTGATCTTATGACTGGTGAGGCATCTCAAAACAAACACTGAAATGAATCATTTCATTCCCACCCTCAAAATGGTGCTTCCAAATCATTACACGTGTTTTGTTTTTTTGGAAGAACAACCCATTTAAAATAGTTGAAATCATTAAGAATTTGGTCCACACGAACTAGAGGCACTACAATATGATATCCAAACCTCAAAACAAAACATCCATCTATATTATATCTGTAGATTGTCTACCCACCAGTGTGTTCAAAATTATTGAAACATATGATCCTTTCAAACTTCCTCAAAACAATCAAGAAAAAATGAGGTTGGAAAGAAAACAATAATGTCACCCTGGTTAGTTTAATCCATGTTCATGTCTGTTATGATCAACATCATCTACCACTGATCCAAAGCTTCTTTCCCTAATAGAGTATATGATTTTCTTTACTATGAATTAACTATCAAATTCCATTTACTGGATTATCACATCAATATAAATTCAAAATTTTATCGGTATTCCATCTATCTTTTTTATAGAGATTAAAATAACCTGAGTGGAATTCAATTTTACAGAACCAATTGGATCCCCTCGATTGATCAAAGAATTCATCAATGCATGGAATAGGATGTCAAATCTTTTATTTTAACTTGTTTAAGGTTAAGATAGCCGATATATATCCTAGGATTTCCAACCATATTCTACAAAAAATGAACTTCTTAGGTCCATGGAGACATACTCCATTGAATGATACCATTAATATCAAAATCCTCCAAAAAATATTTTAATTCACACAATTTTGTTGGTCCCATCCTGTAACATCCCGACCTGGGTGCCACACATTGCTTCCTAAGATAGTCTGTTATGTGACCTTCAGAATGCCTCTCCGTAAGCCAAAGGCTACTGGTTAGCATTGAGGGTCTAATATGAATCATGGGGAGACTATACCCTCATTTATTAGAGAATTAAACCAGTATAAAATAAGAAACAATAAGTGAATAATAATAAAATTATATAACATAACATGAACAATAATACTATCATAATATGACTAAAACTGGAAAGACAATTTCAAAACTAAAAAGTAGAAATTCCATGCTAAAGTACATTACAACTGTCAAAATGATACCCAAAATGTAAATAAATAGAAAACTCCCCCAAGGGGTCCTAAATCAAGTCTGGTTCCCTCAACCATGCACAATCCCAATCATCAAAATAACAGAGGGCCATTTCCCTTATCCTGTTATGAAAACATGAAATATATTCTGGTAACGATGAGGCAGCCTGAGTAGGGTGTTATTACATCATAGTAGGCCACCTCCAACGGTGTATAAAATAACATCCAATCAATAAATATTTATGTATATGTATAAATAAATATTTATAATACATATGTAAAGAGTTATCACATTACTGATAATTCTTTTTTTAACTACAAAACCACCAGGTCCTAGAGGACACCTGAATCTCAATTCTCTCTTCATCCAATGCCGGAGTTTAAACCACATCACATATTCAATATACAATTCATTATCACAAATCTGCTTTCATTTTCTATTTAATTTTAATTAATAATATTGATAAACAGAAATATAGTCCAATTCCAATCTTTTGGGTCTACAATGACACGTCTAACATGCCATGAGTATTTAGAGCATCAGTCCCTGTCTCATATCTCATGGGAATTTTGATAATTAGTCCATTTCCAACACATAATGTATATTTATAGCATTAATCCCTACCCTATACAATTTTCATGCATGCCTGGGGTCCTAGAACGTCATGGCCAAGACATTGTGGGTATTTGGAGCATCATTATATGTCCCACACTCGTATATCAATCAATAATAAATGGTTATTTGGAACATCATTACATGTCCCACACACACACACACACATATATTTCAATCACAAATATAATGTATATCACATCAATAATGTTTAATCAACATTAACCCCCCTTGTAACATTTCACATCAAAATATTTAATTAATTATTTTAAAATTAATAAATCCAATTTTATCTATTTCATCATCACAACAATGTCCCTTTATTAATTCGTCAATTAATTAATTTAATCAAACAATTTTCATAAACAAAAAAATCCCATTAATTAAACAGAGAATTAATTAATCTATTTCAAAAATATAAATATAATAATATTTAATTCTATAATTAATTATTACCAATTCCAATATTACAATATCATATTAATTAGTTCAATAATTAATTATCCAAACTCAGCCCATTTCAATACACCCAATTGCAAGTTTCAAAATTCAAATAATTAATGCAATAATTAATTAAAACTATTCAACCTTTTCAATATTACCAATTCGTCAATCACAATATTTCAATAACTAATTAAATAATTATTTATGTTTATTAAAAAATTCCATAATTAATTAATTTACCCTATTAATTGAATTTGGAATTCAGGTGTTAATCAAAATCTATCAATTCAATAACTACATACATGAAATTTAAATCGAGACTGTGGGATTTGAATAACAGACAACATACCACAATTAATTATCAAACAGTCACCAACAAAAATCCTCAATTTTAGTAGAACCGTGATTTAAATGAGATTAAGATCCTAAACATAATTCCATGATTTAAACAAAAAAGGATCCTTTATGTCTAGTCAAGTGCCATAATCCTAGATCTATATAAAAAACATGATCTTAATCCAAAACCAAATTGGATAACTACCCTTAATGATAGAGAGTATAACAAGATAATAATGGGAAATCATAAGGGATAAGGTCCATTTACCGAGAGAGATGAAGATCCCTAATACACCCTTCTATTTTCGAATAACGGAGGTCAGGAAAGAATGGAATCTATCTTGGAGCCTCCAGAAATGATAGGAATATGTTATGTTGGTGTTGGGGTTGATTTTGGTTTAAAATTGCGGTTTCAGTGATTTTAAATTTAATTTTCAGATTAATTGAAAACCAATGCATGGTATGTTGGGTATAGGTTCTTATATTTTCCTAAACGTGTGCATTAACTCTGTACATCTTCTAGGTGGTACACAATTTCTATTAATAGGGTGAATGGTTTAACAAACCATGCACTAGCTAGAAAATTCACCTCTATTTGGGTCCTCATACTTTGATGGTCTAGGATGCATGGTTTGGGAAAACTATGCACCAACTGTGCACCTTCCCATCACCTTCAAAAAGTTACAATTTACACCCAAATGCACAACATGGTATAGAAAAAAAATGCAAAAAATATGAAAAATAATACCTAATATCAACCTCAATACATCTCTATAAATGGTTGGGATCATACAATCTCTCCATCATATAATAGCTCATCCTCAAGTTATACTCCCAAGAACCTCAAAGATTCCT
Organism: Viscum album; assembly: GCA_963277665.1. Lineage (NCBI taxonomy): Eukaryota > Viridiplantae > Streptophyta > Magnoliopsida > Santalales > Viscaceae > Viscum > Viscum album. Next base: position 1,006,605,523 of record OY728134.1, read on the forward strand.
TGTAAAAAAGTTTGGTCCATTGAGCCCTCATGTTTTCTTCTCTCTCCCATGATCCCCACTACACACAGGCATGTTTCCAAAATACACAAAACTATAATCATGGTATTTCCCAGTAACACATTCCCAATGCGATCCATCACACATATCAGATGATCCTCAAATGATGCATCTATCTCAATTTCTACATCATCCACATCGATCAAATGAAAAAGGTAGGGGCGATATACCAATGTTGAGAAACATGAAAAATGTCAATCATAGTACTGTATCTCTAGGGAATGTCCAATAGGTATGCCACCTACCAGATTCTCTCCATGACCTCAAATAGTCCAATAAACATGGGTGCCAACTTTCCCGACCTCTATATCCTATGATGACCTAATCTTGGTGATGCCAAAAGGAATGCACGCTCAGCCACTGTAAACTCTAGGGGTCATCTACGTCTATAAGGCCCTAGCCTTAAACCTTACTTAATCATAAGTTATTACAAGATTACACATTGAGGATCTTTTCAGGTTTAGAGTTTTAGTGAATTAGATCATGAAACTTGCGTTACATTCCACATTTAAACAAATTGGTTACATAAAAGACAGTATTCATTCTTCCCATCAACGGAAACATATTAAAAATAAAACACAGATTCCTTCTTGACACATCCTTGACACTATCATCACATCATGTACCTTTCCCTTGACCTGTGAAAAATATTTCAAAAACATGGGATGAGCATAAAAAGCTCAGTAAGAGTTATAAAAAAATATCTAAAGGAAAAATTAGTTCATATATACATTATAATAAAATCATACATTACCCATAAAATATAGGCATATCAAATCCTGAATAAATCATAGAAATCATAAGACATAAAATGGTTCTTGAGGCATTCATAACATTCTTACGTAGGGAGTAACCCTCTTGGTTACGTTTGGAATACCCACCATAGTATATTCCCTAAATCCCTTCGGAGAAACCTTAATGTTTCACTCCTTCGCGTTACCCAATGCATTAGAGAGCTATATCGGGCTCACCCGCCCTTAGTTTATCATGGAACCACCCGTTTTCATAACAATGCCCAAGAACCATAACATAAACGTATCACATAAAACATGCATAAAGTAAACATAACATTTCCACATTTCAATCACAATATATCATTTTAAGATATTGAAATAATGAATCCATTCAAAAAGAAAGCATTTCCAAAAACATTTAAAACATTTAATAATGATATTTTTGAATCAAAGTGTCCCATACCACCTTGAAGCTTTTTAAAAATTTAAACCATTAATATCCAAATAAATAAATCATTAAAACCACTTTGAAAACATGGATATTAATATGAACAAATAAGTAAAACATTTAATGCGATATTTTGGTTAAAGGGGTTCTACCAAAATTAGAGACACTTGAATACAATAATTGAGGAATAACATTTAGTCAAAACTTTATAATATCATGAGAATAAATGGATTCATGATATAATATTCCAATGGACAGTGTATACACCATATAAGAGTGAATTGGTGCATAACAACAATGTAGTCGCAGTAGAAATGTCAAATGTGATGAATTCCCTTATAAAGAAGGTATCCTTAAATTAAAGATAATTCAATCTCAAAATTATGTGTGGCAAATATAAATACACCCAATATAAGTGGATATTAAGTGTAAAACAATAAAAGTTCATTTACACATATTCAAAAGATGACATATTCAATAACTACATGTTGAACCCAAAGAAATCGAAATTGGGTTAAAAAGTTCCCTTGGTAAAATTCAACAGCCTAACGGCATCACTTCAAAATTATGAAAATGAGTTGATGAGAGATAAAAAGGGAATATCATCACTTGGGCAGAAAATTTACATCAATAAGGATATAAAATAACAAATCCCACCATAATAATATGTGAATTAAAAGACATAACAAAAGAAGTCTTTTAAAAAGAGGAAGGTGAAAGATCCCCTTACGGAGATGGGTAACTTTCGTAACGTACACCCCATGGAAGAAGGGTCATACAATGAAGATGTGAATACCCATAAATTAAATTATACTACACAAAGTGTATAATAATGTGCAGTACATACACCACTCAAAGGAAATTGTGGCAAATGTAGCATAAATCTCACGGGAATAAATGTGAGATGAAAAATCCCTTACGAAAACTCGGCAGCCTAACGACGCCACTTAAGACTTCCAAAATGGATTGATGAGATGAAATAGGGTATCTCATCATATTACCATAAAATGTACAGAGATAGGAATATAAAAGAACGTCCCCCATCATAACAAAGAGGAGTTTAAAAGAAGTGACGTAAAGGGGAGTACTTAAAAAGAAAGAGAGAGGTTATATCTCTTACGAAAATTCGGCAGCCTAACGGCGCCACTCAAAACTTCCAAAATGGAGAGAATAGGGTCTCTCGTCATTTTAACATAAAAATTACAGTATGAGTAATATAAAAGAACATCCCAATAACAATAAAGATGAGCTTTAAAATGAATGACATAAAAGATTGCACACAAAAAGAAAGATAGGAGTAGGATCCCTTACCTCGGGTCCGACTTGACTCGATCGTTCTTTAATCTCCTGAATAATAAACATTAGATAATTTATACTTCCTTAAGAACCTTTTTCAAGTTCATTGTTCCTTTTTTATCACTTATTACCATGTCATTAACATTATGTAATCATTTAAGTTAATAATATTTTTTTTCCAATATTTGGTTCTTAAGTCGAAAGTGGACTTCTTACAATTACATGTTATTCGTGTGGCCAAATGTTCATTATATCCAGAATTTTATTCATGATGTAGATATCATATATATCATATATATCCAGTATATTCATGTATTTATAATATTACATAACATTTAGAGTTAATAAATGAAATGCACCGTTCATGGAGACTGTAAGCCGTACGTACGCATGAACGCTACTTCCATTCCTATTTCATATTTAATGGAATTAAAACATAATGATACAAATAGTATTTTAATTCCAGTACGGTATCATATATAATATCATTAAATATATCCTTTATACATACCACATATGGTATTAACGAATCAAATCACATTGAGGGGGCGGTAGTCCGCGCTTCCTTAAATAAAGATATCGCGTTTACCCATAATGGAAACCATAAAGGTATGCTATAAATGAAAAATACAGAAGTTTAAGTAAAAAATAAACATATTATATATCATATATAAATATATTGTCATCTTAATGGCCACATCTTAAGGTGTTAGAGGAATGTTGAACAATCATCGTTTCGGGAGGCAGAAATTCGCCATCCACGGAAACAGTATGTTCTTTAACCATTAGTTGAAGGTGTGTGTAAGTGTAGCACGAATCCTTCTTATAACAACATCCTAGTATATTGAAGATACTGGAGTTGTTACAAAAGAAAAATATAAAAAGAGTTTAGGGGGTTGGAGAAGTAAAATAAAACAAAAGGACTCAAGTGAAGACATTACCTTAAAATCGGGTAACTTCCATTGATTTGAGCTCAAATGCTTCCTTGGAAAGGATTCTGCCCAAATTGAGGCGTCAAGGAGTTAGAGAGGGATGTGAAGAGACAAAATGGGCAGGGTTTGGCCGAGCCAAAGGCTTTTTATGTGTGTGTAAGGAGGTAGAGTTGGGGGATTTTTATAAGAGGAGAGGAGGGGCACTCTTGTAAAGTTACAAAATGTTACTTTATTATCAAAAGCGTTTCAGATTTTAAAGGTCCCACATTGATGTAATTCTAGGATAAGGTGATAAGGGTTCTAAATCCTCTCATCCAATAGGTTTTGGACATGTGTAATTCTTAGATATTACATTATCTTTCCATTTTATTTAAATTGTTAAATAATGAGGTCATCACTGCATCATCATGATGTCATAAATAATTTAATTTATTTAATGTCTAAAAATTATAAAACAAATAGTATTATGTAGGAAATCCTTTTAGCTTTCCAATTACTATTTATAGTAAAAAATATGACTTGAATAACCCCATGTAAAAATTATTTTAGTAAAACATATCATGTTTGTGTCATTTTTACTTTAACATTAAATAAAAAGATATTTATGTCATTTCCCAACCAAAGTGACTCCATGGGGTCCCCAAGTTGACACATGGATTTTATTGGTCGGCCATGACACATACAATGAGGGTAGGACATGTTTCTAGGTCATTTCATTTTATTGAAACATTATTCTTACCATAAACTACACTAATTACCTCTAATCGCGATTAAAAACTTAATAAGTTACTATTCACCAAAAAATTATTTTTATTCCATTGAACCACATTTTACTTCTTAATGACAACCATGTATGTTGTATTTTTGAAATTCAAAACACAAATATGGAAAAATTTCATTTAAACGGAAATAATCAGTTTTTATAAGTACCACTTAGTGGTTTCACTATTCATAAAAAATTGAAGTTTTTCAGAAAAATCCAAAAAATTCACCCCAAGCTATATTTGATATTCTGAATTCAAAAATTAAGTCTATTTTACAAAATTAAAAAAATAAAATTCACATTAATTAATTTAATAATTAATTCCCGCTGTCAGAGCAAATAGCGTGTTTTTATGAAACAATAAGTATCAAAAGATTGACACTAGTTTAAGTCTGATTTCAAAGTGAAATTAATTCCAACGACCACTATTGGATTTAATGGTAACAATATATTCTAATTTTACTCTAAAACTAATTCATGAGATAATCTAATCATATAAATAAATTAGATTAAAAAGAGGTTTTGAATTAAAATACAACATTTTACACTATTCATTAAAAAAATGAACTTTATCGGAAAGATACCAAAAATTTACACAAAGTAAATTTTGATGTCCCAATTCTTAAGAAGAGTTTTATTTGGTCCAATAGAATGTATAAGAGTGAAAAAAACTATATTTAATGATGGTTCTCCATCAAAAGACGATAAGTGAATCTTTAGTGAAAACTAGGGCATATACGCCTATAATTGAATTCTTTCAATATTTTAAGCATTTATCTTTTATTGGATAAATGTAAAAACATTTAAAAACATATATAATCATTTTTTAGTTATTTCTATCCATTCCCGCCAATACAATGACTACATGTTAACTACCATTTAAAATAATATTATTTTATTATTAGAGTGCAACGTAAGATTCCCAAGAAACTCGTTGTTGCGTGTTGGGTACGCCATCGAGCATAGCATCCCCTTTAAAGTCATATTAATATTTTACTCACAAATATGGATAAATATGAAATTTCATATTCTTTATTTACCTGGGGTGTTACATCCTTCCCCCCTTTTGGGAATTGCGTCCTCACAATTTTTAAAATTGAGCTTGGAAACATCCTTGAAAGTCCCAAATCGGAAAAAGAGTCGGTAAAACAATCACTTTAAAATAAAGGATGATAAGTACGGAGGTCACCCGAGTTAACCCATACTAGTATTCCATGTAGAAAAATATGGACATGGAAGAAAAATCAAAGGGTCTGTTCTAATGGAGAGTGATAGAAAACATGTTTAGGAGAAAGTTAACCACAAGAAAATCACAAACTTGTGATGGGTTAAACAATATTCGATTCCCCAGTAGGAAAAGTTAATAGACAACATTTTTGTTTTAAGTTACTTTTTATTGAGGAATTTATTCATATGGAAACATAATCACTTATGATGTTGACTTTCAACTCTTATTAGATTCCTTACACAAACTCATATTTTCTCCAAAAGACGAGTATTTAGGGAGACTTGTTCGCATTAAGAGTACTATAATCAACTTCTAGAGAGTCGCCTAATCCACAAAAGAGAACTATATACTTACCATCTCTTTAGACTTTAACCAAAACCAAAACCAAAAAGGTTAGTACAAGATCAGATAATCCAGAAAAGGATAACCCTTTATAAATAGAAAATCTATTCTTAATCTCCAAAATTTGTCCAACAAAACCCAAAGTTCAATGAGGACCATTCGATAAACAACTTGTCCATAAAATTATTCAAAGTAAACCAAACTAATATTGAAACCAAAATATTTTATGGATTTAGTCACATAGTCTTCCAAGTTAAATCGTAACATTTATCTCCAAACAACATCAGTTGCTCTTAATGTCTCGTATTGAAAAGTAATTAACCTAATCACAAATCCTCCATGATAGGTTAATAAATTTCCATAGATAACCCAAAATCAACTTACTCTTAATTCATAAAATCATATAACTAAAAAGTATCAGTCAAACTAACCAGGGACTTCACGTAGTCTAGTGGTAGGCGATAAATACCAGTCGCACTTTGGTTGTGGGTTCGATTCCCGCAGCTTTGTCCGACGCGATGGGTAGTCACACGGTCTGCGTGTTGTCTTTTCTCCAAAACTATATAATTCTTAAAACATTCCCCAAAACGAGATAAAATATTCAAAAATGATCATAACAAATTTTAACCTCAAGTTTATCTCATGCCTTTCATTTTCCATCATAACATACAATAACCCATAATTACCTCAAAAGTTAGGATCATATAAACTCTAATGGTTACCATTATAATTATTACCTGAACATCCACATCGATTGGTCATCTCGTACATGATGCATTATAGATCATACCAAGGTTCAATTGGTTGATCATGACTCCTTGATAGTTGGTTTAGAATAACCACGAGTTTCCTCATTGAATCCCCCATTTCATCCAGTCTCTTAATAAGGGAACCACCACAGTTTCCTTCAAACCTATTGTCACTTTGGTGCCTGCTAGATCCATCCATTTACTAAAACCAAAAAGGTCAGTGTGAGTATATCAACAAAACCATCATATACTAATGAGGAAGATAAACACCAAGATATACTTACTCATTCACTTTATCTAAAACTATGACTCTTTCTGAAATCCTATCCATTATGGTACTGTCACTTATTCTTAGAGAATACCCTAACATCTAAAGTTATCTAAACCTTCCTTTGATGCCAACTATAAGGCCCCATCATTAAACCTTACCTAATCTTGAGTTATTACAAGATTACACATTGAGGATCTTTTCAGGATTAGAGTTTTAGATAATTAGATCATGAAACTTGCATTACATTCCACATCTAAACAAAGTGGTTACATAAAAGATAGTATTCATTCTTCCCATCAACGGAATCATATTAAAAATAAAACACGGATTCCTTCTTGACACATCCTTGACACTATCATCACATCATGGACCTTTCCCTTGACCTGTGAAAAACACTTCAAAAACTTGGGATGAGCATAAAAAGCTCAGTAAGAGTTATAAAAAAAATATGGAAAGGAAACATGAGTTCATATATACATTAGAATGAAATCATACTTTACCGATAAAACATAGGCATATCAAATCATGAATAAATCAAAGAAATCATAAAACATAAATGGTTTCTTGAGGCATTCAAAAAATTCTTACGTTGGGAGTAACCCTCTTGGTTAAGTTTGGAATACCCACCATAGTATATTCCCTAAATCTCTTCGGAGAAACCTTAACGTTTCACTCCTTCGCGTTACCCAGTGCATTGGAGAGCTATATCGGGCTCACCCGCCCTTAGTTTATCACGGAACCACCCATTTTCATAACAATGCCCAAGAAACATAACATAAACATATCACATAAAACATGCATAAGGTAAACATAACATTTCCACATTTCAATCCCAATATATCATTTTAGGATATTGAAATAGTGAATCCATTCAAAAAGAAAGCATTTCCAAAACCATTTAAAAAATTTAATAAAGAGATTTTTGAATCAAAGTGTCCCATACCACCTTGAAGGTTTTTAAAATTTTAAACCATTAATATCCATATAAATAAATCCTTAAAACTAGTTTGAAAACATGGATATTAATAAGAACAAATAATTAAAACATTTAAAGCGACATTTTGGTTAAAGGGGTTCTACCAAAATTAGAGACACTTGAATACAATAATTGAGGAATAACATATAGTCAAAACTTTATAATATCATGAGAATAAATGGATTCATGATATAATACTCCAAAGGACAGTATATACACCATATAAGAGTGAATTGGTGCATAACAACAATTAAGTCTCAGTAGAAATGTCAAATTTGATGAATTATCTTACAAAGAAGGTATCCTTAAATTAAGGAAAATTCAATCTCAAAATTATGTGTGATAAATATAAAAACACCCAATATAAGTGGATATTAAGTGTAAAACAATAATAGTTCATTCACACATATTCAAAAGATGACATATTCAATAACTACATGTTGAACCCAAAGAAATCGAAATTGGGTTAAAAAGTTTCCTTGGTAAAATTCGACAGCCTAACGACATCACTTCAAAATTCAGAAAATGAGTTGATGAGTGATAAAAAGGGCATATCATCACTTGGGCATAAAATTTACATCAATAAGGATATAAAATAACTTATCCCAACATAATAGTATGTGAATTAAAAGACATAACAAAAGATGTCTTTTAAAAAGTGGAGGGTGAAAGGTCCCCTTACCGAGTTGGGTAACTTTCGAAACGTACACCCCATGAAAGAAGGGTCATACAATGAATATGTGAATACCCATAAATGAACTTATACTACACAAAGTTTATAATAATGGGTAGTACATACACCACTCAAAGGAAATTGTGGCAAATGTAGCATAAATCTCACGGGAATAAAAGTGAGATGAAAAATACCTTACGAAAACTCGGCAGCCTAACGGCGCCACTTAAAACTTTCAAAATGGATTGATGAGAGGAAATAGGGTATATAATAATATTACCATAAAATGTACAGAGATAGGAATATAAAATAACATCTCCCATCATAACAAATAGGAGCTTAAAAGAAGTGACATAAAGGAGAGTACTTAAAAAGAAAGAGAGAGGTTATATCTCTTATGAAAATTCGGCAGTCTAACGGCGCCACTCAAAACATCCAAAATGGATAGAATAGGGTCTCTCATCATTTGAAAATAAAAATTACAGTATTATTAATATAACATAACATCCCAATAACAAGAAATATGAGCTTTAGAAGGAATGACATAAAAGATTGTACTTAAAAAGAAAGAGAGGAGTAGGATCCCTTACCTCGGGTCTGACTTGACTCGATCATTGTTTAATCTCCAGAATAATAAACATGAGTTAATTTTTAATTCCTTAAGAACCTTTTTCAAGTTCATTATTCCTTTTATATCACTTATTACCATGTCATTAACATTATGTAATCATTTAAGTTAATAATATTTGTTTTGACGATATTTGGTTCTTAAGTCGAAAGTGGACTTCTTACAATTACATGTTGTTCGTGTGGCCAAATATTCATTATATAAAGAATTTTATTCATGATTTTGATATCATATATATCATATATATATCCAGTATATTCATGTATTTATAATATTACATGACATTTAGAGTTAAGAAATGAAATGCACTGTTCATGGAGACGGTAAGCTGTACGTACGCATGAATGCTACTTCCATTTCTATTTCATATTTAATGGAATTAAAACATAATGATACATAATATTATTTCAATTACAGTATGGTATCATATATAATATCATTAAATATATCATTTATACGTACCACATATGGTATTAACGAATCAAATCACTTTGAGGGGCGGTAGTCCGCACTTCCTTAAATGAAGATATCACGTTTACCCATAATGAAAACCATAAAGTTATGCCATAAATGAAAAATAAATAATCTTAAGTAAAACATAAACCTATTAGATATCATATATAAATATATTGTTATCTTAATGGCCACCTTTGAAGGTTTTAGAAGAATGTTGAACAATTATCGTTTCGGGAGGCAGAAATTCGCCATCCACGGAAACAATATGTTCTTTAACCATTAGATGAAGGTGTGTGTACGTTTAGCTCTAATCATTCTTATAACAACATAATAATATATTGAAGACACTATAGTTTTTACAAAATAAAAGAATAAAAAGAGTTTAGGGGGTTGGAGAAGTAAAATAAAAACAAAAGGACTCAAGTGAAGACATTACCTTAAAATCGGGTAACTTCATTTGATTTGAGATCAAAGGCATACTTGGAAAGGATTATACCCAATGTGAGGCTTCAAGGAGTTAGAGAGGGATGTGGAGATACAAAATGGGAAGGGGAGGCCGAGACAATGGCTTTGTAAGTGTGTGTAAGGAGGTAGAGGTGGGGGCCTTTTATAAGAGGAGAGGAGGGGAACTCTTGTAAAGTTACAAAATGTTACTTTATTTTCAAAAGAGTTTCGGATTTTAAATGTCCCACATTGATGTATTTCTAGGATAAGGTGATAAAGGTTCTAAATCCACTCATCCAATAGGTTTTGGACATGTTTAGGTCTTGGATATTACATTATCTTTCCATTTTATTTAAATCGTTAAATAATGAGGTCATCACTCCATCATCATGATGTCAAAAATAATTGAATTTATTTAATGTCTAAAAATTATAAAACAAATACTATGATGTAGGAAATACTTTTATCATTACAATTAATATTTATAGTCAAAAGTATGACTTGTATAACCCCATTTAAAAATTGTTTTAGTAAAACATCTCATGTTTGTGTCATTTTTACTTTAACATTAAATAAAAAGATATTTATGTCATTTCCCAAACAAAGTGGATCCATGGGGTGCCAAAGTTGACACATGGAATGTCTAGGTCGGCCATTACCCATCCAATGAGGGTAGTACATGTTTCTAGGTCATTTCATTTTATTAAAACATTATTCTTACCATAAACTACACTAATTACCTCTAATCGCGAATAAAAACTTAATAAGTTACTATTCACCAAAAACAAATTTATCCCATTGAACCACATTTTACTTCTTAATGACAACCATGTATGTCAGATTTTTGAAATTCAAAACAAAAAGATGGAAAAATTTCATTTAAATGGAAAAATAAGTTTTTATATGTACCACTTAGTGGTTTCACAATTCATCAAAAATTGACGTTTTTCAGAAAAATCCCAAAAATTCACCCTGAGCTATATTTGATATTCCGAATTCAAAAATTAAGTCTATTTTACAAAATTAAAAACATATAAGTCACATTATGTAATTTAATAATTAATTCCCGCTGTCAGAGCAAATAGCGTGTTTTTAAGAAATAATAAGTATCAAAAGATTGACACTAGTTTATGTCTGATTTCAATGTGAAATTAATTCCAATGACCACTATTGGATTTAATGGTAAAAATATATTCTAATTTCACTATAAAACCAATTCAAAAGATAATCTAATCATATAAATAAATTAGATTAAAAATATATTTTGAATTAAAATACAATATTTTACACTATTCATAAAAAAATGAACTGTATCGGAAAGATACCAAAAATTTACACAATGTAAATTTTGATGTCCCAATTTTTAAGAAGAGTTTTATTTGGTCCAATAGAATGTATAAGAGTGAACAAAACTATATTTAATGACGGTTCTCCATCAAAAGGCGATAAGTGAACCTTTAGTGAAAACTAGGGCATATATGCCTAAAATTGAATTCTTTCCGTATTTTAAGCCTTTATCTTTTATTGGATAAATGTAAAAACATTTAAAAACCTATATAATCATATTTTAGTTATTTCTATCCATTCCCGCCAATACAATGACTACATCTTAACTACCATTTAAAATAATATTATTTTATTATTAGAGTGCAATGTAAGATTTCCAAGAAACTCGTTGTTGCATGTTGGGTACGCCATCGAGCATAGCGTCCCCTTTAAAGTCATATTAATATTTTATTCACAAATAAGGATAAATATGAATATGTCATATTATTTATTTACCTGGGGTGTTACAACGTATATCGGTATACATTTGTTTCTACTCTAATCCATTGCTATACGATTCTGAATCAGCTGAATCAACTTTGACATTTCCTAAAAAAGACATGGTTCCAACATATCTAACTCAACTACGCTCATCCATTATAGAGGTTATCTACATTGCCTACCATATAGTGAATCATATGGTTGCATCAGAATCATTTCTTAGTAACTGCTGTTATATGATAACTCCACCAAATCTAGGTTTTTTTCCCAAGAACCACCATCTAGGACACACAAACATAGTATGACCTCAAGAACCTATATAGTATGCTCCAACATCCAATCTATCTAGGGGTTGAAATCCATACTATAAAAACTTATATACCAAGAACCTTCTGTAAGCCATACCAGAAGAGTGAATTAAAAAACAAGTCACCGTCTAAGACTATAGTTCATGGCACCTCGTGTAGATGGAATATCTCCAAACATAAAAATCTACCAGTTACTCCATAGATAATGTCTCTCGTATATGAAATAAATGTTCTACCTTTTTCAAATAGTCCACAATCACCCAAATTGAATCATTACTTTGAGGAATCCTTGGGAGACCCATAACAAAATGCATGATAATATAATCCCATTTCCACTTCGGAATAGGAAACAACTATAGTAATCCTCCATGTCATTGATGCTCATTCATCACCCGATAGAGGGTGTAGCATCATGCCACAAACCCTGTTATCATCTATTTCATTCCCAATAACAAAAAATGTCACCATAGGTCTTAGTACATTTTGTTCACACCTAGATGTTCTTCCAACATCGAGGTAGAAAAATCATGAATAACCTCCACCAACATACTCATATGGACAAGAACCAATTTATTGACATAGATGATTTCATCGTCATCTATCTACCAGTTAAAAGGTGACCCCTTACCATCAAGGATTTTCCTTAATGTCAAAAATTGAGAATCCTCATACTTCATATTCCTGATCCATCTTAAAATTATATACCTCACAAGAATGGATACGATAGTCATCTACTTTTCAATCTACTAATCAACAACAGAAATCTCAAACAACAAGGTCATTATTATCCACTCATCACTAGAGTCATGATTTTTGTGAGTCTGAGTTTTCCTACTCAATGCTTGAACAACAATGTTTCCCTTATCTGGAATTTATGAAATCTCATTGTCGGAGGAATGCATATACATGACCCTCCTCCACTTCATGATATTTAAATATCATTATGAAATGATATACTTCAATCTATTTTGAACGATATTCATAGTAATTTTCTCACCCAATAGATAATTCTTATACACATAAAGGCATAAACCAATGCTCCTAACTCGAGGTCAATAATAGGGTAGTTTTGTTCATGTTTCATCAACTTCCAAGACCCATACACCACAACTCGATCTACCTACATCAACACTACACCTATAGCTATTCCCAAAGTGTCACAATAGAACATGTAATCATCAATTGAATCAAGTAATATCAGGATTACTGTTAATTTCACACAATTCATTAATTCATAGAAGGCATTCTCACATGATTCCAACCAATAAAACATTACATCCATTTTGTTCAAGCCTGATAGTGGTGATTCCAATAAGGAAAAGTCTTGGATGTACCTCTATCTATATCCAGCTTACCCTAGAATTTTATGGATATCAAAAATGTTCTTAGGATTCTCCCATGATATAACCTCATAAACCTTATCTAGGTCCACTAACATGCCTTCTTCTGAGATGATGTGACCCCATAAGTGCACGTGATTGATCTAGAACTAAAACTTTTATAGATTTTCATATAGACAATGCTCTCTCAGTTTACACAGTATGATGTTAAGATGTTCAGCGTGATCATCATGAGTATTATAGTACACTAATATGTTATCCAAAAATACTAAAATTAAAAATCTTGCTATGGATGGATGATTATTTTCATCAAGGCCATAAACACTATTACCATAGTCATTAACCCCAAAGGCATTATGATGAACTCATATAGTCTATAATATCTTTTAAAATTAGTATATCAGATGGTCGAATGCTCAACAGATGATTTCCAGATCTCCAGTAAATCATTGAGAAAACACAAGATCCCCTAAACTAGTCAAATAGTCCATCAAAACACGGAAGATAATACTAGTTCTTTATAGTCATCTAGTTCAATATCCAGTAGTCAACACAAAATCATTGTGTCATGTGAGACTTATCTTCATATAAGAATGGAGAACCCAAATGATACATACTTGAGTGGATTAATCCATTTTCCTCTAACTCTTCCAAGTGAGGCATGATATCTTGAGGCTCTATTGGTGTAATTCTGTATAGAGGAAATGAAATAGGATCAATCCAAGGAACAAGATAAGTGGTAAATTAATCATCTCTCTCAACATACATCCCTGAGAAGTGATTAGGAAATACGTCCTAAAACGTATCCCCTATAGGTGTAAAGACATATTTTTTTCACCTCCACCCTGCAATAGACTACAATCCTAGGTGGTATGCTCCCCTAGTTGTTGATAAACTGGAACTTCCTGACCCACCAAGATATATCACACTCTAGGTTGAATGTAATTTTCACCATTAGGAGAGCTAAAAATAATTCTCTTGCAGTAACAATCAATGTGGGATTAGTATCCTACTAACTAGTCCATAACCCAAATTTGGTCAAATCTTGGCATGTCTTGGATATACTGATCCCATAGGAAACCATACTCCACAAATGTAGGGGAACACCCCTTCTATAAATAGATGTCTCTTGACCGTAATCCCAAATGTGTTTATATTTCCATTATTCCACTAAAGAACACCACCTCCACACTAAAATTGTTAACAAGTTTTGAATTTATAGATGAATTAGAGGAACCTGTATCAAATAAGTTATTAGATAGTGTTGAAGATACAAAAATAGTATCTCTCACTATCAACGGTCCAACCTCGCTATCCACAAGTGTATGATGAATTGAATGTAATTGTCATTTTTCTTATACCCTAGAATGGAATCTGATTCCCATGAACTACGCCATTCTTCTAACACCAGTTCTCCTTCATAGAAGTACTGCACCCACTTCCTCTACTTCCATGACCAATTGAACTCTAGCTTCCAAATCAATACAGTGTAGATGATCCCCTCCCCACACATTGGTTCTACCTCACTGATTCATCAACACCCATCTATCAGGGGTTCCTAAAAAACATATGCTGATAGGACATCTTTTCACCGGCTCAGAACCCAATTGTTGGTCAGGAACAATATTTAAGATAGTGTCCAAGACTACCTCATTTGGTGGAAAATCACTTGGGTAAGATCCCATGTAACTGATCCATCTGTCTAGATAATATTATTTCCAATCCCATAGATGATATTATCATACTGATGCATCCTTCCCTTATAATTAATACCTATTTTTCATCCAATAGATTCAATATGTCTTCACTAGAATCCTCCTTTAGGTTCCCCTACGATATTAGAGCTTCATTCACAACTTGTTCAAACTTCTTCAGCCAGAATATTTTAACATAGGACATAAATTAATATTTAATACCGTCCAAAAACCGCTTTTAATTGGTAGCCTTATCTCCTTCCAATACGGAAACAAAGAGATGCAAATCTGTAAAGCATCTAGCATAGTAAATCTCATACATACTTCCCTATGTTAATCTTATGAACTGAACTACCTGCTCCTTCCTGAGAATCTCAGGATAAAAGTGATCCATGATCGTCTCATGAATGTCCTTACACTATACATCCAAAATCATTCCATCTTGATTCTCAATGTCCTGCCACTTCTTCGCTTGACTAGGTAACATGTATGCATCCAATTTCACTCTTTTCTCGATAGGGGTGTCTAAGTGGTCATGTATAGTCTGGATAGACTCAATCCAAAACTCAGTTATAGTGGGTCCACCCTCTTTAGTAAATATTGGAAGAATATATAAAATAAATTCCCTCATGAGATCACACAAACGTTTCACAACCTACCCAGAATTTCTTTCAAAGAATTGCATAAACCAAGAAATGTTCTCTCAGATCATCTATCCAGCTTCTTCACCTGGAACTATTAGGACCTCTTGTTCTACCACTAGAGGAACATCCCATTAATGTCTTCCTATCATCCTATCAACAAGCATCATCATGGAATAATAATTTTATAATTCCAAACGTGCACCATAGGAAACAGTTCACAACATTTACACATTTACATGGGTACACAATTAGTCATACAAATTCATTTCACATAACCCCACCACACAGTCAAAACTGAGGTTCTATAACTACCCTTAACCATCCTACATCTAGTCCATGGTTAAAAATATAAACACATTATAATTATTCATTTTTCACTTTAGACACACATTGTGCACATTTTTCGTCACTTTACTACTTTTGATTTATTGGGAACTATTTTATGTTAAATTTTATATTCATGGAAATACAGTTCAATTTCAACAACATAACAATAACCAATTTTCCCATATGTTCCTAAAATGATTCATGATGCAAAAATAATATCGAGTGCCTATAATGAAGCATGAAAACTCAACTCTCATTCCATACTAGGCCATGAGTAAAATTTCATAAAATCTCATAAAATTAATCACATCACAAAACAAGTTCATTACCAAAGTTGAAATAACATAAATTATAACAACACAGACGAATAAAAAAATCCCACCCTCGGTACTTGGTATCCCCCTTGTATATGAGATAACTACCCCCATGAATGAGCTCATAACTAAGGGATGAATCTTTATATACTCTTATTTACCATTCACCAAATAGTACGGCAAAATAGATGAATTGAAAATAGTTCTCTAAGGCAATTTTGTAATGTCCCGACCCTGGTTCCACACATAGGTCCTTGAGGTGGTAGGTTACATGTCTTCAAGTGATCCAGCTTATATGCTAGAGGATTTCAACTAGAAGTGAGGGTATAATATCGATCATGGGGTTACTATACCCTATTTTATTCGAGTAGTACAGAAGATGAAAAAAGGAAACAATAACTCAATAATAATCAAATGTTGTAACATAACATGAAAAATACCAGTATCGTAAGATGACCAAAACTGGAAATAAAATTTCAAATTTGAACAATAGATATGTCATGCTAATGTACATGCCATGTATTAAAATGAATCCAAAAAATCAAATACACTGACAACTCCCCAAAGTGGATCATGAATAAAGTCTTGTTCCCTCATCAATGCTCCATCCCATTCTTCCTTCTAACACATGGAATTTTCCCTTATCCTGTTATAAAAATATGAAATCTATTCGAATACCGATCAGGAATCCTATGTAGTGTCTATGTAAAATTTAGTTGGATAAGATCAATGATGTAAAAACATGGTCTAATCAATAATAGTGTGTGCAAATGTGAAATGAAATTAGTATAATAAATAAATAAATAGTTATCACACTATCAATTATTTTTTTAACCACCAAAACCCTGAGGTCCCTACGGACACCCTAACCTCAATACTTTCTTTGGATTGTGCCGGAATCTAAACCATATATCATATTCAATTTACAAGTCAATATAAAAAATTGGGATTTCATTATAGATTTGATTTTAATTCATAATATGTCTATTTGGTGCTATAGTCCAATGCTAATATTTTTGGTGTTTAACACCATGTATAACACCCTGTGAGCATTTTGAGCATCAGTTCCTTTCTCACACCTGATTGGTATTTGGAGCATAATTTACAATCCCACAAATCATGGGTATTTAGAGCATCATTCCACACTACATACTATTTTCATGCAAGCCTGGGGTCCTAGAATTATATGTCCAAGACCCCATGGGTATTTGGAATGTCCATCCATGCCCCACAGTCATATATTAATCAATAGTTAATGGCTATTTTGAGTGTTAGTCCATGTCCCACACCTGTATATAAATATAAAAAAATATTTCAATCGCATATATTATATATATCTCACCAATCATGGTTAATGAACATTAATCCCCTTGTCACATTTCATTTCTCAACAATCCATTAATTATTCACAAACTAATTAATCCAATTACATCTATTTTATCATCACAACAATGTACCTTAATTAATTCATAAATTTATTAGTTCAATAATCGAATAACCATAATGAAAACAATTCCCATTAATTAATTTGACTGCTATTTCGTCTATTTCAACAATCTCAATATTACAAAACTTAATTTATCAATTAATTATTTCCAATTCCACTATTACAATAACTCAATAATTATTTCAATAATTAATTATCCAAAATCAACCCATTTAAATAGCCCCAATTTCATAATTTAATATTATATTTATTAATTCAACACTTAATTACCACTCTTGAAGAAATTAAACTGTAGAGACTCGTATCTTGACGTACATTGAAATTACATTACATTTGTGGAATACTTAGTACATAACAAAAACACACACACAAGGATTGTAATAGTTTAGTGTCTTTGGAAACTCGAAGTATAATCTCCTAATCTTGGTGAAAGATCTTCAACATCTCCCATAAAGATCTTCCCTTTTTTTTATACCTAAAACCTTTCTTTATATCCTGGGGAAAAGTAAACATAAAAGGGTGAGCTCAAATGCTCAGTAAGGGTAAACAAAATAAATATCAATCACATCATATTAATAAGAACATAACATTTTGGAAATCTTAACCTGAAAAAGAGAGCATAATTTCATAACTTGGGATAAATCATAGTAGTGAAATGAAATCCCAATAATCATAACTTAAAACATGAAACATTTTGGCATACACACGTAATCATAGAGAATCATTTCTTGTTAGTCAAGACTCATTGCCAAGACTATCTTAGTAGACAAAGTACCTTTCTGAACCGAGTCACCCCCGTTTCAGTCCTGTTTCACTGAACCGGTATAACCTACCATTCTAGCCATGTCTATCTCATGAGATATAAAATCATTAACCAATTCATTGGAGGGAGATAGAGGTCCCACCCACCTCATAATGATACCATTCTTATGTGTGCCACAAAATCATAAACCATTCATCATTGCATAATCCATGTAACAAAAATGAGAATCTTAAAATCATGACATCATAAAACAATTCATATACGATAAATGAATTCATAAAAAAAATTCCATCACAACATAATTAAATCAATTTAATAATCGGGATAAAAACAGAACCCTTTATTATCTTAGATGGAATATAATTTTGATAAAACACTTGAACTTCATTCTTGAGAAAAATATCCTTTCTACTTTAAAAACACTTTTCCTTTATTAACATGTCATACAATTTTAAACTAAAAGAAGTTAATTAAAAATAAACGTGAAAACATGTAAAGGAATTTTTTGGAAATAATTTTTTAAAAATCCATTCATGCAGTATAAGTTAAAAAAAACATTCTTCGTACTTTTGTCAGAAAAGTCAAAAAGTACCTCGTACGAAAAAAATGACAAAAGATTCCTTTCATATCCTTTACTAAAAACTCACTGAAGGGTAAAATTGGATTTAAACAATTGTAGGTGGATGGAAATAAAATTACATATTGAAGAAACATGGATGTGGATGATAAAATACACCCCAGTAAATACCAAAGTATAAACAATCTCGGATAAAAATGAGATTGTGATATTTCCCTTACCTTAGGTCTGATTTGCTTCGTAAGTGTCCGAACCTCCTATATAATGATTTAAATAATGTCATTTACTTATTACAGAATCATATTTATTGTTATGATATCATATATGGTTCACTTATGACTTTATATTACCCTTTCTTTTGTAAATTCCATGTTATAGAGTGTTTTGGGTAAAATTGTTTCATTTGTCGTCCGTGTTTTGACTTGTAATTATTCATATGATTACTTAGATCATGATTACTTAATTACAGAATATAAAACATGATATATATATATATATATTTAGAATATACATATATATATATATATATATAATAGATCAGTAAATGGAAATATATACACCGTTCATGGAGACGGTAGACCGTTCGTACGCATGAATGCTGTTTTCGTTTCCTTATTGAGTTGAATGGAATTAAGTAGATGACATACATATATATAAACATAAATACAGTATCTTTATAATTTCATATATTTCATTATTATTGCTTATATATACTTTATAATCATTCTTAAATGGTTAACATGGAGAATTAATCTCATCGTGTTGTGGAGACGGTAGTCCGTACGTACGCACGAGCGATTATATCATTTCCATAATTATTGAATTGAATTGGAGTGGATGATACAATATATCAGAATCATTATGACGTCATAATAACTATGTATAGTTATTCTTTACATCATAATACCCATCCATGTAAGGTGTTGGTGGAAAAACAGATTACACCACGGCGTGGAGACGGTATTCCGTACGTACGCACGCGCGGTGATTTCGTTTTCCGTAGGATGAATAGATGGTGAAATAGGGTTGTTTCATACTTATAATAACATATCATTATATGAGTGATAATGATGTTATTACTTCATAATGAAATAACTTAATAAGAAGAAGTGGAAGAAGAAATAAAGGTGAAAGAATCAGTAACGGAAATTACCTCTTCTTTGAAGCGCCTTTTTGAGACCTCCACTTAGGGAACTAAAATTGGTCTTTGAGGAAGACCAGAACATCTAGGATGTTGCTAGGGAAATGGAGAAGAGAATTTGGCAGGGGTGGGACGAGCATGAATGCTCAAACTTGTGTGAGGAAGAGAGGGAGGAGGTGCCCTTTTATAAGGGAGGAGAGGGGCTCCTTTGGAAAACTAAATATATTATTTTATTATAAAGTTATATTCTGTTTTAAATAGCTCCAAATTGATTTATTTATAGGCTAATGTGGGTATGGGTCGAAATCCTCTCATCCAATAGAATTTAGCCAAGTTTAGGTTCCTATTTTAACCTTATCATTTAGATTTAACATTAAGTTAAATAATTTTACTTTTACCGTGTCTTCTTGTGTTCTTATACTATAAGGTTAATAATCATACTATATCCAGACAAACGAACCACAAGTTGTTTATTATTAATATATATAACCTTATCTAAGTCATTTGGACGAACCTTAGATTTTATGGAATAATATAACAATTAATAATATAATATTTGTTTTAAAAACTATTTTATGTCAATTTTGACTCTATTTGGTACATGATTTTTATGAAATTCATAACAGAATGATAAGTTCGAACCAAGTTTATTAAATCAATAATAACATGTCATATTAACCTAGAAAATTAGTGTAATTCCTAAAAAAGTCTCAAAATATACTTATTTGGGTATTTATAACATCAATTATGTCAATATTTCATTAATAAGATAATTAATGCATCATCGTTGTGTCATAAATAAATTAAATTATGTAATGTCTAAAAATTACAAATAAAATACCATTATGTAGGAAATATGTTTATCTTTCTAATGAATATTTATAGTCGTATTTATCTTATGTATAACCCCATATTAAAAATGTTTTATTAAATAAAATTTGATTTTAACTCTTTTAACTCTTCTCTGAATTAAATAATAATAAATGTCCTAATCTAATTCAAGTGGGCCTAAATGGTCATAGTTTATTCCTAAGGTTGTTTTTGGTCTAATTAAACTTATCCAATAGAATTAGGACATGTTTTAGGGTAATAATAATATCATTTTTACCCATAATTACCCTATTTACTTTTAACCGTGGTAAATAAAAGTAAAAAGTTACTATTCACCAAACATTATTTTCATCTTATTGAACCACATTTTACATACTAACATCAACCGTGTCTCTCGGATTTTTGAAATTCCACTCACAGAAGTGGTAAAATTAAGTTTTTTGAACAATTAATTTTTTTTAACTACCACTTAGTGGTTTCACTATTCATCAAAAATTGAAAGTTTTAAAAAAATACCAAAAATTAGGCCTAATATATATTTGATATTATGAACTCAAAAATGATTTCTATTTTACCAAATTCAAAACATATCAGTTGCATTAATTAATTTAAAAATTAATTCCTATCGTCAAAACAAAAGGCGTGTTTTTAAGAGATAATAACTATCAAAAGATTGACACTTGTTTATAACTGGCTTAAATGTGAAATTACATCCAATGACCAACATTGTATTAAATTGTAAAAATATATTCTAAATATACTTTAAAACCACTCAAATTAATAATTTATCACTATTAATTATTTCTATTGAAAAAGTTTTTTTTAATTAAAAGTTAGTAATTTTCACTATTCATCAAAATATGAATGTTATCCGAAAATCACCAAAATTTCACCCTAAGCTAATTTCGATATTCCGAATCCATAAATGAAGTCCATTTTGAAAAATAAAATTTACAAAATTTCAAAAAGTGGTTATTACTATTCATAACATCTAGTTTTAATAATATCTTAATAGCATATCGTTGTTTAGCGAAACGTGGTGTTGCGTACAACACACGCTATCGTGGAAGGTCGCGATTGCGTGTAATTCAAGCCAGGTCAGAGATGTGTGTTGTGAAAGCTCCTTTTAGTGTAGCGTATAACACAAGACATTAATGAAATTAAAGAGAATATTTTTCATAAAATCTCGGGGTGTTACATCAACAACCCCAATTTCACAATCACAATATTATAATATTAAATTCAAAACTTAATTACTTCAAATTCCAAAATTTTTAATTAATTAATTTAACCCATTAAGTCAATTACGAATTAAATTTATTAATGAAATCTAGAAAATATACAGTTACATACATTTAATTGAAATCATGACAATCATATTTGAATAACAGAACACCTAACTATATTCATTGAAACATTCTTGGCAATGGAAATGAAAAATTTTAGTGGAAGAAGACCGTAAAAAAAGATCTGGATCCAAAACCTTATACCATGATTTAAAAAATTCATGACCCTTAAAACACATCTAGATGCACAATCTTACATTTATATCAAAAAATATAGTTCTATATCAAACAAATTAGTGGATACCATCCCTTAACTAAATAGAGAAGAATGATATAAGAACGATAAACCACACAGGATAAGATCTACTTTACGGGAGAGGATTATATATTAAATCTTCCCTTAGATTCAGCAAGAACTAAGGTGGGGAAGGCATGGAATAATTCCATGAGCCTAAAAAATTGAGAGGAATATGTTATCTCGAGGTTGGGTTCTATTTTGGGTTAAAATGGGGGGTTCAAATATTTTAAATCTAATATTATGTTTAATTAAAAAAAAATGCATGGTTTGTTGGGAATAGGTACATGATTTCTCTAAATGGTGTTCCATAACCATGAACCTCATCTATGGGGATGGGGCGAACAATATAGCTTATGTGAGTTTACAGTTTGAAAAACTGTGCACCAGCCATGTGAATACCCCTATTTGGGTTGGCAAGCTTGCTGGGCTGGGGCACATGGATTGGGTAAACCATGTGCCAATATTTCACGTGAAAATTTACTTCAAAAAATTAAAACATTAAACCAAAAACACCCCATGGTAAAACACAAAAATTAAGCTCAAACCAAGAAAAAACAATAGTTAAAATAAAGCTCGACACATCTCTAGAAAATTAAGGGATCTTACACATCCTATAAAATAGAAGTGTGATAGGATTGGTCCATAGTATGAGATCAATTCTAACCTACACATCACTTTTGGTTGGAAACCTTGAGAAATTGTTAACATGACATCAAGGAACATGCCAAATATGGTTTGAAAATATATATTATTGATCTAATTTTTTTATTTCAAATAAAATGATGACAATTGATAAGAGGTCTTTCTAACCATAGGTTCCAAAATTTCTTTTCTACTATATTTTATACCCCATCTCTTATAAATAGATTCTTGACTACATAAAGAGACACGAAACAAACATTTTGATCATAACAGTTGATCTAGGCTTTCAATTACGTCATCAAATCAATACCCAAGAGTAGGTCAAATACATCTATCCCAAGAAACAATATTTCCCAAACCAACTCAACTCCATCATCTATTATACAAAAATATTTACATACAATGACTCGACATTTTATTTGATTAAGAGGAGATTTAGGCATAAAAATAGATTCCATCATCCCAACACACAAACCCATAATATAAAAAACTTGAACATAATTGAATGTGTTGGACGTTCCCATATCAAATAACGCTTTCACAACAGTACAATTCAAATGAATTATACCTCTCACTGTAGAAGTTCCAGATTGACCTCCATGGTCATTTGATTAGCTCCATATAATTTCTTACTCACTAAACATTTCTTCATGTTACCATGTTGACATTACATTTATAGAGGATTAATGGTATTCCTAGAATCCATGTGGTTTTCTATATTCTGATGATGATAGTTACTCTATTTTACTCATCTCATCAAATCATAAGATTCCTAATTAGCTTGAGATGTGTTCGCAAAAAAATACCTCAGAGCACTGTGATAATAGAATTAATGATATCTCATCATATCATAGTTTGGAAATGATTTTGGTGGATTCATACAATCTTACTTCTTGTTATCTAGTGAACTACACTTAAAACATCCCATCATACTTTTTGGTTTAGGAGGAAGGTTCACTAATCCTACTATTTGATTCTCTTACATTCCACCACCATAGAAATACATATCACTCTTCATCTTTTTTCTATAATTTGGGTTCCCACTAGTGCCCATGGGAATCAACAAACTCTCTACTAACTTAATCACTGAGATATCCTATTTATTCACCATTTCACCATTTATGATGTATTTATAATCCATTACACAATGCATGAAAATTGTGGATAGAATATCCCTCTATACACCCAACTGAAAATATGTTCCCCCATTGATGCTCTTATAGAGACATTGGATGAAAAAGGAACTAAATTCATAAATATATTCACATAAACTATAATTGATATATTATCATGATTTAAACTGAAAATTCAATTGTTCTACCAATTCTAAACGTGTAAGGATTGAATAATTTGTTAAACAATTTCATAAAATCATCGCACATTACGCCATGATATAATTTATCCTAAACTGCAAGATCCCACCACTTTCATGATAGGTCATGTAGCATAAATGTTTCTAAATAATCATCCAACTCTACTGGCTCTCCAAAGAAAATTATGATTTGATTCATCATACTCATCTAATCCTATTGTTTTTCCGGCTATCAATCTTCTTAAAATATTTGTTGATTATTATTTTGGAATTAAAACAAATGATCCACTTGCCTTGGTTCATCCTTTCTAATATATATATCCATGGAATGAAAATAATAGACAACAATCTAGATCAATTATTGGTTCACCTTTTGATGAGGTGAAACCACATTCTTGGAAGCCAATTCCAGTTGGTTGTTAGGCTGTCCACCCAGTTCCATTTTCTATAATGAAAACAATCTCTATTAACTCTCACCCCATAACAACTGAAGTCATATAAATTTCTAATTTACTAAATCCACTACATTGAAAAACATTTCTATTAATAATAAATAAATTTACCCTTTTTCAATAAACCACTATAAATCCTTTTTAAAATCTATTCATTTGAATGTTGAAAATAATTTCGAAAATAGAACAACAATGATTTTTAAAATCAAACCATCTTCAACTATTTTCAAAAATAAAAAATATTTCAACATATCATAAATCATTACTGAAAATGAATTACGTACTCCAAATGATAATCCATTACTATCAATGCATTCCATGATCTTATCATTGGTAAAACCCATGAAAATGAGGATTCATTACCTAGAAGTGTGTCAAAAAACTAATGTATGAAAATAACCTTGTAGCAATATTTTTAGAAAAAAAAAGATCTTCTATATATTTTTATGATATAGATTTTAAGTCAATATGATCTCATATCTTTCTACAACCCAAATCAAGAACAGAACAACTGATATCTTTTATGGGTAGGACAATATAATACAAATTGAAACATTATTCCCCTCACCCATTGGCTTGGGAAGATGCAGTTAGAGATACTATGGCTTATTTAACATCTTGAAGACACCAAAGGCTAGAAATAATTTCCCAGGGACTCATATATAGTTGGGGATGTATTCCAACTTATTGTTGAAAAATCAAAACAACGTAAATAAATCCAAAAAAATCTCCAAATGATGCATGCGTAAAAAAATGAGAAATATTAAAACAGAAGACAAAATGTAAGTACCCGAGAAACCAAAGACGTAAGAACAAAGACAACCACAAGACATCAACACAAGATACTCCTAAACCAACCTCTGAGCCCTAAATCCTTCTGCTATTCCATGGTATCAAGATGCACCACTGGATAAATACAATACATTCCATTTTCTTATGTATAAATAAATAACATTTGTAAACACACAAAATTTCCCAAGTAGTGGGTGAGTTTAAACCCAGTAGGACCCCCAATGAATTTCTTACTCATTCCAGTAACTTATAACATATGAACATATTTTAATTGAAAACTGTTCAAATTATTCTAAATTTTTTTATCTCAAAACAATAATCAATTTCAAAAAAACAATTATATCCAAACCATAAAAAACTTCATGTTTAACTGTTCATGAAGATTTAGACCACTTCTTTCTATTATTATTATCCATACCCATGTCCATGTTGACACACACTGTAAAGACCCGTAAAATTCAAGGGAAATTTTTTCTTAATTTTCTTTAGAATTTTACAAAAGCGCGGTTTCTGACGGCACCTGATTCCGAGGCCCGGAGTGCCCGGAATTAATTTCCGAAGTTTGGCTCGGGTACGTTCAGTGAACGAACGAGCGGGATTTCCTAACTTTTGATCCGGTGCTCGGAATTGAAATCTGAGGACACCGATGAACTCGTAGCGCCGATATTCGCTTAAGGAGACCTTTCCCAAAGTTGCGTTTACACGAGGGGAGTTGTAAAAATAAAATTGTGAATGTTAAAATAAAAATTTAACTTCAATTTTTATTTTTATCTTCCTTAAGTGTTTTTATCCTTTGGGTGGAAGTTGGGTGACAACCCAACTTCCCTTGGGAGGTTAAGAGGGTGGTGCGGCCCACATGAACCCCACCCCCTCATATCCTCTAACCCCCCCTAACTCACAATTAATGATGTAAACTTAGGTTATAACTTATGTCTTTAATAAGTGAGTTTAATTAAAGTTTTGAAATTCAAACTCTTGAATTTCAAAGGTTGGTGTTGTGTTAATAAATTAAGTATGAGCTTAATTTATTTTTTTTGGTTAGTCCCTTTGTTTCTTGGGAGGATTTGAGGGCTTTCCCTTCTTCTTCAAACTTTGACGAAGAACACGAAGAACTTCTTCGCCGAAGAACACGGTTCTTCCGCGACGCCAAATCCGCGACGTGACATTCTTCTTCCGCATAATCTCTTCCAAGACGGTTTTCCGCGACGAACGCCATCGACAACGACTCTTCCTCCGACGTCAAAGGAATCGACACCGATATTCCTCGACTACGTCAACGTGCGACTATCGAGAACGCCGCTCGGCTCTTCTTCGTCTTCCGTGTCAACGAGAGAGAACACCGCTTCTTCCTCGGACAACCTTCGTCGGCGTACGAGGTTTCGCCAATGACGTGTCTCTTCGGACGCATTCCTTCGTCATCGGATTTGACGAACGGCTACCGCGACGCCCGACCTCCGCGACGTCGTCTTCCGCGGAACGTTGACAATCTTCGAACCCTATACCAAGGTAGGGGTTGTTAATTCAATATTTATTTATTTCGTTCTTGATCGTGGATCTAGCACGTCTAACGTGAGACACTTGATTATTTTAAAGTTGCGTTATTATTTTAACGTGAGGGGGCCGGACCGCATGAACACGGCCGAACCCCCCTCCATCGTTCTTGTTTATTCTTGCGGGTGGAAGCAAGTGGCGTGGTGCCGTCGCACCACGCGAATGATCGTGAAAATATTTTACGCGGTGCCGTCACGCCACGCCAAGGAAGAATCTTCAAGAACGCGACACCGTCGCGCCGCGTTGAAAGGAAGGCACGGCGAAGGGGCGCGGTGCCGTCGCACCGCGCCGGACGACGAACACCGCGGCCGGTTCCGGGCCGCGGCGGGACGAGAAGACCGCGGCCGGTTCCGGACCGCGGCGGAAAGAGAAGACCGGCGGCCGTGCCGCCGGCATCGGAAGCCGAAGGATGGGACAGGAAATTCCGGTCCCGTTTGAGAAAACCGGCTGGCCAGCTGGCCGGCCGGATGTCTTTAAAACCGGGGGAATTAATCCCCCGACCTTCACTTAAAACCCCCCTCTTTATGAGGGGGGAGCGTTTCCCTTGGGGGGGCAGGAGGCCCCCCGTTTTTTTTCATGAAGCGGGCCCCCAGGAGGGGGGCCGTTGTTTGACAAAGCGGCGCGGCATAGCCGCGCCGCCACTCCAAGAAACGGGGGCTTGATTGCCCCCGCGTGCGGCCTCCTCGCGGCGACAGCCGCCGCGGCTCCCCGCGCCGCCGCACCGCCGCGCGGCGCCGCGCCGCCTCCGCGCCGCCTCCGCGCGACGCCGCCGGCCGCCGCCTCCGGCCCCCGCGCCGCCCCGGGGGGGTCGGGTCGGGTCGGCCCGGACCCGGACCCCCTCGTTTTGAACCTGTTTTGGTCTTTTGGCCATAACTTGAGCCTCGGACCTCCGAATGACGAACCGTCTGCGGCAACGCGATCCTTGGATCGAAACGGTCGTTTCGGTATATCGCACTCAAGGTTTCGGATTACTTTGAGTTCGGCCGGGTTGGTTCGTTCACGAAATCAACCGGGCCTTCGGAGCGGAAACGCTCATATCTTGAGCCACGAACGTCCGATTGACGCGCCGTCAGTCGCGTTGTGTTCCTCTTAGTGAGACGGAGCTTTTGGCATACTCCGCCCGAGGTTTGGACGCAGGTGGAGTACGGTCGGGTTGGTTTTGCCTTAAAAACCAACCGGGCCCCGGAGACGAAAATGCCAATAACTCTTAGACCGGGCGTCCGATCGGCGCGCCGTCTGTTGCGTTGAGTTCCTGTTGACGATACGGAACTTTTGGATACATCAACTCTGGACTTTGTGACAGTTGATGTATCAGCCTCTCGGCTCGTGGAGCGGACCCTCTGAACGAGCTTGCTGTGTGCGGGAACCCTAGTGCTGGCTGCGACTGACTGCTACTACTACTGCTACGACAGCTACTGTGACTGCGACGACGACAGTACAGAGATCCTGTGTGGATTCGACGACGACGACTACAGCACTCAGCGATCCTACGTGGAACAGTACTACCGAACCTGTGTGAGCTGAATCTTCTGTTTACCTTGGGTGGTGGAGCGCTTGGGTGTAGCGGCGGACCCGTGGTACTTGATAGTGGTGGTGCGCTTGGATGCAGCAGCAGACCCTTGGCGGTGGAGCGCTGGGTTGTAGCGGCGGACCCGCGATACTCTACGGAGTGTGTGCGCTTGGTTGTAGCGACAGACCCGCGACGGTGGAGATGTGCGTGCGGAGTACGGAGACCGTGTAGCCGACTGAGACCTGACGACTGCTTGACCGACTCGACTCGGAGTGAGTCGACTAGCCCAGTGGACGGAGCGCCCGGTATTTGGCGGCAGACCCACGGCGGACGGAGCGCCTGGTAGTTGGCAGCAAACCCGCGGTACTCGACAGGAGGAGTACCTCAGTAGGATATTTGGGTGAGTGCCCGGTATTTGGCGACAGACCCTCAGCGGACGGAGCGCCCGGTAGTTGGCCGCAAACCTGCAGTACTCGACAGGAGGAGTACCTCAGCAGTCAGAGGTTAGTGAGCAGTACCTCGGAGTCGTGACAGGACTACTGCACACTTCAGAGACGGGGCTCTTCAGCAGCTACGGTTTCGATAATGAAAATCCTGGTTTGAGCTAAGTCAATGATCTTTGTGTTTCCTCATGATTGAGATGGACCGCTTGATAACTTAGGTATATGTATGGGCATATACCTGGGTAATGGTTATCCGTTGATTTCATGAACTTGTTATAAACTGTGTGGACTTGTACTGTTATCCTGTGTGGATTTACTGTTTACTCTTCTTTGTGGATTGGGTTGTTCTTGGGCTCGGTGTTGGAGCCGAACGGAAATTGGTGACATAGGTATATGTATGGGCTTATACCTAATCAATACTGGATGTTACTTCGTGATTGTATCCTTCTTATGGTTTATCCTTGTGGATTTCAGGAGACCTTCGAGGGTCTCGGGGTCCCTACTGAGTATCTTATACTCACCCCTGCACGGGCTATGCCCGCACTTCGTTGTGTTGGTTGCAGACGACGGACAGCGCTGACTGCGGTTGAGGCTTTCGGAGTAGGTCGGTACCCAGAGGAGGACCACTGAGCGGGACATGCTCGGAGCGGACAGTTGGACCCGAGGAGTTGTGAGCTATCTGTACCTACCCTTCAGGTAGGATCCGTGGTGGACGATCCAGGACCTGAGCCATCTGTACCTACCCTTCAGGTAGGAATCGAGGAGGACGTCCCAGGAGCCGCTTGTACTTTCAGTTGCTGTTTTCCCTTTCGAGTTGTACTTTACTTTCAATTGGGCTTGTATTCCGGTCCCCTTTACTTTTCTGCACTTGTAGTTACTTTCCGCTTGCTGTCTCTGTGGTGGTTGTTACTTATAAAGGCAATGCCTTCCCTGTTTACCGGGATTTTACGCCTTGGTGCTAGTCTCCAGCCCCTGGCCTATGGAAGGCGGGCTTGGGGTAGTCACGGCACGGGCCCCGAGGTCGGGTCGTGACAAATTGGTATCAGAGGCGGTCAGTTCTACCGCAGACTCTGATCTTTTTTTTCTATGTGAAGCAATAGTGTTTAGTGTATTGAGTGTGGTTATCAGTCCAGGGAGTCCAGTGTTGGTGCGGCGGCCGACGTATCCGTACACCAGGACCTTGACTTCTGATTTCCGACTTAATGCGCGAAAACACTGATTGCGTGTGTGTTTCCCAAAAGGTTTTAAGTCAGCTCAAACCAGGTCAGCTCACCAGGTATAAATCGTTGACCGTGACACAACTGTTCAGGATGTCACCATGCAGATAGTTAGCTGGAGTTCCGAGAGTGTTCTCGGTGATGGCCCACCGAGCAGCGGGACTCCGGTGCAGGGCCCTTTTTCAGTGTTGGTACCTTCGGGTGGTGTACCAGCAGCACCACCACCCGTTAGGCAGCAGATGCCACTAGCTGACGGTGCACGCTAGCAGAGCGCGATGCACGAGTTCCAGCAGTAGAGGCCTCTGAGGATACGAGGCGAGACAGATTTCCCAGGCAGCAGTGGACTGGATGGAGGCGGTTGCTAGAGTTCTACGCCTAGCTTGGATACTAGTAGAGCGGATGATGATCTTAGCTCCTGTTGTTTCCAGTGAGTGACCATGAGGTTGGTCCTTATAGTAATGAGGCTTCGGTACGCGAACCGATACCTGGGATAGTACCTACGGGTAGTGTGCCAGCTATGTCACTACCTGTTGGTCAGCAGACACTACCGGCGGTACAGGTAGCAGAGACTCACAGGCTTAGTGCCTTACTTATGTTTTAGCACCAGATATCCCTCAAGTTTCGAGGTGAGCCTGACTTGTAGGCGGCTGAGGATTGGCTTGAGGAAGTGGTTGTGAGTTTTTTGGAGCTAATACAGCTTCGACAGTACGACATGTCGGAAGCAGAGCACTCAACGTGGCTTACCAATCAATCTTGGTACTCGTTGGTTACGTTGTGATCAGTTCTTTAGACTCGAACTTCTGAGCGAAGTGTGTCTAAAGGACATATGAACCATTACTTTTCCTCTATGAATTCCTACCTATGCTAGGATGCTAGAGAGAACCTTTGTGGTTGTGAACGTTAGCAGTGAAAGGCAGGAAACTAGCGCCAGTCTCAGAGACTCGGGCGTGTAAAATGTTTCAGGAGGAGGAAGTGCTAAGGACAGATGAATCTGCAGGGTAGAAGACGTGGAAGCGGAGCTTGGAGTGCAGCATGTGGTGGTGTACATTTCGACATGTTACGACCACCCGACTTAGTAGTCCCCGCCAGGCTCAGGGAGCAGGAGGGCTGGGGAGGAGAGTAGCTGCATTGCGGTCAAGGAGTGTGACCCAGGAGCTCTAAGAATGATTCGGGGTACGAATTATGTCTACTACGAGCTGCCATATCTATAGACATAAGAACCAATCATTCTACCCTTCCACGAATCATGTCCCAGACCTAGAGGTTCCGGGTAAGCCGTAGACTTGACCCTCACGTCTGGAGATACCTTTGGGAGGAGACTCGATAATCACACTTACGCCGACGTTGTGATTTGACCTCGAGGCGAGAGTTTCAGTTGGAATCTCTTGGTGGCAGCGTAGAGGCCTTACGACGTTGATCTGGGTATGGTTTTGATTCACAAATCATACCCCGGTTGACTGTTTTAGGCAAACGTCAGAATGGGTTTTCCTTGGTCGGCGAAAAGGAAACCCTGGGCAGCACATGTTAAACTCGGGCATAAGAGGGTGTGACTGATCACTCTTGAGTTGGTCAACCCTACCCTTGTGGCAGCAGGAGTTTTTAGTTTTAGTTCTAACCTAAAAAGGGAAACCTCTTGAGTTCGAGGGTGACGAACACGTTCTTATACGGTCTCAACCCGATGAGGTTTCGGAGATGTGGCCGAGGCGGCATGTTATCTCCGAAGTTCGATGGACCCTTTTGATCTTCAGCAGGGTAGGCGAGGAGGTTTACCGCTTGACCCTACCACCTCAGTCGCACCGGGTGCATAATGTCCACCACGTGTCTCAGCTGTGGAGATACGTGTATGTTTCTTCACACGTCATCGACCCCGGGGAGTTGGACGTCGATGACAGGGAGACAAGCACAAAGGTTCTAGTAGAGATCGAGGATCGACAGGAGCAGGTTCTACGTGAACGGTTGCTTCCTCTGGGGTGCTTCTCGGGTAGCACGAGATCTTCAGGTGAGCATATGGGAGCGTAAAGCTCAGTTGCGTGCTCAGTACTACTTTGTTTCCCTTAAGTGTGAGTTGAAGCTTTACGGGGACGTAAAGCCCTGAGGTGGGAGTAATGTAACGACCTGTAAAATTGAAGGGAAATTTTTTCTTAATTTTCTTTAGAATTTTACAAAAGCGTGGTTTCTGACGGCACCTGATTCCGAGGCCCGGAGTGCCCGGAATTAATTTCCGAAGTTTGGCTCGGGTACGTTCAGTGAACGAACGAGCGGGATTTCCTAACTTTTGATCCGGTGCTCGGAATTGAAATCCGAGGACACCGATGAACTCGTAGCGCCGATATTCGCTTAAGGAGACCTTTCCCGAAGTTGCGTTTACACGAGGGGAGTTGTAAAAATTAAATTGTGAATGTTAAAATAAAAATTTAACTTCAATTTTTATTTTTATCTTCCTTAAGTGTTTTTATCCTTTGGGTGGAAGTTGGGTGACAACCCAACTTCCCTTGGGAGGTTAATAGGGTGGTGGGGCCCACACGAACCCCACCCCCTCATATCCTCTAACCCCCCCCCCAACTCACAATTAATGATGTAAACTTAGGTTATAACTTATGTCTTTAATAAGTGAGTTTAATTAAAGTTTTGAAATTCAAACTCTTGAATTTCAAAGGTTGGTGTTGTGTTAATAAATTAAGTATGAGCTTAATTTATTTTTTTTGGTTAGTCCCTTTGTTTCTTGGGAGGATTTGAGGGCTTTCCCTTCTTCTTCAAACTTTGACGAAGAACACGGAGAACTTCTTCGCCGAAGAACACGGTTCTTCCGCGACGCCAAATCCGCGACGTGACGTTCTTCTTCCGCATAATCTCTTCTGCGACGGTTTTCCGCGACGAATGCCATCGACAACGACTCTTCCTCCGACGTCAAAGGAATCGACACCGATATTCCTCGACTACGTCAACGTGCGACTATCGAGAACGCCGCTCCGCTCTTCTTCGTCTTCCGTGTCAACGAGAGAGAACACTGCTTCTTCCTCGGACAACCTTCGTCGGCGTACGAGGTTTCGCGAACGACGTGTCTCTTCGGACGCATTCCTTCGTCATCGGATTTGACGAACGGCTACCGCGACGCTCGACCTCCGCGACGTCGTCTTCCACGGAACGTTGACAATCTTCGAACCTTATACCAAGGTAGGGGTTGTTAATTCAATATTTATTTATTTCGTTCTTGATCGTGGATCTAGCACGTCTAACGTGAGACACTTGATTATTTTAAAGTTGCGTTATTATTTTAACGTGAGGGGGCCGGACCGCATGAACACGGCCGAACCCCCCTCCATCGTTCTTGTTTATTCTTGCGGGTGGAAGCAAGTGGCGTGGTGCCGTCGCACCACGCGAATGATCGTGCAAATATTTTACGCGGCGCCGTCGCGCCACGCCAAGGAAGAATCTTCAAGAACGCGACACCGTCGCGCCGCGTTGAAAGGAAGGAACGGCGAAGGGGCGCGGTGCCGTCGCACCGCGCCGGACGACGAACACCGCGGCCGGTTCCGGGCCGCGGCGGGACGAGAAGACCGCGGCCGGTTCCGGGCCGCGGCGGAAAGAGAAGACCGGCGGCCGGGCCGCCGGCGTCGGAAGCCGAAGGAGGGGACCGGAAATTCCGGTCCCGTTTGAGAAAACCGGCCGGCCAGCTGGCCGGCCGGATGTCTTTAAAACAGGGGGAATTAATCCCCCGGCCTTCACTTAAAACCCCCCTCTTTATGAGGTGGGAGCGTTTCCCTTGGGGGGGCAGGAGGCCCCCCGTTTTTTTTTCATGAAGCGGGCCCCCAGGAGGGGGGCCGTTGTTTGACAAAGCGGCGCGGCATAGCCGCGCCGCCACTCCAAGAAACGGGGGCTTGATTGCCCCCGCGTGCGGCCTCCTCGCGGCGACCGCCGCCGCGGCGCCCCGCGCCGCCGCACCGCCGCGCCGCCTCCGCGCGCCGCCGGCCGCCGCCGCCGGCCACCGCGCCGCCCCGGGGGGGGGGGGGGGGTCGGCCCGGACCCGGACCACCCCGTTTTGAACCTGTTTTGGTCTTTTGGCCATAACTTGAGCCTCGGACCTCCGAATGACGAACCGTCTACGGAAACTCGATCCTTGGATCGAGACGGTCGTTTCGGTATATCGCACTCAAGGTTTCGAATTACTTTGAGTTCGGCCGGGTTGGTTCGTTCACGAAATCAACCGGGCCTTCGGAGCGGAAACGCTCATATCTTGAGCCACGAACGTCCGATTGACGCGCCGTCAGTCGCGTTGTGTTCCTCTTAGTGAGACGGATCTTTTGGCATACTCCGCCCGACGTTTGGACGCAGGTGGAGTACGGTCGGGTTGGTTTTGCCTTAAAAACCAACCGGGCCCCGG
Organism: Viscum album; assembly: GCA_963277665.1. Classification (NCBI taxonomy): domain Eukaryota; kingdom Viridiplantae; phylum Streptophyta; class Magnoliopsida; order Santalales; family Viscaceae; genus Viscum; species Viscum album. The sequence continues at coordinate 1,006,640,557 of OY728134.1, forward strand.
AGACGAAAATGCCAATAACTCTCAGACCGGGCGTCCGATCGACGCGCCGTCTGTTGCGTTGAGTTCCTGTTGACGATACGGAACTTTTGGATACATCAACTCTGGACCTTGTGACAGTTGATGTATCAGCCTCTCGGCTCGTGGAGCGGACCCTCTGAACGAGCTTGCTGTGTGCGGGAACCCTAGTGTTGGCTGCGACTGACTGCTACTACTACTGCTACGACAGCTACTGTGACTGCGACGACGACAGTACAGAGATCATGTGTGGATTCGACGACGACGACTACATCACTCAGCGATCCTACGTGGAACAGTGCTACCGAACCTGTGTGAGCTGAATCTTCTGTTTACCTTGGGCGGTGGAGCGCTTGGGTGTAGCGACGGACCCGTGGTACTTGATAGTGGTGGTGCGCTTGGATGCAGCAGCAGACCCTTGGCGGTGGAGCGCTTGGTTGTAGCGGCGGACCCGCGATAATCTACGGAGTGTGTGCGCTTGGTTGTAGCGACAGACCCGCGACGGTGGAGATGTGCGTGCGGAGTACGGAGACCGTGTAGCCGACTGAGACCTGACGACTGCTTGACCGACTCGACTCGGAGTGAGTCGACTAGCCCAGTGGACGGAGCGCCCGGTATTTGGCGGCAGACCCACGGCGGACGGAGCGCCTGGTAGTTGGCAGCAAACCCGCGGTACTCGACAGGAGGAGTACCTCAGTAGGCTATTTGGGTGAGCGCCCGGTATTTGGCGACAGACCCTCAGCGGACGGAGCGCCCGGTAGTTGGCCGCAAACCCGCAGTACTCGACAGGAGGAGTACCTCAGCAGTCATAGGTTAGTGAGCAGTACCTCGGAGTCGTGACAGGACTACTGCACACTTCAGAGACGGGGCTCTTCAGCAGCTACGGTTTCGATAATGAAAATCCTGGTTTGAGCTAAGTCAATGATCTTTGTGTTTCCTCATGATTGAGATGGACCGCTTGATAACTTAGGTATATGTATGGGCATATACCTGGGTAATGGTTATCCGTTGATTTCATGAACTTGTTATAAACTGTGTGGACTTGTACTGTTATCCTGTGTGGATTTACTGTTTACTCTTCTTTGTGGATTGGGTTGTTCATGGGCTCGGTGTTGGACCCGAACGGAAATTGGTGACATAGGTATATGTATGGGCTTATACCTAATCAATACTGGATGTTACTTCGTGATTGTATCCTTCTTATGGTTTATCCTTGTGGATTTCGGGAGACCTTCGAGGGTCTCGGGGTCCCTACTGAGTATCTTATACTCACCCCTGCACGGGCTATGCCCGCACTTCGTTGTGTTGGTTGCAGACGACAGACAGCGCTGACTGCGGTTGAGGCTTTCGGAGTAGGTCGGTACCCGGAGGAGGACCACTGAGCGGGACGTGCTCGGAGCGGACAGTTGGACCCGAGGAGTTGTGAGCTATCTGTACCTACCGTTCAGGTAGGATCCGTGGTGGACGATTCAGGAGCTGAGCCATCTGTACCTACCCTTCAGGTAGGAATCGAGGAGGACGTCCCAGGAGCCGCTTGTACTTTCAGTTGCTGTTTTCCCTTTCGAGTTGTACTTTACTTTCAGTTGGGCTTGTATTCCGGCCCCCTTTACTTTTCTGCACTTGTAGTTACTTTCCGCTTGCTGTCTCTGTGGTGGTTGTTACTTATAAAGGCAATGCCTTCCCTGTTTACCGGGATTTTACGCCTTGGTGCTAGTCGCCAGCCCCTGGCCTATGGAAGGCGGGCTTGGGGTAGTCACGGCACGGGCCCCGAGGTCGGGTCGTGACACACACATCCCCATGATAGTAGACACACAATATTAGTGATACCTATTTATAGTATAACATTATATCCAAAATCTATCCCCCTTATAATGATGGTACTTCACGACTATTATCCATCCCAATTTGCACACGCCAGCCCAGTATTGATAATTCATTACAAACCATTTCCCATGAAACAAATTCTTATATTAAATCATTATAACAACCATTTTCCATTAATTAATACAAAATAATTATTAAAAAATTAAAATTTCAAAATCATAAAATGAAATCAGTTTCCTCAAAACCAATCATTTTTCACAATTTACATAAACCATAAAAAATGGGGTTCCCATAAAATCACACCTTGATTTTAACAATAACTTCTATGATATTTATCAATTTAAACTAATCCTTGTTGTTCTAATCATGTAACAATGAGAAATAATCTGCCTACATATCAAACAACTACTAAAAAATGGTCTTTATCAGTACTCCAAATGGGCTTTAATAGTGCTAAAAAAGCCTTGTAAAAATCAATGCTGATAGGGAGAGAGGCCCCGTTTATAAATTCTAAAATAGCATTGATAAAGGTAGGCTTTATCAGTGCTAAAAAAGCACGGATAAAGGGATCCTTTATCTGTGCTAAAAAATCAATAATAAACACCATGCCTATTGTAATATAACATTCTATAGCAGCACACCCAAACAGGACCTGCAAATAAATCAACATATCAACAAGTATACCCATACAATACTAACACATAATTCATAAAGTAATTACAGAAATTATTCAAATAAAACAGGTATACCCATACAACCCATACAACAAGTATACACATAGACCACTAACACATAATTCATAAGTTAATTAAATACATAAGGAATTCAATTAAGAATTCAGGGGGTTAGGGGTTGTTTAGGGGTTTGGGGTGGCTGTGCAAGGGGGGTAGGTGGTGTCCATGGGGTGGGGGTGTTGGGGAAGGGGGGGGGGGATGGGGGATGTCCATGGGGTTTGGGGTGGTGTCCAGGGGGTTGTGGGGATTTCTAGGGGTGGGGGTTTCAAGGGGGTGGGGGGTCCAGGTGGTGGGTTGGGGTTCAGGGTGGTGGGGGTAGTCTATGAGGTTGGGGGGCTATCCAAGGTGGGTCAGGTGGTGTCCAGGGGGTGGGGTTGGCTGTCCATGGGGGTGGGGGTGTCAAGGGGGTAGGGTGTCTAGGTGGTGGGGTGGTGTCTAGGAGGGGTGGGGGTGGGGGAGTCGAGGGTAAGGGGTGGGGGGGTGTACAGGGAGGGTGGGGTGGTGTCTGGGGGGGGGGCTTTAATGATTTTAATGGAATGAATTTCATGGATTTATGATCATTGGTATTTTTAAAAATGGTATTGGAATAGTGTTTAATTCAATAGTATGTGCTTCTTTAGGAAAAAATGAATTCTTATGGTGTGTGTGGTAGGAAGGGGGTTTTCCATATGTCAATTGTTGTTTTCACTAAAAATTCTGTCCATTTTAAACAAAAGAGATACACTTTGAGTGATACCAAAAACAAAATGCCTCAGATTGAAGAAGGGTTGACTCATACACGTCAACAATGACCCATGGATCATTCTCCTAGAGTATCTTCACAATCCGAATGTGTTTGGTCAGATTTTTGTATGTCAGTTGTTGTTTTTTCTTAAAATTTTGTCCATTTTAATCAAAAGAGAGACACTTTGAGTGATACTAGTCACACTGTTCCTCGGATTGAGGCGAGGGTGACTCATACACGTCACATATGACCCATGTATCGTTATCATAATATATCAACACAATCCAAATGCATTTGGTCTGATTTGCATACGTCAGTTGTTGGTTTCACTTAAAATTATGTACATTTTAAAGAAAAGAGAGACACTTTGAGTGATACCAGCCACACCGTGCCACAGATTTAGGCGAGGTTGAATCTTACACATCAAACATGTCCCATTGATTGTTATCCTAAAGTATCAACATAATCCGAATGCGTTTGGTTGGTTTTCGGTATGGCAGTTGTTGTTTTCACATAAAAATCTATCCATTTTAAAAAAAGAGAGACACTTTGAGTGATAATAGCTACACTATGCCTTAGATTAAGGCAGGGTTGACTCTTACACATCAAAAATGACCCATTAATATTTCTTATAAAGTATCAACACATTCCTAATGTGTTTGGTCAGTTTTTCATACGTCAGTTGTTGTTTTCACTTAAAATTTTGTCCATTTTAAACAAAAGAGAGACACTTTTAGTTTTATCGGCCACCCCGTGCAGAGTATTGAGGTGGGGTTGACTCTTACAAATCAAAAATTAATCATGGATCATTATACTAGAGTATCAACACAATCCAAATGCGTTTGGTCTATTTTCTGAATGTCATTTTTTGTTTTCACTTAAAATTCTGTCCATTTTAAACAAAAGAGAGACACTTTGAGTGATACCAGCGACACCATGCCTCAGATTGAAGCGGGGATGACTCTTAAAAGTAAAAAATTACCCATTTATTGTTATCCTAATGTATAAACACAATAATAATGTGTTTGGTCAGATTTTAGTACGTATGTTGCTGTTTTCACTTAAAATCCAGTCAATTGAAGAAAAAAAATAGACACATTGAGTCATACCAGCCACACCGTGCCTCAGATTGAGGCAACATGGACTAGTAAACGTCACACATGAAATATGGATAGTTCTAATGATGTATAATCAAAATAATAATGTGTTTGGTCGGATTTATGGACATTACATGTTGTTTACACATAAAATTCGGTCCATTTTAAACAAAAGATAAATACATTGACTGATACCAGAATAACCATGCCTTTGATTGAGAAATAGTTGACTCATAAACGTCACTGAAGTCCCATGGAACATTCTAATAAATTATCAACACAATAATAATGTGTTTGGTCATTTTTCCATACATTAGGTGTTGTTATCACTTAAAATTCTCTCCTTTTCAAACAATAGAGAGACACTTTGAGTAATACCAGCCACACCGTGCCTTGGATGGAGGGGGGGTTCACTAGTACATGTCACACATGACCTGTGGATCGTTATCCTAATGTATCAACACAATATGAATATGTTTGGTCAGTTTTCCATATGTAAGTTGCTGTTTTCACTAAACATTCTATCCATTTTAAACAAATGAGAGACACTTTTAATGATACCATCCACAACGTTCATCATATTGAGGTGGGGTTGACTCTTACATGTCACAAATGACCCATGGATCATTCTACTAAAGTATCAACACAATAAACAATGTTGGTCAATTTTCCCTACGTAAGTTGTAGTTTTCACTTAAAATTCTGTCCATTTTTAACAAAAGGGAGACATTTTGAGTGATACCGGCCACACTGTGCCTAATATTGAGGTTATGTTGACTTTTCCACATCACAAATGACCCATGGATTGTTATCATAATGTATCAACACAATCTGAATGTGTTTGGTTTGATTTCATTGCGTCATTTTTTGTTTTCACTTAAAATTTTTTCCATTTTAAACTAAAGAGAGACACTTTGAGTGATATCATCCACACCATGCCTCATATTGAAGATTGGTTGTCTAATAAATGTCACAAATGACCCATGGATCTTTTTCCTTAAGTATCAACATAGTTGTAATACATTTGGTCGGATTTGCATACGTGAGTTGTTGTTTTTACTAAAAATTCTGTCCATTTTAAACAAAAGAGATACACTTTGAGTGATACCGGCCATACCATGCCTCAGATTGAGGCTAGGTTGAATCTGAAACATCTCACATGACCAATGGATTGTTATTCTAATGTATCAACACTATCTGAATGTGTTTGGTCAGTTTTCCATGTGTCAGTTGTTGTTTTCACTTAAAGTTTTGTGCATTTTAAACAAAAGAGAGACAAATTGAGTGATACCAGCCACAACATGCCATATATTGATGCGGGATTGACTCATACATGTCACACATTACCCTTGGATCTTTCTTGTTATGTATCAACACAATCCAAATTCGTTTGGTCATATTTTCTTATGTTAGTTGTTGTTTTCACATAAAATTCTATCCATTTTAAACAAAAGGGAGACATTTTGAGTGATATCAGCCATACCGTGGCTCATATTGAGGCGGGTATGACATGTACAAGTCACACATGACCCAAGGATAATTATCCAAAAATATAAACACAATCTGAATGCGTTTGGTCATATTTAAGTATGTAAGTTGTTATTTTGACTTAAGATTCTATTATTTCTAAACAAAAGAGAGAAACATTGAGTGATACCGGCCACATCATGCCTCAAATTGAGGTGGGGTTGACTTGTACAAGTTACACATGTCCCATGGATCGTTCTCATAACGTATCAATAGAATCCTAATGAATTTTGTTGGATATGAAGGTATTTTGGATATTTTACTATTTTTTCTTATTCAAATCATATAGAAAAGTGGTTCATCATTCTTACATAATGCTGGTGCATTTTATCTATTAAAATGAAAAATGATTAATTAGAGAAAGGATTTTTTATTTAATAACTATTAGAAATTTATTATGAACATTTACATACATCAATGCTTCATTTTTTAATCTCCTTAACCCCTCTCAAAAATGGCCGCCAATTATACACGTCCCCATGTCAGATATTCATGCTCTTTGTGTACAATATTCCATCAGGTATGCATCCCACTCGTTTTTGAACAAATATATATCATCTTGTGAATATGAGGCATGTTCTGATGGTTGTTGGACCTCAACACTAGGAGTAGAAATATGTTTAGAAACTTGTTGTTGCTCTACACTGTGAGTAGCAGCAGCTGCAGGAGCTTGAGAGGCTTGTTCAACCTCGAGGTTAGGAGCACTAAAAATTTGAAGAAGTCATTATCTGCAAAAGTTTATTAATAGTTAATTTAGATTTCATAAATTCATTAATGATAATATAATAACATGAGATAATAATATCTATATTCCAAACATAACATAACATGTTTATTGAACTCTCTTTCTTTTTTTTCAAAGGCTGAAGGGATTTGACACCCTTATCGATTATCCAAATCCCTTCATTGTGGTCTTCTCTAACTTATAAAACATTATATACATTGTGACGGCTACGAATTTATTGTGACATACAACATAGAGGATCATCCTAAACTATATTTTCATTGGACCCTTCAGTAGTCTTGGATAATAATAGAAAAATCGACCACTTCGGATTTGCGTGATCTGGAACATAAAATACTTGTATCGCTTGTGATGCAATTATAAACTATTCATCTTTGTACCCTTCTTTACTAAAATCAACTTTCACGAATCCTAATTCATCTATTTTTACACCACTATTGTTATCAACCCATTTTCATTGAAAAATGGGAAATTGGAATGTCATATAATCTTACTCGCATATTTTTTTGATAATTCCAAAGTATGACATATTCGAATAAATTGGATTTCTTTCCTCACTACCAGAAACATGCATCTCTTCAGCCACAAGTGTAACTCCACTATTTTACAGGGTACTATCTTTATAATGTTCATCTATATAGAACGTTTAACCAATACTTACATAACAATTGTAAGATAATACATACACACTTGGTCCGGTGGATATCCATCGAAGTCGTTCTAAAAATGAATTCAGATTTTTAGCTAACCCCTTAAAAATATGGTCTTGAAACCATCCTATAAACTGGTGATTATGTGCATTTGATATCCATTTTTCAGCACTTTATAGATTAAACTGCTTAAGAATTTCTTTGTGGGTTTCAATATATGAAGAAACCTGCCAACTGTTATGCAAAACATAAAGGTGGGCCTGCTCCCGATCATTAATATTGATTGTCACAACATCTCTTCCATATATTTCCTCACCCTCAATGCATCCATTGTGATGATATTTTGTGAGACCAACGCTTTCCACATATAATAAGTATTTGGAACAGAATTCAATGGTTTCTCAACAATATATCATTCTGAAATACAACCCTCTGGATGACTTCGATTTTTTACATACCCTTTAAAAATCTTCATATACCGTTGAAGGGGGTATATCCATCTATAGTACACAGGACTACCAAGTCGAATCTATCTCACCAAGGGAATCACTAGATGAACCATCATATCAATGAATGATGGTGGGAAGAAAATTTCTAATTCACATATTATGATGATAATTTCTCTTTCCATAGCTGGAAATTTCGTTGGGTCTAAAACGTTTCTAAAAATAGATTTGAAAAATAAACAATGTTTGGTTAACGTACGATGAAAATTCTTGGGAAAATGCAATGTAAATCTATAGGAATTAAATCTTTCATCAAAACACGACAGTCATGTGATTTCAAGCCTTTTAACATAAAATTATTCATTGACACAATGTACTTGATATCTGATGAATACCCCTCTGGATCCTTTACATCTATGAAGAGGTTTCAAAACTTATATCTATCCTCCCTGGATTGAGTGTAAGATATTAGAGGAAGAAACATTTTATTTTCACCCTTCATGGGAGCCAACTATTCTCATAATCCCATGTCAACCTTGTCCATCCTTGGCTTAATTCCATCCATTGTTTTGACAGGTGCATTTAGCAACATTATGATAACACTGTCACATGAAGTTTTTTCGAAATGCATCACATTAAGAAAATTTATGATGTACAGACAGTTCTAGTATTGTAATTCATAAAAAACTAACTCTTTTCCAACAAATTTTCATAAGGTTTTTCAAAAATTGATTTCCAAAAATAGTGTTCACATATTTTACTTTCTCAAAAAACTGATCAAATGATAGTGGATACGGTGTTGTGTGTTGTTTTGAACATCTATTGAATGATGTCACCCTAGATCGGTACTTATCCCGACGTGGTTGAAATTTAGGATGTCCTAGAAACACAGATTTCGATTAATGTTTAAACCTAATTGATTCTGTATCTTCTCCGCACATGGGACACACTTTAGTTCCTTTAACGCTATAGCCTGAAAAATTTCCCTAAGTAGGGAAATCATTTATCATCCCATACAACATCACTCTCAATGTGAAGTATTCACTTTTATAAGCATCATACAACATAACACCAGAATCCCATACAACATCACTCTCAATGCATGCTAAAACAATTTTCTTATAGATTCTTCCTTTCATATAGATGGATAAACCTTGGAATGAGTGGAAAGTACCATACACCATTCGTTGGAGTGGATTCAACATTATCTTATTGGGAAGCACCACACATTGGGAATTATGTAAGTGATTTTTTATCATTGTGAAACAATATATAATCTCTTGGAAAAGCATGTATTCTTTCAGAAATCATACCCATCATGCATAGAATTTGTTTAGCTTCATATGTGTGGCTTGGGAGCTCATTATCATCCTGGAGCATGTCATTCAAGAGAGCAAGTAGTTCGGGAAAACTGACATCACTCCATCCATTACCTATATTCAATTAATACAACTTCATTACAACTGAAAATGCTGTATATTTAGTGCAACCAACATACAATGGCGTCATTGTAAAACTATTTAACTTCTCAATCAATTTTGGGCAATCATACAGTTCATCTTCAACTGTCCTTGTCATTTCCTCAATACGATCATGATCATCATTGACATTTGTAATCACATCCTCCATACGGTCTTCTTCATTATCCATATTTGTAATCATTGATGATCCATAAAATGTAGTTTTATCCCATCCAGTAGATACATTCACCTTTTCTCCATGTTTATTCCAAAATTTATAACTCTGATGTATTCTGTGACATATCAAATGTTCTTCCAACTCCTCTAGAGTAATTATTCAAGAATAAAAACAATGTAAACACGAACAAAGGATTTGAGAAGGATACATTGTGTGATCCTTTTCAAACATGATGAACTATTTTACTCCATTCTCATACTCTATTTTCAAATGATTAGAATCCATCGAATGTTTATTCATATTCATCTTATTTGAATATGAAATATTATTATTTATGATTCAAATACCCAAAACAAGACTTCCAAATACATTATAAGAGAACCACTTATAAAAATAGAGATTAATAGATCATATCATTTTCCAATTAATATTTAGAAATCAAAAAAACTAGGATAGACCCCCAATCAAAATGAAGACACTTTCTAGCCCCTTACCAATAGTTCAAGCACTAACCACCCTTGCAGAAAACCGTTAAACATCCTTTTAACAACCCCTACCATTCACCTCTTCCATAATAAAATAATCACATTAAACTACTCAAAACTAGCTAATAAACTCAAATAAAATGAAAAAAGGATACAAATTTGAACAGAAAACTAATATAGTAGATACATTTCCAAACAAATGACCTTTAGATTATAAAAATTCCCATCTGTTTAGCTAAAATAGAAATATGCTTCCTTTTTTTATAAATCATTATATTTGAAAAAACAAAGAAACCAACTCAATAAAATTAATATTTTTATAGGAATTTTATGGTAAAGAGAGTTAAATAATTCCATTGAAAATAATTCAACTTAATCTTTTAGTATCAATTGAAAGAGTGTATTGGTTAATAAAGGGATGAGGTCAATAACTCATGACATAATCATACCTAGACTCTTAAACCAAACTCACCACACCCTAAAATTTTATCAACTAAAACATGACCATTTGACTAAATAAAACTACACTATAATGAATATTTTCATATGAACAAAAGGAAATAGATGAGGATGACCAGACAAATCACCACAGATCAAAGATGGGAAGCTGAGAATCTAACCTCATCGAAAGGAATCTCAAACACTTGAAGTAGGGTTCGTGGGTAGTAGGGTCTTGCGGGGAGGAGGAGACGTAGGGTTCACATGGAGGAGGATCCATATAAGGGGATCGATATGGAGGATAAGGAGTAGGGTTAGAGGTGGTGGAGTAGGGCAGCAACAGCAGAGTAGGGCGAGAGGCTGTGAAGTAGGGCATTGGTGGATGAGTAGAAGAGGCGGTGGAGTGGTAGTGGTGGTAGAGCAGTGGTCAGCAAAGAGAAGATCAGGGGGAGGGATAGAAGTTTTCTAAGGGGTATAGTCTCGCGAGAGCTTAAGGGTGAAATAAATAGAGGGCACGATGCACCCTATTTTATAAAATGGGACTATGGTTTTTTCAGTGCTAAAAATTTTTCACTGATAAATGGTGCCTTTATCAGTGCTTTTATAGCACTGATAAAGTGTTACGTTATCAGCCCTTTTCTAGAGCTGATAAAGTGACCTTTTATCAGAGCTTTTAATTAGTGCTGATAAAGAGTTACCTTTATCAGCACTTTTTTTCTTAGCACTGATAAAATGTGTCTCTTCCTTGCCCGTTTTTGTTGTAGTTTCCATTGGTGAAAATGAAGAATGACACAATGATTCTCTTGATCCAACTATAATACTACTTACCTTCATTTGATAAAATAATAAGAAATCATAATTCTCATTAAGGAATATGGATCAGACATTATGTGATTAGAGATAAGTTTATATTAACTAAAATAAGAAGAAAACTACAAAAAAACTATGAATGAAGAATTAACACTGATTCAGAATCTCTAACAGGATTTGAATCGCCTAAACCTTGCTCACACATTGAAAGGAATTGACTTTTTAGCCTTTAGAGAAAACATGAGTTCCTTTTTTGGAGGTGTTTAGTGAAAAAAATAATTATTAATGTATCTAATTCTAATTAGATCCCAAATTTTCATAGGGCTAACTATAAGCCACATTGTTTGTAAAACTGTATAGAAACTATGCTGTTTCTTCAATCTCAAGACACCCCTCCCATGGTTGGATCATATGGTTACAGAAACCATCTCTTAACCATTATTTTCCTATATTCATAGTAATTAACAATCTCTTCATGGAATCCAAAAGTATTATCTTAACTACACTCCTAATCACGTACCAACTATTCTCCAAAAATTCACTTGCACTATTTTATTGAGGAGCTCCATGGTTTATCCTAATCATGAAACTGTATAAAATCCCAAAAAATCTTTAAAAACAAATATTAAACTCCTAAAACCTATACCAATCATTATATCTAATTAAAATACATAAATAAGGTTTTGGTACCTTGTAACACCCTAAAAATTCTAAAAGAGTATCATTATTCGATAATATGTATAACAAGCAACACCATGTGTAAAAGGGAATATAATAACCCTATAAATTAAAAAATATTTACTATAATAAATAAATATTTTATATTGTATATATTTTAATGTATTCCACTTTTATTTCTCTTTCATTATAGTCAAGAGATATATTCCTCGATAAATTGCATTACACGGAAGAGCAAGTTTCGCCAAATATTAATATATTATAAAATAAAATAACAAATAACCTATATATTATATTAGAGGTTATAAATAGTTATAACTAACTTATAAAAATTTATGTTTTATATAAATATAAAGGTATTTCATTTGTTACAAATTAATGAGAAATTCAAAATAAGAACCAATTGGTTATAAAGTGAAATATGTTTTTTAGGATTTAAAAGAGTTTTTTCTTACTAAGAATAATTAATTAAAATTCGTTAGTTATTATATTAAAATATTTATATTATATATTCAATAAAGTATATTTTTTATTTTCATCCATTAGGTTCTATTGGAATAATATAAGGACAAACCCTATTTTACACATAAAAATCAATATTTTTTCTAAGGCAATTTTATCATCTTTTAATGGAAAAACTATTTTAAATTTTACTTTTTTCACATTAATTGATTTAACATGTAAAAATAAACTTCATATTTTAATTTGACACATAAAAATTACGTTAGGGTTATATTTTTTGTAATTTTCTTTGATGTTTCGTTTTTTAAAGAATAGTTTAAAATACTACGTTTTAATTCAAAAATACATTTTATTGTAATTTATTTTTAAGGTTATATTATACTTTTTTTGGTTTTTAATTTTATTTAGATAATATTTTAATCATTTAATACAATTTAGGTTATTGTAATCAATTTCACATTGAAAATTACTATAAAAAATAGGAAACGTTGGTATGTTTTTATTTTAAAAACCTGTATTATCGTCTGGTCAATGAGAGTAAACCTAAATTAATTTTTTTCCATTTATGTTATATGAATTTTGAAAAATAGATTCCAATTTTGAAATAATAATAATATATAATGTATAATAATTTATAATTTTCTTTTGACAAAAAATATTAGTTAATGTAATAATATTTAATTACAATTATTAAGGTAAAATTATTCATAATAATGTACTAAACCGTTATCTTATGGGACCAAATGACCTATAAACTTGTCCAAAACACATTGGAAGTCCATAGGTCTTCCATTAACATACAATTATTGTTTTGTTTATGAATTTTCTTTGTAACAACATTGGTACACCTAACTTCTTTCCAAAAATACCATGTGTGTCCTTTTCCTCCCTTATAAAAAGCCACCACATCCCCCCTTCCTCAAAACTCTCAATCCACATTAGATCTTATAAACTATTCCCAAATAGTATCTAAAAATCCCACCTCTCATCCTATGAGATTACATATGGACTGGAAGCCACCTAAGGATGCCTTTTGATACAAATCAAAAGAAGTTATCTGATTAAGAGGTGACATTTTTCCGTACGCTCATATGTTTTGATTCCCTTCTTCAACCCAAAAAATTTTCTTAATATATTATTTTATAAAAAAAAGTACCATAAATATAAGAGGATTTTATTATGATAATATTTATACCTACACTTATAAACACTTTACTTTAATGGGTGACGAACATACTATTTATGTGAACGGTGGACTACCTCCTCTCAAAACAATGATATCTCAGTCTTCGATTATCACCACAGATAGTGGTCGTTATGATGGAAAATATATTTATATATGTTATATATGATATTCAAAATGGATTTATAATTTTTTAATTGTTTTATAATACATAACATTATAAACTCCATTTTGTGGGAACATGATAACATCATTTGAGGAAGTGTGGACTACAACCTCATGAAAGCGACATGATTCGATCACATCATACAAAGAATATATAAATGAAGGTGTTAATTACCAAGATGTGACATTGGAAAAATATACATGATATAAAGGACATAATTAAGTATGTAAAATATAATATATCTCAGTATCTTTGCTACCCATTCAAACACATAAAAAGTCATAAGTCGTTCATGGACGTGTGGACTAGTGCCTCCTCGACACGATGTCATTCCTTTCACATCACAATAATTATATATATAAATATATATTATTAAATTAAATGGTTTTTATGATATAATTATAATTCTAGAATCATATGTTTCTTACCTTCTTTACTAAATGATCATTGAAAAATGGGAATGTTACTCATGTGTACGTACCACCTTCCGTCTCCTTGATTGAAACATTGAATCATTTTTCAGAACCACACTTATTAATTGGATTCAAAATTAAAATTAATGTATAAATATTATAATTAAGTAATTATTATTATTATGGTGATGTTATATAATTAACCATGTGACCATATTTTACCAACCATTTTTTTTAACTCATGAACCGAGTTTGGTCAAAACACCCGACGTAAACTTAATTGGTTAAGTAGTTGTATTAAACAAGGTAAGAAGTGAAATAAAATTAATTATAAACATTAAAACGGTTATAAATAATGTATATTTTAAAAATAAATTTATTATACATTATTTTAAAGGACGTTCACCTGAAAATAAATTCAAGGTAAGGGATTTTGTCTCAATTTACATTCCATTGAGGCTTATTTGTTGTTATCAATCTAGTTTAATTTATATGGTCTATATACTTCAATTTTACATATTATATCATGGATATTTTTTATTATAATGATAATATAATTTTCATATAATGTTAATACATCATGAGGCTTATAATTCAAAATGTTTCAAAGTGGTATGGGACACATTGGAATGTTTAAATATTATTTTCATCAAAAATAATTTTTAACGATCTTTCATTTCGATTTGAAGAAATTATATGTACATCATTTCATAATACAATTTATTTTCCTGTAATCAAGTTATTCATGAATTTTTTCATGTATTAGTATAAATTTTACACTCTTTTGTAGACAATATGTTTTCCACAATGTTTTTAAGAAAACCTGACATTATTTATATCTTTATTAAGAGAACTTGTTTTTTTCTAAAAACCCAATTTTATAAAAAATTATTCAAAAATATTTTTCGCTTAAAAATGATCTTTTAAATAAAACATTACACATTATTATAATTTATGAAATATTTCAAAGGAATCATGTTGTCACTTTTCACACAAGGCATATTTCTAACAATTTTTAATTTAGAAAAGGAATGTTTCTTCATTACAACATATAACATGTAAATATTTATCCACCATAATTTCATTAAATAATATTTTACAAGATAAAAAGTATTTATTATTGAAAATGTTTTTAAAAAGGTATTTTCAAAGAATAATACTTTCAAAATGTTTTTCAAAGAAATGAATATTTTCATCAAGATTATTTTTTAATGTGATTATTTTATTTATTTTTTAAAAAACAACCTTATAATTTTCTCAACGTGGAATATTTTGTATTCATACCGTCCATATTATTTCTCCAAATTATTATCAATTTATTTTTACAAGGAGAGTATTTATATTCCCTTCCTTGATTTCTTGGAGTGTCTCATTTAAATATTCAATATCATGTTATCATTGAAAATTGAATATCCCTTTATTATACATATCATTTATCATGGATATTAATATTTACAAAACTATATACCATTTTACATATAGTTTTTACTTTGACAATTTTTTTTGATTAATATGGGAAATATTGATAAATCTATATTTATCATTTAATATGGTAATTTGACAAGGAATATTATTTATTTATATTATTAGATATAGGGAATGATTTGGATAGGGAAAGACATGTGGAACCCATAAATTATATAACTCCTCAATGAATTTATAGGTTCACATGAGACATATGTGTTTGGAAAACTAAATGGGTTTCTACCCTTAATTAAAACCTTCTTGTGAAAGGTCTTGGTGGTATAAGTTTTCTTGTGTTTGAGACATAACGCCCATTAATTAAGAATTTCCCTCATTTAGATTCTGTTATTATTCTCCATGATATTTTCTCTCAACATATCAGTGGAAGAATTTTTTTCTTTGTTTATTGATTAAGTGTCATGTGATTTCAATTTATAACCTTGAAATATTTAGTTTTACTTATCTTGTAATTTGAATGGTGTTTGATTTCGTTTATTACATTTTCATATTATTTATCATTTCAGTTTATTTATTACATGGAATGTGTGTTTAGTTATTTACCATTACATATTTATTATTCTCTTTGATTCATTATTTCTTCCACTATTCATTACTTATGCTTACTAAGAATTTGATCTCACACTAATTTTATTTCTTCTCCATGAGAATCCATTATGTTTCGTAAGAGGTACATGTAAGGATCCACTATATGGATAATGTTTTTACCCTCAATTTCATTTAAAATAAAAAAATTATTTTGTAATTTTTGTAATTTTTTATAACAAAACACTTCTCTTGGTATCTCGATTAGAAATATTACAAAACTATTCGAGACTTCAGAAATTGATTCCTTGTAATCATGCCAATATAATTAGTATCATACACTGGCTTTGAGCTTATAGGGTCATTTCGCTACATTTGATATCAAAGGAAGTTTAATATCAACCTTGGAAACAAGATTTAGGAAAACATAGTTTATAAAACATAATTGTATGGTATAATTTTAGGATAATCATATAAGAACATCCTAGAATTTTGGTACGGCTGATATTATGTGGGTCTTCCTAGATATATATCCCTTTATGGATACTACAAGTGGATGTGGTTCTTGAATAGATTTACTTAGGAGTAATAAATCCAATAAAGTGTTCTAATCCCGAATCGGGGTAACCTGGTACTAGACAATGGGCCTTATTACACACCTAGTTTGACACTAATGGTGGATATTCATAGGATAATCCACATATTATTCACAAAATATTATGATGAATTGTAATGGATAATGAAAACTAATTTATAAGGTTAAACAGAAGGTGTTTTAAGGTAAAAATAATTTGTCATGACATACATATCATATATATTATTATATTATTTTCAAAATATGACTATTATTTCTTACACTACTCTTTCTAGTTTTAGTAAATGTAATGTACCCTAAGGATTCTAGTTAACATCCTTCCTTGATGAGAAGGTGGTGAAAACAAGAAAAAAAATAAGTGTTGATAGGAGTAAATGATATCATTTCTATTACAAATCATGTTTCTATAAATATGATTAACAATATATACTGTTTTCAACTCCTAAAAAAACCAAAGAAGAGATGGATGGTATTTGCTAAGAGATTGAGTGGTGGAGGTTGTAAAGAAAATAAGGCTCAATTTCCGATATGTTAAAAGTGTTGAAGGAGATACCCATGAAAGTGTCTCCAAGGAACACGGAAATTAATTATGTTTGGGAAAGAAAGACATAAAGTAAAGAATTGATGAGGTAAAATGAAGAGTATGATATAAGGAAATTAAACTCATCTTAATGATTCATTTGTAGTTTATTACATTAAATGTGGGGGATATGGGAAATACCTAATTCGATTACCATTATTTAAGGATAAACCCCAGATTATGGAATGATTTATGTAGTAGAAAAATTTATAAAATAATTATGGATTTAGGATGTATTGAAAACCAATTTAAAGAGTCAATTTTATGAATACATTTCAAGGATGTACATTAGATTTATTTTAGAAATTATATTTATATGTTTTAATAAAATGAAAAAATATTTTCTGGGTGAAGAATTATCTTGTCTAACAAGGATGCAGGTCAAGAAACCATGACTGAAGGATGCTAAGGGTTTCATTCCAATCACTGATATATGTAATTCCCTAGTTAATTTTTCACTATTTATGGTTAAAAAATTTGATGAATTGATGTTAGTAGTGAAGTAGTAGTATGAGTTTTGAGGATTAAGAATATTCAATTAACTAAATTAGTTTTGGAAGATAGTTAAATAATAATATTTATACTTTCATCACTTTCATACAACTTATGATCCTTTAATGTTTTTCTTTTAGAGATTGAAGCCTAAAAAATGATTTTTGTTAATAAATTTTTAAATGTAAAGGGATGAATTAGAATTTCATAAAAGCACAAAAACCTTTTGGATTGTTGATATGATATCAAAAAAAAATCATGTATGAATATTTTCTTATAATATTATTCATTAAAATAAGTACCCAACATTATGAAATTAACATAGAAACAAAATATTGTCCCAATACCTTATTTTATGTTTAATAAAATGTCTCTTAAATCATAAATGATTTATGGATTTGAGGACCTAAACTATCTTTTTATCATTAAACTATTTATGATTGAAGAAATAATTCACCACTATAAATATTTATGCTTTTCCCCAAAGTATATATCTCTACATTCCACTAATGTTAACTTATATAGAGACCTAATTACATGGTAGTCCATATGAACTTTGTACATCCCATTTTCTATATTCTAGAGGATGTTTTAAGAAAACTTTATATGATATGAGATTTAATAATATGGAATATTAATATATTCTATTACCAAGATTGAGTTTAAATTTAGAGGAAAAATTTTAATTAAGGCGAGGAGAATGAAACACCCGGAAAACACTAAAATAGTAACATTTTTTATAACGTTTTTGACACGCAACACCAAGTGTATGAAAGAATACAATAAACCAATGATAAAGAAATATATTTATTATTTTTAAAAAATATTATATTTTATATGTCTTTTAATTCACCCCACACCATGATATATTGTGGTAAATGTAAGAGTGACATTCCTCGTTTTCATGCATTACATGCAAGACTCAGTTTCACCAAATAACAATGTATTTATAAAATATTACTATTTAACACAATAATTTATATCCAAGCTATTATATTAGTATTTATGAATAGTTTTAAATATCTTATTAATATTTATGGATTATATTAAGATTAATTTATTTCATTGGTTACCAATTAATGAGAAAAGAAAATTAATAACAAATTGGATATAAAACTAAATACTTTTATCTTTATGCTTGTTAATGTGTTTTGTCTTAATAAAACTAATTTCATACAATTATTTAATTATTTAAATGAAATATATATTTTATATATTCAATAAAATATTTTTTATATTAATCCATTAGGTTTGATAGGCATAAGATAAGAACAAACCTTATTTTACACATAAAAACCTATATTTTTGCAAAGGTTATTTTACCACCTTATAAGGGAGAATCCATATTAATAGTAAATTTTGACACATTAATTGATTTAATATGTAAAAATAAACATAATAATTGAAATATTAACATATTGATTCAGTTATTTTGAATATTTTGAAAATATCAGTGAAGTTTAATTTTTTAATGACTACTAAAAGTACTGAATTTTAATTCAAAACATCTTTTTGTTATAATTTATTTATAAGAATAAATTTTACATTAAATTAGTTTTAAAGTTTAATTAGATAATATTTTTATAAATTAATATAATTTAAATTATTTTAATCAATTTTAGGTTGAAATTGACTATGAAAACATTGCAATATTTTGGATGTTTTTAATATGAAAACCCACATTATCATCCCGTCTCAGATGTTAAATTTAAATTATTTTTTCCACTTATGTGATTGGATTTTGGAAAAATGGATATCATATTTGTAATAATAAAAATTTATAATGTATAATAATTTTAACTTAGTTTTTTACCAAAACAATTTGGGTAAATAATTAAAATTAATTATAATTATTAAGGTTAAATTAAGATTAATATTAGACTAAATCTTTACCAAATGGGAACAAATGACCCCGATACTTGTTTATCCCCAATTTTATAGAAATAAATCAGATATTAACCATTAATTATTGAGTTAAGTTTGATTTTTTATATTTTTTTAGGTAATAACTTGGTTACACCTAAATTCGTTTCAAAAATACCAAGTGAGTCCTTTCCTCCCTTATAAAAGGCCACCAACGTAACTGCTTCACCACACATCTAATGCCACATTGGATCATCCATAATCTACCATAATAGTTTTAGAAAATACTTCCCCTAAACCATTAATCCCACCTTTGGGAAATAATCCACCTAAGGAAGCCTTTTGGTACAAATCAAAAGTAGTAACCTGATTATGAGGTAACATCTTTCCTTAGGCACTCCAATTTAAATTCTCTTCTCCAACAACTCAAATATTATTATTATAATATCGTATAACACCAAATATATCATCAATATTCTATTATGTTGTTATGATAAGGTTTTTACCTACACTTACACAATCCTCTATCTAATGGGTGAAAAATATACTATTTATCTGAATGGTGAAATACTGCCTCATGAAATGATCATTGTTTGTTCTTCCATTATCGCCTCTCATGGTAGTCATTATGATGTGAAATCTTTTTATATATGTTATATATGATATTTATAATTTCTTTTATAATTTTTTAATTATTTTATAGCATGCAAATTTATGAAATCCATTTTTTGGGAACATGATAACATCATATGATGAAGTGTGGACTAATGCCTCAAAAAAGGGACATGATTCGATTACATGATTAATGGAATGTATTAAGGATGATTTTAATTAAAAATATTTGGAAAATAAAAAATATATATGATATTCATTTTATAATTACCTTTCTTGGTAATATAATATATATGAATTTCTTGGTTACCCATTATTACAGTTAAAAAGTGAAGAAGTCATCCGTGGATGTGTGGACAACCACCTTCTCAACATGATGCGATTAATTTTACATATCAATTAATATATATATAAATATATAAGATTAAATAAAATAGTATTTATGATATAATTATCATTATGGAATGATATGGTGTTACTTACCCTATTTTTGTAACGATCATTGAAAATTGGGAATGTTACAAATGCATACGTTCTTCATACCATCTCCATGATTGTAACATTGAATCTTTTTTCATAACCCTATTTAATAATTGGTTTTAAAAGTATAATTGATGTATAAATATGATAATTATTCAATGATTATTATTATTTATATGTTATTTAATCATTCCATTGACCATAGTTGACATACCAATGTTGTTTATAACACATGAACCAAATTTTGTCAAAACACCCAATGTAAACTTAATTGATTAAGTAGGTGTATACAACATGGTAATAAGTGAAAATTAAATAATGATAAAAATAAAAAAGGTTATGAGTAAAGTATATAATTAACATAAGTTTATTATACATGATTTTAATGGACGTTCACTTAAAAAGAAATACAAGGTAAGAGATTTCATCACAATTTACATTCCATTAAGACTTAATAACTGTTATGCACCTAGTTTATTTTATATGGTGTATATACTTCCATTGTAATTTTTTTATCATGGATATATTTATTCTAAAGATATTTTATGTTTTATTTAATGTTATTCCTTCACAAGGATTATAATTTAAAATGTTTCAAATTATTATGGGACACTTCAGAATATATAATGATTAATTTCCTCATGAATAATGTTTAATGATATTTCATTTATATTTAAAGAAATTATATATCCATTTTTCCATAATGGATTTAGTTTTACACTACTCTATTTATTTATTAATTTTTCAAGTATTAGTACTAGTTTTCCAATCTTAGGTAGTTAGTGTGTCTTGGGAAATATTTTTATAAAATCATGACTTCATTTATATATTTAGTTGGATAACCAATTTATTGTTCGAAAAAAAGTTTTTCAAAAAAAGTTTTCTAAAATGTTTTGAAGAATTTAAATATTATTTTTAAATATATTTAATCCCATTTTTTATGAATTTTTTTTTGTGGAATATTCTTGTCTCTTTGTGAATATGTCATTTTTCTAACCCTTTTAACTAAATAAATGAAAGTTTCTATTCACCTCATACAATGTGTACATATTTATCCACCATAATTTCATTGAAGCTTCCCTTTCAAATTGAAATGTTTTATTTTAAAAAATTATTTTCAAACTGGGATTTTTGATGAGGAATACTTTCAATTTTTTTTTCAAAGCAAAAAATATTTTCTTCAAGATAACTTATTTAATGCTATTATTTTATTTCATCAATGACAATAAGCCTCCAATTTTTTTCCACCTAGGATATTTTATATTGATACCATCCATATCATTTATTTGGATGGTTTTCAATTGATTTAGTGAAGGAATGTATATATATTCACTTCCATGATATCTTTGTTAGTCCCCATTAAATATTAAATTTAATATGATCAATGAGAATTGAATTTTCCCGAATTTTCCACATCATTTATCATTGATAATACTATTAACTAAAATGTATACAATTTTATATATAGTGTTTACATTGACAATTATTTAATTAACTATGGAAAAATTGATAAATATGTATTTCCCATTCAATAGGATTATTTGATAATTCATATTATTTATTTATATTGTTATATTTGAGGAATGTTATTGAAATTAAATTATAGGTGGAGATGGGACTTTATTCAACTCCTCGATGCATCGACAGGTTCTGATGAGTCAAATATTATGTGAAAATGGAATGGGTCTTGACCATTAATTTAAACCATCTAGTGAAATGCATTGATAATAGATATTTTCATGTTCCTAAGACAATACTTGAAATAATTACATATTTCCCTAATTTATACTCTATTATTATTATCTATGAGATTTTGCATCGACATACCTATGGATGCATTTTGTTCCCAGTTTACTAATTAAGTGGCAAGCATTTTTATTTTCTAACATTTCTGTATTCACTTTTCCCAATCTAGTTATTTTAATGTCATGTTTTTTCATTTATTACTTTTCCATATTATTGATCATTTTAGTTTATTGATATTATGGAATGTGAGTTAGGTTATTTACATTTCCATATTGATTATTCTCATTGATTCATTATTTCTGCCACTATTCTTTTCTTAACCTTACTGATCATTTGCTCTCACCATTATTTAATTTCCTCTGTCTAGGAATCCCTGAAGTTTAATAAGAAATGAAGTCACAGATACACTATATGAATAATTTATTTACCCTCGATGATATATAGAAGAAAAAAATATTTTTTTAATTAGAGTATTTTTTTAATAATGGAATCATGTATGTATCTAGATTACTAATAATACTAAACTCTTTCTTCCTTCGGGGAATAATTACCTATAATGATGCTAATGTAATTAGTAGCATACATTGTCTCTAGGATTCTGGGGATAGGTTACTACATACCTAAAACTATGGGTGTTACATGTTAGGTGGATAATGCAGGAAAAGCATGTTAGATATGTATTATCACTAATTAGAAATAGATTAATGATGTTAATTCATAGAAAAATATTTTTATGGTAGGTTGTTCATTCATTAGGGTATTCTAATATACCCACTAGGCCTAAGATATATGAAGGTTTTCAAATATTGAACTCTATTTCACTAATTTATTTTTACCCTTAAGCATTGATATTAAAAATCATCAATCTTATAACCATAATGAAATGGTCAAAAATTATGTATTCTCATGTTAATGGATTTTTTATTAATTTATGAAAATTAATATTCATTACTTATTGATATGTGTGTTATATTCTATCCAATTAAATTATTATAAAGAATGATTTATTGAGTATTTTGAATTATATTTATTTATTATTTTTTATATAAAATTGATAATAAATTATTTATTTGAAGTTGATTTCTTATAAAATAAATTTGTTAAATCCTACATGGGTGGTGTTTCACACACCCTAAACATTTATTATACAAATTCAGTCATTTTGAAAAAGATTCCAAAAATAGAAATGTACATGTTATGAAATGGTATAAATACAAAATTCCCTAAAAAATGATCAATAAAAACATCACATGATCTATTTATATTAGGGTGATCACATAATCAACCCATCACTATAAACTCATAATATCATGTGAAGGTATTTACTTAAAATCTGAAAAGGAAGATTCCAATTCCATTCAGTAAAGGAACCATTAGATTAGTGGAAAATCATAACCCACTTTTCACATATGAATTTTGGATTCTGAGATGATGAGACAAGTTTTATAATGGATTTTTTTTAATTTAAAATCCCCATTTGTTGTAATGATCTTCTATGATTAGTGGGGTTATAATGAGATATAAGGTATGTGGAATTCATTATATGGTGGATTGACTGTTAATGAATAATCTCCATCTCTAGAGGAAATTATTTTCTACATGAATTGATATGAAAATTCATTTCCTATAGGAAAGTCTATGTTGAGGAATTTTAATATCTTTCATAGGGTGGTACAGCTCAGTATTAGGTATATTTTTTATGAAATGAAAGATTGATTTATGTCACCTGATATGAAACTATACATTGAAAATTTTGTTTCTCATTATTATAGCTATCCAAACATCAGGATTAGGTTTCAATTACATTATGATTTTCATCACCTACATCCTCTATAGACATTAAAGTGGGATAAGATATAAATTAACCTTTTTTTGGGTTGAAACATAATCCTAATGAAAGGAATTTGGTTTTTGGGAGATTGAATGATTTATGATATTGGATCACTTTATTCCCATTATTTATACAACAAATGTTTTGGACATGGAATATAAGTTTTTCGTGATGATTATCTTCCAACACAGAGTACCATATTCAATTATTTCATATAGGGTTACCTTTTCACATCACGATTTTAGAGAAGCATTCAAGAGGCATTGGTTTCCTAGGTCGACTTGAGCATAGCATTCCAGCCTCTGATGGTTGGCTATACATAATGCACTTTATATATTATTGATGGAATTTTTTGAAATTATTCCTTTGAATTTAGATGATATTGGGATTTACATTTCGGGTTGGTGGATTTTCCTTCATCAATAATCATCATTCATCTGTTTTTATAGGTCCTTATAAGGCCTACTAGGCCCGACCCTATAAATCTCTACAAATTTATTCATAGGATGATAATGGTGTAGAGATATTCTATGTATTATTCATATTTCTATTGAGAATCCTTGATTTTATTAAATTGTGACACGGTGTTCTTAATATTTTTGTATGGATTGGGTCACCGAATACATGGAAAATATAGGATGCTATCACACATATAATGGGGGATATTTGAGGTTGTTGATCATATTGTTAAATTTTATTACTTTTTATACTTTTCACCTCAAAAAAACAAGAATCCATGATGTGTTCTACAAGGTGTAACTTATGAAGTATCTCTGAGACCCATCAAATTTTTTAAAAGAGATGATAGAGATAAGAAAAACAATATGATCCTAAATGAGCGAACATTATGGTGTGTTTTTTCTCAAAAAAGGCTCTTCATGTTAAGTCTATTACATTACTTTATGTTTTTTATAATCAAAAATATGTGTCTCATTAGCTATGGGAGTATGATTATTTTGAGAGGGATCCACGGTATCATCCAAATTTGGAATGTACATCTTGATGATGAATTATTGGTGGAAAATGTATTATGGTGAGGATAACAGTAACATAACGAAACATGATTTCTATAATATTCCATCGTTTATACACTCTCCAAATGATTGTAAAAATGATGATAATTTTTTCTATATTTTATGATTGTTTTAATGGGCCATTATTCTAGTTTAATTATTATATAATAAGTAAAGAGGTGATCTTGGTGTTTGTTATATGGGCTGACATAAGACCATAGAAAGACTATATACAAGATGACACTCTTTATCGAGTGTGAGACATCATATAGCCTATTAAATAGTAATAGTATGGAGTTCCTGGTGGAACTCATTAGACTCTTAGAAGAGGCCCCCCATCCCTCATATAGGGTGTCCGTTGGTTCATGAATTATTCTAACAACCACAGTCCAATAGGTGTAATCCCATACGTCCATTTATGGGACATCCAATGGACTGAGTTTTTTATATTTGAACCACAAGATAACCTATGGTAATTGGCAGCTAGCCAATTCCACTAATATATACTTGGAATGTGAGGGAAGTCTTACAATTTGGATGCCCAAAAAAATCATAAAATTTCATTAATCTTGTCCATTTAACCTATTTCAACCATAACGACTTATGAGAATATCTAGAGCATACTTTGATGCTTCCAACATCTAATATTTATAGATTTAATTTTCATTTGAGTAATTGAATATCTTTTAAAGAGTTTTATTTCAATTGTTCTATGAATTCCATGTTCCTCAACCTTATCCTACATCGATGTGTCTAGATCTATAAATCGTTGATATATCTACATCATGAGTAGTGATTTTATTTTTATGGTCCATTATAAATAAACTATACCCATCACCTCAACATTTGAAAATTTCTAAGTAGAGTTAATATACATCTTATTAATTTATGTATGTGGGTTCATATGAAAATTCATATCAATTGAAATAGTGACTTTGTTCTTGATTTTTAATGTTTTTCATTTTGATTTAAAATATTATTATTTTATATTCTTGAAAAATGATTCCAAAATGACATAGAGACTGTGGAAACTCTTAATTATGGATACTTAATTAGTTTTCGGATTTCTAAAATTTGATTTGAAATTGAAATAAAATAATTGAAGAATGATTTGTGGAATATTCTTGAGAAAATAGTAAAGAAATTTTTTATTGATTTAAAATGAATTTAAAAGTTTTGAATGTTCAGAGTTTTGATAAAAAAAATTGATATTTGTTTTTAAATGAAATGGAATGGTAACATGTGTTTTAGGAATCATGAATTATAATTATTGAAAATAATTTGATATGAATGATATTATCTATGATTGATTTCATTTAATGACATGTGATCATATGTAGTTTGGTGGGTGATATAGGACATGAGTTGTAGGAATGTGTTTTATCTACCTAGAAACAGATTGACAATAAGGAAACTGGTAAATATCTTATATTGGAAAGATATTGATTCATTGGGGTTGATCTCTAATTCCCCATATACATGAGATCTAATGAAATTTTCACCCACGGATACATATTTAACTAAACTAATAGGATCCTTGAGCCTTAATTTAATTAACCCTTATGATTGTTACCATTATTCAATTATTGAAAATGATTTATAAATTCAAATATTGATAAAATGTTTTATTTATGTTTTTTCAAAAAAATTATTATTCATGCCTTATACATATAACTATTTTATTATATTCATTAAAATGATTTGAAATTTTTTTTATTAATGTTTGTGAAATATATTTTCATTACATGAAAAATATGAAAAGTTTCATTTTTGGTATGTTTTATATGGATTGATTATGAAATAGTTGACTAAAATCCTACTAGGCTAGATTCCCACACACACTACATATACGTTTGGAAGTATATAGACATTATTTTGCAAATGTAAAGAAAAACATCGAGATGGTATATGTTATGGATCATGAGAGTTAGTGAGTTTACATTGAAAGGGGGATTAATTGAACCACATGTTATGAGGATATCATTTGATGTTTTTATTAATGGATTATGTGAAGACGTAGGTTTATATACCATTTTATAACTTATACTTTTATACTTGGGGTTTCTTTTTCATGGTGACAGTTTTCTAATATCGATTGTTTATAGTTTGTTTCTAATTTTTTGTTATATCGTTGTTTCCAAATAATTTCCATTTATCATTTCATGATTACTAAGAACTAGTCACTAGCCCGTGTGAATTAGGAATTCCCATCAATCTATATCAGGGATGTCTCATGTTCGAGTTTTTCAGGAAATATGATTTGGTTATTAACATAGTTCACGTAACAAATATAGATATTATAAAAAGTACCAACTCATAAAATCATTTTTTAATATCTACTACTTAAAAAATAAACAATATAGAATCTTCTTAATACACCTATTATGGTATCTGTATTAGACCAACCACATTATGTTTCTTCAACAAGCCTGAAAAATTATTTAAAAGTAAAACGTTAATTTAATTATTCTTTCCCCGAACTTACTAAGATGATTTTACTATGAATAAATAAATATATAATACAATATTCTTTCTAATTGATATTGTTCTTAACTTGAAACCCTATTCGATTATTTGTTCTTAAGTACAATTTTTTTTAATTTTTTATTTGTATAATTCAATAAATATTATTTAATTTTTAGGATAACATAAGATTTCACAACTTCATTACCTCTTATTTTAGGCAATGATTTTTGTATCTAAATAAATATATTTCCATGATGATGCATGATCTGTCTCCCTATTTCAACTCATAATTTTACTACTAGGATCATGAAAACTCTATATACAATATCTGATAATCTATTTGAATATTTTCTAATCTCTATAATTTCCCAACAATAAAAAAGACCATGTCCACTGGAAATAGCTTCTATTATTAAAATTTAAATCCAATTAAATTAATTTAATTATTTAATTGAGACCATTGTTTTTTTCTAAAAAAACTTGAAAAAATGTCCTCAAACTCACAAACACCTCTTTCAAACCCACATTTACGTGTTTTAACATGGTATAAACCATCATTCTATATCATTGAGAGCTTATACATTAATACAATTATTTATATAATTCCCATATTATCCTCATTAAATAACTAACATTCTTAAAATATTTTATATTCATGAATAAGAATACTAATCTACATCAATCATCTATTCTTTTTAGATTTCACAGTTCACCTCAATCGTGATCTTTTGAATCCAAGTCATTGATATATTCCTAAATCAAGGTGAAACTTGTAATCTATATAAAATTAAGTAAATGCTAAAATATTAGCTAGATCATTAATGACCATCATGAAACTGTAAAGATAAATATTTAACATCATGATTTCTTAAATAATAATCACTGTATCTTTAATGTATACTGACACATAATGTACACCTTGATATGCATCTATTTTCTGTTTCATCTACAATCATTCTGAAATTCCAATTAAATTTATGAAAGTGTCACAAATTATTATATTTTCATAACTGTTCCATCATTTTCTACTCATAGTACATATATATCAATAATGAAACTAACCTTCTATTATTCTCAATCATTAAAAGGAACCCATAGAATCAATGGGAACAACTAAGAAGGTTGTGAATAAAAGATTTAACCATCATATTATGTTTAATCATAAAATAAAAAATTTCAAATGTTAAAGTGTTTATAAATCATTTCAACTCAGACACAATCCCATGTAGAATAAAAAATAGTCCTACATATTTTACCATTAAAATGAGATGAAAAAGCCTAATAAAGAACCAAATTCACTAGAAATCATTTTAAAAACTATTATCAACTAGAAGGTTTATAAAAATTAGGATTATACAACAGTCATGTTAAAATTTTAAATTGACTTTGTAGTGCTTCCCATTCTGAATAAAAGATTTGAATACTTTTTTATGTAACTCAAATGACCTAAATGGATCTAAACATATACAATTGTTATTATAATGCTGCTTTAATTTCTTTTTCATTAACATATATTTTCACAAGTAAACCATTTCTTATATTATTGTTTAATTAAAATTACAACATTATTCTTCCATCAATTAATTAATTTCTACTATTATCATATAGATTATTCACATACATATCCTATTATTATATATTCTATACATGTGTGGTAATAATTTATTCATTTATTTATTTTATTACACAAAAATAAGAGTAATAAAAATCAAATGAAAATATCCAACCCCCATCAACAATTTATAACTACTAATTCTTCATCATGTTTAATTCTTCTTCTTCTATTTTATGTTTTTAGATTTATTTTGATTAATTATAATTAAACTATGTTAATCATGACATGGTGAAATAATTTTTCACATAAATGAAAACTAAATCCTTCTATTTTTGTTAAATAATATTTTTTTAGTATAATTATTTACTTGTACACTCCTTATAAAAATAATTGCAAAAAAATATAATTATTTGCAATTAACACCATTTTCTGCATCATAGTTAGAAAAAATTATTCTCTTATAGATATTTTATTGATTATAACTAGAAAGATAATCATCTAAACTAATTTAGATTAGCATCTAAATGTGTTTTTATTTATTTTTAGTCATCATTTTCACGAGATAGATGTTTCCATCATTTATATTAAAAAATACTAAATTCCAGGAAACAATATTTTTTACACTTCTACAAATCTTACATACGAACCCAAGAATTTACCTTATGAAATATTGTTCACTAATTTTCCATATATAACTTTACCTTCAAAAGTATATCTAGACCTTGTAAATGTAACACCCATGAATTTTAAAAGAATAATATTATATTCAATATCATGTATGACACACAACTGCATGTACGGGATGAAATATAATATAACAAGACAATAAAATATATTAATAATTTTAAATAAATTTTACTTATTAAATAGTGTTCAATTCACAAAACACTAAGCTAGCTTATGTTATATGGATTATGTTACATGGAACAATGACTTTCCTTAATAGCTTACATTACACGCCAGACAATGTTTTATTTAAAAAAATAATAATATTATTTTAAATGATAATTATATCATACCCATTAAAATAGATTTTAGGAATAAGATTAATTAACTTATGAAAAAATATGGTTGAATTTATTAGTCAAATATTAAATAAAAATTATTTATAAACTAGTTGAATATAAAGGAATAGTTTCTATAAATTACTATTTTTATATGCCAATAGAAATTTATATTAATTAATTAAATCAAATTAATATTATTGGATTATATTAATAAAAATTATATAACATTTATTCAATAATTTTTTTAACATTCAAACAATTTATTTTATAGGCACATGATAAGAATAAATCCACTTCTACTTATTAAAAGTTGTTTTTATTCTAAAGGATGATTTAATGCATTTTAAATGGAATGCCCATTTTAAAACTAAATTTTGACACTTTTATAAATATTATTTTTCAAAATAAAATTTATTTTTGAAAAAAGGAATTTCATAATTATCATAGGGTTATTTTTTGGTATTTTTATGAGAATTTGCATTTTTTGTTCGATAGTGGTAAATACAACATTAGAATTGAAAACTAACTTTTCATCTATATAATTTATAGTGTTAAAATAAATTTAAATTATGTTTTAACAAATAATTTGTTATAAATTACATAAATTGATCTAATTATGTATATTTTAATCAATTTCACATTGAAATTCAATATAAAATATATTCAATCATTCAAACATATTTTCTTTCAAAAACAATTTTCTCGTCCCGTCAATGGGATTAATATTAAAATAAATTCTTCCTATTCTCTGAGTATAATTTTGAAAAATTGGATTCTACATTCTGGAAAGTTCATAATGTTTTATTTATAATACGTTAAACTTAATTTTTATCTCAAATTATTAGTGAAAAGATTTAAAGTTAATAATAGTGATTAAGATAAAAATGATCTCAGAAGGGAACTAATCTTCAGGTTTTTGGGTATAATGAAATAAACACATGTAAAAAAACAATATTATATCCATTTTTCTAACATATCCCATTTTTTATCTAAAATATTTCTTTACTGAAGAAAAATGAGCAAAGGGAGACCTCCAAATAACGTTTATTTTTTATATTCTTAAGAATTCCACTCCTCCTCTACTATAAAAGGACACTCACTCCCCCCTTATTCAGACATATCAATACATTGACATCATCTAAAAGACAACCCAAAAAACTCCAAAAATCCTTTCACATCATCCTAGACTTCTTAATTTTTTTATGAATGAAATTTGTTCCTGGTTTTAGTTTAAACCTAAGGAGGAATCCCAAAAAGAGGTAACATTCTTCAAAAATCATTTTAATTTTATTTCCTTCTCCCATAATTAAATTATTATTATTCCATGAAAATAAAATAAACATTGTATCTTAATTATACTGATATTTTCTATGTTAATTGAATGAACTAAAACTCCACACACTTCTATCTAATGGGATAAATAATCTTTTTTCGCGTGTATGACATACTACGACATCAGAAACAAATGTCATTCGTTCTTTTGTTACCAACATTCATGATTGGGAATAATGTTATATTTTTGGTTTATATTATATATATATAATATTTATTATGTTTTCATGTTTATAGAATTACTTTATCACACATAACTTAATGATTTATATTTCTGGGAATAAGATAATGTCACTCGTGTGTACGTCGGACTACCACCTCGCGAAATGATGTGATTCATTCATGATTGACATGGAATATATTATAGATTATTTTAATAAAAATATGTGATATATATATATAATAGAAATGATTATAAATATATTATATATAATTTACATTTGTTTATTATAATACAAAAAAAAATGGAAACAATGTTCATGTATACGTATGACATACCATATCCATGAATGGTGTATTTCATTTCAAATCCCCAAATTTTTAGGAATAAATTAAATGAATATATATAGAATATATATTATTCTTTAATCATGGTTCACATTATGTAAATTATGAAATCATGATCCACATAAGAGTAACAAAAATAAAAATTTAAAACATACTTGAAAAACAAGGCAATTAACACCCAAAACGATGAAAATAATGAAAGATTATTAACAAATAGGTGATAAAGAGTTATAAAAGGATCATATGTGATATTATAAATATTAATATGGGTTTTTAATAAGTCAATAACATTTTTAAAACCACTATACATTAACTTAATTCAAATTCAACCAAAGGGGGTCATAAGTTAAGGGATTCTCGCCTTACTTTTTCTTATGGGAGGCATACAAAATATTCACCACTTAATTCCTTTTCATGGTGTATATTATAAATATATTGTATTTTATATAATTAATAAATATAATTTCATGGTATTTAAAGGTTCATTTGATGTTATTTAATTCATATGGATTATGATTAAGATGTTTCCAGGTGGTAGGGTGTTTCCTCTAAATTTACTTTCTTTTGAGATTTAATTATCATTATTAACCAATTAAAGTTTATGTGGTGTATATACTACCAATTTGACATTTAAGAAAATTAATAATTTATTATTTAATGTATTTTATGTTAAATTTTGAATTATATCATCGATGGTTATTTTAATTTAAAATTACCAAATGGTAATAGTTATTGTGAAATCGCGCTTTCTTTTTTGATATTTAACATTATCTTGCAAGATTCACTTTATTGTATTCATTTTTATTTTGGAATTAAATTTGTCATAGATAAATATATTCTTATATAATTTATATTATTATTTCCCAAATCATATAACCTTATTTACATTCAATTTTTAATATGATATTTACATGATTATTATGGGAAATATTGATAAATTTGTATCCTTTACCCAATATAGTTATCTAATAATCCACATTATTTATGAATTAAATAATTTATTCAATAATTTAAGAGTGATTTGGAAGGATATTACATGGGTTGGGGACTTTTTAAATTAATCACATAGATGTAAAAGAAGTCTCATCATACAAATTAGTTTTCCAAATCATGTGATCTTCTACAGGTATTTTTTAAACTGTTTGGTGGGAGGTATTGAGGGAAAAGGTTCCATTTGAATAAGAAACATGTTGGACAATATATAATCATTTCTATCATGGTTAATTCAATAATTATTGTTAACGAAGATATTTTTTCTGTTGAATTATCTTTGGAGACATTTCATTCTAATTTTATTGATTAAATTTCATGTTTTTAGTTATTTACCTTATCGTATTGATTATTCCTTAAACAAATATTTATATGGGAAGTGTGTTCTTTTATTCTTAATTATATGTTGACTATGATTATTGATTCATTAATGAATCCTCTGTGCTTCACCCTAGATGAGAATTTTAGGTCACCCTTATTTTATTTCCATTTCCTAGGATATGAAGATGAATTCCTAGAATGAGATTCATGGATGATGAGCATTTATTTTTTAATGATTTATTTTTATTTCCCAATGTAATATGGGTATCATGTATATATTCAGTTCACTAAAACTACTAAATTTATTAGTCCAACAGTATTTGATTCCTTTTAATCTTGCTAATGTAATAAATTAAGACACCAGTACCAGACTGATGGGGTTTGGGTCATTATAATTGGTATCAATGGACGTTTATTAGAAACTATGGAAAATGGATTTAGGAAAACAAATATTAAGGTACATAACCCTATGATATATTTTGTGTATAATTATAGAATGACAACCCAAAGAAACTATGTTTATGATTACAATATTATCTATTCATAAATTCTTTAATTTATGATATGTATATCACTTTGGGGATATAGATTTTGTTTCGTAGTGTATTGATCTATTCTATTATATGCCATTATTTAAAGGTGTCACTTGGAAGGAAGAAATTTATCAATACTCATGGAAAACATTGGGGTTTCCCTTATTATAAATCCAACATCACATGTATTAGAACTAATAAATTTATAGATTTATTAGAAAAACATAATGATGTTATAAAAAATATCCTTTAAGAGATGAAGAAACCTACTCAAGAATTAGATACTCCCATTTTGGATTGCATTATGTGATAGTGGACCATGTAATTTAGTGGTACTAAATAACAAATAGATGAATAAAAATGGATTTAGTCTATATAGAATATATTTATGATCATGAGATATGGAGAAATGGGAAGGGTTGTACTTTCAGTGTATTTTATCAATGGATTGTTAGATCAATTATTCCCCTTGATCTATAATACTAGGAAGAATGTGATACAGAACACCTAGAATGGATATCTTTTAAGGATATATTCTTTGATAAACTTTTCCCTTATTAGAAACAAACTAATATGAAGAGAAATTTTCACAACATAATGATAAATTGTGAAGAAAGTGTCATGAATTATGAATCTACCATAAAAATGATGGATATGTATTCTAAGGATTATATAATTAACTTGGAGTGAAATATTGACCACATATTTGAGGGTGTTGAGCCAAGTAACTAAAGAGAACTGGGTTATTACAATTTTTAATCATATGAATAAAATGTTTTATGTTCTATAAAAACAAAGAAGCAACTATCAAGATCATACATAAAGAAGTGAAACCAATAAAGAAGACATCAGTAGAACACCAAGAAAAATCCAATGTTTCGAAGAATAATAATGGAACAAAAAACCACCACCATGTGATAATTATAGAAAAAACCACTCTAATAAATTCATGAAGGGATTTGGATTTTGTAATAATTGAATAGAAAATGGTCACCAGAAAAAATAATGTAAATTGATGAAAGAAAACACTTCTATTATGTGCTTCAAGTTCAAAGAGATGGGTCACTATACAAATAAATTCATAAAAGAACAATGAAATATACCTAAAAATAATAAAAGGGATCCAGGTCAATATTATGATATTAATATATCTAAAGTGGAATGATTAATGGGATAGTGTATTTGGATCCATGAAAAATGTTTTAATGTATTTTATTTAAGATATTTTCAACATAATAATTATAAAATATATAATGATTTTACTATAGTACTATTTCATTAAGGACTTTAGAGTACATGTTGAATGAAATCGATGACCAATAAATATGATTAATTGGAAATTTTAACTTCTTGTAAAACACATGATTGAGGGAAAAATAACCCTTAATATGTTCCTAATATGTAAATAATACTAATAAGATAATATGATAATTGGAATGGATGAATTAAATTGGATAGTACTGACTACCTCAGAACTGATTAATGATTTATTTACAAAGTGTTATGTGATATAATTAATGGAGTCCAAAACATTTTTTTGATTTAAGGAATATATCATGTAACCCATATTTTCTTTAATGAATAAGGAAGTATGAATGTTTTAAATAAAGTTTTATGGTATTTCATGTTGTTAAAATGTTTCTAGATAATACATTTTGAAGGTATTTTAATGATTGGTGTGTTAAGATTATGTTTTACATAATGTCAATTGGATTGAACATAACATCATTTTAAAAAGATAGTGACCATCTTTCTAATGTTTTGGAACTTAATATTTTGGAAAAGGTAACAATTTATTAAATGGATTATGTTTATCTTTGGATGAAGTTTAAGATATTAATGTATTATATCACCATATTATGTAACATATACTAAGAGATTAAGTAGAAATAGAAGAAGGGATAACAAAAGGACGAAAATTTTCTTCTGAAATATAAATTTATCATGTATTTATAGTTCCTAATATACCAAGAGTGTTAAATAATTATTTAAATTTCGAAAAATGTTATTAATTTTTTTGTCCCATTATCATCATTTATTATGATTTCAATGACCATTACACACAAATTTAGTGAGATTTTAGTTAGAGGATTATTTTATCATATACATGTTCTCTCTCTCTATACCATTAGTTTTGAATGTTATTTTTCTCTTCCATGTCGATGTTTTCATTTCAAACTAATGATCTCCTACTTGGGAATATAGTTAATGTGACCTTCATACTTCCCATTATATATTATTAAGAAGATATTTTATTAACCCTTTTACTATGTGGATTTTTTAACAAATATATTTTCAAATATATAACCCTAGATTAAAAATATCATTTTCATATTTCAAGGATGAAACTTATTTATGGTAGAGAGAATGTAAAACCTCAAAACTCTAAAATAATAACATTTTATTCAAGATCATGCATGACATGAAACACATAGCATTGAATGAAATATAATATACTGATACATTTCAATATATTTAATATTTTTAATAAATTTAATTTATGATATATCTTTTAATGAAGACAACGCTGAGTTACCTTGCGTTATATGGAACAATGACTTTCTTCAATGGCTTGAATTACATGCATGATAGAGTTTTACGAAATACTTTTAATATTATTATTTTAAATTATTATTATCTCATATGAATTAAATTTGTGGTTATGAATATTATGAATTAATACATGGAGATATATTTTTGGATTCATTGGACACCAATAAATTATAAATTAATATAAAATCAATTAAATATAAAGATTTTTTTTATAAATAACAATTTTTATGTGCCAAAGTATTTTTATCTTAATAAATTAAATTCATTAATACTAGTTGATGGTGTTAATGAAAATTTTAAATTACATATGAATTAAAATGTTTTTACATTTATCTAAAAGATTTTCTAGCACGAATATAAGGAAAATACACTTTTTGAATAAAAAGAAGTATATTTTCAAAAGGCTGTTTCGCCGCCTATAAAATGTGTCACCTATTTTAAATCAAAATTTTGATAGTATTATAAATATATTTTAAAAAGTAAACATAATTTTTGAGATTCATATTTTAAAATTATCATAGTGTGTATTTATCGTATTTTTATAAGAAGTTACATTATTTGATGAGAAGTGAAATATAATAAATTTTAATTTAAAACTGTCTTTTATTATAAATAATTTATAGAGATAAATTATATTATAAATTGTTTTTAAAATATAATTAGATCAATTATAAATTAAATAAGCCAATTAATTTATATTTATCAATTTTACAATGAAATTATATAAAAAAAGTTTAATCTTTTGAGGATTATTACTTTTAAAACTACCTTTCTCATGCCATCTGCTGGATAAATATTAAATTTAATTCTTCCAATTCTATGAGTTTTATTTGAAAAATAGTTTCAATAAATATAATCATAACAATTTATTATTTATAATATGGTCAATTTATTTTAATATGGAAATTATTAATTAAAAAATTTAAAGTTAATCACAGTGATTAAGGTAAAAATAAGCCATCCTAGGGAATAAACAAAAAACATACGGTGAAAATGAAATTGATACTTTTAAAAGAAAATTTTATAGACCTATTTAGAAAATATTAACTATTTTCTAGAAATATTTTATTATTTTGGGAATATTAGGTAAGAGAAACCTCTCATTGATGTTAACATTTTGGTATTTATAAGAATTCCACTCATCCGCCACCATAAAAGGTCACCCAATCCTCCAAATTATTCACATATCTCAATCTATTTGGATCATCAAATCCATACAAAAATCAATGAAAAATTTCATTCCCTTATATCAGTATCTTATTTTTTTCTAAAAGAAAAACTTCAATCTTTTAGTGAAACCCATGGAGGTAACCTGAAAAAGATGTAATGGTTTTTAAATGTATTTTAATTTTATTTCCTTATCCAAATCATTAAATTCATATTATTACACGATCTTATAATAACTTAAGTATATTACATATAATTATAGGTTTTTATGTTTAGGGTTTTACATATGACATCACACACTTCTTTAAAATGAGATACTCAATCAACATTTGTGTGTATAAAAGACTACCACCCTGTGAATCGATGTCACTCAATCAACCATTACCACATTTCAAGGTTGGGAATAATGATTTATTTATAGTTTATATATAATATATAATATATTTATTATTATATTATTCTTATTAATTTTATATATCACACATAACTTCATACATTACATTTTATGGGAATATGATAACATTACTTGTGTTTATGGCAGATTACCCCCTCACAAAGAGAAGTGATTCATTCACGTTTTACATGAAATGTATTAAGTATGGGTTTAATAAAAATATTTTAAATATATATTAACTAAAAATGATATGAAAATGATAATATATATGTATATAATGTACTTTTCCATCTTTCAATTCGAAATTAAAATGGAAACAACGTTTATGTGTACATATGACCTACCATCTCCATGATAGATGTATTTCATTTTATATAACAAAATATTATGGATTACACTAAATACATAGATAGTGGATATATATGATATTTTTCACATCTTGTACATTCATTATATTAGGAATTATGATTGACCAATTAGTAATAAATATTTATTAAAAAAAACTCGAAAAACAAGGCAGTTAACACCAGAAATGATGAAAATAATGAAATATTAATAACAAAAAGTGATAAAATGTAATAAAAGGATCATACATGATATTATAAATGATTATATATTTCTTTTATAAGTTAATTAAATTTTTAAAACCACTATACCAAAGTTTAAATAATGTCCATCCAAAGGGAACCATAGAGTAAGGGATGCCTTCTAACTTTTACGTCTACAAGGAATACATCATATTCACCACTTATTTACCACAGGGTGTTTATATTATTCCCCTATCATATTTTATATCATTGATAAATATATATTCATTTTATTTAATTATTCATTTGATTATATTTCTTTCATGATTATTTTCATTCAAAAGATACCATGTGGAAAGGGGTTTCATCTTAATTTACATTCCATAGAGACTTATTTGTTATTATGAAAAAACAATACTTTATGTGGTGTATATATTGAACCGTTTACATGTAATACCATGAATACTTAACATTTTATTGTATATTATGATTTATTTTTAATTATATCACCCAAGGGTATTAGACATGAAAATTATCTAACAGTAAATGTTATTTTGAATTCTCACATTCTTTTGTGATTGTTAACTTTATCTTGAAAAAATCACATCATTGTAATAAATGTACATTAGAAATTAAATTTCAATTATATATACATATTATTTTGTAATTTATATGATTATGTCATAAAACTTATACCATTTTTACTTATGGTGTTTACTATGAATGTAATTTGATTAAATGGGAATTGTGGACAAATATTTCTCCTTTAGTCAGTGCGAATATTTGATAAGGAATTTTGTTTAGGAATTGAAACAATTATTAGATATTTGAGGAGTTTTTTGGACTGTTATGAAATAGTTTGGGGACTGTTTAAATGAATACACTATATTCATTAGTAGTCTCAATAAGAAAATCAGTTGGCCATATCAAAAAGGTTTTTACTCGATATATCTTAAACCAATATGTGAGTGGTCATAATGGTAAAGGTTCCTTGTTCCTTGAAAACATGACGTCCATGTTTTAATACATTAATTTATTGAGAATTCAGTTATTATTGTTATCAATTGTATTTTTCTTATGAAATTTTATATGGATTAATTTCATTCCCAGTTTATCCATTAGAGGGTATGTATTTCATTTATTTATCATTACATATTTATTATTCTATATCCATATATTTTTGTGGAATGTGTGCTCTATTATCTTATATGACTTGTTGATTTTAATTTATTCCAAACATATTATTTTTGTACATAACCCTTAATGATAGTTTAATCTCACCCTTATTTTTATTCCATTACCCAGGATATGACAATGCTTTTTTTTGAATGAGTATCAAGAATGATGAACTTTTACTATTGTTATGATTTATTTTTATTTCCCAATAACTTATGGGTATCATGTATTTATATGGTTCTCCAAAACTACTAAACCATTCAATTTTTTAGGATTAAATTCCTTATAATCATTCCAATGTAATAAATTAAAGAACTGGATATGAGCTACTAGGGTTGGGGGTCACTACTTTAAAAATTTAAGACAACATCCTAAAACCGGAGTATGATTATGATATTTTAATTAAGATTCATAAATTAATTCACCCCCAATATTAATAAACTATCTCAAATTCCATATCAATGTTTAGAAATGAAAATTTATCTTCATAATTCATGGTTTAAAATTTTTCAATGTTAATATATATTTTAGAATCACCATAAACCTTCTAAAATGGACGAATGTACCTTATAAGGCTTGGCATACCATCTTTTTTATTCTAAAGATATAATAGAAATGATTTTTTTCAATTAAACCATTAATTATTATAAAAATATTTTCTAATATTCAAAATATATTCAAATATCTTATAATGATACTATAAACTTCACTTCCTATGGGAATCATTAATTAATATTTGTATCATATGATTTAATTATTAACAAAAATTTCGCACACATTAAACATATGAAAATAAATTTCACCAATATCACTTCATATTCTCAAATTCATAATAATAAAAAAAAATTACGAATAAAAAATTTCCCTAATATACCTATCACATCAAAATATCACCTTATTCATTACTGTAATTTTAATTTCCCAGAAAACCATATCATAATAATAAATATCTCTTTATTTTAAGAAACTTTCGATTTTTTATCAACCAAGGGTCATAAATATCTACCATCTCTCGATTCAAAGTAATAAATATTTATTCAAAAATATTAATCATACATTAGTGAAAATAGTGTAGAAAAAAATAATAAATTAATACTAAAAATAATTATATAATAAAATAGTGATTTATATCAACATCTTTTACATCAAATGAATTTATTAGAATTATAAAATGTAATAAAAATTATCATAGCCCAAATACTTCTCAACATTATTAAGAATCCTTACAAAAGTAATGAAATTAGTTAAAAAATCATAAAATATTTCAAAACAAATATTAGAATATATAAAAAGTAGATTAATTTCATCATAATTGTTTAATAGTTATAATAATTTAGAAAATTTAAGGAACCGATTTCGAAATGATTAAAAAAATTCAGTTTTTTTCCTGGCATATCTTTTTTAATTCCCTATGTTTCTATAAATATAATCTAGAATTTCATAAATCATTAAATGTATTCTAGATATTTCACATGAACCCCAAACATAGACACCGCCACATGATCAATTCACAAAAATCCTATTTTACTAAATCTCCCTATATTTATGTTCATCCAAAGAGATATATCTCTATAAGAAAATTTAGAGCATATCAATCGATAATTCACCAAATATATTATTTTTCCTTATTTTAATTAAATAAAAGATAATTATAAAGAATGATATCAGGTCATGTTCCCCCATTTAATGAGTTTACAATATTATAAAATAAGTTGTTTTAAATATCATTTCTCCCATTGTAAAAAATATATCAAATGAATACCATTGAATAATATACTATCATACCGCTCAAATTAATTGAATGAAAAATATCTAAAAACATATTATTATCCTCAATCCTTGGATAACATCCTTTGGTATTGGTTCTGAAAACTATCATCATATTTTAATTTTGTAGGAACGAATTCCAACATTAACATATTTATTCCTACTAGAACATCGAAGAAGTGATACATTATATCAATTTTATTGGATATTTATTTTTAAAAAATATGTCATTGTATATTAATATAAATTTGATTATAATAACTAATAATCCTTGCTAAAAACAAATTATTTTTAAGATCATCCAATCAATTTAAAATAAATATTAATTGATTGTGATCTTTAATGGAGGCCAAAAAATTTTCTCAATTAATTCATATAGTCAATGAATATTTCTATTTAGTGTTACAACATACAATACATTCACCAATGAAGTGAACTTTAACTAAAGTATACATCCTATAACCAACATTACTGAAATTATCTTCACCTATAAGTATAACAAAATTATAAGTAAATTTATTATCAAATCTAAACCCTATATCTATTGTGCATTTTATGTATCTTTTAATTCAATTTATTTTCATGAAATGAGACTCTTTTGGTGCTGTTAAAAAAATGATTAATAACATTTATAATACCAACCCTTGATGACTAATAATATAATAAATGTCCAATAAAAATCTATAATTACTCAGTATCAACTTTTTTTATTCATCATATTTTAAAACCATAGTTACCAATAAATTTTTATTCAAATAAATATTTATAGACTACATTAAAAAAATTTAGATGTTCCCAAGCATACATTTATTGAGAAATAAAAATATTATCTTCCTATTAAACATTTGTAAAAAAAATACCCAATCAAATGATGTATGAAATTTTCAAATAAAACATCAATTTAAATTTAAATAAATAATAAATATAATTATTTATTTCCATTAAATGTAATTATATCTATATAGAAAATAAAAATGTGATAGATGAAATTTTGAATATTAATTTAGAGGAAGTTTTCCACACTTCCATGCTTAAATTTAAACTCATTGATGTAGGATTCTAGATTCAAATAAAATCTCATTGGACATGTAGAAACCCATATAAATAAATTTATATCTTTAAAACATAATTATCATCTTTTCCAAGAAGGAATAAAATGATTTATTTCTTATAAAATTCAAATTTAAAATTAAAGGTCATTAAAGAAGAGTTCACATCTATTATAATATACTTTGTTACTATGGGTCTATAATAATGATTTCATGCCTTTATACTTGTTCATGACCATAGTAAAATAAATTTCATTCTCTGGACAATACCTTATACATAAAAGACATCTATTTGTTATCACAATATAACCTTCTCATATTTAAATTTAGAAAGCATATTTTATTCAATAAAATTATATTTATAGGATAGGTGAATATATATAATGTTAAACTATTATATATATTTCCCAATACTTCATTTATAGAGTTATCACATCATGAAGAACCAATGATTCATGTACATATCATCATTATTCTTTATAGAAAAATGAGGTATTTATTGACATAATCAATTATATTTTTAATTATTTTAAATTATAGGATTTATAATCATATTTAAGATGTACAAATATATTATAATAAATATATATGTTTAACATTATTGATCTCCATCCATTTAAATGGATAAATTAAAATTTTCCACTTCTATTCCTTCAAAATAATCATCATTGTTAGAATAATCAAAGTGTTTTTTAAAAAAACACATATCTATCAATTTTGTAGCTTTATTTTTATGATTATTATTTGTATTTTAATGTATTAGCTCATTTAAATTATGTAAATTATGAATTTTATTTGAAATAGATTTTTCTCAAAATTAAAATATTTCTTAGTAACATGTGATATACAAAACCTCGTGTCAAAATTATTGTATTATAGTATACTATTATAACTAAGCCCTCAAACTATAGCTAATTAATTGATATAAATTAATTATGAATAATATATAGAATAGAAATTTGAAAAATAATATAATGTGTTTATCAAATAATTTTATATGAAAATGAAATCATTTGAATATAGATGATGTGTTTTTCAAGAAAATGTATTTATGTGCACAATAATTTTTATCATAAAAAATCAAATTAATCATAATAAATGAATTATTTTAATCAAATATATGTGTTATATATTAAATGAAATGTTTTATAATTAATATAATGTTTTTTCTAGTCAACTTATAAGAATATATCTATTTTTATGCATAAAATTTATTTTTTTGTGAAAACATTTTCATCACGATTTGGGAACATATTTTCCAATAAATTTCTACTACTAATAGAATTTGAATCATAAAAAAGGATTCC
This sequence comes from Viscum album, assembly GCA_963277665.1. NCBI lineage: Eukaryota > Viridiplantae > Streptophyta > Magnoliopsida > Santalales > Viscaceae > Viscum > Viscum album. The sequence goes on from OY728134.1 coordinate 1,006,684,462, forward strand.
ATATTTAACATTAATAGGATATTTTTTTATTAGTTGTGTTTTGTTTTTTATAATGAATAATGACATTGGTATATTATTGTTTTGTTTGTATGGATAAAATCAATAAAACATAGTATATACTTTGGGGTAGGGCTTCAAAATTTCTATAACACCAAAAATTATACTGTTGGATCAATAGAATGGGACAATGTCCAAAAACAGAAAAATTATATAGTCACTTCGTGGGATATCTCTTTGATTATGAAATTTATATTAACTTAGTAAATGAATAAAAAAGTAAATCTATTGACTTTAATATCTTTAAGATTATTAAATAAGGATAAAAAGAAGATAGGTTCAGTTATATATCACTATTTGTAAGGTGAATAAATTTTTTGATCATTGTAATTTATTTTTAATCCTTATTTATTAAATAATTAACATAAATTTTTATTCCATAATTATAAAATATGTATTCATCTAATAAAAAAAGTAATATATTCAATTTTATAAAATATTAAAATAATTATAACTAGGATGAATAAATGAGTTCCAAAAATTTACTTGATGAATATGAAATATTAGGGTTTTTCTAAAGGATTATATTCAAATTAAATATTTTTCATGATGACTTCAGTGTCAATTTAATTGAATATTATCAAAATTGAAATTAATGATATTTTATTTAAATAATTTTTTATTTAATTATTTAAAAATCACAAAAAACATGAAAGGTGACAATGTAGATGAGATATATTCAATATTTTCATCCATTATACATTTATGAGGAAACTTTAACTTATATGTAAAATTATACCATTTTATTATTGAAATTATAGTTAACATGGTTAAATAAAAAAATGATAACGAACTGATTAATAAAAAATAAGTATAAAAATGACACCAACACCTTCGTAAATTAATTTATTTTGATAAAACTACAACCATAAAATCATTTTCTTCTAATATATATCACTTTTAATAATTTACCTCTATAATTCCTCATTTATATTAAAATAATTTTAGTGATTCAAAGTGTTTTATTTCACATACCTTTAAAATGTCACAACACATTTTTTTTCATTACACCATATTCAGTAATTTTCAAAGACAACCCCTAAAAAATTCCCTTCTAAAAATCCCTATAAAAGATACTGAGGTTCTAGTCTTTTGAAAGGCCATTCCAAGTATCCTTAAGTATGGGTCTAATGTAACCTTACCAAATAAGAGGTACACATTCTACCTAGACTATTTCATATCATTACTTCTTAGAATTGATATAATTCATTGATATTAAACAAGTAATTTTCTAGTCCTGATATTTGTACCACTAGGAGGGGGAGGCAGTGTATTAGTGATATATTTCCCCATATAGGTTTTCTTAATTCTAAAACAGCCTTCACCTCCTCTTAAGAATTTCATTACCTAATGAAAAGAACACACATCCATAGGTGCACTAGAATTTTCATGGTCTACTACTCATCAAGAGTAGATACATCATTTGTATGGTTTTCAAATAATTCAATACCCTAGAATCCACTAGAAAAAAATCGTTTTGTGTGGAATATAATGAGTAGAATATTACTTTAATATCATGTAGCGCTATGATCAATACAAACATTCATGTTTTTTAAGAAGAATGAAATGATATAAGATAATTTGTGTATCAAAAATGTTACTTGTACATCTTGGTCAATTTTCACAAATATAATATTTCATAATAGTCCTTTAATTTCATATTTAGGAGTAGGGAAGAACTTGTTCCAGACTTCATCATGATAGTTAGTCCGATTTCCCAGTCAGATTCCAAAGTCAGAATCCCAAGTCAGATTCACAAGTTTTATTTCGGATGTCAGAATATTTAACTCAGTTAGATTACCACTGAAAGAGTTTTCAAAGGAATATTTATCAATCTATAAATCCCAATATTATTTCCAAGTCTAATTCAAAATTTTGATTCTTGAAATTCTGAATACGATCTTCTCTCTTCTATTTTTTTCCTTTACGGAAAACTTAAAATAGATTACTCATTTAGGAAACTCCTTATATCTAGAATTATTCTGTGATATGCCTTATCTCTTCTTTAAATGTGAATAATACATTTGTTAGGAAAGTACAATGTACTTCCATTCAAAGGTGACCCTAATTTGGTTTGGGCGGGATTCAAAAAATGTATCTCCCTCGATAAAATTTACAAAATAATGATTTTACATTAATTCTAGATACATATTTGACTTCTTAAAAGCTTCATAACTCTCCTAAAATATTCTTGAATTTTATCAAGACTTCATCTATATTTAGAATATCTTAATATTCTAGTCTGATTCCAAATTCCACTTATGAATTTTCCATTATTATACATCATACATTTTGAAAAAATAGCTGACCGATTTTGATTCCCATTCGGATGGATCCATTATGATTCCTCTATTATTCTTAACATTTTTTATTCCAATTCTTATTTCCTATTTTCATTTTTCCATTATGAAGCTTCTAAATCTATTACCATTCTTCTGCCAAATTTCGATTTCCCATTTAGAGTCATTCTTTACTATGAAGTTGGAAAATTTTTCAATACATTTCTCTATTCCAAATGACTCAAATGTATATAATTTTCTCCTGTTTTAAAATTATCCATACTAACTAATGAAAAAAACTAAAAATTACTATTGAAACATCAATCCCCTCTATAAAATACCTTGGAAACGTTTTCAAACACTGCAAGTTATTTTCTCTTCTTCCATATGATAAGGAAAACTAAGATCCCATTTGAAAAACATTAGACAAAATTTTTTATTTTCATCAACAACATTCCATCACAAAATTTTGTTCATTAGAATTAATTCCTCTATAACACAAATATATTGAAGATTAACTTGAATCACATGACTTACATTAGGATGTTTTGTATCGTCCCTTTGTTTAAACAACTTATTTCTATCCAATATGAACCAAAATACGATTCTCCTGAATAAGATTTTCCATAATATGATTGTCCTGAATATGATTGGTAGCATATATTATCCCACATTTCTGTTATCATTCACGAATCACATGTTTTATAATTTAGTTTTGATTTTTGAGAAATAAAAAATAGCAATGCATCATTATATTTTCATCAAGGTCATTTGGAATCTAAATCACTTCCTTATTATGAAGTGTACATCCTTACCGAACAAAGGGTGAGTTGGAAGATCATTTTCTACATAATATAATCTTCTCAATATGGTCGAATTTTATAAGAATTGTGAGTCTGATATCTTGAATATGATGGTATATCCAATTTAATGCTTTTACAATGTTAATGGATTTATCCTCCTCAAAAAAATACAACAATCTTGTAAAACAAGATTCTAGTTATTGGGAATGTATTGTCTCAATAATAATCTACGATATGTGTTTATTTTAATGCTCACAAATACATTTTTCTCTAATAAATATTCATTATTTATTTTTCAATAATATATTTATCATGATTATTTGTATCTTTTTTATGGAATACAAAGCTACTGGAAGTTTTTTTGAAACACTATTCATAAGAAACATTTTATTAATGAACATACAAATCAACTTCCCTATGATGAATAGTAAACATGTGGATCGAAAACCCTATGTTCAGATAAGAATAAATATAATGAATATATACACTATGTAAATTCCTTTAATCATAGTTCATACAATATGTTTAAGAGTTTGAATGTACGGATAATCCACTTTATATCGAAAGGATGAATGTAATGATTCTCATCCTTATGTTCCTTTTGATCCCTACATTACGCGCATACAAGGGTATAGTTCAGGAACCCTACGCTATACAATGAAACTGTATGCTGTGAAATTGAACCATAAATTAACCAAAGGACCTCTACACTATACAAAAAAACCATATTATGTGTCAGGGGACCCTATGCTACATAGTTCCAACATATGATTTAGTATTCATCAATGATGATTTTGAACCATGATTTTATCTTAAAATCCTACAACGCTCTTGATCGAAATAAAGATCAATTGAAAGATATTTTACAAAAACATAAAATGTTCATTATGAATGATTAAAAAGACTCATATTCAATGGATAAAATCCCTCATATTCTTGTATAAGTTAAGAATCCTATGGTCAGTTAATATTTGATATCAGTGATCCATGAGATGACTTTCTCAGATCTTATAAACTCATGAAATACTATATATATGATCATATTACGTTCCCAAAATATAAAAGATGATATATTTATGTGTGATTTAAACGATATAAATTCTTTATATTGTGGGAATAAATTTTTAATACAGAACTTCTGAAATGAATGATGGGATCTATACCTTTATAGAAAAAACCACACCTTTTTGTTCCACATTTCAACCTTGTTCTAGTGAAGTTACTGCATATTTTTTATTTCTATTATTACTTGAATAAAATTTTCAAAAAGTACTTCTTTTAAGATAATATGACTTGACGATTATTATTGATTAACTGCATCCATATTTTTCTAGTTTTTACTGAAACTAAGATGTTCAACATGAATCATCAACAAATCAAACTCTTTTTGATTTATTAGAGTTTCCACTGCTAGTTCTTAGTTGTAGAAGAGTGTAATATTCTTTCATTAAGTTGTGGAGAATTGGTTCCTTATAAATGAACCATAAGGTTCAGTTTTAGCCTTATTGTAATGGTTTCAAATTCTGACACTAAACTGTAGACTTGATGGTCTTTTGATAAGAGGACAATTCTAGTGAAAATTATAAAGCTCGCTGAGAGTGCATTGGTGGAGTAGACTATGTGATCTTTGTTCCTAGAACCACTATAAAAATTATTGTTCTCTTATTTAAATTTTATCAGATCCTAAATTACATATAGTACCAAAATATAAATATATGCATCAATCACAAAGAAAATTCCAAATCCATAATCTATAATGATTAAGGAATAACACAATTCAACCCCAATTCTGTACCTTTGTATTATTCCAAACAAACAATTGTTATCAAATGAGTTATTTTTTGATAAATTTCTTGAATTATTGAAAGAATATTGTCAATAAAAATAAGATATCAATGTCAAACCTGAAGGAAGGAATTTCAATGATTTGTGCTCTATATTTTAATGGTGATAAATATGGATGCTGGAAATAAGGTATAATCATCTACATGAATTGTATGGGATTTAAAGTATATTTAAAGATAGCTACTCCTTAGGTAATTCTTTGGAATCTAGAAACATGGTATGCTACAAGAGAGTTGGAGTATGACATTCACTCAAAGGCTTAAAATGCTATCATATGTGGACTTGGTTCTGAGGAGTTTAATCATAAATCTTAATGCCCTACTGCTATAGAATTGTGGAATACAATAAATGATGCATATGAAGGAGGAGATAACATTAGAAAATGTGTTATTATATTGAAAAAATAATGTTTGTAACAATTAAAATGATTTATAGTGAAATCATCACCCTAATGAAATATCGATTGATTGAAATTTTGAACAATGTTAACACCTTGTGAGATCAGATAAATAAATCTAATCCAGCAATGAAAGTACATAGAGTGCTATACAAAAAACTGTAATGGAATATCTACAACAATTCAATAATAAAAAGTTATCAATAATTTAACTATGAATAAATTAAATAAAAAATTGATTATGTACAAAGAAAAAATGAAAGATGAAGCTGAAGATCACCAAATTGTGAAAAGGAAAAATACTAATCTCAAAGTCACATCTAAAAAGAATGAATGAAAATTAATAGAACATATCAAAATCACTAAATATTTAGACTATTTAGACTATGATCTGGAATTGGATCATTTATCCATAAAATTCATTAAACTCTATATGAAGATGAGAGGATTTTGATGATCCTTAAAAAGAATGAGAAGGAACCTTGAGAAGTAACATGTTACAGATTCAAAAAATGTGTTACATCAGACCTGAATTCTCCCAACTGAAAGACGAAATAAGATAGAAAAAAAAATAAATATGAAAAAGAAAAAATATTGTGATCATAAATAGAATATATCTATGAAATCAATGTGGAGTGTGTATGAAGACTCTAGATGTTCTTCAAAATCCGATTCATAAAAAGAGCCACAAAATCTCAAGGCAATCATGTGCTCTCTAGATAATGAGGAAGAAGATGTATAATCCTATTATTCTTTTTCTTTTAATTCTAATAGCTTCTCAAATAGTAAATTTGGCGACATATTTCTTAATGTTAGAAGGTAAATTTGATTATTTAATAAATAATAAGAAATCATTAAAAAATATTCTCAATGTTGCATTTTTTTGAAAGAAATCAATGCTAAAACAACATTTAAAACTAATTTAAAAATTAAATTAATCTACATTGAAATGTATTATTCATGAAAAAAGATAAAATAATTATAGGATGAAGTATAATATTATAAAAGTGTTTCAGGTATTTTAACTAAAGGATAAATTATTTAAATGAAATTGATGGAAATAATATTTTTCAAAGGGGAAAATATTGAATATGAAACAAGGAAAGAAATAAAATTTATATTAATTTTATTTTTCCCCAATACTAATAATTTACCCTACGTCTTCTATGGAATAAAAAGTCATTTTTTTAACAAATATTATTTAGGAAATCCTCAAATATGTGTTATTAAAAATGTTTTTTTTAAGAAACATGTTTTATGATAGTAATGAAATATTCGAAATATAAGGAAGATATGGATTCCAAGATCATTTATTGCGGACACAGCTCGACACAAGAAGATATGAGTATCAAAAAATTTGTTTGATTGATTTTTTAGGAAAATTTTCATAGGAAAAGAAAATCTATTTTGTATATAGGTAGTGTCTACTCAAGATATAATCATAAAGTTTCATCCAATTTCTATACAATTACTTAAATACATGGAGGCCTTGTCAATTTTTATTACATTGAAAAAAGAAATTTTGTAGGATGTTAAACTGTTGTAGATCCAAATACAATATCAATCATGATAGTACTGTATATACAAGGCCTAAAGAAAAATATAATATGTTTTTATCAAGTTTGTGATGATGGGTTTTATGTTTATTACTCTAACAATTCCTTATCTTTTTTCAAATATATACTACATAAATTTAGATCACCATGAAATCAAAATGTTTATATTTTGGATTTTAATACTTTAAGTAAACAGAATGTCAATTGGTTAACTGATAAAACAAACGATTCATGTATCTATCATAGAATACATGGACATTTCAATACATATTCTTTACCTAAATTTTCTATGAAAAAATTATTTTTTGATTTTACTAGACTTAATTTTGACAATGATACATTTTGTGATGCATAACAAATCCAAAAATATCATAAATAATCCATCAAATCTATTAACAAAATTTCTATATCTAAACCATTAGAACATTAAAAATTGATTTGTATGGACAATATACAGTAGCATGTTTTTCTGGAAAGTTATATGTCTATGTTTTAGTGGATAATTTTTCTAGATGAACTCTGGATTATTTTCTTAATCTTAAAGGTGAATTATTCACTTTTTCAGAATGTTTTTTGTAAAATTTTTCAAAATTAAAAGGATTTTAAAATAATTTGATTAAGAAGTGATCATAGTAAAGAATTTTAGAATTATGAATTTATACTTTTTCTCAAATTTAGGTATCAAACACGTCATTCCTATACCACAAATACCCCAAGAAAATTGGATTGTTGAAGGAAGAAACAAAACTATTCAAGAAACCGCAACGAATATAACGAATGAATATAGTCTTCCTACCTATTTTTGGGGAGATGTTATTATAATATAATTCTATATCATGTATAGAGTTTTAAAGCGTTCAATAATTAAAAATAAACCTTATTAACTTTGAAATAATAGATATCCTAATGTAAAGAACAATAAAGTATCTAGATGCAAGGTGTATATATTGAAAACTAATGGTAACCTAGTAAAATTCTTTCCAATGGTTGATGAATTATTATTTATAGAATATTCTAATACTTCTAAAGCATATGAAGAGTTTAATAAAAAGACAAGTATTTTTGAATAATTAGTTCATGTGATGTTTTATGAAAGCAGCCTTTATAATAAATAGACTATTCAAAATGATCAAATTACAAACTCTATTGGCAACATGAGTCTTGATTCACCTAAAAATGATTTTGAAAATAATTTTAATGAAATATAGTCCAGTTCAGATGATCATTAAACTAAAGAACCTGGAAGTGTCTTAACTAGAACAAATAGAACCTTAAAGAACCATCCTTCAAAAATAGTTATAGAAAACATATAAATCAGAGTTAGAACAAGAAGAAATGTAGGAAATTTAGTTGAATTCTATTAAATTTTATCTTAGTTAGAACATTACTCTACTAAAGAATCATTAAAAGGTTAATGTTATTTTCTTTCCATTCAAGAAGAACTAAACCATTTCAAAAGAAATAAAGATTGATAATTAGTAGGCAGACCATCCAATTACACAGAAATAGGAACAATGGGGATATTTTGAAATAAAAAAGATGATCAAGGGATCATATCCCGAAAAATCCAAGATTAGCATCAAATGGATATAGTCTAAAAAATATATTATATTATGATGAAACCATTAGAATTGTATCTATATTTGAATCCATCAATATCCTTTTAGCCAAAAAATATCATATGAGTTTTAAATTATATCTTATGGATGTAGAATATTCCTTTCTAAATGAATATTTAATTGAGGATTTTAAGGTTCATAAACCCCCTATTTTTGAAAACCATCATAATGAAATTCAGTTTTTCAACATACCAAAGCACTCTATGGCCTTAAATATGAACCTAAAGTTTGGTATAAAGGATTTTGTTCTTTTCTATTGAAAAATGGATTTTCTTTTGGATTAGAAGACCCATCACTCTTTAAGAAAACTGTTTTTTTTATAATATTTTATTATTACAACATTTTGTTGATGATGTTATTTTCAATTCAATAAATACAAATCTTTGTAATGATTTTTCAAATATAATGAAAAAAGAATTTTAAATTAGCATGATGTGAGAATTTAATTTTTTAAGGAATTTAAATCTAACATAATTATTATTGAAATATTCTTAATCAATGTAAATATATTTTTGATTTATTAAAAAAATTTTGACATGTGAACAATAATCCATACAAAAAACACATTATACAATTATAAAATATGATTTTGATGTAGCTAGAAAACTATTTGACAATAAGTTATATGGAGGTATGATTGGTAGGTTACTATATCTTGCTACTAGAATAACACACATAATGTTTTCTCTTTGCCTATGTGCTATATTTCAATCTAATCCTAAATATTCTGATATTACTGTTGTAAAAAGAATCTTTAGATATTTAAAATGAAACATTTTTCATTATTTAATTTATCCAAAACATCTGATTTTAACTAAATTTTATATTCATATTATGTCTTTGGAGGTTTCATATTAGTTAGAAAAATTACCTCATGAACCTGTCACTTTTTAGGGAAATATTCTGTATCATGTTCGAGTAAGAAACAACACTCAGTCTCGCTATCAAATATCGAGAAAGAATATAAACCCTATAGAAGTCTCTATGAACAAGTGTTATGGATTAACCACACTCTACTATATTATGGACTAATTTTTAATAATATACACCTTTTATGTGATAATACTAGTGCTATAAATATCTCCAAAAATCTATAATCTATTATAGGACTATGAATATTGATATCAACAATCATTTTCTAAGAGATCATGTTCCAAAAAAGGTTATATCTTTAGAACTGGTAAATTCCATGTATCAATTAGGTGAAATCTTCCTTAAAGAAATTCCCAATTAATGTAATGATTTTATTATGGGGATATAGAAATGTTAAAATTTAAATAAATGTTTATCAATTTATTTTGTTAATTTATTTATCTTTTTTATTCATTTTTATTTTTTTTTGGTTATTATTCATTTATTTATTTTTTATATTTAAAAAATAATTATTTTGATTTTTATATATTTACCTTTTGAAATGAAAAGTCATTATTAAATTCTCAATAGGCATATGGAAATCATAAAACTTATCCAGATCTCCTTCATTTTCCTTCATGACCCTCTGGATTACATTGTGTCTATCATTATTGTTTTTTGAAACCCTATCCTTTGAAAGTTCAATTCTCAAACAGTTTGAAATTGTGACATTGGGTAGAATTGATGAGGTTGGTTCAAGTTACCATGTCCACTGGATTGTGTAGTATCAAAAACTTCATCAAGGAAAAGTAATATATTGTGTTTTGTTAAACCAAAATAATTTTTATCTGATAAATTCTATTGGATTTCAAAGGTAGGAATTTGTTTTTGGAGATAGTAATACACCAATAATTTTTGAAATAAAAGTTATTTATTTTTTCAAAATGCTTCATTCAATTTAAGATACAATGATGATATTGTTCTCTCTAATATTTATCATAGTGGAATTTCTGTTTCTTCTTTTCAAATAGATAATATTTTATCGTTTCCCAATGAGAGGGAATCCCATTTTGATTTTTGAAATATCCGGGATGAGAAATTTTAATTATAGTATATTATGTCATATAAACTTGGAACTATAATTCTAAAGATAATGATGACTAAAGACCATATTGTTAATGAAATGTTATTGATGAATTTAATTAATTCAACAATTCTACTAAGAACAACTGATTTAGAAAATGTTTTGTATTAAGATACGTAAATTCTATTTTTGGTTCTGAACAATATAAAGATGAATTTTAGTTGATATAATCTGAGATATTTGAATCATTGATGTAATAAAGAATCAAAAATGGGATTTTATTCTTATGAAAGGATTTTTTCTCTTATATTATTTATATTGGAAAAACAAGGGACATCACTATAGTTTAGTGATGTCATCATAGTAATGTTTTGAATCCGGGAACTATACACATGTTAGGATTTTAGGGTGACTATACTTTTAGTATACTACATTTTGGGATACAAGAACATGAATGGAGTATGGCTACTACTCAAGGGGAGAAAATATTAGAACAATATTTCGATTTTTTAAGGTCCATACTAGATAAACAGTCTAAATAATGAATTGATGTGGTCGGTCCTCATCAAAATAGAAGAATATCATTTAATATTTATAATTTTATGGATGAGTATTTTTGGATCCATGCTCATGGGGAAGATGAAAATTGGTATTTTTTCAATAAAACGGGTCAAGATTCACCTATTAATTTTTCTTTGGTTATTTTAGAATCAGTTGGTGCAATGGGGTCTGCATTAAGATAAAGAACAAAATATTCTAAGGAAGAGATAATCCTAGCCTTAGTAGAGGTAGGAAAACCTCATAGAGAACCTTATACAGAGTCTTATGACTCATTTAATAGAAATATAGAATATATTATTCAAAAATATAATTAGTTACATGAACAGAACTTTTATATGAGACAAGAATTAGAAGCTAAGAAAACTAATTATGAAGTTATCAGATGTTCAAAAGTTCATAGAGAGGAGTTTGAGGAACATCAATATCCATTTATGGAAATTCATGAAACCATTATTTTAATGGGTGATATTGAAGAACTTATCAGACTGTTATATTGCAATAACACAAAGATAAAAGAATAATCCATTAAAAAAATTTATTTTGATGAGATGAAATAATTGATGGGGAGATAATTTTAGCCTATTTGATCAAGTCCACAAGAATCAACCCGATCTCTACAAAATTCACTATATATTATTAGAAAAATTGAAGAAATAAATCTTATATTTTCTTAGTAAAATAACATACTACACACTCCAGGGTGTGACAGTACACCTCAAAATGTTATTTTGGATAATCAAATAAATATGATCATTTAACTAACATAAAATGATTATTGGATATAACCAGTTATTAATTAATTAAAGGATATATTTTCTACACTAATTCATACTAAATAATCACTTTATAAATATGTAATTATATATTTTTTTGAAATCGTGATGATAGGAGATTGGACAAGGAAAATTCCACAACAGTGGAAAAATGTTTTAAAAAATCATATACAGAGTTTGTTTGTAAAAATACTTGATATTGATGGTATTGTTCAGTATATTCCTCATCCTGATGAACCATCTACCAAGGAATATTTAGATCAGGAAAACCAATCATACCCAAGACCATACATTTATATATTAAAATAGTTTATTGTAGAATGTGCTCATTCTATGGATACATATGATCTGCAATTCCATTTATATTATTTTCCTTAATTTTTACCTATGAAGGTTATATTGTATAATAATTTTATTATATTATTATTTATGTCAAATTTCACACATCCAATTATAAATTCATATATCATTTAAAAGTTATAATTACTATTCACATACAATGTTTTTATGTATTAATTGTGGATTCTATCGTTTTCTTTCAGACATGTTTTTTGATATAAAAAATGGTGTTAATATTTGAGGACCACAACAATAAATATTTCTTGGTGAAAAATTAATAAGTAATAATTTATTTAAATTTTGAGAAATGATATTTGGGAGAAATTTCATATCAAAATTTAAATTCACACCAATTATTATATTCTCTTAGATAATGGGAGAAAAACAATTTTGCTTTTCGATATAAATGTCTCTTATGATTTCTAATTCAAATATGTTTATAAAATTCATTATTTTGAAAATAAAATAACAATTTCATGTTAAATAAAATAATTATTTAATTTTGAATTACATTATCTATATTATGTAAGTTATTTTTATGCGTTTTCTAATCATCAAAATGGGGGAAATTGTTAGAAATGTGTTGCCTCAATAGTACTCAGTGATATATGTTAATTTTGACACTCAAAAATACCCTTATTTAATTTCTATCAATGTTTATTTAATTATTTTTTAGGAATATTAATATCACATTTATATGTATCTTTTTATGGAATAAAAAGCTACAAGATGGGTTTTGGAAACACTGTTCATACCCTACATTCGGTGAATGAACATATGGATCAACATCGCTATGATGAATACTAAACGTATGGATTGGAAACCCTATTTTTTAGAACAATAAATGTAAGGAATATCTAACATATTTTAATGTCTCGAATCCATGATCATGCACTACATTTGAGAGTTTAAACGTATGGATAATCAACCTTATGCTGGATGAATGAATGTATGGATTCTCATCCCTACACTACTTTTGATCCCTACATTATGTGAAGATGAAATTATGGTTTAGGAACCCTAAGACATGTAATGTAATCCTATGCTATTCAATGTAACCCTATGCTACACAAAAGAATCCTATACTAGTCAATGTATTCATATTCAACATAATGGAACCCTACACTATCCAGTTCAAACCTATGTTTGACTATTCAACAATAATGATTTTAAACCACTTTTTTTTCCTGAGATTTATGCAACGATATTAAAGAAATAAAGATTGATTGGAATATATTTTTGTAGAGACCCGAAGCTTAACGTACATGGACATTAAATTACTTTTGCGGAATACGTAGTACATAACAAAAACAGACACACAAGGACCGTAATAGTTTAGTGTCTTTGGAAACTCGGAATATATTCTTCTAAATGTGGTGAAAGATATTCAACATCTCCCATAAAGATCATCCCCTTTTTTTACCTAAAACCTTTCTTTATATCTTAGGGAAAAGAAAACATAAAATGGTGAGCTCAAATGCTCAGTAAGGGTATACAAAAGAAATATCAATCACATCATATTCAAAAGAACATAACATTTTGGAAATCTTAACCTGCAAAAGAGAGCATAATTTCATAACATGGGATAAATCATAGTAGTGAAATGAAATCACAATAATCATAATGTAAAACATGAAACTTTGTGGCATACACACATAATCATATAGAATCATATATTATTAGTCAAGACTCATTTCCAAGACTATCTTAGTGGACAAAGTCCATTTCTGAACCGAGTCACCCTCGTTTCAGTCCTATTTCACTGAACCGGTATAACCTACCATTCCAGACATGACTATCTCATGAGATATAAAATATTTACCCAATGCATTGGAGGGAGATATAGGTCCCACCCATCTCATAATGATACCATTCTTATGTGTGCCACAAAATCATTAACCATACATAATTGCATAACCCATGTAATAAAAATGGGAATCTTAAACATCATGACATCATAAAACAATTCATATACGATAAAGGAATTCGTAAAAATAATTCCATAACAACATAATCAAATCAACGTAATTATAGGGATAAAAACATAACCCTTTATCATCTTAGATGGAAAATAATTTTGATAAAACACTTGAACTTCATTCTTTAGGAAAATATCCTTTCTACTTCAAAACACTTTTCCTTTCTTAACATGTCATACAATTTTAAACTTAAAGATGTTGATTAAAAATAAACTTGAAAACTTGTAAAGGAAGCTTCTTGGAAATAATTTTTTAAAAATGCATTCATTCCGTATAAGTTAAAAAAAACATTCTTCGTACTTTTGTCTGAAAAGTCAAAAAGTACCTCGTACGAAAAACGACAAAAGATTCCTTTCATATGTTTTACTAAAAATTCACCAAAGGGTAAAATTGGATAAAAAATATTGTAGAAGGATATAAATATTACATGTTAAGGAAACATGGATGTGGATGATAAAATACACCCCAGTAAATACCAAAGTATAAACAATCTCGGATAAAAATGAGATTGTGATATTTCCCTTACCTTAGATCCGATTTGCTTCGTAAGTGTCCGAACCTCCTCTTCTTTGAAGCGCCTCTTTGCGACCTCCTCTTAGGGAACTATGATTGGTCTTTGAGGAAGTTCATAACCTCTAGGAGTTTTCTAGGGAAGTGGATAAGATAATTTGGCGGGGTTGTTCGAGCTTGAAGGCTCAAAGTTGTGTGAGGAAGAGAGGGAGGGGGTGCCCTTTTATAAGGGAGGAGAGGGGCACCTTTGGAATAACTAAAAATATTATTTTATTATAAAGTCATGTTCTGTTTGAAATAGCTCCAAATTGATTTATTTCGAGGCTAAGGTGGGGATGGGTCGAAATCCTCTCATCAAATAGAATTTAGACAAGTTTAGGTTCCTATTTTAACCTTATCATTTAGATTTAACATTAAGTTAAATAATTTTACTTTTACCGTGTCTTCTTGTGTTCTTACACTATAAGGTTAATAAACTTACTATAAGAAGCCAAACGAACCCCAAATTGTTTATTATTAATATATATATCCGTATCTAAGTCATTTGGCCGATCCTTAGATTTTTAAGAAAAAAATAACAATTAATAATATAATATTTGTTTTAAAAACTATTTTATGTCAATTTTGACACTATTTAGTAATTGATTTTTGGGAAAATCATAACAGAATGATACGTTCGAAAAAAGTTAATTAAATCAATACTAACATGTCATATTAACCTAGAAAATTAGTGTAATTCAAAAAAAGTCTTAAATTACATTTAGTTTGGTATTTATATCATCAATTATGTCAATATTTCATTAATAAGATAATTACTGCACCATATTTGTGTCATAAATAAATTAACTTATTTGATGTCTAAAAATTACAAATAAAATACCATTATGTAGGAAATCTTTTTAGATTTCTAATGAATATTTATAGTCGAATTTATCTTATGTATTACCCCATATTAAAAATGTTTTAGTAAATAAACTTTGATTTTAACTCTTTTAACTATTTTTTGAATTAAATAATAATAAATGTCCTAATCTAATCCAAGTGGGCCTAAATGGTCATATTTTATTCCTAAGCTTGTTTTTGGTGGAATTACACTTATCCAATAGAATTTGGACATGTGTTAGGGTAATAATAACATTATTTGTACCCTTAATTACCCTATTTACTTTTAACCGTGGTAAATAAAAGTAAAAAATTACTATTCACAAAAAATTATTTTCATCTCATTGAACCACATTTTACTTACTGACATCAACCGTGTATCTCGGATTTTTTAAATTCCACTCACAGAAGTGGTAAAATTAAGTTTTATGAAAAATTCTGTTTTTTTAACTACCACTTAGTGGTTTCACTATTCATCAAAAATTGAAAGTTTTCAGAAAAATAAAAAAATTAGGCCTAAGCTATATTTGATATAATGAACTCAAAAATGATTTCTATTTTACCAAATTCAAAACATATCAGTTGCATTAATTAATTTAAAAAGTAATTCCCATCATCAAAACAAAATGCATGTTTTTAAGAGATAATAACTATCAAAAGATTGACAGTTGTTTATAACTGGTTTAAATGTGAAATTACATCCAATGACCAAAATTGTATTAAATTGTAAAAATATATTCTAAATATACTTTAAAACCACTAAAATTAATAATTTATCACTATTAATTATTTCTATTGAAAAAGTTGTTTTTAATTAAAATTTTGTAATTTTCACTATTCATCAAAATATTAAAGTTATCCTAAAATCACCAAAATTTCACCCTAAGCTAATTTCGATATTCCAAATCCAAAAATGATGTCCATTTTGAAAAATAAAATTTAAAAAATTTCAAAAAGTGGTTATTACTATTCATAACGGCTAGTTTTAATAATATTTTAATAGCTTATCGTTGTTTAGTGAAACTCGGTATTGCGTACAGCACACACTATCAAGGAAGGTCGTGATTGCGTGTAATGAAAGGAAAGTCAAGGATACGTGTTGTGAAAGCTCCTTTTGGTGTAGTGTACAACACAAAACATTAATGAAAAGAATATTTTTCATAAAATCTCGGGGTGTTACATTCTACCCCCCTTAAAATGAATTTCGCCCTCGAAATTCGTCGGGGTTATAAATGGTTTACTACTCGAAAGTTTCTTTAATAGAAACCCACATCGTCAAAAAGAATACCAAAACCAATCTTTAAAAACAAAAGTATGAAACGTAACGGTTACCCAAATAAACTAATCTCTGGGTTTCCACATAGGTGAAAATATGGATATGGAAGAGAAATCTAACCATCATGTTCTGATGGAGAGTGGTAGAGAACATGGCTATGGAAAAGACAAAAATCACAAATCCATAAATTTGTGATGATCTAAGGTACCATCTGATTAATCAGATATAAGAGCACTAGGACAACATTTTTGGTTTTCAAGATCGTTTCCCTAAAGTTGAAGAATTTGAATTAGAATAAATACTTACTTTATTTTGGTACAATCTCACTGTTGTTAATTCCTTGAACAATTTCCACTTCATCTCTTAAGTAAATGAAGTTGAATTTGTTATTCGTGATGTTTTAGCAGATCATGTGATAGAATGATGGGTCATTCCATCAGTCTCAAAAAAAAGGTTAGCAAAAGATATTAAATATACATAAGTCATTCTACATTGAGATTAATCATATATGGTTCCTAAAATGAACTTATACTTCATATATCATACCGCTTAATAAAATAAAACCAGTTTCTACTAACCAGGGACTTCCTGTAGGCCTGTGGTAGGCGATAAAGGCCAGTCACACTTCGGTTGTTGGTTCGATTCCCACAGCCTTGTCCGACGCGATGGGCTGTCGCCCGTCCTGACAGTCATCCTTTTTCTAAAGCTATATTACTATAACATCCCATCAATAATATCGAAAAACATTTTATCCTAACTTATGTCCAACATAATCCATTCTAATCTTTAGGCTTATCTAAAATACTTCGGTCCAAGTTCATAGTATAAATAAAATTATTACTTGAATTGTCATCAACCAAGCTTGTGAATACCATCATTTTCCCCCCATATATCTTGTTGGTCACATTACAATCATGTGAATAACTTAATCATGTATTCTCTTGAAAAATGAATACTTATTAAACCTTAGTGAAAACATGAATGCTTTCAAAAGTTAACTCTTACCACATACCATAATCAAAAAATTCTATATACTCAAACCATGATATAACCTTCTCCTTATATCAGTCATGGGATCATGAATACTATCAAACATTTAATTTTCTCCTTATCCCTTCATTATGCGCATATCATCTTCATTCCAAAAATATCTAAATAACCTTTCATGGATACTGGTAGCATTAACCACACACTTTCAAAACTCAAGGAAAGACAACAATGTAAAAATCCTTTGATGTATATTTATTTCATAGTACCATGAGATTATTTATACAACATTACACATGATAAACATGTCCTCATTCCACTACATTCTTAAACCATTGACCGAGCATCAACAATTCGTTCATATCACATATCATTTGTAGTCTCTTCATTATCATAAACATAAATACTACCCATACGACCATACTTATTCTCTTCATGAGACATTCCCTTAGGGAATTGGTTTTCATAATGCTCGTACATTCCACATTTAAAACATTTAATCATTGTTCATGTCATAGCAATACCATTATCCTCATCCCTAGTGTTAACTGAACCTTTTCCTTTGCACTTACTGACTTTGTGTCCTTCTTTTCCACACCCAAGGCATCGTCTAGTTCCTTTGAAACATTCTCCTTGATGCCTCTTCCCACATGATTTACACAGTGGAAATTGAACTTTCTTTCCTCTATGATCATTATGAAACTCCATCTTTCTCTTATTAGCCGAGTCAGGAAACTTACCAAATTTTACTTTATTGATCATATTATGAGATTGCTGATTCGGTATAATAATGATATTTAGACTTCCAAATCCCATTTCATTTGGTTGCTCATGTAGAATATCATTCCATTGTCCATCATATCCTCCATTATCGTGAATCATCTTGTTTCCATCCATTTTCTAAAACCCAAAAAGAATAGTGTGAGAGGCAAAACTCATGCTAGGGAAAACAACATAGTAAAGGGGGAGTACCCTCAATATCTAACATCTTAGGTTAAATTCTAAGATCATTATCGCAATTCTAGGACTATAACCTATACGTATACTTAACCTTAGGGACATCCCTGGACATACCTTAGAAATATCTCTAGGGATCTCACTAAAGTTCTCGCATCCTAGTTTCCAAAGGTTGACTAAACCTTTCCTCTGATACCAACTGTAGAGACCCGAAGCTTAAAGTACATGGACATTACATTACTTTTTCAGAATATGTAGTACATAACAAAAACAGACACACAAGGACCGTAATAGTTTAGTGTCTCTGGAAACTCGGAATATAATCTTCTAAATGTGGTGAAAGATCTTCAACATCTCCCATAAAGATCTTCCCCCTTTTTTACCTAAAACCTTTATTTATATCCCGGGGAAAAGAAAACATAAAAGGGTGATCTCAAATGCTCAGTAAGGGTAAAAAAAAGAAATATCAATCACATCATATTCATAAGAACATAACATTTTGGAAATCTTAACCTGCAAAAGAGAGCATAATTTCATAACATGGGATAAATCATATTAGTGAAATGAAATCACAATAATCATAACATAAAACATGAAACATTGTGGAATACACACATAATCATATAGAATCATATCTTATTAGTCAAGGCTCATTGCCAAGACTATCTTAGTGGACAAAGTCCATTTCTGAACCGAGTCACCCTCATTTCAGTTCTGTTTCCCTAAACCGGTATAACCTACCATTCCAGCCATGTCTATCTCATGAGATATAAAATCTTTACCCAATGCATTGGAGGGAGATATAGGTCCCACCCATCTCATAATTATACCATTCTTATGTGTTCCACAAAATCATAAACCATACATCATTGCATAACCCATGTAATAAAAATGGGAATCTTAAACATCATGACATCATAAAACAATTCTTATACGATAAAGGAATTCATAAAAATAATTCAATCACAACATAATCAAATCAATGTAATTATAGGGATAAAAACATAACCCTTTATAATCTTAGATGGAAAATAATTTTGATAAAACACTTGAACTTCATTCTTGAGGAAAATATCCTTTCTACTTCAAAAAAACTTTTCCTTTCTTAACATGTCATACAATTTCAAACATAAAGAAGTTGATTAAAAATAAACATGAAAACTTGTAAATAAAGCTTCTTGGAAATAATGTTTTAAAAATCCATTCATGCCGTATAATTTAAAAAAACATTCTTCATACTTTTGTCAGAAAAGTCAAAATGTTCATCGTACGAAAAACGACAAAAGATTCCTTTCATATCTTTTACTAAAAACTCACCAAAGGGTAAAATTGGATATAAACTATTGTAGAAGGATATAAATATTACATGTTAACTAAAAATGGATATGGATGATAAAATACACCCCAGTAAATACCAAAGTATAAACAATCTCGGATAAAAATGGGATTGTGATATTTCCCTTACCTTAGGTCCGATTTGCTTCGTAAGTGTCCGAACCTCCTCTTCTTTGAAGCGCCTCTTTGAGACCTCCACTTAGGGCACTAATATTGGTCTTTGAGGAATACCAGAACCTATAGGATGTTTCTAGGGAAGTGGAGAAGATAATTTGGTAGGGGTTGGCCGAGCTTGAAGGCTCAAAGATGTGTGAGGAAGAGAGGGAGGGGGTGCCCTTTTATAAGGGAGGAGAGGGGCACCTTTGGAATAACTAAAAATATTATTTTATTATAAAGTCATGTTCGGTTTTAAATAGCTCCAAATTGATTTATTTCGAGGCTAAGGTGGGGATGGGTCTAAATCCTCTCATCCAATAGAATTTAGATAAGTTTAGGTTCCTATTTTAACCTTATCATTTAGATTTAACATTAAGTTAAATAATTTTACTTTTACCATGTCTTCTTGTGTTCTTACACTATAAGGTTAATAAACATACTATAATAAGCCAAACGAACCCCAAATTGTTTATTATTAATATATATAACCTCATCTAAGTCATTTGGCCGAACCTTAGATTTTTAGGAATAAAAAAACAATTAATAATATAATATTTGTTTTAAAAACTATTTTATGTCATTTTTGACACTATTTAGTAATTGATTTTTTTGAAACTCATAACAAAATGATAAGTTCTAAAAAAGTTAATTAAATCAATACTAACATGTCATATTAACCTAGAAAATTAGTTTAATTCATAAAAAGTCTTAAATTACATTTAGTTTGGTATTTATAACATCAATTATGTCAATATTTCATTAATAAGATAATTACTGCATCATCATTGTGTCATAAATAAATTAACTTATTTGATGTCTAACAATTACAAATAAAATACCATTATGTAGTACATATTTTTATCTTTCTAATTAATATTTATAGCTTAATTTATCTTATGTATAACCCCATATTAAAAATGTTTTAGTAAATACACTTTGATTTTAACTCTTTTAACTCTTCTTTGAAATAAATAATAATAAATGTCCTAATCTAATCCAAGTGGGCCTAAATGGTCATATTTTATTCCTAAGCTTGTTTTTGGTCGATTAAACTTATCCAAAAGAATTTGGACATGTGTTTGGGTAATAATAATATCATTTTTACCCTTAATTACCCTATTTACTTTTAACAGTGGTAAATAAAAGTAAAAAGTCACTATTCACCAAAAATTATTTTCATCTTATTGAACCACATTTTACATACTGACATCATCCGTTTCTCTCGGATTTTGGAAATTCCACTCACATAAGCGGTAAAATTAAGTTTTATGAAAAATTCAGTTTTTTTTAACTACCACTTAGTGGTTTCACTATTCATCAAAAATTGAAAGTTCTCAGAAAAATACCAAAAATTAGGCCTAAGATATATTTGATATTATGAACTCAGAAATGATTTCTATTTTACCAAATTCAAAACATATCAGTTGCATTAATTAATTTAAAAATTAATTCCGGCGTCAAAACAAAAGGCATGTTTTTAAAAGATAATAACTATCAAAAGATTGACACTTGTTTATGACTGGTTTAAATGTAAAATTACATACAATGACCAACATTGTATTAAATTGTAAAAATATATTCTAAATATACTTTAAAACAACTAAAATTAATAATTTATCACTATTAATTATTTCGATTGAAAAAGTTGTTTTTAATTGAAATTTAGTAATTTTCACTATTCATCAAAATATAAAAGTTATCCGAAAATCACCAAAATTTTACCCTAAGCTAATTTCGATATTCCGAATCCAAAAATGATGTCCATTTTGAAAAATAAATTTTAAAAAATTTCAAAAAGTGGTTATTACTATTCATAACGGCTAGTTTTAATAATATTTTTATAGCATATCGTTGTTTAGTGAAACTCGGTATTGCGTACTACACACACTATCAAGGAAGGTCGCGATTGCGTGTAATGAAAGGCAAGTCAAGGATACGTGTTGTGAAAGCTCCTTTTGGTGTAGCGTACAACACAAGACATTAATGAAAAGAATATTTTTCATAAAATCTCGGGGTGTTACAATTTTAGAACTTATTCAAAGGCTCATTATGATTGATTAATAGACTCATATTCAATTAAAAAAATCACTCTCATTCTTAAGGGAAGTTATGATTCGCTTGGTTAATTAAAATTTTAATACCACTGATATATCATGAAACTTTCATGGATATTCTCAACCGATAGAATTATATATATATATATGAAAAAAATACTTAGGAAAAATATATGACATGATATATTTATGCTTGATATAAATGATATATAATCTGCATACTTTGTAAATAACTTTTGAATAATGAACTACTGAATCGAACGAAGAAATATATTTTTTATAAAAGTGGTTACACATTGATGTTCTATATTTCAACCTTGTAATAATGAAATTAATGATGAATATTTTTTTATATTATCACTTATTGATCCTTTTCAACAAGTACTTCATTGATTACATTCTAACTTGAATATTATTATCAACAAATAAGATCCTTATTCTGATATTTTCTTCAAAAACTACAAACCTCAACCCAAACCAATAAGAACCAAACTCATTTTTATTTATTGGAGTTTCAACTACTCGTACTCAGTTATAGTTGATTTTCATATTCTCAGAATAAAACGTGGATAACTGGTAATAGGTAAATGAACCCAAAGTATCTTTTTTAGGCTTTTTGTAAAGGTAGAAACTTCCAGCACTTAGTTGTGGATTTGATGGTCTTATGATTAGAGGGCCTTTCATGTGAAAATCACCATGCTCTTAGAGAGAGTGTTGCTGGAGTGGATTAAAGGGATCTTTGTTCCAAAACCACTATAAAATTTGTTTTATTCCTATTAAAATTTTACCCAGCGCTCAATTACATATAGTATAGAATGTTTCATATCTACATCAATAAAAATGAATATTAAAAATACAAAATCTGTAAAGATTACTGAAAAGTTACAATTCACCACCTCTTGTGTATATTTGTGTTATTCTGACATAACACATCTTAAATACAAAAACATTCTCTGTCAAATTTGTCTTAAAAATCTTCACCATTGTATTTTTTTTGTCTACAAAGATTCATAAATCACTAAAAAATTTAATATCATTCTATTAAGTACATATAAAAAAATCTAAGCCTACATGAGTAAAATTATTATCGCAAACAAGAATAATTGACATCAATTCCATGCTAAAAAAATTGCAACTCATGAAACCTCTTCAGATTTTCATCCCAACATTCTTCTTTGACTACTTTTTTGCTTCAATATTCCTGAATACAAATGCTTCCTACAACCACTAAAACAAATAATTATAATAATTCACAGACATTCATGATTTATTCAAAGAAATCAAACAACTCCAACATTATGCATTCTTCCATAGGGATAGATTTATGAAACAATTGTCCCCATTGACTACACTATCCAAAGGTAGTATGAGAGAGGAGAATACAAACTAACTTAAACTTGATGAGAGGCAGGTCAGATTCCCATGTTGAACATCAGTATTTGAAAAGGTTTTTTCGGTAATGGTTTTTTGAAAATGTCATCAACTTGTTCTGATATAGGAACATACTATAGCTTCAATTAGTTATCCTCCACATGCTATGTTTTGTAATTTTATTTTATACAATGATGTTTTCAACATGAATTTTATAATGGAATTATGGTAAGGTTGAGAAAACATTGATTATCACAACCCAAGATAAAGGGTAACTTCACTTCAACAAGTAAATCATCCAACTGAGTCTTCACCCACATAAGCTTTGTAGTAACCTGAGTGAAAGAAACATACTTAGCTTTTGACATGATGAGAGTTACTACATTATATTTCATTGTATTACAACTAAGACATATTTTTATAGAAATAAAAATCTACCATATGTGGTTCTTTTCTCATCAACATTTCCTTCATAATCAGCTTCTAATTACCCAAAAAAATTAACAATTTCTAAACCATCAAACCTATTTCTATTTTTTGTACCTATGATATATATGAGAATTATTTTTTCCGAAAGTATATGTGATTAATTAATAGAACACTAAAAAATTCACAAAAGGAAACAGTAGAAACAATATAAGAAAATGAGTCAGTAAAACATACCAAAATTACCACTACCGTTGCATATTAATTTTTATCAACTCACTTTCCATCAAAATCATTAGAAAACACTGTTCACAATGAAATATTTGTTTAAATTGGTTTCGAATTTTCCATTTTTAACTTCTTAATAATTTCCTTATCATAATTGTTTTTGAGAAATAAAAATTTCATTCTTCTTTTTTAAAATTTGTACCCCAAGAAAGTATTTAAATTCCCCCAACATAGATATCTCAAAAAAAGTACTCTCTTCAACAAACCTTTCATAAGTTCATTCGTCATTCCCATTAAAGTTAATTCCTTAAACATAAAAAATTACAATGTGGAAAAACTGGTGACTTTCCTTAATGTAATGATTGTTATAAACAATTCCTTTTGTATAACTCATATTCCTTATAAAATTATCTATCTTGGAATACCATACTCATAGAGCTTGTTTTTCCCACGTAATGATTCCATCATATTGCATGCATAACTTTTATCTTTTCCAAAATCAAATCTACATGGTTGTTCAATATAAAATTCATCATAAATAACCCCATTTAAAATTTAGACTTCACATCCATTTTAATTTTTAACTTTTTTTTATAGTAATAGAAATAGTGATTATGATTGTCTCTGACCTTTCCACTAGAGAAAAATCTCATCAAAATCAATACCTTCAATTTTTGTCTATCCTTTTCGCACTAATCTAACATTTTTCATTATAAATTCACATTCTTCATTTATATTATACCAAAAAATCAATTTTTTACTAATAAAATTTTTGTTATGAATCTTAGGTACGAGTTCCCATGTATCTTTATTTTCTATATGATCCTTCATTATTCATTCCATGAACCCTTTCTAAATGCTACAAATCCTCATTCAGATATTTTGTTTAACTTTTGAAAATAAGGAAGCATTTGTAATAGTATTTTTTATTCTGCTTATTTAATCCTTTTGATGTTGAAAAAATTGATCTGATCTGCTACATTATTCTTTGATCGGGTATGTGATTTTCGAGACACCTCCTCATTACTAGATAGATGAGTATAATTATTCTTCCTGAAAAGCATTATTATTTTACGTATCCTATTCATAAATGTTAATAAAATATTACTTATCATGCTCAAATTCCTTATCTTCATGATTATATTTATCATCCACATTTTGTTCAATAACAATCAGATCAATAGAATCAATTTGTTTTTTCATTGGTAAAACAATTGTATCCAATTACTTTTATAGAATAGAAATGAAAAACCCATCTTAACCTCTTTGATCAAATTTCACAAGGTTTCCACCTTTCTTATTTAGAATTAATAGACTCCCAAAAACACTTAAGTATTTAAAATAATGAGTTTTTACATAAAACATTTCTCATGGAGTCATATCATAACTTATACTATAGAGACATCATATTTGAATATACACACCATTAATCATTTCTTACCTCAAATAGTAATGAGTCGTTCCATGTTCCGGTGACATAGTTCTCCCATTTTCCCAAAAACATTTTTTATTCCTTTTAGAAAAACCATTTAATTGAGTTGTGCGTGGTGATATGAACACATGATGAATTCTATGTTTCTCAAGATAAATTTAAAATTCATATTTTTTTATATTCCACCACTTTCAATTCTCATCTTCTTCACTAAACACTCACATTCCCTCTCACATTTCCTCTTGAAAATTTTATACATCTTTATAGAATATGACTTATGTTATTATAAATAAAACAAGTAATGTGTTTAAAGTCATCAATGAAAGTGATGAATTATTTATCTCTAGTATTTGATTTTTTTCTCATTGCCCCATAGATACCAGAATGGATATGTTCTAGAGGTAGTTTTGAACAAATATCAACTTTCTTATAAACAAAATGTTTCAATTTCTCATTATGAAAAATAGTGAAACACCAATATTTTCTCATTGACATGTCCGAAATATAGTAGACACTGCCTCAATTTGATAACTTTCTCATGTTTCATGACCCATGTATCCAAAACATTAATTCTACAACTGATTCTTTTCCACCATATCTAAATAATAATAGTTTTTTATTTCAGCACCTTGAAATAATTTTCTTTTTGTACATTGTCCTATTGTAAAATTCATTCAATCTTCCGGATTTTTCACAACAATTCTATATTTCTTGAAAATAACTTTATTTTCTTAATCACATTGTTTTGAATCACTTTATAAGTTCTGTTTTAACCCATCAATATACAAATATTTCATGGATTTCGACTTTTGTTTTCACAATGTTGGTGGATCTAACCCCATTGATTCTCATAGATTCATCATTGCCAAAGGGCACTATTCATTTTTTGAATTCCTTAACATTTATCAATAACTCTAAATATCCATTCATATGTGAATAACACCCATCATCAAGAATTCAATGTTGTTCTCATTTTGTATCTTTAAGAGAAATTTATATAACAATTGTGTTTTCTTTCCATAGTTTTTTTCATCAACAGCTTATGAGAATTATTAATAACTTTTTGTTGTGTCAGTAATAAAAAAAGACATCCTTTAACAAGATGCCCATGTTTTTCACATACTTTGAAAATTGTTTCCATTGGTTGGAAGCTATTTTATATTTTTACACCAACCTTTACAGGCTTATTCCAAATATCCTTCTTAGAATTATTCCTTTTAAGAGATTGTCTCCCCATCAAACATTCCCTTCTAAAATATTTGGAATAGTTGTAATGTTATTGATTAAACCAAAAATATATATTTATTCTGTATGAATTCTCCACAATACCATTAGTATCAAAAGAAAAGATATTTTCCTATTAAACTTATATACATACCGGATTTGTGAATATGTTTCTTAGGAATCTTCTTGTCTATATAGTCGGAAAATTATTGACCAAACACAATTATATATTCAATTAAAATCTTCTTTTTTAGCTCAATTTTATTTTTATCTTCATTATAACTATAAGTAATCAAAAAATTTTCATTCATATAATATTTGACAAATTATGATTTCCTAGCATTCTTAACATTTTCTACATACATATATTTCCTATATTTATTCTTCTTCAAAAAAATTTCATTGTTATTATCAACCATTTAAGGAATCTTTTTTTATCATTTATAGGTTCCACATTATAAGAAAATTCACCAAACTTATAGATAGTGTTTTTAAAAATTTTACTTTTTTGTTTAGATTTTCAATATTTTTGTTGGAAAAGTTACAAATCTTCTCCATTTTACTCTATCATTACTATAAGATGTTTATTAAAATTCTTTTCATTCTTAATAAATTTCTACATGTTATCAAATTCTTCTAGAAACATAAAATTATCTTCAGGAATACATTTAATACTCTTTCTTAAGGATCATTCACTTTTTTACTTCATATTTTACTTCCCATTCATTCTAATATTTCTTATACATTCATTAAACTTTTCTTTCAGATGATATTCAAGTTGAATTTCTTCTTATTCCTCAAAACTGCTTCTTCTAGAATAATTATTGCTAATTTTTGTAGTAAAATTATTCTCACCAGAATGATAATAACTTTTTTGGATTCAACTTCACTATTTTCTCCTTTATCATCTTAAAAAAAATCCTTTTTTGGATTTGAAAAATTTTTATTTTTCTTTTTGGAATATAATTTTTCCTTATCACCCTCTTTCATCCACAACCCCTTCAGCCTTCATTATAATTTAATACTATCCTCTTCATTCATTCTTTGAGTCAAAATAACTGCAATGTGTCCAATGAATCCACATTTAAAACACATTAAGGGAAGTTTTCCTTTGTATTTACCTATTACCCTTCTGACAATTTCAGAAAAAAGCATAAAACATTGCCAAAATTATTATATTCACCATTATCAGAGTCATAATCAACATAATAATCTTTCATGAGAACATTATTAGATTTTATAACATAGCCAAATTTAAGGAAATTTATCTGTTACATTTTTTCCCTTCATGAATTTATCCCATCTCATTTCATATGTAATGAGATTACTATGAAGATCATACTGAGAAAGAGTTTCAAGATCACTATCTTCCAATGAGGAGACTGTATCCTCTAACATTTTATGAATATTTCTTAAGATATTATTAAAAAAATTTAAAATAATAATACTTTTCACTAAGACATCTGATAGTGCTGACAAAGAAATTTAACCTAATAAATATGTCCCCAACAGATTCATTCTCACCCATTTTCATATCATCATAATTTAGACTATAAATTTTCAACTTTCCTTCTTTGGTTTTTTATTCCATTAATAATTTTTTTTCATCATATCCCAAATACCATTTGATGTGGAAGCACATTTCACTCATAAAAACTCACATTTAAAAAGTGATGATAGTAACTAATTTTTAACTCTTACACCATTCTCAAGATTCTTCTTTTCAATATGAGTAAGAGGATCATTATCATCAATAAAAAAATAGATCTATTTTAACTTTAACAACATTATAATAAAGAGTCATAATATGTTTAAACATTCTATCTTTCTAGATATGATGGTTCATACCATTGATGATTAGAATCCTCTTACTATTCACACAATTCAAATTCTCCATTAACTTCTCTTAGAAAATTCAACAAAGTGTAAATGAAAAGAACCATAAGCATAATACCACTTGTAATTTCCTATTTAATATAGTTGTATCACTGAGAGGTGGTGGGGTGAATTAGTGATATATTTTCTCTTTTATGATTCCTTAATTTTGAAACAACATTTCCCTCATTTTAAATAATTATTTCCCTACTGAAAAAAACAGACACACATCCACAATAATATTAGAATTTAAAATTTTCATTACTCAATAAGAGTATATACGTATTTATTATACTTTAGAAAAAAATCCAATACCTCTTAATATAATAGAAAAAATGATTTTCTGTTTAATACAGTGAGGATGATATTCCCTTGCACTCATGTAGAAGGTTTATTAACAAAAATGTGCATTTTCATCAAGTAAGATGAAATTATAT
Source organism: Viscum album (assembly GCA_963277665.1). Taxonomy (NCBI): domain Eukaryota; kingdom Viridiplantae; phylum Streptophyta; class Magnoliopsida; order Santalales; family Viscaceae; genus Viscum; species Viscum album. The sequence continues at coordinate 1,006,713,756 of OY728134.1, forward strand.
AAGATAATATATATAAAAAACACATCACTTGTTATTCCTGATCAAATTTCAAAAATACAATCCTTTGAAACAATTTTTTTATGTTTTTAACCTAGAGAAGGCAAGAACATCATATGTACTGCATAATGATACTCAGTCGGATTTCTCGATCCAATTCCCAAGTCTGAATCCCATTTATGATTCTCAAGACTGATTACTGAATATGGTAAATATAACTCTATAAGAATATATCTGAAACAGTTATGAATATTTTATTCTTCAGTCCATAAATCCCCATATGATTTCTAAGTCTGATTTCAATATCAAATTCTATAAATTCCAAATATGATCTTCTTGCTTCTACTTTATTCTCTTGTATGGAAAACATCCTCAATAATACTCAATTTGGAAACTCTTTCTCTCTATAATTCATCATATCTCTACCTTATCTATTATTTACCAATGATTAGTATGTGTTTCAGGAATGTAAAAAGTACTTATTCATTTTATAGGTGACCCAAATATGGTTTGGGTGGGATTCAGATAATGTGTCATGCTCAAACATTTTTATGAAATCCCGATTTACCTTGAATTCTATATACACATTTTTCTTCTTTAATACTACATAACTCTTCTTAAATCATCTCGAATATTCTCAGAACTTCATATCTCTACATTCAATCAAAACATTCCACTCTGATTCTGATTTCCCATTACCATTTTCTATTTTCCATTATGATGCTTCAAACATTATTAACAAACTTTAGTCTGAATCTAATTTCATTGTTTGATTATTCCATTAAAATTCTTTGATATTTATTAACAATCTTTAGTCCAATTCTGATTCACCATTCTGATTTTCCCATTATGATAGTTCATAATTTCTTTATATTTTGCTATCGAATTCCATTTTTTCATTATAATAAAGATAAAATATTCTCCAATACTTTTCTCCTTACCAAATGTGAAAAACGTAAAACATATGTCTTTTCATTATGATTCCCCATACCAAATGATGAATACAAAATCAAATATATTATTCAAACTTCATACTCCTCTTGATAATTCTTTGGAAACATCCTCAAACTCTTCATGTTCTTTTCACTTTACACACATGATAATGAAAATAGAGTTTTCATTTTAGAACATGAAATATATCCTTTTTATTTTCATCAAATTCCATATTTCACAAAATTTTTCTTGTAAGCATGAATTTATCACGACTTTGAATATATTGAAGATCAGTATTGTATCATTTTAATTTCATTGGGAAGAAGGGTAACTTCTCATTCTTCTAGAAACTTATTTCTATCCAATCTAAACCTGAAGTGATTGGATTGAATACGATTTTCCAAAATATGATTAGCCTAAATATGATTGGATACAACTTTTCCACCCCATTCCTTCCTCAAAATTGAATCACAGGATTCAATACGTTCTTATGATTTTTTATAAATAAAAAACTGAAAATCATCATCAATTTTCTTTGGGGTCATTCAAACTCTGAAATCCTTTATCATTATAATAATAACATCATTCCTAAACTCATTGTGAGTTTGATGAACCTTTCCTACTAGATTTAATCATGTAAAAACAATGGAATTTCATAATATTTGTGATTTTGATTTAAAGAATTTGATTGTTACTCTAATTCAAAACATTTACAAAGAGAATTGATTTATCTTTTTTGACAAAAAAATATAATACAATTATAAAAATATCATCTTAAATAAAAAAACATATCCATCAACTTGGTCACATAATAATAGAAAATAATAAATTCAGTATTCTAAATATAATGAAATATGATTATGATTATGATATAACAATTATCCATTCATTATTACCTCATATAAGATGTGAATGAACTGTATATTTATATTTATGGACTACGACCTCCGCATAGTGATAAAATTTATTTTACATCATCATAATTCATTGATTGTTATTATTATAATTTTAATGCTGATATATTATATTTATGATTTAATTCTGAATCTATAATTTGAATATCAAATCTATATTCTTACCATCTTGTAAATTTTAAAATTTTAATGTTGATAATGCATATGTGTCGGCTACAACCTCAATGAAGCAGTGCAAAGTGTTTTTCATTTTAGTTTTTCATGGACGGTAGTAATAAGATATTTATTTAATATATATTTTATATAAGATATAAAAATTATTCATTGATTGAGAATTATATTTTACCTTTCCTTCATTATTTCAAATGAAAAATGAAAACAACAACCTTGCGTGTGTATGGCCTACTATCACCATATACCGTATAATTAATTTTCATACTCATACCATTTATATGTTACCCCAAATATATATATATAATTATAATATATATAATATTTTTATCATGATAAAAATTGGGGATATATTTGATCCATGATCATAGTACAAGAACCTAAACTACCAAACTGATATTCTTATCAAAAACAAAACTGTTAACACCCAAAAACTATAATTATAATAAGTTTTTATTAAAAAATAGGTTTCAAAATTATATAAGGGGATAATATAAGATATTATATACATGTAACTATAATATAATTAGAATAAATCAAAAATTTATTATATATGATTTTATAGTTCTTTAAATGAAAGTGAACTTTGGATATGATTTTTAGGATACAATCTCATTATCTATCGGGATAATTTATGATTATATTTTTGATGATGAATTCATATGACAGAGATCTAAATAAATAAAATAATTTTCTAATCTTATAGTTATTTTTAGAGATTACATTTTTTCCATTAACTCTCCTCACATTAAAAACCGACTAAATAGAATTTTTAAGCAAAAATACATTATTTATCTATTTGTTAAAAATTACATATTCTTCAAATATCTATTAATTACAAGAATGTTTAAATAATTTTTTATTCAAATAATATGATTATATAAATTCATTTTACCCATTATTAACTTTTTCTTAAAAAAATAAAAGGAATATTCTATTCATTTGATGATCTTGGTGCATATGTCTTTTTTCAGAAAATGTGATAATAATATTTTTTTAACATATTTATGATGAATGAAATTTCCAACCATCATCACCACTCAATTTATTGATGATTAATTTATAATATTACATGGTTTTTTTGAATGAAAATAATTTTATTAATAATTTTATTATTTGGTTATTTTAAATGAGATAATTCAATGTAAAATGATTATTTTCCTCAAGAAATATTCAGGATTGTTTTTAAAAACCATTCCTTCATGACAACTTACATTAATTGTACTTTTGATTTTTGGGTATACGATCCTTGGATTCCATTATTATTAATTCTATAGATTATTTATGATATTGATGATAAGATATTTTGAAAACCATTTCTTCTCGACAAGTTATGCTATGATGAAATGATAAAATATTTATAAATGATATTTCCTTTCTATGGGTTATGCTATGATGTTTTTTAAACCTGTTTATTTTTCATGGGTTATGATATGATTAAATTTTTATAATATTGTGGAAAATTTACATATGACGTTCATTATGATTAGTGTTGGGATGAATTTGTATAGTCCTCTAATGCAATTTGTAAATATGGATATCTCATGAGATAAACAAGACTATAATGGAGAGTTAACTTAGATCATTAAAAAAATATATCAATTAGGATGTTCCTAGTTTATGAACATGAAGACTATGATGGAATCGAGAGTGAAGACAATACTCTATTGTAGTCTTGGAAGCTAACCTTTACTTGTATAAAAATGATATTCTATGATTATGTATATGCCAAAAATAAATTTCTTATTCCAATGTTAAGATTTTAGGGATCATGTTACTGGATTTGATTATGATTAATTTAATATGAATAACCAAAAATATAATATTATCGATGAATATGATATATGATATATAAGGAACGGTTTTTAAATCTTAATCTCAATTTATTATACATTTATGCTCATTTTATGCTTAATTTATCACTGATATATCGCATGCTTAACCTTACACCACTTCTGATCTCACACATTCTTATGTATCCATTCCCTATGTTTTGAGGAAACATTATATATATGATATGTCTATATATGGTTATAGTTATGAAGAACAATGTGGAAGATTATATAGATCAATTATGTGCAGGCGGTTTATGTATCTTTTTTCTAATGATTTTAAATCTCTACAATTCTAGGATGGAATGTAATATTATTTAATAGATATTGATCAAATAATATTTAATATTAAAATTGGAAAATTATGGTTCTTTATAGTTGGTATTATAAGAATTTTTAGTTTTCTCTAGAAACTAGGATTAGATTGCATTAGTGAGGACCCAAGGGATAGACAAAAGTATAGAATGAGATCCTGATGTCTTGGAAATGATCATGGATAATATAGGTTAATCCAAATCGGGCATAGATAGAATTAGTTTCTATATTTAGACATATTATTAATTATATTTCATAAATAACTAGTTTTCCACTTGGAATATTATTCCTCATGCTATTGTTTTTATATATAGTAAATGTATTGAACTTGAAATGTTTGTGTTAATTATGAATACAATAGAGAATGTCATTATTATCCTCTTAAAAAGAACAAATTTTATGGGATATAGAAGGAAATTTCATATTGATATTTTTATAAAATGTTATCAATCTATGAATCATGTCGAGATTTAAAAAGAGTGATGGACTGAACAATGTTGTGTTGTGTAATTCAGGAGGGAACATCCACGTTATTTTAGTGGGACTTTTGACCACAATATTCTAGAATATTTATAAGTACCTAAAAAAGATATTTTCTAATCTCCAATATTTGGAACTTGAAAAGGATATTTTTTAAGTTTATAATTGGGAAGGATAAGATGATCATTAGTTAATTCATATCATGAAACTGTGGAAAAAATGAAACAATTGAGTCAATAGAGTTGAATGAGTTTAAGTGATTATTTTCAAATATGTACATTCCTTATACTCCTTTTATGGAAATATATTGAGAATTTCATGAAAAATTTAGAAGGATAATGAATATTTTGATACATTTAAGTAAAATTTTACAAGCCATGTGAGTTACACCTCATTTATTATCATCCAACTTGGATGTAATGTGGTTTAAATATTTATTGGTTAAAATATATTTTTGTATAGTTGTTCATCCATAAGAGGCATTAGTAGATATGATGAAATAATTTTACATTTAATCATCATAAAAATTGATAGTTCTATTAATTATTAATCAAATAAATTTGATATGAAAATAAATTTCTAATTCAAATGAAATTATAAGTACCATGTTGAGAATAAGATGATATTTTATTTATTCCTAATGTGTTTTTCAATTAATCGATGAAATTGTCTTAAGGGGACTAAAAAATTCGTGAATTGGTGAAAGGAAGGTCATCGGGAAATAAAAAAAGAGATACAATGTGAAGAAACTAGTTAATTAAGGAAATAATAAAAAATCATCGGGGAGATCACTAATCACAGTACAATATATAAAATACTATGATAAAATAAATTACACAAACATATTATAAAAAATGATGTTTATTGAAAATTATTGATGTAAGAAACATATTATGCCTTTAGACAATGGGAAATATAATGTGATAAATATTTTCAATTTGGTGTAAGATAATATATTGGTGAAAGGAATAGTTACAATCAACTCTAAAACATAAAATATCTTATTTGAATTTTTATCTAAAAATACATTTTTATTTTATGAATTTTATAAGGGTAACTCGATACCAAAATAATGATTAGATATTGAATTAGCAGTGAAATCCCATAATGGTATGATGGTTACATATCATGTTTGTAATTATTCATCCATTGAGGTTTATGGGAATGTGCTTCCTGTAAATCTAGTTATTTCCCCGTATTGAATTTCATGTTATTTTATGCATATATTATACTTCGTTACATAATTTTGACAACAATTAATGAGGAAACAAATTCATTTTTGATATTATAAATCAACCCATGATAATATATCAAGGCACCGATAAATATAAACATCCAATGAAAATCACATCCATTATTTGGGTTATGTTTTATATTTAAATGCGGTATTTATCAAAGTTGGTTCGGGGGAAACTCATCATCAATGATATGCCTATTATATGACAGTTTATTGATGTTTCACATATGATATTACTTGTCTTCCTCCAAATCATGATGTTCTTTTTTCGATATAAGTCATACATGGTACTAATCCATTTTCTAAGAAACCATATTGAATGGGTTTGGTTGGGTTGTATGTATTGAAGAAGCCACTACCATAGATTATTAACAAGGGATTCATTCAGGTAAGTGCATCACTTTATGGTTAACATTTTATTTTTTTTGTAATGAATGATCAATCAATTAAAATCTTCATTGATTATTAAGAACATAAATAGATCATTATCAAGAAATAATATCATATTCCATGTATTAATAATATGTTCAATCAACTACATAATGATATATACCTTTCCAAGATTTACCTCCATTTGGTATAACATATATTAACGATCAATAAAGAGGATATACCAAAAATATCATTCCACACAATGTATGGACACTAAATATATAGTGGTTTCATTTCTTCATAATAATTATCGTTCTATAATCACATATTTAATTTAAAGGGACATTAGAAATTACCTAGATTAGTTTTTAGTAGTCATTATATATGATATTCATGACTATTAAAATATAAATGAAGATAAATAATATCATTTAAGGGTTATTATTAAGACTCTATGTTAGGGGAACCAATATAAAAAATTTACAAAGTATTGATTTTGGCTCAAAAGGATTCATTTTTTGGTTTATATAATCTCAATTTATGGTATATTGGTGCATATATAAAAAATAGATGTTATTAAACATTAGAAAAACATACCATTTTGACATATATCTTTAGTTGTTTTTTGTAAGGATATTATCCATAAACATTTATGAAATTGGTATTGCCATAGGTTCTATTCAAAATGTTAACTCGGAATGGATTCAAGTTCCTATAGATAAACAATGTGAGGTAAATATCGAGCAACTAAAGAGGATGTTAGTCAGTGCACCAGTTCTCACATTACCATAAGGTGGATAATGGGTTGGGAACTATAGTGATGCTTCAATGAAGTTATTGTGATTCATAGTGATTTAAAATTATATAATCACAACTTTTACCTCAGACTAATTGAATGTACTTCAGAAAAATTACCCAACTCATGATTTCAAGTAAGCTGCAAATTTTTTTACATCAAATATGCACAGTAGTAGTCATTTTGGAACAATTTTTGACTTATATATACTAATAAAAAATGTCTAAAGTATATATTTACTCAAAAAGTGATGAATATGTTCCAAAGAATATGGTTAGAGTTGAATAGTAATTATGAATACTCAATACAATGAAACCCTATGTAAGAAAATTTGTTGGCCAATTTGTTGAGTTAAAATGATCATGTTATCTAATCAAGAAGTGGATACCAAAAGATTTAGTAATTTTTTTAAAGTTTAATTGATTCATCTTGATATAATAGTGGAAGATGAGAAAAATTATCTTTCTAAAATGAGTATTCAAAAATCAAAGTAATTATTAATGAGAAATAGAAGGAGGATGTAGAGATAAACAATAAGGTAAGAATGTTTCATCAATTATACCTTGTTTGTAATGGAATAATGTGGTTTCAGAACCATGTATGTGTCCCATCAATACAAAAATTTAAGGAGTTATTGGATAATGTTCAAATTTTTTCATTCTTTATTTATATTAAATATAAAATTATCTATAGATATTTGAAGAACTATTTATAATGGGACAATATGAGAAGTGATATTGAAGAGTATCCTTCTCAGTTCATGGTATGTCATCATGATAATGCTATGAGTTATTATTATAAGGGTATGATCAAAAAATAATCCATTGATAATTGAAAATTAGAAAAAATGACCTTGGATTTTTTAGTAGAATCTCCCAAATATATAATGGTCATAATGATATTTAGGTTATAGTTGATTTCCATATAAAGTTAAGAATAATCATTGATATCATTGATGGGTTATCTATGTGTTTGTTTTTGAAAATATGTATATTGGAATGTGTGATGTAGAATTGAGTACCAAATTCTATTTTATACTATCATGTTACAAGGAATACAACAATGTTCTAGAATAGTATTTATCCAGATTTATTTATAGAGATGAGTTTTAGAACAATATGTCATTCTCAGATAGATGGTCAGTTTGAGAGATCTATTAAAACCCTTTAGAATATGTTGAGGTCTTCTACTATGTATTTCAATTTTTTTTGAAAAAAAAACTTCAACTATTTATGTTATGTAACTAAAGTATCATTCAATCAATCAATTAAAAATCACCTTAAGTGTGACTCTATTGAATTATTTGTATAACTACAAGTTGATAAAATAATGATAGAGAATGAAATCTAATATAACCTGAGGTGGATGGGGAACTTTTAGTGAAATTAAGATCCACTAAACATCACATCATGGAATCTCAGAGTTGATAGAAATGTCATGCTGATAATCATTGGTGAAATCATGAATTTTATGTGGGTGACATGTAATTTCTTTGAGTTTCTCCATGTATTAATATTATTAGATTCATAATGAATGGGAGGTTGGGCACGGGGTATATTGGCTCCATTATGATTCTTGATCTAGAAAGGATAATATATTATCACTTAGCTATTCTGCCAAACCACCCTAATGTTCATGATCTATTACAGTTATCTCTACCATGGAAGTACATTAATGATGAATAACATATACTAAAATCAAAGGTCATACTATTAGATAATGATCATTCTGATAAATATTAAATAGTTTAAATCATTCTTCTTAGAGAGAAATTTATATTGAAAAAGAATACTCACCAATTTAATGTTTTCTTGAAGAATCAGAATTTTGAAGAATCTAATTCGGAACCTAAGGATGTAATGAAATAGATATATCTCCAATTTATTTTATCTATGTGATTGAATTTGGAGGGTTAAATTTAGTTTAAGGGTGTTAGAATTTAACACCATGATGTGTCAATATATATTCCTCTTCAAATAATAAATTATTTAGATGATTGGAATACTTGCAACCCTGAATCTAAATGAACCCTAATATATTATAAATATATAATATTTACCTTAAATGTATGGTTTTGAAAAGTAATACCTAAAAATAGAAAATTTATTCTTTACACATGTATAAAATAAACTCAGTTATTTTCAGTTGAATAGAAAATAATTCAAATAATTTGGGAAGAAAATGGATGTTTTACTAAAAAAATAATTCATGAATTTATTTTAAATATAATAAATTAAATTAATCACTACTACTGAATGATATTAGTGAATGGTGTGTATTTTATTTTATATATTATATTTTAAAATTCATCTAATAATGTTTCACTCCATGCTATTAAAATAAATATATTTTTATTCATAAAAATGATTATTTTTGAAAACATGGTTTTGATTGTGTTTATACACTTATTTTGATATTAATTCTTACCAATTAAAAAAATATATTCCTGAATAATGGATTCTATATTTGGAATTAGGAGAATAATTTTTTTTATTTTTTCTCTTTTATTTTTTTCCGTTATTTATACTAACATTAGAAGATTGTTTCACCAGGGGAATGAAAAAACAGGTAAAATAAGGATAAAACAATGCACTATGGCATTATAATTTCACTAACATATTTTGTTGTATATTGGATAAATATTGAAATGGCCCCAACTAAAGTAAACAGAATCCAATGGTAACATTATTAATTTGGAAGAATATATAAGCTATCATATGATGACGGGAAAAATATTTTGGTAGGTTTGATAAACTAGATAAAACCATGAGTTTCCTTTACATTGGAAAAAAATGCATCGTATAATTTTCTTGGAGAACACCATTATTCCATTTACCATATATCATCATATCAATCATAAATCAGTTCACGATAACTTGGGGATGATAAACATAAGAAATGGTGAGCTCAGATGCTCAGTAAGGGTATGTGTACACTAGAAGTGATCAATGATCGTATAATAATAACATGGTGACAAGGGTATAAGAACATGAGCTTAATATTTTAAGATCATATAATCCATATCAAGGAAATAATATTGATTCCTGAAATAAATATTGGAAGTTAATAAGACATAAATCATAAATGAATCAATGAATATATTTTATGATATCTTTTTATTTGAATAAGACATCAAATTGTGGAACACACATAACCATGGAAAACCTTATACCCATGATATAAACCATGAATGTAATAACATGTTATTAATGTGTTAACAACCCATTTATATAATCCAAGATTTTGAAAACTAACAGTGTACCAATTTTGTTAGTTTTGGGAAAACCACTAATGTACCATCTTTTCAAGCATTGGATAGACTTTTTTGCACCCTATTGTTTCAGGAATAGAATGATCCCTTGATTAACATATTGTTTTATGCATGGGATAATATCTTACCTTCCAAATTATTTCGAGCTTTGTAAACCTCTCATGGTCCAATGATCTCATAGAAAATTAATCTTTTTCCTTTAAATTAATGGGATATATTAGTCCCACCCATAACAAGAAAAAATCATACATAGAAGTTCCACAACATCATAAATGATTCAGCATATAAAACCCCCTAAAATGGGTATCATAAATATTTCATCAAATCATAAACTATAGAAAAGTGATAGGTTTCAAAATCATTTCACTAGTTCATCATCTCATAACATGGGGGAAAGAGAGGAGTTTCATGAACTTCTTCCCCAAAATCATTAGGATAAAAATCTCATAGAATGGAAAAGGATAGAATCATTTAGTCTTATCCTCAATAAAACATACATAAAATTAAATGAAATCATATTATTTGGAAAATGATTTGGAAATATAACTGTGAAAATTAAATGTAGAAATGACCATTCTATAATAAAAATCTGTAATCATTTTCCAAATCAATTCCCTTGAAAATAAGTTCACAATTTATTTAAAAATATTTGTTGAGGAAGATATTCCATAAACAAGTAAAAAATTAAAACATAAATCATTATGAAAATTAATTTCTTTAAAAAAATATGTAAATATAATTTAATATCATGATATAAAATATTTTTAGAAAACTTGTTTTTGGATGAAAAAAGATTTCTGAATGAAAAGAGAAATAATATTTTATTTTCTTAAAAATATAGCTTCGAAAAATTGAATACCTAAAGAGAGGAAAATGTATAAAAATAATGTATTCTATTGAAATAACTATATGAGAATAAAATAATTTAGAATTCATGAGTTATAAATCATATGATTTCATAGAAGTGTTAATTTTTGTTGATAAGTCAATCATGCCATTTATAGATCATTATGGAGTAGAACATCTGGGAGACAATATTGGATTTTATAAGGCAAGTCCTACCATCCATAGAGAGAGATTTAAATTTCCAAGAAGATAACTATTTTAGAACATAGTAAACTATTTTTTCTAAGTGAAAAGACTTGGTTCTTCCCCAAAATATGGGAACACCAAGATAAGTGAATGGTAGCGTACCTTATTTCTGACCTAAATCACTGATAATGTTACATTTTCTACTAGGCAGAATGTTCTTCCCAAAGAAGATGCATGATTTGTTCCAACTAATGGTTTGACCAGAAACCTCTTTATTGTGTGAGAGTGATATTTTGAGGTTAAGAATGATTCTTTTATCACCTTGAAGGAAAAGGATGATATCATCCCCATATAAAAGGTTTATAGGATCATTCATGTTTCTAGAGACTTGGATGAGCTTCAGTTTATTAAGATACACCAGATGGGTGATTAGATTATTATGATAGTATATGCTATTGAGAAATGAATGAAAGAGAGGGTTCACCTTGCCTGAAACCTTTGGTGAATTTAAATTATCCCTTGGGAGATCTATTGATGAAAATTGTGATAGATTCTGAGTTGAACCGTGTTCTGATTGCAGTGATAAAATAGGAACTGAAACAAAATCCTTGAAGAACCTTGAAGATAAAGATCCAATACATGGTGTTAAAAGAGTTTCTAATTTCAGGATTACTTGAAATATTACCTCCTCTGTAATCCATATTCATATTATTGAGACACTCAAAGGCAAGACAGATGGATTTCTAAATGGAGCTTCCCTTCATAAAACCAAATTGGTTCCAGGATACAATATATTCCCTGATTGTTAAAAGCCTATTTTCATTGATTTTAGTAATGATTTTATAAAGAGCGTTTATATAAGAAATGGGCCTAAAAAGATGAATCACAGAGGCACTTTCCACATTTGGGATCAAGGTGAAAAAATGGGTGTTAAGAGCAAGAAGAAGCACACTATTGAAAAAAAGGATTTGACATGTTTACCAACATCGACATGAATCACATCCCAATAAAATTTAAATTAATCATTATTGAAGCCATAATGACCCAGATAACTCCCGGGATTCAGAATAAATAAAATTTCTTCGATTTAATGATCCAACAGAATGATGAGAAGGAATGTGTTTTCCTCATTAGTGACCACTATCAGAATGAAATTAGAAAGGAGGTATTTCTTCATATCAGGACCATTGAATATGGATTCATATTAGGAGACTATATGATGGGAAATGTCATCTTCATTGTCAAAAATCTTATCCCCATACTTTAGATAGGTTAACAGCTTGCAAGACTTCTGGATTTTTCAAAGAGAATTATAGACCATAGTATTTCTGTCCCCATTTAATAACCATTTATCTTTAAAAACTTGTTCCCTTATATTTTATTTAAAATTGAGCATAGAGTTGTGTTTAACTGTAAGTTTTATTTCATGAGTTGGATCATTTTTGTGGTTAGTGATGGTGTTCTTGTTTTGTAGATCATTGAGTTCTTCCACAAGAATAAGTATGTCATTGTTAATTTGTTTATCTTTAGAGTTTCCCCATGTTTTATGAGTATATTTGAGATATTTTAATTTGACATTACAATAAAAGGAATCATTATTTTGTGACATTGAAGACCAATAGTTTTGGATGAAATTAGTGCAACAGACATTAGAGAAAAAAACATTGTTAAATCTAAAAGGAAACTGGGGGTTCATGTATTTGGTGGAGTCATTGACCAAAATGGGGTGATTGTTAGAGTTTAGCCTATGAAGAGTGGTGATGGAGATAGTGTCTCATTTATCTGAAGTATGGGCATTCATGAAGGCTCTATCTATCTTGGGTGAACCCAATCTATTTAATTCTCTTATATCACGAACCGAATCTGGTCACCGCCAAAACCGGCACCAAACCTAGCCTGTGACATGACCCGAAGGGCATTCCCTATCCCCATGGGCTGGCACAAGTGCCCGGGTATCATTAATTTAGGTTTGGGAATGATTTACCCGAGTATGAAAGCATAAAACATTAAAAACAATCCATAATATAAATCTGAAATTTTTTTGAGCCAAACAAGAGTTAAGTAAAAACCAGAACTGAGTACATTTGTTTAAAGATAATACAAGTGGTCCAAATAAAAATAATTATAGCATCAAGAAAACCCCAAGGACTCCACACGACTAGGGGTCATTGCCCCCAAGCTATCTCCACAACTCCGCACCAAGGATAGACCTAACACGATGAACCACCATCACCCATAGCCTTTCCTTTACCTGAATCAAACATAACCAAGTCTAATTACACCCAAGGGGTGTAAGTAGGGTGTGATCCTAAGGCCAGTAGGATACCACCCAATGATTCCAAAGAGTAAGAAATACAATGTGAAAAAGCAAGCAGTTTTCAAACGCAAAGAAAAGTAGTGTTAAAATTTCAAGAAATGAAACCACTAATTGAAAATAGTTTTCAATCCAAAATTTTCAGAATATTAACACATTAAAATATAAATGTTATATACTTTAATTTACTTCCAAACACACCCTAATACATGGGTAGATACTACAAATCCAATGAGCAACAACATTGGGAACACCCCTAGGCACTAGGTTGTCTTGGGCCATATGTACCTCGTACCTCGGTGTAAAGTAACCATAGAAAAATCCTTTCTCGTGCACGAGCCACTAGTAGAGAACATACCCATAACCTAGTGGTACCCAATAATCATCCACATAGTTTAGTTAGAGTTGTCTTTATCCAAATGCTAAGTGAAACAGGGACAAAACCCATCTGGTCCACTAGCCGTACTAGTACAAATCCGCCCCACCTAGGTACCTGGGCTTCCTCTTTTGTGCTCAATAAATTACAGCATGCATCATAAATAAATTTTCATATAAAACACCATTACTGGTCAAACACAACCAATACAGTAGCTATCACATTTTATACCACTTAAAACATGCAACAAAACACTTAGATTTTTCATAAAACAATTCCTCAAAATCTCGTAGTGTTTCGGACACAAAACTCCTTATAGACCTCACTTGCATACTATGTTCACATATATAAGCCTCCAAAACATAAAAGTAATACTACTACATTTTAGTGAAAACACAAAATCATTTCTAGGGCAACCCCATATGGTTCAAGAAACGACATCATTTGCAAAGTCTCCATTTTTACACAACACAACTCTTAGAATTTCATGTGGTTCACAAACACCATTAAAACCTGATTTTTCAGTAACAAACACAAGTTAAAATAATTAAAAACAGTATTTTTATCCCAATTATAGTTCAATAAAATCAACTAGTTACTTTTAGGGTAGCCCCAATTAAACTAATAAAACATTTCTATGAAAAACCCCCAATTTCACATGAAATTGGCCTTTAGGATTCATTTTAAATACAAACACCATGAAAACTATATTTTTCAGAAATAATAAAATTGAATAAGAATGAAAATACCATAAAAAACTGTATCCAATTCACAATGACTTCATACAAAATGGAATCACCTACCAAAACCAAGGAAACCCTTGAATCCTTTGTGCGAAAACTCAAACGCACCACTGCCGCACCTCAAGGAAGGTAAACCAGACCTAAAACCCGAATTTCAGACCATAAAACACAAGATAAAACCTTAATTTTTAAACCCTACTTCCTGGACATAAGGAACCTAAATGATAATGGAAGAAACCCTAAGTAAATTGGATGTAACCCTAAACAAATTGAAAGAAGAAAGGAGGAGAACAACATACTTTAAATATCTTGGAGAAATCGCCCCCCAAAATACTAGTATCTGATTTCAAAAATACTCAAACCTTCAAAGGAGGTTCGAAAAAGAATATTTAGATCATTTAGGAATTTGAATATGGGAAAAAGAGTAAGAATCGAAGGAGTTATGAAGGAAACAAATTACCTTTATAAATCTGCCCGAAATTTGGGTTCGTCAGCGTTTTCGACCTAAACTGCGATCCAAATGAGTTGCAAATAGGGTGGGAGGATATTGGACGCTCTTCTGGGTTCAAGAGGCGTGTTTGGGGCTTGGAATCACCAAAAAATCTGAAGTACATTGTGTTGCATTTGTTGTCAATGAGGCATGAAGTTGTCTTGTAATGAATGGAAGTCAAGGAATGTCAAGATGTGAATGCCAAAGGTTGTGATGGTGTTGGTGATGAAGAGAGAATGGCCATAGTACTAAGATGCATGTCACTTAGGAGATTCACTAAGTGGCATAGGAGATGTGGTTGAAACATTCTCTAGTTAAATCTGACGATTGCTGAGCTGCTCTTTCAGTTCATAGAACTTGTATCCTGATGATACAAAGTCACAACATTGATTGAAGACCATGCATTGTCTTCACAATGCATGAGGAGTTGAAAGGAGTTCCATCCACAACTACTAAGTGGATGATGTGCATTAATTAAGTCCATGCACTATCACTTAGTGCATGTGAACATGAAGATGATCCAACTTGACCTCTAATTGGATCATTGAAGAACATTGAAGAATTATTTGATTCAGGAGCTTCGGTTGATGGAGAACCTTCAAGAATTCACTCCTAAGTAATGAATATATGTTGAGGAGATTTGAGGAATTCTAATGAAGAAGAGAAGGGAAGAAATGTAGAAGAAGGATGTTTTAGAATTGTGGCATTTGGCATTTTACACTTAGTACTTTGTATACTTGGTGTATATTTAAGCAAAAAATTAGCCACCAAGGAGGCCAGCCAAGGGATCACCCAAGGCACATATGGGCCTTAGGCGCCACGCCCATGGGGAACCCTCAAGGCCAAGGCGCTCCCTGAGGCAGGAAGGTCGGGGCCGTGTGTAAGCCCCGGGCCACGCAGGGGATCAGGCCTGCGCAGCATGGGCGCCAGAGCGCGCCCGGAGGATGCATAGTGGGCGCTTGGTGCGCGCCCGCAGAGGCGAGAGTGGGCGCAGAGCACGCCCGCAGGGAGAACACGGTGCGGGGCGGCACCATGGAGGGGGAAGTTCAACTGGGCGGCTGAAGGGAGCGCCTGGTTGATAAGCCGCGGATAAACCGGGCGCCGTTTCGATGTGGGACGCGAAATTTTTTCGCGGGAGCGATCCTGGCCGCACGATCGATCGCGCGCCAGATCTCGGCCGCACATATGATCCGCGGCGAGGCGATCTGATCCAGGCCGTTGATGATCTTTTCAAAGCCGAATCCAACGACGCTGGAGGTGTCTTCCTCCCCGAGCTCGACCGAGGCTCCCCGACGTCCCCAGCAGAACCAGTGGCTCCCCGAGCATGGTTTTTGAGATTCCGGCCACCTCTGAAGAATCCGAAGACACCAAGGAGTTCGTATGGATCTAACGAACACAACCATGCTTAAAAACGAGCTTGCATGCAACAAATGAGGATTTCGGTTGAGGCCGAGGCAAGAGAAGCTGCCGAGGCCACGTAGGGTTGATGTTTTGCATGAGATGGGCTTAAACAGAGCCATGCATGCGTTCTAAAACTCATGTACATGGAGAAGGCCGAAGGTGAATGAACCCGCGTAAAACAGAGGATAAAAGTAATGATTTTGAAGATTTTAAAAGATCCGAAATCTTCGGGAGATTAAATGTATCTCTACGCGGATGAACCGCCTCTGCTTCGCCTATAAAAGAAGAGCCCAAGGCTCCAAAGAAGCTTGCTGATCCTTTGTTGAATATCCGGAGTCCCGTGAAGCTCTCTGCCTCGCGAAGATCTGCCCTGCGCGCACCACTTGCGCGACAGCAGCCCGAAGCCATTTTTGGCTTCACTAAGTTCCTTGCGCGCAACTCTTTTGCGCGACAAGAAGGCTGAGTCCCCTGCGCGCCTTCCCTTTGCGCGGCAGGAAGACCCGAGGCAGCCGCATCCCTTGCGCGCACTCGTGGGTTGTTGTGGCTTGCGCAGCTGTGTTGAAGAAGAGAAGCCGCACCCTTGTGCGCCGCTTACCACATTGAAGACTTGCGCGGCTAAGGCAGTGAGGTCGTGGCTTGCACCAAGACCCCTTGTGTGCCCTCCTTGGTTGCTTACCATTCGGGCAGTGTGTGCACAAGAAGTGGGAGGCCGAGACCACACCATTGTGTGTGTGTGATATAGTGAAGAAGTAAGCCGAGGCCAAGTGTATGCAAGAAGAAGTGAAGGCCAAAGTTTCAAGTGTGTGCAACATGAAACAAGTGTGTGTAAAGAGACAAGTTGGCCGAACCTAAGTATGTGCACTAAGAAGTGTGTATACACTTAGAAGAAAGAAGGAGAGACCCACACTAAAGTAGAACACACTCTAAGTGTGTAAACAAATTGGATAAAGTGTGTGAAGGAGGAAGAAGGTGTGTGCTTAAAGTGACTACACCCTTTGTGGGATTATTGCACCTAGAAGAAAGAGAAGGAGAGTGCATGCACGCATGCATGCACATGCACACGTAAACAAGTCAAATCTGCTTGTGTGCATTTGAGGAGTCCAAGACCAGAAGATCTTGAAGATATTGTGATGCCATGAATTCAGTGCATGAAGTTGTTTTGAAGTGAGACTGAGCCAGACTGAAGTTAAAGAGATTGGTTGTCTGAGTTTTCAGTAGATTGAGAAGACCCTGATCAACAGAAGTGATCAGAAGCTGTGAGCAAGACCAGTAGACCTTTTCAGAGGCTGTTGAAGATTCTTGAAGAGAGAGGCCAGGTCATCCTTAGAAGAAGGAGATAAATCCTGAGCAAGACGAGAAGACATGTTCACCACAAGTGATCAGAAGAAGAGCAAGGCCAGCAGCCTTTATCCCAGGCTGCTGAGGATACTTGAAGAACTTAATGTGAAGAAGAGCTACTCGTGTGACTCGAGGAGCCAGGAGAAGACCCTGTGGGACTCAGGGAGAAGAAGTCTTCAGTGGGATTCTGGAGCAGGCCAGTGGGACTCTGGTAACACTGTGGGACGCAGTATAAAGACCCTCCTGTGGGACTCAGGAGAGATACAGTGGGACTCTGTATCGACCATTGTAATTTTAACAGGTTATAATGGAGAATCCATGCTGGGAGAGCATGGCAAGGATGTAGGCCTTTGGTGCCGAACCTTGTAAATACTTGTGTCCAGTGCCTTTACATTTACTGCATCATTCGTGGAAAGGTGAGAGATACAAGAAGAGTGGATCGAGGCTTTAACCAGCCATAGAGGTTTAATTGATAAAGAATCAATTAGTAAAAAGTTTAAAGGGATCACTGATTCACCCCCTCCCCCTCTCAGTGATTCACACTGATCTGGGCACTTCAATTGGTATCAGAGGGAAGGTTACCTCTAAAAGATCCAAGGGAGTCTTTATGAAGTGCAGATTTTAGGAAACGAGCGACCAGCCTCAAATGGAGATATCTGCCAAGACTCAGAAAAATAGAAAGAAGAAACAGGCCAAGAAGATGAAGAAAGCATGTCCTAGCTGTGATGAAGTTGAAACAATGAATGATCTTCAGAGTGCACTCAAATATCTTCAGAAGACAGTTCCCATGGAAGTGGCAAAGTGTATAGCTACAGGCATCCATGATCTTCATGAAGAAAAATCACAGTTAGAAGAAGAAGCCAATGCAATGGAAGATCAATTGGCAAAAAGGGTTGGCATAACCAACACTCTCAGAAACCTGGTGAAGGCCAAAGATGAAACAGTTTCTCTTTGCAATGAAAGATATGAAGACACTGCTGAAGAATTGCAGAGAAGCCTTTCTGAGAAAGAAGTATTTAAAGTAATAATCAAAGATGTGTTTCATGCACTGGAGAAGTTGCACAAAGTGTCAATGATTGTCAAAGATGCTCAACTTGAAGACAAAGTAAACAGGGTGAAGGAGCTTGACAATTTATTGCTAGAATTGAAGAAGGTGCATGAAGACCAGTTAGAACAGCTGAAAGAAAATTGGGAAGGAAGGCTAAGAACTGTTGAGGATGAGAAGAACTCCCTTAACATGAAATGCTTAGAACTAGAGGTGATATTGAAAAATCTGCAATCACCCAAAGCTGAATCCTCCCAGTCAGCTGAAAGTAGAAATGTTGCTACACAAGTGTGCTTTGAGAAGGATGATTCTGAAAGAAAGACATCCTCTAATAAAAGGGAAACATCTTCTAGAAAGAAGGTACCATCCATACCATCTTTTACTGATGCTTCTAATTGTGTTTCCACAAAAAGTGCAGGATGGAAGAATAATTCCAAACAAATATGGATGAAGACAGTAAAGAAGCAGAGCTCTCCTGAAACAGCACAACAGGTCAAGAAAAGTACCCTACAATCAGAAGGACTGAAGAGGTCAAGATTCGTGGGACAATGCTGGTGTTGTAACAAGTATGGGCATTGTGCAAAGGATTGTTGGTACAATCCACTAAATGCCAAAGCACAGAGGAAGCCCATGCCTAGGGGGAGCAAGCCAGAAGAAAAGAAGCAGCATCCACAGGTTCAGAGACATCTGTTTACTGCTAACAGATTTGGATTGCTTGACAACATCTGGGATGTTTGCAAAAGTGGTCAAAATGATACATGTCAATCTCCAACTGTATCCAAAGATGAAAAGAAGAGAAGATCACTGAACCTGGCTAAAAAGGAATCCTTGGGAAGCAAGAAGAAGAAAGCTGAAAAATCTCCCAAGAAGATGTTGAAAAAGGAAGGGAAGTCCTTGGAGTCTAAATCCAAGAAGGGTGAGTCATCTAGAAGGACCACCAAGAAAATATGCTTCTACTGTGGAAAGAAAGGTCATACCATGGATCTTTGCAAACAAGCCATGGAAATAAATAGAATCCAACTGAACTCAAACAGACAATCAATCCAAAAGAAGCAGAAGGGATTGATTGAAAACAAGTTGCCTAAGAGAGGTAGCTTGACAGCATCAAAGGAACCATGTGGAACTTCCAGAACTGGGGCCACTCTTCCAAATGATTTACTTGTCATATGGCCACATCAGTTGCAACTTGCCAGAGAACTACAAAGAGTTGAAGATGAAGCTCTGGCAATTGCTAAAGCAAAAGGGAAGAAGAAGGTTTCACATGAAGATGTTTTGAGAACCACACCAGCACAATCATCAATGAAGATCAAACGTGCAAGTGTGAAGACTGGTGAAAATGGGACATCTCGGTTGAGAGAAACTTCTCAACCTTGTTGTTCACATTGATGAACCAAGGAGGTTCCATCTTATTCCCTAATCACTTGTATTTACATGTGCTAACATTGCAGGGAATTGAAGATGATGATCATTCTCATCTGGAGAGTGGTTTGGACAGAATGGAGTGCACCCCTTGAGGGGGAGCCAATCTGAAGAAGATGGGATTCTGAGATTAATACCATCTTGAGAAAAGCTGAAGGTATTCCAATCATACTTTCATCCCTTGTTTCTTAATTGAGTTTATCTTGTCAATTAAGGGGGAGTATGGATTGAAGACAAATGGATGAAAGGGGGAGCTTTATCTTTGCACTAAACTTTCTAATGAGTTTTGTGAAGCATGTGCATGATTTAGCAATTCATTGATATATCTGAAAAATTTCAAACCCCTAAGAATGATCTCACATGTGTAGAGAATTATGGACAGCTTTGAATTCCTTGGTCATATCACTCTTGTTTTCTACACCGGGTTAGCCCAAGTAGACTTAGAGTTGATTTACTAAAGGTTCTTTGCTAAGGAGAACATGTGACATCATCCCTCTCTCAGTGTTTTTCAAGAAAATACTTTTCAAAGGGAGGAAGATATTTTTGAAAGAGAACCACACCACACCTTTGCATTTGATTTCCAATAAGGGGGAGAAATATTGGCACACATATTGACCCATTCATATGTGCTGAAGGAGTGTATTGACAACAAATACAAAGGGGGAGATTGAAGTGCACTGTGTTGCATTTGCTGTCAATGAGGCATGAAGTTGTCTTGGAATGAATGGAAGTCAAGGAATGTCAAGATGTGAATGCCAAAGGTTGTGATGGTGTTGGTGATGAAGAGAGAATGGCCATAGTACTAAGATGCATGTCACTTAGAAGATTCACTAAGTGGCATAGGAGATGTGGTTGAAACATTCTCTAGTTAAATCTGACGATTGCTGAGCTGCTCTTTCAGTTCATAGAACTTGTATCCTGATGATACAAAGTCACAACATTGATTGAATACCATGCATTGTCTTCACAATGCATGAGGAGTTGAAAGGAGTTCCATCCACAACTACTAAGTGGATGATGTGCATTAATGAAGTCCATGCACTATCACTTAGTGCATGTGAACATGAAGATGATCCAACTTGACCTCTAATTGGATCATTGAAGAACATTGAAGAATTATTTGATTCAGGAGCTTCGGTTGATGGAGAACCTTCAAGAATTCACTCCTAAGTAATGAATATATGTTGAGGAGATTTGAGGAATTCTAATGAAGAAGATAAGGGAAGAAATGTAGAAGAAGGATGTTTTAGAATTGTGGCATTTGGCATTTTACACTTAGTACTTTGTATATTTGGTGTATATTTAAGCAAAAAATTAGCCACTAAGGAGGCCAGCCGAGGGATCACCCAAGGCACATATGGGCCTTAGGCGCCACGCCCATGGGGAACCCTCAAGGCCAAGGCGCTCCCTGAGGCAGGAAGGTCGGGGCCGTGTGTAAGCCCCGGGCCACGCAGGGGATCAGGCCTGCGCAGCATGGGCGCCAGAGCGCGCCCGGAGGATGCATAGTGGGCGCTTGGTGCGCGCCCGCAGAGGCGAGAGTGGGCGCAGAGCGCGCCGGTAGGGAGAACACGGTGCGGGGCGGCACCGTGGAGGGGGAAGTTCAACTGGGCGGCTGAAGGGAGTGCCTGGTTGATAAGCCGCGGATAAACCGGGCGCCGTTTCGATGTGGGACGCGGAATTTTTCCGCGGGAGCGATCCTGGCCGCACGATCGATCGCGCGCCAGATCTCGGCCGCACATCTGATCCGCGGCGAGGCGATCTGATCCAGGCCGTTGATGATCTTTTCAAAGCCGAATCCAACGGCGCTGGAGGTGTCTTCCTCCCCGAGCTCGACCGAGGCTCCCCGACGTCCCCCGCTGAACCAGTGGCTCCCTGAGCATGGTTTTTGTGATTCCGGCCACCTCTGAAGAATCCGAAGACACCAAGGAGTTCATATGGATCTAACGAACACAACCATTCTTAAAAACGAGCTTGCATGCAACAAATGAGGATTTCGGTTGAGGCCGAGGCAAGAGAAGCTGCCGAGGCCACGTAGGGTTGATGTTTCGCATGAGATGGTCTTAAACAGAGCCATGCATGCGTTCTAAAACTCATGTACGTGGAGAAGGCCGAAGGTGAATGAACCCGAGTAAAACAGAGGATAAAAGTAAATATTTTGAAGATTTTAAAAGATCCGAAATCTTCGGGAGATTAAATATATCTCTACGCGGATGAACCGCCTCTGCTTCGCCTATAAAAGAAGAGCCCAAGGCTCCAAAGAAGCTTGCTGATCCTTTGTTGAATATCCGGAGTCCCGTGAACTCTCTGCCTCGCGAAGATCTGCCCTGCGCGCACCACTTGCGCGACAGCAGCCCGAAGCCATTTTTGGCTTCGCTAAGTTCCTTGCGCGCAACTCTTTTGCGCGACAAGAAGGCTGAGTCCCCTGCGCGCCTTCCCTTTGCGCGGCAGGAAGACCCGAGGCAGCCGCATCCCTTGCGCGCACTCGTGGGTTGTTGTGGCTTGCGCGGCTGTGTTGAAGAAGAGAAGCCGCACCCTTGCGCGCCGCTTACCACATTGAAGACTTGCGCGGCTAAGGCAGTGAGGTTGTGGCTTGCACCAAGACCCCTTGTGTGCCCTCCTTGGTTGCTTACCATTCGGGAAGTGTGTGCACAAGAAGTGGGAGGCCGAGACCACACCATTGTGTGTGTGTGATATAGTGAAGAAGTAAGCCGAGGCCAAGTGTATTCAAGAAGAAGTGAAGGCCAAAGTTTCAAGTGTGTGCAACACGAAACAAGTGTGTGTAAAGAGACAAGTTGGCCGAACCTAAGTATGTGCACTAAGAAGTGTGTATACACTTAGAAGAAAGAAGGAGAGACCCACACTAAAGTAGAACACACTCTAAGTGTGTAAACAAATTGGATAAAGTGTGTGAAGGAGGAAGAAGGTGTGTGCTTAAAGTGACTACACCCTTTGTGGGATTATTGCACCTAGAAGAAAGATAAGGAGAGTGCATGCATGCATGCATGCACGTGCACACGTAAACAAGTCAAATCTGCTTGTGTGCATTTGAGGAGTCCAAGACCAGAAGATCTTGAAGATATTGTGATGCCATGCATTCAGTGCATGAAGTTGTTTTGAAGTGAGACTGAGCCAGACTGATGTTAAAGAGATTGGTTGTCTGAGTTTTCAGTAGATTGAGAGGACCCTGATCAACAGAAGTGATCAGAAGCTGTGAGCAAGACCAGCAGACCTTTTCAGAGGCTGTTGAAGATTCTTGAAGAGAGAGGGCAGGTCATCCTTAGAAGAAGGAGATAAATCCTGAGCAAGACGAGAAGACCTGTTCACCACAAGTGATCAGAAGAAGAGCAAGGCCAGCAGCCTTTATCCCAGGCTGCTGAGGATACTTGAAGAACATAATGTGAAGAAGAGCTACTCGTGTGACTCGAGGAGCCAGGAGAAGACCCTGTGGGACTCAGGGAGAAGAAGTCTTCAATGGGATTCTGGAGCAGGCCAGTGGGACTCTGGTAACACTGTGGGACGCAGTATAAAGACCCTCCTGTGGGACTCAGGAGAGATACAGTGGGACTCTGTATCGACCATTGTAATTTTAACAGGTTATAATGGAGAATCCATGCTGGGAGAGCATGGCAAGGATGTAGGCCTTTGGTGCCGAACCTTGTAAATCCTTGTGTCCAGTGCCTTTACATTTACTGCATCATTCGTGGAAAGGTGAGAGATACAAGAAGAGTGGATCGAGGCTTTAACCAGCCATAGAGGTTTAATTGATAAAGAATCAATTAGTAAAAAGTTTAAAGGGATCACTGATTCACCCCCTACCCCTCTCAGTGATTCACACTGATCTGGGCACTTCAAAAGCCTTAAAAATGTATAAGTTATTAATTAATCAAAATTTATTTTTAAAACTGGAATTGGGCTTTCAGGCAGGCCCAATCCCTTAAAAAAACCCATATACACCTTGGTTATGGATTTCCAAAGGCTCCAAATTTTAATTGTGGTGTTAATATAGCAGGGGAGGACATTTAGGAGTTGTAATGAGTGAAAAATATTAAAAAATGAATAAGTTATAAAATAAACAAAATTTATTTTTAAATCTGGAATTGGGCTCACGGTTTGGCCCAATTCATGAAAACTCACCTATTCTCCATAAAAACATTGGGAACCCCCCCAAACAAAGCATTAATGGAAATTAAAAGAAAAATAAATTTAAAAAAATCTATGTATGTGAAAATTCTCCCCACCATGAAAACTTTCCGCCCCGGAAAGTCACAGTAAGGCCAAATCAACAACCAAACTCAACTGAGAAACCAAGAGGTACTCTCTTGCCAGGTTTATCCCCCAAAGGCCATAACACCTCCAGTGATCAATGAAGGAAGGAATACTCTCAAAGCCAAAACATACACCACTTTTCTGAAATTATTAAGCACATTCATGCTTTATCCCAAATGAAAACTCCTCAAACACAATCAGAACAATACTCAATCAATTTACCCAAATAAACAACAACATCGAACAAGGTTACACTTGCCCTACTATAACTAAACCATTGGTCACTCTCCAACATCAATTTTTACCAAAGTAAGATGTAGGCAGTTAGATATCTCCAAATGATAATACCTACTTCCCATAAAAAACCAAGGAAAAAATATGAGTTACTCGTATAAAGAGACACAAATGGGTTCCCCACCATAAGAGACAACTTAATTTTTTTTCCAAGAAAAAATCAAGACACTAATAGGGGGAGGCCCAAACAGACTCCCTAGTACAAGGGGTATACATAAATTATAAATTTACAAAATAATATACATGATACCCACAGTGGGTCTTCCCACCACAAAAAAAACAACCATCTTAACTGACCAGCATGGGTCGACACAGAAGGACCCATTTTTTTAAGATTTGGGAAGGGTGTAGGGTCAGTCTGCACGGTTTTGGAAATCGTGCACTAACTATGCTGATCATTCTTTCCACGTGGATTCCTAGCACAATGTCACTACTAATAATGCACAAAATGTGTGCTCAAACTTTCTAGCCAAATTTCCAACCATTCTCCAATGACTCAATGGAAACCAACGTGGGAGGGAAATACATTAGGCGATGACATGGGTACAAGGCCCTCTATCTATTTCCACCGAACGAGAACAACAGAAGGAAGATGATGAAACCATAGGTTTAAACACTTTCTATCTTTCAAACTGAGGATATGCAATTGTACAAGGGTTTAAACAACACTGGTGTTTCCCCTGACTACGCGCCAGCTTCTCTCCGGGACCTATGGCTGGAGCTCAAAATATTGAAGCATCTTTGACCACGTAGTTAGGCTGTTGAAACCCCTATGTGGAACTTCTTCTTTCGGCGCCACAAACAACTACACCGCATACCCCGATGGGTTTATCAAGACATAACACACTCCATAACCCACTTTACCAAAACCAGACATTTCATTGAAACAAGGGATCAAAAGATGCACACACATCGCACCTTGTTGACATGAGTCATATCATTTAGTCATTTAACCCTTTATCATTTGGGGATGCTACAATAACCCCCCCCCCCCTTTAGAGCACAACGCCCTCGTTATGAGCCCTACATCTCAACCTAGGCAGTGCACCACGCACTTAAGGCTGGGTTCCTGCTCTGATACCAAATGTGACAACCAGGTCCCGGTGATAGCACAACCACCCCGCCTTAACATGGCCGTTGGGTCCTGGCCAACATGGTACCCTCGGTTGCCCCGCAGACACATGGGTCCCACCCTAGGGTCCACCCACATGCCTGAACGGATCATCTGACTAATGACAGTCCCCACTGGCCAACACTTGTCCTTTCCCGTGTGCTTTTTCCTCACTCACACACACCCTGAGAAACTTCCCAGAAGGTCCCCCATCCTGATCACTAATCCAGGACAAGCACGCTTAACTGTGGAGTTCTAATCAGACAGGCTCCCGAAAAGGAAGGTGCGCCTTGTTTCTTTGGGTGAGAAGCAACAGAAGGGAAAGACACGTATAGACACCTTCCTCTAAGATAGAGGATTTGATGTTTTTCCCAAAGGAGACATAATCCCAACATAACATAGAACCATAGAGGATTGTGTGACCTTCACCTTTATGGTCAAAAGAGCACACAACATCACAATGTGTCACCGAACATGACCCTTGCGATTGATAGAAAAAATACATGGAACGGGACCATATTCAAAGTCCCTAAAAAACAGATAAGTCCAAAAAGTGGACACAATATCCTATCATGACTGAAATCTCAAAATTGATGGTTTAATAATAACTCTTTCTTCAAAGAAACTATAAAGAACCCAGAGGCCCTCTTAGACACTATCAAGACACTCATCCATACTAACATCGAAAGAACACTCCCACCTTTGATGAATCAGGAAACTTAAAAAACTAAGGTCTCTTTCAACCTTCCACAAGAACTATCCCACTACAAGAGGATCCAAAAATCAGCGAAATGAATGGGTGTAGACTCAATAAAAAAAAGTTCGATAAAATATTCCTTATATTGATCAACTGGAGGACTTTCCAATGGCGAAACAAAATGGGTTGCACTTCAGTTGTGCATTAACCCTTAATGGGGGCGTACCTTATCCAATGAGAGAACCCAAGGACCCTACCAAGCTGGTCCATTGGTCAAAACATGCCACAAACCAGATCCAAACACATGAAGGGAACCACCATAAAGGCATCCCAAAAAAATTTCAATAGAGACCACTAACCATCCCTGCAACACAGCTTACCGACCAAACACAAACCCAAAACACAGTTCAAACAGAAGGGGTTCTTGAACTCAAAACATCCCACAACATCAACATTTTCAAAAACCCATAATACAAACCATACCAAACTATTCATCAAGACATCATGTTTTTTTTAACCAATTCTTTGAAAACAAACGGTTTAGCAGTAAGCGTATCCACCAATGGTACCCCATGGGCCTCACACATGCATGTTTTTGTGAAACACCAGGAACCCTCCTCATATCCATCCCAGCACTCATCCAGTCATGCCATCAACCATCCATCATCCCATATAACCCCATGCATGTGGTCACTCATGGGAATACCAAAGGGTAAAAAAAACTTCCTTCCACTTCTCAAAAACAAAATGGTCAACCAACCCAACCTTTTTCTCAAAACTACTAACAATGAGATCAAAATCCCAATTCACATCTTACAAAACATTTCATAAGGACACAACCATTTAGATAAGAATCCATAATTCAATAAAAACACATATTCATTCCTTTCACAATCATTTCAAAACATTTCAACCCATTTCAAAACACTTCTAATTTCATAAAAAACACCATTTCATAAATCTCCATTTAATTAAGAACTCAACTCTTCTCATTTCAAGACAAGGTTCTAAAAGTTCATAATTTTTTTTTATTCAGTAGTCACCAAACCCGAAATCCATCTTCGACGCCCACACAAAAATTCTAGAACACTTAATTTAATCCAAAACACTTTTGAAAACAAACTTCAATATGGTTCCGGCTTTCAAAAGAGGTGTAAGAATACTATTTTCCATTTCAAAGCAATTCTAAAAATTCAGTTCCACTATTTCATAAATCAAAACATTCCATATTTATTTTAAAATCATTTCACAAAAACGTTACACTTCTTAAAACCAAGTCAGTTTAAAACCAAAGTTCCAAGATTTCAAAACTAAAGAACCCAAGACAATGCGAGAGGAAACTAGTTTCAGTGGGTTACTTGGACATATGGTTGGCGGCCATATTCCAATCACTTCACTGTCACAGAGAGTGTTCTAGGGAATATCCCCAGCTCCACATGGCTTGCCAGGCCCTGTGAGCTTACTGAGACCATTAACCCAACTCTCTTTTCATTTCCCCTAATCATCATCAGACCAATAAAATCAAAAGACATAGATAAATCCATACATCCCATGGTTACTTGAATCCTGTCATGAGGTGTGCTGGCCAGGCACACTACCCATGACTGAAATTTCACGTCCAAAAAAAAAATCCTAGCTCCAAACTATGTTGACTCTTCCCCAAATAACAAGACCCAAGGAGAGAACCTCCTTTGATACCATTTTGTCACGAACCGAATCTGGTCACCGCCAAAACCGGCACCAAACCTAGCCTGTGACATGACCCGAAGGGAGTTCCCTATCACCACGGGCTGGCACAAGTGCCCAAGTATCATTAATTTAGGTTTGGGAACGATTTACCCGAGTATGAAAGCATAAAACATTAAAAACAATCCATAATATAAATCTGAAATTTTTTTGAGCCAAACAAGAGTTAAGTAAAAAACCAGAACTGAGTACATTGGTTTAAAGATAATACAAGTGGTCCAAATAAAAATAATTATAGCATCAAGACAACCCCAAGGACTCCACACGACTAGGGGTCATTGCCCCCAAGCTATCTCCACAACTCCGCACCAAGGATGGGAACTAACACGATGAACCACCATCACCCATAGCCTTTCCTTTACCTGAATCAAACATAACCAAATCTACTTACACCCAAGGGGTGTAAGTAGGGTGTGAGCCTAAGCCCAGTAGGATACCACCCAATGATTCCAAAGAGTAAGAAATACAATGTGAAAAAGAAAGCAGTTTTCAAACGCAATGAAAAGTAGTGTTAAAATTTCAAGAAATGAAACCTCTAATTGAAAATAGTTTTCAATCCAAAATTTTCAGAATATTAACACATTAAAATAGAAATGTTAGATACTTTAATTTACATCCAAACACACCCTAATACATGGGTAGATACTACAAATCCAATGAGCAACAACACTGGGAACACCCCTAGGCACTAGGTTGTCTTGGGCCCTATGTACCTCGTACCTCGGTGTAAAGTAACCATAGCAAAATCCTTTCTCGTGCATGAGCCACTAGTAGATAACATAACCATAACCTAGGTGTAACCAATAATCATCCACATAGTTTAGTTAGTGTTGTCGTTATCCAAATGCTAAGTGAAACAGGGACAAAACCAATCCGGTCCACTAGCCGTACTAGTACAAATCCGCCCCACCTAGGTACCCGGGCTTCCCCTTTTGTGCTCAATAAATTACAGCATGCATCATTAATATATTTTCATATAAAACACCATTACTGGTCAAACACAACCAATACAGTAGCTATCACATTTTATACCACTTAAAACATGCAACAAAACACTTAGATTTTTCATAAAATAATTCCTCAAAATCTCGTAGTGTTTCGGACACAAAACTCCTTATAGACCTCACTTGCATACTATGTGCACATATTTAAGCCTCCAAAACATAAAAGTAATACTACTACATTTCAGTGAAAACACAAAATCATTTTTAGGGCAACCCCATATGGTTCAAGAAACGACATCATTGCAATGTCTCCATTTTTACACAACACAACTCTTAGAATTTCATGTGGTTCACAAACACCATTAAAACATGATTTTTCAGTAACAAACACAAGGTAAAATCATTAAAAACAGTATTTGTATCCCAAATATAGTTCAATAAAATCAACTAGTTACTTTTAGGGTAGCCCCAATTAAACTAATAAAACATTTCTATGAAAAACCCCCAATTTCACATGAAATTGGCCTTTAGGATTCATTTTAAATACAAACACCACGAAAACTATATTTTTCAGAAATAATAAAATTGAATAAGAATGAAAATACCACAAAAACAGTATCCAATTCACAATGATTTCATACAAAATGGAATCACCTACCAAAACCAAGGAAACCCTTGAATCCTTTGTGCGAAAACTCAAACGCACCACTGCCGCACCTCAAGGAAGGTAAACCAGACCTAAAACCCAAATTTCAGACCATAAAACACAAGATAAAATGTTAATTTTTAAACCCTACTTCCTGGACATAAGGAACCTCAATGACAATTGAAGAAACTCTAAGTAAATTGGATGTAACCCTAAACAAATTGAAAGAAGAAAGGAGGAGAACAACATACTTAAAATATCTTGGAGAAATCGCCCCCCAAAATACCAGTATCTGATTTCAAAAATACACAAACCTTCAAGGGAGGTTCTAAAAAGAATATTTATATCATTTAGGAATTTGAATGGGGGAAAAAGAGTAAGAATCGAAGGAGTTATGAAGGAAACAAATTACCTTTATAAATCTGCCCGAAATTTGGGTTCGTCAGCATTTTCGACCTAAACTGCGATCCAAATGAGTTGAAAATAGGGTGGGAGGATATGGGACGCTCTTCTGGGTTCACGGGGCGTGTTTGGGGCTTGGAATCACCGAAAAGCCTTAAAAATGAATACGTTATTAATTAATCAAAATTTATTTTTAAAACTGGAATTGGGCTTTCGGGCAGGCCCAATCCCTTTAAAAAAACCCATATACACCTTGGTTATGGATTTCCAAAGGCTCCAAATTTTAATTGTGGTTTTAATATATCAGGGGAGGACATTTAGGAGTTGTAATGAGTGAAAAATATTAAAAAATGAATAAGTTATAAAAGAAAGAAAATTTATTTTTAAATATGGAATTGGGCTCACGGTTTGGCCCAATTCATGAAAACTCACCTATTCTCCAAAAAAACTTTGGAAACACCCCCAAAAAAAGCATTAATGTAAATTAAAAGAAAAATAAATTTAAAATAATCTATGTATGTGACATCTTATATACCAATTTAATTTCAAACCAGTGAGATTAATTTCAATGATATTGATTTCTTCAATTGAACATTTAAATTCTCTCATGGAAATAGAAGCATGAGATGGTCCAATTTTCTCACTTTAGTTGAGAAAGGTATTAAAGTCTCCAATAAGAAACCACAGGGAATTAATATTAGTTCCTTGATATGAAATTTCATTCCATAGAGTTATCATTTCATGGCATCAATTCTTATCATAAATAAAAGAGTAAAAATGGTGTGTGCCATCAGTATTAAAATTGAATGTAAAAATCTGATCAGAGACATTGAAAATATTCACATTCTTTAAAGAAGCGTTTGAAAAAATCCTTAGAGATTCAACATTGGATGTATTTTTTACTACACCAGCAATACATAGTTATGCTAGCATAAATGAGAGTATTTAGAAGAAAAATTAATTTTTGGACCAGAAATAGAAAATAAAATAGGATGATGAGTGTTAACCATTATTTTTATAATATTTAACGTGTCGGAGTTGCTAATACGATGAAAATTCTAGAATTAAATTTTCATTTAAACCTAAGTTTGAAGTTTGAACTCCCCCATTCATTTTTTCTCAAAAATTTATTTCTAGAGTACCTTCTAACCTTTTTATAATTGTTACATTTAGTGGTCTATTCATGTTCATTGTTAGATATGATAGGGATCTTCTTGGTAGGTTCATTTCATGAAGAAATCATAGATTATTCTATAGAGTTATTATTACACAACATCAATGAATTGGAATTTTGGTTAGATACCAGATTTATAGGCTGCTCAAGAAAAGTCATCACTGTCTATAGATTGATCACAATTAAAAGTGAAATTTTTAGAAATAGGAATTGGTGTACATGGATCATTTGAAGCAGCTATGTCCTACTATTTGATAGTTCCCAGATCAGATTGAAGATACATCAGCTTCGTGGAGTTATTATTTTCCTTTATTAGTACATGATCCAGTACTGAGGATGTATTACCCTTTAAATGTTTTAAAGTTTCCAAGGTCGTGGAAGGATTTTCGTTAGGATTAGAAATTTGGGTCTGTGCCTTGGCCTAAACATGCTTGGGGATAATTTGGCGATTCCTAGATTTTACAGAACTAAAAGTGTTATCTATATCATTATAGCTAATGACAGATTTAATGTGAGCATAGGGAAATGAACCAAATTCATTTTCCTTGTTTTTGGTTTCATTATTCATCTCTATAGTAGGTTCATTGTTAGATATGACAGAGGGTCTATTTGAACTATTTACATTAACATTAGTTCTAGTAGGTTCACTTATTGCAGCATTTAGAGTTGATTCTATAGTGTACATATTACACATCCTCAAAGAATCAGGACAGTCAACATTGCATTTTGGTTGAGTACCATCAATAGAGAATTTTGTAGAAGTGGGAGGAGGTGTACCTTGATCATTTGTATCTTCCACACTAGAATCATCCGTTGCTAATGATCCTTGACATTCACAGTGTCCAGTGTAGCTGGAAGACACTGTATCTGCTCAGTGGAGTAACTATTTTCATGTATTTAGAAAGGATCATCTATTTGGGGATATTTATCTTTCATGTAATTTTTTTTCTAATTTTTTGGATTTTTTTGTATTATCCTATGGATTTTTAATTCAGTTTTACCAATTCTTAAAATTTTACTACATAGTTTTAATGGAACATTTTTAGTCATTTTCCAAGTGGGTTACATTTTTAATTTTATAGAAAAATTATAAAGAAAATGATTTTTAACTTATACGAAATGAAGGAAATTTTCCACCATCCCAAGGCCTTAATTATTTGAATATTTCCTTATTATATTAATATTTTTAAATATAATTTATAATCATAAAATTGAATGTGAATTTAAAAAAAATAAAAAAAAGAAATGTAGAAATGATATTTTCCCAAAAAAAATTCACGTGACCTCAAATTTCTTTTCAAATCTAAGATATCATTATTTGATGTTTCATATGTTTTAATGGTGATATGATTTAATTATTAAATTTTTATTCTTTCTTAGAATGTTTTTTATTTATGATGGAATCAAAATTTTAAAGCCCATTTATTTTTTATGTGTTATGTTATGATTGAATGATGTTTATGAATTCCATTTAATATAATTCCTTCTAATAAGATGAATTATTTAAATCATTCCAGCACACATATTTATGATTTTCATTAATTGATTTGTGGTACCAATATCACCATATAATTCACTATGTAAAAGATTTATATACTATGATATAGATAGTTCTGGAATGAGAAGTGAGATGGATTTAGTAATATATGTTTTGAAGAAGAGTAAATATATTGTATGATATAATTGAATAATTTTACTTAATATATTTATTATAAATGAGGTTTTCATGAGTATGATGAGATTCAATACATAAGGTAAGGGATTTATTTCACACGTTTCTTTTTTTGGGACACATGCTTGTACACTACTTGTCTTTTCTACATGGTGTATATAATGACCATGAAATTATTTAATGAGTCTCAAAGAAAATATTATGGAATTTTAATA
This sequence comes from Viscum album, assembly GCA_963277665.1. NCBI lineage: Eukaryota > Viridiplantae > Streptophyta > Magnoliopsida > Santalales > Viscaceae > Viscum > Viscum album. Next base: position 1,006,747,399 of record OY728134.1, read on the forward strand.
TCCTTATACATTTTTTAATTTCATGGGGCATATGATTAAACTTATTACTGATGAGTATTTATTTAACAATCTCATCGATTGTTTGGATTGTTTCATTTTAAGTTATAGTTGGGGAATATTTATTATTCATTGCAATGTTTTTTAAAAATGTTTTAGAAAATATTTTTACTAATATAGTATAGATGTTTAAATTCAATGTTAATCATTTTTTAATTTTTACTACATCATTTGAAAGGAATGTTGATGTTGTTTTCAAATCGAGTTACACTGTGACTTTTTGGGTAAAAGTACAACCAAATGTTTTTTACTTATATAGAATGAGTGAAATTATCTAATATTATTAAAACATAATTCATTGAATATTTCTAGAAAATATTACAATTTTATTTTAAAATAATATTTTTTATTTTAAAATTGTGCACTATTTTAAGAGAAGAAAATGATTTCAAATAAGAATGGATATTTTCATCAAGAATTGTTTTCATGTGACCTCTCAAAATTATTTTCAATATAAGATAACATTATTTGATAGTAATTATTTTCTAAAGGGTATATGATATATTAATTTAATTATAATTATTTATTTGAATGTTTTGTGTTTATGGTGGAATGATATGTGTAAATATAATTTATTTTCCATGGTTTATGTTATGATTGAAGGATGTTTATTAAATCAATTTAATTTTATAATTTATGATATGATGAGTGATTTATATTCTTGTGAAAAAATAATGTATGGTTTTCAATATGTGATGGGTGGGACCTATATCTCAATAAAATTCAATGGGTTATTTTTTATATCTCATGAGATAGATAGGACTAGAATGTGAAGGGTTGTTGGTTTTGTAGTAAATAACAAGAATTGGACTAATCTTGGTGTAATAATATGATACTAAAGCTGGAGAAAACTTAATTAAGTAATACAAATATGGAATTAGGAGTGAACCCGATTGATTAATGTAAATTTTCCACTATTATGACCTTATTAATGAGGCATGACTAATATAGAAATTATTTTCTATGCCTATGTGTATTCTACAATCTCATTTTTTTATGAATTTGATGAAATATGTTAATTATGATCTTTTATTATTTTTTCCATGACATGATATCATGATCTTTGATTCAAAGGATATGGTTTTCAAATGTTTTTTTATATTATATTGTCTTATGATTAGGATATGGTTAATAAATCCCTTCATTACCTTTACTGAGCATATGAAAATACCCTCTCATTATGTTTCCTTTCACCATGTTACAAAGAATGTTTTTAGAAGGGTTAATAAATTGGATGATATTTAAGTGAAATGTTGATGACCATTCACCAAATTATGAGAATGTATTCCTTATTTATAATATCACTAAGATATATCAGTACATAGCCATGTGTTTGTATAATGTAATGAATATTAATAAAAATTGATGTAATATCCATTTACGTTAAGCCTAGGTTTTTATAGTTTCAAATACTAAAGTGTATTCACTATAATTATCAAGAGATATTCATGATCTTCCTTTCTCATTGAATATATATGAATTTCGTCTATATGTACTACCAGAAACTTATCAAGGTAATAACTAAAGACCATATTCAATAAATTTATGAAGATGGTGGGGACATTAGTAAGAATAAAATGTATTAGAAAATATTAATAGTGCCAAACCTTCTATTGAACTATGAAATATTTATATCCTCCTTCAAGACCTTCAATGGAGGATATCATGAATGGTGGTAAATTTTGGAAAAGTATTGATCTATCTATAGATGACAAAACATTCCATCATTATGTATTAAATAATAGTTGTTATTTAATGTTATATTATTCTATTCAGAATAATCAATTTATAGTCACATTGATATATCTTCAATATAAAATCCGGAGTATCCCAATGTGAGAAAATGTTAGAATTAAACCCTTTTTATTATTATTTTATTTTTTTCTTTTTCAATTCCTATAACTCAATACAAGATATTCTAAATGGAGTCTTTTAAATTGGTGTAAAATCAAGTATATGTTCTATTAAGAAATGTACATCATGATTCTATGGAATATAAGAAAACTCAACTCGAAGGAATCATGAAACATCAACACAATAGAAATATAAACAATGATTAGTTTCTCCCCAAACATCTATGACAAACATCCTTCTAAAATTTAACCATGTCTCATATAATAGATGGGATATCCATTAGATATTATTATATATCATCTCACTAATAGATTATCATTTTTTTTGTTATATCAAACATGCCTTCCCTTCCATATCAATTGATTTGAGATTTTAGAAGAGACATTAAATCCATACATAAGATAATTTCAAATACATCCAAATGGTGGAAAAAATATTTTCAAGAAGCACATTACCACAAAAATCAATAAAAGAACAATCATATACTTGAGATGTGATCATCGTACCATTAGGGGTTTTGATGAAAATTCAAAATCATATTTTTTGGTATATTAGTTAACAGTAATGTAAATTTATCAAGATATAAGTGAAATTATATAATTGATATAAAATAAGATAATTAAATAATTTATTATATATGTCACCACCCCGAAATTGTCTTTCCATCACGATTACCTTAGTAATACCAAAATGGATAGCATGAAAATAATGAATCATTCCTCAATGTTATCAATCATTCACTAGATGAAAAAATAATGACACCTTTTAAATATATGGAAACTCATGTTTAACTTACATCATTCCGGGAAATTTTATATTCAAATCCATAATTATGGTTCTAAATCCCAGAACATGTTCTTCTAGATTCTATACAATAATATGTTGTTTATATTTTAATTAAAGATATATCAATAATACAAAGAGCATTTTACACTCCATGAAAATATCTTTTCTACATTTTATATGAATTAGTATAATACATTACATCTTATCAAATATTTGAAAATATTAAATAAAATAATGAAATTTCTTCATGTTCACTAACTGAGTAACTGAAACTAACGCTTTCAGAAAATTCTACAAAACATGTGGAAAATAAATTTAAAACAAGTTATGAGAACTAAATTTTTCAATAAGGTTTTTAAATTCATTTGAGAACCCCATTCAAAAATACCTTTAAAATGTACTATTATACTTTCATTATACATACTGAATGGAAATACATTAAAAATGATCTAGTAATGTTTTGGAAAAAATTATATAATATTTCTAAAACAAAACCATGAGAACACTTGAAATATTGAAGGCTATATGTGTATACCCACTTTCTTGAGGGATGAGTTCACTAGCCACACCCAATCATGTTTTCAAGGACCAAGATCCAATTTCTATAAAAACATTTTGAGTTTTCCTTACAAATATAAAATAGTTTCACTAGAGGTTTTTATTTTGACAATTAATTATGTGTTCAATACACATATACACATTTATATATATATAAGTATATATATAAATACAAACATTCATTAGAAATCACTATTGATTTTTCGTACAACCAAAACTCATGTCAATTAGCCGTTTCATGGAATGATAATATTAATATTAGCATCCATGCATTCACACATTAATTAATAACTCATAAAATAACTTTTATTAAATTTTAAAATTTATAATTTAAATTTTCATCCTTAAATAACGATATTAAGAACTCATTTACATTATTCAAAAAAAGTTAATTTTTAAATATAATTTATTACATATAAAATAGTGTATATTCATGAATCCTTCACAAAATAGATATTTCAATTTGATATTCACATAATATAATGGATGAATAATCATAAGGAAAAACAATTATATAACATAAATAGAAATATTATAGTATCATTTCATCATCAATCAAGATGGAAATGTAAAATTCAATAAAATTAAGGATCTAAAATGAATTTATTATTCATTAAAATGATGCAATAATATCCAAACCGAGTTATATGTATTTATAGAGACACATGAACCATTAGTTTGAAAAACCATTCATAAATATAAATTGAAAGTACTACCATAATTAGAAGTATCTGCATATATGTTTTTGAAGAACCTAAAAATGAAGATGTATATAAATGCACATATTTATATAATTATAAAAATGAAACTATAAGTCAAATAATCATGAAAAATGAATAAAACATATACATATATATGTTTCAATAATATAAATTCTACATAAATATAATACTCCCACAAAAATTAATGCATTATTTTTAAATAAATAATCATAGAGTACGAACAATAATAATTAAATATATACAACACACATAAACACAAATTTTCTTATATATAAATAATCCATACCTTAAAATTAAAAAATATAATTACATATGATCATGAATTTTCTCATTAATATAACATATATAAAACATGGAATTATTAACACACATAATAGTTTATTAAAAAGAAAATTCTCAATATAGTAGGATAAATTCATAATTAAATAATTTTTTGACAAAAATTAATATAATCTATTACAATAAATTGAGATATACTACTATCATTGGTTAGTCACACCATATGAAAGAAGGAAATGTTTAACAATATATTGTAATGCTCAATCAGGATACAAAACTTGAGCAAGGTATTTATAACTCCAAAAAAATAGATAAACAAAGAGACAGATTGAAAAAAATATTTATAATCTTCATTTTTAAGGTTTATAATATATTTATTTATATATAATTCCATTCCATAACAGATGAGTATTGGAGATGATATTGCAACAAAACTGAAAAAAATATAAGGTTTATTGAGAAATAATCAACATAGGTTATATTTATAATATATTCATTGCATCCACTTGGTTATAATGGGGAAAAATTGATAAAAGAAGAATTGAAAAAGACTTCAATTAGTGTAAATTAAAAAAGGATATTTGTGGAAATATTCTAAAAATTAACATTATATATATATCTAATATTGTTGAGTAAGTGTCAGTTTAGATTTAAAATATATGCATATTTATATTGCTACAACTCCATGAAAATCATGACAAAGTAGAATGAAATAAAAATTGATCTACTCCAAATCAAATTGACACGATTGAATATATATATATATATATTAAATAAGAAGAAAAACATTCAATGTAGAAATATACATTCCATCTGTTCATTATCCAAGTGAAAATCAGTATACAACAATCAGAGCACATGTAATTGATGAGTATTGGATATGAACAATAATCTATACAGGTAAAGAAAATTATGATCACTATGGGTTACCCAATAATTATCTATTAAATAATACCCACAGATCTAAAAAAATCATACCTCACATATATATGAAGATGATTAACTTCACGCCTTCTTCATCAACATCTGAAACCCTAACCATCCCTAGATCTCCTTCATGGATGCTCAGACCTAATCTGGAATTCATTTCTCTTCGACTAAGCCATGAACCCTTAAAATGTGTTGATACATCCATGAAAATGAATCTTAGAATCCCACAATGGAGTAAAATTAAGGGTTTCTCAACCTCTTCTATATGGGATACCTACTGGTTGGCCACCTTATTGGTGAAATCGAACCCCTCGGTTCGATTTTACACTAATTTGGTTTCAGTTTTTTCATTTCGTTGTTCTTTTTTTATATAACATGTTTTTTATATTCGTTTTCATCATTTTTAATGTTTTATTATTTTTATTATTATTTTCATTTATTGTTTTGTTAAATAAGAAAAAAGTGAATAATAAATATATTTATTAAAAAAATTATCCATATTTTAAAAAATAATAATATATTTTATGATCATTATATTTATATTTATAAAATTTAATAAATATTTTATTCTGAAAAAAAATATATTTCTTTATAAAAAAATAATTATTTCAAATATTTGAAAATAAATTAAAATACCTTTAATAAAATGTAATTCATAATATTATTTTTTGTTTTAAATTATTATATATTTTGGTGTTATAATTAATTAATAAAATTATATATGAATAATTTTTTAGTATTAAATTAAAATACTCATAATTTATAATAATAAAAAATTATTTAATCATTCGATAATTTAATAAAAATATTTACCATTATTACAAATCATCTTAGTTTTTTTAAAAAAATTATTATATTAAACTGTATATCTATTCTTTTGAAAAATAATTATTTATAATAATTTTATAGTGATTTAGAATAAATTTTTCATTTTTAGGATAAATAATCTAATAAATATATTTTTAATAATATTATTATTTAAAACAAAATAAAATAGCATTTATCAAAGTAATATAGATAATTTTAAATGTCACCTCTTATATATATATATATATATATATATATATTATAAAATAATATGTAAAAACCATACATTTCGTAAAAGCATAATTTATGAGGTAATTTAACTTAATATCAAATTATGTTTTTAAATATTTTACCTAACTAATAAATATTTTTTTTAAAATTAATAAATAAATAAAATACTAAAATAAGATAATAATTATTGGGATGTTACATTTTTCCATCCTTAGAAGAATTTATTCCTCTCATTTTTTTCATTAAAATTAAAGAAATACGAATTTCCCTATTCAGAATTAAGAAAACTATAATTTCTACACTTCTATACGCTACTACATAAAATTACCTCAAACGAAAAATATAATCTCAAATATTTTCTAGACCGTCACTTTGAAACAATGTGCAAATACCAGAAGCCACTCTTTCAGGTTCATTATATTAAAATGTTGTTATTTGTTTTCAAAAATAAACCAATAAATACAAAAGGGATTTTACACACTTGGAACTTTTTAGTTCTAGGTATAGTAGAATAAGAAAAATAAATTATATTTTATCAATGAATTGAAAAATTAATATAAAATAACTAAATTTCATCCTGTGGGATAACTCTGTAAGAGAATAGAACACTATTGGAAAATTCTATAAAACATGTTCAAAATAAATTTAAAACAAGGGTGTGCAATAAATTTCCCAATAATTGGTTTCAAATTCATTTTAGAACACCTTTGAAAAATACCATTAAATAATATTATAATAATTTAAAAATACTTACTCATTGAAAATGCATAAAAAATAATACAATGATTTTTTTGGAAAACATTATTTATGATTTGGAAAACAAAACCATGAGTCCACTTTAAACAATGAAGGATGTTTGGGCCTACCCACTTTCTTGAGGGACGTATTCACTCCATACCCCTTATCATGTTTACAATATCCATGTTCCAATTTTTATAAAAATTTCTTTTAGTTTTCCTTATATATATATATACATTTTCACTGGTCTTTTTTCTATAGAAACATTATCATGCATTAAATACACATATGCACTTATATATATATATAAGCATGTATATAAATATGAAAATTCATTTAAAATATCTTTCGAATTATGGTACAACCAAAACGCATGTCAATTACCCTTTCCATGGTCTGTTAATAAAAATAATTAACATCTATGTATTCACACATTTGTTCATAACCTCATAAAATATGTTTTATTAAATGATAAACTGTATCATTTAAATTTTCATTCTTAAATAATGATAATAAGTACACATTTACCTGATCCAAAAATGTGTTATTTGAAAATATCCTTATATATATATAATAGTTTAAATGCATGAACCCTTCACATAATATAAATTTTATTTTTCAATTCTGAAAAAATAATGAGTAAAAATGCAAAATTATATAATCTACATAAAATTATAAACGAAACATTTCAACCTTTAACAACATGGAAATGTAAAATTTTGTAAAAATCATGATTTGAACTGAATTTTTTATTCATTAAAATCATACAATAACAACCAAACATTAATATTTGTATATATATACACATTAATCATTAGTATGAAATACATTACATATATATGAATTGAAATTCCTACCTTAATTAGAAGTACATTAATATATGTTTTGAATAACATAAACATGAAGATATATATAAATACTTATATATGCATAAATATAAATTGAAACTAGAATTAAAAAGATATAAAATATTGAATAAATAATATATATATATATATATGTTTGAATAATATAAATTGTATATATATATAATACTCCACTAAAAATAGTTTCATAATTTTGAAGTAAAAAATCATAGAGTATGAAATATAATAAATAAATTTGTATGAAAAACATAAACATAAAATTATATATATATATATATATGGAAAATTTTAATTATATGTATATATATATATGAACATGATGTTTCTCATAAATATCACATATATAAAACGTGGAATTTAAAATAGATATAATAGTTTATTAAAAATAAATTTTCCCATACATCAGAATAAATTCTTATTTAATTTTTTTTTATAAAAATAAATATAATCTCTAACCTTAAATTAAGACCAACTACTTCCATATCATGTTCACATAAAAAGAAATCCGAAAGGTTTTAGAATACATTGTTGTGATAAAGTAGTGTGGAGATCTTGAGTAAGGTTTGGAGAACATGAAAATAATAGATTAATTGAGAGGTAGAATGAAACACCTATTTATAATATTCTACATTACAGTTTATAATATGTTTATATATATAATTTCTTACAAAAATAGATTAGTATTTTTGAAGGAATGATAAAAAGAAGAAAATATAAGGATTTTTGAGAGATCCTAAACAAGGGGTACATTTATTATATATTCATCACTACAACATGGTAATAATTGAGAATCAAAATTTGAAAAAATTAAAATAAAAAAAGTTTTCTATTGGTGTAAATTACATTATGATATTTGAGGAGAGCTTATAACAATTAATAATAAGTAGAAAGAAATGATTATGGATAATGTTTCAATTTAGCGTTATAATATATACATTTTTATGTCACTAACTATCTAAAAATCATAAAAAAGAAGACTTATTTTTTCATATAATCCAAATCTAAATTGAGATAATGGAAGATATATAAATATATATTAAATCAGAATAAAAAAATTAAAAAACATAAATCAACTCCACCTATTCATAATCAAAAAGAAAATCTGTATAAAACAATTGGATAACATGTAAATGATTAGAGAAGAACAGTTAAAACGATCGATGAAGGAAGTGAAAATGATGATCATAATAGTTAAGAAAAAATGATCCCTCAAATAAGATTTGGACACCTAATAATTAAAACAAATACCTACCTCACATAAATCTGATGGCGAAGAACCTCATACCTTCCTCATCGATGTATAAAACAATAACAATGCTTGAATCTTCTTCATCCGTGCTCGATACACATCTGGAGGTCTATCCACTTTAAAGGAGCCTATAACCCTTAAATTTCATTCATACATCCATCTGGACAAAACATAGTCAACTATATTGGCATTAAATCAAGTGTCTCACGTCATCAACTATTTGGATACCTAGAACTCAGCCAATCCTTTAGTGAAGTTGAGCCCCTTGGTTCGATTTTACTTGCTTCTGATTTCCCCTTTTTTAAAATCATTATCTGATTTTTTTAAATTACTCATTTAATTTTTTTATTTATATTCATCATATTTTAAAACATTTTTTATTATTATCATTATAAATATTATTTCAAATTAAAAAATTAACATAAATTATGATTATTTCAAAGTATTCCATATTTTAAATAATAATAATTTTCATAATCATAAAAATTATATTGATAATTTTAAATAATTATTTTATATTTAACAAAATATATTTATTTCTAAAAACATATTATTTGATATATTTTATAATGATTTTATTACCGTTAATGAAAATATAATTCATGATATTTTGTTTCAATTTAAATTATTTTAAATATTTATCTTATAATTCATTTGTATAAAATTAATTAATTATCACATATAAACTATTTTTATGTATAAAATTAAAATTCCCATAATATATAAAAAATATTATTTCTTTTTTCAATAATTTAATACAAATATGAAACAACCTTGAAAATAATTATTTCCTTTTAGAAATGTTATATTATTTTAAAATGAATATATATTATTCTAAAAATAATTATTTATAGTAATTTTATAATCCATTCGACTGCAATTTTGATATTTATACAAAATAAACACATAAATCTATTGATAATAAAATATTATTTAAACAAATGAAAAACACATATAAATTTTTTACTTAAAATTTTAATTATGAAATCTTAATTATTTAATATATATATATATATATATATTATAACATATGATGTGAAAACCATAAATTTCTTAAATCATAATTACTAAGGTAATTTAAAGTGTTATCACATTATTTTTTGATATTTTTATTTACTAAAAATTGAATGTTTTGTTATTATAAATTATCCAATTATTAAAAAAGGATAAAATGCTTATAATTTCTGTGATGTTAAAATGGTTGTTAAGGAGTGTGTTAATTTCCAAAACACATCACACAGAAGTATCAAACCATGTGTGTAGCATAGCCTATTAATGAGTGTTAGTTGAGTATCAAGTCGAATCCCAATGTTCACTTTTCAATATTATTACCCCTAGGTACAAATATACCAGATCCATATCCACTTGTAGTATATAGTTAGGGATGGAATTTCATTGAAACCACTTTCTGTATCCTTCTTCAAAATTTTAGGACATTATCCTATACATTGATTTATCCTCATAGTTTTCAATCTAGTTATATCATCATAGTTCTCAAAGGAAAAAAATAACTAATTTGATTCCAACTATAAAGACCCATCTTTTTCATACATAAAAATGTCATATTTTTAGATGAATATTCAGTAAATTACATAAATAAACACCCCATGATCGTAATGTTTTACTGTCTAAGAATAATAGGTAACCTATCTTCTTATTTCATTAATAATATTCGAAATAACATATATATATATATACATATATATATATATATTCAAATTTATTACTCTTTATAGTCATACCCTACCTAAAAAAACATTTTTCATAACTTAGGGAAAGGATACAATGGAAATATTGAGATCAGTTGTTCATAAGACATGAATTATAAAAAATCAAATAACATGAGCAATGGGAGCATGAAATTGGGATGAGGAATATTTTTTTGGAATACACATAATATTATAACATTGGTGAAATATATAAATATAAATATGATCACTAAATATTTTAAATACATGAAATTAGTACTTCATATATAAATATAGAAATGAAAACCGTGTCCATTTATAACATAGTAAACAAGAAATCTAGTTCACATATACATAATTAATTCAAAGGTTATCTATAATTTCTCTATAAACTAGAGGGATATGTTGGTCCCACCCATCTTTGGTTATAATGTAACAACCCATTTATTTAATAGAAACACTATCCTTTGATACAACATTATCACAATCTAGGGTTATAATGTGACCACCATCCATTATTATAACATAAACACTATCCTAGGATATAACTTCACCTCCATAATTGGATATTATATAACCACTATAATATAATAAAATGATTCATACATTCCAAAATATCATTAAACATTAATCATCAAAAAACATCTTAACTAGTTCAGTGGACACTAATTTCATAAATATTTCATTATTGCTTAACTTATGTAATGAAATGGGATTCAAAATCAATTCATCATAGTAAAACTAAGGGAAAATGGATCATTTTTTAAAAATATATTTTCATCATAATCATAATCCATCGATGGAATGAATATTTAAGGAACCATTTGACCATATTCCAAGTAAATCATTGGTAAAATCATGGTTTTTTATAATTAGTAGAAATCACATTATAAGAAATTTTCAAATATATGTGAAAATAATATCCTTTATTCATTTATAATGAACAATTTAAAACTAACAAAAAATTAAATCAAAATAACCATGGAATCCTATAAATTAATCTACAAATCACTGAGAGGTCATGAATGAAAAAAAATGTTATTCATGACGTATACTTTAAAACAAATATTCGTTTCACTTTTTCATTAAAATGAAAAAACATTCCTCATTTAAAAACTGAGAAAAATATTCCTTTTATTTTTTTTATAAAAACTCATCGGGGAGTTTTTTTTAAAAATATATATATTATAATATTCTAAAATATGTTGATTTTTTTTTAGAAAATTGGGATATTGATGTGAAATGTTTCCCCATCGAAGAGAAAAATATAGTTGATATTCCAGGAATGTATACTATGGTAAAGGTAATTTCATAAAGAGAATAAATTTATAGGAAGATATATGTGCTCAATAAATAATTATATTGTCAGAAATGTTATTTTTTTCTTGAGATATTTACAATAATATTTAATCATTGTAAGCATTATCATAACCAATCCTGATAAACAGTTAGACTGTAACTTAAAATAGTTACCTCTTTGGTAAAAATTGAATCATAATACCCCTATAGGAAAGAAGATTATACGGATATTTAAATACCTATAAAAAATATAATAATAATCATAAAATACTTTAACTGGAACTGTATACTATATATAAATAAATTATGCAGCGACTATGGCATGTGCCTCACATAAATAAAAGTTAGACACAAATATCTTACTAGTTTAGTAACATTTGATTCATCGTAACTAGGGTATAGTAGTTTCCATTGAAACATTAAATATCCTGAAATGAAATGTATTTTTGATATTATATTTATATGGGTAATATATACACCCCAAAAAGGAATGAGTTATGAATATGACAAAAGACTCTGTTAAATAAAAGTGAGACTCGAATCCCCCAAGCATGAGTTCGTCATTCTTTGAAAACAATATAGCCCCCTATATAATAAATTTTAATTATTTATAATTATATAATAGTGTCATATAAAAATTTATAATATCATATATGATTCCCTTATGATTTTTAACTCCATTTTATTAATGATTCCATGTTAGAATCCTCATTACTTGGTGTTAACTGTTTCAATGTTCATAAGAATTTTGGTTCGGTATATGTGGTCCTTTTAATTTTATAATCATTCCATCATCTCAATAAGGTTGATGAAAATATAAATAAAAAATATTTTCATTATATACATATTTAATGTTATTTATTAATGTTATATATGGAAAAGTAAATTACCCTAATCATGGAGATGGTGGGCCTCTGGTACACATGAAAACTTTATTTTTTATTAATGAAGGAATGAATGAAAAGTAAATAATATTTAATGATTTTAGGATAATTATAATTTCATATATATCATATAAACTAATTAAATTAATACTTATAACCTTCAATGTAAAGTTTAGCTGTAAAACAATAACATTTAATCGCATGGAAGTAGGCCACCGTACACTTGAGTGACGCTATCATATTCCCAATCAATAGAATGAAAAAAATTATGGTATTAAATTTATATAATCTTCATTATGTTACTAAAATAATAAATTTTTTATGATTATAATTATATATAGGTCTGAGTATTGGTGATGGAAACTAAATTATATCAGTATGTGAGATGGTAGTCTGGTGTACGCAAAATTGGCAGTTTTGTTTCCCATTTAATAGAAGAGGTAGTGAATATAGGATATGCCATTATAATAACAAAATATCATTATATAAAAAATAATAATTTTATTATATCATTTTAATTAATTAATATTATATGTGGTTTGAGGAATAAGTAAAATATAAATGCCCAAGTAAGAACACTACCTCTTCTTTAGATAAAATCCTTCGTTTTACACCAAAATCATTGATATGATGGATAATTGATAAAACCATTCCCTATGGGATTTTATGAGAGGATTATATAACATATTAGAGAAGGTATGTTATTTATTCATGTGGTTTTATATGTTTTAAGAGGATAGGATAAGGGGTTCTCTATTATTAGTGGGGGAGAGGACACATATGAATTGTATGAAATGGATAAAGTGTGCCCTATTTTTTCAAAAGTCAAAAGGCCCCAAATCGGATAATTATAGAACCGTATATAATCTAGGGTGGATATATAACCATAAAACTATAAATATAAATATTTGTATGTCATTTTAAACATTACTTTTTAGATTAATCTCTAAGTGAACCCGTTCCAACTACAACTGTTGTAATTAATTTTAACTACATTTAATATTAATCATGAATAAAAATTAAGATGAAATTATTATATAATATTAATTATTGTGATTCCAAATATGGAACATGTTAATAAAATTTCAATTAATATATCTTGGAAAACAATATTTAAATTTAAGCCTATAGATGAGTTTTGAAAAGGATTTTGGAAACAAAATTTTCATATGTATACAATGTTTTAATATCAAAATTCAAAATGAAATTGACTCAAATTTATTTATTTGATTAATAATATAATTTCTGAAAAAAGTTTTTAACTATTTTAAAACATTGTGGAAAAGTTTAAATACATTAAATGAAATGGGCATTTTTAATAGAAAAATATTAATTTCATTTTTCATCGAAAAAATTAACCATTCCATATAATTTTAAAATATTCACTATACAATAATTTTAATATATTAATTTAAATAATATAGTCAATTTTTTCAAAAAATTATTTCTAAATGTGTTATTATTTAATGCTATATTTTCTTCACAAAAAGTGATAAAAATCATTTTGAGGAAAACGTATTTTTAATGATTATAAGGACTTTAGTAAAAATTAAATACATATAATTAATATATTTTAATTATCTAAAATCCTTATAATTGATGTTAAATATGTGGTTATTAATATTCAGACCACCATTTTTAATGGAATGTTTATAACGATCATGCTTAAATAATAATATTAATATTATATTGTATATTTGTTAAAAAATGTTGTTCATTATAACACAAGATATCGAAGAAATTAAATATAATTGAAAAAAAATCATTATTTATAAATTATCAGTGTGTTAATGATGGATATTCAATTTATAGTTGGATGGCCAAGATATTTAGAATGTAAAATAAAATAAATAATAATTAGTTCCAAAAATATAATGAAATGAATATATTTTTAAGAATGAACAACAACCCACATTTATTATTCATGTTTGAAAATATTATTAGTTGGTGGAAGTGGTGTACTAATTGAAATATGTTATAGAATATTTTGTTAATTAAATGGTTAATTTTATGGAAATTTAAAATTAAGAAATCCTATGTTATTAATTGGATACATTTCATCTATGGTGAGTAACACCAAAAAATATACCATAACATACAAGTTGTATCCATGAGACAGTACACAAATAAAATAACATTAAAAGAATATAATTTCATAACCATAAACCACACAATGTGATAATTTCACGTGGTATGTAACACCATAGAACCATTCCCCATATTCATCTTCCATATACAATAACATTACATACTCTATTTGATATCAAATGTAAATACATAGATATAACCATCGGTAATTATTAAATAAATATTTATTGGTGTATAATTGATATCCCACGGGTGTTTCTAGATTTAGATATTTAATGAATTATGTTAACATAGTAAATTGAAAAACCAATGTTGTTTTTATCATATATACATTTTTTTCTTCATATGGAAAAATATTTAATCCATAACGAGTCATCAAAAGTTCCTATAACTTATTTAACATGAGATATCATTAAAAATATATAATATGTACTACCTTTATTTATATTCTAGGGAATTAAATCACAAAAAATGGGGTTATCTAAAATGTTAATTAAGAGAATAATATAACTCCAACTATCAAAAACATAATCATGGTAGACATTATATTGTAGGAATAAATAATATAAATAATTCCATATTCAATAGAATTTGTGATCATTATATATCTGTGAAAATAAATGAAATAATGTATATGAGTAATTAGGGTTCCATTGTGATGATATTTATAATGTTGCATAGTTAATTAAATACTATATGAAAAAACATAATGATCTTACAAAAAACCCCCAAACCAGTTTGTTTTATGAGACCTATTGATCCCGTGATAGAAAATATAATATTGAGCACCACACATCACTTATTATTATCTTGTAAATTTATAATACGAAAAAATAATTTAAAAATTCAGAATCAATTATTAAATTAATCAATATTCTTTCAATGATATCATATATAATTCCAATACATTTCCCCATGAAAATAAAATAGATTACAAGGTCATAACACATTTGTTTTCCTGAATGGTCCGAAGGCCATCATTTTTATTGATTTTTCATAACCCCCTTTCAATGGACGAGGGGGAACCCTTAGAAGGCCTGTAGGCTTAGTGATAACCTTGACCGTAGGCTCAGGAGATTACATGACCCGAAGGACTTTGGGAATTTAACCAGACTATCTACAAGGAACTTCCCCTCCCCACCATCTACATCCAAATAGTATCTCTCCACGTTTTCATGACCATCTAACTAGGGTTGTCGTGCAAGAACATGCTGGTACCGATGGCATAGTCGTACCATCTAATTCTAAAAATCCATTTGGATCTGCTCTGGTGAGTGCACCTGCTCTGGATCCTTTTCTAGGGCTGCTCTTATTTTGTAGTGTGTCTGGGGCCTTCATTCATGTGGCCTAAAGGCCTTGGGGTGGTCCTAAGGCTTTAAGGAGGCCTGAAGGCCTTTGAGATTCAACTGGCTCGAAGGTGTTGGGTGGCACGAAAGCCTTGTAGGACCCTAGGACCAAACTGGTGGCCTGAAGGCCAAAATTGATGAATAGTTCTGGCTACTACAGTAATGCTACAGTACCGCTACAGTCCTACTACAATACCCTGAAAATATGCCTCCACCTAGATTTGATCTCGTGTCTCTTGGATTCACATAGCGAGTCCTCACAAACTTGGCTGAGGCTCTTGTGCATAACACATCTGAATAATGATATTGGATGGGAAAAACATATTGAAATTGATTATAATCATTCTTTTTATAATAAAAACATGGTTGTCACTAATTTTTACCTTTTTAATTTATGTTATACCATGATAGAAAGACATTCTATGAATGAAGGTCGATGACTAAACAATACAAAGGTATTTATTGATTTTTCTTCTCAGTAAATAGGCAATTTAAGAAGTTATCCCAACAAATTAGTTGGATGTTTGGAAAATAACATTACCAAAAATCATTCATCCTATATAATAAATAACTATAATAATAAATACTCTTATAACCTTATTATAATCATTCTACCAATATTACTAATTATTATTTAACCATATATGAAAAATATATTAATAACTTATAGATTATTTTCATTATCAGTTGTTTAAACATTTGGTTCCTTATTTTTTAAAGTCTTCACAAATACATGATCAAGTTTTACTAGGTGGATTCAAGTTAGTCATTAAAATATCATTGATGAATGATTAATCATTATTTTTTAAATCTTACTTAGTTCTTATTTACATTATGTGAAAAGAATCAATACATCATGGGAGTAATGAAATCGTTAAAAACTTGTTTCAACTTGTTTAATGATCAATAACTAATATAATATTATATATTATACATCTTAATAACTCCTCTCCATAATAATTATATAGTTATAAAATCATTTTATTTAGATTAACTTATAATTAAATTTCATGTATTAATAATTCATGAATTAAAAATTATAACAACTTTCATTTAGGTTCTAAAACAAAACAAAACAGATATACATTATAATGTTTTAATGTTTTTGGAGAATATTATTAAACAAATATAAAATGAATTATTATGAAACCTTAAAGAGTATTAATTATCATATATCCTAAGAAAATATATTATTATAACCATCCATTATTGGTGGTTGTGGATAAGAAAATTAATCATTTATGGAGGAGGTAGTGTGTCGTAGTAACAATTAATGACCCCATTTCTCAATTGATAAATGGGATGATTGTATATAAAAATTAATAATTTAAAATTTCATTTTCTGTAATATAAATCTTATTTATTCAAAAAATAGATTATTTGATACCATCCTTGAGAGGATGGGTTAAAAAAGAAAAACTTCTCTTCGTGGAGGTGCTAAAACACACACACATGATTGGTGATTTCGTTTTCTTATAAAAAGAAATGAAATGATTAATTTTTTAAACAATATAATGAAAAATAGGTATACTTTGTAAAATGAATTTATTTTATTGAAAAGGTTATATAAGTTTAGGATAGTAAAAATGATGAGAACATACTAAGAATATGTAGATACTCTTCTACCTTGGTAATTAATTTTTAACCAAGGTAATTATTTTAAATTCAAAATTTTAATATTGATCATATATAATATTTTTGTTCTATTATTTTATATATTTATATAATTTTTAAAAATAATATTTCCTTATTTTTGAATTGTTATTTTTAATATTAAAACACATATTGTGAAAAGAACAATTATTTAGAGAGGTTATGTTTTAAATAATAAAATTTATGTGTATGGAATAATTACTAAAAATATCAATCCCTATTACATTAAAAAAAATTATAAACAATTAAAATGTACGACACTTAGAGGAAAACATAAAACTAATCACACTATAAAAAAAATTATATAATGAAATGATCGACAATTGATTTTCATGAACTAATATTTTAATTTAGTTTGGAAAATGATTCTCATTGTATTTATAAGGTCACATATATTAAAATAAATATTTTTAATATTTTAAAACATATTTCTTTATGCACTTGGATTTTCTAAACTTCTAGGATACACTATTATAATGATAAAATTCTAAAATTATAATTTTACCAAAAATAGTTTTTTAACGAACATAAAATAATCAATTTGGGATTTATATGAAAATTCATCTTATGTTAATATATTTATTCTTAATCCAATTATGATATAAATATTTTCAAATTAATAATATAAAATTTATAAATTCATTTTTTACATAAATAAAAAAATATAATGAAAAATGTTTTTTAAAAAAATGACATTATAAAATAATAATTTTAATTAATAATATTTCATATCATTTTTGAAATAAATTTATATTAATAAAAAACTTATATAAAAAAATAATGATCATCATTAGTTATATATTTTTTTTAAAAAAAATTTCATATCTCTTGAAAAAAAATTATAAAAATTATTTTACAAATAGCCAATTCTTTTAATTTCCATTTTATGTAAATTAATTGAATTTCATTCTTTTTTATCATTTCATTTTCATTCTTTATACATATATGTCATAACACTATTACTCCTATTTATTCACACTAATTAAACAACATGTTTTTAATGGTCATACTTAAATATTTATATTTTATCTAAATATATCACTTTATCATTTTTGGTCGGTGTTGCGTGTTGAGTAAGCTATCAAAATAATTTGTTCATTTAAAGGTAATAAAATATTAAAATATTGTGGTGTAACATTATCCCCCCTAAAATAAATTGTTTCATCCTAATATTTTTATTAATCACTAATAAAATTAAGTGGGTGTATTCTTATTATACTCATCATTTGGAATATCGAATATAATATGAAATATAATTTACAATCTTAGGTTATATAATGAAACTTATCATTCCTCAATGAAATTTTATCGTTCATTAAATTATATACCCATGTATTTATATACTCTAATAATATATTTCTAATAACAATCATTCCCAAAAAAAATTGAATCTCCAGGACATTAATTCAAAATGAAATCGTTTATCCACTCAAAATTGAACTCTTATATTTAATGAAAAGTTCCGAAAGGCAGACAATAGTTTATATATATATCACAATCCGAAAAATTATATAAAACAATATCATGGGTTATATTCACTTTATATCAATAGTCAATTAAAATAATATCAATTCTATCTAACTAACATTTCTAAAAAAAGTCAACCCATTATTACATCAATATCATGAAAGTATTAAATATAATAGTTATTCATACTAAAATTATTTTTTCTCCAATATTTATAATGAAAATGTAATCATCTCATAAAATCACATTTCAAGGCAATTGTTACCACAAGAAATAGGTTTCTATACCTTTAATGTAAAACAAATTAATAAAAATATTAATATGTTTCTTTTAATTATTATAACATTCAAAATATATGTGAATATAATTGATAAATAAGATTAAATAATGAGAATGGCTATGGCTTGATGACATTATTTATTTTAAAATATATATCTCCCTACAATATGTATCCGTATAAAATTTACATTTTCCATAATAATGGGAATAAATCAAGATTATAAACCATTTAGGTATTCTCCCATATTATGTTATAATACATAGTGGTTTATATATACAGACCTTTATCAACATTATTTTTATGATATTGTTTGATAAAAATACTAAAAAAATGGTTTCCAATTAAATTAGAGTAAAATAAAATATTAACAAGAAAATATAATTAAAATATTTCCTTCAACATTCATTACATCTTTTAGTACATTCAGTTTAATCAACATTAATTTCATTTAGGATATATTTAACTTTACATCCTTACACATTAAAGTAACTTGAATATCATTCCATCATATTGGTTCGTAATGAGTATATGATCATAAAAATCATATCCTTTTAAAATATCTAAATGTGGGTGTAGTAAGATTCCATGTTATCATGAATCAGTGACTCATTGCAAGTCTTTCTATGTGGTGATGGAGTTAGAGTCAGATTTCATCTTCACATGGTGCAAAGCTCCCAGATCATTTGGGCGTTGGAGATTTAGTCTGGACCCCTTGTCTTTAGAGGTCCACAGGGGGAAAGAAAGTGCCCGAGGTGCAGTTTGGCTAGGCCTCCCTATATTCCTTTACCTTTTCAAAATGGAGATCTTCTCAAGGTCATTGGAGACTCTCTCAGTGGTTTTTTTGTGCGTGGATGATCGTAACCTCTCATGCGAGGATATTCTAGTTCCTAGAATTTTGGTGGAGCTGGACCTATAACTACTAGTTCTAGAGATGGTTTCTTTAAAGGTGGGGGATGATGTGAACTAGGAATAGGCTTTTTTTCTGCCTATGTTTCCAAGGTTCTATTCTACCTATTGCCTTCAATGATATTCAATGTAATTTTTAGGGGTTTATGGAAAGGATGATCTCTTCAGGAATAAATGGACATTCTGTGCGGGGGCGTTCACCCTAGTATGATGGGTTGTTCAATGTCTTCCACCTCTTCTGAGGTAGTCACAACACCGTTGTTTGATCCGTCTTCTAAGGAGGTTGCTGGTCTTTATCCCCAGCTCACCCTTCCTCTAGTTACTGAAGTTTCCCCTAACTAGGATTTGGTTTCTTACAAGGAAGAGACCTCATCTTCGATGTGAAATATCCTTGTAGAACGACTAATTAGTACTGGCCAATTATGCTTTGCTGGATGGTTTTGGAAATGGGATATAGTTCCCCCTTCTCCCTCATGGGAGCTCCGGGTACTATGGCCACCATTTACTGAAGCTATTCCGGGTGATGTTGTAGAGTAGGTGGATGCGGGTAGCATGGCCCGATTCCCCCTTATTTGTGAGGTTAGGGTGAAGGATTTTGGGATTGAGGTTTTGGTAGGTGAACCAGGGACTTATAAAGTAGAGAGGCATGCCCCTCAAACTCCCTCCTCCCCATCCCCTCGCAAGACCCAAAAGGGAAGGGTCGCAGAGTTTTCTTCTCTTGAGTCACCTCTAGCACCTGTTCCACTAGTTAATATCCCAAAAGTGTGCACTCGAGAAAAAATGAGACTTATATGGAAGATTTATTCTTCCCTTACCTTGACGACCGATGATCCAAGGACCAATGCCTGGATACAAAATTTTTATGGTTATCTATGTTTTTCTAGAACTCTCGGGGCCTGGGTGCCCGGGTGAAGTCCAAACTTGTTGCCTCAGAAGTTAGGAGGAACAAAGCCTATATTGCTGCTGATCTTGAACATAAATTGAACTCGAATAAGATCAATGATTTCAGCTGCAACGTCCACTTTCATTTATCCATGCATGCTGACCCGATCAATAAATCCATTTCTCTCTTCCGGAACAGGGAGGTTTCTATGGATCTGATAGAGGAAGTTGGTCAATTCCTCACCATGAATGGTTAGAAGTGGGGGGGAGTCATTATTTGTTTCTTTTGTGTACATCAGCTGTGATCCTTAGGCTCGGAAAAGGATGTGGTAGGTTCTTGTTTCCTTTAATCCAGGGGACCAATCGTGGTTTCTGGTGGTGGATTTTAACATCATTCTTGACATTGGAGAGAATAAGGGATGAGGAGGTTTTCCTATTTAGGAAAGCTTGTATTTATCTAACTTTATGGTGTATAAGGGTATCCTTTACATGAGCTACTCTAGAGATCTATATACATGGTGGAAAAACCAAACTATAGGAATGCGCTGCTGGAGTAGGATTAATTTTTGTTTGGACAATAACAAGGGGATTATTTATTTCCCGAGTGCCATGGTGAAGCATATTTCGGAGGTATATCTGACCATTCTCTTTTATTGGAGTCTCTATTTCCCAAGAAGTAGTTACATGAATCCTTGAGGTTCTGTCCGCAGTGGTCTTAGATCATAGGATACATGCGGGTTGTTAGGGAGCTATGGGATGCTCCAACTCAGGGGCAACTAGGGTTTCTCTTCACAAAAAATTGCGGAGGTTAAAGCAGGGGATAAATAATTGGTCTAGGAAGGTACAATCCTTCAACCATAACCCAGAGGCTATTAAATAGAGCATCGAAATATTGGGATCAAACCTAGAGGTGGACTGGAGTCACATTATGTTTGAAGAGCAGGTTGGAAAAAGTTTGTGCTTGGAGGAGGAGCTTCTCAAGAAAGAGATAATGGCTTGGGACCAATCCTAGGTGAGGTGGATGATTGAATGAAATAAAAACACCAATTACATCCAAGCTTGTTTCAGAGAAAGGAAATGTTTTTCAAGGCCCATCATTTTACTTGACGATGACTCATATATTGATGACAGTAATACAGTAAATAATATGTAACATTCATTATTCAAGGAGCTTCTTGATATCTAGAACATGAGGATGCCATGTGGATATCCTATAGGAAATTTACATTTTTGGGATGTTATTCCTATTTTTTTCTAATATATAAAATGAGGGTCTAGAGGAGATCTCTATAAAGGAACAAATATTCTCAACTATGCAAGAGCTTAACACAGAAAGAGTACTCGGCCCTGACATATTATCCGGATCTTTTTACAGAGGGTTATGGGATATTGTAAAGAAGGGTGTTATCATTTGAATCCACGACTACATTTGCGGGGGAGCCTTTCTAGAGTTGAAAGTGCCACCACATTGGTATTGATACCCAAGATTAATGACCCATCATCTCTCTCACACTAACATCTAGTGAGACTTTGTAACATTCCTTACAAAATATTGGCGACTGTTATTAATCAGAGGTTGTCCAAACTTCTCCTATGGTGGATATCAATTGAGCATCATAGTATATTTATAGGTATGACCATACATGGAGAAATAGCTATATTTTAAGGGAAGATTAGAGACATCAAATTTAAAACTCACATATCCAACATGGAGATCAATGTGGATATGATCAGGGAATATGATAGGATTGATTGGAGCATAAATAACAGAGTATTTACTGGTATTGGGCTATCATTCAAGGTTGTTGATCTCCAATTCATGATCCTTGGCTCATCGTGGATGGCGGTCTATTTCAGAGGAAATCCCCTGGATTATTTAAGGCTACGAGAGGCCTCTGGCAGGGAGACCCCCTTTCTCCAAGTATCTTCATCTTGTTACATGATACCGTTAGCATGCTTATTAACAAAGGCCACTCTAAAGGTGTTATTCTTCAGTTCAATAGGAAGATAAATATTCCATCAGTTTCTCATCTAATGTTCGCTAATGATACTAATAGTTTCACTAACAAAGGAAGGTGCTCGATCCATGGGATCAAAAAAATTATGGATGAATATTGCTACTGGAGAGGGATAGTCATTTGAAGTACCAAAAGCAGTTTATTCATTTCTTGTAAGAACTCTCCCAGATGGGTTTCCTCTCTATGTAACCTTCTGTATATGCATCATGGAGTCATTCTAATGGATTACATTGGAACACATATTTCCTAAGGTATGCTTTGGATTCGTGAGTTCGATTACATTTTTAGTAGGATAACTAGTCATGTACGTAATTGGAAAAATAAATTCCTCTTGTTTGGGGGATGTATAGGAATGGTTAATAGTGTACTGGCTTCCATTCCCATTCATGCATTTTCCTCTTCCAATGTGCCCCATGGAGTGATTAACAGCTTATATAAGGTCTTATGTAGTTTTTTCTAGGATGCCAAGTCTGATGTAACGAGACACTGGGCTTCATGGGGAAGGTTGGCGAGGTCCATTACTGACAGTGGGATTAATGCTAGGAGCCTTCAGAGCACAGATCACTGTATTCACTCCAATATTTCTTGGGAAATTCTAGAGTAACGTACTATATGGGGAATTTCCATGGATAATCTTTGTGGAGGAAAGGCAGAGGTCACTAGCAGTTATGTTTCTCCCCTATGGTCGATCATTTTCCATCTACTATAGTCTCTTGAAACAAACTCTTGTTGGATTGTTGGCAACATTGATCTCCTCTTTTGGAACAAGAATTGGGTGGGACCAGTTATTACTCTCCCTGGATGCCTAGCCCCACTGACCACAGTTAAGAAGGCTTACCAACATCCCAGGTTCCTCAAGGAAGTTCTTGACAATGAGAAACATGCTCTTCTGGAGGCCAATGAAATAATTTTTGAAAAGGATAAATATGTGTTCACCCCTTCTGATTTGGGGGGTTTTCCCCTAAATATGTTCATCGACTATATTCGGAGCATGATCATCCGTATGGCTGGAATGGTACTATGTGGTTCCACAAGATCTATGTGAAGTTCAACTTCCTCATGTGGTGAATCTGAAACCATTCTTTAGCTACGGATGATAACATTAAAAAGATGGGAATTAGTATGTCTTTAATGTGTCACTTCTTCAACAACAGGAGGGAAGATAGTATAGAGCACTTTTTATTAGAGGGGGAATGGTCTCATGTGTTGTGGTCCTGTTTTGGTGGTTTCTCAGAGTTCTATTCTTAGGAGTAGTCTTTTGGTCCCTTTCTGGAGAGATGGTTCCAGGACACGTCTGGTTTGGAGAAGAAACACATGATTCACTTAGTCATCTTCAATGTGGGATACTGGTATTTGTGGCAAGCTAGAAACCAGGCATGGTTTGAAGGCTATGTTCCATCAGTGAGGTCCATTATCGGTAGGACCCGTTTCCTTATGGATGACCTGGCTCAGATCATCAAGGACTGGAAAGAGTCCCCTTCTTTCACCCTTTTTTCGGTCAGGGTCCACTTGAGTTCTCCCTCTATGGACACACCACAGGTGAACTGGGTGCGCTGGAAACCCACTGGGACGATGCTCAAACTGAATATTAATGGGTCCTACGTAGTGGGTGTTATGAAAGGAGGGGGAGTGGTTTGTGGATCTGGGGAGAGGTGGTGTTGGATTTCACATCCTTCATTGGCAACGAGACATCAATTTTGGCCGAGGCTAACTCCATGCTCATCAGGCTCACCCTATGAACCCATGAGGAGGTGGCTATAACTCAGGCAGAGACAGACTCCATGATTCTCTGAGACTCTCTACTTAGTAATGGTTATATTCTGTGGTCCAGATCCTATATTTTCCAGAAATGAAAACACCTTCTTGGAAACAATATACTAGTGACCCATACGTGGCGAGAGGGTAATAAGGTGGAATATCACAAGGCATCGTTAGAAAATCAGAGAACCAAAACATTAGTATCATTTCTATCAATAACCTGAAATCATAGGGTGTTAACTTCATTAGAGGGGATGCCATCGGTTTTCATTATTTTATAACTCCCTAGTCCTGAGGTTTCCTTGATGTATTGTTATACTATTTGTTTTTTCTTTGAATAATAATATGATTTGGATGGATTGATATTAATAATATTGGATCCTTACATAGGAAATTGATAATTTTTTAATGTAAATTACATACAATAATTCAAGACATCAGGATATTACTGAGAAATAAATATCTTGTTCTTGGTTGAAAATCACTAAAACACCTAAACAAATTTTCCTCAGAAGACCATAAAATTCATCACAAGTATATATAATATTTGGACCCACTCATCAGTTGTTAATTTCAAATTCAATTAATTAAATAGAAAATTAATAAAATAATAATAACTACATTTCAAAATAATTATCTATATTTTAATGACAATAAATTTAATTATATTATTATTCCATATATCAATAAAATGGTTAACATGATCATAACTCTTCCATAATAAGATATTGTATGGTTGAACAATATATATCCAAAATTATAATAACCAATCATATTTTAGTAACAATATAAAAATCTCTAATACATCACCCATGTCAATAAAATGTATAACATTACAATGAACATGGGATTTAAGGTATAATGATAAATGAGACAAATGCTGTAATGGATAATTCTTCTATTAGAATTTAATATTTCATATTTGATCCAAATAAAGAATGTGGACAGTAAAAAATAACATATCCCATTGATGGAGGGATATTTAGAAAAGGATTTATTTAGTAGGAATGTATATCCCCCAAAAAACAAATAGTGAATACAACATAACAAAATCGAAGGGTATAATGCACCAAAAATGTATGAAATATGTTAATAATAATGACCATAACTCAATGAACGAAAATTTAAATTTGAATAAATACTAACTGGGGAAAAATGAATCAATAACCACTTGAATTATAGAAAATTATTTGACCAGAAAATACAATTAAATAAAATGATTATGTATAAAATACATACATGGGAATTAATTAACTCATATAATGGAAACACAGATATCTAGATAAATGTTCCTTGAGGAATAAATATATGATACATAGAAATGTAACACCTTCAGTAATATATTAATCAATAGAATTTGAATGATTGACCTTAAAATTTATCTTGAAACACCAACATGAAAATATGTTCTAATATATGATATGTCAAATAGAATTTATATACACAAAATAAATGAAAATACCTGCATAATGCCAAACATATCTCAAAGTTATTAATCTGAGATTATAGTACTTACCATGTATTACAACTGACATGACTAGGATATAACATCCTATTTAATAAACATATCATAATTACGAATTATTTTAAAAACCTTAATATAAATATACTACCATTTTTTTAAATCTTATATAACTATATATTTTGAATTTTAAATAAATATAGATTATTTTCACTTCTAGGTGTTAGATCATTATGTTCATTATTTTGTATAAACATTATAATGAAGATATCATTTTCCAAAAAGGGATTTAAATTTCATAATACCCATATTATTCATGATATAATTTTATTTTATTTAAACTATTACTGAATATCCATTATAAATAGGTTCATGATTTCAATATGACTAATGAAAATATAAAATGTGAGAAACTAGTTATTTCAGGTTTAACGATCCAAAGATTGAATAATAATAAAAAATTAAAATATTCATAACACCATTAAATTATCATGAATAAATCATTAAATAATTACTCTAACAAGATGTATCAATATATAATAGTCAATATTCATTCACTACATAGACAATATAACATCATTTACAAAGGTTGTAAAACCAAGGAACACAATAACATTTTATAATGTTTCATTGAGTATGTGAATGTATTTAGATGAATATAGTTTTAATTATCAAAAATAATTATAAATTGATTAAAATTTATCTTTAGAAAAATATATTCTTAGTACTATTAATGATGGATAGTGATGAGAAATTAAATTCATTATCCGTAGAGGTGGTAGTATATCATAGTCAAGATTATCAGTCATATTTTACAATAAATTTAATAAATTATGGTAAATAAAAAATGTTATTTTTATAAATTTATTTTTGACATAAATACTATTATAACTATCTAAATTTATCCCTAATACTAGTTATTAGAGTCAGTGTTGATAGATGAACAACATCAATTCGTGGAAGCGGTAGTCTGCATGTGTGCACGATCAACGATTTGTTTTCTTAGTAGTTTGAATAAAGTGAATAATTTTTAATTATAAAATGTATTAAATTTTATTATACTAATGACACATAATAAATTATATTTACATTGATATAGAATATTACTAATGTTAAATTTTGGAAGTAATGATAATAAAATGTTGGTTCTCATGTTGGGTAGATGATTTTTTAAGAATTATTCCTATAAATGAAGACCTATTAAAATATAAAATTTACAATATTATTCTTATCTTCGACATGATTCATATAGAATAAATTTTTTAGAGTTTAAAATAGAAATTACAAGAGATGGTGATTCTTAATGTGGATGAGTTCTATCATCTAAGAAGTGTATATTAGGGTACTTTTGGAAGTACAATTAACATTTTATGTACTTCGTTGTGACTATTCCATTATCAACAGATCCTTTAATTTTAGAATATGGTTGGGAATGTGTGTGTGAATCGATAGTAACCTAAACCATTCATTTAGGACAAAAAAATTAGTATATTATGAATTTTATCTTTACATTTATTCTTTTCCCAATATCTTGTCAATAATTTTATAGACATATAAATTATTTTCAATCATAATAACTAATAATAAACCAATTATATGATTTGAAACATTTAATTTCATATTTTTAAACATTCTATCGAATTAAATCTATACAGAGTTTTAATATCAATTTTATAATTACTGCACATAATAAGTCAAAGAACTTTTTTTAAGACATCTTTCGAGCTTAAAATATTTATTCTTGCCATATTTATAAAAATTATTAAATTTCATTAAAAAAAAACTCTCTATTAGACAAATAAGTATTATAAGTCTTTCATTAAAATAGAAAACTAAATCTCACCTTAAAAATACATGGTTATGAAAAATATTGGAAACATGTTTTCCTGTAGAAAAATTATATTTTTATTATAAATATATTTGAAGTGGATTTGTAATATAATATATATTAAAATTATTATTTTTAATAATTAAATAAAAATTTAATTAATAAAATATATATTATAAATTCTATGATATTCTTACAAAAATATAAAATAAAAATGTCTAAAATTTTCTTTAAAAATGAAATTTTATACTAAAATCAATCATTTTGAGAATAATAATATTTAAACTAAAGGTAAAATATATATTATATAAAATAATATGATTTTAATTATTTAAAAAATAATATTCTATATTTTTTATACTAATTTTTAATAAACTAATAAAATATAATGAAATATTTCTTTTGGGATGATGGTATTTCCAAATATTAAATGTTACTATTATTATCTCATAATATTTTCAAAATAAATTTTGGTTAACAAATTATTAAGATAATAATGAATATACCATCTATAACTATATGAATATTGAAATAGAAATTCATATATCATATTATATATATTTTTTAAGAATACTTTCTTAAATAATAAATGACAGTAACAGTCAATTTATATAATGTTACTAAATTTCATTCATATTAAACGTATCCTTTATTTTCATTGTAAATATATTTCATAGAATTGTTACTCATTTTATTTAATTATCATTAAATAACTATTTTTTAACTTTAATTATTATATAATTTTATATTATCAAATATTTCCCAGTTATTTTTATTTTTGATGTTCCCATTGGAGAAAGAAATTTAACTTATTGAATTATATAATTCTATTCATATAATAAAATCATTGGTTGTAATAGTATTATTTAATGTTTAGTGACATTAACGAAAACAAAATCTTAAGTTTGATATATTATTTAATTAGCCACCACCACACACATTTAACTATATAATACTAGTTTAGAGGCATATCTTCATGATTACACACCGAAATCCCTACCAAAACAAACCAACATGCTAATCCATGTGGGGAGGATAGATGAAAAAATAATAGTCATTAAAATGTAATTTTTAAGGTTCATTAATATTCTGAAGGATTACATTGATATTGTTGGGGTTTTTATTTTTTGGGATTTATTTTTTTTTATTTTAAAACTCATTTTACTATGTTTTATGTTTTTTATGTAGTTTCATAATTTTTCTACAATTTATGGAAATTGTTGTTTTTATTTTTTTTGGGAAATTAATTGCAACATTTTAAAAGACATTATAATATTTTTTTAGTTATTTTAAATTTTTAGAAGTAATTTTAGAGAATTTAAATAATAATATATATGTTTTTCATGTGAAAATAAATAATTATTAGGGTTATTTTTACTTGTAATCTAGGTCATACTTGTGCATAATTGTAACTCTTGTGTATAAAAGGTTGTGTAATAGTAAATGTTCATTTCTATTAGTTACATAATGGTTGGCTGAGCTTGTGTAAATGTATGTTAAGCACATTTAAGGGTAAGTCTAACAATCAAGAAGATTGGAGTGAAATTTCAATACCAAGGTAAGGGACATCCCATTCTTCACCTTTTTGCAGAAGGGTAATTTATTTCTCCAATAATGGTTTTATATTCTTAAATATTCTATATAATGGTCTTTCCCATCTCACGTAAATGTACATAGATAAATCTACAGCTCACATAAGGGTTTATCAAGTCATGCATAATTGTAGCCTCTGAATTCTGAAGTCCTTGTATGGGTAAAATAATCAATTCATTAAGGACAATCAAAATCTTTTGTTGTTGTGGAATAGTATAAAGTTGTGTATGGTTAAATCCCTCTTAACCTTACACAGAATATATGAAAGTCATTTGGGAATTAATTTTCCAAAATATTCAGGCTCTATGATTAAATTCCCTATAAATCACGTTTTAAAAAAATTAAAAGTCTAAAAAATGGTTTTGATTTCATTAACCACATTTAAATTATATATGGAATTTTAAAATGGTTTAAATGGATTAAAATTACATATTTATTTAAATAAAAAAATATTCGTAATAGAATATGTATGTTTAATAAATATCAGAGGAGTAATATCATTAATTTTTATGAATGATATTCTCCTCCTTATGATGTCCTCCTTATCTATCTTGAATCTACATGATTTAAATGCCTCCAATGGATTCTTATAGATCACTATATTATTCATATGTGGCTTCTCCAGTGCTTCCTCGATGAAAATCACCAGTATATCTCCTATTTTTTATGTGATAAGGAATCTTACTTCTGTTAGGTTAGGGAATACTTAAATATTTTTATTTTATTATTTTTAATGACTGAAATTATCATTATTTGGATACAAGTTTTAATTGGATGTGATAAATTTATATTAAATAATATTCTAAAAAACAATCGTATGTTAAATAAATATGTTTGATTATGAAACTATAAATGTCGTGGTTTAATTAAATGTTATTTTATTACATTAGAGAATATTTGTGAATTTTATAAATTTTTTTGGAATAAATATTTATGTTTTATCATATTATATTCTAATAGTTCATGAATATAATTAATGTATTGTTATTATTCCATGAAATGATATAAATGTCTACTGAAGAAAAAAAGTTTTAAATAATTATTTTTTAATATATGAAATATAATTAATGGTTATATTTCTTTATTTATTTGTTTTTAATTGTCTTTGAATTTTGAATTTCGTTTTTAATGGAGTATATTAAATTTATTGTATAATAATTCAATGACTGTAATTTAGAAAATTATCACATATATTGGATTATAATATGTAAGAATCATGAAGAATATCATAATAAAGGAAAATAAATAATTTCATTAGGATGAATAATTATAATATTCGTAAAATTATATAACAGACATAAATTGAATATTTGATCACAATGAAAAATTAGTATCTGATAAAATCAAGATGATAGAATGATATAGTCTTACTATTATTAAATGATGTTGATGAGATATATGTTTATAGTTAATGATTTTAGAAGATTTGAAATTGATATTATGACATGTTTTATTTTAATTAAATTATAATAAACATTATTATTGTCTCATGTGGAAATATTAAAATACATTTTGGATTATTTGGGATGTGTGATCACATGCTTTCAAGAAATCTGTGTTGATTTCATTGATATTTCCTATATAATATGTTATCTATTTTTATAATGGTTATTAAGGGTTTATATTCATGTATATTCAATAAAAACATAACGTTGTTAATAAATTTTATAATTAAAGTGTCATGATTAAAAAATAATCATCGAGATTGTGGACAATTTAAAATGAATTATAATAGAGAATTATAGAATTAATATATATTTCGTATCCTTAGAAATGTATATTGGTTAAGCTTCTGAGATTAATTGTTAAATTAATTTATTAATTTATAGACATGATAATGGAAGTGATTTTTTTCATAAATGATTAACTCCATGAAAAAAGAAATGTTATTACATAATATTTATTAAAAATAAAAGCGAATTATGGAATCATGGTAAATCTTTGATAAAATTTAATAGATGATTCCTTTAGTGATATTTTTCATAACCAATGATGAATGAATCTATTAATCATTTAAGGGTATAAATTAGGTTGTTTGGTAAAGATAAATGCTTAGGGTCGATAGATCCTGTGTGCATTATAGGGTCCAAAATTCATGCTGAGACAGTTTTTTGTTAGCTACTTTTTCTGTTTTCTAGGAATATTAGTTTGAAAATATGATCTGTTTGATCATAGTATAGATGATAGTTGATGTGATATGAGGGTTGATTATTGAGGCTGTGATGATTTTAATGGGTTATATTTATGATTATGAAGTTATTATGGGATGGTACATATGTTATTATCTACAGTGGTGTTAGGGATGGCATCGTGTTAGGTACAAGGTGTTTAAATTTGGATTTTCCATCATTATTGTGTATACCATAGGAATCATTCTAGATAAATATTGATATTTTTTAAATGGAAGATAGATATAAATTAATTATATACTCAATTTCCATATCCCATAGGAAGTTTGATGATAGGCATTGTGACTAAATATTTCATTTGGTATCATAGGTAGAGTACTAAAGTACCCTGATGATTATGAAATGAAAAATTATTTAATGAAATAATGGGGTTGGATCATGATGCAAGACTATATTGATGAAATAATTTAGAATAACAAAATGGAATAAATATTTTAATCTACACATATGAGGGAACCATAATAATATTAATACTTCATAAATTATTTTATAAAAATGAATATTGAGGAATATATTCTTATTTGATGTGTAGGCCATATACCTAGTCATCATGAGTCTTATGGTATATTAACATCAGATGAGTCTTAGTATATATATTTTATATTCGTGTGGTTATGATCCCTATATCTATCTTGGAAGTTTTATAATTTTATAGGTTACCCCACACATGTCGGTACGATGAATGACAGCCACCAGATTTTGGGAGGGTGTTATTTCCAACATCAAACTTTGCATGAAAATAATTACAGACTACTAGTTAAGGAACCATACTATTATCCTGAGAGGTTTATATTCTTGTATAGATTGTGTTTATCTCACCCAATATATTGGTGTAGTTGGATGGAATGTATTTTCATTATCTCATTAACATTTATCTCTTGATATAGTATCATATTTGATTTTATAAGTATTTTTTGTGTATGTTTTGTGATGGATTGAGATATAATATAGTACATATAGGCTATCATGGATCCCAAAAACTACTTGGTTACTAAATGGGTAGGAGGTTGGGTTTTTTAGATGATTAGATGCACGTGGTGCATTATTTAGCCTACTTGTACTCGGGATGGATTAAAGTAGTGCTTGTTTCTTCGAGTTGAATTTTTGAGAGAGATGGCTCAGAGACTGAAACATTGGGGAAGAATGGAAAATTGGTAGGGATGTTATACCAGGGTACCATGTGATTTTCTCATATTAAATGATATGTTGTATAAGATAATTTTCGAGATATTGGAATGGTGATGTTTGGAAAATAATTGGAAACCTATTTAGATGAATATTTTGATTCATTTGATTTATCATTAGGCCTTAGAATTATTCAATCACATTTTTACAAGATATTATATGGGTGACCATAAATATTATACAAGTAATCTTTATCGTGTATAAATATATATATATATTCTTTTTTTTATAAAAAGAAATATGGTGAAAGAGTATGAAATTTCTAGTTCAAGGAGTTGTTTAGGAGTTGTTAGAGATTCATGGGCACTACAAAGGATTTATTATTGTGCTTCATGTTATTTCATATGATTGAAATTTCCACTACTAGAAAACTGAGTATTCAAAATTCTGTATACCAGCGGTTCAACAGAACCATTGGTATATGTGTCCTTTACCAAAAGATTGAGGAAACTGTTGGAAAAAGTTGAGTTAGTGAAGGATTTACCAACAGTTTGAGTAAACTGTTGGGAAATCTACAATGTTTTCTCCCTTTACCAACAGTTTTTACAAACCGTTGGTAAAGTCCATGCATTTCCCAATGGTATTGAAAACCTTTTGGGTAATGGTCCCCCCAAAATGTAGCAAATCCACCCCTCATTACATAGAAGCAGACTCAACATTTCCCTAGATTTTCAGAATCCCCCATGCAGTTGAACCCTAAATTGAGGTATTTCATTTGATAAACTACAACTCACCCATCAAGGTTAGACTACATCGATATCTTCCCAAATACAGACATAGAATCCCTCATTGAGGTAATTGACATGGTTGGTGTGTAGTATACCAAACTCTTTGAGATAACATAGAGATTTGAGGTATCTTATCCATTTCCAGTATTTTTCATCCCAACTATTATCTATTTATAAGGATATCCTTCTATTCTCAACCTTTCTCCATTTATTTCACTATCTAGAAATATCACATCATTATTCCCTATTTCTAGGGATTTTGGAAAATTTTATGATTCTCATATAGAATCAATGACTAATACATTATTGGTAGATGTCTTTGAGTATATTGAAGGTGGTTTATAAACCATCTCTTAATATTATCACTGGTTTGTGTTCTTTATGATGGGTAGTATCATCGACATACATTATTATTAATCTCAAATTTAAAAATAATTTTTTTTTTACTTTATGAAATTAAGCATCATTACGATCCATGAACAACCTATTATTGTAGAAGCCTAAACTTTATCCACCCATGGGGTGAGATTGTCTTGGGGAACTAATTGGGTAATGAAAGGTATGCTCATAGGGGTGGCAAGAATGAGTTATTGAACAAGAGTTAATTATTTGGGACACCTATAACACATAATGGGGACCTGAGTCTTATGCCTCTTATATGAGACATATTGAAAAAGAATATAAATAAATTTTAATTTAATTTTTTAGTACTTTTTCTTTGATTAATGATATGTAATTCCTTGAAGAAACCAACAAAGGATTCATGTTAAAACGTGTCTTTTAATTCCATTTAAAAACCCCCTTGGATTCATGATGATTTGGAATAATAACCCTTGGGGAAATCGTTCTTGGATTCATAGTGATTATGATGTATTAAGGCTTGGGGAAGTCACCCTTGGATTCTAAACTAGAGGCCACTCTCTTTACATAGGCTGGGAATACCTTCCTCCCTATAAATCCATATGAATTCAAAATTTTTTTAGTTCTACACTCAAAATCTGTAAGTATTAACTTAGTTTTAATGTTTTGAAACTATTATTCATTGTTTCTATTTTGATTTGTCATAAACCAGGTGGTGACGTGTGTGGCATGACATACCCAATAAGTGTAGTTTGATTTGTTTTCTATTTTCGTTTTACAATTCATGTGTCATGATTATATGAATTAACTTTATTTGAAGTCTTCATAGCCACTATTTTTATGTAGTTAGTGAATCATATCGACTAATGGAGGTGCTGTTGAGATGTATCCCCACTCGAATATGTTAAATGGTTTGTTTAGTCATTCTTTATTCTGGTGGGTAATGTATATAAGGATGATCCATGTGAAGGGGTTGGGGATGGTTGGGGTAGTGGG
This sequence comes from Viscum album, assembly GCA_963277665.1. Lineage (NCBI taxonomy): Eukaryota > Viridiplantae > Streptophyta > Magnoliopsida > Santalales > Viscaceae > Viscum > Viscum album. Next base: position 1,006,783,086 of record OY728134.1, read on the forward strand.
GAAGGTGGTTTTACTTTTTTTTAGTGGGGTGATATGGTACATTCTGTCAACTTTTGTTTGGGTGTTATGAATTGTACTAACTTTTCACAATATTTACATTTTTAGCATTAATAACTTATTTGAAAAACTCTCTTTACACATTCCGCATCTTTCATGAATAGGATTTACTTTGTAATATGTTGAACAATGTTCTATCAGGTCTATGGTGTCTTCTTGTATGTGAGAATTGGAAAAATTAAAATACCCATCTCACCTCAAATTTTGGCACACATAACTAAATTAGTATATCATTACATTGTTTTAATAGGTCACTACATAAAATATAAACTCCTTCCTTTCTCATTTACTTAAATATATTTTCGATTAAACTTTAATATTATTGAATATCTTATGATGAAATGAATTATAAAAATTATTTTTATAGAATGGATAGATGTTGGATGTATGACACCGATAAGATCTCAAGAAATTTTCAAATCAATTTGGAGATCTTTTAAGATTTTTCATTTCACAAAGCATCAGATATAAGTCGCATACACCTCCCTTATTCCAATTGTGTTGGTAGACCTTGGTTGATCAATGAAGAAGTCAGCTACCACATAAACAAATATGGTTTTCAAGAAAACTACTATGTGTCATATCACAATTTGGAGAAAATGAAAACTCAAATTGCTGATGACCGAAATGAAAGGAATGGAATGGTTAATTTTTTAGATGACCAGTTTCCTTTTATTCTTCATCATTAAAAATAAAGGATTTCAACTCAAGAAGACGTCTATATGAGGGACGATGATTCATCTAATGAAAATGATGATATTTTAAGTGTGAAAAAATTGAAGGATGCTGCCACGACTCTAGTATATCGACAATGCGATAAAATGAAATTGCTTGAATTTTTAATCTGATTGTTTAATGGGAAAACAATGTATGGGATTTCCAATATATAAACCTATTAAATTCTTAACTTTATGAAAAATTTACTTCTAGATGATGCATATATATTTCCTAAATCCACTATATGGAATGGAAGTTAGTTGAGGAACATGGATTTTCAATAAACAAAATTCTTGCTTTCCCGAAAGATTGTAGTTTATTCATAGAGGAAACCTTTGAACAAAAAGATTGTATAAAATGTGGCACATCCCACTGGAAGTCAAAATGTAATAGAACGCCATCCCTCATGCCACAGAAAGTAATGTGGTACTTTCCATTGATCCACAAACTCTAGAATATTTTTATTTCTGATGAAATATCAATCAAAATGTGATGGCATGATACTGTGAGAAATAAGACTAATTATGAGTTGGTTCACCATGAATATTGATTTTCATGGCATAGATTTGATTCTCGATATCCTGATTTTGCAGTTGACGTGCGTAATGTGAGGTTGGGTATTTCATGCGATGGATTCAATCCATTTGGGTAGATGCTTACTTCACACAGCACATGAGAAGTTTTTATTCATATTTATAATCATCCCCCATGGTTGTGTATGGAAAAAAAAATTCAATTTCATGCGTATACTAATATTTGGCCTTTTTAATCTCGACTATGATATTTACGTATACATGAAACCATTAATAAAATAGATGAAACTTCTTTCGGATGTGGGTGTGCGCACATACGATGTATATTCTAAAGACATATTTCAAATGTGTTTTGCACTTCTGTGGATGGTCAATTATTTTCCGAATTATGAAATGATGTATAGATGGAGCATGAAGGGAAAACTGTCATGTCCTATTTGTATGAATAATACACGATCCAGAAGACTGAAACATCGTTCTAGTTTCAGTTTTATGGGACATCGACGATTCTTGCCAATGGACCATCCATATAGAAATAATCATCGATGATTTGATTATACTATAGAGGCCGATGATCCACCTTAGCATATGTTGGGAACTGATGTTATTAATTAATTTACAAATTTCAGTTTTTCTTTCGAGAAAGGTCAAATGAAATCTGTAAAGAGAAAGAAAGTTTCCACTAAAACCTGTTACAATTGGAGGAAGAGGAGTATCTTTTTTGATTTTCCTTATTAGTCAACCAATTTGTTACATCATTGCATAGAAATAATTCACATTGAAAAGAATATAAGTGAAATGTTGATTTCGATAATTAAAAAGTTTAAGATAATGATAGAAGATGATTTACAGTCTCTGTGTGACTTGGTGGATTCGGGCAGCAGACCAGAATTGCATCCGGTGCATATCAGGGAAAATAAATGGAAAGATCCATTTGATTCTTATGTGATGACACCTATGAAAAAACAATTTCTGGATGTATTAGAGACTATTAGAGTTCCTGGTAGATATTCAAGAAACATATCTAAATAGGTCAACAGAAGAGTGTTGAAGCTAAAATCTTTGAAGACTCATGATTATCATGTTCTTCTGGATGAGTTGATTGAAATATAAATACGTCATCTTTTTTCGAATAATTTATGGGGATGGGTATTCAGTTTTGACATTTGTTTAGATATCTTTGTTCTATAATGTTGTCAATGTATTTCATACAAAAAATGTTGACAGATTCCCCATTAATTTTGTGTGAGTAGGAGAAAATATTTCCTCTATCATTTTTCACACGCATTATGCATCTGACTGCCTATATTCCCACTAAAATACTTCTCAGAGGACCCATTTCATTTCTTTGGATGTATCCAACTGAAATAAATATGTACACATTAATTTCTTATGTCTGAAATAGGAATCATCTTGAAGGTTCTATCGTGAATGGTTACTTTGCTCAAGAATTTATGGATTTCTGCTCAATGTATTTTCTTGATCTTACTACAAGAATGAACTGACAAATAAGAAATGAAGAATAATAGTATGATAAAATTGAACCCATATCTCCATCACTTCCTCAAACATGAGGAATTCATGGATCATATACATTGAATACATTAATCCGTGAAGAGCGGGAGATGGAAAATCACATAGTTTTGTTCAATAGGGATTTGTTCGATTAGTACATCAGGTAACTAAATTGAATATGTATATCTTACATATACATCTGTTAAACTATTCTCATTTTTTATCTATAGGGAACATAAAACAATGATAAATAGTAAGCATAATTATTTATCTTTGAGGAGGAGGGAGACTTTGCATAGAAATGAGTTTTTTGGTTTGTTAAAATTGGAGGTAAAAATATTACTATTTAAAATAATTAAATCAATATTTAATGAAGTTTAATATTCATTTATATTTTAGGTATAGAGTTTTCCTGCTGAATATGTCTCTAATGAAATTAGAGCTTTGGATTTTGGTCCTAATATCGTGGATCATGATTGTAAATCAATTGATATCAATGGGTACAAATTTATTGTCATTGAATGAGCAAAGAACATGAGAACAAAACATGATTGTGTTATGGTTACAGCCACAAAATATTTTTATACAAGTTCATCAGATAGTATACTGCAATTTGAAAATGTGGGTTATAATGGAGTCATTGAAAAAATAATAATATTGCATTATTACTCTCATAGACGAGTCACGATGATGAAATGCCATTGGTTTGATTCGATGATGAGAAATGGCACATTTATTGATTATTATGGATTTCGAGTAATTAATATGACACACACTCTTTCTACAGAAGAACCATATGTATTGGAATCAATGGATAAACAAGTTTTTTATGTCAAAGACCATCTTTGACCTGAATTTTGTGTCATTGTTGAAGTATTTCCAATACATATTTTTGATGATAGGGATGATGTAAATGACACTTTCCCTGGTGCCATTGGAACCAATCCATTTATTTCTTTTGATGAATCTAATATCTCAATTTTCAGAGTTGACTGTCAACCTAAAATTGTGGTGTAAAATATATAAAATCATCCAACCATGTTCTCAGTTCTTTTGGTTTACCTCGAGTTGGGTTGTTAAGGTTGGTACTACTCAAATTGATTTATTCTTGATTACAAATATGTTGTATCTGACATGACCGTTATGTGAATTTTCTATATTTATTGGTCGAAATTTATATTTGAATTGAATTTTCTAATTTGTAATTGAATAATATTTAAACATATGAAACCAACATTTCTAACTTGGTGAACACTTCAATGCTTCAACTGTGATTTATAAGAAAATTGTATGACTCTAAGTCCTCTTTTTAAAATTTTACCAGTTAATGAACATGATGGTATGTATTCTTCTGCAAAACATGTATTGAAACATGCAAAATCTACCTGAGAAAAAGAAATTAAATTTTTCATTAATTTTGAAAACTGCTTTACCACTTATGAATCTGGTAGAATCAATGTTCCATGATTTTAATAGACTGATGACACTTAGAGAATAATCATCCTACTAAAAATTAAATATCTTTCTTACATGTAGTAGGGTTTATTAACTTAAATTTATATTTTTTCAAGCTCACCAAAAACAATGGTTAGTTAAATTATCCAGGAATCCCCTATTCCCTTTAATTTATTTTGTTTTTTGGGTTACCCATTAGTTATCATTTTCTATTTACTTCTATATGTGTTTTCAATTACAGGAAATGAAACCAATTGGGTGATAGTTATTTGATTAGCAGCCTAGTAGTGGTCCCAGTACTCAGGGTGCTCGTATGGGGGGGGGTACGAGAGCTTGACGATCTTGTCGATATACCAGATTAGACCATGCCCCTTCAACTGTCATTCCATTTATCCCACATTCTGATCCCGGTGTGCCGTTAGGGACACACAAGATATTTAGACCTCCCATTTTTTCTCCACCCTTTACATCTGAGCCTCCTCACCCATATGTACCATATCCGATGATGATTTCCACTCCAAATCCATCCTTTGGCAAGCCATCCATGTCATCTTCATTTACTTCTACTTCCATCTCTTTGGGATTATATATTACATATTCTTCGACTCCTACTTCGCCAGATTCTATCCCTGCAGAGCATATATTAGTACTCACAACATCTATATAGGGTGTTCCTTCAGTTTATGTGGATCCAGCGGCGCCCAATGATCAGACTACCACTTTTATACTTATACAACCCTACCAAATTGTTAGAGAATTATTTATTTTCATTATAACATGTATTGATAAAATATTTGTTTTTCATTCATAATAGAAACATCTACTAATAAGAGGAAGGGGAGGGGGTGTATACGCATGTGTGCGGTGTAGAACCACTGCACATAGTTGACGGTGGACTAGAATGAAGATAATCAGATGATCGAAAAATCAGGGCAGCAATGTTGGAGTTTTTTTGCTATGCTTGCCAAATACTCCGACAACATTCTTGTCAGCCCGCTCTCATAGAGACAGCTTCCAAATGAAGTCAAGGATAAATCATGGGCATAGATATGGGTAAAAAATTCTGTTGTATTTAATGCAATATATTAATGTTTGTATTTATATTAATTAATATTTTGGTGTCAGCTACGGATAAATTTCCCCAATGGTGAGGGTGCACGACCAGCACATCTAAAGTATTTAGTCGAGACTTGGAGAGCTTATAAGCATGAGTTGTACATTGACTGGCATGATCAAGTGGGCATAGAGTAGGAGGTGGTCCCTATCGTGGATGATTTTCCATTATAACAGCACCGATAGATGAGTACTCATTGGATGACTTGCCAATTTATGGTATTAATCAAATTTGAGGTATTTAAATGAAAATTTTCATGTTTTTCGTTAATAGAAATTATTGAATTTTATTTAAGATGCATCAGGATGAAATAAAAAAAAATTGAAGCTACAAAATATTTCCACACAATGGGATGTACTGTGATGCTAGATCATGAGAGACAGCAGGTATAACAGTTTATTATCTTTCTTTTTGACTTGCACTTTCTATTGATTCCACCATAATTTATTTGATTGATAATGTTGTTATATAATATTATTTAGGAAATTATTGGTTTTTTGTATCCTATTTTTAATTAGATTTTCCAACATTAAATGTCATTGTAGATGCATAAATTGAATATATAATGACATGTGTCTTGAGAAAAAATATTTTTCTCAAGTAGAATGAAAAATGATGAAAGTGCGGTTAATGAACAAACTAAATAGTAGATTGTAAGTTTTAATTTGTATAATTAAAATTTTAATCTCTATTTTGTAACTTAATAATCTATTTATATTTGTAAATTGATACTTTAGAGGCCCTTGATTCCTAGGAACCTAAAAATTTTGGTTCAAATGATCACTTACATTAGTTGCTCGGAGATGAGCACCCTGGTAGAGTACGCCACCACCTCGGGAAGAGTATAGTTCTTACTAGGTATTGGCCTTCCTCAGGTTTGCGTTTTAGTGCAACCGAGTTTCAGATGGTTAAGGAACTGGAAAAACATGCTGAAAAAAGGTCAACAGAGACGACAAAACAGTCTGCTAGGGAAAACAATGCATTTATGAAACTGATGACGGGTTTACATCCAACACTTACACTAGAGGCCAACACTACTTGTGATGAATAAATTTCATCGATGTTTCATATATATGGTGCACCTGGGGGCAGTTCTAGTGGTGGTCGAGATGATGGCGAGGAGGAGGCCGAGGTGGAGGAGGACGGTGAGGAGGAGGCGGACGCAGAGGTGGAGGGTGATGAGGATGTCGAGGCTGAGTACGATGGAGAGGAGGAGGGTAGGGACGATGATGGGGATGAAGATGAGGATGAGGGTGGGTGTGATGATGATGGCGAAGATAATGACGGTGATGAGGGACAGATTGATCCATTACATTTTTTTGACTGATATTACTTACCCTTGATGTTTATTGATTTGTTGTGTCGGAATATATGTGTGATTAGGTAGGTCACATTATCTATATTTTTTTATTTAAAAATAATAAAACATGACTTGATGATTTGCTGTGACTGATTCACCCCTCCCCTAGATAGCCACCACCCCCTTGACACCCCCACCCCATGGACAACTCGTACCCCCTGGACAGCCCTGCCACCTCCATGGACAGCCCGCCCACCCCCGTGGATAGCCCCCACCCTCTGTTCATGGGATGTCCAGTTGTGGGTGTTGATTTGATCATTGATAAAACATTGGTGGTTCTATAATATTTTTCTCGATAAATGCAACCTTAAATTTAATGATTGATTGGAAATGAGATTCTAAATGATTAAAATGATTATTTATATATTAAGAATGTTTTATTTTTAAAAAGCATGGTTGTTGTGATATAATGAAATTATTTTTTTATCCTTGAAATAATTTTCTTACAAAATATTTAAATACCATCTCATGAACACGGGACATCCCCCCCTCCCAGACAACCCCCCGGAAAACCCCCCGGACAGCCCCCAAACTACCCCCACCCTCCTCCAGAGACCCCGGACAACCCCCTCCTCCCTGGACCCCAGACATCCCCCGAAAGGCCCCTGAATATCCCCCCAGGAAGCCACCCACCCTCCTCCCTAGACCCCATACTACCCTCGGACAGCCTCCCCACACAACTTCCTAGACCCTGGACAACCCCCTTGACAACCCCCACCCTCCTCCCTGGACCCTTGATAGCCCCCCAGACAGCCCCCACCCTCCTCCCTAGACCTGGAACAACCCCCTACTTCATGGACCCTAAACATCCCCCACCCTCCTCCCTGGAACCTGGACATCCCAGCCTCCTCCATGGACCCTAGACAGCCCCCCCCCCGGACAGACCCCCGAACAGCCCCCCGGATAGCCCCCACCCTCCTCCTTGGAACCCGGACAACCCCCCTCTTTCCTGGACCCTGGACAGCCCCCACCATCCTCCCTGGACCCCATAAATTCCCCTTCCCTCTATCTAGACATATGTGTTTTTTGTACAATTGAAGGTGTTTTTTGAGGTCTTCGAAGGATGTTTTTATATGTTTTATGTGCTGTTTTTATGCTGGTGTATGTAGTGAGGTGTATGCAGTGTATTATGTTGTGTATTATGTAGTTTGTTATGTAGTGTGTCTATTTTTTGTGGTCTTTTTATGTGTGTTTCTACGCAGGTGTATGCAGTGTATTATGCAGTCTAGGCTATTTTTATGTGTCTTTTTTAATGCAAGGCAGTATCTGGAGGATGTTTGCAATGTTTTGAAATGGACATCATTTTATGTGAAAACAACTGGAATATGAAAATCTGAACAATCAAATTCGTATTGTGTTGATATTTTAGGACAATGATCCATGGGTCATATGTTACATAAACAATTCAACACCACCTCCATACGAGGCATGGTTTGGCCGGCATCACTCAAAGATTCTTTCTTTTGTTTAAAATGGACACCCTTTTAAGTGAAAAAACAACTGACATATGGAAAACCAACCAAACATATACGAATTGTGTTGATACATTAACACGGGGATCCATGGTTCAATTTTGACTTATACGAGTCAACCCCGCCTCAAATCCGAGGGACACTGTGGCCGGTACGACTCAAAGTGTCACTTTTATTTGAAATGGACAACATTGTAAGTGAATACAACAACTGGAATACAGAAATCCAACCAAACACATTCAGATTCTGTTGATACATTAGAACAACAATCCATGGGTCATTTATGATTAATATGATTCAACCTCACCTCAATCCGAGGAACGGTGTGAACGGTATCACTCAAAGTGTTATTATTTTGTTTAAAATGGACCCACTTTTAAGTAAAAAAAACTAGCATAAGGAAAACCAACCACACATATTTCGATTGTGTTCATACTTTAGAATAAGGATTCATGGGTCATTTTGATGTTTACGATTCATCCTCGCCTCACCCAAAGGCATGGTGTGGCTGGTATCACTCGAAGTGTCTGCCTTTTGTATAAAATGGACATCATTTTATGTAAAAACTACCGAAATATGGAAAACGGACCAAACATATTTGGATTATGTTGATAATTTAGCATAAGGATACATGGGTCATTTTTTATGTGGAAGAGTCAACCCCCCCCCCCCCCTCAATTTGTGGCACAGTGTAGCTGGTACCACTCAAAGTGTCTCACTTTTATTTGAAATGGACAACATTTTAAGTGAAAACAACAACTGTCATACAGATAACCGACCAAACACATTCGGATTTTGTTGATACTTTCGAACAATGATTTATGTGTCATATGTGACGTGTACGAGTCAACCCCACATCAATCTGAGGTACAGTGTGGTTGGTATCACTCAATGTGTCATTCTTTTGTTAAAAATGGACACCGTTTTAAGTGAAAAAAACAACTGGCATATGGAGAATAGACCAAATGTATTAGGATTGTGTTGATATTTTTTCACAATGATCCATGGTTCATTTTTGAAATGTATGATTCTACCCCGCCTCAATCTGAGGCACGGTATGGTCGGTACCACTCAAAGTGTCACATTAATTGAAATGGACAACACTTTCAGTCAAAACAAGAACTGGTATACAGAAAAATGAACAAACACATTCAGATTCTATTGATACTTTAGGAAAATTATCCATGGGTCATTTGTAACGTGTACGAGTCCACCCTGACACAATCCGAGGCATAGTGTGGTTAGGGTCACTCGAAGTGTATTTCTATTGTTTAAAATGGACACCCTTTTAAGTAAAAACAATTGGCATATGGAAAATAGACTAAACATATTTGGATTGTGTTGATACTTTAGCACAAGGATCCATGGGTCATTTTTGATGTGTACGAGTCAACCCTGCCTCAATCTAAGGCACGGTGTGGCTGGTATTACTCGATGTGTCTGCTTTTTGTTAAAAATGGATATCATTTTAAGTAAAAAAACATGCATACAGAAAACTAACCAAAAATATTCGGATTGTGTTCATACACTAGAATAATGATCCATGGATCATTTTTGACATGTACCAGTCAACCCTCCATCAATTCGAGGCACAGTGTGGTCGGTACCAATCAATGTGTATCACTTTTATTTGAAATTGACAACATTTTAAGTGAAAAAAACAATTAGCATAGGGAAAACCGATCAAACACTATATTATTGGGTTGATACATTCGAAAACTAGTCCATGGGTCATATGTGACGCGTACGAGTAAACCCTGACTCAATCTGAGGCATGTTGTAGTCAGTATCAATCGAAGTGTCTCGCTTTTGTTTAAAATGGACATCATTTTATGTAAAAACAACTGGCATAAAGAAAAATGACCAAACGTGTTCGGATTGTGTTGATACATTAGTAAAAGAATCCATGGGTCATTTATGACGTGTATGAGTCAGCCCCACCTCAATACGAGGCACTATATGACCGATTCAACTTAAAGTGTCTCACATTTATTTGAAATGGACATCATTTTAAGTGAAAACAACAACTGACATATGAGAAACTGACCAAATGCATTCGGATTGTGTTGATACTTTTGGAAAATGATCATCAGTCATATGTAACGTATACGAGTCAACCCCACCACGATCTCAGGTATGATGTTACTGATATCCCTTAATGTGTCTTTATTTTTTTTAAATGGACACCCTTTTAAGTAAAAACAACTAACATATGTAAAACTGACCAAACATATTCTTATTGTGTTGATACATTAGCACAGGGATCCATGGGTCATTTGTGACATGTACCAGTCAACCCCACCTTAATCCGAGGCATGGTGTGGCTGATACCACTCATACAGTCTTACTTATATTTCATATGGACAATATTTTAATTGAAAACAACAATTGGTATACTGAAAATAGATCAAACACATTCAGATTATATTGATACATTAAGAAATCAACCCATGGGTCCTTTGTTACGTGTACAAGTCAACCCACCCTCAATCGGATGCACAGTGTGGCCGGTACCACTCAATTTGTCTCACTTTTTTTTTGAAATGGACCAGATTTTAATTGAAAAAAAACATGCATATGGAAAACCAACAAAACACTTTCAGATTGTATTGATACTTTAGGAAAATGATCCACGAGTCATTTGTGATGTATAAAAGTCCACACAGCCCCAATCCGAGGCCCGGTATGGATGGTATCAATCTAAGTGTCTCAATTTTGTTTAAGATGGAAATCATTTTTTTTAAAACAACTGTCATACAGAAAACTGACCAAAAATATTCTGATTGTGTTGATAATTTTTCACAACGTTCCATGGGGAATTTGGGACCTGTACGAGTCAACCCTGCCTCAATCCAAGGCACGGTGTGGCCGGTACCACTCCAAGTGTCTCACTTTTATTTGAAATTGACAACATTTTAATTCGAAAACAACAACTAGCATACGGAAAACCGACCAAACACATTAAGATCTTGTTGATACATTAAGACAATGATCCATGGGACATGTGTGACGTGTAAGAGTCAACCCAACCTCAATTGGAACCATGGTGTGGCCGGTATCACTCGAAGTGTCCATATTTTGTTTAAAATGGACATAATTTTATGTAAAAACAACTCGCATACGGAAAACCGACCAAATGTATTCAGATTGGGTTGATACTTTAGCACAAGGATCCATGGTCTAGCCACACACAATCCACTTCTCATGTGAGGAACTCCTACCCCGATTCTAAAACACATGACATTTTATACGCCAAGGAAAACTACATTCCCTAAGTCACACAAGATCATTGATAAACACCAATTATCATCATCATTATGTTCAATAACATCCAACCCCAACCATGGAATATTATATTTGTGTTTGGTTGAAGTCATTTATCCATTTCCTTATTTTGCAGTTATTAGATTCTAATTTCTGAATTCAATCATGTTTGTGTAATACAAAATGCATTTTTTTATGTATTATTAATTTTTTATAACAAATATTAACATTTATGTAGTTTTTATGTGTTGTATTCGTAATTTATAATTAAATTATGTATGTATTCAATTATTAATTGAATTCCAGATTGCACAAGTAATTTTCATCCCAATTCTGAATTGAATTCTAAATCAATTATGTATGTTTATAATTACCTTATGAAATATGTTTTAATTATGTATGTGTATAGTTGTATGGTATAATATGTGTTAAATATATATGAATTAATTGTGTATATGTATGTGTTATAGTTGGTTATTGCAGGTAATTAGAGTTGGGAAAGCTGGAAATTCAGAAAGGGCAGTCTGATTATGGAAATCAGAGGAGTAGCAGGCTACAGCCTGAATTGCACAACAAGGCCTATGACAACAGTTTACAATAATTGGAATAGGGATGTGAATGTGTTTTATACAAACGGTTCTAAGAGAACCATTAGTAAAAACACTTTCCCAATGGTTTAAAACCCGTTGGTATTTAGGTGAACTCATTAGATATACCAATGGTTTGTGTAAACCGTTGGTCAAAAAGGTTTTCAAAAAAATATTCAAATGGTTTGAAACTATTTGAATGGTATGTTCACCAACAGTTTCAAACCGTTGGTAAAACGTTATACCAACAGTTTGACATAACCATTGGTATAATGTAGATTTCCTAACATATAGCAACGATTTTCTTGAAACATATGGTGTATTATTTTCCCTACGGCTTACTTCCCTATAGTGTGGATAACCGTTGGTATATGTTAGGAAATATGAAATAAAAATATATTATATGAATGTACACAACTGTAGGGAAGATTCATTTCCAGTTGTGTACATTCATATAATATATTTTTATTTCATATTTTTTTACAAAAAGGTATTGTTTTGTTTTATTTTTTATCTTATCTCCCTTAATTACAATCACATTATGGGTAATTCCTCACATGAGTGTCAATATAATAACTTTTTTTCTAGTCTCCAACCTATGTCTAATTAAATGAGGTATTTAGAAATCCTTTTTTACATTATCACATTATCGGTCTGGAAGGGTCCCATTGGAGGGATGTGTAATGATAGAGTGGTTTCATATGTGTCGACAAAGTGAAGTGATGGTGTTTATTGTTAGGAATTGGGGAGGATTCATGGATCTTAGGTAATCAATAATAGCATGAGATAGTATGTGTTGTAAAAAGGGATTCTGGAAATGACACATGATTTTAAGATAACTCGTGATAAAATTCAAGGAAATTCATGTTTAACGGATTTGATAAGTTCACAAAGACTACATTTAGGGTATAAACCTTTGAAAGGATCAAGGATCATTATTTTATGAACTATTATTTGAATGGTGTAGGGAATTGCAGAAGTATAAATATTTAATAACAAAGTATACATGAATAATTTCATTCCTAGGTTATGATACCCTATCATTTGTTAATTTGAATGATTGGAACTAATTCAATGTCCATATTACAATCATTCTAATGATGGTCAACCAGATTTCTTAGAAAATTCTAATAGATAGGAGAATGATGACGAAAATTAACCATGGGGGATATTATATGTGTTATAGAAGAAGAGCCTAGAGAACTATGTGGGCTCTATTCAAGATCATGACATATTAGTTTTTAGTGGGGTCTAGATAAATTATTTTGTTTGAATCATCCAAATAGGGAGAATTATGTTTTAATTATTGTGAAAATATAACATTTGTAAAATCTATAAAAGATGTTCTTTTTCCTAGAGTTTATGATGAGTTTTTTGTTTTGTGGGGGATATTCATGGATTAGTTTCTGGATTGAGTTTTTTTTCAATGAATGTAAGGGTGTTATTTTACTCCAATTATGTTATTCATCCATTATAGGATTTCGTATCTCTACTCTTGATGTGTTTTGAGAATATTAAATTTCTTTTTGATCATTATACCATTCATTTGTTATCCCCTTGATGTGAATGAGAAGGATCATTACCATTATATGATTGTTATCTCTATCAAATGGTAGTAAAAGAACCTCATCATTAACTAATTTAAACCAAAAATTAAAATATTAGATCACTGATTTTTTGTATCACATCATCCATTTAGTTTCACACCCATACCTATTTGACATTAGAGATGGTAAGCATAACTCATTCCTTAGTCCTTGTGTTGTGATAGTGATTTGGTCTGGGGAAACAATTTCTCCAACCATGTTCATATCATTCATTTAATCTATTCTGGATCCATTTTTTGGTGTGACTAGAGGGATAATTATTAACTCCCTCTTCGGGTTAGTATGTTGTCTAATTGTGGGGGTTTATATCATCATTTGAATCATAGAATCTTTTCTTGTGAACCATATGGTGGATGTTTTTCCAAGGAATAATGTCTTCTATATCACAATTTATTTTAATAAATATACTCATCTCATATTTCATGTTATATAGTCCCTCATTTAGGGTAATGTGATTAAGAAAATTATTTCCTCAGTTTGTCTCATCATTATGTTGGATTTGGTGGTCTCTTTATTTTAAACTAAATTCAAGTATGGAATGGGTTGTACCTATGACCTTATTTATAATATGGTTGTGGTATATTGTTAATAAATCCCTGTAACTAATTTTTATCATATATTTTACATATGTGATGGTGTATATAATATGAATATAGAGGAAACATAACCCATCCATATATGAAATGTTAAGACATGTTTTAATCATGTTCATGTGAGTAAGTGCACACAAAGATGATAATATATTTTTTGATGGATGGGTTCTTTAATTATATATGTCTGTGAAAGATTTTTTTATATTTATTTTAGTGATTATGATGGATATTTAATGTTACATTACATTGTTATATACATATTGAATGTAATGGAATGAACAGATTTTGATTTGAATGTGGAACATTGAACCCTTTTCTGTATTTTAATGAGTCTTCCCAGGGTGAATACTATTTCTTTACAATCTTGGAATAATATTTAAATCAAAATAAAGTGCATAGTTTAAACCTAATGATTTATTTTATATCATTTCATATAATAAATTTGAGTTCTACAGGTTTTGGATTATATGTGTAATTAGATTTTTATAAAAATAATCAAATGAAATCATTACATGATTTTATATATGTGATTCATCATTAAACTCATAGAAAAAATAAAATTATTAAGAAAGAAGAAATTTTACAATTAATATGTCATTTATGAGAGATTTATTCATAATATTAAATAATATTTAGTGTGTCCTTATTGGAAAATTTAATTTTTTGGAAACATGGTTTTGTAAAAAAAGAAATTTCAATTCGTCCAGGAAACATGTATTTTTTTAATGAAGTTTTAAAAATTGTATGAATAATTATTTATCAAAAATGATATTGATATATAATTTGTAATTTAGAATTATTTAAAAGGTTTTTCATTTAATTTTTTCTTATGTTATAGATTTAAATGCACAAAAGAATCTGCAAAATGTAATTATAAATAGGTTTCTTAAATATAATTAGTATTAAGGTGAAATATTTAGATCCGTATGAAGTGGTAATGGAATATTTTGGAAAACATGTTTATTTTATGAATAGATTAAATAGTATGATTAACAAAAATATATAATATATAGAATTTTATATGCTGGAATATATATATAATTGATGAAAAATGGAAAAATATTTTTTTTCCCAATTAGAGTTTTGTACATTTTGTTTAAATAAATGTGAAGTGATTAGGGTGAAGATGTTTACTTCTGTAATGTTTATTTAATTTAATATGAATTTGGTTTGGATTGTTTTTAAAATATATGTTGAAAATAATATTATCTTGTATTGATATGGGAGAAAAAAATATGTTATCAATAATCCAATGTTGTATATTTTTTTGATATAGTGAATCTTATCTTATATTGATATTTGAGATTGTATATACTCATTGGCATATGGTTTTGTTAATGAAATTAATTGTAGGGATGATATTCTATCTAATTTAATGATTCAAGATGAGAGATAATGTTTTAAAATCCCATTATTCGTACATCTAGATGTCATTAACATTTAATTAATAAGTCATAACTAGTTTGTAAAAGGAACACATAATAAATGTATCTATATCAAGAGAATATTTTAAAATTACACAATGCTTAATTATGGTTTTAACCACTATAGTAATTGTTTAATGTATTGGGAACATTGTGAGGTGTCTTATATGATCATTTATTTATCCCCCATCCCTCACTCTTAATCAATGTAATGTTTTTAATTATTGAGAAAATTAAATTCTTGAGTGGAATCTTATAAAAGGGTCTTGAAAAATCCTAATATTTTTATTTCTATTCGGGTATTTCTAATGGTTTCTACAAAATATCATGAATATTAAATGTTTTTTTAAATTATTTTTGGATAATATATATTTTTTTTAATTTTTTTCGAAAAATTTTCTTATAAATTAAACGGTTTGAAAGTGTACTTGGGAAATTATTTTAGTAGTTTTTATGCAATTCAAATTTTTGGATGTGTTATAAGATTTTTAGAAGTGATAATAAATCAATTTATTTATCATTTAAAGATTTTGTTTATTGGAAATAATGTATATTTGATATTATTTTATCATTATTCATGGTTATACATCTACATAATGGTAACCCCTGATTTTTTAATATTGTGTAAGGATAGATATTGATTTTTTTTCTTTCATAAGAGTTTTTTTGGAATGTGTAAAGGTATGTTATGATCATGTAAGGGTAATCCATACCTTGTGTAAGGATAATTTGAATTTCAACACATTTTTATGGGTATAACCGTCCTTCCCCTTATTATACAATAGTGATGAATTTATCATTTATTTGTATCCATGTTTTAATCATTAATTTGTAAGAGTCATTACCATCTCATGTAATGGTACATTGTGAGATATTATCCACACATAAGGGTGAGTGAAGCATTTGATAATGATATAGAAAAATTTATTTTGGTTATAGAGTGATAAAATATAGACCTATAATAATTTCATCACATGTTTCCCTTTAGCGTGTAAGGGTAAAATTTTAATAGGGGAAAACCAAGATTCCATTATGAAGTGTATGTTAATTCACTATGGGTATCATTTTTCCCATATTTCTGATTTTTCTCCTCTATTGACCTATAAATTTATTTTTCAATGATTTAAATGCATAAAATCATCGCTCTATTTAATTTAGAATATTTATATTATATCTATCAATTTTAATGGTTTTAAATAGAACTAAATTATGTATTATGAAAAAGATGAATTAATTGGGGAGTAAAATATGGAAATTAATGGAGTATGTGAAGAGGAATTTAATATGATATTAAAAATTATTTTGTCACTAATTTGAATTCATCTTTATAAATATCAAGTATGTATGATCTCAAATCCAAAATTAGTGTCATGCAAATAAATCTGCAGTTTAGCTAAGGATTCTCTTGTATTTCCAATGCAGTTATCATCTTCCTCTCCCCAATGTTTTCTATCACATGGAATATTCATTCTTCCATGAATGGGATATGGGACTCCACATTATTATTTTAATTATCATGTGGGAAATTATAATGATTAATATAATATTTTAAATGGACATGATTAATGATAATAATATACAAATTTTTAATATAATAGTATGAAAAATGAAAATGTGATAATTTGGAAACACCAAAAGGGGAGGATAAATTTTATATTGTGTAATTAATTAAAAGAATTATTATAAATTCAAAAAGTTTAAATATTTGAATTATTTATAAAGTATCATATTTTCATATGATCACACTATAATATAAATATTATGTTAATATAATTTAATGAAATGAAATTGAATTTTACCTCTTGAAAAACAAGGTTAGCCATATTTTGTCTAATTTTCATAAATAAATTACAGATTATATTGTATGAATAATTTTTTTAATCATTATAAAATAATTAATTTCATTTTGAGAGATTTATATTAAATACTATTGATAATAATTCCATTATTATAATTTATTAAATTACCACATACACTATATGATAAAAATTGTTAATCTAGATTATTATCAGAAGAGATAAAGAAAAGTTATATCATGTTGATGAATAATAATAAATTTTTTTCTAAATTATTTATGATAGATTAATGGATAATTTATTCACTTTCACAAATTATTATTTGATAAAGTCAAGATGATTTCATATTATACTGATAAAATTCTTAGTTGAGGTTTGTGAGAATAATTTTCCTCTTTCTATATATTGGAAGAATATAAATTTATATTAGTATTTTTTATAAGTCAAATAAATGAAACAAATCATATTTTTCAATGAATGTGGAAATATTAATATCCGTGTTTGAATATTTGTGATTTGTGATCATATGATTTTATGGTATATGATTGGTTTCATTTGATATTCACTACAAAATGTTCTATCTACATTTATAGGTGTGATTATTGTTTGATATTATTTAATATTAAATAACATTTAACATCCTATATTGAGTTGTTATAATGAAATAGGCTGCTTGAAATAATAATCACCAAGATTGTTGATAAATAAAAAATAAGCTCAAGGCAGAACACTAGATTAAGTAAATAATATTTATCCATATAAATTTATGAGGGTATAGTTGGAGGGATTAATTATTAAAATTATCAATTATTTAATTAACTTGATGATTGAAGTAATTTTTTATATAAATGATTAATGGAATGTTAAATTAAATTTTCTTCCAAAAACATTTCTCAAAATGGATGTGATGATTCAAGGAATGATAAATAATTGATAGCTTGAAAAATCTTATGTCTTAGGATAACCATTTTTTTACCTGAGATAAATGAATCAATTAATCAATGATTGGTATAAAGCTATTATTTTGGTAATGATAAATTATTTGGGCAATGAGAGCATATTTTCTTATGATGGATAGCTGCATTGTTTCTAGGGCCCAAATTCCAAATGGTATCTATTTATTATTTTTTATTTCATTTGATTCTATATATATGAGTCATTATATACTATTTGATGTGGTACATGGATGAATAATAATTTATGTGACATGAGGAGGGATGCCCGAGTCATTGATTTTAGAACGAGGTTCCAATTATAATGATGTTTTTGGAATGGGGATCAAACTGATATATTATATACAGAGCTATCAGGGATGGAATAAAGAAATATATAATGAGTTTAATATGGGTTTTAATATGTATTTTGTTATAAAATATGGGATTCTTGTTTGATAATTAATATATTTGTTTAATAGGTTGATTATCGAGTGTATGTTTTAAAATCAGTTCCCATATTAGGGATGAAATTTGATGTAATGCGCTATATGTGAATCACTATTTCGAAGCATTGGTGGAGTTCTATATTATGAAGACTACAATGATATGAAAAATTAATTAATGAATAAATGTTTTTGGTTATTGATTAATTATTGTGATGGTGACACACTTGAGAATACAAGCTCATAAATAATAGTACCATTAGAATTTAGCTTAGATGATAAAAATGATAAACATGGAAAGGTTGCAAAATTGAATTACCTAATGGATAATTAATCATATAAAATTATTATTCTGGTTTCTATGATTATTTTATTCTTATGAATTATTAGTGGCATCTACGAGTCCCATCTAACATTAGTAGTATAAAAGTTTATGAATAGATTGTTTCCCATTTTTTTTTGTTCTGAGCCATATAGATTATGTAGGTTTTAGGATTTATTATATTACCATATCCATCTTGGTAAGATCACTTCCACCTAGTGGATTGTATGGGGGTTTCTTCCCTAACATAACGGTTTGTGTGGAATGTATGTTTGATTACCACCATTTCACCCACACTCTTGTTTATGTAGTATTATGTGTTAGTATGTGTGAAGGTGATCCTTCCACATATATGTGGGTAGTGGGGTGTGATGCGTAATATATATTTTTTAAAGATATATCTCAGGATATAGTATTATAATTCTATTTAAATATTTTTAGAGAATAGGATGTGATGGATTGTGGTATATGACATAAGATATGGGATGTGGCATCTCTCGAATACAGCTTAGTTACTCTGTGGAGATGTGGTTGTGACTGTGAGATGTTTTGATTCACGATGTGCATGAATTTTTACAAGGTGACTTCAAGAAGGATTTCATTATCCCTAGCTTCTTGGGATATATTTTAGAGAGATATAGCTAAGTATTGTGACATTTTGGACAAGTAGAAAATTATTGGGGAAGTCATAGAGGGGTACACTCTTTTCTTATTATATTATATGATCTGTTGAATGCGATAATAAATGAGAGAGAGCTACAGTGAAGTTGGGTATATAATTTTAAACTGTTTTAAGAAAGATGTTAATATAATTTAATTACACAATAGTATTTTGTATGATTTATTCACATTTTACTTAAAAGAATGGAAGGATGACACTACTAAGTATACATTGTATTCTCAAACAATGTATATATAAATTATTTTTTTGGGTCATCATGATCTAGTAGCTGATGAGGCCTAATAATTATTCCTGGAGTATTTTTTGAGAGTTATTCATGATTAACAGTTACTAAGGATGATTTTATCTATTATTTTTTAGTTATTATTTATTAATTCATCACATTCATATTATTCATTCGGATTTATTTTTTATGATAAGGAGTTATTGGGTGGTGGTTTCAATCTTATCAATCTCGATCTTAAATACATTGAGAATAAATCCCCATATGTTTATATATTATACCCTCAGTACTAGTATCTAACATTATTGTAGTTGGATTAGAGAATCATGAATCATTATATCAGTTCTCTAATTACCAGCCTAGGAGATGTACCAATGGGGGGGAGGGTTCATGAGAAAACAAATGTTAAACATGTGTTTATTTATTCCTATTGATTAATAGTTTCCTAAGATGAAAAATGAAAACTAAATAGTACCAATGATAATACTCATAAAATAATAAATAAATTTATATCTTTTTAACACCATATGTGTAGCAACCCCCCCCCCCATCGACCTTCAACAACCCATGTATTGTAGTCTACACCGTTGACCTGATGGTCCATTTGGGTCAACCTAATGATGGTCAAGTAGTGTCAGCATTACTCAACCAACTATATCTAGTACATAAAAATTTTTGGGACTGAAAACCCTCTAGTATTATATAAATAACATAGTATCTAAAAAATTCCTAAAATTCTCATGAACATAAATTATGAAAATTGGAATGTAATAAAATCATTTCTCAGATCACTAATATTTTATAAGATTAATTAAATTCAGTTTTTCTTTATTTTTTATTATCTATTATCTTCGAGTCAAAATAAATAAAAGTATATCATTATTTATAAAATTTACTTCATATCAACTGATCATTATTCTAGATAGACAAATGTAAATATGATAATTTATTCATTTATTTATTAAATAATTTCATGTATGATGATTGTATTATATAATTAGTAAATTATGATTAATGTTTCTTGCAGTTAACATTATATATATATGGGAATATAAAAACATGTTGGATTTTATACATGTGTACTAGTATACCTGAGGCCCCCTCACATGCATGCGAGTATTATTGTATAAAGAGGACGTAAAAAGGGTGATGTATTTCTTTTCCAGATATAGGGATGTACCAAATGATACATTAACATACTAGATAGGGTTAGCATTATCTCTTGAGTAATGCATGAATTTTTGAGAAACTAATAAGGTCTAAATTTATCCACATTTTACTTAATTGATCAAAAATTTAGAAACATTTATGATGATATCCTTCTATTCTTGTTATATGTATCATCTTTTATTTTTTATCTATATAGTTAAAAATTGATCACAAAAAATTATAAGAGAGAATTAATAGGTAAAATAAACATGCACTACCAATTTTTTCTCTGTAATAATAGATATGTTGTGATTGTTATCACATATGGAAAGAATTATAAAATGAAATGGATATAATTATTTATTAAAAAGATCAAAAATCATCAATTAAAATATTATATTCATACTAATTTACAATGAAAAAATATGAACAGAAACAGATGATTGAATTTATTATTAGATCAGGCTAAGGGTTCCTAGTATTACTGTGGATTTATTATAAAAATGATGGTTTAACATAACTAACATTGGTTTCAAATAAATATCAGAAAAATATTTTTATTATATTACTTTATAATTTTTGAGTTGGTAAATGCACTAATGTTTAGGTAATGGGAGTCCACTTAACAAATAATTGAGGTTTGAGTTATTGTGGTTTGCTAGCTAAAAGCATACCAAGACACATTGTATGTGGTGAAGTATCCATATCATAGAATATGATGATTTTTTAAGGGTTAACTATGACTTTGGTATTCAATATATTTATTAACACATGTATATTTTCTGTGGGAAACAAATAATGTAATATATAATAGAAAAAATTTATGATTCATAAATGTAAAATGTAAAATAATTGGTAATAATTATAAATGAAATTATGTTCATGTGTTCTATTTTTTAATAAAATTTATATTGTTATAAAAATTCATTATAATAAATGGTTTAAAAATAAATATTCTTTAATTATATAATCATTAATGATTAATATATGATTAAGCATATGAAATTATGATATTAATGAAAATTTTGCATGCTAATGGCCCTTATACATTTTAATCCAAACCAGGAAGGAAAAAGTGGTGTATAGGGAGCTTATAAGAGTCACATATATGAAACATTGTATGTTCACATCATATTCAAATCTCCAATGGATATTCATTTTTTGAATGCATAATTACATAATGGTTTGAAATACTATGTGCTTCTCCCCGAAAAAAATTTGGAGGATAAAGAGAAGTGTGAAATTAATTTAGAAATGATTAATGTATAAATGAATAAATTGAATGATAAATAACAATATTTCAAATATCATATCCAAAAATCCTTATCCTATAGTTACATTAGATTAATTTAGTAATTTTAAAACTTATAGGTTTTAAATATCACTTTAATATATCCGACGTATGATTCCCTAGGAAGATAAACAGGAATAAAATTCTTAATCTTCAGTTCAAATTATGAAGAAGATTACAGAGAATATGAAAAGACCAATATAATGTTTAATGTCAAAGGAAATTTTACAAAATTCCATATATATATATATATATATATGTATTAACATAATTAAATTGGAGTATATTTTCATCACATGTTGTAATAAATAAAAGAAAGATGATGAATCACACTAAACCTAAGAAGAACTGAGATTGTGATTTTCTGTTATGAATCATCCACATTGAATGTATTAATTTTTTTACTTCTTGTGTTTTATATCCTTCATGTGTACCAAGAAAATGTATAAAAATTTAGGAATAATTATTATGAAATTTATTATAAGGTATAAGGTGTATTCTCCAAAAAATATGAAAAAACATATCATTTACCAAATACATTTTTATATTATAACTATTAATGTGTTTTAACAATCATTTATGTTATATTTTAACAAAAAATAGTCATAAATGTTTTCATTATGGAAAAATATTGGTGTCTCAATCCAAACACATAGTTTTGTATTACATTAATAAATGATAATAAATGATTAATATTACACATGAGAATCAATAAAACATAATTTTGTAATTTTTATTGATGAGAAAGTATATATAGATGAATATGTAAATGAAATATCATAAATGATCAGTAGACTCTTAATTAGTTTAATCACAATGTATTTTGATATTATTGATAATTAGAATTAATTTTATGAAGAGTCCTTAAGAGTTAAATATTATAGATGAAAAAAATCAGCCAGAACTAGTTCAACATGATACCTGTGAATTATTTCATCGAGATACTAGATGCATGTCCATATAAAGCAAGATATTCCACTAAGAAATGAAATAAATATAGAAATAAATAATGGAACAGTCTTGGATAGAATATTTTAAGGGATTTAGTCCCCTAATCTGAGGAATATGTTTATAGATAATTCATTTAACATTATAATGCAAAGTTAGTTTTTTCAATATCATATTCAATTATATAGATCAGAAGAAGGATTTTATTAATATGTGGATAAACTATGGGCCGTAGAGTAATTCATTGATCATGAACATATAAGGTCAATTTGTTAATATGACCACATTTCAATATATAAATTCTAATAATAATGTTAACCAATAGTCAATCAATGAGTCCTATAAGCTTTTTAATTCCTTCTACTATAAACGTTCATACATTCTTCATAAATATCAATGTTAGAAAAAATAGAATATGTGAACTATAATGAAAAGTGGGTATCTTAAGAGTTATAATAGGAATGAATTCCATTATTTAATAATCTATGTGTTTGGATGCAATACGTTTATTAAGGCTATGTATGTAATCAACATTATATCAATAAAAAAATTGAATCATTGTTAATTGTCCTATATCCATTCAAGATATTATGTAATCATGATATAAAAGTATTTCTTATACTATCATTATTTATATAAGGGAAAATTTTCATTACTAAGATAGTGGTATAAATTGAAAACATTAGTTACATATAGCCTATGAATGGACATTAATATGATGGGAACCCCAAACTCCACAAGTCATAGTGGGAGGAATTTTTCATTGGATGCAACATCATTGTAAAGTTACATCCATAATTGGTTTTTAATGTTTATCACGGTGCATGGTATAATATAATTTAATAATAATGAATCCGGTAATGATTCTGTGTAAGGATACATGATGTGATTTGAATGATTGAAGGAAATCAAAGATGTAATCAACAATTCAATGAAAAATTTATAATTTTTATAGGCTTATATGGATGATGTGTAGTCATTGGTTGATGTTCATGAGAAAATAAGAAGGGATTCACAATATTATCACTCCATGGCATGGTTAATTACTAAATGTTTTATTGAAATTAGATATTTTCTATGAAATCATATTATCAATAATCGTCAAACATAATCTATTAGAATTCTATTTCTCATAGATCTTTTTTTAAATTTATCATTCCATTGAGGACTTACCCTTGCATGATAGTTTCATTATAGAAACCATATGGAAGATGCATATATGAATCTATTGAAAGGGATAATGAAATTTAGAAACACTAATATTATATAAATTTTATAAAAATACATACATTTATTTATAAAATATTATTAATAATAAATTATTTTTTAAGAATGATATATTTTCTTATGACTAAAAGCTTTTAGAGGGAGAACTATTTTATTACATGTAAAATATGTTGACATTATTTGAAAATAAAATATTGGACATACTGTATGTTAAAACTATGTTCAATGTAACTTTGAATGTATTAACATATTGAAGGAACCCATGTTGTATATGACAAGATCTATGGAGTTAGTCCAATGTTTTTTTGAAAACAAATTTGAGGTATACTAACATGGTTTTGAAATATTATTGAATCAAAAATTTTATAGATAATGATTCCAATGTCACAAGGAAAAAATATGCTCAAGAACACATGTATAATACATACACGGAGATTAAAATTTTTATTACAAATCATTATAATTATGTGAATGATCTATCACTTAAGAAATTCTATTTACAAGGTATGATAAAAAGAACACCATCATTATGGTTGTAAAATATCAGATAAAATAATAGGAAACTCAGGATAACAATTTATTAATATACTATAGTACATGAGAATTTACCAAGGATATGTTTCTAATACTCGGATATAAAGTAACACTTGATATAAAATGGAAAAATAAACTTATTATAGACCCATTGGTCCAATAACACAATTAGTTTTATGAAATGAGATAAAAACTCATTAATGATTGTGGTAGCTATATCTAAAATTACCATTTATTTTGTGGCATCTAATAATTATGAAGAATTATTATTAAATGTTTAATGATTTGATCAAATAATTGGAATCATAGTAATAATTTATAGTATTATAAAAATCTTTTGATAGAGCTTCCAAACATAAATCCTTGTGTATACTGGGGGATAAAATGAATATACTCATTAATTTCATATTTTAAGGGTTTTTACTTGTGAAAATAAGGTAACAAATAGATTAATTTCTATTATGGAAATCATGGTAATCCCAATAAGTAATTTTATTACTTAAGAGAATAATAGTTTTATCTTTTCAATGCTAATAGATTGATGGTTTACAAGTTAGCTCTAGCGGATACATTCGCGCTGTGAAAGTTATTTCCCTAAATTTAACATGAATATTATTTTTCAATTGAAATATATTATTTAAAGTGAGTTAAAAATGATATATTTTTTACATATTAGTGTTGATAGATCTCTATAGAAAACATTCATGGTGAAGCCCTAAAATCAATTATTGAATTATAAGGTTATTCAGTTTCATATTGTATTGAGAAACTTGATATACTTGTATGGTAACCATAAATATATGTCCTATGGTCTATATAAAATATACATATAACAAATATATGAATTCTATCTATTATTTTTAGTTGGTTCATAAGAATTATACTTATTCCTATTATTTATGCATATGGTGATCTGAAGTAGATGATTTCAAGATGAGTGGCCCTCCAATATGAACATATGTGTTTCATGGGTTATTGGTAGTTTTTATCCCATCTATTTTGAATTTCACTATATATTTGAGAAAATTATTCTTATGTATCCTTTGTTCATTTAATATTTGTATTTTTTGAAATAATGTAATTTATATCGGGGCATGGTATCCTATTTTTGGGGCATCATTGGGTCTATTTTATTTGTTAATTTATAATGAAAGACTGTTCACATCTAAAATAAAGGGATATATGAAGTTAGTAAAACTAATATTTGAGTATATAAATTAAATACCATTCTATCGTAGAATAAGGGTATTCCACATAGAACATTCATAAATAAATAAAACAAGAAAGTATGATGTCTGAAAATGTGCATCATGCATTATGACATTTCAGGGGGAAAAGATGGTATACTACAAGTTATGTGCTCTTAGTTGGTTATTTTTTCTAAAATAAACCATATCTCTATATAGGTCATGATATGATTCAGGATACCACTATTTGACTATGAGTATGAGTCAATACTATTGAGACATATTTTGATAGGGTTAGAAACATAATGTATTCAAAAGATTTCAAATTCAAATAAATTGGAGCATAGGACATCATGGGAATGATTATTTGGGTTGGGTATTTTACACATTTAAATATTGGAATTAATATTAATATATTTGATAATATCTAAATTTATAATTATTAGTTTTTAATTTATTATCTCATTGTAAATTAATTTTTTACAGTAATCAAATTGAAATATTTTTTAAATGAATCTTTATTATTTATTATTTATTATTTTTCTATAATTGTATGTACTATATGATTCAATATAATGACTCATATTTTCCCTCATAACATTATGTTGGATTTTAGAAGTATTTTTTTAAATATTTAGGATGTTATTGACATGTGTTCTAGGTCAAAAATATTATTTCATGCTTATGTTGACATTTATTCAATTTTGGGGGCCAATATACACTTTCATGGATAATTAGCATACCAAAATATATTTGAAGAAGGGGAAAAAATCCTAGGAATATTAATGAAATAATTTTTAGTATCCAATTTATCATATATCCCAATTTTTAGAGAGATAAGTTCGGGTTCAGGACACTTTGACTCATTAATGACATCATAGATCAATGTAGTAGTGATTCAGTAATTGATACAATGTCAAAAAGTAATATACTTCACTTTTTTAGCACCTAATGAATGATGGTAAAAAAATAGGCTTATGTATAGTATATTAGTGATCTATGGGGTTATTTCTTCATTTTTATCAAGAGATGATCTCCAATAGTGCTAAAAATTTAATTGTATCCAAATAAAGTAGGGTGTGGTTTGGAAATTAATTTTTATTAATTATTTTTATTCACACAATTTTATTAGGATTTTTAGTATGTGTGAATAATTAGAATTTATTTTATAACATTAATCATGGACTTAATAAAAAATAATTTTACTATAGCATACACTTCCACTCTACACTGGGTTTCAACAACCTTCACATTGTCAATGAGGCCATTAAAATGGGCAAGGGGAATTAATATTTATATTTTAACTAGTTCAAATATAGAGAACAAATTACAAATTTGACTAACAAAAATTAATTTTTAGAAAAACCATCTACAGATGGTCAGAGAGTCACACCTGGTGGATGAAGCCTTGGGATTTCATTTCGTCACATTACACCATCAATTTCTTCAAATTTATGGGAGTTACGTAATATTTTTCAGTGTGGTCAATGATATCTCGAGAACTAGATCCAGAGTAAATAACTCTACCTAAACATAATGTAATCATGATTTATAATATTGGGGTATTTATAAAAAATTAATAACCATAAGATAAAAAAATATCTAGAAATTCTTTTATCATTTTCGAGTAGAATAATGGACACTTACCAAATGCTCCTACATTGATCTTGAAGTGACGTTATAACCTGAGTTGAAAATGAATTCTATTACCATTAAAATAACATAGGTCACACATAAATATTGTTAAATGATAACCTCTTATTATTATATTTGATATCAATTATAATACTCATTATTATCTCACTCAAAAAAATTAGTTGTTTTTAATCCATTTCAATGATATGAATATTCAATGATAACCCCACTTATGATATGAAAAAATATTAATTATGGTCCACTAAGACCATGCCCATTATTTTTCATAATAGTATTCATAGTCAATATAATATAATTAATGATATCATATTTGGTGTTTTTGTAACTCTGTGACATGTGCAAATACAAATGAATTTGAGGTAATGTTATAATATAATGTCGTAACTTGAGACGATGAAATAATAAAAGTACTTCTCAGCATCACAATTCATAACTCTTATAGAACTAATACATTATCAATATAACATATTTGATTATATTTAGAATAAATATCTAGACCATTGTTATTTTAGTGCTTAGACTGGAGTTGACACTACCATTAAAAATATATAGTCCTACATATTCACCCATGATGATGAGGTAACACTACACTATATGAATCCAAATATGATTTAGATCACCTTGGATCAAAATATCCTACACAACTTCCCAAAATAAATTTAGTTGTGTAGAATATTTATTGATAACCAATTCTAAAATATGAAGAAAATACCTTTGTTCCACATAGTATAATGACCTCACATACCACAAATTAACAAACTAGTTGTATAAATGAGACCCACTACATATATATAACAATGATTCATACCAATATAGAACCCTATAACCACTAAAAATTTAATTAGTTATATCATTAATTTTCATATTTTTATTTATAGGGATAAGTCCACCACCACAATTCCTCAAAAGTGTCCAAATAATTCCTGAAATATGAGAACTATCAATATCTACCATCATGACTAGATCTACTACTTCAAAATATTTCGGGAGAATCCTCAATAAGAATATATACTAAAAGATATATTATTTACCCATCTCAAATTGTGGTGATTTTATCTCTTAATTTGAAACTATATGTAGACCAATTTTATATAGCTTAGTAGACATGTTCGAATACGCCACGACTGATCAATAAAACACTGAAAATGATTAGGAATTCATGTGACTTTTCAAATTACATTTTATCAAGATATAATTTTAATTTTAAAAAAATATTTTAAGCACTTAGGTATATGTTCTCATGCTACTTAATCTGGCCAAGAAACACTTAACAAATATAATCATTGTTTTTAATAAATAATTCAACATAGTTGACATTAATAGTTTAAAAATATTACTAAAACTGAAAGATATTATTTTTATTTTCAGATAATAAATAACCTTAATAGGATATTTATATACAATTAAATAGGGGGTTATGATGGATAACCTCCAAAAATTAGAATTTTTTTTAAAAAAATACTTAATTACCATTAACAAGGATATGTATCATCCATTGGTCTATAACAAAAATCTCATAGAATAATAATTTAATAAAATTCTAATCTAACTAGGGATTTGGTCATCAAAAGATATACACATGTTTTTCTAGAGTGTTCCCTTGGGGTTATTTACGTGTCCAGAGAATATAAATAAAGAAATAAGAATATAAATCTGATTTAAATATTTAAAAATATCAATTTAAATCATAATCATTCATTAATATATTATATAAAAAATTTAAATGTATTTAATTTAATGATTACATGTGAAATTCAAAATTTCCTACCGTATATATTTTCTCCAACTTATTTTTGAAACCAGACACCGAGTGGGCGTGGATAATTGGAGACAACCTTTTTAAATAGTTGTATAGTTATGTCATTGTCTGTATCTTGTGTAACTAAATGGGAAATATAAAAATGAGATAAAACTCAAATTTTTCAACCAGAAATCCACCCAATATATAAAAAAAATACAAATTCTATTACACATTCATTGTGGTTTCGTTGTGGTTAATGTCCCACATTGGTGAGTATTGTGCAGTCTTTAATTTTTTACCTACCCTTTATGTATCTATGATTCAGTATGCAATCTATGAAGTCTCCCCAAAATTACAACAATCAACAGGGAATAGAAGAAGGTGATTGTAACATTTTTACATAATCCCATATTTTCCCAAAGTGTAAAAAAATTTCACCCACATATGTTTCATGATTTTTTATTATTATAAAAATGAAAATAATATACTTGACAAAATAAACTAGTTGGAAGTTTTATTTTAATTTTTCTGGAGAATATTAAAGAACCAGTATTTACCAATAACATTTAAATTTTAATGGAAAAGTAATAAAAATATTTATTTCATATAATAACCATAGGTAATCCCTAATATTTCTATGGTGTAGGGAAACCTTGATATTTATACTATTACATTGATAGAACTGATTAGATCAAATTTTCCATGCACTATAAACTGGAGTGAGCTAATTCAAATGCCAAGTATAATGAAGATGTACACCCAACATCCCCATAATCATGTCATTAAATGTTCAGATAGTGATGTAACATAACAAGAGAGATATATAGAGAGTTTCATGATTAATAGAATGTTTAAAATATTCCCACAAAGTCTCCTATGTTACCATCATCTATTTAATTTCTCTAAAATAACAATTTTATTTCCT
This sequence comes from Viscum album, assembly GCA_963277665.1. Classification (NCBI taxonomy): domain Eukaryota; kingdom Viridiplantae; phylum Streptophyta; class Magnoliopsida; order Santalales; family Viscaceae; genus Viscum; species Viscum album. The sequence goes on from OY728134.1 coordinate 1,006,813,843, forward strand.
AAGTACACAATATTATCATTCCCATTTAAAAATATCAATTCATCAAACACATGATATATAATTTATAACTTTTTACATACTGATCAAGTAATTAAAAGTATTTTAACATCAAAGAAGGTGATATATCATTTTAAACAACTAAAGACCATATAATAATCCGTCTAAAACCATAAATAATGACTGAAAAATAATAAATATCTTTTTTTATAGAAAAATCACATTAGAGATTTCGAATAAGGGTATATCCTAAAACTACCAACAATATCTGATAATCATTGAAAATAAGAAGAATTATCTATCCAAATATATAAATGATTCATAAGTGGAAAATGATGACCCCAATATTAAAAAAACACCACTATGATGTGAAACATGAATCGTACACCGCTTTGCACATGCGGAGGGAAGAGGACTATGGAAACATATATATTTAATGTACATTAATACATAATTAAGTACATAATGGTACACACAATAAAATCACAAAGGATCACGAGTCCTGGTTTTTTGGGTAATTATGTGAATAAAAATAAAATAAAATAGTGATTTAACATATTTATTTGAAACTCCAAAAAATTCGGTTAAAATCGATCAATATTATAAAATATCATTGGATAACATTCGGATGCACATTAAAAAGGGGTGAGCAATACATCCATGTGAGGGGAAAAAATAATATCATGATAAAAGTGATATAAGAGGCATATCATGGTGATATGTAAGGTTAATAATCATAATCATGAACATTGAGGCATGACTTATGTATATCACATCAAGAAAACATAGGTATGTTACAACAACATAAATCATGACATCATTTAAATAAGTAAAACAAAAACACTGATGTAACATAACATCATGGTCTTAGGATTACCTTAAGTTTACAATATGTGGTATCCAATGAAATAAAAAAATTACCGAGTACATTTGTGACGTATATAATACTAGACCCACACATCACATTCATATTATATATACGTGTTTTTGTGCCACATTGATCCTAAAAAATAATACTCTATTTCATCATTTTCAATCCCTCAATTAAGAAGTGTGGATTACATCAAATGAACTCCCCAATAATTGAATAATAAGTACATATATATGAATAAAATTTAGTTATAATAGGGATGATTATTCTATTACACACTGAGATGTTATGATAAATAATCTCTTCAAATATTGTTTTGATAGCTTGTGATATCTGAAACCCCAAGGATAAATTCAACATAATATAGTATACCATTAAATGAAGTTACCAAATTGGATTAATGAATATTATATAAAAAATTAATAATATTTTATCATTTATATATGTATAAAATGTTCTCATTGGTTATCAATTATTTAGAAATTTAAATAATCTTTTTTAAAATAAAAGACTTGTTTTTCTGAAAAATGATTTCATGTGAACAATTCATTTCTATCATAATAATTTAAATTTATACATGTTGGTAAATTAATTTAATGAAACTAATATATTATATATACAATATAATTGTTTAAATATTCATTATTTTTATTTTCAATAGAAAATCAAAATACGGTTTTTTGCTTAGAAATTTGTTTTTTAAAAGGTTTTATTCTTTAAATTTTGTGATCATATATTAAATATAATTTTTCCCACTTATAGAAAAGTAATTTTTAAAAATTGATTCCATTTTTGGAACAATATGGTCCAAATATGACAAATTTAGATTTTTTATTTTTACGTATATTGAATATTAATTGTCATAAATTTTATCACTTTTGCAATGGATAAAACATGTTAAAATAAGTTTAATCTAAGTATTAAGGCCACCATTTATTATCATAATATTTATTAGATGAAGATAAATCCTATCATACCACTCTAGTTTTAAAAATAAATTTTTTATTGGATAGATTCCCATTAAAACATCCTCTTTAATAGTTATTATGAAAAATAAAAAATGTCACTTTCTTTATTTTAAATATCTCTTATCTATTGACATAATGAGAAATGAATGTTATGAAAAAATAATAATGAAAAAAATTATAATAATTAAATTATATTGATGATAATATGTTTTAACATTTACTGATTGAATATTTACCATCAATTCCGACACAACACTTACCCAATAGTTATTCATTTAATAGAAATAATAAATGAAATTAATAATATAAAATGAAATGAAATTTCAAATCCATCGCATTGTAAATGAATTTTGGTTCATAAATATAAAATATTTGGGAAATGATAAAGGTTTATATTATAAATATGTCTTTTTATCAATGTCATTAATGTCATATGAAATTAATTGTTTCAAAAATGAGAGTAAGGATATTTTTTAAAAATAGTATTTCAAAATTAATTTAGAAATCATAAGAAAATATATAACAACATAAGGCGATATTATATGGAAAAAAATTCATCAGTATTCCATTTATGGGTCAGTAGGAATCTTATATGTACAATTCTTACCCTTTAAGAGTAGAAAAGTGTATATCATGCTAATGGATAAAATGGATTAAAGAGTGAAACCAAAAGATGAGGTACAAGACACAATGTAAACATATTCAAAATTTATTGATTGATTAGATTAAAAAAATCATATATTATATTTTAATTTCTTTAAAATTTTAATCAGTTGGATTGAAATATATTTTATCATATATTAATAATTTATGAAATTCCTAAAGTTCCCACTCCACTAAATTATAAAAGAGCAGCACATCTCCTTACTTCTTGAAACCATTTTATCCATATATTAGAAAAAACATGAAAACCATTCATCTAAAATATCCTTATCCAAGTTCATGAAGAGGTTTTCTTTCCAAGATTCCAACCACTGAGTCAGATCAGGAGCTCTAAGGGGTTCATTCACTATAGGAGTAATCATTTTAACATATCACTTTCATTTTAAGTCATATGTTTCCTCCACAAAATTTAGATAATTTATCATAAAATATTAACTTATTAATATATAATATACTAAAATGATATTATTATTATTGAAGCACCACTTTCCAGCCTCCATTCTGTATTACAAAAAACCAAATCAGTACTCATGCAGACGTGCATGGTTGGGGAATAGTTTTCCCAAACATTGCACCTAGGCCTAAAAATCTTTGCAGCCAAGGATATATGATAATTTCATTTTTGTGTGCATAGTATTTCAAATCATCTTCCCTCTTTGAAGTATCCATGAACCCCCCAAAAGTTGTTCATGGATAAGGTGCATGTTTTGGAGAAACCATGTGCTTCCAACAACAAACCGTACATATGGGATTTTAATCCCCCAACATTTAATAAAAAAATCTCAACCCCACTTTTAATACCCCAGAATACCATATATCAACCCATAATCTATTTCTATCAATTATAGTGCCACAAAAGGTAATTATAAGGCCCTACGACCTCTGTTATTGGTGGTTCTAAGGCTAGTTGACCAATTTGCACCATGTTTGGTTTGTGGTATCTTGTCAATTTATTTCTCGTTCTCCTCCCATTAATTTTGCGGGGTTATTATTCCTGTTTTAGGTAAGATCTAGTTCAATTATCATGGATATAGATATACTATTGTATATATTGATTTAGATTTAATAAATATTTATTTTTTCTGTCATGATTTATGTTTTATATACGAATCTCGATCTAATTCATTACTCTAATAAAATTATGCATTTTCATTGGGTGATAATCATTAATGAATTCTTGTAGGTGGCCTAGATCTTATATCCCAGTATCTTGATTTCAATAATGTGTAATAAATTGTTTAATTTCTATTAGATTATTATCAATTGGTTTCCTGAAAAAATAAACTAATTTTGCTGAATTAGTTTATTGTGGAAAACATCAAATTCGAGATATTAGGATTATATATTTGAGGTAATTATTTCTTGAGTTAATTATGATATATTAAGATTGATCATTTTTATAAATAATTTTTGAGTTAATTATGAGATAGAGATATTGTTGTTTGGTGTAATTAATTTTTGATTAATTATGAGATACTAGATTGGGAATTTTGACATTTAGTAGTTGATTTAATAATGAGATATTGTGACTATATTTATTGATAATTAATTGATGAGTTAATTATTAGATAATGAATTGATATTGTTTTTTTGAGATAATTAATTGGATGATTATTTATTATATATTTAGACCCTAACTATTGATTGATTAAATAGTGAATTAATTATTGGGATTGATGTTCTTTATTAATTGCGGAATAAATTAAGGTAATTGACGTGATGAATTTTTTTTCAAATTAGTAATGAGGATGAGAATATTAATTAATTTATTGAAATAATAAATGCAACGAATTTGTGCACAATAAATGTTAATAATGGAATTTAACTGTTAATTGAGAAAAATAAATGTTAATAATGGAATTTATATGTCAAATGTGAAAAATAAATGGTAACAATTGCCTTTAGGTGTTAATTGACAAAAATGATTTGTAAAAATGGAATTTATGTGTTTTTGTAGATCAATAAATAATATAACTAGTATTTATGTGTTAATTGAGAATAATAAATAGAGACTATAGAATTTATGTTTTTTTGGAGAACAATAAATAGTAATAATTGAATTGAAGTTTCAATTGAGAATAATAAATAATTATAGTGGAACTTATGTGTTAATTGTGAATAATAAATGGTATAAATTGAATTGATTTGTTATTTGAAATAAATAATGGTTACAATGGTGCTCTAAGATATGATATCCCAATGGGATAGTTCGGGATTTGACATGAGCCGAACCAAGTATTAAATTATTTGTGTCCACGGTATCCTAAGGGTCTATGTGGTTAAAAACATATTAATAGATAATGTGATAAATATTTTATTATGCATTGTAATTATTTCATTATGCAACTAAATAAAATATTTGACAAGATATTGTTTTAGATTCCATTGGTGGTGGAAAATTGAGTTTTACTCACACCCTACTCGGGCTTCATGATTTGTACCTGAATAGTTTTCATGGTTGTATGATAGGTTAAGGTAAATGGACTTGTGTTAGATGGATCATTTTGGATGAAACATAGATAATGGAACTACACGTGGTTTCGGACCTTCAACGGTGTTTCCCATGTCTTTACTTTTTTTTCTATATTTTGACACAAGGAACCTAATTTATCATGAAATATATACTATTTGGTTTTTATATTTTACTTGTAGTTTAGGCCATCATTTGATATTTATACTATTCTATTTATGATTATATTGTTTGTTGTCGCTTATTAATTATATTCCACTGGCGTATTACTATGAAAAAGAGGGTAATGTATCCTCATGACTAATATTAGACCCTCGCTACTAGTCAGAAGCCTTGGGCATATGGGGAGCCATGCCTAAGGTCTTGTAATTGACCTACTTGGGGCACCAATGTGTGTTACCCAAGTCGAGTCATTAAAAAGTTGTAGTAGATCACAATTTTGTTTTCTTTTTCTTTCAATTGCTATCTGGGAAAGGTAAACAAGAGACTAGGTAGATTCATGCCTGGGTTTTGAACTCATGCAAGAGAGTATCTAACTCATGAACTGGGGAGAACCCAAGTTCCTAGGGTGTGCATATTGTTATTTATATTTTTTCTTACACATGAATATTATTTCACCTTGGGTGATGTAATTGTGGTGTGACATGATATTTTTTTATATGACCAGTTGATATTTCACTCGCGGCCTAGTATGGTGTGCTTGATGAGTTTACATGCATCATTCTAGGCACTAGGGATTATTTTTTGACATGTATAATTTTACACATGCATATAAAATGGGTTTTGGTAAAGTTGTTGATATTGAACCGTTATTCCATGCATGAAAAATTAAAATTAAAATTATTCCTAATGAAATTGAAAAAGACAGTAAAATGATGATAGATGATAATTAGTGTGTGTCTATTAAGAAACAAGAAACATGAGAATGAGAATTCCATTTGATAACCAAGTCCTAGGTGTAGTACTGACAGCGCCTTGGTTTCGACCAAGTGTTAAGAATTTAGGAAATGCATTTTCGTGACATCAGGTCGTTTTCATCATACATAAATGAGATAAAGTGGTGTTAGGTGTCCCAAAGCATGTTTTTCCTTGTAGAGACATGCCTCCATGGAGACTCTTATTGAAAATATTGTAGAAGGATATGGATGGATATGTTCTTATAGTAGTGTAACCGAAGGCATCAAGAGTGAAGGGTGAGGAAGTAGGAGGGATGTTCCTAGGGAACTCTACGTGGTTCATGATACTCAAGAAATGAGACCTAGAGTGGGTTCAGAAAAGCATGTCTGATCTGACGAGGGAGTTTTAGTTGCAGTGCCCAATGAATTTAAATTTATTGGGGGACCAGAGGTAGCTCAATTCCACATTGTGTCTACCCAGATGATACATGACCATTTAGATACTCTTGATGAGAGGTGGTTCATGTTGTCTGCTTATATGATATGAGGATTAGCGAAGTACTGGAGGGATGCTCAGATTCAGACCGGACACGATGATGGTATGTTATGGAATGAATTTTTGGAGAATTTCTTGGTGTGAATTTTTCATGAGATAATGAGTTAGTAGTGATTGGATTGGTTCATGAAGATGACTTAGGTGAGTATGTTTGTGATTTACTGGGAACAATGCTTTAAATATTAGAAGCACTTTTCTCTAGTGTTGGTAGAGGCTGAGATAGCCATGTCAAGATGTATTTAGGATGGGATTAAGTGTGAGATTAAATCCAAAGTTATAATAATTTTTAAAAATTTGTTTGCTAAGATAGTGGATCATGTTATTATAGCTCAGGGGAACCTAAAGAGTATTCTATTATAGGACTGATGTCTTTTGTTTCATGATCATAAGGTTTATATTATTAGAGTAGAAAGCCTCATAATTAGAACATTAGCTAGTGAAGTGGAAAATAAAGTTGTTGGGGGGAAGATAATTTTCATAATTCTTTTCTAAAGTTATATTCTACTTATGTGGTAGGTTGGTCCACTATCACCAGAACAATCTCTGACCACCAGTAAAATGTCAGTCATGTGAAAAAATGGGACATCTACAAAAGTTCTATAGGACCCAGTGACAAATGGTCAGTGAGGATAGAGCATGGTAGAATAAAAGTGTATTTAGGGGATATTCCAATTTGTATGATGTTGGCAGCTAGAGTTCTACTAGTTGTGGTGGTATAGGCAGTGGATGTAGAGATTCATGGAAGGATCACCCGTATCATCAAGGAAGCGCAGCTCAATAGAGTCAGACTGCATCATAGGGAAGAGGGGTTGTATAGTTACATTCCATTCATCCAACACGTGTGGATAGTGAGGATGGACCATCGGTAGAGGAAGGTATTATTCTTATAGATTCTACATTATCTAGTTCCTTATATTATTTTGGTACCTCCCATTCCTTTATTTTTACCAAACTTTTAAATGGTATCACTATAGTGGTGGAGATTGTGAGTGGGGTGATGATGATAAACAATCATTTGGGGGTACGATATAGAGACCTCTTTTTGTGAAAATGGTGTTCCCTTGATGTTGGGTAGTATCATTTTCAATGGGATCTTTATATTCAAGACATGATCGGTTTTAGATAATACTAGATATGGACTAGTAGGTAGTGTAATGAGACCACATTGATTTTTACCATATGAGAGTGACTTTTATGTCCCCAATGAATGACAACTATGTCCACCATGGAGAGTTCCATATACAGGTGGGATGAAGAAGGAAAATTACTCAGCAACTGGGTGATATCAAATCCTATGTTTCTAGTATTTTTTGGATGATAGAGGATTAAAGAATGATGTTTTCAACTAGTATTGGAATAATTTTAGGATGTGTTTCTTGAATATTTATTAGGGATTACACCGGTGAGAGATGTGGCATTGACTATTGAGTGCATGATGGGAGATGAGGAAGTTTCTATTTCCCCATATAGAATGGCACAGACATTGCTTCTAGGGATTAATACTTAGTTGGAGGAGTTAAATGATAAAGTTTTTATCTATATGAGTATGTTGATGTAATGTTCACAAATGTTTTTTTTGAAAATAATGTTGAAATTACTCTATGATTTTCTATTGATTATCATAAGGTAAAACAAATGAATATGAAGAACCGGTATCATCTTCCATGTATTATGATCTGTTTTAACAGTCTTGAGTGTCTGGTGTTTTCTCAAAGATTTACATGAGATTAGGGTATCATCAGTTGAGAGTTTTAACTTCTAATATAACCCATAATACAATCAATAGAATGTAAATCCTATATGAGTGCATTGTGAAGCCGTTTGGGTAAACAAAGACATCAGATGTGTTTATGGACTTGATGAAAAGAATATTTCATCCATTATTGGATAATCATGTGGAAGTGTTTCTTCATGAAATATTGGTGTACTTCAAGTCTCATGATGATCGATCCCAGAATCATCAAATAATCTTGAGTACACTGAGAGAGCGTAGGATGTTTCTATCAAAATCTAAGTGTCAGTTTTAGATTGCCAAGGTAAACTTCTTGGGTTACTTTATCTTAGAGGAAGGGGTGTATATGGACCAAGATGAGGATCATGTTGTGGTTTCTTGGGATTGGACCAAGAATGTGTTCGATATCTGCAGATTTTTGGGTTGGCTAGTTATTATCGAAGAATCATCCAAGACTTTTCTCATTTGGCAGTTACAATTTCAGGAATGACCAGTAAGGGGATAACGTGAATATTATAGAGCATGTTAGGATGCCTTCAAGTATTTGAAAAAGCTCTTGACATAGATACCAATCTTGATCCTAACCATTCTAGGTGAGTAGTATGCGTCATGTTGTCACACTTCTTGAATGAGGCTTGGATATATGTTATTGCATAGAGATTGAGTTGTGGCTTATATGTCTTGGTAGTTGAGTCCACATGAATTGAACTACCATATGAATCACCTTGTTTTGTAATTTTTGTCTATTCGTTGAAAATTTGGCTTAATTACCTTTTGGATGAAAATCACAATATGTTTATGGATAACAATGTCATAAAATATATCTTATAGTATAGAGATTTTAATATTCGGTAGAGGAGGAGGGTAGATCATATGTATCCTTTTAATTTTGAGCTAACATGTACATTCGAGAGGGAAATAAGGTGGCTGACACTATTTGTTGGAAAACTCCGACTCATGATGTTTATAAGTCTAGTGTTGAGTGGAAGATGATGACCTTGCCGGCTGAGATGCATAATGTGGTCCTAGAGAGTTAGAAAAAGATGCCTACCATATCCGGATCATTGAATTTTATAAATTTGAGATGGATCAAAGAAAAAAAATGAGGATCCAGAATTTTTTACATTAGGGAAAAGGTATTAATGTTGGTAAACACCTTCATGTTGGATGATATATTACAATGACATCATCTATGTCAAGAATCGGGTTGTTGTGACTTTGAGCATCTGAGAGGTGATGATTCAGGAATTTCATTCCTCTAAGTGGATGGTACATCCAAGTGTAACAAAAATGTATTAGGATATACGTTGACATACTGTTTGTCCATGAATGGAAAATGTTATAACAGTGTTTGTGACATGATTCTACAAATGTTAGTAGGTGAAGGCCACACATCAATGACCTGGATGTTTGCAACAACTTTTATCTATTCTGTAATGGAATTGGGATGAAGTTACCATTTATTTTTATGGTGACTCTCTCGATTATTTATTATAATAATTATTATTTTTGGGTGATTGTATAACATTGACAAGGGTAGTGCATTTCAATCCAATATAACATGATTTCTCTCTAGATAAGATAAGGAAAATGTATGTTCGGAGGATAGTCCATCTTTATTAGGTCCCACAAATTATAGTTTCATATCGTGATTCAAATTTTACTCACTCTTCTTGTAGGTCTTGAAAATGGTACTAAGTACACAGGTCTTACTGAGTATGGAATTCCACGAATAGACAAGTGGGATACCAGAGTGTAAAATTCACGTTCATATTGATATATTGTGAGCTTTTGTTATAGAATTTAGAGGGTCATGGGGGAAGAACCTAGAACCTTTGGATTTTTCCAGTAATAATAGTTATCGTGATAGGATTTTGATGGTACCATATGAGGCACTTTATGGAAAGACATGAAGATAACTCTTATTCTAGATGGGGGCATGTGAGTAAGGGTGGATTAGAGAATGTATCATATAGGATTTGTCAGAGTAGGTTGATCTGATATTGAAACATATGACTACATGTCAGGGTATAATTATGTTGTAGGCGTATAGACATTGAAGACCCCTAGAGGTTATAGAGGGTGATCGTGTGTTCCTTTGTGTGTGTCCAAGGTTGGTTACCCACAGGGTATGGAGACATGGAAAGTTAGCAACTAGGATTGTGGGACCATTTGAGGTTGTGAAGTGAATTGGACCAATGACCTATCAATTAGTTCTACCACATAGATACAATGATGTGCATGATTTTTTGGATGTTTGAAAAATTTAGTGGTATCACCCAATACCTTCTCATTTGATCGATGTGGACAATGTTGAGCTAGAGATAGATGCACCATTGAGAAGTATTTGATACGTGTGTAGGATCATAATGATAAATTGTTACGAGGAAATACTATGATGATATTTCATGTATTTTGAAAACTAGCACCAGTGTAGTATGGAATGTATGAAATATGAGTGGATATGTAAGATTAGTGGCCCAATGATTTTAACTCTCAATCATAGAGAGGCATGAGAGTATATATTGAGGAAGATCTTTTGTAAAATTAGGAGAATGTAAAACCCTGAACATTTCTTTTGATGCCTTGGGCTCATTTAATGGTACCCCTTTTCATTTTCTGACTAATTTTAATTTGTATTTTTCATTGGGGTTTTTTGGATGAATCCTTGAGAAAAAATGGATGAAAAATGAATGTGCATAGTTAGCACACTGTTTTCCCTAACTATGGTCCATGGCCTAGAAAACCTTGTAAAAATAGATATAGAATAATTTCATAGTTGGTGACTAATTTTTCAAACCCTTAACCCACATTGAATTAATCATCTACCCCATAAATGATCCACAAAGTTAAGGTGCATATTTAGGAGAAACCATGTTCCCTAATCAGAAAAATGTGCGTACAATATTTTTATCCCCCAAGTTTTATTAAAAAATCATTTACCCATGTATAATACCCAAAATTGACCTATAATCAATATGTCTCAGTTCTAGATTCTCATAGAGGAATTTAATGTCACCACAACCTCTGTTTTTGTCAATTCGAATCTCGACCGATATATATTCACCACATTGGATATCAGGTTTCTTCTCATTTGATTTCACATTCATCTCCCATTATTTTAGGTCAGTTTTTCTTTATGTTATGTGAAATATTTAGATCATGTATTGTGGATATATATCTAGGATTGTATATCTAGATTTAGATTTATGTTATCTTTTTTTTCTATCTTTATTTATGATTTAGATTGGGACCTCAATCTATGTCGTTACTCTACTGAAATTGGGTATTTACATTGGGTGATCATCATCATAGAATTGAGGTAGGTTGTATATAATTCAAATTTGAATGTCCTGATAACAATTCTATTTATACAAATTTTCAATTTATATTTGAATTTTAGAAATTGATATCTTGATTAGATTAACTTATTTTTGTGAATTATTTAATTTTGGAAAATGGGAAATTAGGGATATTGGGATTACAAATTTTAGATAATTAATTATTGAATTAATTATGAGATATTGAGATTGTTTATTTGGATAATTAGTTTTTGAGTAAATTGGGAGATATTTTTTTTGAGATAATTAATTGTATGATTAATTAAGAGACAATGAGATTGTTGATTAAGATAATTAGTCGTTGAGTTAATTATGAGATATTGAGATTATCAACTAGAGATAGTAAGCTGATGAGTTAATTATGAGATACTGAATTGATATTTTTATTTTCAGATAATTAATTTGTTTTATTCATTATGAGATATTTAGATAGTAAAAATTGATTCATTACTTCTTAAATTATTTAATAATATTGATGTGATTAATTAATTGGGGAATTAATTAAGGGGATTGAGCTTATTAACTAATTATTTAATTAGTAATGATACTACAATATTTGATCAATAGATTGAATTACTTATTAGGATGAATTTTAGAACAATATATGGAAGAAATGGAATAGATGTGTTAATTATGAACAAAAATTTATAATAAAGGAATTAATCCATTAATTGAGAACAATAAATGGAAACAATGGAATTTATGTGTTAATTGAGAACAATGAATGGTTACAATGGAATTTATTTTCTAACTGAGAATAATAATTGGTAACAATGGATTTTTTGTGTTAATTCATAAGAGAAAATCTTTATAATGTAATTTATGTGTTAATTGATAAAAATAAATGGAATAATGTAATTTATGTGTTAATTAAGAACAATAAATATTAACAATGGAATTTAGGTATTAATTGAGAACAATGAATGAGATCAATGTAATTCTTGTGTTAATTTAGATAAATAATGGTAACAACAGAACTCTAAGATATGATATCCCAAGGGGATAGTTCAGGCTCTAGCATGATATGAACTGTTATTAATTTAAGGGTATCCATAAGAGCCCAAGGTTCTATGTGGTTAATTAATGATTAATTGATAATTTGAAAACTATTTTCTGATTAATTTTAATTATTTATTTATACAACTACATAAACTATTTTACAAGATATTGTTTCAGACATAATTGGCGGTGGCCTATGGAGTTGTACCCACACCCCACTTAGGCTTCTCGATCGATACTAAAGGAGATTTAATAGTTGCTAGATAGTTTAATGGAAAGGAAAATCTGTTAGACTGTTGATTAGGGATGAATCATGAATGATGGACCCAAACATGGTTCCCAACTGTATTTGTAATTTTTATTGTCTTTAATTTTGAGTGAACATTTTAACCCTTGGTGTGTATGTCATCAGGAAATATATACTATTAAGTTTTTATATTACATTTCTAGTTTGTTCATCATGTGATATAGGTACTATTTTGGTTATGTTTATATTGTAGGTTTATATTGTTTATTTATTTTACGTTTTAGTATTACTCTATTAAAGGGGTTACAGACTATCCATGGTTGATATTAGACCCTCTATGGTTGTCCAGAACCTCTAGCATATGGGTAGCTGCTCCTACGGTTTTGTGACTAACCAGATTGGGGCACTAATGTGTGGTACCCATGTTAGGTTATTACATTCCCTCCCTCATGACCACTAAATACTATAAATATTATTTCATTATTTGATATGTTTATGTCAAATGAATATTATTTTAATATTATTTTTTTAATATTCAATTTTTTTAAATATATATTCTCAAAGTGGAAGGGGTATATTCTGAAATAATATTTTTAATTATCTACTAATGATATTTATATTCATCAATGAAAAAACCCTTTGTTTTATTTATGATTTACTATGGAAATGATCTATAGAAAAAATCCTCACCAATTATATGAATTATTTTATGACAATGATGATAAAATTTTAATGATTACTACTTCTTTTCCATAGGTTTTTTCTATGATGAATATATTATGAAACTCATTTTCTTTTCATTGCTTCTAATATTATGAGATGACTTATGATATTCTGGAATAAATTTTTATGATTTTAATTATATTAAGGGTTGGAATAATATTGAATATACTTCTATTTTATTGTGTAAATATATATTTATTATGAAATAAATAGGACTATAATGGATTTTGAACCATATTCAGCAAGATACTCTATCCATTATGATATAATTGGGAGAGTGCCTTGACTAATGAGATGGAATATAAGGAGAAATTAATCCACTATGATAGTCTTGGATGTGAAGCATTACTATAATATATGGATTTCATATTCTTAAGTCTATCCCATAAATCAATGTCTTATACTGATGTTAAGCTCTCATAGATCATGTTCTTTGATTCCATTATGATTTAATATTTATGAACATCCATGATTTATGCCATAACTCAAATTATTAGCTATCATAAACTAGGTATGGTTTTCAAATTTTAATCACATGATCTCATTCCCTTTTTATCATGTTATTTTAATATGATCATTGATATATGCATAGTTTACCCTTTTAGAGAAACTATGATCACTCTTATGTATTCATACCCTATGATATAGTGGAAATATTTTATGTATGATATGAATATGAAGGTGGAATGTTGTGAATAATATGTGTTAGATGAAGTAAGAATCACAAAAATAAATTTTTTATATATCCATGTATTCAATGGAAGTAGACATATACGATTATACTATGGTTGGTAATGTTGTGTAAGAAATATTCCTCTAAAAAGATATGATATTTCTCTATGGAGTGTTTGGGTTTCTAAATTTTTTATCAAATAAATGTTTAGAAATCATTATAATTTTGGTTTAAAATATTATAGTGATAACCCTTAGGATGATACATTGAATTGTAGAACATACAATGTTATGTTTAATAATGTAACGTGGATTTCATTATAAAAACATTCATCTATTGATACATCGGGTGGATGTGGTTTTATAATTCATGCATCTACAAGTAATTAACTTGAAAAGTTTTTTGATTTTATGTCAACCATAATTCTAGTGAAAATTTAATTTCCCCTTACTACATGAATTGTTTAAATCATTTTCAACATATTCCTTAGATAACTCATATATCAGTACTAGATAATATGAATGATTTGAATGTATTTTTTCATCGATGACCTTTTAAAAAAAAGGTGTATTAGATTAAAAAGATCATCCCATGATTTAGAAATCCCATACTTTATTTTCTCATTATTATGTGGTTTCCCATAATGATTAGTGTCTCTAAAACAATACTATTTGTTTTATTTAATGTCTATAACATGAATAAATTTTGTTAATTCATAATATTATGGACAATGCATATTTGTTCCTCTTGAGAAACCAAATATTATGTGATCTATAATTAAACGTCTATTTTCTATACTTACAATTCTCAGTATGTGAATCATTATGATATTCAAAATGATAATATGCGGGACCAATATTATGTTGAATACCTAATGAGGTATCATCCAACATCCTTTAGTGGATCCACTTATTCACTAGTTTAAGAAAATTGGTTCAATAACACTAAAAAACTATATTTTTTTTCTCCTATGCTGAAACCCTGAGAAAGTTATATTTGAGTAAAATTTTACAAGACATGTGCCTACATAAATAATTTGACTCTATGTAGTTTGGTGAGTCTAATAGATTATTTTTCAAAAATAACTTATAGCATGTTATTCATCTAATGATGGATAAATAGTTTCATTAACTAAAGAAGATGGATGATTAATCTAATATTTAATTTGACAAAAACATTACAAGACATGAGAGGTACAATTCATGTATTATCATCAAATTTGAATATAAGGTTGATTGAATATATAGTGTCCTAAAACTGAGAATCCAAAAACCAGTATACCTAAGAGGCCATTATAAATAAAACATAATATTTCTATGTGATATCATGATTGAAATGGATATTGTGGTGACCCATAAATCTCATGTTTTGATAAGAAAGTGTTGATTAAATTTAAATGAAATTCTAGAATATATAGAGAGGAAGATGGGTTTTCAATTATGATTAAACTATAGAATAAAAAATAATATAAAATTTCTTAAGGGGATTAGTAAATATTTTATGCCTGGATTTAATTCTCATTAGTTAATACAATCTTGAAGTGATGGGTGGATTAAATTTACAAATGATGGAGTGTAAAGAACATAGAATTCACCACCCACACACTACTATTTCCAATGAAAAGTGTATGAGAAATATGTTAACCTGTACTAAAATCGAAAATATAATTTTAACGATCGATGATAGGAACTTAATAATCCCATATAAAATATTAAATCTCATTCAATAATTTTTTCTAATGTGGATGATTAAGCGGTGAAAGGAACAGTGACCTTCAACTATAGATCAACAAATGCATTATTTGATTAAAGATCTAACCAATAGTTTATATGAAAATTATTTTTAAGGGTATTATAATACCCCCTTAATGGTAAGATATTGAGTAAGTGATGAAACACCAAAAGGTATGATGATTTCATATCAAGTCTATAATTATTCCCTAGTGGAAATATATTGGAATTTTGGTCTTTCAATTCCATCATTCCCCCTCTAGTCCCATTCTATGTTATCATTGGATGTAGAATAATATATTACTTAGATTATAAGTATTAAAATATGATTGTCATTTAATCCATTTCATAGGTCATGATTACTACTCCAAATTTATGATTATCTAAGAGGGTTAGAGAGATAATCAATATCAAAGATATTCATATTTTGTGAGAGTTTCTTGATATACATCATGAAGTGTTTCCTAATCTCTAACTAAATCATGATGTTGAGGTTTATATAGAAACTATAACTAGTAAAACAGGTATTTCAAATACATTATAAAAAAATCACCAATTGAGTTACTGGAATTGAAGAAAAAACTCTAAGAGAATTTTGATGAGGGATTCATTTAGTCATTTGAATTACATTGGGGCATGGATATTCTTTTTCTTATGAAGAAATATAGATCATTATGAATCTACATTTTTTATGAACATAACATGATCACTATCGTGAATAGAAATATTCTACCCTATATTGAAGGATTCTTTGGTCAACTACATGGAGATAACTACCTTTCCAAGATTTAGATTTATTCTGAACATTATAAATTAATGTTCAATAATGAGAATATACACATGACAACCTTCCTTATAAGGTATATACTATATGAGTTTATAGGGATGCCATTTGGTCTTAAAAAATCCCCCTATATATTAATGTATTTCATAAATATAGTCTTTAGAGTTACCTTGATTGGTTTAAATTAGTTTTAATATATTATATTATTTTATATCCGAGAACACTAAATAATAGAAAGATTAATCGATAATTATACTGAATCCCCTATCGAAGGTAAATATGTTTTCATAATTTATAAGGTGTGATTTTTATACAAAAAAGTTAACATTTATGTATCATATAATCTCATGATTGGGTATATTTTGAAATCCATAGAAGACAAAAGTAATAGAATATTTCCCCAACTAAACACTATGATTGAGATTGATTTTTTTCATGTTTAGATATATATTATAATTGTTTATTGGAATTTTTTCATGACTATAAATTTCATTCAACTTGTTAAATTTTAATTGAAATAAGTTAATTTGGATTGTTAAATGTTATTAAAATTTTAAGGATCCAAAGAGAAGTTTAGTTAGTGAACCTGTGCTTACATTATGCAGTCGTGGTTAAGGGTTTATCATCAATAGTGATGAAAAAAATTACATATTTGGATGAATATTCATGAAATATGATATGGTGATATTTTTTTCCTATAAAAAATTAATGGTTCATGAGAAAATTTAAATAACTCATGATATAGAGTTTGTCATGTTAATTTTTTATTTTAAGAAATCATGGACATATCCTAACAGAGATATGTGTGAAATATATATTGATTAAAAAAATTAATCTATATATTATCTCATAAAATTAAGAATATACACTATAGTATATTTTTGGAGTTGATTAAAGATTAAGAATCATCAATACCTTACAACCTTACTACAATGAACAAGGTGGATGATTCATTGATTCCAAAGGATCTTGATAGCTTATCTATGATTAGGTTAACAAAATACCTAACATTTATGGATTTGCAAAAGATTGATATTGTAATCTTGAATGAAGGGGAGAAATATTATCTTGCTCATATTAGTATTCAACAATCGTTTCATGTGAAGATTAAAGTAGTGTAATAGGAATATTGGAGGATACCATATTTGGTGTTAAATATTCCCGAATATAACCATTACTATGATTGAATTATAATGTTCCATAACAATTTAAGTGTTCCATAAATACGAGAATTGAAGAAGGTGTTATTGGATGAAGATCGTAGTTCAAAATTCACTAATAATCTAGAAATATTGAAGGTTCACATATTTCAAAAGGATTATTAATAGTTATACAACTAGAATAGAGATATGGAGGAGTTTTTTATCAGTTTAAGGTGTTGAATAATGTTATAAATGAGAGGAAAAAAATAAAGTGATGAAAAAAAAATTACCTATAACATAATTAAATTGTAATAACATCAAAATCAATTTTTTATAAAAATACCAAAAGTGTAAAAATGTCATAATGCTATATGGGTTATAGTTGATCATATTATGAAGAAAACAAATTACTTACTACCAATGAATATTTCCATTGGGATTATATTTAAAAACTATATATGAAATTAGTGGAGAGGATGTTGGTGTACCCCAATATGTTTTATCTGATAAGGGTATGAGGTTTACCTCAATATTCTAGAGATGTATTCTGTAGTATCTTGACCCTATGTAGAGTTTCAATACATTTTAACATTCTGATATAGATTAAAAGTATGAGAGAACTTTTACTGTTCGGGAGGATATGTTGAGATATTGCTTTGTTGAATTTAATGGTGGTTGGTGTGAGACCTTCCACAAGACAATTTTTCTTACGATAACATATTTCAAAAAAGAATTCTTATTCCTCTATATTGATTCCTATATTTATGGAAGTATAAAAATAAAACATGCTGAGATAAAGTTTGAGATAGACATATACTGGGAATTGTGAATGATAAATAAATGGTTGAGAAATTCCAAGCCATTTAGTATTATATCATAGTAACTCTACGTGGAACTAAAATGTATGTTGACTATTGTTAGGAAGATTTGGAGTTCAATTTCTTTGTGATATTTTTTCAGTGATTTTATCCCAAAAAAATGTTATCAAATTCATAAATAAAGGAAATATTTTCTCAAGGTATATTTTCTGTTTGAGGTTGTTGTTCTTATAGGGACATTACGTTATTGCATGGTGCTTCCACCGAACCTCAATCAAGTCCATAATGTGTTTCACATAGTTTCCATACAGATGTAAATACTTGACTCATCACATGTCAAAACATGTGGTTTGTACTGTTGGAGGATGATTTAAACTAGGAATAAAAACTAATAAAAATAATGGATAATAAAGGTAAATTGATACGAAATAATACTTCCCCTGGTTTAATATCCTTAGATGAATAAAAAATTATATGATGATATTTTGAAAATAAGAAATGTAATAAAATAGAGATATCTAATATTGTTTGTATAATACTAATTTATTTTGAGGTGACAATTCTTTTTAGTGGTGGTATAATTCAATACCATGATATTTTATGATAAAATCATATATATAGTTTTTTAATAGCTTGTAATACATGTAACCCAAAGTCTAAATAATCCATAATATAGATTACAATTATGAACTAGATGTAAAATTTGTGTTTATGAATATTTAAAAATAATATTTATATAATCTATGGGTTAAAAATTATAAAATTAATATTTTGGTAAACAATTAAATATAATTCAAATAAAAAACCAATTGAAAATTAAAGAGTTGTTTTTCTGAAAAAATGTTTATAGGTGTGAAATGTGTTTTATCTAAATAATATTATTTAATTAATA
Source organism: Viscum album (assembly GCA_963277665.1). Classification (NCBI taxonomy): domain Eukaryota; kingdom Viridiplantae; phylum Streptophyta; class Magnoliopsida; order Santalales; family Viscaceae; genus Viscum; species Viscum album. The sequence goes on from OY728134.1 coordinate 1,006,833,345, forward strand.
TTTTTTCATTTATTATAATTCAGTTAATATATTATCTATTCAATAAATAGTTTTTAAAATTTACTTAATATGTTTTCAAGGAATAGGAGAAAATTAAATCTAATGTTATGCATAAAATTTTATTTTTTAATTAAAAAGATTATTTCTTCACATTTTGAACACTAGTATTGAAAATAATTTCTACCACTTCTTGAAATATAAATTTCAAAAATTGATTCCATATTTATAATAAGGAGGTTCAAATTTGGAAAAAATATCTCTTTTATTTTTATGTATTATGAATAGTAACTATTGATAAAATTTATAAACTATGTATAGTGTATATAGCGTTAAGCTATGTTAAATGTATGTGTTAAAGTCACCATCTCTTATCTAAATTATTATTGAATTATTGAACCTATAGACTTATCACATTAGGATAGAAATTTAATTTCTTAATGGAAACATGCACATGAAATTGAAAAAAAAATTATTTCAATTGTTGAGAAATAAAAAATTTCACTCTCTCATAAATATCTTTTATGTGTTCACGTAAATAAAAAAAATGTTTTCAAAAACCCAAATTATTATTTTGAGAAAAATGAAATTATATTCATAAATGTAATTTATTTTGGATTTTCAGTCTTGAATATTTACAAAAAATTATTACTTAACAATGTAAAAGTATTTATTCAATTAATAGAAAAATAAAATAAAAGATTTTAAAAAATTGAAAGTAATACATCTTTTTGGAATTATTATTTTCATCAAATTATTTAGATAAATATAACATATTTAGTATATTTTAGTGTTTTATATCTAATTCAATATTTTTATTGATTTCTTTAATGTAAAATTTAGTGAACTACATTAGAAAATGGAATTAATGTTATTTTCTGAAAATAAATACCTATAAAATATTTATTCCTATTAAAATCATAGAATAAGACTATAGGGATAAATAATGGTTTGAAATGTCATCACCTTCCATTTATGGGATAGTTGGTACCTAAAAAGTAATATTATAATCCTTTATGTGTGAAAAAGAAGTTATCGTGGTTATTGTAGAAATTGGATAAGTAAGGGGTTAAAACAACATAAAAGGTTTGAGGAACCACATATACTTATAAACCATTTATTAGATGATAGAAATTTTACAAAATCCTACTATAAAATCAAATCTCTATCCATTTAGTAGAATTTTTATTTAGAATGAATTTATTATATTTTAATAATATAAGAAATTCTAAAAGTGCCCCTGCCCTCATTTAAAAAGAATGAAACTCATGTCCTCACATATTAACACCTTTTAAGCAATTGTGATTTTCTAAAACCCGGATAAATCCATCTAAAACATTAAAATTCACATATATGTGGTGGTATTAGAAAATCCCATATAGTCTGTTTGAGGATATAAAAATAGTCCCTTTTCAAAGAAGGTGTAATCATTTTAAACAATCACATTCATTCTACTTATTCATATACCTCCTAAAAATATATAGTATTTTTAAAACATTAATATCATGGGTATCTTTAATATACTAAAATATTGTTATTATAATAAAAAAAACATTATCAATCCACCTTAATATTGGAACTGAGAATGTAGTGGAAGGCTGAAATGTAAGGAGTTTACAATTTTGTTGTTGTGATTGATGAAGTAATGTCATCACCAGCATAGAGACTACCTGGCTTCAAATAGAGGATCATAGCATGGAAGAATGAATCCCAACATTAAAATTAACTTTTATCTTGATCGATCTGAATTCGCATTTGATATTTGTTCAATGTCGGTCCTCAATGTTCGAAAGACCCACTATCGAATCCCTCTAGACCATCCTTTCATGAAATACAAGTCTATGACATAGTCTTTCATCATAATCAAGTTCATATCACAGAATTCTGATGATTCCTTCGACATTCATAGGATCAATGTTTCATTGATCCATTGATCTATGAAGTTGAAACTTGATCAAATACTTTGATTGAGAGTTTCCATCTCTATAATGTGGGAGATGAGAAAGAGAGTCTCACATCTAATGCATGGCGATTATTTTGGCACATGAGATCCCTCTCCCCCATTTATAGTGGGTTTATTAAAATAATTTAAATTGGATGTTGACTTCTGAATATTTTATACCCAGTATAAATTAATCCAATGACTATTTTCTTCAGTCATAAATGTCATTTATATTTTACTCACATACCTATAATATAATAAATACAATACATGATAAAAGTGATCCATTAATTTGAATTGTCATTATTGAATATATTAAATGAACATTGAATAAAATATTATTCAACCATATGCAATGTTACAACTATTTAAATTAATATATGTAAATTTATTTAATAAATAAATTGTAAAAAAAATTGTAGTGTTGAATCATATGAATTTATTTGTTTGTTTGTGATCGATAACTCTCGAACATTCTTGGAACAGTGTAGAGGGGGACACCATGTCCTAATTTCATATTCATTGGAATATGGATGATTTTTGTTTATACTTAGATTTTAACCTTCTATGCCTAGATCTTGGTAGTAGTTGTAAGAACCTGGATCTTCATTCTAGGTATGTTTTTCCTTTTTCAGGAGTTTTTGAGAAAAGAGGAGTGTCTGGAAAATTTTGAAGTACACAATGTGTACTTTATGAGTACACGTCGTGTAGTCCCTTCCCATGCCAGGCCATGTGTTGTCCATGTCCAGGCCACACACACAGTGTGTAGGGGTGATGTGGAGGCCGCTTAAAGCAGAGTACGGAAAAATGGAGTACACGTCGTGTACTCAAGAAGTACATGTCGTGTATTTTCTTTTTTTCATTAAATGCACCAAGGTCGCACCTGACAGACATAACACTCCTCTTATTCATGTTCTTCATCCGAGAGAGACCCGTATGACCGCAATTCTTCTACGGATTCCATAGCCTTCGTCTGATCTCCGTTTCACCCGTTGTTGATTGCGTTGGAACCGTAGTGGTGAGTTCGTCCTTCTCATAGAGTCTTGTTTTCCAATTCCTTCTATTTCTCAAGATATAGTGGGTTGAGCGTCTGGTACGTTTTCTCAGATCCTCTATGTACTAAGGATAATCAATTATTGTGGTTCACATATATCATTCTCCAAGAATCGAGGTAGGTGTTTTCTGCCTTTCTGAAGGAAGTCTTTGAATATTATTGGCAATTTTCACCAATACCCTTGAACAGGGTATTGCGTGTTGCTTGTTTTCCATGTTTCTTTCCTACTTTGTTTGATTGCTTGAGTAGAGGTAATTGCTTGTGAATAGGGTAGTTTTTACTGTACTCTAGAGGTTTTCCATACTTGTTTTTTTTGTTTGGTGTTTTCTCAGTTTCCATGCCTAGTTGTAGGATAGTGGATCTATTGTACTGTTATGATGTTGTGCCTCAGAATGATAGCCAAGTAGTTAATGAGGTTTACATGGGCCGATACGCGTGCTATGCATGTTGTTTTACACAAGGCTGAGAGAACCTGGTGTAGTTGACTATATGGAGAATGGACGTAAGGGCATCTCCAAAGTGTCTTTAATTTACGATGTGAGACCCCAAGTGGAATTGACGTTGAGTGCTTCCTCAGAGAGTCTGTAGATCCTCGATGTGGGCCACAAGGGGAATTGACGTTGAGTACTTCCCCAGAGAGCCTTTAGCACGATACGATACTATAGGGGGATTGATGGTGAGTGCTTCCTCAGAGAGTCTATTTCTTTAGCTGAACCAAAGGGTCGGGACAATGTGTGCTTCCCAAAGGGTTTCTAGTACTTGTAGGTTGAACCTTAGGGGTTATACTGTTGGAACTACCGAGAGGTTACCTTTTTGTTCTACTTGCCTGAGTGGATGTTTCTTGTTTGTAGATTATATGCTAGAAACTGTGGATTTTTACTGCTGTGTTTTATCTTGTATACTACTTACTGTATACTTCTAACTTTACCTTACATACCATATATTCACTGACTATTAGGCACAGATCTTTTGGTGGTTTCCTTTTGGGACCATGTCTCACACCCTATTTGGGTCATGCTTTTGGGCCAAAACAGATTATATTGATACAGGTATAGATAAGGGTAAGCTCCCTTCTACTTTAGGTTCTTGATTGCACTAGAGATGGAGATAATGGGACCAAATCGAGGCTTGAGAGATGCTGAGGAGTTGCTCATCTGTTTTTCTTTTGTACTTGTATTTAGTACTGTATTCGTCATTGTGACTTTTTTGGATGTTTTCCAAGACATATATGTATAATGCATCATTTACATATATTCTGATCCAGTTGTTTATTTATCAGTCTTCCGATGTTTACTCTTTTATGGTTTGTTATGGTTTCGGTTATTATCCATTTGTTTTTCTTCCGCTGTGTACTCTTCCAATGAGGGAATAGATTCCCCACTATCACACCCAAGGCCCTCGCTGCTAGAAGGCAGCCTCTGGTGTTTGGGGAAATGCGCTTGAGGCCATGTGACCAACCTGGTACGGGGATCCTCTGGGTGGATTCTAGAACTGGGACGTTACAAAGTGGTATTAGAGGATTTTATTTTCTCTTGATTACTTTTTGGAGCTTTTAGCCATGGATAGAATGGATTCAGTACTTGGTATTAAGCTGTGCCTGGGAGTAGCTAACTCATGTACAGGGAAAAGCCAATCTACCTTTCTTATTATAGTTTTCTGGTTTTTCTTTGTAACAGTTGATCTGATTTCACCTAGAGTGATTCATGTGTTTTTTATTGTTACTTTTTTTCTATTCTAGTTCTATTTCTATCGCAACCCAATGATATGAGGGTATGCCATCTCATGGATCATATAGCTACTTGTTAAAAATCACATGCCATGCATTCTTTCCATACTATCTAGGGTGCATTAGCAATTTCATGTTTTTGTGATAGACCTTCTATAGATTATTCATACTATTTTGATAGATGCTTGAAATAATCTCTGCAATTTGGTAGAAAGTTTGTTTGTTTGGTACCATGCATAAATGAATGCCAATTTTTGTAGTGTTATGGGCCCTCTTGAATCAAAAATTGGTGAATCATTGAATTGTTTTCCTTATATATATGACTGTATTGGATGCCAAGCTTTGATTCATGGGGAGTATGGGCCCTCACGAATCCGTATATGGAACCTTCATGCTCGTTTTTCAATGTTTTCTGGGCTTCGGTGTAGTTTCAGAGCTACTCTCGAAGAAACCCATAACACACAGCGTGTACTTTATACACAAACACCATGTAGTTTTAAACCATGTCACTAATTGTGTGAGAAAACGGGTTGTAAAAGTCTCCAGGAACACGGAATGTAAGGTAGGTGCATGACGTGTAGTATAGAGCCACGTACCCGGCCGTCTCACTAACAACACAGGCCGGGGAAGCTTGAGTAGAACACACCGTGTTGGTAAAAAAACATGACGTGTAGTCTTGTTCCAGGTTCCCAGCCATGTCATGAACAAGACGGGTCGATGTTACCTCCTCCTATGCATGCCGTGTTTGTTTGTAACACACCGTGTACGGGTCTTCCATGTACATGGACGTGTCACCAAAAACACAGGTCTGGAAAAATCTTCAAGTACACGACGTGTTTGTTCAGAACACTCTGTGTAGTCTTAGCTGTGTAGCCAGTCATGTAACTAACAACATGGGTCATTGAAACCTTGTCTACTACACGCCATGTCCACAATGAACACGCCATGTTGTCTCAATTTATGATGACTGTGTGGGTTATCCATGCAAGGGGAGATGGGCATGGGAAAAGAGTTAAGTACACGCTGTTAAAAGTTTATACACGCAGTGTAGTCATGTTTTATAAATCATGAGTGTTTCCTTCTTCTGTTTTCCATTTTATACTCCTTTGTTCTGTGTCCTTGTTTTCCTGATCTAAGGTATGATTTTTATCTTTCTGAGATATGCCTCCAACACGTCCCCTAGTTGTACGTCAGTTTTCGGGAAGCTATTAGATGCCAGATATGGCTGATGAGGGACTTCCTGCGGATCCTCCAGTCTGGCCAGCCTTGGCACCGGTTGTCGTACCAGTTGAAGGAGCTGATGTGCAGTTCAGGGAAGGAATTATGAGAATGGTGCAGACCTTTCAATGAGCACAACCTCCTACCATGTCTATGGCAGACCTGATGTGGGTTTTCAGCAGCATCAACCTCCTACTTTATTGGGGGAAGGAGGACCACAGGCTGTAGAGTCATGGCTGGAAGCCATACTGACTATCTTTGAGCATCTAGAAACACCTCAAGAGAGGCGAGTCAATCTTTCTACCTACATGATTTGAGACTCCACCATGAGTTGGTAGGACGTGATCTCACAGGCGGGTCATCAGAAGGTTATGGCTTGGGAGGAGTTCCATCACGTGTTTTGTGACTACTTCTATCTGGAGACCCTGAGGGCCAATCGATCCAGGGACTTCATTAGTCTACAGCAAGGTACTCTTTCTATAATGGAGTATTCCTCTCGTTTCACCAAGCTGCAGCGTTTCACACCCCTCCAGGATGGAAATGTGGTGTTATTGACAGGAATATTGAGGATGGTCCTAGGTGGGATATCTGCTCATAGGTGAATCTCTTCCAGTTGACTTCCATCACTTCCATCGTCAACTAGGCGCCGATTGCGGAGCGCAATATGGGAGACTCCGGAGCTGCGAGCCAGGGCGGTTCTACTTCTAGAGCTAGTGATCCTTTAGTTGACACAAGAAATCTTCATAGGGAGTCTATGCACGGTGATCTGAGGAGGCAAGATAAATCTTCAGGTAGCCATGTAGTATAATACCAGTGTGGAAGGGCAAGGCACATGAGGCCGCAGTGCCAGAGAGACCCATTGGAGTGCCGATATTGTGGAAAGATGGGTCAACATTAGTGTTTCTTCCAGTTTTTCTCACCAGTAGCTGGTGACGGGGCTTCTTCCATGACTCCTTGTTCTGGAGCATCACCACCAGTTTCTCATTAGTCAGGGAACTGGAGTTCTTCCAGCCGTTCAGCCCGAGGTGGAGGTCTTGGTCGGGGTGGTCAATCACCAGTCTATTAGCTACAGTAGGGCGGATTAACTCAGAGCAGTCAGGCAGGGCCACAGGGTCATGGTACTGGTCCGGCCTTTGCGTTGGAGCAGACCAAGCAAGAGCAGGATCCCGAACCTTCTACCGTTCGAGGTACGATTTTAGTAGCCTCAATTTTATCTTCATATCCTTTTGATATTGGTGCTATGCATATATTTATCTCTATTTTTATTGTGGAGAGCATTGGGCTCTGTATCTTTTCTTCTGCCAATTTTTTTACACGAGCCACACCTTTGGGGACGAGGACATCTAGTGTATGTTAGTGCAGAGAGTTCCCTCTCGAGGTTGAAGGGTATCGTTTCGTATGGGATCTCTATGTCCTAGAGATGACGGGCTATTATTTCATTCTCATGATGGACTGTTTGTTTCCCTTCCAGGTAGACTTCGACTGTTATCGCCACAGTGTGAGTTTCATTTCACTAGTGGGTGACTCTTTTCATTATAGAGGAGAATGGGATGTTCAGGTGAGTCGAGCAGGACTCGAGCATCATGAGCTAGGAACAGTGATGACCCAGATTGCTAGTCTTTATCTCGATGACTTGGGGACTTCACAGTTAGACGTCCCTCCTGTGGTGTATCGTTTCAGGGATTTCTTCCAAGAGGAAATTTCAGGTTTGCCTCCAGAGCATGAGGTAGACTTCTCTATTGAGCTCATGCCAGGAGCCGCCCTGGTGTCCATTCCTCACTATAGGATGTTTACAACTAAGTTTCAGGAGCTCAAGAAGTAGTTGGAGGAGTTGCAGGCCATGTGTTTCATCTGACCCAGTACTTCTCATTGGATATCACTTCTCCTGTTTTTGAAGAAGGCAGACAATACCCTTAGGCTCTGTGTGGATTATTGGAAGCTAAACCAGTTGATGGTTAAGAACCGATATCCCTTTCCAAGGGTTACTGACCTCTTTGATCAGCTTTGAGGAGCCCCGGTGTTCTTTAAGATCAATTTGAGGTCTGGTTATCATCAGTTGCACGTTAGTCCATCAGATATACCACTAACAGCCTTCAGAAGCATGTATGGTCTCTACGAGTATACAGTTATATCGTTCTGTCTCATGAATGCGCAAGCTGTTTTCATGGAACGGATGAACTGAGTGTTCCATAATTACCTAGATTCTTCTATCATGGTCTTAGTAGAAGATATCTTAGTGTATTCTCAAACTCAACACGACCATGATACCCATATTGAGATCATTCTAAGTACACTAAGAGAGCATTGGCTTTATGCTAAACTCTCAAAGTACCACTTTTGGATGGATCAGATTCACTTCTTGGGTCATGCCATCTCAAAGGCAGGAGTATCCATGGATCCAGATAAAGTGATAGCTGTAGTTTCCTTGTAGGAACCGAAGAATTTTTTTGAGTTTCGGAGTTTCCTAGGGCTTGCTGGATAATACAGACACTTCATTCGGGGCTTTTCATGCCAAGCAGCACCTTTGACAGGTCTGACCAAGATAGGGGTAAAGTTATTATGGTCAGATTCTTGTTAGTCAACCTTTCAGAAGCTAAAGGGAAGGTTGACGTCAGCATCGACACTAGTCTTTCCACAGCCTGGCATGAGCTATACGGTTTATTGTGATGCTTCAGGTATCGTGTTAGGCGCTGGGCTTATGCAGAGAGTTGGAATCCATGCGTACGGGTCTCGGTAGTTGAGGCAATAAGAGAGGAACTACCAGACACAAGATCTAGAGTTGACAACTATTGTTCATGCCTTACGATGTTAAAGACATTACCTTATGGGAGAGCACTTTGTGGTTTTCACTGACCACAAGAGTCTCAAGTACATCTTCACTCAGCGCAATCTGAATCCGAGACAGTGCAGATGGGTCGAATATCTTCAGTCATTTGATTTCGAGCTTGCCTATACATCGGGAAAGGGAAACATAGTGGTAGATGAGTTGAGTAGGAGAACTCAGATTTAGGCAGTTCAGGACGACAGTAGTGAGTGGCATCTTATAGCTATGTTCTCTAAGATGCAGCTAGATTTTCAAGACAGACAGGGACAGACTTACTTATCTTCTATAGCTGTTAAATTTACACTTCTTGATTGGGTATGAATGAGGAAGTTATTAGAATCAGAAGGCTTAGTCCTGTGGGAGAGAGTGTCAGGAGAGGACCCTCTTCCTGGATGGACAGTGGGTGTGGGTGAAATCTTGCATTTCCAGGGATGCATATGGGTGCCAGCAGACATACGCGAGAAGCTGATGCAGGATTTTCATTCCTCAGTTTGGGCAGTTTATCCTGGCATCACCAAGATGTATTGGGATCTTCATCGCCAGTACTGGTGGCCAGGTATGAAGAGGAATGTTTCTGGTTTCATCTTAAGGTGTTCTACCTGTCAGCAGGTGAATGCGGAGCATCAGTGACCAGCATGCCATTTACAGCAGTTACCCATTCCAGAGTGTAAGTGGAACGATGTCACGATGGACTTCGTGACCGGATTGCCGAGATCACCTCGAGGGAACGATGCCGTTTGGGTTGTCGTCGACAGACTTATGAAGGTTTCCCACTTTTTACCGATCAAAGAGATCTTTAGTGTGGATGATATGGGATTACTTTACATCCGAGATATTGTACATCTACATGGAGTTCCACAGTCCATTGTTTCAAAGTGGGATGCTTGCTTCACTTCTTTAGTTCTGGCAGGGTCTTCAAAAGGCTTTGGGTACATATGTACTTTTGAGTACAACATACCACCCCCAGACAGATGTACATTCCGAGCGTATGATCCAGGTGCTTGAGGATATTCTATGAGCATGCATTCTAGATATTTTCGGTTTTTGGGAGAAGCATATACCTCTTGTGGAGTTCCCCTACAACAACAATTTTAAGGAGACTATTTAGATGGAACCTTAAGAGGATTTATACGGTAGGCCATGCCGATCACCTTTATGTTGGATGGAGGCAGGAGAGGCATCTTTATTGGGACCTCGTCTTTTTCAAGAATCCCCAGAGCAGATAGAGTTGATTCAGAAGAGGGTTGCTACAGCACAGTCTTGACAGAAGTCTGATGCTGATCAGTAGAGACGACCTCTAGAGTTCGTGGACGGGGATTAGGTTTTCCTGCGTGTCGCAATGAGGTTGGGACACAATAGGATTCAGAGATAGGGTATGCTTTCAACATGGTATTTTGGGCCGTTTGAGGTATTGGAGAGAGTTGGGCCGGTTGCCTATCGGCTACAATAACCTCAGAGGTATCGGGCCATGCACGATTTCTTCCACATCTCTCAGCTCCGACATTACTTTTCATACCCGTCTCATGTCTTTCAGCCTGATGAAGTTGAGCTCAAAGAGGATTCATCATTTGAGGACCATTCAATCCAAATTGTTGATCACAGTATGAAGGTTCTTCGTGGGAGGTTTGTTCCTCTAGAATGGGTGTTATGGCAGCACGTGTGAGTACATGACGAGACCTGGGAAAGGGATGCTGATGTGCGATCACAATGGCCAGAGCTATTTGGGGTTTCTTCTTCTCCCCCTTGTTAGGGAAATTCGAGGACAAATTTCTTTAAGGGTGGATGTTTTTATGAATTCAGATCTTCATTCTAGGTATGTTTTCCCTTTTTCTAGAGTTATTGAGAAAAGAATAGTTTCTTGAAAATTTTGAGTACATGCTGTGTACTTTATGAGTACACGCCGTGTACTCCCTTGTCGTGCCAGGCTGTGTACTGGCCGTGTCTGGGCCACACACACAGTGTGTAGGCCTGATGTGGATGCTGCTTAAAGAGGTGTATGAAAAAATGGAGTACACGCCATGTACTCAAAAAGTACAAGGCATGTATTTTCTTTTTTTTTCATTAACCAAACCGGGGTCGCGCCTGACATGCAGAACACTCTTCTTATTCAGGTTCTTCATTAGAGAGTGACCTGTATAGTCGTTATTCTTCTCCGAATTCCGGATCCTTTGTCTGATCTCCGTTTCAGCCACCGTCGATTGCATTGGAACTGCAGCGGTGAGTTTTTCCTTCTCCTAGAGCCTTGTTTTCCAATTCCTCATCTTTCTCAAGATATCGTGGGTTGAGAATTTTTTATGTTTTCTCAGATCCTCGACATTCTAAGGAGAATCAATCATCGTGGTTCACGTATATCATTTTCCTAGCATCGAGGTAGGTGTTTTGTGCATTTCTGTAGGAAGTATGTGAATATTATGTGCAATTTCCACCAATTACCTTGAATGGGGTATTGCGTGTTTCCTGTTTTTCCCTGTTGTTTGACTGCTTTTCATGATTGCTTGAGTAGAGGTAATTGCTTTTGAATAGGGTAATTTTTATTGTACTCTGGAGGTTTTCCATGCTTGTTTATCTTGTTTGGAATTTTTACAGTTTCCATGCCTAGTTGTAGGATAGTGGAACTGTTGTACTGTTATGTTTTTGTGCCTTAGAATTATATCCAAGTAGTTCTTAGGGTTAACTTGGGCCAATACGCACACTATACATGTTTTTTTACTCAGGGTTGAGAGAACCTGGTGTAGTGGACCATAGGGAGAATGGACATAAGGACTTCACCATAGTGTCTTTAATTGACGATGTGATCCCACTTGGGGAATTGATGTTGAGTGCTTCCTGAGAGAGTCTGTAGATCCTTGACGTGGGCTATAGGGGTAATTGACATTGAGTGCTTCCCCATAGAGCCCTTTTCACAATACGAGACTATAGAGGGAATTAACAGTGAGTGCTTCCTCAAAGAGTCTATTTCATTAGCTGAACCAGAGGGGCGACACTATGTGTGCTTCCTAGAGGGTTGCCAGTACTTTTAGGTTGAACCTTAGCGGTTAGACTGTGAGAACTACCCACAGGTTACCTTTTTTTAAACTTTCTTGAGTGGATGTTTCTGGTTTGTAGATTATATGATAGAAACTGTGGATTTTTACTGCTGTGGTTTATCCTTTTTACTGCTTACTGTTTACTGCTTACTGTACATTACCTGCCATATATTCACTGACTGTTAGACACAGATCTTTGGGTTGTTGCCTTTTGGGACATTGTCTAACACCCAGACTGGGTCATGCTTTTCATCCCAAACAGATTATATTGTTGCCAGTATAGATAAGTGCAAGATCACTTCTACTTCAGTATCTTGATTGCGCTGGAGCTAGAGAGCATGAGACCATGCCAAGGCTTACGACGCTATGGAGCTGCTCATCTGTTTTTGTTTTGTACTTGGGTTTAGTACTGTATTAATCATTATGACATGTTTGGCTGTTTTCATAGATATATATGTATCATGAATCATGTAAATATATTCTACTCTAGTTTTTTATTTATCAATCTTCCGCTGTTTACTCTTGTATGGTTGGTTATGGTTTCTGGTGTTGTCCATTTGTTTTTATTCTACTGTGTACTCTCCCAATTAGGGAATAGTTTTCCCACTATCACACCCAAGGCCCTCGCTGCTAGTCGGTAGCCTCTGCAGTTTGGGAAAATGTTCTTGAGGCCATGTGACCAACTGGGTACGGGGTGCCTCTGGGTGGCTTTTGGAACCAGGATGTTAAATTTGGGAATATTAATCATACACCCGGATACGAGTCTAGAAACCCATTAAATCCCCAAATAAGATATGGAAAATTAATATAAATGTAAAAATTTCCCATGAAAAAAAAATATTTAATAAAATATCTTTATTTCATTATATATCATGAAAAAATTTGCACAATTATTTCAATCATCCATTATTGGATTATTATTCATTGACCTAACTGAAAACACTTTCACTTTTTACCATGGACATATATTTAATAAGGCTACTACTATCCTGATCAACTAGACCTGATAAATATATTCCTTTAAGATTAAATATTTTTTCTCTTCATTATTCTATTAATTTGATATTTTCAATAACACACCCAAAACAAGATACTTCACTATTAAATTAATTCAATGATTTCATCTTTCATCATGGTACTTGATCAAATAGTATACAATAATAAAAATTTTCAAGAACCTGACCGATATTCTATCCAAACTGTCACCAAACCCAGTCCATGACCGGGCCCAAAGGGTGTTCCTAATCCCCACGAGATGTAAACTTGTTTTGGGCATCAATTCAATCAAAATGGAAATGATTTAGCACAAAAATCATGGATCAAATATAAAAACTGAGCATGAACTTATAACCAATAATAAATGAATAGTAATAAATATACAACTAGTATTGATACAAAAATAACTTCTAAATATACTGAAATAGAACACATAATGCCACAAAGAATAGAAAATAAAAATAAAAAATTGATTCCTAAATGACCTCCATGTGACATCCTAGTCACCACTAACTACAAGACCATCCTACTCAAAGGGAGAGATATCATAATAGAAACCCGCACCTACAAAACAACCCGAGTCTATCACTGCCAAGTTGAATATGTAGGTTGTGAGCTTAAATAGATTTGTAGGTAAACACCCTAGAGTCCATAATTTTCCTTTCCACAAATAGTCCAAAAATACTAGTTTGAAAAACACTCTGAAATATGATATTAATCTTTTAAAGAAAACAACCCAACATTCCAGAAGTTCTATTTTAAAATGACACACACACATCTTCCCATTTCAAAAACATTTTTACTTTTTATAACTAAATTTCAAATCCAAAATCCATGTGAAATCTATACCAATTTAATAGAAAGAGGACTACACACTGAGAAAATGAAACAAAACATGTAAGATAATCATGTGATTTTTTTTTGAACATCCCTAGAGTGATCCATGGATCCATACACACTTACCATCATATCATGTAGATACATAGTCAATAATTCACTGGATACTCTAACTGAAAATATAGTGGACCAATCCCACATGGACTCTTGACATTCTAAGGGTACCAACCCATCTAATCGAGGTTAACATGAAACCATCAATCGACAGTCAAAATGACTACTATGAGTCAAATGGTAGTATTGAATAGTGATAGGATGACTCCATCGCCTGAATGAATCGCCTTACATACTGCCAGAACACCTTCTTACCCCTACTACTAACACCACCTATTTGATAACCCTCTCTTTGGAGAATCCTCTATAAAGGTTCTCATTTTATAATAGTCCATTCAAAAGTACCAAATTGGCCTCCAAATCTATTGAGTTTCAAAACTATTTCCCAAAAATTATAAATTACTAACTCAGACTTAAAAGTATCTAATATTAATAATTTTAAAGAACCAAAAAATATCTAGTGTAAAATATGAAACAATATGAAATGTTTCAAATGAGCCATTTTTTACCATCATTCACCAATGTAATACTCAAAATCAGAAAATGAGAAGACATTAAAGAAGGCATTGGAAGTAACATTTTTAAGTCACGTGAAGCCACATAACTGTTTGGGAATCAAGGAACTAATATTAGAAAAAGATAAGAGGGGATAAATGAGAAACATTTTGAAAAAACAAGAATCAAGGAAGATATCATTTCTTTTAAATACCATTATAATTTGAAATCCCATCAATGTGTGCACCCTGTGTACCCAGGGATGTTCTAACTTCTAATGGAATACTTCAATAGTCATATAGACAATTAATTAATGTTTGAATAAATGATTCTCCATTAAGGACTTGGGTGAGGCAACATATATTATTGGGATCATGTTCTATTGTGATAGATCCTAGAGATTTCTGGGCCTAAGTCAAAGTACTTACATTAAAATGTTACTGAAGGGATTCAATATAGAATTGTCTAAAAGGGAACTATTCCTAGTGTTACATGGCATTCATAATTACATGAAAATGTGTCCTGAAACACATGAGAAAAGAAATATAATGGAGAAGACTCCATACATATCAGCGATTGGGTCATTCATGTATGACATGATATGTACTAGGCTGGATGTCACGTATGCATTGTGTGCGGTAGGAAGATCTGAAACTAAACCCGATGACCGCCAATGGAAGGCAGTAAGGACTATCATAAAGTACCGAAGGTATACTAAGGATATGTTCATGGTTTATGGAGGAGATAAGGAACTAATTGTGGGCTGATTTTCAGATTCAAGTGTCCAGACTAATAAAGATGCCATGAAGTCACAAATGGTGTACATATTCACTTTGAATGGAGGTGCAATGAGATGGAAGAGCTCAAAGTAGAGTATGGTCATAGATTCTTTTGAATTGGATGAGTATATTTCATCTTTTGAGGCTGATAAAGAATCAGTTGGGATGTGGATATTCCTTAATGAGATGAATTTGATTCCTTGTAGTAAATATCCCATCACATTATACTCTGATAATACTGTTGTGGTGTCTCTCACATAGGAGACAAGGTCAAATCAATAGATGAAGCACATACTTCAAAAGTATCATCTCCTGATGTATTTTTCTTAGAGAGGTAAATTTTTTTTGAGAAGTATTTCAACAGAAGATAATGTGGAGGACAACTTGACTAAATACTTAACTCAGCAAGAAACATGATCATCATGTTAGGTCTAGCATACTAAAATTCCTATGGAGTTGGCTCTAGTCCAAGTGGGAGATTGTTAGAGTTGGTTTCTTAGAAGCAACTATTTGTGCTTTTTTTTAATGAATATTTAATGTATTTAAATATGAAACATATTATTACATATTGTTCATTGTTCTGCATTACTATGATTTAGTAATGTACTAGAGTATTTGTTGCATTGATAAGGTCATGATAATTCCCCTCTTTGATGAGAACCTCGAAATTTTATACCAATAATCTTAAATATAGTTCTACAGTTGGATGATATACTATGATGGGAAATATAGCATACATATCGTTAGGTGCGATAATTTATCTCATGAAGTTTTCACATGGTAATCTCCAGGATAAGAGATTATGAGAATAGACCTGCTGGTATGAATTCTTCATGTTTTGGTGTCATTGTATATTCCAATCTGCGAATGTGTGTAATGTTCCCTAGACTTTAATATTATAATTAATATGCATCACGACTCTTTCTCTTTGATTTACTGACAAAAACTGTCATGCATGCAGTTGGTGAGAAGTAGTGTAGGTCGGGAGTGTCATGAGGGGCATGCTATTAATGGATAAGTCGAGGATGGACTAATCCATTACATTTATGAAAGTTGATTTCTCAACCCTTTGATTGAAATAGAACCGTTGCGTGAAATTCAACGAACATGGTGTAATGACGTGTTTATTTCAGGTAGTCAAAGAATCTTGTATCAAGAATAAAGGTTGATGACACTATTATGAAACCAGTACGATGAGATATTGAAACAAATGGATTATATTAAAAAGTGAGTGTTCGTATGTGGATGAGGTTTTTGCAACGTCAGGTTCTTTCTCTTGGGTGCATGGACCCATTTCTATACAGTACTCTTGGACTTTAGGCAAGCCCAACTAATGCTAATGAGAATGAATCATGGAGGATTACACACTAAGTGATTTTGGTGGACTTGGTTAAATTCAATTTCAATTTAATTAATAAATATAATTCACATGATAGTGGAATAATATTTTTTAAGTTAAAATGATTGCATAAATTAAATAAATATTTATTCCCCAGATTGCAGGTAAACTATAATTATTTATTTTATTGAACATTTAATAAATATTTATATACAAGATTTTCATTAAAATATTTATTTAAGAGAATAAATTATTTATTTATTTATGCGGGTTCTCAATAAATGGATGTGGAGTTCCAGTTGACCAAGGCCGGTCTGGTAGTAAAATAATTATTTTCAAGATGGTAAATAATTTTTTAAATAGTTAGCACAAAATAAAATAATAATAACACTTCTATTACATTGCGAGTAAAAATATTATTTTTAATTTTGTTTGGCACAAATTTTCACACCATAAATAACGACAAAGTGTTCATATTAAAAGAATGAGTTTTTTCAAAGTTCATGAATGTATTTAATTAGTATTACACAATTAAATATTGTAAGTGAACCCCATGTCGATAAATAGACACGTACGTCTATTATCCCATGTACCAAATAAAATGCCCACTTAATTTATAATTGTTAAGCTAAACGATTTCTCTCTCAAATCATCTTCCTTCCCCTCTCAAGAATGAGAGGGATTATTTAATGCAAAATAACAATTAATAAAGAATGACTGACACACGGCAATCTCTTTTTCGCACTAGCACAAGAATAATGAGTGGTGTTGATAGAAGGCCATAATAGCATTTGTGGATCACCACTAGAGGGATTCTTGTTTGGGTCCTCACAAGCACAACAAGATAATCTGGAAGTGTCATTCTGGACGATCAACATCATCAACGAAGAAAATACTGATGATCCAGGTATTGTTTTCATTATGAAATTAATTAAATTAATTATAAACATGATGTTCAATATCCACTCTAAAGGTTTCATGCCTCTTCATTATTTATCTATATTATTGATTGTATTATATGGAAGCTGGAGTTCATCGTCGTATTGATCCCGAAATAAGGAATGATCATGGTAAAATTAATGTTGGGTGCCATCCAAACCACTCTTCTGCCACGATCAGAACCAATAATCTGTATATTCACCTAAAAAGTAAGAATGATTTGTTAATATCAATATAAACATATGAAATTAGGGGAAATATTTCTTGACATTTCACTACTAAGAATACATATAAGACCTATAGTTATTGAATGTTCCTAGTTAGTGATATTGTATCACCGAGAGGGGGAGGGGTGAATCTGTGATATTTTTATTTTATTTATTATTTTTAATTGAAATAATCGTCACCTCATGTTATGGATTAAATTCTCTACTAAAATCAATTCAAACAAACATCGATAGGAAGACAAGTATATACAAGGTTTATTTTCCAATAATAATAGATATATTCTTGGTATGTTTTAGAAATGATCTAACACCACACAATCATTTAGAAAACAATATTTGGATTACAATGAATAGGATATAAACAACCACTCAGGTAGCACTATATAAATAATTATTATAGTGAATGTGTACCCTATTAGCACAAATAGTGAAATACAATGTTTGTGTAACAATTCATGTTACCAGTGTTTCGTCTTAATTCCACAAATATATTTAATTGAAATTAAATTATTCACATTCTGAACCATAAGATGGTAAAAATTTCCTAGAATTTTTTACTTATAACACAATATGATTTTCCCAGTCATATTTCTTTTCATAATATAATATAAATGAATCAGAACCATGTCAATCCCTAGCATGCGTAACATAGTAGGACACATCCTCGGTCTAGAAATCCCATTAAATAAAGCATAATCGGATTAATCAATCCTGAAATGATGACCATTTGAATACAACTGATAAGTCAAAAGTGGTAATCAATAGAATAGGATAATCACTGGGTTCGATGATCATCTAAATAAATTTTCTAATATTGTCTATTCTACTATGTCCTCTCTCCCTCAAAACATCTTCATCAAAGATCAAGAGGGTATCGTAATTCTCTTACTGAATTCTCAGATCATCACTTTCTACTATAGTGAAACGTACATCAGTCAACAAAGAAACACATTATACTTTTTTCCTTTTATAGGTGACCCAACACAAGTTTGGGTGGGAATCCCAAATTCTTTCTCACTCACATAAATTTAACCAAATCCCAATTTACCAAAAATGCTCAGAGTAATTATTACATCGTCAGTTCATCTTAATTCTTATTAAAATGTGAACAATATTCACCTATTCTTCTCCAGAAACCTATTTCAACTATCAGTCTGATTTCAATATATGATCTTGGTTTTCACAAAATGATTTCTTAAAAACCAATCTCTGTAACATATGAAATTTAAAATTAATAAATAAAAACACCTCTTACAAATTTTGATCTTCTTTTTATTATCACTTCTCTAGACCAACTTCAAATACAAATAATCTTCTTCACCTATCCTCTTGACCCAATTGAAAAAGAAATTCTAATGATAGATGAATTAAATCAACTCTTTACCCACATTAATATTATTGAAAACATGTTAGTGTTCATCTATCTGTTCCTTTAGTATCCACCTATCTTTCCAACTCATATTTGGTTTGATTTTCCATAGAATGATAATTCCATGTATGATCATTTTTAGGTATGTTCATTTTGATCCTCAGTATGATCATTCTTGGTATATAACATTAATTATGATTCTGATGGATTATTGGATGCTACAATGAATCAAAAAAAATATCATTCTTCACTTCCACAATAATTTGATAATTTGGGGTACAATCCCTTTTTTATGGGTATCATATTTTCAACTCACCCTTTCTCTCAGTCTACATGCATCACAAGTTCTCAACTAAAATTACGATTTATATGAAATATGAATCCGAAAATAATATTCACATTTAATTTAATGATTTCATGGAGACTCGGAATTTTATCAAAATAAATACATCTCCCACATCAGATCTATAGTGATATCGATGAACATTTACTACCAGCACAATATTTTTACATTCAGTTAGACCTGAGGTGCATCGGATTAGAATGATTTCATCTAAATAGTTTCTTCACATTATGATGGACTTTAACAGTTATTCCTATTATTTTGAAAACATGAGTTTGATTCTTCTGAAAACATGGGTTCGATTTGCTTTAAAACATTGGTCAGATTCTTTTGAAACAAATATGTTTTTTTTCCAAATACAATGTTATTCATAATTACTTTAATTATTCCAAGAAAAATAAATCACTCCCAAACATATTTTTAATTATGATTGAAATTCAATTTCGAATTGTTTTTGACTCTTTCTCAATATCCAAATCTGATGGATCATAATTATTCATCCATATATTCCGAATCTAATATAAAACATTATTCAATGCCTTTCAATCTGAATTCCTAAACATCATCTTTCTCAATATGCTTTCTTTCTTCATCATACTGATCTATTGATAAAAAAATACAACCAAAACAAAACTTGTTCATAATAAACTCTTACTTTGTATAAGTTGTCAATACCCACATCAATCACTTCTACCACATGAAAAGTAATAAGTTGTATTGTTTTTTCTCAGTTTTTAGTCTCTTAATTTTTTTCTTGCTCTTGCTATTTCTTTTACCTCTCACTCATTTTCTTATCAACCCTTATTGAAAATCAAAATCAAAGGGGGACATCATGATAAGATTCTCCCTTATTAAAAAATGATCTCCATTTCAAGGGGTTGGAAATTTTCTTCAACCTAGTTATTAGATGAGTTTCATAACAAAGAACCTTTAGCTAAAAAACACAAATCATAAATGGGAAGACCCGATATAGAAAAAAAGTGTTTAAAATCAATGAGATAAATATTTTCTATAATACATTATTCATGTAATAAAATTTTCATGTTTCTACCAATGTTCTCAGGAATAGGGAAATACATAAAAAATTGTTCAAGATAAATTTAATGTGCCACCATCTCAACAAACACATCAGAATGTTCAGGTGTTTTGAAATACACTTTTTAAAAAACTCAGTTTCTTTAAAACCACAATACAATATTTTGAAAGATTATTAAGAGTGTCATAAATTCTAGATTCCTTATTTCTACTTATTAAATTCCCTACAAGTTACCAAAAATATAAAATGAATTTCAGGAATAAGGAGGAACCTCTATTGTTTCTTAAAAACAATAATCAAACTGGGAGTCCTCTCACAATGTTTCCTTTTTATTCATTTTTAGAGATTTTTCATTCGACATGATTTATTAATTTTTTTTCATCGTTCTCATATTTTGTAACATATTTTTTCTTATTTTTATAATATTCTGATGAGGATGAAAACTTTTCTTTATCTTTAGAAACAACTTTGATACAATCAGTTTGTGACATTTTTCTCTTTCGTGTCTTTTATTTTTCTAGAAATATATTTGAATAAGTATTAATATCATGTTTCTCTTTCTCATATCAAAAATTTATTGATAAATGTTTTCTAACATTTTTATTTCATAAAAAAAAATTATTCCTCTCTTCTTTCGTTTTCTTTTTTGATTCCTCTAATTTCATCAAAATTTCAATGTTTTTTGGCCCGAAAACTAAGCACTCTATCTAAACATCCAAAATATTCATCATCTGAGAATTTTTTAGAAAACTTTTCTATGTTGGTAAGAAACAAATACATCATTTCTCAAAGTGTCTAGGTTGGTAAAATCTTCCAGAAATACTTTCTATTGGTTTGAGTCTATTCATAACCTTTACAACATCCCATTAATGTTTCTTCACAACATCCTTCTTATAATTCATTCTTTTAAGAGAACGAATCCCCATCAACCTTTTCCTTTAATAACCCATGTATTAATTTTAATGTTTTTGGCTGAACCAACACATATTTTTCATGTCTCCAAATCTAAAAAATTCTTTCAATAGACATAGAAAGAGTATTCGCCACAAAAATTTGCATACTAACATGAATTGTAATTATGTATCACCAATATTCTTCTCGTTCATTTATGAGAAACCAACATGCTTGTTTTAAATTGGAATGTTTCTTTTTATTTAAAATTTATTAGATATAGATATATCAGAATCCTTTTAGGATCTAGATTTATTTTAAAAAAATCAGACTCAAGATTCTCTGAGACTTCTGTATTCCCGACTCTATTGGTTTTTTCCACATAAATAACTGTCCCAACAATATTTTTCATAGAAAAAAGTTCATATTTCTTCTCACCATTTGAAGATAATTTTTTTTAAATTCTAAGGTTTCTAAATATTAGAACATTTACCCACTTCAGTGATAGATTTTTTGAAACTTCTTCCATTCTTTTCATAATTAGAATATTGTTTTTGAATAAGTTACAACTCTACTTATTTGTAATGAATTTTAAACTATAGATACTCATTACGATTATTCTATTCATCATGATATTTCTTCAAATCATCAAGATCATTTACTATCCTTAATATATGATTAGAAAAACATTCCTGATTAATTTTTTATGAAAATTCATCATCCAACTTTATTGTTTTTCATTTCAAGTCTTCCAATATTTCTCTATAATTTCATTAACTCTCCATTCATATGAATTTCAAGTTGAGTTTATTCTTCATCAAGACTCTGATTATGAATTTTTCATCATTAATTGTTGAAATAAAATTATTTTCCCTTTTGTGATCAATTGATTTTTCATATTTAGTTAAAATTTCCGCTTCATCTTCTTCGTCTTTTAAAAAAATACTTTCAAAAATAGAAGATCATTCCAAATTCACTATTCCAATAAATGTGTTATCTTAAACACCATTTTTAATCCCCTAACCATAATAATATTTAGAAAAAAATATTATCCTTTTCTCTTTGGAGAACATCTTATCTTCCCTCTTAGAATATAATTTTTCTTTATCAATTGTTTTCTTCCAAGATCTTCTTAGCCTTAATTATTATTCTTCACATTATTCTTCACCAATTTAATATTCATTAACTCTTTAATTACAATGGGAAACAAAATGACCAACATATCCACATCCAAAACATTTAAACTATATTTTCCCTTTTTATTTCTTTATACCTCTTTTCACCTTTTTAGAAAACCGAGATAAAATATTATCAACCTTTTTACATACCTCATTCTTATAATCAGATTATTTAGCTTCATAATCAATAAAAATATTCTTTTGATATTCTTTCATAGCGTGATTTGAATACATTTCCCTATTATCTTATTTTTCCTATCATTGAAATCTACCTTATCAATTGATAAGTAATGATCGTAAAATGTAAATCATCCAGAGATAATGTTTTTGGATCTCAATCTTCCAATGATGATACCTTTTCATCAAACATGTGAGGAATAATTCTCAAGATATTTTGAAAAATAGTAGAATATTCTAAATTTTCATGAATACATCTTACTTTTCTGACAATATCGTTTACCCTGGTAAAGAATTAATTAATTGATTAATGCTCACTCATCTTGCGGCCTTTATAATTCAATCTCCATAATTTCAACTTTTTTTTCTTCACTTATGTATTTCTTTCAAACATAGTGTTCTGCTTATCACATATTTTATTAGTAGTGTTACTCATTTTAATTATAGAAACTCATTTTATTAAAGTGATGAGAGTAATTCCTTCTTAGATCTTCTATAATAATCAATATTTTCCTAATCAGTCATTGTGTGGGGAACATTCTAAATATGATGAGGGAAACCATCTGTAAAAACCCTTGTAACATCATAACCATGAGACATGAGATATTGTAGCATTCATCCATTCCAGATATAAAAATGTCAATCATATACAATTTGAATCCCATTACTGTTAACAAAAAATGTTTTCCCTCAGAACTACTTCTTCCAATACTCCAAGAAAGGATAAGAAAAGGGACAAATTTCCCATTACCTGCTTGTGTGGCCCCTTGCGTGTTCCATTTCTTCTCTTTGAATAAAAATGTTCATGATGATGATTATGATAAGAAAAGGGAACCTTCGGCTTTGATACCCCTTGCAGGTCCCCAGTTAGTGTAATTGTATCACTGATATGAGGAGGTGTGACTCAATGATACTTTTTATTTTATGTTTCCATTCAATTGAAACATTATTCTCCTCTTTTTAAAGATTCAATTCCCCACTGAAAAGAATCAAACACCCATCTAGAGGAACACATGTAATTACAAGGTTCACTATTCAATAATAATAGTTATGTACTTCTTATGGTTTGTAAATTATCCAAAAAGATACAATCAACAAGAAAACAATCATTGGATTACAATGATTGGGATATACCCTTCAACTCATGAAGAACAGTGTAAATAATACAAATTGTGCATGTGCACCCACTTAGAAGAAATAGAGAAATAATGTATTTTTTAACAACTCATGTTACCCGTGCTTATTTTTAATTCTATAAATGTATTTAACTAAAATAAAATTCATGAATTTATTACCTAGAATATGGTAAGAACTTCATGTACTTTTTTAGGTAAAACTCAGTCTAATTTTCCCAGTATGATTCCTCCGACTGTAATTATACCAATGGAATATTCATTTAGAATACAGTAGAAATTAATAGGAACCAATTCAATCTATGTGTACAGTTAACTAAGTAAGATTCATCCTTAGATCACAAACCTCAGTATTGAATTCCTGACCTAATTAATCCTTCCTGATATTAATATCTTCTGGATACAATTGACAAGCTGAAAAAAAAGTAATCAACTAAATATGATAATCACTAAGTCTGATGACCAAATGAATAAAATGTTGTGATATTGTCCCTTCTCCAATTTCTTCTCTCCACCGAAACATCTTTAAAAAAGATCAATATGGTATCTTCATTATTTTACTTAAAATTTATAGCTTCTCCCTATATTGTGGTGAACAATACATCGGTCCACAAAAAATTACATTGCAATCTTCTCTTTATATGGGTGACCCAAAAAAGGATTGTGCTGGATTCCCAAAATTGTTAATGCTCAACTAAATTCACCCAAATCTGAATTTCCCCTAAAATATCATAGAAATTTTAACTTCCTCCTTACTTGTCGATTCTTCTCAAAACTTCATCAGTTTACATGTATTCATCACTAGACTCCTATTTAAATTTATCGTCTAATTTCACTTTATGAGTCTGATTTTATCGAACCAGAATTTCAAAATAAAGATCTTTGCCCATTGAAATTTAAGATGATGAAATCAAAATTGATCTTTAGGATTCCGATCATCTTTTAT
Organism: Viscum album; assembly: GCA_963277665.1. NCBI lineage: Eukaryota > Viridiplantae > Streptophyta > Magnoliopsida > Santalales > Viscaceae > Viscum > Viscum album. The sequence continues at coordinate 1,006,857,931 of OY728134.1, forward strand.
TCATAACATATCTTAAACCACTTCAAATATGAAACAACGTATTATCCTCTCCTATTAACCTATTTGAATCACCACCTCGATTGTTAGGAAAAGTAAATAAACTCTTAACCCACTTGAAGACATTTGACATCAAGTTATCCTTCATCTATATCTTCCTCCAATAGCCAAATTTCGTTCAAAATCATATTGGGTATGATTGTCCAGAGTATATATTTCTGAGTGTGATCATTTCTTTGTAAGATCAATTTGAGCCTATGTATGATCATCCTTGGTATGAAATTTGTTTTATGCATCTGATAGATAATTGGATGGTACAGTGAATCGGTATAATCTATTTCATAACTTTCACTCGAATCTGATTATTTTTGGTATGATCCCCTTCAGATCGGAAATATATTTTTAACTCCCCCTTTATTTTATTCTATTTTCATCACAAGTTATCAATTCAATGTATAGTTTATATATAATAAAAATCGGAAAATCACCATCACATTTAATTTATCAGAATCACAGAGACTCTAATGTTTCATCCAAATAGCCACATCTCCCACATAAGATCCATTGTGATTTTTATGGCCAATTACTACCAGCAAGATATATTCACTTTCAATCGGACTTAAGCCGTGTCTGATTAGGGCCACTTATTCCAAAAAACACTTCTGCTAATTACGATGGGATTTCACAGTGAGGCATATTCTATTGAAAACAAGGGTCTGATTCTTTTCAAAATGTGGGTCTGATTCTCTTGAAAACATTGGTTCGATTCAAGGGATAATAATACAATTTCAACCAAAAACAAGGTGATTCCAAATTTGTTTATTCTTTCCCAGCAAAATAGATCACCCAAAAAAATCATTCCAATTATTATGGAGAACTCCATTTACATTATTTTAGGAATGTTTATCAATATCCCAATATGATGGATTGTATTGCCTCATGCATGTTTTTTTATTCTTAATTATAACATTATTAAAACCATTTCAATATGAATTCTCATACATCATATATCTCTACATACAATTTTTCTACATTATACTGCTCAATTGATGGAAAATTAAACTAAAAAAACATGGGCCTAATATTTATGATGATAGTGACCCATGGGTCCAACTAAAATAAACCATATATTGGAAACTACTAAAAAACAAATAAAAGATAAATATGTGTGAAATTACCACATGTATAGGATGAATGAATAAACAACCCACTAATAAAAACAATACTATAAATAAAGAAACAATGACATCAATACTATAATGCATGAATGTGATAGTAAAATTTAAGATTCCAAACAGAATACCATAATGTCATAGGCCACCACTCCAAAACCTATGTCAATAATCAAGATATTACAACCCAAAAAAGTCCCCAAACACTCCCATAAATGCTAAATAAAATTTATATATACAGGGGAATGAATTAAATTGAAACTATTTTTGATCATACCCAATACCTCACATTTAAATTTGGAAGGATAATACTAATGGATCAATAAGAAAAGTGGAGAACAACCAATAACCTATCAGGTCAACATTAAACTAGCCTCACTAAGGCTTACTCAAAAAATATCACATTCATTCCTTATGATATTTAAATGTAGAATATCGGGTAGAAGTACCTAAAAACCACATCCCCAGTGTATTTTGGGACTACACCCCGTAGTAAAATTTCATAATCCACCAATCCCATATGCATCCATTCCTTAAAACACAATGTCCTACCAATATATATCATATACCATTATAATGAGTATCACAAAGATGATGGGAATTAATATAATAACCTCCTATGACTTTAAATGAACCCCAGTATATGATACAATATAATCAATTTCGTCCCCTAAAATCCCATTAATACCCTAAATGGTCTATTAGTGAACCTAAAATATCAACTCAACTTGATAAATAGAATGCAAATTTAAAATAATTATCATAAAAAACAATACATTACAGGGTTTTTCAATATATTATGTGAATCTCATGAAAATACCTTATAGGATATTCTAGTACATATATTACCTCTATGTATACATTGATGGTAGTTCCATGAAGATGGAGTAACATTCCATTCGTTCCCTCACATACTATGATGTTGGGGAAATCAACTATCATAGATGCGTCTTGGGACTCAGTTAGATTTTTTACTCGCGTGTTCTGACTAATGAAATCATAAAAAATAAATCACATAAAAAGGTTGACATAATCATACCCTAGATGGTTTATTTGAAAAATTCTATCACAACCCACAATAAAATAACAATTCTACCATATTACACAATAATCCTCTCCAATACAGTTTCTAAAGCTAACAAAAATTACATACATATTATCCAAAAAAATTGTCTTTATTTTATAATTTACATTTTTCATTACAAAATATTTAGATTCAACCGTTATTAATTATCATTTTATTATTTACAACAATCAACCATAAATTATTATCATTAATTTGAGTCATCTATTTTTTTTAATTTACATCTAGATAATGTCCCAAAAATCATTCATTTCTAGGAAACCCAATTTCTTGATTAAAAAATGCAACTATATTTTATATAACAGATTTATTAATAATCAATACCATGTAAACCAGCCAATAAATCACCCAAAAACCCCAACTATTTCTCTCTCATTATAAGTCAAGGTATTCGTATCCCAATGTATAATTTATAACCACAAACATACACTAAAAATCCACCCATCTTATCTAAAGTATCTCCCTTTCCACTCACATCATTGCGCAAACCAAAAAAGTCTTACAATGATAGTCAGGAAAAAGAGCTTTACTAGTTCTCATAAGTGAATCCTCTTTAATATTTATATGGATTTTCATCCATTTTCAAACATGAATTAATAATTATTCTTGTTTTTCTATGTCATGTGTTCATAAATTGATTCATATGGTTATAATTTAGTTAGTGATTAATCAAGAACACAGTTATATTATTACTACAATAGTCACAACAACAAACATGGTTTCTCGAAATAACAGAATACAATATGAATCCATGAGAACAATTTCATGAAGAAAAAATGAAATAATTTATATATATATATTCCATTAAATTTATTATAGTCAAAGTAGTAATAAATTTAGAATTAATAGAGAGTAATTTATTCCCCTTACATTACCAGAGATTCTAAGTCATTATAAAAGAAATAAGAAAGGGAAAACATGATAACTGAGCCAGAACAATCAAGGAACATTGTGGATAACCTAAACCATTACATTAAAAAATTATTTTGTCTCGGTAAAAATTCTCATACCAAACTTATTTTAAGGACCTATCTTTAAGCATAACATATTCTCATGTCTTTAGGATTTAATTGACAATATGAAAATCCAAAATAGTTTTTCATGTTTTTTGTTTTAGAGGATTAAGCCATAACTCATAATTAAAAAAACATAAATTAACATTTGGATACTTCGAAATTGTATCCATTTTTCCATAATATAATTATTTTTAAAAATTTCAAATTTTCTTTTGATGAAAAACCATTTCGACTTTTATCTCAAATTCATACATTCTCTTACACATTCTTCAAGACAATGAAATCATTTTAAAACCTTATATGAAAAAAATATCAATAATCTACATAAAATAATGAAATATCTTAGTCCATTGAAAAAATGAAAACCCTTGAAAAATTTACCTTTTTTACAATGATCTTTGAGAAAAAAGAAATAAATTATTTCTACATGAATAAAGAAATCCATTTATTTAAAAAAATCATTACATACCATTGAAACCATAGGTAAAACATAAAGGTATCTTAGGACATCATCTCGTACAACCCTTAAAAACCCTTTCACAACCATTAAAAATTGGAATAATCATGTGGCAATCATATAATATAAATTTCTAGAAAACATAATCATTACCCAATGCATTAGAGTGCTATCTGTGTGCACCCATCTTATGAGCTATATCAGGCTCACCCAATGATATTTGGGTGCACTACTAATATATAATATCTAACAACCATAATAAGAAAAAAAATTATCATTTGAATTTTGATCAAAAATCATTTCCAAAACATTATTAAATTTTTATGAAAATCACTTGTAGATATAAAAATACCCATTTATTTTAAAACTCAATTTTTAATATCCAACATAAAATTTTCATAAATGAAATATTTAATAACTAAATTCCCTTAAAATGTAAATTATGGGTTATTTAAATGAATGTAACATGAAATTTCATCCAAGAATCCATGCTTTAAATAACTGGCATGATGGTAATAAAAGGTGTTTTCACTGTATTCCTTAAAATCGAATATTCTTTTAATCAATTGAAGTGAAATTCAAACATTACCTACAATTATTCCCTTATTTTTAAAATAAATTTAAATAAATTAATAATTTCCCTGTATTAAATTCTTAAATGTATAATAGAAAACATTTTTATAAACATGAATTTGAATAAAAAAGAGAGTTAGAAGGAAAACATAAATGAAGAATTTTTTAACAGAAAGTCCATTATCACTTCATAACCATTCGAATCATAATCAGAATGAAAGATTAAAATTATAAAAACATCAAGTACCATGATAATGTATTATTTCCTGATATAACATGTTAATGGGGGTGTATTCACACCTCTTAAAAGAAAATAGGTGCATAAAATCAAAATATTCCTCAACAAAAGGAAATTGAATCAAAGTCCCTTACCAAGATTCTAACTAGATGCATATGTCTTTATCTTTATAAATAATAATCATATGTTAATTATTTACTTTATGAAGAAAATATTTCATATTTTATATTACATTTTATATTAAATTACCAATTTATTTAAAACTACTTAATCAGTTAAGTATACGTCAGGCGTTTAAACTATATTTGGCTTATCAATCAAAATGACTTTGATTGGTTGACTATAGGTCAAATTGGCCATTATTAAGAATTTACAGAATAATAATAATTAAATAATTTTGAAAATTATACTTCAATTATCGTTTAAAAAACAATCATGAATGATGTTGTTCTCAAATAAACTATGTTACAAGAATTTAGATGGTAGGTCATACGTACGCGTGAGAAACATTTCCATTTTTCTATTATCATTTTAAAAAGGATGAAGATATTATTTTATCGTCCCAGAATAATCTTATACAATAAATACCATATTATATTGTTAAATAAACACACACACACACACAAATATATATCATTCATGTTTTTTGGTGACAAAAAAGTATCACATTGCATCATGGAAGGTGGTAGTACAGAAGCTGCATGAATGATGTTATCATTTTTCAGTTAGAGAAAGGGTATAAAATAAAATGATATATAATTTTTTCATAATGATAAATATTTCATTATTATAATAATCATTTAACTAATATAAAATATATTCATTAACATTATCCATACTACCTTCATTATAAAGTGTATGTGAAAAATGAACCACATCACGTCCTGATGTGGAAGTCCACCGCACACATGAGTGTGGTTATCATATCCCCTATGGAATAGTAATTTAAATATATCTATAAATATATATGATACATTGACTCCATAGGTATAATTATTTTATAATTATCATTCATAAAATTTCCTTCAATATTCATACTGAATTGTGATAGGGGTTGACGGGAAATTTATCGCATTGGTTCGTGAGTTGGTTGTACGTCGTACACACGAGAAATGAAGTCATTTCCCATTTTGGGGAAGAGGAGGAGGTATAGGGCATGAAAATATAATAATATAATCTTAGTGTATGGAAGATATATATTTTATTAATATAAAAATATTTTAATAATATTTCATAGAGTTTGAATAAGAAATAAAATAAAATGATAATTGAAGGATGTTACATCTTTTTCGGAAAACGTTTTTTTCTTTTCACCAAAATCCATCCTTATATTGCTATATATCAAAAAAGGATTAAATTATAGTTAGATTGAATATGTTATGTGATTTAGATAGGTATTTTCTGATATAATATGGTTTAAACCTTTTAATAGGATAGTAGAGGGATGTATTTTTATAAGTGAGGGCAGTGGGATACTTATAAATTTATTAAAACAAATAATAAACCTATGTTTTAAACCTGAAAAAATATTTAGATAATAGAAAAATATTATTAATATAAAATATAAGCTCAAAATAGGGCCATAAAATTCATTTTAGACATTTTTTTTGTAATTTTTATCCCTTATCATTTATGCATAACCCCTGTTAAAATAATTTTTACCTTCACGTTGGTAAATAATTTTTATGTTTTATACTATTCATTATGGTTAAAATTAATATAATATTATTTTATAATATAAATTATTATGATTCCAGGAATTGCATCTATTATTTAAAAATAAATTCATATATGTGGTAGAATTTCATTTTACGTTAGTCCTTTATATGAGACGACATATGTGTTTTAATGTGAAAATCATCTAAAGTTTACAATGACTTTATATAAAAATTTAATATGAACCTAATTAAAAGGAAATAGTGGGGTCAATAGATATATAATTTAAGTGGTTTAATTTTAAATATATTATAATATAATATTTATTTGTTAAAAAATTTAATGAAAATCCATTTTTAAAAGAAATAAGAATTTATCACTATTCATTAAAAAATGAAACTTCTCAGAAAAATCATTACAATTAATTGTATGTTAATCATAATACTATGATTTCAAAAATTATTTCCATTTGAACAAACAAAATTTATAAAATTGATAAAATTTAATTTTAAAATATGAGTCAAAAGCATGAATAAACCATCCTTTAATAAAAGAAAGTGGTTTAGAAAACAATTATTTTTCATTTAAATAGTTCTTATATTATTGCTAAATTATTGATAACTAATAAATATGTGTAAACTATGAAATTTTCAAAAAAAAAATTAAACACTATTCAAAACCATCATGTAACACCTCATGTTTTTATGATTTATTTTGTAGATTAATTTAATTTTTCATCAGCTTTTGTTACACACAACATGAGGTTATTCCATAAATTGCACTACACACAAGACCAAGTTCAATCGAACACAAATATATTAATATTATTATTATTTCAAAATAATGATTATCACATGGCCATTAAAATTATTTTAATTAATAATATTAACTAATTGTTTAAAAATTTTGGTTTACACATTTATGAAATTAATTATTTCATTGTCAATTAATAATAAATGATAATAAAAATCAATTTCATATAAAAAGAATGTATTTATGTAAAAAAAATTATTACCAAAAAAAGATTTTATCTAAATATTTTAAATAAAAATAAATTAGTGAATATTTTTATTCAAATATATTGGTTACATATTTAACCACTTTTTTACATTCATCCAATAGGCTTTATATGGAAAAGATATGAACAGATCCAATTTTATGCTTATAAACTGTAAACTCCCTAAAAGATGTATGGTCAATGTTTTCCACAAATAATTTAAAAGTAATATTCATCAGTATTATAAAATTAATTTATGAAAATAAATATAATTTTTTAATTCATCAAATCAAAAACTATTAGGAATAATTATATATCATTTTCTGAAAATATATGTTTTTAGTGAATAGTGAAAAATGGATTTTATTAAGAATGTTTGTTTCATTAAAATCTCTCAAAAACCTAATTTATTTATGGTTTTAAAATTAAAATTATATTAATTTTATATAAAATAATTATATTTATGTCATTTTAGTAATTTTAGTATTAAATTTTGATATAAATATTTTTTTAACTATTGAAACATTGCCCTTTAAATCCCCGATGTCATGTTATGTATGAAAGATTAATCGTAAATTAGATAATAAAGATTGTATAAAACGAAATTTTAAAAAGAGATTCCACATTTTTAATCAATATAATATCAAATTATTTCATAACGAATGTTTTTTAAATAGTTAAAATTAATTACCCTGATTAAGGAAAAAAATCATCGGGTAGTCAAACATGATGGTTAAGTTGTAAAAATGACGCAAAACATATCCACACCCATTATATGGAAATATTTTGAACTTATACTATATATTATCAATTTAGGATCATTATTAGATAATCTTGGTAGGTAAAAACATGGGTAGAGCTAAATCATTTCAAAAAAGTACATGTTTTCCACTGAAATAACTTATAAAAGGCCACACTCTCTCCTCTCAAATACACACTATATAAACCTTTTTGATCTGTTGATACATTCCAAAAAAATACTAACATTCTCTGTACTCATATTATAATCCTTTTTTGTGAATAAATACAAACATGGATGGATTTTGCTGCAATCTAAAAGAATTCATCAGAAAGAAGGTAACGTTTTTCAACAAGTGTTTTATATTATTTCTTCCTAAAAATAGTTCAATTATTATTTAAAAATTATAATATAATATAATCAGTATTATAAACATAATTATATGTTTTAATTTTAATATCATGACCTATTTCAATCTCATTTCACTAAAATGGGAAATGATAACATCATTCATGTGTACAGATGATTAACGCCTCAGAAAACTGATGTGAATTATGTTACATAAACACATTTCACATTTTAGTATGATGAATTGTTTAATGTATACTTATGATAATTGTAACATAATTATTATCCTATAGTTATTGTATAACATATTCTTGTTACCTTACATTCCATGAGATATATATTAACATCGTTCGTGTGTATGATGGAGTACCACCTTATGTAGTGATGTGATCCATTATTCACATACGATTCACATAAAAGTTAATAATTATAAAATATAATCAATATATTTGATATATATGAAATAATAATGATTATAATATGGTTAATTATGATTTAACATTATTTCATTACATCTACTAAAAAAATATAATAGTGGTCATTTGTACGTATGATCCACGGTCTAAATGAACTGTGTGTGTCATTATGAAATCTGTATCATTTTGGATGAATATAATTTTTGGATAATGAATATGTAATATATTTATTACATTATTTACCTTCTATATGTGATTTTATTATGATAAAAGTATAAGGACTGGATCATCTAGACCAAAATAATGATGGAAAATGAAACAATTAATACCCATGAATGAGGAATTTAATAAGGTGTTATTTAAAAAACATTGTTGAAACATTAAAAGGGGATAAAAATGATATTATAATAATGTGTATGAATATATTATATATTTTTAATAAAAATATATTTATTATTCAAGGGTTTAAAATGTGCGGGAATAAATTCAAGACATAAGTTAAGGGATTTTTGTCTCACATTTATTTTCATTGATACCCATGTCATTCTAACCATGTATTTCATTGATGTGGTGTATATAAAACCCATGAATTTATATTATGATTATTATCCTAAAAATTATTTTTATTTTCATATCCATTTGGGGATCTATTTTTTATAGGATTTACAATTCCAAAGGTACCAATGCGGTAAAGGTTATTTGTCTCAATTTTCCTTCTTTGAGACATATGTTATGATATGAACTTATCTTCTATTATGAGGTGTATATACATCCAAATTTATAGTTTATATAATGAATTTTTTTATTCTCATGATATCTTCTTATATTCCTTCATGGGACTCTTGATTCCAGGTTACAATGTAGTGATGATTTTATGTTACAATATCATTGTTTATCAAGATTGTATATTATTATGCTTACAAGGATGAAATATTCTGATCTATCTAAAAAACAAATTATTATTATTATGCCCTGATTATTAATGATATTTAAAGAAATAGTTCCTATTTTATACTCTTTTTAATTCATAAAAATTTGAGAAATGCTTTTAATAATACCCAACTTTATTTATCTCTTCAGTCAAAGATCTGGTTTCATCCAAAAATATTTTTTCTAAAAATGATATCAGTAATGATATAATAATATAATATTACTTTTTAAATTATATTTCTACACATGTTTTCATTTTATATTTTTTTTAAAAGGAATCATCTTGTTGTTTTTCATAAAACGGTCTTTTGACTTCTTGCGACAATGTAAATGGAATATTTGATTTTATATATTAGTCATGTTCAGAATTATTAACCATCATGAACACTCCATTACTTTAGGCATCCTTTATAAATTTTAAATATTATTTTCAAATGATTATTTTTTAAAATATTTTAATGAAATATCTGTTAAAATAAATTGATTTTCAAATAATAGCTATTTTACTCAAAACATATTTCAAGTTACCTTTCAGTGTAATCTTACATCTATGATTCTATCCTTTGATGATAATTATGTTTCATTGAATATATGATCCAAAGATAAAATCCGCATTGTTTATCAATATGGTTTTTGTTTATGATATTGATGAAATATTTCCATGAATATATTTCATTCCCAATAGGTTATACTATGTTGAAAAGGTAAAATGATTATTCGACCTGCCTATTTTCCAAAAGATATGATATGATGGAATGTTTATATATCCCATTTCCATTGTTTCATATAATATGATGATGGTTTATAATATTTTTGAGTAGATATGTATTATTACATCATATGATGGGTGGGACCTATATCTCTCTCCAATTCCTTGTGTGAAGACTAATATCACATGAGATAGAAAGGATTGGAACAGTGAGTAAACCTAGTTTAGTAAGGGACATTGGCCACTATGATGGTCTTGGGAGTGAACCTGGACTACTATTATGGTTTTTGAAGTGAAACAATTCAACTGTGACATATATGAAGTAATCATTTACTAATATATAAATGATTTTATTTTCTTATTTATGTTATACAATTCTATGTCTTATTCATATGTAAAGACCTCATTGCTTATGTTCTTTGGTTTCTCAATGATTCAGGTCATTTAAAAATCCAATAGTTTTTCCATTACCAAATATTATGATATTCGATATGAAGGGTGTGATTTTCCAAGGTAATTCTCTGGTTCTCAAACACTTATGTACATGATTTATTTACTTTTATTTTTTGGTTTACCCTTATAGATCATCTGAGATCACCATTTTTTTTGTTTTCTTTCCACATGTTTTTTGTAATGGTATTATGTATGATATTTCTAATAAGGGATCTAGTTATGAAGAACTTAGTGTGAAATTAGGTAGTTCACTTATGAACTAATTGTTTATGTATCCATGTTTAAAAACACTAAACTATTATAATAAATGACCCTGTATTTGAATAATGTAATTAATATTCATCTATTAAGATGAAATGTTTATGGGAGAAAATCCAGGGTCCCCATAGTTTGAATCATAGGATTCATTTAGTTATCCTTTAGAGACACGGGTGACAAACCATTAGAGAAAATATTTTAGATAATCCATTTTATAGGATAACAACCAAATGTTTTTTAAGGAATATATTATTGTAATTTATCTAGAAATATATCCATGTATGGATAATTAAAGTGTATTTGGTTCTATATTAGATGTACATAGGAGTAATAACCCAGAAAACACCATATTGAGATAGACGTAGTCAAGAACGGGTGCATGAAATCTAGGAAAACTATAGACCTAGTTTGAAACAACTGGGGGATATGATCTATATGTCCAAAATTTTCATTAAAATTCATTATGAATTATTTTAACAAAGGATAATCATGGATGACCTATGTAAAACATACTATGTCATAAATAAAAATTTTATAAGTGATTTATTCTGATTATATTGATTTTAAACTCTGATTAATTTTTCCCACACTCAGATTTATTGATTTAGTAAATGTCTATAACCTAAAAGATAAATTTTAATGATAATAGTGACAGAAATTTCAATGATTTTCATCCATAAAAAACAAATTTATTGGGAGATTCAATTATAATTTTTATGGTAATTCACACACATGTTACTAAATTTTATAAATTGTTATGTAATCCCAAATGAAAAAGGAGGGAAAATTATTATTTTTTAGTCATGAGGCAAAATTTACCTTATTTTAGTGGGTATAATAATCCAATAGTGGCTGAGATTTGGATTAGTTCCACTAAATATAAATTTTTTATTCTCCCATTCCTAGAACATGAGAATTTCATTATGACTATCTATCATTTTAAATGTAAATTGGATCAATGGTGTAATATTATCATGAATACAAGGAAAGGTACTAAAACTGATTCCAAAGATTTTGAAATCATCATGAAATTAATTTTCAATAAATAGATTTTTTGTATTCTTCATATTAAAATAGAGGAGTTCCTTGCATTAATGTAAAAGTATGATGACTAGGTTAGGACCAATGATTCAAATTTTACAAGAATAGAGATGTTTGGTCATGAAGTCATCATCAGATGTGAATTTATGGTTGAACAATTCTTAATTAGTTTAAATCCATGTAACCAAGGGGATCTATCCACAAGAGACATTTATATCTATGAGGAAATCATCAAATGTTCGATCAAGGATGAAATAGATGTTGGATCATTGTATAATTATCATGGGTTTGAAATAATGTGAAACAAGGAATTCAAAAATAAATTTTAAAACCCATATAGAATATAAGAGGAGTATTAATTTATTCTCAATGTGTACAAAAAAAGATTGAGGAAATTTCTTAAGAAATAGTAATTTTTTAGTGTGTGACAGAAGTTCATTGTGAAATTCACTGCTGAAGTGATGGGAAAAAGTGAACTATTGATGTGAATAGAGTGGTAGTCCACTAGACTACACCACCAACACTATAGTGCTTCAGGATTAAAGAAAATTGGAATTATGATAACCAGTCCCCATACCAAGGGTTAATAATGATAATCAATATCATCATCCTATTATTATGGGAGAAATAGGAAAATCACATCCGATTATCATTACTAATAAGGGGAAAGATAATGACATGGTAAAAGGCACACTTACCATCCATTCCAAAACTATTATTACCTTATTTTTCTCTATATCCAACAATTAAAATATATCTATATAATATTAAAAGGGTACCACGATACCACCACAATGATAAAATGTTAAATTAGTAGTAAAAATCATAATGGTATGATGACCACATCTAGAGTTTAAATTTCCCCCCAGGTTGATGCTTTTGGGAATGAGATTCCATAAAATCTTGTTATCCACCATTGATTTAAATTTTATGTTATAATTGGAATGGATTAAATTTTCTACATAATTGTTACCTCAATTTTTGAGGATGGAAATTCATGTTTGACAATTGAAATAAACCTCTGATCATCTATCAGTATGGTGATAAATATGATCTTTTGATGGAAATCCCATATATGGTAGCAGTTTTAATTCCTTTTTAGAAGTCATGTTTATCCTAGATGGGTGCCGGGAAAAACAACATCAATGATCATCCTATTTTTTAGAGTTCATTTTTTGTTTTGAAAATAATTTCCTTTTCTTCTAATAAGTCACTGTATATAGGTCTCATTAGAAATCATACCTATTGTCTCACCTATTTTGATGTCTCCTTATAGAATGGACCATATTGAGTTGTATGAATTGATGAATAAAATCTAGGAGATTCATAAATATGGATTCATTAGGTCATGTTTTTATTCTTAGGGTACTACTATAATGACTTTTAATAAGAAAGATAGATCAATGATACTATGTATTTATTATCAAGAACTGAACAAGATCACTACCAAGAAAAATTAGCTTTTATAAGGTATTGATGTCTTGTATAATCTAATAGGTGTAGAACAACACATTTCCAAAGTTTATCTACATTCTAGATATCCATAATTGAGATTAATGAAGGAGGATATAAACAGGACATCATTATGTGCGATTGATGGACTTTATGAATATATAGTGATTCCATCTAGCGACACAAATTTACCCATTATCATCACTGATTTAGTGAATACAATATTTTTAGATTAACTCGATCTATTTATGGTAGTCTTTAATTGTGAAATTTTTCTTCATTCAATGAAAATTATGATCATGAATATAATGTTACAATTTTACTAAAGACACTAAAGAATGAGAAACTATGAAAAAAATTAAAAACATTGATATTTTTATGAAAAAATAATTTATTTTTGGGTCACATAATCTCAAGATAGTGTTTATATGTAGATACATCAAAAATAAAAGACATTGAATGTTGGACTAGACCAGTAATGGTTATAGAGTTCCAATATTGTCTTGTTTTGGTTTGATATTTTTAGAACTTTTTGGAGAATTTGTCTTGGTTTTCCAATCCACTCACCAACTTTACTCAAAATAGTTCTATGTTCATTTAGACTTATAAGTGTGAAGATTATTTCATGAAACTAATGTCAAGTCTAGTCATCATCCTTGTTCATACATTACCCAATAGTGTAGATGGGTATGTAATCTATATAGTTACATCTAATAAGGGATTTGGATGTGTTCGCATGGAAAATGTCATGGTTGTAGCATATGTCTCATGAAAACTGATGGTTAATGAGAAAAATTATGCTACTCAGTATTTTGATTTAGGTGTGGTGATCATTCAATTAAATATATAGAAGAATTATCTTTCTAGATAAAGATTCTATATATATAATGATCAAAAAATTATTAGGTATATATTCTCATATAAGGAGTTGACTTTTTTCTAGAGGAGACAGTTGTTGATAAATAATTATTATGACTACTCAATACATTTCCACCATGGTAATGAATAAAAAGTGGTTGATGCTTTAATTTGAAAGGATAATTCTAGATTACCTATGAGTAGGATAATGAAAGATCTAATATTTATGGAATTGCAATGGATGTATCTCGAAATATTGAAGGATGTAGAGAAATATTGTCTTTCTAAAATAAGTTCTCAACAATATATCAATTTGAGGATAAAGAAGGTGCATAAGAATGATATTTATATGTAGATGAATTTAAAAATTATTCATGGTTTTAGCCTTGATTTTTATGGAATTACTAGGATTATGTAATATGCATGTGTTCTATCCAACCCATATTTGAGAAAGTGGTTGTTTGAGGAGGATCATAGTTCTACATTGACTATTCATCAAGGATATATGTAGACAAATAATGATTTTAAAGAGTATGTCTTGATGGGTGAAATGAAGAGATACATTGTAGAGTTCATATGGTGGTTCTTAATTTGTAATCATGTTATGTCTTAGAGACGACATTATAAGTGGATGTTACAACCATTAAACATAAGATAATGGAAATGGGAAATCAATTCCTTGGATTTTTTCATTGGACAACCCAAAATGGATAAAAGGCATAATGCTATATGGGTTGTAGACGACCAATGTAAGAATTCAGAACATTAAATAACTACCTAAGAAGTCTATCTAGATCAAATTTCTTGTATTACATTATTATTTTGTAATATCTCCTAAATTACCTCTCTCAATTATATTACATTGAGATATTAGGTTTACCTTAGAGTTCTAGATAAGTCTTCAACATGCACATTATACGGAGACAAGCCTTAGTACATTGTATCATCCTCATATTTATGGTTAGTATTAGATAAAAATTAAAACCCTAGAGGATATAATTTTATCTTTTACTATGAATTTCAATGTTGGTTGGCTTCAACACCTTCCTCTTTTTGGGTTTTCTTTCAATAATTTCTCTCACTCAAGTTTACAAATGGTGGCTTATGATTCGCTATATGGGATGAAGTGTACTGTTCTAAAATTATAGAATGGAGTTAAATAATGTAAGATATTGTTAACTTAGTGGATGATGAAATTTATGATATGGTGAAATCCATTTAGGAACACATCAAGGTATCTCATAGTCAGTAGAAAAGATATGGAGACAATTTTCGACATGCTCTGGAAGTTGAAGTAAGTTAGAAGGTATTTTTATGAATTTATCTCTGTATAAATGTTATGGGATTAAAATAAAATTATAAACTAAGCCCAATATATATTTTAAATTTAGAGATTATTTCTCATATTGGGATATTTTCTTACCATTTTTTTCTCCCATGAAATCTCTATCATGTCTATTTTGTGTTCCTTGTATCTCTCCTGAGTAAGTAAATACATGATCCAACAAATCTAATAAACATATAGGTTATAAAATTGGATAAAATTATTCTTATGAAAAGAATATGGTGAAGATTTAGGAACACATAACGAATGTTATATGAATAATGGCCACTCACATGGACAATGTTGTATTTAAGCACTACCATTTTGAGGAAGTAACATTGGAACTTGGTGATGCGAGGGGACAGAAGTTCCATAAAATATTTGTAGTATAGTAAAAGAATTTAAACAATGAAATTCATTTTAAGGGGTTATAATGTTACACAAAGAGTGTCTATAGTTTAATTTATTTTCAATTAATTATATGTTTCAATATAATTTGATACATATGATAAAAATCTTCTTTGAAATATTTCCCTACATTCAAGACTGAGTTCTAATGGATAACAATATAATATTAATATTATTATTTAAAAATATTGGTTATCACCTAGCCATTGGAATGATGGGTTTGAATATGATTAACCACATTATGAAAATTAATATTTTAAATATTCATAAAAAAATATATTGTTATCACTTAATTATAAATTAAAATAATAACCCTTTGAAAACAAAGGCCACATTTTACAAAAACAAATATGCACTCAGTGACATTTTCTCCATATAAATTAAATAAATCACAATTAGTGAATTATTTTAATGATGTATATATATATATATATATATTATTCATTACTATTTTTTACACTCATCCAGTAGTTCTGATAGTCATTATATAATAATAAATCCATTTTTATGATGGAAAACTATATTTTCTCTAAAAACCAGTTTGATAGAACTTATGCGCACTTATTTTAAATTTATTCCTTATATATTTAAGAAATTTAAGTTGTGTAAATAATAAAAATTAATGAATTCATCACATTGAAATTATCTTAGGATTAATGTTTAATAATTTTAGGAAAATGAATGTTTTTTCGTGAATAATGAAATATATTGGTTTTTATGAAGAACTATAATTTCTATTAAAAACATAAATAACATAAATAAATTAAAAATGGAATTAAAAGTATATTTTGATAAATTATAATTATATTAATCTATTATTTTCTACTTTCATCAATTTAATACTTAAGTTTGATATAAAAACATTGTAAAATCTTGAACAATTTTTCTTTAAAAAAAGCATTCTCATGGCGTCTGCTGCATTGATTTTAGATTTAAATTATACCAATTGCATAAATTGAATTTGGAAAAATGGATTATCTATTTTTAATAAAAATAACATATATTAAATAATAATTTTATCTTAATTTATGAGGAAATTATTACAGACAATAATTAAAATTAATTACAACAATTAAGGTAGAAAAATGTTTACTAGGTAGTTAAACTCAATAGTTAAGGAGTATATATGACTCAATACATGTTCATCACCCATTAAATGTACCTTTATAGACTTTATACCTAATAAAGACGTGTTTGGTTAATTATTGGGGAATTTTTTTTTTTAACACTTGTGTACATATAACTATTTTTAAAACATTTACATGTGTGACACTCACCTCACTTATAATTGGCCACCCCCTCTTATGTCATGTTCACTCTGTAAACCCTTTTTGTTCTGAAAATACCTAACCAAATAACATCTCAACATACCAATACACATAAAATAATAATTTTCTTTTGATATAATTCAAACCAATGATGTATTTTTTGTAAAACCAAAAGAAGCCATCTGAAGGATGGTAATGTTCTTCAATGAGAATTATTATTATTTTCTTCCTCCACCACCTCCAATTATTATTTAACCATACTCATATAAAAACAAAATATATTCAAAATAATAATATTTTTTATTTTTATTTCATGACTTATAACCATCTAATCTACCCGCAAATGAGAAATGATAATGTCTTTCATATGTGTAGTGAACTACTGCCTTGTGAATTTGATGTGGCTTGTTTTCCATCTAAACCATTCAAAAATGGGTATGATGATAGACTACTAACTTGCAAAGTGATGTGATATATTTTTAACTTATCCATCAAATAGAAGATAATAAGGATAAAGTATAATAAATATATGTAATATATTTGATATAATAGTTATTTTTGAAATTGTTTAATACTATTTACCTTTCTTTAATTCCAACCTATGAAAAAAAATCTTTGATGATTATTTATGACCTATCGCCTCCAAGAACTGTGTATTTTATTTTGTTATAACTATCATTTTTTACAACTATATTTTTGAATATAATGAATATAAAAGATATTTATAACATATTTTTGCTTATGGAGATTATTTAAAGATGATAAACATAGAAGGACCAGATCTACATAACGAAAACTATCTTAAAAAATGATGAAATTAAATCACATAACAGTGGATTTTAAAAAGGAATAATTAACAAGAATATGTTGAAATGATATAAAGTGATTTAATATTATATTATAACAATTTTTATGATTCTATTATATATTTTTAATAAACATATAATTATAATACCCATTTTTTATACATGTGTAGAGAAATTCCAAACATGATATAAGGGATTTCAGTGTTAGTTTTATTTTCTATGGGAAACATGCCATATTCACCATTTATTTATTTGATGTGGTATATATAATTCTAATAAATTTATTATATGATAATTAATTTGAAAATTATTTTTATTTAAACATTCATTTTATTATAACTCATTCATCGGGTTTATGGTCCAAAAGTTACCATGGTGGTAAGGTAATTGTTTTTATTAATTTTCATTCATTGATGAATTTATTATGATATTAACCTCTCTTATTTAATGATGTGTATAGAAATACACTTTTAATTATTCATTTATAAATTTATTTTTTCCCATGATATTTTTTAATATTCCTTCAATTGAATTATATTTCACTTTTTTGATGTGGTAAATATGATGTGCTACAATATCTTCACTTATCAGAATTTTTTATGATTATGCTACAAAGGATGAAATATTATGATCTATCCCTTAGAAAACTCTATAATTTTATTCTCTTTTTTCTAGTCGTGATGTTTTCAAGTAATAGTATCATATATACACCTATTGGTACTCAAAAAATTGATAAACTAATTTCATGAAAACCCAACCTTTTTTCTCTATTCAGTTGGAAATATGTTTTCTTCAAAAAAAAAATGATTTCTAAAAATTGTTTCAAAACTGTTCTCAATTATCAATTTTTTTGCAACCAATTTCCCATGTTTTAATTTTTAAAATTTATTTTAATTAAATATTTTTCTCTTTTTCTAAACAATAGTTTTTTTTACTTCTACCCAAAATGTAAAAGGAATCTTTATTTTTATGTATATGTCATGTATGAAAATATCCTCCATCATGGAAAAATTATTCTTTGAAGATTCCATTATAGTTTTATAATATTAATATAAAATTAAATTGATTATGCCATGTTTTTATGAATATGACGTTTTAATAAATTGAATTTCAATGAAATGTTATTTTCCACAAAAAAATATTCCATGTAATCGTTCTAAATCATTTTACATGTAATATTACATCCTTTGATGATAATTATATTTTATTGAGGATATGATCCAATTATAACATCCTTATTCATTATATGTATTGTTTATGTTCGTGATAATTATGAAATAATTTCATGAAACCAATTCTATTCTAACTTTTTATTCTTTGAAGATATGTCTAATTGATTACTAAAATTGTCTCTTTTTTATATGTTGTGATATGATGAAATATAAATGAAACTAATTTCCTCTTATTCTTTATGATATGAATAATGTTGTATGATCTTGTGGAACACATGTGTATTATTTCATCATGTGATGGGTTGGGCCTATATTTCCTTCCAATACATTGGGTAATGATTTATATCTCATAAAATAGATAGATCTCAGAAGAGGAGTGAACCCAGTTCAGTAAGGGACTTTTTCCCATATGGTGGTCTTTGGAGTCCAAGCGGTGTACAATGACAGTTTGGACGAGTGAATTCATTAAACTATGACATCCATCGCTATTATCCATTGCTGTTATGTATATTATTTTCTATGATCATGTGTTTTATATAATTACATGTCTTATGCCTATGTTCTTATCTAATGACTTATGTTATTTGGTTCCTTATTGATTCTTGTCTTATGAACTCATAATCATTATGCCATGACTCAAGATTGTGATCTTGGATATGCATGGTATTATTTTCAAATTTTATTCTCCAGTTCTAATACTCTTTTTCTCATGATTATGTATACATATCTCCCTTATTTACCCTTATTTAGAATCTGAGATCACTCGTTATTATGATTCCTTTCCCTAGGTTATGGACAAAGTTATTATGTATCATTTTCCTAAGAAGGGTGATATTTATGAATAATGTCATTGGAGATGAAGTAGTACACTTTTTATCTTGTGGTTCATGTACACATTCTTCCAAATACACAAAATTATTATGATCCTTTGATGTTTATTTTCAAAATGTAATTAATATTTATCTAATAATAAGTAATGTTTATGTATCAACATCCAGTGTTTCTATTGGAAAATATAATTACTAGTTTATAATGGACATATTTAAAATGAAATTATTTAATGTTTTGTTTAAACTTAGTGTATCTGGTCGTATATGCTATCAAACATAACATACAATTTAATTTAAAATTACATTATATTTTTATCATGAATATAAATATCTATATCATAAATCAGTATTTAAATATTTATCATTGTATTTACTCGGTGGTAATATTATTTTCCCATTTTGGAAATCTTATTATCGATATTTTATTCTCTTACTAAACCAGTCAGGTTATATTTCTCTCCAATAATTTTCAGATTCCACGTTGCTTCTTCAACCATTTAAATTTTCTATAAAGACTTATCTTGAGGAATTACATTATTTCACAATACACTCTACATATGGAAATGAATCCAGAACCAAGTGTTCCTTATTAAATATATTATCCTCCAATTAAACTACTTCACTGGTAAAAATATGATATGAATCCAATACATACTTCCTTAACAATTAATTATGATATAAGTTGTGTAGAAGGTGTAAACTCGGAGGAAAAGCTACATGGGAGACAATTGATCCATCATTCTCCAAGATTTTTTATTGTCCAAAGAACCATGGACATAGTTTTCCAATTCAGAAAAACACATAACACTTTTCCATTGATTAACGTTAAGAAAAAAATAAATTATTACCATAAAAAATTCATTTTCTATGGTTATCCACATAACCATTCATTATGTACAATGTTTTCATCATGTATTTCTCAATTATCCTCACCTTCTAAAAAAATTCCAAAACCAAATCTAGTCCCATCAAGTTCATTTCTTCTAATTTGTAACAAAATAATGGTGTACACTACTTAATTCCATATAATTCCTCAAAATGTGACATTTGTATACCCAAAAAAATTATTATTATGTGAAAATTGAACTAAATAATGATGTTGGAATAAACATACTTATTAATCTATTGATCTACTATGAAGTATATCCTCGAAGATCTAAATTGTTTGTTCAAACTGTCAATTAGAGTGTGGATAATGAGTTGTACTGAAATTTGATTCAGTGCACAATGACATATGAAGGGCTTTCCAAAAATAAGATGTAAATCTAAGATCATAAACATATAAAATGGATAGAGAAACTCAATGTAACCTTATTATCTTCTTGAGCTACAGGTAATAATTATCACCAAAAGGCATAGTATCTCAGTTAGGAATGAAATATGTAGATTTATTCAGTCAATCAATAGTAACCCAAATTGTATAGTTTCCTTGATAATTCATTGGTTATCCTAAACCAAAATCCATTGATATATTTTCTGATTTCTAATCCAACACCGTAAATGGTAGAATCATTCCCTTAAATAATTTTGGTTATTATTTAATCTTCTAATAAGTCAATCATTTCAAGGTATATAAATAATACCCATTTTCATTCCATCCCACTAATAATACCCATGATGTTATCAATACATCTTAGTGCTTCCAAGGTGAATGTAAAATTAAGAAGAATGAGATTGAATCCACAACTTATTATTCAACTGTTAATCACAAGGAAGTCATAATTTGTTTCCAATTCTTAAAAGAACTTCTTCATAAATATTAATATCAGAATAATTTCCCTTATTAATGGGTTCATCATGTTCCTGCAAAGCATGATCATTCGTAATAATGCTTAATAATTTCTAAAAATGTTGACTACATTGGAACCTGAACCAAAATAGAAGACGTTCCTATTTCAAAAATTCAAATAAAATAATTCCTCAAATCAATAACAAATGTGCCATCTTCCAAATGTTACATATTTAATGTATCAATATATTTATGACTCGGAGTATCAACCACTTTTTTTCTTTTCAAGATGAAAATGAATCATGAAATCATTATTATTTATTAGTTATACCCATCATATCTATCGTGTGGTTATCTATTTCTAAGTTAATTTATAATTATCGATTTTTTGATCATTATATATTTCAAATTTACTCTATATAATTTATGCCTGTAAATTTTCATAGAAAATTAATAGCATCAAAGCCCAGATCATGTGTATGATAATTTAACTTATGGTCTATCAACTCGCATAATGAAGGAGAAATTAACTGACCATTATGCATTATAAACCAAGCATGTCCCAATAGTTAATAATTATTAAAGATGAAAAACACTAAATTTATAGAAGGAATGACCAAACCTAGTGTATTCAGTAACCACTTTTTCAGATACTAAAAACAAAAATCACATTCTTTTATCCAAAAGATCCAAAATTTTATTCATGTTAAATAATTTAGTGAAACGGGAAACTGTGAAAATATTACAAAAACCTATTAGTAGTAAATCATTAATGCAAGAAAACTATGAATCTATGATATGTTTGTAGGTCATTTCAATTATTCTTAAATATTTTTTCAAAATGGTCAACAATTATTCCATCTTTCGAAAAAATATTTCCTTGGAATGACATTTTTTGTAACTAATATCACTACTGGAAAATGGAAATATACCCACGGGTTAGCAAAAAACTATGGTTATAGGGATAATAGGGGTACCTATACCCACAGTTTTAGAAAACCGTATGTATAGGTGACCTATACCCATGGTTTTTGACAAAACCATGGGTATAGATAATTTTTAAAGGACAATACCCACGGTTTTACAAAACTATGGTTATATGTGTTTTTTTGAAGACATATACCAACAGTTTTGGCCAAACTGTGGGTATAGAGTTTTTTCCGGAGACTTATACCCAGGGTTCTTCCAAACTTTGGTAATGGGGTATTTTTTTTTGAAGAGTTATACCCACGGTTATAGAGAACCGTGGGTATAGCTTTCCCACCATAAAGTGGGGAAAAAGTTACGTGGGATAATGAAACAAATTGGCAGGAAGAAGATCTGGATTAATAAAATTAGGTGGATATAAATAAAAACTAATGAAATCATTGTAGATTAGTTGGTTTGTTCGGTGCAGCGCCTCCTTCGGCAGGTCGCCGGTCTTGTGTTCAAATATCAGTCAATTATTTTTTCTTATAAATAAGTTTAGATAATATAAGTAAATATATGTATGCCTATTTTAATAAAATAATATTGGATCAGTTGGTTTGACACTATAGTGTTCTCACCCAGGTCGCGAGTTCGATTCTCAGGTGAATAATTTTTCAATAAGTGGAAATATTAATTTATTAATATAAATATATATTTATATACTGAATAACTCGATAGGTCGGTTGTCAAATTCAGTGTTCTGCAGGTGTCGCGTCCCGGTTCGATTCCCGCCTGCTGATTCATTTTGATATATAAATCCCCATGGTTTTCAAACCGTGGGGGAATTCCTCTTCCACCTATGCAAAATGGTGGAACGTAGTGACACATATATTCCCATGGTTTCGAAAAACATGGGCATATCCTAGGACCCCTATTACGACGCCACTCAGCCCCACAGTTCCCAAAACCTTGGGTATAGGATGTACCCACGGTTTTGAACCGTGGGTATAGGTAGTTTTTTTAGTAGTGTATTTACACTTACAAAATTTACCATATAATCTAATTTCATTTATGGGTTGTAAACAATCCTTATTTCCCATTTATGCTTCTAATAACTTTTTTAATATAATAAAATAACATTTATAATCACAATGGAAAACTAATCCAAGATCCCATAGATTAATTTATTCCGAAGAACTATAAATAATGTGGCTGCATTAGATTACCCAAAGGGATTAATGACAAACTCAAAATATAAATATCTATTCTAAAAAATTATCTTTAGAATTTCATCCATATTCACAGTCAGATGATTTTACATGGAACTCATATCAACCATCAGAAATTACTGATCTCATTGGATATGATAAAAAAAGTCATGAATATGTGGCCAATGATACATGTTCTAAATTGTTACATTATTAAATTCTCTATATTAAATGAAATATCTCCTTGATATATATTCAATTTTAATGAACAATACAAGTTCAACATTTGGTGAACTGCTAATTAAAATTTAACATTTTTCCAATAAATTATGTAATTGAATTATCAATTATGGAATATCAACTTTATCAATTTGGTAAGAGGGTTTAGAAGTAGACTTATTATTATGTACTAAGTTAACAGTAAATTACTCCTCACAATCGGGAATTACACTAGTAAAACCATCCTGAAAAGTATCTTTGTTTTCATTCACTACAATCACATCACTAAATTGAACGATTTCATTATTTTCTATTATATTATACAGGTAAATTTCACTATAGACTCTAATAAATTTATTTATTTCATTGTATGTTATCAATTTCATGAAATCATTGAAAAAAACATTCAGGGATTTTCAATATATATTAACATGATAAACTAAATCCAATCCATACCCATGATGAAATAAAACTCTTTTATTTCAATTTAATCAATATTTCTAGGAATGTCCATCCAACATATTAAAATACAAATATTCATATAAATTATGGTTTCATTTAATACATATACATAGAGTTTTGACCAAAAGTTCTATTTTACATTCATGAGGTGATATTTCAAATTTAGATGCAAATTTATCAGAAATGAATGAATTTGAAGACCCAAATATCAATGGGGGTATTGGAATAATTGGAATACATATGTAACATACCTATAAACACTTTATGTGACGTCCTGAGATCAACCATAATATTTGAAAATGATTTTTTCTTATCCTTTTTCATATAATCGTTATTAATTCTGTCCTAGGATTCCATAATTTGGAACATGTTATCAGAAGGATCCAACAAATTTCAACTAAATTACCTCATCATTATATCACTATGTAATAAACCATTCAATGATATATTAGGATTCTTTTCCTTATAATCATGGGCCACATCGATAAATATTCTATATTCATAACACATCCCTTATTTCAGAAAATATTCTATATGGTTACTTTTAACACACTAAATACATTATGGGAAATTCAATTTCATACCTCTATGTTTCATTTTTACATGTTTCTCCATTACCTTCCATCTTTAAGACTCATAAATTCATCATAACAATGTATATAAGTGTCTGAAAACTCCATCTCATATTTTCATGAATATTGAACAACATTCTTATAGAGAACCTCGCTTTTCACACATTAAAATTACATATCTTTTACGGAATACATAAAAATTATACTTAAAAATACTCAAAACCCATAATTGGTCTAGTGCCTTTGGAAATATGAAAACATAAACACTAGTACATATTTTATCTACATTATCTCCCACTACGATCTTCATGACTAGAACCCTTCTTATACACATCATACTTACTACATATCTTCATAACCCATGGACGAAAACATAGCAAGGGGTGAGCTCAAATTATCAGTAAGGGTAAACAAGGTGAACATGTTAGAATAAACAAGATAATATGGGAATGAGAACATGACAAAAATATTATAAAATCATACCATACATATCAATGATCATAAACATTAATCATGGAATAAATCATGGTAGTTTAGAAGACATGAATTATATGTAAATAATCAAAATAAGACATGAAAGAAAAACATATAAATAAAACGTGGAATTGTAAAAAACACATATTAAAACCATAAGTATATGGATCCATCGAAAGCCAATTTAGCATGTTAAGATAGAGTTATTCACCCATGTACCTACATTAGTATTGGAATTCCCTCTCACGCACCCTCTTGTTTTGGGTTTGATATATCCTCCCATGTACCCTCCTGTTTCAGGTTTGGAATTTCCTCCTATTTATCCTATTATTTCGCGCTTGGGATGTCCTCATGTTTACCTTCTTGTTTTGGGATAGTGATTTCCTCCTATTTAGGCTCTTGTTTTGAGTTTGGGATGTCCTCCCATGTTCCCTAATGTTTTAGTCTTGGGATTCCCTCCTGTGTACCCCCTTGTTTAGGGCTTGGGACGTCCTCCTATATACCCACTTGTTTTGGGATTGGGATGTCCTCTCGTGTACCCTATGAGATCATAAAATATTTATCATTACCCAATGAATTCTAGGGAGATATAAGACCCACCCATCACATAATGAAGTCATACAATCATGTGTAACAAAACATTCATCATATCATGACCAATTAAAAGAGATGGCTTCAATAAACATTAAATCATAACCCACAAAATGAAATGGATATCAATAAATTTTCATAAAATAATAACCTATGGATAATTGATAGCTATAAAAAATAATTTCAATAAATCATAACCCCTGAAAATATGTGAGTTTCAAAAGAATATAGCCCACAGAAAAGTAATATATTTCATCAATGCATTACATTATGCACAACCCATTCATATAAAGGATATGAATGATACCATTAGATCATTTCATAGAAGGTAATGAGTAACATCAATGGATTCCATATTAGGTGTGGAGGTAATATAAAAACATCTTTCAAAACCATTACTTGAAGAAAATTTTATTTCTCCTTTGAAAAATGATTGTTTTTAATACATAACATGATTTAAAAATAATTTTCATGGAAAATAATATGAAAATTTATATAGGAAACATGAAATAATTTTGAAAAACGTTTTTCTTGAAAACTTATAAAATATGAATCAATATATTTTAAACCTCATTTTCATTGAAAACAAAATTAAAACCATTAAATTTACCATGAAAATGATTTCAAAAACATTTTACATAAAAACGTATGAAGGAATCTTTAAAATGTTATAAAATCCATTTTGTTAAATACATTATGAACATTTCAATATAGATTATAAACATTTTGAAAACAATATTCCTTAAAAAAATATAACTGAATCTTGAAAATATTATGAAAAACAATTTCATGAACATTAAATTAATTTTTTTTAAAAATATTAACATTTATAAAATGAAAAGAAATCTTGGATTAATAGAGGGTAATCTCGTACATGACATACGAGGTAAAAAAGAAATATCCTTTTGTATGGTTAGATAGTTAGAAATATACCTTGTTTAGAACATGGAAAATATAATCCATTGAAGATTTGGTAAAATACAAAAAGCTAAAAATGAATTTTAATGGTCATGGGGGATTTTTTTAATAATCATGGAAACCCTTTTTAGAAAACCTGGTTTTGAATATATTTCCTACTGAAGAGTGGGTAAATTTGGGCAATCGTAAAAACCCGTTCTTATCTATTTTATGTACAAAATATTGGAAAATGGTATCAATATATTAAAACAGCATGAATAAAAATTGGATAATAAAATTCATGAATGTCTAGAGAGATGGGTTATAGGATTTCATCAAATTAATCATAAACATAAAATGTCTTGAAAAGAAAAGAGATTTTCTTAGTAAACTATTATAAAATGTTAAGTTGGGATCATACTCTTCCTCTAAGAAAATTAAATTACATGAAACAAATAATATCATGAAAATTTTGAAATTCTTGATATATAATTTAAAATGGAATTATATACTCCTCAAAAAATATTATAGCTGTATAAAAAACCTGAGTCTCAAATAATGAAAATTGAGACAGAACATTTTTTATTATTTACTATCTTTTGAAACATAAACCCCATGAAATAAGGATCAGAAAATGTATATGTGAAAACCCATAAATTTAAGTATACTATACATAGAATAAATTAGTGGGATGTAAATACACCATATATAAGGAATGTTTGGAAAAAATAACATTTATCTCATAGAAATTAAATGTGAGATGAAATCCCCTTACCTCGTGTCCTGACTCACTTCGTATTCATAAAAACCACCTCTAAATCAGATAACTCCTTTTGGTTTGTGCCATAACGCTTCATTAGAAGAATTTATGACCAAGGGAGTTATCAAGGACGAAGGTAGGATTGTTGGGATGTCGATTGGAAAGGTCTTGGATGAAAATAAGAGTTTTGAGAGGTGATGGGAATGGGTAGAGGTGGTGTCCTTTTATAGTGAGGAAAAATGACTCATTTGGAATTTTTATAAACAAGATAGGTTTACAGATGTCCATACCCAAAACAAGCCATACCAAACCAACCAAACTAAATAATGGAAGTAATTTGGACAAACTATGGATAGCCAATGGTTGTTGTAAAAGTTTCTCTGTCATTTTAGCCCTTACTTTTATGGTTTAGTCTGTAATTATGCTTAATTTTGTCTTAATCACTGTGAATAATTTTAATGAATTTTACTAATAATTTTTTTCCTAAATGAACATGGAATTATTATACTGGAAATATTATAATTAATACAGTGGTGTATATTATATTTATAAAATTCAATTAAATATTAATGCTTATCTCGTAGACTGGATGAATTAACAAGTATTTAGACTAGAAATATGTTAAAACTTATATTAAGATTTTTTGTTGAATATCAAAGTAAAACAGATTATAATGAATTATATTGTAATTATATATTTAATATTTACCTAATTATACCTCAAAAAATTATAATATAATTAATCATTAATAATTAGTAAAACAAAAATTCAGTTTTTAAATAAAAACCATTACTTTTCAATATTCCTAAAAAATGACGATTCACAGAAAAATCCAAAAACATCACCCTAGGATAATTTCAACTTTATGAACTCAAAAATGATATATTTTAACAAATTCATATTCAATATGGGTGTAAAATTAATTTTATTATTAATTGTAGTTCATTCAATAAAATTCTTTTTTAGCATAAATGGACATTACAAAAAATATTATCTTTCATTATCAATATATTTTATTTATATAAATAGAATATAAAAAATATTCCAAAAAAGTTAATTACTATTCCTATAGATACATTTAATGTTTATGTTATAATTATATCATTTAAATAATCATATATATATATATATATAATGATGTTTCATAGATTCTCAATGTTATGTACATTGTACGCCTAGTCAGTGTATTATTTAGCACAATCCAAGTTGGCATTGTGTGTAGCACAACCCAAGTAGGTATTGCATATGAAGGAATGTTTGAAATAGTTTTTTAACATTTATATATATATATCTATTTACAATTTCATGTTCCATGAAAAATATCAAAATGATAAATTAATTTGAAAAAAATACTTTACAAAATATCGAGGCGTTACAATCTATACCCCTTAAAATAAATTTCTCCCTCAAAATTCATCTAGGTTATAAATGGTTTAAAACATGAATGTTTCTTTTACATAAACCCACTTTGTAAAAATAAATACTAAATATTCCCTTAAAATGGGAAAGTTAGAACCATAATGGTTACCCAAAGTAACATATGACTGGGTTTCAACATAGTAGAACATAGGTTGGTGGTAAAGATTAGACATGGAGTAAAAGTGTAAATATTTATTCGGAGTGATTGAGGTCATAAATCACAAACTAGTGAATGATAAAAGGAACGTAGAGGGCCCTAAAGTCATATATATATGGGGATTTAAAAGGCCCCCTGATAAATGAAAATTAAGGTATTATGAAAAAAAATTATCACTTTTAAAACATAGATTAATTCTTAAAGTATTTCAAAAAAATTCATACATTGTTTGTGATTTGATCGATTTTTAATAAATCCATTACCTCAAGGAATGAATGTCAATAAATACACTTTTAACACATCTTATGGACTAATAATAGATGAAGAATTCTAAATAACAGCATGCATTAATCTATAAACGAAAAAAGTAGCACTACTAGTTCATAATAAATATTTATTCATTAAAAATAAATATACAATAACCAGTACATCACACAGGCTAGTGTTAGGCATGAAACCCTTATTGTCCATCGATCATGGGTTCAGGAGCCACAACCTTGATGAACATGATTATTTGTCACTCGAAGTACAAGATGTCCTTTCCTAAAACAACATTAATAAAATTTCCAAAATATAAAAGATGAAAATATTAGAAATGAGGTAAATCACTAAATAGAATTTGAGCCAAGTTTTTCAATTCACACTCAATACAAAAATATATCCACTCAAGTTTAACATAAACATTTAATGGACAGTTAAACTTATAACCCTTCTCGAGGATGAAAATACAAATGTTTTGAATTAGTGTCATGAAATTATATTAACATTGATTCCACTGTATATCATAAAGTGGCTCTTGATTTTCATATTCCAAACTTGTGAATACCCTCATCATTTATTCTCTCGAAACATGGTAATAACCTTAATTATAATAAATCCATTTGGAAAACATTCGTGCATACTTATTAAAAAGTTTACTGGATATATTCCTTAAATAAAAGAAATCGTATACTTCATCTATGATTACATATAAAACTCTATCATAAATCAGTTCAGGATAATCTATGGTATCCAATATACTTTATCCAAAACAATCATCCCTTTATCCAAGAGAAACACAACATTCTCAACATATTGGTAACATAATGTGTTACCTTCCCTTAATCAAAATATCAATTTTATATGTCTTCATCACCATAAAATATATCATTTGAAATACTTACAAAAATTTATATGAAAATGATTTTATATATCATGATTCAAATAACATAATAATTGAATTCAAAAACATAAATACATCATTTACCTGACATTATTCAAAAACTGTTACTCAGGTTTTATAAAATTTACCTTGAAACCTCATTTCTATATCATGAAATATGATCCATGTCATAAGTTTCCTCAACCTCAATCTAATTATTCTTCTTTTAATTAATGTAAGAAATACTGGAAGAACATCACCTGCTGTTCACAAGTCGTTTTTCGTCTCTTTACCATTATAAGTATTACCAATACTCATTCCACCTTCCTAATGTATGAACCTGGATCTTCTTCTCGGGCATCTCTTTCATTTCTAGTTGTTTTTGAGAAATTAGGAGTTCTTGAGATTACTAGAGTACACTCCATGTACATATATGTACATGATCTGTACTAGGTTACTGCGAGTTTTTGTGTGCTGACCGTGCAATGGCTGAGCACATGGTTGTGTGTGGTGCCCTGGAGACTGCCTGAAGTGGGGGCTAGATAAGGCAAGTACATGGAATGTACTTATAATGTACATGATGTGTACTTTATTTTTATTTGATTAAACAGATTGGGGTCAGGTCTAATGGACAAAACCATATTCTTCTTAACCTATCTCATCCAAGAGCATATATATGGCCACGAATTTTCTCTGAGCCCCTGACTCACCATCCGTTCTCCAAATTGACTTCTGTTTATTATGTTGGAATCACAACAGTATCATCTTCCTTATTCTAGAGCCTTGTTTTTTGATTACTCACCTTTTTTGAGATATCATTGGTTGAATATTTTTTTATAGATCTATGGTGTTATAGGGGAATTCAAGGCATGAGGTTCACGTATATCGATCGTACGACACTGAAGTTGGTGGTTTGTGCCTTTCCATATATAGAATTTGAATTTTATGTGCAAATGTGCCCAATACCCAAGAACGGGGTATTGTGTTTTTACGGTTTTTAGCCCTATTATTGTCTTCTATGCCTTGGTTTTTGGGAAAGAGGTTAATTTTCTGTGAATAAGGTTATGTTTTCCATGATATGGATTTTTTCTAATGTTTTATTGTTTTGACTTTTTGGTCTATCTCTCCTATTATGCTAATTTGTTTTCCATTCCTAATATTGTTATGGTGGAGTGGTTATTATCTGCCATGCAGTGATATGTTGTAGATTATTTTTTCAAATACTTCTTGATGTTTACATTTCCTATCATGTATTGCCGTGCACGATTGACTTACACATGGCCCTGAGAACCTGGTTTAGTAGACCATAGAGATAATGGACATTGAGGGCATCTCTAGGGTGTCTGTTTACTTTTATGTTGAGAGACCATAGGGGGGATGGATGTATGTTCTCCCTTAGAGTGTCAGTAGTTCAACTTTGTTACACCACAAGGGGGTATTGGATGTTGAGTTCTTCCTCGGAGTTTTTATAGTTATCGATACAAGACTATAGGAAGAATTGGAAATGAGTGCTTCCTCAGAGAGACTTTTCTAAAGATGAACCATAGGGGTTAGACTGGTGGTACTTCTAATAGGGTTTATTCCATTTGTTTTGGTTGAACTAGATGGGTTTTTCTATGAGTACTTCCTATAGGGTTACTTGGTTGTGATTAGCTGCTTACTTGATGTATGAAAATGAATGAAATTGAACCTGTATTATTGTTTACTTTTGAGTTATTCCTTGTTTACAACTTCTTTTTGCATGCGGTTTGCAATATATATTCAATGACTATTATGAACATATCTTTGGGTGGTTTCCTTCAATGATTTGTCTCACACCCTATTTGGGTCATGCTTTTGGGCCCAAACATATTATATTATTGCAAGAATAGATAAGGGAAAGTACCCTTATTCTTCAGGTACTTGACTGTTTTGGAGCTGGAGAGCATGGGACCAAGCTAAGGATTGTGATGTTGTGGATCGATTTGCATTCATTTCTTTGTACTTTGGTTTGGTAATGTATTCCTACATTGTTACTTGAATGGCTGCTTTCCTAGATAGTTGTATCATGCATCATTTATATATGTGCTCCAGCTTCTAATTTCTTCATGCTTTCGTTGTTTACTAGTTTATGGTACTATTACTTCATCCACTATTCTAATCTATTTTGTTTCCACTGTGTTACACTTCCAATGAGGGCATAGATTTCCCACCATCACACACAAGGACCTCGATGCTAGTCGACAGCCTCTATCATTAAAAGAAATGCACTTGATTCCATGTGACCAATAGGGTACAGGGTGCCTCTGGGCAGCTTCGGGAACTGGGACGTTACAATGTGGTATCAGAGTAGAATTTATTTCTTCTTGACCTACTGTTTGTAGCTTATATCAATGGATAAAATGGAATAGGTAGTTAGTAATAAACTATTCTCGAGTGTAGCTAACCCGTGTATAGGGAAATCGAATTTACCCCATATATTGCAATTTTTCTGGTTTATCAATTATTACAGTTGATTTGATTTCACTGTTGCGTCATTCACATGTATTTTTCTATTATTGTTGATGTTATTGAGTTTCTATTTTTGTTGCAACATAATGAGATGATGGTATGGCATCTCATGCATAATATAGGCACTTGTTAGATACCACATGTCATGCATTATTGCTATGCCATTTAGGGTGCATTACTGATTTCAGGTTGTTTTGAAAGAGGTTGTGCTAGATATGCTTGTTTTCGCAATAGATACCTTGATAGAATACCTAATATTTGAGAGGATATTTTATTTGCTAAGGGATAGTTTTAATGAACGTCGGACTTCGGTTTTTGAGGCGTTATGGGCCCTGATGGATCTGAATTTTGTGGATCATCACTTTTTTATGCTATTATATGAAATTTATAAGATGTAAATATTTTATTCACGGGGAGTATGGGCCCTCACGGATCAGAATTTGTAACTTAAATGTTAATTTTAATGTTTTTATTGGAATTCGAAGTAGTTTCTGAGGTTTACTGTCTGAAAAAAACCAGAATACATGGAATGCAATGATGAATACATGCCATGTGTCCTTATCTTTAGGAAGGAACTGTTTTTCTTTAGTACATGTTTTGTGCTGTATAAACACGACGTGCAGTCTCTGACCGTGTCACTGACTGTGTGGGTGGAGACACAAGGTTGGAAAATCTTTGGGGGTACACGCCATGTATCGGATGTACACATCATGTTGTGTAGGCCATGTGTTCGGCCGTGCGACTAACAACAAAAGTGAATGATGGGTAGCTAGTACACGCCGTGTCTTGCACTAACACGCCATTTGGAGTCAGTCGTGTAACCAACTGTGTGAATAACAACATGGGTTGGTGACATTCGTCTAGTACACATTGTGTCTTGAACAAACACACCGTGTATTCTTGTTCTAGTAGAACCGTGTGGGTTTGTCATATAGAAGAACTCAGGCATGGGAAAAAATCAAGTACACTCTGTGTCTTGGGAGAACACGTCTTGTATATGGGGTGTTACAAGACCTGTTTTAGAATAAGTACACACCCATGTGAATGCTCAAAATAACACACTTTGTATTTTTTATACAAGTTGTGAATCTATGTTTCGGAAAATTGAATGATTTATTTATTCTGGTCCCTTCTTACACTTATAATTTTTAGTCCATGATAATATATATCTATAGTGTGTGCTTGACTTTAAATAGTAAAACCACCGAGACATCCAATGGTTGTATGCCAGTTACAGGGCAGTGAATAGACACCAGACATGGCAGATCATGGACTTCTAGCAGATCTTCCAGTCGTGATTGTCTTGGCACCAACCGTTATTCATAATATAGGTTCTAATTCACCTTTATATGAGGTCACCGTGAGATTCATGCAGACCTTCCGAGGTGTACTGCCTCCGGAACCTTCGATGGTATAATTGACACGGGTCTTTCACAAGCAACATCCTCTCACAATCACAGGGGAATGAAGACCTTAGGCTATAGAGTCATGTCTAGAAGCCATGCATTCAATATTCGAGCATCCGAAGATGCCTCCATAGAGGAGGGTTAAGCTCGTAACGTACATGCTATAGGACTCTGCCAACAAATGGTTGGACGTGACCTAACAGGCGGGATGGCAGCAGGTTATGGATTGGGATGAGTTTCAGCATTCCTTCTATGACTACATTTATGTGGAGACTCTGAAGGTTGATCGACCATGAGAGTTCATGAGTTTGGAGTAGGGTACTCTTTCAATTATGGAGTATTCTTATCGCTTCACAGAGCTGAAGCACTTTACACCCATTCTAGGAAGTGATGAGTTATTCCTAGAGAGGATGTTTAAGGATGCTCCCAGGCATGACATCTGATCCCAGGTGAACATCTTCAGGTTGAGTTACATCACTTCTATAGTCAACCAAGCGCGGATCACGAGAAAAATCTGAGGGATTATGGAGTTGTGAGCCAGGGGGGACGACATCCAGGGTCGGTATCCCTCCTACTCAAAGCAGGAAGCACCGTAGGGATTCTATATATGGAGAACCGAGTAGGTGGGATACACTATCAAGTAGATAGGTGGTATGATACCAGTGTGGGAAGGTCAAGCATACGAGGCCACATTGCCCGAGAGGCACAGTGGAGTATCGATCTTGTGGCATGATAGGGCACCATTAGCATTTCTGTCAGTTTTTCTCACCGGCAGGTGGTGACAGAAATTATTTTCTGAATCCTCGTTAAGGATCAGCACCACTAGTTTCTCGTCATCTTGAAAACTAGAGTTCTTAAAGTTGTTCAGGAAGAGGTGGAGGTCATGAATGTGGTGGTTAGTCAGCAGGATTTTAGTGACAACATGGTGGATCAGCTTAGGGTGGTAAGGTAGGGTCACATGGCCACGATACAAAGCTAGATATTTTTAGTGGACAAGACCCAGTAAGATCAGGATCCCTAACCCTATAAAGTTCAAGTTATGAGCCTAGTTTCCTTAGTTTTTCTTCTTCTCTTTTCAAAAAAGGGGATTCCCATAGTTTCATATATGTTGCTGTTGTGGAGAGATGTGAGCTCTGTATCTTTTCTTCTACTGATGTCTAGATGTTAGACACTCTATTAGGGACTAGAACAACTAGTTTACATTAGTGTAAAGAGTCCACACATGTGGTTGGTGGTTTTCACTTCTTATGGGACCTCTATATCCTAGAGAGGACATGAAATTATGTCATTCTCATAATGGACTGGTTAGTTTTCTTCCAGAAAGTTGTCGATTTCTATCATCTTAGGGTGAGTTTCACATCACCAAAGGGTAGATTGCTTCTCATTAAGGGAATGTGGGATGCCCAAGTGAGCAGAGTAGGACCCGAGCATCATGGGTTGGGAGGATTCACAGCCTAGATTTCTAGTCAATATATGGACGACCAGGGGACTTCACAGATATACATTCTTCTAGTGGGTATCATTTCATTGATTCATTTCTAGAGGACTTTTCAGGTTTTCCTCCACAGCGAGAGGTGGTCATTTTTATTGAGCTTTTTTTCGGAGCGGAACTGGTGTCCATTCCTCCTTATAGGATGGAAACACCAAAGTTACATGACCTTAAGAAGTAGTTAGAGGTGTTGCAGGAAAATGGTTTCATCTGTCCCAGTACATCTCCTTGGGGTTCGCCTATCCAGTTTGAAATAAAGGCGGATGTTACCCACAGACATTTTGTGGATTATCGAATGTTGAAATAATTGACGATCAAGAACCGATATCCACTGCCGAGGATTGATGATCTCGTTGATCTGCTTCGAGGAGCCTTGGTGTTTTCGAAGATTTAATTGAAATCCAGTTAGCATCAGTTTTGTGTTAGACCATCTGATATACCTATTTCAACCTTTTGGAGTAGGTATAGTCAATACGAGTATGTGGTTATACCGTTTGGTCTCACAAATGTGCCTGGAGTCTTCATGGCACTGACGAACCGAGTGTTCCATCCATACTTGGATTTATTCTTGGTAGTCATCATGGGAGATAACTTAGTGTACATTCAACCATGACACAACCATGCCACCCATCTCTAGATCATTTTGGGTACACTGAGAGAGCATTAGTTATATGCTAAGCTCTAAAAATTCCACATTTGGATGAACCAAAATCACTTTTGGGTAATGTTATCTCTTAGACAGTAGTATCAATAGACCCAAAGAATGTGAGGGCAACAGTTTCATAGGAGTATACGAAGAACGTCTTTATGGTAAGGAGTTTTCTTGGGCTGGCTGGTTACTACAAATGTTTCCTACAAGACTTCTCATGCTTAGCAGCTCCACTGATAGGTCGGACTAAGAAGGGTGAAAATTACTTGTTGTCATATTTTTTTCATTCAGACTTTCAGAAGATGAAAGAGAGGTTGACTTCAGCACCGATACTATTATTTCCAGATCTGGGAAAGAGCTATAATGTATACTGTGATGCTTTCGGAATCGGTTAGGGAGTTGTTCTTATGCATGTAGAAGGAGTCATTATGTATGGGTCTTAGTATTTGAGGCCACATGTGAGGAATTACCTAACACATGATCAACGAGACCTTCAGTGATGATGAGCTTGGGTGGTTGTAAATTTGAGAGATTGTTTACTTACATGGGGTTACACACACCATTGTTTCAGACAGGGATGCATGTTTTACTTCTCGGGTCTGGCAGGGACTACAAAGGGCGTTGGGTACACTGGTAAATCTGAGTACAGCTTACCATCCCTTGACTGATGGTCAGTCCAAGCATACGATTTAGGTGCTTAAGGATATGCTTTTAGCCTGAATTCTAGATTGTGGAGGTTATTGGGATAAGTACATACCTCTTTTGGAGTATTCCTATAATAATAGTTTTCAAGAATCTTTTCTGATGGCACCTTATGAGACATTGTATGGTAGGCTATGTTGATCACCCCTACGCAGGTTGGTGGGAGGAGAGGCATCGATGTTGGGACCTCACGTTATCTAGGAGACCACAAATCATATAGAGTTGATTCAAAAAAAGATTGCTACTACATAGTCACATCAGAATTCTTATGCTGATCGACAGAGATGATCTTTGGAGTTTGAGGATGGAGATCCAGTTTTCCTACGTGTCACACTAAGGATGGGACAGATGAGGATTAAGAGATAGGGTAAGCTTTCACCGAGGTACGTCAGTCCATTTGAGGTATTGGATAGTGTTAGTCCAGTTGCATATTGGTGGTAGTTACCTTATAGGAACTGGACTATGCAAGATGTCTTCAATGTTTCTTAGCTCCGACATTACTTCTCAGAACCATCTCATGTTTTCCAACCAGAGTAGGTTGAGTTATTGGTGTACGTCTTGTTCAAGGAGCATCCTATCTAGATTTTTGATCGAAGTGAGAAGTTTATCCATGTCTATTCTATTACTATGGTATAAGTGCTATGATAGCACGGTCAAGTACATGACGAGACTTGGGAATGGGCGGTCGATGTACTATCACAGAGGTCGGAGAATTTCAAGGATTCTTCTTCTACTCTACCTTGCTAGGGAAATTCAAGGATGAATTTATTTATGGGGGGAGTTTGTAAGAACCCCGATCTTCTTTTCAGGTATGTATATCATTTAAGGATGTTTTTTAGAAAAGCGGTTTTCTAGAAATTTCATGAGTACACGTCATGTACTTAAATGTACATGTCGTGTACTAGGTTACCATGGGTAGCCGTGCGCTGGCCGTGTAACGGCCAAGCACATGGCCAGGTGTGGTGACATTGAGACTACCTAAATCAGGGGTCAGATAAGGAAAGTACATGTCGTGTACTTCTAATGCCACACCTTGTACTTTATTTTATATTTCATTAAATAGATTGGGGTCACGTCTAAGGGACAAAACCATATTATTTTCAACCTATCTCATCTCGGAGCTTTTTATGGTTGTGAATCTTTTCTAAGCCCCCGACTCACCATCCATTATCTAAATCGACTGCCATTTGTTGCATTGGAATCGCCACAATATGATATTCCTTCTTCTAGATACTCGTATCCTGATTTCTCCTCTTTCATGATATTTCCTTGGTAGAATGTTTTCCACATTTTTGTAGATCTACGGTGTTCTAGGTCAATTGAAGGCATGAGGTTCCCATATATTGATTGGACAACACTGACGTAGGTGTTTTGTGGCTTTTTTAGATAGTCTTTGAATTTTATGTGCAATAGTTCCCAATATGAAAGAACAAGGTATTGAATGTTTATGGGCGTTTTGCCCTGTTACTGCCTGCTATGACTTGTTGGTTTGGATAGTGGTTAATTGTTGGTGAATATGGTTAACATTTCCATCCTATATCTATTTTCCTCATGTTTTATTGTCTTGACCATTTGGTCTACCTTGCCTGTTAGGCTGCTTTGTTTTCCATGCCGAGTATTGTAAGGGTGGAGTGATTATTATCTGACATGCTGTGATATGTTGTAGACTGTTTAGACATGTATTTTACGAGGTTTTACTATGGAATCCATGAATTTATATGCATGATTAACTTACCCAGGGCTGTGAGAACCTAGTGCGGTTTTCTATAGAGAGAATTGATGTTGAGGTCTTCTCCAAAATGTCTATTTAGTTTTACGTTGTGAGACCATAGAGGGGATGGATATGAGTGCTCTCTCATAGTGTCTGTAGTTCCACATTGCAAGACCACGAGGGGAATTGGATGTTGATTTCTTCCCCAGAGTGTCTATAGTAACCGATATAAGACTACAGGGGGAATTTATGTTGAGTTATTCATCAGGGAGACTTTGCTAAAGCTGAACCAGAGGGGTTAGATTGTGTGTACCTCCCAGATGGTTGCTTGTGTTTGTTTTGGTTGAACCAGAGGGGTTAGGCTATTAGTACATCCTAGAGTGTTTCTTGTTTGTGATTATTTTCTTAGTTGATATATGAAAATGAATTCAATTGAAAATATAGGATTTTTTACTTTTCAGTTCTTCCTTGTTTGTGGCTTCTTTTTCGTTATTGCCTACCATATATATTCACTTGACTTTTTGGAACATATTATTGGGTGGTGGCCTACTAGGATTCATCTCACACCCTATTTGGGTCATTCTTTTGGGCCAAGATAGATTATATTTTTGTAGGTCTAGATAAGGGAAAGCACCCTTCATTTTTAGGTATTTGACTAATTTGGAGCTAGAGAGCATGGGGCCAAGATGAGGTTTGCGATGCTATGGAGCAGTTTACATTAATTTATTTTTAATTATGTTTAGTAATGTATTCCGTAATTGTTACATGTTTGGATTCCTTCCTAGACATATGTATCATGCATCATTTATATATGCACTCTATTTAATTGTTTCTGCAGTCTTTCGCTGTTTACTATTGTACGATGTTATTATTGCTTCTGATATTGTTAGTTGTTTTGTTTTCACTGGGCTACTCTACCATTGAGGGAATAGTTTCCCCTCCATCACACCTAAGGCCCTCACTTCTAGTCGACAACCTCTGCAGTTCAAGGAAATGTTCTTGAGTCCATGTGGCCAACTGGGTATGGGGCGCCTCTAGATGACTTATAGAACTGGGATGTTACACCGAATTCAATTTATGATATTTCCACTTGGTAATTTGATGCCCATACATTCCAAATTTGAAAAATACCATGTTAACTATGTTTTTTTATAGTTACATCCATTGACTAAAATAAGAAATCTCTGTGTGAGAAACACATATCATAGATGAAAAACCCATAATCATGAAAAATTACTTTTATTATTT
This sequence comes from Viscum album, assembly GCA_963277665.1. Classification (NCBI taxonomy): domain Eukaryota; kingdom Viridiplantae; phylum Streptophyta; class Magnoliopsida; order Santalales; family Viscaceae; genus Viscum; species Viscum album. The sequence goes on from OY728134.1 coordinate 1,006,898,366, forward strand.
CTAAATCATGAAACCTACTGTTAATTGGTGACAAATTAGGTTCATATTATTTTAGTAAAAAACAACTTAAATTCTAAATACTTCATGATGTTTTGGGATGATTTTGTTAATTCCCAAAGCATATTCACCATGATTTCCAAACTAGGTGTGATGCAAAGCCCATTTTCATATACCATATTACCCAGAGTCTAGCCCAAAACATCCTATTGGAGTTGTTACCCTTAAATACATATGTTGAAGAGACACATACTATTAGAGTATATTGAGAGGGATGTATTTCTAGGAAACCACTTGCTCTATCCTTTACCAAAAATCCAGGTCATTTTCCAAAACATTAACTCAAACATGTAGTTATCCTTAGAGACATCCCTAAACATATCCTTATAAATCAAGCTAGGGATCTCACAGATATTTTCACATCCTAGTTTTAAAAGGTTGAATATAACATTTCATTGATATTAACTATTATGATCCTTACTTTTAAAAAATTAAAATTACATAACTTTTTCCGAATAATTAATTTTTATAAAAACAGACGCCCCAAGACCGTAATGGGTCTAGAGAATTTGGAAACTGTTAAACATAAAAATTGTTTCATAAGTGAGATAAATTATCTCCTGGTAGGTTCTTCATGATTTGAACCATTATTTTAAACACCATACATACACCATATCTTCACAACATAGGGAATGAAACATAAAAAGGGGTGATCTCAAATACTCAATAAGGGCAAACAAGGGGGATATGTACTCATAAACACGATCATAGGGGTATGATAACATGATAAAGACATTAGAATATCATACCATTCAAATCAACGATTATAAAAATGAATCATTGAGTAAATATTTTCAGTTCATAAGACACGTATAATAAGAAAGTAAAGAACATATGCCACGAAATAAAAACATAGGAATAAAACATGGAATTATGGGGAAAAAAGTATAAAACCACTAAGTCAAGGAAGCCTACTGAGGCCTTTGTGACATGTTAGGTTGGTTCTATTCAGTGGTGTACCTTCTTTGGGATTGAAATACCCTACCATGTACCCTTATATTTCGGGTTTGGGATTTCCTCCTATGTACCCTCTTATTTCAGTTTTTGGATGTCCTCCTATATACCATATTGTTTTAGGTTTAAGATTTCCCCCTTTTTACCCACTTGTTTCGATCTTGGGATTTCCTCCTATTTAACCTCTTGTTTTGGGATTGGGATGTACTCCAATTTACCCTCTTGTTTTAGGAATTAGATGGCCTCCTGTGTACCCTCTTGTTTTGGACATGGGATTTCCTCCTGTGTACCCTCTTTTTTCTGGCTAGGTATGTCCTCCCATGTACTATACGAGTACATAAAACGTTTATCATTACACAATTTATTGGAGGGAGATATAGGTCACACCAATCACATAATGAAATCATGCAATCATGATCTACAAAATATTCATCATATCTTAACCCGTGAAACGATATGGGTTCTATAAATATCAAATCATAACCCACAAAATTAAATGGGTATGAATAACAACTCATCACATCATAACATATGGAAAATAGATTGTTTTCACAATCATTTCATCAACGAATGACACATGAAAAGAAGTGAGTTTCAGAAGAATATAATCCATGGAAAATAAACAGGTTTCATAAATACCATGACATTAAGGATAACCCATTCATATAAAGGATATGAATGGATCCTTTAGATCATTTCCTCTACATGAATGAGAAACATCAATAGATGTCATATAAGGTGTGAAAATAATTTTGAAATGTATTTTGAAATCATTTTTTGAGGAATATATCATTTCTTCTATGAGAAACCTTTTTAGTAAATAAAATCATTTTAAAATAATTTTCTTGGAATATATATTGAAAATTTATAAAGAAGACATGAAATCATTTTAAAAAGAACTTCTTAAAAAATTTAAAAATATTCTTCAAATCATTTTAGAAACGATTTTCATTGAATACACTTTAAAAAATTTTAATTAAATATTTAAAAAACATTTTAAAGCATTTTTACTTGAAAAAATATGAAAAAAAATATATAAAATATTTTAAATTTTTGTTTTTTTAAAATATTTGTAATCATTTCAGTAATATTTGAAAATAGTTTGAAAACAATTTTCCATGAAAACTTTTAAAAGAAAAATGAAAACATTTTTAAAACATTATTCCTAGAAAACTACTTTTAGAAACAATTTCATAAATATTAACCTTAAATAAAGAAAAGAAATCTTCAGAGGATTTATGATGGGTAAATCCATACATGTCATATGAGGAAAAAAACATTCATTTTGTATATTAAGACTGTTATAAAAATTCATTTTTCAAAAAGTGATAAGAATATTCCATTAAAGAGATTGGTAAAATAAAAAATGGTAATAATGTATTTAAAAGACCATGGGAGAATGGTATAATTTTTCTTGGAAACCCTATTTAGAAAACATGGTATTGAATATATTTTTTACCGGAGAGAGGGTACTGTCAGGCTGTCTTAAAAACACTTTCTGATATGTCATATGTACTAATGAGTAGAAAATCACATCAATAACTGAATATAGCATGAATAACAGGAGGAGAAGAAAATTACTTAATTTCATGAGAGATGGGTTGTAATATTTCATCAAAGGATACATAAATGTAAAAAATCTCAAAAGGCAATAAGATTTTCTCAACAAACTATTATAACTTTGTAACTTGGGATCATATTCTCTATATAAGAATGAAATTACATGAAACACAAGAAAATAATGAAATGATTTACATTCATGACATATCATGTAAAATTTAAGTATACATGACTCTAAAAACATTTTAGGTTCATAACAAAACATGAGTCTCAAAGAACACAAATTGAAAAAAAAACATTTTTACTAATTTTGGTAACTTTTCAAACTTAAACGCCATAAATGAAGGATTAAAAAATGAACATTTGAAAACCCATAAAATAAGTATAAGAAACATAGAATAAAATAATGGTAATTACATACACCCCCCAAAAACACTTTCAAACATACCATGTATCTCAAAGAAATTAAAAGTTATGTGAAATCACCTTACCCTAATCCTTGACTCACGTGGTACTCGTTAAAACCACTAATAAATTGGATAAATCCGTTTGTTTGATTAAAAAAATATTCATTGGATGAATTTCTGACCAAATAGAGGCTTCAAGTTAGAAGAGAGAATTTTATGGATGTTAGTTTGGAAGGGCTTGAATGAACATTAGTGGTTTGAGTGGTGCGAGGAATGAGTAGAGGTGGTTGCATTTTATAGGGAAGGGAAAATACTCACTTGAAATATTTTAGAAACAATTTAGCTGTACATATGTCCATTCCTAAAAAAGTAATTCCAAAACTATTAATCTCTATAATTTAAGGTGTATTTCCAGTCAATGGGAAACCTATAAAGACTCGGAAATTCCGTGAAATTTTTTTCATAAATACATTGTAATTTTACGAGTCCACAGTTTCTAACGACGCTTGATTCCGAGGCCCGGTGTGCCCAGAAGAAATTTATAATGTTTTTTTCAGGTACGTTTAGTAAACGTATGTGCTGGATTTTATATCATTAGAACATGTGCTCGAAATTGAAATCTGAGGACACTGATGAACTCACAACGCTGATATTTTCTTAAGGATACCGTCATCGCAGTTGCGTTTTATCGGGAGTGGAAGTTAATTTTTTGGGGATTTCTATATTTAATAAAAAATCTGTGTAGCATATTTCTTTTTAAAAGTGTGGTGGTTAATTTCTACAAAGGGAATTTAGAGGTGGGTCCTACCCCCACATGACCTCCCATGGGAGGATATTATGTGGTGGGGCCCACACAAGCACCTAACCCCTGAACTCCTCTAGATCCCCTTAAACTCTCGTTGAATTTATTAAATCCACCACTCTTTATTTATTTTTGGGGAACTCTCCACCTTCCTCCTATCATTAAGTGTGCCCACCATCTAATTAATGAATTGAACTTATTCAATAAAATTAATTCTATCATTTGAATTTTGAAAAGCTTGTCAACAATAAAATAATAGGAGAGCCTATTATTTTAGTTTGGGGTGTGGAACTTTGAGATGAATTGGGAGGAACTCTTGGAGAAATAATATTCTCTTGACGAAGAATGCTCCACGTCTCAAAGAATGTGAAGCAACACCTTCTACCTTCTTCAACTAGAGCAAGGAAGTGAAGCACCGCCGCCCACAAAGTACACTGATAGTGTCGACTCGACTCAAATACACTGGGATCTACTCCTTCTGACGTAGATGGAACGACGTCTATCTTCGGTGACATCTGTCTTCCGCAACTCGTCATCGTTCAATGTCAAGATACGAGGTAGGGGGAATTTTGGATTGTTTCTACGTATGATTTATATCAGCGTTCTTCGACGGTGGTCAAATGATTTCCCTAACGTGGAGGATGCAGGCCGAAAAATCATGGCCCGATGTACCTCTATTGAGTCTCGTTTGATGATGTTGGAGGCAGAGCCGAAAGGGCATGGTTCTTTCACACCGTGCCGGAGAATATCCACAGCCAGGAAAATAGAGGTGGATGAAGAGGCACGGCACCGTCGCGCCGCGCTGCGGAGCTGAAGGTCGTGGCCATGCCGGGCCGTAGTGGTGGAGGACCGGCGCCGTCACGCTAGCTACATGGAGGTAGAGGATGGGGCCCACGTCCGTGGGCTGCACGGTCGAACTGAACCGGCCAGTCTCCAGCCAATCGGGCTGAACAAAAATGGCGCCCGAAGGCGCCGCGTGGAGGAGGACCGCAGCCCGCAACCGCGGGCCGCTTTGCTGGGAGAACCGGCCTGCCGCCTGTCGGCCAAGATGGAAGACCGTAGAGCCCTTTGGTACCGCATGGGAAGAACAGCAGCCCACTATGTGGGCCCCGTGCACCTGGCCAAAACGGCCGGCTTCAGCCGGCCGAGCAGGGAGAGGTGGCATCGCCGAAAGAACCGGACCGACCCGCTCCGCCGGCTGGGTCCGTACTTGGGCTGTGCCCCACCGGGATGGGCCGACCCCCAGCTTGGTCAGACTAGCCAAACATGTCCGGGCTGACCCCCAACCCCCCCACCCGGGTCAGACTCGATGAGTCGGGTCGGGCCGACCAGCCAGCCCACTGGGATTGACGGGTCGGGCCCGACTTCACTTAAATATTAATATCTTCAAGATCGCGCGTCCAAACGATGTTCTGTCTGTGGCACTGGAACCCTCGTGACAAGGTGGTCCTTTTTCGATACTCTAAGTGAGTTTTGGACAACCTTGGATAATGGCCGGGTTTGGATCGAGCGTAAATCCAACCAGGTCCCTGGACCAAAAATGCCAATAACTCTCAAACCGGGCGTCCGATTGACGCGACGTCAGTCACGTTGGGTTATTTTTGATGAGAAGGAACTACTATATACATCAAAACGGGACTTCATAATAGTTGATGTATGGAATCTTTTCTCTAGGAGAGGACCCTCCCGGAATTGAGTGTGTTGTGTGCGGAAACCCTAGAGTTTGCTGCGCGGAATACTGTACCTGAATCCTACATGGGTTCGACATCGATGACTACTGTACCGAAGTCATACATGGGATAAAAAGTGATGAATACTATACCGAAATCTGACATGGGTTTGACAGTTCTTACTTTTGTTCCTGTCTCCTGGGTGGGTCTTAAAGTGTAGCTGGTCCTGTATCCAGTGTGGGTCCGACATCTTAGTAGGTCTTGTATCATGTGTGGGTCTGACAACTTAGATTAATTAGTGACTACATTTGATCATCTCTACAACTCTATGAAATGTGTATACCTTTGTGAGATGAGTCATGTCTTTCAACCATTAACATTTTGGTGATTGACTTTACTTCCTGGGTGGACTGGGATGTGCTAGGGCTTGAGAGTTGGAGCCAGACTGTGACTGGAAACATAGGTATATGTATGGGAATATACCTAGGTAGGGTTGGTTGATACATTGTGTTTGTATATTTCTACTGTGGTTTATACTTTTTAGATTCTAGGAGACCTTCAGGGGTCTCAGTGTTCCCTACTAAGTATTTTTATACTCACTCCTGCACGGGCTATGCCCGCACCTTGTTGTGTCCTGTACAGATGACGTACAATAGTGATCGAGGTAGAGGGTGAGTGACGGAGGCTACTCAGAGCTGGACTAGACAGGACATACAGTAGGGACGAGTTGTTTGAGATTTTGTACCTACCCTTCAGGTAGGATTCCATAGTGTATGATCCCAGAGATGTTTCCCTTTTTAATTGTGCTTTTACTTATTGTTCAGTTGGGTTTTTATACTGGCCCACATACATTCAGCACATCATACTTTACAGTTTTATTAATTGTTTCCTCTACTGCTTGTGTTCAGACTATTTGTGAGTAATATGTTTAAAGGTAATGCCTTCACTTTTTATCAGTGATTCTCTTTTAGTGCATGTCGCTATCCCCTGGCTTATGGATGGTGGGCTTGGGGTAGTCACGGTGTGGACCCCGAGGATGGGTCGTGATAAATTGGTATCAGAGGAGTCAGTTCTACTGCAGAATTCAGGGCTCTGATCTTTATTTCTATGAAGCAATAGTCTTAAGGGTACTAAGTGTGGTCTTCAGTTCAGGGAGTATAGTGGTGGTGTGGCGACTAACATATCAATACACTAGGACCCTTACTACTGATTTCCGACTTAGTGCATGAAAAACACTTATTGCATGTGTGTTTATTTTGAAATGTTTTCATTGTGATTACATAGAGTCTGCTCACTAGGTATACATTTTTTATCATGGAACAGTTGTTTATTTTCAGGATGTCTTCACCTAGTAAGTCAGCGCGGGTTCCGAGTGGAGAGCGCGATGGTAGACCACTAAGCAACGAGGCCACGGTGCATGGCCCCATCATAGCGGAGGCACCAACGGTACCACTACCCGCTGGGCTACCGTTGCCACCAGCCCCAGCAGAAAAAGTAGAGCGCCTTCTGAGTGTGTTGCACGGTTTCTTGCGGAAGAGGCCACCCAGGTTCTGGGGAGGGACGAACCCACATGCATCTGGGGATTGGATGGAGGCTATCGTGAGAGTCTTCAGATTGGTAGGGACACCAGCCGACCTCATGGTGATCCTTGTCGCGAGTCTCCAGCATGCAGCAGTAGGCAGATGGTGGAACCCAAAGCTCCAGGTGCATGACGAGGCATCATTACTCTGTACAGTATTCAAGAGTCTCTTCCTCTCAGATTTTGTTGTAGCCACCCTCGTGCGGTGTGGATTCAGTAGGTACTTCATCTGCAGTAGGACAGTATGATAGTAGCTCTGTACTCAATGATGTTCACCGACCTATCACGCTACTCCACAGACATGGTACATGACCCATTCTTCAGGGCCTGGACCTCTGAGCAAGGACTCAGGCATGAGATCAGGGCTTCGATGATTCCTCTCAGCATTCCAACGTAGGCTGGGGTGCTGTCGAGAGCCCTTCTAGTGGAGTGTTTCCTCGCTGAGCAGCCACCAGCGGCGAGACCCACCACACGGAAACACATATCGGATTCTTCTACAAACGGCAGTAGACATATGACAAAGAGGTCTAAGAAACCATGCCATCAAGTGTGTGACCCCAGGATATAGGTTCGGTTGTGCGGGGCACAAGAGACAGAGCCAGCTATACAATGAGCAGATAGAAGTCCTATGCTGATATGAGATAAATACCATTGGTGTTCGAGGATGGAGACCAAGTTTTTCTATGGGTATCTCCTCAATGAGGTCTATCGACATTTGGCCAAGGAGGCAAGTTATCTCCGTGATTCATTGGATCATTCTAGGTTCTCAGTAGAGTAGGTGAGGTGGGCTTACCGCCTGGCCCTTCCACCTCAGTTTCACCGGGTGCCCGACGTCTTCCACGTATATCAGCTGAGAAGATAAGTGCCGACCCATCCCACTTCATCGACCATGGGGAGTTGGATATCGATGTCGGGGCGACATTCTCGAAGGTTCTAGTAGAGATTGAGGATCGATAAGAGCAGGTCCTACTTCGAAGGTAGATACCTCTGGTGTGCATTTTTTGGTAGCATGGGAACCCCAAGGAGAGCACATTGGAGCAGGAGGCTTAGATTTTTGCTCAGTACCCCCATTTGTTCCCTTAGTTTGATTTGTAGCTTATGGGGACGTAAAGCCCTATGGTGGGGAGAATGTAAAGACCAGGAAATTCCATTGAATTTTTTTCTTATATACTTGGAAATTTTACGAGTCTACAGTTTCTGACGACGGTTGATTCTAAGGCCCGGTGTGCCTGGAATTAATTTCTGAATTTTTGTTCGGGCACGTTCAGTAAACGTACGTGCGGGATTTTATATATTTTGAACCGGTGCTCGTAATTGAAATCTGAGGACAGCGATGAACTCACAGCACCAGTATTCGCTTAAGGAGATGTTCACCACAGTTGTGTTTTATCGGGAGTGGAAGTTATATTTTTGGGGATTTCTAAATTTAATAAAAAATATGTGTATCATATATTTTTTTAAATGTTTGGAGGTTAATTTATCCAAAGGGAAGTTGGATGTGGGGACCACCCCCACATAACCTCCCATGGGAGGATATTATATGGTGTGGTCATACAAGCACCTAACCCCTCAAGTCCCCTTGAAACCCTTAAACTCTCCTTGAATTTATTAAAGCCACCACTCATCATTTATTTTGGGTGAACTCTCCACCTTCCTCCTCTCATTAAGTTCGCCAACCATATAATTAATGAATTGAACTTATTCAATTAAATTTATTCTAGATTTTGAATTTTGATAAGCTTGTCAACAATAAAATAATTGGAAGTCTATTAAATTAGTTCGGGGTGTGGAACTTTGAGATGAATTGGGGGGAATTCTGGGAGAAATAATATTCTCTCGACAAAGAACTCCATTCTTCAACGAATAACTCTCCACGTCTCGAAGAACGTGAAGCAACGCCTTCTACCATCTTCAACCAGAACAAGGAAGGGAAGCACTGCCGCCCACGAAGTACTCCGATAGTGTCGAATCGACTCAGCTATACCGTGATCTACTCCTACTGACGTAGACAGAACGACGTCCGTCTTCCGCGACGTCCATCTTCCAAGACATCTGTCTTCCTTGACTTGTCAAAGTTAAACATTAAGATACTAGGTAGGGGGAATTTTGGATTATTTCTACGTATGATTTATATCCTCATTCTTTGACGGTGACCAAATGATATCACCTAATGCGAAGTGCGAGGGCCGAACAAACACATCCCCAAGTCCCTCTGTTGAGTCTCTTTTGATGGCGTTGGAGGTGGAGCCAAAAGGGCACGTTTCCATCGCACCGCACCAGAGAATATCCATGGCCAGGAAAACCACGACGGATGAAGAGGCAGGGCACAGTCGCACTGTGCAATGGAGCCGAAGGCCGCGACCAGGCCGGGTTGCAGTGGTGGAGGACCGGCACCGGCACGCCGGCCGCGTGGAGGTGGAGGATGCGGGCCATGTCCGTGGGCTTCTCAGCCGAACCAAACCGGCTTTCCTCCTTCTAGTAGAGCCGAAGAACCGCGGCGGCCGAAGGCACTGTTTGGAGGAGGACCACGGCCCGCAACTGCGGTCCGCTTTGCTGGGTGAACCGGCTGGCCGCCTGCCAACTGGACTGGAAGACCGCGGCTCCTGCTGGCACCACGTGGGATGAACAGCGGCACACTGTTCATGCCACGTGCGCCGAGCAGAACCGGCCGGCTTCGGTTGGCCGGGCAGGGAGAGGTAGCGCCGCCGGGGGAACATGACCCGCCCACTCCGCTGGTCGGGTACGCAAGTGGGTCGCGCCCCACCGGGCCAGGCCAACCCCCAGCCAGGTCAGACCCACAAAACTGGATTAGGACGACCCCCCCCAGCAGGGTCAGACCCGTCGAGCTGAGTTGGGCCAACCCGCCATCCCACTGAGCTTGACGGGTTGGGCCTGACTGCGCTTAAATAAGAATATCATCAAGACCGTACGTCTGAACGACATGCTGTCTACGACACTGGGACCCTCGCAACAAGGAGGTAATTTTTCGGTAATCTAAGTGAGTTTTGAACAACTTTGGATAATGTCCGGGTTTGGATCGAGCGTAAATCCAACCGGGTCCCTAGAACAGAAATGTCAATAACTCTCAGACCGGGCATCCGATTGACGCACCGTCTATCACGTTGGGTATATTTTGATGAGACGGAACTACTAGTTACATAAAATCAGGACATATTGATATTTGATGTATCAACTCTTGGCTCGAGGAGCAGACCCTCCCGGAATCGGGTGTGCTATGTGCGGAAACCCTAGAGCTGGCTGCGATGACTACTGTACCGGAATCCTATGTGGGTTCAACAGTGATTACTACTGTACCATAATCCTATGTGGGTTCGGTAGAGATGACTAATATACCGGAATCCTACATGGGTTCAACAGTTTGACTTCTTCTCCTACATCCTGTGTGGGTCCGAATGATTAGCTCGTCCAGTATCATGTGTGGGTTTGACAGCTTAGCTGGTCCTCTATCCTGTGGAGGTCCCACATCTTAGATGAATTAGTGACTACATCTGATCTTATATATCACTCTATGAAAGATGTATACCTTTGTGTGATGAGTCATGTCTTTCAACCATTAACATTGTGGTGACTGACTTGACAACCTGTGTGGACTTGGTTGTGCTAGGGCTCGAGTGTTGGAGCCGAACTGTGACTGGTAACTTAGGATTATGTATGGGCATATACCTAAGTAGGGTTGGTTGATAATTTTTCTTTGTATATCTCTATTTTGTTTTATCCTTTGTGGATTATGGGAGACCTTCAGGGGTCTCGGGGTTCCCTACTGAGTATTGTTATACTCACCCATGCATGGGCTTTGCCCGCACCTTGCTGTGTTCTGTACAGACGATGGACAGTAGTGATCAAGGCTGAGGGTGACGGATGGAGGCTGATCAGAGCTAGACAAGATGGGATGTACCGTAGGGATGTGTTGTTTGATATTCTATACCTACCATTCAGGTAGGATTTCCTGGTGGATGATCCAGGAGCTATTTCCCTTTTTTACTTGTACATGTACTTGTTGTTCAGTTGGGTTTGTATACTGGCCCACTTACATTCACCAAATATTACTTTTCTATTTTAGTAATTTTTGCCTCTACTTCTTGTGTCTAGAATGTTTGTGTGTTACAGGTTAAAAGGTGATGAATTCCCTTTTTATCAGGTATTTGCCTTTGGTGCTAGTCGCCAGCCCCTGGCATAAGGAATGTGGGCATGTGGTAGTCACGACACGGGCCCAAAGGACAGGTCGTGACAAATTGGTATCAGAGGAGTCAATTCAACCGCAGAACTTAGGACTTTGATCATTCATTCTGTGAAGCAATATTGTTAAGGGTACTAAGTGTGGTCTTCAGTTCAGGGATTACAGTGTTGGTGCGGAAGCCGATGTATCCATACACCGGGACCCTGACTACTGATTTCCGACTTAGTGCACGAAAAACACTAATTGCATGTGTGTTTATTTTGAAAATTTTTCATTGCTATTACTTTGAGTCTGCTCACTAGGTATATTTTTTGATCATGGAACACCTTTTTATGTTCAGGATATCTCAACCTAGTCAGACAGTGCGGGTTAAAATTGGAGTGTGTAATGGTATCCCACTGAGCAACGAGGCCATGGTGCAGGGCCTCATCACAGTAGAGGCACCAGTGGAACCACTACCTGCTGGCCTACCATTGCCACCAGCCCTAGCAGTAGATGGTGCGCGCCGCTTGAACGCATTGCACAGGTTCCTTCGAGTGAAGGCATCCAGGTTTTGGGGAGAGATAGACCCACAGGCAGCTGAGGATTGGATGGAGACTGGCGTCAGAGTCTTCAGATTGGTAGGGACACCATCCTTCCTCATAGTGATCCTTGTTGCAAGTCTCCTTCATACAATAGCAGGTAGATGGTGGATCCTGCTGATCCAGTTGCATGATGAGGCATCTTTACTCTGGACAGACATTGAGTGTCTCTTCCACTCATAGGTTGTTCTAGATCCCCTTCATGCCATCCAGATTCAAGAGTTACTTCATCTACAGCAGATCTGCATGACAGTAGCTCAGTACACAGCGAGGTTCCCTGACCTCTCATGCTACTCTATGGACATGGTACGAGACCCATTTTTTAGGGCCTGAACCTTTGAGATGTGACTCAGTCATGAGATCAGGGCTTCGATGATTCCCCTCCGCATTCCGACGGAGGTGGGGGTGCTGTAGAAAGCCCTTCTAGTGGAGAGATTCCTCACTGAGCAGTCACCAGCGGCGAGACCCACCACAGGGAGACATGTAGCGTAGTCTTCTGGAGACAGCAGTAGACAGATAATGTAGAGGTCCAAGCAGACCAGGCCATCCGGTGGACGACCCCAAGATAAAGGTTCGGTTGTGCGGGGCACACGAGACAGATCCAGCTATAGGACGAGCAGACTAAATTCCTATGATGATATGAGATAGAGACCACTGGAGTTCGAGGATGGAGACCACGTTTTTCTACGTGTCTCACCTTGACGAGGTGTATAGTGATTTGGTCAAAGCAGCAAATTATCTCCGCGAATCATTGGACCATTCCAGGTTCTCAGCAGAGTAGTCGAGGTGGCTTACCTCCTGGTCCGTCCACCTAAGTTGCACCGGGTGCATGACATCTTCCACATATCTAATCTGAAAAGATACTTGCATGACCCATCCCACATCATTGAACATTGGGAGCGGAACATCGACGACGAGGTGACATTTACAGAGATTCCAGTATAGATTGAGGATCGACGGGAGTGGGTCATATATGGAAGGTCGATAACTCTGGTGCGTGTTCATTGGCAGCATGAGAACCTCTAGGAGAGAACATGGGAGCGGGAGGCTCATATTCGTGCTCAGTAACCCCATTTGTTCCCTTAGTTCAAGTTGTATCTTACAGGGACGTAAAGCCCTACGGTGGGGAGAATGTAAAGACCTTAAAATTCCATGGAATTTTTTTTCTTAAATACTTTTAAATTTTACGAGTCCGCAATTTCTAACGGCGCTTGATTCCGATGCTCGGTGTGTCCGGAATCAATTTCTGAAGTTCTTTTTGGGTAAATTTAGTAAACGTACTTCCGGGATTTTATATATTTTGAACTGGTGCTCGGAATGGAAATATGAGGACACCGGTGAACTCACAATGCTAGTATTCGCTTAAGAAGACTTTCACCGCAGTTTCGTTTTATCAGGAGTGGGAGTTAAATATTGGGGTATTTCTTAATTTAATAAAAAAATATGTGTATCGTATTTTTTTTAAATGTGTGGTGGTTAATTTCTCCAAAGGGAAGTTGGAGGTGGGTCTGATAGAGTTAATATTTTCAATATTATTAATATGTTTTCAAAAAATTAATCCCTCTCAATTATTCAATTTGAGTGTATATGCATCAATTATGTGTTTTTGGTATATTTTGGTCTTAAATGTGAAAATGGGTTAATTCTGTAAAATTAACAGATTTATATAGGATCTATTTGGCATAACATTTAAAATATATGTCCAATTGATATGAATCGTTTTTTAGGCTTTCTATGCTCGTGGGATTCAAATATGTCTTATAAACCATGTCCCAATTAGAAACCCAATGGTATAGAAAAATCAATTAAATAAGGAAATTAGTTTTCCTAGAAGAATGGGCCCCACTGCATTAAATCTACAATATCTCATTCAACAGACCTTAAAACGAGGGTATTCCAACTGGTGTTGAAAGAGGACTTTCAAGTTACGGTTCACATTAAATTTAATAAAATATAAATCTCATTAATGCATCTTTTGGGTGCGTATAAGTGGTGTGGGTGAAACAGTGTTTGGCGGCCAGAAACGTAATGGTCATTAATTCGGCCATATATTTCTTTAAACATCTCCAATAACTCTCCAATTTTTAGGGTAAATATAAAACATGATTTCCAACATTATATAAGAAGGAACCTCAGGGAGTTTCGGCCGAGTGGTGGGAAGAAAAGAGTAAATCTTACGGAGGACAGAATCTGGAGCATCAAATTTTCTGTTCTTTGTATTCTCTCTTTTGTTCTTCTTATTTTTGTAATGAATTCTTCTTTCCCCGTAGTTATAATCGCCCTTAACATGGTGGGGTAAACTTCTTTGTGATTGTGGAATGGGAGGTTTCCCACGATGTATTTCATGAGTTATTTCTCTTAATTTTTTAAAATCCTCTTCTCTTTTGTTAATCAGTTTCAGTTTCCTATAACATTTTTTATTATCATGTATGATTGTACCTGATTTTAGATTCTGTTGTTCATTTATATTTGTTCAATTATCAATATCTCCCTCCACTAGGTTCTAGTTTATAAATGATGGAATAGACCATGACTTAGTAGTGAAGTACTCGGTGATCACTAGTACATGTGTGAGGAGTAGTGAATGTTCTTGATTACTTGGGATAAACAAGACCTGATTGGGAATTGCCTAAGATAATTTGGGGTATTTTTGACCACTCTATTACACATTGGAAGGATTGTAGACCAAACATAGGAGCGATTGAATCTTTTCCAATTTGATGGAAGTTGATGTGGATAAAAAAATTATAATAAAATAATAAAATATAATTATATTATATATAAATGTGATATTGTACAAATATAATTAGAGAATTTTAGATTTATGTTAAATAGGAAATAACATAAAATGCTCGTTGAAGAATATTGTCTCTTCTTCATAAATATACTTTTGGTTTTCACTACAATTCATCATTGGATGGGATTTTGTTAAAAAAATGGATACAATAATTTTTTTAGGGAATCATGGAAGTGATTTGGGAATTTATCTTCAAGTAAAAAACTGTTTTAATATGTGAATATAAGAGGAGAGTTGGTGACATTTTATAAGTGTGGGGAGCCGCATTTCTATAATTTATTGAAAAAAATGGTTTCCATACTAGTTTTTTAAATTTTAAAAAGCTCCAATAATATAAAAATATTTGGAATAAAAGGGATAAGGCCTATGTATATCCTTAAAATCGGTTTTTATATGTTTTGGATCATTTTTAACTATTTTTATTTCAAATTTACCCCTTGAAAAACCCTTTTTTCACTTAGTCATTGTAAATATATTTTTTATTATTCATTATGGTCAAAAATTAATTTAGGTTTTTTAGATTTTATAAAGTATGATAAATAAAAATATAAAATCCATTTTTCCAAATTCCACTCAATTATGTGGTACAATATAACGTGAAATTAATCCTGTATATATGAAGATAATTTTAGTTTTAAATTGAAAATGATCAAAAGTTTATAAAATATTTATAACAATAATAAATATGAACATGATTAAAAAGACATAAATTGTATTAATAGTTATATTATTTTAATAATTTTACATTAATGAAAACTTAAATTTAAATTTATTTTTTTTGAATTATTTTAATGAGAAATTAGTTTTAAATAACAAGATTTATTTTTTGCAACTCATCGAAAAATAAAACGTTTCTGAAAAATCCAAATAATTCACACGATGATAATTTTTAATATAATGATTTAAAAGTTTTTTTATTTTTATAAAAAAATATCTACAAGTTAAAATTTAATTTTAACATATCTATGTAAATCACGCATAAACTATCTATTTGCAATATATAGTTTTTCAGAAAAAATTTATTTTTCTATTAAATGATTTGTATTTATATCAAATATATAAAAAAAATAATGAGGGCATGTAAACTATATTATTTTAATAAATTGGATAATACTATTCATATTATCCAAGATAATTGATTGGTTATAATGCTCATACTTAAAATAATATTATTTCATGGTTCATTTAAGCATATTGTTTCTTATCATATACACTATTGAACTCAACATACATTTTAATTAAAAATTAATTTACAATTTTATAAAAAATAAAACTATATAATTCATTATTTAATATGAAAGGATTTATCCAATCATTACTTGGGTTTTTATATATCCAAGGGAAAAACCTATCCTGAATGATGAATATGGTAGAAACAAAGAGGAATTGATAGGAATCCAAACTCAAATTACCAGTATTTGAACTATTGATTATATGGATCAAATATCTGAAGAAGGGGAAAAAGATAACATAAAATAACATATGTGTCACCTAATCAATTCCATAAATGCAGTATAATAAATATAATTTGGCTGGAGAGAATTGATGAAAAAATATAAGTTCATGATATATCTCATTTGATTGAATAAAAACTAGATAACATGGATCACAGACCTCATAAAAATCAAGAGAGGCATGACATAGAGTGCTTGGACCATTTTACCTTAATAAAACATATTTATTACCATGGTTTAAATCCAATAAGGTGGTAGATAAATGTTTTTTAATGGATAAAAGGCATTTTATAATCATCCATATGATTAAATTCATTAAAAAAACATCATACAACACACTATATGGGTCCCATAAATAGTAGATAAGAAACCTGGCCTTTAAAGATTTCACAACTCAACTAGTAAATCCATTCCAAAATTCATTATCTTAAGGATCAATTATATGAATACTAGAAGGAAATCTAGGGCACAACCAAATTATAAATTTTACAATTTATCCTTCAACAGGCCTACCATGGAACAACCGTTGAGTCATGTCCTATATAGTCCCCAACATTTAAGAATATTATATATCATAATTAAATTAGCCCATCTCATATCTTATTATTACATTCAACAAAATGCCTCCTTCAAATCCTCCCACAGAAAACCATAAACTGTCAAATATTATAAGGCTTCTCTTGAGCCAAACCATTACTCAATGAAACATGAATCAATTTTAATGTTCCAGAAATTCAACCTATTTTCTTAATAAAAAATATGGGATTATTTCATGACCAGGCACTAAGACCACATGTGATTCCGAGGCATGGTGTTCCAGGAATGGTCCATCAAAAAATTTTTGGTTTTTAAATAGCATGTGTGTGTGGTATTCTTGTATAATTAGAATAAATCATAAATGGGAGCCCAGATTAGAAAAATGAGGGCACCATTGCTCTCTAAATGACATGTCAACCCTGGGTGCAACTTAACTTCAGTTAGTATGGGCCTCATGTGAGAAAAACTAAAAATGGAATGACCATAAATAAAAGAATTAAATAAAATTATTATTTTTTCAAATCCTTATAACTCATGAAGGGTGACTCAGATTGAAAATATGAGACCACCGTTGAGTTTGTAATGAGGAGTTTTTATTTGGAGAATCCATACATCAGACAGTTTTGTTCAAATGTGGAACGAAGTTTTAGGACGTGACCATAAATAAAATAATTATTTAAATATTATTTTTATCAAATCCAAATAACTCCCAAACGGTTACTCGGATTGGAAATCCATGACTACTATTGAGCTGATAATATTGTGTTTTATTTATACGGGGTCAATCCTTGAGTAGAACAGGTCAAGAGAAAAGGTTAATTTTTGGAGGTGAACGTCATTAAAATATTAAATACAAATTTTTTATTTTGACCTTATGTGGTGATGCAACGATGCTGAAACAACATGACTAAGCAGTCGTTACACATCATTAATAAGACAACGTAGTGACATTGCAACTCAACGTAACAACAATGCTTAATCATGTTTCTCCAATTAATATCCTCAAAATGATACCTGCTCAGGGGATGATCATGGAGATTGCTATGAGGCTCTTGAGAAATAGCATTCGCAAATGAGAAGAGGTGAAGAACAATGAAACGCCTGTGAAAATTAACACCTCCTCCTCATTGATGGATCTCACTAATGACGATGGAGGCACGGATCGGGTTCACTCTTCAGTGGATCATAAATGAAAATGAGTCTATGATAGCATATGATCAAATCCCAGGTAGGGTGATAGTTTAATTTATTTTCCTTCCCTGTTTCTAAATCTCAACGACGAGATTAAATCATTCGACAAAAATAATGAATCAATGGTCATACACACTAAATGTGTGAAGGGTTTTATTTTTTGTGACAAAAATAATGAATGTGGATCCATGTGGAATCTATTATTTTTTTGGTCTTTTTGATACATTCTAAAACATTAATTTGGATAGATCAAAGCTGAAAAAATAGGGCTCAATCTGGCCACCTTGTGTGTTCATTTGATTATATTCTTTCCCCATTATTTTTTTCCTGATATTCATCCCTGAAACAACTCAAAAAATGAATTCGTGATTGCAACATGGTGGGCCGCGATAAAGGTAGATCATGGGGGTTGCATGAGACTACAGATCGATGGCCACATATTCATTAGAGGTGGCGCATGTGGGTGGTGTGAAGTGGAGATAGAGGAGGCCTCTGGAAGGAGTCCATGGGTGGTGCATGGGAGAGGAGGCTTGACTGTCATGGTAGTGTGGTATCGGTGCATTGACCGCATGTTGTAGCGGTGATAAGGGGCCCCATAGCTTCTATCATGGGCCGTAGTCTGAGGCCACCTGTAGGCAGCCAGGGGAAGCGTGAGCAGACATAGCGACCTCACTATGTTAGGCGACTGGAGGGCCACGGTCCAGCATGACAACGATGATGGACCATGTGGTGACTCGTGGGGTGGAGGGGAGATGCAGCATGCACCATGTATTGGGAGAAACCATCTGACCCACTAAGGGCGGGCCATTCTTAGAAAAAATGATCCTCCCTTGGAAGCCTAGTGGGTCGGACCTGTGGCCTAGCAGGTTCGGCCCGGGTTGGACATGGGTCAGGTTGGGGGACCGGGTCGGGTTGGTATACAAGGTTGGATAGATGGACTAGGTCAGGTCAGTGGACCCCAGACATGGTCTGTTTAGGTCTGTATATCTGGGTCAGTCTGCGATCGGACCCAATAAACTACTTTTCTTTAAAAAATATAACATCCAATACATATGTCTTATTGACGAGTTGTTTGCGACTCTCTACCCCTTGCAATGAGGTGTACCTTGTCACTTACTCCAAGTTTGTTTTCGAGGAAGTTGAGATATGACTATTGGTTTGAGGAATAGATTCTCCCAGAATCAAGTGTTCTATGGGCAGGAATCTTGTAACTAGATTTGATGAGAAGGAAGTGTAATGAAGACCAATGAGGCCCAGGAAAAATTGGACATGTGCAGCCCGACAAATGAGCAGACCTATGTGTCCTAGAGGACATGAAAACATGTGTTCACCATCAAGCAAGAATACCTTTGTGGCATATTAGAAAAGATGACCTATGTGGCCTGACAGAGGAGCGGACCTATGTGGCCCGATAGAGGAGCAGACCTGTGTGGCCCGGTAGATGAGCAGACATGTGTGGCCCGACAGATAAGCAGACCTTCACAGACTAGCAGACGAGTGGACCCATGTGGCCTAGTAGATGAGAAGATATCAGTGGAAAATAAGACCCCAGTGACTCATTGTGGATGAGTCCCTCAGCAGTACATGATGTTCACCTTTACGAATGACATTTTTTCATTCCATACATTATCTTATACCTGTGTGATCCGAATCTAATGATTATCCTCAGTGATGTACTTAGTTTACTCAATGTAATCTCCTTAGTGAAGTATTTAGTGTACATGGTGTACTCTCCTCAAATATATACTTAGTTTACCTGGTGTACTCTCCTATGTGGTGTACATAGGGTACGTGGTGTACTCTCCTAAGTGAATTACATAGTGTATGTGGTGTTCTCTTATTAGTGGTGTACTAATTATACCTGACATATTATCCTTAATGGTGTATTTAGTGTACTTGGAGTACTCTCATTTTTGGTGTGCAAAATGTTCTTGGTGTACTTAACATAGTGGTGTCCTAGGTCATTTTACTTATTGTACTTACCTAATTTTTCGTACTTAGTGTAACTTCTTTTGTTACCTTCCCTCGGTGATCCTTCTTCAGGGTGTTTCCTTGTATCATATTTCATGTATAATTTTTTATTGTTTTCCTTTGTGGTTTGGGCTCCCTACTGAGTATTGTGTTACTTACCCCCACATAGGCTCCACCCACACAAGTCATGTCTTTTTTAGATGACCTATGCTTCAACAGAGGCCATTGTGGTCCAAGACTAGGTGGTGCCTAGTGAGATACGACAGATATGGCATGCTTCTATTGATTTAGGTGGCATCCCCTTCACCTACCCTTCATGTATCATTTACCATAGATGTACTACAAGAGTTTTTTATTATCTTTTTTGGGATTCTATTATGTCCCTTTTACATTCAGTTTTTTACTATTACAATCAGTGGTTGTTTAGTGGAATGATTTTTTACTTTTCATCATTTTGGGATATGGTTGTGTGTGTGTGTGTGCATATAGGTACTCTTGAAAATTCCTCTTAGTTGTGGGATAATGCCTTTGGTGCTAGGACCTTGCCCCTGTCCATCGGGAGGCAGCCTTGTGATGGTCATAACATGGGCCACGAGGGATGGGTTAAGAAAGAGTGGTATCATAGGTGGTAGGTTATACCATAAGAACCAAGAGTCTATGGTTTTGGTTTGGAGAAACAATGATAAATGTTTTTTATTCGGATTTCTGGCCAGGGACACTAGTGTCAATGTGGTGGACGAGGTGTCCATATACCAGGGCTCTGGACACCTATTTTCTGACTCGGTACATGAAAACACTAGTGGTATGGAAATAAATGGAACGTGCATCTTATAAGATTTGGGCAGTTTCCTCAACTCCTTCTTGAGTCATCTCACATAGTTATACTCTATTAACCATCGTACATCTTGGTTTACTTCAAGATAATTCCACATAGATAGTCAACTAGGATTCCATTGCATTAATACAAGGATGATCCTCTTAAAAGAGAGATATCTGTACTGGGATTTTTACCAATGACATCACCTCCGGGTGGTGCACCAACCATGTCACCATCCGTGGAGTAGCTCATGGTACCCGAAGTACCAGTGGATGGGGTGCACTGACTGAGTGTTCTTTACATGTTTTAGTGATAGAGACCCATCAGGTTCTTAGGTGAACCTATGACATAGGCGGGTAAGGGCTGGCCTAAGGTGGTGATCTGATTTTCCATCTATTTAGGACACCATCATATTAGCTGGTGGTCTTGACAGTGATCCCTCTACGTGGCTCAGTATGTTTATTTTGGGGTTCCTTACCCGATTTTATGATGAGGTGACACTTCCATGAAAGGAGATTGAGGAAAATTTTATAGAAGTGTTCTCCCCTTATATGTTATGGTCTATTCATTTCCGGAAGCTTCTATATCTCTGGAAGGAATACGTGTAGATTTGTGATTATTCATTGAGGCATACCATCTTTCCCAGGTAGTCGCGGGATATGTTATGCAATAAGAACTTCAGTGCTCATACATTTGTGGAAAGACTGCATGGGGATGTCCATTCTAGAATTCTAGAGTATACCTTTTTAGGTGATAGATCCTTGGATGATAAAATTCATCTGGTAATTTATCAATAGTGTAAAACATGAGTATATATATCTATGGTGTGGTAGATGTGGAATAGGAGTTGGGAGAGTAGTTGGATGTGCAATTGAATTAGACATGCTACAACACTACACTAGGTGGTTCGCACCCGACTCTAGGAGTCGGGGGATAGGAGAAGGGATAACTGAATGTAGTCAACACATATGACCCAAGGGCTCCTGGAATGATTTTCGAATGTTTTGTGACTATTCTATCTTAACTTATATACTGATAGACATAGGTTATAATCATTCCTTTCATGACATAGACCTTTCTTGGGGCTCAGATATTCTAATTGGACCATGGAATCAATCCCTTTGCTTCGAGAATCTTACTGGAGGAGGCCCAATGATCACACACTGGTATCGATAGTCTGACCCGACTCATAGAGGCGAGAGTTACGATCGGGAACTCTTGGTAGCGGCATCAAGACATTACGACATCATTATTAGCATGAACTAGTTATCCTCAGTTCATTCTCATATTGACTATTTTAGTTGAAGAGTGTGGTGTGTCTGAAGTGGAGGAATGAGGTTTCAATATTAATTAAAAGGAAACTCTGGTAGCATAGGATATAATCACACATAGGGGGTGCGGCCAATTACTCGTCAATTTTCCAGACCAACCCTCTATGCAGTGGGTGTTATGAGTCCCTGATTCCCTTTGACGGTGGTGTAGTAATAGTGGGTCCAGTAGAGGTTGAGACAAAGGATTTGGCTAGTATTCCTCTAGGACTATGAATTTGAAATTTTCCATACTTAGAGGAAGGGTAACGTAGTAGAAGATGCTCTCAATAGGGGATCTGGTTATGAATTTTTAAATGACGAATCAATGAAGTTTTTCTCATTACTATTATCATTTGTGAATAGTAGTGGATTAGCTTACATTTAGAGGATGGTTGAAACCCCTCCACTCGTGCGGCGAGTTTATGAGACACAACCTGAGAATACTGACTATGAGACACTACGTACCTAGATGACTATAGAACATACTTCTGATGGACATTTGAATGGTGTTGAGAACGTTTAACTTTTTTGGGGACCCGCCGTAGTACCAGTAATGTTGAGGGAGGTGGTTATGAGAATTTTTCATACATTCCCTTTTGGAATTTATGTTACCTTTGATTCTTGATATCTTTTTATGGGGAGGCCGAATGCATTTCATTGGGGCCATGATCATGGTTATTGGGTCTATTTTTAGTAGCTAGTTGTGTGACGTGTGCCAGGAATAACTGAGACTATAAGGTTGTTGTGATATGTGGGGTTGGGAGGCAGTGTTCATTGTTGTATCGGCGGATGCCTAGAGTGGTGAGATGCATCATAATATGATTCTGGGTGTCGGGGAGGACATTGTGACTGAAAAAATGGGTTGATACTTGCATTTCCTATTTATGGGAAAGTTAGGTGATTCTATGAAAGAGTTCTTCAATTATCAATTGTTTCTAGGTTATGAGAAGAGATGGAGAGGTTGAGTACCACCAAGATCATCCCCAATAGATTCCTCATGGATATAATGTATTACACATGTCATGGCTGAGGAGGTACATGCATGATCCATCACAAGTCATCGACCGGGGAATGCTAGAAATTGTTGATGGGGCAATTTTTTCTGACTTCCAAGTTGAGATTGAGGATCAAAAAGTGGGAGATCCTATATGGATGGTTTATTCCTTCTGTTCATGTTTTTAGGAGAATAGAAGCCTCTAAGAGAGAACTTGTGAACAAAAGGCTCAAATTCATGCTCTGTATCCACAATTGTTTGATTAGCCATGGTTTTGGATTTCAGGGATTTAAATCCTTAATGAGGGGAGGATGTAATTTCTTGGAAATTCCATATAATTTTTTTAAAAAAAATATATGGTACTATTTCAAGACCTCGCCCTGAGATGACGAGCGATTCTGATGTCAAGCGTTCCCAGAATAGTCTGTTGAAAATTGATATGTTTTTCAATAAGGTAAGGGTGAGAGTTTCCGAATAAAGTGGAATAGTTCCTAAACATATGTCCATATAAGAAATATGAGGACACCACTGCATTCAAGATGGTGGGTTTAACCTAGGCACGACATAACATTCGTCAGCGCGGGCCTCCTATGAGAAAACTTGATAATGGCATAACTGAAAATAAAATATTTAAATAAATTTTCTTGAGTCCTTATCACTCATGAGCTGCGACTCAGATTAAAAATTTTATACCACCATTGAGTTTGTAATAGGGTTTTTTTCTTGGGAAAAGCCTAAATTTGGCTGGTGCAGTTCAACTGTGGAAAGTAGTTTTGGGACGTGGTGGTAAATAAAATAATGAAACAAAAATTATTATTTTTTCAAATCTCAATAACAAATAAATGATAACTAGGATTGGAAATATGAGACAATGATATTTTGATGTTACGTGGAGACGTAATGATGCTGCAATGCTATAACTAAGCGGTTGTTACCCTTGTTTAATGAGACAACGTAGTGACACAATGACTCAGTGTAATAGAAATTTGAATCATGTTTCTCTTATTAATATCATGACAAGGATAAGTGGTGAGGGGAATATCATAGAAAATTTCTCAAAGGATCTAGAATAATAGTGTTGGAAAATTAAGAGTGGTGACGAACGACGAATCACCAATGACAATGAACACACCCTCTTATTTGAAGGATCATTGTAATGGAAATGGAAGCAAGGATCATGATCACTCTTCATAGGATCATCAATGACAACAAGTCTGTGGTAGCAGATTATCAAATTCAAGGTATGATATTTGTTTAATTTGTTTTCTTTCCTTGTTTCTATGTCTCCACGATGAGCACGAATCATTCGATGAACATAATAGTTCATTGATCATGCGTACTAAATGCGATATGGGTTTGATTATTTTTGGGATAAATATTAGTAAATTGGATCCATTTTTAATCTATGATATGATTTTTTGTCTTGTTAAGAAGTTCAAACACTTTAGCATCGATGGATCGAGACCGACACAAACAAGGCCCGAGACAACCACCTTGGGAGTTCATGCGAACCACTTTTACACCCGTTCATTGTTTCCATAAACATCATCTCTGAAAAAACCCAGAAAATGAATTTTATGATCAAAAAACGGTGGGCTACTGCTGACAATCTCCAAGTCGGTGTGAGAGGAAGAGTGTGTGGGTTGTTCATCATGGTAATGAAGGAGGCCCATGATAGGAGTTCGTGGGTGGCGCATGCAGGTTTCGTCTTGAAATCTATGAAGGTGTGGGGGTAGTGCATCACAATGGTGATAAGGGGGCATGTGGTGTCCTCCACGGGCATTCGTCCAGCAGCGGCACGAGTAGAGGCGATGACACGAGCGGACACAGAGGAGCAAGTGGACATGGCGGAAACACCGCATCACACTGCTAGAGGGACATGATCCAAAAGGACCATGAATATAGACCCCACATAAATACACATGGTGGAGAGGAGATTTGGTAGGCACCACGTCTCTGTTGGAACCAGCTAGACCTCTCACAGTGGGTGAGGCCTAGAGAAAACGATCCACCCCTTGCAGCCCAGTGGGATGGGCCTGCGGCCTAGTGAGCTAGGTCGGACTCAGACCTGGTCGGAACTGGGTTGGTTCAGCAGACCAGGTTAGGTCGGTGGACTGTTGGTGGTGTTGGGTTTGGTTGGTCCTACTGGGTTGGACAGGGCTCAGACCCAACAAACCCCTTTTTAGTAAAATGGGCAATACTTCCAAACCATACATCCGATTGACAAGTCGTTTGAAGCGCTAGGACCCTCAAAATGAGGCGGACCTTTTGGTATTCTCCAATGAGTTTTCGAGTATGTTGAGGTACAAAATATGGTCTTAGGTGTATATTTTACCGGAATCAAGCTTGCTACAAGAAGGAATCTTTCAATAGGATGTGATGAGAAGGAAATGACATGCCATCCTATGTGGTCCAATAGAAATCCGGACCTATGGGGACTGGTAGACTAGAAAAATTGTGTGGCCCAACAAATGAGAAGACTTGTGTGGCCTGGAAGACAAGTGCACCTGTGGGGCCCGTCAAATGATCATACCTATGTGGACAAAAAGAATAGAGAACATGTGTATCCAGGAAGATGAGTGGGCCTATGTATCTCGAAATAATACCATATATGTGTGCCTCGACAGAAAAATAGAACTATGTGGCCAAACAAACTAGTTCACCAGTGTCGCTTGGCAGACGAGCATACCTATGTGGCCTATCAAAAGAGCGCACCAATGTGTCCTGATAGACGAGGGGACCTGTGTGGCCCAGCGGAAAAGAAAACATATGTGGCCCCGTAGAAGACAAGACCTCATTGGCCCAACAGAACCTGGCGACATATTGTGGATCAGTCCCTCAGAAGTAAAAGATTATCTTCTTTATGACAGATAATATTTATTTTCATACTTTATGTTATACCTGTCTCATCTAACTAAAATGATTCTCCTTAGTGATGTACATAGTGAACTCGATTTACTCTACTCAGTGAAGTACATAGTGTACATGGTTTACACTCCTTAGTGGTGTACTTACTGTACCTAGTGTACAATCCTTCGTGGTGTACTTAGTGTGACAGGTGTACTCTCATGAGTAATGTACTTAGTGTACTTGGTGTACTCTCCTCAGTGGTGTACTTAGAATACCGGGTATACTCTACTCAGGGGTGTATTTATTGTACCATGTTTACTATCCTTAGTGGTATGCGTAGTGAACTTGGTGTACTTACCTTAGTGGTATTCTTTTTAGTTTTACTTTATTTACATAGCTTAGTGGTCATACATATTTTACCATCCTTAGATACTTTCCATCAGTGATTCTTTATCGAGGTGTTTCCTAGTAGTATATTTCATGTAATATTTCTTAGTAGTTTCATTTTTGATTTGGGGTCCCTACTGACTATTATGTTACTCAC
Organism: Viscum album; assembly: GCA_963277665.1. Lineage (NCBI taxonomy): Eukaryota > Viridiplantae > Streptophyta > Magnoliopsida > Santalales > Viscaceae > Viscum > Viscum album. Next base: position 1,006,924,639 of record OY728134.1, read on the forward strand.
CCCTGCATGAGCTCCGCATGCACAAATTGTTTCTTGTGAAGAGGAATGTCTCTTTGAAAGAGACCTTTCTCATTGAGTACTAGGTGGTTCCCAATGAGTTCAAACTTAAGATACGTGCTTCTATAGCTTCAGGCGGCAGCCCCCTTCACCTGCCCTTCATGTATCATTCACCACAGACTGACTTCTGGAGTTTGTTCTTGTCTTTCATGGGCTTTTATTTTGGCCCATTTACATTCAATTTTTTACTGTTACACTCAATGGTTGTTTAGTGGCATGATTTATTGCATTTAAACATTGTGGACTTTGTTTGTACGTGTCTTTATATAGGTACTCATGAAAATTCCTCCCACATGCGGGATAATTCCTTCAACGCTAGTCACCATCACCATGACATTAGGAGGTGGGCTTGTGGTGGTCACGATATGGGCCTTGGGATAAGGGTTTTGAAATTAGTAAAAAAATATGTAGCCTCATGATATTTATCTCAAATATCATTAAACATTTCCCATACCTCTTCCATGAAACTCTAATTTCCATAAATAAAAAAAGATGAAATTATTCATTATCTTTCATATATAGTAAAGAAATGATTCACATACTTGATAATTAAAACAAAACATAGATGGAAACTGAAATAAAACACCAACCAATCACTCACCTGGAGAAGTGTCTATAACATCAAATTATCATCAACAAATCATGGGGATAAAAAAACAAGAAACTCACATATAAATTAAGGTAAATCCATTATTACTTTCTAATATTTTTTAAAACATAGAATTAACCAATATAATAAATATTCATTTACTGATCTCCTTTTTATGTAATATCCTCCTAGTCACCATACCTCTACAAGACATGAATAATGGGAATTTCTTATTCTTTGAACTCCTTCACATGGTGTTCTTGAATATCATTCTGCAACTGCAAAAACATTTAACCGTTGTCAATATCCATCTCTATCCATTCTATGATAAGGAATTAATCATGATGATATCATTGAATATATAATACTTAAAATTAATCATGGTTCTCATCTAGAATTAGATGGATCACAAAACAATAATCCACCTTTCAAAGTGGTACAACACCGTAATGGGATGAATAAATCAATTTGAGATTGGATCACCCAAAAAACCAATACTACCCATGATTATGGAAACCAAAAAAACAAATTGTTACCAACCTAAAACTAGAATTATATCCACCTATAAATCACAAAACAATTATTATTGTCTTTTATTTCATTCATTTACCCCTTAATCATATAAAAATTTGGAGTAGTGTATTAAACTACATATGGAACAAGAACGACTAAATCAGAAAGATTTATCCTATATAGTAGATGTCTATAAGGAAACTAATCATGAACTAAAATGGATCCATAATAGGTGAAGAGTGATAGATTTTATTATATGAAAAATCAACCAATATTTGGTGCCTCTCTCATGTTCCACTTAAATTTAACAAATAAGCCTACAACATACCCCCATCATCTGCATGGTCTGTGTTATCTGGTTATTTCTTCATGGATGGAACGTAGTGTAAATGATGTTATTGTATTTAATGAATATTAGAAACCAATCTAGACTCATTAGGTGAAGATGTAACCCCATTTAGATATGATAGTCCTTGATACCCCCAGAAGCCACACCACCCCACCCACAAACTACCTTACTAAACCCTCCACAACCACCACATCCATAAATTACAAGATGTGGATCATGTTTATCTACAAATCCATGATCATCCAAATATAATCAAATCACCATATTATAATATTTATAACATCATCCCTTCTTACTCCATAAAATGTTATAACTGCAATATCCTCCCACCAACATGATGTAAATAATTTACCTAACAACAATCCAAGAATAATGATAAAAAATTTATTACCAATCTATTAAACATCAGATATGAATTCTAACAACTTATTTAATTATATGTTATAGAATCAAAATCATATGATTCCACTGTCAACCCATATAAATACCAGGGATCCTCCTTGTGTTAGGTTCTTGTGGCCTGCAACGGAAGCCGGTGGGCCGGGGATTTTAAATTTTTCGTCGAAGGAATGACGGACCTAGTCGTCGCCGACGATCCGAACCCCAGAGAGGTTTGAGGATCTCACTTAAATTATTAAGAGCAGAAAAATATATATGAAAACATACTTGTTTCTTAATTGAAGCCATTGTTGACTGCTACTTTTTTACGGCGATCGTTGCACAAAGGATCCATAGCTGGATCCCTTTAGATCGTCCACACACACCTCAAAAATCCATGAGAGTGCCGATCGTCGAAATCCAGGTGCTAGAGCGGTGATTCAACGATATCTTCGACGTCACGACGATCACTACATCGTCCATATTGCGATGCGTGAGTAGAAACTCGATCTAATCTCTTGGATCATCAACTTCTCTCTCTATGATGTGGGAGGAGAGAGATGCACTCAAATTTCATTCCATAAATGAATGAATAGTGATGTGCACACTCAAGAAAGAGAGCCTCCCCTATTATTTATAGACACATTGATAAATACCCGGTAGGGTTCCCCGGCCCCCGTTAATATCAACGTTCTCTAAAATAAATAATTTTGATGAACATAACTGTGCTAATATTATTTATTATTTTATCAAATACTTGCAATATATATGAAATATATTACGTGATAAAATCCGATCAATTTTACTCGACTCGGTGTCCCGCTTAATATTAAACGAACCTTGAATATTAAAATAATATTTGTACAATTAATATTTTCTCGTATTTACTAAACACATAAATATATCAAATAAATTCAATCCAAAATATTTGTAACATGAATATTAATGAATTTATTTAATTTTTTTGGTGACCGACAATTTGGATAATGGTTGGACCCCCATGGCGATGCCCACTATGTCCATATAACTATTCAATTGAATAGCTGCGGATTCGTGAATACTCTATTGTGTATGAGCCTCTAGGACCTCATCTCGATAGCAGTGAATAAAATTCACATACCAAGAGTGGGGTCTAGCAACCCATCATGGCCCCTAAAGAGATAAGGATAGTCATTTCAACGACTACCATCCTACGAAGACTGACTGTGTACAATAGTCACTTTGTCATTAAATATCTCATAAAGCAGGACGCACTCCTGTGTCATTGTCCTTATCTTGATTTATTATTTGTTGATCTATCTGGATGGATTCACCTTTCTACTACTTTGGCCAAAGACTTATGAAGGCAGTACCATCCTGATCAACCAGGCCTGAGATATACAACTTCCTAAACTTGGAAGCGACAAATTATTTCTTGACCATTCAACCAATGTCATACAACTAACGACGCACCCTACACAAACTACCTCGCCATGACATTACTGCCATTGTTTTTCCCTTGCATCAAAGTACGTAATTAAATGATATACATTGGTAATGTTCTCAAGTAAGGAGACCAATACACATGTCCGTAGATAGGAACAACCGATGACACCCAAAACATGTGGTGTTCCTATTGACCGGTATGTCCTCATGATCTCACTACTAGAGATCACCAAGTGAGAACATCATGAGAATAAGTCTCAATGATTATGAACCCCTAGCACCTGATTCTCAGACATCTACTATTTCCACTCAATAAGATGTATCAAGACTATAGAACATATATTTAAGATCAATGTCATTGTATCTCGAGGTTCTCATTATATCCTGGGATCTGCTTTAACCTCTCGACATGACAACTAAACTTTGGAAATTACCATTATTATAGTGGATACAGAAAAGTATTCCCTATAATGGTAAGATAACATCATGCATAGTTAGATGTACACATGACACAGTAATAAAAATTACTACATAGGTGGGTCTAGGGCACCCACTATTTCAACAGTCCCACTTGCACTAGAGCCAACTTGCTAACAAAACTTGTTGTCTACTCACATGATAAATACCATGCTTCTGCTGAGTAATGGCTTTAACTGCTGGGCCTGCCACATTTTCTCCATGTGGAATATCTGCTATCTGCGACCTCATATGCTTGAGTAAAACTTCTCAAGATAGGGTATGCCCAAGTATATTACTTTTGTCCACTATCATAACTTGACAACTTGGCTAGTAAGAATATCATTATTCTCATTATGATAATACTTTTCTCACTAGGTGGGAATCTAAGAACTGGGACAAATCGTTGTGATTTATAACTGCTTCTTAACTTCCTTATAAGTTGCAACGTACTCCGTATTTGTAGGTATGGCTACCAAAAGATTTTATGAGCTTGACTCGCTCATCTCCTTTTCCTAAATGCGACACTAGATCAAATTGATCTAAGGATTACCAGTATGTATCCCACCATAACTCATATACCTTCCACTCCTTATTCCAGGTATATATCATTTGTACTTACCGAAGTACAAGATGAATTTTCGGGTTGCATCACTTGTAGTGCTCCTAGAAATAATTGATATCTGCCGATAATAAATAATATCCCGGCAGTATCAGTTATTGTACATAATATTATATATGTGATTGATCCATCGCTAAATCATATGGTATCAATTCACAACTTTAATCTCTACACATACTCCGAACATGTTAACCTGGAGAGATTAAGCCATGTGAGATAGGCAAAAATTCAGAACTTGAATTGTTCCAACTTGTATTTATCAATACAATGTCCTTATATGTACGATTGACTAGGACCTAAGAAACCTTTGGATCTACCTGAGCAGATTTTGTTCCCTAGAACTTAGGTTGTTACTTGAAGTCAATCATTGGAGACTTGCTTTTAACCTGATCTTATCTAACTGTAAGATCAAAATCTGTTTTCCATATGTTGTCGAACATATTTCGTTTGGAAAACATTGGTGCCCCCACAATCCTTCTGTAGACATGAGGAAAAGTTTCATTTACAATGAATGCTCTAAGATCTTGTTTTTAACTTTAAACCAGAATTTGATTTCAGTAAATTTCAACCCTTATTGGCATCATTGGATGTCATCATCTCTTTCTGGTTGTGTCGTATAGATACCTTCCATGAATGATGATCTTGACATCCAATGACCAATAAAAGGATCTTATAAGTTCATCTATGACAAGTAAAATTATAATAGATTTAGGTGTACTGACTTGGTATAACCAATCGTGCCTTATTGGTACAATACTTGTACCATCCATGTATCATTTCATTTGAATATCCACCGTAGTATTCAATTTATAATCCCATTTGCAATTTGATACATTAAATCCATTATTGAATTTTAGTTGATCTTGTCAATCTTAGCTTGTTTCTATATACTGATTACTTGTAGGATTTATTATTCTTAATGAATAATATATCACTGACCGTGGTGACTATAAAACCATCACCATGGTTTTATTCTTCCTACGCAGTATGTGTCTCTGGAACATTCCTATTCCACATGTACTTGTGGAACTTTTTCACTATGCCAACCACTTGTGCATCTCAAGCATTGACTAAGTCTAAGTCAATTCAGCTCCCACTATCTCTAATACAGATGTGCACCCCTGTATAGAAATGTAGTCTAATTCTTGAGTACATCGTTTCTATCTTAGGGATTTAGTTAATATCTTAAGCAACTGTTAGGATAATTACCTTAGATGCCCAATATGTTTAACTTGATTCATGTTTGTTTAAATCCTAACAAACACTTTGCATCTAAACACGGCCTGTGACATAATGGATTCTCCATCATAATATGACTCGTATGATATCTATTTTTCATTTTAGTTGGAATATTGGTTATGGGTTTAAGCCGTTATTTGCAAAGAACATCATGAAATATAATAGAAGTTTCTACAGGTTGTAACATTGATACAAATTACATCATAACATTGATGTATAAAATGTGTTTTTAGGAATTTCTCCATGCTATATTTTGTTGATCAATGTTAATATGTAAGACTGGTCATCGATCCTCCTTATGAACATGAATATGGTGATGTAGATAAGCTGACATGCATTTAGGAATTACTCAAAACTACATTATCATGATCGATGATTGTTTGGTCAAGATATTGTTCGGCATGCCGATCCGAAACAACTCATATCTTAGTACCAAACCTATAATTCACTATTCCTTAACGACTTAAAGGAAACATATGAAGTATCTTTACCTTTTTCTTTCTTTCGAATAGTTCATATTGTATGTTGAACTAACCTCAGAAAGCATTGTGGCATACCTTTATTTCTAATGGATTCTTTGTCTAAACTAAGTGTGTCAATAATATCATAGGTGTTTAGATGTTCCAAGCATAAATACCATATTGGGTACATAGTTGACATCTGCTTTTAGTTTTTCTTGACAAAGAATCACGTTTCCACAACAGGGTAGGTCTTACATTTTATATTCATCATTTATTGCCATTGATTCAAATAGCAGTGAACTATTTGTTCAGTTTGTTACCACAAAAAACATTCATTCCAAAACATGGAACAATGTATCATCATGACCAAAAGGGCATGTGAGATAAATGTTTTGGTTATACTAGATAACTTTTTCAACTTGAATCAATTACTTGGAAATTAGAAGTTATGTGTTTCTCCCTTCTGACTTAGGAATCACCCTTTCTCAACTGCTAGGAGATGAAACTTTACTTCTAGTAATGTTTCTCTACTTACTTGTTTATTGCATTTCAATACATATATGTGGAAATATTATTGTATTTTAATACCCAAGTAGTATTCGAGAAAACAATACTTTTATTTGATGAATATTAACTGAATGAGAAGCGGGTAGTTACTTCTTGTAATTTAGTTTTTAATCTTCCATGAGTTCATTTCATTATGTGATGAAAATGACCTCCTGTTAAATAACCAACCACTTTCATTAAAGGACATGAAGAAGGTGCCTTTGGTGTAAATTTCCATAGGCCTTTCTTCCTTGTCTTTCAATATATTCTCCATAAGAATAAATGATGGCGTTATCTCCAATATTCTTATTACTTGGCGAATGTTACCTTAACGGTAATAAAGCACTTACTCTATACAGTTCATTGGTAATTTTAAATGAAACTAGAGTAATCGGGTGTAAAAGGTATAAGAATTGGATGCCATGAAAGATTATGAACTGTCTTTCACTTTACACAATCAGAGTGCAATCATCACATTCAAATCTTACTTCACTTTCTCCTCAAAAGGATCTTGGAGATGAGACTACATGTAACATCATCCATGTCTTGATGTAGCGACCACAACTAACATCAGAAGATTATGATAGAATTATGACAGAACCATCATATGCTTTATTCATAAGTCTCTTGTAAGCAGTTTTACCCTCATTGCTTCCTAAGGTGGTTTAGCAGGTTGGGACACAAGCTCCTCGAATTTTCATTATAGTGGTAATGTGTGCAAGCGCCTATACTACCATTAGGAAATGCGTTCTTTTTTTGGACATTAACTTTTTCCACTGTTTATCACAATTTTATTATGGTATTTCTTGCCATTATCTACAAATGTACTTTAGCATATTGTACTTTTATGTGATTACCTAATCTATTATTACTGATTATTTAATCATTAAAAGTCTCCCACTAATTTTTTGAAGTCTAGGAACCCTTTATAATAAAACATGAATACTCTTGATTATTCTAGTGGAAAGGATCCTTAAACCTCCCTCATAGTCTATAAGCTAGGGCTACACCACTACTCGGAGGGTCCATGGTAGGCTTTTGGCTGTCCAACCGCATTAACTTATAGTTCCTTGATCTGTTGAGTGAAGTCTTGGCATCAAAATAATTTAATGATTTACTCGATGCTTGCCTCTAAAATTACAACAACCTAGCTAAGTCTATAACTTTGCAGCAATTTTAGTTAAGCCGACCCACCACACAAATATGAACTCCCCAGTAGTAAGAGGCACCCTCAGCTGATGCATGAACCAACACCTCAAACACTCAGTTTTGTTCAAACATGAATGGTGGAAGGCTTTTTGTGACTTAATATTTTCTTTGAGGGTTTTTATTGGTTTTCTCTCGACGAATGTAATTCATTTCTTTTAAACATGTTCATCTAAATTGTCACACTCACAACTGAACTTTAATAGAAAAACACACGGCGCTTCTTAATACATTTTATAATCAATTATTTTATGTATTTTCCCGCAGTTCAAAAATGCATAAAATAATCAATAAATGCATAAAGGTAAAACTACTACCTGACTGGTCCTAAGCATCTAAACGACCAAATAACATCTTACCTGAGTCGTATACTTGACTATTGATGCATCTTGCTCGTCCTGTATGTCTGCTTCTCATCTAGAGCATCGCCTCATATTGACAAAATCCACGTCACATCTTGAATTACTGCCTCATCTGGGTGTATTCCACGTGTCGTCTTGCATCATCTTGATCAACGTGTTTCAACTCATCTTGGCAGGGTGGACGTTTCTCATCGTCTTCATCCGAAGTACAAAGATACTCGTGCGCAGGTGAGGGGAACTCGGGTATAAATTTACATCAGGTAAATTGGGCGCGCATGCCCTTATACACTTTAACCAAATAATGATAGACGATGTGCATACCGTCCATTTAAATAATTACACACATCACACACAATTGAAATAATTAATCAAATAATAATAATTAAATATAGGCATACAAAGGTCGATGCTCAAGACCAGACAACAGGTAATTTAAAGTGTGATAAATTAAAATGCAATAATTAAGTACGAGGGTTTATTTAATTAAATTAAATGAATCAAATAATTCAAAAAATTTAATTAATTATCAGTCCGTCAATTAATTTATTTTTACTTCCAAAATTATATTAATTAATTAATTTAAATTAATATCTAAATTTAATCAATTCTTATCGGGTAACCTGCACGCTAGGAGGACCGGGTGGCGGCCAGGTAAGCTTGCCCAGGGTGCTCCGGGGAAGGAGTCGCTGTATGGTCTACCACTGCTAGAGGTGGCACCTCACTCAGTAGAGCGCGGGGGCTGTGCCCTTAGAGGTGGGGAGTCACACTCTGCCGGTGAGCCTGGGCAGGAAAAGAAGTAGTGTGGCACTGCATGCGCCACGCAAGAGACGTCCGAAGCAGGTGGGCGGAGGCCCTGGTGCGGCTACATCGTGAGGAAAGCCAGGAATAAGGATGGTGCGGCGCGCAGGGAAGGCCAAGATGGATGGGTGCGTCGCGCCTGTGCATAGTCCCTGCAGAGCGCCACGTGGGAGATCGCCTAGGCGAGATTGCAGCAGGGACGCGGGGAGTTGATGCTACGCTCGACCGCGAGGGAGAAGGGACAGTCGGTCCGGTGCCCATACAGGCTGAGCGGAGCCGGTGCATGCGAGTGGTTCTGATGCAGCATGTCCGTGCAGAGGGAGGGTCTTCGTGCATGCAGCGCTAGAGGGAGGATGTAGGCTGGCAGTATAGAGACCCGAAGCTTATCGTACATGGACATTACATTACATTTGCGGAATACTTAGTACATAACAAAAAACACACTAAAGGATCGTAATAGTTTAGTGTCTTCGGAAACTCGGAACGAAATCTTCTAATCATGGTGAAAGTTCTTCAATATCTCCCATAAAGGTCATCCCTTTTTTTTACCTAAAACCTTTCTTTATATCCAGGGGAAAAGAAAACATAAAAGGGTGAGCTCAAATGCTCAGTAAGGGTAAACAAAAGAAATATCAATCACATCATATATATAAGAACATAGCTTTTGGAATTCTTAACCTGCAAAAAAGCTCATAATATCATAACATGGGATAAATCATAGAAGTGAAATGTAATCCCAATAATCATAACTTAAAACATGAAACTTTGTGGCATACACACATAATCATAGAGAATCATTTCTTGTTAGTCAAGACACAATGCCAAGACTATCTTAGTGGACAAAGTCCCTTTCTGAATCGAGTCACCCTCGTTTCAGTCCTGTTTCACTGAACCGGTATAACCTACCATTCCATCCATGTCTATCTCATGAGATATGAAATCTTTACCCAATGCATTGGAGGTAGATATAGGTCCCACCCATCTCTTAATGAATCCTTTCTTATGTGTGCCACAAAATCATAAATCATACATCATTTCATAACCCATGTAATAAAAATGGGATTCTTAAACAACATGACATCATAAAACCATTCATATAAGATAAAGGAATTCATAAACATAATTCCATCACAACATATTCAAATCAATGTAAAAATATGGATAGAAACAGAACCCTTTATTATCTTAGATGAAAAATAATTTTGATAAAACACTTGAACTCCATTCTTGAGGAAAATATCCTTTCTTCTTCAAAAACATTTTTTCCTTTCATAACATGTCATACAACATTAAAATAAAATAATTTGATTAAAAATAAACTTGAAAACTTGTAAAGGAATCTTCTTTGAAGTAATGTTTTAAAAATCCATTCATGTCGTATAAGTTAAAAAAAACATTCTTCGTACTTTTGTCGGAAAGTAAAAAAAGTACCTCGTATGAAAAACGACAAAAGATTCCTTTCATATATTTTAATAAAAACTCACCGAAGGGTAAAATTGGATTTAAACAATTGTAGGTGGATGGAAATAATATTACATATTGAAGAAACATGGAAGTGGATGATAAAATACACCCCAGTAAATACCAAAGTATAAACAATCTCGGATAAAAATGAGATTTTGATATTTCCCTTACCTTAGGTACGATTTGCTTTGTTCGTGTCCGAAGCTCCTGTATAATAGTTTAAATAATGTTATTGACTTATTCCAGAATCATATTTATTGTTATGATATCATATATGGTTCACTTATGACATTATATTACCCGTTCTTTTGTAAATTCCATGTTAAAGAAGCGTTTTGGGTAAAATCGTTTCATTTATCTTAGGTGTTTTGACTTGTTGTTCTTGACATCATTATTACTTATATCATGATTTACTTACTTCCAGAATATAAAATATGATTTATATATCATATATATTCAGTATATATATATATAATAGATAGATAAATAAAATGAAAAACACCGTTCATGGAGACGGTAGTCCGTACGTACGCATGAACGTTGTTTTACTTTCCTTATTGTCTTGAAATGGAAGTAAGTAGATGAAATACATATATATATATATATACATAAATCCAGTAGCTTTATAATTTCATATATTTCATTATTATTTCTTATATATACTTTATAATCATTCTTAAATGGTTAACATGGAGAATGAATCTCATCGCGTCGTGGAGACGGTAGTCCGTACGTACGAACGAGCGATGATATCATTTCCATAAATATTGAACTGAATTGGAGTGGATATACAATATATCAGAATCAATATGATGTTGTAATAACTATGTATAGTTATTCTTTACACCATTATACCCATCCATGTAAGGTGGTGGTGGAAAATAGATTACACCACGGCGTGGAGACGGTATTCCGTACGTACGCACGCGCGGTGATTTCTTTTTCCGTAGGATGGATAGATGGTGAAATAGGGTTGTTTCATACTTATAATAACATATCAGTATATGAGTGATACTGATGTTATTACTTCATAATGAAACAACCTAAGAAGAAGAAGTGGAAGAAGAAATAAAGATGAAAGAATTGGTAACGGTAATTACCTCTTCTTTGAAGCGCCTCTTTGAGACCTCCTCTTAGGGCACTAAAATTGGTCTTTGAGGAAGACCAGAACCTCTAGGATATTTCTAGGGAAGTGGAGAAGAGATTTTGGCAGGGTTTGGCCGAGCTTGAGTTCTCAAATTGGTGTGAGGAGGAGGGGGAGGAGGTGTCCTTTTATAGGGGAGGAGAGGGGCACCTTAGGAATATCTCAAAATATTATTTTATATTAAAGTCAAAATTGGTTTATAATGGTTCCAAAGGGTCTTATTTCGAAGCTAAGGTGGGGAAGGGTCGAAATCCTATCATCCAATAAGATTTAGACAAGGTTAGGGTATTATTCTAACCTTATCAATTAGATTTAACTCTAAGTTAAATAATTTTACTTTTACCGTGTCTTTTTGTTTTCTTTCACTATATGGTTAATATACTTACTATAACATGCCAAACGAACCCCAAATTGTTTATTATTAGAATATATATCCTTATCTAAGTCATTTGGCCGAACCTTAGATATTTAAGAATAAAATAACAATTAATAATATAATATTTGATTTAAAAACTATTTTGTGTCAATTTTGACACTATTTGATATATGATTTTTGTGAAAGTCATAACAGAATTATATGTTCGAACCAAGTTGATTAAATCAACACTAATATATCATAGTGACCTAGAAAATTAGTGGAATTCATAAAAAGTCTCAAATTACATTCATTTGAGCATTTATAACATCAATTATGTTAATATTTCCTTAAAAAGGGTAATTACTGCATCATCGTTGTGTCATAAATAAATTAATTTATATAAAGTCTAAAAATTATAAATAAAATATCATTATGTAGGAAATCTTTTTAGATTTCTAATGAATATTTGAAATCGAATTTATATTATGTATAACCCTATATTAAAAATGTTTTAGTAAATAATCTTTGATTTTGTCTCTTTTAACTCTTCTTTGAATTAAATAATAATAAATGTCCTAATCTAATCCAAGTGGGCCTAAATGGTCATATTTTATTCATAAGGTTGTTTTTGGTCGAATTACACTTATCCAATAGAATTAGGACATGTGTTAGGGTAATAGTAATATCATATTTACCCTTAGTTACCCTATTTACTATTAACCGCGGTAAAAAAAGTAAAAAGTTACTATTCACCAAAAAATTATTTTTATCTCATTGAACTACATTTTACTTACTGATATCAACCGTGTCTATCGGATTTTCGAAATTCCATTCACAGAAGCGGTAAAATTAAGTTTTATGCAAAATTCAGTTTTTAACCTACCACTTAGTAGTTTCACTATTCATCAAAAATTGATGTTTTTCAGAACAATGCCAAAATTTCATCCTAAGCTATATTTTATATTCCGAATTCAAAAATGAAATCTATTTTACCAAATTCATAACATAGAAGTTGCATTAATTAATTTTATAATTAAATCCCGCTGTTAAAACAAATAGCGTGTTTTTAAGAAACAATATCTATCAAAAGATTGACACTTGTTTATGTCTAGTTTAAATTTGAAATTACATCCAATGACCAACATTGTATTAAATTGTAAAAATATATTCTAAATATACTTTAGAACCACTCAAATTAATAATTTATCACTATTAATTATTTTGATTGAAAAAGTTGTTTTTAACTAAAATTTAGTAATTTTCACTATTCATCAAAATATGAAAGTTATCCGAAAATCACCAAAATTTCACCTTAAGCTAATTTCGATATTCCGAATCCAAAAATGAATTCCATTAAGATTTACAAAATTTCAAAAAGTGGTTATTACTATTCATAACTGCTAGTTTTAAATAATATTTTAATAGCATATCGTTGTTTCGTGAAACTCAGTATTGCGTACTACACACGCTATCGAGGAAGGTTGCGATTGCGTGTAATGCAAGGCAAGTCAAGGATGCGTGTTGTGCAATATCCTTTTGGTTTAGCATACAACACAAGACATTAGTGAAATAAAAAAGAATATTTTTCATAAAATCTCGGGCTGTTACATTCTACCCCCCTTAAAATGAATTTCGCCCTCGAAATTCGTCGGGGTTATAAATGGTTTACTATTCGAAAGTTTCTTTAATAGAAACCCACATCGTAAAAAGGAATACCAAAACTTGGCTTTAAAAACTAAAGTATGAAATGTAACGATTACCCAAATAAACTAATCACTGGGTTTCCACATAGGTGAAAATATGGATATGGAAGAGAAATCTAACCATCATGTTCTGATGGAGAGTGGTAGAGAACATGGCTATGGAAAAGCCAGTAATCACAAATCCATAAATTTGTGACGATCTAAGGTACCATCTGATTCATCAGGTATAAGAGAACTAGGACAACATTTTTGGTTTCCAAGATCATTTCCCTAAAGTTAAAGAATTTGAATTAGAATAAATACTTACTTTATTTTGGTACAATCTCACTATTGTTCGCGCCTTTAACAATTTCCACTTCATCTCTTAAATAAATGAAGTTGAATTTGTTATTCGTGAAGTGTTAGCAGATCATGTGATAGAAGGATGGGTCATTCCATCTATTTCAAACAAAGGGTTAGTAAAAGTTATAAGTCCATCTTATAGTGAGATTAATCGTATATGGTTCCAAAAATGAACTTATACTTCATATATCATACCGCTTAATAAAATAAAACTAGTTTCTACTAAACGGGGACTTCCTGTAGGCCAGTGGTAGGCGATAAAGGCCAGTCACACTTCGGTTGTGGGTTCGATTCCCACAGCCTTGTCCGAATCGATGGGTTGTCGCCCGTCCTGCAGGTTGTCCTTTTTCTAAAACTATATTACTATAACATCCCATCGATCCATAATACTGGAGTCCACTCTCATAGTGAAAACGATTACCAGAGATTTAATACCATCGTTGAACCCCATATATCATAAGATATGTTTTGTTGGTCACATTCCAAACATTCAAAGTCCTTAATCATGTATTCTCTTGAATACCCATTGAACCTTAGTGAAAACTTGAATGCAGTTAAAAGTTAACACTTTCCACATACCAAAATCCTCAAAATTCTATATACTCAAACCATGATATCACTTAGTCCTTATATCAATCATGAGCTCATGAATACTGTTAAACATTTTGTTTTCTCGTTTTCCCTTCATTATGCGCGTAATATCTCAATCACATTGAATACCACATTAGACCAATACATAAATATTCCAATAATCCATGATACAACATTATTTTTGAATCCCATTACATAAACACTTAATCATTCCACCACATCGTTATCATATTCAACATCGCCAATGGTGATCGCATGTGACTTCCCTTTGTCCTTTGCCTTAAGCGGTTGCTCATGTCGATCATCACTGACCCTTGGATTAGGGCAATTATTAGCATAATGCCCCATTTCCTTGCACTTGAAGCATTGAAGTGTTGGTGGTGCGTTCTCTTCAGTGTTTGCTTTATTCACATCATTAGAAACCCTTTTTCCATTACTTCGACACTCAGCTGCTCGATGACCTTCTTTTCCACACTTAAAACATTTTCTAGTCCCTTTAAGACAATCTCCACCATGCTTCTTTCCACACTTTGTGCATAAGGAAACATTCATCTTCTTTTCACCATTATTCTGAGATTTCTCCTTGAGCTCCATCTTTCGTTTCTTGTCAAAACCATGAGATGGATATGTAACACCAACTTCCATTTCTACCTTGATAGCACAACGCACAATTTCTTCATAGCTACTGAAGTCTCTTATAGCTAATCCCCTTCGAAGACTTGGTCTTAAGCCACTGAAAAATCGATCAACTTTACTTTCAGGTAGGATGATAATACCAGAAGCATACCTTGCAAGTCTTGTAAAATTTTCTTCATAGGTACCAACAGATTCATCGTCCCATTGCTTCAGTTCAAGAAACTATTTCTCCATCTTTGTTCGAAAAATACGAGGGAAGTACTTACTGAAAAACAAGTTCTTGAACTCGTCCCATTCCATGGACTCAATTTCATCTCTTGGCCTCGTATTCTTGATAAGATTCCACCATTGATCAGCTTCACCTTCCAAACGATATACTGCTAAGATGACTTTATCATGTTCAGAACATTGAAGAACTGAAAATATCTTTTCAGTAGTACTGATCCATTGTTAAGCCACAAGTGGATCAGAAGACCCACTGAAAGAAGGTGGACGTTGCCTCATGAAGGACTCAATAGAATATTTTTCCCTTCTCTTCTCATTTGGAAGTCCAGAATGGTTCATAGCTTGTGTAAGTATTGCAATAAGATTTTGCACTCCATCTCCCATAACATTTGTTTGCTCAGGAGGGCAATCATTGCATTGTCCATTGCATTGATCAGCACGGTTCCTTCGAGTTCCAGTCATCGTCTAAAACCCAAAAAGAATAGTGTGAGAGGCAAAAATCATGCTAGGGAAAACAACATAATAAAGGGGGAGTACCTTCAATATCCAACATCTTAGGTTTAATTCTATGATCGTTAGCGTAATTCTATTACTATAACCTATACGTATACTTATCCCTAGGGACATCCCTAGACATACCTTTGAAATATCTCTAGGGATCTCACTAACGTTTTCGCATCCTAGTTTCCAAAGGTTGACTAAACCTTTCCTCTGATACCAACTGTAGAGACCCGAAGCTTATCGTACATGGACATTACATTACATTTGCGGAATACTTAGTACATAACAAAAAACACACTAAAGGATCGTAATAGTTTAGTGTCTTCGGAAACTCGGAACGAAATCTTCTAATCATGGTGAAAGTTCTTCAATATCTCCCATAAAGGTCATCCCTTTTTTTTACCTAAAACCTTTCTTTATATCCTGGGGAAAAGAAAACATAAAAGGGTGAGCTCAAATGCTCAGTAAGGGTAAACAAAAGAAATATCAATCACATCATATATATAAGAACATAGCTTTTGGAATTCTTAACCTGCAAAAAAGCTCATAATATCATAACATGGGATAAATCATAGAAGTGAAATGTAATCCCAATAATCATAACTTAAAACATGAAACTTTGTGGCATACACACATAATCATAGAGAATCATTTCTTGTTAGTCAAGACTCAATGCCAAGACTATCTTAGTGGACAAAGTCCCTTTCTGAATCGAGTCACCCTCGTTTCAGTCCTGTTTCACTGAACCGGTATAACCTACCATTCCATCCATGTCTATCTCATGAGATATGAAATCTTTACCCAATGCATTGGAGGGAGATATAGGTCCCACCCATCTCTTAATGAATCCTTTCTTATGTGTGCCACAAAATCATAAATCATACATCATTTCATAACCCATGTAATAAAAATGGGATTCTTAAACAACATGACATCATAAAACCATTCATATAAGATAAAGGAATTCATAAACATAATTCCATCACAACATAGTCAAATCAATGTAAAAATATGGATAGAAACAGAACCCTTTATTATCTTAGATGAAAAATAATTTTGATAAAACACTTGAACTCCATTCTTGAGGAAAATATCCTTTCTTCTTCAAAAACATTTTTTCCTTTCGAAACATGTCATACAACATTAAAATAAAATAATTTGATTAAAAATAAACTTGAAAACTTGTAAAGGAATCTTCTTTGAAGTAATGTTTTAAAAATCCATTCATGTCGTATAAGTTAAAAAAAACATTCTTCGTACTTTTGTCGGAAAGTAATAAAAGTACCTCGTATGAAAAACGACAAAAGATTCCTTTCATATATTTTAATAAAAACTCACCGAAGGGTAAAATTGGATTTAAACAATTGTAGGTGGATGGAAATAATATTACATATTGAAGAAACATGGATGTGGATGATAAAATACACCCCAGTAAATACCAAAGCATAAACAATCTCGGATAAAAATGAGATTGTGATATTTCCCTTACCTTAGGTCCGATTTGCTTTGTTCGTGTCTGAAGCTCCTGTATAATGGTTTAAATAATGTTATTGACTTATTCCAGAATCATATTTATTGTTATGATATCATATATGGTTCACTTATGACATTATATTACCCGTTCTTTTGTAAATTCCATGTTAAAGAAGCGTTTTGGGTAAAATCGTTTCATTTATCTTAGGTGTTTTGACTTGTTGTTCTTGACATCATTATTACTTATATCATGATTTACTTACTTCCAGAATATAAAATATGATTTATATATCATATATATTCAGTATATATATATATATAATAGATAGATAAATAAAATGAAAAACACCGTTCATGGAGACGGTAGTCCGTACGTACGCATGAACGTTGTTTTACTTTCCTTATTGTCTTGAAATGGAAGTAAGTAGATGACATACATATATATATATAAATAAATCCAGTAGCTTTATAATTTCATATATTTCATTATTATTTCTTATATATACTTTATAATCATTCTTAAATGGTTAACATGGAGAATGAATCTCATCGAGTCGTGGAGACGGTAGTCCGTACGTACGCACGAGCGATGATATCATTTCCATAAATATTGAACTGAATTGGAGTGGATATACAATATATCAGAATCAATATGATGTTGTAATAACTATGTATAGTTATTCTTTACACCATTATACCCATCCATGTAAGGTGGTGGTGGAAAATAGATTACACCACGGCGTGGAGACGGTATTCCGTACGTACGCACGCGCGGTGATTTCTTTTTCCGTAGGATGGATAGATGGTGAAATAGGGTTGTTTCATACTTATAATAACATATCAGTATATGAGTGATACTGATGTTATTACTTCATAATGAAACAACCTAAGAAGAAGAAGTGGAAGAAGAAATAAAGATGAAAGAATTGGTAACGGTAATTACCTCTTCTTTGAAGCACCTCTTTGAGACCTCCTCTTAGGGCACTAAAATTGGTCTTTGAGGAAGACCAGAACCTCTAGGATATTTCTAGGGAAGTGGAGAAGAGATTTCGGCAGGGGTTGGCCGAGCTTGAGTTCTCAAATTGGTGTGAGGAGGAGGGGGAGGAGGTGTCCTTTTATAGGGGAGAAGAGGGGCACCTTAGGAATATCTCAAAATATTATTTTATATTAAAGTCAAAATCGGTTTATAATGGTTCCAAAGGGTCTTATTTCGAAGCTAAGGTGGGGAAGGGTCGAAATCCTATCAACCAATAAGATTTAGACAAGTTTAGGGTATTATTCTAACCTTATCAATTAGATTTAACTCTAAGTTAAATAATTTTACTTTTACCGTGTCTTTTTGTTTTCTTTCACTATATGGTTAATATACTTACTATAACATGCCAAACGAACCCCAAATTGTTTATTATTAAAATATATATCTTTATCTAAGTCATTTGGCCGAACCTTAGATATTTAAGAATAAAATAACAATTAATAATATAATATTTGATTTAAAAACTATTTTGTGTCAATTTTGACACTATTTGATATATGATTTTTGTGAAAGTCATAACAGAATTATATGTTCGAACCAAGTTGATTAAATCAACACTAATATATCATAGTGACCTAGAAAATTAGTGGAATTCATAAAAAGTCTCAAATTACATTCATTTGATCATTTATAACATCAATTATGTTAATATTTCCTTAAAAAGGGTAATTACTGCATCATCGTTGTGTCATAAATAAATTAATTTATATAAAGTCTAAAAATTATAAATAAAATATCATTATGTAGGAAATCTTTTTAGATTTCTAATGAATATTTGAAATCGAATTTATATTATGTATAACCCTATATTAAAAATGTTTTAGTAAATAATCTTTGATTTTGTCTCTTTTAACTCTTCTTTGAATTAAATAATAATAAATGTCCTAATCTAATCCAAGTGGGCCTAAAGGGTCATATTTTATTCATAAGGTTGTTTTTGGTCGAATTACACTTATCCAATAGAATTAGGACATGTGTTAGGGTAATAGTAATATCATATTTACCCTTAGTTACCCTATTTACTATTAACCGCGGTAAAAAAAAGTAAAAAGTTACTATTCACCAAAAAATTATTTTTATCTCATTGAACTACATTTTACTTACTGATATCAACCGTGTCTGTCGGATTTTCGAAATTCCATTCACAGAAGCGGTAAAATTAGGTTTTATGCAAAATTCAGTTTTTAACCTACCACTTAGTAGTTTCACTATTCATCAAAAATTGATGTTTTTCAGAACAATGCCAAAATTTCATCCTAAGCTATATTTTATATTCCGAATTCAAAAATGAAATCTATTTTACCAAATTCATAACATAGAAGTTGCATTAATTAATTTTATAATTAAATCCCGCTGTTAAAACAAATAGCGTGTTTTTAAGAAACAATATCTATCAAAAGATTGACACTTGTTTATGTCTAGTTTAAATGTGAAATTACATCCAATGACCAACATTGTATTAAATTGTAAAAATATATTCTAAATATACTTTAGAACCACTCAAATTAATAATTTATCACTATTAATTATTTCGATTGAAAAAGTTGTTTTTAACTAAAATTTAGTAATTTTCACTATTCATCAAAATATGAAAGTTATCCGAAAATCACCAAAATTTCACCTTAAGCTAATTTCGATATTCCGAATCCAAAAATGAAGTCCATTAAGATTTACAAAATTTCAAAAAGTGGTTATTACTATTCATAACTGCTAGTTTTAAATAATATTTTAATAGCATATCGTTGTTTCGTGAAACTCAGTATTGCGTACTACACACGCTATCGAGGAAGGTTGCGATTGCGTGTAATGCAAGGCAAGTCAAGGATGCGTGTTGTGCAATATCCTTTTGGTTTAGCATACAACACAAGACATTAGTGAAATAAAAAAGAATATTTTTCATAAAATCTCGGGCTGTTACAGGCAGCCGGAGCTTCCCAAGTAGCGTGATAGGGAGGAGGCATGCCGGGGTGGTCGGCCCTGCTCGTAGCACCGGTGGGAGGAGCCCGACCAGATATGACCAGTGGCTCGATGTGCAGGTGCTGCAGTAGGGAGCGCGAGGAGAGGGGTGGCCGGCTGCTGGAGTGCGGAGGAGGAGCAGGTGGCGCGATGCCAGATGTGCATCGCATAAGGGGAGGGACTCCTGGAGGCACATCAGTGCGCCGTGCGAGAGGAAGGAGGGGGTCCGCTCATACCCCCTTGCTGGTACCTTTTTTGTGTGTTTCTTTTCTGTTTCCACACAGATCAGACCCCCCCCATTTTGTTTTTTGCTTTGCTTTCCACGGGCCCCTCTTCTCACCGCCTTTTTTTTAAAGAAAGACATATTTTTAAGTCATTTCCCCCTTTTAAAAATTCCACACCATTTTATAGATATTTTTTATAT
Organism: Viscum album; assembly: GCA_963277665.1. Lineage (NCBI taxonomy): Eukaryota > Viridiplantae > Streptophyta > Magnoliopsida > Santalales > Viscaceae > Viscum > Viscum album. Next base: position 1,006,945,493 of record OY728134.1, read on the forward strand.
GAGTCAAGTCTCCTCCAAACAAAAACTAAAGGCGACTTAGCCTTTTAATTAAATAATAATATAATTATTATAATGAAATAATAATTTATTATTATTACATTATTATAATAATAAAATTATTATGCAAAAAATATTATTTATAAAAATATACATTTCACAATTAACTTTATTTATAATGATCCAATTGAATTTTAATCGGTTCAAGAAGATAAAATAAAATTATAACCTGAGATCAAACCGCTCCTTCAATCCAATACGAAAAATTAAACTGACCATAACTTGGCTGTTCGAAATCGAATCGACATGCGGTTTGAACATTTGTGACCGATTTTAAACCCTCCAATTAATATTATTCCAATTAATTTCATTTGGCACATAAAATCTACACGCTCCCTCTGATACCACTGTTAGGTTCCCTGGGGCCCGCATCGGATGCCGGTGGGCTGGGGATTTTAAATTTTTCATCGGTGGAATGACGGAACTTGTCGTCGCCGACAATCCGATCCCTGGAGATGTCTGAGGATCTCGCATAAATTATTAAGAGCACAAAAATAAATATGAAAACATACCCATTTCATATTCGAAGCCGTTGTCGACCACTACTTGTCGACGATGATCGTTGCACGAAGGATCCATAGCAGGATCCCTCTAGATCGTCCACACGTGCCTCAAAAATCCATGGGAATACCGACTGTCAAAATCCGGGTGCTAGCACGGTGATTCAATGATATCTTCGACATCCCGACGATCATCGCATCATCTATCTAGCGATGCGTGAGGAGAAACTCGATCCAATCTCTTGCATCATCAACTTCTCTCTCTAGGAAGCGGATGGAGAGACATGCTCTCAAATATCATTCCATAAATGAATGAATAGTGACGTGCACACTCAAGAGAGAGAGGCACCTCTCTTATTTATAGACACGTTGATAAATAACAGGTAGGGTTCCCCCGCCCCTGTTAATATCCACGTTCTCTAAATAAATAATTTTGACGAACTTAACTGTGCCAATATTATTTATTATTTTATCACATACTTGAAATATATATGAAATATATTACGTGATAAAATATGAACCATTTTACTCGACTCGTTGTCCCGCTTAATATTAAATGAACATTCAATATTAAAATAATATTCTTTCGATTAATATTTTCTCGTTTTTACTGAACTCATAAATATATTAAATAAATTCAATCCCAAATATTCGTAACTTGAATATTAATGAATTTATTTAATTCTTTTGGTGATCGACAATTCGGACAACGCTTGGACCCACGTGGAGGGGGCCACTATGTCCATATACCTATTCAACTGAATAGATGCGGATTATTGAATACGCTATTGTGAGTGACCCTCTAGGCCCTCATCTCGATAGCAGTGAATAAAATCCATAGACCAAGAGTGGGGTATAGAAACCCGACATGGCCCCTAAAGAGATAAGGATAGTCATTGCAACAACTACCATCCTACAAACAATGACTATGTACTATGGTCTCTTTGTCATTAAATACCTCCTAAATAAGGACGCACTCTTGTGTCATCATCCTTATCTTGCATTATTATTTATTGATATATCCGGATGGATTTGCCTTTCTACTGCTTTGGAAAAAGACATATGAATGAGGTACCATCATAATCAACCAGGACTGAGATAAATAACTTCCTATACTTGGAAGAGAAAAATTCTTTCTTGACCATTCAACCTACATCATATCACTAACGACGCACCCGACACAAACTACCTCGCCATGACATTACTGCCATGGTTTTTGGATTACATCAAAGTACGTAATTAAATGATATACATTGGTAATGGTCTCAGGTCAGGAGACCAATACACATGTCCGTAGATAGGAACAACCAATGACACCGAAAAAATGTGGTGTTCCTATTGACGGGTCTGTCCTCATGATCTCACTACTAGATATCACAAAGTGTGAACTTCATGAGAAGAAGTCCTAATGATTATGAGCCCCCAACACCTAATAGTCAGACATCTATTGTGTCCAGTAAGTAAGATGTATCTAGACTATAGAACATATATTTAAGATCAATGGTATTTAATATCGAGGTTCTCATTATAGCCTAGGATCTACTATAACCTCTCGACACGACAACTAACCTTTGGACATTACCATTATTATAGTGGACGCAGAAACGTCAGCACTATAATGGTAAGATAACATCATGCATAGCTAACTATACACATGATACGGTAATAAAAAATACTATGTAGTTGGGTCTAGGGCACCCACTATTTCCACACCTTGTGTATAATTGATAGAACGAAATAGCCCCCACCTAAAAACTATATGATTTAGAATATACTCTAAGCATTCATCTAGAGATTCATCATGGATGAGATTATTTTTTCACAGTTTACATAATGATTACCCCCGTAATAAATAATATGCGTACTAAAATATAGAGGAGTTCACTACAATCGTCTGATGTGTTGGGTTTCTACCATAACCACTTTTTATTTTGATAAATAAAAATTAATATTTTTATTTTTTTTAATTATTAATACAATTATTTCTATATTAATTAAATTATTCTTAATATTTATCATATTAAGTTATTATTTTCTTAATTTATCCATAGATTGCTGGTTTTTATTGATCATAACATGTTCTACAAGTTTAATTTTGTGTTCCTAGAAAAAATAATCCATTTTGTATAATAAATAAAATTTATAAATTTTTTATTGTTCCCATTTAACAAAAACACTATACACCATATATCGAAATCCTAAACCATATATCCATTTAAAAATTCATGTCACTTATATGTGATCCACATAACTGTTTTTTCAGATCCATTATATTTATATCACTACAATATCATGATATAATAAACTCCAAATAATAATTTCATTTTTATGTTGTAAAACTAAAAATATTATATATCTTTCTCTAAAATACATCATCTTATGAATCTATATCCACATGCCCAAAATTAGGTTGAATGAAAAAAAATGATTCAGTCTGATATATAATGTTTTCATGAAATGCTTGCTTACTTTTTTGTATCATAAAATGAGTTTTATGGATTTTATTAAGGTTATTTTTATTTTATGAAATATTAAAAAAACAATTAAAAATTACCAAATGATTATTCTAAATTTATCATGGTATACTTTATCTCTTAGAATTGAGAAGTCATTTTGTTTATAATTTTCTGGAATTCCATTAAATTAATTGCCTATTTGAGGAAATAAAAAATATAACAAAATTACTTACATTATTAAATTTATAATGTTAATATATTACATGAATCACATACATCAATTTTGATATGATGATTTGAATATGTTATTTTCAATTTTTTTTTAATTCCTTGACTTAAAGAAAAATTCTTATGTGAAATTCACTAACATGAATTTCGCTATGTAGTTCAGTTAATATAATAGAAGGAATTCTACACTATTTTATGTAATGATTTATATATATATTTTCTTCATGTTAATTCCTTATATTTAAATTTTCTATAATAATTTTTAATCCATATTAATTATGTAGAAGCCAAGAAACCTGTTTTGGATTGATTCAGACATATTATTGTGAGGTTAAAAGTCTGATTGATTTTCATGTATGAAAAATAGATCTTGAAACAAAAAAAATATTTATTTTAATTATATTCTTATTTTAATATATTTTATTTTCATTAATTATATATTATATGAAATTATAATTATTAAAAATATTTTTTTAATTTCATTAATGTGTTTTATTTAATTTTAATATTCTATATATTTTAAAGCTAATTTAAAAATAAATATTTGTTTTTAATTTCTTATTTCATTGTCAAACTTTATATATTTATGGGATTTATTATTGTTCTATTATTATTGCGGTGGATTAAATTATTTAATGATTGATTTAAAATTAGTTTGAATTATTCATTTTGTTTTATATTTTGGATGTGAGTTGAGTGATTATTATGAAATGATAATATTCATCACAACCAATATCTCTCTCTAATAATGAAATTTTATTATATTTGAATTTTATATTTTATAACAGGTTCTCATTATTTTTGTTTTTTCTAATGGTAATTGATATTTTACAATATATACAAGTGAACAAGTGAAATAATTCTGATAGGATACTTTTCATTGAGAGATTTTTTATTTAGTAAGGACACAATAAAAAATGTGATATGGTCTGCTTGTATGAAGTGATGTAAATTATTCATGTGATTAACTGTCACATATAATAGAAAATATCTCAGGGTCCGAGAAAAAATTATCTATGACTTCTTTTACTACATTTAAGAGAAAATCTAGCTTCACTACACTCGTCAAACCAATATCTATGATTTATTCTTGTTCTATCTGTTTTGTTTTGGGTGATTGATTCTGTAATACTTATTTCCATATCTCAGTTTATTCCACATTAACATTCTTTATTTTTCATAAATAATATTTATAAATACTTCGGATGGGACTCCCCTATTTTAATATCTATTTAGTCTGGTTTATTACACTCTTTATCTAATGTGATGGTTGTAATTTGGCTGTGATACCTCATACAAAATTTAGGATCCTGTTGGTTGTTATTCCACTAGGAAAAGTTTCTTGTTATCTGGTAGTGATACCCCTTTAAAAATAACATAGTTCATAATATATCTAAAAAATATATAGAAGAATAAGAGGAGACTCTATCTACATCGTTTTAAACACTATAAAAACATTCATGTTTTATATCGTTTAAATTCCACTACAAATAAAATACATTAATTAAAATTGATAAACAGATTGAATAATTTATCCATATGGGTAAAATTTCGACATAGTATATTCACCACTTCTAGACCATCTCTCATTACTAGATTTGACCTAAATTAATTTATCAAAGGTATACCTTTATATGGATTGATCATCCCATATTCATTTTCATTATACTAAACAATTATTATCAAAAAAATTCTTCTAGGAATTGGGTTACTACTTTCATCTATTTCTCTATTTTATTGATTTAATATTATTATAGTCTTCCTAATCTAATGATAAGATATTTAATATTTTTCTAATAAATATAAATGACTCAATTGTTTCTTATAAACCACATCAAATTTATGAAAATGATACCGGATATTAGAAACTCACAATGTATGCATACATCAATCAAAAACAATGTTGTGAAATATGTTTTAAATTAATAAGTTATAATTTTTTTTATTGTCACCTTAATTGAAGTTTTTATTGTTATCTGTATACATGTAATATGGATCATGACATATTGAAGATTCTGTATATTACACACCTTGGATCAGAAAAGCTAATTAGAAACAAACATGAAATTTTTCTAGTCGTGTACCATGACATCAACATGGTTGAATATGAAAGTGTAAAACAACTTTTCTAGTTATCCAAAAGTATTTTTAAAGTAATTAAATCACTTTTGGAATCATTTTAGAACCTCATAATTTTTGACATTGTCCTAATAGATCTACACATGGAGTAGAATGCAATAAATTTTTGATCAATGAATGCATGAAATTAAATTAATAAACATTAAATTAACTCATCATATCAATAATTTAATATGAACATGAGTATAATAATATACTCGAATAACATTCCTAAATGAATAATTTTATTACATTCAAATCACATATATATGTTTTTTTACTTCTCTTCAAAATCAAGGGTACATGAAAGCAAAAAACGAGAAATTTCAACTGTAATAAAAGGTATTTATATTTTGATGGATAGAAATAAAATGTTCAAGAAGCTAATTGTAATTATCAAAATAATGATAAAAAATAATATATGTGTATAATGTATGTTATATATGTAACCCACAATAATTTTAGAAAGAAGGGTCTCATAAAACATGACTTTTAAATGTCAAAAAAATGGGAGAGTTTAAAAATAAAAAATGGTATTGAAATGTTCTTATCATGTTGGATGGTGATTCACAAAATAATCTAATTAAAGTGATGAATATATATGTGATTAATGGTAATACAAAATATATTATACGGATAAAAAATAAGATTAGTTAAGGTTTTGATTCTTGTAATTTTTCTGATAATGATGGATATATAATTGATGAGTTATCTGAAAACACTTAAAATTTCACAAAAGATGTTTTAAGAATTATTAAATTGTTTAATGGATTAAAAAGAAGAAAATATGTGGTTTATCAAAGTTTATAAGAATGTTAATAAGGATATTGTTTATCTAAATGATGAAATAATATATTCCACTAATGTTATAGAGGTATGTTGTTTTTATGATTTTGTGTTTTTTCAAAAAATAATTAAAAACTAAAAAAGGTTTTTTTGTAATATTAAAAATATATATTATATAAATTTTTTAGGGAAACTAAAGATTATGAAAATATAATTTCAATGATGAAACTAAATAATGATAAAATTGGGTTTTGATATAATCCATAGATTCCTGAGTCATACATGGAAATATTTTTTTAAAGTAATACTGGAAAAGCTTCTTCGATTACATGCTTTAAATGTTGTATGTAGTTACATTTTTATAATTAATTCACTCTCAGAATTACACAATATATAGTATATACCATCAATTCAATTTCAAAATATTTAACTTTTAGAGGACCCTATATTTTTTTCCACAATTTTATGGGTACATAAAAATTATATTGCCAACCCAATTGGACACAAAATAGTATAGGTACAAATAATGTAAAGTAATTGAATATTATAGAAAATATTACTAGGGTTTCTCAAGAACAACAAAAAGGAAAATAGAATATATATGTTCTTGTCACATTACAACTGACCTATTGTATTTTATCAATTATACAAAATTTGATAGAGGGTTTGTAACATTTGGGGTTAACTTAAAAGGAAAGGTTATATTATTTCATGAAGTAGGTATTTCAAATAATGTGTTTATTTATAAATGATTTTCCATTGAAGTCATAAAACATAAAATATGTATAATTTCAAAACTATTTAATGGTTTAATGCATGTTCAATTTGATGATAATAGATGGTATTTTTTTATAAAAAAATTATTTTATGAAAATAGAAAAGAAAATATTTATTCAGTTAATTTATCTCTTCAATGAAATAAAAACATGAAGTGTTTTAATGTTAAATAAAAAGAAGTTGTTATATGGAATATGAGGCTTGGAAATTTTCATTTTTAAATGATAATATATTTAACCAGGAATTGATATTTTCTTGAATTAACCAAGATAAATGAACGGGAAATATTCTTTTGTGTGTCATAACAAAAAGGTAAGTTTCATAAAGAATCATTCAAATCTATCAATTATTTTTATAATTCTTGAACTATTGAATTATTACATCTTGATTTATTTTATCTAATGAAAACTACCAGTTTAAAAAGAGTAAAATATGATTTTGATAATTTAAATTATTTCAATAGATTTATATGGGATTATTTTATATCTCATAAGAATAAACAAATTCTTAGATTCTTTACTTTTTAATCTAGTTTAGAATCTTAAATATTGTTTAATTTTTACTATTAGAAGTAATAATGGGGGGGATTTTAACTAACATTTTGAAAAAACTCTGATGAAAATGGTTATAATAAAAAAAATACTCTAAGAACATCAAAATAGTGTAGTGTCATAGAAATGAAAAATAACACTACTCATAAGATGAATCAAACTATAAATAAATAATATAGTTTAAAAAAATTTGTATAATCTGTTAAAAATTATTTCTATGTTTTGAATTGAGTTTATATTAAACCACTTATAATTAAACCCTTTATGATTAATTTTATGGTGTGAAACCGATGTTTTGTTTATTGAAGTGTTCAATTGTGATGTTTTCAATTTGAATTGAATGGTAAATTTAGATAAATTTGATGATAAATGTGTGGAAGTTATTTTTCATTATTATTCTTCTAATAGTAAATCTTATATATCTTATAATAAGAAGAAAATGACTATTTTATAATACATAAATATAATAGTATATGAATAATTTGACGTTCAAAAATAATTTTCATAAAATATTTATGTTAATTTTATGCATTTCAATATTGGTTAGGAAAACCATATAGATGGTGTACCTATTGAGGGGGATAAAAATGCTTCTCAATATAATCCTAGATCATAGAGGATTAATAATGATAACCCCATTGATATTTTAATTGGTATCATTAGTTCTTTTATGAAATCTGTAGTGTTTTCTATAAACTTGTTTTCTTACTATACTTTGGTTTGTGATCATCTTCCCACTACTGTTTCGTCTGATTTAAATGACTCAAATTTGATATTTTATATTAAAGATTATATTAATTTTTTTTCAAAATAATTTTCGGTATTTTTTTATATTTACATAGGATAATAAGTTAATTGGATGTAAATGGATATTTATAATCAAGAAGGATGAATCTATAAATGTTTTGAAAAATAAAGCCTAAATTATTGCCAAAAGATACTCTCAAGAAGAAGTTATAAAATTTGAAGATTCATTTTCACATATTTATAGGTTATATTCTCTATGAATATTCTTATATTTTTCTCATTTTTAAGGATTAATTATGTATCAATTGGGTGAGATAATTTATTTATTAAATTCTTTTACATCTGAAGATGTATTGTTGATCAACCCATTGTTTTCAAAAGGAAAAATTTCCTATTCTTTTTTAAAATTATCTAAAAAATTATATGGTCTCAAAAAAGAACATTATTCTTGGTATTAAAGGTATTATTTGTTTTTTAATAGTTTTTTCACAAAGAGAAATGTTTATTGTAGTAATTTTATTAAAATAAATTCATATGATATTTTAATTGTGAAAATATACTTTGATGAAATAGTTTTTGGATATTTTAGTGAATTTATTTGTTATGATTTATATACCATGATTTAATCAAAATTTTACACAAGTTTTATGGAAGAATTTATGCACATTAATGGAATAAAAATTTCTCTAAGGAGAGATATGTTATTTCATAATCAATCCACGCTTGATAAAGAATTCATAAAATGGGGTTTTCTTGATTCTTGTGATTCTTTAAAAAGTTAATCTAGAATACTTATAATTTAATATATTATATATATATATATCATAAATATATGCATTTAATCTATAATTTTTACCATCCATGTAAATGAGTGTTTAAAAACACATCAGATCAGTTAGTGAGGTGGTTGCCCACAGTAAATACGAGCGACACTATTGTTTTCTTCCAAGTTGGAATGTAAGATGTTATATGTGATATTGTATTGAAATATTTCTATTTAGGACATATATTTCTCACAGGTTCATTAAAATTATCCATTTTCCCTTCAACGTAATGTGTTAGTGTGTAACGAATTTCATCGCTCCATGTGGCAGTGAACCATTGTAAACATGCACAACTTTATCATTTCCCTCTTGGAATGGAATGTAAATTGATATTTTTTATACCACAATTACATAAGTATAAAAATTTTTAGATATCATATATATTTTTTTATATTTATAAATATTTTAATATAATTATTAAAAAATTCATGAGATGTAGTGATAGAAGATAATCATTGTCGGTTTGTGTGGCGGTAGTCCTCCAAACACATGATCGTCAATTTATTTTTCCTTTAGAGGGAAGATCATATAGATATAAGTAATTAAAATAAATAAATAAATTTAAGTATATTTATGTTAAAAATTTAATTATCTGATAATTGATGAATTATAAATGAATAAGGTGGAGAGGAGACAAAATAAAAACACGGGTCGATGATTGATATCTTTCATCAGATAACTTATTTCGGATTGCACAAAATGCCTTTCTTGATAGAATTTTTGAAAACGAAATTTTTTATAATGAGGTAAGGGTATTACATAAGTTATTTTTGATGTTCTTCGATCTTCTAATGGGGTTTCAATGTGTGAATAGGAGAGTACAGTGGGTGACCATCTCTAATTGAGGTTAGTGGCACACTTTTATTTTTATTGAAAAGAAAAAATTACACCCATATGTTTAAATTTAACAGTGATAAAAATTTGAACATTATCAATTATAAAAAAATATAAGTTTTATATTTTATATATAAAGAGTTTTTAAACTAATTCTGGTAATTTTTAACCCATGATTATTTAGTTTATCCCCCTGGTAAACCCATTTTCACTTTTACCGTTGTAAATAATTCTTACATTTTTTAAAATTAATTATAGTATAAAGGTAATTTCAAATTTATAGATAATTTAAGGAAGGATTATTCAATATATGAAGTAAATTTTTTAAAATTACATTCAGATAAGTAGAAATTTTTAATTTAATATTAATACTATAGATGTGATGAGAACGTCGAGTTTCGAAGAGAAAATGGTCAAAAGATTAAAAATATTTTTTTATCATAATTCATCGTGAAATGATTCCAATGAACTATATTGGATTAATATATATATATATATATAAATAAGGTTATTAATTTTACATTTAAATCCATTTTTAAAAAAGATTATATTTTAAAATTCAATAAAAGATATGTTAATTCTTAATAAAAAATAGTATGTTTTTATTTATCGAATAATTTATCTCCGTATAAAATTATAAAAGAAAATAAAACAAAGATAATTTTTACATGATGTTTATTAAAAAAAATTCATATTTTTTTTTCTATTGGTGAGAAATTTAAATTTTAAAATAATTGCGAAAAGTGGGATAAAACCTAGATTTAGAAGGAAAAATTACTTTTAAGAACAAATATTGATATGTTATTGTCTTATTCCTATAAAACTGGTTAGATGAATGTAAAGAAATATAATATATAAATTTATTCAAAATAATTCATAGGTAGTTATTAATCTAATTTATTATGTGAAAAATCCATTATTTACATAAAAATAGTTATTCATAAAAACATTTCCATTATATTCAATTGTTTTTTTTCATTTCTCATTAATGGTGTGCCAATGAATTATTTTAATAAATTTATAAACCATATATTTCCAATATTTATTTAATCCAATTTATACCCACTATTATATTGTCATGTAAATAATGGTATTATTATATAATAATATTAATATAATATTTTCGTCTTGTAAAACTCGTTCTTCTGTGTAATGAATGATATCGATGAAACTTGTTGTTGCATATAATGAAAGATAAAATATGTCTTGTATGTAATGAATTATATTAGTGAAATAAAATTTATTTTCAACATTATTTAATAAAATATAAAGATGTTTCAACTATGTGGAAGATACATATGATAATTCAAACACATTACGCGAAATATTTGCAAGAATGATAAATGAAACTATAGAGATTAATATCATTCTTGGCAAATTAATATGAAATAATGTGCACAATGAATCATGAATCCACAACCACTCACTAAAAATACACCACATGTCATAGAGTTCAACCAGTTGTTTCCAAATCATACATTTATATTTAATCCAATAGAGATGATGGTTCTACATAACCAAAAATTCTTTTTTATGGATATTTTCACGATTCCCTCACGACCACATGTACATAATAATGTCATGGATGAATGTAGATTTAAACCCATCATGGTACTCGTAAATTATGATGTTCATGAGTTATCTGAATATGAATCGACAAATTATAACACCAATGAACATAACCATGAATACAATCTACCCATATCAACCCCATAATTGAGTCTTTTGGATATCCTCTCCTTCACACTCACCATGTGCTAACATAAATACATATATAATGATAAAAAACAATATAGAACCCTTTAATACATCTAATATTCCATAATTTATTAGATGTGGTAAATTTATCTAAATGATTATTTTCGTGAACCATCTATTTTATATACACAAATTAAGAAACCTCTAACCATCTTGATGAATTGCACATGAGCACCCTATAAATACACACTTAGCTAGATAAAAACATTCTATATTAGTGAATCTAATAAAATCATCTTATAAAAGTTTGTAGGTGGTTCTATAACCTATATATATATATATATAAATTAGAGATGCACTATGATATGAAAATATATTTTACTAAATGTTATATTGAGTGGATAGGGTCAAAACACCAAAGAAAAAAAATCAACGAACTACTCTAAGACACTAAGAATTTCAAAACAAAATCACTCACAAAAACCAATTACATATATGAAAATAGTTTCAAAATCATCTCTAAATTTATATAACACATATAGTGCACCCAAACACACATAAATACCACTTTTGGGATTAAATAACTATTGATCACAACTCTCATATGGAATAAATCAATAACCATACATAGAGAATATAAGTAGTTAACGCTGTGAATTAAATAATATTATTTAATTTCATGTATAATTAAGTAAAGAGATGATTAATCACACCACATCATCCTTAGAAAAACCTTTTAGACATCATGAGGGTTCATATGGCCTCCAACTAGGGTTGAAAACTCTAGGGGCCTTAGATTCCTTTTTAACATTTACTCCCTTGGTTTTGACCAGGGCATGTGTAATTCAACTCTAAGATACCATATAACTACATAAGAAATAAAACATGTTAGAATATAAATAAATTACCTCATTTTATTTCTAGTCCATCTATATTAACACATCCATAACATGATGCTTTCATAAATGAACTTCCCAAAATCAATGATAACAAAGAAATCAATGTTATAATTCAAGAATATGTCCTTTATGGAGAGTAACATCTATGTGATTTCCTCTACCAGTTCGTATTTTCATGTAAAAATAAATACCACTATTTATCTAATGGTCATGACCTTTAAGGTAATTGTTTCTATTAGACAGAGATTTCAAATATGCCACCCATACCATACTAACCGCAATGGATTATGGGAATCCCAATTTACAGTACCCATACCTACCATAGGAAAAACATAATTTTCCATATCCTTTGGAAGGATTAATGACACTATGGGACTCAATGATATGATGATAAAACTGATGAAGCCAATTCCCTATCTATAGTATCCTAAATGGTCAAATGTAATAAGATTCTTTACAAATAGTACTATCATTTGAGGAACTCTAATGAATCCAAACATGAAATGACCTCAACTAAGAATGAATACTCTCAACCAACTCAGCCTTCACCATCATCACAACATACATAAGTAATGTCAAATAGTTATATACTTAAAAAATAATTGGGAGAACTGATTCCTTTGAATACAATGCATAACACCTATATTCAGAACATGTAATGGTTGGAATAAACATAGTCCTTAATATATCCTCCATTTCATGTATATATATATATATATTGGCTCCTCTAATAATGGGAGAGAATATCTTGTATATTTTCATACCTCATCATCAATGATAGAAACACCACATGAAATCGTTTTCCAAAATCACTTCATGAAATATTTTCCTCCTTATGCTCCCCCATATTAATGATCCAACACTCTATCACTCCTCTCAAAATTTGAATAACAATTAATGTTTTTGACAATAATCATTTCAATATAAAAAAATATGTATATTACCTAAACCTATAGATAGAGATTTGACTTCCTTTTACAGATGATCCCCTCCTTTTGTAATATTCACTAGAACATAAACACACCCAACATCTTCCACCTAAATAGGGTTAACCCTATTATGGTTAATAAGGTTAGAATATTGGGCCGAACCAACAGAAACGACATATATATAGAATCTAGATCGAATCCCATTAATAAATCAATAAAATTACTATGAATTATAGAATTGAATATGAAATTCCATATTATTTTACTTTATAATTTTCTGTTTTATAATATAGTGAATTCGATAACATTATTAACATTGAACCCTGAATAAATCGATAACATTTCGATACTTTAGAATAAAACATAATTAAAATATTTGACGGTAATTATATTGAAAAAAATATATAGTTTAAATAAAGGTAGTTGTATTATGAAATATAATTATAAATAAAAATAAATGAAAATTTTAATAATAAACATTGGAGAATATTCATTCATTTAGAAAACTAACTAATAAGGTTGATTTATGATTAAAAATGAATTCATTATAATCATAATTTATTGTTACACCTGTTTTATGTAACTAAAAATATAATAGTTAAATAATGATAAAATATATTTTTATATAAACAATATTTTACACAAATTTTATCAACTATTTAATAAAAAATTTGAATAATAAAATTTATTATTAAGAAAATTATTTTTCCTATGAAACTAATTTTTCTTTATATATTTTTTATTATATTTAGAATCTAACATCTTAAATATTTTAAAATGAATTTTAAAATATTGACTTATTTTTTAATTTGGTGTAATATTATTATAATAAGATTAAAATTTATTATTATTTTAAATTTTTTTATTTTTAGTTAATTATAAAAAATGCCACTTTCATAAAAATAATGATTTTTATGAGACCATTATGTTATAAAAGTGAACTAAAAATTTATGAATACATTTTTATGTTGAAAGTTCTATTTGTTAAGTAGAATAACATAATTTAATGTACTATTTTTAATATATATATATATATAATTTTTAAAATTTAGGATCATAATTACTATTTTATATTAAAATATATTATTTATGTATTTGATTTTTATTTCAATATTCTCACAGTGATATTTATTTTTGGTTGTACATGAAAGAAAAAATGAAAATTTATTTTTAATAATAAAAACTTTACGTCTATATAAATCATCTACATAAATTATATTATCCAAAACACATTAATTGGATCATAGAAATAAAATATATTGAAAAAATTGTTTCTATGTGTAATATATTCTAATAAAATAACTTCTCTCACATGAGGAAAATTTATTGGAAATATTAATTTCTATATTGTAAATCATCATTATAAAATTGTGTGATAATTCTAATTTAATTTATACATAAAAAATTAAATAATCTATTTAAAAATATAGTTACCATGGTAAATGTAAATTTAGGGACAATTTAATAAAAAAATTAGTTGAGTAAAATGATTTTATAAATATGTATCCAAAATAATGGTTTAGTTCTTTATTAGACAATCCTTTATTCATATCCTTTATAATACAAATTGGAGTCCAATACCCATGTAAATCATGAGATCTATTTATTTTATTATTTTTTATTACAAAAAATGCTTCTCCACATTTGAATTGGGCCGCCCAGAATCCATTCAAATCAACTCAGTAAATTAGAATTCATATTGAAACCCTTTCAATTTTACTTCCCCAAAATCCTATTATTGGTGTATATACTATATTTTACATTAAATTGATTTATGTTGTCATTTTCTAGGGACTACCCCAATGGAAACCATATGATTGTTATAATGTTATAGATCAATATTCGACATCAAGAATAATGTTAACAACTTGAACCTCTCAATACTATTTATCTGATAAATATTATAATCTAACTATTTTATTTTCATGTGATATATATATTTATAGAGGGATAACCTTTATCAGATTTTCATTAAATTAAAATTATCTAAATATGCACCTTGATTTTATTTTCAATAGTTTTCATTCATGTTTTATTTAACCTATATGGGATTTTCCTAGTACAAATTTTATTTTATTAACATATATTGATTTATTTATAAATTTATTTACTCAAATTTTCTTTTCAATCCTATGGTTTTACTATATTATACATTCTCTTTCTGTCATGGGAAACTATATTATTTACTCAAATCAGTTTCAATGAGGAATTGTTTTCCCATAAATTATAATGTCATTATATAAAATCACTGAACTCATAATTGGATCGAATTTACAATAAAATTTTTTGGTCCTAATAATATTCTACACTCATATTTGGAAATTGGAGTACATATTAATTCTATTGGATTTAATATTTCCCACTACTACATATTAAATGTATGTTTCATTATCACATTCTACTATGTGAGTTTTGAAAAAATTTTATTCAAAATATAGAAATGTGTTTTCCATTTTTTATAATATGATTTATCTCTAATTAAACATTTACTTTAGAAAAAACATTTAAATTTTTATTGATCAAATAATAGATATTCTCAAAAAATATAATATTATATATAATTTCTCTTAAATTTTTTTGAATAGGTTTTATTTTTTTCACAAAACATTCTCAATTGATGAAATTTATAAAAGAAATTATAAATACATTTTCATATATTTTGATTTTATTTTCCAATATAAAGAAAAACTATCTATTTCAATATGAGTAATTATTTATGAATCACCAAATTAATATCTTTATAAGTTATATTTTTAGGTGATTATAATTTTTGAATCATTTAATGCAATTCATTAAATAAGTTAATTCAAACTAGTTTGAAATTATTTTGAAAACCATTTTCTTTCCATACGTTGTTTTTTATATTTTTATTTAATATATTCGGATAGAGTATATATATATATATATAGATTTATGTTATTACCTATTTATTTTATGGGTATATTATATATGTAATATGTTTGGGTCTGTTAAATTGCTAAGATGGGTTGGGATTGATAAATCCAGATTATGAGATGGTTCAATTAAAAACCTAAGACAATATGGGTATATTAAATACCTTGATGGGTTGGGTTTGTTAAATATATGTGATAGTTTCAGTAAATTATAACAATCCATTGAATTTTTAATGTATTTATATCTCATGATATGTGAATTCATAAACAAAATTATGTTTTTCTATAATGATAGGGATGTTTGAATGGACCCTAATGTATTCATATACATTATTATGTTTTTTTCTTATCCATATGACTGAGTGAGTGGCTCATAATGAATTCATGTAATTGAATATTATTGTCCACATACAAGGACAATAATGAGTTATCATTATGTATTCAGAAACATGATATTTTTTATTCATAATCATTTCTATTAGTGACTGGCTTATAAAGGTGATGTCAATGTCAAGCATGAAGCTTCTTATATCTTTCAAAAACATTTGTGTGGACCTTAATATAATGAATAAAAAAATATGAATAGATAATTTATTTGGATATCTAATTATAATTATGATATTTTTTAACTAAAATATTTTTTCCATATGTTTATGAAATTCTAAATTCTTATATTATTCTCACATAGTCCATGATTATTTTTATCATCTTCCAAACGATTGTTTAATTATAATTCCACTTCCAGAACATTATTTTATTCTTATTATAAAATGATATATCTATCAATTATCTCTCTCTTTATCATTTTCCTCAAATTTATAAGAATCCATAATTATTATGCGTTGAAATGATTCCATTATTATGGATTTTAGGTCAATTGTTTCTTATGTTTTTCTCTTACTAGTTAGGATGATATGCATAACATCCGAAAAGTTTATAAGAGGGTCTACGGTTTTTTATTTATAGGAATATTCTCATAATTATTAATAAATAAGTTAATTCTATTGTTAATTATGAAATACACTAATCCTATGGTGATTTTAATGTGAATTGTTTGGAATATATTTTTTGAACTAATAAAAAGGATTGAAATATTGTATATTTATCTTAGTTCATCCCATCGATTCTTAAAAATGTTTATATTTTTATTGGTGATTAAATTTATTATTTTTTATTATTAGTCCTAGGTATCATCACTTAAAATATATCAATAATTCAATTTATAGTTTAATATCCTAAAATTTAAGAAGACTAAAGTGTTTTTGGTTTTACTGATCTAAAATTCCTATATAGAAACTATATGTTGTTGTGTGATCTTGTATAGATGAAACATGGGGTAATTGACCTAATTAGGATAGTATATTATTAACTCAATAATCATTTCATGAATGGAAAATATGATTAAATATACACTTATGTTGACACTCTCATGGGATATTATTTGGAAAATCACATGCCCATTGATAAAAATTATAATGTATTTTAATAAATTTTCATTACTACTTATGATATGTACATGACCTAGAAACCCTTGTTTATACGTAAATAGTAATAGGCTGATCTAATTATTTCATAGTTGAATACAATGTGTCATGGATTGAATTTTTTTATTGGATAAGTCTATAAAATATAGTGTGTTGAAATTAAAATTTATAGTAATATTCATATATAATATCACAATCATTTTTGTTTTAATCTTTGGTTTGAAACAAAGGTCATAGAAACAATGCTATAAGAGATTTATCATTATGAACAACTAATACATATAGAAAGCTATCGGTACACACATCGAGCATATTATTATGGATCTTAACATATTATCATAATGATGTAAAATATACTTTTATAACTCATCACATTTATAGTAAGCTTAATCTCCCATTAGAAATTATGTTACATCTCTAAACTATCATATAGAGAACCAAAAGTATTTTATTAGTGAGTAATAATTAATGTTGTGGGTACTAGACATATTAATTCACAATAAAGTCAAAAAAAAATTTATTTTATTGGTTATCATTGTATTAAATTAATCTAATGTGATGGATGTATTTCTTCATACGTGACATTAAAAAAATTAAAATCGAAATACCTTATAATAAAGAAAAAATAAAAAAATTACCACTACTTTATAGTTTTTGAATTAGTTGTTATAAATAAATGTAAATGTATTCAATAATAAAATGAAATGTTATTTTTAATAATGATGAAAAAATATAATTTAATTATTGTAGCTAAATATATAATAATATCAAATTGAGAAATTACAATTTTATTTATCTAAAATTAAATTTATATGTCATATTTTTTTTAAAAAAATTATTTTTTGATATTTTAACATCCATATATTTTATTACATATTTTTTCAAATAAATTTATTTTCTTCGATAAGTTGTCTTACATGAAACACCGAGTTGTAAGGAACCGTTATATACTATTAAAAATTATTATTTAATATAATAGATATCACCCAACCGATGGAATAAAGGGAATTAATATGATTAAATATATAATAAAAATGAAGTTTAATGATATTTCAAATTAATTATTTAATTCTCAGTTATTTATAACAGAAAATAAAAAATTAGTTTAATATATTGGAAATATTTTTATAAAAACTGTATTTATGAAGAAAAAGAAATATTTTATTTGCTTGTCAAAGTGGATATTCAAGAGGGGGGGGGGGGTGAATTGAGTTCCAATTAATATTTCGGTTAAAAAATAATTCTCTTAAAATCCCCCAATTTAAAAACAATTTAAATTTTAGTGAATTTATACAGATTATAAAATTTCAATTAGTTTCTCAAAGACTGATTAGGTCTCAGTTAATTGAATCAGAAGATTAAATTGAATTTTGAAACTAACTTACTAGTTCACAAAAAGTATAATCACTTGACAGTTTCACTATCAAACTAACATTAAAACAAATTGTATTTCAACGTAATTAGCAGCTGAATATGAAATATATAGTATACTTTTTACATAAACTAAAATGAACAGCAGATGTAACCATGAGGTTCAGTCTCAAGCTGAGCCTTAGTCCTCTCATGAAATTTATATAAATTTGATCCACACCTTGGATCGGGGTAAACAACTGTGAAAACACTGTCCTGGTACAAAGACCACTACCATAGTTCTTCATGGGAAATCAAGAAACAACTCACAGGCTGTCCAGGTCTTACTTGACCTCTACCACTATCCACAGTGGGATACAAGGAAGTTATAGAGTTTCAATGAGGATTTAGAAATCCTCTATCTTAGCACATGAGACAGTGTGTGTAAGAAATATACAGAGTATACACACTGCTCAAAATGAAAATAAAAGAATCACTAAGAGAGTAGATAAGAGTTTAGAATGCTCTAGTGATGTGAAGTGCAGCTTTGGACTCTTTTGATTAATAAAAAATGCTTCTTAAGTCCTTCTCTGGTTTTTACTGAAAAACAGAGATTCGTTTTCTTAAGCACTGTTTGATCAGCTTGAGTTCATGAAGAGCTTGTTGTAACACATCACTGCTTGACTAAGGTGTAGCATGTGTTCTTCTTTAGAGTGAATGGCTTGGTGTATGTTCAGTGCTCTTCCAATACGAATGTACCTTTTTCTTTTTGTGTGAATTCTCCACTTCTCAATGCTATTCAGCCCTTCCCTTTTATAGCCATCACCTGCCTTCTGGATCTTCTTTTTTTACCCATTTTTTCGGTCATTGTCCTTCCTTTTATAGCTTTCAGCTTCAGTTAAATGAATGATTACCTCTTTCATGGGTACTAGGTACGGTTCCCTGACATGCAAACAACTATCATTAAAAAACATTAATTGCATTAAAAACATCAAATATTACAATTACATAATAAATAAATAATATTCAGAGAAGTAGAGTTTCACTGGTCAATCTTTCATTAGTAGCCTTCTGTTGGTAGATGTGTAACGGTGGACTGTGTAGCAAGGACCTTCTCTCGGTAGCTCTTTGATCTTTTATCGGTAGCTCCTGGTATCGGTAACTCTTTTATCGTGTATCTGTAGCTCTATATACCGGTGACCCCTTCTATCGGTAGCTCTTTGTCTATCTGTAGCTCTCTTTGTATCAGTAGCTCACATTGTATCAGTAGATCGCTTTTTATCGGTAGACTTTCTATTTCGGTAACTCAATAGACTTGTTCTATCAATAGCTTTGTTTTTGTTGGTAGCTGTTCGTATCAGTGAACTTGATCTATCAGTGACGTGCTAACCGGTGGAATTGTTCTATTGGTATCACTTTGTATCGGTGACCTTAGCTTATCGGTGACTATGTCTATCAGTAGACTATGTACCAGTAGATCAATATAAGTAGCTTATAAGCATATCAGTGACTTAATGCTCATCTTCTTTATGAAAAACATAACTGATTGACTTAGAATTACTTTAAAGCTCATATAAACATAGTTAAACATTGAATAACATATTTCAAATTTTATTTTGATATAATTATCAACTTGATAACAGAATATCATATATTGAAATAATTTATATATAGATAAACATAAATTGGGATTATCAATGTATATGAAAGCTTAATTGGTATTATCAAAACAGGTGAGGTCAACAATCTCCCCCTTTTTTATAATCAAAACTTATGATATTATAGTCTCAAATTAATTATTAATTATATCAGAGGAAGGATCATTAAATCAAATTGTAATAGAGAAAACAACACACCAGAGGTTAAAAATGTAAGATGTGAAATGTGAAATGTATCAGAGGTAGAATTTAAATTCAATGGTATCCAAGTTACAAGTTACAAAACATTGTAGTTCTCCCCCTTTATCATAAAAGAAAATATTCCCAGATATGTTTCCCTTAGATAATATTTCACCCCCTTTGTGAAAATCAAAAAGTGGGAAACAATAATGAGAAAAAGAAAGCCATTTGTATTTCATGTTGAAAAAAGGTATATGGAAATAAAACAAAATACAAGGGATTCCTATCAAATATCATAGCCACCTACTCAATCGACGTCCTCAATGTGAGATTTTCTCTTGGGATCAAAAGAGGATTCAGGCTATGTTGATGCAGGTGTAGGCAAAGGAACACTAGAAATGATCACAGAGGGCTAAGAAACTGAAACTGTTCTTGGCCTATACTGAGTAGTTCTCTGAGTGATCATATGAGTAAGGCTTCGGATAACTTGGGTTGGAGTAATCTGAATAGGAGAAGCAATAGAGGCAGAGGCAGGTAATGCTGGAGTTACAATCACTAGTCTAGTATCGACATGAAAGGAAGAAAACAAGAGATTTCTGAAATCCATAATTATTCCCCCTCCTCGCTCCATATCATATATGAAATCATCCTTGTTTTCCATGAATTTTTCCAAGGATAGAGTCAATTCCCTTAGCATGCTGACTTTCTCTCTGAAGGATTGATTGACAGGAGGTATCTCCAGGGTTTCTAACAAATGTATGAAGTGGTTTTTGAGTTGATGTTTGGTATAAATCCTTTGGAAATTGTAGTCTACCTTGTCTTTTACTTCTTTCTAAGAGGCATAAGTTTCTATCATATAGTCTTGGAAAATATTCATTATCTCCCTAGTGGTATCTTGAGTAGAAGTCACCATTTTGGTTAGATCAGATGAGTCCACATAGCCATTGGTTGATGCTGAACCAAGATCCTCTTTCATCACAGCTTGAATCTGATTTAGTTCTATTGAATTTCTGAAGGCAAGCTATCCAATAGAGAAAGTTACTATTTCCATGAAGTTTTTGGTCAAACCACTGATATGATTTTTGACTTGGGAATCCTGAGTGCTGATATGAACTTCCTTGGAGGTTTTAAATCTTTCAAAGACTGATACCATCTGGCTCACAACACCTTTGACATAAGGGAAATCATTATCTGGTTGGGATTTAGAACACATATATGATTCTAAAGAGATAAACGATTTCTTTAGAACTTCAACATCATATTCTAGTGTAGATACTTTAGTATGGAATTTTGTATCTTCATACACTATTTCTTCCACAAAGGTTGCCATATTATAACCGAGAGAGAGTTAAAAATATTTTTCTAAATCGGTCATCTCTTCAACAAAGTAGTGCTTCAATTCGGCAACATAAGCATTAAAAGACTCTTTCTACTCATCCTTTAAGGATTCATGGTTAGCCCTGGTGATCATATCAGCATGTGCAACCATATCAGGTGATATTTAAGATACTATATTGGCCACTGAGTCCTTCATAATCGACTGAATTGATGCCACTAGTGAAGCTTCCATTTTCCTTATTTCTTTCACAAAACTGATTTTGAGATCAGACTTTAGCTTATTTAGACCATGTATTCTGACCAAATCTTCGGGTAACAACTCAGTCTGAATATCATAATTGATTTTTGGTCTATTGAGGGATTCCACATTATCAGAATTGGGATAGTCTAATCGACAAACCACATAACCTGTGTCTTCTGCCCAATCTTCAATTTCAATAGCCACTGAAACACTGCCAAATCTAGTTTGATGCTCCCTCACAATGGGTGCATTCTCTCGTAAAACAATAGAATTCTCAAGATGTAATTATTCCTCAGAAGAATCTTCTACAATCAACCCCACCTCTGGAACAGCAAGAGGCTCCTCTGGATTAATCACAGGTCCTTCCATCTCTCCCACTACATCCTTAACAGGTAAAACTGAGCTTCCAATTAATGGACTCAAACTTAAGTAGACAGAATCAGAGGCTTCAGATTCATTCTCTCTTTCTTCTTCATTCATAGGGCCTAGCTGGTCTTCCTCATCAACATGAGTTTCTTCTACTAATACTGTTTCTGTTCTAGATGATATAATTTCTGCAACAGGACTTGGGGGAATGTTAGGATCTCTTCCATCAGCCATAGAAGTATCCTCTTCATCAGTCTCATCACTATACTCAGGTTCTTCTTCATCATGTCCTAGACCTGGATCCCTCACATCCTTAGGCATTGTAGGATGATCCACATGATTGAATTTATCATATACATTTTTATCATCATTAACCCACTCTCCTCTCCATGGGTTCCAGTTTATCTTCATATATTTGCAAAATGTTCTTGTGATACAGAAGTTGTCCCATACTACCACAGTCTCATCATGAGACTCAGCTACACCTTTAACCTTAATCATTACTGAGATCAACTTGGCAAAGAATAAGGCATTGGTCTTTGATTTTGTCCTGGTCATTTCCTCCATTTGAATTATTAGCAACCTGCACATATTCACTTTCACTCCATGTCTCAAAAGATGTAACAGACAGATATCCTGATATCTTAAATTCACAATGTCCCCTCCGTTTGGAATTAATACATGCTGAACAAACATGAACAATAATATGTTCTCCCCATCCATTTCAGCAGCCACCTCTTGTCTTTGATTTCGACTACCAGTGGGCTTCTCCAAGGCAGTCTCATAATCCAATATATCACATGTAGGTGGTATTTCTTTTGATACATATCCATGAACACCTTTGTGTTGATCCTTCAAGCATTCATCCCACCCAACGTTTCAAAAAGATATCTTTTTTCCATTCACAAAATAAATCACTTGGTTTTCATCTTCTGATTTCCCAAAGCTCACAAACTCATAGAACTGTTTCACCAGCTTCGGATAGTAGGGACCATTGTTGTTTGAAAAGAAATCTACACACTTCTGATCTTCCAATACATCGATAACTAATGATTTACTAGCCAGCAACCATTCCATGCATAACTCTTTTTTGGTCACAATAAATCTATTTTTCAAATGAGGGTTCACTGGTCGCCTCCCCGACCTTGTTCTACCGACACTACCACTTTCATCTGGATCAGACTTCTTCTTCATCGCATTCGGATCATCAATGTCATCTCTGATGGTAGGGAGTTTGGTTTTTGCGATCTTTGGTTCGAGGAACTTAGGGTATTTGAGAAAATCGGGAGCTAAGGATTGAGGGTAATGGGTTTGAGGCTTGGTGGATTGAGAAGTTACTAGGAATTTGTTTTTCATTTAGGAATCATAAAATATATAATTAAAATAAAAAATTAATTTATAGATGATACATATTCTGGAAGCAGACAAAAGTTTAAAACAACGCGTACTCATAGGTATGGTTTATCGGTGAGAATTCCTATCAGTGATGTCCATCAGTGAGGTTTCACATTGGTGAGGTACATCGGTGCGGTACATCAGTGAGGTTTAACATCAGTGAGGTACATCGGTGAGGTATCACATCGGTGAGCTACAACGGTGAGGTTTCACATCTGTGAGGTACATTGGTGAGGTATCACATTGGTGAGGTATTTACCGATTAAGGTTGATCATTCCTAACTCATGTCTAATGTAAATTAACCTATCCGAACATAAAGGTTTTGTGAAATTGTCAGCTAATTGATGTTCAGTACCTATAAATTCAAGATTAATCTCACCTTTTTGGTAATGACCTCTCAAAACGTGGTGCCTTACATCAATGTGTTTTGTCCTACAGTGAGATAAATGGTTCTTTGAAATATTTATTGCACTACTGTTATCATAGTTAATTGAAACATGCTTAAAATCATATCCATAGTATAAAAGAGTGTGTTTCATCCACAAAATTTGTGCATAGAAACTACCAGTAGCTATATACTCTGCTTTGGCAGTGGACAATGTTACAAAATTTTGCTTTTAACTACACCATGATACTGTAGATTTTCCCAATAAATGACATGTTTCAGATGTGATTTTCTATCCAACTTGCAACCATCAATGTCAGTATCTGAATAACTCATTAATTCAAAATATTTTTCTTTTGGGTAAAACAAACCTAAATTTATAGTGTGTTTAAGAAACTTAAAAATTCTTTTAACATCAAGTAAATGAGATTATTTTGGATTATCTTGAAATCTTGCACACATACACACACTAAAAATAATATCTGGCTGACTAGCATTAAGGTAATGTATGATTCCAATCATACCTCTGTAATTGGTTTGATCCACTGATTTCATAGTTTCATCTGCATCCAATTTATAGACAGCACTCATAGGAGTATCATTTTCCTTAATACTATCCTAACCAAAATGTTTTAAAAGATCCTTTGTATATTTACTTTGATTCAAAATAATACCATTTTCATTTTCTAAAACATGAAATCCAAGAAAATATTTGAGTTCTCCCATTAAAATCATTTCAAATTCATTTTTCATACTCTTTGAAAAATCAGCACATAAATAATGTTTAGAAGATCCAAAAAAATATCATCAATATAGATTTGTACTATCAAAACTTCTTTAGAATTTCATTTAATAAAAAGAGCTGGATCAGAAATCCCTTTAGTAAAACGTTTTGAAATAAGAAAATTACTATGTCTAACATACCATGCTCTTGGAGCTTGTTTTGAACCATATAAAGCTTTAGAAAGTTTGAAAACACGATTTGGAAAATGACTATTTGTAAATCCAGGTAGTTGTTCCACAAAAACCACTTCAATTATAAAACCATTTAGAAATGAACTTTTGACATCCATTAGATATAACTTGAAATACAGATGAGTAGCATAGGCAAGTAGGATCATACTGGAATCTAATCTTGCAACAGGTGTAATGGTTTCTTCATAGTCTATTCCTTCCTCATGACTATATCCTTGTGCAACTAGCGTTGCTTTATTTCTAACTATATTTCCAGACTCAACAACTTTGTTTCTAAAAACTGATTTAGTGCCTATTGTTAAAGTGTCATTGGGTATGTCAACTAATTCCCAGACTTTGTTTCTTTCAAATTGATTCAACTCTTCTTGCATAGCCATTACCCAAAATTCATCATTGATTTCATCATTGATATTTTTAGGTTCTAGTTGTGAAAGAAATGATTGATGTTCAACATGGATTCTTAGAGAAGCTCTAGTCTGTGTCCCTCTATCATGATTACCAATAACATCATCCAAAGGATGATTATTTAGAATCCTAGTTGATCTAGTAAAGGTAGGGCTAGAAATTTCAGGTTCATCTATAGGTACGGGTTCAACAAAAGTAGATTCAGGAATATGTCCATAACTGGATTCTTTTAAAGAGTGTTCTTTAGTTTTATCATTAAGGTCCAGAATAGTCAAATCTTGTTCATGATTTTCAAGAGAAGACTTAGGTTCAGGTGGATCAGTTTCATCAAACTTGATGTGAACAGATTCGTCCAAACATTTGGTTCTTTTGTTAAAGACTCTATAGACTTTTCTAGTTATAGAATAACCACGAAAAATTCCTTCATCACTTTTAGAAGAAAACTTTTCCATATTATCCTTTGTATTTCGAATAAAAACTTTGCATCCAAAAACTCTGAAGTAATTAACCTTAGGTTTTCTATTATTGCATAATTCATAATGGGTCTTTAGAAGAACAGATCTAATAAAGACACTATTAATAATATAGAAATCTGTATTTACAACTTCAGCCCAAAAATAAATAGGCAGGTCATCCTCATGAATCATGGTTCTTGCAATTTCTTGAAGGGTTTTGTTTCTTCTTTCTACTACACCATTCTGTTGAGATTCCCTAAGGGAAGAGAAATTGTGACTATAGCCATTGTGTGGGAAATAAGATTCAAACTCATGATTTTCAAACTCACGACCAAGTTCACTTTTCAGGGTCTTAATCTTATGTCCACTAAGGTTTTATATAGACATTGAGTATTTAATAAAGTAACAACATGCTCCACCGTTGTGAGCTAATAAGTATACCCAAGTATATCTAGAAAAGTCGTCTAATAGAACATAGATATAGGGCTTCCCATTTAATCTAGAAACTCTACAAGGTCCAAACAAGTCTATGTGAAACAACTCGAGAGGATGAGAAGTTGAAACTTCTCTCTTTGATTTAATAGAAACATTATATTTCTTTCCCTTTTGACAGGGATTAAAAACTTTGTCTGATGGGAATTCATTCGTAGGTACGTCTCTAACTAAGATCTTCCTAGTCAGTTTTCTGAGTGAATGAATGTTACAGTGTCCTAATATTCTGTTCCAAAGCCAGGATTCTTTATAAAATGCATTCAAACAACTAACATTTTTCTTGGCTAATGAATTCAAATCAACAACATAAACATTTTCATTTCTTAAAGTAGAGAATACTAAAACATTTTTATAGTTAAAAACATTACAAGAATCATTTTCAAACTTAACATTGAAACCATCTTCACATAACTTGTAAATACTTAACAGATTATATTTATGTCCATCAACAAATAAAACATTAGAAATAAAAACAGAATTAGTGTTACCAATATGGCCTAGGCCAATGATATTTCCTTTAGAGTTATCACCAAAGGTGACACGACCTCCATCAACCTTTATTAATATTTTAAAACAAGATCAATATCCAGACATGTGCCTTTAATATCCACTGTCCAAGTACCATGTTTTCTTGTGAGAAGTCTTCAAGAAAGTCTTCTACAAAACAGGTTTAAAAAGAGAATGATTTTGGTACCCAGATTTTCTTGGTTCCGGATAAGTAAGTAATCAATGCTTTAGGTACCCAAATTTGCCTTATGGGTCTCAAATAATTTACAGAATCCATATATTTTTAATGATAAACATTATTTGATCTAAAACGATATGAATAACTAGTTGAAGCATACGAATTTCCAGAACAAGAACTTGCAGTTTTCAGTCCAGATTTAGAAATAAATCTACTTTTAGTAAATTGTCTCTATCCAGGCTGATAGCCTATTCCAGTGGTTTATTTTGGTGCCACGTGATTTCCTAACATTTTTCAATGTGTATCCTTTCCATTTTGTAATTTTTCTATGTCCTTATTTAATTTATCATTAGAAAACTTCATTTCAGTATTTTCCTTAAGTAATTGAGCATTCTTTTCCTTCTCTACATCAAGAGAAGATTTAACATTTACAGTGAGAGCTTGCTGTTTCTTCATTATTTTATAATTGTTTATGGAATAATTTAATGTATCTTCTAGCATATTAAAATATTAAAATAATTCTTCACTAGACATGTTTTCAGATTCATAATCAGATTCTAGTCCAGAATAATATGAATTTAAAGCAGGAGTGTTTGGTGTTACCTCAGATGTGTTTGTCATAAAACACATGTTAGCATGATTCTTTTCAGAGTCAGAAACATCAGATTCAGGTGTGCTGTCTTCAGAAGCACTCCCGGTTGCTTTCATTGCTTTCTTATACTTTCTTTCCTTATAGTCATGTTTCTTCTTGAAATTTAATTTTGGATAGTCATCTTTAATGTGACCTTTTCTATTGCATTCATAGCGTATAACTTCATCACTCTTATCTGCTTTATTCCAGTCATTTTTCCAATGACCTTTATTGTCATATTTAACTTTTTAGTTTGACTTTATGAAAAATTTCTTCTTCCTGTAGAATTTCTTAAATCTTCTGGCTATTTGACCCATCTTAGCATCACTATCAGCTTCTGAACATTCACTTTATGAGTTTTCACTAGGTATGTGATCTTTATCATTATCCTTGATCCTTCAGGTAGTAGACTTAAAATTCACTGACTTGAATTTAGGACCATCATATTCTTAATTATTTAAATTAAGCTCTTCCTCACACATAATAAGCTTACCTATTAATTCTTTAATAGGTAGTGTGCAGACGTCGCACGATTCACTAATGGAAATAGATGTGCCTCTCTATCTTTATGACAGACATCTTAATATTCTCGTGATCTGTTCTTTTGCAGGAAAAACTTTACCAAGAGAGCTCGTAGTGTTTAAAATCTCATTGAACCTGAGATACATGTCAGAAATGGGTTCATCAGGCATTATTTTATAATTATCAAATTTAATAGTACTGGTATTCAGCCTCATTTCATTAACATTAGTTGTTCCCTCATGGGAAATATCCAAAGTGTCCCAGATTTCATATGTAGTGTTACAGGGAGAAATGCGATTGAATTATTCACCTCATAAATCACAGTACATGGAATTCAAAGGTTTACAGTTATTATTGTAAGATGTATTAGTAGGTTTATCCGAAGTGGTTCTTTCAGTTTCTGGAATTTTATATTGAGTCTCTATAGTAGTCAAGATATCAAATCCCATGATTTCTAAATGAATTTTCATTTTGAGAATCCACTGGGAATAGTTTGTACCATTAAATAAAGGTGTCTTGTTGGTAGCAGCACCTTCTAATCTATTTTCCATAACTAGATTATAGAAAATATATTTACAGAGAAAAAATTTAGAACTAACAGAAATTTAAGATATTTAAAGGTGAAACAAAAATCAGAGTTGAAAAACAGAGTGATATGAAATCCTGATTAATAAAAACCTTCCTCTGATACCAAATGTTTGTCAGAGTGGATACTCAAGAGGGGGGTGCGTGAATTGCATTCCAATTGAAATTTCTATTAAAAATAATTCTCTTAAAATCCACATATTTAAAAACAATTTAAACAGTAGTGAATTTATACAGATTCTAAAAGTTCAAAAAGTTTCTCAAAGACTGATTAGATCTCAGTTAATTGAATCTGATGATTAAAATGACTTTTGAAACTAACATACTGGTTCACAATAAGTATATACAATTTCAAGTTTAACTATTAATGTGACTTTAAAACAAAATTTATGAGACCATTATGGTATAAACGTGAACTAAAAATTTACGAATACTTTTTCATGTTGAATGTTTTATATGTTAAGTAGAATAACAAATTTTAATGTACTATTTTTAATATATATAAGTATTTTTAAAATTTAGGATCATAATTACTATTTTATATTAAAATAGATTACTTTATGTTTTTAATTTCTATTTAAATATTCTTAAAGTGATATTTTCTTTTGGTTGTAAATGAATGCAAAAATGAAAATATATTTTTAATAATACAAACTTCAATTCTATAGAAATCATCTACATAAATTATATTATCCAAAACAAAGACTTTGGATCGTAGAAATAAGCTATATTGAAATAATTGTTTCTATGTTTAATATATTCTAAAAAAATAACTTCTCTCACACGAGGAAAATTTATTAGAAATATTAATTTCAATATTCTAAATCATAATTATAAAATTGTGTGACAATTCTAATTTAATTTATACTTAAAAAATTAAATTATCTATTTAAAAACATAGTTCTCATGGTAAATGTAAATTTAGGATAAATTTAATAGAAAAATTTAGTTGAGTTATATGATTTTAAAAAGAAGTATAAAAAATAATGGTTGAGTTCTTTATTAGACAATCCTTTTTTCATATCCGTTATAATCCAAATTGTAGTCCAATACCCATGTAAATCGTGAGATCTATTTATTTTATTATTTTTTATTACAAAAAATGCTTCTCCACATTTGAATTGGGCCACCCATAATCTATTCAAATCAACTCAGTAAATTTGATTTCCTCTTAAAACCCTTTCAATTTCACGTCCCCAAAATCATATTATTGGTGTATATACTATTTTTCACATTAGATTGATTTATGTTGTCCTTTTCTAGGTAGTACCCCAATGGAAACCATATGTTTGTTATAAAGTTATTGACCAATCTTGAACATCAAGAATAAAGTTAACAAGTTGAACCTCTCAATATTATTAATCTGATAAATTTTATTATTTAACTATTTTATTTTCATGTGATATATATATTTATAGAGAGATTAAATTTATCATATTTTCATTAAACTAATATTTTCCAAATATTCACCTTGATTTTCTTTTCAATAGTTTTCATTCATGTGTTATTTAATCTATAAGAGATTTTCCTAGTATAAATTTTATTTTATTAACATATAATGATTTATTTATAAAATTATTTAGTCAATTTTTCTTTTCAAACCTATGGTTTTCCTATATTATACATTCTCATTCAATCATGGGAAACTATATTATTTACACAAATCAGTTTCTATGAGGAATTTTTTTCTCATAAATTATAATGTCATTATATAAAATTACTGAACTCCTAATTAGATCGCATTTACAATTCAATTTTATGGTCCTAATAATATTTTACACTCATATTTGGAAACTGGAGTACATATTAATTCAAGTGGAATTAATATTTCCCACTACCACATTTTAAATCGATGTTTCATTATCACATTTTACTATGTGAGTTTTGAAAAAATATTATTTAAAATATAAGAATATTTTTTCCATTTTGTATCATATGATTTATCTCTGATTCAACATTTACATTAGAAAACTTTTATAAATATTTATTGATCAAATAATAGATATTCTCAAAAAATATAAAATTATATATAATTTCTGTTAACTGTTTTTGAAAAGGTTTTATTTTTTGGCACAAAACAGTCTCAATTGATGAAATTTATAAAAGAAATTATAATTACATTTTCATATATTTTGATTTTATTTTCCACTATAAATACAAAATATCTATTTCTTTATGAGTAATTAATTATGAATCCACAAATTAATATCTTTATATGTTTTATTTTTAGGTGATTATAATTTGTTAATCATTTAATGCTATTCATTAAATAATTTAATTCAAACTAGTTTGAAATTATTGAGAAAACCATTTTCTTTCCATACGTTATTTTTTATATTGTTATTTAATATATTTGGATAGAGAATATATATATATATTTATGTGTGATTACCATTTTATTTTATGGTTATTTTATATATGTAATATGTTTGGGTCTGTTAAATCGCTAAGATGGGCTGGGATTGATAAATCCAGATTATGATATGGTTCCATTAGAAACCTAAGACAATTTGGGTATATTAAATTCTATGATGGGTTGGGTTTGTTAAATATCTGAGATAGTTTCAGTAAATTATAACAATCCATTGAATTTGTAATGTATTTATATCTCATGATATTTGAATTCATAAACACAATTATGTTTTTCTATAATGATAGGCATGTTTGAATGGACCCTAATGTATTCATATACATTATTATGTTTTTTTCGTGTCCATGTGACTGAGTGAGTAGATCATAATGAATTAATGGAATTGAATGTTATTGTCCACATACAAGGACAACAATGATTTATCATTATGTATTCACAGACATGTTATTTTTTATTCATAATCATTTCTATTAGTGTCTGGCTTATAAAGGTGATGTTAATGTTAAGCATGAAGCTTCTTATATCGTTCAAAAATATTTGTGTGGACCATAATATAATGATTAAAAAATAAGAATAGATAATTTATTTGGATATTTAATTATAATTATGATATTTTTCTAACTAAAATCTTTTTTTCCATATTTTTATGAAATTCAAAATTCTTATATTATTCTCACATAGTTCATGGTTATTTTTATCATCTTCCAAACAATTGTTTAATTATTATTACACTTCAGGAACATTATTTTATTCTTATTATAAAATGATATATCTATAAAATATTTCTCTCAAAATCATTTTCCTCAAATTTATAAGACACCTTAATTATTATGGGTTGAAATGAATCCATTATTATGGATTTTAGGCCAATTGTTTCTTACGTTTTTCTATTACTAGTTATGATGATATGAATAACATCCTAAAAGTTTATAAGAGGGTCTAGGGTTGTTTATTTATGGGCATATTCTCATAATTATTATGAAATAAGGTAATTCTATTGTTAATTATCAAATACACTAATCCTATGGTTATTTTAATGTGAATTTGTGGGAATATATTTTTTGAACTAATAAAAACGCTTGAAATATTGTATATTTATCTTAGTTCATCTCATCGATTCTTAAAAAGGTTTATATTATTATTAGTGATTAAATTTATTATTTTTTATGGTTAGTCCTAGGTATAATCTCTTAAACTATATCAATAAGTCAATTTATAGTTTAATATCCTAAAATTTAAGAAGACTAAAGTGTTTTTGGTTTTACGGATCTAAAATTCCTATATATAAACTATATGTTATTGTGGGATCTTGTATAGATGAATCCTGGGGTAATTAACCTAATTAGGATAGTATATTATTAACACAATAATCATTTCATTAAAAGAAAATATGTTTAAATATATACTTACTTTGACACTCTCATGGGATATTATTTGGAAAATCACATTCCCATTGTTAAAAATTATAATGTATTTTAATACATTTTCATTACTACTTATGATATGTACATGACCTAGAAACCCTTGTTAAAACTTTAATAGTAATAGGTTGATCTAATTATGTCATAGTTGAATAAAATGTGTTATGGATTAAATTTTTTTTATTGGATATGTATATAAAATATAGTGTGTTGAAATTAAAATTTATAGTAATATTAATATATAATATCACAAACATTTTTTTAATATATGGGTAGAAACAATGTTCATAGAAATGAAGCTATAAAATATTTATCATTATGAACGACTAATACATATAGAAAACTATGGGTACACACTTGGAACATATTATTATAGATCTTAACATATTATCATAATGATGTAAAATATACTTTTATAACTCATGAAATTTATAGTAAGCTTAATATCCCATTAGAAGTTATGTTATATCTCCAAACTATCATATACAGAACCAAAAGTATTTTATTAGTGAGTAATAATTATTGTTTTGAGTACTAGACATATTAATTCAAAAAAATTCAAAAAAAATTTATTTTATTGCTTATCATTGTATTAAATTAATCTAATGTGATCGATGTATTTCTTCATACATGGCATTAACAAATGTAAAATCGAAATACCTTATAATAAAGAAAAAAATTACCATTGCGGTGTAGTTTTTGAATTAGTTGTTATAAACAGTTGTAAATGTATTCATTAATAAAATGAATTTTTTTTAATACTGATGAAAAAATATAATATAATTATTGTATCTAAATATATAATAATATCAAATTAAGAAATTACAAGTTTATTTATCAAATATTAATTTTTTATGTCATATAATTTTTTAAAAAAATATTTTTTTGATATTTTAACATCCATATATTTTATTACATATTTTTCAAATAAATTTATTTTCTTCGATAAGTTGTCTTACATGTAACACTGAGTTGTAAGGAACCTTTATATTCTATTAAAAATTATTATTTAATATAATAGTTATCACCAAACCGATGGAATAGAGGGAATTAATATGATTAAATATATAATAAAAATAAAGTTTAATCATATTTCAAATTAATTATTTAATTCTCAGTTATTTATAACATAAAATAAAAATAAGTTTAATATATTGGAAATATTTTTATAAAAACTGTATTTATGAAGACAAAGAAATATTTTATTTTCTTGTCGGAGTGGATACTCACGAAGGTGGGGTGGGGGGGGGGGGTAAATTTAGTTCCAATTAAAAATTCGGTTAAAAAATATTTCTCTTAAAATCCCCCTATTTAAAAACAAGTTAAACTATTGTGAATTTATACAGATTATAAAAGTTCAATTAGTTTCTCAAAGACTGATTAGGTCTCAGTTAATTGAATCAGAATATTAAATTGACTTTTGAAACTATATTACTAGATCACAATAAGTATAAACACATTCCAGTTTCATTATCAAAGTAACATTAAAACAAATTTTATTTCAATGTAATTACCAGTAGAATATGAAATATATAGTATACTTTTTACATAAACTAAAATGAACAGTAGATGTAACCAAGAGGTTCATTCTCAAGCTGAGACTTTGTCCTCTCACGCAATTTATATAAATTTGATCCACACCCTGGATCAGGGTAAACAACAGTGAAAACACTGTCTAGGTACAAAGACCACTACCATAGTTCTTCGTGGGAAATCAAACAAAAGCTCACAGGCTGTCCATGTCTTACTTGACCTCTACCACTATCCATAGTGGGATACAAGGATGTTATAGAGTTTGAATGAGGATTTAGAAATCCTCTGGAATAGCACAAGAGACAGTGTCTGTAATAAAGATACAGAGTATACACACTGCTCGAAATGAAAATAAAATAATCAATAAGAGAGTATATAAGAGTTTAGAAATCTCTAGTCATGTGAAGTGCATCTCTGGACTCTATTGATTAATAAAAAATTCTTCTAAGTCCTTCTCTGGTTCTTTTTTCTAAAAAATAGAGAGTCATTTTCTTAAGAATAGTTTGATCAGATTGAGTGCATGAAGAGCTTGTTGTAACACTTCACTGCCTGACTAAGGTGCAGCTCATGTTTTTCCTTAGAGTGAATGGCTTGGTGAATGTTCAGTGCACTTCCAATATGAATGTATCTTTTTCTTTTTGTGTGAATGCACCAATTCTCAATTTTATTCACCCCTTACCCTTTACACCCTTCATGTGCCTTCTAGGTCTTCTTTTTCTCCTATTTTTTCGGACTTTATCCTTCCTTTTATAGATTTCAGCTTCGATAAAAAGAATGATTACCTTTTTCATGTGTACAAGGTACGGTTCCCTGAAATGTGAACAAATATCATTAAAAAACATTTATTGCATTAAAAACATCAAATATGACCGTTTCTTAATAAATAAATAATATTCAGAGAAGTAGAGTTTGACTGGGCAGTCTTTCATTAGTAGCCTTCTGTTGGTAGATGTGTAACGGTGGACTATGTAGCAATGACCATCTATCGGTAGCTATTTGATATTGTATCAGTAGCTCCTGGTATCGGTAGCTCTTTGATCGTGTATTAGTAGCTCTATATACCGGTGTCCCCTTCTATCGGTAGCACGCATTGTATTGGTAGATCGCTTTGTATCGGTAGAATTGCTCTATCGGTAACTCGGTAGACTTGTTCTATCCGTAGCTTAGCTTTTGTCGGTAGATGTCCGTATCGGTGGACTTGATCTATCAGAGACGTGCTGACTAGTGGACTTTTTCTATTGGTAGCTCTAGGTATCGGTGACCTTAGCTTACCAGTGTCTATGTCTATCGGTAGAATAAGTACCGGTAGATCTGTATCAGTAGCTTATAAGCATATTAGTGAGTAAATGCTCATCTCCTTTATGCAAAACATATCCGATTGAGTTATAATTACTTCAAAAATCATATAAACATAGTTAAACATTGAATAACATATTTAAAATATTATTTTTATATAATTATCAATTTGATAATAGAATATCATATATTAAAAGAATTTGTATATAGATAACCATTAATTGGGATTATCAATGTATGTGAAAGCATAATTTGGATTATCAAAACAGGTGAGGTCAACAATCTCCCCCTTCTGGATAATCACAACTTATGATATTATAGTCTCAAAATAATGAGTAATTATATCAGAGGATATATCAATAAATCCAATTGTAATAGATAAAACTACACACCAGAGTTAAAAAATGTACGATGTGAAATGTAAAATGTATCAGAGGTAGAATTTAAATGAAATGGTATCAAAGTTACAAGTTTCAAAACATAGTAGCTCTCCCCCTTTGTCATAAAAGAAAATATTCCACGATATGTTTCCCTTAAATAGTATTTCTCCCCCTTTGTGATAATCAAAAAGTGGGAATCAATAACGCGAAAAAGAATACCATTTGTATTTCATGTTGCAAAAAGGTATAGCAAAATAAAACAAAATACAAGGTATTCTTATCAAATATATTAGCCTCCTATTCAATCTACATCCTCAATTTGAGATTTTCCCTTGGGATTAGAAGAGGATTTAGGTTGTGTGGATGCAGGTGTAGGCTTAGGAACACTAGAAATGATCCCAGGGGGGTGAGAAACTGAAAATGTTCATGGCATGTACTGAGTAGTTCTCTGAGTGATCATAAGAGTAAGGCTTCAGATAGTTGGGGCTCGAGTAATCTGAATAGGAGAAGAATGAGAAGCAGATGCATGTAAAGTTGGAGGTACAATCACTAGTCTAGTATCGACACGCAAGAATTGAAACAAGAGATTTCTGAAATCCTCAATTATTCCCCCTCCTCACTCCATATCAGATATGAAATCATCCTTGTTTTCCATGAATTTTTCCAAGGCTGTAGTCAATTCCTTTAGCATAATGACTTTATCTCTGAAGGCTTGATTGACGGGAGGTAACTTTCGAATTCCCAACAGAAGTATGAAGTGGTTTTTGAGTTGATATTTTGGTATAAATCCTTTTGAAATCATAATCTTCCTTGTCTTTTACTTCTTTCTGAGAGGCAGAAGTTTCTCTCATATAGTCATGGACAATCTTCATTATCTCCCTATTGGTATCTTGAGTAGAAGTCAACACTTTGGTCAGATCAGATGAGTCAACGTTGCCACTGGTTGATGCTAAACCAAGCTCCTCTTTCATCACAGCTTGAATATGATTTAGTTCTATTCAAGGTCTGGAGGCAGGAGAACCAACAGAGACAATTATTATTTCCATGAAGTTTTTAGTCAAACCACTGATACGATTTTTGACTTGGGAATCCTGAGTGCTGACATGATCTTTCATAGAGGTTTTAAATCTTTTAAAGACTAATACCATCTTCCTCACAACAACTTTGACATAAGCTATATCATTATCTGCTTGGGATTTAGAACTCATATAAAATTCTAAAGAGATAACAGATTTCTTTAGAGCTTAAACATCCTCTTCCAGTCTAGATACTTGAGTCTAGAAAGTTGTATCTTCATTGACTATTTATTCCACAAAGGATGAAATATTACAACTGAGAGAGAGTTCAAACGATTTTTCCAAATTACTCTTCTCTTCAACAATGTAGTGCTTCAATTCGGCAACAGAAGCATTAAAAGACTCTTTCTGCTCATCCTTTAAGGATTCAATGTTATCCCTGGTGATCATATCAGTAGGTGTAACCATATCAGGTGATCATTCAGATACTATATTGTCCACTGAGTCATTCATAATCGATTGAATTAATTCCACCAGTGAAGCTTTCATTTTCATTATTTCTTCCACAAAACTGATTTTGAGATCAGAATTTAGCTTTTTTAGATCATGTATTATGACCACATCTTCTGCTAACAACTCTGTCTGAATTTCATAATTGATTTTGGGTCTATTGAGGGATTCCTCATTATCAGAATTGGGATAGTATAATCCACAAACCACAAAACCATGGACTTCTGCACAATCTTCAATTTCAACAGCCACTGAAACACTGCCAAATATGGTTTGATGCTCTCCAACAATGGGAGCATTCTCTTATAAAAAAATAGAATTCTCAGTAGGTATTTCTTCCTCAGAAGAATCTTCTACATTAAACTCCACCTCTGCAACAATAAGAGGCTCCTCTAGATGAGGCACATGTCCTTCCATCTCTCAAACTACATCCTTAACAGGTACAACTGAACTTCTAATTATTGGACTCAGACTTAACTAGACAGAATCAGAGGATTCAGATTCATTCTCTCTTTAATATATAATATCACAATAATTTTTTTAATATATGGGTAGAAACAAAGTTCATAGAAATGAAGCTATAAAATATTTATCATTATGAACGACTAATACATATAGAAAACTATGGGTACACACTTGGAACATATTATTATAGATCTTAACATATTATCATAATGATGTAAAATATACTTTTATAACTCATGAAATTTATAGTAAGCTTAATATCCCATTAAAAGTTATGTTATATCTCCAAACTATCATATACAGAACCAAAAGTATTTTATTAGTGAGTAATAATTATTGTTTTGAGTACTAGACATATTAATTCAAAAAAATTCAAAAAAAATTTATTTTATTCCTTATCATTGTATTAAATTAATCTAATGTGATCGATGTATTTCTTCATACATGGCATTAAAAAATTTAAAATCGAAATACCTTATAATAAAGAAAAAAATTACCATTGCGGTGTAGTTTTTGAATTAGTTGTTATAAACAGTTGTAAATGTATTCATTAATAAAATGAATTTTTTTTAATACTGATAAAAAAATATAATATAATTATTGTAGCTAAATATATAATAATATCAAATTAAGAAATTACAAGTTTATTTATCAAATATTAATTTTTTATGTCATATAATTTTTTTAAAAAATATTTTTTGATATTTTAACATCCATATATTTTATTACATATTTTTCAAATAAATTTATTTTCTTCGATAAGTTGTCTTACATGTAACACTGAGTTGTAAGGAACCTTTATATTCTATTAAAAATTATTATTTAATATAATAGTTATCACCAAACCGATGGAATAGAGGGAATTAATATGATTAAATATATAATAAAAATAAAGTTTAATCATAGTTCAAATTAATTATTTAATTCTCAGTTATTTATAACATAAAATAAAAATAAGTTTAATATATTGGAAATATTTTTATAAAAACTGTATTTATGAAGACAAAGAAATATTTTATTTTCTTGTCGGAGTGGATACTCACGAAGGTGGGGTGGGGGGGGGGGTAAATTTAGTTCCAATTAAAAATTCGGTTAAAAAATATTTCTCTTAAAATCCCCCTATTTAAAAAAAAGTTAAACTATAGTGAATTTATACAGATTATAAAAGTTCAATTAGTTTCTCAAAGACTGATTAGGTCTCAGTTAATTGAATCAGAATATTAAATTGACTTTTGAAACTATATTACTAGATCACAATAAGTATAAACACATTCCAATTTCATTATCAAAGTAACATTAAAACAAATTTTATTTCAATGTAATTACCAGTAGAATATGAAATATATAGTATACTTTTTACATAAACTAAAATGAACAGTAGATGTAACCAAGAGGTTCATTCTCAAGCTGAGACTTTGTCCTCTCAAGCAATTTATATAAATTTGATCCACACCCTGGATCAGGGTAAACAACAGTGAAAACACTGTCTAGGTACAAAGACCACTACCATAGTTCTTCGTGGGAAATCAAACAAAAGCTCACAGGCTGTCCATGTATTACATGACCTCTACCACTATCCATAGTGGGATACAAGGATGTTATAGAGTTTGAATGAGGATTTAGAAATCCTCTGGATTAGCACAAGAGACAGTGTCTATAATAAAGATACAGAGTATACACACTGCTCGAAATGAAAATAAAATAATCAATAAGAGAGTATATAAGAGTTTAGAAATCTCTAGTCATGTGAAGTGCATCTCTGGACTCTTTTGATTAATAAAAAATTCTTCTAAGTCCTTCTCTAGTTCTTTTTTCTAAAAAATAGAGAGTCATTTTCTTAAGAATAGTTTGATCAGCTTGAGTGCATGAAGAGCTTGTTGTAACACTTCACTGCTTGACTAAGGTGCAGCTCTTGTTTTTCCTTAGAGTGAATGGCTTGGTGAATGTTCAGTGCACTTCCAATATGAATGTATCTTTTTCTTTATGTGTGAATGCACCAATTCTCAATTTTATTCACCCCTTACCCTTTACACCCTTCATGTTCCTTCTAGGTCTTCTTTTTCTCCTATTTTTTCAGACATTATCCTTCCTTTTATAGCTTTCAGCTTCGATAAAAAGAATGATTACCTTTTTCATGTGTACAAGGTACGGTTCCCTGAAATGCGAACAAATATCATTAAAAAACATTTATTGCATTAAAAACATCAAATATGACCGTTTCGTAATAAATAAATAATATTCAGAGAAGTAGAGTTTGACTGGGCAGTCTTTCATTAGTAGCCTTCTGTTGGTAGATGTGTAACGGTGGACTATGTAGCAATGACCATCTATCGGTAGCTATTTGATATTGTATCAGTAGCTCCTGGTATCAGTAGCTCTTTGATCGTGTATTAGTAGCTCTATATACCGGTGTCCCCTTCTATCGGTAGCACGCATTGTATTGGTAGATCGCTTTGTATCGGTAGAATTGCTCTATCGGTAACTCGGTAGACTTGTTCTATCCGTAGCTTAGCTTTTGTCGGTAGATGTCCGTATCGGTGGACTTGATCTATCAGAGATGTGCTGACTGGTGGACTTTTTCTATTGGTAGCTCTAGGTATCGGTGACCTTAGCTTACTAGTGTCTATGTCTATCGGTAGAATAAGTACCGGTAGATCTGTATCAGTAGCTTATAAGCATATTAGTGAGTAAATGCTCATCTCCTTTATGCAAAACATATCCGATTGAGTTATAATTACTTCAAAAATCATATAAACATAGTTAAACATTGAATAACATATTTAAAATATTATTTTTATATAATTATAAATTTGATAATAGAATATCATATATTAAAAGAATTTGTATATAGATAACCATTAATTGGGATTATCAATGTATGTGAAAGCATAATTTGGATTATCAAAAAAGGTGAGGTCAACAATCTCCCCCTTCTAGATAATCACAGCTTATGATATTATAGTCTCAAAATAATGAGTAATTATATCAGAGGATATATCAATAAATCCAATTGTAATAGATAAAACTACACACCAGAGTTAAAAAATGTATGATGTGAAATGTAAAATGTATCAGAGGTAGAATTTAAATGAAATGGTATCAAAGTTACAAGTTTCAAAACATAGTAGCTCTCCCCCTTTGTCATAAAAGAAAATATTCCACGATATGTTTCCCTTAAATAGTATTTCTCCCCCTTTGTGATAATCAAAAAGTGGGAATCAATAACGCGAAAAAGAATACCATTTGTATTTCATGTTGCAAAAAGGTATAGCAAAATAAAACAAAATACAAGGTATTATTATCAAATATATTAGCCTCCTATTCAATATACATCCTCAATTTGAGATTTTCCCTTGGGATTAGAAGAGTATTTTGGTTGTGTGGATGCAGGTGTAGGCTTAGGAACACTAGAAATGATCCCAGGGGGGTGAGAAACTGAAAATGTTCATGGCATGTACTGAGTAGTTCTCTGAGTGATCATAAGAGTAAGGCTTCAGATAGCTGGGGCTCGAGTAATCTGAATAGGAGAAGAATGAGAAGCAGAGGCATGTAAAGTTGGAGGTACAATCACTGGTCTAGTATCGACACGCAAGAATTGAAAAAAGAGATTTCTGAAATCCTCAATTATTCCCCCTCCTCACTCCATATCAGATATGAAATCATCCTTGTTTTCCATGAATTTTTCCAAGGCTGTAGTCAATTCCTTTAGCATAATGACTTTATCTCTGAAGGCTTGATAGACGAGAGGTAACTTTCGAATTCCCAACAAAAGTATGAAGTGGTTTTTGAGTTGATATTTTGGTATAAATCCTTTTGAAATCATAATCTTCCTTGTCTTTTACTTCTTTCTGAGAGGCAGAAGTTTCTCTCATATAGTCATGGACAATCTTCATTATCTCCCTATTGGTATCTTGAGTAGAAGTCAACACTTTGGTCAGATCAGATGAGTCAACGTAGCCACTGGTTGATGCTAAACCAAGCTCCTCTTTCATCACATCTTGAATATGATTTAGTTCTATTCAAGGTCTGGAGGCAGGAGAACCAACAGAGACAATTATTATTTTCATGAAGTTTTTGGTCAAACCACTGATACGATTTTTGACTTGGGAATCCTGAGTGCTGACATGATCTTTCATAGAGGTTTTAAATCTTTTAAAGACTAATACCATCTTCCTCACAACAACTTTGACATAAGCTATATCATTATCTGCTTGGGATTTAGAACTCATATAAAATTCTAAAGAGATAACAGATTTCTTTAGAGCTTAAACATCCTCTTCCAGTCTAGATACTTGAGTCTAGAAAGTTGTATCTTCATTGCCTATTTATTCCACAAAGGATGAAATATTACAACTGAGAGAGAGTTCAAACGATTTTTCCAAATTACTCATCTCTTCAACAATGTAGTGCTTCAATTCGGCAACAGAAGCATTAAAAGACTCTTTCTGCTCATCCTTTAAGGATTCAATGTTATCCCTGGTGATCACATCAGTAGGTGTAACCATATCAGGTGATCATTCAGATACTACATTGGCCACTGATTCATTCATAATCGATTGAATTAATTCCACCAGTGAAGCTTTCATTTTCATTATTTCTTCCACAAAACTGATTTTGAGATCAGAATTTAGCTTATTTAGATCATGTATTATGACCACATCTTCTGCTAACAACTCTGTCTGAATGTCATAATTGATTTTGGGTCTATTGAGGGATTCCTCATTATCAGAATTGGGATAGTATAATCCACAAACCACAAAACCATGGACTTCTGCACAATCTTCAATTTCAACAGCCACTGAAACACTGCCAAATATGGTTTGATGCTCTCCAACAATGGGAGCATTCTCTTAT
Organism: Viscum album; assembly: GCA_963277665.1. NCBI lineage: Eukaryota > Viridiplantae > Streptophyta > Magnoliopsida > Santalales > Viscaceae > Viscum > Viscum album. The sequence goes on from OY728134.1 coordinate 1,006,988,785, forward strand.
ACAAAAATAGAATTCTTAGTAGGTATTTCTTCCTCAGAAGAATCTTCTACATTAAACTCCACCTCTGCAAAAATAAGAGGATCCTCTAGATTAGGCACATGTCCTTCCATCTCTCAAACTACATCCTTAACAGGTACAACTGAACTTCTAATTATTGGACTCAGACTTAACTAGACAGAATCAGAGGATTCAGATTCATTCTCTCTTTATTCTTCATTCACAGGGCTTGGTCGGTCTTCCTCATCAGCATGAGTTTCTTCTTCTAATATTGTTTCCTTTCTAGATGACACAATTTCAGCAACTAGACTTGGGGGGCATGTCTAGATATCTTTCATCAGCGATAGAAGAATCCTCTTCATCAGTCTCATCACTGTACTCATGTTCTGCTTCATCAGGTCATAGACCTGGATCCCTGACATCATTAGGCCATGAAGGATGATCCAAAGGATTGAATATATCATATAAATTTTTATCATCATTAACCCACTCTACTCTCAATGGGTTCCAGTTTATCATCATTATTTTCAAACTGTGCTTGTGATACAGATGTTGTTTCTTACTACCACAGTATCATCTTGAGACTAAACTACCCCTTTTACCTTAATCATTACTGAGATAAACTTGGAAAAGAATAAGACACTGGTATTTGATTTTTTCCTGGTCATTACCTCCATTTGAATTATTAGAAACCTGCACAGATTCACTTTCACTCCATGTCTCAAAATATGTAACAGATAGATATCCAGATAACTTAAATTCCCAAAGTCCCTTCTCCATAGAATTAAGACATTCTGAACAAACATGAACATAAATATCTTCTCTCTATCCATTTCAGCAGCCACCACTTGTCTTTGATTTCCACTACCGGTGAGCTCCTCTATGGTAGTATGATAATCCAATATATCACATGTAGGTGGTATTTCTTTTGAGGCATATCCAGGAACACCTTTGTGTGGATCCTTCAGGCATTCATCCCACTCAACGGATGAAAACTATATCTCCATTCCATTCACAAAAGAAGCCACATAGTTTTCATATTATGATTTCCCAAAGCTCACAAACTCAAAGAGCTATTTCACCATCTTCGGATAGTAGGGACCATTGTTGTTTGAAAAGCAATCTACCCACTTCTGATCATCCAACACATTGAGAACTAATGATTTACTATCCAACAACCATTCCACGCATAGCTCTTTTTCGATGACAATAAATCTATTTTTCAATTGAGGGTTCACTAGTCGCCTCCTCGACCTTGTTCTACCAACACTACCACTTTCTTCTGGCTCAGGCTTCTTCTTCTTCACATTCGGCTCATCAATTTCATCTCTGATGGTAGGGAGTTTGGTTTTGGAGATCATTGGTTCGAGGCACATAGGGTTTTCAAGAAAATTGGGAGCTAAGGCTTGAGGGTAAAGGGTTTGAGGATCAATGGATTGAGAAGTAACTAGGAATTTTTTTTTCATTTAGGAATCATAAAATAAAAAATTAAAATAAAAAAGTAATATATAGACAATACAGATTCCGGAAGCAGACAGAAGTTTAAAACAACACGTACTCATCGGTAGTGTTTGTCGGTGAGAATTCCTATCTGTGAGGTCCATCGGTGAGGTTTCACATCGGTGAGGTACATCGGTGAGGTATCACATCAGTGAGGTAAATCGGTGAGGTTTAACATCATTGAGGTACATCGGTGAGGTATCACATTGGTGAGGTACATCATTGAGGTATCACATCGGTGAGGTATTTACTGATTAAGGATGATCATTCCTAACTCATGTTTAATGTAACTTAACCTTTCCGAACATAATGGTTTGGTGAAATTGTCAGCTCATTGATGTTCAGTACCTATAAATTCAAGAGTAATATCACCTTTTTGTTAATGATCTCTCAAAAAGTGGTGCCTTACATCAATGTGTTTGGTCCTAGAGTGAGATACAGGGTTCTTTGAAATATTTATTGCACTAGTGTAATCACTGTTAATTGAAACATGATTAAAATCATATCCATAGTCTAAAGGAGTGTGTATCATCCATAAAATTTGTGCATAGAAACTAACAGTAGCTATATACTCTGCTTTGGCAGTGGAAAATGTTACAGAATTCTGCTTTTTACTAAACCAAGATACTATGGATTTTCCCAATAAATGAAATGTTCTAGATGTGATTTTTCTATCCAACTTGCAACTAGCAATGTCAGCATCTGAATAACTCATTAATTCAAAAGATTTACCTTTTGGGTAAAACAAACCTAAATTTTCAGTGTGTTTAAGATTCTTAAAAATTCTTTTAACATCAAGTAAATGAGATTATTTTGGATTAGCTTGAAATATTTCCCACATACACAAACTAAACATAATTTCTGGCCGACTAGCAGTAAGGTAAAGTAAGATTCCAATCATACCTCTGTAATTGGTTTGATCCACTGATTTCCCAGTTTCATCTGCATCCAATTTATAGACAGTACTCATAGGTGTATCATTTTCCTTAATACTATCCAAACCAAAATGTTTTAAAATATCCTTTTTATATTTACATTGATTAAAAATAATACTATTTTCATTTTGAAAAACAGGAGATCCAAGAAAATATTTGAGTTCTCCCATTAAACTCATTTCAAATTCATTTTTCATACTCATTGGAAAATCAGCACATAAAGAATGTTTAGAAGATCCAAAAATAATATCATCATCATAGATTTGTACTATCAAAAATTCTTTAGAAATTCATTTAATAAAAAGATATGGATCAACAATCCCTTTAGTAAAACTTTTTGAAATAAGAAAATTACTAAGTATATCATAACAAGCTCTTGGAGATTGTTTTAAACCATATAAAGCTTTAGAAAGTTTTAAAACATGATTTTGAAAATGAATATTACTAAATCCAGGTGGTTGTTCAAAAAAAACATTTTCAATTATAAATCCATTTAGAAAATCACTTTTGACATCCATTTGATATAATTTGAAATTCAGATGAGTAGCATAGGCAAGTAGGATCAAAATGGCTTCTAATATTTCTATAGTTGTAAAGGTTTCTTCATAGTATATTTCTTCCTATTGATTATATACTTGTGCAACTAGCCTTGCTTTATTTATAACTATATTTCCAGACTCAACATCTTTGTTTCTAAAAACCCATTTAGTGCATATTGTTAATGTGTCATTGGGTTTGTCAACTAATTACCAGACTTTGTTTCATTCAAATTCATTCAACTCTTATAGCATATCCATTACCCAAAATTCCTCATTGATTGCATCATTGATATTTTTAGGTTGTAGTTGTGAAAGAAAGGATTGATGTTCAACTTGGTTTCTTAGAGAATCTCTAGTCTGTGTCCCTCTATCAAGATTACCTACAACAGCATCTATATGATGATTCGTTAGAATCCTAGTTGATCTAGTAAAGGTAGGTCTACAAACATCAGGTTCATCTATAGGTACAGGTTCAATAGTAGAAAATTCAGGAATATGTCCATAACTGGATTTTTAAAGCAGGATCTTTAGTTTTATCATTAATGTCCAGAATTTTCAAATCTTCTTCATGATTTTCAAGAGAAGACTTTGGTTCATGTGGATCAGTTTCATCAAACTTGATGTGAACAGATTCTTCCAAACATTTGGTTCTTTTGTTAAAGACTCTATAGGCATTGCTAGTTATTGAATAACCAAGAAAAATTTCTTTATCACTTTTAGAAGCAATGTTTTCAAGATTATCCTTTGTATTGAGAATAAAAACATTGCATCTGAAAACTCTAAAGTAATTAAACATAGGTTTTCTATTATTCCATAATTCATAAGGGGTATTCATAAGAACTAGTCTAATCAAGAATCTTTTAATAATATAGAAAGCTATATTTACTCCTTCAGCCCAAAAATAAATAGGCAGGTCAAACTCATTAAGCATGGTTCATGCAATTTCATGAAGGGTTTTATTTCTTCTTTCTACTACATCATTCTATTGAGGTGCCCTAGGTGAAGAGAAATTTTGACTATTGCCATTGTGTGAGAAAAATATTCATACTCATGATTTTGCAACTCATGACCATGGACACTTCTCTGGGTCTTAATATTAAGTCCAAAAATCTTTTCTATAGACTTGGAGTATTTAATAAAGTAAGAACAAGATTCACTTTTGTGAGATAAGAAGTATACCCAAGTATATATATAAAAGTCATCTACTAGAACATAGACATAGTGCTTCCCATTTAAACTAGAAACTCTAGAAGGTCCAAACAAGTCCATGTGAACCAACTCAATAGGTAGAGAAGTTGAAACATCTATCTTTGATTTAAAAGAAACTTTATGTTGTTTTTCCTTTTGACCGGGATTAAAAACATTGTCTGATGGAAATTCATGCTTAGGTAGGTCTCTAATTAAGTTCTTCCTAGTCAGTTTTCTGAGTGAATGAATGTTGCAGTGTCCTAATCTTCTGTGCCAACGCTAGGATTCTTTATGAAATGCATTTAAACAACTAACATTTTTCTTGGCTAAAGAATTCAAATCAACAGCATAAACATTTTCATTTCTTAAAGTAGATAATACTAAAACATTTTTAGAGTTAAAAACATTACAGGAAGCATTTTCCAACATAACATTGAAACGTTAATCACATAATTGAGAAATAATTAACAGATTATATTTCTGTCCATCAACAAATAAAACATTAGAAATCAAAATGGAATTAGTGTTACCAATCTGGCCTAGGCCAATGATCCTTCCTTTAGAGTTATCACCAAAGGTGACATGGCCTTCATCAACCATTATTAATCTTTTAAATCATGAGTAATCTCCAGAAATGTGCCTTGAACATCCACTATCAAAGTACCATATTTTCCTGTGAGAACTCTTCAAGAAAGTCTCATACAAAATTGTTTTAAACAGAGAATGATTTTGGTACCCAGATTTTCTTGGGTCCAGACAGGTTAGCAATCAAAGCTTTAGGTACCCAAATTTGTCTTATGGGTCTCAAATAATTTATAGAATCAATATATTTTTGAAGGATAAAATTTATTTGATCTATAACCATAATAATAACTAGTTGAAGCATACAAATTTATAGAACTAGAACTTGCAATATCCTGTCTGGATTTAGAAATAAATCTAGTATTAGTAAACTTTCTTTGTCATAGTTGATAGCCTATTACAGTGGTATATTTTGGTGCCACTTGTTTTCCTTACATTTTTGTAAGTGTATCCTTTCCATTTTTGAATTTTTCTAAGTCCTTCCTTAATTGTTCATTAGACAACTTCAGTTCCATATTTTCCTTAAGTAATTGAGCATTATTTTCCTTCTCTACATCAAGAGCAGATTTAACATTTGGAGTGGGAGCATGATGTTTCTTCATGTTTTTATAATTTTCCTTCAATTAACTACATGTCTCTTCTATCATATTACAATATTCAAATTATTCTTCACTAGACATGTTTTCAGATTCATAATCAGATTCTACTCCAGAATAATATGAATTTAAAGCAATAGTGTCCAGTGTTACCTCGGATGTGTTTGTCATAAAACACTTGTTAGCACATTTATTTTCAGAGTCAGAAACATCAGATTCACTTGTGCTATCTTCTGAATCACTCCCAGTTGATTTCATTTATTTCTTATAATTGTTTTCCTTATAGTCATGTTTCTTCTTGAACTTTAATTTTGGACAGTCAGCTGTAATGTGACCTTTTCTATTGCATTCATGGCATATAACTTTATCACTCTTATCAGCTTTCTTCTAGTCCTTTTTCCAATCACCGTTGTTGTCATATTTACCTTTGTAGTTTGATTTTTTGAAGAATTTCTTCTTCCTAGAGAATTTCTTAAATCTTCTGGCTATTTGAGCCATCTCAGCATCACTACCAGATTCTGAACTTTCACTAGATGAGCTGTCAGTAGGTATGTGAACATTATCCTTGTCCTTTCTCCTTGAGGAAGTAGACTTAAAAGATATTGACTTGCTTTTCGGTTCATCATTTTCTTCCTTATTTATGTTAAGATCTTCCTCATACATCATAAGCTTACCTATTTAATCTTTAACTGGCAGTGTTCTGATGTCGCACAATTCTCTAATGGAAACAGATGTGCCTCTCTATCTTTATGGCAGACATTAATATTCTCATGATCTCTTATTTTAGAGGAACAACTTTACCAAGAGAGCCCATGCTGTTGAAAATCTCATTGAACCTGAGATACATGTCAGAAATGGGTTCATCCGGCTTCTTTTTAAAATTATAATATTTAATAGTATTGGTATTCATCCTCATTTCATTAACGTTGGTTGTCCCCTCATGGGAAATAGCCAAAGTGTCCCAGATTTCATAAGCAGTGTTTCAGGCAGAATTGCGATTGAATTCATCACCTCCTAAAGCACAGTACAGGGCATTCATAGCTTTACAGTTATTAATGTAAGCTGTTTTAGTAGGTTCATCCCAAGCAGTTCTCTCAGTTTCTAGAATTTTATATTGAGTCTCTATAGCAGTCCAGATATCAAATCCCATGCTTTCTAAATGAATTTTCATTTTAAGCTTCCACTAGGCATAGTTTGTACCATTAAATAAAGGTTGCTTGCTGGGATCAACGCCTTCTTGTCTATTGTCCATAACTAGATTATATAAATTATATTTAAAGAGATAAAATTTAGAACTAATGGAAATTTATGATATTTAACGATGCAACTAAAATCACAGTTGAAAAACAAAGTGATTTGAAATCCTGTATTAATAAAAACTTGCCTCTGATACCAAATGTTGGTCGGAGCGGATACTCAAGAGGGGGGGGGGGGTTAATTTAGTTCCAATTAAAATTTTTGTTAAAAAATAATTCTCTTAAAATCCACCTTTTGAAAAAAAATTTAAAATGTAGTGGATTTATACAGATTGTAAATGTTCAATTAGTTTCTCAATGTCTGATTAGGTCTCAGTTCATTGAATCTAAAGATTAAATTGACTTTTGAAACTAACTTACTGGTTCCCAATAATAATAAATACTTGCTAGTTTAACTATTAAAGTAACTTTAAAACAAATTTTATTTCAAATTAATTAGCAGTTGAATATGAAATATATAGTATACTTTTTACTTAAATTAAAATGCACAATAGATGTAACCAAGAGGTTCAATCTCAAGCTGAGACTTAGTCCTCTCAAGAAATATATATAAATTTGATCCACAACCTGGATCGGGGTAAACAATAGTGAAAACAAATCCAGGTACAAATACCTCTACCACAATTCTTTGTGGGAAAACAAACAACAACTCATAGGCTGGCCAGATCTTACCTGACCTCTCCACTATCCACAGTGGGTTACCAGGAATTTATAGAGTTTGAATGAGTATTTATAAATCCTCTAGCTCAGCATAGGAGATAGTGTGTGTAAGAAATATACAGAGTATACACACTGCTCGAAATTTAAATAAAAGAATAACTAAAAGAGTATATTAGAGTTTAGAATGCTCTAGTGATGTGAAGTTCAACTCTGTAATCTTTTGATTAATCATAAATTCTCTTGAGTCCTTCTATGGTTTTTGACTGAAAAATAGAGAGTCATTTTCATAAGCACAGTTTGATCAGCTTGAGTGCATGAAGAACTCATTGTAACGCTTCACTCCATGACTAAGGTGCAACTTCTGTTCTTTCTTAGAGTAAATGTCTTGGTGTATGTCCAGTGCTCTTCCTGTATGAATGTAGAATTTTCTTTTTGTGTGAATGCACCACTTCTCAATGCTATCCAACCCTTCCCTTTTACACCCTTCACGTACCTTCTTGATCTTCATTATTTTCTATATTTTGATCAGAATTTGTCCTTCCTTTTATAGATTTCATCTCCGGTAAATAGAATGATTACTTTTTTCATTGTTACTAGGTACGATTCCCTGACATGCCAACAACTATCATTAAATAACATTAATTGCATTGAAAATCAAATATGACTGTTGCATAATAAATAAATAATATTTAGAGAAGTAGAGTTTGACTGGTCATTATTTCATTAGTAGCCTTCTGTTGGAAGATGTGTAACGGTGGACTGTGTAGCAGTGACATTCTATCGGTAACTCTTTGATCTTGTATCGGTAGCTCTTGGTATCGGTAGCTCTTTGATCGTGTATCAGTAGCTCTATATACTGGTGACCCCTTCTATCGGTAGATCTTTGTCTATCAGTATCTCACTTTGTATCGGTATCCTGCTTTGTATTGGTAGCTCTCTTTGTATCGGTAGACTTGCTCTATCGGTAACACGGTAGACTTGTTCTATCGGTAGCACAGCTTCTGTCGGTAGCTGTCCCTATCGGTGGACTTGATTTATCAGAGATGTGATAACAGGTGGACTTGTTCTTTTGGTAACTCTATTTATTGGTGACCTTAGATTATCAGTGACTATGACTATCGATAGACTAGGTACTGGTAGATATGTATCAGTAGCTTATAAGAATATCAGTGACTTAATTCATATCTGCTTTATGCAAAACATATCCGATTGAGTTAGAATTACTTAAACACTAATATAAACATAGTTAAACATTGATTAGCATATTTCAAATATTATTTTGATATAATTATTGACCTGATAGTAGAATATCATAGATTGAGAGAATTAATATATAGATAAACATTAATTGGGATTATCAAAGTATGTGAAACCATAATTGGGATTATCAAAACAGGTGAGGTCGACACTATTAATAAATTAAATTAATCACTATTAGTGAATAATTCTAAATGAAATAAGATATTATATATTCAATAAATAATTTTTCATTCAATGTTTTATTCTATGGGTGGTATAGGAAAAAAATCACTATTATGTAGAAAATATGTATTTTTATAAAAAAATGGTTTCATCAGATTTTACACTCATATTTTAAATATAATTTTTTCTATATTAGAATATTTATCTTAAAATACCAAATTAATTTTTTAAATAATAATGTTAAAATTATCATAGGTTTAATTATTGAGAATTATGTGGAAAATATTTTTTTCCTTCAATAGTGAAAAATACTGGTTTTTTGAGGAATCGTCATTTCATTAAAATTATTTTAAAAAATATAAATTATTCTAAGATGGTTTTAAATTAAAAAATAAAATATATATTAATTAATACAATTTATTTTATTTCAATGAATTTCATTTTGAATTTTGATATTATACATTTTTTAACTTAAAACAATTTTCTCTTTGAGAAAAATCTTTTTTATCGCATTTAAGAGATTAATTTTAAATTATATTCAACCAGTGATATGAATATAATTATGAAAAATTGATTCATAATTAGAATTATAATAGTTTCAATTACTTAATAATTTCATCATAATGTTTTAACATTATTAATAGTATATTAGTAATAATTAATCACCACTCTTAATGAGAAATTGGTTTTAACAATGGATAAACTAAAAAGATAAGGACTAAAATGTCATAAAAACATTAAAAAGTTTACTTATATGTCCATATTTCTACCTTATTTCATTTTCCATTTATAATAAATTAATTTTGATTCTTTTTCATGAAAAAAACTCAGGTATACATTTTCATTCAAAAAACAATAAAGTGTGTCCTCTCCCCCATATATAAAAGGCCACAAACTATCCTCTAATATTAAAACATCCATTTCCATTTGTTTTTGAAAATCCATCCCCAAATAAAATAAAAATATCCGTAAAAAAATATAGAAATATGTTTTTTCTAGAATCCATTCTATGAAGTATTTTTGTGCAATCCTAAAGAGGTTACCAAAAGAAGAGCTACTATTTTTAGACGAGGGTTTTATTATATTTATTGGTTGGTCTCCTTAAATTATTATTAATCCATGATGACATAATTATCATATTATATTAAATATATTGACAAGTTTTTATGTTAATTTAATTACATATATCCTTCTCATCTCCCCTTAAATGATAAATGATAACATCGCTATTTTTTACGGAAGACTACCGCGTCGCAAACTAATATCATTAATTTTCTATCAAAACCTAAAATGGTTGTGTATGATGTTGGATGTATAGATATATATATATATATATAATATTTTTAATATATTTATACTCATATAATTATAATATGACATTTAACTTGTTTCATTTCATTCCATGGGAGACTCACTAACATTAATGATGTGTTTTTGGTGGACGACTGCCTCACGAAGCGACGTGATTTAGTTCTCACTTACATTTTATATGGATTGTAATAATGGATAAATTTAATTATTATATTTTATTTATATAAAATAATAATTATTCTTGATATATAATTTTTATTTAACTTTTTTTCTATACATTGATTGATATAAGCGACGTTTATGCGTACATACGACCAACTATCACCACAAATGATACATTTCATATTTTTTTATATATTTTTATTGGATGAATCAACAAATTATATAATGATTATATATGATATTTACATAAATTATGAAACTCTATAAGTTATGGATACATTATCAAGGTTAGAGGAACAAAAATAACAAACTAAAACATACAAGTAAAATGAAGCAGTTATTACCGAAAACTAAATTTGTCAAGGAATTCTTAACAAACATGTAACAAAAGGTGATATATAAATCATAGGCTGTATTATATACATTATTATAGTCCATTAAAATATTTATAACAAATTTATATTTATTATATATGAGGTTAGAGTGCTTTCAATGCACGTGGAAGGCAATGTAATGAATATTCACCTTACTTTTTATATATGTGAGATACGTGATATATTAACCACTTAAATATTTTGAGTAGTATAAATACTACCAATTAATGAATATTTAAATATTTTTCATCAAATATATGTGGATTTACTATTTGGGATCTATATTTCCTGGGGTTTTGGATTCAAAATTTACCAATGCGGTAATGATTTTATTTACAATCCCATTATTTATAGGGAATGTCCATTTTCAAGTTTCTAATGAGGAAATATCATGACTGAACAATATATAATTTTCATTTAAAGTATTATAATATGTTTATTAAATGAGAATTTATAATTTCAATTAATTTTACTCTCTTTAAGTACTCATCAAATAAAAAATATTTTTTTAACGAAAAATCAACTTTATTTCTCTCATCAGCCGAACGGATTTTCCTTTCGTATCCATGTTTCTTAATAATGACATAAAGAATGTTTTTAATATTAAAAAAAGAATATTTAAACCCCTTTTTAAACATTTATGAAAATTATTTTTTTTAAAATAACCTTATGATTTTTTGAACAATTCTTTTTTTTACATTTATCAAATATGTGAATGAAATATTTTTCTTTACTTGTACAACATGAATAAAATATTAAAACCTCATGAAAATAATTATTTTTTGGGTTACCATATAAGTTTGAAGGTTTATTTTAAAATAACATATTTGAAAAATAATATTTTGGAAATAGTTTTTTTTAAAGTGATATCAAAATGGAAAGGTTATTTTTCTCTTGATTATTTTATTATATTAACATTTATCAATGAAAATAGAATTTTGGGTTTATTATGATTTATTGGGGATAATATTTAAATATTTCATTCATATTTCTTCTATGGATGGATTATTTTTATTTTGATGAAATGTTTATGAAACCTATTTGATTTTCCTTGGTTATGATATGGTGAATTTATGAAATATTAATGAAACCTGCTTTCTTTACATATATTATGTTGTGATGATATAATGATTGTTTTATGACTTAGTGGAACTCATACGTATGTATTTAATAATGTTATTGGTCGTACCTATACTACCTCTAATTCATTGGTTAATAATTTATTTAACATGACATAACGATAAGAAATAATTCAATGTGGTTGATCTATAATTAGAATTTGGTCAGTCTGAATCCACTATGGGAAACATGTGAACCCTAATCCACTATAAGTAACAGGTGATGATCCCTGATCCACTATATTGGTTTTCAATGTATTTAACCATGAAATATGAAATTATTTTTAATATTTATAATTGTTTAAAACTTTTATGACCTGATTTTATGGTTTAGGATTGATTTAGGATTATGTATCCCTCCTATGGATCATGATTTCTAAAATGATAATGTTTTATTCAATTATTCATGTTTATACTTATTAAATATTTTTTATGAATTTTGTTATTTCATTTTCATGATAAGATTCCCTTACTATAATATTATGATTTCATATGATCATAGATTGATATCTCCTATTCTTACCCTTATTAAAAATAAGAGCTAACCATTTCTTATTCTTCACTCCCTCATTTATAATAAAAGGAACTAATTTTGATTTTATAATTACTTTACATATTTATGAATAATATAGTCCATAATGATGTTGTTTATTTATGAACCATTCTTTATTCATCAAAAGTTTCAAATTCAATAAACCCATATGTTTAGTGGGTGTGGGATTATGTAATATAATGAATATTCCTCTAAAGAGATGTAATATTAATCTGTGAGAGGCATGGGTCGTTAGATTTGGAATTAAGGGAAGGTTTTAGAAAACTATTGGAATCTAGGTTGAATATACTTTAGTAATAAACCTTATCATAATACCATGTATAGGATAACATCCTAATTTTTTTTAAGGAATACGTTATGTGATTTTCTATAAAATTTAAACCCTAAGTAGATACTAAAATTGGATGTGGATCTGGTAAAAATATACCTAGGCTTAATAACTGCAAAAAGAGAGCAATAGAAGTGGACATGATTGGAACATGTTGCATGGAAACATGCCTATCTAAACACTGGGTTTAAAACTCCCAGGGGGTATACATTGGTCATTCAACATGTTCTCTAAAAACCATTATGATGGACCAGAAATAGTAATGACTAGGGATGACCTAATTTAAACTTATAGTGTCATTTACTTAATATATGTTCTCATTATTTTGACATACTATAATTGATTTTTTCATGTTTATATAGTTTTCCATTATGATTACTAAAGGTTATGCATTGATTTTTTATTTCAGTCATTAGATGGAACTAGTAGGTATTAGGTGAGTATTTAATGAGATTTAATATTTTATTATGGGAAGAGAAATGGTATAATGAATGGAGTGAAAGGAAATTATTAATATTCCTAGTCAGTAATCATAAAATATTATCAACAAATAGTACATTATCTAGCATTGTATTTCAACAAATAAGAGAAATATAGAGTTCACTAAGAGATCATGTTGTAGTAAACATGGTGGAAATATGATTCAGTTTCTTATATATAGGGAATCATGGAAGAAGAACATTATGTAATGTATCAAAAGAAAATAAAGATATTTTATGTGTGCAGAATCAGGGAAAGGATTATATATTTACCAAGGGATAAGGAAATGATTCATTAATTAATTGGATGAGAATAATATTTACCCAAAGGTATCATAGATGGTTAGATGTTTTAAATGTAAAATGTATGAGAATAATGAAAATCAATGTTCTATGGGGAAGATCAAGAGGGGGATCAGAAAGGTTTTAGGAGTAATATGTTTTTCTTGAAGATGAATATACTACATATGTGGTATGAAGATAAGCAGGTATTTTGGAATAATATGATGAATTCTAGTGAATGGTTTAACAATGAAGTGGAATAATTTTAGTTTTTATGTATTGTAATCTATAATTATGTTATATAAATCATGAATTATATATCTACTATTCTATAGATATTTTATATTAATGTTTTACAAGAATGTGTTTAATATAATGTAAGACTCAGAAAAGTTAATTAAAATTATTGTGATATTTTTTGTAACACATAAGATTATTGGAAAGATAATCCTTATTATTTTCATGATGTTGATGTAATTATGTTTATATAAAGAGATAATTTATATATATAATGTAAAATGGATAGTATTTATGAATTTGGTCCTGATTATTTATTTTATGAGAAAGTGGTTGAAAATATCAATTATGGAGTTTACATCATTATGGACGTCTGTTATATATTTTATAATATTTAGTTTTATTTTATGAATAAGGGAAGATGTAGTTTTTTTTAAATAGGAAATGTTTTCTATAAGGTTTTAGTGTAATTTAGGTCATTACCCCATTTCAATAGAATATATGATCAATGTATTCCCATATTTGACCCATGATAATAAGAGCTACTTCTTGTGGTTTGGGGGATTACTGTAATGTTGAAATTTGAAATTTAGTAACCATATTACTAAATTGTTGGATTTCAATCTTTGTAAGACATATTTTGCGGGATCTATAGGGTAATTGTTTTTTGAATACATTATTTTGGACTTGGGTATTGTTGTTAAGGTTCAAGATATTAATGTATGATTTAGAAAAATTACACAACCATTGATAACCATTTTAGTGTTCATAAATTTATATTGAAAGTACTAATGTGTTTTCATTCCTTTATGGATATTAAAAAACATTATAGGATAATTTTATTTCTCCATAAATGAAAGAAACCATGGAAACCTATTGTAGATTATTGTAACTATTATGTTTCAAAAATTACATTTTTGGGGATTTTTTTATTATTCCTTTGTAAGATGCATGTTTCAAAAAAGTGTTTTTGAATGTTAGTCAGTAAATGAATGAGATGAACATCAAGGAAAAAATACATGGGAATGGGCATAGAATATTATATCCTGATATTTTATCAACTGTTTTTTCATAATTACTTAATTTCATTGATAGCATACATTATATGAAACATCAAGTTGTAAGGAACTGAGATATAATATTAATAAATTATTATTAATTAGGATAATTATCACATTTCCATTGTAATGGGTGTGTGAATATGATTAGAAAACAATAAAAATATGGTTTAGAAATATTAAAAATGAATTATTTTATTCTAAATTGTTTAGAAAAAAACTAATTGAAAATAAAGGAAATGTTATTCTGAATAAAAATTATTTTGTGAAAAGAAGAAATTATATTTATAAATAAAATCAGACAGTTTTATTTAATAATTTTAATGAAATTTATATATTATGTCATTAATTAAATATTTTATAATTAATATAAAATTTTTCAAAGAATGTAAAAGGAATAGAATTAGTGTTATATCGAAATCAATATTTTTCTTAAAAATGGATTCCTCTCATTTTTTTACATATTTTATTATTAATTATCTTCACTTTTAGAATATTTATTTACGAAATTGAATTCATTATTTAAATTACCTTGTCATTATTTTAATTGGGTTATTTTTCTAGAATTTTATGAAGATATTTATTTTATAAATTGTTAAAATATTGCATTTTATTAAGAATTTTCATTTCTTTAATATATTTTAAAAATATCAATATTTTATGAGAATTTTCAAAAAATATTAATTTTCTTATTGTAAAACAAATTTTTTCTGGTATATATGGGTTTAATATTAAATTAAATTTGAAACCCTCTCTGAATTGAATTTGAAAAAATGGATTATATATTTTGAATCATAATAATTTATATTATCTAATAGTATTGTTATAATTATTAAAAAAAATTAATAGTAAATATAGCAAAAAACTAATTGCCATGAAAAAAGTTAAAATTGATTTACTGGGAATTACATTAAAATTATAATGTATTAAATGACATGAACACTTGTTCAATATGTAACACATTGAGTTTTTAGGGATAATTTTTTTTTGAAAAATTTGACTGATGTATTTCATTGACCAAAGCCAAATATTTTGTTCACATGATGCTATTTAGTGACTCAACCGACGTCTCAGTCTGGTGCTGTCTAGGGCATTGCTATTTGGTCTGTTTCCTAGAATGATGGTGCGCTGAGTCCTGAAGTTTCTGCACACTCGGTGGATAGAGCTTCACAAGATCACGTTGTCCATGGTCGGCTAGTTGAAGGTGGCTTGCGGGATCACAATGATGTCTGGGAAGATGCCTACATTGATTTCATCTCTCAGACCTTGGATGAGGTTCGTAGATTTTTTAGAGATGGAGGCGTGTGGGGTAAGGACACTAAGTCAAAACCAAATCTTCCATTAATGAAATATCTACTTTCAGATGTTTATGATGGTACAGAAAAATTTGTTATTGCAATGTTGCCTTCTGACTCGTTTTTTCTTGCTTTGCAGAGGATTAACCCGAATGATGTGTTGAAGCCTCCATTTGTGTCTTACAATGACTCGTACTCTGGAAGAATTCATTTACAGTGGTCCTCGTCACATGTTGAGGCCAATCCTAATGTCCTTGCTGAATGTACGGCCATCGGTAATACCTTCCAAATTGCATGTCTTGTTTTACCCAAGGGTCAGAAATCCTAGAGGATTGATGAATTTATCTGAAGGGTCTCATTTTTGTGGGTATTCTCTAACTAGAGTTATGTATCTCTTGGATGTGGTTTCATTGATTTCATTTTCCCTTTATATGCTTCTAAAATTCATGTTTAGGACACTGGATTACTTTCCCTAAATCATGGACGAATTCACTTTCATTAATGGTCCCTTGAATTCAATGCTTCGCATGCAAGGAATGTTTTTTCTATGTATGGTTTCGATTTCATGGTCCTAATTTGGTTCTTCGGCACCCAAATATTCTATATGATATTGGAAAGGAAATTGGGAATCCTATACGACATGTCATGGAGAATAAGAATGTTCATTTTGGACACTTATCTAGAATGTTAATGGATATTTTTCTAACATCCATCCTAATTGAAAAGGTGATTCGTTCCAATTTTATGGATGACATTCCAATTGATGTTGAGTTTGAAAGAAATCCACCTTTTTGTAATGAATGTATGGCTGTTGGGTATTCGTCAGAACTATCTTGGATAAGGATTTCATGAGAGAGTTGTGGGATAATGATTCATCCATCCATCCTTTGTAGATGTAAATAAAATAGGAATAATGTGGATTTGTCCCAACCCCTTGATCATATCATCAATCCATATTCCAATAAGTTTGATGTGTTGCCTTCTATGGAAGAACATCAGGTACCTTTGAATGGGAAGGGACTGATGGTGGATTCATCATCGTTGAGAGCCTACAGTGGTCCTTCTAGTATTCGGGAAAACTCTACATCCCCAATGAGTCGTCCCTCCACTACTCGGGCTAATGTTTCCAAGTATATTACACCCAAGTATGGACATGAATTTACTCCAACTATAATAGTTGGGACTAGAAAAAATGATATTCTCTATGTTCCAGGATCTCCTTCTTGCACTGACCCCTCAAATATATGCATGAATGATAGTCCCGTTGCAGGTTTTCTATGTGATGAGATAACTGAGATAATGTTTAACACTAGGGATCCTCAATAGGGTGATTTTCATCAAGATATCTAGAATCTCTTGAACTTCTCTAGGACATCTAGGAAGTGGGGAGACATCCTGGATACGGAAGGGATTGCAGCAGGTAGTAGTGGTTCTACTTCTTTCAACGATTAACTCATTTCTGGAAAAGGGGAATTTGACTACACACATACTCCCTCTAAGATAAAATTGACGAAGGACTACTCTAATATAACTCACACTATGTGTACTCGATCGTATATGCTATCAGGAAAGTTTAATTCTGATATTCTTAAGATCCTAAATAAGGGTAAGTCCCACTCTGAATGGGGAACTACTGATGACTCTGATTATCAGAATGATATGTATTATTAGAATCTTTAAGTTTGTTTTTTTAACAGATTATGGTATGTCCCATTGATTGACCCCTCCTGTCTCCTCTGTACTCCGTTCGTTTATTTAATAAAAAATCAGAAGCATCGGTTCTGGCTGGACTTACTAGTAATTTTATATTTATAATAATATAATTGAGATAATTATATTCTATACGTTAAACATGGTAATCTAAATAGTAATTATTACTTTTCAAATAATTTCTATAATGGTTATATATAAATATAATATATTGAAAAATGGAAAATATAAATTTTGTTACAGTCCTTATATGTTTAAAAAACTCCTTTCTCGATTAAACTGGTTTTTGTGTCCTTCTATGAAAAGAACTAAAATTAATTTTAGACACCTTTATAAGTATAAATGTATTAAATAAACATAATTTTGTATAATGGAATGTTAAATAAATTTCAAGGTGAAGTTTTGGGATTTTTCTCAAAAACATTATATTTGGATGAATAATGAATATCGTAAATTTTAATTAAAAATGTTTCTTCATATTATTTATTTTAATTTTTAAATTATATTTATAATTAGATTAAAATTTAAATTATATATTATTTTTATCAATTATCCAAATTCAAGTCATTTGAATCAATTTTACTTTGAAATTGGTTATAAACATAACATTATTGCGGATGATTTTACTTTAAAAACCCACATTATCTCCCCATCTACAGGATTATATTTAAATTAATCTCTACAAATCATGTTATTGGAAATTAAAAAAATGAATTCCATATCTATAATGAGAATAATTTATAGACTCTAAAAAGTTCTTCTTGTTTTTGACCAAAATGATTAGTGAATGCAGTTAAAATTAATTAATAAGATGAAGCATAAAAAGGGAATAAACCATTACTTTGAGGGGTCAAATGACTAATCCACATGACCAACACCAATTTTTAGGTCATATTTATCCCACTCACCTTCCATTATTTAGTTTTTATGGTTTGTTATGGATTTTTAAGGTAAAAACGTTGGTACAACACAATTCTTTTTTAAAATACCATGTGTTTCCTTTCCCTCTACTATAAAAGGCCACCACCTATACCTTTTCTTCACACCTATAAAACCACTTATGTTCATCCATGATATACCCAATACACTTCACAACATACCTCTATTCCTCCTTGAAACCTACCATTTCTATGAAATCCTTCCAAGTAAACCCTTTGGTGAAATCCAAAGGGATTTACTCGATTAATAGCTAACACCATCCCTCAAACTTCTTTCCTTTATTTTCTTTCTCCACCAAATAAAATCTCATTATTCCATTATCATACAAAAAACAGTATAAAAAATATATTTAATTTTTTATATTATATGGTTTCTACCTACACATACCAACACTTCAATCTAATGTGTACCACACTTACTATTTTTGTGTACGGTGAACTTCCGCCTCTCTAAATGATGATTGTTCATTTTTCATTTACCACCTCACATGGCGTAAATTATGATGGAATAAATATTTATATATATTATATATTATATTTATTATTTATTTATGGTTCTTTAATATTTTAAAAAATTTATCTCTATGCTGTCAATTTTTTGTAAATTAAATAATTTCTTTTGAAGAAGTGTGGGCTACCACCCCCTCAAAGTGATCTAATTCGTTCATGAATTTCATGGAATGAATTAAAGATTGGATTTTTGAATATATATTATTAATATGATATAATAATAATACAATAATTATGTTATATATACATATATATACATATATATATATGATACTTTCTTTCTTTCAAGACGACAATTAAACTGAAATAACGTTATTGATATGATATAATAATAATACAATAATCACCATGAACGGTGTATTCAATTATATGATTATATATTATATGGAATATTATAATTAACATATAATGAATATAAAGTATATTTATATCATGTATTATATTCTATATATCATGATATAAGTATAAGTAAAAAGTTATAACAAATTAAGGCACACGCAAAGAACAAAGCAGCTATTACCAAAAGTGAAACCTTAACATAGAATTGTAAAAAAGAGGGTAATAAAATTACATAATAAAAAAAAATATAGTAATATAAATAATATTTTGTTTTTTATAGATTTATAATATATTTATATTTATTATATAATAGTTTTGAATGTGTATGATTAGAGTCAAAACAAACTGTAAGGGGATTTCATCTCAAATTTTATATTCATGAGATAAATACCACGTTCACCACTCTTTTATTTTTTTTTGTATCATATATACCACCCATGAATGTATTATATGATTATTATTTTTATTTTTATGGGTATTTACATATATAATCTATTACTTTTGTTTCATGGTTGTTATGTTTCAAATGTTACCAAATCGGTGTATAGTTTTGTCTCAATTTTACTTCTTTGAGACACATGTTTTTTCATGCACCCAAATTATTTTTTGAGGTGTATATAATTCCATTCAAAATGTCATATAATTAATCTCCTTTATTTGACTATAATTTAATCTTCATGTACTTTCATTTTCATACAGGAGGAGTGTGATTCAATGTTATGAAGTGATCAGACGTTTATTTAAAAATCTCATTGTTAATCGAAATTGTATATGATTATGCTTCCATTGATGAAATCATATGATCCATATCTCAAGAACACTCATGAATTTTCAAATGCTATATTTATTCATGATATCTTTAGTTTTTAGTACCATTTTGGTAGTTAATATAAATAAGGAATTGTTTTATGAAAAATCATATTATATCTCTCTCTTTAGTCGGAAATCTATTTTATTTCAAAAATCATGTTATTGAGAAAACAAATTCCATATGATTTCTAAATACAATTTTAAAGGAAAAAAGAATCTTAATATTTTTTTACAGTTTTCAAAAATCTTTAACATATTTTAAATTCATTTCCGATGTC
Organism: Viscum album; assembly: GCA_963277665.1. Lineage (NCBI taxonomy): Eukaryota > Viridiplantae > Streptophyta > Magnoliopsida > Santalales > Viscaceae > Viscum > Viscum album. Next base: position 1,007,009,242 of record OY728134.1, read on the forward strand.
AATGGTTTTCAAATGTTTTTATGTATTAAATAACCTTTTTCAAAGATGAATGGATTTTTTTCATTAATAACTATTTTGAAAAGATCTTTCATACATATTTATCATCTAAGATGACAACCATTGGGGTTACTCATTTCTTTATAGGGAAATTATTCAATGTTTCCATCCATATTGTTTCTCTTAGTGGATTATTATTTGATGGTATGATTTTTATGATACCCATTTCTCTTTCACGGGTTATATGTTTATGCAATCCGTTTCTCTTTCATGGATTGTGATTTTAATGAAATGAGTTTGAATCCTTTATATTATACTACACGTTATGATATGATTACAAGTTTAAGATTCTCATTTCATTTAAAGGGTTATAATATGAATTTTTATGATTTTGTGGTACATGTGTGTATTATTTCATTATGATATAGGTGTAGCATATATCTCACTACACAGAATTGGGAAAAGATTTATGTCCCATGAGGTAGACTATGTTGGTATTGGGAGTGATCCTTAACTACTAATATGTCCATGGGAGTGAACCATGAGTACCCAGATGGAATGAGGATTGAACTAATGCCACTAATATGGCTATGGGAGTGAACAATGACTACTAAAAATGTATGGAGAGTGAACCCATTCAAATAACATGGTATAAGTATCATTTTTTTTATAATAAAGAAATAATATTATATTATTATATGTTTTACACAATTCCATGTTTTATTCCTATGTTATGCTTCCTTGGATTATGTTATTTATTTCCTTATGATTCATGTCTTATTAAATTCCAATCATTATGCCATGATTCATGCTTAAGATATTTGATATGCAGGGAATGATGTTCTAATGTTATGATAACAGTCTCATACACCTATTCTAATGTTTATTATTACATGTGTCCCTTTATTACCCTTACACAGCATTTTACCTCACACATTTTTATGTTTTTTCCCCTAGGATATGAAGATATGTGTTATGTTTCATGTTCCTAGAAAGGGTTCTAGTCATGAAGAATATTATTGTAGATAACTTATCTCCATTATGTGCTAGTGTTTATGTTTCCATGTTCCCAAAGGAACTAGACCAGTACATTCTCTAGGAGTCTACCTGTATAATGTTTACATATTCTATAAAAATTATGTAATAATAATGCATGAAAAAAAAGAATTTATATAGACTGACTGAATGGCCAGAAGGCCTTAAATTTTATTTTTTATAAACCCTTTTTTAAAGAGAAAGGGGGAAACCTCACTTGACTTCAAAGACATCCAAACATAAACATAACCCTATCCAAAAACAAGACTACTAAAAGTGCCCCTCCCCAACATGAACATTATTGTGGAAGGCCTCCACCAAATCATGTCTACTCAGCGAGCTCTCCGAAAAAAATTCATGGGACTAGAACTGATGGGTAAGCCATGCCCTCTCAATCTTTCGAATCCAAGAAGTCATGCATAGTGAAATCTACCTGCTCTGAATCCACATATGAAGCATTTCCTAGTAGAATGTATGGACCATTTTTTCATACAAAATACAAACCTTCAAATGATAAATTGACAAATCACAAATCCAGTAATTTTCAACGTTTTCAGCAGAATTCCATTCATCCTGAAAACATTCCATCATTACAATGTATTCCAAAAACCACCAACCCTAAAACCAAAAACCCAAATATTTCCTGTTCCAAACAAAACCGGAGAACAAACCTACAAATCTCGAACTCATAAATAAATATTCACAAAAACAAACAACAATCCAAAATCATCATCCAGAGATCAAGACAATAACAAACATAAAAAAGAAAATAAAAAGGAAACACAAATCCCTATGATTCCTTTTCATAGCATGCCACTGCCAAGAACAACATCTGCTGAAGGTTAACCCTAATCTGCAAGCAAGACACAACATGATTCATCCACACCCAAAACCAAATCACTAGAAGTAACATGACCACCATCATCAAAACTTTCACTGCTCCACCATAACCCTTTCAGCGAACACCAACATCTCACCAAAAATCAATGGAAACCAGACATGCCCTTGCACAAAAACTAAGCTCGGAGAAAAAAACAGCCACCACAAAACCACTAACTTCAGGAACAATCAAAATCTGACAACACCCTAAATCCATAATCAATCAAAAGAAGAAATTCCAGAGCCAATAAACACATAACCCCTAAAACCGAATCACGAGCAGGAGTGCATCCAAAATGGCTGACAAAAGATCAAAAAGAAACTATAAAACCTTCACTAAAATGATGAACTCCATAATCCATGGGAAGAAGTATTCCCCGCAAGCCAACCACATATCCCATTGCCACCATCAAAGTCCCACACAAAGGCAGAATCCTCCCAACACACCAACATCTGACACCAATAGAAGCTGAGAACCCTAAATCGTAGCAACTGAAATTCAATCCCTGGACGAGCACCATGCCGGCAATGAAACACAAGCCATTTTGAAGGTTAGGGTATTATGGGGACAACAAATGATGTGGATTGTAGAGAGGTATGATCTTGAACATCACAACCACTGGTAGAAACCAAACTTCATGAATGTATCGAGCTAAAGCACCGAGAGGACAACCGTAGCCGACCTAAGACGACATAGGAGATGGCGGTGGTGGGGAAAACCTAGCTTCACAATGCCCCTTACGGGCTCATTTCACTCTCAAGAATTTATATATATGGTATCATAAAAAGGTTTTATTCATCCTTTGGAATATATTAAGAGTAAACCATAGTTATTACCCTATGTACAAGTATGAGGTTAAGACTATGGGTAATGAAAGAGTACAGGAAAATGTCCTTTAATTTTGGTAATGGATAGAGTGAGTGGTTTCCTTGAAATACATCCCTACCTGGAAACATCAAGCCCATGTGGCTTTGGTATTCAAATACCTTGGGGTAATAACTCTGACACGATGTTCCATTCCTGACTTGGGGAAATCTAGTACACGATAAAGGCCCTTGTTGCACACCATGTTTGACACTCTCATTGGATATTTACTTGTGAATTTACAACTAATAACCAACTATTATGGAGGATTTACATATATTTTGGCTATGGATGACCTATTATAAACCTAAGGATTCATATATTATGGAAGGTTAATAAATTAGACATCATATTAGTTAAATTTCATAATCATGTGTTTCCTCATTTTGACAAATATTTCATACTCTATGATTTTTGTTTGTGTCATTCGAAAGAACCCAAAGGAACCATTCTAATTTTGATTGTGATAGACAGTGAAACTATTTTCCTCTAGAGTAATCAAATTCAATGGGAGACGGACTAAAAAATATTTTTTTTTCTCCCAATACATTCTCAATCAATAAGTCATGGTGTAATTTAAAATGTGAAAATATAGGTTAAAATATATGTTGATTCCATGATGAGGAAACTCCCACCTTCATTTAGAAGGTATTTAGATCCAACTGTTTGCATAAAAATGGATTGGTAACCCTAAAATGAAATTTTTTACCCTTGAGTGTTTGAAGCATCAAAATGTTATTTTGGATGTTTATAATTTAGAATGTCAAGTTGACTAGTGGTGGATTGTATTAATTAATAAGAGGTAGAAAAATGAAATTGAATCCAAGGATGGGGAAAAGTTCAAGAATTATTGTTCAATATGTACATCCTCAGTTTCTTGACACCAAGATAGTGAAAGAGTTCCTTTGGTTGATATAAAGGGACGATGAATCTTCAAATACCAATGACACTAATTTCAAAAGACATACGAGGTACACTTCAAGCATTATAAACCAATACAAATGTAAATATGATAGGTTCTTTAGTGAATTAATGCAAAGTCTCATAATGGAGTTAGATATAAAAGACTTTAGTAGCTATGATTATATTGTGCACTGTGAAATCAAGGATGAAATTATTGTTGTAGTAATGTATCAATATCATTGTTTTTACATGAAAAGGATGATAGAGTTTAATGGAAAATATAAAAACCACAAAGAGAATATGATGAGATTTCCTTTTCGCTCACAGAGTGGGAAGAAGCATGGAGGAAATTACCTTAAGGGGTCTAATAAATGTATTCAATTGTGGAAGGGAAGAGAATCGGTATAAAGACCGAACGCTTGAAATTTATGGACATTACATTAATTTTGAGAAAGACTTACAACATGACAAAAAAAGACACCCAATGACCATGTTAGTTTAGTGTCTTTGGAAACTCAGAACATAATCTTCTAATCATGGTAAAATACCTTCAACATCTCCCATAAAGATCATCCCATTTTTGTTTTCATAACAAAAACCCTTCTTTATATACAGGGGAAAAAAAATAAAAAATGTGAGCTCAAAATCCTAGTAATGGTAAACATGGAGAAAATAAAAACAATCCATAAACATTTGAACATAAAAACATGAACATAAAATATCAAAATCTTGAGAAATGACATAAATACTGGCAGTACATAAGGCATAGATCATAAAGTATCCTTAATCATTATAAAATTGCATGGGAATAAAACATGTAATTATGGAAAACCATTAAAAACATGATATGTTTTCCATACTAGACAAGGAATTGATTCCAAGACCATCATAGTGGACAAAGTCCATTACTGAACCTGGTTTACTTGTCATTCTAGCCCTGTATTACTGAACTAGATTCACATTCCGTTCCATCCATGTCTATATCATGAGATATAAATCTTTACCTAATTCATTGGAGTGAGATATAGGTCCCACCCACCTCATAATTAAATCATTCTTACGTGTGCCACACTATAAACATAAATCATTCATCATAAAAAATGGGTTTCATAAACATCATCCCATCATAACATAATCCATATAAATCAAATGGATATCATTTCATCATAAGAATAATAAAACTATGTAAATAATAGAGACAATATACTTGAAACATAAACATACTAAATATTGTCAGCATAGAAGGAAAATAGTTTTGATAAAACACTTAAAATGAATTATTGAGGAAAAATATCCTTTCTTCTTCAAAATTATTTTATTTTCAATAAATACTACACAATATTAAAAGAAAAGGATTTTGTTGAAAATAATCATGAAATGTTGTAGATTAATCTTTATGTAAATTAGGGCTTATGAAATAGTAAAAATCTGTTCATGCTGTAGAAGTTAAAAAAATATTCTTTTCATACTTTTGCCGGAAAAGTAAAAAAGTACCTCGTATGGTAAACAGAAGAATGATTCCTTCCATACCATGCGGTAAAACTAAAAAAGGGGTAAAAATTAATTTTAAAATAAATTTTATAATAGTAAACATTTTATGGAAACATTTTTAGAAAACACGGACATTTATGATAAACATAACCCCAATAAATACTTACGAATAAACAATATCGGATAAGAACGAAATTGGAATAATTATCCCATACCAATTATAATCAGTGGAATCATACAAGTCATAAAATAAAGAAAATATCATAAATATGTAAATATAATATCCTTCATAATAAATATCATAAAACATTCATGGTAATCATAAACACCATACAAAAGAAATATTTGGTGATTAATGCATATGTCTCACAGAAATAAAAGTGAGACGAAATAATCCCTTACCATAGGTCCAATTTCTTCTATACGTTTCTAAAACTCATGTATGGTGGGTCTAAACATATTATAAACTTGTAATATAACAATAATAATATTTATGATATCATTTATTATTCACTTAGGTCTTTATATTACCCGTTCATTTGTCAATTTCATGTTAAAGAAACATTTTGGGTAATAATCATATCATTTATCACACGTGCTTGGACTTGTTGTTCTTGATATTATTATAATTTATATCATGATTTTAATACTTCCAGAATGTCAAACATGATTTATATATCATATATATTCAGTTTATATATGTATAATAGATTCATAAATGAAATTAAATACACCATTCATGGAGACGGTTGGCCGTACGTACGCATGAATGTTTTTTTTCATTTCCTTAATGAATTGAATGGAAGTAAGTAGATGACATAAATATATATATATACATAAATCCAGTAGAATTATTATGTCATATATTTCATTATTATTCATTATATATACTTTATACTAATTCTTTAATGGTTAAAATTGAGAATGAATATCATCGCGTCGTGGAGATGGTAATCCGTACATACGCACTAGCGATGATATCATTCCCATAATTATTGAATGGAATTGGAGTGGATGATATAATATCATAGAATAGGTATCATGTTATAATAATAATATATAGTTATTATTTCCACCATTATACCCATCGAAGTAAGGTTATGTTTAAAAAACATATTACACCATAGCGTGGCGACGGTAAGCCGTACGTACGCACGCGCGGTGATTTTATTTTTTGTAGGATGGATAAAAGGTGAAATAGGGTTGTTTCAGATTTATAATAAAATATCAGTATATTATTGATAATTATGTTTTTACTTTATAATGATACAAATAAAAAATAGGAATTAAAAGAATAAATAAATTTGAATGAATCAGTAAAGGATATTACCTCTTCCTCAACGAGCCTCTTCTTAACCTCCTCTTAGGGAAGTAAAGTCGGTCTTTGAAGAATACTAGGACCTCTATTATGTTTATTGGGAAGTGAAGAAGATAAATAGATAGGTTTTTTCCGAGTTTGAAGGCTCAAAATGTTGTGAAGAAGAGAGGGAGGAGGTTCTCTTTATAATGGAGGTGGGGGGAAATTTTGGAAACATAAAAAATATTATTTTATAATAAATTCAAAACCCACATAAAACCCACAAAAAAATTACTCAATTCGAAGATGAGATGATATAGGGTTGTTATATCATCAGAAAATAACATTTAAACATATTTGGAATTTATTTTAATCCTTATCAACTTGATTTATCCTTATTTAATCCATTTAATTTTATTTGTGGTAATAATATTCTAATATTTTAATTTGTTATAAATAATTAATTATGTTTTGTGAATTGGACATAATTGGATATTTTATAAAATTTTATACCATATAAATTTCTATTTATAATTTTTAAATAATTTTGTTATTATTAAAAAATTTAATAATATGTTATTCTTATAAAATAACAAGTGTCAATTTTGAAACTATTCATTTATTTGAATTTAAATAAAATCCACACAGAGTATATATTAAAATCAAAATATTTAATAGATTCATAATATGTAATATTTTTCCATCCATTTTGTGGAGCACATTAAATAGTTCGTATAATATTAATTTTAATATTTTTAAAAACATTTATTTAATATTTCAATCAATAAAATAATTTCTACATTACTATTTTGTCATCATTAATGATACTTATTTAATCCCTAAAAATTCTAAATAAATTCAAATGATGTAGATAATTTTATTATCTTTTTGGAGACTATTTATGTTTGATCATTTATGATATTTATCACTAAATTAAAATTATTACACTTATAAGATTTAATAGAGTGACATGTTGTCACTTTCTTTGGTTTTAATAATAATTACATCGTTTTCATGATCAAAAGACAATGAAATGAATCTATTCAGACCCATATGTGATATGGATCGACTTTTATTCATCCAATAGTATTTTGGCAGGTGTTCGGGTAATTTTATAATATTTTTGTTACCCTTCATTCCCTGATTTACCTTTAACTGTGGTAAATAAAATTTATCGTAGTTACTATAAATAATTCACAAAAATAAAAAGTAGCCTATTAACATAATTTGTACCTACTGACCCCAAATATGAAATTAATTTTTCCAAATTCAAGACATATAATATGCATTAATTAATTTAAAATTATTCATGTTGTCGAAAAAAACGGGTTTTTATTTAAAACATTGCAAATGATTGAAATATTTTTATCTATGAATTAAAAGTAAAATTAATGATAATGACATAAGTTATATTAAATGGAAAAAATATATTCTATTTATACTTTAAAACCATTCTATATTATAATTTAACCATATAAATTATCTTGATGAAAAATTTTGTTTTTAATTAAAATTAGCGTATATTTACTACTCATCAAAATATGAACGTTATCAGAAAAATATCAAAAATTTATCCAATGTAATTTTTTATAACATGATTCAAAAGAAGAATTTTATTTTTTCAAATTTTACTTATAAACTTTTCAAAAATTATATTTAAAATGGGTGCACAATCAAAAGGTGGCTAAACTGCATTTTTTAAAAAATACTTATTTTATCCGAAATATTTATTTTGTTCTCATACATCATTCTAGAAAATGTGTCAGATTAATTATAATGTTATAAACTGAAAAATGGGGTTAAAACTATTCATAACGGCTAGTTCATGGTATTATAATAATATATCATTGTTTAGTGAAACTTGGTACTACGTACAATGCAAGCTATCGATGAAGGATGATCTAGCGTGTAATGCAAGACAAGCCAGTGTTGTGTGTAGTGAAAGATTCCATTGGTGTTGTGTATCACAAAATAAAAACATATTTTATTTATACCCAGATCAAATTATATACTCGGTGTTGTGTAAAATTAATTTTATTTGAAAGAACATGAAATTGTGTGCAACACAAGCCAAGAATAGTGTTGCATATACTACAAGCTAATACGGTGATGCGTATGACACAATCTAATCATGGTGAACCATACAACTCAAGACATCATAGAAATTATAAAAATAATTCTCATAGAATCTCAGGGAGTTACATTCTAACCCCCTTAAAATTAATTTCTCCCTTGAAATTTGTCGGGGTTATAAATGGGTTTCAACTTGAAAGTTTCTTTCATTGAAACCCACATCGTAAAAAGGAATACTAAAAATTAATTTTAAAAAGGAATGTTAGAAATATAAAGATCATCCAACGTAACTCAGCACTGGTTTTCCACATAAGAGAATATGGTTGAAAATATGGATAAGGAGGAGAAATATAACTATCATGTTCTGATGAAGAGTGGTAGAGAACATGGCTATGAAAAATCCAACAATCACAAAGCCATAAATTTGTGATGATCTATGGTACCATCTGATTCATCGGATATGTGAGTACTAGGACAACATTTTTGGTTTTCTAGATCATGTCCCAACAGTTGATGAATTTTTCCATAAGGAGAAATACTTACTTGATATCCGTGTAATATCATCATTGGCCATTCCATGAACAATTTCTATTTCTTCTCTTATTTAATGAAATGAAGTCGAATTTTCCATTCTTGAAGTTTTAGAAGATCATGCGATAGAATGATAGTTCATTCCATTTGTCTCAAACATATGGTTAGAAAATGTTATTATATATACATAAGTCCATCTACGGTGAGATTAATCATATATGGTTCCAAAAATGGTCTTATACTTCATCTACAATAACAGTTAATAAAATTAAACTAGTTTCTAATAACCAGGGACTTACTGTAGGCTAGTGGTTGGAGATAAAGGCCTGTCATAATTTTGTTGTGGGTTTGAATCCTGCAACGTTGTCTGACGTGTCGGGTTGTCGTCCGTCCTGCTGGTTTTCCTTTTTCTAGAACTATACTACTATAACATTCCAGAAATAATATCAAAAAAAAATTTAGCCTTAAACAATACTATCTAATGTCATACTTAATCCGTTCCAATATTTAGGATTATCCAAAATACTTTTTTCCAATCTCATAGTATAATGAAACATATTACTATAGAGTTCATCTACCAACCATTTGAATACCATCATTTATACCCCGTATATCATAAGATATCTCTTGTTGATCTCATTCCAAACATGTTAATACATTAATCATGTATTCTTTTGAAACACGGCTTACCATAAAACCTTAGTGAAAACATGAATGCTGTCAAAAGTTAACACTTTCCACATACCAAAATCCCAATATTTCTATACACTCAAACCATGATATCAATTTGTGCTTATATCAGTCATGAGCTCATGAATACTATCAAACATATTATTTTCTCATTATCCCTTCATTATGCGCATATCGTCTTCTTTCCAAAAATATTTCAATCACTTTTCATGGTTACCGGTAGCATATTCTTATGGAAAACGACAATAGACAAACACATAGATATTCCAATATACCATAAAAGTTTCTCAACAACATTATTCTTAAATACCATTACTTAAACAATTCAATCCATCCTATTCAATGATTGTCATGGAATAAGTCCTTCCTTGATATAGAAGTAACCTCTTAGGTCGGTGAATTGAGTTGGCTAATGCCCATGTTCTCCATAGATAAGACATTAAAATCCACAATAGTCTGTCACTCTATGACCCTTATCGCCACATAGATAACATCTTCCCCTCCATTTGGTGTATTAATCAAGGCTCTTCTTCCCTTCTTTAGAAATATCATTCTTCCATTCTCAATTCTCCTCACCATGTGAACATTCATAAAAGTCCATCTTCCTCTTATTTGATGAATTAGAAATACCACTAAAGTTCACCATGTTAATCATAAATCTCGATGACTGATTTGGAATAATCACAATATCATTCTTTCTAGGTATTATGAAATTTCTTTGCTCATAGTAACCAATTTTTCCATTGGATTCAATGTTATCCCAATTCCATCTGGTTCCCTCCATTGACTAAAACCAAAAACCATGGTGTATGAAAAAGTTAAAATAAAGAGGAAACACATAATCATAAAAAGTCTAACTTATCACACATTATTTAACCCATGACACCTTAGTTTCACCCTAGTTTATTCATTATCATCAACATAATTATAGGACTATAACCTATAGTTATACTTGACCTTCGGGACATCCCTAGAAATACCTTATAAATATCTCCAGGGATCTCAATAATGTTTTCGCATCCTAATTTTCAATGGTTAACTTAACATTTTCTCTAATAGAAAAAATAAAAACCCAAATCTTGACATACATGGAAATTACATTACATTTGCCGAATAATTAATATAGGAAAAAAAACAGACGCCCAAAGACCATGTTAGTTTAGTGTCTTTGGAATCTCGGAACATAATCTTCTAATCAAGGTGAAAGATCTTCAACATCCCCCATAAAGATCTTCCCCTTTTTGTTTTCTTACCTAAAACTATTCTTTATGTCATGGGAAAAAGAAAACATAAAATGGTTGAGATCAAATTCTCAGTAAGGGTAAACATGGAGAACATAAAAACAATCCATAAATATTTGAACATAAAAACATGAACATAAAACATCAAAATCTTGAGCATTGGCATAAATCTTGGAAGTACATAAGTCATAGATCATAAAGGAATAATAATCATGATAAAATAGAATAGCAAATAAAACATGTAATTATGGAAAACCATTATGCACATGATATGATTTCAAAGTATCCAAGGCCTTGTTACCAAGACCATCATGGAGGATGAAGTCCATTACTAAACCCGGTTTACATGTCATTCCAGCCCTGTATTACTAAACCGGATTCACTTGTCGTTCCAACCTTATCTATCTCATGTGATATAAATATTTACCCAATGTATTGGATGGAGATATAGGTCTTACCCATCTCATAATTAAATCATTCTTACGTGTTCCACAACATAAACGTAAATCATTCATCATAACCCAAAGAATAAAATGGGTTTCATAAACATGACCCCATCATAACATAATCTATATAAAACAAATGGATATCGTTTCATCATAAGAATAATAAAACTATATAAATAATAGAGATATTATTCTTGAAAAATAAACATACTAAATATTGTCATCTTAGATGGAAAATAGTTTTGATAAAACACTTGAAATGAATTCTTGAGGAAAACATCCTTTCTTCTCCAAAATCATTTTATTTTCACAAAATGCCACGCAATTTTAAAAGAAAAGGATTATGTTGAATATAATTATGATATCTTGTAGAGGAATATTTATGTAAATAAGGCATTATGAAACCGTAAAAATTCTTTCATTCTTTAGTAGTTAAAAAAACATTCTTCTTGTACTTTTGCCAGAAATGTGAAAAAGTACATCGTATGGTAAAAAAAAGAAAGATTCCTTCCATACCATGTGGTAAAAGTCAAAAAGGGGTAAAATTAAATTTAAACATACATGGATGAATAGTAAAAATTTTATGAGGAAATTTTTAGAAAAAATGGACATGGATGATAAACATAACCCTAGTAAATATATACGAATAAAAAATCTCTGATAAGAAAGAGATTGGAATAATTATCCCTTACCAATTATAATCAGTGGTATCATACATGTAATAAAATAAATAAAAAATCATAAATATGTAAATATAATATCCTTCATAATAAAAATAATAAAGCATTAATGGTAATCATAAACACAATATAAAATAAATTGTTGGTGATTAAGGCATATGTCTCACAAAAATAAAAGTGAGACGAAATAATCCCTTACCTTAGGTCCAATTTCTTTCATATCTGTCCAAAACACCAGTATAGTGGGTTTAAACATATTATAAAATTGTTATAGAACCATAATAATAATTATGATATCATATATTATTTCCTTAGTTATTTATATTACCCGTTCATTTGTCAATATCATGTTAAAGCAACGTTTTGGGTAATAATCTTATCATTTATCATACGTGTTTGGACTTGTTGTTCTTGATATTATTATTACATATATGATGATTTACTTACATACAGAATGTAAAACATGATTTATATATCATATATATTCAGTATATATATGTATAATAGATAGAGAAATGAAATTAAATACACCGTTCATGGAGACGGTAGGCCGTACGTACCCATGAACGTTGTTTTCATTTCCTTATTGAATTGGATAGAAGTAATTAGATGAAATACACACAAACACATATATATATATACATAAATATAGTAGAATTTTTATATCATATATTTCATTATTACTCATTATATATAATTTATAATCCTTATTGAATGGTTAACTTGGAGAATGAGTCTCATCGCGTTGTGGAGACGGTAATCCGTACGTACGCACAAGCGATGATATTGTTCCTATAATTATTGAATTGAATTAGAGTGGATGATATAATATCTCATAATTAGTATCATGTTATAATAATCATATATAGTTATTATTTCTACCATTATATTCATCCAATTAAGGTGGTGTTGGAAAACAGATTACACCATGGCGTGGGGACGGTAAGTTGTACCTACGCAAGCGCGGTGATTTCGTTATTCATAGGATGGATAGAATGTGAAATAGGGTTATTTCATATTTATAATAACATATCAGTATATTATTGAAACTGGTGTTATTACTTTATAATGAAACAAATAAAAAAGAGGAAGTAGAAGAAGAAATAAATTTGAAATAATCGGTAAAAGATATTACCTCTTCCTTGATGCGCCTCTTATTAACCTCCTCTTAGGGAACTAAAGGAGGTATTTGAATGAGACCAGGACCTCTAGTATGTTTCTAGGGATGTGGAGAAGATAAATGGACAGGTTTTGGCCGATCTGGAAGGCTCAAAACGTTGTGAACAGGAGAGGGAGGAGGTGCCCTTTTATAAGGGTGGAGAGGGGTAATTTTGGAAACCACAAAAATATTAATTTATAATAAATTCAAACCTCCCATTAAAAACTCATAAAATGACTCCATTTGAAGCTGAGATGATATAGGGTTGAAATATCATCTACCAAAAAAAATTATTCATGTTGGGAATTTATTTTAAAAATTATCAACTTGCTTTATCCTTATTTAATCCACTTAATTTTATTTGTGGAAATAATATTCTAAATTTTAAAATAAAATAAATAATTTTTTTGGATTTTTAATTGTCCATAATTGGATAATTTATGACATTTTAGACCATATAAATTTCAATTTATAATTTTAAAATATTTTTGTTACTTTTAAACAATTTAATAATATGTTATATTTATAAAATAACAATAGTTTCAATTTTGACAGTATTTATTTATTTGAATTTAAATAAAATCCACACCTATGATATATTATAACCAAAATATTTAATATATTTTGAACATGTCATGTTTTTCTTGAAAATTCATGGAGAACATTAAATATTTCATATAATATTTATTTTAATATTTGTTAAACCATTTATTTGATATTACAATCAATAAAATAATTTCTATATTACTATTGTTTCATCATTAATGATAATTATTTAATCCCTAAAAAATTTAAATATATTCACATGATGTGGATAATTTTATTATCTTTTAGTAGACTATTTATGTTCGATGTTGAATGATATTTATCACCAAATTAAAATTATTACACTTATAAGATATAAGAGAGTGACATGTTGTCACTTTCTTTGGTTTTAATAATAATTACAACATTTTCCTGATCAGAAGTCCATGAAATGAATCTATTAATACCCTTAGTGATATGAGTAAACTTTTATTCATCCAATAGAATTTTTTCAGGTGTTAGGGTAATTTTATAATATTATTGTTACCCTTAATTGCCGGATTTACCTTTAACTGTGCTAAATAAAATTTACCGTGGTTACTATTCACAATGCCCAACAATAAGAAGAAGCCTATTAACATAATTTGGACCTAATTATTCTAAATATGGAATAAAATATTCCAAATTCAATACACAAAAGATGCAGTAATTAATTTAAAATTAATCTTATGGTCTAAAAAATGGGTTTTTATTTAAAATATTGCAAAAGATTGAAATGTTTTTATCAATGGTTTCAATGTAAAATTAATGCTAATGACATAAATTATATTAAATGTTAAAGATATAATTTATTTAGACATTAAAACCGTTAAATATTATAATTTAACCATATAAATTAACATGATGAATTTTGTTTGTAATTAAAATTTAGCGTATATTTACTATTCATCAACATATGAACGTTATTAGAAAAATATGAAAACTTTATCCAATGTAAATTTTTATATCCTGATTCATAATAATAATTTTATTTTGGAAAATTGGACTTATACACATTTCAAAAATTAGATTTAAAATGGGTAAACCATCAAAAGGCAGCTAAACTGCATTTTTTTAAAAATACTTATATTATCCAAAAACATTATTTTGTTCTCATGCCTCATTCTAGAAAAGTTGTAAGATGAATTATAATGTTATAAACATCAAAATGTGGTCAATACTATCCATAATTTCTATTTGAAAATGTTATAATAATATATCATTGTTTAGTGAAACCCGATATTGCGTACGTGCTCAATCTATCGAGGAAGGTTTCTCTTGCATGTAACACAAGCCATGCCAGTGTTTCTTGTAGTGAAAGATTCATTTGGTGTATCATAAAACATAATAAAAACATAGTTTATTTATACCTATATCAAAATCTATACTCGGTGTTGTGTAAAATGAATTTTATTCGAAAGAACTAGAAATTGTGGGCAACACAAGATGAGAATAGTGTTGCGTATACTACAAGCTAATACGGTGTTTCATATAGTGAAAGATAATCTTAGTGAATCGTACAACACAAGAAATCACAGAAATTAAAAATAATACTTCTCAAAAAATATCAGGGCATTAAAATTGGGCATTCAATTTTCAATGTCATGGGAAGAATTTAGTTAATGGTGAAAATGAAGAATATATACCACAAAATGCACCTTCCACAATTTAGTGATTAATTTGTAAAGATAATGGGAATTATGATAACTAGTTCCCAAAACCAAGGGATGGTGGTGATTATTGACATCATTAACCTCTTAAGATGGGTGACAAGGGGAAATATCATGTAATTTCTATTTATGACGTGGGATGTGATAATGATGTTGTGAAAGGTACACTTACCTTCCAATATTGAACTGCTAATGTCTTATTTGATTCTATATGTACCCACTATTTCATATATAATGAATTTTATAAGGGTATTAGGATCCCAAAAAAATTATTATATGTGGAATTAATAGTGAAAACCACTAATGGTATGATGATGGAATCCTATGTCTATGATTCCTCTCTGGTTGACAATTGTGGTAATGTGTTTTCGGATAATCTTTTCATTTTTACATTAGTAATCTTTGATGTCATGTTAAGAATGGATTGTATTTCCCAATATAAATACCACATAAATTATCGGGGAAGTGATGTTACATTTGATATTTCAAACCCTCTTATGATCATCCATTAATGTAATGATAAGTATGATAATCATATACAGATTACCTCCAATGTATGGGTCATATTTACCATTTAGAAGGATTTTCTATATCAAATTATTTAGGAGAAAATTGAAATAACTGATATTCTTATTGTTCCTAAATTTTTAGATCTCTTTCCAGAAGCTTTTCCTAGCATTCTAGAAAAATGATTGGTTGATTACTCAATATTACTCATACCAAGTGCTACTGCAAATTCAAGGACTCCCTATAGAATAAACCATGTTGAGTTTTTAGAATTGAAGTAGAAAATCCAAGGAACCCCTGGAAAGGGATTCATTCAGCCACATGAGTCACCTTAGGGTTCACCTGTTCTTTTTTGTGAAAAAATATGGATTAATGTGATTCTATACTGATTATCGAGAGTTCAACATGATCATAGTCAAGACTAGGTTTTCCATTTCCATTATTTATGAATTTTCTAAATGGAACAGAGCTCAATAATTTTCCATGATTGAACTTCCTCTTGGATATCATCAATTGAGGGTGAACAAGGAGGATATACCCAAGATAAAATTCCATACAAGGTGTGGAAACTAGTAATATTTACTAATACCTTTTGTTCCTTCTAATTCCCCTGCTATCTTCATGGATTTAATGAATAGTTCCATTATATATTACCTATTTGTGTTGGTGGTAGTTTTTATTGATGGTGTTCTTATCAATTAAAATAGAAGGGAAGATCATTAATATAATTTTAGAATTGTACTAAAAACCCTAAGGAAGGATAAAAAATATGAAAAAAATCATATTGTGAATTATGGTTGCAAAAATGTTTCATTTCATGGTCATATAATCTCAAGATAGGGTATTTCAGTAGACACATAAAAGATAAAGGCTATTGAATACAGGCCTAGACCAACCACAGTAACTGAGATTCATATTTTTCATGGGTTATCTAGATATTATTGATGGTTGGTGGGGAATGTTTCATGAATATCTAATCTTATTCCCATGTTATCTCATACGGGTGTCAATTTCCTATGAAAATATGAATGTGAGGAAAATATCAAGGATCTAAAGAAAAGGTTGGCCAATTCACATGTTCTTAGAGTACCTTATAGTGGATAAGGGTTTGTAATCTATAATGATATTTCCACGAATATATTGGGATATGTTCTTATACAAAATAACATTGTAACCTCTTACTCTTTATGGTAATTGATGATTCATAAAAAAAATTACCAATCTCATTATTTGGAGTTAGGAGTGGATTTTTTTTTAATTAATGATAATAATGAATTATCAATACAGAGAAAACTGTGATATATATACCTATCATAAATTTATGAAATTTATATTAACATAGAAGTAGTAGAACATGGTCTAGAGACGATTTTAAGAGTTGATAAAGGATAATGAATTCTCAATATAATACCACCCTATAAAATAGAACAAGCTGGTTGATGATTTTATTAAAAAGGATCATGGAATCTTATCTAATATGAGGATCACAAAAGATCCCAAATTTCTAGAGTTTCAAATAATGGATTTATAAATCCTGGAGGATGGAGAAATGAACTCTATCTCCCAAATTAATTTTGACCCCTCTATCCATGTAATGATTAAGGATGCACAAAAGGAAGATTTGGATAATAAAGAAAAAGTTAGGAATGTTCCTAAGATTTTCCTTGATCATCATGGAATGATAATGTTTTGGGACTATTTATGTGTTCCTTCCAAACTACATTTAAAAAAGGGTCGATTAGAGGAAGTTGATAGTTCGTCATTAAGTACTCATCTTGTAAGTGTTATGATATATAGAGAGATGAATAAATACTTCTGGTGGGATGTCATGAAGAGGGATATCATGATGTTTGTATATTGTTGCTTGGTATGCCAGTAAGATAAAGCTAAATGAAAAATGTCTAAGGGGATGTTGCATCCATTACCCACATCGGAATAGCAATGGGAGAACATAATTATGGATTTTTTCATTATACTCCACAAAACCTCTAAAGTGATTAATTCTATATGGGTAGTTGTCTTTCCCAATAAAATGTCACCACACTTCATCACTATCAGATAATAATTCCCTCTATATCAACTCACCATGATAAACATTAAGAAATTGGAATGGATTCATGGAGTACAACATTCTGTTATATCTGGTAAGGATATGAGGTTTAACATTAAGTTATGGGGAATTCCTCTACAAGAACATGATACAAAATTTATTTTCAGAACTATTTTTCATCCTCAGATAGATGTTAAATCTAAAATAACTTTTCAATCACTCGAATATAAGTTGAGATCCTGTTCTCTGGATTTCATAGGTGGTTGGGATAAACAATTTCCTCTAATGGAGTTTTCATAAAAAATATATTTCACTCAATAATTGAGATTTCAACTTATGAATCCCAATATGGGAATAAAGGTAGGTCTCTTCTGTGCTGGGATGAAGTTGGAGAAAGGAAGTTATTGGGACCTGAGACAACTGAAAAAATGGTATAGAAGGATAAAGCTATTCAACAACATATCGAGGCATCTCAATGCTGGAAAAAAAAAGTTATACTGACAACTTTCAGCGTGATATAGATTTGGAAGTTGGAGAAAATTTATTTCCGTGAATCACACTCTCGAAGATGGTTATGATATTCAGGAAAAATAGGAAACTAAGCCCTTAGTATACCAGTCCCATTTAAATTCTTGATCATATTAGGTTGCTAGTAAATCGCTTGGAACATCCTCCAAATCCATATTAAGTCTATTATGTGATCCATATATCTCTCCTTAGTAATTATATAAACAACCATTCACATATATTAAACGCACAAGTAATATTGTTGGAGTGTGACCTTTCTTGTGAGGAACAACTAGTTGACATTATGGATCATACTGAGAATGTTCTATGAAACAATACCACTCGCCTAGTGATTTTTTTGGATAATTCACCAGTTATAGGTTGCTAGTGGTAACATGAGGATATGGTGAAGTATAAGTATCCTTATTTTTTTACCTGAATGATGAATTCTGAGGGAGAAGTTCCTTTTAATGGGGATAGAATGTAACAACCTAACTTTTATGGACCTTTTTTCTAAATTAAGTGATTTACATCTTGCATGACCTAATTAAAAAATTACTTTCACACATAATTGACTTATCTTAGGATTCACACAACACCGACTTGATGTACGCAACATGAAACACAGTGTTTCTACAAAAAAATATATATTTTTATTATATTTATTTTAATGATATAATTATATTCAAATAATTAAACATAGTAATTAGAATAGTAATAAATATTTTAAAAATATTTTCTATAATATTTTATATAAAGAGAAAATATTGATAATAAAAATCATTATTTTTTGTAATGTCATCATATGTCTAAAATTAATAGTTTCTTGGAAAAACTACTTTTATTTTCCTTCACTAAAAATAGTAAAATTAATTTTACACACCAATATAAATTTTATTATGTTAAATAAAAATCAATTTTTTAATTTAGAATGTCGAAATTATCTAGGACTGAATTGTTGGAATTATTATAAGAAACATCATTTTTGGATGAATAGTAAAAAATTGCGAACTTTAATTCAAAAGAGATTTTTCAACTAATATATTTTTGTAAGTAAATTATATAAATTTTTTTTCTAAAAATCAATTAGATAGTATATTTATCAATTAATACAATTTTTTTCATTAAAATAAATTTCATATTGAAGTTGGGTATAAAACCTAGCAATCTTTTAGATCCTTTTTCTTTAAAAACAATCATTTTGTCCCATTTGTGGGATACATTTAAATTAATTTCTGCCACTTAAAATATTGGAATTTTGAAAAATGGATTCCCTATTTGGAATTATAATAATTTATAATTTACAATTAGGATAAATTAGTTTTTGACTGAAATGATTAGTGAATACACATAAAATTAATTACTATGATTATGCTTGACAAACGATTAAATCATACATTTAATTAAGAAAATGTACTAGAAATAGTTCCAAGACCCATTTTTTGTACAAATGTCTTCCATAAAAATTTATTTATTGATTATTATGTTTTTTTATGTTTTTTTGGTTGGTAAAAACGTGGTTACACCTAACTTGTTATAAAAAAATATGAATTTTTTCCTTTCCCTCCCCAATAAATGGACACCACCTTAACAACTTTTTCACACCTCTCAAGATGCTTAATATTTTCCAATAGATTCAAAATAAACATACCAACATCCCTCCATTCCTCCTTGTATCCTTCCATTATTCATAAAGGCTTCCAAGGAAACCCTTATGTGTAAACCAACATGATTTACCAGATTAACAGTTAACACCCTCCATGAAACTCCGTTCTTTTATTTTCCTTATCCACCACTTAAAATAAAATTATTCCATTCTTATAAAACCACACCAGTATATTCAATATAAAAATAAATATTATGATAAGTTTCTTTCTTATATTTACACATACTTTCATCTAATGGGTAATGAACATAATGTTTATGTGTACGATGAACTACTGCTTCACTAAATAATGATTGTTCATTTTTATTTTACCACCACTAATGGTGGAAATTATGATGTAAAATATATTTATATATGATAAATATTATTCATACTAGTTCATTAAACATATATATTCCTTTTATATCAAAGATCATTATATTTTCCATTTGGTGAAAATATGATAATTTTGTTTGGGGAAATGTGGACTACTACCCCCTCAATGCGATGTTATTCATTCATACACTACATTGAATGTATTAATGATGTGTATAGTGAGTATATATAATTTATATGATAATATAATTATAATTTTATAATTTTATATACACATATATGTTTTTACATCCTTTTTTCAACATGACAATTTATTGGAAATAGTGTTCATGCGTACATACGACCTACCGTCTCCATGAACGGTGTAATCCATTTCATAATTCTATATTCTATATATTATTATAATACCCATATACTGAATATAAATTATATTTATATTATTTTATAAATTCTATAAATTATTATATATGTATAAAAAATATATATATAACAAATTAAGGAACATGCTAAGAAAAAGGCAAATATTACATGAAGTGAAACCATAATAGGGAATTGTTTACATGTAGGTAATATAAATACATAATAAAACCACACTAGTGGAAAAACATATTTTATCGTCGGTTTTTTTTAAATTTTTGACGTCGGTTTTAAACTGACGTCTATAAAGGCGACATAAAAAATATAGTTTTCTACATCCATTTTTCAAAAATTGACACCAAAAACAATTTTGGTAAGAGATTCGGCGTAGTTTTTACATAATAACATTGCGGAAACTAATTTTCGACGGGATTTTCGGTGTCGGCTTTATCTCCAATCGACACCGAAGACCTGGTCGAACCAGCTTTCAGCATCGATTTTACTTAAAACCGACGCCGAAGTTAATTTTTTTTAATATTTCGGTGTTAGTTATTTAAATAAGCAACATCATAAATAAAATATTTGTTTTATTGTTTTTTCGTCGGTTATTTAAATAACTGACTCCCTAAATAAATTTTTTTATAAATTATTTCCAATTACATTTCCCAAATAAATCATAACCCTTGAAAAAATAACAAAATATAAAAAAACAATTAAACATTATTTATCATCCAATGACTCATATAACTTCAATGCTTATATCTAGTTAATCAAAACAATTATCTATATATTTTTATTATAAAGTAAAATTAAAATACATGTACCTGCAATCAATGACTTCAATAAATTTTGTGACATTTGCAAGTCCCACGACTCCATCATTTACGGCATGCTCATTGTAGGTTATTATTGAAGAATTCATTTGATTATTAGTAGGTTCCAACACCTAATATATTAAAAGTGTTAGGTTTTTTTAACCATTTGTATTATTATTTATAAATATTAGAATATACAAACCTCAAATCTTAATCAGACATAACAAATAGTTCGCAAAAGTAGATTGAATATGGGTCATATTATATTTTTAATAAGGCTGTGAATCATTTAATGCCAATAATAATATTTAATGATATGAAATTAAAAAATAGAATAATATGGGAGAAAATATATAAAAAATTAATACAAATAACCTTATGAAATTTAGTAGTTTTCCCAGTTGTGATTATCTCGTCCACGAATCGTAGAATACAATAACAACATTCAACAAGTCCTTTTTGACGATGACACTGCAGTTATAAAACATTTATTAAAAAACAATATATAATAAAAATATATAAACTAATTACCTGTAGTTCCACATAATTGATTTCTGTTGGTTTCTTTTCTGACATGTATTCCTTGTTAAAATATTTCCATGATCTGCATATATTTATATATGAAATAATAATACTTGTCTAAACAATGAAAATTTAACATAATGAGATTATAAAAAAACATACCTGTTTAATAAGGTGAGAAATGGTTTACTCACTCCTCCTAAAAAAGATCAAAAACCAATATAAGGTGCATTCACTTGGGAAAAATACGCCTAACATCCAACACCCCCTACAATACAAAAAATTCACAATTAATGAATTTATAATGATCATTAGTTCATAACAATGTTGATGTTCTTAATTATCAAGAAATGGAAAAAACCAGCATTGAATCCCTTTCTCTGTTAATATCTCAGATATATATTGAACTCTTTCATGATTTTTCACATATTTGGCTTTCGAGGAAATGTAATCTTGATCTATAAAGATGTAAATGTTTGCTGTTTCCATTATTAAAAGAAGATTGTGTAAATACCTAATTTAAAATGAAAATATAGTTATTCAATGACATAACAATATTTTATAAAATAAATAGCAATCCAAATGTCAATTTGCGTACATGATAAACAACTGCACCACACTCTGCGCGATCTCTTTTAAATCAACGAAATTCATGATATCAAATTTCAATAATTTCAATCCATAATTTCTTCCACATATATCGGGCGTCATCTAAAACTCATAAATAAAATTAAAGGAATAAAAGGACACCGATAATCTTTTTAACCAATAAGAAATATCAGAAGTATCTACAACCAACTATTTCTGATGATTTTGTTACATTTTTGTAGTTTCTTTAGCTTTCAGATATTCCTATATAAGTTAAATGTTAGAAAACATTATAAGTAATTTTGAATAATTTCTAATTTATATTTAAAAAAACACATACCTCAAGTGAAATATATCATAGAAGGGAATTTTTCCAATGTAATAAATGGACCATAAATTCCCCAACACTGGTGATCTTTACAGTAAGAAATGGTAGTAGAGAAATAGGATTTATAATAACAAGTACTGATACTCTAACCTGACCCATCTGCATAGGCTGATGATGTATCAAGTCCCCCCAAAAAATTCACCTGTCCTAACACAATAGTATGTACAAGAGGGTCTCCCGAAAACAACTCACAATATAAGTCTTGATCTAAGGGAGGAGGTGGAGGCTCAAATTAAGTAGGTGGGGAAGGGTAAGAAGATGGGGGCAGGGTAGTCCGGGTGAGGAGGCTGAGAAGGCATAAAAATGAAAAAGTAATATTAGTGTTTAAAATTTATAAAATAGAAAAATTGATTAAAATAAAATAATATACCTCGAAAGGTTGCACAGAAGGGACATGGTAAGAAGATGGGGCAGGGTAGTCCGGGTGAGTAGGCTAAGAATTCTAAAAACTGAAAAACTTATATTAGTGTTTATAATTTATAAAATAGAAAAACTGAGAACAAATAAATAATATACCTTGGAAGGCTGTGTAGATAGGGCAGGGTAAGCAGATGGGGCAGGGTAGTCTGGGTGAGCACACTGGGAAGGATGAAAAATGAAAAAAAAATATTAGTGATTATAATTTATAAAATAGAAAAATTGACGGCAAATAAATAATATATATAGGAAGGCTGCGTAGACTATGATTTTCTTACCAAGTTTTCTAATAAAGCCTTATGCACTGCTACTGGAATTTTATCACCCATAGACTGTTTCATATCTTTTAACTCTTATTTTAAGGATTCTATTTATGGGTCTTTTGATTGCTTACTCTTACAAAAAAAACATCCAAATACTAACACGCGCCTGATATCCTCTAACACGGCCGAGGTGTTCTACCTTTCCCAAAGAAGTGGATAGGATGTCCATCCAACCCTTAGGGTTAATAGAACCTAGTGTCTCTTTCTCTTGATGTTCATCCTAAAATGAAAAATAAAAAGGTTATATTATTGTTTATAAATTATAAAATAGAAAAATTGTTAACAACAAAACAATATTTATATACAATTTGATTATCCATTTGATGAGCTTCCTCTGTAAGATATTGTTCATTTTTTTCTTCTTCATGCTCATTTCCATTTCTTATGGCGAGTGGGAGGAGATGAAGGACCAAACTGGACCTCTTCTGAACCACTACTTGATCAAGCTCTTAATGCTTCAAATTTTTTTAAATCATTTTATACTCCAAATAAGAATACCCTCAACGTGATAAAGTATGAGGGTACACGTTTTTCAACCGGATCTCCTGATGAGATCTCCTGGAGGCTTCTTAAATAAAAATAATCTACTATGTAATAAGAAAAATATAGCATAAATTTTAATATATAAAACAATTACCATACCTGAAATTTCTCTTCCTGACGACTATCAACAAATCGCTTCCATGTTTCTTCATCTATATACAGATACTTAAGACATGGGCTTTCAAACCTTCTCTTTCAGAAAACATAATTTTTTGTTAGTTTTTTTTAAAATCTCTCCAACAAACCACCGCTAATGAGAGATGTAATTTCTTAATTTCTTTGGTTTCCTCAAAACTGAATTTCATCTGCAATTGAATAAATTAAATATTTCATTTAAAATATATAATAATCAAAAAATTAGATAAAAGAAATAATGTAAGATATTTTACAGTCACGACCTCCCAATGTTGTTGCTTCACCGTCTTGTCCACTAACTTCCAATCAGGATATAAAATACTAATCCGGCAACGGCTCTGCATCACTACATAACTGAAAAAATGAACTGAATTTAGGCCAACTGCAATATTATTATCATCAAAACGAATGTGTTCTTTGTTATCATCACGAGAAAGTGATTGTTTTGGTAAATGTGTAATACCACATTTACCAACTTGAGAACTTGATTTTTGAGTAGTAATAGGAGAAGTCTCCTCTGCCGAGGACGCATCAGCAGTCCTGCAATTTTTTTTTGTAAATTAATAGTTTTATTTAAATAAATAAGTATATTACTGAATATTTAAAAATATGTCAAAATAGATATGCCTCGGTAAATTCTCCTCTCTATCTGTATCTCACTTTGCTACTTGAAAGTGTAATGAAATGTTGTGTACCTGCATATCATTAGAAAACTGAATAATTTGAAACCAGGAAGACAAAACTAAGTATGTAAAAATAGTGTCATTCATTTGTAAGTTTCAAGGATAGACACAAAATATAAATATTTACCAGAAAAATTAGGAGACTAATTTAGTGTTTTCCCAAATGCCTTCATCATGATCGGTACATACTGCATGCACTATGTCTATCTTACACTCATTGTAATCATCTGGAAATTACGTAATAGATGAATAAGGCTCATGTAAATAACTAGAATTATCAGAATCATCCTCATCAGCCAAATGGTATCTTTTTCCTTGAAAAACTACTAACCATTGATCATTCGACAGATCAATGACATAAAATACTTGTTTTTCATGTGTCGCCATGATAAATGGTTCCTCATTGTGATTAAATCTTTTAAAATCAACCACTTTAAACCCATATTCATCATGTTTCATGCCACTATTACTATCAACCCAATTACACTTCAACTCAAAAATTATTTATTTAGGAAGGGCAAGGAAAAAAAAAACAATCAGTCCGAAACCAAAGGGAAAAGGAGGAGGAGAACAAAATCATGGGGGTCTGAAATAGTGTAAGCCAAGGGCATCCCCACTAACAAGATCATCTACCTCAGCCTTGAGAGTTCTCCTACCGTCGAGGCCCAAAAAAACCGAATTGTTGGACGCAATAGAGGCAAGGTGGTCAGCCACTTTGTTACCCTCGCGCCATGTGTGAGCCACTTTGGTACTGCTTGTCAGGAGGCCTTTGCATTTTCTGATAGTGTAGGAGATAGACCATGGGGTATTACCTGTACCTTGCAGAGCATTGAAGAGGGCCATGCAATCTGTCTCCGCTTCACTGATGATAATATAATGATGGCAACATAGCATGAGACCGGAAAGCATGGATAAAGCCTCCGCCTGGAGAGAGTGTCCGCGCCCATACTGGGCTGTGAACAGCAGGATGACAGAGCCCCTGTAGTCACGAGCCACTCCGCCACCCCACATGATGACTTGACGGAAGGAGCCAGCCGTATTCAGCTTTATACCCGTGGAAGGAGGCATCCAGCGTACCCAGT
This sequence comes from Viscum album, assembly GCA_963277665.1. NCBI lineage: Eukaryota > Viridiplantae > Streptophyta > Magnoliopsida > Santalales > Viscaceae > Viscum > Viscum album. The sequence goes on from OY728134.1 coordinate 1,007,035,661, forward strand.
GACCTGCACCAGCTCTGAGAGAAGCAGCGGCAGCAGTTGTATTCGTTTGAAAGGGGCAGAGCGAAGGAGCAAGCTGCAGCTGGCTGTTCGACCTGAGGAAATCAATGAGCAGACTCCGAGTTCTGATGATGATGGATCTCCCAGACGGGCGAACACCTTCATGCCTGGCCATATTCCGTGCTTTCCAGATGCACCAAAGACCAGCAGTGAAGATAGCAGCCCGAGCCTTCCTCTCTGTGCTCTATTCCGGTGCTCCCTGGAACCACTGATCCAAGAAGTTAGCTTCAGAAAAAACCTGCCCATTATAAGAAGTGAGACCTCCAAAACAACTCCACACCGCATGTGCCCATGCCCCATCGAAGAAAAGATGGAAAGTGCTCTCCTCCTTAGCATGGCAGCACAAACATCTGGACACCATAGGGATGCCGAGCCTTTTGATATTATCGTCAGTTGGAACTGCACGGTTCCAGATGCGCCAGGAGAGAAAACTATACTTGGATTGAAATTTCCTGCACCACATGGTCTCATGCCATGGGTCGGGATTGTTGTGAGAGTGCACGGTTTTCCAAAACTCTTTGGTGGAAAAAATTCCTGAAGCTGTGGGAGTGAAAACACACTGGTCAGGATCCATATTTAACTCAATACTCTCATAGGTTGCCTGCTGATCTTGGTTCAACACTGCCCTGATAAAAGAGGGAAACCTGCTTGCCTCTTTAAAAGAAATCTGAGGGGCCGGACATCAAGGAAAACTATGCCTTGATCCAGCCCAATTATGGTTCCAAAACAGGATATCCCCTTTACCAATGACCCAGCATGATAGGGGAAGGAGGGAGGGAAGCAAAGCGGCAATCATGGACCAGAGGGGAGAGGTGAAACATGACCCAAGAGCAGGAGCATCACTGCAACGAGGGCTCATTACCCTGCCCCACAAGGACCTACCCTCAAGGGCCTCCCAAGCCAGTTTAGCATGCATGCACTGAATGGTGTCAAAGAGGTTTCTGACATCAATACCTCCATTCCGGATAGGTTGGGCCATTCTCCTCCAAGAGACCCAGTGATGTTTCCCTTCAGATAGGGCATCCCAGAGAAAACCAGCAAGGATCCTGTCAATGGACGTAATGACTCCCTTAGGAACTTTGATGGATGCCATCGTGTGAACAGGAATAGAAGACAGCACGCTATTGATGAGGATGATCCGGCCGCCGAAGGAGAGAAATCTGTTCTTCCAATTGAGTATTCTGCCTGTGATTTTCTGCACGATGTGATCAAAGTCATGGATGTGGAGTCTTTGAGGGGAGATAGGTTCACCAAGGTAGTCAACAGGAAAGTTTCCCCTTTGCATGTTCAGACTATTATCTAAGGTGACCACACGCCTTGCCTCACACTTATTGGATATAAAAAGGTTACTCTTAGAATGGTTGATGAGTTGGCCACTCCAGTGGCAATATTCCTCCAGCACTTTAATGAAACTTCGTACTGATCTTAAGCTTCCATTCAAGAAGACCAAGGTGTCATCAGCAAACATGAGGTGAGTCATGCTAGAGGAGAGTGTACGACTCCGATATGGAAGAATCTTCCCTTGGTTCCTGCTCCTGTTAAGTAGACGGCTAAGCACATCCTGGGAAATAATGAAGATGGTAGGGGATAGGGGGTCCCCCTACCAAAGACCACGGGTGGCTTTGAAAAACCCATGAGTCTTCCCCATAAAGGAGACAACCAGCCATGAAGAGCTGAAGCATCTAAAGATAATGTCGGTGGTCCGGGAAGAAAAGCCCATACCTGTGAACACTTTGTTGATGAAGCTCCATTCAATTCTGTCATAGGCCTTACTCATGTACAATTTGATGTCCATATTTGCACCATGTGATTTGATGTTAATGTCCGAGATCAGCTCCTGGGCCAAAGCTATAGCTCCTTGTATAGACCTGCCTTTCACAAAGCCATGCTGCTCCAAGGAGATCCAATGGGGAAGAAAGCGAGACAGCCTTTTGTTGATGATGCAGGAGAGGATTTTATAGGGGAAGTTGCACATGCTGATAGGCCTATAATGATTTAGAGAAGATGGGTCTTTGATCTTAGGAATAAGCACCAACGTTGTTGCACTGGCCACACGAGGGAAAATGCCACCCCGAAAGAAATCTTGGATGGCTAGGACAACATCATGCTGAACAAATGACCAGGATTCCCTGTAGAAATACCCCGGAAAGCCGTCCGGCCCCAGAGCACTCTCGGGGTTAAGGCTCATCATGGCCTCATGGATCTCCTTCTCGTTCGGGATTGCTTCAAAGGAATCATTGTCTTGGCTGGAGACTTGAGAGGGGATCACATCAAGGAAGGGGGCCCTGCCACTTGGGTAACCCTCAGGCATACCAGGGTTAATGCCTGCAAGAAAAGCCTTAAAATGGGAGAAGGCCAACCCACCAACCACATCCCTATCATCTGTGTAAGAGCTATCCTCCAGTCTCAGATTGGGTTTGAGATTACACCGCTTTTCCTTAATGCAAGCATGAAAATAGGCAGTTTTTTTGTCCCCCTCTCGAAGCCATTGAACCCTGGATTGCTCGCGGGCAAGGCGCTCTTGTGTTAGGAGAGCTTCCACCAAACTGTCTTTCTTCCTAGCATGATCTTCAAACACCTGGTCATTCCAGCCATTTTCAATACTAGCTTCAAGTTGTTCAACCTCTTTCAAGAGCACATCTGTATCCTTGTCAGTTGGGGGCACCTGTTGAAACCAGACTAATATGTCTTTCCTTAGGCGTCTCAGTTTGTTGTGGAACCCGATCCATAGGTGACCAAATTCAGGAGTCCCCCACAAGCTTTTGACCACTTGATTATAGCCTTCCATGCGAGTCCAAAGGTGAGAGAATCTGAAAGTGTTATTGGTCTACTGTCTTGAGGACAGGGAGAGTAGCAGGGGGGAGTGATCAGAAACACTGCGGGTAAGATGTGTTACCTGAGCATTAGGGTAGGCGAAGATGCCATGAATATTAGCCAAGCACCTATCAAGGCGGCTCCAAGATCTGCGTCCTCCTCTTTGATTGTTACACCAAGTGAAGCGGTCCCCGGAATATCCCATGTCGGAGAGACCCTTACCGCCCATGAATTGTACAAACTCTAAGCTCCCCTTCCGAGGGAAGGGACCTCGCCCCCTCTTCTCATCCGGATCAACAATGACATTAAAATCGCCGCCAACAAACCAGGGAGAGTTGCCTGGGTCAAAATAATGGAGCCCCTGCCATAAAGAGCACCTTTTGTGGGGATCACAACTCCCATAAATGAAAGATCCAAAAATGGAGTCATTTCCAATTGTCACTTTGGTCGTGATGGATTGGTCATCTGCAGCAAGCTTGGCCACTGAGATATCCTTTTGCCAGAAAATACAGATGTGGGTATTAATTGGGCCCGCATGCATAAAGCCCTGCATCCTGATTTTGCGGGCAAACTCCCCAATTTAGGAATGATCCTGCTTGTTCTCCAAGATCACGACAATAGAGGCCCTATATTTCTTCGATTCCATAACAATGTAGTCAGTTTTTACCTGGGCCCCTAGGCCGCGGGAATTCCAGATGAAGATGCACATCATTGAAATAGGGGGCGCCTGGCTTTGGCCCCAGGCGAACGTAGCTCACGCAGAGGATTAGAGGGGGAAGCAGAAAGACCTCTGCGTTGAGATCTCATGCGCACACCAGAAGGAGGTGGCAGGTGAAGAATCCCCTGCGGAGAAGAGAAAGCCAGCTGATTGAGGGCAGGAACCTCACCTCTGCAGAGCTTTCCATGAGGGGAAGTATCCTGAGCAGCTGGAGAGAGAGCACTCGTGACCCTCTTCTCCTCCCAAGTAGGAGGACCGATAGTCAGAAGCATGGCACCCTTAGAAGTCTGGGAAAGGAGCGAAAGTGACTGCTCCTCAGTCGGCAAGAGGGAGGAGCAACTGGGTGCTCGAGAGGAAGCACTTCGGAAAAACAGACCGCCCATAAGGTTCTCATGGATCCAGATGGCTTTGAAAAATGGTTCCATGGGAGGCTTGAATGACGCCAAGACTGGAGGAGCCTGTTGCATAGATGAAACCAGAGGAAGGCAGGATTGGGTAAACTCATTGAGGTGAGGCCCTGTCGACGATGATCCGCGGAAAACAACCCGCGGAGCAGCTGGGCCGAAGTCAGGAACAACATTGTGAGCGGACTCCAGGGAGACCACTGGTTGGGGGCCACGAGTAGGGGCAAGAGGATCAGACCTCCTAGCAACACTCAGCTGGTGCTGAGGTTTAGGATCACTAGCTGGGGGGCACCGATTCCTACACCGGCCTTCAGAATGGCTTTGAAGCTGACAATAGGGGCAGTACCTCGGAAACACTGGATAAAGGATGTCCTGCTTCCAAACCAACAAGTCGGGCACCCGCAGGCAGAGGCTTTCCGGAGGAGGGAGGGAGAGGTCCAAATCCACGCAGATGCGCGCGACCGAGGACTCTTCGCACCTTGCTGTGCGATCATCGACACAAAGGAAACCCCCAAGAGAATCACCAATGGCTTTAAGGAAAGCCTGATTTTGAAAAGGGAGCGGGAAACCTGGTAAGCTGAGCCACACCACCGCACGGAGACCCTATTTCCCTTTGTGAATCTCCATCGACCAGCGCACCAGGTTGAAACTGAAGCGCCCAGCCACCCGCAGAGCTTTGCACCAAGCCTGCACAAAGTCTGCTTCCGAGGACAGAGCCACACAGAAGGAATTGCGGTGGCTTTGCGAGATCTGGGCAGGCGAGGAAAGACCCCACGAATCCACGAGGCCCCGAAAGATCGCCAGAGAGGGCATCGCGCCGCCAAATCTAGCCACGAGAGTCCACTATAGGAAACCCACCACCTCCTCAAAGGCTGCCATAGGGACATCAAGGGTGATACGGGGACCAACCCGGGACAGAGAGGGAGAAATCCGTCTGATTTCTGGATAGAAGGGGATCGAGAAGGTCGGGGAAGGGCCACAGAGGGCATCCTTGAAGGAACAAGGTAGATTCCCAGCCTGAGGGGCATGGAATGGGGGAGGAGAGACAGGAAGCGAGGCCTCCCGGCGGGGCTGACCAGGGTCAAAACCCGCCGGAGGTGGACAACACAGTGGAGGGGGAACGGGTGCCGGTGCGCAACCAGACGAAAAAATTTGAATCTCAGGAGGCGCGTGAGGCGCGTTCTGAGGGGGGGAAGCCATATGTCACTATCAACCCAATTACACTTAAAAATAGTGACTCGAAATTTAATATAATCAATTTCCCATATGTCTTCAATAACACCAAAATATGACGTTTATGCAGAAATTGGGTTTTTATCTTTGGCACTCGAAAAATGAACTGCTTCAGCGAAAACCATCACACCACTATTCTGAACGGTACTCTTTCCATCCAAGTTTTTGTGTAAAATGTGCAGCCATTGATATCAAAACCAGACCGTGTGATCACATTAAGAGATGGTCCCCCTGCTAACCACTTCAATGTTTCTGATACAGATATATCTAGGGTGACTTTCTCTTTAAACCATGAAAAAAATGTCTTCTCATGCTCAATCATCAACCACATTTTGTTTCTTTTCTAATATCGTAACATTAATTTAGCAATATGTGAGTATATATATGGTTGAACCCCATATGTGTTGTTCAAAATTTATAAATGTGCTTGCATCACTTCATCACGTGTAATGAACATTACCTTTAAGCCTCGAACCCCTCAACCATCTCTATCAACTAACATATGTTGAGATACAGGGAGACCAATATGCTCCACCCAATTCAAATAATCAGTACAGAACTCGATCACCTCTTCTGATACATATTTTTGAATAATAGAGCCCTCAAGTCGAGAAGGATTTTTAACATATCCTTTAAAAATTTTCACATATCTTTCAAAAGGATACATCCATCTTAAATAAACAGACCCACATATTCTTATCTCACACACCAAATGAATCAATAGATGAACCATTATATCAAAAAATGTGGGTGGGAAATAAATTTATTCTTGACAAAGAATAAGAGTTGCTTCATTCTCCAACACATCAAACAAATTTGGATCAACGACTTTTCTACAAATGCTTTTAAAGAAATTACATAACCTGATGATTGTCTTTCTGACAGCTTTCGGTAATATACCACGCACTGCTACTGGTAGAATTTTTTGCATCAACACATGGCAATCATGAGATTTCATACCTATTAATTTACAATCCTTCAATGACACAAAATTATTCACATTTGAAGAAAAACAACTGTGTACTTTAATACCATGAAGACACTAACAAATATTCATCTTTTCAATCTTTCTTAATGTGTGACAAGATGGAGGTAAGTATGTTCTGTTTCCTTTCATAGAGGGAGATAAATCCAAACATATTATAATTATTATAAAGTCCAATCTAGCATGTAATCCATCTTTTTTCATTCCTTTTATGTCTAACAAAGATCCAATCAAACTGTCACATATGTTTTTCTCAACATTCATAACATCAATGTTATATTTTATCTCTAAAAATCTCCTATATGGTAGTTTGAAAAAAATAGATTCATTATACCAGATATGTTTTTGAAAACCAAAAAAATTTTCTCTTTCCAAATGTCGAATCAATATCTTTCACTATGTCATAACATTCTTCAGCTGACAATGGTCGAGGGGGGAGGTTGTATTCTTGTAAACTGTTTAATGCTTTTTTCAATCTATGATAAGGATGATCAATTCACAAAAATGTTCGATGTCCCATGTATACTGTCTTTCTTCCATTCTGCAATTGATAATATGAAGTTTGTTCTTCACAAATTGTGCATGCTTTATATCCCTTAACACTATATATAGATAAGTTTCCATATGCAGGAAATTCGTTTATAGTGATCATTATCATAGCATGCAAAATAAAATACTCTTTCTTGTATGGATCAAAAACTTTAATACCTTCCTCTCATAGTAGTTTCAAATCATCAATCAATGGTGTAAGATACACATCAATATCATGTCCCGGTTTTTTTGGTCCATAAATCATCAAGCTCATCAAAACATGTTTTTTCTTCATACATAGATGTGGGGATAAGTTGAAAAGTACCAGAAAAACATGCCATGAACTATGTTGTCTAATGAGGCTCCAATATGGATTCATTCCATTAGAACACAATCCCATTCTGAGATTTCTAACTTCACTTCCAAAATCATGAATTTTTTTATCAAAACTCTTCCATTGTAGTGAATCGGCAGGGTGATGTAAGTTACCATCAGATATGCGCTCATCTGAATGTTGTCTTCACCTTTTTTTCATCAATTTAATTTGAAAATATATGCTTTAAACAAGGAATTATTTGAAGGTTCAAAATTTCATTAGCTGGAGTTTTGATTATGGTACCTAAAAATAAATCAGAATTGAATTATCAGAATTGTATGCAAAAAATATTGGATGATATCATTTGAAAGTAAAAAAATTGATTTTTCAAAACGTTACATGACATCACCTGAGAATGTATCTGAGTAGACTTTCTCATCCATCTTATAGCACGATGTCCCACATGTAGGACAACTTGATAAATGTTCATTTTCTTTCCTATACAGTACACAATCATTGGGGAAAGCATGTATCTTTTTATACCCCAATACTATTTGGCATAATATTTTCTTCGCCTCATAATTGGAATCTGGAATCCCATTGCCTTCTTGAAGTATCTCTTTTAAAATCTCAAGTAAACAGGAGAAACTTTTATCACTCCACCCATTTTTTTCTTTTAAGTTAACTAATCTCAAAACTGCTGATAACACTGTATAATTACCGCAACATGGGAATACCGATTTCTCAGAATCTCCATACAATCATTCAAGAGATGGTGTTTTTAGATGGTTTCAACACCTAAATAGTGAATTAAATCTTCAATATGATCCTCTGCCTCATTATGAATATCGTCATCAACATTAGAAGTTGAATTTTCTGTGATTTCACCATGCAAGATCCGACGTGTATAATTAAGGATTAAACCCCATCAAATGAAATGATCTTTGTTTTCGTTGGAGTTTATCTTTCTCATATTTACACACTTCACACATTGACAGAAAGTCAAATCAATATTTTGAAGATTTCATTTAGAAAATTCTAGAAAATTATCAACACCTTTTTCATATTCACTAGTGGTTCTTCGTAAATGAATCTAATTACGATCCATTAATACCTGATGTCATAATATAATTGAGGAATATATTAAAACATATAAAAATTTAAATATATATCAGATAAATTGTAAACAAAAACATATTTAGTAAAAACTATAGATAATCAGATACAAGACATCATATATGAAACATGTTTACAAATAGAGTAAACAGTTTATTTTCATATTATATACATGCCTGTTATATTTATATTATATTTTAATCATAATATCAATATTATAATATTTATTAGTTCATTTTACATAGGTTCAATATTTCGATGTTTCATGTGTTAAAAATAATGAAGAGTACATTAATTTAAAGGATGCAATAAGTGTATTGTGTGAAATTTGATTAGAGTCAATGTAAAAAATACAATTTGTTGACAGGATATTTAATAATGTTTGTTGAAAGAATATTTAAACATGTCCTAAAACATTTAAATCAAATAATAAACTAATAATTAATGAAAATCAACAAAAAAAATTGAATGATAAATGATTTATCTACAAAATTAAAAAAAGGCTTACATAATTTGAATTTCAACCCGAATGGAGATGTTTAATCCAAACTGCGCTCGTTATAATGACTTCGAAAAACAAAAACTATAAAATCAATACCAAAAATGATAATAAAAACCAAAAATAATGATAAAAAAAACTAAAATCGAACCAATATTGAAAATCGCGCAAAATTGGGTTATTGAAGAAAAAATAAACAATGTAAGATGAATCAATAGATAAGAAGGAAGAATGCATACCTGAAATCATGAAAATAGCACAAAACCTTCAACAATGGCCTCCCAAGATCAAAAATGAGCTTTGATGGTCTTCAGGAGTCCAATGCACTACATTAGAACTCGATTTCGATGATCGAACAAAATAAGGGTTTCGGACCCCGAATAATTTTAAATTACTTTTGGAGTCGGTTTTGGAGAAAACCGACACCAAAAATTAATAAAAACATTCAGCGACGTTTATTTTCAAAACTGATTCCAATAATACTTTATTTTAGTTTTTGCGCCGGTTTTAGATAAAACCAACGTTGAAAAGATAGCTTATGGCGTCAGTTTTCAGGAAAACCAACGCAAGTTTTTTTTTAATTTTCGGTGTCGGTTTTCCTCAAAACTATCGCCGAAATTTTTTATATTATTATGATCGGCATCGGTTTTCTTCAAAACCGATGCTGAAACATTTGTTTAAAAATTTTCTGGATCAATTTCATGAAACCCGACACAAAATATCATCAGATAATTGTTTTTTGCATTGGTTTTACTAAAAACTGATGCCATAAATTTCCCTCACATACTATTCGCGTCAGTTTTAAAAATACTGGCGTTATTACGTCAACGTTAAATCCCGTATTTCCACTAGTTCCATATATGATATTATAAGTATTAATATTTCTATATGATATATTTATAATAAATTTATATATATTATATCAGATGTATGAATAAGTGTGATGAGAGTCAAAACACAAGGTAAGGGAATTTCATCTCACTTTTTATATTCATGATATATATGTGATGTTCACCACACTTTCATTTTTCATGGTTTGAATACATCCCTAGAATTTATTATATGATTTTTATTCTAATTTTTATTGAAATTTTCATATCCATTCTATATTTTTTCATTAATTTCCTTTGTGTTTCATAATTAAAAAAATATGTTTGATTATTTTGCCTAAATTTTTAATCATTGAGACACTTTTTTTCATGATCCTACATTTTTGAGGTATATATACAATTATTTATCATGATATATCTTGAATATCATTAATTTCAGGGTATTTTAAGCTTCTTTTAGTTTCATTTTCGTACATGTGGAGTATGATTTCATGTTACCAAGTGATAAGATGTTTATTGAAAAAATTTCATCATTTGTTGAGATTGGTTATGATTATGCTTCGATTAATGAAAAATAATTAATCATCAATCCTAGACACTCATGAATTTTAGTTTTATCTATTTATTCATAATAGTATAATTTTTAGTAAATTTATTTTAATTGAGATAATTAATCAAATTAATTAAGAAAAAACTTATGGTATCTCTCTCTTAGGTCAGAAATATGATTCATTTAAAAAACCATGATTTCAGATAAATTTAAATACATTTTAAAATGATCTTTAAAGATCATTATCAAGGAAAAGTTATTTTATATTTTTTTATGGTTCTCACGATTCCATTATTATTTCTCAAAGTATTTTCAAAGGAAATGGTTTTCAAGTGGTTTAATTTTAAAACAAGCCTTTTTCAAAGAATAAAAAATATTTTCCTCATGAATTCGTTTTAAAAGATATTTCAATATTATTCCACTTATAAAATGACATATGTTGGTGTTATTTGTCCCTTTATGGGGAAATGATACAATATTTACATTTATATTATTTCTCTAAATGGTTTATTTTTATGGTAAAATGTTTATTAACCTCATTTTTCTTTCACGAGTTATATGTTTATCAAATCAGTTTCTCTTTTAGGGGTTATGATTTTTTTGAAATGATTATGAAACATGTATCTTTTTACACATGTTAATATATTATTTCATATTTATGATACCTATTTCATTCCATGGGTTGTGATTTGATTTTTTATGATTTTTTGGAACAGGTATGTATCATTTAATTATATGATGGGTTGGACATATATCGACATCCAATTCATTGAGTAAAGATTAATATCTCATCAAATTGATCTATTTGGTATTGGGAGTGAAGATTTCCAAATAATGTTGCCATGGTAGTGAACCATGACTACCAAGATGGTATGAATAGTGACCTCATTCTACAAAGATGGACATGGGAGTAAACCATGACTACCATGATTGTGGGAGGAGTGAAACCATTCTAATAAGATGGTTGTGGTTGTGATTATTTGATAGAATGGAAATCTTATTATTTGGTTATTTGTTTTTATTATTTTGATATTTTATTACTTTATTATGCTTTCATGGATTATGTTCCTTAATTACTTGCTATTCTTGTCTTATGAAATTCCAGAATTTATTTAGTGATTCATGTTTATGGTCTTTTATATGAATTTTATTCTCATACAATTTTATGATCATGCACTTATACTCTTATTCTCATGTTTATTATTAAATTTCTCCCTTGTTTACCATTACTGGGTATGTGAGCTCACACATTTTTATGTTTCTTTTCCCCAAGGTTATGAATATATGTATTATGTATTATGTTTATATAGATGGTTCTTGTCAAAAAGAACCTAGTGGGAGATAATGTAGCTCACTTTTGTAATGGTGTGTATGTTTCCATGTATCCCAAGACACTAGGCCAGTATTGTTTTTGGAAGTCTATTTGCTTACTGGTTTTGTATTCCACATAACATTTGTAATGTTAATGTTTGAAAAGTGAGGGTTTGTATACAATAAATATTTTTTGAAAATATATTTACATTTCATATTATGGTATTTAAAATGTTCAATTTCCGATCCTTATTGAATGAAATAAATGTGGGTACCCATTTTTTATTTCCAAAAAAATCGTTGTGTTTCCGCTCCCCCACATATAAATGGCCACAACATGTCCTCTCTACCAACAAATTCAAAAAACCTATAGATTAGATAATAACTATAGAACTTATATACATAATTCCATCCCAACATCCTAGAGTCCTTTCTATGGTAATTCATCTATCCTAGGATATATTTTAGTTCAAACTTGTTGAGTTTACCTATAGAAGGGATACCGTTCTTCATCGAGCATTTTATTTCCATACATCTTCCACATCGTTCAATTATTATTAATACATGTTGATATAAAAACCTCAAAATTTCTCATATACTAAGATATTTTTATGTTATTGTAATGACTTATATCTAACTCATACTCCCTCAAATGGAAAATTATAATTTTTCTGTTGTTTATGGTAGACAATCGCCTCACGAACCAACGTTACTCATTTTCCATCAACATAAGTTATTGATGGGTATTATAATATAAATATATATATGATATATATAATATAATTACATTCCATGAAATAAAATATCAAATAAACCATAATTAATTCCATTTACTACGGGTCACAATATTGTTGGTTGTGTGTACAAAAGTGTACTACCTCGCAAAGAAATGCGATTAGGTTTTCACATACATTTTACATAGAAGTAAGTAATGGATAAATATAATTAATATATGTGATATATATTAAATCATAATTTCTTCCCAAATAATTATTATTACATTCATTTCATTCTATATATCGAACAATGGAAATGAATATCATTCTTACACACGACCTACCATCTCCATTAATGGTTCCTTTCATATTTATATATATATATAATTATTGGATGACTCTAAATATTTATATAATGATTATATATGATATTTGTATAATTATTTAAATTATAAAATTGATGATACCATAATAAATATAAAAATACCAAAAATACAAGACCAAAATATATGTGAATAACAAATTAGTTATTACCTGAAACATGATTTTAAATAAGAATTTTTATTAAACAGGAAATACATGTTCATAATTAAATAATATATGGTAGGATATATGTTATTATAATTATTGAATATATGTATATTAATTTTATATTTATGATATATGAGGCTAGAGAGATTTTCCGGCAATATGAATTAAAGGTAAGGAAAATTCATCTCACTTTTTATATATGTGGGATATATGATATATTCACCAATTGTTTGTTTTAAGAGATGAATATTGTACTAATGAATGAATTTAATAATGATTCGCGTGTAAATCATGAGGAACTATATATTAATTCTAATATATCATTTTCATGGTGTTTATAATTCAAATATAACAAAAGAGGTAATGATTTTATATTAGAATCATGTTGTTTATCAAGATTGACTATGATAAAGTTTACAATGATGAAATTTCATAATCTAACTCTAAATAAGTTTCATTACAATTATTATCCTTTTCCTAAGTCTTCAGAATTATTCTTTTCACTTCATTTTCCTCTCTTTATATTTTCAATAGATAAAAAATATGTTTTTAATGAATATCATCATTGTTTATCTACCCTTTCAAAAAAGATATTCTTTAATTTCCATTATTTCTAAATAGGTTTTAAAAAATAAATTTACTATTATGAAATGATTTTTAAAAGGAATAATTTACCATTTTAAAAAATGGTTTAAAAAATATTTTATTCATTATATGAACAAGAATATATTGATTTTTACCAAAACATTGAATCAAATATTTGTCTTCACACGTATAGTCTAAACAAAATTCTTCGCTACCATGAAGAATCATTATTTTTATGAAATTGGTTCTGTAATATTTTTTGAAATCTTTTTTATTTTTAAAATAATTTCCAAATTAAAATTCAATTTTCATCATGAATGTTTTATCATATTTCAATTATTCAATGAAACTAACCTTTTTGGTTACGTATAACTTGTTGGGGATAAGATTTTATGATACCGGTCTTATTCATTATCTAGAGGGTTAATGTTTACATTTATGAAATGTATATGTATCCCATTTAGTTTTTGTTGGGTATGTTATGGTAAATATATAAATTATTATGAATATTTTGTTCTTTACATGGTTCATGATGTGGTCATATGTTTAATATTTTATAAAATTATGGCACACATTCGTATGGTTTTCAATAAGAGATTGGTGAGAACAATATTTATTTCCAATGAATTGTGTTACACTTTATTTATCATGATATAATTATGGGATAAAAGTTGGTTGGATTTACCTACTATGGAACATAGGTGAGTCCTAATCCACTATGTGAAATATCTAATGATTTCTGATCAACTAGGTTTATGTTCTTAGAAGTTAACCATGATTTATGAAATGGTTTTCAATATTAGTGATGCTACCACACTTTTTTGACATGAAAAATATGTATAATAATTCATTTACAATGATTTCTGACTATTATGGCCGATTTTTTCTAAAAAGATAATTTTTTATTCCATGACTCATGTTTATGATCTATGACGTGGTGGGTATGAACATTGTATGTTATTTTTAAGATCACATACCCGTATGGTTATCGTATTCTTAAATATGATCTTTGATTGATATCTCCTTTGATTACCCACACTATGCATCTAAATTCAACCATTATTATGTTTCCTTTTGTAGGTAATGAAAAACAGTACATCATGTGGTATGTATAAGAGTGGTTCTAGTCATGAAAACAATTGAAGAAGATGATGTGGTTCACTTGTGAAATAACTTTTCATGTATAATTGACTTTGAAGAAACTAATACTATAAAATCAATAGGTGTGTATTTGTGTAATCTAATGAATATTTATAATAAAAGACATATTATTTGTCTATGTTACTAATTAGTTTTTAGATATATCAATTAAATGAAATTTGTTTTCAATATTAAATTATCAATAATATAACTAGTAAAGTGTAGTAAATAAGAATAAAAACGGTTAATATTTGAAAACATCCTTTTCCTATATAATTTATTTTTAAAAATATGTTAGTAAGTTTTTTAAATAATAAATACCAAAATTTTATAAATTGATTTGGAAATGTTGAAATTAGATTTTGGATTCAGAATAAAAACATTAAATTTGGATAAACTTTTTATACTATTCTAAAAATATAGTTTTCTTATTGAATAAAAAATATATTGATTTTACAAATAGCATGACATTTTTTATTTGATTAGACTATATGTTAGAAAATAAATTTATTTAGAAAATATGAACTTAGAATGTAAAATTGTACATTTTAATATTATATTTTGATTTTAATAAACTGATATTTAAATTTTTTTATCTTAATTATTATTTTATTATAAAGAATACTTTTTTTAGACATTGGGTTGAAAATAAATATTTTCAAGATATAATTTGAATTTATTTTGATTTGGATTTCAGGTCAATATTATATAATTAATTACAAATTTATTATTTTCATAAAAATCCAAAAAATAGAAATTATTATCCAATTTATAATGAATTGTTTCTAAAACTAATTTTTTTATAATATATTCTGTATGAGTTTTTTGTGCTATAAATAAATAAAACATTCATCTATATTATTCCTTTTATAAAATTATCACTATAAATTAATTTATCTTGTAAATTTATTTTCATATTTCGACTTTTATTTTTATTCATTAATACAACAATTATCAAGGTAAACAATATGTTACCATGGAAAAGTGAAATGAATTTAAATGGTGTTAATTTATGGTAATTTACATTAATAATGTTAAAAAAATGGACCTAAATGATTGTTTAAGATGTTCTGTAACCAAAACATAAAACATATATATTATATTTCACATGGTAGACACATTGAAATTTGGAAAATGTTACTATTTTAATAATAGGTTATATTTAAAAAATCATTTTTTCACCTCTAAATATGTCCTCTCAACACCCCATAATACCCCCCATATAATATTTATATTTATATTGAATCTATTTCCAGTTTATTTTACCTATCTTCCCCATCCATGAAAATAACCCTATACTAAGACGAAACTATTTAAGGTCCTCATTTCAATTGAGACCTCCAATGGAAAACTGTAATTCTCAATGAGGTGAATGAATGTTCATTAATGTTCTGAAGTAAGGTCAGTGATTTTATAAATCATCAAACTTCCATTTATACAAATGAAAAAAGGAAATTTTTTTCTTTTTGTGGTGTATATATATCCTTATTAATTAACGTTATCTTATGTTTCATTAAATTCAAGAGATATTGGGATCCGATTCAATTAGTTTTTCAAGGGATTTGTATTTACATTTTACTAAAGCTTAAATGGTATTTGTTAACTAAAATATTATGTCACAATGTATAACTATTTCATATTGAAATTGTGTCATCATTTATTTGATCGTTCCACCCTATTTTCATATAATTGTATACAATATCATTAACTATAGGGAAATAAAATTGTTTATTCACAGCTTCGTCCTTCATGAATTTCCCTCTCCTAAAATTTTGTAATAATTAAAAAAATCATCTACCTCCTAAATCAAAATTGGTTCCATGTCCATGTTTTTTCACCATATAGTGTTCCCCTTTCTTATTTTAGAAACTCAATTTCATCTTAATTATATGTATATTCATTCATCTTTAAATCACTTTTCAAAAGAATTTTTAAATACCCCAATTTATGATTTTGGTTTTCAAGGATGGAACGTCGAAATACTGATAGATTATGTAGAGGATCCAAATGATGTGGATCCAGGTACACTTTGTGTAAAAAATATTTATAAAAAACTATTTGATTCTAGTTCAACACATTCCTATAATATTATATGTTTTCATTAAAATATTCCAATGAACTAGTAACTATATGTAGCAGAGTTATCATATATACTCATGGTGGATATAATCTTAAAAAATAGTATATATACAAATTCCTATATTAACAATGCGGATAAAACTCTCATCCAAAACAGTATTCATTCTTGTGGTAGAATTTAACATTATACTTGGTATAGATTTCCTGTCAAAGTATAATTCCAATATAATTTCCCTAATAAATTTAATTTTATCTTTTTTTTGGGGAAACCTAAAATAATTTTCAAGGATGTGATATCCCATCTTTTGATTAGTCAATATGTAACTCTTATACCAATCATTATGGACATTTATAATTAAGAAAGGGAAGATTTTGAATGCAAAAAAAGATATAATTTAGACCAATTGTTCATGAATATCATGATGTTGTTCCCAAATAATTAGTTTCACCTCCACTAGAAAGGGTGATATAATTATCCATTGAACATCTACCTGAATTATTACCTATATCAATAAATCTATATAAAATAGTATTCAAAAGACATAATAATTAAAGAAGCACCTATAATCCGTTTTATAGAAGGATTGTTTTTTACCCTATCTCTATCATAGGGGGGATTATATTCTATTTATAAACAATAAAGATGGAAAATGAAGCAGTCTATTAACTACAGAGAATCTAATTCTATCATAGTAAAAGAATATAATCTTTTGAGAAGATTTCTCCCCAATCCTTGCGACCAGAGACTTCCTCACCTAGGGTTCACTTTGTACCACTATCATGTGGATCTTCAATTTTCTTCATCGATGAAGGATGGTTATGGATTCAAAACTTAGATATTTGTTTCATCTGGTGGGTTCTTCTTAATTGAATATTTATTGAGTTCTTCTCCAGTTTCCATCGCTACACCAATATTCTCATCATTTACATTATGTTATCTCAATTGTGACATGACATCCTCAAATACCATCAACCTTGAATCTATCTACATATATGGGAACCCATTATGAATATCAATGACTATTTATATGGTCGTGGTTCACTTATTAGATGGTGGTTGTTCGATAAATGACATATCTTCAACATCTTCCCTGAACGAGAGTGTGTGATTGCTAGACAGTGGTCTAACTCTCTCAGTGGCAGTCACATAGTGATGATTATCTTGAACTATGACCATTTCATGTGATGTGGGAGGTGGTGAGCTCAATGGAGTCATTGAGGGGCATGTGTGGTGGAAGGTGAATAGGATTGGGAATTCAATAATCTCTTTGTTGACCGATGTGGTGTCCCACTGGTCTATGCCTTATGGATCTATTCTTTTTCATGGTTTTTCATATTTTTTGGGATGCATATTTCTTTTCGTGATTTTGTTTCTTCATGGTTTCTTTTAGAATATGTTGCATCATTTTTAGGTTTTTAGTGGAATTCCTTGACAGGGTGATGGGTGTGATGATATTCATCATTCATCAATCCATTATCATCATTGATGGATGAATGGGAACCTTGATTAGACTCTTTAATTTATACTTGATTAAGAACATTTTTCAAGATTATTTTTCGTTTTATATTAATTATTACCTTTCTATAACAATTAGTCAATTATTTGAGTTCATATTGGATATTTTATCGATGATCGGAACTTGAGTCAAAAATGAACTTGTTATAATTACAATTTTTCCATGTTGTCAAAATTCCATTATCTAAAGAATGATATAAATGATTTACATAACATATATAATCTATTTATAAATTATATATTTATATATATGTGTAATTATAATAGTACTAAACATTTGGAGATAAGAAATGAAAAGCACCGTTCATAGAGACGGTAAGCCGTACGTACGCATGAACGCTACTTTCATTTATATTAAATATTTTAAAGGAATAAAAACTTAATGATACATAGGTATATTATAATTCCAGTATAAAATCTTATATAATAGCATTAACTCCATCCTTTATACATCCCACATAAGGCATTAACGAGTCATATCACAATGAGGGGGCGGTAGTCCGCACTTCCTCAAATGAAATTATCGCGTTTACCCATAATGGAAACCATAAGGTATAATATAAAGAAAAAATAAATAAAATAAAGAAAAAATAAACATAATATATATAATATATGAATACAATTCCATCTTAATGGCCACCATGAGAGGAAGTAGAAGATAATTGAACAATCATCATTTCATGAGGTGTTAGTTTTCCATCCACAAAAACAATATGTTCTTTATCCATTAGATGGAGTTGTGTGTAAGTGTAGTTCAAATAATTCTCATAAAAACATACTCTTATATTGAGGATACTAGTGTTGTTTTAAAATAAAGTAAAAAAAATATTTATGGGGTTGGAGAAGTAAAATAAAAGAAAAGAAGTTAAGAGAAACCGTTACCATTAATTTTGGAAACTCCCTTTAGTTTGAACCAAAAGGGATTCTTGAAGTGACTTCTGCCTATGAAAAGGCTTCTAGATGTAAGAGAGAGATCTTGAGAGATTATTTGGATAGGTTTTGGATGAGACAAGGGGCTTGAGAGGTGTAAGGAATGGGTTAGAAGTGGTGTCCTTTTATAACGGAGAGGAGGGGGTCTTTAGGAAGGTTTGAAAATGTTATTTTATTATAAACTTATCATCAGTTTAGAAAGTTCCATAAAACATTGAAGTCTAGGATAAGATGATTCATGTTTGGAATAAAATAATCCTCCAATAATTGGATAGGTTTTGGATATTTTATTAATATTAAAAACCTTATTTATTTAAATCATTTATTAATTAGGTAAATATTGCATCATTATTGTGTCATATGTAATTTAATTTATTTGATGTCTAAGAATCATAAAACAATACCATAATGTAGTAAATATTTTTATATTTCCAATTAATATTTATAGTAAAAATATATGACATATATAACCCCATGTAAAAATTTATTTATTAAAAGTTATTTGTTAATGTCATTTTTGCCTTTACTATAAGTTAATTGAAATAATGTGTCGTTATCACTCTTAAGTGGCTCCATGGGGTCCCAAAATCGACCCAAGGATGCCCATGGTCGGCCATGACTCATCAAATAATGTTAGGACAGATGTTAAGTTAATTGTTAATTATTATAATATTCTTTTTACCTTGAATTTACTTATTTACCTATAACTGCGGTAAATAAAAGTCAAAAGGTACTATTCACCAAATATTATTATCTTTTTATTGAACAAAATTTTACTTAATAAAAACAACCATGTATGTTATATTTTTTAAATTCAACTCACAAAAGTGGTAAAATTTCATTTAAAGGAAAAAGGCGGTTTCTTAATTACTAAAAGTGGTTTCACTATTCATTAAAAATTGATGTTTTTCAGAAAAATGCCAAAAGATTCAGCCTAAGCTATATTTGATATTCCGAATTCAAAAATGATGTCTATTTTCCTAAATTGAAAACATAGAAGTTTCATTAATTAATTTAAAATTAATTCACATTGTCAAAACAAATATCGTGTTTTTAAAAAACAATAACTATCAAAGGATTGACACTTGTTTACGTATAATTTCAAAGTGAAATTAATTCTAATGACTAAAATTAGATTAAATGGTAAAAATATAATCTAATTATACTTTCAAAACATCCAAATGTATAATTGAAAATTATAAATTATTTGGATTAAAAAAGTTGTTTGGAATTAAAATGTAGTATTTTTCACTATTCACCCAAATATGAAAGTTATCAAAAAAATAGTAAAAAATTCTCAAAACTAAATTTTTATTTCCCAATTGTAAAGAAGATTTTTATTTTGTCAAATTGAATAAATAAAAGTGTCAAATAGTTTATTTAAAAAGGGTTCTCCATTAAAAGGAGGTAAAATTTCATTTTTTGGAAAATACATCCTTTATCTTAAAAACATGAATTTCATCATATATTATGTCAAAGAAACACATAATATGGATGTTAAAATTATATGGAATATATAAAATTCATAATTTAGTTAATACTATTCATAACATGCTTCTAAATGGCTTGTTAGGCAAATCATCATGCGCTCGAACTCGATGTTGTGTGAGGTGAAAGCTATTGAATTACATAAGAGAGATAACATAATATGAAATCTTGGGGTTTTACATTCTCCCCTCCTTCAATAAATTTTTTCCTTGTAATTTAATCTTGGGATTTAAAACACGTGTTTTCACATTTCGGAATCTCTTTGTTTAAATCCCAAATCGAAAAAAGGATTATTGATGCCTCTATTTTAAAATAATGAATAATATGTATGACGGTTACCGAAAATAACATATAATAGGGTTAGATGTAGTATAATGTGGATATGGAAGTGAAATTTAACCATCATGTTATGATAGAAATTGATCGAAAAAATTATTAGGAGAAAGTTAACGATCTAAAAGCCATATACTCATGATGGGTTCAAAGGACTTTGATTAACCAGTAACAAAAGTATACATACAATGTTTTTGTTTTAAGATCCATTTCATAATATTGAAGAATTTATTAATGAGATTGACTAATAGTGTAAGGAGATATACTAACTTTACAAGTAGAATTTCATCCATTAATAAATTTCTAACACAGTCTCATCTTTTCTCCAAACGATGTGTATTCAAGATGACTTGGTTACACCTGAAGCACTAGAATAAACATATAAAGAATCAAAAAATCCACAAAGGATGAAATATATATTCCCCTTGTCTCTGAACAATAACCAATACCAAAATGGTTAATAACTGATCAGATGATCCTCAAAATGATAATCATTTATACAAAGAAATACTACTCTTAATATCCAAAATTAAAACAAACAATGCCCAAAGTTCAACAAATACCATTCAATGAAAACTTTTCCTTAAAATCCTTCAATATAGAACTAACTAAGATTGATACCTAAAATTCAGAAGAATTTGATTACGTAGTCTTCCACGTTAAATTGTATCTCCAAATAACTTTGACTTCTCTTAAAGTCACATACTTAAAAGTAATTAACCTAATCACATATTCTCTATGATAGGTTAACCATTTCCATAAATAACCCAAATCTCTATAAATCCACAAAAAACATAGATATATTTCCACAATTACTCCTCAAATTAAATCCCATTGTATTCTATTTTTCTTAGGCATATAGTGTTACAAATAAAGCGAACGTCTTTCAAAATAACAATTATTACTTAATAACCAAATCATTTTCCTACACTA
Organism: Viscum album; assembly: GCA_963277665.1. Taxonomy (NCBI): domain Eukaryota; kingdom Viridiplantae; phylum Streptophyta; class Magnoliopsida; order Santalales; family Viscaceae; genus Viscum; species Viscum album. Next base: position 1,007,057,276 of record OY728134.1, read on the forward strand.
AGGATACACATTTGATAAGAAATAAGTTCCCAAAACAACTTATTATCGATCAATAAAATCATTTAACCAAAAGGAATTAGTCACACTAACCAGGGACTTCGCGTAGTTCAGTGGTAGGTGATAAATCCCAATGGCACTCTGGTTATGGGTTCGATTCTCGCAGCTTTGTACGATGCGACGGGTTGTCACACATTATGTGCATTGTCATTTTAAAAAAATATCTAATTTTATAACATTCCAAAAAATGAGTTAAATTCATCAATGATAAACCAAACATATTTTAACCATAAATATTATCTCATACCTCATATTTTCATCCAATAAGTAATAACCTGTAATTGAACGGCTAGTTTGACTAAAACCAGAATGCATAGTGTGAGTCATAAAATCATTTTGAGAATATCATGACATGTTATTTTCAATTTGAAACCCCTTAGGATTAACCAAAGTCATTTATTTTCGTCTTATATTAAAATCCATCAAATCGGTTTGTAATGAAAATATAAATTTTCCTAAGAATATCCCATAGGAGTGTCGTAAACAATAGTGCAGCAATGGGCCATTATCGTGTACTAGGATACCCTGGGTCAAGCATGATACTCCTTGTCAAAGGATTCACACCTTGGTACATCTGTGTCAGAGCCGCCTCTAACTGATCATATCTAGATAGAGATGTGCTGCTTGGAATATTAACAAAATCTCTACATTACCAAAATTTCTATGAAGTTCTTCAATACTAATCCTCAAAGTCTATCTTAGGATAATGTGCTCTAATCAGAGTTTATCTTAATATACTTTCCAATGTTTGTACTAAATATCCACTAATACCAACTGTAACGCCCTGACCCCAGAATCCAGGAGCCGGTGCATTATTTTAATCCAATGGGTTGATTACAAGGGATCATGTACCGAAGGAGAGATCAGTTTGGTATTCTTAGAAACAAGATACATACCTAAGTTCAACATTATAACATGAAAATAAAAACAATAATTATTTATTCCATTAGAAACAACCAATCTTCTTAGATTATTCCTGCAAGTCACTGATAATTATCTTCTTCATGTCCTGGTAAAATTAAACATAAGAAAGGGGTGAGCTCGAACTCTCAGTAAGAGTAAGAAATACAACAGAAGATAAACCAAACATTAGGCATGGTGAATAATTAAAAACACATGACTTTACAAATAATAAACCGGAACACTTTATGGTAGGAATATGAGATGCGTAAATAATTTCATAATAAAACATAGTCATGGGTATTCTACTAGTCGAATAACCACCTGAAATACAAATAGATAATATCATAATGATGGAATGCATAATTCCATACATCATTACCACATAGTCAAGGCCTCATGCCAAAACTACAAATATTTTTTTTGTCAAGGCCTTGTGCCAAGACACTAGTTTGTCTCATGAATCCTACAGATGTATCAAGGAGCTATATTGGGCTCTACCCATCACTTACTATGTCCAATGTATTCCTCCTATGAAATGTTTTAAATATAATCTAAATATTTGTATTAAAACCAACATACAAAATGACAATACTTTTACCACAGTCCATGAATGACATAAAAATAACACATCCACGGTCAAACATAACTCATTCAATACAATATGGATGATTTTATTTTAATATATTAACCTCCATCGATAATAATGAAGTATATTGACATAGATGAAAATAATCATCATAGCTATTTGAGAGAAATATCTCCCTTTTTCTTGAAAACATTTAAAAATATCACTATTTATTAAGAAGCTGTTTAAAATAGATTTTTGAATCAAAGTGTCCCATACCACTTTGAAACTTTTAAAAAGAATTTTAATTTTAAAATATTAATTTCAATATAAAAAATCCTAAAATTATTTTTAAAACATGGATATTAAGGAGATATATTTAGATGAATAAATCGATAAAATAGTTGAAAAATGATATTTTAGTTACAGTTCCTAACAAAATGAGTGATGCTTGAATTAAAATAATTGAGGTAATAAAAACCTTATAATATCATGTGAATAATGGATTTCATGATATACTATGTCAAAGGACAGTATATACACCATATAATAGTAAATTGGTGCATAAAAAGAAAGAAGTCTCAATGGAAAGTAAATTGAGATAATGTCCCTTATAAAGACTGTATCCTTAGTTTAAGGATAAATCAATAACATAATTATGTGTGGAAAATATAAATACACTCAATATGATTGTATATTCAGTTTAAATCAATCAGAGTACATTCAAAAACATTCTTGTAAAAACAACACCAATGACTTGGATGCTTAACTCAATGAATGGAAATTGAGTTACGATTACTCTTATAAAGTTCATATCAATTACTTGGGAAATTATCAATGGAGTGATTATGTGTATAAAAATTATATCAATACAATGTGGAGTGAAAATTACTACATATATAATAAATATTGATTCCATACATAATCTTGGAGTAAAATAATCATTGAAGTACGCGTAAAGCCCAATGAGGGGAAATTGAAATTTGAAATTCCCTTGTCGATTTGGTAACTTACGAAACATACACCCCATGAAAGAAGGATCATACAATGAAATTTTATATACACATAAATTAAAGTATATTACACCATGAATACTATCATGGCCAGTTAATACACCACACAAAAGGAAATAGTTGCCAATATAGAATGAATCTCACGAGAATAAAGTGTGAGATGAAAAACCCTTACTTCGTTGTAATCAATCGAGTAGTATGAACAAATGTTAATAACAAAAAAATGAATCACATAATAACATTAATATAAAGATAATTATGATAATATATATCAAATGGAAGTACAAAATATACCATATGAAATAAATAAGTGGTGAATAATGGATATCTCATAGAATAAAAGTGAGGTAAGAAACCCCATACCTCATAGCTGACTTGTATTTTATGTTTCTTGTTCTTCCAGAATAATAAACATAAGTTAATTTATACATTATTAAAAAAAAATTTCAATATTATTATTCCTGTTATATTAATTATTACCTTTCTATAACAATTAGTTAATTATTTGAGTTCATATTGGATATTTTATCGATGTCCGGAACTTGAGTAAAAAATGAACTCGTTATATTTACAATTTGTCCATGTGCTCAAAATTACATTATCTCCATAATGATATAAATTATTTAGATATCGTATATATACTATATATCCATTATATATAAATATATGTATGTATGTATTTATAACAGTTCATAGCATTTGAAGATAAGAAATGAAATGCATTGTTCATCGAGACGGTAAGTCGTACGTACGCATGAACGCTGCATTCATTTATATATCGTAATTTAATGAAATTAAACCATAATTATAAATAGGTATATTATAATTCCAGTATAATATCATATATAATATCATTAACTCCATTCTTTATACATCCCACATAAGGCATTAACCAGTCATATCACTTTCAGGGGGCAGTAGTCCGCATTTCCTCAAATGAAATTATCACGTATACCTATAATGGAAACCATAATGGTATTCTATAAATGTAAAATAAAGAAGAATAATGAAAACATAAACATAATATATATCATATATAAATACAGTGCCATCTTAATGGAAACCATGAGAGGCAGTAGGTGATTATTGAACAATCATCATTTCGTGAGGTGTTAGTTTTTCATCCACAGAAACAATTTGTTCTTTACCAATTAGATGTAGGTGTGTGTATGTGTAGTAAAAATAATTATCACAAAAACATCCTAGTATATTGAGAATATTTTTGTTGTTATTAAATAAATGAATAAAAAGATTTTACGGGTTAGAGAAGTAAAATAAAATAAAAGAAGTTATGAGAAACCATTACCTTTAATTTGGCCAAATCCCTTTGGTTTGACCCAAACAAACATCTTGATGTTACTTCTACCTAAGGTGATGATTCTATATGGAAGATAGATATATTGAAAGCTTATTTGGGAATGGGTTGGATGAGGAAAGGGGATTGAGAGGTGTGAGGAAAGGGTTATAAGTGGTGTCATCTTATAAGGGAGATGATGGACTCTTTAGGAATGTTTGAAACTGTTATTTTATTATAAAGTTATATACAGTTTAAAAAGGTCCAAAACTCCTCAAAGAAGAAGATACGATGCCTAATGTTCGAAATAAAATCATCCAATAAAAATTGGATATGTTTGGGATATTGTTTAAATATTAATAATCTTATTTATTTAAATAATTTATTAATGAGTTAAATGCTACATCATTATTGTATCACAGATAATTTAATTTATATGATGTATAAATATTATAAAAAAAATACCATAATGTATGAAATCGTTTTATATTTCCAATTAATATTTATAGCCAAAAATATGACTTAAATAACCCCTTGTAAAAATTTATATATTATAATATATTTGTTAATGTCATTTTTTATTAACATTATGTTAATTAAAATAAATTATCATTATCTCTCTTATGTGGCTCCATGGGGTCCAAAAATCTACCCAAGGATGACCATGGTCGGCCATGACTCATCCAATAACATTAGGATATGTGTCAAAGTAATTTCGTATTATTATAATATTCCGTTTATCTTGAATTACCAAATTTACCTTTAATCGCGGTAAATAAAAGTCAAAAGATCATTTTCACTAAAAAATTATTTTCATCTTATTGAACCAAATTTTACTTCCTAATAACAACCATGTTTGTCAGATTTTCAAAATTCAATTCATAGAAGTGGGAAAATTTCATTTTAATGAAAAATTCAGTTTTTAACTACTACTAAGTGGTTTCTCTATTCATAAAAAATTGATGATTTTTAGAAAAATGAAAAAAAATCATCCTATGCTATATTTGATATTCCGAATTCAAAAATGATTTCTATTTTAAAATATTAAAAATATATAAGTTTCATTAATTAAATTAAAATTAATTCCCATTGTCAAAACAAATAGCGTGTTTTTAAGAAACAATAACTATAAGAAGATTGACACATGTTTATGTATATTTTCAAAGTGAAATTAATTCCAAGGACCAAAATTGAATTTAATGGAAAAAATATAATCTAATTATACTTCCGAAACATTCAAATGTATTATCGAACACTATAAATTATTTAGACTAAAAAATTTGTTTTCAATTAAAATTTAGTATTTTTTACTAATCACCCAAATATGAAAGTTATTAGAAAAACACTAAAAGTTTATCAAACCTACATTTTATGTCCTGATTATAAAGAAGAAGTTTATTTTGTCAAATGTATTATATAAAAGTATCAAATATTGGATTTAAAAGGGGTTCGCCATTAAAAAGAGGTAAAATTTCATTTTTTGAAATATACTTCTTTTATCAGAAAAAGTGAATTTGTTTTTATATTATATCTAAGAAACACATAATATGGTTGTTAAAATTATATGGAATATATAAAATTATAAATTCAGAAAATATTATTCATTACTGCTTTTGAACGGCCAGTTTGGTAAGTCGTCAAACTCTCGAACTCGGTGTTGTTTGAGGAGCATGATATTGAATTACTTTTGAGGGATAACACACTATGAAAAATAGGGGTGTTACACTAGTGAATTCAATATGGATTATTTACATTTTTTAAAATTGTATTTTATAATGCATGCTTTCATGATTTATGTTTATGTTATGGTTTTTGGGAATTTTTTATAATGATAGGTGGTTATATAATAAAAAAATATTTGAATGATTACATAACAAAAAAATAATGGTGAGTTATGTGATAAACCAATTATGAGAGGTTTCATGGTAAACCATGGATTAGTGGTTACATTATAACCTCCAGTGCATTGGTTAATCCAAAGTTAGAGGTTTTCAATATTGGTTACTCCATTTGTAAGAGTGATATAGAAAATGATGTCCCAAGTTACTTACACAAATATTATATTCTTGATTCTCATTTTTCATTAAATTCACGTGACTTTGGAAGATGTTGGATAATTATCTTCTTGAAAAAGTGATTCTTTTTTCAGGGTAAAACATTATATTTTTTAGAAAATGATATAATGGGTTTTAATTGAAATAACAATTTTCTTAATTTTATGTGAACAACTGAGATGATTTTCTTATCCCATTTTCAAAGCTTCTTTCATCGGATATATAGGTAAATGAATACAAGGATGAAATAAATGGGTAAAATGTTAGTAATTACCATGAAAAGGGAACAATTATTATTTTAAAATGGTTTCCATTGGTGAAAAAAATGGATGCTGAGTATAAGTGTCAACATGTAACCAAATAACGAAATTTATATTTGTGTGTAAACCTTATATTTTAATAATTTAGATCATCCTAGTCATACACATAATTCTAAAATATTTTTGATAAAATTTATAATAAAATTATATTTTAATACTATATCAAGTTTCCTTATAACTCGATGTTTCATGAGATGCCAAAAATAATAAAAATTACATTAATTTGAAAGATATATTTTATAAAATATAGTAGTATTACATTCTACCTCCATAAAATGAATATCTCCCACAAAATTCAATAAATAAACTAAAAATAATTTAGGATACATATTCCCCATTAAATCATTGGTTTCTCACGAAGCTTCCTCAAATTGGTGGGTTTTCCCATAAAAATATATCATGTTATTTGTCTTGGTTCACAACACATTCTATCTTCAATGAAAAATCATCAATGATAGTTTCTCCTAATAAATATATTTCTCTAGTGGTATAAATTTAATATTCATTACCTTTGATGGATCAGGTATATACATCATCAAGAGAGACACACAGAATATATTGTTGACATGTGAAAGGTTTAGTAGATTAACCAAGAGATAAAAAAATATTCCCTATTTGATTATAATCTATAAAGATCTAATATACCTAGATAAAGGTTTTAAAATATTTTCAAATATCATAACCTTATTCATTAAAAAATTTATCAAAATACTTTATAACCAATTTCAAATTATAGATCACACTGATGATTATCAACATATCATTTTTGTAGACTCTTGCATGCATTTATGTGTTGATGAATGGATCTAACCTTCTCTATAATTTGTTCATCCAAACAAGACCCAATATATTTAGTTATCTATGTTAATCCAAACACTTTGTGGTTTTACACATCTATTTATATAGATGTTTGTATGGAGCTATATTAATGATCGACTGAAAACCATTTTTATATAAAAACTCAAAAAATTGATGGTGTTTATCCCAAATACCTTTTCAATATAGAGAATAATATTTAAACATAGCCTATATGTTTTTAATTTTTCTATCCGATTGAATACCTATCTAAGGATTATTGGTAGATAAAATAATAAACTCATAATCAAGGGCTACAAGAATAATTCACCATGCCATCAAGGTAATCCTCTAATAATGATCATATTAAATATAATTTTGATGTCAATGAAATTTGACCAATTATTTAATGTATACAATGGAATGATAATATAAAGAGAAAACCTTTCTGAAAGTGATGAAGTGTGCTAACATCATATAGAGAATGACTACAACCCATATAGAATTATTCTCTTTAGATATTTTTGGGATTCTTATGAAAACAACCTTGGTGTTCTTTCTTATTTCCATTCTCGTATAGGAAATGGTTGTAACAAGCCGCTATAATTTTTTCACTATGCCTTAATTTACTGAGATGCCAAATATCGAGATACAAATTTTATAATATCTATCTTTATTAATTTGTTCAAATATACACTTTAAATTCATTTTACATCATCACATATTTAGGAAGAAATAAGATTGATGAACAACGAGCCTCGTCAAACATTTCCTTCTTCAAATATGGTAAGGACAGAACACATACACCATTCCTAAACCCTATCACTATATCACAATCATGGTTAAACTCAAAAAAAAAATTCATTTTCTTATATTGTCATATTTCCTTCTTCTATTCATTTTTAATACTTTCATTAATAGATGGTTTAATATTTAATTGAGAAAAAATTTATTTTTCACTTCCTTCAAAATCTCATAATCCATCCATTTAAATTACCAAAATATTTCATCATTTGAGATCCTCATCATAAATAGTCTAGAAAGATCCTTTTGGATCAATTCAAGGGATACCTTGTTCGCTTTCCCATATTGGTGATGTATTATGTAGTTATAATATTTAATCATATCTAACAATCTTCTCTAGTGCATGTTCAACTCCTTCTATGTGAATATATAATTTAAATATTTATCATTATAATATATATATTAATTTTTATATAAAAATAATTACTATATATTTTTATTGAAAAATAGGCAATAGTTAACTCCAAATCCTATGTTAGGTGTTTTTTCTCAAGAACCTTCCACTGGAATGATATATATATTATCACCATATAATGTTTATATTCCATGGATATCTCAATGATAAATAATATTTTTCTAAAATAAACTTATTAATTATCTATAAAAATATAAAAAAAACATCATACTAATGAGACACCATGTTGGATGTTTTTAGGGGTTTCAACATTATCACCCTTTAGTTTTGAGATCAATCCCCCAGCCTTATTGGATTTGAGATTCTATCCTTTTTACAAAAATCGTAATCATAAGATTCTTTTAAAAGCATTTAGACTATACTAAAAATACATAAAATTAACCTTAATCATTAAATTTCATATAAACATTAAAGGTAATCAATACCATTAATCATGTGATAAACAATCTTCCTCAAATAGTATTACATGTTCAAAAAAGAATTTATATGTACCATATTCCAATAATACATATCCCGAAATTTCATTAATCGCATTATAATCCCATTTTTCATTACATAAAAAGTATTGTCTATTAAATAGAACATAATATAATAATTAAACTCATTAATCTAAGAATTTATTTATAACACTAAAGTTAATCTTTCATTGAGACATATATGCTTCCAAAATTAACTAAATCCTATGGTGTTTCATGATATTTATAACCAAAATTCCATTTGCAGAAATACTTATAAAACATAATTTTTCAATCCTAATAAATGAATTATTCATCCATTTTACATCAATAAATTAGTATAACAGATGTCCTTCATTGTTCTATAGGATAACCCTTGGTTTTAGGAATTGACTCATATAATGTCTAAGTTCCACACATATAAACATTAAATTCATTAACAATTATTGCACTATGGCCTTCATTTCCCCTGCATTTGAGATATCCTTATATGTTATTTTTCAAACATTCATTATATATATATAGCTGAATTATATTTTCATTATTATTAATATAATTAGAAAATTATTAAAAGTCAATCATCCACTTATTTTAGATTTTAGGTATCTCAATACAGTTCACATTGTGAAACATATATCTAGATAGTTGATTATGCGCAATCCCAACATTATTCTCCCCATTCATCGTCCAATTTCGTTTCACAACATCATTGATTTATCCACTACATAAAACATTAACATAATTCTTTCTTGTTCCATCCAATGACTAAAACCAGAATGATTGGTTTGAGCAATAATAATCATAGTCTAGAAACCCCATAATCATGGAAAAACCATTTATACGATGGGTTAAATAAATATAACTTAATTAAAATATATCATATCATAGGTTTAACCAAGTTTATCTATGATCATCATTTATTAAAATCCATAATGATGGTTCATAATGAAAATTTAAATTGAACAATGAATATCAACTTGAAGGGTCAAACCATTTGCACAGTATGTCCCAATTTCATGTATTAAGTAACACTTGATTCAAGACAGAAACTACTTTTTGTAATTATTTCATCTCGGAATATTTTTTCCACAACTAAGTGTAATTTAGTGTCAATAAAGTGATGTATTGGTATGTAAAACTTATAATCTATTCCTTACCAAAAACATATGATATTATACTATACATATTCAAATCATAAGGGTTCTCAATTAATCATTATATTCCTTGTCTAAAATGGTTAACTAAACAAATCCTCTGATAACAACATAGACACCCAAGACATGGATACATAAATATTTCATTCATTTTGGGTAATATTCCATATATTACACAATAATATGTGTGAGGATATTAAAATATTGAGTCATTGGAAACATTGATATGTAAAAATAAATCAAACGTGAACTAAATCATATCAAACTAATTTATTTTTACAATAACCATTCTTAGACATATCAAACATAATAACAATCATAAAAACCTGGGCAAATGAAAACATATCAAAGTGAGAGGTCAGATTATCTGTAAGGGTATGAAAGGGAGATATAGAATTAACATGTGTAAAGGGTTATGGGAATATGGTCATAACATTTAGAAATCATTTCCCTATATATAATATATGAAAATCATGAAACATGTTATAAATCATATAAATTCATAGAACATGAAAAATAATGGAATCAAATAACATAAGCCATGAGATTATTCCATAAGAAAATGATAAAAAACTTTATACATTTAATCATAGAAAATAATTTAATGTGTAGTAAAGGGTAGTTTCCAAGGATATTATAATGGTGTGTTCTCTCCCGAAACAATTGTATTTATCATGGATCACTCCTAAGATTAAAATTTTGGAAGAGGTCACATACTGAACTAGGCTCACTCCCCATTATCGTCATATTTATCTCATTAGATATTAATAATTACCCAATAAATTATAGGGGTCTATAGGTCGCACCAATTAAATAATGAAAATAATACATATGTGTGACCCAATATCATAAAACATTCATAATATTGGAATGCATGAAAAGAAATGGGTTTTGTATACATTTATACATAATATAACCATAAGAAAATAGATTCGAAATATATCATCCTATTACCATAGTATAACCTATGGAAAAAGGAACAAGTTTCAACTTATCATTATATCCATAATTAATTATAAGAAGTAATAAGATTGGTATCCTTGTATCATATCCTCTCCACATTGAAAATCACATCATCAAACTGAACATTAATAAAAAATAAAAATAATTTTCATTGAAAATATCCTTGGAATGTTATAAAGTATGATTCAAACCAATGTGTGGTTATGAAAGAGTAAATTTGATTTATGTTGTACAAGTTAAATCAATGAATCCATTAACCTTTTTAATAAACGTCAAAATAACATTGTTCATAAATTTAAAAGAATATTTCTCTAAAAAAATTAAAACATCAAACATAGGAAAACATTTCATTAAATCTCTCTTGGATAACAAAATAAATTCTTAAATGTTTTTATGAAAACATAAATATAGAATAAATAACATTTTTGAACGAATAGAGAAATAAAGTATGTTTTTTATTAAAATCGTTATTTTTGTATCTTGAGTATGTATAATGAGGAAAATTAAAGGAAAACATGTATCCAAAATATTTAACCATAGAAGATGAATAGTCTTGAGAATACATGGGAGGTATATCATGATATATCATCACCATAATCTTAATCATAGACAATCCTAATAAGTAATGAAATTGTAAAAGAAAGCCCTTACATATTTTGTATCATTTGAATTATAAATTTCAGTGATGATATATAATAAAATTGATATGTAAATACCCATAATTTTAGTAGTTATCATTATAAAGTACATTACTGTGATGTATATTTACCACACAAAATAAATACATGGGGAATGGTGCAAGTATCTCCAACATATAAAAAGTAAATCGAAAATCTATTAACTCATGATCTTAGTTCATCAGAAATGAACTAGACTCCCATATTATATGACTAAATTTATTATACCTATATACCATAGGAATATATATAATTATAATATCTAAAATGATCCAACTATAAAATTTTGACTTGTTTTTATAAAAAATTCCAAATTAAAATCACTATTTCTTGGTGTTTATAGATTCATTTTACATAAGTGCTTTCATTTAGTACTTCTAATAATTATGCATTGATCAAGAATAAATAATATCTTGAATTTTAATTATAAATATCATATATATTCATTATATACATATTTAGAGTCAAATATAAATGATGGAGATAGAAAATTGAAATACACCACTAATGGAGACGGCGAGTGGTAAGTACGCATGAAGGATGTTTCCGTTTTCGAAGGATTGAAGAAAATAATGGTAAATAATAATTAAACACTATATAGTAATTTTGTTGTCATATATACCATGTGAGGGATGGAACCCTTCCCTCCTACCGCTCCCCCTATCCGGTTCGGCCCATCTAGGGTTTCCCCATGAAACCCTACGCTTGGGGTCAATGATGCATCTGAGCAAAAATTCATTTTCATCCTTTATTCTAATATTTTTACTCCTTAAGTCTTCTTCCTCTATTATGCTTTATTTTTGTCGATATTGGACTTCTTAAAGGTGCGATTTTCTTAGCATTCTTCTTCTGGGGTGACTTCTTTGGTCCTGCCGAAGCTCGTCACCATTGAAGACTCTGGTTGTATCAACCGTAACCTGATCTCGCATTCCACCACTCCTCTCCAGGTCAGATTGGGAGTGATTGTAACAATGGGGTTTTGAGTTAAGGGTTTCAGCGGTCATATTTTCTTCAGGCACGTCTGTTTCGGATCGAACTTGGTTTTCAGTTTTTGGTTTACGTCTCACCGTGTATCTATTATTTACAGACCTAGGCTTCTCTTATCCTTGACTTCACATAAAGCCCCCTTTTCTAATATCTATGTCAGATCTGAAGAGGTGGTTCCTCATTGGTTTTGGGAGGTGGGGTTTGGTGGTATACGGATCCCCTCGTGTGGTATGCTTTGGCTCTCAATGCTGATTTTTTGAGTCCTTTTCTTTGGTGGTCGATCTACTCGAGACTATCTCAACGAAAGTTCTGTTGGTGTTTTTTGGTATGGATTTTTTCTGTCTTGGTTATGGTGGAAGCTGTCAGTGGTTCACACCACTCATACTCCACTCTTCCATCCTGGACCAATTCTCATTTCCATGTTTGTAGGTGCAGTTGTCTTCATGGAGGGTTTGGTATGTTTTGTTTGTGCGGTCAATGGTCTCTGGGTGGCGCGTGAGGCATTCTAAACTAGCGATGACGGTGATCGAATGGTGACGATGGTGGTTTTTTCTTTGATGTATATGATGGTGGTGTCTCTAGATTTTCCAGGATTGTGGGATTTTCTCTAGTGGATTGAAAGATCTGGCCGACATTCATTCTGGTCGTTGAATAAAACTGTGTTGATTAGTGTGGATGATGGTGATTTCGATGATGAAAATGTTGGTGGAGCGATGATGGAACTGGTGATGTGGATGTTGACACTAATGTTATTGTTTTGGTGGTTCTGTAATCGAGGTGGTTTTTTGCGGTTCTCAATGAATAGACATTTAGTTTAGGAGTTTTGAATTTTAAAATTGTTTTACTATGGCACGCAGTTATGGTTGTTTTTGGTTTTGGGTTTCTTCTGAGTGAATTGTTATGTGATGGAATTTAGTGATGTTTCACTCTATTACATAAAATTGTTTTCAGAAAATTTAAAAAAATGGATTTGGATGATATATAGTAATAATTTTTATTATTATTATCATATTATATCTTCTATTTAAATTTTAATGAAAAACTAATCACATTGTTTCATGAGCTGGTAGACAACTATTCACACAAAAAACGTTATCGTATCTCCCATGGAATGGAATGTAAAAAAATATACATGATACTATATTTCCAAAATTAAAATATTAATATAAATATAATATATATATATATATATATTAAATCAATCATCATAACAATCCAAGAGAATCAGTGATGAAAAAAAAACTACATCGGTTCGTGAGGCAGTAGAACGTCATACCCATGATACCCAATTTCAATTCACATTTGAGGGAAGAGGATTTGTATTTACATCATGGAACAAACTTAATAACTTTTCTATATATGTATGATACTGAAGTTATTATATTAACTTTCTATAAAATGATTTTATGTTCACAAAGAACAAATACAATAAAATGTTAAGGTAAAAATAATACCTCTTCTTTAGATAACACATTCCAGATAACTCCAAAAGAATAATATGGTGGAATTATCATAAAACAATTCCTATATTATAGAGGTAGAGAATTAAGGATGATATTTTTGAATTTTTTATATATATCTAAATGGTTTTTAATCTATGAATAGGATATCATAGTAGGTGGCCTTTTATAAGTGGAGGAGAGGACACATATGGATTGTTTTTGAAAAGAATGAATTAATGACACATTTTTCACATGCCAGATGGCTCTAAACGGCCTAATAAGGATCTTTATATTATATATGTTTTAATATTTCCACAAAATGGTATTTGGACATGTCTCATGGAATATTTACCAATTATTGTTTAGTTTAAACACCAGAAAAGCTATTTTATCCTTAACAGTGGTAATTAATTGTAATGACATTTTATATTCATAATTGTCAAAATTTAAGTTGAACATGTTTGTTTATAATAGTTATGATGACTTTATATAAGAAATTTTGTTCATAAAAATTAAATTTCAAAATTTTAAATATTTTAAATTAACCTTTAATAAAAATGTAAGGTAAAAATGTTGTTTTTGAAAGAGATAATTTTCAATTGTATATAATGTTATAATATAAAAAAATCATTATGAAATTGAATAAAAATACCTAAATATTATTATTAAATATATTACTTAAAATATTATTTTTAAAACCATATTAAAATAAATTGGATCTTGTAAATGATTTAAAATAAAATAATTTTCTAAAAAAATCAATATATTTCACTATTTACCAAAAAGTAAATGTATTTATAAAATTATCAAAAATTATTATAAGATAATTTCAACATGATTCTTTCATTAATGATTTATGTTTTATAAAATTAATTAAGTAAATGTGAAAAAAAATTATAAATATGTGCCAAAAAACTGAGGAAGCAACATTATAAAAGATATTTAGTTTTTTAGAAAAACATTCATTTTTTATTCAATTGGTTTTTTTTCGTCTCTAATTAATTAGTAAAAAAAGGAAGAAAGAAAGATATATATATATATTATAATTTGGTAACTAATTTAATCCTATTCAAACCTACCATTCTCATGGTTGTGCGATAATTTCCATATATATGACATTTAAATAGTATATAGAGGTTCATTAAAACTTGTGTTTTTGTATAGCACAAGTTATTGAAGAAATAATATTTATTTTGAAAATATTCTATAAAATAATAGGGTGTTATAAGAACAAATAGAAAGCACAATGTCTACCTCAGATGTATATATTTCTAACTAATATTGGACAACATCAATCATTTCAAACACCTTCTATATCACAATGTTGAATGTGGATTTTGAAAAGTTATAATATGAATTAAAAAAGGAAATTTTGGAATGTGAATGATGTAAAAATTTAACCATGTTATTAATGAGTATGTGATCACTTAATCTCAATAAAATCAACTAGATAATGTTTAGTTATCATATATTCATTTCAAAAATTTGATCACTCTATGGTTCTTCTATTAATGGGTTGGATTGGATTAAATGTCTAGCCATTAACACTATGGAATAAATATAGAAACCCAAAACCATATTGACCATTCATGAATATGAATCTCATATAAGATAAAAAAATGATGTAAAATATGTATATATATATATCAAGTAAATAACTCTAAAATTATATTCATCTATACGTGATAAAAATCATCATGTTAATGGAAAAGTGAATCCATCCACATTAGTGTATTTACATGTATATGTTGAATCACTAATAACAGATATGGTAAAATCATTCTAATAATTTCATTCATGTGATTCAAGTAATAATAGTAGTTGGATAAGTTACTATTTGGAGAGGGTTCAAAATTCCCATTAAAATAAAAATGGTGAATAATATAAATTAACATTATACCCTCCACTTTACATAAGTGTTTAGGATAATAATGAGTCACAATAACATTTACATATTTTTATGAAATGAATGAGTAAATCATCTATTGTTCTATACATTGTTCTTATATATGAATCATTAATCCCTATTCATTATCTATTTCTATTGTAAATAGTTTATTTAAGATTCAAATATTTAATGTTCTAATATCGTGAAAATATAGGCGATTTTTATTCCCCAAAAGACTTATGATATACCTTTCCAATGGTATATTATTTTCCTATGATTCACATATTTTGTTCTTAAAAATTGGAAACAATCGTAAAATACAATATTATCTAATATATCATCTTGAGGGAAAATCTATTTTTATCTAAAAATTTCTCTATTTCCTTATATAACTATTTTTATTTCATAATATATTGTATAATATACTATAAAAATTGAAATCAAATCACAAAATCCTATTAGATAACTTTTAAAACCATTTCTAAAATTATTCGTTTACATCGTTATTTGTTACATCAAATTCAAGAAATATAAATTACCATTTAAATCCCCATTGGGATAAAGAAGATAAAACTGTTAGAGCAACTATATGAGTAAATATCAATCATAATTTATTAAAACAAAATATTTTACCAAATGAGCCTCTATAGAATTATAAAACATTAATTTCCAAACACATTATTTTATGAAAAGATAATCATATATCATAGAATAGATGTTAAATATACTAAAAAGGGTTCAATAATGATCTCTCTGAAACACATGTATCTATATTCTGGTGTCCACTGGTTGCACCATATATGAATATGAATCTTCATGTGAGCATTTTGTTCATTGAATTAATTTCAAACGGTAAAATGGAATGATAATCACATATATATACTCATACATTCTTTATTACATGAATATATATTTACTAGTTTATTAATACATCACATAAAATTCACCCTATTAATAATGATTTCTCATGTATAATTAACTTATTATATGAGAACACACAATTTAAAAAATTGGTTTGGTTGTACAAATTCATATTTTATCATATATGAGTGTCTATATGAAAGAATATAAATATGAGAGTAATCATATCAATTTATGAAATCCCAAACCGATGGAATGATCAATATACCTCCATGGATCCTATAAATAGATATTTCTTATGGAATTTATTGTAATGGCATTATGATGTGAAAGATATTATTATAAAAATCTCATGAATCACATTTAGTGGGGATACTAAATATAATCCATTCATCATCACTATAAAAAATTAATATTTAATGATGATCCATGTGCCATATAATTCATCTAAAATCAAGCACAGAAACATATTAATGTGTATTTTGAGCATATTCAATATATAGTTACATGATTCCCACGCACTAAAAAAAATAAATTTTCTCATAACATATAATTCTACATGATGAAAATCGATTAAATAAATAAATGTTTTATAGTGAATAAAAATTTTACATTTCATAATATAACACATATATTGGAATATATATATATGTGTGTTTGTGTGTGTGTGAGGATAACTTAAAACATTGATAAAGTGGAGATTTTATTTTATAAAATATGCTATATTGTTATACTATAAAAATAATTTTGGAAAATTATATATAAATAACATTACTACATTTCATACATATCATATATAATAGGATTACTTATCTTCCTTGTGTCTGGTACTCTTTAGTCAGTTATGTTCGTGAAATTTCACAACAATATAATACCAACCATATAACTATGTGACAAGTCAGAAAAAATTCCTCCCACAAAAGAATTTAATAATTGGTATCAAAGACATAAACTAGTTTAATTGATGGTTATATATAAGAATAATATTAACAGTTTCCAATTATTTTTAAATATTCAAAAAAAAATTAAAAACACAAAATCCATTTTTATTTTGTCAATACATTCTATTATCATCATAGAAATTATTATTAGTATTTCGTCAATATTTTGTGAAACATTTACATCAAAAAATTTATCAATGTGACAATTTATTTTGCGAATTGATTACTGTAATGAATTATATGTAAATAAAAAATTCTATAATTCAAAGAATTCCCTCACTAACCACAAAAACACAATATTTTTGTTATAATATCCTTCTACAATACAGAAGGTATTTTTTTTATAGACATAAAACGTTCTTCTGTTAAAGGGATTATTAAGAAAGTAATATATTTTTTTCATTGCCTATATTCTATTATATATTTTGGTGGAATTATCTGAAAAGATGTTTCCTATTTAAAAAATGTCTTAAATTGGTGGTTTAACAATATGAGGTTTTAATAGAACTTTTTTCAATAGTGCTTAATACATGAAATTGTGACATTTAATATACGATGATATAATTTTCAATTATTAGCTTGTAATTGATGTGTAATTTTTGAATAGGATTAAAAAATTTATGAATTATATATATATATATATATATATTGTTTCTAATAAATAAAAAAATTATTAATTAATTCTTAATAAATAAGTGATACATTTTTTAGTATTGATATTTTAAATATCAAAAGAATGTTTTCATCAAAATATTTTTTATTTCTATTTATGAGAGAATATTATGATTAACATATGGAAAATTTAGAAATTATATTTAAAAAAAGTAAGTAATTTTTTAAATATGAATATTGAAATTACCTTTCAGAAAAACATTTATTATTTTTTAAAAAATACGATTTTTCAATGAATTGTAAAAAAATACAGAATTTTATTGATAACTATGTTATCATTTCCAATCATATAAATTTATAATTTTTCAAAAAATGGTTTCAAAATAGAATTATTTATATTATATTTTGAATTATCAAATTCATCTCACTAACATTAATTTTATTGTAAATTTTCTTATGAAAATATTTATATACTTAAAAGTGAATTTTTATAATATTTCTCTATTTATTTTGTAATTTTTATTGTATATTTAATTTTCTCAACTATATATATTAAATATTAAAAATTTGATTACATATTTACAATTAGGAGGTTGATATTTTCTAAATTTTTCTCTTTATTTTTTTCAACCTGAATAATAACCATAATAAAATTTTGTTATAATGGAAATTGGAAACTTGTTTTATTATGATTAATTGTAATGGGAAAATGCATAAAATTCATTCAATCACTTGAATTTTATTTATATCATGAGTCTATTACAACCATAATAACGAAAAAATGAATACATGACCTATTTCTGTAGGTTATCATTGTTTTGTACTTTAATTATATTTAATTAAACAATACAATCAAAATATATTAATATTTATTTTATTACATATAATATTTATTTGATAGGGATAATAAAATGTAATGTTTGATAATAAATACTTATTTTTTAAGACAAAATTTTTGTTATCATGGTAATTTATTTTTTTATTTATGTGATTTAATAATTATATTTAATACACATACAACACCAACATAATATTTATTCAACTAAGAGAAAAACAAATTTTATGTTTAAAAAAATAATAATCAAAGTAAAATATGGATTAATTTTATTATTCAATTAATTTTGTAGAGACATGTAACATATTAGGGATGTTATACTATTTTTTATTTAAAATCCCCTTCTATCAATAGGTCCTTATAGTCAATGTAAATATAAATTTATGAAAATCATATTAATGATAATTTACAACAAATTATATTTTATAAAATTATTTAAAATTCATAAAAAAAATTATCTACGGGCATGTAAATGAAATTTGGTTGAAAATATCTACCATTGTCCATTTATGTGTCTAGTATTATTTTATATTAACTTTTTTTATCACTTATGTACTCAATTAAAATTGATACTTTTCTAACCATTTAATGGTTTAACTAGGGGTTAAAACAATGAGATATGTCTGAAAATGTCACCTAAACTTGTACAAATTTCATTTTGGATTAAGGTATTTCTTCTCATCATCGTATTATATTGGAATGACCTCAGTTTGGGGAAATATTTTCTATTTATTTAATATACACTGGTTTAATAAATTATATAATTCCATAAGTGCCACTCTCCACACTTATAAAGGGGTGACTTTTCTCCTTCCATACGTACACCATTTGATCTATCTAATATAGGCATATCCTACAATAATTCTTTTATATATTCCTTATGAACACATTAGGTATTATTATCTTTCTTAAATACTCTCATTTAGAGGCATAAGTTGTAACTCAATTGATGTTTCCAAATAAATATGTATAAACCTCCATCGACTGTTTTCAATATTATTTCTCCTTATTACTCCTATAAACCAATGGTAGAAAATTCCGAATATTAAATTTGGTATATTATCTAAACTGAATTTGTATTATTATTTTTGATCAAGCACTTCCAATCTTATTTCAATTCACTATAAAATTAAAAGGTTTTTTTGTGTATGTGTGTACTACAACGTCAATGATGAAAATGATTTATTTTTCATTTATGCATTACATGGATGGAAATAAGGATAGTTTTAATAAAATTATATAAAATATATGATAAAATAATGAATCAGGAATGGTCTATTACTATTTACCTTTCCTTTGTTCGATAAGTTGATAAAGATTAACAGTTGTTTTTTGTACTTACGGCTTAGTGTCTTCAAGAATAGTGTAATTAATGTTTTTTCTCTTTCTTTAATGGATTACTCTCTCTCTCTCTATCAATATATATATAATTAATAATACGATATTTATATCATGGTTAACATTTTTAATATTATATAACCATAAAAAATATATAAGGACTAGGAGTGTTGAACCAAAAATATACGTGAAAAAATAGAGGTGTTTTCACACAAAAATATTCTTTTAATTAAGAATTATTAATAAACATGTTAAATGATATAATAAGTAAATAATATATGATATTATATATTTGAGTATGGTTTTATAATATATATATATAATTCATATATTTATTGTACATGATTTTATAAGATGTAATGTGAAAGACATGCCTTGAGGTAATTGATTTTGATCTCACTTTTATTTCGGTGAGAAACATTCCATATTAACTATGTGTATCATTTATGTGGAGTATATACATAACATAAATGTATTATGTGATGATTTTTGATAAAAATTATTGAGATTTATAAATATATTTACAATTTTTTCTTTCATTTGATCTTGAAACATATATTACCAAATTGTAAAAAGTTCTTTA
The DNA here is from genome assembly GCA_963277665.1 of Viscum album. Taxonomy (NCBI): domain Eukaryota; kingdom Viridiplantae; phylum Streptophyta; class Magnoliopsida; order Santalales; family Viscaceae; genus Viscum; species Viscum album. The sequence continues at coordinate 1,007,078,232 of OY728134.1, forward strand.
CCACAATAATTTTTAGTTGAGATATGTTTGATGGTACGTGCATATTATTTTTTATGATGTGTATATGATTCCCCATAGAATTGTTTTATCATGAATATTCTCATTTTAAAGATACATAATATTTAATTTGTTATTATTCCTTCTTGGGGATTATGATTCAAAAGTTATGAAATTAGTAAGGGACAAATATTGCAATCCCAATGTAATAAGGATTTATTATGAAAAAACTTTCAACATTGAAAGTATATGAAACTTATTTACTATGTAAAATTTTATTTTCATATTATAGGTATATTTCATGAGAAATAATGTCTTGATTCCATTTTTTTCTCTTTGGTACTCAAAATTATATTAAAAAATCAAGAAAATCAATCTTATATATCTTATTTTGGCTATAAATACAATTTCATCCATATGAAGGTTTTCTAAAAAATTTCACGTATATATTTAAAAATTATTAAATGAATTTTTAAATCAATTTTAACAATTTTAACTAGTTACAGTATGGTTGTAAAGGAATTTTCCTATCATGTTTGACATAATGTAATTTTTACTCTTTACCTAAATTTTGGATGAAATCATTTTTATTGTAGTTGGAAAAAACATGATTTTCCACCATCATGAATGTTCAATGTTTTTATTCTTCTAATTGAATTTTCTGTGGTTCATTATGAAAAAAATGTGTTCAATAAAATTCGTGACGTTTTTTTATTTTTAATGATTAATTTCATAATGAAATAGGAAGTTGCCTAATGAAATATTCAAGATATATTTTAATGTACTTTCATCCAAGAAAAAATCATTTGGTGTGAAAAATTTATTGTGTATATGATCCTATTATAAAATACTTATTCATTAATTGGATTGTTCATGATTATAAAGATGGTATGTTTATGAATCCAATTTATTTTAAATTTTTTTTGAATAATTAATGAAATGTTTTTGAAAATAAATTACATTAAAAGAGTTATGATATGTTGACATCTGTTACTCACATTCCCATCTCACACTATGAATATTAGTTGAACATATTGGAGGAAAGCCCTTAAGAACACATCCCTATACACCAGATTCTGCTAACTAGTAATGGGGTCCTAGGGTGTGTCCATGGGGAGACAATGCATTTTTATCAGAGTAAGTAAATAGTATAAAATAACTATGAATAAAACATAGTAATGAATAATTACAATTCATAAGTAGTGAATTTAGGCAAGTCTGGATTAATCATTGAAAAAAATAAATTCTTGAATGGCCATGAAATTCATACACACAGTAATCCAAATTTGATGATTATATATATGATTATAAATTTAATAAAATGAGATAGAATTATATGGATCATCTACTAAACTGGGTCGAACCACATTACATTGCTTTATCTAAACATGCATGCCATAAAGACAAACCAGTCATAATCCTCAACCCAATGTGTGTTTGAAACCAGGTGAACGTTGTTTCAGGTATCCTAGTATAATATATGCATGAGTGGTGTGTGAGTACAAAAATAACTAGGGAACTGCCAAATTATTTCAGTACATAGACAGTACATGAGATATATATATAATATGAACTATTAATGTAAAATAAGGATATCAACTCCAAATAATGAGATAACATTTTTTCATCAGTGGATGCTCATAAAACATGCATAGCCTAATTGAGATACATAAATAATGAATAAATAAATAAAATGAATTGACAATTAATCCTTGGTTATGTGAAAATGATCGATTGGGAATCTTATGAATTAGAAACTGAGTTGGATGGAATGTCACTCAATTCGTGTGTTATATATGGATTTTTGGGTACATGATCTTGATCGACAAAACCAGCAGTATCCTGTTACAGGATGTCTCTAAGTAACCTATGTTACCATATGGGAATTCATGTCCTAACTAATAGATCACATTAAATCTCCTCAAATAGATTTAATAAAGTATTCCAGGTATCAACATGACATCCTATAAATAATAATTGATCTAGTTTATAGAAATCCTAATAATTCCAATCAATCTATTATTAATCGAACAAAATGTTTGATTCCTAGGTATATGTCTAATGGAAGTCTGGTTAATAGTACTTAGATAAACTCTTAGGGATATGATCGTGAGGAGATTTATATGAATACCATAGAGCTACGGTAATAACTGATCATAATTGAATAAATTACTCAACAACCCCATGACCATGAATGTTTGGAAAATCATAAATGGTGTGTCTACCAGACTATGAGTATTTTTTAAGGCAGCATTCGAGGAGCTCTATTTTTAATCATTAAGTATACTAATATCAACATCGTTGAGGAAAATTATCCAACTAATAACCTTTGGCTATCATTTAGAGAATAATTAGGGTGACACCACGTATAATAGGTTCTAATGTTAAATAGAAAGCATACCTATATAATCCCTAAGCATGGAGTAATTTTATGAAGTACCTATAGGAATCATAATCATAGTATCACAACATCCAAAGAGATGGTGTCCTATGAAATACCTATTAAAATAACAATAAGGTGACATCACATCACATCAGTTCCCTTTTACCAAGTACTAGAATACTCATTTGGAACTTTTAGCTTCATCATCAGTAACCATGTGAATGTATAAGTACACAATGAGTTTGGATGAAAACTTAACCCCATAAAAACTACCATACACCCTCATCTACCATGTATGGTACATGTTCTACAGTAACTCCCACTGGTGATTATAGCCAAAAGAATACTCAATTGATCTGGGTGATTCGAACACCAGGGCACCCAGAAGGGTCCCCAAGGGAAATACACATGAGATTTTACTACTCAGGATCCTCAAGGAAGAATATTAGAGAATATTTACATCCTGGGATCCTCTATGGGATTTATTAGTCTTGGGTGGATACATAATGCACCAAATATTCACATCCCAAGGTATCATGAACATTGTAGTGAGGGATTTCCGGCTATACTTTTTCATTCCAAATATAAACCATTAAAATATGGTTCATAGTAAATCATAGTACTCATGGTAATTATAGAATGGTATAATCACACATCCTAGTGGAAGTCTACCAATTTTCTATCTAGATAGGATTATACAGGGGTTGATTTGTGATTCCATGTGAATCCTCACATACTAATGGTTCTTTAGGCCACTCAATGTCTAAAGTTCTTAGTCGAAACCGTCGATGTCAAATAACTATGCTAAATCATAGGGGTTGTTAGGGACACATAGAATATTTCTATTTTAATTATTCTATTTATTTTGTTAAACATGTCAAATATAAAACAAAAAAAAATAGTTTCACCATTAGGTTAAATTCCTAACATTAATATACTATCATAAACATCAATATTTACAATTTGGGAAGGTAAGAAATACCACCAACATTTAATAATAATTTAAATTAAATTAAATGGATGGAAACATGACACAAGGAAAATTTAATCTCTCTTGAGGAAAATGATGTCCTGTCTTCGAAAAAAACCATCCTAATTAAATAATTATAGTTATATAATAAATAATTAATTAAACTCCATTGTTTAATATAATATAAAAAAAATTAAAATAAGAAGGCATAATACTTTAATCACTAAGGACACTAGATTTTCCTAACTCAACATTATATCTTATTAGATGAATATTCATTACATTACACAAATACACATGTGGAAAAAATAATATTAGTGTATTTCAGAGCATTGAATAATAAAAAACAATTTCATAAGTGAACACAAATATATCTCAATATGTTCATTATAATTACAACCCCTTCTTAGAAATATATTATATAATACCGTTCTTTATAACCTGGGAAATGGAAACATAAGAAAGGGTGAGCTCAGATTCCCACTAAGGGTAAACAAGTGAGATTTATAAATATTACTTGGGCATATTGGAAAGACAACAAGAGTATAATAGTTTCAAACCACACTGTTCATATAAATGGTCATAATCGTAATGTATTTCATAATGAATTGTTTGATCATAATACATATATCATAATGTAATAAAAAATTCCATGATAGAATTGAACTTGAATTAGACATTGAATTTTGGTATACACATAATATTATAATATTTTGAACATGTTTTAATAGAGATTTATCTAGTAATTATGTTATGGTTTTGGAAATATAGACCTCAAAAAACATTATGGAAACAATTCATGTCTACGCACAACATTATGGACAGGACATAAGGTCTATCTATATAATTATGGGCATGAATATAGGTCCTTTCATCACATTACAGACATGTAATAAGGTCCACGCATTTCATTATGGACATGAATGTAGGTCCACACATAACATTGTGAATATGAAAGAAGGTTCACACATAACATAATTAACTAATGATAAATCCATTATCAACCTATTATTTGGAGGGATATACAGGTCCCACTAGTAAAATAATGAAAATCATTTATATGTTTGCCCCAAGATCATAATCATTCATCATATTAGAAACCATTATAATAAATGGTTTTTCTAAAAATTTCATCACAACATAACCTAAAAGAAGGAAATGGGTTGTATAAAATTTTTATCAAATCATCATTTCATAACCCATGGAAAATAAATGGGTTTAATAAGTATTTTTTCATGGTATAACATGTATAAAAGAAACAGGTTTCATAAACTTCTTGTCATCATAAATAGAAACCATCCAGAGAAAGATTAAGAATGGTATATATTGATCATATCCTTAGAAAAGGTGAAGTAACATAAATGGTTGGAATACTAGTTGGAAAATGACATTAAAAGATCACTTAGATCATTTCATGATAAGAATTTTCTTTCAACAATAAAAATAACTTTTTAAAGCATAAAATATTTTCTAGATCACTTTCATTAAAAATATGTTTTTAATTTAATTTAAAAATATTTCATGAGGAATATATATTTTCAATATTAAATAACATTTATTAAAACAAAAACTAAATTAAAAAATATTTAAATTATCCCTTGAAACATAAACAAAATCTTTAAAATATTTCATAGTATATTTCATGAAGAAAATATCCTTTCTACTTTGAAAATATATTTTATAATTTAAAAATTCATAAAACTGTTTCAAAAATAAATTCTTTTAGAATAAACAGGTAAACATATAAAGGATAATTTAATGATATTTTAAAACATTTCTATATGTTTTTTTAGAAAACATATACATCAAGGAAAAAACCTTTTCGACTGAATAGATAAATAAATTAGAATTTCCCATAAAAACATATTTTTGATATATTGAGTACTTGAATATAATGAATTGAAAGTAAATCATGAATTCAATTGAAATATTTAGATGAAAATATAATACATAAAAATTCATGACATGTAGATTATAATAATTTAAAAATTATGCCAATAAAAAACATTCCCAATAAATGATGATATTATAAAATAAAATCATTACATATTTGGAAACATTGGATAAAAAAGAACCATGAAAATAGTATTAAACAAATTGTTATAAGTAACTATAGAAACTTAATTCATGACATAACATCTAAATTTGAAACTATATAGAACTCCTAAAATAATATAGGTGCATAACATAACATATCTCCCAAAAAGGAAAATTGACACAAAAATCATCTTCAACGTTGGTATGTTTTGAACCATAAATACCATGAAAGAGATATCTTTAAGAGGATATGAAACTAAACATAATTTTCAATGTAATAATTATATTATACATTCATGGGTAGTATATACACCACATAATAGAACTAAGTGGTGAATATGGTATGTGTCTCACAGAAATAAAAGTGAGACTAGAAATCCCATACTTTAACCCCGGACATTAATCATACACATTTGAACATACTATATAATAAATATTTTTTTATTATATATATATATTGAAAAAGAATAATTATCATAAAATATATGACTTCCTTATACACTATTATCAAACATTTATTTAAAATTATTTTTTAAAATCACATTTTTTGTAATAATTGCTAGGATTTTCATGTGTGACATCATTTTGTGATTTCAGTTCATGTACATTGATCATGGATCAATAATCTCAAAAATATTATCATGATAATAATATCGTATATATTTATTATGTAAATATTTATAGTCATTCATAAATATAGTGAATGAATAATTATAGAGACCCAACCCTTATACATATTTTATTATAAGATTTTTTACACAAATAACCAATAAAATACAATACAAGGATCATGAAATAATAGTGTAATTTTAAGATTATATTCATAATAAAAAAACGAAATTAAAAAAAATATATTATATTTTATTCTCCATGATATTCTCTTAAAATTCCTTTTATCCCCGAAAACTACAAAGTATATTCTCGAGAATTAATAAACAATGGGGTGACCTATAAATCCAATTAAGGGAAAAAAACATAGAAACAAAGAGTAAAATTTTAGTGATAATGAATAAAAATTCAAAATAAATGAAATGAATTATTAATAATCCAATGGATTCATAAAAAATAATATAATCATAATAACATGGATAAATAAGGAAAGTGGTGAAACATAAAACATGACACAAATTTGAGTCATGGCCAACAACCAAAAAGATATAAAATGGTGTAAAAAATAAATTAATGGATTATGTTTACTTCCTAATCCCCTAAATAAAGTCGCAAGAGACTAAAAAAATACATAATTCATTATAGTTTTATCTGGGAACTCCGATCATCACATGTTCATGCTTATTAATGCCAAAAAATGGAATAAATCATAAGGTATCTGAATAATCAATCTTCTGGCATGTATTACCCATAAAATGAAGTTAAATTAAACCTAGTATATGTGTGTGGGAAATATATACATAATATATAATAACTACATAAGATGATTCCAGATATAATGTAAGGTAAAAAGAGAGAAAGAGTAACACAAAAGAAATGGGGTTGTTCAGAGAGATCCCCTACCTTATATACGAATGCATTATGATATTTAATTTTATGAACTAGATAATAATATTATAATCATTAATTAATTAATTCATTACCTAATCTATATGTTGTTTATTTGTAATATTTTTTTCCATTTTATTTCATTTTGATTACTTATAAATTGAAATTTTTGTAATCCTCGGAGCGTTTGTTTCATGATTTAATGTCTATTCCCTTGTATATAATTATGAAATTTATTGAAAATGAAAAAAAACTAGAAGTAAAATAAAATGGTATTCATGCACTTATATATTTTTAAATGGTACCATATATAATTTTTCATCACTAAAGATAAAACTTTTATTAAAAACATTCATGTTATTTAGTTCGTTCATTGTGGCAGTTTTACTGACAATCATGAAATAGTTTATTTTTATCTTTTATAATGGATATTTAATCTTTCATGAATAAGATATATTATACATAGTAATAATTTTGTTTATAATAATAATAATTTTATGACCATCCGTAATGATTATAAGGGAAAATTAAAAATCATTTTCCTCAGAGGAAATTAACCGATATAATTTGGAAAATGGTTTTTTCATTGAATAATAGGGGATGAAGAAATTGGTTGATGGAATATATTCCATTATAAATATAACATTATATTATATACATGATACTAGAATTATTATATTATGATGTTTTAAGGAGTTGATAGTAATGTAGAATAAGAGAATAAATAAAAAGAGATAGTTTGAGCTTTTTACCTCTTGAATATCGCCACATTGAATGAACCCTTAAAGAACTATGAAGTAGAATTTTGTTGATAAAAAAAGAACATAGATGTTGAGATAGTGGTGATTAGGGGTTTTGGTAGAGATTTGTAATGATAAAAGGCTTAGAATGTGTGAGGAGAAAGGGTGGTGGGGTGGTATTTATAAGGGGATGTGAAGGGTGTTTTTTATTATTATATTTTTTAGACTATTTTTTTGGTTCAAGACTATATAACATTCTAATTATTAATAGAATATACATTAAAATGAGAATAAAGGTTCATGATAATGGGTTCTTACATCACCCCTAACTCAAAAATTCATTTATTTTATATATAATATTAAATACCTTAAATTACTATATCCCACTATTCGAAAAAATTACATTTTAACATTATGATAGATTTTACAACCGTTTAAAAAATTAATTATGGTCCCAGAAATTATTGTATCATTGTAATTAAACATAATATTAATTTTTATATCTATTATGTGAAAATAATATTTATTATGAGTCATTATATTTTTCATAAAAATTCATATAAAACTTATATGTTAGAATTTAAACACTGAATTTATATTTTTTGAAACATTAATTAAATTTTTTCATGATAAAAATATTCCATATTTCCATTTTATAAGATTCATAAATTTTATTTTACACTTCCATAAGTACAGTTATTATTAAACCAGTCATGTTACCGTTCTAATGGTAAGAGTATGAAGCGCCCAGATCAATTTGAGTTCCCTGAGAGTGGGACAATGTGAATCAGTGATCCATTTTTCTTTTTAAAAATTATTTCATTTAAATTAATCAAATGTGGAATGTTAAACCCTAGATCCACTATTCATGTTTATATCATCCTTTCCACGAATATTTCTATCAATAAAAATTCAAAGAACACAAGTATTTATAGTGTTCATTATGTGGACCTGCTCGTTTTTGTGTTGGTTATTCTCCAAAAGATGGATGCTCGACTATACTCTCATATTCAATTAAAATGTTCAATATATATTCACACATTATCTCCCCAAAAATAAACAATTGTATTTTTATACTACATCCCATAATGTTTCTAGAATCCCCATTGGTCTAATCTCAAATCCAAACTCAATACTTATTTTCCGGAGTCACAAAAGAGACGTCTCCTCCAAAATCCAAATGAGAATTTATTCCTTTATTCAATGCTTGATCCAATATAGGTGGATATTTTAATCATTCCCCATGACCATTAAGTATCAAAATTTCATATTTACTTTTTAATCTTCCTTTTTAATGCTTTCTGGTCTTTCTCACAAATCATTGATCACCTGTAATTGATCAGTTTCCTCAGGATAACAAATGATCAAGCCAATTCATTCTTCTAATGATGAAGTTCCAACCATTCTTATTATGTGCATGTTGTTCAAAATAATTCAATAATTTATTTTATCGAAAAATATTTCACAATATCAATAAACAATCATCTAGAATCCTAAAAACATTCAACTGAAATATTGGTTCTTATGATATTCTAGCATTCATTAGACTAAACATATGTGATGATCTTAGAGTATGCCAATTTTTTTATGCCCACTAATTAATTATGGATATTTATAGGTATCATTCATATTACTATCATCATAATAATATATTTATTCATTAATATATATCTACACTTACATATACTATAGTATTCAGACAACAAATATTTTTTGTTTTTCATGAGTAATATCTCATGCAGTGAGAGACAAATGCATTTATCTTAAAATTCACTACGATGAACTATAAAACACTTATAATTTTTTATAACTATATTTTCACTCAAAAATTACTCACACAAAATCTGAGATTGAACTATATATTTATATGAAAGTAAACCCTCAGTTAACAAAGATGTTATCGCTCGATAATTCTATGATCATGCATAGTATTTTTACAGTTGTTATTCTCTGAATATCTACATGGAATCACCTCATCCAAAAACAAATATATGTGAAACTCTTCTTCTCCACAAATCATCTATTTATAATTAAGCTCAATCACATCGTATCTTCCCCTAAAAATTCACTCTTCATTTTTGAAGTAAAGATCATCCACACACCAGCGCCTATAAGGCACCATACACATACCAATAGCATTTCACATCTATCATCATCTCTCCATAAAGTAATTTCATCCATGATGCATCATCACCCACAAAGGGGTAGTTCACCACATACTAAATAGTTTTTAAAACATATGAAAATTACAGGATCCTTATGGTTTTCTAAAAGGGATGTTACCCCAATGCATCAACACCCATAAATCACTTCATCAAAAAAATAATGTAAATTTTGGATACTCATGGGGGTTTTATCAACCAAAAAGTAGTCACATCATGTTGCATCTTCTTCTGAGAGTATTCTACACACAACACTATCTGTGAAGAATCATTCACACACACAAATAATTCATTAGATGATTTTCACAAACTACCTATAATTTTATGCTTTGTAGAAAATCATTCATATCCATATTTTCAAACTCTCGAAGAATAACGTGGAATATCCTGCATGGAACCCGATATCCTGGGAGAACCGTCTACAAACCGTTGTTCTCAAGGTGTTATTCTATAAAGATATTGTATTAATGAGGATAAAGAAGATCTTCCATTCTCATCGAACAAACAACATTCAATAGATAAATTAAATTGGAAGGACAATATTATTTCTATGTTTTAATATATTGCTGAAAAGTACCTTCATTAAGCCATCCCACATAGAAACCTCAATGTAGCATTGATCCACTTTATAAGAAAATTGTTTCATGGGTTAGCTCAATATCGCAACCCCTACCATAGTTCCACCCCACATTATTTTTTCCCTTACTCTCTATAGGAAACGTGCCCCATCCCTGCGTGCATGAAGAAATACGCTCTATGGGCCTTATACACGAGCCCACCCACTCATTACTAGAACTTTACCACCTACCACCAACAGAATTTCATATATGATTCCTTAAGTGTGGTTGACCTATGGGTCCTACATTACTAAGGTCATGTATGGACTTGTTGTTTTATTGGGATGACCAATTTCTTATGTTAGTGTCATTTGTAATATATAGAAGATTTCATTTGCATAGAAAAGAAAATTTACTTCTCAATTTAAAATTACAAGACACACTAGACTCCTCAAATACCTAATTCAAAATCGTTTAAATCTTCTATAGTTATTGCAAATAATGATTCCTTTGTGACACATGATATTTACATTGAAGATCGATAGAAAAATCATCATCATTAAATTACCATTATGAACATCCAAAGCATGACATCTAATTACATATAAAGAATAATTGTCCATGAATGAAATCCTATTCGACAAGATGGATCTATATCAATTCTCAAAGAGTCACCACTTTATCTAGAACAAAATTCCTAGGATTACCACTTCTTGAATACTCACCAAACACTAGTTTTAAAAGAAATTCAATAGTTATTAAACACTCAGGAACAATAATATCCAACATTTTTAATTGTTTGTCAATATCATTACATTTTAAAATTAAATATTTTGTGATAAATGTTTTTCCTTATTGAAAATTAATATGGAAAGGATAAGAATTGGGTCTTATCATCTCATATTTTTTTAAAAAAAATGGTCTTCTCCATTATATGAAAAATCCAAGATCACTTTTAACTGTGGAATGATCTCACATGGTTCTCTTAGCAAAGATACATTAGTTAATGAAATCTATGTCAACATGGGATAACCTAGTGTATAAAACTTGAGAGATATAACCAGGAATGTATATATAATACATAAATACCCCACATGTTAAATCATGCTCAAAAATTATTATTTATCATTAAAGATATTGGACAAAAACCCATTTATCATTGTGATGCTAAATTCTGTAGATGCATCAACAGACTCATTAGAATATTCGGGTGAAAATAATACAACTCCCCCTTTTACAGATCATGAAATTAATCAATCACTCATCCTTAATTTATATGATTAATATAATTAAAAACTATGGATGAATGTGTGATTGGTAAATCTCATCATAAAATTTTATAATGTTTTTTCAAAGATGCACATTAATAATATAGTGAATAATTATGAGCTTATTATCATCATTGATCCCTATAAATGGATGGATCCAACTCCTTCAAATAATGTTATGTTGGTATATAAGAATTCATAAATAAGTGGAAAAGGAGGGAGGTCTTGGTATCATTTAAATAACATTTAGGCAGACATCATCCTCTCAATCATGAATTCTTCTTTATTGTTGATTCCTCAGAAGGTTTGACCATTCTCTCTTTGTCAGTTGACACATCTAAAGAGATTTTACTTTCCTTTTAGGTATCTGCTGAATTTTATTTTAATTTCCACGTATTCTTAATGATTTTTTCTTATAATTGTATTATTTTTATACAATATTTTGTTTAGTTCTTAGTTTTTTCAATCCTTCCACGCATAATGATTTCCAAGTCATCATGTGTAGATGATTTCTAATCAACATTAATTTTTTAAACTATTAGAAATTGAAATCCTCTTGTATGGTTAATTTTACAATATGTATTTATATTTTTTTGTCTTGGTCAATTGTTCAATCTATATAACTAAACATCCATTCTTTATATTATTATACTATTTGATTTTCTCACATCATACAATAGAGAATGTTTTATTTTTCAAAAAATTTGTTATCTTTTCATTACAATGTGATATTTATCAAAATGTGTGAAAATTTTCCATTTCTCAACATTGTGAATTTTTTTACTACACCTACCATGCACTTCCCTGAAACATTCAATTTTTTTATTTAAATATTGGATGGTTTCTTGGTCATCGGCCACTCTTTCAGATAATCTTATCTCATTTTCTATTCATTTCTCCCCCTTTATTCATACCTCATTCCTATTAGTAAAATTTTATTCCATTTTTAATAATCATTATGAAAAAAACTCCACCAAACCTGTATTGTCCTCTAAACCATAATATTCTAGACTGATAATAATTATGCCTTGAAAATTGTTTTTCTTGTCTCTTCATAGATTGAAAGATTTTTATAATAGGATGAATCCTTCTAGTATATTTTTTATAGTCTTACTTTATAGATGATTTTGTCTCATTTGTTCTTTTGGTCCATCCATATTCATTTTTTTCTCATAGGCCCTTATTCTCAACAACATTGTTGATGCCTTCTTTGATATTTCTTAACTCGTTTTGAGTTGAAATACACAAGGATTGAGTCTCAAATTATTTACCTCATTCATTGTAAGTATTTCATTAAGATAATTCGTCATCTTATCAAATTTCAACTATATTTAACCTATTTTGATTATTCTCTTCAATGAAATTAGTATAATTAATGTGGAATTATTTTCATCCAAGTGAATTTTATTTAGAATATTTTTTTCCTTTCAACCTCAACTACCATATTTATATATTCCCTTTTATAATTTATATATGAATCTATTTCTTGACACATTCTTCATTTTAATTTATCATTTTTTCTTTTCATGCATGATCATCATGTTTTTCTCATCTGTATATTCTATATTATCTTTCATCTACAATTGTATAACATTTATCTCTACCCCTTCTACACCTTCGAATGTTTTTTGGCTATTTTGGTTCTCCCCATAAAACATATATAATTTCAAGAGGTTCATTCATATTTTATCCCATTTCACGATGATGAAGATTCATCTATTTACCTACTCATCAGATTCCATCTATTTTTCATTGATCAATTCATCCTTTTCTTATTATAGTCAAGATTTTCATTTTTGATTGAATTTTTACTGTAGAATACTTCTTATTAAATAGATTAAGTTACATTGTATTTCTTTATTGGATATTCGTATGAAAAATTTCCAATCCCATGAGACTAGAATCACTTTATTGGCTTCTTCCCTTTTTCTATTTTTTATCTATTAAACATCCTTGTAAATATGGATCTCACTTGATTGTATTCCTCTTCATATTAATTTTTTATATAACCAATTGACTCGTCTTTCTCTTCAACTCTTTTTTCCCTCTTATCATGGATTTAAACTCCAACTCATCCTTTGCTTTCTTCTTAAAAAATAGTAATTTTCTAATTTGATATGCTTGATAATGTTATGGATCTCATCTAATGATATTTTTTCACAGTGTTCTAGTGGAGTGTCTTTTGAATCAAATTAACCTTGAAAGTTTCTCATCAGCTTCTTCACAATGGTTGAATAATCCATCATACTACCAAAACCACTTATTCTACTAACAATCTCATTTACTCTTGTAAAGTAGTCATCAACACTTTCATCATCACCCATTTTAATATCTTGAAATATATATGTCTACATTTTTTATCATAGATTATATGACTTTATGGTTTCATTCCTAACAACTTATCCTTTTATACCATTTTTCCATAGTTTCTTTTACACCCATCACTTTAGTGTATGCCTTTTATGATAAAGAGAACAAGATTTAATTTTGCGACATTCCTTCCTTATCCATATTCCTCTTAACTTCAAAAGTCATTGGATCATTCCAAACATAGTGTAGATATCCCATTGTTCCACATCTCTCTGTTCTACCCCATGTGTGGGAAGATATGCTATCATCCTCTTTTTCCAACCATGATAGTTCTCACCATTAAAAATGGGCATACCCATTCTATTAATTATGTTTATTTTCATTATGTTTGTCATTATATTTGATCTTTCATTGGTGATATTCTCATTGATAAAAATTGATGTCCCCATATAAGTGTGAGATCACTTATAGGGGGAAGGGTGAATGAGTAATCCCTTTTTCATTTTATAATTTGTTTCTTCTCAATTAATACTCAGTGGATGGTTAAATCCTCAACCCACTCTTATTTTGTCTCTAAGTCTTACATAGAATAATGTTATAAATATAATGGCACAGAATGTATTGATTTAAAAGGATTTATACAATGACCCACTCCTTGTCATATTAGTTATAACCAACAATAAACATTCTCCACTACAATCTCATAAGAATTTAAAATGGTCTATAGAGAGTCACACTGTATCTCTCCTAAATTCACACAAAATTTTCTTTACACTACATCCCATAGTGTTACCAGAATCCACACTGGCCTCCTCCAACTTTCACACTAAAGACTACATCTCTTGTGTCAAGGAAAACACTTCTTCTCCAAGATCAATACGAGATATTTCCTCCCTTATTCAAGTATTGATAAATTTTAGGCTGATATGTTGATATTCCACCATGTGCTAACTAGATCACACTTTACCGGGAACTTTTCAATGTACCATTTCAATTCTTTACAGTCTTGACCTCAAATTTATGATCACCTATACTTTATTAGATGCCTTAGTGGATGAAATTTTTAGACAGATTCATTAATCTAATGATGATGACCTAATGTCACTTATTATGTCCAAGTGATCCACAAAACTATATAAATAATTTATATAAAAGAAGAATATTTCTCAATATCATCTTAGTAAATATTCATTAATCCTAAAAAACATTCAACTCTAATTTATTTTCTTCAAATATTCTACCCGACATCAGTTTCAAAAATATTTACAGTGCATATAGTATTCAAATTTATTTTTATGTGCATTAAATAATTATTTCATAGAATATGTATCACTTGGAGAAGTGTATTCATAATAATATATTTCTCCACAAACTAATTTCTTCACACATATGAACATTTTTATTCAAACTGCAAATAATTTTACTACTTTGTGAGTAATATCTTAACTTATAAAGGAGATATATCTAATCACTAAATTTACTGTGATAAACTTCATATCCATTTTTCACTATTCTTCTAAATATTTTCCTAAAAAAATCAAATACACTTAATTCATGAATAAAATATGTATTTATAAGAAATTATCCAGTACTTAATGATGGAGTTCTCGTAAAATAATTTTGTGATCTTTCATATCATTATTAATTTATTTTTCCTCTAAACATCTTCCTGGAAACATCATATACACATAGAACTATCGACGAAACTCTTATTCTCTACACATCATCTTCTCAAAATAAATCTCACTCACATATGACCTTCACATAAAAATTCACTATATATCCGTGAAGAGAACTTCATCCATGATCAATTTTCCACAAGGAACCATCCTTATAAATGTATCATCAAACATTAATCACCATATCTCTACAAAGGGGTTTCATATACAAAGAATCATCACCCACAAAAGGTGTAGTTTACCACATACTACATGGTAGTACGAATACAAAATATCTACGAAGAACTTCATCCTCATGGCTATCCGAAAAGGACACCATCGTGAAGCATCCCCACATGAAAATCACTTCATCCACTAATCATGTCGTTTGAGGATTCTCATGATATTTTTATCCACCCTAAATTAGGGACATTTCTTGGAATCATACTATGAAAATACTTATTTCAAAACAATTACTGTGAAGTACATACACCACATGCCATTCCCATAGAAACTAACTTTCACAATTTACATAGTATTTTATGCTTTGTGGGAAATCAACCTTTTAATTATTTTAAAACCAATAAATAATATATTTGAAGATTGCACATGGAACCCATGGTCGTAGGTGCGCTGTCTAAAAAACCCAATTCATGAGGTGTTCGTGTGTAAAAAGATGATATGTAGTAGGAGAGAGAGGATCTACCATGCCCATCAAAGGGTGTCCAAAATATTTTTATATCTTTATTTTTTTAATTATTATTTTTAAATGGGGACGTTTGTTTTCATCATGAATATTTTTAATAATATTTTATAGAATTTCTATACATCAATGTCAATAACCCTTATTCTAATCCACTAGGTATATGTGGTAATTATAACATTTTTTGTATTTATCTAGATGATTTGTGATCTATTTAACATTGTATGTACTTATTTTACTACATTCTCTATATTACTATAATTGGTTTATGATTATTATAATTGATTGGGGAAATTATTAAAATTTGATATGATACTTTTCCAATATTATTGATTATGTTGATTATAATCCAAATATTTCATAAAACGAATGAATTGGACATAACATTTGATGGGGGAGGCCCTCTAAATCCCTTAGATGGATTAGATGGTTTCATTAGAAAAACTAGTTTAGGTATTTTTCCATGTCTTTTTCCTTTTATATAATATGTCATGTCACAGGGACATGATTGTATTTTTATAATGAAAATAATAATTCATTCCTTCATTATGGGATTTTTTATTTATTTTCAATGTGTTTATTTGATTAGTTAAAATATACATGGGTAAGATTCACGATCATGTGATTATTTGTATGTAATTATTTTATCATTATTTAGTACTTCCATATTATTGTCATGTTATTCATAAAAGAAAATATGTTTTAGTTATTTACCATTCAATATTGGTTATGTTTTATTCATTCATGATAGCTCCTATCGTATAGATACACTTACTGAGCATTTGAGCTCACTACATTCTAATGTTTCATTTCTCAAGACACCTAGATTTGTAATATTATTAATATATGGGGTTATATAAGGCGAATAACGATTCCCTTGAGTAAAATAATATGTTTTCTTTCAGGTTTTTAATTTTAAAGATGAAATCATATATGCATCTAGTTTACCAAGACTATTCAACTATTATATCTAATGGAATAAAATTCATTCTATCTATTTCCAGTGTAATAATGTAACCACAGACTACAGGTTAATGGAGTTAGGGTTGTTACAATTGGAATGAGAGCATATTTAGTTAAACCCTTAGAAAATAGATTTAGGAAAACAATGATTAGAGAATATAACCCTGTTACAAAATTCCAGGATGAGTCCTTGTATGTGATAAATTTATATTGTTTTGGGAAGGTAAAGATTATGTGGGTTTCCTAGAAATATATACATATCTAGATACTAAAAGATGACATGGTTTCATCAAAAATGTACACGGGAGAAAAAAATTTATAAAAGTGCACTGGGCTTGACATGAGCATTACTTGGTAAATGAAAATGGGACTTACACCACAAATGGGTTGACACATTTTGGGGATATTATTTGGTTAATTCACATTTTCAATAAAACAATTAAGATGGATTTGAATTAAATATATAACTTGAATACATTCTCAAAGATACAAATTTTATGATTCTGTGATTACATATGTATAAAATTTTCAATTTATGTTATGTATTTGACTAGTTTTGGGATTATACATTATGTTTCATAATGTTTTTATGTAATATAAAGTATGACATTTTTTATAAATGAACCTAATTGATGAAATGTTAACTGTGTCAATGTCAGTCATCCATAGGGTAATTTCCCATATAAAAATGATAATAAAGATGAAGCAATAGCTGGAGGTGTGGTTGGAGATTAACAAATTACAACCATATTGTTGTTGTTGACTTATGTTATGTTAAATAACATTGACCATATGGAGAAGACTACAGATCAACATCATGGTTTCACTGTGTTTGAATTATTTATATGTTAACAACATCTATCTTTTAATGGGAATAAGTAATGATTTGTAGATATGAAATGGATAAATTATATAGAGAATATATCTTCTTTCATGGGGAATAAGGAAAACATATAAATGGATGTTTATCATCTATCTAGGGTTGCTAAAAAATAGTGGTCCTTGATTCAATACACTAAGGATGAGGTAGAAATAGAAAGCATGGAATGAACGTATTTTAAAAATCTTCTCATGTAAAAAAAATCCTCACTAGAAATGGGCATACATGGAGAGATAATTGTTGAGTCTATGATAGAAGGAATATGAAAATATATGTATGAATAAAACATTACAACGTTAGGAATGCCTATTATAGACTAGATACCTAATCTAAAGAGAAATATTAGAAATTTATTTTATGGTATTATGCCATTCATTCCAAGGGAACTTTTCTAACATTATTTATTGTCATTTAAGGACAATGAATAATGTGTTATCAATATGGACAATAAACTCTCCATGTATTAGTATTAAAAAAAGACAATAATAGTTATTATATAAACTATTGAAAAGTTAAAACATAAATAGGTATGAAGAGAATATTTGAATATACATGTTGAAAAAAATGTGTACTGAAACATTGTTGAACATGCTTTCTAGGAATCAAAGTATATTAAAAGTGTGCAGATAATTACCACTAGGCTCATGATTTCAAGTGAAATATTGAATCTTACACTGTACAATGGTTCAAATTTAATGACATAGGGCATTATGAAAATTATTCACCCATGTGTCCAACTAATATTCAATAGAAAATACTAAGGGGTTAAGTCCATTCTTATTCAATCTAAACATATATGGTTTGTGTTTGTAATGATGTGGTGTATGGTACCTTTATCAAATCCTAAAATTTTTCTAATGGTTTATTTGATTTTACATCATACTATTTTGAAAGATCAATGTTTTGAAAGAAAATTAGATACCTCCCCATCATCTTATGAATTGATTTATTATTTAGGACTCATAGTAGAAGTCTCACCACAACAAGGATGTGTCAGACAGTTCCCATTATGACCCAAAAACATTCCCTATGTGCTTAATTAATTATTATACCAAAGGTTCATTTTTCCATAATCCTTTTAATAGAGTATCCATAATAGTATGACACACACATTAACTTGAATGTGAAAGAAGTGATGATTTTTTATTATGATATGTAATTACTTATATATATAGAGAGACTTAATCATTCGATTCATGTATATATCCACACCCATTAGTTCTTCTAAATTAGATTCATGGTAAATAATATAAGGAATACTAGATTTTTGGAAAATGTAATCTAAAAATAGAGGATGTACTGGTTGTATAAGAATACCATAATGTATTTCATGATGAATTAATTAGATATCCCCTATAACATGAAGTTGAGTTTTCCATTAATTTGATCCCAAATACAATAACAATATCAAATACTATAAATAATTTGGAAACTATGGAGCATGTATAGTTAAATAAAAATCTAGATAAGTTGTTTGATAAGGGATTTGATTTACCTATTGTTTCACCTTGGGATCCCCTATACTTGTCATTAACATGAAAGATGGATTTATGAGGATTTTCATTTATTATATAGAAATAAATATTATTATGATAAAGAATAAGTATCCACAACCAATCATGGATGTAATATTCAATAAATATCATGGAACTCAATATTTATCGAAGATTTAATTTCACTCTGGGTATCATAAATTGCGATTAATAAAGGAATATATACTAAAGAAATCATTTTGAACAACGTATTGACATTACATGTTAACATTAATGCAATTTGGATTGACTAATGCACCCTTAATATTTATCACCCTAATGAATAGAATATTCAAGGAATATCTATACAACATTATTGTGGTATTTATTGAGGATATCTTGATGTATCAAAAAACTTTGAGGATCACGAGAATCAATTAAGAAGCAATATTGAGAATATTGGAAGCAAAGTGTAATATGGGAAATTTAGAAAGTGAGATTTCTGGCTATATTATGCTTCTTTTCATTTCCATGTTCTATCTAATGATGTGATTTTAATTAATCATGTGAATATAAAGGTTGTGCAAGAAAATCCTCCACAAATTAATATAACATATGTATATAGTTTTATTTGTTAGGTAGGATACTATTGCTGATTTATTATAATGATTTTATGATTTCCTAACCTATTAAAAAATCTCACATGTAAAAGAGTTAAGTACGTATGGAAAACGGATATCAAGAATACTTTGTTGAATTGAAAATTATATTGGCCAATTCTCCAATTTTAACTCATCCCTCAATAAATAACATATATTTGATTTATAGTGAAGCCACAAAGAAGGTTCTTGATTTTTTCCTAATGATAAATTAGAAATTTATTGAATATCCATCAAG
The DNA here is from genome assembly GCA_963277665.1 of Viscum album. NCBI lineage: Eukaryota > Viridiplantae > Streptophyta > Magnoliopsida > Santalales > Viscaceae > Viscum > Viscum album. The sequence continues at coordinate 1,007,098,726 of OY728134.1, forward strand.
ATAGTTGATGAATTATGAACCTAAATATCCATCCAATGATCTTGATTTGGTAAACTTAATCGTTCATTTTACGATATGGAGACAATATCATTACAGAGAAATATGTCATAAATACATTGATCATAAAAATCTATAATACAATTTATATAGAATGAGATCAACATGTGTAATAAGTGATATTTATATATATTTAATGATTGTGATTTTTTAATACACAACCACTAGGTGAAGGAAAATATGGCAGTGTAATCATTTATAATGATTGATCATGGAGTTCGGACCAAAATGTGGATTGATATGGATCCTATTTTATTGGATCTACTAAATATAGACATGGGAATTGATAATGAATGGGATACATCACTCATTTTTCAAATAATTTCCAAACTATATATATTGGAAAGGATAAAAGGTTATCAACATAATGATGGGAATATTCAAAATAAAATTTAATCCCTGAAAATTACGAAAGTTCAAAACTTCATTTTTGAAAATAGCTTCCTAAAAATTGGAAGGTGTCTATGTGTTCCATATATACCATCTCTAAATATGTAATTGTTGGATGATGCGCATATATTAAATTTATTTATACACCATTTGTTGCATTAGTATGTATAGAAACTTAAGGGAACATTTTTTGTGGGATAACATAAAGTGTAAATTTTGGATTATTTTCCAAGATGTTTAGTTTGTTAGAAAGTGAAGGTGGAAAGATAGAATTCTAGATGAGTCATGAAACGTCTAACAATTCCTATATGCAAATCAGATGACATTACTATAGACATTTTTATATGGTTAACATGGAATACTAAAAAGAATTATTCGATATGAGTTATTATTGATTTACTCACTTTATATGCACATTTACATGTTATAATGGATGATTTTACAATTGATTAACATTGATATCACTATATTAATGATCATGTAAGAATATGTGGACCTTCTAAATTAATTGTATTTGATCACGATTGACACATTACATAAAAATTGTGTAAAATTATTTATATATATCTTGATACTATGATCCATTTAATCACCGCTTATCACCCCAAATCAATGGATAATGTAAAAGGAAAATTAAAACAATAGAATACATTTTAAGGTCTTACTATGATGACTTTCAAGGAATGTGGTATATTTATTTACATCTATTAGAGTCCCCTATAATAATAGATTCCATTAATTTATTCAAATGGTGGCATATGATAAATTATATGAATTGATATTTCACATTAAAACATGTTGTGATGAAATCATAGAAAGGAATCTTATCGATCCAAAACATGAGGATGAGACAATAGAAAGGGTAAATATCATTAAATCCCAAATCCAAGAGTCACAGTATTGGTAAAATAACCATGTCAAAAATAGGAGGAAGTATTTTTAATTTAAAGTGGGAGATTATCTTTTCTAGAATGTATCACCATGTAATTGTGTTATAAGGATTAGAAAAAGGTTAAGATGATCCATAGGTACGCTGGAACATTTAATAAATTGGAAAGTGTTGGGGTTGTGGTTTACTATTTTGAAATGCCATGAATTCTCTCAAAAGTTCATTATATTAATGACATATCCTTATTAAGGAAGTAAAATCACGACCCAATGCATTCACTTCACTCTGATAAAATGGAATTGGAACAAGACATATGTGGAAATGAAGCCCTATCCGTATTATAGACATTAGAGGACATGTTTTGAGTAAAAAGATAACTTGGATGGTAATGGTTCTTCATATAAATCATAAGATAGAAGAGGCAGTGTGTGAACTTGAAGAATTTATAATGAAGAACCGCCCCAATCTCTTCATGAGTTATAATTATAGAAATTAAAACTATATAATTTTTTGAAGTAGGGAATAAGTTAACATTGTGAGGCTTTAAGATATAGTTATTTCAGAATAAATATAATTTCTACTATACCATGAAATAAACATAACACCGAGTCTAAATGACACATGAAACTCTATTAAATATTAATATTAAAACGATACCATTATTACCTAGAAAATTAATTTTCATTAACGAATAAGAACTACAATATAAAAAAATATTTGGATTAAATGTTCTAATTAGTTATCAACTTATTATAAATATAAATAAAATAAAAAATAAATATATTTCTTTGAAAAAATGAAATATTTTATTAAAGAGTATCATCACATTTCTGAACATATTATAAATTTAATTTTTTCGGCATTTGGAAAATTTATATCATAAAACAAAATTAATTTTTAAAATCATCATATATAAATTACCTTTAGGTGAATTTTTGGATTTTTTTGAATGATTAACTTTTTTATTAATATTGAAATATACTGTTTTTTATTGAAAAATTGGTTTTTCATTAAAAACATTCTAAGGTAACTTTTTTTCAAAATTTAATTAAATGTAAAATTATTACAATTATATATTTATTAGTAAAATTTATTTCCTTTTAATAAATGACTTATTTAATTTTGATATTGACACTTTCTTTATATATGAGCATTTTCCCTTTGGAAACCTGCTCTTTCATCACATCTTTAAAATTGAATTTAAATTAATTTATACCAATTATATGAATTTAATTTGAAATAATGGATCCTATATTTTTAATGAAAATAGTTTGTATTATATAATATGTTCAAACTAATTTTTGACCATAATGAATAATGAGAATAGTAAAAAATAAATTAACACGATTAAGGTAAAATGGGATTCTAGGTGTTTAACTAAGAGGTTAAGGATAAGAATGACCTAAAACATACCCAAAACCATTTGGATGGCCATATTTCAACCTTATAACCTAAACGATTCTAATGTGAGATATTTTGGATCCTCGTGACATGTATAAAATGTGGGTACAAATTATTATTTTAAAAAATTCCACGATTTTCATCTACACCACTTATAAAAGGCCACCTACTATCCTCCCCTCCTAACACTAGAAAACCCAATTTTTTTCAAAAATACATGCACAAATAACATAACTAACTCCCTTATCTGATCCTATTATCATTCTTTTAGTCATGAAACCACCCATGGAAGGCTTTTGGTGCAAACTAAAAGAAGTTGTCTGAAGAAGATCTAAGGTTCTTTAACGGTTATTTTTATTTAATTAATTCCACAATGTCTTTAAATAATTATAAAATAATATAATATATGATAATAAGTATATTAAAAGTAATGGAATGTTATAATGTTATGGTAATGACCTATATCCATCTCATCATCCTCAAATGGGAAAAGATAACGTTCATTGTGTGTACGGTGGACTACCGCCTCACAAACCAGCATAGTTCATTTCATATCAAAAGCAATCATGATTGGGAATGTTTATGGAAATATTTTATATATATAATATCTATAATATTATTATAACTACGTAATTATATTATTATATATACCTTCTATCCTTTCATCTCGTATAGAAATGGATAACATCACCCATGTATACGGCGGACTACTGCCTTGTCAGGTGATGTGATTCATTTTTCACTAACACATATAACAGAAGGTAATAAATGATAAATTTAAAAAATATATGTGATATATAACAAATGATATTTTATTTATAAAATTAATATACCAAACACTTACTTACCATTTCACACATTAAGAAATGAAAGCATCACTCATGCGTATGTATGACCAACAACCTCTTTGAAGTGATGTGATCCGTTATCCATTTTCAAATTCATATAATGATTATAAAAAGATATATAAAGTAAAAAAATTATGTTTATAAAATTAATATAAATATTTAAATAATTTAATTATTACCTATTTTAATGATTCAGAATGTTCACGATAAAACATGTTTGGGGAAAGAAGGTAATTAACACCAAAACACTAATGATAATAAATTATTATTAATGAATGGGTAAAAATATGTTAAAAATGATGATATATTATATGAAAAATATTAATATAATTATGGTATAAGATAATAACATGTTTAAAACCACTATATTGGATTTTTGTACTCCTCAGAAGGTGCTCAGACCTATGGTAAGGGTTTTCCCATATTATTGTTACTTTTGTGAGACATATAACATATTCACCAATTATTTCATTTGTGTGGTTAATATAATAACTATTTGATATCCTATATCATTAATATCTATATCTGAATGGTATTTAAATTTTTAATTGAAAATAATCCTTTTAAGGGGATTATAATTCATTGTTTACCGAAGTGATAAATTTTTAGTTCACAATTTTACTCTCACTCAGGGATTTTATATTTATTTCTCCCTTGAGATATTTATTTAATATTTTATCATAACTAAAAACTATTTTATACTCCAATTTTTATTAATGAATATTTTAGGTTTTAATACCATTTTCCACTCTATGGAACTTAAACGTACTAACAACTGTTTTATAAGAAAAACAGACATTATATCTCTCTTTGGTTGAAAATCATTTTTCCACCATATCCATGTTTTCTAAAAATGATTTAAAAATTTATTATACTCTTTTATTATGATTTTTATAACACATAGTTACCCATTTTTTACTTTTTACATTTGGATTTAAAAGTAAACTTCCTATCATTTTCCAAGCCAGGTACTTTTTATAATAATGGGGACAGAATGTTTTTTTACTTATAAAACATGTATAGAATTACCAAATTTCATTTCTTTGAAGATTCATTCACATTATTAACATGTTGTTTAAAAAAAGGTATCGATGATATTGGAATGAACATGTAGTTTTAAGAAGTTTATTTTCATAGTAGAAAGGTTATTTCACTCAGTAATGTTGTTAATGATTATTTGTGTAGTTTTTATTCATCAATGTTGACTACCCTTATTCTTCCCCAATAAGGATATGTTGTGATGATACCATAATCCTTAATTATCTATAAGGTTTTTGTTTAGTTTTTCTATATATGTACTACTTTGATACCATTACCTATATTACTATTAATTTTTTATGGTTATTTTTATTTTTTGGGGGTAATTATTAACATTTTGTATGCATGTTTTTCATTAAAAATGTTATTTTATTATGCCTCAACCCTTTCCAATGAGTAATAAACTATACATAGAAAAGTGATGGTGAAATCCCTATAAAACCCCACAATGAATTTCTATGACTAATTTTACAATCTAATTTTGGTATTTTTCCTAGGACATTCCCATATATGTAAGATATCTTGGAACAAGGCCTTGAAAGTATGTTTATAGTATCTAAAATTATACATTCCATAATTATATGACTAGTTATCAATTTTCCATGTGATTATTTTATTGGAAAAAATATCCAGGAATATGATTCAATATCATGTGATTATTTATATGGAATTATTTTGTTATTATTTATTCCTTATATGTTATACTCAGGTTATTGATAATATTTCAGGTGTTTCCATCATTTACCCTATCATATTGATTATGTCTTGTTTATTCATGATAGATTTCATTGTAAACATATTGTTATAAATAATTAGACCTAACCCTTTCTTATTATTCATTCCTCATGATTCCATGATGTGTATTATGACTGATATTCAAGGATATTCTAGAGAAATAATTTTGAACTTAAAGAAAATACTATGTTTTGTTACACAATTTTAATTATAATGTAAAATTATTGTATGTATTTACACTTCCAAGACAATTGAACTATTAGGTCCATTGGGAGTTTATTCTTTGTTTCTAGTTCCAATTAAATAATTTAACCACTATTTTTCTATTAGTATAGTCAAGGTCTTTACAATCACGTAACATATATCAACACATAAATAAAAAAACACTCTAAAAATTAAATGATTTGGACACCAAATAACTCACATACCATATCAAAAAAATTGGACTACAAAAATCGGAAAAATAAATTACTAAATAAGGAATGAAGATTGGGTTCTAGTATTTAGTCACACAACTAAATTGCAGGGGTAATCTAGGACATCATACTTGGGTCACCATCACATATAAACCCAGTAATATCTTAATCAATCCTTGCCAGTGCATAACATAAATAGTCAGCAGATTCATCCTAGTCACTATAACTACACACCCAAGGAACTTCGATGACATACCAGTCAAATCCTACCATATAATATTTGGAACATCATCCCCAATAACAAGAATCAATCATTACATAATATGTACAACTAAAATAATCAAAGCCATTCAAATGGGACACCAAAAACAAAAAGGGATACATCATTGATAAGATATTCTATATTTTTTTGTGAACCATTATAGGAGAGAAAATAAAATGTTATGAAACATAATTATTACCCACAAAATTCTCACCCAATAAGTCAAAAGACCAATATTACTTGAGGAATAATACCAATGAATATTTAACTAGTTGAAAAATGAACCCTATAACCTTGTTATTTTTTTTTTGATTTATTCAAACAACTCACCATTCAATAAATAGTATCAAATTATTATTCCTAAAACATCCATGTTTTTGGAAACATGATATTATTGAATGGAAGTGTTAAAACTCATTTCATCAAAGAACCCAAGTGACTTAAAATATTCATATTTCATTAAAAATCTCTTTAAACATCATAAAATTAATTTTCATTCAAAATATGTTTCGTATTTCTCTTTAAAAATCAAATTTCACTTCTGAAACACATTCATGTTTCACATGGATTCTCGGAAAATAAATTTTCATTTAATTGTATTCAACATACTCCACATTGCTTCCGTAATATTCCAATATCTTCTCAAATCACATCATAGGTTTCATTATCAAATTAGCTCAATATTTCAAAAATAATTTCATGGAATTAAAATTTATTTTCAAAACAACACAATTAAAATCCCCACATAGAATAAATGACATAATAATAAATTAAATTATCAAATTAAATCACAAAACATGTTTTCAAACACCATGAAATTTTAAATAATTATTCAAATCATTCAAAATAAATCTCAAAACCAAATTAAAATGGTTGAGAAAATTATTTTAAAATCAATTCATAAAGATCAAAATATCCATTTTCATTAAAATATCATTTATTCATAACTCTTTCCAAAAATCATAAAAATTGTATAAAAACAAAATGTAAAACCCATCAATACATTCATCGTATAATAATTAAAAACAGAAAAACATACCCTTCACATTTGCCTCCCCACACTGGGATGCATAAATGTTTCTTATTCGATATGAAAGGGTCCCAAAATAGTAAATCTTGGTTAGGAGTATAACATTTCATTTTTTGAAATCATTAAATGTATAACATGTCCCCTCCATAATATTAACAATGTAATTGGTTGAAGAACTATCTATTGGGTATCCACATGGTTTACCAAACTTTATAACCTAGTCATGAAAACATTGGTTCTCTTCCATTTTTGACTCCAAATTTCAATGTGACCCACAAAATTCATCAATGCCTTTAATAGGTATCCAAATCCAAAAAAACATGACTCAAAAAAGATAAATAATCATCTAAATAATCCCTAATACTAGGACTAAAACTTGGACTACCAATGGTAACTCAAGAATCAAGATGAGAAATAGTGCACAACAATCTCCTTGTACCTACCTAGTGAGTTCCAATGAACCAATATCCATTCTATTTAATTTCAAAAAATAATAAATATATATTTTAAAACATTTAGGCCTTGGGAATCCCAAGGATCTGTGAACATTTTGCAATGAAATTACTCAAGATGAGTCGACCCATTAACTAAACATGCTTTCTGTATTGTTTGAAGGGAATTCCCATTCCCCACTATCTATATACATTTATTCCATTATAAATAATATAACATTTGTAGTTTTTTTCACCTAATATTTTTAGATAACTACATAAGTGATTTCAAAATGAATTATGACAGGAAAATTATAAACTTCACACATCTATGACATTAAATTAATAAAAACACATATAAAACTAATAAAATATTAGAATAATTCAGAGAATTTATAATAAAATAACTCACGATTGAAATTATACAAGAGTATTGAATATATTGTAGACATTCCAAAAAATCAAACTACTATTGAGGAATATAATGTTGATACATGAATATCAAATAATAAAACTAGAAAAATGAAAAATAATTTAACTACCTCTAGGTGGACCATAGTCACTCACCATGCACCACTATTAATGATTAATTGTCCATCCTGATCATTAATTCAACAAATACCTATCCTGGGGAATAATGAAAAATCATAATGGTTATATACACTAAATTTTGATTGTAGGGTATGATAAAAACACACCCTGTAAGATTTTAGAGATGAGTTTGTGCCATATGTTTTCAAATTTCTTTTCATTAATGTTTTTTAAAAAATTAAATAAAAAATATTTATTACACCTAAAATATAGAAATATTTAATTTTCATTCCATTATTTCTTTTATAAAAACATGTACCTTAACAGAATAATTAATGGGAGATCCACAACATTGTTAACAATAATATTTCAAAAAAATTTAAATATAGTCCATTATAAATACCATTAAAACAAGAAGGCCCCACTATGCACATTCTAACACCTTTGTCAAACATCCTTATTAATAAAAACTGATTACACAATCTTTTAAAACACACTTCTAGAATAATATTACAGTTTAATTTCAGTTGAACATTAATCATAACTAAATACTCAAATAAATTCACATGGAACTGATAATTATATAAAATGATTAAACAGAACATTGGATCAATGATGCCATGAAAAATTGAACTATAGGTGGTAAAAAATTTATAGTTCCCATAAGTCAACCTCAATGGGATCTAAGAATCTTTATTAATGAATGAAGAACTAAAAAAATAAACTAGTCTAGGTTCATCATAAATTCAGTATAGGTTGGTCACTTAATTGTTGGCGCCAAAATATTGGATGAAAATGGAATGAGAAAAAGAATCATGTGCACTACCTCACGAAGCTCAGACGCTGAGGGCCCCCGAGCAATGCTGCCACGGCGATGCCCCAGAGGCGGTAATGCTCCGCGAACACCCAGACGTTCTCGAGCCCGCCGCGAAGCCCCAGAGGCGGTAATGCTCCACGAACGCCCTGACGTTCCCGAGCATTCCATGAAGCCCCAGAAAAAATAATTCTCCGCGAACGCCCTAAGGTTCACAAGACCACCGCGAAGCCCCATAGACGGTAACGCTCAGCGAACGCCCTGACGTTCGCGAGTCTGCTGCTAAGAACCAGAGGTGGTAACGCTCCGCGAACACCTAGACGTTCGCGAGCCCGTTGCAAAGAACCAGAGGCGGTAACACTCCACAAATGCCCCTGAAATTCGTGAGCCCGCCGTCCCGTGGCCAGCATGGATGCCATGATGAACGAGATGGCCCACACCCCCATGTGGGTATCCCTCACCGGCAGGATCCAATGGTAGATAAGGGTCCTGATGAACGCGGCCAACCTGACTATCAGCTATTGTTCAGTGCTAACATTAAATTCCCAGGTCTTCCATTTAATGTCCTTCAGAAGCCGCCAATATGAGTTCTCCTTGCCCTGTTGATCCCCCTTCGGACAAGTTTGAGGCCTTGGAGAGAACTCTCGATCCTCCGGGAAGTTCCGGAACTGCTTGAACCAGTTCTTAAAGTGGATATCTCTCACCGTCTCCTTGTCCTCTCCAGGAACTAGTGCCATCAGTTGCAGTGCCAGCCGAGGCATTTTCTATGGATCCTCCCACGCACTCATGACAGGGAGGAACTCATCATACATGGCCCCCAGGATCGTGATCCCCGAAATCTAATGGACATCCCATAGACAAATGCCCACCACCCCATGGTGTAGGTGAAAAGTGTTCGTCTTAGATGACCATCAGCTCAACAGCTCCGACATGAGCTGTTTTGGTTGATAAATTTGGAATTGGGTGGCACATGCCGGCTCGTACAAGACCACCCTCCTCATATCGGCCCCAAACTCTTCGCATGAGGCACCTACCCAGTAGGCCCATGCATAGTCATTGGTGAAATTTCTGCCCTAGCGCAGGTCCCACTCATCGGACCACCCCTTCTTCGGATCCTGCAAAGCAGCCTTCAGCATAGTGCGGTACAAAAGGGGGAAATCTCTGGTTTCAAGGGATTCCCATCGATGTTGTTCATGTGGTTGTACAGACAGTTGGCAGTGACATGCGTGAAGTCCTCCTGCATATGACCACTAGCCGCCCTGAACCATTGGCGCTGACATAGCGTGCTCCTAAACCAGCAAGCCGGTTTGTCCCTTCTCGCCTCAGGGATGAAGACGTCTTCCCTTAGCCCGAAGCCATACAAGGGCAGTTTCATACACAACAGATAGTTCTTTTGGATTTTGGATAGCAGGTTTGTCAAAGAATTACGGTCCGAGTGGCTTCGGACCTGCTCCCCAAGGCCAAGACAATTGGCCAAAAGGCACGGAGAAAAAAAAGGACAATAGAGAGGTCAGCCCCCCTATTTATAGGCGGAGACCCTGAAACTTTGTGGCGGGCCCTTCCCACACCTACCATCGCGGCGTGCCCAGACCATGCAGCCAACAACCGCCTCGCGCTCCCTCTTCATGAGCCAGCACCGCGAACTACCAATAATTTTGGCGATTTTCCCTTAGACTTTGACAGTTGATCCCTCCGCGACTCCAAGTATGAGGGGGGGAATTTTTTGGAGCCAAAATATTGGATGAAAAATGAAGGAGAAAATGAAGCATGCATGCTACCTCGTTAAGCTCAGACGTGGAGGGCCCCCGAGCAACGCGGCCGCCGCCAAGCCCCAGAGGCGGTAACGCTCCGCAAATGCCTTGACGTTCGCGAGCCCACCGAAAAGAACCAAAGGCAGTAATGATCAGTGAAGACCCTGAAGTTTGCAAGCCCATCAGGAAGAACCAGAGGCAGTAACGCTCCGTGAACGCCCCTAACATTCGCGATCCCACCGTGAAGCAGAGGAGGCGGTAACCCTCTGTGAACTGGTTGACGATCACGACCCGCCGTGAAGCAACCAAATCCCCCTTCGCGCCGCATGATCACTGGCTCGCGGTGCCCCTTCACTATAAATACCAGGCTCCCCATGAGCTCAAGAGACAGGTGATCTGACCATTCGGCTACTCCGCTCCTGAAACACGAAGCACCCTTCACCCCAAGAATCATGAGCTCTGCGAGGTATTTTTACATCGCGAGATGCCTTCTCATTGTCTCATTTTGAGCCCCTCATCCAAGAGGGATGCCCTTCATGAAGACTCTGGGACATAGAGATGGAAGGGTATCCCCAAAGGTACCCGAGCAGCCGCGGAGCATTCATGATTCGCGAAACACCCATCCCGTACATGTGATCCATATGCCAAGGCAGGATCATTGTACTTCGCGAAACACATTGCTGAGCATCACCATGCTTCGTGAGGCACCTCTGCTTCGCAAGGCAGTGCTCTGTCAATGCTATTCCACATCGTGAAGAACCTCCCATTCGTACCCCTTCCACATTCTAAGGACAAGGCACTCCACTCCGCAAAGGACACCCCTTTGCAAGTGCTCTCCACTATGCAAAGCAACCGAGCTCTGCAAGGCCCCTGCCTGTGGACCCCTTTTCCTGGAAATTCCTCTTCCCGTGTGGCCCTCTAGGATTGCACCATGTGATTTCAAAGTCCCCTGGATGATACCACCCGTAGTGTTTCTTTTCCTAATTCTTCTTCTCATAGGCACGCTAATGGAGATTGCTTCTTCTCATAGCCACGCTAACGTGGACCCTCGATGGTTCACTCTGTGACCCCCTTACACACGGCCTTGCAGAATCCTTCCCTCCCACAAGGAGAAGAGGGTACCAGTTATGTATGTCATAGGGGTGAGGATTAAGTCCACCTCGTCTGAGCTGAAGGACGTTAAACTGCCAAGCACCTCATCCTTAACACATGACATTAAACTGTGACCTGACCCCATGCCTCACACACAGTGTCCCCCTGGCTTGGACATTCTTTACACAACTCATCTCTACAGGAATGGAATCTTCCTCACATGGAATGATATCCTCCATTTTGGAGTGGCGTTTGTCCACGTGGAAAGCGCAGCCACCATGGTATAAGCCCCTAGCTTCTCATGCAGGAGGCACTACCCCCTTCCCCTCCTCACTTCCTCGGTTCCAAGGCCAGAGAGTGACGTGATAGGGAAGCGGGACTCCTCCTTTATCCGGTATCGAATCCCTCTCCCACTGTGCTCTGTCGCACCCTGGGCCTCCATACTGGAGTAAGTCCAAGCACCGTGGGCCGCCTAACGTGTAAGCCCCTCTTCACTCCCCACGGACACACTATTCGCGACATGATTATCAGGTCTCTGCTGCCTCTTGTTTCTCGCACCGAACATGACTCATGTGGGCTTAGAGTAATCATCGACCATGAAAAATCCCCATCCCGCATGACGTTAAACCGCATCCCAGTCTGGAAGTATGCCATTGTGACCCACCCGAACTATGAGGACGTTGATCCATGTTAAGGCATGGTACGTAGGAAGCCTTCATGAGGTTCAAGACCAATACTCGGTCGTTTCTTCATGTCAACTTCCACCCCCATCCAAAATGACATTAAAATGCACACCCTAACAATAAGGACTTTATCCGTGTCAAGGCATGTTACGTAGGAAGCCTCCACAAGGTTCAATCCGACCACTAGTGGACCCCCTGGGTACACCTTCACGTCGGTTCACCGATGAAGAAACAACCGAACTATGTGGACTTTTATCCGTGCTAAGGCATGGTGCGTACGAAGCCTCCACGAGGTTAAAGCCGACCACCCATTGGACCAAGGTCCTCCTCGATGTCGTCCTTCCGACATCCAACCTGAACTACATGGTCTTTGATCCGTGATAAGTCATGGTACATAGGAAGCCTACACAAGGTTCAATCCCAACACTCGTTGGTCATTCCGACCCCACTTTGCATTGGTTCACCAAAACCTCGGCATAATAGAGTGTAAGCCCCATAAAATCGGACCAAGGTCCTCATCCACGTCGGTTCTCTGACACGCTACAACCTGAACTACGTGGTATTTGATCCATGATAAGCCATGGTACGTAGGAATCCTCCATGAGGTTTAAGCCCACCTGGACCTCTGGTCCCTTCAAGTCATTTCACCGATCCCATATCCTTGGGCTGCCTTAGTGTGTAAGCCCTATTCCACATCGAACTACACGGACTGTGATTCCATGCCACGGGGATATGTAGGAAATCTCTTCGAGGCTCTGGCCCATCACCACCGTCACCTTAATGATTTCCCCATCTCATCCCCCTCCACTCCATTCCCTTCTCCATCATCCACCCTGATTCTTACCCGGGCCTCCACATCCCGGTGAGATCATCCCACCCCACTTCCCCCCATAGCATCCGGAAAGCCACCCATGGGATAACTCCGATATCAGTGTTCCCTCAATAGGGGTTCCTCAATCTGATCCACTCTAGTTAGTGTTCTGATATGCCCGATCTGTCTCTGCCAGACATTAACATTGTGTCATACCCTATGTTAAACATGGGAAGGTGAGGAAAACCTCTAATACATGCCTATGGCATATGATACCCCATTTTCGATGTGGGATGCCTCGGGCTTCCGCGCCCTCTAGAAGCCCTATAATAAGGGACCAACAACAGACACACCCATCCCCCAGCATTCAGACACGTTAATAATGCATCGACGTGACTACTCCCCCAACTGACGGTTGCTGCCCTGACCGTACCCTTTGGAATGTCCTGAAAAAAGCAGTGTAATTAACCGCCATCCATGGAAATATGGCAATGGAAACAGTTTCACGAAAAATTTATTAAATATATGTGGGAGACCCAGACTAGGTGAAGAGTTCCGAGGAGGAATCCGCGGAAGGAAGAACTGACAACCCATCATCCCGGTTTCGATCAAGGAGTAGATGTCTCTAAATAAAGAGTGAATGCCGCCTGCCTTTGGAAAGAAGGAATGCGGGGTAACAAAAAAAGTTGCACATGTTGCGCCCAAAGCGGATGGAAGCGTGTGCCCCAGAGAAAGTGTCAGAAACATTAACTAAACCATTAAGACACTATTTGACACTACATTGGGTCACTATGTAAAAATTAAAACCTATGAGGGAACAACTATCCTAAGACAAAATCTGGTGAGAATGTCATGACCTGTCCCCCGGGGCCCGTGTTCTGAAATCATGAAGCCCACCACCCAAATTCCTGGGACTAGTGAGTAGCACTAAAGGCATTATCTAATAATTGGGAAGAATTTTCCCGAGTACCTGTTTTCATGCACAAACAACCACGTCCCAACAGAACTAGAAAAGAAGACATGCATGCCACTGAACTACCAGAGAGAAAAGGTACAAGATTTATGTCAAATGGGATAGAATAAAGACCCAACTAAGATAAACTGAAAATAAAAAAGTATAAAAGATCGCTAAAAAGTTGTCCGTAGAAGAACCCCACCAGAATTATAAGCACGGAGTGGTTGCCAAAAGAAGTAGAAGTACGTCCTGCCTGTCATATCTCACTGGACACTGCCTGGTCCCAGGCCACTAAGGTCTCTATCTAAGCTCCTCAAATCTGAACCAGACACAAGAGGTGCGGGTGGATCTAGTGCATGGGTGAGTAACACAATACTCAATAGGTATCTCGAAACACGAGGGGGGGGGGGATATTGCAAAGGAATGTATACTCAAGGTACTCTCATCTCACACTAGTAATAATCTAATGAATGTAATGAACAACTATAAGTCGTAACACTAATCATTGTGGACTGCTGAGGTACTCTTCCTTGATTAGTACCATGGGTCTACTAGGTTACATTGTGTCATTCCCCACTGTGGGTCTGTCGAGTCACAACGAGTGACTCCCCACATAGGAAATCATAGCAAGGGCACATGGTCCCGCTTGTAGGAGGTCCACCAAGGGCCTCCTATAGCTTTCTTATGTAGAGCCTCTTGTATATGGTCCACACATTTCCACCTATAGTTGTTCCTCATATGGGCCACTTATCATCTAGGACAACAAGGTCTCTTAGATCCACTCATCAGCAGTCCTCGAGTCTCAAGAAAATGTAGTATTTCTACATGTAGTGCGCCTGATATTAGATGAATCCACACGTCAATAAATTCTTCATATTACAAATTCTATTAAATCCTTCTTTGATAATTCCAAATGAACTACCTCTTTGTTTTGTTTCCAGCACCATAAAAGGATAGTAAATTGGGTGTACGATTTGAATGTTATGAACATTTTTTAGAAAAAGGGGTTGGTATGGTCTGGCATCGATCCGGCCCAGTCTAGATCTAACCTAGCCCGTTGGGACACGGGCCCTGCTGGACTGCATGTCAGCACGCACTATGGCCCGCAGCCATGAGAATCTTTTCTTCTGTGGCTGGGCGGCTGCATATACCTCCACCAGCCGCTAGCCTACATGTCGTCTGCCCCTACTACATCGCTGCAACCCCAATCATCAGTGGGCTCCACCCCGGTGCGCCGTCGTTGCATTTTGAAACCTGCCCATGGCTATCATCATCGGCCAATGACGCCAGTCTTCGGTGCCAATGCATGTGTTGGCATGTTGGCAGGGCCTTTCACAGTCCACTAGGTTTGCTCTATTGGCCTGATCCTCAAATCGGCTACGCCTCTAGGCTCCATGGGGCACTGTCTTCCTTGTTATGGAATCAATATCACATTGTCATCAATTCCGAGTTGAGGTCACAAAGATCACAAGAACACACAAAGGAAAAGGAATCAGGGCCTTCTTCGTGTTGACCATATTCCTTTGCATTAGTATTATTTGAAACATGGGAATGGGAGATTTAATATTATATAAACAATCAAACCCAAAAGAAAAAAAACCATAGATAAAACAAAATACCTCAAGAACAAGAGACCCATGGATCAGACTAATCATGGGTTGATCCACATTCATTGTTTAGAAATGAGAATGGGGATTCTAATAAAAAGGTAAACCCCTACCTAGAGAAGCATCAATTGGTGAGAAGTCTCATTTCTGCTAGAGATCCATCAATAAGGATTCATGATCCATTCATATCTGATTCTGTTCGTCGATCTTTGGTCCTAAATCCATTATCCAAGGGTTTCTTATTTACTTTTCAATTTTCTAGAGTTCATCATTGGAGATAAATCCTTCATCTTTTTTCAGAGAAATTCCAGATCAAGATTTTTTTCTCTAACCCCATTATGTCATTAAAAGAGAAACATGTCACAATATTTTTGTTACGCTAAGTCATCACGTTGTTACACTGTTTCATTTATGAAACACTATTTCTATTAGGCTTTAGTTAAATAGTTGTTACATTGTTTCATTTATGGAATGAAATAGTTATCTCATCAATATGTAGCAACAAAACAATTTTTGAAAAAAATTAACCTTTTACATTTATTTTATTTTTCTAAAGAAAATCTAAAAATGAAATTTTGTCCATAACCCACTCAGGTTGAGGTCAGGTCCATTATTATGTAATGTCAACATTCTAGAAACAACGATTCCCTCAGATTTTCTGTCCGGGAACCTTTTTAGATGTTTTCAAAACTGCACACGGGTGCCATTTTAATTCATTTTAAAAAGGATTGAAATATTATTCCACACTCACTAGGGATTGGAATTAGGTTCTTCCTAAGTTTCTGGTCTCCAAATAATCCCATATAATTATTAAAAAAATTACATGGAAATCTGTGACATTACATTTTCCACACCTTAGGGATTTACATCCAATAAATCCACAAATAAGGGATAAACAAAGAAAAGGGGGTACTGAGCACAAATATGAGCCTCCCGCTCCCAAGTTCACTCCTAGAGATTCATGTGCTGCCACCAAATGCATACCAGAGGAATCAACCACCCATGAAGGACCTGATCTTATCGATCCACTATCTCCACTAAGAAATCCACAATCATCTCCCCATCGTCAATGTCCATCTCACCCCAGTTGATGACCATTGATGGATCATGCATGTAACTTGTCACCTATGACATGTGGAAAACATCGTGCACATGGTTAATATTTGGGGGAAGAGATAGGTGGTATTCCACCTCTAAACTCTACTCAAAAACTACAATGGGTGGATGAATCTCAAATATAACATGTCATCATGTCCAAATATATGGAATCCCCATTGGGGTGAGACCTGAATAAACACATGGTCTCCCTCCTCGAACTCCAAGTGCCTCTGTCTCCTATCAACATAAGATTTTCACCTACTCTATGCAGTTATAATATTCTCTTGGATGATCTCCACATTATCATTCATAGTCTGTACTGACTTTGGACCCTTACGTGTTAACTCCCCTAGGTCTGTCCAGTATAGGGGTGATCTTCACAGCCACCTGTAATTACCTTGAATGGTGCCATGCCAATGGAGGAGTGATATATTTTGTTGTACGAAAACTCAATCAGTGGAAGTTTGTCCTCCCAAATATGACCAAAATCCAATATACAAGCACAAAGAATGTCCTCCTAAACCTGAATATTCCTCTCCGTATAACCATTAGTCTAGGTATGGAAAATCATGCACAAGAAAATCTGAGTTCTGAATGCCTCCAGTAATCCCTTCCACGATTGGGATGTGAAGTGATCATTATAGTCTTAAGCGATCCTGAATTTCACCCCATAAATCCACACAATCTCTTGGATGTAGAGGCATACCAAGCCCTCAATCAATCCCAGCTCCTAGAAGGGTAAGAAATGAGCCGACATGGTGACTCGGTCAAGGATCACCCAGATAATATCATGGTCCTTGGATGTGCATGGTAATACCTTCACAAAGTATTTCTAGATATCATCCCACATCCACTCTGGTACCTCAATTGGATGGTCCAAGACTACTGAAACATAATACTCATCCTTCACTTGATGACAAATGAGGCACTATGAAATGAACTTTGCCACTGCTTTCTTCATCCACGACCACTAGTACTGATGTCAGATATTCTGGTACTACTTTCCCACCCTAGGATATACCACCAAAGGGGAGGTATTCATGTCCCTAAAAACTTCCTCCCCCAAACCCATTGGTACAACTGAGTGCCCTCTGAAAAGGAGTATTTTCTCCCCACCTGATGAAAATTCACCAGGAGCTTGTCCTGTGGGAAACAGAGAACGTCGGGCCTCATAGTCAACATATCCAAAATGGGCCTACCTAACTCTCTGTAAGAGTGGGGCAGTGACAACCATAGACTGAAGGTAGGTTGTTCAATCATTATCCACAGAGGATGTCCACATTGCGGCCAACATCCCTAAGGCCTCACTCAATAACTGTAACTCGGATCTCCTGCATAGTGCATCTGTCGCCAGGTTCCCTTTCCCAGGAGTACAAACTACCTTAAATTCATAGTCCATAAGAAG
This sequence comes from Viscum album, assembly GCA_963277665.1. NCBI lineage: Eukaryota > Viridiplantae > Streptophyta > Magnoliopsida > Santalales > Viscaceae > Viscum > Viscum album. Next base: position 1,007,116,970 of record OY728134.1, read on the forward strand.
ATCTATCCATCACCGCTGCCTCATGTTCAGTTCCTTCTTGGGGATGATATACCTTAGAATTTTTTGTTCGTATTAGACTATCAACCACTCGCCCATCAAGTAGCGCTGCCACATATTTAGTGTGAATAATACTGCTACTAGATCAAGTTTGTGGGTCACGTAGTTATGTTCATTTTTCTTAAAGAGTCATGAAACATAGACAAAAAGATATTTCCTCTATATTAGAACATAGATTAGTCCACCCCCAGACGTTTTTCCAAAAAAATATATACAATTCCTTCCTCTAGAAGCTAGAAGATAGGGGAAGTCGTCAGTCTATGCCTAAGCTCCTAGAAACTCTGCTGGAACTTTTTAATCCACAAGAACAGTTATCCCTTGCATGTAAACGATGACAAGGGTGATGTTACCCTAGAGAATTCAGGCACAAACCTCCTGTAGTATCCAGCCAACTCCAAGAATCTCTTAACCTCATTCATGCTCTAGGGTGGCTCCCAAGAATGAATTTCCTCTTTCTTCTCTGGATCAACAGCAACTCTATCTTTCGGGATGACGTGTCCTAGAAAGTGGACCTCCTGAATCCAAACCTATAACATCAATAGATTCCCATAAATCTGGTGCTAATAGAGCATATCCAGGACTATTCTAAGGTGTGCCATGTGCTCCTCCTCAGAAAATGATTACACCATGATGTCATCAATGAAGACCACAACAAATAGGTCAAGATAAGGCTATTATATCATGTTCAAGAGTCCCATGAACACTAATAGGTTTTTGGTCTTTCATAATGGAATCACTAGGAACTCATAGTGTCCTTACCGACATTTAAATGCTTTCTTCGGTACATCCTCACCGTATACTCTATGATAATTATAGCTAGACCTGAGGAATATCATCAAGAACCACCTCCCTCCCTTAATATGGTCTAAGAGGTCATGAATTATCTATAGTGTGTATTTATTCTTCATAGTCACCTGATTTAGGTGCCAATAATCCATGCATAGCCTCAATCTTCCATCTACCTTCTTGGAAAACAACACCATAGATTCCCATAGTGAAACATTGGTCCTTACAAACCCCTTCCTATGGATGTTTTATAATATCCCCCCAAGCTCTCGGAGTTCTATGGGATCCATCTAATATGAAGGTGTAGATATTGGTGTCATACCGAGTTATAGGTTTATACAGATTTCAGCCTCCCTATGAGGAGGTCATCCAAGAACATCCTCGGGGAAGACATTCTTGTACTCATCCACTACTACAGGGAACCAAGGACTCTTGTTGTCCGCCACAGCAAGGGTAAGGCTAGTCATTTGATGAGTGATCGAATGGACCCTTCCTCATGAATGGTCATTTGGTGCTTCAAGAATACCACTTTCACTAGTAAATGAGAACCTGATAACATATATACAGATACATTGCACTCTGTACCAATAACAGTCAATCTGAGCATGGATATGGAGAACCAATCCATTCCAAGGATGACATCATAAGGCCTCAACACAACTATTAGGATATCCCAGCTAAATCTCTCACCTCCAAGGGTAATATCACACTACTGACATGAGTGTTTAATTGTCTAATCCCCTCTTATATGTGTCTCTAGATGAAAGGATCGAGTCGATGGATCCACCAAAATCTATGCGATCCGAACAAGGTCTATGGAAAGGAAAGATTGACTCGAACCTGCTTCTATAATAATTGCAGATAAGTTGTATAAGACACTAATCATACCTCTAATAATCTCCAGGGCATCGTGGTCAGAGGTCTCCACACCCAAACGCTATGCTCGTCCCTTCCCACCTGCTCCCTTAGGTCATGGTGTACCACCTGGGGGTGGTGGTGGTTGTACCTCAAACCGTCGCCCAACATCTATCGCTTGTACTACTCCTATGGCACATTTGACGCCCTGCAGACCTCCTCACTCAATGATATCCCTCTTCCTCAGTGTTCCCTCAACCATATGTTGATCATCTATGTGGTGAGTAGGGAAATCAGCCTTATGTCCTTGCCCGCTGCATGAGAAGCATAGCTTGGCCCTATGCCAACTCCGTCTACTCATGGAGATTCACACTATAGACCATGAGTCCTACCGTCATCCCCTGAAAGGCCTCACATTCATGGGTCCCCATGTTGGCTACATGATACCCACCAATGGAGACCCTGCCACCTGGTGTCTACAGGTGGCTCTAGTTATAGGCGCATGCTCACCTCGTATGATCTTTTTATGTATGACTCGCTCCATGACCCCAGTCTGAGTAGGGATGTTGAGAGACACCATGGATGCCCTGATATATTAAATAAATCCCTCCTCAATGGATCGTGCATGGAATAAATGGGTATCATACCTTGTCTATAGAGTAGTGTGAATGCTTGGTGAGTCTCCCTGAGTAATCTGCTACTATCACATAACCCTATTGTAGGTGTAGTAGCATCTCTATGGGAAGAACTCCCACATTAGGAGGCACTCAATTTTTTTTATGGTGGGTGTTGCCTCATTATGTATCGGAATTGTCATGATCCCCCATCTATCTACCAAGACCTGATGAATGATCGTGGCTAATATCATCATCTGGCCGAGAGGCTTCCTCACAAGGCAAAAGACTCGTGTAACCGCCTCAAGCCAATCTTCATCCACGTAGGGGTCATCCTCTCCCCTGAACCTGGGAGGTCTCTACCTCTAGAACTCATGAAATTCACTGATTCTATATGAATCCTCTACCGGTTGCACCAGTAGTAACTACTGATCAAGGAGTGGTGGTAACACTGGTGCACCATGAGGTGGGGAAATCTCTAACACTACTCCCTGAACTGATGCCTCGTCGCTAGGAGAGTTGTCCTCACGGTCACACATCAGAATGTTGGTTGGCTCTATTAATGGAGGCATCCTAAAACAAATCAAGATGTACCACAATCAATAGATTATACCTGATAAGCAAACTATTATTCAAGAAGAATATGAGGAAACACTCAATTCCTAGATGATGCATGCAATTGGCGGTTTCATGTAACGAGTCGAAAAGAAAAATTATGTGTCCTCGTGTATGGAAAAATTGGCCACCGTACTAACACATGACTCCCCAAACATAAAAGTAGAAATAAAAACATTTAACACTTTTTCCCAAAAAGAAAAAACAATAGACTCCCGATCATTGAGGTTGAACCGACCACCTATGATACCACTTTTTCATGAATGATTCCTTAGTGCTTGTTTCATGACTACCCCAAGCCCACCTCCCATAGGCTAGAGGATAGTGACTAGCACCAAAGGCATTATCGCATGAGTGGGTGGAATTTTCCGGAGTAATTTTATGCTTGTACCTACAACCACATCCCAAATGAACTGGAAAGGAAAACATGAATGCCACTAAACGACCACTGAGAAAATGTACAAGTTGTAAGTCAAATGTGCAATAATACAAACACAACAAATAAAAACTGATAATACAAAAGTAAACAATATCTTAGAAAATTCATCTTTAGAAGAACCCACCTGATGGGTAGGAAAGGAGTGGCTACTAGAATCTGTAGAAGTATGTCATGACTGTCATATCTCATTGGGCACAACCAGGTCCTAGGCCACCGACGTCTCTGTCGAAGCACATGTCATCTCCAACAGACACGACATATATGGGTGGAGCCCATGTATGGTTTATTAACACAATAATCATTAGGGATCCCAAATACATTGGAAATAGGACAATGGAAAGTATACTCAAGGTATTTTCAGCTCATGAAGGTAATAATCTAAAGTGTGGAATGCAAGCCTATTAGTTGTAACACTGAACACATTGTACTGTTGAGGTTCTCATCCATGACGAGTACCCTGGGTCTTCTAGGTCACATAGAGATTCTCCTACAATGGGTTTGCTAGGTTACATAGAGCCACACCCCACTTAGGCCTTCATAGATGTTCCACATTTCACCGCATATAGCTGGTCCACACGGAACCTCTTATAGATGGTTCCCATAGAGAAACTTATTTCTGGTCCACACAAGGACAACTATAGTTAGACCAAATAGGACCAAAAATCATCTAGTCTAATAGCATCACTTTGAACCCCTATTCAGCAGTCTTCAGGGTCTCAACCAGCTTCAAGATTCTCGCACGTAGTGCGCTTGATTCCGGGAGAATCCACTCCTCAAGCCATTCATCATATTTTAAATCACTTGAAAGTATCGTTAGATAATTCCAAATTATCCTTCTTGTCGTGAAGGTTCCAATTCCACAAACAGAACAACAATCAGGAATACGGTTTGAATGTTATGACCAATTTTTTTAAAAACATGAAGGTCGGGTCTGGGTCAGGTTCGCCCTAGTCAGGCCGACCCAACCCGACCCGGGTTTGACCAGGATCATTGGGCTGTTGGTACAGCCCACCTCTTACTTGGACCGTTGTGAGTGGGCCGAAACTTCTCCCTCTCGAATTCTAGCTGGAATTTGTCTTGAACCACAAAACGGCCAGCTGATGCAGGCTGCCCTTCTCCCACAGGCGGTCTATGCAGGACAGCACGCCAATGCGCGTCGAAGCCTGCAGCTGTGGGCTGCTCCTCCGACACGGATGGGTGGCCAAGTCAACCACCTCTAGATGTAATCTAGCATGAAAGAGGCCCTCTCTACACATCCATGGATCTATCTAGCCACATCAACCACCTCATCACATCGTCAAGCTCCCCCCTCCCCCCACCAACGGCCGCCGTCGCGCACCACTAGGTCATCTCCAGAGGTCTAATCCCCAAACTCTATTCACTAATGAGATCCTTGGGGAATCATCTTCCCCACTATGGTCTATATATTTACTTTCTATCTATTTAGAGGTGTGGTCATGAAGATTATAAGAACACCCAAAGATGGAGGAATCTAGTTCTTGTTCATCTCGGCCCGATTCCTCCGCGTTACAGTTTTTACAAAACATATGATTGGGAGATTTATGATTTGATCAACAATCTAACCACGAAGCAGAAAACCAGTGATAATACACCCTCTCACAAGAACAACTGTTATATAGATCAACCTGTTTGTGGATTGATTCGTGTTCATTGTTTAGAAATTAGAATAGGGAAAAAATCAAAAATAAACCCCTACCTAGAGAATCTTCGATCAGAGGGAAGGATTGTTGCAAGTGGTGATCTGTCTTTGGGGATTCACAATTAGTTTGAAGCTGTTGTAATTCATTGATCATTGGTCCTAGATCGATTCTCCAAGGGTTTCGTCACACCTTTTTGATTCACCTGCATTATTTTGTTGGAGAGAATTCCTTTGTTGTTCGTCAGAGAAATTCTATATCTAGATCTGATTCTCCATCCCTATTATCTCATTTAAAGTGAAACATGTCACAAATATTCTATTACAGTGATTCATCAAATCATTCCATTTTTTCAATTATGAAACAACATTTCTTTTTTGCTTTAGTTAAAGAGTTGTTACACTGTTTCATTTATTGAATGAAATAGTCGGATCATCACGGTGTTGCAGCGATTTTTTTTATTAAAATAAACTTTTTATGTTTAATTTATTTTTCTTAAAGCGTCCAAAAATTAATGTTTTTTCCTAACCCGTTCCAATTGAGCTTAGGTCTATTCTTCATTAATGTCATTGGTCTGAACACAACAGTGCCCTCATATTTTCAATTTGGGCAACTGTTTAGAAGTTTCTAAAACCGCGTGTGTGCACCATTTTAATTAGCATAAAATGTTCAAAATTTTATTTCAGCCACACTGGTCCATGGAATCAGGTATCATCTGAGTGACTTGTTCGGAAATAATCCATATAAATTTAAGAAAAATTACATGGAATTACAAGACATTGCAGATAACCAAATAACTAGTGTAAACCACATCAATATATTTTTTAGCAACTCAAGCATTCCCTGATAATGTCCAATTGATGTGGGTAAATAATATTCCAACAATAATAAATTTATAACAATAAATCAAAATAATTAAATCACATCTCACTTCCTAAACAAATGTAAGAAAATTACACTTTTCACATCCATTAATATAAATCCATGAAATATTCACCAATATAAAAATTATCCCCAAGGGATCTCAATAACTCTCCAGAAAACAAGCACAATTGTAGAATATATGGTTTCCAAAATAAAATTAAATATTTTGAAATTAAAAAAAACATTTATAATAATAATGGAACTTTAATATACATTACCCATATTTTAATGAGATTACAAATCTAATCTAAAAAATTATTTCGAAAAATCCTAAAATCATATTGAATTCATTGAAACCCAATATATATCCCAAATAAGTTCAAATTCACATACTGATTACAACCTATTTTGAAAAATATCCCCTAGTGTTTCTTATAACACTTGTATTAAATTAAAATTTTTAATTGATATAAAAATTGATAAAACAACATTATTATTAGTGTTTATGTACCCAAAACGTTTATAGGAATTATAATATTTTAATATTACCATTAATGTAACATAAAAATCATTTAAAATCCGAAATATTTAATGATATATAATTTATGGAAAAAGAATATAAGTACATACATAAAATCTGTGGAACCTTTCAAAAAAATTCTAAAATAGTTTTCTTATAATGGTGGATGATATGTAACACCTTTATATTTTATAATAAATTTATTTTGAAATATATTTAAAATCTCAAATATCTTATGGTACATGCTATAGTAAATCTAAATTAACAATAATATACTATATCATTTTAACCATGTTGTTAAATTATTTTATTGATAATAATAATAATAACATATTTATAATTTTTATAATTTTTCTAACTTAATTAATAATTTTGATAAATATGTAGTAAATTTTTGTTAACATTTTCATAGGATTCATAATATATGTTTTCCCTAATTTATGTTTTTTTCTCTTTGCAACCAAGAAATAAAAATAAATTTTTACACTTTTTGAAAATTTATAAGAAAAAAGTATCTTATTATTTTAAATTTACATGGCTATATTTTATTTTGGTAATTTTTTTTAAAATATTTTTAAAAGAATTATTTTTTATGAATTTTTCAATTACTAATTTTTATTGAAAACTTTATTGTTTATTAATTAATTTATAAATAAAAATTTTATTTAAAATTATTTAAAATTGAAAAGTATTTTATTATATTATTAATTGTTATATTATGTTCATTGTAATCAATTTTATAGTTTAACTTAATATAAAAATATTTATTTACTGAAAAAATCATTTTTCTACAAAAAATATTTTTCATTGCATTTTTCATTAATATCCTAAATTAATTTATTCCATTTTCAGACATTTAATTTAGAAAAATAGATTCCATATTTATAATATTTTTTGTCAAAATTTCATAAATATGTACCTTTTATTTTTGTTCCTTAGGAATAGTAATCGTAGAAAAGTTGTATTACCATGTTAAACATAAAATTGTATGATTATAGTAATGATTAATATGATAAGGTCCCAAAAACTGAACACATTTCTTTATCATATTGTATGAGTGTGGTTTTTCCATTTCCTTCTAATTATTGAATGTAAGGTCCCTCACTACTATATTTATTTCATTAGGACCATTATATTATTTTAAGAAAAAATAAATTCAAAATTTCAATATCTTGACTTTAATCTCTATAATTATGGAACAAAGGAAAATGATGATAAGTTTGGTTATAATGGTTTATTTAAAATATGGATTCATTATTTATCATTGTAATTTATTTTTTAATTTTTTTAGCATTGAATAATTACCCAAAATTATCACATAACCACTATATTATATATTTTTCTATTGATAGAGAAATTTAATAAGTTATTTTATAAATATAAAAAGAAATAAAATATTGGTGAAATATTTTTTTCTAATAATTTATTAGATAAATATGAGTTTATAGGATAATATAAAAGCCTTATATTGGAATTCATCTTTTCTTGGTTTCTTTAAATGTCAAAAAAACTGAATAGCGTCAAAATGACATGAATGATATTTTATAAAAATAATATCTTATTAACTTATTTAAATTTCATAAAAATATTACCTTTAAAAAAATAAATGGGATTCTATTGAACTATTAACCATGGTCTACTATGGGTCACTTTTTATTTTAGGGTTACATTTATAGCCATTAAATAATAAAAATGTCATTAACATTAATATGGTTAAAAGTGGTTAACTACGGGGGTAAACGAGAAGATATGGTTTAAAAAAAATATAAACCTATCAAACATTTATTGTTTAAGGATTCTAAAGCCACATCATATATACTCATTAAATATCTTTCCATTTTTAAGTATTTTTCATTTGATTTCTTTTTTATTTTTAATCTTTTGAAAAATATTTATTGTGTCCCTCCCCTCTCTTATAAATGGGTACCCCTCATATGTCCTATTTATTGCATGTTGATAATTATAGCTCAAAAAGTTCCTATAATAATAACTTTAAATCTTCTAAACCACAGACTATAGTTTCTTCAATTTCTAATAGACTATCCCTTAAAGGCTTAAAGTTAATCCAAAAAAGATTTCTCAATGAGGAGGTATAACTCATACCCCATCATTTTCATTTTTATTTCTTCTTATATATCCTATAGATTCATCGTATTAATTATGAAATATTTATTTCAGTATCTTAAAGATGATTATTCATTTATGATAATGGAATATCTATAATCTATCTTCTTCTCATACGTTGGAAAATGATTAAATCACGTGTGCATACATGTGCACTACCAATCCTTCAAGCAATGTGATTTTTTATTCATTTTTGATTTATATAAATGGTAATATGGATAAATTTAATTAATATATATGATATATATGAAATAAGAATGATTCGAAATTTTAAAATAATTATTTAATTTTCTTTTTTTTCCATCTGTTGAAAAGTGAAAATACCATTCATGCATATGCATGGCCAACTGTCTCCATTATAGTGTAATTATTAATTATATATATATCCATTAAAAATTAATATAAATGTATATAATAAATATTTATGATTTTAATATCATTATTATAATTATAGTGATTATGGAACCGTGATAATAGTATGAGGACCAAAAATTCCAAACAAAAATTCTCATGAATATATGAAACATCTAACACCCGGAAATAGCACGTTTAATAAAATTTAATTAAAAATGAGTGTTCAAATATTTTTAGTGGATAATATATAATTCTATAAAAATTTAAATTATTAATTTATACACATATGATTTATTAAAATTTATTACACATGTAACTAAAGTGATTTTGAATAAAGAAAAACTTGATGTAAGGGAATATGTTACAATATCATTGTTTATCAGGAATATTTATAATTGTGTTATTGATAGAGATGATTCAGTAAATATATCTCAATAATATCATTAACTTTTTCTATTTTAATAATTTCATTATAATATATTATTTACACTTATTCTCCTGACTTTAATTACTTGTAGTAATGAATGAATATTTTTAAGGAAGCTTTCTTTATTTCACTATTCGGTAGAACATCCTTATTTTTAAATATTCATGTTTGAAAAGATATAATGTTTACTATTATTATATTATTGTTTTAATACATTTTTACCCATGTTTTACTTTTTATCAAATTTATTAAGAGGAATATTCTTTTCCTTTGTCATATGAGTTACCTTTGAATTTTACAAAAAAAATTAACTGAATTATTTTTTTAACATAAATGAGCTGAATATAATTTCTAGTTAGAATAACTACATAATTATTTGAATATTAAATTATATGTTTCCAATCATATTTTTTAATAAAAATATTTTCATTTTTTTATTTCTATTTTTTAAAAGTTGTTTTGAATGTAGAATGTCCATTTTCCTCAAGATTATTTTTTATTGAAATTTTAATTGTATCTCTATTCCTCAATGAAAACAACCATTGATTTTATCTGTGACTTAATTGGTATATGACCAAATTATTCATTATAAGTTCTTCTATTATATGAATAATTATAGATTATGAAATATTGAAATGATATATCTTTTTATATGGGTTATATTATGATGAATGTCATATGATCAAATGGAATACATATGAGTGGATTTAAGATTATGTTATGGGTTGACCCAGAATTATATATCCATCTAATTAATTGGTTAATGATTCATGTTTAATATCTCAATGGGTACATGATATGTTATCAAAATCCAGAAAATATGGTTTTTGAGATGTTATCTGATCCCAAAAAATAGGGCACACATGACGTTATCTGAAGCCCGAAGCAGGTACATATGAGGTTATCCCATGCCTAAAAGTTGAAAAATGTTTTGGTATAAATACATGTCATATAATTTCTATGAATAAGGTTATCAAATATTCTATTTCACTCTTTTATTAAATGATATTATAAAAATTGTATTCTCTCATAGCTTATGATGTATTATTAATTATTGATTCATTTCTTACGAATTACAAAATTTAATGAATCATTTTTATGATCAATGAATTTCGGGGTATGATTATCAATGGATAAGATCATGTTATCAATCTTATTAATCTCATTTTATGATTAAATTATCATTGATATCTCCCTTTTTTACCCTTACTGAGCACTTAAGATCACTCATTATTTTATTTCAATTCCCTGTGGTATGATGAAATGTTTTCATTATAGTATGTCTATGAATGGTGTTAGTTATAAATAACATAGTGGGGGATTATGTAGATCACTTGTGAAAGAGTTATTTATGTGTACATGTTTCTAAATATAAATCAAATATATAACTATATTGTGGATCAAAATTTTATGTCATATATATTCATATAAAAGATGTAATATTTATGTTTGAAAAGTATTGGTCACTATTGTTTGTATCAGTGAAAGGTTTAGATTATATTGCAAACTAGTAAGTGATAACAAATGTGAGGCCTCTTCTGGTAATCCTATGTAAAAAATATCATTATAAGTTAGAGTAAATAAATGAGTGTAATGTTCTTATAAAAAAAATCCCTTTCTAGATACTAATGGTGGTTGTGGTTTTGTGATAGATGAATATAGTTTAAATAACACCCAATAGTGCTTATTTAGTATTTTATGTAACTTAATCATTTTTATGGTGTGTGTTGCCTTACATCATACCTAGATTGACACTCCATGTATATATGATTAGGTTAATTAAAATTTCCTGTGTGAACCATTATGATGAATTTTAATAGATATGATCATGAATGAACTAGGTTTACCCTAATACTTCATATAAAATGTTTCATGATTTAAACTTAATAATTTTTTTTTGTGATTCTATTTTTTCAACAATAATTATTATCTCTTACAATATAATTTCATAGTTTTTTTAAAATGGATGGAACCTGAAAGACTATTTTAAATACTGAATGGGATGGTAAATTCACTAATTTTCTTCACATTCAACATAATTTTATAGGATCTAGAATGAAAAAATCTCATTGTTATGCTTATGTGACATTCTCAAGAAATGAATTATACTGGGAATAAAATCAAGAAAATTTGGGGAAAATGTTATTTTGAGTCCTTCATTATAAAATATCCGCATTCATTCAGTGGGTGCACTAATCAATTTGTTAATGAAAAATGAATCAGTATAACTGAAAATATATTTTTCATTCTCCATTACTCAGAGCATGATAAATAATTTTCCACATCTGTCATTTCGAAGGTGAAAAATATCATTGGTGGGCATTAATCAAGAACATGAGGTAATTTAAAGATACTTAAACCATTGTGTGGGATAAATTTATAAGTTTATATTCCATTAGGTACGTTCCTCATATTCTTTATAAGAATAATGTGATGGAGTTCCTTGATATAAGGTATATGGATGATGAATCTGTTTGTGACTATGATGGAAATTTTAAAATACTTCTGAGGTATACTTCTATATTTTCATTAGACATGAACATAAAATTCATTTATTATGCAGTGTCCTAAAACCATGTTTCTAAAATGATATACACTTATGAGACTCCAGTGATTATGAATGAATAATTTTATGTTCTATAAATGTATAAATAGAGATTTAAATGACCCATTAATATCATGGTTTTGAAATGAAAATAAATATGGAATTTATAGAAAATTCAAATAATAAAAACCATTGAGGGAAGAATATGAGACTCCCACAACACTCAATGTGTGAATGGAGACACTAAAGAAATTGTTTTAAGGGGACTAGTATATTAAAAATATGTGGAAGGAAAGGTCCTAGAGAATAGAATGTTGAATTAATGTGACCGAGTTATCCAATGATTGAGGAAATTCCACACATAATACACCACCCACTCTCTCATGTTTTAAATGAAATTATTTTGGGAATCATTTTAACTAGTTCTCGAACATAAATCTTAATGATGACCATTAACGTCAACAACCCATTAATCCCCTAGAAAATGGAAATATCATGTGACAACTGTTGTTGGTGTGGGGTATGATATTGACATGATAAAATGATCACTTAGAATATACTCTATAACTACTAATGTCTTATTTGATTGTAGATCTCCCCACCCTTAGAAATATGGAAATGTTTTTAAGGGTATCATTATTCTACCTATATTAAAAGATGTTGAATTAGAAGTGAAATACCCTAATGGCATGAGGATCACTTATCAACTATTTGATTCATACCTAATTGAAGTTTGTTTCTATATTCTTCTTGTAAATATCATTATACACCACCTAATTGAATTTTTTGTTGTATTAGGAATGGATTGAATTTCTTTACATAAATAAAACATTGATTTTTGAGTAAAGGATGCCATATTTTTTATTCTAAAACAACCTATGAACATTTATTTGTGAGACAAAAAATATAAAATCCTGGTGGTAATAAAATCCATTATACGGGTAGTGATTTTTAATCTAAAGGGTCATTTATCTCATATGGTTATTGAAAAACAAAAATTTGATGATATTCCTACTGTGAGAGAGTTTATTGATGTTTTTCACAATGAGTTTCCTTGTTTCCACTGATTCCTGAAGTTCAATTTTAAATATAACTTATACATGGGTCTACATGGATTTTTATGACTCCATATCGATTGGTATCGATTGAGTTGCACTAATTGAAGTTTAAACTTCAGAAGAATCTTAAAAAGGGATTCATTTAGTTCAATGTGTCATATTGGGGTGGACTTGTTATTATTTTATAAGAAATATGGATTAATGTGAATCATTATTAATTATTAATAACATAATAGGGTCTATATAAAGAATTAGTATCATGTAACCAATATTGATGACTTATTTGATTAACCAAGAAGAGCTCAATATTTTTCAATGATTTGCCTTTTTGTATATCATAATTTGAGATTTGTGGTTGATATAATAGATATGAAATTACATTTGTGGTATAGACTCCATGAATTTATAGTCATTCTATTTAGAATTACTATATCCCTTACTATCATCATTGATTTAATGAATAGAGTCTTTAGAGAATAATGATTATGAGTTCTCAATACATTACCACCATGGAAAATAAACAAGGTGGATGGTACTCTATGTTTAAAGGATCATGATAGCTCATCTATGATGAGGTCCACATATGATCCAATATTTTTATATTTTCAAAATAAAGCTATTGAAATTTTAAAAAATGTATTAGAAATATTGTCTTTATCAAATTAATGTTCAACCATCAATCTCAGTGAATATTAATGAGTCATAAAAGAGACATTTATCACTATAAAAAAGGTGAGAAATTTTACTGGGATTAACCTTTATTAAGATGGAATGATAAAGTTCACGAACCATCTATGTGTCCCATGAATACTAGAATTGATGGATCTATTGGATGAATCTCATTGTTCATAATTCACTATTCATCATAGATGTACAAAAAATATAGTGAGATATGAAGGTGTATTTTTAGTGGTATAACATGAAGGGTAATATTTCATAATATATTTATTTATTATTTTTATATTTTTATGTTAATGTTCAGAGAAAGGATTTTTTTGGGATAGTATATCCATTACCCATACTAGAATGGAAATTTCAAAACATTACAATTAATATCTTTTTCTGAGACCGAAAACATTTAATTTCTATAGTTCTATTTTGGGATGAAGATGATATCCTTATAAAGTTACCACACTTCATTTATTTTCATTAATATTTCTCTCATGTTAATATTTCCAATATATACATTAATAAAGTAGTATGGTTTCTAAGAGTATCATATTCTATTATATTTGATCTAGATCTGAGGTTTACCTTGATGCTCTGGTTAAGTCTTTAATAGGTTCTGGAAACAGAATTACGTTTCATTTTTATTTAGGATCCTTAGGCATATATAAAATATGAGAGAACCATTTAAAACCATTTAGGATATGATGAGGAACTTTTCACTGGATTTCAATGGTGGTTGGGATCAACACCTTCCTCTAGTGGATTTTTCTAAAAAAAATCCCTCATGAATTTAGATGGATCCTTATGAATCACTATATAGAAGGTACTATAGAACAACAGTGTTCCTAGATGATGTTTGAGAGACAATTCTCTTGGGACTTTAGTTAGCTGAGGAAAAGGAAGAGATGTTTAGATCGATTTAGTAGCACATCAGCACAGTTTACAGTTGATAGAAAATTTTTGTTGATAATCAATGGTGAAATTTTAAATTTATTATTAATGAGAAGTTATTACTATGTATGTATAAACTATACAAGGTTATGATATTGAGAAATAATGAAAAATTATCCCATTAAAATATTGGTCCTTTTGAGAATCATGATAGATTAGGGAGTGTATCTTATCGCATAGAATATCCATTATACCTCTCAAATGTTCAGGACATGTTCCATGTGTCTCTCCGGAGGATGTACATACCTGATCAATCCCATTTACATAACTCAATGTTCATACAACTGAAGAATTATCTTTTCTATGATGAACAATAAGTAGAAATCATTGATTGTAGTGATTAAATTATATGGAATAGGACTACTCATCTGGTTAAAGTTCTCTAGGGGAATCAGAAATTAGATGAAGCTCCATAAGAAACTAATGATGTGATGATACATATATTTCTTCATTTTTCTATATTATAGTATTTAATTTGGAAGGATACATTCATTTAATTTGGGGGTGGGTATAATCTTACACCCAATTATTAAATGATATATTTATTTTTAGATGAAAAACTTCCTTCGATAGCATTTGATACATGCAAACTTGCGTCTTAATGAATCACAATATAATATTCAATTATAAATTAAAAATTAAATTAATGGTATAAAAAATAATAACTATATTTTAAAATTATTTATAAATGATTTTATTATCAAATACATTGATAAATAAGAACACCGTTTTTAATAAAGTCGTTATTAGCTTTAGGAAATATATTATCCCTTAAAAAATTATTAATTTCATTGACCAAATAGTGAATTAATTTTCAAAAAATTTATAATTTTTATTTGAAATAATAAACATTATATTTTAAATCACAACGAAAAAAATTATCTTAGCTTGATTTTAATTTTTATTTAAATATAAAGAATATTTTTAATAGATAAAATAATAAATTTTATTGAAAACTATTTTTTTGTTATAATTAATTTAAAAGTAAAATTTTATTTTATCATTATTTCATTTAAATATTAGTAATATTTTATTATTTTTAATTTAATGTTTTTTGGAATAAATTTTATTGTCTAATTTAGTAAAAAATAATTTTCTTTCTTAAAAAATAAATTTCTCTGGAGAACTATTTTTCATTGAGTTTTACGTTTTTACCGTTAATTAATTTCTTCTATTTATATAAATATAAGTTTGAAAATGGATTCCCTATTTGGAATCAAGTTTTCTGAATTTCAAAAATAGTTTCCTTTTATTTTTTTCATTATGATTAGTAACCACAAATGTTTTTTATTACCGTGGTAATGGTAAAATGGGTCAATAAGGGTTAAAACTAATATTATAAGGTCAAAAAATCAACCCAAATCTTGAATTTATCATTTTATATGAGTTTATTTTGTATATTTACTTGAAATAGTCAAATAAATGGTCACATGGTTCCATATTTATTTTATTACGACCTTTATATTAATTTAATAAATGGATAAATACAAAAAGTCCCTCTCTTGACTTTGCTATATCTATAATTTTCCCATAAGGAAAAAACATCAAAAGTTTATTGACAAAAATTTACTTAAAACATAATTTAACGTTTTATCATTGTTGACGCTCCTTTCATCACAAAATTTAAACATTGGAAAAGGGGATTATCTTAACTCAATGTGATTCAATTTTTGGACAAATATCAAAAATTGACAAAGGAAGGAATGAGAAGAATGTTGCACAAGGGGAGCGCACGTTTTACAATGGTCGCGCAAGTACACTTGCGCGCCGCTATGGTCGCGCAAGTACAACTTGCGCGCCCTAGGTGATAACCGCCTGGGGTCTTCTACAGCCTATAAATAGGCCCCGTGGGCCCCCCATTTTGGGGAGGAATTTTTCCAGAAACTCAGATTTGAGATCCTAGCGCCCTAGTCTCATCTCAAAGCTTCTGAAACACTTATTAGGTAATTTATTACCTAGAACGGAAGATCTAATGTGGGGGTTAAGGCCTAAGTGTTGAAACTCAAGAACACTTGCACGCCTGAGTGGCCAGCCCTTAAGTGAAATGGCCAAACATGCGCGCCGCCTTACTCCTTCAAAAGAACATGCACGCCACTCTTCTGGAAGAACCTCAAGATGATTTTAAAGGCATTAACCAAGAGTCTCTCAAGTATTACCCTGCTGGTTAACCGTCATGCAAGTACCCATGTGTCGTGTAGGTATACCTGCGTGACCAGGACTTGTGCGCCCACGTAGTACCTGCGTGCCTGCCATGACTTGCGCGCCCCTACCTTTTTGGGTGCCCTTCTTTCCCATTTCACCCCTCTTAAGCCATTCCACCTCTACTATTAAAGATTCAATCTTCAAGACACTCTTCAAAGCCATTTATCGCATCATTTCTTGATTTGGATTCCATATTTGAAAGGAATTCTATGGAATATCTCTCAAAACCTAGTGATTTACACATCTTTATGTCACTAAAGATTGAGATTTCATTCATTCAACCTCATCCTTTAAGATGAGAGAACTCATTAACCTGGGCCTCCTTTTCCAGAATAAGCCCCAGTCATAATCAATAACCTGGGCCTCCTCTTAAGGAGTATGCCCCAGTCATAATTTCCAATTATGGGCATCCTCATTAGCAGTAAGCCCCAAGTCCTCGTTAATTTTGGAATCCTTCTCAAGAGTAAGCCCCAACCATAATTCTCTTAACATGGGCCTCCTTTTCAGGACTAATCCCCAGTCCCTTAATTTGGGAATCCTCATCAGGAGTAAGCCCCAAACATAATTATATTAACTTGGGACTCCTTTTCAATAATAATCCCCAGTCGTAATCATTATCCTGGGCCTCCTTTTCAGGAATAAGCCCATGTCATAATCATTAACCTGGGCCTCCTTTTCAGGAGTAAGCCCCAGTCATAATCATTAACCTGGGCCTCCTTTTCAGGAATAATCCACAGTCCTAAATATGGGCATCCTCTTCAGGAGTAAGCCCCAAGTCCCTTAATTTTTCAAGTCTCTTAACATGGGCCTCTTTTTCAGAAGTAAGCCCCAGTCTTAATTCCTTTTAACCAGTCATAATTTACCATTGATCTGGGATTCCTTCTCAGGAGTAAAAACCCAATCATAAGTCCTCTCATAATTTGGGTTTCCCTTTCAGGATTAAGCCCCATGTTAGAGTATTCAAATCTTTATAGAGCTCATATACCTTTATGGACCATGTTCCTGGATTTCTTCCCTGAAGTAAATCCTAATATTCATTTATCTGGGCAGTCATGCATACATAAGTCCCACATTATTTTTTATGATTGCATCTTTCATGGAACAATGGTCTGATTTTTACCAATACCTCTTGTTTCTCACACAGAGCATGACTCACGTGATCTTAGAGTGTAAAAGTAATTATGACATCCTTCTATGATCCATCAATCATAAACATCATACTCCCTTACTTGAACTAAGTGGGTTATCATTCCTTTTCTAAACAAAGGATACGTAGATATCACATCTGTGGGTTCGATCCCAACTTTGAAATAATTCATGTCCTTCTGAATGACAATAAACTTCAAGTGCCCCACTGAGTGGCTTTAAAACCAGTACGGTCCTTATAATGACTAAGAGACTTTTATGTATCAAAATATACCATTGACTAAGAATCTCTAACAAATACAGATGATTCTCTATCAATTAAGAACATCAAATACATATAAAAGATTATCTAAATTTCCTACATATCGATCATTGATTGTCAGATCTAAAGGAAAGCTAATTTTATACATGGTAATGTAATAAGGATTCACGAACATAACTTAAATATATATAGAGATTCCCATAGTAGACAATAATTCCACTAAAAAGGTGTGATGAGTCCGACCTCCCATCCTCTCGACCAATGAAAATTCCTAAGCCGCATCAGTCCATAACTAATGAGCGCCTACCTTTGGAAAGTAGGTCTAAATGGATGTGGAATCGTTGGTTGTTTCCGGTTCTATGAACAAACCCGTTAGAAACATATTGTAATGTTTGAACCTTCAATCAAGGAGGTTGTCCCCAAATTCTGAGGGAAAAAAATTGGTGAACCCGACGTGAATCCTTAACCAAGTTAAAATGATGTTTTACCAATTTCTTAGGCCCCCATTTAAAAATCAATTAGAGGGCCAAAAAACAATCATTGACATATGTGCTCATCCTAAATATATAGTGGCTGAATATATCTTTATTACGTCTGTTATATCAAACATGCACTCTTTTCCAAGATATTCTGCATTTCTAGAATGGCTGCTCTCAAGTTCACACCTGTGAATATCGGTGCTGCAAATGCCCATGTTGCTTCTTCTGCTAGATCATCGTCCGCTCTGAGGATGAAATAATTGACTCAGTATCTTCAACACTGGGTATCAAAGGCACTGGTTTAGGAGTATCGTCAACACGATACCATCCCAACTCTGGAGGCTGCCCGACAAGCCGTCCAAGTGAACAACTCACACCGGTCGGCCGGAAAATGACGACCAGTGATCAAGAAGCAGGCAGTGCTGACTACCGTTTCCAACCGTTTCGGGTCATTATCATTGGAACACAATCACCATTCGCTCCCTTATTCTGGGGAGGTGAATGAGCAGGTCCCTCAGGGCCTTAATTCAAGAAGACATGAGTCCATCCTGAGGGCCCCGACCAACAATCGCCACCAGACTTGTGCACCAGTGCGCCCTCGACATGATGAGGGTACTGACTCTAGGCGTTCGACTCAGGTTCCTCGAACCTGAGTAGGGAAGATGAATCGCCAGAGGTGAAATCCGGTTAACAGTGAGTAGTTTCTTATCTCTTCCATATCTGGAGAAGCCCACCAACATAACTTGGTGTCATGCAATGAGTGGGCACGCACACCTACTCGTTTTAATTCCGATGTCCAACAGACTCGTCTGGAAGCATCACGCCAATCCCGTCAGGAAATTCCGGTGGAGTATTATAGACAGGAACATACACTTGTTTATACGTCATCAGTTAGTCAGAAGGCTTGTCTGACTACATAAGATGGATCTCATCAACCACGTCCGGTGAAGTGCAATCAGCAGGCATATACACCTGCTAGTATTCATCAATCCTACCAACAGCCTCACTTGGTAGCATTCATAGATGTCAGTTGGAAAGCTCCGACAAAAAACAGGAGGCAGACTCAACTCTCTTCCCCTACACTTGAGTACTGTCAGGATTCACTGATAGGAAATGGAGGACAACAGCAGGCACACATACCTACTCCAAGAATGGAATGGACGTATATCTTCATTCCAGTAGCTCAAGTCACCAAGCATATTTTATAAATGGTGAAAGAGTAGAAGCAAATCCATGCTCATATTTTGGATGCTTTCCAGGATATTATAACAGCTTCAGCAGTATCTCATGGAAAGACACATAAATCTATCCCTACCAGTGGAGTGACACATCAACAGTTAACATCGAAGCAGACACACTCATCTGTTCCAGTCCAAGAGGGTTGTGGGGAAAACTTCCCCATATCATACGGACAACTAAGTTAGGCACATAAAACTGATTTGAGTGGATATCATTAGCCTAACCTGACCATCTCTCTTGATCAGGCACATACACCTGCTCCGAGCAGTCACATTCGTCAACAAGTGTTTTCCAAAGCGAGTAAGAAGACGTATAAGAAAAAGACCTACCCAGCACAGTCAGGAGATCAGAAGACAATATGTAACAATGCCTTGCTCGATGCTGGAGTTCTTGAATCCCTCAGACCGTTATCTGTTGGAATTCAAGATTCTACAACCTCATTTCTCAATAGTGGGAACATTAATTCCTATGGTCTTCAACAGACACATCCTCATGAAGGGTTGCTTCATGACAATTTGGTCGATCTCGATGTTTCATCTTTATATGAGAGCTACAGGAACCCTCTATGTGGTCAGAAGAACAAGGAGCATGAGATCTCATCTTTTACTGTAACTCATTATGGTGGTCCTCCCCATTATGATGAATCTCGCTGAGAAATTCCTCTCCGTCGTAGTGATGCACATTGCCCGAAAAATGCTCCAGTGGAAAATGTAGTGCTGAGAAATCCCTCTTACCTTGAGGCACTTGCAAATGTGAAACCAATCATGTCTGATGTTTCATTACTGGCAGGTGAAAGACATTCTCAATCGGAAGATAGCCCAGGGTTTAGGTCATTCTTTGAACCACCCCTAAGTCATGCTTATTCTAGTTTAATCAGTGATTTCTCTACCAATCCTATTAAATCCAATGAAGAAATAAGGAAGTACCAGCTCTGGTCAAAATAGGTAGAAGAATCTTTATCAAATGATAAAGACGAAATGATGAACATGAGAAAACAACTGGAGAAAGGTTAAGTGCCAGTAATGTTTTTGCCTATGGCTGACTCTCAGTATGACATTATAGAAATGTTGACGGAAGATGAAATTCATCATATTCGTCTCAACATATGGAAAAATCATTGTCAGTTGAAAAATAATGTATTATCCTATGATAAATATGAAAATAATCTTAATATAATAGAAGGGTTACAATGTCAGATTGATTTCGCATCTCCATCAGTCTCTCGATATCCGAAGGCTAATAAGAAGAATAGATCCATTCAACGTTCATGCCTTGGCACACTATAAATATTGTGTCAGTTAATTGCCAATGCCCCATCCGTTATTCATGTCAAAGGATGGGGTGTTCATGGAGCACTCCATTTCACGGTGATATGCAGTCAGCAAAGCCCGCCGAAAATGGTCTCATGCAATGTTATTGCCCATGGCCAGCCATCGTCAATGGATTTTGTTTGTTATCAAAAGCTTACCCAAGAACATGCCTCAACTAGTTCCTCTCAAAATCAAGAATACAAGGAACAAGTTGTTGAATTACTCCTGCATCAAGAAAACGATAATATTGAACAGGCCTCTCATATAGAGAAAGCACATCATCAATGACAAAAGTGTTGGAAATTATCCAACGGTCTTTTGAACCAGGTGATAAAATTGGATACAGATTAATGCATCCAGCTAATTTTCGGACTATGGTTTGCAAGATCAGGATAGCTTTTAAGAAAGCTTCATACATAGCATGTCAAGAGCCACCCCAGCTCGCCAGACTGGGGACTCTTTTAAATCATCCCTTGGAATCAACAAATAAGATTCGAGGAGTTGAGCGGGAACAGCAGGAACAACCCTTGTCCACCGGACTGGGGAATTTTTTAAATCATCAATCCACTCCTCAGAGAAAGTTGGTCTTTTCTCAATTGGGAACGAATCCTCAAGTGGAACGAAGATCCAAATTATCAGGATATTCCCTCCAAATTACGGTTCATCAAGAACTTCCTGAGGGGTCGAATCAACAAAAGGCAATGTCTCATCAAAGACATGGAAGAAGGAAATATCACATAAATGCTGATAGAATGGATGTGATGCATTATGTATCAATCAATTTCATCAATGTCGTTGTTGCTGATCCACTAGATGAGTCTAACTCAGGGGACTCAGATTAAGAGGTTCCTGCTCAATAATATGTACGCACCAACACAAATGAAGAAGGTGTGCGTACACGAAATCAAAGGGTTACTCAGAACCTAGGTAATCCTTCAAGTAACCCACGTCCCCCTCTTCGAAAAGGATCCTACAAAGATAGGGGAAAGAATCTGGTTATATATCATTCCTCTGGTGAAGGCCAATTTCTCTCACTAGAGATAAGGTTTGCACAACAGGAGGAAGAAATGAAGGAATTAAGGAGGTTGAATGCAGAACTACTTCCGGGAAGTCTTCTTCATAGGTTTGATGAATTCAGTTAGCCAAGGGAATTTTTTACAGCTACTGAGATGGGTCAATAATATCCTCCTCTATCAGTACACCTTCACAGGTCTAATCCTACGGGTCATGTGCAATAACAGGTGGCATTGATACCATTAGTTGCAGCACCAACCACCACATATGTCCAAGCTTCAGTAATTGCACCTACCCAAGTGTAAGATCAATAGGACGTTTCTCAAAAGTTAATAACTTCCATTGAGTCATTAACAGCTTGGTTAGAAACTATGGAAGGAAAACATGCACAGGTTCAACCAGAAAAGAAATCTTACCCTGAATGGGTAGATTCAATCTCTCCCCCATCAAATTTTGGGAACCCTATATTCCCTAGTTTCAATGGATCAAGCGATCCTGAACAACATTTGACGTATTATGTGTCTTTTTGCGATCCTAAGATGGGATCTCTGGAGCTGGAAGAAGCATTGAAACTCAGATGCTTCATGCGAACCTTGAAAGGACCAGCTTTTGTCTGGTATACAAGCATGAAATCCCAGTCAATTACCAGATGGGAAGATCTCCGTCAACGATTTCTTCTTCAATTCAGATCAACTTTGCCAAAGACAATAGTTTTTGATCTTAAAAACTGTAAGAAAAGGGAGAATGAAAGATTCTCTGATTTCATTGCTCACTCTAAGGGGATAACATATTCCCTGAGCCTAACACTCTCTCAAGAAGAACTGTTTCCAATCTGTGTGGCAAATCAGCGTGATGAATTACGCCCGCCATTGATCCCTGTGAAATACATAGGAGGGTTTCGAGACCGTACTTCAATCGCTCAGTAGATTTAATATTCCCTCATACAGGCTAAGGCTAAATCTCGTGTAATTCCATCAGCTACAATAAGGAGAATTGGTAAAGCCGAAACTGCTAAAGTTATGCTTAAACACGCACCTGTACCTGTTTCTACTTCAAAACCTTCATCTTCTCGAAGGGCTCCACCTCCTCAGCTCCAACAAAAAAGGTTGTTTCGTCCAAATGATCAAAGAGATCAAAGGCGAAATCAATTTGAGTATATGAAGATCAAAACATACACTTTATGAAATGAAAAAGTTCTTGGTTACTTCATTTATGCTCTAAAAAATAATCTTGTTGAATTTCCGAGGCCTAAGAGGCCAAACAAGGAAAGAGATGAAGACCGTCCCAATTATTTTCCTTTTCATCAAATGTTGGGGCATCCCATCCAGGAGTGTTTTGTCTTCATACTCCTGTTACAAAAGATGGTAGACTCGGGACAAGTCAAACTGGAAGATTCTTCAGCTCAGGTAGCATGTGTTTCTGCTACAGTTCCAGAGGAGGAAGGCGAATGGAAAGAAGTCAAAAGCAATAATTCACAGAAGTATGATGATTGGATGGTCATGAATAAAATCAACCCAAATCATGCTATTTTTTGAATAGAATTAAAGAAAACTATTGTGTCTTCTACCATGAATGTTCTAGAAAACCCCTCTTCGTCAGAGGGAAATTCCTAAAAGAAACGACATGATTCAAAGAAATAAAAAGAATCAGAAGAAGATGATTATGTGTTAATGCCTAAGTTGTCTTTGACTCTGGTAGACTTCATGCCATCTAATTCCAAGCCACAGGCACCTCCCCTCCAAATGGCACAACCTAAATAGGCTAATCAGCCAGAGTGTTCATCAGACGAAGAGTTAATATTCGGTTCTGTTAATATGATTCAATTAACGGATCCATATGCCATTCGCAGTTTTGATTTCAATGAGCCCCAATTCCCCGTATCAAATAGGGGAATCATAGGAAGTTCGAGAGGCTCAGGATACAATGGAAGACGTGGATCTTTCAGAATCCACTATTCCTATTCTACCCCTGCTAGAACTGTATACGAAGTAGAAACTCGGGGTAGAGCACTTCAGTGAGCTCAGCAAGAACAAGCATGTTCTTCTACCAATAACAAATTCAGTCCTGGAATAGTTATTTTGGAAGACTGGTTGAAGGTTCCATATTATTCCTCTCATCAAGTAAATGGATCTAATCGGTCTAATATTCCAAAACCAAGAATATTGCCAACTCCTATCCCAATACCAAATGCATCAACTTCCAAAGAATCTACTTCCATGGTACCTACTAAACCACATATTTCTGTAGGTAAATGCAGACCTCTAGAAAAAAAAGTATGATGTATTGAAACACTTGGCCCATGTACCAGCCAAGTTATCAATTCTGGATGCTCTAAATCTGTCAAAAGATCTTTGGGAAGCACTCATCGAGGCTTTGTCGAGTCCTCAAAAGTTTGAAACTGAAATTGCTGCAGCTGAAGTCTATCACATAGAGAATAATCCTGCAGAATTCAATGCAATAATATCTTTTACTGATGAAGATGAAGATGATGTTGTGCATGGGAATGTTAGACCTTTGTACTTATCTGTAAAGGTCAATGGCGTAGACGTCCGAAGATATTTCATTTAAAATGGGTCAGGAGTCAACCTCATGCCCATTCGTACACTTCATCGATTAGGCCTCACAGAATATGATTTATCTCCTTCTACAATGATGTTACAAGGATATGATAAAAATGAACAAGATCCACTGGGAGAAGATACACTCAAGACTCAGTTTGGAGATCTTGTATCCAATTCAGATTTCATGGTTGAGGATCAAGACTCAGCTTTCAACATCTTGAATGGAAGACCCTAGCTACATCAACATGCGTCTATCCCTTTATCATACCATAAATGTCTCAAATATTGTTTTGATGGTCATGTTTGTACATTGTATGGTGATAAGGAACCATTCAATACATGTGAGTCTCAACACATTGAGGCGGAATTCTATCAAATGATGGGAATGGAGAAATCCACAACAAAAGAGATTACCAAAGTTAATGCTCTATATGGTTTGGAGAAAATTCCAGTAAATCCATTTACAAAAGTGAGTACAAATTATCTGTTGCCTATTAATAAAATTTACAAGGTATACCCAAAACAAAATACTCTTATGGAATGATCCATAATGTCAATTATGGCAATCGAGCCAGACAACAAGGGAGAAATTGGTGACCCACCAAGAAGTGATGAAAGCACAAATGGTGACGTCTTCATTTAATCTATTGAAATCCAACAAGTATATACTTCACCAATTAGTCCAGAAGAACTTATAGCAACATCGGAGGTGAACAATGATGTCGATTATCAATCCATCATCTCCTCTTTATTACCCAAAGAAGACTCTTCATCATTAATCGGGTCAGAAATGGAAGCTTCTTCTTCAAGATGTGCAAATTTTGACATCTCTTCTGATCATGAAAATTCTATTTTATCATCTACTATGCACGTAGAAATGGAAGAAATAACACATGGTGAAGAAGAAGATGATGATCTCAGAGATGCTCCTCCAGCATTTGAAGAGGGTATCTCTAACACTGTGGATGAACTCAGAGAAATAAATCTGGGTACAAAAGAAGATCCACGCCCCACTTTAATCATTGTGGCCATGACTCTTGAAGAGGAAGTGATTTATATTTGTTTTCTAAATCAAAATAGAGATATATTTTCTTGGAACTATACAGAAATGATCAGGCTTGATCTTGATGTTGCTACTCATCATTTGGGTTTACCAGAAGAACATCGAGGATTTAAGAAAGCCACAAGAAGAACACACCCAACTTATGCTTCCAGAATTGAAACAAAAGTGGATAAGATTATCAATGATAACATCGTCAGAGAAGTTCATTATCCCAAGTGGTTGGATAATATTGTCCTTGTAAAGAAGAAGAACTGAAAAATTAGAGTTTTCATCAATTTGAGAGATCTTAATCGGCATTGTCCTATGGATGATTTCCCAGTTCTGATTATATAACTTTTAATTGATGCAACAGCTGGCTATAAAGCACTTTCCTTCATGGATTGATAATCCGGATATAATCAGATCCAAATGGTTCCAGAAGATGTGGAATCCACAGCCTTCAGAGCCCCTCAGGGTGTGTTTTGCTACCGGGTAATGCCCTTTGGCTTAAAGAATGTAGGTGCTACAAATCAGGGTGCCATGCATCGTATCTTCAAATCCTTCTTAGGGAAGTTTGTTGAATGCTATGTAGACGATTTGGTGGTTAAATCCAAAAAACATTCAAATCACTTGGATGATTTGCAAGTCATATTCCGGAAGCTTCGACAACATAATTTGAAGATGAACCCCTTAAAATATTCTTTTGGGTAACCTCAGTAAAATTTCTCAGCTTTGTTGTACGCCATCATGGTATTGACGTCCATCCTGAGAAGGCCATGTCAATCCTTGGTATGTCACCTCCTCAAAATTTCAAATAATTAAGAGGACATCAAGGACACTTAGCCTATATTCGGTGTTTCATCACCAATTTGGCAGGAAAATGTTTACCCTTGACCAAATTGATGAAGAAGGGAGTCACTTACCAGTGGACTGAAGAATTTCAAGAAGCATTCTATATTCTCAAGAAATACCTCTTGAGTCCACCGGTACTCATTCTACATGTTGAAGGAACACCACTTATCCTCTATGAGACAGCTCTAGAGCGATCATTGGGTGCCTTTCGTGCTCAAATGAATGATACTGGGAATGAAAACAGCCTCTACTATCTCAGTCGAACTATGCTTGAAGCAGAAACCTGGTATTCAAGTATTGAGAGTGCTACCTGGCATTAATCGTTGCAGTTCAGAAGGTGAGACACTACATGTAACATCACTAGGTCCAATTTGTATCTCTCAATAACCCACTCAAATTCATCCTTAGTCGTCTAATTCTTACAGGACGTATGGAAAAGTGGGAAGTTATTTTGATGCAATTCGACATTCAGTATGTGTCTCAAAAGGCGATAAAGGGCCATGCTCTGGCTGATTTACTAGATGAACACCATTCAATAGAAGAAACATCTTCAGATATTGAATTCCCTGATGAGGAAGTCTACGCTATTCAAGAAAGTCCTCAAGCATGGGAAATGTATTTTGATGGTGCTTACAGAATTCCAACTAGGAGGAAAATGGAAAATCCTAAATTCAACAACGTTTGCTTAGGAATTATGCTCATTTATCCAGAAAAGGCAGTGTTACCTAATTCTTTCTTATTGTGGGAAGGTTGTACCAATAATGAAGTAGAATACCAAGCTCTCATCACAGGCTTGGAATTAGCGCTTCAAGAGCAAGTGAATCACTTAACGGTGAAAGGTGATTCAAACATGGTAATCAAACAAGTTAATGGGGATTATGCCATCAGAAAAGAAGAACTAATCCCTTTGTATGATAATGTCAGAGAGTTAATGGCGGAATTCCCTTCGGAACTGACATTTTCTTATGTCCCAAGATCACAAAATGCTAAAGCTGATGCACTGGCTAATATAGCCATAGCTCTGGCAGATCCAAATCGGGATGAGACAACCATCAGTATTGCCCACCATCGTGAAATTTCACCTTATGTTCGAATCAGAACCAAAGAAATTAAGGAAATTAGTCCCATTCCTGAACCATATGGTCATAATACAGGATGGATGTCACCTATCTGGGAATACCTTCAAAATGGAACATTTCCACCTGATAGAGCCGATAAAGAACAAATCTGGAAACATGTTGTCTATTTTACTCTTTATGATACCCAGATCACCTAGTGAAAATTCTCTACAAGCATGGTTTTGATGGAGTTCTCTTTAGATGAATTGATGGTTAAGTGACAATGGTTGTCATGAAAGAAGTGCATGCAGGAGTCTGTGGTGCCCACCAGTCTGGACATAGACTGTCTGATCAGATTCGAAGGATTGGATACTTTTGGCCTTTAATGATAAAAGATTGTGTCGGTTTCACAAAGAAGTTTCATTCATGCCATGTACATGCCAACTTCATTCATCAACCTCCAGAGTTGCTTCATTCAGCTAAATACTCATGGCCATTTTCCAAATGGGGAATGGATGTGATGGGACCTTACCCTTCGGCTATGGCCAAGTAGTTTAAGTATATTCTTACTGCTACTGACTTCTTTTCCAAATGGGCAGAGGAAATACCTTTCAAGGAATTCAGTTCTAAATACATTTTTAGCTTCATCAAGTCTAACATCATTACCAGATTTGGGGTCCCTCATACCATATTGAAGGAAAATGGCACCAAATTCTATTCATCTGAGGTGAAGAAATTGTATCATGAATACAACATCAAATCCAACCATTCATCTCAGTATCATGCAGAGGCCAATGGCCAGATAGATGCTTTCAACAAGAATCTACCAAATATACTACAAAAGATGGTGGATAAAGATAAGAAATCATGGCCTGATAAACTCTTTCATGCTTTATGGGCTTATCGGACTACCACCCGCACTACAACTCGGTCAACTCCATATTCATTGGTATATGTAACGGAAGAAGTCATTCCCATTGAAGTTCAACTACCCTCTCATAGAGTATCTATTAGTGATCAGTCATCTATAGATGAACAATCTCAAAAGCGATTGAATGAATTGGAACAGTTAGATGAGAAACGATTGTGCAAATTGCACTACATGGAAGTCTATAAGAATCGAATAACATGAGCTTTTAACAAAAAAGTTTGTCTTTGTTCATTCACTCAGGGAGAATTGGTATTAGTTCTCAGAACTCCAATGATACCAGGAAAGAAACCTCCTAAGCGTGAGACAAAAAGGGAAGGACCTTACTCAATACATAGGGTCTACTCCAATGGAGCTTATTCATTAATCTCGATTGATGAAGAACTCATCACTACTCCAACCAATGCCATTTTTTTGAAGTATTATTTTGTATAAACACAAAATATATCATCGATGGTCCAGTATGACCTTAAACTGCAACTAGGTCCTATATGACCTTAAACTACATCAATGGTCCAGTATGACCATAAACTGCACCATCAACGGTCCATGCATATGACCCTAAACTATTTTCAAGTCCCATACGTCTAGCAAGACGTTAAACTGTGACGTCCTAACTACATGACGCTAAACTATATAAAAGTCCCCAATACATCCAACATGATGTTAAATGGTGTACTCTTTTATCCTCACTGCATGAAATTAAACTGCACAATCCCCCTTTCATCCAACATGAAGTTAAACTATATTGTCCCCATCATCCTAACTACATGACGCTAAACTATACAGAATGTCCTTGATACATCCTATATGAAATTAAACTATACTTTGTCTCTGCTACATGACATTAAACTGTACAGCACAAATAGTCCTAACTACAAGACTTTAAACTGCATAGTCCCTTCATATGTCCTACATGACATTAAACTATGGATTGTTAAGGTTTTTGTTACCTCTTGTTTCTCACACCGAGTATGACTCATGTGATCTTAAAGAAAACCTCAACCATAACACTCTCTCCGGGCTACTAACCATGTGTAAGTCCCAACAACATCATTTATTAGGTCATTGT
The DNA here is from genome assembly GCA_963277665.1 of Viscum album. NCBI lineage: Eukaryota > Viridiplantae > Streptophyta > Magnoliopsida > Santalales > Viscaceae > Viscum > Viscum album. The sequence continues at coordinate 1,007,146,671 of OY728134.1, forward strand.
CCCCAAGAACAAATTGATCATTAATTCATTCTTTAATTGAACTATACAGACTTTGTTCTTTGCCTTCCAGGCTAGGTACCTAGGCAAACTCACATGGTTCAAACCCAAAACCAATCTCTTCACATCGGTTCACCTCCATCTCATACGATGTTGATTCGTGAAACCAACCCTAGAATAAATATCTTTACATTTGGCTCATTTTCATATTTTTTATACGATGATAAACTATACAAAACTTTTGTCCAGTATAAAAATAAACTACACTATTCTTTGATACTCTCACCTGAGAGAGAACCATTATTTACATTGATTTTTCAATCATGTTTCATTTCAAAGACTACGTGCAAACATGGAAATGCCCAAACCTTTTATCCTGGGTTAAACCATCATTGTACTAAAGTCCCCTTTCACCCTTCACATGTATGAACCAAATTTGTACAGAGGGTATTTCTTGAACTATGTGGGCTTGATTCCCATCCTTATGTGATACGTAGGAACATTCGAGTGTCCCTCGAATCCAGGCCCATGTCTTTGGGCGTAACCCCAAATTCCAGTTTCAGTCCCTTGACTGAAAAGTCCCCATGAAAACACACACTGTGTATTTCTCACAATGGTCCAAGCTCTATGACACTAAACTATGATCTCAAATCCTTTTGTCCCACACGATGTTAAACTGTAATTTAAGAACTACATATGGATTGATTCCCATCCTTATGGGATACGTAGTGAAGTCCATCATTTCAATTCAGGACCCAACCACAACATGAGTATGGTTAGCATTGATCTGTGTATCATTGTATACATTGGACAATACCCATATTTATGTGTCATAATCCTAACATTAAATATTTTCAGATCATCATAGCCCTTTTCTTGACTTGTAGTCAAAAAAATGTCAAATTTCTGAGAGTTCTTTGACCTGACTATGCAGCATGTGCCCTTAGGTGGCTTTGCATAAATAGTCCACATAACAGACTAGTCAGCCAAAAGATGCTATTATTTGACTATGCAGCCAACGCCCTTAGGTGGCCCTGCATAATTCAACCCCCTAACGGGTTTGTTAAATAATGGTAACATCATTCTTGGTAAGAAAGCCTATTTTGTCCTTATTGGTCTTAAATGACAGTATGTAGGGATCCATAAAAATAGTCATCCTTAACATATTTGTCCCGTATCCTTTTTCATGATCTGAAAGTATTCAAGTCTATGGTTTATATTCGCCTTCCCTAGTTTGAGTCAGACCTTCGTAGGAGTGATATCCATCCAGTTTTTCGATAATCTTGTTTGGAAATAACTTCTCCATATTCCAGTACCTTTTTCCATACAGAAAACACTATACATTGGAAAATTTGAATCTCTATATAATTTCACTGGCTTTTAGCACTAGGAATTTAAATTTCTGAGAGTTCTTTTTCCTGGCTATGTAGCATGTGCCCATAGGCTACCTTGCATAAACAGTATACATAATAGACTTGTTAGCCAAAAGATACTATTTATTTGACTAAGCAGCCAATGACCATAGGTGGCCCTGCATAATTCAATCCCCTAATTGGTTTGTTAAATAATGGTAACTTCATTCTTGAAAACTACTTCTTCAAATGCCTTTATCTCTTTTTCATATCATTCCTCAAATAAAAATATTATTAAGTCATAGTTTACATATTTTCCTTCATAATTGAGTATGGTACTATGTTTTTAGATGAATTGTCAAGGAATTGAGTCAATTCTAATTCATTCGGTCAAAGCTATTTCGACCTTAAACATTAGACTTTTTATGTCCGACGTGCATGACTTTAAACTGCCCACAAAAGAAAAAGGAACTCTGAATAAAGTCATGTTCGAGCTCACTAAGCATACATTTTGTATGATTTAGGTAATATTGATCAATTAAAAGGTTCGAAGTTTGTAGGGTTATTTACATTGATCCTAGTAAAAATCATACTATGCTTACAAGGCCCATTAGCTTAGGTAAAATTTAAAGCAGGAAGCAAAAGATAATGTAGGTACAAATGATTGAAGGTGAAAATGTTTTTCATTGATGCACAAGAGTTAGAAAGACATCGACAGACTGGAGTCTCTTCTCTTTTTCAGGAGTTACAAAAGACGTTCAACATAACTCTTCATTTGATTTAAGGCATCCCGAGCTTCATCAACAGCCACCTGGAATTCATTCATTCAAATGGATACCATAAGAGATGCAGTGATACCAGATCTTCTTGGAACAGTTGTAAAAGATTGTTCTAGAGTGCGGTTTGAGAAAATTTTCTTGAAAATTAAACAGTGACTATGTTTCTGTCCAAGAGACTTGGAAGTTGGATAAATGGATTTGAGAATGAATCATTGTAAGTAAAGATCCATTTGGAGAGAAAACTCTTTTAAGATATTACTCAAATTCCATGTTTGTCTTCTCTCCATCAACTAGCAGTGGAAGACATTTCCGCCCATGGGTTTTCCATTTTCAGATCTATAAGGAAATGGCATGCAGGAAAAATTTGAAAGTTCACACCAATGTTGTTGCTCTTAATACAGATCATAACCGAAATAGAGGAGTAGCAGTGTAGCTGCATCTCAATAATATAATTCTTTGCATCTGTAACATTGACTCCATGCAGATGACCATGACCATATAGAGGCAGGTAGATGCTCTGTGGGAAATTAAGATGATATTTCTTCAAGTACTTAGCCAAATCTGGGAGAGTGTTGTCACAGATATCATAGTAATAATAGCCAATATTTTCATCATGTCATCAATCCGCTTGCTAGCCAGTTCATCGGTCATTCCGATTCTCTTGGGAACCATTAGATATAAACAAAATTTGAATAATTAACTCTTAAAGTATGTTAATTTTTCCTAAAATTTGTGAAGGATTTGAAGAAATTGACTAAGTCATTAAGGCACACAAGTCCCATAGTTGGCGTGCACGTATTCTTCGGTCATGCAAGTATTGGTCGCACAGGTAACACCGCACAAGTCTAAATACCTTAACAGTAGTGAGACACAAGAAAAAGAAGAGAGGACGAGCAAAAGCCGAGATCCAAGCTGCACGCCGAGAGCAAGAAGTCCGTGAGAGCTGAGTGTGTTGCGTGGAATGAAGCCCCCTATTTATAGACGCGACCATGATGTTGTGCGTCATACCCTGCGCGATCAATGGCCGTATCCATGTGCCCCAGACCCTGTACGCCCGAAGCTCATTTCCATGCCCTACCCTGCGTTCCCCAATTTCCTTTGGATTCTCATTTCCTTGGTGTCAAATCTACATTTATTTTGGATCCAACTCTTAGGGGGTGGGGGGGGGGGGGGTTGTTGATGCTCCTTTCATCACAAAATCTAAATATTGAAAAAGGGGATTATTTTTACTCAATGTGATTCAATTTTTTGACAAATATCAAAATTTGGCAAAGGAATAAGAAGAATGTTTCACAAGGGTCACACAAGTTTTACAATGGTCGTGCAAGTACACTTGCGCACCGCAATGGTCGCACAAGTAGACTTGCGCGCCGCAATGGTCGCGCAAGTACAACATGCATGCCTTAGGTGATAACTGCCCAGGGTCTTCTCGAGCCTATAAATAGACCATGTGG